>OZ020119.1:24250270-33598039 GCA_963971155.1 Anthrax anthrax
CAATTATTGGAATAGTTTCATCATCTTCGAATTTTTTTAGTAATATCTCTGCATTTGAATGCTCTGTTTGTGAATCCTTTAAATTTTGAGTAGAAATTGAAGAATTCTGTTCAGATTCAGATGAATTCTCTGCAATATTGTAAAAAAATAAAATGTTTAATATTGGAATTGTCTATAGAAATATAATATTTTCAAAAGTACTTACCAGAATTGTTTGAATAAATAGTTTTGTACATTGATTCAATTGATTTTTGTTGACGTATTTGACTTATCATTGCATTTAATACTTGTATTGCATGTGTATAATTAATTTTCACTTTATCAATTGCTTTACTTGAAAAGTAATCTGATTTACATAATTCTTCATTCAGATTAGCTTCTTTAATTAAAACATTATGAAATTTTTGAAAATTATACCAATATTTATTTAATAGTTTAATCTTTTGCGATACAATTGATAATGTTAATTTTGCACGTCCTAATTTAAAAATATTTTTTAAAAAATTCTTAATTTTTAATTCGTAAGATTCTAACTCATTTATAACATTCATTTTGTTTTTATTAAAATTTAATTTTTGTAAAAATAAATAATCACAACTTTGAACTTAACAATTAATATTAAATAATAAATATAATAAAATCTCTAACTAAACCAATTTGACGATGTTTGACGTTTATCAAGGTGTACCATTTTTTTATAATTGTTACAAAAACAAAAGTACCGCACCGGTACCAAATCATTTAGTTCCAGTCCAGTTTTCAGTGTTTCAAATGTTTCAAATGCGTTTCAATTTCAAAGGTTTCAACTGGTTTCAATTCAACATTATTTAAATTTCCGTAAAACTGTTTTTAATTTCGTTTGAGAAACCGTTAAATTTTGAATTTTCATAAGAAAAATAAAACGGAAATGATTATGCTTTAATGGTTGACTTTTATTTACAAAGTAATATTGTAGCAAATTTGTAGTATGTATACATTATAAGATTTTAAATTTTAGAAATTTAAAAAAATGTATTAATTCTAGAAATAAATTTTAAATTTGTATACATTTGTATGTTTGTATATATATTTCCATAAGAAATGTATTTTAGAGATTTACTTTTATTTTAAAAAATTTTTATGCAATATAACATCTTGTACATAGATGTGCAAACACTATATACTGTAAATATCTGTTGAAGCTATAGAATTATTGTTTTAAATAAAATTTAAATCAATAAAATGAACGTAAATTAAAAAATTTCGTTTTTATGCCTTTTCTTATTAAGAAAAAAAAAAAAAAAAAAAAAATCACCCTTAAGCCATATAAATGCAATAATGAGGGACACGAATTTTTTTTCCACCTTTTAAATCTTTATTGATCGTATGAAATGCAATAATGTGTACATTATTACGCGAACGTATACAACTTTATAATTTTCTATTTACTTGTTTCAGAGTACGTATACCTTGTATATCATTACGAAAACAAAAAAAAATCATTCAGCGCTTTAAAATTAAATAAAAAACAAAAAATTCAATAAAATTTAAAACTTTTGTCTAAGTAACTGATATATCAATAAAATAGAAATTATCTACATTCATATTTAAACTGAAAAAAAATTGTTGATGAGATGTAGTTGAAATTTCAAAGTAACTATTAATATGATGTACTATGTTACATAATAAGATAAAATATCTTATCAACAACGTAGACATATCTTACAAACGTAGATCATAAATCGTGGATTTTCATATTTTCCTTTTTAATTGAGTTTAAAAGAAAATATGGCTTTGACGCTCTTTTCTTTACTATATATAGGTGTGTATTTTTCAGGTTTATATGTGACCATGTCATGCCGTACACTTTACACAATAATTTTTCTTTTTTTTTTTTTCTATTTTAATTGTAGTACATGTAATGGGAAATACATACAAAACAGGTGCATACAACACAGGGTCACAGGTTTCATACAAAGCGTTTTTCCTATAAACACACACACACCCACACTATATTCTGTTCTGTTGTTTCTTCATTACAAAAGTTTTGCAATTATTTCGATACCATATGCAGACTTGCGTACATATACATTTTTATTCATCTAGGTATTGATATACATAATTATAATTTAAAAATCACATTTTTTTAACTATACTCATCAGTTGCATTACACTTTATAATTTTGTGCTATTTTCTATTGTCGTTTAATTAATGAAAGCTGACTTTATACTGATCCTAATAAAGTGAAAAAAAAGGAAAACTTTTTAAATAAAAAAAGTATTTTAAAAAAATGATAATTAAAAGTGTTTTAGAGATATTTTCAAAAAATTAATAAAAATTATATATATATTTTTTTTAGTGTATTTGAACGTAAATTATATAAGCGAAGTGAATTTATGAAAATAACGGATGTACTAAAATTATCTAATTAAAAAGAAAATTTTGAAAGGTGCACATTTTTAAATCTTGATTTTTACATCAGAAATAACTAAATTCAAAAATTTTAAACTAAATATAAAAGAAAAAAACAAAGAATGGATCCAACTGTACTTGCTAATTTGGATAAAGATGGATTAAAAAAATTAATTGAAAATATGAAACCACAAGTTGGATTACAAAGAGAACCATTATCTAAAACTATCCCTGAGTAAGTGTTAATAACAGACAAAATTTAGTTTAATTTTATTAATTTAAAATTATTTCAAAATTAAGAAAATAAAAGTGCTGTTATTAATCCTTTAGAACATTAAAATTAGCTATTTTCTTTGTTAATAATGTTATTTTTATATGTACATATTTTTCTTTTTTATTTATTTTTCATAGGATGCGGCAATTTACAGAAGAAAATGAGAAAAATGATCCTTTAATAAATCCGCCTGATAAAAAGAATAATCCATGGGCTGAAAAAGGCAAATGTTTACTTATGTAATTTCATATGTATGTAATTGATTTCCAGTTAATTAATTAATTAAATTAAATTATTATTAGCTTATATACAAATTTCTATATACATATATTCAAATTCATTTATTTGAAATAAAAAATAAAAAAAAATGAGAAAAATGTATAAACCAGAAAATTTAATAATTTCATAAAAATTAATAAATAAATAAAAATTTAGCCTAACTCATTTATATATTGTACAATACGAATTATATGATGTTTTCAATTATATATATTAAATTATATAATAAGCAATGTAATTGGATAGAAATGATTATTTGTTATAAAATATTTGTATGTACGTAATGCAGTAAATAAAGCAGCTGAAATGAAGAAAAAATATGTAGAAATAATAAGAAAAGGAAAAAACAAAAATGTAAGAGAATAAATTTTAAAATATTTGATGATTTAATAATAATTTGTTTATTATTGAATGTTGTAAACCTTTGTAATTCGTTTTTTTTTTTTTTACTTATTTATTTATTTCCTTACATAAAAGCGTATCTGATCATGAAACGTGTAAACATATTTTGAATTATATAAATATAGGAATACAGATATAGATAGATATATGTATGTAACGTAATTTATTTCTCTCATTGAAAAATTGAGAATTTTAATTAAATTATAAATGTGTCAATACAATAGACATTGTATACAATATGCCACATGAAATTTATTTAAATATCGATTCAATCAATTGTGATAATTTAATTTATTTTTCATTTAAGACAGAACAAAACAAACTTGGAAAAAATGCAAAAAAAAACCAAAATGAAATTCCCATTAGGTTTATAGTTGTTTCCATTTTTTTTGTTTTACGTTTTTTTATGTATTGATTTCGTTATAACCAAATTTTATCAAGGGAATTCGATTTATTCAAATTTCATTTTTGTACTGTGAATATTACACGTGTGTATACGTACATGTGTACGTTATACGTTTGTTGCTATATAACCAATATAATTGATAAAGCATACATATATAAATTATTTAAAAAAAAAATGCTTGAAATAATGGAAAAAATTCAAAATAAAATTGAATAAACTGAATAATGAGAAAATATGAAATTAGAATAATAAAAATATAAAAACAAAAATGTTCATACAGAATAATGTATATTTGAAAATGAAAATAACGAATATTGCATATATCTTATACAAACGAAGAGTACATGAGCGCAGTTGTATACATCATCAAAATTCGGAATAATTTCTGACCTCTGAAATGCATACGAAATAAATTAATAATTTTGATTTAGAATTTTGTTATTTTTTTAATTTTGTTTTTTTATTTAATTGTTCAACGAGTATAAGAATTGTACTTATGTTCAACTTATAAGTAAACACTTTTGTAACATAAATGTATTCTTTTGTAATTTATGTACAATTTTCATGAGCTGATATTTCTTTTATCAATTTAAAAAGGATATGCAATTTACAACAAGTAACAAATATACAAAATTTGACATTCAAATACTTATCGTTCAGTATGTATGTACATACTTATATATACTCACTCATATTATTGATTGTTAAGTAATGCGCAAGCGTGCATTTTATTTTGAGAATTTTTTGTATTGTATATTATCCTGCTGTATGATACAGGGAAATACTAACAAAAAAAGAAGGGAAACAAAAAATAAAATTAAATAATCGTTAAATATTGAAAAATTTCTTTTTAAAATGTGAAATTCATTTTTCATATTCTTAATATACAATTTTGTTTTAGAATAAATTTAGAATTTACTTGAAAAAAAATTTCCCTAATAAAATATTTTTCTTTTTCAAAATAAAATTTTAATCAGATAACACTGTTTCATCTAAATTTCATAGCACTGATCTACTTTTGAATGTTTAAATAAAAAAAAATGAAAAAAGCCAAAAAAAAAAAACAAAAAATTTTCTTGAAAATTATTTGGAGAAAATTTCCCATTTTCCCAAAATATACATCCTCAATCTTATGTGTACAGACAAAAATGTACATTATATACTTTGAAGACGTGTATATAGGTATTGATACAAAATAATATTATTCTCTGATTTAATTTTTCGTCAAATCTATAGTAAAAAAGTAGAAAAAAAAAATTATACAAAAGAATCAGTTTGTATTTAGATAAATTTTCAAGTAGTAATAGAATATCCAGTGTGCTCGCAAATATGGACCGGGACGCATTAAAAAAGCAAATCGAAAATATGAAATATCAAGCAACAATGGAGAGATGGCCACTATCAAAAAGTATTCAAGAGTAAGTACAAATAAAATTTCATAGAATAAAAATTAAATATATAATTAAAATAGAATTATTAATTTTTTTTCGCAATGATTTTCATTTGTTCAAGTGTAAAATTTTCAAAAATTTCTTCATATTTTTTTTTTTTCATTTTTGTAATTGGTTTAACATTAAATTTCATGTACGTACATATGAAGTGAATATATTATAATTTCATTAATTATTGTGAGTATGTGTCATGTACAACAAAAAAAAAAAAAAAAAAAAAACAAAAAAAAAAATGAAAATAGAAATTGAAAAAAAAAAGAAATTTTTGTATTAACCATGTATATTTCTATTATATACGTACATAAAAATAGAATATCATAAAAAAAATTTCCCCCATTTTCTTTGTGTTTGTTCTACTCTCATAATTTTATTTAGTATAGTTTTCCATTCTCATGCCTGCTTTTTTTTTACTATAATGTACGTATGTATGTGTATATTTTTTTTTTAAGTCAAAAAATAAATGTAATAAGAAATACTGTCGGAAATAATTAGTAAATTATAATGTTATGTATTGTATCGTATAGGAAATTTCATATAAAATAAACAAAGTGTATCTATAGTATAAAGTGCAATTGGTTTTTTTGTAAAAAAATTGAGGGTTTATGTGTATGATTTTTTAAGTTCAATAATTTATATGTGTAATATCTGCGTCTACCTTAATAAATTAATATATGATGTAAAACCAATATATGTATATGTTTTGTATACATGTAATGTCCACATACGTTATGTATGTAGAAATTACATATTTTTTCTAGATTTTGTTTTGTAGAAAGAAAAAAAAACAAAATCTGCATTCACTCTGTATCTTCATATTTATTTTATACATACAGTTAAAATATTCATTATAATACATATACATATGTATATTTGTATGTATGCAAATGTGGACAAAATTATTACACTAATATACGTATGTATGAGGGTGGAAATACATTGGAGTTTTTCATGAAGTTTTCATTGAATCCATTAATAGCAATCACGCATGTGGCATATGCAGTACAATGTATGGTATACATACGTACACAATACACATTCATACAAATTGTATATATAATAAGCTCATATATGCATGTTCGAATTAAAAAAAAGAATATTGTAACAGCTCTAGTCTAGCTATAATACATACAAAATAATGAATATTACATATTAAATATGTATTCACTAATTACAATCTATATTTTCTTACACATTTACATTGCTTCATTTATTATATGTTATTCTATACCTACATATATAAATTTGTGTAACAGGAATATAAACAAGAAAAAAAAATCTAATTGATATTCATTTGAAATTTGAATATTCGTTTATTTTGCAAATTGTAATTTTATGTATACGACATAGAATATGAAATTTAAATTTGATGTTAATGTACTCGTACATGTATTTACTTTTAATGTTGTTGTCGTTCTAATAAAAATATCGTAATGATCAAAAATATGATGATGAAGATTTATCAACATTTCGTTTTCTCAAACTTTTTTTTAAAAATATTTTCGTTTTTTCTTTTCTTTAATTTAAATGAAAAATCGAAATATTTTATTTTATAATTATTGTAATTAGAAAATAATTGATTGCATACATTATGTGTTTCGATGAAGTAAAATTTAAATAGAAAAAAAAAAAAAAAAGAAAAACAAAAATTCATCAGTTAAAAATTGAGCTATTAGGGGTAGATATAGAAAAGGTGGTGGATAGACTATTTTATTATTCATTACCAATTTGTATTCATATAAGGTTTCTAATATTATATAGAAAAATAATTTTACACAATGGTATACAATTAATAAAATGCTGTTTCACAGCATGGGATATAGTCTATTTTACAATCCAATATAAATTTGTTTGTGTGAATATCGATTAGGAAAATTTCACATTTGTATTTTTTTTTTTTTTTTTTTTGTTTTTAATCCTCAATACTGGCTTACAATAATACAGGCAGATAAAAATTGTTATTGTGAAACCGTTTTTCATTTGTTAAAAATATATTCAAAATTACAGAATGCAGTAAACAGAATAGAATACAAGATAAATATAAAACAAATTATACGTTTTGTATAGGTTGAAAGTTGAAGGAAGGTTATTGCATTCAACTATCAGTAACAACAAAATCACTAGTGTGTTACAGGCTAATCGAGATCGATTTTTGTTTATATTTTTTCATTGTTTTTGACTGTTCAAAATTCTGGCAACAACATAATAACAAGGATGACACAGATACATATTGTATATATGAGTCAATTATATAAAGCGACAATCTGTCGGTTACATTCAACTTGTAATTTTTTTTTTCCTAATTTCTAGATAAAAAAATTTTTTTGATATGTAGGTAACCACCCACTTATGTTTTTCTTGGTGGGTGTAGAATTTTTATGATAGTGACGTTATACATTCTTGTAGATGACATGTTGTGAATGTTTGATGAAATAAATAATCATCAAAAATTTCTTAAAAATTATTTTATATTATTTTCTTCCAGATGGTTGTTATCCATCTTTACGTACCTATTGTATTGTGCTAAGAATACAATTGAAAAACAAAAAATTCACAGCTGTTACTCAAGCTGTTTGAGCTTTATCCTTTTGATTGTTTATCTCTATTTTTAAATTAAGGTTTAAATTAAATTAAATGAAAGAAAGAATTATTTATTCTATTTTATGTTTCTTTAAAAATATTAAAAACATAACATACACATACGAGTATGTACATACATCACATGTAGGATTTTGAAAAAGTATATTGATTTTTTACAATAACATAAAAATTTAAGAACGAATGTTAAGAAAATTTAATGTGTTGATATTTTTTTTTATTCTTATGTGAGTTGTTGTTGTTTAAGTATTTCCTTTTATTAAATCGATTTTCAAACATAAATTATTTTGTCACGTTTGAATTTTATATTACATACATATACCTATACTTTATACGTTACAGTATAACCAAATTTTATTCGAAACAAAACACAATAAAAAATAAATAAATGTATGCTAGCAGGACGAATGTAGCACGTAAAAATGAGATTGTGAAAGGAATGAAAAACAAAAATTTTCAAATCAAACGAAAAATGTGATAAACAACAGATGTTATGTGTAGCATAGACATATTATGTATGTATGTATATGATATACATAAATACGTATATTCATCTCAATATTTGTTTTTGTTATGCAAAATCGTATAATACCTATAAATTTTATTTTTTTCAAAATTTCTAATTTTATTTTAATATGTGTTTATCTTTTTCAAACTTTTACTCTGGTTTTTTCTAATTGATTTTTTGTTTTTTCATTTTTTGATACTTTGGTGAACATAAATAAATTAACCAGTAACCGTTTTGTACACAAACACATAGGTATTATACCCAAAAATAAAACATGAAAAATACATGAAATTGTTTATTAATTTAAAATATCAAATTAAGATAAAAAATACAAAAAGGGAAAATGAATAATCACACATTTGTTTTTGACACTTTTATAAAATTTAATTAACGTAAATATAATCAAAATTTTTCTAATACCTATGTACATGTATGTACATATGTGCCTATGTACAGTTTAATGTAATAGGTAGATGAGGTGTATCACATGTATGTATGTAGTATGATGTACACCAAAAATTGTCAAAATATGAAAAATATCTTCCTTAAACACATACTACACAAATCAATCAAAACAAAAAAAAAAACAAAAATATGAGATGTAATTATTAGGAAATTGAAAATTACATTATTCATAAATCATGAAATAAATCTCTCTAAATCTGTATTCATACATTCGTTAATTCCTTTATATAGAATTTTTCAATTTTACACAAAATAAAATTATGTCTGTCAACAATAATTGTTCAATTAGTAATTGTGATAAGAAAATTTCATATTTCGGTTTTGTTATGTACATACAAATTTGTACATAAGATAAATTTTATATTAAACAGATTACTGATAATAAAATGAACCCAATACAAAGTATATGAAAGGCATTAAAAGCTTTTACCATTTGAGGTATAGTATGATATATGTATCATATTTTAAGTGGATATGTTATACACATGCACATACTGTATGTGTAGCAAAATTATTTCATTTTATTATATGTATGTACATGTAAAATTCAACAATACATTTTGATAAATTATTATTTCACGAAATTCAAAACATTTTAATATGATTAGGACAAAAATTTTACATTCACATTTAGATCACATCACATAAAAGTATTATATGAAATGTACAAATTTTTACATTGTTTAGAAATTTCATTGCTAAGTATTCTCATAACGACAAAATCTACCATATTCAGATTATCTGATGAGTAAATATATGAAATTTTGTAAATATACATATATATTTTTTTTTGACATAAATTTTAACTGATTTATTAATTTTTTATGTATGTGTTTTACATATATGGGATTTGAGTTATTTATTTTTCTTTGTTTTTATTTAATGCGCGTATTTAAATAAAGAAGTTAATTTACCATAATAATAATTTTAAAATCCCTTTATAAAATGTTTAAAAAAAAAAAAAAAAAGAAAAAGTTAAGTGAATTTTTAGTTAAATATTTACTGCTTAATATAAAAGGAAGCGAATAATCCACATTATATACTGTAAATGGAAAAGCAGCACATACGTATTTATAATGTTGCTGCTCTTCAGTATGTTGAATGAATGAAAAGTGTAAATTCAAATTTATATTCATAATTTTTCTTTATACTGGATGATTTTCTTTTCTTCATATAGACTAAAACAAAATAGCTACATAAATACTGTTTTTAGTTTGTTTCGTTTTTTCTAATTTTTTTTTATTTTATTTGACAACAAAATTTTGATATAAAAAATATAAAATGTTAAGTGGATATTCCCTAAAAGGGTGTAATATAAAAATACGCCTTTATTATGTATGATGTAACGAACATAGAAAAATTGATGGTGTAAAAAAAAAATTTTTTTTTCCTCTTTTCTGTTTTTCCTGATATTTTTATTTTCAAAAAAAAAAAAAAAAATTTTTTTTCTGTATATTTCTGAAAATGTTTTCATTTTATTTCTGTTTTGGTTTAGATGAGTGTATAATCTAGCAATTATTTTCACTTAGAATTTACATACATACATAAATGTATTTTTAGAAAAAAACATTCAACCTTACACATTTATTTTTGCTGCGATCCTTTAATATTAATTTGTTGGACAATATACTTTTTTTTTGTAATTTTATTTTTTCATTAGTGTTTGTTAGAAGAAAAAAGAAAATAAAATTTAACAATTTTTTTTTTATAACAAAATTTAAAATTTTTTTAAAAGTACTAAGTACTCTCCTGACTAAAACAATTAATTATTTTGGGAATTGAATTTGTATTTAAATAAATAAAAATAAATTAATTTCATCTGAATATTTTTTTTTTTTGTTTGATTCCATTTTTAATATTTTATTGTTTACGTTGAATGGGAATAAACAATTTACATGTTTACAGCGTTCAAAATATTAAAATAAAATAAAATATTTTTTTTTTAAATTGAATTTGGAATTTTTATAATACTCATAAAAATAATCTTTTGTTTGTTTTTCGTTTTGTTAATTTCACTGTTTTCCTTTGTTTTAAAAATTTTACTCATACATGTGTTTTTTATTACTCCCATTATATTTTAAGGACATGTACACGTATTATACATAAAATATTTCATGATTTATTAAATCTGCATGTATATTGATTTTACTTCGTTTTTGTTTTATTTTCCTGTTTTTTTGTCTTTCGCGTCATGAAAAGCTTTACAACATTTTTTTTTTTTTATGTTTTTAATTAATGTTTCAAAATCCTATTATCCTGATAACATATAAAACGTATGAAAAAGGGATTTGTATCTTTAAAAATAAAATTTTTTTTTCCTTTATACTGATTTTTTGTTTTTTTGATGTTTGCAACCTGTAACCTGTGGACGTATTTTATATAGAATAGATGCAATATTTTCATATGTTTTCACAATCATGTTGATTTATACAATGTTATGATATTGTTTTGGTGTTTTCCATTAAAAACATACATATATCAAAGATTACATACTGCGTGCACAATAATTAAAGTTTAGTGCATATCATCACAACAAACAGAACAGTTTGAATTTTAAATCAAATTGTAATACGTGAATGCTTTGAATAATGAACAGAAATCTCTGTGTTTGTGGTAATATCGGTGCACTCTTTAGAAAACTTTTTGTACGATATTACCAAATTATATATGTACATACATATCTTGATTAAGAATAATTTTTACATTTTTACTTATCAAGTTCCGTATAAAGCTTAGTACGGAAATGTGTATAAATTCTACGTCCTACGACCTAAAATCATGATATACTCGTACATATGTATGTATTTAGTATTTGTCAATTTCTTGTCAGAATTTAAATTGCCAAATTTTTTGGTATAATTTGAAAAATTCGTTCATTTTCATACATTTTTATTTTTTGAATGTGTGTGTAAATGTTAAAATTACAAGGACATTTGCATATTATTTACTCTCTTTAAAAAAAAACCAAGATAATCTAACAATTGAATTATACTCGTATACTTTTTCTTTAAAAGTCGAAATTTTTCATTTATAATTTGTTTTTTTTCTCTTCTTTTGATAATAGTATAAAAATAAGATTAATGTTTTTCGTAATAAATTAAATTTTGTAAATTACAAAATTGTGTACAAATATAATATCCATATTTGCACACATTTTCAAAACTCATTTACTACCGCTGAGTGTATGAATACATTTGAATAATGAGCATACATATTTTTATGTATGTATATGTATATTATTATTTTGCTTATTTTGTATGTACATTTGCGTGTGTAGTTGTTTTTGTTTTTGTTTAGAATAAAAATTCCATAAATAAGTCATTTCTTTAAATCCACAATATAAAGTAGAGCTCTTAAATCTAGAATGGTTATTTATTCTATGTTATATCACAGTTTATGGTGTATTTTCTCGTACGGTTATTGCTTTTTCTTTCCATTAAAGTTTTTCTTGTTTTTTTTTTCTCGTATCATTAATTACGAAAACATTTTGGGAGCAATATATATAAATAAGTTACCTAAATATACACACAAATACATATGTAAGCACGCATTACTGTATATACATATATGCACATGTTTATGGATATATAGTAAAAAAAAAAAAATGTTTTCAGATTTAGAGAGATCAAAAATTACAAAAATTATTTATGTACATGTTACATACCTTTTTCCTTATACGAAATAATAAATGATATATTAAAACATATATGTAGGTATATGCATACATATTGATGGCTAAAAGGATAATACAAATATGTGTATACTTCATATAACAACTTACGTACATATACATATACAAATAACAATATTTAAAAGAAAAAAAATTATTTATTATATTTTCCTTAAAGTTCTGTTTTGGTTTTGGTTACATGTTTAATTTTATAGATATATGAATTTAATTTAGGATATAAGCTAAATTATATGTTTGACGACATATATAACAAATATACACAAGATAAGATAAGATATTTAGTACTTTACAATGTTTTTACATAGTTTTTCTTTTCTTTTTTGTTACTAAATTAGATGATAATTTTATTCTTTACATAAATATTCAATTTGATTGATTTTTATACATTTGTCGTAAATTTAATTAAGAAAATTCAAATGAAATACATAATGAAAAATAAATTCAACCTTATACAATAGAATTTTTTTTAGGGTTTCTTCTCATTACTTTTTATTATATTAATTCAATCAAATTTAAAAATTTTCATTTTATCTTTAATCAATTTAAATTTTAGTAATTTAGTTTTTATTTTATATACGCCAAAAATATTTTCATAATTCATTCTTGAATTCATCAATAATTTGGTTTCGTTTTCTTACTACGCCAATTTGCATTTCTTTTTTTTTCACCTTGCGTTACAACTAAAAACAAAATAATTATAATCATAGAAACGTATGTACATTAATTATGTAATGTACATTTTATTAACTAATATCATTATACTTACATATGAATGTCCGTGAATTTCGACGTATTTTTATTCTAAAAGAATATTTTATTGAATTAATTAAAAATTTGTCGTCTTCTGAATCTAATATTGTCCATAGTAAATACATATATGAAAAAAGTTCATAAAATGTACTAAATCTTAATGATACTGTCTCCATGTCTATAGATGATTTACGTGATCATATAGAACTGTATTAAAATAAGTTAAGAAAAAAAAAAAAGAATTGACCAACGTTTAAATGTGTTAAAATATTATCTTCAAAAAGCTAGTGACAGTCAAAAGATCCGTCATTATTTTCATAGTTCACTTTGTAAAAATTTCATTAGCTAGGTTCAGATTTCATATACTCGTACATACTACATTTTGTCGGAAATTTTGAATGAAATTACAAAAGTCTGTTCAATTTGAATTTAATGATAATTTATGGGGAATTGTCATTAAATGACATTTATGGAAATTTAATTAAAGTGGATATATAAATCTGATCTGAAATTATTTTGAAAAATGATATTGACAGTATACAAAATTTTTAAAATTGAAGAAGTAGCAGGAATTGTGAACAACTTTTTTTAATTGATTTTGTATGTACATATGTACATGATATCTGTTGTTCTTTGATTCAAATTTTCATGAAGTTCATATAACATACATAAAATTTTTTTTTTCTTTTTTGTTTTTAAGTAATGTAAACAGTATTGATAAATTTATAATGAAATTTATTATTTTCAGAATGCGACAATTTGTTGAAGAGAATGAAAAAACGGATCCATTAATTAATGCACCAGATAAAAAAAATAATCCATGGGCTGAAAAAAGTAAATGTATCATCATATAATATTATAAAAATAATAATCATATAATACATCGACCAATTTTTATTCGATTATTTATGATAATTATTTTATGGTTATTCATAAAATTTCGTTTCATTTTACATTATATTAAAAGAAATTTTATTCATAAAAATAATCCGTATAAAAAATACAGATGAAAGATTCTAAATTTATTATATCATTTATAAAAATGCATTAATTGATACGTACACCTACTTTATATACATCATATAAATTACCAAATATGAATATGAGAGAGATATGATATATACACATACACAAGTACTATTCTACCTTATACACAGGCCTATTAATTATCAAAATAAATTTAAGAAAAATAAAAAAAGAAAAAACATTTTTTTTGGGTTTTTTTAAAAAAAAAAAAGAGAAAGCATTTTTATGATCTACATAACTATGATTTTAATTTTGTACTTTCTAATTTTTTACGATATAAAGGTTTCTTCTTAATCATGTATTTTCTACTTAATTCAATTAATTGAAAAATTTTACAAAATAAAATATTTGCAAAATTCGATTTACGTAAAAATAAAAATATATTCAAAATTAATAAAAATGATTAAATAAATGAAGCTTATTTTCTAATGAATTCAGTAGCAGTAGCATATACAAGCAATAAGAGAGTATTTTAAAATTCAACCGCATCTACCATCTGTTGATATGAATCTTTGCTTTATTTGCTGAAGTTGCTATTACTGAAACAATTTGGTTTTAAATAAAATATTACACAAATTAGGAAAACTTTAATCAAATTTATTCAAAATAAAGAAAAATAAAAATAGTTTTATTATCAATAAATGATACAAAATAATAAATAGAAAATAAAAGTTCTAGTCTTTAGAAGTTTATAATGTTCAAACTTAAATAAATAAAAAATAATAATAATAATATGTATGTTTATAATTCAAAAGTTTTTTGATATCAATAATTTAATCGTATCACAAGATATTATAAATATAATAAACAACTACACAACACATTACATATTAATATAATAACTATTCATAATAAAAATATTCGTATATATTATATAGTATTATATTTAACATTCATACAGTCATACTATAAAATACTACTACATATTCTTTACAATTATTAAAATCAACATAAATTCTGTAGAAGTTAAAAAAAAATGTTTAAGAATTTAATAAAAATAAACAAAATTCAAGAAAAAAAAATTTTTTAAAAATTTTATAAAAACAAAAAATGATTATGATAAAAATATAATAAATAATAAATTTAAAATATTGATAAATAAATAAATAAAAATGTTACGAAGATAAAAATTTGGAATTTTAAAATACTTATTAGGTATTTTTGAAAAACAAAAAAAAACCAATTAACGCAATTTTCCTTTCTTTGAATTTTTTCTGTTTTTTCTTTTTAAATTACAAGTAGCAGGCATCCTTATTTATTAAAAAATTTTAAGATAAAAATTTAATTAAAAATGAGTAATCAAATATTAATTATTCATAAAAACCAAATAAAATTTTTATTCGCGTATAGAAAAATAAAATAAAATTAAAACAAAAATCAAAAGAAAAATTTACATATTTTTAATAATTATATAAATACATAGAATTAACTTATGTATATTAATTTAGGGATTTAAAGGTCAAATTAAACGTGAAGTGTATATTTATCCGTTAATTGAAATGAAAATTTGTTTTACGTTTAAAAAAAAAAAAAAAACAACATAAGAAAACATTTTTTGTCCTTAAAATAACGAATGTTTATTTGTTAAACAGCATTTCAATAATTGGTATCAAAAAAAGATTAAATAACGTGACCTTTGTTTATTATTAAAATGATACTTAATTCTAAGGACTACAATATATTTTATTAAATAAATATTTCAATTATTTCACAATAAAAATTCTTTAAAATTTCAACTTTAATTCGCACAACCAAAGGCATATAATTAACAAATGTAATTTAGAATGTTTTCTTTCCGTTTTTAATGTATTTTTCTGATACTATATATACATATTTACTTAACGATTTATCCATTATTTTTATCACTTTCTTTTCAAAATGCACTTTATGTAATATAACGGTGTAATAAGAATTTAAAAATTTAAACTGACCGTAAAATACGAGAATAAATTAGAATATGATGTACGTATAATTAAAAAAAAAAAAAAAAATAATAATCAAAATATAGAGAAAAACGTTTTTTTTTTTTTGTCTTCATATAAAGAAGAGCATTTGTTAATTTGAAATTATTAAAAATGAAAAAAAAAAAAAAAAAATCGAAATAAGCGATATTGTGATGAAAATGCATTTATGTGTAATTATTATATTACATACATAATTTTTTTTTATACGGATGATTATAATGTAAAGAAATTTGTAAACGTATATACAGGCCATATGTGCACAATAAAGATTATAGTAAAAATGTAGTTTATATACATTAAGTATATATTCTTATGTATAAGGTAAAATTCATTTTAAATTTACATTTTATTTATTTATTTTTTTTCGTAAATTACATGGCACCCTGTTACAAGTAATTGTCTTAATAATTTTTTTATATAATATTTACTTATATTTTATGCAAAATTTTTTTTTTATTTACAAAATAAAAGGAAAAAAAAATTATAACATAACGAAAATTTAAAAAAAAAAATAAATAAATAAAATAAAAATAAATTTATAATTATTCTCAAAAACAAAAAACAAAAAATGTATACATAAATTAAAAATTTTATTAAAATTATTAGATAAATTTAAATTAATGAGGTTAATCGTAAATTTGTAAACAAAAACCAAAATGTGTAGCAAATAAAACATCATAAAAATTGAAAAAAGAAAACAACAACAAAAATTTGTAAAAGTATGAAATAAATAAAAACAAAAAGGCTTTTTTTTTCTCTTTTTGCTATTTTAAAGGAAACATTTTTTTTTTATTAATTTATTAATTTAACCCTTTTTATTGATTTGGGAACATTATATAATGGTAAGTATACGTTTGTGTATTGAAAATATGGAATAATAATAAATTGGTTGTTAACTTTATTATATACAAATTTTTAACTAAATTAAAAGGTGGTTTTTCTTTGAAATTGTTTCAATGAATATTTTCAATTTAGTTTTGTTCTTTTATTCTTTAATTAAATAACATAGAAATGTAGTATAAATAATTTAATAAAAAATTTGATTTTCCCAATTCATCACAACTCTATCATCAATTAATAAATAAAATGAAAACAGCTGTAATATTTCACATAACATTTTTTTTTATAAATGATTAATAAAAATAATGTACATAGATATTGATCGGATGAATAGAAAAAAATATTTTTCATACAACATGTGTGTTTATATGCAATTTATTTATCGTTTTGAATGCATATGTATAACCAATAATGATGGTAAGTAAATAATTTAAAAATAAAAATAAAGAAAAATGCAAGCTAGAATTTATTTCATGTTTATTGGATTATACGGATTATCTACGTATGTAGTACACAATGTATTAATACATTTGCATTTTTATGGCTTTTTCAACGGTGAACACATATGTACATACATATTTATGTACATGAGTATGTGGAATTGTTGCTGAATTTTTTTTTAAACATGTCTTGAAAATGCCTTTATATATACTTATTCTACTCATTTTCCACTTTTGCTAATTATATCGATTGGTATAAATTTTAAATATTTTTTAATAAAATAATTTTATGTTAATTATTATTACTACTAATTATTTTCTCTATACAAATATCTATTAATTTTTCAATTAAAAAAATATTTACTTTAACTTATGTGATCTTCAAAAAAAGTGAAAAATTTTATTTCTTGCTTGATATTTGAATTTTAATTTATAAAATTACGCATGAATTATCAGAATAAAATATCTCTTATGTGTATAGTTTATTCTACAATAATTAACACATAAAAACATAACACTCTATCTAAAAGATTGTAGAAAATTTACATTTATAAATAACTGTGAAAATGTTGATTAGAACCACTGAACATTTTATTAGTATAGATAGTGATTTAAATTGTTTGTCTTCTCTGTTGCTTTTCATATTTCAATTGTTTTTCATCATTTTTTTGTCTTTTATATTTATATTATTCTACATGAAATGAATTTGTTAATTGTTTATAAGAGTTCATTTTATATTTGAATATACATAATAGTGTATGAACATTATACGTATATTTATATATAGGTATTATACTTCAACTGATATGGATACTTTGTAAAAGAAAAACATGTGTATTCATTTCATATCACTCCCTTAATGGAAAACTGTTTATATACATATCTATGCATATATGAATGTACATAAAGTCAAGTTAAAATTCAAGCGGAAATGCGTTGTACATTGATAAACTACATACGTATAAAAATGTACATACGTGCATATATGTATGCATTTAGTTCGTACATACATATACATACATACACACATTTTCATTTGAATAGTTTTTAATGTATATTGTATGTACAGGCTTAGACTCTGTAAATACTTTTGTACACACAATTTTCATTAAAAAGCTTATTTTATATAAAAAAAAAAAGAAAAAAAAAGCAAATAAAAGTTATATACCTCGTTTATTGTATGAACAGTCTAATAGTCAGTAGATAATGTACTTATGTATGTATGTATGTATGTTTTCCAAGAGGACAATATATGAGGACAATTTCTGTACCACAGTGACTTCTATTGTGTACATGTAATAATTGAAACTTAGAATTGTAAAAAAAATAAAGTTGAAATTATATGTATATATGTATGTATAATAGGAATATAGGTAAGCATATACATATGTATGTATGTATGTAGTTGTATTCAAATTGTTTAAAATTAAACCAAAACACAGGAAGAAAAAATGAATAACTACTAAAATAAAATATAAGTTTAGAAATGCAAAATACGTACATACATATTTATGTATGTATAATATGTATAGCAAAAACAAATGTTTGTAGAAAATAAAAATAAAATGGAAAAGAACTTCCGTTTAACTGTCTTATATTTAAAAAAAAAAATTATAATAATAAAGAACGACAACATTCTGCTAAGGGTGTCAGTAATTCTGAGTTCATCAGTAATAGAGTATAGATATGAGGCATCCATTCATTACTTTGTCGTCAAACTACCAATTTACAGTACAGGGGTAGGTTAAACAATAACTGCTAAAATGAATCGAAGAGTAATAACAACAACATGTATGTACTATATACGTATGTATATTTGTATGCATATGGTTGCATTTATTGAGATCCTGTACAGGATATGTGGGAGTAGGAACAGAAATAAAAGATTCATACAAATTCTATAAAACAATGTAAGCATATAAGTATGTGTATATGAATATATAGATACAATTTACATAATTGTACATGCAAAATATACATGTTTGGATGTGAATGTATATTTACTATAGTGGCTGTTTTGTTTTGGCAGAAATTGTTGACTATTTGTTGGTTATATGTGAATTTCCATCAACGGAATGTAACGAATAATATACGAAATTTTGTGTACATATGCTGTTTAAACACATGTACAACACGTTATACATATATGTTACAACCTCTTTTTTTTTATTGATAAGTGATTTTTGTACTGATATCAACTACTAAAGTACCAAGATACAGTTATTTCAGTGAAGTCCTTGAGGACAAGACCGAAAATCGAGAATTACAATCTGTGATTGCACGATAGATGTGGTTAATTGTGTATATGTATCTTTAGAAAATACATAAAATCAAATAAAACGTATTTAAAAACATTAGTTTCGATTTAATTCAGATCACCTGCTTTTTTTTTATTTTTGCAATTATTTAACGTATGAAGAAGTCACGTAATATATTGATCATTTGTTGAAACTACACGTTTTATTTTTTGTGTATTTTTGTAGTGCTAAATAAAGACCGTTAAAAAAAAATACAAAAATATATCGCATAATTGAAACATCAACTTTGAACTTTAATTAGTGAAGTAAAGGCAAAAAGAAAAATCTCATGTATATTGTGCTTATCGTGCAAATCTATAAAACATTTTAAAAAGTTTTTTAAACCATCTTGTGTAAAAATAAAGTAAAGTGGAAAAGTGTTTAAAAAAATTTTTTTCATAACACATAAAATAGAATTTATTAAAGAACCAGGTGCATTTTAGAATATTATTTTACATTATTTGTTTTTTCTTTCTTTTTTTAATATTATAAAATATAATTTTATAAGTCTATACTTTGTAGATGATAGAATCCATTCATTCATATGTACCTACACAGAAAGCATAGAAAAGTAAACTTTTTAAGCAATATTCATGTATTTTCCTTTCTTCTTATAAATTTTTAATTAAATGTTGAATAAAACTTTACATCGTAATTTTCTACAAGAAAAATAATACACAAATAAATTTGTGTGTACTTTTAAATACTTTTTTTTTTTCAAAAATTTGTACTCATTTAATTATGTCTATTTAAAAGTAAAAAACCAAAACCGGTTGTCGAAAATGATATTGATAATTGAATTTTCAAGACATTATGTTCTAAAGGGATTAAACAAAACATTACATTTGCATATGACAATATTTAATTAATTTATCTGTTAGATATATTTGATTAATTAAAACCATAAATGTGCAACTACATAAGTTACATATGTATATTTATTATAAATCTCATACACGTACATATGTATGTAGATGAGTATATATTATATAATTCCTAGAAATATATAATTATTCAGTGAATTTGAGACTTCATTTACAAAGATACAACTTGTATACATACATATGAATAAACTAAAATTTATTCATTGAATTTCATTATAATTTGATGTATGTTCGGTGCAGTCATGTATGCATCAGTCAAATTATGTAGCATATTCATTTTTGCATTTAATTAAAATTTTCTTAATATATTTCATATTTTATAGATATATTTATTTGAAACATTTTATATTATTTATTTAATAAATTCCTTTAAAAATGTAATTTTGATTTTATGCACTTAAACTGAAGGAAAATTTTGTTTGAGAAAAAAAGGAAAACTTTGTAAAAACTTTACAAATTTACAAGTATATCAACTTCAAAAAAAAAATGTAAAAAATGGAAAATCAAAACATTCAAATATATATTCGAATTCAATTCATTTCCATATGAAATCATTAATACAGTGTTATTATGTTATTTTATTACTCATTATAATAGATAGTACAGAGCCTGATAGAAAACAACACACGAAATATACATATATGTATGTACATACATAAATCCATATATGTACATACATATACTTATGTGGATAATTATCAGTCAATTTTATATGTCATAGATTTCAATTAATGATCAAATTGTTGAAATTTCTTGTCATGATTTTATTTATTACAAATTAATATGTAAAATAGATTATTGTGTACATTATTAAAATACTAATTAATAAAATACTAAAATGAAATAATATCTACATATATACATACATATATGTATGAGGACATATATGAGGACAAGTGTAATTCATGCGAACAAAAATATAATATAATTATGATCAATAAACACTTCATTTATTCATTGTATACAATTTAAATAATAATTATTATATCAATATGCAATACTCATAAAGACCGTACATGATATATATAGGTACACAATTATTTAATTATTCTCAACTTATTATACATTTGTATTTTTATGTAAATAAAAATGATGATTGAATAATGATTTGTTTGTTGTTATTTTTTTTTTTCATTTTTTTTTCAATTTTATTAAATAGAATTTCATTACATAAACATAATTTAATTGGCTGAACTTAAAATGGATTTAATTGAATTAAATGTAATTGCTTAAAATTTTTAATTTATTCGATACAGCGAAATATACATTATATCTATGTTTATGCATTTTATAAAATCGTTATTTTGTTTTATTTTATTATTTTATTTATATCAATTTATTTAATACGTACATGTAACGTCCATTTAAGTTCATTCGATTTTTATGAAATGTTTTTTTCCTTATTTATATTTTTTATTTAATATATCATTACATTTCCTTCAATAGATAATTTTTAACAAAATATTTTTTTAATTTGGTAGATAAGTTTATTACAAGAAAGAAAAAATCGAAGTTAATATGTCATACAGAGAAATATTACATTAAAAAATTCCTATAATGATTAAAAATTCAGTTAAAAAGGATATTTTTGTGATATTGATGAAAGTCGATATAAAATAAATTCAATTTTTTTTAAGCTTCAATAATATTATCAAATGAAATTGAATGAAAAACAAAAACCAAAAACAAAATAAAATACAAAAAAAGGATACGAAAAAAATGTATTATTCCATTAAATTTATTTTAAAAGTAAATACACTTGTATATAATGGGTGACAAATATTGAATATAAAACAAAAAGGACAATCGGTTTAAAAAAGCATTAATTTCCATTAAGATAACCTTTTTAACTCAAGGAAAAAAAGATTTTTTCAAGAATTTCATTGTTTTTTTTTTGTTTGCTTTAATTTTTTATTATAATTAATTATTCAACCTCTTATATTTATTTAGTGATTATTTTTTTCAAAATTTTGTTGTTTTGTTTTTTCTTTCGAAATTACTTAAAAATAATAAAATTAAACTTTTTTGTAACATTAAGTCATAATATGAATATATCAATGCTTTAAAAATATTTTTCAATAAAATTTGTAATAAATTGAATTTCATATTTAATTACTTTGATGTTTTTAACCATTATTTTTAACTTAATTACATAAAATCTTCATTTTCTAAATATTTATTTCAATTAATATATTAAAAAATTTTAGAAATTTAAAAAATTTTATTAATATTTCAAGAAAATTTATTTTCATTTCGAAGAATTTTATACATCTATAGAGATACATAGATTTTTCTATAATATTTCATTAAATATAGATTATAAATATTAGTATGTATAGAATATGTACACGCAATATTTTAAATTCTAAAATTATACTCGTATGTATATTACATAGATGATTAACAAAGTATCTATTTATCTTTATTTAAACAGTAAATTAATTAACAGAAATTTTTTAATTCTTTTATTTAAAATTGATTAATCATCCTTTTGATGTATAAATTGCTTTTTAGAATGTTTACATAAATTCCAATTTATTTCATAAAAATTTAAATTCAATATCATTCTAAGAAATTTATTTACTTCTCTTTTCAATAGAATTTATTTTTATAATTTTATTCACTCATCTAAGATAAATTTTATTGGTCAATAAAATTTCACTTTTCACCTTAATGTGTCCTTTATTGTATGTTTGATGCTCGTGAAAAAACCGTTTGTCGTTATGTTTTTTTTTTTTTTATCCTTTTTTGAATATATTTTAAAATTTTATTTTCTATGATAAAAAATTTAAAATTCAATTTTTTTTTTTTTAACAACAACAAAATAAAATCAAAGTTTTTGCAATCAAATTAATAATCCAACGTGTTATTATATATCAGATCGTGATATTTTATAATTAGAAAATACAGTACATATAAAATGTTTGTTTGATTTTTATATTCTTCTGAATTTATTTGAATTTTTCAAATTTATAAAAAAAAAAAAACGTTATAAATTAATTGATTGGAAAAAATTATAAAATCATCAATTTTTTTACGTCTTGTTAGTGATTGATAACTATAAGTACAAAAGTTTCATTTTATTATCATACATAAATTGATTGTGAAATTAAGTACTGTTTAAATGAGAGAGAAAAAAAAAAAAGGAAAAACTTAAGGAAAATGAAAATTCTGTTCGATCTATAAAATCTCTGTTTTACAAAATGAATATGAATGTATTTAATAGTCCACAATAGACTCAGTAATAAAAATGTTTTGTTTCAAGTACTCATGTAATAATTGAAATATAAAAAGCATTTTCTTTCTTATCAATATTATCTACGTGAATTAAATAAAAAGTTGACCAAAAAAATTTTTTGAAAATTATCCCCATTAAAGTAATAAACTTTTTACTACTTTATGCAGTGCCAGATAAAGTTTTCATTTTACACTTTGCATTTTTAGCAACAATTTATTTTATTTCAATTGATATATAAATTATATGTAAGAGTAAAATTAAAGAACATTAAAAATTATCTTGAAAATAATTTTGTGTATCCATTAAAGAACAAAATATTCAACTTTTAAATGCTTTTATAAAATGCGGTTAATACAAGAGTAAAAAACAAATGAATGGTTGTAGACAAAAGT
The DNA here is from genome assembly GCA_963971155.1 of Anthrax anthrax. Classification (NCBI taxonomy): domain Eukaryota; kingdom Metazoa; phylum Arthropoda; class Insecta; order Diptera; family Bombyliidae; genus Anthrax; species Anthrax anthrax. The sequence goes on from OZ020119.1 coordinate 24,274,565, forward strand.
AGGTTGAAATCCTTGTCTCGGACGTTTTTTTTTCCTTTTTTTTTTTTTGTTTGTAATATACCGGGTATACTAGTGTGAACATTTATAAATTTGAAAACATGATTTTTCATGATTTTAGAAAAAATTCAATATCTGATTTTTTATCATTTTTTTTCATCCTTTTTTAAATAGATTTTTATCATCGAATAGTGTTTTAAACGTTTAAATGACACTTCTTATTTTTTTACTCTACAGAAAAAATACACAAGGTTTTTGGTGTTCATTTATTTTTGTTTTAAAAATTATTTGGTCAAATTTCTGTGGTTTTCTTGAAATGTTTTTTAAGATAATCATCTCCTTCTTATTCGTATTTTTCGTGTCTTTAATTTTATTTATGACAAAAATTTAAAAAGAAGAATTTTCTTTCGGATAAAGAGGAAAATACAACAAACATGAGTGTGTACATAATGTACTTTCGTGTGTATGCATTTTCAACGTATTGTTGTTATAATTTCATTTATGTTTTGGTAAAGATACTTTTCATTGCGCAAGCGTTTATTTTATAGTGTTCCGATTCTCAATAAAAAAAAAAAAATAGTAATAATGGGAAATTATTTTATCGAATAAAATTTTTAAAAAAACATAACGAGATGTCCTAAAAAGTGTTAGTAACTATAGAGAAAATTCTATGAAAATTTTATGTTGGGAAAATGAATTTTGAATGTAACATTCACGCATTCTTATTTTCAATAGAATTAATAACTTTTTGTTTTTAATATTTAAACAATATTTTTTTTTTATTTTTAATTATATTGATGAATTTAAAAAATTAATAATTTTGTATATGTACTTATATCTTATTCATTTGATATCCCTGAAGTGTAATTTATTTGGTGACAGTTATAAAATTTTTCCGGCTACTTTTTGTTTTTGTATTTTCTTCTCAATATTTGTCATATAATTTTCTCCCTGTATCTATCCATGTATCTATCTATATTTTATTTCATATTATGTTTTTCGATTTATGTATGTGCACATTGTTTACTCTTCTACAATTTCTCTTCTACATTCTCTTTTAATGTTAAAAATAATTCGATTTATAATGCATTTTCTTTTATTTTTGTTTTTGTATGGAAAACTTTGATAACAATTTATAGGAGTGGTAGGTGATTATAAATTTTAGGCGCGATGGATCCCAGTGTTCTCGCAAATATGGACCGGGACGCATTAAAAAAGCAAATCGAGAACATGAAATATCAGGCCAACATGGATAGATGGCCGCTATCAAAGAGCATTCAAGAGTAAGTACAAAATAATTTTATTATTTGATAATTAATTCATTTACGTTTATTTATATTAAATTAAATTAATTTTTTTTTGTATGTGAAACCAAATATATACAAAATTTAAAAATATAATCAGTGTAAAAATTCAAAAGTGAAAAAGTGTAGTAATTAAAGACGAAAATAAAAGTGTATTTTTTTTTTTTTAATTTAACGTTTATTTAATGAGGACAAGTTATAAAAAAAAAAATGAATACAAAAAATTTCAAATATGTTACGATTTTAATTAATGTTTTAAATTGTAAATTGCAATCCTTTAATGTTTACTTTCTATATAGTTATCGTAATTACACGATTATTCGATTTTGATTTTAAAGTGTGGTTGAATTAAATTGATACATTAATATACGTTATGTACATATTTGAATTCAAGTATGTGTATATTTTATATCTCTGATAAATTTACCAAAACTTATACCTATATGTTTTATTCACATGAGTGCTTACTGTATAAATACAACGTGTATTCCAAAAATTATGCACTTCAATTAATCAATAAATAAATACAGACAGTTCATTACATACACATACATTTACAACTTAATATACTTCTAACACATTCAATACCTACGTATACATAATGCATTTGCAGTATGAAATATAGAAAGCAGGTTAAATGATTTTTAAAGAAAACGCATTAATTAATTTTAATTTTTAAACATATTCACGTATAGGTATATTTTCATTTAGATATGTGTGTGTGTTGCAAGCAAATAGTCATCTATTGACAGTGTAAATAATAAAATGTGAATGAATCAATAGAAAAAAATTGTCAACAACTTGAGTACATATACGTATACATATAAATGAATGATTGAATTTGCTACTTTTTTAATAATTCATAAATAAATATGCAAACTAATCAATAATCATATATTATACATACATTATAATGTTATATGAAGTTCAAACGATACGTTATAATTTTAGAAAAAAATTAATTGAAATTTGGAAAATGAAAATTAGAAAATATAAAAACACTAACACTCCTACTAATGGTATCCTTAATTGACCTTATTAAGTCAAATTGTTATCATTTTATTTGCAATGTTGTAAAAATAATCTAAATTGAATTGAAAAAACAAATATAGCATACAGTAAAATTAATGAAGCTTTAACGAAAATAAAGAAAAAATTAATATCAATTCAAGAACAGTTCTACTAACTTTTAGATTGACTAAAATAAATAAATTCACATATAACATTCTTGTCTAGTGGCATGTAGGAGTGTAATAAACATATAATAATAGTAACAAATTTTGACAAATGTTCACATAATAAATAATTCAAGCACTTGAATATTTTCTTTTATTTACAATTTTGTTACAGTAAATGTGTGCATACTTGTAACCTCGTATATAACACCAAAAAGACACGTATTAGTACATGTGCATGTATTTGCGTAATAAATATTTACATATTTTCATTTATAAATCATATAAAATCCTTATTCCATTTGTGTACAAATATACGTTCATGACAAATATTTATTACACTTCAAAGACCTTTCGTACCTGTGTATTTTCTTTTTCTTTTGTCTTTAATAATTTTGTTATTATTTTTTGGTTCTGTTTAATGCTTCGAAAAATAACAACATAAAATATTTGAGGATGTTTAATCCGAAATTTGATATCAAATAATCATTTGTTTATTGTAATCATATGAAAAAAAAAAAGACAAAATGCAACGAAATTCGACTTTTTCATATTGATGGTTGTCAACTATAGAAAAATTCAAATTATCCTTTAAAAAAGACGTTACAAAAAACAGATAAAGGAAGAAAATTTTTTTTTGTACTAATCCTCTTATATTCAGGGCACGTCTTATACATTTCATATTTTTATGTGTAAAATTTTCTTATGAGAACACAATAATAATCGTATACATAATACATTATTATTATAATGGTACACGTGTATTGTGTGTATATGTGTAAAATATGTATGTACAAAAATCATACAATTTTGTATAGAATATTTTAGGAAGTATATAAAATAAATTACACATCATTTTTAAGAAATTACATGTATCAAAATAGATATTCATCACATTTCCTAATCTAATATTCTTTGCAATTTATTTAACGTACAAATTTATTTTCCTAAAATTTTCATCCGCATACATATACAAATGTATGTACTATATGCTCGAATAGGCGAATACATATTTGTACTTTCATACATGCTATCATATAAATATATGTATGTTCCATGATAGCATTCAAAAAGTAACAAAAAATATTTATTTTCCACCAGAGTATTTATTTACAAGCCTCCCATGAGTGCTATTGTTTATTTAATGATAATTTTCAAAATATTTCCAATTCATATAAAAAATGAATTCACATATTCATAGATTATTTGAATTTTTACTTTGTTTTTCGTTTTTGTCTTTTTGTTTTTTTTTTTTTTTTTATTTTCAGTATTCCATTTTGGAATAATTATTTTTAATTGTTTTCAAATTTTATTAATTTCCCTGTGAATGATCTCTGTATTCTATGATATCTATATAAAATATTTATTAATTGAAAATTTAATAAAAATTTCAAGCATTATTACAAAATTGTAATAATGCTTGATTATGTGATTAATCGGTTAAATAAGATATTTTATTTGTTTATTATGTGTACATTGTGTATGAAAGAAACTGAAAATAGTCATTTATTTTTATATAAATTACAATGTTCTTACATTAAAATCATAATTTTTATCTAGAAATTTCCTTCATGGAAAATTAATTATATGAAAATAATTCAAAAAAATATAAATACGAAAAAGACAAATTTATTTTTTTTTTTAAAATATGCTACACGTGTATAATATACTTACTTTGTATTATGTTTCTTACTTTTTCTCATATTTTATTTTTATTTCATTTTTGTTTTATTTTCAAATGCATATTTTTGTTATATGCCATGTGTATACGTATGTACATATTTAAATGTTTTTAATTGCATATTTTATAATAAGCAATCTAAATAAAGAAAATAATTATAAAAGACAAACAATAATAAAAGAAAAATAAAATTTTAAATTTAAATTGCGACAAAAATATTTTTTTTAGTCTACATTAATGATAGACCTATAAATAACTGAAAGTAAAAATCGAACAAAAAAAATAAAAACAAATTGCATGTATGTACATAACAACCGAGTTAATAGCAAATGTACTAAAAGTGCAACAAATTTTAATGTAATGAAATTTATTCCAATAACTACATTTTACATATGCACGCATACTATACAAATGTACGTATGTACAATATACATATGTATAATTGAGTGACATATTGTATATGATATGCACTGAACATTGTACTTTGCTGAATTCATCATTTACAATTCACAGATATAAGTATTTCGTAAAGATTTGTTTTTTTGTGTTTTTTGTAAATGTGAAATGATATTTATTTAATAGAATGCATGTATTTTATTAAAATAAATATTATTTATAAATTTAATTTGACAAATAAAAAATTATAACACATTAAAAATTTTAAATAAAAATATATAATGATAGATTTGAACAACTGAAAACATCACATATGCATATGAAAACACCATGTGCTTTTATGTGCGAATTTACATATTATGAAAAATGGAAAATTTTATTTAAAATTACAATAAAAAAAAAGCATAAAGCCAGACAAAAAAGATAATTGGAAAATTAACAAAAATTTAAAAAAAAAAATAAACAAGTACAAAACTGTCTGTTCAAAATGTCATTGAGTAATAATAGTAATTATTAATGGCTAAATCATATCTAGAAGTGTCATTTAAATAAAAACCATAACAATTTATAATAAATTGAAATAAAAAGCAAAAACAACAACACTTCATATTTATTTTTTCCATTGATTTTTTTTTTTTAAATATTTATTTTATAAAAATGGTTAATTGCCGTTACTAAATAAACGAGCTTAGTAACATGTACTTACAATTAAGTACATACATACATATATACATAATATACAAAAAATAAATTTGTTTTGTAATCAGATTTTTGTTTTAAATCTTTATAAATGTATTTTGAAATTTTTAATGTTTTCCTTGAAATCGATATGTTAACATAATATATTGTTATAAAATTCCATTAAATATTGAAACATTTTTGAAAGGAAATTATTTTTGTGATAAAACATCACTTATTAGTAACACGACGTAAAGTAATAATCAACTTGATATCAAATGAAAATATGCTATTTCATTTCTTGTAATTACCTACATTTAAAAAAAATATACAATTTCTTATTTTTCATGTTACATATTTTTTTTGGCACAATACAACCCATTCGTATTGTAACGTAAATACGTTACAATAATACATACATACATATGTATGTAGATGTATTACAATCAAATATATATTATAATTAAATGGGTAATAACTGCATCATCGCACACCATCATCATAGGAAAATTGCCAATATTTAGAAAAATTTTCTTTTTTAATTATCATAACTACATGAAAATGTATACAATGAAATGTAAAGAGAATTTAAAATAATTACATAGATTGTACATACTATGTACGTATAATACAAAGCATTTCTCCTTTTTATTTTATCTCATTTACTTTGTTCTTCATCAAAATCTGAACATGAAAATTATTTTGTATCTTATGTATGATTTGAATGAATGACAGTTTGTGGAATAAATTTAATTAATTTCACAAGACTGATTTTGTAACGTAATTTCAGTTCCATGTAATCAGAATAAATATATCGAAAAGGGTTAACACGTACATATGTATGTATACATATTTGTTTTTATACTATATAATCCATATACGATGGTTGTACATAATAAATTAATATTATATTATATAAATCACAGTGTACATTGTAAAATGTTTATTTTTAGTAATAAATTGCTTTTACGTATTCTAAGTTATTTTTTTTTTAATATCTTCATTATTTTAAAATACTTTGTTGCTATAATACCAATAATACTATAAAAATAAAATTAGAAAAAAAGTAAGGTAAAATGATGTTAAACTTAGTTAAATGTCATAATTATCAACGTTCTGTATTTTATATGTGTATGTATATTTTTTTTTTAAAAATAATTTATATTTATACAAAGAAAATATAAAAAAAATTTATATGATAAAAGAAAAACCATAATGAAGATTTGTACAAAAGATTTTCTTTTTTTTTTTAAATTTATGGTTGATGCGGTTAGGTTTTTCAAAAGAAAAAATCATTAACGCTTTTGTGTAATAACGAAGTAATGGAGGTATTTTATAGTTATGTTGTTAGGGTTTTTGTTATAATATATAGCCACTTAAAAAGTATATACAAAACAAATTCAATTACATTTAGATAACAAGATTTTTTACGTTTCACAACTGCAATATGAAATCAAATATTGTTTATTTTTTGAATATATGAAATTTTAAGTACTATTCATAACAATAAAAAAAAAAAAAATGATGTGGTTCATATAACTGTATTGCTTTTGAAATATTTTCCTTGGAAAAATCTTTGAAAGAAAAAGTAATATCTTAATTAAAATAAATTGCGTCTAAGTGATGATTGTTTTTAAACATGTGTAATAACAGGATAATAGAAGTAACAAAGTTTCCTTTAAAAGGATACAAATCCTTTTGTCAAGAGAATAAAAGAAAATTGGAAAGGTAATTAATTTTATAAAAGTAAAAATCTTAAAAATATTGACGTAGTATTAAATTTTAGATTTTTTTAAAAATAATTACCACATTTTCTAACCGTAATTTAAATATAAAATAAAAATAGTTTAAATATCTTATATTAAAGAAAAAGATCAGGTTACTTTAAAGTATCGTCAGGTGTTCTTGATATAATTTGTAATCTGTATTTATTACTGGTATTACATAAAATGTAGACAAAGCTAAAAAATCAATAATTTAAATTCATTCAAAAAATATGAATATTTTCATGAATTTATGCATGATTTAATAATATTTATTAATATTAAGTTCTAATTCTCAAGGGTATGATAACGAGCATAATGTCTGCAACTTATGATACTATAAAATCTTGATTAAATATAAATTATTCAAAGTTCATAAGATTGTAATGTTTTGTAAACTTTACTAATTATTATTAAGAATATTATTTATTTAAATGAATGCTCATTTAAACCTTTTTTTTACTTTTATTAAAAATTGAGCATATTTATACTTACAAATTATTAACAAAAAAAAAAAAAAAAAATTGTGTACTTATAATTCTAGTGAAATTACATTGAATTAAAATGAAAATTTTTATAATGGAAAAATTTAATCCAGTGAAAATATAAAATATAATTTCGCCTGAAATGAGAATAAAATTCTTAGAAAAATTCAAGTTTTTCAATTATGTATACTTGCAATTGTACAATAAAATTTTAATTTTATATTCGGAGTAATACGAATAAAATTAATCTCATAATTTTAATAAAAAAATAAAATATTTGTGTAGAAACCAAAATACTTAAAACATCGAATTAATCTGCGAAACACAAATTTTTCTTAAATGATAATTCAAAAATTTCATTTAATATTAATAAGAAAAACATACAAAATTGCCAAAATATAAATCACAATTTCAATAAAAATGAAAATAGGATACAACAATGGTATAGATTCATTTACGAACATTTTTATGTATAATTTTATGAAAATACATATTTCTTCAATTGAATATACATATTTAATAGGATATAATTCCATTAGTCATTACATGTCAAAAATTTTTTACTCATCATCAGTTTATTTAATAACGAATCTACGTTATTCGAAAATCCCGTACGTACCTAATATAATTCCTCTAAAAGGATTTAAATTTTAAAATGTTGATTCATGTGCATTTCAAATGTATAAAATAAAATTTTTTATTACTTTAAAATCCATTAAAATTTTTATTTTTTACTCCATTTTTAAACAGAAGCAAAAACTTCATATGAGTGATTAACTATTCATTCTATTTATACCGGCTGTTTTTTTTTTTTTTTCTGAAAACAAAATATAAATTTTGGCTTTCATTTTAAAAATAAATCTCATAATATTTATTTTTCAAATACTGGGAAGTTCATCTTTTGTATATGAACCTAAAAAAAAATTTTTTTTAAATTTTTCATTGTTTATAATGAAGAAAAGTTTTTGCTGTGAAAATCTGTTTTGAACTTAAAATAAAGTTAGAAATAAATATTTCATTAGAAAAATATTATTTTGTTTTTTTTTTTAATCATAATCTTTCATAAATACAGGAAGTGAAATTGAATAAAACTTAAAGAAGGCTTTAAATGTTTCTAATTTGTTTAGAAATTCTATAATGAAAAATGAATGTTCTTTTGAATGCTTTATGAAAATTGTTATTAGGGCTTGAGAATTAAATGTTTACGAAAATATTTTCATTAAAATATCATGAATCTTTTTAAAACTTTTTACATTCGAATAAATTCAACTAAAATATGCTATCTAATATCTATGTATTCAGATCCGTTCATCGATACATGTGTACAAATGCACATATAATTTGTATGTTTGGACCATTTTAAGTTTTTTATCATCTAACTTTTACTCAAAATAAAATTTATTGTTTACAACCAATTTTTTCCTTTATTGAATATTTTGTCTAATCACATATATATGTACATATAATATTGATACGCGTACGCATAATATTTACACAAACATACGTATTTATTTGTACAGGATATTAGCAAAATCACGTATCATAAGAAATTTATGAAAAAAAAAAAATATATATTTTTCTCGAGAAACTCTTTTTTTTTCTGTTTTTCTTGTTGATTCTTTCTTATCCTTTTTTCACATAAATGTCTTTGTATTTATAGACATGCACAAAATATTCTTGGAATTTATCGAAATCTTCCTTTGAAATTAACAAAATCTTCTCATAAAAAAGTATTAAAATATAAATGTATTATCAATCCTTTTTTTATTTATTTATTTATTTATTTTTTTTTTCCTAAACATTTTCTAAATAAAAGATAAAAAAAGAGAATTTAAGTAGAGATCACAGAAGATTTTATAATTTGATTGGCTTTTATTTTATATATATTTTTATTTATCTTTGAATTTTATGAGACTATTAATTTTTTTCCATTATATTGTATTCTTTTGAAAAACAATTTGTTATGGTCAATTTCATAAATTGAATGAAATTTTGTATTTTGTTTTCTATACTGAAAGATATTTTTTGTTTTTTAATTTAATTTTTAAATAATTGAACATTTTTTTTGTTATTTGTTTTTAGGATTACAAAAAAAAAAAAAAAAAAAAGTGAAAAGTGCTTTTTTTCTGTTGTATCCTTTTTTCATAATTTAATTATTTTTTAAATGAGTATCTTTCCATTAACTTTATTTCACAAGAGAATACCATACCATTCATACATATGTACTATACAAATAATTAATGAGTAGATAAAATAAAACGACAAAATCACATCTCATTGTAATTATCCAAATTAATAAGTGAATCTTTATAATTGGATAATTTTTATTTAATTATTTAACTGTTAATATGTATTGTCATGTAGTACATATACAAAAAAAACCTTGAGAACATATCTAAACACTCATTAAATACATTTAAAAAAGAAATGTTGATGAATAACTTTGTTATAAACAATTTTTTTTGTCTCATATTTTTATTTAATATACATATGTAGTATAATATACGTACATGTAGCATGGATACATGAATGTACGCCGTAATTATATCAAGTGCCTTTTTTCCTTTATTTTGTTACATTCTATTTTTTATACATTTTTTTTTTGTCTGTCTTTTGTACATGTACAGTATCATTTTGGAAAAAATTCAACTTTTTATCCTAATTAGAACATCACAAACAGATTTCCATTAATATGAAATAACAAAAAAAAAAAAAAAAAAAAAACACAAATACTGATTGTACACGTACAAGAAAAAAAAATGTTTTATTAAAAAAAAATTTCTGTGTACAGTCCAGATAAAATAATGATCTAAATAATAATGACGATGATATAATTAAATAAAAATGACAAAGCATTTAATTGTTATTATATACGTACTTTTGTTATATAATAAAAACAATCTAAATGAAACAAATTTAGTGAACAAAGTTTTATTTATTTTTATTTTTGTTATTTCTTTCAATTTTGACTTTTTACATCTTTTAGTTTTTGTTAAAAACCTTTTGAAAATCATTTTCTTAACGAACTTTTTTTTTTTTTTAAATGTTTATCGAATGATAAATTTCTAAGAAAAATACAATGAAATTTGTTTTAAATAAATTGAATTAAATTTTCAATTTTGATTATATCTTTGATACTGAAAATTATTTTGTTTTCAAAAATAAAATGATGAACGATAATTTCAGAATAAAAAACGTATGATAATAAAAATGTTTCTTAAAATATCTCTTTAAATTCTTTACAAATATTAAAAGAAAATCTATGATAATCTTAGAAAATAAACACACGAACAAATAATATCATTGTATTTAAATTTAGATTTTCATGTTGAATTTCTTTTTTTTCCTTCTTGATTTTGTCATAAATGAACATTTACAATTTGTTATAAACCACAAACAGACCATTAAATTATTGATAGAAAATAAACATAATCCAAATCGCTTGAAAAAGCTTATAGTTGTCAGTATGGAAAATATATTCGATTAAAATCTAAATCTAATTAATCTAATACTATTTAAGGTTAAATTAATTTTGAAAATGATGAAAATCCTTTTAGATTTAAAATATTAAAATTAAAATAATTGAGTACTATGTTGAAATATTTTGTCATTTATTTCTTATGGAATATGTACATACATATATATGTATGTATGTATGTATCATGCTTTTCACTATGAATATTTATTTAGCGTATTTAAATACACACATGTAAAATTTCCATTAATAAATCAAATACTTGTAAATTTCATTTGGAATTTATTATGTGAATTTTTCGTCAGTTTGGCGAAAATGAGGGAAAATTCGGCTTGAATAATTTATTACATTTTGTAATTGAATGTTAAATGTATGTAAAGGACTTTCTTTTGTGCGTTGCTATTTTTCTTTTAGATATAATACGTAAACATATGTGTAAGAAGTAAAGGTGGGCATCTACACATGTATATGTATGTATTGTAAAAGCTAAAATTCTTCGAATTATTTAGTACACATTTATACTATAAAAATCATTGAACCAATCAATAAATAAATAAAACACAGAGAAAAAGAAAATGAAATGAAATAAAACTTCTGTTTATTTTTCGTCATAGTAATAAATTATTCGTAAGGGTTGATAGATCTTTAAAGAGAAAACATTCAAGGAGAAAATACGAATTTGAAATGTCAGTAAATCAAGGAGTCTGTAATATCAACACACATACATACATACATACACACTTTTTAATATGATGTATAAATGTGGTGTGTGTTATTTTTCTTTTTTATTATAAAACTAAAAATAAAAATAAAAATCAATCCATTAAAATATATTTTCTATTTCATTTCATTTAAATTACATGATCTTATATATACATATGTACATATGAACTGTTAATAATGTATAATATAATTATGAAAATATTACATAAAAAGTGTTTGAAATTTAAATTGATACATAATGTGAACATTTCAAATTCATTCTGAAAATCTTATAGTAACAAAACAAAAATGTTTTTTTACTTTGAAGAAATTTATTTTCTTTTTTGTGTATAATACATATGCATGTAATGTATGTACGTACATATGTAGGTATCTACGTAAATAAAATATATCATTTTATTTTGTTAGTAAAATTTTTGTTTATAGTTCATTTGTTCAGGTAAAGAAAATGTAGAAAATAAGAAAATAAAAGAAAGAAAAAAAAAGAATGGAAAAGCATTTCGTTTAAAACAAAACAGGGTACTTAAATGTATGTTGTATAAGTACATACTATGTATGTACATACATATACATTCGTACATAACATAATTTGTATAGAAATAAGTAGAAAAGTTCATAGATGTATATAAAACGTGACGTTCTTTAAAATAATAAAACAGGCCATGCAAAATATCACGAACGTTCATAATCATATAAAATATACATGCATACATACGTAATGTACAATATCATTAATAAACACATACGTTTATAAGGATAATATACATACATATACATTACACTATGTACGAGCATTATAATATAGTATTTAAAAAACAAAATACATTTACATGAACTACTACTAAAACTATATATTCGTACTACAGAGGCATTTAAAGTGAAAAGAAGAAGAAAATTGTTTTCTGAATGAAGGATATTTTTTTTCTCAAGATGTTGTTATATAATTGTATGGAAAAAAGAATTTTATAAAAACTAAAACTTATCTCAAGTATTTTCCACACAGTAGAAAATAATAAAAATAAGTCAAAAAAAAAAAAAAAATAAAAATAAAAATTAAAACTAAACGAAATGTAAAATATGAAAAACGAGAAAATAATAAAAATGCAAAAGAAAACAATGAATGCCTAGTTTTAAATGAAAATTCAGAAAAATGTATATGTATATGTACATGTGTAAACAGCTTTGCAAACATATTTAAAACATAATTCTTATAGTATTTATTTCTTTTTTTTTTAAGTATTACAACTTTGAAGTTAAGTTAAACTTCTTAAGTATTGAAAAAAAAATTTGTGTGTTATGACACAAAATAGTACGAGAAAAGGAATTTTTTAAAAATTATGTATGTACATAACAAAAACAAAAAATCACAAAAAGAAAATCCAATTCAAAAAGTTAAATAAAACAAGAAGGTTTAGTGTGTGAAAAATTACAGGAAATGAATTTTCAAGTATGGATAAAACAAATTTTACTTTCTAGCTCAAACAAAAGAAAGAAAAATTCATAACTCATATACAAATGTTTGAATATATAAACATGCATACATTTTTAAAATTTGATCTACATAATATGAACATACAAACATACGTACAAATTGTGTCATAAATCAATTTCGAATACGGATAAATTTAAATAAAAAATGAAATAAAATAAAAAATATATTAATTTTGCTAAAAGCACAACGAAATATTTTTTAATCGTAAAATGTAAAATTTTACTTTCATTAAAGCGATTTACATACATGTACATATGTATGTATATCTTATTTTCTGTATGTATGCATAAGTATGTTTCTAAAAATTTTGGATATGAACATTTTCTTAATTTTTGACAAATATGGTATATGCAATATATTTACACGTATTGGTACTATAAATGTATGTGTATATTTTCCGTCATATAATATTGTATACATTTCCAGTTCCATATATTTTAATTAACGAATAAATATTTAAAAAATGTCAAAATTTCTTCTAAACCTCTTGATTTTATGATTAAAAACAAATTATAATAATTAAAATACAACATTTTGTAATTCTGATTGCGTTTGTACATAGATATGTATGTACAAAATTTTAAAAATTTAAAAATTGGAAATAAAAGTAGAGTATGCATATTCTACACACATATGCATAGTTCGTAGGAGATAATTTTTTCACGTAATACGTTATTAAAAATAAATTTTATTACTATATAAGTACTAACGAATACAATTAAAAGAAAACATTAAACGTATCAGCAATTTAATTTATATATATTTTTTTTTTTCTACTCTTTAGTTTGTTATTAAGTTAGTTTTTTCTTGTTTATAATCATGCATTTGCTTCTGTGTATTATATCATATGATGTACTTACAAACAAACATTTTACTGCAATATCATAAAAATGAAAATAATTACGATTGCAATCCTTTAAAATCTTTAATCTGTTAGCACAACATTTTCAAAGATAATAATAATTTGTAGAGAGATGTATACTTCAAATCATGTCATAATATATCGTATACATACCATATGATAACATATATAAATGTTAGAACTACATACATATATCATTGCTGTTTACTGTAATATATACTATATATACGTATGTATGCACACATGTACATATGTATGTATGATATATATATTACAAAAAAAATAAAAAATAATAAAGAAGTTTGTGTAAATGCATAAAGTTACAAAACTACAAGATATTCAGACATTTTTGTTAGTGTTTAATGTTTATGTAATATGCGATATAATTCTAGTATATCGAATGTGAAAATTCATACAGGAATTACATAGAGCTTTAATAGTGCATATTTTCCGCTTTATCAGTACATTCATATATGTATGTTACCACGGCATGTGCAATATATCTTTGATTCATGCACATAAATAGATTAAAAATATATATGTACATACACATAATAATATTTCTCTATATATGTATACATACATATGTGGAGGTTAAAGAGTTTGTTTTGTTTTAAGAGGGTGGTCTTTATAGTATTTTACAATTTTTAACAAAATATCCCTAAAGCATATACAATGAGTGCAAGGTGTATGAGTAAACATACGTAATTTGTATGGATGCACATAAATACATATGTATGTATGTTCTTGTATCTCATTCATGTGCATAACATAAAGTAAATAACTCCAAGTAAACAAAAAATTTAGTACCATATATTTATCTCAAGAGATTTATACATTTCTGAATAAACAAAGAAAAATAAAAATATAGAATCTATTTTTATAATTCCATATAATATATTTTCCGCTATAATATCCTCATATGTATAAAGTGTTTACCTGATATATTCTGCAATGTTTTATATTAGTCCGAAAGGAAAACTACCATGAATATAATATATAATATGTTATATGTGTATACCTATGTATGTACTCTAACATATTGTATGTACATTGAAACATTTATTAGAGTTGTCACGAAAAATAACTCAATCAATCTTCTTCATTTTGTCATGTAGACATTTTAACTTTTATTTTTTTTTTAAGTTTAAAAAGGTGCTTTCAGGCAAAAAAAAAAGGATTTTATGTAAAACATGAAACTCAGAATAAAATGTAACAACACACAAAATAATTTAAAAGAATTTTGTGAAAAATTTTTCGAATTAATTTGAATGATATTTTATTTTTAAAGATATAAAATTGTTTTTCGTCATTTATATTTAAATTTATTTATTTATTCATATTTTTATTTTTTGAATATTCTAAATTTTTTTCATTAGACACCCTGCTATGTTAAATAAAACTGAAGTATGATGATTTTAACCTTTAAATTTTAGACGAAGAAGACATAAAAATAATTAATACTATATGAAATTGAAGAGAAAAATTAAAATTAAAAATGAAAAATGAATACATACATACATACATATAGGAGATGTACATAACCGTATATGTAAATACCATTATATATCATATGTATGTACATATCTATCCATACTCGTTTATACGTTAATAAATATCAATTTTATTTAAAAAAAAAAAAAAAGAAAAAAAAAACTCTAAAATGGAAAATATTTTACACATTTTTTTGAAAACGAGTGTATTCACATACACATACTTACTTATTTGCTTATACGTTATTATTGATGCAGTCAAATACGTCTGATACAAGTAGGTATATAAAGTACATAGATTATTCAGGTAAATAATCTCTCATGTTTCTATTTTTTTTTTTTATTTGCATTTATAAATTTATATGTACATATGTATGTATTCATGTATTTTGCAAAAATGTGCAGAAAAATAATTAAAATTGTTAAAAATTTTATTTCATTTTGATAAACATGTTTTTTTTTTGTTTTTGTTAAAGAATTCTGTATATAAATAGTTCTCATTATTTTATTTATTTTTGTTTCTTTTATTTATTTATTTAAAAAAAATTTTTTAAAGGTATTTTTTGAAATTATTCAATTGGATATCATTGTACAAAAAAAAAAATTGCTAGAATTAGCAAATACTATAGTCTATTTTCAGTGTTATGTAAATGTTAAAAAGCTACTAAAAAGTTTATTACGTTTGTTACACAAATGCATCTCCATGCAGTTTTTTTTTCAATTTTACCAGTTTGAAAAAAAAGTTTAAAATTGCCTGGTCTATACTTTTTAATCTTTTTTTTTACGTAATAAATGAATTAATTCCATTTGCAAATACTACAAAAAGATTAGTGCATACATGTATAGGAGATGTAATATACATGCTACAAACCTATATTACAGAAAATCTAATTTCAGTTTAATTTAACATTGGAATAAAGATACCATACACAGTAACAAAAGTTATTGTAAAAACAAAAATTAGCTAATGAAATTTTATTTGTTGTTGTGTTCCTTTTTTGTTTTTGTTTTTTATTCAAAATTAAATTGTTATCATGAATTTTGTTCCTTATATTTAATTGATTTTATTGTCTATCATTTTAACGTTTATAACATCAAATTTTTGTTTTATCTAACTTTTCAAAAAAAAAAAAAAAAAAAAAAAAAAAAAATCATTCAAATCAATTTAAAAAAAAACGAAGTATTTACATTAAACATGGTTTCCTTGTAATTTTTTTTTTGAATGACTTCTACCAACTTCTACCTATGTATTCGGCGAGCATGCATGTTTCAGTTTATGTAACGTATTTTCTATTTTTTTTTTTTTTTTCATGTACAAGAGAATACTGTACACAAGTAAATTATTTTTTAATTAATTCAATGAAACTGAATAAAAAATGGTAAAAAAAGGGAATTCGTTTTTTATATACGAATATATTTAGTGATAATTATTCAACATTTCAAAATTTCAAATGCATTCAATTTCTTTACATAAACACACAGAAAATTAAATGAATTATAAATTCAGTGATAAAAAATAATGAAAATTAAACATAAACAAAAATACTTTCGTATGCAAAAAGTATATATAAACATAATCTGTCAAAAAAAAGATTACATAAAATAAAAGTAAACATTTTCACCTTGAATGTTACAAAGTTTTTGTTTGAATTTGACTAACACCATCTAACACAAACTGTAGAACTTTCGTTTTTGTTTTGTTATAAAAAAAAAACGAACAAGAAAAAAAAAGTTTTGTAAATTTTGAGTTAAAAAGAAGAAAATAAAAAACATTTTATCATCATTCCTGTCAAAATTGAAAGGAAATAAAATAAAGATATTTTACTTTTCTTAAATTTATGTTATATCTGAATATTATATCAAGACATATGCATGAAAATTCGTTTCATGTGTGTAGTTTCAATTTCTTCAATTTATTTTTCTCACTTTCAAATATTACATAGGTATAACCATATACAAGTGTATAACCATGAAGCCTCCTTTCCTCAAAAGGAAAATCAAATTTATTCACTTGAGAAATGTATTTTCATATTTTTCGTTTTCTTTTTTTTTTTTATCATTTACTTACATTCACATATAAATATGTATGTATTTAGATGAATTTTAAAAGATATTTGATATAAAACATACATCAATATGTGTATGTACGAACGTGTATAGGAACGTGTACATATGTAAATATAAATTTATGTGACAAATATTTATCATTTTGCTTATCTTTGAAATTTTATGAATATGTATGCGTATCGAAATATGTATTTATTTTAAAATTAAATTTTATTGAATGATGATGACGATGATGATGAATAGAAAATCGAGAAAATATTACACAAAATTGTTCACAAAAAAAAAAAAAAAAAGAACAAAATTTACATTTAACAAATTTATGTATTTATCAAATCAATTGATTTACATAGTAAAATTGAAATTAGTTTTAATGTCATAAAAAAAAAGTTTTAAGGTGATAACATCCTTTTTTTTAAAAAAAAAATCATTATTAATGTTATCTGGAAAATATTTCAATGTTTATATTCAATATAGTACTCAATTTACGAATATAAACACAAAAAAGAACTTAATTTTAAAGTTTTATAATTTTATGTTTTTCATTTAAAATTTTATTTTATATGTGAATTATAGCGTGAGATAATTTTTGTGGTTTATTTATTTACACATTTATTTTTGTATTTTTGTTTTTATTTTTAGGTAATGTTTGCTAACTTTCTCTATCATAATAATTCGATGCTGAGTAAGTAAAATAACAAAACAAATTAGTATGATTAGTGAAAAATCCTTGTAGAATTTATTTCAATTTTAAACAGATCGTAATTTTATCTTTTCTCACTTAATTTTACCTACTGCACACTAAATACTTAATTAATACAAAATAACATAAAATAATATTCTGTTTTAGGAAGAAAAAAAAATAATAAAAACAGAAAACTTACATCGATTAACTTTCCAAAATTATTTGATGCATGAATTATTATTATTTTGTTTCAATATTAATCAATCCTGTTGTCTACAACTATGTGTACACAGATTTGTTTAGTAGACCAATTTATTTAGTATTATACTTTATATAGGGTTACCAAAATTATTGTACGCATTCGCATATATTTATATGTGCATGTATGTTTTTATCCAAAAATGTATGAATAATAAAAATATAATATTTTAGCACGAACATACAAAAATAACTGTGCAATAAATTTTTCTTTTATTTTTCATAAAATAATTAAATTAAACTTGAAGTGAACCAATGAACCTTTTTTGTTATGCATACGTGCAATGTAGAATATATGCTATCACATATTATATCCAGCTGAATGCCCATTGTTATGTCAATTTAACAATTCTTTGTGAATACATGTGTATAATAATTATATACTACATGTTCATGATACAACGTATCACAACATGCATGTAATATATACGTGCATATAATATTTTATATATTTTATTTTTATATTATTTGCAACTACAACATCTGAAACCTTTACTATCTATATTTCTATGTCTATATATAATAATCACAAAATAATAACAATTTATGTGTACATTTTTATTATGAACTTTATACTTTATGATAAATGACAAGGGATTAACACATATGTACATATATCATGATGTTTCTTATCACGATTACAATTGTAATAAAAAGGATTTATTTATCCTGTCTAGTTGTTAATTTTTAGTTTTTATATTTCAAATTATTTAACATTATTCTACTTGACATTTTTATTTTTATATATACATACAAACATATAATTCGCAATGCGTAAATAATTACATGTACAATATGTCCTTGCATATTATAAATAGTAATTATCCTCATATGAATTTTAAAATATGAATAAATATGTATACAAGGTACATTTTTTATATTGTATAATGTTCATTAATTTTTTTGTTTATTTATGTTTTATTACAAAACTACAGAAAAACATAAAAACTTTAATTTTAAAAACATAACAAATATAATTACAAGATTTTACTAGTTTCACAATTATTTCAAATTATATAAAAAATTAAATTAGGTTCTTCATTTTTATTAAATAAAAAAATTTGTAACGTTTTTTGTTTTGTAAATATGTCGACATGTAAAAATATCGAAAATTTTTTTATTATTTTAATTTATGTTGCTTGTCTCAATATGCACATTATGCTGGCAAATATAAAATACCATTTGTAGCTGACTTAAGTTTCCTTTTATTGTTTTTAGACATACATACATACATTCTTTTTTTGGCTTTTTACCAATGATATAAAATGTAATTGATAATGTAAATAAAATTTCATACATATACATATGTATGTACTTGTGTATATATCCTTGAATTTTCAATTTTTGTTAATGTAACAATGAAAAATTAAATTCTCATTTTTTATTTTAAAAGTAAAACAAAAGAAAGTAAAACACGTAAAGTAAGAAAATCAATTCATACTTGACACAATTATGATTATTAAAATGAAATCTTTTCTATAATTCTACATACATTAGTTAAAAAGACTTTATTTTTTTATTTACTATGTGTAAGCATATTGTAGATGTATGTATTCGTATATTAAATTTTGTGTACATTTCACAAAGAAATGTATACAGAAACTTATTTAACAAAAAATGTGCTTTTTATTTTTAAATTGTCACAATGATAAATAAATTAAATGTTTGATTAACTCTAGGATACATGAACGTAAATGTTTTATGTATTAATATATTTTTTTATTCATGTAAATAATAGAGTTAAACGTTCGCGATTTTTAAAATATAATATCTATTTTGGGAAATATAATTTACAAAAATTGTTATAAATACGTTAAATAAAATTGAACTGTGGCAATCAGTGTTGTCATTTTGCTGCAATCGCAGTATTTTCATTGCTTTTATGATGTTAGATACTGTAATTCTGTATTCTCGATAAAAAATACTACTTTTAACGATTATATTCATTTAATTTGATATATATTATTTTTATTTTCAAATATAAAAGATATAAAGAAAATTATCAATGAATTTCAAATTTAAATTTTGAATATCATGCTCCGCTTATGAAAATAAAATTCAGGACCTACTGTACAATACCACCCATCTCCCTTCAAACTCAAAAAGCAACTGAACTGAATTGAATAATCCATTATCAACCAACCATCATTTATGCTAGACTACTATGCTGTTTGCTATGTATACCAGTCCAGACTAGTATATAAGAAACATGAAAGTCAACAAAAATGCGAAAGCAAACTGATTAAAAGATGAGAATGAAGACATGTATAGTATACATACAGAATCGGACTTTCAACTTTCAAGTTTTGAAAAATGATAGCACTGGTGACAATCATGAGTTGATAGGCATTTTTATTTTTCACTTTATTGAAAATATGTGAGTTTTAAGAGATTTTATTATTTCATTCAATTGCATTATATCATGATGTTATTTAAATTACTTTTAAAAACAATCAAACAAAAGTCATCATATAAATACGAAAATACACGTGTAGTGTACATGTACATACATACATTGTACATACATATAATATAATTCAATGTTATTTTTTTTTTAATTTCATTATGGAAAATGAATGTTGATGATAATAAAGACAATGATAACAATGATGAATTAAAAATAATAAAATTTTAATGCAGAAAAGAAACAATAAGTATATATATTTTTATTATGTGCAGAATATTAGCGGTATTATTCATTTATTTATTTTTTTAATTTTTCTTTTTTATATGCACATAATGTCTATGTAGGTATATTCATTTAATTTCTATTTAGAATTATGTATGTATGTATTTCTTCAATTTAATTTCATTTATTTATGTACATATACATATGTGTGTGCTATTATGACATTATACATTTATATCTTTTGAATTTTTATACTTTTTCTTTTAAATCAAACAAAAAAAAAAACATACAAAAGAAAAATTATTTTCTATAGAAAATACAAAGACAAAAGAAATATGGATAATAAACAAGAAAAGTATGCACAAACATAATATGTATACAGTTGAACAGGTAAAACTGTACAAAAATATAATAGAAAAGAAAATATCTTTTATTTTTCAAAATATGCATGTGAATAAAATAACATTTTTAAGAAGAATTAAATATAATAGACAAATGAGTGCAATATCATTATACTCGTATACATCGAATTGCCCTTTTTCTGTTTAGTGGGAGGTTTACTATAAAATTTTAAACTTTTGTTAGTATATATATATAGGTAGTATAGAAAAAATCTTACAATTTATCGTGTATGTATATTTGTTCAAAATAAACATTAAAAAAAAATTAATAAATAAATAAATAAGCGTTGTTATACGGAAACCTTTTTGAATAAATTATTCAGAATATAGTAATACGAATAAGCGCATCAAGATAAAGTGAAAGTAGATAAAAAACAAAAAATGTAAAAATCTTTCGCAAACTAATATTTATATTTTGTATCCGTTGTTCTACTACTACAGTATTTAAAGTAACTCGTATGTAAATGAATGATAAACTCTCATTCATTGACTATATGTATGTATACGACCCAACAACTATATGACATTATAATCTGCATGTAAAGCTAGTAGTCATACAATGTCTGTAGTTAGATCCTTTTCTAAACTAATTTTTTATTCATTAAATCACGTTTTATTTTTTATAGGATTTAACTTTTATTCTTCTTGATAAAACTATATATGTACATGTATTTTATCTTAAATTGAGAGAAATAATGTGTTTACATGTTTGCATTTTAAATTTTATGCTATAACTTTTATTATTTTTTACAACAAAAATTTTTTAAAGATTTAACATTTATTTTTGTGAAAGATTTATTTCAAATAAAAACTTTATTTTTTATTGTACGTGTAAATTTATATATTTTAATTCATTAATATTTATATAAATATTTTTTAAAACTTCTTGTTTTTTTTTTTCATTTCAAAAGAAATTTAAATTCAAATATTATTTTAATACCATTTTAAGTTTAAAATTTAAATTCTACATATGTATATATCATTGAAGGCAAAGTAAAGTTTAAAATAGTATTTGAAATTGAATAAAATTAAAATCTTCAAGGACTCTCTTTTAAATGTGATCTTTATGTTGTAAATTGAATTCTAAAAATTTGTTACAAATCATATATTTTTATATTAGAATATTATTTGAATTTGCTTTTAACAAGAATCCACAAACTATACATTATAATCAATAGACTAGTTAAAAAGAAATAATAGCACCCTAATAGATAGATGTTGGTTGAAAGAAGGAACATTTAACAATGTACATATGGAAAACGAACTAAAATACCTAAATACAATTATAACTCATATATGTGATCATAGGCAATGCACAATTCAAAATATTAATAATAATAATTTAATCAATGTGAATATATGGGTTATGGCCATAGTCATCCTTGTATACGTGTATAGTATATTAATGTGCAACCCTATAGGTTTTAATTTCATAAATTTATACATATTTATAGAATTAAATTCAGTAGAACTAATCGATCGATTTTATTTTAAAAATTTTCACTTTGATGTTGTTAACTCATTCATTTACTTCTTTTTTTTCTACTTTTGCATCTAAAAGTGATACATAACCATACATATGTATATATATATGTATACACTCATACATTTTCAATAATTTCTTTTTTATTATGTACAAAGCATTTACAAATATATTTCCTTGAGGGGATTTAAATACGAACATAAAGGATTTTATGCCATTAGAACTTTATGTAATGTTAGTTATTGACAGTTCTTTTTATATATAAAAAAATTAATTTAATGCAATAAATTTACTTTAAATATGTAGAAATTAGATTAAACAGTAATAAGGATGTGTTTCGGTTTCATACTTTTTAAAATTTTACCCTATATGTGACTATCTATTAAATAAAAAAACTAAAATTTTTAAATTTCAGCTATTTTCATAATTTCAAATAAATCAAACTGAATTTAAAAAATACGAATGAGTGAAATTTTTAATATTTTTTTCATAAATCAAATTTTTACTTACCTTTTTTATTTTCTTTCATTTTTGTAATTTCAAATCAGAGTTACATATAATATCAATTTCGTTTCTTTTATCTATGTATGTGTTTCTAAATTTAAAAAAAATTGGATATAAATTTTTTTTTGCAGAGATACGTATACGAGTAGAGCATCAATTACTTTATTCATGGTACACGTGTGGTTAAGTTATAATCAATATATCTAACTTGGTCAAAAACAAAATAAAATTGATCGTAAAATTAAATTTGTCCTCATCATCATCATCATTGTTTCGAAATGTAATAAAATAAAATTGATTAAATGAACTCGAATAGAATTTACTAAAATAGATCGATTTTCATTCGAAATCTTAAAAAATCATTTTATTGTCCAATTTCATTATTTAAAACGTTTTGTATTAAATGTTCGTTGAAAAGAAATGTAATAAAAATTGCATAAGTGCTTTTAAGCTATTAAGCTAAAGAACTTTATATTGATTTTTATTATTTACACATCTCTATTCAGATTTTATATTGGAATTGGCCTCTATCGCACATTTAATGAGTTTTATACTTTGTAATAGCAACGAAACTTAAAGCAATTACTTTATTGTTTACAATATAAAATTTTTTAATTCTTTATTTAAAAATTTGATTTTAATAATAAATGTAAAAATGAAATAAATTTTTAAATCTACAATACAATGTGCACGAAATGTACATACATACATACATACACATGTATGTGTATGTTCACATATCTAATCATTAAAATTGTCAAGAATTTTGTTAATTTTTCAATTTTCAACATTTAAAAATTGTACATAAATCTCATTAAATTTACATTGAACTTACATTAAAAATGAATATTTTGTATGATTGTACTTATGTACACTTGCATATATTTTTAGACAAGAAAAATGAATTCATAAGCAAATGATTAATGATGTGATAAAATATCATGTAGAAATGAATTTTTCATTTGCACACTTAATAACTATGTATGTGTACTTAAATACATGACAAAATAATCACATTTCATTTTCATCATCATTCATTTATTATTAAATTGTTGAAAATACTCAACAACAGTTAATTTTATTTTTAGACGAAAAAAAAAAAATATGATGAAAATAGCAAAAAAGTCCTCATTTCAATACTTCATTTATTTAATTTGTGTAGCTTATCTTATCTATTGAATTTTGACAATAAAATATCATCAAAGTTCAAACATAAAAGCAATGAGAATAATAAAAAAGTTATTTGTAGTAGTCTATATATCGTAATCGTATACTTATATATGTATGTATGTATGTATGTGTACAGTTATACGGCATTTGAAAATAAAATTCGATAAGGTTAAACATATAAATGTAAAGTTATAATACACAGAACAGAAAAATTGTTGACAAAATGTTTACAGGCATTTTACGTGGGAAAACGTAATTAAAGAAATTTCTTATTTTTATTTATTTATTTTTCTTTTTTTCGTCAATTTTGATTTTACAAATCTTTTGTCTCGTACCTTTTTACCATTCATAAATAACACAAAATTTTTTTCTAAAAACAGGATTAAGTAATTACGAAAACAACCACATTTTTTAATATATATTGTGACAGTAACAACATGATTTTTTCATTCTTTAAAATTCTTTATAAAAATTTCCAAGAATTTTCCTTGAGTTTTCTAGTATTATTTCCTTTCCTAGTTTTTTTGTTCATTTAATTTTTTTTTTTTGTTTTTTGTATTTTGTGTGGCATTAAATACTATATTTTATAAAGCCGGATATATTGTAAAATATGTTTGTGCTGTAATACAAACTGTACACACAAACATAATGAACATTGACTCTCGACAGCAAGGATAATTTGTTTTTTTTTTCTTGTTTATTTTTTTTTTTTTTTTCATATTTTTGTACTTCTATTTTATTTTATGCATATATATATATATAGTATACACACAATTTAAATGCCAACGAACTCAAAACCAGACAGACAGTCAATGGCTGTTGAAAAGAAAATTATATTCATGATGTAGAACAGAACAGAGAGTATACATTAACACATACAATACTACATTATTATATACATAAAAGGAATATAAGGAAAATTCCAGCATTTAAAAAAAAAACAACAACTACAAGACGGAAAAAAGAAAACTATCTTGTAAAAAAAAATGTTTTTTGTGTTTTTGAAGAAAAAAAAAAGGAAATCTGGACAAAAGAATGAGACATAAAAGAAAAATGTACACATATGCAGGTTTCAAATTTAAAGCATATATTAAAGTTTTCTATTTTAAATTCATTCACACGTTTTTGTTCAATTGTTTGACTTATCACCAAAAAAAAACAAAAAAAAAAAAAAAAAATGCTATCTACAAATATGTACTATTTAAGTTTCTTATCTTAACTTTTTTTCCAGTAGACTAAACAAAATCAATCTATGTAGAAATTTGCTAAGAAAGCGTATACATAAAACTTTTTTGTATGTTTTTTCTCTTGTTAAATAAAGTAAATCATTAACACCCAATTTTACACAATACTGAATTCAACATTGTGTACACATACAGTATAGTAACATTTCGCATGAATTGTCTACAATATATATAATTCACTATCAAAATGAAATCAAAAAATCAAATAGAAATAAAAAAAATAAATAAATAACATGAAAAACTTGTATCAAAACAAAAAGGAAATTGAGTCTTTCACAAATGATGTGTATATTTTTTGTGATAGCATCAAAAGGATGAACGATGAAATATGAAATCTCTATACAGTATTTTTCCTTTTATATGCATATGTTTAATGTATGTTTGAATTCTCTTAGTACACGATATACGTTTG
The DNA here is from genome assembly GCA_963971155.1 of Anthrax anthrax. Taxonomy (NCBI): domain Eukaryota; kingdom Metazoa; phylum Arthropoda; class Insecta; order Diptera; family Bombyliidae; genus Anthrax; species Anthrax anthrax. The sequence continues at coordinate 24,300,939 of OZ020119.1, forward strand.
AACAAAAAAAAAAAAGGATTCAAACAGAGAGAAAACTTAAAAAAAAAAAATAAAAAAGTAAAATAAAAAAATTTAAATAAAATAAAACTACAAAGTTTTAAAAAAAAAAATGAATCAGAGATTCAGTTCTTTATTAAATGAATCCTCCTAACCTTCTGTTCTGTTTATTTTAACATCTTTTTCGTTTTGAGTTCAAATTTTTTTTCTTATTCGTATCTGTTTTTTTTTTTTTTTTTTTTTTCATACAAAAAGATTTCCTTTTGGATAAAAAATTTGATAGATGCTTGTACATTTTTATAATATTTTCTATTCAGTAGAATCGTATCATCTCAGAATACAAAACAACATGAAGTGAAAAAAAGAAAAAAAATTTTTTCTTGTTTATCTTTTCTCTGTTTTGTCTGTCGGGCATTCTATTTCGTTTTAGTATATTTTTTTATTTTTTTTGAACGTATCCTTACAAATTCCACTCGAATAACCATTTTGATTATGATTATCACATTGTGTTGCGTTATATTATCCAAAAAAAAAAATAACATAGAATTCTGAATATTTTATCAATGAAATGAAAAAAAACAGAAGTTTCAAGAACGAAAAAAAGAAAAGAAAATGGGAATAAAGTGATAGGAAAACAATTCAAACAATCTGAAGTGAATTATAATAAAAATGAAAAGTCTATAAATTGTTTAAAAGGCATATAATTAGTCCTATCGAATGATAAAAATACTCAAATATACACATAGATTATTTTCCTTTTTAAATGGATTTTTTCGTCGACGTTGTTTTTAAAAGGAATGTCAACAATTTCATAAAATGCAGAGGTTTATCATATTTTTCCTTTCACTGTTATTGCAAAAATTGACTATCTGATGTATATATCTCATTTTTGGCCTAGATAATTTTATTAAAATATAAAATTTAATTTTTTAGTTTTGAAAATAAAAGTAAATAATAGGAAAAGAAAGTTTTATCTTGGCATGTAGCCTATTTCATTTTTTTTTTTTTTTTTTTTTTTTTTTTTTTGAAAAACATTGCATGCAATATCGTAAACAAACATTGAAAAACATATTTATATTTTAAAGTATTGTATAAAGTTGATACATTCATTTAAAAAAAAAAAAATGTTTTTTTCTTTCTAGGTAAGTGTCCTGGTTTATTTATTTATTTTTCTGTTAAATTAGTTCGCAAACTTGTAAGTACAAAATATGGAATTAATTAAATGAGACATACATTCACAATTTAAAAAACATAAAATAAAACACAATTTTTCATATTGCTACATTAATTTTTATACGGTATAAATTTTAAAGAGATTAATAAAACCGAAATGTAATTCATGTGTTAAAATTTTCAAAACGACAGATTAAATATGTATTTAAATGTTTCTAGATTTAGAATTAAATAACTGATTTTTCTTTATTTTTCCTGTAAATTGGAAAACATAACTAGTACAGTACATAACTCTATACTCTACAACTATCATAATTCAAATATAGAAGAAAACTCTTCTTTTTTTTTTTTAAATAATTTTTTCATGAATTTCTCATATATATAAATATACATTTTGAATTTTTTCAATTTTCATGTTTATATGTATATTTATGTGTATACGCTTCATTTTTATAACTTATGTATCGTATGTACGTGTGACAAAATTTTATTATGAAATTCCATTCATTTTATAATATCATAACCGACTTAATTTTCAACTAAATAAAATGTAAAAAATTTCATTTAAACTAGAAATGTTATCTAATTTAATATACATAGATATATTTACGTTAATATATTTTTATCATAAATAGATATACAATATGTACATACGTCGTATAGTCGTATTTGTAATGCAATTACACTGTATTTACACCTATATATACGGTCTCTTATTACCTGATTTTATTTTTATATAGTTATAAACATATATATGTATGCGTGGAAACACATTTGATACCAGCAGCAGAAACTTAAACTATGTTAGGAAAATTTACATTTTTCAAACTAAACCAAACATAATTCATATTACACGAAAAAAAAGAATCATATACTGTAATTTAACATTACGAAATGAAAAGTAGTACATACTTATTTCATCCTATCTATTTAAAAGCTTAACGTATCAACAACACACAGAATATTTTAATATAACACGTATACGCTACGTGTATAAAATTCTTCTATTTTTTGTGTTTTTGTGATTTTACGTTTTAAGTTTATTTTTTATTCTTTTTTTTTTTCTTTTTTTTTTAATTTATAAAAAATGAAGTAAAAGGTAAATGCCATTGGTATGTTTGAGCTTTATTACAATATAAATTTTTGATGTTGTCGCATAATGGAAAATGTATGTAAAATTTTTAAATTCTTCATTTCTCAATCTCTTGTATAAGTATGTAATTTAAAAAATTTGTCTTTACTATGTTTTTCCTATGAGATTAAGTAGAAAATGTTCGTGTTATTTATTCCCAAGCACATATTTCGGAAAATTGATATCCTGCATTCAATAATCTATAATGCTATTTATGTTGAATAAAAAATTTCAATGGGAATTGATAATTTTGATATTGAATTTATGTAATCATAAAATTTCTCTGGGAATTTTCAAATTATTAATACGTACTGTATGTACATAAGTACAAATATATGTATATGTAAGCTTTAAATTACTTTATTTAAATTAAAAGATGTAGAAAATAATTGCAATTTATTTCTATTTTACTATTTTCTATTTCCTAATTTTCACTTTAAATTTTAATGTTAAATTTTAAAAAAATAAAATTAAAAAAAAAAAAAGAAAATTTTAGTTATTTTGTTGATGTAAAATTTTTGCTCTAGTTAATTTTCAAATATTGAAAATAAAAGTAAAAAAACAATAAAAGTGGGACAATATGTTTCAAATGTGTTCTCTCTTGCAATACGACCATAACAAAAGAAAACATTTTTGCATTTCAGGAGATTATTATTTTGCAACTGTCCATTATATACCAAAAGCAAGCAATAAGTATAGGCATTCACAAAAATATATTCATACGTATACATTTAGACACACGTCGTACATGTGTACATGCATACATATTCGTACGTACATATTTATGTTCAATTTCGTAATAAATGAAGATGTGGGTCACACAGAAATGTATATAGGATTTTATCGTTTTTTTTTTTTTCGTTGTTTTCATTTATTCCTTGTTTCATTTGCAGATATACACAAACATATGCATACAAATTTTCCAACCAATGTTATATAATTGGATTATTTTTCTTGAAATTTTATTTATTTGTTTTTTTTTTATGTTATACTCTCATTTCCTAAATTTTCTTATAACTTCTACATTATCACATGCATTCAAATATTTTTACATAATATCTAATATGTCTATATATACATACATATTTCATGTATACATAGTCTCGTTATATGTACATGTTAAATTACGTATACAAAATATTAAAAGTTTCATAACAGAGTGAAATCTTTTATTTTTCTATTTTTCTTGATAAAGTGTTAAATAAGATTTTCTTATTCTTAAATATTATTTTTGGGTTTATATTATTATTTATTTTATTTTATTTTATTTTTGTATTTTCATACCTACATAATTTTTATATCCCAACTGATCGAATTTTTCTTTCTAAAGTTTATTTTTCTATCTATAATAGATTATTTGATTGCATATGATATGAAGAAAAACAATTTTGTGGATCAATTTTTTTTTTTTTTTTTTGACAAAAAGATTTCAAATTGATAATAAATTGAAAAAGATAATTTTTTGTTTTGATTATTAGAGATGGAAACTTTGAATTTTGGCATTGATTATTGATCTTTTCACATCAGTATGCAATCGTTTTTATTTTGATTATTATTTTTAATTTTTTTTTTTTGTACGTAGATATGTATAATTCAAATATGTACCTCAAAAGATATAATAATTTTGCGTAGGAAATTAAAATTGAATAAAGCTTTATCTAAATTATGGTCAAGAGAATTTAAATTAAGACTTGTTTTTGTATCGTATAAAAATAATAATGTTGTTCTTATTACTTTGAAAATTCTAGAGTAATGTAAATTTATTGTTATTTAAACATTTTATACAATATGATAGCAAAGAAAACAAAAATTGTAACAAGGTAAATTAAATTAGAATATTTTCAATTCAAAATGTGTATACTCTTATAAATTAAAGAAGAAAAGCAATTTGAGCATTAATCAAGATGTGACCATCATATAACATATTTGTATCTATTCTTTACAAGATTTTTATTTTTATAAGGCCATCCTATTATTTTTCTATCAATGAGTTTTTATCATATCACATTCCGTGCATGTATGCACAATGTACATTCAATTAATCATGTATCGAAAGTAAATAAATCGAAAAAAATGGATGTGATGAAATGAATCTTTATTGTTGATAAAAAAAAAAAAAAAAAAAAGAAACAAAATAAAATAAAACAAAGGGTACATACATTATAATATAGCATACAATATATACTTGCCATACGTTTATATAATATGTAATAGTCTTTTTTTTTTAAGTATTGTTCTTTTGCTTTTATGTGATGTTATTGAGAATTTTGTTTTGTTTAATATCTAAGAACATGTATGAATCATATATCAAAAAATTGATTATTTATATATTTTATTATAATATTCGAGGTTGTACAATATTGGTTATAATGTGTTATAATATGAAGTGTCATACTTATGTTAACCACATAAAGTAGTTGCAGATTACGAAAAAGTTTAGCCAAATATAATATACTATATGTGTGTATGTTCAAATGTATAAGAATACATACAAAATACATATATAAATTGTACACAATATGGAACTGACATTGACATATTACCGTAAGTGTGATACAACCCTCACCCATTGATCTCAGGACATCACACTATAAGTAAATTTTATTGTGCATTTATATGTATGTACGTACAAATAACATACATACATAGTACATATAATAATAATAATACAGTACGTTTAGTATACCCTTTAAAATCCTTCAACTTGACCTCTTTTCCTTTTTTGATAAAATATCACAGTTTGTATGTATATGTAGTGACACTTAAAAGTGTTAGAAAAATGTTTAGTAGAATATGAAAAAAGAAAAATAAAAATAAAAAAATTGAAAAAAAAAAATTATGAAGAAATGACAAAACTAAGAAATAAATACAAAAACAAAAAAAAAAATAAGAATCACAATTCAACCTACTTTTATTTTTATGTATGTATAAAACTCTATATAAATGTATGTGCAGTATCAGTATATATTTGTACATATCAGTATTATGAAAAACTAAGAAAGTGAACATCATCATGGTATATGATGTGTACTTTTCAAGTACATCAGTTTGCGTATACAATGTAGCATATCAGAAAAAAAAAATTAATAATAAAAATGAAAACAAACAAAAAAATAAAAGACAAGAAAAACCCCACAAGAAAATTTTCTTATTTTTCTGTTGTTTTTCTATTAAAATAAAAAGATTAGTTGAAAATAACATTTAAAATTTTCATGCATATTTGTATACATAGTACACATGTGTATGTATAATATGTGGGATCTCAAGGAAATCATAACATCACTACTGTATTTTATTCATATACTCAAATATAAATCTATACATATTTACTTAGATATATGTGGTTAAAATTTAGTTTAAAATAAAAAACATTGCATAATACAATGGTGCAAGGATATCGGCTTTATAAATCCTACATAATACTGTATTCGTATAAATACATAAATAAATACATATATAAACACAATACATATCGTATCAAATAAATTTTTATAAACTTTGTAATTCGTTCATGTTCATGTACACATTCACACATGTGTGTAGAAAAGATGCAATAGTAAGTGTGATTTTCAACAAATAAAAACTAATATAATCAAAAAACAAAAAACAAAAAAGCACACAATAAAATATTCTGTATGTATGTAGTATGTGTATTTTAAGAATTTTTCTCATCATATTTTGTAACTTTTACATATTATTTTTTACGTATTGTATGTATAGACGAATGTATTAGTTAAAAATAGGAACCAACAATGTAAATGAATTTTAGGAAAAATATATACGGGAAAATAAAACAAAATACATATTTTTTTTTAAATAATAAAAATAAATATTTTTGTTTTTATTTTTACAACTTTTCATTCAACCTTACCACCGTATACAGTATAGATATACGAGTATATATATAAATGTGCGTGTATATTTCGGTTTAAAAAGTGAATAGATTTTCAATTTTCAATCTTATACATACATACATACATACATGTATATTATACATGGCATTATGTTATATACAAATTTTCATTGTTCCTTGATTTTTTTTTACCTTACAGCTTTTTACATTTTTCCGATTTTTTTTTTTTTTTAACCAAGTATTTCGAACAATATATACACGAAAAACTAAAATTAAATTTCAAATAAAATAATCCTAAACAATGAAAACCATAAAAAAAATAAAAAACGAAAATTTAAAAGAAATGAATAAAAGTTTGTGGCTTGTTTTAAAAATAAAAATTAAAAAAAAAAGAACATTAAATAAAACCAAATTTTAAGCAGGAGGAACAGTAATACATTTTATGAATATATAAATAATGTACACAAAAAATATTTTTTTTTTATCGTTTGCTTTGCCATTTTATTATATTATGATAATGTGACATTCATATTTACACTTTTAAAATAAGAATAAAAAATAAAAAATTTGACAAAAAAAAAAGTAAAGAAAAAGAAATAATTCTATTATGTGGTAACCAGAGTATTTTTAATGGAAATACCAAATAAACTTGGTTTTATACATGTATGCTTTCTTATATTTTGTTATTACTTTTTAAATTTATTACAAAAATATGAATTTCAACATTTGATTATGAATTCTTTTATGTCACAATTAAAAAAATTTAAAACATTTTATTTTAAATTCCAGTTAGTAATAAAAAATGGAAACGTCTTTAGCATATATCCTTTAAATAATAAAAAAAAACAGAAAATATCAAATATACATTTAATACAAATATTTTTATTCAGTTTTGCATAATAATTTTTTAAAAGTATGTATGAATTATTGAATAAATAAAATACAAATAAATTGAGTGTAGTAGATGTGTGCTTCCATACTATACAATAATACATTAAATAATGTGCTAATTGGTAATTTTATATTGAACTAAAATTATAAAATTTTCTTACTTTACTACCTTTCATTTTATAATTTATTTGCTTTTCATAAATATACACACAAAAGTACGTACATACGAGTATGTATGTGAAATTCTTTAAAATTTAAATTTTATATTCAAATTTAACAATAATTTATTTGTTTTACTTTTCATCATATAATATGTACATACATATGCGCGTGTATACATGTTATGTGAGGACTACGGTATACGTGTGTACTTTATAAAATTTTAATTGGTGAAAAATGACAATATATGTTCAATTCGAGATGTATATATGAATGAGTAAAGTTTTAAGAAAGAAGAAAATCAAATAAATGGCTACATACACATTTATATGTACATCCATGCATATATCATTGTAATATCCTTTGTGTGAATGATATATTTTACTGCGTATGCTATGCAGAAAATTACTTTGTATATAGTACTTAATATTCATTCCTCTTTTTATACAATTTAATTTTTCATTTTTTTTATATATGTATGTATGTACATAAAATACTTGCCTTTGAAAGATGATGCTTTTTTAGTGTTGTTTTTAAATTTTTCATAATTTTTCATATTTCTTTCTTTTATAAACGAATAAAACTTTTCGTATAAATTGCTTCAGTTTAAAAAAAAAAAGTAAAGAAAATAAAATCAAAAATAAAGAAATCAAAGAGAAAATTACATGTTCCATAAATTCAAGTTAGTTTTTCATTCATATTATTCATACCATCGCATTTGTTTCACATGCATACACACATTATGTATAAAAGTATATATATATACGTATACGAAAATACAATTTCATTAAAGATAGATGATTTTCATTTTTTAACTTCCGACTTTTGTCTGCAAATGAAAAACGTGAAAATATAAAGAAACAGATTATGACTTTTTATTCTATATAAATTGTAATATTTTAATATATTATGTATGTACGTATATATGTATGTATGTATTAAATATATTATCTGAAAAAATAAAATTTTTTTTTACTGCGTGTACACATATTTTTGCTATGAACATACACGAAATATTTTATATTAAATGAAAATCATATATTTTTCTTGCCTACATTACAGTGTCGTAAACTTGACCTGAATTTATTTATTTTATTTTTTATTTTCTTGCGTTGTTAACTCTTTTTTTTATTTTATTTCAGTTTTTTTTATTTTTTATTTTTTATATATAAAAAACAAAATGTATTATTTAAATGTACGTACATCAATTTTTTTAAATACTTCCAGTAAGGAATAAAAAAAAAAAATATATACATACAATATTTTTAACAATGCACAATATAAAAATAAATTAAAATTTTCTCATGATATATTTAAACAAATGATTTGGCATTTAAGAAAAAAATTTCATTTTTCATCTACAGGTATGTAGTATGCTTATCCCACATTATATAAAATAATAATGTAATTATTATTGGAAAAAAAAAAGTTGAATAAATATTTTTTAAGTTTAGTGATAAATGATTATTTCTGTGGTGATGAATAAAAGAAATTTCTCTAACAACATTTTGTACAATGAAAAATACTAGAATTTTTAGTTAAATTTTATAAAAATTAATAAATTTAAGCAAAAGTTTTTAATAATTTATTAAAATTTTAAAATATATCTTGACGTTGGTTTTTTCTGTAATTTTAAAAAATAAAATAAAATTTATATATTATTTGAAAAAAATTCAAAACTTTTAAAAAGATCTCCATTTTTGTATAAAAAAAAACTTATAGTTTAGTAAACAATTTTCTTGAGTTTTCTGTTTATTGTATTTTTTCTTTTTTTATTGAAAATAAAATAAGGAAGAAAGATATAATTTGTTCTTTTGAAAAATTTTCAAGTGATTGATATAAGGACAAAATTTTATTTTTCAATTATTTGTACATATTAAATTAAGAAAAAAAAATCAACTGTAGGAACTATTAGAAAAAAAAAAACAAATGGATTTTCCGTAAAACTTTTAATCATTTGCTCATTATCTACAAACTCATTTCCTTTAACATATCGACATTTTATATCATTATCTAATTAGGTTCATGAATTATGACTTTATTTAATTTTTTCCATTTCTTAATTTATCTTAAATCAAGTAATAAATCATGATTAGTTGAAAGATATTACTTTCCTTCATGCATGTAGTAGTTTAGCTATATAGCATGAAAATTAATAAATAATAACTCAAAATTTCTTTTAAAAACTGTTTGTTCTTTTTTTGAGTTAATTTTTTCTTTGTTTTTTTTTTTTTTTTTCATTCGCTTGATTACATACTTTATCATTATTTATTCGTATAAAATACATATAATCAAGAATTAAGTACGAACATATAATTAATCTATTGTAAGGATTATTTGGATCATTTATTATAATCACATTGATATATTTATATATCTAATGCAATATATAACACACGTTATTATAGTATATATTGTATTATATTTCAAAATACATATATGTATGTGTGTACGTATGTTCGTATTTCATTTTTGTTTAAAAAAATAAAAGATAAAAAGACAAAAAATAATCATTTCCAAGGATTATAAATTGTCAATTAATTTTTACTTGTTTTTCGCTCTATTGTTCTTAGAAAAAAAAAAAATTTTTTTTAAATCATACATTCATATTAATTCCATTCAATTATAATAATTTTTCAAATTTTTACTACATTACTACTTTATCTGTCACATTTTTTTTTTCTTCTAAATTAATTTTTTATCCTTATTCTGAAATATTATGGGAAATTTCTTGTAAAATAAGTCTTTAAAATTAAATTTAATGAAAATTTTATTTATATATGCTACCTGGCAATTACTTTTTTTTTTCTAAAACCATAGAATAATTTTAAAGAAAATGGTAAATATATCCGCATATACATATTTTATATCCCTGTCGTGTTCTTTGTTTTTTATTCTTTTCAAATTTTTAAATTACAATTCTTATAGCGCTATATTTCATGTAATAACCTTAGGCGTTTTATTACAAAAAAAAAAAAAAAAAAAAAAAAATCATCAATAAAAATAAAAGATTTTCGCGAAAATAACATGAGCTATGGGAATAATTTCTTTCATTTTTCTTTAATTTTTGTACAATGTAATATATTATATGACTATGTACATACAATACATTTACATTCTGTCATGTAGATTACAAAATTTCTTGTGAATGATACTTATGTAATAAAGTTAAAGCAAAATGTATAAAGAAGAAGAAAAAAAAAAGTGAACAAAAAACACAAAATGTAAATTAAGTTCTTTTCCTTTTCGTTTTTTTAAAAGATAAAATACACACGCATAAAATCATAATAATAATGTCAACATCATTATTTGAAAATAATTTTCATGAATGGAAAAAAAATTTTTTTTCGTTTTTCTTTTCATTTTCATTTACTTTTAACATTATCACATGAAATATTTTAATACATTTTTTTTTTCTATTTTATTTTTTGTTGCTTTTATAATATTTGTGTAATAAAATCAGATGAAAATATGAAAAAAGGTATTCAGGAAATATTTTTTGTACAAGAAAAAAAAAAAATACATGTAGATAAAGGAAAATGTGGGAAAATTTTGTTTTATCACAAATAGAAAAAATAAGTAGTACCATGTAGTACCGTGCAATCAGAATTTATTAAAAAAAAAAAAAAACAAAATTAATTTATTTCAATAAAAGAATTCTAAATTATTTAGATATTCTCGGAGAAATTTAAGGGAAAATATGTATGTATATTATTTTCATAAACTAAAAGAAAATGTTTTTCCTTTGAGTTAACTTTTCATAGAAAATTGATTATAAAAACTTAAAAAAACATTTAAAAAAAATTATTTCAAATCAATTTGTTGAATCGTTCTTAATTTAATTTAAGTATTTCTTGTTAAATATTTAAAATTTTCTATTTGAATTTAAGATATTATCAGTTTATTTTATAAACCTTTATTAGATTTAGTATATAGAATTGATGTTGAAAATATTTGAGAATAACTAAATAAACTATGTATCTATGTGTACTGAGTTTAAAAAATGCAAATAACATTCATATAGTATGTGATCAGCCAAAAACCACACATACATATGTATAAAAAACACATACTATATGTACATAGGTGAGACTAGAAAATTAATTTAACTAAAATTATTCTAATTTATATGCGGACAATGAGTATTTTAGTGGAATTTATATCCGCATTCATTCATTTCCATACACAATATCTATTCTTTGTTTCTATATATTTCAGAATATTAATAAGTGAAATATGAGAATACTATTGTGTATAATTTTTTCAAATGTATTCAACATTTTAGAAAATTAAATTAAGAATTCAGTACATATAGATATATGTTATGTATCATATATACAAATGAATGCACGTACACTTATCTTAAAATGGAATACAAATTTACATATGAATTGTATCTCTAAATTAAAGTATTTGATCCAAACACAAATTTACATACTTATACATATGTACGTGTATATATACCCACATGACATTTACATATGATATAGATATCATTCGAAATACACAGCATAATGCAGATTTAAAGGAATTATTTTCCTTTAATATTTCATGAGATATTATTATAATATATGTACGTACATAAATCTGCTACATATGTACATTGTATACGTGAAAAAAAAAATGTGTGCATTTGCATGAGTACTTATGCGGTTGTATATGTACGTCTGCATACATTCATCTGTGAACAATGAAATAAATAATACAAAACAAACCCAACAAATATATATGTATGTATGTATATTTGTGAAAAAGTAAATTTTTAAAAGAAAAGTAAAACCAAATCCTCAAGCATTTTACTTGAAGATATGTTTATTCTTTAAAATGATACTTCTTTTTGTGAATGTATAAAAATGCAATGTCATATATCTACACACATATATACAAGTATACACAAACTTTTATGATGTACACACATACATTGAAAATATACTATTTATACATATGTATAGAATTTATTTGTATATGGACACTTTTTATATGTGTCAAGTATCACACATTTTAATTTTTTCCTTATATTTCTAATATACAATATAAAAAATGTAGAAATTTTATACAAGTATTATTTTGTACGATATGTATATATGAATGTATAAGTTTATATTCGAAATTCTCTTAAATCGTTCTTTATTTTGTTTCAAGAAAAATTCTTTTCAGAATTTTATTAAAACTGTAGGCAATATAAAGACATATCATTACTTCTTCTTTTTTTTAAAAATAAATGTAAAAATTTATTCAACAACACTATAATTATACAACATTACGTATATTTGTTAATTTTATTAATTTATTCACATATTTATTTATTTTTTATTTTTAAATTAAATTACACACATATATAAAATTATACCTATTAGGGTAACCCTAAATTAGAATCCTAAAATATATACATACATATAAAAATTGTATAAAATTTTGTTAGTTGAATGACTTTTAATTTCGGTTTTTCTGGTGTAACTGATTTTTTTTTTTTTTGCAATTTTTAAATTAATGATAATTTAATCTAGATGTGTACATAAGTATGTAATAATTCAGTGCATCATTTTATATGCGTATTTATGTATTCATATCCCACAAATATGCAATCAAAAAACTCATTATAAAACGCGTTAAAGATAAAATTATGATAACATTTATTGCCACATTCATTTGTTTAAAATTTATATTTACCACACACATCAAAATAACAAACAAATAAAAATAAAATTTACATTACGTGCATATTGACTGTGCGTATACAATCATACGTACAATGTAATATTTATTTTTGCATAAAAGGTTTTGTGAATACATATAAACTCATTACATTAATAATGATTTCGAATAAAAATTAAAATTTTATTTATTTATTTTTATTCATACAGATACATACGAGTAGACGAGAAACATACATATACATATATGTATGTATGTATGCAAATATGTACCATTGTGTGCATATGTATGTGTATATTTGAAAACAAATAAAATATTTACGATAAATTTTAAAATATCTCAGATACTTATATTTTGACAAGTGTACATGTTACTATGAGTATGCTAGTGTACAAGTGAGGAAAATAAATAATTATGTAAACAAAAAGGAAAACATTCGTATAATTTAATAAAAAAAACTTTTTTTTGTATTTTTCACTTATGAACGTATACAAATAAATATAATAAGTATACGTAAACATGTGCGCACCTACATACGCACATTTGTATATTTTAAATCGTTTATTACAGGAAATTGAATTTTGCTATGAATTTTCCTACCGGAACAATCATACTCAATCCGGAAACTAAAATGGATTTCATATGTCCATTTCAATTATACAATATATGTATGTACATATGTATAGTGCACAGTCAATTTATTAAAAATACACAAAAAATGTTTAAAAATTCGTTCATTTACATCCACACAAACATAAGTACATATAGATGCAGTAGAATAAAAACAACTACTTATGTATAACCTTTCCAAAAAGATTTTCTTTTTTATCCCGGTTTTGCCCTTTCAAAAAAATGTCAAATTTTTTCACCGATTTTTTGTTGGCAATTTATGTATTTTTTAATTTAAAAAAAAAAAAAATACAATGTACGTACATATTTGGGGCAGAACATAACAAATACGGTTGTTATAAATATTTACCAATATTCACATATACTACCTATGTACTTCGAATTAATGTATATAGTAAAGATATTTGTGTATGTACAGTGCACGTATATACACACATATGTATACTTATATTAATTCCCACATCAGATATACATAGCTGTACTTCTCTTTATAAATTTATACTTATTCATGTGCATACATATGTATGTATTTACGTGTGCGTGTAAGAATTAATTCACATCATAAACTCGTTATTGAATCATAGATGACGAATAATCAATATTAAATGGTACAATTTGATGAGGGTATTTTACATACAATTTTACATTTTGTTGTGTACCTTTTATGACAGCAAGATTAAATTGCCATAATAGAATGGTATATTAATCCTTTTAGAAATTTTATGTGCAATACACCTACATTCATCATATACTGATATGTCTACAATTAAAGACAACCATATTTTACTGAAATTTAAATTTAGAAATAATTTTATAGTTTATGTTGTTGTGACAAAAAAGACCAAATTGAAATATATGGACGAAAGGGCTTTATTTTAACAAGAATTCTTTGGATAAAGGATAAAACCAAATTGTACATGAGATTTATGTTTTTTGAAACTTATTTCCAAAAAGATTAACCAAAAAGGGTATTAAGAAAAAGGTATAATATTAAGGCTAGGGTAAAACAAGTTTTTTTTTTTTTGTAATATGTCAAGTTATTAGATGTTGCTCATATTCTCACATGATATTTTTATTTATATTTTGTAATTTGATTAATATGATTTTGGAAAGTGTTACTCTTATAGTTAAAAGAGACCATATTCAATGAATTCTATTTAACTAAAATAAAACAGTTATGTTCGTATATACACATAATTGAGAATTCGAACTTGATCCTGATGATACTAACATTTTAAAATTATTAAATTTATATATATTTTAAGCTTTTTAATTATTAATTGCATGAAGAAAAATAAATTATTTCTAATTATTTTAGTCATTCATTTAAATTATCTTCAAATAGAATCTTAAAATGTTTATACTTCTTTATCAATTATAGAGATTAATTTTAAATTTCTAATTTTAATATGTTATAAATTTAAATGATATTATCCAAATTATTATTTATTTATTATACTTGTAATAAAATATAAAAAATTTTTTTTAAAAATTTTTTATTGTAGTAAAGATTTAAAAAAGAAAAAAAAACTAATTTCATTAAAACGGAATTTTCTTTCTACAAAGTTCAATAATTACTTTTAATAACATTTATAATTTTTGATTATATAAAATTATTTTCAAGATACATATGGAAAAAAAAATTTAATTCGATTATTTTTTTCAGTTTTTTGTAGAAAAGAAGAAATATGTATAAGAAAACGAAATATCCTTTTATTATTTTATTTTTTAAATATATTAAAGCTTCGTTCTTTAGTAAAATAATTACACATGAAACAAAGTAGTACTTTTAGATGTACTTAAAATAAGAAAAATAAATTTTTTACGTGCGTACGTATACTTATTTATGTTAGATATGTGTGTACATACACATGAAAAACCAAAAGGTAAAATTGTTATAAATTTAACACTGTACAAGTAAAATCAAAAGCAAAAGTACTTTAATAAGGAGTATATTCTGTAGTGAGTGAGTACATATAAAACTTGTTAGGTTGAAAAGTACAAAAATCAACGACAACGACAACATCTTGAACTTTCAAGTAGACAGAATTAAGTTTTTCAAATAATATACACACATACGTTTGTACTACAATTATTATTTGTAGAGCGTTAATGCAACAATATTCTTGCAATGACATTTGTACATCAGTTACCGCATCAAAAAAAAAAAAAAAAATTATATATTTGAACAAAAATATGAAATTGAAAAATTGAAAAAAGTTGTTGAAATCAACATAATGTAAAGGAAAAAATCATTAGAATAAGAGTACATCATGTACGTACATACGTTCCAAACTTCCAACATCTGTCCTTATACGAATACCGAAAAATCTAAAAAATAAAAAAAATAAAAATTCAGAAATAAATTCGTTTTCAAGATGAAATTATTTGCTTTTTTTGTTTAGTTTTCCGTCTAATAATTAGTTAAATTCAGAACTAAAACTTGAAATTTTCATTCAAGGATGTACATAAAAAGAAAATTGATTTCTTTTAAAGAGAAATTCATGCATGTAATTTATTTGCTCTAATGAACATTGATACTTCATTAATAAATTTTATTTTCGTACACAAATGTGTCAAAATTGGATGAAATTCATTGAAGCATAATTCATGGTTGACAAAAAAAAAAGGAAGCACTAAAGTTTTACATTTCAAATATACTCAAGCGAAAAATAAAAATTTCTACTAATAACTGAATCGTAATAAATGAAAAAAAAAAGTTTATTTTTATGTATTTTCTAATCAAAAATCATTTCGATGTGAAATTTTCATAAACAACATTTTTTTTTTTTTGCAATTGAAAAGAATTGAAGAAAAAATTAATAACATGAATACATCTAAATGTTATTATGCTTGAATATTTTAGACATTTTTATCGCATATCAACAAAAAATTTTTTTACTATTTAAATTCTTTATTCAAAAAATTATAGTTCATTTTTTTCGCTATTGTTTGTTATAAAATGCAGACAGGATAAAAAAATTTATTACTCAGCAATAATACGAAAAATAAAACAAAAATACGAAAAATTTTGAAAAAAAAAAAATATCTTCTATTACATATAGAAAACAATTTATCTCATTCATCAGAAGAAAATTTTTTAAATATTTTATTGACATTACAATGTAAATTTATTCGGTTCAAAAAAAAAAAAAAATACTTTTTTTTTTGTTCGTTAGATAAAATATTTTTATTATTCAAAATTTCCCGCAAACACATAATTTAGATTTTCAATATTATGTGTGCAACATTCATGTGTGCATTTTTTGTTGTTGATGAAACTTTTTGTTTTTTCTTTTATTTTGGAAAAATTTATGTACATAAATAATGCATTTATTCGTTCTCACATTGGTTATACAATATAAATACATGTGTAGTGTCCTAAAAAAACGAAAAAAGAAATCTCTAAATCTACAAATATCTAAAAAGGAATTTTTAGGATGTATGTGTCATGTAAAACTTTTGTGAGTTGTTTTTTTTTTTTTAGAATCAAAAAAAAAAAAACAAAAAAAAACAATTATTTCTCTCATTCAATCCAAATATAATAATGTAAAAAATTAAAAAAAAAAATGAAATGAAAGAAAAGTTTATCAATTTATTTCTAAAATTACTATGAAGTTGTTATTCCATTACACTATAAAGTATAATGTTTTCCCATGTACACATATTGACAAACATTCGAAATAAAAACTAATATTACACAAATTTTGTAATTTTGTAAAGTGAGAGCCTTAACGTTTATTTGACATTTGATAGATATTGGAATAAAAGAAATTGAAAGCGTTGTTATATGTATGTATGTATGTTTGTTATGTGAAAACTTGTACTTACAATACAAAATAATCTAAATTAATTTACACGTAACATAAACGTGATACGATATACTAAGCTGTCATGTGATACTACACATGTATGTACGTGCGAATAATAAAAAATCATTCTAAAAAATAGAAAGAATTTACTATTTCACTGATATTTAGAATTTAAACTTTGAATGAGTAAATACTATTCGGTAGAAAATTTGAAATCGAAAAATTCTGATCAATAATTGTTTAAAATAATTAGAAAAAAAAAATTCTTGGTAGAAAATTCTGATCAGTTGGGATTTTTTTTTTTAAATTAAATTTTTAACATTACAATATAATCCTCCTGAAGTGAACTTTTCTGTTCATTTGAACACAAAGTTTTAATGAACAAAATTTATTAAAAAAAAAATAATCATTATCTATAATAATTCTGATTTATGTATACTAATTCATAGCTTTATAATACTTGTTTATAAATTCAAATATTTTAAATAAATAAAAATTGAATTTAAAAAAAAGAAAATTTTTTGTGTATTTTCTATTTTGTAAAAATAAATATGAATTCTTGATAATAAATGAAATATGTATATAGTTTTCTAAATAAATGCATTTTTATTTTTTTTTTAAATGTATTTTCAGAATGCGTCAATTTATTGAAGAAAATGAAAAGACGGATCCATTAATTAATGCACCAGATAAAAAAAATAATCCATGGGCTGAAAAAGGCAAATGTATTATTATGTAATTAAAAATGATCACATTTTAAATTATTTACTTTAGAAAAATACACAAAAAAAAAAAATAGCAAAAAAGATAAATTAAAACTAAAACACAAAGAAAAATGATAAAAATATATTTTAGAATCGTATATTAATATAACGACCAATTTTTATTAAAAAATTATTACTCTCTAGCATTATGTACACATTGAAATTATATAAAAATTAAAGAAATTCTTTATTTGTTTTTTCCTCATTTTTTCAATTTTTTTTTTTTTTTACCAAACGGTAATAAAAAAAGAAATCAAATTACAATTATGAATTTTTCAATCTATTAAATTAAATTAATTAAACTAAATATAATCTAAAAAGCAATTTCAATAAACAATCAAGTACAAGTACAGAGAAAATAATTAGCAAAATGCAGTAGTAAAAATTTATTTAAATAAACAACAACAAAATAATTTAATAAGTTATAAAAAATGAAAATTTTATTATCTTTACATACACATAAAATTTACATAGAAAAATTTTGTTACATAATTTTGTTAGCGTAATTGAATTAAATAAAATACAAAATTTTAAAAAAATGCTTAAAATAAGTGCAAATCTGGATACAATATATATTATATCTATAAATTAAAAGAAAATGAATTTAAGGAAAAAAAAAAAAAAAACAAAATTGAAAATGTTTAAATGCCAATGAAATGCAAAAATTTTAGAATAAAAATATGAAATCTTTACATAATACAGGATAACAGAAAATTAGGTTTCTACTATTTTCAAATACATATGCATATAACATATGTATACTATTTCGAAATAGACAAAAGAATTCGTCGTGTAAATTTAAAAAAAAATATATATAAAAGAACTAATCGCAAAATTTCATCAAAATGAAAACTGCTACGTTATATAAAAATTAAATTATCAACGTATAATATTTTCTTTCTATATGTTACTACTATTCAACAAAAATTTAAAGAATGCAAAGATTATTACAAAAATGAAATTGTTTTATTTGCTTCGATGCCTTTAAAAAATAAAATCATATAATGAGGCTGTAGCAAGTTTTTCTTCAATTAAATTTTAAATAAACATGAAATTAGAAAATTAAAACGTTACTATATTCTATGTATAAATGCTGCTGTATATCTATACTAATGAAATTAAATATTAAAGGATATAAAATGGCAACAAAAGGAGAAAAAGCGATAGGAAAAAGGCAAAAATGAAACTCTCTAAAATTTAAATATGAAATTTAATCTGATCTGCAATATAGTATAACTATATACCATCATATTTGTAATCTGCTAATATAATATTTAAACGAAATGAATTTAGTAAAAATACTGTGAAAATTAAAAATATAGCATATATGTATGCTTACAACGTAATCATCTAGATACTGGTCTTCTTGTAAAATTTTAATTAATTATTTTTCATTATTTCATTCAATATTAAGATTTTGTAATTTTTATAATTTACAAGATAAAATATTAAAAATTCTTGAAAATTAATATTGAAAAAATTTAAATATGTATAAGAAAATAATGTTTTATCAACGTTAAATTCAAACACTTTAAAATATCATTTAAATTATTATTTACAAAAATTCAAGAAAAGGAAAAATAAAATAAAAACATAATGAGATATTTGAATAAAAGTAATTAAACAGCTTCATCATATTATATTAGTTTGTTCTTACAACACGTACATCATTAACCTAGACCTAATTAGTTATATGATATATATTTGTAAAAGTTTTCGAATTTTGAATTTTTTTTTTTTTTTTTTAAATAGCGTTAAATTTCAACGAGATCAAATATAAATTCTACATTATGTTATTTAATTCAAATTTAAAAATGCAGAAAAAGCAAAATTTCCAAATGTATAATTTTAATTATATTTAAGAAAAAAAAAAAAAACAACAACAACAAATTTTTAAATCATAATAAATTTGTTATTTCAATTAAAAATAAAATAAAAGTAGAATTTATTTTCTTTTTATTCAAAATAAAATTAATTACTAGAAAAATGATAATTAAAGCAAAATTGATTTAAAACATTTTATTAAATAAATGAATATATACATAAATTTGAAAAATTAAGTAGTTCAAAAAGCTATAAATTAAATTATATACACATATTATATATATACATATTATATATAAAATTATAAATTAATTGTTTGCCAGTAGATGATTGAATAAAAGCTAAAAATCAAATAAAAGTAAATGTTAATTACAAAAAAAAGGAAACACACAAAAATAAATACACATTAATTATATAATATACTATATATAAACGAACAAAACATTACATTACAATTTATATTATAATATGTATACATTTAAATAAAATTGTAGATGCGTTTAGTAAAAAACAAAAAAAAAAAAATTACATAAAATGTTTAAAATTAAATTACATAGAAATTAGATGAAAAATAAAATTTAAGGTATATATAATTTTTTTTTTTAAATTAATGATTTGAATAAAATTGATATAACCTTTGATTTTAAATATAAAATAATTTTTTTGTTCTTCTATATTTATTCAAAATGTAATTTATATATAATTACGAGAAGAAAAAAGAAATAATTAATGTATGTAACAAAAATTATAACAAAAAAGACCACACCACATGTTTTTTATGAGGTTTATATATGAGGTGAAAAAAAAAATAACTAAAAAAATGAAATTAACATCGTAAAATCATTAACATCTTTAAAACGTTAAAAAATTATTATTATATAAGAGAACATCATTCACATGCTAAATAAGACATCAAATTTATTATTATTATTATTATTAAGAAAATAAAAATAAAAAAGTCAAATAATTATTATAATTATATACATTTCTGAATGTATAACATTTATCATCAAAGAAAATTTATTAAAAAATTTAGTAGATTTGAAGAATGTAAAACATAGAAAATATTAAGAAATTTTCAGATTATTAGAGAGTTTGAATAAGTAAATAAAACAAAGTACACAAACAATTATTGTAGTGTAAAAGAAAAAGTTAATATTAAAATTCATTTGTTGTAAGAGTAGCAGTCATTATTATCATTGAATAATGCGAACATTTAAAAATAAAAACGAATTATGTTTATAAAAAATAAGTAGAAAAACAGTAGAAAAATTAAATTAAGTTAGAAAAAGAGATAAAAATAAAAATAACAACCAAAAGTAAAGAAAAAGTTACTTAAAAAATTGAAGTTGGCATAGCTTTATTTATTTTATTGATCATTTTAGAAAAATTGGAAAAAACTAATCATACAACAAGTATTTTATTTGTAGTTCCTTAGTGCCTGTTTCTTAATCACACAATACATTCATATTTACGTAAGTACATATAAAAATATACTTTTGTTTTATTCACCTCTCTCATTTTCACAATTCTCTAATATTCTCTTGTTTATAAAATTTTAATTAAAACTTTTGATAATTTAATTAATCAATTTTTTTATTTCATGTGTATGTATAAGTACATTTATTTTTTATTTTTAATAAAATAAAAACTTTTTGTTTGAAAATACTTACAAATAAAATCCAAAAATTTTCCATGAGCTTATCATCACGAATTTCTAAAGTAAACAAACAAAATAAAATTTGAACAAGTGAAAATAATAAAGAAATAAAAAAAAAATAAATATATAAAAAAGAAAAGAAAATTTATATTATATTTATTCTGTATTCTTCATATATGTATGTATCAAAATTATTTTTTTATTAATTACAAAATTCATTATTATACCACACATACACATCTATTATATCAGTTAATGAGTATTATATTTCGAAAGAGAAAATTTTTCATATATAATCGAATATTTATATTTATTATTATAAATTGAATTTATTAATCTACATACATACATACTAAATTATTATTCTACTAATAACACGTATTTAATTGTATTTAATAAATATTTATTATTAAAATACACCCATTCATACATATTAACTAACATTATAAAAATATTCTATATTATGATCACTGTATACTTTATTAACACAATTTACTAAACATACATAAATGTATTTATTAATCAACATACGTATATATATATATAAAACATCAAATTTTTATGTAAAATCACAAGAACACCTTAAAATTTCGGTTATATTCAAAAGAATATACCACAAATAAATGTAACTTATTTAATGAATGTATTTTACATGTGACATATTTGTGTGTATTTTTACATTATATCTTCATTTTAAAATTTTAAATATTTCACATGTAATTTATTATGTAATAATCATTTTTTAAAATACATTCATATTCATTCATATTTTTACCTATGAACACACTAACAAAATTATATATACGTATAATACAAACTTTTACTACATCTCATTCTCATTATGTAATCATAATTATGATAAAAAAATAATTACTATTATTATTATCATACTAAAAAAAAAAACAACAACAAAAACAAATCATATATACTTCTTATTCTACCAAAATACCAAAAATATGTTTACATTTTGTACTATAAATACAAAATGTAATCAATTTATATCAATATTCCTATCCTACAAATTAAACATTTATTATTTTTGATAGCAAAATTGATATAAAATGTTAAATAAGAAAAAAAAACAAATTTTCAAAAAATTTCAAATTTCGATTAAAATTGAATTTTGTGAACAGATTCTTTATTTAATCCTTTTTAAATCGAAATATGAAAATTTAATAACAATATAAAAATTTTCATGTATACACAAAAAGTGTATGTGTACATTAATTATACACACATATAATATGCAAATATTTTATAACAAATAAATTTATAATCGTTTATTTTTTTAAAATTTTTAATCAATATTTTCGTCAATAATATTTTTTATAAAACAAGAAAATTGTTCAATTTTAATTTGAATTTAAAGTATATGTATGTATGTATAACATTTTTACTAAATAATATTAGAAATTTTAATTAATTCAAAAACTATGTAGACAAAGTAGTAGTATAGAATTATTTTATTAACAGATAAATGTATTTTTCTAAATGTTACATAAAATGCTAATTAATATTATAATGTTTAAACTTAAAGACAGAGCATATTAACATCAATCAAAAGGAAGAACAATCAGGAAATCATTTAATATTAATTAACATTTTATCAATCATTATTATTACATATTTATTTCATTTTAAAACTTTTACAAATAAAATTTTATGACTTTAATTAACATTTAGTATATAACATACATATACTTATATCTAATTTGTTTTTTTTTTTTAAATCGTATACATGATAACATGATAAATTTAATGTATTTTCTATATGACAATGTTTTTTATATGTTTTTGCTCAAAATTATATAAAAGGAAATTTTTACTTTATTTTTTATTTTTGTTATAATCTTCAATTAAAAATTCAATATCATATTATATGCAATATATTTTCTAATACACAATTAATGCATAAATTTCTGTTTAGAATATATTTCTCCATTACTAAAACAAATACTAACAAATTTAATTTTGTTTAAATTTTTCATAAAAATAATATACAAAAACAATACTTACGATCACGTACAAAATATTTTGAAAAACAATTAAAAGTAACAAAATAATATAATACACAACAACAACAAAATCTCTAATAATACTAACAGCAATAATACATAATAATAAACCATAATAACAATTTCCTTCCAGCATCAAAATTTTATTCAAGTGTAGATAATGTGTTAAAATTTATTTTATATGTATATGTGTGTATTATTATATTTTCTTAATGGGAAACGCATAAATCAAAAATTGATTCTAATTTTCTCTTTTTTATTATTATGAAATAATAATATAAATATACATACATATGTATGTAGGTGTATAGTGTATCATTTTATTTTATATATTATTGTATACATGCCTATACACATATGTATGTATACATTCAGGCATAATTATTATGTACAGGATAATATTGTATAATAATTTATAGGACATCAATTAACAACAATGAATCTCATAAAAGCCAATTTATGAAACTAATTTTGTGAGAATAATTATGATTTTCCTCATAATTTATTTAATATTCGAATTTTTAATTATGAAAATAAAGAAAAAAAAAATTATTATTTCTTTATAAAGATATTAAATAACATAGAATGAAAAATTATTAAAATTTTTTGAATAATTTAATATGAATGGGTTTTAACTGATTATAAAAGTTGATACTATTTTTTGTTTTTTTTTTTGTTTGGTGTTTCTCATTAAACAAGAAAATAAAACATACACAGTATACATATAGGTGTATTTTACGCTTACACTTTTATTAATATAAAACAACATTAAAGAAAAATAACCAAAAATAATTTCTTCTATTTTGTTTTAAAAAGGTAAATAAATCATCCTTCGTGTTTTGAAAATATCCATCACGTATACCATTTGACAGAGCCATTCTTGTAATAACTCACATAAAATGAAAATTATATCAACTATATAAATGAATAAAAAAAAAAACATATTGCAAGAAAATAAAAAAAAAAAATTCCGCTTATGTATAACCATTATCACCATCATAATATCATATTATTACCAAATGTATACACGATGTTACATCAATATTAAAAATTCAATCCTTATTTGTGCGTATGTTTTACTTATAAAAAATTATAATAAATAAAATCAAAGAAAACCAGCATCCATTTACCAAACGTAACATGTACAAAAACAGACACAATATATATGAATGAAAAGTTGGTAAAAGTATTTCGAATTGTACGTGAAAAAATTGTACACAATAAAAATTAAATTTGTCGATTATTGTTTTTTTTTTTTTTTTTGTAATTAACTCTTTTATTGTTTTTATATTTGCTACTAATTTGTTGTAAAATATTTGCATATTTAAGATTTAAATTTAATATCAAAGTCTAAATATTGTTTGAAGGCAAAAAAAAAAGTATTAAGCCTGGCACGAAGATTAAGAAAAAGAAAAGGGTCCACATATAAATATCAAATCCAAATATATTCCAAATATATAATCAATCAATCATCTTTTCATTAGATAACATAATAATTTGATTATTTCTAATGCCTTTATGTATTTTTGATTTCATATATATATATTTTTTTTTCATTTTTCAAAAAATATCATTTAATTGTTTGTGGTTTTCTTTTATTCATTAATATAATTGTCTTATTATTTAATCGATCTAAATTTCATGATGACAAAATAAGTCGTCGTATACAAATATATTAGCAATATAAAAAAAAATTTAACACCTTAACAACAAACAACATCAAAATAACTTCGCTACCCCTACAAAGAAAAAATTAAAATACCATCAACAAAATAATATTGCTAACATATTTGTTAAAAAAAAAACAAAAGCTTGTCATGAAAATTAGATCCACATTTTACTATAATTTAAATCTATATTCAATTTATTATTATATTAATCCTATTTTTGAATATAACATTAAATACATTACATATGATAATGAAAATATTATTGTAATCATTTTAATATCATATATAACATATATACTTACGTTATATAAAATAAGATGAAGAAAATAATGAATTGAAAAGCCAATACACATTATCTTATTTTACCAATAATACTCATATAATACACCTTATATAACCGTTCATTCATAATTATACCTATACACATATTTAAAAAAAATATAATAATAATAATTTTTTTTTCTTTTTATTATTAAATATCTTAATAACACATACATACAATTATATATTCATTGTATTAATTATAATTATTATGTATCCTGAAGGAAATTAAAAGAAAAAAAAATCAAATAACATTATTATACACAACATTTAATCAAATTTATGTGCTTATTATTATCACTAATAAAATTAATTATATTATCGATTGCTATTATAATTAATATAAATATTATATGTTTGATTATATTATATTCATATTTATTTTATTCATTGATTGTATAATTAAAAAAAAAAAAAAAAAATTTAAAAGGAATGAATTAAATAGTTTAAAAATGTTTTATGTATGGTTATATTGTTATTTCCAAAATGAAAAAAAAAAAAAAAAATGATAAAAAAAAAATATGAAAAATAATTTATTGATATTTTATATATTTACATACATTATATTTTACACACAAATTATATGTATACGTTGTTTTTATATAACTACATATTATTACTATTAATGATATTTTACTATTATATACATATATATTTATATTTATATATAAACAACACATATACACACAAATTTAAAAAAAAAAAATGCGCGATGTTTTTGTGTCCTTTATACACACACACGTAATATAATTATTATTATTATATTGCAACCAATACGCTCGTTTAATGTATTTGTCGTTTTCTTTTGTATTGTATTCTATATTATATTTATACACACAATACTATAATTATTACTTTTTATTCAGTTTTTTTTTTTTTTTTGCTTTTGCTTTTATAGCATTTTATAAATCTTTTTTTCTTTATTTTAAAAACATAATATAATGCATACATATAGCAGAAAATTCAGGTGTTATAGAAATTTTATTGATTTTATTCAAGTTATAGAATATTAATTTTTATTTCAATATGAATTCAATCGAAAATATGGAAATATTGTTTTTTTTATTTTTTTTTTTTTTATTTAAATTTTTTTTCCATATAATTTAATTTGAAATAACGTACTTTTAAATGCTCAAGAATTTTATAAAAGCAAAAGAATTTTTTTTTTTTTTTTAAAAAACGCATCAACTGAAAGATCTTATTCAAAAATCTTTAATGAAATAAAAAGTAAATAAAAAAAAATAAGCTCTTTCAGTTTATTAAATTCTTCACCACGTTTTCATAAAAATATCATTAAAAAAAAAAAAAATTAATAATAATAAATTTCGAAGAAATATAGAAGTCTTAAAATAATCATTAAAAAATCATTTTCATGAAAATTAAAATAAATTAAATAAATAATTAAATTTAAAAAAAAAAAATGGCATCACAGCAAGTACTATGAATAATTAAGAAAATATATACATATTTGTATGTATATTGTAGTTCTTGATTAAAATGCGGAGCAAAATATGAAAACAACCTTTTACTTATTAAAACAAAAAAAAAATTACAAAAATTATATAATAAAATATTTACTATATTGTATTTAAAATAAGCATATATAATATATTTACATTATATTTAAAAAAAAAAAAAAACAAAAACAAATAGTAGAAAATTTATAATATCTAAGAAAATATTACTTGAATATTATTAATTTAATATAAAATTTAAATAAGAAGAAAAATGAAAATGAAAAAATAAGCAACAATCAACAAATACATATTTATGGACGTTGTTGTATGCTATATATAAATATTTAAGAGAATTTGCTCCAAAAATGTAATGATCGTATAAGTAAAGTAAAATATATATAAAATGATGTTTTCATTTTATTACACATATACAAGTAGAATATACTAAGGAATATATATTATATCAATCAAATAAAAAATATTAAATTTAAAAATAATTTTAAAATAATTAATAACAGAAAAATTTAATTTCAAAAATTAAAACACAAAAAAATGTAAAAGCAAAAAAAAAAAAAAAAAACAAAAGGAAAGGAAAGAAATTATTAATTATTTTAAAAATATTAATTCAATATTATATAAATATAAATTATTCACGCTATTATACTTATTAAATTATTATATTATATTATTATGGTATATATTTAAAAATTCATATAATACAAAATGCAAACACATATTAATTATACATATAAAAAAATTTAAACAAATAAAACAAAAAAAAAAAAAAAAATGAAATTACATATTAAACGTCGTTATTGAATAACTAAAAAATGGAACAATTCATAAAAATCATAATAAATAAAATTTAGTAAGATGAAGTGTTTTTTTTTTTTCTAATAGAATTAAGAGAGCTCTTCTAATAGTAGCCAAATTATATTAAATTGTAAGTGAAAAAATAAATAAATAAATGAAACAAAAAAAAATAAGTAAATCTACATAAAATAAAAATTTTAAAGTAAAAATAAAAAATCTACTTAGAATATTACATTATTAATGGTAATTAATTATATTAAATAATACATATTATACATTATATTATAAAGTTATATTAGACACTAAGACATAAAATAAATAACTTAAAATGAAAACAAACAAAAAAAAAAAAAATTACATAATACGAATAAAAATTTATTAAATGCAGTTTAATAATACACAAAATAAATACATAAATTAAAAAAAACAAGAAAAAGCAAGAAAAATAAAAAATAAACCAATACGAGACAATGATTAAAGCAAAGAGATTAAAATGAAATGAACAAAAATGATAAACAAAACGACAAAAAAAAAAACAGACAATTTATTGAAAAATTAATACTCAGACAAAATATAAGCAATTTAAAATTTACTTTACATAAAAATTATATACATACAATATATATTTAAAAGCAAAAAGAGAAAGATAAAATTTAAAAATAAAAAACATACATAAATAAAAGAAATTTATGTAATAGAATAAAAACTGGAAGGATAATTGTAAAACAATGGTTATATTTATCAAATAAAATACATATACTTACATAGCGGAAATATATTATTGTTTTTATTTTATCACACATAGTACGGTGTATTTAAATATTACGCATACCTATAAAAATATGTACTTACGCATGTATGAATGCTAATATTAAATATTAAATAAAACGGTATTAACTTTTGAGCGCTTTTTAAGCATTTTTTGAGTTTTAAACTCTTCTGTCTACTTACTATATTTCGTTTTTAAAACATAGCCATGTGTGTTCCTATGAAGCATAAAAATATTACGTCATTTATGTTTGTAATTTATGTTGCTCTCATGTTGTTGTTGTTGTTTTCGTTTACTAAATACAAAAAACTAGTAATCAGAAAATTAGAGTAAAAAACGAATTTATTCAAGCTAAATAAAAATGAAAGCGAGGAAGAAGCAACAATTTAAAATGCAGGTGACTATGTTTTAAAAACGAATTGTACGTCAATTTTGTTAAAATTTTTTTTCAGTGTACAAAATTGTTTTCATTTAAAATGTTCAAATTCAAATATATATTAAAAAAACTCACTCATAGATGGCGTGAATTGGATTTCAAAAATAGCCGTATGATTAACGTCTTTTGTATATGACGTTATTTTTCTGGTATACAAATTAAAACTAAAATCAAAAGATCCAAATTAGGAAGATAGAAGTCATGCTGATGGACGACTTGTTCTAATATTTTTCATTTGACTATTTTATTATTATGTTTTGTTTTTCATACAAAACAAACAAACAGAACAACCATCCATCACATGAACAGGCATACTCGTCGTGAACGTGGATAATACCACAAAAAAGTAAATTTGAAATCGTTTTCATATAATTTCCAATTCTACTTGGCTTATCATAAGTCAGTTTACAAGTTTACATTCTAAATTTTGACATTCTTTAGTACGAAATTTTCATTATTTTTTGTAAAATATAAAAAAACAATTGTGTCAGTGTACCACAGAACAGAATGTACCATTTAAAAAAAAAACCCATGTCATTTTCATTTTATTTTTACAATACATGCAATATACACATATGTCCATACATATATCACATACATCATCGGGTTCTTTCAACTCTTTTATATATAGTTTCCAACATCAGTAAGATATTTATTTATTATCGTATTTTGTAAATTTTTAATTAATTTAATATTCATTTGAGAAAGTATTTACAAAAGTAATTAATTATAAAATTTATTATTTACACGGATTAAAATTGAATACATTTAGTTAAAAAAAAAAAAAAAAACTTATTGTACACATGTATACACACATGCACATAATAGTATATTATACAAAAATATAAGTGACAATTGTTTCAATTTTTTTGTGTAAATTTATTAGAAAATTTATTCGCAATTGTGTACATATTTTTCGGCATATTATAATTTTCGTACATTTATTAGAGAATTGAATATACAAAATTTCTTTATATTTAACATAAAAAGAATATCGCGTATGACGTATATTTTATGATAAAGTGTATTGTATGAAATTTGTTTTTCTCTTCTAATTTTAACTTAAATCGTAAATGAATAAATAGATTTTTAAAAAAAATAACAAGTGTACATTTTCATATTGTCGATTAATTTCATTTTCATATACGGACGTATTTATATTTTAATTTATGAAAATTATAAAATAAATAATACTTAGAAAATACAAAAGAAAATTATAAAACAAATTATAAAAAAATAAGTTAAAGCTAACATTTTATTAGTTAAGTCATTGTGAATGTGATTATGATAAATTTATGGTAATTCATTTTCTTTCTTTTATATTCATATTTTTTAAATATCACCTAGTATTACAATTATTTTTTTCTTCAAATTATTGCTATCCTGTTTTAATTTAAAATAAAATTTTATTTTTATTAATATAATGTAAATAAATTTGGCTTTCATAGTGAAATTATTAATTTTCGAATAAAAATTCTAATTAAAATATTAAAATCATTCAAATCAAATAAATTTCATTCATTATTGAAAATATAAATCATATACATATATAAGTTATAAGATATATATATGGATATTTAGTATCTATTTATATATATATATACTATTTATACATATGAATGTATATGCAGGCATATTGCATGTGTATAGATGTGTATGAATAATTCATATTGGATTTGACATTTTAGTGAAAACTTGAAAGTAAAATAAACAACAGAATAAAATCAAAAAAGAAATATGTATTCGAATTGTAGATAACTTCATTCATGCACATATGTACACACATATGTTTTTAATACAAAAACAAAAAATGAATGTAAAATTTATGACATTTTGCTTCATTCAATATACTGCATATGCATATGCATTAGTAGTACAGAATCAACAAAATGTGAAAAAGATAAAGATACATATATTAAAGTGAAATAGAAAGAAAAAAGTTCATTTTTGGCGAAAAAAAAACAAAAAAACACCATTGACAAAAAAAAAAAAAAAAACGGGAATACAAGAAAAAGAATTTATTTTTTCTTCCTTTACCACAATATTTATTATACATTTTATTTTTTACTTTTCCATATTATTTTGTTTCGTATAAAAATGGAAAAATATTTAGTAAAAAAAAAAAAGAAAATAAATTTTCCTTTTTTCCATTAAAAAAATAAAAATAAAAAAATTGAAAATAGAAAATTTTCCGATTAACCTTGTACAATTATATTTTTTTATTTGTGATTTTCTGTTTGTGTTTTAATAAGTAGGTGAACATAAAACAATAATTATATAAAAAAGAAAATTAAATAATTTAATGCGAAAAAAGTGCATAATATCAAATTAAAATTTAAAAAGTAAATTGAAAGAAAGACAAAAGTTTATAAAGGGAACGTTGATTTATAGTGTGTGTAATATGAGTGAAAATTAACAATAATGTACATAAATTGATTAACAATTCACATCTTTTACATGTCATTTTTATATGTAACAAAATATATGTAAATTAAAATTAAATAAATAATCCTTCCTAATAAAACACCAAAACTAAAATTTTTTATATGAATCATTTACCAAGTAAAATGTCTAAAATAATTTATTGTACTCAAAGTATAGAAAAAGTGGTAACAACATAAAACACAAATCTAAGACAAAAAAAAAAAAAAAACAAAAATCAAAAAATATGTTAAATTTAATGAATTAACTTTGATTTTTTATTTTTGTGCACATTTCAGGTTATTGATACCGAGCGTGAGGCAATCTCCTTTTTATCAGCAATAAAATAGTGAACAAGATAACAAAAAAAAAAAAAAAAAAAAAGAAAAATAGTTTTTAATTTATTTATAAAAACTATTTTTTTGCTTATTGTAAATCAATTAAATAGTATATTGATATTCAAAAATTTATTAGAAGTGGAGGAAAATTGTCGAAAAATTGCCAACATGAATTTGAGGGGGACTGCTCCCAAAAAGGAGGGAAAAATGCGAATTCGTGCATTTCCTGTAAGTAAAAATCAAAAGTATAATAAACAAATAATTAACTAAATTTGATAGATAAAACCTATTATTATTGTTATTTTGTGTTATATTCGATAATAACAAAGAAAAAAAAGTATATAACAATTTATTTATATTCTTGACCTAATTATGATACCAAAATCCTACTTACATATGTGTAATGTATGTATGTATAGTATGGTATACTACGAACGTAAAGATCACATTTTATTCACGTAATTTTTACTATTATTAAGATTTTAATAGTTCATAATTTTATAGCTATACCTGAATGTATTTTTAATAACTACACATATGTATATGTTCATTACACATTTAAGAATTCTGTGAACAACATAAAAACAATAAATATATTGAATCTAATTATTTCTCCTAAATTAAAATATTCAATTTAAATTATACTTTTTTTATTTTACCAACTTTAAAATGGACTTTTTAAATTATTTATCCATGTAGTCATTGAATTTTATATTTAATAATTACAGTAAGCTTTCAATTTTAATTCTATTGTGATTATTTAACTTTAATAATTTAATCACTTATTACTAAGAAATTTTAGTTAAAATATATACAAAAAATCAACAACAAAAAAAACGAATTTAGAATAGATTAAATTATTTTGGTAATAAGAAAAATATTCAATGATCATTGTGTTTTAAAATATATATATATATTC
This sequence comes from Anthrax anthrax, assembly GCA_963971155.1. Taxonomy (NCBI): domain Eukaryota; kingdom Metazoa; phylum Arthropoda; class Insecta; order Diptera; family Bombyliidae; genus Anthrax; species Anthrax anthrax. Next base: position 24,333,648 of record OZ020119.1, read on the forward strand.
CTTTTTAAATAAATCTGTAATTGAGATTCTAAATTTTTGGTAATAATAGCACTAGCGTGAATAAAAAGAGAATATTTCATTCTCTTTTAAAAGAATTATGGCAAGTTTATGTGAAAGGAATACGCGAAGTAATAAAGTAGAAAATCAATTAGATATAATAAATTTTCAAAAGCAACAAATTAAAGAAATCTATGAAAAATATCCTTTATGGCTTCCTGAATATTTCAATGTTTTTGAGGGAACGGTACGTTTAGCTTAATTTAGTTTAGCATCAATTTAAAACATTTGAGGCTATAAAGAACAACTTTGTTTAAATCTATAATATAATTAATGTACAAGCAAATAATATTTATATTTAATTAATTAAATTTTTTTTTTTTTTTCGTCTTAGACCTCAATGGATGAGAAATATGTCGAAACAATTTGGGCTAGTCTAAAAAATGCAATCCAAGAAATTCAAAAGAAAAATAATTCAGGCCTGTCATTCGAGGAATTATATAGAAATGCATATACGATGGTTCTACATAAACACGGTAATCGTTTGTATGTTGGACTTCGTGAAGTTGTTACAGATCATCTTGTTAATAAAGTACGTCAAGATGTTTTAGAAAGTCTTCATAATAATTTTTTACCAAAATTAAATCAAGCGTGGAACGACCATCAAACATCAATGGTTATGATACGAGACATATTGATGTATATGGACAGAGTATATGTTCAACAACATGAAGTAGAAAATGTTTACAATCTTGGATTAATTATTTTTAAAGAACAAGTAAAATTTCAATATTGAAGCATTTTGAGATTGTAATTTTATTTACAAAATGAATTTTTTTTTTTTACTTTTAGATTGTTAGGCATCGACCGATTCAAGAGCATTTACGTGAAACACTTTTAAGTATGGTTATAGCTGAAAGAAATGGCGAAGTTATTAATCATTTAGCTATTAAAAATGCATGTCAAATGCTAATGAGTTTAGGTATTAATACTAGAACTGTTTATGAAGAGGATTTTGAAAGACCATTTTTGGCGCAATCAGCTTCCTTTTATAAAATAGAATCACAAAAATTTTTAGCTGAAAACAATGCAAGTGTTTATATTAAAAAAGTTGAGGTAAAAATTTTATCATTTTATAATTATATATATGTATATGTACGTATAATTATAAATTTTATTTTTTATAGGCCCGAATAACAGAAGAATCTGCAAGAGCTGCTTTGTATTTAGATAAAGACACTGAACCGAGAATTGTAAAAGTTGTTGAAGATGAATTAATTAAAAAACATATGCGATCCATTGTTGAAATGGAAAATTCTGGTGTTGTTTATATGATAAAAAATTCAAAAACTGAAGATTTGGCGTGTATGTACAAATTGTTTTCACGTTTAAAGGATGATGGATTAAAAGTAATTGCTGACGCTGTCTCAGCATATTTACGTGAACAAGGGCGTTTGTTAGTTAAAGAAGAAGAAAATGGAACAAATCCAATTACATTTGTACAAAATTTATTGGATCTTAAAGATCGTTTTGACCACTTTTTACATCATTCATTTAATAATGATAAGATCTTTAAAAATATGATATCTTCAGATTTTGAACATTTTTTAAATTTAAATAGTAAATCACCAGAATATTTATCATTATTTATTGATGATAAATTAAAAAAAGGTGGAAAAGGAGTAAGTAAATAGAGCACAAAAATTCAATAGTACTCATATAAATTTTCATTTTCTTATGTATTTCATTTTTTAGATGACAGAACAAGAAATTGAAACGATATTAGATAAAACCATGGTACTTTTCCGTTATTTATTAGAGAAAGATGTCTTTGAACGTTATTACAAAACACATTTAGCTAAAAGATTATTACTAAATAAATCAGTTTCTGATGATTTCGAAAAAAATATGATATCAAAATTGAAGGTAAAACAATTCATTAGAAAAATGAAATAGAATAAAAATTATTTAAAAAATAAATTTTCAGACTGAATGTGGGTGTCAATTTACCTCAAAATTAGAAGGAATGTTCAAAGATATGTCTGTTTCAAATACAATTATGGATGAATTTAAAATGTATGTAAATACTCAGAAAATATCATTGTCAGGAGTTGAACTAACAGTTAGAATATTAACAACTGGGTTCTGGCCGACACAGGTGAGTTTATTTATTTATTTTTTTTTAAATAACTGAACTTTTAACATGTTAAAATTTTATATTCTGCTTTTTCCTCACGTGTATAGTCAGCAACACCGAATTGTAATATTCCATTAGCACCACGGACAGCATTTGAAACATTTAAGAAATTTTATTTAGATAAACATTCAGGAAGACAATTAACATTACAACCTCAAATGGGTATTTTTAAAAATTTAATTTCATAATTACATACGTCCATTAAAAATTGTAATTTATTATTTGTTTTTTGTGATTGTTTTGTAGGTACTGTGTACATAAATGCTGTCTTTTATGGTTCGAAAAGTGAAAGTGACAAAGATAATAAAGATGGTCCAACGTCTAGTTTATCTTGTACAACAAATGGGGCACCAACAACAACTAGGAAACATGTTCTACAAGTGTCTACTTATCAGGTAAAAAAAATAAATTAAACGAAGTGAACAATGCCTATTTAATTTCATTGTATTTACAGATGTGTGTTTTAATGCTTTTCAATAACCGCGAAAGGTTAACGTATGAAGAAATACAGCAAGAAACAGATATCCCTGAAAAAGAATTAATAAGAGCTTTACAATCATTATCAATGGGGAAGTCTGCTCAGCGATTGCTTGTTAGAAATCCAAAAACAAAAGATATCGAGCCAACAAATGAATTTCATGTGAATGATGCTTTTGTATCTAAATTCCACAGGTAATGGGTTGTTTTTAAATTAATATTTTTATTAAATTCTAATTATAAAAATTTTTTTATATTTACCGTAGAGTTAAAATTCAAACAGTTGCTGCTAAAGGTGAATCAGAGCCAGAAAGAAGAGAAACACGTGGTAAAGTTGATGAAGATCGTAAACATGAAATTGAAGCTGCTATTGTTAGAATTATGAAAGCAAGAAAACGCATGCCGGTAAGCATAACGTTTTATATTTTCTTAAAAATATATGAAATTAACAGATAATGACGTTATTTCTACACAGCATAACCTTCTCGTTTCGGATGTAACATCGCAATTAAAATCAAGATTTTTACCATCACCAGTTTTTATAAAAAAGCGAATAGAAGGCCTTATCGAAAGGGAATATTTAGCGCGTACACCAGAAGACAGAAAAGTTTATGTTTATCTAGCATAAAAAGTAAAACAAAAAATCAACAAAGTAGAATTCTTAAAAAATAAGGAAGATATTTTTCAGTTTGAATTTTGTTTTTCCACTATTTTTTATTTTAGTAAATGCAAAACAAAAAAAAAAAGTAATAAAACAAAAGTACATCTTCCTTTTTACAATATTTATTGAATTACACTGAGATGTTGATAAGAAAAATAATGAATTAGATCATGTTTCTATTTTTAAAAAAAAAAAAAGTATGCTATATTATACCCACGCAATGTATTGTTATAATCATTTTTTCAAATTCCCTCTTTCCTCTGCGTTTTACAAGAAAAAAAAGAAATATAAAGAAGACAATTTTTTTTTTAGATATAATTATTATGATTAGAACAATTATCAATTTTTCAATAGTAACTAATAAGCTTGCTTTTTTGTCATCAAATCATTTTTTCTAACTTATTTTTTTTTTTTGGAAGTGTTTTTATTAAATTAAAATTAAAATTAAATTAATAAAATGTTTTTAAATATAAATAAATTTGTAGATAAAATTCTCTTCATATTACTTTTTTGTTTTTTAAATGACTATACATACTTGCATATATTTACATTATTTTTTATTTCTTTCTTTTTTTTTAAACAAATTGTTACATATATTATAATATTTTTTTTTACATTATTCATTAAGATATTAAGACTACGTATTAACAAAAAAAGCCCTTGAAAATTAAAAGAAAAAAAAATGTGCAGAACAGCAATTTAAATATTTTAAGAAAATATTGTCCATTATTTAAAATGATCGAAAATATAATTAAAAATAATAAGTTGAAAAATAATTATTTTGGTGAATAATAATATACACAGACAACAGAAAAAAGCAAATTTAAGATGAAAAAAGTTAAAAAAAAAATACAATAGTTGTAACACTGGTGTAATAACAAGAAACAAGAAAATAAAAAAATGATCTTATCGTTCTAGTTTATTTAATTTAAGATTATTATAATTATACATAAAAACAAAATATATATATTTTAAAAACGTGAATTTTAGACTTTTTTTTTATTATTTTAGTAATTATATTTTTTTCTTTTTGTTTAATTTTAAGTTTTTATTTTATTGATTTTTATATTTTTAATAATACCTTTTACAAGGATTTACATAACAACAGACATTTACATTAGGACATATTTTTTGACATGGCACACATGTTTCAAGAGGTGGACTAAAATTTAAAAGAAAATTCGTATAATTTTATTTCACAATTTTAAAAAATTAATTTAAATATCAGAATAATAAAATGCTTACCATATAAGTGTTTTTAAATTTCTACATTCTTTCTCCACTTTTATATCTAATTCTCGAGCTTCCATTTTAAGTCGTAACCAATCACAAATTTTAACTTCATCTGCACGACTCTTTTGTATACGAACATTAGGAATTTTACACTCCTCTTTTTGTTTTGTTAGTGATCGCTCTTCAATTCCAACAGGAACTATTCCTCGAATGTTTATGTTTATTTTTCCAGATTTTCCGAAATTATTACTTTGAACAAAATCATCTTTTTCTTTTTTATTTCTCTCATTCTTCCATCCATTTTCTTTTTTAGATTTCCGTTTTATAGTCTCGGAAATTTCTGAAGAGAATTGTTTACTAAAATCTTTTTGATAATTTCCTTTTTTGCCCTTTTGTTTGATCATCGTAGATTCCCTATTATTAGTCCGATCGTCTTTATGTTTGTCACTGATGGTGAATTTTTCTTTTTTACCTTTTTTGCCAGAGAGTAATATTTCTTTATTAGTGGTGAATTTCTCTTTTTCACCTTTTTTGCCAGAAAGTGCTATTTCTATACTAGTGGTGAATTTTTCTTTTTTATCCTTTTTGTCAGAAAGTACTATTTCTCTCTTTATTAATAAATTAATAAATTAAATATAAATTTCAACTTACGTTTAATTTCGTTTATATTACTTTCAATACTTTCTTCCTCGCTATAATTTTGAATTTTTCTCTTTATCTTTTGAGTTTTTTCTTTTTGGCTATTCTTTGATTTTCTAGAAATTTCTGATTGACTGGAACTTTTTGATTTTCTTCTATTTTTATTTCTTTTTTGTTTATTTTCTGTTAAATGACTTTTACATTTTAAATTTGTGATATCTGATATACGTTAAACTTAAGTATCTTACGCAATTCTTCATTTTCAGTTATAGACTCCCTGTTATTAAGTCCTTTTCGTTCATCATGTTTTTGATATGATTTTATTTCTTTTGAATATCTCTTCGAAAATTTTCTATTTTTATTTTTCCTGTATTTCTCAGTTAATTGTCCTTTGAAAAGAATAAAATACATACATATGTATCTTCTTCGACTTATTTTAAAAATACATTTTACTAACTATATCCTTCATCCTGATTAAACAAATTTGGTTTCAAATTAAAATCTCTTTTTATTTGTGATTTTATAGTAATATCTAATATTTTTTCAATTTAAAAATATTAGACAATAGTATAAGGATATAAAATGCAAAATTAAAAATGACTGTGTACCATAATCATTTAATAAATCCTCCTTTGTATACAATAAGCCTTGTCCACCATCAAAAACAGAGTATCTTTCTTCTTTTCTACTTCTCTCTAATTCTTTGAATATATCAATGCAGATACATTTTATCTGACAATATAGACATTTAAAGCATTCACACATAAAATTTCGTGCATTTTTATTACAAGAGTAACAAGGTCCAAATTTAATATTTTCATTTAAACAACTTAATAGATAATCGTTACTGTAAAATTATTGAAAAAAGAAAAATTGAAGGTAAATAAACAATTGGGTATCTAAAATATGTACTTATGTTATTCAACTAACCAACATTTAATTGACATGATAATTATTCCTTTTCAAAATTTCATTATTTATGAACATTTTTGTTTATTTAAAATACACAAAACTACTTTAAATTTGAATTATTTTAATACGCACTTATGAGTCTTGAAAAATTTTAATTAAATATGTACAGAATTAATTGTAATAACATATGAACTTAATAGACGTGAACACAATTACACAAATTTAAAAAACAAAAAATTTCATTTACATACGGTGTATGCATGATAAGCACAAAATAAATTCTTGCCCTTTTTATGTCAATTGTGTTAGTGAAAAGAGCACTACGTTCCAATTACATTCTAAAGACAAGGCAGTGAAGAACATTTTTTTGTATTTCCTGCACATGTACATCCAAGTACATATTCTCATTTCATTTCATAATTCTCACAAATACATATATCATAATAATTAAGACTTTCATCTTTCATGGCAATGAGAAGTGCTTAGCAACAATTTCATTAATTACACACAATACAATATTCATTATATTACATGATTAAGTAATACAATATTCATAAAATTTTTTTTCTCATTTTAATTACTTTTTTTTGTCACATTGTTTTTTTAAAATTCATTAAAAAGGTAGTTTTAATTTAAAAAATAAAAAAAATACGATATACTTAAAATTACATAGAAATAATATTATGAACCGAAGTTTTAATATAACACAGTTTATACACTTAAATATTTACGCAACATACAAGTACGTATTGGAATCACCATCCTTTTTCTGTATGTATTCTCTTTCTATACAACTTGAAATTCGAACATCAATAAACTTAACATCGGGTTTAAATCTATCCTTTAAGATCGAAATAACTTCTGACACTAATTCTGGGTGCTGTGAAAACAAAAAATCAACGATTAAATACATAAGAATTATTTCAAAATTTAAAAATTCTAGGTATTCAATAATGATATTTTGAAATTACGTTTAGTTGCTTTCGACTCTTCATTATTCGGACAATAGCTGCATCAATTTCATAACCTCGTTCACGATTAGTTCGGTTTTCAATAACTTCTCGTTCATCTTTATCATTGCAATGTGTTACTTGGAAAGGTATTCTTATTCTTTTTATAAAATTATTAAAAAAAGAAAATACGTTAATTAGATTTTATATTTTAATTGTTATTATATTTACCTGTGTGTTTTTGAATAGAAATCTTCATTAATGGTTATTTCATTGTCCATTTGCAAAGGCGTATTCGATTGAAAATTACCAACTCTTTTTAAAACTCTATGTATTGGCTTACCAATTACTAGAGGATTTAATGATGTTAATAAATTTTTTTCTGGTATTTGGGTCATTTCGTGAATTTTATGTATAGTCAAACTATTATAATCATTAAATAACATTAATATTATCATCTGAAATAATTATTTAAATACACGTTAAGCTTAAAACTTATTATTTTTTTAATAGTTTCTTTTTTAATTTTAATTTTTATTTTATTTACCTGTAAAGTTGAGACTTCTAAGTTTATTGAACGTGCTTTAAGATTTTTATTTTTAACATTTTTATCGAAATGTGCTTTTACGATGGCACTACCTGAAAAAAAAAAAAAAAACAAAAAATTATGATTGCTGTAATGTTTCATGTATAGTAAAAAAAAGATATTTCTTGTATACCAAGGTTGGCCTGAAGAATTAATTTTCTTCCACTATGTTTATCATTATAGAACGTTTTATACAATTCAAATAGTGAGCTTGGTGCTGCTGGTATATTACATGGAGCAAAATCCTTAAAAAATAAATAAAAATAAATAAATGAAAAATATTTCATTTTTCAGAAAACAAAGATAAAAATAACAATATATGTATATACGTATTATACCAGTATTCTCCAAGCACCAGACTGAAGAACGGTTACGTTAAAATCAATTTCACCAAGAGATTGTTCATTCCGAATATTTTCAGCATTGAAAATGTCCATATGAGTAGACGATATTTCAATATCATTTAGCATAGCTTCTAGTAGTGTAGTAAATGATACACCACATTCAGCCTTAAGGAGAAATTATTTTAAAAAAGAAAAAAATTACATAAATATTTTTTACATGTTAATTTACACCTCATACCTTGAATTTTGTTAACATTTTCCTTTCAACATCTAAATTTGGTTTTGTCAGTAATCTTTTAGCTAAATGATTTTTATAAAATCTTTCAAATATGTCTTTATCTTGCAGAACACAAAAGAATTCTATGAAAATTTTCATTTTCTCCTCAAGAGCTTCATCGGATAACTTTAAAAAGAAAAACAAAAAAAGTTCATTTTTAATTTAAAAAAAAATACATATGTAATATACATATTAGGCAAATTATTGAAAAGCAAAAATCTTACATCTTTTTCGGCTTTTCTTAACGTTTCATGTATATAAGTCGATAAGAATTCTGATGTTCGAGGATTTTGATTAAAAATCACAATAAACTTACAATCAATTAATCTTTGGAATTCTTCATTATTTTGAAAGCAAGATTTTACATATTCCTTATATCTTTCTTTTAATTCGACAACATCGTGAATAATTCTAGAATGGTCTTTATCTAGTATATTCTCTTGTTCAACTATGGATAAACCATAGTCCTCATAAATTTTCATTATCATATCAATGATTTCACTTTCTTTGTTAATAATTTTGAACCACTGATATATCAGTTTTAACTCTTTTCTGCAGGCTGTTTCTAGCATATGAGTTAAACCATTTTTCAATTCAATTATTTTATAGAGGTGATCTTTTATTAAACATTTTTCTAAAACGTCAAGTATTGCTTTTTCAGTTTTTTCATGGAACAATCTCTTAACTCGTTCTTTTTCTTCATTACATCTGATCTGTAAAAAAGAAAATTAAAAAATTAATTAAAAAAAGAAAACTAATAAAATCCTCTTATGATTTTAATTTACTTCATAATTATTTATATAAGTGATGGCATCAACATCATCACTTAATAGCTTCTGTGCTTCTTGTTTGTAAAAAATTGCAGATTGTAAAAGGAATGGATTTTCAAATAGCTGTTCATATTCTACTTTATTCCCTTCACTTTCGCTCAAAGTAAATAACATGTTTATAATATTTTTAAAAGCGGCACTATCAATTGATGTTCCATTTCGTTCAGCAATTATCATTCCAAGCAAAATATTTTGCAAATTTTCTCGAATCTGTCCGTGCCGAATAATCTAAATGTGATTAAATAAATTTTCATTTCATAATTCGATCGATTGCCATATAATCAACAAAATTACCTGATTTCTAAAAATGTTCATAGACATGTCATATACACCTTCTATATTTTGTTTCACAATGTAGGTTTCTTCAAAAAACATCAATACATCACAAAACATTTTTGTTGTTAATACATGATCTTCCCATTCTTTAATTAAATGGGTTAAACTATTTTTGATCAAATCGTTTTGTATAATAATTTGAATTCTATTTATATGATTCAAAATAAGTTCATAAACAGTTTCATATAAATTAGGACATTTTTTTTCTCTAATTATATCAAATGTCATTCGATATAACTGTTCAAATGATAAGTCAGAGCTATTTTTAAGCTGAATTTTTAAGAGCCCATCTTTAAGTGCATCTAAAATTTCTTTCCAAATTTCAGTGCTCTATAATGAAAAGAAAAAAACGAAAATTATATACATAATTGATTTTAAATTAAAAAATTATTATTACATGTTCAAAATACAATTTATAGAAAAATATTAATATTAATTTCTTACTTGTTCGTTACGATTTGGTTGAAATACCATTTTGATTCCACTTTGAACACAGTCTTTTATGTATTTTTGCATTTGATATTATAAATATGAATACATACAATAAATTCCTTTGTTAAATTATCGATATCGTGTAGTTAAACAAATTTAAAACTTATCAAAACACTTGAATAATTTTTATTTTAGCTTTTAGATATTCTTATCTTGAAAATAACACTAAGAAATACATAAAAGTATACAATTGTGGTAGCGGTATAAAATATAAATGCAAGATTAAAGTATATGTACAATAAAATTTATATTATATTAAAATGTAGGTACAAGATCATTATATACACACATTTGCAGATATGTTTTACAGAATACAATAAAATAGGTATTTTTCCTTATATTATATACTATACAAGTGCGTCCAAATCCACATGTACGTAAATATGATTACATATATATACAGAATATGAACAATTATGTGTATTGAATTGAACAAAATATTAAATGCATATTTTTAAAGTATGTAGGTTTACACTGTTCTCAAAATTATAATGTGTGTGGAATTAATATTAATTTGTACAGATAAAGTGCGAAATTTTTTGCTTACACTTCTGTCAAATTAATAAAATGCAACACATTACTTATTGATGAATCGACATATGTATAAGACATAAAAACAAAAAAAAAAACCATAAATTACACGAATTATCATTGATAATTTAAAATTGATAATGTACAAATATTATAATTCTGATAATAGTGTAAACCGGTTTTACATTACAATATCATAATAAAAAATAATTTGCATACATACATATGTATGCAGTAATTTATGAAATTATATTTATAACACAGAAAAAGAGATAATAATTTCCAATCGAAAAAAAGGTTAAAAATCTTAATCTTCGATATTTACTTTGATTTTTGATTCTTAAACATATGTATTTTATTTTTATTTTTTACAAAAATTCTCAACACTTTTAATTACTAATCACTGTTTAGATTTCTTGCGACTTAAAAAATATAAAAATGATAAGAAATAAAAAATTAAATGAAGCTCAAAACAAAACAAAAAGAAATTAAATTACCAGGTAATTCCCACATTTCTTTTTCTTTCACAAAGCAAGCTAGAATCACAAATTGCAACAAGTATGAAGTAAGTTCAAGTGGTTTCCTTTATGAATCAAAATTCAAACCAACTCACGAATGACATTTTGAGTGTATTTCCGAAAACCTTACTCTATTATATTTCCGTATTTCCTTACTCTATGGTATTTCTTTATTCGTACCGAACGTTCGGTATATTCCATATGCATTTCTTTATTCAAAAAGAATATACCGAACATTCTTTTCAGTGTTTCTTTATTCGTACGGAATATCTAGAAATTGTTTGTAATTTGTAAAGTATTATTTAAAAAAATGTGAAATAAAAACAAATTGGATGTGGTTTGAGTTTGAAAAATTTCCTGGAGTTCATGTTTATTTTAAAAGATAACCTAATCCGATTTAAAAATTTTACTTTATTCTACTTCAAGTAGAAATTTTCGAAATCGGATTGAAATAACCAATAAAAAAAATTAAATTAAAAAACGACAAAAATTCTTAACTTATTTCTTCAATTTTAACATAAAAATGATTGTTTTATTTGTTTTTCTATATCGTTTATTTTATTAAAAATCATTTTAAAAAATTCCAAATTTAAACGGTTACAAGTTGATAATATCATAATAATATGTTATGTTACGTTTATATGTGTATAAATACTTTTATATACTTTTCTTATATTTTGTGGAATAAATTATATTTATCTTAAAAAAATGTTGTATTTTCAGAAAATGCTCCACAAATTTTCATATTTTTATCCAAAATTGCACGTAAATATTGAGGTCCACCAATACCTTTATTTTTTGTTTTACCATCAACTCGAAGAATGTATTCCTTTGCAACTGCTTCAGGAAGATACTATAATGTAAATTTTTGCACATTTTTTTTTTTTTTGTGTTTTAATTTAAGAAATATATTTACATATAATTCATTATTTTTAAATTCTTACCAATTGTCCTTGTTTATCAGTTTCAGAATTAAATTCATTTTTTGATTCTCTTGCATCAGCAAACATATTCAAAATTCGAACAGAAATCTCATTTTTTGATCCATCAGATATTTGAGCCTCAGTGCCATTTAACATTGTTAAAATCATTGATTTTTGAATGTCTGTTATATTTTTCGTATGAAAATTTTCAAATAATTTAAAAGCTAAACTTAATGCCTTTATATTTTTTTGTTCCAATTGTGTAATTTCGTTAAGCAATATTTCCCATTTTTTAAATGATGGTATTAAATGTGTTATATTTCCAGCTAATGGTAACCAACTTTCACGAGATAATTTACATAAATTCATTGTAATCTTTTCTATTTGATCTTTAAAATCATTCATTAAATTTGATTTGTTGAGTTCATCCTGTGAAAAAAAAAGATTTTGAAAATATTTTTGTCATAAAAAGTGTGAATAAATTCCTAGAGCATTTTACAACCTTAAGTTTTAAGAAAACTGAATGAAATATTGTTGCAATTGTTAACTGACAAATTTGACCAATTGTACGAGTTTCAAAATAATGAAGTGCTTTTTCAGCTTCTTTTGTATCATCGAATAATCGTTTTTGTCTTCTTGCTGGTACTGGTTTAGCAGCATTCCAAACAGTTTGCCATGTATTGCCAGGAATTAACATTCTTTGACTTAAATGCCCCTTAACAATTCCATTTTCTATTTATATTATACAATATATTTTTATAAAACTGAACCTACTATAATAACATATAATAATCATCATTTTTTTATTTACCATCTGTTTCTTCAATCCAATCTCTTGGACTATACCATCTTATAAAATCTTCAAGTTTACCATTTGGATTGGCAGCTTTAAAACTTTCCATGTCAGAAAGTAATGATGCACTCATCATTTGGGCACAAAGTTCTGAAAAACAAAAAAAATTATTTCAATTTTGAACATAAATTTTACTTTTAATTGTAATTTAATTTACCTGAACTAGGTCCTAATTTAAGCATAACTTCTGCATCATCTTCAAGTTGGTCTTCAGTTTTTGGTACCGGTTCTTGGGTAATCGGTACATAAAGTGGCTCATCCGAATCAATTAATTTTAAATTTCCAAGTTTTGATAGTCTTCCGACTGGTTTATTCCATGGTACGGTATCTTCTTCAGTTTCATGATAGTCATCATCATCATCTGAACAATCATAAAATTCATCTTCAGATTCATCATGATTACTCCCTGTCGTTGTTCCTACTGCTGCTGTTGTTGTTTTTGACCCTGTACCTCTTGATTGTTGTGTCATTGAAAATGGTAATCCCCCTTCTCTTAGACGACGACGTTCCATACAAATATTTAACATTTGAAGTTTTTGATGTAAAAGGCATGTCCTCGAATCAGGAAATCCTGATGCGACACTATTTTATTTAAATATAGCATATTAATAAATTAATTCGATTAAAATGATTTTTGTATTTGTATGGTACGTTGTAAAGATGTTTAGTTTCATTAGCACTTGCTATCGTACTTTAATAATAGTATAAAGTTTTCTTGTCTTATCTGGTGTTCAAATTTGTAAAGTCAATAAAAAGTGCATGAACAATTTTTGAATTAGAAAATAAACAGAAATGTATGCATGTGACCTAATTAAAAAAAAAAACTACAAAACTTTGAATAAAGCATGCATCAGGCAGGATCAAGTACAGAGTTGGTAATTGTTACTCATAAAAATGTACATTTATGAGACAATTACTTGAAACATTTTTATAGTACATTTTATTTTAGTTCTTGTTCTATTTTTATCATTATTTTGAAACAAAAAAAGCAATTTGATCCTTTTTATGAATTTACTATTGTCGTTGTCGTTGACGTTGGTTTTTCCAGTTTTGTGTGTATACATGTACCTATACATGCGTAGTTAAATAAAATTATCTTTTCTTATTCATTATGAACATCAGATAAAAATTTTGATAGTCTTGATTAATACAAAATTTGTACGAAAAATGCAGATTTTCTTTTACGTACCATCGTATATTTATTTTGTTGTTAAATGGAAAAATATTGCATAGTAAAATCTAACAAAAACAAATCATTTGTACAAAAATAAAAAACTATCAAAAATATTTTTCTAAAAATTTTTTGTATTTTTTTTCTGAAAAAAAAAAAAAAACAAACAAAATATAATGCAATAAAAATAGTTTTGTCACTTTTACCTATAGTATACATATACGGAAATGAATTAAAACTCTTCACCAGTGATTTTCCTATTTATTAGGTTATTTATAGATTTTACGTAAGTATTAAATTTATTTAAAATTGAAATTTTGAACAATAATTTTTATATACTTATTTTACGTTAATAGATTCCTTTTAACCTTTAAGCATATACATACGTAAATGCATACGTATATATGTTTATTTAAAATTTGTTTGTACGTGTGTGATTTAATCAGTATAATTGAAGTCTGCAAATGAATGAAATGGAAAAATAACGGCTCATAAGCTTTTCATTTGAATTTAAATATAAATTATGACAATGACGTCATGAAAAGCATATGATCTGAATGAAATTTTCAATTTTTATTATATTTTTTCATATAGTTTTCCTTTATTGCCCTTTCCTATTCGATTGAAACAATTTGTTGAAAAGCACGTGTTTGAAATATCCTGAACATACTCAATTCATACACATATGTACATACATAAACATGTAAATATTTGCGTATATAAAAACGTAAATCAAAATATAACAAAAATATTTAATTCAAATAAAATGATAGTATTATTTTATTTCCAATCACAGATTATATGGAAAATTTCATTACAACGTTCATTTTAAAAAGCTAACATTAAACATTATGAGAGAGAAAAATCTAAAGCTTTCGTAATTTACAGTGTCAAAATAAAATAATACGTCTAATAATACAAATCAAAAACAAAATACATGTACATATGTACAATGATGTTCATGCACATAATTAGAAATTTAAAGAATTTCATAATGTTACTGAAAATTTTTGCATTATAAAATAAAGAATTTATTTATTTTGTAACTAACTTAGAAAAACTAAAAAATTTTCTAAATTTTCAATTTTTTTTTCTTTTTTGATTTGGCAATGTTATGAAATAAATTTTAAAAGAGAACTTGCAATTGGAATATAAACTTTTGAAAATTTTCCTCTTTTCCAATTTTTCCTTAACACAGACGTTTTGTTTTTATATACGTGTTCAAATTTGTGGTTTTGTTTGTGTGCATTAATTAGTGTACAATTATTTTTCGTACAAATATCATTAAAATGAAAGTTAAGATTTTTAGTGTTGTATTTGTTATGAATTGAAGATTTTTTTTTTTTTCATTTCAGAATAATTCAATATTTTGGTCATTTTATGAAAAATTACTTTGCATCAAACAATATATAATATTAAATATTATACGAAAAGCCGGTTTCCAGTAAATACAATTAAAACTTTTCACATTTGCAAAAGCATTTTATATTCTCATTTTTATTTATTACGTAAAGCACAACATCTTACAAAAAAAATTTAAAGTCTTTCAACAGCATTTAAGATTTATAAAAGCAACATTCCATTTGAATTTAATTCTCTCGTCGTTTAAAAATTTTATTTCTTATTTATTTTTAAATTTTTTTTTTTTTTTTTTTTACATCTTTTTATTAAATTAATACTGGTGATGATGGTATACATAACTGGCTTTAGTCTTTGCTTTGGCTTTAAATAAAAATTTACCTGCTTTTTAGCTTATAATACGTGTTTAAAATACAAACACGAACATTCTGTTATTTACTTCTTAAAACCAGTTGGTCATTTCTTAAGATTTAATATAGTATACACAATACACATTGTTTTTTTTTTAACGTTAAAGAGAAGAAACAAAAAACAGAAATTTAAAAACTAAATACACTTTTCTACAGTTTTATCATACTTTTTATTATTTTTTCAAATGTTATATAGTTTAAAACCAGAGTTTAGAGACAATTATAACAGCATTGTTGAAATAAAGAAGTAAACAAAAGGAAAAATCTACATTTATCTATTTATCTATTCATTTTTATCTGAATGTTATAAAAATATTATACACTTTAATAAATGAAATATACAAAACATACATAAAAAACATAATCATTTATGTATGTTGCATGTACATTTGAAGAATATGGTGGTATCTAGAGCTACTTGTACTACTATATATTCATGTATGTTATATACACGTTATCGGTTATGTATAATATAATAGTTGCTTTGCTTCATGATGATGACGATGATGATGATGGTTCAAAATTTTACTTGAGTATTTTAGATTTTCAGTCACCTGCAAAGGTTCGAGCGTTGAACACGAATTTTTTATTTATTCCTTCTTACATATTAAATTACAAGTCACATCATTTTAAAAAACAGTAATAGTAAAAATAATAATTTATAATTTTTAAATTTTTCAAATTAAAATTATTTATTTTATTAGTAGAAAAAAAAAAGATTGTGTTTACAAGTGTAATTTCTTTCTTAATTGTATTTGAACTTTATTGTTATCATTAAAATATCAGTAAATCATTTCATTAACTTTGTTTTAATTTTCAAAGTGTTAATTTATTTCAAAAACAAAAAATAAAAATTTCCTAAGATTTAATTTTAATTTGCAATAATAATCAAATTAAATTTAAAAAGAAAAAAACGTATAAGTATGAATTACAAAGACATACACAAATAATCAAATGAATGAGTTCGGTGAAATAAAATTCAAATAAAATATATGTAATAAAATGAATCAAATGAGGTCAAAGAAAAGTTTCATAAATAACGGATCTTAAATAATACTCGTACATACATATATTGTATTAACTAATATGGTTAACTAAGTAAATAAATAAATAAATGAATAACTATATATTTTGCTTTTTAACATTATTAAGTAAATTAATTATAAATTACAAATAAAGCTTTATATAGGTATACTATACAAGAATGTAAATACATATGTATTTGATGTGGCATTTTAATTATTTCATTTTATTTATTTGTTTTTTATATTTTAAACCTTTAGTTTTTCATTTTAGTTTTTAAACTTAAACTTTGAAAATGTTTTAATTTAATTTACATAACTATTAAATGTAGTTAGAAACAATAATTTAAAAAAAAATAAATAAATAAAAAAATAAAATAAAAAACAGAAAATCAAGTATCTAAAAGAAACTTTAATACTTATAATGCTATAATAGTGAAAAATTGAAATTCAAATTCACATGTTCTTTTTTTTATTTTCAAATCGAGAATGTGAGATTTATTCTCGTAACGATGCAATGTGCAAATACAAATGTTATACGTAATAATATTTCAATGTGATTTGTTTTAGTTTACGTATAAAAAAAAAACAAAACTAAAAATTAAAAAAGTTGAATTTTCTGGCAAGAAAAAAAAAAACATTTTCTGCTATATGCATTTTCATCATTAAATTTTCACGTTCAATATTAATTTATTTTAATCTTATACCTATGTATATAATTGAAAACAGTAGTGTTAATACATACGCGATAATTTTTATTTTTATTTTTTTTAAATAAAGAGTACTTCAAGAAGAGTATCATTTTGTATATTTGTTTATAAAAATTTAAAAAAAAAAAAACTTAATTTATTTTTATTTTATGTTATGTTCATATGTACTTCACTACTTGTATGTTGTGAAAAATATTATTTATCTTTTTTGAAATTTTGTTACTTTTGTGTTTGATAATAGGCAAAAACTGAAAAAAAAAAAACATTTTTTTTTTGAAAATATGTACTTACTATATAACGTATTTTCTTTTTCTATATTTCTATATTTTATTTTTATTTTAAGATTTATTTAATTTTTTTTTTTTTATATTTTGGTTTGTTTATTTTTTATGTGCTTTGTTAACTTTTTGAATACAGGTTTATAATACAAATATACCAGCAATTTAGATTCATAATAATGAAGTGAATAAAAAAAACAAAAAAAACGGAAATTTTCATATTATATGAATGCATGTGTATATACAATATATGTACATACGTATATCGAAAATTATATGTGAACAGGTGTATACAATACAATAAAATGAATAGGCATAAGTATACATAGAATAAAGTACATTAAAATAAGTTAAAAGGAATTTCAGTTAAAAATACAAAAAAAAAAAAAAAAGAAAAACAAAAAAAAGTACATAAATAAATATATATGCATAAAAAAGGATATTATTCTATTATCCTATACATTTTATAGTTGAACAACACGAATAAAAGAACAAAAAAAAAAAAAAAAAATTAAATAAAAGATTAACGAAGTGAAACATAATATATACATGCACTCATGTACATATAAGCGACTTATTGTGTATTTTATGGATTTTAAATATAATATGCTTATAAAATAAATATACAGTCTATATAGATACGTTGTTGTTCAAGTAAGTGTGATATATAAGGCTCAATAAGGAAAACAAAAAACGAACAAGAAAAAAAAAAAGCAAATTTAAGAAAAGGTGTGTATATATTTATTATTATGCTATATACTATGTGTACAATTTTTTAAATATGTTAAATGACTTCTTTTTTTAAAGAAAATTAGGTAGATATGTATGTTGATTTTTTTTTTTCAGATGATGAGGTAGTGGGAAAAAATTATTAACATATTCAATTTTTTTTTTTTTTACTTTTTTTTTCCTCACCTATTTTATTTACATTTACAGAACGGATGTATGTACTTATGTGTGTGTTCTTAAAAATATGTTTAAGAATTCACGTAATGTAAAGAAAAGAACGAAAATGAATTTGAAAAAATTGTTTAGGTACATATAGAAAAATAATGATGGAAAAGCTGAGAATATTCAAAATAAAACAAAAAACTAAACTGTATACACAGAGTCTAGGAAAATTAATATTTCCATGCTCTAAATAAAAATGTATGTATATATACATACATATGTGTATAGTTCTGTATATTCTATGCAAATATTATGTTTTTACGTAAAATATAATGTAATTTCTGAATAGAAATGTTTACAAAACAATAATAAAATGTTAATAGAAGAAAAAAGACGGAAAAATTAAATGAAAAGCAAAAAAAAACTTTTTTTTTTTGTAAAAAATATGAAACATGCATATGATGTATTTTTCATTCATTATGATAGATTTATGTGTTTACAGAGACATTTTATTAACGTATTATGCAAATAGGATGCCTTTTTTCTAACTAAATATGCATACATACACATCAATGCTACATACAAATGGTATATATTTTGTTTTTTTTTTCTAGACAACAAAATATTTTTGCCAAGAAATGAAAAACATTCATGTAGTATTTATTTTGTATTTTATTTTATTTTTTATCTAAAAAAAAAAATAACGAAGAAAAGGAAAAACCAAACATTGAATAAGCTATTTTATATTCTTTGCATTCTAACAAGATGAACAAATAAAAAAACAAAAGAAAAAAAAATTGTGTTTAAGCAGATAATGAATTTTGTTATACTGAAAGAAAAATTGAAATTATTTAGATTGTATTTAATACATATAGATACATACATCGTATGGATGACTAAAATAGAATAAAATTGAATTATAGTTGAATAATTAAAAATTTCATTGTAATTTTATGTAATCTGCAAAATCGTGTTGTGAAAAACACAAAACAGAAAAGATCGTTTTTCTCGTTTTTCAAATTTGGAAATTAAAAAAAAGAAAAAAAAGGACCAAAATAATTCATTCCTCTTACATGCTTGAAATTATACATGAATACAGATACCCCAGAAAATTTAAACCTTTCATGCTCCAGTACACATATCTTTTATTCAAGTTAACCATTTTAACACAATTTTTAAATAATTATAACATTGTTTTTTTTTACACATCGTTTTCAAAAAGGATATAACACCATATATACAGAGTTACATAAAAAATATATCGTGATAAAAGAGCAAACGAAAAAAAAAAACTGAAAAAATTACTTCACAAAAATTATACATACACAGTATGTAAAATATGTATTTTGAAAAATTTCACATTACATGCATATAAATGTTATGATGACAGGAAACTTATTTTGAATAATGAAGGTAACCATTACAATTTTGAAAAAGGAAAAGGAAGATACAAAAAATAAAATATAAAAACGGAAAAGAAAAATTAAAAAAATAAAATAAAATAAACCACAGGATAAGCATAAGATATGAATAAAAAAAAATTTAGATGAAAATCGAATTCTTTTTTATTTTTCTGTATATAAGTAAATTTATAGAATGAACAAGAATTTAGTGATAAGAAGAATATTTAAATACTTATAACAAAGGAAAAATGTTTTGTCGTCATGACATGAAAACATGTGCATGTATGTACATATACATACATATTTTTATATTGCAAACTGTTCATTATTTTCGGTTTTTCGTTTTATCTATTTATTTTCTCACAAGATGTTATGCATTGATTTTATCTCAATATATGTATATACAATCAATGTATTTAATAACAAATTTATCGTATATATATTGTAAATTCTAAAAGCGTATATGCAATGTAATCAATATTTTAAGTCATTTTTGAAAATTTATTCTTTAAAAATTTTTGTTTTACTTGAAATTTTTATGTTTCATAAATAAGTGTACACATGTACATATTTACATATACATTATAAATTTTTTGATTTTAAAAATACCAAAATATTTTTTTTTTTACTTTTACGAAAATGTTATGAACGTAAACAACACAAATTTTATTTTATTTTTATTTTTTAAATTTTTTGTATTAATCAATATTAAAATTTTGTGTTCTTAAGTTATGCAATTTTATAATTACATATTTATGTATGTGATACGTTATATGAAAAGATGAAAAAATTGATATACAATTTGTTTTGCATTAGTGATCTCTATAAATATTAAAAAATCCACACGAGACTCATTTCATATCAATAAACAAAATGAATAAATTTTATTTACCTTGGTTATTTATTTATTACTTTTTTCTTTTCAATTTGATACATATGAATATTGTAAATAAAATTTAAATAAAAATACTAGCCATTTAGGAATAATTTTAATAAAAGTCATAAAATAAGATGAAAATGCCATAATAGAAATATAATTTAAAAATTTTGTATAACTAATAATATACAAAAAATATATATACGTATGTACATACAAGTAAATAAGCCTTCTAACATGTTTTACCTTAGACATGATATATTATTATTCCATGTATATTACATAAAATGTATATGTACACAATACAACAGATACAACGTAATGTACTCAAGTGTTATGTATTTAGATTACATTCAAAAGAGGACATAAAAATAATATAGAAAATACGAAAAATGAATGAGAACCGTTAAATATAATAAAATTTCAATATTTGACATCAATTTTACAAAATTTCAATACATTTATGTATATCATGCGAATACACAATATAGGTATATACATATGTGTTTTTCATAAAACGTGTCTTATTTATTTGTTCATATTTGTTGTATATTAACTAACATTTATGTATGTACATATGTTTGTATCTCTCTATATATAAATATAAAAAGGAGTTTTGATGATGATTTTTATTTTATTATCGATCGTTGCCAATTTAAAGATAAACATGTTACATATTAAAATGATTATCCCATTTACGAAACAATTTCAACATTTTTATCTATTATATTGTAAATTCATATCATTTACTCTGTCATATGTACATAAGTATATGGCTTGTGTTTCTACAAATTTTGTTATTTTATTCATTTTCAATATTATGAAAATTCCTTATATTTCAAAAAATATAACATAATTTATAACAATATAAGGAGCATATTTGCAGAAAAAATTTTATTCAAAATTGAAAAATTTTCTTATATTCATTCATTTATTGGTAAGTATGTATGTACATATGTACATAATGTTTATTACACAAGATACATAGTGCCATTTTCATATCATGATGCGTATATACTATATATTGACTAAAATTTATTTTGCCTATGTTTTGCAAAATACATGTGTTCATACGTAAATTACATACATACATAGAAAGTATTTTCAATATGTGAATCAAACAATGATTGATAAATTTTCAATAGTTTGACATTTCAAAAATTTATAGTTTCAAGTTTTAGATTAGAAAATGATACAATAATATGTAATATTTGAATCAAATTTATAAACTGAGGAAAATTTTATATAAAATACGAAAAAAAAAATATGTATGTATAAACTAAAATTACAACATTTAATGCACATTAGATTTTGACTTGTATAATATGTACTATGTAGCCTAATACAATGATAGGTGGCATTATGGTTTATTAAACAAAAGATTAATAAAAAAACATTATCCAACATCGTAAAAAAGAACTAATGAAAATTAAAAGAATTTTTTTTTTTTTTTTTTTTAAATGTTCAAATTCATATAGAAATAAATTTTAATTTTTGCAACTGTACAATTCTGTAAATGTCAACTTTTAAATTTATAACATTTAAGATACGTATAACAGTATATGTGCATCTTCAATCTTCAAGAAAGGAAAAAAAAACTTTCTTACGGCAAGGTTATACGTATATGTATGTACTGCATGATACTATACTTAGCACTATACATACATACTTATATGAAAACATAAATCAACTCCTTGACCCGATCTTATACATGATTTTTAATTTAGTTGAAAAAAAGGAGATAAAATTTTATATTTTGCATATACATTATACATTATACGAAGTATGATATAAACAATTATAAGAAAAGTATGTCTATGTGGACAAAAGCAAAAACTAAAGATCAAAAACGATTTAAAAGGGGTCAAAAGCTGATAAAAGGAGATTTTTTTTTCAAGCTGTTTTATCATACTTCTATTCTAAATCTGATTTTATCTATATAATGTGGAATTTATTATTTATAGTCTATTGTATAATGCAAAAGTAAACTAACATAAATCTGTTTTTCTTTTATGTTAATAAATATGTTTTATAATCTTATAGTAATTTTTGGTATACTTTTCATAATTTCTCTTTGCATCAAATTTTAACATATTGTTTATAGCTTTATACTCGTAGATAAAAAAAGGAAAAAAAAAATCAAAATTTCGTAAATTCAGTTAAAAATTTAAACCATCAATTTTTGGCTTCAAAATGAATTTAAAATTTTTTTTTTTTAATTAATTATACAAAAAGCATTATTATAAAATCATTGTTTTTATTATTAAAGTGCAATGCAGTTACATTACAATGATAAGTATATGCAAAGTAAAGAATGTAGCACTTCACATGCCCCAGTTAAATAAAAATTATGCTTACACATATGTATGTATATGTACATACTTGTATTATTTTTCTTTCAAATTAAGCTCTTATAAATGCAAGAATATCATCATCTCATAGTATTTGACCTAAATTTTCAAGTTCAGGTTCAGGTTTAAGTTGATAAGGTATAAAATCTTTGTATTTACATTACATATGTATCTATTTAAAGGTGTATAAAAAATTCGTATAAGTCGTTTGATATAAAATTATATCAAATAATTAGGTAATTAGTTCTGTTCGTTATAGAAAAAAATTTATCTAATAGTTTATATACTGAAAAAAAAGTTATTCCTTATTATTTATAATTCATAAACGTTTAAAATTCTATAAATTACGAATAAGACTTATATTTGTACATAGAGTGTTTAAAAAAAATGCCATTCTGTCTATTGTCTATTTTTTTAAAAGTTCACACACGCATCCCAGAAAACATTTCCCTAAATGTGAGGCTATGTACTGTACTTGTCCAAAATTTTTGATCTCTTGTATTGCAGAAAGGTTTAAACAGTTTCAACTTTTAGAAAAATAGGATGAGTAACATTTATTTTGAGACACTCTAAATTTTAAATGTTCAAAAACGGGAATTATAGTTTAAAGTAGAAATTAAAGACCAATTCATGACAAATAAACCCGTTTTCAATATGTATGTATTTATCAGATTATTTTAGATGTTCATAAAAAACTATATGTATGTACTCGTATATGAGTTCACGAATTTATGTTAGAATTAATGAGTAACGCGTGTGGTTTTTCATTTCCACATTTAAAAAAAGATTTAAATTTGTACAGTAGAATAACTACTATTAACTATGACTTTGAATTGAATGAACGAACGTTTATTAAGTGGATATTCATACACATAATTAATTTATAGTTAATTATTTTAAATATTGAAAAAAAGCATTTTATTAAATACTGCCTAAACATGTACATGAATCTGATATGTGTGTGTGTGTGTTTAAATCTCAGTATATGTCTGTAAAAAAAGGAAAATTGTATGTATAATTGTAAACGTATCATTTTATAAATATACTTGGTATCATGGTTAAATGATTTTAAATGATTACGTGACTTTTATTTATTCATTTTTTTTCTGTCGTTTTTCTCACATGATTTTTGGTTTTATAGCTTTTTAACTCTATGGAAGTAAACAAAAATTTAGGCTTCTTTCAGGAACGATTGATTTCTATTTTCTACATTAATTTACAGTTATTCACATTTTAGTCGAAAACAAGCAAAAAAGAACGAAAAAAAATACAAATTTTTGTATTATAGGCAAACGGTATGTGCTCAAAAGTATTTTATATGACTTTTATTTTATGTATTAAACGATTCAATGCACACATATAATTGAGGAAAATTTGAAAAAGAAAAAAAAAAAACAAAAAGCTAAATTTTTTTCATTTAAGAAAAAATATATGAATTAAATTTTAAAAAATTTATTTAATCCTTTTATTCACATGCTTTTATTTACAAGGAGTAATTTTTTGTCTTTTTTATATTTTTCTCTACATCAACTTTAGTCATATTTTATCCAAAAGAACAAATTTTCACATCAAAATTATTTGAGAAGATATAAAAAAAATTATTTACGTACTTTTATTGCAATGAAACATTTCCAATTTTATTTTGAAATTTAACAAATTACCACAGAGCATACAACTTTAAATAATTCAACAGGGTAGATATAACATAATAATAATCAACATTTTCACAAGTTTAATGTATGAATTCACATACATATGTATGTACATATAAATGAATGTACACACGTAAAGTCATTTAGTATTTTATTTTATTTTTATTTTTTCTTCTTTTATTATGTAATTTATATCCATGAATCTGTAATGCGTGTACCTACTTAAATACCTGTTAATGTACATATAAGAATATGGTACGTATACGTATGACAAATTTACGTGTGCTTATGTTTCAATTCGCATAATATATGTATAGAAAATTTTACCTATTTTTATATAAATACCACATCAATTACAGTGCTAACATTTTGTTTCAATTACAGTATTTCTACTGCTCTTTAATATATGATACTGCAATACTGTCGTCTCGATGAAAACATTGCTTTTAAGAATTACATGCATTTTATTTTTCATGTATAACTTTTGCATATTTTCAAATGTAATAGAACAAAGAAAGTTATTATTGAATTTGAAATTCAAATTCTGAATACTGTAAAATTAGCAACTTATAACAGAGTAGTGTTTTTTTACAATACCAACCGTCTTCTCTTACGTTCAAAAGGTAACGTAACTAAGTTGAATTCTGATTCTCAACCATAATTTATGTTACTTTACTGTCCTACTGACTAGACTGCTAGACTAGTTTGAATGCTAAGATATGAGCTATTGCTAAAGCAAACTGGTTTATTCTGTTTTCAAGTTTTGAAAAACGATAGCACTGATTGATTATTGAAATTAAGCAATTACTAGGTACATATTTATAATACATTATATTCTGCATATAAACACGAATCAACTGTCCATTCTACATACATAACCTACAAAGTACATATATATATGCATACGTATGTATTTATGTATGTATGTACACAAAGTTTCTATATAAAATTTGAATTCTTTCTGTATATTCTTTCATTCATTATTCGTTTCACAATAATTTGTTTGGTTATGTCATTAAAACATAATAAAATTCTAATATAAATAATAATTTATTGTTAGTATGTACAATCCTATAGCTATATAAAAATACAAATACGAAAATAAAATAAAGTGAAATGAAATTAAATTTAATTTCAAGTTAAATTAAATTAAATAACGAAAGCTATGAAAATAAACATAAAATAATGGTTAAAATGGAAAAGTCATATAAAACATAATTAAAATTAAAATACATTTCCATACATGTTACATATATACATTGAAATGATTCTGTTAAATGAGATTTCTTTTTTCTCGTTTTTATTTTTATTTTTTTCCTGGTTGTTATGATTCTTATGACATCGTCCTTATTTAAAAAAAAAAATAAATGATTTATACTGTACTTAATTTATGGTTTTCATGTCTAATTTAAACTAACTTATACTCCTATAACTTATATAATTTTTTGAGCACTTTATCTTATTTAGTTTCTTGGATACAGTTTTTTGTTTGTTCTTGTATTATTCATTATACACTTTCTTTTTCAAATCTTTATTTGTTAAAGCATTGAAATACAAAAAATAAATAAATGACCATTTTAAAACTCAGAAAAATATGAAATAAAAAGACAAAAAGAAAAAGAAATAATGAATATACTTGGAATATAATTTTTCTTAGATGATTAGAAAAATTGTTGTTTTCATTTATATTGCTTAAAAGTTTTATCAAAAACTAAATCTGATAAAATTAAAGCAGCGTATAATTTCATATTAGTGTAAGAACATATACATATGTATATATATATACATACATATGTATTTATATTATGTATGTAATTACCAGACACATCAGAAAATATATAATTTAAAAAATGACGGTATTATTTTATTTGCTATATTTTTAAAATTTAATTAATTTTATGATTGTGTTGTAGACATGTGAGGGTGTTAATTTTTTTTTTTTTTTTTTTTGTTTTTCTATACTACATGCATGTATATGTACACATTCATGCATGTCAAATGAACAAAATAAAAAAACGAACAAATATTTTCATTAATATATTACAATTGAATTAAAACTAATGAAATTATCAAATAAAAATTCTATTTATGTTCATATCGTATTCACAATAAATATAAATACATGTACATACATACCAAAATCCATTCTACAATACAATAAATGAAATTTTGTATAAAAAATCATTAGCAAAAAAAAAACAAAACGTTGAAATGAATTAAATTTTACACATAAAATTCAAATTCAAAAACGTGTACACAAATCAGTTAAATATTTATGCATATGTGTATGTGTATATCATTTCATCTAGATTTGTGGAAAATTTAAATTTTTTATTTTCAATATACATATTTTAAAACAATAATAATAGTAATAATAATAACGATAGTTAATTATACTGGATGTCTGCACTAATCAGACATCGTCATTTAAATTTTCATTTTGGAAAATTTATTTTATGCTTGTATTTTAATTTACATATCAAAATTGTGCATATTACGAATAAACTATTGTACATTCGGTGTATGTGTATGTGTATATGCATCTCACATCTGTATACTTATATTGTACAAGCACATAAAATGTTCACAATTCATAAAATACTTGGATTTTGTTTTCACGTTTTTTTTTTTTTTTTTTTTTTTGTTTTATTCATTTTATTTTTTCATTCTATTTTTGCAATTTTCGTTTTTATGTTTTTCTATTTTACCTTTTAATTTTCTATTTTGTACAAGAGGATCAATTCAATTCAAATTCAACTATATAATAATGTCATATCCCACTTCAATCAAATGAAAAGGAGGTTTAAAACACAAATATTGTCATTGCTTTTCAAATGGATAGAATCTGTTTAAATTGCTTCCTTTATATAAATATCTAAAATTTATACGCTAACAGTAACATGTACGTATTTACATATGTATATGTATATTTTTATTCATATCATTCATGATTATTATATATCTAAACATAAGAGTGTAGTTTAATATATACATAGATACATTATTGTAGGTATACACTCTATCATACAATTGTTTTCACACTAGTTTTTCATTTGTTTTCTATTTAATATGAGATTAAAAAAAAAGAAGAAAATTTATATGTATGTATTTTATTTTTCGTATTTGAATGTGAAATTTATGTAAATTTTTATTTTTATTTTGAATGTAATAGTAATTTTGTGTTGAATTCATGTCCTTTTTACAAATTTCATTTTGATTGTTATTTTAAAAAATTGTATGCTTGTACATTACATACATACGTATATATGTATGTAGATATTTTATGAGTTTTCAGATTGTATTTAGTTACGAATATATATTATTATATGTGACATCTAGTATGATAAACTTTGTTCCTCTATGTCATTATCAAAGTGTTAATAGTGTTGACATTTTTGCTTTACTTGCATATTTGTATTTGTTTGAATGTATTACATAAGTGTATAGTGGTTACTACATAATTTAATAATAT
Source organism: Anthrax anthrax (assembly GCA_963971155.1). NCBI lineage: Eukaryota > Metazoa > Arthropoda > Insecta > Diptera > Bombyliidae > Anthrax > Anthrax anthrax. Next base: position 24,362,000 of record OZ020119.1, read on the forward strand.
TTTTTCTCATTTTTGTGGTAAAATATATACATATGAGCCCTTCTTTTTTTACATACATACATTTATTCCGTATCAAATTCAAACACATACAATACAATCAAAGTTTCCTCAATTCAAAAAAATAAAATAAAATGAAAATAAAGTGTAAACACGTTCATACACTATACAAAAAAATGTTTCCCATTTTTCCATCAGACTCTTTCTCTTTTTTTGAATAAATTTTTTTATTATTTTTGGAAATTTGCAATATCAATGTTTGTCTATTTGTACAGTAAAAGTTGAGATTATTCCAACTTTAACTACAAATAAGTACATGTACACATTGAATTAAATTTAAAAATATTTTTTTTTTTATTTTTTTTTGAAAACTACATATAAATAACTGTACACAGTTACATAAAATACAAATTCGATAAATTACTCATTTTAATTAAATGATGAGTAAAATACTTGTAACAATTTGCAATAATTAATTATACATACATATTAGATACATGGAAGTAATTAAACAGGGAGTTTTTAGAAATACTTGACACTTTTTAGTTCTATTTCCCCCATTACATATGTATGTGTTAACATATTAAACATATAAAACATGAAAATGTTTTTATCATAATTGAAGCACCCTCTTTCTTAAAAAATACTCTTACATTACGTTAATTAAACAGAAATATACAAATTAAATATTTGTGCATTGATACATTTCATTTTAATTAAAATTCGAAGAAAGTATTATTTAATGAATTTTTATTGAAAATTCCATCAGTTTTTCTTTTTGAATGTTTTTTGTTTCTTTCTTGTAGGAAAAATTAAAGAAACTTTGTTTACAAAAAAAAGCAAACATATATGTACATACATATGTATGTATGTACATTGAATGTTATGAAAATTAGTACTATGATTTACATTCACATTCATTGTGATAAGACAGCAACTATGTACATACATATGTATGTGGTAATACAATGTTCTACATGATAAGAAAAATTTCTTACAGATTTATGTAAATTGTAAATTCATTATGTTATGCATGTGACATGTGCTCTAAAGTCATCAGAGACGTTGTTGATATTATAGAAATGAAATTCTTAAAATGTATTAAATTTCTGAATTATGTGAAATTTGTACATATACGTAATATCGTATATTTATATCTATAATAAAGTAATTTATTATTTCATTCCTTTCATATGTTAGGATCTATTTTTTGATGAGATTTTATTTATTTATACTAGTAAACTTAATTTTGATTTTATAACTACATATGTATATTCTGTACATATGTACGTATGTGATTATATGAAAGATTTTTGTTATATACCTATGAATTTTTATAGTAAATTAAATAAGTTGCATTTAGCATACGTGTATATATTAATTTGTCTGTATCAACTCAAGTTTATGCAATTTCTTTTATTTATCTTTAAAGTAGAGAAAATTAATTAATTTACTTAATTAAAGAGCTGACGAATATGGTTTTTATGATAAGCAATGTAACGAAAGAACTAAATTTCAAATTAAATTATTTAAACTACAAAACTTCATAACATGCATTTTCATACTTTTACGTAGACGTAACGTATATATTTATGCACATTTTGAACTTACGTGTATATGGAAATATATGTACATATACATATTGCTGTATTTATCTTATACAAAAGGAGCATTAAGATAAAATTAGTCCTTAGAGATTAAATTTCATAAAGTCTCTTAAACATTAAACAACATAAACACTATTTTGTTTGTATACATACATAGTTGCGACAATTTTAATTTTCTTTCTGCTTTTTTTTTTTTTTTGTAAAAGTCAATCAAGGACGAAAAAATTTAACCTACAAAAATTTATTGAAAAAACTTTATAATCTTAAATTTTCTTTATTCTTACAATGTAATGAAAATAAGGTCGAAAGGACAAAAGGAAAACATAATACATACATATGTATGAATATAATGTATGACATTATATTTTTTAGTTTTTGTATACACTATATGTATTGATTATTTTTTAATTTTGTTTCGGATTTACTAGTTTAAAGAAAATCGTTAAATAAAAATTCAACTTTTTTTTTTTTTTTTGAATATTAATGAATTTCTCATTGTATTTGTTATTTTGTTTCCTTTTGTATTACAGATGTAAAGATTCTTCTTTGTAATCATATTTTGTATTTCTTATATACATATGTTTGTATGAACGTATACAGTGATTTGTGTACAATAAACGAAATTATGTCTCTATTATATCATCTTTATATTGCATTATATATGGTTTCACATCTTTTAAATATAATATGTATATACACATATGTACGTACACTGTATAAGTGTGTGTTTATTTCATACATCTATAAAATATGTATATTATTAAATTTACTTTAAACTTGAAAATTTGTGCAATGTGCATATATGCTCAAATAAAATTATGTGTATTTATATAAGAACTTACATCTGAATAATATAATGTACTACACATATGTACATACATATATGTTGATTTATGCATACACATACATATGTTACAGGACATATTATATTTTATGAGTTCTACAATATCAAACAATTGGTGTAATGTAATGCAACAAATTATGTGACAAAAGTGTTGTACATACAGCTTAGTGTGTACTGTGTGTACATAGCCTAATGTATGTACATGTATGTGCATGAGCAAAATTTATAACAAAATAAAGTCATAGTAATATATACTGAAGAATATTAAGAATGTAAATATGTATGTATATAAACTGATTTCTAGCTATTATTATTAAATGTTGTGATGTCCCAGTGTTATATACTTTCCAGATTTTTGTACTAAACTTGCATTTTTATATACATATGTATGTAATAACGAATGTATATATGTATATTACTATATATACGTATATATGTATGAATGAATTTATACGATATACATACAAAGCGAAATTTTCCTTTTTCCCAAGAAGATACATATCTTAATATCTTAGAAACAGTTTTTTTATTTTACTTTTTTTTTAAATAGACTATTGATATGATAAAGTTTGTATGATAAAAACATATACATACATATAATGTTTATTCAGTATGTATACATAAATAGATATTCAAATACGTACATTAAAAAAATTAAAAATAGAAAAATATTCGTGTGATATTAAAAAAAAGATTCAAATATTTTGCTTTAATGCATTGTACATACTTTTTGTCATTACAATAAAAAGAAACATATTTGCTAGCTTTTAAAAACAACTTTGATATTTTGACTACAATATCATTAAAATAAATCATTATTGCTTTTTTTTTTTTTTGATTTTATAATATCGTAAGATAAAACTTGTAAAAAATTTTTTCTACTCAATTGAATTGCATTGGAATTTAAAATTTTATTTTTAGAAATAATATATTTTATTTAGGACTTTCTTCAAATTCTACAATTGACGTAGACATACATACATACATATGTACATACTTATATTTAAATTCATAACACGTACATGAACGTACTGCATTATAAAGGCGTACATAATACATATGTACATATCTAAAAAAGATAAAATTTTCATATATTCATAACAAAATATATGACATTGTACCACGTACCAAATTCAAATTGAATTGTCATCATTTTTCAATTTATATTTTACTATAACACCTAATTTTACTTCATACAATTTATTTGTTAGAAAATGAAAACTGGTTTACTACTTACTTTACTAGTTAAAAAAATTTACATAAATATTTAATTTAATGTCTTTTTATAAATTTAGGTTAAGGCCTACATTTATTTCACATGCAGATATTCTCGATGTAATGTCATATATAAAAAAGAAATAATAATAATTATATAGTTGTACTACTACTTTATGTACTGTATGTACATTATATTGTGAATGAAATTTAATTGAATTGATGTTTATTGTTATTATTTACAAGTTATCTTCTTCTTCATTTTAAATTATTCATTTTTAAACTTGATTTAAAAATTTACACAGATACATACATATCTATGTATACATAATATTGACGTAATAAAAATATTAAAAAGTAATATCTGTCAGGTTATACACAAATGTATAAGAGCTTGTTGAATTCCGTTTGTAACTCAAATTCATAAAAAATTTTCAATGTCACAAAAATTGAGAAAAAATTTTATTTTATTTTAAAATAAGTATGTATATTTCATTCAACTTATTCTTTAATTTTTATTAGAGTGTATATCAGTTAATAACTTTTTATTTGAAATATATCATAAAAATAGGTTCATAAAAATAAAGTTTTTATGAGCTTTATTTCAAAAATGATGACACAACACACAACATATTATCGTTATATTACCTATTGCACAGTATGAATTTTCCTTTTTTTTTTTTTTTTTTTTTGAAAAGGAACTAAAATTAGCACTATTCAGAGTAATACATATGTATTAAATACTGAACATGAAAATTAAAATTTATTTTAAATTAAACAAAATAAGAAAAAAGTTTTGTAGTACATACCATTTAGTTTCTTTTAACTGCAAGTAATTATATACATACATATGTACTCGTATGGATGTAAATATATGAAATAAAAGGATGGAAAATAAAATTTTTTCTTTTATTTATTTTTTTTTTCATTCATTTTTTCATCTACAAATTCTTTTGGTTTTTAATACTATGATAAGATTTGACATCGAAAATGAAGTGCATCCACATGTAAGAGGATAAATTTTTTTCTTATCCTTTTTAATTTTATCTCTTTTCTTTTTTTTATTAAAAAAAACAACAAAATTTTTACCATATCCCTAATAAGTGAAAGCACATAGCTTTTAGTTACATGAGGTAATATACATATGTATGTAATTCTTATATTTTTTAAATACATGTAGTACATAGAGTTATTATAGACATACAAATGTGTATGAATATTCTATATTATGTATGTACGTCTAGCATGTGATAACAAGATACATAGTTCACTATCACTGACAATTTATTTGCTTGACATTTATTTAACTTCATAATGTACTGGCTGTATACGAGTATATATGCATGTACATAAATTATATAAAATATCTGAATCATAAAATAAAGGAAAAATATTACATTTGATAAAATTATATCATTTTTTACATTAGCAATATTATAAGAAATTAAGTTAATTTCATTTTTGTTTTTACACACACATTGCACTTTTTCATTTCCATTTTTGTATTATTATTTTCTTTTTTTTTTTTTGAATTTCGTAAAAATTTTTAAAAAATATTTCTAATAAATTATACTAGAATATTCTGTTTTAATTTATTTATAATTCATGTTTTTATTTAATAATTTTTATACATACATACATATAAATAATCCTATAGAATAAGCTCATAATAAAAAATACATAAATAATTTTATCTTTCAACGAAATTTCCAGATTAAAATAAAATATTTTTCATTTGCAATTTTTATTTTAAATTTTTTATATTTTTATATTCAATTTTCCTTTTTTATTTTTTTTTTTTTAAAGGAAATTTGAAATGAAAATTTAACATTTTTCGTTAAAATCATTTTGTTTTCTTGACAGGCACGAATCATTTTCTGTTTATACACTGTATAATAACAAATGCAATCCGCTGACATACTATTAATACATGCATATTTTTATATGTAAATAAACAAAATAAATTCGTACAATTTTTATTTTTGCATATTCATTACGCTTTATTTAAAAATTATTATTTTTTTTTAGATTTTTATTTTACAATTAATAACCATAAAATTTGTATAAAATTTAATCTATTTTCCTTGTTTCCTTTATTCAATATACGAATCTCATCAAATGAATTGAATAAAAGGATAACAAAAAAAAAAAAAATTGTTTTTTGTTTTGAATTGCAATTCAAATAGTTTTTTACTCTATAATTTGTAGAATTAATAAAGCAAAAATTAAAAAGAAACTATACAAACAAAAAATGTTTTTTTTTTTGCCTATAGATATATGAATATATTTGTTTTCTATTTACACATAATAAAGTATTGAAAATTGTAGTTTAGTTAATTAATATCAGAATCTCATTTTCATGCTCTTTATCTACTACTTATTTGCTTCAATTTACTGTACATAATTAGAAATTATTTTTTTTATTAAAACTTTAAAATTGAACGAGTACAAGTAAATAAAATAGCTGGTCAAAAGTATATCGTTCTGTATAATATTATCGCATTTTTATCATTATTAAAAAGTATTCGAGAAAACAAAAATGAAACCAATGCATGCATACATACTTTTGCGATGAAATTTAATTTCAATTTTTCCTCTTAAAAATGGTAAATACTAAAAAAAAATATTAAACAAAAAGGAAAGAACAAAAATTAAATTATTATTTTATTGAATTTTTAAAAGGTACATAGGTAATTCCTGTGAAAATGAATTTAATTAAAAAAGAAATTTCAGATTTTTTCATTATTTTATATAAAATTGTACTGAAAAAATTTCTATGAAACGATAATAATGAATTTAAAAATTAGTATCTTCTTTTTTTGTGTTTTAAAAAAAAAGGTTACATTTTATATATACATTCATACATATCTATGTATGTATCTTTTAATGAAAATTAATTCCATAAAAGATTAAAAATCAAAAGTACTTTTTTATATTTTCATATTAAAAAAAATGCACTTCACTTAACAGCCAAAAAGCAACATAGATCATAGATTACATTTCAAATTTAAAAGAGAAGTTATGTTTGTCTGAAAATATCTCTAATTGTATGGCATTTCTTCATAACATTTTAAAACTTTTACATTTAATTTTTGTTTTCTACGTTTAATAAAATGAAAAAAAAAAAAAAAAAACAGTTAATTTATTTTATTTAGAGATTTTACATGTGTACAAATTTGTATTTTCGTGTAGTTGAACATACAAGAAATGCACAAAAACAAAAAGTAAATTTCTCTATTACCTTTAAAAATAAATATGTATTATGCAACAAATCAACGTTTTTATAATACATACACGCACATACTCGTACATACGTTTGTATTTATATAATTAATCAACATATCATACGTATACCTACGTTTACCAAATAATGTACATACGTATGTATGTATACCTACAGACCACAAATTCCAAATCAAAGACATAGCTTTTAAATGATGTTTGTGGTGATGTTGATGATACAGAGATGATGTGATGATAATGTTATGACATAAATGGTGATTACCATTTATGTGGCAGACACACCTTTCTGTTTTGTGCCCATATTCCATATTACTATCATGGTACAATTTTGAATAAAAGGTGTGTGTATGCTTTTAAAGAAAGATATGCAAGACAACAAAAAATTCAAATAGAAAAACTTCACATATTATTAAATTCTTTTATTTTTTTGTTTTAAATAGTCATAAATTATTTTTATGAATAACAGAATATTTTATACCATTATGCTAATAATAATTTGTGTCATCATATGCGCCATCCTTGTTTTTTGTTGCATACTCAAGAAAATTATTCAACCTTCTATACCTACACTACATACGTTTTTTTCAAATATAATTCATTTATGATCATTTAGAATTTTAGAATTGCATGTGAATACATTAAAAAATACATAACATAAAAAAAGAAATTAATTTTTAACGATGGACGAGAGCTATAATTACTAATGAAGTAATCACCTAATTCTTTTCTAATTAATTTTTTTTTTTAATCAATTTTTACGTTTTGATCATAATTTTTTACCACATAAAAATTTTTATTTTAAAATTTTGTTGTTCGTGTATTTTCTTTTTTATATGAACTTATTCGAATTATTTATTCCCATAAATTACAAGATTTTTTCCACATTTCATTTTAATTGAATATTCAAAACCTCTTCATTTAAACACTTCATTTTTGTTCCCTTCATTACTTCGGAAATACCTACGTATGTGTTAAATAACATTTTAAAATAATCATTCAAATTATATAATTTTCAAAAATATCTTATGAATGAATAAAACGTTAATTAATGATTTTAATTTAAAAACCATAAAATTGTATACATTTTTAGATATGTATTCCTAAAAATTTCAAATTAATTTATGTATATGTACATTCATAAAAATTTCTATTCATTTTTATAAATTAAAAATTGTGTAGTATTATCGTTTATATCATTGAATATAAAAAAGAAAAACATATTTTCCTAAAGTCAAATAATATTGTATCAAAAAATCTATTAAGGATTTCTCATTATAATGTATTCAATAACAATTGTTTAATTTTTATTGCATGTATGTAATATACTCATATGCATGATATTTGTATGACAAGTAATTTTATGTAATCATTTTTATGACCTCATCTTTAAAAAAAATACATTCATGTGAATATGTACACTTATATGATGATATTGATAATTTTCATTTTCTCATAGTTAAGTATTCATAATAATAATAAAAAAAAAAAAAACACAAACCTTTTATTTTACATTATTCGACAATTTATTTTTGTACAAGAAAAAGGTGCTAAGGTTACATACCAATAAGTAAGTAATTTTACTTCTTATTGTAAACAAAGTATGTGTACATGTAATCTATCCATATACTATAATCCATTTGTTGAGAAATGGATCTAATATCATTGTATTACATTTGCTACTCTACTATATACCACACCACTTATGTACTATACTACTCTACTACATTGTACTACATATATGGATTTAGTATTATTTAGTATTATATTGTATTATAGCTATTGTATTATATTTACATTTACTTTCTCATATTTATTTGATTGTATTCTCTCTCTAGTTCTCATATTGCCTGTTAATCATAATTGATAAAGTGTAAATTTCTACCTAACTAAAATTGTATATTGCTTGATTTGTAACATAACTTATGTACATTGCATAGCTTAAAATATTGAACATTGTACTGTAATCTCATACGATTTGTTTGAATACCATTTACACATACACATACACGCACTCTTTGATAATTTGGTGTAATGGTATATCTCATTGTAATTCTCATCTAACAGCATTTTGAATAATTGATACTTGCACTATTAATTTTAATTTTTGAATGCTTCTTCTCATTTTGACGGTCATCGGATGAGGTTGCATCAATTCAACAAAAAATTGTAAAATAAAAACATTGTAATTTGTACATCATAACAATTAAAAACTTGTAAATTAAATCACATTTTTTTTGTTTATTGAAATTATTTACAACATTTTTTGGTCCTTCGAGCCGGATCCTACAGGATATTATTTAAGATAAGTATTTTTCTTTAATATTTTGATTTTTTTGAAATTACTTTCTAAAGGGTGAATAAAATTGTAAGCCGGTAGGAAACACGTGTCATTGTGCTGTGATTGGTGTTGAACATTTTTTTTAAATTTTTTGATTTAAATTTCTATTGATATAAAAAAAGGAGGAAAGTGAATTTATTTTTTAAATATTGGTTAAAATAATTGTTTAAAATTATAAAAAAGAAAAAAAATCAGTGATTGTGATTATCATAGGGTGTGCCTCACATATTGATGCCGGTGACTATTTTTTCATATTATAATACATACGCATACGTTCAACTGCATTGTATTTTCATTGTACTTTATTTGAAATTGTGTTCCATAAATAACAATCTTGTAACCTTTTGAATCAACTTTACTTTTGTCATAACCCCGATTTTTTGTACCATTGTTGTTTGTAATTATAATAATAAAAAAAAAATGGACGCATTGAAAAAGAAACGTGGCACTATTAAAGCTACAGTCACACGTCTCGGTACATTTTGTGAAACGATAGGGCCGAATACCACTCTCGAAGCGTTACAGGCTCGTTTACAAAAGCTCAATGAATGTTGGACTGAATTCCTTTCTATACAATGTGATATATGTGAATTATTGTCTGATTCTGAATTTAGTGAACATAACATAGAAAGTGAACAATTTGAAGACAAATATTTTAAAGTGCATGAGTTGTTATCCATAGCTATAAAGTCACGTGTTACATCAAATTCAGATAACGATGTTACTGTTATTGATAAACTTGTTTCACAACAAGCCAGCTTCTTAGAGAAATTTTCAAGTACCTGCATAAACAATACTCCTGAAGCTAGTTCAAAATTACCGAAAATTCACATACCTCCATTTTCTGGAAATTTTAAAGAATGGATTTCTTTCCGTGATATGTTCAACGGAACAATACATGCAAATACAAGATTGACAAAAACTCAGAAATTTCACTACTTGAAAGGGTTATTAACTGGAGAAGCAGAGTCCTTGCTGCGCCACATTCCCATTTCAGAAGATAATTATGAAGAAGCGTGGTCAAGGTTGAACAGCCGGTATAACCGAAGGGCTCCAATAGTATCATCATTCATCAAGGCGTTGCTGAATCTTCCTTCGATCGCGGTCACATCATCAGTGGGTTTACGACGCATTTCAGATGGCTGCGATGAGGTTATACGTGGATTGAGAGCTCTTGGAGAGGAGGCTGAGCAACGTGATCCATGGATCATCTATCTTATACTCAATAAGGTCGATCCAGTTACCAAACATGAATGGGCAGAAGCGAACATCAACAAGGACTTTCCAACGGTAAATGAACTATTGACTTTCCTCGACAATCGATGTGTTGCATTGGAAGCATCTCAACCATCACATAAATCACATGTACAAACCAAACAAATAAGGGCTAACACATCAGTTACTCAATCATATCAGCCGAATGCTACTACTTGCCCCAACTGTAAGGGACAACATAATCTATTTGCGTGTGAAAATTTTAAATCCTTAAACATTGAAGCTAAACGAAAATTTGTAAAAGATAACAAATTATGTTATAATTGCTTACGAAATGGTCATGTTTCTAAGTCTTGTCAATCCAAACATTCTTGTCATCATTGTAATCGTAAGCATCACACTCTTGTTCATATCGATGATGACCAAAATCAAAACCATGACGCGCAACTCAATTCAATTGCAAAACCAATGATTAACACTCATTCTATTCGTAGCGGGTCACCTAAGATCACGTCGTTATTGCCAACTGCACTTGTTCATGTTTCAGATGTTCATGGAACCATACATCCTTGTAGAGTTCTCCTTGATTCGGGCTCTCAAGCTTCATTTATTACTGAATCGTTTGCGAAAAAAACTTGGTCTTCGGCGTCGACATGCTAGACTGTCTGTCAGTGGGTTGTCAGCAACTCATACAGGAGTTACAAGGGGAGTTGTCACAGTTACCCTAAAATCAATTTATTCAGCTGATTCAATTGTCATCAACGCGTTTATTCTAAACAAATTAACATCACCACTACCTAGCGAAGAATTAGACATAAATACCAACATCATCAGTACGCTTCAATTAGCTGATCCTAAGTTTAACCAACCAAGGGAAATTGATATCTTGTTAGGTGCAGACGGAGTATTCCAATGTTTTCGAGATGGCCACATTAATACTCACCCAGTGGCACAGTTTACAATTTTTGGTTGGGTTCTTGCTGGGGAAATACCTACTAGTGAGAACATTGATGCGCATTCAACACTAATAATGTCTCATTTTACAGAGTTTGATATTGATAAAACATTGCAACGCTTTTGGGAAATTGAACACATTTGTGACCAGCCTTCACTGTCATCAGATGAGCAACAGGCTGAAGCATCATACACACACACGACCGTTCGAACAACTGATGGTAAATATGTTGTCAATTTACCTCTCAAGGAGTCTGTATTTTTAGGTGATACCTTCCATGCTGCATTACGTAGATTATATTCACTAGAACGATCACTTAATCGCAACAGAGACCTAAGGAACGCTTATATTCATTTCTTAAAGGAATATCTAGATCTAGGTCATATGGAACGCGTACCTGCCACTGAAATCAACGCCAAAAATGTTTACTATTTACCACATCATGCTGTATTTAAACCTGACAGCTCCACGACAAAGGTACGTGTAGTTTTTGATGGAAGCTCCAAATCTACAAATGGTACTTCTTTGAATGACGCATTACTTCTTGGACCTAACATTCAGCCTGATTTATTCACAATTTGTTTACGCTTTCGTTGTCATCGGTACGTTTTTTCTGCTGATATTGAGAAAATGTATAGGCAAATCTGGATCAGCAAATGTCATCGCGATTTGCAACGCATATTGTGGCGTGAATCACCTGATAAACCGGTTGAACATTATCGTTTATGCACAGTAACTTATGGCACTGCTAGCGCACCCTTTTTAGCAACACGCACCTTGAAGCAATTGGCTTTGGATTACAAGACTCGTTTTCCTAAAGCATCACAAGTCCTTTTGAACGAGTTTTACGTTGACGATGTCTTGACTGGCGCTGACTCAATTGATGATCTTTTAACACTCAAGGACGATTTGACCACTCTACTCAACCTTGGTGGATTCAAGCTGCACAAATGGAGTTCTAATTGTTGTAGGTTGTTAAAGGATATTCCAAATAACTCTTGTGAATTATCTGCTAAGGATCTTGATGACAAATCAAAATCCATAAAAACTCTTGGTCTTCAATGGTCGCCATCAGCTGATACATTTTCATTCAAGGTTAATTTGCCACAAGCAGCTAAAACCACCAAAAGACAAATTTTATCAGACGCCTCCAAGACATTTGACCCACTTGGCTTCCTAACTCCTGTAACTGTATCAATAAAAATTTTGTTTCAACAACTCTGGTTGCTCAATTTAAATTGGGATGATTCTGTACCCAAGAAGGTAGAAGAAAATTGGTTACATATTCGAAATACATTGCATCATTTGAATGATATTAAGGTTCCGCGTCTAATGATACCAGACTCACATATTGAATACCACGGTTTTGCTGATGCATCAGAATCAGCATATGCTGCTGTTTTGTACTGTCGAAGCATTGATCAAAATGGTCATATTACTGTTCGTCTCGTCGCTGCAAAAAGTAAGGTTGCACCGTTGAAGCAAATAAACGTTCCTCGTCTCGAACTATGTGCGTCAGTGTTGCTTACACGCCTCATACGAAAGGTTAACAATTCAATCAAGATTATTGATAAACCGATTTTTGCTTGGACTGATTCACAAATAGTTTTACATTGGTTGTCATCGATTCCACGACGCTGGAAACCTTTTGTTGCTAATAGAACCAGTGAAATTCTCGAAACACTTCCTCGTAATTGTTGGCATCATATAAGTTCGAAGCAGAATCCTGCAGATTGTGCATCACGTGGTATTCGTCCGGAAGAATTGATTCGACATAAACTCTGGTGGTGTGGACCAGATTGGTTAGGCAAACCGGAAACCACTTGGCCCAAGACTGTACATGAATTCATGCCTTCAATAAATGTTAACAGTGAAGAAAGAAAGGTTATGTTAAAATCTATGCTTGTTGAAAGTACACAACCATTGTTAGATATCATTTTCTCACGAAGATCTTCATGGAATACAATTTTAAGGATTTTGGCTTTTTGTTATCGATTTATTAATAATGCTCGTTCTCCTCCTTCATCCCGTACCATTGGAAATATTCAAGTTCATGAACTTAAGTTTGTTAAGTTTATTTGTATTAGACATGCTCAAGATAGCGCTTTCCAATTTGAGAAACGACTTATAAAACAAAACAAGTGCCTTTCTCCTAGTAGCAAACTGTTTATGTTATCACCATTCATTGATGAGAATGAAATACTTCGTGTGGGAGGTCGCTTAAGACATACTGAACTCTCATATCAGACAAAACATCCTATCATTCTACCCAAGGGACACATTGTAACTACTTTGATCATCACGCATACACACACAACACATTTACATGCTGGAATATCTGAAATGTTCTTCATTCTACGTCAAGAATACTGGATTTTAGGATGCAGAAATATGATCAAAAAGATTGTTCATACATGCATACCATGCTTTAGACAAAGAACTGTTCATAATCATCAACGGATGGCTGATCTACCAAAACATCGTGTTACATACGCGCGCCCGTTCGTAAACGTCGGATGTGACTACGCCGGTCCAATAACACTTCGGTTATCACGCGGTCGAAATCCTAAATACGTCAAGGGATACATCGTACTTTTTGTGTGCTGTTCTATAAAAGCGATACATTTAGAGCTCGCTAGTGACTTATCAACAGATTGTTTCATTTTAGCATTAAAAAGATTCATCTCCCGTAGGGGAAAATGTTTACATATTTTTTCAGATAATGGCACGAATTTTAAAGGCGCCAGTAGAACACTCTCTACTATGTATCAGTTGTTGCAGTCAAGGGAACATAACAACAAGGTTGAAAATTACTTATGCAATGAAGGTATATCTTGGTCCTTCATACCTCCAGCAGCGCCACATTTTGGTGGACTTTGGGAAGCCGGAGTGAAATCAGTCAAACAGCACCTCAGGCGAGTGATTGGAAACAACATACTTACGTACGAGGAGATGTATTCTGTCTTAACCCAAATTGAAGCATTGTTGAACTCACGGCCAATGTGCGCCATGTCTGATAATGACATCGACGCTCTAACACCTGCTCATTTCTTGGTTGGACATCCTCATACAACCTTACCAGACGCAAATTACAACATTTCAACGTCTCATTTAAAAAATTGGGAATTATTGCAAAGCATGGTCCGTGGATTTTGGAAAAGATGGCATCGTGACTACCTCACGTCTCTACAGCACCGAACGAAATGGCAGACTCAACAACCTAACTTAAGGAAGGATGATCTTGTAGTTATAAGAGACACTAATCAACCACCAGCATCATGGGTTCTAGGACGGGTGATTGAGTTGCATCCGGGTGACGATGGCTTAATTCGTGTGGCCACAGTTCGTACCAAATCTGGTCTATTAAAACGTCCAACGGTAAAACTTGTACCTTTACCTATATCTTAGCTGGATTCTCCAGCGAGGGGGCGGGATGTTGAGAAATGGATCTAATATCATTGTATTACATTTGCTACTCTACTATATACCACACCACTTATGTACTATACTACTCTACTACATTGTACTACATATATGGATTTAGTATTATTTAGTATTATATTGTATTATAGCTATTGTATTATATTTACATTTACTTTCTCATATTTATTTGATTGTATTCTCTCTCTAGTTCTCATATTGCCTGTTAATCATAATTGATAAAGTGTAAATTTCTACCTAACTAAAATTGTATATTGCTTGATTTGTAACATAACTTATGTACATTGCATAGCTTAAAATATTGAACATTGTACTGTAATCTCATACGATTTGTTTGAATACCATTTACACATACACATACACGCACTCTTTGATAATTTGGTGTAATGGTATATCTCATTGTAATTCTCATCTAACAGCATTTTGAATAATTGATACTTGCACTATTAATTTTAATTTTTGAATGCTTCTTCTCGTTTTGACGGTCATCGGATGAGGTTGCATCAATTCAACAAAAAATTGTAAAATAAAAACATTGTAATTTGTACATCATAACAATTAAAAACTTGTAAATTAAATCACATTTTTTTTGTTTATTGAAATTATTTACAACACCATTCATACTATGTAACAGCGTAATTATGCGCTATGTATAGCGTAATTAAAAAAAAAAAAAAAACAATTTCTATTTTCATTATTCAATAAGTAAAATTAAATTTTTAATTTTTTTTTTCTTTTGAAGTAACAAATTAACAAATGATTTATTTTTTCCTTTATATTTTACGTGTATTATATGTACATAATATAATGTAACACACATATCTAAAATTTTAAAATAATGATAAAATGCATTTTAAATCAACCTTCACTTAAGTATTATTATTCAATCTATCACAGTCATTTTTCAATGATTTGTTCAATTATATATTCATCAGATCAATGTAGGTAATAAATTATACAAAATTTATCACACTTTCTATGTGATTTTGCAAGTTTAAAAAAAAATGTTTTTTTTTTGTAATTAATTCAAATATAAAAGAGAAGAAACTAATATCTTATCTTTATTCGTTATAGATAATGACAATAACAAAAGCTATAAAAAATATGTACAAAATGAAATTGTTAAAAATAATTTTTTTGTGTCTACATACATATATTTATATTTTTGTTTTTATTTTTATTAAATCCTACACTCATTAAATGATGAATTGATCAAATTATTTTCAACTTCAATAACGTAATCCAAAAGTATACGAGGTACCAAAATGAAAAGATATGCAATATGCACGAGCCATATCGTTAAATTGATGACAAATACATTACAAATGTTATAAATTTGTGTTTTATTAATAAAATTTCAATGATACTTAAATTAACATGTACTCAATCGTATAGATGTATTTAAATTATCTATTTACATACATTTTTATTCATTTTTTATTAATAGGATTTATTTATGAAATTTTCCTTTTTATATTGGTAAAATAAAAAAAAAAAATTTATGAGTACTTAAAGTTGTGTCTTTTTACTTGTTAAATTTTTTTTTTTTTTTTTTTTGATTTATTTTGATTGATTAATCTGAAGGTATGATAATATTTCGATAATAAATTGTTTGTAACAATCACATAAGTTTATCTTAATCTTGATAAAATAAAATTTGGTTTTATGAATATAATAAATCTGTTTTTTGTTTTTTCTTCAATCGATAAAGCAATAAATTTTCTAAAACGAAAAGGTAAACATAGTTAAAAAAATATATTTTAAATTAGAGTGGAGACTAAAAAATGATTTGAATTGAAAAAAATAGTGATTTTAATTAAATTAAAAAGAAAATTGGAATAAAATGAAATAAAAAGAAGGAAAAATGTTTGCTATCTAACAAAAACTGTCATCATACAAAAAACCATAAATTTTTTAATTTTAAAACCTTCATAATTTTATTTTTGGTCTTCGATATCAAAGTATACATATGCATGTAGGTACATACTCACTAGTAAAACTCGACACTATTCAAAGTTTTCGAAAAAAAAAAAAAAAAAAACAAAATAAAAAAAAACCATGAAAAAGTTCTTTTAGTCATCTAAAAATTAAAATGATTCTACAAGCCGTTCATAGTTTAATGTTTCTGTGTATGTATGTGTTCACATATGTATGTCCATATAAATATGGAATGTATAGGCCAATAACTTGTAAAGTATGTAAGCATCTGCATATGTATGTATGTATATATTTTTTGATTTATATTGAAAATATCGGTTGTTTGTATTGTACATTTTTAAGAGATATAAAATTTTTCTAGTATAAATTATATATTTTTATATTCATAAAGTCAACTTCATTTAATTAATATTGATACGAAAACAGGTAGAAAATTTTATTGAATTTAGAAATTAATAAAAATTTTTAAAAAATCAAATTCAAGTGATATTGAGTTGTTTTTTAATTTTATTAATATGTAAATAAACATGAGATATACGAAACCATACAAGAAACCTTTTTGATTAGATATGTATAGTATATTTGATAAATTCATATCTTTTTTTATATAAACACAAGTTACAAAAAAAAAACATATTTAAATGCGATAGTTCAAAAATTCCGGAAATTTCTAAATACCGTTTCACAATTATATAAAATTAGCAAAAATTATTATATTAATTAATAAATCTACACTACAAATGTATAATTCAAATTATGTAATTATTTATGCGCACATGTATTGTAAAATAAAATATTTCTACTTCTTCTTGAATTTCATGTTTATAAATATTTTGAAGTCAATTTTAAAAATTTGAAAAAAAAAAAAAAAACATTTAATGTACAAACATACATACATACATGTATCTGCATAATTATAAAGATGAACATGTATGATTAACAACAATAAATAATAAATTATGCAAATTTTACCTACAAATTTTTTATGTTTTATTTTTTTTGTATAAATTTTGATTTGATTTGAAGATGTACATGTACGAAATATTTAAATTTCAAGGTCGATTACTATGTATTATATAATTTTCAGATAACGTCATGTCTTTGAAAGAGGAATTTAGAATAATAATAATAATAAAAAAAAAAAAAAGATGTTAAATTTTATTTGGATTTTATCTTGAATTTTTCTCTTTTGCATCATCATATTATAATTTTTTATAAAATAAGTAATAAAGTTCATCTTAGATAAAATAAATAAAATTCATGTATTCATTTTTATAAATTTAATTCAAATTTAAAAATGATACAAAAATTGGCAAGGACAAACTGTTTTAAAGACAGTAATTTTATTCAACATTATTTCACTGTTTAGCAATTTTTGAAAAAAATTTTTTAGTTGAAATGTTTTTATTTATGCTGTATTTATTTTTGTTAAATTTCGAATATAAAACGTAACATTTAATTACAGTTACATCAAATAAAAAATTGATATCATTAAATGAAATTTAACCAATTATATTTGATTATTGCTTTGATTTACTTAACAGTAAACCTCATTATACAATACTTTTCATTTAATATACGCATAATACGTGTATAAAAAAAACGACCCAAAATGTAACACTAACAATCCTATCTAATGAATTAGAAATTTCTTCATTATTTGCGATGGTGAAGTTTTTAACCTAATTTTGTTAATTTAACGTTTTCTTTTATTTTATTTCTTTTTTTTTTGTATTTTAAATAACTTTTAATTAAACAACCAAATGTTCATAGAATTACACGGTTTTTAACCACTAATTTGATATTTTATTATTGTCAAATTAATCCTCAATTTATGTAAACTATTTTAAAAATTTTATATAAGGTATTTTTTTATTTGTTTATAAAAAAAATGAATTGTGTGAAAGCTAATTATCTGTTTATACAGAAAAAATTCCATTAAATTGAATAAATGAAATTTTGTGGTTTTTGTATTTCTGTTTGAATTTATTCATCATCACAAAACCATACGTATATTTGTATGTAGTTATATGTATATATATGTACATTACAACAGTGTAAATTTTTCTTTTATTCTTTTATCATTACTGTGTATACATTATTTGTATTCGAAATGAGTTATTTAATAAGAATTTGAAGAATTTCAATTTTAGTGACCTAAAAAATAAAATAACATCGTAGTAAAATTCCTGTACGTACAAAAATTCATTGTCATGTTTATCAGTTTTCATTTTAAGTTTATTTTTTGCGAATTCATTTTGTTACATACCTCAAAAATGAGTTCAATGGGTACCTATGTTTAGGTTTCGGGTATATTTAAATTCCTTAGCTAAATTTAAAAAAAGATGGAGTGAGAAAGTATTCTAAAGGAATATGTAATCCAAACGTGTGTTCAAAACTTCAAAAAGAATAAATAAAAATTTTTTTTTTAAATTTACAAGTGTATATATGAAAGCCAGCACAAAGTAAATACGAATAGTTGTGATGAAAATTGTTAATTTCAAAAAAAAAAAAAAATGTTGATACTTTACCCTTACCCACACTGGACTATAATTTAATAAGATTATCTGATTCATAGATTATTATTTTAGCAATCATTTTTTGAATGATTGAATTTAATTTCAATCATTTCATTTTATTTATAAGTAAAAGAACTTCACTGTACATTAAATTACAATCGTTTCTAACAACTTTTTATTTAGGTCATCCTTTTTTATTTAGTTTCACTCGTTACAAATAAAATAAAAATAAAAATAAAAAAACAAAAAACATTTTCTTTTTGATATATGAAAACTTTTGTTCTCAAAAGAAAATTTTAACCAACAATATCTTTTTATTTTTATTATCATTATTATTATTACCATTACAGAATTTTTATTTTTTATTTTTTTATCTTATCATTTTTCTTTTAATGATAACGATGATAAACAGTATAATTTTCACATTTTATGTATGCGTATATATGTATGTATATTGTCGGATGTTTTCAATTCATAAAATCTTATCATGTGTCAAATAAAAGAAATTTCTTTAGTGCTAAACCACACATGTAATTGTATAATATAATGTACATATGTAAGTATTTCCCCCTGTAAATATGTATATGTATATTAGAAGTATTAAAACTTAAAAATGAAAAAGGGAAAAAATATGAAATAAAAAACTTAAAATATATGAAAAAGAAATTATTTTAGATTACATCTACTTATATACAACATACATAAGTGAAACACCATTAAAAAATCATTTAAGGATATTTTAAGATCCCCAAAGAAGGATCCTGTATTTTTTCTTTATTAATGAACATTTTCAAAAAAAGGAAATGTGTATTAGTGATTATAAAAAAAAATATTATACACAGGTAAATACATGTGTAAAAAAGATGTAATAAAATTCAAAAACATATGAATACGTAAAACAGATAAAAAGAAAATTTTTTATTTTTCTTAAAGAATCCACCTGAAACAAATAAGAATGTCAAGTATTGAGTATACGTGTGTATACATACTCGTATGTACGATTGTACGTACAATAAGCTCAAGCACTGATGTGGTGTGCTAGTGTATCATAAAAATCAGTAATTCAGTCAGTATGTTAAATGAACTTTTAAGTGAGTTAAGTTTAACGTTTTTCCTTTAAGAAAATTTAATTAAAAAAAAAAACAAATGAATATGAAAAAATGTCAGAAATACAAGGATTAAAACATGAATAACATGTTTTCTTCTTACATTATATACAGTATCATCGTCGTTTTCATCGTTTATCATTGAGAGAAAAAAAAAGTTGTAAAACGAATGAAAAAAATCATAAAGGAGAAAAATTCTATTCATAAAACCACCTGCACCAACATTATTATTATTATTATCGTTGTTGCCGTTGCTTAATTTTTAAGAGCTTTTTTTCAATTTTTTTTTTTTTTTCATTTTATGCTTTTCTTTTTCATTAATTTATTTTGCTTTTGCATATAATTGTATACAACTTAAAATTAATACCTTTATTATAAACAAAAATACTTTATGAATGGTATGATTCTAAAAAAAAAACAACATTTCAAGGTTTGACTAAATTAAAAACAAGAAAAATAAAAAAAAAAACGAATAAATGATATAAACAGAAAAAGCCTTGATGTTTATTAAGAATAACATTTTTGAATTTTGTATATTTTGAATGTATGTATGCAGTATACCTACTATTTTTGCAATTAATTAGTTCATGAAATGTATCAAAGTTCATGCCCTTAATTTTATTTAATTTCTTCTTTCAATTGAAAACAAAATTAAAATAAATTAAAATCCAGAAATTATGTACCAAAAGATTGTGTTAATTTTACCCTTTTCAATGCAATCTAAATGATTGTAAACGTTTTTTTTTTTTAAATTAACTGAAAATTGTACTGCGTATTCAATGTTTAAGCAAAATTACTAAAATTTGCACCTTTTTGAAGTAGAAAAAAAAACATTTTTGTGTGTTGCCTTAAGAAAATTAAGTTTTCAATTGGAAAAATGCATTTCCTTTTTTTTTTTGTTTTTTTGTTGACAAAGTGTATAAATGTTTTTCAACTAAAATCCTTTTGATCACATTTTAAAATGAATTTTCATTTTTTTTTTATTCGTTAATTCATTTTATGCCTTCGGAAATAGACATAAGCTGTTCACGTCCACAATGTGTACAATAATTATAATTCCGATTGATGTTGACAATTTAAATACATTAAAAAGATCTACATACATGGGTATGTGTTTTGTATTTAGAATTTCAGTTATTCTGCATATGTCATTTGTGTTCTCTTGAAAATTTAAACATTATACACTATTTAATATTTTGTTTTTATTTTAAAAATTACGTACACATGTACTGAAACTATACATGCATGAAAGTATACATCTATTTTCATGCAATGAATCTGATTCTCTGTAGTTCATTTGATGATATATGTACATACACAGAATAGAACAAGTTTAACGAAAAGGTAAATACAAAAATAACAACAAAAGTGGGGATTGCCAGATAATTTAGCTTTTGGCAATGTCTGATATGTTGTCCTGTATTTTGTGTTTTTTGTCATATATCATACGGAACATACTATATTTATTGTACAGATATTTAGGAACACATAATATATAACAACATATGAATGTATATATGTATGTATCTCTTTGCCATTGTTTTTATTTAACAAAAATGCTTTTTATCATTTATAAAAATTCTTCTATAGTTACATTGTTGCAAAGGAATTTTCTACTTTATTTTATCATTATGTTTTTTTTTTTACATAAATACTTTAAGTACATACATATATACCAAAAATAAAAAAATAAGACAAAACAACTCTGACATAAAATGAAATCGAAGTGAAAAACATTTGCTCCTTTCAAAATCAAGTAAAAACACAACGGAATACATAAAGTAAAATCTATGTGAAATATATAATGACAGCTATATAGGTACATTTAAATAGATATACAAAGATTTTTTTCAATGCGGCTCTTTTTCTTCTTTAATCATGATGACAGCATTTAAAACAATGTATTATACTGTCTATTTTACCTATATGTGATTTTTTCATGTTTCGCTTTGTTTCACTTTTCTTTTTTTTTTTTTTTTTTTTCATCCAACTATTTACCATTTCTTTTATGATTTCTTTTTTTGTTAAATGATTTGATATTCAATGAAATTCAAATGTAAGTAAAAAACATTAAGTACATAATTGTTTCATTTCTTTTGTTAATGTTCTCATTTTTTCATGCTTCACTTTTTTTATTATTGAAATCCACTTTTTTTCCTTTTTTATAACTTTTTTTTTCTTTACCTTTCGGTTACATTTAATTTTCAATTTTTTTTGTTTTACATATTTTGTTGATTAATTATTACTATTATTTCAAAAAGGATTTTTTGTTTTTTATTATTCTGAAATCATCAAAGCGATAAAAGGAAAATTAAATGTAATTGCTATCAAAAAGAATTAAAAAACAAAAAAACAAAGAAAAAAGAGGACAAAATTTATTAACAAAGTCGAATATCATGTCTATACTATGATCATTTTACTATTTCAAGTATATGCGGCATTATCAAAAGAATTATTTTATAGCCTGAAGTTATTTAGTTAACATTAGTTATGTTTTCACACTATTTACATACATATGTATATTTGTGATGGATGGATAATTACGTGCAGGAACAAAGTTAAATTCATTCACGATTAGCAGAGAGCTAGCCGTTCAAATGGAATCCTCCCGATTGGATTTTCTATTTAGATTTTAGAAATATGTAGATACGTCATGGCTATGGATGCATGTGTAACTCCATATCATAATGGACAAGTACAGCAATTTTTTTTTTCTAAGTGGAATGTTGAATTCTTTTGTGTATCCTTTTGTTATAATAAATTACACCAGACATAAAGTTGCACAAAACAAACATAAGTATGCACTAATTAGACATATGTGTGTAAATGCATAAAAATGTGGTATACGTATACATGTATGTACATAAATAATTGCCGGTATGTAAAAGTTATTGTTTCATCCTTACGAATACAAAATAAACGAATAAAAAAAAATATTGTGCATTGTATATGAAAAATCTTTTCTATTATTTTAATATGTTTGTACAATTTAGTTATGATGCATACAAGAAAATTGATTTATTTTGATAAAAAGTTCTTGAAATTTTGGCATATTTCAATTTTATTAAATCAAACGTAATAAAATAAAGATCATAAATTGAATTTTGGTAATTATTTAAATGAAAAAGTCAGCACAAATTTCATTTTGAATTACATACAAATAAATAATATCTTTATGTATTTTTAAAGAATTTACTTTGTTTACTAAAAAGTTTCTATTAGAAATTTGACCATAAATTAAAGTGTGTGTGTGTGTTTTTCTTCTTTTTTTTATATTTAAAAATTTAAATGAGAAATTTGAACTTTCACTACATACTATTTTTCCACAATCAAAATTAAACTATGTAAATATTTCCTCATATCTAAATAGTAACACAAAAACTTCATAATGCACACACAAGAATATAAAAATTGCATGTACACATGTTGATTAATTGATCATGTTTGTATTATTCTCTTATTGTTTCCTTTCATAAAAGATAAGAAAAATATATTTGAAAAAGAAAAAAGTTCTTTTAAAACTTTGAAGATTTGAATAGTTCTGCACTTTATAATAAGTTTAAATTTTCAATTTTATTGTAATTCATGCATAAAAAATATTTTTCAAATAATCGGTATATACTTATGTATGTGTATGTGTATATAAAATTTAAATTTAAATTCTTCTTATTATTTAAGCAAACAACTTCCAAAAAATGTCTTTTTTTGTTTTTGTATTCCTTTTCAATTTGCTTTCGTTTTTAGATTTTGATAATTTCAAATATTGACTTTAAGCAAATTAAAGGATTTTAAGTTGATTTCGATTGATAAAATAGTAAAGTTAATATATGTATGTATGCACATATTATATTACTTGCATATACATTATCTACATATGTAATTGTGTAGAAAAAGCATTCGAAATGTATGTACATACATATTTCTATTCTTTAATAGAAACCTTTTAAAACGTCATATATATATATTTAAAAAAAGGAAAAAAAACGACAAATTTATGAAAAAGGAAGTACTAGTACATCCTTATACATTTCATTTGATTGCAATAAATTTCAACATAATTTATTTTGCAACCATTTAAAATTTTATTTTCTTCAAGAAAAAAATAAAAATAAAATAAGAGAATAAATTTATTACTAATTTCATTATTATACATAAAACTTGAATAATACAAAATAAACGAATTATTTATATTATTAATTCGCTTTTCATCTTTTGAATACTATAATAAATGATAAGTTTTAATTTGTTTAGTAAATTCAATAAGCATTCATATTGTTGAGAAGAGAAAAAAATTTATAATATAATTGAAAATCAATTACTTTCAAATAAATATAATTAAATTTTGTCGAACTTATTTTTATTTATTATTTTTTTTTTTGTAGAAATAATGATGAAATTTTTTTGAAGAAAATTTTTCTATTTTGTATAGAATTTATTTGAACATGAACTGGAAAAAATTTTTTTTTTAATTCAATTTTAAGCTTAAGAATATCGTACATACATAATTTTCAATTTTTATAATTGAATGAAAAAGAAAAAAAAAATTCGTTTATATTATGAATGAAATAAATAATAGTTTTTAATTACATTTTTCATGTACAACAATCATTTACTGTGCAATATAGCAAAGCATTTTTTTTTTAATTTTATCCTTTTTATAGACACAATAAATCATATGAGTGTAGTCAATGTATGTACATACATACATATTTTGTCAAAATACACAAATCGTATTGAATAAATTTTATTTGCAATATATGTACATACATAATAATAAAAAATTAAATGTCAATATAAAAAAAAACTTATAATTTATTAAATTATTTTTATGAGTTAATAAAATTTCATGTTTTTTCTATATTTTATTCACAACATTTATAATGTATAGATATGCGTGGAAGTTATAAAGTTAAGTACCAATAAAGTTAAAAATTTTTCATCGTTTTTTTTAAATACATGATATAAGTGTCTTATCAAAAACAAAAAAAAAGATTTTTTATTAGTGAATGGAATACTACTCATATTTTCGTATTATTTCTACATTCTATCATAAGTTTACGTCATTTGACACTAGAGACAAATAAAGGTGGCAAATATTACAAAGTTTTACTTAACTTTCTTCAATTTTTTTTCCCTTATTTTTTCTTTTTTTTTTTTTTTGTCTGCATTCAACTTTGAAAGTCTTTTTTTGGTCTCGATATTTTAGTTTGAAAATAAACGTACATGGAAGAAAATTTCACCCAATCTATGTTAAGCAATAATAAATAATTCGTCATGAAGAATTTTCATTGATCTCAGTTTTTTCTTTTCCTTACAGTTTTTCATTTTCAATATTTTTATATTGAATTTCTTTTTATCTTTTTTTACTTGTTTGTATCGTTTGTTTTTTAAATTAAATACCAACTGAAAGAACTTTTATTACATTTCAGACAATAATATCTATTAATAAAAACAACGTAAAGTAGAATTTAAAAAAAAAAAAAACAAGAAAATAAATTTAAAAATAAAAATAAAATTAAAAAAAAGTAAAAACAAAGAACTAAAAATTAAGAGGGGAAGGTCGATGACTGAAAAACTTGAATAGAAGTTTTAATAAAAGTCAAGGTAGTGTACAAGACCAAGAAGTAACAGAAAAACAAAACACTAAAAAGACGAAATACGAAACAAACACTAAAAAAAAATCAAGAAAAAATATTTAAAATAAAAGAAATTCTCCATGTTCTCTATAAACTTTATTCAACCTATATTCGATATACCTATTCATTGTATTATCGTGTGTATTAAACAGAAAAACTTATCTTACTAAAGTACTAGAAATTCTTTTCGTACTAAGGAGAAGCTAAAAGTCGTTTGAATGTATGTTTTGAGTATAATAAATGTTTTGTTATGTTCTTATGCATGTCATGTATTATCTGGGTATATCTTTTAAAACAAGTTTCTGTTTATGAGGCTTCGTAATGCATTTTTACTTTGCACATTACGTTGTTTTACTTTTAACTTTACACGATTACTCGTATATACATCAATTTATTTTTTATTAAATTCTTTTATTATGCTCTTGTCCAGCTTTTGAAGAATTTTTTGTTTTTGTTATATTTTTGTTAACTGACCTGTGTAACAAAAGGTGTTAGTGTCTTATAAAAAGTGTAAATTTAACTTTTTGTTTTGTAATTTCGTTGATTATTTAAAATGATAAGACATTTGTTGAATTGTAAAATTCTAGCACAACAGCAAATTTATAAGTACGCACTATGTACCCACATAATACCTATATGTATGTATGTATAAATTATAGAAAGCCTTATAACCATTGTATGCATATTTTTGAATCATGCACATTATTTTTTTTTTTTCAATAATTTTATATAAAATGAATTAAGAAAAAGAAGAAAAAATATAAAAATAATTTAAAATAATGGAAAAAAAAAAATGAAATTGCAACAAAATAATTTTGTTGCGTGATCGAAATCATTTGATTATATGCAAATTTCATACAAAGGTGCAATAATTGTACTAAATAGTTACTTTTTAATTGTTCAATTTGATTTTATTATTGCTAACATTACGAAAAAATGTAAAACAAAAAAATACTTAAATAGTGAAGAATAGTTAAGCTGACTTTTATGTGAATGACTATTAGGGCTACGAGATTAATGAAAATGATTACATGAATAAAATAATCATCACACATATACAATGTTCCTATCTTTTTCGTGTGTTTTCAAATGTGCATGTACAAATAAATAAAAAAATATTCATATATATGAGATATACGAGTATATATAAAGATTAATACAAAACATGTAGTATAGGTACAATCCATTCACCATTTGCATTCAAAATGTTCATTAACAGTAGAAACAAAGAAATAAAAAACAATGGTTATAATACACATACATAAAAAGAGTATGTTTAAAAATAAAATAAATAAGATAGTAAAAAACGAATTTTTCAATTACGAAAAAAAAAAAAGACGAAAATATGTTGCGTGGTGTTAATTAATGACCAAATGAAAATTTGTCGATTGATTACAAAAAAATAAAAAATAAATAAATAAATAGCAATAATATACTTATGCATATGTTTTTTTACGAGTATTTTTTCTTTCATTCAACCACATACAATCAACTATAGATACACCTACTATAAAATTTTAGTTGTAATTACAGAAAAAAAAAGTTAATTTGAAACAACAAAACAAAGAATTTTAAAAAATGTTTAAATTGCAGGAAATGAACTTAATGATTCTATATGAATCTAACGCAATCAACTTGAATAAAATTGATTACGCGTTTATGACTCACGTATATACTCGTAATATATTTGCTCGAATAATTCATTGTCCAAGGACCTACATGGGTAGATATTATTGTGGTAAAAGTACATACAGGATCTTCCTTTAACGTACATACATGTATATTTAAATATCAAAAATAATTTGAAAAATACTTTAAAAAAAAAAAAAAACGATGATAATAATACACACACAATTATGCTTTACTAGTACAAAATGTTAATTTTCTTGTATTTATTTCCTGTTTATATCAAATAATAATCTTTTATTATTCCAAAACGAATTTACAACTATTTAATATATATTATGCTTTTCTTTAACATAAAATTATTATCAATTTTGTAGAATTAAAAATAAGAAAAATGAAAAAATAAACGTTAAATTGTAATTCACGTACCCAAAAGAAAAATAACTGCAATATGCACCAATTTCTCTGTATAATGGATTTTTATTTCCGTGTAAAATGAATAAATGACGGAATTAAGATTTTAAACATTATTTTATAGGTTAACATTTGATTGATGATTTTCATATATATTTTTTTTAAATTTAATATATCATTTAAAATCATTAGAGAATGAGATTTGTAATATTTGCTCTTGTATTAATGTGTATGTTATGTACGTAACGTATATAATGTGTACAATATATGTATGCAATGTGCTTGTTCACATTGATTTAATTTTATTACAATCCATCCGTACGTAGATAAATTTCTTTTTCATGAAATAAATTGCATTTTCAGTTATGTCGTAATTTAACAAACACATACTCTTATTTGATCAAAAGGACTTTGAATTTGTGAAATTTAAAAAAGACAACAAGTCAACCATTAAACAGTCATGTAAACAAGAATTTAATTTTAATTAACCAATATATTAAATTATTCATACAGATACTTGCTTTGACGTACTTGTGTGTAAGTACATTTTAAAATATACTTTTGAAAATGAAAATTCTAAAATATACATAATCAACTCAATTAACTTATACATACACTTCATAAAATGTTAATGTACAAAAATACAAATATGTATATGTACAAATGTATGTTCGCACATTTAATACGTTGAAATATAAATTCCCAATATATAATTCGTTTTAAGGATAAATTCCCTTTCCAATATGAAATCTGGGAATTATGAAAAACATTTCAAACATACATTTACCAAAGACTTTCTAATAATATTACACAAAATTTCAGTTTTTAGTGTAGTTTTCTTTACTCTTAGTTTTAGTTTATTTATTATGTTTCTGCTTTCTTTTTTTTAATTTTTTTGTACGATTAGGTTGCTTTTTTATGTACTCAAATTCACGTTAAAAAAAAAAAAAAAAACTTGAATCACATTGACAATTTTTCAGTATTAGTTTTATTATCCGCTAGATTTTATAAAAAGCTTTTTACAGATTTATAATGCCATAAAGAGCATTTTCTTTTGCTTGTGTTCACTTTTAGAAATTAAATCCTATTTGATTTGTCGAATAAAAATTTAATGGAAAATTACCTTTTATAAAAGTGAAATTAAAAGAAAAAAACAAACTGATTAAATTGTGTTAAAATTAAAATGATAGCATTAAGGTATCTGGTATACATATACGTACCCTGATCTCTTCATTATTATTATTACATATTTTAAAGATATTTCATTTATTTATATGTAATCTTCATATTACATTTTAAAGAATTTTATACTTATTCAGATTGGATGTTATGAATAAGATTATTGTTCGTATTAAGCTTCGAAAAAACATAACTGAAAATTAAAATGAAATTTTGTTAAAAGTAAAACTATAAAATGATTGTGTAAAAATTCGAACACTTTATATCAAAATGTTCTCAAAAAGATATGTAACAAAAATTGAAAATAAGTTTAACTTGGTTTGTGAAAGGAATTTTCATTTTAAATAATCTACTTTTATTAAAATTGCACATCAAGGACATGAAATTTATATAAATTCATCAGGTAATTGTTTAATGTATACTAAACATACATTCATGTATGTATGATGCATATTGGACAATATTTTGTTCCACTTTTAAAAATTTTTATTGATGCGATATTAAAACCATTCTTCTAGAAGATCTAGTATTGTTCACATATTACTGAATGGTATTAGTTAGTTTTTAATCAGATATTATGAATGCATGCATAACTAAAAGATCACAAAACGTACGATCACTTTAAACATAAATTTATAATGAATGCATATATACTACTAATCCATTGATCACACATTTTACTTTTTTTTATAGATATCATTAACTTTTTACAATAAAATACAATGCGTCTAGCTATGTAATTTTTACACAATTTTATTTTTAACAGTACGGAATGCAATCATCTTAAATCTTCAACATAATTTATTTTATTTATATGATGATACTTCTATTCATCGTCTAAAATTTAATTAAAAAAAGTAGCCATTTGGTGACTTTTTTGTATTTAATTTGTATTTTAGTTAAAAACTTTAATCTTATTTGTTCCAGTTTACCTTTAAATTTACAAAATAATGATATTTTTCTTCTTTTTTTTGTGTGTGTGTGAATAATGATGATCTTAAACAAGATTTTGTTTTTTTCATTATTCAGTTTTTCTAATTTAAGTAGTTTTTATGTGAATATATATACATGAAATTCGTTGCTTTTTTTTATTGAGATTGCAGAAAAGTAAACTTTGGTTACCTTTTAATTTTTTTTTTGTTATGTTCAACTTGGGAAATCTGAATTAGATTTTTATTTTTACGCATTCTTATTGCTTATAAACTAAAATTCAATGATTTTTTTTGTTTTTGTGTTTTTTGATAAAATTCTTATAAGTATATAATTATATCATTTGGGAACGGATATCATGCAATAACGAATCAAAATTCTACGATATGCACACTATATAATTGTTGTTAAATCAGTACTTCCGTAAGTATACGAAAAGGTATAATAATCTGTGATGTAGGTATGTGTTTGAAGATACATATATAATATATAGATGTGCTTTTGAAATAAAACTACATACATATTGCGTGTACGTTTGAACCATATATAAATAATAAAGCAGCAGACACAAATACCTTTTGATATTTTCATGAAAATTTTTCTAATTAATTTTAAAATAGCATGGGAATTAATATCAAAAACTTCATTCAGATCCGACACAATTTTTTATAATATTTTATGTATTTTTTTTTTTTTTATTCATTTAACTTTATCTAAAAGACATGTCAAGATATTCAGTTCAACTTTAGCTATTCTATTAATAAACAACAAAACAAAGATACATACATATATAGTGTACGTTATACATTAAATCATGTTTAATGGTAATAATTGCGTAACCTCCCACAAAGTTAGGGAGACTACATAAATGCATGCATGTAACAATACAATAAAAATTCAACTATTATTACCGTAGTTATACAGTATAGTAGGTAATAATACACAATTATAAATAAATAATTACGTGAAATATAAAATACTTAACAATAATTGTACGTACGCATTTTAACCGTTTTGTGAAAATTTTTAAAAAACCGCTAGTTCATAAATTACATGAATAAATTATTGTAATAAATAGATCATACTTGGATTACATATTATGACGTTATAAACTTTTATGCGTTTTTTTTGACCGCTAAAATATTTTATCTTTTGTTTTCATTTTTAAGTTTAAAACATAGGCTTCAATATAACAATACATGTACATTCGTGAAATGAATGAAGATTTACATTGAATAAATAAAATCTAAACAACAATCACTTTACCTTTAAAGTATAAAAAAAAAGCAACAAGAAAAAAAAATGAAAAACAAAAATTTCAAAATAACTTACAACAACAACAACAGAGCTCACTTCGTGCAACAAACAAACAAATAAAACAAAAAAAAAATAAATAAATAAAATGAATAAAAACAAAGGAATAAATTATTTGTAATTGAATATAATTTGTCATCAATGGATTCATTTTTTGACAACTGAACAACAATAAATTTGAATGAGTTTTAAAATTTTTTAAATCTTCTTTTTTCTCATTGAATAAAATAAATATGTATACGTACTACCAGTGCTACCGAATTCTGCTTTTTTTTTTAATACAATTTAGGCATATAGTAGCTACATGTATCTACATAGTTATATTTTGTGGTAATTTATCAAAATTCTGATGTTATCATTGTGACCAAATGCTTTTCCGTTTGAAAAAGAAAAAAATAACTTTATAAAACTGTGAAGATTGCATAAGTAATTAATGCAATTCATATAATGTGGTATTTATAAATAGATTCAGATTGTATACTGTATAATATTATGAAATTACTATTTTAAATGTACATATTTTAATCATTCCCATGAAATATGTATGTACATAATCCGTGTTTTTATGTTTTGTTTTATTTTTTATTTTTATTTTACATTAATTTATACATTACAATTGCATTACGTATTTCAGTAAATTAAATTGTTTTATGTAAATTAGACAATCTTTTTTTATTTCGGTTTATATGTATATGTTATATATTTTCTTTTTTTTTTTTGCAAAAATAAAAACAATAATGAAAAAATAATATTTTTTCAGTTTAAAAATATGACAGCATATTAAATGATAAATTTTTTGTTTATATATTTTTATTATTATTCTAGAAATTCAATCAAATAAAATGAAAATTCATAAATACCTATGTATGTATCTTTAATTCTATGTACAATTCAACTATTCACATAAATATATAAAATAAATAAAAATATTTTAAGTGATTAAAATTAATTTTTTACATTAAATTATTTATAGATATTTTAACGAAAATTACAATAATTAATAAATTTATTATCACTACAAATAATTTACTATTTAAAAAAAAAAAGTCAACAATTATTACCTGTTATAATATTAAAATATTCTTTTGTGTACCAATATTTAATTATGTGATAAAATTAAAGTTTACATAAATACAGTATATCCATGAAAATTATATTTAAAATATTGGTATAATAAAATATAGCTTTTGTATATAGGTACACACCTTTTAACAAGAATGTTGTTGTTCAATTAATTTGTTTATTTATGTGCAATTGAAATTTTATGATTGAAAAAAAAAGAAAAGTATTTTAATTTAAAATGTTTGCAATAAAGAATGGTATTAAATACACACATCAACCAAAAAATTATTGCAGTTGTAACGAAACTATTCGAGTATTGTGTGTATTTACGTAAAAGTTTGAAGAAAAACAAAACAAAACAAATCAGTATAAGATTCCATGTACTTTCCCACTTTTTTAGATTCCTGAACAAAATAATTACCCGATAAAAGTTGATTAAAAAAAAAAAGCTTCATTAAATAAAATAACAAAAATTGAAAAAAAAAGGAGTACAAAGTAATTCATTTAAAGCAACATGCGATATAGTAAAAAATTTCTTTGTTCCTTTTTTTTCTTTTTACCAAGCAATACATTATATATATTTTAAAATACATTTTTAATTTTGATTAATGTATAATTAGTGTACATTGATTACTTCATACAATACACTTTAAATTTTTTCAAACTAACTTTTAAAGAGTATATATACTTAACAATAAATAAATATGGTATCATTAATTGTTAAGAAAATTCAGGAAAATATAAGTACATAATTATCACAATCTACATGAAAAAAGGAAAACAATTATTCATAACATAAAAAAGGCAAACGACAAAAAAAAGTTTTTTTTTATTATATACGAATATATTACAAAAAGATGAAAAAGTATAAAAAAGCAATAAAAATGCAATACAATCGTATACTTTGAATGAAGTAATATTTTTTATATACAAAGAAACAGATAACGACTATTTGCTTGAATGTGGTATATTCATATTTCATACTATACTTTCTGTCTGTCTACGAAAATATTAATGAGACTTTTTGTTTGCTGGTTTTTATTACATATTTTATTAAATCGAATACTGTTTTTAAATTTTGGCCCCACCCTTTACAAATTAAAAGTTTTACTAAAGGAAAATATAAAAATAATAATAATAATCAATTGTAAGACATCAAAATACAATTGATCAATTCGTAAAAAAAAAATACATAAATAATTTAATGATCGATAAAATTGTAAAGAAAACTTTAGAAATGTTTACAAATACGAAATATGTAGTATCATCTCATGACGCAAGCACAGATAAAAAATATTTGAAAAACCTTACTTGATTTTTTCATAATATTTTTTACACAACTCTTTAAAGTACAAAAAAAAAATATTAGCTTAGCAAAAATTTAATAATTTTTTCATGAAAATTTGCATGTTTCTAATTTTCATTATACATATTCATATGTTGATGAGCGCACGTTTATGTGAATTCTAATGTGCTGTCATTATATTTTTGTCCACCTGTCTTTTCTAAACGTGAACTAAATGACATACATACATATTTTCAAAATCACTGAATAAATAAAAATAGTAAAATGTAAATACGTGGACTGCAATGCTTACAAATTTTTTCATTCAATTTTGTTAAAAATAACAAAAACACTTCAAATTTAAAAATCGATATAAATTTTATATTCAATACCTTTTTTAATAACCATCATAATCAAAAATTATCTATTAATATTGTAAATTTAATGAAATCATTTGAGGTTTTTTATATACCAATGTAAGTTCACATAGGTAGGTATACTATTTTCGAATTATATGCTTTTATGCATGTAAATTTAAAGATAATAAATAAATTTAAGTCTTAATAAATAAATACATAATAAAACAAAAATAATGCAACTGATGTATTAATATATTATATAATTTTCTTGTATCTGTATAATAAATTTATATAGTCCTGATGATATTTTTGAATATATTTTTAATTATATTTGTACGATGTAATATAAATTAAATTCAGAATTCTGATGCAAAAATATCAATTTGCATTTAAAATTTTCAGTTGATTTACAACAAGTTATGCAATCAATTTCGAATTTAATTAATTCTTATAGTATTAAAAAGAATGAAAGAAAAATTAAAAATAAAAACAGCTCGAATATAAGAGGATTGAAAAGAGAAAAAATTTATTCAAATAAATTAAAAAAAAAAAAAATAGTTTCATTAAAATAATTTAGTACATATTATTCTTGAATAATACGAGAATAAAATCAATTTCTTTTTGCTCCTATATTATTTATTCACAATTATTCAGATTTTTAAACAAGAAAATGGCAAAAAGAAATTTCATTATTAAAATAATTTTTTTTTTTTTTTTTTGTATAGTAAATACTCCATCAAATGAATTTAAAATTGAATTACAAAACCAAAACAAAAATCATGAATGTAAAGTAATGCAAATTCATTAGAATTTTAAATAATGAAATCGATTTTCTCTTACGTATTTGGTTTTATATCGTTAAGAGTTTGCAAAAAAAAAATTTTTTTTTTGAATGAATGGATATTTATTATAAAGAAAAATTCAATATTTAAGGAATAATTTTTAAGTAGAAAATTTCTGTATAAATAAACATTCATATATGCACACAATATATTTGATGTTTATCAATCAGTATTTAGCTTATATAAAAATATAAAAAATATAATATAATTTTATTTTGAAATTAAAACAAAATAAAATATCATTAAATTGTTAAAAACATTAAATAATGAAGATAACAATTACATAAAAATAATAATTATGTTAATGATGTTTGAATAATTTCCTTCCCTTTTCTGTAATTTCAATTTTCATTTCATTTACATACAATTGTAAATACATGCATGAATACTAATTCAACATTCTATGACATACTATATATGTAGTAGGAGTGCATGCAGCGCAAGGATAAAATTTCACATTAATTTACACATGAATTATCATGAAGAAGAAAATGAACATTATATTTTATTCTTAAAAAGAAACAAAAATACAAATTAAAAATGATTAATATTATAAACGCTTCATTTCCTTTCTTATATCTTCATGTAAATATTCATTTGTTGTTATTATTTCTTTTTTCTCTGTTTTCATATTATAGATATAGTATAAAATTTAATATGTTTTATGTCAATTTGTCTAACTATAGGATATTTATAAATACTAAATCTTCTTTTAACGAAATTAATATATATACATACGTGCATATCATTTGTTTTAAAATATTCACGTAATAAATTAAATTCACCGTTTTTCATATTTATTTTTTATGTTTTATTTTTTTATTTTTTTCGATTGCATAATTTGTAATATCGTCATCATAAGAATTTACGTAAAAACATTATTTTATAACGTTTCATTTAATTTATAACTAAGTATGAGTATGTTCGTGTTACATGTAGTAATTTTGTTAAATGAAGCTTTTTACAAATTCTACAATAATTCTGTAGATACATAAATAAAGAACTAAATAAATAAGAAAAGGAAAAAAAAAACGAAAAAAAAAATGTATAAGAGAAAATTATAAACATTCCAAGGATTTATTTATGGTACACAAAATAAATTCACGATCACAGGTATGTAGATACTTGTTATTTTAATACATCATTAAAGAATGTACGTAATATCAAGTACTACATACTGTACCTATACATTGTATGGAATATTTGAATGTATACAATAACATACATAAATTACATATTCTAAATCTGTATATGTAGATATACGTTTATACTTTTCATTTGAACTTAGCTTTATATTTTTATATTTTAATTTTATTTCGTTTGTTTTATTTTTATTTTAAATAATATTTATTTCATTCTTTTCCCATGCAATGTTTAGTTTATGTCGGAAAATACATAATGATATGCATATACTTTGTTCCAAAGTGTTGTTTTTTTTATTAAAATGATATGTTGTTGTAATTTACTATTCAAAATAATTAATTTACAAATGACATACAAATATCCATAATGCACAGTGGTATTCCGAAAAAAAATTGACTATTTTTGAATGTGTCCATTCAATTAAAAATTAATATTTTTATATTCATAAAATTACTTGTGTATGTCAGACAAAA
Organism: Anthrax anthrax; assembly: GCA_963971155.1. Lineage (NCBI taxonomy): Eukaryota > Metazoa > Arthropoda > Insecta > Diptera > Bombyliidae > Anthrax > Anthrax anthrax. Next base: position 24,398,681 of record OZ020119.1, read on the forward strand.
AAATAAATTTGAATGTTTTTGATAAAAAATAATTTACTAGCATATTACTTTCATGTTTACATAAATTTTGAATTAAAAAATCAAATATGAACATTATTAAATAAATGCAACTTTATGCATTTCTTACGCATAATTTGTCTGTTATATTAAATCATATGACATTTTATTTTATTAGAATCTATACGAGTTTATGAGTATACTCTATACAGGTGATACAGGTATATGTATAACTGTATATACCTACCATATAAGTAATACATTTTTATAATGTACATACATATATGTACATCTTGTACACAATACATATTGTATTGTATACATATGTTCAACTGTGATTCAAGTTTTTCCTATAAAATTAAATTAAATTAAATTAAATCACTAATACAATGAATTACTTTATCCACATAAAAGTCCGTTATATAATTAAATGATATTTATATTTGAAATTTACACACGTAGCAGAACCTCAATGATGCAAAAAAAAAAAAAAAAAAAATTAGAAAATAATAACTGAATTTTTAGTATTCAACAATAATTTTTTTTTTATTACTAATAATTGATCATCAAATTTCCGTTCAAACCAAATTTTATGTTCATACCGGAAGGAAATTTTTCTTTTCACAAATATGATAAGGTTATGTACACTAAACACATTTATATGCCCACTAACCACTTATGTAAATTTTTATGTGCACCATGTAGGTATGATAATGTAAAATAAAAAATAAGAATACTAATATAAATTCCATGTATGACTATCTACATACATAATTGATTTTACTACAATTCTAATAGGGTTTTGTATTACCTGTTGTACCTGTACATTTGTGCTGTATTTATTCAAAAGAAAAAAAATTTACACATAGTAGCTATTTATGCGTACATTGATAACCGTTTATTCTGTCTCAATTAACGGATATGATGGTTACATATATTACTAATAGAGAAATTTACTGTTGACTGTATTTTAATCATTATATTCAAACCATTTTATACTATATGTTAAGAAGTTCAACAAGTAAGTTGATAAAGCAAGTCTTTTTATTATATGTATGTATGTACCTATATATATACTTGCCATTTGCTATTACAAATACATATGTACCTATGGGGTATGACTTAAGCAGAATATTAGATGTTATAATTGTATAGATGTTATGCTTATATAAAAGAACATATTTTACACTCAATGTTATAAAATCGTTTTAATACCCAATATTGAAAATAGTTTTCACTTTATTTTAGTAATTTTCATATAAGTAGCTTTTAAGTACGTACATTATACTTTCACAGCTGTGGAAACCATTTAAAAATTCTATTCATTGACCATAATAATTCTACAACATCCTATTAACCTAAAAATCTATTTACTTATTGTACAAATTAAAATAATTTGCAATTTTCCAAAATTCATAATAGGTAATACACATGCATTATGTATTTCCGTTTTTTATGTAACATACCTAAGTATGTATTTCATTCCTTCATAAGTACCTACTAGGTCTATGTAGTGTATAATTTCTCTACACTTGTATGTACGTACGTACATTCAAATATATGTAAATTATTTGTAACTTGATTCGGTCATCGTATAGAAATTCATGGTTGCATTATTAAACTAAAAAAATGCTCACTTATTTTGATTAAATGAATGAATGTTTATAAACACATTTCACATACAATTAATATACGTACATATGTATATGTACACAAATATATATTTATATCCAGATACTATACCTAAATTATTTTTGAATTGCTCGCGCTCTATTAAAATTTCTCACGCAATTAAAATGTAAAATACTTTTATAATTATGTTTTGAGTTATTACAGCACATATTATTATTACCTAGATTTTTATCCATTTAAAACACTATATGTACCAGACTATACTTATAACATTTGATTTCATTTTTTAACCATACACATGCAATTGTGCATATCGTCAGACAGGATAACCAAAAATTTTAACCACATAATATGTACCTATGTATGTTTATTATTATCATTATTTATGATATTATTATTTATGAGATATGGAATTGCTTCATCATATTTACAATCACTTTATATGCAATATGGTTTATAGCTTTACTTTCAAACAAATGAGTGTTCACATATGTGTGCAATACACGTATGTATGTACATACATATATGTATATAGTACATATCATATTGACTCTACATATATGCATATGTATGTAGGAATGTACTTAATGTAATATTCCGTGTAATATATGTATGTAAATGTACGTGGGAGGTATAAATTTTCACCTGTTAAGATATTATGTAGGTATGTGTAATTAAAATTAATGCAAAAAGGTAACAAAACACTTACAAAAAGCTAATACACACACGACCATAAACCGTTAGAAGGTTTTATATCGGATAATTAAAAGTACGGTATGTGGTAAAAATGATAGTAGATACATACTAGTATAGTATACCAATAAAGAGAAAATATAACATAATATGCATATGTTCCATCTGAACATGTACAGTTTTTATTATAGTTATGCCACCATGTTCAGTACAAGTACATATGTACATACGTATGAAAGTGTTTACAAATATAGATACTTTCTGTTAATCGAAAATCTATTAACTGAGTTACTTATATGTACATATGTACATATGTTAATAATGTGACAACAGAAAAATAAGATTTTTTATTTAAATTTAATTATTATCTGGATTAAAAAGGAAAACATTTTATTACACATGTAAAATGAAACATTAAATAACAGAATATGTGTATCAAACATAGAACTCATTAAGAGCTAATAATGCATTCGTATATTTTTTCTTCTATTATTTAAAAAAAAAAAAAATGTTATATGTAGATAAAATAGGTCACCGATAGATAAACAGGTAAATGATAATTAATTTATGCAATTAAAATGCATATTGAATTGTTTATAAACTAACTGTTAGTACATACCAAAAAGTGGTAACAAATACGGTGTGACTTCTTATCACATGTCAAACAAGTATGAATGAATAGTATCTATATTCAATTAAAACAAGTTTAAAACAAGTATAATATACGTAAATAGTATTTACATTCGTAAAACAAAAACCTGAATTAATGTGTTTATTCGAATAACGTAATGACTTTTTGCCATTTTAATATGAATTTACTCAGTTTTATCGTCATAATAGTCGTATATATATAGAAAAAAAAATTTAATTCTATCGATAAAATTTATTAAAATTAAAAATTGACTGTACTGTAAACCATATGGTACATACATATATGATGTGTGCAGTACGCTTTTTTTATTATGTACACAAAATAAAGTTGTTTTTTCGTGCATTGGAGCGATACAAACTGTAATCTGTAATTTAATAGCGATGTAATGAGAAATAAATTTAGAAAAAAATAATAATAATACAAAAAAAAAACTGTGCGAAATACTACTATTCATTAAATGATGAGTAAATAACATGGATTTGAAAATATAGTAATATCTATAACTAGCTAAAAACATTGTTGCAGCATAATAAAACAACAACATATATGTAAGAAACAGTCTTAACATTCAATACAAGTGCATTCTCTTGTACACTACATATTCAGTCTATATTGGAATGTAATGTAAAATATTCATTAAAAAATATAACAACTAGAACGTGAAATTATGATTATAAAAATTTTAAATAAAAGAAAACTTCTAATAAATAAGAAGTAAATATTTAAAAAGATATAGGATAAAAAAAAAAAATTGAAAAAACAAAAACGAACACAAGAAACCTAAAATTAAAATAAATAAAAAATATTCAAGTAAAATCCAAATTTTACTTCTACATGATAATTATTTATACTTTATAAAAACAAAAGCAAAAACTTTTTTTTCAATTTGTTGGGTAATTACCTATATATGGACATGCTCGAAATAAGTTATGAAAACCTTGAAACTTTGTAAATTGTAGAATAACACGTATTAATACACTAAGCGTGTAAGAAAAATGAATGTCTAAAGATTTCTGATTTGATACCGTTTGCTTTCTATGTCCATTTACCCGGTGAATTACTTAAAGTTCTTAATTTTTCTTCAAAAAACAAAAAATAAATAAATAAATAAAAATCATTTTATATACACAATTTTTTTATTTATTTACTATGTTATTTTTATTATTTTGCTTTTTCTATGGCAACTAACGATTAAGACAAAATGAGCTCATTATATTGTAAATTTGTGAAAAGAGGAAGATAAAAAAGCGAAAATTTAAAAAATTCAAAATACGTATTTACAATGCCAACTACACAGTAATTATAATTAATAAACAAAAAAAAATCTTTCGTAATGAGAATTTAATACCAATTTATTTGATCTGAAGAATTCAATTACAAACTAAAAAGCATTTTGAAAAAATATTTAATAATAAAGCAGAACAAAAACGATGATATGTGTACAAACATATACTGTAGGTGTTTTCGAATCTTTTAATAACAAGGTTAAATTATTACTGTTAACTAAAAGATTCAAGAAAAAAAATATATTGTACAATCTCCTTAGACATATAATACTAAACATGATGGTAAAAATAAATTAATTATTTTTTCAATAAAAAAAAACTTTAACAAATTTTAAAACAAATATTTGGTTTAAAAAATTAAGATAATCATCATTCGAGGGCATTAAATTTCATTTTATTATCGTCATCAATTAGTGAATGGCTCCAAATGTGTAATATATGTACCTGTTAGTATGTATTTTCCTATACATGCACGTCATAGTTAAATAACTTTAAAGGAAGTGTACGTAATGTAATTATTATATTTTCAAGTTTTTAACACCCTCAAATATTAGAAAACTGTACATAACATCTTTTTACTCGTATATCGATTTCTGCATAACCTTGACAATCAAGAAAACTCATTCACTCGTTTTAAAAACCAACCAAATCAACTTCAATACAAGTCAGTTATATTGAATTGAATGTGCACAACATTTTTAAAAATCGTAATAACATGTCACGTATTTTACGATAATTTTGAAATCACATTAAATTACAATCTTACTATTTTTTTATGCATATATGTATGTATGTATACATTAAAAAAATTTGTCACGGTCTAGGTTACTCGGTGGTTTGACAATAATAATTATGATAGAGTTTCATGCATTTAAATAAGAAAACAAAAAAAAAAAAATAATCGAGATTAAACCAACGAATATACATATTTAAATATAGATATTAAATTACACCTTGAATTTATCATAAACATACATAAATGTCTTAATAAAACTTTAAGGTTGAATCGAATTTCTTAAAGCATCGTGGAATAAAATCAAATTACTGCTATTATGATTATATCATTACACCACAGGCTAAATTAGAAACCAAAACAAATATATGTATGTACCTATATATAAATATGTACATTTTAAAGCATACATATTAAAAACATGAAAATTTTAAATTTAATTTTTTTTTTTTTAGTATATTATTTCTTTCATAAACTTTTCACTTTTTAAAATTATAACGAATAATTATATCCGATAAATTATAAACGTTAAAAAAAATGTAATTACCTTTTTTTACATGCATATTCTTCAAATTGTAAAAATTTAGTAAATATTTACTTTTAAATTTTAAAAAATCGTAATTCTATCATTAAAAAATTACAAATATTTTCTTCGGTAAAAAAAAAATAACTAAAATGTAAATAAAATAACAACATTTTCAAGTTTTTAAGTAAACTAATTAAAACTGAATTAAATTTTGCTCTTTTTTTAAAAATGCATCAAAGTTTTGTGTATGGGTGTGTGTATTAAAAAAAATATTTTTGTAATTAAGTGATTTCATGTAGTTTTAATTGAAAATAAAAAATTTTTTACAGACCTTTGAAAAATTATTTCATTAAAATAATACAACTGTAAATTTATATTGTGTACTTATGCAGTTCATAATTACTCAATGTTTTTTCTATTAATATATTTAAAATTTAATTTTTCCTTTTTTTTTTCTTTCAATTTCAGATTATCCACACTTATAAATAAAAGAAAATCAACTCTTTAACACATTAAAGTTTTTCTGACAATTTTTGATTTCACTAAAGAATTATAGTTAAAAAATTATTTTTAACATTCGATTTACACATAATATCAATTTATTAAATTATTCATGTAACCTTGTTATGTTGCATACGAACTTTTAAATTTTTGTATATTACAAAAGTGGAAAATATACATATATCACATTACTAAAAATAATTTCATAAGGTAAGTGCATTATAAATAATAAATATTGAAAATATCTGAAATTTTTATATTTTAAAATAAAAAAAAAAAAAATAATAATATTTTTATTTCACTTGGTTTTCCTTTTATTTTGGTTTTTATTTTTTCCATCTGAAATTAAATTAAGCATAAATGTATAAAAACCCTAATTTCTTGTTTATTTCATTATTGTTTCATGTATGTAAATTTGAAACCAAAAAAAAAAAACAAAAGAAGAAAAATTATTAGTTTTTCAAAGTTCTTTGGATCAATTATTTCATTAATTAAATTAAAACTAAAGAAAAGAAAACGAAAACGAATAATTTTAGAAAATTGTTTTTTGTCAGAAAAGACATGCAATAATTTTTTCCCTTTTTTTTAAAAAAAACATTTGATAAACATAATTTCTAACCCTTATGAGAATTTCCACATTGCTGTATTATATACATACATATGTATGTACACACATAATAGATATATATATAGACAACATTATATATTTATGTATATATTCATATGTATGCAGACTGAAAATACGATGCATGAAAATTTGATCTCACTTTGAGTGCAAATGCATCTGTTACACTAACACACCACTTAGGTGTACTTATTTAACTAAAATATGCACATAAATATTAAACATGTACATATACATTATATGTATGTGTGTATGAATATATATCTAGTAGTGTATAGTATCTAAACACTTTTTTGTAAGTATATCACATACATTGTTAATATATGAGATGAAATTATTATCTTATGTTCTGGAACTAATGCAAATTTCATCATTTTCTTATTCGTCCTTTCTCTTGTAACATTTTTAGTCTTTTTGGCAAAGGTTTTCCACAAGAATGTTTACGGTAAAAATGTGACACAATTTATAGTACCAATGGGTGGTATATGAACAAAAATATTTTCTCTTTCTTGTTTGTTTGTTTGTCTTGTGTTTTTTTAACTTAATTTTGTGGTCATGATGAAGTACAATTCATTCAGCCATTCATTCAGTTTTCCTTTCTTGACTTCATCTATATATAAAAGCAAGTGCATTAACTTAGCTGGAAACCTATAACTTGGCTATAACCTTATTTTAACAATGCAACTAAAGTTTTTAATACAATCTCAAAAAATTATAATGGAATTTAAAATTTAGTATGAATAAAATTTTATTCTTTTTTTCCGAACAGAATGTCATAAATAATTCTTGTAATAAAAAAAAAAAAATTGAAAATATTTAAAAAAAAAAATTCCGCTTTTTAAAAGAAATCTGAAAATTTCTTCATATTTTTACGTTTTCTTCTAGATTATTTAAAAATTGTTTGAGAAATATAACATAAGGTATAGTTTTAATACTTTTTTCTTCATTCTTGAATTTTTTCAAGGAAGTAATAAGATTTGCTTTTATTCAGTTATTTTTAATAATATATTTAAAATTTAATTTCAATTATGTTGACAAACACTAGATTTTGTAAATGAAAAATAAGAGATTAAAGCAGAAAAAAATTTCTTAAAATAATTTTAGCCATTCGTTCTTCTGTGTAATTTAATCAATTTTAATAATGCTTTTTTGCAAGTAAAAAAACTTATTTGCTATGTAGTTTCATAAATTTCAAATGAGGATAATTCGAATTAGAAATTTGGTTTATGTTTAAATTTTATTATTTTAAATTATAAATTAAATAAATAATATTAGTGTGATAAATTTTTTATCAAAAATATATACGTACATATTTAAATTTTGTTGGTTAAATAGGTCCAAAGCCAAAGTAACAGAAAAAAATGCGCATACAATGTTAGCATACATCATGCAACAACAAAGTATGCTAATGAGTATTCTCACGAAGGACAAATTATATTCAATCAAATATGTTTCCTTTTATTTATGTATCTAAGTAAAATTATTTAAAGGGTATGTAAAATAATAGCGGAAATACTTTTATGACCTTTATAAAAATGAAAACAAAAATAAAAACAGAAGCGAAAAATGTTATTATTATGGAAGCTAAAGTATAAAAGGAAATTCTATTAAAATCTCACAAAATTATAATATGCATAAAATGATATTTATGTACATACATATATACGTATGAGTGCATTTTTTACACAAGAAAAATTGTTTATCTGAAATAGAAGAAATAATGTTCATAAACTAAAATAAAAGAAAACACATGAGTAGTTTTTTTTAACTCACATAACCTTTTGTTTTGTAGAAAGAATTCAATTTTTGAATATGTATCTTCATTCATATACCTATTTATGTGTTATGTAACAAATTTAAATGCCACAATCTATAGATAATTTTCTATATAGAATACACTTCATATGTAGGTTTATTTATTGGAAGGGTTTTTATATTTCGTATATTTGTTTCACATAAGGAAAATTTTAGTTTTATGGAAGAATGGCCACAAAAATAAAAATATTTACACATGAATTTCAAATGCGTATAAATAAGAATTTTATCTTGAACATTTCTTAAAAAATAGCTTCATTTATATTTTCCTTTTTTTATCAGAGACATTTATGTGCATAGAAAAAAATATAGGATGTTCCAGAATAAATGTTATTCCTACTTTTCAGAGAATTTATTGTTACTCGGTCCTTTTTATGCTTCTGTTTTCTCTTCTAACCATACAGTGAGTTTATTATTTTTGGACATGTTTATAGTATGAATCGCCATATTTTCGGCAATATATTTTAATTCAACATATAAATATGGTTTACACTAAGCGCTTGCAAATTAAAACTAAATATAAAAAACATAATATAATATATCATTTATTTGTAATAATAAATCATCATTACATAATTACCTACGATAATAACATTTCTGTGAATAATATACGTATGCTCTTTTTGACCTTTTTACATTCTCTTCCGCATTGCATACTGCATTCACTTAACGTTGCAACTTAACACTCAGTATTTATTTAAATTTTAGCACGTGTTTTCTTAAAAACGTGTACATACATACATATGTATGTATATGCATGAAACTGAAGATTCAATTAAATTGTATTCAAAAAGCAAAACAACATCATTTGTCCATTTTACACAATAGTTAATTATTACATTGCTTATTATGTAATTTAATACATACTTTGAAACCTAACATTAACTGTAAACATTTTCAAATGACAATTACTGTAAGTTATTTGTGTAAATGTCATTGTGTAAATGTAATTCATAATGTATAAATGAAAAATATTTCATTTGAAGAAACATTATTTTTTTAATAACATTCATATGTACATACATATATGCGTGTGTATACCCAAGAAAACAATTATGAATACCGCTAAATTCTTGTTCATACTACTAAAATTAGCTTTATTTTAAAAGAAATAATTTGTTTTCAATTTTCTACCATCAATTCAATTGCATACTTTGAATCTGTACAAATCTAGAAATTATCTAAATTTTTGTTATTTAAGATAATTCCCAAACATAAGAAAAAAAAAAAGAACAATTTTATTCATAATTTTTTATAAACATTTCCTGTGGGAAAAGATGGAAAGAATTTTTTTGGTAATCATTTTTAATGGATTTTTTTTTCTTTTCAAATAAATATTTAAAAATAAATTTCGTTTGTTTTTATATTCTTATCGTTCTCTTAATCTTTTATGCTTTAAGTATGTATCAAGTATATAAAAAAGGATTTACTAAATTTGGTATTCAATTTCCTTTATTTTTTGTTTTTTTTTTTTTTCTTTCAAAATATAAAGTACACCAATAAATTTGATGCTACTAATTTATAATTATTACAAAATCAAGTAAATTTATTTTAAAAGTTAAATACAATTGTTTTTATTAAATAAATTCAAATGAAATTCGTGATTTCGTAACGCATATATACCTACAACATAATATAAAGTGTATGAATGTAATAAAAGAAAACAAAAGAATTTCCCATGTAATAAATAAAACTTAAAAGATTTTTCCGACTGACATTTAAAGTATGATATAAAATCTGTGTTATACGTTGTAATGTGTAAAATTTACACATTTTAACATTGTTTTTTATTTACATTAATCGATTTTGTTTTCTACTTCATCTTGTATACAATTTTATTCAATGGTAATACAATTTAAATTTTTATTCTTATTGAAAATTCGATTATCTTATCATCTAATTTTCTCATAATCATTATCAACGTGTGATCATCATTATGTAGGTAGTACTATTCTTCTCTTTTGTATAAACACGTATTACCATTAATATATAATCACAATAAATTTACACACTTCCGTCTAAAATTTTTATTTAAAAAATTAAAACAATTGAAAATGATGTTCACCTGTACATAATTAGAATTCATTTCGTGTAATTTTGGAAAAATAAAAAATTAAAATAAAAAACCAACTAATGAAAATTGAATTGCATTTAATTTATAAATCTATTCAGGATAAATTTAGTGAGAAATGTAAGCATAAATGAATAATAATAATGGAAAGCAGCAAAACGCATTATTTGTACATGCACATATAATATGAAATAAACACGTATAACAACATTTCACAATGGTGACATTCTAAATATATTTGTGCAATAACCCATATATCAGTATAGGTGAAAATGAAAGAGAATGCAGTGGATACACCTATAAAAATTTACCTATGTATATAATATGCACATCATGTATAAATAATTTTACCTGTTAAGAATTTTTCATTTTTTTTTTCATTTTTGATTTGTACTCTAGAGCCGTACATGGATAACAAGAAATCATTCATTGTTATTCTAGTATAATATAATATACGTATTTGACAGAAGCAAGAAGTTATAAGAATCAATACCTTAATACTTGGCACATTATCCGTATACTCTACCATTAGAAGTTATATTACATACACATAACACATCACATAAACTTTCATGTAGGTAACATCACCTACAAATATTTATTACATATTATTTCTTTTATTCAATGGAATTATATCTAAATTCTGATCACGTATTGAATAAAAAATTTTAAAAGAAGATTCTTTTTTTCGTGTTTTTTTTTTTTTTTTTCATTCTTCTTCGTAATGCTTTTCAACAGAATTCATCTTTTTTATTTATTTATTTTTGTTTATATTTTTGTGGTACCTTAGTTCTTTCATATACATACGTACATACTCATGTACTTTTTGTATAGAAAATGTGCATATATAAGTAACACAGAATGAAAAAAAAAAGCAATAAAATAAAAAGAAAGTAAGAAAAAATACATGACTTGTATTAATTTTAATGTAAGCATGTATGTATGTTTTTCATTACATTTATTTCACTCTCGTTATCATTGTTATATTACTACATATTTTTATTTTTGTTATCTTTTGGGGGTATTTTAGTAAGACAACAAAATATTTTCTTATTTTCAACATTATATCATATTGTTATTATGCAACATACTTTGTATTAATTCGAAAACAAAAAAACAAAAAAAAAAAAAAACGAAAAAAACAAAACTAAATAAGCAAAATTAATTTAAACTTATAAATCTTTTATTTTTATCTTTCAAAATGTTATCTAACGTACTAGACACCTTCGCTTAAAGAATACAAAATATTTTTCGTTATTTTGGAAAATAAAATTTTAATTGAATTTTTCTTTAGTTACAATATCTAATACATTTGTCAAACACTGACAAGATGTATTTAACATATATGTACGTTAACTAAAAACAAAAATTATGTAAATAGTATAATAAGGATTTTTAAAATTGTTTTAAAAAGATTTCAAGAAAATACTGGTACCTATTTCTATTTTATGTATAATATTATAGAATTTTTAAAAAGATTAAAATACATTTTTAATATGTTATTTTGCATTTCTTATATGTACTTAAATGGCATTTGTTTGTTTGTATTATTTTATGCTTTGCATGTATGTATTATTATTGAGTCATTAAAAAGGTTTCATTTTATAGCTTTTTTATTTCATTTTCATAGAATTATAAAATGACCAACAGACCATTTTTAAACTATTTTATATGCATTTCTTTTTTAACACGTTTACGTACGTACATAAATGTATTATTGATTTTAAATGAAAGTAATTTCCTCATTCTATAAAACACAACGTACATATAAGAGTTACATACATAGTTGTTTAGTTACTATTTTAGTTGTAATCTTTTTCAAATATTATTTCTTTATGTAAAAGTGTTTTTTTTTTTGTCGTTGAAATAGAGCAGTTAATATCATGTATAAAAATGTGTACTTTTTTTAATACGAATACGTTTGTATAAGTTTATATATGCATGTATGTACATGTGGATACATACATACATGTGTGAAATAAAAATGTTTACGTTTACGATCAATTTTGTATTCATATCATTACATAAATATACATACATATATACACAAGTTCTTTGCGACATTTATGTACAGACATAAAATTCTATTATAGTGTGTGTATATACTTTCTCTTCTTTAACTATTAGTGTTTTATTCTAAATTTGACATTAAAACGATTCATTTTTTATATGTACATAATATATGTACTACATGTATGTTTTATTGTATAAAACCTTATAATTTATTAAATTTAACAATTTTTCTATTTATTTTACATGAAAACAAAAATAGAAATTTCATTTCATTCTAAAACATTTTTATCTGTTTTATATTTAAACAAATTGATGTTTACACTACATTATATTTTCTTAATAATAAATTTATTAGCATTTTCTGTATTTACAAATTAGGTATGTTCGTTCTTGTTTTCATTTATATTTTAATAATAAAATTAAATAAATTTGTAAATTATTTTTCAATTTTCCTTCTCTATATATTATGAAAATTTAATGATATAACTGAAAATGTACATATTATTTTAAATGGGTCGTTTAAAATTGATCTGAAATCCATTCAATAATTTTACAATTTAAGTAAAACACAATAAAAATGAATGATCTATAAAAGTTATGTTATTCTACCACATTTCTTGTAAACATTTTACATTCACTTGCATTTTTATGTATACATCTTATTTATTATACAAAATATGTATGTATGTATGTAGTATTAGTACACATAACGTTTTTTATGTATATACATACATACATATATAGATATGTTAGAGAACGTACATAGGTTAGGTTATAGGTATATGTAATTGAAAATTGTAACACTTTCTTTTTAGAAAATTTTACATTTCTTCTTATACGAAAGCATATGTATTAACTTCTTTTTGTACCAAGTAAACGTACACGTATATATACACAAGGGATTAATATACCGAAATAAAGAAATGTATTCTATCGCCACTGTTATCTCAATTGCTGAACACACAAAATGCATATACATGCAATCGAGTTATGCATTACATACAATAAAATAATGTCATATTAAAATATATCATCATCTTACAGAATCTTAAGATTCATTTTGATTGATATTTTTGACGTTACAAGCACATAAATAAGAGCATGGATCAAAATGATAATAACTTATATCAAAAGACAATACTAGCACGTTTATTTATTTTATATACATTATGTATGTGACTTCATTTTTAATAAGCGTTTATGATGAAAGTGCGTGCTTATCTTACGAATTTTCATTCACCAAACAAGAGATGTACTTATATCTATATTATACATATGTATGTATATTACAATGAGAAATTATTATGTTGAAATATCTATCTTTAAGAATCTTAACATAAAATGAAAAATTATCGTTTACAGATAAAATCATAATAATATAATAATAATAATAATAATAATAATGGTAACAATAATAATAATGATAATGGTTCAACGGAAAATGTGAAGAAAGAATAAAAAAAATTTTTTAATTTTTTACATCACGAACGATGACACAAAATTTCATATTTATTTAAGGAAACAAAAAAAATAAAAAAATTATATTTTGAATTAGGGTCTGACGGTTTAATGCACGAAATGATGCACAAGTGTGTAATAAATTTCAATTTAAGCATAATCCTAGGTTATGGCAACATCTTACGAATACACTAAATACGTTTAGATAAGACAGATTTACGTATTCTAGGTATGTGCACTTGGTTTAAGAAAAAAGGAATTCCATTTTCAGATATAATATTTTCTCTTATCAACTAGATTTTTGTTTTTATACAAAATCTATTTTCATTTACTTTTGTATTATGAGAAAATTATTATTCACAAAATATTCAAATGATTATAAAGTATAGAAGTGTAAACCAAAATAATTTTTTTTTTTTTTTTTAAATAAAATTATTCTGAGAATATGATCATTATCAGGAATTGAATTCCATGTAGACTATTTAAATTGAAAAATTTGTTGAAAGGCGAAATCTTCTATAAAATCTGTAGTAACTTTGTTGCATGTCAAGGTAAGGAATATTTGAAAAATTGATGATAAACAAAAAAGATTGGATAAACTGTTAACTTCCTGAAAAGGTAACATAAGTTTCCATTTTTAAAACCAGAAATAAACTGTATTTTTTTAAGTATTGTATTACAAACTGTACCAACACAAATTTGCCTTTTAGGGACATTTAAATCTTACATTAATGTTCAGATTGAATTGTTTGATAAAATCGAAATGATTATTTCTTTATAACTGTCTATTTATCTATAATTTAATCTCAACCATATAACACTTTTGTTAACAAAATATATTATCATTTTAAAATAAAATGCGATTTCATATAAAATGTCAGTCAAAAAAAGGTAAACAAATCAATAGCCATGTCAATTTTAATTTCTTCTTCCTTTTTTTGCTTATTATTTTTAAATACGAACGTTAAAAATCCAAGAAAAAAAAAAAAAGAATAAAAGGAAAATTTTCGCTATATAATTTAATCGACAGTATAAGGCTATAGTAATCTCATTTACAATGTAAGAAATTTAAATGTTTTTCAATCAATAATTCATACTTTTAAGATAAATGGGTACATGTGTATATTCTTATGTAGAGGTAAAAATTAATGGTTTAAGACCAACAAGTAAATAAATTTACCCTAAGGCAAAATAAATGAAAACAAGTTACAAGTATTAGCATTACATAAGCCGTATATTCGTGTTGTAAGAAGTGCATACAAGTACTGTAAATATGTACATAATGTACATATATATATCTATGTACAATATTTATTTGTAATTATATGAGTAGGATACGACATTTTCAATATAAAAGTGGAAAACGTCATAAACACAATACACATATTATACATAATTCAATTTTGTTTAAATTTAACTCTTTTGAAATAGTTGCTTTTTATAAACTTGCATCATGTATTGTACCTTATTGTACATACATATTCATATGTATGTACACACATATGTCGAAAATATTTTAAATTTTATCCTAAGGTAAAAATTGTTTATCAAAGAAATTTATTGTGTCTGTGTAATTATATTGTATATTTCATCTAAATCGACGTGTACATTATATATATTATATAGCTCATGCTTACGTACCTTAACTTGATGTGACATAAACATTTAAAAACATCGATTTTCATTTTTGAAGTACCTACATTTTTTAACTAATAAAAATTATAAACATCAACAAGTTAATTATATGATGCATTTGATATACGTACGAAAATATGTCACATTGTTCTTCAAAAAATCCTAATTGAACTTTATGAATAAAACACGAATTTAAATAATAATTTTATAAATTTTTTACATTTTAAAAATACGTTTACTTTTTAAAATTTCCGGATAATAAAAAAATAAATTGACTCGGTTTTTTTTTTTCTTTCATAATTAAAAATTACTCGTCAATACTTCTCAATTGAGTTATAAATAGGAATTGTTAAATAAATAAACGTAATTTTAAATTTTCAAATTCATTTAATAAACAATGAAAATTCATTGAATTTTTTTAATGTTCAACAAACAATAACAAACAATACTATAGTGAAAAATGTTGAACATTGAAGAATTTATAAAATAAAGTACCTACGTAACATTGAAAAATGAATTCATGCATACAGGTGTTCTCCTACACTTTATTTTATATGTAATTGCATTTCAATACCAAATTTACATTAATTATATCATCTAAAAAATGTTAATAAAATAAATTTAGTATTTTATTCTTTTTTTATATTCATTTAATTGATATATTTAAAAGTTGGTATCATCAACTTTTCAACATTTTGTATATCGTTCAAGGTAATATCCAGTTTTTGTTTAATTTTAGCTCACGCTCCTTTTATTGCATCTGATGCAATTATAATAAGCCAGTTCTATTTAAACGAGTTAAATTAGTTTTTATTTTTATTTAATTAATTTTGTTTTTTTAAATGAAAAAAGATAATGATAATGGAATATTTTTTTTTTAAATAGCATAATTTTTTCAATTTATTTAAATGAAAATACATATTTAAGAATAAATGAAAATTAGAATACAGTTTGTAAAATATAAAACTATAACGGAATTCACACTTTAAATTCATTTTATAAAAATATTAAATTTTAATCGCGTGTTTCAACCTGTGAAAATACATATACATATATGAATGTACACCAAAAATAGATATTTTGCATGTATGTATATGACATGTATAATTAATATCCTGAATAAGTTTGCCAACAAATTAGAACAGCACATTATGTATTTTATAAATGTATGTACATGAATCTACAATATCTTATACTTAAGATTTAAATGTTATGTAGTATATTTAAACTGACATCTACAACTTTGCTCATCTTTACGTATAGCCATGATAAATGTATATTTTGTAGGTAGCAGCATATTTCAATTAAGAATTTGTACATTTTATTTTAAATATATGTACATGCCCGATTTAACTGAATAATACTATAATATCACATCTCGTAATAGAATTGATACTACTTATAATGAAAACAACAAAAAATTCAGTACAATGAAGCCTTACACATATACTTTCTTGTACATAATTTATTACAAAAAATATACAATTTATATATTATATACATATGTATGTCTTTTTTTATACAGGTGACTTGTAATATTCTAAAAATACATGCTCATTTTTTTTTCTGTTGTTTTTATGTACTTACTATATATATATATGTATATAGACTTTTTAACTGTCTCAAGTAAAAGAAGAAGAAAATCGTGTATATGAAAGAAATTGGTTTTAAAATGGGTTAATCATTCTTGAGTTCAATTTCCTGATTTTCTGCCCTACTTTTATCTATCTACAACTTAAAAGTGAACAAATTTTATGTTCTACGTAATACACATATGTATGTGTGTGTATGTACTTATATAAATATAAAAATCTGCAAAATACTCAGGTATGTACATAAATTTGTATACATATTTGAATACTATACATACATATGAATTTGCAAAATTTGCAATTTAAGTTGTTATATTGAATTTATAATGCAAACATCTTCAAGATTTTTTATACATATACATACATACATATATAGGTATATGCTATAATACAGGTATGCAATGTTAAATTGTGTTGAATCTTCGGTTGATGACAAAAATAAGGAGATTGCATTCAATAAGTGAATTAGCTATTTTACAAGGTTAAATATTTAAAGGAAAAAAAAAATTAAAAAAAGGAAACAGAAATGAAATGAAAAAAAATACTAATAAAATAAAAACAAAACGATAGAGCATACAAAACTAAAGGAAAAAACCCTTGATTTAAAATTACAAAAAAAAAATGAAAAAAAAAAATGAAAAAATAACAAAAATCATAATAAGGATGTTTAAGATATTTTTTTTTTATTACAAAATTACATACTGTAAATAGTATTGCATTTATATGGTAATTTTATCAACAAAAACATCATGTTATACAGTTAAATAGAATTTTTATGTAAGTGAATGAATGTCAATTTTTAAGTGTAGAAAAAACTCTTGATTTTTGTTAAAGAGCTTTTAAAATTTTCAATTTTCGACATTTTATTTTTCTCTTAAGAGAAGTTTGTTGTTATTATCGTTAAGTTCTGATAAGCTAACATGTATACGTATATCATTTGAAAATTAATTTTTAAAATGAAAAAAAAAAAAAAATTAAGATTGTTTGTTGGGTCAATGGTGTTTTCGAGAATACTTGAACTTTTAATAATAATTAACATAAAAAGATTTTTTTTTTTTCAATGTTAAAATTTTAAATAGATAGAATATCTATTTTATTTTATCAATTTTTTAATATTTTTAAAGTATCTACATTTTTAAAGAATTTTAGTTGCAATGAACATTTTGTTTATTGAAATGAATAAAGTGTATTTGAAATTTATGGTAAATAAATTCAAAATGCAAAAAACAAATGTAGTGAAATCCTTTACATAAAATTTTAGTTGTATAAGCATACTTTTATTTTGTATACTTTTTTAACCATGAATAATAATTTATTTTTAATTCAATTCAATCTTCAGTTTAAAAAAAAAATGTTTATTTTTCATTGTTATTTGAGAATTTCCAAAAAAAAAACAATGTTGCTTTTCTAATCAATATGCTATAAATATGATTCAAGAAGAAACATAAAATCATGAAAGATAATAAAACCAATGTAATCGAACAAAAACATACAATTAAGGTTTTTATGATTTTTCTTTTCTCTAATACAAAATAAAAACAAATGCATTTATATGCACAGTTCTATACCAAATTAAACAAATACAAGTTTTCTATATCTTTTATTCAAAATGAAACAAAAAACAAATGCCTCAATAAAAACAAATTCATGGTTTTTCTTCTCCATTATTTCGTTCATAAAAACTTTAATTTTTTCTTATTATTTATCTAACAGATTTTTTTTTTTTTTTAAATTGTTTTTCTTTTAATTTTTCTACGAACTTTTGAACATAGATTAGTTTAGTATACAGATGTGTCGGTGAGTGATTCAGGAAATAAAGTTTAATTTTTTGTAATGTAAGGAAATAGACTGAATTTATCACAACTATATAAGTAGGGAGAAAATCTAAAATGTAACAATTGAAATTCATTAAAATTAACACACTTATTATTTGTCTATTTTACTGTATTTTACAATATGCATTCTACATTTTTTTGAAAGCCAATTTAAGCTTATATAGAAACGCTAATTTTTATTTATTCTCATTTATGAGAAATTGTTTTCGATATAATTTGCATATAAGATAAAAAATAGGAATCACACCTGAAAACGAGTGTCGCTATCTAGTATCTATGAATATATATTGTGTTTTTGATTCAGCGTAATTTCTTATTTATTCTGCTTTTCTCTTTTTTTGTCTTTAAGAAAAAAAATTATTCTCATAAAGGTACCAAGTTTATCATAAATATTTGAAATGTTTTCAACATAAAAAAAGATACACGTAATGATTATTCATATAGTACTATACTAAATGCAAAATTTTTAATTTAGGTTTTAATATATGTTATGCTTGATATAATAAAAATGATGTTCTGTTTTATTTTATTAGTTTGTAGTTTTGTTTTTTTAACATTACATTTTGACATGATTGCAAACAATCAGTTTTCAAATTAAATCATCAAAATTATTGTGTGTATGCATGATATGTTTGTGCTGGATGAATAATCTAACTTAAAGGCAAATTTCTTATATGCATACATTCATTTATTATATGTATATATTATTCACATAATTTCATAGATATTTCAATAATTTAATTTAATTATAATTTACTTATCTTTTACAAAATATGAACATATGCATACTATAGGTATATGTTATAATAATAATAGCAATTATTGTAAAATAACTAGATATAAATATGTACTCATTTAATACATGCACATACACATAACAATTTTCAAACACAGACACATACATACACATAAGAAAATAGATTTGATTGTGTGATTTATGTTTGATATATATATGGGTATATTGTACGCGTGCAATAATTTCTTATTCAATTATTTTCACGAAGGTTATTAACATTTCATTGATGTGAAACGAAATTGAAATAAAATCTATGTATTTGAAACAAAACACAAATATAAAAAAAAACATAAAATTACTGGTGTACATAATGTACACAACAAAAACAATAATAAAAAGAGATTACGCGATATAATCTGTATTTGTATCTAACAATTTTTGTTTTTTGTCTGTTGTTTCATTGTAATTTCTATTTTCTTTTTTTTTTTTTTTTGTGTTCATTCTCTATTTTTATTCCTCAAATATAAATCTTACCCATAAATCTATCATTTACATGCATCTATAAAAATTGCATTTTATTATTTATATCATAAATATAAGTATTGAAATACGAGATATTTATTGTTTATTGATTTCAAATTAAAAACAACATAATATTTTATATTATATACATACATTCAATAAAATCACATACACGATTACATATAAAAAACAAAAAATAAACACATCAGGGTATGTGTACGAGCATGTACATACATACATAAATGTTCGTATGTACTATATTCGTAGTGATTAATAAAATAGAACAAATAATATCTGAAATTTATGAATAAAATTATCGTAATTATAAAATGAAATATTAAATTTTAAAACAAAAACAGAAAAAAAAAATTTTTTTTTTATTGTTTGGAAAACTCATTTTGATTTCAAACATTTATTATTATTGAAAAATTTGATTAATTTATAATAAAAATATAAAAATAAATACATAAATAAATGAACATCGTACGTTTACATTTATAGGTGTATGAGAAACTTTTTATTTATTTTAATTTTAATTTATTTTATGTTTTTCGAGTAGTAATCAATTCATTTATGTACATATTTATTTATTTATTTATTTTTTTCATTTTCAGATATTCCAATAAAACGTCATGAATATAAACGATAACGAATGTCATAACAATTCTTTAGGATGATGAATTATATCCATAATAAAATTATTAAAAAAATGTATCAAAGAAGTTATAATAATTTTTGGTTTCCATTATTTACATTACTAGTCACAGCTAATTCAACATTGAGTCAGTGTCCATGGCAACGTGATATTCCAGATCTTCAGACATCATGTATTTGTGCCTATAATTTAGGTCATGAATTATCTGTTCAATGTGATCAGGTGAATTGAATAATTTGACAAAAAAAAAAAAAAAACAAACATATACATATGTACCCCACAATACCCCATACTTAATTTTGAAAAAAATTCAAATTTTATTTTTTATTTTATTTTAGGTTAATTTTTCACTTCTAATAGATGCTTTAAATCGTTTCGCAAAAAATAAATCAATCGATTTATTATACATAAATAATTCAACAATTGATAGATTACCCAATAATATTTTTATAAATCTTCGTTTACATAATGTTCAATTGAGTAGTTGCAAAATTCAAATAATTGAAGATACAAGTTTTAAAGGTCAAGAGAATGTATTGAGGAATTTAAATTTACAAGATAATTTACTTGAAGATGTTCCAAATAAGGCACTTGGAGTTTTAAATATCCTCAATTTACTTGATTTATCAAGAAATCGGATAAAAAATATTCCAGATGGAACATTTCAAGGATTAAGTAAATTATCTACGTTAAAATTAAATGATAATAATATAACATTATCATCGGGTGCCTTCAAAGGTTTAGAAAAATCTTTGAAAAATCTTAATTTAAAAGGTACAAGACAAAAGAAAGTACCAGAAGCTGTACGTGGTTTAAAAGCCTTAGCATTTCTTGATTTGTCACAAAATGGAATTAAAGAACTTCCTGGTACTGGAGGAATACGTACATTTGAAGGACTTGATTCATTGACTGCTTTAAATTTGGAACGTAATCTTATACAAAATCTTGGTGAAACCGCATTTTCCGGTGTCAGAAAAACATTGAGTTCATTAAGTCTTTTAAATAATTTGTTAACTGAATTTCCAGTTGGAGCTATTCACTCTTTAAAAGAATTACGAGTTTTAGATATCGGTTTCAATTTATTAACAGCAATACCTGAAGTGGCATTTAGAGGAAATCCAAACATCACTTTATTAGCTTTAGACGGAAATCCACTGCCAACCGTACCTGAAAAGGCCTTAAGTCATCTTAATCGGACCTTACGAGGTTTGTCATTGGGTGGTCGCTTTTTACATTGTGATTGTAAATTAAAATGGGTTGCCGAATGGATCCAGAATGGGGACCTTCAAGTAATATCATCATAAAATTAAATCAAATTTTATTTTCAGTTACTATCAATTTCTGCTTATATTGTTAGGTAACTTCTCGCGAACGTAACCCACAATTTTGTGGTTCACCTGCACGTTTTCGAGATAGAGGATTTTATTCTATTCAACCAGAAGAACTTACATGTCCTGAATCTGATGTAGACTTAAACGGACCAGTTGGAATCGTTGATTCTTTGATACCAAAATCAACTCCATCATCTACAACTATTTCTCGAATTGTTCCAACTACATCACGTGGTACCACTTCGAAAACTGTAAGACCATTTTCAACAACAGCAATAGATTCTATTTCAACGACTGTATCAACCACATCCTCACCGACATCCATTGTTACATTAACAACGACTAAAATATCACCCACTACGCCCTCATCTACTACAGCAAGTTCAACGGTAAATCATTTTTTAACAATTAACTATTGTACAACACCAAACACAACAATATTATGAATTCATTGCCATTTTACTATTCTACACAGGTAAAACCATCAGGACACCACCCATCTGGTGCCGTACCATCTGTTAAAACTCAACCTATTTGGCGTCAGAATAATTCACCCCACAAACAACAACGTCCACCCTTGGTGTTAGGATTCCCACCGCAACGTGGTACACGAATAGACGATGCCAATGAAGTACAAGTGAAAAATGCATTCCGTCAAGATAATTCGGTCATAATTCAATGGGATTCTGACACAGCAAACATTCTAGGTTTTCGGGTTGTATACCGTCTATTTGGGGAGAAAAGTTTTAAACAAGGACCACCATTAGAAGCAAGCGAACGAGAATTTAAAATAAAAAATGTTCCACCACAGGAATGCATTATTGTTTGTGTTATTTCCCTTGAGGAATTGAATGTTACGCCTGATACTGTACCATATTCACAATGTAGAGAAGTTAGAACTGTTTCTTCACAAACTTCAAATATGGATAAAATAACCATAGCTGCCAGTGCTGCAATTTGTGGCACCATTATTGTGGCTGTAATCGTGTTCATTGCTGCAAGCAGGTAATAAACTTTTATTAACAAACATAAAAATTACAGTAAAATTACAAACATAAAAAACAATAAAATGCAAGTGTAAATGAATGAAATTTATATAACTGATGTTTATCTCAAATTTGCTTTTTCATTTTCTTTTCCTCTTCTATTTTATTTTATTTTATATTTTTAAACAGACGGTCAAGAAAATTACAATCACTAAATTCACAGAAAAGTCCCTTACCAATCGGTGGATTGCCAGTAAATTGTTGTGGACCAACAGGAAGTCCGGGACCATTAGGATCAATTGCTACATTGTCAGCTTTTAACAACCATAAAGTAAGTTTGATTGTTGATAGTATGAGATTTTATTTATTTTAAATTGTTGTATTTCTTTTATACTTTTCTTCTTTAAGTGGAAGTCCTTCTTTTCAATGTAAAATATTTCTTTATTATTTTTTTTTTCCTTTTTCAAAACCAAATTGAATTTAGGAAAAAAATAATAAATTAAAGCAAAAAAAAAACATAAATAAATGAATATAATATTTTGATAAGTGTTAAACAAGTAATTATTTTCTTCCGCTTTATGAAAGTTTTTTAATTAAAATCTCAATTAAAAATGTTTGATATAAATTTGATTTAAACATAACACATTTACATAAAACTACTATTTAAAAAGATGAACTATTTTGCATGGTATTCATGTAATTTAAATGCACTTATAATGATGCATACGTATTAAGTGTACACAAGTATATTGAGAACATCAAAGTTTTCAAAATCAAACATAATAAAATTTCTTTTTGACAAATGTAAATACATACATACATATGTACATATGTATATGTGTAAGAATAAAAAATTTTTGTTTAAAAAAAAATCCTCTTTTTCTTCTAATATTTTGTAAGAATATTTTTGTGTACACACACAGGTATATAATATGTAAAAAATGCTAACACTGAGCTTTATACACACAAGTGAAATAAAAGAAAATTTTTGCTTTTGCCTTTTTACAAAATAAATAAAAAACACAAGAAAATAACTAAAAATAAGAAGTAAAACATTTAGATTTCATTTCAATAATAAATGTTCTCATTACTCTATTTGAATGAATAAATAAACATTAATGCTGCAAATACGTGTAATTACATTAAAATTTTTCCACTTCGTTGTGAGCATTTTACAAATTAAATAAATAATATAAAAATTTTTAATGCGCCAAAAAATTATAATAAAATACATTTTATTTTTATAATTATGCAGGTTTTAAGAGTTAAATTACAAAATATTACTAAAATTGAAAAAAAGAGCATCAATTTGGAAAATTATGAAATTACATTTTTTTTAAAATTGCTTATAGGATTGGGATCAGGTTTCAGCTTATAGCGGTAGATCAATTCCAAGACCTCGCATTTATCCAATGGATAATCAGGATGATTTGCGGAGTCACGCTTCTCATTTCTCTGGTGTTGGAAAATCAACTAAAGCTAGGTAAGTTAAAAAAAAAAATGCTCTTCATTTACTCTAATCGATAAATTGTTGTAATTGTTTTGGGAGATAGAAAAAAATCATGTGTGGATGGTTTTATTGGAATATCTTTATATATATACGTATAGTAAGCAATTATATTTTAGTTTTGGTAACTATTTGTAGAGGCATTTATCTATCCTCTTACAAAAGTAATATACTTAATATATTTTTGGTTAATGAAAAAATCTATTAAGTAGATTTAAAATTAATTTTATCACAAAGTGGGTAACTCAAATATCATCATATTCCATCACCATATCTTTGCATAAATAAAAAAAAAAAAAATCCAAAAAAAAAAAAAAAAAAACAACAAACTATTTCAGATCGATAGCTGATGGTCAATCGCAACATAGTTTTTCAAATAATTCACATCGTGGATATTTAGGATCGGCATTTCCAACAAATTTAGTTAATTCACGTCCAGAATTACGTCAATCACGTCAATCTTTAACTGCCGCATCGGAACGTATGTCACGTGCATCATATGCTGGATCAATTCATGGTCCAACCAGTATTACATCAAGTTCAAGAAGATCTAGACCTAGATCTAGATCCCGTGATCATTTAAATGGAACACATATTCACAGTCATCGACCAGGAAGTCGGTAAGTAGTACATTCATATTCATTGCATTGTGTTTTATTATGCTACATTTACTGTCTGCATGTACGTACTTTACATATGATACATATAAATATTTCATTAGTGTACATATTTACCTACATACACGTTATATTTATTTTTTAATTCATTGCACTTATCATTGTTTTTTTTTTGTTCATGGATGCTATTTTTTTTAACATTATAGTAAAGAATAAATAAAATAAAGTAAAAAAAAAATACAGACTAAAGCATTCGTCACGTAAACAAATCTCATAATTCATGGTACTCAATTGTATTAAGAAGTTTTGGTTACGGTGGAGGTTACTTTCATTTTCAAAATAACATTCCAATTTTCTCATTATCTACATTTTTTGTTTATAATACATGCATATTATGAACATGCTTTTTATACTATACTTTTTAATTTTATTATGATTTTTATTTAATATTTCAACGTACTACATACCACAATAAAGAAAAATTCAATAATAATAACGTACTCTTATTATTTTTATAAGCACTATTTAAAAATATTATTTTTCATAAAATCATGTTTTATATTTATATGTATACATGTGTATTATATATAAATTTTCCTAGATATTCGACAGCTGGATCAACTCATACACTTAATAATTATTGCGATACATCTGATAATTGGACCGATCATGATATGGATATTTATATGGCTAGAAATGCAACAACACGTAACGGACTTGTGCCATTATGAGGGCGGGTTATCGTCTCATGATACTTTGATGTTGTATTAAATCTTGATGAGATTTTTTGACAACAACTAATTCTGCCAAATTCTAATGGCAGAATTATATCAAATTTATTATTAAGAAATGAACGATCATCAATTAATAACAATACTAATTCTAATATTACTAGTAATAATGATAATAAAAATAATAACATTAACAACAATAGTAATGATAATAATAATCATTGTCAAAATAGTTTCGAATTAAATAACAATAGTAATACTAATTATAATGATAATAATATCGAAATTTTTAATAATAATTTAAGTAATAACCTTATTAATAATAATAGACGACAACAAGAAATTTACCATCATAGTTCAATGCAATGTTACGATATGAAATTAATAAATAATTGTAATTTTACTTATGATAATTTTAATGAATTCAATTTAAATGAACATATTGAAAATTGTTTAAATGAATTAAATGATACACATATTTAAAAATAAGAGAAAAATTATTAATTATCGAATTTGTTAACAATGTTGATTTCATTATTTTTATACATATTTGAATAAATCAAATAAAATTTTGTCTAAAAATTATATCAAATAAATTTAAATTGAATTAAAAATTTGATATAAATAGTTGTGTTAAATGAAATTTAATTAACATAATTAAAATTGCAATTTTTATGCATGAGAAAATTTTTTAATAATAAAATTTTCATTAAACATATCAATATTATAAAAAATTGAGTAACGTAACTTAGTAAAAGACAAAAAAATATTATTATTTAAATAAATCGTTGTCTATTGAATAAAGTCATATTATTGAAATATATATCAAAATATACAAATATTTAAAATAAAAAGGAAATTAATTAGTTTAGATTTAGCGTTGTATCCCAATTTTATTTAAAAAAAAATATAAATCAAAAATCAAAAAAAAAAAAAAAAACAACAAAAAACAAAAGAAAAAAATTAAAAAAAAAATTAAAAAAACAAAAGAAAAAGAAAATAATAGAGAAAATTATAAAAATAAATTAGTTTTAAAATAATATTGTAATAGTTCACAATATTAGTAGGTGCTCAAAAAGAACACAAAAAAGGTTAACAAATTTGAGTGGTTTTAAAATTTATAATTGTGTAACTTAAAAAAAAATAATAATAAAAATAATTAATAATAAGAAAAATTTAGAAACATTGTAAGCACATAATTTTAAATAAAAGCAATAGTTAAGGAAATCACATATTTACATAAGTAATTCGTATTTAGTTTCATTATTTTCATTTTCTATACATTTTATTTTTTCTCTTGTTTATAATTGAAATTTATAATTTCCAAAGAATTTAATAAAATCGATTTTTTACAACTACTTCAAATACAAAAAAAATTTTTTTTTTTATTTATATTTTTTCTTTTTCCCAAGACACAATTTATACACAATTCTAACAGAAAAAAAATTGTAAAAACAATAAAAAATTATAAGTAGATTTTTTTTTTGTGACTATAAATCTGAAATTTTTCAAAACATTACTGAGTCAAAAAATAAAACAATTCAATTTTTTAAGTAAAGAGGATCATTTACTTTAAAATTATCTAATGAAAGTTTTATTTTAATTTTTCTCAATTTAACTCATTTAAAAAATGTAAACTGAAATCATCTACATATATGTTGCATTTGTTACATAACGTCATAGTACATTGGTACGCGCATATATTAAATTCATTTTTTTAAATATTAAATTCTTGTTATAAAACTTTATCGTACACGTATTTTATCTTTAACCATGTAAATGTTTTTCATAGTATAATAGTATAAATCTAAATAAGCATCCGTTTAATCATAAGTTACAAACAGTTAAATATTAACTAGAATATAAAGAAAATAAAAATATGATGATAGCTGAATGGAAACTTTTTTCCCATTAGATTCAATTTCCTTCTATTTAAATAATATTAAACCTAATGTCCAAATGCAATTTGTCTACACATTAGATGTATCCACATAATACTCATTTATTCATACATACACATAAAATAACTAAAGTATAAGTATGTACTAGCGTACTAGTAACTTTTGTACTTGTATAAAAAGGGACAATTTTATACATCCATATTATATGAGTACGTACATACGAGAAACTTATTTTGATAAAAAATTATTACTATTTATGTTATTATTTTATTTTTATATTTTGTATTTTGTTTGTATTTGTTATTATTGCCGTTGAATTGTTTGTTTTTTTTTATGTGTTGTCCAACAACAAGAAAATTATTTAATTTGAAAATATTTCTATTTATTTTACTTTACACATAATTTTTTACTACCATAAAATTGTTTTTCTCTTTCCGTTTTTATAAAAGTAAGTAAAAAAAAAAACTAAAAATAAAAAAAAAGTTATTTTTGTATTTATCTAGCCTAAATACATATTTATAAAAGGATATCGTATAAAATAGCACACACGATGTACATTTTCCTTAAAACACATATATGTACATATTATAAGCACACGTACATAAGCTTTTTAATTATATAGGAAAAAATAAAATTTCTAGCTTTCTTTATTTCCTTTGTTTTCCTTCAATTTTCAATGGATAATGTAAAAATATATGTAATATAAAAAAAAAAGATTATTTACTATTTTTTAAATTTTTTTTTCGCCTTTAAATTGTAGAATTTTATTCTATAATGTGAAAAGAAGTAATTTTTTTAAAATTTGTTATTTTTGTAGACATAAAAATTTATCACTTTTATGCATAAAATATCAAATCAAGAAAACGCTTGCTGTTTTTCTTGTACAAAAAATAAACTAAATTTTGATGAAATTATTTCTTTATCACATTATATCAAAAGAACACAGTTGATAGTTAACGAAATGTAGGAAATAAGCAATAAAGAAAATAAAATAAAAATTTAAAAACAATACAATACAAAAATTAGAAATGTAAAATTTTAGAATAGAATGCACAAAAAATAAATAATAATAATATGTAGTATGTAGATAATTAGATAAAATGGGGATCAAAATGATTATTATTTTATATAAACGATTTAATGGGATTTATTTAAATAATATATATGAAATAGCAGGATGTTAATTTAATTTTTGAAAAAAAAAAAACATAAAATAAAAATTTAGAAAAGAAAATATTATACCTAATTACTGCCTTAGAAAAATAAAATAAAAGTGCATAGTTAGCTTATTCATTAACATAATCAATCAATTAATTATAATTGTAATTTAGTGTTAAATTAAAATACATATAATGATAAGCATTTATTTGCTTTATTTTGTGTCAATTATTTAATTTTAATTAACATACACACATTTATATGTGTATAAGTGAATTTATAAATTTAATTAGTATTGCAATAACAATAATTATTTTTAGCCTTCTTTATATTCTAAACTAAGAATTTTTGTTATATCAAAACAGAAAATAAATATTACTTTTAGTTTTTTTTTGTTTTATTATTCAAAGTACGATAGGAATTGAGAGAAAATGGTTTCATTCGAAACTTTAAAATTCATTTAATTATTTAAAGGATAAAAATTCCTAATAATTTTTCAAATAAAGTTTCAAGTTTAAGTAAAAGTAATTTTTTATTCACTTACCCTGGTATTTGAATACAACGTTCAACTCTATAACGCATTTCCTGTGTAAATTCTGCCCATAATTGACCAACTGCTTGAACACCACCAAAATATGAATTACAAGTAGCTAACAGCATGCTAAGACGACATACAAGTGAATCTGGTTTTGTCGATTTTATTGGTAGTGATTCAAACTGAAAATATTCAAATAAATAATAATAATCAGAAAAAAACTTAAAAATTTTTATAAATTTAATAATTACATTTTCATTTTCGAAACAATCGTAGGGGTACGTTGGCTCTTTCTCAGCATCCGGGAACATATAATATAGCATTTGCATTAATTCTTCTTCTTTCAATGGTCCTTCCGATTTATTAGGTTTTAATCTTTTCATATCTGATCCTTTTTTCCCGGGAAAAACTGATGATAAATTTGGAATTTTCGATTCAGTTAATAAATCTAATGGATTACCACCATCTAAATTTTGTGTACCACCCAATTCATAATTACTACCAACGACACTTGCTAAAGTTCGATTATTTTCTGATAATTTCAAATATTCTGATACAGTATCTGTTAAATAATAAATGGATTGATGCTTAAATTCTGCTCGTACTGACCAAAATGGTGCTAGCATCGGATCTAGATCAGAATAAGTGTCAGAATCGATAATAACATTTTCTGCAACTTCTGGCCATGTACAATTTAAAATTAATTCTTTCACCGGATCCATTGAAACTCCATAAGGCAGGGCATAAAAATTAGTATTCGATGTAAATGTATTTGTAATTTCATCATCATTTTCTTCGTCTGAATCTATGGTGAATGGAACTTTCCCTTTAATTTGAAAATTCGTATTAATGAAATCCGAAAGTAAATATGTCAATCGTACAGAAACCGTAACCGGACTAACGTAAGTTACACCAATTTTCCCTTTAAACATACAAAGTAAACCGTTTAAATATTTACATGTTGGAGGTGCTGTTTCTAATGCAATTATATCAAAATTAATTCTCATTCCAGCTATTTCACATACACCGAAATAAACTTTCAAATCACGTTGCATAATGTGAACAAATACTGGAACTTCTGTGTTACTTTCTGCTACAGTTATACATGCTGAACTCAAAAGAACACGACATTGACTTTCATTCGTAATTGGTTGTTCAATTGGTTCGATAACGACAAATTGACGTAAACCATACCATGCGGCTAAAGGATGAATTCTATCAGTTTTATTAACATCATAAATGCAAAAATTATTATTGAAATTCATTAAATCGATATGTGCTTGGGCCTTTTTAACTACTCCCATTTTCGGTCTTTCATCATCTTCTACACATTGATCTTCTTTATCATCAGATATTTTAGCACGATATAACTTTACCCATAATTCAACATCAGCGAAAAAT
This sequence comes from Anthrax anthrax, assembly GCA_963971155.1. Taxonomy (NCBI): domain Eukaryota; kingdom Metazoa; phylum Arthropoda; class Insecta; order Diptera; family Bombyliidae; genus Anthrax; species Anthrax anthrax. The sequence goes on from OZ020119.1 coordinate 24,429,825, forward strand.
ATTGATTCCGTTTTAATTTCCCAATCACATAAAAACAATTGATTTGGTTCTAATTCTTGTTTAATTTCAGTAAACGGTAATTTCCATTCATGAAATATTTCTTCTAATCTTGCATTAAAAATTTCCCATTCAGATGCTGTTGTAAAATCTTGTTGAAAGAATTCATTATCATCAATTTCCTCAGCCATTTTTCAAATAATGTTTATTTATTAAAACACCCGATTTATAAAGTTTTGTTGAAATTTTACGAAAATTATAGCACTAAATAAAATTTATTTATCACCAATTTTAAATTGTAAACACTTTTTACTACTTTATTATGTTTTTAAAAATTTATCAGCTGATTGTAAAATCAACAAAACATTCTTATACATTATCTGTCATTTGTTAACGAATTAAAAAACAAAACAAAAATAAATCAGACTAATACTAGGTTAGGACAAAGGTGTAAACAATTAGCACTAAAAGATTAAAAAACGAATAACAACACAAAAAGAAGATGAAGAATCTGTAAATAAAAGTATAAAAAAATATTTAATGGTTTGTGTCTAAAACTCTAGTTTACACTCCAACTAACGGATGCTACACATCATACAAGTGTAATCAACAAACGGATGCAAGTACATATGGTTCACATCCTTCGATGTTATTAAAATTAACTGACAAAATGGATTTTCATTGTTTGGTAATTAGAATGGGGGGTTATATAATTTTAAATGTACATTTGAAAAACCTTAACACACAAGTTTTCGAAATGATCAAAAAAGTATGTTTTGATCATCTTTATCTTTACTAAAATTCATCTTTACTAAAATGTTATGATTATAACCCAATATGATATAAAATCACTCTCACAAGTCACATGATATACAGATATAAATACATATATACATGTGTAAATTCTTTTCAAACGACTTGATGTCTTCCCCATCCTTGTTTAAGATTCAAGTTTTAGGTCGATGGCATTCTATGTCGTCTACATGATACGCATGCTCTTCACATGGACATGTATACACATGTGAACATCGACAAAAATATCAAAAGGAATATATTTAAAAGAAAAAAAAAAAAACTGTACATACATACATACTTAAGTGTGCACATATGAAAAGGATTAAAATATGAAAAAAAAAAAACTTTTTCATTATTGTTCATTAAATAATATAATGTTTTTTTTTTTTTTATTTTATTTTTCCTTTATTTCACCAGCTGTACATAAAGTGATTATAATAGTCAAACAACACCAATGACGACAACTAAACTGTTTATGCAAATTCGTTTTTTTTAAGTTCCTGCAAGCAACAAACTTTTTTATTATGCTAGTACTTTTTCCTTTCTATACATACCTACATGTACACGTTTTTACCCCTGTCATTCAAATTTGGATCTAGAATACAAAATTTGTAAGGAACAGAAAACAAAAAATTAAAAAAAAAAAAAAAGAAAAATCTTTTGAATTGTGTGTGCTTAACAGTTTCATGTCTTATAATAAAATCATTTTTGAAATGTGATCGTTTTTTGTACACTCTACTAACATGAATTTCATAGTATATATAAATGCGTGTACATGTAAGTATATAAATTAGTATGTGTATGATTGTATTTGTTGTCATTTCATATATATGTATGTACTTTGTATGTAATGTACAATATTAAAGGGGATGAAAATTTTTCACGGGGAAAACTAGTTCATCATTTTCATTCAGTTGAGCTACAAATTTTCCGGTATACGGGTCAGACGCGTTTATATCAAATCAAAATTTAGCAGAAACAAAAAAAAAATTTTCTTTTTTATTTTTTAATTTATTTTAAAATTAAAAAACAAAAATTAGTATTTTCTTGAATTTTTCAATTTTTATTTTTTAACAATTAAAAATACAAAAAGAAAATAAACAAAAAAAAATATGTATGTACCTATATATAAAAAGTAAAATTTAATTTTCGTTTTATAATGATTTAAATTTTAAAGTACTATTTGAAACGACGGTATTAATTTTCATGTCTTATCAAACTACCATATATAATTTCAAGAAGAAAAAATAATTTACGTCACGTATATGATAATTGTTCTTAAGGCAAAATAAAACTGTGAATTTGTTTTTGTTTTCTTGTTAATTTAACAAAAAAGAAAAAAAAGAAAGAAAAAAGTAAATTAAAAGAGTTGATTTTATTTATTTCACCAAAAAAAGAAAGAAATGAACAATAGTGAATTGTGTATAATTATTTATTAAAAAAAAATTTTTTTTATATAGAAAAAAAAAATCAAACGTTGATAAATGTTGTGTTGTTCTTGTTGTTATTATTACTCTTAGTGTTATGCTGTACACATACATACGTTTTCATACACGTAGATATATCTTTTGAAATTCAAATTAAAATGTTAAAAATTAAATATAATTAAAATACAATTAGCATCATTTTATTATATAGTATTTTATCTGTGACAGTGGATTTATTTGGATTTATCGGATTTAACAATTTACTTAGCAACCAACAATATATTTTATAAATAGCGGGTGCGGTTGATTTCTTATCAGATTTCTTTTCTTATTTCCTGTTTGTTTTTCTTTTATTTTTTGACTTTTGTTTTCAATATAGTATATAAATTTTCCCTATTGTAATATTATTTTCATTTCGCTTTTTTTGTTTTTTTTTACTCAATGAAAAAAAAAATCATTTAATTTTTACTTGGACATTCATTCAAAATAATCATGTATTTCAAAAGATTTTCTTTTTTTTTTTTTTTTTGTTTGTTATTTAAATATTATAATTTTTTACATAATGTAATCTTAAAGAGATTCATAAAAAGTTCATTTAAATTTTGTACAAAAGTATTAAATTAAATCTTATTATTAGTTCTTCCTATCTTATTTTAGTCCCAAAAAAAAAAAGTAGATAAACAAAAAAAAAATAAAACTTCAACTAACTTTGATATACATACCATCATCGTTATACATACAACAGTATGGTAGCAGTGTCATAGCATATTAACTAAATTTTATTGCCTTTTTTTTATTCCACTTCTTTTTCAATAATACAAGAAACTCTTAGATATTTCGAGGAGAATCATGAATAATCGTGTATATTGAATGTTTTGCCTTCAATTTAAATCAAAAGTAATATACATATGTATGTGTATGTATGTATGTAAAAAAAGAGAAAGAAGAAATCATGTACACATCAATATGTATGGTATGTATGTAACTTGGTATATCCTTATGAAAATTGTTTGTACGCACATTTATATAAAATGTATGTAAAATAATTCTATACATATGTATATAACAAAATGTGTATATGCATGCATACACCCACATAATATAAATATACTATATACATAAGTACATATACATAAAATGTACACACGTTTTATACAGTTTGATGATAATAATGATGATGTGGACTGTTATTTTGTTACGTGATTATTGTAATTGTCCTTAATCTCTATTCTTTACATACATATGTATATATTCTTATATATGTACATATTTATCCGTTCATGCATTATAATGTCTTAAAGATGTGGGTATATATAGGAATTACAGATATTTATATCAAAGATACTAGGAAAATTGTATATTTTATTTCAATACGTGCGTACAAAAATGTATTTGTGTATGTATAAGAAAAATACATGTTACATAAAAATGAAAACAAAATAAAAAGTATACATATATTATTAAATTATATACAAAACTAAAATAAAAAGTAAAAAAACAAAACAAAATAAGAAAAATACACATCGTGTGAGGTACAAAAATTATTCTGTTTTCGACTTCTCTTTTCTTGTATGCGATAAATGTTTCGCACACGCAAATCACAATTTTACATACACAAATGTATGTACACATTTATTGTATGTAAATATACATACGTATAATTACACATTGACTTTATAGTAAATACCACACATACACATACCCAAGGTTCAATTTTCTTTTTAATTTTTTTATACTATTTTTCTTTTATTTTCTTTTCTTGTTTGTTTGACCGCTTTTTTTTCATTTTCTTTAATTTCTTTTTGTTTTTTTTTTTTTTTTTTTGTTTTTGTGTGATTTTGTTTGATGTTACTATCATTAAATCCATATTATAAATAAAAGCTATTATTTGCAAATTTTATGTAGCCTAATTGATCAATTCGTTTCCGTTTTGACCTTTTAATATGAAAATTTATGTGTAATGTTCACAAAATTTAATGATGGTAATTTTTTCAGTTTTTTTTTTCTTTTCTTTTTTGTTTTGTTTTTTCTTTTTACTCTTCTTCATCTCCATTTCCTTTATGATTTATAGTTTGTGAACGATAAAGGAAATAAATATCATTATTTATTAATATTATCAAGTAAATTACATATAAGTTTTTTTTTTTTTGTTCTGGTGTATTGTACATACATATATATTTCAACAATAGATATTTACATATCCATAGACAGACATGCATGTATGTATGCGTCTACATCAGTAAATGAATAAATTATAAGTATGTGTGTGTAATGTAATGCGGTTATTCGCCCACAACAGGAAATGAAAATAGGAAATATTTTTCTTATTGAAAATTTTATTGAAAAAAATTTTTTTCAATTCACTTGTACATATGTATGTAAGTGATAATTTCAATTACAGAAATATAAAAACAATTATCATTATCAATTGTTTATATTTCACCTTTGTTTTTTTTTTTCTTCATAATATGTAATATAATTTAATATTAAATCAATTTATTTTGAAATTAGAAAAAATTTTCAAAATTGAATTTCTTCACTATATCATACTACATATATCGCGTTTCGTTTTGGAACAAAAACGCATACACATGAATATATGTATGCACGCATTGCTACGTAATATCACATCTATAAATTAACTTTTGCATGCATACACATGACTATGTAAATATTTGCTTTTTATCACATTTTTTATTTATTTATTTTCCTTTTTGTATTTTCAAATCTTTGTAAGATAATATTTCAATGTATCTTAAAACGATTTATCATTTTAAAATTTAATATTAACAAATCAATCAAATCAAATAAAAAATATTGAAGAAATAAATTGAAAAAAAAAATTGTCTGCAAGCAAAAATATATATTTGAAATTTTTAACTTTTATTTTGTTTAATTTGAAGTTAAAAAAAAAAAAAATGAAATCTTTTCAAAGCTGGATGATTGATTTTTTTTAAGATCAAATAAATTTTGAAAATATGATATAAATTCATTCAATCATAAAATATTTTAATTATTTATTTTGAAATCTGTACAATTCAAAGTTTTAAATGCTAATTCAAAATTTTATTTACATTTTATTATAATTTACATCATATATTAAAAATTTTTATTTTTAAGCAATAATTTTTCAATATAAAATATATAAGATACATTGCTTAATAGATAGATTTAAAAAAATTTACGAATACATAATACCAGTAATAAGTATGTAAATAACATGTAGTTCAAATTATTCTTAAATAATTGTAAATACTTGAACAATTTATAAAACTTTGATTTTGAAATAATAAACTCAAATATACATATGTATACATATTTTCTCTATGTAGACTTAATATAATATTTACCTACATAATGTTTTCTTGTGAATATAAATGATATGAAAAAGCTAATTAAAGTTATTTACTTACATGTTAACTCATGATGTGTATACATATGTATGTATTTCTAGCAGAATGTTGTATAAAATTAAAATATAAAATTTATAAATTTAAAGAATAATAAAGTAGGATACGTTGTACATACCATGAATAAATAAATATGTTATACTTATATTATAGGTTTACATTCATATATGTACATACATACACATGTATTTTACATGTACAGACAAGTATGTAAAATAACTATATAATTACGTACATACAAAATTTTATACTTCATCCACTTCAAGTATAATTTCTTTGACTTTTAAATATAAGTGACATATGTGCATATCCTTTATATAGTATGAATAACAGCCTACATTTATGTTTATAACATATGTATTATATATTAAAATAATTTATTCATGTATTTATTATATGTACATCAAGATATTGTTTAAACATTCTAAAAAACAAAAACACTGAGAATTAAAAGTTTTTGTTTAAGCATACATATAGAATATTTTTATGTATAAACGTGTAATTGTAAGTTTTCAAAGAATTTTTTTTTTTATTTATTTATTTATTTATTTTTTGTTGAGAACATCTTTTAGAAATTGTATCAGATGTATACATGTATTGTATTTACACTGTATTGGTAAAAATAAAATTTATTTATTATTTATATTATCATGTAGTGCAAATATTACTAAATTTTCTAGAAATAAGCAAAGCAAAAGCTTTATATAAATCCATAATTTATTTTAATACAAAAAAATAAAAAATAAAATAAAATAAACCACAAAAATTAAATTGTATCGTCGTTTTAATATTAAAAAATAATTTTACGCACATATGCGTACATTATAAAAGGACATAAAACGTTGAATCCAACCATTATATATGATGCGTGTAGTGGGGTTTTATGTTTACACATAAATTGATATAAATAAAAATAGAATAAAAATCATAATTCATGAATAATGTAATCCACATACTTTTGTGAGCATATACAGTACGCGTAACATATGTATATGTACATACTTATGTACAAGGAATCTGTTTTTCTTTTCATTTTTATCAAACATGTGTTTTAATTTTATTTTTATTTTTTATTCTATCTATCTCCCTGCTTGTTTTCCTGGAAGCTATTTTTAAAACGATCATTTTCTTTTGAATGTTTTTGTTTTCTTAAATTTTGATTTATTTGTTATAATTTTAGAATTCATTTAGATATGTGTACATAATTCACAAATAATAACATAATAAATAACAATAATGAATCTTATATTGTGATTTAAAAATTATTGAAAATAGTTATAAATAAATTGAACTTTAAACATAAGAAAAAAGTGTACTAAAAGTTAAAAAATATTTATTAAAAAAAAATTATCTATACTGCTTTAGAGCATAATATTGAAGAAGTTATATAAATACTATTTATTTTGTTATTGTTATTGGATTACAATCATCATGTATAATCAACAAGAAATTTCATTTTTTATTTTGAGTCAAAATGGTAAGTAAAATTTCCAACAATAATTAAATACAAAATGGCAAGAAAAAAAAATTATTTAAAAAAATAGCTAATAAGAAATATAGAAAAAAAATATAGAATTTTTTCCATTGAACTGAATACTGAATTTAAATGTACTATACAGTATTGAATTATCAATTAAATTTTAATATCTAATAAATTTTGTAAGGATTTTATCTATGGCCATTTGCCATCTTAAATAAACAAGAAAATACTTTAAAAGATTAAAATTCAATTAAAATAAGATTTTAATCTAATATAGTCTAGAACACGGGAATAAGTTCTTTTCTCATAATTAACACGATTTATTTTGTAAAGATACGTATACATATAAGATTTATATTCGTTTACTATTGAATATAATATTATTAAAATTATCAAAAGAAAACAGCATTAAATGCGCTAATGTAGACATTATAAATATACAATGTAACAATGACTAAAATATGGGGATTACTTATGCTTAGACTACAGACAAATTATATATAATGTATACAAACAATCAATACATTGTTTGTGATATAAAGTAATTTTTCTGGAAGGATTTTACTCAATGAGACAAAATCCAATGAGACAAAATTACAATGAGACAAAATTGTAAAAAAAAATTTTTTTTGTTATTATGCCAAAAGGACCAAGAAAATGACATAAAAAATAAATAAATTTAGATACAGTGATATAAAATAATGCACCATTTTTATGTGAATACAAACATTTTCTATTTTTTTTTTTTTTTTTTTTAATAAAAATTTGAGAATAATTCGTTACGAAACTGATCTAAATCCAATGCTCAAAAATCGAAGGATCATATCGTCATATTTATTTTCGCAAAATGCATTTAAATTACACTTTCAAAATAAACAGCTTACATTATTGTGATGTTCTATATTTCTCTGTGTTACTGTAACTACGTACTTATGTGTATTCTTTGATAAATAACAATCGTATATACAATATCAGTAATATTTAGGTAAATTAAATTAAACTCAATACAATGAATACATATATTAAATAAAAGTGTGAAAAGTTTTTGAAGTCCTATAATGTATATTGCATTATTTAAAAAAAAAAAAAGTTCAAATTGTTTTCTTCTGCCGAATCTCAAATATGTACATATACACTATGTGTTAAAGAATTTAAAAGGTTTTCTAGAGAAAAAAACTTTGAAATTTCTATTATCGAAGAAATAGAAATTCCTGTTTTTAAAAGTAATGCCATAACAAAATACGTACATATGAGATTAACGAAAAAAAAAATAATTTTTTTGTTTTTCAAATGGAAGTTTTTAGTTTTTAATTAAATTAAGTTCGTACAAAAAGTTTTTAATATTTATCTTGAAATTGGTTCAAGAACTTGTTTTCTAACTTTTCACATGTACATATACGTGTTCATGTGTACATTACGTAAGATATGTGCATGTACTTATATCCATATGTGTGCATGCACATGTACTACTTATATCAAATAACTTTAACTTAAAAAACTTTGACTTTTGCATTATAATCCTTAAACAAGAAAATTTTCATGTACCTAAAAATTAAAAATAAAAAGTACTTAAAATTTAAAATGTCTATATTTAAAGGTTTTAACCTCATACATTTTTTACAAAATTATTTTAAATTTATTTTTAATTTAAATTTTCATATTTTTTTAAATAATACATGTGTCTTACATTGATAAATTTTCATCTTAATTTTGGTTTTAATTTTCATTTCATATTTGTACATAATATTTGTAAAATATGCGGTAAATATAACTAAAACTTGGTTATTCATACGTATACAATACACATGTATGTGAAATGTATACAAATATTGATTACACAAAAATGAAAACTTTGTTAATAAATTCAAATGTAGATGTACATTAAATATTCTCATGTATTATTATTGGATTATTAAATTACAATTAAATCAAAATCTGTGAAATCTGTGAAAAAGAAATTCAATTTAATTTTGTTAAATGAATATTACACAAAATCAATAATATTTTCTATATACATTTTGTATAGGATGAAAAATATGTATTTATTTTTATATACATATGTATGTACATATATAAAATATACACTTTCTTACGTGTTAAATGCACTTGCAAATATGCACACAAAATTTCATATAACAAAAGAAGCCCTATGTCCTATGTGTTATGTGCAAAACATAATATCCTTGATATTACGTAGATTTCATTTTTTTAAATTTATTTGCAATTTTTGTCAGTCAACGTCCATATACATATACATATGTACATGTATGTATGTACATACGTACATCTATAATGTGAGTTGAGTAGCGTTTCTATCATATCACATACATATGTACATTTTCAATGATTTTCCAAAGCAATCTGCAAATGGCAAGCATAAAACCGACATGTTAAAAAGAAAAATAAAATGAAATAAACTATAAAGTAAAAAACCTTCTAATTGATGCATGTATTAAATTTTATATACATTTGCACATATGTACATATGTATATGTTTAAATATAATATCACTTTAAAATTCATACACATATGTACATACGTGATATATGCACTCATAAATCGATTATATATATACATACATATACATCGATTATATGTAAATACACGCTTTGTGTGTGCAAAAAATGTACGTACATTATATAAATTATAAGCCTTAAAGAGACCACACTATTACACACATACACACACACTCATCTGTATGTTTAATCATTAATGTCCATGTACTTAAAGTGATATCCTATGGGGTTCAGAAATCATATATTCGAGTATGTATAAATCAAAAAAAAAGAAATACAAATAATAAAAGCAAAACGAAAATAAAGTAAAAGAAGGATTTTATTATTTAACACTTTTAAATGCAATTAAAATTGACTTTATGAGGGAAAGTTGCGTTTAACTAAATATATACATATACGATTAAATAAATCACCCCATATAATATTCATTATTTAAAAATACGTCACATAATGTGGGCTTTTTTAATATTCTCATTCTCTTGAATTTCACTTTTTCTTTTTTAATAATTAATGGACCACTGTTATTTGTTTTAAGTGTAAAAATATCACTTCAATTTTTAATGTTTCACATATTTTCCCTCATTTTTAAAAATATTATTAGCACAAAAATAGATGTATTATCGCATTACAGACATTTAAAATGGAAAATTAAAATATGTAACTTCAAAAATTTATCGGTTTTAAGTGAAAATTGGATTTTATTTGGTTTCTTTTTTCCTCCTTTTTTTTTCTTTATTTTATTTTTATTTTTTGTTCATAACCGAAGTAAAAAAGCATAATTTGAGCAATTACAAATTTATACAACATGATTTTATTTTCTAAATTTAATTTAAAATTTTTCTTAAAAGCTCTAAATTTTTTTTTTTTTAGATTGCCTTATTAAATTGTGAAAGAATGAAAATCAAATTTTCATGTATCACAAAAATTTGTATGCATATAAGTATATACATAGACATTAAATTGTATAAAATGATATGAATCTATTTACATAAACACCCTGCCAATCGAGTAAACATCCTCATTCATAAAAAAAAAGTAGCTCATTTCACGAAAAAAAAAAATTTATAAATTTAAAATAAATTACATTAACTTCTCTTTTTTGCTTATAATCATTTTATAAAGGGGAAAAAATATATGAAAATGCTAACATAAAAGACTATGAAAATAATACAAAAGTAAATGAAAACGAGAAGTAAATGAAAATTATATATTTTTTTCTAGTATGAAATTACATTCAATTCAAAATTTATAAATATAGTAAATATAAAATGAAAATTAATCACGAAAAAAAAAAGAAATGTGAAAGATACAATTTTTTTCTTAGCTCACATTTAATTTCACGTATTCTATACAACAAACATATACAAACACATGAAACATCATCGCTAATAAGATATAAAGCAGAAGTAAAACCGAAAATTATATTTTATCAAAAAAAAAAAAAAAAAAAAAAAAATGCTTTTCCTATCATGTACACATACATATACGTATTTGTATTGTATGAATAATGTGAAAGTATAAAAAATGTATGTGTATGTAGAAAAAGTATATTTTGTATTAAATAATTTTTCCTCATACCTTGTAATATATGTAAATCGTGTGTTGTAAAGTCAAGACTGATATGAAAGCATGATTACAACAATCTCTAGTGATTTTTTCCACTTTTCCTTTTCAAATATTATATTTTAGCATTTTAGTTATGTATACATATAAGTGTGTATGTATTTCCATGACGTTTTTTTTTATCAACGCGTATTAACTGGCTTCTCTTTACAGTATAGGTGTGCTCCAAATAGAATTATAAATTTATTCACATAAACGTACAAATACAACTGTAGATAAAGCACATTCATACATACATTTATTTGGACGTACAACATTATATATACATACATATGTATGTATAATGTACGGTGAATAATACATATTTGTATACACAATATAAAAAGAAATCATAAATTAGACTTTATCTTAAGTAAACGAAAAGCTTTTGAAAGGAACACTTTAGACTTAAATAAGTTTTGTTACGATCCTCTTATTTTTCGTACATTCTTATCAATATTAATACATGTACATATGTATATATGTACATATATATTTTACCCATACTGATACAAATATGTATATGTAAATATATTGTGTACTGTATGTTTATTTTGCACTTTTACTTTACATTTGAAATTAAATCTAATTTGTGGGCATAAACTTTATACCATTACTTTTCTTATTATTATTATGTATAGGTATACATATTTTTTTTTATCCTTTACTTGTCACCTTTTACTTTGATTCTTTCACACTACATATACTGTATGTACATACATACTGCGTGTATATTATGATATTCACGTTTATATACACATTAAAATACTACATTTAAAACTTTATTAGTTCGGTGAAAATGAAAAATAATTAAATTAAAAAAGAAAAGAAAAAAAAAAAATTTAAATGGGAAAATACATAAACAGGGGGAAAAGAGTAAATAACGGAAATAACCATTTCATATTGTTTAGCAGATAAATTAAAATAAGTAATAAAAAAAAATCTTAATGTTTGTAATCTATTATTTTGTTTAATTAAAACTCTTTTTAAATTGATATTCGCAGGCTATATTTTAATTTATACTAGAATAACACACAAATATACACATGTAAACAATGCTTGTATATACATACAAAATTTTCATTTCATTTTTAATTTAAATTAAATTTTAACTTAATTTCAAAATAGTAAAATCTTTTCAATTCATTCATTGTAATTCATTTGAAAAAAAAAAAAAAAATTAATTCAAAAAAGTCAAAATGTAAAAATGATTTTTGTTCTTTTCATTAAAAGATTAACATTGATTTTATAACAATTTTAAAAACAATACAAATGTAATCATTATTTTGAAAATTCAAGTTAAATTTTCCTAGTGGAAAACTTTGAATAAAGAATTGTTCATAAAATACTTCAAGTACATATTATATTATTTATAGAGGTACTTATGATCACATCAATACCAATTCTTTATAGATTTTTTCACACCTTCACAATTATAAGTACATATATATTGTCAATATACTGGTATATATGTATACAATTATGCATGATATAGTGTCATGTATACATGCAAATCAATGTAATATCCTTGTGTATTTATTCAATATAATTGATGTTCATTCAAATTATATCTTTTATTCGGATGTATCATATTTTTACATATCAATGATATATGACAATTTTTTTCAGGTATTTTTTTTTTTTTGACATGTACATATGTACATGCAGATGTAGTATATAGAATCAAATTGACACATTTGAAAGTGAATCAATCAAAAACTGAAAACCATTCAATTTGAAAAAAATAGAAAAAATATAATAATAAAAACGAACAAAATGACAATTTTCATCCTTTTCAAAAAATATGATGCATGATATTTATGTAATAAAAACATATAAAGGACGTAAATGTGAACATATATACATACGTGTACATACATATATGTACGAATTTACATGCATATACATATATATATTCATCTAAATTATACGCACGTATAAATACATATATAAGGAAATTTTTTCTCAATAAAACCACAATTCAACAGAATTTTTATATTCCGACAAACTTTGTCATACAAATGTGTGTACGTGCGTATAAATACTTATATGTACGTACTTACATATATATAAAAACACATGTATTAAAATGTTCATATATACATATGTTTGGAAAATGTATATTATATATCCTTGAAATTTTTATACAATTTTTTTTTATTTTTGTCTAAAACTTTCTTCTAAATAAATTATAAAAGATTTAATATTTTATCAAATTTTTGAAATAAACTGTAATAAGTTTTTCTTTTTGTTTTTTTTTTTTTTAATATTTCATTTTCTTTTTTTTTGTGTTTTTTTATTCAATATACAATAAAAATTCATTTTGTATTGTAAAATTTTTCATAATAATTTATCTAAAAATAAAGAAACTCAAAAAAAAAAAAAAATTCAACTGTTTGTTATACCATATACGTTTTCTGCAGCATCACATACATATTATAACAATAACGGTAATATAAAAAAATATATGTAATATCAATGTAAATATTTTATCTGTATGTTATAAAATATGTAAGGGAATTGTTTAAAGCGTTAAATGTAAACAAAATTTACATACATACATTAAATAAGTTTTTTATTCTTTTGTCATCACATTTTTAATACATGTACACACAATTATACATATGTTCACATATGTACATAATATATGTATGTATATGTATTGTGAAGAATATATTATTTTAAATACAATAACAACAACGACAACAATCAATTTATATGTAAATAACTTTAATTTTTTGAAATATACATGTGTGTACAAACAAACAAACAAAAAATTTGGTATTTTTTATGCTATTCAAACACGTTTTTCTCATGATTTTCTTGATTTAGTGATTGTTTATACGAATTATTTATTTCCTTTTATTTTTATTTTTTTTTTATTTTAATTCGTTTATAAAAAATAATCGTAAAACATCAACTGTTTTTCACATTTCAAATGATAAAATTTAAATTAAATTTATGTCCTTATATGGTGTCTTACATTACTGTTCTAATATAAATAATTTCAATTATCTAATTAATAAGTTTAATTTTTGTATTTTTGAAAAACAAAAAATTCAAAACAAATTAAATACTTTTTCTAAACAAAATATTTGTTGAATATGTTATAAAAATAAAATTAAAGTACTATGTATGTACGTCATAAAAAGTAAAATACGTACTTCATATAATAACACTTTTAAAGAAAAACAAAATTGTTTACTATAAATAATTTTCTCTTGTTTTAAATGAATGATATTATTTTCCTAGAAAAGATATCCTCTACATATTATTACATTTTTCTTTACATACACATAGTATAGGTATGTGCATATATACAAGCATAATTCAAACATATATGTATGTATGAGCATGTATACCGTACTTAAGTAGGTTCGTATACGTGCTACTTTTTGCACTTTTTTGTCTTTTATGAATATTCTTTTTCTTTCTTTTTTTTGCATACACTTTGTTAGAGATGAAATTAGAAATATAAAAGGCTATTTGAATTGTGTATGCATACACATATTTATAAACACATGAACATATACTCACATATGTACATACGTACAAGTATTTAAGTAGAGAAAAACATTGAAAACGTCCAAATCATTTTACTTAATAAAAAAGCAAAAACACTTTATTTTCCCATTACAGTTTCTCTTATCTAATAGTATGCACACGTACAATAATCCTACATAATTCTATACTATCTATATATGTGTGTATTTACATTTGTAAACGGAATGTTTCAAGTTTCAAGTACTTAGTTCATTTTGTTGAAAAAAAATAAAAATAACAAGAAGACAAAAAATAAGGAAAAAAAAGGAAAAATAAAAAAGGGATATTTTTAATGCAATCTGATTTCTATTGTTTTTCATTTTTTATCTTCCTTATTTATATTTGATGTTCTTACATTTATTTTATTTAATGTATGTATGTATTGCTTATGTCATACGTTACATTATAAACACGGCGACAGAATACAGTTACGAGCTACAAAAGTGTCAGCATTTTCTTTACACATACATACAAATAGTGGTAAATATACAATGCAGCTATAAAATTAAAATCTAGTTCAATTTTTGTAGTCGATAATAATTCGTAACTGTATCTTGTCTGTATTGTGCTTTTCGCATAAAACTTTCCACTTTATTTTTACAAGATAGAAAATAATAACAATAGAAAAGAAATAAAAATATAGCAATAAAAAAAAAACAATATCAATCAACAACTTCAATAAAATTAATTTATTGACCTAAATTTCAAGGAAAACATTTTTTTTTTTAATAGGAATCAATTAAAAATAAAATGATTTTTCGTAAATCAATGTAATGAGTATAGAATAAATTTTCGATTAAAAAAAAAATCATTATTGTTTATAAAACGAGATAAAAAAATATTTACTTAAAAACAAAAAAAAAAAACATTATTCAAATAAAATGACCTTATTTGATATACTCACCCGTTCTTTTGTATCTTTATATTTTAAAATGTTAAATTTAATTTTAATTTTAATTTACGAATGAAAAAATTAATAAATTTTAAGCAAATATTACATATCAGTAATGTAGAATGCATTTTTAATTTTTTATTGTGTACATAATATGAACGTGTATGTAAATATTTAAACGAAAGTAATAGAAACACAAAATTTAATTAATTTCAATATTTTTTTTTTTTTTTCATTTTTTAATTAACTTGGTGAAAATTATTAATTTATATGATGAAAAAGCAAACTATATATTCAACACTGTATATCACATATATAAACAATTACTGAGTCCCCCTTTAACTCCCAACTTAATTATCTATTATAGCACGTTTTTCTACTACAATATCAACAATATATATAGGATATTGATTCACTCATCTAATAATTTCGGAAACCAATTATTGACTTATTAAAATTTTAATTAACTAAAATATATACATATTACTTTCATTTTATCATTTACTATAGTGTACACGTATTCTACACTGTGTATCTGTATTTATCTACATATCTCATTTTATGTAGGTGACTAGGTTAATAATCAACGTCAGAAATGATATTTACGAGTATGTACATACATACATAAGTATATTCCTATAAAAGCTCATATTTGATATTATATAATATCGTGAACATTTTAAATTGTGTTGATCCTTCATATTATTTGCTTTCATTTCTTTGCTGATGTACATATCATATTTACACTCCCTTTCAGTTTATGCTCCTTTTTATATTAAAATTTGTCTAGTGTATGATACACATATGATTGTATGTACATATATTCTCAATAATATTAATGAAAAAAGGCGTAAACGAAAGCATCATTATATGTATGACATTATATATCACGTACTCATATACAGTATGTACATACAAACGTATTATATGTGCATCAATGTCAATTGCATTCATATTATTATTTTTTTTCTGATTACGTATTGCTTTTTTTCCCCCTTTTTTTTACCTTACATTCATTAAATTCGTTTCAATTTATCATATATGTAATTGTAATTTGGTTATATGTAATTAAATAATACCTTATGTATATTCAATTTTAAAAATACATATGATGTTTCTATAAATACGTATCACGTATAAGTACATATGTATATACATACATATATCATTTATAAAAAATAAAAAAAAAGGAATACAAGAAATCTGACAATTAAGAATCATGCTGTACTGAAATATACATAAGTGTGTAATTAAAATTTGGTCATTTTCCAGCTTAAATCCATATCCTATATAAAAAATAATTTATTTTTCAAAATTACTTTTGATCTTTGTACCAGAATATAAAATAACACGATATACAAATAAATGACATCTCATGTTAAAAAAGTCACAATTACTCTACAAAAAATTGTATAAACTAAAAAAGGACAAAAATTTTAAATTTCCACTTATTTCCATCTAAACAAATATGCGCATACATTCATAGATCACTAAAGTACTTGAAGTAAAAAAACTTTTTAATTATTATTTTTTCATTCAAATATAAAGAAAGAAATAGCGAATTGTAAAGAAAATTTTCACATTTGAGATTTTCTTCTGAAAATTTATTTATTTTTTTACAATTTTTTTTCTGTTTTTATTAATAATGAATCTTAAAGAAATTTCTTCATGCATTTCTTTGATGTTAAGTAAGGGTTTTCGTTCTTTCATTTTATTTAAGAAAAAGAAAAGTACAAAATCTATGCATTCCATATGTATTTTAATGTGATAATGTACGTGAAAAACTTGTATATACAAGTACATAAAAATAATAAAAATTTTTATAATGTTCTACTTTTTGTTGTTATATCTATGCTACTGAAATAGATAAAAATAACGGAAAAACATGAAAACAAAATTCAAATAATTTGAATACTTTAAATGTACACACGAAATGTTTTTTTCAATAAATAGAATCCTGAATCCTTATGATCAAAAGTAAACAATAAACGATAAAACTGTGTAAAGGAAAATAACAAGAACGTTTCTAACGTAATTCAAATAAAGTGAAAGGGCAAAATATGTGTACACTCATATGTATGTATGTATGTATATGCACTTTATATGGCTCTATATTTATTTTTAAAAAAGAAATTTCAATACATATAGACAAACTGGACACATATATACATACGTGTGTGCCTAAATTATTACAAAAATGTACAATATACGATATGAGATAATGTTAATTTTCAATAGTAAACAAAAATCTAATGAAATGCTCTGTTAGAATGATAGTATTTGATTATATTCATTGTTATAGTTATATACAATCGCAAATATTTATATGCTATATGTACAAAAATATATTGAAAGTATCTTTTCATTTTATTTCATTCATGGATTATATTTTATTCATTGCAAAATAAAATTGAACTTTGAAGAAAATAAAAAAAATAATAATAATAATACGAAAAATAAATAAATAAATAAATAAAAGAATTAAGAAAAAACATAATAAAAAATCAAAAACAAAAATCATATTAAAATATCTTATACAATTCAATATAACAATAGAATAACGGTAAATTCTGTATTAAACTTTATGTAGTAAAACATCTACAGCAATAAAAAATAAGAATACAAAAATATAAGAAAAAGAAAAAGAAATCATTGGCCTAGAAATAGAAATTTTATTGTTGAATGAATACAAACGAATTTTCATGATAAGCTAGGAAGGTCAAAAAAATCTATTTTATCACTTTTATCTTTATGTAATAATATACACATATGTATGTATATATAAAATGCAATGAAATTTTTTTTATATTTTATATAGAAAATTGAATAAATATAAAATAACATGAAAATGTACAATTTATTGTATACATGTATAAAGAATAATAAGAATATAAGATGTAATGTACATACATAATTTATTTAAGAATTAAGTGTAAATCTACAACATTTCGTATTAAAATTTTTATAGTGAAAATGAAAAACAAAAAAAAATTATGTGAAGATTGACTATACATGACCGTCTTTCTAATTGTAAAAAAAAAAAGAGAGAAAAACTTTATGAATAAAATTCTTGATTTACATCCTTTTGTGTATTAGTCTTGAATTTCTTTTGAAAGTTATGAAATAGGTATTCTATATTTAAACAAGTATAAGTACATAAAAGTGCTTATAAACTTTAAATAATCTTTTAACTATAAAATAACTTTTCCGTTACTTGACAAAAGTTTATTTCCCCAAAGGCATTTTATTTATATACATATGTATGTATATTTATTTGCTTTATATATTTCTAAATGTGAAAAGCGATAAACAATTCTCACTTTTCATATTATCGTTATGAAGATTTTATTATTATTTTTTATTTTTCATTTTTTTTTCTGTTCAAAACCTATCAATATCTGACAGATTTTACATTAACAACAGGATATCCTGTATAAATGTATGTATATATAAGCTAACGTATGTACATGCAATGCGTATGCGTATATAACCTAAAGCTGATTTTCTAAATGAAAATTTTATTTTTAATCGTTTTCTTTTACATTTTTTTTTTCATTTTATTTTATTTTTCTTCTTTTTTTTGTGAAATCTATTTTTACCTCTAGAATATGAATATATCGCAATAATATAAAAATCGATGACCTAAAATATTTTATATTCTAACATATGAAATACATTAAATGGGAACAGATACACACATAATTACATAAATGAGAATGTAGGTGTTTATATAATATACATACACATAGTAAGAACAGGAATGATAATCCTTTTTAAACGAATAGAAATTTATGTTTTTTTTTTTTTTTTTTTTTTTTCAAGACAATCACATACAAATACGAATATAACACAGGATATGCTTATAAATAATAACAGGCAAAATGCAGTAATTATTTTCATTAGCATCCTATAACAATGTATATAATGTATTATATAACTTACAAGTATATGTACCAGAAAATATAAAGAGTAATGTGAGAAAATTTATTTCACATTTTGTACATGTATGACATGGCATTTATACCTTACATACACATTTATGTATATATTTTTAATAAGTAAATGAAATAAGAAAATAAATTAAAATGAAAGTAAATAATATAAAAAAGAAATTTATAGGGAAAACTAAAATGTCTTGCTTTTGTTGTCAATTTCAGAAAATTCAACATTACAGCGATTTAATGAGAAAAGCTTGTAGAATGTACATACATACATATATAGGTACAAATATACATATTACATACGGTACGTGCATATTGAGTACACACGGTGCTATCGTTTTGGTGTAATTGTATTATAGTATTTTTATTGCTTTTTGATGTTTAAAACTGTAATACTGTCATCTTCATGAAAATACTGCTTTTTGAAATTACATCCATTTAATTTAATATTTTTTTACTTTTATTTCTAAATGTAGTAGAACAATAGAAATTACTAATGAATTTAAAATTCAAGTTTTGAATATTGTTAAATTAAAAACTTTTAATATGAAATTATAAAATTTTTTATTTATTTATATATTGTGTCTAATATAAAAATTCAAAAAAAAAATTGTTTATTTTTAAAGGGAAATTTCGAAAATTGAAACGAAAGCATTAGAAAAATCATAAAAGTGTCTTTATTGGGAAACTTAGTCTAAAAAGTGGTTTATTTGAACGTGTTATACTGTTTTCATGTTTTGGAAAACGATAGCACTGCATCTACAAACACTCATTTGTACACATATGTTTATCGTTATTGTATTTTTCTAATATGTAGGATTTTTACATACAAGTACAAAAATAAAAAGTGTCGTTTTAAGACATGTAGATTTAACATTCTATTATGTACTAAAATATACATATAAATTTTTGTATGTACATATGAACGTATAAAGAAGATTTAATGCAACTAAATAAAAAATGTCAGATTACGAGGAGGTATAAAGATCAATAAAATATCATTTATTTTTTGTTTCAGGTTTTTTGTATGTTTTTTATTTATTTTTTTGTAAATAAACATGTAATCATTGATAGTGACTATAAAAAATCAGACAAAAAAAATCAAGTTAATAGAAAAAAACGAAAAAAATAAATAACTAAAAACTAAATCGTCTGGACAAATTGAAATCTTAGAATGTGCACATACATATATCTACTTTTGTATGTATGTATGTATGTACATTTGTAAGTCAAACGAATTTTCACATAACATCAACGTTGTTTACATTTACATATCGTGCCAAAAATAAACTCTATCTTTTTGGTAATATAAAAGCTTAAAAAAAAACAGTTTTGTACATACATACATAAATACTGTATTTATTTTATACATTAAAATATATGCATATATTCAGTACAAATTTACAAAAATAGATACCCACATATGCGTACATACTAACTAGAACTATATACATATATATACGTATATACATGTAAGTAGATATAACTAGAAAGTGGGTATGAGTAATTGTAGATCTGTTGCTGACTAAAATTATTGCTAAAATCAAAATTGATAAAGCTTTTGAAAAATACTTACAAAGAGGATATGAATTTGAAGGCTGCATAACTAAAAGATATTTTATACGTGAACTTAAATTGTACAAACACAAATATCCGTACATAATATATGTATATGTACATATATGTACAAAATATATAAAACGTTTGTTTCTATTTACACATACTATAAAAATAGATAGTGTAATAAAACACATATATGTGTACATAAAATACATACGTGTACATACATTTATATGAATATATTTTATGTACACAATATAAAGGACAAAAACATCAAAACGCTAAATTAGAGTCCCTGGCTTAGCCTGTTTTTTTCAATTTTATCGTTATTTCATTTTTCATTTGGCATTTTATTATTCATGCATACTTCCGCAATCATTTTTGTGGGTACGTATGTACGCATACATTCAACGATAACATTAATATTTTTAGGAAAATTTGAAAGCATTTAACAAAAACAAAAAATTGTTTTTTTTTTCTTTTTTCTTTCATTTTTTTGGTTTTTGAAAATTTCTTTTCCGGACGATAATTGAAAATCACAAAAAGAAAAAGAATTGTTTTTGGTGAACTTTAAAAGGAAAACAAAAAAAAATTAAAGTTAAAATATGTATGTGTTATGTGAAATTCCATCAAATTAAAGAAATGATCCACTATGTAACGAAATAATTCAATATCATTTATTAAAATTTCATAATTAAATCTAAAAAATATCCAAAAATGTAACTCGGTATACAATCAACAAATTATTTACCACAAATCTCAAAGTCTTTTCCATTAAAATTTCTAACAATTATCTTGTACACACTAATAAACAAAATGTACACAATACAGTGTATTCATACCTTTAGATTTTATGTAAACAATGTAAGCTGTAATTTTATAGTTCGATTATTGCACAAATATTATAAAACTTTAAAATGACGATAAATGGATATATGTATGTACCTATGTATATGTATGTCTAAATAATCTACATAAAACCAAATAGTTCCAATGTGTATATCATCTACGTACTCGTTCTAAATGTCATTACTATTCTCATACGATTATAATGTACACACATACACATATATTTGTACATAATACGTATCCTTTTATATGTACATTCTTATGTACATCAATTTTGCAAAAGTACTTATATCGAATTTTGAAAATCTCTTAGTTTTCATTTTATTATTATTATAACATACACATATGTATATTTCGTATCTCTATACACATGTATATACATTATATGAGTATAAATAAAAACTTACATAAACATATGTACATTACAACAACATATCTAAAATGTATTGAAATTTTATAATGAATGCTGTCAACATCAATGAGATTTGATATCAAATGGATCAATAAATGAATTTCACAAAATTTTATAGTGATAAAGTTTTAGTACGTACGTACATATATGTACATGTGTATGTACATATATTTATATAAGCTTTATGTGCGTATATATATAATCAAATACGATGTACACGATAGATTTTATAAATCCTATCCGTACATGAATCCTTCATGAGATATGGCATGTTTACAACCTTAATATGTATGATGTACATTAGAGTATATTCATGCAATTTATAGATGTAATTCAATAAAATGTTGTAGACTTTTATGTATATTCATATGTACATGTTGTTTCGTTAGTTTATACCGGTATGTTTTTTTTTTTTTTTTTTCAAATACATACTGATAAAATAGACTATTTTATGTTTCACATACACCTTATTATTTTATGTACGGTCGGTCAATCGATAACACTTCAAATGAATCATTTGAACTTACAAATTTATTTGATAATAAAATACATGCATAAGTTGATACACTTAAAATTTACTTATTTATTTTTTTTTTTTTCTTGAACTTACATAATCTATGGGCCTATATAATATTTTTTTAAATAAGAAATCTATTTTATTGATATTTATCAGGATATGTTTGTAAGGATGCTGTATTAAGAGTGTATACACATGAATATGTAAATCTGTAACTTTATTTGACGAATTAAATCGAATTTTCTATTTTTCAATATTTCAAAATACTTCAAGTGAAATTTTTCAAAATTATTTAAAATCAATTTTCTATCTTTTATGAAAGAAACATAATTGATAAATTATGATAATTAAAATAAACATCATAAATACATTCACGTTATATTTATAGTACAAAACAAAATCCTGAATAATAACTATTTAAATTTTTTTAAAAATTTTTAAAAATTATATATAAAAATTTTTTTAAAAAAACAGTATGATACTATATTTATTTACAAAAATATAAAAAAAAAAGGATATCATAAAAAGTTGCAAAGTTATTAATATTTTTCTGTTTTCAGTAAAATTATTATATTTCACCACATAAAAAAATTATACATACATATTATATACATATGAATGAATGTGTTTATCAAACTAGCAATGAATTAAAATATAAATTTATAAATGTTATTTACTTTATAAAATTATATTTTCTGCATGATATACACACATTCAGACATACACGTAATTATTTTAATGGATTTTGTACATGCAATTAAAAAAACAAAAAAAATCGATTACATATGCCGTACAATAAAATAAAATGATACATATGTCTATGTATTATGTTTTCATCTTTATTTTAAACAACACGAATATGCAAATACATAATATTTATGAGCTTCAATAATTGAATAAGAAAAATAAACATAAAAAAATAATATAATATAATTTAAACAAATCTTAAACATGTCATATACCAGTAATAATAATTAAGTATACCACACGACTCATGCAATGTTGTAAATTATAAACAAATAATAATAATATAGAAATTACTTTACCTTTGCTATGTTAAAACATTTTTCAACATTTTGTAATTTTATTCATTTTTTCTAAACTTTACAAACTTTAATTAAATTTTTTATTCTTATTTGAAAACCTAATTTTGTTCTTTTAAAATCCGTAATTATATTTAAAATTAATAAAAATTAGAATAGAATTTAATTTTAAAGTTAAAAAAAAAAATTGTACTACTATTCACAATTTTTTTTTTTTTAAATACAAATTCAAATTAATGAATTAAATTCAAAATAAATCATCAAATTATGTGTTTAAAAAAGCAAAGAATTTTATCTAAATAAATATCTTCAAAGTTTCTTAGATATTGACATGAAATACCATTTCTTAAGTTACAAAAAGGATAATTTTATAAAATTATGAAATTCACTAAATAAAATGGTACTACTTCTTTAAAATTGAAAAATCTTCATAAAAGTTGAATTAAGCTCTTAAACAGAAAAATCTACAAGTACTTACAAAGTAAACGTTATAATAGCACTATTAACAAATTAATCTTTTATTATATTCTTATTGAAAAAAAAAAAAAAAAAAATTAAAAACATAAAAAAAAGGAACAAAAGAGTTTAATTTGTTTGAAACTCAAGTTAATATAACGAATCATAAATGACACTAATAGCGAATAATAGACTACAAAATTGTAGACTTAGATACCTGATGTGTTTTAAAAGATTTTGTCGGTTTTCAAACCTAAAATGTAATAAAAACCGACAAAGTTGATAAACAAATTAAAAATGAATTTTTAATTTATTTTTATTTCTAGAAATGTTGGTTTAAACACATGGTTAATAATAATACAGTTGTGTTTTCCATACCACGTTAACCTGTATTATTTAATAATTTTCATTACACTTTATGGTATTATGTAAATTAAATTCAGAAAAAATCAGTATGATGGATGTTCGCGTACATTTTATACAAACACAGAGCACTTTACATGAAAATTATATTTTTATAAATGGAGTGTACTAAGAAGAAAAAAAATTAAGAGGATAATCTTATTATTATTGTTATTACAATTTTATTAACTTTTACAACAATCAGTTCAAAGTTTATTATATACCTATATATAAGTAAATTGTACATAAGTATCTGCATAAAACGTGGATCATTTATGATACATACATATGTCGTTTAACATATAAATGTTAATGTTCTGTATTAAATTAACATGAAGGCATATGTGTAGATATAATTTGATAATAACGAATCTAAAATGATATGTATACAAAAATAGATACCACGAGTTAGATACTCATATCCATATGGATATATGTACATATGTAATTATACATATTGTGTAATATTTTTTTAAAATTTTGTTTCTACACATGCATATATATTTCTTTGAAAATAGACTATATGTACAATCAACCTGTTGAGTTTATGAAATTTTTATTTTGTGTATTATTTTTTGCAATGACCTTAAGAGAAAAATATTTTTTAGATCATATGTATTTTTCAATTATCCTTGTTTTTTTTTTTATATAAAAATTTATATGAATTTGTTTTTAAAAAAACGACTATAACATAAAATCCTTCCAGAATTTTAAATTTAAAAAAATTTCTTTTTTGTTTTCATTATGTATGGCTTTAGATACATAACCGCATGCATATTATAAAAATATGTATGTAAATATGTATGTATATGCACATATGAATACGAATGAATAATATGAATAAATACAAGAAAAAAAAAAAATTCAAGTAAATTATAAGCAATACGAATAATTTAATACAAAAAATTGTGTGAATTCTGATTTCACACACTCATGTAAATTTTTACTACATATATTAGATATAAACCAAAAATAAAATAAGATATTTCGTATAAGGCTGTACATTTTTAACATACATATTTCAGTTTGTTTATTGTTTTCTTTTTGATTAAATTTTTTCGTACATTATTATTTTTATTTTATAAGAACAATAAATGTGATGTATTACGAAAATTGTACACACAATATTTGATTCATGTATATACGAGTACAAATGTAAACAATAATACCTACTTGGTGATACATATTAATAAAAATAAAATTTGAAAAAAAAAAAAAATAGCAACACTTGTGCATATTTTACATTCACATTAAATAAGTAAAAATATTTATATATATTTGTGTTTGTACATTTGTACACATGTTCATATATTTACATGTACTTATGTATATGTACTTGTACTTGTAAATTTTAAATGAGAATATTTTACTGCTTATTACTTGAATTAATTTTGTTGAAACTTTCCCCTTTGTATATACTTTATGCATGATTCTGTTTTATAACCATGTAACTAATCTATATGATAATGTAAATACTGAATTTTAAATTAATATAAAAATCTTTTAAAAAAACAAAGTAATTTCCACAAAACACATAAAATATTCATAAATAAATGCACACATTTGTACTTATTCTAGAATTATATTTTCAGAATATCATCAAATTAAAAATTCATTCAGTTTTAAATTTTAAGATCAAATACCATGAACAATTTAATTTTCATAACTACCAATTTATCAAGTAGATTTAAGAATTTAATTTAATTTTCTTTTGTATGTAATGTGAAACAAAATTATATTTAATGTTTTAATTTTTTCTCAATTTTTTTATTTGTTATAGATGTTTGCTGAAAGTTTAAAAATAAAATTGAATATTTCAAATGAACGGTGATATGGGGTATAGTATATCCCATAATTATCTACAACAGCCACCTTCAATTTTAAATAGGGGCCGTTCATATTATTCATCATCTACATCACAATCAACATCAACATCATCAACATATTGTTCATATTCAAAATATTATTATTGGTGGACATCAGGATATTTTTATTCATTCCCGTCAATATCGTCTTCATTTTTTTTAATCTTAATAATTACATTCATTTTCAATGAAACAACAACAGCAGCCACAACTAAAATTAATACATCAACAGCAGCTACAACATCATCATCGTCATCATCATCATCATCATCGTCATCTTCATCTTCAATAGCAGCTGCCTCTACATCAGTAAAATATGGCCAAAATAAAAGCATTTTACATGGTAATTTAATAACGACAGTCCCATCAATAACTCAAGTATTATCTAATAATGATTCTGATGGTTCAACTAATTCAGCTTCATCATCAATTAAATCTCTACATACATCAACAACTGCAATAACTCCATGTGAGCCAAGGGTTCTAGACGAAATACCACCTGATCCGGTAAAATAAATATTTATATTTAAGTATTGAAAATTAAAACAAAATTATTTCATTTTATCGTTAAAAATAAAAAAAACTCAAAGGAAAAAAAAAATAATAACGAAGAAAAGTAAAAAAATAATAAAAACTTGACCTTTCTAATTGTAAACAAAAATCAATCATCGGATAAATATGCATATTTACATTCTTTCATTCATCCAAAAAAATGTAAATATTTAAGTTGTTACCTTGAAATTAAAAATCTTCACCCATAAATGTTCGTAAATAAATAGCGCACCTTAAAAAATATTCGTGTTTACATGTACGTGTGTATATAGTGTGTAATTGTGTATATTGTAAATAAATAAAATTAAAAAAATGTATCAAATAAAGTATAATTTCAAATTGTAATATTGTATTATCAAAACGACAAATTACTTTACTGTACGACATGTACACTTGTTGAATAAAAAAATTTCCATTCTAGTAATATACTACATTTTCTTACACACATCAATCTATGCATACATATAGTACAGTCCACATGCATTGCATGTACATATACTGCATACAATATACAAATGTACATCATTTATTTAATATGATGACTGTTTATATAGTGAATGGTAGGTAAGTAAAAGTTTGATTTGTAACAGATAAAAGCTAACAACTAACAATTTAATATGGTTTAATTTTGTCATCGAATTTGTGGGTAACATTTATTTATATTTTTTTGGACAATATATATGCACACACATACACATGTACATATACTAGGGTGACCAGAATGTCTCTTTTAAAGAGTACATGTCCTCTTTTTTAGTCGGGATCTTTTTTACTCTTTTCTTCCTTAAATGTCCTCTTTTGTCCTCTATTTTTTAGTAACATTATTATTTATTATAATTTTCTTCAACGGTTTTTTAATATCTTGTACAACATTTATCAGCTGAATTCTCATACCATGTTTCTCATCTGCTAAACGTCATTAAAGTATTTTTTCTTTGCCTTTACCAAAATGTCATGAAAAATGTATCTAATCAAATCTAATATTCAGAAACTTACAGAGTAATCTTTTACAGTAAGCATGAAGCTTATTGTCAAAATTCAAAATAATTCGTAATTTTGTGAAAATTTAAATGTAGATTTAGCTTATTTATTTGAGAGCGATTAAAAATATTGTCGTATAGTTTTTAAACTGGTAAAATTGAACAAGTATTCGATCTCTAAAATTTCTGTCTTCTACAATACAACCTAAATTATAGATAATTATAAATTAAGGACGAAAATTCCAAAAAGAAAGTTCGTTGTTTCAGATGAATTTCTTGCTCAATACAAATTTTTTTCAAAAGTCAAAGCTCGAAATATGAAGCAATTTGCACTGTTTGTATGGCTGTTGTTTCAGTGGGAAATAAAGCCCGTTTTTATTTAAAACAGCACTTAGAATCAACAAAACACAAAAACACAATACGGTTTGCAGAATCAACAATGAATATCGAAAATTATTTTACCGAAAAATTTTTCAAGTTGGATATTATTTGCTAATAATAAACGAATTGTTTTGATTTTTTTATTTTATTTTGTTATGTCGTCTAAATTTTGAATAAAACCGTGTATTGATTTTACATCAAATATATTCATTAATGCTTTTTTCTTGAACATTGCATAGTCCTCTTTTTGTCCTCTTTTTCTATTTTAAAATGTCCTCTTTTTCTCAGTAGCAGTTCTGGTCACCCTAACATATACCCATACGTAATTATATAAGAACTTTGGATTTTACCACATTATACGTATACACACCAATAAGGATAATATATGATGAAAAGTACAAAATAATGTAAGAAATAATTGAACAATTATTTGTTATAAATAAACTACGTTAATTTATTAATATTTATTCGATGATTAAGTTCAATTAATTATTATTAACTTAACACATATTCTAATTAACCGTTTATAAACATACTTAAATTTTTTATCCGAATACAAGTACAATAAATTTAAAGAAATGAATTCTAAATTATTCTTTGTATTAATTAATAAAGATTTTATAAGCTATTCCAATATAACGTTTTGTCCTTTTGAAAATACGAGAATGATTGAAATTTAATTTTTTTCTAATAAACATTTTTCATAATTAAAAAACATTAGATATACATATGTACATTAATGGATAGTAATTATATAGTTTTTATTTATTTGTTTATTTTTCTTCTTTTTTTTTGTTAATTTTAATGAATTAATTTCGTCTAAAATATTTTGTTAAAAGCATTTATAAAATATTTATAGACCAAAAAGACGAATTTTCATATATTTCTTTAGTTAAATTTTCCAATTTAATCGATTTTCATACAAATTTCACAATCTATAGATTATGTATTTTTCAATTATTTGTTGTTTTTGTTGTTGTTTTTTTTTCCTTTCAAGTTTTATGATTTTACCGACATTACTGTTAATGCTGCCACAACATTTGCTGAATATTTATCAACAAAAGCAACAAATGATCCAAATGATATAAGAAAATATGCCAATTCAATAGCAAATATTGCATTAGAAGAGGATGAAAATTTATTAGCATTTGCATTAGCAGCACCAGTTAATCAAGTTGCTGTTGTTAAATTTCGTAATGTTGTTGAGGTATGTATGTATATATACAGGCATAATATTTATGTTTTCATAATTGTTATAACAATATTTAATTGCAATTTTGTTATAAATATAAAATGTTATCCATATTTAAAACAATTTTAAAATAATTTTAGACTCCACATGACGCACATAGTAATAAAACGTTTTTAAGTACTTATTGGCGTGAATTAGGAATTGCTTGGAATCATTCAGATGGTACACAATTATGGGGGGCACCATTTAAAGATTGTGGTCCTTTAAGAGGCAGATGGTTATGGCCTTTTAGTGTATCAGTTGTTAAAAATGGTTTTAAGTAAGTACATATAATGATTATGAAATATATACGTATAAGAAATGAAATGAAATGATATTTTGATTACTTCTTAATTTAAAAATGTGTTTTATATTATTTATAGGATTGTTGCTTCATCATTTATGGCAGCTGATACTGATCAATGTAACGATGCCTTAGAAGAAATTTTTGGTAGAAAACACAGGTTTGAATTTATTTAAAAATATTTAATGTAAAAAAGAAGAAGTAACAATATAAATGTATGTTTTTAATTTATAGTTGTGATCGTGAAACAACATTTTGTTTATCAACTGAATCTGAAGCTACATCACCACGTGGTAGTTATACATGCATTTGCAAAGAATCATATTATGTACCAAATCAAACACTTCAAGGATTTGAAGGTATTAAAGTTGAAAGTTCTGATAGTGAGAATTTTTCATGTATTCCATGTCCTGGTGGTTGCTCACATTGTGATCAAAATGGTGTATGTTTGTATGGGGAACCACAAGAAGTTGTATCTGTAGAAACATTATTACGTGCATCAATCGGTACTATATTAGGTGCTTGTATGTTATGTTGTTTAGTACTCTCTGTTATTGTCTTCCGACAAAGAAAATGCAAGGTAAATAATCAATATTTTAGAAATTTTTCAAATTATAATTTTCTTCTTAAAAATTTATCGTATGATTCGTATGTGGTAGTTACCGTATGTAATGTGTAGTATAAAAATTCTTAATGATATAAACGTGTTTGAAATTCCTTTCAGGCTATTGCAAGTGGAATGTGGACTGTTCTAGAGACTATCCTTTTTGGAATTTTATTACTTTATGCATCGGTAAGTCGAAGATATGTTTTTGAATTTTGTTTTCCTCTTGCATCATATGTGGTCACGTACATATATTATGAACATTACTTTTATGTGTATTAGTTGTATTTATGCTACGTGTGTACATTAAATAAATGTACAATTTTAAATTTGATAAATTGGAATTAGATTGCCAATAAATATAAAGTTAATTAAAAATTTAATATTTTTATTATTTATTTATGTGAATTTATTTTCTTATTTGATTTTATATTCACTTGCACAGGTTGCAGTACATTTCTTCCAAGCATCAACATGTCGTTGTCTAATAGAACCATGGCTTAGAGAATTAGGTTTTGTTATTTGTTATGGGGCCATCATATTAAAATTATATCGTCATTTGGTTGAATTTCGTACACGTAAAGCCCATCGATCCGTATTACGTGATACAGATTTACTTAAATATTTGGGTACAATGGTATTTGCTGTTATCTGTTATATGGCAGCATTTACTGCATCATCAGTAGATTTAATTGAAAATGCTGATATGGAAGGATTACAAGAAATTAGAACAAATACATGCCATCCTCTTAAATGGGAATATGTAACACAAATTAGTGAAATTTTAATATTATGTTTTGGTATTAATTTAGCTGTAGCCAGTCGAAATGCAAATACACAATTTAGGGTAGGTACATACATATATGATTTTTGTAAAATGTAACATATACGCATATACATATATGTATGCTTCCTTGTAGAGTCAATTAATAAATTAATTTCTATTAAATAAAAATTTAATGTTGTTGTATCTTTTTCTTTTCTTTGTATATATAGGAAAGACAATTCCTAGTTGCATCAATACTAATAGAATTTATAGTATCAAGTAGTTTTTATATACTTCGAGTAATCTATTTACCCGAATTAAGTCCAGGAGCAATATTTTTAGCTCTCTTTATAAGATCGCAGTTAACGAATACAATTACAGTGGGATTAATATTTTTTCCAAAACTTTGGTATCAACATAAACAGGTAAAATAAATAATTTGAAAAAAATAAAAGCAAATAAATAAATAAATACATAAAAAAAAATTTTAAATAAATCAAGGAATTAAATACAAAAAAATTGTTTTATGATTATTTTTTTATTTAAAAATTTTGAAAATGAAATTCATCATTGAACTAATAACATAAAATGTTAAATAATCATAAAACAATTTGTTTTTTATAATTAATTTTTTCTTATATATTTTATTTCATCATTTTTTATATTTTTTTTTTATGTTGCAAAAATTACTAAAAATAAAAATATTATAAAATTTTAAAAATTTACAAAATTATTTAAAATTCAATTACAATAATACAAAAATAATGGAAAAAAAATTAAAAAGAAAGGAAAATGATTTTTGTATAATAAAGAATTATGCAAAGCTATGAAGTTGCTATGAAACTAACGCATTTAAATATGTAAAACAAAAATGAATTATATTGTTTGAATGAAATTATTTATGAAATTTTTTTATTATATGCATGTATATGTGTTTTATTTGGTTAAGCCAATTTGAATTATTATTTTTTATTATTTTGCGATTTTTAATTTAAGTTTTTTCTATCAAACAGTTTATTTTATTTTTTTATTTTTAATTCCCAAAACGAATAATATTTTCTATGATATCATTTTTATAAAAAAAATTTCCATTATCCTTTCATCAATAATCCTTTCCAAAAATTTCAACTTATAATTAGATACAAGTAATTAATTCAATTTTAATTTTCTACTTAATTTCAAAATTGATATATTTTATCTACATAAAATAAATTGCATTGAATCTAATGAACGACAATAATCATAGCTATTGTATCTAATAATAATAAATTTTATAACATGATATAAATCCTGTATATACTAAAATTTATTAGTAATTTATTTCATTTATATTTATTGACGTCAGTTGATTTTATTACAAAACCATTCTATATATTGTTTACGTACACATATTTTTATTTAATTGTACGTAAATACTTTTAGAGTATGTAGTGTTATATTTAATGCATGTACATTGATTTATTTATATTTTATTGAAAAAAAAAAGAAAAAAATACAAAAACTAAAATTTCAATTTAAATTTTTTATTTTTTCATTAATGCACTTTTAATTTATGAAAAACAAATATAAAGAATTTTTTTTATTTTTTGTTTTTAATTTTTTCAGAATGAACACTCTTTTTTTATTAGAATTTTTATTTTTGCTCGCTAGTCTTTTTTTATTTGTTTGTTTTCTTTTTGAAAAAATTCAAACTAAGTAAATGAAAATTTCCAATTTAAAATTTATAATTTTTTTTTTTTTTTCACTTTATTTTTTTCTTCTTTAACAAAAATCTCTTTCCAACGACACTAAATGTTATATAAGTATATTAAAAAAGAATTATCTTACTAGAAATTAATCATTTTTTATTTAAATGGGTTTTTTTTAATTCTTGTTTTTTTTTTGTGTACATACGTTGTACATGGGATGTTCCTTTTTTTATATTTTGTATTTTTTATGGATTTTATCTGTTTTTCATTAAGTTGTTTTTATTTCTTTTTGTTTTAATTGTGAATCGCTATTATATGTTTTGTTATACTCATTTTTTTTTTTTGTAATTTTGGTTTAAGATACCAAAAGAAAAAAGAAAAGATTTTTTTGTTTTTGGTGTGTTGGATGTGTTTTGTTTCGTTGCATCATCATAGCTTGCAGGTCCGTTCACTTGCCCATGATCTATCTTTACGTTTACCTGTGGATGCTTTCAAGGGTTCACATGATGTTGGACACCATTTAGGTGGTGGATATGCCGGACTATGTTTAGGTGATCCAGATATTGGTGAATTAACTATCTCTGAAATGAGTCCAGAAGATATAAGAGCAGAGCTTAAAAGGTAAATCTTATAATAAATCGTTACAATTTCATTTTAAAATATATATATATATATATATTTTACATATTCTTTATTTTTCTTCAATTTATATTTGTAAATTTTTTTTTTATCTACCATAAAAATTTTAGACT
Organism: Anthrax anthrax; assembly: GCA_963971155.1. Lineage (NCBI taxonomy): Eukaryota > Metazoa > Arthropoda > Insecta > Diptera > Bombyliidae > Anthrax > Anthrax anthrax. The sequence goes on from OZ020119.1 coordinate 24,463,790, forward strand.
GTACACTCAACTTGAAATATTAAAAAATAAAACTTTAAGACAGGACAATCCACATATAAGTAAAAGAAGAGGAGGTAGAAAAGCAGCCCATCGAAGATTTTCATTGCAGGTCCGTACAAAACAAAAAGTTCTATCACATACTTATTCAAATAAGTAGATATTATTATTATTATGTTAAATTATTTTACTAATTCATATATTCATATAATATTAAATGCAAATATTTGGAAATTTTAATTAAATAATACTATTTTGATGCAAATTATAAGAAATTTAGTTTTATTGTTTTTCTAATTTATTTGTATCCTTTTTATAATATGAGAATTTCCAAATATATGCATAAAATTACAATTACATATAAAAAAAAAATTGTTTTTAACGTTCATTAAATATAGGTAAATAAAACTCATTGAAGCATTCAATCAAATATCATTTTGTAAGATGAAAATTACACATAAGAAAAAAATTTAATATGACAATGTTTTTACTTAAAACACGTTATACACAAGAACATAAACAATGTAAAACAAAATAAAAGAAATGTATATATAAATTTTTTTTTTTTTAATAGAAGATAGATATAACATTCATGATTTTTTTTTCAAACTATAATAGTATACATTTATGTAACAATACATTTGTCTAAAACATCAATAATGAATTTAAATGGTATTTCAAATTGAATACTGTAAATAAATTGTATACTGTTTTTATAATGTACATATAAATGAAATTCATACGGGATATTAATTTTCTATTTATTTTTGTTTTATTTATATCACTATTTGGTATCTTTTTGTTTCTTTTTTGCTTTTTGTATATGCATAAAATTATTAAAAACATGATATAAAAATAAATACAAAAATAAAATTTTTTTTTTTCTTCATTTTAATACATATAATTTTTTGTTTTAATTGAAAACCATTATAAACAATGAAAGGAGCTTTCAAAAATTTGAATAAAAGGCCTAAAAAACGGAAAATGTAAAATCTATATATAAATTTTTTTTATGTATTTGTAAATTTCTTACAAAACATAATAAGAAATTCGTGCTAAGAAAAGACATACATATTACAATTTTTTTTTTTTGTTTTTTTTTTATTCATTTTTTTTTTTAATGTTTTATTTTATGTATCATACATATAATTTTAAATTGGCAACATCACTATATAGAAAAAAGGAAGCAAAGATAAGGTAAGAAATGAGGGAGATTTTTTTTTGTTATTTTTCAAATAATGAATCTAAAATAATTATGAAAACGAATAAATAAAAATAAATAATTGGTGTGTATGTATGTGTGTGTGTGTGTCTTTTTCTTAACTCACAATTAAATAAAATAATGTGAATGATTATATATGTAGTTTAATTTTAATTGTATATATTTGTTCTTCTTTATTGCACTGAAAAAAAAAAAATGAAAACGAACAATATATGTGTGTGTTCTCTTCTAATATGTATTTAAAAAATTAATAATGTACATACACTTATTTTCTAATATCTGTACATGAAACTTAATATTACATAATCTATTTATATACTCCATGTACGAATTTAGCACATTAATTTAGTATCATTCACATATTTACACATGGAATTAACTAAAATAATTTAAATGAAACATATATCTCTAATAAAATTTGTATAAAAAAATTAGATAATTAGTAATAAAGTTTTAATTTTCATTGATATAAATTTTTAAAAAGTTAAAATTTACCACAATATTCAGAATTTTATTTTCATATGTAAAATATACATAAATTCTGCAATCTTCTGTCTAGTTTATTTTTTATTTTGTTTTTGTTAGGATAAATAATGTGTACTTATATACATGTGTAGACAATTATAATTTTGCATGTATAAATATGAGTGTATGTAGCATGAATGTATGTATGTTTTGTGCAGTATGCACAACGTATTATTGCATAACGTATAATTCAAAATCATTTAAAAAAAAAAAAAAAACTTCTGTTTAACAAAAAACAAAAAAAACTACAAAAATCTATTAGCTATGTGAACTACTTCCTAAAATTACATAAAATGAACATAAATTCTCTGTAAATAAACAAATTTGTTTTTTTTTTTTTTGTATATTTACGTTATGAAATACTTAAGTGTATAGTGTAATCGTGTTATATAATTATGTGCAAATATGTGCATATTTTTGATATATACATATGTACATGTGTATTGTATGTTAGTGTAAATTCTATGTCTTCTTTAATTATATACTTTTAAGTATTCAAAATAAAATTATTAAAATAAAAATTTTTTCATTTAAAAATGATTTTTATTATCACATTACCCTACTTTAATTAATTCACTATTACACAATTTTACACACACACACACACATGTAAAAATCACATATCTATTTAAATAAAATTTTACTTTTAAATAAAAAATACTTTCTTTCTATGTAGTAATTATTATATGTTTGCATTAAAAATTAGTTTTTTTTTTACCTATATAAATATGTATATTTTCTAAAATATTTACAATCATTATTCATTACAAAATTTTTGTATATTACAAATTTCATTAAAATTACCTATACCATTTTTCCAATGTATAATATGAATAATATGTATATGTATGTATGTACATACATAAATTTCACTAGCTATGAATATCGATTGTAAATAATTCATGAATAAATTTACATATAAATGTTTTACTCTAAATAAATGTAAAAAAAAAAAAAAAAAAATTTATAAAAAAATAAAGCAAAATCGTTAAATTTAAATACAAATTTCAGGCATTAAGTTCAAAGCATCGAAGTAATAAACATCATGATATTGAAGTAACTGAAGCCGAGCCATCACGTACACCTGAAGATTCTGTATGTAGTGCAGAAGGACCAACAGATACATATGCTGAAATATCTGGTGTATCACATTCAAAATGAAATTTAATAAAATAATTATTGTATAAAATTTTCATCATTTTATCATGTTTTTTTTTTAATATTTAATTTTTTTTTTTTTTTTTTAAGTAAATGAATTTTTGAAGTGAACAACAGGAACATTAACTGTTGAAAAGATTCTTTTTTTTTTCTTATTTTTATATTTGATTTAAAAATAGTTATTTTTTTATATATCTTTTTTACAACACACAAAAAAACTTTTTTTCTTAAAATATAATTCAATTTTTTACAAAAAAAAAAAAAAATAAATTAAAAATATAATTTTTATGTACATATACAACTATACAAATAAATAAAAAAACAGATAATAAAAATTCAAAAAAAAAAAAAAAACAAAAAACTGTTAATATAACTTATATAGAAAAATAAAAAAATAAAATCTTAATGCTAATTGTACTTTATCTAGATCTATTGTATTGTACTACTACTATTAATTATATTAAATATTAATAATGTTACTAAACCATTTCTGCTTATAAAAACAACTATTAAATATTAAATCATTTATTTGTATTGTATTCATTATTATTAAAAAAAAGGAAAATATGTAGAAATATTAAATTTATTTAAATGTAACAAAATACGATTTCTTAAAAAAAAAAAAATGAAATTGTTATACAAAATTTAAGTAAAATGAAGATAAAAAAAAATTTTAAAAATCAGCAATTATTATTTTTCTTTTTGTTTTATAAATTATTTAAGAATTATTTTTATGTTTATTTGATAAATTTAATATCATAATGATTGTGGGAAAAAAAAAATTCAAATAAAATAACGATCAATAATGATTAAAGAAAACACAAGTTTGTGTATATATTATGCATGTAGATAGATCAGATAACTAATATTAAAAAAATATAAATTAGAATAAAAATTATTTGAAAAAGGAAAAAATAAAATAAACAAAAAATAGAAATTAAAAGAGATGTAAATTATGTTATAATACAACTTGAATTGATACATTTTTTTTATTTGATTTGGCTTTATATAACAAAAACTGAAAAAAAAAATAATCAAAGTACATATTATATACAGATAAGATATATAGAGATATTTCTAATGAAAAACAAAAAATATACATACATAAAATAAAAAAAAAAAACAGAAATAGAAAAAATTTTCTGAATGATACAAAATTACAAAACTATTTTTTTGTTATGGAATACGTATATTCATTTAGTTTATGATGTATGTATACGTGTTTTGTTTTTTAATTAAATTGTAAATTTTCAATGTTAAATATACCCACCTTTATGCTTTTTGCTACAAATTTTTTAATACAAATACATAACTAAAAATCATTAAAAAATTTTTAAAAATACAAATTACCATCAAAAAACATCCACTTAACTCTAATATAAACTACTTCTAATAAAAAGAAAACAAATTGTAATTTTAGATAAAATGTAGGAAAATTTGAATTGATAAAAATGCTTTAATTTAAAAGAAAAAAAAAATTTATCATAGATTTTAATATGTTTTTTTTCTGTTTTTCGTATAACGAATTAAATTTATCTTTAATTTAACAAAAAAAAGAGAAGAAAGAAAGAAATGATGGAGAAATTACATATAAAAAAAAAAGTAACGCCCAACGTAAATACTTAAGAATACAAATAATAAATATTGTTTAAAACAAAAATAAAATAAATATTTAGAAATATGAATAATATGAAAAAAAAAAAAATAATAAAAGTCTAAGCCATTAATTTAAATAAAATATTTAAAAAAAAATAAGAAAAAAAAAATTAATTCAAAGAAAAAATTGAAAAGTAGAAAACATGGTTTTTCACATTGAGTTCGTTATTTTCCAAAAAGAATTCATCTCCTTAAAAAAGAATTTCTTTTTTAAAAAAAAAAAAGGCGAATTACGTTTGTAAAATGATGAATTTGTTTTGTAAAATTTTTTGTGAACTCAACGTGAAAAACCTATAAAAATATATTACACAGTTTAAATCAAATTTTGATTGATACAAAAAAAAAGGCAAAAAATAATAATAAAAGATAAAAGGTGAAAATAAAAAAATGTAAATTATTATATACATGTATAAATATGGAGAAAAAAGAAAAAAATTATTATTACACAAAAATATGTATTTAATATATAGTATAATTATTTATTAATTGTCATGAACAAAAAATAATGTGATGAATATATAAGTTTATGTACATTACATAATAAAATATTTAATAAAAGAGAAATAAATACACAACATTATAAAATTAAAAAAAAAAAACCATATTTTTCTATTCGTTATCATTTTTTTTTAAATTAAGGAAATGGAATTTGTTTTTCGTTATTTTTGTAAAAAAACAAAAAAAGGAAACAAATAAAATTACAATTTTCTTTTTCTATCAAAATTTCCAAATGACACTAAATTCGATTAAAAATAAAATTCCTTTTATATATTTTTATTGGCAGTACATATATGTACAAAAGAAACAAACTTTAAAAAATGTAAATACATAAGTATACATATCTATCTGATTATTGAGTACATATATTGTATATATATGTATATATCATACATTCATGCAACATGTATGAACATAAATATAAATTGTATTTACATATGTTAATGACTGATGTGGACCAAACCAACCACCATATGTTACAACTTACAGGTTACTAAGTTACATATGTATGTATGTTTATTAAATTCTACTTTCAATTTCATTTCATTCAATTCGTATGTTTATAAATACGAGAATATTCAAATTAAACTTGAAATTTCAAACAAAAACGGAATAGTGTATAATTCCAAATTGACGGTAAACCAATCCTAACTATTAAATAATTAACTTATATTTCATGTATACTGTACAGTAATACAAGCAATTCAATGCATGTGGCATCATATTAAAATTTAATATATAAAGCTTATACAAAAATTTCGAATAATTCAAATTCAACCAAATTAGGATTATTTCAAATTTTGAGTAAATGCGTCTATAGCTCAAGGATTTGAAAATAAACAAAAATTAGAATTAGAAGAAGAAGGACTATAAACGTATAAACTCTCTGAATTTTATTTTTATTTTTATCTCTATTTCATTTGTTTTGTTTCAATTCAGTACAACATTTTCTTTGACAGCTTCATCATACTCATATTTCATGTCATACCATACCATACAATTACAATTTGATTACAATTAATACAAAGTAAATCGCAACTACATATTTTAACTTCAGGATTTGCACAGTTTTTAATTTAAAATCTTTTTTCTAATTAAAAAGAAAGAAAAGTGATTTAATTGGAAAATAGAATTATACAGATTTATTAATTTTTCGTCTTATTCATGTGAAATAAAGAAGAATTTTCGAAAGCAATGACTTGCTAAAGATTGACACTTGAAAAAGATTATTCTTGAAAGAAAGAAATTTTTTTTACCTATTGTCTGGTAAGTATCATACTGTAAGATGTTAATTTTTATAATGTAAAATTGGACGTACCTACGTGCCTATTTGAAGATTTTTTGTTCTTGTTTTATTTGTACAATTTTTGTTGTTTAATAATAAAGTGGATGAGATAAAAATGCATTGGACAGTACGACTAGAAGGTGGACCACGTCGAGTTAATCATGCAGCTGTTGCAGTTGGTGATTACATTTATTCGTTTGGTGGCTATTGTACAGGAGGCGAATACAAAACTTATGGTCCAATTGATGTATTTGTATTAAATGTAAATAATTTTCGATGGTCATTAGTAACACCAAAAAAAGATGAAAATGGTGCTCCATTAGAATATCCAAATGTTCCATTTCAAAGGCAAGTAATTTAAATTCTAATTGTACTAGCTTTTCTTATAGTAAAATTTTTCCTTTTGCAGATATGGCCATACAGCTGTAGCTTATCAACAAAATGTTTATTTATGGGGTGGACGTAATGACGATACATCATGTAATATATTATATTGTTTTGACACGAAAACATTAAGTTGGTCAAGACCAGAAGTGTTTGGTGTTATACCTGGTTCAAGAGATGGGCATTCGGCATGTGTTGTTGATCATTATATGTATATATTTGGTGGTTTCGAAGAAGTTATTGAACAATTCTCGTGCGATGTACATTGCCTAAATTTTGAAACAATGGAATGGAAATACATTCAGACATTTGGTACACCACCATCATTTAGAGATTTTCACTCAGCAACAATAATTAATGGTCGTATGTATATATTTGGTGGACGAGGTGATAAAAATAGTCCATATCATAGTCAAGAAGAAATTTATTGTCCAGAAATTGTATTTCTTGACTTGAAAACAAGAATGTGGCATAGGCCAAGTACAACTGGAAAGGTGCCTGTTGGTAGACGAAGTCATTCCACATGTAAGCAACACATTAAAAATTACATCCTTCCCATCAAAATTTCATTTTTATTTTTATCTTTTAGTTATTTATAACGACTTAATATATGTATTCGGTGGATATAATGGAATTTTAGATCAACATTTTAATGATTTATATTCATTTGATCCGAAAACAAACTGCTGGAATTTAATTAAACCAAGAGGTAAGCCACCATCAGCAAGAAGACGACAAGTATGTGCTGTTATTGGAAAGAAAATGTATTTATTCGGTGGAACTAGGTAAAATGATAATTTTATGTTTTTTGTACAGTAAAATTTTGATAAATGTTATTTTTATTTTTCTTCTGTCTCCTGTTTCTAGTCCCCATTGTGACTCAAATAGTCATGAACAATCACCATTAGTTGATAATAATGATACCCATGTATTAGATTTTGAGCCAACATTAAAAACCTTAGCTATCATGGCAGTTATTAAATATCGAATTAGTCAAACATGGTTACCAAAAGAAATAAGGTAAAATGTTTGTTATTTTTGTTTTGCAATCTTATTTTATCTAATTTTTTTTATTTTCATGATATAGATGGGAAATTCGTACAATAACAACTCCAAATTCAATTAGTCGACCAGTTAATCAGGCTGGCTGAGATTGTATATTAATTGACGAAATATTTCTTATAATTTTCAAAAAATTCTTAAAATATTGCAGCTATATGGTATTTGCAGTTTTCACTATACTATGGTTACGTAAAATAATTGAATTTTAATATATGTATGTACTGAATTTAAAATAAGTTTTTCTTTTTGTATTTTTTCTATTATCACAAAAAAAAACTTTCAATAGAATTAAAGTGAGAAAAATCTGTGCACTTTTTGAAGAAGCCAATTTACTTTGTTAAACTCAGTTAATAGTTCGCTAATTTTTAAATAATGAAAAAAAGATAAATCTATTAAGGTGATTTTTTTTTTGTTTTTGTTAACTACAAAATTTAAAAAAATATGTCTAACAATATAGTATAATAAACAAATGAAATGAAAAAATTATTCTCAGTAGCATTCATATGTATACTATAGTAAAGTTGATAAGTGAATTGAAATACATAAAATGTTTTTATTTTTATTTTTTAAATTTTGTTATAATGTAAATACATAAGTACATACTTCAATTAAAAAACTTGTGATTAAAAAAAGAGTTAATAAGAAATCATATTACAATAAGAAAGAAGACTAACTGTTTTTATTTTACTTCTTTTCAACTGTTTATTCTTGTTTTAATATTTTTTACAATTAAAAAATCAAAACAAAATGAAATTGTCATTAATTGTATACGTATTTAATTTTTTTTTTTTTTTTTTTGATTATTTTAAATTTTAATTTCATTTGGTAGATTAGGTACATATAATATATATTTTAAAAAAATTGTTTGTAATTTTTATTAAGTTTGATTTGCTCTTGTGACTATTTTATTGTGTTCATCTTTATTTCACTGAAGAAAAAAAAAGTTAAAAATGAATTTATTTTCTTGTTTTCTGTGCTCAAATCCCAATTATGTACAATAAAAGCTTTTTTTTTGTAAATTTATTAATAAAGTTGAATATATTTAAAACAAATTAAAAAAATTGTTTGCTTGCATAAATCAAATTTTATTCATATAATTTTAAATATAATTTCAAGGATTGAAAAAATTTTTATAACGATTTAATCAACAGTTGGTTATTGGTTAATTTATTTTACTGAAATCTTTATGGAATATCAACATAATAAATACCATTTTTCTTATATGATGGTTCTCCCCCCATTATAGCTCTTATATAACAATCATTTCTTAATTTACAAACGCAACTTCGAGTTAAAATATTTTGGAAATTATCACATGGTTCTGCTTCGAATTCATGTGATCCATTAATTGATTGCGCAAAATATATATAAGCACCACTGTGTCCTTCTATTGAATCACCGTATGCAGGGTATACGGATGCATTTCCTAATTGCCCATAAAAACCAAATTGTTTAATATTCGTTTGAATTGATTCAACATAAAATGCATCACCAGCATCAACAACATCTTTTCTTAATAATGTTTCAAAGCCAGGACCAGCAGGATCTAGAGCAAATATTGTATTATATATATTTGGTTTTATTGCTTTACCAGCAAAACCGGCTACATGAGCACCAAGGCTATGTCCAATTAAATAAATTGCATCAAATGAAACACCAAATTCAGAATTAAGAAATTCTGTAAATTCTGCTATTACTTTTCCTGCGTTCTTAGTAGCGGTAGCAGAAATATAATATGTACTAGTCGACATTATACTCCAATCAACAACGATAACATTGAAATTTCCTTTTCGTAGATATGCATTTTTTATTAATACGTTCGGACAACTTCCAGCTGCTGCAGTATAACCGTGAATAATAATTCTTACAGGTAAACTTGCATTAAAATTTGACTTTAAAATTGATTGTCGATTTCCTAATTTTAATTCTTGTCTAATAGTTGGATTTTGTCTTGTATATAAATAAAATTTAACATCTTTTCGTGGAACAGATGGTTTAAAAAATTTTAATACTCCAACTGCAAAATTTCTAACTTTATTAAAAAATCCTTTATTTTCTTCGTGACAGTTATCATTAAGTTCTAGATCTTGTAAAATCGAAGGAAATACATGTCCTAAAAATAATTGTATATTTTTTTTTTTTTCGTTATATTAGATTTCATTTCATTTTAATGATACAATACATACCCACAAAAATTGAAAAAAATATAAAAAATATTAACAAATGTCTCATTTTTATTGTTAGAACTTATATTCTTCTAAATATCAACGTATCAACGATATTAAAAGTGTAATAAAATGATAGTTACCTTCTAATTTAAATTTAATCACATATTGTAAATTTATACTAAATTAATCTCTACTGAGACAATAAGACAAACAAAAATTTAAAAATAATAAATAAATGTAACATAGTATTACAATAATATTTATTTTTGTTTAATAACACTCTAATATTATCTTCTTTTTTTTTTATTGATAATATTTATTATTCATTGTTACGAAATATTATTAATAAACACGTGAACTAGAAAGTAGTGTAATCCATTCATATTAATTTATCTGTAAAATGTAAAAATTTTTAAGCCTTGTCAATTGAAATCGAAAAGATATATTCGATTTCAAGGTAGATTCGCTATCATCCCCAAACTCCAAAAGTATCTATGTTGTTGTTGTATTAATGGTTGCACAACTACACCTGAGTTGCGCCCAATTAGCATATAAGAATGCCATTTTGATGCCGCATTGAGTCATGGGTACCTTACCTGTGGAAATACTCGAACATAAGAACTCGGCTGCATCCATCCAGTTGAGCCAAGGTAGCAGACGATGATACCAGGGCTCATTTGAGACAATTCCCCGAGACTATACAGAAAATACTTGCCAAATGCCCTGTGCCTTGCTTTGGCTAGAGCTTGGCATTCGCAGAAGTAGTGTAGTGGAGTTTACTCTTTCTTCACCGTTTCACAACTGCGACAATGTGAGTGCATGTCTATCTATCGGCCAGTGCCCCGTAAAAGCTGACACCACTTTGGCTATGGTGTGTCTACTCATGTTCACCAATGACCTAGTCCTCATTGGATCAAAGTATCTATAATTTTCAAATAATTTTTCAACTGCCAAAAAACTCAAATAATTTTCATCTCAGTACATTTAAAGGTAATCAAAAAGAGAAATAACGTACAATACATGAATTCTTTACTGTAATATTATTTTATTATAGAAATTAAATCATCAATCAAATTTATTTGAGCAAGAACATACAATTTCTAAAAGGGTACATGCATACACACAATTACACGCGTACATTAAAACATTATTTACATAATTACATAATTTAAATGCTATATTCTATGAACAATATTATTAACTAACAATTTGTTTTATTTCACTCATATTTGCACAAGTGATGACTTTTGATTTGCAAAAAAAAATCATTTAATTAATATCTCTCTTACAAGAACGTGTTACGTAATTTTTAATTTTTTTTTTTTTTTTTTTTTTTTTTTTGTAAATTATTATAAACAATGTATTTATTAATTTATTTATTATTATGCTTATTGTCGTCTTTTAAATAAGAATTATAAAGTTTAATTTCATGGAATTGACTGTTTTATTTATTTACTTTTCTTTTTCAATATTTTTATTTATTTATGTAAAAGATACCATTTTTCTTAGTTGATGGTTCTCCACCCATTCTGAATATTTTTTCATTTTTATCAAAACTACATTTACTCTTTGAAATTTCATTAAAATTCTTACATTGTTTAATTACAAATTCATTAGGATGTGTTATTGATTGCGCAAAATATATATAAGCTGAAGCATGATTACATGAAAAATCTAATGAAAATATTCCTAAAAATGATGATGAACAACGTTTCTGTGAATAACCATAATTTGGATATATTGATGCATCACCTAAACTACCATAATAACCATAATGTCCCATATCTGTATGGATTGTTTCAACATATTTTGCATCACCAGATTTAATAGCATAATCATTTTTAAAATTTTGAAATATTGGTCCAGCTGGATCTAAACCAAATATTGTATTATATTGATAATTTGGTTTTAAACGTCTTCCAGCTAAACCAGCTACATGAGCACCAAGACTATGTCCAATTAAATAAATTGAATCAAATGATACATTAAATTCATTATGAAGAAATTTTGTAAATTCATTAATTATATCGGCTACATCTTTTAACCAGTATATTGCTCCAATATAACATATTCTTGCTGCCATAATACTCCAATCCACAACAATAATATTAAAATTTCCCTTTCGTAAATATGCATTTCGTACAATTACACTTAGACAATCTCTATGTGTATTTAAAAAACCATGTACAAGGATTCTAATAAAATAAATACAAAAATTTTAAAATAAATATCACATATTATAATTATTATATAACGTCTGTAATTATACCTTGTGGGAATTTTAGGATCAAAATTTGATGATTCTATAGAATTTTTTTCATGTACATATAATGTTTGACTTCGATTTGAATTATTTCGTGTATATAATAAAAATTTAACATCACGTTTTGGCACTGGTATAACAAAATTTTTTCCAATTTTTATAATTTCTTCAGCGATACTATCCATTATTTTTGGATTTGTACACGAATCTTCCTTTTCAAGAAATTCGGTATCAAATGTTGTATACACTGATTTAATATTATTATTAATTATAAAAATTAAAAAAATAACTGATAATAAGTAAATGAATTTCATTTTTTCTAATCAAAAAAAAAAAAAAAAAGTTAAAAATTTAAACTTTGAATATTGGATATTTTTCGATAATAATTTAAAAAAAAAAATTAAAATTCAATTACAATTTATACAAGAATACCATGGAGCAAAAGGTATTCAAGTGTTAATTAAAAAAAAGATACCAACAGTCAATATTTTATTCAAGTCCAAATTTCATTGATTGACGACAATTTAATTATAATTTTTATTGTTGTTATGTACGTACATATGTATATTTAAACATTATTCATTTGTCTATATAATTTGTGTTAACAGGTGTTATCATTTTAAACATATACAAAAATTTAAACAACTAATGATATTTAAATAAATAACTGAAATTGTATTGAATTACGAATAAATTTGTAATTCAATTATTAAAGATATTAAAATTCTCTGCAAAAATTCTGCAAATAAAAAAAAAACATGAAAAATAATTTTTTAAATGTTTTATTGGTCTACATATACGTATATGTACATATTCATATTTGTTTTTCTCTAAAATAGTACAATCTATTCTACTAATAAATAAAATAAATATGGGCTTATTAGATTATAAATATAAAATATTTAGTTAAAATTTTAGTTAAAAATACCGAGTGCAAAAGGTCTACGTGATCTTGTTGGTAAATAAAATATTCCTTCTTTAGGAACGGATGGTTCACCGCCCATTCGTTGCATTATATTACCATCTAAAATTCCATCTTTTATAGATTCTTGTCTAGTACAATTTCTATAAACAATATCTGTAAAACTTTCACATTTTTTACCATAAAATCCTTTATCACTGTTAATTGATTCAGCAAAAAATTCATATGCTCTATAATGATTACAAAATACTGTAAAACATCCATTTTGTAATCTTGAATAATTTGGATAAAATGATGCATGTCCTAATGGTATACGAAAACCAACATCAATAATACTTGTATGAATTGATTCAACATATTTAGCATCACCAGAATATAAACGATCAGTTATATTACGATTTTCAAATTGTGGTTTAGCTGCATCTAATGCAAAAATTGTATTGTATTTATTTGGTGATATATATTTACCAGCAAAACCAGCCACATGTGCACCCAATGAATGACCAATTAAATAAATATCATCATATGATACATTACGTTCTCTATTTAAAAACATTGTTAATTCAGCAACTGATTTTCCAATTAATGAAACAGCTCTTGTTACTTGTAAATAATTTAAATTTTGTGTAATTGAACCCCAATGAACGACAATTACATTGAAATCATCTTTTGCTAAATATGCTGATGTTATTAAATAATTCATTCGTGAATCCTTGTTATTTTGCCATCCATGAATAATAATTCTAAAATTAAAAATAAAATTAATAATATAAGTATATATATTATTCTATATAATTTTCTTTTATATATGTACATATGTCTGTATATACCTTGTTGGCCAACTTTCATTGAAATTTGAATTATTTAATCCTGTTGCGTCATCAATAAAAATATCCTGTGATGTTGTTGGATTTTTTCTTGTAAAAAGATGAAATGTTACATCTTTTGTTTCTTTTGTTTCTTCAAATTGATCAGAACTAATTATTGTTGTTGCAATATAATCATCATAATCATCATAAAATTCTTTAATATCCTTATTAAATGATGGACGTTGTATGGTATCTTCAATTATATCCGAATTTTTCCCATATAAAGATCCTTTTTTTAAATAACAAAAAAATTAAATATAATATTTCTTAATATAAATATAATTTAAAAAAAAAAAATATTTACCTGGTAAAAAACAAAATAAAATTAATCCGAATAAAATGAACATCATTTTAACATCTAAATAAATTTTCTAACGTTTTTCTTTATATACTGATATTTTACATATGTTAAAAGTTCAATGCACGATTACACATATTAAATGAACTTTACAATTACATATAATTTATTTAGATAAATTTTCTTTAAACACAAACTATTTTTCAAATACTACACATATACATATGTACATTAATTACATCTGAGTTTATGTAAATTTTAAATTCCAATGTCAAGGATGATTATAAATTTTATTGTACCAAAGAGTCAGTAGCCAGAAATTTTATTTTAATTTGGACAAACATACTTGTACTTGTATACGTGAGTATCTACAATAATTAGTACACATATCCATCATATATCTCACATTTTTAGTAGATAAGCAATTTTATCATACATAAAACTTATAAACATTTTTCCATCTGTGATGTATAACAAGTATATTGGCAAGTGTATTATATGTGTAGTAAACATTCAAAGGGTTTCTTTTTATTTATTTATTTTTTTTTTAATTTTTATACAACAATAATAATACAAATAGTTTTAAAAAAAATAACTTTTTTATTTTAAAAAAAATAAGGAAAATACAATCAAAAACGTGGAAATACAATGACCTTATGAGGCAGGAAAAACATTCGGATATAACAAATTTTCTCGAAAGTCTTTGACAAAGTATGAAATCCCACATAAAGTAAAGGCCTATATTTAGATTTTAATCTATATAATTTTAGATTTATAAAATTAAAATTCTTTATCATCATTATAATCTTCAATACAGGTACATATGTAATTATATCACTAAACCTATTGCAAACGGTTCCTTAGATCTAACTGGTACATAGTAAATACCATGTTTACTTTGTAACGGTTCACCACCCATTTTTACCATATAACCATTAAATGAACATTTTTGTTCATAAATTTCAGCCATATTTTTACATTGTATACTCCAAAAACCAACTTTTGTATTTAATGATTCAGCTAAATATTTATATGCTCTTGAATGTGAACAACCTGATATGATTTGATAACATCCCGGTTGAATTTTTCCATATGCTGGAAAAAATGCAGCATGTCCAATTGGTTTTTGTTGACCAAATAAATTTAAATCAGTTTGAATTGATTCAACATAATCAGCATCTGAAGAATCAATTTTATATTTTAAATCAATTGAATTATCAAAATTTGGTTCAGCTGGATCTAATGCAAAAATTGTTTTAAATTTATATTTTGGTTGTACAAAATAACCAGCTATTCCAGAAATTTGTGCACCTAAACTATGTCCAATTAAATAAATTGAATCGAATGAAATATTCATTGCATTATTTAAAAATATTGTAAATTCAGCAACAATTTTACCAATTTCACGTGTTGCTAATGATGCATGTGCATAATTTGGATCATTTGCAATATTACCCCAATCAACAATAATTACATTAAAATCGTTATTTTTTAAATATGCATCTTTTAATAATTCATTAAACGATGAATACAAATCATTTTTCCAACCATGTATTAAAATTCTAAATAATTAAAAAGAATAAAATTAAACTTTTGAAAACATCGATTTTTCTTATTTTCCTTACCTTATAGGCCATGATGCGTTAAAATATGATTTATTTAAAATTCTAACATCATTCAATTTTAATTCTTGGGTACATTTTGAATTTTTTCTAGTTAATAAGTAAAATTTTGTTTCTTCATAATAATTTATATTAATTTTAGGTTTTTGAAATAATTTTCGAAAAAAGGATAATGATCTGTTCTTTTTCAAATAAGGTACACATTTTAAATTTTCACTTTGTGATTGAGCTAATAATAAAAAAACAAACAAAGAAATATTTTTAAAATTGTATACTCAAGTTAACGAATAAAAAAAATTGGTTTAAATAAATACAAGAGTATGAATGTACGCATATGTATGTACATAATTCAACTTACGCAATAAAATAATTATTAAAATACAATTAAAAATTATAATTAAATAATTCATGACAACTAAACTTAATTCAATTATTCAACTGTTTTTTTTTTAAATTTTAATTAAATTTCAAAACTAAACTAATTTGTTATTACGATAATAAGAAAAATTATAACCATTTTTTGGGTACTTTTGATTCACGTACACATGTAGGTACTTACGTATAATTATATACACGAAAATATTTTACAAATATGTACATACGTACATATGTATGTACATATTTACTATTTACATGTGTATGTGTACGTATTTACATCTGTATGTACCTACTATATATGTATATTTTTAAAATAGAAACACACAAACAGTGTAGAAATAGATCTTGGTGTGGAATTTATAATAACAACAATCCGGGTATAATTTAAAAAAATACAATATTATTTAAACAGTTGTTTACATGTACGTATATGTATGTAGTTCTTTTATTTAGTGTCTAAGCTAAATTTTTGTTCGCAAATATTAAAAATTTTTACGAATTTAAATTATAGGGCGTTTGAAAATTTTTCAAACTCACAAACGTAAAAAAAAAACGTTAAATTCTTTTAAATTTACGTACGCGCATATGTATGTATAAATTTCATGTGACGTCAGAGTGCGTATGTATGTTACTTTAAGTTACAAGTTTACAAGTTGTACAAGTTTATAATAATATAAGTTTAATCACCAAGAAGCAAATATTAATTCGAGCTCAAAGGATTTACATACATATGTACGTTCGTACATTTTCTAAATGATTTTAATGCATATACTTACGTACATAAAACCACAGTAATGTAAATATTTATTACGTTTGCATATTTTTTGCCAATTTGAAATCAAAAATTGAATTTAGTATAGAATAACACCAAGTTTTTGTTAAAAACATTCAAATTTCAGTTCATTTATACGTTACATTTAAGAACACCAAAGATTATAACAATTACAAGCATAATATTAATATATCATCATGTTTCTCAAAGTAGGCTATGATTTTTGTTTTAAATTTTATTTCTTTCTTTTGTTTTCTTTCATTCATAAATCATTTAAATCCACATTTAAATCATTTTTTCAACTCATTGATAAAAATTTTAAATGGCATCAAATAAATCTTCAAAGGTATCTGTAACTGTTACAGATACAAAAAATAATCAAAAATTATGCTCGGAAGTCTCTAAAACAACAGAATTAATTAAAGAGAATAAGAAAACCGATACCAATTGTGAGAATTGTCAAAGTAAAAGAAAATCAATTCAAAAAAGTTGCGAATATTTGATCGAAGAAACAATTTCACATATTCTAAAAAATAATCAGGATTATGATAATCTTTTAAGTATTTTAAAACAAAATTTTCAAAAAAGATGGGCAGATCTTAAACCATCACCGTTCGGTTCATTAAATGAATTTTCTTTAATTGCTGTTATTGGAGTAGGATCATATGGGACAGTGGTAAATTTTTGATTACATTTCTAATTAAGTCTTAAATAATAACGTTTAAATTTTTAATTGATATAAATTACAAAATAAATTACAAATTTAAATGTAGAGATTAGTTCGTGAAAAGGATAACGGAAAATGTTATGCAACAAAAGTTCTATTAAAATCGAAAATCATGCGAAGTAAACAGCTATCGAACGTCTTATCTGAGAAAAGGGTTTTACAAAGTATACGATTCCCATTTTCAGTTCATTTACAATTTTCATCAAAAGATAATGATTGCGTTTATTTTGGTCTCCCATATATTGGTGGTGGTGAGTTATTTGGATATCATCGAAGGTAGTTTATTCGTTATTGGAACAACATTTTCAAATTCCAATTATTTCTGCAATTATTTATTTGTTTTTTTTTTTTTTCATTGATAGATGTAAAAAATTTAATGAATCTGTTGCCAAATTTTATGCATCTCAAGTATTTCTTGCCCTCGATTATTTACATAAAATGGATTTAATTTATAGGGATCTTAAACCAGAAAATATTTTAATTGATGAAAGAGGATATTTAAAATTAACCGATTTTGGATTTTGTAAAGTAAATTGATTAATGAAATTAATCTTTGTACTTTCAATATTTTCACTAAAGGCCTTATGGGAGTATACGAGTATGTATTTTTTTTCTTCTCTCATAATTTCTCATAAAACCATTTCACGAACAATGGTGTTACCACAATTCTTATTTTTCTCATAGAGTATGGGATGAGCTTTTTAAATATCAATATACAAAAATGCAAAGTGGTACTACTTTTCGTAGTTTCCATAAAGCCTATAGTGAAAATATTTAAAGTACAAAGTATATAGTTTATCATTATTTTTTTAGAAAATTGAAGGACGTACCGCCACACTTTGTGGTACACCAGAATATTTATCACCTGAAGTAATACAAGCTAAACCATATGGATTTAGTGTAGATTGGTGGGCATTTGGTATATTTATATATGAATTAGTAGCTGGTTCATCACCATTTTTTACACCGCATGAGGATGTAATGTGTATGTATGCGAAAATAGTAAAAAATGATTTTCAAATACCAGCAACATTTAGTAGTGATTTAAAAGATTTAGTCAATAGTTTAATTCAAGTAGATATTACTAAAAGGTAAGAACATAAAAAACGCACACCATTTTTTTATGTTCATGTTTATTTTTCTATCCGAATTTTTGGTTTGAATAGTATTATACGTTTACAACAAGAATTCATTTACAATAATTTATGTTCGTAATAGCCAATCTGTTGGTACTCTTATCTATCTATATAATTTCATTTAAATAACAACTATTGATAACAATAAAATTTTTAAGTAAATAAAACTTTTCGACATCATATACACGTGTTCAAACAAATTTGTTTACTACAACTGCTTTTTAAAATTTAAATTATTATAAAAAGTTTCGTGTGTACGTAAACACATGTACATACATACAAATACATATATAAATGTTTTTTCACGTGGACTGTAATTCTTTTCCTTTTTTTTCCATAACAAAAAATCCTGATTTATTTCGTACACTTTTAAAAATTCAATATAATTAATATTATTTCTTTTTAGATTTGGAAATTTAAAAAATGGTTCAAATGATATAAAAAATCATAATTGGTTTAAAGATATTAACTGGAACAAATTGTTATTACGTGAAGTCGATGTACCATATACGCCATACATTAAAAGTGTATCAGATTGGTCAAATTTTGATAAACACCCAGATCTTGTTTATAAAAAATCAAATTATAATAGATATGCTAGAGAATTTGAAGATTTTTAAAATAAAGCAAAAAAAAATTTTTATTGTAAAACATTTTTGTATTTAATAATGTTTGAATATAAATAATTATAGTTTTATTTAATTTAATTTTTTTCTTTGATCACTGATCTTTAAAAAAGACGAGTCACACAAATCTTTTTTTTTTGTTCTTAGTCTAAATGAATTCAATTCCTTCATATTTTTCGTTTGATGAAATTTCTTCTTCATTCATAATTACCTCACCATCAATTGTAAATGCTGTAATGTATGATTGCATACCTTGTCCTCCGATTTCTTTCGTTGATAGTGCTATAATTACAGTATCATTTGTATTAGGTACAAATTTAAAACTAGAATATCCATGAGCTGAACCTAATTCAGTTAAATGTGTTGCATTTATATTTTTGAAATTTTCATCAGTTCTTATTAATAAATTGCAACCTAATTTTTCTTCTGTACGCCTATTAAATCTGAAATTATAAAAATGCATAAAGATATAACGGTCGTAATAAATTATAAATAATTTATACATACAATTTTTCTGAACATTTTCGTGGTAAAAAGAACCATTCATTATGTACATCAGACCATACCCCTGCTTCATGCCAAATAAATCCTGGAAATGATAAATTTAAAGCATTTCTCATTGCATCATACTGTTCATACCAATTAACATTTTCAATCTGGAAAGAAAGACAATTCATTAATAATTTCAAATTTTTATTTATTATTATTTGCTTTGATTATTAAAACTTACATCGCCATTCGATTGAATTTTTTTTATAAACATTGGATTATAAGATGCTATAGTTTTTGTTTTTTGATTAATCCATTCATTTCCTGTTGATCCAACATATAATTTATGATCTTTGACACTTGCCCATTCAGATTTGAATGGTTTTTGTACATTACCATCACCATCCATTAATGTTATCCATGCTGTCGGTTCATTTTTATCTATATCAATTTGATAAACAATACCAGTATGATCATCAAATGACAATAAATGATCATTATATTTAATTAATTCAGATAATTCCATTCCTCTTCCTTTAATATTATTTTTTGATATTAATCGTATCGGTTTATCAGTCCAATTAATTTGCATTGATTTTTCATCAGAATTATATAATAATGAGCCTAAACGTAAATAACTAATCCATATATTTTCATCTTTATCATTTTTACTTTTTGATTCTCTATCTAAATCAGATATTATTGCTATCTTATATCGTAATTCTTTTATATCTGTATCATTATTACTACTTGTTACTGTTGTTGTTGTTATTGTTGTTGTTGTTGATAATAAATCAAGTTCATCTTCTGGATGGGGTCTAGCAATTACTTTAAAGAAAAAAATAAATAAATAAAAATTTAATATCAAAAACGTAAAACAAAAAATAAGGTTGAATAAAACCTGAATTTATTAAGAAAACAAAAATTAAATTTATGCAAAAAAAAAAAGTTGCTAAAAATCAAAGTCAAATCTTACCACTATGAATTAATAATATAGATGAGATCAACGTAAATATCACTTTTGAAATCATAATTTCAATATTTATTGAATAAATAGCAGGTATAACCACTCTGATGATTTTTAGTAAACTAATAACTATTCCCTGAAATTTTCGAATTTATAGAAGAATAACTGCAATCACATATGTAAGTTATATGTGTTCATAAATTAATATGTACATACGTAAATATATATGATATGCCTGCAAGAATATTTAAATGTTTTAAATGTTACTATGACCGCTGTTCACATACAATTCAAGAATATTTAAAAAAAAAGTCCACTATTATTTTTTGTTATGTACACAAGTATAATGGCTTTGAATATAATATGTACATATGTATGTATGTTCTTAACTAAAAGGTAAAATACTTATTAACATGTTGATTAAATATACCAAAAAAAAAAAAATAAAAAGTAATATTTAATTTAAGAAATTATTTTTAAAAAATTCAATTTAAATGTATGCTGAATGAAAAGACTTTGTAAAGTATGGACAAGTGTAAAATTAAATTTTTTATGTACAAATGTATATTACATTGTAATTTTTATGCATTATATTTTATTACATATGTACGTGCGTATATCGTATATACATAAGTGCATATTTAAAACAGATAATACACATATGTACGTATATAATAAAAATTATTTATATGTACATAAATCCAAATAACATTTATTATGTGGTAACAAAAATGAAATTATAAATATAAAACTTAAAAGAAAAATTATAAGAATTTTACAAGAAATAAAAGCAATTGATGGTATCTGTACGATTTATTTATTTTTTTTATTTATTTTAAATGTGTGTTCCTTGTTATAAATAAGTTGATTTTTAAACTTATTTTTACACACATACAAGAGTTTGAATTTTAAAGAAAATAAATTTATACACATGAATGTATGAGTTCATTCATACGAGTATATGTTTGATTCAATGCAATAAGAAAAAATAAAAATAAATAAACAAATAATTGTGATCATTCGTTTTGTTGATAAACTTTTAGCTAATTTTTCTTAATAATTAATTCCTTTTTTTGAATCTTTAGTTTTTTTTTATACACTTAATAAAAATAATAAAAAAATTTATACACTTAAACAATATTTAAAATTTTTAAATTTTTACACTTAAATAACGTTTAAAAGTTTTTTATGTGTGTAACACTTACTCAAGTTAAATAAAATAATTCTTAATTTTGTAATTTTAATTAACTTTTCCGGATTACAATAAAATGAAAAATTTCCGTTCAGTTACTCCCAAAACAAAATATATGTACATATAATATGTATTAGTTTTATTAAAAATTAAAAATGATCAAACAAAATAATATTTTCTTATTTTTATTTATTTTTTAATTTTAATTAAAATTCAATAGAAATCTCATCAAAATATATTTACAAATAAATTCGAATTAGAGCTTTATAACACTAAATAACAATAGTGAATGAAATACTTATCTAATTTTATAAATTATTTAATTCATATAAATACAAAATATATAATCAATAGAATTAAAAGTTTAATACAAATTTTATTTATTATTAAATAAAAATACTATCAATAAAAACTAAAAAAAAGAGAATGCGAAAAAAAGCTCTTAAATAGTCGCTGAAATTATACCGTATTTTTAAAGCATATAAAGTCACCTATATTTTAATTTGAATGTTTTTTCGTGTTCTTTTGTATTTAATTTAAATAAATTTATATTTTAATTTTTACCAGTATTTCTTTTTTGAAATTTCGGTATTTGAAAACGAAAAAACCAACAATCAAAAAAGAACAACAGTAAAATTTTTATTTTTCATAAAAATACACATGAGTATATGCTTAAAAAATGAACTTTAATAAATTCATTCTTAATCTTTATACTACATATGTAGTAAACTTTGGTATAAACTAATATTAACTGGCTTTTTATTCTGTATTAATAGTATATATAGGTACATATGTAAATATGTAATTTAATTGTAATTATTATTTTCACGCGTTTGACCTTAAATGCGTGTATAATATATAATACTTTTTTCCCGTATTTCTCATGTTAATCTTTTATCAATAATCACTGAACCATTATAAAAGTACTTTTAATTTACATTGGGGGGAAAACATTCTTTTTTTATCTGTATAAGTGTGAATGTAATATTTAATTTTGTAAATGCAAAAATTTCAATTTTTCTCATATTTTGTGATGTATTAATTGAATCAATAAACATTTTAACCGCAACAAAAAATAAATAAAAAAAAAATAAGTAGGAAAATAATGGACAAACAAAATAAATAAATAATTTTCCATTTAATTGTCGATTATGATTAATGTTTTTATTTCTATTGTATAAAATATGTTTAAAATTTTAATTTTTATGAAAATATAAATCAATAAACAAATATTTAATTTATTTGTTATTTTTTCAGTTTTTTTCAGTATTTTCAGTTTTAATTTGATTTAGAATTTAATTTATAATTTTTTACTAATTTGTAATTTTTATTTCTATTTATTTTTTTTTTTATGGTCTATTTAAAGCAAAATTTTCAGGTCCACTTGATGTTACCACATAATAAATACCATTTTTCACTTGATATGGTTCACCACCCATTCGTTGTAATGAATCTGATTTATGTGATGGTGTTATACATGTACTATTAAGTGCATCTTCTGAATTATTACATGCATATCCAAAGAATCCAACATTACTAGCATTATTTGAATTTTGATAAGTTAATGATAAACGAACTGATTCAGAAAATAATTGAACTGATCTTTCATGTGAACATATATTTAATAATAATTTTTTTACCCATTCAGGTAAAAAGAAATATTGTGATAATGATTCTTGACTATTTTTTGATTCACTACCAATACATCCAGGTTGATTTCCGGCACCATTAACATAAAAATCAGCATGACCTAATGGATTTTCTATACCATAACCATCATATTGAGAATCGGTATGAATTACTTCAACATATTTAGCATCAGATTTATCAAGTTTTTCATCATCTGTTACATTTCTAAATAATGGTCCAGCTGGATCTAAGGCAAAAATTACTGGAATCTTTTCATTATTAACATCATATAAAGCTGAATATTTTCCAGCTGCTCCAGCTATATGTGCACCTAAACTATAACCAATTAAATAAATATCATCGTTTTTAACTGATGCTGATTGTTTTAAGAAATGAATTAATTCAGCAACATATTTTCCGATATCATCAACTTTATCCGCTGATAATTTATAGCATATTGATTGTGATAATAAACTCCAATCAACAATAATTACATTATAATTAACGTAATCTAAATATGCATGTTTTGCTAATGTTGAACTACTTGAGCTTTTACTATGCAAAAATCCATGAATAAAAATCCTGTAAATAGCCCCAAAAATTTTTCATTTTAAATTAATTTCAATAAAATCAAATAAAAGAAAACTCAAAAAAATTGTTTTACCTTACTGGAGCTCCATTTATCCAATTTTTTAATGATTCTGTTTTATTAATTTCAATTTCATTCGATTCTTCTGTTTGATTTTGTACATAATGGTAAAATGTTACAAAACGTGATGTCCTTTCATAGTTCCCTGGTGAACACATAAACCATGGAGTTATTTGTTCAAAAAATGGTAAAAGTTCATTATCAATTGTAAAATTTTTTGATTGCGGTTGTTGCTGTTGTTGATCCTCATCAGCATCTTCATTTAAAAGGAAAGAAAAAAAATGAAACCAATCAATTTTAGTTAAAATATAATGAAAAATACTTACAAATTCCGTTTATAAAAAAACAAACAAAAAATATTTTCAAGAAAAACTGTGAAAATTTCATTTTTTATTGAGAAAAAAAAAAACTGTTTAATTGATCCAATCAAATTTAATTTTAGATACCAACTAAAAAACATTCTAATTATTAGAGATTTATATAATATTCGTTAGATATGAAAAATTTTACGGATACGTAAATTAATTTGCGTAAATTGATTATTTGAAACAGATGGTTTTGAATAACATAAATTAAACATTTTAATTTCGAATGTATATGTATATTGTATGTACTTATATCTAATTATTTGACTTGGTAACTAGACTAGGAATAGAGTTAAAAAAATAGAAAAATTCAAATGTTCGAAAAATGTTTAAACAATAAACATGTTTTTTTGTTGTTGAAATTTTCGTTTTAAAATATCAATATCAAAGTACATTATAACGGAAATCAATTAAAAATAACATTATTTGTAGTACGAAATTTTATTTAATTATTTTTAATCTCTTTTTTTTCAGAAGAAATCTAAAAGATATTAGAAGTAATAATAACGTATTTTTCTTGATTATTTTACATATGACTAAAGTTTATATGCATATATCGAACAAACTAAGGTAGGACATCTATAATTTTTCATGTTTTCAATAATTCGAAATGATCGAAGAAAATTCAAATTACTAATTAATAAAAAATTTATTTCTAATTTCAAACAAATTAATTGAATAGCTGATTAATTGTATATTATATCTTGATTTCTTCAAAATAGAGTTACAATCCCCACAGAATACGATAGCCTAAAAACATATAAACAAAAATTTGTTTTTTTTTTTTCATATCGGCCAATTATGTCACCGCCTATGATAATAAAATTCAAGAGCCACTGTACAATTCCACTCATCTTCCCTTACATTCAAATTATGTTTTATGAATAAACAAAATCAACCATCTACTGACTAGTGACCAGGACTTAGGAGGAGTATATTGTATAACTATATACATATATTGCTAAACTGCTATGGTGTGTGATATTGCTATTCTATGTACATACATATGTACCTTATATGTACATGAAACATGAAAGTGAAAAAAAATGCAAAAGCAAACTTGTGAAAGATGAGAATGAAGACAGGAGTAGGAGTAGGACCACTGTTTTACATTGCATAGATTTAAAAAAAATATATTTTATATGGAATATTCGAGGATTCTGGTACATTTTTAAAGAAAAATTTTATAAATTCAAACGATAACATCTGGAAAAATATAAGATTGTCGTAATTGTCGTAATCAGGAAACAATTGTCTAAAAAAAAAGAGCTTATGTTTATGTATGCACTATGTATACCGTAGCCTGTCCCATTATTATTTATTCCTTGCAATTGTTTTTCCCATGAAGAAGATGTAGATATTTTTTTCATCAAATATTGTTATTCAATTTAAAAAATAAAAAAAACGAAATACGAAAAAGCGGAAAAGGAAACAGCTTTTTCTTAAATATCAATAGTTTCAGTTTTAAGTTGTCTTTTATTGTGTTGTTGTTTTAGTACCAGTAAGCATCAATAAGATAATGTGATTTCAGTTATACATAAAATCGTGATTAAAATTGAAAAAACAAAATAATTTTCATTAAAATTTATTAAACTGAAAATAATTAACGTCAGTTATACTTAACTTCTTATATACATTCATTATTTTAAATTTTAAAAAATATGTCACGAAATGAAGGAAGTTCTAATTATCAAAATGATAACTTCATTTTAGATAATGAAACAGAATTTCAACATGAATATGAAATATTAAAGAACGAAAATTTTAAATTATTAAAAAAAATACGAGAAATTACAAAAATTAAAAATAATAAAAAAGAAAATTTTAAAATAACTTTTGAATATTTTTCAATAATTCAAAATGAATTTCAAAATGGTACTGATATGTTACCAAAAACAAAAGAATATCAAGATAATTATATAAAACAAATTGATGATTTAGAACGATGTTGTCAAGAAATTGAAATAATATTATCAAAGAAATTCTTTATAGAAAATGATATAAAACAATTTGGAATTAAAGTGAAAGAATTAATGATCAATAATAAAGAATATGTGGAGAAATCGCTTAAATTAAATGATTTAAAAATTATATTAGATAATTTCATTTTAAAATTAAAATTAATGAAAAATAACGATGAAAATTTATTAGAAGATCAACAAATGGAGCAATCTAACAATATTACTCAACAAAATGAGAATATATCAACAGATGATGAAGATTCAAATAAAAGAAATGAATTTAAAAACAAAACCGAAAAAAATACTAATTTATCTCAAATTACTCCCCAACATGTAAACAATATGGAAAATCAAAATTAATTGTGAATAAAAGATATAAAACTAATTAAAAGAAATAACAGTTTAAAAATAAAAAAAGGTTGTAAAAATATATAAAATTTGTAGTTTTTTTTATTTTTACTAAATTTTTATTTTCATTTTATCAATAAATAAAAAATTGAATTTTAACAAAAATGTACAAATCTTTTATTAATTCATATTTTTATAAAAGTGTAATTTTTCATTTTTATAAATTTATTAATTAAAAATAAAATACTTTATTTTAGTTCACATATAACCGCAAAAAAAGACAATTTATTCAATTTTGAAATGCTTCATTATCATGTTATAAATGAGAAATACACATCATTTGAAATTTATATATTATAAATGAAAATTTAAAAAAAAAATTATTTTTTTATTTGTTCTACGAATGAATTTCGAATAATTTAGCAACTTCATTTAAATCATCAAATTTTTTATTTTCATTAATTACTCGTCTTGCAATACTAATTCTATTAAATAAATTCCATAATAAAATGCCTACAACTTTATCATCACGTAAATAAAATATTACACCCTTTTCAAAATCTTCATTGTCATTATTTGATTTAATTTCATTTTTTATATCATTAATTTTTTTCTTATCCGCTTCATCATTATTTTCATTGCTATTATCTTTACTATTACCAATCATTTCTTCAACAGGACTTCCATCGTCTTTAAATGACATTTGTCTAATTTTTTCTAATTCTTCCGAAGTCATTTTTGCAAATACACCAACAGTAGGTAGTGATGAATCTACAATACCAATTCCTTCAAAACCAATATTTGGCCCTAAATCAGACCAAAACATTGCCTGATGAGTATATGATTTTTCTGAAAATTAAAAAGGCTAAAAATAAGAATTCTTTAAACATCACTAAGAATACACTACACGCTTACGTTTTCCAGTCATATTTTCCCCAGCTAATCGTCCTGATATAACGGCATGATCATGTGATTCTATTCTTCTTCTACCAAGTAAAGGGTCTTCAAAACTAGCTAAATCACCAGCCTATAATAAAAAACTTTTTTTTCAAAATTCAACAAGCTCTGAAAGTGAATAACAGAATACTTACAACATATAAATGATTTTTTGCTTTCATTTCTGAATTTACAACAATCCCACCAAATTTTTTGTCTATGGGTAATCCTGATGTGACTGCTAATTGTGTATTCGGTTCATTTCCCATACAAACAACAACCTAAAACGCATGTAACTCAACAACAATCTTTTTATTTTTAAATTCATTCAAAATTCTTACATGATCTGTTAATATACTTTGTCCATTGCTCAAATCTAGCTTCAAGTGATTATGCATTACATTTACATTTGATACAGATGCGTGCGGTATTACACAAATACCTTGCTCTTTTATCTTTTTCGTTGTCCATATACTCAAATATTCTGGTAATGCTTGTGCAATGTTTCCGCTCTCATGAAATATTTGATAAATTTTAACTGGTCTATCAATCTTCGAAGCATATTTTGCCAAAGCACATGATAATTCACTACCCAAAAATCCACTACCAATTACAACTAATGACTTTTTTTCTTCAACTACTTTTTTTAAATGTTCAAAGTCTTCAGGAGTTCGATATTGTGAAACATGTTCTTTGACATTTCTTGAAGCTGATTGAAAAACATCTAAACTCTTTGGTTCACAACCTGCAAATATTCAATTAAAAGGTTTAGTTATTCAATTTTGTTTTCCCATAATCTTTTTTTTTCTTACCAGTAGCTATCAGGCACTCATCGTAACTTATTACTGTCCCATCAGTTAAAACTACGTTTCGATTACAAAAATCAATTTTTTTTACTTCATAACCCTGACACACGGCTACTCCACCGTTTGAATTATCCATTAGTTGTGTAGGATCAATATAAAATTCGTCAGGCTCGTAATACAAACTAATATTATAATGAAAACAAAAATAAAAATAAAAGAAGCAAATATGTGTATACATTTTATTTACCTTCGCGAAGCACCATTCCATTGTTTAAATCTATAATTCTCAGGTATTACATTTAATTCACCATGAAACCAAAGTTCTTTCGACAAAGGTGGTCTCATATACGGTTTATGATATTCATTTGAAATTAGTAATACCTAGAAAATTTTTTCAATTACTAAAATTTAAACTACTAAAAAACAAAAAACGCATATAATTACTTTTGCTTTTGGATCTAATGATTTGATTGCTCTAAATGCAGAAAAACTAGCTGTACCACCACCGATTAATAAATATGGAACTTTTTTTGGAATATCATCCGGAGAACTTGGAACTAAAATATAAAGTAGAAAATTAATGGAAACTTAAATCTATTTAATTTTACATACTTTTATGACGTATTAATAAAGTTTGTTTTCCCTTTGATCCATCACTTTCCGATTGTTGTGTAATCCACAAGTATACCTATATAAAATAAATAAGAATGGATAGAACTTAAAAAACAAATTCACATTAATCTAAATTAATTACCATTCCAACACAACCAGCCGCAGCAATCGATGCTATTAACCATTTGACCCATTTGTTACTTTTATCACCATCGTCGTCCGCAGGAGGTGGAGGTCGACCGTAAGTTCTAGTACCATCTAAAGGAGGGCATACAGGAGTAAATTGAGCGTTTGGTGAACAAGGATCACTTCCCGGTCTAACTGGTCGAATAGGCTTTTGTTGATTAGTACAATGTGTATCCTTTAACGTTCAAAAATTAAATTGGAAAAAAATATCAACATATGTACATAATTATTCAGAAAAAAGTATATTGAATTAATATCTAACAGATTGAGAACAGGATACGGTTTTTGGATATTTGGGAAGTTTATTTCTTGCCTCTAATAACCTCTTGTTAACACTATATAATGGTGGTCCTCTAAATGAAATGTTTCTGATCGAACATCCTACCCCTACATAATCTATAAAAAAAAAATATAAAATAAATTTTTGAAATTTTGTGATTTTATTTAGTTTCTATCACCTTTGGTAATGATTTGCGAATTTTTTAATAATTTTGTTAGCCGGCAAAAATGCAAATTTAAATTGGGATAAGACCGTATCGCTGTTATCATTTTCCTTTGAATTTATGCCAACTAAATAATTTTGATTTATCAATGATTCCTATTTCTTTTTTTTAATATTTCAAAATACATTAAAAAATATATATACGTATAACTTCACTAATAAATATTAACGTACAAAGATTTTATTATCTTATTATTGTAATTTTTTATGAAAATAATGCAATAATTTCCCCACAAGAAAACAGTATTGTTGTTTTGTTATTTTTCATAATGTCAATTTTTTGTAACTCGCGTGTTGATTGTCAAATTTTCCTTTTCATTTGTTTTGAATTTTTATTCTGTTCTCTGTTGTTTGTTGCAATATTTTTCGTTAAATAGATTCATTTGACTCTTCGTTAAGAAAGACAAGGAAACGAACAGAAAGCGGGGTATGACTAGCATCTTGACTAGCATGTCACTTGTCAGCACTCAACAGTATTCAAGTGGGGAAAAATACAAAAGTAAAGAAAATGTCAACAAAAGATTTTTTGACAATCAAATCAAACCAATTAGGAAGGAACAGAAAAAAAATCAAATAAGGAAAAATGAAAATTAATAATCAAAATCAAATAAAATAAAACCCGGGTCAGTCAGCTCGGCAGTAAAAGACTTGTACTCGTGTTCAATTTTAATTATAGAATATTATGAATAGAATACAGAAATGAGTTAAAATTTATTATATTATTTAAAAAAACAAAATTAATTTAGAATTAATATAATAAACATAAAATAAGAGTAAAAAGAAGAAAAAAATTAAAATAAAAATATGGAATTTGGACATGATCTTCACAAGCCAGTCGATTGGAATAAAGTAAATACTTTAATAAAATGAATTGTATACATTTAAAAATTAATAATTTCAATTTAATTTTTAGTCACTGGATGATATGACACCAGAAGAGCGTTTAAGGTATTTCAATTTTAAAATAAAATATTTCAATAATTCATATAAGTAGGTAAAAAATAAAATTTTATTCTTAATTAGAGCTGAACATCAAAAATTACACGAAAAACATAAAGGTCATGAAGCAATGCATTCTGAAATGGTTATCATATTATTAATAACATTATTAGTTGCCCAAATAATACTAGTCGAGTGGAAAAAACGTCATTATAAATCATATTCTGCAAGTTCATTTTTTGTTTAAAGTCAAAATATTTTTTTTTTTTTTTTTTTTTGAAAACTCAAATTTTAAACTATTATTTTTTATTAAATTATAGCTTACTACACTGATTGCAATGTGGATTATACCATTAGTCATATCAGCGAAAAATATATGGTTAAGATTTATATTCTTTTGGATAGTATTCTCAGTTATCACAGCATTAGTAATTAGAAAAGCCATTGGGAAGCCAATTACGGGAACGACACCAAGGTAAAATCATTATTTTAAAAAAATATGTAGGTACATAAGTACATGTGCAACAAGAATAAAATAAAAGAAAAGCAAAAATCGATTTTTTGTTTACAAACACAATGATGTACATCTGTACAACGGGCTTGGGGTGTAAAGGACGTAATGAAATAACATAAATATTTAATGTTGCAATATTGATGATTAATTAAACAATCGCATTGGACTTTTAAATAATTAATTAACATTTTTAATTTTCACTTTTAAATGGTTTTTTTTTTCAGATTAGTATACAAATGGTTCTATTTTATATACAAATTATCATATGGTTTGGGAATAATAGGGTATATAATAATGATGGCAACATTTTGTGGACTTAATTTTATATTTAATCAACCACCAAGTGCTTGGATGGATGTCGGAGTACTATTCGTATTTTATGGATTATATTTTGGTGTGCTAGGACGTGATATATCGGAAATAGCAACAGATAAAATGGCAGCACATATTGGAGTTAGTTTTTAAAATCTAAAATATAATTAATAGACATTTGTAACTGAAAGAATTACTAATATCTTGTTTTTTAGTATTATACACCTCAAGGTATGCCAACAAGGCATTTAGAAGAGAATGTGTGTGCTGTATGCGGGAATCGTTTATTTATTAGTGAAAAAGAAGAAGGTATAATAGAAAATACATACAAATTATCATGTAATCATGTTTTTCATGAATTTTGTATTCGTGGATGGTGTATCGTTGGTAAAAAGCAAACATGTCCTTATTGTAAAGAAAAGGTTGACTTAAAGAGAATGTTTTGTAATCCGTAAGTACTAACTTGTTAGATAAATTTCATTCACAACAAAATAATAAACATTTTAAAAAATATACTTGAATACTTATTTAAATAGATGGGAGAAACCACACCTATTGTATGGACGATTATTAGATTGGATACGTTGGTTAGTTGCTTGGCAACCGTTAATATTATTTATAGTACAAGGAATCAATTGGGTATTAGGATTAGAATGAGAAAAAAATTCTTTTTAAAGATAAAATAATTTGATTATTTTGTTTTCTTTACCTTCTTAACATTCTTCAAAATAATAATTGTAAAAACAAATTTGAATTTAATTATGAAATTTAATTTAAATCTCATTTTTAATTAAAGAAAAAAAAAAGATGATATGATTTATTAAGCCAAAACATGAGATGAATTTTTGTATGTTTCTATAAGATTACTCTGTATTCTGTTTTCAAAGATTAAAAAGATATTGAAACAAAGTACACAGTAATAATTAAATATTAAACATGCATTGCCCTTTGACTGTTATCGAAATAACGTAATTAGGTAATGTAAAATTCGATTATTAATAATTGTTACTCAAGAAAAGAAAAAAAAATTTCTTATTGTAGGTATGTACATGTAATTTTATTTGTAATTTAAAAAATTTAGCACGTAATTAAAATAAAATATGTTTAATACACGAAAATAAAAAAATTTATATGTATGTAATATGTAATGATCTTTTTGTTGTTATTAAAGTAAATTATTTTATAAGTATCCAAAAAAAAATGAAAATTGTTTTATTGCTTTAAAGAAAAAAGTTTAAACTTTACCATATTCAATAAAATTTAAAGTTATTTTTTGAATTTTACTGATTTGAATTTCCATTTTCAAGTTACTATGAACAAAAATTATGGAAGACAACATTTCTAGGGTATATTACTATATTCTTTTTGCTATGAAAGAAATATGGCTAATGGCAGTGGCAGGGCAGCGCAGTACGAAATGCGAAAAAAATGAGGAAAGAAAAAGTCAAAAAATGTTCTTTTTGTCATATATTTCTCACATATTTCAATGTTTTTTTTCGTTATTATATTTTTGTTTTTATATAGAATTGTAAATTGTAAAATGTAACGTAATTATAATTTATACATATTTTTTTCTTATGTAGTAATCTAGCACATTTAATTCAGCATTCAACATTCAAACAAATAAAACTATAAAACTATTTGGATTTTGGTGTGTGGTGCTATTTTGTGGTGAAAATTTTTGTAATTGTACTAATTGTGAAACGAGATCTGTCAAGTACGGTTGTGGTGTTGTATGTGCTCTGTGAAAATTTTTCGATAATATTAATTTTTTTCTAATCCTATAAAAATAAAATCTTTACAAGTGAAAAAAATAAAAAAATATTTCAATTTAATTTTGGAAAAAAGAATTACGTAAATTATTTCATATTGCTAAGAAAAGCAAAATAAATTAAAATCCAAAAAAGTAAATCTAATATGAACAAGAACGAGTGGTAAAAAGAAATTCTAGTACACATACATACTTATATTTTGCTATTTAAAATTTTAATATATTTGATGAAAATTTAAAATATATTTTTTTGTAAAAGTTGAAAAAAAAAACAAAACAATTCAAACTCGTCTTTCTTTGGTGATGTACATATAAAAATAATATCATCATCATCACCAGTTTGGTGATCGTCGTATATAACTTCTTATTAGTAGCTGAAAAATTTTTAAATTAAAAATTTTCTACGTACATACGTAACATACATTACACACATTTCAAAACGATAAATTTTATACTGCTTTAATTTATTTTGTGTTATAAGTGTATCTGTAATCTACATATAAATTAAATTTAATATTAAAAAAATGAAAATAAAATTAAGTGTACTAATTTTATTCTAATTATGAGTGTATTATCGAGTGCATGAAGAAATAAAAATTCCAATAAGAAAAGTGCAGTGCAATTTTGTTAAGTATAGGGTACACGTGAAAAGTAATTTTGTAATTGTTCAACACAAATAAAAATAATCAGTTTTATAGTGCGTATTGAATTTAAAAAAGAACAATATTAGAGGATTAATACAGTTCATCTGAACAGAATTTTTAAAAGGTATAAATCATTTTTTTAATAAATTGCCCCCAATATTAATTTACTAAATTATTTGTAATCTAATTCATTACATTTTTTATATGGGTGCCAAACATATTTTTCTCAGTGTCATTACATGTATGCATTATATTTACTACATATGTATGTACAAATGATAAATTTCAATAGTAAAATGCAATAATCAACATTTTAATGAACCCAAGTCATGCAATATTTTTAACTGCTTCTCTTCTTAAAAGAATTATACAACTTGCAATAAAAAAAAAAATGTAGGTACCTATATCTAAATATTTAGTTGAAGAAATCTTTCGGTTTCATACGTACATACCTATAAACTTAAAATCACATAAACTGGATAGCAGAAGCCATTGGACGAAAAAGTCCAGTTTATGTATATATATACATTTTTATTTGTACTTAATATAAAATAAGAATATGTACATATGGAAAACGTCAACAATAATCACAAAAGTTAAATTTTGATGTTTGTATTAGAACAAGTTTTTTTTGTAAGTTGGTGGTCAGTCTGTATTACGTTAGGTTTAAGCAAGTTTAAGTTAGGTATTTATTGTATTTGTATGTAAAAGACCCATATATTCTTATACTTCATACATCAACATATGCACATATCTATTATGATTCTGGTATGATACGGATTCCATACTTACGTCCTATCACCTCAAAAATATGTATTTTATAAATTTATTTAAATCTTGATAGTTGGGTGAAAATTCATTAGACCAAAAAAAAACACATATGAGTAGTTTTAGGCTCAGGCATAGCCTCACAGGTGTAATAACTATAAAGTAAGAAAAGAAGATGCGCATGGACATACATGTATTCATCCATATCTTTTATTACTACCTAGTAATTTTATAACTGAAAGTGAGTTTTAAGTTCTTATTCTTATATTAGGTAGGTATGTCATTAAATCGAATTATGTATAAAAAAAAAAACAAAAATAGAAAATGTAAACAGTAAAACCCAAAGAATTTTCAATAACTTTTTAAAAATTGCTAAGCTAATTAATCGCTTTTCTTTTTTTAACCAATTTTGTTTTTAAATAAACAAAAATGCGTACGTTTGTTTTTCGTTTTTTTCATATACATATGTACATAAATACATATGTATATATCACTTAGATAGTCGCATGTGTATGTGACAAAAATAACGAAAATGAACACAAAAAACCCATAAAATAAAAATTCTGTAGATATGTATAAACATGTACAATAAATCAGTAAAGCACATCATATGTATGTATATTGTACAAAGCTCCTTAACATTAGTCTTCTAGCTTAAATGAAACAACAATACAAAATTCAATGTTTTTCATTCAAGGATATTTTGATGCCTTATAAAATTTACTGAAAATCTTCTCTACTACAATGAAAATTTTTAAAAAGGCAATGCACTTTTATATGAACATTTTATACATGTTTGTATACATTATAATACATATTGTATAATATGCTATGCATGCATACACATTAAATACGTACACACGTACTATAAATTTTTAAAATATTAAATGTACGTACACTCCGCGACAAAATTATGGCCGCACTATATCTTTTATCTATATTTCCTTTTATGTTTACCGCAATTTTTTGGTTTTTTTATATATTCTTCATATCGACATTAGTAACTAATTACACCATAAATTTCCTAGAAAATATATGCAGTTAGAGGTATAAACTAATAAACAACTCAAATTAGGGGTTTTACCTGCGACAAAATTATGGCCGCACATATGTTGTTTACGTAATTTCTGCTCAGTTTATTCTAGTCTGTTGAGCCAACATATTGTTTGGAGAAAATACAAGTCGAAAAATAGTTTTTAAGTAATTTTTAAATAGTTTTGACAGTTTTAAATAAGTGTTGTTTTAAAAAATATCAAAATGCCATCGGGAAAACGTTTGACCGAAAAAGAAAGAAGAATAATTGAGGTATATAAACAAGAAGGATTAAGTAAACGTGAAATTGGGCGAAGAATAAATAGAAGTGAAAAAATTGTGGAAATTTTCTGAAAAATAAAGAAAATTATGGAAAAAATTGTTCATCTGGACGTCCACATGCTGTATCTGAAAGGGAAAAACGAGCTATTTTACGCGTTTCATCCAAATTATCTTTAACAGCAAGACAAATAGCGACCGCAGCAAGCGTGATAACTTATGTGAGAAATGTTCAGATAATTTTACAAAACGACGGCGACAATAAAACGGATGAAAATTGAAAGAAAACCAGTTCTAACAAATCGTCATGTTGCAGACCGATTACAGTTTGCTCGTGACCACATGTCTTGGACACCAGAGTGGCGACATATTGTCTTTTCAGACGAAAAACAATTTAATCTTGATGGTCCGGATGGTACACAATATTACTATCATGATTTAAAAAAAGAAGAACAAATTTTGTCCAAACGACAAATGGGTGGTTGTAGTGTAATGATTTCGGCTGCAATGGCAAAACCCAAATTGCATTTCTACCAAAAAATATGAACGCAGAGAAACTTGAAGCGCTACTTGGGGAAAGTATTTTGGAGTTTGACGATGTTACCGGTGACCCTGATTTTATTTTCCAGCAAGATAACGCTGCAATTCGTACTGCAAAACACGTTAAAGAGTGGTTTTCTAGAACTGGGATTCCAACTCTTAGGTGCCCAGCTCGTTCTCCGGATTTGATCATCATAGAAAACGTTTGGGGAGTGTTAGCCAGGAGAGTTTTCAATGATAGTAAGTCATATGACAACGTAGCACAGCTGAAAGAAGCAATAAAACTTGAGTAGAATAATCTATCACAAGAATACATAAAAAGACTATATGATACACTACAAAATAGAATTTTTGAACTTTTAACTGTCCAAGGAAATAGTACACATTATTGATTGTATTCTTCTAATAAAAATACATGCATATTATATAAAATTTTTTTGAATTTTTAATATTTTGTATCCCATTTGGTTGGGTGCGGCCATAATTTTGTCGCAGGTAAAACCCCTAATTTGAGTTGTTTATTAGATTATACCTTTAACTGCATATATTTCCCAGGAAATTTATGGTGTAATTAGTTACTAATGTCGATATGAAGAATATATAAAAAAACCAAAAAATTACGGTAGACATAAAAGGAAATATAGATAAAAGATACAGTGCGGCCATAATTTTGTCGCGGAGTGTAAGTGATTCAGTTTTGTTTTGTTCAAGAATATTATTATATTTGTTCTCATTAAACAACCTTGAAAACTAAACCAGACCATGAAAATTTGTATACATATGTATATAAAAGTAAGTAAACAAAAAAAGAAAAAAAATCTGAGGGTGGAAACTGGAAAACAAATAATAATAATTATTATTATCAGTATAGAGAAAGGATGAGAAATAATGCTAATATTTATACATTGGAATTCTTAAAATCTGTTGTTATGTTGCATGTATGTATATATATATACATGTGTTCTTTTGTATATGAGTGGATGGATTTTATCATTATAATTTCTATATTTAATGCCCACTCATTACTTTTTATCCTTCATAAAGAATACATTTTTTATCATAAGAATAGTAATTAAGATTTTTGATATTTGAGGAAAATAAAAGAAAATAATTTAAGTTGTATCAGATAGAATTTTATTCAAAAGAAAATTACCTACTTAACTAATTTTCATTTTATTTAAATATAATTTAGGTACTTTCAGTCATACTGTAGATTAAAAAAAAAAAATTATATTCATTCATACTAATCACATAATATTAATATTGTGGTGTATTAAATTTTATTATCTATGTATATTAAACTATATAAAAAGGCATAGTATATGTACATTACGTTTCACTCTCTATTTTTATTCATTGAAAATTTGAACTCGTACTTTTTTTACATTTTGATATTCAAGTCATTCACTAAAATAACGAAATATGTAGGTACATATGTATATGTATGTATATTTACATACTTTAATACATACATACATATACATAAACTTAAAATTTTGAATACAGATTGCAACAAAATTGAAAGTAAAGAAAATTAAAAAAAGAAAACAAAACGGCTATGTGAAAAAGCAAAAAATTTTAAATAACCATATTTGACTAACTAAAATCATTTATTTTTTTTTTTTGTTTTTTATAAAATAATTTTATGCTAAGCATGGGCTACATAATAATAACAAGAATTTATACTATATGTACTATCACGTCTTAAAAAACAAAGAAATTAGGCAAGTTAATAAACAAAAAACAATTTTTTTTTGTGTGTTGCCTTTTACACTTTCAGTTATTAGCTGTATCTGTATATATATATACCATATTTTATTAATTTAATCTTTAAATCTCCATAAATACGCAGATAGGTATGTACTTACAAAATATTTACTCAAAAGAAAATAATAATAATTGCACTACTACCACATATAAATCATAAGCTGTATGTATATGTACGTACGTATATATAGAACATAAATAAAATAAAAATGCTTATATAGGTATATAATGTTTAGAGTTGATTTTAGCGAATAAACTTTTTACAAAATATTACCGTACATTGTACAAGTACATTATTATTATAATTGACTTGAATAAAAACTGTTGTTTTGGCATTGTTCCGCGCTTGACAAAATTAAGGTCAAGTAAAGAGATGAGTGGTTTATTTTTTTAAAGCACACACACACATACATATTATACACTTGTAACATATTTTGTACATGTATCTTCTTTAAAAAAAAAAAAAAAAATACATGCATACGTATAAGTACCGGTAACATGAAAATGGTAAAATGTAATAGGGGATAAGAAAATTTTTATGATGAAAAAAATGAAATTTTGAACAGGTCATTGTCAGTATGTATATGTACACCCAAAAAATATAAGAAAAAAAAAATTTATTTATAAGTTTTAAAATCGTTTAATTTAAACACAATCGCCTTTATAACAAAATTCTTGTATCACGAAAAACGATTTTTAGCAATTCGTTTAGCTTTCAGTACTGTAATACTAATAGACACAATACAAATTATTTGTAACTCGACATAGTGAGAGGAAATTTCTTAAAATGTAGTAAGAAGGAAAAGTAATAATAAAATTAAAAAAATAATAATAATAATTAGATAAATTACGTATTTAATGCATTTCGATATAGATAAGTTGAATTTCGCTTTTAATGACTGTTTTTTTTTTTATTTTACATATTATTTATTTCTATTTTTAAAACTAAAACTGCAAGTCATGAAATATTACACATTGATACCTACTTTTTTTGATAATCAGAATTGAGAATGCAAGTATGTACATTTCTATATTTATGCACGATATAGATACTTTATAGCAGTAGAAGATGTGAAATGTATAATAGTGGACTAATACGAATCTATGTACCTATACCTATATAGACTAAAAAGCTTACGCAAATTTCTTATTAAAGACTTTTTTTTGTGATGAACAATTTTTACACTATCAAATGTTAATTAAATTAGGTACAAATAATCAGGTAATTAGGTAATTTTTAGTACATATGTACCTATAAAAGTACCTACCTATATTTAGTTTTTATACAATACATATTTTTTATACAAATTTATTTATCGCTTTTGAATTTAGTATTGGAAAACTAATCCATGGTATTTTGCGAGGTAGTACTAAAAACAATGTCGATAAAAAATTAGTGAAATACCCAGGTATTTGAATTTTCTTATTTTTATTTTTGATGAATAAACACAATTTAATTTGTTTTATCATTTATTTGTTTATTATTTATATTTATTTTATCAATAAATTTTACAACTGAATTTTATACCTTATATCTACATATAATTTTATACCTATGTACCTATATGTTATGACAGAATTATTTAACCGCACCCAAATTTTTAAACATATACATACATATGTAGGTATATATATATACATTTCAATGTTGAAACATACACATAATTTGTATATTTATTTGTATGTAATATAGAAGTGTATTTATATCTTCTGATTAACTTTAGATAAATGGAAAAGTATAATATTCATATAAAGTTATACAGGTTTAAGCTCATTGAACTTTAATAAAAAATGAAAAAGATTTTTTTTTTAAAAACTCGTCTAGGTCAATTACATTCGATATTTACACATGTTCATATGTTAGTAGCTGAGAAATTTTTAAAAATAATATACAAAATATACAAATTATATTAAATAAATGTATATATAATAAAAATATACATAAACACAGTGGGCGAAACTAGGTATATTATGTACAAAATATTTTTATCTACATGCTCTATACTATTTAATTTTTTAAATTTCAAAATTTTGAAGGTTATATCACATCACATCATAACTAGAGCATTAAAATAGCATACATAGGTGCATGATTTTTGTTATGAATAAAAGTTTTTTATAATAAAATTAGATTTATTTTATATTTTAATGTATACAATAATGTCTACCTAATTTACAGGTGTATATAACTGCCTATTATAATGTAAAAATTAACACAAGAAAAAAAAACGAATCTCTTTTCACATTTTACATGTATATATATTGTATGTATATATATAGTATATAGTCAGGTAGCAGTTAAAATTGATTACTTCCATTTTCCATTCATATTTGTTTTTAACAAAACAAATTTTGTCAAAAAATATTTAAAAAAAAGTCTAAAGTTGTGAAAATTAAATTTATTTTCAAAAATTATTCAACAAATAGATACTTGAAAAAATAATGTTAAATTATGTATGATATGAAATAAATAAATAAATCCATATAAAATTTTCAAATAAAAAAATATAAATTAAATTAAATTTTAGTATTCTATTTTATATGTGGCTATTTTTGAAAATGTCATGTATTATATTAAATTATCTGTATATTTTGTTTATACTTTTTGTGAATATAACATTTTCAAATCGAAATTATTGTTATTATCATTATTAAATTATGTTTTATATAAAGCATTGACATTATTACAAATTATTTACTTCAATTGAACTAATAAAAAAAGATATGTTCACACATACATACATCTACTATTTGAATGTAATTTATAATTCACATATTTATTATGTATTCAGTTATATTTATCGCGTATTTTCAAGGAAAATTTATTGAACAATCACCCGAATGTACAAAAAAAGCTATGTAACATTAATTCAATTGATAAACGCGCATTTTTTCTTTTTTTTGTATTCCGTTACTTTTATTTGTTTTTTAATAATTTTTTTTTTTTTTTTTTTTAAATTTTTAATTGAAACACTTGTTCAATTTAGCCGTGAATATTGCCTGAAAATTAATAACAATACATATGTACATATGT
This sequence comes from Anthrax anthrax, assembly GCA_963971155.1. NCBI lineage: Eukaryota > Metazoa > Arthropoda > Insecta > Diptera > Bombyliidae > Anthrax > Anthrax anthrax. Next base: position 24,505,600 of record OZ020119.1, read on the forward strand.
ACATACATAAATATAGTGTATCTATAAAATACTCATTAATATAATTAAAAAGCGAATATTTTACTTATCATTTTCATACCAAGTGTTACGTACTTATTTCTTACCAATTTTCTTATCTAGTACAAAAGTAGATATGTACATACATATGTATGTTTCTTATCATTTGGAATATGAACATTCATAATGTTGGAATAAAGTCAAATGTATAAATGTTGTTTTTAAAATGAAGTTCAAAAATAATTTACGTGTACAATTAGCTAACAAACACTACAATTAAAATTATCTTTAACAAAATTATTCTTGAAAATATTGTATAAAGTGTATGTTCATATACACGAATTAACCAGCACACGTAATTAATTTGCTAGAAAATTATTTTTATTTATGATGGCATAATCACATTAAACCATATTGTAGCACAGCATTTCTAATATAATAAAAAATAAAATATACCTACCTAATTTTGAATATAACGAAAAATTGGATTCTGTAACGATGTATTAAAAAATTTATATTATAATTAATGTCTTTTGCAAAAGATAAAATTAATTATCACGTTTATATTATTAAATTTAAATTTTAAACTTAATATTTTATATTACAGAAATATTTTCAGATTTCTTTTTTTTTTTTTTTTGAGTTTTGTATGTTGATTACATATAGATATGTAGATGTATGTGAATAATTAAAAAGAAATCTAATTTTGAAAACATTTAGAATTTTCTTTTTCAATTTCTCTTTTACTTCAATTAATTATTAAATAAATAATTCCTTCAGACAATAAGACATCAAATATTAAAATAGAATGTTCGTATTTCATGTAAAGCAAAATTTTAATTAACATTTTAATTGAATTTACATAAATTTGAAAATTCTATTACAAATTTTATCTATCATTTTACAAAATCTGTAAGTGTGTTTTAATATTTTATTTTTGAATTTAAAAAAAAAAAAAAATTCCTTCAGTAAAAAATTGATTTTCTGTATGTAAATAGATTAGGCTATACACGATTATACGATACTATTCAGACTATCAATAATACTAACAAAAAATATGATTTTTTAAGAATAAAACTTGAAAAAATTATTTAAATTTTATAATTTTTTTGAAAATCTGATGTTATTAAAAATTCCAAACTAATGACGAATTATTCTATAAATGTGTAATGTATTAAGTTCCCAATTACGAATGGAAAAATGTGCAAAGTGTTAAAAATAAAATAAAAACGTAAAAAGCAAAGCTTTAAATAATGTTAAAAATTAAATACTTTCGTATTTAAGATACAAAAATAGATAGATAGCAATAATAATTAATTTGTTTATTAAACATGTTTTTTAGCTTCTTTATTTATTTTTTTTTTTACACTTAATTTAAATACCCATTTAAGTTGAAAATTTATTTTTCGAAATTTTCATTCATGGCTTAATGATTTTCTTCTGTTTTTTTGTTTTACTTGCTGTGTTCAATTATTCAATTTATTATATGAGAAATTATCGAATTAACAATTAAAATCCGAATAAGCGTTATACAATACAAAAATAAAAATACGTGTTGTATGTACATAGGTACCATTGAAATAAAAAAAAAGTATGCAGATGAAGAAAAAATGTAAGTAATATCTTTATTTTCATTGAATACACACAATATTATTATTATTACTATATATTTTTTTTTTTACCATTTTTTCTATATTAAGTAATCTCACTTTTTTTGTATTGTTAATCTAGGGAATATTTTTTACATTGATTGCAATTTATTTCACTCATGTATAACATACATATTGTACATATAATAAATTTGTTTTGGTTCATTATTAAAAGTATGTTAGGTTCATTAAAAAAAAAAGTTTGAACGTAAGTACTTATTTATTTTGTGATGATTACAACGACAATGATAGGTCAGTCATATGTGTAAACTACAGACTATTGAAATAACAAATCCCATCCAAAATACATAAATTGCATTATTATTGCTATTACGAAAACATAATACACATGTACTTGTGAAAAAATGTGAATTTTTGAGTTTGACGGACATAGAAAAAAAGAAATGAAATTATTTTGTAAACATTTCTCAATAACATATACATACATAGATACGATTGAATCGAAAATTTAGAAGGCGGACAGGGTATGCGTGTATTATATGTAGTATTATATATTATGTACGTTTATCTGCCTACTATTACATATCAAGTCAAAATTCTAAATAAGAGAAATTAATATATCAATGGCATATTATATCCAATATACTCACATATAAGTATCTATATTGTACATACATACATATGTATATGCTGATGTGCATAAACATGCATATATGCACATTTTATTAAAGAAGATGTTCATGGTAACTTATTGTCATTGAAAATAATTTAAATGATAAACACTATATTATGAACATAATTATTTGTTTATGACAGATGCATACATAAAATACGTAAATATTCTATTTATTTTTACTGTAAAGTGTAATATATATATACATTGTTATATTGGCCTCTACATATCATTGACAATAAATTAAAAAAGAAACAAAATATTAATAAAAATAACAATTTAAATTGATGAAAACATACATATAATCATGAAATGTACAAGATACATACATTTAAGCTTTTTTATAAATGTATAAAATAGTATGTATATGTATATTCATAAAATTGTATTTTACTCAAATCTTTTTACAATATGAAAAATATTTCCATTTTTGAATAAACATAAAGTGACATCATTTTTCAAAAAGACGAAACGAAACTACATATGTATGTATGTATTACACATGTAGTAGGTATATATATTATTCGGGAATTTTACATATTGAAATTAAATACAAAATCAATATCTTTTGTAATTGTCTATTATTATAAATAAATAACACACCTTATTTGTAATCAAACTCAATCATAATTTTCAATGTATATTTGAGTGTTTATTATAAGTTAATTCAATTTTTTATTAAATTTAATTTTCACAATAATAATACTCGTATCAAAGAACATTATTATTATATGTTCACACAAACCTACATATATACATATATCAATTACATTGTGTACATCGATAAATCAAAATATTTTTTTCTTCTTCTTCAAATAAATTGCTTCGAATTATGTATTAGATATATTGAATCAATAATTTAATTTTATTAGAAAATATTTTAACTTTAAATGTTTATTAAAATCAAATTTTAAAAATTTGATAACAAAAATATTTCAAGAATTTAAGGTGATTTATGATTAAAATTAAATTCAAAAAAATTTAATAAAGAAAAAACATTATCAGTAAAAATGTGGGTACAAAATTATGTTGTATTTCAAAGATTTAAGAAGATTTTTTTTTATAAAAAATTTGAAAAAATACACAATAATACAGCACAACAATATGCTAATACGTATACCAAAAAAAAAAAAAACAAAAAAAAAAAAAACAAAAGAAGAAAAACGTGCAAAATAAAAATAAAATATCATATATATATATATATATATATACACAAGAACATGTTTGAATTCATGTTTTGAATTATTATCTAATATGTAATATTAAGGCTATTTTATTATTTGTGCTCATACCTATTCATATAGATGTTTTAGTATTCACAAAATGTTGTTTTTTAAGTTGATTTTATTTTTAGAAATCAAAAACAAGAAATATATATTCGAAATAAATAAAATGAAGAGGAAAAACAAAAGTAACTCGATTCTTGAAGGTCAAAATTGTTTCGATTCATTTGTATATTTATTAATTAAATTTGAAAGAAAAAACCTAAAATGCCCATAAGAACAAAGGTAAATTTTGTAACAAATAAAATAGTAAAAGTGAATGCAATTTTTAATTTTTACGATCAATAAAAATCAATTTTGATTTGCCTTTTTTTTTTCGTCAACATGTAAAAAAAATTGAATATACCTATAGTATTTCAAAATAAAATTCATTGATATAAATATACGTTATTTTTATTTTAACTCTATAACAATGTGTATAAAAAGTTTAGATAACTTATAAATGTTTTGATATAAAATTTACGATCAATAACATATGCATAGAATGTGTAATGGAAACTTTTTATCATTTTATCATTAAAAAGAAAAATGTTTTACTTTTGTTAAAATTGTAAATCATTATCATTATCTATTTATATTATAATTGAAATTTAATTATTTATTGTTAATTAGCAAAATGAATCAATTAATAATTTTAAATGATTTAAAATTATATTCACATATGATAAAGTCAATATTTAATAAAGTTTTAAAATAAGATCATATTAAGTGTTTTTCATTATGAAATTTTTTTAAAAAAAGTATATTTATTTTACCTGAGTTATAGAATAATATCAAGAGTAACGATTTACGTCGTATTTTTATTTTATCATGTTATTTTTGTTATGTAATCAAAATAAATTTTAATATTGTATGCAAGGCATAACATACGTGTATTTAATAAATTGGCAATTGATGTTTTATATGGATGTAAAAATACATACATACATATGCATATGTATGTATGTACATATAATTTTACTTACGTACACTTATGTGTGCACATACAAATTCATATATTCAAACGATATTTAATCATCAAAGTATATAGATGATGTGTGCCGTCTACCATTTTGTGGTAATGATATTTGTTATATCATTATATGTGATTACACTTGAAAAAAAAACCCTTTCACTATATATTCAATTATGCATATACATATGTACATACATACATATTCAAAGTGACATTTGAAATTGGTTTAAAAAACCAATATGAATAAATATAATAGAAAAAACATGACACGTACATGCTCGTTTATTTTATAAAAATAAATTCAACAAAATTTAACCTCAATAGATTTTTATTATCCCCAAAAATTATTTTGATATACATATGTAGAATATAACTACATATGTATGTATATTCACGTAAATATAATTCCATATATAATCGCATTTATTTGCAATCATATTATGTTCTTCATGTATGCATATACATGATGTACATATACGTGTATGCATACTCAACAAACCACTTTAGAATAAAAATATACGATAACAAAACAATTGTACAATTAGTATTTTTGTATATATATACATTATACATACATATATGGATATACGTTTGTAGATATCCAAAGTACATTTTACGTAAATCATATATACTTAAATAATAATTTTAAAAAAACGATTGCATATATGTATATTCATGTTAAATCGTAATGGTACATAAATGACTTTATCAATTAAATTTTACTTTTGTATAAAACAAGAGATACAACAATTCTATTATTCCACCAGTACAAAAGTTTCTATTATTGTACCAGTTGATATTTAAAAATAAACAATTTATCATGTAGATCATAATAGTTTTAACATTTAATCCGGAAAATCAATCAAATTTGAATGTGACATATAACATACGTACACTGATGTATAATCGTGTCTGATAACAACACCAAATGCAATTACTGATAATATTGTACAATGTCACTTTTGTATTATTTGAACTAAACTACATACCTATTAGTTTTTAAATATCGTTTTTTTTTTTTTTTGTTTTATTCATTTATTATTTTTTCAGTTTATTATTTGCAATGACCTGTTGAAATAATTGTTAGTTAAATGCTTATAAACTAGAATATGCAAAAAATGGAGAAATATTATGATAATAATTAAAATTAATAAATAAATTTCCTCGAAATGACATATGAGTCTCATTATTGTATTTCATAATTGCGAATATTATTTTCAATTTTCTGACATAACAAGCAACATCAAACACAAATATATAATACATGATAATACCTACCTAAATGTAACGATCACCAACGATTTTACAAGCACATGCTCATACGGATGAACTTATTAAGTATATGTACATTTTATAATTTCTATATTCTGTTACTATTATTATTTCTTTTTTATGTTTAATCAATAGATTAATATCACATTATAGATTAATTTACTTTAACACATATTTGTATAAAAATCAAAATGTTCATGCATTCTAATATTTTAAATTTAAAAAACAAAAGAAATTGAAAATTTTTAAAAAAGATTTACAAGTTATATTGTGCTTTTAAAAATTAAATAACGTTAAAATTTTAAACGTTATTTAATGCACACACAGTGTATACGAACGTACACAGAACTTTTAAAAAAAAAATGTGAACAAAATAATAAATTCATTAAAAATTAAACAAGATACAAAATAAGATGATTTAGCACTAATTAATATTTACCATTTTTGAATCGAAATAAAATGAACTTTACAAAAAAAAAAATTTCCGACATAATAATTATTGTGCTCTTATTATAAAAATTTGTGCTTACATATATGTAAGTTATATTACATTTTTAATGCATTCAAATGTAATGGAATTTCAAAACTGTAAAATATCATTTTTATTCTGTGTTCTACTTCATACATGCAATAAAAGTAAAAATTGTAAAAGAAAAACAAAAATATAAAAAGTAGCACAGTAACATTATATTAGTAGTTTGAAATTCTTGATTATTTAGTTATCTTATCTAGTACAACATTATAGTATGTACATCTTGTATAAAGGGAGAATAATATGAATTAATTTCAAAAAATGATGCTTGTTAACTTATTCATAAATTCATCATTTTATTACATTCATGTGTATTTCAGCAATTTACAAGTTTTGTGTACGCTAAGAATGTTATATATGTTACCCTTAAAAAGGAATGAATCTTAAATAAAGTATGTACATACATATCTACATATAGATCATAATTTATACATATAAAGGATGATGATGAATGGTATATACAACAGACAACGACTGTTTTATCCGTATATACTCCATACAACGTACTACTTACATATAATGTGGTATGTATAGTTTGTGCTTTATACATACGTATGTATGTAATATTATTATGTATACATACACTGAAAATAGAAAATTAAGATGTTTAATATGAACATTTCTACATGTACTATACGTATGAGCACTAAAATTGTATCTATAAAGGAACTTGAAGGTATTCTATTAAATTTTTATTATGAATTCCAACATATTGTTACCAATGACCATTTTAGTACTCGAAATTCTTGTAAATGGTATATGTACATATACATATGTACATATGTATCATACATGAAAGATACAATAAAGATAAATGAACGAAAATTCACAATTAAACATGACAGTCGTTAAAGAAAATCTATAAATCTTGTAATTAATTAGTTTCAGTAGTATTAAATTTTTCATTAAAATTTAAAAATTAAAATTGAAAAAGTAAAATACCTTTTTGAAGAGAATATTTTGAACTGATATTCTTGCAAAACGACGATTCGTTAATAATAATTTATTTAACATCAATGAATTTTTGTAAAATCAATTTATTTATGCATATAACTATTTTACCATGTTGGTTTATCCATTTAATAAAAAAAAAAGTAAAAGATAAATTCTTTTCTACTTTTTTGAATTTTTAAGTAAAAATTGTCCAATAATGTCCAATTTTTAAATTTTAAATTTAAACCAATCCATGTAGGTACATAGATTCAAACATTTATAATTCATGTGATACACAATAGAAACAAGTGTATGTATAATTGTACAAATATGTAATGTGGATACATTACATATTCATACATGTATGAATATAGATTTTTCCTTTTCTTAAATTTAAAATAGAGATCAATACATTTATAATTTATATAATATCGATTGTCATTGCACATCACTTTTCTCTTTTATTAAATATGAAAATGAAAATTGAAATTAATCATAAATATAAAAACAAGAAAAACAAAACGATAACATTTAAAAAAATAATGAAATTTGCAAAAATAAACAAGATTCATTTTACACGTACAATTTCCACCAATTTAAAAATTGCTTATTAAATATGTATGTATATGTAACCATAACCATAACAATGTCTTTTTTCTGATGTCCATACTAAAAATTACTTTTTCAAAAAAAAAAAAAATTACAAAAAATTAAAATAAAATTAAAAGTGTTATGAATACATATCCCTTTAATATGGAGAGAAAAGTACATATTTTTATTATGTTATATATGGTGCAAACAAGTGCATTAAATTTATTTTTGCTGTTTTATTTTTTCAAAGAAACAAAAAGCACATTTTTTCATTCGTTATATTATGTGCTTTGAATTTTTTATATACATGAAAGAAATTTACATGAACGTAATGCATGTATAATACATATATGTGTATACATACTTTACATTTGAAATCGTTTTTTAACAAAAGAGTAATCAACATTTCATATTCATTTAAGTAATAAAAATGCAATATACAGTGTTGGTAATGCATGCTTTATGACTTTTATATGAACATTCGCTTTCAATTTTCTATTTCACCAAATTACATGCAAACATACACTACACTAAATATATAGTGCAAATAAGTTTAAATATGTATATGTGTGTGTACGTATACATACACATGCATTAAAATATGTTTATGCATCATGTTCATTATATGTTTTTCTTCTTGCATTCTTTTTATTATACATTAACTTTTCAAGTGTACTGTATTTGTAAAATGCGAAAGTTTTAAAATTCCATTTCACAAAATAGATATCATCATCATCATCATCATAATCATCAATAAATAATTTCAATAAAAGCAAAAGCATAAAACAAAAAGAAAAAAGACGACAGTAAAACAACTTCGAACGATAAGGAAAAAAGAAATTCATAAACAAGACTCAATATTGAAAATTTCATAAAAAATATAACTAAAACAATTTGTATGCGTATACATATATATAACGATAAATCGTTACGCATTGTACAATAAATGTATAAAAAAAATTTACGATTGGGTGATTGATGTTGGTGTACACATAATTGAAACATATTGATTGCAATTTAATGTTATTCACTTTTTTTTTAAATGTATTTTGTTTCATTAAATGGATTTTAGTGATAGTTTTATTTAGACAGTTTGCATGCATTTTAATAATAATATACCATCAACAAATCATTTTTGTTTTGCAATGGTGATATGTAATGAATACATAATAAATTTTAGAAATATTTTTTTTTTAAAAATTATAATTTATGTTTTACTTGGAAAATTACTTGAAATTTAATACGTTTACTAAACGTAGTAATAAAATTGATACTGTATCACATCAGTGTCAGCTAGTTTTCTTTAAATAAAATATAAAAAAATATACATCATAGATCATGTTATGATGTAACAATAAATTATTATTTTTTCTTTGCTATATAAATGTTAAATAAGAACAGATTGGTTTTTATTACTATAAAAATGAAAAAATTTTATTACCAATTATTTTTTAATAATTTTATTGTACCTAAGTACATATATACATTTATAGTCTGAAATATAGAAGATGAAGACTCATAAGTATCAATCAGTTTATATTTTAATTTTTAAACATTTTACAAAAATATAAATTTTTTATAATTATTTTCAAATTCCATTTTTAATATAATCATATAATTTACTATCAATATTTTCATGATCAGCACGAAGTGTTAATTCAGCAGATTCTTCATCATCACATTTATTGTAATCAAAATCTATTGATGATTTTCCAATTTTAACATTATTGTTATCTCCAATATCAATTGCATTACGATTAATATTAATTTGATAATCAATATTTTTACTTCCAACATTATTATTCTTTTTTTTATTTTCATCATTATTAATAAATTCATTATCATTATTATTATTATTCTCATCATCAGTAATAACGTAATTATTTTCATCATAATCATCATGATAATCGATTATATTATCATCATTTTCTTCATCGTCATCATCTAAATTTTCAAACATATTTGCATATGATGCTTTTAAAATTTCAACATGACTTTTTAAATTTTGTATTTCTAATTGTGCATCATTAAATTTTTGTTCCATTTTTAATAAATCATTTTGCATACGTAATTTAATTTCTTCACGTTCTTGATGTGTTGTACTAACAGTAGCTCGTAATTGAACTAATTCTTGTTCTAGACCACTAATTTGTGTTTGAAATGAACGTCTTTGTATATCAGCACGTTCTTTTATTCGTAATACCTGTAAATTATGTTTTAAAAAATAGACAGAGAAAAATATAATAACAAAAAAAAAAAAAAACAATACAATATAAAAATCAGTAGAAAAGTATTTTCTATTATAAGGTGTTAAATTTTATCGTTGGATCAATATTTATATATATAAACATGACACAACGAAAAAGGTGTCTACATTGCGTGAATTTTATTTTCTTTATCACGAAATATTAAATACCTACAAAATAAATAAATGAAATAATATCAAAAACATTTCAATGTTTTTACGCCGCTATTTCAAGAATTATCTATTTTTATGAACTATAATATATTGGATTGGTAGTTAATTTATGAATTGAATTAATGGGCAAAGTTCAATTTATTTTTATTTCTTTAATAATAACTTGAAGAAAAATACCGAATTTTCTATTTTATAATTTTATGTCCAATATTTGGTTAGATTCTTTTTTGTTTTGTGTTCTCAATTAAATCCCAATTAAAATTAATTTAATTAACAAATGTGTAACCTACATGTCTAGAATGTTCTTCTTTAAGTAATTCAATTTGTGCTAATAGATCATATACTTCTTTAGTTTTTGATTGTAAGCAATCTTCCATGAATTTCATTTTTTCAATACTTTTTAATAAAAGTTGATTTTCCCTATCAATTTCATCAAGTTTAATTTTCCATTCTGAAACTGTATACAACACAAACAGTTTCAAAAATTATTAATAATATTAAAAACCTCACAAACAGTAAAATAAATAAATATTAACAATAAATTTTTATCATTTTTAATATCATTCAGAACTTACTTTCTTTTTGATAATTTTCAATTTCTTTTCGAAGTTGTGAATTTTTTGATTTCTCATATTCAATAGTTTTTTGTTGTAATTCACATTTAATAATGCATGATTCTAAATCATTTGATAATGCTGAAATTGTTTTTTCAGCAACTTTAAGTTTTGAATAACAATCTTGTAATTCTAATTGTTTTGCTTCTAAAACAAATGGCAAATGACCAAGTTCTCCAAGTTGTTCTTTAAAACGTTCATTAACAATAATTAAATTTGCATTTGCTTGTTCTTCACATTTTTTATTATTATCCTTTTTTAATGCATCTAATTGTCTTCGATATTCTTCAGCCATTTGTTGAGAATTTAAATATTTTTCTCTACATTTTATATAAATGGAACATGTCAAATAGAAAAATTTAGAAATTTAAAAAAATTTTTGTATCGGCAAAAACTATTTAAAAAAAATTTAGATATCTACATTTGTACATATGTAGTTTCCTGTACTTTGTTACAAAGACTTAAGTATAATAAAGTAAAATTTAAAAAAATTTATATATGGAACATTTTACAAAAAATGGAAATTAGACTAAAAAGACGCCAATAATACGAACATAACACAAATAAACGCATGTATTATACAGTTTTTTTTTAAAGAGGAATATGCACAAAAATTATTTTATTTTACATTATATTTTTTTAATACAATTGTAATTGAAACTAAAAGACTAGAAATATAATTGTTGCCATGCATTTATTATTTACATTTTTTTGTACTGTATATAAAGTCATTTAATTTCACATAATACAGAAAGTTTTATAAACATATGTCGTACACATGAACTATTGCCAACATTTAACTATTGAACATGTGTATTCCAATACTCCAGTTTCTTAAATATGTTAAGAAGATTAAAGACGAAATCTTATTGTCACTCGTATATAAATTTAAAAAAAAAACAAAAACGAATTATTTATTCCAATTTATGGGTCGAGAAGCTCTTGGAGTGCATGTAAAATTCATACATGACAATATATTTCTTACCATGTGTTAATGTACAATTTTCATTCAATATGTACATACATATATGTACGTATACCTATAACTACATATATGCGCTTATAAAAGTTTTAAAATATACAATTTATATATCATAAGGGTGAAATTTTTATGTATTCAACTCCACCCATATTTTTCTTTTTTAATTTTCATGTGTACATAAACAATTCATCTATATATACGTGTATTATATTATATGTTCATAATATAATGATGCGACATAAATTTTCCACCTACACTTTTCATCTATTATCATGATATTCTACTACGTATTTTGAAAAATCATTAAAAAATTTCTTATACAATGCAAAAGAAAATTTATATACCTACATATATTATAATATCAAATAATGTATTACACATGTTGCAAATGTGTACATTTATTTTTAATGTACTTTATGATATGCAATGTAAAATCTTTGCTTTTTTTATGTATTTTGACCTGATGTTTGTCAATATTTACTTTAAAAATTTTCCAGATTTTTTTCTTATTATGTACAAATATGTATATTAAAGTATGGCAAAATTCCAATAGAATTATGTCCTATGATAATTTTGCTATTTTAGAAAAACACTGCAAAAGTATTCAACATATAAAAAGATTATTTTCTTAAAAACGAAAACTTGAATTATTTGTACATACGTACATATGTATAAGTATGTATAGGAAAAAATTGTATATATGTCCATATAAGTTTGTTTATGTGTACATACATATCTGTATCCGTAAAAACGATATATTTTTTGTATGTACATATATATACATATATTTTATAAATCGCAAAATCCATACCATAAATAAAGAAAAATTCGTAAAAAAACTGGAAAAGTTCTTGAATTTATGAAAACTTTAAAGGGGATATTCTATATGGTTTAAATAAAATTATTCACAAAATTTGTATATTTGGAAAATTTCAATATTATACCTATTTTTTTCACATTCAGCTATTTTTTCATTATATGCTGTTTTCCATTCACGTAAATCATCAGCAAGATTTTTATTTTCGTCTTTTAATAATTGAATTTGTTTTGATAATACATCAGATTTTTCATTCAATACATCATGATTTTTAAGATTATTTGCTAATTGTGATAATGATGATAATGATATTGTTGCTATATAAAATGATATTTTGCAAAAATTTTAATTGCTAAAATTATAGAAGTATTTTGAAAAAAAAAAAGTTTAAGAATTTACACACTTTTAGAAACTTCATTTTCTAAAGCCGATATTTTAGTTTCCATCACATCAAGAGATTTATGAAAATTTTCCATTTTTACTTCACTGTTCATTATTATATAGAATAGTAGATTTCCGTTAAAAAAAAAAATTAAATTCAAATTATTCCTACTTACTATACAAAGAATAATAATAGCAAAAAAATAATTAATAAAGAATTGAAATTCGTTAAACACTATTCTGAAATATAATTCGTGGGTAAATATAAAAAATCGTGTACAAAAAATAAAATGAATATAAATTTGATTTTATTAAGTTTAATTAGAAGGTGTTTGTAAATTAATTAATTTCTTGTTAATAATTTTCTTACTTTGATTGGTTTTTAGATATCAAATTTATTTGAATTTTCCATGTTTGGTAAAAACTGAATACAAAAATCCAATGTACCTATGTCTGTGCACAAAATTACATACATGTGTAGATACATATGTATGTATATAAACATATGTACGTATGTATATATATATGTATACATATTCAATTTATAATTAATTAGATCTTAAAAATAGGAATTTAATTGAAAATATAATCTCGAAAAATCATTCAATAATTTTGAATCAAAGTATGTTGTTGTTGTGCATTGAAATACTTTAGATAAAAGTTTACAAAGTGTAGATACATATAGCACATACATATGTACGTATTCACTAGTACATCCATACATACAAAAACATACATTTTCGATTTTTGAAATTGTTTTGTTTTGGTTGTATTACACTTTTTGATTGGATTTTTGCCAAACATTCAATTGTTTAAATGTATCGTTTCCTGCAAATTGTATTATTTCTCTTTTGTACAAAATAAACAATTATAAATTTTGCAAAATTAAACATACACGGGTGCTGCATAAATTTGCATTTGTCTAAAAAGAAAGCCAAATTGATATAAACCAAATCATAATTTTTTTTTTTGTAAAACAATGAAAATTAAATACATTTTTAATATTTGTAGCTATGCACATAAGTAAAAATTTAATATTTATTAAAGGGACTTATAAACATTTAAAGGGAATTGTTTTAAACAATTTTAAATGTTTATACTGAATATTTACATGATTGAATGGCGCACATAATTTTCACAAATTTTTATCATTTACTAAATCACAGTAAAATCTTTGTAACTAATCATAATACAACCATTGTTCATAAAAATTAATTTTATGACAAACAACACAGTATAGACATTTATCATGCCATATTTTGCTACCATTTTCTGCTGTTATCAGTTATCGTTAAAAACTACTTGTTATGTAATTTATTAGCAAAATTAAAAAATATATATATACAATAATGAAGATTGTGATATAAAAGTTTTACGTATTATATGCGATTTATCAATGAACACAAAGTCAGTTCTAAAACGTAGGAAAATAAATTTTGCTTATCACAATTGAACCACCAAATAAATTAAAAACAAAAAATGTGTATAAAAAATAATATGATTGGTTACATATGTATAAAAAATTTATAAGACGAAAAAGAAAAGAAAAACGTTTCCGTTTTACACATGAACTCCTTAGTATATTTTGATATTTTTTTATTCAATTTTAATTTAAATTTTTTTTTTGTCTCTTGTACTTTCTACACGTAAAATAACGACGTAAGATTATAATTTTATAATTTTAAGATTGTACAGCAGCCACTGCCCAATACCACCCGCCTTCCCTTGCGTTCAGTTCAGAAATCAGAAAACAACCGACTATTGAGTACTGACCGGACTCTAAACTGGTAGACTCCTACACTATGTGGTATTGCTATGTGAGAAATAAACTGGTTTGGTTCATCTCCATGTTCATCTATACTGATCTGGTCTAGTATACATAGCAATAACAAACTGTATGGCAATTGGCAGGCTTAGTCTAGTAAATGGTCTAGTCAGTTTTCAAGGTCAGTATTCACTCAGTACTCTCACTACTCTCAGTAAACTGGTAAGTAAACTGGTTGGGTTCATCTATACTGATCTGGTCTAGTATACATAGCAATAACACACTGTATGGCAATTGGCAGGCTTAGTCTAGTAAATAGTTTAGTCAGTTTTCAAGGTCAGTATTCACTCAGTACTCTCACTACTCTCAGTAAACTGGTAAGTAAACTGGTTGGGTTCATCATAGATCTTGGGTTCATCTATACTGGTCTGGTTTAGTACATGTACATAGCAATAACACACTGTATGGCAATTGGCAGGCTTAGTCTAGTAAGTAGTCTGGTCTGTTTTCAAGGTCAGTATTCATTCAGTACTCTCACTACTCTCAGTAGCATCATAAGTGCGATTGAAAATCAGTATTTAATTTAGTTTCCTTTTGAACGTTGTAGAGGACGGGTGGTTTTATAGAGTGACTCGTGAATTTTATTTTATATTTTACGCGGCGCATGGAAACGAAATTCAAAATTAATTAATAATTTTTTTTTCTCTCTAATAAATTTAAAAATAAAAATAATATATATCAAATTAAAAGTGTGTAATTCTGAAAAGCAATATTTTTATCGAGACGATAGTATTTCAGTTTTAAAAATCAAATAATAGATAAAAAAAAAACTGCAATTGCAGCAAAACGATAGCACTGTGTATGTGTAGTGTACGAGTGTATCATGTGTGTTTGTAGCATAATAAAATTAAAATCGAATGGTGAATTGAATGGTGATTTTGTGACATTTTACGGTTAACTAGCTTAAAAAAAAATTATGACAACGATTATAATAATTATTATGATAATATAAGTGCAAGTACAAGTACACGAAAAGATAAAGGATATTTTTTTACAAGATGTATTCAAGGTTTGGAAGCTATTGATTTTTTCTTATTCATGAGGTTATGATGATTACAATAATTTATAAGAGCATTAAAATAAAGGAAAAGAAATAGAAAAAAAGTACACTTTTTCGTTCTTGAACTTCTATTGTTTTTCTTTTTATTGCATTTTGCTTTACTTTATGAATTTCATTTCTTTAAGATATATGTATATATATATATACACAAACACTATGTACATGTCTTATATAATGTACACATTGTAAAAACTCTCACAATTTTGATAGATGATTTTTTTTTTTTTTCATAAATTTTATCTTTTTTTCTTTATATAAAGCTATAAACAAACAACAAGCTTTAAATTTATTTTTTGTAACACATATACATGTACATTTTAAAAGAAGATATGTATATGTATATTGAAGAGAAAATAATTAGAAGTCAGAATAAGGAAGATATAGAAAAAAGATTTACCATGTAATTGTCGTCCTTCATTCTTCCTTAATTTATCTTGTTTAGATGCATTTGAAAAAATATTCAGTATTAAACGTATACCCACTCACAAGTAAAGCACTTAATCATACATATATAAAATGATGCCTACCATCATATATGTACATATGCAAAGAAATAATACGCCCGCATATTATGAAAAAAAGGAAAAGCAAAAAACAAAGTAAAATTCGTATGAGGAAAAATTGCTTTTCATTAACATGTTATTCTGATAATTTTTATATAGTTATTTTGAGATGTTGTATATAAGAAAATGTGAAAAGTAGGCCAAAAAAGAATACACAATACGTTTATGTTGTGTGTGGTTAAGATGATGAAAAATAAAGAGAAAAGCAAAAATTGCTTATATACTTACTAACTTAGTTCTACACTTATTATACTATTTTTATGGGAAAATAATTTAACATTTTCTGTACATAAAAGCAAAATATGTATAATACAAACAGTTTACAAGGAAGAAAAATTAAAATGAGTGGGTGGATCTAAAACATATAAGATACAGCAGAAGAGTATTCGTATACACTCATGTATACATGTATGCATTTGTATTCGTTTATAAAGAAAATTTTCTCATAGTGTACGCAGATGGTTTCCTTTATTGAATTTTTTTTCTCTTGGTTTCATTTCGTTTAACGGAGTATATATGTTAATTAAATTTTTGAATATTGTTTAAAAAAAGGACTTAAAAAATTTTCAAAAGTATAACATCTTTCATTTCAAGCTTTTACAATTTTACAAAAAAACGAATTAAGAATTTTAAAATTAAATTTTCAATAAAAGACCAAAATCAAATGAAAATACTTAAAAATAATTTTTTATTTTTCTACATTTAATTAAAAATTTTAGTTCACTTATTTTTATTTTAAAATTTTTTTTTTAAAATGAGATGAAAATTCGTAATTTAAAATATGCACGTATAAAATGATATCATCATTTTATTAATCATTTCTATAATTATCATTAAAAATAATAATATACATACCCTATAGATTTATTTAAAATTTTGAATAAATAAATGTATGTGTGTTTCGGTCAATTAATTATGCGATCGAATTATGAACTTTTCACATAATTAATTATTCACAGTTTTTCTCTTCATCTTTTATAATCTTTCTTTTTTTTCACATTTTCTTCTGTTTCTTTTTTTTTTTTTTTAAATTCTGTATTTTGAATTTTATTTTCTTGTTTATTCTTTTATTGAATTAAAAATATAAAAGTAATTATTTTTTACCTAATAAACGATATCTTTCATCTATAATACTCGTATAGTCTTCTACCTGTTAAATTGTATACATAACTATATAGCAACCAATATTTACATTTCATTTACATGCCTTTTGATGGATAAAATTATAAAATTCAAAAGAAAGATTACTATCGTGTTTAGTTTACATTTGTTTTTGTATTTATTTGAAAAATTCGTAACATTTTTCATAATTATTCAATAATTGGACATACATATATTTTATTTTGTTCAGAAAAATTTTAAATTCGTCTGTTTTAATAAAAACAAAAAATAATTATTATGATACAAAAATAAGTTATCAGAAATACTTTCATTTTCTTATCAATATAAAAACAAAAAATAAAACAAATATATGTACATTCAAATTCCAATATAAGATACATTTAAATAATATGACACAAATAGCAAAAAAGAAAATAAATTCATGTATGTACGTATACATGTACGAAATGCATTCCAAAGTCATGCATGCATTGATAACAAACCAAATATTTATATTAAATAGGACGTATAAATTGCAAATTAATGAAAATTCATACACATACACATGCATATATAAATTTGCGGGTATTTACACAATGCATACAAAGTATTTGATTGAATGCTGTATATATATTATGTATATAGAAATGGAAATATACAGTCTTGTAATGATTTGTGTATACTGTATACAAAAATTTATACAATTAATCGATGACTTCACATACGAAAATAAATTTTATTGATGATGGATTGAGTATACATACATATGTACATATTCAATTTATAAATAAAAATAAAAACATAAATAACTTTACAATGATTACATGCATATTTTTACGTTTAATTTGATTTGTTAATAATGAATTAATTAGAGCCATAGATAAAATGCATTCTAAAAACATTAAAAATAGCATTTTCGTATTATTTTTCCTATTTTCACATTTTAAAAATTTTTTATCATATATGATGATGTTCAGGTATTTAGAAGATAAATTCTTGTTGTATTTTTTAAAATATTTTGCATTTTTATTTACACACATTAAAAACTAAAATTATTAAACATCATTGTCGAATTTTGACTTTATCATTTTTATTATCAACGATTGTATGATGTTCTACATTTATTATAGGTACCATCCTTTTAATATCTACATATATAAAATATAAACTTGAAAATTTACTGATTTGTAACATCATAAGTTTACTGTATATTTATGGATTTACATACTAATGTATCTACATGTATTGTAGAATAAATGTACGTATTTAATCAGTAAAAATATAATTGTATAACAATTGTGTATACCATTAACAACGTAATGTGGACGTACATATGAGATTTTATTAACGATGGCTTATGATGATAATAATGAATTGTATAAAATCATAAAATGCATGCATTGTACAATTGCAGTTATAAAATAATATGTACATGTAACTATATTTTTTTATAAAGTATAATATCATCATACAATCATATCTGTCTGTACTACCAATGTCGTCGAAAATGTATTTTGTAAAATTTACCTTTTAATGACGTAGAACGGAAATTAATTGTTGTATTGCATATGTATATATATATATGCACCTATTTATTATATTTATCATACATTAAATTAAAGTAACTCTTTAGCACGTCTGTGCTTATTGTTTTGAACATATGCTTATCATTTTATTTTTGATGTGAATAAAAATTTAAATTTTATTTTTATATTTTTTGAATTGTTTTTGTTTCTTACACGATTTGACTCTTAAAATATATAGGTATTTTTTGAATTGT
Organism: Anthrax anthrax; assembly: GCA_963971155.1. NCBI lineage: Eukaryota > Metazoa > Arthropoda > Insecta > Diptera > Bombyliidae > Anthrax > Anthrax anthrax. Next base: position 24,524,988 of record OZ020119.1, read on the forward strand.
TATCTTCATGTCAAATAAAATAATTTTCACATCTTAATTTACTTCTTATTTTATGTACATATGTATGGGTTTTTTTTTTTTTTTAAATAATTCCATATATCGATTATGATAAAAAAAAAAACAGTGCTAATCAAAAATTTGTAATACGAAAACAGTTTTTAAATTTGTTTAAAAAATTTTTCTTTACATATTTTGAAGGTTTCTGTAATAAATGTCGATTTTTTTTTTACAAAATTTAATGACACAGTAATTTTTAAAATTTGTAAATTTAAGAAAAAAAATATCATTTTCTATTCAATTTTCATTCTCAGTATACAATTTTTGTCTAATAAAAAAATGAAAATTGCATTCTCTTGGCATCTACCATAATATGTGCTTCTTATACCAAAGTAAACAACATACATTTTTGTATGGTGTACAATATATAACGTTAATCGTTATACAGGTGTAATGCATGACTAATAAAAGAATACAACGTTTTTATTTCTTCTTCTGTAAATAGTTTTCATTTTTGTTTTTTTCTTCTCTCATTTAAAAACACAAAACAAAAAAAGATTTTCTCGTTGTTTTATTTTAATTTTGTTTTTCTTTTAGTTGTTTGTTGTTCATGGCATTTAGTGCATACTATCATACATGTACATACGTGTATACAAAAAAAAGAATCAAAAAATAATAACTTCAATAAAAATGTAAAGTATACACGAGTAAAATACAGATTACATATACACAATAAAAACAAAGTTAACGAATTAATAAAAATCTAGGGCATGAATATATTTCACTGTTTTTAATATTACATATTACATGAATTAAAAACCAAAAAAAAAAAACTTTTCTTGTTTCTCACCATAAAATTATGAAAAAATTTTCATGCAATAAGAAAAGAATTTACGAATATAAGCAAATTAAAAGGAAAACGCATATTAAATGAACATATATAAAAATAAATAAAAAAATTTCTGTTTTGTTATAAATTTATTTTAAAATAAATTTTTAAAAGCAAAATTCAAGTAAAATTAATCAAAATGTGAAATAAATTTAAAAAAATAAATAAATTCTCTTTTCTTTACGTTCACGTTTACCTAAATCATAAAGGTTTCTACTTTCTATAGACTCTTCAAACAATTTGTCAATAATTTGTTTCAATCTTCCTACATAAAAATTAAATCTTTGTACCTACAAGGCTAAGTGGTATTCTTAGTTAAATTTAAATCTCTCAATTAATTTTATAGAACAATTCAAAATTCAAATGCTGTTTTGTATCAGTATTTAAAAAAATTTGAATTTTGAATTTTTATTGTTTGTATGTCAATCACCTTTTGAAAAGTATTTTATGTAGATATTTAGTCTTGCTTATATTTTTATTTGTATCACATACATACATACATATATCATATATAAGAAACATTATTTTTCTTTTATTTTTTAAATATAACAACGAAGTATATTATCAAAATAACGTACGTTACAGATCTCTTCATCTAAACCAGTAGGTTCTTCTTACAGTTAACTTGAAAAGAAAATCTTTATATGAATGCATTACACATAAGTATATGTACACATGTATAAACAAATATGTATTTTTCATCTTTTCATTTCATTATTTTTATTCATGTCTTCATTGTCAATGTAATATCCATTATTTTTGATTCTTTTGTATTTCTAACATTGTCCATATGTGTTACTTTTTATGCATTTTATATGTAGTACAATGTATAAAAGCTTTTAATGTTTTCATAAAGAAAATTAAAAAAAAAAAAAAAAAAAAAAAGGAAAAATTATAAAAAGAAAATCTCAAAATAGGAAAAAGCAAACCCTAAGCACAAATTATTCTGAAGAGCATTATATACATATGCATGTACATAAGTAATGTGTACAATTGTCATTTTATTGTTGTCGCCTCTTGAAAGGAAAATATGAAAAAAAAGAGGAAAAAAATCACTTTAATAAAAGAAAAATTTTATTTTTCTCCCTTCTTCCTATAAAAGTAGGATATATTACGAGTATATGTATTTCTATTATCAACGAATTAAACGGCATTTATACGAAACATTTTTGTGTAATTGTAGCAATTTGTTAAAGAATAAAAAAATAGTATTTAAAAATCAAAACAGATGTTTCTCAACCATTTAGCCGTAATTTGGGTGTGAAGGAATTCATTTTAATCATTCATTCATTTATTCATTCATCCATTAAAAAATATAAAATAAAATTTAAATTTATTATGTAGAAATTAATTTGAATTTCATTTTTCGTTTTTTTTTTCTCTTGTCTCTTGCTTTGTTGACTCCACCTCATTAGTTAATCAAATTGAAATTCAAATTTTGAATAAATTTTGTTGTAATATGTGCTTGTATTTTATTTTTTATTCATTTATTTATTCATTTATTTATTTATTTTTTTTTTTTTTTTGTGAACAAACATTTTACTCACGTAATTGGTAGACAAAATAAGAGAACATGCTATGAATTAAATGAAAATTTGGTAAATTTTCATGCAGACATAAATATATGTAAATATGTATGATAAATATACATATTACATTATTTATGCAAACATAATATTTTCATTCATAAAAAAAAAATCTTTAGGCCACCTTCATTATAATAACTAATATTTGTTTTTCGTTTATCTAAAAATATCTTTTTTTTATCTTTTTAAAATTTTTTGTATAATTTTAATTGAAAAACATTTTCCAAAATAGGTATATATACGTAATATCACACGTAATATAATATTATACACATAATTTTACATATTAATATTTATCGAATACATCTAATTTGAATTATATGTACCCATATTATTTATATAGATACTTGTATACATATGTATGTGTGTATCTGCATAGATAATTAAAATCATATTTTTACGTCAATGTCAATGAAATAAAAGACGAATAAATTTTATTTCATTTTATAAAAGAGTTAATTGTACCACGTGTACACATGAATGAAATATTTACATATTATATTACATATGCTAAGATATTAGTATATTTTGACCTTTTTTTCTGAACTGAATCAGTCAGTAGTATAAGTGAATTTAATAATGTATATTATGTCAATATGATTTTATTAAAATACAAAAAAAATTATGAACGTTACAAAGAATATTACAAAAAAGTCAATTTAAAAAATATATGTATGTAGGTATATGAAAATCCTTTTAAGTACATCCTTAAATAAAATATAATTAATTTTTTCTTTTTAAATAAATAAGCTTTTAAAAACGTTTATGTGAAAATATTCCATGAATTTTGTTTTTAAGATTCTTTTATCGTTTTTTTTTTTCTGATATCTGTTGTAGATGTTTTGATGCCTTATAGCAAAGCTAGTAGCTAGATTTCACACCCACACACATTTTTCAAATTTAGACAAGATGTAAAATAAATTAAAATTTTTTAATCTAAAACTCAAAAACATCCAACTAGTATACATATGTATGTATGTATAGTAATGAAAAGAAAGTAAAAGCTTTTATTTGATTTTCGTATATGTACGCAATGAAAATGATGAATACATATGTACACATGTATGTACATACATATTTATATTTATGAAATCGTCACTTAAAATAGAAATTAGAAAATAAAAGTGAAATTACGAATCATATGTACATATGTGTATGTACAAAAATAAATATTTTCGTCATAAATCTAAAAATATAAAATTATTTCTCTTTAAATTGTTTTAATTTTCTTATTAAAATTTTCAAAATTTTCTTTTTTTATTTACGCATTTACAAATACTTGAAATATTACATGTGTGTGTGCATACATGCCTAATAAAAGCTTAAATACACGAAGATTACCAAGTTTTATAAGTATTAGAATACATCATATTTTTTTTTAAAACAAAATATCCTTTATTTTATTTTTTTTTCAAGTTTTTATCAAACGAACACACACTGTGAAAATGGTAATTGTGACGTAAACTACAATTTTCCAAAAAAAAAATAAAAATAAAATAAAGGAAAAGGAAGCAAATTTATTTTTGTATGAATTCTATCTAATTTCACTTTATTTTTCTTTTCCTGAAGACCAAAGTTTTTCTTACCTTTTTTTCCGTGTTAATAATTTTTTGTACTGATATTTATGATATGGATATGCACACCTCTATGCCACCTACATATTCTAATTTACGTGACTATATGTATTAAACATGTGCATACATATGTGAACATATTGATGTATAAAAATAGTACGCACCTTACATTTCTAATTGAATTAAAAAGCAAGGAAATTGATAAAAAAAAAAAACTATTTACAAAATTTGTTTGATTGAAAAAAAAAATCAGACACACACACACGAACAAACTTTGCTTTTGGAGAAAAATAGAATCATGATGAAAGAAGAATCAAGAATCAAATAAAAATTAATATTATCATAATAATGAAATTAATTTTTAATGTACACAGTACACATGTTTTGTTTTTGTACGGAAGTTAACTTTAAGCATGAATGCACAAACAAAATAAAAATAAATAAACGGGAGATAATACACAAAAAAAAAAAAATAATAAATAAATAAATAAAAAATTAAAAAATAATAATAATAAAATAAAAACTTCCCATGATCACTAGGTCAATGCATTTTTAATGACTTACGGTTATGGGACTTATGCTTCTGTTAGATTATAAGTATACATACATAAGTATATTTTAATATTCACATAAAAGTTAAAATAAAAAATAAACTTTAATAAACAAAGTTTTCATTTTCTATTTTTGTTTTTTTTTTTTTTCATTACAGATTTTTCTAAAAATAAAAAAGGAAAAGATTTCTACTCTTAACTACTGGTTTACTCAATAAAAAAAGAAAAAAGAAAATTTTTGTAAATTATATTTTCGTTATTATTTAATATTGATATTAAAGTATACAGTTATCATCATTATTATCACACATATATACCATAATACATAGTTAAAATAGCTTCTTTATACGTGAAATCCTTTTATAATTATCAACAAAATGTCACATCATAGTGATGATCAACTTCTGCAGGCTGGAAGTGATTCATTTTGGGAACCAGGAAATTATAAAAGAACAACAAAACGAATAGAAGATGGTTACAAGTTAGTATTAATTGTAATAAAAAATTTTTTTTAATAAAAAAAAAACCCCCCAAAAACAAAAACTTTTAACCGAGAAAGTAAACTTTTTACGGTTTCTTCTTTTCTTATTTTTAAGATTTTTATGTATTTTTTTCTTAGTTTTTTTGTTTTAATGGAATTTTATTTTTAGACTTTGTCAAGATCTACAAACTTTAATACAGGAAAGAGCAGAAATTGAAAAAGGTTATGCAAAAAATTTAAGAGCATGGTCAAAAAAATGGGGTGAATTAATTGAAAAAGGTAATTTACAAAATTAAAAATTAAAAAAAAAATAATAATAATAATTTAAAGTTAAAAGATAAATTTAAATTATTAATTAAAAAACAAACAATTTAAAATTGAAATTTTTAAGTAAAATGAAAGGCTTTAATTTTAAAATGTTATTTTTGATTATTCATTCGTAACTGAAAAATTGCATTCTATTTGTAATCTTATATACACGTGCAATGACATCAATTCATGTTTCATATAAAAATAAAATGAAAACAAATGTTAAAAAAATGAAAAACTAGGATATTGTACTATGTTAAAGTGTATAACAAGCAAATTGCAAACCATTTTACTGTTTTAATACTGAAATTTTTATGGTTTCATAAATCCATTTAAAAAGCTATAACATTTTCATTCGGTTCTAAACATTCTATTCTAATACAATAAATTTTTTAGATTCATTTTAGAACCATTATTTAGGTATATGATATGATAGAAATGTGGGTGTGGTGGAGGATAGATTAAAAAAAAACATATGCATACGTATATGTATTTTTTCTGTTCAAATGAACACGGTTTAACGTACATTCATATCTTTTATTCATTTTTCTAATAAAATGGTATTTCACGTGTTGCATTACTTGCATTGTATTGCAGAGTATACATGTAAGCATACCATAATTCTATGAGTATCATATGCCGTTTGTTTACGGCTTTATAAAATCCATTTGTTCAATTTTTATTTTATTTTATTTATTTATTTTTTTTTTTTTTTCAATAAGGAAAAGATTAGTAATACATATTGGAATTGATACCTTCTTATTTTTTATTATTTTTTTCTACAATTTATTTTGTTTTAAAATTATTTTTATCCCATTTAGGACCTGAATATGGAACAACAGAAGCAGCATGGAAAGGTGTATTGACCGAAGCCGAAAGATTATCAGATGTACATTTAAAAATAAAAGAGAATTTATTAACAGATGTAACACAACAAATAAAAACATGGCAAAAAGATAATTATCATAAAACGATGATGCAAATAAAAGAACGTAAAGAAATGGAAGATTCATTTAAAAAAGCACAGAAACCATGGGCAAAATTATTAGCTAAAGTTGAAAAGGCAAAATCTGATTATCATTCAGCGTGTAAGACTGAAAAATCGGCAACTAATCAAGAAAGAAATGCAACAGCAGATAGTTCATTATCACCAGATCAGGTAGAAATATTTTTATTTTGGATTGTTTGATTTTAATGAAGTAGTTTTAATTACTTACATACATTTTCTTTCGTTTTTTTTTTTTTCATCGTCTATTAAGGTTAAAAAAATGCATGATCGTGTACAAAAAACAAAAGATGAAGTACAAAAATGTCGTGAAAAATATGAACAAGCATTAGCTGAAATTAATAAATATAATCCAGTTTATATGGAAGATATGACATCAGTTTTTGTTAAGTGCCAAGAAATGGAACAGACCCGCCTATTATTTTTCAAAGAAGTTTTATTTTCATTACATTCATGTTTAGACATAACAAAAGATCCAAGGTAATAACAAAATAAAATCGAATTAAAAATGTATTAAAGTAAAGAAATTTAATTTGAACTTTTGAAAATATATTTTTTGTATCTTCGTAGTCTACCACAAATCTATGAAGAATTTTATCATACAATTAGTAACGCTGATCATCAGAAAGATCTTAAATGGTGGTCAAATAATCATGGTGTAAATATGGCTATGAATTGGCCATCATTTGTGGTAAGAAAAATTGATATTTTTCCGTTGAAATGTTTTTTCTTTTTGTATTTTTGTCGAAATGTGTATGTATGAATGTATGTACTGTTTTTAAAAATAAAAATGCGTGATATTGTCTTAATCTTTTTTGTTTTCTAAATTGTTTTGGGTTTTTATTGTTTATTTTTGAAATATTGAAATTTTTCTTATTTTTAACAATTCTATTTGTTATTGTTTTCGTTTTTTTTTTAAATTCTAATTCGATGTTTTCTTTTTGTTTTCTTTTTGTTTTAATTTTTTATTTTCATATTTTTTAATTTCTATATTAAATCAAAAACACGAAACAAAAACACGCAAATTTAAAAACAAAATTTTAGGAATACACCGAAGAATTTCGAGACATCGCTAAAGGAAATAAATCAAAGGAAGCTTTGCCAGCCGCTCCAATAACATTAATTAATCAACGCCCTGTTGCAGAAGATCTGCATGTACGCATGGTTTAGTTTTTTATTTCTTTTATTTTATTGCTTTATTTTCTTTGCGATTTAATTTTTAATTTAAATAATTCATGTAATTTGCTATCTGTTAAAAAAATCACATATTTTTTCGCTTAGTTTTAAATTGAAACACTAAGTCATTAGTAAAGAAAAAGGCAAAATGCTTCAATCTGAAAATAAAAAATTATAATTTTTTTTTTTTCAAAAATAAAAAGTTAAAATTCAGTTACTTATCGATTTTTATTACTATTTTATTATATATTAGGAATACCCACCGCCATCAAATAAAAATAATGTAAACAGAAATTCAGTGAATATAACAACAAGTAAGAATTCAAATAAATTACCATCAAATACTAGTAATGAATCACCAAAATCAGCAGAAAATGCAAGAGGAACAACAAATTCACCAAATAATCAGCATAGAAATTCTACAATAACGTAAGATAAATATAAAAATTTTTCTTTAAAAAAACGGAAAAATGTAATCAATAATTTTTAATTCTTTTTTTTTTAACGTAAAATATTCAGAAATGGAACAAGTAAATCAGATGCGAATCCTTTTGATGAAGAAGAATGGGATGAAGGTGATGGTGATAATGTTTTAGTCGATAATGGAGAACCAGGTGTACCAGTTAAAGCTTTATATGATTATGAGGGAGCTGAAAGTGATGAATTAACGTTTAAGCAAGGTAACATAAAAATTGGAATTAAAATTAAAAATTTTTGAATTAAATGATAACATTTAACATTTTTGTTATCTGTAACTCTTCTTAGGAGACATATTTGAAAAATTAGAAGATGAAGATGAACAAGGTTGGTGTAAGGGTCGTAAAAATGGCAAAGTAGGTTTATATCCAGCTAATTATGTTGAAGTGATAGCAACGTAAAGCATACCTAATAAAACTTATATTAAACATGAAAACATATATAAATTTATTATTACAATTATTATTATTATCAAATATGTATACATGATAACAAAATATTGAAATATTTAAATCTAAATAAATGAAAACTTGAAGATTAATTTATGATTTTTGTTTTTTGTTTTAGTAGAAAAAAATTTTTTTAAATTAATTTCAAAGAAACAAAAAAATATTTATGGAATACTTGAAATTTGAATATTTTTGTTTTAATATATACTACAAAGGAACTTAAGAAAAAATAAATTTTTTAAAAATTTAAAGTATTATAAATGTTTATACAAGTATGTGTTATGTATTAAAATATAAAGTAATATTGTTTTCGGTTTACTGTTTTTTTTTTTGTACGTTTTCTTTTCTTGTCTGACAATACTATTAACCAAAATGAATATGGCAATTTGTTAAATCACAAAAATGAAAAGTGAAATTGGAAAAAAAGATATATTTTTAAAAATTTACAAAGAAGAAATAATTACTTAATAAATTTTATTAATACACTTCATATTTGAAGTCATGATTTAAAGTAATTAGTTAAAATTACTATATTGAATTCAAGACCTAAATAACAAAACAAAAGAATAAGAAATGTAGTAATATGTATGTCCCATATTAAAAATTCAACCATATCTTACTATGTATCATAATAGATTCCAAAAAATTTTTGAGAAAAAATTGAAATTTATTTAGAAAAAAAATTTAATATGCAAAAAGATAATAAACGGAAAAAATACTATAATACTTGTTAATAATAAAGCACCTGAAAAAGTTGTGGAAAAGAAATAAAATAAAATTGCTCTTTTTCTTAATTAAAAATTTGTTTTTGTAATGTATATAAAAAGAAAAAATAATTAGTTATTTTATGTTATAGAAAAGAAAATTAATAAAAAATATTACTGAAATGAAAATGATTATTGAAAAAAAAAAAGAATGAATGATATTTATTACTATACGTATATAGAAGTTGATGAAAAATAATTAGGTATTTATTAATTATTATTTAAAAATACCATACATAATTATTCGTTAGAAATCATTGCATTAATTATATTGATTAAATTATAAATAATAAGAAAATGTTTTTAAAAATTGTTTTTGTTATAAAATTATAAATAAAAAGAAATGGAAGAAAGGAAAAAATTTTAAAAACACATAAAAAATTATATAGAAAAGCAATGTTAGAAATAATACAATTATTGAAAAAAAAAACAAAAAACAAACAAAAATATAATTCTCGTAAATATATATATATAAAGTTATGTATAGTAATAAATTAAAAGAAAAAAAGAAAATACTTGAATTCGTTATTTGATATATACGAAATAAAATTTATACATATATGTATTAATTTGTTATGTAGAAATAATAAAAAAATAAAACTAATGAATGAAAATGAAATTAAAATGTAATAATATAATAATTAAAAAAAAAATAATAATAAATAAAAGGAATTAAAAATAAATTTTTAAACATTTTTTTAATAATAAAATCTGTAAACACCGAAAAAATGTGTAATTAATTTTTACTCAAAAAAAAAAAAAGAAAAAAAATAAAATTAATACTACGTATTTCTAGTGAAAATAAAGAAAAACATTTTTTTTTTTTTGAAAATATGTAATTAAATAAATAGTCATGTTATTACGATATTATTTAGTGTTTTATTTTTGTATCTTGTTTTTATAATTTTTATCTTCATACATATAGTATTTTTAAAATTTTGTTTCTTTAGTACTTTTATTGACTTCGTAAAAATTTATAAGTTATCATTGCAAATTAAATATGTTATTCCCATTTTTATAATTAAAGAAAAAAAAATTATAAATAATCGAATTACATTAATTCCTTATTGTAATATAAAAACCACAAATAATTTACATATTTATGATTTAAATTTGATCTTTTATGAAATAATTGAATTTGTTCTTGATAGCTTAAACGAAAATTATTATTAATACAGCATGGTACACAAAAATATTTTTGTGCAATTTTTTTTAATTGGCGATATAAATAACCACATTCAATCCACCATGTTAATGGGCATTGTTCTAAATCAGCATTTGCTTCATTTACATATTTTTTTAATTCTAAATCAAAATTACTCTTTGTTATATTTACTTTACGTTCAGATCGTTTAAAAAATTGTTTAAGACCTTAAAATAAAATAAAAATTAGCAAATACTTAATTATTATTATTTTTTTACATACTGAAACTTACTTGATCGTTTATTTGTTACATTATCATCATTTGTAAATTTTATTGTTTTATCTTTTTCTATTTCATCATTTTTAAATTTTTCTGATAAACTTTGTGTTACTTGTTGTATTTCTTGTGTATCAATAAAACTTTGAAAACGTGGATCAAAAAATGCAGCTTCTGAGTATAATTCATTCAATCTAATACTAAAAATCATAAAAAAAAAATTTTTTTTGTTTATAAATTCAAAAGAGTACAAGAAAAATAATAAGAAAAACAGCGTACTATTCTTTCAATTCTTCAGTTATTAAATTTTTTATTTGTATTACTAATTGATTATCTTCATCGCATATTGAAAAATGTTCTTGTAATAATTTTGTTGTAAATGGTTTAACAAGAGAAGACAGTGCAATCGGTTCATCTGTTAAAGTTTCTAATGTAATCTACAAACGAATGAATAAAAAAAATAATAATAATATATCTGTATTTTTCGAAAAATTGTTCATTAATATGAATTTATTTTACCTTTAATGGTTGTAAGACATTTTTTATGCACTTTACTTTATGATTAAATTCATTCAATTCATTTTTTAATGGCATGTTCTCACAATAGGTATTCAGTGCATTCAATTTTGACCAATTATTCAAATTAGAAAATTTCATTGATGCAAAATCCTAATTATAAAAAAATAATATTATAAAGATAATGTACATCAAATATAATTTCGTTCAAAGAAGTTTACCTCCACATCATCTGAGTGTGATTCAATATAATCTTGAACTTCTGATAAAATTTCTTCAACTACGTATAATTTAAAAACTTTTTCCAAGCATGAATTTATAGTTGACTCAAAACATATTACCACAGGAATTCCTAGAATTAACAGGAAATGTACACAAAAATGAATTTATTTTTTTATTTTGAAAACTTTTTTTCAAAAAAATAAAAATAAAACAAAAACAAAAATTTACCAAGATCAAAGAACAGTTCAGCTGTAAAACTATCATTTTTATTTAAAACTACTGCTACACAATTTTTCATGTTAAAACCATCAATTAATTTTTCTAATTCTTCTGTAGTGGTTTTTGGTTTTACTTCAATCGTTTTATATAAGACGTTTAATAGATTCGGTGAAATAAATTCATCTTCTAGTTGTTGTTCTTTTTTTTGTTTTTGTTGTTGCAATGTATCTTCATAATAATTAAAATAAATACTCAAAAATTTGTGTTGCTCAAAATTTTCCCATATTTCTATGCTTAAAGAATATTGATTTTGATTGAAATATTCCTTTAGTGGATTAATTAATTTTGTAAAATTTTTCTCATATGTAGTTTTAATATTATTTATAATTTCATTCTTTTGTGGTAATGTAAAATTTCGATTTAACTCAGATGAGAAGTTTTGAAAACCTTTACCATCAAGAATATAAATTGATAACAGATCTTGAATTATCATTTTAACAAGAATATTAATTCTTTGAGAATTATTTATTTCATTAACATCACTATCAACAGTAATGAATTTTTCATTTTTTATAAATTGAGTTTGAGTTGTTCCACTTATTGTTGCCGGTGTTATTGATGTTGTTGTTGCTGCATTTGTTTGTTTTGCTATTGATACTGGTACAGTATCAGTTATATCTTCGATATGAATATTTTGTTGTTGATTTGAATTTGATGCCAATGTAACTGAATACGTTCGATAATCATTATCTTCAATAAATTCTGAGTCAATCGTTTCATTTGATTTTTGAATTAATCTTGTAACTGTTGTAATTTTTGCAATATTATTCTTTTTAAACTTATTTGAATTGTTATTGATAACAATACCACAATCAAGACCATCATCATCATCATCATCATCGCCTACATGATCATCTTCTTCTGTCATATTCACATCATCGTCATCATCCTGTAATGCTTCTATTATTGATACAACATTATTTGATGATAATTTCAAACGTATATTATCAACTTTTGTTGATGTTTTATCATCATTAAAATCATCTTCATCATGATGTATAATTGTCAATGTAGATTTATCATCATTTTTAATCATACTATTATCAGTGTCACAAATAATTGCTTCAGTAATCATATTATCTGTTGTTGAACATTCTCCACTTTCCAATACTGATGGTACTGATATAGATTTTATACGTTTACCAATTATTTCATTCTTTTTCATTTTCATTTTATTTTTATTTTGTTTTGGTAATTTCATACAATGTTTCCTTTCATTATTTAATTGTATTAATGTATCTTGATGTTTTGCAACTAAATGTGTACGTAAATTTGTTGTATTCTTATTATATGCTATAACACCATTACATAATACACAAACGATCTTCGTTCTTGTTAATATATTATTAAAACCATCAGCCGGAAAACCAAAATATTTCCAATATAAACTTCTCATACTCGATGGTACAATAACACGTTCATATGCTGTTAGGTCAACGTAATCATTGGATGAATGTCCTTAAAATTAATAATTTTTATAAATTTTCTTAATTATTTGAAATTAGTTACTGAATTTTTATGAATTTCTAAACAAGTTTTTTTGTTAATATCTTTTGCTTTTTTTTTTTATAGCCTCTATGATCAATTAAATATTAAATAATCTAAATTTTTTTGTTTTATCTATTAAAAAAATTATAACGTATTTTACTTATGAAATTTGTAAATAAAATTTACCTTCCGTTTTCATCATATCGAGTTCTTATTTCGAGATCTAAAATCAAACAAAAAATGATTATTCCAAAAAAACAAAACAAGTAACTATATGAGTCTCGTTAATTTGTATATTACACAAATTTGAAACGTTCACTTTTGTAATATTTATGTTTTATTTATAATTTTAGTTTTTCTAATTACGTTTTTAATTTCAATAATTTTAGTGATTCTTCAAAAAACATTTAATTTCTCAAATTAAATTGCAAGTTTCATGTGATATATAAGCAATCAACAAACATTTAATGCCAATAATTGCCAAATATGTACAACAAATTTTATACATCAAATCATTAGTCTGTCTGTAATCAGATGATTATGGCTTCGAGATATCTATAAGTGCTGCCATATTAGCTTGAATTTTTTTTTTTCGATAATTTAAAACCTTACAAATGTTATTTGTTTACTTTTTTGAAAAAAAAAAAAAAAAAAAAAAATTGAACTTTCGTTCATCGTTGCATATAAAACGGCACACACATACAGGGAAATTTTGGAATGATCATATGTACATATAATTGCAAAAAAATTTCTTTGATAAAATTAAAAATTTTATTTTAAATTTAAATTCATAACACATTGAAAAAAGTGCTATAAATGAATAAAAGAAATTATTTGAAAATTTTAATCTAAAAATTTCTTATTGTAATTTAAAAATAATAATTGATTTATTGTAGAACCTCTTAACATTAAACGTCGATTATTTAAATCAATTTGTTCATCAACTGTTTTCTTAAAATTATTATTAACGCAGCATGGTACACATTTATATTGATCAGCTATTAATTTCATTTGTCCATATATATAATCCATTTTTGACCACCAATCTAATGGGCATTGTTCTAAATCAGTAAATACTTCAGTACGATATTTAGTTATCTCTTGTTCAATTGTTGCCTTTGATGAATGGCATGTGATTGCTCTTTGTGAATCGTCAAAAAATAATTTCAAACCTATATACAATTTATTTGAAAAAATAAAATAAATAAATAAATAAAATTTTCAAATTAAAAATTTATATTTATATAGAAATTACTTGATCTTTTTGGTGTATCAATTATTTCTGATTTTAATGAACTACTATTGCTGTTATTGTTGTTATTTATACTATTTACACTCTGATCTTGTATTTGAGTTATTTTTTTATTTAACGTTTGATAAACTGTATCCATTTCAAATTCATTAATAAATGAATGAAATCTTGGATCAAGAAATGATGAAATTATTAAAAAATCATTACTAAGTAAACTGTGAAAGAAAAAATCATGAATCAAATTATTTTTATCGCATATAAGAAAACATTTCATTTTTTAAATCAATATCGTACCTATGTTTAAGTTCTTTACTAATGATATTTTTAATACGTCCAGTCAGTTCATAATCACTATTACGTGATTGAAAATATTGATCAACTAACTTCGATGCTAATGGTTTTATTAATGATGATACAGCATTAGGTTCTTCAATTAATGTTTCAATTGTTATCTATAAAACAAAGTATTATATCATTTTTAAAAATTTGTATTTTTCTTTCCCTTCTTTATTCTTATTTTTTTTTTTACCTTAAATGATTGTAAACATTCTAATATAGTTTTTGCTTTTAACATTAAATCATTATTTTCATCTTGAAATGTAACATTATCATTAAAATATTTTAATAAGTTATATTTTGTCCATGGATATAGATCATCAACTCTTGGTAATATCGACGGATCCGTGAATACATCAGAATGTTTATAAAAAATATCATTAATTTCTGAAAACATCGAATTGATTTCTGGTATATTAAAAACAAGTTTCAAACATCGTTGTATAACAGCATCAAAACAATTTACACTTGCTATATCTGAAAAAAAGAAAACAGAAAAAACATTGATTCGAAATATCGAAGAAAATGTTTTTTAAAAATAATTTACCATAAGTGGATAAAAAGCTTGCAACAATATTATTGTATGAATTTATGACGGCTGCAGAACAGTTTCTTAAATTGATTCCATTAAAAACTTCATCAAAATTTGTATATTTTGATAATTCAACAGTTTTAAATAAAACATTTAAAAATGTTGTTGGTTTATCATATGGTATATAATTAATGTAAATTGTAATTAAAGTTTTCTTTTCAGTATTTTGCCAGATTTCAATACCTAAAGAGAATGGATACAATTCAGAATGTTTTTGAAGTGTTTGAAATAATTTTGTACTTTTTTCTTCATAAACTCTTGCGATACTTTCTTCTATCTACAAGAACAAAAGTAGAATAAAAATATATAAAAATGTATACACGAAAATCCAATTTTTATTGAGGGTTTTCCGAGGAAATTTACCTCTTTCTTTTTTGGAATTTGAGTATTTCCACATAAAATCCAAATTAAATTTTTGAATCCTTCACCTTCAGTAACCGATGTTGGAAAGAGATCCATTATGATCATTTGTTGAATTAATTCCGTTAAATTAACTTCAATCGGTCCAATTGATATATTTGCTGAATTAGGTGTTGCTGCTGCACCTGATTTACTATCTGACATCATTTCAGAGTCTTGCATGTGTCTAGAATAATCTTGATATTCAATTGTATCTGCAGTTATTTGTCCTGAATCCAATAAATCCGATTCATTTGCAATTGTTTCAATCAATGGATTCGTTTGACCAATATTAATTTTTTTCGTTGGTGTGTATTCAATTTTAATTTTTTTCAATTTATTATACTGACTCTGATTTCGTGATTTCCTTACAAGTGATATTGTATCAGCTTTACCTTTATCATCGTCATCATCATAATCATCAAATTCAGCATCTTTGTGATGCCTTTGTAAATGAGAACGTAAATTTGTTGTATTTTTATGGAAATTTATTGGTACATTACATAATGTACAAACAATTTGTTCTTTTGTAACAATATCACCGTTATCATCAGCTGGAAAACCAAAATATTTCCAATAACGACTCCTCATATTTGTTGGTATTATAATTTTTGTATACGATAAACCCATTTTACTTGCTTGTTTTTTATATCTTTCAGTTTTTCGAATTATTTTCTCATCAGATCCTATTTTATACATCTGAAAATGCATTATAATAAATTACTGATTATTATTGAAATCTATAATCTTAATTAGAATTTGAGGAATTTTTCAAAGCACCTTGATATCTCTTGGACTGTGTATTAGCTTTGTATTTAATGGATCAGAAGAGCCTTCTTGTGAATCTTCTTCAATTTCCTGTGATTCCTCATACTACAAAATATAATTCAAAATTAAATTTTCTGTAATAGCAATTCATAACAAAACAAACATTAATTTGTTGTACTTCATTAGCTTTAGATTGCGTATTCACAAATAACCTCATTCAACTACATTATTCTGTACATTTCATTTAATAAATTTTATTTTATTTGTGAACTTTATCTACATTTTTTATTTTAAAAAATTTTATTTTTATTTTTTTTTTTTTTTTTTTTTTTTGAGGAAAAAAGTTTTCCTTTTTCTTCTACCATAAATTTGATAAAAAAATATGGAAACCATTTTAATTTATATTTGTTGCAAAATGTTAAAAATGTAAACTTGTTAATTTTATTTGTAAAATATTAAATATGTACTTAAATTGTAATTTCAAATCTTGACTTCCCGCCGTTTTTTTTTTTATTTATGATAAATATCAGTTGTGAATTCGTATTATTGAAAATTCGATACAATTTAATAATACAAAATCAAAATCAAAATAGTTTATTAATTTTTTTCACTTACCATCAGTAATCAAAATTTATTAATCGATTGATACGTACAAAACACTGTAAAATTTCAATACATACTAAAAAGTCATGGATTAGCATTTGATATACCCAGTGCTATCGTTTTACCGCAATTGTAGTATTTTTACTGCTTTTGGATGTTTGTTTTTTGCTTTTCCACGCAGCACCTATGAAAATAATAATCAAAAATTTAAGAGCAAGTATACAACCTACTCTTCTCCCCTGACACTCAAAAGACAACTGAACTACTGATAATAGATAACTGAACTGAATAATCATTACTAACCCAACATCATTATTTATGTTACTGATCAGAGTGTCAGACTAGTTTAAATTGAATGCTATTCTGTGCGCTGTTGCTATGAGTATATGAAATATGAAAGTGAACGAAACCAATTCACTTTCCACATAGCAATAACAAACAGCATAGCAGTATAAAAGTCCAGTGTCAAGTCAGTAGTTACGTATTCAGTTGCCTTTTGATCCTAAGGCAAGGGAAGACGGGTGGTATTGTACAGTGGCTCTTGTGCAACACTCTTATCAGAAATGATATGAGAAGAAAAAAACATACACACTTCCATATTGCTTCCATGAGACGTGCATCATTAACAGACAATCTTTTGTTCTAACAATTTTACATAAACAAAGCTGCATTTCGGTATCTACCAATTTTCATAAAAATCTGTGGTGGGTCTTAAAAGGAACTTCAGCCAAATTTTCTAATAATATAGAAATTAAAAATTCTGTCTACAATAAAAATGAAAAAAGAAAATTGCATATTTTTAAAGGGAAATGTCAAAAATTCAAACGAAGGTATCTAAAAAAAAATATAAGAGTGCCATAATTAGGAAACTTAAATCTGAAAAAGGTTTTTTCGAATGTGTTATACTGCTTTTGTTTTAGAAAGCGATAGCACTGGATATGACAGAATAGGCGATAGATAATTCGAATCGGTCGGTATTCGGTACTCGGAAATTACCATTCGAGTCAGTTCGGTATTATCGTTGTTTTTGTGTTGAATTGAATAGAATGGAATCGTATTATCCATATGTATATAAAAATGATGCGATACGTCGATACGATACGATGCGATTTAATTTTCCCATTCTCATCCCATCACAATCCCATCCCAATCATGTTATCGTATCGCACACCAACGCATTATCACTTCATATTTTTTTAAAAATCGAGTATCAAAAACGTTTGTGACTTCAAAAAAAAGCATCGAATATGCATCGAATTGAATATCTATTTATTGTTTTTGTTTACGTTTGAGTTTGTTTCTGTTTTTATTTTCATGTTATGAAATTACAAAAAAAAAAAACAAATTGACAATTGGCAGCTGATTCATTTTTCTTCCCTATTTGAGTTTTGAGTACTTTTTAAGTACACATTACACACAATCATTTTAAAAGGTCGTGTAATTATGAATATAAGGATTTGTTTTTGATAATTATATAAAATAAAAATAATAAATAAATTTATATAATAAACACAAAAATATCATTAAATAAATAATACAATTTAATATAAACAAAAAACTTGGATTTTAATTGCTTCAAATTTTGAGATTTTGTTGTTTTTTTTTTATATATGTATAATAAACGAAACTCAAAACAAAAAATAACAAAGATTTTTCATTATATTTTAATTTGAATACTAATAAAAAAAATAAATAAAAGTCAAATGTAGTCACACAAAAATGTGTCTTAAAACAAATTGGCGACACATTTGTCGCGAATGGAGATTGTGGATACGTCCACTGATAATTTTACTATATGTGATATTTGCTATTATTGTTGTACCATTATTAATTGTTAATTCAGTTAAAGATGGATTCTCTCGTAAGGACCAATTGATATTAATTGGTGGTCTATTCGTTTTAAGTGCAGTTCCAATAACAATATGGCATATAACACAACATTTAATACATTTTACAAAACCAATTTTACAAAAGCACATAATACGTATTTTATGGATGGTCCCTATATACGCTTTAAATGCGGTAAATTTAAATATGAATTATCCTTGAAAATAGTCAAATTTAATTTTTATATAATTTTATATTTTATTAGTGGTTGGGACTTCTATTTCCTGAGCATTCAATTTATGTTGATTCATTAAGAGAATGTTATGAAGCATACGTTATTTATAATTTCATGGTGTACTTATTAAATTATTTAAATCTTAGCATGGATTTAGAAGCAACATTAGAACATAAACCACAAGTTA
Source organism: Anthrax anthrax (assembly GCA_963971155.1). NCBI lineage: Eukaryota > Metazoa > Arthropoda > Insecta > Diptera > Bombyliidae > Anthrax > Anthrax anthrax. The sequence continues at coordinate 24,544,372 of OZ020119.1, forward strand.
AACATATTTTTCCATTATGCTGTATGAGACCATGGATAATGGGACGTGAATTTATTCATAATTGTAAGCATGGAATATTACAGTATACTGTTGTAAGACCAATAACAACATTTATATCAGTGTAAGTAAAACAAAAGATAAAAATTTATAAATTTTTATCCGCATTTAAAATACCTTAAATACTTTTCAGTTTTCACTTTCTAATTTTTGTTTTTTAGTGTATGTGAACTATGTGGTGTTTATGGTGAAGGAAGTTTCAAAGCAAATGTTGCTTTTCCATACATTATTTTCGTGAATAATATAACACAATTTGTTGCAATGTATTGTCTTGTACTGTTTTATCAAGCCAATAAGGTAATTGTTTTTATCTATTATTATAATTGTCTTTGTTTAAAAAAATTTTCAATAATTTTTATTTTTAAAAAAATGTTTTCGAACAGATTGATTTGAAGCCAATGAGACCAATACCAAAGTTTTTATGTATAAAGGCAGTGATTTTCTTTTCATTTTTGTAAGATTTTCATTTTTTTTTTTTTTTTTTTGTTTTTTGTAATCTATGGTCACAATTATACTGTACAAACAATTTTGTTTTATTTAATATAGCCAAGGAGTAATTATCTACTTTTTGGTGTATTTTGGATATATTAAAGATATTTTTGGATCAGGAGAAAATCCAAATGATTATAAAGGATTAGCATCTGAATTACAAGTAAAAATTAATCGAAATTTTTCATATTATTTAAAAATTAAAAAAATATATGCATACTGTTTTTTATTTTAGAATTTCCTTATTTGTATTGAAATGTTTATAGCTGCAATTGCGCATATTTACAGTTTCCCACATGAACCATTCCATATGAATGCACCACAATATTGGAATGTTCATGGAAATTGGTACGATGCATTCCTTTCAATGTTAGATATATCAGACGTTCAAGAGGATGTTAGCGAACATTTAGGTGTTGTAAGCAGTTCATTAAGTCGTCGTTTTCGTGGTCGTACAAATTATTATATTCCACGTGGTAGTGAATCACAGTATCTTATAACACCAACATATTTAAATACAGCGTATCAAACTGGTATAAATACAGGTAACGAGTATTCAATTAGCAATAATATATCAAAATTTAAAAATCGATACGGCGCTACAGATAACACGACAATAACAACAGCGACGACAGCAGGCGATGATCAAGTGGCATTAAATACTGCAAATACTGGTATTATAAATATTGTAAGTAAAAAAGAAACAAAAGATTATTCACCACATTTTGGTGCTGCACCAACATCGGCTACAAATTATTTACAAAGTCGCAGTTCAATACACTCGCACTATAACCAAAATCAGTATCAACAAAAACAGCAACATCAGAAAAATGTTGAAAGTTTTGGTGTTTGTGGGGAATCAAGTTCAACGAGTACAAAACATGATATAACAGAAAATACATCGAAAAGTGAATCAAATTCAATGTATGGAGGAAATGATGGAACTAGTACAAGTAGTAGTAATTTAATAAAGAAGTCAGATAGTAATACTAGTGACTGGTTGAGCACACCAACAGATGAAATGATTGGAATTGACGTGAAAGGTGTAGAAAAGGATCATATTATAATCAAACAGCCACCACAAGATCCAAAAGTTTGATTTGGAGTATAAAAAACAAAAAATTATTTGAGTCGAAAAAATCAAATAAAACAAATCGTAATAACAAAATTTAGCAAAAAACTAACTGAAATTGAAAGCATCTTTGTGTTGGTTTTTTAAAGGCTTGATAATTTTCACTTGTAAAATGCAAAAACGTTGTCTGATCATGTAATTTCGTTATCATTACATTCATTACATATTTATAACATAATTTCACGGAAAACAAATGTTTTTGATAATTCATCTATTACCTGTTTCATAAATTGCAAAATTCTTTATGTGCGTGTTCATAAGTGTAATCTTGAATTATTATTCATAACATAAAAAGCCAAACAATATAATGAAATGAGTATAAACGCAATTAAAAATTATGATAACATAACAATGTGATGTATTATTGCTAATTGTTTAACACTCGTTACATTTTTTTTTTTAAATATACATGTATGTATTTCCACTAACTAATAGATTTTAATCATTTATTTCTATATTTGTATTTGTATTTCATTTTTATTATTATTACTGATGTTTTTATAACAAATAATCTATTATATTATATTACAACTTTTTTTTTTTAAATCTAGGTATATATAATAATTAGTATATATTGAAAACAAAATTGTTTATGCTGTATGCAAATATTTTTTTTTGCAAAAAAAAAAAAAAAATAGAAAATTATATAAAAATGAAGTATTTATTTAAAGCTTTGAATTTTGTTTGTATTTTTCACCCTTTTAACATATTTAAGCTTTGTTTTCATAAATGAAATCCATAAAGAAGGTAATTATTTTTAATAAATCATGTAACAAATAACATCACATCAAGTATTTTGAAGACAAATTTTGTTCATAACTTTATATTACCGTATACTGTGGTTTAACAATAATTACCTAATTTTTTTTTTTAAATATGGTGAATTATAATGAACACAATTTAACCGAAAACATTCAGGATATTAAATTAATTAATTTTTTATTTCATTATCAGACTTAAATTGACCACATTAACAAACCATGGATTATTTCTCATCCAGAGAAATGAATAAAAAAGAATAATGACATCCCTTAAATTTGGTGTTATCAAATATATAATATCATCGAGGATTGTATAAAAATTATATTAAAAATACCAAAAATAAAATCTTTTTTTTTTTTTTAAATATATAAAAGCAATTTATTTATTTTTTTTTATACGAAATGTAGATATATGATATAAACATATCACTTTATATTTTATTCTTACAAAATAGTAAATTTCTTTACGAAAATATTTTTTCGTGTTGAAGATTTTTGCAATTGTATATAATGTGTAATATGTGTTATTTTTTTTCTATTAATTTTTAAATTAAAAATATAATAAAATTATGAATTAACTAATATTGAGGAATAAAATTAAACTAAAAATTTTCAAAACTATTTTTTAAACATAATATAAAATTATTTTCAATGTCTTTCAAAATTTTTTAATGTAATTTCCATTGATAATTTGCCAGATAGGATACCGTGTCTTTCAATAGAATTCCATAATGTTGCCATAAATATTGTATATAGTATTATAGCTGATAATACGAATTTGATAATTAAAAATAATACATAGACGCCATACGGCGGTGATACTTCGACTATTGCCACAAGTAACAACATTGTAAAAAATGCAATACTTAAATAAATTATACGATCTGTTTTTAATTTTTCTAATTTATTGCTACATTCCGATATGCAATCCTGAAATTTAAAAAGAAAATAATTAGTTTAAATTAAGAATTTGTTTGAAATTCAAAAAATTGTTTTTCAATTTACTTTTAAAGCAGTAAGCAATTCAGAAACTTCCGCAGATGGACATTTTTCATCAGCAGTACAATAATTCTTTAATCTTGTATTACCCTCTGCTTTCGTATCTTCTTTATTGTTTGCTTCAGTAATTCGAACACGAACATTAACTGCTTCATGATCTGAATAACTAACTGAATGTCCAGGTATACGATTAGAAAATGGTAAATTATACTGACAAGTTTCAACCTGAAATTTATAAAAATATTTACAATACATAATATAGAAGAAATAAGTTAATTTTTTTATTACTTGATAATTATCTCCTGGTCTAATTAGAATGTGATCAATTCTTTCACCAACAGGATTTTCTGATGCTGTCGATAATGATGTATAAGAATTATCTTTACATTTACATGTACCAATATCACTATCAAGACAGCAATCAATTAACTTTGATGTTGTTACAAGTACTCTATACATATTTAAAAAAAAATAAAAATTAAATTAAATACATCATTTTTCAGATTCACACTTATCATAAGTAGATAACTTTTTGTTTTTACTTAAATGCCAAATCATTTGGTGCTGTATTTAAATCTCCAGCTAATATCTGTAAAACAGCATCACCTCTTGTACTTTCAATAAACTGAGCTGTGTCAAATGCTTGAATAACACGATGACTTTTATATTCATCATTTTCAGCATCATATTCAGCATGAAGCTAAAATAAAAAACAAGATTACTTATTTTCCACTTATTTTGAATAATTAAAAAAATGGAATTTACATGAGCAATATATACGTTAACTGTTTTGTTATTAATTAAAACTCGACATAAACCAACTCCTTTACCTCCAAACCAATCAGCATGTTGTATACGATGTACGTAACCATTAACTGACCATGCATGAAAAAATGCATTTATAATCGGATACTTCGATAGCATACATAATCCAGATCCAAATACACCACTAATATGAAATTTTAAACGCATAGTTTAATAAAATTCTTGTATGATAAATAGATAGGTACCTATAAAAGTAATGAGCAAAATTATATACATGCTCTGTTTTCTTCCTTATTGTATGATAATCATTTTCTGACCAAACCTCCTGTAGTGATACAATATCATATAAACCTTTGGCTAATTCATTTCCAATTGCATCAATACGAATTTCACGATCAGATGATATGAATGGTATACCCCTTAAAAAAATTAAAAATATTTAATAGACATTAGGCATATGCACAATACGAAAGTAATATTCCACTTCAAAATAATATGAAATATTTGTTTACTTACCAAACATTTAAAGTTAATATAGATAGTTCAACAACTGCCATCATTGAATTTATAATTAAGTTAATTAAATTAAGTACTTGGTAAGTACAATAGAAAAAAGCCAAACAAAGAATATTGTCATATGTATGTATGTGACGCGCTTGACAAACCCAAGCCCAAGGGCAATGGATGAAGCTAAATGATACTGTTTGCTCCCGATTTAAATATACATACGATAGTTACAAGACTCATGAATCTCATGATCCAGTGTGTGAGTGTGATAGATCAGGATCAAAAAACAAACCTACAGATAAATCTAAACCAATATCTGGGTATTTACCGGATACTTAAAATTTAAAATTAAACAACTTTAACTTGACAACAATTATATTATCGTGTCGTGATATCACATGATAAATGTCAAATGATGTGAATTGTGAATAAGACATTGGACCTTACCAACAGAAAACATTAATTTCGATATTATTTTAGTTAGTACTAAACAGTGATTAAGCAAATTTAAAATCGAATTTAAATTTTATTACTAATAAAATTTTTAGTAGTAATTTAGTTTCGATTTTCATGATCCACACGTACTACTATATCGATTATCGTCTATCCTATTGATCATGTCGGTTTCTTCTACGTTTCTTCATGTCGGTTTCTTTCTTGATCAATCGAATCAAAAAACATTGCCATATACACCTTAGATGTAGGTTTATTATAGTGAATTATTGTGAATAACATTTTCATTTAAATTTTATTTGTAAAAATTTAAAAATTTAAATTTAACGCCTCTTAGTTGTCAAAGTTTTAAAAGTTTTTGAAAATTTAAATTTAACGACTTTTCTGATTATCAAAAAATGCTTGAAATTTTCCTATTCAACAAATAAATTTAAACAATTTAGTTAACACCATTAATTATACTTTTTAAAATTTTTTTTAAATAAATAAAAATTTAAAATATTTAGTATCCCTATTCTTCATACTTCGCATTACAATTCGCGCAAATTCATGTAAATAATTACGTTTTGACAGTAAAAACGTTATCGAACTAGCTGTTCGATTTTATCGAACGATTCGATGAAAAAGCGAAAACCATGATACCGAAGTTCCATACTTATAAATTGTCCGGTCAATTGTCGAAAACCATAAGGGCCCATGCCATGATACCGAAATTCGATAGTTGTAAGTTGTTCGATCGATTGTCGAAAACCATAATAAGGCCTTTACTTTATAATGTCGTTATGCTTTATAATGAAGTATAGTATGTCGATGCCCCAAGTCATTACTAACGACTTATTAGCAAACTCGTTATTGGTAAGGCCCATTACGTTTAAAAGAAAAACGAGACTTTTTCATTTAAATTTTAAACAGACTATTTTTCATTTAAAGAAAAAAAAAACATATGCCAGCAAAATCTATGCAATTTTATTAAAATTAATTCTTGAAAGTTATTTCTTTTTTCAAATTAAATTAATGAATTAATAATCAATATTTCTTACAATAATAAAAAATTAAAATTTAATTTCAATTCATCCTCTTAATGCCACATAGTGCGTTAACATTAATCGCCGGTATGTTAGATGCAATTTTTCGAATATCTTCAATTGCTAAAATCATTTTTTTTGGTTCAGTTAAAAACCATATCCATAATACTTGACTATATTTCCATAATTTATTATTTTTCTAAAAAGAAAATATATAGGTATATAACCAATTAGTTAACAAGTCTTTTTTTCAATGTAAATACCTTGTTCTTAATATTTTCTTCATATAAAAATCGTGATTTCCTTATTTTTTCACTCAATTTTGTTTCTTCCTTTTTGGCATAATTTATTTGTTCCAATAATTCAGAATTTTCTAATAATGGAATTGATGTTGGTCCATCAAATAATAATTTTGATAAAAAATTATATTTATTCTCTCTGAAAATGAAAGAAAAAAGTTTAAAATAAATAAATATATTTGTATAAACAGCTTTGTACTTACAATTCATTAAAAAAATCATAAAATTGTGAATAATGTTTTCTCTTATTAATTGAATTCAAACGGAATTGTATTAATTTCAGTATTTTTTCATTTTCATGAATAAATTGATTCCATGTAAATGGTGATAATGTCAAAGGTATACTATTAAATTTTTGTTGTTGATGATGATGTATTTCTCTTGAATATTTCATTATGATTTCTGAAATTTTTCTCATTGAATAATCGAATGATGATGACGAAACTAAATTATTCTGTTGTACTTGCATCAGTTTTTCAATATATTTCACGCATTTTTGATTTTCTTGCAGTAATTGTTCGTTATTATACACAGCTAAATATTTTTTCTTATCTTCCAAATCTAATTGCATTATTGCCCATATGGCATCAGCATTTGTTAATGCATCTGATACAATATCTGATATATTTTTTAATTTATTTAATCTTTTTATAGCACGTTCGTACTTTTCTTTTGTGTTATGATACAATATTAATTCAATTCTCTGTTGTATCGATTGATTTATTAATTCTTTTAATTGGTTCATTAATGCATCTGATTCATAATTTATATTTTCTGCTTTTAATGCTTTTGTTCGTTTTCTGTAAAGTAATTGAAAAATGTTTGAATAATTTATATAAAGACTGTCTAAAAACTTATTTTAAAATACAAACATTAATTCTGACGTTGATAAATTTACTGCATTATAATTCATTTTCTCACAAATGGCTTTTAATCCTACATTATTTATTTGCTCTTCCATTAATTTTGTTTCAAATTTTATTAAATTCTCTTTACATTTTTCTAATCGTATTCGATTGTCATCTTGATCATCACATTGATATTCATCAATATTATCCTGAGAATAATATATGTTTTTAGTTTTTTGATTCAATCAATAAATCACATTTATTTTTAATCTTACCACTAGTTTGAAATTTTCATGTATAAATTGATTTAAGTTATGTAAAAATAAATCATATTTAACGAAATATTGATCAAATGGCATTTGAAAAAGAAATAATGGTGGTGCATACTACAGACCAAAGTAAGAAAATGAAAAAAAAAAAAAAAAATTAAAAAATTAGTTGAACAAAATAAAAAGTGGACAAATATTCCATGTATTTACTTGTTTTATGTAACATTCTCCCATTTCATCGTATAAAGTCTTATTTTGTTGCTGTAAATTTTGAAGTTCTTCAGCCCGATCAACACATTTTGTATATATAGCATTTTCCTGATTTTTAAGATCAGCAAAATGTAACTCTAAATTAGTAATTTCCGCTTTAAGTTGAGATAGTGTTTTCCTTAAAATTAAAAAAAGAATCTCAAATTAATTTTAACCAAGAGTATGATAAATAAATAGAATTTACTGAGACTTTTTTATAAGTTCCATATATTCATCTTTTCTTTGCTCTAAGTATTCATTTTCAGTTTTAGTAATTTCGATATCTTCTATGGTACAATCATACAGTCCAGGGTATTCTTGTTCAATTTCTAATAATTTATTTTTTAAATCATCACCTTGTACATATAATGCTTCTTCTTTCATTTTTTCACATCTAAAAGAAAATAGTGAATAAAAAATCTATGTATATAAATATGAATGCTATTTATATGTGAAGAAAATAGAAATTTACTCCATAATTTCTTGAACACTAAGCAAATTTTCATCAGTAATTATTTCAATGAATTTTGAAAAGAAATTATTTGAAGATTCATCATGTAATAACCATTTAGCATCTTTATCGAATCCTAATGTTTTCAAAATACCAAAATCCTATAATGATAGAAAAAAAAATCTGTTTGATTAATTTTATTATTAAAAATATTGATGATAAATAAATTACATTAATTTTACTATCCATAATTGAAGAATTTTAAATTTTAGAAATAAAATTAATTCCACTGCCTGTACACAAAACAAAAGAAATAAAAAATTCTTATTTTGAATTTGTTTTACCGTTGACTGATAACCAAATAAAACCAAATTCAAAACCAATTAAATGAAAGAAATCTACACATACGTATATATCATTACATATATGTACGTAAACCAACACACAAAATATAACACATTCGCAAGACGCGAATATAGCATAAAGTAAGGAGAGTATAGTAAATCTTCGTAGTTGCGAAGTTGTTTTGTTATGTCAATTTTGTTCTGCAGGGCTGTATACATACCATGCATTGATACCATACAATCCAAAAACACAATTGTTTTTTTTATTTTTTTTGAATTTTTATCATATTATATATAAATTAATAATTTTAATTAAATATTTTCAGTGAAATTATGCAGAATTGTATGTGAAATAAAGGCAACAAAGTTATGCAATATTATGAAGCCAAACATACTTGCCTGCCAAACATATACGATCTGTTTATTAAATAACAAAAATGACAAAACAAATAAAATTTCGGAAATTTGAAATTTCGAAATTCAACAAACAAAAAAAGAAAAGAATCTTGTTCTTGCCTACTTCTATTTGTATAGTAAATGAAATGTGGTGTGGCATTTAGATGTACAATGTACACGATTTTCTAATTTTACAATTCCAGAAAGTTTTTACATTTTTAAAAAAAATAAATACGTGAATATTTAATGGAAATTTTTGTTAATTGAAAAAAAAAAAAAGAAAACGCGAAGAAAAAGGTTTTAGAAAATAATTTTTGTGAATTATTATTAAGATTTTTGGCTTGCTTTTATTGCATTTAAATCAAACATTTTCGGTGAGAGTAAAATTCGTTTTGCATTGGATAACATAGATGTACATACATATGTACATATTATCGACATCTAAATAAATACATAATTATATATCATACACGTAAGGCAATCGACCCATTAACCATTAATATCCATCATTTTTACAAAATTGTAAGTAGCGTGTAAAAATTTTTATTTGGCACAAAATATTCACTATCTCTATACATTATATTTTATGTTAACGAAATTATATCCATTTTCTTTAGTACATACATATTACATTGCAATTAAATATATGTACATATGTACATGTATTGTTCATACTATATGCTTTTTTTTATTATTTGTATTCACTAACGATTAATAGCATTTGCATTTTTTTTTCCTAATATTTAGTGAATCCAAATAAGTGTTTCTAGTCGTTGTGTCGATTCTTAAATCTTAAAAATATCGCAGTCATCAAATAAATAATATATAGTTAAGAGTTTTATGAACCGTTCATCGATTTTACGTTTTATATTATCGGAATTTCATCAATTTACAAGAGATTAAAGAAGAAAAAAAAAAACAAACAAAAAAAAAAAAAGGAAATTTTCTTTTTCTTCAAATGAAGTCGCTATACCGGAATTTGATTTTATTTCTGGGACTGTTAACTGTTTCTCTAGTATTTTGTGAAGTATCAGAAACAGAAACAGATGCAGATGTTATAGAAGATACATCACAAGATTTCGATTATGGAGATGATGTGTCAGTTAGCGACGATGATGAGGTAAATTAATCAAAGTATAATGTAATTAAAAAATTAGGTTAAAAATGAGAAAAAAAAAATCAATTTTAATTGCTTTATTGCATTAGGAATCGAATGTTAAAAAAGTTGATGATGATAATACTGATGACAACATAGAAATTTATAGTTATGAAAGTCCTGTACCAGATCCAAATCACTTTTATTTTGCTGAACATTTCGATGATAAAGCAGAATTCAATAAGAAATGGATTAAATCACAAGCAAGAAAAGATGATATTGCTGAAGAGATAGCAAAATATGATGGTGAATGGAATTTAGAAGAACCAAAGAAACAAATATGGAGAAATGATTTGGGATTAGTGCTAAAATCGAAGGCTAAACATGCAGCGATTGCATCAAAATTAATGAAACCATTTGTATTTGATCAAAAACCTTTAATAGTTCAATATGAGGTTACTATGCAAGTAAGTATTTAGTTTTATATAATGTATAAAGGATTATTAGTTTAAAATTTTGTTTATTTTTATAAAAGGATGGTCAAAATTGTGGAGGTTCATATTTAAAATTACTATCTTTGAGTAAAAATACAGAAGATTTAACAAAGGTACGTTTTATTGTGAATTATTACAAAAAACGAAGAAAATTAGTCAACCGAAATAACTTTTATTTATTATTTTAGTTCAATGATAAAACCCCATATACAATAATGTTCGGACCAGACAAATGTGGAAATGATATAAAATTACATTTTATATTTCGGCACGTAAATCCAATTAACGGCAGTATTACAGAAAAACATTGTCGTAAACCAAGGTATGAATTGCATCATCTTTTAATTTATGTTTTGTTGTTTTTGCTTTAATTTCAATTTTTACTGTTGTAAATTTCGTGAATTAGAGAGAGGTTAGAAGAACCATTCAAGGACAAGTTACCACATCTATATCAATTGATTCTTAGACCAGATAATACATTCGAAATTCGCGTAGATCATCGAACTGTAAATCAAGGTTCATTATTAAATGATTTCGAACCACCAGTTAATCCTCCAAAAGAAATTAATGATCCAAATGATAAAAAGCCCGAAGATTGGGATGAAAGAGAAAAAGTATAAACATTTCTAATTCATATAATTTGGTGTATAGTTATAGTTTTTTGAATTTTTTATATAGATTCCTGATCCCACTGCTAAAAAGCCTGAAGATTGGGATGAAGATGCACCACCTCAAATTCCAGATCCAAACGCGATTAAACCGGACGACTGGTTGGATGATGAAGAAGAGATGATTCCAGGTACTTTATACATTCAATCTATCGTTAATTTTATCTTTAGATCTAATTTTTTTTGTTCAATTTAGATCCAAATGCTAAAAAACCTGATGATTGGGATACAGAAATGGATGGTGAATGGGAAGCACCATTGGTTGAAAATCCGGTATGTGAAAATGCTGTTGGTTGTGGTAAATGGAAAGCACCATTAGTACCAAATCCTGACTATAAAGGTAAATGGCGTGCACCATTAATTGATAATCCAAATTACCAAGGCAAATGGTTACCAAAGAAAATACCAAATCCAGATTTCTTTGAAGATTTACATCCGTTTAAAATGACAACAATTGTAGGCATACAAATTTTAATATGATAATTTTCACATTACTTCTATCTTATTTTATAACTTTTTTGTAGTCTGCAGTTGGTATCGAAATTTGGTCTATGTCAAGTGATATCCTATTTGATAATATATTGATAACAGATAGTGTTGATTTAGCTGACGAATGGGCTGAAAAAACATTTGATCTTAAACGAAAACAAATTGATAAAGATGCGGTAAGTATATTATTTAAATATAGTTGTTTAATATTTAAAGAAAACGGGTTAAAAATTATTTGAAAATTAAAAATTTATTATAATAATAACTATAAATGAAAAAATGAAAAATAGAAAACACTCTGGCAACGTGCAATGCGTTATATGGGCTATAAACCACATTGGTGGGCTGTTTATTTCCTTTATGTTTCAATTCCGATTTGTTTATATATTCGTTTTCTCAGACGAACAGCGAAGGAGGTAAAATTGTATTAAAAGAATTTAATCAAAAATGTATAAATCTTTAATTGAGCTAGTGCATTTAAAAAGTATAAGATTTTATTTTTTCAAATTCTAATTTTAGGATATTAGAATTTGTGTATTATTATGAACATTTTAAATTTAAGCTTAGAATATATACATTATATGTAGTTTTTGAATCTTTTTATTTTTATTTCTTTATAATTTTAGGATACATTTGTTGGTAAGCTTATAAAATTAACCAATGATAATCCCTATTTGTGGGGAGTGTATATACTTGTAGTAGGAGTACCGCTAACATTTATTATTTATTCGCTATGCCGTTCAAAGAAGGTAATAAAAATAAATGCTAGAATGCTTATGGCTTTCATATATTATTTTAATTTTTTTTATTATTAATTATTTTTTTTACGAATATGTACGAATATAAAAATATGATTAAATAAAAATATAATGTTCATATTAATAGGCTGATAAAGAAGCAAAAGCAAAGAAAACCGATGAACCTAGTCCTGATGATGAATCAATAACAACGACAACTGCTACTAGTGATGCAGATAATAAAGCGAAAAGTGCTGATAAACAAGATGACAATACTGCTAAAGGGGATGGTATAAGCGATTTGGTAACAAATAAACAATCAGAAAATAATGAACCAAATAAACAAAATACTAGTCCTAAAAGTAAAAAGTCTGATTTAGAAGTAGAAAATAATGAAGTAAATAATGCTGCTACCACTACGTTTAACACAATAATTGATAATAGTAAGGAAAATGAAAATATTGAAAATGATATTGAAAGTATTGGAGAAACTGAGGTAAATAAAAATTTATTTTATGTTACATTCATATTCTCATAATCTTTTACTTAATATTCACTTTCATATTTTTTTTAGGAAATAGTTTCACAAAACACAGAAGGTGCTAGAAAACGAAAGCCTCGAAAAGAATAACAAAATTAAATTTAATAAATAAATAAAATAAATAAATTTCCAATATTGTATAAAAAAATTAACAGTTAGAATGAAATTGTAGTGTTTTCATTTAACTTTTTTTTTTTAATTTTTAAAATTAAAAAATTAAATATTTTAAAAAGAAAAAAAAATGCAAGAAAACTCTATAATATATTGTGAAACGAAGTAAAAAAAAATTATTAATTTTTCTAAAGAGTATCATTATTTATACGTTATTTTATTGTAGTTTACATTGTTCTAATAATATTCAATAATAACTTACCTTTGAATGTATTTATTTATTCTTAATTATTTTTGTTTTTGCCTTCTGTTAAAATGCATTTAATTTATAGTTTGACGAATAAAAAAAATTAAAACGAATATAAAAATTTAAAAAAAGAAGAAAAAAGTGAACAAATAAGGATTTACAAAATTTTGAACAAAAATTCGTATGAACGCTTATATTTGCAATATAATCAGAAAAATAGTAAATTAAAAAATGCGTATGTGTAAAAAATTATTCCAACACCAATAATTTATAAGTAAAATTACTAAGAAAAAAGAATTATAATCATGTTTTTTGTATTAGTGTTTTTATTACTGCATGTATATGGTAATATATTTATTATTTGTTTGTTTTTAAAGGGTGTTCCAGAATTCATTTTTCATGCTATTACAATTTCACAAAAAAATGGTAAAAATCGAATTCATTACACTTCATTTTTTATTTTCAAATCGCATATGATTTTCTTTTTTTTATTCGTATTTTCTTGATTAAACAAAATATTAAGTGCTTTGTTGTATTATTATAATGTAAAAAATTCAACTTCATCTTTACTTACATATTTGTGTTCGTATAAATACAAATATTAAATAAAACAAAAATAAAAATAGAATATGAAAAATGCTATTTAAATGTAAATATAATATTTCAATGATTAAAATGTAATAATATACAAGAAATTTTATTTTCAAGCTAAATTATGCACGTATGTTACATATGCCGTGTGTTACATTACGTGTATCATGTGCTTTTGTATGTGCTAACACAAATCACATATTTATATATTGAATCAAAAACTAAAACCAATAAATGAAACCTTAAGAATATAATGTCTTCTAATAAAAAAAGAAAGTTTACTAAATGGTCTTTAGATTTCATTTAAATTCGTATCTTCAAGAAAAATTAATCGTACTGAAAAATTTACGTTACGTCTGAATATTAAATTAGTAAATTTTTTTAATTTTTTTGGGTTTTTATTTAAAGCATGAATCAACAACATGAAATAGAATCAATTTCGAATTTTAAAATTTATGTACAATATCACTCACTATAAATGCATAATAAAAGTGAAAAACATCACATTTTAATCATTTTTCTTTTTTAAATAATTTATGTGTACATATTTGTGTACGTACGTATCTATTTTGATTTTTACAAAGAACATATTAATTTATATTATTGTAATAATTTAATTTTTGGAATATTTTAATTAAATCGTAAATAATAAAAAAAGTAAAAAAAAATATGAATTTAGTATAAATATTGTAAAATTGAATAAACAAATAAAGAATTAAACAAATTAGCTACATATGTTGATGATAAACTAGAAGAAAAAAACCAGAAACGAATAAATTAATATAATACACACGAATAAAAAAAAACGGTTTTTTTACTTTCTTCTTTAAGGCTTTTATTACTTTTTTTTTTCTCTACTTCTGGTGTAATATTTTTATTTTATGTATAAATTTCAAAATTTATATTATTGTCTAAAATTTATTAATTTAAAACAAAGCTACAGTTTTTAATAATTTTAAATTCAAATTTAGAAGGTTGAAATAATTTTCAAATTTTTGTTAGTGATTTTCATCTGAGGTTGATTTATTTAGCGGATAGTGTAAATGGATTTATTTATAATTTATATGAGTTTATGTCTGTAATCTGTAATCTGTAAAAAAACAAAAAATGTGAAGAATTTATTGCACACATTCAATATACATCATATGTACATGCAGCTTCTGTTTCTGTATAGTCAAATGTCAAAATAAATTGTTTTTTTTTTACTGAAGTGGTGAAAGAGGAAATCCGCCATTGTTGTCAGTTTTTGTGTTTTACTTACGACGACATTTTATTCAAATAAAGAATTCATTTCTTTTTTTTTCATAGTTTCCATTTAATTTAGATAATTTTCGTTGTGAAATTTATAAAATATTCATTATGATTTGATTAATAAAAAATATAAAAATACAAATGTGAGTATTTGAAATAGTGAAAAAAAGAATTTAAAACTTTGTTTCATATAAACAAAGTTACGAATATCGTATACAATTTGTTTTTAGTACATTTTAAAGTATGTTATGAAAATTTCACAACATCGAAAAAATTTGGATAAAAAAAAATTTTGCCTTGTTGCCAAAGAATTTTTAGGAATCTACATATTATTTTTTTTTTGTTTTCGGTAAAATATAAATTTTAAAGTATGTATAGTAAATAAAAAAGAAAAGAAATGTAAATATTATAATAATAAAAATATGCAGTGAATGAGATTGATCGTAATTTCAATTTGTATACTCATATGCATATCAAGTATGTACTGTAAAGTATTAAATTTTTTTTAAAATTTAATTTAATTTAATTTGTTTATTCGTTATTATTTGTTTTTGAGATTAGATAAAATATGAATGTACGTCTTGAATCCTAAACATAAATTACATGTTTATATGTAAATATTAATAAACAATTTATTTTTTAGGTCATGCATGCATCTAATCTAATTAAAATACCCATTTCAAGTAAATCATTTTACAGAAGAAAATTAATTCAATTAGTAAAATAAATGAAAATCACAATTCATATATATTTGTACGATTGTGGAAAAATTACTTGTTTATACCCCAATGTTCATTCCACAACCAAGGCGAAATTTATTTATTCTATGATTAATTAATGCACATAATGTAATGTATATGGTAACGGTAATAATCTCTTTTCTAATACACCACGTACATTCCAATTTGTATCAATTGATCTACGATAAATTAAATTTCATAACCGATTGTTGATATTGTATTAAATATTGGATTAAAATTTGTCTGTAGTTCTACATCGAAACGTAACTGAGGATTAATTTCTTTAAAATATGATAAATGTATACCATTATGACCAATTGAACTGCTCATTATTGATGAATCATCATTTGAACAATATCTTATAATTGCATTAAAATTTGTTTGTAGTACATTTGGTAAAATCAAGTAAAATATAGCAAAGAAGATGTATTACAATATAGTATCCATAACGATAAATGAACTCACTACCTAATGATAAATTTGAATTGATCCCTTGTAAATGTTGAAATATTAATGCACCAGGATTCACAATTCCTATTGAGGTTGTAAATTTTTTTCCAAAATAATCAGTTAAAAATATTGTATTAATTAAGTGTTGATCTTATAAATGAAACACTGAATCTTAAACGTAATGCATCATCTGCTAACATTTTATGGATGAAATTTCCTTGTAAAATACCATTTGGTGATATTTCATCTATAAAACAAAAAACAAAATAAATAAATCAAAAAATAAAAAAAATTCAAAAAAAACGTAAAAATATGGTGTACTGTAAAATATTTGGTTTATTCTTTGAAATTTTTGATCCAACGTATGTAAAACCAAAACGATAAATGCTGTCTTGTACTTGCGGCATTAAATGTATTTGATGAGATATCTGCATATTATTGTTTATTAATTTATAGACAATAAACTTAACGCCCTCATTAAAATCGGGGATAATTCTCCTACATTCACTATGTATATCTTCAATAGTTCCAGGATTTCTTTCGTACTCATTTTTACCGTCCGTACTATCATAATTATTTTGTTTTGAATTTTGTTGATTTAAATTTTGTATTGCTTTAAAAAATTTTGATTTTATATTACCCATGTTATCTGTTGCTTTCAAAATGATTAAAAAAATGATTTAAATTTTATATAATTTTAAATATTTAAATTAACGCAATAAGATGTAAAATTTTGGTTTAAATGCATCTACATACATACATATGTAGCATATGTACGTATACTTACATCTTACATATATGTATGTTCAAAGAGAACTTGATTATGTAAAACATAAGCGTAACAAGAAGTTTAATATGTACATCTTACAAAATATTTACGTGATATGGTAGTTTCATATTTTTTAAAATTTTCAATTTTATTGTAGTTCAAAATGGATGATCAAATACTTGAAAATTTTGATGTTACAACAGTAGCAGTTAACAATGCAGCAATCGTCAATGAAAGGTATACAAAAAATAAATAAATAAAACGTAACAACAAAATTAAACAAATTTTATGTTAATTTAGGATTAATGCACCTAGCGTTCTGCGTGGAATTGAGGGTGGTACATTACATTTTATTACTGTACCAACTGGTAGGGATCAAGAATTTATTGATCATGTAAGAAATAATTTTTTTTCTTGAGATTTGTTTATTTTATCGCTAATATATTTTTTTAGAGTCTTCTTAATCCAGAATATATAACAACACATATACCAAATGGTTTTATAATTGATTTTATGAGTAATCAAGACAATACAAATCCTGATCAACATTCGTCATCTGTATCAACAGGAACTGGAACTGCACATTTTATAACAGAATCATCCCCAGTAAATACAATAATTCATCATCATAATAACCAACAACAACATCCTACAAATCAACAACACCAACAACAACATATTACGGATTTTCATCATCAACATGACGAAAATGATCGTAAATTAACGGCAGCATTTTTACAATTAGTGAATACTAATAAACAATATCCAGTTAAAATTACATCAAATGAGGCTCAAGTAATTGTTACAAATAAGGTGAGTAAGAACATTTCATTTTTTTGTTGAATTATTGAATTATAACAAAAAAAAAATGGTTGTACCTTTTTCAAGGATGTTCTTCATCATCTTGGGGAAAGTTGTAAACAACAACAAACAGAAAATTCTGTTGTTGTTACACAAAACTTGTTAACATCTACATCGTCAGTTGATGATCATCACCAACAACATCAGCACCAAACACAACAAACAATAACTCAAACATTTTTAGATGATAATCAATTTCGAATATATGAACCTTCTTCTTCCACACAAATGGTAAAATTTTGGGATTATGAAAATTTTGTACTTTCAAAGAATTGCATTTTTTATTTAGATAAATTCATCATTACCGCCATTAACTCCAATTTCAAGACTGACACGTTCTTCTAGTAGAAAATGTACAAATAATATTCAAAATACACAAACAAAAATTAATAATAATTATGGTATTTGTAATAATAATTTAAAGGTGAATTTGTAGATTTCACTATAAAAACATTTTTTATTTTTATTTAAAAACCAAATATATGTATTTTTACTTAACTACAGCAGAGTACAGATGATGCTCTAGTAGTTAACGAAGATATCGAATTGAAATCATCACAGCAACGTCCTTTGGCCAAAAAAAATTTACCACATAAAAAGCGTATAACAAAAAAATTGAAAATAATTGATAGAGTTACAGAATCTCAACAGCAACAACAACAACAATTAGAACAACAACAAAATCAGTTTCAAATAACAGATATAACGGCAATTGATAACAATTCTATTTCAAAAGAAAATGTTTCTGTTTTTAGTGAAGAAGGCAATGTAAGAATTTATAATTAAAAAAATGAAAAATAAATAACGAAAATTTTCGATATTTTCATAATTCAAGCTACTTATACAATTTTATTATTTTGTTTTTTATTTTTCTTTTGATTAATAGACAATTACAATGCACCAATTTACATGCCAATTATGTGGTGCTGGCAGCGATTCACAATTAGATTTCTTTTCACATTTAAAAGAGCATTATGAACCAGAACCAATAATGGAAAAAACTTCGCAAAATGTTATACCATCACCGGAAATGAAAAAAGTAAAACAAAAAAAAAATAGTTTTTAATTATTTTATTAATTTTCTTTTTTTTCCTTACATATTATATTTGTAGGAAATTTTAGCAGTAGAAGAGTTTTCTGTATCGAATGATATATCTTTTGATAACGAAAATTTTGTTAATAATAATAGTAATAATGATCATCATAAACAGGAGAAGATTGATGATGAAAATAAAATTGAATCAGTTGTTAATGATGAAATGCAAAATGATATAAGTGTGGCTAGAATTGAAATAATTCATAATCAAGAGCATAATGAAACAACACATCAACATCATGTAAATAATAAAAGTAATCATAATGAAAATGATATGCATCATAATCATCAACATAATCATAATAATAATAATGGTAGTAATAATATTAGTAATAATAATCATGTATCTGTACCATCATCACCCAGAGATGATTTACAAGTTACAGAAGTTGAATTTAGTGATACTGAAGATATGCTCGAAGGTATACGAGGTGTTGTTGATAAAGTTCAAGAATCTGTAGATAATGATTCAAATGATTGTATGAATTTAATAAATGGACGATCATGGTATGTAAATGCTACTAAGAAAATGAATGCACAAATAAGGATACTATTTTTTTAGGTATTCAAATGGTACTTTGAATGGAGCTGTTGTGACAAATCCAAGTTTAGAGGAAACGCCAGTTGATAATTTTGCACTTTTTAATAGATCTGATATTGAAAAATTGATTGAACAACAGGAACAAAGTAAGTGTATAATGCATTTTTATTATTATTTTTTCTCTAATTTTTTAAATGAAATTATATGTTTAAAATAGGTTTGGATAACAACCAGACAACAATAACTGAAGAAACTGTTATAGATAATACATCAGTACATGATATAGAATTACCATCTGCAAACGAATTAGAAATATCAATGGATAGTGTAGAAATTCCTCCACCACCACAATCAGAAGATAATTTACCTTTAAATGAAAGATTAATTTTATCACAAAATCAGAAAAAAAACTTGAAAGCTGTTAAAGAAGAAAAACCTAAGAGGGGTCGAAAACCAAAAACGAAAAAGAGTGATAAAAAATTAAATAAAATAAAAGAAGATATTCAACTATTAAATATCGATAAAAATGTCACTGTTGATATTGAAAATGATGATGGTGATGACAATGTTGATGACTTATTAAAATTTAAAACAAAAAAACGTTTAAAATGTTTGAAATGTGATAAATTATTTAATTCAGCAAATGCCTTGAAATATCATGATTTGTCGCATACTGGCGAAAGACCACATCAATGTGAAGTATGTGGTAAAAGTTTTTTTGCACAGAGTGCATTAAAAGTTCACATGAGATTACATTCTGGTGATAAACCATATACATGTGAATTTTGTAATCGTGCATTCCGTCAATGGGGCGATTTAAAATATCATACAATTTCAATTCATACCGATACGAAAAGTTTTCAATGTGAATTTTGTGGTAAAGCATTTGCGCGTCGTTATTCATTGGTAGTTCATAGGCGAATTCATACATGTGAAAAGAATTATAAATGTGAATTTTGTCAAAAAAGTTTTCGAGCTAGTTCGTATTTACAAAATCATCGTAAAATTCATACAGGTTGATGAGATTTTATAAAAATCTTTTAATTAATTTTCATAAAAATAAAATAAATTACTTGTTTTCTTTTTAAATTTTATAGGTGAGAAACCGTATATGTGTAAATTTTGTGGTAAGAAATTTCGAGTTTGTGGTGATTTACGACGACATGAAAATATACACACTCGTGATAAGCGAAAACCAAATAAGACTGGTACTGATAAAAAGGAACAAGCACAAAAATACAATTCAATTTCAGATAAAAAAAAATGTGATAACGACCAACAAGAAAGGAAAGCAGAAGATGAAAAACTTCCCAAGGTTGAATTAAAATCAGAAGTTAAAGTAGAGGTTCGATTATATTCAAATAAGAAAATTAAAAAGAGAAAAAATGTGGATTTTCTAGTCTAATTCTATATTTTTTGTCAAAATATTTTGTAGATGGTATCTGTTGATGATCAAATTAATGTTATTAATAAATCAGAAAAAAGTAATTCAAAAAAACGAAATTCAGTTAACAAAAATAATGTTAGTATTGTTCACATTGATAATGCCGTAAACGTAACTGCGAAAAGCTCAACATTATCACCAGTAGGACATCATGGTATTTCTGTATTTAAGACTGAACCTAATTTTGAATCATCGTGTTCCTCAGACATAGTATTGAATAATACTAAAGTAGAACCAGTATCATCAAGTGATCAACAACAACAACAAAATGGGGATGGTCAAAAATGTAGATCATATTTTGAGAATTTACTCAGAACTGAATTATTGTAAACGTATTAAGTTTAAAAAACTTATTTGCGGTTTGAGGTTAAAAATCCGGTAGCACTTAATTTCTGAATGTAACATTTGGATCGATACCAAGACAGCAAATAATCAAAGAAAATAGCAATATTAATAGTAATAGGAGTAGTAACAATGGCAATAGTAATCTTTTAAAATATCAAAATGATGTTAATAATTTAAATGGGACACAATTAATTGTATGTACATACTTACATATATAGAAAAACGTTTTGTATATTTTTGGTAAATTAAAAAAAGCAAAAATTCTAAATATTTTACTAATATAATAATAAAATAAAATAGTAGTAATGTATGCATACAAAGTATATGCAAAACAATATCATTTTTTTATTTCATATTTAATATTTGATATTAGATTGTAAGAAAAATGCTTATACATAGACAAAATGTACCAGGTGTTGCTTTTATATATAAATGTGTATTTATATTATTTTAATCATTATTGTTATTATTTTTTAAGGATGTAAAATATATATACATACATACATACGTATTTTGTTTGTTTTAAAATATAATTTGAATTGATTAAAAAGTAAAAAATTGAATAAATTGATTTATTGCATACATATAAGGAAATTAAATTCGAGTTTTATTTTGATATTGAAATTGTGGAATTGTTTTATTTGTCATGAAGGGAAAGTTGAGTACATATAATGTAATTCATTACATAAATTAATAGTACATAAATTAATTAGTATAAATTAAAAGTACATAAATTTAATTCATTTAAAAATTTTGTATTTTGTTTAAAAAAAAGTAGGAAAACAAAATTTTTGCTTTATTTTCAATTTTTTAGGCTTAAAAGCTTGATCGCTATGAATCTATAGAAGTTACCTAAAAATGGTGAATGGCATAAGATTAATCCCAAAGTACCTATTCTTTTTATTTTTTGTCTTTCCATTTGATACTTTACTGAAATATGAAAATTAAGACGAAATGAAATAAAATAAAACAAAAATTATGATTTATGAATTAAAAACAAAATTTATAATTTTTTTATTAACTTATAAATGTGTATATGTATAAAATATATACATAGTATGTATATATTTATTTATGTATATGCATATTATATGTAATTTTTAAAAACTATACAATTACAATTATAATTATTAATTATTAATTATTATGAAAAAATACTATTATTACATTACATTATTTAATTTTTTATTTAATAATATATAAATTTCTTTTTCTATGTATACCTATGCACATTTTATCATTTATTCATTTATTTATATCAAATTAAATTCTTTATATTCTTTTTACTAAAGAAAAAAAATATTCATCACACAATTTTTTTTTTTAAAAAGGAAGAACTTAAAAATTCTTAAAAAACTAATAATAAAAATATATATGTGTTTAAAAAAAAAATAATAAAAATAAAACAAGAAATTCAACTCATTTTGTTTTTTCTTTCCCTATTACATTATTCTTAATTTTTGATTTAAAAAAAAAAAAAGAAAATTTAATAAAAAAATAAACAGTTTTATAAAAAACAAAATAAAAAATAAATGATAATAAACGATTATTTAAAAATTATATATAATATATTCATATTTCAACTTATAAATATAAAATATTAAATTCAAAATGCTGTTTTATTCATTTCTTTTTTAATAATTAATAAAAACATAAAAATTTATTAATTATCTATAATGTATATTTTAGGTACTATAAAAAATGTTTATAAAACTAAATTTTACTTAAATAATAAAAAAAGAATATTATCTTTATATTTTACATTCGCTAAGAATATTTTTAATATTTTATATTTCAAATTATTGTTTAAAAAGGGAAGAGAATTAATAGAAAAAAATATGTGGAGCTTTCTTTCAAATCATTTGCTTTTTTATGTTTGTATATATTTTGTTTTGATAAAAATTTGAAAAAATTGTGTCGATGCGTATATTAATACGTAATTTATTCAAATGTAAAAGATATTCACTATTTTTTCTATTTTCTTTTGCATTTATCTTAATTATTTTTTAAATCTGTTATTTTGTTATTGTTGATGTAGTGCAAAGAGATTAGAAAAAAAAAAATTAATAAATCATTTAGTAATAATAAAAAGTGTTATGTAATAGATTTCATCTAATTTCTATTTACTATTTAAAAATTAAAAACAAAACGATAAATGTACATTTATTTATTGAAATGAATATATTTCCTTACTAATTGCAATTAATTAATCGATCAATCAATCAATGAAAATTCTTAATTACATATTTATTTTCAATATTTTACAATTTTTACTAAATTCTACATGTATATAGATTTTATTATTATTTTTTTTTTTTTTTGTTAATTAATTTGTTTTTGTATTTAAATTGGCACATTATTTATTGTATTAAAGTTTTTCTTAGAGGCTTTTTTGTGTATATTTCATTAAATTTAAAATTGAATTAAAGATTTTTTTTTAATTAAATGGCCTTTTAATACACTTACAAAAAATGATAAATTTCAAAAATTTTATTTTATTTTCTTAAATTATATTCAATTTTTAGGCCTCCATTATACTCTTTTATTTTGATTGTCTTATAGCACTTTTTTATATTTAAATATGCGTTGTCGTACATGTATGTACATGTATTTGGACTCAAACCGCATAAAAATTTGTATATACGATAGAAATTAAAGCTTGAATCAAAATTAAATTTTTTGATCTTGAGCTAATAAAAAGAAAATTAAATTCTTTAATTATTTCCTCAAATCAGTTGGCATTAAACAATCATCTACATTAACATCATCATCATTTTCTGGACGGGGTGAATCATTACATTGCATTGCATCAACTATTGATTGATGATGATTCTGTTGATTATTACTATGCTGTGATGTTTGTGGTTGCGGTGATGATTGCCGATGTACTGATGGATGTTCCAATTTAATCTGTTGTTGTTGTTGATGATGTGGAGATGCATTTTCATAAGAACGAATTAATTTTATTGTTGTTAATCCATCAGAGTTTCGTATTAATCTAAAATTAAAAACAAATTTTTTTTTACATTTATTTAAATGAATTTTATCTCAATAAACAATTTATGATGAATTCAAGGTCTTGACTTTTAATTAAGAGAGAAAAAAATTACTTACGGATAACAATCTCCATTTGTACTGTTACTGCTATTATTATTATTATTGTATCTTCTGTCACCACCAACACTAAGATCAGTCGGTTTCATATCATCGTTTTCCTGTCCATTATTTCCTTCAATTTTTAAATTATTGAATTGTAATTTTTCACAAGGTGTCGTCGGTAAGACAGGTGAATGTGGCGGCTGTACAGACGAGGTCGACAAGTAATGGAAGGCACCATTAATTGCATGCATTATTAAAGGAGATGTTGGTGGTGGCCCATAAGGTGATGCTGCCGGTGGCGTAGATGATGAGATCGTCGGCGGTGACATAGCTTGAGATGGAATCTGTGGTAAAGCTTGTAGAGTACTTAATTGGTTACTCTGTTGTGAAGGTGACAAACTTAATTGTTGCTGTTGTTGTTGCTGTTGCTGCTGTTGATGATGATGGTGGGATTGTTGAGTATTTTGTTGTTGCTGCTGCTGCTGTTGTTGTTGTTGTTGTGCTATTGAACCATTTGTATTATTTGTATTATTTGATGTATTCGACGAAGCACCCGATGATGATGAATTTGCAATCGATTGCCGTAATAATGAAATATTTTTAATATTTTTCAATTCCGTTGGATTCCGAAGAAATCTGTTATTAAATATTAAAAAAATAATAGGAAGTTATTAATAGAAAGTGTTTTTTTTTTTTTTTTTAAATAATAATATATTTATGTATGTATATTCGAAAAAAAACTTACTGGTAACAATGTCGTTCTCCTTGAACTTTTCTCAAAATATTTACTCTATAATAATAACGTAAAGCACGCGACATTTTATCATAATTCATTGATAGATGATTCTTTTGTATACCCCAAAGTCTTGCTAAACCGGCCGGATCAACTATTTTAAATACACCAGTATCACGACATTTCCATGCTATATAATTGCTATATCGTTGAGCTGGATCATTGAGTAATTGTTGTAGAAAATCCCATAATAATCTACCGTCTGGGGAAAATAAATATACAATTTTATTTAATTTTCATTATTTTCAATAAAAACTATTTTTTTTTTTTAAATGTATTTGAATAACATTACATAAATCTTTTTAATTGGAAAATTTCTAGTAATTTAAATAGATGATTCGTCATCTCATATAAATTTTTTTATAAATAATGATATCAAGAAAGACAAAAAAAATGTCTTCAAGATCAACTAATATCATCAAAAGAGAATGCATATGTATATCTACGTGTATATTTAGCGCCTCAAAGGTATCTATAGTTATTATGTACAGGTAGATATAAATGTATGTTAATCAAAATTTCGATATAGTAATGATAAATAGATAGGAATACATTAAATATTATTATAGTTGTGTATATGCATATTAAAATAATAAAAAAAAAAATGTTATATTGTCGCGACAATTCAGTTGAAATGAAATGATCAAATTTCAAGTTTATCCAGTTCATAAAATATAATGTTATAGATCTAATTTCTTCACAAATCTCATTTATAAATACATATACAAGTATGTATATGTAATAAACGTATTTAAAAAATACGTACAGATATCACATGAAATATTTAAACGCAAGGGCACTATTTAGGCGCCAGAAAAACATTGATTAAATCTTTGATTTTTTTTGTTGTTTGTTTTTATTTACTTGTTCATTCTTCATTCACTTTTTAAAAATAAATACAATTGAATTTCAATGATTATTTATAATATAATTTGAATTGCATGGCATTGCATCTACATATTGTGTAGATATTCTAAATTTATCATTCTTGCTACTGTCCATTTGCCTTTAAAATAGATTTGTCTATGTTATAATTAATTTTATTATTTTTTTTTTTTAATTTTATAAATTTGCTCTCACTAAGAAACAAAAACTATTTTTCATTTAATTTTTAATGAAATAAAGTGAAAAAAAATGTTTATTTTTTAATTTAATTTTTCACTCGTCAATTAATCATTTAAATTATTATTGTACGAAATTTCATGATACATGATTGTTTTTTTTTTTTTTTTTTGAAAATATTTTATTTATATCAATGTTTCTAAGGAATTTTTATTATCATAAAATTTCATATGTGTTGTATTCAAAACACGTGTTGTTGATACCTGTTGATTTAGTATTTCAGTTATAAATTATATAATAATTTCCTTTTTAATCGTTCATTTTTTTTTTTCTATTTTCGTAATAAGAAATTTTTAATTTCATAATTACAACTATTGTGACTATTTAAGCTAAAAATATTTCTTGTGACTATTTAAGTGAAAAATATTTTTTATATATAATAGTAATAAATTTGGAAAATATACGTGTATGGATACATCGTTTTTTTTTTAAATAAAATGATGATAATTAAAGTCACTTTTAATGGGTAGTGATAAAAATTTAGTGCCATGTGTGTCAGGTGACATGTTCTTTTTTTTTCTGAATTATAATTAATTAAAATTTTTTAAATTATTTTATGAAAAGGATTTTTTTTTTAAATTTCACAAATATTTTCTATTTTAAAAATACGAAAAAAAAGAAAAAAGCAATATTGTTGTACTTACTTGTATTTGGCTCTGGACTATCTGGGAAAAATTCTCTTTTAACTGGCATATACGCTCCTGGAGTTGATGGAGCTGATGCAGAACCTCCACTGCCACCACCACCACCACCATTATTATTTCCAGGACCACCATTCAAATTATTATCACTACCTTTTAATGAAATGTTACTACTACTATTACTATGATTATTTGACCATGAATTCACAACATTCGTTATCTGTTGTGTTAGACTTGGTTTGAGATCTTTTAAAATTGGCGTCGATGGTGGACTAACATTTTGTAACTGTGGTTTGGCTTCCGTAAAACTATCCTCATCTGAATCTGATTGATTACTACTTGAACTATTTGCTTGACTTTGATGATTAACATTGAACACATTCTGATTGCTACCATTGCCACTACTACTACCATCTGATTGATTTTGTGGTGGACTACTAGCTTGTGAATCTATTGATGGTGCTGGACTTAATGTAACAGAATTTGGTTGCATAAAATGATGTAAATGTGCGTTATGAAATGGACTTTCTGGTGGTGCTAATGATGCCCAATTCGGTGTTGGTGGATGACTATGCGGAGATAAAGGATAACGGCTAGTTGGTGTTACTGGACTACTTGGTAAATGTCTTTGCATCATTTGTGATTCTCTAATTAACATTTGTAAAACATTATGTAGTACATCACCAGCGCCAGGACATCTTTCACCAAAATCTGTACGTGTTAAAAGGCACAGAGCTTTTCCATTCATTTGGAATAAATCCAATTCGAATTTGGGCAAATCAAATTCACGTTCACAAAATCGTAAAAATACTGTAACATCTTCACGTCCCCATAATCTTGGATCTGGATGCAATTGTGGTGGTAACTGTGTTTTTAATTCGGCTAATGGACTTGGAGGAGCTTGTGGATATCTCCACAGCACATCACTCCATAATCCGAGCTGAGGTCCACTTAATGACAAAGGTATCGGTAACATTTTCATCTTGAATCGTCGTTATATAATGTTTTAATCTTGTGTTTCTTCGTTTTTTTATGATTACGATGATAACGATGCAATCTGAAAAAAATAAATTAAATAACAAATTTAAAATATATGACAATGTTGAAATAATAATTATGTATAAACCGATTGCATAAGTGAACACGTTTAAATATAA
Organism: Anthrax anthrax; assembly: GCA_963971155.1. Classification (NCBI taxonomy): domain Eukaryota; kingdom Metazoa; phylum Arthropoda; class Insecta; order Diptera; family Bombyliidae; genus Anthrax; species Anthrax anthrax. The sequence continues at coordinate 24,572,699 of OZ020119.1, forward strand.
GCATTTTTATGGTATTTTTAACTTGAATCTCAGAAATAATGGTTCACGTTTTAATGTTAACCTACATCTACATAATTCATATTCGCTTGTATACAAAAAGTAAAGAAATAAAACCATTTGGTAATTAAAAGTAAAATCTTCAAAAGTGGGCAAATGGCAAAAACGACAAACTCACTGTTAAGCTAACAAATAAAGATGATGGTGATGATGCGAAGAGATGAATTTAGAAATCATGCAACTAACATCCGTCGAATCCGGTTTGAACGGAAACTGAAGTTTTTTTTTAAATTTCTTACTTGCGTACTATATGAGTGCATATGTGTATGTATACATGTTTAGTCTGTTCGTTAAATTTAATTTTAAATTCAAAACAACGATTCACTTGTTCTTGTTTTCTTTGTCTCAGATGATACACAGGTAATTGCCATCAATGAAACTTTATTATACCACATTATAAATAAAGTGTTTTACACACGTGGATATATGTATGTATGTATATGTATACATATATGTAACAAATATTGCCTTATATGTACATGCATTTAAGTATTATTGTATTTCCTATATGTTATATAAAATAAGTTGATAAACGATTACATACACCACAATGTATGTTAATCTTTACTAGGTTCTCACATTCTAATGTAATTAATATCAACATTTTAATAAGTCAAGAAAATAAAACGAAAAATAAAATATCTTTTTTATTTTTAAATAACGAAATCACTTTAAAAAAAAAAGACGAAAAACAAAATACAATCTGCATTTATACAAATGAATAATAATTTGTAATTATTTTTAAAATTACATTTAATGTATAGGCTTACATAAAAGCTTATTGATGTAAACCGTCGTATAAATAATAAAAGCATATGTGTGTATACCGTTTTATTATAATGCACTTACATAAGAAAAAGGCTGCATCTAAAGTTGATAACTAATATAAAAATCGAAATTTAAAATCTTGAAAATTTAAGATGCTTAAAAAAATGACAATGATGAAGTAGTACCTTTCGAACATACTATATAGGTACACACATATAGCAATATAGACACGTAACACTTTTAAAACACAACTTTAAAAATAGTCTGCTAAATTAATCCGTTTTTAGCTTTATGTTTATTATCAAAACAAAAATATCTTTTTCATTTTATTTGTATTCAGTTTATGGGAAGGTATAATTTTGTTTTCTTTACGTAAACTTTGTAGAAGAACACTGGACAAAAAAAAAAGAGTTAAAAATGTGTGATAAAGAAACGATCGCCATACATAACAAAACAATATGTAGGCAACAGACAAGAAAAAATAAAAGTTTAAATACCAAAAAACCTGAAACACTTTTGTATTTTGTCGGAAACACGGAAGTCAGCATAATATATTATAGTGTATACACAGTAATATATTGGTATATAACAAAACAACAACTTCCCGGTCGAAATATTGCTGTCATAGATTTCTGTAATAATGATAAGTAAGCCTAAGAAAGTGTCATGTTATACTTTTGGTTTAGTTTTAACAGGTTATTCCTACATTTATGTATTTAGGTCTTCAAAAACAAAAAAAAAAAAAGAATTCAATTTAAAAAAAAGCTTTGCAACGATTTCAATCTTAATAGTCTAGCTAGCCAATTTTTAGGGTCGTTTGACTTGAGGAAGAATTAAAGTGCAATCAGCAAATACATACATGAATACATTTGTATACATAAATAAGTATGCATGTATATTATATGCATACATATATATTATGCTAGTAACTAAATACAAATTTAAAAACAAAGCTTATGGAAAAATTTGAAAAGGTGAACATAATCAGCTCATTTTGTAGACTAATGAAATACAGTTGTTTGAACTCGACGTGAGGGGTCCAAGGTTGATTTGAACCATATGTTATGTATGTTTGTACAAAATATTAGTGATATCATGTATCATTTAAAATACAATACAATTATTAAAAACACATTTATTTTTTATTTTTTGTATAAAATTAACAGGTGTGATAAATGAAAATACCGATATTATTATGTATATGACATAAACAATGATGTAGTTGATTAGTCATATCATGTATCTAAAAATGATGACGTTACGATAGCTATAAACATATACATTTGCCTTATTCTTGTAGGAAGCTATAAAATTTTAATTTCCATGTTAATATAATATTGCCTGTTTATTTCATAGCCTCTGTACGTTACTTTGTATACACACACGCACAAGTGTTTATCACTATATTTTAAAGTTATAAAATTGAAAATTTGCAAAATTTATTAAAATTTTACTTAATATTTTGCAACATTTTAATACTTTTTCTCTTAAAATATTTTACGTGCACATATCTTTATTATGTAAAATAATGCTAAAGGCATTTGTATTATTTTGTAGCTATTAATAAGAGTACCGTAATATCTATCATCACATCATAATCATAAAATATATGTATGTATGTTTATGTAAGTATATTGTATATCTACAAGAGATCATTTTTATCATAATTACAATGGTTACGTTGATTACGCCGATATATTGATGATGATCACAAGAGTAAAAGCTAAGAAGAAAAAAAGTGATTTAATTGAAGGAAAACATTTTTTAACACATAAAAGATGCGAAAAATGCATACAAATCAAATATGTATACACAACGTACACATGTACATATATACATAATTTTATTAATGTCTTAAGTAAGAGCAATCATTAAACGTACATAAAGTTGATTGTTCAATTGCTTCCCACGGATCAGTTTAAGGTCATATTTAGGGTGACCAGAATGTCTCTTTTAAAGAGTACATGTCCTCTTTTTTAGTCGGGATCTTTTTTACTCTTTTCTTCCTTAAATGTCCTCTTTTGTCCTCTATTTTTTAGTAACATAATTATTTATTATAGTTTTCTTCAACGGTTTTTTAATATCTTGTACAACATTTATCAGCTGAATTCTCATACCATGTTTCTCATCTGCTAAACGTCATTAAAGTATTTTTTCTTTGCCTTTACCAAAATGTCATGAAAAATGTATCTAATCAAATCTAATATTCAGAAACTTACAGAGTAATCTTTTACAGTAGTAAGCATGAAGCTTATTGTCAAAATTCAAAATACAATAATTCGTAATTTTGTGAAAATTTAAATGTAGATTTAGCTTATTAAGTTAAATTTTAAATTTGGCTTATTTAGATTTTGAAATACTGTCAAAAGTCAATTAATAGATCAATTATCAATGGTTTTAATTGAGAGCGATTAAAAATATCGTCGTATAGTGTTTAAACTGGTAAAGTTGAACAAGTATTCGATCTCTAAAATTTCTGTCTTCTACAATACAACTTAAATTATAGATAATTATAAATTAAGGACGAAAATTCCAAAAAGGAAGTTCGTTGTTTCAGATGAATTTCTTGCTCAATACAAATTTTTTTCAAAAGTCAAAGCTCGAAATATGAAGCAATTTGCACTGTTTGCATGGCTGTTGTTTCAGTGGGAAATAAAGCCTGTTTTTATTTAAAACAGCACTTAGAATCAGCGAAACACAAAAACACAATACGGTTTGCAGAATCAACAATGAATATCGAAAATTATTTTACCGAAAAATTTTTCAAGTTGGATATTATTTGTTAATAATAAACGAATTGTTTTGATTTTTTTATTTTATTTTGTTATGTCGTCTAAATTTTGAATAAAACCGTGTATTGATTTTACATCAAATATTTTCATTAATGCTTTTTTCTTGAACATTGCATAGTCCTCTTTTTGTCCTCTTTTTCTATTTTAAAATGTCCTCTTTTTCTCAGTAGCAGTTCTGGTCACCCTAGTCATATTATTTATAAACATAAAGTACCTACCTATATATGTATCTATATACATATTCTGTAAACGTAAATACATATAATGTACAACAATTTTGATACTTCCGATGAGTGTATATCTTCCTTATATGATTATAACAATATAATATTGATAGGTATATATACATACTTATGCTTTGATATTAGCGGAATATATATACATCAAAAGACTATGCTAATTACACGTTTAGACGAATAATAATCATAATAATGATGAACATGATGATAATAGTGATAAACAATTGATAGCATTTATGTTTAACAGTTCCGAATTGATCCGTAATCTTTCACACATTTACGAATACATGTGTGTGTATTTTACATTATATGTATGTACATACATATGTATGTATAAGAAAAATTCTTTTTTTTTTGACGCATACATTGTACTTTGCAATGTTTTTTATACAATCAGTATATGTACATGTGTAAACGACACTTATCATCAGGGAAGAAAAACATTATTGTTTATTATATATTCTTATTCGTGATTGTAACATACATATACTTGTATATGTACATATATGATCAATCAGTTATGTATTTAGATAGTATTATTATTGTACAAAATGTATGGATGAAAAGTGTTATACATTTTCTTATCCGCATTCAATTTAAATGTCACGCGGATGTTTTATTTTGAAGACTTATCGTTGATGATATACAAAAGGAAAACAAAAAACAAAAAAAAAAAAAAAAAAAAAACAAATAAATAAATAAAATAAAAAATAAAAATTTTACTACTAAGCTAGCAATAATATGTATAATTTTTATTTTTGACTCTACTATTAATTTCAATTTGTTTTTAAAAACAAAACATTTTTTTGCTTTTGTTTTTATTTTCTGATACAGGAAAAATGTTTAAATCAATGTTTCTGAAGGAGGCAAAAATTTTCCATGACATTTTAAATCTTTAATCAGACATAATTATAACAAAATGATGAAAATTTATTTTTGTTTTATTTTATAAATAAAGATTTTTAATAGATTAGTTGCACTTTTTTTTTTCTTGTTTAAAATAATTTCATTTAAACAATTTCCATCAAATTAAGGTTAAAAAAACAAATGACAATAAAATAAATTGACATTTTGATTAAATTTAATAATGAGCAAACTTTTCAAGGAATTTGATAAATTCAATGGTGTTTGCAATGATTTACAAAAATGAATTGCAACTGATTTTTTTTTTTTGTTTTTCTTAAGATCAATCGCATTTCTAGAAAAGTTCAATGTGATTAACAATAAAATGTCAATTTTTTCCAAATCTAAAAGGTTTTGACAATAAATAATTTTTCAAGATAAATTTCTTATACATACATATGTATGTTAAATTAAACAGATAAAAATTCGTACAATAAAAAGATATACCAAATAAAAGAATTTAAAAAAAAAAATTGTTATTCCCTGAAATGTCATCTACTTTACGTCATCAAAAAATAAAAAAGGACATACACTGCATGTTATTTAATTAAACTTAATTTTTATAGATATTTCGTTAGATTTAAACTTAATGATTCCAATTGAAAAGCTTGCATAAAGGTAGGTAGGTATTTTAAAAAAAAGCTTAACATGTGCATTCGTGTGAAAATTAGGAAAAATTCCTATTGCGAAAAAATTTTTTAATAAAATAATCAATTTTTTATTTTTAAAACAAAAATTCTATATTATAGGTACCTAGGTATTCCTTTTAAAAATTATCGAAATCACATTGAATTTAAATTTTTTGCAGCAACTGTAATTTCTTATTGTAGATATATACGAACATAAAATTCAAATTTATTTTTAAATTTAAAATTTTAATAAATATTAAAATTAAAATTTTATTTTGAAAAAAGCATTTGTATTTTTCATGGTTTTAAAATTTGGATTTTAATTTTTTTTATTTTTTTATTTTAGATATAAAGTTTTGTGATAACGATGTTTAAAATATAATAACTGACCGCAAATATAAGTATATCTATAAAAATTGGGATTTTCCAATATTTATTCAATTTATACGGTTAATTTATGTTATCACAAAATATAAAAATAAATAAAATTAAAATTACATGGTTAAAATTAACAAGAAAATAAAAACATCAAAATTAAATACATGTTAATACATCCTGTATTAAGATGCTCTTAAGATCAAAAATTGCGGAAGGAATTAAGAATGTTACATACTCAGTTTACTTTTTACTCATTACGTATGTACGTACATATGTATGCTCGTATGTTGTATATGGTTGTATCCATTTGGGTTTAATGTGCAACCAATGAATTTAACCGAAACAGTGCAAGAAAATTATAAAACCGTTCTTTTTTTTCATGTATGACGTGCTTGAATGTGGTCGATGGACCTGTTCAATTAGAATGGACAGACGGAACTTACATATTAAAACAAGTTAAGGATTTTTATTGCGATATCATGAAATACCTACACCATCAATAAAATAACAATTTTTCCTTATAACTTTTATTATACTATACTGTTATCATTGTTTTTGTTGTTTGTTCTTGAGAATTGTCTTGTCAGAAGCTGAATTTCTGGTACGTGTAATTTTGTAATCATATGTGTGTGCATAACAAGAAATAATGCAATCATTATCATTATACTTATTCTACCCATACCATTTTCTTTACTTTAAGATACATTAAGCTTCATAATTTGTTGCAATTTTTATTTATTTTTTTTAAGTCACTGCTTTTAAAACATTATCGGTTATCGCATTCGAGTCGGTCATTGATTGCATTCTACAATTTTCGCAATTTTTATATTGCCATATAAAATACCTACATACATATGTATATATATCCGTAACGTGTGTATGTATTGTTTTTTTTTGTTCTTACTATCAATATGTGATAAGTAAAATGCCATTAAATTATGTAGCATATATGACGATCGCAGACAGTTTTACCGAATCAGGAAGTACAAATTTATTGATCAAGAATAAAATTGTATCAGGTTGTATGTACTCCACTTTTCCATCAATTGTTTTTGATTATCGTTTAATGAATTTTTCTCATAAAACAAGGAATGTACATATGTACATATGTATATATAGGTATATTTTTATATTCTATGTATGTACATGCATTGAGAAAATTGGTTCAACAGTAGCAAAAAGTAAAAATTGTGATCTTGATTTTCCTTTAAGAGTTGCTATGAGAATTTTATCAGTGTTAGAATTAAACTGATTGGAATGTCGTTAAAATGGAATTTGATGCTCACGATTATCCTTAAAAATGGTAACCAATCAAGAAGAAATTTTAAAAGATGTATATATAGGTACTTAAGTTTATGCCTATACAAAATATGTATCTATAAACTAATCACCTGCACACTCTAAACATACATGTACACATGTATGTGTGTTTGTATCTATAAGAAATAAGAAGTGTTGATTTTGTTTAAGAGATTTTGCATATCATAATTCTAATACACATACATATGTATCTGTATAAAAATAAAAAAACATCTTCAGGTTTTTAAGAAGATCATCATATCAAGATTCCTTGATCAGTTTTCTATAGAAATTACGCCTTTTTCCGACAATTATTGCAAGACATTTGATGAGGAACCGGTTTTAGCGGAAACAACAACATTTTTATTAATAAAATGATAAAAGAAAATAAAAATACAGAATTCTAGAACGGAATTTCAAGTTTGAGTTTTAATTTTTGTGGCTTCTCAGAAAATTTTATTATAAATATAAAAATGAAAATGATCATTTTGCAAACACATACATACTATACTTATAATATACAACATTTATTGTATCCAAGAAATGAAAAAAATTTAAATTAGTGAATTATTAATGCAAAATTAATGCGTTTAATAATTTATACAGATTTAAGATTTAAAAATCAGATCACATACATACAATATTTTAATATTTTGTAAAAAATGTTTGATTGTGTATTTAATGCATTCTATTCTTGGTAAATATGTAAATTTTATTTTATTTCAGTTATTTAAAACCATTAAAAAAATGTTCATTTAGATAAGAGTAAAAAATCATGAAACATTAGTATATTTTCCGTGTTTTTTGTATTATATATTTGACGATGTTAGGATAAGATAAGAATGAGGAAGAAATAAAACTTTAAAATTGAGGAAGACATACATATAATACAAAGTACATGTACATTTAATAAACATATGTGTACAAATGTATGAATTTATGTATGTATGCAAGCATGGTTATATCCAAATTCCAACATGAAAACATAAATTTAAGGGGGACAGGAGGAAAATCTTGCCTTTGTACATAAGATGACCAATCCCAGTAAGTCAGAAAAAACATTTCCACATATTTTGGACCTTGAAAGCAGAAAGGTGTATAATAAAAGATGCATATACTCATATGAGTGATTGTATGCATTTTACTATTAATATTTATCAGTGTTTGGTTTGGGTCAATATAAAAGATAAGTACATACTCGTATGAAGATTCATAACACAATGCATGTCAATAGGCTCAATCGTGATTAAATACAAAAATAAAGTGTGTTGTATAGTATTTCTTTTTTTATATTTAGGTTGTGATCATAATAGTTTTAAATGCTGTTCTTTCTTAAAACTATAAGACCATTAAATAACTAAGTATAAAAGAAATAACAATGATGACGACAACATATATAATATGTAATACGATGGCAATATGGATAATATCAAGACGACTAGAAATACCAGAAGAAAAGCCAAGAAAAATGGAATGCCAAGCAGCCATCGTCATGTCAGTTTAGTTTGAGAGCTTGATTTCATACCTACATATAATATATACAATTCACATATGAATGAATATATGTATGTATAAGAATGCGAACTTATACATACATATATGTATGTATGTTTATGTTTTCAAATGTAAATGTATGTCGTATTTATTCATACTGCAAGCATATCCGGTTTAAAAAGATTTATTGAATTAATACAAGAAAAAAAAAATGTAAATAAATAATGAAAGAATTTTAAAAGTGCCAGCCAGACAAAATATTATATATTTTTATTTCCAAGTTCCAACTAAATTCATGTATGTGTATGTAAAAATAATATATCTATATGTATGTATATATCTATATCTATAGATACATATGTATATATAAATACAACAAGATATATACTATCAATTATACAAAAGTTTTAAATACATAGACATGTTCATAAATAAATACATACATACATAAATATTTTATTTAAATACACACAGTACATAAATAAAAAAAAAATAAATATTTGATATTTTTTCTCAAACTTAAAATTTATATTTAAATTTTTTGTTTGCTTGTAATTTATAAACTCGTATATTTAAATACACTAAACGAACAACATAAAAATGTGTAAATTTAATTGATTTTTATATCCTTAAATAATGTAAACAAAATTGAAATCTGTTATTTATTTAGAATCAAATTTCAGTCAGTTTTATTTATCACCATTTTATATCTTATGATCAAAGTCACAATCTGTGTTTTATACTATAAACCATGTAAAAATGTTTAATTAAGAGAAATCATAGAATTTAATTTTATCTAATTTAAGATCTAATCAATTTATTAGATCTTATAAAGAATTTGCTTGAAAATCAATAAATATGGACCATTGCTATATGATGATAAATAAAACAAAAAAAAAAGAAATTGTGATGAGATGCTTGCTTGAAACAATAAATAAGGAAATTCCATATATGACATAATTTAAAAATAATTTTTTTTTTTTTTTTTTCATTAAACACGAGTATACACACAAAAGCTCGTTTTTATACATATTATTGTAAAAAAAAACCAAAATATTTTTTTCTATAATATTATTACAATAGTTTTATATTATTACATTGTATAAACTAAGAAGATCATTAACAAAATAATGATGGTTTCTAAAAAAGGAAAGTGGTAAATATCATTTTTTTTTATATTTACCTATGTAGGTATGTAAATAAGTATTATTAATATAATCAAACCTAATACATATACGTAAGTGTATGCCTATAAAAATGTTGTATTGTATCTTCGTGTATTTATTAAAATTAAAATTTTATTTTTATTTCATATCTATACAAGGTATGGTCATTACACGCGTACAACAAAATAAATAACATCAAATACATCATTTTATATAGGTATTAGTACATATTGAATAAGAATATAAAACACGGATACGGATATGTAGGTATATTGACAGATATGATTGTTTTATGCGATTATTATTTTTTAATGATATGAATAGATGTTATAGAATATTTGATCTATTAGAATATAAATAATGTAGAAAAATATGATTATGTACTGTGCATTGGTATTTTTGCAATAACATGATAATACATGTTATGCTCATGTGATTAGCATCTGTTAAGAAATAATGAAAATTATTAAGAAAAATAATATACACATATCATGTGTCTGTTCTTGAAGAAAAATGTGCAGTTCCTATGGTAGCAGATATAAGGATAAATAAATGTTTGAGATAAAATAATTCATACATAACACACATACATATGAACATCCATATTATGTATATACATGTAAACATCTTTTAATGTGATGTGTCTTGTTATATATATTTTCAATTTTGAAATTTAACTGAGGTATTTAAAATTTTAAAACTTTCCTTATTTATATTTTCTTCGTTCGCCCTCAACAATATTATATATATATATACTAAACTTACGCATACACATGCATATACGTATGTAAGTGTAAGTAAATACGAGTCATCTCTATGTTATAATTTTATTATTGGATTTTCCTCCTATCTTCCATTCTTTGTACGAGATTGAAAATATAATGCAATTCAATTTTATGCACATGCATACGTACTGCAGTTGCAATTTATATGTTTTTTACACTCAGTATATACATATACATACATACATATTGTCAAATATTATTATTATTATATAAAATTGAAAATACATGTAAATTTCATCGTTATAATTCTATTTTGTATATTTTATTCAATCTATTACATGTATGATTTTATATGATGATCACTTGAAACATTTATCACATTAAATGAAACGACTAAATAATATATAGGTATACGCGTGTATAGCAATCGAAATTCTAAATAACCAACATTTATTATATTATAAAAAGAATTTAACATCTTACAATAGAAATTGATTAGCATAGTTGTAAAATTGTATAAAAAAATTTTTTTTGATCAAGATGGTTGGTGGAGATGACATGAAAGACGGAAAACTAAATGTTAGATTTATATATTGTATTGTTATTTAACCGCAAATGTGTTTTATATAAATAAGTACATATGTATATATAGATACAAAAATAAATGTGTATCTGTACCTTATGAAGAATCTTTGAAAACCCGGAAGTCTTATGATCCGCATATTGCGCACACTTATGTATGTACATACATACATATATGTACATATTTTCTAATACATCTTTATACTCTCTGTAACTTTAAGTTTTTCTTCTATATTATCGATGCACACATATATTATATGTACATATGTTTCTGTGTATGTATGTAAAAGTTTTTATTATTACATAAATATTAAAGTTACATAAAAGTACATGTACATTACCTTCTCCGCACCTTTTTCATATACCGCATACACTAATGTTATGCGTGAATAACTAAAATTTGCTTAAATCATCATTCAAAACATTTTTATTTTAATATTTTTTTAATGTATCAATGTACATTCAAATTTATGTACCATGTACATATATATACATATGTATATATTTACTGACCATTTTTAATGCTATATAGGTATATGGTCTGGTCTGGCAATAATCACAGCATCATCATTGTCTTATAGCTTATAGACGCTTATAGACACAAGCTCACATGTTATCCGATTTTCTTACCTAATACTATATCTTCATGTTCTTAAAATTGTGGCTATTTTATTAATTTATGTAATTTTATTTTATTTTTCCATTTTTCCATTTTTAATGTTTTTCCTTCATTTTTGTTTTGTTTTATGTTTTTCCTCTTGTGGTACTTCTCTTCCTATTTTATATTCAAACATGTGTATTTCTGTTGTGTGTACATGTACCTATGTATATATACATATGTATGTATATATTTTTTTTAAATTATTCTTTTAGAGTTGCAATTTAATCTCTAGTTATATGTTAAAATTTTTCATCACTCGGATTTATTGCATCTTTTGATTATTTTTTTTTTACTTTTCAAGTTACTAGTTAAGTTATAAGGTATGGAATGCGACAACATGGCGCAGCGGAACTTTTTTGTCTTGATTATAATTTCAGGTAAATCGTATAAAGTATGTATGTGCGATGCTTGTAATAATATCAAAATAGAAAAAAAAACGATGCAATTAGCATGACTATTCAATGTCATTGCCAACCACATATTATGCATTAGTACACATACTGTAATAAGTATACACATATGTATGTATGCATACATACATTTTTAAATAGAAAATGTAAAAGAAAGCAAAAGAAAAATAAAGAAAGTAACAAACGATACCGTAAAATGAAAATTTAAAAGAAAGGTGGTTAAGTGGTTAAAACAACAACAAAATCGATTGTACATATACGTATGTACATGCGTTGATATTTGATAATAACCTAATCACGATGTGTTGAATTGTACATGTATTTGTTTTGCAGACTGAATTAACGCATGAAAAAAAAGATTTGGATCATTAACGATCATGGTGACGATAGGAAGGATTACAAAATAGCTAACATCACATTTTACCACATGATAATGTGGTAATATGTATGTAGATATATTGGTTTGGTATATAAACGTAATTAAATAAAGATTTCGTTCCTACCAAATGACACTATGTAGGTATATGATTGTATAATTGCAATGGTCAAAATGCGTTATAGCATCTTATTCTTACATGATGTCCAGAATTGAAATATGGATAAAGTGGAACAAAATAATAAATAGAATAGAAAAAAAATTAAATAATGAAAGTTTATAATTTTTCTCGCCTAAATCTAATTAAGATTTACCGACTTCTTAATTATAATTGTTTATCAAATTACATATCTTTACGACAAACTGCATAAATAGAGTCAACACGATTCAAAAAAAAAAAAAAAATGTTTTAATCTATTTAAGAAATACTAATGTACGAATAAAATGGATTCCAGAAGATTTTATTCGTTTTTGTTACTATATTATGTATGTACGTATTTTACTGTACGTACATTCCATGGAAGCAAATGAAGGTATAATAACTGATTGGAGAAATAGAACAAAAAAGCATCAGATAAAAAATGATAATGATGATATTCTCATAAAGGGGTTACTGTACGATTAAACATTCTTTTTTTCTTCCTAAATTGCACATAATTTTGTTTTTAATTTTTCAATCTTAAGAAATACATACATGATTTGAATTTTGTCATATTTCTTAGCTTTTGCTATATCTTGCTACCATATGATAATATGCCCATTTTACATTTTCGTTTTATTTCTTATTTTTAAATTTTATATTTAATTCAGATAGATTTACGACATTAAATTCTTTTTTGCTATTATATCGAAATAAACCACTAAACACATATATACATATCTACGTTTTCTTTTTAAATTGCTATAGTAATTTTGAATAAATTAGCAATTAAACAGTGAAAAGCATAATCGCCAATCAATTGCCTTTTTCTGATGGCATTTTTTTTATTTTGTTTTCTCTATTAGTTCAAAAAAAAAAAAAAAAATCAGATGCTTTTTTTTATTTACTAAAAATGGTAACAGTCAGTGATATACACGGTTGTTTCTGGAAAACTATAATTTACCTATTCTTAGACTTAGTATCTTGCTTGGATTTTTATTTTATTGTTATTATTATTATTGTATATTATTAAAATATGTGATATATATTTGACTTTATTTATTAGAACGTTAAATCTATTTCATTATAAATGAAATTTCTGAACTTATTATGTAAAAATTTTAAATCGAATTTTTTTGATAACTCAATGTTAATTCATATTCTAATGTTTAATTAAGCCTATTTTAAATATCTTAGATTACACATTTGTTTGAATTTCCTAAATAAAATGATTTTTTCTAAAAATTATATTTAAAAAATAAAATAAAATAGTGTCTAAAATAAATATCCAATGTTTAAAATATAAATTATGATGCTTTCAAAAAAGAATTTTATTTTAGTTTTATTTATAATTAAAAATATATTCTTGTAGAATCCTCAATGTTTTGTTATTTTATTTATTTATTTATTTTTTTTTTCAAACAAGATGTTTTTAAATCAATTATAAATCCATTAAACAAACAAAAATATTTTGTTGACATAATAAAATAATTTTTATAAATTATTGCATATTATTTTTTTGATATTTACTTACATAAATATGTGAATTTATTATTTATTTATTTTACATAAATATTATTTTAAAATACAATATATCAAAAAGATTTTTTTTAAACAAAAAACAATATTTAAAAAAAAAACTAGAGTACATTTTATTTTGAATTCTAACGAAAATTTGGGAAATTTTGAAATTTATTATGTATTTGTATATAGAAAAATTCAAATATAAACTATTTCTGTATTAATAAAATATATTTTTTTAAATGAAACTGTTGCTATATATATTGAATAAAACAAATAAAAAACAGAAAAGTCAAAATATTGACTTTAGATGAAAAAAAAAAATTAAAAAAATTGTTGGTTTTCATTTTTGTGATATACAGACATCTTAAATTATCCACCATATTATGATATTGGATTAAATATTTCTAATCATGTAAATTTATATTGTAGAGGATGTTTTTGTCGGACATTTTAAATTTTAGTTTTTTTTTTTTACATTAAGAAATATTTATAAAAAAAAAACAAAACAAATAATTTTAGATATTTCTTAATATACTCTTAAGAGGCGGTTCCCTAAACTTGTATTTTTATTTTATTTTTGTCTTAAATGACGACAATGCTGACAATAAGAATACAATAAATTTAAAAAAAAAAATTTTTTTAAAACAATTTAATATCCAAAGTAAATATAATTAAATTCTATCATAATTTTATGTTTTTCGAAAAGAAAAAATACATATACATAATTTATTTATATTAAAAAAAAAAAAAAAATTAATTGTAAAAAATACTTTACTTATTTTTAAATGAATGTAAATTTGAAAATTTTTGAAATATTATTTTAATTTATTAAATCCTGTTAATTGATACAAAATTTTTTTAAAGATAAAAATCTTTGTGTGAATATTTATAAAACATGAATAAAATAGGAAATTTTTTAATTAAAATATCATCACAATTATAATACATTCATATATACATAACATACAATAATGAAAAATTATCACACAAACCAGTCGTAATATTGAGAATAATAAAATAAATTTTTTTTTTTTTTTTTTTTTTTTAATGTTAAAAATGAACTTTGCAATCATTATAAAATAAAAAATAAATACGGAAATAGCAAAGCGCAAGCTATAAGTGCTATAAGTCATTTTTCTTCAAATAAATTTGCATGCATAATATTTTTTATACCATATGTATGTATATTTACATGGTGTACGTTAATGCCTTTTTATATATTGTACGAATGATATTAGTGTGTTTATTAGAAATATGTAATATAAATTTTAAAGCTTTTTCTATATACGTATATGAGCACTTAAAGTATAATAATATGCACTGTGGAGAATGCATTTTACGAACATTAAAACAACATGCATTATACACGTTATAAACTTTATTATTTGTATATACGAGTATTATACAAATCTATATGGTAGTTGGGTAGGAAGTTAATTAAGAAAAAGTCGAACACTATATATAAATATATATATATGTATTATAAGAAAATTCTTAAATGTTACTTTTACAACGTCAACAGAATAGAATTAGCATATATTTAATTTTAAATTATATTACCTATTATTACAAACAGAAATTTTACAATAATTTATATTTAATGTGTATCTAAGTACACTTATATATAATCTATAAGATATTTATTATGTATGTACATCTGTATTTCGTTTTGTTTTATTAACATTTTTTGTTGTTCGTATTCTTTGAAATATCTTTTGTTTGTATGTAAATGAATATAATTTTACATGATAATTTGTATTTTTGTTTACAGCGCTTTGTTATAAATATACCATAAATTTACATATGTACATTTGATATATGTACATATATTGTTAATAGATTAAGTGAAGTAAATCATATGTACATATTTGGATATTTTTAGAAAAATTTTGTACATAGTTTGTTCATTAAATTTATGTAATTTACTCTTTTTTTTTTTTAGTTGACTATAAAACGTAAACATTTTCTAAAAATCTATACAATATTGATTTTATTTTAAGAATAATTTTAAAAAAATTAAAATTTTTTCTTAAATTGATAAAATGAAAAATTTTATAATCCCATTTATGTACTTTTTTTCTTGCGCAAAACAATGAATCTTCGATAACTATTAAAACATGACATACATACGTTTTACAAAATAAGTATAAGTACGGATTTACAACATTCTTAGGTAAATTATTATGTACATACATACATATGTATGTATGTACGTCATTTTGAATTCTCATCATGAATTTACATTTAAATCATACATATGGAATTTTTTTAAACGTATAATCGTAAAAGTTAAAAATTTCCGGACAATAATTTGAATAAATCTTAAAAACGTACTTACATAAAATTATATGCATACTATTATTAACTTAATATTAAAGTTAACAATTTTATAATAGTTATAATGTGATGGTTATTTTCGTATAAAAATAAATGCGATAAGAATAAAATTTCTTAATCAATTTTTGTTTTATTATTATTATTTTTTTTTTTTTTATTTGATTTAAACAACTTATGATTTTTATTGTAGATAAAATGCCACCTCATTGTACATTAGACGTTTTTTTTTTTCTTAAATTGCTTCTTTTTTCATTTTTTGCTTTTATTTATAACTACATACATATTTATTACATTATGAAGCTTAGTTATAAATTTAAGTAATATTAACTGATTGCTTGTTATATTGTGTATGTATACGTTACATGTACATAAGCATTTTTTTACGTGTACGAGTATACAAATTTAAAAAACTGACAAGTTGTTTTCTTGTAAATATAGTACATATACTCGTGTTTCTTTCCATATTGTTATATCATCATTAATATATTAGTACAAAAATTTACCATGTACATATAATGCAAATAATTTTTTTTATTTCATAACATCATGCTAATACATATTTGAGTAGGAAATTCCATATATGTATATTTTATCTTATTTATATAATAAAATAAAATTAAATTAAAATACATATAATACACATATAGGTATGTGTACATTAATACAACATTTTTAATATATAGTTAATATCTACTTCACACTTCCTTAAAGCTCTTATACTAAATCGACGTCGATATGTCGTTCTGGATCAAGTAATTTATCAGATTAAAAGAATAAGAGTATCCGTATACTTTAACATACATACATACATGCACGGATATGAGCGTTCGTATAAACTTATCTTATTTGTTTTGTATATAAATTTTTAAATGTAGTATTATCAAAAAGAAATATGTACTACATATACATACTATACATATGTGCATAAATGATACATGTGTATGTAGATGTTATAATAATAGTTTTAAATAAACTTCGCTTAAGTTTGTTTAAATGTATGCATATTATAAAGCCACTTCCACATATGTATATACATACATATATGTACGTTTACATTCATATACAAAGTATATTATTATGTGTCTTGTATCTTAAAATCGCGTTTACTTTGCGTTTTATTTACTTGCATGTACATATATGTATGTTTACATTTATGCAAATATGTTAATGTACCAACAACAATAAACTTAGTAATATTAAAACTTTGAAAACAGAATAAAATAAGAATCCGGAGGGGGATAAATGTGAATGATGATGATGGATGAATTTATAGTATGTGAAATTGTTTGTGTATACAATATAGCATATATAAGACATACTATATGCATATATGAATATATGTGTCATGTGTTTGCATCAGCAGACGTATATATATGTATGTACGTAAAAAATTATGTCTGTATATGTAATATATATGAAAACTCAATTGCAGCATATATTATCTGGTCGTCGTCATTGCATTTAAAGTTATGTACAATTTATATCTACATACTTTTTTTAAAGATATAAAATATACAATTCATCATAAAAATATACAACTATACAATAATAAAGCTATGAACATACATATATATGAAATTTATAGAAAATTGATATGTACATAATGTGTGTAGGTACTTATAGTACTATAACTGCTTTAATGTACATACGCTATGTAAAATACATTGCATATATATTTGTATGAGAAAAACTAAAGTATACATACGTATATAAAGTACATTTTAGCTTTTGAAAAACCGGAAATAAACGATTTGCTGTTTGACCTCGGTTTCAAGTATCATTTTCTTCGCGTGTTTACTTAACAGACAAAATCGTATTATGTATGTGTACATGTACTGAAATCATGTATGTAAGTATATTTATACATCTATACTGCATGTATTTAACTCAATTTTAAATGTAATAAATGTTAAAGAAGTGCAAAAGTAGGTAAATTTTATTTTTTTTATTTATTTCCATACAGTTTTCCTATAAATTTAAAAGATATGTAGATATCTTAAAAAAAAGAAAGAAAAAACAATTGTATAGTGTGGATAATTATTGTGAGTATGCATTATACATATTATTTTTTTACATATGTATATACACTACACTTATACATATGTATAAAAATAAAATGTAATCGTAATTGTTTTGTTTTTGTAATAAAAAAAGAGTTAATTTTATTATTTGTTTTGTTTTTTTGTGCTTGATTTTCCTTTGTTGCTTTTTTGTTTAATTGTTATGATTTTTTTTGTAGTTTTGTAAATTTATAAGGAAATCTTTATAATATCCGTTAAAATCATAATTTTATTTTAATGCATTTCTAAAATTGTATTGAATTTATTTTTTTTCATTTTTATTTGGATTATAACAAGTGTGCATATTAAATATTTACATGTTTCTTTTTTTGTTTTTCCAGTTGTATTTTATACATTAATTTAGAGAATAAATATATTATTTTTAGAAACTGATTAAATAAGTATTATATTTATCTATTTATTTAAAATTTAAAAATTACTATGGTAGGTATATAAAATAAAAATTCAGTAAAATTGGGTATAGAAAATTCTATTCAATTGTATACGTTTACTACATATACCTATACATAATTTACACAATTTAAAATTTATTTAAAAAAAATAAAAATTGTTTATAAAATTCTTATTTAAAAATTTTGTTTTTTGTTATTTATTACTTTTATTTTTCATTTTCTATTTATAACTCAATACATATTTACATTGTAAATCTATTTTATACTGTTGTATTATTTATTTTCTATTCAAATCAAATCATTATTTCTCAATATGTATAGCCTGGTATAGTGTACATAAAAATTCTATGTTTTCTGTTATAAACAATTAAACAGGAAATAGAAATAATTTTTTTCTTTTCATTTACATTGCAAGATATGTTATCTAAAAATATTATTGTAAATTAAATGTAAGTATATGTATATATTTAGATGCGTATATTTATAGTAAAACATTTGCTATATACCAATATAAAACAATATTAATTGTACAAATATGTATTTTAGTATAAATATATTTTAAACCTGTTTACGCCAATCCCTCTAGTCGAAAAATTAATATCAAATAATGTGGGTGTCACTTATAATTTTTTTTTTTTTTTTTAATAAAAAAAACTTTAATAATACATACATATGTACATGTACATATATTTATGTAAAAAAATATTTTCATACGTCTCCTATACAAAAAAAAAAAAAAAAAAAAATACACAATAAAATGATTTCATCTTACTAACTCTATATTACCAATCACATCATCATTTATATACACATCAAATCAAATACATAATGGAAAAATTTTTTAAAAAAAGGTAAAAGGTATCTTATGTTATTTTATAATGTGTAATAAGAAAAAACATACAAATTCTATTTTTATCAATTATATACAACAATCAAATTATCAAGAATATCTTGTAGAAAATTAACAAGATATGTACATATATACAATTTATTTTCTTTTTATTATTTAAAAATATATGTATTTATACAGATACTCATATATGTAATGAAAAACTCATCTGTTTAAAAGAGCAAATAAAAAAAAAATATCATATTTATAAATTATGAATTAGAAACAAAATTAAAACAAAAACATTTTTATAAAATTTATTTGAAATCTAGCCAAAAACCAACCCACAAACGAAAAAAATGTAAAACGAAAAAAATGAAGAATACAAAATACATTAGACACAAAAAAAAAGAATTAATAACAAGAAGAAAAACAAAAATGAAAATGTAAAATATATTATGGTCTTAGAAAATTTGTTTTCATTTGTATTTCCTTTTTATAATTTGTTTGCGTCACAATATTAAGAAAATACTAATGCATTGCATTCAATTTAAATACAAAATGAAAAATTATTTCCGAATCATTTTTTTTTTGTTTCTTTGATTATAGTACATTACATTTTTCTTAATTAATTGTTTAATTACACAAATTGGCTGAAATTTTTATATTTATAGATATTCATATTTTTCAAGAACATAAAATTATGTATACATATTTAAATTAAAATGTATACATATTAATAAATTTTTGAAAATTATTTCAAGAAAATTTTTTTAAGCCACTTATTGTTAAATTAAAAATAATAAAGTACATAAATTACGAAATCATGATTTTTGTTTGTAATTTATAGGAAAAAGAATTTTTAGACCATTTTTTTATGAAATATGTTATTGTGATTTCTATAAAATTCAAGTAGTAACAAAAAAAAAAAAAAAATATGAATGATATCAATATTTAATATACTGTAGTGATAAAATACATTATTTTATCAAAAAAAAAAATTTTTTTTTCGTTTTTAAATGATAAACGTAAGTGAACATGAATTGTGAGGGTGTTTTTTCTTTTTTGTTTTTTCATGACGAACACCTGTAATCTCTTTTTACATAAAACTATTAAAATTCATATAAAAAAAAAACATATTTAATCATTTACGTAAGCATTAAATAATTATGTTTCCGTTTATTTAAATAACAATTAGGTATTTGTATTATTTATAAAATTTTTTAACTTTATTATTTCTTAGCACTTCTAATCATTTCTTTTAAATGAATATAAGTATGAACATTTTTATATCAACTTGGTAACATTTCGAAAAATAAAAAGATAATAATATGAAAAATGAATATACGTACACATGTATGTATAAACATATTTGATTATAGTGCAAATATATGTAGGTATACATAAATTAATAATAGCATAAAACTTAAATTAACACGTGATATATCATAGCACATATGTATACAAACATATATTATAAACCACAATATAAATTAATATAAAGCATATTAAATAATCACGTGTATTCTTGTGTGTAAGCAAATGTTTATATATGAGCAAAAAACGCACATTAGATATACATACAATATGTACATATATGTATATTTATTAACAAATATGCAAGTATATACACACAAAATATACTATTTGAAAGTTATATTTATGCCTCCTTATCACAAAAGATATGTAAGTAATGAAAAAATTTCTTACAAAAAAATGATATGATGAGTGTAATCATGATTTTGATAACATTTTCACTTTATTTAGACAATATTTATCTTTTATTATTTACATTAATTTTCTAATATGTTAGTTTTTATCATAAAATTACATGATTTATGTACAAAAATTGTTTTTGAAGGACGTGTAAATTTTTAAAAATAAAAGCTTATTTATTCATACTGATTTCAAGATGTTCTTTATGATTAATTTATTTTATCACTTTTTTAATTTGAAAATTAATAATTTTCTAACGCAGTTTTTTTTTTTTTAATTTTACATGATTATGAAGTAAAATGTAAACATAACTGCTGATTTTCAGATTTTTGGTTAACTAAAATAATCTGGTAGTATTAATAATCATGAGCATAACTAGAGAATAAATACAAAAAACAAAGTCATAATGCTAAATAAAAGTTGATAAAAGTTTTTTTTTTTTTTTTGTAGCTTTACTATACATTTTACACTGACAAAATGTGTAAATATAAAACACACTTTAGAATGCTTCATATATTATATGCGATTACAAATCTTTGTTGTTATATTGTTCGTTTTGTTATTATTTTTTTTTCCTTATTTTTATTTTTACAAACAAACTGATAAGAAATGAACTTAGTTCCTGCCTGCGTAGTCTTTATCAAATCATATTATAAATATTTTAATTTTATTTTATATGTGAACATATATTTTACTTGTACATGTACATTTCTTGTATATGTAAATTTACATGTGTAAAGTACAAAATATCTATATATAATACATAACGTACAGTATGTATTTAACCCATCGTTTATTTAACATTTAGATATTTTATTTATCTAAATATTGAAATGGTTTGTATAATTTTTTTTATTTTACGTTTTTTTTTTTAAATTTCGTTTGTAATTTTAAATTATATGTAGTGCATCGTCGGATTTTCAAATGTATTTTTCTCATGTTTGCGTTTTTTGTAAAAAAAAATACAAATGTATAAATAAAATAAATTTAAATTTACTTTAAATTTACTTTACTTTAGTTACATGTTTTCTTATCATTTTATTTTTATTTTTGGATCTTTTTTTTTTTATTTTTTTTATTTAGTTTTGTGATTGACTTTTATTTATGAAAAGTAAATAATTATTTATATATGTATGTATTTTTCGTATGGCTCAGCATGAGTAAGAGACATAGGTATTGTGTACATATCTGTACGTACATATAAATACATAGAATGTAATATATAAAAGTTATTCTTTTCTTTTAATTTTTATTATGATTACTAACATTTTCAACGAAGAAAGAAAAGTAAATTATTAAAGCATTGAAACAAAAACTAAAAAATTTATTTCTGTCTACAATAAATGACGAAATTAGTAAAAAAAAAAATTATAAGAATAGTATTTTTTTACACATACATATTTAAATATTAGAATATAAGATGCTAGTTAATTCTATATAACACTAGTTAAGTTTAAAATGAATAAACCACGTAAGTTGTTAACATTGATGACGTTCGTTCACATTTTACTGGTCTTTGATGTTTTTGTTACAAACATAATTAGTAAATTATGTTTTTCTTTTTTAAATTTCATAACAAATAAATACGGAATCTTGAATATATTCGGTATTATTAGAGTTTTAATTAGATAAATTTTTAAATATAATTAAAATTATTGACGAAATTATGAGTAAATGAGGGGATAATTTTATGAGCGTGTGGTAAAAATTAGAAATGTTTATAAATAAAAACAACATTTTTATTTTGTTTTTAAACATTTTAAAAACATCTTTTTTTTTGTAATGTATTAATGTATAATTACAATCTTTGCACACTTTGTGATGTTATATTTTTAGAATGTTCACATAAAAACAATATTTCATATGATTGTTTGATGATCCTCAATTTTAAAATAAAATCCGGAACTTAATGAATTATATACAAACAAGTACGTGCATGTGTACGGGTGCGTAAAGCGTGTACAGTACAATATATAGATATGTATGTACATCTAATCAATTAATTTGTATTTATATTGAGGTTTTATCTCTCTTTAAAAATATTATTACAGTGGTAAATTTTATTGAGTACAAATACCTAATATAAGATTTTTGATTTACATGTACATATGTCATACTTATATATGTATGTATGTACACACATACACAAGTAATATAATTGTAATTGTTCATGTATATAATGTATTTGATAAGAAATTGGATTATGTGTTTTTTGCAACTTAATGCATTAATTATTTTGTAAATATGAAAATAAAATACAGATACACATGAGTTCATGATAGCACTCGTGCTATCTCATGCACTTAATTACAATACATATTTGTATGTTTTTTATTATATTGCACACATGCAATTTTTGATGATAACAGAAATAAATAAATTTCGATAACGCGTTTAGAAAAATCAAAAAACAAAAAAAAAATATTATGATAAAGTACAAAGTTAAAACGTTTTTTTTAAAAACAAAAATGTATATAAATAAATTAAATAAATTGACATTATTTAAATAAAATACATCATATAATTATTTCCTGATTTCAATTAAAATTTATTACTTTCAATATTGTGTGTACAATGTTGGGTTTTTTACGTCTGATTTCATTTCTATTTTACTTGTTTTTTTTTTTTTTTTTTGAAATGTGATTGCATATAATATCATTTTATACATATGTATGTATGTACATATGTATATGCATTTTTGCAAATAAAATTTTAATTAAATTGTCATTAGTTTTGATGGATTTGATTTATTACATATTTACAAAAAAATAGTTGGATAATTATGTACATCTATAATTTGTATTGTTTATAAGTACACGCATATAAATATGTATGTTAATATTAGAGTAATGCAAATTTTGACTTCATATATTCTATTTGAAAATCATAGGAAATGTTATGAAAATAAGTTGTATCTAAACTTTTGTCAAATAATATTACACAATTTTAAGCACAAAGATAAAAATAAAAATAAATTTTTTTTTTCTATACTTATATTGCATGCACTAATTTGGTGCAGTTATATAGGTACACAAAAATTTCAAAAATCATTGATCATCTGTATGAAAATGTAATCCTTATATAAGTATGAATCCTTCCTTGTTAATTTTTGCCAGAATGTTCATGGTTGTTGAAAATTTTTTTGGTGTGAATGTACTCGGTAAATGATTGGTAATAGAAGTACACATGTACTCTTCTTACTGTGGTTGTTTTTCTTGTTCATAAATCAAATAGGAAATAAAATTTTGTTATTTTGTTATATACGTACACCTTTTTATTTCAGTTAATTAATATCGATATTTTTTTTTGTATGTTGTTATCAATTAATTGCTATTTAATATTAACAATTCTTATGAACTTGGTAACAAATTAACATTTCACATAATTTTTCCAAATATGTTTGCGTCACTTATACTTGCTTATGCCGAACAATACAATCTATTAAACATGAACAGGAAAAAATTTATTTTCAAATTAACAAATAATAAATAAAAATAAACTTAAAAATGACAAAACAATTTTCATTAAAAAAAGAAAAATTAAAGAAAAAAAGATAAATAAAGCAACAAATTTAAGAAGAAAACAACAAGAAAAATAAATTAAAAAACAGATAGAGAAAGAATTAATAAATTTTTTTAATAATAATTAATCACTTCCGAAAATCTTGAGAAATTTGTTTGGATATACTCGAGTATATATGCGTGCATTAAACAATACAGGTTTTAAGTAACAATAGTTTGTCTGTATTATCACAGATATGATATAATGCTTACGCGTGTGTACAACATGTACACATTATTGTTGAATATGTTTTAATTTTATTAACTTTATAATTTCAAGTACATTTGTACTTTTAATTTTGACTATATACCTTATGTGTCTTATATTCAACAAATTATATTTTTAATAATAATAAAAAAAAACATTACTGAAAAAATTTACTTCTTATACCCAAATTATATACATATAAACCGTAGACGCCTGTGTAAATATTACGTTTCTTTTATGAGTTATTAGACATTAGATATTTTATAAAATATAGTAGACAATAGAAATATTTTTGCCTAATCATATTTCTTGTAATTACTGTAAAACAATCATGTACATATTTACTTATAAAATTTGAAATGGTTTTTATTGTTTTTTATTTGTCAAATAATTTCCATTTAATAATAATAAAATAAAAAATCAATTGTTATTCAATATGATAAAATTATTATGAGAACAAAAGCCAAAGATTAATTTTTTTTTTAACTGTATGTATCTTTTAAAATGTTTGTATCTTTTAATAATTTTCTACACGCGTATTTGTTTATATGCGCTGTATATGATTGTACAGATTATATGAGTATACTTTTTTGTTCGAAAGAAAATACAAAAAAAGGAAATTACTCACAGTCTAAAATAAAATGGAAATTTATTCAGGTATATTTTCTACACGAGCTTATTTTATAGTAGAATCGATAGTAATATTTATCACATGTTTGTATTAGGTATTTTAAAGTAAAAAAGCGTGATTTAAAAAAAAAATTTTTTTCTTAATCAGAAGTCAATAAAACAGGAATACTAAGGATATCTTCCCAAATATATGTAACTACAGCAAAAAGTATTATAAAAACAAAAAACTGTATTTTGCAACTCTATGACTATTAATATGAAATATGATATTTATTAATCACAATTCACACTAAAAGAAAAATTGTAAAAATTCACACTATCTATGTACATATACATACATATACAGTATATTTTGTCATTTAAAATGTAATCAACCAATAGTACATAACATATATTTTCTTTATTTAATAACAGACAAATTCTCTATGCACTCAATTAGCAATGAAAACATGTGTTACTTTTCATTTCATGGATTCTTAAATTACTTACACGAATCATAAAAATTTTATTTTTAAATATGTTTCTGAAAATTCATATTGCAACATCATTTTGAGAAATGAAAATGCATACATATGTACAAGGCAAATTAAAAAAATATAAGATATTTTGGATAAGAAAGAAGAAAAACAAATAATATTTAGTGATATTTTTATGTACGTACATATGTATATATACCTACATATAATATTTTATTTTCCGGCACATTAAAAATCATAAATATTAAAATTAGTTCCAATTTTATTTCAGTTTTTTTTTTTCTAATACATCTTTATGATGACAAAAATCACAAATTAAATAAAAAAAAAAATAATACGATTAATCTGTATTACAATAAAATAAAGTGTTTTTGTCTTAATAGCGTATTCATATACTTATGTAATAAAATGATGCTGTAAAAATGACAGGTTCTTATATATTGTTATTTTTAAGAATCTTTGAGAAAAGTAAGAATGAAATTTGAAAGCAAATTCAAAATATTATAGAAGTATGGTTCGTGATTCAATCTTTTGTATTTCAATTTTTTCTTTTTTCTTAAGTATGAAAAACAGAAAAATTTTACATTTTACAAAAGTTCTTGTTATATACAACAATGATATAAAAAGAATGATAACAATGATATTCAAAATAAAATGTTTTTTAATGAAATCATTGTAAAAAAATATAAAATGAAATATAAATGAGTAATAATAAGAATAATACAAAAATCATATACTGGAAAAACTAGTCAAGAAAAATTATTTTGTTTTCTTTCATATTATGAAAGAAAAAAAAATTAAGCTAAAATAAAAGTATAAGAAGTATATACTATATGTACATATGCACTTATTCAATTTAAAAAAATTTTTTTTTTGTATATATCTTTAACTGCAATAAAATAAATAAAGAAAAAAAGAAACATAGGTATCATCATCATTATTATCAACATTATTTCATCATCATCATCATTATTATTATTATTTTGTCGCGTTATTATTATTATCTTTGTGATTTTTAAAGTGTTGTTATAAGTGCAAGATTTTGTTCAGGTGTGTGTACATATATTGCCAGTTGTTATACATACCTATCTAAATAATATAAAATACAATTATACTACAAAAATAATGTATTGCATAGTATACATATGTGTACATTTAAAAATAAATTTTTTTTTAGTACTACTTCCACTATACAAATTAGATTGTTTCACGATGTTTTCATATTATTACATTTTATATACGTACATCAATTTTATAAAAGAATAGATGCATTGCTTCAAGCAGTGCATATATCTTTCGTTATCGTCATCAGTGTATTTTATATTATAAAACTATGCAACAGCTAACCATCAACAATATCACAAAATAAAGGATTTCAATACATGTGAAATGATGATGATTGTGATGCTCCAATGTACATATGTATAACAAAATAAAGCTTTAAGCAAAATAATGATGCAATCTGGTGGTATCCAAACAAGTACACGTGCTTATATATACGTGATAACTATGTAGGTAATGTATAGGTACATATAAATGTGGCAGTGCAAGTATTTAGTTGAATATGTTTCTTTTGTATCCTTTTGGCTAAAACAAAAAAGGAAAACCAAAGGAAAAACACAATTCAAAAATTGTTGTATCCTCTCATTTCATATGGCATATCATATATTATACACCTAATATAATACAAAGACAACAGTTTATCACCAAGAGACTACTAAAGTTAACCTCAAGAGGACCATATTCTGTTAATACATACACAAGTGTATAATATGGTATGATGTATGTTGTACTTATCCTCTAGGAATTCTATGTTGTCATATAATCATCATACATATATTTTATATTGTTTTATGAGTAACATAATGTAGATGTATTGCTTGCCTTTAGGAATGATAAGTCCGTGTCAATTGTATACGTTATTTTCGTTAAAAAAATAAAAGAAATATGAACAAGACAAATAAAAAATCTGCTTCAAAACTTTTAATATTATTTTATATTCGCATTTTGTATACTTATCATTCTTATAGTTTTTTTTTTTTTTGTTAATATCAAGTTTTTCGTAATTTTATTTGTACATACAATTTAAAGAAATAAAATAAAATTGTATACATAGAGAAAATAAACTTTTATTTCTCGCGTTTTTCAACAACATTCGTGTTTATTATGTATGGGAACAAATTAGAATTATGCGACAATGATGATGATGATGATGATATGATGATGATGTTAATGATGATTCGTTTTCATTGTTTTCTAGTATCATTGTCACAATACATAACAAAATAACGATGCAGTCAGATAGACTAATGAATGCTACTAAATAATAATAATAATAAATATAATGATGATGATGCTGATATGTAAAATACATGTATAATACATCACCCACTTCAGGTGGATACATTGCACCAAGTACGTACATATGTATGTACATGGATGTAGGTAAAAGGTATATTTTACCAAAAGCGATCTATGTAGTCTAAGAACAATTAAAATTCGCTACATTGCATTTCATGTACTGCATAATGCATATACATATATATATTTTTTTTAAATATTTGTAACATAATGAATTATTGTATGTTTCGTAATATAAGAAACGATAAAACAAATAAAAAATAATAACAATAGAAAGTAAGAAACAAATTGATAAAAAAAGTGGAAATAAAAAAGCTTTAATTACTTATTACGTTGTTATACCAAAAGAATTAAACATTTTTTTTTTACTAATTATACATATGTAAATAGTTTGGAAAATGTAAAGTAATAGAGACACAAAATAGAATCTTTTATCTGTACATATATGTATGTATGTACATATGTGTATTTTGTTTTGTAAAAAAAAAGAAGAAATGAAGTAAAAAGATATTAAAAGCAAAAAAAAAAGTAAATAAAAATAAAAGATTTTCAATTTCTTCTTACAAACAATTAAAAACTGTATGCAGACTTTTATTTACTGCATTATGAAAAATTTTTAGGATCAAATGTATTTTTTGTTTTTTGAAGGAAAACAGTTAAAATATGGTTCAGTATTTTTCTTAATTAATTTTAAATATACACATTTTAATCGTACTCATTAAAAGAAATACGAAAAACTAGAACACAACACAAAAAAGACAAAATTGTTAATTTATTTAATAATCGATACATTTGTACATTATTATTGGTTTTATATTAAAAATAATAAGATAAGGAAATCTTAATGTTTTTGAATGGAAGTACAGAAAATTTTTACAGAAAAATAAGAAAATATTTAATTGATGTTTAATACTATGAGAATACGAGTTATATGAACAATTCCATTTAAAAACACCTATAACGATGTATGTACTTTTTTTCTGGTTTGCAAACAAAAACAACAATGCGTAATTAACGATTTTTGATGGGTTTATAACCTCATCAAATCAAATAAACGAATTTTTATTTTTATTTTTAAATGAAATAAAGCAAAAACAATAAATACATGTGAATTGTATACATTTTCATTTACAATTCGTTTAATTTATGAAAACGTCCATTTAAAGACATTTTTTATTTTTATTTTTTGTTTTCAATATAAGTATGGTTACCAATGTAATATACATTCAAAATAAAATTTATGTTACGTGTTTAAAAAAATAGGAAGATCTTTTTATTTTTTCATATCATATTAAATCTCATAATAAATAATAGTAAAATACATAGAAAAAATTAGTAAAAAAAAAAATCGTGATCAATTTTAAGAGAAGTTAAAAAGTTCAGTGTATACATAAAAGAAATCATTTCACTGTTAATCATTTGATCATTCAAAAAAAAAAAAAAATGTAAATAAAAAAGGTTAAAAAACAAAACAATATTCTTGAAAGAACGTAAAATAAAAAAGAAAAAAGAAAACAAAAAATTAAACTGAAATATAAAAAAGAAGTATTCTTGAAAAAAGGAAAAAGATTCGCCTCAAGTGAAACTTTTCTGGTAAAGTAAATCCGGAAAAAAAATCTTTTGATCATCATCATCATCATCATTATTATCAACATCATTGATTCTGTTCAGGTATCAAATCCAAATCACATATACGTACATTTTATAAATGTACATTTGTATTTGAATGAATCTTTTAGATGTATCTTTTATTTTTTCAAATTCTTTTAAATTGAAGTGGGAGAGAGAATGAACAGGCAAAATAAACTTTTTTTTTATTGTTTTTCATTCTTGAAAAAAAAAAAATCAAACAAAAAATTGTATTTCCAATCGATTTTTTTTTTTTTTTGAAATGTTATTTAGTACATTTCTTTTAATTTTTTTTTATAAGCATAAAAGTTCTTAAAGTTCAAGCTTCAAGCATATAACAACAAGAATAGTTTTTTGGTTCTTAGAAATGGTTGGTTGGTTACATGATGATGACGATGATGATATTGATAGTAGCATCAACAGGAGAAATTGTAAGATATGTATTTGTGAAACTTTGTAAAGTGCATCAACAATCATAAAAAATACTTTTCATTAGTTTTTCTTTTTTTACCTTTTTACTTAGTTTTTGTTTTTCGTTTGTTATTTCTTTTTTATGTAACGTTATGTGAAGTTAAAAGTACACAAAAATTCAGAACCTAAATATATCGAAAACAAAAAATGAAAGCATGAGAATTAAAACAAAAAAAAAAGGTGTAAACCGGAAAGGTTAATGACTTTTTCAAGGCTGATACATATAAAGAATTAAGAACTTTGTTTTTTTTTTTAATACTTTAATTTTTCTTTTGGTAGTTCTTTTATTGTAATAAATATATTTGAAGAAAATTTGTTCAGAGTAAATTATTAATGATGATAAAAATAATTATACTAATTTGTTTTTAATAAAATGAAAATATTGCGCAAAAAGAAAAAGAAAAACATGGAAAGCGATTAATTAACATTTTACAATATTTTGATTAGTCATATAAAATGTTGTAAAACAAGAAATTTTAACTGTCCACTGTCCATACGTAACGACATGTCACGTTGTTTTAATTTTTGCTAATCATAGAAATTTTTTTTGTAAAAGTTAAAAAATCAGAAATTTACAAAAACAAAAAAAACTGAATATGTTCAAAAATTAAAACACGTGCTAATTATGAACGTATTTAAATGATCATAATAAAAAATTTAAAAATATTATATAAAAAAAACAAAGTCAAAAATATTTTCTATGTACGTACATACGTATGTACAAGAAAGTTATTATTTATTTTCAAAATATTACATATTAAGGAATAGAAAAGAAGCAAACATTTGAAACAACCCAACATTTTTAGATAAATTTTCCGTTTATTTATTTTTGTCTGTATGTAAATAAAGATAAATATTTTATCGTGTAACAATGATTCGCATTTTAACACAATATTTGTATGTATGTAACTGTGCATTTATTTTGTAAAAACAAAAATCTTACATTTTTGCTGATTTTAAATGACAATGAATTTTTCATATAACAAATATTCTGGTTTTCATTTTTTTAAATGTTTACACATTTATGCATAATTTTGATTATAAATAAATAATAACTTTTAACTTGATGATTTCATTTTCTCAAAGAAAAAAAAAATGTAATTTGGACTTTATTTCCAGATACATGTTTGCAATGTACGAATTAATTTTTGAAAATTTCAAATCTACGCTATTTTAAATAAAATTGAAATGTTTATAGAATCATAATTTGTCAATATTTTGGTTTTTTATTAAAATAATATTTTTTTTTTGTTTTATGAATTATTAAATTTGAATAATTTTTTAATATGCTGTTGATTAGATATTAAATATATAACATTAATTGAATATTGTATATTTTACGTGTTTTATTTATTTACCATTCAACGTCAGAATCTAACATAATCAGTTTTGCATTTATTTACTTGCTGAATTGCTTTTATTAATTATAGTGCATAAATATAAACTTTTCTCACGTTTATTTTGATCATATGTAAACTACATGTGATTCGTTATTTATATTGTTTATCATTTCAAGTATAGTAATTTTTAATTGCGTCGATTGATAATTACATTTTTATTTGTGGTTTTAATCATAATTTTAATAATAATTATTTTATTTTTTTTTTTTAAATATGAATAAAGTATTTGTACTTATGTACGTGAAGGAAAATTTTTATGTTAAGATACTTATTTTAGAAGAAAAAATTATTCGAAAAATTTGTCACATTACAAAGGTTACAATATGTATGTAGGTCGAAAATACAAGATTTTTGTAATTAATTAATTTAAAATGACAATTGTAATTTGATTGCTTTTTAAATATAACAAAAAAAAAAAAACATTTACAGTTTCTTTTTTTTTTCCAACAAAAAAGGAAAAGAAATTTAACAGTCTTAACCTGCTTATCTAAAATGCACTATATGTCAAATGATAAGATCATTTTAAAATATCGTATTTTATGCACTTTAATGTTCTCAACGCACACTTTTGTGTAAGTGTAAAATAGTTTTTTCTTTTGTAACGTTTCTTTTATTTTTATTTTTATTAACGATAAAAATCATAAATCTGTGTGACAGTCCTTTTTTCCGGTATAATGAATTTTTATCCTTATAGATAAAAATTGTAAAACATTATTCTCATATATGTACATGGTATTTCTTTCATTTCACGCGGTATACCTTTTGCTGTTATGTTCATATGTATATGTGTGTGATATGGTCATAACACATAAAAGAAAAGAATAAATCTGAAATTCATTCTTTTTAATATTGTCTTTTTTCTTTCTTATGTACATATTTTAAAAATTTCCTAGAAATATTACACTAAAAGGAAAAAATAAATTTTTTGTTTAAAAATCAAATACATATTGTATAACATATATACAGGAAAAAAACAACAAATAAACATGTTGAATTTTTGTTTTTTGTATTTATTCAGGTTTTATTTCTTTTTGAAGAAAAGGGGAAAAAATACGATTTTTAGTGGTCTGGAAATTCTTTCACGTAATCGTTTTATTTTTTCTCATTTTATTTTTTATTTTTATTTTTTTCAATTTTGTTTTGTAGAAAAGTGGACAATGATGTTCATGATTAAATAAATATAAAGAAAAAAAGTTAGGAAGTCTATATTATCCTTTTATTATTTGTATATGTCTCTACCTTTATTAATTGATAATGCAGTGAATCTTTTGGACATAAACAAACTATTCAAAAATTCTCATGAGATAGTTATATAAATATTTTATATCAATTTGTGTAGTACAGAAAGAAATGCATGTAGAAAAATAAATTAAATCAGAAAAATAAAAAACACTGTAAGTAAAACAAAATAAAATAAATAAAAAAGTAAAGTAAATATAAAAAAAAACATATTCTTGGCTATTTAAGTTCACCAAAAAGAATTTTTTATTTGAATTGATTTCAATTTAGTATCTCCAACACTGCCCGTATCAGTGGTTTAATACTTCGTAACGATTACAACAAAAGAAATCAATGTAAATGTATTAGTGTAACCGGGAAATCAAAAAGGATATAAAAAAGGGATAAAAGCAAGAAAAAACTACAGAATATTTGATTTGAAAAGGAAAGTTCCTAGAATTTTTATGTTTTTGATTCATTTTTATTTTTTTCGTGCTTTTTTGTTATATTCTCATTTTAACTATCTTCGTAATATTATTCTAACATCATTGAACATAACAAAGGAAAATGTTTTTGTACTTTTTTTTAACAGAGATGAATATAAGAATTAAAACGAAGACACTGGTACTCAATTATTTGTTCATGTTTCTTTTCAATATTGTCAATGTCCTTAAAATTTTATATACATTTGATTATGTTTTTTATATTAAAAAATTTTTTGTAATTGTCTTACCTTTTCTATTTGAATTTCATCATTATATCAATTCCAAATAACGTTAACAAAATTTATTATTTCTGAAATTAAATAAAAGAATAAAATAAATCCGTTAAAAAGGTAAGTAAATAAATTTATATATTTTCTAATAGCTAAATAATTTTTATATAACATGTCCGTATTAACAATAGATGTTTAATTTACATAAGATTCTATATATGCTCATGTGATAAAAAATTTATGTCATAAGTAGTATGTGAACACGTATATATATATAATATATCAAGATAACCAAATTTTGCGTTTTGTTTTTTAAAACTGTATAGAAAATGTAAATTTTCATTATTTTGTAATGTGTATATGTCAATATCTGTATGGTCAAAAATATTTTCAATTTTTTTTTCTTTTTATACAATTAAAAATTATAATTTTACACATTTGTATATAAATTATATGATATGTGATGTATGTCAGTTTTTAATGGGGGCGGATTAAATTAATTAGTGATGAATTTAAAAGTTATTTTTAAAAAGATGATATCGTTTTTTGTTATATGTTCTATGTACAAACGTGTCCAGATAATTATTACACCCAAACATATACGCGTTTTACATTTTTATTTCATAATTATTCTTGTGTTTTTTAAATCTAATAAAATTATTTTTATTCCCTATTTGAAAGAGTCATGATGATTATTAAAGCCTTTGTTTTGCTTTGATATCGATAGTGAAAAAGAAGGAAAGTTATTTATTTGAAGAATGAAAAGTATTAAGTGTGTAACATGGAGTATCATGCTCAAACTATTAAAATCCGGTATTTTTTTTTCAATTGTTCATATTTAGATGATTTTAAAATTTGAAATTTTATTTGAAAAGGGTTCAAAGTCTGATCATATTATATTGTTACAAAAAAAAAAAAAAAAAAAAAAAAAAAAAGCATTTTATTCATGTTAGTCCATCAACATAATAAAGAAGTCGGAGAAAAGAACAAGGGTGAAAGACATTTTAACTGAAGACAAGAAAAAAATTAGAAAAATGTTGACCAAAGATCAATACAGACTTTTTAATTCTTCTTGTATATATGGTTAAACATTTAATTCAGTAAAAAAAGAATGAAGAAATGATTTGTGTCTTTTGTAACTAATTTCCTTTAACGCTTAAAGAAATTAAAATTTTTTTCTTTAACAGACATTTTGAAGTATGTACTTGATGTGAAAAGGATTTTAGATTATTAAACATATGAAAATGTACACTTTTAATTGTAAGCCTTTTTTCACTGACCTTTGAAAATATCTTTAAGAAAGTGCGATACATACTTAGTTATAAAAATAATAGAAACATTATTTGAATTTGTGGGTATTCTTTCACATAAAATAAAATATTAACACTATATTCATACTTATGTATGTATGTCTGTACTGAATTATAAATTTTTAGAAAAATATTTCTATCTGCTTATGCTTTAAATTTTAATATTGGTATGTTATGCCTATATACAACATAATTTTTTTGTCATCAAATTTATTTTATTATTTTTTGAAATATCAATTGCATAATTTTTCTTCATTGTATTTAAATGAGCAAAATATGTAAGAAAATAAAAGCAATGAAAAATTACAAGACTAATTTATAAAATTAATGTTGATGACAGAATACATTCACATATTCACGTATTGTTGTTATTTGTTGCGTTTATGAACATACTTGTGTCCACGAATATACAAAACATCGTTATATTCATATAAGAAAATGTAAATATATAATAATTATAGTACATGTAAATGTGTGGATTTATGCAAACTTTTTTTGTCTTGCAATAAACACAACGAAATAAAATTTCAACTTCCGCATTGCTCCAGAAACATACAAATATCCAGTTGTATTTGCTCGTATATTGTCGTTGTCGTCTTTTGCAATAATATTGAAGCACTTAATACTTCGATTTTGTCTGATATGTACGATATATGTACATACGTATACATGTTATATATATAACTTTTAAATTAAAATTATGCAAGTCTATTTTTATATAATATTTATACACGTATATACATATGTATGTGTACATTATTTATACATACTGCACATAGCAAAAATTTAATTATAATAACTGCAGAAAATGAAAATTAAATAAATTCCTATTCTCTGAACATTTTTTCGTATCGGTTGAATGAGTTTTGATGTTTTGTTTAGTGTTGCATTTTTTAAAGTATGTACATATACATATATGTATGTATAATTGGCATAATGAATTTGTGACAAAAAATTTACAACTTCATCTGTTTTAAAACAAATCTAAAAAAATTCTTTGAATATTAAAAAAAAAATGAAATTTGTATTCAGTAAATTAAAATGAAATCCTATTATCCTACAATGTCCTGCAAAAAGAATTTGGATGGAGGTTATATTACAACAAACAACATTCATCTGTTGCACTCTTGCACTCAAATATTAAACTCCGGACCAAACTCTTCCTTCAAGGTGATTAAAATTCAAAACTCAAAAATAAAAACGAGTCTGCTCTGCTCTTCTTTGGGGCTCTTTTGAATTTTCTGCAATACCCTATCCTACCTAACTTAATTGTAATTTGTATTATATGGTTTCCCTCGTTTCAAGTTTTGTTGATTTGGTTTAAAAAATTTTTTTAGTTCTCTTTATAATTTTTAAAACTTTTCCTCAATTTTCCCCATCAAAAAGAGAATCTTCTTTTTTCATTTTCCACTCATTTTCATCACATTGTACAAATAATTTTTTTACATTTAAATTTAGTTTTTCTCTTGATATAATTTTTGTATTTACAACGATTCTTACAAATTTGTATTCAAATGGAGTATTATGTATATGTATATATTATTGTATAGTAGTTTTATTTGATTTTTATATATGTAAGTTTTTCAGTTGTTTTTGTTACAGTTTGAATAAATTTATTACACTAGGAAGTAATATGTAATATATACTACACAGTTCAAAAGAGGAAAGATAGGCAATATACATACATAGGTATTGCATAAAGCAGTCATACACATATGTATGTATGTATGTACGTATATAAAATTATTATCGATTTGCAATTATAATGTATGTAAAATGTATGAACGTACATTTGATTTGCTATTCCACAACTTAACTTACATAAAATTTTACATTTACTTTGAGATAAATTTTAAAAAAAAAATTAAAAATCAAAAATGACGTGATGATTGTTGGTTTCGTCGGAAAATCAAAGTAGAATTTCTGTAATTATTACAATATTTGCATAAAAAATAAAATGTTGATGTAATAGAGATACTTAATTATCTTACAACCAAATACATTTGTATATATGTTTATCATTTACACACACTCAAAAATGTACTTATTACTTTGAAATATGAAATTATACATAGCATATAGATTTAAATTTTATGAAGATTTTGGTTTTAAAAAGAAGAAAAAAATCATGGTTTTCATTTAAAAAAACATAAAAATGATCAGTGAATACATGCTAATCAATATATGTATGAATTATCGGAAACTATAATTTTTCTTTTCTTGAAAATGAAAATCAGAAAATCTCATTTTAGAATGTGTATTGTTTATCATAATGATTTTCTAGAATTATTATTTTCGATTCTTAGTAAATTTCTATATAAATTTTAAATAAATTACAAATGTACCATTTAATACTAATTTATCACCACACCTATTTTATGTGTTAGCAAGTTAGATTATATCTATTCAAATTATGAATTCATAAAACTAAAAGAATCACATAAAATTCCTATGTAATAAAATAAAATATAGATAGTTTTAAATAAAGAAATACCTAAAAATATACAAATGATACATAACACAAAAGATTCATTTTTAGATATGGAAAGATACATAATATGAGAATTAATAATTCATAATTATTTTGAATAGAATAAGAAAATTTTTTTCAAATTTACAATTATTTTCTTAAATACTCTTTCATTTTGTCGAATAAAAAAATACAAAGCTTTAAAGTTATACATGATAGTTTTGGATAGTAAAAGTATTATATATGGAAAAGTTTTTTTTATTAATATTCAAACATTTTTCGAATTTTTTGTGTACTACAGTAAAAAGAAAATTAAAGACACATTAAAACATTAAAAATAAATTAAAATATGAGAGACGAAGAATACTTTAAAAAATAAAACGATGTACAAATGATAATGCTTCAATGATGTTATACATTGATGATCGAAATGATGATGCTGAGTTGATGATGACGATCAAGATCATTTTAAAAAATTCGAAAATTTTTATTTAAACATAAAAACAAGTAAATGTACATACTCATATAATTGTGTTAATGTAATGTAAATTTAAAGAGGATCTTTTTAAGATTTCGGAAAGATCAAGAATCATGTGAAGAAAAATAATAATAAGAATAATAATAATAATAAAAACGGAGCCATCAAAGATAATGATGTTGAGCACGTTGTCATGTTCATATACATGTAGTATAATATAATGTATGTACAAATATATTCACTTAAATTTCAAAATTTTATATTCTTTATGCTATTAAAAAGTCACTAGATGCACTTGAATCTTTTGCATTTATTGTAATTCATTACGAACCATCTTTAAAACATTTTAGTTATCTAAAGTTTTTTTTTTTAATGGGGTAACCAATTGATCTTTTTATATTGTTGAGTTCACAATGATTTAAATTTTATTAGCCTATATAATACTAATAAGTACATTGGATATCTTTTTTTACTGTGCTTTTTAAAATGATTTTTAATTCTATGAATCTGACCATTTGCTACTTGCAGCATATGCATATAATATATATAAGGTATGTATATGTATGTATGTTACATTAACAAATTCTTGATGATTTTTATCATGTAATAAGAATAACAATTTTTATAAAAATTTGTTACTACTGTCATTTATAAAAACGTCAATGTATTGTTGTACATCGGATACACATACATACTATAATATTTTATTGTATAAATGTTGAAAAGATCAATTCTTGTTTTATTAAATATTTAATAGCTACCATCAACTACTACGTCATACATGTAGTAATGTTAATTGACTTTTATTTTAATTTAATTTTGTTGTTATCAATTTTATAGTTGATATTGTCGGAGAAAAAATTTTTTATTTAATGTTATTATTGAATTATACGTATTGTACCTGTGTACACATACGTATACGTATATATATTTGTATATGGTAAAAATTTGTATTGCTTTTGTGTATTTTCTCAGAAAAAAAATCGTAAAATATTTGTTTAAAAAAAAAAAAAATCGTATATAAACAGGAAAAAATTGTTAAATTGAAAATTTAAATTTTTTTATTTAACAGGAAAGAATTTTGAAATAAAAATTTACCACATTTACCAACAATGTAATGATTACGAGAAGGTAAAATTTTAAACATTTCAAGATTAAAAGTTAAAGATTTGTTTTATTTTGTATTTTTTATTATGTCATTAAAGTCTATTAAAATTTACAGTAGCAAATTGTGTTCAGTATTTAATTAAATGCATAATTTAATTTAACAATAATAAACTTTTTACAGCCGTTATTTAAGAGAAAATTAAGAGAAAAAAAAAAAGAAGAAAACATATGAGTAGATACCTACATACATATGAAAAAATATTTAAAATAAATTTATAAAACATTGCCGATTTGAACTCAAATCAAAAACATTGCAATGTATTATGCAATACTAAAATTTCTAATTATTCAGAATATGACAAATTTATAATAATATGTAGGTAAGTCAATGACACTACTTTATACATATTTACGATTTTAAAATGTTTGCCTAAGAACTAATTTGTTGTAAAAGTTATCACTTATAACATTGGTACTCCATAAATAACATGAATAACTATAAAAATGTTATTATATTTCAATATATGTATGTTCATATGAATGTACGTAAATTACCTACCTGGTTTAAGGATACTCAAAATATATTATAATAGAAATTATTTTGTATTGTCTGTGTTGAATGTAATGTTTTTTTTTTTTTTCTTGAATTATAACTATTTACATACAAGATTATCATTCCGCACTCGAGTTATACCTATTTAAAAATTTTGCTGGCTTTTAAAATAAAAGAACATCACTTTTGAATTTAACACTTAGTTTACAATTACAACAATAATACAGAACAATAAAACATGGCGTATAAACATATTACAAGTACGTGTTTTTGTTCCTCTTATATATTTACAGAATATACCTATAACTTGTACAATTTGTACAGATTTTTTTTTCAGTGAAACTGCACAATA
Source organism: Anthrax anthrax (assembly GCA_963971155.1). Lineage (NCBI taxonomy): Eukaryota > Metazoa > Arthropoda > Insecta > Diptera > Bombyliidae > Anthrax > Anthrax anthrax. The sequence goes on from OZ020119.1 coordinate 24,613,134, forward strand.
CGAGGAAAATAAGAAAAAAAAAAAAGAAAACAAAACAATAATAACAATAGTACATTTCATATTTTATTTTATTGTCATACTTTAAAATAACAGGTAAAAATGTTCATTTACCATGTATTTATATCATACATACAAATGAACATCAGTATCTTATGTGTGACAATATAAAAATTATGGTAGTTTCTACAATCAAAATTATAAAAAGACTTTACATATTCTCTATATTATTGTCGTTCCGTTGTTGTTCTTTTTCTCATGATTTATTTTTCCGTATCTTCCTTAAGTTAAAATGGCAGAACAAAAAAAAACACCTTCCTGTTTTTCCTGTCCTAGTAGCATATCTATAAAAGTTAAGTCTACTACGTTAATTAAACGAAAAAACTATACATACATCCATACATACATATGTATATACAAGTACAACAAATATCTACATGTATAGAAAATATACAAGTATGTACATATATATATGGGTAGATTGTTTCGAGTGCAGGCACTTGTAATGTGTACAAGAATAAGAAACTATTAAATGACTTTGAATGATTTTCAAGATATATTTTTTCATCCTTTTTTGTTTTGTTTTGTTTTTAGTACATAACTGGATTACTCTACAGGTGGTAATTTGGCTGTATATGTATTTTATGTAAAAAGTTAAAGTGTAAAAATAATTTTTCAAAAGAAAGGTAAAAGTCCATTTGGGTATGTATATGGTACATTCATATTTTCAAGTATTTATCCATTAAGCTCTTTTCAAAAATTATTAGAAAAATTTGTTTTGTTTTGGAAGACAAAATGAATTGACAAAAATTTACAATTGTTATGTTTTCTCAATTATTTTCTTTTTTTTTTCTTTTTCTATTTTTATACATAAAAATAATGAAAATTTTAATCCTATTTATTTCTTTTATTCAAGCAGTAAGGTTATTTCTATCTTCATATGTATATGTTTAAAAAATCTCCCGACAATTAAATTATGTATTTACATGTATAACGAATAAAGTTGTTGAAAATTTAAATACACGTGGTAATACGTACAAAACAAGAAAAAGAGAAAAAAACTCCGTATAATGTGCAATTTATTTGATCACCAATGTTTGTGCGTACATACAAACAAATTTGTTTTAAAATTTTAATTTGTGATGGAAAAGAATCCCTTTCCAGATCGATTTTATGTGTATATTTTGTATTTTTATGATATGGAATTTTATATTTAAAATTAGAGTAGAAAATTAAACTAAGAATATATAAAACGTGTTTAGGATTAGGATCAAGAATATTTATTTGCTTTCTGTTCTAATATACAGTATATTGTCATCATTACAGCATCCTGAATCATTTGAGGAAATAAAAGTCAGGAAAATGTTAAAAAAGGGATATCATTTGTGTACGTGCGCACAGTTTTAGAGAATTGAAGAAATTTTTTATGCACATACATACAGATGTATATATGTACAATATATGTATGTACATACGATAAGCTAGACCACGAGTGACGAGCCCCTTTTTATTTCTTCCTGTTTCTTTTTAGATTTACATTTTGTTTTTGTTCTTTCTATTTTAAAATTATGCAACCACCCTTGTTGTATGTACGTACATAAAAAAAAGAAACAATATTTTATGGGTGCTATGTGTATATCTATCGTGAACCCATTACGCACGGTAGGCAATGCGACTAGCGTATATATGTACGTATGACACAAGCACATGTACACATACTTCGGAATTGAGACTAAATCTGAAAATGTTATCCCCTTTTAATGATTCTTTTTTTGAAATATATTGTTTTAATGTTTGTGTAAAAATTGTATACCTATATTGTTGATACAGACATTTATTTTTAAAATAGGAAGTAATACTACAGTATATTTTGAAAAAGTGTGCAATTGAAAAAAAAAACAAATATATTCACTAATGCTAATAGGTTCAAAGACATTATATAAACATGGAACACATTTTTAACAAAGACAAAATGAAAATGTGGAAAACAATATCATATTCATACCATTTCATACTTTAATTGATTTTCATTTTATTTAAATATTAAAAATATTTTTGATAACAAAAACTTGAAGTGACCTTGGGTGTAAGAAGCATAATGTAACGAGCATGTTTATAGTTTTCCTTTTTCTTAATGTAAAATCATCAAATTAAAACAAGATTATTCGACTTTATATCTTGTAGGTATACACATGTACATATATGTACATACACATAGATATATATATACATATGTATATACTAATTAATCTCGTAAATTTAATACAAAATTACACTAAATATATCGCATTCCATTGTATGGAAAACGTCATTCAAATTAAAAGAAAGTCATATTAAAGTCATTTAATAATACAAGTTTTTTTTCAAAACAACTCGAAAATATGACACACACATAAATCAGATACTATAGGCGAATTTTACATTCATACATACATACATATGTATAATTTATACAGAGAATAAGTTTATGATGAATAATAAAATATTCTCTAGAAAATGACATTTACTTTGCATTGTATATTTTAAACATGCGGAATTAGAATGTAAAATTAAGTAAAATAAAAAAAACGAATTGAAGAAACAAAAAAACCGTTCATATTTTTATCGCCATTTGCCTCCCACATCTTCCACCCGTTATTAAATCAAGCATTTTATATTTAACAAATTCTTATAAAACAAGCATATGTATGTTATTATAAGTATTGGTTTTTTGTTTTTGTTTCATTGTTATTTGTTTAAGATTAAGAAACGTAATGTACACACATATGTACCTATACGGTTTACGTAGATCGTAGACTGGTATCTTAAACAATGGTGTTAATGTGGTTTGTTGAAATGGCGTCGGCGTCAATTGTTACTTCGATATGTCATGCATACACGTACTTTACACATATAATGTTTACCTTACCTGGTCAGGTAAGTCTACATATGTGTACATATAAACATATGCATGTGCGTTCACATATTTAGAATACACATAAGCAATATTTAGATAAAATATACCTACATTCTTTCATACATATAGATACGAATGAGATTTATTAACGCTTTAAAAAAAACATTTGATATATTGACTGATATTTTCTTCGAATTTACTTTTTTCTATTTCCTATACGAGAGCGATCAGTCAATATTAGAAAATAATGTAAATTAGCTCTAGCTGTACGTTAATTATTAGTGTTATTTTACTAAAATATTTATAGGAAAAATAATATGGAATACTAATTTATAGTTTAAAAATTATTGAGTATTATTTGAAAAATAAATTTTCTGATCGGAATTTGGACGTTATTTCGAAAAAATAAAAATACTATTCTTGATCATAAGATATGAGTATGCCATTGTTTTCAATTTTGGAGATTTTTGTTTTTAAATTGTAAAATTATTAAATATCATAATAAGTATTAAATAAATAAAAAATGAAATATCATAATGTAAAACGTTTTATTTAAGCTATCGCTGCCGGTTCAACCGTATGTCATTTAACATTTAACTAGCTGGCTGAACGCCATACCTCTGACGTTTCACATTTCTTATCTAGAAAAAGAAAAAACAAAATGAAATAAATAATAAAAATATAAAAAAATACTCATATTCACCGTTTATAAATGTTAAGTTCCGCATTTTCATATTTTTTTAAAATGCGCACACACAATACACATATACATATACACATGTACTTAAAATACATATATGTACATATGTATTCTATATAAGAGAATTATATATTGTCATTACTGTAGTGATTGTACGAATAATGAAATTAAAAAAATATTATACATCCCCCAACCTCCCCTTCCGTGTAGATCCTATATTTTTATATAGATTCATCTACAATTGAATGTACATACATGTATGTAAACATATAGCCATACATACATACATATGTATATAAAATGTTGTTATCGTTTACAGTACATTCTCTACTTGTTTTTATATTACATATACAATATATTCCAATAGACTGAGTCTTGATTGACTGCAAGGTCAACTATTGCGGAAGGAAAGATTTTTACACGATTTTTACTTTTTTGCGATTTTTTTTTTGTATTTATTTTTATTTATTTTCTTTATAAATAATTTTTGACGTTTTTAGTTGGTGTTGGTTTTATGTATTTTATTTTCTTGTACATAATATGTAAACGTTATATGAGTATGAACTACGTATGGACATATGTAAATTTTCCTTAAGGTGCATTTTTTAAAAAAAATTAACTTTTCTTCCGTTTCTAATTTTAATAGGTAGATACATATTAATTAAATTCAAAATTATCATTTTTGTATAGGAATTACACATGACCAAAAAAGAGCTTTTGTAACAATATTATTACTCATTGAGTACCCAATACAGCACCTATTAATTTTTTAATCTTTGTATGCCACATCATATGTAATATTATATACTTATATGTATGTATGTATTTACATAACAATTATTTATGTGTTTTTGTATACGTATTATAACTAGGTAGATATCATGTATGCTGTAGATATTGTAATGTATCGTAGGTACCTATTTGACTTAGTTTTGTTTATTTTCTTATTGATTTTTATTGTTATATTGTTAAGAAAACGTATGTATTGTAAATAAGAATGTTTTGAAAGAAAATTACATAGTTTTATTTAATATTATATTTTTAAGACTTTTTAAAGTTATTTGAAGATACAAAAAAATTTTCCCCAACAATATAGATTTGTTTATCTTTATTTCTCCTTAAAAGAATTTAAATTTTAAGTAGGTACCTATGTATGTATATACATACTCAAGTATTTATTTAATTTTATGCAGGAAATTCTTTATGATATCAACATGTCATAACATTATAAGTAATGTACATTTTTTTTTGCAATTTATTATAAATCAAAAAACTGACATCGGTATTTTTTGTTTTGTTAAAATACAAAATATGTATACGAGTTATGTACGTTTTATGAATATAAAATATTAAAATAATACATGAATTGAATTATTATTTTAAAAATTTCGCTGATTCAGAATATTCATACAAATGACAATTGATAAAGATTATTCGTTTTGTTTTTATTTTATTTCATATATGCAATATACTGTAATGTATGTATTTTTGTGAGATAAGTAATTGTGAAAAATAATTTGTGATAATTTGTTCCTTAGAAATTCTATTTATTTATATGGTGACATATAGTCTGGAAATTCCGATTTATTCATTTTAAAAATATTTAAATAACATAAATGTAAAAATTAAAAAAAAAAAAAAAATTAATCAAATCCAAATGAAAAACCTATGCAATAAAAAGGTGTAAATACATTAATTACCTACTTCTAGAATTGGCCAACAAAACAATACAATGTAGTATGATTGCGTAAAGCTTTTAATGGTTACAAAAAAAAATAAAAAATAAAAATAATAATAATGAAAAAATAAAAACAAAAGGAAAAACGATATTTCATAAGCATGAACGATCAAAATCATTTCCGTTCTGTTTTTTTGTACATTTTTTCTTCGTGACTTTTTTGCTGCCTTAGCAAAAACAAAACAACAAAAGAAAAATATCTTAAAATAAATTTAATATAAATTGCCTTTGTAACAAATTTTTTTTTTCTTTTTAGGTATATTTATGATTGAGTTAAAAATGAAGTTTTATTTTTAAATTAATTCTTTGAACACATCAAAATCGTGCAGTGTTGTTTTGCCATATAATATTCTAGAATTGATATATATTTAGCATGTATATATATATACACCATGTAACAAATAAATGTATCTTTTACCTTTTTTTAATAATTAAACTATGCTTTTTTTCCTTTAATTGTGTTGTATTAATTTTTTTTTTATACGAGTAAATAGGTATTTCGGATTTCCTGTTTCTTTTATTACAGATACTACAAATTTAATAAATTCAAATAATCACTATTGAAAGCTTTTAATTTCAAATCGCGAAAAAAAATACAAATGAAAATTTTTCCAAAATTTATTAGATTCCCATATATTTTTATTCATTTTATTTACTTTTTTCCTATTCTGAAATCTGATTTATAAATTGTAGGTATGTGTGTAATAGAATTAAAATCACTTATACCAAAGAAGTTTAATCTAATATATAATATATGTCTCTGCTTATACCTACCTATTTGTATATTTTATAAATTTCAATCCAATATCTATAGTATTTCAATCAATTTTTTTTTTTCGTGTGATTTTTATTGCAACACAATGAAACTTTTTTTTTTTATTATTAATAAAATGTAATATTCATTTATAATTGATTTTCAATCGATATGAATTGTATATTTATGTGAATTTTTGTACATTTATTTATTTTTTGGTTTTTTTTTTTGCACTTTTAATATAACAATTGTATATATGTACATAGAATTACTTATGTATATGTAATATGCTTTATAGTTATCAATTAGAAAACGGGAAGTGTTAATTTCTTTTTTAAACCGAAATATAATGTATAATAAATGAATAATATCGTTATTATTTATTTATTTATTATTTCATTTATTTCACGCAATTTTCTTGTTATTAGTGTATAAGTAGGTACATTCTACATATGCAATTTTATGATATGATAATTTTTAACACAATTTTATTTTGTTTAAATTTTTATTTTCATTTATTCACTTTCTATTTTGTTTGTAGTAGTTTGAATTAAATACACATACTCATACATACATTATTTGAATGTGCAAACAGGCTTGTATTGCAGAATTATTATCGCACTTTTGTTTATTTATTTATTTATTTTCTTATTTGAATTAAACTTTTGATATCACTCCCATAGTAATGCAATTCAGTTATAAAAAATTACTTTGTGTTTCTTGTTTATTTTATTTTATTTTTTTTCAATTAATATACAAATACAATATTTAATGCACATTTATTAAAATATGTTTTATTGAATGTTGCACATTTTTTTTTTTTTTGTAAAACAACCTAAATGTTGTATTTAAGGCGTCAAATATACAAATTAATTAACAAATAAAATCATAAATTTTTTTATCTGTTTTTGTTTTCTTCCTGTGTAAATATACTTTTTACATTTTATTTTGTTTAAATAAAATCGTTTTCAATTTTATTTTTCCTTTCTTTTTTTTTTGCTATTTTCTTATCTCTACATTAAAAAGACGTTGACTTTTTTGTCATGATAAAAATAATTGCACTATATGAAATTTGTTTCTAGATCAATCAATTTTACAATAGAGTTTTCACATATTCTTTTAAAAACACGTATAATGTACGTAACTTGATTGATATTGTGTACATTGATCCAACAATTTGTTACAGTATACCATCAACTAATGAAAAATGATTTGTACACCGTATACAAATGATCCCTTTTACATGTATCAGGAACTTGTTGTTATCACTTACTTGTATTCCTTCTTTAGTTCTCAAATAAGAAAAAGCGAATAAGGAGGAAATACATACATACACAACAAGTGGATTTTTATTCAAAAATTCGAATTCAACTAAATATTTATAGAGAATTTATGAATATGATGCACTTAATGTTTTCTCTTAAATAAAAATGTTTGAATTTTCTCTTAAGAAAAATTAAAATTCTGTCTTATTAAATATTGATATATTTTTAAATTATCCAAAAATATTTATTTATATTTTTATTTTTCAATTATTATTGGTAAATTTTGTCACAAAATTTTTTTATCTAACACTTTTTCACTATAAATGTGAAATTTATAAATGTAATTTACTTCACAAATACCAAAATAAAAAATTTGTACGGATATTATAGAATTTTTATTAAGTAAAAATTTCTATTAAGAAATTCTAACTTATTAAAATTAGATTAATTAAATTTTCTTTTCTTTTGAAATAACCGACAGAAATTAATTTAGAAAAATCTTATAACCACGCACATCGACGTCAAAACATCGACTACAACTTTTAGCTCAACAGTCAACGTGATTGTTGAATTGAATTTTTCTTGATTACACACATACTATACTATACCTATTTAACAATATACTTATATATCTATTATATTTACTCATATGTACATATACTACATACATACAGAAACTTTTTTGAGATTGAGATTATTTTCTTTATTTTCTTGAGTCGACTTGAGATTGAGACGATTACCCGATTACGTTGTATATATTGTTTTTGTTACGTTAACGTTGTGTGAGGATATAATAGTGGGTAGTGGGTTGATGCGAAACGGAACTTTATTGCTCAAGAAATAAAAATAAGACGACCGCACAATAAAAAAGATACACATATGAAAACAGAAATAAATTATAAATTACATATTTACGTATGTACATGCATGAAACATATGATTTACTTGAGGAGTAAAAATTGGGTAATATATGTATATGTGTGATGGTTTTGTGTGTAAATGCATATAAATATATATAATATATTTATTATTATTTTGTATCATATATGATATGTATATTGTATTGTAATGTAACACGTCTTATCCAGTATACACACATACATGCATACATATGTGTACATAAGTATAGATGTGATATTTCCACTTACTGAACAAAGTCTGAGTGATAAAAAAATGAATAATTCAATGTTACCACATAATAAGCGCTCAAAGATAGAAAATTTTCCTTAAAAAATTCATACAAAATGAGAAGAAAATTATTTTCAACTTTATTAATAATAATTACAAGAATAAAATACTAAAATCTGTATTAAAAAATGATTATGGAAAAATTTTAATTAGGGTTTAAATAACTCAAATAAAATTCAAATTCAGATATGAATTTCAAAGTGGTAACCCTGATGAAATTTTGCGTTGCGTTTGCGTTTATATTATATGTTAAGCTTTGAAGTTGTGTGCACACTTGTCCATGAACAATGCACACTTGCGAGAGTAGAATTTTTGTTATGTATGACTTCGTTTTTATAACTCGGTGAGCAGTGCATAGTGCATAGTGCATACATACATATATAACGTTAAAGCAGGTTTGAGTAGCTATATATTACTAACTGCAAATTTACGTAAAAGTAGAACTATATAATTTGAATTGGAAACCAATGTATACGTATACGTAAACACAATTAAAACGTGCATGTGTAACGTACATACCACATCATACATTCATCGAGTTCGAGTTTTAACTACATCTATAATAATCTATTCCCTTTCCTGGTTTCTCGTTCACATTCTCATATTTCAGAATTACTCTTCAATACAAATAGAAGGAAATCTCTTCGGAAATTGTATTACTTAACAACTTATAACTTATTATTTGACATTACTTATACTTTATTAGTTTGTTTATTTTATATAAAATATTTTGGAAATGAATGTACGATCGAATCGATCTATGTATTCACTATTTTATTATAACATAAAATATTTGGGTTGAATTTCAGGAAACGAGATAAGTGAACCAACAAACGAATAAAAAAAGAAAAAAACAATGAAGTAAATTTTGCCCGAAATTTTTTCGATAATTGTCAATTATTAATATCACAATACATAATTTTACTTCCTATTCTCATTTAACGTCACTAATAAATAATGAGTAGCAAAAAAACTATAAATGTATGCTATTTCCACGATTCATGAAATAATGAGCTTAATCGAACAAATTTTTATACACTCTGTAGGAAAATCGTGTGCTCATATTGGATGAATGAAAATTGTTCAAATTTCAAAAACCTAATCAATCAAAATACATTTAAATAGATGTTCGATAGGAATTTTGAATTTTATTTCTAATGTACTTAAAATAGATATTAAAATTATGGTGTAATTTTCACAAATACGGAAAATACAATTTTGACAAAATGCTACAGCACTTACATTTTTTTTATTTAAAGTAAAGAAATTTAAAAATAATAGTTAATGCTGTTCTGTATAATTATTAATTGTACAAACATACAAAATTGTTATGTTATACAAAATACATTAAAAGTGGATATTTCGGTTATTAAGAGAAATAAATATAGGTATTTCCATTTTCCGTATATAATATATTTAAATAAAGAGAAAAGAGATAAAACTGTGTTAAAAATGTAGTAAATCTTGTGGGTGGGTGGGTGTTGTGCAACTAATGAAAAAATCTTAAAAATTGTAATGTAGCACGAGAATGAGCTTGCATACAAAGCTATGAATATTATTTAATTAATAAATGAAATCTATATTTTTTTTTTCCTTTTTAACCCAGGATTATACTTTTCTCATTTGAGAAATATTAAACTTTGATTTTGAAAAAAAGGTACTGAATTAAATAGGAATTTACATATGTTATAAGACTTTACAACATAAAATATTGTGTAACTCATTTTAAAATTAAGATAATTCAAATCATTAACAGAAATTTAATAACTAATAAAAGTATGCTCACATGGGTTAAAAAAAATTTCAATCAATATTTATACACACAGTATTTGTTTAATATATCAGAAAAACAGTATGTGTACATATATATGTATACACTTAATATGAAATAATGATCACATGTTAATCTCACATAATTTTCGTATATAAAAAAGGTCATGATTATTAAGTTCTAACCTCACGTACTACATTAAATAATAAATAACATGAATTCATTATAACAAAAAATATGTACAATAATGCAATAAATAAAATAAACGTTGAGTTACCTCTATACTAAATATGAATATATAGTACACACAAAAATACATATGGACGATCGGAAAATTATGTCTATTTGCTATTCTATCGATCGATCATCATCTTCGAACTATACACTCTAATTTCTATTCGAATTTTTAAAAAATAAAAATTATAGGCCTATACATACTATGACCTATAATGAAAAATGTAATTTACTTCATTAAAACTTTCAGTCATCAAAAAATTTTTGTTCTTGAAAATATATAATATTTTTGTATCTTTATTCCGCTTTTTGATTTTTCTTCTTTTTGAATTATTTCTTTATAATTGAGTCATAAATGAGAAAAATGTAAAATAAAATAAATTTCTTTCTGAAGGAGTTTCTTATGAAATTATGATCAAGATCTTTTGAAATTTATATTTTTATTTTTCTGATGAATGCTTTATATAACAAAGTATACATACGTACATACATACATATGTAGTTCATGTAACTTATACACATAGATAATACATAAATTGTATGTATAGTTACGTATCTATCTAGCTATTGTAACAATTTTTATAAGCATCATCATCATCAAGTTGGCTTATAAGTATGTATTATTATATAGCACATGATACTATAACATAAATGTATTATCAAGTATTACACTAATATGGTACTCCATATGTACATACATATTCATTATATAGTTATAAATAGTATTCCAATCCAATAAATGCATTTAATAGTGGAGTAGTAGTAGTAGTAGTAGTAGTAACAAGAAAAGTTTGGATTGGAATTTAAAGTTGGTTTTGGTTAGATATAAAGTACATATTATTTATACATACAGATATGCATATTTTCGTACCAAAAAGATTTTCAAGTTCAGGTACAGCAGGTTTATATGTACCTGTGAATTTAGTAGACTGAATGCTGTTGTTTTTCATGTTGTTGTTGTTGTTGTTATTGTTACATATTTCTACTGCCAACTTGATATCTTGTCACAGTTGACTATTTCTGTTTTTCAAATAGCAGTTTTTATTACACCTTGAATTTATGCCCAAGTTTTTTTTACATCATTTTCATTTTTAGTTTAATTTTTTATTTTCTTTTGTCTTCGTTGATCGCTCCATATGATCGTGATACTATTTTCTTAGCACTGATATTCATAGTTAGATAATAACAAATCATTGGAGTTTTTTTTTCTTTTCATTTAATTCTATTCCTTTTCTGGATACGACAGTCTTCAATGCATGTATAATACGTATGTAAGTACAAACGTATATTTTATATTTTATTCAGTTCAATTTATTAATAATAACAACTAGTTCAATATATGTAGTTGCAGGATTTTTCATCTTCATTTATCATTGAATTAAAAAAAAAAAAAACGTTTCAACCAATCACTTTACAAAGCCGCGATGAAATGAGAAAATTATGAGTCCGTCAAAGAAAATTACATGTTTGGTACATTTCAAGCCTTTTTCCGTTTCTAGAGGCATGAAGTAATTATTACCTAAAGCTCAGTTGATATGCTGATGACGATAATGATGCGAATGATTCGTACACGTTATAAGAAAATTTTCAAAGTATCTTAGTGTTTTCTAATTGAACATGATATTGCAACAACAAAAATTCGAAAGTATTTCGTCCGGGATAATAAATTTATTTTAACGATGTATTTGATAAACGGATTCCAGAGGGCAGGTTTTGATTGCAACACAACGGAACTACATAGTATTTTACATGTTTTACAATACAATTGACTTTGTTAGTTTAAGCTGATGTGTGTAATATATATAAGTTAAGTACATAAATCCTTTAACTTAGTATATAGTATAATGAGAATCCTCACTATAATATATGTATGTATTTGTATGATCATTGCAGAGGCGCGTGCATTAGCCAGAAGTATATTGACTACAAAATTTTTGATGTTTATGCGTTTATATGTATAGATGTGGAGAATGAATGTACCTCGATTGATTTTCTATAATTTCAGCTTTGTTATAAGATTAAATGATACAGTGATTTCAATTAAAATTCAGTTAGTATGGATAAACAGGTAATTGTGGGGCGTTTAGAAATATTTAAAGAGTTCAATTGAATTTGAAAACATAATTAGAGTTCAGGGCTCTCTTAAAGATCATACATCTCTTTTTAATTAAACATGTATTATGTTTATTATGCAATATGTATTCAAATAATTCAATCTTTTGTACATAACATTTATGCATTAATAGAGCTAGATCAAATGAATAAAAGAAATTACAATACAAATGAAAAAAAAACGGAAAGAATTCCTTTTATTTCAATAATCTTATAGTTGAGGAAGAAATGATTTATAATGTGATTTTATGAATCAGTAAAAATTGTGTCTAGATTTATAGATTTAGGAAAATAATATAAACGAAAATATTTTTATAGAAATATACTGTTTTAGGTTTTGAGTGCATATTTGTTACAATACCGTTTTTTTTTTTTTATATTCGTTTATGTATACATTGCAGTGTGCAATATACATATGTATAATTTTATCACATACATAGGTATATATCCACCATTACAAGAAATAAATCGATCAACATAAACCGGTCGATTGTACTTTATACGTACAATTTCCGTATTCCATTTAGGTTGTCAACAAATCGAACAAAAATAACTGGGCTGGCGGTCGGATCCCCTTTACTTCACCTTTGTATGTAATATTATAGCATATGTATATTTCTGTCTCTTTATCTTATCTTGATCATCTTCATTTTATTTTATTCCGGGTCTTTTATTGAATTTCTTTATATGTAAAAATATTCTGTTGTACCTGAGCTGAGAGTTATGCTACAATACAAACTGATTACTGAACTTTTATTCAATGTGGTCTTTTGAACTTAAAAACAAAATGATCGTTAAAGGAATGTTTTATAGAATCTACATATGTAAGTGTATTTGTGTGTTGTAAAGTAAATAAGACTTGAAAAGTTCTTTTTGTTTAAATACATATTTCACATTTTTTCGCCTTTTATTTTGAGGAAAAGGGCAAAATAATTCTCGTGCACATGTGCAAAGTGCGACAGATCTTATTTAAACTTTGAAGAGATGTTATATGCCAACTACTTATATAAAGGTACATATATCTTTAGACAAAAGATGATGATCATCTCATTATAAAGGGAAACAGGAACCAAAGAATGAATCTGTAGTAGTACATACATGGTGGTTAAAATACGAAGAATCACTACATATGTAAAAGAATGAAACCCGCATGGTAATTTTATCTTTTATAATACGGTTATGCATACATTGATTACCCTTGGTTTTCAAAAAAAAATTTTTTTAAATTTTTTTTTATAATTCAGTGATCATTTTAAGTTCTGGTATTGTTTGGCTTCTTTATCTTGTCTCAAGTGATTTTGATTTTATTTTAAATATGTGTATGAATAGAACACATGAATACACAGAACATATTATTGCATCTGTATATGGTAGGCTACCAATGGAATAAGTATCCATTATCCATAAAGTGCACCTGATGTAGTTTTAAAGATTCAAATATCTTGGTACCATTCAATTCTTTTGTCAGTTTCGTATAGAATATACATTTTTTTAATTTTACCATCTGTCCATTGTTTGAAAATTTTGCATTTTTTAAAAACAAATTTAAGTTTAATTTTTTTATTATTTAATGATTAAAAGTTAGCTATTTTATCATAGGTACTGTATTGCACATCATTATTACAAGAAAATCTTCCGCAAAAATAAAATTTTATAAAATGATGATGGGTACAAACAATTTTCGAGAGGTTTATTGATGTAAAGAAACAATTTATATTTTTATTAACATTTGTATACGTAACATCCACCCATTTAAGGCTTTAGGTATAATGTATCATTAAAAACATAAAATGATTATAATCGGGTAGTTCATCTTGCGTGCATGAAAATTGGTTAATAATTGTGTCAACTTCTTTCCATAAAAATAAGATGAGAAATAATGACATGATCACATTATATATACGTAGAATTATTAAACAACTTTTCTTCATAATTATTCACATACATACATTTGTATGTATAGTATTATGTACGTTTTGATTACATTGTAAAAATAATAAAACTAGTTGTAAAGGAGCTACCGTTTATGTCTTATTATTATGTACGGTTTAAAATACAACAATTATGTATTTAATATACATACCTATATGTGTTAAATGTACATACACATATGTAGGTAGTGGGATATTTTAACTTAACATGTCTTCATTTTTAATATATTATTATTTTTATCATTATTATTATTATAAACTTTTATTTTTTATTTATAAAGAAGAATATATACATACACATGTACGTAATTATTTACGATATTTTAATAAAAGAAAGGTATACTCACATAGTCACATCACATCTTTTAGTTTATTTGGTATTTCACATAGGTACTTATATGTTGAGTTTCGCAAGTCAATTAGTGGCATAGATATTGCATAATTTCTTTCTCTGTGGGCCTATTTTGATTGTTGTTTGTAACCAAAACCAATCGATGGCATAACCAGCTTTATAAGTTAGTCACTTTAATAAGAATAAGAAATGCAAGAAGTGAATAAAGTGGTAATATGACGATGAAAATTTAAAGTGGTTTTGTTTTGGTTATGGATAAACGATTATATACGGTCGTGTGCAATGCAATTGTGTAAAATACATATAAATATTAACAAAGTTTTTTGTATATGAATGCTTGTATATACAAACATACATACATACAAATAATATGTTTTTAACATATTCATATATAATGTATGTACATAGGTATATGATTACAAAATTCACAAAACATTTTACAATATGTATATGTGTTTTATACATGTGAATTTAAAGGAAATGCGGATGAGAAGCAACAAAAATTCTACATTTTCATTATTAATAAATAATTCATACATACATACATATGTACATCTACACGTCAAATGAAGTTTATATACATATGTTTGTGAATTTATAAATTAATATGGATTATACGGGTAGGTTGGAAGCGGTAATCAATTGTAATTGTTGAACATTTCGTTTAACGTTTGACCTATCAAAATATTTTTCTTACTTTTACGAGCATTGTTGATATCGATTCGATTGTTGCTTTTACTTATTTCAGTCAGATATTTTGAACAACAATATGTGTACACGTAATACATACACATATCATACATATCATGCATATGTATTCGTATACCTACTAAATATACACTGACATACGTACAGATCTAGATACAAAGTACATATGTATATACACATGAATATTTCTTACCTAAAAGTGGGTGCAATATCAAAATTCATGAAAATTTCAAATTGTAATTTTTCTACAATCAATATACTACTCTGATCAAAAATAACCCGGACTCGTTCATGTACAACCCCCGCCAATATTTTAAGATGCATTTCTTTTAGTATTTATGTTTGTATACCTGTTTTTTACATTTCCTCCAAATTCGAGCTATATATGTCAATCAGTTGTTTTTTGACAGCACTTTGTTTAGGTCAAGTTTTTGCTTACTTTCGATTTTGCGATGGAAAAAATAATTGAACAAAGAATTTGTATTAAATTTTGCGTAAAAAATGAAATTAATGCTACTGAAACGCTAAAAATGTTGCAAAAATGTTATGGTGATAGTTCTCTATCGAAAACAACAACATTTGAATGGCATAGTCGTTTTAAAAATGGTCGTGAATCAGTGAAGGATGACATTCATCCTGGGCGTCCTTCAACATCAAAAACCAAAGAAAATGTTGATCTGATTAAATCAATGGTTTTGGAAAATAGAAGATTAACGATCAGAGAGATGGTTACTGAAACAGGAATTTCATTTGGTACAATTCAAAGCATTTTAAGTGATGATTTGGGCTTGACACGACTTGCAGCGAAATTGGTTCCTAAATCATTGAATTTTTTACAAAAACAAGAACGTGTTATTGTTGCTGAAGAGATGCTTTCCAGAGTAAATGCTGATCCTGCATTCATTCAACGGATCATTACTGGTGATGAGACGTGGGTGTACGAGTTTGATGCGTTAACAAAGCAACAATCAAGTGAATGGCGCGCTTCAGAAGAACCAAGACCCAGAAAAATTCGTCGTACTCAATCAAAGAAAAAGATTTTGCTTACCGTTTTCATCGATTATCGTGGTGTTGTGCATCATGAATTTTTACCAACAGGTCAAACAGTTAATAAGGATTATTATTTAAGCGTAATGAAGCGTTTACGAGAAGCAGTTCGTCTAAAAAGACCCGATTTGTGGCAAAATAATTCGTGGATTTTACACCACGATAACGCACCTTCTAACACAGCCGTGGTTATTCGTGAGTTTTTGACTAAAAACTCAACAAACACTATTCATCAACCACCATATTCACCGGATCTCGCACCGTGCGACTTTTTTTTGTTCAGTCGCTTAAAAAAACCACTTCGGGGAACCCGCTTTGACAGCATAGAAGCAATTAAAGACAAATCGAAGAAGGAACTTATGGCGATCCCAAAAAGTGAGTACGAAAAATGTTTCCAGGATTGGATTAAACGGTGGCACAAGTGCATTGCATCAGACGGAGAATACTTTGAAGGGGAAAAAATAAATATTAATGAATAGACTTGTACTTTGTGTTTTATTGACCAAGTCCGAATTATTTTTGATCCGGGGGTTATTATTCAAATAAATTCGAATTTACATGCATACATATGTATGTAGGTGTTTCATCATATATTACATATGATTGATTTATGAATAAATATATCTGTTGATTTCGTTTGCCTTGTCTTAAGTACATAAATTTCACAGATCAAATTAATTAAAATTAAAGAATTTTTTTTTAATATTAAAATTGAATCACTGAAATGTAACAATTATTCAAATACCTTTGGGGTGGTTGATTTATATTTCATTTATAAAAATTTAATTTGAAAAAATGTGTATCTTTCTTTAATGTTAAAAAAGGAAGTAAATAATGCGATCTCAGTAAAAATAAAAGGAATGAAAATTTTAAAATGATATTATTAAAAATAATTAAGATAGAAAAAATTATTTATATATGTGTACATAATTAAATTTTCAAAAATACATAATTACAGATGACAATAGTTATGTCTTCATTATTCATAACTTGTCATTATTAAATTTTGATGTCGTATTCTGAAAATTTTGACAAGAAAAAATATAAAGTAAAATAATAAATAAAATCAAAAATGAAAATATGACAGATTTTCAAAATATGTAACAGAAATATACACATATTTTTCAAAAAGACAAATCAACATTAATTGCTTACAACTACTCAATATTATGTCTATAAAATGATTTTTCTTGATTTTTTTTTTATTTTTCTTCAAATTCACATTTTTACAAAACAAAATAATAAAAGAAGAGAATTTTCTTAAAATATTAAAAGAATATAGGAACTAAAAACAACTGTTCATAAGTAGAAAATTAATTAAAAATTTATTTTATTATATACACTATAGAATTTGAAATTTGGAAATAAATTTTTTTTTATTATATTACGAGAAATTTCAAAATATTACTGAAAAAAAAAAATTTCAAAATATAAACACAATAACAATTTACATAATAAAATTGAAATAAAAATAAAAATAATGATGGAAATAAAAAAATATAAAAATATTTTACGTTTTTAATGTACATATATCTATGTTCAATATCAGATAAGATAAAGTATATGTAAATGTTTCCAAGATTTTTATAATTGATCCCATCATTTTTCATAAAATGATCTAAACTGTCGTAATTTGAGTGTTAAATACGGGCCTAGAACATAAAATTTAAATGCATATATGTGAATATGATATTATTAAAATCAGAAAAAATAAGAAAAATAGCCTATAAACAATTAATGATTATGTACATAAATTCATTTAATTTCGATTTTTTTTTCTTTTTCTTGTTTTTAATTTAAATTTGGAAATTTTTACATACATGTGAAATACCAAATAATTTTTCTCTTGACAGAGTAGAGGGATTAGTTTTTTATTGATTATATGAGGATTTAAACCAAGAAAAACGAAATCTTAGGTAAATTTCTTGCCCTTTTAAAAAATTTTCATTTAAAAAAATAACATTTCCTTTATTTTAAAATGTTTGAATAAACCATTGAAGATTTTCATCTTAGAATATTGTATTCATTCAAAAATTATGAGTGTAGCTAATCTAAAGGAAGCTTTAATCGGTTAACATTATATGTATCATTATTTTTATTATTATTATTGTTATTATTATTAGCAATTAAGAATTTCAAAGATACAAAAATGATAATCAGAAACACAAATACGAAATATGTAAGTACACATACAAATGTTCGTACATTATTTTAAAAACGCACAAATATGTACACACATTTATTTAATTTAAAATTTAATGTTAATGGTAGCAAAAGATCAAGATGGAAATGATGTTGATTGTAATGATGATGACGAAAGAAAACATATGTACATATGTTTTCATTTGTGTGATATGAAGATGATGAAGAAGAAGAAGATAAAGAGAAATGGAAAAAAATTAACATTTATATGTGTGATTATACATATTATTAAATGATCTCTAATATCAATATTATAACGAACACAGTATAATAATTAGATGAGAATTTATGAGTCCTGTTTTAAATATTACATTTATATACATGCAAACATTTACATACATAGGTATATGAATAGAAACAAATATACGATATGCAGATCTGGTTAATGTTATTGCTTGAATACATGAGTAGTTTTAAATTTTTTTTTTTTTTTCTTAATTTTTTTTTTTTTTGTAAAATATTTGTAATTTCTTTTTATTTTTGATATTCATTCTTTGAAAGTAGCCGCATATATGCATGAAAGGAAAATATATACAAATGAAATATAATAATCCCGCATATATATCCGTTCATCCTCATATATAATTTAAATAAAATATTCCAAGTTCATATAAGTAAATCTTTATGTATGTACATATGTATGTACGGAATGTGTGGATATGTGTATCTGTAAAATCAGATCAAGTTTTAAAATTTACATAAAAATAATAAATAAAGTAAGAAAAAAAAAACAAGATTAAAAACATTAAAAATACCAAGAGGAAATCCCAAAGGCAATTTAAATTCATCTGATGAGTAGCAACTATAAAGGTATATTTACGTACACATGGATGAGTATTTGTGTTTTATAAGAAATAATCAGAATAAATTATGCCAATATAATATAATATGCATATAGATGTGTGTACATACATATGGACACAGTACATATGTGTACACATGTACATATGCATTTCGAAAAATATTTGTATAAAGTATTTTGTTTTTTTTTTCTACATTCTATAAACAATGTCATTAACGATTTGGTTCAGAAGAGTGATAATTCATTATCACTATGTAACATATTGTGCAAATTAAATTAAATTACCTGTGTATGTATATCGGAAAAAATAATATTTTGTTTTCATATCTTAGATTATGATTCTTTTGATCTTTGTTTAAAAACACATTATCAAATTTTATGTAATCATCCTGTGAAATAAATTTTATTTAATTAGTTCTAGTTAAAAATAAAATCGATAAGAATGTATGCCAATGAGTATTCTGAAATTTATTTCCTAATCTTGAAAATTCAGATTACATGAATACAACAATTTTGTAATGCAATAATAATAGTAATAATTTACACATGTCTGATTATCTAACATTGTTATTATTTATTGCAGGGAATGGAAATTTTAAAAAATAATAGTTTTTCGAAGTTGCAAACAAATCTCAAAAGATTGTTTTTTTCCTTCGTTTTATACAATATTTTTTTTTTATAATTAAAATTTCAATAATTTTCTTCACAGACAGGCAGGAATTTTACTGATCAAAATACAAATCGTAATGAGGTGTAGATGAAAATGACTAAAGCTGAAAGCATACATACATATATTTTGTTTAGGTTTTTCTTTTTTCTTTTATATCTATTTTTAATTCATATAGTAAACAAGTGCTAGATATAATTATTTGTGTACTATTTGCATGTGTGTGTGTATGTATGCAAGTATGTAAAAGAAAATGGAATGTATTTATTTTTTTTGTTTTTGATATTTAAACATGTTGTTTGAAATATGATCATAAGGAAAGAGTCTCAGCATGAGATTTTAGGGTTTTTAAGAAATTTATATTCTTAATTAGGAAACACAGAATTGATTATATTTGTTTTTATTCTTTTACTTGAATCTTTTTGGTTTTTAGTACTAAAGTATAAACAGGAAATTTTTTTTTTAAATATATGTACATATTTGTATTAAAATTAAAATAAGAAATTAACAAAAATAAAGTAATGATAGCGGTGGTATAAAATAAATATAAGCAATCGATTCAGATCATCATTAACATTTTTAATGTATTTATAATACATGTGCAAAATTTAATTTTTTTTTTGTTAACAAAATAAAATCGTGACCAATTAAAACAGATAAAAGAGTTCAAAACAAAATTAAAAAATCTATGTATGTAAGTATACGCAACATTTAAATGTTTTTTTTTAAAGAAGTAAATTTTTCTTTACTTGATTTGATTATTAAAAAAATAAAATAAAATAAAATGAAAGACCAAAAAATCAAAAATCGGCGGATAATGGTGATTCATTAAATATTACGGTTGTGGGATATTTTCATAAATAAATACAATATTATTTAATGGTCAGTTTATACGTTCATTTTAGTACACATGTTGTGAAATTTTATGTAATAAGATAAAAGAGTATTGAACTCCATTATAGTATATACGTATATATCATTAGACCTTTGACTTTAATTTTATAAAATCTAAAACATTATAATATTTATCTGTAATGGCATCTAATAACTCAAGTTACTGTTAGTTTACCACATCAAATCATCTATGTATTATGATATTAATGCTGGTAGTAGATATTAGACCACAAAATAAATTTTTTGCAGAAGATGATTTACAGTGAACGTTTAAAGTTTTTATACATTCGGAAAAATTTTGTATATATAATATCATATATGTAGATTGATATGATGGGTACCATGTGTAAAAATTCAATACTAATATAGGTAATAAGAAGAAATGTTTAAAATTATTTTTATTTACAATTTTTATTTTTTTGAAATTTTAAAATTAATAGACTTACATTATATGTATATGTACTTGCAAGTTTTTATCTCTTACTGTTGTAATTCATCAAAAATATTAATACATAATTTAACATATATGTACATATGTATGTATATAACACATGTATTATCTTATCGTACACTGAAGTACCTATATATGGTTATTATTTCAATATACATATGTATTTATTTATATTCATGTAGAGGAATGGGAAATTTAGAAAAGATGAAGACAGTGAAGGTGGAGATCAAAAAGATTTCTACTTACTATAAGGTTTAGATTATTAGAACTGATGTTATTATATATAGAACTCAGCTCAGTAAATATTAAAATATACAAACGTTCGTTTCGTACGTATGTACATACATATATAAACGTATATAAAGCTACTGAACTTAGTTTAAAATAAAAGTTAACTGAAAGGTCCAAGTTCATTATTGATTTGAATTAAACAATCAAAAAGAAAATGTAAGACTCATACGCATAAATATGTTATGTTATTCGAGCATAACAAATATCATTAATTCTTAATTCCCACAACCCCACACAGTAATTGTAGTATACTGTACTGTACATTCATTTATAATATAAAAATTGCAAATACGTGTATGTATTATAATATACATGCATCTACTTACTATTATTAAAGAATTTAATATCCGCATAAAAAGAGGATAAAAATTGTACATCATCTAATATTGATAAAATATAATATGTAAATATATATGTATGTACCTACTTAATATCATCTATGTATCCATTCTATGTAGCTATGGTGTATTCATTTTTCATCAACATTTACAGTTTTCACAGAGTATAATAATGCATTTATTCATTATTGTATACATAAAGAAAAGACCTAAAGATTTACTGAAGATCTTATAGAACTAAATTACCTCATAAAAGTGGTTATTTTGACCGCTTAACAAACGGATAGTGTTTATATTTCATTTATTAGCTTCCATCATCGGTAAATTGGTAGTAATTACGAGCGGCACTATAGCCTACTTTGTCTAAAATCTTATAAAATGACCATAAATATGTTAGTCTAACCACGACTAACAGAGCAGTCCATCATTCTATTAAAATGCACTACAGATAAGATATTTAAGCCACTTGTATGTACATACATATCTTGTAAATAACATCAAATTTTTATTCCTTTCTTTGCCTTCCGTATTGTATTATTTGTTACTTTTATATTTTGATTAAAACATTTTATGGTGCAGGGTGTTAAAAGTTTATCAATTTATACCAATTAAGAATTTAAATTTTAAAATTACTTCTAATTAATTGAATGTCTTATATATATGTATGTTATTTAAATTTTATACAAATACATATATATTGTTTAAGAATAACGAAATGGGATTACTTTTAAACATACACCCTGCACTGTTATTTTTTATACGAACATCTAATAGTATCTACATAAATTCTATAACGAATATCATTCGTTTTGAGTGTAAAATTTAATCAAGTAAAAGGTGTAAGTGAAAGGATTTATTTTTATTTTTATTTTTGTTAAGACAACTGTGATCATTCTGATTCATTTCAAAAAATCTCTTCCTGCTTAGATCACTTGATAACATAACATGCATTCAAATTTAATACCCATAATACTGAATTATTATGAAAAATGTAAATTGTACTAATTTTAAATGCATACATCAATATACATACCTCTACTAATATACAATATGAATATAAAAAATGCATAAAATAAAATTTACCATGTATAATATATACATATATGTATACATAGAATATTTTCATTTTTATATGCATCTTTTGATATTTATACTGACAACAATTAATAGCCCTTCTAGCGCAAACATTGAAATTTTCTAAGAATAATCTGGTATGTTTGCCAAATTATGAATAGTGTTATTTTAATTTCTTTTCTTTATATGAATTTAACTATATTATAATATGAATGCAAAATTAATTGTAAATTCACGTGTACGTATGTATATATGTATATTCTCATTTGTAGATACTTATATAATGTAATAAATGTAATGCTAATGAACACACACAATGTATAAAAACTAAAAGTAGGAACTATAAAATGTACATAAAATGTAAATAAAAATTATTCTTAAAAGTGTAATTTAAATGTTGCACAAATAATTTTGTGTAGTCATCATACAATTAAAAATTGTGTATAATAAAGGCCCAACAACAATATATATTTTGATCGTATTTTTTTTTTTTTTTGTGTAATATTAAAAAAAAAATGTATTCACTCGAAAAATAGATATTAATTTGAATAATTATCCACCTGTTTATTTTTAAATATTTACCTATACATACGTAATCCACTACACAATGTAAAATTACGTGAGCAACAAAGATGTAGGCGTAAATTTAAGTTTTTATTAAATAAATTTTTTTTTTTTTAATCGGAAATATATTGTAGGTACTTATGTTTTAAAATTGATTTTTTTTTTCAATGTATTAAAGGCACTAAATGTTTTATTTTTATTTATTAGCTGAAAATAATTATGTATACAAAAAGCATTTTTTAAAAAAAAAAATCCAAATGAAACAAATACATTAAGTTAAGATTTTTTTTTTGTTTTGTTACAAAATTTAAAAGAAGCTCTCACGAGAAATATCCTAACATTTAGATATATAGGAAAAATTTTCTTATTACGAAAGCGAAAAATATGTAAATTGAAACATCAATCATTGGTTTGCACTTTGTACATTACTGATGAATGTGATGATCATGAGATGATGATGACAATGATGAGATGTCAATTGACAATTCCAAAACATATTGAGAATGTCTTACTTTTGTTTTGATTTCATTTTTTTGTTTTCTTTTACATAAATTGTGGTTATTCAAATGACATTACATTTTTATATGTTGTATTTATATTTTATATTACAACAAAACCTATTTTTCATTTAAATTGTCGGTGGTCTTTTCAAATCCCCAAAAAGTATTCGTGTCTATTTGTTAATTTGAGATGCACGATTTATGAGTTTTGTTGAAGGAAATATTCAAAAATTTCACATTCAAATTTTAAATTTTTTCTTTCTATACATTTTTCTTGACAATTTATTTATTTATTTATTTTTTTTTTTTTGTACAGCCAAATGATATTACATGCTATAAAAATTTATGCAGATATTAGTAGTGTAGTGAGGAAACATACATACGTACATATATAAATATACAAACATATTTTAAAATAAATACAATATAAACTCACATATAAATACATACACATGTATGTATCATAGGTTTATTCGTTAAATACTTTAATTCCTGGATGACGGAACTTTTCATTTTCTTTTGGGGGAAACAATTTAGAGCACGTCCGTATTTGACAGATTTATGGTAATGTCGAGAATACAAGTAGTTAAATATAAAAAGGAGTGTTGAAAATCAATTAAAAGTAGATTTTTATAGATTTAAATTTTGTCAGGTATAATAACAATAGAATTGATTTATAGAATTAAAAACAATATTATATTTTAGAAATTTAAAGAAAATATTTATTATATTTTGTTGTAATACAAAATTCCTTTCTTTTTTAATTGTTACTTACATATGTATGTATGTACATATACAGACATACATATGTATATTGTAATCATTTTCAAAGAAATCCAAAATGAGTTTTCAATTTTCTTGTCTTTTTAATTAATTATATGACTAATGAATATGTCTTTTAGATGATGTTAAAAATGATACCTATATGTATGAAAAGAAAGTTGCACAATTCTAACCCAGGAACTATCAAACAAAGATGAGTAATTTAGCAATGTAATAACGAATTTTAATTTTATTATATTTGTAGATAGCATTTTGTAATGCATTAGTGTAAATTGCATATATGTTCATATATGTATGTACATATGTACCTATATATCAGCTCCTTGTACTGGTCTCCAATATGCAATAAAATTCTCCATGTTATGTATATGTATATATTTTATTACTGAAAACTATATAGGTACATATATTCTGAATTGTTTATTGTTGTTTTTATGTTGGCAATTTGGCACAGAAAGTGAATATAATACACCTGAAGATTGAATCAAGCAAAAATTGAATAGAGCTCAAATTGTTGGCAGTGATACTTAAAACACTCATCTTATACTTTTAGCAATATACATACATATTTGATGTTAATAAATACATAGGATAAGGAGAAATTGAATATAAAGAAGAAAAATAAGAAGAGGAAGAATTGTAAAAAGTTATCCCATGTGAAGTCCCAGATCATGTATGTATGTGCAATATATTTTGTCTTTTCAAATAATAAGTTAAAAGTTAAGACATTCACAATGAGTTTTAGTTGTCGGTACTGCTGCAATATATAGTCGTATAGACGTATTTCTTATAAGATAGAAAACAACCCGGAAGTTTTGAAAACTTATAGTTCGAAGGGATTACACATTTTTCTGATTAAGTATATGTACTTATCTTATATACCTAATATGTGTTTGTATATATGAATTACAAAAGCGGTACCGACTAGCAAAAATAATAATAATATTACTATAACTATCACTGTAACTATGATTAAAAAAAAAAAAAATTAAAAATAAAACAATACATTTAGTTCCATTAAGATAATATAATGATAAAATAATGCAACCATACTATGTAAATGTATGTACCTACATATAAGTATAAGATATACATATATGAAGATGATGTGTCGGTTTGATGTCGACATTCGATAATTATGATGACAAATACAATATTTAAATACTACTTCATGTCACACTTTTCTTGTATTTATAAAATGCATTCTTATTGAATTTATTATGCGGTAATATTAAGTATGTATATGTGTACCTGAATGTTTCAATGAAGAATAATGAATGCAAAATATTGCAAGTAAAAGCAGGCTGTCTAAATTACTGGTATTCATATATACAAAAAGTACATATTTACATATTATTAATTATTGGTAAGTCAGACTTTAATAGGTCAGACGATGAAGCTATAAATTATACACAATATAGGTAGATATCGTTACAATTATAATTTAAGTACATATTTATGTGCATAAAAAGTGTAAATGCTAAAGTTATTTTTTAAATGAATACTATACATTATGTATGTATATGTATACACATATAGATATTGAAATAAAAAATTTTCACAAGCCATTATATGCATTATAATTATATAATCCCGGAAAAACTGAACAATTTCACATAATACTAATCAAAGCTTGATTATCTATAGGAAAATTTAATACAGAGAAAAAATATACAATAAATCGAAATAATGAATTCTACATTTGTTTCTGTTTATTTATTTTTTTTTTTACTTCATAAATCAATTGAAATTTTAAAAAGGAAAATAAAATAATGATAATTTGACCTAAATATTAGCACGTCAACAAAATTGCATTTTACTGTATTTTCTCAATATATCAAAGATATGTATACATACATATAATATGAGAATAAAAAATAAATTTCCTGTGTTGATTTATTAACAAAGATTACAATTAATATCAATAAAGAGTTGTTTTTTTTTTTTATTTTTATAAACGTTTATTTTATATTCGCTAAACTGTTCGAAAACAAATATTCATATTTGGAATTTTATAAATTTTTTTTAAACATTTTTATTTAAATGTCTTGTAAAACCATCTGTTTCATAATTTCTAAAATTGATTATGACTTTATAATTTATTTTGTCATTTTACAAGAATTTTTCATTTTTACATGTTTTTTGTTTTTTCAAAATTTAGTGTATGAATCTAATTCTTTATGTTTGAATAATATATTGTTATGTTATGACGATGATATGCAACATAAATGTATCTCTGACAGTTTAAATCTCAAATTCATTTCATATAAATATCATATTGTATATATGTGCACATATTTTTGGAACAATTCTTACATCATTTTATTTATAATATTTTTATAAATTTTAAATCCGTATCCGTACATTTTAATGTAGATATTGTGTATAGTTTTTTTATTTTTCAAAAATGAATAGTTAAATACTTGAATTTCAAATCAATGTTTGTCACAGTTAAGCTAAATTGTAATCAACCAAGTGATAATAATTTAAAATGAAATTATTTTTAAGGTTTGATTTAATTTTGAATTATTATGATGATGATGATTTCTCCCATATGTTGTTAATACATTCATACATATGTATGTACATATGTACATGCAATCAAAGGCAAAAACGCGAAGAATATGAAAAATTTGTACCACATAACAGAACTAAAATTGTGTACATTTGCATTGTGTATTTGCCTTAAAAGATGAATGTGTACATAGATATTTTTGTGCTTGTTCATATATGGTTTTGATCCATCTTTTTATTTGTAGTGAATTCGGGGAAAAGATGATGATTCTGATATAGCAACAACATCATCAACGACACCCCGCATTGACATTTGTGAACATACTGTATCCATATGCTGTATCTTCAAATTTTTTTTTTTATACATACATATTTTATTTTTACATACATATTTTGTTTTGTTTTTGAATCATAAGTATCCAATGTATAAGGCGCTCCCTATATTTATTATACTCGCATAATGCTGATGACCTTTGGCTGACTTGATGCATGTAA
Organism: Anthrax anthrax; assembly: GCA_963971155.1. NCBI lineage: Eukaryota > Metazoa > Arthropoda > Insecta > Diptera > Bombyliidae > Anthrax > Anthrax anthrax. The sequence continues at coordinate 24,641,402 of OZ020119.1, forward strand.
TGTAACATACAAGTGATGTATGCATTTTATGAAATAATTGTTATTGAAGCAAAGCTACAGTTAATATAAAATGAAAGCGAATGCAATGAAAAAATATCTTAATTCATGACAACATGTATGTATGTATAGTTTGGTATAGTAAATGTTGTTAACGACAATAGAATTAAATTGGTTTAAAACTGCAGTCAAGATGAAAAAAAAAAAAATGAAGACCAATAAGAAATGAATGATACATTATAGTTTAGCTGTAAACAACTCTCATTTTAAACTTTAAAAAAGAATATATTGAATGAAATGAACAAATTTTCATTTTTTTTCTTTCTGACAAATTCATGAAAAATAAATGATCCGTTTAGTTTTCATTTAAAACATGAATATTAGTCGAACGTTTAGAACGTGACTATATAGGGGATCTAAAATTTTTTCTGCTATCCTCCTATACGCACATGTTCATCATGAATATAAATTGTAAATATACATAACATTATTTGTTATTTTATTTATTTTTAATTTTTTTTTTTTTTATTTAAAAAATATTTAAAACCCCCTTCTTTTTTAACTTTGACCCAAAATTTTGAAAATAATTTTTATTGTATTTTCGAATATATTTTTTATCTTTTTCGATTTTTTGTTTTGTTTGTGTATTTTTTAATGAATTTTCTTAAATTTTGAAGTATTTTGACTGAACATTTTCTAAATATGTAAATGCGATATACATATTTATTTCTTATATCAGTTTAAATTAAAATGTAATAAAACATATTTGTTACTGTTAACCATATGTCGTTAAAAATGTATTTACGGAAAAAGGATATTAATTTTCTTTAAAAAAATTGTAATAATACTATATAACGATATAAAAAAGGTTATGGAATGAGAGTAGACAATTAACATTAAGTAGTAAGTACTATTGCAGTGCTGAAAATTTCAAAAAATGTAATTAAAAAAATATGCATATTATGTGAAGGTACAGCATAACAACGAGAAGTGATGTTGTGTACGTGTGGTGTCACAAAATACACAAATTTTACGAATTAGGTGTATGTCCATATGTACAAAAATAAACATTTCTTTTTTGTCATTTTACAAAATGTGGTTAATTCAGAAATTAAAATAAATCACTACTTTAACAAGTGAAAAATGGAAAATTGAAAAATATATATTATGTAAGTAATACTATAGGATCTCTGGTAATACATACAATTAAAAAAAAATTATTGATATCTTAATCAAAACATGTGTATCATTAATTTTTTGTAATATGTACATATGTATGTTTTTGAAACTAGAATTTAGTTGATACATGTTCTTATGGAAATATGTATGTATGTAAAATCAACATTAAGAAAAATCAAAACACTTGTAAATGTCCACAAAATGTGTACACAAATTACAAGTCAGACTGAATGATAAAGTTATTTTTCATGATCATAAAAAATACGATTTTGTTTTTTTATAAATATGAAGGTACATATGTATGTGTTTCAAAACTAATTTTATTTAATTTTATGTATTTAGATTTAATATAAGCTTTTCATTTTATTTATTTTTTTCAAGAATTTTTTTTGCTCAGATATGAAACAATAAATTTAACGTTTATTTTTTTTTTAATTTTATTTTACATTTAACACAAGGAATGTATTTTAATGTAGAATATATTTTGATAATTTGTATTTTTGTTTTAATTTTTAAAATTTTCTATAAACGAATTTATTGCTTCTAAAATTTCATTTTTTATTAATTTTTCTATTTTTGAATGATTATGTCGTGTGCCTATATACGTATATGGTTATTGTAATATGTATATATGTACAAAAATACATACATATATATATGTATACAAATGCATTCATTCACACAGAAAATTTTTTGGCATTAAACCAATAATAATGAATAAAAGGTGCTTGATCGCTGTTATTCTGGATTTTGTATAGAATGAATACCCTTCCGTATTAGAATTTGATTTATTACATCATAATGCATTTGAATTGGTATATAAATTCATAGTACAAAAACAAAAGTACATAAAAACATTCTTATTCTAATATGTTTTTCTTTAAAGACGTTGACACTTAAAATAGCAAAAAACGTTCAACTATTAGAACTGATCATTAACGTGTAATAATGAATCTCAAATTCCTTACTTTAATTCCGCAATCATTAATACAAAACAACATATGGATTCGCAAACCATAAACAAATATGCATCTATACATGTATAGAATCAGTAGTATATATGTATGTATGTATAGTGTTTTGGTATAGTGTATGAATTATTTTTCTTGTGTCCACTACATATGTATGTATAAAAATAACTTTATTTTGTCTGTAATATTATTTTTCTATGTTTACTAAGCGTACAGACATACTTACGTAGATTAAACTAGTAATTTGTTATTTTGTCATATTTGTATAATATCGTGTTTTAAAAGATTTGAAAAATTTTTTCTTGTTAATTTTCACTGGAATACCTTAGAGGACAGCTGAGCTTTGAGTACGATCATGTTATGGTTAAAGGAGATTGATCTTGATCACTAAATTAGAAAATAAAAAATTAAAGTAATTAATTTTGTCATTGTGTACAGACACTTTTAATATTGTCATGTATAGGTATATGTATGTATAAAAATCGGTTTCATTTATTTTGCAAACATGTCAAATTCAGAAAATATATTAATTGATCCCACACTGAATATCCTAATCTGAACAACTAATAATTTTAGTCATGAAAGGATTTAAAATGTAGATCTAAACAAAGTTTTATTTTAGTTTTTATTTCTAAGTGCAGAAACACTTATACTTGGAAGGAAATTTTATTTCAAATTAACTGGAAGAAGATCATCAAGATATAAAATTTTCGTATTTTATTACCAGACATTAAACTAAAAATAAAAAAAGGAAAGAAAATAAATTTTCTTATTTTAATTTTAATTCGAATCACATGTGTATCCAATTTTTTTTTTTTTAGGAAAATGTATAACGTTAGTTATACAATTGTATAAAATACTGTACATACATACATCGTTATAAATGAGGCATTCAAAATTTCATAAATTCTTTATGTTTTACAATACATAGTTTGTTTTGTAAAAAATATACATATGTACATACATACATAAGTGGTACCATTGGTAAAACACACATATAATTCGTGCGTATGTACATACATACATTTGTATATGTGTTCTATAATCTAAAAAGTATTAAATTACGAAAATCAACATTTTAAATTACAATTTAAAATGTACATCGACATTCGACATTTCATTAAATGATAAAATAATTGACGCAATCGTACTGAAATCAATTATTTTACTATTTTTGATTTTATTTAACTTTGATATCAATTGATTCCATTTCCGTTTTATATACAATTATTATCAATGAAATCAATAAAAAGCCTTCATCGTCAGTAATTTATTAAAATAAAATGAATGCGGGTTTTTATAGAATTTTTTTAAAAGATGAATGTTTATGAAATAAATTAAATATTTCTAAGATATTTAACATTTTAAATAAATTTTTTAAGAAAATTCAAGTAGATAAAAAGTACGAGTAAAACAGGTGGGTTTTACATTATTATGTTTTATGAAATTTAATAAACAAAGAGGACAAAATACAAAATAAAATGTGTAATCATGCTCATCAAATTTTAACATTCAACATAACTTTTTTATTCCCATGATTGTGAATTACCTAATTGAATAGAGCTAATTAAATTGGCACCTCACGAAAAACACGTCACATAAATCGGGTCATAATTTACTTAATAAACGTACATACAACAGCAATGTACATTTGTACGACAAATTGAAGTTCTCATCGATTGTTGTTGACAATTTGAATAAAATGAATATGAAAAATGGAAATACAAAACAAAACAAATGAAATGATTTTAATTTTATTACATTGTCTTTTTTTTATTTTTTTATTTTGTTCTGAGTCATATTCTCTCTAACAGGATGTATAAAACTTTGAAAGTGTATATTAAAATAATTTAGTTTGGAATTGCATAAAATTGCATTTCATATGATACATACAAAGTACATACGAAAATTGCATAAATATATAAACTAAAACTTAAATAGTTCCTTGTTATTTCATTTGAATCCTCTTTGCAATTTATAAAGATTATAGTCTTGAATTTTAAAATTCTTGATTATTATCAACAATTCAATGTACAATAATAATTGTGATAATAATCTATGCAATATGTGTACATAGTTAATATTATGTTGATACTTGTTGTGTTTTTTTTTTTAATTCGTGCATTTATTATCTAATCACATTCAGAAACTACTATACTTGAGTCAAATCCAGGTATAGTAAAGAAATCGAAATGAAAAATCAAATTCATTTCACGATTATAAAATATTTTGATTAAGACTACATACATACATACATATACACATACATATGTATGTATAATGTTGCTGGCATGTACGCTTAATGTAAATTACTTGATCATTTTATCCTTTCAAAAATTGACAATTGATCAATTTGATCTGAAAAATTTTCTTTCCTTTTTTTTTGTCAAAATAATAGTAATAAACTTTCATAGGTTTATAAAGTTGAGTTAAAAAGCTGTCTTTCAATTTCACTTTAAATCAGAATTTATATTACATGCGTGAAAATCTTATCACAGTCACAATGTATGTATCTGTATATAATTTGATATAATGTACAATATGAATATAGATTACCAGTTTTTATTGTTAGATAGTTCTTGTTTTTAATTTTTAATTAAATATAGGTATATTATGCATCAGCTAATAATATTCATACATGATAAAGCGTTTTACATATCATCACAAGTACACACTTGCATGCATTTTGTATTTCTATACAAAAGAAAAAAAAAAGGAAAATAATAATAGTAAATAAAGGAATATAAAAATTAAGAAAATAGTAAAAAAAAAGCAAACTGAAGCGTGATGTTGTGTAATGTCTCCATTGTAAATGTACGTGAGTTATATTCAAGATATATCATTATAATATGATTGTACATACAATAAAAAGGCACTATGATATATTTATACTCCTACTCTGATCATGCGTACGTAATTTGCATTTAGTTTCGATTAAAAAGTTCTTTACAAAGTTGAATAATTATTTACTACCTTCTTTTAAGTCCCATATGGTTTTAGTTTATATGCTATAATTTACATGGTCTCTATGTTTTCAAAATGCTTTTAAAATACACATATATGTATGAATGTATATGTTACATATAATTCGAAAATAAAAATTAAAAGAAATAAAATAACAGAAAACAAGGAATCAAATGAAATCTTAAAGTACATTCAACTATTAAACTATGTGATATTATGTGTGATATTACTTGAACACATACATATGTATGTACAAATACGAGGTATATATTTATTTGGGTAAATATATCCACATTTACGTAGTGGTTTGATTGTGGACGATTGATGACTATTTATAAAGTCTTATTATGTAAAGCTACTTTTATTCAAAATGCGTGTTGTAGTTGTAATTAAATGCATGCAAAGACGTTTTTATGGTTTAATATCTTTGGTCACGATGTGGATGGGATTTAGGGAAAATGTAAAATTATATTCAAGAATAAAAATTAGAAAAGAATAATTTAAAATTGTAAATAAATAAATGATAAAGAAAAATTAAATTTTCTTTGATTTGAAATTGTAGGTACTATACGATTAAAAGTATTAAAATCGTTATAAAAAGAAAAAAAGAAATTTGCTTGAAAGAAAAATCAAATAAAAGTTTTTACATAATAATTACATAAAATATTTTTAGTTGTGTAAGTGGTAAAGCATTGAAAAATTCTAGGGCGTACATAGACGTTACATATATGAAATTCTTTACTTACTGGTGAATAAAAAAAGAAAATAAAAGAAATTTTCATGAAAAATAAATTTTAGCATTTTCTCATGAACTTTTTAATTTGATATATTAAATTCTTTGATTTATGATAAGATTTTCTATTATTTTTTAATCATTACATTTAAATTTAATAAATTCAAAGATATTTCAATTATTTTTAATCATAAATAATATCCGGAATAAATCAATATTGTTACTTAATTCAATCTTTAAGATTATTAAACTTTTCTTAAAGTTCATTATATAGGTATATGTACATATGTATGTGTGTATAATGTATAAGTGTTGCAATACGGGCATTGATACATTGATGCCACTGTTTCTACCATGTTTTATAATGATTACAGCAATTTCTCATCATTGAAAAATTTGATGTGTATGTAAAAGATCATATATTCATCATATACAATACATATGGATGTTGGCGCATATATTCCAGTCATATACTAATCAAATATCACATCGAATTATTAAGATTCGAATCTTGCAAACATATAAGATCAAAGTTCGATATTCAATTGTCGGCCAATAACTTATTTCATTCAAAATTCCCAAGTTTTCTCATCAATATATCACTATGGGTATGTTTAGGTGAATTCTTATATATAGTATATTATGTATGTACATACATTTTCAAATCAGTATATATTCAATTATAAGTAATTCATAAGACATTTTATATTAACAATGTTAATAATAATCAATGCAATAACGCATCTACACATTCATATTTTGTTCAAATTATTAAAGTCAAAGTGTGTATGTACATACGTACAAACGTTAAATAATATATAATATGTATGTACGTGTATTTTCGTATAAGACACATTTTGTCATCGCTTTTTCAGATATACACCCTTTTGACTATCATTGGATAATTTACTAACATTCATCGGCTTCATTAAAATTTTAACTTCCTCCTTTAGCACATTTACGTTATTTAGTTATAATACATGTACTATGTACATTTACGTTATGAATCGCTATGGCTATATCAGTTTTTTAATAACTTATCACTTGGAAGCTTCCATGTATAGCCTCATTTTATGAAGATCTCTGAGGTCAAATGAGACTTCTACATGCATTCATTTATAAAAGTATTTTGATGATCTAAACAAGAATCAAAAGAATTCCAATTTCTTTGTACGCCAAAAGATTTATTATTTGTATAAAAGATGTACAATCGTATCTATATGATACATTTATTACCCATATGTACGTACATATTATATTGTATAATTTACTCTCAATTAGTTATTCATCGTTTATCAGCATAAATAATATTAAATGTTTACTACATACTAACTTGGTGCATTTAAATGAATTTTTATCAGTATTACCATTTTAAGACAATGATTTCATAGGCGAATGTGAAAGTAATCAAAAAAATACCCAGCATTTAATAATGTGAACATTCAAAATTAATAATAACACGTACTTCAAAAAATGAATAATTAATATATTGGAAAAATTTTTGATTAAATTTTGTAGCATAACCCAAAGTGGCCAAAGTAAATAAAATGGTTACACTGATTCATCTTCGTGTCCGATTTCTCTGGTCCTGTGTTTCGTTCAAACCAATTGTTATTTTTACGGACGGAATTGAATGACGATTTCGCGTTTCTTACTTCCATTTATTAAACTCTCCACATATTGTGTCTATGTCTATTAATATAATAAGATACTATTTTTTTATGCCAATGGGTTCATAAACCATGTTCTGTAAATTTATAGTTGTATGAATGTTTGAAAATAATCAAAATATAACTTCAACACGTAATACATTATAAACATGAATATCACAACTCTTTTGATTAAAATTAAAATTAAATTTATGTACATATATGTATCTGTACGTATGTGCATTATATGAATATACATATGTACATATGTATGTATGTATACATTAAGATGAAAATAATTTGTTATAGGGGGCGAGCTAAAATTCTTGAGTCCCATGATTTCATGTCTACAAAGTATTGGTTCATCTTCATACTTTTATTGTTTGCTTGTCAATTGTGACCGATGCCCGGCAGCCTGTATATTTTCTTTATGACTGGATGAATTTTTGAATTGAATGTAGGCTTTAATACAATATCATGTACATCTGAATTCAAAAAATATGTACACATTTCAAGCTTATGATGATGATGATGATGATGATGTTGATGATAACAGAACCAATGCTGCGTTTGTCCTTCTTATTATATCTACATTTGTATACAACAATTGAGATAATCATAATAGTAATAATTTGTGTTCATTGTGTATATAAATAAGTTTAAATGTATTTTATATGTAAATGTAAATGATAAACGCATTTTTTATATGTGTATATACGTACATATGTATACATTGATCAAAAGAAAAATCATCTCGATTAACGCGAAGACTGTATGCGGTCAGAGTTCAAATACCGTCAATTGAGCCAATCAAGAAATATTCAGTGTTACTGAACATTTATACATTATATTCATAAAAAGAATTTATCCATGTATTTATAATAAATTGTATGTATTTAAAACTTTTGTTACTAAAGAATTATATTCGAAATATTTTTTATATTTGAACGGAAGATATTTAGAACTGAATAGAAAAATGTATATTGTTATGAAATTAAAATACATTATAACATACAAATACATACATTTAAATAAATACAAAATATGTACATACATATATGTACTTTTTAAATAAATATGCAATTATTCAAAATTTAACATATTTTTTTTAAATAAAATCTTTCAAATTCTTTATGTGTTTATTAAACTTTGTGTAGAAAAAATTTTATGACGTAAAGAATTTTTTTGCATATTAATAACACTGAAATAAACAAATTTTCATTAATCAATTTATCAGACAATTTTTTCACTTAATTATGAAATTGAGGACAAAATCTTTCAAACTTCATTTGTTTTTTTATTTTTTTTAATAAAGATGTTGAAATTTATTGAGCCATACGAATTTTAAAATTATTGCTTTCATTTATGTTCATAATTATGTTCGTAAGAAAATGAAGAAAAAATGAATTTTACATTTTATTGTTAAATTTGTTGTTCTTATCCAGGGCTTTTTGTTTTATTATAAAAAACTGTACGGAATAAAGCAAATTTAACGTAAGTGAAAAGTACATGTTCTGTGTTGAAAAATTTTTTATGAATTGTCTGAAAAATTTTCTTTCATATCATAACTAATTATTACAATGACGCCATTTTTTATTTTGATTTTAAATAAATGAATAAGACAATAAATAATTAAAAATCCTTCAATTTATGTATTCGCTTCCTTTAGACATGTACATATATGCATTGAATATTCATTTTACATTGTACATTGTATTTTCACCTCTATTCAAAATGACATTCATGTGCAGTACAAAGGAATTAAACAAAGTTCAAAATGAGTGTAAAACAGTATTTTTATTTTACACTCAATATATAAAATACATTAGAAAAATTAAAAAAATGTTGTACATAAATATTTGTCTTTTACATTAAAATAAATACAAAGACCATTTTCATTTACGAAAAACCTCAATGAGGTAGATATACATTCTTTTGGTGTAATGAGGCACAATTATGATTAAAAAAAAAAAAATATGCATACATACATATATGTATAATAGAAATGTTATGTCTGAAAAGGTCTTTTCTATATGCCATCTCACTAATAACTTTTTTTTTAAATACATATAGTATATACTTTGTCTTGCAATGGAATCACGCATGTATAAAAGTGTATGGTTTTCACAGTTTCTTCATCTTTTACATTGTAAATGTAAAAACAATGCGTTTATGAAAGTATACATATTTCATACTTTTCTAATCAAGAATTACTTTTTTTTTCCAATGCATGAATAAATTGACTAGACAATAACAGCATAAGGTATTTTTCATTTTAGTTTATATGTGTATTTGTACATATTTTTCTAGATTTTCTTAATATATAGCAATACATAATTAATTATAACCTTTTAATTGACTTTTAAAATATTTTAGAAAAAATAAATTAAAAAGTCATTATCCAAATGATAAAAATAACAAATATGAATTTGTAAATGTGAACTAAATTTTTTTCTATTTTAGGTAAAAAATTTGTAAAATTCAATTAATTTTAGTTTTAAAAATTTATCTGAAATTTGAAAATGTAGTAATTATAGGTTACATAAGATCATCATCATCTTAAAATTACATTGAACTGATATAATATTATAAAAGAATGATATTATAAAAGGATATAAAATATGTAATATAAAATTGAAACGTTTAAGGATCATTTAGGGATCATTTGAAAATAAAAATAATTATATAGGTAGGTCTAAGAAAAATGAAAATTTGAAATGAAATAAATTGTGTATCTTTACATACTTCTTCTACTACAAATACAAACATTTTTCTAACATCAAGAAACATATTTTTCAAGTAATTTTACTACTAGTCCTTTTTAGTTAATAATACATAGTGAATATTTGGGTCAAAAAATCAATCCGTTGTGGAAATCCCATTAGATAAATAAGAGTGAAACTGGTGAAATGCTTTACTAAAGGAAAAAAAAAGAAATGCGTGTATGTACATATGTATGTATGTTTAAAATTAAATTTTTAATAAAAATAACTTTGTGTGCATGCAAACGCCAAAAATGTAGAACATTAAAATATTAATTCATGCATCATTATTATAAATACGTACTCTGTTTTCATGCATTACATTACTATTTTATTTACAATAAAATATATTTTGTTTATTATAAAAAGTGCACATGAATGGATAAATAACTAAAAAGACGGCAATAAACTATTACACTAATTAAATACAGATAATTGTTAAGCTAGTCATTTCCTCTATTTTATTGAAATACCCTTCCCCAAAATCGTGCCAAATATTTTATTTCTTCCTTCTTAACACTAAAAAAAAACATATTTTACCCTTGAGGACAATGCACTCGAATGCAAAGATTTTTGTATACATATTTTTAAGATAGATAAATGCATACAAATGCGTGTCGTCTTTGTTTCTATTTATATGTACTGTACATATTGTGAATATATTTAAAACAAAATTTTCCTTTTTTATTTTTATTTTTTCTTATACATATACATATTATAATCATGAATAATATGCAGTTGCTCTGCTATTATAATATTTTACATGTGTACGTATAATGTTGTTCATTAGAAAATCCAATGCTTCTTCGATGATTGTTGATGAAAGTAAAATTAATGTTTTAAATACTTTTGTATAAGTATGTTCGCATGTATGCAAAAAAAAAAAAAAACAGATAAGAATTAGATATCTGCTAAAATATCCGTATTTATATTATAATAAAAGCATACGTCGATTCATAATACAAAATATACATACGCATGTAGTTACATAATGCAAATGTGCATATGAACAAATCAAGATTAGATTCTCTCTGTCATATTTTTAGAATTCTTAAAACCACTTTAAGATACTAAAACTGCCATAAAATTATTTTAATGAGCCACCTCCTTGCTGCTGGCGTTTCTTTTTGTTAATTTGCCAATTCTTATACAAATATTGAAATATGTGCTAAATGAGAACCGAAACTATCTAACTATAAATAAAAGAATACAAATTTTTAAAAAATTAATAAAAAAATTTAAAAATTAATTTCACCAACATCAATGTCATTCAATTGTAATTAAATGGTTAATTTTTTTTAATAATAAAATGCAAAATTAAATGATCGACAAGAACATTATTTTGAATTATAGCGTAGAACGAGTATGTAAAAGTCTTTAAAAGATTATACCCAATGTATAATTAGCAAAGTACAATGTACATACATACATAGATTTCCATGAAATCTACATATTTATGTAATAATCTATATAAATTACAATACTGTGTAATATATGATCATGTATGTATAACAAATACATATGTGCAATTGTATGTCAATTGTCCATTAGTATATACGAGTATTATAATACTAGAAATCATTTGTTAATATGTATCAAATCAATTGTTTTCAATCTAGATACATGTGTGTATGCAATCCAAATGCAACATAACATATATTTTAGTTTATTTGAATGTACAGTATTTAGCATGTACAGTGTCATCAATTTGAACCCTTTGGGTCATTTTAGAAATTGAATCGTGACTACACATGTATAGTAAATTTGACTAATTATTCGAAAATAGAAAGAGAGAAAATTTTATGGCAACAATTTCATGTTAGATTACAAAATAAATATGTATGTATCCGCATATACTATATAGAACAACATGCATTTATGTGGTTAAATAATGAAAAAAAGAAGTCAAGTTCGTTGATTAAGAAGCATTGTAACAAAATTTCAAATAAATGCGGCACAGGAAGTAATATAAAATGCAATTGATTTATTTATGTACATTGCACTTATTTATACTTATATAAATAATGAGGTCATTAAAACTTTGCAAAAATTCATTATGAACATTAAAAGAAAATAAAAAATGAATTTTAAAAATGCATTGATATTTCGTATAATTAGGTTGGTATTTCCTTTAATATACATTTTCAAGAGTTTAATTTTCTTTTTACTTATTTTAATGACTTTGTAGTGTAAAGTTTTAATACTCTTATACTTAATTGTGAATGGTTAAATTAAAATCATAACTAGGAAGGACAACTTCTTTTGTATAGGTATATATTTATGTACAATATAATATGATGTATAGTACAATAAATAAAAGTTTTTAGCTTCTCTAAATGTTTCAAAATTATCAAAATTCTAAAATTTAATTTTATTGTTAATTTTTTGTTTTCCCTTTAAAATAAAATTATGTAATCGAATAAATGGATTTTCTAAATTTATTTTATTTATAAAATAAAAATTAGACATATGTATGTAAATTGTAACATATTCTAACAGTAAAACATTAGAAAGCTTTTTGAAGGTAATTTGTCTACAATGTTGTTAAATACATATGTACATATGTATGTACATAGAAATATGAAGGACAATATCAATATTTTAATTTTTATAATTTTTCGCCATAAAATACGAAAACGAAATTAATGGTTTCCTATTAATATTTTTAAGAACAAAATAAAAAATTTTAATAATTAGAGGTTTTCTTGTTGAAAAATAAAATTAGTTAAAAATGTGTAAAAATAGAAAACTATAATGTTATAAAGATTTTATTTTCATTTTTTATAAGGCCTACGAGATAGTTATGTATTCCACCTTGAAAATTATAAAAAAAGAATAAAATTATGTCTTATTTAAAGGTAGTAAAATTATCAAAAAATCGTTCTAAAACTTGAATTACCAATATTTAATATAATTAAAAATTTGTAGATATTATACGTGCTATCGAACACACATACATATGTACATATTTAAGTTACCAAATAAATTATTTTATGTGGCTTTATTGTCTTATAAAATTTTTCTTAATTTTATCATTAGTGTGGCTTCTAGTTTTGTTACTTGTTCCATCACCATATTGTTTTTATTAATTGTTTTTTTTTTTTTTTTTTGTTTGATGGAGGCTCGTCTAGTCTACTAATTCATTAAAAAATTTCGTAATATGTCAAGGCACAAGATGTATTTTTTAAAAATAATTTTGTAAGTAAAACAAAATATAAAAAAAACAGGTTATAGAAATTGAAATGTGTAAATGTATGTATTACACACATAAAAGAAATTTTATCATTATGTTTTCGTTTTTTCCGATATCATAACTTCAATGGTAGCATCTACTAAATAGGTAATCATGATATAAATATAGGTATAAAATTACGTAATCCATCTATACGAATTTATACATGTAAATGGTGTATGTATATTTTATTATAATTTTTATTTTATTTTTATTAATGCATACGTGCATGTGCAGTTGAAAATTAAATTTTGTTACCCATCACTTACGAAAATTTTCTATTTACGCTGAACTGATTATAAACAATAATTTCTAATCAGTTTCCTGGCAAACTTGAACTGATTTCTTGAGTAATTTTTTTTGTTTTTGTTTTTTTTTTTTTGATTAACTAAAAGTAATCACAATGAATAAATAAAGGTAACAATTGTTATGTAATCTTTAATAATGAGAATATGGCACAGAGCAGACGTAAATGTGTTCAAGATGGAATATAATATAATGCATGTTACATTAAGAGTACAATAATGAAAAGTAAAATAAAATGTTTGGAAAATTTATTTTGTATTCTGTATTTTATTGTGTGTGGAAATCAAAGAAACTTTACAATGATGTGTATTATCAAAACATGAAGTCTAATTAAAGTATGTACATTTTGTTTTATATATGCAATTAATTATTATTTTTGTTTTTTATTGTAATTTTTTTCATTTTCATTATTTTTATTTTTATCTCACTAATTGTAACATTAATTATCACATAGTATGCGTAGATGTTGAGATTTTTAAAAAATTCCATTACTATCATTACATGGTTAACGTAATGCAAAGCACTTTGTTAGATTATTATGAATTTATAGCATATATACATAAGATAAGCATGTATATATGGAAGTCATAATAAGAATGTATGTACATATGTGCATAAAATCTTAGTTGTATATGTAAAAAAGATGAGAAAGAAAAACGACAAATATGACAACATTGTTGTGTTGTGTGTACGAGTAATAATAATGATGACTACAAAGATGATGGTATAATGGTGATGATGATGATGATTGTATGTTGGGCTTAAATTGTTTTCTTCACCTAAATTCCCATTCTCGTTACTCACTACTCTATTAGATATTTATTGCATTTATAGGATATTATGGCCTAGAGGTGCATTTATTGCATCATATAAAATACACGTGTATATTTAACACTTAAATACATGTACCAATGAATATAAGAAAATCACAGAAAAAGTTGATAATGTTGACGAAGATGATGATAGCAATCGTTGCAACACGAAAGCATCATCATTTTAAAAATTAAATACAACAATAAAACTTAATAATATGCTTTAAGTTAAGATACAGATACAATATTTAAATCATATACAAAAGAGTTAAAACCACAAGAATTTTATATTTAATAATATACACCTGGAGGGAAAATAATGCGAAAGTAATAATGGTAATAAAAATAATGAAATATTTATATGTAATGTGTTCAATAATATATTAATATGTATGTGTATATGTACATACAAATGTATGTTATTGTTATATTGAATGTTAAACAAAATAAGATGAAATGTGAGGAAATTGGATTTTGAAGCCGAGTAACCTGAATCATATAAAAGCTCATATATTTAACCTATTACCTATACATGATTGTAACAAATATATAAAGTGTACTCGTACACATGTATGCGTATTTGATATGAAATTTTGTAAAATATATATTATTGAATATTTTTTTTGGTATAGTGATCGAACTACACATGCCATTATCTATTGTGAAAAGGTGATGAAACGTTGTAAAAAAAAAAAAAAATAGAAAAATGTGTTGATGATGATTATGATGATGTGGTTAAAATTTATGATTGAGAAAAATCAGATATGTATATTTTGTAATAGGTAAAAGCCAAAAAGAGAATTTTGATATGTACGTAAATATATTCCTATGTTAATGTATTATTATGAATAATAATGAACATGCGATAAAAAATAAGTTATTTTATCCTGTTTTATTTTTATGTGCAAGCAGGATGTTTTTAATTTGCAAATCTAATGACATAATATTTAAAAAATAAAAGAAGAATTAGAAGTATGCACATGTGTGTATTTACATATAAATGTACAACACTTCCTGATTGACTGATTCAAATAATAGTAAAAATAATAATAATAGTAATTATTATTAAAAATAATAATAATAGGCTTTATATGTATATCGCGGTATTGGATTTTGATATCACACGTTGCAATAATATATTATGTGCATATATGCATGTCTATCAAATATAAGACATACTATATAGACTATCAACCGTATGTCCGTATCCACCATAATTTAGCTACCGTTGTAACATTTTTTCTTACCACATGCATTTTGTATAACACCACACATATATGTACATACATATAAATATGTACCTATATCTATGTATATATGTATGTATGTTTTAGATTTCCGTAGCTGATGCAGGTATATTATATCACACAATAAAAAGTTAAAACTTAATAAAAAAAAATTCGTTAAAACTTTACGAACATTATTACATATATGCATTTGTGTAGATTTACCTGAATTTTATTGAAGATAGATTTATTGATATCAAGCATATGTATGTACATACGTGCATGAAGGTGTATATTATATTAAATGGCAAAATAATAACAAAACCAATCAAAAAATAAATATGCAATATTTAATTGTAATGTAAACCTGCGTGCGAATTGTTTGCTTTTATTTATTACTTGCACACGATTGATTTCGAGTTTTGTAAATATAGGAAGAGGATGGGGTGGTGTGGTAAATTTTGTGGAATCATTCAAATATGTCTGTACACACAAACCAAACACAAGAAATGGCATACAAAGATATATACATAAACATGTGATACATGATGCATGTCAATTTCTTTGATATTATAATGTCGATTGGATTCTAAATGGAAATGGGAATGAAAATTGGAAATAAAAAGTTACATAATATTTTGCATGTAGGTATCTATGAAAAATTGAATAACACTTGTAAAAGTATAATAAGAAACACGCGTATGTGCAATGCTTACGAATATCACTATACCTACATAAGTATGTATGTACATACATGTATGCCAAACAGGAATGTGTTATTAATACGTAATTATGAAAACCATAAGAGGAAAAAATGAACACTTTAATTAATTGAATATTTTTGTTTTAATTGTATAATACTTCACATGAATAATAGAAATTGAAAAAATGTACATTCTGACATACAAACAAACATAGTAACACATTTTTAAACAGATGGAAATTTTCGCTATATAAAATAGGTAGTCTGATATTTAAAATATTTTACTATTAAAAATATTATAAAATGTTTCTTTTAGAAGCTAATATTTTGTAAATATTTTAAAGAAAACATCTTAGTTCTTTTTTCATTTATTTTTAAATTCATCAAAACACTGGAGTGCTTTTGTAATAAAATCTCTGCCTAAAATTATTTTATATTAAAAATTTCATATGATCAAAATAAATTAAACAAGTTTTTAGATGACCTTTTAAATTGTTTTTTCAAAAGAAAAAGTTAATAACATGAAAGTATAAAAATTTGGAAAATCCGAATGGAAATTATCAAGAAGACTTTATTAATGAGGTGAATTTTGGTAATCAATACTTGTTTTTGTTTATACATACTTTATTACAGAAAAATTTCTATACACAGTACAAAAAAGTTCATACCTACTTACATATATTATTATGTGCAAATTCTAAAATGGAAGAAAAATATATTTTTATGTATACATACATACCTACATAGTACATAAATACCTATATATATGCTTATACAATATTTTATTTTTAATTATATTTGTTTTAATAAAAGGACAAGGTTTTATTTTAATCAATATTATTATCAATATTTATACATGTTGTTTCGATGCTGAATTAATTAATGTCGGAAAACAAAATTATTAATTATACATAAATTAAACAAATTGTTTTAAATGGAAATTTTTTACAAAATTTCAAATATTTGAAGAATTTCATTTTTATTTTGATTTTCTTCAATGTAAGATATCATGTACTTATTACAAGTTTCTTTAACGGAATTTTTATGAAATTTTCTCACGGAAGTCCTATGATATTTCTATATGTAACTTATTATCCTAAACTATACGCATACATATAAATGTACATGTTCTTATGTACATACATCATATCCTTTTTTTTTAAAGTTTAACTTGCAATACAAATATACAGTCAAGATCATTATTACATTTTAAAAAATTTCAGATAAAAAACTAAAAAAAAAGAGAATTACTAAAAGGAATTTAAAAAATGAAATATTTTATAATAAAAAACAAAATTGAATCAGTGCAACAGGCACATACCTTTTTACCTTTTAATTTGTATATGTACGCATATGTATGTGTAATACCATAAAAATGTTAGTTCTTTTTAAAACATATAAAAAAAACCAAGTATAAGAATTCATCTATCATTTATCTAGGACACTAAAAAAAAAAAAAAGAATAAGAATAAAAAGAACATTTTCTAAAGAGCATTAAAATGAAAAAATAAAAAAAAAAATGAAAACAAATGCCACCTTCTTGAAATCTTAAGAAATTTTTCTTCGTATCAGAATGAATAATGAAAATAAGAATTAAAACCCCAACAAGAAAAAAAAAATGAATAAAAATGAAATTGATAATGCATTTGTTGACTATATACATAACACTTACAATTTACACACACAGACATACATATGTACAAGCCAAAGTAAAGGAAAAAATTATATGCGTATATACACGTGCATGTACATATTTACAGGTTCATTTTGATCCTTTTTCTTCAATTGAGTTTCTATTTTGGGTCCCTTTTGGAATTATACAGACACTTTCCTTTTTTAGTTCATCTTTTCAATGTTTATTTAAAGATTGCATATGAGATATTTAGGCATTGAAATTATGTAAGGAAATATTGCACCTTTCCCTTTTTTTAACTTTTTTTTACATACTTGTGTATGTTTTTTTTTTTTGTATTAAATTCTTTGACTTGTAAAGGTCTCTTGTGAGGGTTACATCGTATTGCAAATAAAAATGAGTTTTAATAGTAACAAAGAAAGAACATAAATTTTATAAACTTATTTATAGACTAAGATTAATAAATTGAGTTAAAATGTTTTTCCATGTAATAAAGAAACAAAAGAAGGTAGAACAGTTACAATTTTATCGAGGCAAATTATGTGATTATATATTTATAAATCATTGAAAATCAAAATTTCAGCTACTCTTTTGATTTATGATTTATTTTAAAAATTCTAGTTTAATACTTTCAGGGAGTAGATGCGTTATTATCTATACTAAAGCATACAATTTGCTCTAAATTTATAATCTAAAGCTGTCATACATGCATAGTTAAGTTGTTTTTTTTATTCGTATAAATATTTATAAATCAAAAATTTATTTCAGTAAAATTATTAATTTGTTGATAGATTTTCTGATAACTGTGAAATTACTTTTGTGGATATTACATATAAATCCAACATTCCCGTAAAATTAAGAATCGAATATGTATACATACATATAGTATATGTATGTAACACCAAATATAAAAATTGGGTCTAAAAGAAGCCTAACAAATTTAATATACATACAAAGAGAAGAAAAATGTTTTTTTTTTTGCTGTTCCGTTGTAGGTTTACAAAATAGTATTTATCGCTTATACATATGTACATATATTTATGTCCTCCTCCAATTTCGTTTAATGGATTTATCTTTAAGATTTTTTTATTCTAATAATTTTTTTGTAGACTAACTAAACACGTACGTGTGTAATATGTACACATATATACATATGTATGTGTGCAACATAAAGATACATATTATATGTATGTATATACTTACATATTTTTTGTTTGATCGAAAATGTGGCATAGGATTTTACCAACCTAAATAAAGATCGTGGGAACGTGAAATGTTTATTATTTTTTTGTGTATACGTTAACGAACAGATCAAATAAATATGTTTCTAGCAGTTCCTTGATCCTATTTTGTAGAGTTTTTTTCATTCCTTTTTTCTTGTATTAAAGTATACGTACACTTGAAGAAAAATACTTTCAACATCGATAATTCGGTTGAAATAAGTTTGTGTATGTGTGTAATGATGGATCTTGAATTATGTATATATAATTTTGAAAAATTTTCTAGGATATCCTTAAAATTGAATTTGAGTTTTTAATTCTAACATGTGTACCTCGTGCAGACATGAAGTGGTACAGTTAACTGAAATATTTTGTATGTATGTACGTATGTTCATTGGAATGTTTTTCAAATTTTTACATCTTTTGTATCAGATTACATTTTGACCGTTAAAGTCTTTCTCTTTTATTTTTCTGGTTTTCGTCATTCTACCAAAAGAATCGTAATAACATATTTTATAAATCGTACTTTCATTGTCGAAACAGCTATTTGGATGAATTAATTTTTAACAATTTTACGAGTTTGTTAATTTAAAATTTTAAATTTTAAAAATTTGATGGATTATCATTTCAATATTTTGAAAATAATATGGCAATGGAAATGGGGTTAGAAAAGTAGTTAAGAACAGAACAATTGTTCAAACTAAAGTTCACATCTAGACTGTAAAGCCAGGAACACTGGCAACAAAAAAACTAGGTATGTTAAATATTGCATTATAATAAACATTGAAATTTTTATTTTGTTTTGTATACATACACACATAATTACCAGATCGAGAAAGAGTGAGTAATGAGTTTTTGAAACTTCCTCATTTCTACATCTTCAATTTTCTGAAGGTCAAATTAATAAACATGCATAAATTTTTCAAATAATCATATTTTTATATTATTACGTACATACATCTTACTGCTTACAAAAACAAAGAAAAAGAGGAAAAAATACTGTGTTACCGATGAGATAATAGTTAAATAAAATATGTGAATAAATGCTAATACTGACCTAATTACCAAATCAAATGAAATCCATTGAACCAACTTTAGATTATATGTTATGTACGTTTGTATGTATATGTATGCAGGCAGACATTTGTTTTTATTTAATTTTTAAAATATAATATGTTGGATTGGAACTCCAGTATTCAATACGTACATACATACATACATACTTGTACATATCTTAAAACAAGTTCCCATATAATAAATTCAAATCAAGATTTTAAAGTTGCATTCAATCAACAGACAGCAAGTTAGCCAGCCAACCAGCCAAGTCAGGTTATTATGTCATCCACTTATTTAAAATTTAATATAACCAAAAGACAGTGAAGCAATCAACGAATAAAAAATATAATAAAATGTAAAATGAAAACAAAACTTAACGCAAAAAATAAAATCCCGATATATTAAATAATTTTGTTTTCTTATTTACACCCTAATGTAACAAAATCAATTCATTTATAACATTATATTATGTATGTATGTCGTAAAATAATCATCTCATATTCAAAGACATTATATTTCAATCTGCAACTAATTTATACCCATGTATAGTATATATTGATCACTACTACTATAATCAATATTTGCTATACATACATACATATTATGTATATTATAACATCAGTATCACTGCGTTGATATAGCTTAAATGTACATATGTATGCATGTATGTATATGTGCATAAAGTTGCAGGAAACTTTCACCTTTCACGTAATCTTTCCGTATATTGCAGTAATCAATGAAATGTATGGGCGTTTGAGATATAGTATAATATGTTGCACCGGTCTGATGCATATACAGTATGCATGTGCAATGTATGTATATTTCATTTTTTTATGTTTATACATACATACATATAAAACCTAAATCACCACTAAAGCCACTAACATTGCACTGCATTTATTGTATCCATAGGTTTTTTCTTTAATATTTACCTTATGTTTTTTTTTTTTTTTTTAATACAGTGTATATTTTATTCCTTAAATTAAGAAATGAACATCGATGTACAACATCATTGATGCATAAAGAAAAAAATTTAAATCAAAAGGTAGATACATATATTTTGTATAGAGTGTATTATGAATTTATTTAGTTTCATATTAAATATTATTATAATTAATTATTAACGTGAATTTTTGTACAACATAATTGTATAAAATTGTAAGACGGGGTACAGTCAAAAGGTTGGAATTTTTTAAATTTTTTCAAATTTTTTATTTGGCATAACACATTTACATACACATACTTTTTGTTTATGTTAAGAAGAGAAAAAAATACTTTATAAATGAAATTGCATAGTTCCTACAATAAATTAAAAAAAAAAAAATATAAAAATACATAATTCATCATATTCATATGTATCTATTCCATTTCACAGTCTATATCTTTCGAGTTTTCATTTACGTTTGTACTATGTCTTAATATGTGTATAAAGCAAAACATAAACGTATAAATATACCTGTACATATATACATACATACAACGAGATTTTTCTCACAATAATGCAATACAAACGTGATGATTAGATAAATTTATTACGATAACAATTCCGATTACCCAATAAACTTGAAAGATGACAGTTTTCTTTTTCTTTTATAAACATTTCTTATTTTCTGCTTTAATTTTTTTATTTTCTTCAATTTCTTCCTCAACGTTAAATCCAGGTTATTTGATTAAAAAGTATGTAGACGATTCTTATTTGGTGTGAATAAAGTATTATAAATATTTAATTAAAAAAAAAAAAAAAAACATCTCATAGACTTAGATGATATGCAGAAATTATGTTCTGTTCTCTAACAATCACAAACGTCTTCTTTAAATTTGTGAACAAATTTTTGATCAATATACATACTCGTATGAATAAGGAAAATACCAACTTTTATTTCGAAAAGGAAAAATGGTGCACAAATATACATATACATATGTACGTATATGCGAACACCATTCAAGTTATATATTATCTTACTAACCTACTTTTATCTGTTACTTAATTCCGGTATTTACATCACATGTAAATGTAATCCATATTTGTCGGTTTTAAATTGGAAAGAAAAATTAAAATTGCAAGACAAAAATTGATTGCAATTAATGTCTACAGCATTTAATGATTTTCTTTTAATTTTCCATTAAAATTCCTATAAAGTCAATCGTTATATTTATATTGATTGATTAAATAATAAATTTCCGAATATTTTTATTGCTTGTTTTTAAATTAAATTTTTTTTGAGTAGCATTTACCAACATACCAACATTGCACAGTGTGATAGCGGATTTTAGCTTTTAATATGTACTCGTAAATGTTATGTATGTAATTTTAAAATGCTATGCTTTTCCGGAATGTTATCTTGAAATAATGTGAAAGAAAAAAGTTTGACGTGTGTTGTTAAATATTTACATATGAAGTACATGAACGAATAAATGTTAGTTTTATGCATGCAAAAAAATTCTTTCAAATAACAATTCAATAATATGCAATGTATGCATGCAATGTTGGTGTATACATATGTATGTATCTACCTTGTTTATGTATAAGAGTATATTTGCTATTGCTGCATGTAAAATGAAGGTGCAGTAAATCTTATAGAATTTTTGTAGATAAATGTATAACAGCATGGATGTTTCTTATAGATCACCTGTTATGTCCGACATCGTTAGCTGATAGTTATGCAGAATTATGTACATACATTATAGAGCTTAGGCATAATTAGAGTACCTATATTTATGTATATGCTGTAAAGCGTATTATAATGTGAAGATTGAAGATATATATTATATAAATATTAGCAATATTAGATATAGTATAATATGGGCATACTCAGGATATTCTTTGTTTTATCTTCATTTCTAATTGAAATATTTGAATGTTATGTAGTATAACTTTCTTGTTTCTATTATATCCACATACACACATATTTTCTTTAGTTAATGTTGTTTTTCAAATATAAATCTAAAATTTAACTACCGCCTTAGAAGTATTGCCTGTTTGGTTGTATAGTAAATTTTTGCTTCTTGATTTATTTTATATTATCATCATATGTGCACATATTCATACATACACATTACATGTTAAATGTACATATATGTATGTATGTACCTATATTTACGTATGTGAAGTATATTGTATTTTTAGTTTGAGTTCGTTTTATGTGTTACATATATTGGTAGATATATTGATTTTACATGAACGCATTATGCGTTTATTACGTATTCATCAACTGCATTATAAGACATTGATTGCATAAGTCGGCTCAGTCCGAGACATTATCCGCCATGGCTGGATGTAATTTAACAGTGCATTCATATCATTCGTTACATATACGTGCATAATATAGGCAAAACAGCGGTTCCAGATGATATAGTTGCAGTTACCTGATAGATAATAATCAAAACTAATACCACTAATACTATACATCTATACGAATATATGTCAACAATATGTATAATTACACGTACAAATGTACATATCAACAATATACTTGCTCTACAATGCTATAACTATAAAGTACAGGAATAAAGTTTTTTAAACAACAACATTAGATTTCCACTATTAGTACTTCGCTGGATACATTTCAATACTATCATGCAACTACACACAATTTTCCCGTAATGCAACAGTAAATTTATTTTTCTTTTTCTAATTTCATGTAATGCATGTTATAAAATTGTTCATAAAATACGTAACTATAATATGTGAAATGAAATACGTACCTGTTAGGTTAAATATACATACATACATATGTATATCTAACGTTTATCTAAGTTATGTTAGTATATTGTTGTTGTCTGGGAAAATTGCGGAAAATGAGGAAGGCTAATGAGAGCAAAAATGTTAATATATGCGTGCATATGTATATCAGTAGTTGATCGCTTTATTACAATTTTTCTTTTAATTTTCTTCTTTTTTTTAAATTTTTTCAGTCGTCATTCGTATTGATAATAATTTTCATTGTTGTATTAATACAATATTTTTTTATTGTATTTGCAGATGAAATACCCATATCCATTTATTCTTTAAAAAAAGGAGAAAAAAAATTTGTAGTAAGGAAATTATTTAAGGAAAAGTGGTACAAAAATTGTATTTCTAAAATCCTATTTCAATTTCTTTTCTTATGTGATATTTTCCTTTGTCATACATTAAATATTAAAAGTTTTTCTTTACTTTTGAATATTTTATACATATATGTACATACATACATATGTGAACAGTAAAAGCGATGGTAAAAGTAAAAATATAAAATTGGATAATTTGTATTCATCCTCATTATGATAACCAAAAAAGTAAGTATGTACATTTTTATTGAAATATCGTTTATAAATTTTTTTTCATTATTAAAACATAAATTTTAGTATTTTTTTTTTTTACTTTTTTTTATTTTGATCGAATATACCGATATAAATTATGTTTCATTTATATTTTCAATTTTAAAATTCTGAAGAGCACTTTCAAAATAAAAAAAATACGAAATTCAAAGAAAATTATTACCTGTGCATTAGAATCAAATGTTATGACAATTTAGTGTGATAAATGATGTAAATTCATATTTGATTGATGTTATTTCATTTTGTATGTAAATTTTATATTCAAATGTCTGTCTTAACTTAGTTAACTTGAATAATATTCATTTCATTTTCGTAAGTTTGCTAAACTTTAGGATTTTCAAACTTTTGTTTTTTTTTTTTTTATCTATTTTGTTTGTTTGCAAAAGAAAAGACAAGAATTCTAAATTTAGTTATCTTAAAATCTTTATTCATTTTATTTGATTTCTCTTTGGTTCGTTATGAATAAATCAATATGTTTATTGTAAACAAATATAAGATTTAGTATGAGTACAATAACATGAAATTACATACATAAAATAATTATAATGACTGTTGCAGTTATGACTTTAATTTATTAAATATTGAATATATGTAATTACATATACATATCGATGTACATATGCATAAATATTTTTTTTTTAAATATGTACATGTAATCATTATTCGATACTTTTATTTACCATTTACCATTGTCATTGTGTAATATATAAGTTGGATGATTGAAATTTGTCATCGTTTCATCAATGTAATGTAAAGAAAAAGAGTTTTTTCAATGCAATATATATCTTTTTATTTTCATGATTTTTGTAATAAATAAATAATAACACGAAAATAATATATTTAAGATGCATTACCTCTTAAGATTTTGGTAAATAACAAAATTAATGAAAAATTATTCAATATTCGTAACAGTAGACAGTTCAATGTACGTTTTTTGGAAATTGAACGAATGATGATTATACGATTTATTTTGTTGTATTTTTTTTTTTTATTTACTTCTTATTTTTCACTTTCTTACGTAGGTAGACGTATCGTATAATGAATAAAATATATACGAGATCTAGACGTTATAGTAAAATAAACATGAACAGTATATATTACAAAATTTAAATAACCAAGTATGTAACTACATATAAACGTATGTTACTTTTACACATTACACATATTTGAAAATAAAATATTTTTTTCATGTTCTCATTGATTTTAAAATTTTTAGTTGTTGTTGTTTGTTTTTTTTTATTTGTATTTTTTTCATCTCATTTTTTTATTTCTTTTTGGTTAAATTTTTATTTCCAAGTTAAGTTTTATATATTAATGCAAAAACAAAAAAACAAAAATCGCAGATTTTATGTATGCGAATATAAAACAGGAAATAGCACGAGTAGCATACAAAATTAGATGAATTTTTATGTGATTAAATTATGAAGCAATAAAGATCAATCAATAGATTGAATTTATTGAATATAAAATTATACGGTATGATAGGTATGTATTTATAAAAATCAAATAAAAATGAAATAATAAACATAGAATTTTAAATATAAAAATGAACGAAAGAAGAGAATTTGATATTATGTTTTAAGTATATAAAACTTTTAAATTATATACAAAAAGAAGATAACACTTTATTGAAAGAAAAATTATAAAAAAAAAAAATAAAAATCAATTAAATACTTAATGCTTTACTAAATTGTGTAAACAATTTTTCCTTATATAATAAATTATGTAAATTTTATGTATAGTACATTAAAAAAAAAGAATTAATGTTGAATAAAATGAGACAAATTGTCTCACAGTAAATGTTATCATTTACATGATCATGCTAAAGAAGAAGTTAAAAATCAATAATGGAAAATAAAAACAGGAAAGAAACAAATCAATGTAGCATATCGTTTTTATGTTTATATGAATGTACCTACTGTGTCAATGCTTTTTTTCAATATTTGAGTGATTTTTGTATAAATTGAGAAAAAATTGTATAAAAATTGTTTTTTGAAAGTATACATATATATGTATTTCTTTGAGTATTTTACGTATTTTTATATATCATCGTGTATATACATATTCTTACCGCATAATTAAAAAATTAGAAGAAGTATACGTATATATCATGGAATGTCTGGTGATATTAAGGATAATTTGAAATTTAGTTTAAAGTACAATGTATAACTCAATTGAAACTAATTTTTCTTCAAATAACATTATCAAGGGACTTTCAAACAATTTATGTGCTCCTAAAGGATGACTAGATGAATTTTTGTGTTTTCAATGGACACAAACGTAGAACAGAGAATGGTGTATATTGTATATATAGACCATAATCTATATTTTTTCACTTTAAATACTTTTATCATATTAAATTTAAGTATAGTTTTTGGTTTCATTTATTTAAGGGCAAGAAAAATATTCAAACTAACAGGGAAATTTCATCATTAACAGACATTCTGTTATGTTCTGAATATGAAGCAACATATAAAAAGATCAAATTTCAAATGTATACTTATATTGTAAATGTACGTGTGTGTGTTTAAAAAACCGACATATCTTTGGTTTTTATTCAATAAAATAAGTACTTGAAATTGAAATAATGATGGTAGTTATTCGATTTCAGTGTATAAAAAAAAATTGATGCTTACATACATTGACTGTCCTTTTTTTCTTAAAGAAAAAGGAAAAAAATCAGTATCATGTAATTATGACCTGTTTCATATTTATGTATATTTATATATGATATTAACAGTATAAGAAATGCACTTGACATTACGTCTGCATCTATTAATCATTGTATTACTACACATAATTATAATTTGTTTTTCATGAAAGTATTTTTTTAAATATTTATTTTGAATCTTTTTTTTCTTAATCTTTAGGATATATCTACATACATATATTAAAATTTAAAATGTTATGGAAACATAAATACATCTACAAATTTTTTTAAAAAACAATTTATATACTGTCATATTTTATAAAATTAATCATAAAAAATTTAAAATATTAAAATTTTAAATACAAAATAATTTAAATCTATTTTTTTAAAGTTTTTTAAACTAATGAAACAATTTATTGTGTCAAAATGTAAAATGTTTGAAAAAATAAAATCATTATTATTATTTTCTTTTTTTTTTATACACATTTCAAATTTAGGATTTTTTTAAATCATTGACCAAATAACTATACGCATAAGTAGTTTTATATGTAAATAATGTGTCAAAATTGTCTCATTAAAACATATTATAATTTTTTTATTTGAAAAATTCTAACAGATGTGTTCAAGGTAAATTCTGTAAATATTACATATGAAATACATACCTATATGTATGTGAAACATAGAATAGAAAAATTCTATTTGTATACCTATTTATTTAGGTATATAGGTATTTTAGATAATTTAAAAATTTTATAAAATTTATTATTAAAAATGTATATTAATACAAAAAAAAGACTATTTGACTAATTGACTTTATAGTATTGAGCATTAAAAAAAAAAATTAAAAAAGAATAAAAAATAAAAAATGCATATTAAAAAAGAAAAATCATAAAATCTTTCTGGAATTTTATCAAATAGTTCATCAAATTATTTTTATGATTCCCTTAAAATTGTAAATATTATATGTGATTTTAATTCTTTATACATGCGTACAAGCGTACATGCATACAATACATTATATGATATCTATTTTTAACAAAACGATCTTTATCAAAATTTTCTGTTTATTATCATATAGGTATTCATTATATAAATATATATGTACATTTTAGTAAATGTTTTGTATATAAAATTAATTTTATATTCCTACTTAATATTCATCCCTCAGATCACATTTGACACTCCATTCGTTGTCATTGTCATCATATCACATATACATATGTATGTATGTATATTGGCTATATAAGAACGCATAAATATGTGTTTTTTGTATACATCCATGTGCATGGTGCATATTCGTACAATTAAAAATAAAACCACTATAAAAACAAATTCCCCTGTATGATTCCTTGAATTTAACAGATGATCGATTACTCATCTAATTTAGATCCGGGTACAAAATATAAATTCCTTTGTTTGCTTATACGTATTCCCAACGGGATTGAATCATTCATCTATTCTCATCGATCTACACTATAAATAATATCTGATATGTATGCATATGATTATACCTGTACACTGTACGTACATGTGTTCATCCACTATCCAAAATTATATTTATTCATTTATATTTTTGTTTATCCATCCTCTAGTTCAGAAGGTTTATTTTCGGCTTATTCTCTTTTAAAGTACAGTAAACAACACATATTGTACACCTTCTAATCCTCTTCATTTCATCATAATTATCATCAGAATGTACAATATAGGCCTAAAAAACGAACTTTTAAGAAGTGCAATGACACAATCCTGCTGTGTATCTTATGTATTAAGAAGACCGTTTAACGTGCCATCACGTAAACTTTATAACACGTCTTGCACCCGTACTGCATGAGTTTTCATGTAAATAGCTGCTGAACTGAAGTCGTTGTTGTTACTGCTGTTGCGTGTAGTATTTACCTGTTTTACCTGTGCATACGTAGTATTTTGTCATTATATACGTATAGCAAATTAAACTTAAATCAAAATAATAAAAAAGAACTTCGATGATCGTATGAGTAAAATCATACATTCTTATATACGAATACGAGTAATATATGTATGGAAATCTTTAGAATTTTATGTTTATGTATGTTGTATTACACAAATTTACAATACGTATTTGATTACTTCAACTTTAAAATCGTGCTTTATAATGACATGTGTATATACTTATGTTTATGTGTATATAAAATAAAAAAGAAAAATCCAGGATTTACTTAGAATTTGAATACGTGAGATTTGTTGTCTATTTCGGAGGTCGATTCAATTTCTTCTTCATGGTCGTTTTGATTTTTCTTATTATAAAAGAAAAGAAAAAAATAAAATAAAATAAAAATAAAAGAAACCAAACGATAATAAAGAAGAGCCAACGGATCTTTATTGGCCATCGTATCGTATATCACAATTTACCTAGCTATTATTACCTAGTACAAAGAAGAATATTTTAATGTTGTTACAGTGCGTGCGAATGTTGTAAAGCACTTTTATTTTAATGTTTAGAAAATCCGACATTATAATATTGTATTATGCATAGATATATTGTGTATAAACATAATATGTATGTACATTATACATGTGTGTATGTGCATTATACGTATGCATGCATAATAATAATAAGTCAAAGAACGTTAAAGTTAATACTGGTTAATACACAATTTCTTCAAGTTTCCGGATGTAAAATGAAGGAGGTAATTGCCATAATAACTTTCTGAGGAATGTGATAGTTGAATCGTATGTAGAATAATAAATAATTTAAAATGTAAGAGAAGAATTATATTTTATTGAACATTTTATTCATGATTATTCTAACAAACGAATACAAGAAATTATTGTAATGATTTTGATTTGAATTTATGGTCTAGAAAATAAAAACATTTTTTTTTTTTTTTTGAATTTGATTAAAGGTAATTCCAATCGAATTCAAGCAGTTGTTGTAACTTGTAATTTACATTTTTCATTTTGAAAATATTTTGATTATAATTTTTCAAATTTTATAACCACCCTTAATACCTAAAAAGTATTTGAATTCCACTTGTTTCCATGATCTATTCCTCCTATGTTATATCATTTTAAATGTTTATCAAACGTTTGTATATCCTCTTCCTTCCGTATACTTTATACTTATTCACATAAAATAAATTAAAACTAGCGACCCTTGTAAATATTTTGTTATTTGTATGTCACCCCCTAATGTTAGGATTTGTCTCTTTAAAGTGTAGTCTCATTCCTCATTCGTAAGAATTGTTGTTGTTTTTTTTTTTGTATTATTATGAAAGTAAAAAGGGTATTATGCAATTGTCATTAGGTTATATATGAAAATAGAAGGAAACAAAATAAAAAGGATCAACTTTGAAAGGTAACTTTCGTTTTGTTTTAACATTGAAAAATTTGTGCATTCAGAAATAAAAAATAAAGTACGAAATTTCACTTATTCCAAATGCTGCACAGTTACATAATTTTGTCTCTTGAAGAAGTAAAGAGGGTAAAATAAAAATTAGAATGGTTAAAAGCATGCGATGAAAGGGCAAAGAATATATAAATAGGAAAATTCGCGTTGTAAATACATAAATATATGTCACGTTAAACAAGTAGTTAAACAAGTTGAAAAAATTATATATATATATGTACAATATAAATTTGAATGACTGATATCTCTTTGTCCCTTCGAATTTTTTAAATGACACTGTGGGGAATAGTATAATACAACTTACAATTATGTGTTCATATATTGTCCTTTTACATATGTACGTATGTATGTACATATGTGTGCTTCAACAAGTACAAATCTGAACATTAATCTCAAAAAAAGATTCACCATTTGTGTTATATGTTACTGTCACCTTTTTCTTTAATATTTAAAAAAAAATGAATACAGAATTAACAGAAATTTTATATCCCTTGTGAGTGATTGCAATTTTGCGAAAAAGTGATAAAGCACAAATGTTCAAAATCATTGTATCAATTGCTTACTTCGTATATCATTTCATGTGGGTGGATAATTTTTGTTTTTTCATTTTAATTACAATTTTGATTTAAACATTCTGTTTTACATAACAATTTTAGTCTTTGAAATAAGGAAAACAAATCAAAACTTCCTTTGTTTCTAACAAAATTAAAAAAAAATATATATGAAAATGTACTTTAGAATTTATTAAAGAGTTATGTTTTTTTTTTTTTTTTATTTTTTTTTATTTTATTACTTTTATTGTGTATAAAATTGTGTGGGTTATCAACCAAGCAAAACATTCTTCCGGTATTTTAAAGACAAATTATGTTCATAAATTCGTCTCAGAAGAAAGAAGAATGCAGTCAACCGACAGTAACAGCAATACAAAAACAAAATTTTAAAAATCAGTGGTATGCTTCAGTAAATCTGATGATGTGGTCTTCTTTTTGCAAAGGCCATGATCTTCCCCATTCCATGTTATTCAATTTCAATTCAGTTCTATGTAGTATTATTACTATTTTTATTATTATTATTATTATTATTATCATCGTGATTATTTTGCAATAGACTATATTATATGATGCCAACGAGTACGGAAGTTAGAACTCATCTTCATATCATCTCAATGCAACAATAATACAATCATTCGATTCGAACAAGATGGTTAACGAGTGTCAACTCATGTACAGCTGAATGTATGTATGTATATTTTGTAAGTAAAATTAGTAGCGGGTGAAAATAAAAGCTAAATATAAGTTATCATACTTAAATCTTAAATTTATATTTTGCCTTACCTTGTAATATTTTACTTATTTCACATTAACTTTTTTATGTATGTATGTATGTACGTACATATTTTTCATTATTGTTATTTACCTGTTTTAAAGTTTTTTTTTTCTTCGTTATCTACATCCACATTCCTAATATAGGTATGTTCCAATTTTAATGTAACTTTTCTCGTTTCAAAATGTACTACAGAATGAGAACCAAACGAGTTTAAAGACCCATTGTGATGATACATTATACATTTTCTTTTATATGCAATTATGGATAAATCTAAACGCTATATGAAAATATCTTG
Source organism: Anthrax anthrax (assembly GCA_963971155.1). Taxonomy (NCBI): domain Eukaryota; kingdom Metazoa; phylum Arthropoda; class Insecta; order Diptera; family Bombyliidae; genus Anthrax; species Anthrax anthrax. The sequence continues at coordinate 24,673,818 of OZ020119.1, forward strand.
AGGAATAAAATGTGTGATTTGGTGTGATAGTGTTTGGAAAAAAGAGGAAAAACTGTTCTTTCTTTTTGTATTTTTATCAAGTACACATACATATAGACTTACATACTAAGCTTTGTTGAACATTTTCTTTTTTGTTTTGCTTCTTTTTCATTTAAAATTGTCGACAGTAATCAGTATTTTCGATTCACTTGAACTGGTTTTGCTTCTTTTCCACGCGGTGATGATCAGAAAAAGGAAGTTCAGGTAACAGAGCGTGATCATTTCCTCTATATTTAATAGCTAATATACAACAAATGACTTAAAATATGCGAAGTAAACGCAAATTTTCAAGTAAAAAAGAACAAATAATATTAACTTCTTTATTAAAAGAAAAGAATTACATCTAAGTAACAGCTATGTATATTTAAAATATGTATGTACGTATGCATACTTATATGGATGTGAATAAAAAAAAAAAAAATAAACAAAAAGAAGAATTGTAAAAATAGTAAATAAAAAACAAAAATTAAAAGTTATATGATGTTAGTAAAGAGGAAAAACAATGTTAAAGATACGAAGATTTAAATTTCCTTTCCGTACTTAAATGCACATACAAATGTACATATTTATGTAAATAATTATCGTTTTACTTATATTTTTTAAATTATTTAGACTAAAAGAATCATTATTAAAATTGACGTTACGGCAAACTGAATTGAAAAATTGTTCAAAAAAAAAAAAATATATTCAAATAAAAATAAATGAATAGTTGGGGAGGCAAAACGAAGTACATACATACATATGTATCTGTACATAATATGCATATTACCTGTGATATTACATATCTATATGTAATGTCTAGAATATATCACATATGTATATATTGTAAATAAAAGTACACAATCAAAAACAAAATATCAAATGGTAATGGTGTGTTCATCTAGCCATAAAGACTTCTTGGTCGATATCATCCTCATTTTATTTTCTTTGACTTTTTAAGTTATGAACGAAATATGCGTACGCATTATAAACAATAAGATTCTCATAATGATGATGACCACTTACTACAAACATATCATATGAAGAATCCAAGCATGCATATATATTGTACATCTGATATACATATATAGGTACACATATGTGCTATGCTCATATTTATTGTTATTACTTTTAAGGTGTGTTACAATCAACATTTAACCAAATTTGACTTTGATTTGAACATCGTTTATGGGAAATAATTACTTTTTTAAAAATATAAATAAAAAATGGTAAAAGTTTTCTCACGGTGTTATAAAGTTCACGTAAACGTGGAAAACATAGTATGTATATATATTACGTATAATATATCATATTTTATGTTAAATGATATTTTAAATTTATAAGAAATTGACATTTTAAAGCATATGGTAATGTAGGTGCAATAATCGATCGAAAAATTCTACATACATTTTATTAAGAATTTTCGAATTAAAAGAATATGAAAAGTCTAAAATCTATTCCATTTCAAAAAAACAAAAAACGCAAGTTTGGTAATAAAAATAATGAAAAAAGTTTTAAATGGAGAAAGTAAAAGACAAAATTAAAAATTTACATATTGATTAAAATTTACGTAATATTCCATCTATACTGAATTTATTTCCCTGTTTTATAACGACAAAATGTAAAGAAAAGGATTTAACTCGAATGATTAACGACCTTTGTTATATCCCTAAGATATATCCGCTTTTTCATTTTGAAATAGAATGGCACGCGTGTAGATTACACTATTTGTACCATGTTGGTAAAATTACGGAAATCCGTCTTTAGTCATTTTAGATGGGGTGGTATTTATCTCTCAAAATCCCACATCAATCGAAATCTATTTCATTTATTACTATTTCATTCATTTATTTTCACGGTTTGCGTATACTATACAGTATATACAGTAACAAAACGAATACTTAATCTTACCCTTAACTTGATGACATCTGCTACTATTTTACTGCAAGTGCAATTCCTGATATTTAAATACATATAGTTATGTATGGACTGTGCTGTGACTGAGTATATCATATGAACTAACGATTATCCCCTTAGATAACTTTTTTTAATGTCATCACAGAGTTTTCACAAACATACAATAACGATGATAAAAGTTCGTAATGGGCTATTTCTATCATTTTACAATGGGATAAGCAGTGTCTGTATATTTATGAAAATGGAAAATTGGAAAAGAGGGAAAAAAATACGCACTATACACATGCGGTTATTTTAAGCATTTTATTTTAACATTACATCAGTACACCATGCGTATGTGTTTTTATATTGTTTTGATGCAATATATATTAGTGTATATATATAGCATGAGGTTTAATACAAACACAAAACAGGAATAAAGAATTTGAAAACAATATTTTTATTTCATTATACCTATAAATTGTTAGGTTTAGATCATACATTATTTCTTTGTATATTTGAAAAGAAAAAAACCATTTAATGTTTCTAATTTAAATTAAAATTACATACACATGCACACAAATGACTTTTATAAAAACATTTGTTTTTTTAGAATTTAATGAATAAAATTGACAAAAAATATGTACATAAAAAATGAATGAATACATGTACAAAGGATGAAATATTTTTCATTTGATTTCTTTTTTCATTTTGCATATTTTATAAGCAGGGTGTGTATTCAAATAGAAAATGAAATCAAATTACATGATTTTCTATTGTGTGTTGTAACTATATATGTTTTCCTTTATTTTTTTATGTTTAACCAATTTTTAAATTTCATTTTTCATCAATATCATAGCAATTAATTTTATTAATTTATGAAATTATCAATCAAACTACCCTTCTAATTTTAATATATACACTTTTAAATAGATGTAATTTATTATGAAGATTAGCTACATATGATAGAATAATAATTAAGTATGTGTGTATATAGATTAGATTAAATCAATTTATCAAAAAATATTTATAACCTGAGATTATTATCGTTTTTCTGTATTTTTAGACATTTCGTTTATTAATTATGTATGTTTTTACAAAAATTTTTAAATTTAGGATTTTGTTGAAATATTATCAGATAATACTGAATTAATTGTCTAGAATAGCATTTAGTAAATTTTGCCGATATTTGAATATTCGTGTACAAGTAAACAAATATTTACTTACAAACTTGATTTTTTGTTTGTTTTTTTTAAGAAAGCATATTTTATAATCGTCTTAGTTGTATATGCACATACATATACACAAATACTGAAAATCAATTTTTAGATCATAAACACCATTAAAATTATCCATGAAAATATCAAATTACATAAGACAACAAATGAAATATTCGAAAAGATTCCCTGGAGTATCCTATGACGTCTATCATATGTTTTTTAAATATCACACATATACTTCATAAATATGAACGTTTAATTATTTGTTTAATATGTATGTATGTGTATACACATCATGAACTCTGAATTTATTTTTGTTAAAAATTCACAAAATTAACTGACTATATCACACATATACTTATATTATTAACTTATAAAAGTGATTAATACAGCAATATTACCTATATTTTCATTCAATATCACCCGTTTTGTTGTTTTTGTACTTTTATTTTTTCAATCAATACAGTTTACATACTCGTACATATATTTAGATATTTTTCTGTGAATTTTTATGGAAATCATTTTTAAGTTCCCGTATGTATGAATTTCTTATATCAGATTTAAATTTTAAAAATGTTTCCTTTTGATCTCATAATACGCATACTGCACACAAAAGAACATTCATTCAAGAATTTACATAAGAAGTTTGGCATGATTTTTTGAAATTTTGTTTAAAAATTATGAAGTCAACTTTACTTCTTTTTTTTGTAAAGATTTTGTATTTTACAATATAATTAAGAAAGTAATTATGTACGTACACATATAATAAGGCATCTAAATTTGAATGTGTACATGCATATGTACACAAATGTATAGTGTGTGAAAACGGGTTGTCATATTTGTTGTTTACTTTAAAAATTAAAATAAAATAAAAAAAAAACAAAAAGGATCATAATGGCTACATTGGGTTAGTTTATGGAAACATTAAAGGCGGCAGTTAGCAATTATGCATGTAGAAAAGAGAATTTAACGTTAATATAAAAATTATAATAATGCTAACATTCAATACTTCTTTTCTTGTCAATGACTTTTGATTTTGAAGATTTTTGGGTTCCTTTTTTTATTCTACATATTTTTTTGTTTTTCTTTGATTTTCGTCTTTGTGTGTTTTAATTTTTTTTATTTTATTTTTGTTTTTTGAACGCCTCATTGGCATCCAACTGTGAATCAATGAGTTAACAAGAATTCGGTGCACATGTTTTGTTATATTAAATACATGTGTGCATATATGTAGATATTTTATATCGTATGAGAAAGAATTTTGAGATTGTTTGAATTTATGTTAACGATGCTAATTAGTTGACAGGTGTTAGATTTTTATTATATTGATAGAAAAATAAAATATTCAAGAGAAATACATAGGTATACTATAAAAAATGTATGTTCCGAATTAATAAATTTGAAGAAACGAAAAAAAAAATGCACTGAGTAAGTAAAATCAATTTAGAAAAGTAAATGAGATGAAAAAGTTTAACATCTTTTGTTAATGCATACGTATGTTATGTTTCCGTAGAAAAAGGAAATTTATTATCACCAAGTCTTCTACTTCAAAAGCTGCTCTTTACTTTGTATACAGCATAAATACATGCATACATACATCTCTGTACAGATATTCGTATATAGATGTAAACGTACATGTAACTTTGAAGTATTAAATTCAATGAAATGCTTTTACCTTTAAACTTCATTTAAAGGAAATATATCTCCTTCCTCATAATCATCATTATCGTTTTATTGTATATTCCTTGTAGCCACTGGATGGTTAATATCCATACTCCCACTTCCTAGAAAATTCATCGTAACATTGGTACATGTGTGTGTGTATGTATATGAATGTATGTATATATTTCTACACAGAAAATCAAGAATATTCATTTTACCCTTTCCTCTTTTATCCATTTCCTCAGTATAACGATGAAAAAAAAAATTACAAAAATCAGAAGATCCTTTTCCTGATGATGAATGTTAATGTGTATGTATGAACCAGTACATCACCTTAAAATCATCAGGAAGTTATTTCATACAGTCGTATCTTTCATATATCTCCAAGAGCCTAAAACCATCTACATACTAGAAATTCAATTTTAGTCCCCCCATTTCTATGAACTGCACATCAGTATATACAATTGAAAACACATACATACAAATACACATTTTCTTTATATATTTATATAATTCTTTCCTGGGCTACAATCTCGAAGCATTTCATTTTCATCAGTATGGTATTGTGTACTTTTTATGTAATAATTCTACAATAAACTATGTAATAATCCAACAATAATATACATACTATATGAAAGGAATTAATATTATAAATATGTATATGTATGTTTTTATATTACATAAATCTCGGTATACTATAATAACAATGAAATGTAAATAACAAAATTTGTTGCAAAAGGAATGAGATGTAGCACATTGGAGACAGGAAGCATGGCATGGCTTCGTGTTTTATTTCCTGGAAATGTCCTCGAACATGAACATTATATCCCGGAAGCAGGAAGATGAATATTTTTAAGGAAGAAAAAGAAAACTTCTGAAGCTTTCAACATGATTTGTAGTTATTTTACTATTTCTAGATAGATTCATATATACATATGTATGTATGTATATAAATATTTTCTATCATTGTTTTGTGTTATATCTTCTTATATACCATTATTGTCATCATCAACATCGTTTCCATAGTCATCATAGTCGTCGTAATAGTTGTTCATAAAATCATCATATTCATCAGTTGTTATTGAAAAGAAACGGATGGAGGAAGTTACTCAATCCTTAAATTCCCTTAAATTGTAAATATGAAAAGTATTGTATGCATTTACATTAAAATATATGTATGTATACTATAGTATCCTTGTAATCTATAAAGTAGAAAAGTAACATTTTCTACAGAAAGCGCAGATATGTATACAACATTATCATTTATAGCTATGTATGTATGTATGTGCAAACTAAATGTTGCAAGAAACTAAAAAAAAGGAAACTATAGAGAAAATATGAGAATGAGAATATGGATGAAATAGATGGATAGGTGGATAAATAGTGATGTAAATGTAGTTTGTTATATTTTATTTTATATACTTTATATTATCATCATATCCGCATTCATGTATAAATCGTCAAGTTCAGTGAAGGATACTTTGTTATAAATGGGTTTTCTGGTTGAGACGAGTCAACTAATCAGTTTTGTGGTTCAACAAATCTATATCTATACTGATATATATTATTATACCAACCACATATATGTATGTTTGTATGTATTTATTGTGCAAAACGAGAATTGTGATTTTTTTTTGTTTTTTTTTTTTTGTCTTCATTAAAGGTAACATCAGAAATATATTTATGTATGTACATGTATAAGATAAGCAACGAATGGATAGGCATATGTATATGTATATAAACAGTAAGAAAGTTAAAGGCAGGTGGGTGAATATGGAATTATGGAAACAGTTGTTGGAGATGATTATGAAGATAGCAAAGAGGAACTCAATGTATTAAGACTAAAAGGTATTTGAAGTACCTGGCGAGTTGATTGACTTTGAGGTTATTATTATACATATGTACATACAAATAGATTTCATATACATACATATATAAATATAATACGTGAAAGGATGAAATTGTTTTAACGAAGTAAAATATATTATAGGCGTATATGTATGCATGTACATATTAGGTATGGGAGACAGTCATGATTGAAGTCATGTTTTGCTATTGAAAATTTCCGTCCGGATTATAAAATCTTTGATATGAACATGATTTTAGATTCCCTACAAAGGTAAATTAACAGGCAAATACGTAATTTATGGAATGTCAGAAATTGTGATAATGTCAAAGATGATGTTATAAAATAAAATAGAATGGTAAATTAATTTCCTCTGTAATGATGAGAGTATTTTCTATGTAATACAAACTTATTTGGTGATGCATAATTGAATATGAATCAATTTCAATATTGAAATACTTTGTTAAAAATTTTTAACAAAAGTTTATAAAGATCAAAACTAAAATTTAATTTTTTTATTTTAATTTATTTATATTTTAAAATGAAATTTTATATTTTATCATGCACATATACATACTACATCATATGTATGGTGTATGTCGACGTAAAGCAAGTAAAAAAAAAAAAGACATGAAATGTTTATACTGTAACTAAAGTTTTCCTATTTAAATTACATCATAAAATAATTTTCCTCTTTCATTTATGTGAACATGCATACATATGTATGTATGTGTAAAACAAAAAGATAAAATGTGTCAAATTAGATTACATTATGTAATAAATTCGCGTCACTACACCGTTTCTGTAGGTGATTATTTCATAATACAATATAACAAAAAGTGGAACAGCAGAAACAAAAAGTAAATGATTAAGAAAACCGCATGCCATACAGCGTCTTTACTTTCCTTATTACTACAACTACTACTAATCTAATACAATTATTATTATATGTACTTATATATTTAATGAGCATTTTTACGTTTGTGTGCATGTAAATTCACTTTTGTATAATAGCACATAATAAAATATATACATATGTGTATTTGTACCAACCGATCTTTTCCACCCATTCTTTTACTGTTGCCGTTTTTTTATTTTTATTTTGATTTGAAAAAATTTTTCCCAACTATTATTGAAGACCAAAAGTAACAAAATTCATTTAAGATCATTTTTTTTTTACTTAAACTAAATTTTCTGGTATGCATGTGTATATATTCCGTGAATGTAAAAATTTTAGTTTTTTGGTGTCAGACTTCAAGATTCATAATGACGATGATGATGATGATGATGCTGATAATGATAGCTTTTTGTAAATATTGTATAAACAATTTCTTGAAAAGGAAAAATAAGTAGAAAAAAGTTCAGGTAAATGTTTTTTCGTGGTTTTTTTTATATTTTGAGAAGTAGTAAAATTTGAAAATACATTTTATTATATTGCAAAATATATTTTTTACGTGTAAAAGTTAAAATCAAAGTTATATATGTGCATGCATTCACGTACATGATATACATATGTATGCTATGCTATGGTAAAATAGCAAAAGATACGCAACGTTGAATATCTTTTGCCGGAAGTTCTGATCATCAGACGGAAATTTTTAGATAAAATTGTAAGATGGCTAGAGGGTGTTTTACGTTAAAAATACATCAGAAAGGTGAATTATATTTCTACATAAACATATTCATATGTACACATGCATATTTATAATGTATTCAAACTTCTTTTAGTTCATATTTGATCGTCGTAAGTACATGCAATGTTTTAAAGTATTTTTCGTTTTGATCGCAAACTCGTTTAATTGGGTAGACAGAGTTATTTTGATGTCTTGGCCAATTGAAAATTATTTCGTACATTGTAACAATAATAATATAACTATTTTATGTAATTGTCTAAGATTATCGTGAAATAAAAGAAAATATAAATGTTAGCCTTTTCTTAAGAGTTCATCTTATTATGAGCACAATAATATGTATTTTCATCTTTAACTCGCTTAATTTTTATTTTTATTTTAAATTTGAATAAAATGTTAGACAAAAGCGTAATACAAAAAACACAAAAGCCTTCTTCTTCTGTTTTTCACATACTTTCATTAAAAGTTAGTTGATTTTGAAGATTTAATAGGTTACCATTACATTAATAGTACCCATCATAAAGTAATTTTACACACATTGCATATGTGGGTAAGTATATCTGTATTAAATTTTTTTTTTTTTTTTTTTTTTTGATACAGTCATGATTGGTTAATTTTTATTTTGATTAAATGTTTCCTATAATATTTCTCACATAAAAAAGGTTTTTTTTTGTTTGACCATGAAATTTATTGACTCTAAGGATTTTAAGAATTTTCACTGTAAAAAATGAGAAATAATCTTTTTTCATTATCCTTATAGCAAGGAGTAGAAGGAAAATAATCGGAACAAAAAATAGATTTTCTTTTCTTCTTTTTAAGTCTTATTAAAGGCAGGAAATGTCAAATGATAATTTTCAGGTGGACAATAACATCGAAGAAATAATATAATAACACCTCGTATTTTCACATAAACATCAATCACAGCAGGTAGTTATTGTATAATCAACAATTCATGTATGCTTATATGCAATTGGATGATAAACTATAGTTATAGAGTATATTTTTATCAAAATTATTTTTTCTCTTTATTTTTCTAGGCCATCCATTTAAGAAATGGTCATTTTAACAATACATACATACATAATATTTGATGTAACACGAATGTGTGTATAGGCTTTTTATTCTGTATCTTTTCTATTCTAGTTATTCAGAAAATAAATCTTTAAATCTAACAATATATCAGCATGACATCGAGTGGATCATAAACATCATACAAGAATTAAAAACTAAAAATTTTTACTATGTGGTATAAAAGATCCTGTAAAAAGGAAGAAGAATAGAAGAAAAAGGATCTGTCTCTCTAGGAAGATGACAAAGACTTTTTAATATATTTTTTTGTTCTTTTTTGAATATCTCTAGGAATAAAAAACAAACCATAAAATTATTAGTAAGAAGTTGAAGTACATTTTTGTCTTATTGTTAATGATTGAATGAATGAACATCATTTCTTAATGGAAATTTATCACTATATCAACTTTTTCATTGTGTATTTATGTGTAATCATGTCCTTTTTCTTGCCTTGTGATAAAATGAAGTACAACACAGTATTTATGCGTGAATCAAGAAAAACTACGATTCATGAACATTTGATACATAATTCTTTTAAATAATAATTATAAAATTTGTGGTTCTGATTGATTAGTGTAGGTAAACGTAAATAAGTACACACGATTTTTATATACATATTTATTAGGCAGTGGTGTCGAATGTCTATTTTAAATTGACCTAAAATTGAGCAGTATTATTTAAATTCACTTGTATAGGTAATAAATGGGTCTTCAATTGGGGTATCTATAGTCCCCCTTTATTTAATCTCAGATATGTAACCTATATAAACTTTATAATAATATTTTGATCCTTTATTGAAATTCTTTCAACCATAATTCCTTTTTGATAATTTTATTTTTATATCATTTTTCGTTTAATTTATCTTAACTGAATTATTTCAAAAACGTCAGGTATGAGAGAGTAAAAAAATCGAAGGAAAGAAAAAAAGACAGAAATTCACAGGTAATAAGAGTGCAATTAAGAATAAGGTTACTTTAACAATCTTTTGTTTTTTTTTGTCATTGTTATTATTTCGAATTTTGATATCAATGTACATAAAATGTTTCTTTAAAGAAAACGATAAAAAAACAGAAAAGTTCTTATTTCACACCATTATAATTGATACACAATTGAATTAAAAAAAAAAACCTGTGCAGTGATTTTTAACTGCATTTTTTTGGCTGCACGTTCGTTTGTGCATTAATTTTAGAAACGGTTAAATGTATTTTGAGAATTCATGGATGATTGAATTATGATTTAATTTTTTTTTTCTTTATTATTTAAAAATTTTATACGAGAATTCTTTGAAAACGAAGGATATAAAGTTTACAAAAATTTTATGTATCATATGTATATGCGTATACATATACGTGGGAAAGGAAAAATTTTGAATTATAAATTGTCTAAGTTATGACAACCTGTCGTTAACATCCTTTTTTTTCCAATCCCATTAAATTTACTGTATATTTTTATATGTCTCGACTAGAAGTTTTTTGAACTCAAGATAAAATTTCGACCTTTAAGGTGATGTATACAAACTTTAACCCTTTATAAACGCAACAGATTTAAATAAAAACAAAACGTAAATTTTATACATATGTACAATGTGTACGTTTTTGTTTTAACTTATACATACATATATGCTAAGATTAAATATACATATGTATATGTAGATGGTGCCAGATGTTTTTCTTAAAGACAACCAACCTTTTCTCTGCATGGGATGACTTCGTGTTGAGTTTTTTTAGCCTTTTGAATTTGTTTTGTTTTTATTGATATCGCCATTAATTTTTTGTATCCTCTGTGTCTAGTGATTTCAAGTAGTTTCATTACTACATAAAAGACATGTAAATATACGTATGATATAATGACAAACAGAAATTTTTAAATTCATTTAAAAAATGTGTTTCTTTAAATATAAATTCAATTAAATCGAAACTATATTGACTGTGACAAAACAGAGTGATTTGCATAAGGTCGAACTATATACAGCAAAAATTAAATGTTTAATATTAAAAATGTTTGAGGAAAATTACAGATTAAATTAATTTGTTTAGTATTTCTTTTTTGTGTCAAAAAATTGAATGACCATTTATAATAAAAATGAAAAATTTGTTGACAGAATACTGACACAAAAATTATGGCTTTAATAAGTCATTTTAAAAATTGAAATCTTAATTGTAGAACCTTTTTTACAGATTATATTTGCACAAAGAGAAATGCTGTATGGCCACGTACATATGAACATACATGCATCAATAAAATTCTCCTGAAACTGATATTTTTCACAATTATTTTTTATTTTGCTTTCTAAAGAATTTGTATCTTTTTTTATTTTCTTTAAATAAATGCTATCAAAACACCGCTAAGATTAAACACCTTTCGTATTTCATTTTCTTTTTTACTGGCTTAAAAGCAAAAAATAAGAATTTTGGTTTCGTTCATTTTTTTTTTCTTTTTTGCTTTTACGAATTTTGTATCCAACATTTGGCAATTCAGGATCCATTTCATCCTGTCATAAAACATTTGATACTTGGTCACAGAGAAAAACTTGTTTTTGTTTTTCATTTTTATTGGTTCAAAAAAATTGCCTTTTTTTTCGATATGTCGTACACATATGATAAATATTTTGCCAATGGTTGTATGCATTTTACATCAAAATGTGCACACAGCAACAAATAATTACAATGAAAAAAAAAAATGCAGAAGAGCAAAAAACCCTACAAAAAAAATGTTAGACCTTCTTTTTAGACGTTGTATAGCTAAATCAGCCACAGGCGATCAGTAGAATTGATTTCCTTTATAAACAGTGAAAAATATGAGGTTACGATACTCATATGTGAAGTTAAGAGTAAAATTACCATGAGGTCTAAATATTCCTGACTTTCATGTTTTTTTTTTATATAAATATGAGTGTGTTGTGTATTTTTTAATTCAATAAAAAATTCTGAGATTATGAAATTTATTTAAAAAAAAGCGAATAAACGAGTTTTCATTTAAAAAAAAAATATGTTTCATAAAAAAGGATACATAATAAGGATTCTTTTGTGAAAATTACATTAAAAAAACTCGATCTTCAATATTTTATATTGTTGTGTGAATTTACATAGATTTTTGTTTGTATGTAGGTGTGCTTAGGGTTCAATTTTTTTGATACTTTGATACGATCAATTTCTTGAATTTTATTATATTAAATATTTATTTTACGGTTCTCTTTTTTTTTTTTTTGTTATTTTCTTTCGTTTCAATCAGTGTGATATCATCCGTTGAAAATTTCTGTTTCAATATAAATTTCAGTATTTAATATGGAACTTCTTTTATTGGTATATTTAATGGCAATAAGTTAACATGATCAGTTAACAGTTTTTATTGAAAAAGGATTTTATAGTATTTTTTGTTTCTTTAAATAAAAAAACTAACTTTCTCAGGGGTACATATTTAAATTTTCCTTGAAATAAATCACAACATTTTATCTGTTATATAAAAACGCTTTTAAATGTGAGTTTTTCATTTTTTAGTAATTTTCAAAAATATTTTGTTAAAATGAAAATTGTTGATTTATGTTATGTTTGTTTGGTCATTCATTTAAACAGAATTAAATGATGATTATATGTACATAATAAATTTTTTGCTACCGTAAAATTTTGCACATTTGTTTACATGCATTTTTTCGCTTTAATTTAAGATCAAGCAATTAATTTTTTTGTTTTTTTAAAACATCATTTTCTTTTTGCTGTTTTCCTTATTTAATTTTTTAAAAATTGTATTTTATTTTGCAATTTTCTGATTTTCCCAAATATTTCATTTGTGTTGATTGCTATATTTTGCTTTTATTTTAAGTAAAATTTAAACAACAAGATACCTACAAAATGTTATACAACAGACAGAATGATTAATAACAATACTTTTCCGCTTTGTAAATTACATATGATATGTGTATTGTGTATACATATATTTTTTAAAATTTTTTTTTTATTCGGTTTGTTGATTTTAATAAGAACAAAAGCTGAATGTTTTCTTTTTGTTCTTAATTTTATTTTTTGTATTTTAGCTACCAAATCATATCCACTTTTCTCTTTTCCACGAATAATTTTTTTTTTTTTTTTTTGTATAAACTACAAATTTTATTTTTTGACATATTTTTTTTTTCGCTCATTTATTTAAATTCTTTTATTGTTTTAACATTTTTCAGTAATTTTAAATCTTTATTTCTTTGTTGTTTTTAAGCTATTTCCTATTTTTTAAAGAAATTATTTATTCGTATTTTTTTTGTGTTTTGTTTTTTTAATTCTGTTTTTTTGTGGTTTCTTATTTACACATTTTCTTTTTTTTATGAATTGTGTTATTCGGATGTTAAAAGATAAATCAAATGAAATATTTTACACTTAATTTTCTTGAAAATTATTATTGGATTTTGAAAAAAAAAAAAAAATACAATTAAGAAAACTAGAATGCTGAAAAAAAACATAGACATACTGATGTTGTGTGGATGTAATTTAGTTTACTCATAAATTATAATGTATGTACATATGTATGTCCAAGTGATAGTTTTCATTTTCATTTTTCTGATTATTCTATTTCTGTTTTTTAGTTTTTTTTTTTTTTTTTTAAATTAAAAAAAAAATTTTTTTTGTGGTTAATAAATTAAATTACTATTTTTTTTTTTACTTAGTTAATTATTTTACTGACTGATTTTAATTCATGGTATTTGCATTAAAATATTTTAATGTACACGTGACAACAAGCTAAAAGCTTATTAGCAGTAAAAATGAAAAAAATAATAAAATAATACAAAAAAATGTTTACTCATTATATCCCAATAACAAATTTAATATGTAATTTTTAAAAGATATTGTTTCACATTAAAAATTGTTATTTTTATTCGAAAACAAAATACGAAAATTTATTAATTTCATTTTTAAGTTTTTTTTTTTTTTTTAAATTTTTAAAAATGTTTTATTATGTCGATAATTTTATATACCTATTTTACATGTTTTTCAATTTGGGGAAGTACCTATGTACATATGTACGTATATGCATATTATCGTATTTATTTGTTTTTATTAAAGCCCATATAATAATTATTTTTAGAGACAAATTTGGGAATTTTTATAACACTTGACATTGAATAAATGTCAAAAATTATTATATAAAAGGTGATGTACCTTTCAGCGCCAGATATTAAATTTAAAATTAATTCCGATCAATCTAAAAATAAGAAAATTCGATTTTTTCTTATATTAATCTTTTGTACATTTACATATCACTTATTTATGAATTGTTTAAATTATCAACACATATTATTTGAAAATGTCAAATAATTTTCTATTACTTTTCATAAAATTTTTCATCAACGGTCAATTGTAATGCAGTTATACATTGGTATGTAGGTATTTGATTAGTAGATATTCGTAGATAGTTTCGTATTACTACAAAGGTATTATAAAATTATTATAGAATAAATAAGTGACAACAAAATACAATAGAGTGGGCTCCCCAGTTAAATTAATATTCAAAGGAGTTATTCAAACACATGTTCATTCTAAGAAATAAAACGTTTTGTCAAGGAACATGTTGATCGTGAGTAACTTAAAGAATTGCGTATACCTTTGTATATGTATGTATGTATGTATGTACCTTATGTTAGAAAAGACTATAGATTTTGTTGTTAATACAAGCGTACAACATTTACTTTACTTACATATAAGTGTTTATAGTACACATGTTCGTACACATACAAAATAGGTATATAAAATATGAAGAAAACAATTATATTATTGTACTCGTAATGTAACATATCTAAAATTCTAGTCCCGTTTTTTTATAAAAATTTATTTTTATTTTTTTTTTTAAATAAAATTCCCTATACATAATCTTTCACCATTAAAAATGCCTTATTCTGTCAGATTGTAGGCTTTCAGGAATTTTCCTATATAATGATTAATAATAAACAATATTGAATTCTATAATATTTTTATATTCATGTAGATGATAAAGAACATAAATAAAATATTGTAGATAGCTACCTATGTATATAGAAAATTAAATAAGTAAATGAAATAATAATAAGGTGTGATCGTATATTAACAATGGATATGTAAGTTTGTGTTATTAATTTGCATTGAAGGCCATTCAATGACCTTTTAAGGAAATGTTGGAGAAATTTTACGTGATATTTATTATATCATATTTCTTTTATTTTTTTTTTTATATTTATTTTATTTTCTTTTTCATGATAATTGCATTAATTGATTTTTCTTTTTTATGTTTTTAATTGTACAATTGTACGTAATTATAAAATATTCTAATTAGCATTCATAGTTTAATTACCATTTCAGAAAAAACAATCAACTCATATTGAATTCAAAATAAAATCGTGTTTATTGTAAGAAAATAAATTTTTTTTTTCCTTATCAAATTTGTTTTTTTTTTTAAATTTTAAATTTATAAATAAATAATTCTAAAATCTACGACTAGAAAAATTTGTTAATTTTTTACAAATTTAATTATTTATGAGAAATTTTTTTTAATTTTTTTTTAGTTATAAATTTAGTTAATTATGAATTATTTGATAGTAGTTCTGTTAATTCAGTTATATATTGAACAGCCTTTTGAAGTGTTTTCACTTTTGAAACTCTTTTACTACGATGTGCTGTATATGGAATCATCTTACGGAGGGTAGCAAAAGCTTCATTAACTGCTCGAACACGATTTCTTTCACGAGCATTTCGTAGTTGAATCGTTAGATGGTACTCCATTCGGCGTCGTTTTTGTTGAGGTGGTTCGAGTTTAAAATTATTTTTTCGTGTTGTATTTTTTGGTGCTAAAATTTAAAAAGTTGCGGATATTAATACAAATTAATTTTAAAAATTGTCACACTTATGTATTTTTTTAAAAAATTTATACGTTTATTATTCTCAAACAAAAGGAAAATTTTCATTTATTTTTAACATTAGAAAATAATACTTTTACGTACTTACGTTCACATTTTTCTTTTTCGTAATTCAAATTTGAGGAAGATTCATCACAATAAAAATGTTCATTATCAGATATTAATTGATAATTTTGGTCATTTGATACATCACAAGAAGAACAATCAGTTTTATCAAAATTATTCACTTTTTTATTCATTTTTTATAAAATTTATTGGTAAATAAAATAAAATTAATTTTCACTTAATTTTGTTATTAAATTTAATGACTGACTTTGTACTAATTTGAATTAAGGTACTTTATTGAATGAATTCTAAATATGTTTTGATGATGTTTTGTGGCACGTGTATGATGTTAACTAGCGTAAAATGATCATATCATTATCAGGAAATAGACACCTTTCCATAGGGAATCAAAAATGTTTGTATTTTTATTATTTTTTTAAATAAAAAATAAAAAATAAAACAAAAATGAAAAAAGTAAAAAAGTCAGAAATGCGGGTGGGTATATTTGATATCAAGTAGAGAACAATAAAATTTTAAAATGAGAATCGATTCAGAACATAATAAGATAGAATTAACAGTGAATAATTTATATTTTACTACTACAAATAAGTTTTAACACAGCTAAAGTGAAATATCATTCTAATAGATAAACTACATATGTACATTGTACATATATCTAAATTCATACCGACTATACGAAATGTAATATCCATATATTTTCAGTCAATGACGTAACATGAACCCTTATCCTTGACAATGAACTGAATGAGACACGTAATATACTGTGTAAGCACTTCAGTATTAATTTGTAGTTGAAATTAATTGATAAAATTTAATGCAAAATTAATTTTTATTTCAAGCAATTTAATAAACACTACATAATGCATAAATATCACATAAAATTTTTTTTACTTTCATGCACATTTTTTCATATCATAAATTTTATTTTTAATTGTAAAGCCAATACCACAATTAAGCCTGTATATTTCACCTGGATTTAAACTGTATGTTGCTGTTGTTTCGAGTACAATTTATGTGTCATTAATCATGTTTGTTTTTTTTTATTTATCGTATTTCTATACAAATTGATCGTCTATCCATTTTATAACCAGGTGGACAACGACCTTCTTTATCGGGTTGAGGGAATAATAGTCCTTTTGGATGTCTTCTTTGATATTGTCCAGATTTTTGTATTGAAATTGGGGGTGAAGTAACAGTTGCTTCGTTAGCTATACCACTAATACGACGACCATTACCATTATTACCATTTTGAACAATACTTGCACCGGCAACAGCAGATTCATGTAATTTTAATAATTTTGCTTGTCTTACCTTAAAAGAGGTGATTTATCGATTTATAAATTATCTATTTGAATTTTTTATTTTAAAAATTGAAAATTACCAGTTGTGATTTTTCATCATCGTTTTTCTGACCAAAAATTAGTGTTATATTAATTAAAATCAACCCGATTAAAATAGTTTTTTGATATAACATTATTCTTGTGTACACGTAACAAGATAATTTTTATTTTCACACTTTCGATTTTACCTTTCTTTAGACAAAACGTCTGCAGACTGAGACTAGTTTAAATTAGTGAACTTTCAAAAAATTCTTTATAAATTTTATGTGAAGTTTATCTAAATGTATAGTTTAAAGTGTTTTTAACGTATGTATTTGTATTTAATGTGTATATTTTCAGAAAACTGGAAATTTCATAATGTCTGTTGTATTTGTGCAACATTTTCATGAATGTTGTATTTTAAAGCAAGTCAATGTAAAATCTAGGTGAAAAACTTTACAAATATTGAATTTCATGTAAAACATATGTACATGATAATACGTAGGCTGATACCATATGATCAAGTATTTGCCTATAAATTTTCTTACTCTTTTTAATGTTTGTATAAAATTTTGCAGTATTATTAAATAAATTTGCATACTTGCTAGAACAAGTAACATGTACCATACATATGATAATTTTAACTGGTGTATAGTGCCACATGTATGCATATATAAAATAGTTAATAGTTAATGAAGAAAATACGCCTGCTATTATCATATTATTATAAGCACATGCTTGATAATCTTAATCTATTTTTGGGAAGAAATAAAAATATTTTTATTTATATTTTTTATATTTTCAAATGATAAATAAAGGCGTATTAATTACTTTGTAAATATATTATCTATGATAATTTAATTTAAATTTTAATTATCTTATACATGGAAAAAAAATAATGGATAAGTATGTATGTATAGTATATAGAGTAAAGGGAATTATATTATCAAAAGTCCATACAAAGTCCATATGATTATTTGTTTTTTGAAAATGTTTGTTTTGTAAATTTAATTTTAATCAATTTAGTTGATATACTTACAATAAACATTTCAAGATAAAATATAATATTATGATACGTATGGAAATATAGGGAAATAATAAAAACAGAGACCAGTTTGTTTCTAGAAAAAAGATAAAATATTTATTCAAAATAAACAAAACTGTGATATTTCTACTGAATAAAAATCTTACATGTATTTAAATTTCAGTACACCATTTTTGTTTTCTAACATTTCTAATATAACATGTACTTTTACAAAACTAAGAATAAATTTCAAATTTATATACATATTTATTCTAAATTAAAAATAATAAAAAAAAAAACCCTGAAACATTAACTTAAAAGTACAATAATAGAACAAAAAACAGATTTATAAAAAATAAAAAACAAGAATTAAAAATAGTACAGTAATACAGTGGTTTTAGAAAAATTTTTGTTCAGAAACAAAATTAAATAAATAAAAATAAACAAAATAAAACAAAATCAAAACAAATACAGCTAGTAGATAAAAACAATTTTGTTTTCATATTTTTTTTTTAAAAGATAATTTGAAAGAAAATAAAAAATAATTTGAAAGAACAAAAATTAACACTATTCAAGAGCTTATTATTTGATCACATTAATTTATAAAATGGCAAGATATAAAAACTAATAAATGTAATTAATTTTTAACTCCTTTAGCATAACCGTATGTATTAACCACTGAAAAAAAAAAAAAAAACAATAAGTTATTATATTTTTATAAAAAAGTATTTTTCTAAAGTAAAAAAAAAAACTCACTTTCAAAATCTTTCTTATAACATTCGAATAAATCTGCTAACAAATATCCAGGAGCAGTGCTATCACCCAAATCACCACCATATTTCGATGGAAGTATTTTAGGGTCAATATGTTTAGCCAGTGATTTGTAATCTTTTCCATGGAAAAATATCTAAAACAAAAATGAAAACGATTTTATGATTGATTTGTTTTTTTAGTTGATAATTTTCATTTATTATACCCTTTTTCTAAGCTTTTCTCTAATGAATGGTTTAAATATTGCGAATAACATGTTGAAAACATATGAATTATTAACAATATGAACAGCTTTCAAACGGATTATCAAACAATCCTGAACATAATCTAAAAGCATAGCTGCAAATGATGGTGAAAATTGCATAACATGACTGATTGGTAATCCCTCCATATCAAGTATAATAAGATTTCCATTAATTTGTGACATTGGTTCTTTCATGGAAGCGTATACAGTTAATTGAACAGCTCTAAATAGATCCTCAAGAGGTACTTCTGATGGTTTCCATTTTTCTATATAAATATAAAATATGACAAAAAAAAAAAAAAGGATGGAGAAGTCAAATTTACAAAAATCATGTTAATTCAATTGAAACAATTCAAAAATGATAAAAATTTACTTCCAACTTCTGCAATAAGTAAACGTCTGCCATGTTGATCTCTAAGTGGTACCAATCTTAGTAGTTCACTTTCGAATACATGTCTTACTTGGGATGGTAAAATATCTTCACACCAACTTCCATATTTATTTTTTAAATTGAAAAAATGTTTGATCTAAAACAAAAGTGAATTTTTATCAATGATATAAAAATGATATAAGAAATTCATGATCTCACCCTTTTCATTGAACTTTCTGGATAATATTTACATGGTCGTAGGAACATAGTCATGTATTCTTCATCAACTGGTAAATGTAAATG
The DNA here is from genome assembly GCA_963971155.1 of Anthrax anthrax. Lineage (NCBI taxonomy): Eukaryota > Metazoa > Arthropoda > Insecta > Diptera > Bombyliidae > Anthrax > Anthrax anthrax. The sequence continues at coordinate 24,694,127 of OZ020119.1, forward strand.
TGGTTCATCTAAAACAAAGTAAAAATATTTTTAAGTTTATTTTAATTTTAATTTTTTTTTCTTTGATTAGTTTAGGAAAATGATTTACATTCATGTAGTTAAGTGTAGTTTTATATAAAAACGAAAACTGAAATAATAAACGAGGGCAATTAAAATATTGCATATTGCTATTACAAACGTTAAAATAATTATTCAAAGTTTTGCGTACAATGTATGCTAAAATTGAAAATAGCTTTTACTTGCCTTTACATGACTTTTTTGCAAACATATGAATAAAATGTGTATGTACGTAATTTAAAATTTAGATATGTATACATTGAAATGCGAGCATTGAACTTTAATTTGATTGAATTAAATCATATTAAAATATATATTTACTGTGTAATTTAAACAATTTATTTGTATTAATTATAGATTTGTAATAAGAAAATTTCTTGAAAATTTAAATAATATTTTAGCAAACTCATTCATTGTTCGATTTATTAATTAATTTACGATCAATTAGAGATGAGTACCGAACATACAATATTACTTAATAGAATTATAAAGACAAACAACAAATAGAGTCAATAGTTTTATACTAATTGACCTCGAAATAATCAGACCTTGACTAATAACCATTTTAATGTAATACACACAATCACACGATATGTATGTTCATATGTAATTTTATGTTCTTCATTTATACGTCTTTGTTCATTATTGCAAATTGTGCAATACATTTAAAATTTAAAACCTCTTTGCATTCGAGAGGTAAAAGGTAAATATTCGAAATAAAACAAATAATAAATAATGATAAACCATAACGTATTCATAAATAATTTAAGTTATGTTGATGTTTCTAATTAGAGCAATTGTATGTATGGACTTTAAATTTTTAGTGTTAATTCACATTTTTTATACAAAGTTTTTGTTACCTGTAAAATGTTTCAGTAGGATTTACCAGAGCCACAATAATAGAAACGATAAATTGTTGTAGAAATGAATGAAAATAATGTGACTGTGGGTGTTTACATTTCAAGTATTGCAATTTTATTTTGCTTACATAGTGTATACATTTATTAATAATTTATTTTAACAATTATTTTTTGTTTTCTTAAAATTATATTAACACATATTCACGTATAGTGGTCAAAATGTGATTATTTAAATAAGTACGAAAATGTAATCAAAATAATAAATAATAAATTCACTTGAAAAAAATTTAAAAACTTTTATTTTGTTTGTATAAAAAATTACACATCATAAAATTTTTATTTAACAGTCTACAATAAATATTTAAAATTAGGCTGAAATGTGCGAAAAAAATTCAAATATTTGTAATATATGTACATATACATAATTTAAAATTACATATGAGTAAGTAGATATTTTGTAATAATTTTTGAAATTTTTTTCTTTATTTCTCCTAGTTTTAAATAACGATTAAATAGGACAGTGAAGGATTACTTTAAAAGTTTACAAATAAATTTTAAAAATTTTGTCTTTATCCATTTATCTAGTTTAATTGTTTCATTTTCATTTATATCTACATTAAGTATTTTGCGCAAATTTAAAAATGAATTGTACTGAAAGTAAATGTTTATCTTATCCACTTGCAACGTATTATAAGTATGTAATTCACTTTATAATTGTACAATTCGTTAGGAAAGTCATTATTCAGTTTGCAATTAAGACAAATATAAAACAGTCAATAAACATGTGATTTGTAGTTTTAGCATAATACGAGTATTTATTTTTAAAATTAAAAAAAAAAAATTACTAAATTGAAAAACAATTTTTTTTTTTTTAATTGGATACAAAATGGCACTTCATTATACATTTTTTTGAATTATAAATATTTTTCTTTAATGAAATGATTGTGAACTGATTTAATGAAATAATCGTGAAACTTTTTTAGCATTTTGAAAATTTCTGGAAATAATTTTAACTGATATTTTTACTTCTTCTTTCTTAAAAATCATAATATTTTTTGAATAATAATTTTTGTATGAAATATTGTATAGTCATTGTGGTAAACTAATGAATCACTTCTGATAACTCATTATACAGGGAATACTAATGTGTTAAAGATGACACACTCATTGTTCATTTAAGACTAGCCTACATTTTGATATCGCTTATTTTTGAACTATTTTGAACGTATTATATTTTGTAATTTTAAGCTCGTCGGTTTTTTGTTTTAATGAGATAAAATGAAAAGTGAAATAACAATAAAAAGTGATTTACTACATTCTATATGTCAGATTTTCAATTTTATGAAAATAAAATTTAAACAAAAAAAGACAATAAACAAAAAAAAAAAGTTGATTGAACTCTCTTAACAATTTGAATTAATTAAACGAATTATGAATTTTTGTTATCAAGTCCCAGGGTTATCGATTTCTGTTGTATTTACACATTATTAATTTTTTTTTTAAATTTTATATAGACATTAATATTTTTTTTATGAAAATAATACTGTTACTTTCTATTTAATATTATGTCACATAAATTATTCATTTTAATACTCAACTCATTGATTTATACAATATTTAGAAAGCATGAATTAAAATATAATGAAAAATACTTAGGTTATTATTTTAAGACTGAATCATATTGAATCACTTTTGTTGTTGCTTACTTTGCATTTATAGTCTAATTATTACTTTATTATTAGATTTAAAATGTCCTACATATGTACATATGTATGCATATTTAGCTCATGGTCATTATTTTGAATCCATTTGTGTAATGAATTTCGCATGAGCTATTTGTTTCTGTTTGTTATCTCTAGACTACGCAAAATTTATATATAAATATAATTTATCTGTTAAATAATAATATACATACATATGTAGATCAAAGTGCAGTAATTATTACAATTTTCATTATAATTATCAATCAATAATAATTTGTGATAATTAAGAAAATTATATGATCTTTTGTTTTTGATCTAATTCTACAAACTTCTATACATTTATGTATACTCTATATTTTTGTGTTATGTAAAATGACATAATTAAATGTTTTTTGTACATTTATTAAGCGAAAAAACTTTGTTTTTTTTTTTTTTTTTCAAAATTTAAAAATCTTATTTTTTTTTCTATATTATTGTGTTATTTGTTTTATTATGGTAATTTAATTTTTGAAAAAGGAAAACTGGTTTTTATAAATGACTCTTCAATGACACTTCAATATATGTATAAACTAATTTACATAATCCAGATGGTAATAACAACAGTACCTATATTATTGTATTTTGCCAAATTTTTAAAAAATTATGATGACCATATTTACTTGAGTGGAATATTTCGTAAAAATTTTATGGAAACCAGACAAAAAAAAAAAAAAAATTAAAAGTTTAGAAATTAATAAACTTTTTAGAAACTTAGGAAAAAATCAAATATTTATTCAAATCTATTAGTTTTGTTCAATATTTTATATTTTTTGAATTTTGGAAAAAAAAACTTCTTTACATTAATTCAACATTTAATCGCTTTCTATATTAATTTAGAATAAATTTGATTAGGAAATTTGAAACAATTTAAAAAAAAAGGTAAATTTTAGAAAGGTTTTTATATTCCTTTATATTAATAAATTTTATTTGAATATCGGTTATATGTATTTGCATAAATATAAAACTAATAATGAAATATGTAAGACAATAAAATAATATAAATGAACGTAAAATAATTTTGAATGTTTTGACGTTAATAAATAGACACAATAAAAAGATAATGATAAAATTAGGAAAAGAAAATTTAAAGATAGGTATTCCCCAAACACAAATTATTAATTTAAAATAACATGCATTTTATTTTATTTAAAAAAAAAAAAAGAAATTTTGTATCTCTAAGATACAACAAGAATATTTAATCTTTGATTTATGGGTACACAAATTTTTAAAAAATGAACTCTTGCATAAGTATGTATATTTTTATGTAATTTTACAGATTTTAAAAAAAAGTTCAATTTATGTAATATGTAGTGGAGGTAATGGTATTAATGTTTGGTTTTAGCTAGAAGCAATGTATTATAAAAATTTGTAATACGAAATTAAAAATAAATTGCTTCTATAATAATAAAATGTATTATGTTTGAATGATACAAAAAAATTACCCAAAATAATTTTTATATCGTATCTGATTATAATTATGCATAACGTTATATGTACGAGTATTATATACATTTATATGTAATGCATTTCATCCAACAGAGTCAAGGTGGTTTTACAAAGCCAATTTATTAATCATTTTTAACGTGTCAAGTTTAACTTATTATACTTTTTATTATTATATTCAAGTATTATATTTCGATCAATTATTCCACGTTAAACTCATCGAATAAAAAGTATGCTATTATTGAATACTGATATACGAAATGTATATAAATACTTACATATGAATAATGAGTTCATGTTGCAAAAATAGTAATAAGAAAAAAAAAACGAACAACTAGTAGGAAAAAAAATATTTTATAGATGGAAAATTTTCTACATGTCACGGATGTGTTAACAGTTAATTTTTGTTTTTCTATTTAATTTAATTTGTAATCTTGATATTATATACAAACAAATGTACGTGTAGATGTAAATACATGTTTGAACAAAGAGTTAGTATAGTAATTATAATGGATAGATACTTACTTTTTATTAATTCTCTTAATTTTTTCATAGCTTCCTCAACAACTTCTGGTGTTTCTCTTAATTCTTTTTTTGCTTTTTCTAATGCCCATTCTGGAGGTGGATTGCATTCAAGTTGTACTATTAAATTATTTCCAATATCAATGTATGGTACATTATCTGAATCATATTTTAAAGCTGCTCCTGTAGATATTTTAGGACTCATTGTAAACTTTTATTTTAATTATTTATTTGTTTTTAACCTTTTAAAACTGAAAAGAAAAATTATAAAATTATAAAATATTATTGACAATGTGCTTATTATTGTGAATAATTAATCTATCAATGAATTTAATTATATTAGTATATATGTACATATGTTATAAATACATAGGCATACATATATACCATGTGAATTATGCATAATTTTCTTTAATGATCTGATCACGTTTCATGATCATGTAAAATACGAATTAATTATTACAAGAAAAATGCAAAATTAATTTTTTATTTATTTAATTATGTGTACATTTTTAGAAAAACTACTTTCAAATTTATAAATCAATGAACCATTTATCGAATTCAGGACCTCCAAAATTAATTATTATTATTATTATTTTTTTTTTTTTTTTGTTTTGTATAAATATTTATGTGTATTAACACTTGCTTTTTAATTTAAAAGAAAAAATAATAATAATAAAAATTAACTTCCGTTGACTTGAAGATTAACTATTTAAATAACAATATTTTTTATTTATCTTGTGTTGAAAAAATATGTGATTAATAATGTATTTTTATAATTTAGATAATTATACATAACAATCGCATATGTTAAAATCGTTTTTTTTTTTTTTAAATTTTTAATCGTATGTGCGTGCATTTTATGCAGGTTTAACATATTGTTATTTTACGACATATGTAAATTTATGTATAAAAAAATGTATAAATATCTTTTATTAGTTAAATTTTCAAAAGAGAAAAAAAACATTTAAATTTAAAAATTTTTCTCCTAACGAAATTGAATGTAAATCGCTAATAAAAAGCAAAAAGAAAAAAGAAAAAAAAAAAGAAATAGACTCGTGCCGAAAGTATGAAAATTACTGAAGAAGAAGACCTCTTAATCAATGCCAAGGTAATAATTTAAATTGTACATTATTAGATGTGAACACAAGACAAAAAACTATAAAATGAAATGCCTGCGTATGTATATGTAAATATGTAAGTATATGAATATTCGTTTGTTTAATTTTTAAATAAAATAGTAAACATGTAATAAAATACAGTGGACCATACTTTATAAAAACAAAAAAAAATTATAAATTTATTCATATACGATGGCCATGTAATAATATAACTTCTTTGATTTTATTTTCAATATTACATATACAAAATATAAGAATTTTAGAGATTTGAAAAATAAAAACACGCATAAATGAAATTTTTGTGTTGCTCAATATTTATAATATAAAAAAGAAAAACAGAAGATAAGGAGTATAAAAAAGTCTATTTTCATTTTATTTTAAGTTTAAATTTTGTTGAGAGTTGAATAAAAAATATTTGTTTTTTTATTGAAATATGTATCAATATTTATTGATCTGATATTTTATTTAAGGTTATGAAATCTTTTCTTTTTTGCAATTTTTTTTTTCTTTTTTTAAATTGTCATCAACATAAGATTGTTTAAATATGTTTATTCGGTTTTTAAATGTACAGTATATTTTTTTGTTTGTTATTTTTATTTTTAAATGTATGTTTGTTATATTGCCAACCTTTATACTTTCACTTTATGTAATTTTTTATTTTCGAAATTTAACAGTAAAAGAGAGCAGAAAAACACGTGACTAAAAATTGCATGAAAAATTAATTTTATTTTTCGTTTACTTGGTAATAATGATTTAATTGTATAAAGCAATGTAGTTTATAATTATACATTAAAATACTCGTTTTTAATAGCTTTTAAGATCTAATTTCCTTTACTTTAATGAATTCTTCTAATTAAAGACAAACAAAAAAAAAAAAAAAAACAAATCAATTAGATATTTAAATCGTTTAGAATTATAATTAATCTCGGACGTAATTAGAATTAATTTTTTAAATATTAATAATTAAATATTATTAAGAAAAAATTTCATTATGATTATAATACGTTCACATATCACGTTAAAATGTAGTGATTTTCGTGTGCTTTGTGTAATTTATTCTGAATTTAAAATGAAAAAGAGTTTTTTTTTCCATGTATGAAATAAATTTCATATTATTGAAAATCATGTCGTATATATGTATATGTGTGGAGTTTTATTATTAAGAAAATTTTTATTTACATGCAAAATTAATATGTAATTTTGTTTTCAACTTGTTATTTGTTTTTTTCTTGTTTATTTGTTGATTGGTGATATTTGTTGTCTACATACACGAGTTTATTTTCTTAAGAAGATTTTTAAAATATTTTGCACAAGGACAAAAAATTGATAAAAAATAAACAGAATATTGATTTTGTACATATGTTTAAGTACATGGTATAATACTTTTAAGAATTAAGAAAAATGTAAAAGCTATGATCTTGTGGCCTTATCATGTTAACCTTCAAAAGTTTAAACACGTCATTAATGGAATGTTTTACAAAATATACCTACACTAATAATTATGCGATACAAGTATACTTTAACGTGTAAAATGTATGCCTCTGTTTAAGTTTACCAGATACAAGATAATTTGATGTTTTATAATACATACAACACACGATCACTTTATTCAAGGTAAAAGAATTAATGATTTTTGTATTTTATTTAAAAAAAAAAGTTATATTTCTACATTTCATGATGAAAAGATTCTCAGTAAAAAAAAAATAAGAAATTTTTACTTCTTATTAAAATTTATGGAAAAGTTTAATTAAAAATGACGTCAAATGGTTTTATCTGGTGAACTCTGTTTAGAAAATGTTAATCATTTTTATAGGTATTTCGCGGAATAGAAAAATGTTCAAGTGACAACAATTTTTCTAAATCTTTGGCAAAAAAAAAAAAAAAACAACAAAATTTATCATGATTATAAAAGTACAAATTTTTGGACTTTAAATTTTTCATCCAATCATCAATTTTATGTGTACATAATTTATTCTTAGACTTTAACATGATAATTCAGGAACTGAAAATAGCAATTTTATTTACATATATGTACTTTTATGATTTACTAATTCAAAGTATAAAAACGAGGGTATATAAAGAAAAACCTCAAACATAACATCTATTTTTACAACAATTTTTCTATTTATATTTCAGGATTAAAAAAAAACTGTTTTGGCCTGTCAATATTCATTTGTTGTTTGCAATTGTTTTCTCAATCGAATAATTATGACACGATGAAAAATCTAAAATTATCTAAATTGAAAATCAAGAAATTCAAGTTTATTGTTATGCATCTACACTTTAATTACATGTGTTGCGTTATATTAAAAAAAAAAAAAAATTGTTTACTTTGGAATATTTTTATTTCATTTTTCTTTCTTTTTTTTTTATTAATTATTAATAATTTTCCTTTGTAAACATGAAAAAATCCTAAGTATTTAATTGAAAGTAATTTTTTCTTATTCTCAATCTATGTTATACTTTATTGTCTATTTAATATTTATTACTTCTAGATAAAATTTGAAATTAAATAGTGTGTATATTACATAACATTGATTAATGGTGAAATTAAACGATTCTAAGTAATAAAATATCTAAAAATAATGTATAATAATAGGCATGAACAATACATAGTAGTTAATTTTTTCTATTTTTGTATTACGTATGATATGTTCATAGTCCATTTGTATTTAAATTTGATGACTATTTGGTAAATACTATATAGGTAGGTATTTAATTAAAAGTAGAACAAGTTCATTTGGTTACGTACACTTATAATAATAATAGGAAACGTACACTGTGTTAAAGTGGGTATTATTGTACATTAAAAGTATCTCATACCTATGTATAGACATATGTATTAGAAATATGTTCTCTGTAATTTCTCACAGATAGTATATAGGTACATTTATTTTTATGTGGTATATAAAATAATTCCTTCTGGTTACAACAAATTTTCTACTTTGATTTAAAAAAAAAATAATTCTTTTATAATCAAATTAATTTAATTTTAATCAAATTAAAAATAAAATAAGGAAATTAAAACAAAAACTCGAAATTAATTTAAAAAAAAATTAAAAAAAATTGAAAAAAGGTTGTTAATCTTCACATTTCATTTATAAATTCAAAAAAAAAAAAAAGAAGTAAATACGCATACATCTGTGTATATGTAGATTATCGTATACATGAGTTAAATTAATCGGTTCAATTTTTGATTAATTTATGTATGGAAATATACCTGATTTATAATATTTTCAAGGATTATTACCTATTATTAAAGTAGCAATCGAAATTCTTCTAGAATAAAAAATTTGTAGAAAAAAACCCCAAATTATCATTCAACAAATGTTATTTGGAAAAATATGTTCTAAAATGTTTTATTGTTGAAATTGTCATGAAATGTATTGCATATTAAAACTATATTCATGCTTGTTTAAGTTACAATTATATGTTGTACAAATATTTATTATTGATGGTATTGTGTATTCCAAATAATGAAAATAATAATAATAATAAAACAATTACTTTGTGTGTAATTTATTTTACTATGTACATTAAATTGATATGAGTATAATAAAAATTAATCAATAAAAACAAATATAGTAATAGAAAAAAAAAATATAATGAATAAATCGTAAACATTTTTTTTTTCTAATCAAATAAATAAGCTAAAAAACGTGTTACTTTGAGTTATCAAAAAGTTATTGATAGTTAATGGAATGTAGCTACGTAATTAAAGAGCTTCAACCTATAACAATGCCAATTTATCAGTATACTATAATTCAAAATTTATATAAAACTGATATGAAAATTTCCCTTCATTAGAATTATGATAGTGAATACTCACACACAATATACATATATTTGTATGTATGTGTGTTTTTGAATAAAAGTACATATAATAATTGAATTATTGCAGTTGTTGTTTTTTCTAAAAGTATATTTTGTAATTGAGACGTTTTATTTGAAAGTGGTATAAGTCAAAAATGATCAACATCGTATTTTCTTTTTGTATAAATTGACTTTTGTATTTACCGACTTGATAGAAATCAAAGTTTAACTTTTCTGTAGAAGATACAGTTCTGTAGTTAAAACGTCTCAGAAGATAAAAAATTGACTTATTTCACTTAAAACAAAAAACGGCTCAATTTTATGTGTCATATGATTACTTCTGAAATCTAATTAAATTTTGACATTATAACTTTTACTATCTGCTTTTTAACAGTTTTCAGTTTTCTTTTCGTTTTATTTTGAATTAATCATTTTTTTTTGCGAATACATAATTAATTATTCATTAACGATAATTAAAAGTTTTATGAGTAAAGTTTTTTTTTTTGTTTTTGTTTAACTTTATCTATTTTTTCACATTCATATACCCATATGCATATCGCATACATTTTTAAAATTTTTATTGCTTTTCACACCATTTAATTTAACCTTTGTATTAAAATAAATTGCCGATGAAATTTATACTCGTAAGTACTTTATTTTCAAATTAACATTTTATAATTTTATTAGCACATCACGTTCGAAAAATTGGGATCAATATCGAATACCCACCCGTCTAATTGATTGATCATTGTCTTATTATGATATTACGATTGCTTGCTTGATTTTGTTATTGAATGTACTTTATGCAGTATTTGTTTATATTTATACCTATATTTATTTGTTTTTTTAAATTTTTTTTTTTTTATTTTGTATATTCGTACAATAAAATATACTCGTAGCAGTAAGAAGTTGAATGTGATAGTAAAATATACACAGTAAACAATAAATAACAATAAAATGTTTTATAACGAATGTGTATATAATAGACTTTTATTGTGTACTCACACGAATTTTCGTGTGGATACAATTAAAACAAAAGAACGATAATAATTGTTTTTTTTTTAATAATTAGCATATGTAATTCTTTATATTTACATTTAAATATACCTTCGGAAATATACATGTGTGAAAAGGTAAATTATAATGCTTGTCATTCTGTAAATGCCAATGACAATATATGTTTTAAAACAAAATATAGAGTACTCGTATAGAGGTATCGAAAGAAATTTAAAAATTGGGAAATTAAAAGTCTAAAAAAATTATAACAAGAATAATCAGAAAAGAAAACTATTTAAAATAAAAATTGTATTTTTATTATTTTTATTTTTATTTTTATATTAGTAATTTATTTATTATGAATTTTATCACTGGTGATAAAAGTTCAAATTTCATAGCAAAACAAAAATTTAACGGAAATTCGAAAATGAAAAAAAAAAAAAAAAAAATGAAAAAAAGATAAATTTCAAATCTACACATGAAAATTGTTTAAATAATCAATGAAACTTCATGAGTTTCCTTTGAAATTGTTGATTTCATAATTTTTTGTTGTTGTACATAATAACTACAAGAAGAAGATAAAAGTTTGTACACATGTTACACATATTGTATTTATATACGTAAGTTTTTGCACTTTTTTATGTAATTATAATGTTAAGAAAATTTTAACAAGAAAAAAAAAAAAAAAAAAAAAAAAAGAAACATTTTTGTTACACATGAAGTACCTATTTATGTAATATGATGAATTTGTAGCTACGTACCATTAACAATTTTTTGTTGTTTAACTCTTTTTTTCAGTTTTTGTTTAGCTTTTTCTTTTTAACAAACGTTTTCTTTTTAAAAGTTTATTTAAAAATATGTTCTTGTAAAATTGAAAATTTTCGTAATTTAAATTGGTATTTAACACTTTTACCTCTAAAGAAATCGTTTTTTTTTAATTAATTACGTACTTGAGAATTTACATATAAATTAAATTTAAAACTAATAATAATAATAATGCCGTCACGTTTCACTAAGAATTCACAAATTTTTTCTTTTATATTTTAAATTATAATTATATCTGTTTTTAAATTATTCACTAAATTTTGTAAAATAAAAATGAAAAATTATTATTATTTAAATAAATTTTTAATAAAATATTTTTAAGACTTTCCACGTCTATTGAGCACGACTTACTAACCGTATTTAATCAAATAATTTAAATGAAATACATTTACTTGAGACACGAATAAAACTTGAAATTGAAAATATAGCTAACTGAGCAACATACTTGAATAAAAGTTTTCTTTGTTGTTGTTGTTTTTATATAGTATATCGTGGATTAATTAAATAGTAATACCATTTTTGTATAAGCATAAGTTAATATTACATGTATATATGAATCAGAAAAATTTACACATATAAGTTAAAGTAATAATCTCCGTGTACAAGTATATGTATTAATGTATGTATGTGTAATGTATACTTTTGTGATAACTTTAACACGCGTGAAAAACGTCAGATAAAAATAGTTAGATATACACGTTTTACTTTAGAGTTGAATTGAGACCTCTGGGAAAGAGTTTGAAAATTTCGTAGTATTAGTAGAGTAGAGTATATTTTAATTATTGTATTAGTATAGAGTAGTAAATATCGTCCATATATAGTATGTACACATGTATAAGCAGCAGAGATTTTTAATTTAAATTTTATGATAAATATCTAAATGTTTTTTAAAAAAATGTTGAGTTCTTCGATTTAAAAATTTAAAAAATTTAATAATTCATGGATCAAATAACATAAGAAAAATTTTCATTTAAAATTTGCATCATTTAAAATAAACATAACTATTGAATGAAAATTTAAATTTGTAATTATGCATATCATATGAAAAAAAAAATTAATATAACTTAGTAATTTCATTGAAAATTTTTATTTATCTTCTTCAAACTCTTCTATTTTTTTAAAAAAAAAAAGAAAAAAAAAACACTTTTAACTGTTTTACCTTCAAATGTTTGTTATTAATTTTTATAAATTTACTTAAATTATAATTACAAATATATATTACGTTATTATCTATGTCATGAATGAACTTGAAAGTTAAAAAGAAAATTGCATTTTTCCGCATAAGCAAAAAAAATAAAATTCAATTCTGTAACAAAAGAAGATAATTTTTAACTTGAAATTTTTGCTAAGTAATTTTATTTTAAATTATAAACAAAGGCATCAGATAAACATTGTACATACACAAGTTCACTATATATGTGTATTACAAATGTGTTTGTAAACAAAATTATATCATTTTTGTTTTTGTCATTAGAATAAAGTAAATGATGAATATCATGAAAATAATTTTCCACGTGAACTATTTACGATTAATAAATATACATACATACAGTTAAAAAAAGAAGAAGCAAAAGAAAAGTGATGTGACGTCTGTAACAATAGTATGAATTCACATGAATACGTTTTTGTTTATAATTATTATAGGTCTACATTTTTTTAAATATATGTATTTATGGTATACATACAATGAAAATATAATTTTTGCTCCCTTTCTAAGTTTACTTATTTCGATTAATGTCGAACAAGCAATGAAAAATTTTAAAATTTTTAAAAGATACAAAAATAAAAATTAAGAGCAAAAGTGAACGATTTTTAAGCCTTATTGATTATTTCCTTTTAATTTAATTACAAATTGTACTTGACAGAAATTGCATTGTACTAATTCTTATCACCTACATATTCATGATTTATGCCAAAAACAAGTGGAAAAATCATTACATTGTTGAGAATCACTGACTTATAATTTTGTACAGATTATCAGATAGTAACTGAAAGTTAAAATATTTAACGGACAAACTTATGTAACATGCTCAATTAAAAGAAAATAGAAGCATATTTTCGGGTAAAAATGTTTTTTATTTTGTGATACAATCAACATTTTATAAAAATTTAAAAATTAAAATGAAGTAGCAAAAAATGATGGGATAAAGCAAAAATTTATATACGGTATATTTGAATTTGATATGAATAAACAAAATATTGAATAGTGTGAAAAATTGTATAAAAAGTTCAAAATTTTTATTTTTGTAAAAGGTCTAATTTTTATCAGGTTGTGATCTTAACTAAAATAATAAAAGCATTTTCTTTTAAAAGAAATGTAACTGAAAGACATTCAAATACGATAAGTAATGTAAATGATTTTGCGGTACAGTATGAGGAAAAGATTTTTGATTTTTCTAATATCTTTTTTTTTATAAGCTTTGTATATAAAATTAACGTTTTCGACATGATTTTTTTTAAATTTAATAATTATCAAAATTGTACAAAAGATTTCCGTGGTCTCATTGCGGTGTTTCTTTTTCTTTATTGTTTTTAATTCATTACAGGTAAATGTTTATGCAGGTAAAAATTTTATAAATAACGTACATGTTACATATTTAAAAAATAATAAAAAACATGAGAATGGAAACATTTGAAGCTTCTGAAATTTACTATAATGAAATTATAATTCATTCAGTTTATTATATTACATTTGTATTTCCGTTATTATAGTCCCTATGAAATTTTGATATAAATACTTGAATATGTATAAATATGTACATACAAATACTAAGAACTTTCTGTTCTTTATTTGTAGTTTTCTTTTTTTTTCCACATGAAGTTTTGTTATTAACTTTGTTGATCAATATTTTGGGCAATATAATCGAATTGAATATTTGGTTTTTAGTTTTTATTTCTTATTTTCTTTTACATTCACATGTATTTTCTATAATTGCATATGAAATATGGACAAAACATAAAATACATACAATATATTTTTATTCACAAAATTTATATTATTTATAAAAAAAAAAAGTTTTTTATTTTATTTTTTTTTCTTCTTTATATTTTGAATATATGAAATAGTATCACTATATATCTATTTCATATTATACATAAAACACGTTTTCCCTTTAGAGTTGTATGTAATTTATATGTTTTATGTCATGTTATTTCTTTTTGCTAAATTTTTTTTTTACATTTTATTTGCTTCCATTCGATTTCCTCAAGGTCATAAAGTTGAAAATCTAAATCTTTGAAATAAAGTTATAAAAAAAAAAGTTGTCCTCTCTCTTTTTTGTAGTTAGTTTCGTTTTTTTTAACTTTTTTTCTTTTACTATATTTTGTTGTACGTATATATTACGTAGGTATGTGCTATGAATAGGAACAGAAGGAAAACTTTTAGATAAATTTACAATCTTTGTTAGTTATTCAATCATTTATACACAATCGATTTCGACTTGTTCAAGCTTAATTTAATCTTATGACCAAAAATGTAACAAGATGAAAGTTATCCGCTTAATTTTTTGCCTATAATTTTATATAAAACTAAAAGAAAATAAAAATATTTGATAGAAATACAAATGTACATATTTAAGATAAACAAATTGATAACTTTAAATTAATTTATTTTCATGTATCTTTATATTTTATTTTATCAAGTTGAATAAGTTATGAATTTTGGTTTTGACTGTTTTCATTTTGATTTCAATCTGTTTCTTTTCTCAACCTTTTTCAAATTATTTTAAATCTCTTTTTAGAGTAATTCAAACATATCCTTTATCTATTTCCAATCTTCTTGATCACTTCCTGATCCTTTTCAACTCTCTCTAGTTTTTTTTTTTTTTTACTAAGTTCTTCCCGATCTCAATTGTCTTCCTCTTTTTAATTACTTTGTTATTCTCTTCCAAATTCTTTTCTAATCTGGTCCTAATTTTTTTTAATGATCTGTTACCAATTAAGTTTCAATATATTTTATGCTTTCAACAATAAATTATACACTTAAATTTCGGTTGAAATAACCATTAAACAATTATTTCGTTTTTCCTTTTCATTATTAGAATACTTATAAGGTATTTCAGATTAACCTGATTTCTCAATTGAATTGAATAGAGTAACTATTAAATTTAAAGATTTATGTATGTATGTATTTTATGTATAGCTGAGTATGCGTTTGATAAAGTATCTATTAAATTTTCTGCCCACATTTTAAATCAATAATGTGTAAGCTTAATTTTTTGTATTCAATGAAATGGGCAATCCACAATTTGATGACAGGTTGATTCATATGGTTTATGAAAATTTCAAAATAAACCTTGTACTTTTTTTAGAACCTTATATTTATGTACCTATACAAAATGTACACATTAAAAAAAAATTAAATTTTAAAATATATTTTAACTTACAAATAATTAATTAATTTTCAACAATAAAGTTTTTTTCAGACAAACAAAGGGTTAGGATAAAATTGAACAATATTGTCATAAACGAATTTTATTAATCCCTTTTTTGTTTGCTCATTTTTATGAAAAAATTGTATTCTTTTAATACGTCTACGAAATATATTCGTAAACATTTTAAACAATGCGAAATGATATGAGGGTGTGTATTAGCTGTTCGAAAATTATTTGTACTTGTGTAATTAAGCAATTGTTTGATTTTTATTTTCAGCTTATAAAAATACAGTATTATGTACATTTGCTAAAGTATTTTACACATAAATTCAAGATATTTTATTATACAATGTAATGTGGATGTACATTTTTTACTGTTACTAAATGAAAAATTCATTTTGAGGGTGGTTTTTTTTGCTGAATTTTTAATTTTTGTAAAAAATGCTGTTATGCATATTAATGAACTCAGAATTAATTTATGAAAAATTATGAATCCGTTTTTATTTTTATTTTTTGCTCATGTTGCCTTTTAGTGTTTGCTGTTATTTTTTGTTTCTTTGTTTTCATATGATATTCGTTATTTTCTTTTTTGTTTTTTTAAGCCTAATTTTGTCTCTTATATGTAAATGATTCATTTTTATTTAAAACGATGTTAAATTGTTTTACGAATACTTACAAATCAGATCCTTATTTCCTGCTTGGTTATTAAGTCCCGGCATTTTATAAAATGCATACGAGTATGTCAGCTTATTAAAAACACTCTTCTACCTGTATTAATTTTCCTTTTTTTTTCGAGTATATGAATATGCACTTGTGTAGTCCAATATCTGAGCTTTTTTACATTATGTAAATGTCATTAAAAAAAGTAGAATTGATGGGGGTTTTCTTTTTTTTTTTGTTCTTTTTTTTTTTTTTATTGGAATTAATCAGATGTCAGTTATAACTAATACACATGAATTGTAGATTTTTAATGTTAAAGAAAATTTAATTGAAAATTAACTTTAGCAAATAATAATGAATTATATTCGAAATATACTAACACATGTGCGCATATGAGTTTTCAATGTAATTAAAAATAGTAAAAATTTCATTAAAAGTTAATTATTTAATTTTTCAATCATTTTTTAGAGGCATCAAATTAATAGACGAGTGTAATAATTAATTTGACAAAAAAAAAAAACACGTTACACACAAAATGTTTCACACTTAAAATTGTATCCAATTGTATATCCATTTTTGAGAAATTTTATGACATACTATATTTCATAGTTTCTAAATTGATTATTGGATTTTACAGTAATGAAATTCCGATGATATAAATTAGTTTTCATGCCAATCGTATAATTATACATTTCATCGAAAAATTTTTTAATTAAAATTCATATTTATGATTTGTATCATCTACACATGCAATGCAATTCATTACATTTACCATTTAATTAAATTATATTTTTATACTTATATTTAAACAAAAACTTCAATGTATCTTTCATATGAAATTTGTAAATATGTATTTTATTGATTTTGATTTTGAGTGTGAAAATAATAATTTTATAATTTTATTGTTTTGTTTTACTTATCTGATTTGCATATATTTGCTTGCTTTTTATTTTATTGTGATATTAATAAATTCTGTAAGAGGAAAAGAATTTACTGTAACAACATGCACATCTTACATATCCTCTTTTCAATAAAGGTCATTATTATCCTAATCTTTCAATTATCAGATTACTCATTCGTAAAATTCTTCTGTTATCATAGTATAATGCACATAAATATATGATCCTGATGCATATAATGTATTAGATATAGTCCCTGTATGTTAGTTTCCTGTATGTGTTATATGTATGTACGTTTGCTACTAAGTAAGTATATCTACATTTCTGTATAGTTATGTATAGAAGGAACTGATATGTTCTTAAAAAAAATAATAATATAGTTACTGTGTAATAATATCCAGTTTTTACGTTCTAGGATAAGTGGATTTGTTTAATTCTTTTAATTTCGTTTTGCTCTTATACATGCATACAATTTCAATTTTTTTTATACATTTTTGTTTTATATATTTTTTTTTTACAAAAATGTACATTCAATATATGTAAGCTTTTTTGTATTATAAAAAAAAGGAAAGTGTTAGAAATAAAATAGAAGTGTGAAAAATAGGATAAGAAAAGTATTAACTCTTAAAAGCTAAAAAGGCTTTAAATAGTCAGACATAATAAAAATTATACGATTTAAAAACACACTTGTTAATTTGTATAGATGTGTGAGTAACTAAGCATTGGGAATAAAAAATAAAAAAACATGGTAAAAATAAATTTGAGAGCTGCTATTGTTAGTATCTTTTTTTTTTTTTAGCTTTAAGCATTCAATTATACTTGCTATTTTCACATATACATACATATGTATGTGTATAGAGATATAAAATTTTGTCTATAAATAAAATTGATTCTTGAGTATCATCACTATGTTACATTTTAAATGAATAAGTGTCGAAAACATTTTATTTTATTCGTTTTATTTGGATTAAAACATATACAAATGCATGTTATTGAACATACACAGATGTTAACATAATATATCTATTTTGATGATTTCAGTTAGACTTTTTGGCAACAAGTTAAATATACTTCAATTTAAATCCGTTGCATATACATTATATATGTGCATTTGTATGTGTACAAAATAAACATTTAATTGATGTTATTGCAAGTATTTTAAACACATATCCATGGATATAATATGTACACGTGTGTATGTAGATATATGTATACAATTGTATTTCTTTCTATGTTTGCTATGTAAAATAAACTTTTATTAGTACTTTTTTTTTATTTTTAATTTAATGTCATCCCTTTTGGCTATTATATATGTACACATTTGTATATGTGTAGATAGATATGTTTACATCTACACATTTGATCTTATGCCAAAGATCAAATTTCTGTTAATTACTATAATCGACACCATATAAATTAGTACACTAACAAGCACATGTGTGTGCACTTATACATGCTCATATGTAAACCTCATAGCAAAATGTATATTATATATACTATATTGTACATATACATATGTATGTATGTATATAAATTCACACATGTATCTTATTCGTATATGTTTGTAATTGTAGGTTTCTGTGAAAGTTATTATAGCAGGAAGTGAACTTAATTTGAAAAGAAAATTTATTTTTTATTGTATGATGCTTTCAACGTATTAATATTAAAAAAATTGTTTTCTGTTACGAAGCTTGTTTCACAATGTTCAAAGTTAATTTAGGATTTTTTTTTATTTAGGAACATACAAAAATTCCATATGGAAATCTCGAATAATGATTTATGTATGTATTATTTTACAGTTGATGATTTTTATTTTTTTAATTTTTAAATTGGAAATGCTTACATATGATGTCAGTATAAATTCAATTTATTGTAGATGACTAAAGTTTAAATTTAACGATTATTTTCAATCTGTACAGTAATTGTACAATATGTGATGAATTCTAATTTAATACACTCCAATTTTTATCAAATTATTTTTTCATCTGTTTAATTCAAAATATTTGAATTAATAACAAAAAAAAAAAAAAAAATGAAAAATTTTTCTCTGATGAAAAATTGACAACAACAAAATTATATTGTAAAATTTGAAAATAAAATAAAAGATTTAGAAAAAAAAATGGATGTAGTGTATATAATGATAATAAAAGACATGCATTGCTTTAAAAAATTAGCAAAAAAAGAAAATATTTTATTTATTCTCTGGTTGGTTTTTTTTCCTTATACATTTTATTTTCTTAACGTATACGTAACAAATTTATACAATTGTTGCATAGAAGTATCAAGAAAAAATCCTAATAGTAACAAAAAACAAAATATATATGAAAGAGCATAAGAAATAAAATAACTGATGAATAAAAGTATGGTATTTATGTACTTCATATAAACGGAAAAAATTTACATAGTTTTTCCATTTTTTTATGCTCATTTTGTGTGTATGTTTTTCTTTTAATTTTTTTATTATTTTTTTTTTTTTTTTTAGCGGAAACAAATTTATTATAGTTACATGAAATTTTATTCTTCATTCTGGAAATTATATGAAAAATCTTTTCATTTTTTTTTTTAAATATTTTTCTTTTCTTGCATAAAATGTGTTCATCCACCAAAAACTCAACTATTGTTACAAATTTTATACCATTTTGTATTCATACTGGATGAACACATTTATAAATTATAAAACAAAAACGAAAAAATATATTTATGTATATACAAAAAAAGTGAAACTAATAATGGAAAAATACAAAATATATTTCATACAATGAATATACAAAAGATATAAAAGATTTATAAAAAAAAAAATAAAAAAGAAAATAACTATCATTCATACATATAAAGATGGTAACGATGTTGTTGATAATAATGATGATGAAGGGGGAATGAAAAAAATAAAAATAAATATCAAAATAAAATACAAAATTGTAAAATATGAAAAAAATAAAATAAATATGATATGATGAATTAATTTGGAAACGTTCATAATTATGTTAATTAAATTTTTTTTTTTTCAGATATTAAGTTGATAATTAGTAAAATACGATAAAATGAAATGAAAATGAAGAATAAAATAAAATCAAAAATTGAATGTAAGAGAATAAGAAAAATTAATTGAAAAAATAAAAAAAAATGAAATAAAGTACATACCAGGGGATTTTTAATAAAAAGTGGATATAATAATAAATATGAAAATTATGATAAATTATTTATTATATATATTTCATTTTTAGTTCCCTCGGAAAAATGAGTGAGTAAAACTTAAAAAAAAAAAAAGAAAAACTTTTGAATGATTGAAAAACAAAAATTAATTAAAAATTTTAAATGTTAAATTTATGCTTATGTGTGTGAATAAGGAAAGTTTATTTTGGATTGATAAATTCAAATGTGAAGCAACATAGTAAAAATATCATAAATTTCTTCTATATTGTACATTATTCTCTTTTATCATACTTTTAATTATGAAAGTTTCTATAATGATGTTGTTCTTAAATGATTTCAAGAGTGAAAGATTTCTAAAACCGATTTTTCCTTTTTTATTTTAATATTACATGTATATGTTTGTACATATAAGAAATTCTACTTTAGATAAAAAATTTATTTTTATCGATGTATTTACGGACATAATAGTAGTCCTTTTTGTTTTCTTAATTTTGTATTATCATAGACATATTCATTTTAACTAAATTCCCATATGTAGTAAACATACATACGATACGAGTATATATGAATATATGTATCTTCTTTAATACACACATATAATTTTACGTCATATGATTACAGATATGTATATTTGTACATATGAGTACAAATTTTTGTATAAATATGAATTCATTGTTAATTTATTATTAAAATTAAAATGAAACTGAATTCGAAATGAAAATTTCCCAGCGGATGTTACACATATTTGTGTACAAATATGTATAAATGTGTACATATCTAATCATATCTTTTCATTTTCATTTATTTAACACTTTTATTTGTTACAACTACACATGTATATATATTATGTATATGTAAACATACACATGTGTATATGAATGTTGATAATCATTGTTTCCATTGTAAATTGTGCCTATATATATTTTCTATAATTTCAAGAATGAACACATAGATAAAATAGAAACAAGAAAAATAAGAAGAAAATAAAAAGAAATCAAAATTTTGATTAATTACACTTCTAAATAATTTAGTATTTACGCATTTGTATTTATTATTGTTGATATATTATAACACATGTACACATATATGATTATAAGGATATTATAAGGATAACGATTATATATAAAAGTTTAAATAACATATGCTAACTGACTATGTGTTTATGTTGGTTAATATTAAAAAGGATGAAAATATTTCTTTCTTTATAATGAATAATAAAAAGAAAAGAACAAAAAATAAAGAGAAAAGAAAGAAAGCATATAAAAATTGTTCATAGCAGTTTTTTTTATATATGTACATATGTATATTTTTTGTATATGTATTGTTGTTTAATAATGATAATAATTATTATTACAGTTGTCACATTTTATTATTTTTTTGGATGTTTTTATTTTTGTGATTAAAAGAGAAAGTTTTGAGTATGTGCGTATGTGAACACATAGTAACATAATGGGACATTTTAACTAATGATTGATTAGAAATTGATGAGCAAAAATTATTTTTCATTATGATGTACATATATGTACATACATATTGTGTATGCATACATATTGATATTTGTATCTACATCTATTATTTTATTAAAAAATCTTTGTTTATTTTTTACATGGTGCACAGAACAAATAGTTAACTTTTACTAAGAAAAATTGTCTTATTTCTATTCAAATATTAATTTGTACTTCATATGAACATATTTTTTGTTATTCCTTATATCTAAATAAGATATAAAAATCAAAAATCTCATTCCAATATGAAGATAAAAAAATGAGATTTCTTTTTCACTGAGAAAGTGGTTGTGAAAATTTTTAATTAAAATGTCCTTTATACTTTTTCTTTTCACGTGATATACGAGTACATATGTACATACATATATGCACATTTTTTTTTGAAAACGGGAATATTTGTTGTAAACATGTATACAAGTAAATATGTGTTTTTTTTTTTTTTTTGTTTTGTTGCGATATTACATTGGTAATTGTACTTTATCTAATATAATTTTGCTGATTTCAGCTTAACGATTCATTGATTTGAATTAATGTTAGATTTAGCAATTGCCTTTTTAGTTTGTAAGTATATTTAGTACGAAAACATGAAAATGTACTATATCACGAAAAACTTTTATTTGTTTTTTATATTATTTATTAAAATGAAAATGATGATAATTTCTTGGATTTATGCTGTGTCATTGTAACATTTACGTTATTTTTTTTTGTATTTTTATGTCAGAAAGTTTACAGCATAATATGAATGATTTAAAAAAATGATAATAATAATGATCGCGTGCTTAAAGAACATAATCTTAATTATTAGTTTGTGCATGTTCTTGTTTATAAAAAACACATTATGTGCTATACATAAGCACACATGTTATGTATATGTATAGGTATAAATAGCTATAAAAAATAAACAACACGATATACATATGTATAAATAAATTTAAGAAGATAAAATAGAATACTGTTTTAGTTGTTGTTTGTAATTTGATGATGTTACAGGAAATATGTTTATTTTTGTGGTTGAGATAATTAAATTTGTTGATTTTCATTTTTCATGTACATATGTATGTATGTACATACATATTATGTATTTTATTATACACATTTACAAATTAATTTTATCATTGATGTTTTCCTTAGGTGTAATATTAGATAATAATTGTTTGTTATGTAAATCATGCTTTGCCTACAAATCCATATAAATACATCTTGTATAGGTACATATATATATAAATATATGTACAAATATAATATACACTGTACATGTATGGTTAAAATAAATTCATGTATTCATACTGCTCCCTTTTTTTGCATACAAATTGCAAACGTGTAGCATTATTACGAAATGTGTTTATATTATTTTCAAAAATAAAGCTTATCTTATGTTCCACGTATATACAATAATTATATATGTATGTATGTTGCATGAAGAAAATAAAATTAAATAAAAATAAATATTAAAAATTAAACTCATTTGTGTTAATTACAGATATAATTGTATTCTGTTTTAAAATTTTTGAATTTTAATCAGTAAAATTTTATTATTGATCCAAAATTGAAAATAATAATTTGACAACTTAATATTTACAATCTATTTAAAAAAAATAAAAATTGCTAATACTTTATACCTACTTTTGTATCCTATTTAAATGTTGTGTCAACATTCTAATAATAATCAAGTATATATAAATTCATATCCCCTAGGTACATGAAATAACTTTATTTTTTTCTTTATTCTTTACTGTTTTTTTTAAATAAGGAAATAACAAATTCAATTTATTTTTGTTTCTAAATTGTATCTATCAAAAAATTTTTAATCAAATATTTACCATCATTTTGGGTATTTTTTTTTCTTTCTAGTTTTTTTTTACAATAAATTTATTTACTAAATTTCGAATTCTATACCAAATACATACATATTATGTAAAATATAAATCTCAGTATGTGAAAATGACCCAAATTTTTTTTTTAGTTTTTGTTACATTTGTATGTATTTTGTAAGTTAGTTTTTTTTTTTCTGTTTTTTTAATAAAAATCATGTATATAATAAAATCTAATAAAAAGGATATGATTTATTTTTCCCAAAATACAAATAACTATTCTATTACATTTTGAATTTTTGTCCCACATTCATGATATAATCTACAATATATGTATGTACATACATATATAATATGCATACACATTTACAAATTAAATCAAAGAAAAAACAAATCCCAATTTTTTTTTTTTCATACAAATATCTCTTTATAGAAGTATTATAAATTTTATTTTTTGTGAAACTGCCTACAAATCTATTCAAAATATGATTATTATGTTATACAAAATACCACAAAAATGAATTTAGTAATTCGTATACATTTTTACATTTACATATAAATGGAAATTATACATACAATACATACATATAATATGTATATAAATATACACATACGTATTTTTGTGGTACATTACAAATCAGAACTAAAAGAAAACGTTTTATTTTTTCACTAGTTTTCGTGAGTATGTAATATATTCCTTTTGGTAATATGTAAATGTGAATATTAGAAAATTATTTTTGGTTTGTTTTTCTTTTTGTTTTTAATTTCTTTATTTTTATATTTTCTAAAATAACATAATTTTATACTGATAAAACACTTTTTTTTGCATTTTTATTATATATTACTTTGTATATTGTTTAAAGGTAATGTGTACATTTTTTGGATATTCAAGAATTTAGACATTATAGATATGCAAAGGGTTTATACATATGTATATACGTATATGCATTTATGTAATACTGTATATATTTCATTTTTTTACATTATGAAGAACATAATATACATAGTATATGCACATACTTTAGCAGAAAAACAAATATCTAAAAATTTCCATCAGTTTAATTTTAGTTTTTGTTTTTTTATTCCCATTCTTTTTTTTTTCTAAATAGAAAACAAATAAATAAAAGAAAAAACACATAGTTTTTTTAGGGAAAGATAAACATTATAATACATAAAACAAAAAAATTTTATGCAAAAATTCTCATAGGGTATCTTATTTCACACCAAACAACGAAAAAAACAAAAAACAAAAATCAAAAGAAAAAACATAAGAAAAATCGAAAAACCTGATAAACTCATAAAATTGTTAAACTTCATTTATCTTTAGTTTATCTAAACAGTTATAAAGGTTTTTTCCTTTGAAGAAAAAAAAAAAAGTCACATTAAAGTAATCGTCCTTAAGCTACCGTCTGCTGAATATAAATACACATATACACGTATATATGTATGTTTGTATGTAAGGTAAAGTATATATACACACATATTTTAACATAATAAAGTCAAATAAATACATATACATACTCATATGTATGATGAAAAAGATGTATGAAAGATATATTCGTATGTTCGTATGTACATACATATATCCATTTTCAGGATCAATGCACCCTAAGGCAAACAAATGTATGTATGTATTTTTCATGTTGTTTTCTGCTATTTAAATAAACGTAAAAGAAAATAAAATTTTTTACAAAGATTTTATGTCTTACATGTATACATATGTAATCATAAAATGCAAAATCTATGTTTTTTTATATACATATGTATGTGTTTTCGTAAAAAAAATAGGTAAACACTTATCAACTTGCAATGTAGTATGTGTATCTGTTATCTACATATACTATACTTATATAATACTATTAGAATGATGTATTTATTTTTCCTTTTATTTTACATGTACATACATAGTATATGGTAGGTGCATAATACCATTTTCTTTTCTATTTTAAAAATATACGATAGACACTCATTCTAAGATATTTAGTTGGTTTTTTTTTTCTTTCACATATAAAATTGTACAAATATACAAATAATTTATTTAATGCGATATACATTTACATATATGTACATATGTATACAAGTAGAAAATAAAAATGAAATAGTGTGAAACATTAACAAGATTGAGGTAACATCTTGAATATAAAATGAGTAAAAAAAAAAACATAAAACAAAAAAAAAAGTATATACTGTCACTTAAATTAAAGTGAAATTGAATTGGGTATAAAATGATAATGTAACAATCATTTTAATATACAGAATGAAATATTCTACGTATACGTATGTAATTTAACAAAATATTTTACATGACTTTTTTCAAAAAAAAAAAAATTTTTTTTTAACTAACATTTCTATTTTGAAATTTACCATTTTTAAGTAAATAATTACGAATAATAAATAATTAAAAAATCAAGAAAAAAAAATTTTCTTTCTGTTTGTGTACTAATTAAATAAAATCATTATTTACCAAATTATTATTTATGTTGATGAAATCTATAGGTAACTACTGTACATTGTATATAATGTGTATATAAAAAATTTATTAATTTTCATAAGTGATTGCTATTTTAAGCTTGTTTTTTTTTTTCTAGCATACAAAAGAATATCTTGTAGATAACATAAAAAGTTTAAAAACAAAATATGTATACATTCAGAATGTATTTGTAAACAAAATTTCCATTTATAATTATAAATGACTGAAGATACAAATATTATAAGTATGTATATACATAATGAAAAGTAATTTTCTTTTTCTTTTTTTTTTCTTTTTGAGTTTCAATTCTCTTAAACTCTTTAACATATATTTTTGTTGTTATTTTTCTGTATTTGTTTTTATTTTTATATATCATACATATTTTTGTTGTTATTTTTAAATGTAGATTTTATATATTTGTATAATATATAATTGCATTTGGGAATAGTTTGGTAATGCATTTTTTTTCAGGATTTTTTTCTTTATTTATTTATTTATTTATTTTTTTTGTGAATAACCGTATACGCTTCACATAATGAAACTGTAATCAAAATGGAATATTTAAGGCTTCTAAATTAATTAAAACACTAATGCAGTACCAACATTCACTATATCATATATTATAACTGCAGTATACATTATATGTATACAAAAGTATTGTAAAAAAAAGAAGAAGAAAAACATTTTTTTTTAATATTCTGCTTCAAATGTTTTTTTTTTTCTTCCACATACTTTATGTTAATTAGTACGAAAAATGATTGAAACTATTATACATATACATATGTATATGAAATGTTATCCAATGGGAAATAAGAAGAGAAAAGTTTTTTTTTTTCAAGTACCTATTCATCTACAAACATATACTTATGTACATATGATTTTTATCATATACTTATATGTATGTATGTACATATACATAATATTTAAATCGTAAGTACATCATACTTGTTTGTATATATTTAATATGTTATAATTATTATAAAGTTCTTGTTTTTTTTTTTTTTTGTTTTTAAATACGTTTTTATAGACATTAATTTTATATACATTTTTTCAAACTTTAATTTATAAAATTGATTCTTTTTTTAATGTCAGAAAGTACAAAAACAAAATTTATGTGGAGAAAAAGTTAAATTAAATTTAATTAGTATATTTTATGATTCACAAAAAAAAAAAAAAAAAAAAAATTGTAAGTGAAAAAAATTTAGATTTTAAATTTCGGTTTACCAACGAATTCCACAATTTACATATGTATGTAAAACTAAAAAACCAAAACAAGGTTTTAATGATAATTTGAAAAGCAATATTAAAATTACATCAGTACTAAAATTAACTTAAACTACAATAAATATGTACATAAAAATAAAAGCTTAAAATTTAAAAAAATTTGTTTACGTTAAATGAAGGAGCATAATAACGTAATTAAAATTGATTAGTGTTGCATATCATTTTTATCAATCAAAATATAGATAAAATTTTAAAATGCAATAAATATAAATATATCATATACCCATATACTCATGTGCGTATATGTAATATCATATACCCTTTAAATAGTTAATCTATTGAATGAATCTATAATTATTAATGTAAAACGAAACATAATGAAAATAATCCTTAACAAATATTTACTTTGATATGATAAAATAAAAGAATAAATTCAAAGAGTAATGGAATACATACATATATGTATGTATGTGGGTAAATAGGAAAAACTGATTATGTACATACGTGTAAATTTTATTCGTTAAAAAATATGTAGTTATAAACATATGTATGTACTGTACAAAATAAGTATTTTGTATTTAATATGATGAGGGGAACGATTTATAGTTTATTATGTACATATATCGTTTATCCTTTTCGAATTGTATTTGTAAATGAAAATTTTATACAATTTTATTTACATTGGATTTTTATTTTTATTTCATCGACTGAATAACAAATATGTACATTTTATACAACAGACACATTTTATATTATTTTAAAATTTAAACTCATACTCACCGCATGGATGGTAAATGAATTTACGATCACTATTTTAAATTGAAAATTTAAACAGAAAATTATACTTACATATTTGATACTTGTACAATATATGTATGTGCATACATTTACAATTTCATCTATTACATATAAAACATAATCATCAAGAGAATCACAATTGTACAATAAACATGTATTATTTGTGTGTTTATATAAAATACAAATAAGTGATATATAAAATTTTCATTAAACAAAAATCAATCGTTGTACAAACCAAAGAATAAATAATACTGTAATTAAAAATCACATCAGACAGGAAATATAAATTAAAAAAAAAAAAAATGAAAACAAAAATTCATTTGTTTGTAACAGACAGAAGAAAATATTATTGGAAAATAAACGTTAAGAAAAAAAGTGTAGATAATGAAAAATCTTTATTGTATACGAGTATGTATATAAATAAACATTTGAATGTTTGTATGCGTTTAAAATATAAGAAATATATTTACATAATACTCGTATATGGTACCACTTAATTAAAATTGCTTACAGTTGGTATATTAATGAAAAATTAAAATTTTCTAAAATAGAACAATAAAAACAAAATCGATACTAGAATGCAAAGGTATAGTCTCTTATCAATGAGTGTAGTGCATATAATGAGTATTTTTTTTACATATTATATAGTATACAGATGTTTATAGTTTTTAGTAAAGTTGTTAAAGTCAGGAAAATATTAATTGTAAAAAGTGTAAATTGGAAAGTTTTGGCAAAGATTTTAATTTTGAAAAATTTAAAATTCTAAAAATGTGGATATTTTAATGTCAAAATCAGGAATAGTAAATATAATTAATTCATTCGTTTAGAATTATATTACCATGATATTACTTTATATAACTAATAGGATAACATCTTATGTCTGATTAAAGATGATCAAGTGTTATTAATTTTGTCTATTGTTTGTGGTTCTAGAAAATTTACTCATCAGAAATTATATTGAATTTCAGTTATTTTGTATTTTAATCAAAATGGAATTAAGCAACTTAAAATTGTTGTCTTTTGTAATTATTTTATTTAGAACAAATTTTGAAAATGTTTTTCCTTTTTATTGAAAATGTTTTTTTTTTTTTTTTGTATCTCGCCTCTAATGAATAACCATTTACCAAATTAATCATTTGCAGATGTCCAGGTAGAGATGATGACATAAAATTTTCATTCATTTATCGTATGTAAATCGAATAAAATGAATTTTTGGCATAAGAATAAATGTCATTCGCTTTAAAAACAATATTTATTCACAAGCTAACGGAAAATTTTTTATCCTTATCAAGTCATTCATGAAAAACAATATGACCACCTATATTGTGTATAACAGCTGACGATATTCGTATATTATCCTGTTGTGTAGTTATGTACATACATAGGTATAATTACTATGTATGATATGTATGTATATAAAATAGTTATAAAAATTCACATACTCGTATGTTGTTGTTTTTTTTTCAGTTTTTCTTTTTGGTCAATAAAGTCGTACATACACACGTTGGCATATATAATTTTTATTGTAATTTTTGTAATGAGAATTTTTATTGGTTGGTTGATCAATCGAAAAAAAAAATTATTTTTGGTCTCTGATTTATTTTATGTATAAAATTATTGGTAATAAAAAAAATTGTTAAGTAATATAACACAAATCATAAATAATAATCGACAAAAAAAATATATATATATTTGTTGAATGTAACATAACGGAAAAATCATTTTGTTTTTTGTGTGTAATTTATTTTTAATGACATAGTTTTGATATCTGTCATTACAAGTCCAATATACTCGTACAATACAAAATTTTAATGTTTACAACTTTTTTTTTTGATTTTTATTATTATTTTCTTTTTTCTCTTGTATCGAAAAGATTTTGAAATAAAAGCTGTTTATTTGTTGCTTATTTTTAATAAAAATGAAAATCTATTTAAGAAAAAAAATGAAAAAGTTGAAATTGATGAGAATAAAGTATAAACACTAAGAAGAACTTTTTACTTAAATAAAATTTGTTTATTTTACTATCTGATATTCTTTATCATTTGTATTCAATAAATATGAAAAATAAGCAAATGATAATTTTTCTTTGAGTTTTTTCTATTGTTTTGTATTACACCTTTGGAATATTTTCATTTTTTGAATATCACTGGAGTATCATAAATTATTGTCTTAAAAGTTGATTTAAAAACTTTCGAAAGATATACATATGTACGAATATATATTTTTGTAAAGTAGCCATACATACATACATACATACATACATATGAAAGTTTTCCTTATACTTATATGTACATTACATATTTTTATTTCTTACTTGACTGTTTCTTGATTTTTCTTTACATTTTGTACAATCATATTCTTATGTAAGCAAGTATATGTACATTTACAGTTGTAGCTAGTTGTCAATTGAAAGGGTATTTGTGGTATTGTTTAAAGTCTCAATATCTCAAACAAGAAGTTTTTACATAAAAATAATTTTTTTTTTTTGTATTGTAAAAAACAAAAAAACAAAACACAAAAACGAAATTACAAAGTTGTACAATGAACATTACAACTACATTAATTTTTCTTTTCTTGTGAAAAATGAGGATATTCTTCATATTTTTCTTTCTGTAGAAATTAATTCTGCAATCGGTTCTGCAGTGAAAAACACAATAAATTTATGATGTCGTTTATATCACAAAGTAGATTTTTCTTATAAGTTATTTATTATTATTTTTTTTTATTGTATTATTACTTGTTTATTTATTCAGTTTTTTTTTTCTTTTATAAATAACTTCATCTTGATTTTGAAATTTAATGTATATTCTCTTAACTTTTTAAAAGGAACAAGGAGAATAAAGCAAGAAACGAAAGTAATATACAAATAGTAAAAATAAAAAAAATAAAAAGAAATCGTATATTAAAACAAAGTTAAGCAATGAAAAATTTTAAAAGATTGAAGATAAATGCGTTTGTATATTTTAATAGATGAAATAACAGTGAAATTCAAATTAAGATAAAGAAATATGTAATTTTGAAGCTAATAAAATGTGCATCAATTATGATAATAAAGACAACAAAAAGGATAAGAAGATAGATTTGACACTCAATTTAGGTATTAATGGCAATTACAGAAACTTGACTCATAATGTCTTATTATTATGTACATATACTGTGTATACTAAAATTTTTCTTAATTTTTAAACTTTTTATTTTGAAAAAGTAGAGAAAAAAAACGGAACAGAAAAAATTGAAAATTAAAAATGTAGATTAGCATAAATATTTAAAGAATATCCACAGCAAATGTTATAACGTGAATAAAAAATTGTACCTCCAATGAAATGTAAGTAAAAAATATAACTGAATTTAATTTTTAAAGTCTCTTTTGGGTATTTAATTCAGAATGATTTTTCAATTTTACATATAAACAGAGGGAATTTTTCTTCATGAGACAAAAATATGTACTCGTCCAAGAAGCAACGATAAATATACTATATGTACATTGTAGTTTTTCTTTTTTGACAGAAATTTATTTTTATTAAAATAATTTGTTGTATCTAACATCTATAGTGAGTGGCTGGCTATACATGCATGCATATGTGCATAAATTTTATCATATTTTATGCATTACTACTGGTTTCGAGTTCATGAAAAATTTCTTTAACATTTTTTTTTTCATTTTTTTTTTGTTCAAATATACATACATAAACATTACATAATACAATTCCATCTGTTGCGGAAATATAAATCTTTTTGAACATTGTTATATATTAAATTGTACATGTATACATGTCTCATATTTTTTTATATAAAAATAATATAGTTCTTTTTTTTCAAATTCTAGACTACAAGAATAAATGTGTCTATATATGGAAAGAAAGGAAATAAAATATTGATTTTTCATTATGAAATTGAAATATGTCTGATACAAAGTAAAATGAAATAATGAACTTTCTTTTGTGGAATTATTATTACTGAAATTTTACAGTTTTATACATGAACTTATGAATTTCTTTGCAAAACAAACTTTACAAGGATTAAAAATATTTGAAAGTATATAAAATTTTGTACATTGATATATATACAAATATTAATACGAAATCTACAAGTCTGGTAGGATTAGAATTAACTTTGCTTTAAAGTAATATTAATGAAGTGCTACTAATCTCTGGATTTATACAATTTTAAATTTAATTTTATACAAAATTTCTAAAAATATTCACAGGTAGGTAAAATTTTATAAATAATCTTAGTCTTTGTATTTGTTCTTTTGTAAAATTTTAAAGTAATAATATCACAATCATAAATAAATATAGAGATTATAAGGAGTCTGACAAATGAATAACGTTAAGAAAATTTTAAATAGCAAAATTTAAGCATAAATTTAATTTGAAACTGAAAATTTTCAAATAATTGTTTTTTCAGCCTTCTTTAGTTTATTTGAAAACTCTTTTTTGTTTTTCAAAAAAAAATTACCAACTATAAAAGTCATGGTGATTTTAATAGATATAAAATGGATATTTTTCTTAAATAAGAAAATTTTACGGTGGGTTGAATGAGAGATGAAGTGATAGTGAAACAATGTATGTAAATAAGGGGGCTTGGAAATCAGAATTGATAACTGTAGACAAAGGAGTAAAAATTGAAAATAGGAGAACTATGTAGATGTAGACGAGAACCCTGTTCATGAACAAAATCAACATCAAAACGAAAAAAAAAATTGAAAAAATTCTAAATTTTATCCAGTTAACATAAGGAGCTAAAATAAATGAATAAATAATTTTTATAATTAATATAAAAACAATATGACATATGTATGGTGTAATGAAATTTTAATTTTAAATTATTGTTGTAAATTTTACGAAGCTTTTTCAAAAATATGAATATTTTGTTATTAAAGAAAACACATATTTTTATTTGCATATCATCTCATTCCTTGTTAAAGCAACACAATTTTCATATATTAAATTTCATAATTGTCATTGTCGTAAAATAAGCCTAAAACTTAATCACCATTATAATGTTGTACATTTTACAAGCACCTCATATTCTTCACGATTAATACAAGATTATGTACAAGATCATCTTCAAATTTACATATATGAGTACATTTTTACATAACTTTTCCTTCATTTTTAATTAAAACAAAATAATAATATCTATACTGCTGTTTTTTTAATATCATATTTTTTTCATTATCTACATTATACATAATCATTACTGTGTATAATGTGTATACGTACTTCTGAATTGTTTTTTGTAGATTTAATATACATACATATATCATTTTCTCCTTCTTAATGTTACAAACTGATTTTCATTATCGCATTAAAATTTTAATACTTAACCCAACTTTTTTTTAAATTATTGTTTTGGTAAGAATAAAGAAAAACTCTATGATAAACATACAAATGACTTATTTATTGAAAAAAATACATACAGATAAAAACGCTAATTTTTGCATTTAAAAATCTGGATATATGTAAGTAGTTAAATTACATATGTAGTATGTAGCTTGGGAAAAATACTAAATTTGATGATCGCAATGAGATTAAGGGATTTTGAATTTGTTTTTAAAAATTTATAAATTTTCGGGATATAACGTATAAATTGACTTTTAAAATTTGAAACATTGCAATTACATTTAATTCTAAAAGTATAAATTTGGAAATGTATACAGAATTTAATAATATGAAATAAGTTTTGAACGTAAATGTTATTATCATTTGTAATCCATTTTCTAAGGTTTGTAATGTGGCCTAATTATTTAATTAGTATGTTATTTAATCTTACCACAATGAATAAGAATATAACTCAACTAATTTATTATGCAGTCCACAATTTTATTTTTGTGTCGTATAATTGTTCCTTTTATTTAACTTCGACATCACACGTGGAATTTAATATTCACTTGAAAACACGAAAATTCTTCAAATCAACCCTTTAAGATGTTTTGTGTTTAGGGACAATATTCAAAGGATATTACACACCCATCAAGTAACATGTGGAACATACATAATTTTCTTTTTATCATTTGCCATAATTTCTAGTTCAAATTTTAACAACGAAATAAAAATTTGTGACACATATTTTCTTTGCCGTGAAAATCATTTCTCGTGTGTATGAAATTTAATAAATTTAATATTTTTTTGTAAACATTTTACGCGGTTTGAGAACACTTCTTTGTATTCAAAACGTGTTAATAAATCTGTTTGAATTATAAGAAATTTGTGTTGAAACGTTTGTTCAACAAACTATGTAACTTGATTAGGAAAATTCGTAAAAGTGACATTTTGAAATGCGTTTTTAACACTTTATTAAAAAGTTTATTTTGATGTATAAAAGGATAAAAGTCAATTAATAAAAAACCGTTCAAAGTTGAAATAAAATTTTTCGTAAGTTCAATAAATTTAGCTGCTAATTTTCCATTCATATTATCCCAAAAGTAAAAAAAAAATATTTTTTCCTTCTATTGAGTGTTAAATTATTAAACTAAAACTGTTTTCAAAAGCTTTCAAATTCTACAAACAATGTTTTCACTCTCTGTACTGACTTAATACTCATTTTACATAAATAATTAAAATTTCATTTTTTTTACTATTTGTTGAAAATTTTTGTTAATATTAAAAACAAAAAAAAAATTGTACTGTAAAGTAATTTAAGTGAAGCAATTGTTTACCATTTGCTTCGTGAAAAATTTCAAGTTTATATAAATACATTTCATAGTTTTAAATACTCCACACTTTACGAACACGTTAGTAACGTATTTGCTAGCATGTGTTCTTTTTTCTATTTTCATTTTATTTTTATGTGTATGTTTTTTTTTTTTTCAACATTTTTTTATTTAATTGTTTCATATGTGTTCACATATGTATTTACATATACATATATGTATTTCATATGTAATTTAATTCAGTTATTTATGTAAATTTGTAACTTTTTCGTTAAACAAAGGGCTTTTAACTTTTCTAAAAGTTTTTTTTTACCCTCGTCACAGATTTTAATGTAATTGTTAAATTTTATTTTATTTTTTTGGTTGAAAAAACGTATGACAGGGAAGTAGGGATAAATAGAAACGTTTATTTGAAAAATAACGTATTTAAATTGTAATTTTATTGAAAACATCTACATATGTAAATGTGTATTCTCTAGAATGAAATACACAAGAGTAATATTAAAATTAATAAAAAAAATTAGTAAATATTTTCTGTTTTCTTGGTAATAAATTTAAATATCTATAATTAATTTGATTACATCAAATTATGTGAGAAACGATTTATAACATTATAAATAAGGAAAAAATAATAAAGATATAAAAAACAAACTGTAAAGAAACATATAAATACAATATCTAAATTATTATCTAATTGATATTTGATTTAATTTAAAATTACATTTAACCAAAGGTAAAACCGCTGCAATTCAAATTTCTAATCATAAAATAAAATCATTATTTATTTATTTGGAAAAATTCATTTAAATCATATAAAAACATGAATCTCTTAAATATTCAGGTAAGTTTCAACATTTTGAGTAAACATTTAAACATAGCAAAAAAAAAAAAAAAACTTGTTCTTTTTCATGTAAATTTTGTTTAACGTTAAAAAAAACTTCAAATTTTATTATAAAATGTACCTATTATCCGCTGTAAATTTTATCGATCGTAAATACACAAATTAAATATATCTTTATTTGCTATCATAATGTATACAATGAATGTGATTATCTTTTTTAATTTGTGGATTAAGATGTGGATAATATTAACAACTTTATCATTTATTTCTCTTTTGAAGGAACATTTTTTCAGAGTGGTTGTTCATCCTATATTATTTATACTTTTTTTCCATAGAAACTTTTTCTTCTACTGGAAATTAAAAATGTATCATTTTATTTAGTGTATCTGATGTATGTATTAAATCTTTAGTCTAGAAAAGCATTCATCAAAGCATTTATTATTAGTGTTTCATTACACGAATAATGTCATCATTATCATCACCTTCTTTTTCATAATTAAACTGACAAGATACAGTAGTAACGAATATAAAGAAAAAGTTGACATGATGTGGTTGCATATGTGCTTGTTTCCTTTTTCTTCTGACCTCATATTTTACGACACCATGAAGCTTATTAATTGATAATTAAAAATTCATATAAGCTGTTGTGCAATTCTTCCTCACTTAATGTTGCACGTATTTCTGTTTAAAAAATAAAATAAAATAAAATAAAATCACTTCATCACATTTCATCCTTTCAATTTTTCTCGCCTCAAACCATCGAAGTTTTTCCAAATATTTATTCTTGCCTACTTTAAGCTTTAAAAAAAGTGATAGTACAATAGGAGCTTAAACATCAGAATGAAAGCCAAAAATGATTTACAAAAAAAAATGAAAAAAGTGAGACAAACATTATCATGGAGTTTCTACAAAAGGCGAAAAGCCTTTAGTTCGTTGCTTTGATTAAAAACTCATTTATGAATTCTTTTCACCAGTATTTAGTCTTTGCACAATGACAACCGTAATCAGTCTCCATTATAATCCACTACTTTCAAAGTGTAATGCATTTTATTAACTCTTCTTTGTGCAGAACAAAAAGTACATACATAGTACATACATATATGTAATAAAAAATGAAAACCATTATCACACAAATATTAATCCCTTTTTATTTTGTGCTTATACACACATGTTTTTTTAAAAAAATTTTTTTAATTTATGTTTTGCAATCAAAAGATTTTCTTTTAGTATTTTATTTAATAAAGAATACCTTTAATGAGTTTCTTGTTTGGATAAAAAATAACATTAAAAAGTATATTGCGTACCAATACAGGCAGAGTGCATTTAAACTTAATGTTTGAAATAACTATACAAATAATTTTAATCATATGTTTCCTCTATTGTTTTATTTATATCGACACATGTAGGCACATATGTACACGCCATTTCACATTATAGAAAAACAAGGGGTAGAGGTATGATTTTAAATACCTAATCTCAAAAGAGAGCTGAAGTAGGGAGATTATAAAAATCTAATGAGTTTCAGATCCAGATCTCATATAGATTTTTCCATTTATCTCTGCAATTTTCAAAATTTGTAAATCCTTGATAATTTTTATTTGATAAAATTTATATGACTTATTCATATTATCGAATTTAATATTATAGTTGACATTAGCAAAAAATTTGAAGAAATATTATAAGTTCTATTCCAGTCGAACATAGGTGTTTTGTTTTCATGAATAGAAATATAGTAGAAAATATTACAAGGTCAAATTTTAACCAATAAAGTTATTTGATTGCAAAAATTTCGAAACTAAAAAAAATATGCAATTACAAAATTAAAATAAAAATAACTAAAATGGAGTGAGTCATTTGCATAAAGAAGAGTTAATAAAATGCATTACACTTTGAAAGTAGTGGATTATAATGGAGACTGATTACGGTTGTCATTGTGCAAAGACTAAATACTGGTGAAAAGAATTCATAAATGAGTTTTTAATCAAAGCAACGAACTAAAGGCTTTTCGTCTTTTG
The DNA here is from genome assembly GCA_963971155.1 of Anthrax anthrax. Classification (NCBI taxonomy): domain Eukaryota; kingdom Metazoa; phylum Arthropoda; class Insecta; order Diptera; family Bombyliidae; genus Anthrax; species Anthrax anthrax. The sequence continues at coordinate 24,731,910 of OZ020119.1, forward strand.
TAGAAACTCCATGATAATGTTTGTCTCACTTTTTTCATTTTTTTTGTAAATCATTTTTGGCTTTCATTCTGATGTTTAAGCTCCTATTGTACTATCACTTTTTTTAAAGCTTAAAGTAGGCAAGAATAAATATTTGGAAAAACTTCGATGGTTTGAGGCGAGAAAAATTGAAAGGATGAAATGTGATGAAGTGATTTTATTTTATTTTATTTTTTTTTAAACAGAAATACGTGCAACATTAAGTGAGAAAGAATTGCACAACAGCTTATATGAATTTTTAATTATCAATTAATAAGCTTCATGGTGTCGTAAAATATGAGGTCAGAAGAAAAAGGAAACAAGCACATATGCAACCACATCATGTCAACTTTTTCTTTATATTCGTTACTACTGTATCTTGTCAGTTTAATTATGAAAAAGAAGGTGATGATAATGATGACATTATTCGTGTAATGAAACACTAATAATAAATGCTTTGATGAATGCTTTTCTAGACTAAAGAATTTAATACATACATCAGATACATTAAATAAAATGATACATTTTTAATTTCCAGTAGAAAAAAAATGTGTGTATGAAAAAGATGTCATGACAAAATTTTCAACAGATAACTGTATTAAATGGTACAAGATATAAGAGTGTTTTCTATTTTATGGCATAAAAGTCATTTGATTGTTTACATTATGATGACAAACAAAGATATTTTGATTTAAGTTATCGAGATTTCATAAAATAATTTATTTTTAATCAAAGGAAAAAAGTGTTTTTTGTTTCATAAGAAATTGTTGTGAAAAATTTAATAAAATTCTCTAAAACAAATTTATAATGATAATTTCAACGTATTTTCAACATTATGGGTAAATATTTGTCAAGCTAAAATTGAAATTAAAAAAGAATAAAGAAAAATTATAGTTCATTCATTACATAAAATGATGATGATGTTGATGATATTTTTTGTACATGTTACATTTACACTAATTTTTCTCGCAGCTGCTGACAAGAAATAAAAATAAAATGTATTTATGTAACGAGCAATTCATTTCCTCAATATACAAAACAATTGTTTGTTTTTTTCAACATTTAAAAAATATTTCACAAACATAAATAAATTTTTATTTCAAAAATTTCAAAAAATTACAATAAAAACCAAATTGATTTGTTTTTTTTTAAACAATTTAATTTTTACTTAGGGAAATTTTGTTTTAACTAGGGGTTGCAGGTAACTTACACATGTAAATTTGAATCAATTTGTTTTACATTCATTTTTTGTACGATTATTTATCATAAAATTAATGAATATACGTGTGTACACATACATACATCTATTTGTATATCCATATGAAGCAAATGGATAGTATGTGATATGAAACACTGACTTCATTCAAATTTTTTCATTTTTTGTTTTTGTTTTGTTTAGCTAATATGGGATACGTACGTTTTTTAAATTCAAAATACGTGACTTTTTCAATTTAGGCCTTTTTTTTTTTTGTCAAATGTTCAATTTGATGTACCTTGAATATTAAAAAATTCGAAAACATGTTCAAGTTAATTTTTGTTGTTTCCCTTTGTAAACAATACAGTAATCAGGAAAAAAGAATACAAACTAGAAATACAATATACAAGGATAATATGTAAAGTTATTTTCATTTAAAAGAAAATATTATCGTTGTTGTTTTTCTTGTTGTTGAAATTATATTGTATATATGTATATCTGTATCTTTCGATGGTATTAAATGATTTTGCAAAGTTGTGAAGTAACAATTCTTGAATACGTAAATTATACAATATAAGAGCTTCATGTTCGATAGTACAATTAAAAAAAAATACATTATATATATTTTGTAATTATTTTTAATTGAATTAATTAAAAAGTAATTGTTAAAAAGTTAAAAAGTTTTATTATCTTTTACTTTGTTTTTAATTTATTATTTACATTTTTTTACATTAAAGTATTTTTAATACTTTTATTTAAGCTTAAAGTTTAGAAAAGTATAATGGTATACCCTGTTTGATAATACATTAGATGTTATTAATTTTAAGATTTACAATAAACAAATGACTTTGAAAGTTATTTAATGATATTCCATTAATTCGTTTGTACTAAAAGTTTTATTAAGATTATACGTCTACATACATGTGTACGTCTATATACACATATGTGAATGTATGAATTTACTACAATATGTTGATGTTACATCTAAATTATGTATAATTACAATAAACAAGGAAAGATTCATTAAATTAATTTAATGGGGTAGTGAACAGTTTTAGATGCTATTTAAATGCTTACAAGTTAACCACTAATTTAAGAATATATTCACGTAAGAGAGCTAGCTTGAATGTATAAACATGTGTATAGACATCGTATACACATGTACCTATGTATACACAAATTAGTATGTATTGTAATTTTTCAAAAAAGAAAGAATGTATACTAAAAAAATAAATATGTCATGTATTGTTACATAAATAATAAATAAAATAAAAAATACAAATGTTAAACTTTTGGTAAAGACTAATTTTTAGCTTATGTTTCATTTCTTTTGTGAATACACTTATATACAATTACACAATTTTGTTAAAAATAATTTATTTTTATTATTTATTGTTTGTTGTTTATAATATAAATTCACAATAAAATGTCACACGTGAAGGTAATGATATGAAATTATAAAATTTACCATTTATATGCGTATGAGTGTGCTTACATGAATTCATAATAAAAAATTTTCTACATGAAATATTCATATATTTGTTTCTAAAAATGAGATATGTACATATATATATGTATTTATTCATGTGTGAGAAAATAGGATAAAAAGAATATTAAGTCATGATGTTTTTGAAAATAAATATGTACATACATATTTATGTGTTTCATGAAAATTTAAATTTTTAGGTTTCTAATTTTCATTAGAAAAAAAAAAAATCAAAATTGCATTCAGTAAGCAAGAAAATATTTTTTTATAAAAGGAAAATTTATTCGTTATTAAATAAGAGAAAAAAAAAAATTCAAATCAATTTAATTTTTGTAATTAAAAAAATGCATAAAAATAAGAGATTAAAATGGATGACTCTTTAAATAGAATATAAACAAGAAAAACCGTATAAAATATATATTTTATAATAACCAACCATTTACGTAAAAATTTCAAAACGTATTTTATGTGTGTACATAATGTAACATATATATTATACTCATGTGTATGTATGAATACATATATACGAATGTATGTATGTATGTATTAAGGCAAGCAACAAATTTTCTAAGCATCAGATGTTCCTTCATATTTTCAATTTAATTTACCTTACCACTAATTGAAAAGAAAAAAAAATACATGTACTTTTTATTTTATAACCATACATTATTCGTCGACATAATATGTATATGTACAATAATACGGATATGCTGTATATGCACGTATATCCTTGCTTTCTATGTATATTGTACATTTTTAATTGAATTTAACTAATTACTTGAGATCTTCTTTCTGTCTTCGTTATCCATTTCAAATAAAATACATACATACATATGTGTGAGAATTTCTATGGTTTTTTAAAGAGTATTTATATGTGTGTATGTGTATATATACATACATATATCAAGTTTTAGTCGGTTTTAGATCCTCGATATTAACTAGAAATTAAATTTATCTGTACAATTATTTCATACATACGTACATACGTATGTACATGTTTTAATTCAAATATAATAAAATATGTATTGGAAAGTAAAACTGACAACAGTGTATATGCTGTAATGTGATTTTTGTTTTTATTCTGTAATTATTCTAAGTCTTAGACACCATGTGCTTTACAATTTTGTCATATACTCGAAAAAAGAAATAATTGCAAAAACAGTTTAATTCTTCTTGTAATAGAAAAAGCATTTAATTTATTTACGTGTATAAATGCATATACACAGGCATATTCTATTATTAAATGTGTATGTTTGTTTATATTGGAATATTGAATGTTTTTATTTTTGCTATGAAAAAATATAGCGTTGGTAATAGGAAAATATATTGCAATTTTTTTTGTATTAACTATTTGGATATAAAGCAATATAAAACATATTGATAGTCTAAAAGTACTTGGATTACCACAAAAATCGATTTGATGTTATTTTGTTTTTTATAAGTAAAAACTTTGGTAATGTATCAGGTGCAGATAAGTCGCCAAAATTTATTTATTCATTTTTTTTTCGTGCAGTAACAATTCTTTTCGATACATCTGAAATTCGAAATTTTCTCTTTATTTTATTATAATTTTGAAAAAAAAAATGCATTGAAAATAATAATTAAAAAAATCAACCTTTATTTTTTTTACTTTAAAATTTCATTAAAAATAAATTTGAATAATTTTTATATATGATGTATGTAAGTCATTATTTGTACATAAAATTTTAGTGAACATTTTATTGATTTTCAAACTGAATCTCATAACTAATAATTATTTGTTTATTCATTTTTGTAAATTTTATACCTACATGGATACAACATGGATACATCATAATTTAATACACGTGAATGCGTATCTAGGTATATCCACAAATTATTATCATCGCTATTAAATGTCAAATTATATTACTGTATCGTTTTACACGTTTTTGATAATGATCTTGATAAAATAAATGCATGTGTTACAGGATACTCATTAAAAACAGCTCTCAGATAAATTAGACTTTTGTTTATATTAGCGACATACATACATATAATGATTATATTATACACTCGAAACATGTAAAGTACCATATTAAATTTGTATGATGGCCTTACATTATGTAACATGTACATATATATTTAAACCATTTATCAAGTATAAACATAAAAGAATTTGTTCGTTAGGGATAAAATGTTTGTTAATAGGTGTAAAGCATTTATTTATCTCTAAAACTAATAGAAAATTTGTGGATACGAGTTCATAAAATAGTTGTTAAAATTGTGACAAATAATTTTCATTGGAATATGATTTCACGTTTCATAAAAAGGATACATCACATACGAATTTGTACGAAATAGTATATGTAGACTATTTCAACAATATTTTATTTTTTCGAATAACATTTGCTGTATACTTAATGAATTTCAAATAAAACACAAAATACTGAATGAATTACAATTTTTTTTTTAACTTTCGAATGTGTGTATTTTTTAACATAAAAATTCAAAATTAAATAAAATTTATTATAAAGTTTCATATTAAAACAAAAAAACGAAATATATTGTTAATTAATTTAAAGACAGCATTGTCTTCGAAATTTAAATTTATTTAGTTCTTTATATTTCGTTTATTGATAGTTTCATTCAATTACCATGTAGAAGTTTTTGTGCATAAGAAAAACAACAAACTTTACAAATTTATAGTCTTAAATCAATTGATTAAGTAAAATATGCAATATGTTAAGAAAAATTTCACATATGTTCAAGTTAATCCTTATAAAGTTCAAAACAAATTTCCTACATACATACATTGTATGTGTTGAATTTTACTTAAATTTTTTTTTCAACTCTAATGCATATTCACTTATCTCATAATATTGTAGACACTTGAATTTCATATTCAAGTAAACAAAATGTGAATTTTCAAAATAGAAATCTGGAAATCGAATTATTCAAAAAGTTATTAAAATTTTGTTGTTGAATTCAATTAACTAACAATGTAAATTATTGAATAGAAAGTAATAAAAGAAATAATATTCCTAGCGTAAATACTTGACTTTTGTCTAAGATCATTTCCCAATGGATTTAATATTTGTAAAGATGTAATAAGGACTTCTAAAATATTTTTGTATGTGATTTATTAATACATTTTGTTCATACATGCATATGTACATGTATATAAATATTGAATATAAAATCTCTAATATTTAGTTAATTCAAAACACATCTCAAAATTTTGAAAATTATTTTGAACTTGTATTTTCTGAAAACGTATGCTAAAATTGTAAATAGTGCAATATATGTATAACATTTTCCACGTATTGTCATATACTGCATTCTATGAGTAATACTCACATGTACTCTTATGTATATACGTTATATGATGTGTACATTTGTAAATTGACTTGTTATGTAGGTATGCAGATAATGTATGATTCAGTTAGCAGTTCTATTGAGATTTTTGTATTGAAATTTCGAACATATATAAAGGCACTATTATTTACAAACTTTGTCTAATATAAAATATGAAATTCATATGCTGTTGTATTGGAAAATATTAGAAAATGTTTATACTGTATATATGACGTTTATGTCGTTGAAATTTATCAAAAAAGGATTGTCGATTATGCATTCTATTTTTTCTCAATTATTATATTCATAAAATATAGTAGATAGAACAATGTACATTTTAAGTATATGTATTTGAAATGAGTAAAATCTATTGAATTTTTGTTTAATATGTAATTTAAATTTGCTTTACTCCTTGCAATATGAATGAAATTATGAATTTTAATGCAGATAAAAAAGTGACGGTAACTGACTTCAAATATTGGAAATACAATACATGTATGTTACAATACATTCAATTATACATACATACGTTCATATGCAGATTATTTTTTTACAGATGCGAATGTTAAGATTTATGAAACATCAGCAATTTTCTAAACTCTACAATTTTTTATAAAACGTTTCAAGTTTATGTACTTGGGTTTACCAGTTTCATAATAATATACAATTTCAGAGCTTACATGAAAAAAAAATTACATGTTTAAATTATATACAATACAAGTGTAAAACATCGAAAATTTAAAATTTTTGAATTGATTTGTTTCATACCCGAAAAAATTACATTTAAATGTGTTTTTAAATACATATACTGATGTGTATGTACGTGTGCTTGTTTACCGATGTCTTACTTTCGAATTTTTTTATAATTATATACATGTGTTTATGGATGAATGAATTTTGAGTCCTTGAAAAGATTTACAAAAATAATGTTTGAAATTTATTGATGTAAAAATACAATGCACAATTTTGTAAATTTGCCAATAACCGCATATGTAATTTTTTAAATATTATTTTGAGATTTTATTCTTCATTGACGTTATAATTTTTTGCATTGAAAATTATTTTTACATTATAAACATATACGTAAGTATGAAGTCAATTTATAGTATTTATATGATTTTTTGGATCAAACTTTAAAAAATTTTTAAATACGCTGAAAACTTGTGTCATTAATTTTTGTACTCGTTTAGTTTGAAAAATTTCTTAATTATTTAGTATAGAAATCATGATCGTCATAATTTACCCATTATTTTAATTGAATTGATAATTCATTTGAGGGAATTAAATGTAACGTAAAAATTTAAAGAGCTTACATGATTTTTTGTAAAATATTGCTAATGACATATCTTCTTTCAACCAAATGGATCATAAAAAAAAACATAACGGAATCAGAAATAAAACAAAGATTTTTAATTATTATTTTCCTTATTAATTGCAACCTATCTTTCATTTCTATATCTCCTCGTCGAACGTTTTTTTTTTCAACACAAGAAAAAACTCAGCAATAAAATTAAAATCTGTGACGAGGGTAAAGGAAAAACTTTTAGGAAAGTTAAAAACTCTTTGTTTAACGAAAAAGTAACAAATTTACATTGTTTCATTGTTTTATTGTTGCTCCTGTATATTTACATTACATATATGTGTAACATGAACACATTTAAAACGATGAAATAAAAACAAGTGGAAAATAATGAATAAAAATAAAAACGGTAAAAGCATGTACGATAAAAGATGTTCATAAAGTGTAAAAATTATAAAATTGACTACATGGGCAAAACTTAATTTTTTTTCAACTAGATGTGTTTATTTGATTTAATGCTTCAAATTACACAAATTTTTTGCCTGTTACACTACGTAAAAGTTTATATGTAATTTGTAAGATTTTAATTATAAATTTTATTGTTTATGAAATCGAATGCAAATAATAATACAGTTTAAAGAGTTGTAGAAATTTTCTAAATTTGTAATTGTTTAAATGTAAAACTTGAAAGATTTTGAATCAATCAATTTTTTAACACTAAAATATTTTGATACTACGTTTTTTTACAAGCGTATACGAAACTGTTCGCGTTTTAATCTATAACGGATTTTCCTAATCAAGTCACATAGTTTGTTGAACAAACGTTTCAACACAAATTTCTTATAATTCAAACAGATTTGTTGATACGTTTTGAATACAAAAAAGTTTTCTCAAACCGCGTAAAATGTTTACAAAAAAATATTAAATTTATTAAATTTCATACACACGAGAAATGATTTTCACGGCAAAGAAAATATGTGTCACAAATTTTTATTTCGTTGTTAAAAATTTGAACTAGAAATTATGGCAAATGATAAACAGAAAATTATGTATGTTCCACATGTTACTTGATGGGTGTGTAATATCCTTTGAATATTGTCCCTAAACACAAAACATCTTAAAGGGTTGATTTGAAGAATTTTCGTGTTTTCAAGTGAATATTAAATTCCACGTGTGATGTCGAAGTTAAATAAAAGGAACAATTATACGACACAAAAATGAAATTGTGGACTGCATAATAAATTAGTTGAGTTATGTTCTTATTCATTGTGGTAAAATCAACGTATGTAGTTAGGAACATACTATTTAAATAATTAAGGCTCATTAAATGCTATATTTATGTTCTTAGGAAATGTATAACACCAGTAAGAAATTAACAATAATTCTTACACTTGTTGTTTTGTGTAAAGATTTTAAGCAAAATTTTAGCATTTCTGTTGCTTTATGTGTTCAAGATGATTAAAATATGTAATTTACAAATTTTCATTATTTTTGTTTTACATTTCTAATAATATTATTGAAATAAAATTTATTTATACATATTGTTATTGTTTGAAAAATATCTCTTTAATTATAGTGTATTACTAATAAGGTAATCCTGGCCATAAATTTTAAAGTATAAATTAGTTATATTACTTGTTTTATATTTTTCATACATTTTGATCGTCCGACATTAAAATTACATGATTTTTCAATTACGGAATTAATAATTACAAATATCTCGTTATATCAATACAGCTACAAATAAGTACATAGTTTACAACAAAATAATCAATATCGAAATGATCCTAAATAATTTCAAAATTTGAAATGCAAAATTAACATAAAATTGCAGTATATCTAAGTTTAATTGCTTTTCTAATCATATTTAGATTTACTGTTCTAAAAGATACTCTTATATTGTAAACACAATACGACGACGAGATACCGACTACAAAAATGACATGTGATAAGATAATTACACCTACATTGACAGTATTTGGTAGCTCTTAGTTATTTACAACGCTAAATGGAACTTTTAATTTTTCAGTTCTTGGGTCTTGTCATGTATCTTTGTATACATTGTAATGTACCTGTGTAATGTGAAAAGCATTTGAAAGTTTTGTACGTACCTTGCACGTTTAGTTCGTATAAACATATACATATACATACATATGTATGGATATAAAGACATCCGTGATATATATATATATATAAGTAAACACACACGAAATATTTTTACAAAATATTTGAATCATTTTTCATATTCATATAAAAAGTATTGCGAAAATTCTATGTATATTCATATCTTTAAGTATACATATGTATATGTACGTACATTTGAATAATATTTTAAAAATTTAATATTAAAAAGCACTTTTTGTTAAAACATCTATTAAACATTTTCATCTTTTTCATAATGAAATTATACAGGGCATTGTACAAATAAGTATGCTTATGTATACATACATACATATGTATATATCATGTATACAGAAGATACAAACTCATAAAGGGAAATAATAAAATGAAATTTCATTAAAATTTTACGCGACAATAAAAATCAGCTTTTAACATTTAGACGACATTAATTGAAGACATCCATTAGGAAGAAATGTGCTTACATTCACACAAAACAATGTAAAAGTGCATATATCATACATGATGATGAGTATGTATAATATGGTATAATGTAGATAACGTACAAAAATATAAGATTAAATAAGAAGCATTGGATGTTCTTATATTATAATTAAAAGTGAAAGAAAAGTTATGTAAGTAGAGCTATGAAGACATTGAAAATATATACATATATAGTATACATATGTATTAAATTTACACATACGCACGTATGTACATATGTAAAACCTTGAAGGATATCGTATGTGATGGGATGCTCATACAGTATATTTATATAATATGATGATTATGTTCTAGGCTTTTTTGATGATTCTAAGGATGACATTGATGAAACATGAACGAAAATAATGTTACCATATAAAGCAGGAGGATACTGTATAGATGAAGATATTTATGCCTTGCCAACTATGAAAATTGTGTATTTTCAAAAAGAAGCTTAGTAAATTTTATGCAAAGTATTTAAAAATACAAAACTTCAACATTGTAAAATTGTGATGGTTACGCTACGACACATTTAAGATGAAAAAAAAAAAAAAACATGAAGATGATGCTAGAAAAGTTTATTAATTTGGCTTAACTGTCATTTTCTAACAATCTTTATTCTTATAATTTCCACAATCATTCTCTAAAAGATACATGTATATTGTGCATACAAAAAACAGAATAAAATAACGCGTACTGAACAGTATCTCTTGAAATAATACTAAGTATGTATTAAATAAGGCATGAATGAGAAATCATCAGTAATCACTTGAATTATTATTTCTTTTGCAAAAAAGAAGGGAAAAAATACGAACTTCCATTAAAAAATAAAAATAAAAATAAAAATAAGGAAAATAAAATTATCCCCAAATCATTTTTTAAAGCATGAAAAGAAAAATATTGTTAATACTGCTAATTAGAAAGGAAAATAAGTTCGTTTCAAAGTTTTAAACTTTTCAGAGTCGTTGAGATTATTTTAAAGGATTTTGTAGTTAAGAAAATAATTAATTTTATTTTATATAGAAAGACATTTTCTTGAAAAAGTAATTAGTGGTAGTAAAACAAAGAAATTAATTAATTACTGCAATGTTTGTTGTTATATTTATTTTAATTGAAGTTCATTTTTACAGTTAACGAATTTAAAAAAATAAAATAAAAAACGGAAAAACCAAGATTAGGAAATTTAAAGAAATTTAACTATCATCCATGTATGCGTATATGTATGTATTTATTTGTTCTTTCACTTTATTTTATATTCAAGAATTATTATAATTGATTATTAAAAGTCATTTACATTCTCGTGTGTGTATGTATAATTAATATTTATGAATATGTAAAGAAGATGACATAGTCATTATTATCAAAATTTTTTTCATCATTATATAACAAAGTATTACCAAGTATTATTATAGAATCAAACTAAATATTTATTCTTAATAAATTTTCAAATTTTCTCAGAAAAGAATTTTAATTTTCATGACTACATAATAGTTTTTAATTGATTGTATTCTCGTACACGTACCTACGCAAATACATAAAAATTTGCAAAAAAGAAAAGACAAAAACAAAAAACAAATATTTTCAAACAATATAAACATTTTAATTTATTCATGTTCATATTTAAAGGACTTTAATAAAAATTTTTATTTTTTTCAATATCGCGTAAAATTATTTAAAAACTTCTTAGCTAGAGAAATTTTTACACATTTCTTTTTTCTTGTATTTTTTCTCCCACATAAAAGAAAAATTATATTTATTTAAACTTTTATTGATGTTATTCACTACATAATATAAATTATACATTAAAAGCAAGAACAGACCTATTCAATAAAAATAATTTTCATCAATTTTATCGAATAATTTATCAAAATCTTTCAAATAGTGATTTATTAACCGCGAATTTCTAGTCAAACATCTCAATTGATGAAAACATTGTTTATTGGTTTTCATTATGAAAAAAAAAAAAATCGTGGGCGGAGGATAAAGAGCAAAAAAAGAGGGAGAAAATCAGAAATAAAAATAGTGAATAAAAAAAAAATAAATAAATAAAATGAAGTAAAATTTTAATATTCATTTCTCAAAAATTTAAAGCTTCATAACCTTGATTATTTCATAAATTTTTTTTTCTTAGTCCTTTTTAATTTCGCACGTGTGCTTCTAATTTATCACAAAAAAATGTTTTAATTGTATATACATACGTATATATTAAAATAATTTTTGTTGTTTTTTTTGTTTAAAGGGAAGTATTTTGTATTCGTGTTTTGTTTTGAATGTTTTATATTAAATTTATTTTATTGCTAACATGTGCGTTAAAATGTTGTTAAATTAAAATTTAAAGAGGGTTTTCTCTTTTAATCACATATTTGATTTTGTATACATATTTTGAATTACCACCCATAATGTGAGTGGATGAAGTGATTAAAAAATTGTACCTGTCCTGTAAGTATATTTTAATAAAGATTAGCATTTTAATTTTAGAAAAAAATTGATATGAAATTTTTTTTAGATAAATTTTGTTTTTATTTAACTAAAATAAAATAAGAATCAATTATATAGTTTTAGATATACGAAAGTATGTATGTATGTATACGTAAAAGTTTTGTAAATCTTTGCATACGTTTTGTTTGTATTGATCAAGATCAAGTTAAAATTTTTGTAAAAAAAAAAATGAATAAATTAGAAAAATAGATTTTTTACTATTAGTCAGATGTGATATAAAATCATCTGCGTTTAATGACTGTGTTAATTTATGTGAATGTTAATTTGTGAATACTTATGAATAACGTCGTTTACAACCTTAGACAGTAAAATCTTTCGTTTTCAAATTCAAAAAAGGACAACATTTTGATACACATATACTATTTTCCGTGAATAAGATCGAAAACATGTATTTTTTTTAGTTTTTTTTTTTATTATCTATTCAATTTTAATTTCCTGAAAAACATTTTTTGACACTACGTTCTACGTAGTAACGTGTTACATGCAATTGTATTATCGATTCAATGATAGAAGGTGTAAAAATATATAGAAGTTTGGATTTATACCAAATCATTTTAATTTTTATTCAAAATAAAATGTTGAACATAATTTCGTCTTCTATTTAAAAAAAAAATAAAAAAAAATGGAATATGTGTTTAAATGAAAATTAAAGTTGTTTTAAATTTTATTTGAAAATAAATAAATACAGCACATACATATGTATGTATGTATAAATACACACGTATGAATACATGGTAAAATAATGGGGCATTTATAACATTTAACTCACTCATGTAGGAAGAAGATCAAAATAAACATTTCATGTAGGTATTTTATAAATATTACATATTCTTGAAATTATTAAAAATTAATGAATTTGGGGAGCAAGGGAAAAAAGAATAACAGCCATGGCACGTACATATAAAAATTTATTACTCAATTTTCTTCGATTTGTTTATACCCTTTTTTCGTTGACATTTTTATATAATCGAATAAATATGTACATTTATTTACGGTTTTTAAACGTTCTACATATATTTAATCGTAAAGGTGATTTACTACAAATTTATTACCTATTTAATTTTTGCTTAAAGAAAAATTAATGAAAATTATTTCAATTCTCTCTTTTTATATTTTCAATAAATGAATTTATTTTTTTTTTTGACATATTTTTGAAAATTTGAATCGGACACAAAAAGTTGTAGTAAGAGAAAGCAAACAAAAGAATAACTATTAATCATAAAACTGTAAATAAAAACACGTTACTTTAGTAAGAGAATTTTATAAATAACATAATTATAATTAGTCTATTAAACATAAAACCATTTATTTATTATATGTACATGCTTACAAAATCTAATCTTTATTTTATCTGATCATAATTAAAAAAGTGTGTCAAATTTACATTTTTCTTGAAATTTTTTTCTTTCATCATTAAGTAAATAGAAAAAAAAAATATTTATATATGATACCTACTTGATTTAAACAAATTTCTAAACCATAAACCAAAATATAGTCAAGTAGTGAAATAATGTGAAGAAAAAAAAATTTTTTTTCTCATTATGTTTTGTTTGAAAGAAAAAAAAACAAAAGAAGAAGTAAACTGAAAAAGGTGAAAAATTAATATAAAAGAAAAATAATCGTTAAAACAACAAAAATAAAAAATATATAACAGCACATCTACACATATTTAAATAAAGTTTTATTTTCAAGGCTTGATTATTTAGTGTGTACTTCAGTGTTTGTATTATATTGTATATTGCCACAATATCCACGGTATATACATATTTATTATAACAACGAGAAAAATACAACAAAAATTCATTGTACATAAATGTATTACATTGAATGTTTTCAGGATGTTACTTTTCCCGTACATAAAAGATGGATGAAATTTTTTTTTTGTTTTTTTCCATTTTGTTTTAAAACCATGTTAAAATAAGAAGTATATAAAAAAACATTGTCAATAATATGCTTTGCTATAGATGTATGTTTATGTGCATCCATTTTGTATGTATACATATGTGTGTGTATAAGTATATCAAAGCTTTTGATGTGCTAATTACATTTTACATTTTGAACAATATATATACTTATGTAAATGTATATAACAACACGATATTGTACTTACTCATATAGTATATGTAGTTATAACCACAGAAGATGAATGAAAGATCCTTTGTTATTTACCGTTTTCTTCTTCTTGCACTCTGATTAAACGTTTAATGGTCTTTTAAAGAAAAAGATGAAAATCAAGATGATAAAAAAAAAAAATAATATTAAAAAAATTTATAAGATACACACTATACTTATACAGGATGTTTCGTTAGGTGAACGAACGTCAAATGAAGATGTTTTTCCAATCTCTATTTCTTACATAATTTTTTTTTTCTTATAATATGACATACCTGGAGATATATACATTTACCTGTGTACCCTGTATCGTGTTACAATTTACCCTGTATACACGTAGATATACAAAATAATAAATATATGTATGAGCATTTGTTTTAAAATCCAGTAATGAATTTAAATTATAATTTTCAGGTGTAAAACACCGAGAAAAAAACAACAAAAAATTCTGTACAATGGGAAACAAAGGAATTGTAATAATGTTACGTTATGTACAGAACAGCGAAATAACGCGAACAATTTTCTCATTTTCCTGTTGCTTTATATTCTGTATAATGTATATGTATACATACATGTGTGTATAACAAGCACTACATCACCAATATTTATAATGATAATTAAATTTTCCTCTTAATGAGATGCTATTCAAAACCAATCAAACCAAAAACTGATATCTATGATATAACGTATACAAATTTAAATCAATGAAAAATAATTCAATAAAGTCTGAGAGTTGATGAAAATTTTTTGGTATGAATTTAATTGAAAATTTAAATTATATAAAATTTACGGTATTATTTACATAAGTACATACATGTATAAAAATGTAAAGGAAAGATAAATAAGGTTAAAAAAAAAAGAAGACTGTAATGAGAATCATTTTTTACAGGATTTTAATGAAATTCTCATGAATTTTTGTTTATTCTTTTTATTGATTTAACAAATTTACTTTTTTAAATTAATACATACATAAGTATGCTTTAAATTTTTATTTCGATTTTGTTTCATTCTTTAGTTTTTGATTTTTGTTAAATATAATGTAGATCATGGTATTTTTTTTTTTGCATGAAATTTTATAAATAAATTTAATATAATTTCATCATTTTATATTATTGTGTTAACTTTGCTTTTGGTTTTTATTCAATATATTTTTTAAAATAATTGAAAAAAAAATGTTATTATGAAAATTTAATAACAAAAATCGTAAATACGAATCTATGCTCATACTCATATTTACATACATATGTATGTATGTACTTATGTATGTATACCTACTTATATGAACTACAAAAATTAAAAAAAAAAAAAAAAAAAAAACTTTATGTTACGGATAAATTATACAATTAAAAATTTTAAAATTATTTTTATGAACAAAACATTATTTTTTATTTGTAATTATAATGAAAACTGTCAAAAATATAAGTTATGTAAAGTCATTATTAAGTAATTAACAAAAAGACGTCAGTTACTTTTCTTTTATGAATAATAAAAGACTAAAGCATTAATTAAACTTTAAGTGATTTTACTAAATGGAAAGGTGTATTAAAACAAAACGTATTACATGTCGTAAACAAATAATGTTTTCTTCTTTTATTATTTTTCATCTAATATGTAAGGATACAATTTGGTTTTTTTTTTTCATTTTTTTTTTCACTTCTGTTAAATTTATCATTCCCGTTCTTTGTTTGTACTCTTTTTGTTTTTTCTGTTGTGTGTTATATTCTATTTTTCTTCAAAATCTCATTATCTTTTACTAATTTACTATTTATTTTTAAAAGTAATTAATTTAGTATTTCATTTATTCTTTGTTAAAAACATTTTGTAAATTATTTTAAAATGTCTTTTACACTATTATTTAGAGAAAATAGAAACAAAAAAGAATAAATATACAGAAATAAAAATTTCTACAGACGTAATATTTGTATGTATAGTATGTATTTTTTTGTACATATACAATTATATCAATTGAGAATTTTTATTTATTCATATGATTATATAAATTTTCTGTTTTAAATACTTAAATTTATACATAATGTAGAATCGTACTAAACTTTTACAAATGATTTGTACTTTTTCTGACACTAAAATTATAATAGAAAAACAAAATGAAAAAATATTCTTGAATATTTCAGAAATATGCAAGTTCATCAAAATTAACTTTACTAATTTTTCAGTATTATTGTTTTTTATTTACAAAAAATAAAGGAAGTCTGAGAATTTTTCTTTTACGCGGATACAGCTGTTATATCAAGGCTAGTTTCTGTATGTACTTACTATACAGAAAAATTGAAATTAAGTTTATAATATTGTTTTTATACTTGTAAAGCTTTACATGCTGTACATGCACATAGCATGTATATGTCAATTAAATGAAAAGAGAAAAAGAAAATTAAATAACATAAAAACTGAAATAAAAACAATAACAATATAATAATAATAATGAAAATAAAAATAAAAATTTCTTTACAATTTTCAACAATGCATTGCCAACAACTTAATTAAAGTAAAATTTATCATAGAATTACAAGCATTAAAATTTTATGATCCTTTCTTGTTTTCTGGTGAATTATCCGTATTATAATTTTTTTTTTCTCATGTAATTTTTGTATGTATTTTTCACTATGTATTCGTGTTCAAGCTACGCTTTTACATTTTAAATGTACATTCATAATAAATAAGTATAGTTATATTGAGTTAAATTTTGTTATTATCATTATTATGTTATTGTTATTATATTTACGTATAGCTCATTATGTCAACGTAATTATTGTGAAAAATCTTATATTTTTCTTACATAAAATTTTTGTAGTACTGTCTAAGTATTTTATTTTATTTATAAAAAGTATGTACCCATATTATATACACATTTTGAAGAATTTCTTATTCAGACTGTTTACTAAAAATTTTAGTTTTTTTTTTTTAAATGGTTATGTTTAAATGTCGAATTATATATGTATGTATGTATAAATTTATTACATTTTAAATAAAAGAAAAAAGCATTTGGAAATAAAGGAAGTATTATGATGAAGGAAAATTTTTCTATGTACAAAATCATAATACTTACATGTAATGTATATTCAAGTAGAAAATCATGGAATTTCAATGTTTGTATTTTTTTTTTGAGGAAAAAAAAAGAATTAAAAATAAAATTAATGAGAAAGTATTATAGAGAAATTGAGTTGATAACGAGTTCATGTATACTATATACAGGTTATAAGTATAGGTACAGGTACCTACTTACATGAATAATTATTTGTACAATATAAATACAAACTGATTAAATTGCTACTATGCTTGTGTAATTATATATTAAATACGTATCTTTTTGAAAAATTTACACTTGATGTGGTTAAAAATTCTTTAATTGTGTATAGAAATGTAAGCCGAGAAAACTACCATTTAATTACCGTTATGACCATATCGTGTACATACGATACATTGATTTAATATGTATTGCATATAGTTTGCGTTGATATACATCGGTCATATGTACATACATACATACACATTTACTTAATACATGTAAATATAAAAATGAACTGTGAATTTGTATAATTAAATTAAAAAAAAAAAATTAATTAAAATTTTAAACAAATGATTTTTCTTTGAAAAAGCTCCAGGGACACTCTATAACTGGTGAGCAGATTGTTAGTGGTGTTTCATTTTTCAGTATAAATGTATTTATATGTATTGTTAGATTGAAAGCAGTTTTGAGTTTAAGGTACATACATATGTATTTTTAATTATGCTTAAATAATTCAAAATTTAACAGTTGTCCTAATTTTTGAAAAATACACATACATACTTCAACTTTTCGTGCATGTTAATTATTTGATGTAATGAAAATTTTTCTTATGAATTTTAGTATTATAATGCACTACATGCATTACATGTATTTGTAAATGAACAACTCATCAAAAATTGTTCGAATTAAAAGTATTAAATTTTACCTTAAGAAATTATCTTTTGTTTTTGTCTATAAACAATAAAAGTGCTTATAAAATTCATGCTATGTATGTTTATAAAATTCATTATATAAAATTCATTCAAAAATTAAAAATCAAAGTAATGCATAAAATCTTTATTATTTTACAAAGCATTTTTCAAAAACACATAAACTTAAATAAAAAAATAAATTTTTTATTTTTCAAAAGATCTACAAATAGACTGTACTATAACCCTATATTTTTTAAGGCTATATATGGTATGTATGTACATACTAAATGTGAATATGTGTACATATAATCCTATATAACCATGATGAGATATGACAATGAAAATGATAAGAGATTACGTAAATGACATTGGACAATTGTGGGTCATATTTGATGCAAATACAAAAAAGATAAAATGTTAGGAGTGGTTATCAAACTTTTTTACACACACATGAATAAAAGAAAAATCTATACATGTAAATACATCAGCATATGTTACATGACTAAACATTTAAATGTTTACACATTAATCCAGCAAAGTTTTATTATTTTTTTTCTACACTAGGTAAATATGTACAAACATACATACATATATACATATTTGTACGATAAGATGCCTATTTTCATTTATATCTGTAGAACATACAAGCTTTTACATATACATACATATGTACATGCATACATTTTATGAAGCATTTCAGTAAATGAGACTATTAAAAAAAAGTATCCTTTTACATGTAATGGAATAAAATTTATCAATTCAGGGATATTATGGGTCCTTTCAAATAGAAAATTATACATAATATTTAATGCACGCCTACATTTAGTTTACGTTTAAATTTAAGCAATAAACTTCTAAATTTGGTATTCTTTAAGATAAGAATATTTTTTTACCTTTTTTTTATTTATATAACAAACACAAAACAAATTGTATTACAAAAACTTACAAAATATACAATTATTAAATTTTACTTATAGATTATATTTCAAATTAATCACCAAAAATACTTCACTTTTTTTAAGCAAGCAATATCATTGCATATTAATAATAAAATATATTTTATTTGCTTATTTAAATTCAACAAAAAAAAAAAAAATTAATTTTTTCTTCTTAAATACAAAAGCCACATTTACATACAAGTTTGTTTAAAATGATTAAATAAACATTGTAAATACATTTACGTATGTCCTTTGAATTTCTGTATTTACACATGTGAATGTAATTTAATTCCTTTTGAAAAGAAAGTAATATAATACATATTCTTTGGTAATATAGAGCACAAAATATTTCTGTTTCAAATTTAATTCATTTATAATTTAAATTGAAAGTTTTCTCCATATATTGCACGTGTATACATTGTATATTATTCATATTCATGTATTTTACTCAGACACTATGTATGTACTTTATACAATTGTATGTATGTTATTATGTACATACATATAATCGCATTGTTATTTAATTTTAAAGTAGTACATACAAAGGAAAGGATTTATATTTGCTCACCTATGAAGAATTTTAGAAACTTTGTTTAGCATTAAATTTAAAATGTATAAATCTAAGGATTAGTAGCACTTCATTTACTATATCACGATTGAGGGAAGATTCATATACATATTTACATATATATATGTGTGTACAATAAAACTGTTTAATTACTTTTAATACTTATAAAGTTTGGTTTGCGAAGCGATTAAAAAGTTTTATAAAACTGGAAAATAAATTAACTTAAAAAATAATAATTTTACATATCAGACAATTATAATAATAAATCTCATGGTATTGCTTAATTTTCAATAGATATTTAGACTTCAGTATCAAAAATTCTGTTAAATATTAATTTTTGTCTAATTTGGTAGAATTTCATGTAACTCAAAGGCAAAATGTTATAATATACTATGTGGGATACCATTTAATTTATATAACAGTGTAAGATTTATATTTTCACAACAGATTAAATTATATAACATGTGAAAATACTTTATCATGAACTTCGAACCAATTCATAAAGTATATGAAAAAATTTATACATATGCGTGCGTACAATGAATTCCAATATAAGATGTTAGTTACATCAAGTTTACTTTAATTTTAAAATAAATTTTTGTCGAAGTATGAACTGTACAGCATATATTTATTGTTGTCTTCCACGTAAAAACTTATACATGCACATATTTCGTTTTCCTTAAGAAATTTTCCCTATTGTGTATTAAAATTGAAAACGTACATACATTCAATTTTGTATTAAATAGTAAAAATTTAAAATTAAATTCAGTTATATTTTTGTTTCGTATAAGCATTTTTCTCAAGTGATTTAAAACTTTCGTCCGATTTTAAGAAGTTTTTGTATATTTTCATTTCACGTATAGTATGATTCTTTTGTCAAAAAAGAAAAGTGATTTAAATTCTTCATAGTCAAGTGATACGTGTATCACTAACTAATGGTTGATGATTTTTTTTCCTTTATTTAGCAGTAATTTTCATTTTTAAAAACTTCAAATTTAAAAGCAGTTA
This sequence comes from Anthrax anthrax, assembly GCA_963971155.1. Lineage (NCBI taxonomy): Eukaryota > Metazoa > Arthropoda > Insecta > Diptera > Bombyliidae > Anthrax > Anthrax anthrax. The sequence goes on from OZ020119.1 coordinate 24,752,886, forward strand.
ACAATTTTTCTTTTATTATTCAAAACTTAAGTATTCATCTCAGACTTCTTTATTCTATTTTTTTTTTTACAACAGAAATGGTTTTAAGTATTTCGATTTGAAACTGAAGGTACTTATTATCATTAAAAAAAAAAAGAAAGTTGTTTTTGTAAATAGTAGTTCAGAAATAAGAACAAAAGCAAAAAAATACATTTTTTTCTGTTATTTCTTTTGTATATCAAATCAAATCTTATATTTGTATTGAATTTTTGTTGCCCGAATGAATTTCTGTATGAATTTTTATTTTGTAAGATGAATTGTATGTAATTTCTATGTATTGTATTTTTAAAAATATATTTTCCTGGTTGATTATTCGTTTTTCCTAACCATCGTGTATTATTTCCATTATCGATACTAGCACTGTCATCACTGTCATCAATGTTACCATAATTATTATTATTGACAGTATAACGTGATATAATATTCAGTTTGGTTTTTTTTTTCTGTTTCATTTTTTATTTTTTAAATCCATTTACATTTGTATATAAGTATGTACATATGTATGTATGCGTAAAAATATGTATAGTACATATGTATGTTCGTAAATACGTATATGTAAGAGTTGTGTACGTAAAATTTTTTACATTTTTATTTAAATTATTTTGTGGTTTTCTTGATGATGAGACTGGTCAGATATTAAATGATTTTTTATGTTACTGAAAATGAAAAATTTGTTTTTGGTATGACATTAATTGCTTTCTGATGATTTGATTTATGTGAATAAAAATAAATGATGGAGGAAAACCAAATTAGTGAAATTGAGATTTTCAATAAGGATGTAATAAATAAATCAAAAATCAATAACAATTATTGTTGATTAATAATAGAGAGAGAAAAAAGAAAAAAACAAAACAGAAAATTTTAGAAAACATACACATGTTTCACGTATACAATTTTTTTAAATTAAAAATAAAAATTTTATTATTTTTTTTGTCTCAAAATTCCTTTTTTTATTAATTAATTGTTATAAACACAAATTTTATTTTTCTTCTTAAAATTATTTTTTTATTAATTTAAAACTTAATTTATTTTAAAGTAAATAAATTTTTGAAAAAAAAAAAAAAAAATTAAAATTATAACACGACATAAGTTTTTCCACCTAGAAATTTATTTGTATTTTATTTCAATTTTATTAATACTTCGATTAATTTATTTTTCTTAATTGTAAATAAAATATTTTTACTTTTATTGTGTTATTGCTATTATTATCATTTTTTTTTTAAACTGAAAAAACCGTAAACTTTCCAAGAAAACTTTTTCCATGTAATTTATAGAAAACTAGGATATAACAAAATATTAGAAAAATAAAAGAAAATAATAAAATGTAATTTTAGACAACAAAATGTTAACTCTAGAATACGATTATGTTTGCGTAATAATTACTATAATAACACCAAAAATAAATATGAAAAGAAAGAGAATCAAAAAATAAAAATAAAATTAAAATTCCAGACATAACTTCTTGATTGAAAAGTTTTATAATAAAATAATTTTCAGACTTGTTAAAAAGTAAAAATGTTACTTAATTATTCGCCAAATTATGTATCTTAACAAAAAAAAAAAACACAAATTTTACAGTTTCAAATTCAGACTAAAGTTTTTTTTTTCTAGAATTTTTCAATGTATTTTTATATCATTAAAAAGACATTTGCAATATAAAAATTTTAAAGTACTCAATTTTATTTTTGTTTTTTGTTTTGTAATTACTTCTTCAAGGATAAAATTTTAAGATAAGTACTGTTTTAAAAGAGTTGTATTTTCCTTAATCGATATTTTTAGCAGATTATAATTTTTTTCATTTTTATAAATCAATAAATAAATTTTTTGTGTATATTATTATGTTGTTCATTCGCTTTTGTCTTTCATCACGATCAGATTGTTTAAGTTTAAAATAGTTTGTTCAAAATTTAATTTTCATGAAACAATTATTTCGTCAGCAATATTTTGTGAGTTTATACTACATATGTATGTACATAAATGTTATTCTGTGAATGTATGAATGTACAAACAAAAATGCAATATACACAGATTTAAACATATCATATCTTAAGTTTTTTGCTTTTTATATAATTTTTATTTCTATTTAGATAACTATATTTTTATCAGTGTAGAATTTTAAATGATTTGTATGCAAATCCAGTAGAGAACAAATTTTTTAAAAACATTGTAGTTCTAATTTTGTCTTCATATTAGATAAATTCTAATTTTTTTTTTTTTTCTTCGTTTCTATTCTTTCTATTGTTCTAGATATCAAAATAAAATATGTATGTGAAACGAAAAGGAAAAAAAAAATATTCAAGCAGGTGAGATTTTTTGAAAATTTATTCATGTACATACGTATTTAACTGTGTGTGCACTGTGCATATGTATATTTAAATATGTGTGCTATATACATACATATATATACATTTATAGACAAAAGAGTAAATCCTTAAACGTGTGTAGAAATTTACTCAAAATTGTAATACCACGGTGGATATATTTCTGGTACACAGTAAAGGTAAGTATTTGTATAAAATGTAATTGCATACAAAAATAAATTCAGTTTTTTGTATGATTTGTGCAAATGTTTGTATGAATGTGAATATACACAAAAGTATTAAGTAAAATTATGTGCATACGAAATTATACGTACGATGATGATTTGTGTATACATGTTATCGTATAAGAATGAACATACACATATGCATACATTTTGCATTTTTTTTTTTTTTTTTTTACAAAATATTCAAAATGCAAAACATGTCAACTAATCTGTTTGAAATATCAAAAATTTTTGTAGTTTAAAGTATTGTTTTAAAACTATTGTACATGTGTTATGTGACATGATTACAGAATAATCATTACATGTTATATTCATATTACATATTATGTGTACATATACATATGTATACTGGGTGGCAAAAAAAAAAAAAAAAAAACGGATACACCATTAATTCATTTGCCAAAATATGAAATATCAGATTTAAATAACTTTAAAGTTTAAAAAATGAAATAAATTTCTGATAAGTTTACAAAATTTGTTTAAAAATTGAAAAAATAAAGGAAATTTGATATTTTACACAAAAACTAACGTTAAATGTTATCTAAAATAATTTCACAATTCGTTTATTCTTATTACTGCATTTTAAGTCAAGTATACACATGTATGTATGTATGTATTTGAATTTAATATGATATCCAAATTCAGTATCATATTTATTTCTGCTATAAAATTTTTATTGTTTTTCGTTTTTATTATCATAATCGATATATTACTTGTATAATAACGATACACGTATTATGATGTATGTATATTTTATTAACTTCGAAATTAAATATGTACATGTTCTTAATTCAACTACCGCCATATATGTACATATACATTGTTCATTAGTGTATACAAATGTATTTGCATATCTTTAATTTTTCGTTATTTCATTTTATAACTTCATTTAAACAAATTTTCTCCTTTGTTTTTTATATATATATTTTTTTTCTATTTTTTTAAATAAATTGTTTATGATAAAAGTACATTATATATTAAAAAAATAGAAAATATTTTAAGGAAATTCTAACATTTTTATACATATTTATACGGTATATTGAAATAGTATTTTTTTAATATTAACAAAAAATTGTTTAAAGAAATATGTTTGTATGCATAGAAAATATAATATTATGCTGGTCATAAATTGATTTTGGCCCTTTCTCAATATAAGTATTCTTGTGTAGTGTTGAAATGTAATTGAATGTAAAATTTCAATCAATTTGAATAATTTTTGTTTTTCATTTTTTATTTGAAAAATGTAATTTAATTTTGAAAAGTTCAAACTTGGATAAAAATCAATGTCAAAAAATGTATAACATACATATTAAGTACATATACATATGTATATGTACTATATACAAACATATGGTGTACTAAAATATTATCCTTAAGTTAAAACTTTGATTCAAAAATGAAACTATATTTGAGTATGATACGAAAAGTACCTTCAAGAATACTGATGAAAGACTAAAGATGTTAAAAACAAACACACAAATAGTAAAAATCTATCATATTTCTATAAAAAAAAAATCAATTTATATTGTTGAATTAATAATAGTGAAAAATACAAAAAAAAAAAAAAAAATTTTAGATTGAACAAATATGTTGGTAAGATGTGCAATACATTACTTAGTGGTACATACACATATACACATGTATTTTAAAATTTATCTGTTTTCATTCTGTGTGGTTTACATGCTTTTACACTAGCAAATGTTTTACAACAATTTCATCATAAAGTTTCCGATTTTCTTCTAAAGTACAATTTACGTACAATTTGTGCATACGAGTCCACATACAAACGTCTAAAGTTATACATATATACAGATGATTTAAATCATTTCGTTATTTTCTTTTGGCTTTCTTGTTTTAGGATTGTTTTTCTTTTTTTCTTTTTTATCTTTTGTATTTTCTTTTATTCTATGTAGTGGTTTTTAATAAAAGCAAAAATTCTATTTGATAGTTTATGAGATATTTTTGAAGTTTTTCGATTGCAATCAGACTTTTATAAAAGTATTTGAAAGTTTCTAATGGATTTTTGATGTTTTTGTATTGTAATACTGTCTGGTGTGTGTAACCGACAAATAATAAATTCTGTCTTGTTTTGCTATTGTTATTTTTGGCTTTGATATACTTATGTAACTATAAAAAAAAAAAAATTGTTGTTATAAATTTTAACTTTTTCCTTATATACATACAAATGGTAAGGTTATCATTATATTAATTTCTGATTTAATTAAAATTTAATATAATTGCGTCAATTTTTATTTGTACAAAAACGTTTCATGTAAATAGGATTGGATGCAACATTTTTTTTTTTTTTCAAATATCTGCATACACGGTACATAAATTGTTGCAATATGGATTTTAATTTATTTTTTTCCTTTTGTATAAATTTTCCATATGTGTCGATTTTATTTTTGAAATGCTATAATTTTATGTGTTATTTAATAACAATGGCTACAAATTATGTACATACATACATATGTTCATACGTGTGCATATATAAAAGAAAAAAATAATAATAATCGAAACAATAATAATGAAAACAAAAAGATTTTCCGTTTTCTGTAATTTTAGTTAATTTGTTTTCGATTAAGTATTTTATGGTTCAGTAAGTTTTATATTTACAATTATGGATCATGGATTTAAATTTTATTGATTTACCATGGTGCCAAAGAATATCCACATTATAATGAAATAAAAACATAAATATTTTTATTACTGCAAAACGTAATGCGAGCAACATACATATGTACATATGTATGTGTGTATGTATATGTATATGCATTTTTGCAATAACATAAAACAGAAAAAGGCAAACGTACATGTGTTTATATTTTTGTAATAATAATTTATACAGTAATAAGGCGAATGTAAATACATATGTATGTATATGTATAATGCATAAAAAAAGATTCGCTAAATTTACGCGTACGTGGGCATACATATTATATTGGATATCGTTTGTGAAACACATTATATATAGTTAAAACGTACACAATAATAAATGACTTTGATTAAGGTAGAAAGAATCTCATGAGATTTGGGATTCAACTATGTATACAAAGTACGAATATAAAAACAACTTTTATACAGTAATGAAACTGTTTTAATTTATGAACAAATTTCAGCGCGAATGAATTTAATTCTCATCTGGGATTCATTAGTTGTTAAAATATTGTACATATACATACATGAACAAATAAAAATAAAACTGAATAATTTTCCGTATAAAAAATTGTATGTAGCCTATAATGTAGATTGTCTGTATTCAGACAGTCGATTACATATTATATTACACATAAATACTCACATGTACTTATACATATGTATATACGTACATCTTTGTATATAGTAAATTCACTAAATCAGTGAAATGGTAAATTGGTAATTTATTAGAGTTACGACAAAATAAAGAACAAAAAAAAAAAAACGACAAAAAGAATAACAAAACAGATAAATAAATTTAAATAAACATTTTTATAAAAATATTAAAAATATATGTATGTACAATCGTATGTATATAGTATATTTTATTTTAAATATGATAGAGAAATTTTTATGTAGAATGTATAATTTATATAACTGCAGTAGTTTTAAATTTATGGTAATTAAATAAAGACAAATGTTTACAACAATGTCAAAAAAAAACAAGAAAAATCAATGAAAATTGATATGGTGAAAAATTCGAAGTAAATTTGATTCTGATGTTTAAATACATGTTGTATGAAATTACTCTAATAACCGTAAGCTACATACTAGTTAAAATTGAATGTTTTACTCATAATTTTTTTATGGTTTTATGTCGGATATGATTTTTAAAATCAAATCTTTTTTTAAAAAAATTTTGCATTCACGTGAAATATTCAAATCTTTTCAATAATACAGTAATGTATTCAAAAAAGAAAAAAGAAAAAATTCATAACATTTAATTTTACGAATTGTTAAATGTTTTTATTGATTTTCCACTGTTTTTTTTTGTTTGTTTCAAAATAGAATTTAAAAATTTTAAAAATATCAAGTTTGTTGTACGAATTTTCAAAAAATATCAATTCTTTTTTATTTGTTACATCCTTATATTTATTTATTTATTTTTTAAATCCTTATTTTATTTTTTATTTTACTATTTTAAAAACATTTAATTTCTAGGCTACATTTTGTTTTTTTTTTAAGTTGTTAAATTTAATCAGTGACTTTTCAATTTAAAAATAAAGTTGTATATATACATAGATCAAAATTTCACTATGGATACTATCTGACAAAAATTATTATTATTTTTACTCGCTAGAAAAAATTTGCTTGATGGTAAATTTTCAAGTATACTAGTTTTATACGTGAAATATCAATACTGACCAAACCTTCAATAAAACGTAAAATCACCAATTATCCTGAAAAAAAAAAAATTTAAGCTCTACGTAAACTAACAATACTATATGCATATTAAATGAGTTTGTTTAAAAGTTGCATTTTACTTCATACATATGTATATGTATGTATGTATGTACATAGTTTAAAATATTAAAAAAGATTTCTACGCGTATGCATACTTGTGTACATATATAAAACACAGCAGAGTAAAAATTTAGAACACCTACGTATATACATACATATGTATGTGTACATACATATGTGTAATTTGGTATAATACGATCATTCTACAGTTAAAATGTATGGTCATTCATAAATGTGTGTATATAAGATATGTTTTCATTTTATATAGTAAGGAAAAAAATTTTCTTTTTTTTTTTTTTTTTTGATTTTTCATAATTTTATATGTAAATTGCACTATATATGCTCGTACATAAATGGTAAATATTGTACATACATATGACGTTAAATTTAATTCTGTTCATTTAATTTTTTCCTTTTGTCATGTTGGCTTTTTCCATATGCATCACATTCTACATTTTGTGTACTACGTATACATATATGTATCTGCCCTTATGTGTTTATGTGTTACATGTACCCGTATATATATGTATGTATATCCACATGTACTCGTATGTATGTATGTAAACCACGTTAAATTGAAAAAGTTTCTCGTAAATTGCTTGTGGTCATATAGAAACGATAGCGTTGAATTTAAAATTGTGAAAATATAAAAAAGAAATGTAAAAAACAAAATATAAATAAAAATAATAAAAAATGGAAATAAAATCAAGAAATTTGTATAAGCATACAAAATACAAATGCACATACGAATTCGAAAAATATATACTTTAAGAATATTTTATATTAAATGGTACATAAGAGTATAAAAAATGCTCAGTATATGAGTCTTATGTGTATACTATATAAAACACTTATGTGCATGTATTATTGGTTGTATGAATAAAATTTTGAGGTTTTAATTTCATATATTGTGCAATGCGCTTACACTTATAACATGTACATATAATATACATTCTATGGATATTATATCTATGGTGAAATATACAAAAAATCCTAGTCTAAACTACAGTCATTAAATACATGGGAGGTTGCTTTCAAATACACATATACACATACATATATATGTATATTTTTTTAATTTTTGTGTTTTTATTTACAATCGTTTTCTTTTTGAAAATTTTACAGCAATCATTTCATAAAACAAATTTTTCACCTATTAAAGAAAACAATAAAATAATTAGTAATTAATTTAACAAGGATTTAAATTTCTAATTCTATTTTAAATGAAATTTACAAAATTTAAATTTTTTTTATTTATTTATTTATAATGTGGTTATTTTTATTATTACCCTAAATTTTAATAATAATAAGCAAAATCATATTTATTAAATAATTTCTAAAAAATCTTGGTTTTACTATAATTATTATTAACTGCAATTTATTTGTTCAAATTTTTTACAAAACAAAAGAAAAACATCCATATGTATATACACATATGTACATATTTTGGTAATTAATTACTAAGTGTAAATAAATTTGTTTTTAAATATTTACACATGATGTATATATTAATTTAATTATTATTTGTACAAATTAACCACTTATTTATCGTATATAGTTAATTTTTTTATATGAAAATTCAAATGTTATTATTACATAGCAATTTTCATTTTTTTTTCTTTATATTTAGTTAGGTTTTATAAATTTATTTAATTTACTATTTGAAGTAGAAATGTATATTAAAAAAAAAAAAAAATAAAAATAAATTAATAAATTGCATGTAATTAAAATTAATTTTATTGGTAGATATTATAAAACATTATACAAAAATTTTTTAAATTTTGAACATACACATATCAATGATATGTATCTGATTAAAAAAAATTATGTGTGCATGTATAAATATATTTTTGTTTATTTTTATGTATAAAGCATAATTTTAGTATATAAATATTGAAATTTATAAAAATATTAAAATAGATTACGTTTGTATTTATATATACAAAAAATATTTAATATTGAATTATGTTAATTAATTTTGAAATAATTGACCGTTAATTATAATCTTACATAGTTAATGATTAACTGTGTAATTATTATTTTTAATTGTATTTGTTTATTTCAATTTTAATTAATTTTGTTATTAATTTTGATTTACACACACATACGTATAATTAAATCTTTAATTTTTAAATCTTGTTCTAATAAAATTTACACACATATACATACATATAATCTAATTTAAAATTTACATGATAATAACATTATTTTTTTAGCTTTGAACCTTTCATAAATATTATAGCTGTTCTTTGCATTAAATCTTTTTTTTTTTTTTTTTTTCATTATACGTATATGTAATGCATGTAGAAATATACGCATGACCACTTTTTCACTTTTATAAAGGATACTTGCCCTTTGATTTCTTTATACTATTTTCAATTTATCATCAATGTATGCATGTATGTACATATTTAAGTATATCCTTTGACATACATATCACATTATTTTTCCTTTTATATATAAAATGCATGTTAATGTTGTTTTTTCTGATTTTTTTTTTTTTATATTTTTATACTATTTCATTTTGTCGATGTCATAAAAATGAGACATCAAACCGAAATCGATTAAATTTTCTCACTTTGAAAAACAAAAATTATAAAAAATAAACAATGAAAATGAAACTAAAAAAAAAAAAAAAAACAAAAAAAATGTAAAATTTACGTGACAGAAAAAGTGTCTGTAAAAAAAAGAAATTGGAAAAAAATAATGATTGGTTGTTTAGTATGTGTACACCGTATGCAATAAAATGAAAATTGTATGAATTTTCAAAATAAAAAGTACAATAAAAATGAATTCTTCTCATGTAAGCATTGTGTACGTGTTTGCAAACAAATATTCATACATGCTTTGCAAATTTTTCAAAGTATTATATACATGTATGTATATAATGTTTTCAAATATTTTGTAAAATTCTTAAAAGAAAAAGAGCAATAGAACATTAAAGAATTTATTTCGCATTGCATATTTTGAAAAATTGTGAAAGTGACATTATAAAAAGAAAAACTAAACAGGCAAAAATGCAACAAAAGAAAAAAAAAAAACAACATTACATAGTTATGCTTTAATACATTGAAAAATGCATTTGACATTATTCAATGTAAAGATACATATTTTTCAAAATGTAGTTTAAAAGATTTCCTATACAAAATCTGTAAAAATTTATTCTGATTAAAAATTCTATAGGTAAAATAAAGCTTAAAATTTTTTTAAACTTTAATTTTAGCATTTTGAGTTGAAATAACATTGAAATAGTAGTTTTGATAATAAGAGTTATAAAAAATAATAATAAGAGATAGAATAATCTAGAAATTTTTGTTAAAAAACTATGACAGTATTAGTGAATAAGTACTTTTTTGTTTGAACATATATGACCTACACGTACTCGTACATATGAACATAACGTTTCTATTTAAGTACATTATGTACATACATATGTAGGTGTTGTTTAAATATAGCTACCAAGTTGTGTGTATGAAAATTAATCACATTACATACTGAAAATTTATTAAATATTTTTCTCACGTTCACAAACACCGACCCTGTGATTTATGATTATGATAATCATAAGAATTAAATGCCCTTAAATTTGTCCTTTTTTTCTTTTTTTTTTCTTATTTACTGTTATAATGAACTTTTGCGTCTGTGTGAAAAAACAAACAGTAACAAATTTTTCGTATTTTTATAATCATCATTTATATTTTACGACTGGAATAATGTCTTGAACCTCATTTTCAATAATTTTTGATTGTGACCAGTTTTTAGAAATTTAATTCAATGTGAGAATTAAATTACCATTATAAAATAACATTATAAAATTTTGGGGTAAAAAAAAAACTAAAATTGTTAAAAATATGTAATAAAATGTAATTATATTTTCGTTTACTTTTTATCCAATTTTTGAAAATGAAATTAAAAAATTTCAATAGCTTTTTGAAATTTTATGAAGTCATAAAAATTGTAATAAAATTTTTTTCTTCCCGTTAATGTCAGAATTATTAAATTCAAAAATTTTCATCTAAGCTTTTATAATATAAGTACGAGTATGTATGCATTATAATCGTTTATGAGCTATATACCCTTCAAATGATTTTAATTAATTTTGCATTGTTTTTTTTTTTTTTTTTTGGTAATCTCAATTAAATTTTTATTTTTACTAATGACCTTTATTTTTATTACAAAGTATGAAAAATGTAACCAGAAATATTGCAAATATCAATGGATACAAAATCTCGTACATTTTAATTAAAATAAAAAAATAACTGAATGTCAATTTATCAATAAAAATTATTCTTAGTTTTTTTTTTGTTTTATCTTTTTTTTTGTAAAAGAAAAATTAATTTCAATCAATAATGTATCTGATTGAATTTTATCGAATTTAATACTTTGCATGCATATAATGATATGTGTATAATACCTGATTTGTGTATTATATGAATGAATATGAAGGAATTAAGAATCGCAATTAATTAAATCAATTTATGTTACTATATTATCTTTAGTAATCATTTTAAAATTGTTTTATTTATTTAACAAAAAATATTTTACATTTTATTTTTCCTTTTTTTCGATGAAACACTGATTCTTTTGAAATTTATAGTATATGAACAACAAATATAGAAACGAATGTGAAAATAAAAAATTATATTATACAAAAAAAATTATTATTTTATTCGTATTCAACACATAATAAATTTGAATATAAATTTTTATTTCATAGTTATATAATTCTAGTAAATACATAATGTGTATATGGGTTTGTTTACCTTTTAATTTCAATTTTAAAAAATATAAAAAATAATAAATTCTACTAATTTACTTTTTTGATTAGAATAAAATATCAAAAATTTAATTGTATATTATTTAATTTGTAATTAAATGCAAATTGTAATGCATGTATATTATGCAACATGCTGTATGTCATAGATACAAAAATACATGTTTGTTATTTAAGCCCATCAAAATATACATGCGTATACATATATAAACACTGTATCTACTCGTAAAAAACAGTACATACATATATGTAGACTTGTATTTTTGTATAGTTTTTAATTTTATATATACATATGTATGCATGCTGGTGTACATAAGTAATATTTAATTTAATGTTAAAAAATTTTTATACTGTATAAAATTCTAAAATGCCACCTTTTATTAAACATAGGCTGTGTTTGAAAAAGTAGTTTTTAGGCACTCAAAAATTTTGGTAATATCGTGTTGAATACTTTTAATTATAATTTAGTAATTCATTAGATGACTTTATTTTATGTTAATTGATAGACATTCAATTATTGTTTTAAAATGTCGGTCTTTTGATCATCTGTCTAGCAAAATGCTCTAATTTAATATAAGGTGTAGAGGAAGAAAAAGAACTGTTCATCTATACATTGTCAATTATTGATTTTCAGTACATACTTCATACGAATATGTATTTCTCTTTTCTTCTCTCGTAAGCACTAATAAGAGTGTTTCAGGAGTTACCACTGTTACCAAACACTCAAATATTTCATACTAAATCGAGTAAACCTTCTAAATGTGGTGTATCCTGTGCAAATATCAATTCTAAGTCCTAATTTTATTCCTAATGTATTGTTTTTTGTTTTTCAATGTAGACCATACATCACGTTCAACTCAGTTCCTCAGTTGAATAAACCAGTTTTTACCTTTTCAAGTTAAAAGAAAACCACTTAGTGTAGCATGTAATCTAAGACCTGTTTACATAAAGTGATAATTATTCAATATTCAATTCTGAATTAAGTCAACAGTCGACTAGTAGACCTAGTCAGTTGTTTTTTGGATTTAGTGGAGCATGTACGAGTTACATAGGCGGGCGCATAGAGAATACGGATAAAATTGCGAAATATTTTTATGCTCTCCGATAGTGCGATGTCACTAATCTACAAAATGTTCATTCTTTTTTGTTTTTAAAGATCAATTGACGTTTTCAAATACAACCGAATCCTTCTTTTGGTATACCGAAATTAATTATAGAAAGCACTATTTGCACTAAATTTAGTAGCATACTAACATACGTATGTATTAATAATTTCATTTATTTATTCATTTTTTTTCGTAGTCATAAATATGCACATATACATACATACATATGTATGTACATATTATATACAAAGTTTGTGTATATGTATTTCATGAAATTAATTTGATTTTCATATTATGTACGTGCATAGTGGTATAAACGACCATAATTATGTACTTTTATATTCATATTAATAAAATACATATAAATTTTATTCATAATAAAAGTTTGTTATCTTTTTTGTTTTAATTATCCTTATGTGTATGAATACAGTTTTATCTATTATATGTAAATTTTTAAAATGAATGGCATGAGAGTGCATTATCCAAATTTTAAATTGACAGACAGTGCACATACATATACACCTATACATACATACTAGTATGTATGTACATACTAGTATATATGTATGAATATGTACGACTATTTGAAATAGGCTAATACAATTTTGATTTTGAATACGAAATTAAAAATAATATAATTTATATTATAGATATTTACTGTGTTATGTAATACAAGTTGTTGTTGAAAAAAAAAACGTAATAATAAATGAAATTAATTAAAATTTATTTTATTCGTTTAAATACAAAAAAAAAATTAAAGTATGAGTACAAAACATGTATTTGTGCGATTACAAACCATTTCCTACAGATTTTAAATACGTACATATGTATATATGTACATATGTGCATATATCGATTTACTATAAGCTCTTACATATGTTTGTATGCAAATATGAACAGTTATAAATACATATTTAATTATTTGAATGTAATCCATTCGACATATGTACATATGTATGTATGTATTCAAAATTCAAATACAGTTATATTAAATGAATGTAGTTATAGTTAACATTATATTTATGTATGTGTACATGTATACATGTGTTTGATATACATACATATGTACGTATTTTAAATTTGATTATTGCATATTTTTTTCCTCTTAAATATTAAACAATCATTTTAAATGAGTTTTTATATTCAGTTTCAAATATACATACATTTGTACATAATAGATATATTTTAATAAAAAAATCCTGAATTCTATTAAAAATATTTTAAATTATAAATTTATATTATTTTTATGTCCTGGCTAATTCGAATTATTTTAGAAATATGCATAAAATCAATTTTATTGAAGCCATTTGATGTATGACACGAATTTTATTATTAAAAATCTATTTTCTTTTTTTTTTTATCAACTTATATTTTCATTTTCGATATTCGTAATAAATTTGAAGATTATTTATTAGAATTTTATTTTTTCAAACACAAAATTTTTATTTTTAAACCAAAGTATTAAATCAATAAATACAAAATTTTATTACTTGAGGTGTAAAATATTACTATTAAATTGTAACGTATAATTTCAGTTTAATATTTTTACAAATACCACATGTCACAAATAGAAGAAATTGTGGTAATCTAAACTACTTTTTAGTACTATTAAAATTTTGTATGAAATTTAATGCAATATATGTTCTAATATTTTGGGTAGGATTAAAATGAATTCTGTCGAATATCCTGTAGTTTAGTATTTATTACATCAGAAATTTTATAAAAGTGATGAAAACTATGTACATATGTATATGTATGTATTTTTTAAAGGTGCATATGTATGTACAAGCGTATATAAAATGTTCTTATTATGACTATAATACAAAATGTATATTGTGGGGTAATAGGATGCACATACACAGTTTAAACATAATTTTCAACTAAAAATAATATCTATGTTGTAAAATATAATAATTATGCAACAAAACAATTGCACAATAATGATATAGTATGAGATATGACATGTATGTATGCACAGAAATGAAATTTTATGTGGTATGTTAAATAACACATTTACATATGTACATATATACAATGTAAAAATCACCGTATAAGTTTTTCCAATATTTCTTTTTTGTAAAAATGTTTGTTAATCTCTTCGAATTATTGACATGTTCTGCGGGAGAATATTGTAATATGAACTGCATGCACACGCATATTACCTATATATTAAATTACATAAACATAGAATGGTCGATGTATGTGAACTGCATTAAATTTCAAAGTTACATTAGCATTGTATGTATTCCTTGTATACAGTTGTTACAAATGATTTTCTTTATTATTCGATATACATTAACCCACCTATGTATATACATAGGTATACTAAAATTTTGTTTCATAGAAAAACCAAAAGATTTTAAATAAATTAAGTTTGATAACATTTAAAATTTTCTATTTTACCATTTACTTGATATTTTTGAATGCTGCTATTTTAATTTGATTAAAAATGCTTTGTACGTATTAGATAGATACAATGATGAGATGTTAATGAAACATTAAAATTGCTAAGTACTATATTATACCTATCTATGTATTAATATGACAATGAATGTTCTTACAAATACATTATGTATACATTTACAAACGCATTTAAAATTTTAACGAAATAATTATATTATATGTACATACACTTGATATATTTTGGTACTTTACTTAAAGTCTTATATATTTCAATCAAAGTGATAGCAAGAGGTTTAAAAACTAAAACTCTTCTATGAAATAAATTGAAAATTTGAAAATTTTATAATGGAAATTTAGAAAATTTCGTGCGTATTTAAAATGTAATTATATCTCATAATTATAACAATGCTTCTTCGTATGTAAAACATAATAATAAATTTTCTAAATTTTGTGGTTAATATTAAGCGGTTTCATTTTTTATGAATATCTTTCTATTTGATTCAATTAAAATTATGTTATTAACTGATATGTGTAGACACGTTTTGCATTTTGTCTTTTACTTTTTTTTTTCATAAAAGAAAAAATTAAATGATACTACAATATGATAAAATAAAATAAAATTAGAAACATTAATGATTTTTTTTTTTTTTTTTTTTTTTGAAAAAATGGGTAAACCGTAAAAATTGAAAAGCTCATATGTAACCCATTTAATAATATCTGTTTGGTTTTTATACGTGACAATAAATAGAAAACATACATATATTGAAAAAATATTATTAAGTACAGATCAAACTATGAAATTAAAAAAAAAATGTTTTTAATATACATAAAAAATTTGAATTATTTAAACTACGTATTTATCGTTCATGATGTTGTTACGTATGTATTTGAAAAAAAATAAATAAAAAATAAACAAATAAATAAAATTATTATTTTTATTGATTTGATAATTTCAATATATCAACAATGTTCAAGGTATAGAGTAAAACAAATATGAAAATAGACAAAATCAGTGGAAAGTACAATTAAAACTTAAAAATAAAAAACAAATAATACAAAATTTCGAATTAAATAAGCAAATAAAATGAATCTAAATATTTAGATAATACTGTGTATACATATATGTATATACGTTAAAAAAAAAAAGTGAATTTTTCAATTTCCATTTTCTACGCAGAGTTTTACAATAATTTTCCTATTTCCTTTTTTTTCATTTTATTTTTATTTTATATACGGATATGTATACAATTTGTTGAATACAAAAATTACAATAGAAAATAAATTGTTGCTGCCATTGAAATTAAAAGCAAAACAAAATGAAAAACTTTTTAATTTCTTTGTTTCAAAAAGGAAACAATAGACAAATTATACATACAAACATATACGAGAAAAATAAATGAGAAAAAAAATATCTACAAAATATTATAAAAAATATGTACATATTTATTTACACAGAAAAAAAAACAACACATTTTTATTTTATTTGTTTTCTAGAATAATAACAATAGTTTAGAAAAGAATTGAATAATAATTTTGCATTTCCAGAAAAAATCCATGAGTGTACATATGTGTATGAGAGTGTGTAAATTGTATATGCATGCATGTGCATGTGAATGTACAAATTATGCATATGAATACACATGTTTATGTACATAGAATAAATACAAATTCTAATTTTTTTAAAATTCATATTTTCATTATAACATTCTTTTTTAGCAGTAAAATTTCTTTCATTTTTATTTTGTATTTTTGTGCTATACACGAAGGTCAGAAAAATACCTTGTATTTTTTATTTTGTTTATATTTCCATTTTTAATTAAAATTTACATAAATAAATGTGAATTTATTTATATTGAAAAAAAAAAAAAAAACAACAGAAATTAAAATCTATTGCTAAATTTTATTTTTAATCTTTGTATTGTTCCAAGTTTCTACGTAACTCATTCTACACCCTTATGTATAAATAGGACCTATTTTATGTATAAAAACAAATATGTACTTTGATTATTGCTTTTTATCACATTTTAAATTACTTTTTATGAATATATTTTAGGCAAATTACAATACTTATTTTTTTCTTGTTTACTTGTTTGTGGGCGTATCTACATATATTCACATTCACATGAGTATGTGTGTATTCATACGTAGGTGATGTTTTATTTTAATTGTGTCACATTGAAAACAATATCAAATACAAAAATGAACCTAAAAATATCTTATTTTCCTATTTTTATTTTTGTTTGAGTTTCACAAAAACAAAAAACATTATGAAAGGACATTTTTTTAAATTATTTACAAATAATGTACATTTGTACTGTGCGTCATAAAATTCAATAAATATAAGATAATTGAAATATTATTACCTTACTTAAAAGACTAGACTTGTAATTATGAAAAATATTATTTAAAAAATAAAAATTGAAATACACAGATTTATTCTATTTCTTTTTAATTTAAAGGCCTAGTCCTTTATTCTGAAATTACAAATCCTATATCAAATAATTCGTACAGATTTCATCGGATTATAAAAAATTCATAATTTAACCTTGTACGCTATATAAAATTACCTTTCATGACTCATTAAACTTAATGCGTTTAGCACGACAATCATAATTTTTTTTCAATTTAAAAAAATTTAAATATATATTGTATTTTTAATCATCTTGTTTTTATTTTTTTTTTTTTTAATTTAAAAAATAAATACACAAATATAAGCGTTTCATTAAAATTAAATATCCAAATATGTACAAACAAGAACATATAGTTAAAGTATTTATGCAAATGTTTTATTTTTTATTTTATTTTCCTTCAGTGTAAAAAATATTCAGTGCATACAAATTTTACTGGTATGCATACATTTATAATTTAATGTCACGAATATAAAAATCAAAATTATTTTGTTTACGTGCAAGTGTTGATTGTTGACCTTAATAATAATTCACTTCAAAACTCATTCTATGTATTAATTAAATCCTAAAGAGAAAATAAAAAGAAAAAATCATTTCTATTTAATATTTAATATGAAAGAATGTACACAAATTTTAACTTACCCACCTATATTTAAATTTAATTTGTTTGTTTCAGTTTGAAAAGATTTCTATACATGAAAAATGTATAACATATACAAACGTCATTTTTACTTTATAAAAATTAATTTAAAGGATACAAAACATACGATACACATATGTATATGAATATTTGTATGTACATATTTAACTTATAATAACTACTTACATACTGCATTTACATATATGTATGTACGTATTATAATGAAACATTGTTATATTAAATATATTGTACATTAAGAATGTATACAGGTATGTGTGAAAAATAAAACCTTACGTGCCTTTAATTTTGCACCTTTCTTTTGTCCAGTCATTCTAGTCGTTTTTAATTTAATTTTTTTTGTTTGATTTTCGTTTTTAATATTTTTTTCACGCTACTAAAAATAAGAAATCATGCAAACAAATTTTAAATCTATGAAATAGGTGGTATACATAATGTGAATATACATTGGAAATTTCAACATTCATACATATGTTCATACATATACGTATATGTTCATATGTACATATCTGTCCGTGTTAAGAAGACACAATTTTATTTTTGCTCAGTTATTTCTATCTACATATCTAAATATATTTTCTTTAGTTGTTTTTTCATTGTTTTTGAAATTTCCTCATATTAAATTTTTAATGTGTAAATGTATACCTATATTTATATTTTCTACATCCGTTTTTAAAAGCTTTTATCCGTTCTAGCTACGTATATTCACGTTTGACCAATATGTATATTTAATAAAATCTATACACACACATAAGTACAAAACATGAAAGGCTGTCATTTTAATACTAAGCGAATTTGAAATCTGCATGTCATTTTTGTTTTTATAAAATATACTGGTCAAACATTGTATGTATGTAACCAAACTGTGTATAAATGTATGTATATTAATTTCATTGTCATTTTTCTTCATATTTTTCTTATGCTGTATTTTGTTTTTTAAAACTAAATCCTGTTTATAAGAACATTTGTTTTGTTTATTTCTATTTTTATTATTATTATTATTATTATTATTATTATTATTGATATTTTTATTTTATTCTATTTTTTAAGTATTAGTGGACAAATACATACATAAGAACATACATATGTATGTGTTAGACATTCATTACATTTTATACTCACTAAGAAATAGAAAATCTAAAAATCAAGAAAAAATACTTTCATAAAGAAAATCATGACAAGAATAAATTTTATAAATACACACAAGTAAAATGAATTTATATAGATATATGTACATACATATACTCGTATGTACGTACAATGTAAGAAAATACTACAAACTTAAGGCTTAACGCTAAATTGGAATAAATATTGTTCAGATAGATAGTAAAGTAAAAGTAAATTTTTTCATATATGAGTATATTACATCTTTACCATTTTTAAACACTTTTAATGTTACAAATATACATATATATATATATATATATAAATACATACTATTATATATTAGTACAATACGTACTTATGTGTATAATATGAAAAAGCTTAACATTTCTTTTATATTTACCTACCTAATTTTATTTCAGAGAAACTAAAATATGTCACAGACTTTTATTGTGTGTATTACAATAGAAATTTATAATATTAAGTTTTCTACTCAGATGTAATACATAAGTACAAAAAAAAATTATATATAAAATAATAAATACTATGAAAACAATTGTACAATCGATTTATTTTCTCATTTACAAGGAATAAAATATATATGTATGTGTATACGTATAGTACACATAAAACATTCACAGGTAGTATTGTCTATTATACTAGATTGTACATATAATAACTAAGATCTGTTCAGATTGGATAAACAGAAATAAATAAATGTGTAGATATGATTTTGCTTATCTAAACTTTTAAAATTGAATTTATCAATAACATTGAACTAAAAGAAAAATAAAAAATTTTAAACAATACATGAAACTCAAATAAATTGGTAAATCATCGAATATTGGATTGAAACGTTAATACGTACACCTAAGTATCCTTAATTATTGGTAGTTATCTGTTCGATACATTCTCGTGTAAACCTTATTCAAAAAAAAAAGACATAAATTCAATTTATTGGTACGTAGATACGTATACATATGTATGTAAAAAATATTATCTTTTATTTAAATTATTTTTTTGAACTACAAACAAATGTCTGATTGTAATATTATTTGCTGACCTTTTATTTCAACATATGCATGTGTAGGTGAATAAAAAATAAAAAATGTTTAAATGTAAAAATATAAATTAAATTTATATACAAAAAATTATTTTGTAATAATAATTCAATTTTGCCTTATTTAAATTAATTTGCTAACATTTTTAATTTTCCGATAATAAATCATTTTAAATATTAAAATTTTATTTAATAATCATAAATTTATTCATTTATGAAAAAATCAATAGCAAAATTTATATAAAAAACAAAAAAAAAACAAAAAATAAAAAATAAAAAAAAAACTTTAACATAATATACAGACTTAACTGAAAAAAAGTATTTGTATGTGCAGACATCAATTTTGAAAATTAAAAAGTTAAGAAACCCATTTAGACATTTGGAATGATGATAGCGATGAAAATAGTTACATTTTAATTTTATAATCATGAATTACTGTACCCATTATTCAGAATAATAAACATTAAATGTAAGTATACGAGTATACAATGAAAATTTAGTAAATGTACATAACGTATAATATATTACGATAATCATTTTTGTCACAATTTAATACAATATTTAAAACATAGCGTGTTTTAACGAAATAAAAATGTATAAAATTGGCACATAAATTTTTTTTCAGGTAGTCGTAACTTGTAACGTGTTAATTTCCTAAACGATTAACTTTCTTGTGTGGTTTCAACGAAAACATTTTATTTATGCAAATTTTAAATCGATTTTAATGTGTAAATGTACGAGGATTAATGAATTTTTCTTTTCATATTTATGTAGATATAGTTTTTGTATATATACAAAACGTAATGTCAATTACATCATTTTGTGCGGTGTATCCAGTACATTTTTTAGTATGTTCGTATGTATGTACTATATACATATATAGTTATTAAAATTATATAAAAGCTGAATGAGGGTTAATTTGTTAAAAACTTATTTTCAATTGCATAAAATCAATGTAGAAGAATTTTTATTTTAATGAAAACTATACATATGTAAATACATTTATGTACATCATTTTAAGTTTTAAAGGTATCAGAACAAAGTTTCTGGAATCTATTTTCATTTAAAAATATTAAAGGAAATGTAACTGATTATACAATGTTCGTGTCGTTTAGTTTGTCGTCGTTATCGTCTGTCTCATAATTTTTCATTTATTTCCGTTAAGTATACTTTGAAAAATATTCAACTTTCATGCAATTTACGTTCGTAAGTTAAATTCTTACTTAAAACTAATGAAAATTTTCTTTACGTTTGATTCTTCTTACCTTTTTATATACACATATATAGTATGTACATATAAAAGAAATACAAAGTATATTTACTAGAAAAATGTGTATATTATAATCGTGGTTGTTTGGAAATACATATATCAAACTTTTTCAAATGTAATAAATTCGAAAGCACAAAACACATACATATAATATACTTATATACAACGTATATATTAATTGTATTTTATTATATATGTGTACGTACATAAGTATGTATGTAAATGTGATTTGTTGCATACAATAATACATGCATAGAATAATTGAAAACAAAACAAAAGTTTTTAAGACTTTTTAAGTTTTCCAAAAATTTTCAAATACAGCAATCTCACTAAATTTCCTAAGTTGAAAAATTCAAATAACCAAACGAATTTTAATCTGTTCATGGAAATTATGTTATACCATGTTATATATATATGTACACATATCTAAATTTACATTATTCAATGTCTTTCATAATAACTAGTTAAATTTTGTGCATGTTTATTGGTATGTATACAAACATGTATGTAAGTAAGTATGAGTACGGTATGAAATGAAAATTTTATTATACAAATGAGAAAATTAAAGGTTGAATTTTCATTTTGTGTATATCTTTTTCCTACTTAAACCTGGAAATGTGTGTATTTTAGTTTAATCGATCGTACTTTAAAAATATCTAATATATTATGTATACTTTCAACTAGATAAATAAATTGAGGTCAAAAGTGAAGAGTGCATGGTTTAATATTCCTTCTGTTATTTTAATGAATAAAGAATTTAATATTTCCGTACTGCTTCCGATATTTTGATATTTAAATAAATTGAAGTTATTAGCACACACATAATAAATGCAGGTGTATATGTATGAAATTTTCAAGGAATTTATAAAAAGCAAAAAATCCTAATAAAATATCAAAAATTTTTACTTCCATGAATATTGTTAATAATAAAAATATTTTTTATTTTCAGGAAGGATGCTTGTATACACAAGAATTGGTAAGTAAATCTTGATTATTGTTTTAAGAAACATAGGGTATGTACATGTATATTACATATAAATATATGTATAAAGTGCAACATAATGTTAGAAAAACAATGCTCTCTCATATCTTATTTCAAGCATAAATTTTCAATAATTTGGAAAATGAAAAGAAAAATTACGTAAACAGACAAAAACGTTAGGAAATATCAGAAAATACTATATAAGTACATACATATATATCTGCATGTATGTGTATATATGAACGTAATAAGTATTGCGTAGAGGATGCACTTTAGCATTCATAAACGAAATACAACAAAAATATACTGTGAAAATGGAGAACAAAATGAGAAATTTATACAAAAAAAAGTAAATAGCATGAGTATAAATGATGCAACCATTTGTTTATAAAGTTTTTTTGGGTTATAAAAAATGGTATGGTAGAATCATAAAAGCAGCGTAAAACTATTCAACATTTTCCTTTATTTGTTAATCATGTTTTTCTCCTTTCTAATTTAAAAAAAAAAAATACTTTTATTTTATTTTTATTTCATACTCCCTTGAGAATATCAAATTCGTTGAAATAAAGATAAACTTGTAATTTTGTTTTATTTATTTTTAATTTTTTTGTTGTCAATTTTCTATTCTTAAGATGCAATTGAAAATATCATTATTGTGACTTTTTAGGTTATAAAAATGTAATTCAAAAAACTGTAAGAACAAAAACAAATTAAATAAATTTTAATTTATTTTATTTTGTACTCTATCTTTTTTGTTTTATTTTTATTTATTTATTTTATTTTCATTTTTATTTAATTATATTTTTTAGTTTCTTATTTTTTGTAAAATGTTGATAATTATAAAATTAATGATGTTGTAATGTACATATACAAATTTTTTATATAAAAATACAATTTTAAAATGAAAATAGCTATATAATTTAAAACAATAAGTTTATTAATTTTAATCTATCACAAGTAATAAATTTATAAAAATAAAATAAATAAATAAATAAGGGAAATTATAAATTATAGCATAATATGTACAATAATTTGACTAGTTTACCGTAGAGAAAACGTTATACAAAAAGAATTTTCAATATAACGAGGAGAATTTTAACTTTTTTTTTTTTAGTTCGAAATTTTTAAAATTATTTTGTTATAGCAATAAAATTAATCAAAATTCTAATAAATTCTGAAAGTGATATGTTATACATTATTTTAACTTGACATAATTTTATGATGGAATCTCAATATTTAAAAAAAAAAAAACCGCTTTATTGCGTTGACACAGTTTCCTAAATAAAACCATGATTTTGTACGTATGTATGTATGTATGTATATATCAACATATTTAGAATATAGAAAGAAAAACAAAAACTAAAGAGATACATACAAATTAATTGAGGAAAATTTTTTGAATTTTCCTTCTTTTCCCTTCTTTTAATTTGATTTAAAATATGAATGGAATACGTTTCTGCTTGTTTATGTAGTAAGATACATATACGAATATGTACTTCAATATTCTTGTAATAAGATTTAGTTTTTCGTTAAGCAACTAGTACACTATCAAATTTTGAATTAAATTCGTATCGATTCAATCAATATCGTTAAAAACTTTAAAAAATCCATTAAAATCGTAAATATACGAATATATCGTACTAATTTGTCAACAGAACAATTTACTTTTATATGAACTCAGTTCTGTCACCCTTATCGACGTATAAATCTATCTACGTGATTCATTTACATACTTTGTGATTGAAGATTCACTAGTAGAAGTGACAATTTTAAAGATCGATTTCGTATGTACATATGTATGTATATGTATACATATATATATGTATGTACCCATAGTGCGTACCCAGCCATTTGCATATGTACATACATATGTATAGTATGTATGTTTATACTCTTGTGACAGTCAGTTATGATTTTACGAATTTCAGATATTTTCATTTTTTAGTATTTAATAACAAAATTTTTAGTTTTTATTAACACAAATTCCATTTATTTGTATATACATCTAAATTTGTGGTAATAATTCACAATATGTTTTCAACATATCAAATATAATTTTTAAAAAAATAAAAAAAAAATTATTTTGTAAATATTCACATATTTTATTCTGTGCATGTAGATATAATAAACAATTAAGTTTAAATAAATATAAACACGTTTGCATGAATTACATTGTAATATTAATTCAAGTAATTTTAATGCATAGACACATTTCATTTGTGTACGCAATTTATTCAATATATACTTAGTTTTATGTTATTATTGTGATTACAATACAAACACACATAAATAACAATTTTCATATATTTCAAGTTATGTGTAGTGATAAGGTTTATTATTTGTTTGTGTATGTATTATATTCTTTTTTTAATTCAATTCTTTTATTTGATTTCTAATTCAATAACAATATTATTTTTAAACTTATAATTTTATTTATGCTCTGTATATATAATATTGTGATATCAAATTTATTTTCCAATACAACAATTGAAATTGTATTAAATTCCAAAAGTTTATTTTATATAATGTGGTATATATATGTACCTTATTTATTATTAATATAATAATAATAATAAGCATAGAATTTTCATTTATTAATATTTATAAATATAATGTATGTATATCGTATACAAAACCATTTCAATTTTAAAGTGAAACCATTATCAAAAATTCATTATAATTTGTCATTAATTCAAAATTTTATTTAATTGACCAAAAGTTATTCAATAGTAATTATGCTTACGAAAGAAATAAATTATACAAATTGTTTTCTATATTTGCCAACATTAAATGTATTATACTTGTGAATTAATAAAATATTCATATATACGTATGTATGTATGTTAACATTTTCGTTTCAATTAGATTAATTTCAAGATATTTGTAAAACAAGATATGTACGTATGTACGTAGTTATGAATAAATTTCATAACAGAACAGAATTAATATTAACAACACATACATATACATATGTATGTACGTACGCATTCAAGCAAACACACATGTACATACATATACCATACATAAGTTATAAAATAAAGTCAAAATACTTATGTTTATTTTACCAAACTCAGATATCTTAAAGGTAACTTTGAATTATTAAATGAAATTTTATTAATTTCAATCATTATGAAAATGTCTTACACTTATCAATTTGAAAATTAAAATTTTTAACCAAGTTTTTTTTACATATTTTCAGTAATCAGTTTTTTTTAAGTTAAGAAAATATTTAATTGTGATTTTTAACGATACAAACACAAAAAATTCGCAAAAAAAAAAATGGTATTGATGAATTAAATACAAATCATGTTCAAAGTATGTGAAAAATAAAAAAAATATCAATTTAGTATTTTCATCACCTATAATTTTATTGCATGAACAAATTATTATACACGTTCATGTGTGTAATTTAAAAAATTTTGATTTCTTATTGGAGTGTATATTTATTTTATTTTTCGGATACTAAATTATCAAAATTTGTTTCATTTATAAGATTTTTCTTAATAAATAAAAAAATAAATAATGAATAAAAATAATAAGAAAGTCGATGATATTGTAGATACTCAGATTTATTAACGTATATAAAACGCTGACAATAAAATAGCCCTGAATTAAGTAACCTAATTTGCTGTCACGTACTTGTATTAAAATAGATCAAGTATAGGAAAAAAGATCATCAAAAATCCTCGTCACGAAAACTGAGGTAAGGAATGATATATTACCTTTACCTGTTTTTGCTTTTTATTTCTTTTATTTTGAAATACAAAAAATCTATCGTGCGTATTTATCCACATTTTTTTCCTATTAAAAATAAGTAAATTTTTATTTGCCCATGTATAAAACTACCTTATTTCGTGCAGACATAATTTTTTCACTTTTTTTTATATTTTTTATTCAGAAAATTTTCTTTTTGTTTTCTGACGTTACATAAATACAAATAACTGACGTACGAAAGGAATAGATGATGATTGTTTTCCCCAGATTTATGTAGAAAATAACGAAATTCAAACCATTTAAATAAAATCCATTTAGGGTTTTGGTGTGGGATACCCATAAATCTGTATTAGAGGAGTTTTCTCTTCAATAATGCTTTAATTTCCGTTTTATTTTCATTTTCAAGTAGTTTTTTGGTATTCTTGTATTAGTACATACTATGCTTATGTATATATACATATTTATCGTTTATTTAATTTTACCGTACCATATTGTGTATTTTACCACTGCTACTAATACTTTCATCAACATTAAATCTTTGCAGTTTTCAATAAAGTTAGCAATAAAACAATGTTTCCATTTGATCAAATTTACGATTTATTTATTTATTTATTTAACCATTGATAGATCTTATTGTAGGGATGTAAGGGATACCAAAGAACATGAATTACGATCAATTGTTGGTATAGATATAATAGTCAAATTATATATAAATATATAAGATATAAATGATTTAAAAAAGATTAAATTGTCTTTCAATTACAAAAGGAATTATTCGATATAATAATAAAAATAAAAATAAAAATGATAGAAGATTTATGAAGAATAATATTTAATACGATATTATTAGAAATGAGGTATCCTTATTAAATTAAAAACATACGTACATTTGGTATTATAAGGATACATGTAATTTCTATTTTAGCAGATTATTTTTTTTTTATTTCTTACTTGAGTAAATTATTTATTTATAAATTGAAGAAAATCATATTTATAATTAATAAATACGGCATATACTTACGAAATGTTAGTTCTAATGTAAAAAAAAAAATCACTAACAAACATGAATATATGAAATAAATTTATATTCTACGATGGCATCTATATGTACATATACACATACATACTTATGTGTCTATATACAAATGAGTACATATGGAAATTTTAAATGCATGTGAAATCATAAGAAAATTAAGAAAATACAAGAAGAAACATGCGCACGAAAACTCGTATGTACATACATTTAAATTATAGGAAATTAGCTTAAGGTGTTTAATTAAATATTTAAACATAAATCGAAATATGTATACATCATACGTATACATTTGTACATATACATATGTATGTATATGAGTATAACATCTCTGTTTATAATAAAAGAAATGCTGCACTTTTAAAGATGTATGGTATTTTATATACGTACATATATGCATATAACGTAAATACAAAATCATATGCATAATGTATTACATGTATGTATGTACATAATTATAAACCTAATAAATCATATGAAGTAAGTGAATTCAACTCGCTAAATGCTCGATTTGAATATCAGACATTTACTCTTGAATATATGCATTACACAGAATACAGACATCCAATACCTATGTATGTGTGTTGTTTAGCAATCCAATATAAAAATTCTTATAAAACATACTACGTATATGTGAATATCTTTTACAGTTTTGTAATTTTTCTGAATGTTCTATATAATTTTAAAAAAATAGCATAATAAAAAAGAAAGTATTTGCATACACGTATACACTTATTTTACAAACACACTTATTATTACACAATAAATACAATACACTTACAATTATTTAAAAATGTGTAAGTCAGTATGTGTTATATATCCTTATACGTTAAACCTATGTATGTACATATATATGTATACAAAAAAATATATATACATATACCTTATATTTTTTTTCACAACCAAACACACATAATACCAAAAATGAATGCAATTTGTGTACACATACAAAAATAAGTACATACTTTATACTATGCAGGATTATACGTATGTAACATAATTCAAGAACAGAGATAATGAATTTTACATTTTCAATTCAATTTTTTTTTTCAAACCCTAGACTAATCCATTTCTTTCGTTTTTGACGAAATGTGAATTTAAGGAGACTTACAGTATGCGATTACTTTTATATAGCAATTGAAATAAATTTAGGTATTCTAAAAGAAAATGTTATACACTTAATATGTACATACATGTACATATGTATGTATGTATATTATCATTTGTGTGAATATATCATGGAATACAGATACATGTACATATATACACAAACATATAAATTAATATGTGTGGTTGGATAAGGAAATGAAAAGAAGACTTCCGTACTTAAGATTTCAACAAAAAAAGGTATTCATCGCTTGAGCATTTAATAATAATGATGGAGGTAAGTTTTATACATGTACGTACGTACGTGTGTAAATTTTCTTATCAATGTGCACATTTAAAAATTACTTAGAAGAAACTCTTATCATAGAAAAAAATAAATGTTGAAATAAACATTTCAGGAGTGTAAATGAACAAAAGCTAACTAAATTGAATTTGAATTAGGTCCAAGAATAAAATGGTCTTAATCGTTTCATCAAATTTCCATATAAAATAGTATTTCATTGTTGGTCAAGTAGTCGAATAGTATGAATTATTCAAAGCAATTCTCAATGGATAACGCGTTTTTATTTTATAAGTACCTTTCTACATGTTATTATGATGAAAGAAATATATGTATGTATGTATGTACATTAGGCATCCTTAAAACTATTGAAGTGTCTAAACAACATTTTTATTCTTTTTATTTTCTTTTATTAGATGTACAACTAAAATGTCACTTATTATTTTCATATTACTGTTGAATAAAACAATTTCGTATATAAGATATGATTTTGTCCTTTTTCTTGTAAATTATGATATTAATGGCAAATTTTACAGTCCTTCTTATCTGTATTATTACAATATCACTGAAATAAAATATAAGAGAGATTCAAGAAGAGGACTCAAATTCATGAAATAAATTTGTAATAAACGATGAAAATATGAAAAATGCAATATTATGAACATACACATAATATACTTTAAATTGGTTGAAAATTTTTGCATTAGATTGTGATTTGACTAAGTAAAAACAGGGACACAATCATGTGGAATGGATGTTTACAGAATCAATGGAAGAATGTTGTTTGAAAAATTTTATATTAACGTTTCTAGAGATATATATAGTACATTTTGTCAAATTTGTTGAAACCGTTTCTTTACGAAATTTATTCATAAACGACCACTTATTTACATACATATCCATTTTTTGTTTTCATATTTCGATTGGTTTTTTTCTTGCACAGTTTTGTTTTTTGGTACTTACGTTGTACATTTATTTCAACATTAGTATGATATTTTGTATCGTTTCAAAAAGGATATTATCCTCTAAAGGACTCTACATATTATGTAAATCATGGCACAAATCTACATAATATGAAGAAAATCACTGTTGCCCAATCGTTCGTTGTTGGTTAGATACTGGGTATGTTCATTCTACATATTTGCAATATAATTCCATTGCTGTTCTATTTTCCTTAGTTTTCTTCTTATCATAAGCTCATAACCATAATTCTGGGCAATAATATTTGGTCGAATTTATGCTCATTTTATTGACTGCAGATGATTGTAAATTTCATAGAGAGAAAAAATGGTATTGTATTCCGTTCATGATATTCTGGCTTATTTGTATTGTAGTATATTTACGTTTGTTATTATTTATTGCTTTTTGAATAACATTATCATTTTTCCTTATTGTATAGGACCTCATCATATGTATGTATAATAAAATTTCAAGTTATGTAATATCTTCAGTCCACTGGTAAGAAAAGCGAATTCTTATTTTTGGAATTATTACTGCATTTTCAATTTAAGAAATTAAGTATTACGAATATATGCAATAATATATAATACATATATACTATACTATAATATATATACTGTACCTATAGATAATGTTTTTTAATTATATTTGTAATGAAATACGAGTAGAAAATTACATACGAATTTTTAAATGAAATATCCTGGGGTAGAAAACTAACTACTAAATAAAATAATTTTGTTTTACAAGATGACTATCGAGAAATATTCTATTGTCCATTTTTAAAGTTCATTTGTTAAATATACTCATGCATATTTTTGCGGATCATGAAAATTTTTCGTTGTGGTGGATTTCGTTTCTAAATACAGAAAACTGACAATAAAAGAACCAACACATGAATTTATCAAAGCTGAAAAATGCAAAACTGTGCGAATTAACGTCCATTTAAAATACAAACGACTATGCTTGAATACCATAGTACAAAAGAATAATTTTTGTACTTGAATACCTATTCCGTCTTCTTTTATTTTTTAGTATTCCTAATATTAGATACAATTTTATCATAGAATGCATGAAATAATAAGCAGAAAACAAAAATTTAAAAGTAAAATATTTTTTTTTTTTGAAATTGAGTAAATATGTATGTAATCAAAAAGGATTCAAATATCAAGTACTTTTTTAAAAGTACATATACATATACGGAAAAGTGTCTAATACAATAAAGTTTCAAAAAATACAATATCCTCCCACAGACATTATCAAATACAGCCCTATTATTTTTATTTTATGCATTAATTGATTTTTATTTTTCAATTCTCATTTATCATTTTTTAAGGGTGTTAAAAATGACAGTAAAACAATAATAATCTTCATGATATCCATACGTATTACATTGTTCGTATCTCCTACATATAGGAAATGAATTAATATAGAAAATACATTTCATTACAAAAAAAAATGTCTAGATATATTGTAAACGTTGCATACAAACGTACAATTTTTTGTTTTTTAGATTGTTACATTCTTCATTCAACTACCATACTGAATTGTATTTGACACCATGGAATATTTTATTTTTCATTTCCTGTGAATTGAACGGAAATAAATCAAAAATGGTGTTATTTCTTTTTTTTCCACCATACAATTATAAAAATGATTGATGATGTAAACAATCAATCGAACTGCATCAACCATTAATTTTTTTTTTTTATTTCTTGAAAGAGAAATGAATAGAAGGAAAATATAGAGATAATAGAACAGACATTATATTATTTATTTATATCTTTTTTCATTATTTGTATTGAAACTTTAAATTTGTGAATAAATATTATATACATACATTCATACGTTATGTAGACTTTTCCATCTACTTGTATCTTATTTAGATTAGAAATTTTTAATTAACACAAATTACTATGGTTGAATTATGTATAACTAGTATAACATACATGTGTACAAAATAAAATAATGGATTGAGTTCAAAGGATATTAATCATATTATATGTCATGAATGACATATATGAATTAAGAGATATTTTAAGTGAATATGTATTTACATATGTATATGAGTATAAATACAATAAACACAGTCAATATTCTTATATTTTACATGAATAATATGCCATGTTAATGATCTTGACTTTATTTTCGTATTATCTGTTTTGCATAATAAACTGCATTCCTAATCCATTACCCAAATTATCAAAGTTTGATCGTGATTGACATATGATATACATATGTATGAATACAAGATTTTAATGAACAAAGTATTTATGTGTGTGAGAAAAAATTTTCATTTTTTTCTTCTTAAATGGAAAAAACGCTATTTATTAAAAATTTATAAAGAAAAACTTTTTGTATTTTGTATGGTATTTATTATAATACGTAATTTTAAAAAATTTGAATACTTGTCATTTTTATATAGCAAATGCAATGTAAACCTAAGTAACTCAGAATATTTGTATAGGCTCATAGGTTACGGGTGTACATTTTCTTTTACTTTTAAACTGAAAAAGAAAACTGTTGAATAAGAAGACTTTTTTGAAACTAAAAAAAAAAGCCTAAATAAAGTTAGCAACTCAAAAAAGACCTAAAATAACCCTTGTAAGATAAATTAAAAAATATGTACGTTGAACTTTATCAGATTTCTTTATTTAAAAAGAGAAAAAAAATTTTTAAAAAAATTTGTTGTGTTGTTATTTGTGTCCACAATCGTTTTTTTCTTTTTTATGCTTTCAACAATAAAAAAATGTAAATATTTTGTTATATTGTAATGTATAAAATTTGTTTATGCGTGATATATACAAGGAAAAATATTAATAGTACTCTGTTTAGCCTTGTTTATGTTTTTTTAAACAGTTTTCTTTTTTTTATAAACATGTCAAACCTTTTCTTCAAACTTTATTTTATTTTGTATTTTTTTTTTTTTTCATTTACGTATGTTAGTAATCTACTTCATTTAAATTTAATACAATTTTTCCTGATTAGGCACATGATTATTTGATACTAGTAAATCCCAATCCCATCCTTGTTTGACTTTTTTCCCTTTTTTACTTTTTCAATATTTTTCTAAGAAAAATTTAACTGTAAACAGAGGTAAAAATAAAAGAATCACGGTAACAAGTGAAAATACAAAGTTTTTAATTATAATATTTCTAACTTCAATAGAAAATTACCTTGCAGCGTTATAAAGAGAAAAAAAAAATGAATATTTTAAGCTGTTTCATGTTAAACTTCAGTACAAGTTTTTATTTTATTTATTTTTCCTTATTAACGAACTTTTGTTATTTTAATTATTTTTCTTTTCATCTCCTGCTGATCTCTATAGATAAGTATAGTAAATTAAAAACAAGGCAAAAAAAAAAAAATAATGTCCACCATTAGTAAAGTTTATTAAAAAGTGATTTCGTAAAATATTATATTATGTATTTAAACATCCATTAGTATGTACACATAAAACATAAATTTATTATGTATTTTTTATAAAAATCAAAGTTCTCCTTTAAATTGTGATTATATTTATTTTTTTAATTTTTATAATTTTTAATATAACTGAAAAAGCAATTTTTTTAAATACATATGAATTTTCTTTCCTAATAATTGTACAAAAAGTACAAAAAATGATTACCATTCATTTATGTACAAACATTTTGCATGTTTGTATTTTGAAAATAATTAAGGTGCTAAAATCTGGTGGCGAGGACATTTGTTTAAAATAGAAAAAAATAAAATAAATTTTTATGTTTCTAAAGAAAAAAATAAAATAAATGATAGTGAATCTTGGCATACAAAAATCTCTGGGTACGATGGAAATCGGTTAAAAATGTTGCCATGAATACAAATTATAACATTAATCAATGTCTAATTCAGACTTTATTTTATTTTAGGTTAACTGATTTTAGGTTAACTAACAAGAGAAGTGTACAATTTAACACAGATAATTTCACTAAAAATAAAAATAAAATGTACATCGTGATATTCGTTTAAAAAAAAAAAAATTAATGAATTCGTTTTTCTCATTTCTGTTTATATATGTACACTGTGTAAAAGCAAAACTTTTGTATGATTCAAAGAAAAAATTCAGATTATTTGTTGTTTTAGTCATAATGAAATACGCTGTTATTAAAAAGCTGAAATAAATGGAAAGAAATTTTACAAAAAGGATATAGACGTTGAAAAAAAATTGATTTTGAAAAAAGTAAAATAAGAAGATTTCGAAGTGGAAAAATTACGAGCAATTTTATGAAATATTATAACTTATAAGTCAACATATTTTTTCGTTCTTGATTTTATTTTTGTACAATTTGATGAACAGAGAACAAAACAGTCGAAAACTGATAGTTGAATGAATATCAAATGAAATAGAAAAAATGTTCACGTTCACGTATTTATTGATGAAAATCTTATTCTTCAGTATTTATTCAAAACATCTTATCTAACGTTCAAACGTACATATCTCAAAAAAACAACACAAATACAAGACACATCTTTGACATGGAGTTGGTTGTGTTAGCTGGGAATTGCATTAAAATTTTATTTATTTTCATTTATTATTATGCGTTAAAACTTACCCTTTTTATAATACTTCTTTTAACAACTTTACACGCTTTCTTGTGCATTATAATATGTTTTTCCTTTTAAGTGCTACAAAATGAATTTTTGATTGCTTTTTTACAGTTGGCTGTTTTTTGTAATTTTACTACAAGATTAAAAGAAAAAGAGTAAAATGAAATTTTAATACTTAAAAAATTGCAATTTCATTGCTTAAATAAAATTTGTGCTTCTTTTGCTTAGTTGCATTCAGTTACCTAGAAGAAGAAAAAAGTTCACTCCTGACTCCTGAGTCCTGAAGAAAATTTTCAAGCAAGACAGTGTATTGTTTGGCATGTTGGTAGCTAGTTATCCATTGTGTTTGTGTTTAATATTATGAAATTCTCAGAAATGTGATATAACGTCTTCAAACGTTCAAACTCAAAGTTTACAAGTAATTTAACTTAATGTTTTCCAACAAATTCAAAAGAATAAAAATAAGAGGCAAAGCTCATTCCATTTTCTTATAAACGTAACGTAATTTTATGTGACTTATTGTTTTCATAGTTTTTAACTTTTAATTTATAAGTATTTGCTAACAAAATACATTTCAATTGTTTTCATAGTAAAAAGTGTATTATAACATAACGGCTTTCTTTGTATATTGACAAATGAGAAAAAAAAATGAGACAAATAGTTAGTCAAAAAAAAAAGAGGTTAAGAAATTTTTTAGCACTTTTCCTTTTTTTTTTTTTTAAATAAAATAAGAAAAAAATAAATTTCTTTTTTTTTAAAGATGCCGACTATACTTCGACTACGTGTTCTTGCATTCATAATATACAGTAACTCCCCATCACAGTGTATGTACTTATTACTAATGATTTTTTCTTCGGATTTTTTTTTCAAACTTTTAAACAAACTTTTGCATAATAATTCATACTTTTAATACATTTAAAGGAGTGAATATTTACGACCAATCTGGAGAAAAAAAATTTTACGGAAAACAAGTAAAACGTTGGGTAGCAAAAATATTTGCGAACTTAGTTGCACAAAATATACAAAAACAAGTAAAAATAAAAAATCAAATAATACAAAATGTGTTTTTCAATATTACAAGGTTAAATTGCTTTTATACTTTTATATAATGGTTAGCTGGTTGAATTGCTCATATTATTACATAACATTTTCCTTAAATAGTAATATATTATAATGTACCATTAATACTGTAGAGAATTTAGATTATGTAAGCAATCATTTTCTTTTCCATTTTCTTTTTTTTTTCGTATTTTTTTTATAAGTTAAAGTATTATTATATTGCTATATACCATACATACAAATATCAATAACCAAAATGAAAATTTTTGTAGGCACGCAAAAGTGCTGTTAATCACTCAAAGATTTGAAAATGATGATTTCAAATTTACTTAGTAATTCTAGTGTAATATTTGACGTTTCTTTCCCCTTTCTTTATGTAAAATGTCTTTCTTTCTTTGTGTTTTTTTTTTTTTTTTTTTTTGAGTATTTATAAATATGACCCTCAAAGTTTTGTAAGTACAATGTTTTAAGGTGCTATAATTATACAGTGATTAAGTAATAAATTATTTCGATCGACATTACTACTTCGTCAAAAATTGAACAATTAAAATCAAATAACTCGTCAAAAAATGAAAATCAAAATTAAATATTCGTACTTTTAAGAATTACTTGATTGTATGTAGAATAAACATAGAAAATTTGGAAAAATATAAGAAATTATACTATTGACAGTACAGGTTTAAGCATACAAAATAAGATTAAAAAAATGTATACACATTTCAAAAGGAAGTCAACGATGCTGATTAAATAGTAATGAAAAAAAAATTTTATATTATATTTAAGTGAAAAAAATTTGAATAGGAAAAATTCTTTATTGTTTCAAAAACACTCAATAAATGAGAACAAACAAAAATTTTTCTAATATTTTTTATGCTACTATGAATAGGAGAAAAAATCTATTTCGAATTAAAAAAGTTTTTTCAATCTTTTAATTATTCGCAATGCACTTCTATTTTGTAATAACAAAACGAAATTATTTTTTTTTTTTCTTTTATATGTAAGAAATTCTTTTATCTTAATTACATGTGAATAGACGTAGGAAATAAAACCCGTCTAAAGACTGTTTTCTTTTCTTAATTTTTTATTTTTCTTTATTTTTATGGGTTTATAAATGTAGTATTTATATGCATTTTGAATTTAACTTTACATTGAGTACAAAAATTTTGTATACTCTGAAATATACTGTATCTGACATAGTTACTAAAAAAAAAGTAGTTATCATTTTCTTCCAAGGACTATCAAAATGTCATATATATATCCTTCAGTAATTTAATACAAATAATCACAGTAAACGCTCTGATAAGTCCAGACTAGATTCAAAATGTTAAAAAAAAAATTATAATGCGGTAATAATAAGGTTTTGATACAAAAATTATAAAATGCTACTGAATTTAACACTTAAGTACAGAATAATTAAATCTATATTAATGTATACAAAAAAATTTTTTTACACACTGTACATACCATACTTGCATTTTAAAAAAGATTTAGTTTTCGTACCTTACAAAAGATTATATTTTTCTTTTATGTATTTAAATGCATTTTATAAGAAAATTTTGTTCGTACATTTTTATATGAATACTAATTTTTATATTAAGAATAAAATTTAAATAAAAAATATATTAAAAATAAAGTATAAGGAAATAAAATTCTTTTGAATACGTCATTAAAAGAAAATTTATGCAGGAAATGCAGATAAATATGTATTTTATACATTTTTTCAAGAGAAAATTTAAATACCCAAAAACTGGTATTTATCATATTGTAATGTATAGATACTATATAATACAATTCAACCACTTTTATATAAAATTGTATACTTATATGAATATATTTTTATTTTTATTCATAAATATCTACGTTTTTAATTTTTTAATTATTTATGAATTCATAACATAAATTTGTGTATATATGTATATGTATGTATACACATGCATGTACTTATGTGATTTTAAAATAATGGTACGTTTTTTGATAATTTTAATTCAGTTTTTCTTTACTTCGTTAAATATGTAACACAAAAAAATATGAGAAATAAATTAAAAATTAGAAAGACTGCACTTAAAGAAAAATCCGAAAAAAATAAATTAAAAAAATAAATTTTTTGTCATAAATCTGTTTACTCATTTTCATTTTAATTGACAGATTTTCTAATTACAGTAATTGATTTCGGTTTTAACCTCTAAAAACAACATTTGTTACAACTTGTATACAAAAAAGAGAGAAAAAAAAAACACAAAAAGAAAAAAAAATATCTAAAAAGGAAAAATGGGATCAGTTTTTTTATTTATTTTCCATTTTCGTTTTAATTTTATTTTTCAGTTATTTTTCCAATTGTCACTAAAAAAAACTTTAAATAGGATTTTATACATACATTGTATAGTATACATTGTTTGTACACGTTTACGTATTTTATGTGTGTAGGAATATATTTGCTTATATATTAGCTATAAATTCGGCATTTATAAACTAAATCAAATTTATTATGTTCATACATACGTATACACATGTATGAATATCGAAGTTTAATTTGAAAAAAAAAAGACAACCATGTAGTCAATTTTAATATCAATAATTTAGAGAAGAGAAGTCAAAAGGATGACAAAATTGATAAAAAAAGGTCATCATTTTCTTGTGTGTATGTGAATATGTATATTTTATGTGAACTTGTAAAAATTTTATTTTGAAATAATTTTATCTTTTCCTTGTTGTTTTCATAAAGTTTTTTTTTTTTATTTTTTATTTTTTTTTTTTTTTGACATCAATGAAAAGCTGATATATTTCTATTTCACTCTATGTTCTTGTAGGCATTTTATTATTGTTATTATTTTTTAATTTTGTATATTTCTTAGTTACAATAATTTTCATCATCATCATCTCTCTGTCATAAATTTACGAACATACATAATTCTAACAGTAGATTTTATGTGAATTTTTAATGTATTCGTTTTCATGTGGTTTGCGTTTAATGCCATATCATGTAGAAGAATAACAATAATAATAATAATAACAACATGAAGCTTTCATAGAATAATAAAAAAATATTTATTTTGTAAACAGTTTTAATGATTATAGACACGTCAGAAAATCAGTAAAATCGAAGGAAAGAGATTATAATATATTACAAAATATGGTAATACATATTTGTGAGGTTTATGTGCGAAGGAAAATAATATAAATTATAAATACAAACAGGAGGAGAGAATACTTTAGCTTTTCAAAAATTTTTTTTTTGTTTGTTTCGTTTTTGTTTAATGGTAGTTGTCGTGATGATGTTGATAATGTAATGATTGTTATTTTTACTTTCACTACTACTGTCAATAAGATTACTGAATTTTATGAATATAATGTTGTGGTTATTTGGTTTCCGGCAGGTGAATTCATAGAATATAGTAAACAAACAACAATTTTTATCATCTATTATTTTAGGGAAAATTTTACCCAAGGAGAAATTGTTTAAAAAGGATATTTTTATTTTCCTATTTTGTAATTTTAAAACACAAATAATTCACTTAACATAATTAAAAATTCATTTTCGTATACAAATGTAATTACTTACATATAATAAGCAATTGAGTGTGCATTGTACATAAATTTAATTATCCTAAAATTTAGTTTTCTTCAAAATACGTAAAAATTGTAATTAAAAATTAAATTATTTTATTTATTTTTTTTTTAAATTTTTTGCCATCTCCCGCATCATTTTGCTTTGTCATATAATTCCATGATTTTGTGCTTTTTCATATGTATTTTAAAAGTTAATAAAAACGTATAATCTGAAACTATAATGTATAATAAAAAATGTGTGCATAAACGTTGCATATATAAAATTGCAATATATTATTCAATTATTCAGATAGACTATAAAAATTGAAGACAAACGTACAATCGGTATATGTATGTATGTAAACATACGACTAAATGATATTCATTATCATTATCAAATTGTAAATATTCGAAAAAAATATTAACTTTTACCTTTTACGTTTGCACCCGTATACATACATACATAATGTATGTATTTCATATCTATGATATGTAATCTGTTGCTTCCGATATGATCATAAATTACATTTTATTCGTTAAAAAAAAAAAAAAAAAAAAAAACAGAAAACAAA
The DNA here is from genome assembly GCA_963971155.1 of Anthrax anthrax. Taxonomy (NCBI): domain Eukaryota; kingdom Metazoa; phylum Arthropoda; class Insecta; order Diptera; family Bombyliidae; genus Anthrax; species Anthrax anthrax. The sequence continues at coordinate 24,792,509 of OZ020119.1, forward strand.
ATTGCAAATCTACATTTTCATATTTTTAATTTTTAAAACATCCATAGAACGTACACATACGTACATACATATGTAAATGGAAAGTACAAGTTTAAAAATATCAAAAAATCAGTTTTCCAATTTTTTTCTGTTATTCAAAAACACACTTACATACATATATATTTTTTGGCGTATCCATATATCATGTCATTTAATATGAATTTAATTTTTATTAAATTTTAATTTTTTTTATGAGTATTTTACATGCACTATAGTTATATAAAATATCAAAAACATTATCAATTTATACACGTAATTGTACTCTTTTTTTCTTTAATATTTTTTTTTTTTTAAATACAATTACAAACTGTTGGCATCCTTTACATACGTAAACGTATTACATGCACTCACATTATATTATTATGAATAAAGGCATTTTTTATACATTATTGTACAACACATTTAATTAGGTAACAGATAATTAATTATTATTTGATGGTTCATTCTTTTAATTCTATATGCACATACAAATACTATGCATGTACCTATGTAGTATTATTATTTATTATTGCATGTAGTAGTACATTTAGCACTTTTGACAGATATACATATGTACATAAAAGTTTTTTAATTTACAATTTTTGAAATGTCGACGTAATAACTTACACAAAATACAAAAGGATGTGTACTATGTCTTATTTTAATTATTACATACCACATAAAATAGAAGATATTTCTGTTAAAATTTGCACATCCATACATATTTTATTTCAAGTCAACTATAATTTCGAAATGGGTACATAACATACCACTCACATATCCCTATACATCTATGTACATATACATACATATTTGAATATTTTTATTGTACATAGTTATGTATTATTGAACAACGTTTTCATAATCCTTGACATGATATTCAATTAATATTTAATGATTTATCAACTAAAGAATGTTTTATAAAAGTTATTCTCCTACACAAGTAGGGTGTCAAACAGACATAAATGAGCTACTTACTATATGTATTTTTAAAATAAAATATGTTACATTTTATAAATTTTTATACACATACCTATACATCAAGTTTTAGGTTTGAATTTTTAACAAAATTTATAAAAAAAACGTAAACTTCAATTCCAATGAATTCCGTAAATAAAAAAATGTTTTTCAGAAATTTTTTTTAGATATCAAGGTTACGCACCTACTAGGAAGTTTTCACACCTACCAATTTTAAGATATATACTATATGTATATATCCATATTCTTTGTCTTCAAACGAACAAGATTTAAAACTTGGCATTTTAAAAAGATTTTCTTAAAGGTCAATGAATTATAGGTGGTTCTCTTAATACGGAAATTTCAAAATATGAAAATATATTTTAATAAACTATTTTCTTATAATATGCTTAAAAAATTTAGTAGCAAATTAATATTGGAATATTTTAGTATATTTGAATTAATTATGAATAAAATTCTGGAAATATGTGTGTAATCAACTTTATTTAAAAAAATTATCTTTTATTTGTTCATTACTTTAATAGTCTTCCTTTTTTTCTATTTTAATAAAATAGATTAGATTTAGGTTATATTCAATGTTTTTAATGTACATATGTACATATTCATAATGAAAAAAAATTATTTTTCATTTTTATATCTTCATTTAGAGCTATCATATTAAAGTAAATATTGCGTGAAGAAAGTATTTTTCCAAATGTAATAATACATAATCACATCATTGTACATACATATATGTATGTATACAATGGCATATGGCATACAAATTTATATATACGAATATACAATGAAATTTATCAAGCTTATTTCTTTATTATTTATACTTAATTTAAGTACTTTATTTTTCTTCTACTTTTCATTTCATACATATTTACAAATATGTACATACATAATTCATATATTAGCCTGATATTATCTTATTTTAACAAATCCATATGTATACGGGTATTAATGTTTATGCGTTAAAATAATCTAGTAAATTTTATTTCATTTTTGTAAAAACAAAAGAAATTCGAAAAAAAAGATATAAATATAAAAAATTGTTATAAATATGAAAAATTGTGTATACATTTGTACTATACATACGTGTTTTACCCGTCCATTTTATACTCGATTTTATATTTTTAATCTTCGTACCGGTATAAAATAACAGATAATTTTACATATTTATTTGGCAAAAAAACAAATTTCATAATATTTTTATTTGTAATAATATGTATGTGCATCTTTTAAGAAAAATAGATTGTTATTGCCACCATAACACAAAAATACTTGTAAATTAATGAATACTGTACTGTATACTCTAATACATATGTATACAAACACACATATGCATGTACATCTGACGTACAGTATACATTTAATAATCAGTTTTTCGTAACCATTCATTTAGCAATCAAATAATCTTAAATTTTTTGTATATATACGTTAAATACACTTTCATACGATAAATAACTGTACTATTTTGGTTTTGGCTCAAATTTCCAAAACAAGCGCTCATAAATTAAGTCTTTTAATTAAGAAATTGTTATTTAGAAAAGCTAAAAAAAATAGTATATTTTTCATTTTCCTTAAAGCAACACTTATTTGAAAATGAGAATTTACAAATACATTTATACTTATATTGAGAAGAATAATTGGAATTGGAGCCAGATGGTGTTAACAATTTGTTTATTTTGAGAAAAAAAAAGTTGTATATTTTGATTTTCTTTTCTTTTTTTTTTTGACTGACTTCTCATTTATTATGAGTATTTTGTATTTTTGCCAATAAGCAAGAACAATTTTTCAAAAATGAAAATTGAAATTCGAAAATAAAAACAAAAAAACAAAAGTAAATAATAAGTTTTTGTCCTAATATACACGTTATACAAACACGTTCATACATACATATATTTTGTATATAGTATGTATGTATATGGATATATGACTTCGTGAGTATCTTTTGTTTAAGTACACTTATTGTTTCATAGACATTTTGAAATATTCATTTTAGATATACTCAAAGGATAAATGTTGAAAATAAATATTACAAAATACTCATATGTGTATCCTTTTGTTTTTATTTGTTTTTGATTTTTTTTTCCCCAAGATTTTAATAAGTTGCCAACAAAAGTTGAATGAACGAACTGAAATTTGTTTATTAAAAATTAACAAAAACAAAAAAAAAAGAAAGATAAATGAAAAACAAATTAAAAACTGGTAGCATGCGAAGATGTTAAAAAAACATTTAAAATTTTTAGATATACATTTGTATATATACAGACATATGTATGTATGTGTATAATACACAGTATGTATACAAACGTACGTATAAAGTGACATTGTACTACGTGTGTATGCATTTAATAATAAAAAAATTATAATAATAATAATAAAGTGTATATTTTCTGGAATATATTTGATAATAACTTTTTCTTCAAAAATATTTTAATATGTTATATTTTCAAATTTTTATTTTTAGTTTATGTATAAACAATATTCATGTACACATGTGCATATATTCAAGAATATATCATACATATATATATCCATACGTATATTCACAAAACTTTTACAAACATTTTCTATCTAAATAATAATATAAAATTTTTAAATAAAATTTGAAAGTTATTAATTCATTTTGTATATATTGTAATTAAATTACAACTGTACATTTTAATTTATTTTGGAAATGTTGTTTTTTGAAAAATTGAAACAAGAAAAAACAAAATATAGAAGTAAATAATAAAGTAAAACACAAAACGAACATGAATAGTAACTTTTCTGTTTTTTATTTTGAAAAATCAAAAGAATATTTTTCAATTATTTAAATGCAGTTTTAAAACATATTCATGCATAGAATAATATACACGTACTTGTACATATGTTCATTTACATTGTATTTGTATATACATATATACAATTGTCATTTTAAAAATTATTACACAAAAATAAATTATTATAGAATACTTCATTGCATTAAACTTTTTATAATACTAAATATACAATACACAAAAGTTTCATCGTAGACTTCTTTTAAATTGTAATATTTCAATGTATGTACATATGTGCATTATTCATTTACATATTGTATATGTACGTATATTTGGTATAAGGATTCATTTTATTTTTACCGTTTTACGCGTACATAAATACAAGATTAATGAAAAATAATTCACATACACATAAAAGCATAAATTTAATTCGTAAATTTCGTTCGAAAGTGTTTTCTAAAATTCTGAATATTGACTGCAAAGTTATACCACAGGTTATATAAAGTATGATGTATATGTATATATACACGTAAACATATGGTAAATACGAGTATACATATATCGAGAAAACAATCTAGTGAAAAGTTTATATTATGTATGAAAAATATATATGTATGAAAAATGTATACATGAAAAGTTTATATATGTACATACATACATATGTGTACATCGAATTTAATGCATTCAAAAATGTTGCATTATGCTTAACTTAGTTATATTAAAATAATAATTTTATATTAAAATCATTTAATAAAATTTATATTGCTATCGTTATTATTTAAAGATATTTAGAAAAGTATACATAGTTTAAAATATTAATTTTACAAAAAATAAATATCAAATGTACGTAAAACACAAGGTTTCATATGAATATGCATATTAAGGCATACATGTATGTACATATACAGAACAAATATTGTTTATTAAATGAACACATAGTAAACGTATACATACGTGTACGTATAGATATTCGAATGTATAATAACTTTTTTCTCAGCGGAGTTCTTAAATATTAAATAATAGTATTTTTTTAAGCTGCAACTTATGAGTTAAAATATGTATAAAAACTAAATTGTTGTGAAGTTTTTTAGAAATTTATTTCATTCGTGTTTATGTTCATACATATTTATACATATACAGGAAAATAATAATGCACATATGTATGCATATGTACGTATTTGGTACATACGTGCATTCTAAATGAAATACTTTGGAATTCTCTAAAAACACGTAGAAAAAAAAACAAAACTATAAAAATATAAATGTATGCATTGCATTTAAGATTGTTTATAGTATTTTAATTTCCTCCTTTTAAAATTAATGTGCACACAAAAACAAAAATTAAATTTGTTGTTTTAGATGAATGTACATATTTATGTTTACATAATTTAATGTTTGTTGCATAAAATATGTATGCAAACATGTTCGCGTGTGTGTTGATAGAAAGGTGCATGAATAATAGTATGTTGTTGTACACCAAATAAGTACTAACTATGATTATCCGTATAGAAAATTTCCCTATTTTCGGATGAAGTTTATTGAAATACATTTTCTCTATTCTTCTTAATAAATGTTTTTTTTTTTATTATAAAATAACATATTATGTATGGATGGAAATTTTGAACAAAATTTTTTGTTCGTATACATATACTCTATATGACGTACACACAATTGATAATATCGTTCAATATAAAAAATCACGTAAAAATATGATACAAAAGTTTTATCTTACCTAAAAATATTTTGTATTTTATTTTCGAATAAAAATATTTACTTGGTTTGTTTTTTTTTTAATTTCCACTATACTTAACTCGAGGATAATATTTCATTTTACTCTATTTTCTAATTTTCTTCCCATTTGTGTACAATTAAGAAAAGGTAATTATTCTATTTAAATTGTTACAATGTAAAATGAAATGACTGTTAACTTAAACTTAGTGTTTAAGGAAAAAAAAAATACTTATGTTTATTTGAACGGTTTTAGACGTTTTTCTTTTCTATTAAAAAAAATAAAAATAAGTAAAATAAAATAAATATTCTAGCTTACAATACATATTTTAAGAAGCTAATTAAAAAGCAAGTCATTCTGTTTTCTAAATGAATATATCATAGAAAATTTAATGCTCATAAAAAACAACAACAAAAAAACAAAATTAATTAGAAATAATTCTGTTCTTGTAGTTATAAAGATATCCGTTTATTATATTGAATTACAACAAATGTATGTACTAAGAAATTACAATTCAATTAGTATTTCAAAAAATAATGCTTGAATGCGTTTTTACTCAGTTGAAAGTAAATACCTGAGAAAATGACCAGATAATTAATTCATTCCTTGGTTATGAGTATATAAGTAAAGCATGTGCAATTGTATAAATACACACTAAATACAGATGTATGAAAATGATATCAGAATTAGTTAAAGGAAAACTACAAAAAAAAAAAAAAAATGAAAAGAAAATTTAATTACAAGGACTAGTACTAATCTCTTAATGATATTTTTCACAAATAATTATAGGATTACTTGAGGATTACTAAACCTAGAATGATTCAGTAATATGGACAAGAGAAATTGTGTACATACTAATGTATGTATGTACATGTGTGCATGGGTATATATTGAAAAATCATTTTATCGTTTTATCAGATACTTTCTAAAGATTTTCTTCTTTTTTTTTTTTGGTTTTCTGTTATATTGAATTGCTAATTCCTAATCAATTTTCCATTTTTGATTCATGATTTCACATGCATACATTTTATTACGATGATATTCAAAATAAATAAAACAAATGTAAAAAAATTTCAAACATTCATTATATTTAATAGATTGTAACAAAATAAAAAAGAAAATACTCTTCACAATTTTCCAAAAGCGGATTAATATTATGCGACCTTTTAAGCCAATGATTAAATGAATTTTCTCGTTATACAAATATTCCACAAGAAGGATTATATATCTAGATTTGACATAAAAAGAAATAAAAATGTACAAAACGAAGGAGAGAAAAGGTGTGACAAAAAAAAATCTGTAATAACATTCATGATATTTGATTTATTACCACCATCCAACAGCGTACAAGGGAGAAAAATGAATAAATTTGTTGTTTTTTTTTTTGTATGTGGTAATGGAAATGGTGCGTGAATTTTTATGATATTTACAGAAAAAAAAACATTCGAGAGGTTTTATCGATTAAAATATAAAAATATATGAGTGCGTACGCATACATTAGTGAACATGTAGCAATTTTTTATTAAAAAAAAAAAAATAATAATAATTCCGTTCCTTATATGTAGAATAATTTTATTATACAGGTATAACACCTGTGATTTAAATCAAATATTGTGGTGAAGAACATTATAAATATTTTCATTTTTGTTTGAAAGTCAAAATTGTTGTTCCAAAATTACATAATTTTTTCAATTCATGAAAAAATTTATTTTCACAAATTTTTAAACGAGTTTTAAATGATAAATAAAGTGATTAAAATAAAGCCATAAAAGAAATCCGACGTACGAAATTATTAGAATGTACGTACATACATACATACATATATAAGGATTTTTTTTCATAAATTGTTTACGTTGTAAATTTATTAATAAAATTCATATGAAATTCTAAGTATTTTTGGAAATCCGCATTACATGTAGACAAACTTTTAAGTAATTCATCAGATAAAAATTCAAAAATGTACGCATGTTGATTTTTCTAAAATTATGTTTTTCCGCCTAATATTTTTTATTGTTTTTGTATTTAGTAAAAATGATTTGAATCATATGTATTTACAACATTTTTAATTAAAAATCTTTTAAAACTTTTCATCAAGAGTAACTAAGCGTGTAATAAATTCCCGAAAGCAATCGTCCTTAATTTTTACAATTTAAACAAAAAAAGAAAATTGGCTAAAGAAATCGTTAATTATACGTACATACATACATACTTATTCACATGCATATGTATTACATACATTCTATGTGTAAAAGTCAACATACATTCGTAGAAAATTTAAAGTTTTATTTAATGTATAGGATGATATTTTCTATTTTGTGGTGACACAATTTTCTGAAAACAATAATTTGTATTGTGGTTGATTTCTTTGAATACAAAATGAAAATTTCATAATAACTTAATTTCATTCTTATAAAAAAAAGAAAATACTAAACTAAGACACACACTATTTTATTTTATTTGAAATGTAGTTTCAATGTAATATAAAAAACATAAACATAGAATAAAAAAAATATATAAGAACATTACAAAAAAAAACATTTAAAAATAGAATAAACATTTACTTGTAAAATGAAATATTACGTTGATTTTTGTATTACCAAGTATTACGTTACATACATTACATGTATGTACATTATTATAAAAAATTTATTTTATATTATATAAAAAATCGAATGAATTTAAAATTTCATAATTTATTTCTAATAATATTACGTATAAAACATAAATAACAATTCAATGAAATTTGAGTAAATTCATTTTGTATATTAAGTTATTTACTCATGCACTAAAGAAATTACATAATTTAAGAATAAAAATTACATTAAAAAACTAAAAATAAAAAATATACATATATTCTCCATTCATACAATGACTATGACTATGTAAATATGTCTGCATGTTAAATTTTACTGGTTTTTATATGAAATGGTGTCATCTTTGTGTATAAACGAACGTTTAGTTTTGTGGTAAAGTGAGAGGATAAATCCTTGAAAACTCAAATTGCATACCGTAATATGCGGTAGTAATACAAATGTGGAAAAATACAAAATTTTTTTCTAAAACTATACGTATGTACATATGTGTTCATATGTATTCATGTGTGTATGTATGTCTACAACTTGAAAAAAGGAAATTTAAACAATGAATACAAAAGTTGAAAAACGAAACAAAGTCCCAGAAAAATGAGTAAAAAATTTAGTTTTTTCCTAACTGAATTGCATTAAATGCATTGTATACAAACATATGTATGTAGTACGTGTACTTATACTGGTTCTATTTAATGTAAGCTACATACATATATAGATATGTATGTATTGTATTTATTAAGTAGTTCATGGTCGTCTTGTGCCTAGCGTGGTAATGTCCTTTTTAGATTTATTTCGAAAGCATGTTCAGAAATTAACGTTCTAACAAACTTGGATTGGAATGCAATAAGCAACGAATCCACTTTAGTTGAGTTCGTAGTTCATTAAGTATATTTAATAAGTACTGTTTTTAATGCATACGGCATAATATGTAAACTAAAAAAATAAGATGAAAAAGCAGAGGATAAATTTTACAAATAATTTACAAAATATCATTTCTCATATGACTGCATTTTCTTGCACCGAAGTTAGTTGGCATTGATATTCAGAAGAAAAAAAATTTTTTTTCAGATGAACTTTCTTGACGTCATCCTTATTAGTACTGTCAATTTTTTAAGTTCTTTAATATTCTTATGATTCTTTTCTTTTTATTTATATAGCATTCTATGTACATACACACGTATGCATATTTCTTTAAAAACTATTTTATTCTTAACAGATGTGTATTGCACAATAATATGAACTCATTTTTTATATTTGTATTTTTTTCACGTCCACTGTAAATTATACATAATATACATTCAAACATATGTGTATATGTATGTATATGCGGCGTATGAAAAAGGATAAATTTTTTATATGAAAATGCATTTGCATAAATTTACATATGTATGTATGCATATATTTCGAAAAAGAAAAATACATTGGAAAAAAATCTCATTTTACAGAACTTGTTATTTTTATATACATACGTTCATACATATATTTATATATTTTTTATTTTGCTTTATTTATTTATTGTACATACTGTATGTGTATTTTGTACAGTGACATTTTCCTTTCGTCTGTAATGCATAATTGTATTCATCAAGTTATACATAGAAATGTAAGATATTTCTCACAATATATTCTACTTGATTTTAATGTGAAGGCTGTAAAATGCATGAAAAAGAAATATACAAGGCTAACATTAATTTTTTATATATGTACATATATACTTGTATTTTTGTGAAAAATCACGAATATTTCATCTACACTGATATTTTTAAAATTATGTTATTTATGTTATTAATGTTATAAAAATACAAATGCCAAGATACACACTTTATAATACGTATGTATATGTATTATTTATGTACATACTTCAAATAAGGAAAATGTTTACCAATCACAAATTAATATTTAACAAATGAATTTTGATGAAAATAACATTTCATAACGCGTCTTATCTCACAAGAAAATTGTCAGTTACATATACCTTCGTATCAATAAACAATAATTATTAATTTAAAAAAAAAAAAAATTGTAGAAATTTATGATATGATATGTGAAATTCATAAACATATATAAAATAAGAGAAAAATAATACAACTACATGAATTGCTTTTTCCTTTTTAAAAAAAAAGGTGAATAAATGATATCGTATATACATACATAGGTATTGAATATGAACACAGATATCAGTATTTTTCTCTTAATTTAACAAAACAATGTTACATTTATAAAAAAATATCGTAACACGTTAAATGACATTAAAGGAAATTGAAGTTGAAAAATGAAATAAGGAAATATCAAAATTACAATATTGTGGAAAATTATTTGTGACATTAAAAGTTTTTCAATTTAAAACATACATACATACTTACATAATACATTATTATATGTATGTATTTTTATACGACATTTTTATATAAGTTATACATTGTATGCATGTGTGTATGTAGTATTTATTTTATTATCCAATTTTTTCAACTATAAAAACTTTAATACGAAATGATTAACAAAATGAAAATTACAAAAAATAAAAAAAATAAATAGCAGTTATCACATAATTTTTTAAAGAATTTCTCATACTTTCTAGTTCAGTAACATTCACATTCAAAAAACCAGGAAGAAAAATCTTTTTTTCTACAAAACTGAATTTTCTTAGTAATAATCGTAAAAATCAAAAGAAAATTATGGCCATTTAAGAATAACAATTAAAAACTTGTTAATTTTTATTTACCACAAATCCTTGTATGATACCACAGGTCTTATCTTCATGATGCAACACGATACGGTAAATAAGCAAAGGTAAAAGGTAAAAGGTTAATTATGACAAATAATGAATAAATTTATATATGTAGACAAAATTTAACTAAAATTTTAAAATGTTTATAAGACAAAACTGTAGGTCATTTTATGATCATAATTAGTCATATGTTTATATATAACACAGGTTTGAATATTGTGTATCATAGTGTAATATTATATACATTTGTAATTGTATGAGCTGATTTATACTTACCTTATACATGAATATTATATATAATAGAAAATATACCGTAAACTAAATAATGTAAAGCAATGATACTAAGTTTGATAATACTAAACCGGTTTTGGTAAGAGTAAGCCGGTCAGCTCATACAAAAGGGAGTCTCATCTCAACCATCATAGAGTATAGATTGTGTGAATATAGTAAAGAAGAAATATACATTTAGTAAAAAAAAGAAAAATAAAGAAAATTTTATTTTGAAATAAAAAAGAAGAAATATGGTTCGACTATAAATTCAGGTGTGAGGTACAACATGCGTGAAAAAAAAAAAATTATGTTTTAAAAGAAAATTATGGTTTTAAAAAAAAAAATATATACTATATAATTTGTTCAGAAAATGTGGTGGAAAGATTTTAATGTGAAATCTAATTTTGCTGTGTCCTGCCATTAACATTTTATTTATGTGGAAAAAAAAAAAACCTTAGACTTTGCTTATGTTTAAACGAAAATATTAAGAGTGTGATTAAAAATTAATTTTATGATATATTTAAAGATTTATGAACATTTATGGTATTTGAAAATCCGTTTTCCATTTTATGTTAAGTCAAAAAAAAAAAAACGTGATTTTCTTTATGTTACATTTACGTATGAAACTTTATGTAGTTTTCTTAAGTTCACATGGTTGCTAAAAAATCCATTATTATCTGTTCATCGACATTGATTTTATAAGTTTAGACAATTAAGAAATATTAAAAACTAAATTACGGCCAATCTTATAAAATTATTTTTTAAATTAATTTGTGAATTTTGTGTTATTTTTGGAAAATTGGGGAACCATGAGTACCATGTGAGGACATTCAGACTTTATGTACATCCGTTTTATACACGTGATTTTTTTTACGTAAGCTATTTTTACGTTTTATGGTAAGAAATTCCAATTGCACATTTATTTTGACGTTTTGCCGTTCAAGTGAAATTCATAAAAAGAAAATTATATAATTTCAAACATATAGTATATCTGAAAAAAAAAAAAAATATTTTAAATAAAATTTTAATCATGGATCCTAGAGTTATAGAATTTTTAGATAAAGCAACAGTTGCAATGCTTAAAGGCAAATTGCAAGAATTGAACTCTTCAACTACAGGAAATAAAGCTACGCTGTTACTACGCCTAGAAGAAGCTGCGAGAAATTTGACGAATGAGGAATTAGGGCAATATTTTCCAGAAAATTCGACCAGCACCGAATCTGCATCTCAGGAATCAAGTAGTGAAAATAATAGTATTGAAGTCAGCAATTTGGATCAAGAATTGGAGCAACTAAGAGAAATCCTGAAAAAGAAAAAGGAAATCATCGAATTAAAACAACAATTAGTGCAACTTGGTGCTGTTGATAAAACGAATCATGCTTCACAGGTATTTTGTTATAAAGATGTTGAAGAATCTTTACAATTTTTTAGCGGTGATGATAGATATAGCATCAAAAAATGGATTCAGCAGTTAGAAGAAGCCGCTGAAGTTTTCGGATGGTCAGAAAAAGCTTGTTTTGTATATGCTTTAAGATTGTTAAACGGTACGGCCAAAATGTTTTTAAGAACAATTTCTGTGAAATCATGGAATGATCTGAAGATTGCTCTTCTGAAAGAATTCGATAAAAAATCCTCTAGTGCAGATGCACATAACGAACTCCGTAACAGGAGGAAAAAACATAGTGAAACCTGGCAGCAATATCTATTTGCTATGCAGAATATTGCATCTTCAGCAGATATTGAGGACGCAGACTTAATCCAATATGTTATCAACGGAATTAATGATTTGTCTTCAAACAAAATGATCCTGTACAACGCAAATACAATCACTGAATTGAAAGAAGCGTTTCAGAAATATGAAAAAATAAAAATACATCAACATCACAGCAATAATAGCAACAACAACAATGACCGTCGAAAACCTAGTAGCAGCATTAATGAGACGAAGAAAAAAACAAATTACAAATGCTACAATTGTAACAGTCCGAATCACCTTATGAACAAGTGTCCACATCCTCGCAGAGAAAAGGGATCTTGTTACCGTTGCGGGAAGTTGGGCCATAAATTGCAAGAATGTCCCGATAAAAATGTACATTCGATAGGTAAAGCTGTTGACAAACCAACAATGAAACAACATCCTGTCAACGAATTTGAGCATCATATAAAATACAAATTTTCTGATAATGTACGAGCAACATATGAATTTGACTTATTAACGCTACTGGATTCGGGCAGTCCTATAAGTTTCATCCAAAATCAATTTCTACCAACATATGCTAAAATTCCTGTAGAAGAAGATAAGTATAATTTTTGTGGTATAAATAGTAGTAAATTATGTATTGTAGGTGTTACAAAAGTAATTGTATTTTTTAATGGTGTATCTTATGATCTTGAATTATATGTAGTAAATGAAAATTCAATGTTATATCCTATTATTTTAGGGAGGAATTTCTTAGAAAAAGCAAACTTAAAACTAAGAGGAAAGAACGAAGATGTAAAAAATAATTTCTTAAGAATATATGATGATAAGCAGAAAAATTGTAAAAATTTATGTGGAGATGAGACAACTTACGTAAGTGATGAAAATTCAGGTATGTACAATGGAAATGACGATTTTGAAACGCAGATTTTAAATATTGATGTTACGGGAAATAAATTAGATGAAAATATTAATGTAAATTTAAACTTACCTTTTGACGTAATTCAAAATGTTAAAAATATACTGAAATCAGCTTGCTCCTCTGAAATAAAAAATAAAAATCCAAAAGTAGAATTTGAAATGGAAATAAGACTCACCTCAGATAAACCTTTTTTTTGTACACCTCGTAGGTTACCTTATGCACACAAGATGGAACTTGCAAAAATACTAGATGATCTTCTGAAGAGGAAAGTAATTCGTGAAAGTAATTCACCCTATGCATCACCAATAGTACTGGTGCATAAGAAGAATAAAGAAATGCGACTGTGCATAGATTATCGCGAATTGAATAAATTGACCATACGCGATAACTTTCCTTTACCTCTCATAGAAGATCATCTGGACCGATTAAAAGATAAAAAGTATTTTTCAATTTTAGATTTAAAGCAAGGATTCCATCATGTAAAAATTGCAGAAAACTCGGTCAAATATACCTCTTTTATTACGCCTCTAGGGCAATTTGAATACTTGAGAATGCCATTTGGCCTCAAAAATGCACCCGCGACGTTTGAGAGGTATATGAAGAGTATTTTTAAGCCAATGCTTTCCACTGATAAAGTTTTAAGCTATATCGATGATATACTTATAGCAACCGAAACAGTGGAAGAACATATTCAAATTCTGAAACAAGTTACTAGCATTGTCATTGAAAGTTGTCTTCAATTAAGATTTGACAAATGTTCATTTTTGCAAAATGAAATAGTTTATCTAGGGTACAAAATAAATGGTAATGGTATTCGCCCGAATGAGGATAATTTAAGGGCTATAAAAGAATTTCCAGTTCCAGATTGTGTGAAAAATGTACAAAGTTTCTTAGGTCTTGCATCCTATTTCAGGAAATTTATTAAAGATTTTGCTACGCTAGCAAAGCCTTTGTATGACTTGTTAAAAAAGGATAGTGTTTTTGTCTTTAGGGATAAAGAATTTCAAGCCTTTGAAACTTTGAAAGAAAAGTTGTTGAACTCACCTGTTTTGTCAATTTATAATCCGCTTGCTGAAACCCAGTTACACTGCGATGCCAGTGGCCATGGTTTTGGAGCTATTTTGCTACAGAAGCAAAGTGATGCGAAGTACCACCCTGTGGCTTATTTTTCTAAACGCGCAACCGAAACAGAAAGACGGTATCACAGTTATGAGCTTGAAACCTTGTCAATCGTTTATGCATTACGTAGATTCAGAATATATTTGATGGGTATCAAATTCAAAGTAGTGACAGATTGTCAAGCATTGACTTTGACATTAAATAAAAAATTTATAAATCCGCGAATTTCGCGTTGGGCCTTGGAGCTACAGGATTATGATTTTATTATTGAACATCGTGCTGGTATCAGAATGGTTCATGCCGATGCTTTGAGTAGGTCCATAAATATCTTAAATGTAACAGATGAGTCATTCGAATTTGTTTTAGCAGCTTCACAAAGGCAAGATCCTGTCATTGAAAAAATAGCCTTAGACTTGGAGAAGCAGGAAAGTCCTTTGTATGAAATGATTGATGGTTTGATTTATCGAAAGGTAAATGATCAAATTCGGTTTTATGTACCCGAAGTTATGCAAGGTCGTTTAATTCAGACCCATCATGAGGGTATGTGTCATTTGGGTGTAGAAAAAATATATGAGTACTTACGTCGAACTTATTGGTTTCCTTATATGAAAAAGAAAATTAAAGCCTATGTAGAATCTTGTCTTAAATGTGCTTATTACTCACCTATTTCTGGAAAAACTGAAGGTACGCTGCATAACATTCCAAAAGGAAAATTACCTTTTGATACATTACATATTGATCATTTCGGACCACTTTCTTGTGCTAGTTCAAAGAAAAGGTACATATTTTTGGTAATAGATGGATTTACCAAATATGTTAAATTGTACGCAGTTAAAAGCACAGATGCGAAGGAAGTCATTAAATGTTTACAGTCTTATTTTGAATGTTATAGCCGGCCAAATAAAATTGTATCTGATCGTGGATCTTGTTTCACGTCACATGACTTTTTTGAATTTTTGCGTGAGAACAATATTCAGCACATTAAAATTGCTACCTGTACGCCACAGGCTAATGGCCAAGTAGAAAGGATAAACCGTATCCTTACTCCGATGCTGGCCAAGGAATGTGAATCTGATACAACTTCAAATTGGGATAAGCATTTAGTAAAAATAGAATTTGCAATTAATAATACTGTAAATAGGAGTACAGGGTTTTCACCAAGTTTATTGTTGTTTGGGGTAAATCATAAAGGTGAAGTTCATGATAAAATCGCTGAGTTTATACAATGTCAGCTAGATCAGTTAGGTGAAGGTAAAGAAGTAGATTTATTGAATAAGAGGAAGCAGGCTGATGAAAATATACAAAAAATTCAAAAATATAATAAAGAATATTATGACAAATTACATAAAAAACCACATATATATAAGAAAGGAGATTATATAATGCTAAAAAATAATGTAACATTAGCTGGAGTTAACAAAAAACTGTTTGCGAAATACCGTGGACCGTATGAAATCGTCGAAGTTCTCGGTAATGATCGGTACGTCGTAAAGGATATAGAAGGTATGCAAGTTTCGCGTATTCCATACCGCGGTATTAGTTCTCCAGCTAATATGAAACCCTTTATTATAAGTTCAGAATTTTCATCACAAGCGTAAGACTTACTTTATGTACTTTATGTTAAGTTTTTATGTATTTTATGAAACATTTTATAATTATTCTTTTAGATTTGAAAAACAGAACGAAAAATAAGAGAGTAACATTTGTATATGACAATTTGTAAACTATTGACTTAATTTGGAAAACATAAATGTGAAAAAAAAATGTCATTAAATTTTGTAAATGTATGTATAATTACGAAGTAAATATGATGTGATATATTATTAAGGGAATAGCAAATTATTATGAGAACATGTAATTAGCATTTAAAGTGCTTTCGTTTTTATAAAACTATTTAAAAAATCTAATGCATAAGCAATTACTTGTAGATTTTATGTATTTAATAAGTAAAGAAAAAAAAACGTAATCGGGACGATTACGATTGTCAAGATGGCCGAATTGTAGGTCATTTTATGATCATAATTAGTCATATGTTTATATATAACACAGGTTTGAATATTGTGTATCATAGTGTAATATTATATACATTTGTAATTGTATGAGCTGATTTATACTTACCTTATACATGAATATTATATATAATAGAAAATATACCGTAAACTAAATAATGTAAAGCAATGATACTAAGTTTGATAATACTAAACCGGTTTTGGTAAGAGTAAGCCGGTCAGCTCATACAAAAGGGAGTCTCATCTCAACCATCATAGAGTATAGATTGTGTGAATATAGTAAAGAAGAAATATACATTTAGTAAAAAAAAGAAAAATAAAGAAAATTTTATTTTGAAATAAAAAAGAAGAAATATGGTTCGACTATAAAACAAAATTCTTAGTTTGAAAATATCAATTGTAAGAATAATAAAGTATATTTTATTAAAAGGTATAACAAAGGATAGTGAAAATAAAACTACTTAATGAAAATTTAAAATTTTCTTAAAATCATAAAAAAATCCAATTAAATTTCAAATGAATTTATTTCTATGGTATCTGCAATATTCGTATCCGTTATTCTCTGTTGGAATTCTTTTATTGGTGCAGAAGAAAATCTTTTGTGATGAATTAAATGGAACGAAACTTAATAAAATGCAGAAAAAAAAAATCATTTTTATCAATATGATGGTATTTAACTAAAGAAAACGTTATTGGATTTATCTGTACATATGAGATACAATAAAATTTTTTATTGGTTTCGCTCGCATAATATATTTATATACATACATATACATACTTAATTTTCGTATCTGTAAATATGAACGTATACTTGTATATATGTATGTATGTACATATATTTGTATTTTTTCATTAGCAATGAAATTGAAAAATAAGATAGTTCTTGGCATTCTTGGCTATTGATCAGTCCTTGGAGTTTATATTTTAAACACCATTTATAGAGAATGTACAGTGCACAATGTACATAACTTATATATGTATAAACGTGTACATATGTGTGTACAAGGTGCTTCACATGTTTGATATATGCAATGAAACAGGTGACAAGTAGGTCATATCTTAAATTTTTCTATATTAGAACTATTTTAAAAGATTTTCCAACATTTGTTAGATTATTTGATATTTCTTTCCTTAGCTTTAAAAAAAAAACAAAGACAAGATATATTTACGTTTGTGTACGTTATCACCCTGTTTTAGTATAAACTCTTCATCATTATATTAAACAGTTATATAAGTTATATCAGCAATTCATAAAAATATTTTCAATACGATAATACAATATCCTTAAAAAGAAAAAAAAAATGCAAGGAAAGAGAAAAAATTTCATTGCTTCTAGCAAAATATGATGACAAACAACAAAAAGAAAATTTCGAAATTTTTCTAAGAAAGAACATTTAATAAACGAATATGCATAAAAACATAAAAAAAAAGTATGTGTTTAACTGATATATACATATATATGTACTTGAACATATGTATATGTACATATAGTTTACAATCGGAATGTTTTGTTAGTACGAGTAAAAATAGAATTTCTAAATTTTAATATTTAGAAAAAATAAACGAAATTCGAAAACATGAAGACATAATTTATAAGTACTAGGTCTTGAATTTAATCCGGATTTCTTTTTTTTTTTTTTTTTTTGTAATCTTCTGTATCCATGTTACTTTATCAAAATTCTGCATGTATGTATTGGCTTTTAAACAAATATATTGAGGCAATGTCCCAGATTTTTTTCATTTCTTTTTTCTTTTTGCTATTGTTATGACTATTTTGGTACATTATACATTTTTGTATGAAAAAACTGAACATACAAAATTGTATACATGGAATGTCTATGTACATATAAATATTCACGTAATATACACACATTGTATGGATGTATATTTGAATAGATTTTTCGTAAATAATTCAACATTAAAGTCACGTTCTCTAACCGAAATACTCGTTTTAACAGTTAAATTTTTACATTTTAGTATTTTGAAAAATGAACGATTCTATAAACAAAAAATAATAAACACTTATTTTACCACTTTCATGTTAGATGCGATCAACATCTGATAGAAACGTGTAAAATATTGTACAATAATATTCTTTTAGTTTTAGTTCTTTTAATTAATATTGTACATAATTAGAATTATTACAGTAATTAATTTTATAATAATTTTCATACGACAAAAAAAGGAAATAAAATAAAAACAATTTTACTAGTGTTTAAAATATTTATTACTGTTTACTTTATTTTTCCAAAAAACAAAATGATTGAATTGAAATTTTTATTGATGTTAATACACTCCCCAAATTCACAAAAATTCGCAATACTACATATCATAATTAGAAATATTTTAAAATGTAAAGTTTGGTTTTCAAAACAGAAAAAAAAAAAAACAAAAATGATCATTTAATATGATATGATGTGATTGTTTAAAATTCATGAATTATTTATAACACACTTATTCGTAATCATCCTTATATTAAAAATGGCTAATGAATTTTCTAAACTTTAATTTCATATATCATGTGCATACAAATGTATATGTGTTACTTGATGTTACTCAAAAGAAAATTAGTTTTCAACATTTTGATTGTTGACTTAATGAAAGAATAAAATTACTAAAAACTAAAATGTAATAAAGTTAAAATATCTCTTAAAAAGTTTAAATAGTTTAGGTCAATTGATTTAAAAAATTTTATTCAAAATGATTTTGTTAGTTCTTGACCATTTTAAGTGGTTAAAAATTATATGAATTATTCATTTTAACATCAAACAAAGTTTAAAAAAAACAAAAAAAGGTAGAATACGTAAAAAAATGTTGCAAATGTTTAATCAACTTTTGAATAAATTATTTGAATACTCTTTTAAAATCTAAATGCAATCGAGCTTAAAAATAATGACATACATATGTATAAAATTATTAATTTAAAATTATTGTGAAATGAATTATTATGCGTTAATCAATATTAATTAAAATTTTGTAAGCATATAATTCATCATTTTTTCGATTTTTATTATTTCATATTTTCTATTTTATGAAATTACAGAAAGATTAAGTAAGTACACATATGGGGAATTAAATTTCTTATAATGCGTTTTTATACTAGTATTTAAAATTTCCTTATCACAATATCACTGAAATAAAATATAAGAGAGATTCAAGAAGAGGACTCAAATTCATAAAATAAATTTGTAATAAACGATAAAAATATAAAAAATGCAATATTATGAACATACAAATAATATACTTTAAATTGTTTGAAAATTTTTACATTAGATTGTGATTTGAGTAGGAAAAAACAAGGACACAATCATGTGGAATGGATGTTTACAGAAACGATGAGTACTATCGATGGAAGAATGTTGTTTAAAAATTTTGTATTAACGTTTCTAGAGATATATACATTTTGTCAAATTTGTTGAAACCGTTTCTTTACGAAATTTATTCATAAACGACCACTTTCAATGGGATTATTTACATACATATCCATTTTTTGTTTTCATATTTCGATTGGTTTTTTTCTTGCACAGTTTTGTTTTTTGGTACTTACGTTGTACATTTATTTGAGCATTAGTATGATATTTTGTATCGTTTCAAAAAGGATATTATCCTCTAAAGGACTCTACATATTATGTAAATCATGGCACAAATCTACATAATACGAAGAAAATCACTGTTGCCCAATCGTTCGTTGTTGGTTAGATACTGGGTATGTTCATTCTATTTGCAATATAATTCCATTGCTGTTCTATTTTCCTTAGTTTTCTTCTTATCATAAGCTCATAACCATAATTCTGGGCAATAATATTTGGTCGAATTTATGCTCATTTTATTGACTGCAGATGATTGTAAATTTCATAGAGAGAAAAAATGGTATTGTATTCCGTGCATGATATTCTGGCTTATTTGTATTGTAGTATATTTACGTTTATTATTATT
Organism: Anthrax anthrax; assembly: GCA_963971155.1. Lineage (NCBI taxonomy): Eukaryota > Metazoa > Arthropoda > Insecta > Diptera > Bombyliidae > Anthrax > Anthrax anthrax. The sequence goes on from OZ020119.1 coordinate 24,813,255, forward strand.
TATTGCTTTTTGAATAACACTATCATTTTTCCATATTGTATAGGACCTCATATTGTACATAACAACTATCTATATACATAATTCATATTGTACGTTCATGTACATACAAATGTGCTGTTACAAGTATACTATACAACCTATGTATATATATAACAATAACCTATACATGCAGTTATTATATTAGACTTAGAAATCATAAAATTATTTTTATGTTAACGTTTTTACCATTCATATTCATATTGAATTACTTTTTAAAAAAATTAATAAATGAAGTTAATAAACTTACAAATGTTTATATTTTAAGAATACAAAAATAGTGAAAAATGAGTTGTAATGGTACTTCTATTAACTAAACTTATTATTGTCATTAAAAGGCAATGGAGTATATGTATGTGTCGTAAATTTCGTTTATTAACTTATTTATCAAAAAGAATTATTTTTTATATAAAAACACTTCACTTATGAAAAACTTGAAGTGAATGTATGTACATATATGTACATATATATATTTGTATGCATATATAATGTGTTTCTAGTGTATGTCCATTACCATATGTATTTAATTTTAATTTTTTATTTGGTCATTGTGGATACAGTGACCATAATGGAAAATGAACTTTTTGCTCCTTGATATAGGGTACATACATACATATGTATGTATATTGTGTGCATACAAATGCATGCATGTTTATAACTCATGTGATGATGAAATGTGAGTGAGGAAAATACATTAATTTAATATACAAAAAAAATAAAAAAAAAATAAAAAAAATAAAACACATACGAGTACATGCATTATGTGGTATGAAAATATTTATGTTAGAAAATTTTTCTGCATGTATCGTGAAAACAAATATGAATTAAATCTGTATAAAAACTAAAAACTTTTAAAGAAACGTGAAAAAATGGGGTATTACAAAAAGCTAAAAAAAAAAAAACTTGGATGAAAAGTAGTGAAAAATTGAACAAAAAGGACAGCAAACATATAAATTTAGTAAATTTACACACTACAAAAGTGCTTACAGTTTGTGTTACAAAAACGTTATTCGGAATACGTAAAAATTATGTTTTCCTTATGCATCAAGTACTTTTTCCATTTTATTTTTTATTATTATGTTAGATGGATACCATAAATACATACAAATATGGTAATAAAAATCGAAAAAAAAAACTAACTCTTGCTGGACATAAACTTAAAACACTGTATTGCGGTTAGACAAAATTTAAATAATTTTTTCTTCTGTGTATAAACTTGTGTTTAAAATTTTTTGTTTTCTTTTTATTCGAATTAAAAGAAATTTTTTAACATATAAATATATGTATGTAATAAATTTCATACATTTCAATACATTTTCATGAATCATTTCAATGGTGCATTTTTGATATTTTTTCTTTTTACCTTGGTTTTATGTAAAATTGAGTATATGTATACTTTCGTTCTTTTTTAACATACGCAATATACATACGTATACCCATATACGCAAATTGATTGCATAGTGAATATTGTATAAAGATGATACATATGTATATGTGAAAGATATTTACATGTTGGTATACACGATAAATGTTTTATCTTTCCGCTTATTTACCATGATTATTTTTCATGCAAAATTAATTTTTCCTTAATTTATATTTATTATATGTATATTGCACACATTTTATACATAATGAAGAATTTTTTAACATTTTTCATATTACACATATGTATGTACGTATGTACTCATAATGTGTAAATAGTTATCTTAAGAGTTGTTGATATTCACAGTTTTTATGTCAACATTTTAACATAATTATTATACATACACAATAACAATATATACGCATACATAGTATGTGCTTACACATATGACAGAATGTCAGTTTGTGTATTTGTACCATTATAATTATTTCTGCTTATATATATGAACTGTACATTGTTCGTCTGTATATTTTTCTAATAATCGTACGTAATGTGCTTATATAAGTGTAGATAAATTTTTAGAACTCATTAACAAATACTTAACCTTGAGATTAAATACATATTTTTCTTTCAGAAAAAAAAAACCAATCTCATTTATTTTTCTTGTTTTCCCCCAAAAACAAAAAGCCTTGAAATTTCCTTTTAAAGAGTCATTCTTTTCTTGAATATAGAACAGAACACTATACACTATAAACACAACCGTGTAAAAAATTCTAGTAGTACATTAATGTATTTTTACATAAGTCCTACAGGGTACATGTGATTTCATGTACTTGATGGTTTTGTGAAGGATAAAAATTAAAATCAGAAAAAAAATTATAATTTTTTTATCTGCGATATATTAACATATCTGAAAAAAAAAAAATTTAAAATAAATTTATAAACAAATGTAAATATCTTTTCAAATGTATGTAGGTATGTACATTTTTAAACCAAATAATAATTACCCTGTATTAGAGTACAAAGTGTGTGAAATTAATGCTTGAATAGGAAGTAATTCGTATTCTCTTTTCTTTTTTACATAATTCGTACAAAATGTGCGTATACGTGTATTAATGCTTGTTTTTGTTTATATCCTTATTAAAAACAAAGTGTTACGTATATAATGTATTCCGTATACTGAATATATTTTAATCTATTAAAATATCATTTAGCTTGAATATATATATGTACCTATATATACAAACATAATAATATAGTAAGGAGTCGTTTTAGGATTTACAAAAATTATCTAGTCTAGTATAGATGCTGTGGGTGGTTGTAGTGTAAAACGACATTTCTCTTTAAATTAAACCTAAAATAAATAATCCTGTGAACTTCAACAGAAATCTCCTGTTGTACAAATATTCTACCGTCAAGAATTTTTAATTTTTAGTACATGTAAATATATTAACGTATGTATATTACTTTTAGTTTAGTTCCTTATACATTTGATGTGTAAGTAAACATGTATTTAAGTACGTAACATCTAAGTTTGTATATACAATACATATGTATTTGTATATGGTATGTGTAATTGCACGAATTTTATAGTTTCATTCAATGACGTGTATGCACATTTACACTTTTATTAAAAATATACGTACATACATATAGATATATATGTATGTATTTACACATAATTTTAAGGATCTTTTTTTATAATACTTGGTAATATAATACACATTACATGTTGTATATTGTGTAGTATAAGAATACATAAATATAATTTCAGTTTTCTTTAAAAATCATAATGAAGTACTGAAAACACTTTCTGATGTGAATTAATGATTAAAATAATGACGATGATAATGATAATAAAGCACAACATGATATGAAAGTTTAAATATTCGATATATGAAAAGGCAACATAATACATTTGTGCTGTCGTTTACAATATCTGTATCTTTGTCGCTATAAATAATAATGGACTGACGTACATGTTATGTGTATATTCATTAGAAAATCTCATTAAATGTAAGTAAAATCATATAAAATCATTATGTAAGATATTTTGTTTGAAAAACCAAAAATTAAAATGAAAAAATCTTCGCTTTTTTTGCTGACTTTTTTTTTTACGGAAAGAATGATATAAAATTTCTTTTTAGTGAAACTCTTTTTATACTCATAAAAACATTCGTTTTTCATTCAATATCAAATTACTTTATTTAATTAATGTTGAATGACCGAAACACAAAAACAAAATTATTTTTGTTCTTTTTTAAATAATGATATAATAAATACATACGAATAATAAACTCAACTCTAAATTTTATAACGCTTGTAAATAAAATATAAATTTAGTAAAGTATGTAATAATATACGTAAATACATGTGTATATACATTTTGACGAATATAAATTATTTGCGTGAGCTACTTGAAATAAAATATGATGCCATTAATTTGACGCTTTTCTTTTCGCTTTTAATCAAATTCTTGCAAATATGTGTATGAAATGATATGTGTATACAATTTTACATATACCCACTCCTACACATGTACAAATGAATATATGCGTCTCCTGTGTTTTTAACTCTGATGTAATGTAACTGATGTAATATATCTGTTTTTTATTTTTGTACGAAAGAAATAAAAATAAAAATGAAATTTTAATTCAATAATTTCAAGTAGCTAATTAGGTGGCGTAATATGAATGAATTCATATAATAATATAAATTGTATAAATTTAATAAATTGCCGCAATAGTTAAAAATAAATTTAATATACTTACGCCTATTATATGTGTATACTTACATATAAATTATTTTATTTTAATTTAGGATGGATAGTCCAAATATATAAATATGTACATGCATTACATATGTATAAAATACAAGCGAATGAGCAAAATAAAATTTCATATTACATATTATGGGAACTGTATTATTATTAAAATAATTGCCTACACTGCATCCATACATACATACAAATACATACATTGCCATGTTATATATATATATGTAGGTATGTACATATGTACATATTTCATTTACTTTCTAACCATTTGACATTTATTCTGTATTTATTTTATTATTTTGGTTTCAGTAAATTTTCATTTTATATTTTCTTTTTCATTAAATCAAAATTTATACGAATAAAAATACAAAAAAAAAACAACGAAAAAGTAAATAAATAATGGAAAAATTAATAAAATGGAAAATTTGACATGGCTATTTATATTCTGTACACTATATAGTATGTACTATTTCGATTTTTAGGTGACTACATGAAAATGAAAAATAAACAACAACAAAAATGACAACAACAATAATAAATGACAAAAAATGACAAGAATAATGACGAAAATATACAAAAAAGAAGAAAATTGTAATAACAATAAAAATGACTGAAAAATGCTTTCCATCATATCCTTTTTGAATACATACATACATACATATGTACATAGGTATTGATGTACAGTATGTATACATATGTATATTTGTACGGATTCGCATTAACATAAGAATTATTCGTCACTCTCCCTAATAGTACATGTGTACATACAAATATGTATGTACATATATGTATGTATATAGAAAAGTTATATGAAAGGTGTTTGAAAAAAAAACCAAAAACAGAAAGAACAACACACAGGGGGGGATAAAAATAGATACCGAAAAGGGACATGAAAATGTCATTCAAAATTGAAAAATTGCTTTTTATTTTTTTCCTATTTTTTCATTTTTTTTTCTCAGTTTTTCTTTGTTTTTTTTTTTTTTTCTTGTTAATAAAATGAAAAGAACAGAAAATTATCGGAAAAATTGTCTGTCTGAGGAATACAATATGAACGGATTTGTCAAACTTGAGGATTTTTCAAATAGTAAAAAAAAGTAAAAAAAAACAAAAAATTTTAAAAAAAATTGTAAATTTTATGCATATGTGTGAATGCATTACACACATATGACAGAAATTGAGACAAAGAAAAATTGTTTGTTTGTTAGTTTGTCATCATGTTGTCAGAATGCAAAATAAAATTGTGCTATGTACATACATATGTAATGCATATATGGACACACATAGTATGTACATACATATGTATATTTATGTATATAAATTGAAAATTTCGAAATTGTAATGTTAACATCTGCGAATATTTTAAATATTTTCCATTTAAATTTTCTTTTCTTGCATCATTTTCATTTTTAAATGTTCGTTGACTTCTTCAAAATCCCAAGAATAAAATATGCTTTACTGTTTTAGTTATATAAATTTTCTTATATGTTACATATAGTAAACACATATGTACATATGCGTGTATATTACAATATAACAAAATGTCAACATTTTGTATTTTATCACAATGAAGATTGAGGTTTATTAAAGTGTACATATTCAGCAACATGAAAAAGTCATTTAGTATTTCTTTATGAATTTTTTTTATGTAAATACATACATACATACATACATATGTATATTTTCTTGTTACGTTTTTTTTTACAAAATATTATAATTTTTGAAAGAGACATCATAAATCAAATTTATTTTGAAACTGTGACCTTTTCATTACCACTTATAAAACGATGATTATACCTATATGTGATCACAGCAAGGAAATTATATAATCAAAATTATGTCATTTTTCATGAGTTTTTCTTCCTCATTTTTATATACTTACATATTTTACACACCACCTAAAAACATGTTCACAAATATAGTAATAAAATACATTAAACGTTTTAAATTTAATTAAAATTCGTAATTTAAAAAATTGATTTATATCTTTTTTGAAATTAAATCAAAATCATTTATTTTAATTGCTTTTTCTCTCTGTCTCAAAAAAAAAAAAGAAAACAAAATATATTTAATTTTTTAAAAATTTTCTCTAATTCATTATAAAGTTCTTTCGAAATTTTTTTTTATTTTTATTTTTATAAAACTTTTCAGTCTTTTTCTTTTCTTCTTATAGAGATAAATATCTATGTATATATACAAACGAACATTATTCTTCGCATTTTATATCTTTTAATGAGAAGATTTTAAAACTAATATCACCTGAAAATCAGTTAAAAGAAAAAGAATATAATTTTTTTATATATTACATTTTCGCATTTTTATGGTCCGTTTAAAAGAAATAACTAAAATTAAAATTTAAAAAAAAAAAAGTTTTTCATTACTTGAAATACTATTTGTTTTTTTAATTTTTATTTTTTTTTTATACATATATGGTACATTCATATGGCAAAAACAAAATTGTTACGCTTTATAAATACTTTTTTTTTTTTTTATTTTTGTAATTCGTTTTTTTCGTCAAATAAATTTTATTTATTTTATAAGACAGAAAGTTTTTTAAAACTCAATCTTTGCAATTGCCTTAATCAAACTTTTCTTGGCTTCTTTTCAGGAAAATTTTTTATGCTTTCATTTTTTATTCAAGTTTTCCTTTTATAGTCATACATGTGTGTATGCATGGGGTAATGAATGCATTGTATGTGAGTACGTGAAAATTTATGTGTACGTGTTAAATATACATATGTTCATGTTCGTATTATTTCAACTTTATTCAATTTTTTTTTTTCTAATATTTTCTACTTTTTTATCCTTTTCATTTTTATTTTTATTTTTTAATTTTTCTTTTAAAAGTTTTAGATCCATATCATTTTCTCATATTCTTTTAAATTCTCTTATATTTTTCATTTTGTAAATTTGTGTTTTATCCCTAAATTTTTATGTTGATATAAATGCATACAAACGTATCGTAGAAATATGTTTATTTCTTGCTTGATTACATGTATATAGTAATGTAGGTATGAATGTGTTTACAGTACATATACGAGTATGTATGTATATTGTCATACAGTGAAAAGAAAAAACATACAAAAACTTTTCCAAATAAATCAGAAATATTTTTATTTTATTTTTTTTAAATATTTTAAAATTATTTTTGTTTTTTTTTTTTGTTTTTTAATTTCATATTTTTACTTGAAATTAAATTTTGTCATTTATACAAATAAACAAAATATATAATCCATTTTATTCATCTTTCATGCGCGTTTTTCATGTTTATGAAACAGAAACAGAATTAATGTGACATGGAAAATATGCTTTTATATTAACTATTTGTTTAATATTTTCAATGTATTGCTATATATATACTGAAATTAAATCTTTAAAATTTGTTAAAAATCACGAATCGAAAGAAATAATTATTTTTAATCATTATATATTTAGTAATATTAAGTAGGCATTTTTAATATAAAAAAATATTAAGTAGAAAAAAAAATGGAAAGGAATAAATTTGTAAGTTGATGTAATAAAGAGAAATGAAAAATAATTTTTATTTTATACATTCATTCGTTGGTATATGTGTGTACTATACTGTGCAAATAGAAACAAAATTATATTTATGTGTATGCTTAATTGTATGCTACAATATTGTAATCTTAAGAGATCAATGTGTATTCATACAGATTCAAATTGTTTACTTTTTTCAGATGTTTTTTAAATAAATTATTATAAATTATAGTGGAAAATATTTTTACAATTAAAATTACAAAACAATTTATAAAAATGTTTAAATATTTAATGTTAGAAAAAAAAAATTGTAAAAATAAAAACTCAGAAATGTAAATTTGCATTTCAATTATTATTTTTTTTTTTTTTTTTTTGTTTCTATACGAAATATAAAATGATTTTTAATAATCATAAATATAAAAATGATTGTAAGAATGATATAAAAAATTGACATGTAATCTGAAAAAAAAAAATGTATGTAACATATAAAAAAACAAAGTCATATACTACATACATTTATACAAATATGTGTGTATGTAGATAAGTACGTATTGAATATACAGGAAAAATATCATTTTTATAAGAAAAATTGAAGTCTGTAAAAAAGTAATGAAAACGTGTTTGGAATATCAGTTTTATATACATACACACAGACGCATGTAATGTACGATATTTCATATCACTACACATTTATATGTTGTACGTATAAATTGCAAAAACCTAGTAGATGTGTAAAAAACATAAATTTAGATAAATCAACCTACATAAATTTTTTTTTACATTTTCAATGCATATAGTATCAAATACTATACATACAAACATATGTATGTATATGTATTTAGTGTATATATTATTAGTTGTATGTACATAGTTGTTGTAATACTGTGTATATATCCAATAAATGAAAATTGACATTTTCAGGAAAAGTATTGAAAGAAAATATGTCAATGCGAAAATATATGCATGCAATTTTTAAGTTAGTAAAAACAAGTAAAAAAAAATCATGAGAAAAAAACTTAAATAAAAAAAAATTTATATGAAACTAAAAAAAATTAAGGATAAATTGTATGAATTTATTTTACTTTCCTTTTACCACGTATATCATGTATATAGTATGTATGTTAGATTTTTATAAATAATCCCAAAAAATATTTGGTTTTTTGATTAATAGATAAAACATTAAAGAAAAATTGGTTTTATATCTGAGAGGGCAAAAAACAAGCATGAATAATACAAATCAAATGTTGTAATTTGAGAAATTGCTATGAAAAACTTTATTAATACACATATGCACCAATACATTAAAAAAACGTATAATTGTATTCAGCTTTAATTGAACACCATAAAAACGAATTCATTCGAGGTGAAAAAAAAAAAAAAAAACAAAAACAGTATAAAACTAAATATCTACAAATTTAAAATAAAAATAATAGTAAAAAAAAAATATGTGTATACGATAACGATATGAATTTCAATGATAAATTTCAATGGTAGCAATTAATCAAAATATTTTTTGCATCAAATATTTTGTACAATACACAATGATGCATGACAGGTCAATTATACGTATGATCACATAAAGTGTTATTTGTGATATTGTACACTTACATGTATGCGTATAAATATAGATATGTGCATATTAACATGTGAAACGTAAGTATACAAATGTAAAATGAAAAAATAAAAAAAAATGAATTCGAAAAATAAGTACATATATTACTAATTGCATATCTCATTAAATATAGGTCTGTGTATGTGTAGACAGAAATATCGAAGTTCGTGCTCCTGGAAATGGAATAGATGTCCATATTTTTCGTCTCCTCTTGAACTAAATGCATTTAGAGAAAGATAACACACTATGTGGTTAAATTTGTAGCCATATATGATAAATATACAAATATGTACTTTATTTTGTCCAACATTGTTTCACTGAACATACCTAATGCATGCATATCTGTATCTTCTCTTGTTCATATAGGCATACAGTTTACGTCACTTTGGGTTGAATTACAGACCAATATGTACATGCATGCATATATCTAATAAAAAAAAATTATACAGGCCAGAAGAAAGATGGCATTTACCAAACAAATCCATTTGATTTAAAGCACCAACAGAACATTTTCAACTGGGATGCAATAACGAATGAATATCATTATTATTAAAATTTTCTGCATACATACGTACATACGTATTTACAATTAACTACCAGGGTATACGTATACATAGTACATATGAACTATATAAATGTAACATATGAAATATGTAGTAATGGTTTACGTATACACACATAAGAAGATATATATGTATATGTATAAATTTCGGTGCTACAAAATATGTAAATAATTATGAATGGTATTTGACAAACTTACGTAAATGTTACTTATTAAGTACATATTATAATCGTTTTTGAATAAAATTATAAAGACAATAGTGAAAATTTAAATAAGTACACATGTACATATACATATGCATACATATATGTATAAAAGATCTGTATATGTTTGCATTAATTGTAATTTCCATAAATATTACAAATTTAAGATAAACTATTTTTTTCAAAGTTGATGTAATAAGACGATTGCAATATCGTTTAAGATGCATTTTACAGGGATACTTTTGAAACGAAACCGATATTCAAGAATCTTATCACAAACAAAACAATAATATAGAACAACAAAATTTATAATATGTAGTTTCAGATTTCAATCGATTTACATTCATATACATAAATATACGACCATGCATATTTTAAGTGCATGAATTGCAATGTATCATAGAAATATTTGGAATATTATGGTGCATAACTATACAGTGGTATCTATGCAAGTTTATCTATGTAGTGTGCATCAGTTATGTGCATGTGGATCGAGGACATTTTACAATTTATAAACTGATAATAAATAGGAAAACGGTACTTAAGATTGGAGCATATAGAATATGGTTTGACTGTTAAACAAAATCCTTAGAGTATAGCTTTAAGTTACAATGTAAATTTTAAATCCATTCAGATTATTTCATTTAACTGTTGATATATTATAACTATACAGTTCTTGGCTGTTATAGACCTAAAGTTCAATCGTTTATATTTTACTATTAATGGTTATCCAACATTGTATTTTCTGTAAATTATTTATACATTTTGGCATTATTTCATTTATCTATCTTTACACACAAAGGAACACACATATACATGTTCGTGTACATTATATATTCATTTAACTTATGGAAACAATGTATTGTATTATTCTGTAAGTTTATGTTTTTATATACGTATTATACTTATACACATGATGCGTTACAAAAGAGCACATTCAATTTTCTTGTATCGAAAATGTTGACTTTGTTTGTTCTTAACATACAATTTACATATGTGTACATATATGTATACATATGTATGTATAAAACAAACACTTGTGCTTAATACTTATATATGTACAGTCTTTAATTTGTGCATATGTATTTTACTGTAAATAATACAAATATTTAACAAAAATAATTTCCTTTTATTGGCAGTTTACTTATGTACATATGTATGTATTAAATTTGTACTTTTGTGCACATGTATTATATTCTATTCAAAATGCTTTAAAATTGAGATAAGTCTATTTTATATTTAAAATTATGTGCTTAATTAATACTGTATGCATTAATGTAATATTTCATATAAAAATGTGTTTAAAAATAATTATAGAATATGAAACACACTTATTCAAAAATATATATAAATACAAATGAACACGTATAGATCAGATAAGATAGAAATTTTCATTTTAATAATAAATGCACAATAATACGACAAACATATAGAAAAAAAGACAATGTCGAATTATCTTACAGTATGTGTATTTTTGTCAAAATTTAAATTTTTGTTTTTTTACTTAATACAATGAATATATAATTTTTTTTAGAAATTCGATGTTTTATATTCTTAGATGAATGTAGCAATTTAACTATGTTAGTCAAATAAATTTTTTTTTCTATTTTTTGGAATGTACTAGTCGAAAAATTTGAATTAAATATTTTGAGTGAGATTTCTAAAAAAACTTACTGTTCTATAAAATTTAAAAAAAAATAAAAAAAATATTGAATGTAACTATTATTGCAATTTAATAAACAAAATTATATAAAAGTTATCCTTGAACTAATTATGCTTAACTTAACAATAATATTGCGCATGATGTGTATATATACGTATATGATGTGTATTTATAAATTCAAATTAGAGAAAATATTAATTATTATAATTTATCTATCATTAATTCAAACATTTTGTTCTGTCATGTAAACAATTTTTAATTCATTATTTTCATGTTTTTTTAATTTATTTTATCGTTTCTTCAAATTTCTTTTTTTATTTAAAAAAAATAAATTATTTTGTATTTTTGCATTTTATTATAGCAGTGGTTTCATTATTTTCCTCTTTGTTTTGCGTTAATTATTATTATTTCATTTTCTTGATATATATTTTTTCTTTTCTATTATTTTTGTACTTTTCAAAATGCATTTAATGTCTGAAACAGAAACTTTATCGTATTCTTTCAAAATAATTTTTTTTTTCATTTTTTCTTTTCATTTTGCCTTTCTTTTTATTTAAATATAAATTTTTTACTTACAAATTCATTTTTTATATTTCATTATGTATATATTCCCTTTTATTTAAATGCAAAAGAATCATAAAAATAATGAAATTCTATAAATTTATGAAATAACCAGCATAACGGATTCAAAAACGCGCACTGGATAATAATGGATATAAATTAAATGTGTTTGTATTGGTCTGAATGTTTATGAAAAATGAAAGAAAAAAAAAAATATTCAAAATAAAACAAAAAATGAAAAATGAAAAGTTGTTACTTAATGTTTGTTTATGATATTTATTAAATAGTTTTATTCTGTTTATTGTTTATATTAGTACACCATTAAAAATAATATACATACATATATATGTATATAGCTTATGGTTGTCTAGGTATATTCAAAGACAATAATAATTTTATTTTATTTTATTCTAGAAATTCTAGAAAAAACAATGAAATGACATCTTCATTTTCTTTATTATGTTTGTATGTCAATGCAGCATTATATGTATGCAAATGTAATAATGCAAATTTTTATTACGTAAATTTTTTAAATTGTTGGAAATGATAGAATTTCATGTACGTGAAATATTTTTAAAAGCATGTACTGGTTATGAATATATAATTGTGGATTGCTAAGTATAAGAAATATGAAAAACAAGAAAGGATATCATAAATCATAATGTTGAGTAGAGTTTATTTTTTTTTTTCTTTTTTTTTTCAGTCTTATACTATTTTAATTTGAATTACGTTTAAACAGAAAAAAGATACAAAATTTTCTTTTATAAAAAATAAAACTTACTAATCCGTTTGTAAATTTCTATACAAAAACGAAAAAAAAAAATTCTATACATAAGCACATACACATATAAAAAATCAGAAATAAATCAATTTTTCCCTCACATAAATTAATTAATTTTGAAATTTAAAACTGACAAATTTAAATGAATATTGTAAAATGTAATTGAAATGATTATTTTTATATTTTTATATTCACAATTTTTTGAACAGTTTTAAAAATTCAATTTATTTAAATTTATTTTTCTATACCAAGAAAATTTAAAATTTTCCTTGAATTAAAAATAATAACAAACAAATAAGAAAAACTTTAATGTGTTAAGTAAATTTGTCAAAGTTTTCTTATCCAATTTATTTTCATTCATACACGTGTACACACCTACATATATAATAATGTACATAACATGCTGTTGTCTATAATATGTACATACATATGTATAAGATACAAAATTTTTAATTTTGATATTGAAGTGAAAATTTTTTTTTTTAAACAAACACTTTATAAAACTTTACAAGTTGAACGTTTTTGTTTTTTTTTGTATTATAGTTATCATATATCGAATAGTTTCATTTATCTTTTTTTTTTCTTCGGCATTTTTTTTTCACGTAAAAATACATGAGTATAAATCACAATAAAAATATTCGAATATAAAAATAATACCATCGAAGATATGTATATTAAATGCATATGTATATGTACACGGTGACTAGGTTCGTAGTTAAGATTTATTTTGAAATTGAAAATTTCGAAATAGAAATATACAAGAAAAAAAAAATGAATAAACTAAGAAAAAGAAAATTAAAAACTTTTTCTTTTGAATCAATTTTATTTTTTATTTGATTTTCTTTTCTTGTATGTTTTATATATTTTTTTTTCTATTTTGTTTCTTTTGTTTTAAGCTTTTAACTTTGTATTATTTACAAGAGAATTTATTTTGAAGGTAAATCACCTTGAAGTTAATCAAATGTACGATAGCCATGAGAATTTATGTACATATACGTATACATATATGATACAGTAAAATCTTTACATACATCTTGTTTTATGTTTTATGTGTTGTATTGTAACATGAACTTGTACATTGCAGTTATATGTTTCTTTTTTTTTTTTGTTCTTTTTTCTTAATCAAACAAAAATGTTATGTAATTCTGTCACATGCTAAAAAGAAACGCCATGAGGGGAAATACAAAAACAGGAAGAATTTTCTTTTTTAAACAAAACAAAAGATGAAAAAAAGAAATAGAAAATTTATTTTGTAGAGAAAATAAGACAATGTTAAAGTACTTAAAAAAATGAGCACAAAATACAGAAATTATAAGATAATTTTACACGGATGAAAAATGAAAAACTATATATGCAATACTTATCTATATATATGTAGTTAAAAGAAAAAACAAAGCTTTGTAAAAAAAAAAAAATATAAGAACAAAACGCACCAATATAATCAACAACGAATGAATTTCATCTTCCGGGAGATAAGTAAATGGTATGTGTGACAAATAAGATGTTAAACAAAATTGTAAGCAAAAACAAAAAACTCTCCAAGAAGCATAGAAAATAAAAAGAAATGTGAAAAATTTCACAGCCCACAAAGAAAATATAAGAACAATAAAAATATACATTCATTGTACATAATGTAAATATGTGTATGTCTGTACATACTTACATAAAGAAATGACTGTAAAAGAGGAAGAAAACAAAGCAAAGAAAAAAGAAAAATACATATAAGAAGAAGTCAACTTTTATGTTGTATTTTACATATGTACATCCATACTATTTATATATAATAACATTGCAGTTCAAAATCTGCTATACTTTAACATTTAATATTATCCCATGAGATAAAAAACTTTTTAAACAAAATGAAACTTTAGGAATACATACAGTATAATGTATACTTGTATACACACATATTCCACCTTGCGATAGTTTACACAATGTGACATATCTGCGACAAGGACATTTACAACGAATAATAAATACTAAAGAAAAAAACAATCCAAAGTGAAATAAAAAACAAAACAAGAAATGACAGTACAAAAACAAAAGTAAATAAATAAAATAAAATAAAAAAAGAAAACAAATAAATACATGAAAACTGACTAAGAAGAAATTCCAATAAAGGATAAAAACTTCTTAAAGTGGGATAATTTTAAGCAAACAAATATACTAAAAATAAAAATAAATCATGAAAAAAACAGAATTGTCTTTTATTTTTATAAAAAGTTTTAAAATACATACATTTCTTCAATGTAACAGTAATACTAAGAAAAAACATTTTTTTTTTTCATTTTATTATATTGATCTTATTAAGCTTTCGAAATATCTTTTTATTTGTTTAACAATATTTTGTTTGGTTTCTATTTATGTCCAAATTAGTATTATAATACTACCAGATTTTAAATTTATTTATTCAATAAACATTAAACAAAAAAAAATAATTTAAATCCTAAATGAAAAATATTTATGTATGTATTTTATTTTTTACCTTCATCAATTTTTTTCATGAATAATAATTAATTTACAAATTATTATAACTTTTTACTACACGAAAATAATTTATTTGATATTTATACAAATTTGATAATGAAAATTTTTTTCACATTTAAAATAAATTCAATTCAATTATAAAAAAAAACAAAATTTTACAATTTAATTTTGATTCATTTATATTCAAGTTCATTCATTTATTTTTCAGTCAATCTTCAAATAAATATGCTATTAAAAATATACATGAAAAGATCTAAAATTTATAATAATATAACATTAAAAATATACAGTACACACTTATGATATTGTAGATATATACATATCAAAACCATTATAAAATGAACGACTTTGAAAGTATTCTGATAACTCTGAGAGACTGTAAAAAAGACTTTGTAATGTTAGCATTTCTATGTTTTTGTTGTTTTTTTATTTTTTTCTATATTATCATATAAATAGGATTCAGCCACTTTTCCAAGCGACAAACTTTTCACATCTTTTAATCATACTGATTTCTCTTCTGTGTATATGTATGTGTAAATGTATAGCTAGAGTATAACGTACAATGTATGATTGTATATACATATAATATGCATATACATACAATATTATTGATCTTAAGTTTTTCTTGCCACCATCATCATCATTTATTAGAATTTTTTTTTTCGTCGTGGTAGATTTGTTAGATAAGTAAATTGGTGACTGTTTTTACATTACAAACCAAAAAAAAATCTCTAGAAATACGAGAGAGCTACATTTTTAATTTAATCGTATAGTTGCAAACATCCACCTACCACAATTGGTATTTTTGAATATTTTTTAAATTTTTACAAAGTAAAATTTGTTCAAATTTTCCTATACTGATTTATACATCAAAATTTCAAATTGGCTTAATTATTAATTACATTGGAACAATTACATTGTTTGTAACTGAAAATCAAAGATTTCATATTAATTTTAAAATTCAAGTAGCTTATACACTTAAATATCCAAGAATAAAATAGGAATATAAATGTAGAAAATAATTTTAGAGAAAAATAAATGTTGAAGAAATTGGTTAGTAAAAACATAAATGGATGAACAAACAACTAAAATACTTGCATATACTAAAGAAAAATAATATATCAACACCTTGAAGCTAATACTGATAAACTACATGTACTCGTATACCTAACAATTCCATATGTACAGCGCATACGGTATGACATTGAGTGAATTGCTTTAAGCGATTACTTGACACTTAAACATCTACGCGAAATTTTTGTTCATGTATAGGTACATATATCTTATTTCTTACATTTAGATGGAAAGATTGGGATATGTAGATTCGCCCGTCCCTAACATACTCGTATATACAATAACTAAAACTCGATTTGTCAACAAACCATCTTCTAAATCAATGTCTTATTTTCTTTCAAAGTTGGCAATTTTCACAGAACAGACACTTTTTAAGCATTTCTTACACTTAGATATTTGCTTTTTTTCACTTCCTTTTCTACTTTCTATAAGTTACATGTAACATTATAACATATTATATACGTAATGATACCCTACAAAAATTTTCTTCTTGTGGAAGAGACAAAATCGTTTTCATTTTTATTTATTTTCTTTTCACTTTTCTTAAGCTTTCTTTTTGAATAGTAAAATTTAACGTAATATAAATTTCCTCTGTTTCTTTTATTTTTTTAAATTTTATTTTTAATAATATAATCGTATCAATGTATATTACTCTCGTTATTTAAGTATATTTATAGACAAATTTACATGTAATTCAAAAACTTACATACTGAAAATTTGTGCAATGTACATATGTATGTATGTATGTAGAAAATTTTCTCAGAAATTATAAAAAATAAAGAAATTTTACTGTATACATAAGTATGTATGTACATAGATTGAAAATGTATATACTACATTTGCTTTTATTACATTACAATACAAGAAGTAAGTCGATATTTTCTCAACTTAAAAGTACATAATATTAAAAATGTTTTATACTTTATTCATGTTTTCCACGAAGAAATAACAAAAAGAATGAAATAAAAAATTAAAGAAGAAAAAATAGTATATTATTGACTTTACGAATTTACATTATGTTCATATACGTAGTATATCTATATAGATGAATGAATACACATACATACATACATATGTACATGTATGAAAGTAAATGATAAGGATGTGTTGTGTGTGCATAGCAACTCACTTCAAATTCACCAAACAATAGCAACATCATTGTATATAGATGATGTGTATGTTTATGATATAAGAGAAATAAAAATTCAAAATTATATCATAAAAATGAAATATTTTGATTTGCTCTTTAATGTTTTAATATTTTCGATATTTTGTTTGATTTATTTCAAAATATTATAATAAAATTATGAATAAAAAATAAATACTAAAAAAAAAATTTGTTCGTTATACAAAGGCATATCAGTTTTATTTTTCCTTTTGTAAGATTGTAAAATAAAATTTTTATGCTTATTATTCAATTTTTTTTTTTTTTTTTAAATTTGTTCGAAAAAAAAAAAATTAGGCCCAATTAGGAAAAAAAGAAAAAACATACTTATAAAGAAGAAAATAGAAGACCACTGCAATTTAGTATTTAAGAAATAGATACATAAAATTTTTCGTAATATTTCTTTTCTTTTTTTAAATATTGTATTTGATAAGCTAAATTAAATTCTTTAAAATGAGAAAAAAAGAGGAAAAAGCAACAGAAAACATGGTTATAATTTTATGTTTTACATTGTGTATTGTTAATTCATTTTCTATTACATGAAGAAAAGGGTCTGCATGATCTATCCGTATTCTATATATGTACATACATATGTATGTGTCTAAATATGTTCAAAGTACAATAGTACGTATATATATGTAGTTTATTTTTCTTAACTAGAAGTTGTACATGAGCTTACAAACATACGAATATTCATATTGTATACATATTATCCTTCTTTAAAATATAACATTACATGTTTTAAACGAAAACTAAACAAGAAAGAATGAACACAGAAAAAAAAAGAAAACGGTAAATTGAAAATGAAAAATAAGGAAAAAAGAATTTATAAATGTACATACATACATACATTCATATACATGTGTATGCATGCTTTCAAGCTTAAAAATGAAAATAATGAAAAATGAGATTTATTTTATCTCCTTTTTAGTAAAAATATAAAATTAGTGTATTACACACCGACCATTCGTGTATGTGTTCGTGTATATAATATTTGTTGTGGCATTACAATAACTGGATAAAATGTATATAAAACACATACATACATATATTTACTTGAAAACAAAAAATTAAAAAAAAAAAAAAAAACTAAATAAACAAAAAAAATATATAAAAGCTTACGTCTGCACTTAATAAAGACATACAATTTACTTACAATATCCGTACATACAAACTTTGTATCTGTATTGTATAAGCGTATTAAGTGCACTATTAGAATACCTAGCATTAGATATTTTATTAATAGACTTAACATTACCAAGAACCAAAAACTGTATATATATAAACAAATAATACATACATACACAACGGCTAAATTAAAGCCTTTTTACACAATACATCTTGTCCGCACATTACATAGTGTGTGCCGTATACATAGAAAACGATTTTCATTTTTCACATTTTCAATTTTTTATTTTTATTTTTACGTTACGTTTACTATAATGCTACTTACTTAACTATCCTGTCTCTTTATACGTTAGTTCAGTCGTTGAGTGTAAATAAACGGATTGTTTTTTGGCATATCTAGGGCATATTCTTGATTTTATCTTGGATTAAGATTTTATATGTACACTTTATTTTACGTGAATGTATGTAACATTACGAGTATGTATGAATGCACATTAAATGTATTTACTTTTGTTTATATTTACTTTTTTTTTATTTTTCTTTCTTAATCATTTTGTGGCCTTAGTTTTCATCTTGTACATATGTTCTTTTTCCTTGCATTTTTTTTAAATCATGTTTCATATTTATTACAAAAACTTTATACATTTCAAGTAAAAAAGTATTTTATTTTTCTAATGTATTAAATGTTAGTTTTGTATATAAGTAGAAATCCTTTTTTTATTGTATTAAAAAAATATTAGAAAAAAAAAAAAAAACCAAAAGAAATAAAAACTTTAAAAAGATATTAAGAACTTTAAAATGAATCATAATAACTACTCATTAAAATGGAGTCGAAAGGATAATGATAATAATTTGCAATAAATTAATTCTATTTTTAACCAAGCGGAAAAAAAATTTTAAATAATTAGGTATGAGAAAAAATCTCAAAGAATTTCCGAAATTATAAAGGATATCGAATTGTTAATTACAAAAATTTTAAATGGTCCTTCCTTTACAATTTTCTTTTTAACTAGCTAAAAATAGTGAAATATATTTTTTTAATTGCAATTAAATAATCATAAAAAAAATTTTTCGTTACTAATTAAATTTTGAATGTTAATAAGATTTGTTAAACTGTTAAGTGTACTTTTTATCATTTTCAATTTACTACACATTTGTCTTGTTGTTGTAATTTTTGATTAAAAAATTTTCTCATATCGATAAAAGTTAAAAATAATTTCAACAGAGAAATAAGTCTTGAAATATAACGTATTCGTTATATTGATGTCATGTGGTTAAATAATATTTCATCTCAAAGTTGTAGGAACGCAAACGCACCCATTATAAGATGTATAAATACATACATATTTATATTCATTATCCTGACATCCCGTACTCTGTACTATGTTATTAAAATTATTCATGAGTAAATTTTAACAAATGTGTAGGTACACAACGTATTTGTGATAACATTTAATCTTTTTTAATTGGATAATGAAGATATACAACATACATACATACATACAACTGTATATTTCTACTAATAGTTTATATAGTATTTAGAGAATAGCTGAAATGAGATTTTACATGATCGATTTATCCTTAAGTGGCTATTATTAAGTCAGAATAAACTTTTTTTTATCTTAAAAGTTTTAATTCTTTTCCTTTTTTTTTGCATGCTATTCCTATCAATGAGAACAAGAACCATTTGCTGAGTATAGTAGCACATGTATGTGTACATATTTACACAAATCAAAAAACTTGGAATCATTGAATTGAAAAGTCGGAAAATAAACAAAGAATTTTTTTTTTTTTTTTTTTTTTTTTGTAATCAAGAATAAAGGAGTAAGTAAGTGTAGATGTAATACATACGTGTATAAATATGGATTTGTATAGCTACGACGAGCTATAAGAGATCTCTACATAAGTTGTAAAGAGATATGTATGTTTGGATAGTACTACAAACATGAATTCAAAGAATCCAATGTGATTAACAAAATTAAAAAAACGAAATGGTGTTAGATTAATATATAGCCAAAAGATTGGAAAAACAAAATGAAATTAAAGAAATTTTCTTATACAGGTACATATACATACATATGTGTATACATATGAAAGTTGTATGTACATTTCAAAAGTTTCTCGTATTTCTAAATTATTCTTCTTCGGAAAAAAAAGGAAAATGATTCAAAATTGAATCAATATGAAAAAAAAAAATTAATCCTTGTTGGTAATCATACATATACATACATACGAGTATGTGTACGTTTTTACGAAAATGAGTATACGTTTATCATCATGCATAGCTGTCTAATCATAGTTTGTGACTTTCCTTTTTGGGTTTTTTTATTCTTGTATATCATATCATTTTAAGTCATTTCAAAAATTTGAAGTTAGAACTCGAATGTTGTAACCTCAATTTTATTTGTGGTTGAATGAGCACAGCAATATCATCGATAACAGAAAGTTTAATTTCATGAGTAAATTAATTGGCTAAAGCAATTTTCTTGTATTTAACTATAAACATATATGTATGTACAAGTACATACATATGTATAAAAAAGTATTTTTTGCAAACATTTTTTGATATATCAAGAAAATATAAGAAAACACATATGTATACATATATGTATCTTTACTTATGTATCTTTCAAATACATATGTTGTATGTACATATGTACATATGTATATGTATGTATGTATTTGAAAATAATATCCTTGTTTAATGTATAATATGAATGTATGGTATCTAGGCAACAAGAACAATATTAATAATAGCAGATACACTTGTTAATGTGCAATTTTGTAACATGTGATATTTTATATCTATTTGTGTAGTTTGTATTGTAATTGATATGGAGTTACTCAAGGGTTATGAAACCATGTGAATTCATCCGTTAAGAAGAACACACATATTGTGTGTATGTGTACGTATATTATATGCGTTATTGTATGTATTTGAATTGTTATTATATATATGTATATATAATACACAGCGTATTTTAGTATTATGTATCTGTTATTATCTTAATACAGAAAAAAAAATTACAGTAGAAAAAACCATTAAGAAGAAATAAAGTGAAACAATTTTTATTGAAACTGAATGGTGTGGAATATCAAGTAACAGTTGTTAAACGAGCACATCTATAATAAGACAATATATATGTATATACAGCATATGTTCTTTGTATTCACATACAAATTTTTCCCATTTATATGTATAATATACATTATATATTTTGTTTATATGTGTGCATAAATCTCAAAGTATGTATATATAAATGTACATTAAGTACTATACATACATATGCATATGTGTAAAAAATCTGTAAATATTACAAACAACATTTAAACCACTATACTACGTTACTGTTTGAAAAATATCCACTACTTTACTGTTGAGAAGAAAATCAAATGTATGTAAAATTGTACATATACCTATTTACAATTACATAAGTATACTATATACATAGTATAATCAATGTATGTATATAAAATATAAAAATTATGTGTATATTCACCCCCTGAATATATGTACATACAAAAGGGTTATTTTATTATGATACATTCAGGTTGTTATATTACATTATAATATAAAGTTAGTAAAATTAAATTATAGTATATTTTGCTATATATTATATAAATATATACGTACATATGTATAATATGTACATACATACATATGTATATGTAATGTGCAGACAACTGAAAATTGATTCTTTTCTTGAAAGACTTCAAAAGTAAAAAAAAAATGATGAAAACAAATAAAATACATGAAAACATGGAAACATGAAAAATGAGAAAAGAAATGTTTTATGATCAAATCAGATTGAACAGATTCAAAGTACATATAATGTACACACATATATGTATGTGGTTCATTATTTATTGTTACATATATAATCTATGTTCTATTATTTCCTTTTATTTTCATTTTTATGTTTATTTAAAGCAATTTTTTTTTATTATATTAACTTTTGTTTCAAATAAATGAGCTTATATATGTATGTATACGAAATGTTAACTATAACAGATTAGAATGTATATTTTTATATTGTACACGTTTTATAAATACAAATGATAGCTCACTTATATCCTTTTTAATATGACCAGTGTGCTCTTCATTCATTTAATTCATACATACGTACATATGTATCAAATATATGTTTTTAAAAATGTTCATATATGTAAATATGTATGAGATACGTATATATAATTCATTTGAAAATTATTTGATTTTTATGTTTACATAGAGATATCTTATATAAAGAAAATAAAATACTTTTACCTTTGCTTTAATAAAAATCAAAAAGAAAACCATAGAAAAATCAATATAAATATACACTTTAAATTTAAAATATACCTATTTGATTATATCTAATTGCAATATAAATTATTCATTTAGTAAATTTGTAACGAATTTAGTCTTTTCTTCTATTTTTTAATGCTACTGAAATAGTCAATTACGGTTCACATGAGTCCTAAAAGCGAATGTTACTATCTTATTCTTATATTGGTACAGTATAAAAATAACAACAATTAATTAAGTGTCGTTTAGATACACGTGTGTTTTTTTTTTCTTTTTTGTGGACAAATGCTGTTACCATAGTTTATAAATAATAGAAAGTAATATCAATTCCAACATATTGGGTAGAATTCACTTAATTTTTATTTCAATTCAGTTTAATTTTTAAAATTTCAAAATTGAATTGTTGTCATCTTTTTTACTTTCTAAGCTTCAATATTTTATATGCTCCCCCACAAGTATTTGATTTTTTTTTTGTCCTAATTTGATAATTTTGATAATAAAAAAAAACTTTTATTCTAATTATACTTTATTATTTTGAGTTTTCTTAATAAATATTTAAATGGAAACAAGGCATGTGTTTAAATTTTAAATTTTATTCATATTAAAAGTTTTATATTCAATTTTTATGTAAAATTATTGAAATTTCTTTTCAACACTAAAAATATTTATTAAAAGTTTCTTTTCAGGTCATTCAATTAATTATTCTTTCTTCTTTTATTAAATTACTTAAATGTTGTTAAAATTTTAATACCAAATTTAAAATAAGTAATGACATATGTAAACTCAAAGAAAATGAAAAAAAAAATGAAAAAAAATACAACAATTTAAAGAATCATACACAATAAATTGCAGTTCATTTCCAAATCATTTAAATTAATAAATGAGTTTGTTTTACACACATGTGTACTTACGTGTGTGGGTGTGTACGTATATTAACAGAAATATATAGCATATGAAAACTGAACACAAAAGAGTTACGCGTTTATGTGTAATACATACATAGATGTTAATGTACATATGTATGTATGTACATATATTTAATAAAGTTATGTCATATGTGTGTACGTATACATACGTATGTGCATTCATTTAAACGCACTTATGTATGTATGTGTATACTTAAATTTTCCATGAAATCGTAATGCAAATATATATCATTTTGTAATTAACTACATATAAGTAATTATTTTGTTTATTATCCTGTAAATATAATCGTATGGAGAAATAAATTATAAAGAATTGTTTTCTGTTTATATTTGAAAAATCATTAAGTTTGTAACGATGTAGTAAAACGCTTATAATTGTAATATGTATGTTATAACATTATGTAAAAATTAACATGTACTATGTACACCTTTATAATACAATTGCTTAAAAGCACATGTAAAAACAAAAATTACATCATAAATTATTAAATAAATTAAATGTAAATACATAGTATGTTTATTTAATTGCATTCTTATTTTAAAATATTCATGAATTCTAGTTGTGTTTGTACATAGAGTTTAAAAAAAAAAAAAATTAACGTATACATTACACACATATGTATGTGTTTGTAGTTATCATTTTAAATAGATAAACAATATATTTAAAAGTATTTATGTACGATATATGTTCATGTACATCATATAAACATTCAAACACTTGATATATTAATTTTGAAATAATTTGTTTGTTAACATTGTATATGACTTTAATTTTATGATGCCTTCACGAAATTTTTTTTATATTTTTATAAAATTGTGTTTAAATTAATTGAAGTGAAGTAAATACTTGTCATGCGATGTTGTATGTACTCATATGTATTTATTACATTTATAAAAATGGTCAAGTATTTTGTTTAATTGATTGTATTAATTATCATAATGTTAAATCACATTAACCTCCTCGTATATGAATATGCAATTTAAGTCTGTAAATACATGTACATTACTTTACTATCACTTCATTTTTATGTATTGCTGATATTCATTTTTAGAAAGGACGTGTTTGTATGCATGCATGTTTATGAAGCTAAAGTGATCATTATCAGTTGTTGATTTTTGTATCACATTTTGATCAATTAAAACCATTATTTAATTTTATTTCCCTTTTTTAAATAGAAAAAAAAAATAACAATAAAAAAATATGAAAAGGATTCATATTCTATTTTATATTTAAAAACAAAAAATTTCATTTTTTCCTGCTATTTTCTTTAATTACATTTTTTCTTTAATTACTTTTTTTTTAATATCTTTTGTTTGCTGCACATGTATACCTGTTTTTGAGACATGTCACGTAACCATCACATACAGAATATATCATGTTATTTTTTATAATTTTCCAGAATTTATTGTGAATTGCCCTTGTTATTTTTTCCATGATATTTTGTATTTTTATTTTTATTTCATACTTGTTCTAGCCTTTCTTTAAACAAGGTAGAGATAATTAAATACGATACAATATGAACGTCATTAAATATGATATAATATACTTGTAACATGATAAAATCAAAATACGAAATCTTTGTCATGAACACACATATGTACATACATACATATGTATGTACATATTTTTATAAACATTTTTAATTCACATTTGTACATTGTTTGATATTTGAGAAAGCTTTCGTCTTTTTTATTCCATTTTTTTTTTTTTTTGTTCATCTCTTTTTATATTTTTGTTCTGAAAACAATATTAATTTCTTATTATTCAAATTTTAAATATATAAATTTTACATTTTATGTACGTACATACATGCATTGGAATTGGAAATCACTTTTGTTTCCTTTTAATTTACAATTCATTGCAATTTCCCTGTTGAGGGAGTATTTATGTATTATACATCAACCACATGTCATCATGTCCTGTAGATTGACAGTTAAATTATACAGGTTTTTCATGTTAATATCGAATTTGTCGATATTTTAATGCAATCTTATATGTCAACATAAATCTTTTAAATAGGATATTCGAAATATATTATAATTTTTTTTTTAAATATATATTTACAAATATTACATAAAAAGATATACAAGGGAAATACTTTAATTTAAAAAAAAAAAAAACAAAAATCATAATAATAATAATATTCATGTATGTACATATTTGCAGTCATTGCAATATGTTGCAATTAAATCCGGCTTACAAGAGTAATCTTTTTTTATTGTATATACTTATGTCCGTATGTCCTTATACAATACATACAAAAAAAAAGTATACAACTAAAGAATAATATATTTAAAAGAGAAAAAAAATACTTTTGCACTAAAAGATTGTACGGAAAAAATTTTCATTTTTCTGTATTATATGCATTCATTGTGAACGTGTACACATGCAGTAAATCCTTTGTAAGTGTATATGTCTACTCATCATTAAAATTTTTGTTTTATTTTTGTTTTTATTGTTTTTGTGTCTGGTTAAAAACTTAGTTGAATATTTTTTAAATAATATTTCCAGAGACATGGTGATTTTAACACAGAACAGGGAAAATATAAATTTGTTCTTCCTATTTCTTTTTTTTAATAACTTTTACTCATTTCCTTTAATATAAATAAATACATACGTACGCAAAATGTAAATAAAAATTTCGATTTAATAGCAATAACGTTGAATAATATTGTTCATGATATATAATCACAAAAATGATTGATGATGTAAACAATCAATCGAAAATGAAATTGTCGTTGAAAAAAAAACTAATTTCTTTTAAAAATGAAGAAAATTAAATAGAAATAAATAAATATGACCTTTTTATTACTCCATATCCATACCTTTTAAAAATTAAAATGGGAAATTATTGTCTGTGGAAAATATAACACTGTCTTTTGTATACATAAATTTATATGTACATACATATGTATGTATATATATTCACAATATTTAAGGACTTGTACTTTATTAAGCTTATTTATACGCACATGTATATACATATTTACAGACCCATTAATGTCATAAGTTTCCTAAATTGAAGGCGAATTAGATCTGTTATAAAGTTGACTACATATACTGTTAAACTTATCTTTTCCAAACATTGATGAATTGAATTCAAAAGGGCATAAATCATATTTCGTTGGTACATATGTCATTTTGACAAGTATGAATTTAACACAAACACTTCGATCATGTGTAGTGATAGAGTTTTATTACACGTTTTCATTTTCTTTATAAAGCTTTCAAATATAATATATGTAACGTACATTGTATAGATACATCATATATACATATGTATATTGTATAATTTTATATACTTATATGTAGATATATATCAATATATGTATGTTGCCATTCAATTTATTTAAATATTATTTTTGTCTTTCATCTTATTATTCAATTCATTGCGTGTAAATAAATCTTTGATATGTACATACATATGTATGCAACAAGATATACGTGTAATAACATACTGTACATACATACATACATATGTATGTATGTACATGTTTGAGCATATACATACGCACAAATGTCAATGAATCATTGACCATGAAAAGGAAAAAGATTTATAAAAATAGGCTTTTATAATAAATGAAAACCAATTTTTATTAGGATTAAAGAAAATTTGTATACCACTATCATGTACATATGTATATGTACATATAAGAATGTGTATGTACATATGTGTGAATTTCCACCAAATGGTAGAAAAAATATAAAAAAGAATAATACAAGAAATAAGGAAAGGCCACATGTATATGGACATTCATATGTAGTTATTTCATATGTACATATGTACATACAACTAATACATAATGTGTTATCAATTTGTATGAACAAAAAAATTGAGTATGTAATAAATAAATAATAATTCGTAACTTCATTGAGTGTAATTATATCTTCATTTAGAAATTCTAACAGAAAATAAATGAAAATAAAAAAATTATTTGACATTAAAAGTATAATCGGTATATCGTACTATACATATGTACATATGTATGTACATACTTGAAATAAAATTAAAGTTGACATAAATTTACATATGCACACATAAATGTGTGAATGCATGCACATATTAATTGTGTTTATCTTTAATGTATTATTATCATGATATATTAATGACTGTGTATATAATACACGTTAAAACCAATATAAGAATTTCTTAAAATATTCATAAAAATAAATATTTTCTTACATTTACAATTACAAGTACATATTACCACAAATAAAAAACATGGTATGTATGCTTTGAATTCCATACTTAAATTAAATAATGAATTTTAATTCAACCAAATTTTAATTTAATTTTCGTTTTTTTTTTTTTTTTTTTTTTTTTTATGAATTCAAATTATTTTAACAATGAATAATTTGATTTTCTTTGAAAAATATTCATTCAAATAACCAGACTTGTATTATTGTTAAAATGTGATTTAAAATAATGAAATATAAATTCTCCTACAAAAAAGAATTGTATTCAATTTGTTTTCGTTTTTCGTTTTACCTTTTTCTTTGCATTAAAATTTTTCAATTTCATTTCGTTTCACCGTTTCACATACTTTCAAAACGAATTTATTTATTACACTTGAGAATCAAATTTCTTTTTATTATTTTATTCGCTTAATCATATTATTTCGTTTCTTTGTTTTATTTTATTTTATTTTTTTTATTCACTACTATTACATTTATACATTTATAAAAAATTTATTAAATAAAGACAAAATTTCTCTTATATACCATACATTTTACGTATGTATGAATAAAATTCTTTTTTTTTTTTAATATTCTTTATGTATATGTATATATATGCACTATCTGTTTTTGAAAATGAAAATATGCATTTACCTTTTATTTTACTGCATTGAAAATCATTTTTCTACTTTGGAAATTTTCTCTTTTATTATTATTTATTCTTTTGTGTTTTTCAATAAAGTAAATATGTTTATGTACTTGATTTATATGTGGTGCATTTTGAAGTGAATGTTATTGAATTTCAGTACAAATGAAATTGAAAAGAAATAAAATAAAATCAACTGATGACAAGGTCGTTCAATATATTCAATATCAGCTACATATTATATTTGCTTACCTTGTACCTTATTGCATTATATGTATAACATAAAATAAAATTGCATCTTATATACATATGTACATATGTGCATAATCAAAGGTATAAACACATAAAATGTAAAGAAATTTATTTACAATATGTTTTTTTTTTTATTTTTTTTTTTATTTTTTGTTTTATTTGATGAATTCAAAATTCTTATTTATTATTCAATTTATAATGAAAAATTTATTATTTTACTATACATTATGTGTAATATAAAAATTTTATATAGATTTTGATTTCATATTTTATTCACCTTACAAATTTAAACTTTATCTTTATAGTAAATTATGTTTTTAAAAATATTTTCAAAATATAAAATATCCTATTAAAATAGTTTTTATATTGTTTACATCTTTATAAATTTATTTAAACAAAAAATGAAATCAATAATTCCTATGTACATACAATCAATTGAAGTGTGTATAGTACATATACTTATACATATTTTTCAAATTGCTCATTTATTTGTATTTGATTCCATTAGTTCTGCTAATCATGGTTTAAAAAAAATTATTACGTAATTTGTAATAAAACTTTAAAACGAACAAATCAAAAACACAGTCAGACAAACGATTTTTCTTTCAAATCCCTTAAAAATGAACAATATTTATAAAAAAATATGTGAAATGGAAAATTATAAAAAAATCAAAAAAAAAAAATTTTTTTTTCTCGTTTTCTAAATGAAGCCAAAACAAAATATTGAAAATGGAAAAAGGAAAATATAAAATTACCCTTACAGAACTGAATTAAGGAAAAATTTTTTACTAGTTTTTTGTGATAATTTTTTTTTCTGTCTTGAAGCAAACACAAAAAAGAGATACATGAATAATTCACAAAAAAAAAAGGAGAACTAAAATAAAATAAGATGGAATACTATAGCTTTTGCTTTTTGTAGCCATTTTCATCGTTTTTCTTTATATTTTTCTGTTTTTTTTTTTATATTTATTTTGTCCTTTAAAAATAAAAATTTACATTCATACTGTACACATACACATGTACGCCTATGAGTTTTTAATCTTTCATCTTTTTTTGTATTTTTTGTATGTATAGTGCCATACACAAGGATAAATATATCCTTTAATGAATAAACACCGTATACGAAAGTATAGGAATAAAACTGAATTTAAGCAAAATGAATTGTACACTATTATATTCGTATTTGAAATGAAACTTTTCTTCTCAGTTTTTCATTTTCAGTTTTTTTTATCCCCTACTCATTTTATTTTTGCTTGTATTTCTTTATTTTATTTTGTTATTTTTTTTTTTTTTTTTAATTTAGTAAACAATACTTAATGCTGATGATTTTCGCTTCTAGGATATATGCATTTATTTTATGTATCTTTTTTTTCTGCCGTGTATTTATTTATTTATCTTTTTTTTATATGTTTTGTTTTCAATATTCACGTGTAACTAAAAAAAAATAAGAAATGAATACAAGAATACAAAGTTTTTAATTAATGCTTCTAACTTTTAGAAAACAAACCTATGGGCATAGTTAGATAAAATAACCTTCTTCTTCTTATTTATTTGATTTTTATCCTTAATTAAAAAAAAAAGAAAAAAAGAAAAACAAAAATGAAAAAAAAAATACTTTGGAATTTCTTTTTTTGAAATATTTCATCATTCGTTCTTAATTTTAATTATAGATTTTTGTTGATTTTGTTCATATGGTTAACAAGTCAATTAAATGATTCGTTTATGATCCACTTATGATGAATTAAATAAAAATACGAAGAACAATTATTCATTTAACAATATTTCATTTCTAATTGTTGTTGTATTTTCAATTTTATAGCAAAAATCATTTTTATTGTGTGTGATTTTAAAATTTAATACTTGATAGATATTAAATACAAGTGAAAATAAGAATAAGCATCATAATTACGATTTTTAAAAAAATATAATTAATTTAAAGATCAGAACAATTTATATGATAAAAACTAGGACATATAGTATATGCAACTGGCATAAATACAGAAGAAAAAAAATGTTTTTTTTTTTTTTTTTTTTTTTTTTTTTAAACAGAAAATTTATGAAATGCAAGTTTAAGTTGGCACACAAAAATCTCTGAGGACGATGGTAGTCGGTTAAAAAGGTGCCGTGAATACAAATTATAACATTAATCAATGTCTAATTCAGGCTCGTATATGTATTAGATACAATAACAATATTATACGAATTTATATGTGAAAAATGCACAATTCAGCACAGATATTTTTACTAAGAATAAAAATAAAATGTAAATTGTTAGAATTGTACGAAACAAAAAAAAAAAGAAAGAGAAATGAATAAATACGCTTTTTCAACTTTTTTATATGTCTGTGCATAATGTTCATGCAATGGAAGAAAAATATAACTTGGCAAACGTATCCGAATAATTTTTAGTGTTGTGGATCACTGAAAAATAAAAACTATTATGTAAACTGTTAGAATAACTATTATATACACAATTGTATTTTTACACCACGGTTTGTTGTTTTAGTCGAAATGAATAAAAAAAAATTGAAATAAATGAAGAAAAATTTTATAAAAAGAAAAACAGCTAGATATTTAGAAAAATGAAAACAAAATAAAGAAAAGAGAAATTAAAGAGATTACGAAGTGGAAGAATTACGAGCACTTTTATGAAATATTATAACTTATAAGTCAACATATTTTTTCGTTCTTGATTTTATTTTTGTACAATTTGATGAACAGAGAACAGAACAGTCGAAAACTGATAGTTGAATGAATATCAAATGAAATAGAAAAAATGTTCACGTTCACGTATTTATTGATGAAAATCTTATTCTTCAGTATTTATTCAAAACATCTTATCTAACGTTCAAACGTACATATCTCAAAAAAACAACACAAATACAAGACACATCTTTGACATGGAGTTGGTTGTGTTAGCTGGGAATTGCATTAAAATTTTATTTATTTTCATTTATTATTATGCGTTAAAACTTACCCTTTTTATAATACTTCTTTTAACAACTTTACACGCTTTCTTGTGCATTATAATATGTTTTTCCTTTTAAGTGCTACAAAATGAATTTTTGATTGCTTTTTTACAGTTGGCTCTTTTTTGTAATTTTACTACAAGATTAAAAGAAAAAGAGTAAAATGAAATTTTAATACTTAAAAAATTGCAATTTCATTGCTTAAATAAAATTTGTGTTTCTTTTGCTTAGTTGCATTCAGTTACCTAGAAGAAGGAAAAAGTTCACTCCTGACTCCTGAGTTCTGAAGAAAATTTTCAAGCAAGACAGTGTATTGTTTGGCATGTTGGTAGCTAGTTATCCATTGTGTTTGTGTTTAATATTATGAAATTCTCAGAAATGTGATATAACGTCTTCAAACGTTCAAACTCAAAGTTTACAAGTAATTTAACTTAATGTTTTCCAACAAATTCAAAAGAATAAAAATAAGAGGCAAAGCTCATTCCATTTTCTTATAAATGTAACGTAATTTTATGTGACTTATTGTATTTCCATTGTTTTCATAGTAAAAAGTGTATTATAACGTTTTTTAATACACAAAAAATGATTACAAGTAAAAAAATAATGTCAGCTAATTGAATGAAAGTTAAAAGCGTAAAAAAAGCCTTTACAATTCTATTTAAAAATAACGTATTTTTAAGAAAAATAAAATATGAAATTTTGAAAAAGAGAATGTTCATATCTTTAGCCAACAAAAATAACTAGCACAAACCAATTGTTTCGACTGCTAATTCAAAAACGTAACCCAACGTTATACATATAAACAAATACGTTTTTTTTTTTTTAATAAACAAATTTCAGTATCCTTCGTAAAAACTTGTATCCTATATTTTGATTATGATGTTTACAATTATGACCAATCTGAAAACACAGAAGTAAACTAAAAAAAAAAAGAAAGAAAATATATAAAAGAAAAGCAGACATTCTAGAAGAAATCTGACATTTTAAGTGTTTTAAGTACAGGACTGTGTGTACGACGACATATGTATGTACATTATATAATGATAAACTGATAAAAGGAAACAAAAACCTGAAAATTTCCAGAGTCACGCAAACTTATTATTAATTAAAAAACATTTGAAAATTTTAATTACAAATCTACTCAATAATTCCAATTTTATGTTCATTATTTTATAAAGTATCTTTGTATTTCAATTAATTTCGATTTGTACTCATCTGCTTTTATATACACGTACATACATATGTAATTATGCCTATATGTATGTAAGTATATTAAAATCGATATTAAAACAAATCAATAAAATAATAAAAGTAAACTGCAGAAAATAATACAGGTCATTTAAAAAATGTAGTTCTGATAGAATATTTAGATACCTTTTCAAAAATAAAAATAAAAATATTTTCATATGTATTATATGTATAAAAGTATTTTTTATTGTTTCCTTAACAATTTATAAACGTATGTTTTTAATAAGAAAACAGAACACTCTATCGTATCGTATATTAGGAATATAAAAATTTAATATAGAGTTAACAAAATATGATTTATTTATGTTTGAAAAACAGCCAAAAACAAAAGATAATCTAGCGATAACAAATGTTCAAAATAAATGTACAAAAATTGTAACAAATGTTTGCTATTATATATAAAATTATATGTACATACACACATTCATACTTAACTTATTATTTTATTTTATAACAATTTTATAGCTTTAATATGCATATTTATGAAGTGTTAATGGAGCTTAAATTGTTTTGGAAAATTTTTTATTTATTTATTTATTGTATTTTTGTACAAAATACTAATTTGTACATATTGTTTTGTAGAAAATAAAACTTAAATATTTCAAATATATTTTGTATTAGGAAGATATTTTATTCAACATGCATACATTGTAAAAGAACATACAATGAATTATAATAATAAAACAAAGGATCAAAAACATAAAATTACATTAAAAAGAAAAACGTTATAATTATTTTTTGTTATTTATTGTACACGTCTATTTGTACCAAATTGCCAAAGGAAATTTTCAATTAAATATTTAAATATACATACATATTTGTTATTGTTTCTTTCCTTTTTTTTAAAATTCTTTTGTATTTATAAATTATATATTTTTGCTATCAAATACACATATGAATATGTTGAAAATCTAAATATTTGTTTGATAACAAATAAAGCATATGTTTACAGAGTAATTTTCCCTGAATAGATAGTATAAAAATAAATTGACTATATAGTTACAATGACAATGCAAAGAAAACCATATAAATAGTTAAAACTAAAAACATAAAAGGAAATGAAACATATTATTTAATACAAACGTGTATGGGTAAACATAGATTTTTCTTTTTCTTTATGTTTTATTATCGTCGACATTTTCTTTATTATTTCTATGGCGCTATTTTGTTTTTTTATTGTAAATAAATCTAAGTTTTTATTGAATTCAAGGAAAATTCCAACAATTCCAACGTTCACTTTTGAATTGAATTGAAAAACTGAAAATTAATAAAAGTAAAAATCTTATTAACGTACAAAAATAAATACTTCATAGTTTTTCCTTTAATGTCACGTTTTGTAGAAATTTAATTTTCATTGAAAACTAATTAAAGAAATTTTAATGATAAATTTTTTATTAATAATTAATTTCTAAATATATTCATATACTCGTACATGTATAATTTTAATATTCTAAATGCAAATTTAGTTATAAATATAACGGATTTTTAAACGTATGAACCTAATATAAATTAAAAAAATAAATACATAAATAAACCATAAATCCATAAGTTTTCGGTATACATCCTTATTCGTATACCTAAATAAAATACAATTAAAAAAAAAAAAGAATAGCCCAAACAAAATTGAGGATACAAAGACAAAATAAAGATATTTTAGTGAAATAAATGAACAAAAAAAAACTTTTTTTATCTAAATAGATTTAAACCCAAACTTTAATGGCAGTCTGTTTTTTTTTTTCCTTTTTTTTTTGTCAAAAAAGAAAAACAAAGTATACGTACATATATACATACACCTATACAAACGGTAATTGTGTTTTTCTTGTATTGTTGTGTGTATGTACGTAAAAGTCCAAAAAAAAGGAAT
This sequence comes from Anthrax anthrax, assembly GCA_963971155.1. Classification (NCBI taxonomy): domain Eukaryota; kingdom Metazoa; phylum Arthropoda; class Insecta; order Diptera; family Bombyliidae; genus Anthrax; species Anthrax anthrax. The sequence continues at coordinate 24,848,531 of OZ020119.1, forward strand.
ATTATCCAAGGTAGGCTTTTCTCGTTGTTTTTATTTATATGTTTTCTTGTACATGAAAAACTTTATCTGATATCTTTTTTATTATATTGTTACTTTGGGTACTGTCTTCCTTATTTTTATTATACAAAAATTTATGAACATGTATACATATAAGTTAAATGTTTTATTTGAAAGATAAATGCCATATATAATCTTATGTAAGGCGATTAATTGGCTCTGAAATCAATTTGAACTTATAGAAATAATAAAAAAGAAATGGTAATCTCAAATGAAAGTGACAAAATAAGGATACAAATTAATAAGTTAACCAAAAAAGCGTAAATAATTTTCTATTTAGGTATTAAGAAAGATTTAGTTTTTTTTTTATTTTATTTTTTTTTTAAATTTTCTTAGTTTTAACCGAAAAAGTAGCTAATTTTACTCAGTTGAATACAAGAAAAATAAAATTTTCTTGCTATTTAACGCGTTTTCTTTTCTAACAAGAGATGCAAATATTTTATCAAATATTTCTTATTGTGATATGACAAAATTCCAAAAATTGTGAATTTTTCACTTAAAATTCTATTGTACACCCATTTTCTCATGTTTAGGTGACATTATTGAATAACTTAATTTATCTTATAAAGTAAAAATAAAACTTCATCATATCATAAACAAAACAACAAAAACATAGAAAGGAAAAAATTTATATTACCTCCTTATGTGCGTGTATATTTCTTTAACACATTATATTTGTAATACTGTAGAAATGAATAAAATTTCGAAACCGAAGCATGTTATAAATTTTATCGCCTTAAGGTATTTATTATGACATTACATTTATGTTTTGATGATGATGGCAATAAGATAAAATTGCTCAAATTTCTCATATAATGGCCCTTATAGGTCTGCTAGACAAAAAAATAAATTATGATTTTTGCTCTACTTCATTCACAGTTGAGTACAACAAATAATAAATTATAGAAGAACACATTTATGCTAGTTTTTACTGTGTGAATAAATTTTTCCTTTAATAATTTTTGTAATGTTTTCAAAAAAAAAATATTACACGTACATAAGTACATGCACGTACATATTATTATGTACGTTTGAATGGGTCGCTTTGTAGAATTCTACTACATGCGTTTTGCTTGATGGAAAATTATTCAGAGTTAAATTAACATTACCAATAAAAAAAATTTAAATCAGATGTTTTTATATGTACACTTTTTGACAATTTTTCAAAATTTTAAAAATAGCATTTAAAGTAAAAACAAAATTTATACATACATACATATGTATGTATATTTATGATAAAAAATTCATTAATAAGCATATTGTTAAAATTAATTAAAAATTTTAATAAATGATAAATGAGAAAAAAATAAAAATAAAATTTTTAATCATGTACATATAAACCATATGCTATTAAATTGCTTTATTAAATCTGAAAATTATATACATGTACACTTTGTAAATTTTAAACCGCTTAAATGAAAAAATTCAAAAATATAAAGAAAAAATAAATAGAATTAATATGCTTGTGTTCATTATATATGTGTAAGGGTTATTACACGTGTATAATATTGTACGTCATATTTACTCGTATCACACCGTATTTACATACATATACAGATTTGTAGATAATGTATTGATTACGTCAAACATAGAAACATATTATATTATAATTTTATTGTAAATTTTAATGGCTTTTCCTTTCTTTATCATGCTTTTGTCTGTTTTTTCAGCGAATTTTCATGAATAAAATTTTCATAGTTTTAATGAATGAACAACAGAAAATATAAAATCAATACCACAAAATATATAGAATCAATCAATACTTAAAATATCAGAAAATTGAAAATGTAAATAGCAAACAAATGTAAGCATGACGTTCTTTTTTTTTTACCTAGATTACAATCAGTTTAATTTATACAGAAATCACTTCAACTGGTATGATAAAATCACACATAAAAAATGTGTTTTTTTTTTAAATTTTTTTAAATTAATTTTTAAATGGCATTTAGAATTTATCATCTACAATTTTAGATTTTAAATTATTATACATATGTATATATTATAAACGTGTAAATATTATGCACGGTACGATATCGCATATTTTTTCATATGTATGTACACTGTAATAAGCAAATGCTTGCTACAGGTCATATAAAATTTTGATTTTGTTCAATTTACAAATATGCAAATAATCACAATATATATTTATCTATATGCATAATAGATATTTTATCTAAAAACACATATTCATATTTAGCTTGTTAACACTAAAAATTTTCCAATTAGATTGTATGATAACATTTTATACATACATAATATGTGTACATATGTATATGTATGTACGTATTAGTTAGTACAAAAGTTATGCATGTACAAAAATATTTTTGTAATTAATATGTAATCGGCAATATTGGAAATTTTAATTATTGTGACTGTTCCTAATAATATTATTTCAAATTGCTACACATATACACAATTTTTATATAAGCCTATAAAAGGATATGAATTTTATTACCATAAAATAAACATGTTTAATCAACTAATTAGAATTGCAATAATTAAAAAACAAAAAAAAAAAAACAAAAAAAAAAACAAAAAAAAAAACAAAATTCATACATACATATGAATATAACGAAAAAAATAAAAAATTTAACTTCAAAAATTTTAATTCAAAATCAAATTAAAATTTCATGTATTTTATTTTATTATCATTGACATATGATATGAATTTTTAATTTTTTAACAATATTTAATTAATTTTTGAGTTGTGTATTTTTTTTTTCAAATAGACAAATAATTTATTTATTTTAACGAGTATCATCATGAAAACTAAGTAAAATACAAAATTTTGATATTTTTGAATCACAAATAAAAATTAAAAAATGCAGTGTATTTGTTCGATTTATTTGCTAAAAAAATATTTTTTTACATGCATTTGCGAAAATCAATGAATTTTTAATATCAATAAATTTAAAAAATTTTTTTAAAAATTAAATAATCTTTTAAAAATCATTTATTAGTTTATAAATCAAATTTAAAAATATTCAAAATTTTTTCAAATATGTACACAACTGGTATTTTACTAAATTAAATTTGATTTACATATTGTTAACTTTTATACATACACAATACACATTTGAATAATAAATGCCTGTATAAATGCCTATATAAAGGCAACAGTACACCAATATTTAAATAATTTACCTCTAAAATATAAAGTTTCTATTTTAAAATAGGGACTAATTTCAATAAAATACGTGCACAAAAATATATGTATATGCGATTTATTCTATATAAAGTTCGTACTCTTACTAGTATTATATATGCTCTACGAATACTTATTATATACTCTTAAATACTTTTTGAATTTCTATTCATTGAAAAAAAAAAACAATAATTTCATTTTAATTTAAATTTTTACATTTAAACAAATACATGTAACAAAATAAAATAATTTTAACTTAAATTAAATTGGATTAAAAGTTAATTTAATTTTTAATACAGTAATGTTTTCATAGATTTATGGTTCTTTCACGAAAAAGAACGAATTCAAAAACAAACAAAAACATCTTCTGATGGTTTTAGGTAAAAGACCTTGATATTAACAAACGTTTTATTCTGATTTTCTGGACACGTTTTTATGGTCATTGTAAGTGTGTTTTAATAATTTTAATTTGTATTTTCAAAAATTATTACAAACTCCAGTATTTGGTTTAAAAAAACACCTTTCTACTTATTATTTTTTTTTTTTAAAACGTTCCTAAAAATTTTCAATAATTCTATTTAAATCGAAATTTTATTTGCCATCAACGTGTCATATGTATACACAATATTTTATACAAAGAACTATGTTCAAAAACAAGAAAACTAATGTTCAACTTATTCCTTGAAAAAAATACAAAATGCATATAAAAGGATCCCAAGTACAAATCTACCCACATATACGTATTTATTCCTATACATATTTAATTTTCGAACAAAGAAAAATTTAAATTTAATTTTTTTTTACTTTTTTGGCTATTAAACATTATTCATAAATGTAATTTAAATACAACATCATTATCATATTCTTTAGTCAAAATCTCTTAAATTTTCTTGTCATTTTCATACATTACATACATTTTCATACATATCTATTGCAAGAATATATTTTCTTGAGAGTTTTATTAAATAAACTTGATATGTAAGCATAAGAAAGATGATGACGATAATGACATAATCATTTACATTGATGTTTGTTTTTTTTTTTTTTTTGTAATAAAAACCCAAAAAAATAAAGAATAAAAAATTCAAAAAATGAAAAAGAAAATATGTTTCATTTTCAAAATTTTAAGAACATTCTTACATTGCTTTATTAAGACGTTTCTTTCCTTTTTTTTTTTTTAGTTGTGTCATCATTCATTAAAATAATATTTTACATTATCATATCATAGTACGATGCGCATCTATTCATTTTATTTTAATTTGTTTTTTCATTGTAATTGTTTACTTATTTTGTATACAAAAATGCCAGGATATACATATAAGAATAATAATGAATGTAATGATAATTTTTGTGTTGTATATAAATTACATACATATATATAATGTATATCATACTTTTACTATATACAGAAATTTGGATTATTATCAAACGAAGCTTTTCATAACCATTCCAAATTAAGCCTTAGATTTATTCATTTGTAACGGAAGGAAGTTACATATGTATACATAAAATTTGTACATAATACATACTTTTTTTTGCTCCTTTAATTTGTGTAAGCGTTTGAGCATTTTATAAATAACATGAAACCATGTGTAAACATGAATTTTAAGAATATTTTTGAATTATTTTGATTTAAACTTTTCATTATTTTGCAAATTATATACACATATACATATGTACATATGTATATCAAACTTTCTACCAATTAAGCACATCAAACATTTTATTCAGATTCATTGAAACCATCCGCTACCATATCTAAATTGTTAATATTACATACGCGTGTGCTATGTACAATAAATAAATGATTATATCATATGTATGATACACATACATACATACATACATATAAAACGTTTCCATTCAAATTATGTAATATCATGTAATATCTACAATTTTTTTTATAGATTTTCCAACTGTATATACGAAATAGATATGTATGTTTGAAAGTACATACACATAAATAAAAAATGATGATAAAATGTTCACAATCACAAAAAGAAAATAATTTAAAGCATATTTCCAAAAATGTGTGTACTAAACAGTTATTCATATACATACATACATATATATTAATGAATTTATGTACAATGTATGTTTGTTGGAAAAAAAAGAAAAAAATGGTAAAAATGACAACGTAAAACCCCTGGCGAATAACATTATAAAAATAATATGTAAAAATATTGTATATTTGAATGGAGTTAATATTTTGTATAACGAGTGTTTCAAGTATACATACATATGTAAAATACATACATACATATTTGAAGGGACATTATATCAAAAATTCAAAAAATTAAGTAAAAAATATAAAATACCACTTTTAAAGGTAAACAAAAACATAAAAGAACAAACCAAAACGAGAAAAAATGTGAAAAATCCATTTTCATAGTACCTACATACATATAGTATTATTTTTGTATTAATTTTCTTTTTTATCTTAAAGGTTTTCGTCACTGTTGATAGAGTATTATCTCACCGTATGTACTTCAAAACAAAAAAAAGGTATACGTACATAACATGAATAATTAAAATTCAACTAAAGAACCAGTACAACTTTTATTGAAGAATTTGATAAAAATAATTACCTACGTTTTTTCATCAATTAAAAGTGAAAATTAATTAGCCTACTTTTATTTGTAAACGCACATGCGTATGTTAAATAACGACACATGCCTTATCCCTTATATTCACATTTAAAATAACAAAATTTGTGTAAAATGAACTTTAAAAAAAAAGATTACCAATTTTACAACAATATTTGCAATTATTTTTTTATTAAATTCCTTATAAATTTGTAAATAAATACACAAATGCGTATGTATATGCTTGTATGTACACGTGTAGATAAATAATGTACAATGAAAAATCAAATTACATAACTTTTTAATGATTTTTCATTTTCACTTTTGTATATCATGCATATTTTTATTTATTTATTTTATTGTATTTCACTTTAAAAATTTGTTTCTGTCATTCGTAAAAAAAAACATTTTTTTTGTCACGCTAAACGATTGGTGATTGATACCAACAAAACAATTGCATATGGTTTAAAAAGCAAATCCTCATATAACGTACGTATATGTACATACATATGTTTGTATGTAATACACATGTACACATCGATCATACCAAAAACAATTTTTTGTAATTATTATTATTATTTTTTTATTGTACTGTTTATCCTTGATTCACCAATTTAAATTTTATTCAACGTGGTAACGTGCAAAAATTGTTGTTACATGATTCCAAAATACGCACAGTTAAAAATTGTATTTTTCAATAAATGATTGATGCCTTACGATAAAGAAGAATGATGGTAAAACATTTAAAAATAATTTTTGGTTTGTTTTTATCGTTTCTTTTAATTAAAAATTTCAACTGAATGTCATATATGTATGTAGATACGGTATAAATATGATCTTTTTAACCATTTTATTTTTTAAATTCATTCTCATTAATTTGATTTACTATAGTATAAAGATTAAATAAGTCACAATTTTGGTTATTCGAATTTATATCAATAATATATTACATGAGATTCATTCAACTATTACATAATACACGTAATATATAGTGTTTGTATATATGTATGTATGTACATTTATAATGCATGAATTTATTTAGAAGGACTAAATATTTCAATGTACATTTTATTTCATATTAATTAGTTCTAACTTTTTTTATTTCATCATTATATGTACCTAGTCAAAGTTAACATCTTTAATTTTTTATTATTATTATTTTTTCCCACATTATCGATTGTTTTATTTATGTATATATGTTATTAACACACGTGCTGTTTTCAATCGATAACTAATTTTAGAATTTTATACGTATGTACATATGTATATACAGATTATATCACGTACATATATAATGTAAAATATTATTTAATATTAATTTTATGTAATTTAAAATTATTCTATTTTTATACATAATGTACAAATGTATGCATGTATATAAACATAAAATTAATTTTCAATTTAGAATTAACAAAAAAAAATCTTAAAATAAAACTGAAATGATAAAATGAAAATATGTATGTATGTATTAAAGTTATTAACTGTAAATTCGTGGAAAATTTTGAAAAATTCAAATCTGGAACAATACAATAAATTTGTTTTGAATGGTTATTGTTCTAATTATTACCTACTTAAAAAATTAATTATTCAAAAAACAAACATGTTTTCGTAGATGACATTTAAATTCTATGTTTTTTTTTTTAAATTTTATCGAAAGGGTTCTATGACATTTATCGTATTCTACTCATGTGACTTTTTTTTCCAATAGAAAACAATTTTTGAGATATTTTCTATTTTTCATTCAAAAATAAAAAAAAATAATAATAGTAATATCATTTCACATTTTCAACGAATTTGAAATTTTCTAATTTTTTAATTTGTCAAAGCACGACATTCTGACATTTTATGACATTTTATTTTATTTACGTAAAATACTTACTTTTGTACATTAAGTGGAAATATGAAAACATTTAGACACGTAAATAAAAAAAAAAAAAAAATAGAAAAACTTTGGAAAAGCGTATTGATACATTAAAAACGGTATTGAAAAAAAAAATGCTAAGATGTAATTTTTTTTATTACATTAATATTTTTCTATCTATGAATCTTTTCCCAGCTCAATTTATACACGAACCTACGCATATTTATTATTTTGTAGAATTTTCTAATGCTTTTCGTAATTTATTATTATTCTTACTATTATTATTATTATTAGTTTTTTTCTTTCTTCTTTTGTTTTTGTGTATACTGTTCTACATTTTGTTCGTTTTTCTCTGTTAATGACGACGTATGTATGTATGAAAAAATACATTATTTCGATGCGATAAAATAAAAATTTCTTCATAACCTTAGGGATAATGCCTTGATGCTTAGTTATAGATCGAACGGAAAATAAAAAATGTAAAAATCAATGAAATAAATAACTTGTTCGTATGTACGTAAAAGTGTATAAATATGTTATACGTGTGTATTCAAAAAAAAAAGGAAAAAAATAAAACGAATATAAAAAGAATAAGTAAAATAAATTGAAACAATTCATTTTTGTAAAATTTTAGTTAATGCTCGTAGAAACAAATGGAAGTTATTATATGTACATATCCTTGTTTTCCGTTTTTCAGTATTCATTAGTAAAACGTAATGTTTTGTCTTTTATTTATTTTATTCTCAATTAAGTACATATTATATATCCAGGGCAAAAATAAGGAAACACGTGTACATTATTTTATAAACCCATTGATTAGCCATAAATAACATTGCTCTTTATATTGATTATCTTTTAGATAATTTCAATAGTATTCTATTTATTGCGTTTAAATTTTTCTATTAACGTTGTGTATATGTTAGATTTAAGTTTTCTATTTCTTTAAAAAGTAATATATTTGTGTTCAATTTTTCATGATGCTGCAATTACTTTAAAGTACCAAAAATCTCTATATTTCTAAGACTTGAAATTTTACCACGTATATACATACATTTTCTATAGACTGTATTGATTATTTTGTCTGAAATTTTCATTTGAATTCAAGAAAAGCATTAAAATCTGTTGAAATTACTACGAAATAAAATCATAAATAACAAAAATTTTGTCTCTTCCATTCGAAAAAAAAAATTTGATTTTAATACAGATCAATCAAATTATGTTCGTTTCATCTATGGACTTGTCCATTTTTATGAAAAATTAATGAAATTCTAACAAACGAAAAATAAATTAATATGTGCATTAAACCTGACTTTTAGCTCTTTTTTGTAATCTTTTTAACATTAACATTGAAGAATTTAAAATTTGAATTATCCTATTTCCTATTTTTTTGAAATTATAACAATGGCATTACAAAAATCAAAAGGATTTTACAAAACTTCGTAATACAAACAAGGCTTTTATCATTTATTATTGTTAGATTTAAACTACATAGAATAATTTCATATAATCATAATTTCTGAACTTTCCAAGATAAGAGCTTAGTCAAAGTTTACAATGTTTTTGTTTTTTTTTTTTTTATTTCTTGGAATTGTACCATCAGTTAATGCAAATATTATTTATATGCATTATAACTAAATAGGATTATTAGCTTTTCGTAGATTTTTGTACACAAAAGTTAAAATTATTTTACGTTGCAAACGCAATGTTTCTAATAAGTAAATTTTATTGAAACTATTTTTAAATCAATTTCGGTTGTAATATGTAAATGTTGTACAAAATGTACTTAATATTATAAAAGCGAATTTACTTACATCTTCTTTAAAATTCAAATGTATTTAAAAGATAATAAAAAAAAAACGACAAAATGTTTTAATTTATATACATATATACATTTATGTTATTCAACGCCGAAAGATATGCAAATCAAAGTGAGAAACAACATTCTATACTCTGTCCACTAATATTATGTACTCAAGATCTTATGGAGATTACTTAAAGTGGTATCATTTTACATCACTTTGTATTGATATTCAAAAAATTCATCTAATATATAATAAAAACTTTGTGGACTCTGGTAATACTGCCCGTGAAACAGTGTTAGATGAAATTATAAAAGAAGAAAATGACATATGTACATACATATGTACTCCCATAAGACCTTGAGTGCATAATATTAGTGGGCAGAGTATAAATTTTTAACTTTTTTTTTAATACATATTCTAATTATTCCCAATGTTGTTTTTTTACTTATTTGTATACATTAATCTATCCATGTTTATGTATGTATGTTTTTAATGTTTCATTTTACAATTTCAAAAAAGGATAGTTATATTTTATCCGTGTTAGAATGTGCATTGTAAACGTATACATATGTACTTGGAAAAAAAACGACTTTAATTTTTTCTAGTTGTAAATTTCATCTGTACTGGCATGTATGCAAATGAATGCTTCTTACAAAAGAATTCAAATGATGAAAAAGGAAATTAAAAAAAAAAAAAACGAAAAAAACTTAAATCTTTACAAATAATGTACGTACAAAGTAATAGTTGTTAAGAAAATACAGATAAAATTTTATATATTTTCAAAGAATGAATAACATCAAACACCAAGAAAATATTATGAATTCTCAAGTATACATACTTAGGTCATGGTTTTAACAACAAATTTTAATCTGTCTAAAAGAGAAAATATTTATTTAAATTTGTAAAGAAATAAAGATTTAATTTTGTTGTTGTTTTTCATATTTATCGTGTAGAAAATAGATTCGACAGATATTAAATGCAAAAAAAATTAAAACAACAAAATTTGTTCTTTTCAAAAAGGAATTTCGAAAAGGAAATAAAATTTAAATCAAATAATTTTGAAATTTACCTTGAATATGAATTAAAATTAATTACGAAATTTAAAAACAAAATAAAAAAAGACAAGCATCAAAAATATTTTTTAAAAAAATCAGTTCCAATTAGCTCGAATAAATTTATTGAAAAAACAAAAAGGAAAATGTCTATCAATTGTGTTGTGAATAACAACCCTTTTATCGGTTATTTGCAATTTTGATTGACACATTTCTATCTTTTAAAAATTACATTAAATTTTTCCAATTTTGATCTACGCATTAAATTTGTAAATTTACTAAATAAAAAAAAAAAAAAATTTTTTTTAAATGTATAAAATTAAAGAAAAATCAAATTTTATTTCCATTTATTCTATTATATATTGTTGTCATTAGAGTAATGATATCATCATCCTTCAAAATTTTTATTAATCTTCTTTCTGCTAGAATGAAGTGAACGTGAATGAATTAAAAAGATAAAAAATAAAACCAAAGTAAAAAAAAATTAATGTAAAACAAAAAGGGAAACAAGAAAAAAAACATTTCTATACAAAAAATGTATGTATTTTGTGTACATATTTCAAATACATTAAAATAAGAAAAAAAAACAAAAATTGAATTTAAGAAAAAACAATGAGCCCAATGGAAAAAAAAGAAAAATAAAAACTTTGATGCTTAAAAAAAATTTTTTTTTAGTGTTATAAAATGTTATCAAAGCTTTATGAGATTTTTTTATTTTTGCAAAGAAAGCCTAATATGTATTATCAAAAGTATGTACATACAAATCTACACGTATTAACTGTGTATAGCGATATATCGCTACATACGTACAATGTTACTTGTATACCGTATAGTTTAAAATCATGTAATATACAAACAGAATTCGTGTACATGTATGTATATACAACATGTCAATATCATATGTAAATATATGTACATAAGTGCTCATGTGCTTGTCTTTATACAATATATAAACTTTTAATACGGTTATAAAGAATATAAAATAAATTGAATAAAAGCACTCATACATACCATTGTATATATTTATATATACAATATACACACTTCTAAATATCTACACACAATTGAAAGCGAAATCTTTTTATTTTGTTATATTTTATTAATAACATAAAAAACTCAACTTTTGTTCACATAAAATTAAGATTAATCACATAAATATACAAGAGATTACATATTTACGTGTACGTTTAGTCTAAGAAACAAGAAACAAAAAGTATACAAAAAAAAAAAAAAAAAAATTATAAAAAATGGAAAATTTTATATAAAAAAGAAAAATTATTTTTTTTTTAAATTTTGTAAGGGCACATGCATACATACATGCAGATATAAATATCTACGTGTGGTATGTATGTATGTACGTTTTATTTAAAATACGAATTTTTTTACCAAAAAAAAAAAAAAGGAAAAAGAAAATACAAAATAAAATGTAAAGAAAAAATACTGTGTACTTTACATATTCGAATGTACTCATATGTATGTATGTAAATGCACGTGTCAAAAAAAATTCGAAAAATCTACATACGTACGAATAAACTCATTTTCTTATATAATATGAAGAAGTGTACACAGAAGGATATATGTATGTATATACATATTTTAATAAATATAAGCATAATTGTGCACTCAGCAAAATACATACATATATGTACATAATAATGTACACAGATATTTACGTATGTATGTAATATGTACATATGTACATATATTGTACTTAAATTATGACGATCATTGAGATAAAAAAAAAGTAATATTTCAGAAAAGATTTCAGCTTTAAGATTGTATTTTGTTTTTGATTTCTTTATTAGTAAAATCATATAAGATACCCTTTTGCATACTGTAGACAAGCATTGTGAAAAATATCATACGCAAGAAAAAAATTATACAATATTTTCCAATGATGAAAATCAACCTTGAAACTTCAAGAGAAGAAGACAACATACACGAATGAAAAAAAGGAAAAAAAAAATATTGATAAAAATATTTTTATTCGTTTTGCCGTTGTATTTTACATAATTCATTCTGCTGAAAAAGTAGGAAAATTTGACATGAATTTTTAAACAACAGAAATATAAGGAAAAGGAAAAGAACAAACAAATTGTATTATTTATTGTTTATTATATTCATTTTCATAATATAAAAAAATTTAAATATATATGTAAATATACACGTGTTCATTTAGGTAAATGCACCTTTCTGTTATTTTTTGTGTTTGTTTGTGTTTTGTTTTTGTTAAATAACTTTGTGAAAATTATGAAAAATTAAAATAAATTTTCAGAAAAGAATGCAAATGAACTGTATTTTATTTAGAATTAAAAAAAAAAAAAAAAAAAAACAAAAATTATTCATTTCAATAACTGTCATGTGCAAATAAATTTTAATTTATTTCAAGTAAAAAAATTTTCATATTTTTTCACATTTTCTATTTGTGTTTTTGTTTTTTACGTGATTTATTTCTTTATTTTTGTGCATGTTTTTTTTCTGTTATTTTTTTTAAATGATAAAACTTTTCTATGAAAAAAGGTTTCAAAAAAAAAAAAAAAATAAATAAAAAAAATAACCCAAATTCAAATTTAATTTAGAATAACCTCTAAAACTTTTAAAATAACATTTTTAATTTATTTGTATACGTATACATATATTTTTTTATTTCTGATAAAAAGATATGTACAAGGTTATATTCCATTTTCATTTTATTCTTTTACTTTTACTAATTGTTTTCATTTTTATCTAAATTTTTTTTTTTTTTTGTTTTTCTCACTAATTTTTATTTCATTTTTTTAATTACATAACAAAAATATCAACAAAATATATGTATGTATAAATACGATGTTCATGATGATAGATAATCAAATTTTCATTAGAATTTTAAGAAAATTTTCTAACTACGGACGGGTAAATAAAATAAAATATACATATTTATATAAATTAAAAACAAAAATACAAAGAAAAAAAAAACAAATTAACAAAAACAAACAAATTCATTATCTATACAATTTTCATATTCGTTATCATAAAGACAATCATTATAATTTTTTCTTTTGTTTTTGTTTTGTTTTTTTTTTTTTTTTTTTATTTTACAGAAGGAAAAAAAATTTAGAGGAAAAAGAGAAAACATAAAAATAAAACAAAACCATAAAAAAAGTTTCTGTATATAGAAATTTATTTTTCTTAATTATCATCCCTTTTAAATGAAAAACGTAGACAAAACCACTTTCACTTTTGTATGTATACAATACATATATACAAATATGAAGTAACAAATGTAAAAATATTTTTATTTTTATTATTTTTATTTTTTTTTTAAATTAAAAAACATAAACAAATAAACTGTATATAGACAAAGAAAGAAGTTTTAAATTACAAACTTGTACATCTATTGTTACGTACGGTAGTATTCTACGGTTATCACTGTGTACAGTATAAATTATACAAAACACTCAATAAAGAATTTTCATTGAAATTCTTAAATATTTTTATGGATTTTATTAATGTTCTTTATATACAGCGTGTTACATGTCGTGCCACAAACAAGTAAACACACACATACACATTGACAAACATGATATATAAATGAAATCAAAACAGTCTCATTTACATATACAAAACCATTCATTATTATCTTACTATGCGTATATATATACATATACAATATATTTATTGTATATTATTTTAGTAGTTTAAATCTCAAGGATTTTCAAGAAACAAATAATAAATTCTAACAGATTTTAATTGAAATTTTTTAATTTGATTGCAAAATGAATAAATAAATAAATTTTTCGTAATCAAAAAAAAAAATAAAAAACTGAAAAACAAAAAAACAAACAAACAAAAAATGAATAAATGAAACAAACATTCAAAAAATAGAAGAAGAAGACGAAATTTAAAAAAAAAAAAAAAAACAAAATATAGTCGTAATGACTAAATTTGAAAATTTTATTTTTGTTTATTTTGTTTGTTTGAATTTTGTATAGAGAAGAATTTTTATTTTTAACAAAAACATTTTAAAGTAACTTAAATAAACAATGATAACAATGAAATATATTTTTTTTTTCAGTTTTGTTTTCTTCACTTTTTCATTAAAATCCTATTAATGTTTTTTTTTTTTTATTTAGAAATTTAAACGAAGAAAAAAAAAATTATGTGTAGTGTGAAAATTATAAATAAAAATTATTTGTTTTTTTTTTTCAATTTTTGAATTTAAAAAACGAGAAAATATTATAACTGTTCTTAAATTTGACATTCTGGATCATGGAGACATGACATTCATTTTTAATATTTAGAAAAAAAAAATAAATAAATACATAAAGGAACAAATAAAAATTACGAAAAAACATGAAGTTTGCCCATTTTAATTTAATGATACTCATACATATTTTCCTTTATTGCTCTTAATGCTTTAAGAATTTTCTTTTTAAGATGAACTGTAAAGGTCTTATGTCTTCGAAAATTATGTACATAGTACAGGTTTTTAAAATATATATTTTTTTTATCATTTCTGTTTAGTTTTTTTTTTCTTTGTTTTGTAAATTATTTACTATTCATGTCAAATGTATTTTCTACATTTCCGTAAATATCTCAGAAAGGTATACAAAAAAAAAAAAGAAAAGTTAAGTAAAAAATAAACAGAACTAAAATGCCAAGTACAGCAAGGAACATTATATGTATGTGTTATTCCATTTTAAAATAAAGAACTATTTGTGTAAAATTATAAGCAAAAATATTCAAATATTTCTACAAACGAAAAAAAAATATACATAAGAGATAAAAGTTAAAATTTCATAGCTTTTCATTCTGTATTCAAAAAAAGAAACGAAAAAAAAACATAATTTTTTCGTATATCTTTACTTTTCATCAACTATGCTAAAATGTAAAGTGGGATTTACATAATGGTTGCATGAAATAAGGTTTCTTTAATTTTGTATTTTTGTTTTTCCTTTCTTTTATATATATATATATATTTTTTTTTTTTTGTATAAAAGGAAAAAAACATTGAATCCAGAATATGAATTTCTATATAGACATTTTTATACCTTTTTTGACGTAATATGTAAGCACGATTCATAATTCACATTTATGTATATTTCTTTTATTTTGTATTTCCTTCATCGCTTTATTTTCTTGAGTTTTTTTTTATTTTCATTACCATAGTGAAAATACATGAAAAGTTTGAAAAACAAATTTTCTGTGGAATTGTGACAAATTTTCTTAATATCATTTTACGATAAAAAAATAAAATCAACTTATGAAAATTAATACAAAATTGTTTATGTATTTGAATAGATAGTCAATTCTATGAAAAGGAAATTCGAGTAATATATGTATATAATTGCATGTTGTAATACATATGTATATGTATATTACTTATGTACATGTAAACATTTGCAAAATGTTAATATTTGATTTTTAATTTGTAAAAATCGTTTGTCATTGTTTTGCTTTTAGTGTACAACAAAAGAAAATCAAAATAAATCTGTTGAAAAATTTTAATAAAAATTTTTAAAATAACTTATTTTCTATACGTTATAAATATAGCAAATAATAATTAAATTTTGTGTTTAATTTGAACAAAAAATAAAAATAATAAAAATAAAATTTGCACAAAAAACATGAAAGGAAAAGATGAAAAAAAGGATAAAATTTCATAATTTGCTTATTTTCATTTTTATGATTGAAAACAATTCACGATAAATACAAAAAAATAAAAATATAAAAGCATAGATGAAATATAAAATTACTTGTGTACATATGTACAAGAGATATACATACATATGTGGATGTTTAAAATTATATATAAAAAAAGAAAATCGTTTGTGTAATGTATGTGTAATCGTTGATATTAAGTATTAGGAAAAGAAAACCAAAACGTAAATTTCGTAATAACGAAGAAAATTATGTATGTAATCCTATACAAAAAAGAATACTATATCTTTTTATCTTTTATTTTTTATTTTTGTTTTTATTTTATCTCATTTTTTCTGGTTTTAAATTTTGATTTTGTTGGCTGTGACTTTGTACCTATATATATGTATATAGGAACATATCTAAAAATGCCTTTACATCGCCTTTGTTTATTTACATACATATGCATATATGTATATATTTATATATATATATTTATAAGTATGTATAGGCATAAAAAGGTGATCATACATTTTATAAAATTTAAATTTCCTTATATTTCTTTTGCATCATTAATTTCTCATTGTTTTAATTTTCCTATCATTTTTCCTCTTTTCATTTTCATTGTTCATTTTTATTATGGAAAATAATATCTTTTATAATAATAATAAATTAATGGAGATATTTATTTTTCAAATTCTATACACCACACATATAATAATTTCGTTTTTCATTTTTTTTTTGTATGTATGTTTTATTTTCTTTTATTTATTTTTTTTCTATTTTTTCATAAAATCAATTTCTTTTTTGTGTTGAAAAAAACAAATTCTCTTCTTATATTAGTGCGTTGTTAGTACTTTTTCCGCACTATTTAAAATCAAAATAAAAAAGAAAGTGCCAAGATATCGTTATCCATAAATAACACATGCATTACTTTCAAAAACATTTTTATTCAAAACCATTAGAAGAAAATATTACTATAAAACACACTCATCATCTTATGTATTATATGTTATATGTATAACCAATTGTGTATGAATACAAAATATATTTTACATATAATCAATGTGTACATTTAATGTATATAAAATATATAATACATATTCGAATAATATATACATATATGTATTTCGTATGTATTCTGTATAAGTGTGAATGTCATTATGTATTTATTACAATCATACACAAAATTCAAATCCAATCGTGTATAACTATGCGATAAAAGGGTTATTTACTCTTGAATGACCGTTTCCGCTTGTTTAAATTCAAAAGAATAAATTTTTTCTATATATGCGTATATGTATGTATACACACATTCACAAATACATGCGTATCATACATACATGTATAAATATGTATACACATCATACGTACATATACATTGAAAACAATGCATTTGAATGAAAAATATACTGAAAAATGTACAGATTTTAACATAAAATTCTTATTTCCCAAACTCTTTTTTATTTCTCTTTCTGTTTATTTTAAAAATTTTCTAACAGAAAAATATTATAAAATCTATAGAATAAATATCATTTTTATTATGTTTTATTTCATCTCATCATATTTTTTTTATTTCGTTTTATATTTTATGCTGTATTTTTCATCACCAGTTTTCGTTAAAAATAATTTATTCAAATATAAGTGTAGTGTAGTAATGTTGTACAAATATTATAATGTATGTACTGTATGTATATTCCATGCAAATACGTATGTATATATATGACGTACATATGTATACGAGTATGTATATAGATTTTCAATTCATTCAAATTTTCATAGTGAACAAAATGAAAAGAAGGAAAATTGAAACGGAAAAAGAAAAAAAAAAAAACTGTAAGTAAAATGAAAAAGAAAAATATTTTTCTATGTGAATAGAATGGAAAAAAATAAATATATATAAGTGAATAGAATAAAATGAAATAAAATAAAGCAAAAAATAAAGTAAATATTGAAATCAACCATGTGAAATATTTTTGCACACATGTTTGCACAGGGATATTTGTATACATGTACAATACAATGCAAGTGTGTATGATATAATAAGATAAACATTTTATCTCATTCAAGTCTACATACATACATATGTACTTTTGTACTTACAATATTTACATACATATGTATGTACGTACAAAAAAAAAAACGCAAATAGAATAAAATGCAGTATCCGTACCTTACATAGTTTTCCATATTGTTAATTTATGGATCTCCTGTTTGTCCTTTCTAGCCTTTGCATACTACCACAATCATTAAATGTGATTATACAGTTTTTAATACCACCATCATCATCACCCATCAAATCACATTTTACAATTTCGTTTTTCCTTTTTATTATATTATTTTGTTTTTTTATTTAAATATGATTTATAAAAGAAAATTTATTCATGTGTCTATCAATCAACTAACCAATCAATCGGAAATATAAAAATTTACGAAATCCTGTATAAATACAATATGTATTTATAATATACACAATGTACGTAAGTTTTATGTACATTTTATGATGGGTATATATGTTACATTCATACATACATATGTAGGTACATAGGTATATGTATAAGAGTATATATACAGAATACATTTTGTCATACATTATGTACATTAGTATATATGTACATATATTCGAAAACGAGTAAATCAAAAATATATGCGTACATACATACATAAATATGTACATGTAATGTATATTTTACATAAAATATTTATGTATGCAATAAAAATAAAAACGTCGAATATCAATTAACAACATTATATGTAATTTGATAAAAAACACCTTTCCTTTTTCTCATATTAAAGTGTAAAATACGCGAAACTTAATCTTATGTCAATATCAAAAAGTTTTTGTAAAATAAATATTTTTGGCTTTGATTAATTATTATTTCTATTCATTTTTATTGGCTTTTTCCTTGCTTTTTTTTTATACTTAACATAAAAATGTACTTACTGTCTACAAAATATTTGTTTTTTCTCAACAACATTTTTCATAACATCGTTTATGGTTACGTATACAATTATGTATTTAGGTATGTATTTTACTATTTTATTTCGTTCATTTTTTTATATACTTTATGAGATTGCTTTTATAAAAATAAAAATAAAATATAAATATCTAAATACGAAAACTTTTCTTTAATGTTCTTCTAATACAAACACAGATACGTATATTCTGGTATCTAAGTGTAAATAACACAAATATTATTTTCCCTTCAACTTTTTATCCCTGTAAAGAAAAAAAAAATGATAATAATAAATAAATAATACAAATAGTATACACATTTGTTTACGTATATATTTTCACTTTTCTTACTCTTACAAATTGTATAAATTTTTATTAATCTTTTCCATTATCTTAAAAATTCCCATATATTTTCATTACAAATATTATACTAACTTCGTTTTTCAACATAAAAATTTTCCTCTTTTTTTATTTTTCATTTATTTTTCCTTTTTTTTTATTATTTCCGTTTATATTTTCGTTTTTTATTTTTATTTTGGTTTCTTTAAATTACTTGAAATCGAAATATGTTAAGTATTAAAAAATAACACATTTATGAATATAATAACTAAGAATTATTTAAATTAAATCAGATAATAAATAAAGAAAAAAATAAGAAATTTCTTTTAAATCAATATTTTTTGTTTTATTTACAAAATATTGACCTTTTTCAAGATAATTTTCAAAAAAACAAAACAAAAAAAAAGAAAACATGGAAAAACAAACTACATACAAATAATGATACCAAACAAATACATTATCATTCAATTTTTATTACAAAAATAAAAATAAAAAATAAAATTTAAATAACATTTTTTTTTTTTTTTTTTTTTTTTTTTTTGAAGAACAGATGAATATTATGACATTTTTATGATCACTTCAGAACAATAAATGCCCACCAAAATATGTGATTGTCTACTATACGAGTAAATGTTTTGTATTTATACATAAAATATATAAAATTGTATATAATCATGTCAGGACATATATTTTCAACAGAAATGGTAATTCCAAGTTTTTTAATGGCATACACTCGTATTTAGGTATTTAGTTGATTATATGCCAGTACCATCCCAGTCTACACAGTATCTAGTGAGAAAAATTCATACAAAAAGTAAATAAATAAGTGAAGTTCAAAACAAAAACAAAAAACTACGTTATATTTATTATCTTTGAAAGTATTTTTCTTTTTAATTTACATTTTAAACATTGTAAAAAACAAAAAACACAAAATTTTGTTTTAGTTATTTTATTTTTAAATGATTTAAACATTAGTTTTTTTTTCCTCATTTCTTCCGTTTTAACTCGAGAGCGAACATAAATAAAAACAAACAGAAAAAAAAAAGAATAGTTAATTAAGTTAAATAGTTTTGAAGTAAACTTCTATTTTTTTTTTTCTGCTTGTTGAAAAATTTTCCACTTATTTTCACCAGTTTCAGTTCTATGTAGTTAGTCTTCATTTCTCCTTTTTATATATTTTATTTATTTTATTTTATTTTTTTCTTTTTTAATTTTATAGATGGTTTATTTTGTATATATATTTAAAAAAACAAAATCTTACACTGAAATCAAAGTGAAAAAAATAAAAAATTTATTAAAACTTTTTTAAAAACTTTATAATATATTATGCACTATGTATGCATGTATGTAGGTATAATAAAATTATGAAAAATCTTTAAAAATCTTTTTGAAGAAAAATTAAAAGTAAAAATAAAATTATATATTTTAGTACATAGTTTAACTATCTGAAATGAAATGTTTGAAAGAATATCAAGTCTTGCAATAATTTAGAAGAAACGTGAAAAATCTTGGCAAGGAAGCATCAAAATTTATTAATTCATTCAAGAAAAGTTAAAATTAATTTCGAAAAATAGAACAGCAACTTTATATATTAAATCTGAATAAAATTTCTAAATACTTTTCCAAACAAAAAAAAAAAAAAACAAAAAAAAGATATGACAAAAAATTCCACTTTTACTTTACATTGTGTATTTAAACATTATATACATTTTTTTCTGTATTAATTTTTCTTTTGTTTTTCTTCATTTGTTCTTAATATGCGTGTACAATGTTGCATATGTTTTCGTAATTCATATAAATATTTTAAAATTCTTTTTCCAGAACCAAATTTAATTACACACAGCAAGTAATCAAATAGAATTTGTTAAAAACATTTAAGAAAATAATAAAAAAGAGAGAAAAAAAAACGAATAAACAAATAAATAAATTATATTTAAATTATTTACTTAAACAAAGATTAATTAAATCTTTTGAAAAATTTTAATTAACTAATTAAATTGTTTGCATATGTTAATGAAGAAATTTCATTGTACATTTAAAAAGGAAAAAAAAAAATATATAAGAAGGATTGTATATTCATTTTATGAATATCATTATAAACAATGGTAAAATGATTATAAAATATAAAAATTCGTAAAGAAAGTGTTTTTCATATTTCTTTTTTTGAATTTCAGAATAAAAAAAATTAGGTTTTTTTTTTTCTTTTAGACTTAACAAAAAAAAAAAAAAAAAAAACATAAAACAACAGTTGAGTGTTAAATTTATTACATAACAACCATCACAAATTTGAAATAACAATACATGTTTGTAAGTTCGTGTTATAAATCTATATAAAGAGTAGAAAATTTGTACATCAAACAATTTTTGCAATGCAAATTTTATTTTCTTTTTAATTTTTTTTGTTTTTTGTTTATTAAAGGAAAATACACAAAATTTTCATATCGAGCACATAATATTATAACAGTATACACACATTTATATTATATTATACGTAGAGTAAAATATGAAAAACGTTTTATGTTTTTGTATATCGTATGTTTATTGATTTTCCTGGATTTTTGTTTTTTATTTTTTTTTTCATTTATTCAACTGAACAAAAGAAATTTCTATTCCAAATGTTTCATTATGTACTCAGAATACGTAATAGTATTTTTTGCTATATTTGATATGAATGAATCGTGATTTTGGTACTATTTTGAAAATTTTACTGTTCAAAAATAGGTAACATAATATTTTTTTTTCCTTTTCCTTTTTTTTACACTGTAAGTCAGGACACAATTACATATACATATGTACATATATTATGTATACATATATGTATATGTAGTATGTACATATCCTATACACAATACGTATTTACATTCATAAATGATTTTATATGTTTTCTAATATGTAATCAAAAATTTTAGAAATCACAAAAAAGGAAATATTACAAAAAATCCGATTATATACATTAGTATCAGTTGTATAACTGTTAAGCCCGTAAGAGCGAATTAAAGTGTGGACTTCAATACCTTAAATAAACAGAAGTTATACATATTTACTCGTATTATACGTATACATACATACATAATCCGTGTGATGGTATAATGCTATTAAGCATCGCATGCTTAAAATGTATTTTTGTAGTTCGATTACAGCATTCATTTACATTAATTATACGGTAAAAACTAGAACAGTTGAAAATAACCCATTGAAAAATTCTTTTATTTTTCTCTTTCCTCTTCCCTAAATTTCTGTATTTGCCGAATATAAAACCAGATGATTTTGCTTTTTTACATTTCATTATTTCCAATTCATTCATAATCGATTTTGTATTAGCACCAATCTCAAATATTTGATTTTAACATCAAATTTTTACGCATCCTTTTGCAAAAATTATAAAAGAAAATTGAAGTTTTTATTCCTTCTTTCAATATTTATTCAAAAAAAAAAGAGAGAAGAAAAAAATTTTTTTTTTCATTCAATTTACTTTTTCTAATTCTTTTTTCAAATTATATTCATACATATATGCATGTATAGGTTATAAGCCTCAAAGGAATAAGTTTGATTTTATTTGATTTTCATTTTATTTAATCGAAAATGTCTGAATCGTAATCTCTGCCATACACATCACATAACCTAATATAAAAAATAAATATTTTGAATTAAAAAGTAACGAAAAAAGAAAATATACGGTTGGGAAAACGGGATGATCTCGAAAATGAGTTAAGAACAAAATAATTTCATGACATGATGCATGAACATATTTCTTCTTTGTACATGGTACATTTTCAATATAACACCAATAAAAAATATTAAAATTTTTATGTACATGTATAGGTACATAAATAGATATATGCGATATAGGAGTTCAATTTGGTTTATCATTGATTCATATTACACGTTTATCTAGATTTATCGTGATGTAGTTTTACAAGCCTTATATCAAATTTGAATGTACATATTATGTATGTATGTATGTATATATGTATGTATGTGTGAAATATGAAATGTTCATATGTATGTATGTGTATGTAGAAAATTATTGGCAAATTTATTTGTACCTACGTTAAAATTTGTTCGTTTGCTCAGAACTCAAAAGAAGGTGAATCGATGACTAACTCACTGACTATATAATATGCACGAAAAATAAAAATATAGAAATCATTCAAATGGCACCTGAAGGAAGGAAATTTAGAAAATTTGATTGGAATAAATTTAAATTTTTGATTTTTCTCCTGTTTTCTCATTCTTTTCTTTTTTTCAGTATACAGCGTGTTGAGTTTTTTCATCATTTCTCTCATTTCTTTTTTTTTTTCTTATTTCGGAATAAAACAAATTTGTTTTTTCTTTGTACAAATGTTAAAATCGATAAAAATTCAGATTTTTGATGTATTTTCATTTTTTTCTTTCGTAAAATATGTACATACATTTTATTTTCACATGTTATAGCGTACATTTACATACTTATTTTTATCTATGTATGTGTAGTACATAATTTACAAAAAGAATTGTAATGAATGTACATAAACGTTTTTTTTTTTGAGATGGAAATAATTCAAATATGGAAAATTGTGAGAAAACGATGATGATTAAATATTATCATAAATATTTTCGTACATTTTTGATGAATTAAATTGCATTTGCATGTTCACATATGTACGAGTACGTATGTATGTAAATGATTAAGATGTGTACACATTCTTAAACATTGTGTACACCGAATAATTATTATCACTTTCGAATATTGTAGGAAATATTTCCAATCGCGTACTATTATACCCTAATATATTTTACATATGTACATACGTATGTTATATCGTTCATTTTAAAAAATTTAGTATATATTGATATCGCGTTGTCATTATCATAATACAGAAATTTATAAAAATTTTTGAATATTTTGAATATCATCAAATCAAATTTCCTTACCTTATTTTCCACAATTTTTGTAATTTTAGAAAACACATGTGTTTAATTATTACAACTTAATTTGAATCAAATAAAACACAAAAATTTAATTTTTTTTTTCATTCCGTATATTTTCAATTTTTGAATTCAGAAAAATTGTTGTTATGATTTTTTTTCCTTATTTTTAATATTAAAGAAAAAAAGTCTTTGGTTTTTTTTCTTTTTTTAATTTTCCATGAGTGATAATGAATTTTTTTTTCTTTATTTCACAAATATCTCTAAATTATACATACGAAGATATTTTTCATTAATTTTTTTTTTATAGTTTTTTGTTTTTTTTTTTTTTTTGTTTCATTACATTTTATTATAACTATATATATATATATTTCTTTTTTTCCAACTTTTTATTTTTTATTTTTATTTTTTTTATTTATATAAAAAATTATTTCCCATTACATATTACATTACATTTATACTTTATTATTACATAATTAGAGGAATAATTACGAATATAATTTTTTTTTATTTTTTTATTTTTCTTTATTTGTTTGTAAAATAAACAAACGAATCTTTCCTCCCATTAATAGTATTATACATTTTTAAATATTTTCCGATACTCTCATAATTCATTTTATTTTCATTATTATTGCATAAATTTTCATATTATCGTAATTCCATTATGTGTGTATGTTTTTTCTTTTTTTTTTTTTAATTTCTATATATCGTACATACTAATTTCATTTGTATACTTAAAAAAATATTTACTTTTAAAGTAAAATAAATTCATTATTTTACGTAAAAGGAGTTATCTCTCATTTGTTAATTAATTTTTCTTTTTTACTTTACAAAACTTTTAATAATAATAAATTGAATTCTTTTAAAAATACATATTAAAAGGAAAAGGAACAAACGTATTATAAAATTAATAGTTTTTTTTTTTTTTAAATTAATTCAAATAAAAATGACATCATCAAAATTTAAATCTAAAATATTCAATTTAATAAAAGAATAAAAATAATTTATAAAAATTATATTGCAAAATAATATTTTTTACTTTTAATTGTAAGAAAAAAAGTTTCTAGTTCACCCAGATCTAGATTTTTAAAGGCAAAAAAATTATATTTTAAAATTAAATTCAAAGAAATAATTTTCTTAATACATAGGGCATAAATTTATTGCATTTTCATGAAAAATATATATATATGTATATATGTATATGAATTTACAAATTTTTTTATGTGTACTTCATCGAAATCATTTACTTTATTATACTCAATGTACTGTGAAGTAAATTTTTCGCAATTTTTCTTTTTGCTAAGAACGAAAAAAAAAAACCAAATAAATAAGTATAATTTGTTTCCTTTCTTGCTATCACACTTAAATTTAATTTATTCTTTGCAATTAATTCTATTTTTTTTTCGAACTTTTTGTTTTGCTTTTAGTTTTTATTTTTTCCTTTTGGAATTGTAGTCATAAAATGAGAACTCATTATGAATAACAAAAAAAAAAAAAGTTTTTGTTTTTATTGTATTAGTTGTTTTTTCCTGCTTTCCTTTTTTCTTCTTCCTTTTTAATGCAATAATATATATAAAAAAAAATTGGATTTATGAAAGATTTAAGGTTTAAGGAAATTTATTTGAAAAGAAGAATATTTGAAATAAACCAATAATTTATGAATAAAAATAGGTAACCTCTGTAACACATTATTTATGCTTTTTCTAACATATAATAATAATATAAAATAAAAAAAAAAAAAAAAAAAAACAAAATCACAAGTATTATACAAAATGTATAAACCAATGAATGTTTATTTGAATAAATTTTTTTTTACTATGATCACGAGTATGGAAATAAAATTATTGAATAAAGCATTGGTAATATTTACTATAAAACTAAAAAGAAAATGTCAATTTTTTGTTGCTTTTGACCCAAAAATAAAAAAATTAAGAATCTAATAATAATAAATGTTTATTTATTACTAATAATTTATTTAAATATTCATGTATGTAAGTATATATAACCGAAATTTCTAAACTTATTTTCAAGTATACGTTTTATTAATGCAAATCAAATAATGTTAGTCCTATTTTCATATTTTGTAAAACTAAATTTTTATAGGATGAGACGAAAAAAAAACTACAAAATAATTCGGCAATATAATCATAAAATTTAACGTTTTTGATTTTATTATGCTTTTTAAACTAAAATTTTAAAAATAGTATTGTTAAAACGAATACTTCATGCAATTTCAAAAGGAAAAATCTAACGATGATGATGTCATTTATTTTTTTTCTAAAATTATATATTTTTACTTACAGGTGAAAAAATGATTAAACCAAAGATTAAACTAAAAGAAGATACATACATAGAATGTAATTGAGAAATTATTTACTTACATTATACGAAATATTGTATGTATGTATATCTTCGAAACCATTTTTTATACTTTTAATTTTTTTGTTTATTGATTAGAAATAATTAAACAAACAATGAAAAAATAAAGTAAAAAATAAAAATGATAAATGAACAACAAAATAAATATAATTTTTCATACGAAATAAATACGTGTGTATTTTCATTGTTCATGTACATTAGATATAACAACAACTTACATTATATTAAACCACGTTATATCCTTGTTTTGTTGTCATAGCTTTTCCTTTTTAATAAAAATAATTTTATTTTCACTATATATTTAAAACAATAAAAAAAAATATTCTAATCAATTATACACAATACAATAAAATGATAAGCATATAATTTTTATTTATTTATTAATTTTTTTTTTCTCTTTTTTATTCATTTTCATTATTTATTATGTACACCCTACAATTGATTATACACTTTGAAAAATAAAAATTTTCTTTTATGTTTAGATTAATATCGATTATACATTTATGTATGTAACTGTATATGTATTATATATGGTACCGTTATTATTAATAAATTATTACTTTTATTATGTAATTGAATTTTATTTTTCTTTCTTTTTTTTATCGATTTTCCAGGCTTTTTTCTGCATTGTGATTTTTTAAATTTAATTTGGTTTGTACAGATTTTATGTGTTATAAATTTCATTCTGAATTTTTTTTTTTTTTTTTTTTGAGTTTTCCTTTTTTATTTTTTTTTTATTATTCTGAAATTAATCCTTAAAATATGTTACGAATTAGTACAATACCATGTATGTACGTAGACAAACACAAATATATATGTATATATATTTTTTTTTTCTTTTTCTTGTTATCGTATAAGTTTTGCCCTTCTTTATTAACGATCATTATATTAATTACTATAATTTGAAATAATTTGTCATATAATATACAATTGATCACTGTACACTTATAATACATTTATAATATTAGGTTAATACAAATCGATTATTGAATTTTATACATTTACAAATACATTTTTTTTTTTTTAAAATACATTTAATACAATTTTTTTTATTTATGTTATTTAACTTGTTTTTAATTTTAAATGTAAATGTAATTTGTTTTATTAAAAAATGTATTACATTTGATTTGTTTTTGTTTTTTTTTTTTTTTTGTATTTCCTTTCTTATTTTTCTATCATTACACAGTCTGTCAGTACATACATAATTCAATTTGTTCAAGAAGTTTTTATATTTTTTTTTATTTCTTTATTTTTCCTTTTTCTTAAAAAACAAAAAATGGTTCGTAGTAAATTTTTCTATAATTTTATGCCCAAAATAATAAACAGATACTTCATATTTTCTAATGCCTAGGTATAGATTTCTAATAGTATCACAAAAATTTTACTTTTTTTTTATTGATTTCTTTTTATTATCCTAATATTTATCAAATTACATACAATTATTATATATTTTTACCTAAAATGAAAATTCTATTCACAAATAATTTTTATTACCTAATTATATATGTATGTATCTTAACA
Organism: Anthrax anthrax; assembly: GCA_963971155.1. Classification (NCBI taxonomy): domain Eukaryota; kingdom Metazoa; phylum Arthropoda; class Insecta; order Diptera; family Bombyliidae; genus Anthrax; species Anthrax anthrax. The sequence continues at coordinate 24,876,755 of OZ020119.1, forward strand.
AAATAAATGAATATAATTTTTTTTCCTTTTTTCAAATAACAAAAGTAGAATTAAAGTATTATAATCATATCTAAATTGAATATTTTACAAATTTGTATACGCATCTACGTAAATATGTATATATGTATGTATAGTTATGCAACGCATGCAATATATGTATATATGTATATGAAGTATGATATTTGTATCTGTGTGTCTTATATACTGTATGTACTTATATTATATGTATGGATGTATGTACATATATGATTTTGTGTTATTATGTAAGTGTAAAATATGTATTTATATGTATGTTTTTGTATAATTTGTATTGTTATTGTAAATCACACTAGACATCTGTACCGCAACCTTCTTGATATCCTTCATCTGGCGAATTTCGACTGCTACTTGTTAAAGCACGTTTTAAGGCAGTAACAGGCGGCAGTACAGGAACTCCACCCTTTTGCCATACCCTAATTGTTTTAGCATTAATTGGCATACCATTCGGTAAAACTGATGGTGTATTTGATGATGACGATGTTGATAATGATGATGTTGTTGATGTTATTGTTGAAGTTATTATGCTACTATTACTACAGCTGCCATTTATTCTGCTGCTATTTATGTTGCTATTGTTATTAGTGCTATTACAGTTAGTGTTGCTATTGGGAAATTGGTTATATTGCTGTTGCTTTTGATGACAACTGAATGGATGATGATGCTGTAGTTGTTGTTCAGCACCAGGTACAAGGGGTAAACCATAATCAGATGGATAACCACCATTTACATTTTTTAAACTATCACCAGTAATACCTCCACCAATTGATGATGATAATGTTGTTGTAGTTGATGTTGTTGAATTAGCGCCACCAACACCAATTGTTGACGATGAAGCTGCCGATAAAGTACCAAAATGTGTCCTCGGAAATGTTTTACTGAAGAACTCATTCACAACTGAACGATCATGCATACCATACAGTTGAGTATTGTCTATAATTGGTGTTTTATCCGTACAATTATTATAGCTGCTTATTGTTGTGCTAGTTGCTCGTTTCAGATATAAATCATCATTGTGAAGTGCTGATGTTGCTGATGATGATGTTGCAACTGTTTCCCATAATCCGGATGGATAAAGAGAATCACATCCTCCTGCACGGCTATATTCACCATTACCTGATGAAGATTTTAAAACTGATGGATCAAGGCAATCTTTTGTCAAAATAGCAGGAATTTTTAAATCTGAAAAGTCTCCGCTACCAAAACGCTTTGTGTCGTTAATTAAATCAGGATTATTCCCTGCTGATGCTGTTGGTGAAATGAATGATCCTAAAGAAGCCCCACTGTTATCATAATTGCCGCTTGAGTAGGGCAAATCTGTTAATCGTGGAGGTTTCTGAACAGGGTTTGCTTGCTTAGAATCAGAATTTATATCATTTTTGTGGTCTAGGCCATTCATGTCAATGCCAGTAGGTAGTCCACCATTGCCTGTATGCATTCCTGACATTGAATTACTCGATGGAGGAGGTTGTTTACAACTGACACTATTTTGTTGATTAACTGTTGTTATTATTTCCAAATGATTTGGAGTTTTACTTTCAACAAATGATGTTCGCTTTAATCGAACCAATAGGAACAATATTATGAGAAGAATGAAAAGTATAAGAATAACTAAAGCGGCGCTAAGCCCTACTATCTGTCCACTACCTAAAGAAGCCATACCAGCGGCTCTCATTGAAACATGTAGTGTGAAATTTGCTTCAGCAGTTCCAGCTCGATTTTCAGCAACACAATAAAACTCACTGGAATCTGTTTCTTGTGAATTAGTTAAAACAAGTTTACTACGTTTCTCAAACTGACCATCTTCATACACGTATACACGTTGATATGAACTAAAAACCGATCCATTTGTTAACAATTTACCATTCCAGTACCATTTAACGACAGCAGTAGGAATAGCAGATGTTCGACATATGATCGTTGCGTTTTCTCCTGTTGCTGATTCAATATAACGATTTGTTGGTAAAATTTCTGGTTTACAAGCAAAATCATCAATTTGCAAATCTGCAAATGTTTTATCGATTACATGCTCAGGTCCATTAGAACAAAGAGGAGCTACTGGATATGGAATGTTCTTTTCAGTCAACCAAATGTTAACTGCACGCAATCGACAATCACACATCCATGGGTTATCATGTAATTCAACACCATGCAATTTACTCAAGATTTCAATAGTGCGTGGTCGTAATTCAGATAATTTATTCCCATTCAGTTTGAGCATTAACAATGAATCAAGACCATCGAATGCATGTGGCGCAATCGATTGAATTTCACAATGTGATAGATCTAATTTGTGTAAACTTGGAATACTTCGAAATGTATGACTTTCAATTTTTTGTATTGGATTTGAAGCTAAAATTAAATCACGTAATGATGGTGTAAATATCAATGTTTGTGATGGTATAGATGTTAGTAAATTTTGTGATAAATCAAGTTCAACTAAATTTGTTAATCCTTTAAATGCATCTGAATCAATTTGTCCTATACGACAATTGCGTAAATATAATTTTTGTAAATTTAATAAATTCGCCCTTTTAAATTGTTCATGTGGTAATATTTGTAAATTATTACCAGACATATCTAAAACTTGTGTTGATGGATCAATATCCGGTATTGTAATTAGGGCACGATCAATACATTCAACAGTTTGTTTACCACCCTTCCACTTACATACACATACTGTTTGACAACTACTACTTGAATCAGTCATTATATTCATACTATTTACATTATTATTATTATTATTATTATTATTATTATTATTATTATTATTATTATTATTATTATTACTATTATGTACGATATAATTATTGTAATTATAATTATCACTATTATTATTAGTAATTGTATTAACACTATTATTATTATTGTTAAAGCCTGAATTTATATTATAAATACTATTAGTATTACGACGATGTATATTATTTGCTATCGAATTACCATTCTTATAGCCATTCATATGATGATGATTTGACGTCATTGTACCACGTAAACCATTAACCATAGTAGTATGTTGATATTGATTAAATACAATCATTAATATCACTATAAATTTTATACATGAATAACTACTATTTTTAAAAAAGCAGTGAAATTTATAAAATTTGAAATTTTTTATTGATAACATGATTTTATTTGTTTGTTAAATTTTTTGTATTTTGCAAAATATATGTAAATACTTTTTATTGTTATTTTTATATATATATAACTATTATTTGTTTGTTTTGTTTTAATTTTTTTTTTTTTAATGTTTAAATTATTTTCAAATTCATTAATGTGAATTTTAACAAATTTATATTATGATATAAAATAAATGCATAATAAAACAAAATTATTACTGGACTTAAAAGTCATTGTTGTGGTAAATTCATTCTTTTATTTCTTTTTTTTTATACTTTTTTTCAGTTAATTTAAATTTTCAATGTATATACTCGTATAATATCTGCATAAAATTTAATATAATTATATTTAATTGCATACAATTGTTTTTGTCAATTTTAAATTCATAAAAAGCATATTTGATTACAAAAAATTAACATATATGTAGTATTAAATGAAAAACAATCAAAAATGATAAAAATAAATTATATAGTATATTTTACCAGTTTAAAAGAATGCATATGTGCATGATGTCTGTTCAGTGTTGATGCACATGTATGTATTAAAAAGCGTGTTATAAAATTTAATTTTTTTTTTTTTTAATTCTCTTTTTTCCGTTTTAATAATTATATCGTAATTAATAAATTTTTATGTAAACGCATAATGCTGTACATATTACATTTTATATGTGTGAATTTTTTTGATGTTTGTTTTTATTTTCTTTTTTTTTTTTGTTTTTTTTATAAACACTGGTAATCCATTTTTAATCCAAGTTCATCATGTCCTACATCATCTATCTGTTTAACGTATTGCATACAAATGTAATATATGTATGTATATTTTTTTTTAAACAAAATTTCAATTTTTTAATAAATTACTTTTTTATTTTTTTATTTTTATTTTACATTTTATTATTTCACATTGTGACACATATGCATTAAAAAATATCATTTTCCTCTGCTTTTAATTTTAATTTTGTTCTTTTTCTTTATTTTTTAATTTGTTTATTTCACAAATACTTTCATATAATATTCACACGTGTTGTGCACTCTAGAGACCAATCGTATATGTATATCATGAACATCGACTATATGCATGTGCACATGAAATTATCATTTTTATTATATATTTACTGTAATAATGTTTCAATTACAAGCAATTATTATGATGTGGAGGATATTAACCAATGCAGTATGCTTACTATTATATGTACGTACATATGTATATAGAACATATAAAATAAAAATGAATTAAACAACAATAAAAATTACACTAAAGTAATAACAACGACGATATAAAAAAAAGGATATGTTTTTTTTTTTTTAATTTTTTTTTTTTATTGTATGATACGCAATGTGCTTCGTATATTATATGATAATAAATTATGACATAATGTATTTACAGATATACAGTGTATGTAGATATTTATTTATACATTTTCATATTTTATACATATACATTTGTAAAATTCACTTAATTACCACTTTTTAACATAAATCATTTAAATTTTGTTTTTTTGTTGTTTTCATTTAATTTTTTTTATTTTTTTCTTATTTTATTGTATCGCAAAATAAATATATAAAAAAAAATCTTTCACAATACTACATAAAATTACTTACAAATCGATTTTCATCGTTATTAAAAATAAAAATAGGAAAAAAAAAAGACAAATAAAAATATTTCTCGTTTTTATATAAACATATTATATATGCACATACACATAATTTTTGTTACACGCTAGCCAGCCTTACAAGGATGTATGTATATAAATACAATATAATATTATATCTATCCATAAAATTTATTCACTTGAAATAAATAACATATAACATAAGTGAAAATCGATTTTTTTCTCTCTATCAACATTTTTTTTTTCTCTTTCATAGATTTTCCTTTCCGTATATTACATACATATTATATTATTATGTGATGTGATATGTATGAACAGAATTCGTACACGTATGTATGAGGTTTTTTTTTCCGTTTTATATCATTAAAAAAGGGACGAACCAAAAGAGGAAAAATAAAAGAAAAACATAAAACTGGCACACACCATAAACGAAAAACGACAAAAAAAAAACTAAAACTTTTTTATTTATTTTTCTTTTTTTTTTAATGTTTTTTTACTACCTACACTACGTACATATATGTAAAGGTATACATATGTATATTATACTCTCACGTCACTTAGAAGATTTTCATACAAATAATTAGGATATGTGGTGTGTTATAGCTTTTTTACGTTTACGCACAAATTTACTATTATTATTTTTATTATTGTTTTTCTTTGTTTTTTTTTTTTTATATACATACGTTTAAATCAAATTGTCTTTTAAAAACTTTATGTATTTCAGTTGGTCAATTTGTTTTTTGTGTTAATCTGTTTTAAATAAATCAAATTAAAAATTGAAGGAAGGTAAAATAACGGAAATAAAAGAAGGAACAATTTTCTTTTTTCAATTTGTGTAGTATAGTAAAGGAAAGAAAAACTTAATTATAACTTTGCTGATAATAATGCATTTCATGAGTTTCACCTAAATTATAAGTTAACGTTCATTTGTGGGTAGATACCCAAAAAAACTTATATATTTTTTTTCTTTTTCAAACATTCTTTAAACGATGATTGTAATATTTCGATATAGACACGATAATTGTTAATATTTCAGTTGAATTTAATCAATGTCAAATGTGTTCATGAATTTTACAAACCAACCACATAATACGCGATAAATGTAAAACTGATTTGAAAATATAACGATTATATCACCATATAATTAATGAGTAATTCACCTATATTATTATCATATATCATGATATTTTGAAAAAAATGAACCAATTTACATTAAAATATTTTTGATATGATTTTTCAGTAAATCGTTTATCTATATATATATTTTTAAAATAATATTATTTGTCTTTTATAACACATTATTAAATTTTAATTCATAATTAATTTCATTTAATTGAAAATTTTTTCAATAACTCGATATGTTTTATAATAAAATTTTTATATGAAATTAAAAACTATATAATAATATATTAAATTAAACACAGAATATCCATTCATATCACTCCGTCAAATGAGAATAATCGAAGTATCGAAGTTAACTGACTAAAATATTAAATACGAAGTTTTTCAAGCGACGAACAACTCCATCATCAACATCATCTTCATCAACATTTTATTATATTTTAACACCATACAGCACATATGAATATGTGTATATAAATATGTTATTTCTCAGGGGCATTTTCTTTTTATGATACATGTATACATACATTTTAAAATATTTTTATTTTAATGTTTACCTTCTTTTTTAATGCTAATATACGAGAGCATATATATTACTATCAATAAATTTGGAGGTAAATGCTTAAAGATTTCTTAAAGAAAAGTCTTTTCTTAAAACACTTTTTTAATTTGAATTTATACGCAAACAAAATATATGTATTTTCGATTTGAATATCTAAAAATCTATAAGCTCGTATACATTTTTATCAGAAGAAAAAAATTGCTTTACAAAATCTTTTATTTACAAGGTGAAAAAAGAAACTTTCATAGAACAAAAATAGTTTGTAAGTTGTAACATTTAAGCATAACTTCAAACTTCAAAGTTATGCGGTTATGCTCTGTATACCATGTGATAAAATATTGTATACTTGCGCCTATACATACATACGTTACATAAACCTTAAGGAGATACAAAATTTTCTTTATAGCGCATGAATCATGTTGCCCATAAACATATTCTGTATTTCATATCGCATATACACATAATGATGATGAGATGAGAGCCAGAATTTTATTATGCGATTGTATTTTATGTGGTATCTACATATTCTACATGTTTATTAAAATGATGAATATCAATTACTTAAATATCAAAAATTAATTTACCATAAAAATTAAAATTTATACATAAAAAATTTTAAAATTTAAGAAAAAATCAAAATTTAAAATAAAGTTATATGAAATTTATTATATTATAATTATTCAAAAAAGTTGAATTAACCGAAAAAATTAAAGGATAACACGCATGATCTATAGTATAAATTTTAATTTAGTTGAACATTTTTAATTTTGTTGATATCTTAAAATTCTCATATGTGCTAATTTAAAAGTTCCATATCAATACTTTTATCTCATGCAAGTTTACTAAAGGTCTTATAATAAAATTTATTCTAAACAAACTTGAAATTCATTTCAATGTCATAAGAATATAATTTTGAGAATCACTGAAATTTGAATATATTCAATGATGTTTATCAACATTAAGGGAATGTTGCTATTAAACGTGTGAATTTTCGTTTCGCCTGCGTGCTGGTAAGTGGTTAATATCATTATATTCATGAATTTATAAAACACATACTTACACACATGTATGTGAACAAATATATATTTATGTTTATCTTTTCTTCTAAATCTTCTGTAGAATTTTAGTTCATTTTCTTACAAGTTCTTTTTCTCTATGTTAATTTTTCATTCTTTTTTACAAAACCATTAATGCTGTTTCATCAAAGTTATTGTATATGATACAGATATCTCTACCGTGTACACATTATTATACATTTTCTTCATATTTTCTATTATTTCTACTCCTCCTGCTCATTCCATGACATTCATCAAGATTTAATTAATTAATTAATTATTATTCATCTACGCGAATGCCACTTGGTATACGCAGGTAAATGTTAATTCAGCAGGATTTGAACTTGATCAAAAAAAAAAAAAAAATTTTTTTTTTTTATTATTCAGAAATTCTTTATAAATTTATTTTATAATATCATATCGATTCATGTTTATTCGATTTTTTATTATGCATAAATAAATTTTGACTCATACTAATCACAATATATAAAAATTAAAGATATGTACATATAAAAAAATATACGATTCAAAACATTTATGCTTATTAATTTATACAAAATTCATTAAACGAATACACAAACACCCGCTACGAGTATTTATGATGTCACATTATTTTTCCATACAAACCTGAAAACCTTTTGCTTATCTATACAGTATACACATACCTACATATCAGGTGTCTATCAATACAAAAATTTTCAAATAAATAACAGGTAGATAATTCGTACAGTTAAAATTAAATTCTAATTTAATAAATAAAATAAAATACAAAATCCAAGATTAAAAGTATAAATACAAATCAAATACAGATTTCAGTGATTCTACTACAACGTATTTATATTATTGTATTTATTTTTTACTATATATACACATCTACATATACATATGTATATGTATTCAGAAAAAAAAAAGAAATAATAATACATATACACATGTATAACACTTATGTATATAAATGCTCAAATATATTAGAAAATAAACATTTTCTTTATTTATATTGCGATTATGTTTTAAATTGGAAATGATTTTATCAATAAATCTTTTACTATGTATTTACAAAGTAAAGAAAAGAAATAATAAACCATTTAATTTATAAATCGTTAAAAAGATTTAAAATAAATTTTTAATTTAATACAAAAAATTTTCATAAAAAACAATCTACACTTATTAATTGTATCTTAAAAAGATATTCACTTTCTTTCCACAAAACGAATACGTGAAACTGAAAACTGACATTTATATTTAGAATTAAAATTCAACATAATAATAACAAAATAAGTAAATGTATAGTTTAAAAATTATCAAAAATGCTTACATGTATTGTATCTGTTTGGAAAAACAAAAAAAAAAAGAAGAAAATGTAAACGTATCTTTTTTTAAAATTTTTATATCGACTAAAATAAGATTTTTTATTTTACGTGTAAGAACTTATGGATACATATGTATAAAAAAGTAAAAAAAAATAAAATAAAGTATGAAAAAATAAATAAAATAATAATAGTAATAAGGACAGAAAAACCCTTTTCAATCTTCTGTCTATTGTTAAACACGAATCTTGAGTTGTTTTACAATTACAACCATTACAACCTTATTCACTACATTTTGCTTGTTAAATGTTTTCATTATGCACACATATTTATTTACTCTACTAACATTTTAAATTTATTATTTATTCATCTATGTATGTAGAAATTAAATAAATCGTATCTAATTAATCATTCTTAAGTCTTAATATCTTTCCTGTTATGTATTTTTAGAATGGGATATAATAAAAGATATTTAAATTTTTGTATTTTGTTTATGTATTTATGTTGAAATATTTTGTATTTTCTTAACAAATCTTGTTTCAATTTGAAATTTTTGTAAAATGGTTTTATTATTTTATTCTTATATTCTGTACAAAAAGATTTTATTGTATGTATAGTACATATGTATGTATGCTTTGAAACAGTAAACTAATTAAAAAAATTTTTTTTCTTTTGAATTATGACAAATATAATATAAGATATTATCGAAATAATTTTATTTCACTAACAAAAAAAAAAAAAAAAAAATACTCTCAACTTAATTTTAAAAGGAAGAAAACCTAGTACATAATAATAATACCCCTTAAAAGATAATTTCATTTCCTATTAGCATATAATGTATGTATATAAAAGTTAGTTAACTTAAAAATACAGGCGATATTAATTTAAAAAATACAAACAAGCAAAAAAGAGAAAACAAAAAAGAAAAAAAAATTACAAAACAAAATAATAATGATAAAAATAATTAAATTATTATAAAAGATAAGCCAACAATGATAATTTAAAAAAAAAAATATATGTATATATATAAAAAAGATAAAAAGAAAAGGAAAAGGCAAAAACAGAAATACAGAAAAAAATGAATGAATTGAAATGGAGATGAAAAGCATACTAGCACACCTTCAAAGTAACGATACCCAAAGGTATACATGAAAACGGTTAGAATGACAATTTTCAACAAGTTTTTTTTTTTTTTTTGTTTTTTTTTAAATACACAATTTTAATAATATACTCGTACATACATAATGCATTGTACACAAAAACAAAGATAATGAAAAACGAAAGCAAAAGAAGGAGAAAAAAATTATATGCTTTATATTTGCTATACACATTCAAACATTGTCTGCAAGGGAATTAAAAATTTTTAGCGATCTTGAACCTTTTTATTTACAGAATAATTCCCTGGTGATGACCTTGATTCATTTTATAAACTTAAATAAGTGACAGTTATGACTGCGGAAAAAAATTATTCTATAATTTCACCTATTTTTATATATTTTCATATACAAATCCATACATACATATATATTTGTATGTATTACATATTAAATTTTTAAATAACATTATATTTGTTTCATTTATTTCCTGAAGTATTTTCCTTCGGGATAAAAACTGTTGTTTAAATGTAATTGACTGGTTGAAATTGAAATTCAGTTTAAAAAAAAAAATATTTTTAAAAAATAAAAATTTGTTCAACTTGTTTATATGTATGAGTGTTTGTACTTACACTCCTTAGTATAATAATTATTTATTATCGCAAAAATAAACTACTTTTCATAGACAACATAATTGAGATTTTGATAAAAGTAATGAAGATGATGATTATTTTGATGGTCATGATACTGATTTAAACAAGTTATCATAATTTGCTAGTTAAAATGTACATACACAACAAAGTCGTTACGTTGCTAAAGAAAATGTGAAAAAAAAAATGAAATGAAAAAAAATTATGCTTTTCAAATTTCTTTTCTTATGTTTGTTTCACTTTTAACTTTTCAACTCTAATGGGATTCACTTTCATGAGACACAAACAAAACAACGGGAAAAAAAGAATTTAAAATAAACTGAATCAAAATAAGGTAAGAGAATTAAATAAAATGAATGAATTTAAAAAAAAATGAAAAATGTTTACTGAGATCATCTTCTTTAGTAACATAACATGGTTAAAATTCATAAGAAAGTTGTGTATTTTTAAATTGAATTCACTGGCTTGTGACTTCATTTGATTGTATTACTTTGCTTCTTTCAGTTTCCTCAGTGTATACAATGTATATTATTTTTATATTTATATACTTTAGATACATATAATCTTATAAGGTCATGGTATCGAATACATATACAATAGAAGTATGGAAATTCGTTTACTTATTATAATAAGATGAAAAAATGTTTATATTCGTATCTTTTAAATTTTACTGTTTGCTAAATATATTGCTATTGTTATTACATAATACATAAAATTCCATTCAACTTTAGAATTACTTTTGATTACAGTAATGTGATTTTTTTTTCTTTTTTTGTAATACACACAAAAATTGGTGGTTGTACATATTGTGCACCAAACCAAAAATCGCGAAAGCATTGTAAAGAAAATAAGCATTTGTCTTTATAAATAGCAGATATGCTCCTACTTAAAATGAAAGTTTTATTAAATTGTTGTTTTTTAATTAAAATGTACATAAATTGCCATCCTGTATATATTTAACGAGAGTATCCAATACTAAAAAGTTAAAAAAATTTTATTTTTTATTTCAACACAAAAAAAATTTAACTTTCATACATTTACACTAATGTAATAGCACATACATATATGATATATGTATATAAGAATGTGTATACATATATGGTGAATTCATGTGCATTAACATCAACATACTATACATACATATGCATGTATTCAATACAATATATGACTTATTATACGTAGGTAAGAGTATAAATTCAAAAATAAATTCAATTCAATCGATAACATTTCCTGATTGAAACCAAACTAAAAACAAAATAAGTTTACACTTATAACCATACAATTCTTGTCAGGATAATAATACGTCGTCGTGTACAGATACACAATACATTTGTGTTGATTAGAAAATCAAACCATATTGGTATTGCGTGTATACGCGTAAATATGTTCGTGTGTAGAGTATATATAAATGTGTAAAATAAATTGTAAATGTATGTACATACATTATGCATTCATTAATTATAATACTCTATACACCAGAATAATATGCATGATAAACCTTATAACCTAATTCAAATGTTGGCCAGAAAAAGGTTTGTAACATAATAATATTTATACGGAAACAACACGTATTACGTGTGTATGTATGTATATATGTGTATATAATTCGATATCAATGTATACACCTGCACTTGTGAATATTAAAATACTATGTATGGAAATCACCCATAATAATATTATTGTACAATATTACAACAGGTGAATCAATATGTAAAAGAAATTGCATCACATGATCACACCAAACATGCAGTAAATTTTTAATGTAAATACATACAAGCAATAGTAAAACAACTACTATATACCTACATATATTAAAAACATAGAAAGCCTATGAGAAGAAAGTTATATATAGATATACGTATACGCTTTTGCATACATATACATACATATGTACTTATTCATATATGTATGTGTGACTTTTAAAACTTTACCAAACTTTACCTCAATATTGGTTGAATGACCTATATTTCGACTATTTTGCAATGAATAAATACAAAACCAATTCAATATAACACTGTTTTAGGCGGTAAATACTAAAAAAATATTGTTTATAAAATTTAATGAAACATCATATCCATTTTTGTATTTAACATAGAATAGATTAATGAGAAATTGTGTAAATTTCATTATAATAAAGTTCATATTACCAAATATTACATGCATATAATTTAAAACGTGAAACTGCAAAATTTCCGTATATACATACATAGGTGATTATAAATTTTTTGATTTGTATATTAGACAAATAAATTTTGTATGTAAGTACCACAGCAAGTAAATGTAATTATCAAATATCTATTTACGAATATATAATACATGCAAATATCGCGGATAAGTAAATACGTATAGAATGTACACAAATATACGAGTATATAATCATTATATACTGCCACGTATGTATATCTACATCATCGTTATTTATCGTTTTTTTCTAAATTGGTATATATTATAATATAACATAATATGATGTCCTTACACAAAATACGTACCTTATTTTTAATTGCTCTTATTTATCGTATAAATAAATAAATATACTCAATACTCGTACACGTATACGGTATAGCATACAATCATTAGCCTTATATTTATATAATGTACATATACCTAAATAGTATTACCTATATATTTGTATTACATAAACATGCACATACGTACACAAATATATGTATGTATGCTTAATCTATATCGTACACTATTCACTAGATCAATTTCTCTGTTGATTGACATTTCGTTTGCTTATTTTTTAAATTACTTTTATGTTTCCATCATTATGAAAGTATAAATTTTACAAATTCAATCAAAATAATAATTATTGTAAATTTTTAATATTCATCCTTGAGGCAAAAATACTAATAATTTATATGAATCACTCATATCTCCTAGTTTATGTTTTATTTATTAAAAAAATACATACATCAATTAAAGTTGTTAAAAAAAAAAACAAATTGAGCTTTTTGAAAATTTATTATGCTAGTCACAACAAAAAACAACATTGAAATAAATATAAAAAAAAGGAAATTTTCACGTAAAAATTACATATATTTGTATAAACGTACGTGTACCATTTTAATCAAATCCCGAGTATGTAAAATAAAAAAAAAAAATCTATTCAAAAAATAATTCCTTGAAAACTTAACTAGAGAACACAAAAAATTTTTAATTTTCTCCTTCTTTTTTTGTTCCCTTGTTTTCCATTATATTTATGCTTTTTTTAGATACACAAAATCACTATCCAATCAAATATGTACATATACATATGTAATGCATTTACCCAAATATGAGTTATTTGAGTAATTAAAGTAGTCAATTCAGTCAATTTTTGCCCATCTGTTGGTTCATTAAGCAAAATGAACACAAGTTAGTTATTCCAATTATATATATTTGTAAATGCATTGTATACACAATGTAAAACATATATACACACCTACAGTATTTGTGAATTGTATATATACAGTAATATGTGTATATGCTGTTTGATGCATGTGTAGTATAATATTATATATATTGATTGCAAGCAAGCATAACTATGAAAAGAAATCATGATAAAAAAAAGATAATTTAAAATGCTTAAGGGCTTCAATCAAGAAGTCAATTAAATTTTGCTATAGTTTTGTCGTTTTTTTTATCGTCGTTACTTTTCTATTTTTTTTTTTTTAAATAAAGAACAGAAAATATTTGAATGTTAGTGTTAAAATTTTTAAAAATTATCTTCATTTCCATCGGAAGTACGAAACGAAAAGAAAATGATATCAGATATCCATATGTGTACCAGTATGAGCGTATACTGCTGTGCTGAATATAATTCCTTTTGGATATAAAATAAAATTTTTATACACAGGATGTAATCATGTTGAGTATGGAAGAATGATAACTTTTTATTTACGTATTGGGTCTTCGTTATTTTGTACCACTTGCAATATACATTTTGTTTTTTTTTGCAACATGAATAAAATGCAGTTTTAAAAATATCACAAAACGTATCCATCATATAAATTTAAAAGTATCTTTTTATTCAATCTACATATATGTACATGTATGTACATGTATATGTACAAATACTTACTTGCATCTTCATAAAATGGAATTGATTTTATATTCATTTATATTGCATCTTCACAGAAAACAAATTAAATTCACCAAAAAACACATAACGAAAAATAATATAGTAAATAGATAGTGGGTAATTGTGTAATATCAATATAACAAAATACATACTATAAAATTAGATTAAAAGGCGTTGTACCAGGTAAATATAAATTCGTTATTTTAAGTTTTCTAATGTTAATGAACTTTTCGGTTTACGTACATTTGTGCATACATCATTAAATTAATATATATTAAGAGATTTATAAAATACCTTATGTTCACATAAAAGAATTCAAAAATGTAATACTTAGAAAGATACGTATTTATATGTATATAATGTTTGCCTTTAAATACATATTAAACCCCATTATTTTATATTATTTACCCAATTTACAAACCATATATATGTATACATACATTACATGCATATGTACAATACATAGGTGTATTGTTCTATATATAAGAAAATTTATATTCTATTATAAGTATACGTATGTACATATAGTATACAAAGTTGTAAAATAGAAATTCCTATTTAGGCTTTTTACCTTGTTGATATCTACATACATAAAAAATATTCCCATACTATACCTTAGTTAAAGTGGTTAGTAAACTGGCCATTTAGTTGGTTAGTTATTTTGGTTATTTGTTTATTTATTTACATTTACATATGTACATATGTGTATATTCACGCATGCACATATATGACTTTTGGATACGATAACAACGATGAATTTAAGTTTTTAGAAATTCTAGTTTTCTAGTAGAAATAAAATAAATCAATTTGATGCATATTCGTATTTAGGTGAAATTTTCTGAATGAATATATATACTACATTTGCTATAAATGTATGCGTTTACTATTATGTACATTTTAAATACAAATATATGTATATATTTTATTTGTATTTGTTGTCCTTCACGAAAACCAAAACGATAGCTTATAAAATGGATCAATAAAGTTTTATGTCTAAAATTTATACATTATTCAATTTTTTTTTTAAAGGATTATGTACATACGATATATACTGATAACACTGGTACATAGTAATCGTGAACTTCTAGTAAAAATGATATCAATATTACATAAATGTAGAAAATGTAGTTAAACTTTACAACACAACAAAAAAAAACAAAAAAAAGAAAAACAACATAAATTGCTTTTCAATTTATAGTTTTTACAGTATCAATATAGAGCAGAAATAAAAATACTACAGAATAACAAAAATAAAAAAATACCATTAAAACCATGGAAAATGTAATGTTATAACGATAATAAAAAAAAAAAGTTTAAATAACATTTTTTAATAACAATTTTTAATGATGAATAAATATGTAATGTTGAAAAATAATGAAAATTTAATCCTAATTTAATTTCCTTCTACTTAAATTACTTAAAACACAAAAAAGAAATAATGATAATAAAAATTTTCGTTTTAATTTTATTTTTGTTCTTTTCATTAAAAAAAAAAAGAAGCCTTTTTAATCTGTTTTAATTCCAATTAAACACCTGAATCCTTTTACAAATCTAAAATGTAAATTACCCCTAATATATAAAATATAATCTGTTTGATATTAATTTTAAAATTAAAAATAAAAAAAAAAACGTATAATATATTATATACATATGTATCCTCTTTCATTTTATAATTCTATTTTGAATTCTTTACTTCATTCTTTCAAATTTCGTTTCGTAAATTTATACGTGTTTATGTATATCATTCATTTAATAATTTAAACATCACGTTATGCTTTACATACATAAATATGCGTATTTAAAACAAATGAAAAATTTATAAAAAGAAATTTATTATTCAAGATGATTAAAGATACTCATTAAAAAAAAAGATTTTCGATCGATATGTTTTCATGTTTATGTTGTTGGTTTTTCTTTTCTCCTAATTACACAAATTCGTATTAAATTTCAAAATTTAAAAAAAACGTTATTTTATGTCTGTGTGAAAAAATTATTATTTTTTTAAATAATCAAGTCAAATCGTTTTTTGGATGTTTAAATTTGAAAATTCATATTTTCAAAATTAAAAAAAAATCATAAAAAACTGTACGTACATCATTTTCAAAAAGCATTAAATCTTATTATCAAACCATATATGTATATATATTTAGTTTTTGAATTTTGCGTGAAACTTTAAATACATATGTAGTTAAAATTGAAATGAATAAATATATAAAAAAGTTGTAAATAGAAGAAGAGTAGGAAAATATGTGGAATTACCTTCTGATAATCTTTTATTATTTATTTCGCCATGCCATGGTATTATCACTTTTTAACCACAAAAATCTTATCTTTTTTTTTTAATGAAATACATATTTGTTTGACAAAATATATAAAATTAATTTGAAGTAAAAGTGTCTAAATATGTATCCTTTTTTTCTCTATCTGGGGAAAAACACATACACACAAAATAAAATTAAAACGAAATAAAATACACCACAGAAAAAATGAAGAAGAAACAGTGAAGAGAAAAACATTTTATTGTCCATTTTAAATCCTATTGACCATTATAATGAAAATAACGACAAACCACACAAATAAATTAAATTACATTGGGATAAATGAAAAACAAAGTGAAAAGACTATAACGAAAAACATCGTCGTAAAATGTCCTTATCTATTTAATATTATACTAGCTATAAAAAACTTTAAGATATATCCTTCATGTTCCTGGATATATGCATAGACGTATGTATGTATATATATAACGGTATAAATACATGTGTGTGTATTGATGTATGTATGTATATCATACGGTAAACACACGAAACAACAAGTTCATTTGTTTTAGTATATATTTCATATCCTTTTTATTACATTTTTATGATTTTGTTTTCATTTTTTTGCTAATGTTATTGTTGTTGTTTTTGTTGTTATACCTATCAAATAAAGTCCAAAACAGGTCTTTTCAGTTGTTTATCAACAAGATAAATTATTTGTAATGTTGTCAATCGTGGAATTGCAACAAGAATTTTATTATATTGTATTTTGAAAAATTAGGCAAAGGATAAATTACAAGATTTTCATCATTAGGTTTTCTTTTTTTTTAATTATCTTCTTATTCATCAGAAAAAAAGAAAACAGTCAATAAGAAAAAGTAAATTTTGTAAAACAAATCTTTAAAAAAATTAATTTTAAAAGAATCAGAATTAAGGATAATGAAAATTACAATCAATTTTATTTTATTTATTTAATAGAATGTTCATCGTAAAACTAAAAGTACAAATTGAACAATGAAAGAAAAAAAAAAAGAATTAAATTAAATCATTATTGTTTCATTAAATTATTTACTTCTTGTTCTTATTTAATTTCTTTTTTTATTTCCAATGTTGCAAACTTTATTTTGTAATTTGATTTATTTAAAATAAAATACATAAATACAATTAATTGATTTCTACATGTTGCCTAGCCTATCTCATACGAAAAGAGGCTTTTAAATGCAATATGTTATGCTGAGAAGTACATTCATATTTACATAGATAAATAACATTTCATTTCAACAACTTTTCATATTTTACATATTCATCTTAAAAATATAATATAAAATTGTTTATGTAGTACGTATAAGAGCATATATACATATATATACATGCATGAAAATGTATACATAAACATTTAGGTCCACAAGACTTTTTTTATTTTTTATATTGTTCACATACATATTCTTACTCTGAATAAATAAAAATAACAACAAGTATAAAACATACTTTTTAGTTAAGAGTTTTGAAAGAATTTGTATAGAGTTTTTCTATTTTAAAAATACTATACATACTAAAGAATTTACTTCCTATTTAATATATGAAGTAAGCATAAGAAAGGTAAAATCAAAAAAAAAACAAAAAAAATGAAAATAAAAATTTATTTTTCGAAACAGAGATACAAATATTATGAATCTTTAAAAATTTTAAAGAAATTCATTTTATTTTTCAGCAACATTTATTAATTTAACTTTGTAAATAAAAAATAAAAATAACTACAAGGTTACATTTAATTAAAATGAAACGAACAATTTTTAAATGAATTTATTTAAAAAACTTTAATCACATTTTTGAATAAATAAAATCATTTTTTTATTTTAATTCTATGCAATATTATTGAAAAATAACCAAACGAAGCAATAACTATTTGATGTGACATCCATATATAAATCTACATACGAAGTACCTACATACGTAAAAGTTTATACGGATTTTATTTAAAGAGTTTTAAAATAAATAAAATTATTCAAAAGAAAAAGAGATGTATACATATTTATATGAGCATGATTCTTAAAAAATCAAAGGACGTACAATTTATTTCAATACTTTGTTTTTTAATGTTTAAAATATTAAAACTACAGACAGATTTACAGCTTATGAAAACAATACTTTATTTTTCATTTCGTATAGTATTACGTATAAAAGAATGGATACTTGCATGATATATGAAAAGTGTATATTAATACGTATTTTTTTTATATTTTTAACCCGGGGCACAGTTTCAAATCGTTTTTGATGTTAAATTTCTGTGTTGTAGAAATTTTAAAAATGAAGTATAGTTGACTTTTATTTTCATTTAAATTTAGTTTTACGTTTAATTTTTCATTTTCTACTTTCTTTTAACTATTTTCTTTAGTTTTTGTTTTATTTTCTTTTCGTTTTTCCAATTTTTTTTTCTTTTTTTAATCCAATAAATCTAACGCCTTATCTTAACTTAACAATAAAATTTCTAAGAAATATAAACTTTACTATATTTTCTTTTTGTTTTATTTATTTACTTATTTACATATAGATATGTATTTATGTACAATGCACTCATATATAATGTACTTACATACATACACACATATATAAATACATTAAATTCTATACTTCAACTTAAACGATTCACGAGTTTTAAGTTAAAAAATATTGAGAAAATCTTAACTCAATATAAAAATAAAAATAAAATAAAATAAATAAAACTTGTACTTTAAAACTAAAGTAAAATGAAGCAATTTTATGCTCAAAACTAAATACAATACCGTGTAATATGACAAATAAGAATAAAAAGAAAACTCATTTCCGTTGAATATGCATACGTAAGTAACCCACACAAATACATGTGTATATGTATTTTCTTCTTCTACAATACTTTTCTGTAGATATATGGTAATATTCATGTAGAATATAATATATAATACATTCCAGACATTACAGTACGTTCACGTACAGTACTATACATAAATGTACATATATGGATATGTACTTATATAAATTGTGCTATGCTGCATGCAATACAAATCGTAAACATAAAACGCACATTGCTAATCAGAGCATTAAAATTATTCACTTTACACATATACATGAATTTTTGTGAAATGTACACATATTTACATGCATATATTCTATATAGTACACACTAATTTAAAACTTGCACCTTCATGTGGTGTGTATTTTTATATACATGGACTAAAACGACGATTAAAAGTGTTTTGATTTTCTTCTTTTTTGTGAATTTTGATTGCATTTAAAAATACACAAAAGATATACATACATATGTATCTACGTATAAGTGTACTTGCATTTTCTTCTCTATTTTTAAATTTATCTTCTTGCATTTTAAGATGATGAAAATATCTTTTAATACGCATGTATATCCATATGTTATAAATAAAAAATGATACCATCGTACCATCAAATGATTTTTTTTTTTTTTTTTGCTATTTTTTCATTTGAAAAATCATTTTAATGACTTTTCTTACTTTTCATACTACTGCGAATACAATAACAGAGTGTTTTCAGTTTGGAATATATTTCAATATATAATCATAAGAGTTTTATCTTATATACATATAAGATAAAATTATTATTATTTCAATAATTTAATTTTCATTCTAACGACTTTCTTTGCTGTGCTTTTCAATTTGTATACATACATACATATAGATATTGTACATATATAATTAAAAATAAATTGTATACATTTTGTAAAAAATATAATTTCATTTCATATACAACATATAAGTAAAATTTGTAATTTCAAAATGTCAGGGTTTTACTTACTATTCTGTTTATGTCCTAAACAAAAATGCATTATTGCAAGTCCTTTTGTTCTTACGTCCTTGTATGTAGATTCCTGATATATATGTATGTATATAAAATTTATTTTACATCAAAAAATATATATAATATTTAAGAGTGTATATGAAGTTGAAAATTTTTTTCATATGTATGAGTATATAAAAATTACACATATGTATCTTTAAGAGAAGAAAATTCTTCTGATCTTGCTTTTTAAACTTTCATATGCTTTCAAGTTTACGATTCGTTACATATACATAATTCTATTATTGTATTCTGTAGTATATATTTATACATCAACAACAACCCAGAGTGTCCCATATTTTGGAATCATATATATTTCATGGGATTGTTTTTTCATTACACTAATATTACTCTACATAGTATGTTTTATGATTTTATATTTTACTCCTTTTGTATTCCTCTTGTATCCACTACTAATCCTATGTACCATTTACATAATTATATAATTTCACATAATATTTTTTTTTGTATTCATTGCAAAATTTTCTTTTGCACTGTATGGACTGTGTATAGATATAATTATAAGTATGTACGTATGTACATATGTATACTTATTTATAATACACAGAAACAACACTTTATTATTGTTTTTTTGATATTGTCACACCAAATGTATGTACATACATACATGTATACATGTATGTATATGTCATACACACGTTTGTATACATCAATAATAACTTAACTTCATTGTTATATAGTTTATTTGTATTTTCAGAAGATATCTTTAGGATTAAAGATACAAAGTAAAGCAAAATATAAAATAATTGTAACACAACTAAACTGTGTACATACCAAAGAGATCAACAAAATAATTTTGTATATGTATACAAGTACAAGTACACAATTTAAAAATATAAATACATACATGCAAAAATTTAAACATATATATGAACATAAATTTATACACATACACACATAAGTTATTTTTGAATGAATAAAGAGCAAAAAGTAATATAATCCTGCTGTAAACCTAAAACTGAATTGAATGTTATGGTTTCATGCGGATAACTTTTAGTTCAAAATAATGTTATAAATTTTCTACACAAATACATACATACATTAAATGTATGGTATAGTAAATATATTTTTCAACTTTTTTTAAAACATTTATTATATACATATACACACTCACATGTACATACATATATATACTCGTATTATGTATATCTCACAAGGATAAATACTTACACAACTTAATTTTCTGTGGCATTAAATAAGGATATATGTATAAATAAGGTCTTGTATTGTTATACAATATAAAATATAGTAAAAATATTTTATGTCCCTTTGTATTATTTTATTTGTTATTTTTTTATACTATATACATATGTGATGCTCACAGTTTTTTCTGCTTTACTAACCGTATTAATAATAAAACATAAAATATGAAATTTCAATACAAACTTTTTTTTTAAAAAAAAAAAAATTAATTTTAAAAGATTTATTTACTTTTAATGAAAAACATGATCGACATTAAAAATAAAAATTGAATATAAAAAAGTAATAAGAAATAATATCTCAATTTGAAATAATATTCAGTTATCGAAGGAAGTAAATTTTCTTATTTAAAAAAAAAAAACGACTCGTAAATACGTTTTCAATTAATTATTAATTAGTATTTTTGCATTATTCTGCACAAATTAAAGTAATACTTAAAATTAATTTCTTATTTAACGTAAAAGTAATAATTAATTCATTAAATTTTATTCATTTCTTCCGATATAAAATGTGATTATAAATATAAAAAATTAGAATTTCATAATAAATTGTCACTATAATTCACGATAGTGTTAATGAACAAAATAAAGATAATAAACAAATAATCAACGAAATAAACAAAATATAATTAATAATATATAAAGAAATAATGTTATGTATATATCGTCCAACACATTCACTAAAACTGTAATATGTGTATGTATTCTAAATGCATAAATTACTTTTATTGTAGTACCAAAATTTCATAGTCATATACAATTTTGTACAATAAATATGATAAACACAAACAATACACATGTCTTTATATAACATACGTATATTATGAGATTTGTATGCTCATAATATGTTTTATGTACAAAAATTTATGTTCTTCTGATTTAGTCATTTTATAAGTTTTATCGTACCAATAGATGGTCATATTAAATGACTAATTAATAACATTACAAAAGGTACGGTATGGTCAGCTAATTCATATACAGATATACGTAACGTAAACTTTGTATGTACATTAACGTTTAGCTAAATAAACTTTAATATTCTTATTTGAGCATAATTCATTTAATTGTGTATGAAATGAAACGGTTTGTTGAATGTATAATAATAAAAATAGTTTATTGGATTATCTTTGTACACTTATAACGTACATACATATGTATGTATAATTTTTATAAATATGCCATCTAAACTCATATGAAATTGTGTATTAGTATACATTTTATTTACGAATTCAAAACAAAATAAAATGTTGATATTTTACTTCTTTGGTGGTCACTGAGATAATAGAAAATTTATTACTTTTTGTTTGCAAAATATTTTAATAAAGAAAATGTACACAAAAATATGTACATAGAAGTACAAAATAGTCGATACACAGGGATAGTACATAATTTTATAATGAATAATTTTATTGATAAAGATTAATTAGAAAATTATTTTTGCACGTAGAATCACACATACGTAATTTTGTAACACATACAAAAATAAAAACAATTTATTGTATGTACATAAATAATTTTGTTATAAATTTGATTCTATGAACAAGAAAATTGATTTTTTTATTTATGTATTTCTTAAAAGCAAGGTAAAATTTAAATGTCTCAATTCAACCTGTTTATCTAAAATTGAACCGAATATGAATGTTTATTATAAATTATAGAGGATAGGACAAAGTTTTTAAAAACAGTGCCTACAAGAAAAAAATGTTAAAATTACTTATTTGTTAGGATATTCTCGTACATACATATATATGTACATACAGATAAATATTTACATGAAATAAAATATAATTTTTGTTTATTAATAAATAAGACCAAGATCAAAATGAAAATCACATATTCGTACTATATCCCATTGGCGTTGATTATAAATGCATTATTTTGATTTTGTATAATAAAAAATCATCAATGATAATGATAAGGCAACGTCTACTTGAATTTTAATACAAATCAAATCACAGGAAGTGAAAAGAAAAAATAAAAACATAAATAAATATAACAATATATTCACAAAATTATATCGACCCTTTTCCCTTTATTTATATACACACACATACCTTACGTACATACGGTTTTATGTACATACAACCAAACTTGTTATAATTCTTGTGACCACATCCAGTCTGTGCCAAACACCACAAAATCAAAAATAATGGCTCAGTCATTGAAAATAATCATGAAAAAAATACAAATCCAATCATCATTGGCAATCTTTTCTTATGATCACGTACGATCAAAACCTTAACATTTTACTTTTTAATTTTTAATCTTTATTTAGAAGCAACAAAATCAAAAAGAAAAAGGAAGAGAATGTTGCAGATGTTTGAATGCATTCGATTCGCTTCTTTTGATGGTCAATTTTCTTTTATTGTAAGAACTTCTTTTAAATTGTGTTATGGTGATGATGTGCTATGCATATGTAGATTTTGATATATAGGTGTAGTTACCTGTCGAAAAAATAAAAAAATAAATAAAAAAAAAAACAAAATTATTCTTAGTAAACGAACATCGTGAGACAGGAAATCAGTCCCCGCTTTAAGAAATTTATCACATTTTTATTCATTCAAAGCTGATTCATGTGTATTACATACACGCATGTTTATGTACATATACGAATGTATACGCATGAATGGACGAACATACAAATTTACTTACCTATGTATACTTCTATTATTCCTTTACATTTAATCTTTTACAGACTATAATGTGCATTCATATTATAAAGAGCCAAGGTATCTTGTTTTAATTATTTTACTTCAATATGTTTTTTTTTTAATTTTTTATTATTAAACTTTATTATATATGTATTTTCTTCAGGGCAAACCTGAAATTCATTTAAATCTCCAAATATGTAAAACAAATCAAGGTGTACACTCTGCATACTTCATGCAGGAAAAAAAATGTGTAGAACCAGTTTTATCTGATGAATGGTTTTAATATCCATTCTTATTTTTAAAATTTATGTATATATTATACATATGTATATATGTTGTAGATCTAAACCATATAAAATCTTATTTCAAAAATTAATCTTATGAACCAGTGAAGCAGTTAATTTCCCTTTAATTGGACACTGATAATAGAAATGCTTGATTGAACATGAGAGGATATTATGCTCCTATTATAAAAGTGTTTTTTTTTCTTTTTTTTTAAATAAAATGGAAATAAAAAGAAGTGATTTTAAATGAATTATTTACGCGGAATTAAATTTTTTGTAATCTTAAAAAGATACTTTTGGTAAGAAAAACTATAATACTACATAAACGTCGAAATAAAAATTATAGCTATGATAAGATAAATCATAAATTTTCAATTTTATGTGTCTACTTAATATAATCATAAAATTATGAATGAATTCAGGAAACTATACACACTAATAATCTTTTATTACCGTAATTATCAAATTAAAATAATCAGAAAAAGTTTTTACTTTTATTAAATTCGATTTGTAATGTAAGTAAAGTTCCCTAACTTTTTATATTTTATAATCAATTATATAATGTTTAATAGTTTATTACGTATAAAATCAACATATGTACATATGTATGTATGTATGTACACATGCATTACTAGTAAAATTGCATTTGATTTGGAAAAGAATCGAAATTCTTCAAGAGTAATATGTTTTTTTGGATGCACCTGATATCGAAAATTAACATTAACATACATACACACTTACATACATATGTTGTAGGTATGTAACACTATTCTAAGCAACTGAATTTTTATTAAAATGACAATATGTAACCTACATACATCGTTTGGAAGCCAAAGTGTGCCAAAAAAATACTTTTCGTCTCTTTTTTCATATCAGTCGAATGCAGAGCAAAGAATACGTAAACCTTTTGGTAAACATTTGGATAATTTAAAGTTCATATCATCAAACGGTGTGATATTTTCTGATAGTTTATTTTTTTTTAAATATGTATGTATATACATAAATAAAAAAAATTGCAAGCACATGACAAAATATACATAGCACATTTATGAATAACAAATGTCGTACATTATCCCCATTATCGATAACCATAAAACTACAGGATATTAACGCAAACATTAGCAATTTTTGATATATGATATCTTGCACCAGGCTGAAATTATCAACCAAAAACTCAAGTTTTTTTCATGTGTTCGTAATAAGAGTTAACATTTTTTATTTGATAAAGATGTCATATTACCATAAAGGTAACAAATCATTCAATTGTTTTTTTATTTCTATTATTTTTCAGTTATAAACAGATGTCTTTGTCAAGAAACTAAATAAAAATGTATAGATATGTATATTATCTGTGTTCAATATTTTCAACACATTGAAGCCAGATGTTATTTTCTGAAAAATGTGCACTTTTTGCACGATTTTTTTCATATTTTATAATGCAAAAAATTTTTCGAATGTTGTTGATATTTTTCACAAATTTTGGTAACATAACAATTGTATTAATATTAACTAAAGATTTAAATCTTTATTTTTCAAAGATAAGTATGTATGTTTGTTAGTAAATATAAGAAGGACATAAATAACATCCATGATAGATCAGAGATCATTATTTTTAATATTACCCATTTCATAATATGCATCAGTGACTTTGAACCAAGTTCTTTTGAGTACAACCATACAAATCACTGTTATTACTTTTTAATTAGTACATACTGAATAAAATAAAAGACTTACAGTAGCATAACGAAACCACATATACTCGTATTATAATTTTTATTTATCTGTACAAAGCCACAAAAACAATTACTTTTCTTTTGTTAATATTTTTCTGTTGAGCTCTTTTTGTTTTTAAATTCATTCTTGTTTTTTCTTTTGTTGCTTTTTCTTCTTTAACCTAAGCAAAGACAATTCTGCTTGAGATTATGAAGATGTTTTTTCATACTTAATGATTACAAAAATGTCAATACTCTAAAAAAATTTATAGTAAAACATGATTATTACTTTAAGTAGTATCGTGTAGTATGTGGGTATAGCAATACGTATACCTCTCACGCTATACAAACTTTTCTGTTAATCGTATTACATAGTATTTTACGAAAAAAAAACATTACTAAATTAACCGCAAATACATATACACGCACCTATATGCATTTATACGAATTGAATTGTATACATTTTAGAGATTAAACACACCTGAAAAAATTCACAATATGAATAAAATACCTGGTTACATGTTACATTACAGTAATGCATCCAACCATTAATTTTTGTCAATTTGAACTTCCTTCATCTTTATTTCTTTAATGTTACATACTTTCGTTTTGTTTTGTCTTTGAAATCGTCTAAAATTCATTTTAAGTAGATAGTGATTACTGAATTACATGTATTTGTATGTATGTATGTAATTATAAGAAATGTACTGTTGGAAGATTTGATGGAAAAAAAAATTTACATCAAATGCACACATACATACATACCTTATACATGGATATTATTGCCTTATAAAATCAAAACGCACGTAGAGAATATTTGTTCTTTTTTTTTCTTTTTTTATTTCCTATAAATTTTTAAGTGCTTTATCAAACCTTAAAGTTTTTTGTTATGGAAAATACAAGGTTTTCAATTTTACCTAATTGTCTTTATATTTTTATTGTTTTTTGCCTTAATTGTATTCGTATCTCAAAAAATCATAAGGGAAATTGCATTTTCAAATCAACGGTCTTAAAAGAGTTAATTTCTTGTCAAATCACTTAACTTATTCACTCAAGCATTTTTTTCCATCTAATTTCTTAAGCACATTATTAATAGTTGTGTTGTCTCCTGTATACATATGTGTGTGTTCATCCAATTAAAACGGTACAGCTATTTATAACAACATTTCGTCACAAAAGCTATACTTACATACATATATGAACACACACAGGCCTATTATTATTTTAAATATAAAAAAAGAACGGAAAACTAAAATTTCAAAACATTAATGTAAAACAATATAATATACAACAGCACACAATACACATGATACAAATGCAAACATTTTATAATTTTTTTTATTTTTTCAAAAATAAAATCTTGCATTACATACGAGATATGTACATACATACATATTTAAATTTTTCGAAAAAATTCAAAATTTCGTGGATGTAATATGATATTGAATATACATATGAACTTATGTATGTATGTATCGGGTATCCCCAATTCATATCCTCATTCAATCATGTACGTACATATCTACTTATTATTTACATTGATATGTTCAAATTTGTCTTAATTTTCTACGTATAAGTTATATAATAAATTTTGTTTATTAACTATTTAATGGTTGTTTGTATAGAAGAAAGAGTTTTGATAGCAAAAAGGGAATAGTGAGTGAATGAATAAAGTTTTTAAAAAATCAGTTTTAAACTGTTAAAGGATATACGGCTGATTGAACTGATATGCAAAATTTACAATCGCAAAAAAAAGTGGAAATGGAAAAGAATAAGATATCCGTTCTTTAAAAAAAAAAAAAAAAAAAAAAAAAAAAAAACTGAAATGAAAAATACATACAAATAAATAAAATCGTTCATGTATTTTGTTATACATATACAGAAAAATACTAATACATATATGAAAAAAATAACATGACAACACGATTTAAAGTTTTAAAAGTGGATTGAATAGATTTGTTGTTTGTTGGTTTGTTGATATTTTAACTTCTACCAAAAATGACTAGACAAGTTTAAAATATAATATGTATATATTTACATATGTATATACATGCGTATTGAAAAATTGTGCATATTTCGAAACTTTAAAAGATTTTCATATATGTACATATACATGTACATACAGAATTTGCTCCATTTTATTTTATCCTGTATATCAAGAAAAACATAACACTGAAAAATTGAACACGAACGAAAGCAAAGCAATGAAGTATTAAATTTCAAAAGCGATTGTTATGTGCTTCAATTATTATATTGTTAATATTGTTCTCTTCTTTTCTTTATATTCACATCAATTCTATACACATTATATGTACATTTCATTCCTGTATATATGGTATGTACATAAAATCGTTTTCATTATATCGCATGCACTACTATATATGTATATATGTATGTGTATGAATGTATACAAAATTTTTCTGTTGTAGTACGTACGTATTGTTTGAATCAATATAAAATTGACAAAGATATATGAATTCAGATTTTATAACACATTCGTATACATATACATTTATATTAAAGTATTAGAAGGATTTTAAAACAAAAGAAAACAACACAATCTTTATTTATCCTTTTGTATATAAAATATATAACATTTAAACTCCATTATATTTAAAATGAAAGAATTATTGTCTGTCAGAGTGATCTGTTTTCTCATGTACATTTTTTGCATATAGATAGGAGTATATAAACTATATGTGTACACAATACACATACACACTTTTATTATATTGTATTATTACAATATATGTACATAGATATTATATGACACTACATACATACGAGTATCTTCAGTAGTTGTACGTGCAGCATATTTCTTATAAATAATTTTAGTGTATTATATATTTTTGTATGTGCATGTATTTTATTTATTCAAATATCTTCAATAAATTATTTTATCAAAAGAAATATACAAAAGAAAGAAAAAGTGAAATGAAAATAACAAATAGAAATCAAATTAAATTTAGTTCTTGATATACATTGTAGCTTATTGTTAATATTAATATTCTAAATTATTTGAAAAAATTACCTTTAGCTATCGACAAATATTTATTCATATATCTTTATTGATAAGCTTATGTACAATACATGTCCATACATATATACAAATCTACATGGTTATACATAAAAAGAACTATATATGAATATTTTTAAAAGAAAAATTTAAATTTATTTCAGTTGAAGTTACTTCACAACTTTTTGAATTTATTTAATAGCTAATAAAATTTAAAAAAATTAAAATAAAATTATGTAACTGAAAAATTTGAAAATTCCAGTGGAAATAAAATAATTTCTTTAAATTGAATAAAAATAATTTCATAGTCAGGATTAAAAATAAAATTTAAAATAACATTATATTCAATTAATGCTTTTATTATGGTAATGCAATAATTTTATAGTTAACATAAAATTTAAATTTAGCAAAAATAATATTTAAATTCCTTTTTTTTTAAATTTTAATTAATATTATAAAAATTAACCAAACCTTATTTTACTGACTTTCAAAAGATTCCACAACTTGTATATGAATGTATTAATGCTTACATATGTACATATGTGTATGCTTTATAAATTTGTAACAACTCAATCGTAAATATTGTACATATGTATGTATGTATGTATAGTTTGTGGTTTCTATATTGTAAATATCTAGGCAACGATATAATTTTAAATCAAAATTACTAAATTAAAAAGGATAAAAACATGAAAAAAAAAACTGATTTTTCCTTTAAATAAGTTGAACATAAACCATTTATAAAATTTTCAATGTTTATATCGTTTGTAAAATACAAAATTTATTTGCTATTAAGCAAAAATACCAATTTATGATAACAAAAATACAAAAAAAAAATAAAATAAAAATAAATAAATAAAAAAGCAAACAGAACACAAAGAAGAAAATTAGTCAGGAACGTTAAATGCTAATCATAGTCAGTTAATTTATTTAATACATGTTCTTTGCATGCTTTTCATATACACATACAAACATGTATTTCGCGTTAATTCCAAAAAGGATTTTCATGCTTTCATGATTATTCCAACGTTTAGTAATTTACTTTATTCACGTATAGATTAACCTGTATAATTGTGTGTATACACTTAAAATTATATATACATGCATACACACATACATATGTATTTATATGTATATGTGAATAATTATTATACAATTAGACCACTATGTACATACATATATTCTGTTTATTTTAATCTTATTCATACATGCTATTTAATATACACATAACATGTACATACATATGAAATGTATAGAGCAGAGAAAAATGAATGAATTATATCAAATAAAAGAAATGAAAAAATATGCAAAATGTAAACATAAAAGGTATGTAAAATAAAAACAATATTCTTCTTTTTGCAATTTTTGTTTTGCACGCAATTTTATTTGTATGTTCATGATAGCCAACATTATCAAAGTAGATGTGAGAACAAATACACAAAACCTTATTAGAATAATGTATTTTGCATATAAAAATATATAAATTTCGTTTAAAAACAAAAAAAATACAATTACACTATAAAGTACGTGAAAAGTTTCAATGACTTAACTTTATTTGTCGAAAGTACAATACACACTCGAATGTACTTAATACACATATATTCATATGTATGTGTTTATATTTATCAATGAACACAATTTCTACAATCCATAATACATTTTCATATTTTATACACTACTTTTGTTTTTTATTTTATTTTATTTCGCTTTTTTTTTTAATGTACTATGCACGAATATAATTTAAATGCGTGTATACATACATACATATGTACAAGTCAAATAATTTAATTTTGTTTTATTAAAAATGAAAAGAAAAAGGCATTTATTGCCATTATTTTCATTAATTTATTTCAATTTTTTGTCGATATTTTTTCATTTATAGCTATAGAACGTAGCTATTTGATCTTTATTAAATAAATTTTATGTAAATTAGAATACATAAAATAAAGCATTATATTTCAAAATTAAATTAAATCAAAGAAAATGTTTAAATAGAAAATTAATTTTTACTAATTCAAAAAAAAAAAAAACGAGATCGAACTAAAAGCATTGAATAATCAATTTTATGAAATATGAAATTTAAATGGGCATATTTTATTAACCCATTAAAAACATTACCAATATCCAAGTAAAAGAAAAGATTTTTATAAGAAAGCAAAAATCAAAATATATATATGTACATATTATATTTAAATTTAATGTTCATAAAGTCAAGCAATTCAAGGAAATGAAAAGAATCTAAAAACAATATGGTTGTAATAAGTTAAAGAAAAATGAAAACTACCAAAAATAGAATTTATTTGCAAAAATATATTCATGTACAATCAAATAGAGTAAAATTAAAAAATTTCCAGTTTTGTTCTACCCAAATTTTTTTTTCGTATTTATTGTACAATTTTGTTTAATATTTACAAAGTGTTTTAATTCATCGAACAATTTCTTTAATTACTACAGTCCTTTAAACATTTAACTTTAGTCGTAACACAATATTAAATCAGGACGAAAATGCTTTTTTTCCAAAAGTGAAAATTTTGATATATTTTTTTTTATTTTATTACTCGTATATATTTTATTCAAAACAATAAACAATCATTTAAAAATATCTAATGTAAGACAATTTTTTCGTTTCCCTTAACAATTTTACCTAACGTTATTTACCTTTCTTTTCGTTTTTTTAAAGTTAATTAATTTTGTCATTATTTAATTTACTTTTTTTTTATGCTTTTAACCTTTCTATATAAAATCACGTTTCATTATTTAAATTAAAATTTTTCAATTTATATTTTTAAATAGAATTTTAATTATGAATTTATTTCTAAATAAAACAGAAAAAGAAAATGACCATTATTTTGAAAAAACGACTAATAAAAAAAAAACTAACAGTATAAAATATAGAACAGAATATTAATTTTATAATTTTTCCAAATAGAAGAGTTTTTTTTTCAATTTAATGCCTATTGAAAATGATTAACAAATTAATAATAAAATAAAACGAGGGGGCCAGTAAAAGTGGTAAAATGGAAAACAAAATATGTATGTGTGTACATATGAATCAACATAGCAAAGTCACGTTGTAGCCATCAACTAAATTTTATAGCAAACCATAGAAATATTTTTTGTTTGTGTATACAATTGTATATGTACGTGTGTATTCTATTTTTATTTTCTTATGTATTATATAATACATGATATGATTCATAAAACACACAAATCTATGTATTAAATTGTATATCAGTACGTGAAAATAATATTAGAATACATTTTTATTTTCAATATATTTCTTGTTTCTTTCTATATACACATCCTGAAAAAAGTCCATGTACGATATAATAGTATACAAATAAATACATATCAAGGTGCAATTCATGTATGTATGTATATACACATTTTTTTTTTCTCCTATTATTTTTTATGTTTTATATGAGGTAATATTTAGGCCACTTTTGTAGCATTTAAATTGCTTTATTTATTTTTCTTTCGAACAATAATAATTATACTTTAAGTTTTATATTTTTCATGCATTAAAACTCATACATACTATATATAGTAAAAATGAAAAGAAAACAGTCATGGAAATTCTTTCTTATATTTCTTGTAAAAAGAAAATAAAACAAAAAGAAAAATAAAATAATTAAAAAATATCAGTAGAAAAATGCATGAATTTTGTTTTATTCAATTTATATTTTTCTATAAAATCAAAAATATGATTTAAAGTCAGGGAAAGAAATTGGAAATTTAAATTGAATTTTCTTTTGTTTATTTATTTTATACATTATAGTCACCACAATTGCAACAAGAACTTAATTAAAGGATATATGTGTGTGTATTTATATACGTACATACTATGTATGTACGTTTATTCCTACGAGCATTAATTTGTTCATGCATACGCATATTATGTAACGAAGTCAATTTTGTTTTTGTAAAATACATTTACGTACATATAATAGTAGAACAGTAAAAACAAATTGAAGTTTTGCCATTTGATTCATATAGCTACGTAGAAGAATTTACGTATACAATATTCACAACAAACAAACATCAGAATTTTTTCAGTTTAGTTATTTTTATTTTATTTAACTTACTGATATTCATATTTAATAAATATCTGACTGTGTGTATTTACATATAAACACAATGTTATTATAACGTACGTAATTTGTATTATAATAAAACTAAAATTACCTTAATATGCATATAAAACTATTATATGATGTAATATTTATAAAATTATTTGAAACAATTAATTATTACATAATTCATTTCAGAAAAGCAAAGATAGAAATGAAAAGTAATAAGTTATTACACTCTGTTCACTAATTCAGTGCACTTAAGGCCTTATGGAAATGACATAAAGTAGTACCACTTTACGTCATTATATATTGATATAAATTAATAAATTAATCTCGTATTATATGATAATTTTCAAAGATTGTGGTAACACTGCTCGTGAGATGACCTTATTAGAAATTATGAGAGAAGAAAAAAACATGTGTATTCCCATAAGGCTTTAACTGCACCGAGTTAGTGAATATATAGTGTATATATTTCTAGCTAAAATTAAAATAACAGTTTTTTAACTTTATGATGATATTAACAAATAATTAAAGAAGAAAAGCCTGAACATTAAAATATTGCATATTTCTCAGAACAGTTACTTAAAAACAGGGCAATATTTTCCTTAAAGAAAATAAATTCAGTTATATACGAATTAGGGATATACGTGTCAGACATTTAATAACCGCATAAATAATATTCAGAAATTCATTTGTATTTTTTTTTTTTTGAACTTATTTCAAATTTAAAATATGCACCATGTGATATTTCCGAAGTTTAAATTTTCCTTGAATTAACATAAATTTTCCCAGTAAACTAGGTACATTAATATAAATGCTCCCAGTCGTAATAAATAAATAAATGCCATTTTTCACATATGTGATGCCTGTTGTTTTCACTTATATAACAACAGTGACACACGTACATTGAAGGTTATTTAATAATTTATCATATTTTATAATACAAGGTCTTTTTAACATTCTAATCCGACGCTAGGTATGTGTATTTTCTCCATGGAAAATTTTCATTTTTTTTCCATTCTAAATGAAGAAAAGAACAACAAAATAAAATTATTTATATACATAATTCCTATGTGTATATACATGTATATATTCATGTATGTATGTATGTATTTTCTCTGATTTCATATTTACTGGGATGATGAAAACAACAAGAAACTATTTTTACATTATGACAAGTGTTTTACTTGAACTCTTCTTGTAAATATGTACATATGTGTGTACATATGTACATATATCCTTTGACAGACATTGTAACATGTACAATGCATATTCAGAAAGGCAAAATCACAAGTATATACATATTTACAAACTAACTGAACATTACAATAGTTTATAAAATTTTTTACTTCCGTTTCCGTGACACCATACATATCCTTTACAGACCCTCAATCAGCCCATATATAAAGTGGTTATTGGTTAACAAAGTATACACATGTAATGGAAAACTATACTTTTTATTATGGATCATTGTAGTAGTGTA
The DNA here is from genome assembly GCA_963971155.1 of Anthrax anthrax. Taxonomy (NCBI): domain Eukaryota; kingdom Metazoa; phylum Arthropoda; class Insecta; order Diptera; family Bombyliidae; genus Anthrax; species Anthrax anthrax. Next base: position 24,911,919 of record OZ020119.1, read on the forward strand.
TGCACAATAGATTTGACTTCTAAAATGTAATTTCAATTGTATATATTGAAAAGGTACATTGTTCACGTATGAATTCATGTAAGAATGTGTATACCAAATAATATAAACATCACATATTGTGTAGTTTTTGCCATTTAAAAAAAAAAAAAAAAAACCCACAATATCTGTGGATTGTTTTGATATAAATCTTTTACTGTTATATGTACATGCACACATGAATAAATTTTTACATGTTAAATCTTAAAAAATGTATACTTTCATATCAGATCACATACTTGCAACTTTTCTCATATTTATGTTTTTTATTTTTCTCACACGTTTTCATGCAACGGACGAATATATTATTTCAAAAAAATTTGATTTTTTTCCTGTTCACATTTGAAAATATTAGAAAATTTATTAGAATAAATTTAATATTGCAACATTTCAAATTTCTCAAGAAGAAAATGTACAAAAGCACACGTGTATGTACGTAACATATGTAGAGCCTGTATATGCACAGACAATTATTTTGATATTCAAAAAATTTGATTTTACCTGTTATTGGAAATTTTAAAATAATTTTTTTAACGTTTTTCTTTTTTTACTTACGTTATTGCAATAGCATACTTTTTCATAACACAAAAATGCCACCCATAAACAATTGTTTTAATTTAAAAATTATTGTCTTCGCTTTTTTCATTTCAAAACGTGACAAATACACTAAACAAAACCATCGGGAATAAAATAAAAAAATAAAATTCAAAACGAAATTTTTTAAATATATTTTTCACAACTTATAATTAATATTCAATACATGTACGAATTGCGTTGACTTTACCATAACAAAAGATAAGAAAAATATCTGCAATAATAAAAACAATTTAAAAATACAATTTTTGTCGATTTAATGAGCCATGGACAAGCAAGACCACACATGAAGTTAAATGTTCTGTCTTACCAATAAATTAAAGATACAATGTAAAAGTGATGGTTTTTCTCGCGAGTATACGAATTGTACTTATAGAATTCAAGAATTTTTTTTTATTACATTAATCAACATGAAACTGTTCAGTTTTCTATTATGAAAACAAAAATAAAAAAAATAAAAACATTCGATTAATATAAGAATTAAAAAATTTTTTTAAAATACCAAATAAAATTTAAAACATTGAAGAAAATTCAATAATGTTTTAACAAAAAAAAATTCAAATAATATGAAAAGCGCTTAGATACAATTTTATTGTATGTTGCTTTAACAAAAGTTTTCTTAGTGTTAAAATTCATTAAAAAAAAAAAAACAAAAAAAACATTACAAAAGAGAATATCGAAAAACAGAAACAGAAAAATCATTGATGATATTATAACAATTTTTCTTGTTGAATGTATAAGTGGATTACATATAATGAAAGAAAAGAAAAATGTGATGGGCTAGACATTAAGTGCCTAAGTGTATGTACATACATACTTTTGTTAGAAAATGTTTTCTTAATTTCACTTGCCTTTACCACATAAAATAAGAAATATAATAAAATATGATACTTGAAAACGTCCTCATACGGATACACACGTACATGCACATAGAATTTGACAGAACGTTATAACATATATTATTGTACACATACTATGTATACATATATCATAAAGTCTATACGCAATAATCACCAAGAATTATCAAATAAAGCAAGTAAATTGCACAATGAATAGAAATTGCAACATTTTTGTATCTGTACATATGTATGTGCATTTTCGAATGTGCATATTCTACATGAATATGTATATGTGAATGTAAATATAATATATCCTACGTACAATACATATACTTGTATAATATATAGAACATACATATATATATATATACTTATATAGATAGAACTGTCATGCGAAAATCTAAAGATTTATTATCTTTGTTGCTGAGTTGGTGGTGTCATTGTCGTCATTATTATTATCATTGTATTTTTATTTTTCTTGTTCATCTTTTACAAATTACACGCGAGTATTCAATGTATACATACATAACAATTGTATATAAATTTTGTTCATTCATCATTATCAATGAGTGCTCTTAACACAACGAAATTGCTAAATTTTGCAAAGAAATTTTCATGTTTCATCTACAATATTTTACTTTTCACATATGTAATTGTATTATATTCTTTCGCATAGTACACAATATAAAATATACGAGTATAATACAAATGATCTAACTAACTTTTAATTTTCTATCCATCCTTTTTCATGTTGTCATTTCTTTTATACACCCACGAAGTTTTATTTGTAATTTTTATTATTTGTTATAACAAAATAAAATGTAAAATAAAATAAAAAAAAATAAAAATAATAAAGAGCATTGATTGTATTGTTCACATTCATTTATTACATTTGTAACGAACATATTTCGTTACGTATAAAAAAAAAAAACAGTAAGTATACGAAGATTGTAGTAAGGAGTAAATATTTATGATTTTTCTAGTTTCAAGTTAAAATTTTTTTAAATTTTCTTTTGATTTTTTTATTTGTAAATAAAATTATCGATTAGATTCATCGAATAATAAAGCAAAATGTATTTATTTACTTTTTCCCTTTTTCTTTTTGTCATTTTTTAAATTTTTATTTACAAAAATTATTTTGTGATGACTGCATTAAACATTAAGAAAATCTTGAAATCATAAAAAAAAGGTATGTAAATAGAATTCATATGAAAAAAAAAAATGTCTTGAATATTGAATATCAAAAAAATTTAACTTGAAGAATGTAAATTCAACTTTGAAAAAAACAAAACGAAATAATTTTTAATATTAATAACATAAAAATTTAATTTATGAATTTTTTTAATTTTTTATGATTTTCTCTCTTGTATTCTGTATTTTAATATATTTTTGTTATTGTCTTTCGTTGTTATCAAATGAATTTGGGTAAGAATGTAATATCATGCACACAGTATAATATATATTATAAAACGTACTAATATAATATATTTTCATAAAATATGTTTAAATAAAATTTGAGTATATATTGTTTTAAAGACGATAAAAATATGAAAAAAATTATGTGGACATCAAGTTTTATGTAATAAAAATTCTTTTCAATAAGAATTTTTTTTAAATTATTGTTTAAAGTTTTTCTTATAAAAACCTCATAGTATACTTGTATTTCAGGATTTCACTATTCATGGTGATGTACTTATGTATGTATATGTTTAATTTTTATTTTTATAAATTCGTCAAAAAGATTTCACTTTATTTTGTAAACATTTTTTTTTAAAAAAGTGAAACAAAATTTGTTTTAAAATAATAACAATAAATATTATTTATTTTATGTATAATCTTGATCACATCCTTGTCTAATGACAATTTTTTTAGTTCAGAATAAACCCATATTCAAATACAAGAACATTTTATACAAAAAAAAAATGGTACAAAAACTTCGAACTTTTTTTGCTGATCATCAAAAATAAAATACATACATATATACACAGAATAACAAACGTAAACATTATATTATAATAATCCTTATACCTAACATACATAAGTATGTATCTCTATTTAAAGATATTAAATTTGTAATCAGATAGTATTGATGAAAATCTAACATAGTAAAATTTCTAACATTTTACATAAATTTATAAATATGAATAATCTTAAAATGTACCTATGTAATTTCATGTTATTCTTTGTTTTTGAAAATGAATGATCATAATAATAATAATAATAATAACGATTAGAGAATATTTCATTTCATGATATATTGCATTAATCATGTGTTAAAGAATAAAATAATGATATACTGATGATGAGTATGCGTATACAAAATTACAAACATTAATTATATTTGCATAATATACCGTAATTTAATCATACATTTTTATATGTTTATCTGTAAGCAAAATTTTGTATCTAAAAAGTTTTAAAATCTATAAAAACCAAAATATCATTATATAGTTTTTGCACATGTATAACGTACACATAACATATGTATATGTACATAGATACATTATTGTAAATTGTGTATGTTATAAAATTAAATACATTCATAGCATAATCAAAAATAATTTTATTTAGTCAAATATCAAACCTACACACAATTTTTATACAATATCATAAAATTCATTTTAATTTTCTTTTACACATATAACGTGGAAAATATATATAAATTTACATTGAATAAAGTCGTATTCAAATATATGTAGGTATTCATTTCTACATACATGTATGTGTATATAAATTTTATTAGTACAATATGAAGTATAATAAGGTATACGTTTATAAAATTTTAACTACTTTAGTTGTAAGCTCTTCATACATGAATAAATTTATACATGTACATATTCGTATGTATCTATAAAAATATACACATACAGATTCATGTATACAGGACATACACATGCATAACAATATTATAATGCTATACATAAAGTACTTTAGAATATAATCGAAAAACTTATTGTAAAATTGTAAAACTTTTGATGACATATCATAATTTTGTGTAATGTGGTTTCAAGTTTAATATCCGTTCTGAGCGTTTCGTAGAGAAATGAACCCACGCATTGTATTCTTGTATGCGTTACATTTAATAGTAAAATATACACTAGCTAATATATATTGCACACATTCATATGTACATATATAATCGAACCAATATTTTTCATTTATGTACATACTATGTATGTATGTACCATGCAGACACCTTTCTATCCGTTTTCGTATTATATTCATTACAATATATGTACTAATGTAATTTAGTAACATTGCAATGTTAAATTCATTTTTTCTTCTATTCACAGTTAAATTATAAATGAATCTCAGCAAAATTGTATGGTAATTGTATCATGTACTGATGGTATACTTGTTGTTCATTCATATTTTATAAAATACATTTGTTGCAGTTGTAACATAGAGAATGTCTTCTTTCCGTAGAAAAGTATGTGAACAATATTTATTATATTTGTATGGTTGTTGTTCAGTAACGATGATGATGATGATGATGATGATGATGATGATGATGATGGCAATGATGGTCAAACAATAAAAAAAGGATTGAATGACATATAAGTGGGTGGATAAGGTGTCATTTCGTCATTTATTCATTCATGCTAAATGATGATATGTAGTTAATGATTTCAGTTGAGATAATGAAATTGTGAAGAAAAAAAAACAAAACCTTGTATGTATTCTTATTTACATATACCTATGCATATGAAGCGTTTATGCACTTAATGACATAGAAAATATCCCACGCTTGAACCTTATTATTATCTAACAAACATTTACACTTGTACAAGTTGTTGAATTAGAACGTACATTGTTAAGGAATATTTTTTAAATGTACTTTTCTATTCATAATTTATCATTATAATGTCATAGAACTCATATTTCATTAGAGACAATAAAATACTTTGTGCATATTGTACATTTTTCTAATGATTTTACAATTAAACTTAAACAGTATGTACATACATATACATATGTGCCAGAGTGCCAGGTACAAATGCCATCATGGAAAATTTTAACCAAAGGTAAATTATTTACAATTTGAATAGTAGAAAATATTTGGATGTAAAATAATAGATTTTATAATTTTATTGTCAAATCCTTTAAAAATTATTTCCATTTCCAGGCATTTTACATTTATTTTGTTTTATATCTAACAATTGTAACAACTTGCGCAAGTACACATAATACCTTTTGTACTATTCTATAGTAATAAAAATAGAGAAAGTTTACAATTATTATTATTATTATTTGTTCTTTATCAGGTAATTATTCTTATATGTGTATATGAATGACAATAACAAATAGTGCACAAATTGTAATTTTATTTGGTATTTATCTTGAAAATTACTTTATTGTATTATTATAAAAAAAATTATAATTATATTAAAATATAAATTGCATAAAAGTAACAATGACAAAATATGTACAGATATATTATGTATGTATGTACAATGTATTAAATGCATGTACGTATCATTATCTGAATCACTGAATATGATATGAAATAATGGTAAGTCGGTACTCATATATAAACAGATGTACAAAAAATATATAAAAAACTTTCATAATATCTTCAAGTATTTCAAAAAGTCATTATCCTACTTATTTATTACAATGAATATAAGTTTTAAAATGTTTTTATATTAAGATGACATATTTGTGTACAGTTTTGTTATATTATCAGTGATTATTTTCAAAGTGATTCAGAGCAATGAATTATATTTTTGTTGATGAATATATTTTTCTAATGTTCAATAAACATGCGCAACCCATTCTATACAATAAAAAAAAAATTTAAATTTATGTTAAATTTCACATTTATAAAATTATTGTGAAGTATACTTATATAACATACGATAAAAACAAAATTTAAGATTTATGTTAAATACATAGTATAACTTTTATCAAGAAAAACAAATTTGAATTTTTTGAAAATTAATAAAGATCTTCAAAGTTGATATATAGAATAAAAAGAAAATTATTTTCTATAATTAATTTATTCTGAAAAAAAGAAAATTATTTTGTTCAAAAAAAATTGTAAAAATTGTAAAAAAATTGTAATCATGTAACGTATAATAAGTTACATAATTATGTTGTTTATACATGAATACACTTATACATATAAAATGTATTTATATACCATATTACAAAATCTGATGAGTTGAAAACAATGCCAATAAACATATGAACATATAAAAAAATTATTGTGTTTACATGCACTGATATACATGAATGTATATATTTACATACATTTATCTGAGTATACGTAAACAAAATTTATTGTAAAATTTAAATATCTGTTTAATGATAAAATGGTATTTTTCGGTTAAAATCTTTTTCAATTTTTGTATATACTTGTACAGAGAAAAACAATAACACAAAACAAAAAAAATTAAACAAAACAAAAAACAACAGAGAAACAAAAAACAATTTTAATTATTTTGTAAATAAATTTTATATAAAATGATTGATTAAATAAAGTATATACACATTAAAATGCATATTTATATTACAACTTATGTAAATGGTACACATGAATTTAAACAGAAAATAATAATCATTGAAGTTAAAATACATGAATTAAGCATTAATATACATTTTGGACAGAACAAAAGGATAAATAAGAAAAAAAAAATTGTTTGTGTAATGATTTTCATTTTTATTTGTTCATTTCATTTTGTTTTGGATTTTTCTCTATATATGTTATATATGATAATAAAAGTTCACAGCAAAATTACAAAAAAAAAAAGTCATATCATAAATATGTATATAAAAAAATTAAATTTAAATGAAAAAAAAAAATTGTAAATAACATTAAACCATAAAAATAATCAAATTTAAATGAACAGAAACAAAAGGAGATTAATCATAAAGAATACCATTGATATAAAATTAAAATTGTAAAAATAACAAATATTTTACATGCATGCCTGATGCACTTACATATTCGTAACGTATACGTACATTTATGTACATACTATGTACATATTTACATAAGGTTACATGTAAAATATAGTGACTTTAATATTGATTGACATTCTATGGACTTTTAAAATTTAATAATTTTGTATCAATAATAATTACCATGCGACACATCAACATTAATTAAATTGGATTCATTTAAAAGTACATACACACATTTTCCGCATACAAAATGTATTATCATCAATTAATATACATACATATATGTACATACATATATAGGTATACATTACATGAACGCATAAGATAATACGTATATACATATAATTTATATTAATATTTATATACATATAAGTATCCTTTTAGACAGTTTATATATACATATGTATTTATCCTATAAACCTTATTGGTGTTTGCATACGTATATATGTATATCCTCTTAATGGTATGACATATGCACATATTATTAAAATACTTTCATAGGACGAAATGTTATGTACAAGTGAACCCAATTTCGATTTTCATTAAAACATTTTTAATAAAAACAACAAATAGAGTCCTGTAAAAGAAAAACCTTAAATTAATTTACTACAAAAAAAAGAGAAGAAAAATTTAAATGGAAGAATTGTTTACTTTTTGTACATTAAAGTTTTATATTTTCTTTCATTTTGCTTTCCTTTCATTTTTTTTATTTTTCGTTATTTTTCTTTGATCTTTATATAGAGATATTTTTTTCATTTAATGATACTACAATAATCCTTTGAAGTATTAGTTCATCATGCACAATGTCCATTAAATTCGGTTTTAAATTTAATCCTTCCCGGAAAAAAAAAATCCTTTCAATATTTACCATTTTAAATAGCTCGTACCCGGTACATTGTGTGTAAAACCATACGTAGATATACTCGTACATTGAAAAGTTTAAAGATTTTTTCTTTCTTTCAAATGAAATTCAATTTATTTCTTTTTTAATCTGGATAAAATAGAAGATTATCCTTTTTGTAAATCTGTCACAAATCAAAAGTAATTTAAAATTATTAAAATATATATTTCAGCAATTAAGGTGTAATGTGAATTATAAACACAACAAAGAGAATTGGAAAAAAAGTGTAAAAAAGTAAATAAATTAAGAAATTAAATTAATATTTCTTTTGTACCAGTGCATTTCTGAAGCTACTGTTTCATTTATTTTTAATGATTGTACGCAACATGTCGAATTCATCAGAAATCTTCAGATACCTTAAAAATCACCAGTCCAATTCCGTACATTAGAATTCTGTTTACTCTTGAGAGTTGATAATTCATGCAAGAAGTGTGTACAAACATATTTTAAATAACATCTTTCGCATTCTTTTGATCATAACAAAGACGATGATGACAATAATCAAAACAAAATTCTACTGGAAGCCTGATGGCGTGCAGAGAAGTAAAAAATGTATCACATAAATGCAAAAAAATACTCAATGATAAGTTGTCAATTTTATACAATAAATGAAAAGGAATTACAGCGTATATTTTTTAGGGTATTCCAAATGTATAACTTTGATATTATTCTCGGCTTTACTAAAGTAAAATAAAATATACGTAACTTGGGTGGTCCTTTGTTGACAGGATCAAAATTAACAGAATTAACATGACAATTCGTTTTTTCTATAAACGTGTGTTTACCTTAATTGGTCTTCTACATCGACAAATAATTCAAAAATAGTTTTTCACTTAAACGTGATTTAATTTTAAGATTATAAAACAAAATACTTGTATATAAAAAATAAATAAATATAAAAAATTTCAGCCTATTTATGTGTGTTAAATTTTATAATCTTTTTAAACGTAAATATGTATAAACAACATTTTTAATTTAATTATATCTGGCATATTAATTTGAGTACCTTGCATTTTGGTACATAAGTATATGAAAGAAAATTAGTAGATGAACTTGTACTACACTTTGTAAAAGAACTGCAAATAAATATTAAAAATTATTTTATTTTCTTATTTTCCAAAATTAGAAAAATTCTATAAATATTACAAGTTTTGGTACCTTATGGAGCCATAATATACTTTCTTATCTTGCACATTGCACATCAACATAAAAATTAATAATGATCCGGGAATTATCGGAGCAAAACAGAACCATTAGATAAACTCAAATAATCAAAAACCAAAAGTACATATGAAACCACATGTGCACCTGTATACAAGAGTATGTTGTATACGATATAGGTATAAGGGAAGGACAAAAAAAAATAGATGTACAAATTTACATAACTATATATACTCATACTCTTATGCACGTTAAAGAAACGTACTATTTGCATGTAAGTATGTACATATATAATCATATATAATTATGTTACTTTTCAACATTTTTAGATTATCGTTGAACAGTTTTTTTTTATTTTGATTTCTTTTTCTTAATGTTTTTATACAGTTGATAAACGTATAGTGTCATTTATGTATATATACTTACCTGCACACATTTGTATATATGTATGTATAAATACGGGTTAATATTAGAGTATTTTGTGTACTATATCAGAATACTTTATAAATTTACCTTAGTGTTCATATTATTTACATAATACACAACATTCATATACCTATATTTACATTAGATACTTACATAACTGTCCAGCCGTAACCATAACAGATGGACAGTGATCTTTTCAAACTAATTACTAAGCGGAAATTATAATACAAAGGAAAAAAATCTCCATGTACATATTCACATAACTTTTACGAACAGGTATGTATGTATTTTAACAGATATATACATATCTATATACAAAAGTAAAGATTCATCCTCAATGTCCAAACTCATATACATACATGTACATTGGTACATAGAATACAATATCAAATAAAGGTTTAACAAAACATAAGATTGAAGCCATATCAGATATTCATCCATACAAATTGTAATCTGGTAAATGTACATATATGTAGGTAGAACACATATACTTTAGCAATGGAATTAACAAAGACCGGTGTTTATTCAACCATTGCACAACCTTAATCTAGCAACAACAAAGAAAATAAAAGTCAAAATAAAAAAATAAAAATAAAAAATTAGAAAATCAGATCCGTAAAAAAATCAAAATAAAAATTTTAAATATATACATATGTACATACGTATGTATGTGCATTATGCATTTTATGTAGATTGAAACATATATATATGCTTTTGTATTGGATTCTAACCAATTTGTTAGAGAAATTCATTTTTTGGTCAATTTTAAGTATCCGTAATGATGGCATGTATGGTATTTTAAATTTTACAAATAATAGTTAAATTGTAATACCATTAATTTATCCATCGAATAAATCGATATGCTCAATGTTGCACTCATTTATATATATGGATGTGTATTCTACTATTAAATCCATGTTAAACAGATGTATTTTATCTTAAAGAGCTTTCCATTGTATTTGATTGCATTCAAATAAATTTAATACAAACCATCAATTTTAAACAAATAAAAAAAAAAAAGGTAGAATAAAATAAGAATAAAATCAAATAATATTGATACTATATGTTTATTAGCTTTGCTTTAGTTTGATTGTCTTCATTCTTGTTCTACAAATGAATCGAATATAGATACGTATATAGCTAACAACGTATTCATTTAATGTGATGTGGTACCATTGCAGTAATTACATAATACACAAAAAAATTAACGAATTTTAATTTATTTTGATTAGTTTTAAGTAGGTATCTAAAATGTTTGTAATTTTTATTCTTTTCGATAGTAATTTTCAATGGTTTTCGTTTAATTTAAATAAAATTTATACTTACTTTCAAAATTTAAATTTTAATAAAGTTTCCCTAAATCAAGAGATAATGAATTATAAACTTTGTTTTTTGTGTTTTCTCTTATGTAAACCAATTTTTTCGATATATGAAAACGAAATACGTTAACAAATTTTATTTCAATGAAATTTAAAAAAAAAAGTTTTTTCAATTTATTAGTATGCTCAAAGGGCTTGTTTAAATGAGAAAAAAATTTTCCTTTTTTTATTTTTTACGTATACCATATACATATACAGTATACATAATACATTCATGTAAAGTCATTGATTTTGTAACAAATTATGATTTGAAATTTCTCATAATATTTCACATTTCATCAAAATCATGACAATTTAAAAAATCGATTTGTTATATTTATCATAAACAATTTTGACAGCTCATACACAGAATTATACAGTTTAGAAAATTAGCCCTTTCCCTGAATCATTTTCATCACTTCAATTTTTGACTTATTAAAATTGGATAACTTCTAGGGAACATATTTTTTTTTTCTTATATTCCTTTTTGATATTGTATTTTATCTTTTTTATATTCACTTAATTTTAAGAAAAAAATCAAAATATATATAAAACAAAAAGAAAATATTGAGAAATTATGAAATATTTTTTTTTGTTTTGTGCTCCATATGTTCTTTTATAAATCTATCAAAATAAAATGCTTTGGAAAACTATATCAAATTTTAAATTAAAATACAAGAAGAAAAAAAGTAATAATAAAATGAAATAATACCGAAAAAAGAAAAAAATACGAGAAAAAAGAAAAGAGAAAAAGAAAAAAGGGAAAAAGTCAATCAGACCTTTAACTACCAAATTTTTCAATACTGTCAAAAAATACTCAAAAATTAACTTCTAAAGATTTATTCATATACACGCATATGCACATATAGTAAGTATATGTACTTCCATGTTACACAAAAATAGAAACTCATATTATATTAAAAAGAAAAACCTATTTCAGTTTTACTCTTTTCCCTTCAAGCCAATCAGACATTGTTAAATTGGCTTTTTCTTAGATTCTGACATTTTTCAATATTTTTCTAAAGCAAACTCAATATATCTTTGGGTAAGGGATAGCCTGTCAACTTAAAAATAAAAATTCTTACAAAGAAAACGGAAAATGAGAAAAACAACCAAGTAAAAAAAAAATAATAATAAGAACAGAGAAACGCTAAGAATTGAAAATTACTTTTCTGTCATCGATCATATATACATATGTACATACATTTATGTGTATGCTGTATATGATATACACTGTTATAAAATGTAAGTGTAAAATATATAGTATTGTACATGAAAATATGAAAAAAAATGAGCAAAATATTCTAGCATTTTTCAAAGATGTGATACGAAAATAAATAAAGTAAAGTTTATACTAATGTACATATGCATTATTTTAATATAAATTACTTATGTGTGCACATATTCATGTATAAAGTATTATGTGTACATAAATGTAGGACAGATACAGATATGTTTTATTTTATCCGATTATCTTTAATTTTTATTGCGTGTGTATACTTATTTTACCCATATACATATGTATGTATATATTTTATTTGACTTCTATAACTTCCTCTTCCTACATGTAACACGTTACATTGTTCGACATTTTTTCAATCTATAACTAATTTTCTTTACATTTTCTCGTTATTTTCTCTTATTACTTTTTTTTCTATCTTGTTTCAGAAAATATTTACCTTTTTACTATGTATTTAAAAAAAAAAAAACAGTCTTTTCCTTTACATATATACATAGGTAATTTGTAAAAAGTATGTAACATATATCTATACAGATTACGTGAAATACTTTACAGGTAAGAATTCATTTTACTTTATTTTATTTTTCTTCTATTTTATAAATAAAAAATACCTTATTATATAAGCATTATATGTATATCCTGAGTAATGAACCTATATACATATACATATATATTACATTAACCGGCAGACACTGATAAGAAAAATTCTGTGTTTATTTAAAAGAGTTTGTGCGTGTTATAAAATTCAATTTTCTGAAAATCCTCTTAAATAAATAAAAAAACTGTATAAAAAAGAAAATTGTAAATGAGATTTTAATTTTTCTTAAATAAATATAGAAACAACGAAATGCATATATTGTAACTGTATAACTAAAACGAATATAATTTTGCGCCATGATTACTATAAAGTCAACGAGTCAATGAACGTTAAATAATTAAATATACTTATGCATATTACTTATAGCAATTATATTATGCATATGCTTTTATATACAGTACATTCACGTATGTATGTATAATACACAATACTGTACTAATTCACACTATATTTACATATATAATAAAAAATCATTTTGCTAATTACATTTAACATTAATTGGCTTCACACTTTTAACCAATCTGCAAAGAATCGAGTTATACTATGTTCTAAACTACTGAATGAAGTTTATTGTATTATCTGAATGAAAAGTTTACTTTATAACACAGTTAAAAAAAAGAAAAGAAAAACATGAATTTACTCTGTAGCTTAAAAAAACAAAAACAAAAACAAGAACTGCAAAAAAAAACATGAAAAATACAATCTAAAACAAAAAGGGGATTTTATTTAAAGAAAAAAAATAGCGAATTAAATGTAAAGGAAAAAAAAGACATTTGTTTAATTAAAAAAAAAAAGTATGCTAAATATAACGCTAAAACATGCACACGTAAATATGTAAAGGAATGGAAAAAAAAAATTAAACGTAAAGTTAATCTTTTCTGTTTTAATTGGATTTACGTTTATCAAACATTTTTGAGCTGATTATATAATTAAAAATCAGTTCTAATGGAAATACTTTTTATTTTGCATGATTTTATACGTAATATTAAATAACAAGCTTATTTCTACATAAATAAATAAGAACAAAATATGGACAAACAAAAAAAATAAAAAATAAAAATAAAATAATAAATAAAAAATTAAACCTAAATAATAAAATGTTCATTCTTTCATGTTTTAATTATGTAAGAAATGCAAAAGTATGAATTATGATTATTTTTCATGGAAAAACCAACTAACATTTTTTTTCATATTTTGTGAAATTTTTTTTTGAAATTTTTAATACTTACTAATTTTTGTTACGTAACGACTAATTTTTAAAAAACACAACTAAATAAAACGTATATAACGTATTTTTTTCTCCATAAAGTATTGAAAACAAAAGAAAAACAAATTCCTTTGAATGGTATAAAAAATTAATTTGTTAATTAAATATGTTCATTCCAGAGATATTTCACTTGATATTTATAATATTAAAAAAAATATATAAATCCTTTTTCACGGAAATACAATTGTTTTGAATGCTTATTAAAAGAAAAAATCTAAAAAGTAGTTTTGATAGCTTATTTTTTTTTTTTTTTTTTTGTTGTATTTTGAAACAGAGTAAAATTATATTAAACATTTAGTAAGACATCAGAAAAAATTTTCATTTCATATAATATGTATACACATACATGACATAAAAGTAAAACGAACATTATTGAGTAAGTGAAATTTTATAAAAAAAAAAAAAAAAAAAAAAAAAAATTATTACCTTCACTACCATCAAACCAAAACTGTTACCTACATTGACATAAGTGTATTGTAAAATTTCTTAAATAAATTGAAATTAAATTAGTTCAACAAAAAAAAAAAAACTGAAAATTAAATTTATTATGAATTTTATTTTAGAAACAAAATCAATTAAAAATTCAATTTAATTTAAATTTACTGAAGGAATTCTTTGTTATCCTATTAAACTTTATAAAATGAACTTTAATTGATGACGATATATACAATTAACGTATACCTACATCATTTCTGATAGAAATGGTTTTTAACGACTTGCTACGACAGTGATTGATAATTTTAAAATTAAATATTGTGAACAAAATTAAATTGAAAAATTTCTCTTTAACATAAATTATACATTTTAGAATAAAAAAAAAAAAAAGAAAAAAAGAAATTTTTAATTTAATTTCAAAAAATTCTACTATTCGTCTTTAAATGTAATAAGAGTTTTTTATTGGATTATATTTCATCTTAGTGTCTTAAATTTGAATAACGATAACTATCCTTTTAATTGTGTATACGTGTATACTATATGAAAATATTCAAATACTTTTACATATGTTTTTGTATGTGAATGAAATAGATATTGTCAACTGTATTATATACATATGTACATACATATGTACATATATTAGTCCATAAGAAAGAAATAAATTCACAAATTTGAAACTATTTGTCACTTAAAATACAACTATTTTCAAAGAAAGTGAAATGAAATTTTATTGACACAATGAATCCTTAATTTTAAATTTCATGATATTCAGAAAATAGATAATTTAAATTCATCACAATAACTCAAGGATACAATCTTAATTTTCTTATTTACACATTAACAACAAAAATGACCCAGTTTTCTGTACATAGATGTACATATATACATATGTACCTATATATATGTATGTATGATGTGTATACTTTTATATCAAAGTGTATATATATATACATACATAATATTGTACTGTATTTATTTACCTTTAAATTTCAATTATTTTTCATTTTATCATTAATATTAAAAAGCTTGAAAATAGGTACATGTACATATACCCATCTATACATACAATACAATGTATGTATGTATATATACTGAGCATCTATACATGTATAGATGTAAAATGTGGTATATGTACACGTACACATGCATTATAACAAGAGGAAAACAAAATAAAAAGTTTTTTGCCTTGTTTCTATGTATTTTCTAAAACTCAGTAAATATAAAAAAGGATTAAAACCAATTTAGAAATAAAAATAAAAACATACACATTTAGGAAAATATTTAAATCATATAATATTCATTTTATAAAATTTTCATGCTTTTTACTTTACGTGGTGGTGATGGATACGTAATAGAATATTGTACACTTTTAAAAATATATTTTTTATGACTTAAATTGTACATGACATACAATGGTTATATGCTATCATTTTTCAATTTTAAAGCCCCTATATAGTATATTGCATTAATAATTTAAAACCTTTTTGAAAGAACTTCTTCTTCACTCCATATTTCAGTTTGTTTGTTTATTTTACTTTTAAGCTTTCTCTCACGAAATAAACAATATTGACACGATACATGTGTATATAAGGAAAAGAATTGCTCAAATGGGTTGGTTTGCTTTTATAGGTAACATGTATGGCGCATAGTATTATGATTATAATTAAAATTGTAAGAAATAAAAAGAATTGATTCATGAAAAATTGAAGTGAAAAAAGGTTTTATAATAATCTTATTTGGCCACTTAAATCTAGGTACGTCGTTTACATAATTAAGAAAATAGAAAACAGTTAGAATTGTTATAAAGAAAGCTTGATAGTTCACCACATAATGGTGTCAAATGAAAATATTTTATTGTTAATTGTATACGTACACAACACAATTACAAATCCAATACAATGCAATGCATGCAGAACATTGAAATGATTTTGCTGTTCTTTTTAAAAAAAAAAAAATTTTTTCTACATTTGACGACAATTGTTATTGCTTCTGGTGGTTAATAATCGACTTTTCAACGCTATTGAATTTATACACAAAACGTTGACTTTCCACCTGTGCACTATGTGTATGAATATGTATTGTTGTATTGTGTACAAATATTGTACATACAATTGTAATAAAAGCAAATGCTGCTTTTATTCTTGTAGAATAAATGCAAAAATGCAACATTGCTTGTCAGCGAAAAATGATAAAATATAGCAGTAAAAGTATATGTACATATACGTTTCGTTCATTTTAAAAACACCAAATGGTATAAAGAAAAAAATCTTATCGTAAGTGAATATATGTAACAAACAAAATAATAATTGAAATAAAACTTGAAAGTAAAAAACAAAAACAAGTAAATAGTAAATAAATAAAAAGTAAATAAATAAAACAGGAAGAAAGAAAACGTACATAATGTTTTAATGAAAAATGTTATGTTACATCAACAAAGTCATCGTTCCTATTTATTTGTGTGAAAATAGATGTACCTCGGTACCTATACACATGAAAAGATCGTATAAATGTTGTTGATGTTTTTTTCATTGTTTGAAACAGCACTCTTGCATTTTGTTTATTTATGTTTGCATTTTAGTTTTTTTTTTTTGCTTTTGTTTGCATAAAAACTGAAGTAAGTAAGAATGCTACAGTGCATTACACACACAAACACACACATCTTTTATAACTCATTCCAAATTTTAAATGAAAATTTTTACAAAAGGAAAAGGAAAGTTCGAGCGGTCTATACTATCATATTTCGTTCTGTCTTTTATATTTTGAAATATTTCTTTAATATAGCATGGCCTTTTCATATTCAAAAAATACAAGCATATACAATTATACATGTATTTATATACAAAATTGTATAAAAAGGGTATACGGGAAGATTTTCCTGTGTATATTTGAAATGAAAATTCGGAGCGTACGTGTATACTGCAACTGTAAATGCATGAAATGATAAATTTAAAGAAATACAGGACATTAAGAAAATTGAAAATTATTATTTTACTTGCATTTAAGAAAAAAAAACGCTATAAAATTTAAAAATAACATGTACAGTACAGGTGCTAATGAATAAATAAATATATGACAGATAAGAAATGTCATGTAAAGCAAAAATTACAAAAAAAGAAAAAAACAAAATAGTAATGTATTATCACAACAATAATAATAATAATAATAGAAAAAACAAATAAACGGAAAATATTTTTATTTATTCGTGTTCAAGCGCAAAAAATTTTCTTTACTTACCTTTACAGAAGAAAAATAAATGACAATAACGAGAAATTTAAAAAAAATTATATACAATGCAAATATAAATGCATTTATGTTTTATAGCAACAAAAAAAAAAAAAAAAAACATTAAATAAATAATACGAAAAATGAGTATTTTTTCTATTATGGACACAGTCTTTAATAAAATAAAATTATAGAAAAAATTTATAGAAAAATAAAAATAGAAGGAAAGAAAATGAAATTAAAAAAAAAACAAAAGAAAGTAAAATGAGTAAATAAATAAATTTATAAAAAATTTAATAATAATAAGAAATAATTTATACATGAAAAATTCCTTGTAAAATGAACAAGTTTAATTTATTGTAGTAAAAATTAGCTTAACATACAAAAATTTTAATATGTACATACATAAGTATGTATATCATATTTAAAATTTAATACGTGAATAAATACAAAAACAAAATCGTATATTTCATATTAAAAATAAAATAATTTTTGTTTGAATCAATTAGATTATACTGTAATATTATAATAGAAAATAAAGTGTTATAACAATAATGAATACATTTGAATTTAAAATTTTATATTGATATTGTTAAATTGATATTACATTTGAAATTTTCTAGTATTATTATTATTATTATTATTGTCATCACCATCGTCATCATCATCGTCATCGTCTTTATATATAATCTTATCATTTTAAATGAAAGTTAAATTGAAGAAAAAAACTGAATAAAAAAGAACAGAAGAAAAATTGAAATTGTCAAAGAAGAAATTGAATATAAAAATACAACAAAAACATATTAAGTTACAAAGTCATAACAATGTATGTATGTGTATGTTTCGAAAGCACATTTTGATTATATGACTTTTGGATTCTATTTTATCCATTGTTAAACATACAAATATGTATGTATGTATGTATATATGTATGTGCATACGTATAATGTGATGTCACACACAGCAATCGAAATTTTAGACCCCAGATACCACAATTGGTGTAATAATAAAAAAACATAAAATCAAAAAAAAAAAAAAAGAATTTTCGAATATTGAAAAAAAATGAAAGCTTTGATATAAGAATAAGCCACATCATGTGTACACAGAATTTAACGTTAAAACTATCTACCAGAACATAGAATAGAACAGCAAAAAAAAAACCAAACAGAAATCACATTTTTTTTCTGTTAAATAAAACATTTTTATTCTTTTCCGGGTTTCTTTCTACATCTTCATCTTAGGATTTTTTCTTCATCTTTATTTTATTTATATAATATGTATACATGTTTTTTTTCTAATTTTATTTTATATATTTTACTTTCTTTCTTTTTTTCTTTATTGTACTGTGAGTGTATACGCTATCGATAATATTATAATCTTAAAATGAATATTACATAAACCTATACCAATCTTTAACATTCATGACAATTGCTGATAGAAAATCATTATACCGTTTTTTTTTCATACTTGTTTTTCTTCGCCTTTTTTTTTCTACTTTCAATTTTTATTTCACATTTTCTTTTTGCTTTACATAATTTCCTTTATGATTACAAGTAACATGAATTTTATGAAGGTCAAAAACAATTTTTTTTTTTCTTTTATATATTAAATCCATAAGAAAGGAAAAGGAAAAACATCAGTGAATAAAAATAACAAAAATAAAGGGGGAAAAAAAACTGAAAAGAAAATATTACTATTTTACATAAAATTGTCATCTTTTTAAAGATCTTTTCACGTGCTACCACTTAAAGGACAAAATTGTGTAGAAAAAAGGAACAAAAACAACAAATAGAAGAAAATATAAAAAAAAAATATATAGAAAAATATAACATGTTTAATACTAATTTAAATTTAAGCACGTAGATTATAAGAATAAATATGTAACTGACATTTATACGTACAAAATTACGCACACACGTATATACACATTTTAACCTACTTTAACATTTAAAAATATATGTTACATATACATGCATACATATGTTGTCATATTCTTAATGTGTACATTTCACCCATGCGGTGCAGGTGAATTTTAATGATGACATTTCTGCTGCAATAAACATTTATTTAATTTTTCCCTCTTTTTCCACGTACTTACCGTATTCTCATATTCCCACATACATACATACATGTATACATATATGAATGTTATGTTCATATTCGTGTATTTTAAATTTTATTTTCATATTTGTTTATTTTTATTACTATTATTTTATTTTTCGTTTTTGTTAGCTTCCTTGTTATGAATTAATGTACATTTTTTTTGCGTAATTTGATTTTCCTTTTTATTTTAATTTTTCTCTTGCTGTGAAAATTTAATAAGTCGAATTTAGAATAATAAAAAATAAATTTAAATAATTATTGTAAATAACAAAAGAGTTTTATTCGTTTATATTTCATTACTGAACTAAAACAAGAAAAATGAAATGAAAAAAAAAAAAAAACAATCATGAAAATAGACATAAGAAAGGAAAACGTTTCCTTTCTTTTAAAATTAGAATTTATACTTTATTTTCTTAAAATATTACAACTACGATAATATTGTATTGTTTACATTCAGAATATGAAGATTCATTTCTTTTACATATTTTAAAAAATACAAATTAAATAAAAAAACAAATAATAAAATCATTCGTAATTTTTTTTGCATTTTTTCCTTCTTCATATAAATCAAAATATTTTAATTAAATTAAAATTTCTTAAATGTAAATTTTATTTTATTTTATTTAATTTTTTTAATTATAAATTAATTACTATCATTGAAATCATTGCTTGATTTATTTTTGTCTATATAATATAGGTAGGTAATTAATTATTATAATTTATTATCTGTATATATACATATATATTTTATTGACTTTATTTGAACACTCAATTTTAAGAATTTAAATTTTCTTTACCTTTTAAAAAGTAAAATAAATGCATAAAATATTATTTAAAAAAATATTTATATACGAGTATATGTATGTACATGTAAAGATCCAGTAAAGAAAAGTATTAAAATTAAAAGGATATTTTCTCTCTATAAATTTTGTCATTTATTTTCCTCTTTTTTGCATAATAACCGTAAAGGTAGTTTTCATATATGTATATGTATACGTGTATATAAGAATAAAAATAAGGAAGAATCATTTTTCTTCTAAGAAAATGTATCTTCAAAGAGAATTTAAATAGATAAAAGTATTTGAATATTTATATAATTAGATATGTACTGTATAAAAATTTCATTGTATACATTCATACATATATATGCATATGTATATATAAAGAATACAATGTACGGTAAGAAGATATTCTAAGTATGCATAAAAATGAATAAATTTAAAATTAATCTGATAAAACATCATTATTATGCTGGTTCTGGTGATAACGTGATTTAGTAAGAAACATTAAGAAAATTTACACAAATGTATGTACTTTTCTAAATTCCATAATAGGTGTATATATGTATGTATTTGTGTATACATACTTATGAATGTATGTAGATATATACACAACAACATACAATACATGTACAGAGAATAATTTTTTTTTTATTTACTTTTTAAAATCTTACATAAATAAAAAACATTTAATTTCCATTTTTGAATTTTAGACATGTGTACGTATACATACATACATATGTATGTACATATACACACCTGTAAATTTCTATTTATTATACAATGTGGAAGGAAAAAAAAATTTTTTATAATTAAAACAATGAAAAAACACAATAAATTTAAATTTAATGTTTATATTATATACTCAAAATTGGAGAAAAAAAATTTTTTTTTGAAAATTTATTGTTCTACTTAATAGCAACAAGTATGTATGCATACCTAAACATAAAATTCAATTTAATTTTCTTTTCATTTTTTTTTTTTTTTTTTTTTTTTTTTGTTTTATTCAATTCGTGTAGAATATAAAAAGCACCTAACAAATATGTATTGTATATATGTATATTCAGTATTCTATTTAAATTATTTATTTTTAAAAAAATTACTTTTTACATTGATTATTTTTAATACAATGAAAAATAAATAAAAATACAAAAATAGGATGAGAGCAAACAAAATCTGTAATATATAATTTTTTCTTTTTAATTTCAATCTGAAAATATTTTTATATAATAAATTGAAGTTACATTGAATAAAAGATTTTTCAATTTAATAATATTGTACATAATACAGAAAAAAAATTGTTCAATAATTTATTTTCAAATAACTACTTCAGAATTAACTACATACAAAATGTACTCTATCTATACATACACATTTAAGTGATGTGCACCTAATACATCAAATGTACTATAAATATATCGAGAAACTATAATAATACAAATCAAATACAAAGTACATAAATTTAAAAATTTAAAAGTAAAAAAAAAAAACAATGATACAAAACAACTGAAAGCTTATGTTTTCTCCTATATGTTATGTGTATATTAGGATATGAAATTTTTTGTTTTTTTTTTATTCCCAAATACCATTTACAATTTTTCAATACAGATGCTGTCATCTTGTATATAATTCGTAGTTAAACGACAAGCTAAGTTCAATGAAAAATAAATGAAATTTGTTGTTTCTTCTTCTTTTCTCAATGTCATTAATTTTTAAATTTTGACATGTTTTTGTATATATGTATGTGGATTCTTTCATTCAATTTTTTTTTTTTTTGGAAAATTACTTAGTATCATTTGATTTATTCCTTTATTTTTACAAACATAGAATAATGTGATTTTCTTTGGTCTTTTCCCATTTGTTTCGTAAATTTTTATTTAAAAAGAAAATTTTGTATATCTTACCAAAATTGTGATTTGTATATTAGAATATATAATATTTTACTTTTATTTTCTCAATTATTTTATTAAAAATTTCATTATAAAATGTTCATTTACTTTAGCAACAGACAAGAAAAAAGTTTTAATATTTTAATTTTATAAAAGAAAAAAAATACATGAATTTATTCCAAATAAAAAAAAAAAAGATCTTTCTGTTGTAATCATACTCGAACATTGTAAATGTTTAACATAATTTTCATTTTTTTTATTTATTTTGTTTTTAATAGGCACATTAATATTCTTTGTTGTATGTACATATACATATACTTCCAGAAGTAAGAATGGAATATAACAGGCACGTACTCATATTGTATACAACTTCAATTTTATTGTGACTTTATTATGATATGGCGCCCAGCAGGATATTATTGAATGTCAATCAAAAAAGTATATAAAATAAGAAATAATGTACATATTTTTCATTTTTTGTTTTCATCTAACTTTTTTTTTCTCTCATCTTATTATTTTTTTGTTCTTATGGAGAAAAATTCAATATCGTTTTTGTATTAAGTTGAATAGTAATTTAATCATTTGTATAGATATGCATATAAATATAGATTTTCTAATCAAAATTCAATGAAGAAATCTCATTAAGGATTTACAAAATATAATTCTTATTGATAGCAAAAATATTGTGTCTTATGTATGTATTTTGTATTCGAGATATACATATGTATGTATGTATTTTGTGTGGTATGAACACATTTTTATCTGTATATTTGTGTATATACATACATATGTACATATATCCATAATATATAATTATAGTGTTTTCCCAAATAAAGTTCATAAATAACATCAATTCTTCTTTTATTTTTCCTTTTCATTTTAATATATCTACATGCATCATTTTTCTTTACATGTTGGCTATCATACATAGAGGAAATGTATTAAACTTTACTGTACGTGTATATAAACGTTATACATTTCTTTTTGACTAAATTTGTATACAAATGATACGTTATATATGAATCAAAATAAAATATATCTATAGGTATATGTTTATAATACATACGTAAATATATTATGTACATAAGGATGATATTTGAATCAATATGCATTTGTTTACATTAATACATTTTGTATATAAATATGTAATAATTTGTAAATCATCATAATATTAGTAATAAGAAATAAAAGAATATATTTTGTAATTCGAAAATATTTTGGTAAAAAATATACCTACAATATGTACAATACAAATACAATGTATTATAAATATATTGGAATATTATTTGTATCACATTAGTTGCCTTCAAGCTGACAACAAAGTGGATAGCATAAAATTCTTATCATATTAAATCCAAAAAGCACTAAAGATGATTACACCCTTGGGAAATGTAATTCATTTTTTGGTTGCAAGATGAAAAAAATCATATAAACAAAATAAGAAACGACAACAAGAAAATTGTAAAAACAGATTTGTTTGCTTTTCCTCTGTGTTTTTACCCTCTTATTTCTTTTTTATTTAGTTTTTGTTTGAAATATATATTTGAAATAAAAAAAATGCATTAGTAATATACTTGAGTTATGTAGTTTATCTTGTTGTGTAGTTTGTAGAATTTCATTCGACCAAAAATTTTAATTAAACAAAAAAATAGGAATAAATAAATAAAAATTGAATAGAAATATTATAACTTAAATCGCTTTTAATTTTTCTTTTTTTAAATAATAAAATTTAAGATTTAGTTTAGAATTTGCAAACACATAAGATAAATTAAATTTATTTATAGAAAACTAAAATTATAAAAATTATGTTTTTATGAAGCAGTAAAAATGATTGAGTGCTTTTAAAAATAATATACAGATATCAAATGATATATTTTCTTTATTCATGCTTTTAATCTATTTTCTTTCCAATAATGAAATTTAATATCGTTTAAATGAATTGATATAATACTTCAACTTTTAAAGATACATTGTTAAAAAGATATTATGAATTTAAATTCGATTATCAGGTAAATACTTTTCCAATTAAAATATTTTCTTGAATAATACAAATATAGGAAAATAAAAAATAACTAAATTTTTATTAAAATAACCAATTAAAAAATAATAGCCCCATTTACTATTAATTATTTCTATGCTATTAAATTTATTTTGCATACGTAAACAATCATGGATACTAAAAATTCTGTTTTCTAATTTTGTAGTTAAACTTCTTGAATACAATTCAAAATTTAAAAAATATTCAAATTTTATCATTTGCAGAAAATATACGAGTATATGTATGTATGTCTACATACATTTTTTAGGCAATAAAATAGCTTTCTAAAAATAATATACACTTATGTGAACCAATGTACAGGTACAGATTAAAAGTTAAATTTTATACGATACCATAATATAAAACCACATTTCTACTAGAAAAGATCCTTTTGTTTTTCAAAAGTACTTAGAATTTTCATTTGTATACACACTAATAAACATGTTTATATATTTATGTAATCTGAAACGTAAGCAGTAAATAACAACAATCAAAATTTGAATGCGAAAGTACATAACATATTATATGATATGTGTTTTGTATATATGTACATACATATATGTGATATATACAAGTATTATTTTATAAAATACATCTACACATGTAAAGTACTTTGGTAAAATATCAAAACAATTCAAGAGAAAACCGAATAAAATGTGAACAATAACCAAAAACATCATTATACCAAACCAAACTATCCAAAATCATCATCTATAAAATGAGAAAACATTTTCTTTTTCTGATATTATTTTCTGTTATAATATAAAAAAAAATTTTTTTTGATTTTTTATTTTTCATATTGATATACCAGAATCAGCAAATTTTGAATTTGTTATTTTTCCATGATATTTCCATTATATAAGTACGTACATGTATTTGAGAAATATTTTAACAATAGCAAATGTACATACTTGTTGATAACATATAATACACAATACAAAACAATATTTACGTACATATGTATTAATACATTTATAGCACATACAGAACTATCATTGCAATATATATGTACATATGTATGTACGTATATGGATAAATACATGTATAATATAGATTGAAATTTCAGTATGTAAAAGCAAAAAACAATTTTATATTAAATAATATCGTCATGTATTGTAAATTTTATTGCAAAAAATAAATAAATATATACGTATATACATATATCTAGTAAAAAGCTGAAAATTACAAACTTCATCGCATTTTTAATGATTTCACTATTTTATATGAATATAAGCATGTAGCTAAAGTACCTATCCCATTGGTATATCTGAAATAATCATCTATATTACGTTCTATATTCATATACATACATATATGCATACAATGCATATTTGTATAATTTTCATACATTTTCCACCTTTTTCTATGCAGAAATTTTGCAGAGAAAACATTTTATTATGATTTTTGCAATAATAACAATAATAATTAATTTGACCTAGCTCGATTTGCATGCATAGAATTGTGTTATCATACACTTACACATATGCAAAATATTCGATATTCATATGTTCTTCTTTCGTAATTATTATCATTGTTATTACTATATATTTTTCACTTTTAATTCTTTTTTTTTTTTCCTTCTTTTCATCTCTTTTACTTTTTAATTATTACGATTATTGTTATTTGTTTTAACTTCAAGTGCATATACATACGAAGTATGTACAGTAATATGCAATCTGTATCATAAGAAAATAAAATAAAACCGCAAAAAAGTATTATATAATGTCTGTTTAACAATCGTTTTTATACTCTTATATGTGTACTCTTTTTCCTTGCAATTAAAAAATATAAAAAATTTTTTAAAATTAATACTTGTTCATGGATGTAGAAATTTAAAAAAAAAATAAAAATAATAATAATAATTGCAATTCTCTGTTGTTCTTGACTTTCTTTACTCTTAGTGATAGAAAAATTAAAAATTTTCTTTAAGTACAATTTTTTTTTTTTTTTTTAATTTTCATAAACACAAATAACATTTTAATAGATAAATTCTTGTGATTTTACAGAACTAAAATAATAGTAAAGAAAAAAGTCGGAAATTAAAAGCAATGTATGTATATAAAAACATTTTTATTTATTTTTTTAATAAGACATATGTATGTATGTATATGTGTTTAAGTATTAATAATTAAAATCTAAAAATATAATTCATTTTTATTTTTGTTCATTTTAACGTAACAGAAAAATAGATAATATTCTGATATCGTTTATTAATGTAAAAGTTGTAAAACATTATTTGTTCTCCATACGTATATGCATACATAGATATCTACAGGTGTGTACATATGTACATACATATAGTATCTGAGTACGAGATCGCAAAATAATGTTTTGGGAATCATTATTATTATGTACATAAAAAACAATTCATATAGAATAAATTATCTTAATAAAATTATTATATCAATTTTTTATCCTGTAATATCTTATTCTCATACATATTAAAACCATTAAATATTATTTATTATAAAGTCTAAATTTGACATTGATAAATGAAATCATATACATAAAAAATATTCTTATTATTCTCAAGAATATAATTAGTTTTCATTTTTAGTTTTTCAATTTTCAAAAATATTTACATATGTGTATTTGTTCGTGTATGTAATTAAATAAAAGAATAATGCTAGTAACAATAATGATGATTTTATATTGTACTAATAATATAATTAAACAATATAAAATTTCTCGAATATTTTCAGTTAGAAACAAATAATATGTAACAAAATAATAATTCTAAAAAGGATAAAATTTTATTCATAATAATGTATTGTATCATGGTTTTATAAAGAATGTCCCGATATAAATGTTACAAAGCGATCTTCTTGATTTAACATGTTATTAATTAAAAATTTTTAAATATTTAAAAAACATAACAACATAATTTAACAATGTCCTTGCATATATTATATCTAATAATATTTGTATCTGAGAAAAAATTCAATTCTAAAGAAATTATATTCAAGACTAAATTGATTTTTTTCAATTATTATTATTTCTATTGGAAAATTAAATCTAAAATAAATCCATTTTCACATTTAAGAATGCATACGTGGACATACTCTACTATTGAATTGAAAACATTTATATACATTTATCATTTGTAATGTGCAACAAAAGATATTCTTTGTAAAACTAAATAAAAAATAAAACAAGTATGAATTTATAAATCTTTGTACACAAACATACATATAAATGTATACTTTCTATCTAAGTTTATTCTGTAGTTTTCAGAAAAGTTTCAAAGTATTCTTTAAAACCATAAAAATGTACATTTACTTACCAGTAATAAGTAATACTCATATACTTACATATTCATTCAATATATTTGTATGATATATTTACATATGTACGTACAAAATAAAACCCATATATCTAAGCAACTAAGTTTGATATTAAAATAACGACTAGATGAAAAATACTTACATATATGTACATATGTATGTACCTATGTATTTATACTATGTAATATAAAGAAATATTTTATATTATCTATTCACATACGAATATCCTTTTATATTACAAATGTATGTGACAAAATATTAATCAAAAGACAAATACTGGTAATATTCTAAAAGTATCCTTTCTTTTTGTAGAAACTTTTCTTTTATAAATTACCGTTTAAATTAGGATTTGATACATATCCCTTTTTTAGAAAAAGATATATTTGGTGTAAAATGTACATATAAAATATACACGCAGATGGACATGAATTGTAAAGAATGTGGTAAAGTTTATTGTCCTTAAAACAATTTTGGATAATGTGTTACATTAGGTTTAATATTATTTTGTTATATACATATGTATGCATTGTATGTATGTATGTATAACTATATGATTAAAGGAAAACTTTTGTCCGAAACCAAAATAAAACATATTTTAATGATTGGTTCAAAATTTTCACAATTTTATTGTACAAATGTGTGTGTTTATACAGTGGTTAAAAATTTATGTGCGTATTTGGTTTTATTTTGAAATTTACAAATACATGTATTTATTCGTAGGCTATTTATTTTCGTAATGAATTTATTCAAAAACAAAAAGAAAATTTTAACCATTTTAAAATTTAGTAAATGTAAAATAATCATTTGATTAATCTTCAAACATATGCATGTGTTCGATAATCATTTTTTAGATTCAACTTTATACAGGTTATCAGCTTAAAAACATCATATAATTGGAAAAATCGTTAATAAATTTAGAATAACAAACCCGTTCTTTCTGTTCAATGTATGTATTTAATATGTTAAATAAATGGTATAAATTCACGTTAAAAGCAGAATATATGCTTTTTAACATGCTGCATGTTAATTTTATAATATGCAAAAAATAATGAACTTTACATTACATTTTCTTTAATTTTTTTTTTAATTTGTATTTAAATTCATTTTTGTAAAACATTTGCATACATAATATACTTTCTGACATTCGAAGTCCTTGAATTTTAAATTTTATTATAATTCAGTATAACATATTAACATACACAATAAAATCTTTTAATACTTTAATACCAAAAAAATATATATATACACATATACACATATGTATACTTATTACCAATTCAACAATAAACTTTAAATCTGGTATACACGATATTCTAAAGCAAAACATTAAAAAATGTTCAATATTTTTCTATATAAATATGTGCACATATACATGAATGTGTGTAATTTAATGAAAAAAAAAAAGAAAAAAACAAAAATAAAAAAGAAATTTCAAGTAAAATAAAAACAATAATGAAAATAAATTATTTTTCATTAAAGTACATATTAAAACACCATCTGCTTCGATTTATGTATAAAATGTGATTATTTTTATTTTATTTTGATTTTATATACGATTTTACAGTATATATACGCTTATGTATCATTTATTGTGTTATATATTATATTATAGTATGCCATTATTTCATCATAATAAAATAAAAAAAAAATGCTTTTAATTTTCTATATAAATTTTATATGTACGTTTCACACAGGATATACATAGATAAACACATACATATACATATATGAATGGATGTACATAGATATATGTGTGTATTTCATATGTGTTTATGTATCAGTACTTATACTATGTATGGGTGTACAAACACGTATTTATCATTATTGTTTTATATTCCTATTTGGTGTATTTTTTTTTTGTGTTCCAATTCTATTTTTTTTTTATTCCATTCATTCTTCTCTACAGGCAATTTCTGTAAATGTTCACCAATTTATTACATTCAATTGAGCACGCTTAAGTATGAACATAAATTTTATAAAAGACAATGAACTTAGGTTTTAAACTAGCCTTAAAGCTAACAATAATGATGATTCTTTTTCATTTTTCTTTATACACTTATACATATAAAACATATTCATATTCATATAAATATATATACAAGGATCTGAAAAAGTACAACAATATATTAAGAAGATGTACATATGTATACATACATCCATGCGTATATAATAAGAAAAAAATTTTGTGTATGTATTTTATATACTATCAATATAGTATTAAACTATGATCCATAAATGATATAGAAGAGTCAACCAGCAAAATTTCTTAAAAAGGCAAAATAAAGTTTTAGAAACGAAAATGTACAGATTATTACGAAACATTGAAAATTTGTGAAAATTTTATATTTTTCTAAATATATATGTATATGCTGATGCATACATAAACACAATTTCTATTTTATACACAGCACTGTGTTTTGATTGTTTTACTAAATAGCATCAATTTAAAAACGCCACAAATTTCTGCACTTGACACGCTTCATTTTTATGAGATCATTTTTTCAGTTTATTTCTTTTGTTTTATATCCACCCACCAGTCTGTTCTTAAAAAAAAAAAAAACAGAAAGGAAAAGAAAAATATATACAATAATAAAAAGATTATACATGTTTCTGTATACATGTGAACATAAATACATGCTTCAGTTGTATTATATACGTACGTATGTATGTTATGTGCACAAATATATAAATAACATACACATTTATACCAAATAAACATGCAAGTACATATACTTCACTTCTTTTTCGCCTCTTTTTATTTATTTTTCATATGAGTTTTGAATATTCCACCCATTAGATTCTTTTATCACCCTTTTCATCACATGTATTATTATATTATGTATTTTACATATATACATAAATATACATAAATACATACATATACATATATATGTATAAGCAAGTATTTACGAGTTTATACAATTAAATATACGTACATATATATATACACTCATAGCAGTACATAAAGTAAAGGATTTTTTGTCATTAAAATGAAACAATTTTTAAGCTTTCATTTTTTTTTTATTCTTTTATATTTGTTTTATTTGTTTTCATTTAATTCTTTTATAAATTTTATGTCAGAGATATCAAAATTTCGTATGCGAAAAATTTATACAAAAAAATATTTAACGTACAATATATGTATACACACACTGTGTATGTATGTTTTGGTTCAAGGTTATGTTTGATTGCATAAAACGTGTACATACATATGTTTATAAAATATAAGGATAAATATATACACACATTTATGTGTATGCATAAATATTGGAGAAAAAAAAATAAAGAAAATTTTAACAGCAAATAATGACAACTTATGGTTCACTTAACATCTAAAGGGATATGTATGAGCACATAAACACGAACGTAAATTCTTAAATGTGTGTGTATGTAAGTATAGATATAATAAAAAAAGATAAAACATTTTTTTATTGTTTTCTCATAAAATTCCAATAATTTATGTTCGATGATGAGCTATTTACAACTCATATATGTATACAATATTTATATAAGTGCATAAAAATACACATATGTATATAACTATGTTTGTATATAAAATAAAAATGTATGTATTCGTGTATATAAACATTGATACTTTATATATAGTGTTCTTTCCAATACATGTATGTTTAAAAAAAATCACTTTCATGAAGTTAAAAATATGAAATAGAAATAAAATATTATTATAACATAATCAAATGATATCCCATTAAAGGATATACATAATATGAATTATTCATTCGTACATATAAAAACATGAGATTTTAAATAAATACAAATATAATCACACATTCATATTCAAGCATAAAATCGTGAATAGAAATTGCTGTTTTATGATATGATTTTTTCCCTATATTTTATCAACAATTTTTTTTCAGTTTACTTAAGACACATACGTACATATGTATGTAGTTTTTTTTTATTAACGATATTAACATTACATTACTAATAACAATAAAATATTTTAAAATAATCACTCTAATTAAATATTTTCCCACACAATAAATATTGACAATTCAAAAAAAAAACAAAAATCAAATTACATACAATAATTACAAATCAAATATAAATAAGATAAAGCTCAAAAATTTAATTTAATCAAAACACTTTAGTTAAATCTATACATGTTTTATAAATTTAGATTATTCAAATTAAATTAAAAATTCAATGCAAATTGATACTAAACGTACATACCACATCGTTATAAAAAGAAAACGATTGAGTATTCGAATATATACAAAAATATGAGACGTTAAATAATTTTAAATTTGTTTTTACATCAAAATTTTATCATATATTAATACTCAATACTTTTAAAAATACCATAAGTACATTTGCAATTTATATATAAATAAATTACTTACAAAAAATTTTTCACATACATATGTACGTAGTATGTATATAGTATATATGAATGTTTGCATATTCAAATTAATCGATTTTCAAAAACCAATTTTAATAATAAAATCATATATGTAGGTGTAGTACAATCATACGTACATACATATGTAATAATATATGCATGAGCTTCTTATACTGCATTTCTTTTTTTTTATACACTGTTTGTCATCTTCTCCTTGAAAAGTAGATTCATTTCTATATAAATAATATGTACAGATTACAGACATGTGCAATCTTATGCATTTACATAGATACTTACATATATCGAATTTATACAATATATGTATTATGCATTTAGGCTGTCTTCAACTGTAAATATATCCATGAACATTATTATATTATGTAGTATGTAATACGTATGTATCTACTTATGTGCATTACTTAAATTCCGAAGTCAATCATAAAAAGAATTTTAATATACACACATTTGTTTTTTGGTACATTTGTTATACATAAGTATTCAATTTATGTATGTACATATTTACAAAATACTTTTGTTTTACTTTTAATATTACACAAATATATACGTCCTTAAAGAAATGCCTATAAAATAACCTATGTTTATGTCTTCAAAACATATGTACGTGTATATTCATACATATGACAATTTGTGTACACTGTTTTGTCAAAATCTTATTTAAATATATGTATGTTCATAAGTGTGTGCGTATGTGCAAAAATGTGAATAAAATTGCATTTCGTACGAGATGAACTTTTATGTACATACATACATATATGATGTGTTTTTACATGTACAGTTCATAGTTTCCCTTCCTTTCTACAAGTCTATATTACAATTTACATTGAAAATAATATGACAGTATGCAAAACGATTTTACATTTACAGAAATAAGAACGAATAAATAATGCAATGTTTATACGTAAATATTTTCTCCAATTATATAAAACTGAAATTAATTTCAAGACAAAAAAAAAACATATTTAAAAGAAAATTAAATGTACAAACAGACAAACTTTTAAACAACTTATACGCTATGACATTTGTATACTATACACAAATTTAACATACGGATATGTATGTATTTGTTTGCCTTCGTACATATTTGCAAAGCTATAACAATGTCATATTAATTCAAATTATATTTTTAAAAATATTTTATTTCTTTTTTTCTATCGTTTTTCTATAAATCTTACATTCGCTCAAGGAATAATATTCATATGTGCATATGTATGTCTTATACATATGTTTGTACTATTTTGCTTTAAGAAAATTTCATAAAATAAATTTATTTGCCAAACTGCAATGAAGTAAAAGTAATTTTACTGTGTATGTGAAACTTACACATACATATGTATGTATTTTTATTTATTTACACAACCGTATGTACATTACGCGATATACGAATATTAACACATGCAAACATTTTAATATCAAGTTTATCGAGTTCAAATTTAAAAAAAAAAACATCTTACATCTTATTGATTCGTTGATAATTGTAACAGTGAATAAATTTTAAATTTATTCATTTGAAAAATATTAAAATTGGTAATTAAACAAACAAATTCTAAATAATGTTGACATGATTTACTCGTACAAGCGCACAAGAAAATATTCATACATAAATTCATTTATTTATACATGGATGCGATACTTTTTATAAAAATTTAATTAATTTAAATTTAAATAGTAAATAATAAAAATAAACGTAGAAAGATGCTATAATTCAGGATAATATGAAATCGCACACTTTTATGGAATAAAAGTATAAAAAAAAAATATTCTGTATCGTATATATACATCTAATTAAAAATAAATAAATTTTTGTTCTATTGTTTTGCTTTTAATATTGTTCTTTTAACCACGATTAAAAATGAAGATAAGTTGATGGCACATTATGTTCAAAATAATATAACAATTTGATTTTAATAATATCCTTAATAAAAACTAAATTTTTGATTGTAATACATTTGAATTAGTAGTTAATAAAATAAATGAGCAAATAAAAATATAAAAAACTTTTTTTCAGTCTTTAAAGAGAAAAATATTTATTTTATTTTATCTTTTTATTGAATGTACATGTTTGTATATTTTTATTTATTTTTTTTTTATAAACTTTATTATTGTTTTTTTTTTTTTATCAAAGTAGAATTTCATGATTTTTTCCAAAGAACAATGTTGTTGCTTTTTCTTCATTGCTATTAATTTGATACCTCACTTTAGTTCGAATTACTTTCTAAAGATTTTTTATTTCAGATTTTTTTTTTTTTTTGTTAGTTAAAACTTCTCTAAGACAACGTGTATATAGCATGAATAGCATGTATTTTCGTGTATGTATTGTACATATACAACACATATAAGTTAAATAAAATAAAATGTATTATTTCGATAGAAATAAAACAAAAGAAAAAAATATAAAAAAAAGCATAAGAAGAAATAAGAAATAAATAAAACCAAAAGATTCTTTACATTTATCCCTTAAATATCTACAAAAAAAAAAAACTATAAACAAAAAAGTACACATTTTCACTTTTTTTTTTATTGTGCAATAGAAAATGGCATTAAAACAAAAATACATACGCACATACAAATATAATATATTTAGCTACAATCTCATTCCAAAATTATATAATTTGTGGAACATATGAAAAAAATACATACACACATACATAAATGATGTATTTATATATACGTTACTATGGAATGCTACATTTTCATCATCATCATCATCCTTATCATTTGCTGTACATTATTGTACCTTTAGTATAGGATTTTTTATTTTTATTATTATTACATATCATTTATATGGATACATATATGTAAGAATATACATATATTTACATACGTTAAAATTGTATCCTATATATCACATATTATACAGACATTCATAAATATACATCCATACATATTACATACATTTTATGTATAAAACTTTTGCAATAAATTTTACCGTCTCAAAAAACACTAGCCCGTAATTGAATTCGTGCTGCTATCAGATTCGTGATAAAATAAAATAATGGACGAGAAGAAAAGTCTCTTCAAATATAAAATATATTATATGTACATATGTTTATATGGATTAATATTACAACTACATGAATGTACATATGGGTTACAACAGATTCATATAATGACGTTAATATTTATCTAGAAATGTACACATACGTATGTATGTGTATTTTATGCTAAAAATAGATTCGGAAAATCCAAAATCTTCCAGGTTGTAGAATGTATGCTGAGAAAAAAAGAAAAGGATTTTGTTTTATACAGTTTTATTTAATACCTGTATGTGTGATGCGTATGTGTGTATTGAAACTGATTTATGTATGTAAAGTACAGAAAATATCAATACATCTATAATATTGCTCAATATACAAGTATATACACAATCTACTTTAGGTTAACTTATTACGATTTCTCATCACATTTTTTTTTTTCTTTACTGATCCACATCCGTTACATTTTCTTTATTATTGTGTTTTTTTTCACATATGTATGTATGTATATACGAGTATTGTAATTAAATTTATTTGATTTGTGTATTAATGAGATTTAAATGTATTCCTTATTATGAAATGCATAGTTACTTATTCAATTATATTCTGAAATGCATTATCATACAAAAAAATTATTATAATACTAATAGCATTATAATCCAATTGCATTAAATCAATTTTTACAAAGTCAACATTTTCTGCTTCTATGAATTTATAATAGTTAACATTTGCAACATATGTATATAGGCCATTAAGTTATACATATGTACAATATAACTCCCACTAAAAAGAATAATAGATTACTCCAATATTTTCAGTATTATTTCCCTTTTTTTATTATATTTTTTCAATACGTACAAAAAGGCAAAAAATTAAAGATCTTGTTTATAACAATCCAAATCCTTTTATTAATCTAAAATAACAAATAAATAAATAATCAAAATACGTAAATCAAAAGCATTTTTGTATCAACAAAATGAACAATTGAAAAACCAAAATAAAAAAATAAAAATATAAAAAACAAAACAAGAATTCCAATGAATATTTTGTAATCAGAAAACCTCTTTCATATGAAAGGTAGATATGTAACAAAAATTATCTTTAGTTTTGTTTTA
This sequence comes from Anthrax anthrax, assembly GCA_963971155.1. Classification (NCBI taxonomy): domain Eukaryota; kingdom Metazoa; phylum Arthropoda; class Insecta; order Diptera; family Bombyliidae; genus Anthrax; species Anthrax anthrax. The sequence continues at coordinate 24,948,467 of OZ020119.1, forward strand.
TTTTCCCAAAACGATGATAATACATCTTTGTACATGACTGTACGGTATACACGTGTATGGAAAAAATTTATTTTTATGGCATTTGAAATTACATATATTGTGTGCTTTTCATGGTTATTCATTTTATTTCTTTATATAAGAACATTCGAACATACTCTACATACCTTTATTTACTGCTTTTTTTTTCTCCCAAAAAATAAAAAAAATAAATATTTTTTTTTCTTTTTTATTTTTGTTTTGCATTTTTTTACTTTCGGAAGTAAACGATGATATGGTATGAACATTTTACGAAAATAAAAACAAATATACGACCAAGATAAAAAAAAAAGAATTACGTAAAAAAAAAACAAACCAAAATAAATAAGATTCAAACGGATAATAACATAAAATGAATACGATACAAAAGGATGAAATTCGTTTACTTTTTATTTTCAAATATCATGGTCGTTATGATTACAACAGAAAACGGATATAATAGAGAAAAAAAAACACATATAAGACCTTGAAAATGTATACAGGAAAAAAAAGGCCAAAGAAAAACATTTTTCTATCACAAAATGTCTTTTTAGTAGAAAATGGCGAAACAATTTACTTTTTGAAAATATTACTAATGCATTATGTAGGATGTTAATTTTTTTTTATCTTGTATCTGCTTATGATTGTGTGCCTGTATTTGAGGTCGTTTGTTTTTTTTTTTTTTTTGGAATTATAAAAAAAAAACCAATTTTCTTACAAAAAGGGTTGTATTAGTATATTATATATATTGGATTACAAATACACAAAGGTGAATGGGCGTTGAAAAAAAAAATCAAATTGTTCACGTACATAATGCATATTATAAATTGTATACGAATACTATCCAATTTTCGATAGAATCATTTTATTTGGTTTTTCCGTATTTTATTTGTTGTTCGTTACATTTTCTGCGGAGATTTATGTATGGTTGTAGTATGTTTACGTGTATGTACATACCTGTAAATTTTTTTAAATGATGGTTTTTATTTTTTTTATTTTATTTTTTGGCTATTTTATTTTTTCCTTTTTTTATTTTCTGTTTTTATTGTTTTTGCCTTTTTCTCGATAATATGAAATGTTAAAAAAAAAAAAAACAAAGTAAAAAAATTATAAGGGTTGAAACAGTATTATACACATTATACACAGTTACATAAAAGCGGAATGAAATGGAATAGAATTATAATTAGATGGTTGACAGATGATTATATGAAAATAAATTGGATATTTTCTTTTGATTAATGGAAAATCAAAATAAAAACAAAGGAAATTTTTCTTTTCAAATTTATTTAAAAAATTTTTTTGATAATTTATGAAACAGGAAAAAATGAAAAGGCCAAAAAAAAAAATTTTTTTTTTTATGCTACATACATATACATACATACATTCACATTTATGTTGATCAACAAATTTTTTTTACATTAGATCAATATCAAACCTGTAATCATAAAACAATTTTTCATTTTTCTTTTTGATTTAAATAATTTCCTTGGGTTGTTTTTTAGAAAAAAAAAAAAATCTTTTGAATTAGGAAAATTATTAATGACATAATTTTTAAATAAAATGAATTTTTTTATACTTTGAAAAAAAGGTTTTAGATCTTCGCTTTTTTGCGTTTTTATTTCTTTGAAATTATATTTTTTTAAAATTTCCTTAACAGAAATTTTCACTTCAATATTCTTTTGATTTGATTAATTACGTATTTGTAATTAAAAGTTTGCTTGTATGAACATTATAAATTTTTATATTATATAATACATAATACGTAATAGAAAATAATATAAAAAGTAATTTCAATATAAAATTTTTGAATTATTATTTTCTAAACTACATATGTATATACTAATTATAGACCTTAAAATTTTTATTTTTTTTCTTTTAAAGTTTCCAATAAATATTTAATTTCAACTTTCACACTTAAACGTTTATAATAAAAAACAATTATTTCAATTTACAAATTTTGAAAATTTATTCCATGCTATTTAACGTACATGTGTACATATTTAAACAAAGTGTTTTTATAATTATTATTTGAATTCTTAAATGTTTATTTTTATAAGCAATACACAAAAACTATTTTATTTTATTATTTTATATCTGTTTAATTGCTAGAACATGTACATACATATGTATATGAATGTAAATTTTCTTTTGGACTTGGTACATACATTTGTAATTTTTTATTAATAACAAAACTTGTGCACCTAATTCTAATGTCTAAATACAAATTTGTGCAATTAAAGTGTATTATTATAAATTTAACATATAAATACACTACAAAATAAATACAAATACTATAAAGTTTGAGTTTTTCGTGTGACTATTCCATTAGTCCTGTTAAAATCAACAATTAGAGATAATATAAAATGCACGTATTGTATTGGACATAGAGCTATTTATAGTAATATAATATTACACATACTTACCTATATAAAAAAAGGTGAAAGTGTATTTTATAAAACAAAGTTTATGTACATTCTATGACCGGTTGATATGTTTTTACTGAAAGTTAGCGAAAAATATTTTATATAATAATAAATAACTTTTTTTTCTATTTTTAAATAACAAACATAAGTGTACAATTATATTTTTAAATAAGTAAACCTATAATTAAACATGTTTTTTACTGTTTACATGTAATTTTAGATTAACATTAGATATGCACATACAAAAATTATTAACAAACAAATGAACTAATACAGCAAGTCATTTGTAATTTAACATGAATAAATACAATATTATAATTATAATTATTATGATTAAATTTTAAGCATTGTGTGACTAATATTAATTTCAACTTTGTTTTGAATTTTTCAATAACTTTTATTTCTGGTGTAAATTCATTTTTCACATATTTATTCAATACTTATATTAATTATGGTAAAACCCTAAAATGCATATACGTAGGAAAATTCCTAATTATATTCAATTTTATTATTACCACAATATATATAGTTATCCTTTAATCAACACAAAGTTATTCTTAACAAATATCTTACATAAATTAACACATATACATTATATTACCTTTAAAATATATTCTGTATACAAATGTTTTATACATAATGTGTACATCGTAACGAATTTATACATACGTATATAAATTAATTAAATTTTAATAAGGATAACAAGTCATAACCAATTTCTGGTTAAATATTTTGCATCTAATTGTATTTATAATGCTAATAATGTGAATTCAATAGCATATGGGCATACGATGTAATTCAATTTAATTTATTATTTCAATTTCTGGTCAAAGATTTGGTAAACCATAATAATAAATGTTGTAATGTACACAAAGGTATTAGCTGTTTTAATAACATTTATAATTCTATTAATAAATTTGTTTATGACTTTGAAATATTGTACATAAATAATTCAAAAATACATTATTTGTATTTTGTTTTTCTTTTTTAATAAAACCACTAAGTTAAGTTTACAGTCCTTAGAATTATTTAATTATAAATTACTTTGAATAAATCGAATTTGAAATTATAATTTAATAAATTATACATACATATATCAAATTAAGTAAAAATTCTCATACTCAATACTATGTATTTTAATTTGAATTTTAAAAATCGTTATAAATCAATATTTCAATCACATTTAAATTTCAATTTCTATAAACAATTTCGCATATTAACAATTTTATACGCATATTATACAAAATCTTGCAGATAATAATAAAACAAAATTCATTTTATTAATTTAAATTGATTTAAATAGAATATTTCTAAAATATGACTAATTTTTATTTTTAATTAATAGCATATTATATCTTCATAATAAACTGATCAATGATAAAAAAAAAAGATGTTTCTTCAAATAAACCTAAATATACAATATACTCAAATTTATACATCAACACACACGTACTTAGATATACGTATGACGTACATAAACATACATATGTATGTATAGGTATATAGATTATTATTATTTTTTATAAAATGTCAAACAAACAGCCCTCAAACTGAAATATACATAGGTATTGAGATGGATGTGCAAAATAATTGTAATGAATATTTTCTAATAGGTATAGGTAGGTACCTCAGCATAAGTAATCTACATAGTCATACATTATATACGAGCATTATGCAAATGACAGATGAAGATGGGTAATATGTATGAAAATTAATGGATGGATATTTGAATTTCCCACGATTTATAAATATGTACAATATAGATACAAATTAATATATGGAGTGAATCTCTTCTTTTATGTCTATTATAATATACTGCATATATCATAGATTTAATAGAGTTTTAAATCACCTCTCTTTAATACGGAAAAGCTTTTAAGGATAGATTAAATCAAAATCAAATTTCTATTCATATTATATATAAAATAATATTCATGTACATATACATATGTACATGTGTGTACATACAATACATGGTTTATACATATGCACGCATATAATGTATGAATTACGAATACCATGTATGTATTATATACCTACCTATATATTATTATTATTTATACTGTATATATACCTATATCTATATTCTGGGTATAAGCAGTTATAAATATTTAATTATAAAATATTAACAGAAATGAAAATTTATAACTGGAATCATGTACACACACATGTATGTATTTTATCACCACAATTTCTATTATGGTATATATCTGTTTATGATATATTACGTATGTATTGTATTGATGTTATATTAGAATATAATGATGATAATGATACTTTAGACAAGATAAATGAATTCATTATATGTATATGACCGAACATACGTATAAATGTCAATTAAATTATATTAACTTTAAGTATTCTCTACGAATTATTATAATGTACCTATCTCTATAGATATAATATAAGATACTTATTCGCAAACATTAAATGTAAAACGTCAAATTCATATCATATACCAACATTTACAAATTTCATATATGTGTGTAAAAGTTGTAAATAAATATCGCAAATTCAATAGCAACTCATTTTTAATTTAAATTATTATACATATATGTATATATACTTATATGTACATAATATAACGTATTATGTATTTTAGTTAAAAGATTTTAATTTTAATTTTCAACCTACTGTCAATAAGTGTACACATTTTGATATTTATAAATACATGAGCAAAATAATAAACTTTTGATATATGTACGTATATTATGTGCTCATAATTAGCAGCAATTAACATGTATAATTAAAAAACGATAATAATTATGATAATGATGATATCAGATAATTATATATCTATGCATGTGTGTGTATACAAATATATACGAAAAATAGTGATAATTATATGTGATAAACTATATTAAATTTAATATCACTATCAAAATTAATGAGCTTACAAATGAAAATTTTAACTGGAAATTCAAAATAAAAATTTGATATATTTAAATAAACTCTTTCTATTTGTATTCATCAAAAAATATAAATTCGATTAAAAGAATAAAGTTAAATTTACATTTTATCAAAAAGAAAATTACTAACAAATTAAATAATTTTTTTAACAACTGCTCTTATTGCACACATGCTGTTCTACTTTCATTGTATATGTGTACATACATACATATGTATCTTTTTCATCCACCCACAAATTTTTTGCAATTATACATTTTAGAAATGCGGTGAAAAAAAAAAAGAAATGTGTAATTAAATTACATAATTTATTCAATGTTTTTATTTTAATTCAAAAAAAAAAAAAAAAAAAAAATCCGAAAAAAGCAAATAATTCAATTTAAACGGCTTTTAATTTTAAACAACCATAAAAATGGGTCAAACTTTTTTTTTTCTAAATATCAAATTTCATACCCCATGCTTTGTAAATGAACATATAATTTATAATGAGCATGAGAAATTATTAAATTAAAAAAAAAAAAGTTATTTTCTTGAAAAATTTCATAATTTTGTACGAAAAAAAGAGAATAAAAACGCACTATCATATACATACACGTGTACATTTTTTTTTTCGAATAAATTCAAATATTTAACATTTAAGAGCCATACAAACTTATAATAAATTTTTACTAACTTTATTAAACCTTGAACTCAATATATTTATATATGTATGTAAATAGGTGTGCCTTTTTAAAAATAAAAAATTTATACTTTAATATTCTGCCTAGGTAAATCCGTGCCTGCTGTCGTTGTTATAATGCCACTATTCCTGTAATTTCATTCTTACATACATATTGTTCAAATGATTGGTTTAAAGATTAAAAATTAATCAAATTTATTATTTTAAAAATATTTAAATATGAAATTTGCAATTTAATTTTTATTGAAAGTTTTAATGATGCATACAAAAGTACATATTTCAAAGTGTCATAATAGTCATCATAGTAAATTTTATTTTTTTTATTATTATTTTTTGTATGGATTGTAATGTGTATTAACAAAAAAAAAGTCTTAAAAATATGTCTATAAATCTAAAATAATATTTTATGTATTATATTTCATTATAATTCTATTGTTTCGCTTGACCAATAACCGATTTCAATGTTTATTCGTGCATTACCATCAATTTTTCCTCAAAGCAAAATTTTCATTTATTTATTTTTTTCATGATATATTTCCCCTATATACATATACATATTTCTCTTTATACTGTAGTCTACATAAACAGAAGAAAAAAATAGGTCTTTGTACATTACTATGTAGATACATTAATAATAATCACATCATACATTTTCAAAAAGTAAATTATTGTATAAGGTGGTGTATAATCTACGAAATGTTGGTCAACTTTCAATTATTACATCATATAAAAAATTTTCTTATTTTTTATTTTTCATTTCTGTTTGTTTTTTTTTTTTTTTTTACCTCAATCAACAAATAATAAAAAATAGTAATTATAAAAAAAAATCGATGAAAAACGAAAAAACAAAAATAATTTAAAAATTGTGAATCAAGTATTTGAACTGAAAAAAAAATTAATGGATGAAATTTTCAGATGTACACGTATATTGTAAAATTTAACTGTTAGTAAGAAAAAAGAAATTAAAATTCAGATATTATAAAGTGCACTAACACACAGCACAACGACTACCGTGTAGAATGGCTTACACACGATGAAATAAAATGAAATAGATATACGTACGTTGTATATTTATTAACCATTCACATTTTATAAATTCGATTGTACCAAAAGCATATCAGAATGTATTCATGTCCTTCAGGAATGAAAATTTAAATATTGTACATATACAACGTATATACCATGTGAAACACAACCTATCTGAATTTTCCTCCTTTTATTTAATTGAAAAATTAGTAACCAATTGGTTCATATGCATGCAACTGTTATAAACAATTGAACTTCCGTAAATAATTTTAAATTGAATTCGTTCTGAGATTCCCGTGAGCTAGTATGTATACCAAATTTTTAATTAAAACAATAAATTCTGTAGACCTAAATAATTGGTAAATAAATGTCATGTAACAATTGTTTAAAAAATATTTTAAGAAACGAATAATGGGCTATTTTTTTTTTAAATTATTCATGCATGTTAGCATATAGTAGAAAACAAAATTTTTGCATTATTCAAAAATTCTTAATTTTATTAAAATTAAACGGCTCGGTTTGTTAATTAAAAAAATTAACAATAAAATACAAAAATGTATGTGTGTACATATGTACAAAACAAATCTTTAAAGGTTACACTTTTATCAAAAAATTATATTTCCATTTCATGTATGTACGTATATGTATGTACGAGTACATATAAAAAGCAATTTTCTTTAATTTTCTGATTTTTTTTTAAATTTCCCATTTTTTGGATATATATTTTTTATCATGTAATAATAAAAACTAACCAATGCAAAATACATACATACATACATATTTTTATCTATGTTTGTACACACATGTTCATACTCATAGAGCTTCAAATTCTCATGCTCATATCTTCGTATCTATATGGCATAGAAATTTTCTTCTTTGTTTCTAAGCTAATATAAATCCTCAATATCTAACAAAAAATTAAAGAATTTTATTTATATTGTTTTTTTGTTTAATTTTTTGTTTTCATATTTCTGTTGTTTTTACTTCTTTTGTTTTTACCCGATGATATTGCTATTTTTAATGCATAAGTAAGCATTTAAATGTATGTGTAAATGTATATCCTAGCTGTAGTATAAGTTTTACAGATTTTTAAATGTATGCATAATCTACGTGCATTTGTATGTTTCTGTATTTGGATGTACATATATGTATGTATATGTATATAATGTTTTAAATACAACATATGTAAATACTTGCATACAAAGTTTAAAATATACATATGTATGTACATATATTATATGTGTACGTATATAATTTTCTTACATATACACACTAAATAGTGAATACATTAAAATTTTAAAAGTTATGGTAATAGAAATCATATCTAAGGTCCGCATTAAAATTTAATTTAATGTTGCACTGTAAATAATGTGAAGACATTAAGGATCTTACATATATTATTCTTCAATGATGTTAAGCCAAGTGCTGTTTCAGATATTTACTTTTCGTATATATATTTACAGTATATAGATGAGCAAACAAATATGTGCACATCAAGCCAAAACATACAAGCAAACTTTCTTTAACATGTATTAAATACTTATACATACATGCACACATTATTATTATTATTATTATTATTCCATATTTTGATCCTTTAGCATGCTTAATACTACATATTATATGCATATATTTTACTTTTATTCTATATGTTAAATTCTCTAATAATAATATGATACATTTGTGCATATATACTTCATGTACTGTTTAATTTTCGTTTTTGTAGTCATAAACACACATACGTATGTATATATATGAACAAAAACTTTCAAAAATTTTCTATTAAAACTACATGTAGATATATAAAATAAAATGCATGGATGTATGTATGTATGTTTGAATAGATAAGATATTGTGTACTCATATATTATGTACATATTTAAACAAATACATAGTTTGTATATTTTTAATATAAATATGCCCTTTAAGGTTAGTTTTTATTCAAGAGAATAAAAGCATAAAAATTATATGTATATACGTATGTATTTATAAAATTTTTCCGTATATATATTCTTTTTATTCCCATTTATCACACACATACCAAAGTAAAAAAAAAGTACCAAATTACATATAAATACAAAACAAAGTCAATATTGCAACTTTTACTATATTAATTTTAATTAAATGAAAAATTAAACCTGGATTATAATATGTTACTATATACAGCTAAATATTAAGTCAGGAATACATTTTTAATTTAAAATTTAAAATATTTTAAAAATTGAAAACTCAAATTAAAATAAAGAATTCAAACTTTAATAAATAAATAATTAATAAGAAAGTTAATAATGTATACACAATAATTCTCTTTTCTTGTATCACAATAACGAACAATAAATTTCTTCTGCTACTGCACAAATATCTATAATACATTATTCTTCTAAATCAAACAAAATTAAGTAAAATACTGATAAAAAAAATTTCGAGGCAATAGTTTTAAAATTCTGACCTACAGATATGAATCTATGTTTACACATTAGATATATTGTATGCAATTAATAACATTTTTCTCTATTAATATTAATGAGATACATAAAAACAAAACAGAAGTAACAAAAAATTTATTACTTAATTTTTTAAATTATTTAAAATCATTTTGGCATAAAATGTTAATTTTCCAGTTTTATATATTATGTCAATTATCGACCTTTAAAAATTATATTTTTGATATTACGCTAATATGCATTTTTTCTATTAAGTAATATTTAAAAAAAAAAAAATTTTTTTTTTTTTTTCGTTTTTTGAAATTAAGTAGAACATCAAATTTTAGTTCATATAAACAAATAAATACTACATTTTTTTATATAATTTTTATTTGTATTATGATTCCATTACGCATACATTAAAGGATATAGCATCTTAAACAAAATTATGCTTTGTGAGTTTGAACTGTTGAATAAACAGCTATAGCATAGATTGCAACATAATTTGTGGTTTTTATGAAAAAATCAATAAATTTTAATGTTATTTTCTTTACCATTCAATACACACAGTGTAATGAAATTGATTTTAATTTTTACTTTTCCTCACTTATTTAATTTTGTTTTGTTTCTGTTTTCGTTTTTTCGAACTTTTTTTTATAACAGTTAATTTTTTATTTTTTTTTTTTTTTATTTATTTTTTTTTTTTTTTTGTAAATTATAATTCAATTTTGTTTAGATGACAACTTACCTAATGGTGGTCATGGTACTATTAGGTTTACATTTTGATTGAGTACAGAGGGGAAAAAAAATTAATTTTAGCATAATCTTGTACTGACTATAAAAGTTGATTGTTTTCAACAATTCGGAATTAGTTTCAATCGGTTTGTCACATAAAAGATATCAATTATTGGAAAAATAAAAATTGTAAAAAATATAATTTAACTAGTGTCGAAAGTCGATATTTTTAATTTATCTCAATGAGTGTTTTGTATCTATAACACTATCTGCTCAACAAAACTAAACGGTAGCCGTAATGGTATCCAAAATAACTTGGATTTTCATATGTGTTACCGTTTTGTGTGTGATAGTTTCATTATCGGATGCACGCGAAGCTCAACATGAACAAGTTGAGAAACATGATCTAGAAGTGGCTGAGTCTAAGAAACATTCAAAAAAATGGGACCACGGTCATAAGAAAAAAGGGCATCATGAACATCACCACAAAAAAGGTAAAAAAAAGGAAGAGGGTCATAAACACCATCATGAGCACAAGAAAGGAAAAAAGGGACATCATCACAAAAAAGAGAAGAAAGGCCATCATGAAGACAAGAAAGGTCATAAAAAGAAACATAAACATGAGGGTGGCTATCATAAAAAGAAGAAAAAGGGTAAGAAAGGTGAAAAAGGACATGAATTCGAAGAAAAAGGAAAATTCAAAAAAGGACATAAAAAGAAGGGAAAACATGAAATTCATAAATTGGACGAATACAAAAAAAATAAAAAATTCTATGACGTGCATCATGACGAAGGTAAAAAGGAGAAACATCATGAACACCATCATGAGAAGAAACATAAGAAAGGTGGACATCACAAGAAGGGACACAAAAAGAAGAAACATCATCATCACGGACACAAAAAGAAGGGACATCACAAGAAAGGACATAAACATAAGGAAGATAAAGGACACAAACATGAGAAAGGACATAAGAAACACCATGGACATCATAAGAAGCATCATAAGAAGGGTGGTCACAAGAAACACAAGAAATGGCATCACAAAAAACATAGCAAAAAACATTAAATTTACGACTACAGATTTTTGCATAAAATCAAGTAGCATTTGTATTGTTCAACTAAAAACAAACGTAATGGTTTCCGTGATGGTGTTTTTATCAAATATCATCACATTCTTATTGTCTTCGTTGACTTCATATTTGTTGTTATCTTACAAAAATAAAATAAATACAAAAACAAAAAAATTAATTAAACACTACTTCGCATGTTTTTGATTAAATAAATGTGATATATGAAATGTAATAATGTAGTTTTATGATCTTTAGTTAGTTTTATTTAATTTCCCTTATATACAACACATAAATTTAAGGGATGTGTTTTAGTTCGAACATATACCAGTCCATATGTACATACATATATGTGGTACGATACTTCAGAATACAATTTACTATAATGACGGTGTATTTATAAATATATATTTATGTAAATAAATACATGTACACACAAATACATACACATTAGAAAATATTGTAAAGAGGTATGTATGTGTGTATAATGTATAGTAACAAAAAATAAGCTAGTACAATAGATTTCATCAAAAAGAAACTAAAAATAAGTGAATGTTAATGCCCATGATTAATGTTTATAACAAGGATCTTTACAATGTTAAAACAAAAAAGAACTGGTCATTTACAGTAATTTCTGCATTAAGTTTCTTTCTCTGCAGCAAAATAATAAAAGGCAATAATGATCATTACATTTAATCGTTTGCTTCATTTACAGTTCTTCTATGAAAAATATCTTAAAGGTTTTTGTTCAAATTACTTGCGGAATTAAATACATCTAAAAATGATACAATCGTATACAGACAAAACACTACGAATGATCTGACGAAGGTTCTCAAATTATTTTAATACTATTTGTCTGATTTCTTAATTTTTTTTTTCATTTTCTTTCTTTTTCATTTTCTTTCGTTTTTGTATTTAATGTTTGTAATTTATTTTAGTTTGCAATTAAAGAATTTTCAGAAAATCAAAAGTATTCATTTAAGTATTTTGAAAAATATGTGATAATGTCAAATAAAATTGGTTTTTATTTCCATGCAATTCTACCAGTAAAATAAGTGGTAAAATATATAGAAGTCTTTTAGATATTAAGTGATTTTTTTTTCAATTACAAACGAGCTGTTAAAGTAGTTAAAGAGTTATTATTACGAAAATTTTAAATTATAATATTACAAAATGTTTTGCAAACCTTGCGTGTGTAATCAAAACGTTATTCAAATTATTCAATTTATTTCCAGTCTGACTAAAATTGTTCATGATATACTCACATGTTACATAAATGAATTTAATTCAAAAAGAGCGCAATTCTTTATAGATATTAAAACACAACAGGGAAAAACATCAAAATGATAAACACAAGTTTAATGAAATTATATCATACAAAATGCTATTGATGAGTAAAGTTATTTCAAAACCCTCCGTGTATTAAAATACAATACATGTATGTAACGTATGTACATATACGTTTATAATGGATTATACAATACAATTTTATAAATACGAATTTTACATAAATGATGTCTTTTGGCTTGAAATGATATCTGAAGGTTTTTCTTTTCGCATATTAACATCATTTCAATGTTTGAAACTTAATCTAACAAAGAACCAAAAAAATGTATGTATGCTTTTGAAAAAATGTCATACACATAAACTGTATACGTTCACATAACATTAAACATATAATGTACACGTATACATGTGTATATGTGAACTCAATAGTATTATAACATACAAATATACATAAGAGTACATACGTACATAAAATTTATTTGTACTCCTACACAAGGTATACATTAAAGCATTTATCTTATTCTGAATCCTGAAATATGTACTATTAAAATCCTTTTTTCATGATTTTAACATTCCCAATTTATTTAAAATCTTTTGATTTCTACTCTTTGAATGATTTTTCTTATTTTCGCTTTAAAAATACAAAAAAAAATAAATAAAATAAAAAAGAAAAACGAAAAAGAAAAGAAAAGGTAGCAAAAAACAGATGAAAAAATAATAAAACTTCACTGCTAATATTTTTTGATTGAATAATTTTTAATGAAAAGGAAAAAAAATAATAAAAATGAAATTTTTTGTGAGTACTTCAGCACAATACATACATACATATGTATGTATGTATGTACGAGTACCTTTTACTCAAAGGAATATAATATAAGAGTTTCAATCAATTCGAAGTTATATAGTCAACATTTATTGATTTTTGAATCAAATAAAAATCACAAAAATGTAACTATCGCCAAATTTTTAGAGTTTTCCTTTTACAGCCTTTTGATTATGTTAATATCAATAAAGCGTGTTTGTGACATATTTGATATACGAAAACATTTTTTGGTTGGTTTGTATCAATCGTGTATTAGTAACTATTACTCGCACATTAATACAAATATGAAATATTAACTTTTGTTTTTTTATTTAAAATTTGAACGTGTGCATATTATATTTAAAATTGAAAGCTTTTTATATGATTATTAGGAGTATTAGTTATTGATATTTGATGACATGATTTTCCTTACTTTGAAGTTTTATTTTAATTTTTTTTACAGATTTTTAGAAAAAAAAAATTTTTTTTTAATTATCATATTATTATTTTATTGCTTAAATGAATAAAAAGCAAAATTTTACAAAGAATTAAATACTTTTTCTTATTTACATTCTATAAATAAAAATCTATTATGATGTACATGTATATGATACATTTACCCCAGTTAGTTGTGTTTATTGTAGTTTGTTGCAATTTAAATATTATTTCTTTTCTTTTTATTTGATGTTAAAATGGTATCTCAAAATGAAAAATTAGGAACGCTAGTTGAAATACTAAAATACATGCTATGTACACGATATAACAAAAAAGCAACATGAATAAAATAAAAAAGGATATCTCTTAAAAACAAAACATTTTATAATGTATAAATACGAATATAAAATAGGTACGTTCATATATATACATACATAAATAACAATAAAGTAAAGATTTTAGCTTTTACGATTCAATTTACTGCTTTTCCAAAAAAAAAAAAAAAAATGAAGAAGAAAAACGAGAATACAAAAGTAAAAATTAAAGCATATAAAAAGATAAAGAAACAAACAAACACTCAAAATATTAAGGAGACGTTATAGCTCAAATAAAAATTCTTTCTATACTACTTTGCATTTTTCTTTTAAATATAAAATAAAAAATTTAATTTTCTGTCATCAGCTATTGAAAGATAAAAACTCAAAAAGAAAGCGAAATGTATGATACATCAATATAAAAGATTCTGTAAAAATCAAAATAAAAATTCTCATGTTGCAGTGAAGCGATGATAAATGGAAATTCTAAAAAATCCTTAATATTTTTTTTTTCCTGTATTTTACATATGTACATACATACATATACTTACATACAATTTAGTGAGCATTCAAAGGAACACTTGAAAACGCAAATAAAAAAGATTATGTAGTAGTAACACACGCATTTTTTAACGTTATAAATCAGTATTTTTCTTTTTTATTTTATTTTCCTTTTTCTTTTTTTTTTAATTGAATATACATGTACTTTAGAAATTTTATTGCAGAATTATCTACAAAATAAAAAGTAATACATGCACATATAAGTCATTTTTTATATCTCTAAATTAAAAATTTTTCATATCATCGTTTGTAATAAAAACGAATTAAAAAAATAAAATAAAATAAAATATTTTATTTAAAAGAAAAATGTATAGATAATTTTTCTGTAATACTTTAGATATAAATATTTTTCATTTTTATTTTGCGTAATTTTAAATATGTAAATAGGTATTTTTACATGAATTTGATTTGTGCTTGAATGGTTCGTTGTTTTTGTTTTTAACTTTTTTTTAACCAATTTTTTTATATTTAACATTTAAAAAGAAATGGTTGTTATTTCTGCTTTATAAATTTTCTTTTACCTTCTCTTTTTATAGAACGAGCTACATTTGTTTGTATACGTTATATATACAAAAATTTATTCAAACATCTTTGGGTTGATTTATAGTTATTCTTTACATGAACACCTGTAGTTTGTTATACCATAATTTATAGTATTGAAAACTTTGAAATATGTATATTTCTTATTTATTTGAAAAAAAATAATAATAATCATTTTAAAATATTTCTGGATTTTATAAATTTCTTTTTAATTTTTTCTTTCGTTTATATACTTGTAAATAATTTTTAATTTTAAACTTTGCCATTGGTCTTATGAGTAAATGGTACGAATAAAGTTTTCAATGTTTGCTTTTTTATTATTAATAATCATAATAATTTTAATTGTTACATCAGTGTTGTAGAATATTAATTTAATGTATTTATTTCGTTCATTTTATATTGTATATTTATAGTTCAAAAACCATATAAGAAATATTATTTTATTAAAATTTGCTTTTTATATCCTCAAGATATTATCTGTGTTTCATACACATGTACATACATATATGAATTATACAGGAGTAAGAAATTTCTACTTATATATAAATTCAAAATTGCCAGAGTGTGTATGCTGTAACTGTTACATACATTTACACATATGCCTTTTCACTAATAAACGTAAATTACGATGACATGTTGTGAAACAAAAAAAAAAGCATAATACAAGCAAGGACTTTATGTATGCATGTATTATATATATTTTTTTCCCAGATTTTTTAAGATAAAAGTTTTTAAGAAAATATTTTAATAAAATGTAAAAATGTATAAAAAAAATTACAGCAACAATAAATAAACGATAATGATACTATCATCAACAGCAACTTAAACCAAATTCTATTCAAGAAGAATTTTGCAGCTGTTACATACACACATACATACATAAACGTCACATGTACATGTATACTTACACATATTTTACCATACGAATAACAACATCTGTCGTATAGTGTTGACGGCAACAAAACCAAAAAAAAACTATATCTTCAATTTCCCTTAGATATACATATGTATGCATGAATTTAAGTAAATAAACACAAATATTCATATATAACTTGTATGCAAATATATGTGTGTGTTTGTATGCTGGAAAAATTCAAGAAATATATGTATATGCATGTACATATACACATTTAAAAATTTTTTGTTTCTAGATTTTCCTTATCTTTTCGTAGTTTATCAATATCACTGTGCAAAGTGTATATGTATGTATGTGTATGAATATGCATATGCATAATTCTACATATACATATGCATACCATATATACATATATATATATTTAATGCATATACATACATATGTATGTACATACTATGGTAGATTATATTACTTACATCCGTTTCAAACTATACAGGAACTTTTAACATTTATAAAACGCAAGAGAATAAAGTAGAGAGTTGTTAAAATCGAACACCAGGTTCAATAAATCTCAGATTTGGATTGGATTGGGAAAAGCCTTTTTCCTTTTCCGTGATAAATTATCGGAAAAGTTGAAGAATTTTACTTATGTGGTTTGGATTATGGTGTAAGTGGCTCTACCGAACATATAATGCACGTAAATGCACAAATATGTATGTGTATGTGTATTATAACAAACAATTTTCAGGCGTTGTGTTCTTCTTTATACCAATAATAATATTGAATTGTGGTATCTTGAATACATACTTCAGTTTCATGCTACAAACTATTGATGCTTCTATAAATGATATTTATACCATACATTTTACACTATTAATGGGTGCATACACTTGGCTTGATGTTGCAGATACTTTTTGTCTTCTATTTATACTGCAGTATTTTTATTTTTCTTTACTATATATTTATTTATATGTATTTAAACTTGGTTTAATTCACTTTTAATATCAGACGTTTCATCTTTCTTCTAAAATATATTCACATTCATATATTTTATGTATGTATGTGCATATAAAAGTATATAAATATACGAAATATACAATACAAATAATTGTTGATAAATTTTAGCGTTTCAAATTTTAGATATTTTCAGTTTAACTAAAGCGTTGGGGCGTTAATTGAATTAATGAGAATTAAACTTTATTTTATAGTTGAATACTGCATAGATGCATTATTTTTATGTGTATTATATACATTATTTTACCATATAGCTACATAAATGATTGCTTCTTTATGCGAAATCTTAGTCATTGCGTTGTAGCAATAGCCACATAAATGCTGGAAAATATCTGTGATTTTATATAACAACTATGTAGTAAAAGAAGATAAAGTTCTAAAAAATATATGTACAATATATTCTTTGACACTTTTATGTGTTTAATTGAGCCATTTCACAAAAAAGTCAAAGTTTTCAGATTTAATGAACTTTTTTTTTGCATACGTAATACATGAATACAACACAAACACCTACGATAAATACAGACATTTTTAATGGTTTTTCGATTAGCAACTAACATGAAACGAAGAAAAATGTATGATTCGAAAATAATTAGCTTCCCATTTTTTTTTTTCTTCTTTTACAGTAAAAATCAATATTTGAAATTTCATTAGTGGTAAAAAAAATGCTATAAATCTATTTTCACTTTGCGTTCTTTTTTAAATTTTTGTGCTATGATTATTATATTTCTTTTTTTTTTTTATAACTATTTTATTTTTTGTGTTACATTTTAAAAATTTAAAAAAAAAAAATTCTTTCCTTCAGATTATAAAATTTCCTGTTTTAGAAATACACATAATTTGATTACAATATCAAATCCTTTATCTTGTTCGTTATTTGATTATATCATTTTAATCAATTTATTATAAAAGAATGAAAAAAAATAACAAAAATCCTTCAAATGAATCCTTTCAATTACCTGATATGGATATTTTATCGTCAACGTACATATTTAAGTAAAATATAATGATGCATGTCACAAACCAGATTTTCTTTGAAAAATAAAAAAATAAAAAATAAACATTTTTTAAATTCTATATTCTCCCCATTTTCTTTGTAATTTTCTTGTCTACATTATACGTCTACATGCAATAAACCCATTACTATTTAAAACAGTAACGGATAAATTGTAAAATTTGTTCTCATACACACAGTATCTTGTTGTCATTCAATATTGTTTTAGTACTATATGCATTGAAGATTAAAGACCATTTCGTTTATATCAAATGATGTACATTATATTTGATCCTCGAGCGTCATCATGTTTATATATGCAATACTTTGCATTTTTCCCATGCAGAGAAAATTTATACAACAATTACATTCTAAATGTATATATTCCTTATTATACACAATTTTGGTTTTACACACGTTCATACATACATATGTAAAAATGTATATACATACATACATACATAGGTAACCACCTAACAAATTACATTTCTAACAACCAATGTCTGCATTTAATGGTTAAAAGCTTATAAAAAGGATATCAACATACATAAAAGTTTGTGTGTTTGCGCATTTTTATTTTATTCTATTTCATTTTTTTTTCCTTATATTTATATGTATAAGTAAGTAATTTGCATAGACATGACATGATAAAATTGATTGCGCACACACAAGAACAATTTACCTTCATTTTCTCTTAAATGGTGTGAGTACATATGATAGATATAAATATATATACAGATATATACTCGTATATTCAAATATACATACTTATGTATATATTATTTACTTTCCACGCATGCAAATGTACGAGTATATATGTATATACAAAACGATATAAAAAAAAATGAAAATGTGTAAAATCATTAACATGAAAAAATATCCTGTGTAAAGGATAAATTATATAAATATAAGTATATATGTATAATATACACACATATACTCGATAATATAGTATACACATACATATATTAAAATTCACTAGTACATGTGATATGAATTAAATAAATATGCAAAAAAGCAAAGAAAAAAAATAATAAAAAGTGGTAAATTTTTTATTTTACTTGTACATATCCGTATGTACATGCGGTAGTGTACATACATACATACGATTGTACATTTACATATCTATATATACATACATATACGATTGAAACCTTTTCGAAACGCAACGATAATTTAATAGGGTGTCATGTCATCTTATGAGTATCTAATGAAAAAACAAAAAAATAAAATATGATTTTAAATCAGTAAAACATGTGTACTGACACTGTTCATTTTTATACTTGTATGTATGTACATAATCAAGAAAAGGGACAAATGAAAATCAGCATGAATTTATGCACAATTTGATAAGGTGTACAAATGTAAATTTGTAACCTGAAATTGTATACTACAATGCTACAAATAATTTTTGTGTTTGAACATAGTGTTATGGGTTTTTTTTTTTTATTTTTTGTTTTTATTCATTTATATTATACATATTGTGTACATTCATGTGTGTAAATATACTAGTACAATCATGATGAAAATATATGGAAAAAAAAACATTCACATTTCATATGTATACAAATTACAAAATTTATACATATACAAACGTCTAAATACGACAAATTAAAAATGTAGATTACATGTAAATTAAATTTTTGGAATGAGAACAAAACACAAATACATATATTATACATATGTATATACTACACACAAGTATATTTATATAGTTATGCATAAGAATACAAAATAAATATATTTTTATTTATATGTATGTGTACGTAATGCATGTTATACATATGTACAAATAACACAAAGGATAAAAGTGTTTTATCTCTTTAAATTCATTTATTCATTTAAAATTTTGTGAGTTGGAAAAACCAATTGCATTACAGTTTACAAAAAACAAGAAGTTAACATTAGGAAAATAATACACAAATCCAAATGTACAATATGTACATACATGTGTACATTACACAACTTAACATTTATAAAAAAAAATTAGACAAAGCAAAATAAGGAAACTCAATATTCCATGAAAATGTGGAAAAAAATTTTCTATACTAATGGAAACGAAGACTTTAACGTACTATCTACATTTATAGGTACGCAAAAAAAAAAAAAAAAATGAAAATACATGCAAATAAATGGTACAAAAAAATTACATTCTATTCTTTTCTGAGTATTTTTCTTTTGTTGCTTTTAATTTGAGCTGGTTGATTCTGTAAAACTAAATGCAATTAAATGTTCTATTAAAAATATTTAAAATGATATAATTTTAAAAGTTTATTAAATTTTAAATGTGCAATAACCTCTCTTTTTAGATTTTATTTGTTTTTCAAGTAATCAATGTGATTATGAAATGTGACGTCATTTACAAATTTAAGAACGTTATGAGTTTCATTCGAATAAAAGTTTGTTTTTTTCTTTCCTAATCTCTTTTTATTTTCCATTAGTATCAGTATTTTGTTCATTGTAATCTGTCTAGGTCAATAATTCGAATTTTCTAATTTATAAACAAAAATTAAATAAAATAAATATTAAAAGAAAAAAAAATAAAGAAAAACAAAAAATATTGAAATTGAATTCAAAATTTTATTTTTTTATTTTTATTTTGAAAAATTTTTCTAATTTTATTTCATTTTTAATAATTGTGGCGATAATTTTAAACGTGCTTTTATTTTAGTATTGTTTATAATACTATACGAGTATGTATAGTTTAATTCGTTTATTCAACACGTATACGTGTACGTACATGTATAGGTATACCGGCAAATTTTTAATCTACATAACAATTTTTTTTTCATACGTTTGCTTTTTATTTTATTTAAAATGTGAAATTTAGATTTGCTTTTTTTTTCTAAAATAATTTTTAGATTTGTATGCAAATTTTAAATTCAATTATTCTGACATCAATTTTCATTTAAAAAAAAAAAAATTAAGTAAAACGACAAATACAAACAAAATAAACGAAACAAAACATAGAACTACTAATAAATTTAAGCGTGTAGCTCACCCTCGTTTTATTAATTTTATTTTGATACATTTTTTTTTTAATTTTATTTTGAATATTTAAAAACAAAATAACAAAAAAAAAGGAACACAGAATAGTTGTTAATTGCTCAAAGTGTGAAAAAAATTTTTTAACAAAAATTGAATTGTATCATCGCGAAATTTTCAAAATTACGTAATAAACAATCACATATAAATAAAAAAAAATTTCACTTATCTAATTTTTTTTTTTTTTTTGTTTGGTTTTGAACATAAAATATTTTCCATTTGAATTGTCTTTTCTTTTGAATTTATTTTTAGAATATTTAAGACTAATTTATTGTATTATTTTTATTATTGAGGCATTGTATATACATTTTTACGCCGCAAGAGTATATTTTTAAACGTTTTATACTTAAATATTCATATGTATAATTTACATTATATAAAAATAAATTAGAATTAAATTTAGGATGAAACTCAAAAGGATAAATTATTCATAAGGAAATAAATACAAACAAGTTATTTTATTAATTAATAACAAATTAGAAAAACGACAAAAACAACAGAATAAAATCAATATATAAAACAATAAATAAAATATAAATAATAAATAACAAAAATTTAATGAATTATCAATTTAATCAGTGTAATGAAGCAAATAAAATGATTTATTTTATATGAATTAAAATAGAAATATATGTACACAAAAAAAAAACCTATTTGATGTAGATCTAAATAATTTCCACGAAAAAAAAAAAAAATTTATCATTATTTCAGTGTGTTTGCGGACATCTATTTTATTTTATCCCTTTTGTTTTATGTTTTTTCTTTCATTGTAATCTTTCCAAAAATTAAATGTATTATTAATTGTAATCAATTATTTCATTTATTTATTATTTTTAGGCAAACAATAAAACATCAATATTCGAAATATATACAATTTTTTATCTTTTTTTGTTTTTGTTTTGTTGTGTTGTTTTTTTTTTTTTTAATGAAATATAAGAATGAATGAATTGAATTACATTTCATATGTATTCGATTATTTTCCTGTTAAACATTTTGTTATCCGTGATATCCATAATTTATTTATGTATTGGCAGATTTATATACAAAAAACAAACAAAAAACAAAAATAATATACACATATACATATTTAGAATTTTTTTGTATAGTGTGTATAAATATTACACAAGCAAATTTTATGAGCATTTAACAAGTCAAAATCAAATCAAATTTTCGTCTTTCAAAAACGAATTTATACATAAAAATGAAAACAAAACAAAAAGTTTATATACGCATTTAATGAACCGAAAAATAATTCTAATGAACCAAAGATTTACAAGCATATGAATGTATTGTATAATAAATATATGTTCTATGTATACTCGTATGTATAAAGTAAAGTACGTGTTTATGTAAGTTGAAATATGTATGTATATATTTTCTGTTTCATTTATATGTATAAATTTTCTTTTTCTTAATTTTTCTGGAAAACAATAATGAACATTATTCATTTTTTTTTTTTTTTTTGATATTTTTTATATGTCATTATTTTGTTTTCCATCTTTCACTTTTATAAATGATATCACATTTTATTATTTGTTCATATGTATACATACATGGGTATATGGCATACAAAATTGTATACATTACGTTTTGATGGTATTTGTCAAATTAAACAAATATAAAAAAAAAAGGGTAAAATAATGAAAATGAATATTGAAATAATAAAAATCATTTTCATATGACATTTTTCAATTTAAATTATTTAAATAATCTTATTAAAATAAATTAATAAGAGTAAAATGAAATTTTATGAAATTGTATTAAAAACTTTTCTACATAATTAATACATGTATGCAACGAATTATAGATTCATTGTACAACAAAATTAATTTATTTATATTAATTAAAATTTTTATTATAAACAGATTTTCTTTTAGCTTATTTGTGTTTATTTTCATTTGGTAAATTTAATAACATTTTGTTATTCAGTTTATCTAATATTTATACTCTAAATATGACAGACTAAAGAATAAAATTTAAAAAAAAAAATGTGTCCACATAACGTACATACATGTATGAATGAATCTTTTGCTTTCTTTTTTTCAAATCTGCAAAACAGTATTCTGCAATGGAATTGAAATTTCCATACAAAACCCAAAAAAAAAACAACATGAAAACTAAACACAAATAAACAACTTAAATATTTATACACATGTATGGACAGTTTTATCCTAGAAATATACTGCATGGAATATTATTGAAAAATTCATTGATAAAAGTTGGACATCTTCTAAAATATAAAAAAAAAATAAAATAAAATAAAATTCAGAAAAACAGAAAACAATAAAATAAAAAAAATTGAAAAAGATAGATTGAAAATATATAAAAAAAAATCTCGTTTAGTCTAAAAATTATGTATGCATTTTTAAATAAAATAAAAAAAAGAAAGAGAAAAATCCCAAAAATGAAAAAGGGAAAACCCAGTTTAATTCAACGGTTATGCGTATTTCAATTTTTTTTCGTTTTTTATTTATACATTTTATACATTTTATTTGGCTAGTTTTGTTTTTTACTAATGGCTGATTTAGTTTACTCTAATCTACTGTATACAATACTCGTATATATTATGTACATATAACAAAAGTAAAAAACTAATGTTAAATGCATAAAGGAAAAACAATTTTCTAAAAAAAAGGCAAAGAAAAATGCAAATATTTTTCATTTTATTTTGAATATATTTGAATAATAAATATTTTTACATTTTTATGGTTTTATATTTTTTCTTGTTTTTCGTAAAATTTTGGAATCTTTTTTTTTTTTTTTTTGCTTTAGGACGAAATTAAATTACGTTAGCTATACTGAATAATTTTTCAAATTGAATTTAATAAATTTAAAACGAGAATATACAATTTATATGTTATATATATGCATGTGAATAAATTTATACACATGCATATATTTTTTTTTAAATAAAATTTGATTACATTTTATCCATATATAGTATAGTACATATCCTATTGTAGATTCAATAATTAATATGTATTGTATAATATTGCATATAACGTATATGTATGGCTTACAAATCAAGGTTATTTTCAAATTACATAAAATTTACATGATAAATGAATATATTACTATTTAAATTTTATCTCAAATACATTTAACAAATTAATGACATCATTAGTAAAAAGAGGTTGTGTAATAGTTATAATTATTTGATGATTATACAACTACATACTATTAAAATGTTAAATCAATATAGTATGTATGATGGTTATATCAATGACTTGTATTTCTGTGTTTATTATTAATATTATATAAGTAATTATTGTACTAGTCTTCAATTCAAGAATTAACAGTAGATTACTACTATTAATGTATTATACGCTTGAGACAATGTACAAGGATATTATCTTGCACAGGTCTTTCATACATATTTCATGTTTTGTATATACATATATGACCTTAGAGCGGGTGTGTTCATTTACATCTTTGTACATTATAAATAAATACAAAAATAAGTATATATACACTATCTATTACTTACGTACATGCATACATACATTTGGATATCCAACAGGAAATGTATATATACACAATCCTGATGGGTATTTAGAATACGAGGCAAAAGTATAAATTTGTGTTCTTATAACTTTCCAAGTCCAAATTATTGTCATTATTATCAGTAATTTAGCTATGATATATGTATAACTGTATTGATGTTATATATATGCATACACACACTCTCGTGTTGTACATTTTTATATAATATATAAAATATATGTATGAATCTGTATTTGTGAAAAACACAATTATATATTTATGTTAAATATTATGTCATACACAAAATTTGTAGTATTATTAAGAAAATTCTTTTCCTTTAATTTCTTTTCTTTTTATTTGTAATATGTATGTATGCATGTACATACGCAATAAATATTATTCCCACTTTGGACATAACTTTTTGTCGTATACTCATTCTTACCAAAAATTCAAATCTCTTTCTATACTAAACTTTATGATTCGCATTTATCTTATTCTGTAACACTACACTATCATAAACGCCATTTCTGTTTTATATGGACAAAAGAAAATCTAGTATAACAGAACCATTAAAGCGGTACATACAAAAATAATAATAATAATAATAATAATAATAATAACATGATAAAAAAAAGCAACAACAACAGCAAACAAAAAACAGACAAAAAATACAAACGAAGAAATAAAACAAAATAAAATAGTGGCAATAGGAAGTGATGGAAAAACAACATTAAAACAACAGGACAATTTGTTTGTGCCTCTGTTGGGTGATATGTTGTGGCAGCTGTTTCTGATTTATAAAGTGCTCTCATACTTATATAAGTTGTTCTGTTTTTCTTTCAAATTTCCTTTTTACAATTGTTCTTCCTACACCACCATTTTGTACTTTTCTTATAGTTTGTATGTTTGTTTTCTTTTTTTATACATATGTACATATGTATGTATATATTTTTTTTATTTCTTATTTTCTTTTTTTCTTTTTTGTATTAAATACATTTTGCCTCATATTTTACTTTTTCTTTTTTGTTTTACTTCACTCATTTTTTATATTCCGAAATATACACATGAGTATATGTGTATATTCGTAACTCACACACGACTTTTTGAAGGATAGAACAGTCGTCATATTTTGTCATCTCCATACTTTCATTTTTATTTCTTCATAATATTTTTCATTTTATTTCATTTTGCTATGTCATTTTCTCTTGCCATTTTTTTTTTTTTTTGTTTTTTTCTTTTACAATATAGTTAAGTCTTTGTACATATTATTTTTAGTCATGTTCCTGTTGGTTAGTTGTTCTTTATAACTTTTATGACATATTTTTAAGTTTCAAGGATATTACTTCCTTTACAGCTGTTATGTAACAAATATTGTGTTATATATATGCTTTATTCTAAACGAACATACATACATACATGCTAACACTTATTTTCGCTTCTGGTGTTAAAAGTTTCTAAAATAGCATTTTTCGACCTCTTATACATATGTATGTATATTAGTCCTTGAACATTAGTTTTTTTTTCCCACATTTTTCACTCTACAAATTTTTTCATTTTTTTTCCTAAATTTGTAATATATACATACATTATGTACACATTTTACTAAAGAGTCTGCTCTTATTTATTGTAATGTGCCCAGTTTAAGTTTGTTCGCGAAAATATGGTATTTCTTTATCATTTACGAAAATGAAATTTATAACTCGATATTATTCATTCAGTAAATGTTCTTGAACAAGAACACATACTTCTAGACTTAAGTACATATACATACAAGTATGTATATATAATTACATAATTTTTTTTTTTTTAATTTAAATTATATGTAATTTATTTGAAACATTTAATAATAATCGTGTACCCGCACTTCAATTAAATCTATCGATATGAAACAAGAAAAAATATAAAGAAAAAAATATACTAAAAAAATTACATATAAAAACATTATCTGTTATACATATCCAAAAATAAATGGAATAAGAATTCATAATTTTTATTTCATTTTGCCCTTAATGTGATAACAGACATGTAAATTATTAAAAGCAATTAATTCTTGGTTTATCACAAATGTTTTTTTTTTTTTTTTTTTTTTAAACAGAAATCGCCTGGATTATGAAATATTAATGAAAGAATTTAGAATGATAACATTTAAAAATAAAAGCAGAGACAATTTAAGACAAAAAATAAGGAAAAATATTTCACTTCACCGTAAATAAATATAGTAAAATCATTACATCAAAATGAAAAGCAAAAAAAAACTGTTTTAATATTCTGTATATTATCTAGGAAAAACTTTTAAAACATCTGAGTCCTTAACCATAAAGAAAATGATAAAAATTTAAAATAAAATTTTAACAAAAAAAAAAAAAAAAGAAATACAAATCCTATACAATATACACTACTAAAAATAAAAACAATAGTGCTCACATGTCATATGGATTTGTGTGTACCCAGTATGTGAATAATACATAAATGGTACTAGAAAAAATATTGTCTTCATTCAAACATACTACTTATAATCACGATATAAAAAAAATTTACTAAAACAATTTCAAACATTCGTGATGATTTTCACATAGATACAAAAATTTAATATTATAAATACAATTTAAGAACTTCGAATTTTATGTTTACAATATTTTAGAATGTTCCGTTCCAACTCATTAAATCTAAAAATTCAATAACATATTTCCAAAATTGTAAAGGAATATTATAAGTTCTGTACATGAACATTTTATAACGCCCACATGTATTATAAAATACGTACATACATATGTGTATGTGAAGTAAAATTGTGTTACTTAAATAACAAATCTTTTAGATTTTAAATTTTATGCTTTTACTACATACATATGTATGTTTAAACATAAATCCCCAAGACAGTTGATATTTTAAGAAAAATGTATATACGTCATCTAAATTAAATTATTTCACGCGAATTAACTTCCAAGGAGACAAGTAAAATTATATCGTATTAGATATAAAACTGTATATGAATGTAGTTATGATTGTAAATGTACTTCAAACAAAATTTTCATACAAATGTATAATAGAAATAAAAACATATACTATACATACGATTAATTTTTCTTTACAATACGCCTTTTTAACATTTATTGATTAATTATAATACCCTAAAATGTCGTATATTTATATACACACTCAACAATTGGAGATCCATGGCTATATATGTATGACCCAATGTAAAAATTGAATTCAAATTTTAAAAAGAGACATATTATAATAAATTTCAAATGGCACTTAGCTGTATCATAATTAAAAACCCATTAAATTTTCAAATAAATTTTTTTTTTATATTAATAATAATTGTATAAATGCAACCAAATATACATATATGAATTTAAATGCTTACAAACTTAATTTTGTATAATAAATTCATCATTTTAAAAATTTTGACAAAATATTACAAATATTACGGAATTGCACATCAATTAAAATTAATATCAGATAAATTCGATTTTGATTTATTTCAACATTCAAATTAAACGATTTCCCTATAATTTTCTCTAACTAATTTATGATAATTATCTGATATATTTTTAAATTGAACATTCACTAAAATTTAACTACCGATTCCAATTGTTTTTATTACGCTATGTATTTTCGCTTACACTCTCAGATTTATATTGCATATATTTTGTTTTATAAAATTTTCATAGTTCATTTTAATTTCCTGAAAAGATTAATTGTCATACTGCTCGTAATGAATATTATTCTATTATGTATACGTATCTGTGAAAGTATTGATTTTTGCAGATTTTTGTCACTATACCGCTAATCTAATGATTTTACAAATTATACACCCATACTTGACCTTCGACATACTATCAACCCAAAGACTCTATATAGTAAAACAACCAATATATTGATTAATTCTTTAGCGTAAACGAGAATTTATTACAATATCAACTGTATAAAATTATGTAAAACAAAATACCACAAAACCATCATCAAAACGTTGATTGAACAAATTTCGCTTTTGGCTGATGTTTTAAACATTCGATTTTTCCGACATTCTAAAAATTTTTAAATTTAGTACTGGAATTTTTGAAATTTTACAAATAATCGTTAAACACAGTACTTTGCAAAATAATCTATTCTAAACAAATTAGATTTTTCCAGGATCGCATATCCAAACGAGTATTAGCCATTAGTTTTTTTTTTTTTTATCATAAATTTAAATACGAATTTAATTAGTCATAATAATTTACTGTTGACTTATCTTTTGCAACTTATTTAAGCGCATTTCATTTTTTATAATATGAAAGTTTATTTTATCCTGTTATATTACATACATACATACTTATAAATATACTTATATTATATTTGATGTATATAATTGAGTGTTAAAGCCCTTAATACACAAAACGTGACAAAACAGACAAACACAATAAGCTCGCGGAATTTCGTTCGTGTATACGTAAACATTCAAGGATATTTTATTAAATGAATGTTAAAAAATATTCTTGAAATATAAATTAAGTACAGAAGAATTTCTTTTAATATGTATGTACATAGTACATACATATATTTAATTTGTAATTTTATATTGCATATTATATTACGTTACGAATATCAATGATGTCAAATGAAAATATCAAAAAATCCCTTAATATTTCCTCTAAGATACGTGACCTAATGTATACTGTATATTCATATTAAAAAAACGAAATTAATTCAAAGAGAAAATTTAGGCTATACAACAAAGTTCAATAACACACATATAACAAATAAAATACGTATACGTACATCATTCAATAATATCCTTTTCTAAGGCAAATAAAATTAGGGAAAATGAAATTTTGTATTACAAATAAATTTGAATTCTTAAACTATAATCTAATACTTTTGAAAATTAAATTTTGAAAAATTTTCATTACATTGTAACATTACATATTCAATTTTAAATTCAAGTTTATACAATTTTTCGGTTGATTCGTTTATTTCAATGCAATTTTATTTAGTATTTAAGTGTAATGAAATTTCTAATTTAATGTCATTATTAACAAATTTATTTTGTTGGCAACCATAAAATCTTTTATTTTTTTTCTTATTTTTTATTATTCAAGGATATTTTAGTTTTGTATTTGAAATAATTCTTGTTGAATTGCTGATATAATTCATATCTGTTCATTATAGAAATAAAATTTTTATATGTACATGAATACATGTATAAATGACAAATAAAAATATTTAAAGAAAATTTTCTTTCTCAATTTCATTGTTAATGAAAATATAAAAAATATTCATGTATATACCACATCATCGAATATATACGATAAGTATATCTAAAATGAAATCAATATAAAAATTTTATTGCATCTCAGATGTGTAGATAAATCCAATAAAGTTTCTCTTTAGTTAAATACCATCATATATACTGACAAAAATGAATTTCTTTTGCATTTTATTAAGGTTTATTCTATTTAATTCATCACAAAAGGTTTTCTTCTGCTCCAATAAAAGAATTCCAAAGGAAAATCTCTCAACGTGTATACAAATATTGCAAATACCATAGAAATGAATTCGTTTGTAATTTAATTGGATTTTTTATGCCTTTAAGGAAAATTCACAATTTCATTTTAGAAATTCTTTTCATTATCCTATATTTTTCTCATGATAATAAATAACTGCTCTAACAGTTAATACACATCAACATTATAAGAATTTTCTTTTTTCTACTTTTTTTTTTTTTTTGCTTGAACTTAAATTAAATCTATGTAAGTACATACATATACAAGTTTATAACTTCTTTTCAATTAACCTTTGTACTTTATTTATTCAACATATAATATTACGTAATGAAGGTAGAAAATAGGTAGACGTTGAATTTAAGTTCCATATGATTATTAAAAATCTCATAACTTATTTTAAATTGTTACGGTTATGGGTAAGAAATCCTCATATACATACATATGTACATATGTATTACATGTATATGTACATATATGTATGTTCACATGTTCTATTTATGATAATAAAATAATGAGATAACAGGATAATAGGATAGTATAAAGTATTTTTCTTACACTTCCTTGTTCAATTTTGCTGCAATTTTATTTATAATTGGGGAACAGTGAAGCGTACATAAAAATTGTTTCAAATTGTATGAACGAATACAAAATGTGTACTCGAAATTCAACGATTACGTATGCGTATATAACGTGTTATGCAAGAATTTACCTACTTAAATTACTCAAATAATTAATTTATCCAAATGTTTACCTGATTTTTATATTTGAGTTAAACATTTTCTTTTTTGATTTTTTTTTTTTATGTATCAATTGTTTTTTAATGAAAGAGCTATCTAGCTTTGTCAAACTAATACAAATATGCAAATTCTTTTTTAAATTGATTTTGTAATAATGGTTTTTTTTAGGTAATATGTTCCTATGTGTATGGAATAGATCCCAACTTTAAATAAAAACCGCTTCTCAAAATAATTTAAAATAATGCTCTATATAAAATTTTTTAATACCTTTTTTCAATTTGAAATTATTTATACTTTATGTTTTTAAAAACAATAAAAAATAATTCGTTTAATTTGAAGATAAATATTTAAAATTTATATTTGTAATAAATTTTTGCTAACACATCAGATACCAGGGCGAATTTTAATTATAATTGAATTCAATCTTGCATGGTAAGGACAAAAATTATAATGGTAGATGATGATAATATTATGTGTACATATAACTACTTATGTACATTTCAACAATATATATTACGCTCTAATTTTCCTAAATGTATAAATACATGTATGAAGTACACATGTATGTTTTCATGTAATTGTAGCAGATCTAATATCAAGTTATTCTTTCAACAATATACATTTTAAAAAATATATATATTATATTTTTGAATAATTTTTAATTTTTTTTTTAGTACTATTACTTTTAAAACGAAAGGATTTTTCATAAACTAACAATTCTCTGATTTAAGAATAAATTTTAATTTTATTATTCGCAACCTATACTTTATTAAATATGTATATAAGAAATATAATATGTATTAAACATTAATGCACACATTTTATGTGTACATTATATTTCTGCAGAGTTCAATTATAACATAAAATTTTATCTAAATAGAAAAAAAAAATCAATATTGAAGTATAATTTTGATATCATTTTTATGTGTTTTATTAACTTTAACGCTCATACATTATGTTATAAAATTCAATAACTAATGTACATATACTCACACATGCATTTTATATACATATGTATGTATATGGTGATTGAATTCACATTTATTCATATAATAAAATATATTTACACATACGAATGTATGTATATATAAAAAAGTTGTTTTAAAATGTTCTAAAATGTATAAAGTTTGAAAAATTTTCGGGCAATAATATGATATATTCTCAAGTATATTGTACTTTATTTTCTCATGTATATACATTACATATATTATATATTTTATATATACATATACATACATATATGTATATACATGTACATAAGGGATTTGATATTATGTACATATGTATATAATATATAAAAAATACTTACTAATATTATAACATTTATACTTTTATATTTATATTTACATAATCTTCTTCAGTATAGCATACATTTTTAGATAATATATCATATTTGAAAGAGGTACATAATACTTTCATAAAGAATTATAGAAAATTTTTGAGAAAATTTAAGTATACATTTCATATAAACTTTTTTCTTAAATATTATTTTCATATTTTTGTATTTACTTTTATTTTGATGGTACACATATGTACACGTGTAAATATACATACAAATATCATACAATATAAATGTATATATGTATATATATATATATATAGATGTATACATGTAGAAATTTTATTTATATAATAATAATTCATTCAACATATGTACATATTCCACAATTTAAAGTTTCCAATATAGAAAATTTAATTAATTTTACGCATGTCAAAATAAATATTAGAAAATTTTACAAACAAAATTCAAAATAATCAAAATATTTTTAAAAGTAAATTTTGTTGAATCAGCACTTATATGTATACGTTCATTCTTTTTATATATACATACATATGTATCTACATATGTGTATGTATTTCAAGTACATACATACTTATAGCATGTATTTTGTTCAGTCAATAGAATTTATTCAATTGAAAAAAAAGAATCAAATAAAATTTAAAAAAAAAATTATTTTTTTTCATGCAAATAAAATTTAAAAAAATATTTTACTAAATACATACATGTACATATGCTATATTTCAATGGATAAAAATTGTTTAAAAAATGCCTTAAAATGAAATTTTATTATAATTGATGCAAATTCCTTTTTTTTTTTTTAATTTAATAATAAATTTATTCAGGAAAAATTTTTAATTAAATTTACTTATTTAATTTATTTTTTCTACAATGTGTTACAGATTTAAATGGACGAATATATACACTAATGAAAAGCGCATAAATTATATACTATATACATTAATGTATATTTATACAGTACGTATGTGAATACAGACGAGTACTTGTGTTATACATATACGGAATTTATTTGTTTTTTTTTCGTCAAATAACGAAAAACAAAAACTAGGCAGGAAAATTACATGTTTTAAGCAGAAAATTTAAGAATGAAAGTTCAAGGATATTTAACAGATGAATGTGTGCAAATTTATGAGAACAATTAGACATTGCTTTTAAAATGATAAAAACTTTTCCTGCTTAAAAACAAAGAAAAAATGAATAAAAGAATTTCTTGCTACATATTTTTAGATGTAAATTAATATGCAAACGTGTACGTATACACACACATATAAAATTATTATTATTATTTTTTTTTTTTTGTTGAATTAAGTCATTTTAACTGGAAAATTTCTCACGTATCACAAGTACATAAATCTATATATACAGTATGTATATGTATATGTATGTATGTATGTATAAGTTTTGGGAAAGAAAATATTATGTAGCATATATTATAATAATAACAAAACTTATAACAAAAACATTTTTAATAATGACAAAATAACTAGAAAATTAATTGAAGGCGATACATACCATGACATTAGAAGCACTCATATAAAAATCGTACATGCTTTTCCCTTATATCTTTTGCCCTGTGAAGTGAATACACGCACTCGCTTATTTTATTCATTTTTTTTTTTTCTCCCTAATTTACATATGTGTAATCTACAGTGTGTTATAATTTTTTACTTTTTACATTTATTTACATTTGTTCTAGTCTACATATTAATGCACTAGGCATTCAAATTTGTATAACATCGTCTACGTACGGGCACATGTACATTCATATAATTGCATATTTAAACAACTAGAAAAATCTGACTTTACTGTTGATTATATTCCCAGTTGATTTTTGAATATAAAAAGGACATTACTAGCATGTTAGGCACAAAGCGACCATGTATGCTAAATAATAATACAATGGTAATATTTAAAGTTGAAATAAAAACCAAACTTTTACTTTTTCAACTATTTCTATTGCATTTATGTATGGCTTAATACGCTTTATTTTATATGAAATTATTTTTTTTTTTCAATTTTCAATGACTATTGTATGTGTTATTGTATTTGGTATTGTAAAATTATGTTAGAACTAATAATGAATTTAAACATTTACGGTTAAATACTTTTCTACAAAAATGCAAAAAAACAACTTTCGCTTATTTCATATATACTTTTTTCATTTACACAATGATATAAATGAAAATTTAATTGACTTTGAATATCTAAATTGAAAAAATTGAAAAATTTAGATATTTGAATATACATTCCGAAAACTATATTGTTTCTTGTAAATGCATTTTGATTTTCTGTATCATATGCATGATTTTCATTGGTTTCAAAACGGATTGTACTATTGTACATACAAAACTACAATTTGTACATTTTCAACTTTTTCATCTCTATTCCGTCCTTGAAATAAAATTAACCCATCACAATATTTCCATTTCATATATTTACAATAAAGAAAAATTATTTTTATTATTAAAAATTGTGTCACTACAAGGCAGAAAATATTATTTTATACAATAGATAATTTTGTACGTAGTATCCTCAAACAATTTCTTATAATCCTATTTTATAAATTTTCAAATTAAAAATAATTCCTTTCGGCAATTCATTATACGCACAGTTAACCTCAATAGAAACTTTTTAAAGAAATTTTAATTAAAAGTATAGTCAAGTAAAATCACACTTACCTAAATGAAACATCTTTTGAATATGATTCAAAATTTTCAGTTATTCGATAAATATTTTTTTATTTATGTTTAATTTTAAAAATATTTAAATACGATATATGTAAATCATTTTTTTTATCTATGTTTATTTGAAAATATATAACAAACTCCTAATTTATTTTTATTTATTATCTTCTATTTTTCAAATATTAACAAATTTTCAAAATAAATATTTACCATATACTTTTGTTCATTCATCACGTCAGATTTCATTCATTATTTTATTTTAATCACTTTATTTTTCATTTGAGAATCGTTTAACACAGATTCCTAAAAAAATACATAAAATTATGTAATTCTAGTTTCCACAAGAGTTATTCGCACCATTTCTAACCATAATATTTGATTAACATACATACACCTTCAGAATAAAATTATTCTACATGTAAGAGGAAAAAATTTATTTCAAGGAAAATTGCTACGAATTCATATACGAATTCATGTATGTATGAACTACAACATGTACGCATATTTTTGTACCATTTATTAGATAAAACCTCTCGAATATTAATATTATGCAGAGTCTTTTTTCCTCCAAATATCATAAAAATTCACGCACCATTTCCATTACCACATACAAAAACAAAAAACAACAAATTTATTCATTTTTCTCCCTTGTACGCTTTTGGGTGGTGGCAATAAATCAAATATCATGAATGTTATTACAGATTTTTTTTTGTCACACCTTTTCTCTCCTTCGTTTTGTACATTTTTATTTCTTTTTATGTCAAATCTAGATATATGTATAATCCTTCTTGTGGAATATTTGTATAACGAGAAAATTCATTTAATCATTGGCTTAAAAGGTCGCATAATATTAATCCGCTTTTGGAAAATTGTGAAGAGTATTTTATTTTTTATTTTTGTTACAATCTATTAAATATAATGAATGTTTTGAAATTTTTTTACATTTGTTTTATTCATTAAATTTTTTTCCTTTTCATTTTAAATGTCAAGGTAAAATGCATAATACATATAAATGCATGTACGTACGTACATCAAAAATATAAAATATACATAAATTGAAAATTTAAATAGAGTCAATTCATTTGAAATAATCATCAAAATAGATAGATCAAAAAACAAAGTTCAAGAAGAAAAAAATAATCTTTTACCAAAATATCTGATAAAAATCATAGGAAAATTCTTAAGTTTCTTGTAATAAAAACATTTAGTAATCTTTAACTAATCCTGTAATTATTTGTGAAAAAATATTATCAAGTGATTAGTATGATTCCTTATAATTAAATTTTCCTTTCATTATTCTCAGTTTTCTTTTAATGAGTTCTGATATTAATTTTATATATCTCTGTATGTATGCATGTATGTATGTATGTGTGTACATTTACACATTTATATCTACCACATAAATACAAATTAAAGAATGAATTAATTATCTGGTCATTTTCTCAGGTACTTATTTTCAATTGAATAAAAACGCATTCAAGCATTTTTTTTTTCTGTTTTTTTTCTTTTTCGAATTAGTAATTACATTGTACCTTTTTCAAACAATAAGCGGATTTAATTTTCGTTAATTAAGATAAAACAATATTCAAAAATATTCAAAGAAATATTTATTTGAAGAAACAAAATCGATTTCTAATTAATATTTTAAAATATATTTACAATCTAAATTAAAAACTTTTATTATTTGAATGCTCATTATATGTATTAGATGCTTACATTTAAAAAAATTTTCAAGAGTCCTTGTGAGAAATAATTTTTTACCATTTAAAAATTTCATTTCCCTTTTTTCTTGTTCGAAAGAAAATAAAAATGAAAAATAAATTAAAAATATTTTTCATTTTTTAACATTTATTTTAATTTGAACAACCTCAATACAAAGTAAAAAATGTCCATTTTTAAATATGTAATTTACACCAAAATAAATTCAAAATAAAACTAAGGCTGTCTACAAAGTCCTTTTAGTAAAAGAAAAAAAAAATACGTTACATACAAAATAAAATGAAACACGAAAAATTCTCATGTTTTTATGTAACAACACATTTTTATGTGCAACCTCAAAAATACGAATAACAGAATAGCAAAACATTCTTCTAAAATCCTTTAGTAATATAATGTATATGTTTTATTTACATAAAAATTTTTATATTTATTTCTAGGATAATGCATAACAAAAATTTTACATATTTTAAATACTTTACATTTGTATATGAATATATGATCTTTGGTTTCCAATTCTCTTGTGTATACACATTTACGTACAAATGTACATATGTATGTATGTGTATATATTTTTCTCGTATGTGGACTTGTATACTTATGATATAATATTTTCTGATGTGCACATAACATATACACATTTTTTTTTTTTTTTTAAATATTGTGTAGGTGAAAAGATTTATCAGAAAAGTCCTTTTGTGAAATGTTTTACATGAAGTAAAATAATTTGTTCTGTAGTCCATAATGTATACAAAAATTTATATGTAAACGTTTACGATTTGTAATATGTACATAATGCAAATACAATTAAGAAATTGAAAAATTTTTATTTAAACAAAAAAGGATAATTAATTATTATTTCGTATTTACATTTATATTATATTGAATTCAATTGGTATTAGTATTAAAGTTATATAAGATAAATATAATCACACGTGTCTAAAAAACAATCTGGGTTAGAAATAAAAGTAAGCCTAAATCACCCTAAATCCTTTTAAAATTCTTTAATTTTTCAAGACGAAAAATCAAAATAACATCAGTATATTTACATACGTATCTATTTATGGATAGACGTACAATCAGCGGATAATATATAATGACACATTGAGAGACATGATTATATGTGTATTAAGTTTTGTATGTATATGTATTTAAATATATATACCTCGAGCAGTGAAATTGTATACATGTACACTATATGAACATTCATACATATGTACATATGTAAATGTTCGCTATTTGTTACGCAATTGTGCTTTCAATCAATAAAACCGATTTAAGTATACAAAAAATTTCCTTGAAGGAAGAAGTAAAACCAGTAAATATAAACATAAAAGAAGTACAGCATATACATACGTACGTACATTGTATTATATTTCTCTAGATTTTAACAATATGATATGCTATCACAGCAAAAGTTTAAAATACTTGTTTTTTATCCATTTTAAAAATTCTTTTTTTATCATGTACATTACATTCATATATATGTATGATTATATACTGAAGTAATTTGTTTGAATTGAAAGGAAAAATTCAATCACAATCACATAAAATCTATTGAATGGAAGTGAATTGTTATATATAAAACTATAAAGAAAATCCGATTGTTTGTTATTCTAATAAATTAAGTTTGTTAAAATTACACAATACCTTCAACTTAACAAGGAAGTATAGTCATGAAAATAGAAAAACAAAACAAAAAAAAAAGTGAAATAAAAAAGAAAACAAAGAATATCTTTTAAAGAAAACAGAAATTTCTTTTGTAATGTACGAGACAATTTTACATTCTTATTTGTTATCCTTCAATTGTATTTATATGTTATAACTATGTATAACAATTTGGTAAATTCGATTTTGATTTATTTCAACATTTAAACTAAATGATTTTCCTATAATTTTATCTAACTAAATTTATGATGATTATTTGAGGAAATTGTACATATAACTACCGATTTCAATTGTTTCTATTACATCATGATTTTATTTTTAACTTTCAGATACATAATATGTGTATGTACATACATATGTATTAAAATTTGCAACAAATTCCGTTTTGTACAATTTTCGTCGTTCATTTTAATTTTTAGAAGAGATTAATTGCATTTATTTGCAAATTTGTTTATAATTCATAGCTACATTGCTAGCATTCTAACTATACATTCACAAATTGCCCGTTTACATTTGACTTCCCACATACAACATCAATCGACGACTACAACAATTTATAATTGATTCTTCAACAAAAATGAAAATTTATAAGGATCTCAACATTACATGAAATACCACGAAACCATCGTTAGAACGTTGATTGAGCAAATTTTGCTGTTGGCTGTATCAAATATTTCAACATTTTGAAAAATTTTTATTTTTTAACGTTCAAATATTCTGAATTTTATATTATATATGTACATATGAATATATGTACCTACATAACATACATTTAAATTGTTTTAGCCCTATATAAATATCAAAAGACCACCATGTAACCACCAAAAAAGCCTATGCCTATACAAATTAGTCTTTTTCAGGATCGTATAGTCAATCGGGTATTAACCATTACTTTTGTATCATAAATTTGAATACTAATTCAATTAGTCATAATAATTTACTGTCGGCTTATCTTTTGTGGCTAATTGGAAGAGATTAATGATCAAATCCATAAACAATTACAAGTTTGTAAGTATTTAAATGTAAGCATGTAAATTTTTGGTTCATATAGTGTAGTTAAGAACCAGTCGAGAGGATAATAGTTTGTGATGTTAAATTCATTGCAAACGTTTTAAATTTTATTATATCCTATCGAATTTTATCAAAGTCATACATTCAAATTTATATAAATGTATGTTTATACATCCATACGTACATATTTATCATCCCTTAGAGTACAATTTGCAATTATAAAAATATTTTACAATTTATACCACCAACAATTTATACAAAATGCGAATGATAATAGTGACTGGTGATAGAAACATCAGTTAGTATTTACATACATATTTGCCTAGGAGAATATTGTTCATTATTTCACAATAATTTAAATTAAATATAATCAAATATAAATACCATTAGATAAGCTATTATATCATATTAACATTTTAAACTTAAACAAATTTAATATTTACAATATTCTAAAAATTCTTTAATTTTTAAATTTCATTCAATTTGTTGAAAATTATAAAATTTAATATATGTATGTATATTTCAAAGAAAATTTCATTGTGTTATCTATTCGTATTAACATTACCTATCGAATAGCAATTGATCGTAATTCATGTCATTGATCCCCTACAATATTGTACAATGATATCCTATTGTCATTGATTAAATAAATAAATAAATAAATAAATAAATCGTAAATTCGATCAAATGGAAACAATGTTTTATTACGAATTTTATTGAAAATTACAAAGATTTAATGTTAATGATTTCGTTAACGGTAATGTCCTTAAATAAACGATACATAACGGTAAAATAAAATAATTGCTTAGAAATGAAAATAAAACGGAAATTAAAGTATTATCGAACAAAAAAAAAATACCTTTCTAATTCAGATTTATTAGTATTACATAAAATATAAAATGAATTTATTTGAATGGTGAGTTTTGTAATTTTCTTTTTTGTTACATTAATTGTTCATATTTATATGTCAATAAATAAGAAAAAACAAAATTTCAAAAAAATACAGTACATACAGATATACATATACATATATGGATTTGTAAATATATGATTTTATTTATTTTACTTTTTTGAATAAATACATATGTACGTGAAATTTACTTTTCCTTTTTTTTTCCTTTTTTTTCCTTTTTTTTCAAATGAAACAAGGTAAAGATAATATATCATTTTATACATCTAGTCTTTGTTATGAAGATTCTTGATCTATGGTGTTTCAATGCATTTAAGTACGTGACAACAAATAAGATCATTAATTTTAAAGAGCTATTTTACTATTCTACATTTCATAATTAATCTTGATATTAAACATTTTTAATTTAATATTCATACATTTGTACTCTATTCAATTATTTGTTATTTTCATTTTTCATTTATTTTCTCAAATAATTTTTAACTGAAATAAACTCAAATAAACTGCTATAAAAATTTCATAAATAAATTTAAATTTCAAAAATGTTAACTAAGCATTCAAATCAAATTTACGTATATTCGCACGTAATGAAAAATACAGAATTCCATGAATTAATAATATACCACAATCACACGTAAGGAATTTTTTTTTTAAAAAAAAAAGTAAATTCAGACTTTTTTTTTTTTTTTTGAATATCAAATGTAATAAAATGTACACAATCACTATTGGAAGTAAAAAAGTGTTCTCTCTACATCTTCGTCTATTTAAAATTCTTTCCTTTTTTAATGTTTCACAACGGATCATTAGATCTGACATTAAAATTGGTAGGTCTCTTGAATTGGTTTATATACTGAATATACGTTTTCCGCTCCCCTAATTTCATTTTGATTTTTTTTTTTTTTTTTGCCTTTTTGAGTTCAATTTTTTTTTCTTTCTCCCTTTTTTCATATATACATTACATATAGTAAGTGAAACTACATTACAATAATATAACTGAAGTTTATTCTTTTCCTTATTTTATTTTTATATACTTATTCTTTTTTTATATCAATTTATTACAAATTCTATTTATATGAAAGAATAAGTAAATCTATAAAAGCACAACCATGTACTATTAGTATGAGAAAAATGTGAAAGCAAAGAAAATATAGCAAAAAAAAAAAAAAGAAATTTATGTAACCCGAAAACTTCAAAAAATATATTTAAAAAAAAAAAAAATAAATAAAACAAATTAACAATAAAAATATGAAAAAAAGGTTTATACTACACAATTTAATAAAAAGGAAATTTTTGGTTCATGATTTCAAAATTGAACTGTAACATGTTTTTAATTTTCTTCTCTCTTTTTTCTTCTTTTTCATTTACGTTTATATTTTTAAAGATTTGAAAAAATTTTGCTTAAAAAGCAAAAAATTTTCTATAATATATATTTTAAAAAAATATATACCTATACATACATATATAGGTATATGCATATTTATGTGTATGAATTATCATTAATGTTTTTGACATTTTATTTATTTTTTTTTTTTTTTGAACTTTCTTTTAACAAACGTTTAAAGAAAATAAAAGCAAAAAATTTAAATTTAAATCTGTATGTATGTATTTATATATAGAATTTTATGTGGGTACTCTTGATAGGTAATTTGTGCAAACTTGTAAAATGATTTTATATGATATTCTACTTAAACTGTGAAGAATTATGATATGTATTACAAACAAAAAAAAAAATACATATTTAGAACAAGAATATAAAAATATGCTTTTATTTCAAAAATAAATTATTCTTGATTCCACAATTTAATCATGTAATTTATGAAATTTGTCCTATTATTCCGAAAATATTTTATTCATAATAATAAAAATTTTCTCAATTGAAAAAAAAAAAAAAAAAATTCCAAAAATTGACGACAGTTCAAAATATCTAACCAGCTGGAAAAAAGGAAATTAAAATAAAATTGAAAATATGTAGGAAAAATTGAAAATTTGATTTTAGAAAAATTAGAAAACACTAAGTGAAAAGAGATTTTCTAATTTTTAAGTTACGTGTAAAATATTGGTTAACGAACTTTTCATTATTCTGCCAGTAAATTAAAGTCAGAATTTAATGAAAAATGAAATATACAATGTATACGTACATATGTATATGACATGATGTGTTTATGTATGTACGTATATTTGAGATGTCTATCATAGTTTCTGATTGTAGAGATAACACATCGTTATATTGATTTTATTTTAATATTACACTTCAGATTCCTTTAGGTCAGGTTTACCTAAACTAATTCAAAATATCAAAATACATTTACAAATATACATATTTATGTGGTTCATATACATACATATAATCACATATGTACATACATACATACATTATAACAGTTATATACATACATATGTTCATACAGGTATGTAAATTTTATTTTACGGGAATTAGTATGCAAAAGGTAAATATCTAGATATGTATTTTATTATATAAACTTATTATTATTATTAAATTTGAGTATATGCTTATAGCAAATAAAATAATACATACATTCTGTTTTATAAACATCTTGGAATTAATCTGATTGCAATAGGAATGTAAGAATACTTCACATTTTGCCTCTAATAATATATACATATAGATAGAAATTATACAATAATTGTGTATAATATGTATGAATGTAAAAGGTATGAGTACATAATATAAGTATGAAACGATTTGTGTCAATTGAATCGTAAACGTGATTATTAGTTTCAATTACAAAATTGAATATTGAGATAATAATGATGAGAAGTGTCGTATGCACACATAACACATACCAAACATTTACGTTTGTAGATAGGCGTACATACTTTGAAACAATCATAATTTATTATAATTCAATAATAATTCTTTTTTTTTTTTAATTATGTACTACTTTTGTAAGTATATATACATACATACATATATTGTATATAATCAAGTACACTTTCATGTCATTTTCATACCTTTATGTTATACAAAAATCTTCATATTCATCACATTTATATCATAATATTTATACAATATTTGAAATATCCTCAAATGTCATATCAAATGAAAACATAATAAAGTAAATAGTTATATGAATTTGACATTACATTAAATAATTGAATAAAGAAGAGTGAATGTATAATAATTAAAATTCGAATTTGAGATTCATATCTGTAAAATAATACAAGAGCGTAATGTGTGTACACATCAGAAGACATGTATGTACATATGAATTTTGTTATGTTTTACATATACATATGTAATAATAATTAGAGATTTATAATTAAAACAGGAACATGTGTACCTTTACAGATAAATATGTACATACATATATTTATAATTTATGCATATTTGTATTTTATATCAATTTTATAAATGCAAATTTCATTACAGTATACACATAGAAATGCATTCATTCATTTACTTAACTATGTCATGTGTAAACAGAATTCATCCATCATTTCCATTATATACGTACATACATATAGGTAGGTACATATACATATGTACATATTTACAACAAGTCTATAATAAATTCATTCATATATCAAAGTGTAAAATATTAACAATGAAATCTAATATTTGTGAAGCTATATAAATTGAAAATTAATAAAATCTTTATCCGCCCTCACAAAAGCAGATATTTGCAGATATGTTTTGATAATTTTTACCAAAATATTGCAATTGCATCATTATAAATTATATACACGCAAATGCATACAAAATTAAAAGATATAATTTAAAATATTTAAATTTAATTTACAAAAATGGAAGGAAATTAAATTAGAAAAAAAAATAATAAATTCACTTATATCTTTCTGTTATTGTCATTATTATTTTTATCACTTTTTAATGCATTTTCACAACCCAAAAAATTAAATTAATGATATCTTCAATTGCATCTATGAAATCAAAAATGTAAAAAAATAAAAAAAAGAAGAAAATTTTATTTCTATTTCTATGAATTTGATTTTCATATAAACAGTGAAGAAAAGAATAGAAATAAAATAAAAATTCGAAGACAACAATAAGAGTCATTTTCATTATTAAAGTATTTTAAAAAATGAGAAAAAAGAAATCTATGATCAGTTTGTTGAAAGCAAAAAAAAAAAACAAAAACAGAACTCGAACAATAGAAAACGTTGAATAGGTTGCACTACTTTCATCATTTTAACCATATTACTTCGTTCTTTATAAAACCA
The DNA here is from genome assembly GCA_963971155.1 of Anthrax anthrax. Classification (NCBI taxonomy): domain Eukaryota; kingdom Metazoa; phylum Arthropoda; class Insecta; order Diptera; family Bombyliidae; genus Anthrax; species Anthrax anthrax. Next base: position 24,992,791 of record OZ020119.1, read on the forward strand.
TTTCCTACAACCCAAAGATTTTCTTGTGATTTTTTTAAAGCTCTCATCCTTTTTCTTTCATCATTTTATTTTCTTAAGTATATTTTATTTTAAAAATGTTTTTTAAAAAGTTAACATAATGCATTCCTTACGCATACCACTCGTACGCAATTTTTATTTATGTACATTTTTCTAAGTTTTTTCTTTTTGTGTTTTTTTTTTTTTTTGTTTAGGCAGTTTTTTTTTTTCACCAAACTATTGAGAATTTACGCTTGAAATAAGATAAACAGAAATTTTCATTTCGTATTTAATTGCGTATTTTCATTATTCTCAAAGATTTACATTTATTATTTTATATTTTATCAAAGCATCCTTATTGAAAATGCTTTTCTTTTGTTTAAAATTTTCGAATGTCTAAAATTTTTCATACTTTAAGTAATGATTTATTTCTTTGAATAATTCTCATTTAATTGTTTGTTTTATGTGCATCTAAATTATTTAATTGTAAAGATTTTATTTTACATTTTCTTCAATAAAATAAAAAATAAAGGAAAATTTTAATCTGAAATGAATCTATGTACAACATTTTAATACATATATATGTACATATATGCATACATTAAGAAATTAGAATTAGAACCAATTCGGAAATATTAAATTGTTGTTTTAATTCCTTTTTAATTAACAAAAAAAAAAAAAAAAAAAAATTAAAATCGTGCACTTTACACTTTTGACCTCAATTTATTTATCTATTATAAAATATATTAAGTTACTTGAAAGTACAATCAGTATACCATAATATGTACCTATACTGTACATGACTTAAAACATACAGTTTTACGTAAAAATGTAAAGGTATATATACACAAAATGAGAATAAAATTTCAAGTTTTATTGTATGCATCCTTTTATAACATAAGAATGTTCGTAAATGTTTGTACGCCAATAAACATACAAAAATTTAAAATAAGTACATAAAAAACAAAGTAAAATAAAATATAACACAAAAGCATAAATATAAAATAATAAATACATGAATACATGAATTCTATGAACAGATTAAAATTGTTGTTCATTATTAAAAAATTTTATTTTATATAAGATGTGTACAGAATAAGGATTTTAAAACTTTTCGAAATTTTTAAACAAAAAAATTGAATAAGCGAGTAACAGTGAATCAATTTTAACATGAAAACTTTATTCTAAATACTAATATGTATGTATATTCGTGCATGTTTTTAATTATATTGCATATTAGTAACATATTACAATAGAACACAAAGTTTTATAACTATATAATATAATAAACTTCTATATAAAAAAAAAATCAAATTTTAAAAAAGAAAATTTTCATATTTATTTTAATATAATAATTTTTTGTAAAATATTTAAGTAAATATGAAAAAAATATTTTTGTTTGATAAAATATCAATTTTAACAAGTTATTTTATAATAGATATAAAATTATAAAGCAAGCAATAAATGATATGAATATTTTACTCAATTTTATTTTGATTTAAACAAGTAATTTTCAAATTAAAAAAGAATTACAAATAATTCTTAAACACATCACTACCCATTAAAATTTGAAATTTCTTAAAATTTCACATCATAAATTTTAAATAATATTTTTATAATAAAGAAATGTTTTAAAATTCATTGATTTTAACAATATTTCTATTTAAATTCTTAATAACTTTATATTTACATGTTTAATAAAATGTACAAGATTAAATTTCATATAAAATCCAAAATACCACAGAATAAAAATAAAATTATAGAGGTAAATAGTAAAATATAAAATTTTAAATGCAATCAAACTTTTCAAAATATTATTTTTCTTTTGTGAATTAAATAGGTCGAATTATATGAAAATATAAATACACATCTAAAGAAAAACATAAACATATATTTCTCTTAAAATGTACGAATCCTACAATGATAATAAATATAAACACTCGTATATGTATGTATGTTTATACATGTTCGTCTACGTACATATCTAAACATATAGTCTTTGTACGTTCTTCAATAAAACTCAAATGTATGTACATTTTATACATGTGTATAAAACATATAATATATATTTTTTTTTTACAAACACTTGTACTTGTGAATTGCATTCATATATAGTTAAGTTAAATGCATATCACTATACAGAAAAGATGATATTTTCTCCCACAAACATGTCAAATATATTTCAAATGAAAAGGAAGGATTGTTGTTATGCATTGCAATTATACAAAAGAATAGAGAAATATGCGGTCAACTGTGATTTTAAATATGTGGTTGTTATTTTAACTAAAAATGTTGAACAATTTCATTTTTATGTGCCCATTTTATTTTCATTATTACCAGAATTATTGTACAATTGCTTAATATTATACGTATAAATTTGATTTTACTTTACAGAAAGAAATTAAAACACTTACATACATATGCATTTATAGACGTACATAAATGTAAATATTTTCCTTTTTAATATGATACCAGAAAACATGATTTTAAGCTACAATGTTACGTATTGCACATTTAAAACTAAAAAAAAAAAAAAAAAATTAAACAACAACAAAAAAATATAATAAATACGTATAAATGAAAATTTAAATTTAAATCGTTTAATTTTAAATGAAAAATTGATCATTGAATTATTTTCCACATTATTAAAAATTAAAAATAAAATAGCATACATATACAGAAAATTGTATTCATGTGTATATATTATGCAACCATATATGTACATACATATGTACATGTAAGATTAAAATACATCACATAAAGTGATTAAAAAAGGAAAAAATAATTTTTGAATTTATTATTGAAAATATAATACCAATAAACACTTGAGCAAATTGATTTAATTAAATGCAATCCTTAATACATGTAAATAAATATAATTTATGCACAAATATATTCATATTAAATTTATGAAAATAAAATTATACGAATTATATGTAATTTAATCTGATAAATTATTAATTACAATTATTATTTTACAATTGAGAATATGATGAAGTATAAAAATGAATTTTTCAACCATTATTTTTTATTCATTTTTTTTTTTGTGACATCTGTATAGGATTATGTTCAATTTTTCAAATGTATTTATTTACTATTTATTTTTTATTTTTTGTTTTTTTTTTTTGAATTTTACAATCAACTCTCAGTGAGAATTCAAAACAATTAATTTTAATTTAATTGAAAATTTTGAAAAATAATAACTGAAAAGAGTGATAAAATTTTTCAGATTAAAAAAAAAACAAAGGAAATTCAAAAAAAAAAAAAAAACTCTTCAATAAATTTTTAAATTTTATACAAAATTTATAATTTTGAACTGTTTAGCTTGAAGTGCTAAAAAAAAAATTATTTTATTACTGCAACTTTTATAACTTTAATAAAAATTTTTAAAAAGCTATCAAATTTTCAATTTATTTTCAAAAATTAGATAAAAAAAAAAAAAGATAAACGAAAAATAAATTATAATTGTAATTTACTTGTACTGTTTAAGTATTTTAATTGTGTTCAATTTTGTTGTTACATATGATATATTTATTGTGGTAATTTGATTTTCACATTGAATTCGATTTTCTTTGTATACAAAAACTTGTTACAATTAAATATTTTATTAAAGAAAAGATTCGAAAATATTATTACTATCATAAAATATAAACGATGACAAAAATCAGAAACAAAATAAATAAAATAAAAAAATATACAAGAAAATTTTATTACATAACATATAAAAAACATTGACATAATTTTTCTACATGGACATATGTACATATGTATGTATGTATATACATAATAATGTTATGTAAACATACAAAGATAATACGATAAAGTTCATTATAAGAACAACAACAACAAAAAAGAAAAGAAAAAGGACAAATTTGAGAGCATTTAATCCTTATGATTGTCATGATCATAAATCACAGGGTCAGTATTTGTGCACGTGAGAAAAATTTTTAATAAATCCAAATATACATACATATAGAGTGGAAATGGTTTTGGGGATGATACATACATTATATACACATATAATTTGCTATATATAATAAAGCTTTGTATTCGCAAGCACAAAGTATATTTATTTTGTTCATCATCAACACCACCATATTTTTGTGACAAAACTGTAAATATATTTAACAAGAAAAGGTAGCAATTTTTTTTCTTGATTTAGATGTATACACCAATATAAGTTCATCCATGTACATACACACATAGATAGTTACAAATGTATTTTTAGAAGTAAACACTTTAATTTAATATTGGAAAAAAGAACTTTCTCATGTAAAGTAATAAATTTAGTTTTATCGATAACTACCGTCAGATTGTTTTCCTTTGCAAAATAAAAAAAAAATAATAAAAAATAAAAATAAAATAAAGATGAAAAAAGAAAAAGAAAATAATAATAATAATAATAATCTTTTTATATCTACAACAATGTGTTAATATAACCTGCAGTAATAAATAATTTTAAAAATATTTTACAGTTGACTACTATATAAAGAAAATACCTTGTAGTCTTATCCTTATAGGAGAAATAAATAAACCCTTTTTATTGATTTAGCGTGAAAATAAAAAATAAAAATAAAAATTTTAAAAATAAAAAAGAAATGATAATAATAACGTCTTTTAATCAATAATGTTATTAATACTTATATGAACATTGAAAATAATAATTAAATTATTATTACTAATAGATAATACAAAATTCTCATGTTATCATAATCGTAAACTTTTATCATTTATAAAATTAGTTTATAATTTTTTTCAATTACCCAAAAAAAAAAAAAAAAAATTAAATTATTGAAAAAAATTTATCAAAGAAAAATAGAAAAATTTTCATCATTTTTAAAAATTTTTAAATATTTCAAACATAAACTGAACAAAAACCATATGGATGATAAAAGAATATTTTTAGATTTTCATTGTTACATATTGTAATAATAAGAACATATTTTATAATATTTTATATTCAATTTTACATGTATACATTACTTTTGGTATTACACATTCTTAAGGGAAAAACAAGAAAAAAAAGAGACATCTTGTTGTCCTATATAAGTACATACATGCATGTGTATGTTATTATTATAAGGGAAATTTGAAAATGTTGTCAAGAGAGATTGTAAGAAAAGTTTTCAACTGATTGTGAAAAATAACAAATTTAATATACACACACATATATATATATATAATACATACGTATGTATATGTACACAAAAAATGCAAATAATATATCAATGTATGTATTTGTATTTTTCTTTTTAAACTTTTATTATGCTATAATAAACTTGTTATATTTTGTAAACATAAATGTTGTATAATAAACATTTGTAAATTTTATCATTTTTATGTTAAATGCATCTTAAAATTGTCAAGAATTTCCACACGTATAAATACTAAATCTACAATATATAAAAATGTTATATATTGTAAATATATGCATATATGTATGTAAAGGATTTACGTGTTTTGTAAATATGTATATATTCCAAATGTTTTTTTTTTTTGTGTATTTTCACATGTATACATACATATTTGTGTTAAGAATAAATAATGTATGTGCTCTATCATTTGAAATAATAAATATATGTGACATAAAGGTATGTACGGATATACCTTGCATACATACATATGTAGGTATGTGTTGGTATGTGACAATTTTCTATAATACAACGTATACGGGTAGAATTCAGTCAAGCAAAAACTATAATTTCTCAAAATGAATAAAATGATGTGAAGAAAAAATAAAAAAAATATAGCATATCGCTATATATTTTTTTCTTTTCTTTTTTTCACCTCTTTAAATCCTTTTTTTTTTCATTCTCGTTTTGTTCATTAATTTTTCTTTTTATAGCTATGACACCGTGACACTTTAACACAGTAACGTTTATGCTTTATATACATATTTTATTATAAAAATATTCAATAAAACGTTATTGCTCAGACAAATTCTTTATACTTTCATTTTAATGTTTTTACATGATAATGTTGATATTTTCTACATTATATAGAAAATATCGAGCTATTATTTGTATAAATAAAAAATAAAAAATTATCTTTAAATAAATTCGTCACTTTAGTATTTTCCTTTTTAATGTTTTTTTTTTTTTTTTTTAATTTCCAATGTGTTTTTATTTACTATTTTCTTTGAATGTTTTATTTTTCTTTTTTATACAATAATTTCTTCTTTTTTTTTTTACTCCCAGTGTTAATAAAAGAAGTCTTTTCAATTTTCTGTTTAATACTCAAAAGATATTTTTTTCGATGTCACGTAAATTATTCATTCCTTTTAAAAAGCGAGAAAATTTAATCGATTTTAGCTTGATGTTCAATTTCAAAAATAAAACATTTTCAAAAAAAAACAAATATATAAAAAATAAAGTTTAGAAAGAAAAATAAAACTAAAAACCATTCATGCAAAAGGAAAAAGTAAGAAATCAAAAAGAAAAATAAGGAATTAAAAAAATAAAAAATAAAAAATAAAAATAAAACTTAGTTATTTGAATACCATAGTGTACGAATTATTCAAAAGATAAAATATTCTCGATATGAATGATGTTCGATAGACGATATACAGTTTGTGCATGTACATACATACATAGATGCTTTCAAATTACTGTCCCAAAACAAGCATGCAGTTACCCCAAATTTTTTTATTACGAGCAGCTAATTTTCCAATGTAAATTATTGATATGTACTCTCTACTGAATTGACACAAAATGTTAAATATCTCAATGTGATACCCCATGATTTTCTTGAAAATCTTTTTTTTAAGGCATTGACGGAGACTCCTTTAAATATGTACGTACGTACAAAGGTTTTCAAACAAAACAACCAAATAAGCGGTACAATCAAACTTTCACAAAAATTCAGTATTCCTTTTTTAAATTTGAACATCATCAATAACCTATACATATACAGAGTACAGGTACTGTACATTATCATTATACCACAGTGTCCATCCATAGTATACACTATACAGTATACAGAAATATAATTTCTTCATAATTGTTATTTCAATAAAATAATAACATTGTGGAATGAAAGTTTAGCAAGTGTAGAACAAATTAAAATTTATGACTTTTATCCTTTCCAATTGTTAAAACCAGTCAAGATTCGTTTTATGTGTATGGCTTAAGCTTTGTCTTCGTTTAGTTAGTTCCTCTTCATGTGGACTTTTATTATCGAGGCTTCAATTGTGATAAAATCAAATGTACCTAAATGTGTGCTTTTTGTGCACATTCTTTTCCGGTTTTTCGTTTTCTCATATCAAAAGTTAATACTAAAGTTGATAAAGCTCTTATTTATATTTTATTTTTAGTTTTGATTTTCAGATTGCGCTGACTAGCTAGAAATTTGAGGAAATGTACATACGCATACAAATATCACATTTTTTTAACATTTTTCATTAATTAGCGTTCTTGTCTCATGTCTGTTTATTCTGTTCGTTACAATTTTGCAATTGATTTTAAATTAACTTTCAAATGAGCTGGGCTGGAGGCTTGAAACTTTAAACATAATTTAAAATTGGATGAAAATGCATTATTTTATAATTGGTACAAATCTTTTTATACAAATATCTTTCAAGGTAGCCCAAAACCGACTTAATGTTTTTTTTTTTTTTTTTGACTGAAAAACGTTATTTTTTTAAATAAAATTCGCTTACATATTTTTGCATACGTATATAGACAAATTATATAGGTAGAAAGAATTAAAAACTTAACATTTAGGAATCCAAAATCGAATGATATTCTTGTGAACAACAAAAACAAAAAATTTTAAATTTCAAAAGGATTCAAAATTTAAATTACTAAAACTTAACATATTCCTTTGAGAAAATACTTTATTAAAATTTTTACTTAAAAATAAGCGAACGTATTTTTTAAGTCTTTGTTTTTCATTTGTTTTAATTTTAAATTTTTATTTGTAAATACTCTGCAACGAATACTCTTAGAATACGATTTATATTTTCAACGGTTGGGTAATCAATTACATTCGCATTATCATCAGGTGTATGCCAAAAATCAGGAAATGGTACTGTAATTAAATGCAAAACCGGTACTCCTAATTTTAAAAATGGTGTGTGATCATCCTCAATGTATGAATTGGCTGATTGCAATTGAAAATAACGATTTGGTAATCTATGTGTTACACCACTTGTCGTATAATGTTCAAGAAATCCTTTTAATGCTAATCTTTCTTCGATAAATGCGAGTTTAACAAACCATTTTTCTGTATTTTTAGAAAAACTATAAAATTTTGGATCTGATGCGCCAATTAAATCTAACAACATTAACATATCAATACGATTTAAAAATCCTTCTTTATCCCATTTTTTAGCCAAATGTCGTGCACCATAAATAGAATCTTTTGGACTCCATTCTTTAAATGCTTCTTCACCATCAAAAAATACAAACATTAAACTTATTTCATTATTTGATGATCGTATTGTATTCAAATATGATTTCATGACTTTTGCTAAATCTAATAACATTGCACATGGAACTGCAGAATCTGTTGCACCTAAAAATTCTACTTCAGCCATATACTTGCTATCATAATGGCATGCTAATACAAGGTATCTTTTAGCATTTGGATTTAAAGTTGTAATTATATTTTCAAATTTTAGTCTACCATGCGTTGGTGTTTCATCAAAAAAGCTATCAACTTGTACATCCCATTGTAATTGTTCCATTCTTGATATTATGAAATCACGCACTTCATTATGACCTGACGTACCAACTATACGAGGTATTAAAATTTTTTTCACCGTTTCTTTAAATTGTTTTGTATTATGCAAACTTGTAAGTATTGATAATTTGTCATCTTCAATTTCACTGGGCTCATATTTTAGCTGTAAATAAATTATCAACATAAAAAAGTTTAAATTCATGTTACAACTTTTAAAAAAATAAAATAAAACATAAAATTTACAATTCTCTCTGATGCATCGTCTACTAATTCAAACGTTAAATCGAAAATAAATACAAAAAATGCTAATATTTTATAATATTTCATTATTTACTTTAAGTACTATTTTTATAAATGTATACACTATTATTAAATATTGCCATTAAAATTACATTTATTCCTATTTTATTTAAACATGAAAAACAAGAAACAGCTGATCAACAATAATTAACAGCTGTGAACGAATCTCATCGCATCGCAACGCATATGGCAATTTAAAAATTTGAATTTTTCTTATTTAGTACATTTTCACATCTTGTTGAAGTTGTAGCCAACTTCATGAAGCGAAAATTTTTTTCTTTCAATGTATTTCTCTGTAGCGTTTACTTTGCTTGACAGCTAATTGTTAAGTGGGCCAGTGCAAAAATATTTATTTTTTATAAACTATTATTTAAAAAGTTGTTTATTTTTTAAATAAATTATTTGATATAAAATAATAGTGAATTTTCATTCAGATAAGATTTTATATCGTTAATTAAAAAGAATGTCATCAAGAAAAAAGGTAAATACGAATACATAATTGAAAATTTTTCAAAGTAAATATTTTGGATTTGTTTACATACCTTGCCAGTTATTTCAATTAATTTTTGTGATGGATGAGCACTAAATAATGGAAACTTAATTTTTGATACTTTTCCAACCGCATTATTTATTTTATTTTGTGTAAATTTTATGAACTGTATTATTTGATTTATTCGTAATTGTTTTGACATTTTTTCAAAGCAAAGGCGAAATTATGTAAATGAAATGATAAATAAATATTCGCCTTATAAGAAAAGAAAATGAAAATTGAAGGCATCTAAGTGCAAAATGTAGTTATTTTTACGCTATGACTTTTTATTTTAATTTTGAAACTCTTAATAAATTTCGTTGTAAATTAATTTTTATTATTTTTAGAGTACAAGTACCGAAGAATCAAGTTCTGGTTCGACGACTGATAGTAGTACGTCAAGTGGATCAACAAGTGGTTCTGATTCTGGATCATCAAGTTCAGAAAGTGAATCGTCAAGTTCACCAGATGAGAAACAAGCTTCAAATACAGTTAACTCAAAATCAAATGATCAAGTAGGAGCAGGGGGTGTTGGTAGTGTTGCTTCTAATAATAATTCAAAAACGAATCCATCCAATGAAAGAACCGCACGACGTAAAAGTTCCGAAAATAAGCAACATCATCAATCTAAAACTGATGATAAAATCCCACCTAATGCCAAAAATAGTAAAGTACCCGTTAATCGCGGTCAAAGACTTTCAAAAAGTAGTGTATATTCTAGCGATGAAGATGTGTCAACGAAAAAGCCATTAGCGAAAAGTCAGGCTTCCACAGATCGTAAGAAAGTAACTGAAATAAAAAAATCGAATCATCCTCCTCCTCCTCCCTCTACAGGTGGTAAAGCACCACCATCAGTTGTTAAACAACAGCAACAACAGAATTTTGCTAAGAACGTAGCAAATCGACAAAATCTTATTAAAGCACAAACAAAATCTCAACCATTACCACCAGGAGATAAAGCAAAGAAAAAAAGTATATTCTCTCCAGACAATTCATCAGATTCAGATAATGAAAATGAAAAACAGAAAGTAGCGAAAACAATTCCAACTGCAAAGGCCAAACAAATTCAAAAACCAAAACCCCGAGTCGCTCCACAAAAGAAAGCCGCTCCTATTAAAAAAGGTGATTCTAAAAGTACAGCTTCTTCTGCAACAACGTCTTCATCTGATGCAACAACAACTTCTAGCGACTCAGATGACAGTGATTCAAGTGATGGAGATTCTTCGCCTCCGTCTAAAAGATCTCCACCGAAAAGAATGCTTTCTAAAAACTCCGCCAAGTCAGACTCAGCAAAAACAATAATAGCTTCTGATTCTGATGCAGAACAGAATAAAGCACCGACCACTCGTAAATTAACTCGATCGTCTAGCACAAGGAAATCAAAACATTTGACAGGAAAAGCTAGTGATAGTGATTCTGATATGGATACTGACAAAAGATCAGTTTCTAAAAGTCCAGTTAAAAAAGCTCCAGTTATAGCAACTAAAAGTAAAACAAAAGCTAAACGAGGTGAAATGAAAATGACAACACCATTACCACTAGCTACTCCACCGATACCAGAGGAGCAGAAATGTCCTGTAGAAGGTTGTGATTCGTCTGGACATTTAAGTGGAAATCTCGAAAAGCATTTCCTACCAGAAGCATGTCCAATGTATCATAATATGTCAGTATCAGAAGCAAAAGAAAGAGCAAATGAACGTAAAATACATGAAGAAGAACGTATAAAAGCTGTAGAACAATTCGATCCAACACGAAAATTTCCAACTCCTGAACAAAAAGCATATCTAATGAAAATTCGTGAATCTCGGACAAAATTCAAGCCATTGCAAATTGCGTCGAATGAAAAAATCAAAACTGAAAAACAAACTGACAATGATAGAGAACCAAATTTAAATGGATTAGTTGCTGATTACGATTTGCAATTATTTAGAGAAGCTCAAGCAATCGCTAGTGAAAAAATGGAAAATGAATTGAAGGATCTGCCTGTAGGAAAAGGAACAAAGTAATTTTCTTATTTTTTCAATTAGTTTTTATTACCTTTATTTAAAAATGATTTTTTTTATAAATTTATTTTTAGATACATAACAATGGGAAAATATCAAATGAAGGTGTGGTATCAGTCACCATATCCTGATGATGCAGCTCGTTTACCAAGAATGTATATTTGTGAGTTTTGTTTACGTTATCAAAAATCTGAAGTTGGTATGAAACGTCATGCCGCAAAATGTGTATGGCGTCATCCTCCCGGTGATGAAATTTATCGTAAAGGAAAATTACAAGTATGGCAAGTGGATGGTAAAAGACATAAACAATACTGCCAACATTTATGTTTATTAGCAAAATTCTTTCTTGATCATAAAACATTATATTACGATGTTGAACCATTTTTATTTTATGTAATGACATTAGCTGATTCAGAAGGGTGTCATACTGTAGGATATTTTAGTAAGGTAAGTGACAAAAAATTATTAAAACTTTCTTTAACTAAAAATTAAAATTGTTTTCGATACAGATATGGCAAATAGAAATTTAAGGTAGTGCTTGAAAAATTAAAAATCTGTCTATTACAACTTTACAATTAATTATTTATTACAGCTGATATTATTCTTTTAAAATTTCGTCTTAAAAAATAATAATTAGAATTTTAATATTAATTACAAATCAGTTTTTTTCCTTTATTTCTTTATCAGTTTTTTTTTTTCGTGACTGTTTTCTAGATTTGTTGTTGACAATCACTGCAAGGTCTAGATGGAAAATAATGTTTTTTTTTTTTTTTATTATTTCTCATAGCGCTATCTAAGTACTACTATCTTCCTTTTTTTCTAATCAAAGTCTCTTACCGTCTGGTATTAAAAAAATTGTAATATGAGATTTTCTAAAAGAAATTCTTAACAAAAAAATTGTCTATATCGTTTTTACTAAATTCTTTATAATTTACGATGTTAAAAAATTTTTATAAGTTAAAACTCATACTCTAAAATTATAACTACTAAAATCAACATTTCGCTAAAAGCAAAACAGGAAATATATATATTCACATATGTTTGTATACTCGTATGTATTTTTCAGTATCTAACTAATAGTACATAGTGTACGTAAAATAAACGTATAACACAATATGCATAAAATTCTTTTTATTCAAAAAAGAAAAAAAAAAAACAGAATTAACGAAAGAAAAAAAAATTTTATTAAAATAAAAAATAAGAAAACATTTCAAAAAACAAAAAATTGCATCTAACATCTTTTTATAATAACAGAAAAAGGGAAACAAGTAGAAAACACAAATCTATCATTTATTTTTTTATAAGCACCGTTACTAATACAAAAATAAATAACCCTGACCATCCTCAAACTGTCGCGTCGTCATCATCATTATATACAAAAAAAAAATCCTTATATTTGTATGTACTACTACCATAGATAAATAACAAAAAACTTTTGTGTTAAGAGACGACAAAAAAAATACAACACGTATACAAACTCAAAAATACGTAGGATACATGTATGTATACATAAATGTCATGCACTCATATGTATATACTTATCTACAGATGTGTGTATATTCAATTCTATGTTGGTTACATTTATTCTCTTCCTTGTTATTTTCCCTAACTTTACTATAATACTACGATAATAATAATAACAATAATGAAAACCACCCAATGCCATTACCATTTTATATACAGTACATAGGTATACTTACATATTATGTACATATGTATGTTCTAAAATATGTATAAATATAGTATACTAATAAAATATAATGTTGTCTACCCCACAAATTTTAATTCCTATTTTGGCCTGGGGCAATTTTAGCCAAACTTGTAAAGCTTTTATGTACTTGCATTGATTTATATACTTTTCTTTACACCAAAACTTACTAACTAAACCAAAAAAATAATATATAAGTATGTGTATGTATGTATCAACAAGAATAGAGAGAGACATGAAAAGTAAAATAATAAAAATAATACAGTATAAAATATAAATATGTATATACAACAAATGTATGTATGTATGTGAATATTTCATCCCATCTACTCACACAATAATAATGCTGATTGCTGTGTAGTAAAAGGATAATATTATTCTTCTTACCCCAACACGTTTTTATGTTTTTATACAGTTTTTGGATGATAAGGAGAAACAACAAGGTTCATTCCAGTTCACAGGCATACTCACACAGAAATAGAGAACAAAGAGATGTCGACCCCGAAAAATTTTATTTTACACATACACATACATATAATAACATATTTTTTTTTTTTTTTAAATATAGATCTGCATGTACATACAAAACGTATTTCATTTTTATAAATTATTTTTACCGTTTTTTTTAATTTGGCACACATGAAAATTTATGTAAAAAGAGGGCAGAATGATTAGAATAAAATAATAATTAAGTTGAAGAGCTTTTCAAGGATTTTTTTTTTAAACCAATACTAAAGTACTGTACTAGGTATTTAATATGTGATTGATCATTAAATACATAATTAAAGGGTAATTATTTAATTATTGACATAATGTAAATACTGTTAACATGAAAATTTTGAAAAATAGCAATTTTTTTTAGCTTTAATGTTGAGGTGTCCTTCTCTTATTTACGATAAATAACATTTAAATGTGTTTGAAACACGTTATTATTTTACGTGATCATTCATTAAGCAAAAACGATTATTTTACTATTTTTTTTATACATATGTATATACGTATGTATTTATGCACCTATGTATGTAGGTATTTATTATTATGTCTTGTTTGAAAAATACCCTTTACATGGGAGCTTACACAGTTTATGTAGCCGTTGTTGTGGACAACAATGAAAAATCCTGTAAATTCTACCCTTTTTACATAGTCCAGTAATTCAACAGTATTAACATGAGCAATACAATTGACTAACAGAATCTTATAATAGGTGACAGACTACACTATATGGTGTTGATTCCCCGTATGTACTTTATGTAAATGTAATAAAAGGAAAAAATATAATAAATACATGCTATAGTGTAATATCGGTGATATCTGTCTACAGCTGCTGATTGTTAAAGTTACGGTCATTCAACTCAATAGAATCTCTAAGTATGGTGGTAAATTGGTTTTTTGTTGTCGCTTTGAACTCTGCAGACAAATAGATATAAACCCTACATTGCTGTACCGAAATCATACTTTTAAAGTTTTTTTTTTTTTGTTTTTTAACAATAAAACAGACACAAAAAGCAGATAGAAGCACCCTCACTGATTGTACTTCGTCTGGTCTTAGTCTGGGCACTATTATATATTTTTTTTGTCTCTTTTTTTTCTTGTCACAATTTCTTTTATTTTATTTTTACATCCAAAAAATAGGGATGAGTATGGATGCTACCGTCTTTCGTATTACTGAAACCTTTTTTCATAACCATCATCGTCGTCATCATCATCATCATCATCGTCATCTCCAGAATTTACTCTATCGTATCGGGACCCATATTTTGTAAATTCAGAAAACTAGAAAGGATTGGGATAGGACTGGGATGAAAATTTACGGCAGGTTCATTGCCATCAGACGAGACAACATTACAATATATGTACAAGCTTTACGGGTATGCTGTATGTGCACTATTATGTATTATTATTATTATTATATCGTTTCGGTTGATATATAACTTTTATCGATGCTACTGCTAGGACGAACGGATATTGTTGATGGGAGCAGCTTTATTGCTTACTATTTTATTTTTACATACATACATATGTATGTATGTATGCGCACGTACTATGCTATGTACTATAAAATCATAACTAAATTCTGGGCTCCCTGCCAAGTTAGTTCGATGCTCCGAAGTGAATATAAATGAGGATATATGTAGGTATGTTGTGATTACATATAGAATGCCCAGGGTGTAAAATTCGCAGAAATAAATGATATTATTTCAGTGGTGTAACTTAAATTGGGGATTGTTTGTTAGCTTTTTTTTTTACAATATTTCACGTTTTTTATCATTGTTAATAACCACAAGAATTACTATTGATATCTTAATGTACATATTTTTAGTATCTACATCTAAAAGTTAATATCTTGTAGAAATTGTTATCTTTGCTTTACTTCTTTTCAGAAACCTACCTTAGCATGTAAAATAAATTTAAATAAAAAAGACATTGTTTTATCGGCATTTTCATTAGTTTTAAATATTTTTTTCATGTTTACGATTTTTTTCTTGATTGTGTATCACTTTAATAAGAGAGTAAATTAACATCAATATAGATAAGAACTATGTATCTCTGTAAATTTGTATATACTTATAAGTAAAATTGTATAATATTTTAATTATGTTCTGTACATAAAATAAATTCAAACACAGCCACTGTACAAATTTACTGACAATGGTTATTCCCTTTATCCCTACTATATGTATACAGCATCATCTACTCATTTGTACCATATCTATATTACTACCTATTTTCTACAATGCAGCAGTATCCTCTATATATTTGGGATGTCTACAAAGTACTTCTGTATCCTTTTTTTCGGTTTGAAATCCCACAGGATATTATTCAAAACCTAGGGAATGAGTACAGCTTCATATACGTATGTACATATGTATGTAAAAGCAAAGCAAAGCTCTGAATATCGTTTTTTGCCTTTATATGGAAGCATACTAATATAAAACGATAACAACAACATGTATATACATACATACAACAAGGGTAGTGAGAACTCAAACCATACGATTTTTGCAGGATAACGAAATAATATAGGTGGTCTACGGTTCTCAGCCAGACAAGATGAGGATGATGATGACGGTTGCTACAAAGCGTACATACATACATATGTATATGTATAATATGTACTGTCATAGACAAGAGACTAAAAACGGTCAATGAACTTTTGTTCTGGCGCTGGTTTTGATAATATAGCTGTGGTACTGTAGTTATTAGAGTGTTGTAAATATTATTTTCTAATAAATGATGTTATTTTTATTACATGTTAAGCTAGACATGTTTAGATTTTTTTTTTTTTCTTGAACTTCTTCTAGAATTTAAAATATGCAGTAAATACGGTTTCTATTTTTTGCTATTTTATTTATCTAAAATATTAAAAAATTTTTATGCTAGTTTGTTATTTTTGTATTTCTTTCTTTATCCTTTTATGATTTTGTTTATTTTTAATATAAAAAAAAAAATTATTTGCACAAATTCAGAATAAATAAGTAAATATTTGTCGAACGATTCAAGTTTTATAAATTCAAAATATTTTTATTTAAAAATTTTCATCAAGTATACATAAATAGCATTTTCAGATAAATTTAATTAATTATCATTTACCATATACCTATGTAAATGTATACATATATGTATGCATTACATTTATGAATTATAAGTATAAAAATTTAAATAGTTTTAATAACTAATTTTAAATTAAGAAAAGAAATTTTTCATTTTAAGCTTTAAACCTCAATTATGAATTTCCATTTAAATATATATTAAATGTAATTACAATTATAAGTATGTAGGTACATATATATTAACAAGGACATACGTATATATCATATTTACATATTTATACATGTATACATATTTTTCTTGTTTTAATCTGTTTGAAATAAGAATATGTAATCAATTAAATATCATGTAGTCTAGACAGCGTCACATAAATTAGTGAAAATACAATTCTATTTTTACCCTTGTAAAATTCGTTATTACATTATACATGTACAAGAATATGATATTTAGAAGGACAACAAATAAAATATAAAAATAAAAATTATCTTGAGAAACATAAAAGACATTATATTACTGCTTTCAATTCTAAAAGTATAAAAAGTTATGGATTGTACTATATATGTATGTACATATAAGCTTATATTGCAAAATGTATTATATCATTTTACCTCTTACCATAATTCAGTTTATATTGTGAAAATACAAAATATGTACATCTACATAAGCAACAAGGGAATAACAATTGATAGAATAGAAAGATTTAGAAAATATCTACGTACATATGTATGTACATATATTCTTTTACTTGTAAATTGAACAAGTTAGA
Organism: Anthrax anthrax; assembly: GCA_963971155.1. Classification (NCBI taxonomy): domain Eukaryota; kingdom Metazoa; phylum Arthropoda; class Insecta; order Diptera; family Bombyliidae; genus Anthrax; species Anthrax anthrax. The sequence continues at coordinate 25,010,325 of OZ020119.1, forward strand.
TGAACTGAATTAAGGGACAAAAACTTAAGATGACAAAAAAAAAATAATGGTTTATTCCAGACACCTCATCCTATTTTGTTTGTGTATTTTGTTTTTGTCCTCTATTCGATTTCTTATACATGTTTATGCATTTACATCACATTTTTCTTTAACATTTGTCTCTAATAGTTGGTTGCTTGGTTGGATGTCTATAAAGTGTAATTCTAAAATCCTTTTTACTGTTGGTTATTATTGTTTCTTTCCAACTCCTATATTGACTTTACTTTAGTTATACGATTGATTGTCATAATAATGCCAATAATTATAATACTATGCACATTATATACTGACAATGACGATGACAACACAATTATTCTCTTATAACAAACCATTCCTGATGTCATCAGGATTCAGGATCATCACAACTATACAATTTAATATATAGATATACAGTATACATATGTATGTATATTTACAGTCACTGTTAATTTATAACGAACGTAATAATAGAAATTTTAAAAGAAAATCATCACCAACTTTTTTTTCTTATTTTCTTTTACGTGTATTATCTATGTATTTATGTACGTTAGTGCAATAAAAATAAATAAAATAAATACATTTACAAATAAAAATTTTCATATTTTATTCTTAAAAATATTAAAGGAAATAAAAAAAATTGTGTATATAGAAAAATATAGAATATATAAGTGTACATTTTAAAATTGCAATTTTCAATGACAAAAAAAAAACACACCATCCAATAAGAAAATGTAGAAAAAAAAAAAACAAAAAAAAATTTTTTTTAAATTTTCATTTTCGTCATCATTATTATCATCATCTGCAGACGAAGATGACAAGCACGTACACATCTTATGGCTAACCCTTGAAAATATTGTTACTGCAGAAAAATGAAAAGTTCATTCTACATCTACCTTATGTACACTTTATACACATACATACGCATTTATATACCTATACATGTATATTTCTTAAAAAAGGTGAGAGGATCTTATTAACGTGCATTAACATTGTCTTATAACAAGAAACCAACATAATCTAAAAATGTTTCATATGAAAAATATTGCTTAAAATATATTTTTTCCCTATTTTTTATTTTCAATTTTATTTATTCATAAATTTTTCTTATTATTACGTTTTTATAATAAATTATTTTTCATAATCATAAGATAAATTTGATTATATTTTTTTCAATTGTTTTTAATCAGAAATTCTGTTAAACAAAAAATATATATTATTATTTTATTTAAAATTTACGTAAAATATAATGTGAGCTATACACATAATGTATGGTATGTGTATATATACATAATGTATAACATACATGTATACTAAAAATAAGAAATAAGAAAAACATGCATTTTTTGGTATTTTTAAAACAATTAAAACGTAAATAAAAAAGAAGAATTTAATCATTTTATATACATATGTATACATTACAGATATTAATTAATTCATATTATAGAGTAATAAAACATTTATTAATTTTTCAAATATTTCTTTAAAAAATAAGAAAAAAAAAATCGTAACATTATGTGCACACCGGTCTGTCGATTTAATATGTACATACATATATTTATATAGACTAATAAAATATTAAATTTAATAGTTGTTAATATACATGTATTAATTTAAATATACTCGTAATTAAAGGTTTCATATTATCCCTACATGACAAATTCAGAAAAGAAAAAAAAACATAAATTAGTTTAAAAATAAAAGTAAAATTGTTTTTCTTATCTATATATACATATATAATAATTTGGAATATTTTTTAATATATTTATTTTTTAATTAAAATTATCCCTATAATCTTGTTTAAAATAATTTTTTAAATTATTCATAAATAATATAAAAGAAAAATGTACGCTATATATTTTTCATTATTTTATTATTAGTTTCTTTTTTTTTTTTTTCTTTAATAATTCTCAATGAAATAAAAATAAAATTTTATTATTAGTATTTAAAAAATGTATGTAATTACAATTATTTCTTTTGTAGACTTTTTCATTATTGCCTAAAGTAAGACATTTTCTTTAGAAAAGAACAATATTTAATGATATTTAAATTATGATAAAATACATGTAATTAGCTCATTAATTTTATAGTAACATTATGATTTTATTTTCTTTTATAATTGTTTTTTTTTTTTTTTTTTTTGTTTTTTAAATTTTGTTTCTCACCATTTTTATTGTAAATATTCTTATATATTAATTACGAAATATAAGACCACACAATTTAAAAAACAAAAAAAACAAAAAAAAAAAAACGTTCAGTCTCCTTAAAAATGAGTAATAAAAATTTGAGACTAATATAAAAACGCTAAATTTATATGTACTCGTATTATGAAAGTTATTTTCCTGTTTTTTGACTTCTCATACATACATACATACATATATGATTTTTCTTTTTTCCTATCATCGTTATAAAAATTTAATTTCAATACCAAAAATCTCCTAGACATTCAAATAACAATAAAAATTCAGATGTATTATAATTGTTTAGCAATATTGAAATTTTATGCACATACTACTCTGATCAAAAATAACCCGGACTCGTTCATGTACAACCCCCGCCAATATTTTAAGATGCATTTCTTTTAGTATTTATGTTTGTATACCTGTTTTTTACATTTCCTCCAAATTCGAGCTATATATGTCAATCAGTTGTTTTTTGACAGCACTTTGTTTAGGTCAAGTTTTTGCTTACTTTCGATTTTGCGATGGAAAAAATAATTGAACAAAGAATTTGTATTAAATTTTGCGTAAAAAATGAAATTAATGCTACTGAAACGCTAAAAATGTTGCAAAAATGTTATGGTGATAGTTCTCTATCGAAAACAACAACATTTGAATGGCATAGTCGTTTTAAAAATGGTCGTGAATCAGTGAAGGATGACATTCATCCTGGGCGTCCTTCAACATCAAAAACCAAAGAAAATGTTGATCTGATTAAATCAATGGTTTTGGAAAATAGAAGATTAACGATCAGAGAGATGGTTACTGAAACAGGAATTTCATTTGGTACAATTCAAAGCATTTTAAGTGATGATTTGGGCTTGACACGACTTGTAGCGAAATTGGTTCCTAAATCATTGAATTTGTTACAAAAACAAGAACGTGTTATTGTTGCTGAAGAGATGCTTTCCAGAGTAAATGCTGATCCTGCATTCATTCAACGGATCATTACTAGTGATGAGACGTGGGTGTACGAGTTTGATGCTTTAACAAAGCAACAATCAAGTGAATGGCGCGCTTCAGAAGAACCAAGACCCAGAAAAATTCGTCGTACTCAATCAAAGAAAAAGATTTTGCTTACCGTTTTCATCGATTATCGTGGTGTTGTGCATCATGAATTTTTACCAACAGGTCAAACAGTTAATAAGGATTATTATTTAAGCGTAATGAAGCGTTTACGAGAAGCAGTTCGTCTAAAAAGACCCGATTTGTGGCAAAATAATTCGTGGATTTTACACCACGATAACGCACCTTCTCACACAGCCGTGGTTATTCGTGAGTTTTTGACTAAAAACTCAACAAACACTATTCATCAACCACCATATTCACCGGATCTCGCACCGTGCGACTTTTTTTTGTTCAGTCGCTTAAAAAAACCACTTCGGGGAACCCGCTTTGACAGCATAGAAGCAATTAAAGACAAATCGAAGAAGGAACTTATGGCGATCCCAAAAAGTGAGTACGAAAAATGTTTCCAGGATTGGATTAAACGGTGGCACAAGTGCATTGCATCAGACGGAGAATACTTTGAAGGGGAAAAAATAAATATTAATGAATAGACTTGTACTTTGTGTTTTATTGACCAAGTCCGAATTATTTTTGATCCGGGGGTTAATAAACGAATGTATAACTAACGAAGACACTTCCGTTTATTTGTATTCTTTTTTAAATAATATTCTTATAAATAATGTTATATTTGGTAATATGAATAAAATAAATTTTTATATATATAGATAGACAAACACATTATAATCTTTAACTTTGTTTTTTATTTACTTTTCTTTTATAATTCGAATTTTTGTCAAGTTTCTTGATCTCATTTGTAATAAATATTAAAAAAAAAAAAAAAAAAAAAAAAATTATTTCATTTTATTTTAAAAATAAATTTTCGAGTTTATTTTTAGATACACAAAAAACATTCAAATTAAAAAATAATAATAATAATGATAGCAACATATAACCGAAAAATTATTAAGAAAAGAAAAAAAAAAAATTCAGAGGATATTGAACGAGCTAAATTATGTAATGATATATCTCACCTCGAAATGCTTGTAATATAAAAAATATAAAAGTACAGTACAAGGGTTCGTCGAGTTTTATTCACAGAGAAAATATCAAATCATTTTTTATGATTCGGTACTTAATTCTTATTTTAGAGTTCAAGAAAATGTTAATATTTTTTTTTATTCCAATTTTAACTTTATACGAATATATACTTTTTTTTTTAATTTCTTTTATTTTTTTCATTGTTATTATTTTGTTCTAATAATAATAAATAAATAAAAAAAAAAAGAAATAATAATGATAATAATGTAGGTATGTTGAATGAAGAAGCACAAATGAGACATCATCATTACTGTATCATCATAATATACGTATTATTATACAAATAGAAAAACTATGTGATTATTATAATAAAAATTATCATCCGTTTATGAACGTCATGAATTGTTAATTTTTATGAGTTTTATGGATTGTTTCCTCTTTTGTTGTTGTTTTTTTATGCCTCATTTTGATTCCATACAGTTTATTATTATATATAAACGTACATATGTAATATAAATACATATATACGAGCTTTGTATTTTTTATTCTTCTTTAAATTTTTATTTAATTTTTGCTACTGCCTTGTCATTACCTCGTTTTTTTCTTTTAGTTCGTTATTAATTAGCAAAAGTGGACGATTTTTCATTTCTCATTTTATGTGTATTTTTTTTTTTTTTTTTTTTTTTTAAATTTTTAATTTTATTTAACTCTTCCTTTGACAATAAATACAATAAAAATGAAAAGTGTACATGATTCCATATACAAACATTTTTTTGAATATGAATTTTCATATCTTTATAATCAAATATATGTATTCATGTAAATTTATCAGCTTTGTTTACAAAATTAAAGGAGCAACAAAAAGTAAACGAATCAAAAATAATAAATTTTAAAATTCAGATATTTTAATATTATATTAAAAATTTTATAACATATGTACCTACCACATATAAATTTTGTTTGTATACGAAAATGTACATATATGCATATGTACATTTTATAAATATTGAACATTTAATAAATTTTTCAATTTATGTACCATTTGGCTTTACGTATATGTACCTACTATCTTACGTCAGTTAACTAACAAAAAAAAAAATCCATTGATGTTGATTATAACGAGAATGCTGATAACTACAATGATGTTAAGGATCACCTATATATGACGATAACAATAATAATGATAATAATAATAAAAATAATAATTTTGATCATGATGATATGATTAAAAATTCATATAAAATATCGATAATATGTGTACCTACCTGTGTGTATGGTTTTTCAATATTAAATGTTCATAATTATTTAAATGAATATGAATAATAAATAAATTTATATATGTATGTATGTATAAGTAGGAGTAATACAATATTGCAATGTACACTTAGGTACAAATTTATACAAGTTTCTTCTCACTATCACTTATTTGGACATAATGTAAAAACATTGTATTACATATAAAAATGATTAAAAATACAAGTAAGCCAGTTAATTAATATTAAATAAGATCTTTTCTCCTCAAAAATTAATTGACATTGCTATTGTGTTCATTAACAGTATTGTAGATGTTTTGCAATAAACGAACATAACATTAAATTTACATAACATAATGTTCATAACCAAGTTTCCTGCCTATGTAAAATGAAAAAAAAACAAAATTGTGCATGTCAATTAAAGAACTGTGACTATAAGAATAACGAGCATAATTTCTTTTTTAAAAATTCAATTTCTTAAATTTTTATAATTATTCAAAAATTTGTTCATGAATCATGATATGTATTTATGTTCTCATCTTCTGTTTAGTTATCGTCATATTTTTAATTAATTATTAATTTATAATTTATATACATGCATATGTAAAATACTTATGTGTGTTTCTTTCTTTATTGCCTTTATAAAAAAAAACAATTTCGCAAAAGTCGAAGGATATCACCTTGGTATATTTGATGCATACTACTTATACATATGTTCAATGACATACATGCATTATATTTCAATGCGGTTCAATAGCTTTATTCCATTTCAAAAAATGCCCAAAATTTGAAAATAAATTAAATTAAATTGTAATTAAAATGTAAATATATGTTTACGGTTAAAAATAGAACCAAACATTAAGAATATATGTAAAATGTGTGAAACGATACCAAATAATAATAAAATATTTTAAATTGATGCTGTCATTGGGTCCACAATATTGAACCAAAGTGCAGTCAAATTCGTATGTATATCAATTTTCTTATATCCTAAAATGAAATAAAATAAAAGCAAAATCTCTATTGCAACAATATCGTTTTTATTAACCCATAAAAGCATATATTAATTGTAATTATTAGTCGTGCAAGGAAATTAATTGTATGTAGATACACTGTATTTTACAGATACATATGTGAATATAGTGAGCACATTGTATACGATTTTATAAAATGTAGTCTTTGATTCATACATATAAATACCAAACATACATACATACATGTATGTATATGCACATTATTATTTTATTTATCTATTATTTATATATTACCTTTTATTATTTTTTATACATGTATTTTTATTGTAATAATTTAACTTATTTTTTCCAATTTATTAAAAACCTCAACTTGTTGCGTGCAATAAAAAATTGTACAATTAAACATAACGTACATATACATTTATGCATTTCGTTTATTATATTGCCATATTACTTTTCCATTATTATTTGATATTAAATGTAATGTAATTTATACTGCTTCTGTTTTATTTATGACAAGTGCGTATTTATTCTATTTTAAAAAAACATAAATTTTCCTGACACTTTTTTAACTAATTAATTTAATATTGATACAAACTACTAGACTAGGTAAAGTTTGTGTTTAGCCTTTAATAAATAGATTGTTTTTTTTATCATATATCAAAAACTTTTAAAAGGTAGTGTGTATGAATTAAATTTTTTAAAAAAAATTGATATACGTATGTACATATGTACATATATACATATATGTGTGTATTTGTATACACTAGAGCGGAAAAATTTTCAAACATTGTAAAATATAAATTCTTCCACAAAAAAATTGTAATTTAAATAAACTTGATATAGATAGCTATAAATATACAAAGGTTTTGGAAAATTTTGTTAAAAAATTCCGTCAAAAATCATGGAAAATTCGTGGAAATTGACACAAAGAAAAATATTTTTATGTAAATTCGTGTACACTGATTTTAAACGTTAAAATTAGTTCCTTAAATTTAAAAAATTTATTTTAAAACTAATTCTTTAATTAGAATCTTCTATATAAAAATTTTTGAAAATTTTTAATGTTTGAAAAATTTTTCACGCTTGTGTAGTATGTATATGAATTATGTAATGCATTTTTGTTATTAAAATTAATGAATAAAAATGAATGAAATACTGGCTGCATCTTTAACAAATATTTTCTAGATAATTTGTATATAAATCATATGCGTAAATGAGCATACGGTAAATGCAAATATAATGTGTATAAGTACATTATTTTTTAATGTAAAATGTAACAATACTTTGGATGTTTTTCGATTTATGAGGTAAATCTTTGTTAAAGAACATTATTATATTATTTAAAAAATATCATTTTCAAAAAGTTAAATATAATTGCAATGTTTATGATAATATTTAATAATAATTATATACATATGTATGTATATGTACATATTGAATACATTCACAGTAAGTACACATTATGTACACGCATGTAATTGTTTACCTTTTTAAAAAGAAAAATTGTAATTCTGTTAACTCTCTGATATAATGCTGTATAAAATGTATTTACATGTACGTACATACATATATGCATACATATATTACGAACATATGTATGTTTGTACCTCTACAATAGGTAATAGAAATTAATGAATACTACAAATAAATCAAAAATAAAAACACAAATGCTTGAGGATAAACGAGTATTGCATATAAAAGCTATTATTATAAAAAACGGTTTATTTATGGTTCAAGGACTTTTATTTGATTCAGTATTTCATGCAATGCCATCAATAAAAATTACATGTATATATATACACCTGCATACATATTTTATTATTATAAAAGATTGTTTAACTGTATATAAACAATGAAATTTATATTTTATTACTAGTCTCTTTTTATAAATCTATAATAATTATGTACTTACATAGTATTTAAACTTTTATAAGTAATTTGAACTTTTGAGTAATGTGTAATACCTGTTATTAATGTATTAATTTAACTATCAAATAAATTGTAAATGCAACGAAACTTAAAATTCAAGTGTCATTTACATTTACAACTGTTTTACATCATGTATGTATAATTTAAATTTTCACAATATGTATGATATGTGTATGTGACTATACGTTATTTTTCAAAATGAATAAATTCTCATTTAATCGTCATAATTAAACTTTATAAAAAAAATTTTTATAGATGCATAAATTATTGATAAATAAAATTAAAAATAAATAAATATGCACCTACAATTTTTTTAAATAGAAAATGAATGATTTCATTCATATTTTCTAGAATATATATATATGATAATTTCTGAATTCCCATTTTATGAGTTATAATAATATAAAATATATGGATATGTGTAATTTACCTACATAAATATTTTTAATAAATAACCATTCATTTTAGAATACATTACAAATCTAAAAAATATTTTTATTATGGCACAATTAATGACGTTTTGTTTTTTTATTTTTTGTTTTTCAATATAATTAGTGCTATATATTTAAGATGCAAATAAGGCTATTTTGTATGAATGACTCAGATACATAAAATGTGCATATAATATTGTTGTTTTCTTTTTATCTGCTGTCATTGCCATCGTATAAAACAATTTATTTATGTCTATTATTTGCACAAGTAAACAAAATTGTGTATGTTTCTGGCGTTTTTTCTTACTACATTCATACAAACATACATATATATGCAAAATGTGAAAATATGAATAAGTTCAATGATTGTACATAAATTTTAAGAAAATTAATAACGATATCTAATTAATGTGATACAACTTAGTACACAATTTAATCATACTTTAACTGCGTGAACAAAGTATATACATAGCATTTTTATACCAAACATATACATATGTATGTATGTGTATAACCTTCAGATATCAGATATTTCTTCATTTAATCGATAACAAAATTTTCCATGAAAAATATCGTAAATTATACTTTCTGTGTATACCATTTTAGTACTAGGAAAATATGATGAGTCTAAAATAACAAAAATTTTTATTAAAAAGTACAGAAATGAAAGAAAAAACTTAACAATGAATAAAACAGATAAACATTCACGTTTATTTATATGGGGTTTTATTTTATCATATGTACGTTGATATCCTCATAAGGACAAAATAACCAAAAAAAAAAAAAAAAAATTTTTTTTCATTTTTATTTCATCATTTTGAAAAACTCTTCTAAATAAACATATCTGTTAATTTTTTACGTGAAAACCAGAAAATTAACGTCCGTTGAAATATGGATATGCACAAAATAATTGAAGCATGCAATAACATATGCTGCATAGAATTTTATATTGATAAAAATAAATCCTGGAAATTTTTCATCTATACTGGCTTATTTTATGTATACATATAAACGTGTATATAATCAGTCAAATGTAATATAACATATTTTATGAACATTTTCAAAATTTTGCAAGCAATTGTTTAGATAGATGTACGCACCTATTTATATATTTTTTTTATTATTTGAATCCTTACAAGGTTCTTTTGAAATCAACAACAAATCAGTTGTTTTTCACATTTTTTTTCATTCTATTTTTTTGTTTATTTATTTAAAAAAAGAAAAATATAACGATGAAAATAACATTGAAATATATTAATGCATTTGTTAAAAACTGAACGTAATTTAATTTAGTTTTCTCTTTGACAACCCTCTTTCGAATAAAAAAAACTTGATCCAGATAAACAATTTACATTTCAGATTTCATAACATTAAACAAAAAAACGAATTGTGATTATTTTGTCCATTTTCTATTACTCCTGTGAAATATGACTATTCCTGTAAAGTTCATGTAAAATGTAAGAACAAATAAATAAATACACTATGGGATTTTGTAATTGTCTGACCGCCATTAATCAACATTACTTTCGTAATTGCATTAATATCACATCGAATATGTAAAAAATGTATGCATTATGTACAACGAGTATGTACATACATAAGCATATTGATATCTATTGCAATTTTTAAAGAATAAAAAAAAATATATTTGTTTTTTCATTTTATATTGTAGCCAATAGCTATGAAAAAAAAAAAAAACTTTTATGAAATATCCTATTAACAAACCCTTCTTTTTTATTCAAAAATTGGCATTACTATATTAAAAGACCGTCAAAATACAATTTTCAAATCCAATACATTTATGGCTGTACAAAAAATGTATGAAAAAATACATAACACATGTACACATGTGTAACAGTATACAAATCTGTATAGTATCATATTTATACATACTATGTGCAAATATCAAATAGAATGTATAAGTTCTATGTTCATATTTACATACTATATACATTAATGAATATGTACTTTTTCATACATGAATATATAAGTGCATAATGTATATTGTACATGTTATGTAAATAACCTCTTATGCACAAACCATGTCATTCACTTTATTCTCCCTTCTTTAATTTCTTGACCAAACTTTTCATGAATTTCCTGTGTATCATTTGTCCTTTATTAGATGAAAATCTGGTAAGAGGTGATCAATATAACATGCATTTTAAAATAAAACATACAAGCACTTTTATATGAACACATAAACGTATAAATTCAAAGAGTCAAAGGAAAATTTAAACATTTTAAACAAAATATAGACTACCAGCAGGATATGCCTATAGTCCTATAACCAATTGCATAATGTAATTTTGTTGATCTGAAATATTAAAATGCAATGTTATATACATACATTCTGTATACTCTAGCCTACACATTACACGTATTACATACATTCATAAAGAGGAAAAAAAAAGTTTAAACATCACGTACATATAAAGCAAAACAATTTCACAGTTTTGCATTACAAATTGTCTACAATACACATGCATAATTCTTACACAGTCTATAGGTGACTGAAAAACTTAATTAAATAAATTTAAAGAAAGAAAAAAATGAATTTTTTTTTATATGATGTATGGGTTATAATTAATTTTTTTAAATCAAATTTCTTTTTTCTTTACAGGAAAAAAATTCATTTTTAAATTATAATGTATCATGTATACTAACATTACCACCATATCAACGAAAAGGATACGGACGATTATTAATCGATTTTAGTAAGTAAAACTAAAAAAATATATAAATCTTTTATTATCTGAATAATTTTTAAAGATCAATTCATATGTAATTTTTTTCGTTTTCAAATTTATTCGCATAATATTACATTTTATTTTATTTGAAGAAAAAAAAAAAAGAAAATGTTTTCATTATCAATATATTTATGTTTGTACATAAATTACAATCAATATTGAATCTGAGAATAAAAATAATATAAAAAAAAATTGTGATTTCATCTTACATGACATTGTGAACAAAAGAAAGTTCATACGTTCATTGACGCCTTAATGATGATTATTGGATATATGGAATGTTCATTGCTTTTATGCTCCTACACACAAAAATTTTTATTTTTATACAACAGATATGTATATTTATGTACACATGATTGTATCATATGCTATGTTTAAAACATCAATTTATAAACGACAAATGTATATCTACATAGCTAATATATTGATTTGCTTCTAGTACAAAATAAAAGGGAAAAAAAATGTATAAAATACAACAAAATTAACAATAAAATATTATTTGCATTGTTCAATTCATTTGAAAAAGTAAGTTTTCATTAAGAAAGTATCTACGTCAATATTAAACATATGTTATTTAATTTAAAAGAAACATACAAAGAGATACATTGTGTCAAGAAGCAAATTCCATTTATCTAATCGTTTTCTACAGAGTACATATAAGTATGTGTTAGTATGTATGCATATACCATTGATTATATACAAAATGTTTACCGTATATATGTATTTAATTTAAATTGTGAGTACTTATTAATACATAGACGTATATATAAATGAAATACCATTTAATTAAATAGTATTGAAAATTATATTTAAGAAAATAAATTGAATATACGAATAAGTATTTATATAAAAATATGTACATACATACTCGTATATAAAAATCTGATGTACTGATTAATAATTAAAATTTTTCCTAATTTCCCACGGCAATATTTATCATATAAGTGAATTATACGACAATTAACAATATACAATTCGTAATACCTACATATTAAGAAAAGATACACACACACATATGCGTGTATAACAATGCATTAAATATTTAGAGTGAACCATATGTACATACAAACGATGTATAATGTAATAATATCTGTTCCTGAAATTCTTCTTTTTTGCTTATTCTCTATCTTTTACATACAACAAGTATCTACGTTAGAATAGTTCTCTATGATATGTATAAAAAAGGCGATTTTGTATTCATATAAATTGTACATTATGTTTTTTATTCAGTATATCCATGTAGTTGGAATGGGTTCCATTCCATATCATCCATTCATTTAATGGCCCGTATTTGAAATAAATTCTTGTTGAATCTGGATTTACTTTTGGGGGGACGATGAACTCCAAACAAAGTGGGAAGACAAAATGAAAAAAGACCAGAAATGAAATGAAAGAAAAAATTATGCGAATGCTCATCATCGTTATCACATTATGATTATCATCAATATGCGAAACATGTGCCCAACCGCAAACACGATATGTTACTTTCCTTTCCCTGACGTTGCAGATATACGTACTTTTTGTACGTATGATATGTATCTTATACATACATAAATAAAAGAATATCATAGACAAATACATATATAGTATATAGATAGTATGTGGCATATTATATTGCCTTGTTCATAAATTTTATTAAACGATTGATTTTGAGTATTTTTATGTTCGTATTTCTATATAAAACGTGAATACAGGCGGACACATATGAAATATAGTATGAAAAATAACTGCAATTTATACATCATATCTATGGATATATTTAAAAAAATTTGAAATATTTTTATAATTCTATAATTGCAAAACAAAAACAAAAAAGTCATAATATATCCAATCGACTACAACACATATGTACATATGTTTAAATTTAGATATGACGTTTTACTAAAGCGAGCATTATAATTTATTGCTATCTAAATTTTATTTATTTTAAAAAACAAAAATTATATTCTCCACTAATTTTTTTTTGTACTTTTATACTGCTTTAGGTATATACACAACACACCGTTTATTATACAGGATGTTCCAGAATACGTAAATCAAACAATTCAAGACTTAAAAATATGGGGAACTGTACCAATTTCAACTCCTTTTCTGGCCAAAATTGCTCTAAAATATTTTACATCGAATTCCAGTTATCCTTAATTAATTTTAATTAAAATTAAACTGAGACCAAGTTGAAAAGTCTCAACTTTGATTTGTATAATTTACCAATCAGGTATAAAAGATTTCTTAAAAGATGTTGCTAAAAGTATGAAAATAAGAAATGGGTTATAGAACAGAATGATGTTCCAAGATAATTTTTAACCAGAAACACTCGAAATAGACTTAACGACATTTTTTTTAAATAACGTGAATATGTTAGCATATTCATAAATTTATTTAAAATTTTCCTTCTTATTTTAAATACAAGAAGTGAAATAATCAGAGATTCAAATAAGAAATTTTACTTCAATGAAACTTTTCTCTGAAATTTCGTTTAAATAAACTCTGATACTTTTGATTTCAAAAGGACGAAAAGCTTTAAAAAAAAAAATTACTATTATAAGCAGTTTATTGCATAATAAGTTCTATAAGCAGTTAAAATTACTTAACATTCACGAAACTTTCAATGCCCCTTATGCATCATTCAAATTAGATTTTTTTTTCTCTTTTGTCTTTCTTTTACAATTCGGAATTTCCTTATATATTCTTATAAAATGATGTCATTACTTGATTAAAATAAATCAAATACACATGCGCTTTTCTTACTCACCATTGCTCCTTGAATCTTATATTCACGTACGGACACGCATAATATACATACATATTTTGCCACATTCATATATACAGTGTCTCAGAATAAATGTTATTATTTTTCTAAAAGTTCAAATTATTTCTGGCAGAATATCGTTCTAGATTCTTCCTTTTTTTTAAATCCAGAAGTTCAGATTTCAAATATATCATTTTCTTCTTCTGTAGTTTTCAATTAAATAAGTAGTATTTGCTGGAAAATCCTATCCTTCAGCTTTAATTTACATAACATAGGATAATGATGTACATGGTAATTAAGAGAAGAGGGTCTACAACCATTTTTTATTAAAAACAGTTTGAACTTTTAGAAAAATAGACGGAATGACATTTATTCTAAGACACCTTTAATGTACATATGTGCATATACATACGTTTTGTATATATGTAGTTAGTCGACAGTGCTATACACAGAAAACGTTCATTAACCCAACTTGCTTACATGTATGCATACATACGTTATACGTACGCACGCAGGCATTTGCACATAGATATATGCATATACATATGTATGTATAGATACTTGTACGTATACAAATATTTCTATTCAAAATCTCTTTTACTGTGAAATAAGATTAAATATTTGCAGTATGTATACATTTCAATTTTTTTTTGCTATGATATCCATATGCATGTATGTACGTATGTATATGTACCTATAAAATCGAAAAACTTATAAGCACTGGTGCACATTTATGTGTGTATGGTACAAAAAACATATAGTCTTCCATGAACTTTTGTATATATGTATCTTCTAGCTTCTAGCTTTATAGATGAATATACTCATATTTACATAGATAACCGGATTCAAATGATTATTATACTAATAGAAGAATTTAGTAATTTTATATTACATCTTTTTTATATATATATATATTGTTGTTATATATACAAACACACATACAATATGTGCAATACATACATAAATTTTGTGCTAGCTAAAACTAAAAAGCTACGAAAACAGCTAGTTTAATGCTGTAAAGTTTAAAATTTGCCAAGTATTCGTATGAATACTTAAAAACTGCAAAAATATATATAGATATGTTTTTATTTACAAATATACATATGTGTTTATAATATGTACACATATGGTTTTGTATATAACATACACGTCGTGAAGACGTTCTGTATTAAATTGGATTCAAATACACACTTGAAATTTTCTTTCCAACACTATTGTACATTTATGTTTTAATATATGTATAACTCTATACATACTACCAGATACTACATATGTAGGTACTTATTGTTCAGTATATGCAATATATACATATCATATAGTATGTATGTATGTACTTAGAAAAATTGTAAATTTTGTCGCTATTTAAAACTTAGTGAAACTGGTTTAAAAATAGATAAAGTCAATTGCTAAAAATAGACGTTGGTACTATTTTTGCTTGTTCATGTGTTATCTTCATCATGTGCATATATTATTTATATTTGTTCATGCTATACACATACATATGTATATGTACGTATATTTTCACATCAATAGATACAATACAATTGTGAATAAATTACATATGTATATACGGCATAAATGAAATTTAATTTGCTTGAAAACCCCACTTTACTCTTCTTACTCTAATACACTTTTTTTTATAGTGGTTATTAATTATATTGTGAATTAATAAATGTATATTTGTATATGGTATGAATAAAATGTGGTATAGATTTTATTTAAAACAATGACGAGACGTGAAAAATTAGATTAAAAATTCAACACTGGATAATATTCATAAACGTGCTACTATGAATATATTCCAATCCATTCTTAATTATTTGTGTATTTGTAGGCGTACAGTCGTAAAATATGTATGTACAGTACATATGTATATTTTATATCATATATTCACATACATATGTACATCATTCTTCTTTTTTTTTTAATTTTATATCCGCCGGAATTATGTTGTCGTCATCGATAAAGGTCGTCTAGTTGATCAATAAATTTTATGTTAATAAAAGTAAATGGAAACCATATTAAGAACGCATGTAGTTTAAAAAAACAAAATTGATCATATTATATATTTACATTAAATATGTCCGTATGATCGTCTTCATCACATGTATTTAAATCATAGATAATTATGAATTCATAAAATTACATGCAATATGTAAGTGTTTCTGATCATCAACATCGATGATCATTGAAGATTTAATAAAAATATATATAGTAGATACTTACGTACATACATGTAAGAAATTTATTATTATTCTCATTTATGGTCATCAGATTAAGCTTTACTATTAATGTATACACGTTCATATATTATAAATTAATTATTCTGTTATGAAATAAATATATTTTTATATTAATGATATTGGGTAATTATTTTAAAGAACTTATAATGTGGCAGTATTTGTACATTACGTTATAAATTTATAATTAATATGAGAAAAAATTATAATTATGACAACGTTGATTAGGTATAAAATAAAAATTATTCTTCTACATGAGGAAGAACGATTGTAAAAAAAAAAAATTTATTTAATTTAAATGGTGTAACCACAATTACCTTAATTATACTTTAATCATTATTTTTATTATGGAGACTTCAAAATTCAAATTATAATATCTCGATTGTAGGCAGCAGATATGTATGTACATATATTTATGTATGTATGTATATGCATTCGTTCAAAGTTAATCATATTAAGAAATTATTGCACTTGTAAATGAATGATTACACAAAAACAAGATTAGCAAAATAAGATCTATTGAAAAAATTATTTAATGTACATAGTTACATGCATATGCATACTATATATACAAAAACCATATTTTACAATCATTATTCTACTCAAAATGTAACAGTTCAAATTTTAATTTCATTTTTTCTCGCGTTATTATCACATTCCTCATTAATTTTTTATTTCATTTTATTTCTGGTTTATTTTTTTTTAATATGTATGTATGTAGGTACATTGTAATATAACTCACATCATTGATTTAAATTGCACTGTATTCAACGAAATTCAGAATAATATGAATATATGAATACATACATATCTTTAAATTCTATTTTATGTTAAAATATATAATAAGAAATAATTAAAATAAATCAGTTAAATGTAAATTATTTTAATTTGTAAATAAAGTCATTACTATATCTTTACACATCGGTAAATACGATTAAATATTTTATATACTCATCATTATGTGTTTATATTGTGTGTAGGTATATAGAGTCATACAAATTTGCTTTATAATAATCCGGAAAAAGAATAAAGAGAAAATAATAATAATTTTCCAAAATGTATACATGGCATATTATAGGCCTCAAATTAAATTAAAATTATGTATGCAACATTTGTTTCATTTGAATAAAAATAAATTCATTCCTTATTTTTATTTATTTTTTATTTTTTTTAATATGATTTTTATTTGAAATTTTTCTGTTCATTACTTTTGTTAATCCGTTGGTTTGAATTTAAAGAAAATTTTATATAATTCGAAAAATTACGATATGTAGACATAATATTGTTTTGTTACTTTATGAATGTGTGTATGATTATGTGCATTATTTTATATCTTTTGGATTTTTCTTTTTGCTTTTTTTTTTTCAATTAATTAAATGTATTATGCGTAATTATGCACAGTTTACTACTACCTGTGGGATACGTTAATAATATACATATTTTTAAATCATGTACATATACATACATATGTACATACATATAAGTAATGACAAGAACAAAAATAAGTAACGCTTTAAATTTCGTAAAATACATCTTATTAGTTTTACTTTTTTTTTTACTCTTGCTTTAATTTTATTCATAAAAGATAGTCTTATAAGGCATTATAAAGGTACAGCCCACTCATAATTTCCTTTTAGCGGTTCTTTCATGTTGCGATGACGAAGCTTCTGCCTTTTCTATCATTTAAATTCAATTTAAAATACATATACCTATATATGTGTATATTTTCTGTGTATATATATACACGTGTAAGCAAGTAACTTTTACCACTTTTACTCATGACTGAATCTGGGGTGTTGCATTACAAATTCAAGTGATATGCAACAGGCGCTCACTATCTACGTACACACATATTTCACATAATGACGACTGAAGATGCATCAAAAGCTAAGAAATACAAACACTCGTAGTAGAACAAATGTAGAACAGATATTCATTTAGTGGCTTACACAGTTTTTATTTCTCATCTTTTATTCAAAAAAAAATTACACAGATATTATTAAGTTTTGCTACAAGTTCATTAGGGTGCATGTCAATTTTATAACAGAATTTTAATAAATAATTTTGTGCTGTATTCTTTTCATAAAAATCTCTTGCATTTTCTATTCAAAGTTTGAAATATAATTTTCAACAACAACAAAAAAAATAATAATAACCTTCGGGGGTTACGTGTAAAAGTATCATAAAAGGATACTTGATTTTTCTTACTTTTTAAATATGTAGGTATTCCTAATATGTACATTTTTCCTTTCAATGTTATCCCAATATTTACATTGCACATTAAATTTTTCTTCTCCAAATAATTGTATGTATGAATACATATACATACATGCAATAAGCATGCATATACACATAATATATACTTTAATATGCAACCTGTTTTGTTTTATACTTTTAAATAAATGGTAGCCTTCAGGATCTAAAGCAAAACAAAATAAACATAAAATGAAAAAAGAGACATCAAAAAATGCCATAGTCATTATTTCAACCGAAATACTTGTTGTCACCGTTACCACTATCATTTTTAAAAATCTGGCATTTTAAATGAATAATCATTAATGGGTACTTCATTAAATGCTTGAAATTAATCTTAGACGACAATCATTTATTCTTAAATTATATTATTTACCACATTTTTATCTTAGGTTTTTTTGTTCAATTCATTTCTATTAACATTTTTCCATTTTTCTTCTTTATAATCCATATTTTGTATGTATGTACATGAATTTTATTCGAATATTTGAAAATTTTATGCGTGATATAATGACACAATTTTGATGACTTTTAAACACGCTTTAATAATAATGTGTTGCTCATAACTATAAAGAAAATGAAGCTAAAGAATTTTTTTAGTATGCAGGTATTTCAATTTTATGACTTATTACTGAAATAGTTTTGTTTTGCCATGATTTGCTTACAATGTTGTTCATTAAATTCAATATTTATACTTTATGTTGCAAACAAACAAAAAATTAAAAAAATTAAATTAACATAAACTAAATTGTAATTCTTTGGAATATTTAACCTTTGTTGAGTAGGTTGTTAAATATACTAAATAATGGCATTTAATTTTGTCGATATCACTTTAATTTCGAAGGCACAAAGTGTCATAAACGGGAACTGAGACCTTAAATAACACTATAAAAAATCATAAAAACGAATTTCCTGCAAGTATCATAAGCCACAGAAATAAAATACTGAAAAATTTTGCATTAGATCCAATTCCCTTAATTATGAGCGACACTGTATATGTAAATGTAATTAAGTGATTGAATAGTTTTTCTTTTATAGAATTTCGAGTAGATGTCTAAAATAAAATGATAGCAAAAAATAGGCATTCTCAACTTAATTAATTTGATTTTCTAAATAAAATGAAACGTAATTATTTAATCAAAGCATAGGTATAACTAAAACATAAAATATAATTAGGAGTATCAAGATAACAACGAATACAAATTATTATTTTTGTCAACAAATCGAAATATTTTAAACATTTAAAAAAAGAAAACGACAAAATATCTGCTTAGACATAATTTTTGATGACGAAACAAGAAAAAAAGCAGATACGAAAGGGAAAGTGTTAAAGATTATAAGTTACATATATGCAATCACACACATATTCATGAATATTGAAATCGAATACTAATCCATTCCGTATTTTTATATATGTAGAATTACATCATATCATTTGAATACTTTTACATACATATACGTACTATGTACATAAAATTTGTACTCATAATTCATATGCATTCATTCATACGTACATATACATACATAGATACATATTATCTTATTTTTTTATTTTAGTCTAAAGCTTCAAAGATGATCATATTTAGAGATCAAAAAGAGGGCGTAAGTATGTACATTAGTACACCCACTAATCTTTAATATACTGCCTTATACATATGTATGTTTGTATGTATGCAAACAGAATTTCAATATGAATGTATTATGCAAACACCAAAAAATTAATAATGTTGTAAGCACTAATGTGTTCAAAAACTTATTTTTTGTATATTTGTGAATAAACATATGGGAATATCGTTATTATAATTCTATTTTCACATCAATTTCATGATGATTTTACACATGCATAAATCTAAAAATGAAAAAAATTGTGGGTGACGTTTGGTCTTTTTTTTTTTTTGGTAAAATTTTCAGTGACTATGAATTCATATAAATTACATATGTACATATGTAAAGAATTTGTTTTAATTTTAAAACATACGGTGTATACATATACCATACCTACCTATAATTAAGACAAAAAAGGCCAGGAAATAAAATGTAAATGATGAAAGACGGCCGAATGACGTGTACCATTCAAGAATAAAATTATTACTACGTCATAAAGATATTGTTGGATTATGATCAATGTGCTGATGATGATGATGATGACGATAATGAACATTCTGTTGTTTTCTGATGATAATGATATTGACGAGGGTGAAAGTGATAATGACGACTGTCGATTATGTATCATATTATATATGATCTCGAACCAATTAGGTTAAATTACTAAAATAAATGAAGTTATGTACATATGTAGATACTGACATATTAATATGAAAAATCTGTGTTTATATGCATTTATGCATATTGTATATACCTATTAATACAAACACAACTAAGAAATAAAAAATATGTCATTAGAACAGTCATCATTTATTATCATCATGTAATGTGATTTTTATTTTTGACTGTCAAATATGCTATCTGTGTTCTGTAAATTAATATACAAATGTAGATATTAGAATTTCAAATAATAATACAGATAATATATTACAAAATTCAAATTTTTGATAAAATTTAGTTCAGCTTGTGTAATTACATAAATACATATACTTATGTATCTGTATATTGATGCATCAAAATTTTATTACATATAGAGTGAAAAAAAAATTTTCCAAAAATCTTTAAAATCTTTAAAATAAAACAAGTATTTATTATGTATAGTTTAATTTTAGAAGAAATACAAATGATTATATAAAATGTAGAAATACTTAGTACAGGGGCGTTTTAAAATGAAAAATTTGATAAATGATATTCTATGTGTTAATGATACTTTCTCTGGGGTATTCAAAAAAATTTACGCCAGGTGAAAGTTTCACAAATCACGATCTAACTCAATCATCATATTTTTAATGATGATCTTAAAAAGAAATAATACTTTCAGTTTAACATAAATTGAAAATTATAAAAATATGTACTATAACAAAAAAAATATGTACTAGGAAACAAAGGAAAAACAATTTCAGTGATTCTTCAAACAATCCTTATTATACGTGCATATGTACTAATTTAAACCTAATGACATGAAGACCTATATTTAATCATGTTTTACTAAAACAAAGCATTTTTATGAAATACAAAAAAGAAAAGAGAAAAATGAACATGAATATAAAAAACAAAAATTGAAATAAAAAAATGAAAAAATTTTCTAGAATTTTCATCAATGAATTGACTTTACACCGGGCCTTCTCTTAAGGTTTCTAAAAAGTCTAGACGATGACAACGGCAGATCTTTGTCAAAAATGTAATTGAAACATAACATACACACGTACTTCGTTCATATATGATTTGTTATTTTCTTTTGTCTTTTTTGTATTTCTTTCAAAAATATTCTTTTTCTTCATTCTTTTTTTTCCTAGGATTTTCGTATACATACATATGTACATGTACATGTAGTATAAGGACATGCTTTAATCATGTAAAAAGGAAAATAAAATAGGGGAAATATAAACAAATGCCTTTTATAAGTCATTCATTAAGATTTTCTTTGTCCTTTTTTTTGCTATTTTCTCATTTTGTGTTTTCATTCGATTTTTTTTTTCGTACAACTTTTGACTTTCAACATCATAGTCATTAAAACCCTCCAAAAAAATGCTAAAATGTCCTTTTTTTTCCAAATAAAAATGAAAGAACAAAAATATTTTCACTGAAATGGAAACATGTAGGCATATTATATATGTATAAAAAAAAATTCAACACACAAAAATGTGAAACAAAAGTAAAGAAAAACGAGTACAAAAGATGAAAATGATATCAAAAAATCAAAAAAAGAGGAAAATACAAAAAGGAAATAAACTCTGACAGGACGAATTTAAACTGAGTCACTAAGCTACTTTTTTGTATATACAGTTTATATTTTTTCCTACTTATAATACTTGTAGGGTAGTCTTAACACGAATAAAAGAGGCTCCTGTTTACCTAATGAAGATAATAATAATGGTGGAAGAGTAACATACCACTGGTGTGCAAAAAGTATGAAAAAATGCAGTTGAATTCGTCACATTGCACTACATTCTTGCACTATATAAATTACTTGAAGCGTATCATTTTAACATTTCATTTATTATAAGTAGGCGGGACCACCACCATACCAACAAATTTATTCGAAATTTTAACCATATACTCAATTCTATTCATTCTCCCTAATTTAAATATAATTATATTTATTTTATTTTTGTTTTAAGTCTTCATTTTTCATCATTGCACTATAGTTTAAAAAAAACATAAATTAAAATTTGTTGAAAAATGACAAATTAAAATTTTATGACAAATATTTGAAAAGAAAGAAAAAAAAATTGCCACATTAAACTTTTACTTTTCTCAATTCTCATTTTTATTAAATATATCCTAGACAAAACATTTCATCAATCCTTTTAAATCTTTAAATACTTACATACAAAATGGTAGCACTGTTCGTAAATTATTCAATTATATCAAAGTAAACACCTATTCTTATTTACTTGCATATACATACATATGTCCATACATACTGCATGTGCATACGTATACATATGTATATAATAAATTATAACGCTATAGTGTATATGAAATTGAAGTAATGAAGAAAGTACAAATAATATTCAGGTAATTACACATAGGGTACAGATAAAATGGAAGTTAAATTTTTTCTAAAATGTTTTTATCAGACGCCATTTGTATAAAATTTATATAGTGTGCCTCATTTATTTCCTATATACATATGTACATTTTTAAGGACATTTTAAAATGTAAACTCATCAATTAAAATTACTTTTTAGACTGAGAATGAAAGTTTTATAATGATTTTTTAGTAAAATTTTTATATTTTAAATTATTTTCCTTAAATCTAGAAAATGTATAGTTATTTTATATCAAAGATTTATTGGTAGAAGAGAAACATAATGAAAACGTCCGAAAGGTTTTTTTGTTTTTAAATGTCCTTTCAAAGTAAATTTTATTTTTAATTTTAAAGGCAATGACAAAGGCTAACATTTAATATAATACATAGTTTCAGTAAAGTTGTGATTTTTAGAAAATATGCGTAATAAGCGTGCAAAAGTTTTTAATCTGGCATTGGAAAAAAGGAGTCAAACGGAAAATAAGTTTTTCGTGAATTGTAAAACCCACCCCAAAAATTATGCTCCATGTACGTAATACATACACACATATGTGCATGTTAAATGTTAAATCTAAATATTCAAGAGAATATACTTGTAACAGTTCATCTAAAGGGTGATGATTATGTTTCGACAATGCAATAATTTCAATAAATATTTAAAACAGTAACTAAAAAATATTTATTTTCTATAAGTAAGTACAATACTGACAAGTAAAGATTATATTTAAAAAAATGTGTATGTACGTTAATACAGCAGTTTCTTCATATTTTGACAAAATCGTTCACCAAAAAACATGCATAGGTACGTATATAAATATGTATGTACATATAGATTTCTAATGTTTGCCTTACTACAAACGAAATAGAATTTCCATTACATGAACATCCATATGTATGTATATTTTGGATTTTAGATGAAACAAATTTCAGATAAATATCCAGACTTCTAAGTTGATAAAAGATATCTGTTTGAAATTCAAAGATTTTTGTATACCGCATACAAGTCTTTATGTACATATGATGTACATATGTATATCCATAGCGCATCCAATATCACTTTAGAGTTTAGACCATACATGCAATGCTTGTCTCTATAACATACACATGTACATACATATATAAATCCAAATCATCAACCCCAAAAATAAAAGTTTAACTTATGTATTTAGTTTTGTATGTAATGTATACACGTATATTTTCTCCATTTTGTTAGTGGCTTTACCGTATGTGTGCAATGTGCTGACTACCCTTCTTTCGATTCTCGATGTATTATTATTGCATTTTGGTATTATTATATATATACTCATGCATTTATATGTACGCATATAAATACATGTTTTTTTAATATATAATACGAGTACTCTATTTTTGCTTGAAAATATACGTACAATTTACGTAAAATGTACATTATACACACATAAATACATATTCTTCTTTTCACCACCGACTTTTTAGGTGTTATATACAAATTTATACATATAAAAAGATGTTACATACATAACAATATATAAAATACAGTCAAAGT
The DNA here is from genome assembly GCA_963971155.1 of Anthrax anthrax. Taxonomy (NCBI): domain Eukaryota; kingdom Metazoa; phylum Arthropoda; class Insecta; order Diptera; family Bombyliidae; genus Anthrax; species Anthrax anthrax. Next base: position 25,035,351 of record OZ020119.1, read on the forward strand.
AAATTGTATATTCGTTCATTTATATTATTATGTCTGCATATATATGCATATCTAAATACTACATACAAATATTTTGTACTGACAAAATATACACAAAAATATACTTCAATTTTTATTTTTGATTTTGAATTGTACTTTTTTAAGTAAAAATTTTTAAATAAGATAACGAAAAAGGGAAAATGTTAAGTAGAGTGGGTATACAATTTTGGGCGGAGTCTAAAATTGTAAATTAATATGTACAAATAAGGTATATATGTACATACATATGTACATATATGCACGTATATTAAATTTGTTTTTGTAATACGTATCTATTTACATATGTACATTTATGTGTAATGTTGTCTGTTTCTTTTTTTTTTTATTTCATTATTAAAAGAACAATAAATTTTATATATTGTACAAGTTTTTTATGTCGATAAATTCGGATTTACTTGTTTTACAATATAATTAAAAGCATATACATATGTACATGCATTTTTGTGTATTTGATTAAAAAAAGATTAAAATTCATAATGACTAATATCTCAGATAAATGTTGCATATTAAAACAATTTATTATCATAGCTTTTTTGTCTATTATTATTTTTTATTATTCACAACTTGTTTTCCTTGTGATGTTTAAATAAAGACGATAACAGGCCAAAATCAAAGACAAAAGCTTTGGGTTCCTCTGCAGTATTTATAAAATGTTGGTACTTTTTACGCCTTATTTGAAAATTATTTTCACAAAAGAAAACTTTTTTGAAAAAAATTGAAAATATTTACATGTATTTATTTAAAAGATTATAAAAATTTAAATCTTTTAAAAAATCTAATCAATATTTTGGTTTAATTTATTTTAGTTGCTATTAGTTACATTTATCATTAAAAGATTTTTGTTCGTTTCAAAGAAAAAATGTAAAAGTGACTACAATGCTTTCTTTTTTTTTTTATTATTTAATTGATGTATCTATTTATAAAATCTGCTTTGTGTTTTGAATGTTTGTTTTTGTCCTTTTTGTTTTTAATCTAACGTATTTTCTATAAAAAGTTTACTATCGGTTATTGCTCGACCAAAACGAAGTCTTATTCGAAAAATTCTACTCATATATTTACACAATGGCGCAATGCATACAAACACATAGAACGAAAACCCACAAATGGTGTAAACTATTTTTGAAGTATTTTATTTTATATACATGTACAATATACATGTCTATGTAGGATCTAAAAAAAATCATACAAATATTTTAATGAATTCATGTGTATGTACATTGATCCTTTCATATGCATAAACACAAAGGTTCGTCCTTAAAGTTAACTACTTCCCTGATAACAAATTTTTTACTCTATACATATGTACGTATTTTTCCATTTTTTTTTAACTTTTTACTTTTTTATACAGCTTGTCTCTGGGCGCCGGGTCATTAAATTGCATCTATTAGCTCCATCATCACATATAGCTCGTATTCTACAACACTGAACACTGTCAAGTGTTAGTCTGCTAGTACATATAATTCGAATTCACTATCATTATTCACTACATGTACTACTCCACTTACTATATTGTCTAAATTCTGTTTGTATATATATACCACGTACATACATATGTACGTACATATTAGTTATGAACAAAATTACATACGTATGTACACACAAACAGATATACTTTTTACTTATAGTTTTTGTTGAAGTTGTCAGGACTTAGAGATTCGGGTAGATTTTACTCGTTTCCTGTCATATTTACAGGATACAGCATCAACAAAAAAAACTTTATTCAACCCCATAATCAGATTTAAAGTTGAAAATTTGTACCTAATTCATTGGTTTGAGTTAGAGTATGCAAAATACGCGTTATACCTTTTAAAGTAAAAACTTATTGAACCTATAGTTATTATGCATTTATGTATATGTTAAATGTATGTTTGTACTATTTTAATACTATATTTTCAAAAATATATGTATGTATGTATAGAAATAAGTTTTTTGTTTAAATGATGTAGTCTGATGCATACGATATGTTGTAAAAAGTCTTGTACACATTTTAAGGGGTAGTTACATATATTTATCTACATATGAGTACTTATACTATTCGCATATGTAGGCTCGTATGTAGCGAATACATAATGCAATACTATAGATTTTTGATTGAGTAAAACTTGTAGTAAGAGAGAGTCAATGCCATTAACAGAAAACTATATGAAAGAAAATAAACAAAATTGTTGGGGTGTAATGGGTGGTTTGGATTTGGTTTTCCAAACTTTATCTATACATATATGTATGTATATATATGTATATGATGTACCATAGAACTGCAGAACTTACTGATCAAATCCCCGGGAAAAGCATTGCATTTGATAAATACTCGTATGTAGCATATTGGTATTATATGCATGGTTAAATATATTTCCATTTTCCATGTTGCTATTGCTACCAAAAATGCTGCTTGCCTGTCTGTATCCAATATTTTGATGCCGGTATTTGAATTAACTATAGATAGTATCTATCAAAATATATATACGATGTATGAAATTTTTAAAAATATATAATATGAAATTTTGTTTTTTGCTGCAACCAGCATCAGTTGCAGTAATATTATTCCATCAGCTAATACAATAACTACAATTGTAAATGTGCATTGAATTTTTATCATAAAAGGTTTATCAATTCAACCATGTATACAATACAATAATAGCATCAGAGATCACCACACAAGTTTTCCAGTTTTTTCTTTCTTTCTTTTTTTCTGTGTTGTATGTTCTTTCTTCCGTCATCGTCTTTTTTTTTTTTTTGTATACATATACATATTTATGTATCCTAGCTAAATCGTGTAATAAAGGATGGATGGACCCACTAGTATTATTATCAAGCGTCGAGTGCATTCAACCAAAATTTAGAGATGAATTTTATTGTTATATGAATAGGGGAGAACCAATTTTTATATGTATTACATACATTTAAAATTGTGTATGATGTGCACCGTATTGCTCAACAAAAATAAAATCATAATAACAATGAATGTTATTGACCTCAAGAGATCGTCTTTTTATACTTATTTTAGTTTCTTTTTTTAAATTAATAATGAAAAATTAAAGTAAAATTTGATTTTAACCACTTTTTTCTATCAACTTTTTTGAATAACATCCTATCTTTTAATTCTTTTTCTCATTATATGTATAATCACCTTGTAAAACTCTTCAAAATTCAAAAGCTACTCAAAGAATAACAAGAAATTTTGTCCTTTTATACATATCTAACAATAGAAGAATAAATTGATAATTGACCAGGAACATGACGTAACATGAAGTAATGTTCGATTTATGGTTGAGGCCGTTGAGGCCATTATTCATTCAAATGTACATTATATAATTATGCTGATATTATAGCTTAGTGCATTATATTTCATAAAATTTGACCATCAATAAACAAAAATATAATTCCTAAGTGGTAATAATAATGTAAAAATAATAAATGTAATTAATTTATTTTGGAAACTTTATAAATGCGAACAGAAAAAAATGTATCCTTTTAATTCCGAACTACATGTATATGGATGTACATATGTACATTTAAACTTTAAATTGTAATATGTTATAGTTCCTACTCGTAAATGGCCTTTTATCAAAATCCTTCAAAGAATAAAAAAAAACTGAATAGAATTTGAAAAAAAATTCTTCATATTATGCTTAGAGGAAAACGAACCAAATGGATATTTTTTTTTATATTTTGCATAAAATATAGACATATGCCCTTTTTCTCATTCCGCACATGTTAATACTACATGTCTGTGCAGAATTTTTTTTTTTTTTTGCTGTGTAACAACTTATAATACAGATATGTATGCAATCTTTAGTTTCAGGATACCAAACTGAGATGTTTTCATTTTGCCCATTTATCCTAGCTTTGATTCAAAAAAAAATTATATACGTTTCCTATTTTTATCTCTTTCTAACAGCATATTCACTCGACATGAAAAGGATTTGAAATTCAAAGTAAAATATATCATAGAAACACAAAAACTTTATGTGTTCATCGTATAATCACTTACACATTTAAAATCGATTTTATATACTGCACACATACATACTTACATACATTATAAAAGTTCACTTTTATACAATACAAGTATAGTACGCACAATATTTATGTATACATTCATACATATGTACGTACTTTTTAAATTAACATATACATATACATACGTACTCACATGATGTATCTTATTTTCAAAGTACATGTGCAAAAGAATTCCTATCCTGAAAAATGTATATGAATTTTATACGATATCCTCCACAATTCTCATACTTATCATTTTAATAACCAATCTCCACCTCCACCCACTTAAATCTTAACATGAAAAAAGTTGCAGCAGGTTTGGTTTATATGGGAAGCGTCGAGACAATTTTATCGATCCACAATGTTCGTGGCCCTGGGGGCGACGCCCTGACTGTGACCTGACTTGACCTTTTTAGTATGTATATATGCATATACAAAATGTTTCGCGTTAATGCGTACACACGTAACTAAAAGTTATATGTATATACATATCATATAAAAAGGACAAATTTATATAAATCTGTGCATGGTTTGAATGTTTTTAAAACACATACGCATATAAATGAAAATTTTTCGCAAACTTTGGATAAAGAGTAGATTTTATTTAACAGACATGCTACCAACACAAATTCATATACGAACATAACACATATGCCATCATTTATGTATTATTTATATGGATACATACATTTATATACATTTGATCAGAAAATATTAAAGGAGAGTTTTGTTTATCCTGTGAGCCCTTGCTTTGATATTTTAATATATACATGTAAATATATCCATACATATGCAATATATGTATGTATATACATATGCTGTATATGTTTGTGTAATTTCATGAATATGTTACACTTGTTTTTATTTTGATTTGCATATTCCGGTTAGGCATACTATCATTATAATTTTGCACATGCAATGCAAAATTATTTCTATACTATCATCCACATATACATACAAATTGTATGTACATGATTTATAGGCACTAGTAAATGCAAGTTTTATACTAGTCATATCTTTGATTTTTAGTAATTTTTCTACGTACAGTAAAAAAAAAACAAAAAGAGAAAGGAAAAAAAAAATACAAACATGAAAAAAAAAATAAGTGTAGAAAAATTAAAAATATAGGTCACAATATTACAAGGATTTTTAATTGAAAAATATTTTTTTTTATTTTAAATTTATGCATATTAAATTTGAATTTAAGAAAAATCGAACATTATTCGATATGAAAAAACGTACGTTACGTATACATGTTTAAGCATTGGATTTTATTTATTTGAAAACATTTATCATGTGAATTATTTTCTATAGAATATGTAATTACTTTAAAAATATTTTAATTTTTTTTATCCTTCTTAATTAAAAGCAAAAGCGTTATATAAGCTTCAATTTATGTTTACGATTTTTGTTTTTGTCGTTTCTTGTGTAACAACTAATTATGTATGTAGACCATTGATTTTCAATTTTTAGTAGATTATTGATTTTATTGTTTTATACATTTTTTTTATGTACTATAATTTTGAATTTCAAAAAATTGTTAATAAATTAGAATTAAAATAAATAAAATGTTTACATAAAACAAAAAAAAAATTGATGAAATACTTTTCATTGCCAATACATATTATAAAATTTGATAGACAATATGCGAAAATAAAATTTACACCCACAAGTATGTTTTTTTGTTTTTATACATCTCGTTTACGTACGCATCTTGAAACATATTTTTATATTCATATACAAATATATGTATGTACATATTTACAAAAGACGAATGTTTTATAAAATATACATCATGAAATTGAAATATTATTTTTTTTTTTTAAATATTTTTGTAAAGAAAAACATCGTATAAAATTTACTTTTCGCAATCGTATAAGTCACGCACCCTAATTTTATTTCTATTTTGTTTTTCATTTCGTTTTTGTATATTATATATACTAATACTAATGTATGTACGTACATAAACACATTACACATGCATCAATATGTCTGTGAATATATAATGATGAATAAGCTAGACGTCTACATAAAATCTCCTATAAAATTGGTCATGTCGGGGGTGCATTTGAAAATTCATTCACCCCTCAACCTAATAACAGGCATTGAGAATACACTGAACTTTATGGAAATGCTTAAAAAAGCGTTGTTCTGCTTGTTAACTTCTTTCTTTCTTTCGTTTTTATTTTATTTTATTTTTTTTTGTTTTCGTCCTTTCCATGACGAATATAATATTTCACTGTTGTTTTTATTGTTTTAAAAAAATAAACATACCTAACATACCTAGTTTTAAGGGAGGAAAATATTAATATTATTTGATATAAATACTTTTTCCAGATGTATATGTATGTACATATAGAGGTATAAAATAAAAATAATATTATGCGAGAATTGGTACGCAAAAAAAAAGAAATATAAGCAAAACAAAAATATTATAGGTAGTGTATTGACGGCACGGCGCGTTAAAGGTCAATGTCGTGATAATATTACAGTCTTCTCACCATATCCCCGTAAATTATCACAATAAAAAGTATACATATACACATATATATATGCGTATACAGTGTACATATGTATGTACAAAGTACGTACATACATACATGTATATACTCATATAGGTTTTATCGGCATTTCTTTTCCAAGATTTTCAAGGCAAAAGAAAAGCTCATTTATTACTTAGCACTATACCCAAAGAACTTTGTTTATATGTATTGAATAAATATACATTTTCGATGCGTTTTTTCTTGATTTGCATACGTTTAGAAAGGGTATATTTTCACCTTAAGGGATAAAATTAACAGCAATTGTCTACCAAATGAGACTGATTTTTAAATGATAATGAACTCATTTAAAAAGGGAAAATAATAACGACAAAGAACATAAAATTATTTTGAAATTATTTGATTTAAAATATTTGAATAATTTTACGTATTTGATATTTGGTTTTCTAAAATAATTCATATTTTGCTACAATACAATATACCTAAACAAACTGATAAAAATTCATTTGAGCAACTCTGTTAATTTAAAATGGAAATTTGTGCTTTTACGTATAATTTTTCTCGAATATTACTGCCACCTACTATCGGTGTTCGATATTGTTTATACAGAATATACACATGTATTAATTTGTCATATGCGTATAATTGTCAGATACATATATATGAATGTAAATATGTAAATAAAAGTTCATTTATAAATTTATACAAATAACACAATATTGATTATATATTATGTACATACTTGAAATTTGTTGATGACGCAGGTCATTTCTCTTACCTGACAAGTAACATAAGAAACTCACATACGTTTTATTGTATGTATACATATTTTAATTCAAAAAAAAAAAAAAAAAACAAAAAAACCAAAGAAAAAAACATGGTACAAATTTCAAGGGAACTTTAGCGGCGTCGTTTAAGTCATCAACACTGTTGAAACCATTGCCGTCATCATGTTGCATTTTCAAATTCTTTTCCTACATTATAATTTTTCTTTTTATATTTTTTTTGTTTTATTTTTGCAATTTTTTACTTTTTCCGGGAGCAATTTGTTGTTGGTAATACATGTCTGCACGCGACTATTAAAATGACTTAAAAGAAACGAAAGAAGGAAATAATACAAAAAAAAGAAGAGATTTTACTTTTATTATTTGAAAAATATGTACATACATACATACAACTATGTATGTATATATAATAAAAGGAATCAATGTAATTCAAATGAATGTATGCAAAAATATATAGGAACAAGAATAGATATTGCACTGAATATTTATTCCACACAAAATACGATAATGAAGTATTTAATGATTATATATTTTTATACGGCGCCTTTTTTCATTCATTTATCAACAAAATGATGATTCATTTAATGGGAGGTATTTAACGAAAATGTACAATTAAATGTAATTATAAGATATGTACATATATTGTATTTGTATGTTTTGGTTTTTTAAATCTATTTCAATTTATAGGATCAAATTATTATTTTATTTTTGAAATAATTTAGCAATTGCAAAAATTTGAAATTTTCTATTGGTTTTTGTAAAAGACAATTTTTAACAAAATTGTGCATCAAAGATGAAGAAATCAATATATTATTTTGCAAAATTTATAAATATTTAGGTACTCTTTGTCGCTTCATTTACTAACGGTTAAATACTCATATATGTACATACGCAAATATGTATATTAATATTTCATTATTCATACATACATATGTACATATCTATTTATGTGTACCTTGATATAAAAATATCTTGCTATGCAGTATTATTGTTATAGTGATAGTCTCCCCAAAACTTTTGAATTAAAATTACATTTATTTCTCAAATATCTGTACATAACCCTGTCTAGACAATAAACACAATTTTGTACAACCTTTGTAATCATTTGTCTGTATTCTGTAAGGGTAGTCAAATGTAAGCACATACTCATATGAATGTTTCATCCTGAAAATATTTTTATATACCCCTTTCCAACTTATCTTATATATCCGTACATACATTTTCACAGCACATACATACACATACAACAAGCTTATATATTTCTTCTCTCATTACCTTGAACATAATAATATTTTATATTTATCTTTCTGTTGTATAAAACTTTATAACTCATTTAGTTGTTTAAAAAGCATCCACATAACTAACCAAATAAACACCAAAAATGCGCTTCGTCTTTAAATCTTTTGATAATTATCATAACCATCGTATAATCTTTCTTCAGGCTTAAAAAATACTTTTGGTTACTAATGTTACTATACTCATTGTTTTATTTAACGCAATTGTTTTCATATCCATCATCATTATAACATTTTGTCATGAATTATCCTTTTTTTTTATTAGCTTTATAATATATGTATGATGAATGTAAAAACACATTTAAAAAATTCAAGAGATCCTTTCCGACATGTAATATTATACACAATAACTGTTTCATATTAAATTACCACTTTTTTTATTTTTAACAAACATTAAGATAAAAAGATTGTTTGTACATCTAAAAAATCATATACATAATATAATAATTTTGTCGATAATTCATTTTGATGTATTAAGTATTGAAAATATTTTTGTGATATTTTGCATAAATTATTGTTGTATATAACTAAATATTTCTATATTGAAATTTCTTTTGATGCGTCACTTACATTTCATATAAGACATTGTATGAAAAAAAAAAACAGAAAAAACTCATCCTTTTATTAACTTTTTTTTGTTTCTATTCATTCTTTATTATCCTTTTCTCAGTCTCTTATTCATTAATTTTTTTTTTTTTTTTAACAAAATGACGGTATGTGGGTCTTAACTTTATAATTTAGGATCCTACTTGTCTGACTCATTCCATATCGTCATCATAACATAATTGTGTGTTTGTTCTTTATACAGACTTTCCTTTCTTGTATTTTTCTACTTTTTTTCAGTTTTATTTCTTCTTCTTTTTTATTTGTTTATTTTCATGTATATATTGTGTATGTATTAGATGCAGAACGCGTTCGTTGCCTTTTATGTGGTATCTGCACATAACCACCATCTTACACTTGAAAAATATCAAGAGGGAGGTAATGTCTGTAAAATATAGAAATTCAAACAACATAAAATGGAAGAATCTCAGCCCGTTATCTAACCAACAACACTAACAATAAGAGCTGTGTGGCATTGACATAGCGCAGAAATGTAAAGCGACGATAACAGTGTTGACTAACCAACGAACCGACCAAATCATTCAACCAACCAAGCTCCCTGTAATATGAAGTGCGAAACGATGATCCCTCATATCATTACGTTACCAAGCAAACGAATTGCTTTTGTTCCGTCGCCGCCATTTCCACTTTGTACGTAAAAGAGAGCATTTGCCTTTTTAATAAATTGGTTTGGGGTCTTCAGGATCATTGTATCTCATACAAATATGTAACGTATTCGTACATTACGAAGTTTGGCCTTTGGGTCCACAATAAGAGTTATGGTTTTTGTTGAAATTGGATGTGCTGTACCAATGTGTAGGTGTACATAAAGCGTTTATAGATATAAGTACATACATATATTAATGAAATGGACGATACATATAATGCCTAAAGGACTGAGACGGTTTCATGTAAAACATCAAATCAATATTCAACATTGAAGTTTATTTAAAATAAAGGCTATAAAATATGGAGGTGACATAATGTACTTCAATCGTTTTATGATAGTTATCGTTGATACTTTATCGAAAGTACAACGTAACATTGCCTTCATATACAGATTCATTTAAAAATTATACGGATTTCAATACACACACATGTGAATATTATACGTGTATAGACCATATACAACACAAATTAAACATCAATGCAACTTTTTCTGTTGCACTTTCGTATACATACATATGTATGTTGCCATCTTATACACTCAAAAAGATACATAAAGCTTTTTTTAATTTGATCCCGTCTTTTTGTCATATTTTGCCCAATTTTTAATTAAGTACCGTACTATTAGGGAAATTATTATACCAACACCTGAATAAAATAATTAACATTTAATTTTTCATTTAAACCCCTTTTTTTGTGTACACAAGAGCAATAGTTTTAACAAGAGTAAAAACAATTTTTCTGTTAAACTGTCAACAAGATCTAGAAAAAAGTTACTTTTTCAATTATACTGTTACAATGGTTCTTTGAAAATTTTTGCTGTAAATTCCATCTTTTATATTATTAAACAAAGCTGAAAACAAAGTAGAATAAAATAAAGTGCTATGGAAAATAAAGAAACAACAAAAATTATTCCCAAATTGAACAAATGGGGTGTAAATGTTGGCGGATGCAATTAAACTTTCAAGAAAGGAAAACAAAGTATGAAAAAAAAAAAATGTAATTTCTTTTACTCTTAATTTTGTAATATTCAGTCTTGAATAAAAATAATGAAAAAAAAAATCATTGAACGAAAAAAATTTCATCTTCATCTTTTTTCATCATATTCTTATATTAATTTTTGTTTTATTATTTTTATTTTGTCGTCGTTTTATTCCTTTTTCTAAAGTACTTTTGATATCAGACAGTAAAATCCATACTTATTATTACTTTTTTTTTGCACAGAATATACATATGTTTCTTCAAATGTTTGTGTAATACTTGTAAAAACAAATTCTTATATGTATATGTATGTAATATTTTGGTCCTGATTCCTGAATCACTTTTATATAGACTCTTTTATACAAGCATGTATGAATAATATACACATAAAAAAAAATTACAAATCTTTGAACGTATGTGTTATGTCTGCAATCACCCTTTTATTTTCGCCGACTTTTAATTTACTGTGTTTTACTCTTATCCTTATTCTAATTTTTCCATTATTATATTTTTGCTTTCAGTGTATACAGTTTTTTACACACATACAATATTGTTCATTTTTGTTTATTTTTTTCATTTTTTACTTAGATAAGAAAAAGCAAACATAAATATATGTATGTACTATTATATATTATTGTAAATTGTTTTTGTATTCGAAAATATATTTTATAATATACATATAGTATGTATAAGGTGTAGGTAAAATCCTGATGCTTTCATGTATGGATTTTACAAGTATAGTACATTAAATAAACGTTGCTAGAAAACATATGTGTGTATGTTAGAATGTTTGATAAACCGAAGTTACCACATGTATTGAAAATTGTTTCCTTTTTTAAAATCCTTTATTATTTTAATTGATTTCTTTTTTTTTTTCATAATTTTTCATTTTACATCATCAATTCAATACTATAAAATTAAATTTATTTTTAACTTATCAATTATTTATGAAATCAGTACATAATTTAAATACCTTACTTATTCGCAAATAAACAATGGTAAGACTAATTTCACTACATATTCATATGAAAATTTGGGCGTTCAAAATATCGTAATTTTCTTATTTTGTTATTCACATTAAAAGGACACAATAAAAGAATTTAAAAGTACATTTTTGATTCTTGCGTACTTCACATGAATATTTATCATTGTATTTGTAGGTGGTTAATCGTCGGATATTATAGAAATTTCTTTCTATAGATGTTGATGATGATGATGATGGTTTTGTTATTTTTGTTGTTGATAATGGTGATGATGATACGGTAACGACTGTAGTTCCGGGATTTATATACTGCATACAATATATTTAGAGGAATAGAATGTGTTGTGACGCATACTATCAATGTCGCCATACCGACGTTGCGCATTGTTGGCGTAGGTTAGTATACTCTCGTATCAAATTTTCATTAATGTATGTATTTGTTGCTGGTTTTACTATATGTAAAGGGTTCATTGGAACCTACATATATGTATCTACATGGTACATGTTTTTGTTTCTCTTCTCTTAATTTTTCTCCTTTTTTGTACAGAATTTTGTACATATTTTTCCTTTTATATTTTTAATTTCTTCAACTTTCCTCGAGTTTCAATTTTTTTTTCTTATTTCATATAGTAAGCTTTTATCACATTTGTGTTCATGTTTTTACACATGAATGTATGTATGTATGTTGGCAATTTACTTTTTTTTATAATTTGTTGGGTTAACCCAGACAGTAAAAAAAAAGTAAAAAATACGATTTCTTTGTGTGGTAATTTTAACAGAATAAAGTTCGATATCCTGAGGACCAGACACAAATAATAACTCTTGTTCTGTTCAACGAAGATGTACAAATGAACACAAAAAAAAAATACAAAAAGATATTTGAACGTGTAAAGGTTTGTCTTGATTTTAAAACAAAATCAAAATTTTGTAAATGATTTAAAAATCTAAAACTCAAAACACATCCAACTTGGTAAAATTTTCCTTTCTTATATTTTTTCAAAAAATGATACAAGAATAGTAAACATCCATAAATTAAATCTAATTTTAAGTAAAGGAAAGTCTCATATAAAAAGGTGTCCTTTGACATTTATATGAGAATTATCCATACTGATGTTTGAACAAGCTAAAAGGCCATTCAATACATATACATACATTCATAAAAGCTGAAGAAAATTATGTCCTTTATGTATTTTAAGTAAATGAATAATACATTAATAAACAAATTATACATAAGTATATAATATATAACATAACATATGAAAAGTATTCACTTACTTTCATTGTAAATTATAAGGATAAATATGTATGTATGTATATATGTATATTCATGTAAAGAAATGCAATATGTGCATGTACATACATACATACATATATCATGAGGATTGAGGATGTACACATACATATATACGTTCTACGTAAAATGTAAAAATGCATTTATACCAATTAGGGGAGTAAAACAAATACTGTTACAATTGTTATTATGAGTTTATATAAATTGATATTTCTGATATTTTTGAAGTTTAATTATAATTTCATATGATACTTATGTCAAAGTGTCAAGTAATATGATAACCACTATACTACAGATCATTCATGAGATAAAATGATACAGCTAAAATACACATGTACATTTAATATAAATTAGGCAATAAAATACCTAATACAACTTCATATGTAATGAAATTTGATTTTAAAAATTAAAAAATCCAGTTAAATGTATGTAATAAAAATTATAAAATTTTCAATTGAATTTCGTTAAACTGAAAAAAAAAAATGAAAATATTTTATTAAACAATTATTTAGAAAGTGAAAGCTTGCAAAATCCATATTCTAATAGATACATATTTGATAATGTTGCCGACGATTTATATAAAATGTAATAAACCTGTAATATTTAAAAAAAAAAATTATAAAAGTACGATAAATTATATAAATTATTTTATTGATTTACAAGCACAAACAAAAAATATTTAAAACTTCTATAAAAATTTGTTAAGTGAAATTAACAACAAAAAATAAATAAACACAAAATTATTTTACTTCATTATTACATCTCATTTTTGTTGTTTAATTCATCCATTATCAAATTTAAAATGTACTTTAGACCAGACAAATAAATATGTCCCAAATTTCTACTAAAAAATGTAATTTTAAATTAGGAAAACTTTTTTTTAATACATATATATGTAAGTGAAAAATCATCTGATTTTCTTGACATCAGATTTTCTTGGCACAATATTATTTTGTTGTTTTTCTTTTTTGTTTTTTATGTCTTTAATTTTTAGCTTTGTTTAATTTTTATGTTTTGTTTTGTAAATATACTTACATATACATTAGCTAAATAACATTCAATATTTATTTTTTGTTTAAAATATTAAAAGTCGTTTATACACTTACATATGTATGTATGTACATATGTATACGATTTCTACCTAGAATGTAATGTATAAAATCAAACATGTAGTCAATAACTAAAATATATTTTGATTACTTTTATGTATTCCTATGTTCGGATATGCATGATTTTGTTAATGTACATATGTATAAGTATAAATAAATAAGTATTTAAAAACTATAAAATGAACTTACATTTTATGCATACCAAAATATCTGATGATGAGAAAAATATTTCTACATTTTTATAATGTTCAATTTATATTGCATATTATACTTATACAGTGCATGGTATAAACAGGGCTCTTGTATTATAAATACATATATCTACACAACCACATATACTAAAATGCATTCAATCAATTTTAATATATATAGGTATGTATCTCATCATAGATATCTCATCATATAAATCTACATACATACATATATGTACACATATATTATATATACCACTTATTTTATATAAATTTTTCATACATATTGTGTATATTGAAAATATTTTAGAGATATGTACATACATGTATTTTAAAGTAGGTACACAGGAAAAATCTGACAGGAAATTGTGGTGATTTCAAAAATAGACAAAATCATACGGCGCAATGCGTATTTGTATAGTTATTTTGAGGTCTCCCAGAACTAATAATAAAATTTTCTAGACGACGATGTCGACGATCGAAATGATGAGATTTGTGTACTTGTCTGTATAATGTATATATGATATGAATCTTTTAGATGATGTACAATGAATTATATACATGTATATTATATTAAAAAAATAATTACAATGACCACCATCAGACTAGACTACTGACCTGGCTAGATAATTACTCGTGTATTGGCCTGGCTTTTTTTAGCTTCTTAACTAAATTATGAATTTATATAAATAGGTATATTATTATTGAATTCTAAATGATTGTATATATACACTGTACAATATTAAAATATTCTGTAAAAAAATATACAAAAAAATATATATATTGTATATTTTTAAATATGATAATTGACATAATAAGCATTTGGTTTAATATATATTTGCATTTGCATACTTGTATTAATTGCAATATTCGTGTATTACATTAATGTTTTATACTTGGTTGATTTCATGATTATTTTACAAAAATATTTTTCTTTTATTTTGAATTATTACATTTAATAAAATTTTGTAATTAATGTAATTATAAAAGAAATAAAAATAAATCAATAATGTTAAAATTTATTACAATATAATATATAGATAATAGCATATAATAGTTTATTTTTTTAGATGTTTAGAAAATTAAAATACAATTTCATGCTGGTTAATGTTTCATTAACTCATGATATAAGAATAATATTTACAAAAAAGTGATAAGTTTACAAATTTTCATTTATATGTTACCTATTAATCTTATGATCTTCTTTAAAAAAAAATAAAATGTGTTTTATATTTACAAAATTTTAAATTTAAATTTTGTTCTAAATTAATGTCATTGGACTTGTATATATAAACGTGTATCATGTATCCAAAATTGCATTTGTAAATTTTTTTTTATTTTTTATTTTTATTAAATTTAATTTAAAATTTCCAGCTGCCTAAATTTTATCTCTATAATTTATATATACATATATTTCAATACCAATAAATATTAAAATTGAAATTTGAAAAATACGATAAAATACTGTACATGTATTTTATACAAACCATGTACCTACATACACATGCATGTATGTAATTGTTTATGTACATTGTAAACAAACAAACAAACAAACAAAAAAAAATTGTTTCCACTTGTAAAAACGGAATAACATTTTTTATCATTTTTGGTTTTTTTTCTGTTCTTTTTTTTTTTTAATCTTTAAATGCAATCGATATTAATCTTTATTTTAGATTTCAATGAAATAAATTTTGTTTTTGTCTCATTAACAAAAAATTTTACAACAATATGACACATACATTATATATGAGTATGTAACCAATTTAATTTCGTTGTACGTACTTATGTATGGATTTGTTGAACACTTAAAGGTTTTGTCAAAAGTTCAAAATAAATCTTAATAAACACAAAAAATTCATTTCCATTTTAATAATTTAAACAAAATTTTTCATTAATTTTTTCTTTACTTTTTAATAAAATCCTTTTTTAAAAAAAAAATCAATATCACAGTTGCATTGCTGTTGTGCAAAAAAGATCGTTATCGGTTGTTTAAATCTTAAATCAAAATATTCATGAATGTGATATCTAAAATTCAAACGGGATCAATAGTAGGGTGTCTCAATTAAAAAATTTAGTTACTTTTATGGCTTGAGGGCACTACATAATTCAAGTTCCAACCAATGAAGCTTTTATTTTATCTTGTTAAACTCCCTTTAAATGTATAAAAGAACGCAATACGAATACCAAATTATGTATGTACATATGTACAATCTATATGTAAATTAAATCGTGTGATCGATTTGTTATCTTGATATATCACATGAAATACTCTTTAATTAGTAACATCACTGTATGTTTAATAAAACAAAATGAAAAAAAAATTCTTACCAACATCCAATTTTGTGAACTTACCAATAACACCCAGTATTAAAAGGAAAGGTTCTTTTTTTTAGAAGTTATCACATGGTTGCATTTTTTTTACGTATATTGATGTGCAGAGATATATGTACACGTATACGTACGTATGGATATTTGATCGTTCAATCCGCTGCAATACATGTTTGTATAGAATTTTTAACTTCTTCGACTGCAATTTTTTACATAAATATATATTGAAATTTTTCTTCGTTCAAAATTTTTATTTTTATTTATTTATTTTTTATTTTTTTTTTACACAGGTTATCTTCTTACGCGTGTCGAAGGTAAAATTGGATCTCCTGAAAAACCATTATCTGATCTTGGTCTGATATCATATCGTTCATATTGGAAGGATGTATTACTTGATTATCTATGTACACGTACTGGTACAACGCTTAGTATTAAAGATGTTTCACAGGTAAACCAAATTGAATTATTGTATTTTTGTTTTTCTTTTGTTATAATTAAAGCCTATTTGGTATATATATTCAGAGTTTACACATCAAAAAGTAGAAATGAAAGAAGGCCCAAAATATTTTAAACTGCATACATATACATAAATGTATATATTTATGTGCTAATATAGTTTTTATATTTTGAAGACAATTTTTTATCATAACAAATTTCCTTCTTTTTTTTAAATTAAGTTTTATGTGCGCATGCATTCTTTACTTAATCTTAATTGAAACTAAACATGCTAAACAGGTGCAGAAAAGGTATACATTTTTATTACGCTATACTCATAAGTACATATTTAGACAACCCCCGATATATATGAATACATATTTACGTACATATATCGTATATCCATATCAAAAACATTGCACAAATGTTCACATATTACCAGCATATAATTCATCTTTGTATATATTTGTATATATATATATGGCATTCATAAAAATTTTTACATATAGATTACACATTATGTACATATATTTTTCATGTTGATTAATCTTCTGTACATAATTAAGTGCTTTGCTTAATTCCTCAGCCATTTTTTTTTTTTAATATTCATTTCAAATTTTATGGGTAGTCCTTTCCTTAACTAACATAGTTACATATACACGTAGATAACTTTTTGTTTTGTTATTTAAACTGTAATGAGAACAAATTTAAACATTCTATCAAATTATTTTATCAAATTTTGTACAAAAAAAAGAAAAACTATGTAAGTACAATATACGGAAACCAAAAAAAAAAAAAAAAAAAAATTAAAACAAGCAAATAATCAAAATGTTTGTTAATCCCAGGTGTACTGAGTCATATGATTGTATTTTAATTGGATTTTGATGAAATTTGAGATTTTTTTTTCATAATTATATATTGTACAATATTTAAAGTTCGGACACAAAATTAATAAGGAAAAAAAATGATTAATTTAAAAATTTGTAATTTGTCCTTATTGTTTTTCTTTTCGAATAAAAATTACAAGTTAGTGGAACTTATGCAAATCCAAGAAAAATACTTGTACACATTTAAATTGTACATACATATGTTAATGTAATTAATTTTAACAAATTTATATAACATATACCTGAGCAATAAAAATAATACATATACCATTTGTAAATCAATCCTTGAAATTTCTTATATACATATGTATGTGTGTAGGCATATTTTATACACTTGTTTGGTAATTTAATATTTTGATTATACATTTACATATACATATTTATGTACATGTATTAATATCATATAACATTTCATGTATTTTGGATGAAAATAAAAACACCTGGTAATAATGATGTCCTTTACATAAAATTTAGCATATATGTATAAAAATTTTATTTATTTAATTTAAATTTAAATTGAATTACATTATGCTATTCAAGTTTATACCTATGTGTATAAGAATTGATATATCTTTTTGAATATTTTTATTTGCATAACGATATAACTTTTTTTTTTGGTATTAATTCATCGACTTTTACGATCACTTTTTTTCAAATTGATTGAGTTGATTACATTTTTCAATATTGGCTTAGAATTAAAATAAAATTAAAATATGCTGATTGGTAATGGTTTTTTATGTAAAACATTTAAAATATAAACATGTGTATACGAATTTACATTTATTTTATGTATCACTTTAATTCATATGAATATGCATAAAATATCATCAAACATTTAAATTTATAATTATTGAATTGCATAATTTTAAGATTTTCATAATTTTTAATCATAAATTTTATTTCTTTTTTACGTACATTTTCTCATTTACATCATGCATTTAAATTGAATTTGATTAAAAAATTTAATTTTGAAGATTGTAAAAAAAAAATAAAATAAAATACAAATAATAACGCAGTATTATCTTTACATTTTTTGTATACACCCTCATTAACAAAAGAATAAAAGTATAATATATTATTTATATTTAAATACATACTGTATTTTTTATTAAATAAAAACAATCTATTTAAGCTAATTTATGAAGAGCACACGTAATTTTTTTTTTTATTTAGTTATTCAGTTTATTTATACTTATTTAAAAGTTTACATATTAAAATTGTATAAATTAAAAAATTCAATATTCTATATCAGATCATGCATATGTATGTACACAATATAATCAATATTCACATACATATGTATGTTGTCAGTTGTGGTACAATGTAGATAACTAAAAGGAATAATATGTTGACTAAATAAAAACAGAAGACTTAATAAGGGTAAGAAGATGATATGATGATCATTATTATCATCAACATCATTATCACCATGGTGGTGATGATAATATAGTTTATTTTCTTTATACATACATATAATACAGTATATATATAGTATACACGTATGTATGTAAACATAAAAATATGTAATGTATGCTTAACATATTTATTATTATAAAATATATACAATATGTTGCAAACGAAGACAAGATAAATGAATTTTGACTGAATTTATGAAAGTCAACCATTTATCGTTGACCATAAATATATTAATGTATTATGAATGTAATCACTTTAATATTACTGTTACCTTTACTATACGTATATATTTTATATGAGTAAACAATGTATAAATATTAACTTTTATCATGTGAATACGTAGAATCTATACATCACATACTCAACACGTACTAGGTTATTTCTGTTTTTATTTTACTTTAAAGTATATATAACGTACCTACAGAAATGTACGTAAAAAAAGAAAAATGATAATAATAACAATAATAATAATAATAATAATATTCAGTTATTTAGCTACGTACATAAAATGAAATTGAATCATTGACATTATAAATTTACTAATTAAATAATATTGGTGAAAAAGGACA
Organism: Anthrax anthrax; assembly: GCA_963971155.1. Classification (NCBI taxonomy): domain Eukaryota; kingdom Metazoa; phylum Arthropoda; class Insecta; order Diptera; family Bombyliidae; genus Anthrax; species Anthrax anthrax. Next base: position 25,055,428 of record OZ020119.1, read on the forward strand.
CTAAAATTATAATAAAGAAAAAATTATTGAACTGGTTTTTATGTGCACACTAACGTTAATGCATTACATATTTATTATAAGAATATGTATAACAAAAAAAAAGAAACATACGTTTGTGTTTATAAATATGCAATTTTAAAAATAAAATATTATAATACCTTGAAGGTATTTTTAGATGAAAATGAAAATATAAATATGTAAAATAAAAAATAATAAAAAAAAAAAAACAGATGATACATATTTAGTTTGTTTATCACTGTAATTATTAACACCACAAAATTAACACATTATACCCACAAATTCATGGTATGTATGTACGAATGTATACATATGTAGGTGCACAAATCAACGTTTTTGCACACATACATATTAACAAAATTTTATGATCAATAAACAAATATCAAGTAATGGCTTTTCCTTGTACATATTTATATGTATATATATATTGTTTTTACCTCTGTAAAATTAAATTAAGTTAAAATAATAAAAAATTACAAATATTGTATTGTATATATAAATAATTTTTCTTTTTTTAAATGAGGAATATATACTATACATAGGTACATTATATGTGTAAGTAACTATTTACCACATGTAATTATTCTTTTTGAATTTTTATTTAAAATATCATCATCGTACATAAATATGAATTAAAAGGTGCGAAATATAAAATTGTCTTCATTACAAAAATGATAAAGCTATTAAAAAAAAAAAAAAAAAAACAAAATAAAGAAATGAAAAATAAAAACGGAGCAATTTTAAAAGTGCCATAATGAAAAACAAGAACGAATAATGCAAGAAAAAAAAAATACATATAAATAAAAACACTTCCACTTATTTTCATAAAATCAGTTTTATGATCAAAAAAAATAATAATCATAAAAAAAACTAACTAAATAAATTATTTATAATATTTTTCTGTAGTGTACATATATAAGTAATGAGATAATTAAAGTTTATTACAAATTTATCATATGTATTTGTATGTATGTACATATATTTATCCATACAAGCATGTATTCGTTAACTCATACAAATGTACATACGAGTATTTATTAAAAATGAAAAAACTTTAATTTTAAGATATTTAACAAATATTTTATTATATTTTTTTTATTATACATGTATGTATGTATGTATGTATAAATAAAAAATATAGATATATTTTGAAAAAGGTCACTTATTCTTTTAAGTTCATTTTTATGACCATAAAATAAAAATAAAAATGAAAAAACAAATCCATTTATTTTTCTCTCCAAGATTCTAGTATGTATAAATTTCTTTAATACAGATAAAATAACATTCTATAAACATTGATTAAGACATTGAAAATTTAAAAATTAATCTCAGAAAATTATAACAAAAAACATTTATTACTATTATTTTCTAAATTGATGTCTGAAGTACTTAGTAAAACACATTCTTAAAGCAGTACATAATCATTTTTTTTTTAAATATTTTAAATTATAGGTGTAGAACAATTCTGATCACTAAAATTTAATTTATAAAAAAAGTTTTTTATTTTAATAAAAAAAGGAAAACTGAAAAATTAAATTAAATTTTTGATTATTTATGTTCATAATTTTTTTATTCCTAGGAAATGGCAATTTCTTCTTATGATATTGTAAGCACATTACAAGCACTTGGAATGATGAAATATTGGAAAGGGAAGCATATAATCCTTAAGAAACAAGTAAGTGTCATTAAAACATAAATTTTTTATTTAGACTATTGCTTTGTATAAAAATTTTGTTTTGTGTTCAGTTTCAAAAAATGTTTCCTTATATAGACGATATTCTTATCAATTATTGTTGGTATAGATCATTAAAAACCTGTTGTTAAATTTCTATTCATTTTCATATCGTATTTTCAATTTAATTTATTTTTATATTTATTAAAAGTAATATTTTCTTTTATAGCTTTAAAAATTTCATAACAAAACAAATCATAATATTAATAACTTCATACATTTTCTTTTTTAATAAAAATTGTGATTTGAACAGGATGTCCTCGAAGAATTTGAAGAAAGAGTAAAACGACGTGGAAATTTTCCAAAAATTGATCGATCATGTTTAAGATGGACACCATTTGTACCACCACAATCATCTGGCTCATCATAGTGCAACGATAATAATTTCATAAGTAAATTCGGCAATAATACATCCAGAATGATGATAACATCAATAGGGAATTGCCGTAATAGAGGAGAAGGAGTTCGAGAAGGGATTGTTGTAGTAACGCAATTCGAAACCAACCGAGTTGATTCCATTTAGATTTATTGATATTATTATTATTATTATTTTTTTTAAATTGCATACTATATATGATCAGATGATAAATTTTAGATTATATTAGCATTATTTGTCCTCTTTCTCTATTGATATTACGTACTCATTAACCCAGACAACCATAGGATATGTAATTGTATACATGTACGTACGTATGTACGAAAAAGAAAAAATTCTTTTAAAAAAAGGAATTGTGTTGTATGAAAACAAATGTTTATAAATTATAATTAAGATGAAAACAAATCACTCAATATTGAGAATTTAGATACGTAGTATTTTGTTGAATACATTACTCATGTAAGTTCATACCTGTGTACATATTAAATACTAATCCAGTCGGCAACAATCATATTAAATTTACGTTACTGTAGAAACAGACTATAATTCTGCACAAAAATGTTTTAACAGACGACATCAGTAATTTGAAAAAAAAAAAAAAGAAATCAACATAAAATATCATACTTAAGAAAATAATATTCAGTGGAAATTTAACATATATTTATTTAAATAAAAACGGCTGTGTTTTATATTTGTAAGCGTATTAGTAATGAGTTGCACCTTTGATATATTTATTATCTATTTTTTGTGGTGAAAGAACAAGATAAATTCCCTTACATTATACACAGTATACAATTTTGTGAAGGTATATATTAAAATAACACAGTTATGGAAAACAACCTCCTACATATATAAAACGAATTGATTTATCATTTATCTTATATATTTACATTTTTGTTCTATAACATTTTATATGATATATGTATGTACGTATTCATATACTATCAAAACCTTTTTTATCATCTTTCACTCATATTTCATACCAATCATTTTCTTGAATTCTAAGAAGTTAACTTTTACGATGTCTCTGCAAGCATCTTTTACTCATTCAATCCTTATTCGTATTTTCACGGTACATGTAAGGTGTATAGCATAAGGTGTACATAGTGTAACTCATTTCATTATAAGTATAACCATGTATAACTATATATGGTAAAGCTTTTACTATTACTATTTAGAACAACTCAACTTTTACAAATGACGACTATGAAAACTCCTTGTCCTTGTCAAGAAAGTTTTATTCTTTTTTTTTCCCTTATACTACAATTATATATGTAGATTTACATTCACATACACAATGCATATAAGTACATACACATACGTATTATATCGCATCTTCAATATGTACACTTATATATGTACACTTTTTTCTTTTAATTTTTCACTTATACTTTACAGTTAGGTATGTCTTCTAAATATCATATTTTTTTTACAAATCCTTAGAATTTTGAAAATTTCTGCATGATGTAAGTTTGAGTTTGTAGAAAATTTTCTTTATTTCCCTCATCATTTCTTGTTTTTCCATCTTTGTATAATCTGTAATTTTTTTTTTCTTTATTTTTTTTTTTTTTGCTTATATGAGTGCGACGACATCGATTTTTCTTAGAATTTTAGACATTTTCAGTTTTATATTCATTTTTGTTTTTCTTATTTTCACAGACATTTTGTTTGCTCTCAAGACTTCTCATTTTCTAGACATGTAATACATAGCAAGTTGACTGCATTATTCTTCCTTCGTCTTATTCTCCTCGTATATGTATGTATCTATTTTTATTATATATTTTTTCTTTATTATAATATTATTATTACTATTATATTTCGTCTTCCATCTTGAGTATACATACATATTTTATTTTTCATTTTCTTACAAAATTTTCAGAATTTTCCGTTCTTTTCTTATTAGGTACGAATGTAAAGTTTTCTTTACAAACTGCACTTTCAACTTTTAATAGAATTGTACTTCTGTATTTTTGATTTTTATTTTCTTATACGTCTTTCATTTTATATTTTATTTTACCTGTCTTTTGAAATTTTTGTTTGGAATTATAAAAAAAAAATAATAAAATAAAATCAAAAAACAAAATTCAGTAATAAGAAAGTGTATATAGAAGATGAAGTATCATATTAGTCATTCACACACACATACACATACGATATATGTAAAATATATTTACTTATACAAGGAATAAAGCATCAAAGTTAAACAAGGACTTTATTTCTCGTTTCTCTCATGATTTTTGTTTTTTTCCGTACCCTTGAGAATAAATCGATATTATACACAGTCAATAAAATATTCACAACATATAGTAAGAAATGAGACATATTCAAGATGCATGATTAAGAAAAACGAAAAAAAAAATAAATAAATAAAATAAAAAAAGCAACAAAAATTTTGATTACATTGTACATAGACGAAAATTCTCAATTAACCAAGGATAATGCATGTATGTATGTGTATACGTACATCCAAATATGTTGATTTTGTACATTTTTATATAATAAATAAAATTTTTTGCTGCATGCCAGACAAATTTTAAAAATAATATTGTAATAAAAAAAAGATGATGAATAACAAAGAATCGGATACGATTAATAATAAAATGAGAACTGCTTAAAATTAAGAAAAAAAAGCACGGTAAACATGTACAGTTAATTGAAAATTAAAAAAAATATATAATATATTATATAGTAATAAAATAGAGTTTAGAGTTTTCATGAAAATTCATGGAAATTGCAAAATTTAATACCTAATAAATAAGGTATTAAAACCAGAAATGGCAACAACAAAAAAATTAAATAAAAACATAAAAAGCTTTTCATGAAAATTCGAAGAATTATTACTTTTCTATTTTCTTAAATTTTTTGTTAATTAATTTTCTTTCTGAACTCGTGTTTAAAAAATCTGCATCAATACTGTACAGATACTGTACGATTTTCTTATTTTTTTTTATCCTTCAGTTCATATTTTAACATTTCGCTTTAAATTTTTCAAAATAAATGAAAAATTTTGATGGCAATTCTATGAAATTAAATTATAGAATTAATTAATTATTTTTATAATTAAGTCATTTAAATTTGAATTCTAATATATAGAATATAAATAAATGCCGTAAATCAATTTTTAACACAGAAAATTTTTGAATTTTTTTAAATTATTTTTTTGAAAATTATATCTTAAATTTAAAATCAAATAACAATTTTATAAAAACATTAATATTTTTTTTAAAATAATGTTCACTTGATATTTCTATAAAAGAATAACAAATATTACTTTTTACGACAAATACAAAATTTTCTAAACTATAGGTATATATATATACTGCATATATGTGAAATAATAATAATTCGTAAATAATTTCATTTAAAAACCAATTGTAAGCAAATATTCCTCTATCTCTTAGAACAGTTTGTAGATTTAAGAAATATTTTAATAAAAATAATTTTAAAAAAAATATATATATAAAATCAAATAAAAAAATAAATTAATTAATTAAATAAAATTTAAAATATTAGATGTAATTATTATTGTGAATAACTTGAATAGATAAATTGAACTTAACTTAAGAAAATTTTTAATCAAAACTATTAGGTAATAAATTTTTTTTTTTATTATAATAAGTATGTACGAGTATACATAAAATTAGTGTAAAATTAATATTTTTTAATTAATTTAAAATAAAATATTAATGAAAATAAATAAATTACAACTATCTTTAATATTTGTGTAATTATAATAATTTAATATATTTTGCAACTGTAAGATAATTATTGTATGTGTGTAAAATTATGTGTAAGTTTTATTTATTTTAATAACATCATTTAATTCATCAAAAAAAAAAAAAAAATTGAAATTATCTAAAATAATTAAATATTACATGTACTCTAAATTATGTTTTTCGTTTTTGATGTAAAATGTACGTTAACTTAAATTTTTAGTAAATGTTTTAATAAAGACATTTTTTTCTATAAAAAGAAGAAAAATTGTATTTTAAAATATTTATGTGTATGACCATTTTTAGCATATCTTCATATCATTATTGTACGAATGAAAAGAATACATTGAAAAATATTTTATATTAGCAATTTCAATCGATTAAATAAATATGATAAAAATAAATGTATAGCTTGTATACCTATTCGATACTGAATTATGTATTAATACCCAATTAAAATGAAGCAATAATTAATTTATTCAATTACAATCGAATAAAAACAAAATTGATTTTCTTTTATTTTAATGAGATTACATATTTTGAAAAATTTATCTATTTTGGAAGACCTAATTGAAAACAGAATATACATATGTATCTGTATAATTATTTATTTTTCTTATTATATGTAGATATGTATGTTTAAATGATCTTCGAGTTTCATATTTTGTACCCATTTTTGTTTCCTGTACAAATATTTATAGTACGTAAACATATAAAAATTCACGAATTTTTTGTTAATTATTACAAATTGTGTGACGAAAAGAATTTAGAACAAGGTAAAATTAATATTTGGTATTTGACTTTGAAATTTTTCATACATGCATATGTATGTACGTATTAATGTGATATCATGTTATTGTTACATAATTATCTATGCAATTATAACTATTTTGTTCTTATAATTATATGAAAATAAAATAAATTAATAAATTCCTGTTATACAAGATTCTTATATTGAACATTTTGTTTTCGAATTTATCTACATTCATAATAACCATTAATGTAACATTATAATTATACGCTGTTACAATGTTAGTAAATGTGCAATTTGTTGTTTATGCGGTGTGGTCTCTTTGAAAGTATGTTGTTTACTTTTTTCGATTAATTTACTTTGTTTATTTTTTTTTATTTTTTTTTTTTTTTCAAATATAATTTATCTAATTATATGATTAGCGTGAATTTATTGTCCGCAAAAAGGATGTCCCTTCATTATAATAATTTTAGCTTAAAGCTATAAATTGTAATATGTCAGTTATATATAGAATACATAATATAGTAATATATTTGATTACTTTGTAATTTTCTTTAAATCCTTTCACGTAAACACAAATGGTGTATACACATAAGACATATGGTTATAAAATAACATACGTATATATAGATATGTATATTTTATAGTTTATAGTGACTTTATAACTACATATATAGTATGTATAATGAACTTAACAAAAAATACAAACGTCAAGAACTAAAAGTGCTAAGCTAAGAATCAAAAATTATAGCAGCAAATACAAGAGACACAGAAATTATGAAAATCACCTTTATATTACACCATGAACAGAACAGAAGCGCAAAAAAGCAGGTGTATTTTCAATTTAGTGTGTACGCGTATATATACACAGTATACTATATGTAAATGGATTCATTTGCTTACATTATATCCTATGTCCAATTTTTATTTTAGGAGAAAAAAAAAAAAAACATATCCGTATTTATATCCTACATACACATATGTGTTTTCATCTTTCAAGTTAATGTATACATAATCAAATTCATTCACTTCACGTAGACTTCTTTCAGATATCAAATGTTCAGAATTTTGTGCATAAGATTTAAAACATGAATTTTAACTTAGTCAAAAAAAAAAAAAAAAAAAAAAAAATGAAGAAATAAAATTGAAACAAAAATAATAACGATAAACTTTAAAGACGTACATGACGATTAACCTTATGACTTATACACACTTTGTGAATTTTGCACATATGCACTGTTATATGTGCATAAATGTTTTATATATTCTGATCATGTATTAAACACAAGAATACAAAAATGCGTTCATCGTACACGTTATGGGTAATATTTCTCATTTTGATAACCAAGTATCAATATAATGCAATCATTTTATAAAATGATGTTTCATTAAATTTTATTACATTTGAAAGCATAATGGCTAATTCGATTTAATGGCATGCTAGAATGAAAAAAACTAATAATAATAATAATAATAATAAATGTATTACTCTATATATCAAACCAATATCTTAATTGGGTAAATATGTGAATAAAATTTTCCATTCATGCATATAATAAACATAATTTTAGTATACATTCACAAGATTTTTAAAATTCAATATCAGTGAATGGACGTTAAAAAAAAATGAAATTTTAAAGTTAAAAAAAGCACATCTTTACTGTAATCAAATGTAAAAATTTTCATTTTTATAATAGGATTAAAATAAACATTTAACTAAATTTACAATAAAAAAAAAGTCATTAAATGTTGAAATTCGTCATATCAGGTGAACCTGACTGATTGCATGAACTGAAAAATAAGGTACACTTTAAATTTTATTTTTGTATTCCGTATATTCCCTACTGAGCCAAATTAAAAATTTAAGATGTTATAACTATTCAAAATACGGTTTTTTTATAAACACTTTTCGAATAACAAAGTTTTATATCTATGATCTACGAACATGAATTTTGAAAAAAGTGATTTTTGAAAATTTGTAAGTTATGCCAAATTAAAAATGGGCTTTTTTTCTATTTTGAATCACATCACTTATCATTTATGGTGTATGTACAAATGATAATGATGGAAAAACACAAAATATTTATTTTTTGTTTGATTTATCTCCGGTCAAAAAACCACAAACTTAATTATCAATTGCATATCATATTACCATGTCGAGAACTTACACACGTGTTGTTATTCTAAATGTATGTATTCCAATATTAGTGTTTCCAACGTTTTGCATGAGTAAATATTATAAATTTTATGCAATCAATTTAAAATTCAAATCTTCAAGAATCATATTAGCATTATTACAACATTGACTTTATATATATGTAATCTACATAATGTACCTATATATTTTACTCTAATTCTTGAAAAAAGAAAAAAAAATTTAATTTCAATGAAATAAATCAAAACAAAAAAGTTAAAAAGTAAAATTTAAGCTTTTTATAGACATGATCGAAAAGTATCTCATGTTTTGAAATCATCATCATGTAGGCACTACAACCCCTGCAGGACCCTCCCCTATTACAGAATTCGTTTCCATGTTCTCAAATACGATTAGAAATTAAAATAAATTTAATCAATTTTTTAACCATGAAAATACTGTCTACAAAATCGTTTTTTTTTAAATACATTTTACATTTTATTGATATTTGATTCAATAATTACTTTAAAATTTTTTAATTATTCAAATTATAAGATGAAAATGAAATTTTTACGAAACATAAAACATGTAATCCTTTTAAAAATAATATGTATCTACGTACTGCAAGAATGAATACATACATTGAATTTAATTTAAAAAACTAAAAAAAAAAACGTTAATCATAATAATTTAAAAAAAAAAAAAAACAACAAAGAACATGCACTTTTAATATATAGTAGTGCTCCTATCTGCGAGTTACAATACGTGTATACATGCGCATATTTGTATTGAAAATTTATTCGCAACAGTGATTTTTAGTTTTTCATACGCATACTAAATTTACATGAATTAAGAAATTAAAAATTAAAAAATAAAATAAATGAATGAATACAAATAAAAGACAGAATAAAATTGCACCACAATATAGCAATAACATAACTAAAACAACGACAACAACAAAATTATGAGATTAGATGCGTTTTATTCTATGTTGAAAATAAATATTTTATATATACTATATACATATGTATGTATGTATCTATGAAAAAAATTTTTTTTTTTTTTAACAATGAATTCTAATTATTAAAATAAAAATTGATCAACACACAAATGTTATGTTATATAACATTTAAAGACATAGAAAACACTTATTACCAAGTAATAATAAATTTTATCAATGTTAATTTTGGTTTTCATGCCAATTCTTCATAAAATAAAGTTAAAAAGATAAGAAACAAAAATTAATATATTTTTTTTTATCTTTTATAATTTTCTTATTATTGTTGCATTTTGTTGTTTTTCTTCTTTTTTTTTTCAAATTTAATTACAAGCAATTCTTTTAGCAGAAGTTCGGTTTTTCAGTTTTGTATTTATTTACTTATTTCTTTATTATTTTTTTTTTATTTATATTTTTTTTTTGTAGTTATTAGATACTGATTATTTTTTATTTTTTCGCTCGTAGCAAGTACGCTTAACGTGAATAAAAGGTATATTAGTATGGACGTTTTATCTATTTTCATTAAAAGAGATATGTGCATTAAAATAAAAGGAATAACAAAATGCATGATGAGGTATACATTTACACAATTGATATCAAAAATGATTAAAAACTAAAGAACAATGAATTTTTTTATAAAGCAAAAATAAATAATTTGAACACAGTATTAAAGAAGAACTTGAAGTAAATTATAATAATTACATATGTATGTATGCGTATACAATAATGATGATAATTTGACCACCCAGTCACATATCATTGTATCAGTAATAACGTAAAAAAAACATAAATAAGTGAATTTTATTTTTAAAATTTATAACTGATATTTGGATAAAATTATAAGAAAATTATCTTAAGTGGACACCTGTATGTATCTTCTGTGCTGTGATAGAATTGAACGTTATATTAAATAAAAACAAGAGCCGTTTTTTATATAAATGGAATAAGTCCAGTATTTTTCAATTTAAAGATATTCTACAAGTTTTTACTTTTGTATTGCCAATTAAACTCAATAGACAAGTAAAATTTTGATTTCTATGAAATCTGTAATTTGCAGTTATTTATTTAAACCTTTTGAAGAATGTTAAAAGCTTTTATTCTTGCAAGTCGATTACAATTTTAAACTTCTACTACTCTTAAGTAAAACGGTTCAATATTACAATTTTTATACAAAACAACCTGTTGTGTATACATAAAAAAGCAAGTGTATAAAAAATTATGTGTTTATGAAATAAAGTAAAACACACACACATGCATTTATTGTACATGATCAATACAAATGAATGAAAGATTTAAGAAGATTTTTAGAAAAAGGAAATGTAATGGGACAACTGGTTGAAAATTTTTGATTAAGATCCTTTGCAAATCCATCGTGTAAAAATATTTAAAAATGTTCATTAAATATTTTAAAATGTTATTTCCAAATCATAAAGTAAAAAAATGCGTTAGAAATTATTTTTTTGTACTCTTTTTCAATCAATTTACACTTTATAAAAACATTTCTTCAATGCAATAAATAAATATATGTATGTATGTGCATAGAGAGTACGGTTTTTATGAATGAAAGTTGTATGTAAGTATACGAGTATATAATATGTATATGTAATCTTAGAACATTTTTTAAAAAATGATTCGGAACATAAATTTTATTTTTTTTTTATTATTATTATTATTATTTTAATATTTGTACTGCGATATGTTGTAAAATAGTTCATAATAATGGAAATATAACTAGAAAATAAAAAAGAAATCAAAGTGCAAGTAAATTATAAATAATGATAACAAGTGAAGAAGAAAAAAAAAAGAAAAAAATAAAGAAAATAACGCTTTTAAAATTATAATATACCTAATATGTGAAATATTGTGTAATGAGCACAAAACATCAGAAAAATTATGCACTTACATACACACATATTTATGTACATAAATATATGTAACTTGTAAGTACAATATGTATTTTTACAAGCATGGCAAGATCGTAACTCAATTTCATATGATGATCATATGTATGCAATCTTACTGTATAATATGTATGATTGAATTATGTTTTCCTTTTATTATTTATTTATTTACTCTCTTTATTATTATTTTTTTCTTTTTCAATGTTTTATGTTACATGGATTATTTGTTATTATATTAATATATAAATACATACATATAATAAATATTAATTTCTAACGGAATAAATATATTTAAACATAACTTTTTGTAGCAATTTTAAACTTCAGCAGTTAGTGTTACTAATTGAAAATAAAAATTCGAATTTATTTGTATATTATAACACAAGAATAAGAAAAAATAAAAACTAGGTGTGTGCGTAATCAGAAGTAAAAATATAACCAGAAGCAAATATACTACATGTATATACCTATATAATATCAAATAAACACGTATCATAAATGGATGTATAGCTTATATGTAAGTATATTATTCAATCTCTTCCTCTTCGTCATCGTCATCATTATTATCATCATCATCGTCATGATCATTATAATCATTATTAACTACCAACAGTGATATCAAACACATTAAATTGTGCAGTATATATTCCTTACAGGTTCATATATCGCTGCTTATACATACATATTTATGTACATATGTACATACATAGAAGAATGTTTCTCTGTAACCAGTGAACTTGATCTGATATCAGTTTATATTCTGTACAAGAAATTTTTTATCTGCTCCAAGATGTTATGAAAAATATCTGTAATACACATATACATATGTACATATTGTACGTATACGTACATGAAAAATAAGTAAATAATAGTAGGTAATAATGATAAATAAATAATGTAACAAGAAGGTAAAAAAAATGAGAAAAAAAAACAGACACAGAAGATATAAAATATTTGATGCGGTAAACGCAAAAGGCTTAGACAGATTTTGTCTAATGTATCATCATTCATTTTATGGTCAGTCCGTTTCATATCTAACAGACTGTAACGATGATTGCGTGCAATTGGTCCCGGTTTATGAACAAATTCCGTTTAATGTCTGTAATCCCCGTATCCAGTTATCAATTTTTATTACTAATCTTTTTTAATATATTTTAATATACCTAATAATATATATTTTATAAATAATGCTCATATGTTCATTTTATAATTATTTGTTGTTATTACAGATCTTTAAATGTGAATTTTGTACATGTACCACTATATTTTATACAGCATACAGTATCATAGAAACAATTGGTTCATTTTCTCATTTTCAAATTCTTTTTCTTTTGCTTTTGAATAAAATAATGTTAAATTTTTCATTAAAATATCATTTATTTGAAAGAAGAAAAAAAAATGTAACTGATACCTAACTGTTTTCCTTTTTCCAATACATAACCCACATATGTACGTACATGAATAAATTGTACATAACATGATTTTTCCTTTTTCTTTTTTTTTTATTGATCTTTTAATTTTTGATAACTTTGTGTGTTATAAATTTCAATATCAAATGGCAAAATTTTTAATGATCGTTATAAGCATTCCAAAATTCCTGATACAATCGGCCAACAAATATGAGCACATTTATTGTAATGTACATTTATTCTTTTGTGTAATTGATTAATTTTCATCTCTTTAAAATTTTCTTTTAATAAAAATTGCCTTAATATTATTATGATTATTATTCTGTGATATTACAAAAGCACATTACATTGACACTTATGTACATACATACGTAGGTATATAGGTATGTACTGTATATTTATAATAAAAGATACGAGATACCAGTAATGATATCAAAGATCCAAGAAAAAAACAAAAAAAAACAAAAGAAAACGAATAAAAATATCAGATGTAGAGCTACTACTTTTAATGCGTAAACAGAAGAAAATGAAATTAATCGAATGGGTTATAAGAAAAATAGCAGCAAAAATTAATAAAGCTCCTGCTGTTGTTGCATGAAAAAAGTGTCAACATTACCTTGATGTCTTTATTAAAGGTAGACCATCATTAACGATCATCGATTCCATCAATAATAAAACAGAAGTACCCGCATATTATATTATGTAGGTCTACTGCATGTAATGATTAAAAAAAAGGAAAGGTTTTTACTCTTATGTTTACATAACCGGTGGATATATGTATGTTAAAACAAACAAAACAAAAAATTGTTTTTTCTTTAGATTTTGCCATCAGGAAGAAGTCATAACAAAATTAAAAATGTATGTATTTAAATTGTTTACTTTATGTGATTATGTCGTGATCAAGTATTGGGTCTGTGATAATTGGCGTGTGTCACATAAAAATTTCCAAATTTCTTTCTTTTTTGTTTTTTTTTTCTTTACAATGTCTCCTAAATTTTATTTTCTGCTATATATGAACATCTTTTATGGACACAGTTCCTTTTTCTTATCTTTATATGTGTTTGATTGCCTACTGTGAATTGTATATCGTGAATTTTTTGCTACTTTATTAATGTAAAAATTTTATTTATTCATTTTTAAAAAGGCAAAAAACAAAAGAAAGTTGTCTTCTTTCCTAATGAGTGTTTAAGTTGTTATTCATTTAATGTTATAATATGTACTTAAAGATGAAAAGCAAAAGGAAGATTAAATTTTAAAAAAAAGAAGCTAATAAAATGAGGACGAAAAAATTTAAACACTTAAAAAATATACAAGAGAAGAAAGAAAAAATGAAAAAAAAAATGAAGAAAAAAAGGAAAAACTATTCCATAACTAATGATCAAATTAATATGCACGCAAAATTTATAATTTCGTGTATAATATGTGATATGCAACATAGTATGTATATGTGTATGCATTGCATGTATTTATTAGTATTATGCTGGATTTATTTCTTTTTAAGTAAATGATTATGCATACACGAAGTTTGCAACAAAGTTACAATCTTATATTTACTTTATAAAAACAATAGAATTTAAGTTAAAAGTAAAAGCACGAAAAGGTAAAAAAAAACAAAAACAAGAAACAAAAAAAAAAAAAAACCCAGAATAAATAGAATTTATAAAAGGAAATTTTGCAGGTGAATTGCTTAAATTATTAAAAAACAATTTTGTCGACATTAACTGTATTAAAAAATGCATTAAATGATATACCTACATATGTAATACACATATGATTTTTACTTGATACGTACCACATGCATATGTACTAAACCATAAAAATTTAAAAAAAAAGTAGGTATGTACCTACACATGTATGTACAGAATAATAAAGATAAAAATTAAATTGTTTTTAAATGAAAATCATAATTAAGATAGATTTTGTTGTATGATTAAACCAAATCAGATTGCAATTAGGAATCATTGTTGGTTTTATTTTTGCCTCTTTTTCCATTTTAATTTTGTTCAAAGTGTAAATTTGATTTATATATTTTAATTTTAATGAACTTAAAAATAAGAACAAAGTAATCATAAATTTGTCTAGTTCATCACTGTCGACACGAATCCAAATAATAATGAAAAGAATTATTTTTATACAATTTTAATACCGACAATTTAAAATTTAAAGTAAAATCTTCTTTTTTTTTTCTACGTTACGTGCATATTAAGAACATACAGACATATACGTACATACTATACAGATAACTAAATCCAATTTAATTGCATTATTTTAACCAAATTTATTTGCAATAAAACTAAAACCAAATACCTAAATACTCAAAATTATTAATTAACCTGTTTTATGCTTCCTTTCATAAATGAAATACAAACGACAGAAATAAATAAAAAAAAATATTAGAAAAACAAAAGCTACGAAATTTTTATATACATATGTAGGTATGTTCAAAAATTCTAGGAAATGAACAACTTATAACAATCACACGAGTAGTCCTTTTATTGCATACCTACATATCAAAAATTCAAACTTCTTTAAATCTCTGTCATTTTTTTTTAATCTATTCGTTAATCTTAACAGGAAATCACAATTTTTTACCAAACCAAAAAATAAACAGGAATTTTTTTCTTCGTTGTTCATCCTTTATCCTTCAATTATAAATTTAAATTAAAAGCATTCTATACATCCGTAATACAAATCAAAATTATTAATATTAATTACGCACTTAACCATAAAGAAAATTGTTTATTAATTAATTAACCAATTTAAAAATGCTTTAAAAAATTATTTTCAACTTTTCACTCAATAAAAATGAAACAAAGCAAAAGCACATTATTGCTTTAAATTCTTGTTTAAAAAAAAAAGAAAGAAAAAAAAAGACAAATAAAGACAATCGAAAATTTTTTCATCATGTGAAAGGTCTGCCTATGTATATGTATATGCATATACATACACACGTATGCATGGAATGGTATATTGCATACATATGTACCTATACTTCATTCATACACACTATAAATACGATATATTGACTGTACAAATTCCATGCAATTTTATTCAATGATTTGCTTATTTCTTTAATTTTTTGTAATTTTACTTTTCTTTTTATTTATTTTCATATTTTATCTTTTTTTTATTACTTAAATACTTGCATTTAATATAATGTTAATGTTGAATTTTTCATTTTTTTTTTATTTTTTTTTTTTGTATGTATTAAAATGGGTCTTTAACCCAGAGAAAATTTTATTTCCAGTAGAAAATTAGTCATCCACGAAACAAAACAAAAAAAATGCATCTTCGAAAATTCTCTTCTTCTTCATTTTAGAATTTCGTGTATCTTTTTCTGTGATTTGCTACAGGTATATAATGTATGTACCTATATATAATTTTTTAATGTTTTTTAATATTATATTATTGTACAAAAGATTTCAACTTTATAACTATTCACATGTACACAACATGTAAAATACATACATATGTATGTACATAATCACATGTAGACACAATATGTTATACACAAGGAACATTCAAAATTGAGAAATTCCACAGAAATGGACAGATCAACCCTTTCAAGGAATTTTTGGCATTTACATGTATTCAGGTATATGCGTGTATACAATATATAATAAACATATTCGTATATGCATCATATTTATGTATGTACCTACATATGAAAATCATGCATTTTTATATGTTCACAAGTATCTATACATTCATGCAAACATGATAAAGTAAATTTTTATGCTTTTTAACTGTTTCTTTTATTTTTTATTTTTCTTGTTTTTTTCTTTGAGTGTTGTTTTTTTTTAAATTTAATTTTTAAAGAATTATAAAAAAATATATAACAAGAGAAAACATTGAAAAAAAAAATAAAAATAAAATCAGTTATAAATTGTTGCTGTTTTTTAGATTTGAAAAATCACTAAAGCTTGTTTTTTTCGTTACAACATACATACCTAGGTATCTACATTCTTTTTTATTATTATTATTATTATTATTATTTTTGTTGCTGTTTGATTTTCTTATTTCGCTTTATTATTATTTAACAAGAATTATATGCAGAAGGTTAAAATAAAACAAAAAATTGTAAAAGATTTCAATTTTTGTTTTTTCTGTTGTTATTTCTTAGAAAATAAGTATGCTTCATCGTTGTCAAGCGAAAATATCTGTTTATAAATGTGGCGGAAATACCAGTGTAAAATATCAATATTTCAGTTGTTTGTTTCAGTTGTTTATTATTTTTTTTTTTTTTAAATAAAATTTTTAAATTGATAATGATTAAATTGTTTAAAAAAATAAAATAAGTAATTATTTTACATATAGGTACTCACCTTATTTAATGTAAATACAAATGTTCGTGATGTTTTTTAAAAAAAAACTGCAATTTGCATATTTGCAAAATTTCAAATTATTTAAACCAAACAGAATGTTTAAAATAATTTTTTTTTTTTATCATAAAAAAATTAACTATAATTTGTAACAGATATTTATAAAATTTTATATAATTTTATTTTTATTATGAAATTTTTCAAAAAACTAAATTATAGGTAGGTAAATTTTTAATTTTATGTAGGTACCTACATATATCTTGTATTATGCCATTACTACCCTTTTCCTCTCAAGAAAAGCACTTTGTTCAGTATTGTCTGTTATTGTATATACTTTACACAAGTATGTACATACAATATAAAATGATCTCATTATATCAATTACACCCAAATGGACAACTGTAAATAAATTTCCGAAAGTAAATTAATTGAATGTTAAATTAAGCAGAAATTTCCACAATAATTTTATTACACGACACTCAACTAAGTGTATATGTAAAGTATCTACGTACATATGTACATATGTATACCTATATAGTCGAAACTCAAAAGCATGATAATTGATTAATGACTAAAAAGTAAATAAAATGTATGTGGGTATGTAATTTATATTTAAAGTAAAGATATACTGAATTAAGACATCAAAAAATTTGCAATACATACATTACATTTTTTTACCATTTACAAAAAAAAAAGAACGTGTCATTATTCATTTTTAATTAAAAAACCAAAAAAAAAAAGATGTTTTATTTTCTTATTTTTCACTGAATGTAACAAAATGATGCGTTGATACCTACATAAGAATTTTAAATTTTTAAATTTTATATCAGTCATTATTGCCACATACACATGTATTTGTAGATGTTTGGTGTTTTAAATTTTGTAAAAATTTTGAATTGAGATATCATGGTCATGTGCGTTCATATTAATTCCATTTAAAGCACATATTATTTAAGAACAAAACTTAAAAGCAAAAAAAAAAATTTTTTTCTAATTACTTATTTCAATTAGGTTTATGTATCTAAAAATTTGTATAGGTACTTACAATGTTGTAAAAAAAATTAACTTTTATATGTTACATATTAAAAATGAAATAATTTGTACATAAGTTCAAATATGTACTGTAAATACCTACATAGTATGGTAAAAGATAAATTAGGTACCTATTACATGAACTACACAATATAAATGTAAACAAAGTGATTTTTAATGAGAAATTAATTATAAGTATGAGACATATTGAAATATATTCTTTACATGTATTTCATTTAAATAAAATACATTTTATACATTTTATGTAAAATGCAAAAAAAATAAAATAAGAAAATTCATAAATAGGTACTACAAAACATTTTTCTTTAACTTTGCCTGTCAAAGACACATTAAAGTTAAATAAGTGTTATGCATATTACACCTTTTTAACTGGACAGAAAACGATAAAATTCAATCATTTTAAATTATTTGCTTTCTTTTTTACACAAATGAATAATTATGTAATGTTTTTTAATTTCCTTTGAGTATAGGTAGATACATACCAACACATAATATCACATTTAACTCTCACATTAACTGTATAATTTGTAATGTAATTCACTTAAAATATAATTATGTATATTCTGTGAAATTTAAGCACTCTCTCATGTATTAATGTACTTCATACAAAATAAAGTATCCTTATTTATTCATAATTCTATATGTAATGCATAATTTAAAAATGTAAAGATATTAAAAATAATGAAGAATACTTTATTTTTAAGTAATATTAAATTGAGCTTATTTAAAAAAAAATTTCAATTAAAATTTTTAAGTTCACATTTACACATTCGTACATGCAGACATGTAGGTATGTAGGTACATACATATGTGTGTATGTAAATTTTTTGTAGTTTTATGTATAGTAAATATTTTCGTTATTTTATGCCACTTATAATTAAATTACCTACATACCTATCTATTTTTCGAAAAAAAAAGCCATTAATTAATTCATAGACATTGTAAAATATTAGTATGTACACATATGCATATATTACTACAATTATTTGAATTTGATTAGGTAATTTTTTTTTTATTTATTTGCAAAATAGATCTAGATAATCATTATATGCATGTAGATACATTTGTATGTAAAATAATTCGTAGGAAAAATTTATTTTTCATAAAGTAAGAAAAGTACAATATTGTAATCTGTAAATGTGAGGATTATTATTTTATTTTTTTTTTAATTGAGAAAAAAGAATATTATTATAATAATAAACTTTGTGAATAAATGATTATCACTATTTGTAATTTATTTAGCTCACAATATAATATTCAAGGCTAGCATTATATTGCAATTATTTTTAATGTAATATAATGGAAATATAAGCAATGAAAATAGAATATATGTACGTACCTATATGAATGTATTTAACTGTATGTAAATATGGAATATATGTAGGTATGTGCTAAATTGTAAACAATGAAAGATATTACATTAAGCATGTTAGGAATCTAATATTCTTGTTAAATTTTACTATTACCATATAAATATAATATATAGGTACTTTATAGAAATGAGAATATATTATAAGAGAGTAATAGCAATAATAATTCTTTGTTTTCATATTTATGTTTGTACTTTATTATTCAACAAGCAAGTAAACTATTCATAATTAAAAATTTACCCAAGTTATTGTAATTTGTAATATAACCAACTGAAATGGTAATGTTCACGATAACTAACATTGTAGAGTTTGTAAAAAAAACAAGAATTATATTAAGCACGCGACAATAGTGCCAGGAACACAGAACACATAATACAAACACATGTATCTATATGTAATGATATAATATACTTCTATACGTATTCATCAGGTAATGTAGGTATCCATATATGTATGTAATGTTAAAAAATTAAAGCTCTGAACTATGAATTTAAGTAAGTGTACTTATGATTTAGTGCTTTCATGCTACATGGACGCAGTCACTAAGGTCGGTCTCTACTAAGATAGATGAAATCCTTGGAGTCATAAGTATAATTGCTAGTATTACACACATACAAATGTACATTATGTGTGCTTATCTCAAAGGTGAACAGAAATACCATAACACAAGTATATATATTTATAGTAATCCTCGACTGCCAGAATATACCTATGCTTGCTTTGAAAACCTTATATTATATTCTCATGGACGTATGTACTACATGCGAGTACCAACAACGTTCATATACGCATTCAGTGAAAAAGCATCAATATGTTTTATACACATACTAAAACAGTATCTTGTAAGTTATTTAAAACAAAATCAGTCAAAAACAATGATGGTATCAATTACAATATATACCTACATATGTACATACATATATGTATGTATGTATGTATGTATACTGCAATATACGGCATTTCCTGTCTACATTCTACATACTTACATGTGTGCCTTGTTAGTTAACTCACCTGGAGAGTAAAAAAATCTATGGAAATAAATTAAATATAACAGTGGGATGCTACATAATCATAACTCATATTATGCAGTTGCAGACCGCATTAGTTTACTGCATTATATTGTAAAACGCGTACATTATGTTGATATATTCCTATATGTCTCATTTTCTTTTCTCTTTTATTTTCTAATAAATTCTATCCGTATTCAAAAATCCCTGTCATTTTTAAGTCATTCCTATCCTTTTGCCAGCATTTTTAATTTGAAACAGTAGCCAAACATTATTGCTGCAGGCTAAATTTAATGAAAATACATAATTTTTGTAAGATATATAGTATAGGTATGTGGGCACTCATATACATACATATGTATGATTTTACATCTGTAGAAAACGTATAGTGAGTAATATTATTAAAAAATTGAAATTTATCTAAGATATTTTACTTAGCTCAATTAATGCACTCAAAAAAGGCAGAAAAAGAATTTTCACAATACATGTTTGCAAAATGTAATGAATTAACGAACATAAGTTTAAATGAAAATAGATAATTTTGAATGAACTTAGATAAAAAGAAAAATTTTATTATTTATGATTTGTTAGCCTTTCATTAACCATTTATTTTTAATAATAATCCATTGCCAGTGATGCATTACAATGATGCAAGCTATTGTATAGAAATTGTTCATGATTTTGCGTAAATTGTTAAAAGTGAAGTACATACTACATTTATATATACAATATACATACATAATATGAAATAAAAGTTACTGTGCTTACAATGTACCTATTATACAATAATAATTGTTAGTAGAATTTCAATGTTTCTGTTTACTTTGCTTATCAGAATTTCCATATTATCTTGTTTTTAAGACTTTATGAAGTATCTGATATGATTTATGAAAGTAAAGAGTAAATATGATATTTTGTTTGTGGATGACTAATTCAAAAAAAAATAAATAAATAAATAAATAAATAAATTGCAATCAAAAAGAAATTAACGAGAAAGTGAATATGCCCATATGTAAGTGAAATCTTAGTAAATCGTCCATGCACACATATGTATATATTCATATCTAACCATCAGATAATAAAATACAAGATAAAGATAATAAAAAAAAAAAAGAAAAAAGAAATTAAGTACATTGAAATCAAAAAATAAAATACACTTAACAAGAAAATATATGTTATGATAACATAAGAAAATGCAAATTTCTTCTTAAAGAACTTAATGATTATGAAAAATTGTTGTTAAAGCTTGTAGATTATGTTATTGCATTAAAAATAATTTACCATTATAAAATACATTTTATGAGGAGAACATTATAAACAACTAAATGTATGTTAGTTTTTAATTAAAATTTACAATTTAATTAAGATTGTAACAAAGAAAATTCATTATGCATTCATATAATATACACAAGGTCGTATTATTAAATTGAAAATTTACGTACAGAAAAAAGAATGTGTCTGTATACCTATAAAGGAAAAGTATAATAATGAATTAAACGTTAGCATTTATATAAAAGAAAATTAAGTGTGTATTAGCAGTATTGTTCAAGCTGTAAAATCTAAATTTTGAAAAAGGCAAAATAATAAAACAGTATACATACATACATACATATTTGTTAATTGTCGGAGATTACCAAAAGAATTAATTGTTAAGTTTTTCATCTTTTTGTTTTTTTTTTTTTTTTTTTTTTTAATAAAGTCATTTATTTCTCTTACAAGAAATCTAATTGAAATTAAAATATGTACTCCACATTCAACCACTCTCGTTCTTTTTTTTAACATTTTAATTAATGTGTTATGGCCATGTCCTTTTCAAATTGAACATTAAAAATACATGTTGGTAGTTCTTATTTTTACTGTGTATATTATAAATTTGATTTATTTTATAAAATTTTAGATGACATATTTTTATTTAATGCAACGACATTTCACTTATTTTGGTAAATTATTTATAAGTACATATACGTTTTCCATAATCCTGAGAAGGTAACCTAATACGTACATAGATTTAAATTTTATATAATGTATGTACATTTTATGATTGAATTTCTCTCATTTCGATAAAAAATCATAATTAACAAATATTAATTAAATACATATCACGTTATTTATACAAAAATAAAAATAATGAAATTTTTATTTATTTGCAGAATATGTATTAATTCAATGTCACCTGTCCAATAATATTACCCCTATCGCCTCTTCAGCCGTATATTTTTTTTTTGTAATTTCAGTTTGATTTAGCTATTTTCGAATTATTATTCAAATTAATTCAATTGGGTACTTTAGTTAATCTGATCAGTTTCTTTAGGTGTTCAATTTATACTTTTTAAGTGGCTACATTGGCCATGCATATGTACATATGTACATATCTACATATTACACTCCGAATAAAATTTATACATATGACATTGTACTACATAGATTTAAAACTCTTATAAAAAACATAAAAATTATCTTTTATTACCAAACCATACTAAATAATGATTGACAACATTTTTAAAAGATAAATTGGTGAAATCATTATAATTCTCAGAATTTCGTAAACATTTGCACAAATTAAATATGTTAATATGCTTTATGGATTTAATACATATGGAATGGGTACAACGAACTCAATTTTTGTATTTATTTATTGAATTATTTTTTATTTGTTAAAATTTGGTTTTTACTTATTTTATAATTGCACGAATATAATATGTAGGTACTTTCATGTACAAAAATTATATACAGTAACAATAAGTAAACTTATTTTATCTATTTTGTTTTTTTCATCTGTTAATTAAATTCAAACCATAAAAAATACATTACGGCATAATAAATTTGTTCTAGTTATAAAAAAAAAAAAATATTCGAAAATTTGTAAATATGTGTGATGTTATTTTGGTCTGTTCAACCGTTGGTTTAACATTGATTCTTTTATATTGTATTTTATTAAGATTTGTAATCACACATGCTTATCGTTTATCAACATTCAACTGTTATGTAATACGGGCCTTCAAACAAGCAAAAAATCTTTAAAGGTATTAAGCCATAAATGCCATAAATCTAGCATTTTATGTTGTATAAAAATGTGTACTTATTTCAAATAGGTACCTATGTATGTACGATTTTTTTTTTGTCATTTTTGTCGTCATTGTAGTGTCATTTTTACTATATAGTCATTGCTACCAACTATATACATACTATATGTTCACCTTTATTTTATATGTGAATTTTATGTTTGTTTCTTTAATATTCGCGATTCACATCATCAGACCAGCTTCAAATTTTAAACATATATAGTACCAAAGAATATGTACTACTGATAGTACATACAAATGTATATCGCTGGCACATAAACATGATATATTACATATGTACATACATATGTATATAAATGCATGCATATGTAAATAGCAAGTACAAGTGCTCTTTTCACTTCAACATACTTTTATATCATCATCTGTTTTTTTTTCCTGATTTTTTTTATTACAGTACATACCACCTCCCCGCCTATCAAACAACAATATTACCTTGTTATCTCACCTTCCCACATTTTCAAATTTATTATGCCGATGATACCAATGATACCCATTCTTTGGTATGTGCGATTTAACATTTAGAGCACACGCGCCACATTTTTTTCTGTGTGAAAAAAAAAAAAAAAAAAAAAAACTTTTTTTTTTATTCAAATTTGCAATATGGTTTTTAAGGCTTGCCAAAAATGTACATTTTGTACAATTGCAAAATTGTAGATATATTTTGTACATAGAAAAACATGTATAAAGTTCTTTGATCTTTTTTGAACTCGTTGCAGTTCAAAGGAAGAATAACACTCAAATACTTAAACAATACTACCTATAAAGATTACGTATTTTTTTATACCAGCACATTATATCAGTTATTCTTGATTATTCTTGGTTAAACCAGTCTAAATTTGGTTTTCTACATACATATGTATGTAAATATATATCTAGGCTCTATACTCTAAAGTCTAGTCTAGACCATTAAAATGCTTCTATTTCTGACTATTTAATTCAATATTGAATATATGTAGGTAGGTACGTACTCTTACTCTCGGTGTATCCAAGTATCTAATAAGTTTTACTCTGTGCTTTATTAATTTTTTATTACCTATGTATGTATATACCTACATATTTTCATTATTTATTTGTCTGTAGATGCATTTTTATCATTACTTTTGCCTCGTTTCTCGTACTTTGACTAAAATGTAAGTCCGCTAAAATTGTATTAGGCATATTAAAAAGCTATTTTACTTTTTAGCGTAAAAAATTTAAAAAGTAAATTTTACATGACAGTATAAAATTTAATTTAAATGTTCTTAACAGTAAACTTATACAACTTTTTTGTAGTAGGTACTATTTATCAAATTATATATTACACACAAACACATATGTGCCTATATACATATACATGTATAATTTTTTTGGACTTCATGCATACATACGTAATATACCCAAGTAATCACAGGAGAATAATATATTAATGTGGTTTTGCAAATTAATTTACCAACACTATCACAATTTCTGAGAAAAGTTTATGTCAACATAGGTACAATACGTATGCAGATTACCAAAATGTCGAATTGTAACCACACATAAAGCAGGTTAGATATTTTAATTTAAATTTCTTCACTTAATCACTTTTGACTGTATAATTTTTTTTTTGCATGTTAGGTAGGTAGGTATATCTTTTACTATTTGTAAGTACATAGTTGATAGTTGAGACTTAAAATCCTTACATAATCTTTTCTTTCAGATTTTGATTATGTTAACAAATTAAACGTCATTTTTATAAGAAAAACGTGGTAAAAGCATCAAAAGAAATCTAAAACAAACAAAAAAATTTAATTACATCCATTTGACAATTTCAGAAGAATACAAATTAGGTAAATGATTTAGGTATGTTCGTATGTACCTAAATTTATCTTAAAATTAATAGTTTAAAAAATAAACGCTAAATAAATTTTAGTAAATTTAAGACAAATTAGAATATAGGTAGGTACCTACCATAATAACTTTACTGAGAGATAAGTATACATATCTGATAAATGGTAAAGATAAAACATTATTTTGTATTTTCACAGGTGTAATCTGATGAAACAATAAATTTTATCCTACAGGTATTTGTACTTATGTAAGATTCAAAATCAAAACCTGTTCTGAAGATTTTTATATAATTTAGGTATGTAAATGAAAATTGTAAAATTAAAAAAAAAAATACTCATCTATATTATTTAAACATAATTTTTATCTTAGGTGCAAGTCAAATTCAAATTGATCTTGTTTCATTATCGTTATGTATATATTTTCATTTCTTTCAAATATTATCGGCAACAAGTCTCATGTAATCTTATTAAGGAACATTATTTAACTTAACAGCTGAAGATTGCACATTGCACATGTACCTCATTTATATGTATTATAAATACATATGTATGTATGTGTATACGTATGTATGAAATATATGAGTGCATTTCTGAACTAATGTGTACGTATGTTCTCATAAGCATATTTATGACTGTTTAATGTTTGTGATGTTATTTTATAAAAGTAAATTTTTCTTAACAAATAACTTTTAAATTGCATGCACATTTGCAATTAACACTGTTGATTATTTCATTCAATCAATATTCGACTAATGAAATTTTAATTGAAAATTATTATCTAAATACATACAGAATGCATACACATATCTGTATACATATTTATTTTGTGAGTAAATATAATATCAAATACATAATACGTAGACATAGTCGGTACATACAATTGTATGTATGAATTGTACTAATTATTATTAAAAAAGAATCAGATGAAAATTCAAACATTTCTTATATACAAAATGAAAAGAGATAAAACAATAACAAAAAAAATTTTTTTTTACTAATATTAACTTTATTGAAAATATTGTGTACATAGGTACTTACAAACTGTGTACATATGTATAGATATGAATAAAATTGTGTTTGTTTCAAAATACTTATGTATACCTAGGTATAATATCATAACTTTTATAATATGTAATTTAAAAATAAAAAATAAAGTGTATTGGTATATAACTTATTTATTGCTGTGCTGCCGTATATTTTGCGCCATTATTATTGTGGGCAGGTATAAAACTAAAATCAACGTATTATGCATTTCAACTATACATTCAACTTAATTTCACACAGATAAAATCATTCATATGAAATGTGGATATAAATTGCTTTTGATGCATCTGTTTTCAAAATTTATTATATTTTCATATACCTACATACATATGTATGTATGTATATACTGTGCCATATATGCATATATATTATGTGCATACATATGCATGCATCTGTACCTTTCGTCTTTCAGCTGCCCTCAAAAGAAACAATGCAGTTTAAGTTTTATAAGCATAATAATCCCAACCCCTTTTCATAATAATTATTGTGTAATCATATATATAATAGTAATATAATGAGTCAAACATGCCTCCCTTTTAAGCTGTCGGCTTCTCATTTGTTTTCCGCCTCTTGTCATATTTTATTTTTATTTTTTATGTATACATATTTGATATTAATATACTAATATGTACGTATCTTTATAATGTAAGATATGTAATATTTTTATATGCAGTTTACACAATAATGATGCGCTTCATAATAATCAACCTCTATATAACACACAAGGTACAAGCATGTATGTATGTATGTTTATGTATATCTATACAACTAGTATAGTATTTCATGCTTAACTTAAACACCTTATATAATATGCCATATATACATATAAACTTATATACATTTTTTCATTTTAGTGTCATGGCCACGACTAATTAAGTTCTGTTCACACTCTTTTACTTTAACAAACTATATGAATATTGTACTTACTTAACTGAAGTATGTACACATATGTACATACATATAACACCACATATACTAAATTAAAATACCTATATGTTCATCTAATTTTCATTAAGAAATGTAAAATGTGCCACAGACTCAAGCTATTGCTAGTGGTATCTTGGGTTTTCTTTAAAGATTGTGATTTTAATAAAGATATTACAAAAAATCAGTTTTATACCATATTATTTTATATCAGTGTGATTATTCTTGTTCAAAATTAATTTAAACAGTGTACATTCATGCATATGTATATACACACATACATATGTATGTGTATGTATTTAATTAGTAGAATTTTTTCATCCTCTGATTTTTGCATAATTAAAATACTGATCGATCACATATATACTAAATATGTACTTTACCTACTGTAATTAAATATATTTACATATCAATAATGAATAAAAATAAAGAAAATGGAAATATGTAATAATGTTTTCTTTTGTAAAGTATTTCCACTCAATGATATGGACATTCTTTTGTCAATCTAAATTTTTTGAAAGTGTGAATTATCTTCTTTAAAAAAAAAAACAATGAAAATCAATGGAAAATAAAATTTCGTGAAGGTTAACCTTATCAAGTTATGTAGGTAAGCATCCAAAAAAAAAAAATCCATGCAAAATGAATTAGTTTTGAAATATGTGTGAATGTGACGTTAGACAAATTTCGATTAAATTAAATTATTAACTTTTAATAGGTACATATAGGAAAATTTATAGACGCTTTAAAAAAAATAAACTAAAACTGAATTTATTGTTATTATCAAGAAATTTTGGAAATAATCTCAAAT
Source organism: Anthrax anthrax (assembly GCA_963971155.1). Taxonomy (NCBI): domain Eukaryota; kingdom Metazoa; phylum Arthropoda; class Insecta; order Diptera; family Bombyliidae; genus Anthrax; species Anthrax anthrax. The sequence continues at coordinate 25,083,878 of OZ020119.1, forward strand.
TTATCAATCTAAATAGCAATAATCATTAAATTTTATGCGATAATTTTTCAACTGAATAAAGCCGCATTTTTTCCACAACAGAAAAAAACATTTGTTGGGGAATTTTTAAAATTTTCCTTCTATACGTATATTTTGAAAGTCATGCACCTTTGAATTTGTTTATTTTTTTCAACATACCAATTTTTCCTCATTTTTTTTTTTTTTCCAAATATAATCAACTTTAAATACGTCATGTTTACTTAGATTGTGCTGTATGCATACATAATTTATAAATATTTTAAAATTAAAATAGAAATGTGTGATATAAAACCAAATTGATACTAAATGATTTTTCAGTTAGAAACTGTAATAAAAGAAAAAATTAAATTTCAAATAATAATTTGTATTTATTGCTATATCTTTAATTTTGAAATTGTATTTTAAACATTTTTTCATGATGATAAATAAGAATCAAATATTCCATTATAAAAATGTTACCTTTATTGCAAATTTATTTTTAGAAAATTTTTTTTCATTTTATTTCAAATTAGAAAAATTTCGAAAATCATTTTATTTCATCATAAATGGTAAATTCATTGATTTTTATATCACCATGAATTTTTCATGGTAAATTTTTTGATTTTATAAAAATGAATTCTTTTGGAGAAATATTCCAAATATTTATTACACAAAAATTATTTTGCTCTTATACCTAAAATATTTAAATCCTTTATTAAATGCACTTTTAAAAAGGAAAACAAAACACTGTGTAAATTTTTTTCTTAAAATTTAAAAAAAAGAAAATGTAATGAACATTAAAACTAAAAAATTAAGTATTAAAAACGAATAATAAATAATAACAATTAATAAAAAATGATTCTGAAGATAACTGAAAAATGGAGCGAAAAAGAATTTTTGGAGCAATACAAGGTGAAATCTTAAAACGAAATACATACATACATATGTAATATGTAAAGCCAGAAGACCCAAAGTCATAGAAGTAGGTATCTAGAAACTATATAAAATAATATGATATGGCGCGGTTAAGGATTGAGTTGTAAAATACAAAGAGAAGTTTGGCGACAGACTTTAAAGCAAGCCAAGGCCTAGTGCCTATTATTACATAGCATTTTCCATTTGTGCTGTGAAGCTAATGACAATGATGATGAGATAGTGAAAATTTATGTCTGTACGAACCACGAATTTTATACCTATACCTATTTTATTTTTCATTGTATTGTAACTGCCAATGTTATGAAAATTATTTAGGTATATGCATCACATACATATGTATCACGTCTATATTTATATACATACGTATGTAGGTACATACATATATATATGTACATATAATATCAAAATTTAGCTTTGCTAATGTTAATTGCCCTAATTGCTAATTATATGTACATACATATGTATGTTTTGTATCAATATTACTATTTAAAAAAAGTAAAAGTCATAAGTAGATAGATATGTTACATATTTTGCGTTAACTTTATACATACATTTGTATATGTATATATATATGTACATAAGTACATATGTATCTACATAAATTTTTAAGTACATATAGATACATAGTACATATCTACTTGGAAAATTAAGGTTGTCTGACCAGCTTAATTTTTGTGAAATTTCACATGCATTCATCCTAGTAATATATTTTATGATACATAATCACACAAAAACATTAACTTTAAAAGAAATACGAGTACGTGGTATAACTATAAATATACATTTACAATATACCTACCTACACATACATATGTGCAAACATACATGTATATAATATAATATTATATGAATGCATAACAAAATTACATTTTGAACTTTACTAATTTTTAAAAATAAGTGAAAAAGGAAAAATTATGCATTAAACATTTTCATCATTACTAAACATGCTTATTATGTGCATACAACACTTGTATGTCAATAACAAGAAAATATATTATCTTGACTTTAATTTGTCAAAGATTATGATTTTATACATCATACCTAGATTTGGTTTTCCGTGAATAAAAAAGCTGCTTTTTTAAATTTTTCTTTTAAACTTACATACATATGTAGGTACTTAGTCTCATATGGGAAAAATGGTAATTTCATAACGTTTTAAAGAAAAAAGTATGTTGGTATGTATATAGATACATACATATCTACATTTATTTTTTTAAATATCAAAAATGTATATATTTTAACACATATATAAATAACTACATTTGTATGTATATGCATGCATATGGGTACGTACATATACCTACATATGTATGTATGTATATTGCAAAAAAAATGCTTGTATGTAAAATATTGTAATACATAGTGTCAGCAAGAAAAGGATAAAAGGGTAATAGCCTTCAAATTTAATCATTCTCACGCGTGAGTATATGTATGTATATATATGAACGTACGTGGATGCGAACTTGTATACGTTACAAAAAACATATACATACATGTGTACACATGTGCCTATAAAACATGTATTTTTCTTCATATATACATACATATGTACATATGTTATATATGTATACATGTACAGTACAGACACGTAAGCTTACAAATGGATACTTGAATAAAAAAAAATCAAAAGATTTTTATAGAATACATTTTTGCAGACAGACATTAACCGGCATCTTTTTCACTTCAAATTTGGATTTATGTATATACATACCTATGTACATTCATAAGCTTTTTTAAACACATACATCACATATGTATCACATAGCAGAACTTTTCATATTCACATCATATGTACATATATCCACATTTTTTTAAGATTTGTTTATATATGCACGCATAAAAAAATTAAATTTCACACAACTACATACTTACATACATTTTTTATACACATATTTTAAAGTTCGGAATTTCAATTACATTTGTAGGTATAACAAATCCATAAGTAGGTATATATTTACATCCATACATATGTATATATTTATATATTCATTTGAGCTTTCAATAACTTTTTAAGGGGTCTTGTGCTTGTCTCTTGCCTGATCAGTTAATGTTCTTTTTAAAAAAAAGTTTTTCTCTTCGTTTTTTTGTTTTTCGATTTACTGGCGTAAGTAAGTGCACACCGATCATATATCGTATATGTATGTTGGGTGTATATATGCATGAATACATAGCATATATAGCATAACGATATATAGTTATATGTGTATTGCTAAAAGAAAATTCATAAATATACTTATACATATGTACATATGTGAAATCCAAATAATGCACATACATATATGTACATAAAAAAAAGCTACCTATATATACATACATACATATATATATATACATATTTTCAAAATAATTTGTTCACGAAACACACATTTATATTTTTATTTTGCACATTCAATTACTTCTTGTATGGAAAGTAGATGCATACATTTGAATATATACATTCATACACACATTATTTTTTATTCCTACAGAAAAAGCGATATATACTACATAGAAATTTATTACAGTTGTGTTGGAAAATTTTCCACCATAAAAAATAGAAGTAAAAATGCATCAATTTTACCCCAACGTTTATAGTAAATACATATTTTAGTACATAAGCAGCGTACATACCTATATTTATATGAATGTTTTTTTGTATATTGGTTAATATATACCTACCTATATACTAGCTCATATGTATAAATAGATATGAATAGATATGGCATACAATGATTTTCTGAAAATCTTTTAATTGATGAAATGAGAAATGGGTAGAAAACGTTTTGATTAACGTAGGAAAAACGAAAATTTTCCAACTTAAATTGAGCAACTTCGATATTTTGTATACATACATACATATATCATAGATATGCGATTATTTATATAAATTGTATGTACCCATGCAAAAAATTTAAAATATATTAAAATACTGCATTGGTATTAAAATAATCTATACATTGAAAGTTCAATGTTTAGATTATGAAAACAAGGGAACCAAAGGGGGGCATTCGTAGATTAAATTGGAAGTTGAATTTAAACTGCAATGTACCTACATATTCTAAAACCATAGTTGCGGAATGCAGAGACGTGCATACGAACATATGTACATAACTTATACCAGCTTATTCAAACACATACTTGCTAATGTATCAAAAATATATATATGTACATATATATATACTTATATACATATGTAAAACCCAACACATACATGAAAATCACTTCTCAACATAAACTTTATGCAATGGGGATACTTGGATAGTATAGTGGATACCAAAATGTATATAGTAAATACATACATCCATATATTGTATGGTAGACGGCATATGGCCCCCCAATAATTTTTATTTTTGCCGGTAACTGTATTCGTGTTGTGACTTTTGTAAATCGTGTTGTTGTGGAGTTTTGAGTTTTATGAATTTTTCAAATCGTATATAGTGGAAAGTGGAGTCAAACCATACGTATGTATATGTTTATTTCAAAAGTATTTTCGTTGTTCGTTAAACTTTAACAGAACAGATGTATGTAGAACGTGTATATATTTGATTGTACCATTGTACATACATACATCATCTTGCCTTATCCTCGTTATATTATTGGGACCGGTTGATGGGAAAACAGTATTAAATTGAATCGAAAGTATACATATGTACATTGTACAGACAGTGTGTAATGTGTAGTGCATAGTGTATACATACAGTACAGTACAATACATTGCATTTAAAATTATTGTACACTTTTTTAAATATATAACATATATGTATGTACTGTACATAATACTGATTGTGCACGTAGTTGTTTAAATGATCACCGCACAGTCATATATTATATTATTTTATATACATAGTATACAATTGCCGTTGTTCGTTGACGTTATTTTTTAACCATATAATAATTGCCACTGTTGGGGAAAGAATAAACTTCGACTGAGTGCTTTGATGAGAATTCATTTGAACGCGAACAGCCGGTTTGAACGGTTATTTAGTTTTTCCAGTTCTTCAGAAGTGTCTGCCTTGGTTGGATTTAAACAAAAAAAAATTTATTTATATTGCATGCAGATAATCAAATATATGAAAGAAATTTAAGAAAAATAAATTAATTTTAATTGTAACTGTAAATTTAAAAAATCACATCACAAAGTATAAAAGTTTAACTGAAATTTAAAAAAAAAAAAAATTTTTTTTTTCATTAGTGAATTAGTGTTAATCATAATTTGAAATAAAATATGAAAAATTCAAAATTACTTGGAAGTTAAAAGTAAAATCAGTAAAAACAAAATACTATTGAACTCTAATCTTTTAAAAATAAAGTAAACGGAAAGAAATAAGTGATATCACAAAAATATTGGTTCATAAAAAAAAGATGCATAAGAAAAGAAGTCTATAAAAACGATTTTCTTTACTGTTGCTAAGACCGAATCAGACATATAAATTGATAAAGAAAATTTCGGGATCAGCTGTTTTATACATATTATTTTTTTATTTGGTAATCATTAAAAAACATTAAAAAATCTTCAAGTGAATAAAAAATGAACAGATGAAAAGTAATAGGTATTTAAGATGGTGAAAAAAAAGAAACTTGGATAAATTAAAAATCAGTGAACATGAAGACCTTTTATTTAAAAATAAAATGAAACGAATAATAAAAAAAAAAACAAGAAACAAATTGCAAAATGTGGATACTGCTGTTGCTAAGCCACAAAATTGATGGTCATCGGATCTGTTAATATTCACCAACCACAAGTTGCCATACAGTTAAAAATTTTAGTCTTCATATTATATTTGACCAGGTTATTTGGTCGTCATATTCATATGTAGTTGTGCAAAAAGAAGATCGCCGGGTTTTGCTCTGTGAAAATGAGTAAAAAAAAAAAAAAAATTCAACAATAAAATAAAAAAAGCTAAAATGAAAGGAAGAAGAAATCAACCAATGCCTTAGCTACATATATACAAAATGTACATACATACAAAAATATTTCTATATACATTTAAAACAAAAAAACCGACTGGTTATATATAATACTAAAATATAGACATTTTATATACATGCCATAGCTTTTTGTTCAATATATACAAACATATATATAGAGAGAAAAACCCAACCTACAAACACAATTACAAAACGAAGACGCCGGCATTAAAAATTTTTGTGTGATATTACAGTAAAAAATAATTTTTTTCTTTTTTTTTTTTTTTGTAAGAGACAGACAAGAGATATGAAGACTTGGATTAAGCAATTGTATAAAAGAATTTAAACTGTGTCTAACCTTGTAGTTGATTAACTTTTATATTCACTTCTTGTGTAAAAAAGTGAAAAAAAAAAAAAATTAAATTTTAAAATATCAATTAAAGCAACGATTTTGAAAAAACAAAAATCATAAAATATGTTATTTATAATTAAAACATTAATAAAATGTAAAACAATATAAAATTAAAAATTGTGAATTAATAAGTATTAGTTTAAATGAATTATCAATTGTAAATTTTTGCAAAATAAAATAAATTTATTTTGTGATTAACAATTTTCCAATCAAAAAACAATTTTTTCTTTTTCCAAGCTATTCACACATAAGTAAGTGAATAGTCATGCTCATTTTGTGCTAACAAGTAACAATTGTAACAAGAAAAAAAAATTAATAAAGAGAGACTAATATATAAAATAATACATACACGCTGTACATATGTATATATTTGACTATTTAATATATTTCAGTTTAACAAATAAAAAATGTATGTAATAAATATTTTTGTAAAAGAAAATATAAAAATTACTAACTGATTTAAAAAAAAAAGAACAGAATAGAAAAAAAGTTATGTCCAACCTTGGACTAAATATTCATTACAAATTATTGTAATCGAGATTATATTTAACAAAATAGAAATACCTAGTACATGTATGTAAAATATGTATAATCGGTACGTTAATATGTATGTTTTATTATACGGTGTTTTTTGTTAGTTAATTTTTGTGAGAAATTCATTTTCACAAAACGGATGAATAATCAGGTGAGAAAAATTTTATTTTACTTAAATAATACATTAACATATTACTTAAAAATATTTTATGATAAAAATTTCATTATAAACATATATAATATATACTTTATATGGGTATACAACACACATACATTCATACATATTTAGGTTAAGTATGGCTTTTATTTATTTATTTTTTAATTTATCAATTACTTACACACATTCAATTTAAGGTAGGTACATACTTGAAAATAAAATAGTTACCCACTAGTCACAACCCATGTATGTACATTATACGAATATATTCTTACACAAAAAAAATGCATGTAAGTACATATACATGTATATAACTATATAAACAAGCTACACACATATATATATATTTATACGTACGTGTATAAATTATTGCAAATCATACCATCAACTAATAATCATGTTCCTATTCCTATGCTTAAAAAAAAAACGAAAAAAAGAAAACGTTCAACTTTGAACAATTAAAATTGGCGAAAATTTTGGCAATTTTTTTAAAATGGCGTTTCACATGAAATTTTGCAAAAACGTACATTCATCATTATAAAATACGTACATATAGGATAGGTACATAGGTAACTGATAGTTAATAATTTAAATATTCAAATTTATATATGCATAATGTACAAATGTAAATACATATCGTATATGCATAGGTAGTTATATGTATGCTTTTGATGGCTGTATGTATATGTATAAATAGTTCAATATACATATGTACATAATGTAGTTTATCATGTTTTTTGTTGTTTTTTTTGAAAAATTTACAAAAAACATGAAGAAAAGTTTTTACATTCGAAGAAAAAAAAACTAGATTAGTGTTTTATCCAGACAATTTAAAGAATTAAAATAGAAAAAAGCATCATATCATACAGATAAATGCTCTAAACTTTGTGGAGATATAAAAAAGCTCAAAGGATTAGAGTTACAAAAATAAATGAAAAGAATAAACTTCAAATTAAAACTAAAATTTATAATCCATTGCAGTACGTAATAGTGCATGCAATATATATGTACATACCTATTTTATTACAAATAATGAAATTTTCCATTTTCATATGTAACAAATAGATACCTACATATCAAAAAAAATATGTTACTTTATCGTTCATGTGAGTCATAAAAATTCTTTTCCAAATGGAATTTTCTGGAATTAAAAAACAACCAACATAATAGGTACAATTTCACTGATAAATTTATTTAAAACAACAAAAAAAAAATTGTACAATAAAAATTTTATATAAAATTATTGAAACCGGCTTTTCTTTATTATCATTTCTTTCTTTCTTCTTTTTCTTTACTTATAAAAATCATGTGCGCATTCCATACGAGTTCTCAAGTACGCATACTTACTTAGTTACTTAACTGTATGCACAGATCTAGCTAAAAAAATTTTTCTAGTTTTCAGTTATTTAGATCCAGCTTCAAAAAAGAATACAGTTTAACAAAGCTTGATTATAAGTGGTTTTAACGGAAAAATTTCTTTAAACAAGAAAATAGAATGGCTCAAGAGTTTTCAAACTGTTTTATAATTGGTATTAACATACCTAATTCTTATTTTTTTATGCATATACATATGTATACAAACATATGTTACACAAAATTAGCAAGTTCAAATAATAAAAATGTATCTACGGGGTACACACAAGATACATATGTATGTATGCACATATATGTACGTATATGTATTTTGTTAAACGTTAAACCTAATATGATACGATAAAATTTAGATTCAGTCAAAAATATCGCTTATATAGGTACTCTATATTATTATAATACATATAGTATGTACAAATTTTGTACATACATATATGTATACACAAAAACACCACATAACAGTATGTATAGTTTTATGTGCATATACATACATACTTTAGATACATGCGTACAAATACAATGCATTCATATTCATCATATCAATATTACCGCCGGCAACAAATTTTTTATTACATTTTTTTTACTCATAATCACCTTTACAAGCACATATTATCAGTTCTGTTCTGTTATCCACTATTTTTTTTTTAATTTGATAAAAAAGACAAAAATGCAGCAGAAAAAATTATGCATATAGGTAATAATTTATAACATTTTCTCATTTTTGTCTTATCCACAAATCATTTTAATTAATTAATTTTTCACTTTATTAATTTTATTCAACAACATTTTCAAACAGGGTGGTCTCTAATTGGTCTGATAAAGCACATTTTCATTAATTACATCCGTTTTAATTTTTTACAATGTCTATTTATTTAAAGATTCAATGTACTTTTAAGAGTTATGAGTGTGTACTAAAAATAAAAATTCTTGTTTTGAAATTTACTAAATATAAAATTGCTAATAATTAAGTTTTTGTCAGTTATAAACACATATATAGGTACATACTTATACATGTACAATAATTATACTGTACTAACCGTTGTTAAGTTAAATTTTGACAATGCAATGAATATTATAAAAATGAGTCAGACTTATTGCCTGTTATTGTACAGTTGACTTATCTCCTCTCAATGAATAATATTTAGTATCTATGTATATATATAATTTGTTCCACCAAAACCACCTACACAAATTTGAAATATAAACCGTCAATTGACAATTATATAATATGTATATCAATTTTAGTATAAAATAAATGCTATATGCGAAAAGTTTAGTTTTTCTTATAACTTTTTGTATGGAATACTTAGTAAATGATTTAAAAATAATTCAAGATAAAAACCGAAAACGAGTAATACAAGATACCTACTATTACAAAGCCTTCAATAAATTTGCAAGAAAATTGAAAATCTTAATTTTCTTTTTAAAAAAAGTTACAAATTTGATTATTTTTTCTACATACAATTCATCAATATCTCAGTAAAAATGAATAAAAATTGCAAATATTCTTTTACAATGTATAATACAATAATATAATTTTTTATATTATTTGATTTTCTCTTTTGAATTCAGTTTTCAAATATCCTATGTATTTTTCATCCATGATTAACATTTTATAAATTAATAATGTACAGAACAGACTGTTGCTAGGTGTTAGCCCCTATGGTGGCCTCTAGATATTTAAGGTATGAGTATGTCATGTTTTCAGACCGGCATTATCGTTGCTTTCTGCAAACAGTGATTGGTCAGATAATAAGTAATGTTATAAATTTATGTGTTCTTTTATAAAAAAAATGTTTAGTTTTTTTTTTTTTATAACTACCTTTTTCCATTGGTATAAATAAACGATAAAACTGAGAATAAATAAAAAAAAAAAAACAGAAAATAATCTGACAAGCCTTCAAAAAACATATCAATTTTTTACGGGCTAGGTTCATTTTATGACCCACGAATTCATGTTGAAAATTCAAATTCATTTTCTAGTTCCTTTTTTTATTTTCTTGCTTTTTCGTGTCATTTTAAAATTAATACTAAATTGAAAATTGAAAGCAATTTTTGATAAGAAATTTTATATTTTGTTACCTATGTATGTACATGAGTATATACTATATATAAATTTAAATTATCTGGTTAAATTCTTAAATAATCTTAAAAATAACGAAATAATAAATTATACTTTTTGATTTAATTTTAAATATTAATCAACAGGTGTTTCATTAAATTTAAATTGTATATATTATTTATGTACATGTATTTGTTTTTAAATATATCAAAAATAACAGGAATATATTGATCATGTCAAAATTTTATCTTAATTGATATTTAATCTTCTTTTTAAGCTATGCAAAATTTATTATATTCCATTAATGTAGTAATATGATCAGCATGCAATCTAAATGTATTTTTATCAATCCATAAAATAATTACAGAAATCATTTTATGTCGAAAAAGGGTAATACATATGTAATTCTTTTTATGTTCATATTTTAGTGTAATAATATATCAAATATATTACCATACAATAAAATGTAATATTTTTATTATTAATCGTCAGAACAATTAAATAAACTACGAAAATTATGATTGATCGTGTCATTTTCCTGAGGCAATTTTTTTATTTTTTATTATACGATAAACACATTAATATGTGTGTACATACATATATATGTAAAATGAATAATTCGTTTATTCCTTGACAGTCTGGAATCATATTTAAATTAAATCATCTGGACATTCAAATAAATAAAATTAATTTCTGTATCTCCATATGTATGTAAGGAATATATTTCCATGCAATTAAAACATAAATTATTTTTATTTCAATCGACACATAAATTTATGCTAAAATAAAAATTATAAATTACTCTACAAAAATTAACATTTAAAACCAAAGTTTTGCATGGTCATATCAAGTCACATAACAACACGAACATGTTTTAATACGTGTTTGTAAATATTCACTATTCAGCGGAAAATAAATATGTACATATGTACATTGTAGTATCAACAAAAACTCCTTTTGACGAATAAAATTTATTTGTTTAAGATTTCATTTTATGATATTTCCGTAGTTAAAAGCACAAACAGCAAGAAATAAAATGTATAAATTAAAAGGAAGCCTTTCATATTAAGTTTGGTATTCATATAATGTCTTACCCAAAATAGACGAATCCTTATGTTAAGGAACTGTACTGTACAAACATATAAAAACGAAAATGAAAAGGAGCTGCCGATGAACTTAGTCTATTTTCGTTTGTTCTAGTTAATCTAGAAGTTATATATTTAAGTGAAGATTAATTCACGATATTGTAAATGTAATAGACAAAATGATTTCTTTATATGTATGTAGGTACATAGACAAGTATAAAGAATAAATTCACATTTTAACAACACGTGACTTTTCAAATCCCGTTTTATAAAATCGTTTGAATATGAAAATAAGGGGTCGATTTCGAGTTCATTTTGTCCTTGCGTAAAGATCAATGCCACAGTATTACCATCTTCATATGCAAACAAAAACGAAGTACGTACCTATGTAAATACAAAAGATAATATAGAAAAAATTTCATTTAAATTCTATCTTTACGAATATTAAACTCTTATTATTTTTCATGCTTGAATAAAGACGCCTTTTCATCAAAACCCTTGTTCTTATGTTCATAAATAATTTTCTTCTATTCAAAAAAAAAAAAAAAAAAAAAAAAAAACGATTTTCTTTTACCATGTAAATGTATACATAATATATAAAATCTGCAAATATTTTGCGTATACAATAAGTGCGTATTGTATATGAAATTTAAAATTTAGTACGTACAAACATATATACGTATGTATATCAAAGGTTTTTAAAATTCAAAGACCTTTACAGATTTTTTTCCTTTCTTTTATTCTGTTTTAAATAATATTTCAAGGGTAATTCATTCGACCGACAAAATATATTTTATTCTTTTTTTATATTGAACTGGTTTTCCGGTTCTGTCTACAGATATCATAATATTCTTTTTTTTATAATCTCTTTATAATCATATTTCGATCCTTTATATTACAATTTTTTTTATACCTATTGCTTTTATTTTTTTCATTTTTTGTTTTAATTTTCAAATACCTGTATGTATTTGTATGTACATATGTATAATGAATTCAGTAATCAAATATGCCAAGTTTTAAATCAGAAAATTTATTTTGAAAAAAAAAAGGTGAAATTTATACAACACATATTCACATTTGTATTAATCATATATACATCAGAATTTAAACACATGTGTGTGCATATCAACAATATATATAATATCTACCATATTAATTCACATGTACACATAGTTTCAGATTATGATTGCAAATTGATTTTTCAATTACACGTATAACCAAAAGGTCAAGGCTCAATTTGATCTGTAATGTAATCGAAAAAGAAAAAGTAACACAAATAACAAAAATTTATCGACTCAATAATCATCTGTATATCTGAATTTGTAATCAAAAACATATTTACTCAAGTCAATTATATTACTTTTGTTTATTCACATTTACACTTAGTACATAGTATGTATGTATGTATGTGAGTTTATTTTAATATTATTTAACAAAAAATGACAAGTAAAATTTGCATCAGTGATCTTTTGAACGTAAAAGTACATTTAAAATGAATAAATAAGAACAACACCTTAACTATTTAATTCTGTGAATGAATACCTATAAAATCAGACAGTGAATTATTGAATATGTAAAATACCTATTATTACAACTAAATCACATGCAAAATTGAAAGGAAAAAGAAATGAAAATGTTAATTTTTTCACATTTCAAAGAGACATACAATGTCAATAAATAATAGATATGTATATTATACAAAGATCAATTTCAAATAATGAATTGTAAATAATTTTTCTTAAAAGAATTTTCAATTTGAAACTTTTGTCATATTTTTATACCTTGCGAAATTTAAATAAAATCGTTTAAAAATGATGGTGCGGTCATCAAAGCTATAAGTAAATGGAATAATAAACAATATTCATTGCAATATCTCTTGAAGATTATTTGAAATGAATAATGGATTCATATTGTATAATATAGTGGCCAAGTAATTTATACAATCAATTGATATGATTTTCTAAGTCTAACAAATGTCATCTTAATGTCACCTTGAATATGAAAAATTTAATAATGTAAAAAAGACAAGATCAAAGATACCTACATATACAGATTAGCTGTATAAGAAAATGTATTATAATAATTAAAAAGAAGATAAAAAGCAGAAAGAAATTAATAAGAAAATTATATTGATTGAAATTGGGCTATACAATTTGAAAACACATGATTAGAGATAACAATAGTATATCATTACTATTACAAAATGAATTTTATAGAAAATGATAATATTCCGGAAGCAGATAAATCTATTATAAACGAACAAAAATCGTGAGATTGTATGAAAAATAATAATAAAAACTGTTCATTTGTTCATATGAAACTACTTTTAGTTCAAATCACATTTGAATTTTTTGAGAATGAAATTGCTTTTCATATTTGCTATGTAAAATTTATATAATTTCGATAGAATAAGAACGAATTGTTCTTATTTTATTTAAATCTACTACTAATTATTAAACTATTTTCGTAAAATTATTATGAAGTTTATTGAAAAACTAAATTATTCTTAGTGTTTAATAATTTCAATAATTTTTTTCTGTTAACGAATTTGTCAAATTAATTAATATAATATCTGATAATCTAATTTCAAATACATGTACATGTTTAAATAGTAATTTATAAATAGTTTCAGTATCATGCAATCAAATCTCATTGATTAAAATTAAAACAAAAATAATGATATCAATTGAAATTCGAAAAAGAAGAAGAATAAAAATCAAAGAAAAATTTTATTATCGTCTTTAAATAATATAACTTCCGTTTCCTTAGTCTGTCTGCATCCGTTATAACAACGGTATATGGGTGTACATACATATATATATACTCGTATACACGATATTATATGTTCATTCTCATACTTACATTTATAAGATTCTTACACTTTTTTTCTTATAATTTTGTATTCACTTTATGTATTGTATCTTCTTGAAGTTCCTCTCTGATTATTATATACAATATATCCCATTATATACCATATATACATGATATGTAATAAGATGTACTTAAAAAGTGAAGTATTACATTCTTTTCTGTAGAATCATCAGACATTGTTGATATTCATGTCTACACTTTTGATATTATCAAGAAATAAGTGTGAATCATTACAAAAAATAAAAAATTGTTTTTTGGCTGAAGAAATATGAATAACATATATTGTAAGCATAATAATGTTGTTGTGATGTTTCCAATGTGCAGTAATGAAATTAGACTTTTATTTTGCAAACTTTGTGCGAATATTTGAACACATAATGAGCACATAACATACAAAAAACAATTGTATAAGAATGAATTGTATTTTTACAATTTGTTGGAAAATATTTTGAAAATTTTTGTTTGAAATTATTAATAAAATAATTCACGTAATCATTTTTGAAAAAACCCATTCCTAGGTATATATACATATGTATGTATGTATGTATACAGGTATGAAATAAAATACTTTTCTATTGTGTTATATTATCTAAATTTCTAAATATAGGTACATACATACATATGTACATGCTGCAATTGTACACATCTAACTTTACATTAATATAATTGAAATGTTTCAACTGACTTATTATCGTATTTATATTTCGGAATTTCCACAATTTTCAAGTTTTTACATTAAAAAAATATACATGTGTATGTTATATATACATCCATAAAATATAATGTGCCTGAAACAAGTTTGTTATTCATATCTTTACAAGTACTAAGATAAATTAATCTGATAATATAAATCAAAAATTAAAATAAAATAAAAATTTATTGAATTGTTTATTGTCAGTTGAGTCAAATTAACTGAATAAAGTCAGTATATAAATCCGATTAAATAAATTGAAAATTGTGAAAAAAAAAGGAATCAATAGGTATGAAAGGTAGAAAATGCAATTTCTGTTTAATACTGACAATATGAACACCAATTGAATTATTTTAAAAATAATAAAATATATTAGTTCTTTTAAAAAAGAGAATTAAATAAATTTGAAAATACGAATAATAACTACTCGTAAGTATGTAATAGTTTATCAACAAAAACTTTTTTTAACACGTTTAAAAAATAAAAATAAAAAATTGTCACGTTGCTTGCACATGCCATGCGGTTATTTTTTTTTTTCCTTACTTTTCTATGTACTTTATATGTGTATAACTGTCCGTATGTATGTAAGTACCTACATATATTTATTCCTATAATCATTTTTTTTTGTTCAAATTTTTTGTATTTAAATGCTTTTTTATAATAAAATTAACCTGTATTTGATTTTAAGTATTTATTTTTGTTTCATTTAAATACACACTTTCTGAATGCGACATACATACATATCTATGTGTATACAGATACACCAACTATAATTATATTACTTATACGTTGCACATTTGCATGAGTATATACAGTACATTTTTCAAACGCCTACAAATACATTGTATGTACATATATACCTACTTATATATATGTAAAAAAAATTACAGGTTAACACCCGCATTCAAATCCACTCATATTGTATGCAAGTGTATGCATTTGAGTAGCATACATATGTGATGCACATCACTAGCAACTAATAAAAAATAAACGATAATTTTTCAACTTTTGTGATAAGATTCTTTATATTTGATACGTGACACATTAAATCAATTTTTGACGTCAGATTTGTTCGTCTTTTAAATATATTTTCATTAAAAAAAAAAAAAAAAAAAAAAAACAAATTTAAACGAACTTTTATTCATTTTACACAGAAATGTACACGTTAGGTGTGCATCTGTATTACATAAATAATTGGTATATATTCATCAGGTTCATAAATACATATGCATTTGTATTGATTTTGTTCACAAATAGTACTTCTGCAATTTTTAAAAATCAAATGCATTCAAATTAAAATCTACTAACGTACGCATATAAAACACGTATCTACTGTTTGTTTTGTAAATGTGCATTTACATAGATGAACCCAGTCAGTTAAACAGTTCAGGTATTGTGTATGCAGATATACTTTTACAAAGTATATAAATTACATGTGCACTTATTGCTTTTATACATTCATGTAAATGAAATTTGTACATATGTATATATGTACATACGTGTATGCATTTGTATTACTTACATACTTATTATTGTGTACATATTAAATTTAAACGTTTGAACACGGACATTTTATTGAACTGAAATAAATAAGTTAAATTCTTGGAATTAAATTTTATAAATTACACTTCATTAATTATATGAATTGATTTACTTACGTTAATTTACTTGTTTATTTTTCATTTTTGTTTTTTCTTTTTCTTTTACATACGTATGTATGCATACATGCATACATGTAATTTTTATTTATTTGTTTCTTTTTTTTTTGTTATCAGTTATCGTTTTTCTTCTTTTCACTTTAAAAACTGCATTTTTATCTTTGGAATTTTTCCATTTTTAAGTATAACATGACATTCGTATCTGTATGTATACAATCCATTTTGAATATCCTGTTTTAATACTCGAAACATGTAATAGGTAGGTACTACATGTACATAAGAAAAATCAAAATAAAAGAAATATTTCAAACTACATACATACATGGTATATTGCAACATTTTGTAATATTTCAAATTAGTTTATTTTGAATAAATTTAATAATAAAAGCATTAATTTATTAATCATAATGATAACTAGACTAGAAAATAATAATAATAATAATAATAAAAACGGATGATTCAAATTGTACAAATCACTTTATAAGCATTAATCTAATGTGTACACATACATACGAATAAATATGAATTTTATGATTTTGATTGTCCAAAATATTCTATATAACAATGTATTGCTTAATTTGTTTTAAAATTTACACTTTGTACATGCATAAATGTATGTACATACTAAGCTATACAACACTATATGCACATAATATATTTTATTAATGTATATACCATCTTTTTATCATTTTATACATTTTTATGCCTTTTATAAGTACAAAAAGCACAAAGAATAAATAAAAAATCCATTGTTATTTAATATACGAGGTTACTTTATAAAATTGCAATGTGACAAAATCGACTCTATTATTTATTATAATGATAACTTAACATACACAAATAAATTATGTATGTGAACATAAGTATTATAATATGTATAATAAATGTCTGAATGATGAATAACAATAGGATATCATTATGTAGTGTAATAATGGTATATCGTATAATATTGTGTTTAACGAAACAAAATATATACTTATATATAATGTATATCAAAGGTATAATTTAAATTAAGAGAAACAAATATTTTAACTTGCAAAAAATGTAATTTGTTTTAAAATTTATTTATTTATTTTTTTCATTACGTTTTTTTTTTTTTTTTGGCTTACTTTATTATTTTACTGTCATCATCATAAACAGTTCATTAAATATCTGTTGGAATATGACGTATGAGAATGAATTTGATATAATATTTATATAAAATAAAAAAAAAAAACAAGAAGAAATACCCTGCGGGTATTTAATTAGCTTTTGTGGGAGTAAATGGACTATCACTTTTTCATCATTCTGCTACCATCGTATTATACTTAGATTGGGTATGTACATACGTATGTATATGTATATACTATATATACGTGTGCATAATATATACGTATTTATCATTTATCCAACAGTCTGTTAATTATGCTTTAAGTTATACACCATATACATACATATTTGCGGGAGTATGTAAAATTTTTTTTTCTAGTTTAATTTTATGTTTAATTTTTTATGTTTAAAAAAAAAGAGGTGAAAAACGCAAACATTAATTTACCTTATTTCTGTTTATATTGTCATTCAAAGTACAGAAAAAACATATAAAGTAGCAAAACTTGAAAGAAAAAAAAATTTTTTTTACAAAAGAAAATGAAAAAGATGGTAATTTTTTCATCATATGCATAAATATGTTATAATAAATTTTGTATTATATTATGCCAGTAAAATTAATAATAACAATACAGTAAAAGATTTGCTAGTTGTGAACATGATAATGTTATGTACATACATAAATATATATGAATGTGGCAATAATAATGTATAAAATAACGTATAACAACAATGTGTATTATTAAATTGACGGTAGATATTTTCTAGTATGAAGTCTCTGAATGAACATTTAAAGGGTTAGGCCATGTGTGACAGTATAAAAAAAATTTAATTATCTTAATTAAATGTGAATTGTTTGTATAGTCATCAATTTAATTAAATAGAATCATCACTAAGCACTATACCTAATAAGATAAATATCAAGCAAGTGCATATTATGTATGTGCAGTTTTTTTTTCATTCTATTTTTTTTATCGTCCTTTCGTATTTCCTATATTGTTTTATTATCATGAAAACCAGTGTGAATTAAAGATTAAATTTCAGGCAATTTCAGTTGATTTTCTTGTCGACAAAAAAAAAATAATGAAATTTCTAATTCCTTTTTTTTACATGAAATGTAGTTTAGTCTATCCAAAAATATGAATAAAAATCATGTTTGAAAAATATGAATAGAATAATGAACATCGTTTTCCTTTTTTTCAATTTTAAAAGTATGTAGGTAGATTAAAAAATTATATAATGACCACCAGCACAATGGGCTTGTATATACATATATATAGAAGTGTAATACAGTGAAAGTAATACATTTAATAATTATTGTTTATTAATTCATAAATAACGATATCACATGCTAATCTGGTTAAATTCAAATTCAATTTATCTTACATACTTACATATATATACATATATGTATGTGCATATATGGTGCACATATGTGTAAATTGTTTATATATTATGGATAAATTTATGTTAGAAATGTGTAAGTCTGAAACCAGATTCTCATGATTGTCGTAAAGTTACACGATATGTATGTATATGTACTTACATAGTTTAATTTAATAATTTGTCTTCAGATATGTCTGCATACATGCATACATATACATATGGATGTATGTGCATATTTATTATATATGTCATATAATTATCACCAAACTAGACAAATTTATATACATACATATGTATAATGCATGTGCATATAAGAAAAATATGCATGTCATGAAAATTGAATTAATATATGTATAACTTATCATACATATACATATGTAGTTGAAATGAATGCATGTATGTAGGTACATACATACATTGTATGAAAACATTTTCTCGAATAAAATGTATAAATAAAACACTAAAACAGTAGTATACATAACCATACATTTATATGCTTGTATCTATGTATATATAAATGAAAAAATATAAAGTTAATACATTATGATAAGTTGTATCGTGAGTGATCGTTACACTTCAAATTGGTGTATCACATCTTCAAAGTGTTCATATCCGATGATTAATATTTCCTGCAAAATTGAAGGCATTAAAAATTACAAAAACTGATGAGTACATACATAATATAACTATGTTAGTATGTTGTATATGATTATTATGTATTAATTTTACAGTAAATGTGTAAAATAAAATGTACCACATTTAATGTCATTTCTTATCGTAAAGACCAGAACCGTTTCAGTAAAATATGTTTAAATTATTTTTATGTGACCCCCTAGTAATGTACGTACATCTGAACATTCCTGAAAAGCATGTAACATATGTATGTATCTATATTGTGTTGTTTTCTTCTTTTTCCTTGTTTTTCTTCTTTTTTTTTTTTTGTAATTTAAAAAAATACCTGATTATAGTTTGTCAAAATATTTTCTTGAGTGAAAATATTTCTTTTTTTTCTTTTTTTTTAATTCCTCAACCTTACTACACATTACATTGTATTCTGATGGATAGGTAGCATTAAGTACATATGTACATCATTGTATGCATTGTACATATGTCTACATTTTCATATTTTATACATAACGTGCACATACTTTTCAAGATTCAAAAATTGTATTCATTGACTTTTCAATCATGTAACAAAAGAAAAAAAAGAAGAACATTCCATTGCGTGTCACATTTTATATCTTTTTAAATGTTTTATTATTTTTATTATTATTATTTTTTTTATTGAAAAAAGTATTTACAAAATACAACAATCTACATATTTGACACTTTTTTGAATGTATTTATGTGAACTTGTGCATTAAATAGAAAAATTATTTTAAATATTAACACAAAATGGAACATAAATAAATAATGGGAAAGTCAAAGTAAAGAAAAGAAAGAACCATGGATTCTTCTTTAAAAAGTTAAGTAATCAATATTAAAAATGTACATACATATGTATATATGTATGTATTTTTCTTGATTTTAAAATGTTGTTAAATACAAGTATGTTGTATGTGATTGATTATATAAATTATTGTACTTGTCATGTCATTCTATGTATTTCTAATAAAGCATAAAAATTTATTACTGTGAATGGAAAAGATCAACGTAAGTGATAATTGTTATTTTATTTTTATACAGTCTATATAAAAAACAATGTAAAGAATGCGGGATTAGTACATATACAATACATACATACATATATAATTTGTATACATATCAGGTTCAAATAATATTTCGATTATCTTCTCATTTATATTTACTTGCGCAAATAATCAAATCAATATCATTGATTATATTAATCATTCCTTAAGTGCAATTATCAGAGACATGCATGCCCACATACATATGTACACATATGTATATACATACACGTACCTAAATTTTAAACAAATTTTTATTTGAAAAACTAGGAAGAGATTTTTTTAAATATACTTACTTAAATGGTTTTTTAAAAAATTACAATGATTATTTCATTTGACATGTGAACAATTTTATCCAATATATGTACCATGTATGTATATATTTATTACGTGAATATTAGTTGAGTGTTAAATAATGAATGTTAATAATAAATAAAAGATACATTTAAAAAACAATATCTTTAGAAAATTTAAATAATAAAAAAACGAAAAAAAAAAAAAAATCTGGTATTTGTATGGAAATAACGCTTAGTACTAATAACAAAATCAAGTCACAGACATTGTATACATACATAATTCATCATTATATGAATAAAGTATAGTAATATCATATATCTATCATATGTGTATCATATAACAAAAATTATATATATATTTACAAGTATTGTCAAATCATACAATAAATTCTTTAAAATGTTTCGTTTTATTTTCTTTTTTTTTTAGATAAAGAATAAAATATGAGAATCAGTGGTACACATAGTAGCCAATAGCACCTGGAATTTTACGTATTGTGTTTATCATATTTTATGAATAATTTTAAATGCTGATATACACAAAATTTTTTAACAGAAAAGAAAAAAAAAGAAAAAGAAAATGCTGAAAACTTTGTTCTCGTGTGAAAAATTTATATACATATGTACATATGTATGCAGGTAATAATTTGAATATGACATTTTATAGTATGTATTTTGTGAATTTGTACATATACATATATAATGTATGTGTGCCTGTATATAACATAAAGATATTTTTAATAAAGTATGTTAACATGAGTAATTAATTAAACTAATCAAAATCTAATATGTATCCGAAATCCAAAATCAAATTGTGCGTTACATTTACATAATACATTAAATTATCAAGTTTCTTTATACCTAATAATAATAATAATAACTTATCATTTTTCATATTTATATTAACAAAAAGCTCTACATGTTGTCCGAAAATTTTTGTAAATTCACCCACTATTTCCAGATAATATTTGATTTATTTTGTGTTTTTATGATCCTGTTTTCCTGTATTTTCATCCTGTCAACGTAATTTCTAACTCAATTTCCGTTACTTTATCATGTCATGTAACATATTTTTTCTACTTGATTATAAACATTGCGTTAGTACTCCACAAGGAATACCAGACAGGATACATAATATACATATATGCATTCATACGTACATAAATGTACCTAACCTACCCTATCATTATATTTATCAATAATTTTTACTCCCTTTTTCTTATTGCAAATTTTCTCACGCTCCTAAAAAGAAAATCTATAGACAATAGACATGTATTTGTCTGGTAGACTTTTATATTTGTATCTATGTGTATACATACATACTATGCATGTATATTATATTTATACAGTGCAAGAGTACATATTGTACTTAACCGGATATTACAATAAAATATCAAAACTCAACGAATCGTTAAGTTGTCGCTGATTTTACATTATTTATCCTCTTTTCTTTCATAATCAAGGAGATTGTAGATTTTTCAAATGGCATCTGTATAACGACCATAATACATATACATACCTACCTATTTTTGCATCATTTTGCGTGAATGAATGCAATTCTAGAAAATAAAAGGCTGCCACTATAGGCATCCTTATGTTGTTGAACTTCAGTCGTCATATATGTATAATATGTACAGTTTTACGTTTTTCATATAATTTACATGTTCATAATATTATATGCACATAGACATACCTATTTTTTCATATTTTCAAAATTTTTTCTTAGCTATTATTATTCATAGGTATATTTTTTTTTCTTTTAAATTAATTTAGTCGCTTTACGTTTTATGGGTAATTGAAAATATAGAAAAACGTTTTTTGTTATTTGTATTGACACGTGTTTTAATATCCTTTTTCCATTTTTTGCACAAATTTTATTTAGGTGTGTCTTATATATCGTCGATTTTAATATGCATTTTCTTCTTTATAATTTTCCGCAAATATTTTGAAAGCGATATACCATGAATAGAGGAAATAAATTTATGCGGTATACAAAATGTATGGAGATATATGTATGTACATGTATATATATAATATGTATGCATAATACATACGTATGTATCTAGAAAATTTTTCTGCAATATAATCTGAACAATAAAAAAAAAAAAACAAATAAATAAATGCAAAAAGACGATTACATTACACTGCGCTAAGCATTTCATAATAAAAAAAAAAGAACTTTTTTAAAAAATTGAAAAGCGAAAGAAAAAACAAAAACTAAAGCCAGACAACCCTAAAAACCATTTCCACTTAAGAAAATGGGTGTCGAGTGTATAGAGCAATATATTTCACGTTGTACTTGTACACTTTTACACAGACTTTTCTTATGTACGTATATATGCAGTCATACCATAAGTTCGTCGGCCTTTTGTTCTTGTTTTCAGGGTGTTCCCCTCGTTGCAAGAATTTTTCGAATAAAAAGAAAATTATAATAATAATAATAAAAGAAAATTTCTCTATAACATTGCGCATTTTAAGTTCAGTTCAGTAACTTTTTAACTAACTAAGCATACATAAAATCAAAAAAGAAAAAAATTACGTATTACTGCTTATTCGCTCACATTTTATTTCTTTCTCTTTTCATTTTCAATGATTATCATATCCTTTTTAGTTCGTGGAAAAATACAGCTTTTTTTAAAAAAAAAAAAAGGATTCACCATAAATTTTATACATACATATTTGCAAGGCGTCTGCAAAACAGCAAAAAATATACACAAATGTACATACAAACAGTACGTGATTTTTTTGCTCATTTTTGTCTGATATTTTTTTTTTTTCACACATACGAGTATAATAAACTTTTAGTTGTTAATTTTGCTTATGTCAGTGTTGTATTATTTTGCACCATATGACTGTTAAGTATCGCTTTTCATGAAAGTGTTCATACATTTAATGCTTCTTATTTATTGTTACTGCTGCTGTAGGAATAATCATCGTAATGTGAGTTTTTAATGACTACTCCTTCCAGAAAAATAAATGAACCAGAAACTAAGAAACAAAAAAGAAAAAACAATAAATTGAAATGATGTTATATGGTGTCTAACGAAAAGACAATACATGTGTATAAATGTACTATATATAAAGGTGGTATAGGTTACGTTCCTTATATTCGAACGAGAAATTTAACAAAAAATTTATTTAGATAGGTCAGAAAATACTTTTGACTTTTTTTTTCTTTAATTTATTTTCTGTGGTTTTATTTTCAATTATGTTTCTTGTATGTATATTTCAGTAAAAAGTTTACTCAATTTTATATTGTACATTCAAGAAAACAAAAAAAAAAAAACATTTGGTGTACGTACATTTAAAGTACATGAACACGTTCATATTGCAACAGGATTAAAGATAAACTTTATACTTCATTGATTACTTAAACTTGTCTACCTTCATTTCAGTATTGAATTTCACAACAGTCTTAATTTTTTTTTCTCGTTATTTTTGTTTAATGTTTTTATTTTACATTATTTTATTTATGATGCATTCATATTGTTACTACCACATTATCTATATTACCCATAGCCATGCATATATGCATACATATACATACGAGTACGTACAATAATTTTTCTTCCTTTCGTTTTAATATAACCGCAAAAGTTTAAATTCAATATGAAAAATAAAAAAATTAAATAAATCTTGAATTGTAATGTTCACAAAAAGAAAAAATTTTCATTTAAATATTTTAACCAAAATTATTTATCGGAGGGTACAAGATATTAAAATTCGTATTTTTCACACGTACCTACCTACATACATAAAAAATAATTATTTTAAATGTATTCTTGTATATCAGCATTAAAGCATTCCCATAATTAAACATTGTCTAGACATACATAATGTGTTGGTATCAATAAACTTGATTTTTTTTACGCATCCTTGTGTAAAGTAGCATATATACAAGCTAACATATATATAAGTAAATGTTTTATATATACATAATAATATGAAAAAAGTATGATACGTAGGTATATGTAAATATTTTCATATGGATTTTTTTTTCTCATTACAGACTTAATGTTATTAATTTTTCATCGGTTTTCCAAGACTCACGTGTAACAGAAAAGCTTTAATATATAACATATGATTACCACGCATACGCATAAGGTACGCAATTTTTTTTAGAAAATAACTTTTTAAATATTAAATCAAATAAATTTTTATAAATAGAATGAAAATTTTTATTTAAAAAAAAAATTGAGAATAGGTAGGTAGGTAATTGACATAATTCATAAAAATGCAGTATTCGTAAATTATATTATTGATTCTGGAATTTTATTATATACATATTACATACATATGTACATAGGGATTTTTTTCCTTTAACGATTATCATGCAAGTCTAGTGAAGAAAAAAAATTGACGTCATTCAGATTTATTTTCCACAACCGCTGCACATTTTGCATACTAAATGTATATAAACGTAGATATATTATAGGTAGTATACAACGTATGTCTATTTATATACATAAGCTTTTCTTTTACTATATATACACTTAAGGCTTAATTTTTATTTTCCAAAATAAGTCCTATCGTACTATGAACTTTTCACATGACGTGTACATAATTGTCGTTCACGCTACATGTTCCTACGATAATATTTCACATTTCGTTTATTGTATGTGTATATGTTACATATCATATTATAATTTATACTTTCTACCCCTTTACACTTGCAATTTTTCATATTCATTTTATTTCTTATAATTTCTTAGCTTTTTTAGTGCAAAATAAAAAACAATGTATGTATTGTCATTTTCCAATATTACAATTTTATGTGTATATATATGACTTAAATATACATACAATATATATTGTATAAATATGTTTACATACATACATACAATAATTTCTGGAAAATAAATTGACGTAAAAAGAAAAATACGATATCAGTAATGTTAGTTAGCCGGTGCCGGCCGACCTCTTTAACCCCAATTGCTTTTGTTCAATACACACATACATTCATACATTTAATTATTTCATATTATATTATTATATATCACTTGATTATTTTTTCTATAGAGGTTTATTGAAGCTTTTAAATGGCGACAGCAACTAAACTATGCGTCGTCGACATTTATCTATAGCGACAATCCAGATCCACACGAAATAGACGTCAATGGGAACGACGACGATGGGGGTAAAATACGTTCGTTCACATTATTATATATTTATATAAAATGTACATATATATCTACCTATAGTTTAAAATTGTAATAAATATATGTATATATAGTATTGTGTATGTATGTACAAATAGACACCGTGCGATTTATGTATGTATGTATGAGTAGAAAAAGCTTTGCTGATTACTACAATACATATATATCTGCGATGACTAGTTTTTTTTCTAATACATATAGGTATATTGAAATTTTAAATCATGTGTGCTTTATTTGCCCGTATATATAATTCGTACAATTATATCTATTGTACATAATATAATTTCTTTTCACTACACATAGAAACGTACTTTTTTGTCGTCGGTATCGTTGAGAATTCTTTTCAAATTACATTATTTTATATTCATTTAACAATACTAATGTCTATTAGATACAGTGTGTTGTGTTATAATAATATCTACTGGGTGTATTATTTTATATTAGGTACCTACATACATTTTGCAAAAATCTTCAATGTAACAATCTAGTATCGTTAACTTTAGGGGTCATTACGGTTTAAATTATATTTAAAATTTATTATATTTATTCAATAAAACTGTTTTATATTGTTATGCTTTTTTTTTTTTTCTAAATATTAAATTAAAAATGTGTTGAAAAAAAAATTGTGTTAGTAAAATTTTAAAATTAATTATTATTATTTTCGTTTCGAATAGAGTGTATCTGTTTAATAATTAAATAGTGCATGGATACTTTTAAATAACATTTTTAATGTGTAGATACTTTATTTTTATATATATTATTATATCCATACATACATGTAGGTATGTACGTAAAAAAAAAGTAGGTATAGGTATATACTACATCAGTAATTCTGATTTCCAGTTAAATCTAATTTGTATTCATTTTTTATCTTTTTTGTGTTTTTCTAATTTCATATTTATTTTATGACGATGAATAGTTGAATGAACGGAACTCAATTACACATTTTCTGTTGAATTCTATATATACATATTTCTCATTCAGTCATTTTTGTTTCCGTCAAGACAAGAAAAAAAAAGAACAATATAAAATTAAAATTGATTTTACGAGTGAAATTTTAATTAATCATCATAATTTCATAGTATCTAAATAGTACATACCTATACAATTTTTTTTTTTTTAAATATGTTACTTTTTATTATTATGTGATTTTAATTCAATGATGTTTCGTGTGTTTAACTGACTGGTACTGAATTGCTTTATGTTCCATCAAAATGTGAGTATTTATCTGGTTTCATTATATATTTATTACATGCACAATATGTATTACGACGTGTACTTATATATACATACATCCAATTAAGAAGGTTAAGGCCCTCTTATTTTTATTTAAAATTCATCTAATAATATCATTATACATACTTTATAAGGTGCTTTTGAAAAATTAACAATTATTTGACCTTATATGTACATATGTATGTACGTATTTAAAAAAAAAAAATTTACTTATTAAATCATTATATTAGTAACTTAGATGTAATTGTAAATTATCGTAACCGATAGGTGTGGATAGAAATTTCAGGTTTAACACAGTCCTTTTTTTATTTATAGTAATCGATTTTTCAAATCAAATATTCAAAATTAAATATTTTAACTTAAATTTTTAGATAACTAAATAATTCGATAACAATAGAAAAAGCATAATTTTCTTAAACTAAATATAATTATGATACGTATTAAGTTCGGGTATTTTCAATTTTTCTTTCATTTTCAATTTCACTATGTACATATGTATGTGAAGTTGTGATTACAATATTTATGTTGTAATCGTGTAGTATGAATATTTCACAATATTGCGAATAGCACAAACAATCAGAAAAAAAGTTTCATTAAAATAGCAATTTAGAATGTTATACGTTTACAAACATCTTTTGGAAAATTTTCAAGTATTTGTAACAACAACAACAACACATATTTATGTACGTAGGAGAAAAGAAAAATGCATTCGTAAAGCATGTGTATTTAGTAATTCAACAAATCATTATGGCTTAGCATTAAAATAGGAGAAAAATGTTACAAATTTAAAAATTAAAAATTATAATTTATTTTTCCTGTATCTTTGCAATACAATTTTCAATAGAAGCGTAATTTATTTGAAAAACATATTTTTTTAAATTCAAGTAACAAAAACAGTGTTAATTGTGTTTAATTTGTAAAAATAAAAACACGTAATACAGAAAATAAAGAAAACGTATTTACTTTTTTTTTTACGTTTTTATGTGTGGACATCTAAAAAAAACATACATTTTAAATTAAGCAACGTTGTATACTTTTAAGGGAAAATCAAAATTTTCCATCTACAATTTTTTTTTTTATTTGTGCAATATATACATATGTACATGCAATACATCTACTGTAAGTAAAAGAAAAAATTGTAATTTTCCAATAATTATATTTTCCATATTGTTATTAATGAAATATAAATTATTGAAACAATATATTCAATATTCTTTTTTTTTTTTGTTCTTACATATATACTGTGTTTTAAATTTTATATAACGCCATGATTATGTTTGACGGAATTTATAACAATATTTTTAAAAAAAAGAAAAAAAATTTTTGTTTTTCTTTGTGATTTGAAATTTTGTTTTTGCAACAATATAAAAACATGTACATACATACATGTTTTTTAAAAATCTTTTCATACCTATGTACATACATAATTATTTTCAACAACTTGGCATAGATCACAGATAATACTGAAAAAAAATGTTATACTTGTGATACCTACATAATTTATAAAATAAATTACAAAAGAAAATAAAAAGTTTCATTTTATTTTAAACACATTATTTAGCTTTATAATATTTACACGCGTTTATTATTATTTATATACATTTGTGTTCACAATTTTTTTTTTTTTTTTTTAAGAAAAAATACTGAAAATTCTTTAAGTTTTGTTATATTTTCTTAATTATTCTTATAAAGCATGGGTGTTTCATAAATAACATACAATTAAATCTTTGTATGTAAATGCCATTGAATATCGTCCACTTTATCATATCATTACGAGCATAGACAAACATAGTAGGTACATGATGAAAATTTTTATAAAAATAAAATAAAATTAATTTTCTGAAAAATTTTGTAAAAAAAAAAATAAATAAGCATGTACATAACGCATTTTAATAAAGGTGTATTTGAAATTTATACAACCCACAACTATATGAAATTATTAAATAATTGGAATTAAAATTAATAATTATTTAGATATCTGTTGTGGGCATGCTGTAACTATATGTACATAGATATTACAAATATCTATTATTATTAACATATGTACATGTATGTAATGTGTAGAATATAATATAACCTATTATCACAATTGTGAAATTCATGAATGACTAAATATTTTTATTTTATATACATATGTACCTATGTATGAATATGTATATACGAGTATATAAATGATTCATAAATTGCTTTATTCATAGTTTTATCTTTGTTTTTATTTTTCAAATACAAAATATAAATTAATTACAAAAAATAGAAACTGATTTTATTTTTCAATTAATCAGCTGTTTTGGGAATTTGTTTTTTTTTTTGTGTGGAAACGTATGATTTTCGTAATTATCACGATTGTTTTTTTTTTAAGTTTAAAATTTATATAAATGTCGTTTTATTTACTAAAAATTCTTTAATAAAAATCTATTTTTATGCTTTTTATTAAGTATATTTTGTGTGACATCGTTTGATCTACTCAAAAAAAAAGAAGGAATTTGATGATTTTAAAAACAGCTGTTAATGTATATTATAAATGACATTTGTATAAATTGAGTACATATATCTTTAGTTTACCTATACACATATAATATGAATTTTACATATGTAAAATATATATGTATGTATATTACAAACATATATTCAAAAAAAGTCTAGCCATAAATATATACTTATGTATGTACAAGCGTAGTTCACATAATTAATGAAAATTTAAATACAGGGTAACTATTAAAAATTTAAATTCATTATGAAATTTTTGTGAATCATGAAAAGAAAAATACAAAAGTGTTTGTTTTTTAAGTGTTAATTATTTTTGATTTTAAAATGTAACCCTGTGAACAATTTGTTTTATAATTAAATAAATTATTTTAAAATTTTTTTTCTAATTATTTTTAATGTGTGAATAAATGAATGAATACCTATATAATGAAATATAATGTAATATTATGATTTTTTTTTGTTCGTCTTTTTTATTTCGCGTTGTACAATTAACCCTGCGTTTAGTGTACTTTTTCATAGTTAATATATACAATTTTCCAGTACATTTATTTATTCATATGCATTTAAAAGTTACATACGTGTAATATATAAATATAATGTAACTACATATAAAATTAGTTTTCTAGTTTACACACTTGCCTTAGTTTTTTCAATGAACAAAATATGTACATACGTACAAGTACAATAATAACATGATTTATTTAAATCATATAGTATATCTTTTATTCTTTTATTTATATGATCTGGCGCTAAGTTGTTAGAAAATAATAATTACTAATGTCTATGATTACATTTGCGTACACTTTGATGATCATCATTTCATCATCGTAATCATGATTGTATCTAGTGGTGCTGATGGTGATCTTCAACACTTAAAAAAAAAAAAAAAAACAAGACCTGAAAAGAATGTGGACAAATAAAAGGGAATGAATATGCAGATTTAAAACAAAAAAGAATAATTTAAAAAAAAAAAACATCATATAAATAAACAGTAATATGCATAAATATTTATGCATTATAACGTACACTGTATGCGCATAACATTAATTTCATTCCACTATACGTAAAATAATAATATAAAATCTTCTCCACATAACTCGTATATGGATTCGAATACATTTATAGTGGGAAATATGACCACATTTAATTTCCATTAATACTACATTCATGGTAATATCATGTTTGTGTTCATGTTTTATTTTGTTTTAAATACTGAACATAAATAGGCTTATATTTGATTGTGGATTCTTTATTTTTAGAAAAATCTTTAGATATGCACCGATCTAGAACAATCTAATAATAAAAAGTGGAAAACAACATCCATTGTATGTAGGTACATATATCGTATCATATATTACTATATTGTTATAACTATGAGCATAAAAACTGAAAATTAAATTAGAAATTTTACAATGTAAAATTTTTTATTTCCTTAAGAAAAGGGTGTTTAGTACAATCATTAACGAACTGTAATCATAATATTAAGTGATGTAATTAAATTTCACAAATTTTTTTTTTATATACCTATCTACCTTACAACCAAAAGATATTAGTGCAATATGTTTTTTAACTCAATAATATAAATGTAAAAATATTTGATTAAAATCTAGGTATTACAAATAATTGCATTGATAAAGATAAAATGTCTTAGTAATTTAAATCTAAATGAAAATTTGTCTTTATCTGAATAAGTAATTTTTCAAAAAAAAAAAAAAAAAAAAAAAAATTAAAAACGACTTTTTTTAAAATTTATTTTTCGAATTTTTCAATATTTCAAGAGCAACTTACGTACACTCGTTACTAAATGTGGATATAATTGGTTGGATTATAAGCAGATTTTGACAAATGTCTAACTCAAATGTTTACAAACATGTGCCTTTTTTGAGTTTTTATTTTTAAATTTTGAAACATATTTTTTTAAACAAATAATTTAATTATATTGCGTATATCACAACAAACGGAATAATTTTTTATATGAGCTATAAAGTCACAGTTCCACGATCTAAATATGTACATTTCTTTATTTTATTTTAAAAAATTATAAATTCTAGTAGAAAACAACACAAATTGTACCTATTATTTACATTTAAAAAAAATGATTTTCCAAGAAAAGTTCTATAACCTTCATTATTCGTGTGTACTTCATATGTACGTATGTTTGTATCTTTCGTTTATGTACTCATTAATTTTATAATTTTATTACTTAGTCAGTTATAAAGTATTATTGTTTTAAATAAAGCAATTTAATTTATTGCAAAATTGACTGAATACATTTCTATTGTGAAATTTTTATTTATTTTTTATATACATATGTGTACGTGTGTATTTACAAAAATTTATAAATAAGTAAAATATATGCATTTATAAAAAAAGAAAGTGAAAAAAAAAAAAACGTTTCGCGATTATCTGTTATTTTATGAAAATAACATTTCAATCTTTTTAATAAAGATAATCATGTAATAAAAAAAAATATTGTAAAATTGTATTTTCTTTACAGTTTATTTTTTTATATTTAATTTCAGAATATCCTTAAGCAGAAAAATATTCAAAGATGTTAAGGATGACGACAATATGAATAATAATGGGTATGACAATAATGCAAATTACGTGATATTACCTACACTCTTGAATTAACATAGGATAAAAATAAATAATGAAATATAGCAATGGAGGACTATAAATATATCTTCATTTTTTTTTTATCTGTAAAATGTAATATGTAAGTTCTAGAAAATTGATGGCGCCAACATTTCATTAGTAATTTTCTACTTATTGAACATTGCATTTTATAGTATTAAAGATAATGAAATACATTTGAAAAATAAATTTCAAAAAAAAAAAAAGAATGTAGAACAAATAACAGCACGAATAGCAGCAATGTCATTCATCGTATCATCTTCTTGTTACATTTTACATCATTCAATGACAAAGTAAGATTTTTTTTTTGTTTTTTATTATAAAAATAAAATTATTCAATATGCAAAGAATTCATTATCTGTTTAGAACAAAATTAAAACAAAACAAATTTGCAAGTATAACATATTTTGCCGTTTTTATTTTTGTTCGCTTTTTACTTGCATACTTTAATAATTAATTAAAATAAATAAATCCACTGTTTAAAAAAATGATTAACAAAAAAAAAAAACATTCAAGGTCGCACATTAACCTCATATAACTTTTGTTTAAAAAAAAAAAAAAAGAAAAATTTTTTCCGGCATAAAAATTCATTATGACTATGTGGCATTTTTGGTATTGTAATTTTCACTTAAAATAATAGGTACCTATCTACTTTACATACGTTCATAAATTAATTTTATATTATTTGATATTATGCAGGTGTATGTGGGTTAAAAACTTTTTAAGTTTGTTTTTAATAAGAGTGATAAATACAATTAATTTTAATAGCTGTATTTTTTGTGAGAAGAAGATAAAATATTTTTGTAAAGTATCTATAATTTTTTTTTCTTTTTGAATCTTATATAAATTTGTTAACGTATGTATGTATACACATTTCACTCAATCTTTTATACACATTTCATATCATTTTGTTTTTTTAAATGTAGGTGTATTGTATATACATATTATGAAAATAATGAGCTACCTCGTTAAATGTTTGTGTACATACACAAATATAAAACACAATAATTTATTTATTTTTCAGTGTTTTCTTTTTTTTTTGTGAAAAGGTGATTTTTTCGTTTTTGAATTGATTGTATCCGGGCGGATACTCTCTTGATATTTAACTTCTCCGGACGAGAAAAAAGCGATATTTTTATAAATTATGAATAAAAAGTGCACATTTTAACAAGCTTATTGGTAAGCAGTTATTTATTTTTTTTTTCTTTTATTAATTTTTCAATGCACGTATATATATATTTACTGTACCAATGAGAAGCAAATAGGTCAATTAAATATAAGAAAAAATGTAATATGTACATACTATATTTCTTGTCACTCTAGGGCCTAAAATTTTTGCGAAATATGCTTGGAAGTTTGCCTATTCATACACATGTCATATGCATGTATCTATATCTAAGTATGTATGTATGTGTTGTTATCTACATAGGTGTTATTGAATATTTAAATATATATATGTACGTATATTCATATGTACATACACATGTACGTATGTGCACATATATAAATGTGTATATAATTTTTTTATATACAACTGATTGACAAATAAAATTTTAAGTACCCAGATATTTTTGTTCTGTATTTGTCTCAAAATGTTAATCAATTCACTTTTTTATTTATGTACATACATATTTTACGCTTAGTACATGCCAATAAGACAAAAATTCTAGAATTTTACATTTTTCTTCATTTATCATTATTTCAAAAACATATCTTTAAATCCTTTTTTGTTCAATTTCTTTTTCTTTTTTTTTTAATTTTTGTTAAGATATTTTTACAGTTACTAATTAACATTCCATTTTTGAACAGTTTTACTATGCATATTGTACGCATTCAATTTTTGAAATAAAAATGTCACATAGGTATTTCATATTTTAAATTTTAAAACTCCTTTAAAGTTATCAATTTTACAAGATTCATTTATGTACATAATATGTACATAGAAATATGTATACAAATTTTTCATTCGTGTACATACATAGCAAATGATTAATTGAATTTCTAATGACATTTATGTATTTGAAAATCAATTGCAATTTTATAGTTTGTTGTAATTAATATCTCATTATGTATTTTTAAAAAGAAGGAAATAAAATGTAAATGAACAAAAGTAATTCAATATATGTACCTACACCTAATACATGTGATAAATACGCATTGTACATGCGTATGTGTATTATAGACGTATATACACTCCAATATGTACTATTCATGTGTATTCTTCACAATTTAAAATATATTTTCCATATTTTAAGATTATAAGTGAAAAATTATATCATAGTTTCACACCCCCTTTTTTTTAGTTTATTTTTCTGAAGGAAATTAAATGTCATGTTAAACATATTTGGTTACGAAAAATAAAACTGATTTTAAGTATAACGTATACAAACATATGTACGTACATGATAGGTATAAAATTTTTGACAAAATTTATCAAGAATAAAAATTAAAAATTATTGTAAATGACGTCAATTGGTTAGAGGCAGTATAATGAGTGAAATTATTACTATTATTATTATTTTTTTTTTAGCATAAATACATACATATGTAAGTATGTATGTTTTATTTGGTATTTGGGGAAAAACGAAAAGTCAAAATTGGATATTTATGTAATTACGATAGAATGATATAACGTGTTATATGAATATTTAAAAAAAATATATTCTCATCAAAATGCATACATATGTATGAATGTGTTAATTCAAAATGTCTACATATACATATTAAAGACGTTTATTTTATAACAGTATGTCGTTTACTTAAATAAATATTGATAAAAATCTTTCGTATATATTGTATATTGTCTTGAATCGACACAATTACATATATGTACATTCTATATATATATATACATACATACATACATACATATGTACTTTATTCTCCATATACGTTGAAAAGATAATCAAATAACATTGTACACTGGTATGTTGTATAATGTTGGGAATATTATTTTTACTAGTTCATAAAATTAAAGTACATACATGTGCGTGTATTTATTATGTACATATCTAATACATACATGTACGTATATATTCATTGGTTAGCAACAAAATTTCGTAAAATTTAATCTATAAAAAAAGAAAAGAAAACGTTTATCTGTGTATATTTTTTCTGCTTTTAAATGTGGAAAAATTTTTGCATACAATCGTTTCATTTTTATAATCAAACAATAAGTACATTTATTTTTTATTCGAAAGAAAAGATTATGAATACAAAAATTAGTGAAAAAAAAAAAAAAAACTCTTATATACATTATTTTTGTTAATAGGTACACAGATTTATCTCTTAAATTCAGAAATTTTTTTTTAAATAAAAATTTCTTAAAATTATTGAAATTGAATATATGGTAGAATACATGTTCTTTAATTTTTTATTATAATTCAAATTTTTGAAATTTTTCTACAAATTTAATTTATTTATATCCTTCAAAGAATGTGTAGGTATATATATCTTTGACAAAATTAAATTTATTGAAATTGTATGTTACTAATTTGTTTGTAGGATAGTAAAATGTAGATAGATAATGTACCTATTTGTGCATCAATATTTATGGCTCTTATAAGCATAGGTATACATAAAAATGATTTTCATATGCATAGGTATACTATATTTAAAAGCGTAAAAGCACAATAAAGTGTTTTTTTTTTTGTTTTTTTAAATCGAAGTAAATTAATGAAAAGCGTATGCACATGTCGTATATTTAAGTGCATTCCATTGCATACATGAACATAAAAATATCTGTAGAATGTACATATGTAGATACTTATAAATAAACGTTTGTGCAACATATTGCTGTAATGCAATTCTTGTACCTGTATACATATAAATGTACTTTTATACATTTACAAATATGTACATATGTACATACATAATATTACTCTTTTATTTACTTCTGACAGAACTAATAATTTGCTATTTATGATTGACATTTTATGTTCTTGTATAGAATTTCCAATTATTCAAGCATTAAAAACATGCAATCATAAAAAAAAATTATTAAAACATGTAAAAATGTGCAACACAATAAAGAATGTATGCAAATTGAAAAATCTCTGCCTATACACTAAATATTTAAAAAAACGAATTATTTTAAATTACAGAATTTGTTTTAAGAAAAAGAAAAATAATAATATAATGTTTTTTGATTGATGTTTTATAAAGTGTACCTACTTGTACATATTGATATGAGAAAATTTTAAATTTGAAAATATTTTAAAATAATTACATTTGACTATGTAAATGAAATCATATGCAATATTTAATTGCACAATATAATTAATTATAAGTAGATGTATATTTATGTGTTTATCATAACCTTTTATTTTTTTTCAAAATAATTTTAAAAAGTATTTACATATTCTTTTATCATATTAAATTACATTCAAGTTTTCTCGTTTAATCTAAGTAAATGTACGCATATTCAAATATATTTAATGTTTTATTATATAAATTGTTTTATGTAAACATCGATTTAATTTATATTATACCATTCGGGTATGTACATATGTATGTACGTCATGAATTCATATAATGTAAATTTAAAAAGCTTAATCTCAAAGTCAATGTACTTGGTAATTTCTAAAATTAAAATCAAACGAACCGTTTGTTTGATGTACGAATGCAATTTGCAATACAATCTTTAAAAGAAGAAAAGTGAAACGGAAGAAGACTCATAAAGATTAGAAATAAAAGTGAACCAAGCTAGACAGACACTAGAAATAAAATTATCTATAATATGTCTGCTTATTTTTATTTAAGAAAAATAAAAAATAAAATAAAAATATGCATGAATCTTTTGCTAAGAATATTTATTTACTTATAATTGCAATATTACATACATATATATGTATTATGTATTGCATATAAAATTAACGGTGGTGCTAGCTAATGAAATCCTAGCTCTTAATTCATTTGCATGTAAAAGCAGACCATAAAACTTGTACATGAAGTGAGACTGTGCCAGTAATTCACTGTCTCCATTACAGTTTAGCCGGTAGAATAGACGTGAACATTAAATATCTATATTCTTTTAAAGCGTAGACATCATGTACTTAGTTTACAATAAGATAAAGAAAAGAAATTGTAGACAACCATAAAATCATTGTCGACGAGTAACCGACCTATGCAGCCTTTCACCCATATCTTATTCTCGTTCGTGTCTTTCTCACTTTATATAACATTCTAATCATATATTTGCATCTCCCCAATCCTCTCTAGCTAACATCTCTTGATCTTAATCTCATGGGGCCATGATGCGCACCCCATTGTAATAGATCTCTGCAAATCCTCGTGCATTCACATGTATGAATGGGAAGATAGACCCTAAAGAATCAAATGCCAAACCGAAACATGACCACTGGAATGCATATTTCTTATAAGTTCTAACTGATCTCGTATGATCATCAATAATGCTTTCTATACAATTCCTGACCATTGACTTCATGCAAAAAGATATTTAAAAAAAAATTAAAACTGAAGAAGATTCTTCAATCTCTTTTTTTTTTGTCTTTACACACATACATACATAAAATAAGTTGAATAGAGTTGAATTGAATTAAACTGAAGTAAATCATATCTACATATACATTAATTGCTCTAACATCTACTAAGAAATATGCTATGTTGCTCATGCTACACTATACATTAAAAATTATGCACAGTGCATTGTACAATTTTGCAAGCTGCATTCCATTAGATTAGCAAAAGTTCTCATCTGTCTGGCCGGTCTAACTTGACATAATCTTTTTTCTTTACTGCATTCACAATGCTGTAAATCTTTAATGTTCAGCCTTGACTGGTATAATCTTATGGTTCACGATTGTCTTTAAATTGTTAGCACCCATATATCTCATGACATTGGAATGCAGAAAATTATTTCTCACTTCACAATTCACATTCCCTGTTGAAGCAAATTAAATCTAGTTGTATTGTAATTACATTTTTCTTTATGGAATAATAAGGAATTATATATTGTACATGGTTATTCTGTTGAACAAATAATCTGTTTCATGTTTTAATAATGATCTTTGCTGCATTTTATCATTTCCATGAAATTTTACAAACATCTAATTTTAATATTTTATTTTATTATTTCCTTTCTTTTGTGTACATTTTAGAATCCAGATATTACAAGCAGATGGTTCAAATACTTTTATCATATTTAATGGTGATGTCGATGAAAATGGGCAGTAAGTAAATTAAAAAAACAAAAAACAAAAACTTGTGGTTTTTCTCAGTGCAGACATTTTCACGCGAATTCATCAATTTAAAATCTTCTAACAACTAATAAGGGTAATCACCTATCTCAATTTTTTATAATAATATAACTATGACGATAATGATGAT
The DNA here is from genome assembly GCA_963971155.1 of Anthrax anthrax. Classification (NCBI taxonomy): domain Eukaryota; kingdom Metazoa; phylum Arthropoda; class Insecta; order Diptera; family Bombyliidae; genus Anthrax; species Anthrax anthrax. Next base: position 25,122,859 of record OZ020119.1, read on the forward strand.
TTCAATGAAAAATTTGATTAAGAATTTTTCTTTTAATAAATTTTGTTTTAATCCTTATGGTGAACGATCTACATTTTAAAAGAACAAATACGTACACAATATTGAATGATCATAGAGAGAACAACGAACAAAAAATTTAAAAAAATAAATAAAAAATAAAAGAATAAATAGCAAAAAGTTAAAAAAAAAGACCCAGAAAAAGATTTCGATATTTTAGAAACCGGTTGTAAAGTTCAGGAACACGAAAAAGTTGATTATAATACATTTTAGTAATGGTTGATGGCGCGTGGGCTTGAAAAATGCTTAATATAAAATAAAGAAGGACGACGTGTTTAAAAAAAAAAAAAAAAAAAAGAAGCAAAAACCAAATGCAGAAAAGAAGTTAAGCAAAAAGAAAAACAAAAGGTATGTGAATAAATCTGCGAAAAAAAGTTTTGTATCATCATTATATATTGAGTTGTAGATACTTCTGCAAGTATGGGTACACATGTACTCTCATGATTATATACATACATATGTATACAAGAGATTGGTGAAAAAAAAAGCCGATAGTTGTTGGCTACTTGAAGAATTGAAATTCGTCGTGTTTCTTCTTTAGCTTTTAGTCATTCCTTTTTTTTTCTATACTTCTTTTTCATTTTTCTTCATTTTTACGATCCAAGTGAAGCTCCTTCAACTTAAAATTTCAATGCCAAAAGGCGATTGGCCTCTACTCTAAAATCCACGATGTGAAAAAGTGATTTATACATATAACGTTGAATGGATTTGCAGAAGAAGAAAATATAAAGAAAAAATCTAAAAGATGTGCTAATAGCATTGACTCTTTGGGTTATAATCAGAATAAAAAGGAATACAAAAAACCAAAGCAATAAAAATGTATATGTAAGTTTAAGAAAAGAACAAAAAATTGATAGCAAAATTTAACAAAAAAGAAAAACTTCTTATACATAGGTACATGTTTTACTAAGTTACATAGTACAAATAAAAACGCACGAATATTTTACTTTCAAAGTATAATATAAGAAGAAAAAATCGATAAATGAGTAATGTATAGTGTATACAAGTAGATATGAGAAAAAAATATCTTTAACTTATTAAATTTATTATTATTATTTGTTTGTTTGAGAAACATGCATTTTATGAATTGGTTTGTAATCAAATGTAAAAGTGTGATAGTCAAATAATGACTCTTATGATAATTATGATGGAAGTATTTCAAATGTATCGATCTTGTACTACCAATAATAATAATAATTTGTTTTCAACGTTTTTAGAAGAAAAAAAAAACGTGTAATATCGGGACTATTTTTGTTTGCTCTGTTAGTAATTACTATGATGCTAATTATATTCTTTAAAAAAAAAAAAAATTGAAGTATGTAATAAAATAACCATTATTCAAATACATACATTTGTACCTATGTAAACACATTTTTATATTTTCAAAGGTAAAGATTTTTAAGAAACATATTTTTGTTGTTATAGCTTTGATGAGATCTTATTTCAATGTTTCTTTTTAAACAAAAGCTATGCAATATGTAGGTATATAATGAAACGAATTTCGTGTGGATATAGACAGGATTATATTTAATATGTATACGTGAGCCTTGAGTCTAAGGTGTGCTACTGACAGTTAAATGATCTGAATCAGCTTATGAAAATACTTCTTAAAATGTCTGAAATATATAAAATCGTATACATATGTACATACATACATATTTTATAAATAATAAATTGCACTACACTAATTGATTAAAACAAAAGGTGAAATAAAGCAAGAAACAAAAAAAAAAAGTGTAATAAAGATTATTCAAGAAGATAAAGTCATGTCATATGAAAAATACGAAATAAACAGTGTTGGTTTACCTACCTACACGCACAAAGTATACATACCGACGTAAATACATATGATATGTGCATACGTACATATGTATATGCATGAGCATTTTGTGTATTTAAAAATAATAATAATGCGGTAAAAATGATCTAAAGGTAAATAACTTTTCAAAAAATTTATTAAATATTATGTTTGTGGTTAAGCTTCTACTTGCATACATTTATATATACAGGGTATTCCAGTATAAACTTTATTTTTCTTAAATTCCCAAATATAATACGACAGATATCCATTTTTCCTGTCATTCAGAACTTTAAGAAAAATTTAACTTGTAACATTTATTCTGTGATACCCTGTATAAAAATTTAAATACATATTTATACAAATGATGCAACGTAATATGTGTTATAAAGGGAAAAGTAATTGAAATTTCACAACAAAATATTAAAATGTGTTAATTAAACAAATTGAAATTAATTGAATTTTCATGAATATGAAAACAATTATATATTTTTATACGAATGTACATATAACACATTTACGTACCATTCATCGCTGATCAAATTCGAATTACATACATATGTACATACATAATTGTGTTTTCTTTTTTTTTCTTCTTTCATTTTTAAATAAAAATTTTTCTGACATGTAAAAAAATCAGATAAAATTTTCTAAATTATAATCATTTTACCTACATTCACGTTTTTCTTCTTTTTTTTATTTATTTAAATTGATAAATTGGAAAACATGCAATTAAATGTATAAAAAAAGAAAATTTTTTTTTTTTTGTAAAAAATTTGTGGAAAACTTACATGTCTACAATTATAAATAAAAAATAAAGTTTTGATATACTGAAAGAAATATTCTCTGCTATTAAATTAAAAATTCCGTACTGCTTTATTATTTATTTCATTTTTATTTTTTACTTATATTTGCAAATAGCTACGTAAATCTTTTAAAAAAATTTTTTTTTATAAATTTATATGGTACACGATTATATATACGTATGTATAAAAAAAAGAACTGCAATATTAGTATGTAGTACATTTGAACATCATATAATATCTGTATACATCTACATACATATTTAACTTAGTGGATATGCATCTAGAAATGAGAATACGTATCAAAATTTTTCTATATATATTTAGATAAATCGATGGCCTATTTGGCTAGCTAAAATGTTATACCAAAAAAAAAAAAAATTATGTTTCGTTTTTTTTTTTTTTTTCTTTCCTTTGCTACTTTTGAAAAATCTTTTTTTCAATTTGTGATGAAAATGTATAATTTACGTAACAATATTATAAATATAAATATATTTACGTAATTATACATATATATACATTTTTTATTTTTTATTTTAAATCAACAGAAAAAAAAAATTTAAAATTTCGATTGCATACAAAATTTAAAGTAAAAAACTAAAAATCTAAAACTTATTCATTTTTATTGGACTAGAAAAGAAAAATGAAAAAACAAATAGAAAATCATGAAAAGTTTTTAAATTATACTAAGTGATGATGATGATGATGATGAAATCAATATTCAAGAGGAAAGAAAAGAACAAAATAAAATGAAAATTTAAGGTTTAACAGCAAAATCCATCACCTGCATCAAACTACCCACCCATACATATGTATATGTATGTGTCATCCATTTTTATGTGTTTTGTGGAAGAAAATATACTGCGTACTATTTAGTAAGTACATGTCCTTTACAAAAATATAAAAATAAATAAAAAGGAAAAATCTTTATTTTTCCTATGACACAAACATACAATAAAAAATTCTGATGATTTCATCCTTTTGATTTCTGTTAGCTTCAAGAGCAGTAATATAATGATAATAATGCCGTCCATCATAATGCATTACAATCATATTGGGTAGTGGAAAGAAACCAATACATACATATTTCTTTAGTGGGCGGTTGGGTAGACAGAAAGAATAAACAAAAAATAATTGAAATTTTCCAAGTAAAATACGTTCAAAACGGCATTGATATTGAAAATGATGTAATAATATTTGTAATTTACAAGAATATAATATGCACTTTATTTTTTATTTTAGTATACATATTCATGCATGCATTGAATTTATATATTTTTATGATTACATGTTATTTTACATTCATTACAAATTTGTTGATAACGTTGTAATAAAAATTCATTAGTGTAGTTAGATGACATTGAATACAATAAAGGAATATCTTAGTGTGCATGTATCCTTTTTATTATAAAACAGCAGTGAAATGCATAATATGTCCATATGTAAAACATAGAAAAATGGAAAACAATGAACACGTAAAATAAAATGGAAATTTATCTACATAATTTTTTTACAATATTATTATATCTCTTGTAATTGCTATGCATATGTATGTATGTACATATGTCCATATAAATATTCAATTACATTTAAAATGTTTTTTAAATTTAATTTTGAATTTTCAATGAAATAAAAGCACATGTTTACATCCATGTAATACACGTTAAAGTTTCTAACATATAATTCTAATATAAAATTTTCCATTATGAGTATGTACATTATGAGTTTTTTTTAATATTGAAAAATACAATCATAAAAAGGATCTGTACTCTATTATGCGCATATGAGTGTCACATGTTAAATTGATTTTTACATGCTAATTTAAAAAAAAAAATGTTCAATTTTCCATTTCATGATAATTTATTTAAATTAATCCAATTATAAGCATTGATTTATTAACTAAGTACCTACATATTTTCTTTTAAACAAAAAAAAAGTGATTTTTAAATTCTATTGCCATTTTAAGTTAAGATATTCAAAATTCATACAATGAAATAAAATATTATTATTATAAATTACAATAAGCATTGTGTAGCTACATATGAGTGCTTATCATGTAATGTTGATTTAATTTTTTGGCTTTACTGTATCCATTATTCAATCACATGCTACATACATATACCTATGTATATACATATGTATGTATTTCAAAGTATATATACAAAATCATGTGAACATATATGTATCTATATATATACATAGGTACATATATTTACACACAATTTTATGTGTGCGTAGACGCGTAGACACTTATATACATCTTATAAGATATGACTTTCGTGTACCACACATGTCTTATGTCAAGACGAAAAAAAAAAAAAAATGAGAAAAGAAAAAAAGAAAAAGCTTTAACTTGAATGACGTCAGGGACTTTTTAAAGAACGACCTTGTAAAACCAGTACATACATTAAGAAAGGTGAATGATCGTTGTTAGCTGTTGTTGCCCTGTCTTACTTTTTTGCAAAAAAAAAAAAAAATGAAAATTAAAGATTATAATATATTCGGCAAAAAAGAAAATTAAACAAGATAAGTATAAGAAAGGTAGAAGAACTTAAATATGAAATTAATATAAAAAAAAAGTTCGTTGAAATTTGGACTATTAGATGACTGACTGATTTTTTTTTTCTGTCTTTTTTTTATTTATTTTTATTCCTAAAAGCAAAATTCTTTACATTGATGAGGATCTAGAATAAGCTAAACATTAAAATAAAATATGGAGAACGTGAACGATTATTATTCATACACACATGTACGTACATACATACATACGTGCACATAAGTATTTTATATGTTAGACATAATAATTTTTTGAGTGGTACGAATGGTACGAATAAAATTGGTGAATTTTGGTAGGGTAACCAAAAATAAAAGACTCTAATATGATCTTGAGAAAAAGAATTGAGAAGAAGGATTGCTTTCAAAGAAATAAACAGATAAAATTTAAAAAGCAAACATGCAAGTAACGACTACAATCTGGCTATGATTTGATTTCGCGATCATAATACCGGATGCCGGTAAATACATGAATGTGGATAATGGCCAGAAGTGGATGGCTTAATTCTCATATATATTATAACATACATTTATTTACATAAAAATTTCATATATATGTATCTACATGCATATACCTACATATAAGTATTATCCAGATATATGGATGATACATACATATATGATTATGTGCTGTGTACGTAGGTAGTAGCAGAAATTTATAAAAGATATACACACATTTTGTGCAATACCATAAACAGTATGTTATATATGAAATTTCGACTTTAAACTTTCAAAATAAATATATCGACCATATGACTTCACCATTATTCATTTTTTTTTTCTTCACTTCACTTCATCATCATTTTTTACCACCCCACCATTAATTACAAAAAAAAAAAAAGGAAAAACGTTTTTTTAAAAGTTTTTTCCTCTCATTCCATTTTGTTTTTACTTGGAATTTTTTTTATATTAATTGTGTTTTTTACTTCTTTTTATTTATTATTTCTTTTTAATTTTTATACCCAAAACATCTTGATATGCGAATGTCTCCTTTTTTGTATCTTGAATTTTATTCTTTTATGTGTATGTATTGTCAGATGATGTCATTTTTTATATTTTTGCTTTAACTCAAAAGTACAATTGTTGAGTTTATTTCGGGGAGTTTTTTTTTCGATTATAATATTAATGCATGATGCATACAAGAAATCAAAATTGTTGAAAAAAAAATAAACAATTTTTTTTTTTTTTGTGAATAAAAAATGAATGTACCTAACTAAAACCAACAATAAAAATAAATTTTTGGGAATTTTTTAATTTTTAATTTGTAATACGTTATTTAAAAAGATGAAGTACAAAAAAAAAGTAATAATATGATTTCTGGACTTTGCTCATGGCGATTTATGAAATTTTTTAAAAATATTTTTATAAAAAAATTTTAAATTATTAATTAATTTAGAAAAAATTTATTTAAATGAAAATTTATCACATTGTTTTTTTTATTAAAGGGATCATAAATAATTTCACAAAATATCTAAATTATATAAAAATTAAATTGATTTTTTTTATAAATTTGAAATAAATTACTTTAAAACTTTCATATCAATTTTATAACATATTTTTTTTTTTTTTTTAGATGTATTTTTCTAGCCATCAAACTGAAACTGAATTAGCCAGCAGTGATCATTATCAAATACAAAAAAGATAAAACAAGATCTTATTAAAAGGCATTTTATCATGAAAATTCGATCGTTTATTGTGCAATTTATGTTACACAAAACTATTTTAATTCATATTTAATAAAAGAAAAAAATAAATAATAATATTAAACATTTATTTATGTTATATTTCATTTTTATTTATAATTTTTATAATTATATTTAAGTTTAAAATATGTTTTTTCTTTTTATTTGTTCTTTTTTTTTTTTCAGAGATACATGCTACATCTTATGTATACGGTACTTAAGGTGCATAGTCTGCATTTTGTACATTATGATGAGATATTCAATGTGCAACGATTTCATAAATTCTTTTTACGCAACATTATGTCGTCGTTAAATTACTGCACATTACTTTTCTTAATGAAGGCTATTTGCAGAGACAATTTAATAAAAAAAAATTAAAAAAAAAAAAAAACAAACGTGTACAACATTGATATTTAGCTGCCGCTATAAAATGCAATAGACAATTACATGTACTTACATTTGTAAATTCCTATTGATACAATAATTTAACTTAGCTGTGTGTTATTAATTTATTTATACGTCTATCTATTATTCTGCGCGCTAAGCAGGGGCCAGGGCTGAGTTTATATTTATTATACAGTCAGGTACCTGAAGTAGCGCGCGGAATTTTAGATATTTTATGCAACTTTTATAATTAAAGAAAAGAAATTAATAAATAAAAAAAAAATTTTTTTTTAGTTCTCTTCACATAATGTATATATACAGGCACTTACCACACGTACAAAGGATTTCATGATGGTGTTATATAGAATTTATAAAATAAAAAATTATTAACATTAATAATGTCTAACTAACAATAATGCAAGCATATTACAAGTGATTTAATAAAAAATAAAAGTGTAATCTAAAAAAAAGAAAAATATAAACTATTAAAATACACTAGCAAACATTTATAAGGAAAGAGTAACGAGCAATAAAATTGTCCCATGTCTATTGTACTTCATCAGGTGCTCTGGTGGTTTCGAAACCCGGCACATGTTGAAGTACATTCAATATGCGGACAATTTTCAACGAAATATAATATATTTTCTTTTTTATATACCTTAGTTATATGCGTATCTGTATAATTATGTAATTTATTTAATGAATTTTAATTAATATTAAGATTTTTATTTATAGGCATTCAAGAATTTAAAAAATTTATTTATGCGTACCTAGAACAAGAATAACAATTTGTAAATTAAAAATATGTGATGTAATAAATAAAAGATAATTGTAAAATAATTTAAAAAAAAAAACGTCTTTTACTTTAGATTTTTAAGAACAATTTAACTGTTAACATATAGGTACATACGTACATATATGGATATACGAATTTATAATATGTATAATAAAGGTTTCCGAGGATTATGATAGGAATTGCCTTATTTTTTTTAATTGAAAACAAGTATAACATTAGATTCCAATTTGTTCGCATGTAAAAAATTTCTTGTAAAATTAATTAATTTTCTATTAAATTTGCTTTGATTTTCACCCCCAATCATATTCATACATAGATCGCCATAAACATAAAAGTAGTAACAATTTGGATAAGACATGTACAGGCACCAAAATGTTTAAAGATTTTTAAAACACTTTAATCTCATAAGTACTTAAAAAACTGAATGAAAAATCATTGAAATTTCGTGAAAATTGAATTGATTGAAGAATGTTTATTTATGGATAAGGATAATTTCAGAATTTTGGCCCTATCCTTAGTTATTTTCGTAACGTGACAGACTAAAGTTAAGTATACTTATGTATGCAAATTTCTGTAAATGTATATATAAAAAGCACTGTTTAAGAAATACAAGAATTGATAAAGAATTATGCATAAAATAGTACATATTCGAACTGTTTAGTAAATTTTCCAATGAAGGTATGCATTACATGTCTAAATCTATTTGAAAGTTAGATGCGTTTTAAACAAACTAAAAATTGTAGAAAATTCATTCATTTTGCAGGAATTTAGATAAGAAACGCCATATTTTATTGCGAAAATAATTTTGGAAATTTGAAATTTATCCCTTTCTATACACAGTACATTATACCCTGTGAATTATATACATACATACATATAATAACTCTTTTTTAGTATTTTCCGTCCAAGAAAACGAATTTGTTTCATATTTAATATCATACTTAAAGCAATGTGTTTATATGTATATTTATATACATAAATACATAACCTTACTTTTGTCTTATTGCGTATTATTATACCTGTTTCCGTTATGTCGTAAGAATTTAAAAATATGCATGGATATTTTGCATTATATGTAATGTATATGGATTATGCATTTTATGTAAGTATATACACTGTTGTATTTTTGGAATGAACGTTTGAAAAACAGCACTAACTGGAATAAAATTGAAAATTTAAAAATTTATTCGACATTTATTTATGGTTTTATTATTAAAATACAATGAAGTACAAATGTACACATTTTGGATTGGATGCCTAATTTTGGATTTACATCTAAATACGTACATACATATGTACATACATACATACGTATAAATTTAATTCAATAAAAAATCATGATTTATTTATAAAATAAATTAAAAATAAATGTTGGTCATTTTCTATGAACATTTTAAATTTGTTCGTTATTTACTCAATTTTTAATTTGTAAGTTAGAAAAGTATCGATTAATTAAAAAATTCGTTAAAAATTCTCTTATTCGTGTTTCAATTTCCAAAATATTCGTATGAAAATTTTTTTGATGTGCTTTGAATACCCCTAGTATGTCTGAAATTATTTAACGAAACTACGATCAAATGAAAACAAAATTGTTATTGTTAATTGATAACACGAAAATTACACGAAAACCAAAACCACAAACGTCATATCATTGGATGTCCATTGTCCATGTCCATTGCTTTTAAGTGCGATGACAATTCTTTATTTACAAATTTGGCAAAAGCAGTTTCATTAAAAATTAAAATTGGTTGTATTTCTTTTTTTTTTAAATTAAATTTTCATCATAGATTATTGAAATAAAACAATTTCGAAGCAAAGGATATAATAGTTAAATTGTGAATAAAAGAGTTTTTAATGATTTTTAATAATAATTAAAAAAGATTAACCGAGAGAATATGTATCAGAGAATCCTCGGACTTATCTATTTTCTGATTATTTTTGTTGTATCGAATGTTATAAGGTCAGTATATATATAAATGTTTTATTTGTATTGTACTTGCAAATTAGAAATTAACAAAGCCAATATTGAATTAATCTAATCTAAATTGCGACATTTGTAATCATCATATGTTTGTATAGTATGTATGTGCATTAATCTTATCAACTTCGTCATTACGAATTTAAAAAGAAATTAATTTGCATAATTTATATTATAAGAAATTGAGGCTGTCATTTTTGTTATACATATACATGTTAAAATACATTGTTTTTATTTAAATTATCATTTTCTACTTGTTCGTAATTAAATTTATTACAGTTTTGATTCGGATGAGAATGATAACAACAGTAATAGTAATGAATATGATATTAGTAGCAATGAATGGGATGTATTAATATTTACGCAACAATGGCCCGTAACAACATGCTATCATTGGATGGAAGAGAGTCACTCACATCATTGTGATATGCCATCAGAAAAAGAATTTTGGACAATACATGGTATATGGCCAACAAGATATGGTTCAATTGGGCCAAGTTTTTGTAATAAATCAGTTGATTTTGATATAAACAAATTAAATGGTTTTATTGATGAATTAAAACTATATTGGCCTGAAATTGAAATTGGTCCAGAATATGATTCATTATGGCGACATGAATGGTTAAAACATGGTACCTGTGCATCAGTAATACCACAATTAAATGATGAAGCAAAATATTTTCATCAAGGTTTAAAATGGCGTACAACATATTTAATATCAACAATGTTAGGAAATGCTGGTATACATCCAGATTCCGAGAATACAGTTATTAATATACATAATGCGCTAAAAAAATCACTAAATCATAATCCGTCAATACATTGCTTATATGATCGTGAAAAAGATTTAAGCTATTTATCAGAAATACGTATATGTTTTAATAAAACATTAGAATTGATCGATTGTGATGGTGTATTGGGTGCTGCACAAGTAGCTATCGATTATCCTGGTGGTAAAGTAATTACAAATTGCCATATATCAAAACCAGTACAGTATCCAAGTACAGTACCACCATTAAATAAAAATTCATGGAAATTTCCATTTGTAAATTTTTATAAATTATTGAATTTTATTATGTGGTCAACACTTTAAACAAATAATTTTTTTTTTTTGCAAAAGTGAAAAAGACAAAATTTAATTAAAATACATATGTGGTATTTGACCTATTTATGATTTTAACACATTTATTTGAAAAATTTTTTTAAATACAGAATTTATACAAATAAATGTATTAAAAACGATAATAAAAAATGTAAATAACGATTTTTTTAAATTTTGTTCTAAATTATACAATTAAATTGATTTTAAATTATTTATCTTAAATAAAATATTATTACAGCAAATAATGAACTAAATAATTGGAAACAGGAAAAAAAAATAAATTTTTTTTTGTACCTTTTTAAGCATAATTGATAAGAATAATTGTAATGATAGTAATCTAAATAGCAATTTTAATATAATTATAATGAAGACAAAGCAATTTTATCGCCAATCCTTTTTGAAACACAAATTAATATATAAAAGTATAAAATGCAATACAACAGTATAAATTATAGTACGTACATAATAATTAACTTCTTATGTGATTATGAAATTTCCTTCAATTTGTAAAGAAAAAAACATATAAGAGTAAAAAAATTTGAAACATAAAAGTATTAATGTAAAACAATAAAAGTAAAAAATTAGCAGAAAGGCAAATTAAAAGAAAAACTGATAATTTTCAATTAATTGTATAATTGTGGTAAGCTATTTATTATATTCAAAATAAAACAAAAAAATTATATGTATAATTCAAAAAATCAAAAATTGATTTCTTATTTGTAAATTAAAATTTACATCATTTCTTAAGATTATTGGTTTTAAATTTTATTATTTTTTTCATTTCAACTGAAATTATAAATCACATTACATACTTTAAAAATTTTTTTCCAAAAAAAAAAAAAAAAAATATTTATATATACAACATAACGAATTTTAAACAGCAAAAAGAATTTAAAAGAAAATCAAAAGATTAAAAGAACGAAAAATTTCAACTGTTTTCTGCAATCAAAAAAGTAAAAACTTTTCAGCTTGTTGTTTCTTTTGATTCTCTAACACTGCTACCTTCATCTTCTTTAATGCTTTGCTCTTCTTCTCCTTCTTCTTCGCCTTCAACTTCTTCCTCATCACTTTCTACACTAATTCCAGCTTCTTTCAATTGATTTTTGTACTTATTTAATTTATTCTCTTGATCAGTTAGAAGTTCTAATAAATCTTCTTGATCTTTTCGAACACGTTCTAATTCTGAAACACTACTTTCTGATCTTCGAACTTCATCGTTTAATTTTAATTTTAATGTCTCGATTTCAGCTAATAAACGAGAATTTTCCGATTGATAGAAACCAATTTGTGTATTATGATCCAATTGAGAAGTGCTTCTACTATTAGTGTTACTTGCACTTTCACTGCTACTGTTTGTTGTTGCTACCGACGAAGCTGTAACTGCTGTTCCTCCTGAACTTCCTGCTGCAGCAGAAAGTTGCGCTTTTAAAAGAATGTTCTGATCAATTAGTTGTGCATTTGTTCTTTGGGCAGCAAGTAAGTTTGCCTCTAATTCACTAGATTTCATTTCTAAATCTTTAATAGTTTCTTTTAAAGTACTCATTTCATTATCTAAACCACGTATGATATCTTTATACTGACTAACAAGACCTGACGCTTCTGAACTTAACGTTAATTCAGTCATATTTGTACCATTTGCGTCATATCCATTTGTTGTTTTTGTGATCAAAGCTATAAAAATATAATATTAAATGTTTTACAATATTTTTGAACATTCAAAAAAAAAATACCTTCTAATGCTTTAAACAATTTACAGAATTCATAATCTAAAAGTAATTCAGAAGATGATTTAGCTCTAATTTGTGGCTGTTTTACAGCACGACTGTAGGCTTCATGTTTCGATACGTCACCTAATTTGGCACTAAAGGTCTCCAGTCCGATTCGTTTGACAATCAACTGCAAAGGCAAAAATAAACATTTTTTTTAAATTTTTAAATTTACTAAATGTGTTATTTTTTTACTTGGCAAAGATCTTCTTTTCTGTAGTTTGGTAACGAGTTGTCGTTGAATTGAATACAAATGCCCATTAAGAATGTACATAGGCCCTGAATTAAATATTCATTTTCATCGTGCTCACTGGCACTTATTTGTGCTAAAAGATATGCAACACTCCCAGGTGCAGACAAGAAAGCTTTAATTGCTACAGGGCAATGACTCAACCAAGTACTCAAGAGCATTAATAGGCCGACTTTGCTTTGTAATTTGTAATTTCCTTGTTGTAGAAGTGTGGTGCATTGTTGTAAAAGTGAAACTGGCTGACTTCCAACTGATGTGGCTAATAAAACGCGAAGTAATTGTTCTTTCTGTACAGGATTTTCAACAAGAGCATGCATTAATGATACAGCTGAGAACCAATTTGCTAAAGCATCGGTACTAAAAAGACCACCGCACAACAGCTGACCAGTAGTTAAGCTTGATACCTCAGAACTTGATGGTAATAAAGTTTGTACAAGAGCAGTTTGCCCAATTTCATTGCGATATAAAAAACATTCAAAACAATAGAGCACAGAACATCTCAATGCGAGAGGTTGCTTTTCATTCACCATTGACATCAATAAAACGACAATAGCTGGTCTTGGAGGATTACTTGGTGCCATAACATTACTTAAATACTCTTGATTATTTAAATCACCGCGGATAACTTCTCCTACTGTATTAATTGTTTCAGTTAGAATGTCAGCTGGAACTCCACTACCCATTAATATATTACACAAGGCTTCCAAAAGACCGCATGTCTTCATTGTTTTCTGACATGATGATACGATTTGTTGTTGATTACTTGGACTAACGAGAGCACGTACAATTTGTAACATACAATGAATATTAGAAACTTTTTGTGGACTCCATCCACTTTCTTCAACTTCTGGGGGTATTGCGAACATTGGTGCTAATCTTTGTATATAGGAACCTTCCTTGAAGAATTGCTGATTACTAGAATTATTTTTCAGTAAATTCAACATCAATATAAGACAATCTTCAACTACAATTCCACCATCTGAACATCCTTCATCACGGATCACATCGAAAAGACGATCAAAAGCATTTTCAAATGCTACAATTTTTTGAATGTTTGCATTACTTTTTGTTAATTGAATTAATAAAAGTAGCACATCATTTCGTATTACTTCACGGCTATCAACTAATAAATCCATTAATTTCGATACTCCCATTGGACTAACTAATACAATTTCTTGAATTTCTTTTGTTTTGTTAGATAATAATGTTGTTAATAATTTTATAGCTGACCACCTAACTCGGAAATCGTATTCCTCTAAATAACCGAGAATTAATGTTACATTTTCTGCATTCTTTATAAACATTTCTGTAAATTGTTCTCCAACATTCACTGATACAGCTGGATTATCTACTTCTTCATCAAATTGTTCAGCTGAAACAATGTTTGATAAAGTGTCAAGAGCATAGCTAATAATTTCGCTATCAGCTCGGTCCATTTCCAGTACTTGAATTAATGCAGACATTCCTTGCGCACCAACTTCAATGCGATATTTTCGTGATAGAGCTTTAAGTGCACGACATGCATCTCGACGATCATCTAATAATGTTGAGGAATTTACTCTATCAACAAGTCTTTCAACCTGAAATGGGTAAGTTAAATAAATTTATAAAAAATACTGCAAATACTTGATTATTGTATTGAAAATTTAAATCACAAATTTTAGTTTAATTAATTTTGTAATCAAATAAAACACACATTTTTAATTATCTAAATTTAAAACACTTTGATAGAAAATAACACAAATACCGATAAATTTAGAGTTGGATGCATGTCACTCTGCATAATGACCTTCACCTCTTTTAATTAAAGAGAGAAAATATTTTAATTTAAATTAGCTACATTTTACAACTTGTAGTAATCTATGTACCTATGTGTATAATTTTAAAATAATATTCTAGAAATAGATACATTTCTAAATAAAACGAAATCATTTTTTTACGTAATTTTTAAATCAAATAATTTCTAAATAGTAGTAATTATTATACCGTTTCTGCTCCTGTTGGTTGCTGACCAGGTTCCGGTGATCCAAGAACTGTTTTAAGACCACTCTTTAAAAAATCCATATTTCCTTTTTATATTATTTCTATTTTTCAAATATCAAATCAATCAATTTTTAATAAATATAAAATTAATTAAATAAAATTTATGAAGGATCCAACGTAGTCAGGAACACCGTGTAAAAGTACACAAATAAATAATTTTTGACATTATTTTGTATAGTTGATTGAACAATTGAATGAAGAAAAAAAAAGTTGAACACGTCACAAACACAAATTGTCATTTATAATTTATATAAATGTCAGATAAAAAAACAACAAATTTTAGTACAATTTTGAACTGATACACAACTGATTAAATTAATGGATTAAAGTACACCATGTTTTTACGTTTTTATCTAACAATTGACATATATACTTAAATGTCATGTGTTTTCACCAAGTCTGTATTTTTCTTTTCTAGTTTTCTACCACTAACCACTACCACACATTTATATTTATTAAATTTGCTTGCACTTGCCTGTATCTGGATCTGACAAATTCAGGCTATTCTGTTGAGTGCTGATTGATTAACCAATAGGCAATTAAAAAAAAAAAAAAATTAGGAGCCTGTGGCCTATGGTTAAAGAAATTCGGCAAAATAAAATTGGATCTCCTTTTTTTAATAAAGCTAGAAAGGTGGGAAATATAATAATTTTGGATATCGATTACAAACAATTTCAATTTATCTATTAAAAATATTGAATTTTTATTAAAAGTTGTTTCATATCAAAGAAAAAGTAGTTAACCGGCAATCAAAATAAAAAAAGAACAAAAAAAAATACTAAGCAAAAATATAAGTAATTTATTGATTTATTATATTTCTGTTCTAAACATAATCAGTAAGTAATTTTATTAAACAATATAAAAATATGTATTTAAAATTTTATTAATTAATTGAATAACAAAAAAACATGAATTGTGTAATATAATTAAATATTCACTAGAAGGTGTTCGTACAGTTTTTAAAATTGAAAAAAAAAAAATTCATTAGTTTGTGTTTTTACATTATCAAACAAAACTCGAACATGAGGTGTTAATTGATAAGAGCCTTCATAAATAATTATTGTATTATAATTATGTATAAATTACTTACTTATGCTGTAAAGCTAATGTACATATTTAATTGATAATTTCTGATTCTTGTTATCTTCAGTCAGGATTTGCAGAAAAAATTATTCAAAAATAATTTGATTTAGTTTTTAAATTTTTCCATTATCAATTAATTAAACCTTTATTTGAGGGAAAACGTAAATATACATATATTTTTTTTCTCTTATGTTTTCATTTAATCTCTGTAAAACATTCATAAAATTGTGATAATTTAAAAATCAAAACAATAAAATTGAATAATTCAAAATAAATGAAACAAGAGTGCGTTGTACTCTTCGTAAATTTCACTTTTAATTTGTTTTCATTACTTTACTTGATTCAATAATCAATATTACAATTTTTTTAAATGTTATTATGACGTAATGTTTAGTTTATTAATTTTAACTGTATGTGTGTATGTATGTAGCACGTGGTAAATAAAATCTCATTTATTAAAATATAAATTTACTCCATACTTTAGTGTTCTTTATTTTATCAAAATGTCATGCATTTAAAATTAATTTATATCATTTATGCTATTTTCAGAAAAATAAATAAATAAAAATGGCAACAGGAAATACTGGATTATCATTACCTAAATGGCAATTAGCTATTTTATTAAGTGCACCGGTTGCAATCGGTATTGGATATTATTTATATAGAAAACAATCAACAAAATATTCTGGTAGTGATAAAAAGAAAACATTAAAAGATAAATCGATATCAATTGATGGTACAGATGAATCAGAAATTGAACGTAAAAGAAAAGAAGCAGAATTAGAAAATGAAAAATTACCACCATTAAAACAAGCACAAATGTATAAAAACGATGGAAATACATGCTATCGAAAAGGCAAATATGATGAGGCAATTAATTTTTATGATAAAGCAATTGAGAAATGTCCTAAAGAGAATACTACTGATTTAGCGATATTTTATCAGAATCGTGCAGCTGCGTATGAAATGTTAAAGCGTTGGAATCAAGTAAAATTAGATTGTACAAAATCAATTGAACATAATCCACGTTATGCAAAAGCATATTTTCGACGTGCAAAAGCCCATGAACAAACAAATAATATGTTAGAATGTTTAGATGATATAACAGCAACATGTATTCTAGAAATGTTTCAAAATAATAATACAATTATGTTTGCTGATCGTGTACTTAAACAAACTGGACAAGATGATGCCATAGAAGGAATGAAAAATCGAGTACCAGTACTACCATCAAAAAATTTTATAAAAATGTATATTCGTTCATTTGTATCTGATCCGTTTCGTAATTATATGATTGAAGGTAATAATTCATCTGATATAGAACAACAGCAACAAAAAAGAGGATTTGCTAAAGCAAAATTTGCTTTAGATACCGAACGATATGAGGATGTTATAGGAGCATGTACGGAAGAAATAGAATCCAGTGAAGTAGAATCACAATATAAAATGGAAGCATTATTACTACGTGGTACATTTCATTTATTAAGCGGATGCTTCAATGAAGCTCATAAAGACTTCGATGCTGTGATCAATAATGGTAAACAGTAATTTTTTTAAATTTTAATGTTTTATTTTTAATATTCTTTTGTTATTATTTTAACAGCTGAAGCCAACCTTAATCTCCGTGTCAACGCCTTAATTAAAAGAGCATCACTTTACATTCAAATTGAAAAAAAAGATTCAGGATTTGCTGATTTCAAAACGGCTGAAGAGTTAGATCCAAATAACGCCGATATCTATCACCAAAGAGCTCAAATCTATACATTATTAGATCAGTTAGATAAAGCTTTAACTGAATTTGAGAAAGCTGTTAGTCTTGCTCCAAGACATGGTATGGCATATGTACAAAAATGTTATGCAGAATATCGTCTTGCATTTATGTCACAAGATCAAATGCGTTTAATGTCAGTAATGAATGAATTTAAAAATGCTATAGAAAAATACCCAGATTGCGTTGAATGTTACAGTTTAATGGCACAAGTATTAAGCGATCAACAACAATTCGACCAAGCAGATTCATTTTTCGAAAAAGCAATGAAAATGGCACCAGACAATGCATCATTATATGTACATCGTGGAATAATGCAATTACAATGGAACGGTGATATACAAAAAGCACTAGAATATATGCAAAAAGCGATAGAAATTGATGAGAAATGTGAATTAGCATACGAAACTTTAGGAACAATCGAAGTTCATAGGGCAAATCTTGAGAAAGCAGTTGAGTTATTTGAAAAAGCAATAAAATATGCAAAAAGTCAAACAGAAATGGCACATTTATATGCATTACGAAATGCAGCCGTAGCACAGATTAATGTTGCACAAAAGTTAGGTATCGATATGTCATCGATCTCGTTACCACAAGTCAGTGGTATCGTGCCGACACAGAGTTAAAAAAAAAGACAAAAGTAAAAAACGAAAAATTAAACTCATGAAATTTCTACAAAAGGATAAAAAAAAATTGTTTTAGTCGAATAGCGTATATAATTCATTAAAGTGCAGATTATATTCATTGAAATACATTCATAAATCAATGATGAGGAACGAAAATTGTCGAAAATATCTAAACTAATTCCATGCAACATAGTTTCTTGATTAACATGTGCTTTCAAATATCAAAATAAAATAAAGAACAATACGGTAAGATCACTTTGTTTTCTTATTGTTTTTCTTTTCTTTTTATAAGGAAAATAAGAAAAAGAAAATTGTAAAATAAAACAATAGCAATATCCAAAATGTATGTTAACAAATAAATAAAATTTACATTGTTGAAGATTAGATTTACTTTTATGATACATTTTCCTTTTTCACAATATTTTGTGTATCGTAATGTTGATTCTCTTTCATAGTTATTATATATACAAAATAAATGGATATACATATAAAATTTTATTACAAATTCTGTCCAAGTACATCATGTTCTTAATACTAAATTATAATTATGAATTTTTGAATTTTTTAAAAAAAAATCGTTATTCAAGTAATATCAATACAATGGGCAATTCTTAACTCATGCTTTTATCTGTTTTGTAATTAATCTCTTTAGAGAAATTTGTACAATTTAAATGAGTTTAAGAATTATATTCTTATACTATTTATTCTAAAAATTAAACCAAAAAATTTTATATATTATTTCAATATTAATTAAAAATACTGAAATTTTCTTAAACAATAATTTTAAATTAAAAACAGCACATTTTCTTTTCTTTTTTAATTTTGAGAGACTTTCATAAATACTCAATTTAAAGTTTTACCAGAAATGTAGACGAGCATACGTTAAAGAACTATATTTCATGAAATAAACATACTTTTCAGTTTTTTTTTTTTAAATACTACTATATAGACATACCAAGAAAATAATGATTTTACATTAATCATGAACATAATTGCTATGTTAAATACAGTATTTCATTATTTATGAAAATTTTCCTCTTTCGTCTTCATTATTTACAGTTATTTAGTATTTTATATAAAAATCATATTTTTGTGTTTTAACAAAATGAATAAGGAATTATTTAGTATGTCCTATGATTTCTCCTTTTTTTCCTTTTTTTCTTTACCATTTTCTACATCATTAAGTTTTTCCGGATTATTCCATGGTTGTATTTCAGCTGATGCACCAATTATATATACTATACTTGTTACCACAAATATTACGAATGAAACCCAAAATACTAATCGCCATTCATTTAATGTTGCCTAAAGTTTAAAAAAAAAATTTGAAAAAACATTAATTTACTTAAATCGCTCTATTAATATGTTCTACGTACATTTGGCGTTATGAGACCAGCTATAACTGGTGCTAATACTCCTGTTATTGCACCAGTACCATTACATATAGCCATCAATGTAGCGGCATAATTTGGTGCTAAATCTAAAGGATTCACTTTCATTCCAGGATAATATGTACCCATTAGACCCATTGCTATTGTAAAATATGTAATTACCAAAGTACGATCACAGCCAGCATATGACGCTAATATTATGAAAATCGCTGGCCCAATTGCAGCTACTGTTGTAAAGAACTTCCTAATAAACGTTAATCCAAAGGTCTGTCTTCGTGTAAAAAAATCGCCTAAAAATCCTGAACTTACTGATATAATCCACATAAATAAATAGGGAATTGAAGATAATAACCCATTTGATTTGATTGGATATAAAAGTACATCAGCCATATATTTTGGAAGGTCTGATACCATAATATAAAATCCCCAATCATGACCAATTTGAGCACAAATTAAAGCTAAAACTGGAAAACTAGTCAATATTGCTCGCCAAGGTACAGGTGGTAAATTTCTTTCACGTTCTAATCGTCCTACTTCCTTTTCAAGGAATATTTTTTCAGAATCTTTTATAAATGGATGTTCCTGTGGACTACTGTAGCATATTAAAGTCTAAGAAATATATTTATACATTTGTGTTTTTAAAACTGACATTTTTAAAACAAAGATATGTATTTTTGTATTGAATAATACTCACAAAAATGATAAACCATATTATCCCCACGAATCCAAAGAAATAAAATACTGAAGTCCATGTTCCTGTATAAGCAATTATAACTCCTGAAAGTGCGGTGCCCAATACAGTACCAATCTAAAATTTAAAAAATATATAACAATAATTTTGAACAGCGAAATTCATAAAATAAAAGTCATTACTTGTCCGCCACCAAAAACCAAAGATCCCAAAGTACTCCTTTCTCCGGGTGGTACCCATGCTGATAATAATGCACTTAATGCTGGAAATGTTGTACCCTCTCCAGCTCCCATTAAAATTCGTAAAATGATTAATCCCCATTCACCACCAACTGATATTACAGCTGGTGTTATTATTGTAAAAAGTGCTGTCGATAAAATACCTAAACTTAATGTCCATTTCCCACCATATTTTTCAGCTAAAAATGCACCAGGTAAATGAGTAATAATATAACCAATATAAAATGATGATAAAATTAATCCTTGCATTGATTGTGACCATTCATATTCTCCTCTTGATACCTGTTGTTTAAAATATTTGTTTTTTAATTAAAATCGATTTTTTTCTGAGTGGTTGTTCAATTTACGTGTTCTTCATTAGGTTCAGGTCCTACATCTTCAGCTACACATATAGCATAACTATGGTTCGATTGTGAAATATTTACTTTTTTTACCATATCAACTATTGCAACTGATAAACATATCCGCATAGTGTATGCATTTAAAATAGCTAAAAATCCCATAATTGATAAAATGATGCGCTGAGGCATACAAAAACCTGAATAAAAAAACAAAATAAAAAAACGTGTACATATTGAATAAATTAAGAATGATTAATTTGATTTGTAGACGTTTTAGTCACATTAACGTCTATACAAAGTATATTTAATATTTTTTCTTTTACAAAACGTAAATCATTTAATAAATTAGAGTTACGTGTTTGTAATTTGTATGTTACGTACATATGTATGTGTAACGTATGCGTATGTTTGTACTGATTCGTTTTGCAAAAAAAAAAAAAATTCATATTGAACTTAAAATTTAAATAGAGGGGGGGAAAAAATTGCAAAACAAATTAAAATGTGAAGGTCATAAATACAAATAATAATAATTTTAACAATAATAAAGTAATGCTTGATTAAGGACGATAATTGTTTTTACTAAATACGTTAATTCATTATTAAATGGTGATTTTAAAAAAATCACAATTTTTTTAATAATTTTTATTTTCTTGAGCTTTTGATTTTAAATTATAAATTTATTGAAATTTAATCAAACTCTTTTTTTACAATTAATTCTTACATAATCATTTATTATCTAAGAATAAATATTTTATATTGAATATTAATTATTATTAAAATTTGTCTATTGAATATCATAGCATGTAAAATTTAATATCACTGCATTATAATGTCATGTTCATTTAAAAAACAAAAAAAAAAAAAAAGAAATCTTTACGTAATTTTCATAAATGTCTAAGATGTAATTAAAATTTTACACGTGATAATATTTAAAAATTTTAATTTATCTAGTATTATACATAATATGTATCTACAATGTTTCGTACTATTATTAACAAAAACATAACATTAAATATCCCATTAAAACTTTCGCTAAAATAAGCAAAAAACAAAAAAAAAAAAATTTAAATATAACATTGGTGTAGTATTTCCGTAGATTCTAAAATATATGTACATACACATACGTAGTAGTATAAATATACATTCATATAATAATTATCCAGTACTCACATTTCATGTAATCAAATAGATTAACATTTAGAATGCAATATATTTAGAACATTACATACAAAATGCATACGAGAAAATAAAGGTAAAAAAAAACAGGTGGTCTATAATTATTGCACATTACTACATACGTACATACATGTTATATATGATAAACTTAAATAATGTCTGTTTATAATTTTTATTTTATTATATAATTAATTATGCGACTGAATAATAAACTTTAGTTTTGTTTATTCAAGCGAGTCTGTTTTTTTTTTTTTTTTTTTAATTTTATTTTATTTTTAAATGTTAAAGTTTAAAATTTTAAATAGCTGTTACTAAATTTATTTATATTTTTTAATAATAAAATCGCATTATTTTCTAATACGTACATATACAAATGAAGCGGTGAATAAAACATACAAACAAAGATTCTTTTATAATTTTTTGTCTCAAATGCATATATGTATGTACATTATATGTAATTAAAATTATTTCATAATGTCTACATTAAATTGTGTTCCTATTTGTAACGGATGAATATTTGTTTTTCGCAAGTAAACATAATAAAAAATTAAAAAATTAATTTTATGAACGTTTAAAATTAAATTACGTTTACTTTTGAAATACATTTGACTAGATAAATCTGCATTAATAGTACAAATGTTAATCGTTCCAGTTAAAACAAAAAAAAAAAAAAAAAAAAATCGATTGCTTAAACTAACGTTTTTATTACAAAGCATTTAGATTTCGTAAATGATAATTAAAAAAATGCGCTAAAAGTTATAAAATTTTTGTGCTTAATAACGATCACATGATAATTTATACTGCGCGTGCATACGTATAACCATTATTTCTAACATTGATAACATTGATAACAAAATAAAAATAATCGAAGGAAATTGTTTCGAACGAAAAAACCAAAATCTATACATTTCCTGTATATTTTTGCTTTCAATTAAAATTTTAGATAACAAAAGAAAAATAATCGAAGGAAATTGTTTCGAACGAAAAAACCAAAACCTATACATTTCCTGTATATTTTTGCTTTCAATCAAAATTTTAGATAATTTTTCAAAAAATATCTATTGTATTCTGTATGAGTTCAAGTAGACACTATTGTTATTTTTTTTACATATAATTTTATTAATTTAGTAAATATTTGAAAAATTCTTAATATCTACAGCTTTGTTTATTTATTTTCTTGTTTTTTGAAAAACAAAACGTTGATTTGTTTTTTTAAAAAAATATATATAACAACTTAGTTAATTGCAGCTGTGAATAACTAAAATCTAAAAGAAAAACTGTATACACATTAAATTGCAAAAACGATAACATACTCATTATATGAAGATAATTGCTTACGCAGGTGTACTTAAACAATCAAAGGAAAATTTATCAATTTTTCGATCACAAAAAAAAAAAAAATTAACATTTTGATTACCTTAAAAATTTTTAGATCCAAATTAAATGTAATAAGTTTAAGATAATAAAAAAAAGACAGGTTATTCCCTATGATAATGAAGTAATTTTTATTTAAAATTCATTTTATTAATAAAATTCAGAAGTACAATTTTAATTGAAATATAATAATTTAATTATATGTAAGTATATGTACATATACACATGTACATACATTTGTGTACATACTTACGTACGTAAGTTATATACATACATATATATAGGTATATATGATATGTCCCAATTGAAGATATTTATAATTATTATCTTGTTATCATTAAAAATATTTCATAAATTACAAAATAATAATTTTATGAATTTGTTTTTATATTTTTATACCATTATTGGATTTTCGTCATTTCTTTTTTGATATCGATTATTTAGCGCAATAAATTTTAAAGTTGTAAAATTTTGAAAAATGTTTAAAATCATTGTTATCCACGGCAAATTGTTATCAATGATTGCTTGGATATCATTATTACTAATAAACAGAAAAATGTTCTAAAATATTTTCACTAAAAACCCAAAATTTTTTTTAAAGCATTTAATATTTAATATTTCCGGTATAATATATTTTGAATTTATCTCATACGCGTGTGTATGTTATGAACTCTGTGCCCAAGCATGGTATGTAATTAAAAAATATACATTTTATCTAAATTAATATATGTAAAATTTTAAATAACATTCAATTTCATATTATCGTAAATATTTTATTGCATAAATATAATGATTAGGATAAATTTCCGTTAATTGTGTGTTAACAAATAACACAAAAGATAAAATATAATTTACGTTTAATTAATATTTTTAAAAAAAAAAAAAACGTCGCTTAGATTAACGTTATTTAAGCAAGTGCAAATTTTTTTATTAACTTAAAATATAAAAAAAAAAATTATACAAACAAAATAATAATAAAAATTAAAAAATAACAGTTTTATTTTTGGATTTATTTTCATTATGATTATCAAATGATAAAACTTTTCAATTGTAACGGATATTTCCTAGAAAAGTTTCCTAGTAAATAAAACTTAAAATGTTTTAGATCAATTCGCTTTAGGCTAATTTTCATCAAGAATTAAATGGTATTATTTTTAATCATTATTATTTTTTTTTTAATTGAAAGTAATAAAAATCGACGTTCAATGGAGGATCATTTTACCCATTATTACTTGTTCATATGTAAGTTATCTAGTTTCCATAATAAAATTAATTTTTGTAAATTTTATAAATTTATGAATTTACAACATTATATCTTTTACATAAAAATTTCAAACATTTACACATATGTACATGTAAATGATTAGGTATGAGAATGTAAATTTTTTATTCATTGTATTACATAAATATTCTGCTCTAACGCCAATATATACATGTTTGTTAAAAATTTGCAAATATTTTTGTTTTTATTTTTTATTTATTTTATTATTTTTAAATAAATAAAAAGTTTATGTAAATGTTATGCAATATTTTATTTATTTATTTATTTATATTTGAATATTTTGTCTTACAATTAAAATAAAGTAATAAAATATGTATGTACATAAGTAAAATAAAATCTAAAGCTATATACATTACATATATGTATGTATATAGTTTCATTATTGCATTAAAAATACATGTATGTATGTATCTAAAAAATAAAATTATTTATTAAAATAAAACTCGAACGTTGTAAATGAGAAGGTTGAAATTATTATAAAACAAAAAGTCAAGAAATTTTAAATTACTCGTTAACCTTCAAAAAATTGTAAAATATTTTATTTTATTATTTTGATTATTTACTGCAATACTTCTTAATTACTTTCCTCGATTATTATTATTATTATTATTTTTTTTTTTTATTTTTTTTGTAAATATAATTTACAATAGATAAAATGTAATTAAAAATAGTAACGTATAGAATATTACATACTTTCATTAAAAAATCAAGAAAAATTCAGCTACATATGTAAATATTTCAAAATTCAACTATAAGTTCATTAAATTTGAAAATAAATCAAATTTAATTCAAATTTAAATACATATATGTATGTATATTGACTATTTCATGTAATTCTTACTTTGTTTTTTTTTTTTTTTTAAATAAATAAATTTTTTTAAAATGGACTTATACAATTATCTTACATTTTCATTAGGATACTTACATTTGGAAATATATAATCTCCATCCTGTTAACATTTTGAATTTAAATAATAAAACTTTTTAATTATTTTTAATATTGCACAATTATACTAATGTGTATTTTTTTTTTATTTTAAAAAATTTTTTACATAAAAATTAAAATAAGTAAAAAATTATTATATTTAAATAATGTCGCTAGATCAAATGCATAGTTTTATGTTTAAATTTAAAAATTCTTCTTTTTTATTTCACGTTAACAATAATTCACACATAAAATTTAAGAAACGGCAAGAAATTTAAATATTTGTAATCACTATTTTGCAAAACATGTACTTAAAGCATAAAAACAAATTTAAAAGTAAACATGTAAAATATTTTGCAAATGAAAATAACTTTTAAACGTATTCATTAATAATAAATTGTTTAATAATTTAATAATATTTAAAGAATAATTAAAAAAAAAAATAATAATAATGTTATTCAATTTATTTCCCTTTTTTAAGTAAATACTTTTTACACGTTTTTGAATTTTTTTTTTTTTTTTAAATTTTATAAACACTAAAAAAATAAAAATTCAAATAAATAAAAAAAGAACGTCAATTTAATATGACAAAATAAAAAAATAAAATTTTTTTGAAAATTTTAATTTTTTGATCTGTTCTGTTCACTTTCTAGCATTTAACTGACACTCAAAATATCTGGCTTGCTAACCCCATATAAGCTGAACGGCTGAACCAAACACCTTTACGTACATATGCCTACGTATATACGTATGTATGTATGTACGTATAAATTTTATTGTATTTTATATGTCAATAAATATATACATAGGTATACACATTACGTATATGCATATATCAGTTTCGTTTTTTATTCTCTGGTTTAGTTACTTATATTATCTACTTTTCATTTTTTTTTTCTTATATAAAAAATAAATCAAGTAAAATATTTTTCTTATGGAAATTTTCCAAAGAGGCTTTTTCTTCGGTTGGTTTTTTTTTTTTTTTAAATTCTTTATTTTCTTTTTCTGTTTTAATTTTTATTATAATCTTAGATATCTATTCATTACATAAAGTAAAATAATCTTAACTTTATTTAATAACCCCAATAAAATAAAATATGTTTGTATGTATAAAAAGAATTTCGTTATTGTTGTTAATAATTTAGTGTTACCGACCGTAGTATCTATAACAAATGAAAGAAAATTTTATAAAACGATCATTTATATCCATAAGTGCTTTACAACCACATTCATATGCACCTACATACACATATGTAAGTGTGTAGAGAAAATCAATAAATTTATTGTATATATAATATAAGTGTATACAAGAAAAAAAAACAAAACGTATCGTATCAGACGTAAGGTAGTCATTTAATTCTTCATCCAATTCATTCATTCATATATGAAATTGAACGGAATAAAATAAAATGATCTTTGTATAATTATAGTTGTTGTGCATTTACATCGTGTACAAGTGCACATGTATCTTAATGTCTGTATGTATAATATGTAGATATATATATGTACATATCAATGATGTATATAGTATGTAGAGTATGTATAGGATTAATCAAGTACTTGTTTTATACCTGTATATTGGAGGTTTGGGGCCGACTTGAGACACGTTTTGTGTTACTTTATTATTTTTATTATTATTATTAGGTTTTTATTTATTTATTTATTTGTTTTTTAAGTACGTAATTTGTCACCAATGCAATAACAGTTTATTTATGTACGCATAAGTATGCCCATAAACAAAAATCAAATTTATAACGTTTTACTTTAAGTTTTAATGTTCCATCAATAATACATAGCATAATATAATATGTATGTTAAAATATATGTACATATACCTTATATATCGTATGTAAGTGCATACAAATATTTTTATAAAATTTTCTTGCAAACTTAATTTGAATTCATTCTTTAAAAAACTACTAAAAAAGGAAAGAAAGAATTTTCCTTATATTCATATATACATACATATTTATATACAAAAATGTTTAATAAACGTTTGCAAGAATTGTAATTACCTTGAACAGTTTATAAACATGCAACTTAATAAAACAAGAAAAATTACAAAAGAAAGCGATCGTATGATTACATTATACTAAATATGGAAACTGGTAATTTAATATTTTTTTTACTTTTCATTATTGAAAATCACTCATCTCATCAATAAGATTTTTCATACAAGATGTTTGACTTTTTTTGTGGTTTGGTTTTGTATTTTATTGATCAATCAAGAAAATGCTATCAGCTTTATAACACAAGCGAATCGTTTATCTGGGATACATGTAATAATATTGAATTTTATGTTTATATGGATAAACGATAAAATATTTGTATGTATGTAATTTTGTCATACCATAGATGGATATCTTTAACGGACTACCTGAATTGTATGTACATACAGTAAGATTGCAACTTACAACAAGAAAAGTTATCATACCAAATAAATATGTATGTATACATGTTAACTACCTGTAATTACTACAGATCGATAAGAAAAAACTCGTCATAATCAATTAATATTTAAATCATGCATTCACTTATCGTTCGATTTCATTAACAATTTAAAATGGAAATACAATGGTTCTCAATTTCTCATATATTTTGTAAAACAAAACCTCATGATAATTTGAAATGAAAATATTAAAAATAAAAAACTTTTTTAAATGCTCATTTTTTGTAATCACTAAATTGCCAAGCCCACACACACGCACCTTGTAATCATTTATAACTGCATTTTGTACTGGTTTAGTTTTTCTTTTCTTGCCCTTTTCTTTTAAAAACAGGAAAATAAATAGATAATTATGTAATATATGAATGTAGAATCACCTAGTAACTTCTCGAATGACTTTTAAGACAAAAAATGAAAGTTAAGAATGTAGAAAAAAAATTGAAGATTAATCTTAAGGTATCTTCGTTTTGGACCTTTTTTTCATATAGTACTTGTATAGCGCGAACCATTCGACTTTGATATTGGATTAAATTTGATTTGGCTTTCCAAGTTGAGTGTAATGCTTTGTTTTACTCAATGTTACATTTAAAAAACAAAAAACCAAAAAATATTCGAAAAAGGGAAGTGAAATAATGATAAGGTGAATGTACCGCAATTTTGTTTAAGAATACAAAAAATCTAACAATCAATAAAAATCTGTTGTTTTTTTTTTTAATTTTAGTATAAAATCAAATATGTATGTTATGTATTTAAAAGAAACAAAAAAACGAATAAAAAATTTTCATTTACGTGCATACATTTTTATATAAGAAAAACTGTGGAAAAATGGTTATTCAATTTGAATTTTGTCAATACATAAGCATTGATTTATTTTTGCGAACCCATACCTGCATAAATATGTATGTACATATGTACATATACGTAAGTAAGTAAATGAGATGCTTAATAATTATCATTATGAAATCAATAAAAAATTATTAAATTTCTAGTAAACACATACAACCGTGTACACAAATATAAGTAATTTTAAGATACTTATAATTACATAAAATAAAAATTTTCCTTATGTGGGCATATCTTATTATACCTATTTTGTGGTTTGCGGTTATACATGTGTATTTTTCAGAAACTAACTATGATATGTGATAAATTTATAATTTATTCACACCTTATTACTTTTGCATGCAGATTATTTTTTGTTTCTTGATACCATTATTTACTTTTTTAATTTATTTTAGGCAAATCATATTTTCCTCCCACACTACTTACTAAAAAAACTGAAATTTGCTTGAAACTTTTTTCCAAATTAAATATCAATCATGCACATGTTGAATACTTGACATTTTCAAATACGTATTTATGTATGTCGAAATATATGCAATACAGTATTAGTTGCATCAGATACATAGATACTTATATACATACATATGTCCAGATCATCGACTTTTGTTTTTTTTTTTTTAAATCAAAACAAGTGTTTGTAAAAATCGTTGACCTTTTATTTTTTAATTTAATGAAAAGAAAAATATTTATGACTATGCATCGTGTGTTAAGGAAAAAACCTTAGTTTAAATACTATTTTGATATTATATTTTTGGCAATTTTTGTTTCATTCAAAAAAATTTATTTTATTGCTAAATTGATTTGACGTAATCTGACCATCATAAGTCATATTATCAGTATTATTATTTTATCCGAATCCGATGTGTAACGTATGGCCGTTTTTTTTTTTCAAATAGTTCATTGCATATTAATATATTACAATCACATAACCGCTAATCAATTATAACACGTTTTACAATATACATGTTGTACATTCAACACACACATACATATTTGAATATGTGATATGAATTTACAATAGTTAATATATATTTTATATCTAGCATTAAAAGTTAAAACTAATGTCAATTTTATTTGTTCAACAAATTTTATGTACAAAATTGAAAATTATTCATAATTCACATACAAAGTGTACGATGCATTTATATTTTGCCTTCAGTATAATGTACATAGGAAATAAATGCTCACATAAGGAGTACGTTTTAAAACTAAAACGACCTTTGATTATAATCATTTCACATAATGAATGTATGTGTTTAACATATTAATGAGAAATTTATTTATGTACCTTTTAATCCCTATATTCAATTTGTATAAATGATAAAAAATGGTTTACTTATTTTTATTACATATTTATTATCTACTAAGTTGATTACACGTTACTTGAAAAAATTGTGGCTTTATTTCATTTTAAAAATTACAAAAATATAAAAAATAAAATAAAAATAAAAATTGTAAAATTACAAAATATTTTCTGAGTTGTTTAATACCTAATTCAGAATACGTATAAATTTAAATGATGATTTTGAATTATCCTTTGGTTTTTCTACGAATTTTAAAGTTTATTCAATTTATACTTCATGAATCGCACTTATCATATATATATACTATACACAAATATTTTGATATAATCAAAATTGATTATTATATGTATCTATTGTAAATATGTCATAAAAAATACTCCATACCATTAATTAATTGTGTAATTAACGTATTACGCATTGACCCACATTAAAATACATTTGTGTGAAAAAATTTTTTATGATATATATACTTTTTTCAAAAATAGAAAAAAAAATTAATTTAAATATAAATATGTGAAATACAAATATGTATAAGATAAGAACAATATCACACTGCAATATAATTAATTGTAATTTTAAATTATCATTGGAAAAGCATTACAATCGTACAATGTTTTACAAATTACAAAACATCTGATAATATTATCTCGTTTTTTAATTTTGTAATATCGAAAAGTGTGATATGCATATACGTACATATGTAATGTACGTATAATATGGATATTATGTACTTTAAATTTTTAAAACTTTTAATATTAATATACAATAAACATGCAATCAATTTTAATCGGTATTTTTAAAATTTTTTTTACAATTTATCTTAATACTTTTATAGATGCTTTGAATTTAAAATTTTCTAAGAATTTTCTGATAAATATAGTTATAACGTTATAATATGATTTGATGTTATTCACATTTTAAAAGTCCCTAAAATAAAAAGTACAAATGTTCAGGGATTTGTTTTTTAAAGAACAATTAATGAAAATATCTTTTCGACCTTGTTCTATAAACTTAGCAAATAATGAAGAATGAAATGAAGAAAAAAATGTGATAAAATTCAATGATTTAAATATACACACATATGCATTTTCATGTTCATAACTGAAAATTACTTTACTTTTTACTACTGTAGGTATAATACGAGTATTATGTAAATTTTTTTAATCAATTACAATCATGTTCATTTCAGTTAATGAACGTTATATCTGATTTTATTCAAAAGTAATAATTTTAAATTTATCATTGAACCTGACAATTGAAAACTATTGATGCGAATGGCACGATGATGATCGTAATCGTGTATAACCCCCGGATCAAAAATAATTCGGACTTGGTCAATAAAACACAAAGTACAAGTCTATTCATTAATATTTATTTTTTCCCCTTCAAAGTATTCTCCGTCTGATGCAATGCACTTGTGCCACCGTTTAATCCAATCCTGGAAACATTTTTCGTACTCACTTTTTGGAATCGCCATAAGTTCCTTCTTCGATTTGTCTTTAATTGCTTCTATGCTGTCAAAGCGGGTTCCCCGAAGTGGTTTTTTTAAGCGACTGAACAAAAAAAAGTCGCACGGTGCGAGATCCGGTGAATATGGTGGTTGATGAATAGTGTTTGTTGAGTTTTTAGTCAAAAACTCACGAATAACCACGGCTGTGTTAGAAGGTGCGTTATCGTGGTGTAAAATCCACGAATTATTTTGCCACAAATCGGGTCTTTTTAGACGAACTGCTTCTCGTAAACGCTTCATTACGCTTAAATAATAATCCTTATTAACTGTTTGACCTGTTGGTAAAAATTCATGATGCACAACACCACGATAATCGATGAAAACGGTAAGCAAAATCTTTTTCTTTGATTGAGTACGACGAATTTTTCTGGGTCTTGGTTCTTCTGAAGCGCGCCATTCACTTGATTGTTGCTTTGTTAACGCATCAAACTCGTACACCCACGTCTCATCACTAGTAATGATCCGTTGAATGAATGCAGGATCAGCATTTACTCTGGAAAGCATCTCTTCAGCAACAATAACACGTTCTTGTTTTTGTAAAAAATTCAATGATTTAGGAACCAATTTCGCTGCAAGTCGTGTCAAGCCCAAATCATCACTTAAAATGCTTTGAATTGTACCAAATGAAATTCCTGTTTCAGTAACCATCTCTCTGATCGTTAATCTTCTATTTTCCAAAACCATTGATTTAATCAGATCAACATTTTCTTTGGTTTTTGATGTTGAAGGACGCCCAGGATGAATGTCATCCTTCACTGATTCACGACCATTTTTAAAACGACTATGCCATTCAAATGTTGTTGTTTTCGATAGAGAACTATCACCATAACATTTTTGCAACATTTTTAGCGTTTCAGTAGCATTAATTTCATTTTTTACGCAAAATTTAATACAAATTCTTTGTTCAATTATTTTTTCCATCGCAAAATCGAAAGTAAGCAAAAACTTGACCTAAACAAAGTGCTGTCAAAAAACAACTGATTGACATATATAGCTCGAATTTGGAGGAAATGTAAAAAACAGGTATACAAACATAAATACTAAAAGAAATGCATCTTAAAATATTGGCGGGGGTTGTACATGAACGAGTCCGGGTTATTTTTGATCAGAGTAGTATGTACATACATGCATACATACTTATGTAGGTATCACATAGGATTTGAATGCATTTTTGAAAATTTTATGAAATTGTAAAAAAATATGCTTACTTATACGTATGTATGGCATAAATTATTTATAATTTTTTTTTTTTTTAATCATGCTTAATAACAAATTTCATCGTTTTTAAAATCATTTATTGCCTACAATTAGCAATCTGTGACTACATACCTGTGACTAGGCAAATTTGTCAAATAAGATCCAATGAAGCTGTGATGAATGTACATATGTATGTATATAAGACGAATTCATACAAATATGATACTATAAAACCAATATTTATTAAATTTACTAGGTATTTAAAAAAATATATTATCATAAATTTACATTAAATTTATTATTTGCTTCAAGAAAACAAAATTATTTACTAAATTTATCTAAACAATAAAATCATTCAGTACAAATAAATTTTTGTCTTGTTTTATCTTTGCATATGTACATATGTCATTATTATAAATTACTATTTTTCATTATCTTTATATATTTTAATTTAAACTTGATCTATAGTAATAAGACAATCTGATAAACAAAATTCAATCATTTTCTACGGTAATCTGTTACCGTACCTGTAAAACTGAGCTAATTAAATATTTAAAAAAAAAAAAAAATTTCAAAAGGAATAGGTTTTAATAAATATCAGTAATTAAAAAGTTATTAACATTGATTTTCATTGCTAATGGTTGTATTGTAGATTTTCGAAAATTGTGTAATTTTTGATTATGATGATCTTAACAAATGATTGTCATGTATTGATAAATAATAAGTTTTTATTTATTCTTTTTTATGACAAATTTTGTCCTATATCATTATTGTTATCAATATATAAACGAAAAAGAGGATAAAATTAATCGATAGAAAATATTTATAAAGTTTCATTTTAGTTTCAAATTAATGATAATATTTAAAATAAAAAATATTTTAAAGTAAGTTATTTAAAAAGCAAAGAAAAATCATTTTTGTTTTTTGTAAAATAAAATTACAAAAAAAATGAAAGTTACAAGTAAACGAACGAAGAAAAAATTACATATTCATTATAATACATTATATACATATGTATACATTTTTTTCTTATAGATAGGTAATATATGTATGTACATATGTAGGTACGCATCAACTTTTTTTTTAAATAAAATTAAATGCTATGTATGGAGACAACCTGTCTATCAACATTCATTCTAATGTATTGATAATTTTGTCCAAACGACACATATGAATTTAAGGCATTTATGTATGTATGTGTAATATACATATCTTTTTAAAATTCAATTCAACACAATTAATTTTCTGTTAGGACTTAAGACAATTGAACATGTGTTTGTAACATATACATTTATAAGTTTGTGCAAAATTTATTTATTTTTTATTTAAAATTGTGAGAAAATTGATTTTATAAAATACCTACATATATGTGGAAAAAAAATTACGGCAATTTATTAATATGTAATATAGGTACATATAATATAATAAGTATATGTACGTGTTCGCGTATTCACTGTGCTTTTAATCCAATTTTTTTTTAATGTACACATAAAAAATAACGTTTTTTAAAGTTTTTTTTTAAGAAAAAAGATGTTTTTCAACTTTTTAAACCTTTTTTTTTTTTAATTTTTTAATTTTTAAAAAATAATTTTCAAACATCTATATTTATGCACTTTGTTTCTGCTACTGTTATGTGTATGACATGATTTTACCTTTTTTCACTTTTTTAGTTTTTTATGTGTTTTCACAAAAAAGAAAAAGCGATGTTCCTCATTCATGCAGTATCAATGACAAAATATAATGAATTAAAGAGATTAACATTGAAAACATACGTACAATTGCAATAGAATTTAATATAAAATTTTATTTCAGTTGAAAATCATTACTTTTGTTTTTAACACAAAATGTGCCTTATACTATACATTACATATATGCACATATTTTTTTAATAAAAATTTGTTTTCAATTATGCGAATTTATTTACATAATTTGCTTGATAAGATAATATGATATAATTGACCTCTTTTATTGTTTATAAATTTGAAACATGTAATATTAATAAACGGTATACGTACCTCTTCTTGGTAAACTTGATTTATAAACACCAGGTCGTATCAAAAGTTCTCTTTCATTTCTTAATTGCTTCATCTTGTAGCTCGTTGTAATATTTTTTACAAATAAATGAAAAATAATTAAAATACATATACTGAATTATACTTCACAAAACATTGTATTTAGAATTTTTTCAAGATATTTTATATAGTTGATATTTCAACAAAACTAAATGTAATGTAATGTGAAAAGAGAACTAAAGCCTTAACATCTGTTGATGCACCGTAAATGATCATTGCTATCATCAAAATAAACATAAAATGATATACCATCCTTCCAATGTGTAATAATACTATACTGTGTTTTGGAAAACAATAAAAAAAAAAAAAAAAAAAAAACAAACAAAAAAATTTGTTAGTATAAATTATATTGTTTTGAACTTCTTATCATTAAGTAATTATTATTAGATTATTTTCCTTTGTTGTTGTATTCTACATTTCAATTATTCTAGTCAAAATAAATACTTATGGAACTGATCTAATTTAATGGAAAAATATAACTACATACATAAATATGTGATAACTACATATTATAATACTGTATGTACGTATATTTAAAAATTTTGAAAATAATTTATTGAACATAAGAAAATAATCAACTTTTAATCTGTCTGTCGTTTATATCTTTTTGATGCTTCTTGTTAACCGTCATTTTGAAAATGATTTCCTTTGTTTAAAAAAATAAGCGGAAAAGGAAATCAAACAGTTTGACATGTGAAACAAATGCATGCTATTCATTCTATTCATTTCTATTTATCTTTCGATTCATTTCAAAATTTAAATGAATCAATCTCTCTTCTCTCTCGAAAGCATATGAAATAATGAAAATTGAATGATTACCATGGTAAATCAGCTGATAAAGTGAAAAATGAAAAACTTTATCAAACAAAATTAAATTTTGAATTGTTTTGTTATATATTAAAAAAGGGAGTACATATTATCATACATGAACACATTAAAAGATTTTTATTTATTACCACGTAATTTAGAAATTTTTAAATTAAAATTAAAAGAAATAATTTAATTGTTTTGTGTTGAGTGAAAAATTATTAATAAAAAAATGGTGAAAATATTAAAGAAATGTATTTTTAAATTATGATATTAGATGAAGAAAAAACAGATTTTATTGTTGTTTTTACAATGTTGACACGAACACAAATGTAAATAAAAAAGTTATTTTATTATTATTCATTTTTGTTACACTTGATTAACGAAGAGAAACGCAAACAATTTTCAAAAATTGAAAAAAAAAAACAAAGAGAATAACAATACACAATACAACAACAACTAGAAGAAGAAAGTTTGTAATATGGAAACAATTTGTGATGATTTAGGAATACCAAAGCAACATATACAAGAATGTTCAGATAATAAAAATCGTTTTTTATTAATTGCATCAAAAGAATGGTTAAAATGTTTAGAACAACAGAGAAAAATTTGTGATTTTCCAATACATAATGGCCTTGAAAAACGTCATTTATTAACAACAACAAATTTAGGTCATCATTGGATTAAATGTTATATGCGTATCTATAAAAAATACGACAAGAAAGTAATACCACTGCCAAAGTGTCGTGGAGAATTGACAAATAATTTTCCATTGATATATTCACAGTTATTATCATTCGTTTCATTGAGTAATTACAAGAATTTATGGGAAAATGCATATAAAAAATATAATAATGCACATAGAAAGATATCAAGTAATAATCACATGAAAGAATTTAATAATGAGGGGCGTAAAAGTGGTCATAACGGAGATAACAACAGAATTGATGTTAATCTTAATTTAGTACCATATGATGCTGTACTTAGAGAATTAATACAACGTGTATTTGGATGTTGTATAATACATTCGAAATTGGATCGATTGAAATCATTTGAGATGACCAAAAAATCATCATCAATAGGATTACAGAATGAATGTCATCAAAATTTGTTACCAGCTGTTATTGCTATTGAAACAAACACACATTTTGCAGTTATATTTTATCCATCAAAAGCAGATACTACATTACACGATTGTATTACATATAGTCCAGCAATTTTGAACAAATCTCATAATAAACCAATGTTTATAGTATACCAAATATTTCAATTAGTAAGATATCTTCATGATCATGGATTAATGATTGGTGATTTACGATTAAATGATATTTATTTAGAAGAAAATCTATGGCTACAAATTATACCAAATTTAGAATGGAACATTATTCAGTTAGAATCATCTAATGATTCACCGACAGATGAATACTCAGATTCAGGAACAAAATTCGATTTAAAATTTGCATATGATGTACAACAATTCTCATTAAGAGAATACTCGGATATGTGGTGTACAGGTCAATTATCAAATTTTGATTATTTAACAATATTAAATAATGCAGCAGGTCGACGTATTGGCTGTCCAAATTATCATCACATAATGCCATGGGTAACAGACTTCTCTCAAAGAAATGGTGAAAAATGGAGAGATTTGTCAAAATCAAAATATCGTTTAAATAAAGGTGATGCTCAATTAGATTTAATGTTTAACACGTCAACAGGAAACGAAATGCCACATCATGTGTCTGAATTTTTATCAGAGATTACTTATTATGTGTACATGGCTAGACGAACACCAAAGTATATCCTGTGTCAGCATGTTAGACCAATATGGGTACCAGCAGAATATCCAATATCAATACAACGTCTTCAAGAATGGACACCAGATGAATGCATACCGGAATTCTATACAGATCCAATGGTATTTAAAAGTATACATGAAGATTTACCTGATTTAGAAATACCAACATGGGCAAGTTGTCCAGAAGATTTTATCATGAAACATCGTGAGGCATTGGAAAGTCAACATGTATCAGAGAGATTACATCATTGGATCGATTTGAATTTTGGTTATAAATTAACTGGTAGAGCTGCCATCAAATCAAAAAATGTGTGTTTGTCATTGGTTGATAATCATAAGAATTTAGTTCAAAGAGGTATTGTTCAATTATTTACATATCCACATCCATCAAAACGTTTTCCATCAATATGGTTTAGTAAAATCCCACCAAGATTATCTACATTAAACGAACAAAAACGTCGTTTAGTACGTAGTTCAGAAGATTTAACAATGCATTCCTCATCAAAACTCAATGATCTTTCTGAAATAACTTCAACATCCCCGAGTCAAAAATCTCAAATAAAATCAAATTTACCATCATCGTCATCATCATCAGTACATAGTACTTCAAATGTGGTAAATGTTCCAGAATCTGGAGCTGGAAATATTGAACGTTCAACATCATATCATACGAGTGTACATCGATCGTTAAATAATAATTTAATTTATTTACCAAAAGATTATAATCCAATTGCACAATTAGTTAGTCTTGAAAATATGGAAACATTTTTTGCAAAAACATTTTTAGATCAAAAGACTACAGATAGTAAAAAAGAACGTTCAGAGAAATTCGCTCAAAATGATCTCATGTTTGAGGATTCATCAGATCATTCATTTACAAATCGTATATTTTCAGAAGTGTACGAATCTGATTTATTACTAAAAGATAACAACAAACGATTACATAATTTAAAACATAAAAATTTTATTGTTCACAATACAACAAAAAATTTAAAATCCATCATTAATGAAAAACATTCAAGAGAATTACAAGTGATTGGTTGTTTAATTGTTGAAATATTTTTATTAAATAAATTACGTCCAATGTCGATGAATTTATTTGAATCTGATTTTGAAGAGAGATTAAAATGCTGTAAAACTGTTGCTTCATATTACATGAATGAGATACCAAAGTGTATGCAAAATGCTATAAAATTATTTTTACATATTGAAGATAATAATAATTATGGATTAAGTACAACATCAAATCTAGGAATAATACAACCAACAACAAATCAAATACTTCAATTAATGTTTAATTCAGTTGTACCATTTCCTGTAAGTTATGAACGAATTTATGCGTTAATTACAAATTTACATAATTTCGAGATAGCTGGAATTTTATTACAAATACACACGTATTTTAATTGTGATGGGACACTTTGTTCAAAATTTGATAGTTTAGATCGTAAACGAGTTCTTTTTAATCGTAAAATAGCTGAGTGTAAAGTAAAGGCAACATGTATCTTTATAGATGGATTGTTAGAACCAATTGGGTAAGAATAACAAAATGCATTCTTCTAGTAAAATTTATAAAGTTTCATTCTTTATTTTTAGTTACGAACAATTTAAACCAGCTGAACTAATTTTGCCTTACATCATAGATCTACTGAAAAATGAAGAAACTTCAATTTTAAGTGCATGGTTACTATTCGATTCAATTGCGATCGCATTGGGAGTTAAAGATTCACAAAAATATTTATTAGAACCAATTCTACGTCTTTATGATGCCGATTTAACAACAACAACAGCAAATCAAAACAACCAAAAAAATGCAGAATCATCAATGAAATTTACAATATCATCATCATTTAAAAGTCGCAAATCTGTTAAATTATATCATCATAGTTTTTTATTACGATTAATTGTACGATTTGGATTAAAATGTTTTCTAGAGAATTTTATATCACCATTAATTGAAGCAGTAGGAGGTTGTAAAGAACCTGAAGAAAGTACTGGACTACATTACCATAGTAATCAACATTCTTCTAATCATATACGTACATCACGTTCAACGAAAAATTTAAAATTTTCTAATGAAGAATCAGATAATTCAATAACATTAGTTTCACAAGATTATTATTCCGAAATGCAATCACAATCTGATAATACATTATCATTACAAAATTCAGCTAAAACTGATATAGAAGGAATATTTACATTCGAAAATGAAAATGATTTTAATGAAATTTTGCCAACAGAGAAAAATGATGGTGAACCAGAAATAAAATCATTAGATTCATTTGAAACACGTATAAGTAATTTAAGTGCTGAAGAAGCCACAGAAGATTCAACGTCATTTCGACCGCAAAAATTAGCACTTGATGATATTATTAATACGGTTCGAAATAATAGAAATGTAAATTCAAATAACAGACATTCAAATAACTCATCACTTGATGAAGATAAAATTTCAATCAACAGTCAAAGAGACAGTCCACAAAAATTAGATGAATCTAACCATCAACAACATGAAACAATTAAATCACCAACAATACCAATACCGAATATATTTAGACGTAATTTTGAATTAAGCACAATTGATTGTGAAATTGGCAGTAAAAAGAGTACAGACTCAATAGATCTATTAGCAACAAGCAAAACAAATAATAAGGAGAATAATATAAAAGCATCTACATCATTATCATCATCATCAAAACATATTTGCGATGAACCATCAGACTCCCTTCAAGCATCTGTTATATCAAAAATGTCTGAGGCAAAAATATTGCATAGTAATCGTATTTCTGAAATGAGTACAGAAAGTTTAATATGGTTATCACATCGACTTGGTCCTGTTTTAACTGCACGATTTTTAAGTAGAAATTTGTTAAGAATGTTAACATTATGTTATGTTGGTCAAGAAAATTTATTACCAGATGATTGTCGAAAAACTGAAAATAGTGAAAATTTAAATTATTTTACAATAGCTGATTCAATTGTTGTTGGAGACAGAAATGCATTTAGAGTTTTGGAGTGCCTTACTTCAATAGCAGGTACTTTTTACATTTTTAGCATTTATCGTAAAAAAAAAATTAATTACTTTTATTATTTTTTTACTATAAAGCGTTGTTTGGTGAACAATTTATCCTATTACAATATTTACCTCATATTAGTGAATTGATAGCTCTATGTAAAAAAAGGATTACATCAAGTTTAGAAGGTGGTTTAATAAGTTCATTACAATTAATTAAGTATTTGATACCATGCTTAATGGATAGCACAATAATGGAACAATTACAAGTAGAATATTCATTATAAATGGAACTCGAAAAAAAAAATTCATTGGTTATTTTATTTTATTTACAGGATACAATTTTAGATAAAATTATTCATCCAATAATACGTTTATTAGGCTCAACAAAATGCTTAATGCCAAGCGGGTTTTTAGCGCGCAGTGTACTCGCTAGAAAATTATTAGATGCAATATATATTATGTCCGTCCGTATTGGTCCAGAAATGTCTAAAGAACATCTTTGTATACCAGCTATACAAAGATTCTTTCTTATTTTTGATAAAGCATACGGTATAACAGATAACTTTGTTGTACAATTAAATGAGAATTCATCAAACTCTTCTTCAAAAATGCAAATACAGAAACAACAAAAACATTCACAAAATCCAAATTTAAAAATTGATAACTACTATAATAATAGGGAAAGTATTTCACCACCAATTAATCTTGAAGAAATATCGGAAAACGGTGATATGCATATAAGAGAACGAGCATATGAAGAAATTCGTGATGTATTTAGTCCAAATTTGGCGCATTCATCTTATATTGCATTTTTAAAATATCTTGGTGATTCAATTATGGCCCGAACTGTTGTTAATTTAGAATTAATTTTAACACTTTGTCATGAATATGAACAACCGAATTACTCACCGAATACGATAAATCAAAAATTGCATAATTTGTCTTTGAATCGACGAATGTCAAATCAAGATGATGAGAGTGATTCAAATACATTTGGAACATCAGTAATTGGTAATCGAATTGAAGTTACGACAAAACCAACAATTAAACATGAAGTTGGACCAATGGAAGTATTAGATATGGTTGCATATAAATTTGACCAAGTAAGTAATAAAATCTGTTGTTTTTGTTCATTGATTATTATTTTTCACATTATTCAGGTAAATACTTCTCGTCATTTACGTGGTAATTGGTTAGCTTATTGGGAACATGAAATCGGTCGTTCTGACAAAGATAATCATTTAAATTTAAAACAAATTAAATTACAAGCTTTTAATGGTCATACAAATACTGTACGTGCAATCTTATCATTAGATAATGAAAACAGTTTTATGTCAGCATCTAAAGACAAAACGGTAAAATTATGGTCATTACGAAGTGAAGGCGATGGAAAAAAAGTAACATCATGTCAATTTACGTATAACAGTCACAAGAAATCTGTACACTCGTTAGCATTTCTAGAATCGATGCGTTATGTAATTTCGTGTGATTCTGGTGTACATATATGGGATCCATTTATAGGTAGACCAATAAGTGTACTTGATTCACAAACAAAATATAGCCCAGTTAGCGTTGTACGAACATATCCATCACCAAGTCCATTAATAATTGCTGGAACATCAGATTCAACAGTTAAAATAATTGATGCTAGAATAGCTAGTTACGTTAATGAATGGAAGGTAAATGAACGGTTTTATTTACTTATATAAATACGTTGATTATTTTAAATATTCTATTTATGTAGGTAACTTCTACACAAAATAGTATTGTAAGATGTTTAACATGTGCACCATCCGGTAATTGGATAGCAGTTGGATTATCCTCTGGCAGTATTATATTATTAGATGGTAAAACTGGTATGATATTAGGTTCATTTAAGGCAACTGATGGTGAACTGTTACAACTAGCAGCAGCTAATGATCACCAAGTAATTAGTTCAAGTCTTGATCACAGTATATCTGTTTGGAATGTGAATGATAATGTACTGCAATATCAATTAAGGTATGAAATATTTCAACTATGAAATTTCATTTTGAATAATAAAATGTATTAAATTTAAATAGACAAGCACCAGAACCAGCTCATTGTTTATATCCAAATGGTAATGAGCTAGTTTTTGCAACACCGGCTAATCGTATTGGTGTTTATTCAAATTTATCATCATCAGATGGAACATATACATTAACAAAAGTACGATCAGATACCTTAAAGGGTGTTTTAACAAGTCTTGCCGTATTACCACTTAATCGAATGCTATTAACGGGCAATGATAGTGGTAATATTGTCCTTCTGTGTTAATTATATTTGGTAAATATAAAAAAAAAAGACAAAAAAGAGAGATTATTATATGAATACATATTTTAAAATTTAATTTATTGTATTATGTATTAGTTTTCGGTGGTAGAAAAATGTGTGAAATTTTTACAATAATCTTTTAATTATTTTAGTATTAATTTGAAAAATAAAAAAATACGGATACAAAATTCATTGCTTTTATGTGACTTCTTGTTCTACATAAAAGGGAAAAGGTAGACTACGTATTATATATTATGAAGTTGAATGATAAAAAAGTGTACCTATTATTTTTTAATTGATAAAAGTACTTTTTTCGTGTTGCTGTATTATTTTGTATTTTCAACTTTTATTTTAAAAAAACATATGTTGTAAATATTTATGTATGTATAATCTGGTATAATGCATTCCTTCATTGTAAACAAATTGTAATATCCAAAGAATGCCAATATCATTCCATTAGAAACAAAAACAAATATACGTACATATATACATACATATATGATACATGTAATTACTATTGGTATGTGAATAA
The DNA here is from genome assembly GCA_963971155.1 of Anthrax anthrax. NCBI lineage: Eukaryota > Metazoa > Arthropoda > Insecta > Diptera > Bombyliidae > Anthrax > Anthrax anthrax. Next base: position 25,166,786 of record OZ020119.1, read on the forward strand.
AGAAAATAAAAAGAAAAGTAAATAAATAGTTTTTCATTGATGTTGACCATATTTAATGTTCCAAATTGTTTAACAAAAAATCAGGAGTAATACCTTTGACCTTCAAACGTGTTCAGCCCAGTTTTATTTTAAATTTAAAGTCAAGTACAACTTACAATAATGCATAGCATATGCATTGAAAGCGAAAGGACATACAAAAGAAATGTAAACTTAACGCCTGGTATTTTTTTCAACTTGAAACTAACCAAACTTAAAGGTACCACCAACATCAAAGTATTAATACTAACACCTAAAATTGCTACAATTTATAAAAAAAAAAATAATAATCTGTGAACTTAACATAATACTCCTTGGAAATTTTATATTCCATACTATTCGTCATACGTGAAAATACAAATTTTCAATTAGCTCTTCTTTTAGCATTAAAAAACCACATAAAAAATCGCAATTATGTATTGTGTATATTTCTGTTAACCTTGATGATAAAACTCTTTCAAGGTCAATAAGTGCAAATTATTTGCAAAGCTTTTATTGCAGTACCATTGTCCTCTGTAAATCCTCTTTTTACCAAGCGAACATAAGATTTTGCACAAAATTGCATCTTTCACAATAAAAGTTGTATTTTTAAGAATTGCAAGTTGAATATAAAAAATAAAAAATAAAACAAACAAAAAAATAAAAAATCCGAAAAAAGAAAAAGTGAAAAAATACAAAAAAGAAACCAAATTACATTTTAACCAAAGCAAGCAATCAACCAACCAACAAGCAACGACATTGCAAAAAAGAGTATTCAACATACATGTACACACGTGCATACATACATTAAATACCTATATTCATCAAGTCATCATCATCCCATTTAACTTTAAACCGATCCGGTTGCATTTCATCTCTTTCTTTGTTTGTTCATTTTACTTATTTTATTATATGCACATTGCACATACAAAATAATGTTTATTATGTTGTTTTCTTTTCGATAATAATAATAATAACAACAACAATATTATTTTAATCATATCAATAAGATGTGATATTTTTCTCTCATTGCATTAAATAAGAAATGCAGGGAGTTACTGCAAAGTGCAAACTATGCAGGCGAACCGGCAATAAAAATAATCAAGAACGTAATGCATATTTTATGCATTATCTATGTATGTACATACATATGTACATATGTACATAATGTCCCAAAATATAGGTCACCTTTTGATTTTCTTATGGTTCAGACTTTCTAGCAAATAACCGTTTTAAAAAAGAAATTTTTAAAATATAAAAAAAAATTGGACATTTAGAAACAACATTTTCAGTACAAGAAAAATAAAAAAATAAACAAAAATAAGCTTTTGTAAATGTACAAATTTTTATTTTTCATCATTTTATTTTATTATTATTATTTTTCTTTTTTTTTTTGAATTTGAAAAAAGAAACGTATGACTACATACTTGTATGTAATATAAATATTTGGGGTGAATGAATTATTTCATTATTTCAAAAAAATATGTATGTACATATAAATGTGTAAACAACTTTTTACAATTCATAACGAAAATGTTCCCATATTTATTTTATACATATATACATATACATACCTACCTACATACATACTTATGTATAAAAAGCTGTGCATTAAAAATGCACAATGTATAATGATAATAATTATTTGAAAGTGAAAGCATGAGGAAAATTTTTTATTGTATTTATTAATACGTGTGTAAGCATTGAGCATGTACGTAGACAATATACAAAAATGATTATAATAATAATAATAATAAAATAAATTGTTCTGTATTTATGTTTTCATTGTTGTCATTGAAAAATGAAAAATTGATGATTATATTATTTATCTGTGCAACAAAATATGAGCACCTGGTGTTCGAATGGTATTTGAAGAAAACAGGTTAAAAACACGATGTTTCTCAATGCATGCAACTTATTTCAAAAGTAGAAGATATTTTTAATAAGCAAGCACATGTTTATTAAGAGAAATTTTGCTTTCCTCATCTTCGATGTTCTTTAGTCCTATTAGGCCATTCATTATATTATGTATAGAAATATCCTTTATCTTATTCTACGATTTGAAAGTTGAAGTTAAAAATTAAATATAAGCATATTTATAAGTTATGTACATTTATTATTTTATATGCATATACGATATGTATGGAATATCGAGACCAATGTCAATAAAATTTCATTATAAATACGTACAATTTGCAATAACAAAACAATATAAGTATGTATTGTTATTGGGAAAATTATATATAGGTAGCATCAGTCCAACACCACCAATAAGTATGAAGTTGTAGATTGTAGGAGGTGATTTTGGTTGATGTTGATTATATGGACATGACATGCATTATACATGCAGTATCTGATTATATGTATAAATATAAATATACATATTCAGTATTGGCTCAAGTACGAATTTATATAAATTAAAATAAAAATTTTTTTATGTTCAGTTTAGTTCCAGCACGTACGGAATAGTGTGTACTTATGTGTGTAGTAAAGTACAGTACTTTATATAATTCAGTTCAATAAAAAAATTTATATACAAAGTTAATGGTAGCTGTTCGTTGTTTGCTATTATGAATTATGATGCCTTGTTGCATGATATATCGAAACATTCACATTGTTTCATTCAGCAACAACAGCAACGATGGCAATCAATATAAAAAATTAACTATTTTTATTGATGTTGTATGCAATTGTTACAGAATTCTGAGTGTGTGTTAATATACATATAGACCAATGATTTTGATTTGAGCATTAAAATATGGAAAAAGAAAAATTTCAAAAACAAAATGACGATATAACTGATGGCTCTTTCTTGAATATTTTTATAATATTGGATATGTAAGTAGTATTGGATTATTGGATGGTAGATGAATATGTAACTTTATACAAATGTAGAAACTTTCTTACCATTTCTTTTTATTCATATCTATATACCTATTATTATTTATTCCTGGTTGAGAAGATACTGTGAAGATGATGACACAACTACAACACTCAATAAATAATCTTCCTTTGGAGTCGGTAACATTTTTCCAAAGTTCCACTTATAACCAGGCGTTCAAAAGATCATACACACTCATTCATGACATAGACACACCATTTGTTTTGCAAATACAACAACTTTCTACATTCAAATTCTAACAAACAATTTTATTAGGGTTACATAATATTATCAAATTCAAGGAAGTAGATTAGATTAGATGAAATGTTTTACGCTACTAGACGATAGACAAAAATAATCTATTTTGTCTCGCTCATGAGTTTGTAGAGCTATATTTGAAAAATTTTCTATCGTCTTTTTACTTCCTGAACTATTGGACCATTAGAAAATCTCGATTAGATGCACACAATCAAGAATCCATACACATACCATACGTGTACACGGACTTGCAAATTTTTGCTTATATGCATATGTATGTACATCTAAAAAGTCAAGATATATGTAAATATAGGTATATCTGCGCATGTACACAATCCCATATGCATATGTTTTTTTTTATTATTTAGGTATATTTTCCATTCCAATAAAGCAGAACAGAGAGAATAATATGACTGACTAGTAACTACTTATGTAGTTCGGCGAATAGAAAAACCGTATAGCATGTAGAAGATACATACATATGTATGTACAGGCATATAATAATAACATTATATATTGTACAAAAAGTCAAATACAATCCCAGTTCTTTTAAGCACAAAATGTTTATTAGGTATTTTGTTTATTTTTTATATCCTGCTTTCCCGTATATTTAAATTTCACATAAATTCTGTAGAAGTCAGGAATCAAGTAAAAGACGAAAAACAGAATGAAATTCATTGGCATTGGCTAATTTACATGCATCAATTTGTGTATCTATACCTATGTATTATATTTTTTATGAATTGTTGACAAAATTAATTCAAGATTGCAGAAAAGCAAATTAAAAAAAAATAAAATAAAAATTTTTTTTTGTTAAATAGGTATCTTGTGCGGGGTGTAATGTGTATACGTAAACAATAAATAATTTGATAATTTATAATATAATATGTACCCTCTCTTTATTATGTAGAGTTTAAGAGATCTTTTTGAATAAGTGACAAAAAAAAATCTCGGATTATCTCGGGAACATTGTTGTGCTTAGTGGATGATTAAACTGAATTTAATCGTTTGCGATCAGGAGCACAGATTTTCTAGCTGCATAAAGTAAAAAATTTTCATTGAAAAGATTTTAGCCGCTTAGAGACTAAAGCCAACCCAAATCCACTTCACTAATACCAGCTAATACTATGCACATAATACTATATAATGTACGTTTCATACCAAATGGTTAGAAAGAAGGAATTATTTGTATTAAAATACAAACGTTTTATTTTCTTTATTTCTATCTATATGTCTATATATATGTCTATTTAAGATACATATATACGTATATGTTTATATGTTCACATGTGTATATTTATGTACTTATGTATAGTTACGTTTGTGTAACGATGTATGAATATGTATGAATATGTACATATTTATATACATATATTTGTAGCACACATGCATCACAGTCTGATTAGGCCAGGATTCAGGATACAAGAAAATGTTAATTAAGAATGTCATTCATACATAAGTACGTATATGTATGTAGGGCAATTGCTTTTAAAAAATTAATGTGATTTTGTAAATCCTCAGTACAAAAACCAAAATACGATGGTGTAATCATTTTTTTAAAAATGAAAATGTAAAACATAAATAATCCCAAATATATGTACATAAAATATACTTATGAAAAATACTCGTAATCGTATGTTTAAACAAGCAATATACATATGTATGTGCCTCTGCCTACTCTACAATTTGTCCACTTCCCTTCACGTATACGGTATAATGTGTAAAATCATGTAAAACGTGGATAAAACTATCTATATAAAATAAAATATAAAAGTTTTTTTCTGACGGTAGTATACATTGTTGAATGTTGATTGTATGTGTACTGTACCTGGTTGGGTTGTATGTTACATTATTTTCTTTTATCATAAAAATATGTATAAATAAATTATAATTTATTCAAATCAACTGAAACATGGCGCATGTCACAAAAATCGTTTTTAATTAAATTTTATAATAATTTAGTTTATATAAAAAATAAAATAATTCAAAATATTTTCTTATATTTTTCAGGTAAGTTACTCTGCTTTAACTCATTTCTATTCGCAACATTGTTCATTATATTATTGAATATTGAATGCACATCTATTTCATTGTATATTGTACTCTTTTTAACGCATTAGTAATAAGTTGGATAACATTTAGTATAGTGTTTGTGAAAAAATAAAAGGCGAGTTTATATTTAGTATGGAAATTGACACATATTTTTATTTCCCACGTAAAATACTTTCTTTCTGTAATATCTGTTTGCCTGGTTTAAATGACATACGCGAACCATTCTTAGCAATCTTGAAATTCCATAAGATACCCGTTGTTAAAAACGTTTATCAACTTTCAAGTAGAAAATTTTTTGTTTGCCTCATCTACATATGTTTTATCATGCAAAATGGTTCGTTTTGTTGAATAAAGATTTTGTTTGTGTGATGACGAAAAATGTTATTCATTTACTTTAATTTACTATTCAGTTACATAATTGCAGAAAATTGAAAATTGTTGTTGAAACAATTAAATGTTGCTAAAAATTTGGCATTTTAACATTTTTCAAATTACATATTTTTTTGTCAATTTTTCCAATTACTAAATAAAAATGAAATGTTTTTTTTTCTTTACTTAATTTAAATATGGAAGTAAGAAATTAACTTTATCAGTGACTCTACAAATCATGTTATTTTGAATATTTTCAACTTCAAACTTCAACTGGTCTTTTAGATCTCAATATCTAATTCTCTTGCTATCTTTTCCTTTTATTTGCAAGACTAAAAACGCAAACGATAAAATTTTATTTTTACAATAGTCGTCCGAGCGATAAAACAACGAAATAGTGGGCGTTCAACAAGCCCATGTGTTTCAAGTATTAGGCTACCATATTTAGTTATACAATAAAGGAAGTTATCAAATTGCATTTTTTGAATGCAACCGAAGGAAGTCATTATACCACCAAATACCACTTCGAATTCTATTTTCTATACATATTGCGCGTAAAACCAAAAAAAAAAAAAAAAAACATGTACATATAAAAGTTGCTAAGTTAAATAAATAATGAATGACTAAAATATCAAAATTAAAGTGCATAAATAACATGTTTATACACGTATTGAAACTTTCTTCTTTTCTTCTTTCTGTACAAAATTAATAAGAAAACAGAAATTTTCTAAAAAATTTCGTAATTTTTCATTTTTTTAACAATTTATACGTATGCTTGCTTATGTATGCATTTTTAAACATTGTTTTTTTTATTTCTAAATATCTTTTAAGTTTTGAATTATTCGAAATTTTATATTTTCTCCTTATTTCTCTTTTTCGTATAAATAATAACTCTTAAAGCAGGTTTTGTGAAGCTTGAGGACAAATATATGTATGTATGTATGTATGGCATGTTATATGTATTTCGTCTTTCTTAAATTTTTGTTCAATAATGGGATAATAATAAGATCTCTTGGTTTATTTGAAATTTTTAAAAATGTACTTTATTCATTTGTACCTATAACTAGAAATTTTTGTTTCCCTGGTAGAAAAAATCTTTCGTGGGCCGGTGTTGACCATTATTGTGTGTGTACACATGTGTGCAATGCGTATGTATATATTGTTCAAGTTCAAAACATGTAATTTCCAACACAAAATACTGTATGTAGTACGAAGTACAAAGTATTATGCAGTTTTTTTTAACAAATTATTGACCAACCATTTTAACCGCCCACCCATTTTTCCAGCAACAAGTTCTGGTGAATTGAAGGAATATAAACTTTTAAATAGGTCGTAATCATAATTTTCCCATTTTTGTATATTTGACTGTCACATTGTCTGGTTTCTATAAAAATCTGACCTCTTGCAAATTTTATAATTTGGTACCAATATCAAGTCTAATTAACAAAGGCGGAGCAACATTTATAAATTATGTAATTTTCTTTCTATATATTTATTTTACTTATCAAACATGGCAATATACCATATATTTTCATGTATTTATGTATGTATACGAGTAAAAATAAAAGAACTCGGTTTATCAAGTAATAAATAAATATGTGTATCGATAAATGAATACACATCAAACAATAATAATAATTATAATTAAACAACATAAACACACAAAATAGAAAATTATATGTAACGTACCTTGCGACGTCAGTATGTGTTGCGATGATAGCTGCTGGATTTTCATAGCAATCAATCACACAAAATGAAAGAAAATTATTAGGAGAACAGAAATTGTCTGATATTTTGCAACTTAAAAACCTAAAATTTTGTCATAATCGCAATATATATAATTTGTACCACGTATACCAATTGCACACACATGTATTAACATACATATTTGTTTGCATGTATGTTTTATATGTAAAAGAAAAGGACGTTTTGTGAAGATGTTCATATATATACATCCATACACACATCTGTACATATCATTATCAGGTGTCTATATGTATAAGTATGCCATTTTTCGAATTCCGATTTTTTTTTTGAGTGCCCGGCCACCATAAACATATAGAAAGTATGTTCGTCCCAAAACTATACAATATCATATCACAGAAATTAAAATACCAAAATCAACGAAAATTTACTAAAATCCGACAAATCAATAAAATTGTATTAAAAATTTACATATATTACATATATGCTGCTAAAAATAATATAATAATATTGAAAAATTTAAAATTAACACAACAATGAGGCAGTTTATACTAGTATGTATGTATGTACGTACAACCAGAGGTACAACTTACAAGTACTGTACTATAATGTATTTTGTCTACATCATTTTTATAATTGATTTAGACCAAAATGATGATTATGTAATTTTTTATTCAATTTATTGTGCCAGATTTTGCCCACATATATATTGAACATATATATATATTTATTATAAATATATACATGCGGTATTGAATATGTGTGTTGTGTATATATGTACATACATACATATGTATATATGAAACCTATCAAACAAAGATATCGTGGATAATTCGTACCCCTATCCCCTATCATACAATATATTCATAATTATTATTGCCAATTTTAGAACACGAAATATAAATCAAAATTCAATTTATTTAAATATACTTATGTATATATGTATATCATATATATTATCATTTGTGTAAGTTTTTTTTTTACAAATATACGTAAGTGTATACATACATTATAATAGCAGAAGCAGATGATGTTTATTTTCATTAAAAATACAGGTACATACGTACGTACATGTATGTATGTATGTATGTGCATATGTAGCAAAATTACTGATTACATATGTGCTAATTAAATATAATACGTAATGCATGCGTACCTATATACAATATAAAAATAATCTTTATTGTAATATTATCACCCATACCTGTTTGTATTATATATGCATATTCAATGAAAAATCCTTGAATTCAATGAAATGTCCTCGAAACAAATATGATGAGAACCTTGAAATGAATTTTCATTTTCATTTGAAGGCTGAAATTTAAAAAGTACACACGTTGTTATTTAAATCGTAATAAATACATTCTAGGGGATGAATCAATGATAATTTGTCATTGACATTGACCTTGATTTAAGACCCTGAAATTTAAATGATGTGTTTTATCTCAAGGTCAGTATGAGTATGACGTCATATCCGGATATTTTATCTTATTAGATGTATAACCGATTGACGACAGTTGTATATACATACGTATATGTACGTATGTACATATATGTATATGTATGTATACTTAAAACAAAAAAAGACGTGCACATGGACGTATAAGATAAGTGACAGGACAGCACATTCCATATGTATGTACAGATGTATGTTCATGAATTAATTAATTATTTGATTTTCTTTGTTACTTATCTATAGTTTGAATAATTTAATGTGCAATCAATTAGAAGAGATTTGTTTTATTTTTATATTTTTATTTACGTATGTATGTTTATATGCATGCAGATTATGAAAACGGTTTTAATAACAATTAAAAGAAATTAAAGTACTTACTTTTTCACATACTGACGACATTCATGGAATGCGACGTGTTTACTGTGTATGTCATATTTTATACCTTGGATAAAAACAGTTGGTTTTCTTTCTGCATGTACATATTTAAAACGCATGCCAGCGCGCCGAAGTATTTAACCGGATCGTTGTGAAAATGTCAGCGCCGATTTTACCAGGAGCTCATATTTAAATGGCAGGAAAAAGGTTTGTTGATTATTTTTATTACAACTGCACACACCACACCCAATTTTAAACACAGCATACATACCTATACACAAGACGTATACGTAATCGTTACCGTTCTATAGTAATGTGTAATTCTCTTCTTGTCAATATATAAATATATACAACGAAAACATATGTATCTATATATTTTTCTTTGGTATGCACACATCTATGTATATAAAAACACATGGTACACTGTACGCATACATTGTATTGCATGCTTTATTATAATTTAGTCTACAATGTTTGTATGGATGACGCATATTTTAAAGAAAAATCAGTATGGCGGCGGACAATACAACCGTGTTATATTTTTCTCGCTCTAAATATAAAAATCGAATATTGAAGAAAGAGACAAACTAATTTTAATTGAACGAATAAAATCTATATATGTACATATATTTTATATTACGACTACGACTGATGTTATTTCACTCATGTTCATATAAATCGACATAACCATAATTACAACAAATAGTATACACTTTTTACTTACATACTATAAAAGTGAAATCAATGTTTCTCCATTCGTTTTTATTTAAGCCGAACAAGAAATTTAAGAAACAATACAAATACAATTAAATTTTTGACTATAAAGTTAATTTTTTTCCAGAACTAAAATTGTTGCTTTGAAAGCTGAACGCCTGGTCATTATTCATCAAATTAGCAAAATGACGGGATAATAAAAATGCTTCTCTTTTGTTGATCTCATTAGAAGGCGCTAGTCTTTGTTGTTACTCTTTTAATCACTTGCATTGCATCCAACTTGAAACGCCTGCTTTTTAAATATTATGTTACGATTTTTTTTTATGGCAGACACAAAACAAATTTGTACGAGATACATATCTTATGACTATAAAATTTATTTTTCAAATCGTTGTGTCGCCCCTTTGTTCGTTATTCTTATTCATATTACACAAACAACCACAATAAATGGCTTTTTCGTTGCTGTAAAAGTAGGAGGAAATTTTTCCCAAAGTTTAGCTATAAATTGTTAAAAATGAATTGAACCCCAAAATATTGGCCTAGAATTTTTCAATGTGTTTTTTGTGTGACATATGTATACATATTAATTTACAGTTAAATTTGTTCAATAAAAATATCTACAATGATACATTTTATTGATAAAATTCGTTTTTAAGATGTTAAATACATACATATAGTTACATTGTAATATGTAACTGAAAATTTTTATTACTTTCTTATGAATAATAATGAGAAAAACTAGTATGTAGCATAGAAATGTTGATTATGTATCTTTTCTTATTCATTGGATGTTGCTTTTGTTTCATTAGCCCTGTGCATAATCATCTACGTGGCAACCTATTGTTTCTTGACCTGCTAGGGATTCTGCTTGCCTGGCAGAAAAGAGGGAAGCAAAACTCTTTTGGCGGGGTCTTTTTTCTTGATTGCAACGATTCGCTCCGCCACCGTTTATCCCGTTTATTGTGTAAAAAAATACTTGTTGCATTTGAGCCATGCCCATTTATTGTTATTTAACAAAACTTTTCATTTTCGGGAAAAATTCGAAATGAGGGAAATATGTACATAAATCTCCTTTATAAAAGTTTATCTTACAGTAAACTAAAAAGTAAATCTGTACCAATCTGTTTGTGATTTAATGCATTGGAAAAATGTTATTTTGTTGCGTGTAAAAAATGACATCAAAACTTTTTGCTTCAACGAACTCGAAATGAAAATACATATAAAAGCGACATGTCCACTCTAACGTAATTATTATCATTATTATTCAGTATTCACATAATTTACTACAAAAATATAACTCCTCAATGCCTTCTAACACAAAAATGAACACAAACAAAACCTTTAGTCTTTCATTTTTCTTCTCATTCTTTGCTTACAAAATATTATTTTTTACCATTTTACCCCATTTCTCTTCCTGTTCTCCTATGAATTTCATGATTATGCAATAATCAAAAATTTCTTTTTCCCATTTTCCATCTATGTATAAATTATTTTCCTTTGGGTTTTGTTTTCAAATCAACTAAACAACCCTATATGATTGAAAAGACAAAATTTCTAACTTTCACTGTATTGAAATTAAATATTGATCAGGACATCAGGATATCTGAGAAAGGAAACAAAATTTCAATTCAACATTTAATGTACGTTAACGTATATTATTAAACAACATATAATAAGAAAGAAAAAGAGGTGTATAAAAATAAATTGTGTTACATTCTATCGTGTTTTTGTTAGTTTTGTATATTGTTGATATGTTGAATATCCAGACTTCAGAGAATTTGATTGAAGCAAATTGTACGCCACCAGAAATTATAAAGTGCACGTACATTAGAAATGACCAGTGCGCGTGTAGCACTACAATTCCTTGGTTGGATTGGCACAAGTTGACACAGGAATAAACCGTGTTTTGCGCCGTGTCACTGAAATGAACCACGGACGGCACGCGATTTACAAATTTAATCAGGAGCTCATAATTGTTAGCATAGATTTTTTATAAATTCTTTGCTTTTAACTTTAATACTGTTGGTTATTATGATACTTATTTATTCAACAACCAATACAACTTTTGCTTTTCTTTTTCTTGTATTTTCAAACAACATACATATATCTGGTTCTGGTATATTTAGTGGGTATACGTACAATACGCATCTCTTTCTAACAAAGTAGTACGAGAACAGGAAATCAAGAATTATGAAAAATATGAAAGTGTACGCATGAATAGCTTGAGTGTGTGGATATTCAAATTTTAATTCAATTATGATTTTATTATGGCTTCAGGCTCAATTTAAAAAAGGATTATACCTACATACATTACAACATACTGTACTTATTATGTATAATATTTTAATATGTTATTAATTATAACATACATATGTGTTTTTGTTCCAATGAAATCAAATATGTACACATCTATGTATGTAAAAACTAAAAAGCTACTCGCTAGAAATTTTAAGCCATTACATAGGCCGCCCCCATCGACAAAGAAAAGTTTTACAATTTCCCTTTTTTTTAAATTTATTTAAAAGGGTGGTTAACAAATGTATTCCAAACATGGATTGGATAAAATTCAACATAATTAAATAAATCCTTTTTCCAATAAGTCCCATTTTCTCAACTTTTTTTTCTTTCAATAAAAGACAAACTCAACTCAGAAAACCTATAGGTACCTACATACATATTAAGAACAAAATACATTTATAATTTCATAAAATAATTTTAGAAATAGAAGATAAGTTTCAAATCTAATTATTTATAAAACATAAAATGTAATGAACTTTCTGATGGATTTAAACTAAATTTAATACGAATGTAGATTTGGTCAAATTTTATCTGTTACGTGTACGCACATATACATAGGTATATTTAGTAAAAATATTGGTAGGTAGGTACTTTCTAAATAATATTATTCATTCATTCCGTTGACACAAAAGCTCGATGTGACAATCTAACTAAATAATTAGGTATATTATTAAATAAAACAAATACATATTTAAATTTTTTCAAATATTTTTATTATTTTAATTAATTATTTTTTCTTTCCTATAATTTTCAAAAATTTTATTTTGAGTTGATTTGTACTTTCTAGGTTGAAATTGATTTTCATATTTTTTTTTTTTTTTTTGTTTTTCTTATTTCACTTGAATTCTTTTCCATTTTTTGTTTTTGTTTTTTTCTTATGCTTTTAATATTTCTCGTTTTTGTTGATAAATAAAAACAAAACAAAAATGTGAATTCTTATTTTCAATTCACAAATTAACTTTAATTATGTATAGTACTTTTTTTTACGTTACGTAACGAGTCATTGTTTTTTTTTTGTTTTACTTTTTTCCTTTTTCTTATCAATTTTAGTTTTTTTTTTTCTTTTTTAATACTAAACATACTGAATTTTAAGAATTATATTTTGTTTGCATCTACTACAAAAAGACAAAAAATCATTATACAAATTTTAATCAATATTGGTTTTGTATTCTTAAACAAATTTTAGTATCTTTTTTGTATTAAGAAGCAAAAAAAAATGTTTTTTTTTGTTTTTTTACTGGTTTTAGTAATATTTTTACTTTGACGCAATTTATTTATTTAATTTTTTTATTTTAATTTTTTTTTTTTTTTTGTTCACCTAATGTATAACTACGTATATATATGTTACCATTATATTTTGGTTTATTTATCTTAAAGGAAAAAGGTTTTCTTTACTTTGTTTTTTGTTTTTAATGTATTTGTATAATGTATGTATGTTTTTATTGTTGTTGTTGTATTGTAATTTTTGTCTTCTTGTATGTATTGTATTCTTTTGTTAATTGTTTTTATTAAATTTTTTCATGTTTATCTTTTTTAATGTATTCAATATGATGATTTCTAATACAAATATTTTAAAAAGTTTAATAAAGTTTATAATAATATATATTACATAATTCATATCATAATAATATTAGTAATTTGTATATATGTATATATACATATATATTTTTTTTATATTTCGTTCGTTTCCATATACATATGTATGTATTCTATTTGAATTATTTTTTTTTCTTCTCTTTTTTTTTTTAAATGTTTATTTCATGATTATTTTTATTATTTTTGTTTGTTTGTTTATTTGTTTCTAATACATATAAAAAATAGTGAAAAAAGAAATTATTATTACATATTATTTGTTTTTTTTTTCTTCTTTTCTTTTTTAATTTAAATCTTATATTTATAAAAAAATTTTAATTTAATTTAATTTTATATTTTAACAAAAATATTATATATTATCATATACATATAATAATTATGTATATATACTATACAATTTATAATTACATGTGTTATATGTTATTATAATAATCTTTTGTAAGACTTACAATTTACACACATATTGAATATTTATATATAACGAAAAAAAAAAAAAATAAAATAAAAATAATAATAAAAAAAGTAAAACATAAAAAAAATTTTTTTCTGTTTTTATAATGAAATTAAATAGAAGTAGAAATAAGAATTAAACAAAAAAAAAATTAATTAAAAATTTAATAAATAAAAATTATCAAGAAAAACCGTATTGAAAAAAAAAAATAAGGAAATTAATTCGAAACATTCATATATCCTAACGCACATTCAATTCCTAAACACAATCATACCTTATAAAAAACATTTTCTTTTTTTTTTCATTTTTAATTATTTATTTTTTTTCTTTACTTTATTTTTTATTTTTTTAATATACATAAAAATTGTATAAGAAATATAACATATTTTGAATTTCTAATTGATAATTATAGATACATACTTAAATTATGAATAGAATTTAAAAAAAAAAAAACTTTTATTATGTATCATATGATTTAAAAAAAAATCGTTTTTAATGCATGTATTTTTTCCATCCGAAATTTTAAATGAAATAAATTTCGTTCATTAAGTTTTTTTCTTTTTTTTGTTTTTATGAATGTTTTAAATCAAATGATTAAGAACAATGAACAATTATTTTACATATTTTAAACAAATTATTGCATTACTCAATGTTCGTTTCTTTTTTTCTTAATTAAAAAACAAATTTGAAAAAAGAAATAACAAGAAATCAATAATTATATACGAAATTTAAAAAATGTAAAGAGAAATTTAAATGTTTGCAAATAGATTACAACGTACATAATATAGAATAAATAGCCTCAATTTTATTTTATTTTATATATAATATACATACATATATTTTGTTCTAATTTAAACAAAAACAAAATTTGATCTTGGCTTGATATTTCCAATTTTTATTTGTTTTCTAATTTTTATTCTTATTTTTGAATACGTTTGTTTTTTAAATTTAATTTCCTATTTTTATTTTTGTTTTTGGACAATGTTAATTTTTGTCGATCGTCATACAATTTTTATTTTTTTTAATTTATATCATTACTAAATTTGCGTTCACATTTATTGATATATTTAGCTGCTTATTTTATTATTAATATTTTTTTTTTTTTTAATTCAATTTCATCCCATTAAGACATAAAAACTATGTATTATTTGATTTTTTAAAGACATCTATCAATATATCATATACATATTAAGTAATCAATAGTTTTTTTTTCACATTATACAAGATTTTGCATATGTATGCTTTTTATTATTACAAAATTCTGTTTTTCCTTTTATATTTTTTGTTTTTTGTCGAGAAAATTTTATTTAATCGCTACATAGAGATATTTTAAAGCAATTACATTTGTTACAAATTTTACGATAAATAATGTTAATTTTTTATTTTTTCAAAATTTTTGTTTTTTCTTCTTCTTTTTATCAAATTAATTATCAATTATGTTTTAAGTTTTTTGTAATACATATATTGTATGCTACAAAGAATTTTGAAAAACTAATTTTTTTTTCAAATTTTTTGTATTAAGTGTTTAATTTTTGTATAAAAAAGAAAAAAAAATAGACAAAATTTTTGTGTATAAAAAAATAAATTTTGTTGTATTACAACATTATCATAGTACAAGTTTTGTAAAAAAAAAAACAACACCATTTATTTTTTGTTTTATATCCATTATCAAATTATCGTCATTTTATATTATTTATGCTTTTTTAAATAATTTTCCAATATAAGTTCAATAAATTTTGAAAAATAAAAATAATTCAAATCTATTTAAAATGTGTATTCTAAAGCCATCTACTGGACCTAATAAATTGAAAAGTTGGCAAATCTTTAATTAAGCATGTACATGTAGCATTCAAAAGCTATATTGGAGAATACTAAAGTTTTAATTTGCTTTTATTTCATAGTTGCGTAATTTTCTCTGTCGAATTAATATGTATGTGTGATTATATTGTTCTCTCGAAGTTAACAAAGACTTTGAAATTGTTAATTTATAAGCATTTGCGTTGAAATTAATGATAGCGTGAATTGATTATTTTCATTTATTAAACAATAATCGAAATGAAATTTTGTATATAAATTCAATATATTCAAATATTAAGCTCATTGCTCATTAGTAATATTATTTTTTGTTTTTTTGTAGATTTTCATTTCATTTTCTTGTTATCAAGAATAGATTTGATCATTGTTATTCGTTGTCTAAACAATGAAAGCTCAATTTCTAGTTTTATTTAAAATAAAAATAAAAAAATTCATATATGTACATATAAATTTTTAAGACAAGTTTTTGTGTAGAAAAATCCACATTTTTAAATTCATCTAAATAATCCCTTTTTTTTATAGAAATAAGTATTAGAAAATTATCGTCCCTACATGATGTATAATTGGTATTTTGGTAATTAATAACATAGAAACAGATTTAGTACAATTTTAATTTAAACTTTAAAAAACAGTTAAAACTTTTTCAGTTAAACAGTTAAACTTTTTCGGGACAATTTGAAGTTTTTGTTTTTGAATAGTTTCAATATCAAAAATTAACATTCATATTCATTTTTATCTTTTTTTTGTTAATTTTTTATTTCAAGCGAATATTCTAATTGAATATTTTTTTTTATATTTTAGAATTTTTACATATATTTCATATAAATATTTTTTAAAAATATTTTTACTCCCTTTAAATTATAATCACTGGCTTACTTATGTATGTAAATTCAGTCAAAAATGCATTATTATATTGTAATTACAAAATGTATGCGCTGACGTACATATGTAAGTACGTACAATTTTATGTGTAATATTTTTTTTTCTGTTATATTTATTGGTCGTGCATACATACATAATTTTTTGTTAAATCAAAATTTAAATTTTATTTAGAGTAAGAAAAATTTTAAATAGACTTTATCTGATTTCTATTAGATTATGAATTGAATTAAAAAAAAAAAATTAAAAAACTATTTATGTATATGTGCACACAGATTTACACGACACTACTTGTATATTATACGCATACTTACTCAGAATTATACCCGTACGCAACAATTGGTATTGAACCTGATCTCATTCTTCAAATCATTCACAACTGAAAAACGCCGTTGACGTTGCTAAATAATTTTAGCGATGAGATTAAGTTTAATACCAACTGGTACATATAAGTTTTGGGGTAATAGATTTACATTATTGTATTTAAAAAATAATCAAAATATGGAGAACGAAAAATAGTTCTCATTATATGGTATCCGTATATAATAAACATGTTTTATAATTTCTACATTTTTTGTTTTTTCGTTTATTTTTTATCTTTTTTTTTTAAATATTTAAAATGTTTAAGTCCTATACATGATTAAAATTTGTTTTGTTTTCCTATTATATGTATATATGTATATGTATTTATATACTATAATTATATTATTATTATTATTATTATTATTATTATATTATATGCATCACCCTCTGTCATATCACATTATATAAAAAAAAAACTTAAATTCTAAAAGAAAAACTTTTTGTTTTGTTTTGTTTACGATTAGAATCTTATATTTTTGTAACTTTTTTCTTTTTTATTTAAATATTTAATGTCTTATAAAATATAAATTTTTCTCTTATTATTATAACACTACTAGATGTATTGTAAGTTTTTTGTTTTTAATTTTACATACTTTAAATTTAAATAATATATTCCTTGCATTGATCTTTTGTTTTTTTATTTTCTTTAATTTTCAACTAGCCAAGGAAAATGAAGTTAATTTTTCTTTTGTTTAAACTTATTAATTTTTAACCATCTATTTAATTATTATAAAAATTTATAAAATTTAGATGACTTGAATTTGTTTTTTTTTTTCATGCTTTTTTCGAAATATACATTTTATATATATATTTATTTCTTTTAATAACAAAATTTAAAGTATTCTCAATTAACATAAAATTTATACTTTCTATTTAGTTTTTTTAAGCATTTGTTTTCTTAAAAAAAAAAAAGGAGAAAAATTAGAACGAAATAAAATTGATTTTTTTATTTTCTATTTTTTTCTTTGTAGTGTAATATACATACAAAGTATGTAAGTAGCTTTTCTTTCACAATATTATAAATAAATAGTTATATTTTTTTGTCTATGATTATTTTTATTTTTTTCTTTGTTTTTGAAAATATTATAAAACAAATTTAATAAGTAATAAATGTATATTATATTGATTGTGTGTGAAAATATATGAAACATAGATAAATTTAATTATATATATCAACAAGTTAAAAGAAAAAAAAAAAAAAAAAACAAATTATCATGTAAAAGTCTATTATATTCTGTTTCTATAAAGAAAAAGAATATAGGTATATGTATACTATATCGTTATATTGTAAAAGGGATGTGATTTCCACTATAAATTATATGGACCCATACATAAGCCAAATCGATTAAATTAATTTTTAAATTTTTCTTTAATTCAGTAGTTTATTTCCAATTAAATATGAATTTTTAAAAATCTGTTTTGTTATTTAGTTTTTTGTTATAAACCAAAACAAAAAATTTTTTTAAGAAGTTCGGTAGAAAAAACAATTTGTTTTAAAAATTATTTGTGTATTTGTTTAATTATATAGAATTAATTGATTTGTTTTATGAAGGGCTCATTTGCGTATATAAATTGATAAATAAAATTTTGATACATTTTTATACATACATTTTGTATAAAATTTGTCATTTCTAAAAATTTATATAAATTTATAAATATTATAAAATTTATGAATTTCAATACATACATTTTGTTATTTTTGATCTCAATTTTAAATCTAAAAATTTAAATTGAATTTCAATTTCTATTATTGTTTAATTGTTAATAAAATAAAAAATTTCAAATCACATCTTTTCTATACAACCAATAATATAGTTATAATAAATATTGAAAAAAAAAAAATAAATTTCTATGTTCGAATAGTATTGTTAATTGATAATGAACTATTTTTTTCTATTTAATTTTCAAACGTAATATAATTTTATTTTAATCATTTTTTTTTTGTTGAGCATAATAAAAAACAATATAGTAAACAAAAATGTAATGGAATTTTTAAGTGTTTTTTTTTTTTTTTTAATTATTACATGAAAAATTGTTAAATTTGTGCATTAGCCAAAATATGTGTTATTGTATTTTATTTTTATTTTTAGTAATTAATTATCATGTGTAGTATATATATACATATAAGATAGCATACATTTCAAACAGAATAAAAAGAAAAAAGTAACAAAATGAAAATAAAATAATGAAATAGTGAAATAGAAACAAATATTAAATTGTAATTTAATTGAAATAATGCATACAAAATGTATATCATGTTTATATTAACAAATGTGAATGAATAATGTGGTAATTTATTTTGATTTATTTTATTATTAGTTTTTGTTTATTTAAATGATATTTTTCAATTATATATATATATGTGATTATGTGATAATTTTACAATTTTTGTTTTTGTTTTTAAATAGTAAGCCATAATAATAATTATTTATTTATGTTATATATGCAGTATAAAATATTTATAATAATATTCAATAGAAAGAAAAAACATTGTTTTTTTTTTAACGTAAGTTAATATACATACAATTGTATATATTTTTATAATAAATATATATATTATGTAAATATATTTTTATATAGTACATATATATATATATATATATAATAATTTTAAATTAATTTTTTAAAAAATATTTTTGAAAATTAATGTGGTGTGGATGTGTCAGTAGTGGTCACAGATAAGTAGATTCACCTGTAATACATACAATAAAAATGAAAGAAAAAAAAAACAAAATCATAGAATAATGATTTTTCTAAACAAACAAAAAAATGTATACGAAAAAAGGTGATAAAAACCGAATAAACAATAGAAAAAAAAATTATATATATATTTTTAAATAAAGAAAATAATTAATAAAATAAAAATTGAAAATTTCATGATTCTACAAATTATTAAAAGCAAATAATTATGAATTGATCTATTGGTTATATACAATTTTTTTTTTTTTTTATACAAACAAATCATAAAGAATTTATCTAATAAAAATTTTATCATGCACTAATTGAAATATAATCAAATATAAAAATTTTATTTAAAAAAAAAAAAAAAACTAAAATAATAATAAAACAATTTTTTTAAAAGAACGATGATGGCTTATTGTTTTATATTGATTTTTTTTTCCTATTTTAATTATGTTGATTCATTTTTATTTACAAAAAAAAAAAAATTATTTCTTCATTTACAGTAACAAATAATATCGAAGTATTTAATTTTTGTTTTTGGAATTTTGAGAAATAAAAAATTTTACAAAATTATCAAGTTAAAATAATTACTTACTAATATGTATAATAATTTATTTTATTTATAATATAAATGAGTCGTTTGTTTTGAAAGTGATGCAAATTCATTATTCAAAATTTTGAAATATTTCACATTTTATTATTAAATTCTTTACTCTTCATTGAAAAGGAAAAAACTGACTGCTAAAAATTTGTATAGTATAAACTTCTAGTATAATTCCTCTTCGAATACCAAAGGACCATATCTTTATAATACGAATTATTGAAAAATATTGATTTTGTGAATTATGCATTTATCTCACTTTTAAAATAAACAGCCTCAAATATGTATAGAAATTATTGAAAAAAAAAAGATATGCTTATCAGGTGATGCATATAATTTAATTAATTTATATATTTAATTTACGTAATTTAATCTGAAATCTTAAAAAATTTGAAAATTATGGTTTAAAGAAATATGTTATGTACATACATATATGATTTTCAAATTTATTTTTCCATAAAAATTAATAAAAAAAATTTTTTTAATTTTTGAAAACATAAAAAATTCAACAAATTATAAATTTGAAAAAAAAAAATAAATAAATAAATAAAATAAAATAAAAAAAAATCATATTTCAAGGAAATTTATATTTGAATTACTTTACATGCAATTAATATATTAATATTTGAAGGTGTATGTGTAATACATTATTGTAGCAAAAAAAAAGGGGAAAAATTCATATACGTACATGCAAAACTATTAGGAAAAGAATTTAATTTTCAAGAACAATTCATTAATAAATTTTGAAATTTTTTAAAAACAAAAAAATTTAAAAATAATGAAAATTATTATTTAAAAAATTCATTCATTTATTTTCTAAAATTTCATTATTTATATCAGTCCTATCATTAATATTTGATGAAAAATTTAAATTTTCACAAAAATCATTTTCAGATAAAAGACGATATCTACCAATCGTTAAACAACTATTCGGTGATGAATAATCAGCAACTACATTACATTATATTTAATAATAAAATTGCATTCATACATAAATAATTGATTCATTTTCAATAAATAAATAAATGAATTCGTTTAATTTAAAAAAAAAAAAAATGTCAAATTTTCAAACGAAAAAAAAATTAAAATATATGATAAGAAAAAAGAAAAATACAAACAAATTAAAAACAAATTTAAATAGAGAAATAATAGGGAAATTTATATATTATACGTACACGTAATAAGAATTAGCCACAAAAGACCCATCAGATTATACAGTGATTGGTTATTATTAGTTTTATACAATGTTTGTAGTGATGATATCGTTTTTGTTTTTATTTCATTTTTTTTGCATCGATTTAATTTTTATTGTAAATTCATGTACATAAGTTTGTATTATTAAGTATCATGTGTTGCATTTTAGATACATGTATCAAATTATATTTTATTCAAATAAGAATAAAATTTATGAAGACCGATGGATAGCATGTAAAAAAAAAAAACATAAAAATAAACGAAAAAAGAGAAGAATACAATAAGTAAATACATTTAATATTTTATATTATTAGTATTTAAGTAAGTAGTAGTTAGGTATATGTAGTGTTAAGAAATATTTTTACTAAATTGAGCTTTCATTGTTTTTATCTTCATATTGTTCATGTTAAAAAACAATTTCAACAATCAATTTTTGAGTAAATATTTTTCTAGTTTAAAAATTTTATTTAAAATACAAATAATAAATAATCTTTTCATTAAAATATTCACAGCCTTTTTCAATATGTAAATTAAAAAAAAAAAAAATAAATAAATAAGAAGGTAAAAGAAATCTTATATGCAGATATTAAATTTTTAATTAACGGGCTTTGTATCTCATCAAAATTCTAAATTAATGAATTATTGTGAATTCTTCACATTAAATTTTTTATATCTACTTTGGATATTATTTAGTCATGTTGATAGCTATGACTTTCATCAATATTAACATTTTTTGTTAATATATTTCTAACACCTACACTGAGTGGTAAATTTGAATGACGATACGATGATAATTCAATTTGATTTTGCTGTATTTGTTTAAATTCACAATTATTATTAGTATTTGGTAATAATTCTGAATTTTTATTTTGAATATTTATTTTTGATGGTGTTTGATAAGAAATGGAATCTACTATTGTTGTAATCGTTGTTGTGTTATCTATTGTCGGTGTTGCTGTTGTTCTTGTATCAGTGGTAATCGTTGATGTCAATTGAAATGATGTGGATGATGATGATAATGATAATGACGATGATGATAATAAAAGTGGTAATGATATCCGATGATGATATTCTGTTATATTTGTTGTTTTTGGCTTTGTTGATGACGATGTTTGGAAATTATTAATGATATTGTCGTCATCGTCACTATCATTATCGTCTTCGTCATTGTTTTTTAGTGATGGTTGATGCAATTCATAATATTCAAGTGGTGATATTATTGATGTTGTTATGTCATCATCATTGTTATCAACATCATCACCATCACTAACGATATTATTTGTTTTTATTATTCCTGACGATGATTTTGTCTTACCTGTACTTTGATTTTGTTGAATTTCTAAAAATTTAAAAATTCAAGAAAAAAAACAATTTTTCGATGCCTATTTTCGCTTTTTTTAAAAATATGTTTATATATTAGTTTTTTTTTAATGTTTAGTTTTTTGTTGTAAGAAAGAGGAACTACGTTTTTCAAAAGAAGCACTTTCTAATTTTTTGTTTTATACATTCATATGGAAGAGGAAGTTTTCTAAAAATTTTAAGTATATATTTATTATATGTATGTATAATTTTTTTATTTTTTTTATTTTAGATAGGAAACTTTTAATTTTCAATTTAAAATTTTTATTTTTCTTAGTATTCTACTATAATTTCGAAATTTTCAAAATTTTCTTTAAAAATTAAACTACAATACAAAAATGTCCATCCCATGACCTCAATAAATTCTAAAATCATTTAGAATAAATATTAGTACAATAAGTCCAAAAAAAAGTAAAATTTATATGGTTTTTTATTATTTATTTTTCTCTTTTGTATTTAAAAACTGTAAAACTCATTTTACATCCTATTCTTTTCTTTTTGTTATTTTATATTGAAACAAAAAAAAAAAAAAACTAATTTAATTTACATAAAATGTAAAAAAAAAGAAAAATACAAATCAATAACTGTAAAAAAAAAGTTTTTCTTGTTTATAAACATACTCTACGTAAATTTATATCTTATATAATCGTTTTTTTTTTACCTTATTTGTAATTTTGATTTGTAATAAAACTACACAAAAAAAAAACATAAATTTTATAAATCTAAATATATACTATAAAATACATATATAAAAAATTAAATAATGATAAACTGAAGTTAATAATTTAAAATTTAAATTAAAAATAAATCACTTAAAATTACATACATGTATTGTGTATATGCACTGAAATATAAAATTTTCTAATTTTAATTTATCAATATGGAGAATTATTTTATTATTTATTTATTTATCTTAACACATGAACAATAATAATATGGTCATTAAACAAACTGTATTTTATATTTTTTGAATTGAAATTTTAACAGAAAAAAAATTTAAATAAAACAATAATGATAAAATTATATAATTTAAATATGGGACAATTGATACAAAATATAACAAATTTAAATTTATAAATTATGAAACAAATAGCTATTACGATAATTTAAATATTTTTATTATTTTTATTTGTTGTACATACATACATATATTATATTCGTTTGTTGAAAAAATAATGATAAATTCTCCATATTATATAACGAAAAATGTGACAAAAATAAAAACATATGTATGTACAAAAAAAAAAAAAAAATTATAATTATAATAGTAAAGACGAAAAAAAAAACATTCAATTTACAAATAATTTATTTATTAGAAAGGTTTTTTTTCTATTCTCTTTTCTGTATTTCATGTTTAAAATTTATATGTAAACTCATTTTTTGTTACTATCATTATCATTGTTATTATTATTAATATTACTGTTATTAAGTGAATTACTATCAAATTTTTGAATTTTTTTTTCATTTACTATGTCGACTATTTCTTGTCCAAAATTATTATCGATTCCATTTGTAGCTGTTGATGATGTTGAAGTTGTTTTAGGATTTTCAAGTGTAATTGGTAATGAAATTTTTTTTTTACCTAAACTGAAACGGCTCATATTATTTGTGCTACTATTACCACAACTACTACTACTGCGACTGGTATTACTACTACTACCATTAATATTATCAATATTATTAATAGTACTACTACTACAATTACTACTATTACTTGTATTACTACCACTGCTACAATAACTATTACTGCGATTATTTTTTGTTTTATTAGCGCTTTGCTTAATAACCGATTGTAATTCTTGTCGTATACCCTTAAAGCTGAATGGTACACAACGACTTGATATTCGTGTTGGTGGAGAAGATGATGTTAAAACAGCTGATGCAACTGCAGCTGTTGATGGTGGTGGTGTTTTACCAAATATTTTATAATTTTTATTATCTTTATCTTTTTTATGATTTTTATTATTATTAACTTTTTGTTCATTACTTTTAGAATTTTTTGTATTTTTATTATTATTTATATTTTTATCACATTTGTCATCATTATAATCGTTAATTTCATCACCATTATTATCATTATCATTAAAAATTGAAAAAGTCACTTTTGATTCCCGTCCCTGTTGTTGCCGATTTTCAGAAGTAACATTACCACCCGCTAAATTTTTATTTTCTTTTTTCATCACTTTATTATTACTGGAAATGTTCGACTTCATTTTTGATTCTTCATGTTCTCGCAAATTAATTACTAATTTTGAATTTTCCTCTTTCTCAAATTTTTTACTATCTCTATTTTGTCCGTCATTGTCTGAATCATTTTTATATTCTTTATTACAAATATTAAATCCAATTGAACAAGATTCAATTGGTTTTGCTACAACAACAATATTATCATTAATGTTATTACTGTTGTTGCTACTAAATGATTCCACTTTGGATATTTCTGGCACATTTATTTTTATAGCTTGAGTTTTCTCATTCGTATTTAATGATGAGTTATCGATTGTAAGTAATTGTTGTGAAAATGTTGTCGAAGGTGAAAATGATTTCTTAATATTAATATTATTATTATTATTATTTTTATTTAAATGTATTGACGATGATATTGACGATGAAGATGATGCTGTGAATATTGGTGGGCTCTTACACGGTGATGAACCAAAACTGAGTTGTTTATCACACAATGATGAATAATAATCATCAGTTAAAAAATCTAAAGAATTTTTAAATGTTGTTGTAGCAGCTGCCATAGAACTATTTGATCGTTGTCTAATTACCACAATATTCAAATCATCATGTGATTGACGTAATTTTTGTTGTTGCTTTTGCCGCATATTTAATGATTTAACTAATGTTCCACATAAATCTGGATCTGATCGAAGATTTGATAGCCATCGCATTTTTTTAAATCTCATATTATTTGCGCTATTTGTACCACCTGGCATTTTTATATTTTGTGATTTTGCTTTAAATTGTTGCTGATTAGTATGATGGTGATGCATTGATTTCGTTATTTTGTTATTACCATAAATATTATAATTAACTGTGATATGATTATTATGACAAGATTTACTTTTATTACTGGCATTATTTTCAACAATAATATCATCATTTTGTTGAAATACCTGTATACTATTTAATCCTGAACTAATACTACAACTACGATTACTGCTATTATTAATATTATCATTATTACTGTTATTTTTATCATTATAATTAATAATATTATCATTTTTTAGATTATCAATAGAAGTATCTAAATTTATATTTAAAGTATTTTTTAAAGTACTTGTAGTGCTACAAGAATTATTATAAAAATTTTGACAATTTAAAATATTTGGATGATCTTTATTATCATCCACCATCATCGTCGTCTTCTTAGTTACAATATCTTCAGAATAAGAACTCTTAGAAGTGGAAGGATGAAGAGTAGTAGGAGAAGGAGATTTAATTGTTAACTCACCCGATTCCCAATCTTCACCAACGGCTGATGATGCTTCACTGCTAATGCTGCTGCTGCTGCTACTACTACTACTGCTATTACTGCTACTACTACTATTACTACTGTTGCATTTACTGCTGTTGCTATTACTACAATTATTACTGGTATTATTTGTTCGGGAAACATCTTTTTGTTTTTGCTTTTGTGGACTTGTAGAGGACGGTGTGTGCTGATTTTGAACTTTCGAATTATTAACTGACATTTTGTTATTATCATAATGCGTTTGTTGATTAAGCTGCTGACGTTGCGCTTGTTGATGTTGTTGATACTGTGCTTGTTGATGGTGATCATTATTGGAAACAGAAAATATTATACCATCAAAATCTCTTTTGATTTGGTGATGGTTTTTATTTGGATGATTTTGATTTAATTGCAGCAGATGGTGTGGTATTTGCTGTTGATGATGGTGAACGTTATGATAATGGTGTTGCTGTTTCCTTGAATTTTCCACTAAACCTTTGTAATAGTTATGCTGGAGTTCCTGTTGCTGTTGCAATACATCTTGTTGATTTATTTGTTGATGGTGAATTTGATTCTGATTATGACCACCGTCACTGATTGTTGACGAAGACATTAAAAACGGTTGAGAGTTTAATAAACTACTGCTTCCTGTCGTTGACGGTGACGGTGATAATGATGATTCTTGGTTATGCATCATTGGTCCTACTAGATCTGATGATGTGTTTATTAATTTGTTGTGATTTAGGTTATTTGGCAGTTGATTGTTATGCTGGTCGTGATGATTTCTATGAAGATGATTATAATTATGATATTGTTGTTGTTGGTGATGCTGATGTTGTTGTTGTAATTGTACAGATGCTAGTAAATGGTGATTATTTTGTGAATTTTCATTTATTATTGTAGTTGTTACTGGTGATTGTGTACTATTTAATACATTATTGTAGCTTCGAGACGGAACCGGTTGTAATATTATTTGCACCTAAAAACAATTTACGACTTTTAATTACACTAAAAAGTAAAATTTCATTTTTTTTACCTTAAAATCTTCTGGAAAATTTCTATGTTCTTTATCTTTATGAGCATCATCAAGTTGATATTTTGACAATTCATACACTAGTTTCATATCATCTGCTTCTCCTTTACATTCTTTTAAAATAGATGATTCAATTAGTTAAATTACTTCAAAAATTTGTTTAGCTCAAAATAATTTATACTTACCAGCTTCCTCACAGACAAAGTATGTATTAAACCAAAAATGAAAATATTTTTCTTTTCTTCTCATAACTTTATGATAAACTTCTATTTTAACATCACCAGCTAAAGGTATACAACGATCTTTTGTTATATCTATACTTTGAGATTTACGAAAATCAATAATGGATGTGTAAAGAATCTAAAATCAAATAAAGGAAGATTTTAAAAAATATACCTATATAAATAAAATATGAGAAAAACATTTTGGAATTTACCTGTACTTTTTCAGCAAATGTTGAATCTTGTAAACTAGAAATTGAACAATGCACGGTACCTTGACTATGCAATTGTATTGGTGCAGAAAATTTAATTTCACAAATCTGTAATTAGTAAATGTTGTACGATCAATTCAAATAATCTTGATAAAAAAAAATATAAACACTTTTCATACTTGTAATGTCCTTTTTTCATATGGTTTACCGCTTCTAATTAATTTTGAATAGTAATTAACATATCGCCTTTGGGACGGTATTGTTACACCTTTTTTATCTTTTGTTCTTTTCTCATCATAATATGCAAGTGCATCTTCAGCTGTTGTTGCGAAACCACTATGCAACAAATAACAACATATCATAGTACCTAAAAATAAAAATAAAGAAATTAATGAAATTAAATTTCTTTCTTAAATATTTAAAGAATTTTCATTTTCATACCAGTTCGACCTTTTCCCGCTTTACAATGCACAGCCGCTACATTCATTTTATCCGCTTTTAGCCAGCGATCTACATCATCACAGAATTTTTGTATTAGTTCTATTGTTGGTGGATTGTGATCATCAAATGGATAAACAGCAACCCTCTATAAAAATAAAAGAGAAAGAAAAAAATATAAATATGATATTTTTAAAATGAAATAAATAATGAATTTAAAATACTAACCCCGTGAAATTTATTTATATCATAACTTCTCTCCGAGCATAAATTATAAATTTTATAATGATCTCGATGATTACCTTCAAAAAATTGATAAACATCATCGAATCTGTTTCGATAAATACCTTCATAATTATCAGCTGGATAACCCATAGCAATTATATTTTCACAGATATCTAAAATTTAAAAAAAAAAAAAAAAAAAAATTTTTTTTAATCACTTTTGTTTTTCAAATACAATTTAATTAAAAATTACTTACATGCTAAATCCAAATTAAAACCATTCTCTGTATATCGAATACGCTGTTTACTAACTGCATTTCTTAGCACATTAGTCATTAAAGACAGAGTATTTGCCATGATGAAAAATATTTTTTTTTATTTCTAATTTTCTTTTTGTTTTTCTTTAACTATTAATTTCTAATTTAATAAAATATTTGGAAAGAAATTTTCCTTCTTTTTTTTTAATGAAAAAATTATGTTTTTAAATAAAATAACAACAAAACAAAGAAAACAAAAATTAATCACAATTTATTAGTTGCTTAATATATTAATATTATTATTTAGATTTTATATGTGTACTTAATTAATTTTTACACACGCAGTATATTATAAATGAATCCATAGATTTTAGATTCAATAATCCATTTTATTCTGTTGATCTAATTTTCTTTACTGTTTTCCTTTCTTTCTCTTATAATTCCTTATTTTTCTTTTATTAATTAAAATTTTAAATTAAATAATTTATTTTTTCTCCTTTATGTTACATATTTATGTATCATATAAAAATTTGTTTTTTTTTCGTGAAAAATACAATTTTTTTATACTTATTTAAAATTTACATAATTGTAACTTGTGAATGATTGTAAACTTTTGTTTTTTTTTTCTTCAAATTGTTAGTTTTGCCATGTTTTTTCTTTGGCTTTTTCAAAATTATTGAAGATAATGATAACTCAACTGTTTTATTAAATAAAGCCTGCTACAGTTCTATTTTGTATTTTGTTCTAGACGGCGTTTTTTTTTACTGTTTCATTTATTTTTCTTAAATTTGTTTCAAAAATTTTTAATCGATTTTATAAAATAATTTATTAATCTCCAAATTTTCATTTAAACTATTTTGTTGTTGCTGTTGCTTTTTCTCTTGATTACCAATGATAACGGTTTTAATTAGTTTTAGTTGCATTTCTGAAATTAAAATGTAAAAAAAAATAAAATTTTTAAAACATATCTATGAAAAGATGCATGTACTATGTATCTATGTACATAAATTAAGTTTGTTTGTTTTTCATGTATTCAATAAAATAAAATTTGAACACTTTAAATATAAATATTCTAATTTTCTAATTTCACAAGTTTGCTATAATTGTCTGAAGTGCTAAGTGATTAAATTGTCACAAACTTTGATAAAGTAGATTTTAGCGTACTCACCGAGTGCTTGAGATTATATAAACATTTAATATTATAATAAATAAAAAATGAATAAAAATATCTTTTTAATATGTAACAGATACTATTATAAAAAATTAATAAAATTTTAAATTACATAACATAGGTATGTATAAACAATTAACGTAGCTAAAAACTGCTAAATTCGTTATTAAATAGAACTGGAAGTAATTTAATCATTTAACATTTTAGCATTCTTTTCGCACACAGGCTATTTGTATTTTCCTTGAAACTCATAATTTCAATAAGAAAATTTTTCTGGTAAGTACCTACCTACCTATATTTATAATTTACATATAATGAACCACCCTGTATGTATAAGGTATATACATATAATATACCTATGTAGATAAATATTTTTAAACATGTTTTCCAAAAATTACATATAGGTAATTCTTATTTTTTTTTTATTATCACCTACTTTTATTGAATTAAATCAAATTTGAACATGTGCGCATTCTGCCAAGATCCATAATTTTTTTCTATCATACATAGGTACATACATATGTATGTATGTACATAAGTATGTATGTAGAGTTGTACATTTTTGGAAGTAAATATGCGATAGATATGTATGTACATAAAATTTATCCATCACGCAGATGGTTTGTATAAGCATACATATATGAGTATTATGAGAAATATTTATGTATAATAACACATACATTTATGTTTTTCATATAAAGATATATATGTACAGTATACGGGTACATACATATGTAAAAATACACATATATATGCCTTTTCTAAAAAAATAAAATATCTACCTATGTATGTATATCTGCAAAAGAATATATCTACCTACGTATAAAACGAAAGAAAATTTCACATACCTATGTGTGATTAAATTTGTGTACATTTATTTTGTCTTTATCAGATGATCATGTTATTATCATATTAATGACAAAATGTGTAAAATTATATACACACATACATACACAATGTATACATAAATGTACAAATAATTTAATTAATATATAAATAAACGAAATATTTACATGCAATATGTATGTACATATTACGAAAAAACTGATAAGAATAATATATAGGTATGTATGTATGTATCTATTTCTCAAGTTATATATGTATGTACATATAGGTAGTATAGTATACGAGTATAGTATATAATATTCAAAGCGATAGTTTTGTATGTATAGATCACATACGGATATAGGTACGTATATCTATCATATACATAATATACCTACCTACATATGTATAGAGTTTATTTGTGTCTGCGTATGTGTCGCTTATACAAAATATCATTGCGCATA
Source organism: Anthrax anthrax (assembly GCA_963971155.1). NCBI lineage: Eukaryota > Metazoa > Arthropoda > Insecta > Diptera > Bombyliidae > Anthrax > Anthrax anthrax. Next base: position 25,198,150 of record OZ020119.1, read on the forward strand.
TTACTACATACTTATATGTTATATAGTTGATAGATATACAGTATGTAATTTAATTGATATATTGTATGTACATATGTATAATAAAGTACACACGTCCTCTAATATTCCTGTTATAGATATACTAACATGTACCTACATATTATACGAATAGTATTTTCAGTTTTCACTGCTTATAATATAAATATGTAAATATAACAAAAAACTTGTGTACATATTTTAATGTTTAAAAAAAATCGTATCTGTATGTAAGAAACATGATTATTTTACTTACTAGTTTAGCTCTACATCAACTTTATGCTGATTTTAATTAAACGTACATATGTATGTAATATGTGTGTTGCGTATACGTAATATCTATCAGCTACTGTACAATTTTCTGTTTATTGCTAGACGATTGACTGTTTAATATTATAATGCTACGCTACTGTATTAGAGCCATACAGCTAGATTACAGAGGGGAAATTCTTGTAAATTTAATTAGAAAAGAAATTAAAACAGATAACCTACAAAAATTATTATATGGTCATTTGCACATTCCGTACGTATAAACCGTATTTATGTATATATATACCTACATATATACACATGCACATTAATGTATCTTTTATAATTAAACTATAATGATGTCGGTGTAATATGCCTTAAGAGAAAAAAAAAAGTTAAATTTATGTAAAATGTAGCAACATCTTTTCATCTAGATTTTTGTATTTACAATGTACCTACGTATGCAGAATGTAGATATTTTGAACTGACTTGACTTATGTAAATTATGTGTATTTACATTATGTATGCCATGCATTATAGTTTTCTGTACAATATTGTATATAGGTACTATATTCATAATATATCTATGTACATATAAGTACCTTTGCATCGATTATATCAAGACAAAAAAAAAAAGAAGAAATTAGCAAAGTTCAAATCATTTAAACGTTTAAATAAATTTAAATCTAAATAAAACTTATGTGCACGTGTAGACACAAAATATACACGGCATGTGTGATTACTTTTGGGTGCAGTATATTTACATTTTAACTTATAGAATTTCTAAATGAAAGATAAAATTTTGACGAGTTGATTCAACAATTTAATTGTAAATTATTAAGATTAAAAAAATATAGGTAAGTAAATAAAATATGTAACATTACGTAATAATCAATCGTTAATTGTCTATTATATTTCTTGAGTGCTAACTATCGACAAATTAAATAATAATAATAAAAATAAATAAAAACAAAAAAAAAACGAAATCAGGAATAGTTAAATAAATAAATCAAATTCACTCATTATTGATTGCTGAAAAAATATCCGATTGCATTACATGATGAAACCCTTATAATTTTATTTTCAACAATAAAACAGAAATTAAATGAGAACATTTGAATCAATGTAATATGTTAAATATCGATCGTTAATACCTATAAAATATATGTATGAATTATTTAAACTCTTAAATAAATATTTATTTATTTATGTTATGCATGTAATTTTTTAATAATATTTTCTCATTATATAGAATAACATATTTATAGTAATTTCTAGGAAATTACGTGAAAAGGGAACGAAATAAACAATAATTAAAGTTTTATTTTAATATTTTATTGATGGAAAAGCATAAATTCAATGAAACATTATATGTACCTACCTATTTTGTATACAAAAATTATTCCAGAAACTCAATGTTAAAAATAAACAAATTCACATGAAAATGTGATCTGCAATCATAATATTATGTATACAATCTTACAATCATGTATTTATATTCATAAATCATAAAACTGGATGTTTACAATAATTGATTATTATTTTATACAGAATTAATAGAATGAAAGATACCTACATATGTATGTATGTTCAAATTGTTTGCCATATTTGGGCATTGTTATATGTACATATTTGCAATTTTGCAATGTTCACAATTTATCCTGTTTGTACATTACCTACGTATAGGCACCTAGATATTTTGAAAATTTAATATAAATTTAATTATGTGTATAGGTACCTAATATATTACAAATCCATGAGTTACATACATACCTATACAGTACTCTAGTATTCATGTACCTAAGATGAATATTGATCTTTACATTAATGTAATTTAAATCAATCATTTTACGTAATACTACATTAATTTATCAAGCGAAAATTCAAAATTCCTGTATTTTTTTTTCTCGTTTTTTTTATAGAATTAAAACGTACCGCATTATAATGTGTTAAATAATGAGGAAATTTAGATTTTAACTTTTAGTTTTTTATTTTAGTGGTTTTGGTTTTACTTTGGCATTTTGCCTTCAAGAAATATTTCTTTTTAATTTTAATTTTTTATTATTTTTTTTTCTTAAAGTTAGAAATATGATGGTATTCAAGTTAAATTTAGATGTCGTGTGGATGATCTTAGATTTTTGGCACTTTTCATTCCTTAAAGAAGAAAAAACTATCTAAGATACAAATATACACATACATATGTATGTATGTATGATTATGCATACACAAATGAATCTATACTTACGTAAGTAGGTACCTATTTAAAAAAGAGAAAAGAAATCTTGTTGATTAAACGAATTATGTGAAAAAGGTACCTAAGTATTACGTATATACCACAATTATAATGTACATACCTATAAGATATGTACATATGTATGTAAGTATAGCTACATTTATGTACCTTAATAACACTTTGTAGTTTGTACATATAATTAAATATATTTATTTGCATATTAATGTCAAAAATTTCTAAGAAACAAAAAATGTTTTTTTTTGTATCCATAGGCATTTAAAAGAAAACCTTGACCCTGATTGTTCATTTGAACCAGAACAGTTTAATTTTAATGAGTATCTGTACTGGTATTATAAGTACCTATATGCGTGTTCATATATATGTATGTAAATTTCTCAATTTTAAATTAATTTTTTAATAAAAGAAAAATTAAAAAAAAATTTTTTTCTTTCTTTCTAAGGTCATTGCCACCATTTCTTGGCAATTTTTTTTTGTTCTTTTTTTTTTTAGCGATATTAAATAAAAATCCACAAATCTACAACTTTTTTTTTTTTTTTTAATTTGTTTGGGGGCTCTACTTAACAATAAAAATTGATTTTATTTTTAATTTTTGTTCTTTTATTTTATCTTAGTCCGGTAATTAATTTTTTTTTTTCAGTAATGAATAGGAATATACTTATATTTCCAAAGAATTATCTATTCATCTTGTTATACATTATACTTAGGTTTTATTATTAAAATACATACATATGTACGTATAATGATATGTGTATTACTGTAGCCATATATACTATAAAATAAAATTAAATCAAATAAACTTTTTTTGTACGTGACATTAAACAGGGAAATTAGCGATAACGTTGTCATTATTATCATTAAAATGAAAATTAATTTCGTTACCTAAAACAAAAAACACTATGCTAGGGTGTAGGTATCTGGTATATGGTATATATGTATCTTCTAATTTTAATAATTTGCATAAGAAAAAAAATAATCATTTAAATGTTTATGTATTTATACAGAAATCAATTACACTTGTACAATATGTAAAGTTACTCGAGTTCGTGTAATTAATTGAGCAAGTTGGTATTAGCACATTTTTCAATATTTATTTTTTGTTGAGGATTACGTTTTGTATTTTTACACCTATAGTTACACATAAGTTAAAATTTAATTTAAATGTAATGCAAAGAAATAACCACAATTAATTCATTAAAAATCAACGATTTTAGTATCATACTAATTTTGAAATTTTACCTACATACACTGAAATTTATATCGTATAAAATATCTAATAATTCTTAAAAATTTTTAATTTTCATTGAATGATGCTTATTGAAAATCATTCACATTAAACTTTAAAACGTTAATTTATATAGGTATTGTATGTGTGCACTCAAGCATATGTATGTACCTATATCAATAACTTTTAATCAATAGTATTGTATAAAAAAAATTTTATTCTGTGTTTTGTACACAAACAATTTAATTGTGAGATAAAACCAAATAAGACTGAGAAATGATTCATTTTAATTTAAAACGATTACGTGAATTAAATCATAATTTGTGATTATTGCAATAAAAATGTTTTTTTTTTTTCGAAAAAAAAAAGAAATAAAATCTGAGAATAAACAAATAATACTGTTTGTATGTTTTCATTGTAAAACGTGCTTATAGTTCTATATAATCATATAATACATTAGATAGATATAATAGAAAAATAAATATGTAAGTATTTAATTTTGTCATGTAAAATAAATTTAATAAGATCTGTTATTTTCCACTTAAACATAAAATTCATATTTCCTTTGTTAAATTTTATTAAGTATACCTAACTATTTTGTTTTAATTGTAAATAGATAATTATATACAGATACTAATTTAATTTGTTTAAATAATAATAAATATGAATTAGCGCATAATAAAATATTGGAAATACCTTTTTAATAAATAAATATTTGAATACGTCGATTCATATAATACATGCAGCTGATTATACATTGAATAGGTATATTATAACCAACTTTACTTCAAATAATAACTGGCTCTGTTTTGTAAATTATTCTCTTGGAATATCTAATATAGATATCTAGTTGTGTTTTATATGTAGTTTAAAATCTGCTATAATTTGTAATTACCTTTTTTTCTTTTTAATTAATTTATAAAATAACATCTGTTGTTAAGGCTTTTTAAACGCACATACCTACATAGATATGTATGTATGTAAAATTTGACAATCGATATGTACCTACATATACCTATATGCACCTATGTACATATAAACTTATTTATATTATTACGCATGTACATATGTACAATTTTATATATTATAAGTACATACCTATATATTGTACACAGTTTTTAAATTCTTTAAAAATACACTGGTATCAAAATTAAAAAAATATGATGAAATATATATTTTTTTTAAATAAGTAAGTAGAAATGTAAGTTTCATTGTTTAAATTTGTTCAATATTTTTGGAATTTTTATATACATAACAATTAGGGGTAAAAAATCAAATAAAAAGTTTTTTTCTTTTTTAATTAGAATAAGCTATAGATGGCTTGTTTGATTTTTTTATTTTCAAACAGTCATTGTTAAAAAAATCATATGTATGTATGTTTGAAAAAATCTCGAATTGAAACTTTATTAAAATTAATTTAATATTAAGTAAATAGATGTATGTAATGTCTAATGAAGTGCTAGACCACATGTTTATTATTTTATTAATTAATAATCGACTTTTTTTTTTTTTTTTAATTTATTGATAGGTAGTTTTTTCTTTCACAAGCAAATAAATTAAAACAATTATAAAAAGATAATTTATAGTTTGATTAACATTGTTTTTTTAATAATTCTCACTCAAATATTGTGCTATGTATAAATAGCAAATACCTATATAATCAATTGAAAATAATTATCTATTATAGTATGTACAAAAGTACATATGTATGTACGTGCGAGTGTGTTTATATGTAAATTGTGTATGTGCTACTAAATTTTAAGTATGTAGGTACTTATACCTACCTAGTAATAGGTAAGTAGTAAGCACGCATGTAATCAATTCAATTTTAACTGATCACAATCAAAATTTTATTACTAAATTATTCATATACCTATGTAGGTATATATATAGTACATACTAAAATTATTATAAATGTAATTTTATACATATAGTATTACATACATACATATGCTACATACAATACCCACATACGTACCTAATTGTTTTCATATCTGTCCATTTTTCTCTTTAAATTTCTATTTCAAATTGACAATGTAAATTTTATAAATGTGCACCTATATTTTAAATTGTATTTTATACATATGTATTATACATACCAGCTGAAACTACACAGATAAAAATAGGTATACCTATAGTTTTTTTTATTGTCACAGAATTTATATTTTTAAAATACTGTATTCACAATTTTTTAATTTTATAATTAATATAACATTGTTACTACTGACAAAATGAATTTATAATACCAATTATAATAACAAAGATATTTATGTGCATTTTATTTTAGGTAGGTACCTATAAATAAGGTAAGAATATAACATTTTATCAATAATAAATTGCCATTAGCATTAAAATCTTATTACACCGGTATTACATTGCGCATGATTGCGAATTCCCTTTCTGTAAATTACAATAAATTACATCAAAAGAAAGAATAAAAAAAAATGATCGAAAATTTACATTACTTTACATGCAATTATATGTACTTATGTTGCCTATACATATAGTGTGTATGTACATATGTACGTGCAATACATTGTATAAAAGAATTTTACAATGATTTGTTAGCAACATGATTTATAAATCATTTAATTAGATTTTTTTTATATTAGAAAATTTATGAGTTTTATAAATAAAACGAGAATTTAGCATCTATATTTAGGTATTCTTTTTTATGTATGTACAACTGTACAGATTTCATTTTTAAATTATTATTAAAAAATAAAATAAAATCAACTCTTAATTTTTATACAATTGACAATTAAAAAACAAAATCACTGTTTCAGTTTAGGTGGTTATATTGTTTATTAATTACTGGTTCTCCGCCCACAATCTTCACTAGAACTATCTGTCAATAGACTAAGCTAAAGCGTTAACAAAAAATAATATCTATCTAATTGACTTGCTACACAATATTTTATCTTTTTTGTTTTACTTATTTTAATTTTATTTATGAGTTATTTTTGTTAATTTATATTTTGTGAAAGATTTTTTATTTTTAATTATTAATTTTTTTTTAAATGTAAATTATAACCGGCATTTTTTTTTTAAAAGCACATAACACATAGGTATGTATATAATGTAAAATGTAATTTGGTTGATCGGGGATAAGAGAAAAATCAATTCTTTTAAATTAAAAATCTATTTGGCTCATTCTCTTTGAATTTATCATACATAACATACTACCAGATACTACATACTTTTATATTTATTATTTATAAATTTATAATGTGTATGCATGTATAACATTTTATTTTATTTCATTTTACATGCCGTTTTATTATATTTTATTACTTTTTTTTATATTTCTTTTGTGTAATCACGTGCTAGACAACAGATTTATTTCACATTTCTTTTTCACATCAACATGTGATAAAAATCGATTGAAATTTCGTTTTTTTTTTTTTTAAATGTTAAAGAGTTTCTATGCTCAATTCTGCTTCGTTGGTTTAATAATTTGGTTTTGGTTTGGTTGCTTTGCTGCGCTGCTACTATTTGTTTCTCTCAAACCCAAACCATTCAGCTGTTATTATTATTATTTTTTTTTTTGCTGCTATACACTTTTTGACATTTTATTACAACAAGACAAATTTATATAAACTACATATGTAGGTATATGTACACATGAACACACATGCTAATATTCAAATACAATATAATATATGAAAAAAAAAATAATAATTATAAATTATGGACGTACGTACATTCCATGTATCACACTTTAGATATAATTAATATTACATGCTAGTATCTATGTTACATTATAATTTTGTATTCAAATTGCCTTATTTAATAGGTATAAAAATTAAACAAAGAAAATGTTATGTATTTAAATCAAAATTCTTTTTTTATCTCACCCCGTTTATATTGTTTGAAAAGCGTACACGAATCACCACTTTTTTTTTTTATATATATACCTATATATATGTATATATATTTTTTTTTTATTAAGTAACAGATAATTACCTATCTTATATTCTATTATTATTTCTATCGTATCATAAGGTTAACTAACTAAACCCAAGGTATTTATATACTATGTACTATACACGGCTAGTCTATAAGTCTATCTGTCTGTGCTTTTGTGTACACGGCATATGCCCATCAATGCAGTTTGCATGAAGAACAGAGTTGGAGTACTAGGTGCTATACAGATATGTGTACATATTTATATTATTTATATACATATATTTATTTAATGTATCTATATCTATACATCATCATTATAATAAGCATTAGAGAGGCGAATAAAAAAGTAACATATGTATATAAATGCACCTTTCGTACAAAGCAAATTTATATCATATGTGTATAATGTGTATGTAATTTTCTTCTTCTTCTTCTCTATTCTCAGTTCTCACTTTTCAATTATATGTACTTTTTTCTTTTTACATCACACATTACATTACATTGCACATTATTACAATTGTTACATGGCATTAATGTACGTACACCCTACACTGCCCATCAATCGTTAATACGTTTGTACATATGTATGTTCATATTATATATACATGATATATGAACATTATATGTATGTAACCATTATAGCTTATTTTTTCTATACACAATATACATATATATAATATATACAATTTACACATGTTTGATGCGTATGTAATATGTATATATATTACATATATGGATGTATAAACATTCTACATACATACAGCACTTTTTTTACTCTTGTTTTTTCCATTTTCTCTTTACCTATTTTCGTATATAATATGTATAACCAAATGTGTATATATCATATGTATACATATATGTATATATATGTAGCCATATATACATATCTATATCTATGTATTTGGATTTAGAGCACTTACAAAAGCGATTCTTTTTTTTTTTATTTCATTTCGTATATGAATGAATGAATACATTATTACATTTATCTCACTCTATCATTCGATAATACAACAAAAATTTTCGACTTGGATACAATGAAATTTTTGTGCAATTTCTCTAATCATTTTAATAATACATTTTTGTTTTATGTAATTTCTAATAGATGAACAAAAATGAAATAATTAACAAAAAAAAAAAAAAAATTGTTTTGTCATGGAATAATTTCAAATAATAACTTGCTAACTTCTTAAAACCTTACACTGTTGTAATTTTTGGGAAAAAGAAATTTGTAATAGAAAAATAGGAAATTTTTATCACTTGTATGGGCTTAAATATATAAGATTTGTATATGTACAATATTTTTCACTTAATTGCACGTATATTAGATACATACTATCTACATATGTATATCTGATTATATATTTACATACTTGATCTGTATAAAAGGATCGCATTGAAGAATATTAATAACAACATATACATACATACATATTTATGTATCCAATACCCATGATTTTACATAATTTAATCCAAACGTTTTCATTTTGTTCATTAATTTGGTTTATTTTTAATAGAAATCGATAGAAACAGGATATAATAAAAAATTAAAGATCCATAGGTTTTAGATATGTACATAGTACATATGTATGTAGGTACCTACCAACAAATTTCCAAGTTACATATGTACATGCATACACACATTTGCTGTACATACCTACATACATGCTTAAATTTTTTTTTCAGGAATTATGTTCTAACTAACAGAATCATTTGAAAATTTTAGAATTCTATGTATCTTACATACAATTATGTATATGGATGGACTGTCAGCAGGTATAACATATTAATGTATGTACAAATGGTATTACCAGACGTTAGACAATTTTATTATATACATATGTACATACATACATACACGTTTTTATTTATTACATATATTTTATAAAAAAAAAGAAAAAAAAACAAAGATTCTCGTGCTTATGTTCAACACGGAAGGTGAATTAAAAGCAAAGCAAATATGAAATCTTGTACGTGATTTGTTTAATTGTATGTATGTATGTATATATGCATATGCTGTCAACTCATCATCATACACATTTCATTCTAACGATCATACGCATACCTATACTTACATACATATGTATGTATTATGCAAGTGTATATAATACATTAAAAAATTGTATGCTTACTGCTTATATACAATATACATAAAAAAATATATGTATGTACATAATTTTTATATACATTATAATTTAATTTAAGTGTATATTTTAGATTTTATATGTACATTTTTTTAAATGTTTTGTACAGTATTCACCAATTCACCACAGTTAATTCAAAAATATAATTTTTTATGTGTAGGCTGTATATAGCTACATATATAAATATATATGTATCTATAAAACATATATAAATTTTATATATTTTTGTGTATATATAATCGCATGCATGTGTATATTGTACACACTTCTTTCATTTTATTATATTTATTCATTTATATTTTATTCTTTTCATTCATCTTTATATTATAATTTATCATTCATTTTTCTACCTATTTACCTTCATTTTTTTTCTCCTTTATGTGAGAGAATTTTGACTATTAGAAGAGAGCGAAGCTTCTTTTTACAAAATTTCTATTTTTGCTAATTTGAAGAATACATTTTTTTTTCCTTTTAGCTTTCCTTTTTTTTCCACTTTGATTACAATAAATGAACAAAAAAATTTTTTTTTTCACGATAATAAAAAAGAATCAAATTAAAAGGATAAAAAAGAATAATAACAAACTAATAAAATACAAAAAAGCTTAGAAAAAAAACAAACAATATTTTAATTTTTATGGCATTTTGTTCATTTGATTTTATTTTAATTTAATAAATGTTTTATCACCATTTCACAACGCTGTTGATTGCAAATGCACCCAAGTAACATTTTTTCTTTTTTTTCTTTCTTTATTTTTTCTTTTCTTTTTTATTATTAAATAATTTCTATTTCAATTCCAACACGATACACATATTTAATTCTTTAAAAAAAAAGATAATAAAAAATTAAATCTAATTAAACATCACATTAAAAATGAAACTTTACGTTTTTCTTACTTTCTTTCTTTCAATTTTTTTTTTTTTTTTATAAACACAAATTTATTAAATAATTATAATTGGAAAAATTTATTTCTTATACAAATAAGTTTTTTTTTCCTCCTTTTAAAATATGTATACTTATAAACTTTATTATAACATCATATATTGTTCTCTCATTACACAATCACACTTTTTCTCTGTCATACATTCATACTTCAAATTTAACCAAATGTTAACTTCTTTATTTTATTTTTTTCTTTTTTTTCTATTCAACAAGAGAAATATAAAAAAGCAAAATAAAAAATAACCATTTTTTACTATATAGTTTCACTTATTTAATAGATTACACACATTTTTATTATAAATGTCAATTTTCCTTTTTCGTATACATATTTTATTAATCTGTTCTTTTATTACTATTTTTTTTTTGCTTTTTTATTCACTTTTTCATCAAGTGACAAAAAAAAAAAGAATTTTTACCGATCTCTCTTCTAAAATTTTTTTTTACATTTTGCTTACTTTTTCCAATTTTATAATTTCGATTTACTATTCTTTTCTATCATCTTCTTTTTCTTTCACTTACAAAAAAAAATATATGTATGGATTTATGTATATAGGAAAACTTTTTTTTTCACTCTTGCTTGATCACACTTTTTAGATTTCTTTTTTTCTTTTATCTTCACAATTTTTTCACAAATTTTTAGCAATATTTTACAATAAAATTCATCACTCACATATTTAAAATATATTTATTAAAAAATTCATCCAATTTCTTAGCCAAAATATTAGATTCAGTTTCGACGAGAACTGATAGACAAAAAATCCCGTCAACACGAACTATACATTATACGAACGTCCATCATTCTAACTCTATTATGGATGGATGGTATAAATACAAATAGTAAAGACAGCATATAATTTTTTTAATTCGTACACCAAAATGTCAAATTTCCCATAAAAAGTCAAAAGCAGAGGCACACAACAATTTTTGTAATTACAGATTACAATTTATTCGTGTAATCATGTATTTGCTCTGAAATCTGTACAATTTTGTACAATTTGAAATTACTCAAGATTACTGAAGATTAATTTCATGTTCACAAATCACGATTGAGTTGTTATATTTTATGTTATGATGCTATTAAATGTGAATTTTTAAAATGACCCCAATTGGGCAATGGGCATTACTCTTTATGAGAAACTACGCATTTGATTTAGATTCGTGTAGATGAAATTCGTTATATTATGGTAAGACATGAAAGGTACCATTACTCATAAGATAAAATATCCAAAAAATTTCCCTTGGAAGTAATTGGTTGTCACAATCATTTGTCATGATTTTTTTTTATTGCGTTCAATCCACGTTCCATCTAATTTAATTGTCATTGTCAGAATTATTGATAGCTCATTTTATTTGATGACCATTGTCCTAGATTTAATTTGAGATTAGATTAAAAGTACAATTTCGTTTGTTTAATTATTGCGAATGATTTTTAAAATCATATAATTTAATGTTATAAATTGTGAAAACGCTTTTATTTATTTTCTAAAGTATTTAAAACGAACATAGACATAAAAGAAATGAGTGGTTTTAATTTGAATAGTGGACAATTAACTCGAAATGATCTCGTCAGTTTATTACTTCGTGTTTCGATAGCATCAGTAGTTACATATTATTCAGTGAAGTGGATGATAAGTCAATTAGATCCAACAAATAAAAACAAAAAGAAAGCACGTGTGAAAGCTGAAGAACAGCTTAAAAGGTAAGATAAAATATAACCTCAATTATAGATTATGGCCTAAATTATGAATCTTGTGAAAACTCAATATTTTTTCAATTCAGATTAACGGCTGGTGAGGAAAGTTTCTCGGTAAATGTTAACAATTTAACTGACTATGAACTCATGATTGCATCACATTTGGTTGTACCAAGTGATATTCCAGTTAGTTGGAGAGACATTGCAGGGTTGGATTCAGTAATACAAGAACTTCGTGAGTCTGTTGTTCTTCCGGTACGTCATCGTGATTTACTTAAACAATCCAAATTATGGACAGCCCCAAAGGGTGTTTTATTGCATGGACCACCAGGTTGTGGTAAAACTTTAATAGCAAAAGCTACAGCAAAAGAGGCTGGAATGAGATTTATCAATTTGGATGTAGCTATTCTGACTGATAAATGGTATTTGAATTTATTTGATTTCTTTTTACGTATACATATCAAAATATCGATCGTTACAGGTATGGTGAATCACAAAAATTGGCTTCAGCTGTTTTTACATTGGCAGTTAAAATTCAACCGTGTATTATTTTCATTGACGAAATTGATTCATTTTTGCGATCTCGTAACACTCATGATCATGAAGCAACAGCTATGATGAAGACACAGTTCATGATGTTGTGGGATGGTTTAAGCACAAATTCTGAAACTATGGTCATTGTAATGGGTGCAACAAATCGACCACAAGATTTAGATAAGGCAATTTTACGTCGAATGCCAGCACAATTTCATATCGGTTTACCAAATGAAGAACAAAGATACAGAATATTGAAATTAATTTTAGAATCTGAGAATACAGCAACTGATGTAGACTTAATGCGTCTTGCAAAATTAACGAATGGATTTTCGGGTTCCGATTTACGTGAGTTATGTAGAAACGCATCAGTATATAGAATGCGTCAATTCATGAGGACCAATCAAGATAATATGCCAGATAATATGCGTCCAAATGAGCCATTAATTGCTATTTCAATGGAAGATTTGCTTAGTTCATTTGGCAAAATGAAAGAGTCTAAAATGCACACAGGGACACTTATCGCTGATTCAAGAATTGAATTAGATTAAAATTGTGAAATGTTAAAATAATAGATTTAGAAAAATAAAAATGTTTAATCCGTTTCTCTTTTAAATGTAAGGATTTAAAAAAAAAAATTAAATTACTTACAGTGTTATTGCTCCTGTTTAGAAGCTAAAAAAAAATTTAAAAAAATTTAAAATTTTGCTTGGTAGGTGTGATATTTTAATAATGTATGATGTTAAAAAAAAATAAATTTTATGTCAAAAAATTAAAATGAAATAAAATTCTTTAAAAACATTTGAAATTATTTTATGCTTTGAGAAGAAATCCATTTGTTCAGAATTTTGATTAAAATATTTTTGAGAAAAGAAAGAAAGAATATTGAATTTCTCATATTTTGTAACATTTTAATTACTCCCGAAAATTAACAACAATCATGATAAAGTTAAATAAAAAGTGTTCACATATGTAAGCATGCATGAAAGGAGACTACAATAATTTTTAAGCAAAAATCTACATATGTATGTACTTATGTAACGACAAATGCTACTCCAAATTTAAATAATTAATTTCCAATCTTTAACGAATCATTTTTATAGAATACATACTAAGAAGACCAAGAATAAAAAGTAATTACATATGTATGTTATATAATGTAATTTAATGTTTACGCGTTTACACTTTATATAATATAATGTATGGTAACTGAAAACACACTTCTTTTTTTTTTTCAAGTAAAATTTCAATTACAAAATGTTAGTTCTTTGTTTAGAAAGAAAATTTCTTGGCAATAGAACAAATATTTTATGCGTTTGGTGTTTTTTTATTTTTATTTTGTTATTTTTGTATTTAATCTTTGCTTTGCATGTACTTGATGAGGTCAATAACTCTGTTAGAGTAGCCAAATTCATTATCGTACCAAGAAATGAGTTTTACAAAAGTATCAGATAATTGAATTCCAGCTTTAGCATCAAAAATTGATGAATGGTTGTCGCTAATAAAATCAGAAGATACAACTTCTTCTTCGGTGTAATCAAGGATACCTTTTAATGGTCCATTGGCGGCTTCTTTAATTTTTTGTTTAATAGCATCATATGAGGCTGGTTTGCCCAAACGTACAGTTAAATCAACAACAGAAACGTTTGGTACTGGGACACGGAATGCCATACCAGTTAATTTTCCATTCAATGCTGGGATAACTTTACCAACAGCTTTAGCAGCTCCAGTTGCAGCTGGAATGATATTTTGTTGTGCGCCGCGACCGTCACGCCATAATTTTCCAGATGGTCCATCGACGGTTTTTTGTGTTGCTGTTGTTGCATGAACTGTAGTCATGAGACCTTCAAGAATTTCGAAATTATCATTAACGACTTTAGCAAGTGGTGCCAAACAATTTGTTGTGCAACTTGCATTTGATACAACTTTCATGCTTGGATCGTATGCTTCTAAATTAACACCACATACAAACATTGGTGCATCAGCTGATGGGGCTGAGATGATTACTTTTTTGGCACCGCCATTAAAATGAGCTGAAGCCTTTTCAACTGTAGTAAATACACCAGTTGATTCTACGACATATTCGGCTCCAGCACTTGCCCATTTGATATCTTTAGGATCACGTTCAGAGAATACAGTAATTTTTTGTCCATTTACAACTAAGAAACCACCTTCGGCAGTGACTGTGCCCTTGAAACGACCGTGAGTTGAATCGTATTTGAACAAATATACCATGTAATCAACTCCAATGAATGGATCATTGACGGCAACAACTTGTGCACCTTTTTCAAGAGCAGCACGTAATACCAAACGACCAATACGGCCAAAACCATTAATTCCAATTTTTGACATTTTTGCTTATAGATTTCCTATTTAGAAAAGAAATAACAAGAAAAATGGTGTAAATATAAGATTTTCATGAATTATAAAAGAAGTATCATATCAAGCACAAAAATTTACTTCGATATTTTTTAGTTTACAAATTTACATAAAATATAAAAAAATTAGTAATATTAGCCATTGAAAATATGTATTTTAAATTGCATATTATGTTATACACATTAAAGAAAACAAAATGGAAACCTCTAAAAACCTATGCAATTTAACGAGATGATGAAGATTTAAAAAAAAAAAATACTTCAAGAAATAATGGGCCAAGAATATTTCTTTTTCAAAGTTAAGATTTCTAATAAGATTTTTTTCTAAATTTCATTTTGTATTAAAATAAATTTTTAATGAAATTTACTTTGATCGAAAGACACCGGCAAGGTCATTAAAGGTCAAATGAATTTTAGATAAAATTCGTTGAAAATTCTCTTATTTAATTTGCATATATTGTTCAAAATACAAAATGTAAACAAAAAACATTTTTATATTTAAATTTGGAAATGAATTTATACAAAATTTTAGCAAAAATTTAATTATACAACATTAACATCAAGGTTAATAAGAAAAAAAAAATCTTATCAAAAAAATAAATTGTTAAAAAATCAATCTACTTTCTATAAAAAAGATTATCGACAAAATTAATAAATTTTTGTCTGTATTACAAAAACTAAAAAATAATGAACAAAAAAATTAAATTTTACAAAATTACTCACTTTTAAAAATTAATTAAAACACCAAAGGAATAAAAACACAACTTATTGCTTCAACTTACTCAAATCGAGTGTCAAATCAAGGGCAAATTTCTTTCGATTCTGAATAAAATGAAATTTTATCAGGGGGATAGGGGAGCACTTTAGTCTGATCAGATGGGATGTTGAATTGGAGCTTTTTTCAACTTAATTCAGCGATTTAATAAACCATCATGTGATGTACATATGTAAGCATTAAGCAATATAGTGATACCATACCATACATACCATGTATTGATGACCGTGTCATGCTGTGTTTAATAGAAATTTATTTCTTCTTATAGAACTTTTCACCCTATTTTAAGGTGAATTGGTTTACATTTTGTAACGGCTTCGTTTTTAAATTCTATTGAAAATTGTTAACAAATGGAATCGCAAATGTTTTTCTCGTTACGTACTTTTTAATTGAACTGCTAAATAACTTTGAGAGAAAAATATTTCAAAATAAAAATATAATAAGCAATATTAACATTATAAACTTAATTTTATTGATAAACAAATTATAACTATACATTTTGTTTTTTTCCGTTTTTTTTATTTTTTTTTTTAATAATTTGCATTATTGCATTATTTTGTCGATCAATACAATAAGTGATAAAATTTTAATGAACATAATTACATATTTCAAACTATTTTTTTTTTTGTTTACGTCTATATGCTTAACAAAGGAAATAAAACATAATTATTACAATAAAATAAAAATTAACTACTATAGAAAAATAATGTAAAAATCACAAATATACAATATAATGTCGAATTTTATAACATTCTTTTCCTTTTCTTTTTTTTTTTCTTAAAATTTGTATTAAAAATGGTTTATTACTACTAAGATTCATTTCTAATATTTTGTTTTTTTTTTTACAATTTATTACTTATTTTTAAATTTGTCATAGGTTTTTTAATGATTTTTATAATTATTTAAAAATTTAGCACGAAACTAATAAACAGAAAAATGTTGAAGCAATGCCATATCCTATTTATTTGCATTCCAATGTAGGTATTTAAGCTAAAAATCTCTTTTTTTGTAGAATAAACTGGTTTACAAATTTTTATGATAAATTTTTTTTTGTAAAGCATAAATTAAAAAATAAACGACAAAAAACTTAAAAAACGAAAAAATTATGTTAATGACAAAAAAAAAGACAAATAATCTTAAGTAAAAGTAGACATAAAAATGCATCATTAAAATCTTAGAACTTAAATTCCACAAAAAATTATCTTAAAAATTAGTTGACAGTTCACGTGTATACAAATGTTGGATGATACATTAAATAATTTGCTACAATATTTTTTTTTTGTTTTTTCTTTTTTTATAATCGATTTATTTGCGTTTTCTATTTATCAGTTGAGAAAATTTTGAATCGGTTGTTTAATTCGATTTCTGATATTCCTATGAACAAACTATTACTATTGAATGATTTGTGGTAATGGAGCATCAAAATGTTTGGGTACTGTACCGAGAGCATCAGCACTTGTACGTTCTGTATTGCAATTCTATATTAAAAAATTAATAAATACACACATTAAAAAAATAATAATAATAGAAAAAAAAAACAAAAAATAAAAAAAACTGTTTTTGTTAATTTAATGACTTAAAAATATTTTATTTACTTTTGGTTTAACACGATATGTATCAACGCATTCAACTGATAATGGGATCTTTTCAACTTCAAAATTGAAACCATTCGTACGAACAACAAGTAATGTATGCAATGGTACATTTATGTATGGTACTTGATCTGGTTTTGTGCCCATAAAATATGCCATAATACATCTAAGCACAGCCTGATGTGATACTACTAATACATGCGATTTAGTAAGTAATCCTTGAACGACACTATCAACACGTTGTAATAAATCTAGATATGATTCCCCATGTGGATAACGGTATTTGAATTTATCTTGATCACGCCATGCAAACTCTTGTGGGAAACGTTCTTGAATTTCTTCATATGTAAGACCTTCACAAATTCCCTAAAAACAAAAACAAAAAATGATAATAATTTTCAATTAGCGAAAACACAATATTTGCATGTTTACTTTGTAATAGGTACTTACTGCATTAATTTCATTTAAATCATTAACTGCTGCTCTAGGACCTGGAATGTTTTGTACTGTATGAATTGTACGCTGAAATTCTGATGTCCATATTAATTTTGGTCCAGGACATGTCTTTTGATTCTCTTGGAATAGGCGTGTTAAGCGTTCTGCATATTTCCAACCACGTGGTGATAAATCAGCATCACCACCGATACGACCTAACACATTGAATTCAGATTCACCATGCTATTAGTAGTGTAGAAAAAAATAAATAAAATAAATGCTAATGAACAAATAGGTATATGTATTATTAAAATTTATTTTACTTACCCTACTAAAATAGAATACTTGTTCTCTGATAACAGGATGAGATAGAACACCCAAAATTGAAGTTTGTAATGCACCTTGAACACCACGAGCTGTTACTGAATGAAGAAATGGATTTTCTGAGTTATTCACCGTAATTAATGGACTTTCCATAGGTGTACATTTTTCATATGTTGGTGTGAAACGAAGAAGCTAAATATTTTAAAATAAATGTTAAAAAATTTAACATTTAAAAAAAATAAAAATTTTGTTTAAATTAAATTTGAATTTAATTTGTTTACTTTGTCAATGAATATTCTGGTCCAATCGGTGTTTTTATCGATTTTCTGATAATATCGAACCATTTCTTTAATATTAAGATCAATACTTTTTTCATCACAATCGAATTCAACAATTAAGTGATGATAAATGCTCTCTCTACAGAATGCAGATATAAACTGACGTGATTGACGTGTTAAATGCATTCCATCAATAATCTAAAAGAAAAAAAAATGTTTAATTTAAATTAAGCAAACACTAAAAATTATTCGTATCAAATAAAAAATATTTAGGTACTTACAGCAACATTATTGCCTTCTCGGAACCAACTCATTATTTCTGATAGTGTCTCAGTAGTTGCGTTCATTTCCACTGTAAATACTGAGTGAAAAAAAAAATTATTTTGTAATTAATATTTAATTTAATATATTTGAAATAAAAAATAAAAAAAAAGTTAAAAAAAAAAATAAAAAATTCTTTAATCAAGGGGGCACCCGGGTTTGAACCGGGGACCTCTCGATCTGCAGTCGAATGCTCTACCACTGAGCTATACCCCCTCGCTACTTTACATTTGCTAATAAGATACTTCAATAAACCATTTCTAAAGTTCAAATAATGCTAAAATCATATCTTCTTTTTTACATTATACAGTGGTAGAACACTCATAAAAATTAATTTTCATTTTACAAAAATTAATTCAATTTTAAATTTCATTTTTGTGTTTACCTTTTGCTAATTCACCTTTCCAACATAAATGTCGTGCTATTTTGTGTGCAGCAAATGATTTTCCACGGCATGGTAGACCAACGATAGTAACTACTAATGGTGCACGTAAAGGACATGGTGTTTCAGTTGAAAATATTCCTGTTGCTCCGATATCTAAAAAAGAAAACAATATAAATATAAAAATAAATATTATTTATTACAATTAGGTATATTATATAAACATTGAAAAATGAAAAATGTTAAAAGGATAAAATATCTTTGTGATTAATTTCTTGATTTTGAATAGCATTTGAAGGTCAAAAGGATATTCGTTTTTTTTAATGTAGGTTATTCATCTTCGAACATGCACATCGAATAATGTTTTTATTCAAACGTTTTCAATTGAAAATTATTTAATTTACCTAGTTTTTGAGTATTAGTGCACTTTTTAAATGTAAATAAAAGTTTTCGTAAAAACATTTTTAAATTATATTTAACACTTTTACTTTTTAACATTTGTTTTTCTTTTTCTTTTAATTTTTATACATATTTTAAAATTCAGCACTTTTGTTTTAATATCAAGTGAATAATACAATAATTTAACTTATAGGTATATATAATTTGCTTTTCCAAAAATAACTTTTCCTTTCATTTTCATCAACAAAATAAAATTAACAAAATCTAAAAATCAGAAAATTTTAAATAAAAGAAAAGACATTTACATTTTACCACTTTTTTTTTTTTTAAAGTAAAAATAATAAACTTGTATTTTATACTAGCCGTTGAACAAGTATTTGAGATTTCATATGTGAATGAACGTTGAAACTAAACAAAGCAAAACGTTATGTATTTACATTACAAAAAAAAAAAAAAATTTTTTTGGTTTTCGATTTTGCATTGTATGTACAAATAACGTGTACATAACATACATGTGTACATTTGTACACTACATACATGCTTGCCTGTATACATATATTTCTAGCATTTCGATTAAATAATTTGAAAGTATGCCAAAAAAACAGATACTAAATCAACCATCATTTTGTTAATTAAAAAATTCAAATATTCTGCTTTATTATTTTTTACACTTTTTAATTTGCTTTTTGTTATTTTAAAATAATTAATAACATATGCATCACGAATTTAACGATAAACCTTTATATTGTTCTTGTATGTATGAACCAAAAATGCCTATTATAATATATCTAAATAGTTTCATCGTAATAAACACAACAACGTATGTAAATTTGTATGAAACAATATTTCATTTTCACTTTCAATAAGAGTTTGACAATTTAATTATTTCTGATTCTGCGCTGAAGAAAATTCTTGAAGACTTTCAGAAAACAGAAATAGACGTTATGAAATTAAAAAAAAAATTTTTTTTTTTTAAATTTGGAATAAAATTGTACATGTTAGTAATTTAGTATCCATTCATGTAGCCACCCATTTGGGTAGGTCATGACAAAAACGAAATAAAATTAAAATAATTTTTTTTTTTTGTTTTTTGGAGGAACATCTTGCATTTCTAATGTGAAAAACATTATTTTTGTAAACAATTCACATGTTATTGAGACAATAACTATAAAATTTGATAAAAATGTTATTTATATGAGATACGGGAACCAAAACTAATGTACATTAACATACCATGTATCTACATGAATATTTTATGATTAAGATATGGAATATGGACATGAAAATGTACACAAATAAACATTGTATAGTGTAAGGAGGAGCAGGAGATAAAACCTAAAATGTTTACTTTGCAGCTGATTAATATGAAAGGGAAAGTCTAGGCTTTCTTACCATATGATGACATTGCTTATATGCGTGACTTTACATGTATGTACTTATATTGCTAGTATTCAAGAGCTATGAATGCAATAAATGCATATTTTTGTTGTTGTGTATATCAATGTAATTTAATTTTAAGTAATAATAAAAGCACATCATGAATATAAATAACTAATTTTTTTTTGACCATATATGTGTGTGTTAAAACAAATAAATAATATTCAAAGTATTGTTATTATATTTAAAATGATAAACAAGATACTTAAATGAATATGTAGATTTAATTAAAAAAAATTATTTTCATACATACATAACCAAAAAAATACAGTAGTATATAGAAATGCAACTTAAATATTAAAAAAAAAATGAAAGTGTTAAAAGGCAATTGAATTAAATGTTTAAATTTGCAGTTAAAATTCAATTAAATGTACAAAAAATCAATTTTGTTGATTTTTCCTTTTATTATTTGATCAAAATGAATTTTTTCTTTCATCATTTGATCAAACTAAAAAACAAAAATAAAAACAAAAGTAGATATACGATAAAAATGATACCATTATGTTAATTGAAAAATTTTAGTTGATTTACCAAACAAAAATTAAAGCAATTAAAATTTAACTTAATATCTAATCTGTTTGTTTATCTTTTCTTATAGTTTACTCGTAAATATTACATAAAAATATAAAATTTCAAGGTTAATATTTAAAATTACACGTTATTATACACAATTTATTTAATTTAAATTTTAAAATGTATGATTATTATGTGACTGAACAAAATAAGATAAATTTAAGACAGTAGATTTTAATTAAATATTACAATAAAATTTTATTAAACTTTATTTACTTTTATAAATATTTAAATGTCATGTTATGTCATAAAATAATAATTTTTCTGCTTTTAATGTACATAAAAATCTATGTTTTATTATACTTATATGTATATTTTTGTAATGTTGTATGTGTACATATGTATATGTAGTAGGTGGGCGTGAATTGGGTCATGTAGAAATTGATATTAGGTTATTATTTAAAAAATAAATAAAAAAAATCATTTGTTTTCAGTTATTATTTCATTTTCATTTTTTTTAGTGGATAATCATCAAATGAGTTAAGTAAATACAAGTTTAATAGTTTTTTATATTAATTTTTATTTATGTGTTTTTTCTAATTTATCTTTGTCTTCCAGATTACGTAACTACAAAAAAAAAAAAGACAAATTATTATTAGAAATATAAAAAAGGAAAATAAAAATAAAATCATATGCCATAATTATAAACAAAATATGCGCATACATATGTATGTACATATGTTCATATATAAATAAATGTTCATTTGATGGAATATTTAATTACGTGAAAATTGATGCCCTGATGCTTTCATTACAACAGCATCAGAAAACTCGTTTAAATTCACGTGAGCAAACGATACAATATTTGTATGCAATGTATAAGCAAGTATAAGTAATTAATAAATTACTATTAATATTAAAATAAATATCAAGAAATTATTATTATGAAGAAGCTCCATTCACACATATACCTATATACATATATACATACTTATATCAGTAATTAAGAAAAAACAAATTTCCTATCATTTCATCGCAAAAGATAATAAACAATGAGAATTGAGAATTGTAATTGGATTAAATTATTATAAATTTTAAATTTTTTTATTTATTTATTTAGTTTTATTTTTATTTTTAAAATTTTTTTTATACATACATATATCACGTAATATACATTTGATGAACTTTGAACAAAAAGCTATTGTACATATCTTTCAGTCGTTTTAAAGATAACGAAAAGAAAGCTTTATATATTGATATTTTATTCGTATAATGAATGGGCTTTAAAATTCATTTTGTAGTAAAATACTAATATAAAATGAAATCGTTTTAGTTCATTTCAAATTAATTAAAGTTAATACGAGAAAATCAAAAAAACTAAAAATTTAAAATACTTGAATTTACAGTCCAACATAACTGAGTTTTTTTCTTTTGTTTGTTTTGAAAATACATAAAACTTGAGAAAAGAGAAAAACAAAACTATAACAAAAAAAAAAAAAAAGTTTTCCTCTTATGAAAAATTCAAACTTTATATAAGTGTATTTAAAATTTTAACTCTACTCTTGAAACTCGGTAAGTTAGTCACGACAAACAATCTTTTTTTTTTCTGTGCCATTTTCATGAGGAAAATTTACTTGTATTTTCATTTGTAATTTTACTTTTATTTAAAGAACTTGTTGAAGATTTACACAAGAAAAGGTTATTTGCTAAGAAGTTACAAAAAACTTGTATAAGAAATTCTATTGCATGTAGTCGTACATAAATAAGTTTTATGGATACATACATATGTATATGTGTACATATGTATATATCCGTGTAATAAAAAGAATTTTTTTTGAAGTATTACTGGTTTTTATTTTATATATTTTCTTGAGCATGTTATATACTACTAAAATGAAATTTCTTCTGATGTGTTTTGGATATTTCAACAAACTATAAGTATTCAAATATCCATAGACTGCATGTAAAGAATATCTTAACAAATCTTAGTAAGCATTGTGGTATTTAAAGCTGAAGTTGTAAGAGTTACTTTATTGATACTGACATAACTTAAGTTAGTATATATGTATGTAACTTTAATATGTTGAATAAAATTGTAAGCATTGTGAGTGAGATCTGGATATTACAAAAAATATAAAACAAAATTATAAGATCTGACTATTTCGCTTTCAGTCATAAAAAATCTATATAACGATCAAGTTTTAACCAGATCATTATTGCAATATATACTATCATACTTTAACTTTTGTTATATTTTAGTTTAAAATAAAATTCAGTTTTATTTTATATCTCAAAGTGTATAGTAGGTATACATATGGATATATGTGATTATTAAGCAAAATTTTCAATCGATAAATAATTGAAGTATTCGCAATTATTGTTATATTGCATATTAATTTTTTTTTTTTTTAAGAATAATATTTTATTCTATGAAGTTTTCGTATATTTTAATAAATTTTAAAATTTAATAAAATTGTGTTCGATATTGTATTCACGTTTATACGTAATATATACAGTATAATTAGACTTTAAAATTTTAATAATTTTCTTTTATGAATAATAATAACAAAAAAGAAAAATAAGTTTTTTTCAAGCAAAATAAAAAAATAAGAAAAATTTTAATATCAATTTAAAATTAATGTTTTAATGTTGTATAAAAAAAAAATTCAACTATTATCTATCACAAATACAAAAATAATAGTGTATTTCTATTAAAAAAAATAATAATAAAATAAATTTATCAGTTTAATGTGCATACAACAATATCAGTAAACGTGTATCGTAAATTTGTAAATTGTACAATAAGTGATAAGTATAGTTGATAAGTTTTTTGTTTTTCATCTTTCTACATATGCTTCTTTTGTAATTTTTGTTTTGTTAATATAACGTATATTTATGATTGTGGTTTAGTATTTTTTTTTTCGCGTTAACATATACACATACAAAGAAAATTATTATATTTTGCAGTATTTTTTTTATTAGAAAGTACAAAATTACAAGAGAAAAATATAAAATTAAAAGTTAAGTGTAGAATATATAACTTTGGGAATAGAAATAATTTCTCAATAATTGATAAGAAAAAGGTATGTTATTTTTAAATTTGTATTATTATCTACTATATATACTGTCATTAATGCCATTATTATTATTTTATTTTATTTTTTATTTTTTTTGAATATAACACTAGAAAAACAATTAAACATTTTAAAAAGAATAGTAGTAATAAATAATTTCCTATCGAATCGATAAACAAAAGATGTGATAAATATGACTGTTTATTTATTATTATTAATTCTTAATAATTTTTATACCATATCCATGTGTTTTAAATTTTGTTTATTTTTCAAAGAAAAATATAGATAAATCTCATATGTATAATTCATTCGTATAATTGATTCGTGATAAATGCATTACAATAAATACAGTATTATTATATTATTGTTTGAGATTATTTATGCAAATCATTACGTTTATTTCATTAATGGAATTTTTGTAAATAAATTTCATGTTATATTAAAGTAAAATATTTCAAATATTTAATCACATTTTATATATTGAATAAAATTTTATGATCACGACAAAATCAATAAAATTGATTTGTTATGTATAATTTATGAAGAAACTATTTAAATAATAAAAAAATTATTAATAACATATTTACTCCAACAAAAAAAAAAAAAAAAAAAAAAAAAAAAACAATAAAAAATTAAGAAGAAAAACTGACTTTGAAAAATGCAAAAATAATATATGTAAATAATTTGTAAAGATTAACTTTTCCTGTTTAATTAAATACTACAAAATAAGAGAGCAAAAAAAATCCAAAACTATTTCGAACATCGTTATTGTTTCTATGAAAAAAAATTACAATCAAAATCGATTAGATCTGTCTTTATTGAATTACATTAATTTTGATAAATTTAATAAAAAACTTTACACGTTTTTAATAATTTTGTTTTTTGTTAAATATTTTTATGAACATTAAACCGAACCAGGTAGACACATTAAGGTGTACACTTGGTTACAATTACAGAATTTTCGTTTTTATTTCATAATGATTATTAAAAGTATGTATAAAAAACAAAATAAATGTATGTACATACATTGTATTTTAAAATAATAATTTTATTTGTTATGTGCAAAGTATAAATAAATAAATTAAATAACAACTTTTCTTCTTTAATTTTTTTACACATTACATATCATGTATGTACTTATTTGTTGAATATAAAACGCAATGTAAAAAAGAAACCAGAAAATAAAAAAAAAACAGACAATAATCGAATACCAAAATGTTTGTATAATAATAATATGAAAAAAATAATGACAAGAATTTTAATTAAAATAAATAAAAATTATGTTATTAAATTATATACAAATTTGTTTGCGTATTTATATATTTATAATATCGCGTTTTGAATTTAAATACAATAATTACATAAAATATTATAAATTTAGAATTTCCTTTTTAAAACAAAAATAATTGTATTCTTTAAAAATATACGACAAAAAAGAAAGATGTACAAACATGTTTATAAGTTAAATCTTTTCTTTAATGTAATCTTGTTGGAAGATATGACGTCAAAGACATAATTTTTATATTACAATATAAAAGATTTAATCAAACAATGATAATAATTTTAAAGTAAATGTATATATGCAAAAATGTAAAGTACTTTAAATAAAATTTTAATTTATATAGAAATTTATTTTAATTTGTTTACATATTTGTGTATAAGACATGTATAAACTATCTTTAATTCGATTAATATTCAAATTATACTACATACATATGTATGTATGTACATTGATTAATCTTTTATTATTCATGTTTGATAATGATTTGATCTTTTTTTTTTTTATTTTTTTATTGATTAAATTAAAAAATTCATAAAAAGATTTATATATACTTATATTAAAATCTCATCAAAAGATTTTTTTTTTTGTAATATTTTATATACATTTAATACTATTATCATGCATTTATGTATTTTTATGCACCACCCCATATACATGTGTATATACAAATTTATACATATGGGTACATAAATCGTATTATAATGTTTGCACAAAGAAATATAAAATGCTGATAATAGATTTATCTTCAATAAGTTGTATTTTATAGTAATATATACATACATATATGTACACAATTTAACTTGTTTTCCCGGAAGATGATTACTTTAGTCTTTTTTACATAAATACATACAAATATGTAAACGTGATTTTTTCTTTTCATAGTGTGTAGCAAATAATCATTTTATAATGGTAGTTTTATAGCAGAATTTATTTTTAATAGAAGATAAATATATTTTTATTTTATTTTAAACTAACAAACAGATTCATAGTGCACAATAATTATTTATTAATTTTTGATTGCGGAATATATTTGTAAAATTTCACTTTTGTTCGATTTAAAATATATTGATTTTTTTTTTTTTTATTGGGTTGGGGCTGTTAAATACGTGTTCGTATTTGACGTACACGTACTCTATATTTTATTGAAAATTGATCGATTAAATTATGTTATAATCCTAATCGAAAGTGGATTTAAAAAAAAAAAAAAAATTTTTTTTTTCATTGCTTATGAATTGTTTTTTTGTTTTCTATTGTTTATTATTTTTGAATACATACACATGTGTATGTCGATTTATTATTCTTTTGTTCAACATTTATTGTATTGAGATCAAAAATCTTTTTTCAAAAATCTAACATGTCAAAATATTTATTGTTTAAAATCATGTTGATTGTCGACATCATTTATTGTTTAACTGATGATTTGATGATATCTTAAATGTACAATTTTTATAATCAATAATTACTATCGATAAAATAAATTACAATTACATATAATCATTTTTTATGTATTTGAAGGTTTAAACACCTTTTGGTTCCCTTTTAATTTGAGTACTCTGACAGTGACAAGTTAATAACATTTTCATGTTCAATTTATTTGTTAATTTTTTTTTTTTTTTTATTTCAAATTTTTAAATAAAATGAAATTAAAGGGAAGATAATTTTTTTTTATTCATGTCTTCTGTATTCTGATTTAAAAATAATAATAATAATAATATTTGTATGATTTATCTTGTTTGTAATACAGTGCTTAGTCATTTCCTTCTTGAAATATATCACATTTGAGGCGTATTTTTATGTAATTTTAACTTCCCTCTTTATTTAAAATTGTTTTCAGTTGTTAATTTTTTTCCTAAACTGTATACATAATATACAATAAAAAATAAATAAAATGACTAATTGATTCATGATTATTATTAAATGCTATAAGTAAATTTATAAATAAACAAATTCAATTTTATTTAAAAAAAAAATTATAAATGGTTTTTTTTTTTTATAAGACATAAATAATCTTAAATAATTAGCAATCATTGGCTTATAATAATTTATTTATGTGTTGCAAGTAAATATATTTAATTTACTAAGCTTTCAAAATTTTGATAATGAATGTATGCAAAATACTATAATTATGTACATTTTGTTTTTTCCTGACAATTATTATAACTATCATCCTACTATTCATATTTCACCTTGACAACATGATGATGATTTATTTATATATACATAATTGTCAATAATGATCATTTCCAAAATTAGGTAAATAGGTTTCGGATACTATTGTTTACTGATCAATGATATTTTATTATACAATTTGCATACATCAAATTTAATAGTAATGAAAACTTTTTAATAAATAAAATCTTCAATAAAATAGAATGATCAAAAAGAAAATGTAATTGTTAAAATTGCAATAAGAGTGAAAATTAATTGCTATATTCATGCAAAATATGTATCCATATACATCAAATGTATGTATATTTTTTGTTTATATTATGAATGTACATATGTACATATGGATGTGCAAAAACTAAAAACAAAAAAGACAATTACATATAGGTATGATGTATTTGAAATCAATTTAGAAAACTCAATTGATTACTATCAATTTTAATTTATTAATTTTAAATTCAGGAATATTTATATTTCAATAAATTTATTAATTGATGAAAAAATTAAATAAAAATTAGAAAGTTAAACTCGACAACATTTTCGTTTTAAGTATAGCTGCATGCTGTAATTAAAGTAAATTATATTGTATGGACAGTATGTACTATATTACTGATCGAATTTATATACATACATATGTACATACATATGTATGTATAAAAAATTTTGAAAAATTAAAAAGATTCACTTTTAATATTGAATTTAAAAAATAAAGTCACGATTGATTTAATCGAATCGAATGTTATTTCGCAATACATAATATATTATTCATATTGTATGTACATATGTCTACGTAACATATTTATTTTTTAAATTTCGTATTTATGAAAGAAATAACAAGTTTCTTATTTCCTTTCGTTTTACTGCACCTTAAAGCATAATATTTTTATGTATATTAATATAGAAGTACTCATATATTATTTCAATAATCTAGATTTTGTTAATTTATTTGCTGATTTAAAAAAAAATTTTTTTGCCAGTATACTATATGTACGATGTCGAATACATAAATAAATTAAACGATGATTATGATGATGATAACGGTCACATCTGTTTATGCAAAAAAAAATTAATTTAAAAAAATAATTTTTTTTTTTAAATTATTAAAATAAATACATTTAAAGTACATTCTATTTTACAATTTATTTTTTATTTTCACTTTCATTTGCACATTACGTAATATTTTTTAATAAGGCATATGTATGTATTTTCCTTCTTAAAAAAGAAAACACGACAACGTACCTATACATGCATATATTAAAAGTTATGCATTGTACCGAATAATGGTACATATAATGTACATATATATTGTACATACATACCAGTTTACTAGTTATCGTCGTACAATTCCTATAATTACAATCATCCATCATTGTAAAAAATTAGTTAGTAGTGTAACGATTTTGCCACTTTTTTTCTTCTTTTTTTAGGCTAAATTATAGCAATTGTTTATAGTGTTAAAATAAAAATGATTTGTTTGCAATGTAAAAACATTTAATTAAAACTAACAAAATGTATTCGTATACTGAAAAATTTTTTCTAACAAAATATCTTTTTTCAATGATTTGTTATATTAACAAGTAAAAATAGGTAAAATTGTATTATTCGCAGATATAAGCACAGACAAAATATAAGCATGCATTCGTGAAATAAAAATGAAAACTAATTACATATTTATGTACATAAAAAAACACGTATGTTTGTATATTATATTTTCTAAAAGAAATCCAGACAATGAAAATGAGGATATGTGATTTATCCAAACAATTAAAAAGACATATGTATGTACGTATTATTTTTGTCAATAAAAAATTCATATTTTGTCACAGGAAACTGCGAAAATTTCAACATTTTATTTTTTATTTCGTTTTTTATGTAAGCATATACACATACGGTATACGCATACATTTCGACTGTGAGAAAAAGTCAAAAAGACAAAATTATTAAGTAAAAATCTGAAACGAAAGAGTTTCTATTTTTGTTAAAAAATATTAATTTGTCATTTTTTCAGTATAATCTTTTAAAAACAAAACAAACAATTAAATATTTATGTATGTTACTATTTAATTTAGAAAGAAAACGATGTCAATTTGCAGGCACAATGTTTGCAAAATTTCATCATTTTAAGGAATAATATAATATTTACACACACATGTACATCAAAAGATACATATAAGAGATAAAAAACAAATACTATGTATTTTAGTGTGTGTAAGTAGTTTTATGAACATTTTAAAATTATATTTGCAAATCAACATCTTCCATGGTCATCACTATATATTATCATCTGTTTTGTTTTTTGACTATCCCATTTTTTATTTTTCTCAAATTTAATGACCATCATCAGCATCATTAGATCATTAGGTCATTTTAATATTTTTTCTGGACACTTAATTAATATTTTGATTAGAATATTTTCAAAAAATTTAATTTTTGCAACTAATGATACATTTTAGTCTTTTAAAACTGTTAGGAAAGCATTAATTGCAGATTAAACCGATGTTATGTTTTTTACATGTTTTGTTTTTGCATGTTTTTAATGTTATAATTTAGAAAAAGAAGCTATTTCTAGACTTATACATCTAACTAAATTTTTACAGTAAATTTTTGAAATGAATTATTTTTGTAGTTGTACGGATAAGTACATATACCTATACACATGTACATATACATAGGTACATAGTTATATTATAAATTAAAATTTTTATTTGAATATTTATACATGAATTTTGAATATACATGAATTTATTAAATTCCACGTTTTTTATTCATAATCATATTATTTAACATACATACATACATACATGTGTATATTTCACATGTTAAAATAATAACAAGTTTTATTTTGTGAAATCTAAAAGTGAAACAAGATACAAAATATATATTTTTTTTTTGTTAATAGTTTTAAGAAACAATAAAGTTTTTTTTTCTATTTTTATCAAAGGTCATCAAACTTTTACGAATAAAATACGTAAAACTTGGTAAAACATATACCCATTTTTTTCATGATTGACTGAACATATCTTACATATTGTACATACATATGTATGTATTTGTATCTGTTCATGTGTTGTACACATTAAAGGTGAAGTTTGTATAATTTTTTTTACTTGACTCGCACTATATTTTCAAAAACACATTGAATGCGAATTTGTTATTTTTATTTATTTATTTTAATTTCATTTTTTTAAAGCTAAAATATTGATTTATAAGTTTTGATATTAACTACCAGTATAAAATTTTTGCACCATATTATGCATTAAATTTATGTTTACGTTGAAAAATTAATTGCAGAGAAGGCAAAACTTTTATTATTTGCTTTTAATAAATAATAATTTTTAATTTTTGTCGAGATCATTAAATACCACGTAACGCAAAATCGAATTTAAATTAAAAAAAAAAAAAAAAACGAAATTTCATAAATATTTTATTGAAAGCTACTTCATCATCAATAAAATATGTTTTTTGAACGTTAACGATTTTTTGTCCCTAAAATATTCTTCTCTGTTGTAATATACAATTATGTAGTTCAATTATAGGTAATCGAAAAGATGATTATGCAAATGTTGTATGTAATTATTCATTTAATGATATATACATTTTTTTTCCTGTAAGAAACGGTTCAAGTAAAAAGTACATTATTTTGACGATTGGTTTAATAATGACTTTTCACCGTTCATTATTTCTCATACAAATAATATACTTTTCTGAAAAATTGTATAACTACGAATACAAAACCTTTTTCTTACTTTTTTTTAAATGTTAGTTAATCTAAAAGTATTTTCATCTTTTTTGGATGTTTCTTTTTATTTTTAAAAAACCACCTCCATCTTTGTATGATTTAACATTATAGCAAGATCATGTAAAACCGGCCGTAATCTATATTATAATTTTCGTCAAATATGTACATATATTGTATGATCAATATTATACATAGCATATGTATATGTATGTAAAATTGCTACTTACAAAAATTTTGTATTTTTTATGTATAGGAATTTAACCATGGTAATCGGTTGACCGTTAACATAAATATATACATATGTACATTATAATCAAAACTAAATGTATAGTTTTGTGTATGATATGTAACGTGATTACTTTTACATATATGTACATATGTATGTATATATTTTCATTTACTTTTTTTTTGTGTGTGCAAAAGTAATTAAACGTTTTGTGCGGTTTTATAAACAATGTATGTATGTATATACGTATGTATGCATATACTACATACAAATACATACATGCACATACAGTCAAATTAACTTCTTCTGATATATCATTAATGATTATAAACTAAAATATAATAGCAAGTTGTTATAATATAAGTATTATAAATATAACAAAATGCGGAAAATAAGACGAATAAAAAAAGCGCCAAGAATTGCAAAATCACTTTCTAAAATGAAAATGAAAATGAAATTATAAAGAAAGCAAGTGAATACATTTATGTTATACATATGTATACATATTTACAAGTAAACAAGAAAAAATTCAAATTATTACAAGAGATAGAAAGGAGAAAAATTACATGAAGATAGAGACTAAGATCAGGGTATTGATGCAGCAATATTGTATTAGCAAAAATAATAATAATAATAGTTGTAATAAAATGCTATCATCAATCAATCAGCAAAAAAGAGGTTCAAATCAAGAACTGGCTCCATGCAATATTTTTATGCCCACAATCCACAATTATATACCGTGCATATGTGTTAAGATATTTATTTCTTGATGATTCAGGTCGATGGCAGTGATATTTACGTCTGAATGTGTAGAATTATTGGTCATATATATATAATATGTGTGAAAAGTCCTATTGCTGTATAAGTACAGTTTTGCAACTGTTAAATGATAGAGAAAAAGAAAATAATAGGTATTTCATTTAAAATTTTAAACCTGCTTCATTTAAAAATGTGTGCTCATACTTGTAAATCAAAAATGCAATTTATGATAACTTCTGTATTTCAAGTGCATATAGTATTTGAAGCAAAACCAGTAAATGAAAGGGAAATTATACAACTAACTTATACTTAACACTGTATGGTATGTGTTAATTTGAAAGTACAATTAAAGATGTAGTTTTATCACTATAACAAATATGCAATCAATATGTAATGAAATTTTGAACTAAACATAAAAAATTTTCATATTATTCAATTGTTTACTGTAAAAAAAAGCTTCATTTAAAAATCGGTTATATACTGTTCATTTTCACGTACACTTCAGTACATACATACATATATGTATTTATTTGGCTATATCAAAGAATCCCATATTTAATTAATAGTAAAGATTTTCTTTGTTTTTGTTAATTTGTATAAATTGTATTCGTATAAACATCATTTAAATAAATAAATAATCTGACAGTTTTAAATAAAAAATTTATTAAATTAAGCATTTATAGTCAATTTGCACATATTTTCTTTGTTACTGCTTTGTTATTGTTGTTAAAAGGAAGCAAAAAAATTTCTTTGTCATTCTTTTATGTAATTTAAATGTTTAGCATTTTTTTCTCCCAAGTTTTTCTTTAATTTTTTAAAAAGAAACATTTTTGTATTGTAATTTGTGCTTACACATTCATAAATAGGTATACACAGATGTACATGTATACATTTAGAAATATTTTTTCGTAGTTGTATACATATGTATGTAATGAGTATTGTGGGACAATTTATGAAGAATAATGAAAACAATATAATAAAA
This sequence comes from Anthrax anthrax, assembly GCA_963971155.1. Taxonomy (NCBI): domain Eukaryota; kingdom Metazoa; phylum Arthropoda; class Insecta; order Diptera; family Bombyliidae; genus Anthrax; species Anthrax anthrax. The sequence continues at coordinate 25,232,169 of OZ020119.1, forward strand.
CATTTTGAAAACTACCTAAATCATTTAACAAATTTGTTTATGATGATTCGTGAGCATGACTAAAATGATTTGGCCTTGATCAATATCATGACAGTATAAAAATCAAAATAAAAAATTCTTTTATTTTAATTTATTTTTTTTTTTTTTTAAATGATCATTAACAATTGCGTACTTTTTTGTTATATGATTTTATTGAGTTTCATTTTAGATTTTACCTTTTCATTTGTTATTAAATGTATTTTTTATTATGCAATTTTGATTTTGTATAAAATTAAAAACATAAATGGTTTATTATGTGTTAATGATAAAGTTGATTGATTTGATTCTATTTCCTTTTCAGAAAAAGAATTTAAAAAAAAAACGCAAACGAATGAACTATCAGTATTTTATATTTAAAAAAAAAAAATCAAAGAACTGACTTGTAAACTTGGTAAATTTGAACTTTCAGGTTTTTTTTTCCTTTTTGGCATATAAATATAAGCAGCTTTTTGTAATGATTTAGGTATTTATATAAAAATTAAGAAAACAGGAAAATTTTATGAATAAATACTGGAAAATTTCATATTTACAATACACTATGCAATTATGTATGTACAAACATACATACCTACATATTAATTATATACATATGTATGTATGCTTTTTTTAAAATTTTTCATGTAAACAATTTAATTTTGATTTAATAGTTCTAAATGTTAGTTACAGTATTTTGATAATATCACACATGCATATTAAATTATTATTCTGTTTCGCTCCTATCTAGAGCATATGGTTTCGATTATGATTATATACATAAAACTTGTATTGAAAAAATTTTTTTGATGATGTTTGGTACGTGTAAACTACAGCTATACCACAAGCCACACTATAATGCACAATTTTAAATTAAATTTCACATAAAATAGAAAAAAAAAAAATCCATTAAAATAAATTGTCCTATATTTTTGTTTATGAGACTGAATTAGTTTTTTATTAATTATTTTATTTTGTTCACTTACTTTGTATTCTCATTTTGTTTTTTAATTTTTAAAATTTTCACAAGTTTTTAAGCGAACAAAAAACTTAATTTTAAATTTATTTTGTGAATTATACACGTTCTTACTGTTTGAAATTCAACTGACGAAAATGTTACCTAGTTTAAATTTCTATACATTTTATATTTTTATTTATTACATATACGGTACATATTTTATTTTGCCTTGATTCCACCAAAGTAAAATGAAAAAATCATAATGACATTACAAAGTATTAAATAAATAATTTTTATCTTATTTATTTTATTATGATTAATGATAAAAAATTATGGAAATTGAAATACCTATAAAATTTTACTCAAACAAATAAAGACTAAGTATAAAATTCTGGTAATACTTTTCAAAATGTTGAAATCAATTATTTATGATTACACTGTTATTACAGTGCAAATGATCAATAGGTGAAATATTATTTATTATTTTATTTAATAAAACAGTAAAATCATATAATGATAAGTGAATTTCAATTTCGATAATATAAATTTTGTCAAATAATTTGAGCATAATTATACTTTTGTAATGTACGTACGTATTACGATGAATAAAAATTATGTGTAAATTTATATATCTTATCAAATAAAAATAAATTAATGGAATTATCATGTTTCATTATTTTTTTAAAATAATTATACGCATGTACACATATTCATTGCATATATGGTATGCAAAATTTTTCAATCATATTGATTGAAATTATGTGAAAAATCGAATAGTATGTATGGTGACAACTTTTTTTTTACATCCTTGACATGAATCAATTACAAAAAGCGGTGAATACCTACATATTTTTATTTTTATTTTTTAATGTACTATAAATAAAATTTTTTATAAATTTGTTGACTTTGATTTTGAAGTGGAATTAAACACTTAAAATTTTTACGGTATGAAAATTCATAATCAATATTAAACAAAATAACAAAATAAAATTATAAAAATGAAATAACTGACTACAATAGTAAATAAAGCATAAAAATTATAATTATATGAAATCTATAACTGAAATTGTGTTTAATTTAGCATAGATATAATAAAGAGGGGAATATAATTAAAATAAATAATACAATACCTTAGGAAAAAAAAAAAAAATTCGTGAAAAAGCAAAACATAATTATAAATATCATAAGTACCACATATGTATAACATATGTACATACGTATTTCTCACATTAAATTAAATGTTCATATTTTTAAATTTTATTTATGTTTTACCACAGTATTACCTGGTATTACCATGTATTACATAACATTTTATCTAGATACGAATGTATATACATATATACCAATTAATGTTGAAGACCTTAAATGTAACATTTTTTACGCCTATTAAATTATAAGATTTTTATATAACGTACGGTACTCGTTCACACAGAAAAAAAAATTCAATTTATGTTATTTACACCTTTATTCCAACAAATATTTTTTTATTCTGCAATGATAATTTTACCAAACAACTTGATTTGGTTTATTATATTATGATTGTTTTTTTTCTAATTAAACAAAGATTTTTTTTTTTTTTTTTATAAATCATACATTATTGCATTCACTGCCTAAAAACTTAATTAATTTAATGTGTATCTATCTACTATAATATTATGTGTGTACATACACAGTATAACCTCAAAAATTCTTTAAATGTATTATTTTTCAAATAATACCTTTAATTTAAAGAAAGAAAAACTATTTCAAAACAATTGATCAACATTTTAAAATTTATAATTTAATTATATGACATCAAAAAAGACATGTTAATTGAATGAGATAAAAATTCGTTTGTATTTATGTATCGAAAAAAAATAAAACATAAAAATATAGGTATATTTCCATCAATATAATAATGTATGTGGGTATATGTTTAATACCGTGCACATATTTACATTAGCTTGAATGGGTATTCTTGTAAATTTAAAATTGAAAGTGAATCTTTGAAAATATTTAAAATGATGTATATGTTCACCACATTTAACACATGTATGGATTTAATTATATAACATTTTAGAAGGTACATATATATAAAAGTAATTTACTTGCCCGTATGTATGTAATATATACTCCTATAATACGCAATTCATAGACATTTTTGTGTTATAATGAAAACGGATACAATGATTACTTTTTATAGTGTTAAACCTCTATCATTATTATTACTTGCATTCATTTTGTAAATACATATATATGAACACATACGAATGCATGTTTTTAAATAAAGTGGGAAAATACATAATAATATCATAAATAATGTACTAACATTAATTGTTCGTATAAATCAAATATTTGCCTACATATCTAATACTTAATGTGTGTATTATATCTATTGGCGTACAACATATGCATAATGTAAAATAAAAATTTTCTTGTCTGATCAGATACTTTATCGTACATGTATTTTACCTTTATTAAAGGCTTTATTTTTTCGATTTTTTTTTCAAAACTTTTATTTTATTTGTTTAAATTTAAACAAATTTTCACACGTCTGTTACTAAAAGTTTTGCATGAGAAAATACTACTTTTTGCTTTTTTGGTCAAATCTTATTTCTAGACATTTTTTTATGTTCAACTTCTAAATGAATTGTCATTAATTTGCATAGGATTATAATTTGAAAAATAATTTTTTTTTACATATACCTATACACTGATGTATAAAAAAATGTGTGTATTTTATTGTATTGAAAATTTCTGAAATTGAGAAAATTAAAAGAAACTTGATTAAAAAAAAAAACCCAAAAACATAAGGTAATAATTTTACTGTACCAATTTTTCTTTTCATTTTCTTTTTAATTTTGGGTTTTGTACGTGTATTCTTTATTGAAGCACATTTATATACTGAGAAATCTTATGTCATACAAAATATTATTTACAATTGTGCCAAGGGCGTTTGTAAATGAGATGTAACAGAAATAAATGGCAAAATATTTAAGTATATACCTACATATGTATATATGAAGCATACAAATACATATTACATATTGCGTATCTTACGATACATAATGACCAGTTTTTGGCATTTTGGGTTAATGGAACTATATGTAAATAGTTATTACTTTTGCTTTCGAAAAATTAAAAATTGAAAAAAAAAAAATAAATAAATTGGAAAGCTTTAAAAAAGGTAAATATGCAGAAAATATTTAAATTATGTTGTTTTCTTTTACAACATTACACTAGAAATGGTTTTTTTAAATTAAAATATCAATTTAAAAAAAATATATATATTAATTAAATTCTCAAAACAGAAATGTGATTATTATTTCTGCATCATAAATTTCTTTTCGAGTAATTAAAATTACAATGATGACCCATATATAATAAAATTGGTGCATTAACTGCAAGAATAGTATTTGAAATTATGATTAAAGGGCAATATAGTATTCATTTTTTTTTAATTTCTTTTATTAGTTGCTTTTATTTTTTTTTATTTTAATTTTTATTTAACCGTTTTTTTCTTAAATTAAACAATTTTTTTTTTTTTTTTTTGAAATAACCCAAGTGATTTATGACAGACTGTTAAGAATAACTATATCTATATATTTTCTCTAATTTAAACAAACCTATTGATATGTTTACCAATTAACACACAAAATTAAAGCAAATTTTGGTTTTTATTACATTTAAAAAAAATATATATATAATTAATGAATAAAAAATTACTTTTATTACACCATTTAGAAATTAAACGTTATCTTATAAATATATGTACATATATATGTATAAAAATATAAAATGCACATTTTAATTAGGCATATTAATGTATCATAAATTCTAATAAAAATTATAAAATCCAATTATAACAGTGAATATGGATATAGACATAATGAACTTTAAATTATATCTTATTTATATGGCGAATTAAAATTGTACCAAAAAAAAATATATATATATATATATACATATATATAATATTTATCTCAAATAAATTTACCTATTACAATTTAGAAAAGAAACAACAGCTGAGAAAAATTTTAGTGAAAGCTAATAAATTTAATAGTATTTGGAATTTATGTAAATCATTTTGGAAAAATTTGATGTGAAATGAACACTTAATGTAGATACATATTTACCTAAAAATACACACAATGTTTCAAAGAATTACGTATTTTATGCTTATGGCATGTACAAGGGTTTTAAAATATGTACCTTAAATTTTTTATGATAATGATTTGATTTTCGATTTTTTTTTTTGTCATTATAAAAAAAGCGTATGAATTAAAAAAACACGTTAGAAAATGTATTTTATTAATGAGAATTATAAAATTCATGCATTGACATCATGGATGTAGGCATCATAAATGAGTGTAAAAAATGAATGAATTATTAGTTGACGTTTTAATACTTTTAAAATCTAAAATGCCGAAGTGAGATACAAATCAAAATGAATAATAGAAAATATTCAAGTTCATTCACGGATGCTTTTCCAATTAGGTTTCATACACTTAAAATTGAAATATGTAGTTGTGGGATAAAATATTCTCATGCATATAAAAAATCTAAAAACTCCTTCTTTAGTCTTTAGGCAATTACATTAAAACGGAAAATTTACAAATCAAATTATATCAATTTTTTTTTGTGTCATTGTAATTTTTAATCATCCCACAATTTTCTTTCTCTATTAAATATAATTTTTCTATGAAATAACATAAGATATCTATAAGGTATTTTCTAGGTTAACAAGTAACACATAACTATCGTTATTCGTTTTGTTTATTATTTTTTATATCGATTCATTATTATTCAAGAATTAGTATTTAAATGAGTCAATTAGTTCATCTTGCTAATAAAGAATTATAATTTTAAATTTTCTGAATAAAATGTGGTAACCATTAATAAATTACACTTTTTTTTATGCAGTAATACAATATAAGCAATGAGAAATTAGTAAAATTGATTATTAAGCGCCTAGGTGCATTTTTATATTTTTTAAAGTTCAAATGATGCTTCATTGAACTAAAAGCACTATACAAAAATGTTTGTTAATTTTATTAGTTAAAATGAATATTATATTCAAAATAATAAAATAAATTCAATTCTTTGTCGTTTACTTTTTATTTTTATTTTTTTTATTTATTTGTTTGTTATTAGATATAGAAGTGAATGTAATCGACGTGAAAACATGATTTAGAAGTTCAAAGTTCAAAATAATAATCATTGTATATAGTATTTTAGAAAAATAATATTTTTATTTTATTTTAACAAATTTATATATTATGCAAAAAATACACGAAATTTCAATTTGATGATAATAACACGTGCATAAAAAATTAAAGTGTTTATTCAAATAATGCGTTCAATAAATATGAGAAAATATATAGGAGAGACTAATATTAACACTTAATTTATTCAATCGTGTGCAATTTCAGATAAACAAAATATTTTTGTACCTTAATATCAAATTTTCTTTTGTTTTCAATTTTTGCGTATTTTATTAAATTTTAATAAACATAATTAAAAGTTTTGATATTTGAAGATAAACATTTCCAATGAAACAAGGATATTAAAAAAAAAATTTCCATTGTAATTCAATGTAAATTAGAACAATTTTAATTAAAAAAATTTATTCAAAATCGTTAGATGACTAATTACAAAAAAGAAAAAGATGTAAACAGATGTAAAAAAGTGAAAATAAAACAACAAAAATAAGGAAATTCATAAACAAAAATATTATTGAAAATTTCAAAGCAATTTCGTGTTTAAAAGGAAAACAAATAAAAAAAAACAACAAATAACTTGTTTATCTTTTTTTTTTTTGTTTTTAATTAAGTTCTCTGACGATTTTGAATAAATTTTATAAATTAAAATTGTTATATGTACTTGGACAAATTTCGTGGGAGACATTTATTTATTGCATTTGGTATATGTATTGTACATTGAAAAATAAAAATGCAATTTGAAAGTCCCTCAAATTAAAATTTATATACTATGTATTACAATAATTAAACTACATAATGAAATTTCCTTAACAACTTTATTAAATTAATAACATGAAATTATTGAATTTTTGATTCAATTTAACTAAGGAAATACGAATTATTTTCCCAGACATTAAATATAATCCAGTATTTATGTACTGTTTCTACAGTTTAACAATCCTAATTGATAACAGAAAAAAAAAATAATAATAAAAATAAAAATATAAAAGAAATGAAAGTCAATAAAAGATTTCCGTGGTATAAAATTTGTATGTACACATATAAATGTTGTGACCAAACAGAAATCATTTTTTCAAATTGGACATTTTTTTAATTTTAACATTTAAAATTTCATTACATATTTTTTATATGTACAGTACAATTAAAGTTTAATTACGCCCATAAACTGTTTACTTTTTTTTTTTTATTTTAAAAATTTAGGGCATTTTGCATGTTATTCATACATAATATTAAATATACAAACAAAGACAAGTTATGTACAATTAAAAATTTGCATATGTATATGCGAAAAAAACGAATCTAATAAAATGTTTTGCAACATCAACTATTATTAAACTGCTACTAAAGTTTATATTTCCATAAAAAGATGAATTAAGAAATAATACATATAAAGATTTTAAGAATATATAGTATATAAATAACTAAAAAAAAATTTTTTTATTTCTATACACACAAAAAACAAGAACAAATCTCATGTTTGAGATAAAATTTAAAATAAGAAAAAAAAAGAATTGTAATTATAATAAATGTATTAAAATGTAATATGAGATACTTGTAAAAGGTATAATAACAGCAACATAAACATAAGGTGTACTGGAAAAACTATAAAACAATTCTGAGAAAACTATTTTGTTGCATCAGATCATATAATCTCATAAAATGCGTTAAGAAGATATTTTACGCAATCAACAACAACAGTAATATATCAATGTACATAATAGCAAATTGTACGGTACAGTATAAGTAATGAAAACATCACTGAAAATACAAGAAATACCTGGTGGATACCTACATACAGGCTAGGTATCCACATCTTTGTTATCAACATTATGTGAATGTACAATAGAGTACTTGTGTTGGTACATTTTTTTTTTGTCATCTCTTTTGTTTTGTTGTCGTTTACTTTTGGTCGGTCAATGAGATATTTCATAATATTTTGCACTTGCATTTTTGTTTTGATTTGTTTTTTTTTTTTCATGTTCATTTATTATTCAATTTTTGTTGTTTTTCTACATTGAATTCTTTATCATTAAAAATATGTCATCAAAATGACGAAATTTATGTAACATTTTAAATACACAGAAGCTTGTCATTTAATTTAAATTAAATTTAGAGATACTAGTTAGACAAAAGTTTTTTTATGAATTTAAAAATTATGCATCTTTTAAGATATTCAAAGAAGAAAATATCTATATCGTTATTAATATATGAGTTATTGAAAAATTTTTTATAGTGTTAAAATTTTAAATTCATTTTCCGACACAATTACTTAGTAAAAGGCATTTTACTATATTTTGCGGTTTAAAGAATACTTGATTTTTTGATGTGTTTTTTGGTTTGATTAATCAATGGCGCAAAACTGAAAAGCAAAAAAATTGGTGATTATCATTAATCGATAATACATTCACTTGCATTCATTCACATTTATATGTTAAACAGCTCGAGTTTAAAATACAGAGACTCTATAGACAGCTTATTGTTACCTTCTGCTGATCTCAAAAGTTTAAATCACATAATTTGTATAGTTATTTTGTACAAAACAACATAACATTACTTGCTTACATTACATTCATTACTTGGTTTTAATTGGCATTCCAAAAGAGTTTTCAACCTTCAATGTCTTGTAAATGAAAAAAAAAAAAAAATCAATGTTCTAATTATATTATCGGTAAACTGTGTAATTCTAATATTTTATGCAAATATTATTTTCGTATGGTATAAATATATTTTTATTCCATTTTAATAAGATCCATAATGTTGAAAATACATATGTATACGTACCTACTGGTTTATTAAAATGTTACTCTTCGATAACTTCATCCTCTTCACTTTTCCTTTTTAATCAACAATTCAAGCATCAATAAAAGTTAATAATTTATATGGTGTACAAACAAATACTACACATACACGTAGATTATACTATATATATGTATATATACATATGTGACGAAGTACACATACAAAAATTTATAATTAATTTAAAAAAATAATATTAAAAGTAAAACCAGTTTTTATTACACTCTTGTACAAGACTACCACACATACATACTTACGTTTCTATAGATAATGTTACAAATATCATAAGGCTTGTATGAAAATGCATTTATGTATGTATATCTTTAAATAATGAACATCTTGATTTGAAATAGAGTACTTCAAATTGTGTTTTTAATTTTTTATTTTTTCATATAATGATAGAAAATTCAAATTCTACTGTTGCACAATTTTTTCTTTAATAACATGCTAATTTTTTTTTTATATTATAATTTTTATATTGTTACTACTAAAATGCATATATAATCAAATCAAGTATCCATATACATAATCTTAGTTTTCAACAATGGTTTTTGAGGTTTGCACCAGATGTAATCCAATGATATTTCAATGCATTCATATTGATATACCACTATTCCAAATTGATCAAATTCAAATAAAATGGTATACAATATGAATTATCATTTGCAATTATGTATGTATATGTATAACATTTAATATAAAAAATAAATACATAAATCAATTGAATAAAAAGAAAAAAACAGTAAAAATAAAAATAAAACAATTTGAAAAATGAGTGGAGAAAAATTTTATTGAAATAAAAAGTGAATACCTATTTATAAGCATACCAAAAAAAAAAAAAAAAAAAAAAATTAAATGAGTTGTTGAACTTATAGCACGTGAAAAAATTGATCACGATTAATTGAAAGTATAAATAACACTGGTAAAAGGTGATCAAGTTTTTCTTCGTTTTTCTTTTTTAATATTAAGCAAAAGTGAAGCAAATTCTAGAAAATCCCATATATATGTGTAAATGTTTTTTGTGAGTGCTGAATAACATAATATGCATTTGCATATAAGCATCTATAATATTAAATGGTTATAGAAAAGTGTACTTGAAAATTTTATAATATTTTGTAAATTTTTCTTTATTTTTCGAATTGAAAAATTTTTAACTTTAAAGTTTTAAACTTTTTATTATTGAAAGTGTGGACACTTTTGTAACGTTATTTGTTCGAGAAAATTTTCTTTAAAATACCTACATTCAGGTAATTCACGAAATTAAAAATATAAACAAATAATAATCGAATAAGTCAAAATTAAATTACGGTTACACAAATAATATCAAAATACAAAAAGGAAGAAAATTTTTATTGTATTCAAATGTATACGTATTACATAATAAGGACGTGAATACGTGTTTGTACTTTGGTTTTCATAGTGAACGGTGATAAATTCATTCCTATTGTACCTTATACAATTTCATGTAATAGGTCCAGTAAAGAAAATGGATAATCCTATGCTTATGAACAGATATTATAATACTCAAATGTAAGACTGTACAATAGATTTTAAATAAAAGAAAAATTTACAGTCGTTTAGTATTGTTACATAATAGCTATTAAATATTATTTCTTTCCATTATTTATTTGCATTAAAAATAAATTCATTGGTTTTCTATTTAACAAAAATAAACCGAAGTTTTTAAATGAATTTAATTTATTGAATTGTGATTTATTGAATCACTTATTTCATAAAATAATTATAATAAAATTTTATTTGACATTATGTATTATTTCAATTTTCAATTGTACAATATTTCAAACAAAAGGATCAGTTTTTGTGGAATTAAAATTTCACAATTGTAATACGAATATATTTCATTTAATTTATATAATAAATAATAATACATATAATATGTTCCATCATTGTATAGTTTTATGTTTTCAAAATAACGTAATAATTTGTGATAGTTCTTCTCAAAATCTTTCCATTTTATAATATCTGTATAGGTACATAACAGAAATTCATCAATTTTAATCGTATGCCGAAAAGATAATTATAGATGATATTTGATATTGAAGTCTTCAAAGCATAGGGCATAAATTGTATTAAAATCTCATATTTTTTCACGCACGGAACTCAATTTGTTAGAAATCTTGCAATATTTATTATATATGTACATTTTATGAGTAATTCAGTAATGACATTTGCACTCTACAATACAGTAATTGTTTATAATTCACGTATGGCAATTCATGTTTTTTATGACAAAAGTTTTATATACATAAAAGCTTCAAATTACATATTATAATAACACCCGCTAACAAGGAGATTCAATACAATTATAATGTATTACGTACATAGATAGACGAACATTAAACAGTAAGAAGCCTTCAATTGAAGACAAAACGTCTCTTTAATGTCTGTTTTTATTACATAAACATATAATTACTTATTTTAAACTTTTATTTGGTACATAAAGTGTTTATGTTGTACATATATGACCATTAAAATGAATGGAAATATTATTTTCATTTTTATTTGATTATGTTCCGCCAAAAAGCCTTCAAAGGTGGTACGCGTTTAGATCATATCGAAATAATAAAGTTTATTGTATGAGAGTTTTAAATATGTCGTCGTCGTGACTATTATTTTATTTGATACACTACACATATTATTATATTATAGATGGAAATTTGTTTGTATAAATGTAACATTTTTCTTGTATACAATACAATTACAAGCGGGTGTAATACATTTACATATATTTGTGAATTTTCAAATTAATAACAAATACATATTGTGTCTATTTAAAATTTTGCATAATATTTCTTATTGTATTTATTAGTGCAACATTTGTTTTTTTTTTTGTTTATAAAATTAAAAAAGAAATAAAAAAATGAAAAATTATTTAAGACGTTGTTACACGACAGGATGCAAAGCATAATTGATGTTCAATTATTATTATTGCTATGTTTCGTATTTAATTTTCTTCTGAAAAATACTATGTACCTATATTGCTTTTGATTGATAATAGAGAAACTTTAGTACAAGTATATAAACATGAATGCTGATAATGTCTGTTTTTTTTCGAAATTATTAAATTTGTGATCAATCGATCATATGTATTTTTCATTTATGAAAATGCAAAATAAACATTATTTGAAATTTAATAGATACGTATGTAATGAAAATATATAGCGTGATCATAATTAATATCATTCAAAATATATTCGATTTCATTTAAAACACATAATTAGTTTTCACATGCAATTTAGTGCAAATCACAACAATTTTTTTTCCTTAAAAACTTTCATTTTTCGTTTATTATTTTTTTTTTTTGATTTTGCAGATATTTCCAAAACGATTAAGAAAAAGGCAAAACCTAAATGAAAAATATGCAGTTTCCTTGTGGTCCACCGAAAATATCTGTGATAATAGTTATACTTTTAGTAATTGGATTTAGTTCCATAAATAAATTAGAAGCACTTGAAAATGGTTTAGCTAGAACTCCACCAATGGGATGGTTATCATGGGAAAGATTTAGATGTAATACAGATTGTGAAGGTGATCCCGATAATTGTATAAGGTGAGTATATCAGAAAATAATTAGAATATTAAATAAAAGGCAATAGATATGTATTTGACAAAATCAATTAAACTTACCTCCAAATGGATTTAACCCTAAAAAAAGAAAAGAAAAACAAAATTAGAATATACGTATGTATGTTATACAAAATTATTAGGTTTTTTTTGTTGAAAAAATATTCAAAATCAGACTTTTCAAATAAATTATTTATAACATATGTATGTTAGATTTGTAACTGTACACGTATTTTTATTTGAATTAAAAGGTCGTTTTTTTCGCTACCATTCATATGTATTACACATGTAAAATTGATGTTTTTTGTTTGATAATTCGAATTAATAGATTTCTTAAAATGAATTTAAAATCGATCAGTCATAATAAATCGTGATAAATAGTAAAGAAGTGCACCTACACAATACGCATATTATAACACATACCGCGATTATGTGCACATACATATAAAACTTATCTTATAGTTTAAATTAAACCTTGAAATATATGGTCTTAAAATACAAAATGCGGGTGTAGTGATCACTTTTTTTGTCTCTTAATTTGAAATTAATTTTTAAATGGTATATAATTAAAATTTGTAGTAATTGAAAATGCTCTTGTTAATAATTGACCAATTTTGTATATGCAGAACACAGGTAATTAATAATAAAAGTATGTAATTGAATTAACCCTGAACTAATAAATCAGTCTTTAGAGGTCATTCGTTTTGTATGTTATGAACTACTTGCTTGTAATGTAAGTAGTAGAAAAATACTAATTTTAAGAAAATGGTTATAACCATGTAACCTTTTACCTTAGTATTTTGATATTAATAGATGTTATGTATTTAAAACATATAAATGGATATTTATCATCTTAATTACTTCATTTTATTAAAATTTATTACAAAATAAATCCATTGACAGTGACAGTGAATGCACAAAAATAATGTTGAAATATGAAAATTTACAAAAAATCTCATTTCTGCATTACAATTCAGTTGTTAATTTTTTTTTTATTTTAAATTTAACCTTCCTATATACTAAACTTTATCGTTGTATAGGTATATTTGGAATAGAATTAATATAAGTAGGTATATCATGTATTAATGAAAAATTGAATAAAAAATATGTCTAGGCCTCTAATACTATAATTATATTATTATTTATATCACGATGTTAATAAGTTATTATCTTGTATTATACTCGTACTCACTTTTCGGAAATTTAGTTTATCATAATAAAATTCAAAATTACATTTAATTGAATTTTGACTCTAAAGATATTTTTAATCATACATAAAATAAAATAAAATAAAAAATTACATTTACAATACAAAAATTTAAATGTCAGATTAAACACGATCTTATTATTTTTATCCTTGATTATATAGAAATTCAGTTGTATTTTTATTGCAAAATTTAGTTCCGATTTATTTTAAAAATTGTATATATCGGAAGGTAGGTATAGGTATACACAAATGAAGAAGTCATCATTTTAACTTGTATATCGTGATTCAATTCAAATTCGCAATGATATAGCTGAAAAATGTTTTAAGCTAATAAAATAGATAATTGTCTAAACATGTCTAAATAAACCGTTAGACTAAATAATATGATTGAATAAGTAAATTTTTTATTCATGTAACATTTTAAATACAAGCATTTACTTTTGAAATCAATAAACTGTTGATACGTTTTTTGTTTTCTTAAAGTTATGTTTTTTGTGTTATATAATAACAACTATCGAAAAATGAAGGTCTAATGTGTAGTTAATTGTGATATAATTAATATTGGTAGTAAGATCAAAATTTAATTGATATTTAATATCAAAACTGAAAAAAGTTTGACTCACTTAAAAAATTGGAAAATATTTTTATAAGTTTACATTTATCTTGCATTTGTCATATTGATCAGTATGATTCGCATTATTGCAATTAACAGTCTGTTTCTTAAATTCAAGTTTTTGTCTATTCAAATTTTAATTAAGAAAGAAGAAATAAACTAATAAAATAATGAATGCTTTATATGATATCTTCGATGACAGATGAGTAAGCAATCAACAAAGTACATTAGATATATCTTATCAAACGATTCAAGTGACAAGCAATAAATGAATTAGTAGTATTTTTCTCAATTAATTTTTATATTAATTATTCCTACAATCGAGATCTACTTAATGATCTTTTCTTCTCTCTATAATGACGATTAACATGCTACATGAACATCATTTCAAATATAATAAAACAATTAAAATCATTTATTATGTATGCAAATAATACAGGAGATATTATAGCATTGTATAATAACAGAAAAAAAAAACGTGTAAATGTTAAGGTCATCCGCGTCAACAAAACGTGTTAAAATTCAAATACAAGTTGCACTTGAAGTACATACTCATTTACATCCGATATTATGTTGCATTGTATTATAAAAAAGCAAAATAAAATACAAAAAATGATTCCTTATCATAATAAGTATATTGAAACGGTCATAAAAAATTTTTGATAGAAAATCATTTCTGAAACAAATGCTACTAATCATAAAATACAATATTTAACGCTTCGTAACACTTTTTAAATAACAATGTCTAGATTTCGTATAGTACATACATAGATACATATGTATACATATACATATGTATGTAGCTACTGCATGTTTTATGAGAACAGATCAGTTAATAATTAATAATAAAACAATTTAGATTTATATCTTTTCACCTAATAGAATTTAATATCGTAGTTTTTTGTTGTTATTCTAAAACTTTTTTTTTTAAATTGTTTAATTTTCCCATGGTCTTGTATTTTGCATTCATTTTTTTTAAAAATAAGGTTTATAGAATTCTAAATGAATTAATACAAATAATGTTGAAAATCTATGGTCAATTAATTTTTTGCATTTATAGTGATTATAATACATAATGTCATGTCGTATATATACATCTAATAGTTGCAAAGTTTATTTATAGAGCGGATATGTACTTATATATACATATAAATATGTACATATGTACTTTTGATGAATTAGTTATAATTCTTATGGATTTTTCCACGACAAGGATATGTAGTTTATGAATGAGAAAAAGTGTAAATTTACAGGTCAATCACGAATTTAAAATTTAAATAAATGTGGAGTATGAGAATGTTGTAAAAACCAAAAAATAACGACTATGACCATTCATATTAATTTAAAGCCGGAAATACACACATATCTTGAGATTTTTAATTTTGTTTCTTTACAAAATTTTATCGTATTTTATGAGACTTCAATCTTCGTGTTCAAAAATCTATAAAATCCAAAACAAAACTAAATTTTTCCAAGACAATTTGTTGAACTAAAAAAATAACGATAAATTTGAACAAATTAATTTTTTAAATTAAAATATAATAAACAAAAAAAAAAATAAATTAAATATAATTATAAATAGAAAAGCTTCTTGTAACAAATAATACGCACATTGTAAATATAAAGGGAAATAAATAAGGTATAAAATGTAAGCAAGGTCATTAAATTATATTTAAAAAAATATACTATTTTTTTGTGGTTAAAATTTGACACAATGACTGAAAAACCGCATAACAAAATATTGAAAATTAAGTAAAGAAGCATACACAGCTCTAAAAAATCAATCTTTCCATATACATAATCTTAATTATACTTTACTTTGATTTAATCTGATTGCGGTTTTATATACAAATACATATGTACGCAATATTGATAAGTAAAATATGTATTTTATTTTTGGTTTTTAATTATGAAAATCTATAAATTTTAAATAATTTGAAATTAAATCAGAAATACGTAGGTGTCAAAATAAATTCGCATTTAACAAGAAGATGAATGTAATTAATGACATTAATTAGTAAAAAGGAAAAAAAAATGTATAATTAGTTAATTTAGGGTAAATATTTTTCAATTTGTTATGTTCATGCTTGATTCATATGAATGTAGTAGCGTGTATGTCAAAATTATCTTAAATAATTAACTTTTTTTTAGTTTAAAAAATAGTAGATTTGTAAATTAATTACTGTGTCGTTATTTAGGAAATGTGTATTAAAAATATTATTGATAATAATAGAGCACATAAAAATAACGAAAAGCAAACCTTGATTGTTTCCCATGACATTAAATAATTACATTAGTATGTGCCGTTTTTAAATCTGAAGATGTTTATTATTTTATGTGATTGCAAATTCAATATTACATAAGTACTTATGTACATGTATGCAATGCATGTACTGAATGACTATATGATGAGTGTATTATGAGCAAAACTTGTATTGCAACTATCAAAATTTTACATTCTGACAAACAGAAAACAAATTCAAAATTTTTTCTTATATGGTTATATTGTACAACATTTGAGCGAATAAATATTCGTTCATGATAATCTTATATTAAAAAATTAAGTTTTAAAAAGATATGTATTAATAAGTAAATACATATATAAATTACTCCGAATAAGATTATATTTTTTTTCAAACCGGCATTAACATTTGAATTTACAAAAATATAATTTGTCTTTGCATAACTTTAGGCATGGTATGTATACCATTCACATTCTAAGTGAACTGGGAAACTGCATTACCATTTTTTCATTTATTCATTTTACTTAACCGATATTTTTCCTTTGAATTGTTTATTTATAGTGAAAATCTTTTTCGAACAATGACCGATTTAGTGATATCAGAAGGATATGCGGCCGCTGGTTATGAATATATTAATGTAGATGATTGCTGGTTGGAAAAATCAAGAGGACCTCAAGGACAGCTTGTTGCAGATAGAAGAAGATTTCCAAGTGGAATGAAGGCTTTATCTGACTATGTAAAAATATATTTTTTTGCTCTTATTCTCACACTAGCAATAATTCTTTTTATTTCTTCAAAGGTTCATGCACGTGGCTTAAAATTTGGAATTTATGAAGATTTTGGTAATTACACTTGTGCTGGATATCCAGGAATCATCGGTTATTTACGCTCGGATGCTGAACAATTCGCTGATTGGGAAGTTGACTACGTAAAATTAGATGGATGTTATTCACTGCCAATAGATATGGATTCAGGCTATCCAGAATTTGGAAGACATTTGAATAGTACTGGAAGGCCTATGGTATACTCATGTAGTTGGCCAGTTTATCAAATTTATGCTGGGATAACACCAAACTATACTTCAATTATTGAACATTGTAATCTATGGAGAAATTATGACGATATTCAAGATTCATGGGCATCTATCGAAACCATAATTGACTATTATGGAAATAATCAAGATATTATTGCAGCAAATGCAGGTCCTGGTCATTGGAATGATCCAGATATGGTAAATTGTTTTGTACATTCCCTTTTTTTGTTTTTCAAATGTATACATATATTTTTAAATTTTGGATATTATAGTTGATAATTGGAAATTTTGGCTTGAGTTACGAACAATCGAAAACACAAATGGCTCTTTGGGCAATTATGGCGGCACCGCTTTTAATGTCTGTTGATCTTCGTACAATACGACCAGAATTTAAAGCAATTCTTCAAAATAGAAAAATTATTGCTGTCGATCAAGATCCCTTAGGTATACAAGGCAGAAGAATTTATAAACATAAAGGAATTGAAATATGGTCAAGACCAATAGCACCAATTTATCAAACCTACTATTCATATGCTGTTGCTTTTGTTAATCGTAGAACAGATGGTACTCCTTCAGATGTAGCTGTTACTCTTAGAGAATTAGGTTTAACATCACCATCTGGATATAGAGTAGAGGTATAAATTATAATATAATTTTATTTTATTTATAAACTGGTAAAATATGTTTTTTTTTAAAAAATAATTCCTTTGTTATTCTTTTAGGATTTATATGAAGATGTTGATTATGGAATTTTAAGTCCACAAACAAAGATCAAAGTTAAAGTGAATCCATCTGGAGTTGTTATTTTACGTGCCGATGTCCAACCTGATAGATACTCATCAAGAACGCCTTATAATCCTCTATCATATTTTCATGTTAAAAAATA
Organism: Anthrax anthrax; assembly: GCA_963971155.1. Classification (NCBI taxonomy): domain Eukaryota; kingdom Metazoa; phylum Arthropoda; class Insecta; order Diptera; family Bombyliidae; genus Anthrax; species Anthrax anthrax. Next base: position 25,250,703 of record OZ020119.1, read on the forward strand.
GATACTAAAATTTTTAATTAAAAATTACATATATAATAATAACAAACAAACAAATAAATGCTTAGCTTTTAAGTTGAAGAAAAAAAATTACAATAATAAAAAATAAATAAATAAAATAAAAATGAAATAAGTGATATGAATTAAATAACTTTTAGCAATAGTTTTTACTGTAATTCAATAAATTGTCAATTTGCGTTGTAAAAAAAAATGTTTTATTTTGTTTTAAAATTTTATTTTCTACTAATCTAAATGCTTGCTTGAACCTAGTAGATGCAATTTCCAAACATTTAATCATGTGAAATAACGATTTTATATTATTTTGTTGAATGTTGATTACACATGCTTATAAATTATTTTTCATATTAACATTGCATAATTTTAAACAGAATTATTGGAAAATTGAAATATGTATTTGTAGCTTCTAAAACAAAAACGTATATAATATGTACTTGATATGACTTAATTATATACCTTTAGTGAGTCAAAAAAAAAAAAAAGTGAATATTTGTTTTTATTTAGACTGAACATAATAAATTCAATTCTTCCGTATCGCATTGAAATTATCGTATAGAAACAATAAATAATAAATCAAGTCTATATTAAAACTATAATAATAGTAATAATAAAAATATAAAAAATAAAATTAAAATAAAGATAATTGCTTGCATTTTTATAAATGTACACCGCTAATAAATATTAAAAACGTTAACCTTTTTTTTTATTTTTAAAATGACTTATTATAAACTTATTGCATAAAGAATGAATAATTTTTTAAATCGATTCTAAGTGATTGTATATTTCAGATCCAAAGTTCAACATGTATGTATGTATACTTAGTACAAATATGGCAAATTTAAATAGAAAAAAAAAATCGGAAAATCTTTTAATTTAAATTCTTATTATTAATATAAAAAATAAAATAGCTTAACATGTATGATAATAAATTTGTTCTTAACATTGAACTAGTTATGAGCGTATTAATGTAGTAAGTTAATTAAATTTTTATGAAAAAATGTATAGTACAATATTTTCCATATGAATTCGATGTAATTTATATGAGTTCTCTCCTTGATGAATAATATAGAAAAAATAGTGAGTGTATATGATATACTCATTTGAAAATATTTATGCATTTGAAAGTAAAACTTAAAATAATATACAAAAATATAAATTGGTTAGCGCTTTTTTCATTGCTAAAGAAAATAAAAATTCAACATACAGATCAAAGTCCATTTATATTCGTATAATTTATGTATCACAGCTGAAATACGCATGTGGAAAATTGCATAAAATTTGAAAATGTACTTTTTATTAATACTTAAATTTGAAAACGCAATTTGACTGTTTTTTAAATTTCAAATTTAACTATGAGGAAAATTTTGACCATTAGTAATTCATTTACTATTAGATTTATTGCCGAATTTTAAAGATATAATTTTCCTATATTTTCATATAATCCGGAACAGGAAAAATAATAAAAACTTTAGTTTGTTTTTTAATAATAAAAATAAATAATTACAGTATTCGAGGAACACGATTTTTAAAAAATTCGTTTCAATACATGCATATGTACGATATATGTACCTACCTATCACAAGAAAATCAACTTTCTTTAAATTTTCAAGGGTAGTAGGTTTTAAATTGCGACAAGGGTTAGTGCGAATTATTGAATTACATATGTACATATTTGAATTATTGAAATGTATGTAGTGCAGTTCAATTTAATATTTCTTCGCTTATACTAAAATTTGGCATTTTAATCCTGAATTAAGGATACAACCAAATTTCGAATTTAAAAACTGAAGCACAGTAAAACTAATAGAAAAATACAGATTAAAAAAATTGCGTTTAATTAATTTTATTTTATAAATAAATCAAATTTTTTTATTTTATTAATTCAATTTTCAGCTAATTTTTAAAAATTAAAAAGTATTTTTAATGTAATACATGGTAATACATTAATCAATTTTTTTTTTTCAAATTAATTATATAAAGATTAGAAATTACTAAAAGAAAATATAGATTCTTTAAGAAATCATTAAAAAATAAATATCAAAAGTTTACTACTGTTAAATATGAGTTTATCACGAATGTATTAAATGTGAAATTGAAATTTTGCTGGAAGAAATTTTATTATTTTGGATATTTTCCTATAATTTCGTATCAATTCGCACATTTACCTGAAAATAATATGTATGTACAAGTACTTCATTTACTATATATACATAATTACGTATCACTCTTAGGTAAATTTTTATTCTGAAGGTCTATATTTTAAGTTTTTCCGATGTTATCTACATAAATATTGTCTTTAACTTTAAGTGTGTACATATTTATATATCTTATGATAATTGTTTATGATTAAACATACATTTTATTCAGTGTCACACAAATGTCACGACTATTTTACATGCACATAAGTTTGTGCTCTAATTTCTTTATTTACTTATTTTATTTGAAATACTTTTTTTTTATACAAACTTTCAATATTAATTCTAAACGAAAGTTGATTTCTCAATGAATGTTTTTGAAATTATTTTTTTCATCATTACACTTAAATTTTACTGAAATTTTCTTATCAACAGAACAAGCTGTCATAAATTATTAAGATGATTGTTAAAATTGCATAAAACATACAACATCATATGTACACAAAATGTATGTAAATATATCCATGGATGGTCCATATACATATAAAAAATATATACAAAGCGATTTTCATTTGGTGTATGTGGTTGTCTCTACAATTATAGTATATTTGGACAGGTTCCAAATAAAACACACTTGAAAAAACATATTTATATAGGAGCTTTTGTCATCAAATATATTTATATATCGTTTACGTATACCGTTAATGGATGAAAAATTTTCGATTTTTAATTTGCATATAGATAATATAAACGCTAAATTAAATTTATTAACAGTTAAAAATTAATTAAAATTTTTAATGCAATTTTCAGCCAATCATTTTCCATTTTCTTATTATCTATTTGTTTTTCTTGATAAAATTAAAAACTTTTTTATGAGTACCTACTATTTTGCAATAGCAAATAATTAGCAAACATTCACCTTTTATCAACACGTCGTATATATATATAAGTAATTTAAAAATAAACTTGTTTTCGTATTTTATTTTGTTTATTTCACAAATTTAAAATAAAAATAATTTATTCTTGTATAGGTATGGTACATACTGTGCCAGAGACTACATATATACACATATCTCAATAACTGATATTTTTTCTTGATCTATTTTTTATATATACACATACGCATTTTACCAGCCATACTTACATACATATGTACATATATTTTTTGTACTCATTTTCTGTTTCCTTTACAAATATAACTTAACATACATAAATAAAAAATAAATTTTTTACATTGGTAATATGCACACGTTTAAGTAAATAATAACCAATAACCTTTCAAAGGCCTTGAAAAATAAAAATGTAAGATATTTTGTTTTAATTTATCCAAATACATATATACAAATACATCTTTATACATATTAAAGTGTATGTATGTAAATATGTATGTGCAAATATTATAATACAAATACATATGTGTATGTTTTGTTAACAAATTTTCATTTCAGTAATTTCAAATCCTCTAACACAAGGTAGGTATCTAGTATCTCTGACAAATGTTCAAGTAATTTAAAAAATAACTTATAAGTATACATTTCATTCTCGTAAAAAAAAACAAATCACCCTGTTGTAAACATTAATCTTTAAAAAAAAAAAATTATAAAATTCATATTTGCCTTCAAATTAATAATTGAAAAAAGAAAAACTAATTATCATTTAGGCTATGTATGCCATTCATTATTATCAACACTAGTTGATAACAAAACTTTTTTTTAGTAAAATTTTTAATTGGAAGTTAATATGCATATCTCTTTGGGTATTTGTTTAAAAAAAAAAATAATAATAATATTATTATTATATGTCTCATGGTTACTACCCAAACTCAATACATGTTTGACTGCTTTATTTTTTCTTAATTTCTGTTATCAAAGCATGAAAAATCAAATTTTCGATTAAATTTTAATTTTTTTATTGTGTTAAAATTATGAACTCAAATAAATATTATGTGGCAATATGTGATACGTATCATTTTTATCATATTGAATATATTATTGACTTTTAACAAATACATACATACATAGATATTCTATTTCATCTATGAAATTTTTCTTTTTGTTTTTTATTTAATTTATAGCTCTTTTGACTTTTCTTTTTTTTTTTCTTCTGATTTTTGGAGGTGTGTAGATTTTGACGTCATACATATGTGCCTCTTTTCAACGATATAAACATTTTTATTATTAAATTGTTGAGATACACAATACATACATACATATATGCGAATGTTTACGTGTGCGTTGTGTAGTTTTCACAACATCACATAATGAATAAATTGAAAGTAAGGAAAATTGAAATTGTTTTTTTGGGTCTCTAAATTATCAATTTGATTAAACTATAAAAATAACAAAAATTGAATAACAAATACCTACATACATATAATGAAAATGAATGAATGCTTTGGGTGACATTAACAAAAAAAAAAAACAATTGAAAAAATCTGGCAACATGTTTTATGTGAAAAAAATTTTAATACCATTTTTATATTATTTAATGAATTTTAATTTTATATTGGCGATACAATAAACATCTACAATATACATACATACAAGTGCGTTAATATTTGTTGTTGTTGACATATTAATTCTTACATATATAAACAACGTACATATATATAAACATACATGCATGTCAGAGATACATGCATTAAGTACACATGAACGTATAATTTTTATATGTATGAGGATAAAGAATATGAAAAAGTCCCACTTTTGTAGTTTTTACACCACAATAATATTCTATTTTTCACTTTTGGCTTTATTTCAATTAAATATTTTATGACGCTTGTATATATTTTAATTAAATCTGTTTGGACTTTGATCTCTATTCCTCTTAAACTAATTTTATTTAGAAATGTAAAATAAATTTACATACATATGCAGGAATATAATATTATGCACATGTATAAATGTTTAGTATGTAGTGATAATAATCTATATGATAAATATTTTTATACATTTTACAAAAATATTGAGAATATACCTACATATAATGCAAATGTTGCATAATTTCAATGAAAATTAATTTCTTTTTTCCTGTATATACATACATATGTATGTATAACCGAATTTCAAGGCAAATGAACTTTGCTTTCCGATTACACACGCTACTATCTAATGTAATAACACAAACATGTGCTTATGAAATTAAAAAAATTATTTTATTAGAGCACTAATAAAGTTGCAAGGATCTAATTTAGTAAATTAATCACAATAAAAACCCTAAATCGACGAATAATTTCTATGTTATGTAAAATTGAAATCATATGCTTATTATTAGAATTTGCTGAAACAAAATTAGGTATTTAAAATTCTGGGTACAAATTAAATAGAATTAATATAATATGTACGTACAAAAAATTGGCCTGAACTTTTAAGTTGTTTAATTTTAAAATGTAGATATAACGCTGACCTCTAAGAAAATCTAATATCTATAATAATAATTTTTTGTTTTATGATGTACACATGTATAAATGTACCTAGGTAGGTATATGTATTAGAACGTTTTAAGAAAATTGATTAAATAAACATTTTCAAAAGATTTCCACTACTGAAAATCATAAAAACAATAAACAGTTTGGTTACACATAATAAAATATCCATGCGTTATTTAATTTTTGAATGGAAAAATAATTACATTTATTTTAATAAACATTTTGTTACTGATTGATATTTATTATTGATTTCTATTTATTTATTTCTTATGAAATTTTAAATTATATTGCATTGATGCATACACATGTATAAATTAATTAATTTTTGTTGTTGTTTTTTCAATGTTTTCATTTTATATACATACATACACACATATGAACATGTGTATTTACATATTTAGATTGAAAACGTATAAAAACACGATGTGCATTTTGTTGTTTTACAAATTACAAAATGTCAAATGGAAAATCCCCCCTTAGAATTGCCTTTTACTTTCAATTCAATAAAAAATAGAAAAACACTAATAAATAAACTTTTAATTTTTCCACGTGTCAATTATGTGATACGTCAACAAAATGAAGATTTCATTATATAATATACATACATCTCATATCATGGTATGTACTTTATTGATTTTTTTCGTGATTAATTCTGTTAACGTGAATAAAATTAATTAATCACTCAAAAAAAAAATCTCTTGTTAACAATATAATCAGAATTAAATTTTACTTATTTAAATATTTATCAGATTAATGTTAATTCGAATGTACCTAATTTGTATTAATTAATGCATAAACGTGTACATGTACTAATCATTCAATAACAAATCTATTTAAAATTGATGCAAATATTTCGAAAATTAAATTTAAGAAAAAATAAAAACAAAATTTTGAATACAGAACATACATATGTACATAGGTGCATACGTAATTGCAGTTAAATATATTTTGTACGTGACAAATGAAATTTATTTTTGTACGTTATTTTGCAAATTTAAAAAAAAAAAAAAAAACTTTAATTTTTTAAGAAGAATATTTTATTCAAAATTGCACAATACCATCTCAAATTGATTTTGGTTTTAGTTTTTGAAGTATATTTTTGATTTGGATTTTAATGTAAAAAAATGTATGTACAACACAACATACATTTCATAGAAACAATAATAATAGCAATAAAATTAATAAAATTTAAATAAAAAGTTTGTTTTGTAAATAGAATAAAAATTTAATGAAATTTCTAGATTTATGTTGTAAAATCAATTCAATGAAATCATTTTTCTCGTGATAATTTAAAAAAGAAAGGAAAAAAATAAACAATAATAAAAATTACAAATTTATTCAATCATGTAATATGGCAATTTAAACATTACAAGATAATAACAGTCAATTTGGCATACCATTTATTTATTTATTTTTATTTATTCACTTTAGAATAAATAAATTTTCACGTTTTACATGTGTACATATGATGGAATCTCTATTATAGTCAATCATAATAACGTTATTATTGCGTTATGTAAGAATTATAATAACTACATATAACATACATATGTATGTACATACATATACATACGTGTTTGCATCAATAATTTAGCTGATTTTGTTTCATACATTGGCCTTTTGTTATTTGATTTTATACTTTAATTTGTAATTACATTCGTATTGCAGCTTAAATGCATATAATTTAAATTGTTATAATTACCATTATTATATACATATATGTATATGTACATCGCACATATGGTTATGCTTATGGATAATATAAAACACGTACATATATGTATTAAGTTTTCATTTTTAAATTCTTATTTTTCTTAACATTATAACCACGTGTGTTATAATTGTAATTTAATTTCATTAATTATGCTCGTGCTTTGTGCACAATATTTTCTTTTGTAAAAAAAATATGATAGGTATTTAACATATGTATAAAAAAAAGAAACGAAAAAAAACTGTAAAATGATAAGATATTTTTAAAATATTACACCCATTATCTACAACTAATAAATTTTATCTAAATCAGCAAAAAATTTTTATTTTGTCAATTGCAATTTTTTTACAACTTTTTTTTGTTTTTTTGTTTTGGTACGTGAAATACAAAAAAACATTCTGAACCTGTAAGGTAATTTGAATCATTTATAGTACGTTGATGGTAAATGAAATTTTATTTATTTGTCACTTTTTGTAAAGTCGCATAAATTATTCGAAAAAAAATGATAAAAATAGTAATCTTCTCATTAGAAACTAATTTCAAAAATAAATTTTATTTATTTTAGAATATTATTGTTTACATAATAAATTATCGTAAACAGAAAAATGATATGATAAATTATCAGCATATAAAATACACGTACATAGCGTGTTATTCAGTACATATTGTATTTATTTATTTTTTTGTTATCTTTTGCATTTGTTATATTTTGCATATTAGTAATGTTAAAAAATATTTCAAACTTTTATAGCATTGTGTACCAATACCAATACATATACGTAAATATTTTTCTTTGAATGTATTCTAATTATTTATCAATTGTAAGTTACTTTTTAATTAAGGTTATAAATAAATTTCTCTTTTTTCTTTTATTTTATGATAACAAAAATAGTATTAAACTAAACACGAAAAATAAACAAATATGTACTCATAATAAAAATGTTGTTCTTTTTATTGATTTGGCATACAGTAATTAATGGCTATTTCCATACCAAAATAGAAATTTTATGGATATTTTTTGCGTATTTCATTCTTTTTTAATTTAATTATTTGAATAAAAAAATAAATATGAACAGAATTAAAATATAACAAAAAAATTAGAAAAATTTTGCGGATATACTTCAGTCTGTGCAATAAATAAAACTAAAACTACTGTCCCACAACTCTTTTGTATGTATGTATGTATATATATACATATTAAAATCATATTTTCAAATTTTTTTTCGCTGTGAAAAATTACAAATCCAAAAAAAATTTTTGATTATATTCATGACATATTTTGAATTCATTATATTCTGAAATTAATTTTTAATTTTTATCAATTTAACTAAATATACCAACTTTTTTTTTTAAAGAAACTCAATAAAAGTAAAATTTTTACGATAACAAAAAAAATTTTGTTTTTTTGTAATAATTTTGTCATACAATCATATAAATTTACAGAAAAAAATTTCTTTTTAAACATGTACTGCAAAATCCATAAAATAACAACTATTTATTTTAAAAAAATAATATTTTATAAATAAAATAATTAAGAAAAAAATATGTATGCACGTTAAATGTAATATTTCTTTTGACGTCACTAGACGTTATGTTTATATATATATTTTTTTTTGTTTATATTTTTCTGTAAGTTTATAATGTGATGTACAACAAAATAAAAGTTCAAAACGTTATCAATGAAATTAAATTTTTTAAATGTATAGTTGCAAAAATTTTTACTTTTTTATTTTTGGTGTAATGAAATGATGAAGACGTTGTGTAACAATGTTCAGTAAATTTACATATTTTCTGATGACGGCAATTTTACTATGTTTATAATTTCTTAAAAAACAAATAGAAAATCATGGGATTATTATATGTTTTGGATAATAAAACTCAATTTACATTTTAAATAAAAATTATATTATTTAAGTAATTGAATTGTGCAATTAGAATTATATGGGTCTTTATTTTCAAGTGCAATACTTTTCACTTATACGATTTAATTTCAATTTGTGGTAAAATTGCATATTTCCTTTCCTGTTTAACTGTCATTTTATCTAGATACGTGTAATATTACTTAATACTACATAAATAAAAGAATTAACTAAAATTCTGTTATTAAAATCATTATTTGTAAGGCGATTTTGATAATCTAAGACTAAATCCTTAGTAACGACTTAGTAAACGGTTATTGGTAAAACCCAATGACTTTATTGAATTTTTATTTAATTATTTTGGTAATCAATTGTAAACATATGTATTATAAATAAAATATAAAGAACTTTTTTGATCAACAAAAAATTCATACATTCTCAGAATCTTCTTTGATAAGTAACTAGTATTAATTGGAATATTCTGGTATCTAATCTTTTAAATTACTATACTCTGTCCACTAATATCATGCACTTAAGGTTTTATGGAAGTACATATATCTTTTTTCTTCTCTCATAATTTATAATTAGACTGTTTCATGAGCAGTATTACCACAATTCACAAAGCTTTTATTATATATTAGATGAATTTCTTGAATATCAGTACATAGTGATGTAAAATGGTACCACTTTAAGTAATCTCCATAAGACCTTAAGTGCATAATATTAGTGGACAGAGTATAGTTTTTTCTATATAAAAGAATAAATGAGACATACATATATATACGTATATGTATATAGAAAGACGTGTGCCAATATATTTCAAATCATAAAATAAGTATTTAAATTAAATTTGATTAAGATTTAATAGCCAAAATGGTTTGTAAAAACATTAAGTATATTACATGTCGAGAACTAAAGGCGCCTATTGTTTATCTTGTTTTAATTTAAAATAAAAATAAAAAACAAATTACAGGGAAAAAAAGTAATAGATGAACTTAGAATATTGACGTTGAAAAACAATATTTCTATTATACATATATTTTTGATAACATTGAGACTTACCATTGGATGATTCTTTATCATGCTTATCTTCAGTAACAGCAGGTTTTCCATGTACAGCAATCGGTGCCATTTTTTTCAATTTTATTTATTTATTTATTTTTTAAATTGTTTACTTTTACCACTGTTGTATAAGAAAATAAATGGTTGGACTATATATTTAATAGTGTGAAAGAATTAAAAAGCAATTTTATTGATGCGTTAAAACGTTTACTTTAATTTTCTCTATTCTGAAGGAAAATAATGATTTTAGTTTTCTTATAAAGTTTATAATATAAGTTGGAAAGTATACAGTACAGTATTATATAAAATATTAAAATTTATGCAATGGAATAACGTACACACGCGAGGTTAATTATTTTAATTAAAGATTTAGCTGGTATTACTTTTTTTGTTTTTTTGTTTTTCAAATATATTTGGCAGTTTTTTATATTTATTATTTATATAATTTTAAATTTTATTTAAAATTTAATTTTTTTTTTTTTTTTGTACACTAGAATTTGTTTCCTTTTATTTTAATTAGAAAAATTCTAAATAATGTTCACAATAATGATCAGATGATGTATGTCTTATAAAACTTTGAATATCCCTCATTCCATTAGTTCTAGTCTTTTTATCATTTGAAATCCTATTAATAAATAATAATGAATTTTTATTACAATTATTATAATTGTTATAATTATAAAATGTATTTTTAATAGCCAGCTTAAATTAAATTTTCTTCTTTGATGAAAATATGAAATTTGTTTGTTTGTTTTTTTTTTTTTTTAACACAAAATATGCAGTTTTTCACAATTTATCAAAATAAAAAAAAATTTAATTCAACAAAAAAACCATTGATATCCACTTTTTTTTATAAATTTTCATGTTCAAAGAGAAAAACACTGTGATAAAAAATTTTCAATTTTCAAAATGTCAATATAAAATCGACAATTATTTAATAAAAAAAGGCACACAACTTCGAGAAAACTGTATGTATTTATTTTATTTAGATACATACAATAAAGGTGATTGATTGATAAATATCTTTGTTGAAAAAACTTTTTCTTTCTTTGGATGCCTTCACAATACAGGTAAAAAATTACTTAGCAATTTTTCCAAAATTACTGTATTGAGAACTTTTATACGCAATAAATATTTTGATAATTTTATGATAAAATTATTTTTTGATTAAAGTTTTGTAAAGTGAAAACTTTTGTTTTTTTTTTTTTCTTTTTTCTTTCAAAAACTTCACTTTTAATTTTATGTAAAATTTAAAAATATTAACACTGAATTTCCGTATTGTATTGTAAATTTAATTTAATAACAATACACAGCTGAATGATACAATAAAAATGACACGTCTCGTTTTCAGACACTCAGTTTTAAAAGTTCAGAACAACATGTGAATTGTTTTTGTTTTGTTTTCAACAACCGATAATTTATATTTTTGTTTTTGTATTTCATTTAAGTGAAAAAAAAAAAAAACAAAAATGAAAATATATGATAAAAATACACAAATGACACACATAAAAATTAACAACAACAAGATCTCAATATTTAGTCAGTGCTTTCGTTTTGTTGGAATTGCAGTATTTTTACTACTTTTTAGAATTACATCATATTTACTATGATAAGAATATTTGTTTTTACATGGTTCAAAAAAATTCAAAAAACAAAATATATAAATATAATGCAAAAAAAATTAATAATTGTTCATATGTTGGAATTGAAACAGATTGTTTATTTACTGTTTTTATGAGATTTTTAAAACGAGAAAAGTGTTTAAATTAAAACTACTTTGAAACATTAGATAGAATTCCTGGTCTTCTTTTGCACTCATATTTTTTATATTTCATTATAATAATAAAGATATAATTAGTGTTAAGTTATATTTAATACAAATGCCTCACAAATATCTTGTTTTAGCATAAAATGTGTTCGTGGGTAAAAAAAATTAAAAATAGTTTATATTCATCTTGTTTTTAATGTATGGGATTCTGTAAACATGTAGCCTAAGTTTTTCTTTTTGCCATGTTTTTGTTTACAATTGCGAAAAAAAACTATGTGTTTCAAGTTTCATAAAGCTGTAATTTCATTCCTTCTTCATCATTTCATTCATTAAACCAAAATATTCACCTCTTCTCTTACATGTATGTTACTATCTACTATCTTGTCTTGTTGTTAAATGCAAGTTAAATGTCAAGATTTAATTAAATAGTTTTAAATTTAAGGTTAAGTAGAAGCAGAAGCAAAAACAAACTTGTAAACAAACAACTGAGTCCAAGCTGAGATAATTACATTTTATGTAAAAATATAACTCCATTAAATAAAATTAAGTAAAAAAAAAAAAATAATAAAAAATTAAATCATGCCAACTTGGAATCAAATACAAACACAATTACGACATCCCAATAACCCAGTAGTATTTTTTGATGTATCCGTTGGGACAACAGTGAGTAGTTTTTTGTATATCCTGTCTATTGTATATAATGTATTATTTGTAAGGAATTATTTTTTTACATTTAATTAATAGGAAATAGGACGTATGATTTTTGAATTATACGCTGATGCGGTGCCAAAAACAAGTGAAAATTTTCGGCAATTTTGTACTGGTGAATATAGAAAAGATGGTGTACCATTAGGTTATAAAGGTGCAAATTTTCACAGAGTAATCAAAGATTTCATGATACAGGGAGGAGATTTTGTAAACGTAAGTAAACGTTTTTATAGTAATGAATGATGTAAAGTAAAATTAATTTTTCAACTCTTTAAGGGTGATGGCACTGGTGTTATAAGTATTTATGGTGGTACGTTCCCAGATGAAAATTTCATATTGAAACATGATTCCCCTGGACTGTTATCAATGGCGAATAGTGGAAAAGATACAAATGGTTGTCAGTTCTTTATAACGTGCGCTAAATGTAATTTCTTAGATAATAAGCATGTGGTTTTTGGACGAGTAATAGATGGTTTATTAATTATGAGAAAAATTGAAAATGTACCAACTGGACCAAATAATAAACCAAAATTACCTGTAACAATATCGCAATGTGGACAGATGTAAAAAAATAAATTATTAAGTACATTTTTATACTAAAAAGTGTTTTATTAGAGATCACTTACAGAAAATTCAAAAATTGTTTTTTTTTATTGCTTTTATTCAATTTTATCCATTTTGTTAATTTTTTCTTTTCTCAATGCGTTGCAGTCGTCAATTATAAAACTGAAAAATTAATCAATGTATTTTAGCGAAAAATTAAGTATGACTTTTACCTATATAAAACAATAGTAGCTGGAATACTTGCTAAATGCCATAGCGAATGTGCATCGAATGTCCAAAAAATTGGTGGAAAATCCATTATTTCCAAACATGATGAAATGCCAATCAGTAAATAGAAAAATAATATTTTCCAATAATAAGGACGACGTTTCCTAACAACGATACACCATAAAACCCATCCAATTCCAGACAATATTGCTACAAAGAAAAATTACAAACTTGAAACAAAAAAATCGAAATTTATATGTACGACATCTTTACCAGTAGTTATATTTAATTGCATATTTGACGAATAATTCAAATGTCCATCACTTAAATACGCAAAATAATTGAAGAAGAAAGATACAAATATTGATGTGACTATTCCTCGAAGAATTATTGATTTGTTATGGATTATCCTATAACAGTTAAAAAATTACCATTAGATTTTAAAATAATGATTTTTTTTAACTATTACATTTTCACAATTTTACCTCATAACCATACAATACAGTGTACCTAATACAATTGAATAAGCAAATACGTAATCTAGTAATTCTGTAATATTAAAATCTCTTGCGTGATATATAGTTGACCACATCCAGCCATTGATGTTGATCTGTTTTAATAAAGTTGATTACAAAAATACTGTAGTACTAAAAACTTATTATTATGTTCACTTACAAATGAAAAAATATGCCATAGCCAGTAACAAGGACTATCTGATTTGACTTCTCTTCTAAACTTTTTCAATAGAACAAAATTCGTAATTAAATTCATTATTGAAAATACAACAGATGCGGGTTCTTGTAATCCAAATATTTTTCTAAATGGCCACTATATGTAGAATGAAAGTAAAAACCAAAATTATTGATATTTAAATTTTGAAATTACATCCTGTAGGTACGTACTTTTCCATAAAATTGTGGTGTTGACCAATTTCTATCTAGAAAAGCATTTACCGTCTTCCACATACATGAATATTGGCATTCATCAAAACATGTCCAGCCAAGTAATCTATCAAATGTACTTTGTGCATAAAATTCTATGGCATGTGGAAGAATTTCATGACCATCTATAAAATGTAAAATTACTTCAATTGTACTTTACATTATTCAATTAGGTTTAAGTTTAAATCTTTAAATTATTTCTGGACTAACGTACTAAAAATTTACCTTCAGTGCAATTCATTTGATTACACATTTTTCGACAATTAATGAAAAAACCCGTTTGATCTCCATTTGAAGCAGATATGACTGTGATATGATTCCAGAATAAAATTAAACTACCGAAGATTAAACATTTTTTGGTATTTATTGTACACATTGTATTGTATTTAAAAAGAAAATTTAAAAAAAATTTTTTTTAGGCCATCCACATATTTAAATTTAAAACAATTTTTTATATTATATTTGGTTAATAGTGAATTCATATGAACTTATTTTAAATTTTATTTTATTATAAATTTTATTTACCATGAAATTTATTTATTCGAAATAAGTTGTTAATTTCTTGAATGAAATGGCCTTAACATTTTTTCTACTCATTATTTTCATCAACCTCAAAATTCATATACCATTAATTTCAGTTGATCAATAAAAACTTGACCGATTTGACGTTTTAAATTCTATTTCTATTTTCCATTATTTTCTAAATTCCAATTCATGTCAGTTCTATGTTTTGTTTCAAACTGCTTTTTTTAAATAATCTTAATTTGGTGATGGTGAATTGGGTGAATTACTAAATAGTAAATAAATACAAATGACGTGCGGTTGCGAGCTATGGGTGCGAGCGATTGAATTTTAAAAAAATCTTTCATGTAAACAAATACACAATTTGTGGCAAAAATTTTTAATTTGTATGTAGTTTTTTTTTTTTTTTTTTAAATTAAAGTTAAATGGCGAGTAATAAAATAAGAGATTCAACAGTTTCATCTAAAAATGCTGTAAGAAAGTCTATATTAAGAAATGTTGAAGTGCCTGTAAAGCAAAAAAAATCTCTAACAAAATCGTCAAAGAAAATAAATAATGAAAATGAAAATAATGAAAATATTTTATCATGTGCTGCTACAAACTATGATTATAGAAATGAACCACATAGCAGTAAAATGTGTAGACAAAAATATCATACACCAGAATTAAATACTGTTTTAAAATTAAAAGAAAAATTCGATAAAGTTAATTTAACTGAACCGAAAAAAATTGATTCGATATCACAATTAACGCCAAGAACAAAAAATATAGTTACACAAGAGGTAAAAAAAAAAATTCGCATTTATAATAATAAGTAGTCTTAAATAGTTTTTAAAATTTCATTTACAGGTGACTAAACATCTTAATTTTCCTTTGGAAAAAGAAATTTACAAAAATCTAATTCCAATTAATGTAAATGATTCAGTTTTAATGATACCAGAAAAAAAGAAACCACTTCGTAAGAAATACACTCTAAAAACTAAAAAAGATCCAATACCTGAACTATCAGATTTTTTAAAACCAATTGAACCATTAGATCATACTTTACCTTTATTTGATTGTCCAGATTATCTAAGAAAGCCAAAAAATGATAATTTTAAAGAATATTCTGAACTACATTCAAAATATCATCTCGAATTTTAAACATAAATTAAGTGAAACTTATACTTTGTTTGGAAATACTTTATTTCTAACATGAAATAACATACATTAATGTTTTTTTGCTTTTATTTACTTATTCTTTTTTTTATGTTTTCAAATAACTTTTTTTTTTTAATTCATACATAATATGCATTTTGGTTTTAAAATTAGTATGATGATAATAAATTGATTATTTGAATATTCATCATTTTTTGTTTTATTCTTAAAATAGTTTATTTTTTAAATACTATTAAAAGTTCTTACAGTGCACAAATACATCTTGTAGTATTTATTTAAATATTTTATAAAATTTAAAATGATGAAAGATGGACATTTATACGTTATATATATATTTTTTTTACTTTGTTTTTTTAAATGGACTGTTCTACATTTTTTCAATACATTCAGAAAATACTTTTATTTTACTTTTAGTTTTATTTGTATACAGTATTTAAATTATTTATTTATTAAAAACAGAAATTTGCTGTAATATAATATTTGGTATTTTTTTTTTTTTTTTTATGTATTTATCATTGATAATATTTTATTTTTTATATTTAAACTTTTCGTGCTGTTCAAGTAAATGACTAAAATATGTAGAAATCTGTAGTATAACTATTTTCCTTTTTTACTTTTTTTTGGAAGTTGACAATAAATTTGTATTTTAGGGCAGTGTTTCTTTCAAAACTATTTAGGTATATGTATGTTAAATACGAAAATGTTTATAAGAAAGTGTAGCAATAAATGAAAATAAAAAAAGAATAAAAACAAAACAATGACGCATAAAACATGTTTAAGCGTTTATTTATTTTTATTACATTTTGTAATCATTAATTTAATAAATGAATGAATAATCTTAATTTTTCTATACGCTTGATTTATTCAGATTTCTAGCATTTTTAGCTACAATTGCTTGTAGTGTAATATAAAATGTCGGTGGAACAGTAAAATATTTGTTGTTTTCAGCAGTATAATCGCTTTTAAAATATAAATATGAACGCATGTTTATAATTGTAAAAATCAACTAAAATTAAGTTAAGACAACGAAAAAAAAATTAAATGAAATAATATCACTTTTGTAATGCAAAAAACTAAAACAAAAATCTAAAAACAAAATTAAAATAAAAAAATGCAAATATAAGATTTTATAATAGATTTTCTTTTTAATATATCCCCCATAAAATTAATTATAATTATAACAAGTTTACTTGTTGTGATAAAAGTTATAATAAAAATACATAATAAAAGTAAATAAAATATAATGCAATATTTCTTCAGAATATTGTCACAGTTTAAGAAAAAATGAAAAAAAAATCAAATTTAATTTTTAAATTTCAATACATGCTTAAAAATTTGTAAAATAAAATTAAAAAATAAAATGTTGTACAGTAAATTCATATATCAATCAATAATTAATTTATTTTTGTTTGTTTTAAACAAAATATATTGCATAATGAAATAAGTTTTGAAAATGTGTTATTATAATGGCATTATATTTTTGTTTACATTTATTAAATTTACAATTCAATTACTTGTATGTATAATTTTCTTTGAATGAAATGTAGATAAGATGTTTAAGTCATTTTATAAGATGTTCACATTTTTATGTTATTTATTTTTTTAGCATATTTTTGTTGTTATCATTCATGTTTTTTAATTCTTCATTTTCATCGAAAAAAAAAATAAAATAAAAAAAAACGCGTCTTTCTTTTTCACATTTATAATTTAGAATTAATGAAAAATTTCTCTTTACTTTTTTTATTTTCTTGTTGATATACATTACATATTTTCTTTAAAATAATTGTTTACGTTTTTTGTTTTTTGAATCTTTCAATAATTTGAAATTGAGTAACCAATTTTGTGTTTTTTTTAAATGTTTGTGTGTGTTTTTATTTTGATTTGATTTGAAAATTATTAAATGATAATCAAATGAAATAGAAATTTTGAAAATTTTCAAGAAATTTTGTTACGCCACCATGAGAATAAAACCAATGGTGAATACTCTTCTAAATCATATATAAATATCCATGAAATTAATTGCATAAGTAGAAATGTAAATATCAATGATAGATCCAATTTGCTGTTACTGCTGCTACTATTCTTATTTTTATTTTTAATTTTAGAATTTGTTGTTGTTGCAGTAGAATTAAATAAATATTTTGATGATTTCATTAACATTGTTGTTGTGCCTTCAATTTGTGATTTTTTAACAGCAGTTTCAAGTATTGTATTAATAAATTTTCGTGGATTTGTTGAAACTACATGAGAATAAAATTTGGATTTTTGTTGGTGAAATAGTGGAAAGGATGCAAAGGAAATGGAAAATGTAGATGGTAAAGGATGAATGTTTTGTACCCCAGCGTATGCAAGGGGTCTAACCTGTAACCCTCAGCTTGGGAATTTGCAGTATTGGGCGTATGTAAGATCGTAAGATGGAAAGCGACAATATTGAATATCTTTACGCTGCCAATCACCAAGCATTTTTGCATGGTCAATATCACGGAATGCCGTATTAGCAAGAGAGGTCTGTAAAAAAACGAAAAAAAAAAAGTTAACAATACGTAATAACAAAACATAAATAAACTATTATTAAACATTATTACTTCATAAAATAATTTTACCTTGTTTGCAAAAATGGTAACCAAAAATTTTCCAGGTTGGAATGTATCAATAACACGAGTTATTAGATCGCGATAATTTGATGAAGCATAATTTGTTTCAAAACTGACATATGAAAATTCTGGTTCTGGTGTTATATGAATTGTCATGTAGCAACCCTGTAATTATAATGAAAATATAAAATTTTTTTAAAAAAATTTGAAGACCATTTTCTAAATTATCCTTCATTAAATTGTGTTTAATTACAACATGGAAAACTGAATTCTACATTAGAAAACTCACTTGAGAATATTCTTCAGGAATCTGTTTTAGTTAAGTATTTAAAAAAAACAAAGAAAATTTTTTTTCAAAGTAGGGATGATAATAAAAAAATATGTATTTAAAATATCTTACATTTTTTGCAATACCATTCATGGAATAGCCACATGGCTCAAATAAATAATCATCAATAACCATGCCCGGAATGAGTTTGTGAATTCCTGCTTTCTGTATAAATTAAAAAAAAAATTAGTGATTTCAAATACCACATAACATTATATAACTTTTTACTTCTGTTGCTTCCTTTGAATCAACACATTCATCTTTAGTAAAGATCGACATAATTTGTGGATCTAATTCAGACATCAAAATCTCAAGTGTTTGATCTGGTTCTGGTTCTGATTTGATATCTTCAATACATCTTGGAATTGTTTGAATAACATTGTTTGTATCTCCATTTGTTAATTGTTTCATTTTCATTCCCAATTCTCCTCCACGATTTAATGTGTATAAATACCAGCAATCACGATTAACAGAACCTAAACAATATGCACGACCATCATCAAAGAAAGAATCTAATAATGCAACTTCTTCTTCAAAACCTCGATGAGGAGAGACCTATCGAAAAAAAAATCAAAAATGATGTATAATTAAGAATGTTTTAAATTTTAATCAAAAGCTAATTTATGTAAATAAGATTTCATACTTGTAATTCAGGACGTTTGAAATTCTTTCTCGAATAGAAAAGATCTTCAATTTCAGTAAATCCCAACATTTGTTCAGCCATCTCAAGTAAAGGTTCCAAGCACTGAAGTGGAGTTGTGGTTCCACATGTTTTTAAAATCCATCGTCGTTTTGAAACAAACATACTGCTCTCACTAGTAACGAAAATATTCAAAAAACATAACAAACGTTGCTAAATAAATACATTAAAAAAAATAGTTTATTTAATTTATGTACATCTGAATGTAATAGAAGAATTAAATATTTAAAAAATTTTTCACACTTGATATTATTCTTTGACATTTAATATCAGGGGAATTAGAAATACAGTATATGTACATAATAAAATGATTATATGACAAAATTTGAGGAATGGTGAATGCATCATATTTAAATATTTTCGTTAATATCTGTATTAAGCATATTAAATAAATATGAACACCTGTGTTGGTAGTGTAGCAATGTATACAGAATCACAGCGGAAGTAGGCATTTCATTGTGTTTATTTTATTAACATTATAGGTTGCAAATTTTTTTGTAAATTGCATTTTTTTATTTAGAAATTTAAGTATCCAAGTGAATATAAGTCACATAAAGCGTTTATGTAATTTGTTATGTAAAAACAATAATTATAATCGTTCTTATATATTATTACTTTAAAGAATTTGCTTATTATACGAGAAGTGCAAAATAATAAATAAATAAATGAATAATTTAAAATTGAGGATGTAGTCATGACTGTATTATATTACAATAACACAACATCTTTAGGTGATACAAATGGAGATCCATGGATTTTTTTCCCTTTTAATTTGTTTAAAATTCATTAGTTAATTGTTTTGAAATTGAAAAGGGGATTTACTATTGATTATTTTTTTATGTCTTTAACGATTGAAATTATTTCACACTAAGATAAAATACGTAAAAAAAAACCGAATAAGTTCAATAATAAAAATTAAACTCATATTTGCATTATTAATTGCGTGTAATTTAAACACTTTTATAATGAAGATAATTAAATGATAAAGAAAAATTTAATTTATATTAAATTTAGATTGATATTAAGTACATATTACTTAGCATTTTTAAAAATTTAATGTAGATATATTAATTGATAGGTTTATAATTGCAGATAAATTTTCAAATCAATTGTTATTTTTATGTTAACGAAATAATTTTAATTATAGGAAAATTTCTGAACAAATAAAATAAAAATGAAATAATTTTTTTTAAAAATTTCCATCATGATTTTTAAAATTTATCCACATTATATGATTTCTTCTAGCTTATAAATTGTATATTCTTTGATTGCACCACTTTTATTATTTATTAAAATAAATTAATAAAAAGAGGTCAAAAATTGTTTGTAATGAATTGTGTTCATTTCACAAATTGAAAAGCTAATATATTACACACACAGTAGTAAACTGTATATTTATCAATTTTAAAAGAATTTTCAATGTTGCCTAAAGAACTATATGAAATCAATAAAATTATCATGATTATTTTTATTTGATATCATGAGTATGAGATAAGTTGCGAAAAAGTCCATGTGTACGATTTGTTTTTTCGTTTTTAAATTTTCTAGTTAAAATTAATTGTTTTTTAATTAAAATCTGTATTTTCTTGAAAAAAAAAAAAAAAATTAAATATAACATTAATTATCTTAAAAATTAATCTACAATTTTATAGTCAAGAATCCTTCAATATATCAATTATTTTTCAAACTAAAATTTCTATACATATAGGTACATATGTACATCCGTGTATATGTATAAAATATGTATGTATGTAGAAGATAAAGTCAAAATTCTTAAAATATATTATTTTCAAAAAAAAATTTACTATAATTGAAATGTTATATAATACTAATGAAACGGTTTTACGTATATAAGTAGATATAATCATTTTAGGGTCATTTAAAAAAAAATTTTTTTAATTATTATTTTTTTTTTTTAATTTATTTATTTCGATATTAATTCAAGACAAATGTGTACATATTTATTGTGATATGTTTGTTATTTTTTGTTTAATTTTATTATTCGATGACCTCTGATAACAGATTTTCTTCAATACAATAGATAATTATCTACCATACAAATATTTTATTTAAAATATGTACACACATGTATGTATACGTTTTTGCTTTTAAATAATTTTATAATCTACAAAAGGGCA
Source organism: Anthrax anthrax (assembly GCA_963971155.1). Taxonomy (NCBI): domain Eukaryota; kingdom Metazoa; phylum Arthropoda; class Insecta; order Diptera; family Bombyliidae; genus Anthrax; species Anthrax anthrax. The sequence continues at coordinate 25,272,540 of OZ020119.1, forward strand.
AAGTTTATCAATTTCTTCTTCATTTTAAATATATTTCATTCTACATACATATATACATATATGACATTTTGCAAATAAGTTTCTATGTAGACAATCATTACACACGCCATATATATTACTTAAAACAATAAGTAAAATATAAAAAAATAAATAAAATTGATTCATTTATTGATAAATGAAGAATTGGTAGCATAAGTATGTACATATACTATATGTATTGATTTTTATTAGTATAATTGATATTAGTTTATTTTTCAAAAAGAAAATCTATACAGACTTTTATCTGTTGTAAATTTTTAAGAGATTCCTGAACGTGTGTGACCATGTGGACTATGAACATACACAAATAAATTGTATGTCAGGCGTTAGTAATCAAATTATTATTAATTTTTTTTTGCTATGGAATCAGCACAAATGGGATTTTACTATGTTTACTGATAATAGACTAAAATTTGAAAAAAAAAAAAAATAAATAAATAACAGCAAATTATTGATAAAATATTTCATATTATGATTAAATACTATGAATATTGTTTGTACATTTCAACATATATACATATATGTAGATACAGTGCAATATTAAAGATAAATTTGTTTATTAAATACAGCACAATTTGTAGAAAATTTTATTCAAAATAATTTAAGAAAATAATTATGATAGCAAAATAATAAAAATAAAAATTTAAAAGCTGTTTCGAATTTTATGTTTTCAAATAAATTTAATTTATTTATAATAAAAAAGAAAAATACATGTATGTATGTATTATGTAGTTAAAACTGGTTACAAACCACGAACACGTTACGTCACATTACGTATTCAAATGTTACAAATAAAATTTATGAATTATTTGTTGTTAATTTATTTATTTATTTATTTTTTTTTTTATTTAAAAAAAGAAAAAATTAATGAATTTCCTTGTTGTTTACGATCAAAATGTTGTATGTAAGAAATAATAAACAATATTGATGTAAATAATATAAAGAGCAGATACCTATACTTTAAAAAAAATTTTTACATATGTATGTTTAAATTTCATATGCTGATGTAAAGACATACATAAATATATTACACATGTTGTACACAAATTTCAGTATTATTTTATGTCATATTTTTTCTATTTATAGATTTAAATTAAATTTCCATTGATTGGGGAGACGTTGAAGTAAACAATATATTATTGAAGCCATTGTCAAATAAATACAAAAAGTTGCATTTTTCATTTTTTTTTATTTCTAAAAGAAAAAAAAAATAGGTATATTGTGTACCTAAGTATTTTTTTATTTTCACCTTGTATGTATAAATGCAGAGGCAGTTATTATAATAAAATAGTAATATGAACAGTTTATCACGAGAAAATAAATAAAAAATTGATACGCATAGAATTACGTACATACATATTTTTGTTTTTGGCATTTACGTACATTATACTTGTAGGTTTATATATATTTCAATTCTTTGTCTAAAAATTTATTTCAATAATTTAAAATAAAAATTATTAAAAGGAAAAAACAAAAACTAAATTTTCTTGACGTAAAATTTTTATTTATTTTTTTCTTATAGTTTGTATCAAATACATGTGAAAATAAAAATTACTTAATTCTTTTTTCTCAATACAATTTATGTATTTGATGAAATTAGATTTTTAAATTTTGAAATATCATAAACGATTTTAAATTGATAAGGACATTTCAATTCATGTTACATGCATAATATGTATGGTTTATTTTATTTATAAATTATTATTGTATCAATCTCAATTTAAATTTAATTTAATTTAAATGATAAAAATATCTTTTATTTTTTATTATATTAATATAAAGTAGTACATACAGTGTCTAAAACTTGGTAACAATAATTTTATTTTCATTTGAAAAAAAGAAATACTCGTATAATGTAATTGTATACAATATGTATGTGTGTGTACCTATATATGTATGTATAAAATATACATGTACAATTGGGTTTTTATTATTAATATTAATACCCTGAATAAAGGTCAATCACGCGAAAAATAAAATCTTTTTAAATTAATGTCGCTATTATTCTTCCTTCATTTTAATTCTATACAAATTGATAACGTCAATTATAATTTCATACAATATAATGATTTAAAAAAAAATTTTTATTTTTGTTTGCCAACAATTTTATTTAAAATTTTCAAAAAGTTATGTTCGGTTGGGTGTAATGTATATATATATATATGTATTTGTACAAGTAATTATAAAAGCAATCAATTAATTTCAGATAAGTGAAAAGGCATAGGTAGGTATTAAGTGAATGAATACAATTAAATTGATAGCGTTTATTTATTAGAAAACACCTCTTCTCGCATACCTAAAAATATTGCACTGGTAGATAATTTATAACAATAGATAAACTTGCAAAAATGATAACAAAGTTTGTCTGTAACTACAGACGTTTTTATAGACTTTTATATTTATTTATAAAATGCAGTCACGTTTTATGTACATAAGGAAAAACTTAAAAGTAATAGATTATAATACATAGGTAGGTACATCCATGACCATATAAAATCAATAATTCTATATTTATCATCTATAGGCATATATTGAATATTCTTAAAATAATGAAAATATAACAAACAAACATTACTCACCTTAATACATATGCATCAATATGTTCATTTTTAGAGAAACTTATAATTTCACATCGTACAGTTTTCAACAATGCATCCCACATGTGCCTGAAAAAAAAATGTAAAAAAAATTCATTAGTAATTAAAGACCATTTTATAACATTTCAAACTAAATTAAAACTTATAAAATTTTTAAATTTGCAATCAATATTGTTTTCGAGTTCATACTCATTAATAATTCATGATTAAAATTTTGTGTCACATTTATTAGACAAATTGCCATTCAGTACCAAGTCCAACGCCCGGACAATGTCAATTAATAAATTAATAAAAAATTTAATAAGTGATAGGTACGTTTTACGTACCTACATGATGGATTTTAATTAAAAGAAAAAATTAAAAATAAGACATATTATTTTTTAAATGTGATTCCCTATTGTTGGGAACTCTTTAAGTACATATACGTACATTTGGTATTAAGTGTAAAAATTACAAAAATACAAATAAAAAGTACGTGATTTTTTAAATTAAAATAATAAAATAAAAATTATACAATTTCTTAGAAAATAAATTTAAATATGCATTTAAATTCATTGTTTTCTATAGAATCAAATGCAATTTGTTGAGAATAAATAACTTCTCTATTGCAATTGTTTATTATATTTATTATTCAGGTTTGTTTGTTTGTTTAAATCTTTTAGTTTGTTATTATTTTAATAAAGTCTTAGAATTAATTTGGATTTTAGTTTTAAACGAAATATAAAATAAAAAAAAATGAAAATGTATGTACATTGTATGTACAGTCTCATTTTAATACGAGAATATAGGTACATTTTCAATTTTTATTAGTGTTATAAAAATCGTATAACTAAAAAGAAAATGTGGGAACAATGAAAAATAAAATAAAGAAAACAAAATAAAAACTTCGTTCATACCGGTTATGTAGATTCATAAAAACGAGTTTTTCTTATTCAAAACACGTAGAGTACCTATGTGTTTAATTTTGCCGGCCGGCATTTCATTATAATGTTAAATATTTAACTCCAATTGTACGTGCATATATATATACATAATTTTACATGAAATGAATCTTAGAATTTCAGTATTCATTATATAACAATTAATTTAAATTTAATGTTGTAATAAAATGTAATTTGAATTGCTAAATTACAAAAATTAAATATTTACAAATTTTCTGCCCGTTAATTTATTTGATATTAATAAATAGGTACCTATGTACGTATGTTCAAATATGTAATAATAAAAAAATTATTTTGCAATTTTCTTATATTATGAGTACATATATGGGTCATTTTAAAAATTTGGTCGACTTTTGAAATTTGATTTTTTAAAAAAAAAAGTTTGAATAAAATTAATTTCAAGTATTAGAAGTGCTAGAATGCAATCAAAACAAGGACTTTTGAATAGTAGCAGTTAACTTTAAAAAATTTTTACCCAAAAATTTACATGTTTTGTCTACCAGGTCAGATCAAAACTTCCCCTATGTTACCAAACTTAAAAATTAACAAAATGCAAATTATATTTAATAACAAAAATTAAGTTTTATTTCATTTTATTGGGAACATAAGAAGAAATAATATGCGTGGTTTATGGTAATAACAATTTAATTGTTTTTCTTAAAAATCTATTTTTATGTCCACTTTGTTACTCTCTTATTATTTTTGAAATAGTTTTTTTATCACAACTAAAAAAAAAAAATATGTGCTTTTTTCATTTATACATAATTAATAAACTCATTTATAGAGATAATATAATTCATAAAAATTTTCTTTACAAACTTGAATTTTCCAACAAAAATTGAAAATTCAGTCACTAGAAGCATGGGATAAATTCAAATTTTATTGAATTATGTCACCTAAGTTACTAAAAGTCCCCTAAGTTACTACAATGTTCCTTTCGTTTTTCATACAAAGGTAACGCAAGGGTAACGCATGGGACTTGTTACGCAGGGGACAAAAAATGTTCAAATATATATTTGCAAAAATTTGTTAAAAATATTATCAAAATATAAATGTCATCTTAAAGTACTTTACAACTAGAACATATTACTTCAAAATTAAAATAAAAAGCATTTGTAATCGGTTGTTTTTGAAGATAACTCAGGAGACAATGAATTAAGGCACGCGCGCTATTAAAAAACTTCGGGACTGATTTCTTTATACTTACGCACTTGTCTACAACTAAACACAAACCGACAAGTATGTACATGAATGCATGTTTGTCTGCAATGACGTAATGGAAAATTTTTACAAAAATTAACGCTTTTATGATAGTAACATAGTGGAAGTAACGCAGTGGACAAAATCCAGGGACAAAATACTTTTTTATTTAATTTTTTTTATTTGTAAAAAAATCACTTTTTTTCGACACATTTGTTTTCTTATGATATGAATGCTTAATATAGTAGTCACATTAATACTTAATTTATAAAATATAATGAAAAAAAAATGCATTGAACTTGAAATTTACTCTCGGGGACACGCCATATTCGTTGACATCATAACCATTATGTTGAAAAAAACAAACTTTTTATTTACAATAATGAAATTTAAAATGATCATATTTTACAGAAATCAATTAAATATTGATATTTTTGCATTTTTATTTGTATTCATCGAATAATTTCCAAGAAAAATTAATTTACATGTCGAGGACAGTGAAGTCGACCAAATTTTTAAAACGACCCATATACATACATATATGTATAGGTAGGTACTCTATTTTCGTCTAATATTCAAAGATAAGATTTATGAGAAAAACTGCACATTAACTTTGTAGTTCATTTATTAATTATCTACTAACAGCACAAATGAATCATCTGCATAAACGTCATTTCAAAATTGCATACATACTCGTATTATTATATGAATCATTGTTTGTTCGCATATGAAATGAAAGTCATCAATAGATTATTTCGAAATCTTCTTAAATACATTTGTTCAACTATGCATCATATTAAGGTATGTATTCATAGCAAATAATTCATATAAAAATATATTTATATAGTGAATATATGTACATACATAGGTACCACAAATTTTACCATTTGTGCATTAAAAATGTGCATTTGCCATTTATTAAAAAATGTAAATTATTGTAAACAGATTTTTATCTAATAAATTAAAAATATATTAACAGATACTTTAATATTATGAAAGGAAAAGGAAACATAAAGCTCATTATTATAAAATTTAGATTTTATAAATGATTATGCATAAATTTACGTAATAATAATGTTGTGTTAGACAAAAATCGGTATACCTACTTATAACCAGTTTATTCGATTATATCATAAGAGATTTGACTAACTGATGTATGTATATACGTACAAATACATAGGTAGGTATATAATGTAGGTATGTCCATCCATATTATTTTGAATTTTATGAGGATTCGTATTTGTACAACAATTTCAATGTCAATAATTAAATAATATAAATTTATATAATACATACATAGGTACATATTGTATTCGTATACAAAATTTTATGTTGCGGGAAAGATCAATACATAATGATTATTTTATTTATATCATACAACCACTATATCTTTATAGTGTGTCTGAATGTATAATTTTTATAATACAAAATATATACATAGGTACATATACATGTGTGATATTTATTGATCATATATTTTTTAATTACTTTTCATACATAATTCATTCTTCATTGTCATCAGTCATAGCACCACCTTTTCTTCTTTACCACGTTTTTTAATGAGAAAATTCTGGAATTTTCTTTTACAAATACATACTCACGTAGGTAACTACCTATATATATAGAAATCAACAATTTTTGTTTGTATTCTATCCCTCTTGTTTATAAATTTCGCGTATAAATAAAACACTTTGCATCATTTTAGTTGAAGTAGAATCAAGAGTCAACCAACTGAAACATACATATGATCACATCACATTATATGTAGGTATATACATACATTGTTTGACGACGAGATATTGAAATTGGCAATTTATTGTGTTTATTATTTACATGGTATACTAATCATTATACCTATGTATAACTTTTTCGTAAAATAATAAAAACAAAATGTTTATATATAGACTGTAGAGATAGTTTTCCTAAAAATAAAGTGTGTGAGCAAGCTAAGAATAAAATATTTTTTAAATTCTTTCTTATATTGTTCAAAGGCATTTAAATAGCAAATTGCACATGCATATGCTTGAATGTTTACGTTTATTAACTTTACGTAGGTATACATACATATATGTACGTATAGTCATGGTATGAGTACATTGTACATGTACAAAATTTAAAATAGTTAGGTAGGTAGGTACCTATATTATTCAATAATAGTACATATCTAAATTACCTATATATAGTAGGTAGCTTACCTAGATATATAGGCAGTTTATCTTTCTTTACATACCTACATATGTACATGTTCTTATATACCTACATACATATGTATGTACCTACATATATAATACAATTCGTATCATCGTATGTACTTATGTACCTATATAATGAAATTTATTTATTATATAATCAATTTTTTATGACAATTAACCGTGAATAAAACACCTATAAAAATGAATTATTTTGGAACTATCTAAATACAGATAGGTATGTAGATATGTATAAATTCTAGAGAACAGAAAAGCAGTTGAATAATAGCAGATAATAGGTATAAAAAGCTGATTTTACAAGTAAATATGCCTGTGTGTACAGATGTGAACTTGTCAACATAAAAAGTAAAAGATTAAAAACTTCTTTATCACATAAATTTAACTTCAACGATATTTTATTTAGTTGCTAAGCTTTCTCACAAGTATAATTTTATGTAGCAAAGCAAATATGTAGTCTATACATTTTGTATGTCAAATACGAGTATGTACATGTAGAACATATATATGTATGTGTGTACCTATATGTGTTTATAAAATTGATAAGAGCATAAATTTTATTTATTGTACAAAATTGTTTAGGTAAGCATGTGCTGATATTTATTACACATGACCAAATATACGTAAATACTACAAAATTTAAAATGAAAAAAAAAAAAAAAAAAATGTAACTCACGTAACGGTAATTATTGTAAAATAAAATAAAAGAAAAAAAATTAAGGCGGACCGAATTGATTACTGAAATGTTGAAACAATTAGAAATTTTAATTTTTTTTTTCTTCCAACTTTTTTTTTATGCGTGTCTAATAATGATGAAAAATAATATTATTTTACATGGCATGCGCACATTTCGTGCTTGATTGCTCGTTAATCTTCCCTCTTTCGTCTTTATGACCTAACCCACACAGAAAATGAAAATTTCTCATAATAATAATTACGTGATTGCTGGTTACATGTATAGGTATTAGATATACCTAAGTATATACATATGTATGTATATTGAGATATGTACGTATATAATTTAAAAAAATCAGAAAACAGCTGACTTTTGTATATCGATTTAAACAAAACTTACATCGAAAAATGATTGCAAAATAAATAAAAATAAAATAAAAATATTAATAAAAGCACTTTACTTGCATTCTATATTAAGTGCAATGAGGCACTTTTTTTCATCATTAAATTTTTGTTTTTAATTTAGCGTAAACACACCAATTACAAACAGGTTACTCTTTGAAGAAAAGTAAAAATAATTTTAATTTTTAATACATATTTCTGTGTACATGTACCTATATTTATATGTAAATATAACCCAAATCCAAAGTCAAAACCAAAAGCAATAATTTAAATTAAACAAACTTGTACTACAAAAACCGAATATAGAATTTCTTATGGATCAGAAATCAGAATTGGATTTATAGATGAATAAGAAAATTCTCTCTAAAGAGCAAAATCGATAACAATTTTTATAAATTGAATTGAATTGAATTGTTGTTATTGTAATGTAAGTAAGCAATGGTTGGTTCATCTATGACTTATGAGTCATGGTAATTTATTGAAGGTTGAAGAGGAGATCGAAATTAGTAGAAAATGAAATTTTATGTACCTATTTGGGATCATTAATGAATAATGAGGAAAAATAGTAATAAAATTGTATTTTAGAAATTTTCAAGAACAAATTTTTGTGTTTGGAGAATGAAAAAAGAAAGAGAATTTCACTTCAACTTTCTATGTACATATGTGTGTGTATGTAGAAATTTTTTTCGCCTCTTTAAAAGAAGTAGAAGAAAATAGATGATGATGGTATAAAAGGATGACTTCATTTAGTTTAGCTTTTTTTTAGTTTATATTTTTATACTAATAAAAAAAAATGCTATCAAATATTTAATATCAAATATTAAATTTCGCTTATGAAATGTCACATACATATGTACATGTACATAATGAGAAAAAAAAAAAAAAGATAAAAATAAAACAAACAAAAAAAAATATTTTATGTATAGAGATACTAACCTTGGTATTTTTCTTAGATCTGCATTTTTATTCAACGGGTTTGATGTAAACCAAATTTCAAGTAATTTTTCAACGCCTTCAAAATAATGTAAAGTACTATTATTCATTATGTTATTATCAATATTTTCAGTTTCCGCCATATCACACTTTTTTAATTATATTTTTCTTTCGAGTATAAAAAAAAAATTTTCCACACTTTACAAAAAACGATAAACTAAAATATGTATTTTCTTACAAATTAAAGAAAAAAAATTATTGAAAAAAATAAGAAATAAATAAATAAAACAAAACGTATGAATACTTTGTTTTCAATGTCGCACAGATACTTGGAAATTTTCTTTTACAAGTGGAAAAAAAATATTTGTAACAAATAACACAACTTGATAAAATAGATTTTTCTAGTTGATGATTGTTTTCGTACTTAAAAAAAAAAATAAAATAAATTATCGAGCTTAATTTATTTTACTGTCTTTTACAAAAAAAAGAATATTGTATATAGCAATTTAAAGAAAATCAGGAAACTTGTAGGCCTAGGTTTTTTTATACATACATACATACATATGTAGAAAATTTCTAATTGTAATTTTTTTCTTTGTACATAAACTAAAAATGCACATATGTACAAATAAGTTTTTTTTTTTTTTAATTTTTTATATTCATTTAATTTTCAAATTTATAAAAATTCCGGATTTTGTTGAAGTCTTTTACGAAATTTGCCAGTGCATTAAAAAAAAGATAATAAGAATTTGTTTTTTCAAGTTTTTAATATGCAAAGTACTTGTACATTTTCTTTTTCTTCTATTTTTTTTTTCTTTTTTGTTTTTGAAACACACAACTCTCAAAATCCTAACCAACTAAACAAGTAAACGTTTCAACGAAAACTGAACTGAACATTTTTCGAGCGATAAGCTCCCCTTTTTGGATGAATTTTTCTCTAAACCCCTTTTTATATAAAAATGTGTGTAAATGAAAATGACATTTGACAGCGATAAAAATGATTTGCAAGCGATCGTAATCGCAAAATTAATGTATGTAATATATGTATACGTGTATATATGTGAATACGTGTATGTATATAATAATTTTGTGTATAAATATAAATTAATGTGTACAGCTACATATGTACACGAAGTTACAGTATCGCAGCTGGATTTTACACATGTGTATCATATACAGAGCATATTATATACTTATGTAAGTAGATACATACAAATATGCATATACAGGGTAATTCTATTCAACAAGACACTATTAGTACCGCTGTATTCTTTTATCTTTGGACTATTTTAAAACAAAAATTGTATTGCGAGGATTCTAACTGAAGTCGACGCTAGAGGGCGTTAAAGATGCTTGTGACTGAAAAAAAAATAGAGAACCTTTTCTATTTCTTGTCAGTTTTTTATTTGTCACCAATTATAATAAGTTTATAAGAAGAGGTACAAACATACTCGACGCCCTCTAGCGTCGAAATAAAACTTCAGTTAGAATTCTTGCCATACAATTTTTGTTTCAAAATAGTCTAAAGAATACAGCGGTACTAATAGTGTCGAATAGTATCACCCTGCATGTAGGGATGTGCACAAATGTTTATATAACTAATTCTCATGCATGTATGTACATCGGTAGGTGTATATATATATATATATATATATATTATATACTCATTATAGATATATATTATAATATATTTTATACGCACACACACATAAAACCACAAAACAAAAGGCAAAATCAAAATATAAAGAACTTAATTTGCCGGTTTTTTCTTGTGAATGAGGTGGGAATGTTAGACTTTGATTAAAACAAAATAATTAAAATGTACATACATATGTACATACATATGTATTTATTGAAATATAAAAAGTACCTGAAATTTCGTAATATTTTCAAAGAAATAAATTTCCAGTAATAAAACCATATAAAATAAAATTATCTACGCTAATTAATTCAAATTTTTATTAATTAATTTTGCATAATACATATACATATGTACATATGTATTATAAGTATATATTTGTACATATGCATACATCTAGGAATTAATAATTAATATATATACATATATATAATACTTCTGCTGTGTGTGTACACATATGTCTATATATGTATATAGTGCAAAATTGTACATATATATTCATGCATATGTGTTTTGTTAAAAAAAACATACATACATTTCTCTCGTATACGCAGCTGTTTAGTTAAGAGAGCGCATGAGGGGTATTTTTATTTTATCGTTTTTAAGGTGTTACCGTTTGACGCGTAAAAGTAGATTTTTAATTTAAAAAATTCAAATTAGGAAATTTTTTATTCAGCACTCGTGTAATTAAAAATCATACAATATTGCATACGTGGTTTATTGGGATTTGGGTGTGTAATATCCTTTTTTTTACATAATTATTATTAAAAAAATTTTTTTAATGATACTCATTTGCTTTTATTTTCAATCTAAATTTATTTAGAATTTCAGTACAGTACATTATATATGTTAATAACAAATACATTTATGTCTTTTTTTATTTCAATACAAAAACCATAGTAACTTTTTATTATAAAACATTTTTAAAAAATACCAATTAAAATAATACAATAAAAAATCAATTTTTTTCAAAAAAATAAAATATTTTTGATTTCAATATATCACCCTTTCCAAGTTAATAATGTGATTAAAATATGAATGTATCGTAATTTTTATAATTATGTTTTTTTGTTGATGGTAAAAGGTGGTACCCAACCACCGAAGGCCTTTTCTAATTCAGTAGCAACAGCAAAACAATCCTTATCACGATTTTTCGTTGCAACAACTTGAATACCTAATGGTAATCCTTTTGAATCTAATCCAAGTGGAACCTGGAAAATATCCAAAGATATCATTAATACATAAATGTAAAACAAAAAATTAAAATTTCATGAAAATTACTTGGGTCACAGGAACTTTTAAGACATTAAAAATAGAAAAGTAGTGAAAATCATTAAATTTCACCAACGGATAATAATGGAATGGTGTTGTCCTTGGTGAACTATGATAAAATAATATACCATTATCACCTAACAATTTTGTCAATTCTTCTTCACATTTACGTGTTATTTCACGTATTTCATCAGATTTTTCTTTTGGTAATATTGAATCGATTAATGAATATATTGCAGCCATTGTAAAATTGCTTTGTCCTAATAACTTTTTAATTAGTTCTACAATTGGATTTAAGATTGTACCATTCCCCAATAAAGTATTGTAATCAGTTGGTTCCTGTGTCATCCAATAACGCCATAATTTGGATGATTTTTCGATTCCTGGCAATGACGCTAAAACAACTTTTTGTCCTGTTAAATCTGTAAAATATTGAATGATCCTGTATTAATAAAAGAAAAAAATTAACATCAATACATTTTGCATTTGATTGTAAAAATTCTTTAAAAATTGTACTTGAACATAGCTGCTTGTGTTTCACTCTTTATTGGTAAACATTTGATTTCATTATTTTGTGGAATGTAATAGTATTTTAATTGTTTCACATCTACTTGTTCATTCAACTTACAATTTATAACATTTTGGGGACCAACAAGAACCTATAAAAAATTTTTTTTGACACTAATTTTTATTAATTTGAAATATTTTAAAAATTACCTTAAATAAAGGCAACAAATCAGTTGCATAGCGTGACATTGGCCCTGCTGTAACCATTGTTGATGTCTCTTTACCAGTACGAAATGTACAACCTTTCATATTTATTAAACCAGTTGTTGATTTATGACCAAATATTCCACAGCAGAATGCTGGTATTCTTATTGACCCACCAATATCAGTCCCTACATAATGAAAGTTTTGTAATCACCGAAAAAATAAAAAATAAAAATTTTCATGAGTAACGAGGAGACAAAAAGAATAATATCAATTTTTTCGTATTACATTTAGCCCTTTTTTATTGAATTACTATCAATAAATATGTATTTTATATAAGTACTTAAATATTTGCTAAATAATAATAAATAAATTTTTATATACATAGATTTTTGTGTCTACACCTTAAAATTTACATAAAATTTATTTAAGTAAAAAATAACTCTTAAATCTTTAGATAAGGCAACTCTTTTAATATCTTGTTTTAGTGTAGTACTTTTAAATTTTGACTCTTCTTATTTGTTCTTTTTCGTTATTAAAATTGTTTTAGTGTAGTACTTTTAAATTTCATCTCTTCTTATTTGTTCTTTTTCTTTACTAAAATATTTTCATAAATGAAATTTGTTCATTCACTTAATTCTTGCTTTTGTAATCTAATAATAATTAAATTTTAATTTACATATACATACATATATAATTTTTTATCTACTCTTAAAAGTTTTGTTCTTTTATATGTTTTAGATCTGAAAGATAAGATAAAGGTTTTTTTTTGTTGTTTAAAATTTTGTGGAAAATTTTTGTTTTACGTAATTAGTTTTTCAATTACAAAATATATTTGCAGATTCTCAATTAAGAGTTTTGCATTATAAATTTACGTTTACATAGAATTTGTATAAGAATGCATGTGAAAGCATAGGAATGAAAGTTTCGTTCATTCTTATTTTGCTTTTGCATTGAAATTTAATTTGTATGTGGATTACAAAATAATAAAAATTTATAACCTAATCCAAATGCTGTTCCACATGCTGAAATTAATGCTGCTTCACCACCAGATGAACCACCAACTGAACGGCGTGTATCATACGGATTATTCGTTTGCCCAAATAATAAATTTCTAGTTTCTATCCATTTATTGACTTCTGGTACATTTGTTGTTGCTATAATTATTGCACCAGCCTCTTTCATCAAGCGTACACATTCAGCATCATCTTTTGCATGTTCCGTTTTTCTTGATAATAATCCCAATGTATGTAATTTATTTTTAACAGCTGTACTATCTTTTGTTGTAAATGGTATACCCAAAAATGGTTTATTGTTAAATTCAACTTCACTTATTTGTCCATTTGCAATAAGATCATCAATTTGTTTTGCTTCGTCTAATGCTTCCAAAAATGGACCATCAGCTACAGCATTCAATGTACCATTTACTATACGAATACGATCTATATACGATTTAACAATATCATATGATTTTAATTTACGTTCACGTATCATTTGTGCTAATTCTGTAGCACTTTTTGTAATGAAATAGTTTTCATCCAATGATGGACATATTTTTTTTGGTCCCCAATATGAATTCAATATAAATTCAAGTAAATTATCCAACAATATATGAAATATGTACATAAAATTTACGAATAAACTTTTTAAAATTCCAGACATGATTTCACGGCACTTTATACTACGTTTTTCCTAAAACAAAATAAATTTGTACAATACAAAAAAATTTCACTTCACACACAAATGTGTATAAATTTAATAAAATGCTAAAGTCCAAATTATGAACTAAATAAGACACTTTTACTGAGTTCTATTTTGTAATTTTGTACAATAGGTACATTTATATAAAATTCATAATTTGCTGATTTTAGAAATCTACTGTCATTCGTTTTCTTTTTAGGTATTTACTTGCGTCTTACCCTTTTTGCTTTTTTATTAAGATATCTTTTTCCCTTCTTTTCCCGTTCAGCTGTAGTAGTCATATTCAAAAATTTAAACAGGTTCTTTTTAAAATAACAAAACAAAAATTTTATTTTTATTTACGACTTTCACTTTTTAACTGGTTTTTGCGTTATCATTGAATTTTAGTTGTGTTTATAGAATGACATTGATAAAAACATAAAACAGCTGATTTTTGTTTTGCTTTTTACGACTTTTTCATTTTCTTATTGGAATTTAAATTTGATAGCCATTTTTTAAAATTATATTCAAGCTATTACATTTCCGGTGCATAGTATCCGTTAATAACGTCTTTCATCGTTCATATACGTCTTTTTAGTTAAGTTTATCAAAAAATTTATAATCATAAATTTTTTCGCATAAAAATAATTGTAAATTAGTAAATAAAAAAAAAATTATTCAAATATTTAAATTTTTATTTTTAACATAATATAGTTTTTGTTAACAATAATTAAAATATAAATTAATTCAATATTTTAATAATGTATGGTAAGTTAATTATAATATTTAGAAATTATTGTTAAAATGTATAAAATATTTTATGCTCTTATTTTCTAAATGTTAAATTATGACATTAAAATTACTTAAAATACTTAAAAAAAAGGAATGAGAAAATTGGCAAAATAAATACTGTTGTTCAAAAATACACAATTATACAATATTTAAAAAAAAAAAAACTAAAAAAAAAAAATTACCTATAATTAAATGTGTTGAATTGAAAGTTTCTTGATTTTAATCTAAACACAAAAATTTTATTTCATATATTGAAAAATAGAGAAATAAGGAAATTATCAAAAAAATTTTTTCCTTATTACTTTTATTTTCTAGGAATGATTAGCAATGATGAATGATTATGTACAAAAATAGTACACAAGTTTTTACAAACAATAAACAAAAGTCCAAAATAAAATGTTAAATACAAGAAATGCGCATGGGAATAAGAATCTTGATCTTCTATCAATCCACATTGAAATTTGTTGTGGTGTCATTGTTGTCCATCCATTATTGCCGTTATTATTATTATTATTGTTATTATCATTTAGTTCACTTGATTGACGTAATGGTGATGGACATGGTGAATAATCTCTGTTCATTGTTTGACTTTCCCTAGCTGTTCCTAATGGCTCCATATTTATTTGTATTGTACAATTTGATTGCAGTAACTCATCAGCACTTTGTGTTGTTATTGTAGGTAATGTACTTTTTGATGGAAAACTCTATATAAAAAGTTAGATTTTAAGTTTATTAGAAAAATGGGAAAGGAAAAATAATTAAAAAAGTATTAGAACAAAGTGTATAAGATACTTACATGAACTGTTAAATAATTATTAAAACCTTCTTGTGAACTTGATCCATTACATGCTCCATCTAAACTGGAACATGATCGAGATTTTTGGAAAGCAATTTCTTTTCTTCCTGGTCTCGGTGTTAAAGTCGATTTTAAAATATATTTACTATTCACTTTTTTCAATTCAACATTCTTTTTTCGTCTCCAAATTGTATTCACGAATGCGAATTCAATGAGACTACCAAATATAAATCCAGTACAACCAAGAAACCATACCTCAGAAACTTTTATATAGCTAACTTTTGGTAAGGTTTTTCCTTGTGCTGATGATAATGTAATAAACGTTAACATTGTACTGGTTCCTATTCAAGGTTTTATAAAGGTGAAAATGTTTTTAATTAGTTTCACTTTTTTAGAACATTCATGTACATACTATATAAATTTGTAATATTTTTATTATTTACCTAACATAATTCTTGGTGCAGATTGATCCGCTTGTAACCAGAATGATACCCAAGATATGGCAACAATCATCATTGAAGGCAAGAAATAATCCATTAAATAGAAACCCATTTCACGTGCTAAATGCACTGTGAAACTTAAGGAACTGTAGTTACCGGCTATATTTGAAAGAACATTTGAAAAAATATATAGATATTATTGTAAGAAATCTAAAAATGGTAAAAACATGATTGTACATACCAAAAGCACCATGTCGTAAATCACTTAAGTCGGCATTAATTATCGTTTCGTTTGACCAAACTTTTAATAAAACATATTCGGTTAAATGTAGTTCTGGTGCTAATGTAACTGGTGATTTCTCTTCCCAGTGTAAAACCATTTCAGATGTATTAAACATCCCTATAGCAAAATCATAAACTTTTGTCTCAAATCATTTCTAATATTTCATATACATACATAATAATATAAATTGTACATATTTGTACAAAATAATTTACTTACAACTTTCTAAAACAGTTGAACAATGTTGTTCATCAAATGGAAATTTTTGTAAATTCATCCAACAATATAATGTTGAACGTATTCTTGTTGATATAATTACTGTACCATCTGGTGATATTGATGTTAAAATATCTTTTTCTGGTGTACCTAAAATATTAGAATCTCTCTCATTTGCTAAAAATATATGTGGTACCCATACAGATTCACGTAATGATTTTTCACCAATAATTGGTTGTTGCCGTTTTGGTGCAACTTCTTTAAATACTAAACGTGGATCAACAAATCTTAATTGTAATAAAATATGAATTTTAAATTGTAAATCATGTGCTTCCAAATTTTGTAAAAAATATATGTATGTTCTTGCATAAACATTAACTGGAAGACGTTCACCTTTTTCGTTATATGCTGTAAAAATAAAGTTTTAAGGAAAAAAAAATGATGTTCATTCAATGTATAGATAATAGGTAAAACAGTGGTTAAAAAGAATATAATGATTATATTTTCATGAATGTTTTATTGTCTACAATACAATTGCTGATAATGTTTTTAAAGTTTTTTTTTTAGTTTTATTTTGCAAATTTGTTTCGCATTTTGATTAGTATCAGCAAATTAAAACAAGAATAACACAAAATAGAATTTTAGGTAGTTCTATATGTGTACATATTAAATGAACGTATAGATTTTTAAGTATAATTTTTAAATTGTGTATAGTAACCCAATACTGAAATCTATGCGCCTGTATTATTATAATTATGTATGTAGATAATACACACATACAAAGTATCGAAATTACATAAAATTTTTCAACAGTACAAAACACAATTTCATAACAAATTTTAAAGTATAATATTAATTTTAATAGTTGTACATACATATTATGACTCGTTCCAGTCATATTTCATGTGCATTTTTATCGTTATGGAAATTACATTAATTAACATTCATATACACTTAAATTTGAATATTTCATAATAAATGTTTTAATGTTATATATACAGTCGTCTTATGTTTTAAATATTCGTACAATTATTTTGTTTTTTGTTTTAAACATTTTATCTTGATAATAAAGTAAACTATAATATGACATATGTATATGTACATTTACACTTACTTATTGGTCTTTCTAAACGATCATACCGGCATTGATGAGTTAAACGTTGTAATAGCTGTGTTTGAGACAAACTGTCTGCATCTACTAACGAAGGACAATCTGAATCAGAACTTGTGCTAAAATTATAAAAAAAGAAAGGAAAAATAAAAATAAAATAAAATAAATCGAATTAAATACATAAATCACGTGATTATTGTTTTGAATTAAAACTAACGTAATTATTTTATAATAAATTAATGCGGTACATGAAATAAATTATATTTGTACAGATTCATGACATCAATAATGTAGGTTTTGTCAATTAATTTTTTATAAAATGATTTATTTAACTGCTTTGTACGTTATTTTGCATAAATTTTTTATTTTTATTGTGATAAAGAAAAAAAAGAAAAGAAATTACATTGATTATCACTCCAAATAATTCATAATTATTATTTTATTCAAAATTTAAAAACAATTTGCATTTGAATAAAAAACGTCATTTTATTTACAAATAAAGATAATTTCATTTTTATATATTACCCACATATTCATTTTGTTGTTTTGATAATTTTTTTCTTTAGAATTTTTCTTAAGAAAAGGAAAATAAAACAATCAATATACATATGTATATATGTATATGGTGATATAACACAAAACATGCATATACATAATATTTATATTTCTTTGTTATTTCATTTTATTGATTTCAGTCAATTTTATTACCATTATGTTTTTTTTTGTTTTTTTGAAATACAAATTAATGTACCTACATGTTTATTTATTATTTTTAAAATAATACTTGACGTTATAAGTATGTACATATAAATTACTTTTATTTTATTGATTTTTTGTGTTCAGTTATTATTACGTTTATTTGAATTATACACAGCATTATTATTTTGATGGATTTATTCTATCTTTTATACATCCATACGATTGATATATTCATATATTTTTTTTGTTCTCATCACGAGTCTTGAAAATTATTAAATACATACTGTTGTTAAAAACATACACATGAATAGCCAAAAATAAATAACATTTTTATTTCTTTCAAATACGTTATGTAAATAACATTTTACGAATAGACGATATTCAAATTTAAAAATAATTTTACAAAAAAAAGAGCAAAAAATCTATTACAAAAAAAATATAAAAAAACAGATTATACATATACATATGTACCTATTTTATCATATTTGCCTTATATAAGTAAAACAATAATTCCAATAATTATTGTAATTTTAATTTAAATGTTATACATATTGTTAAGAAAATTTTTTAAATTTTTGTTTTTCTAATTAACATATATTAAACAATGAAATGTAAATATTTTAAATTAATTTAAATTAAAAAATATTATAATTACTTATCCATTATTCAATTGTATTTTTTTTTTTTTATGAAAAAGGAATAATTAAGAACACAGATGTACTTTATATTGTTTATTTTGTGAGCACAGAAAAAATAATATTTATATATCATTAAATATCATATTCGTCCATGTTTGGGCTCTACCATAATGAATATTTACATATCTGATAAAAAAAATTGTTCTATTATTTGTATATGTAAATTATCTTTTATTTTTGTTTTCAAAATCATGTACATACATAGATAGTTTTTGTGACTATTAAATGTATCATGACAAGATATGAAAAAAGGAAAATTAGATTAATAAATTTTGTAGAGTAAAAATTACATAGTGAATTATTTAGCATTTTTGAAATATAACCGTTTTAATACGTTATTACGAATACTCACCTACATATTATTTGAATTAAATGCATATTATTTCAAATACAAATTTTGCTTTTACAAATTTAAATAAAATTTTTAAAAAATTATTTTTATATTAATTTTTAATTTTAATTATGTAAAACTGCATTCAAATGCAGATAAAACACATTTCTTTTCTGCGTATGCGCACTTATGTAATTGCATTCACGCATAAATTGTACGTTTGCACGTTTTACATATTAAATTAAGTTGTTGTAAATATATTTTCTAACATACATATTTGAATTAATTGTGACATTAAATATAAATATTGTATTTATATTAAAGTGTATCATGATGAAGTCAATAAACGATACATAGAATGCGTACTACATGTACACAAATCGGTTTACAAATAAAGTAACTGGTAACTGGTTTAACTTTACATTAATTGTATTGGGTTTAATTTATTTGAATTTCAATTAAACTTATGGTTTTATTTGAGTATACTGTTCAATATAAACACACATACATACATGTATGTCATTTAATATTCTGATTATTCTATGCATATGTGTAAATGTGTAAATATCCAATCAAGCAATGATCAATATACTTTTATTGCACGTGAGTAAGTGTATAAGGCGTGTAATGTATACACATAGATATAGATGCAATAATATATCTTACATTTATGATAAAATTTAAATGTGGTTTTTCTATTTATATGCGCATAGGATATAAAGTTATATTGACGGGACTTTTTTTTCCATATACCTATGTACATATTTTTTTTAATAATTGAATGCAATCATCTCAAAGTTGGAAATTATTAATTTTCTTGTAAACAAAACAAGTCGCTAGTCAGTATCATAACAGAAACAAGGTCTTTAATATAATATATAGTAATATGTAATATAATTATATGAATTTGTACATATTATATGTATGTATCTATATATAAAGAACATCGATATATGTATGTATCTATATATAAAGAACATCGATAATAACACCTTTAAATCATTCACAATTTGTAAATATAATTGTATGTATGCAGGTGTTCCTTATACCTACATAATAATAATGGTGCTATATACCTACTCTTAAACATTTGATATATGAAGAAATTTAATGATAAATTAATTCATAAATATAATAAATTCCTTGTTATAACCATTATAAAATTGTAAATAATTATTATTTTTTCGAGGGTTCTTTTATAAGTACATAATAATAATAATAATTTTAATTTGTAAAAAGAAATTACATGATAATCATTTTATATGTATGTGTGTTAATACAAACACATTCATATAAAAATAAAATTTCATTTATAAAGCTTCATTTAATAGTTAGTATAAATAATGACCTTAAAATAATTATTAATTAATATCTATTAATAAATTACAAATTTCCTTTTAATTATTGTTATATCGCGTACACTATAAAATAAATAAAATTATGAAAAATTTTATAAAAAAATTAGAAAGCAAAAGTTATTTTCCTACTAAAATTTTTTTTTTTAAATTTTATTATGTAAAATAAGTCGAATAATTTAACGTTTTTAAATATTTCAAATCTATTTTTCTAATTACATATTTATATGCCCATATAATTACTAAGTACATTTTAGAAATTTTCGTTTTTAAATCCTTATCCTTTTTTTTTATTTATAACAAAATATGTAGTTATGTAACATTTTAAAATGTATCTGTAGATCATTTCTTAACTTCTTAAAAAATTTTTAAATTGAATAGAAGCAAATATTTTATGCATTACGAATACTTTCTTATATGTTTTTTTTTCAATTTTTAAATAATTTGTAGTTTTATTTTAAGCCATATTTGCTTAAAAAATCAACATGGAATGATAAAAATATAAAATGGTGATAATAATAGAATTATTATTAAAATCAATATAGAGTCATACATGATTGACGTTACATTAAATTGAATATTCTTATAAACAAGAGTATTAATAAATAATGCAAAATAATAATTATACAAATACATGTATATAACATCTTATGTATATTTTTGTGGGTCAAACGTAAGAACGTACATACGTGAAAATTTATTATTTATTTACTTAAAAATCTCGTGTTTCACGTTAAGTAAATATATTTGTGTACAACGTATTTTAAAGGGTTATATAAAATACATTTTTAAAAATAATAAAATTTAACTTTTCATAATAATATACAAATATGTATCTCATAATGTATTTGAATTGCACATTATTTATAGTGCATACTATACGAATATGGAGTATCTTTTTTTTTTCTTTAATTAAATACGTATGTACGTAGCAATGTAATCTAATTAATCTATGTAATCTAAATGAATTATTATTATTGTTTTAATAAGGTTAATAAATATTATAAGTATGATGCAAATAGTGCACATTACATTCTTAATAAGTGATTTTCAAGATTTTATCATTATATCTTTGGCATGATCTTAATTACTATACTGTACCAAAAAAAAAAAGAAAAAAAAAGTCATCGTAGTTGTATTTGATGTTCAAAATGTATACGAACGTCATGTCAACGACATTTTTCTATACATATTGTTTGCACATAGTATATCGTGATGATTATAATGACGTTAAGAATTATGATAGATAAAAAAGCAAAATTTATAATACAGATGTGTTATTATTTACATTTGTACACATATACACAATGTACGTACATATTATTCATTTAAATAAATATTAAATGTAAAACGAATAATAAAACCAATCCGAAGAAAAAATTAAGTTTTCATTTAAACAAAAAAATCAAATTTGAAAATATTGTTCATTTTTATGTATCTTTTATTTTATAAACGTATAAGTATACCTATATAACGTATATTGTGTTTAATTTACAAACATAAAATTGAGATGTTTTTATCCAAATATTTTGCTTTTTTATTTCAATTTTGGAATAATACTGGATTATAATGTAACATATGGTAAGTACGTACTTATAGTGTACGTACACATGTATGTATCCATGTATACATACATTTAATATGTATATGGTTTATTTTTTAAAATTTTTATTGAATTTTGATAATATCATAAGTACGTGATATTTCGAGACTAAAAAGATAATAATTGAGTATAATATAATATATCTACTTATAATTTTTGCCATGTATTTAGGTATATTATTTCCTTTTATTTTTGTGATTCTAATTTTATAATTTTCTAAAATTAATTTTTATAAAATTGAAAGATTAAAAATTAGTTTTATGAATCAATTCCAGAA
The DNA here is from genome assembly GCA_963971155.1 of Anthrax anthrax. Lineage (NCBI taxonomy): Eukaryota > Metazoa > Arthropoda > Insecta > Diptera > Bombyliidae > Anthrax > Anthrax anthrax. The sequence goes on from OZ020119.1 coordinate 25,295,437, forward strand.
AAAAGCAAAAGTAAACAATACTAAGGGTTCTGAGAAACAAATAAATAAGAAATAAAAATTATGTTATAATTAAATTTATAAATTTAAACACAAATATCAATATAGATTTCATAGATTATAAATACATACATACATATGTACATATGTATATAGATATCAAATATAGGTTCATACATTTATTTTGCTTTTCTTTTGTTTTTCTAATTGTTTTATGATTTCATAAATTTTTTAATTTTTATTTTTTTGTATCACAATAAGATATAATGTTAATCAATAATTTCAAGACATATTTATGAGAATTTTCCTGCTTTACAAAAAGTTGATATAGGAGAATAATTATTACTCGTTTATTGATTATTATATACTATGTATATTGTAAATACATATCACAGTGTGATACTTATATACGAACACATATGTATATGAAATATTATAGTATTTTTCAATTGTTTTTAAATGAATGATAATGATCATATTGGGGTTTTTTTCTTCTTTAATTTAATGGTTTGATTGATTTTCGTTTTTTATTATGTATTATTAATTGATTTAAAAATTAATCTAATTAAAAAGTTCCCAAGTTGATATACAGTCAGTTCACACACGCTATGCTGTATATAAATAAACTTTTTGTACAAAATAAAGTGCAAAGTACATATTAATCACAAGTAAAATTTATGTATTTCATTATTATGTAAAAATATATATGTATGTCTGTCTAGTATTTAAATATTTAAATGAATCATATTGAATTTTCTGAGATTTCATTTTACACAAAATGTAATTAACAAAATAGAGTGAAAATAATTAAATACGTGTATACATAATTTGCTGTTATATATCATTTTTAAACACTATTAAAACAAAATTTTATTTAAAAAAATGATTTACACTTATACTTATAGTATTTAATATGAAAATTTACTGATAAAAATACTCATCTTATCGGTTTGAATATTCATATGTATATATATCCTAAACTTTTATGAAACAACTTTTATTTTTAAGGAAAATTTTCTGTTATATAATTATTTACACAATGTTAAATAATATTGACAAATTGTTCACTAAAAATTTCCATTTAAAATATTTTACATTTTAGAAATAATCCTAACAGTGTGTAAAAATTTTTAATTTTTTTTAAGTTAAGTTTTCTTATGTACATACTCATCATACATTCTACGGTCTATATGCAAGATTTTGTTTCTTTAAAATAAAATTTTAGAACTTACCTTATAATAATTTGACCTTTTTTACTGGGCTTTGTATCCATTTGTGCTATACTCGCATTCACATCAGCTGGTGGTATTAACACTTTTTCTAAATTTTTATGTTCATTAGTATCACCGTTAGTATTATTATCACTAATTGCATCAGTTAAATCTTCAGTATTTGCATCATCATCATCATCATTATTAATATTAATAACAACTTTGTCAGGCGAAGATGTTTGATTTGTTATATTTAGTTTTTGTGATGATTTTATTGTTTTATTATTAGACAACGGTAATGATAATTTTATTGATTTTATAGTTGTTACATTTTCTAAATTGAAATTTGTTCTTATTGTAGTTTCATTAATTTTTGGTGTAATTGTTGTTGTTTCATAATCATTTAAATTTGTATTATTTGTTTTATTATTTGATAATAATTGACCAGATGTTATATGTATTAAACAAATTATTAAGAATATTTTTTTTAAATTTTCCATATTAAGAAATTTTTATTAAAAATATATCACAATTAAATGAACAAATTTTAAATATTATCACTTTAATTATTATTTTTTTATGTTGTCGTTCAATACGATATACATACATGTATAAAAATTTATGTATAATGCATGAGTATAAATTTATTTAATGTATTAAATTAAAATTTGATTTTCTTTCCAACGAATTCATTATAACGATTAATAATTATGTAAAAGTATACATTTAAACCTGTACAAAAAAAAAAAAAAACAACCAAAAATAAAAAATATAAGTACTTGTATATACGTAACAAAAATGTTTGTATGAACATATAATAAATAAATTAATTAGCTATTTTATAAATACCACAAAATAAAATAATAAGAATTTATTTAATTTAATTTAAACACATGGGTGAGCAATTGACTTGAGGTACAAAAGGAGATCGCTTTAATAGTATAAAAATTAGTTTCCAAGTACGATTTGTTTAAAGGCATTTAGGTATTTTAAAACAAACAAAAAAGGGAATTTAAAATTAATTTTTTAATTAATATTCTATTCTTTGATCAATTCGAATTATACATACATATCTCATACATTTTTATTTTTATTTTTTTAATAGTAAATTTGTATAATATTAATAAATTACATTTTAAATTTAAATCATATACATAAAATTTGAATTACATTGCATATGTATATTTTGTGAATTTGGATATTATTCATTATTTTTAATCAAATTTTGTTTAAACAGCCTTGAATGTAAAGAAAAATAAATTTAAAAAAATTTTTTTTGGCTGTTATTTCAAAAAAATATACTCGTATATACTTTATTTCGTTTTTAATTTAAATCACATTAACGTTCACCTGGATTGTACTATCTACAATATGTAAAAAAAAGGGCTCATATGTTCTAAATTAATTTTTGATTTTTATTTTATCGTATAGCGATTTTATTTAAAATTATTTTTATTCTATTGTTTTAAAGTATAAAATACAATTCGAATTATATACACATAATAAACTTAATGTTTAATGTAATTTCTGTATAAAACGCATAATAATAGAATATAATAAATTAGTGAAGTTTTTCATTCAATAAAATCTGAATGACTCACAATAATTTATAATAATAAATTATGGTTTCTCTAAATCACATAATATAAAATTCTCATAATAAAGTTCTCATTATATGAAATATGTACATATGTATTTACATATGTGTGATGTAAAGATACATAGATAAATTTTTTGATCTGATTTTTAATAATTTTCTTTTAATTTTTTTTTTATATATTTAATAATAATATACGTATACGAGTATGCTAGTATAATTCTTAATTTTTTTTTACATTTGAAACGAGGAAATATTTTCGTTTTCTTTAACGAATTTTTTTTTGGTTTATAAAAAATTGTACTGTACAGAAAATTATACATTATGAATATACAGACAATAAAAGTTTTGGTTTTTGATATCATAATATAAACTACCAAGATTTTAAATTATTTCTGCTATAATTGAATAAAATATGGTCATACTTACATTACTTTTCGCAAAATGTCTCAAGTGTTGAATATGTTGAGATTTTAAAATTGGCACTTTTTTTTTTTTTTAAATTACATTTATTTATCACTGATCACTTTCAAATACAAAGTTTATAGAATCTAAAAAATTGAAGTCACTTATTAATAATTTTATTAAAATATCACAATAAAATTCAAGTTTTTTATTTCTTTAAAATCTTATTTATTGAAAAATTGATTTTAATTCATGATTAAATCGTTTTTAATTTTTTTTTTTATTTTATAAATGTAACAAAAAATATATGTATATTAATATAATAACAAATGACAAGAATTTAAAAAAAATGTTTTTAATTCTTTATTTTAACAATAATAATAATAATAACAACAATTATATATTCACTATAGTAAAACTGAACCGAAGAAATTTTATGATTTTTTTGTTTTGTATTTAGAATGTTCGTTAAGAGCAACAGGTGAAAACTGATTGGACTACAGTTCAAGTATGAAAACTTAAAGGTGTTATAACAAGCAACACCAACAACTTAAATTACATTTTATTTTTATTATTTAATTAATTTTATATGTACACATATACATACACAAATCATTATAAATAAATGTACAATTTGCAGTTTATGTGTGAATATTTGTACATACATACATATGTATATATACACATGTACGTATGTGAATAAAACCCATACACACATGTGTTAAACAATATCGCTTATCAGGAATTCAAATTCTAGACAATTCATAAAAGCTGAATACGTGAATATCTCAAGAAGGTAAATATGTAATTAGATTTGAAAAGCGTGTATACACATACATATATACAATAATTTATAAAACGTCTTACCTGTCTATTAACATAACGTACTTTTGATATTGTTATGTACATGTATTGTACTTATATAAAACATACTACCACCCTCATCTGTTACACTTTTTGTTTTTATGAATGTGTACTATACTCTTACGTTATTGTATAAACACATAAACAATTTTAAAACTGTTTTAATTCGTCTTATTATATTGTATGTACGTACGTACTCACATGTGGAAAATATTAATAATAATGTACCGATCAAGTTAGATCTTAGATATCAGGTGCGTTGTTTTTCTTTTTTTTTTCAGTGTTAAATTAAGAAATGATATTTTTCTCAGAGTATTAATAAGTATATGTATCAATCTTTTTGCAAACTATACCGGTATAAACAAGTTAGTAACATAGGTCAACATTTTAAATTACATATTTTATAAATTTTATAATAACATCATATAGATGAGTGTTATTGTATCAATTTTTAATAATTTCTATAAATAATAAAATCGACAGATACATACAATGTACCTATGTATGTATGTATGTAAATTATACAGATACTTTGATGAAAATTTAGCTAAAAATATTATTTATATAAATTTTAAATGAAAATAATAAATAATTAATAATTTTTAAGTTGAAGAGTTCTATTTAATTAAATTAATTGATTTTTCATGTAAATGTGCTTTTACACAATGCACGAGTTCATTTTCTCTATTATTTCAACAAAATATGCACAAACATTAGAATATTTCATTATTTAAAAAGAAAAAAACGATAACAGACAGGAAATATCAATGCATATATTTTTTTTAAAAATTTGTTTTTATTTTTCAATTTCTTCCGATTTTCTTTAGTATATTAAATAATTGTTTGAGTTTATAATTTTAAAATTAAAATCTTATTGACAGGGAAATGTGTTTTCATAAACACCCCCCACATACACATAATTTTTTTTTTGGTCCTTTTAAGCATAAATAATGCATTGTATGTGATATGTTAATTTACAACATATTACACGAGTTTATTTTATTTTGATATTTTAATAAAATATGTAATTAAAAAATTTATATTCATGTTTATATGACAATATGCATGTTATCTGAATAATAATTTACCTACAATATTTTAATTTAGGGCGTTTGAAAAATTGTAATCACATGTAATATGTAGCACGTGAGAAAATCACATTCATATAAGTTGAATGTACGTGTACACGCTTTCATATATACGTATGAATATATTTTTAACAACATAAAATTTTTTTAAAATTTTTTAATTAATTTATATACCTACATTGTATGTGTACATACATATGTACCTTAATATTAAAGTAAATCAGATTTGTAACAATCATAAAGTAATTTCTAAATTTATTTTATTACCTTAAGTAATATGAAATAATAAACATAAAATTTCAATTATGATTACAAAATGAATTAAAGTTATTTTTAAATCTATGGCTAATTACAAATGAATAAACCTACATAAAATCATTTAAAAATAGATTTAGTAGGAGCATAAACAATATATTATATATACACACAATAATTCATAAGTGTGGTTTATTTATCACAGTGATATGTATTAATCTATAGGGATTTCCGACGAGTGACAAGACAATTAAAATAAAACATTTAAAAAAAGTAAGAGTATGACTAAATATTAAGGTAGTAAAAAGAGCAAATCTTATATTCTTTACATAGTCTTGTTTATAAAAGATAAATATTTACGTGTTATTACACATTTAATTTTGTATTATGACGATATTACTGTCGAAGATTCACATTTAATGATAATTAATTTTTTTATTTTTTTTTTTTTGGTTTTTGATAATGCATGATAAAAATAATTCGTTATTATATCTATCTATGATACAAATTAATTGTATAAAGCTTCTATAGAATTGAAATATATTTATTCAAAAAAGTACACACATCGTTGAGTACTTGTGTTTTGTGAATTAAGTATTAAAAAAAATAAATAAAATCAAATACACTTGAGAAAACTGGAAAATGTTAGATAATTAGTTGCAGATAAAAATATAAAGTTCCAATTTTATCTCCTCATTTACATGTTATCTGTTGTGCATCGTATTTAGAATGATCATTATAATACGTTACATACCTGTATGGTGTCATTGTAATGCATATAAAAATTTACTTAAGTACTTTTGCAATTAAAAATTATATTCGTATGTATGTATGTATGTATGAAATTATCGTTAGTAAATATATTTTTGAATAATTCTATAAAAATTAATTTTTGGCGCCTCTAATATTAAGATATGGGTTTTAAATAGAAATTTCAAAAATGTCTGTTATCTACTAATGTTGAGTATTTTATTTAAAAATTAATTATTAATTTAAATAAAAATTATACTTGGTTAATTTGAGTAAATATTTAAATTTTCTGTATTGGGAGATTAAACTATTTACCAAAATTAATTAATTAATTTCAAAGGCGGCATTTATATACATACGTGTGTATGCAGTATAACAGTAACGGAATGATAATTACATATTTAAGAAAAAAATTAATTTAAAAAAAAAAAAAATACAAACATACATACGTATTTGTTATGTTTTATATGATCAAGATGTAAAGTAAAATGGTACAATTTTAAATCAACTAAAAAATTAATTAATTTGTAAAACAAATAAAATTTTATTTGAACTTTCCTTGAAATATTATTTACTTAAATGATTTTTTTTCTTTGTATAAATTATAAAAGAATAATTTTATTGTATATTATTTTGCGGTTTGTCGAACAAAAAATAAAAAATAAATAAATCTATAATAAACGATGTGAAGTTATGACGCATACATACTGAGTAAATCACAATAAATGCAAAATGAAAATACTGCAAAATTATTAAACAAATTTGGTAATATATAGTATGGTAATATAGATCAACAGATAATTTATTAAAATTATAGCCTCTTAAATATAATGAACAATGATGATAATAATTAGAGACAATGATGATAAATTTCAACTATTATTTAAACATCGTATTGCATGTTCATTTCATTTTATTTTGAAAAAAAAAACGCTAAATAACAGATACATATTTTTAATTTATATTTTTTATTTTTAAATACATATTTATATTTTGTTTGATCGTTTGTATTTTTTTTATTTTATTTTATTTTTTTATTATGTATAAGAAATGCATACAGAAAAATTAAATGAAAAATAAAAATTCAAAAAAAAAATATAATAAATAAAATGTAAACAATTGAGAAAAAAAAAACAAAAAACACGTACATACTTGAATTTATGTACAAATGTATTTTAAGAAATAAAGAAAAAGTTCGTGGCACTGAATTTAGATTAAAAAATATTACAGGTATTCATAAAATGAAAGAATATATTATTATAATATTTAAATGTCGTAAAAATTGCAAAAACAGATAACGACATTTATTTTAGTTTATTTTCTTTTTTTTTTTCTTTTTTGTTTTTGAAAATATTAAATAATAAAACAAAATGTATCTACTATACACACGAGCATGTAGAATTTTCATATTATTTCAATGATTTAATTCTTCTCCATGTGATCAAATAAAAGATTTAATTTTTAAATAATTATGAACTTACATATTTATATGTATATTTAAAAATTTTATTATTTCATATTACCTGTAAAGAAAAAAATAAAAAATGTCTGGTTCGATTTTGTTTACAGACGATACGAAACTTTCTACATACATTTTTAGATTATTTTAAATATTTCATGATAAATTTAGAAAAAATTAAGCTATAATTGGGAATAAAAATATTTACATGACATGAACATGGTACAGGATGATCCTTGATATTGGCTCTAATATGATGATAACATTAAATGACATAATTAAATTTATATTTGAATTATTACTAATTTTAAATTTAATCAGATATTATTTAATCTACAAGATACAGTATCGTATCTAATGAAAATTCCCAGAAAGTATGAGTTATGTGAGAATGGCTTGTGATATGGGAACTGTATTTATTATGAGCATGTGATCTTATGTAATAAAAATTTGAATCAATGAATGTTACTAATTTTCAAATATCTGCAATTAGATTTAAATTAAGAGCACTTAAAAAGTAAAATAAAATTTTCACTTATTGAATTGAAGTTCTTAAACAATGTTTAAAGCGAGCGTTTCTAAATATTGATAGACGTACATTGTTTTTTTTTAAATACGTATTTTCATTTTAAAATTTCAAATTTTAGATTAATAATAAAATATTGTATTTGTGAATTTAGATTTATTTAATAAAGAAAAATCAATTTCTAAAATAACCAGCTTTTATTTAATTTAAATTTTAAAGTGTCTGATTTTCTGTTATCAGTTACTTGTGTTTATTTGTGCACATTTTCTTTAAGTACAAAAGTTCGTCAACATTTTTATTTGTATTGTACGTACATACATATGTGTAAATATATACAAGCTATTTATCTTGAAAGTGGTATAAGTCGCTATTTTTGAAAATTGAATTTTTAGATAATTTTCATTGTTAAAATGAAAAATGTAAACGATGATATTCGAAAAAAGTTTATAGGAAAATTTCGAAAATTACGGATTTTATCGCAATTTTATTTTATTTATTGTATTTCCTAAAAAAAAATTTATATACTTTACTCCCCTCCCCTTTTGAAATTTTAAATAAAACGAAAAGAAAAACTAATTTTTTCATTCAATTCATTTTTATCTTTATTTTATTTTTTTTTAAAAACGTTTTTTTGTTTTCTTATTTTCTAATAAATTAAAATTGAATATATATCAATGTAATTGCATACTTTTCATTGTAAAATCAATAAATTTTAAATCTTTAAGATATTCTGTCATTCTATTAAAATGCCTTTCAGTATATGGTAAAGCTTCTTGAATAAATTTTTCTAAATTAGATGGTTTAAATTTTTCTGCTAATATTTCTTTAAGCAAAATATTCAAAATTAATTGAGCTGGACGACAATTTTTACTATTTGTATTCCATGTTAATGTATGCTCTAGTAATCTATCTTTGTATAAATCATTTAAATTTGAAATTGTTTCATCAAGACCAATTTCTTGATTTTGTATTATGGTATTTATAATTTTTAATGTTGTATATGGTTTTTCTAATTTTAATGCTAATTTCAATGCTTTTAACATTTTCTTTTCTGTTAATAAATTTTGTAATTCTTGTTCTTGTAATATTTGTTCTTGTTTTTCTTTTAATTCATTTAATTTCTTTTCTTCTGTTACATCTTTCCATCGTATTAAATTTGAATCTGAACCACCACTGTAGAAATTCATTTCATCAGATGAAATTGCAATTGCCCATATTCTTGATTCATGTTTATCTAGCGTTGTAATACATTCATTTGTTTTAATATTCCATACTTTAAGTAAACCATCAGCTCCAGCTGATAAAATTTGCATACCTCTTCCAATAAACTCTGCTCTTAATACTGAACTTTCGTGGCCTTCTAACGTTTTTAAACAAGTTAAATCGGTGATGGACCATAATCTTATACAAGAATCGGCAGATGAGGTTAAAATGACTTGATCGATTGGTGAAAATTTAACACACCATATTCCGCGACGATGTCCTCGTAGTACTCCGATTAGTTGGAGGTCATCTGAAGACCATAATTTTGCTGTTTTATCTTGTGATGCTGTGGCAATTATACGATCATTTGGTGATATTGTTACGCAATTAATATCTTTTTCATGAGCTATTTGTGTTGCTGTGCAAGATAATGAAAAAATTTCATCGGAATCTTGAAATGATTTAGGCACATCCCAGACTTTAAGACAGGTATTTTGACTCACAGAAGCGCATATTGTGTGGGAAAGTTTACCAAATGCTACAGAACCAACACTAGAAGTGTGCTTTGTCCCTTTTGCGACACATTTTACTGTAAATGATCCAGAATTTACTTCCCAAATACGAATCGTGTTGTCTTTACTTGATGAAAGTAAAAAATTTTTATAGGATGCTAATGCTAGAATAATATCTGTGTGCCCTTTTAATATTTGGCAATTCATATCTAAAGTATCATAAAACTTTATATCATTACTGTTTGTAGCTACAGCTAAATAACGCCCTTTCTTGCCAACATAACATATATCCAGAATCTCATCACTAAAACCGATTAATTGCTTTGAACAGTGAAAAGTACTGATATTGTAAATCAGTATATTATGATCGACACTGATTACTGCTAGTTGAGATTTTTGAGGGCAATAAATTAATTGTGTTATTGCTAAACCACCTTCTTCGATTGCTTTGGATATCAAACTATTTTTCTGAGAGTAAATCAATTTAGACTCAGTACACTCCCAGATTTTAATTGAACCCCCTTCACCACCAATAGCAGCAAAAATCTTATTATTATTTTCTGGAGCAGTTAAATCAAATTCATTTGGTAATTTACATATTTTCGACAGTATACATACACTTTCTATGGTTTCATAAATAGGTATTACTTTTACTTGCTGTGCTTTTTGAATATTCCATAAAATCAACACCTTATCTCGACCCACAGAAATCATATATTCATGAGTCTCATCGAAACTAAGTGCAGTTACTTTCGAAAAATGACCCTTAAATTTATTCTGTAGTTCTTTCTTCGTGTAATTCCAATAATTTATTATATTATCATCTCCAACAGCAAAAATTTCTTCTTTTTCAAGATTTGGATGAAAATGAACAACACTAATTACGCCTTGGCAACCTCTTAAAGCGGCAATACAAGTTTTTTTCTGATGGTCCCATATTCTCACAACGGAATCTGATCCACCACTTGCAACAATTGGACACTTAGGGCGAAAAATCACTTTAGCTACTGGCCCATTATGAACACTTTTCCACATTTTTAATAAAGAACCTAGAATACGAAAAGAGGATAAGTTTATTTTGTACAGAAATACTAAGATAACTTTAAAAAGTACCTTCTTTTTTTGACCATAATTTAAGTAATCCACTTTTATGCGCTGTTAATATGAATTCATCATCATCACTTAAAGCAAATGAATATATTAAATCTTCTGTTAAATCTGCATCTTCACTTTTGTCTTCACCAATAACTTTGACAATATTTCCTAATGCAATTGATAATATATTAATTTTTCCTGCATTTTGACAAAGTAATTCATCTCCATCTGAAGTCCAAGCGACTGTTCCTCCAGTATAAAAAGCACCATACTGTGCATCCACCTCAAATCTGTGTAAATTGTTACGTTATTAAATGTATGCTGCAAATTTTAATTTTACTGGTTATAACTTACGCTTCTTTTAATTTTATATTGAGGGCCATTATATATTAAGACTATTTGAATTCTTTAAAAGCTTGAAACACCCTAGACTCTGGATATTTAATATTTATTTCAGCCAATTGTTAAATTGTTAATTATAAAAATGTTTTGTTGGTTTTCGACTGGACTCTGATTAATCTGATTGTATTTATGTTTTATAATGTGTTTGACTGACAGTTTAACACGTGCTTCGTATCTAAAAGTATGTAAACAAACACACAGTCACATACATGTTTGATTGAACGCATGTTGTATTGTAATAATTTTTTGTTGGGCTTGGTAATTCTATTTTGTTTTTATATTGATAAAATGATAACCCATAATTAATTGTTTTTTGTTGAGTCGTTGTTATTTATTTTTTCGAATTTCTAGTTGTTTGTTAGATTTTGTGATTACAAACATGCTAATAAGTAGAAGTTTTAAAAATTTTGTTTTTAATCCTTTCTTTTTGAAAAGTAATACTTTAAAAACAATATCAAGCACAAATAAAACCAACATTGATACATCTACAGGTGTATTAAATTCAGGCACAAAATTAAAACAAGAATGGATTCCAATTTATTATTTACCTATAATTCGATCAGTAGCTGCATTTAATAAATTAAAAGTATATCAATTTGGTTTTACATTGCTTGGTAGTCCATTGTCATATTATGCAGAATTAATGGGACAATTGCCAAAGGAAACTACATTAATTTTTTCATCACTAGGTAAATAAATGTTATGTTCTAATTATATAGAATTCTTTTTTAAGTTTATCAATTTATAGGTGTGACTGGCTCATTAACACTCATCATAGCTAGTTTATTTGCGAAAAATCTTGTGGGATTTGTTTATATTAAAGAAAACGATGAAAATCAATTAAGATTAGCATACATAGATTTCTGGGGAAACCGTAAAAATTTAGATTTATATGTAGATGATATTATACCTAATAATATCGGTAAAACGAAATCAGATTTTTATCAATTAATTAAAATGAAGAAACCCCCATTTACTTTAACACTGGTACAAAAATATGCAAAAATTCCAGACAAACAAAGGTTCACATATATTTTTGGTGATTAAATTATAAATTTGTAAAATAATAAATAGGTATTAGCAATTAAATAAATTTTAATTTATTTACTGTTTTTTATTTAAAATTTATTACATTTTTAACTCCATCTGTAATGAGCATATGCTCTATTTGCTTCACATTGTTTATGTAGATCTTGTTTCCTTTTTATAACTCTTCCTTGTCCTGCTGCAGCATCAAGTAATTCCCATGCCAATTTTTCAGGGAAATGAACTGTACGCTCTTTATCTTTAGCTGCCTCAATTAACCATTTCATTGATAAAAATGTTGAATGTTTATCTGTAACTGGTATTGGTACTTGATAACGAACACCACCACGTTTAATTGGTGTTAATTGTAAAAGTGGACGACAATTTTGTATGGCTGTATGTAATATAATTTTTGGATTTGTTTCAATTTTATGTTTTTCATCAGCATCAGCTAAATTATAACGTTCTAATTGAATTCGTTTAATATTTTCAAAACATTTTTCAAGTAAATCACGAGCTAACACTTTATTCCCACAACGCATTATATGATTTGTAAATTTACTAATTATATTATCATGAAATACTGAACAATTATCATTATTTCTAGCTGGTTTTATGGGGACATGTGTTAATTTTGTTACTTCACCAGATTGTTGTAATTCATTTTGTTGTTCTTTTTTAAAAACTGGCTCAACATATATTGGTGGATAAACAGACATTTGTTTTACATTTGGATATTGCCTAAAATTTTTGAAATTTATAAAAATATTTTTTTTGTACATTAAATTAAAAATATAATTACCTTGAAACAAAGTGTTTTAAAATATGCGATATCATTTTTGTATTAAAAAAATAACTCAGACAAACTATACAAATCGAATAAAAAATAATTCAAATATTTAAGCCGTGCTACAATTCATTTTCAACAAATATACAAAAATTATACAAAAATAATAATCAGCTGCTTTTAAATTTGACAGATTGTAAATTGTTTGATCTGGTTTGATCCATGTTTGATCAAAAACAAAAAATTGAATTAATGTTGAATTGGTAAACAACGACATCGTTGGAAGTGGCTGACACTCACATTTAAAAATTTAAATTTTTATGATGGCATAATTTCCGGTCATTAAATTCGTTATTTTTCATAAAAAATAAATTTTTATTAAAATGTTAATTTAATTATAAATGTAATACAAAAAATTACAGCATAAATTATGAAAGCAAAATAAAAATAAAAATCGTGTCAGAGCAGTAACTTAAATACATAATACATAAAATAATGAACATTAATAACACATATAAATATAAAAATCACATAAAATTGTGACATTAAAATAAATTAATAATTAAATTCTGTATTAAAAACTTAAAAATAATTTGTTGATAATTATTTACTATTATAATTGAAAAATTTGGTTTTAAATGTATGTATGTTTTTTTTTTAACTTTTGTATGTATTTCTTTTATGTACTTACAAAGGTATTTATTATTTTTTTTTTATTCTAAATATTTTGAAATTTGTAATTTGAAAATGAGAACTCATTATTTTTACTTTACAAATTTTACAAATTAAGGTTTTTTTTTTTTTTTTTGTTTAAAAAAAATTTAACAACTATTTGCGTTAATTTTTCATAAAAGACTTATTTGTTTAAAAAAATCGATTTTCGTCACATTTTCTCAATTGATTTTGTTTCACTTTCGATTTGTACGGAAGAACTTTTAGGTTCAAGTGCAAATGCACCATCATAATCATAATAATCGTCATCACCTTCGATCATTTCTTTAATACTTGACTCAGGTAATTGATCATAATCAAATATTTGTCGTCGTTCTCTTATATCATTACTAGAATCTGTTGATGATGTACAATTTTTATTGGTGGTACTAGAAATATCTGGTCTTTTTGTTGTTACTGCGCTTGGTGTAGTCGTTATATTATTATCTTCATTTTCAAAATTATTCAGAAAAAAATTTCCTAATGATGAATCTAATAAACTTAATAGGCTTTGCATAGGAGATTGATCTTTTGTTGTTGTTATTGTTTCGTTTTTCATCGCATTTGTAGGTTTAATTGTGGTTGTAGTTGTCGTTATTGTTGAATTTTTCGTTGCTGCAACAGTACTGAATTTTAATTTTTCTTTCGTTGTTGATTCTGTTACCTTTTTATGCAAATGCTTGACTTCGACAGTTTTTCCACTATCGTCCCTTGGAATGACGTGTTTTACAACAGCCTCCTCTTTTGAAGCAATAGGAACAATTTTCGGTTGATGATCATCTGTACTATTATCTTTTAGTCCGTACGTTTTAACTTTTGAATGTCCTTGAATAATTAAATACATTGGTCCATGCACAGAATTTATCTTGTGATATTCTTTTTGTTTATATGATGGAGATGTAAAACTATCAGTTGTTGTTGGTGTCGCTGATGTTGTAGGAATTGTTGGTTGAAAATATGTCGGTTCAGGTTCTTCAGTTGTAAAAGATGCTGTTACGTAATTTATACTTGTTGGTTCGACAGATACGTGGGATTCAAAAACATTTTTCGACGGAGTCATAAAGTAATTTGATGATGAATATGATGGTGTTAGGGGTGCTAACGGTGATGATGATGATGATGAAATCACTGGTGACGAATAGGTTGGTTTTGTAATTTCTTTCTGAAGTAATTCATATATCCAAGGTTTCCGTGATACGGTCGTATAATACTGTCCATAATTTGAAAAAGATGATTTTATATTTGATGGTCTTTCAGTATATGTTAAACCAACATAATTAAGCGATTCATCAGCATGAGTATCATAATGAACACTATTCAAATTCCAATTATGATTTGGACGATTGTAAGCAGACAAATGACTATAAGCATTATGATAAGATTCTGTTGATGTTTGTTTTGTTGTTGGGGCTATAGTTTGAAGTGGTGGTGGTATTAATCGTGTTGGTAAATGATGAAGTGTATGTGATGGATAAAAATTTCTACGTACTATGTTGCTTTGATTATTTTCCTTTTTGTGATTTTGACGCTTGGATGGTACCCCAAGCAATAGAATCTCTTTTTTATCTTTGTTTGTATCACCCCAATAACGTACTCTATCTAATACTGGAGGACTATAATCATAAGTTGGATCATTTTTTAAAGGATCACCTCGACCAACTGGCATCCATTCATTATAATCAATTCGTGGACTAAATAATGATCTAGCTTCATGTTGTAAATCTATAAAGGTTAAAAAACTTTAGTTAGAAAAATATCATAAACAACTTTTGAAATAATGCAATCTAATGTAAAAATCAAAATATGTACAAATGAAATCGAAAGTTGTTTATGAATTAAATTTTTAACCACAATTTACTATAAATCAACTATAAAATAATTCAAAAATAATGTATCTGATGATATTAAAATTATAATCATGTTTAAAAACAAGTTGTATTTTTATTATTGTTATTGTTATCAATACACTGTTAGGTAAATTCATATGTATCATCTATCAATTATTATTAATACAAAGTTTTTCAATTGAAAATTAAAAAAAAAAAATGAAGAGAATTAAAGCCGTTAAACAAGTGTAGAAAGTATTTTCAGTTCTTGTTTTTTTTTCTTATGTTAACATTTCTTTTTTTAATTTTGCACGTATGAATGTTATTCATGTACGTTTTTTTTCTTTTGTTGAGAATTTCTTGATTCTCTACCATGATATAAAATGTAATGGTGTAATTGTTATTGTCTATTATTTGATGTTGTCTACAATAATTTTACTTTGAGTTTCATTTGTACAAGTAACATAGATGTACATTATATGAAATAGCATTATTATTATGTCTTGCAATCTTACATGGAGTTTTTATACAATTTGCTAATATTTTGAAGTTGAGCTTCAAGTTATTGAAACAACTTATTTTGTTTTTATATTTACTACTATCATTTTTTTTTTGTATTTCTATATAAACAACCATTGAGTTAATATTTCAATGAAGAATGAGATATTTAAATAATTTTTCAAATAAAATGGAAAGCGATTTTTCAAGTTTCATTTAGATATTAGACAATTTTAGTAAATATGTACACTATATTTGCACAATGCATACAAATGTAGTATTTTTTAAAAACAGTAATAATATATAAAACAGAATATACCTACATAACAGTAATATAAAACAGTATATACATTCATTACGTATGTACTTACATATAAAAGAATATAAATGACAGTAATTATTATTATTATTATTTTTTTTTTTTTCAAAGATAGTAATTGTTATACAAAGTCAAAAGACTGGAATATACTACTGCAATTGTGATTTCTCCTTTTTAAATTTATAATAAAATTATAATTCTGTTTGATTTATTTTACTATTTATGTTTTTTTGTTTAGTTTAACACAATATGATTGTAAGATTGTATAAAACAATTTATTCAAAAAAATTTTATTTTTTATTTTATTTTTTTTTTTTTTTTTTTTGTTTTTTTTTTTAAAATTAAATATTACATTATAAAAACTTTATTAAAAATATACATATGTATGTATTTTTTTAATTAATTTACCTAAATCATGATTATTATTCATGTTCGTTATATTTATAGCAGGTAAATCAGCATTAGCATCATTTAATATTAAAGTTAATAATCCAATTGCTGTCACAATCAGACACAATAATTTATCACGATCAATTATCATCTTGGATTAATAAGTTGTAATCCTTTAATTATCTGTAAAACAGAAAACATAAAAGAAACATTAAAAAAAAAACATAATAAAATGATAACAAGAAAGAAAACAAAAAAACAAGAAGATATACATAAAGAATATTGAAACAGGAAATCGTAAAAAATCAAAAAATTCATTTAAGAAAGAAAAAAGTACATATCGCGGAACACATGTACGTACAGACATGTGAATAAAGGGAGAAAAAAACTGGGTAATTTCATACTGAAAATTTGGGTTGTGTGAAAATATTATGATTGGGCGTCAAAAACCAAAAAGAACATAAGTTTAAATTGAAATTATCTGATGATGATACTGAGGTATGTATATATGTATGTACGTTATAAAATTTTTTTTGTGTTTTTTTATTTCTTCAGGAGATAAAAACTGTACATGTTTTTTTTTTTTATCTTATATGAGTGCAATATGTATATTTAAGGAACACTTTACATGTAAATGTACTCATATGTAATAATACAAGTGCATATATAATAATATACATTATAATGTATTTTGCACGTAATTCAAAAAAGATAATTATGTAGTTATATGTACATCTGTTTTATTGAATGAGAGCAATATGTATTACATTATTGGTTGTTCTTCATGTTTAATACATTCTTTCACTTTTTTTGGCGGTAACTTCCTTGGTTTATGAATATAAAATGATGTGAACAAGACAACTTATCTCATTTAAAGATACAGATATACATACATACATACATGGATACATATGTACATACATATGAATGTATTCATGAAAGAAAAACAAAAAAAAAATTGATGTTAAATGATATTGATGAAAGCGAAACAATCATTTGTAGATAAGTATGTATGTACGTAACGTATGTATTGTACATGAATTTTTCACACAGAGTTAAAGATTGAAACCCAATCAAATGTATAATATTGAATACTACTACACTATATTATATGCTGCTAACGAATCCTCCAGCCATTATGTCTTTAACGATAGTAGCTTGTCTTTTCGTTTTGATTTTAAAAAGGGTGTGTGTATCTTTTTTACAATATCAGAATGAGAGTTGATAAGATACCATATTTTCGGATTCGGAAATATAAGTTTATACTGTTTATAGATAGGACATACATACATCCATGCATATATGTGTATTTGAGTTTAAGATAATACATAAGTGTGATGATCATGTAAAATGTTGTTGTTAATGCTGATGATCATATGATTAAGATGATGACGACGATGGGAAACTAAATTTGAGTGTTTACACATTTTTGTACATACGTGCCTATCTAAATACAGGGATATGTTTACGTAGTTCGCACAGGTAAAAATATTGTAGATATTATTTTAAAGATGATGATGATGATCATGATCATCGTCATAATGTCATGTCATCATTGTATTGTTGTTATTAAGTTAAGTGGATTTGATCATTTTTTATATTGCATCCAATGAAAGCGAAAAAAAAGAAAAAATTAAAATCAAAAAAGATTTTAAATAATAAATTGAATATATGTATGAATATTATTTTTATGTAAAGATTTTTGCAGAGTTCACAACTTCTGGTAGGTCTAAAATTTTAAAATTGATGACAAAAAAAAAAAAAAATTAAGAAAATGGTAAGAAAGAAAAGAGAACATTTTAAATTTTTTGACAGGTAATTATTTTTATTTATTTGATTGGATACTCATTTTATTTAAAAAAATTATGCTTATAAAAATAATTTACTAGTTTATATTTCAATTAAGTACATACTATTAAGTATCAATGACATTATAGTTAGGTTCATGTGTGGATAATAGATATTTTTAATGAATTGAATTAGTTTTACTTTTTATTAAGGAAAAAACATTTTTTTTTTCTCTAATAAAGAAAAACAAAAATTTTGAAAATTTATGCATTTACACAAATCAAGATCCTTTTTGTTTTTAAATGTATGTAGTAATAAACTGATAATAACTTTCGCTCTTTGTTTTGTTTGTTCATCAGCGCAATCATGATGCACATAATTTTTTGCAGATGTTACATGGTAAAACTAAAGATTTATAAATTCAAAAAGAAAATGATCATTTTATTAAAATTCAGGCAATTGAAATTTGTATCTACTTTATAAAAAAAAAAAAAAAAGAAAAAAAAATTGAAAATTTAATGATAAAAAAACAGAGCTTATAAATAAAATGCAAATTAAAGTTTTTTGCGGTACTGTCACGATGTCGATGGTCATGATACATGCATACATATATACATACTTATATTATGTATGTACATATGTGCAATTCATTAAAAAAAAAAGGTAAAAGAATTATGCCTACTATATTTTAAGAAATATCAAAAAATACGATCATGTTCTCTTACAAATGTGTAAAATTTCATATACTCGTACATACATATGTATATTATGTATAAAACTATAAAATCTGTATACAAGACAATATACATATGCCTACCTTTACATACATGTATGTGAACTCAATAATATCAATATTTATAAGTTTAATATGTATGTACATATATTGCCAAAAGGCATAATTTTTATTGCTTTAATGAAAGTCATGAATATTTTCTGATGCAAATTATTATATCTGTATTTTGTATAACTATAATCATCTACAAATATATAACGCATGCATAGTTATATTATAAGTATGAATACAATAAGAACAATCATGCGTTTATTAATGATGCTGTAATCATTATTCTTCTTTTATACGCACGAAAATGATTGCAATTTTTCATGATCATTTTAATATCTGATATTGCACATATGTATGTATGTATGTATGTTTATTTTATCTCTATATATGAGTATAGTGTGCATATATGTATATTGTATTCTCATTTATAACTTTGTACATTACATTATACATAAATATATTATCTTCCGTCTTCAATAAAATTTTCCTTGTTAACTTAAGCGAAAAGCAACAAGAAAAAAAGAAAGAAAACAAAAAAAAAATACGAAAAAGGTAAGGAAGAAGAAAATTTATGCGGTATCAAAAAAGAAAAAAACAAAAAAGAATTATTTAGGAAGACACTAATTTATACATACGATATATAGCTATATGTATACGAATATAATCGGATATAATCATTCATTTATGCATATACAAAACTAAATAAATGATAGATAATTTGGAAATGATTATAATGAACATTAATTATGTACACATGTACATTCTTTTTATATACGCATCCTTGACTTTCAAAAATTATATATTAAATGAATATATTAAACATTTATCAATCAAAAATTTCACAAATCAAAAGAAAAATGTTTTAATTTAGCTAATGGATATAATTTAATCTTTTTTATTTTTTATTTATATATTTTATATTTTTGATTAAATAAATTATTTTTTAATTCACTGATTTTTTTTTTTAATATTATATTTTTTCAACAATAAAAATGGGGACAAAAATTAAAGGAGTTTAAATTAATGAAAAATTGATAAATTAGCTGACTGTGAGATTAAAAGAAAAAATAAATTAAAAAATAAAAATTTGGATTGAATAAAAATTAGATAATTTAATGTGAAAAAAAAAAAAAACAAAAAATTATACATACATACATATAAGTCCGTTTAAACTTATCACAAAATATAATTTTTCACAAGCCAAGTTTTTAACACGAATCCACTTAAGATATTTCAAATCACAAATCTAAATATAAAAAAGATGAAAAAAAATCTTTTTACACAAACACTTTAAATTTACAAAAAAAAATTTTTTTTTATTGTTTAATTAGTTACTTTTTTTTTTAAACCTAAAACAAAAATAGAAAATTGTTTTAATCACAATATCTCGCAAAAATCTTGTATTTGATAAAGTTCGTTTTAATCCATACGAGATTTAAAAATGATTTTCAAATTCTCAAAGTACACAAAAATTTAAATTATTAAAATTTCTGTTACTAATTGATTTTTACATGAATTTGCGACATATTCCATGAAAACACTTAATTCTAATTTAATTATAAAAAAAACGTTAATTTCTTGTTTTTTTGCCTTTTAATTTCTTGATAATAAATCTTATGAATGAATTAATTTACAATTATGTAGTAATAATATATAAAGATATTATATTATTGTGTCTAATCCGTTATTCGATTCGTGAAAGACTGATTTTTAAACTTCAATTTTAAAATAATCATTTTCAATCAATGATGATCTTGATGCGATGATCATACTTCATTGAAAACTTTTTAGTAAGTAATTTAAACAACAAAAATATTATACAAAGAAAAAAATAAATAAATAACAAGCAAATTGTTGTTTTGCTTCTTTAGCTTTCTTTCTTTATTTTATACCATTATACATACATTACACATATTTACATGTTTTTTTTTTTAATTTTTTCCTTCTTTTTTTTTATTGAAGTCAACTTCTGATAACTTGCCAGACCACTGAATTACCTGTTGTGAAATTGATAAGAAAAATCTTTATACTATTCATGAATAAATGCCTATATTGTGTGTTGTAGGAGAAGGATTTACACATAAAAAAATTTTGTACTTAAGGATTTAATTGACAAATTCTCAAATTGTATTTTCGTAATATAAATTACTTAGATTAAATAATTTAATTTTTATGTGTTAGTATTTTTTTACATGAAGATTATGGTCACTGTTTTCTTTTTTGTTAAATTTAATTTTAAAAATTTTATTGCAAATTGAATATTCATCAGGTAACATTAAGATTTTGTTTAATGTACACATTATAACATGTATACAAATAAAATAGGAATAACGATATTGTCGCGTATTTATTGTTTTTGAATGAAAATTTTTATAGCAAATAGAGTTCCCGCCTAGATATTACAAACATAATTTTTTTTTTTTTATGATTAAATAGTGATCACATCATGCGATCTTTAAAAAAATCCATATATCTATATATGCACATTATTTAGCAATATATGAGCCATGTATGTACAGAATACATATGTGTATATAATACATATATTGATAAAAAAGATAGATCTAGAGAGTGAAAAGCGTTATTCAGAGTTTTGAATAAACATTGAAAATGAAAAATAAAATAAAATTTAAAAAAAAGTAGCAAAAAAAAAAATACAAATAGAATATAACATTTAAAAATAAAATGTGAAGAAAAAAGTCTTTTTTAAGGTAAATGATTCGAAATCATTTGAAATACTCACGTTTAAAACATGTTTATTATACTAATTTTATCACATGTATGTAACGTATATTATTTTATATATATACATATGTATGTGCATCTAACATATTTCCTTTGTTAAAATATAAATACTTTAACTTTTTTGCAAAAAATTACTTTTAAAATTTGCTACTTCTCATTGAACAGAGAAGTACAATATAAAATTTATACATTTTGTGTAACTTAATTTAAATCAATATAGATTTGTAAGTTGAATTTTTTTTTTAAATATCTTTTTAAATACTTTTCAAGGATTAAAGAAAAAAAATTTTTTTTATAAGCAGAAATTGTAAATTTTTCATTTTGAATATGAAAATAATTTATTGAAATTTCTTTTTATTCAATAAAATTTGTCATTTGGAAAATTTACACAATCAATGTAAAATAAAATTGAAAATTCAATTTACATACATACATATTTCGGAAAAACTACTAACATATAAGTTTTCTTTTAACAAAATAATATAGAAATATGGAAAATGAAAATTTGAATCTAAGACAAATTTTATGTTGCATGTATGTATGTGTGTTGATTTTGAAGGCCTTCAAAATTTAACATTTCACATAATATCATGTGCATTGTATTGTATTGTACACGTATGTATGTATACATAGATATCTATTAACATATTTAAAATGTAAATTGAAAATCTTCTATTTTAGACATTTTGAGTGTCAAAGTACTTATCAATTCTGTGCAGAGAGTACAAATACGAGTAGACTTTTTTTTTTTTATTTTATTTTTAAATATGTGTATGCACATTACATATGCATATATGCGTACACATTTATGAACAGAGCAATTGTAATGATATTTTTAAAGAATGTGAAATGTGAATTTGATTTCAATTATTTACAGACATTCCAAACGTAGTCTAAGTAAAAGTGATTTCTATAACATTGGGTAAAGTCAATCACATTGAAGAAAAATAAAAAAATAAAAAAATGATACAAAAAAAAAAAAAACTTGACTTAATAATACGGAAAGAAAATTTTTAAAAATTGTAATTTACTCATATTTAAGTTGCCAGCATTTATAATATAAATGTATCTATTGATTTTAATGTGCGAGCATATGTAGTGTATATATACTTTATGCACTAGCTGTATATATACAATTTTAATGCAAAACATTTAACTCATGTACATTTATATACATACGTGCTTAATTATGTATTCTTTACACAACTGTGTATACCGGACAGGGTCGAAGAAATTTGGGTTGTATTTATGTTTGTATTTATAATATATTATTTTTCATATCAGGAAATGTATAGCATAATGTACCTATGTATTTATATTTATTTCCACTATATATGTTACAGTGGTTACAGTTAATACAGCTAATAAAAATTCCCTATTAATTGACATAGAAGCAAATAGAAGACATTTCTTAAACCATATTTATGATATACCTACACACATATGTATGAATGTACCTTTAAACTTTTAAAGCTACAGACAATGAAAAAAAAATGAAAGGAAAACTATTTTCTTTTTTTATGAAATGTTCATGAATTTATAAATAAATTTTAGAATATATTTTTTGAACAATTTATTTTTTATTTTTATGACTTTCATTTTCTTTCATTGAAATTTTTCAAAATAAAAATTATTTGTTTTTTATATTTAAAGTTCAAAATGTTTTTTTTTTTTTTTTCTTAATATTAAATGTAAATAATATTACAGAAATTTTGGAAATTAATTTTCTCAATAATAATACGTATAAGAGTTAATGTATAAAAATTTTATAAATATTTTTATTTTTAATTAAATTAAAATTTAAATAAAATTTTTAAAATTATTTTAAATTGATTGTAATTAATTTTATATAAAATAAATTTATTTGCTTTAAACAAGATTTGCTTTTTAATATAAAAATCTGAAAATAGAAATAAAAAATTGTTACGTTTTTAATTTTTATTTTCACTTTATTTTAAATATATATATACGATACATGCCAGCATATATATACATATGTATGTGTGTACCGTATATGAATTATCACGTACGTTTAGTGTCATTCTATGTATTTTATTAGAAAAAGAAAAAAAATTTAGTTTAATTCATTTACTGCCACTTTTATTTTGCCTATATTTAATTACAATTAACTAAAGATGTATAAATATATGTATGTAACCTTTTTCAAATATGTACGTATGTTTTGCTACGTATAAAACATATACATAGTTTGTGAATGAAATGTGTAAGTAGAAAACTTTTGTTTTTTTGTTTTTTTTTTTTTTTTTTTTTTTTGCTAGATAAAAATTCATTTCTCTTTATTTTTATATGTATTTGTAAAATAATAAAATATAATAAAATGTGTAAATAATAAAAGGAAAATAATGTAAATAGTAATATTTACAATAAATTTTATGCTGTTCAAGTATGTGTATTTTTAGATACTATTTCATCTACGTATGTATATATATATTTTCTGTTTAAAGTTTTCCGATTATATTTTATTATAATAAAAAAAAAAAATTATCTTCAACACATTAAAACTGTATTACAAGTACGTATAAAAATACATAGTTATGAAAATAGTAACATCATATCGCACTACTTTTTTGAATTTACTTTGTTTGGTAAGAACATGAAAATTTTTTTTTCCTAACTGTTTCTACAATATATATTATATGTATGTACAAGATTCCTTATATTGAATTTAAAAATGAAAAGAAGAAACAATATACAAATATACATACATATAATTTACAATATTTGTTGAGGATAAAACTACATACATATGTATATTTATGTGTGCATGAACATGTAATGTATGAATGAAAAGAAATTTATATTAAATCTAAAAAAAAAAAAAAAAAACTTGAAACACCCGCATTTTCGCCATTTCTTAGAAAATTTTATATTTACCTTTTTTTAACTTCTTGTTTTTTCAAAAAAAAAAGAAAAAATAAACGTATTGAGATTTATTTTTATAATATTTATAAATCAACTAAATCACATATGGTTATGAACTGAACTTTGTGGAAAATCTATATTATAAGAGAGAAGAAAAAAAAAATGTAAAAGAAAATTAGACCATAAAATAATAATAAACTTAATGAAAAGAGCTAAATTAATGCTTAATTTTTTTTAAAGATTAGTAAATTTATGCTGATAGTGTTAGTATGAAAATTTAATTGTAGAATATGTAGATATAAAGTTCATTACATATGTACACTCATACACATGTGCATTGTTACAGAAATTTTAAATTTTTTTGCAGATATTCATCTCATTTCGAATTTTTTCTTAAATTGATAAAATTTGTATGAATGAATGTTGTTACATATGTTCATATGCATGATGTTGATTCAATTGGTTTTTTATTGAATATATGAACATATTCAATATGTACTTATGTATATCTTTTACCATGATATATACTTGCTGTACTATATATGACGAATTGCCTAAGCAACCAAACAGTTTTCTTTCTTTTTTTTAAGGAAAAGAATTGAAGTAACCATGGAATTGTTAGAATAAAAAAAAAGTAATTTTAAGTAATTGTAAAACCAATAAAATTATACAAAGAAAATAAATAAAAAATTTTAATTGAAAATGAATATTGAAATCGGTGATACTCCTAAAGATAATAACGAAGAAAATACGTGTCCTTGTCCACCAGAATATGTTTCATATTTTTATCGAAGTCCTGGTTCGACTATTCCAAGGGATATTTTAACATTTCAGTACGTCATATAGTAAATTTAACTTATTTAATAAGATTTACATATTTTACGCACATATTTACATTTTTATTTATAAATATTTTAAATTTTAGTCATAGTTTTGGATACAATTGCAAAAAATTATTCAACTTATGTTTAATTAATTCTGATGTATTGGTTTTTGCATCTGGTAATTTAATACATTTTTTCCATGTAACAACAAGAGAGATGACATTTAGAAGAAGTGCTGGAGGAGGTGGAATAGGATACATTACTGTGAATACAAAATAAATAAAAAATTTTCATAATTATATTGAATCTGTTGATTTTTGTAGGTCAATCCAAATTCAAAATACAATTATTTAACAATAGCTGAAAATGGAATAAATCCTTTAGTATTAATTTATAAGTTCCCAGAATTAGATGTCATTTCTGTTCTAGAGGAAGGTGCAAAGGAATCATTTACTTGTGTTTCATACAGTCCAGACGGTGAATTACTAGCGACACAAGCTGGAGAACCATGTTATATGCTAACTATTTGGAAATGGAAAACTCAATCTATACTGCTCCGAACTAAATCATTTCAAAATGATGTTTTGAATGTATTTTTTTCACCGTATAATCCAAGACAAATAATAACATGCGGTTTAGGGCATATAAAATTTTGGAAAATGTCACACACATTTACAGGTCTTAAACTTTTAGGTGATTTAGGTAGATTTGGAAAAACAGAAATTTGTGATATTTATGCAATTTACGCAATGCCTGATGAAAAAGTAATTTCTGGTTGTGAATGGGGTAATTTACTGGTATGGGATGATGGTCTTATAAAAATGGAAGTATGTCGAAAAGGTCGTAAACCATGTCATACTGCTCCAATTACAATGATTACATTGGATGACGGAGAAATAATGACCGTTGGAATGGATGGTTATGTAAGATTTTGGTTTTGGGAGACTGTTGAAACAGCCGATCCACCAGATGATGATCGATTTGTTGAGATCGAACCAATTTATGAATTTAAAATCGGTGCAACTGATAAACCATGTGATTTACGCAGTTTTTTGAAAGTTTACCCAGAAGATAAAAAAGATTACAAATATTATGCTCAAGTAAGAGAGAGTTAAGGAAAATATTCATTGTAAAATTATAAAAAATTTTATTGAATTTCAGGATGGAAATGGTAAAATCTGGTACTGTGACATTAACATTGAGAAAGTTCGCTGTAAATGTACAGAAATACTCACATGTCATAATGGACGAGTTGTTTCAGCAGGTACAAGTTCAATTTCAACGCATATTGCAACATTGGGGGAAGGTGGTTATCTCAATATGTATGATTATGAATTGAAAAATTTATTATTTCAAAATGCTTTTATTTCTAATGGAACCGATATGATTTGGTTATCGGCAAATGTAAATTTGATTATTTGAGGTATGATTTCGGTTTCCTTGAAATTCTCCTTTTCTTGTTATTTTTATAGATTGATCCAACCAGTTCAACATTATTATTAGGATTTGAAGATGGTATTATTCGTCAAATTTTAGTTAATCTAAATCAGAAAAAAAAGACTCGATATGTGAAACTTATTGATGTGATTAAAGCTCATACGCAGGCCATAACAAAATTATCAATAAATCCAAAAGAAAATATTTTAATATCTGGTTCAAAAGATTGTACAGTTTTTGTATTTGCTATACAAAAAAATAATGCCCATATTAAATTAATACCCATAGGTTTTTTAAAAGTTCAATCAGCTCCAACTGCATTTAATTGGAATGAAAAAAATGTAAGATTTACTCGAAATTTTTTTTTTTATTTTTTTGCAAATTTATTTGAGAATTTTGTTCTTTTTTAAATTTACATAATAATTTTTTATGATTTGATTTGTATTGAAAAAATCAATATTAGAAAGTTCAATATATTATACCTATATATTTATGTACATGTATGTACAACATCCCTTTTATTTATTAGACTGAATTGGTTTTAATTGGATGTAGTAAAGGAGAAGTATATGAAGCAAATTTACCTGATGAACCATGCAATTATACAAACGTATCATATCATTTATATCAGATAGAAATGAAAAAATATGTATTCAAATCATGTAAAAGTGAAATACGACATCAATTAAAAATTGAAGAAATTGCAAAACGTAAAGAAATAAAAAGACAACAAAAAATTGAAAAAATGAATAAATTAAAAACGGATAATCCTGGAATTGATATTGATGAGGAAATTTTCCTTCGTAAGGGATTTCATTTTTATAACTTTCTAATTTTCAGTGCTTTAATTAGTTATTGATTTTTTGATACAAAAATAAAAAAACATTTTTTTTTCGTTTCGATCCGTTTTTATTTTTATTTTTGTTTTTCAAATTGTATATTTTGATATTAGAGGACTCTGAACCCGAAGAAGAATTGGAACCATTATATTATCCTAAAGTACCAAATCCAATTCTATGGTTACGTTATACACCAGAGAATTTAATTTGGTTATCATTAGCTGGTTATGATGCTGGATACATTTATGAACGTGATTTTAATGATAATCACAATAAAAAAATGAAAAATACAATAGTCACTGAAGATGATGATATTGAAATTCATTCGTATTTAATAATGTAAGTGAAAGTGAAATTTTTTTTGAATTTTTTAAATTTAATTAGTTAATAACAGTCATAGCAATGTTTATGATTTATTTATTTAATTGCTTATACATATATTGTATATAGTCATAATTATTTGTTATTTGGAATGCAAGACGGTTATATACGAATTAATACAATAAAAGAAGATTTTCATGATTTATCAGATTTTTGGAAAATATCAATGCATGATAATTCAAATGGAATTATATCAAAATTATGTGCAAGTTATGATGAGAATTATTTATTCTCAGTTGGCTATGATGGTAATATATTTGCATATAAATGGAATGGACCAAAAAAACAAGTAGATATAGAAAAATTAAAAAATGATATTCAAGAAGCACAAATTTTATTTGATTCAATTGAAATGGTTCAAGATATTGATGATTTTAAATATCCTTCATTAGAAGAACAAAAAAATAGAGAAGATGAAAAACATCGTTTACTTTTAGCTACAGAACGTAAAGAAAAAATTTTAGATAAAATTGCTGATTATAAATTAATTTATAAAGATATTATGAAACGTAATCGTGATTTACCAACAACACAAAGATTTAGCCAAGAAGAATTGGAATTAGATCCAAGAATAACAGCCGATTTAATACAATCAATGCAAGAAAAATTAGATTTAGTTCGAAAAATATTATCATTTGATCTTGAGAAAGCAAAATTAGCAAAAGAAAAAGTAATGGAATATTTTATATATCCATTAGAATGCTATCCATTCGAAGTTACCGCCATAAGGTTCAAATAAAACACATTTTAGTTCAATTTTCGTTAAACATTTTAAGTTTTTAATTTTTCAGATCAAATAAATCGGTTAAAACATTTCGAATTAAACGTCTCACAGAAGAGTTTTACTATGCAAAGACTCGAGTTGATGAATGTATTATCCAAGAATTAAATAAAAGATCGTGAGTAAATATAAATTGTAATTTATTTAATTTATGTTGAATAATTTAGCTTTATTTTGATTCAGTTTTTAAAAAAATATTTTTGTTAAAATTAAAATTAAAAAATTCGTTAAATTTTATTTAAAAATAAATTTTTTGTTTTAATGCAAGCATTGAGAAAAAACATTCAATTAAAAATGGGTAAAGTAAATTTAAATTATTTCTAAGAAATTTGTTTAATATAAGGAATAATTTTCGAAATTTTATAGTAATTATTTTAATTTAATTTAATTTTTTACTTATATTTATAAAAGTATTGGAAAAGATGGTGATGATGAAATATATGAGAAAACAAGAGATTCAATGAAATATGATGATTCATTGTTATTTGATATTAGTTCAGATATTAGTGGTATAAATTTAAGTGATCGAATTAAACGTATTTTAAAACGTTACGTTGAAAGGAAATCACAAGAATATGAATTTATGAGAAAAATTGATGAGCATAATAATAAAAAACCAAATATTAATGTTAATGATAAATTTGATATGAAAAATATTGCAATTGCTGAACAAACAATTGGTGATTATAAATTAAAATCTGATATTGATTATAAACATGAGAATAATCAAACTGTATCACAAAAATTTAAACAAATTTTGGAAATACGTGAAGAATTATTTAATTTACGTAATGATTATAATCAAAAATTAAAAGATTTAAGAAAACAAAAAATGAAAATTTATGAATTTGTTGAGATACAAAAAAATGAATTAACTAAAATTCATGAAATAATTCCAAAAGGTAAACGAAAATATATTGAAGATTTACCAAAAATACAAATGAATTTAGAATATCCTGAAAATAATTTAAAATCTTCTGTTAATTTATCATCTGGAGTTTCTATAAAAGATATTTTATATAGAAAATTTGATAGACAAACATCATCAGAATCATCTGATATTGATGTAATTTCAAAATTTCATACAGATATAATTGAATATCGTAAAAAAAAATTAAATCAAGAAATTTTAAATATTGATATTAATATTGAATTACCAGAATTTAATGAAATTTGTAAAAAAATTGATAATTTACCAAAATATTCAATTAATGAAAAATCAATTGAAGAACAACAAAAAATAATTGTAAAACAAAAAGAAACATCATGGGAAATTGAAATGCGTTATGATTATATTATAAATAATTTAATAAAACAAGATGAAATTATTGATGAAATTAATTATCAAATTAATGATTTTGATAAACGTTTAGAAATAATTTTAAATGATCGTTTACGAATTGAATTAGATGCAAAATTTTTAGAACAATTTTTAATAACATTAAATCAAGAATTTTGGATATTAAAAAATTGTGAAAATACTGAAAATGAATTATTACAAAAAATTGAAGATATTTTATTGAAACGTAATCAAATCCAATTACAAAGAGCTCATACAAAAAGATCAATTGAAGATGATCGTAAAATTTTTGAGAAATTACGTGAACAAATTAAAAGTTTACATGAGAATTTTATGAAATTAATTAAAAATAATAAATATGCTGATTTCTTACAACGGATATTTAGAAAAAAATATAAACCACCAAAGGCTAGTAATGCTGAAGGTAAAATGTACTTAATTGATTTAATTGTTGTTTTTAAATGAAATTTTTTTGTTGTTTTTTAAATGATTTTTAGATGATTCAAGCCTATCATCAGATAGTTCAGATTCATCTTCCGATGAAACTAGAAAAGATGATGAAAATGAAGATGATAATTCACTTCAATTAAGTCCAATTCGTTTAGATGAAAGTATTTGTCCACCAGGATTAGATTTAAAAATATATGAAGAAACATTTGCATTAAGAAGTCAAAGGCATTCATTAGAACAACAAATATATATTAAACAAAAAAATTTGGAAGAAAAAAAGAAAGAAAATAATGAATTAGATACACAGAAAAAAAATATTGAAAAGGAATTAGAAAATAATCAAAATAAATTAAATAATTTTATGGTAAATTATTTTCATTTTTTAGTATGTATTTCATTTGAAAGTAAATTTGTTTTGTTTTTATTTTAATTTTTTACATAATTCATTATAAAAAGTATGAGAAGCAATCGTTATTGAATAAAATTCAAACTTTAGTTGTTTTACATTTGGATCAAATATCATGTTATCAACAAAATGAAGATCTTCAAAATATAACTAATTTAAATAATTTATTATTATTTGATACTGAAAATATTGTTAAATTACATAATCGTGTTGAACAATTAAAAATTGAAACTTTAGATATAAAAAATCAACATAAATTAAATATAGCACATTTAGGTCATATAAAATCTGAGATACAATTAATGAATGAACAAAAAATTAATTTAGAAGAGCAAGTTAAAATGGCAACTATAAAAAAATTTGGAAAAAATATAAATATTGATGAATTAGAAAGATTAACAATAAGAAAGTATATATTTGATAAGAAAATTAATTTAGATGATGAAAGACGAAAATTTGATAAAATAATGGAAAAGAAAAAGGTAAGTTTAATAGATATGTGTTAGAAATGTCTCGTTATTTTAATTTTTTTTTCTTGAAAAAAAATTTTTTTTTTGCAGGCAGAATTAGCCAAATATGAAAGAGAATTAATTTATGAAAGGCAAAAAGGAACTGAAAAATTAAATATTTTAACTGTTCTTCAAGAAGAGAAAAATTTTCTTACTGAAATTTTAATAAGACAACAGAAAATTATTGAAAAATCTAATATTACCAAGAAATCAATGGATTATGGTGCAGATTTAACAAAATTAAAAAATATTGAAAGACAGCAATTAATTCAAATAGAGGTGAAGAAATTTTTAAATATAATTTTTTGTTTTGTTTTTTTTTTTTTTTTTGTAACGAACTACTATATATTTGAATTTTTTTTTTTGTTTTATAGTTTCTCGAAAAAGAAATTCGTACATTACGTATCAAAACTAACATGTTTCGTGTTGATCAAGACGATAATAATTATTTAAATATTTTACAAACAAATTCAGAATGTGATTATGATGATCAACAAATTTATTTATGTTTACAAGATAAATTACAAGCATCAAGTAAATTATCATCAGTAATATATTCACCATTAGTTGAAAAAATTTCACAAATTATTCAAAATTTTTTACAAAATATTCTTACATCAAGAATATCATTACAGGATATTATGATATTATCAAAACGAATTTCAGATTATATTATAAATATTCCAGATATTAATCAACCAAGAAATATTATTAACGATGAATTAATACAAACGATAATTATAAATTTTCAAAATTTAATACCACAATGTTATTTAAATTATATAAAATCATCAGATATTTTATTGTTATTAAATGAAATTTTTGATACGTTTAAAAGAGAACAAAAAGATAAATATAAAATTGAAGAAATTATTTTTGGTATAACTCAAAATTCATTCGATATTGTAAATCAAACAGCATCGAAAAATTTTACACAAGATGTTATCAATGAAATATTTTGTCAAATGATTGAAATACTATCAATAGAAGATATGGAAGATCCAAAAGTTTTGGAAGTAATTAGTGAAAGCTTTATGAAAGATTCTGAAAAGATTATTTATAAAAACATTGATGTTGATGTATTGATTGAAACTGTTACAAAACATTCAGTAACAAATCAAATTGAAGATGTTAATTTAGATTTTTTAAGAGATTTAGCAAATAAACTGATTTGTAAATTAAAGGAAATTGATAGTAAAACGAATAGGGAATTTTAAATTTTAGAAGTTTTTTTTTTTTTTTTTTTTTTTTTTTTTAATTTAATTAATTATCATTTATATTTGAACTTCTATTATTTTATGTTACGTTTTAATTTAAATAAATTTTAATAATTAAATTCATGTGAGACATCCTTTCTTTTTAATTCATGTTCCGCAAAATAAAATTTCATAATTCTTATTTTCTAAAATGTTGAAATTTAGAATATCGTCACAGAGAAAAACGGTCGTTTCCTTTTTGATCATAATTTAGGCCTATTATTCACTATCTAATACAGCGGTTTCTAAACTTTCTGATACTGCGACCCACATAAGAAAAAAATAAAAAATTGGCGGCCCCCTTTTTAGATAAAACAATAAAATAATATAAACACATTTTCAAGTTGTAAAAAGTAATGTATTCATAGAATAAAACTAAACAAGAAATAAATATTGAAAATTTCATACAAAAAATAGTAATTTTCATTTATTAATAAAACGTAAATTACGCAATATTTTTACTTGATTTATTTTGCTAACAGTTAGGAAAAGTTCAAATTTTATGTCTATATCACAAAAATTTTATAAATCATACGTTTAATAGCAGATAAATTGCAACAATTGCAGATAGTTCAGATTCATCTTCCGATGAAACTAGAAAAGATGATGAAAATGAAGATGATAATTCACTTCAATTAAGTCCAATTCGTTTAGATGAAAGTATTTGTCCACCAGGATTAGATTTAAAAATATATGAAGAAACATTTGCATTAAGAAGTCAAAGGCATTCATTAGAACAACAAATATATATTAAACAAAAAAATTTGGAAGAAAAAAAGAAAGAAAATAATGAATTAGATACACAGAAAAAAAATATTGAAAAGGAATTAGAAAATAATCAAAATAAATTAAATAATTTTATGGTAAATTATTTTCATTTTTTAGTATGTATTTCATTTGAAAGTAAATTTGTTTTGTTTTTATTTTAATTTTTTACATAATTCATTATAAAAAGTATGAGAAGCAATCGTTATTGAATAAAATTCAAACTTTAGTTGTTTTACATTTGGATCAAATATCATGTTATCAACAAAATGAAGATCTTCAAAATATAACTAATTTAAATAATTTATTATTATTTGATACTGAAAATATTGTTAAATTACATAATCGTGTTGAACAATTAAAAATTGAAACTTTAGATATAAAAAATCAACATAAATTAAATATAGCACATTTAGGTCATATAAAATCTGAGATACAATTAATGAATGAACAAAAAATTAATTTAGAAGAGCAAGTTAAAATGGCAACTATAAAAAAATTTGGAAAAAATATAAATATTGATGAATTAGAAAGATTAACAATAAGAAAGTATATATTTGATAAGAAAATTAATTTAGATGATGAAAGACGAAAATTTGATAAAATAATGGAAAAGAAAAAGGTAAGTTTAATAGATATGTGTTAGAAATGTCTCGTTATTTTAATTTTTTTTTCTTGAAAAAAAATTTTTTTTTTGCAGGCAGAATTAGCCAAATATGAAAGAGAATTAATTTATGAAAGGCAAAAAGGAACTGAAAAATTAAATATTTTAACTGTTCTTCAAGAAGAGAAAAATTTTCTTACTGAAATTTTAATAAGACAACAGAAAATTATTGAAAAATCTAATATTACCAAGAAATCAATGGATTATGGTGCAGATTTAACAAAATTAAAAAATATTGAAAGACAGCAATTAATTCAAATAGAGGTGAAGAAATTTTTAAATATAATTTTTTGTTTTGTTTTTTTTTTTTTTTTTGTAACGAACTACTATATATTTGAATTTTTTTTTTTGTTTTATAGTTTCTCGAAAAAGAAATTCGTACATTACGTATCAAAACTAACATGTTTCGTGTTGATCAAGACGATAATAATTATTTAAATATTTTACAAACAAATTCAGAATGTGATTATGATGATCAACAAATTTATTTATGTTTACAAGATAAATTACAAGCATCAAGTAAATTATCATCAGTAATATATTCACCATTAGTTGAAAAAATTTCACAAATTATTCAAAATTTTTTACAAAATATTCTTACATCAAGAATATCATTACAGGATATTATGATATTATCAAAACGAATTTCAGATTATATTATAAATATTCCAGATATTAATCAACCAAGAAATATTATTAACGATGAATTAATACAAACGATAATTATAAATTTTCAAAATTTAATACCACAATGTTATTTAAATTATATAAAATCATCAGATATTTTATTGTTATTAAATGAAATTTTTGATACGTTTAAAAGAGAACAAAAAGATAAATATAAAATTGAAGAAATTATTTTTGGTATAACTCAAAATTCATTCGATATTGTAAATCAAACAGCATCGAAAAATTTTACACAAGATGTTATCAATGAAATATTTTGTCAAATGATTGAAATACTATCAATAGAAGATATGGAAGATCCAAAAGTTTTGGAAGTAATTAGTGAAAGCTTTATGAAAGATTCTGAAAAGATTATTTATAAAAACATTGATGTTGATGTATTGATTGAAACTGTTACAAAACATTCAGTAACAAATCAAATTGAAGATGTTAATTTAGATTTTTTAAGAGATTTAGCAAATAAACTGATTTGTAAATTAAAGGAAATTGATAGTAAAACGAATAGGGAATTTTAAATTTTAGAAGTTTTTTTTTTTTTTTTTTTTTTTTTTTTAATTTAATTAATTATCATTTATATTTGAACTTCTATTATTTTATGTTACGTTTTAATTTAAATAAATTTTAATAATTAAATTCATGTGAGACATCCTTTCTTTTTAATTCATGTTCCGCAAAATAAAATTTCATAATTCTTATTTTCTAAAATGTTGAAATTTAGAATATCGTCACAGAGAAAAACGGTCGTTTCCTTTTTGATCATAATTTAGGCCTATTATTCACTATCTAATACAGCGGTTTCTAAACTTTCTGATACTGCGACCCACATAAGAAAAAAATAAAAAATTGGCGGCCCCCTTTTTAGATAAAACAATAAAATAATATAAACACATTTTCAAGTTGTAAAAAGTAATGTATTCATAGAATAAAACTAAACAAGAAATAAATATTGAAAATTTCATACAAAAAATAGTAATTTTCATTTATTAATAAAACGTAAATTACGCAATATTTTTACTTGATTTATTTTGCTAACAGTTAGGAAAAGTTCAAATTTTATGTCTATATCACAAAAATTTTATAAATCATACGTTTAATAGCAGATAAATTGCAACAAAGTCAAAGTACTTTTTCAGGAAACATGCTTGTACTCTTTTTCAATTTTCCACTGAATGGAGTCCTTGAGGTTATAACGCGACAACCCTGTGGGTCGCGACCCACAGTTTGGTAACCGCTGATCTAATACATGAAATTTAACTGAAAATATTTGTTATTGAACTCCCGTGATTGAACTCCACGCTGGAGTCCAGTGAATATGTATGTATTTGTTAAGATCGCAGTAATCTAATTTTATGTAAGTAATTTTTTCTCCACGGGTGTCTCTGTTTCTACACGGGTTTTGTACAAGGTTTTGTACAAGTTTTGTATGCATGTTTTTTTTTTTTTCAAAATTATATTAATACATATCAACTGTTTTGTGATCAATTATTTTTTGAAAAATTGCATAACTACGAAAAGTACATTGTTGTTTTGTCGTCAGCACAAAGTTTATAAATTTGAACAAGAGAAATGTCTTCTGAAGTAGCGATAAAAAGATTAATTGAAGAAAGAAAAATATGGAGAAAAGACCATCCATTTGGATTTGTTGCAAGACCAGTTAAAAATCCAGATGGTACACTCGATTTGTTAAATTGGTATTGTGTGATCCCTGGGAAAAAAGATACTTTATGGGAAAATGGATTTTTTCCACTAAAAATGTCTTTTAAAAATGATTATCCAACGAATCCACCAAAGTGTGCATTTGATCCACCGATATTTCATCCTAACATTTTTCCATCTGGAACTGTTTGTCTTTCATTACTGAATGTAAATAAAGATTGGTCTCCATGCATCACTATTAAACAAATTTTATTAGGGATTCAAGCTTTATTGAATGAACCAAATATTAATGATCCAGCACAAGCAGAAGCTTATCAAATTTATCAACAAGACATAGGGCAATATAGGAGACGTATAATAATGCAAGTAAAAGAATCAGCGAAAGATCGTTTTAAATGAATAAATTTTAATATTGTTTTTATTTAAATAAAATTTATAAAGATTTTATAGAATGGAACAAAATATGTAAGTATGTATAATAAATTACGTGAATTACTAATTGGATAAATGCGTGTTTTCTTTTTTGTTATGGATGTCATATCTGCTTATTTATTCTGTGATTTCTTCATCAACTTCTCTCGATACCTTTTCAATTTTGTGGGGTAGTAACGATACCATTTCTTTACAAACACCAATTTCCCCTTTAAATTCTTCAGCCGCTTCTTTATGTGTCTCACATTCTTCAATAAATTTTGAGTAAAATTTTAAACTATTTTGCAAATTATTTAACTGCATTTTCTTATCGACTGTAATAATTTTATAAAAAAATCTACCAAGATGAAAATACGATTGTAATATAACTTGAACCTCTTCTTTTGATATATTCTTTTGAATATTACCATCTTTATCTTTATAAGAATTAATGAATTCCTGTAAATGTTTAATTGCTTTATCGCATAATATATTAATTTTATGTAATGCATGTGGTGTTGGTGATTCGTCAATTTTTAATTGTGCTAATGCATCTAATTTAATATTTAGCATTGCACCATATGTTAATGCTAGTTCATACCAACATTCACGACAAATTGATAAATAATAAGTTTTATTAAGTATTTGTAATAAACCTTCAAGATAATCTGCCCGTTTTTTATGTAATTTACTTTGATTACTTGGTATATCATCAAAAAATGCTAAATATTTATATAGATCAGCATAATCCATAATAATTTTTGCATATTCTGATGCTTCAGTTTCAGCTGTATAATATTCTTTGGATTTATCTAACCACATTGTGCAAAAATGATAAATTAATTTTGCATCATCAAATGTTAAACAGAATTGATCTGAAACACGACTTTCTATTGGTACAACTACTTCTTTTAATGTAGGGAATAGTAGTAAATTATCATTAGATTTTTTTTCTAGACCAATGCTTTTAAAACCTGCAATTAAAATAAAATTATTTCAAAATTATTTTCATATTGAAGAACTAAGTTAATAACTTTTATTTAATTTATCGGTGTCTTCATCATCATCTTCATCGCCTATATTATCATCAGTCAAAAGTCGATCTTTAGACGCTGATAATATCGCCAATCCATATTTAGTCCAACATCTTGCAATACTGGCATATCTATAATTAAAATTTTCTCTTGTTGCTGCTTGAACCTCTTCTGACATATCAGGCGTTATCATTTTTGCCTCGTATTCACTTAATACATATGTAGCTGCAGCTAAATGATGTCTAGCTTCTGTGAAACGTTTCGGTTCTAGAAAATATTGTGACAAAGTGGCTGCATTCAATGCCCAATCAACTGACTCATAATCATTCGCCTCAAGTTGTCTCTTTAATGTTGTATGACAACATTGAGCTGATAATTCCATTTCACCTAACTGTCCCAAAATTTGTGCCATATAAAAAACAGTCAATGTATAAAGTTTTTCAAATTCTTTTGGACCTTTTCCTTTTTCGATTTCATCACGTGTACCAAATACATCCATTAATGTTATTGGTGATGCATCTAATGCTTTAAAACTATTGTAAATTTCTTCTGCTTGCATTAAAAATTTTTTTGATTCGACTGGATTTTGTCGATTAGACCATAAAATTCCAAGTTCATTTAATGCTCCCAAATATGGTATAATAGCCTCTGGTTTATCTTTATATTCTTTAATTAAATCTAAACAAGATTGTAAGTATTTTTCACCAGCAGATTGTTCATCAACGAATACACTTAATTTCCCTAAATCACGGTATACAAATGCTAATATCACTTTATATGTTAATAAATTATCTGCATTATCTTCAGATTGTATGGAATTTTTTAAATTTTCCATCATTTCAATTAAAACACCTCTAGCCGCATAATGTGAACGATACGGATTTGTTATTGGATCATTCCGGCTTTCTTCCTCAATTAATTTTTGTGCTTTCTCATATTTTTCTTTTAAATCTGTTAATTTTTCTTTTGGTACAACCATTCTGAGATTATTTTTATTTTTTGTAATTATATGATCAAATCAATGATTCAATATCGATTTTAATATATGTATGTATAAAATTTACTACAAGAACGCAATAAAATCTAAACACAAAAATTAATATTAAAATAAAATTGATTAAATGTTTGACAGCTAACAAAAATAATTTAACTGACATTCTGATTTGAAATGAAGTTGGTAATAAAATGTAGAACGGATGTATGAATCAAAATAAAATAACGAATTTTTGAAAAAGTGGATATATATAGGGGAAATTTTAATTAAGGATAGAAAACGGTAAAATTCATCTAAACTTCAATAAAAATTTAAATTTGTAAAATATTAAATAAGTGAAAAAAAAAAAAAGATTTTGTAGGTTTATTAAATAATCAAACCTATTCATGTCGTAATTAGCAGATTTCGCTAACTTGATATTCTGCTAACTTTCATACAATATTTATGGACTATTAAAATGAAAGCGCACCACATACAAACAAACGTATGAATGTTAGCAGAGTTTTAAGTTAGCGAAATCTGCTAACTACGACCAGAATAGCCCTGAATATTTCAGTAAATTAGAAAAATAATAAATTGGATAATTATTTCTTTTAGACAATTATACTATTAGACAATAATTTTAAAATTTTAGCATTAAATGTATTAAATGAAAAATCATTTTGAATAAATGTTATAAAAAAAATTATAAATTTTTGATTTTAAAGACATGCGTTGGAATTTCGAATTTTCTTATTTTTCTTATTTACTGGAGCTTTGATAGTGTATTAAGGAAAGGAATAAAAAAAAAAAACACATAAAGCAAATTAAAAGTGAAAAGCTCAACACCGAAACCTCATATGTACATTTTATGTATACGTTACCGTTAAATGAGTTAATATATGTATGTACATACATATTTATATGCATGCTTTCTTGTAAGTTAAAATCAAAGTTAAAACGAAACAATCAAACGACCATTATACATATGAAGAATAATCATTTGTTCGATTTGAAGGAATAAGGAAACAAATTCAGTAAAAAGAAATACATACTTATCATAGTGTATTGTTAGTTAAATAGTTTTTCAATATAATACACGGTACGTATTTTATAAATAAAGTTGATTCGTTAGTTGTGTTGTGACAGGGTTACCCATTTAATATTAAAATGAACTTTCGATTCTAATATTGTTGATACCGCCGTTTTACAACGACCTTTAAATTCCTATAATTCCAATGATAATCATTCGCTTGTTGGTTAGCTATCAGTTCGTTTTTGAAATTGTCGCTTAATTTCTCGCGAAAATACGAATTATCTAAAATTTTCTTTTTTTTTTACTTTCATATTCAAATGATACGAAATAATGTAGTTTTTTTTCTGATCGTATGTAGTTTTTGTGAATCGTAACCGAAAGTTTTACATAATTACGGAAAAAAATTAAAAAAATAATTAAAAACAAACATAGAAGTAAAAATTTAAAAAAAAATATATATATATAAAATAACGATTTTTTGTAGTGGCGTACGGATGCTCTTCAAATTAATTACAATTTAATTAAAAAAAAAAAAAATTGCGTAATAAAAAACATTTGTTAAAATTAAATTTTCTTAATTACATAACATTTATTTTTTTTTTATATATTTCATAGTCGATAATATATTTACATTTTAATTATTAAAAAAGAAGAACAAAAAAAGATTATATAAAACAACCGTCCTTGATTAAGCTTTGAATAGTTAATCACGCGATAAAATAATTTAAAAAAAAAACAAAATACTGTTATATGGTACTTAAATTTAATTTCTAGGAATCAAAAACAAAAAAAAAAAAATTATTGAAGCAAAATAAAAATATTGTATACAAAATTTATTAATATTTTTGTTTTGTTCATATTTTACAAATAAATTTTAAATTATTCAACGGTAAAAAAAAAAAAATTTGTTAAAAATAATAAAATTATTATTTAATGGAAAATATTTAATTTTTGATGAAAAATAAATTTACACTTTTATTTAATAAAAAAAATTATAATTAAATTTTATTTACATAAAATAAAACATAAAAAAGAGATAGGATACTCTGTATATACTGATTTTAATTGTATATGTATATGGTTGAATAAATTTTAGTTAAAACAAAAAAATAAATAATAATAATAACAATAATAAAAATAAAAAAATAACGACATTGTACATAACACCTGATAGCAGGTTAATTAATTGATAAAAATCCTTTCTTTTGTTTATCACATTTTTGTTTTTATTTTTATGTGTAAAACGTTACATTTACCGTGTGTTGTTCAAAATATATACATAGTGCTCTTTTCTTGTTTCATTTAAAGGACGAATTTAACCCGGAAGGGATATAATTAATCATAATTCGCGTGTGCTGTTGCAAATTGTTTTTAACGTTCTTTTTTTTAGTATTTCAATTTTGTTTTTATTTTTTTTTTATTTTCTTGTTTTTGTTTTTTTCACTGATGGATGCTGGAAAAAAATAAGTTTAAATTTTATGTATTGCAAGTATAATAAGTAGAAGTGTAATAAAATTAATAACATTATACAAGAGAGAATGTGCTTGATAATGAGCCAGTAAAAAGTTCATTTAAAACTGTTGTGATATAAAATAATAGTATAAAAAAATATATATAAAAATACGCACAACGACATTAAAATAAAAGAAAAAAATAAAAAATAAAAGTTTGTTAATTTATAAGCATAACAAAAATTAACTAAACTTTACCAGTAAATCATACAAACATTATTCACCTTCTTATCTTGATAAAATGTTTTTTTTTTCCATGGATTTATATTAATTGGT
Organism: Anthrax anthrax; assembly: GCA_963971155.1. Taxonomy (NCBI): domain Eukaryota; kingdom Metazoa; phylum Arthropoda; class Insecta; order Diptera; family Bombyliidae; genus Anthrax; species Anthrax anthrax. The sequence continues at coordinate 25,337,754 of OZ020119.1, forward strand.
CACATTTGTTCTTAATGAGAATATAGTAGAAGGGTCTCACAAAAAAAAAACAAAAAAAAAAAAAACAATAAAATTTAAAATAAAGCAAAACAGAAAAAATAAATAAATAAAAGAAACGGATACACAATACATGTATATGTACATACTACATTATTTTGCACAGAGCATTATTGTTGTATGTACATTGTCAAAATTTAGGTCATGCCAATATATTTATCGTTTGCATGTAAAAAAATAATACAATAATAATTGAGTGAAAAGTACAAGTGAAATTAATTTTTATATAATTTTATTATTGTACAATAATTAACGACAATTTTAATCTTATTGAAATATTGAATAAATTTTGTGAAAATAGGAAGGAAAATAAATAAATAAATAAATAAATAATAAGGAGGTAAATTTATTCAACATATACATATGTATGTATGTACATACATAAATACAAAAATAAAAAATAAAACAGATCGAATAATTAATTTACATATTTTCCTCCGTACTATTAAATAAATCGAATAAGTACAAAAATTAAAAGGGAAATTTGTTTACATACATATGCATATAAATAGAAATTATTTGAAAAATATCTCTTGAATTTTTAAACAGTGAATTAATTAAGAAATAATAAAGAAAATTAAAATTTGAAGAAAAAAAAAATTAAAAACAATTTAAAATAAATGATACATAAATTAATTAAAATTTAAAATAATTTTTAGACGTATTTGTTTTTAAATAAATAACAAAAAAATAAAAAAATTAAAAAATTGCTTACTCCTTTTAAAAGTGAATCAATAAATCGATTGATTTCAAATGTTGAATTTTTATTATAGTTTTTTCTTTTTTAAATAATTTTTTTTTTTCTTTAAATTAGTCTTAATAAAAAACAATAATATTTTCTTATATTTAGGTGATTTTAAAAAAGTGTTTGTGAATATAAATTATAAAAATGGAGTCATTTGGATTAATCGTTGTATTTGGATTCCTTACAGGTACTTACATACTTATTGTACGCTTATATGCATTAAAAAAAATTTTTTTTTTTTAAATTTACATTGACCTTATTATTAAACAAATATACTATTCTAAATAAATTTTTTAATTGTTTACGAACAACTGGAAATCCCATTATAATTTTTTCACTTTTTGTTTTATATTTTAATTTAATAATAATTGAAAAATCGGTCAAATATTCAGCAGTATAGTTATTATGTACTTAATCTATTAAAATTACAATGCTTTTGACCATATATTATTTGTATTTCATGTATAGTACATACATATGTATCGGACGATATGTAAAATATTGTATGTAATATTACATACAATACTTGTACAAAAATATTTTAGATTAACAAAAATGATAGTTGACTTTGACTCTTTGCTATACCACAAAATATTTGGTTGATATAACAATCAAGTATTATGAATGTAATAATAACAATAACAACAACAATAACAATAATAATAATAATAATAATCATGATAAGAGATGAGTATAAAAGTACATATTTCCTGTGCTATTATTACATAATTCGTTACAGATTTACTAGGTGAATGGAAAATAGTATGTACATATACATACATACATACCAATATATATTTATTCATTTATTGGAATGAAATTTATTATAATAATAAAATAATAATTTACGTTATACGTTCAGAGATAAGTGTATTGGACCACATAGGACTTAATAAATTATTTATTATACATAATAATAAATAATACAGTGTCGCATATATTATGGTTATATAATCGCATAACTGATTGAGAAATTATGTACATTATATTACATTGGATCACGTTAAATGACTCCATATTATAGTATGTATGTATGTATGTATGTAATAAAATGTTATGTGATTTTTCCAATAAGAAAACTCGGTTCGATTTTCTATTTTTTTTATTTCAATTTTAAAAATCTTTAAATTTTTAAATCTGTCCTTTTTGGTTTTTTTTTTATTTTAATATATAAATCTTGGATTAAATATGGATAAAATTCTTTATTTATGTGTTTATTTTTTAACCAAAAGTATGTGTATGTAGTAAATGTGAAATATTAAAAATACTAAAAGAGAAAATTCAGAATAAAAGAAATTTTATCTGTCTAAGGATAAATGGAAAATAAAATTTACATATTATTTTTTATTTCGCATGTACATACATACATATGTGTGTGTACAGAACTGTAGATTAATAACATTATTTATTTCTACTTATATCCTCATTTGTTTTCATATTGTAGCAATAAAATGATAAACGTCTAAATATGTACATACACACATATAATTTTTATGTATACGTATACACGCATATATTTGATGTAATAAAATAAATTTTTGTTTTTATACAAAAGGGTGTTTATTGCCAATAGCAGTGTATGTAATATGAATGAATGTGTATAACTTGACACAGTTTTGCTTTTCAACACAAAATACAAAACAAATTATGGATATAAAAAGCGAAAAACGAAAAAATACAAAAAAAAAAAAAAAATTGAAGAAGTAAAAAGTTTCTAAATGTACTTACAAAGAGGAGCATATATCTACCCATTTTGTATGTACTAAACACCTGCAGGATATTCGCTAACGAGTAGACATTTGTCTTAAAATTTTTCCAGAATTTCATTCCTATACATATCTTTGAATGTATATTTCCTTATATATTTTCTTTTTCCCATTTATCATATATTTTTTTTTGCTGTTCATATCTTCACTTTTTTAAACCATAAAAAAATCCTCCAACAATTATTATATTCACTCATATAAACATATAAAACCAGCATAAAATATGTGTGTATGTAGAAAATGAAAAAAGAAAAGAACAATAATGATAAGAAAAAAAAAATAACAAATATGCTACACATATTGAGGTGTTCATTTTTCTTTATTGTTAGTTATTTGGCACATATAATGTGGATTTAAGGTATAAATTTCATATGAAGTCTTTTATCATCTAACCCCAACGTAAAGCCATATAGATGTGCATACATAGGTATTTTCAAATATTTTTTTAAAAAAATAACAAATACCTATTTGTGATGAAAAAATAAAAGATGAAATTTAATAAAAAAAAAAAATGAAGAAAATAAACTAATAAATGTGAAAAATACACAATTACATATATACAATGTATGTACATATATGTATATGCTATGTACATACATATGTATGTATACGAGAAAATTCCAAAGTTATATAACCCCAATTTGTGTATAATTTCATTTTGTTTCTTCAACTCTGGTTATTTTTCACAGTAAAAGCAAAAATGCATTCACACATCATACATAATATGTAGTACATTGTATTGTTCATTTTTGGACAATGATAAAAAAATGAATAATGGTTATTGCAATTAAGTTTTTCCTTCTGGGAAATTTTTTTATTTCAATATTTTTTCTTTTGCCTAACTATCATTATTTTTTCGTTTGATATTCAAAATATTTCTATTCATTTATGTATTTCATTCATTCAATATCAGCAAAATATGATATTATTGATATTGTGATTTAATTATATTTTTGTGATATGAAGTATATTTTCGTAATTAGACTTCAAATTAAATTGGATTTTGTGTGAAATGTGACAAAACTGAACACATATGATTTTTTTTCTTTACATATATAGTACATAAATGTTTGTATATTTAAGTACTATAACGTATGTAGGCATTTGGTACACACAAGTATAGTGAAAAATATATGAAATGCATTTAACGTATAATTTAATTGGTTGCCTCATATGTAAAACTACACATTTTACATTAAATACATCGTATGTCATTCTGTTGGCTTCACAAAAACATAAAAAAAAATTGTTATAAAATATTTTAAGTAATTACAAACATATGTATATGTAATACATGAAACTGATATAATCGAAATACATGAATTATACATATTTATCATGTTGGTGTGTAATTGATATACAGTGTCCTAAAAGTCTAAATGCTTTTTCACTCAATCAAAATTTACCTCAAAAATTTATATTTCTCATATTTGAGTTCAAATTTTGTAAATAAAATATTTTCAAAATATTTAGAAATAATTATTTATTTGATATTGAATGATTTTTGAATGTATCAATATGTAAATTAGGTGAAATTATATTGATATTAAATTTTATAGTCTCTACACAATCATCCAATCCCATATAATTTGTATTTAAATTTTATGTATGTTTATAAATTATAAACACGAATTGCATTCAGTTTTTTGTTGAGGTTTTGTATGTTTTAACATTTATATAGTATGTAGATATAAAATTGAAATCAAATTACAAAACAGAAATTGCATTAAAGTACATAATTACGATAGTTTGTGTGATCTCATATTCCTTTTGGGAATACATTACAAAAAAAGAAAAAAAGTTTAAATCAAAAATAAATGCATAAAATAAAATTGATAGAAATAATTTTCGTACAAATAATGTGAATGTAATATGTCTATATGTAGGTACATATATTTCGTAAAATTGTACACAAAATATATCGTTTTTGTGTATTAAAAATTTGTACATGTACGTGTAATGTGTGTAAAATGAAATATGCATATAACAATACATAGGTACTGGATATTTGTAAAGTGTATATGATACTTATGAATATGTAATACATTAATAAGTATTAATAAGTATTAGGAATAGTTATTGATCTGTTTTGCATACATTTATTTATAACTGGATTTGATTTTCTAATTATATATGTTAGGCTTTTATTTTGTTTTTTTTTTAAATTTTTTTATTTTATCCGCAAAATGTAAATATAACTTTATTTATTTGTTTTGAATTACAAAATTCACATACTGTCATACATATACGTTTGTAGGCAAATTCCAGCGTAATTATCTATATAAATACATAACATGCCAATATGTATTATACATTAGATTATAAATTAAATAAACATATTAAACAATATAAACTGAATTTGTCTTTTTGAAAATTTATAACTCTAATGCATTTTTGTTTTAGATAGTTAATGCAATGATATGTGAAAAATCCTTTACTTTAGAATGTATACACATTATTATTATTATTGATATTGACCATGCATAACGTATGCAATTACCAAATTTTCTAAATGTATGTAGGTATAAACAAAAATATTCAGTTACAAAAACATGTACATATGCATCTAGTTAATTTAACGTTATTTTTGTATTTTTGTAAATTGTAACTATTAACAAAATCTAAATTATATTTATTTAAAATATCTGTAACGTTTGTGTCGTATGGTAAAATATTTTATATCATAGTGTTTCATATGGAATATTTAATTCGAATTTGTTTTTCGTTGTTATTGTTGGGGAGCATAAATTAGAGTAAATGAAATGAAATAAAATAAATTTCATGATTTCGTTTGAATATTTACAAATAAATATGGGTATGAACGTATATTGCATACAATAAACATTATTTCTATTTTATCTACAATAATAATATGTATATATGTATTAAAATTTTCTAAATATGTTTGCATGTGTTCATTCGTGTACAAAATAAATGTGTATAAAAATATATATAGTATATAGTACATGTTCTGATAAAATATATCGCATGATATATGAGATATTATGTCACTGAGATTTGTTACAATGTAACAAATAATTTAACTTTGAATTTATGAAAGTGAACGCATTCATCATTTTTGTGTTCTTTTATATATACATATAATATGTACTGTGTTTATTATTGTATACGTGCAGAGTTCATATATGACGATAATTTATACTGTACATTTATAGATTCGTACATATACATATATGTATGTTCTCTGTAGATATGAAAATTACATGCGTAAGCTTACAAAATATATACTTAACATAAAAAAACATAAATTTTTGATTGTTTTATGACTAATTCTGTTTTTATTTTAAGTTTTCCTTTTTTGTGTTTTTCTAATTCTGTTTACTCAATTGGCTAAAGTTGTGGGTCGTAAGAAATTTGTGTAAAAAAAGGAAAATTTATTTTCATAACTATCTTCATATGAATGTGTTTTGATATAAGGATATTACACAAATAAAATTAAGAAAAGGAAACAAAACAGATTCCATTTCCGTCAAAATAATGTATTGTTTTATTATCTATTTTATTTTCCTTTATTTTATCATATTTTATTATTTTTTTTATTTTTTTTCTCTTTAGCATTAGATCATAAATACAAATCATTTTTGTTTATTTTACAATAATGATGTACATTATTCATTGTCACTATATTAATGAATTCATTTTTGATAGAATTGATTATGTTTATCATTTTAACTCTTATTTATATATTAATAAATAAAAATCCAAACATACCCTCCCATTTGTTTATTATAATCATAATAATTTTCTTTATTTTTCGTCATTATAATGATTGTTTTGTTTTTTTTTTATCCAGCATTATTTTACAGTTTTTACTTGTTTGTTTATTTATTAGATTACCTGTTATTGCAGATAAAAGTTTATGGAATAAAAAAAAAAGGGTGGACATTAAAGATATAAAATGTCATAAAACAAACAAAAAAAGAAAACAAAACAAAATAAAATAAAAATAGAATTAAAATGTTTTTCTTTGCAACAGACTTTTTAATATGTATTCAGAAATGTATAAAACGTTATCAAATTGTTTCCCATTAATGTCATTATTACAAATTTTTATATATACGGAATGTGTATTTAAGCATTTTATTCTTATGAAATAAAATACTGAAAATTTATGATGTACGATATGCAAACAATATTTTCTTTTAAGTGTAAAAAAAAAACGTTAATATAGATTATAGAATGTACTTAGTCCAGTATCTATGTACATGTACTTATATTTGTTATTTGATAATAATGTCATGTCTCATCTATTTTTCAATGATACCTGATATTTATTCTTCACCTTTGTTTGGTTTAATACGTCTTCCATGAATTTTATTTATTATTATATATTTTGTTTTATTTTTATTTTTCATTTTTTTTTTTTTTTTTGTATACACAAGGACATACATAGGGTTCAAAATATGTACGTATGATGAATTTTATTGTACGATGTATATAGTACTATAAACATTATATAGACCTGAAGGTGAAAATTAATAATAGCAATGGCAATAAAATTAAAATGTGGTAGAGGCAAGAAAGAAGAAAGAACACAAAATGAGCTAACAACAAGAAAAACACAAGTGCTCAGTTAAGGATAGATATAAAAACCTTCTTGTTCTTTATCAAGGACTTTGTCTTTGGTTTTGTTATCAGGACGTATTGTATATCATAATTTAACATTTCTCATATTTTTTTTTAAATTTGTGTTTTATTTTTGCTTATTTTTATTTAAATTATAATAATTTTGTATATTCGTATTATAATTAGCGTATTTGTTTCTTTTATGTTACAATTAAATCCTTTTCTGTTTTTTTTTAATAAAATTTTTAAATACATCTATGTACGTACACACACATTTACATATTTCATATTTTTCATTTTCACATTTAATTGACTCCATCATTAATAATGAAACGTGAATAAAATTCTTGACAGAAAAATAATAAAATTTCTTTAAAAATAACGAGAAAAAGTTTTTCGTTTCTTTTTTCTTTTAAATTATTTATTTTTTTAAATATTTCTTTTTTCTAAGAAAAAAATGTAAAATGCGAATAATATACATATAATATTTATGTTTTTATTTTTATTTTAAAGTTTCTTGTTTTGTTTTTTTATATATAATTGATGTCAAAAATATTATGTCGTCCACATATAATAATGGACAATAGATAGTTAGAAAGTAAAATAAAAAAAGAGAAAAATATCCTTTCATTTTGAAGTACCAAACATACATACATACATACATTCATTTTTTCATCCCTTTTAATGTTTTATTTTTTATTTGATTTATTTTGCCTTTTTAAAAAAAAAAACAAAAAAAAAAAAAAGAAGAAAACATATATTTTTGTTCTTTGTTATATTTTTACACCCCATTCATAGAATTCTTTTGTGCTTGGTTAACTTGAACTAGCAGATACAACAGTTATATCAGAATGAAAAGTATGTATTTGTGCATCCATTGCTGTACAGTCATCATATTTATACTATAGCTTTTATGCAATATCAATGCTACTTACATATACACTCACTGTAGTTTATTTTTTGTATTTCTTTTTTGTGTGTATTTTCTATTTTTAATAGTCCATACACGAATATTATATAATGAAATGAAGAACAAAATATAAAAAGAAAAATTATAACAGGACTCATCTATCATTTGTGGTAAAACAAAAATGAATGATGAAGACATTTCCTTGTACCTAATTTTTTGTTTTTTTTTTTTGTTTTTTGCACTTTTCTGTATTCAATTGTGGTTATATGGATGTGTACATATGTATGTACGTAATATATAAAATAAATATGAAATCTTTTCTTTCAAATTAAGGTTTTATGTTGTAAAATATATGAAAATTATATGTAATGATGTAAAAAGAAAATTGAAATATATACACTGTATAAAATGAATAACAAAAAAAAAAACAGTGATATGTGACTAAATCTGTTCTGAATTCATGTACATATAGAAAAGTTAAGCCACATATACATAAAAAAGGAAAAGTAAGAATAAAACCAACATCATGAGATATCTTTCTAATAATAACACTACTACACATACATATATATTTATTAAAAAAGAAAGTGTAGTGCTTTTTCTTATCATAAAATATAATACACATTTATTTTTAAAAATATACGCCTGGTATATGATAACGATATTTACATATATATAGTAGTTTTTTCCTAATGTTTTATACTTATCCGTGAAAATTCTGTTTCATGAATTTAAAATATGAGAAAATCTTGATGAAAACATTTTTACAATACATGTGAAAAATGAAAAACAAAAAGAAACACGAATACAAGAAACACGCACATGTGTTTAAATTGTATATATGTACATTTGTCCGTGCATGGAAAATCTATGTATGTGCACATTTATTATAAGAGTGTATTCCTGTGTAAATACTGCATAAAATTTATATGTTTTTACTATTTAAGCTACAATAATAAAATTTATTTTTTAACAAAATATATACCTTTTCCTATACATACATATTTATGCATATACATACATATTATATTAAGCAAACGTGATTCCGTTATAGCAGTGATATGTTAACGTTAGAAAGAAAAATAAAATAAATATTAGTAAAATTTTTAGGTTAATATATTACATATATGTATGTATATAAATGCATCTGTGTATTTTTATATGTATGTTTAAGTAAGTGAAGATGTTACTTTGTATCATAGCTTGAAAATTAATTTTAAGGATTAAATGAAATAATATTAAAGAAAAAGAGAAATATTATTATATTTCGCAAGTATATAAAATGAATACATGCTATTTATACACATATGTAGTACATAATGATATCATAAAGTGTGTACGGTTTCAAAATATTTAATTAATTTAAATTAAATAAGAATTAGAAAAAGGATGAAACATTTTAAAATGAAGTGTTATTTTATATTATTTATATCTTACATAGAAAATATACAAGGATTAACGTAGAAATTATATTTAGTAAACTTAATGAAATATTATAAGATTAAATATGATTGAATTATATACATTACATATAAATTTATATACATACATATATTTATATGTACATAATTTTTATACATTATATTTATAAACATATATTTTTATATACATAAACGGTATACGTTGTTTATGATACTTATAAATAGGATAAACTATTCAAAATATGGTTGAATTTATAAGACGAAGAAGAAAAATAATTTTCTTTGAAATGAAGTAACTGTCATTTAAATTATTTATATTAAGTTTACACATAGTATAGTAAATAAATCAGTCAGTTACGAAAATAAAATAAAAAATTATCATAAAATACAAAATAAAGTTGGATTACGAAGTTCTTTCATACAATAACTTTTTTAAATAATTTTTTCGATTGAAAATTATTTGTATTTATTTATTGCACATTATCCCTGAACAATTATTTAATTTTCAAATTTATACATTACGCATACATGTACCCATCATACCCATTTGATGTTTATTCTATCAATTTGAGAAACGATTATTTTATACGTGTTCTATATAAATACGTACGATTACTATATGTTTGTATAAATATAAAAATCCTATGGCATGAAAAGTCTAACATTCAATTGTATATTTTAATTATCTTAATTAATGTCATAAAATTTGATAATCACATTTTGGTATTATTGATAATTATTTCACTCAAAAATACAATTAATTAAAGCCAAAATACAATAATCAATTGATTAATACGTGTATAAAAATTTTTTATACACACTTCAATTTATATATTAATATTTATTTATTGAATTTAATTTTAGTTTAGAACAAATAAAATTATTTATAAATATTTTATACAAAATTAAAACTATAAATAATAAAAGAGACTAAAGTTTGTTTATGTTAATATACTCAATGTGAATGTATATGTATAGATGTGTGTTTAAAGTTGATTACTCCTTTTTCAAATAAATGATGTTAATATATTAATTGCATATATGTATTACTCAAGTGTATGTTAAACATATATATATATATACATATCCTTATCATTTTTATGTTTTAAATATATGTATGTACATATAAAAATGTACACACACTCATTATTCACATACAAATGTTACTTATGTTGTATGTACATATTTTATAAATTTTATTATATCATGTAAATATGTTCATATGTATGTACGTTTAATGTAAAATATACTTTCTGTGTTAAAATTAAAAACAAGTGCACATGTATGTTTGTGTAATACAACACACCTATACACTTTACAGTAAATATATATGTACATGTGTAGAAATTTAATTCAAACTTTACAAATTTTATATATGGAAAGTAATTTAATCATAAAACATAAAATAACAAAACAGATATTTTCTTTCCCTATGGGAAAATTGTATATTTAAATGGTACATGCATGAATATATCATATTTTATTTGATTATATGTGTACATATGACATATACAAATGCATCTAAGTGGATGTATATGTATTTTCAAAACAGTTATATTTTATATACATATTTATTTATGTATTATGTTACTGGTACATTTGTTTATGTATGTGTTTTTGTATACAGTGAGTTTTTGTTTAATTTGTCTTTTTTGTAATTTTATGTGAAAACACACATGTATATACACTACTTGAAGGCTTGTTATCCTGCTTGTATTGTGGCAAATAACAAGTGAATACTGAAAATTTAGTTCTTTTTTCTTTTTTTTTTCTTTTTTAAATGCATAATAATGTTCCAAATATTTTGATTTCCGATTTTTGCTTTTATTTTTTCATGATATTTTTTCATTTGTTTCTATGAATATACGATTATATGTATCAAAGCTAATGCAATTTTCAAATACTTTATGTGTTCAAAGAAAATGTGTGTAAATAATAACGAATTATATAAATATTTTTCATTTTCTCTCTATTCATATTTTTAAATTTACACACATATGAAACAGATACACAGCATACATATAATATTAAATCGATAAAACGTGAATGAATATTTATTTTTACATCGTTTTATATTCATACATACGTATATATATATGCATAAGAATATTCACTTGTATAGACATATAAAAATGAAATGTTTTATATAAATAATACAACAATCAATTTATTATGCTTACAAATTTTGTGTAAGCAAAATCTATTTTTTTGCAAATTTGGCATGATTTTCATTTTATTTTCTTTTACTATTTTATTTTACTACTCGTACATAAAAATACAAATTAAACAAGTTAAAAAAGAAATGTATTTATTTTTCTACAATTATTATTTTATTTTTGTTGGATTTTCCTTTTTTAATTTGAACTGAAAATATTTTTTTTTTTTTTTTTTTTAGTAATTAACGTATTCATTTTATTTCATTTGTTTTTATTTCGTAATTAATCGTGTACAATCGTATACATTTGTACTGCATTTAATGTAAAATGAAACTTAAAAAAAAAAAAAATACAAAATTTTTAAATATTATTGTACATTTAACAACTCAATGAACTACAATTTTGATATTTATCTTTTAGTTAGGTAAATTAAAATACTATATAAAAACAATTTTTAAAAAAATTGTTTAAATTCAGATAAAACCACACATTTACGTTTATTTCTATTTGTTTGTTTTGTAAATAAAAAATAAAGAAAAACATTTAAAAAAACAAAAAACAAATAAATAAAAGGTATGTATTGCGTGTACATATATTATTAACAAAGAGATTTTATAATGAAGATTTAATAGTACACATATTTTAATGCATATTATATTTATAAAGTGAAAAATACCAAAAAAATTTTTTTTAGTCCTTTAATTTAGTTTTTCCTTTTTCAAAATTTGTAAATTATTTTGTTTGTGAAACTAAAATGTTTTTCAAATATGTATATGTTTAGGTTTAGTGAAAATGAAAAAACAAAAACTATATAAAAAGAGAAAAAATATAAAGGAAATTTTTCAACAAAAATATAAAAACTGTAAAGAGGCACTTTGAAATGTATAGTGAAACAAGGAAAAACTAGGTATAATTTTATTATTTTTTTGTAAATTAAATTTTTGATTACTTTGTTAGGTGTAAAAAAAATATTTGAACTTTGAATTAATTTTTTTTCATGTATTGAAAATCTGTACGAAATGGTAGTATGTCAATGGTTATTGAATAATGTGTATGGTTATTTTTAAAATAAATCTTTGATTTTTTTTTTTACATTTCAATATAAATCGATAATTTATAGAAATACATGTTTAGATATTACATTTATTATTTACACATTAATTTATTAATTTTAATGAAAAGTGAAATTGACAACGAACACAGTATATACAATGTACGTAATTTGAATTTTAATTGATTGTAACGTGTAAAAAATGTATAAATAAATTAAATGTAAAATCTGAATACTTTCTTTCATTTTTAATAAAAATAATTTTTTATTCAAGCATATGTATGTATGTATGTACGTACACATTTTGTATATATTGAAAAAAAAAAGGAACAAAAAAATCATTTTGTATTTTACTGTATTGTAATCTTTTTGTGTTGTCAATTTTAATAAAATAAAATAGAATTTTTTATATTTAAATTTGAAATCATAATGCATAGAAATATGTATGTGTAGAATATGGTATAAAAGAGAAAAGCTTTTCGTGCCTTGTTAAAAAAAAAAAGAAAATAAAAAAAAAATTGTTAATGTTATTCGTATGTTTTTCCTTTTGTTTAGGTTTTCTTTATAAAAAAAAAAATATTTTCTTTTATTTTTGCATAAATATTTTACTACCCCATGTCATTCAAATGGAAAAGTAATAAAAAAAATGTTTTGCATATCAACATTTTATATTCTATCTGATTTTATTTAGAATTTTTTTTATATATTTTCTATGTCACTTACACATAATCTTCCAACTGAAAAACAAAAATTATTTTTTATCTATATGCTTGTTGAACAAATTCTGATCGTCTTTTAGTTTGTTATTTTTTCCTTTTTTATGTGTATTTATCAGAATTGTCCTATTTTTTTGTATCATTTATGTATTTTTATTGAAAGACAAAAAAAAAAAAAAATATCTAATTTCTTTGACAGACGGTTTCGAACATTCATTTTTTTGTTTGTTTTGTTTATAACTTATTGAAAAATAATAATCTCAAAAAATATTCATAGAAAAGAAAAAAAAAAGGTTTTTTTTTTAAAAAAAAAAAAATCCATCTATTTTTATGAGAACAAAATAAATGCCAATAAAATTGTTGGTTCTAAGGGGGAAGTATAGTAATTTATTGCGAACTTGAGAAAAAATCAAATTAAATTGATATTAGCATTTTTTTGCAAATATATGTATGTACATATATTATATTTTTGATTTTAATCAGTTTACTTATGTATATCAAGAAATCAAATATACTGTTATACCTTACATCTAATTTAAAAGAAAGTTGAAAGTACATATAATGTTGTAAAATAAAAATTTTATATGATTTTAACATTTATTTCAATACAATGACGTACAGCTATAGTAGTAGTATATAAGTATCTGGGATTATTTATGCATTTTTATAATGCATCGTTTATCTTCAAAATATGTTTTTTGTTTTTTTTATATATATTTTTTGTGCACAAAATAAAATTACATAAAGTTTTAAATTACATCTCATAAGTATTATAAATACGGTTGAAAGTCCTCACAAAGTATATGTAGAATATCTTTACATATAAACTATATGTAAACTTAAATAAAAGTCATATTTTCTTTTTGGGATCATAATTCATATACACATATGATTCAGGATATTTTACTATTCATTTGCTTTAGAAAAACCAAGAAATATGTATTATTTCATCATATCTTTATAATATGGTTATTTTATATGAAATTTATGTTTTCACAGCATGCATTTTGTGTTTGTATATACATACATACATATGTATGTACAATATGGAAAAATCTTGAGAATATAACTAAAATATACAAATGTACTTACTTTTATAGTAACAATGTTGAAATTGTTAAAATAATATTTATATATGGTTTCATGATATATAACATTATATTGTATACTTTTGTAAGATTGTGTTTTTTCTTTCATTTTTTTTTTATCCCTCATAAATGAGACTTCTTAAAAGTTAAGGGTGTAAATCAAAAAGTTTATTTTTATTCCATAATAATTGCTTATATATATACATGTATAATATTTATATACCTTCTTACAATTTATATATACATACATACAATACTTTTACTCATATTCGTATATAATAATCAAAAAGTTTTATGAAATGATCAAGTTCCTTTTTTATGTCATTTTGTTTTTTTTTTGCACTTGTTTTTTCTTTTTTTTAAATAAGTAAAAATAAATAGAAAAAGAAAATCTAGTAGAAAATAATAGTATTTTTTTTTCTCAGTTTTTGCTTTTTAATAGAAGTAAAAGTGGAAAAGTTTTACAGTATAAACCTGGTCATTTTTAATGGATATAAAATGTTTTCTTTTGAAAATTGATGAAATTGCTTCAGTTTTAGTTAATAATGATAAAATGTATATATATTATATATGTACATACATATGTATGTATGTAATATGTATCTCAAAAAAAAAAAGAAGAAATATATGTATATACTCATTAAGTTTGAATTATATCTGACATTAAAGTTCCTAAAATATTAAAAAAATATTGAAGTATTAAAGAAGGACATTTTTTGTTGTTGTATGTACGTATATGTATGTATATATAAATATATGCACTTAATATATAATAATCACCAAAGGAGATTAAATGTGAAATTTTATTGAAAATAGTATATAAGTTTTATTACATAAAAAAATAAAAGTTTTATAAAATTTAAAAAGCATGTTGAGTGTAAAAGTTTATAAAAATTATTATTCCACAGACTTTTATTTTTATTTATATGTATATGTATTTATTTTTTCTTGGATTTAACTAAAATGTTTTTTTTTTCTGGTGGATTATATTTATTTTACGTTTGTATTCAATATGTGAAATTTATTTTTACTATACATTTACGATTATACAAAAATATATTCATGAAAAGCGATTAATGAGAAATTTTCATCAAGAGAATTGCAAATTGAAAACCCATTAGAAGCTTTTATTATGTACAATAAAAATAAAATTTTTTAATTTTTTTTTTTAATTCTACTATTATAGATTTTTATCTTTAGTTGAATTTAATCGTAAAGCCATCAATCAGTAGAATTTTTTTGTTTTCGTTCAAATTCATATTATTTTTATGAATTGTATGTATATGGTGCGTATGAAATTAGACTAAAAAATAAACAAAAATACTGGAAAATAAATTGTGTTCTAATCCGTTAAAAATTCCAAAATGTTTCATATTGTATCTACATATAAAGCTATAATTTCGTATAGTTGTGTATGTATGTGTACCTACAAAGAGACCAAAAATATATAAATGTTCTGTTTTTTTTACATATTAAAACGCCAGAGAATGCGTGATTGTGTTAAATCTATTGACAATCACAAATGTTAGCCATTACAGTAAATCTTTAATTGGGTCAATCTCAGTTGAAATTTACTTCAATAAAATCCCATTACGGTCACAAAAAGCTATTTTATAGCACTTTTTTCTACCAATACAATCATTTGTAAATATAAATATACCTATTTACCATGTAAATGTATATAAATGATCTACAAATACACATATTTGTAAGTATATCATATATTCTATATAATGTGAACATTGAGAATATTTTTATTCTAGTCACAAACTGTTTTCGTATCAATATTTTTGAACAATTCTGATGTGCAGAACAAAAATCGTGTATTCCATTAATTTCTTACACTACACGTAATATACAAAAAAATAGGGAATTTAATAAAAGTAGAATAAAATTTTGTTGAATGTAGTGAATAATAACACGTACGAATGTATTTATGTATTATACGAGTATACATATAATTTTATTATCATGTTTCGTACACATCACATGCATATATACATATATTTGTCCTTAAGGAACAAAAACCAAAAAGGGCATCATTAATGGCAGATAATTGTATCGGAAATTTTAATTTAACTGGCATATGGGATATGAAGATAGTAGATAATTTTATTTTAGTTGCTTTATTTTATTTTTATATTGATTAACATTTTGTTTTCATTTTTAGTATATAATTGACATGAAATTTAAAAATTCTTTTTCTATATGTTTATATGATATAATAAATAAATGTGTATGTGAAATGAAATTATTCATTAAGTTAATTCCTTGGAGGTAAATTATATCACCGTAAATCGGTGATATTTGTTGGTAAATTTAAAAGCAAATTTTCATAAAGTGTTTTGACACTTAGGGATGAAAATAAATGTTGTCGACAATAAGACTTAAGGACAAGTTCATGAACTTTGACTTATATGCACACTATAACACCTACACAAAATCAAATTTATGCATGTGCAAATGGATGTTATATTATATCTATATATATTGGTGATTCAAATACATATAAACACATACATACATGTATGTAGGAGTTCCAACGAAAGTTACAACATTTACTTTTGCACATACATACATATGTATATATAAATGTACCTATGTATGTATCTGTATATTTTATATAAATGTGTATTATGTTATATATAGTTGAGATGTCAACAATGAAGCCCACTAAAATAGACTTATATGACATTCATTTCCTTTTTGATTGCTCCTGAATATGTAATATGAACTTTTTTAAAAAATAATAGCAGAACCAATGAAAATTTCTTATATGCTTTAACCATATTATTCTTGTATGAATGCCTGATTGCTTGTCTCTGTGTAACAGGATATACGGTGTCTTGAATAAACACTATAGTCGTCAAGGATAAAAGTTTCCAAGCACATACTCATGTATATAAGTACATATACATATGTATGTATAGAACAATATATGACATGTAGAATATGTTTATATGTATGCATATTTGGTGATAAAAACATCTTCATACACCACACATCTTATAAGCAACATACTCGTATATAATTACACGTATGTAAGCATGTATGTACATAAAAAAGGTGAATCCTCATAATCAAAAACAAGGAAGGAAGAACTAAAGAAGGATAATACGTAAGTGGATATTTCATGAAGTGTATTCTTATAGTCATATGAGTTGTCAACAAATTTACACAGAAGGGAATTAAATTGTGGTTTTGGTGTTGTATATTTTTTTTTGTTCACTTGGGTGATTCTATTTCTAAATTTGTTGCAATATTACTTATAGATACATAGTATAAGGCTGATAATCCTTTTTTCTTCTAGGGGAATAAAATAACTGTGAATAGATATTTAGCTGGGGCTTCATTTTTTCTTATTTTTCTTTACTTTTGTTTTGTTTTCGTTATATTTTATTTATGAATATACTTAATTTTTATTGTTGCGTACCTGTACAAAACCATAAAAATACGTTTCTATACATGTACGTATATATTACATTTATTCTTCACTGTGATATCATTTCATGTAGGCATTTATTTTTAGATCGTAAATTCTTTACAAAACAAATTTTGTTCATTTTAAGTTTTACGATTATTATATTTTCTTATGATTATTTTGTAAAAGAAAACAATAAACAGAAAATAATTCTATGAAAAATAAATTGACAAAAATATAAAATATATAATGAAAAAAAAAAAAAAAAATTAAAAAGTCTAAGATATAATGTTTAATCCAGTTGGTATACATAAAAACAAATGAAAGATTAAATGTAAGAAATACGAGATTTTGTATATTTTGAAATGTAAGAATATGAGAAAAATATCCTTTTTATTTGTGGTTTTGAAATTATTTTTTGAAATTATGTATTCATTTTTTATGTACATATGTATGCATGTATTTGTGTATTTTTGTACAATTCACTTTAATTATGAATTTATTATCCACAAAATGTGATAATAATTTTCAAATTTATACAATAATTTTCTTTTTCATACAATATAATGAATGAATGTAAATTTGTAATAAATTTATAAAATAAAATATTTATTATTTATGACGTAAAGTGTTTTATTTAAAAGTTTTAAAAATAAATTTCCATATTCGTATTTATCGTTTATTTTCATTATTTTCTGCTTGTTTTCATATTACGTATAAGCATAAAAAAAAATCTAAATATAAATACGTACACCTACATATGTATATATTTCTGATGTACACAAAATAAGCAATCAATTTATTACTTGTTGTTTTTTTTTTTTTCTTAATTTAATTATTGTATTAAAAATATAACAGAGAAGAAATTTAAAAATTATGAAAGCAGTTCAAAGAAAAATACTAAGAATAGGGCTAACAATTGCTTACACAAAAAATCTATACATACATACTATATATAGTGTAAATAATGAAAATATCTACATACACATATTATGTACGTATAATGTAAAAGGTATGATCGTAAGAAACCTTATTATTGGTAAGCCCTTGATGGTAAGATAATCTTCTAATTGTAGTATGTCAACAACATGTCAACAAGGTAAATAATTCAATCATGTTGAAAAGTTCATTTTATATAGTGCAAGGATGTGGAAATTGTATAATTTTTATACTATTCTATTATACTTACAACAAAATTTAATTATTATGATTTTGTAAATTTTATTATGTATTTTAATTTAAAAAAAAAAAAAAATAAAAAATTTGCATTTTCAAAGAATTTTGTATGTTGAATTTGATTGAGGTTATTTATGGTTTTTTGTAATCATGTAATTATTGAAGCATGAATAATTAAGGTATATACTTTTTTTCTGAAATTATTTATTATTTGATTCAAACACGTACATATGTAATGTATGTATTATTACAAAAAATAATCTTCAAGTATTTTACACCAAAATATAAAGGAAAAAAATCTATTTGAATTCGTTTGCTATTTATTTCTTATTTTATTTCTATATTCATACATATAAATTCGTTTTTCAAATTATTTGCATCAGTAAATTTTGTAAGTCAGAAATAATATACACATTAAATGAAATCTATTAATATACCTTATACATACAGTGTATTTTTGCATTATATGTAAGAGGTAAAATTTTGCATATACATATTTATGTACATATATTATCTTAAAAAATCTATATATAATTTTGTATGTATACTTCCTATTCGTTGCATACATATGTTTTACATATATGTACGTACAAAAGTCAAAACCATTCAATGATGATAAACTTTATACGATTAGTAGTAGTTCTTGTGCAATTATCTTAATTTAAAACGAGTAATACAGACCAAGGTAATACGTGCATGCATATTTTATTAAGAAGATGAAAAATAATGCATGTATGTGCACGTAAATGAATATACAATATACACGTGTACATGCATGTAAAACAGTAAATAAATAAAATTAGTGGTGCAGATAAAATGAACAAATAATATCTATGCACTTTGTATATATGTACGAATAAAACCATAATACATGCTTACATACATACATATGTATATATATGAACGGATATGCTAATACGAATATATGTACGTGTATTTTCTTCGTTGATATATTAAATTTTAGGAAAATCTTAATTAATGAGAGAGATTGCATATTTTGTAAAAAGTTTTTACTTTTCAATTAAAAATTTCATTATTGTGTACATGTATTATGTGTTTATATGCGATGTATATGTTTTAATTAATAACTGTGTGTATAATATGAAAATATGATGTATCTGAAATTTACACTAAAATGTAAAGTATACTGGAAAAAAAATATGATAAAATTTTCAAGTATATAATTATATAAAATTTTATATGCATTAGGTTAGAGCAGTATATGATATAATACATACATACATATATGAATATTTTAAAATATGCATCCACAAAGCCTTTGTATAAATTTATGAAAAAGTGTACAATTTCAAATTTGTGTATTAATGATGCATATGTATGTATACATATATTCAAAATATTTAAATATTTTATAATCTACATGTTGCACACACTTCATAGTAAATACATACAGATACACTAAAACAAACATTCAATTTTATTCAAAATGTTTTTCTGTTTTCTCTAAAGAAAAAATTTTTTTTTTAATTAACGTTTTAATTAAATTGTAATTTTTATATAGTCAAAACCTTTATTATATTCAAAGTTATAAAATTCAAAATATTCTTGTTATTATTTTTTTAATCTAAGAAAAAGGTCAACATTTTGCATTAATGAAAAAAATTTGTTTTTATACCATGAAAAATTTTATCTACATAAATATTTAATGTAATAATTAAAGCGAATAAAGTCCCAATTCCTAATTAAATTTGAATTCATTCAAAAAGTTGAAGAAAAAAAAAAACCATAATTACAAAATTAAATATTTAAAGTTATTTTCGAGATTATCTTTCTGTAATATTTTTTAATTATTAAATTAAAATAATTTTTTTGAGATATAAAGTTTATCAATGCTAAAGCATAATTTTTCAAATTTTGTACTTTTTTAAAGTTAAATTGTGTATTTTGTAACAAAATATTATAATAAAAAAATTAAATATTCAAAATAAAATCATATACTTATCATAAATTAATTGATCTATTTTTGGACATACATATTTAAAATACATGTTGTCAGTACATTAGTGAATAGAATACATCCATACATGTACATATTTATATCCATATACTCGTTAATGTAGTACGTGTACACATTACATAGGTAAAATATTTAAAAACATCTACATATATAAAATACTTTGTATAATTCGAATGCTAAAAAAACAAACATAAATGAAATTTCGTTATTATCTGTTTAACCAATCTATTAAAATTTGATTGTGTATAATAAAATTCGTTTCGTGACTAATAAAAATTATATTATTGAAAATACTATAATTTGATACATAAAAGAAAGAAAAAATGAAAAATACAAAATCAAAATAAATATAAAATAAAAGTTAAAAATAAACGAATAATAAAATGTGAAAGAGATTAAATGAAAAATAAAAATAAATAGATTTTGTTTTTGACGTCAACCGCAACGAAGTTATAAGTATACTTATGAATACGTGTATATGTGTAGAATAATTATGGTATTCGAAAATGGATTGTAATATCCACGTGGAATGCAAATAATAAAAATCCTGTGGAATGTTATGTGCCGTATTATGTATTATGTGTCCGTACATGTATTTTGAATTTATTTGAAACTTTTGAATCTGAAATATGACACCGTATAACAAAATTATGTACATACATATATGTATATCATGTCGTTTGATAGAATTTAATGAATCACGAAAAGGACGTTGTCGTTTATTGAATTAAAGATTTGTATACAGTATACAAAGACAATAGGATTTTGAGAATTTTCAATATCGAATTTTACGAATTCACAAGCTTCTAGAACATTATTATTATTATTATTTTTTTTTTTTTCAAAAATAGAAATGACCACTATTCAGTATAAATTAGTTAAATCTATTTTGAATTTCTCCGTTAAGTTTCATGGGCTTCTATAGACTAGAACTATTTGATATATGCTCATATGTACATATGTACGAGACGAATATTTCAAAATACTGTAATTAAATTAATTGAGATTTTAATTAGTTAAAATTAGAATTTTCAGAAATATCAAATGACTGTATTGTATATAATGATTTGAATTAAAAATAACGGAAAATAAATTTTTCATTATTATTTTCTTTGTTAATTTAAAACTTTTAGTTTAGTAAATAAAGAAATTAAATGCTTTATAATAGGCATTATACATTTCCTTCTTCTACATACAAACATACATATCTATACATCAAATTGTATATTTTTTGTTATAATTAAAACATCAATTTAGAACATTATTTTACTTCATTTAATGTCAATTGTACAAATTATTTTTAATAAAATATTCAAGAGCTCATTGTAAAAACTTTGTTACATATTATTTCTATTTAAAATAATCTTTGTTTATTTGTATATTATGAATACTTTAGGCATAGCTAAATTGAAAGTAGAAATCTTTTTAAAAATTTATATTTCAAAAGGATTTTCTTGTTGTTGTTATTTGAATCTATTCAAGTCTTTTCTTATCGTTTCATTCAAATATTTTTAGATACGTTAAAATTACATTTTTATTTTTTTAAATGTAAACGAATATGGCATTTGTTTTTACTAAATAACAAAAAATGATTCTACAGTAAGGTGGTATATGTATATAATGAAAAAAAGAAAGGGAGATTTTAATATTTTGAATGTATGTCAAGGACTTTTAATATTCTCGTATTTTTTAATACATGTTTGTTTTTTTTAGAAAATTGCTATAATTAAAAAAAAAAAAAGAAACAAATTTAAAAATTATCAACAACGATGCTAATGATAAAAATTGTGATGAAAATAATGAAAAAGAGTATGAAAAGTAGAAACAAATTTTATGGGATAGAATATAAATGAATGGATATAAGGAAGAGTATATACATATATAATGGAATTTATAATATTATTGAACGCTGAATATAGTATTAAATTATTTATGAAGAATACAAAATATTTTATATAATGAAATTTAATTACCCTCTGGGTAGAAAATCATAAAAATATTTAATTATAAAACATTTAATGAATAAATTAATACCTTAAGGTATTAATGAAAAAAGAAAAACAGGAAAAATAAAGAACAAAGAAAATATAATACGGAAATTGTTTGTACACTTGTATATTAAATTCCAACTAATATGTACGTATATGGTATTGAATAGTAATAATTACTTTAAATTTATTTTTTATGCTACATTCACACATAATAATATTATTAAAAAAATTTTCATATTAAAATTATTTCAGTATGTTAATGTATAAATTTTCTTTTTATTATGTACATCCATGATCCATCCATGTATGAGAACAATTTTTTTTTTTCATATTTTATCTTTTTGTTTAATGATAATTTCAATTTATTTATTTACTTTTTTAAATATGAAATAAAAGCAATGTAATATTGATGTAATGGTATGAAGACATTTTTTGATGAATAAATTTGCATACATTTAATGAAGATGTTTTGCAAGAATGATGCAACAGGGAAAAAAATATTGCTTTGTCTTTCATTCATGCAGAATGAAAGATAAATAAATGGACAAAAATAAAATTGTGGCAAAGTTTTTATTTTTATTTTTCGTTTTATTTCGTTTATTTTTTTGTTTTCTACTGTCATTGTTATTTTCATCAAATGAATGACCTAAAAAATTTTGCAAAAAAAAAAAAAAAGAAAAAAAAGTGAATTATGAATGGAAAGAGAGAAATTACATATTTTAAGGATTTAAATTGACATGATGTTCTAATGTGAACAATTTTTAACATTAAATGAAATGATGTGGAAAAATTTCGAATTTTCTGATTCCATTATCAAATTATTTATATACTTATGACATACATACAAGTTTCTTTAAAGTAAAACATATTTGTAATCAGTGCTATCGTTTTGCTGCAGTTGTAGTATTTTTACTTTTGCTTTTTAATAAATTTAATTATATTTAATTTGATTAATATATGTTATTTTTATTTTCAAATGTAATAGAACAAAAAAAAAATTATTAATAAATTTGAAACTCAAATTTTGAATATCACTTTTATGCACCGCACCGCACCGCCTAAACAATAAAATTCAAGAACCACTGTAGAATACATCCGTCTCACCTTAATTTCAAAATGCAACTGAATAGAATACTCATTATCAACAACTATTTGTGCCACTAACTAGACTGCTACACTGATCTGCTGTTTGCTATTGTCAACTATTGTTATGTATACCAGATCAGACTAGTATACATTATACATAAAAGTGAACAATAGCGCGAAAACAAACTGGTTGAGAAATGAGGGTGAAGACATGTATAGTGTACAGAACAGGGCTACCGTTTTACATTACATTTTTAAAAAATTATTTTGTATGGAATATTCGAGAATGCTGGTAACACTTCTTTTGAACCACTCTTTGAGAAATAATGAGAGAAGGAAAAAAACATATTTAACTAATAATGCCCTGACAATTATTAATAAACAAATTTTTGTAATAAGTATTAATTTTATATACATACATATGTACATGAAACTGCATTTTTTATATAGAAATTATTAAATTTTCTATTTTTTTTCAGAATTGTGCCTAAAATAAAAGTTAAAAAAGAAATTACTTATTTTTAAAGGAAAAATTCAAAATTTCAAACAAAAGCATCTGAAAAATTATAAAAGTGTCATAATTAGGAAACTTAATCTAAAAATGTTAAGTTATACTGCTTTCAAGTTTTGGAAAACGATAGCACTGTTTGCAATATAATACATATGTACATACATATATGTGTGTACGTTTACCATAATCGTATTATTATTTATTTTTGCTTTCTTTTCCTCTATTTTATCATCTGTTGTATATTGTTGAAATATGTATTTGAATATACATACGTGTGTTCATGAAATTTAAAGA
The DNA here is from genome assembly GCA_963971155.1 of Anthrax anthrax. Taxonomy (NCBI): domain Eukaryota; kingdom Metazoa; phylum Arthropoda; class Insecta; order Diptera; family Bombyliidae; genus Anthrax; species Anthrax anthrax. The sequence goes on from OZ020119.1 coordinate 25,362,708, forward strand.
AAGAAAATAAAAAAAAAATTAAGTATACAAAAATAAAAATAAAAAGTAATAAGTTCCTATATTACACGTAAACAAAGTTCATTTTAATTTTATTTCTATATTCAACGAACTGTTAACTTCAAAGCTTTAAATATCATATTGTATATATTATGTACGTTGATGTATATTATAAGCTCAACAGAGTATATTTCATTTACAGTGCAATATTGAAATTTCATTTAATTTCTCAATCAATGAACTTTGTAACAGATGAGCTATAAATTGATTTTAAAATGAGAAAAATTGTTTTTAAATTAATTTTCTGAAATAAACACAAATAATATACATACATGTATATTACATGTAGTTAATATATGAAATGATTGCTTTTTTGTTTCATATTACATTTTCATTTTTCCTGGGTAAAATTTAGGATTTTTTCCTTTTAAAGTAAAAATAAATATTTTCAATGATAATAATTTTCATAAAAAATAAAAATCAATAAGTTACTTTATGAGAAAATTTTAATTTTAATTTAAAATTATTTTGTATACGGTTATTAAAAACATAAAATTAATCATTTGAATGAAAGCAATCGTTTTTATTTTCACCAATTTAAAAAAAAAAATTTATAAAAAAGAAAATATTTTATTTTAGGAAAAAAATAGAAATTTAATTACACAAATAACATTTCATTTAAACGATTTAAACTGATGTCATCATCTTTACTGAATATAATTTTGAATGAGTGGAAAATAAAAAATTAATGACAAAAAACAGAATAAAATATGCAAAAAAAAAACAGAATGGAATTGATAGAAATATCATGAAAAGTTAGATTAAGTGCATATAAAACACAGTAAAAATTAAACTGGTCATGAAATTGTTGAATTTAATTGTCTTTGACGATTTTAAATTAAACTATTTCGCATTTGAATGTATGTAATTTTCAACTGACAAATACATATTATGTACATATTATGTATATGTATATCTAATGTTCTATATATAATTGAATGTGCATACATTTATTTCTTCATCTTTTATGTGATACAGCTTTACATTTTTTTTTAAAGTTAACCACGAAGATAAGAACTCAATTTTCATTTTATCTTTAGTAATATATAGTATGTATATACATTGGTACATGTTCATAGTATGTAGTTAGCACAGTAGAAAACAGCAGTTTGGTAAAGATATAAGTGTAGAAAATGCAATTTAGTAGGTTGATGGACATTGCAAAAAAATAAGAAAAATTTTTTAAAAAAATGAATGAAAAATTAAAATGTCGTTTCTGTTTTTACGTTATTTTAAATGTAAGCACAAGAGAGAATCGTTTTATTTTGAGGTTCGTTAATGTAATTATCAAATAAAATGAATTCAGCAAGATTTGAAAAAAAGAACTAAAGGATGTTTATTATTATTTTTTTTTTCCTTTTTTTGATATTTTTGTTCTTCATCTTGTTAACCAAGTAAAAATGTTCATTTAAAATTTTAAATACATGCATACATATTTGTAAATTCATTATGTAAAAAAAAAACTGAAAATTTCCTATAAGTATATATGTATATTTAGAATTAGTTATCTGGTTGGATTATTAAAATAATTTTTTATTCAGAATCCTTATAAAAAGACCCGCTTATATCATTTTATATTCACAAAATAATATAATGAATTTTTATTTTACTTCATTTTTATTTTATGGATTTTGTTTTCGGTTTTGTGGTTTTGTTTTTTCTTTATTTTTTAACAATACTTTTCTTTTGTTGTTAGTTAAAAAAAAAAAACGGAAATGAAGGGCAACTTTATATTATATAAAACATTATAATGTACAATATTATATACTTATTAATATACTGAATGTATTGGTATGAAATAAAGTAAAAATCAAAAAAAAAAAAAGTGTACCTATTAGAAAAAATCGGAAAGGAAAAATGTAAAAAAAATGTTGTCATATAATATAAAGATAACGATTTTTCTTTGAAAATCACTCTAGCCAATAGGATTTTCGTTTTTGCTTTTACGGTTCATTAAAGCGAAATGTTAAAAAAGATATAAAAAAAAATCTAAAGCAAAAATAAATATATTTGAAAAAAAAAAAAAAAAAAAAACTGAAAACAAAAAAGCAAAAAGGAGTAGCAATAATGGTATCAGCAACTGTTGGTAAGTTTTAAAAGGAGAACACACTCATCTATAATGGATAAAAAAAAAAAAATTCTAAATAAGAAATAAACAAAACAAAACAAAAAAAAAAAATAATAATAAAAAAAGATCTTAAATGATATACGAGTTAATGATAAAAAAAGCCTTTTTTTGTACAAAGTAAATTGTTATTTTGTAAAAAGAACAAAAAAATGTTACGTGCTTAGGAAGTACGGATATTTGCTTTGACTGTCGAAAAAAAAGGAACGTTTATAATTACATTGTTAAGCATATACTCGTATATAAAAGAAAACAAAAAAGGGAATTTCGATTGAAAAAATGTAATATAGTTTTGTGGTTTCTAATATTCTTTATTTTTTTGTTTATGTTATTTTATCATTTATTTTTCTTTTGTTCTAAGTTTATTGCTATGATAATGATAATTGAAAAGAAAATCGATAATACGAAAATTTTCTAATTTAATTTATAAAATGTAACACCGCATTCAATTGAATATAGTATTTAATCATTTGTGATTATTGAAAAATAAAACTCATTCATCAATTTAGTAAACTATCAAATATGAAAATAGAATTATTTATTACTATGTAATTTGTACAGGATAATTATTATTGAAAGTTAATAGATGAAAATTCCTTTTTGCGTTTTCTAAAAATACATAAAAGGCAAAAACATTAAATTCAATATATGTATTTATTGTAAATTGTTCATAAAAATCAATTAATTTTAATATAATTTTCTTTATATAATTCAAAAAAAAAAAAACAAACAAAATGAAATATTTTTGTTTTGTACCCATATTTATTAAATAAAATTAATTCAGACTCATTTATTTCATATACTTATTAACTTTTATAATAAATGATTTTTTTCATAACATATACCTTCAACAGATTTCAATTTCATTTACGTTATTTCTATTTTCTTTTGTAATCAGCGTTTTTTTTTTCTTGTGAATTGAATTTACTGATAAAAGTCTATTGAACTATTACTAATGAATTAATTGAATAAAATTTTTATTTTGATTTTATCATAGAAAATTATTTTTATTTTTATTTAATTACAATATTTTATATTTCAATAAAATCATTCAATTTAAATCAATCAATTTTAATTGTAATTTCTTAATGTACATGTATTTGTGAGTTTTGCAATAATTAGCAACATATTTCAAAGTTACATAAATACATACATATATTAACATTTATAACTGTGATGAATACATTAGATTAGATATGTATGAAAAATTTTGTATCTGTGTATATTAACATTTAAATAGATTATTGAAAATCTGTCAATTCAATTTTTCTACTGATATTAAATTAAATTTCTTATAGTTTTAACAAATAAGACACTATAGTTTATGTATAATACATACATGTACATATGTATGTATACATGCATGTAATTGTAATTCATTTATACAAAATTTTACCATTTATGTCTTGTGCAATATGATGTACACGTATACATGGTTAAAAGATAAACCAATACATGAATAGTTGAACCTATATACATATGTTATATGTGGATTGATATGTACGTTCGTATTCTGAGAATATATTATTTATTCGTATACGTATTTTTGTAACATTTGTTATGTACACATAAAGTTTCATCCTAATTTTCAAGGAAGTCGTCTATAATCTATATACTTGTATTGAAGATTCATGAGAGGATTTAAAGAGATTATCATTGATTTTTTTTTTCTATTTTTGTTAACTTAAACTCTTATCATATTACATAAGTGCACATATGTGCCAGTAACTATAAATGTAAAATGCGAACACATAATATGTATGTATATGTATTCCATAAAAAGATGAAAATTTTATGTTTGTGGTGAAAATTCACTAAAAGTTTATAATACTTATTTTGATAGATTTTAGTTTAATACATTTACTTGCTATGTTATTTTAATATATTTTAGCTATGTGTATGTATCTATGCAATATTTTTGATTTTCAAGTAAAATTCAATGAATGAATAAAATGAGAAAGCCAAATAAAAAAAGAAGAAAAATATGTGCATCTGAACATCGTCTTATGTTAAGATAGAATGATAGGATATCTTAACATTTTTAAAGTATAGAAAAAGCTTTTCAATGTTAAAAGATTAGTTATCTTAATTTTATCATCGTACATAAACAAAATATACACGTACAATATGACTACTGGTATGTATATGTATAGACGATGGATTGCACTAGAATCTAACGACAGATGCAACATTTTGGAAAATTCGTTAAGTGAAATGTTCGAATAAAAATAATAACAAAAAAATTGCACTTAAAACAAAAAAAAAAAAAAAAAAACAAAGATCATGTAAAGAAAACATATGGCAAATGATTAGTTGTAAATTTGATATCAGAAACTTTTCAGTCATATTTTTGTGTATTTAGAAGAGGAAATGTTATTTTTCTTTGAAAAAGATTATTTTAGTTTGATGTTATTTTTGGTACATAAAAAAAGCTGTGAAATTTTTCAAGTTTTATATTATATTCTCTTATTTTGAGATTTATTGACCTTTTACTGTTGATTTTTCAATTATTTGAAAAGAAAAAGTACAAACATTTTTTAAAAATATAAATATAAAATATTTTAGATTTAAGATGGAGTGATTTAAAAAAAAAAACACCATAAATAAATTTTATTTAAATAAAATAATATATTAAATTTAAATTGAATATTAGATAACATATATGTATGTTCTATTAAGGAAACAGGATAATAAGTTAAAAAGGATACTGAATAAGTTACTGCATTTTGAATTTAATACAAAATTCTAAATTCGTTTATAAAACCAAATGAAATCAAATAAAATATAACACAATTCTTTATAAGGAAATCCGTTTGAAATTCAATAGAAAATTATACAATTTTACTGTATTTATATGTTGCACACATTATTTATGTGTTTTATTTTTCTTGTATGTATGTTCGTTTATGTATGTATATAAACCACATATATGAAACATGAAACTTTAATGATGTCCTTTATCACATAAATAAATTTTGCAATCTTTATTTTATTTATTTATTTATTTTATAAATGTAATTTATTATTTAATTAAATTTCCTTTAAAAACAAAAATTATATTTTTTAGTCATTATTTTAGTTTGTCCTTTATTTTGTTTTCCATTTATTATAATATAATTCTTTTTCCCCCATTCATATATGTACATACATATAGGTATGTATTATTAAGTATGTATATTGAAAAGCACCACATACATATGCTTGATACATTTATAAATACATTATAATATGACAAATACTATTGTTATATATTTTCATTTCTTAGTCATTTTATAATTATATGAGAATTATCTATAGATATGATATTAAATATAGTATTAAAAATTCCACTTGAAAACAATAAATTAAAAATATGAAAATATACTTTTGTGTGGTATTTATGGTATGTTAGTAATGTCACTGTTATAAAATAAAATCCATGGAAACAAAATATGCATGTGTCACATAAATACGTATAAATATGTATGTTTGCATTGTATTACTTGCAAAATATTTACATTTGTAGAGAAATGTATATTCAAACAATAATAATCATATTTACAAAATTTTTAGGTTTATTTCGTTTTTCCCGCTTTTTCGTTTTTTTTTTTTTTCATCATCATATTTTAATGAGACAAAATAATATTCAAAAAAAAAAAAAAAAAAAAAAAAATATATTGTTTGTAATTATCCAAACGTATAAAATAAATACAAATAAAAAATAATATTTTATAAATGTAGAAAAATTTAAAAAGATATAAAAATAACACATAGAAAGAATTAAATTTTTTAGAAAAATAAAAAAAAAACAGGTTTAATTAGCTTACAAAATGAATGAATAAATGAAGAAAAATAAATGTATGTGTGTGTATTTATTTTCCCATAAAATTTTGAAACTTTTAGGAATTTTATAAAAAATTTTTAAAATATACAAAAGTATATGTACATGCGTATATGTAACACAAAAATTTAAGTATAAACGTACATACGAGTATATGTAAGGTCTATATGCACATGCACAAATTATGTGCAATGTATACTGATTCATATGAATATAAGAAGGTACTTCAGAGTAAAACTCTGTTAAACATTTTAAAGTGTTTACAAAAAGTTTTATTTTAACGAATATGCAATGTACTATGGTAGTACAAATGCACATGAAGTATCAAAAACAAAAACAACAAAAAAAAAAAAAAGAAGAATACAAATAAAAATAAAACAAAATACGAGTACATAATAATGATGGTAAAAGAAACAAAAATTCATGATAAATTGTTTATTGTGTTCGTAGAAGTAATTTTCATCCTGCAAGCAAGTGAGCTGAAAATCCTCTCAAAAAAAAAAAAAAAAGAAGAAGGACGAAAATAAATAAATTTGCCACTGTCATGATTCAGAATACGCCAAAATACATATATTTTAAGTGTATCTTAATTTGTATTTATCTGTTTTACAGTTTGTGGTTTTTTAATGTCTGAATTTTTATTTCATTTTCACAAGGACACTTTTTTAATATTGGTTTCTCATTTTCATTTTATTTGTCTAGTTTTGTTATTAACTAAATTTTATTCATCTATTACTCTTAATTTTTTTTTCTATATTTTAATTTGTTATACATAAATTTTATATTATTTAAAGCTTTTAAAAATTTATGGATTTATACATTTACACATATGTACATATTTAAATAGATTTTTATTAAATGTATGTAAAATTTCTAATTAAAAATGCAATAAATTCCTTTTAAAATTTGAAAATATTTAATATCTGTACGTGTTAATATGAACATATTGTATTTACTTTCTCATTGTTAAACATATTAAAATAGTTTTTTAATCTATAATCTCGATTCTCAATTAAATTGCTTTCTAAATAAGCACCAATATAAGTATATACACATACCTATAGGTAGATGTATTTCGTTTTGAAATTAGTTTACCTAAAGGCTTTTTTCCTCGTATTTATTATATGTATTATGGTAATATGAAAGAAAAAAAAAAAAGGAAAATTTTAATAGTTATTAAAAATTGAATTTTTTCAAACTTTTTCGTATTTGCAATAAAAAAAAAAAAATTTAAAACAAAAATGTAGTTTTCTTCTTTTTAATTTTATTTTTGAAGTTCATTCAATTACTTTTTATTTTTCAAATTTTAAAAAGTGTTTGAGAGGAATTTTATTATTTTTTTTTTATTTTTAAAAAGATAATCATTTTTTATGATTGTTTTCATTTCAGAGAAATGAATTTTTCCTTCTTGCGTGAATGGATAAAAATGATATTTATCTGGTTATTTACATGGGAAACTTACATTTAGTATTGTGGTAGAATCGTCGAATAATTTGTTTTTTTATTTTGTTTTTGTTTTTCTCAATTTTATTATTGCCTTACCATTATCAAATACACATGTACATACATACACATTTACACTATATAAATTTGTGATATTTTATGTTACATGCGTACATACATATATGTATGTATATAGATTTGTAAAAAATTTTTGTAAAATACATTTTATCTTTGAAATGATGAAAGTTCGTTTTATTATAAAACTTTATTGAAACAATAAAATGGTTGAATATACATATATGTATACATAAATATCTCTTTATTCGCTTTTATTTCAATTTTTTGTTGTTACTATATTTTTTCGTATTCTGTGTAAATTTACTTTTATATTTGAATAATCGAAACAATAATGAACTTTTGAAGTATGAAAATAGTTTAAATATCATTAATTGTAGGTGTAATATGTGAGAAAAGGATTTTCATATTTCATACATACAATGTAAACAATATACAGTGCAAAACTGATTTTGTTTTTGTTAAATCTTTAATATGTTTCATTTTTGAGTAATAATTTGTTATTTGTTTTCCTATAATCAATCGATAAAATGACATGAACTCTTATTATTTTCTTTTCTGTATATTCTATTTATCATTTTTGTATGACTGGTACATGAGCATTTTTGTATAACATCCTTATAGAAATATATCTGGGTCAAATGATGTCAGTATACATAAATGTATGCGTATACTGGTATATGTAAATATTTAACGTATACATTTTGAAATAATAAATAAAATAACCCAGACGACGCCAATGAAATGACGACAATTCTGGCAATAATATATACATACTATATATACAAAACCCAATATAACACATACATATGTACATACATATATGTATGCACAATATATTCATATAAACTAGACGATGTGAATTTTGTGTTTACTATTTATTATTCATATCTTTGGAAAATGCTATTGATGTTGATAAGAAAATTTTATTGATTTTATGTACAATTATAACATCTATTGTGTAACAAAATGTTTTGCTATTCTGTTATTTTTTTTCTGACAAAATATAATTGAATATTTAAAAAAAGTGATGGAATTGACACTGAATACTCATACATATTCGTATGTCTAGTTAAAAAAAAACAAAAAAAAAAAGAAGAAAAATGGGTACACGCATGAATATTTTTTAAATTAAAAAAAAAAATCTTATAATTTAGATTGTTTAACAAATAAAATTATTGGTATAATTTAAAATAATCTAATAATAAGATAAAATTAAGGTTCTCAAAGGATATGCATGCATGAATGAGATAAAGCAAATTTGTTGGATTCATCCTATGTATATTATCGAATATACATATGTATGCACATAACGTACAGATTATATTAGTAAGGAATGAATAAGGATGTTTACCTACAACAAACAATGTATCCAGCATTATAGTATAATAGACATTCTATTAAATACCCACATATATGTAGATGCGTCCTCTATGAATATTTTTCGTACATATCATACGTATCGTATTACAGATGCAAATGAATCTAATCAGTAAATTTATGGAATTCAAAAACACAAATGTGTTTATTTGTGTGTAAAATTTTGAGTACATATGTATATAATTTATTTTGTATATATATATACCACAGACATACTTATTTAATATAGAGTAGAGGGGATTTAGATTTACTTATAGTTTCAATTTTAGATTAAATTTTCAGAATTATAATTCTCTCATAAATTTTCAAGTTTTATTTGGTATATAATTTTGCAAAATGGACCACACACATAAATATTTTCATTTTTTTTTTCTCTTTATTATGTATGAAAATTATCATCGTAAATTACACAGATTTAATATACTTTCTGTTATAAATAAAGTAGACTATGAATGTACATATGTATGTATGTCATGTACATAAAACGTTCTCGTATGTATGCTTTACGTCCACATACAATGTATGTAATATTTTAATTTTTATCTTTTTTTTGGGTCAGTTTTTCAATACATAACAATGATATTTTTTCGTATTATCATAAATTATCTATTTATTTTGTTTTTGACTGTGTTTTTTTTTTTCTTAATTTAAGTTTGACCCATTTTTTTTTTTTAAAATAATTGTTAAGATTTTTATTATGAAATATGTATGTCAACGCAAAAGAATATTTTATTCACATTTTGATTTATCATGAATGTTTAATTTGTTTAATTAAGAATGGACAAAAACATGTACATACATAAGTATGTATGTCAGTTAAATGACAACAATAGAGTAAATGATTACATGTAGTTGGAAAGTTAAATAAAAAGGATAACAAAAATAAAATGCAAAATTAATGAAAAAAAAAGAAGAAAAAACGAAACCTAAAATAAAGTGAAGAAAAAGAGAAACTTATATAAAAATGTTTATACATTTTTTTTCTTTGTATTTTTTACTTTATTTATATTTTAACTTTCTTTGTTTTCATGTTATGTTGGCGATCAAAATAAGTATTTAAACACAAATCTGTAAATAATGAAAGTCCATTATTTATTTTATTTTTTTCAAGAACACGAAAAAAGAAAACAAACAAATGGTATCTTAAAAATACTTACGATATTTGTTTTATTTTGATTATACTGTCAAAGATAAAATGAATCTGTTATTGTTTATACTCTTATTATAAAATAACAAAGCAAAAAAATTAATAAAAACTTTTTGCACAATACTTGATTAAAACAAAATGCAAAGACAGAGGTGATACATAAAAAAAAAAATTTGTTATTTTCTATTTTTTTTTTTTCATTATGTACTTTTATATGTTCAGAAATTCTCATAAAATTTTCATTATATAAAGCAAGAATTCTAAATATGTATTTATGTATCTTTCGAATTGTTGTTTACATACGTGTACATTGTAAATTTGTATATATACAAATTTTCATTTATTTACTGTATTTATTTTTCCACAAAAGAACTTTATATTCTTTATAAATATCCCAGTGGGATACTTTATTGTATTAGATGTATTATACATACATACTTTGTATATAAAGAAGTAAGTTTTCAATTTAAATATTTTTATTTGTATTAAGTTGTATATACACACATACATACAAATTTAATAAGTCTTGTTTCAGGTTTCAGGATATGAAAAAAGTAATAAATTTAGATTATTTATACACATGTATTAATGTATACATAATATGGATTTGTTATATACGGAAATCGTTTATGACATTAATAAGAATTGTACATACAATCTACTAAAAACATACAATCTGCAAAATTCGAAATAAGAAAAAAACAAATTTTCAACATACGTAACGTACATATATGAATAAATAAATTTTTTGTATTTATACATTTTTAATTTCTTTTTTTTTTTGGTTTCTTGTAACAAATTTTCTATTGTAAATGTAATTTGTATTTTTGACTTTTTACAAGCTGAAAATTTAATGAAAACATAGAAAATTATGTTTTAACTATTATTATGGTATCATAAATAAAATGTTCTTCTAAATTAATTTTCTCTTTAAAAAAAAAAAAGTGTTTCTTGTAATTCAAATCGTTTATTGAATTAATGCCAAATTCAAATGTATTGCTGGCTTTCTTTTTATTATTTTCTTGTTTCCTTTAAATTATATTAGCGTTTTATCATGTTTTAAAATATTAATTTTGGATTGAAGCCAAGCGATAATGTTGAATGTTTGCATAATCGTTTTTTAAAAATATTTTCTTTAAAATATTATATTGAAATTTTCTCCATTTTCAATAAAATAAAATAAAAATAAAGGAAAAATATAAATCAAAAAATGTCTTACATTAGTTACTATTTTAATTGTCCTTCTATATTAATAACAAATGTTGAAAATGACAAATTAAAAATGAATTGAGTTTTTGTATTTTTTATTTTTTTGGCAAAAGCTTAATACTTGTATCCTTTTTGTTTTTTGATAAATTTTATACAGGTCAAAGTGTTTGTGAGTAACAAAAATTGAAACCTTGTAACAATTTACTAAAAATTCGAATAAATAGAAATTTTTAAATTTCTTTTCTTATTTTCATTGAATTAAAAATTAAATCTGAAGGAAACACAATGATTGGTATCCAGAATACTTACATAAAAGTATTAGGGTACAAATGAAAATTCAGTTCAGTATAACACATAACATACGTATACGATATATTTAATGAAAATATCAAATAATTTAGAGGAAAATTGTATGAATTCTTTGAAAATAAAATTTAATAAGTCAATCACACTTAACAGATTTATTCCTTCTTTCTCGCTTTTTTTGTTCTGTTCTTTTCAAATAGACAATAAAAATTTTGTAAAAGAAGAATACTCGTTCAGAGATACTGAGAGTTATAACATCTGTTTATGTAGAAAAATACGAAAATAAATAAGCTCGAAAATTAAACTTCATTTTCGTTCGTTTCATGCTAGTTACAGGAGTAGAATATTAAGAATATTATTAAAAAAATAAATATACACATATCTGTATTTATGTACCTGTATAACTAAAATATGTACGTTAATCTCGCTTCCTTTTATTTATGTTTTCTTCTTTTTTGGAGATATTTATTGTCATTTACTGTGCCATAACATCAGACACATTCAGCCTTTTGGATTACCTTACGCAAATGTTTATTAATATGTATGTATGTATGTGTATCAACACACAGGAAAATTTCTTTTCATTATTGTACGTTAAATAATACACAACAAGTAGAAGGGAAAATAAAATATGTACAAAAATGAAAAAAAAAAATTTTTTTTTTTATATTTTTATAATTTTAAAACATCGGTATAGTATTGTGAGATATTCATATTTTACACACGTACACGTTTGCATTTGAATAGACATACAAAGAAAAAAAATAAAAAACCAAATGATTTTCTTATTTTTTGGTTTTGACTTTTGTTTAGATTCTAGATTACATAAAAGATAAGCTTTGACAAGTTTCTTTGCGTTTTTTTTTTCTCAAGTTCATTATGTAGTAAATGGACTTTTTTTTGTCATTTTGTTTTTTCTTATTTTATTAAGAAAGAATATTACCCAAGTTTAATTCTGAATGAATAGAATTGACATGAAAAAAAAACGAGGATATAAAAAGAAGAAGGAAAAACTGGGCAAGTGATACAAAAGCAAAATAACACAAAAAATTATCGTTTTCTTTTTTAAATAAGAAAATTAGAAAAAAAAAAATAGAAGCTAATAACAGTCAGGTAAAAGACAGTTGATATCTTTTTAAAAGCTACAAGCCAAAAAAGTTCAAGATGCTCATGATGATATGTAATTTCTTTATTACTTATTTTTTGTTTTTTCTTCTAACGTTTCTCAAAGTATAATAAAATCAAGAAAAATAAATTGTATAGCACAGCAAAATAAGAATTACAAATTATATTCAAGCATGGAAATTATTTGCTACATGTATAAATCAGTATACGTATATACAAAAATGGGCGCTGTTAAGTTCTATTAAAGTTATAATGTAATTTGAATTTTTATTTTATTTTTCTTATACATAAATATATAAAATATTGATTGTGTTCGATAAGTGTGTAGATTTATAATGTAAAAAAAAAAAAAAAACAATAACAAAAAATTGAAAAATAAAATTGTATGTTTTATACGATTTATTGTTCCGAGAAAAGAAAATTTAAGTAGAAGTGTAACAATAAAGAAAAAGGAAAATCATTTCTTTTCTATTCTAAAAATGTTGTAATATATGAAACAAGCCTCAGGTGTTCACAATTTTATATATTCTTTTAGATAAAATGTAAATTCATACATGTACATAATGTAGTAACACATCATTTTGTATTGTATATACATATGTATGTGTACGTTATTTAAATTTTATTTAATGGATCAGTGATTGAACGAATGAAGGAAAAAAATAATTGATGAATAAATGAATCAAATAAAAATAAAAATTACCTTTTTTTTCGTTACTGTTCAATTAAAATTTATCTACAAATTTTATGTAGATACATATATTTTATACTTCATAGCGTAAATGCGAAATATAAAAATTATACTGAAAATTTAAATTTATTTTAAATCATATTGTTTTAATTTCTGTTTAATAAAAAAGAAAAAAAAACAAGAAAAATAATCACGTAAATAACGGACTAATTAATGTTTCATTACATGGATGAGAAATGTATGTGAAATTATAATTTTTGTTATTTTTCTTGGATATAAAATTAAATTACTGATTAAATCACATAATTAAAGCACATGATTTTAATTAAAGTTTTTTTTTTGGTATTTACTGTTTTCATTAGCATTCAGTAACAGGAAAAATATAAAAATAAAAACGAAATGTACATTTTTTTGTCAACACAAAATTAAAAAAAAAAAAAATTCGTATAATAATGTATTTTATTTTTGCTTCATCACATTTTGTTTTGTTTTATTTTTGAATTTTTTGTTCTTTTTTTTTTTTGTCTTTTTATTCAATGTGCCTGTACATAATATTCTTGTATTAGATTTCAAATTTAAAAAGGAAATATAATGTGAATGCAAAAACTAGAGTCATTTCTCTAGGATATATGAAAAAATGAAAATGAACATGACATACTCATGATGCATACGTGAGTATATATGTAGGTATATACGCATGTATATAAATATATGTTCGAAAGAAATTAAAAAAAAAGAAAAAAAAATAGAAAAATAAAAATGAACGACCTATTTTCTTTATGAAATGATATTTAGCCAAATATATACGTACACATGAAAAATTATGAATGCGTAATGGACCACCACAATAACCTACTTTCGTATATATGAAAGAAATTATTTTCAAAATTATTGATGTGTTTACTCATGTTTTCATATATATACATGTACATGTAAATAAATATGATATGCTTATTTGTGTGGCATACATACATATTAGAAGTGCCAACACGATTATAACTGGCATTTCACACATACGAGTATATATGTATAAACAAACCTAAATTCTTATAAATTCATATGAATATGCCTTAGTATTTTTATTTACATTTGTATACATGTTCATATACATATTATATTTTATTAACATTCATGTACTATTTTTTCTTGTTTAGTAATATATGTATGTACATACATATATTAAAATTTACATGTTTACATTCAAATGAAGGATAATGTTGTGATATTAAAAATTTTTATTTTTTCATGTTTTTGCATACATGAAATTTGATTAATAAAAATTTGTAATGTGCATGTTAAATTATATTTTCAACTTTTATATGCAAATGAATAATAACAAAAATATAATGTGAGTATATATGCAAGTAGATTCATATCGTAAAACTTTTTAATTTTTAAACAAATGTATACATATGTATGCACATACGAATAAATGATGAAAATTAATTACATCCTTTTATGTTTTTAGTATTTTGTGCGTTTTATTTATCACGCAATATGATAATAAATACGAAAACTTAAAAATTTTATAATTACTTACCATTTGAATAAAATAAAAATAAAAAAAGTTTTTTTTTTTTATTTATTAAATTTATGTCATTTACATATGTAAGTAAAAATCTGAGATATAAAAATTAACGAAATCCATAAAATATTCTTGCAAATAGAGTTTAAACTTTAAACCAATTGTAATCAATTGTTGGTAATGAGGTTATCAACTTACTATTGTTCTATCTTAGATTTTAGTATATTCAAGTTATGCATACATATACATTCAGAAAGATCTCTATAACCAATAATGACATAACAAAATTTTTAAAATATACTTTTTCACATCTTATAAATATTTTTGTGTTCATGCATATTATACCAAATATTATGTGTATATGTGTATACCAGTCACATTTAATTTCGAATAATCTTTGAATCTTTTCATATTATATTATCATTTTGTATTATTTGTACGTGTTTTGAATTTTAAAAGTCGTTATTTTTTTTTTTTTTTAAATTTCCTGAAATAAAAATTTTCCTTTTTACTGCAATATAAAATAATATACTTGATATTAACAAATACATAGAGAGAAAGAGGAATCAACGAGAAACCATCGTTTTGTGGTATACCAAAATGAAATGGTTTTTTTTTCTCTTTTTGCTTTCACACAAAAAAAAAGAAGAAAAAAAAAAACAGAAAATTAATGTCGCTTCTGATTTCAAGGAAATGATTTTAATGAGCTTTTGTCCTTATAAAAAGAATCATACACTTTTGTAACAAATTAAGTAGCTGTAATAAAAATTGAAAATGAAATCATTTTACTTTATTTTCAAAATCAAAGCAGAAATTTAAAAAAAAAAAACAAATAAATAAATAAATACGTATCTTTATGAATCCAGAATCATCGAGAAATCAGCATGATTCAGATATATTAAAAATCTAGAATTTTATTATTAAATAGCTTTAAGCAATTTTAATATTTCGATCAGATTTCATTTTTGTTTTGTTTTATCTTTCAAAAATAAAAATAATTATATAGATAGAATAATCTGAAAGAAAATAATTAAGAGAGAAATTAAATTAATAAAAACATACCAGAGGCAATAATATTATTATGTCTTTGAAGAAATATTCATCTTAGAAATGTAGGTATAAAATTTCAAACAAAAGAAAAAATCTAAATGTATTACTATAAATTCAAAGAAATTAAATTTATGTTGGCAATTAGTAGGTGTTAAGAATATCTTGAGAATTTAATTAATAGTACAGATTTTATGATTTTTTACCTTTGTATAATTAATTAATAATACTTGAAAAAAATGATAAAGGCTAGATTTTTTTTTTTTTTTTTTTATATATATTCACTTTGATGAGATACCAAAAATAATCATTCCTTCATTCCTTTTAAACTTTATTTTAATGAATAAATTTTATTACATTTATTTATTTATTTTATTTTTTTTTTTCATTTATTAAATGTATATTTTATCATGCAAATAACGTATACATTTTTATCCAGTTAAAGCAATTTAAACAATTTTCTGTAATTTTTATGCAAATTCAAAAACATAAAATGATATTTTAATCCCAATAAAATTAGTATAAGTGAATACTTGAAAAATAAGATAAGAATATAAAATTTTGTTAAAAAATTTTTACACGATTTTATTTAATTCGTTAAATTAATATATTTGAATTAAGTGTAAATGTAGTTGAAACATGATCATTTTGTTAGTATATATATATATTTTTTTTTTTGAAAAGATTAAATTTTTTTTTTCCGTTCACATTTTTAACAGTTTTTTATTCGTATTGTAAATTTAAATAAGTGTAATTTAAATTCAAAAGCATAAACGTTGATTTAGTTGATGTGAAAATAAGGATCCCAATAAAATTCAATTTTACAAAATTTAATCGTTTAGATTTAACAGGTACTCATAATATATGTACAGACATCATATACATATACTATACAATAACGCACATTAATTGAATTTGAAACTTACCATTCAATATATTGTATTGATTAAATTCGAACTTTTTTTTTTTTTTTTTTTAGCTTATTCGATTTGAATTCTTTAAATTTTATTTGAGTAATAAAAATTTAAAGAAAAACTTTGATTCCTTAGGTAATTTTATGTTTTATGTAGACCAAAATAAAAATAAAAAACTTTCCTTTTACAAACTTAACATCCTTTTATTTTTATTTTTTTGTTTGTTTTGCTTTGGAGAAAACAAAACTACAATTTTTCACAGTTGTGCATATTTCATTACAATTTACCCTTAAATTTTTGCTGTAAATTTATTTTCCTACAGGTATTTATTTAACTTTTGTGCTCTTTCATTTCAACTTTTTCTGAATATAAATTTTAAAAAAAACTACAAATAAAATAAAATATAAAAGAAAAACAAAAAATAAAAATAAAATAGAATAAAATACTTGTGATAAATGTACTACATTACAGAAGGTATAAAAAACGTGTAGAATTTTATTTTAGACAGAATTTTAAATTTTTGCTTCATTTCTTATTTCAAATTGCATAATTTAAATTTTTCGTAATTGTAATTTTGCTAGAAACATCCACGATGCAAAAGTATTTTCTTTGACAATTCTTTTTTATTTGTGAGTAAACAGTTGCAAGAATAATATTTTAACAAAAAAAAAAAAAAAAAAATGAAAATAAAATAAAATAAAAAATGGACAAACAGAATTTTTTGTTTTTAAATGAATATAATTTCTTTCTTTTTAAAAAAGTTGTAATTACAAGTACATTGAGCAACCTTAAACCGACATTATTTATGTCTAATTTAAATGTATGAATAAAGTTTCTAAGTGTCAACAACAATGTGAATAACCTCTGCATAAATCAGAATTCTATCAAATGTTGAATTTTAAAATTTAACGAAAAAATACATACCTACAAAAGTCATAACTTAGAAAATTCAAATCATTTTCTTAAAGTCAGATACATACCTATACATACAAAGGTACATATGTACACGTATATATGCGAATGCACTGAATATTTTTCATACTTTTTATTTTGTCAAAATTTTTAAATTGTCTTCAACAAAAATTTTTTTTTCTTTTATCTCATTCTATAAATTATTTTTGAATCTGATTATATATTTACAATTTATTTGTACCTACATTAATAAAAATTTAAAGAATGAAAAAAACATAAGAAACATAAATTTTTAAATACCATTTCTTTGTTTCTATGCTGTGCATTCATTTCGTAAATAGATTATTATAAAAACTATATACAGTGTGTGTGTATATAATTAGGAGTAGAGAAATTTTTCAAAGAAATTTCATAACAAAAAAAAAAAAAAACTTTGTATTTGTGCATATAAAAAGAAAGAAAAATAAGAGAGAAAATAGTAATAAAACAAATGTGCTTTAGGATATATGTAATGAAAATTACTTAGTACACTATTTTCAATTTATAATGAAAACAAATTGCAATTTCTATGTTCACTTTATGTAACTAACAACATTGTATGCATGTAATTTTGTTCTAATTTTTTTTTTCTTTTTAATTTTTTTTTTTTTCAATTCGATTATTTTCTAGAACAAGGAAAAAACAAAAATGCAATTAAATAGAATAAAAAAAGTATTAAGGAATGGTTTTAATATTATACAAAAAAAAAAAAAAAAAAAAATAGATTAATTTTTGTGTATCATTATAAATACAAATGAGCATTAAATGAATGGAGTTTTATTATTAAGAAAGGAAAATAAGAAAATATCCGATTTTTCTTTCTTATCTTTCTCCGAATTTTAAAAAAATACTTAACATACATACATATATTGCATTTTATTCCTTATCTATAATTTTAGCAATTATAGAACAGAACTGTACGAATACAATTTTTGTTTTTTTTTTGCTTTCCACAAGCACATATTAATTTTAATGAAATTTTAATAAAATTAATAATAAAAATTTATTAAAATTGAAAATAAAATAGATTTAATTCTTTTTAAAAATGTATGAAATGTAAAAGGAAGTTACTACTTACAATGAGTTGATCTTTTTTTTTTTTTCCTTTTTATATTTGCTGAAAAATAATAGGAAGTAAAAAATGCAAATATGTACAGCATATAAAATTGAAGTTTTTAACTTGTGCATATGTGAAAATGTAAATTCATATTAAATGTAATATACGTTTATATAAGTACATTTTACAAAAACCCTGCATAATACATGCACATAACATTTTTATGCAAATACCAAAAAATATATATAAGTACTATTGTGTATTACATGTATAAATATGTGTATATGTGTATACATGTAGCAGAGCAAACATGAAATTTTAGTCTCAAGTTAGACATACATATATGTATATGAAAACATTTTCATTTTTTCATAAAAGTATTACAAGTACATGTGTACATGCATATGTGTAAAAGTGGTATTGTGTACATTAAATGAATATTTTAAATTGTTACAAGTTAATATACACCGAAAATTTTTTAATAGAATTTTATATGAAGTTTTTATTTTATGATTTATTTTTCTTTTCGTTTTTTTTTTTTTTTTTTTTGAAAAAGATTAAATTTTTCTCATATAATCTATTTATCTATCTGTATAAATGTACACACATATTTGCATTTACATGCGTTCATATATAGATACAAAATCAACAATACAATGAATTTATAAAAAAATTACTATGTATATTTAATTTGATTATGTACAATTAAACTTCAATTTATTTAATGAAATCTAAAGAATAAGAAAATTGTTAGTAAATGAAATTCTATATCGTATATATACATGAGATACATGTGTGCTCTTTGATGTATATGAGTGCTTTATAATACAGTACGTAAGTAAATTAAAAACTAAAAAAAAAAATAAAATAAAATAAAATTTATTCTTTATTTTATGGTTTGAATAATTAATTTCATTCACATTATTTTTGTCTGTTATATGACATAATGGTAATAATAATAATTAAAAGGGGATGATGATGACGTTAATAATATGCAAATATATGTATGCTTATTTTTGTATGTAGATTCATGTATAAATGCATTTTTTAGTTTTCCTTATTCTGATTTTTTTTCTTCTTTTTTTTTTTTGTATTTTTTTTAGTTTCATTTTTATATAATACAATTTGAAAATTATGTCTAAAAACAAGTATGAATAATGAAATGAAAAGAAATAGTAAATGTGTATGCATATACGTACAAATGTAAAATATAATGCAAATTTTCTTTTTTGTTTTTGTTTTGTATTTTTGTCTTATTTTAATACTTTTATTTCATTTGTTCATGCACACATACCAGAAAAGTTATTTATAATATGTAATTGGAGCACTTAACTATAATTTTTGTACTTTTTAACCTTTGTTCTATTATAGAGAACAAAAAAAAAAAAAAACAAAAAAAAAATAAAAAAAATAAAAGATTTTATTTTTGCTTTTGTTGTATATTTGCCTTCTATTATTATATATTTCTTCCTTATTTCTAAATTATATATGTTTGTGTACGTACATAGCTGTTTATGTGTATATACTTTTTGTTTGCTTTGTAATGAAAACGAATATATATTTTTTTTTTTTGTATTTTCATTTTCTGTAGTTTATTTTACTCTGACTACATCATATATGCATTTTAGTTTGTTCGTACAGAACAAAAAAAAAAAAAAAGAAGAAGAAAAGTAAAATAAAATTAAATAAAGCACCCCCTTTTACTTCTATATGTGTACAAGATATACATTGACAAGTTTTTATTTTTCTTTGTTTAGTAGAAAAATTAAATAAAATTTTTATTTCTCAAGAAACCTTATGAATACCTACTATAAAATAATTAGAGACATAGGTGTATATATTATATGTGTGTATTTTATGTACAAACATATATACACACAATTTGAGTTATTTAGTTGATAAAATTTATAGTGGTTACGAAGTAAAATTAAAATAAAAATTGAAAAAATGCATTTGAGAGTTTGAAATCCATAAAATATACGAAAAATAAAAATGACACATACATATGTACATATGTATGTATATTTAAAAATAAAGATATTTTGATGACTGTACAAGGTCTTTTATTGTACATGGTTACCCAGGAGATTTCATTTATATTTATACATATCTATATGTACGTATTAAACTTACGGAAAATTAAAAACTTTGAAAATATTTAATTCACTAGAGTTCTACAAAACAATTTTACCAAAAAACAAAACAAAAAAAAAATGGAAAGGAAAAAATATTTTTAAAAAAATCCAAAACTGGTTAAAAACCGTAACAAATTAAAATTTTCTATTCACCTTTTCTCATTCCATTTTAATAATATACAAAAAGATTGAAATTTCGGATTATGCATCCATATATCGAAATAAGTTTTCTTTTGATAAAATAAGTTTTCATTATAGTACCTACAAACAATAAAACATAATATAATGTGTGTACATATAACATACCTATATATTGTATACATTTTAAACGTATATACTTTTGACAAAATGAATGTTTTTCACTTATTTTCTACTTTGAACTTTTCAGCAAAAAGTTAAAATACTAAAACAAAATAGTCGATGTTTATTTGTGAATTTATGCATTTAGTATATACAACACAAATAAATATTATGTACCTTAGTATGTATGCATATGCATACATTTAGATAAATACAAGTACTTTAATATACTCATTTTATAAATTCAATTTTATAAAATAGTCAAAAATAAATATTTAGATTTAAATAATATTACGTATACGTAACATGATATGTATGCATGTACTTTTGAAAATTTCTTTATGTTTAACCACAAAACTACTGTAGCAATGCGGTTAGATAAATTATTTTCTTATTTTGTGAATTTCAAAAATGTTATTTGCATCCAACTATATAACAAAAATTTATATTACATACAAACATACAATGTAGATCTGTATATGAAAGTAAATTTGATTCTTATTTTGAATTTGGCACATGTGAATTTAATTTTCTGTACCTTTTCAAATTTTGCGTATCACATGTAATGCCTCAATATATGTACATACATATATACGAGTAACAATCTTATTTTGTTTATGAGCATTCTATTTCTTTTCAAAAATTTCAAAGAATTCAATAAGAGAACTTAACATTTCAATTTAAATTAATTTGAAATTAATTTGAAATTGAGTTTAAGCCAAGGTGAACCTGATACTTGTAAAAGTAATTCACTTTTTTGACAACATTCAAAAATATGTAATAAAATCAATGGAAAGCTGTGGTAAAATGACTTCAATTAAATAAAAATTAATTTGCAAATTTTGATTTTAAAAAAAGCCAAAAAAGACACCAAAAAAGGGATGTTTTAATTGAAATTAAATTTAAATTTTAATATTGTATTCTATGGTGTTGTACAAGATCCATATTATATGGATCTTGGTGTTGTATCGGTTATGGGCACGGGGTTATGGGTATGGGTATTTAATTGGGGTTGTATATGGGTTGTATCAATTTTCAATTTAATGAATTTTAACATACATATGAGTAGGCTGTCATATAAATTTGACAAATATTTAAGTTGTAAAAAAATTAAAAATATATCGGAAATCATAAAACGATTTTTTAACAAAAACCATAAAGAATATCCAATCAAAATTATCAGTTTTATAAATTTTATTATTATTTTTTTGTTGTTGTTGTATTTGGAGTACGAAATAAATTTTGATAGCAAAATTATGTGCTGATATGCAAAAATTCAATAATAAAAAAGAATTCATTCATTTCAATTGATAACGAAAATAAAGCAGAAAAGAAAATTAAAAATGCAAGATATAAAAAAACAATTCAAACAATTGAGGTAATTTTTATAATAAATTTTTTTAAATAGAATGAATTGTTTTAATGCTATAAAATAAAAAAAAAATAAAAAAAAATAGAAAAGGTCAAATTGATTTTAAAATTTTACATGGTCGACTTCATTCTGGAGCAGAATCAAAGCATTCTCAAGGAAAAATTAAAATTGAAAAAGAAAATCCAATGCTTGATGACGAAGCATTACATTTTCCACAAAATAATTTGTATTCTTCAGATGATTTTCAATTCGATTTAAACGAATTCATAAAAACTAGAATGCAACGACAAATTGAAGGAGATTCATTTCTCATTGATAGTAATAAAAATGAAAATTTATCAAATAATAAAGATGAAAGGATCTTTGTCTGTTATTCTGAAAATTGTTCAATTTCATCTTTAGCATTGATTAAAAATAAAGATTCAAATGTATGGAAATCAAATAATTTAGATTCTTGTTTTAGTAATAACACAATAAAAATAAATAATCAAGTAAATGAAATTAAACGATATTTAAATGAAAAACGAAAATCATATAATATAAATCTTGAAAATCAATTAGGAAAATTTATTCAAAAATTAGAAAAAGAAACTACACATAGTAATAATGATTACATAGTTAAAACTAAGCAAAAACAAAATTTTGTAAATACTGAAGAAATAGAAGGTAATATAAAAGTATCAAAATTAAAAGAAATTATTGTAACTGATATTGATAAAAATTTTAATGATGGAAGATGTCCGGAAAAGACATGGATTGAAACAAAATGTACTGGTAGTGAAAAGTTACAACAACGTTCAAATCAAAATTACAATAGAAATTCAACTTTAATTTTAGAGAAAAAATGCCAAGGTCCAAAAAATCAAACATATGAAGAGATTATTACAACACGAGAAAATTATATTAAAAATTTAGAAAATGAAGTTGCTAAAATAACAAAACAAATTCAACGTAATGAAATAGATAATAATTCCCTGCCAAGAAAAAAGATCACAACCGATGTTAAATTCAATCAAATTATCAATCAAGATTCCATAGAAAATGAAAATATTACCGTCGGCAACATATTGTCCTGTGATAACGATAATAACGATGATGAAAAGAAAGATGATAATTTTCAAAAGGACGAAACCAAAAAACCTTCAGTGAAATTTCTAATTTCTGATATGGATAAAATCAACAGAATTAGTAAACGAAGAAATCGTGAAAAGTCTGGTAATGAAATTAGTGAACAAAATAAAAATGAAAATATTTCTACACAAGGAGAAATAAATTCATCATGTGTATCAGTTCACTATCTTCATAACAAAATACCTGATGTAAAATCAATTGGTTGTACTAAAAAGAATGATAAAGCAGAATATATTGATACTTATCCATTTGAAAAAGAACAAAATGATAAAATTGAAAATCCAAAAACTGCTGACATTACTGTAACTGATGAGAATGATATACAAAATAATGTAATAATGAAAGCATTAAAAATTTTAGTTGAAAATCGATCAAATAATGATGTATATATAGTTATTCAATTAAAAACCGAAAATTCATTAATATTTTGCATTAATATTATCGAAAAAAAATCATCTTTACCATTAGGCTATTTTCTTGTTAATGAAAAACAATTAACTAAAGCATTAAATATTGGTATTTTTGAAAATTACATTTCATTGTTATTAATGAATACATTAAAGTTAAATTGTAAATTTTTTCAAAATGATTTCAATTTATGTAATTCATTTAATTTATATTTAAATTATTTATTAAATGAATAATTAAATTTAAATTTAAATTATATAATAATATTAACATTTTGATTTTGTTTTTTATTACTGAATAAACAAAATCATTTATTAAAATCACATTTATGTGTATTTACAACATTTTCTTATATACAATATTATTGGCTTTTAGGTAAAATAAACATCTTATGTTTACATTATTTGCTTACATTAAGATTTTATGTGTCTTATATGTATTATTTATAGACAATAACAAAGAAAAAAAAAAAAAAAAAGAAAAAAGGAAAATATTTTTTCATGCAAAGTTTGTTTTTCTTAACAATTGTTTTTGACATATAATATGGCAGCATTTTTATTATGTGATTGTAACAGAATACCATTCAGCTTACAGAGTTTTATTATTATTTTTTTAAACAATTCTAAAAGTTTCTCCTTTATGCCATAGTTGTAAATGCAATTCTTGCTTGCATTCATAGTTTGAATTTAAAATAAGAGAAAACGGGGGAGTGTGAGAAAATTTATTTCTTCATTCTACTGTATGTATGTTTTAATAAACTTTTTTGGACATAGACAAGGAATAAAATTTTTCTTTTGATTACATACACATGTATAAAATTGTAAAACTGTATTGAAACAATTGTTAGCCACTTACTGTAAAAATTTTTCTTACATATAAGAAAAAGCAAGAAAACAAGTGATCAAGAAAAAGTTGAAAAGTTATCCAATAAAATACTTTCAAACAAAAAAATAAAAAAGGGAACCAAAAAGCAAATATTATACAGAAATTGTATTATTTAGGTTTTTATCAGTTTTTTTAAACTCAAGTTCGTTTGCTTTTTTCAATTATTTATGTATGTTGTGTGTATACAAAAACTATACGATTAAGGTATAAAATGTGCACAATACATGCAGTTCGTTTTGAAAGTTGAAAATTTTCTTTCTTTCGACCTTATGACATACATAAGTAGTACAAGAAAACGAATACAATGATATCCTTTAAATGTTTATACATTCCATAGCTATATACGTACGCGTATGTACATCATGGCCAATAAACGAGAATAATATATTTTTTTTATTTTTTACTCGTGAGAAGAATATTATCACACTTCTCTCTTTGTTATTTTTAAGTTTTTCTTTTATTTAGTTAAAGCAAACAAAAAAAAAAAACTTTGGTAATAAAAAATGCAAAGGTATTGCAGATTACAATTTTTTTTTTTCATGTTTTGTACTTTTTATTTCAAATCCTTAATTTTTGTTTTTAAAAGTTATACTTTTGAAAAACCATTTTAAATTCTTTTTTTTTCTCGTTTTCTTTTTCAATTTCTGATTAAGTTTTTTTTCTTTTTTTTTTTTTTTGACTTTATCTTGATTTCAATTTAACAATTTCTACATTTGAAAAAGAAAAGAAGAAATGTTAAATAAAATGAAAAACCTTGAGGATTTTTGATAAATAATACAAATGAATAAAATGTGAAGTTTAAATAGTTTAAAATTGATTACAGAAAATTGTTCAGAGTAAAAAGTTCAAACGCTATGTATTTACAATTTAATTTTATTATTTTTAGTTTTAAAAAGATTCAAATCTATAATATCTTAAGGCGAAATTTGAAAAGAAAAAAAATATATATACATACTCGTATATAAAAGACTTTCATCATGGAAACTTTTTCAATTGAACTAATTCGAATTTTACAAATAAAATAAAATGCAGTTGAATAATAATAACATATGTATGTACACGTGTACATGTATCTTAAAGGAAATATTTAAATGTACATGCACACATTCTATTTTATATATTTTTTTTTTATCTCGAATTAAAAAATAAAAGAAAAATAAAAATGATTTCATTGTAATTTCAATTCAATAATATTTTCAGTACTTTTTAATAGTGACAAATTGATGTTTATTTAATTTATGATTCTATTATAGTTCATTGCTTAACTTAATGATAGATAAAATATATTTGAAAAAAATAATAGGAAAAATATATAAAATATGTAATATGATCAGCCTTTGTGTAACTTTAATGAGTAATCTCTGCGGATTACTGTAAGGCGAACTAATGAAATCGATTCGATGTATATAGTATACACACATATAAAATGATTATAGAGAATGTAAAAATGTTGATTTTCTCAAGGTTTTTTATCAGCTTCCGCCCACAAATCATTTTCATTGTTTCCCGCCGTACTGGCGCCATACAAAGGACACCGTTTGAACTTTATATCTTTATATATGTATAAGCATAGCAGAATAATGTAGATACATATGTAAAGCATACGCATTCGTTGAATGTGTAAATATAATGAAAATTTGAACAGAATTTCATATAATAGAAAATGTTGAAAGGAATTTAAAATTTTTTTATATTATGTTTTTTTTTTCTTTTTTGTTTACGTAATATGTAAAGATGCTATCTAAACAACATTAAGTGCAATTACAACATACGAATGGTTATACGTAGTACTTTGCTAATACACATTGGAAAATTTCCTTTTTCTATTTTCTCTATGTTTTCTACATATACACTTAGTTGAATGTACATATGTTCAACTAAAATGATAAAGTACGATTAATTTTCACATCTCTTTACATCATGTAGTCACTGGCACATGTGTATATGTATATAAATGTACATACTTATGTTGATTAAATGCACAATTGTGAGTAAATGCATATAATTTGAAAAAGTAGAAAATAAAAGAGGAAAACAAAGATGTGAGAAAAATGTAATTTTCTTTTCTTTTGTGTTTTATTTGAGTTTTAAATTACCTACACTATGAATAATCACTTCATTAAAATTGTGTACTTTATCATTAATATTAAATTTTTCATTTATATATAAATAGAATGCATACGAGAATATTTATACATACGTGATATGTACAATAAAAATAATTTCAATATAAATCGATTATGTTTTTGATATCATGTACATACATATGTATATAGGACATCATTACGTTATCAATAAGATAACATCAATCTTCGTTGAAATTTTCTGAATTATATTGATAGCTTATGAGAAATGATAGATTTCCAAAAGTATGAGGGTACCATTTACATATTATGTATGTATGTATGTGTATTTAATATAATATCATATGATATCACAAAATGTATTTACGAATGTAAAATAGGTAATCGAAATTATGTAACAGATGAGAAATAAAGAAAAATGATGAAAAAAAAAATAAATAAAAGTAGGTACGTTATTTTACGAAATCAAATACAGAAAAAATAAAACAAGACAAAACAAAATGCTGTAATTGACATACGCATATTCTTTATATATTTGAATCTGAGAATCTCTTTTATAATAAAAAAAAAAAAATACAGGTAAGTGAATATGTATGTAAAACATATTTAAAAAAATGTACATATTACTTTTTATTTTATCTTGTAAAATGATTTTGTAAAACATTCTTTACAGCTTAAAATATGTTTTACAAAAATTTTGTAAAAATGTTCCTTGTCTGATTATCTCTCAAAAAATTCTCAAATATTTTATTTAAATTACGAAAACTGATATCCGGGTTTACATTAAAATTATTTAAATTAGATAATATTCAAATTTTTTATCTGACATGAGTTAAAGTATTTTTAATTTTTTTTTTTTTTTTATATACTTATATATGTATATATTTATTTTTTTTTTTTAAAGAAAGGATAGATAAATTGTTGCTATTTATTTATTTTTTTTTAATATTTTAAAGAGTAAAAACTAGTCTAAAAAAAAGTTAACGAAGAAGTCGAATAAGAAAAGTTAAATTGCTTTAAAATTTCAATTATTTTAAAATGCTTTTATGTAAAGAATAGAAAAAAACTATAAATAATTTTTTTTTTTTTTTATTAAAGCGTACGTAAACATGAAATTGTATATAAATGCAAAAAATAAAAAGTTTACATTACAACAGAAAATTCCAAAAAGAAAATAAACATTTTATACATTTAAAAAAATGATTATTCATGGGTTAAAAAAAAAAATTAAACATAACACATTCATAAAGTAAATACTTAACTTTTTCTTGAAATAATAGAATTTTTGTAAGAATGTTAAGAAAAAAAAAATTTTTTTTTTGTTTGCAAATAAATTTTATTTATGAAAAATATCTAGAGAATAACAAAAACAAAAAAAAAAACCAACTAATTTTAATATTATAGAAGAAAGGAAATATTTCATTTTGAAATAAATTATACAAGATATCTTACAGTTTACATTATTATATGTTTTTAGTTGTAAAAGGAAATTGGTAAGTAAGTATGTAAACATCTGATGTTATTACATACAAAAATTTATAATTCCGTTTTATGAAATAAATTTTTTTTTTTTTTTAAATTAAATTAAAGAGCAAAAATTAAAAAGGACAGTGAAATACATTCAATAAACTTCAAAAAAGAAAAAAAAATGTTAAAATGAAGAAGTGAAAACTGTCACAAATTTGCATTAAAATTCTAACCTACTCTTGTTCTTCTGGTTATAGTTAATGTTTTGGATTTTCCAACAACAAAAAAAGATTTTATTTTTATTTTTTTTTTCACTCTACATTCAACCTTTCAACTTTTAAAGATTTTTATTCAAAAAATTATATAACGGAAGCAGTATTGTGTGTGTGCTGAAGTATGTATAATAACACAGAAAATTTGATTAGATTTTATTTTTTAATGTTTTATTTTATATTTTTTGTTTTTTGTTCTTTTTTGTTTCTTCTTTTCTTCTTAAAATTAATATAATTTCCATTATATAATTCCATTAAATTGTTTTATATCACTTTAATACTTGATGAACACATACATCTTCATTGCATGTGCATACAGAGGTTTAAATTTGCAATGCAAATTAAATAAAATTCAATTTGATCTTTTATATTTAAAAACACAGCACGTCTATATTATACACCCACATCTACATACATGATATATAAATTTTGTTAATAGTTTCTTTTGATTTTTATCTTTTGAATTCTATCCTTTTTATATAATAATTAAAAGAAAAAAAAAAAAACTTGAAAATATAATAGGCAATGTACATACAGTATATATTAATTTTAAATATTTATTTTAAAAAAAATGAAAAAAAAAAAAAAAAATTAAACATAATTTAAAAACAAAATGAAAAATAAAAGAGAAAAAAAATAAATGTTTGCATTTTTCAAGTTTAATTTAACAATAATTTTATTAATGTATGTGTACAATACGTACACTATGTACGTGTATATTTTATGCTATAAAAAGTGTAAAAGATGAATACTTAAATTTTGTATGATAATCTATCGTAATACATTTTCTTTAAATATTTACACACTGGTATATGTACATACATATATACGGTTTTATTATATTATTAAGTAGTAGTTCTTTTGTCAGCAAGGTTTTCTTGCATTAGGAATATTTTCTTATATGCATATAATACCAAAGATATTTTTCTTATTATATAAAAGTTGTACAAAATATAATACTAAGTAAACTTTAATTGTCTATATTAGTATATAAAGTATTATTTGCTCTTATAAGAGTAGTTATATTATTTTTCATGCTATATACATTTTAAAGTATTTTTAAGAAGATTTTTATCTATTATCACTTTTATACCATTTAAGTATGTATGTTTATATCCATATAGAATAGAAGTACATGAATTTAAGCATTTGTTATTATCTGATATACGATACGAATATTATTTTGAACATATAGATATAAACAATGTAACATGAAAATAACAAATAGATACATATACATACATATATACATATATATATATATATATATATATATATAAATATATAGATATAGGGTCAATGCGGTAGACGTTGATTACTTTGTGGTTATGTCTGAGGTTATAGAAAGGTTTGTTTAAAGAAAATTTTCACACTATAATACTATTTAATACTAGTAATATCCATAATAATTTTAGAGTATTATATTATATGATACTGTGAAAAACTACTATTGTCAGCAAAAAAATTATATTAATACGAGTATTATGTAACATCTGCATATTCGTTATGTGTGAATATGAATAAAAGAAAAAATGAAAATTAAAATAAAATAAAAAAGTAGAAAATGTATGAAAATAAATGATGAAAGTCAAAAGTTTTGTAAAATAGTTAAATTGAATTTGTAAACCGAAAAATGATAACGAAAGAAAGTAATGAAATAATACGAAATTGTGTGTATAAAGATAGAAGATTATATACATATTATACACAAATACAACTAATACAAATACAAAATGTTATATGCTTTAATGTTGAAAATTTTTGAATTTCTTTTCAAGTTGATATTAATCATTTTAAGTGTTATGTGGTTTTATCGTATATTTTATCTATTACATAACATTTACTAATATTATTTGATATCCTCTGACAAGAATAAGAGATTTAATTTATTGTACACTCGTGTATATATGCATGTACATATATGTATGTATATGTGTATACGAAGGAAACACATGAAAATCATAATTTTCATTTAGTTCATGTATACATACATTTGTACAAAATGTATGTACATCAAATTTGTTATTTTATGTTAAAGTTTATGTTAAATTACGTTATTATAGGTAGGATTATTCAAGAAAATCTTATTATATGTACCTTAATAACGTATTTAATGAGACTATGACTTTTAGGTGAAAATTAAGATTTAAAATTTGTGTTTAACATCTGTTGTTAAATGATATTATAATTTTATTTATATGCACACATTAGTATTGTGTACATATGAGTGTATACATATACATATGTACATATGTATGTACGTGATCACAGGAAACGGAAATACCATTGAAGAGCTTGCTGTTGTTATTGTTTCTTGAATAATTTATCATCTTTTGGCTTTTCCTGCCTTACTTCTAGATTATTAATTTAATAATTAATTTCTTTTCCCATACATATGTATGTACATCTACGTATAACATAAGTAGATAAATGTACGCATGTACGTAATAGGCAAAACGAGTAATTATTGTTTGCTTGAGATTTAAGTGTATGTTTATATGTATGTAATAAAATTCCTACCTATATGCATATTAAATTTCTCACAAGCTATGATTATCATTTTTATTATATACCTATACATACATACATGCGTGTTTTTTCAAAATATTTTCATTTATTATATAATGTAATGAATAAAATAATTTTAAAATAATAAAATTTTAAATAAATGAAAAATTTGTAAAATTTTTATTTTCAAACACATGAAAAACGTTGGTATTCGTTTATATACATATGTACATATGTATGTATGTATGTTCAGTGAGAATACAATATAACAAAAATAGAAACCTTTAGAGAATAAAAAAAAATTTTTTATTTTCTTGTTTTTATGGTAAAATATAAAATTTTCTTCTTTTAAAAAAAAAAAAATGTTTTATTTTTTTTCCTTTTTTTTTTCGTTTTTGAAAATAATAAATTCCCATATTTTCAAAGAATATTGTTAACGTGTACATATAGTATATATAATGAAAGAATAATAATTTTTTTTACTAAATTTCATTTCTTTTCTAAAAAGAATTTTCTTTTTTTTTTTATTCAAAATAAAAACCATATTTTCTTTTGTGTCGTTTTATGATGTAAAAAAATAATAAAAAAGCACAGTAAAGAATTTTTCATATGTGCATTTTTTAAGAATTCATGCATCACACTTAAGAATTCATGTTTGTTTGTTCGCGAGTAATACATACATACACGAGTATGTATATATTTTTTTATTCCCTAATATCTTCTTGGATATTTAAATATTTGAAGTTGTTATTTCAAAATTCCTTATAGAATTCATTTATGCAATGATAACACAACAAATCATGCAACGATAAAATGCATACATACACAGAAGTAATAAAAACGTAGCGATGTTGTAAAAATTTTTCATTTTTGAATATTAAACAATTTACGATATTTCATATTTTTACTTATCATTTTACCTGTTTTTTTTTTGTAAGTATTAAATATATACAAGAAGTTTGTTTTAATAGTTTTCCATATAATTAGAGGTTTTTTTTTTATTTAAAAAAAAATATATTTATAGTTGAGCGTGTATAAGCTGAGCATACACACACATCACATGCCGAGATACAAAACATGAATATTAGTAAAATATTAGTTTGTATAATTTTACGCCCCTACCGCATAACATGAAAACATTTTTTTGTTGATAAAGTGTGATCAGTTTGTAGAAAATTTTGTAAAATTTCATACTAAAATTATACAACAAAAATATTTGTTGTTACTAAATTGTATTATGCATATCCTAGTCAGTATACACATATTCGCAATGAGTTTGTAGAGAAACATATGTATATAATAATGTATATTTGTATCGTGTACATATGCTTGTGATTCACATAAAAATAAAACGATAACATTCCATAGTTTTGTGGTATTCTTAAAATTTAACAATATGATAACAACAGATGTACTATATATTATAAGTAATTTGTAATGGTAATGTCCTTTTCATCCATATATTAAAATGTTGGATAAATACATACATACATATATGAATATTTACATGTTGTGCATTTAAGAGTATTTTTTTTGAATTTCTATTTAACAAGGATAATTTAAATAAAAGCTTAGTGGTTTTTTTTTTATAAAGCACCATCAGTATAATGTCTAGATTTTAATCTCTTTTTCGTTTTGTGTAAATATGAATGCACTTGTTTTGGAATGCGCTCATTAAATTCATTTTTTGTTAAATCAAAATGTTTCTAGAAATTTTATCTACGTTGAAATTATATTAATTTGTACGAATGTAGACCAAAAATTATCTAAATTCTATGAAATATTTAAATAAATATAACAGACAAAATAAAAAAAATCACTTGAAATTGTTTATTTTAAAAAATTTTTTAAAGGAAATTCAATATTAACAAAAATTTAATTATTCTCTTCTAGTGATCACTTATCTTTTTTTTCATTCAATTATGTTTTTTTTTCTCTTTAGTGTTAATCTATGCCAATCATCATGATAAAATTACCATAAGTCCAGCCACATCACAAGTTGTCCATTATATAAATGATTCCCATATAGTTTTATGTAATTATCCACCAGAAATGGAAGTTAAATGGAAATCACCAAAAAATGAAATAATTAAAGATAAAAAAGGACGAGTACATATAGAAGAAAAATCACCAGGTAAATTTGAATACACGTACTTATATGTACATCCAATCATATATCTTTGTATATTGTCCTTTTTAAATTGTTTTTCTAAATTTCTTTTATTACTTAATTTCTTTATTTTAAAGGACAATTGGCTCTTGTATTTGAACATATATCACTTGCTGATAAAGGTGAATGGTCATGTGCATCAGAAAAAACAGATGATAAAAAATCATTTAAAATGATAACAAATCGTAAATATTGTTTTTCTATATTTTAATAAAATTTTGTTAGATATATAAAATTTTAGTAGAATTTTGAATATATTGATTTGTATTTGATTGATTAGAGCCAATATCATTTATGGATACACCAATAATACAAACAGCTCAAGAAGGAAAAGATAAAAATATACGTTGTGAAGTTAAAGGTGATCCAGAGCCAACTGTTTCTTGGTCATTTAATGGTCAAGCAATATTACGTAAGTATTATTACATACATACATATATATATAAATAAATTTGATTTCAATCATTATTCAAACCACATTGCAAATAGTTGGTACCTTTAGTATGAAACTTTTTTGATTTAAATATCCAACATCTGTGATTTAATAAAACTTTTTCCATTTCTGGTGAATAACTACTATAGTAAAGAAGGAACAGAAGAAAATAGAAAAAACTCTTTTCTTTTATTATTTCCACACTTCGTTATAGTTTGATTGAAAAGAAGAAAGTTTCTGTGAAAAACAAAAAAAAAAAAAAAACGAATACACATAAGAAAATTATTAAATTTATTTTTATTTATTCCAGTCATAATTTCAATAATCTAAAATTAATATATTTTTCTATATGTGTGTGTTCTTTGTTTTGAACTTTATTGTTTTTATTGTACGTATTTTTTGTGATAATTCATATTTTCCTTAATATATGTATGTATATGTACATATATATGTTTAACATTTTTTATCTTTAATCATTTTATTTTTATGTAGCTCCTAACACGAAATTCACGAAATTAGCTGATGGTCTACTAGTCAAAAATGTATCGAAAAATGATAGTGGAGAATATACGTGTCGTGCATTTCAAGTATCTGAAATAATAAATGATGTTAAAGAACAAACAATATTACTTAAAATTCTACGTAAGTACATACATACTTTTATATTATGATGTTTTGTATTCTTTTATCATTTCATATGACAATTGACTTTTGTGTATACCTATGTATATATTGTTGAACATAATAAAATTTTCATTTATATATTTATTCACACTTTTATTTTATAAATCAAGCATTAATATGAACATAAAACTTTGTTAAATTATAAATTATATGATGAAATTAAAATTAAAATAACATAGGACATAAAATTCACACCTAATTGAAGGATAATACAGATTGAATGAAATTTATAATTAAAATAAATTCAAAGAAAAAAACAGATTTTTTCAACGGTTTTTTGTGTTTTGAATTCAAATAAATTTGAATGTAATGTCCATAGCATTTTTAATTTCAATGATCGATTTGAATTTTCTAGTACAGATCAAATTTCTTATTTTCACGTCCTTTTAAAATTTAAAACGTACGTAAAGCATACAGAAATAATAATGCTGACATGGATAATTTTGTTCTATTTAGAACTTTTCATTAAATGCATAATTTTTTTATTATGTTATAAAAATCATCGTTTGTTATATTTTATAATCATTAAATTTATGGTTAATATTTTGATTGTTTTTGTTTAAAGTTTGACTTTATTACATATTTTTCATTTATGAGTATAGCTAACGTATAATATATTTTACCTTATCAAAATCTTTAAATTTTGTATCGTTTTTATTTAATTTGTAAATGGAACATGTGTATAAAAATATCTATATGTGAACAAGAAATTCATAAAATATTTGTATTTATGTAAGTAATTTTATCCATATGTATGCTTCTCATATATCCAATAAGTATATTTCTTATACACAACATAAATATAGTTTACACGAGTTTGGTATGTATTAAAATATTTTCCTTTCTACATAAACTAAACGTATGTTTATAATATGTGTGTATACATGTGAGGAATAACATTAGCAAAATTATTATTTCAGAAGTCAATTAAGCTTGGAATTTTGATTGGCTTGTGATATTAATTTTGCCTCTTAAGAATGAATATAAATTTAGTTAGGGTGTAAAGTGTTGTTCATATATAAATGGATACACACATACATTCATATGTATTTTACATGTATGTATAGAATGCAAAAATATAGAATGTATTTTGTGAAAATATGTGTGTTGACTGAACAATATGATCTATATTTTAGATGTTATAAGGACACGTACATATATTAAAAATGAGTAACAAATGTATTTGTACTTGTCGCAGGATGGTAATTTTATACCATCGATGCTATTTATGTGTATATACGTAAATTATTTACACACATATTTATATATTTATATATCGATATACATCAACGAAATATGGCTTACAATTACTATAAACATCATCACATATATTATAGAAACAAACGTACAGTTTAGACAACAATTCTTTTTTGTATTGTGTATCGATGCCTAGTTTGGGTATACGTATACAGAGCAAAACAAACTTGAAAATGGCATTTAAAGGCTTGTCAGCAAAATTAAAGGATGTGTACTGAATTACAATGTATATTTATGTGTTACGTAATGTATGATATTATTTATTCTATCGGTATACAAAATACCTATTCAAAGGAAAATATGCAATGTACGTTTTAAAAAACACACATGTAAACTTGTACATATAATCATCTAGAAGTTCATATATTAGTAGGTGTGGGTGTCCGCAAAATATAATTACGTTTACGTATCTACTTAAAATAAGAAAATATTACAACAATGAGCTATGCGAACTCAACTCCTCAACTCTTGAAACTAAACGATTTCTACCCATAAATTTGTACACTTACAGATGTAAGTGTATTACATTTTGTAGAAATGTTATCGATGAAATTTTTAAAATTAACATTTTAATATTTTATTATATAAAAGGATTATTTATATTGTAAATGTATCTGTCTACACATATGTATGTATGTATGTTGCTTGCTTAAAACAGATCATTTATACAGATCAAAACAAACAAATGAAATTTATTTGAAACAAAATATTTTCGAAATTTAAAGAATGACACAAAAATAAATAAGTAATTTATTCATTTTACTGACATAATAATTTACTATTTAACTTTTCTATTAAGATAATTATTTAATTATAAAATTTTTAATAGAGATTATTTTAATTTACCATAATTAGATTACTATTTGCATTTATAATTTTCTTATTAAAAATCTAAATGTAAATTTTAATCAAACAATTTAGTTAATTGTATATGCATACGTAATGTTTAATTTTGTTTAAATTTAAATTTCGAGTAAATATTTTCCAGTATACAAAAATTTAATAATTATGTTTGTAGAGAACTTTACAAACAATTGCCTTCATTTTTCTTTCATATAAATAAGAGTTTTAGTATAATTATGGTTAAGGGTCAGAATTTAAAATATTATTATGGTTATATAATTTCTATTTTGTGGAATATATTTTATTATTAAACAAAGATTTAAAAAATATTAAAATATTCCTTTCGAATCGTATACATTATTTACAAAATCATTCATTCTTATAATTACATCCCATGTGTATTAGTATGTATGTGCAGATATGTATGCACACAAATTCGTTGAATATAAAATTTGAATACGAAAATTTATGCAATTTCATTTTAACAGATAAACCAATAGCACCATCACATAAAAATCGTGATGTTCAGTACGGTTATGTGAATGGTATCGTCAATTTAACATGTGAAGCCATTGCTGAACCGCATGCAAATTTTACATGGATACGTCATGGTAAAAAGTTAAGTCCACGTACACATAATATATATCATGGTAATCATACATCGATGCTTCAAGTATTTGTTAGTGATGAAAAAGTTTTCGGTGTATATAAATGTAAGGCAACAAATGAATATGGTACACTTGAACGTCAAATAGAATTAACTGAAGGTACAAAACCAGATCCACCATCGCAAGTTAGTTTACGTGGTGTCAATTCAGATACATTTGATATTGATGTTGGTGCTGTAAGAACATCAGCAACACCAAATGCAATGGCTATTAATGGTTATCGTTTTGAATTAATACCAGAAGATTTGTATAAAGAAAAAAGTGGTAAATGGGATGCAGCTAGAATTTTAGAATTTGGATTTGAGGATGGTAAGCAAATATTAAATAATAAATACGCTATAAATGATCCTAAACATGTTTTTCCAAAATCTTTATTATTTTTTTTTATGAACACAAAATTTATTACCATTTTCATTGTTAATTTTTGTTCCTTTTCTTTATATCTTTTAAAATTTATAGGTGTGACATTTTTAATAAATAATTTAACACCGAATACAACGTATTTAGTTCGTGTTGCATCTAAAAATCCAGCTGGTTTAAGTGATTGGACTGAAACAAAAAAATTTACAACTTATCCAAAGGAGCCAATGATGACATCATCAGCATTTTCATATGGAAATTTTAAATCATTCACAATTACTGTGTTCATTATTAGTATTCTATTTCAATTATTAGATAGTACTTTTGTTAATTATGAATTTATGTTAAAAGGTAAATTTTTAAATGATTTTAAATTGTGAAATTTCTTCCCTAAAAACTAAAATAAAAACGGAAAAAAACAAAAATGGTAAAAAAATTCACCAAAAAATTTTGAATGTGATTTTAGATTTTTTTTATACAAATTATAAAATAGAAAGTCATATTGAAAACATAACATAATATATGAAATTAAAAGAAAAAGCGCGTCTTCGACTAACCGATGAATAATCAATTTCAAGAAATTTATTATTTTTAAATATTAGTAAATTTGACTGAAATATACACTGCACTCCATACTATTTCTATATTGATTATATTGTATCATATATTTTATTCATTTAATTTTATCAAATTTTTGCATTATTAATTTTATCTATTTATGAATTTTATGTCGTTATGAATGTGAATATTATAATATCATCTTGCCTATATTTTTATTTATTTCCTTTTAAATTTATTTATTTATTTTATTTTATCATATAGAGTTTACATATAAAACATTTAAATAAATTATAAAATTAAAAACAAAAAAAAAAAAATGTACCTATTGTATATTTATATTAAGTGTTTCAATTAGAGGGATTTATAATAGTTAAAATTATATTTAACTTAAGTTACAAAATAAATAAAAATAAAAGAATAAAATAAACATACCTAAAATAAATGCAAATTTTAATTCAAATTACAAAAAAAAAAAAAAAAAAAACGTTTATTTCATTATAGATTTACAAAATTCTATTTGAAATATTTTTATTGATTATTTTATGATTTCTAGAAATGTAAATCATATAATAAATTCTTTCCAAAAAATTCTACAAAAAAAAACAAAAATGAATAAATAAAATATAGACGATATTAAGATACGGTAATACTTGGATAAAAAAAAATGAACAATAAATCAAATAAATATCTACATATAGAAAATAATATTTAGGCCAAACTCTATATAGTAATTAATTTATGTACTTTTATTTTGTTCTAGAAAAAGGACAAAAAAATAATCAAATTAAATGAAATCAAAAATTATTCAAATTTGAGATGGGATAAATCGACTGTATAATAAATATTATATTCTATATATAATCTTTACCAAACATCTGTTTCTAAAATAAGAAAAATAAGACAA
The DNA here is from genome assembly GCA_963971155.1 of Anthrax anthrax. Classification (NCBI taxonomy): domain Eukaryota; kingdom Metazoa; phylum Arthropoda; class Insecta; order Diptera; family Bombyliidae; genus Anthrax; species Anthrax anthrax. The sequence goes on from OZ020119.1 coordinate 25,402,022, forward strand.
AAAATTAACTTCCAAAAGAAAGAATATATTTTCAAAATGACAATTTTATTTGAATTTCAAATTTTTCCTAAACCCAAAAAAGAACTTTTTACAAAGAAAATAAAAACTTAAGAAAAAACAAAATTTTTTTTTTTATAAAGATTTTCTTTTCTTTTTATTTGAGTTCTAAAATTTGATGAACTTATTTAACATATGTTTTGTGTATAGGTTTTGAAATTTGTTTTACAAGGAAACCATTTAAAAAAAAGTTATTGGAAAAAACGTTTTACATCTAAAAAAAAAAAAAAAAAAAAAAACAAAAAATTGTAAATTGTTAGCCAAAAAACAAAATATATGAATATAAATAAAAATAAAAAGTAACGTATAATAATAATGTCGTTGATAAAATTTGGTATTTAAATATTTGTACGTCGTTTAGTGTAGAAAATCTCGAAATAATTAAATAAATTTTAGAATAAGATATGAAATTAATAAATTAATATTGAAAATTACTCATCAAAATATAGAAAAATTTTTCATTAAAAATTTAGTTAGAAATTTCATTAAAAGTTAAAATATATAAAAACAAAATTAGAAAACAGTATAACATAGAACAATTCTAATTATGTAACCTTTTTTTAAAAAGTTCATAATTTGAAAGTAAAAATTTTTCATTTAAAAATTTGCTAAATTGATTTTCTATATTTTATTCATATTTATTTTGTATTCATTTTTTTTTTTTTTTACTTGTTTTTCCTTAATTTATTTTCCAATTAACAAAAAATTCTCGTATACATTTTTTTTTTCTTCTCATTAAATAATTTAATGAATTTTTGTTTCTTTTCATTTTATCTTATCAATTTTGTAAATGGAAATTTATTCGAAAAAATAAGCTGAATGAAGCATAGATATTATTTTGATGAAAAAAAAAAAACAAAATATTTTGGAAAAAGGACAATTTAATAAACTTAGTTTTTTAATATTTGTTAATGGATTCGTTATATACAAAAAATCATAAATATTTTTATGATGAAAAAAAGAAAACATAAAATAACAATTAAAAGAAACGTTTTTCAATTAGAAAAAACAACAAAAAAAACAAAATATGAATAAAATGAAATACAATAAGACGATATACATATTGTATAATGTTTTCTTTAAAAAAAATTTTTTTTTTTATAATGAATACTTAGAGTATAAAAGAATCATAACATTAATTTATGAGATTAGGCAAGAATTAATGTTATGAAATGATCGCATTGAAAATGAAAAGAGAATATAACGATTATTATAATTTCCTTTTAGATTTAATTTTTTTCTTTATTTATTCCTTATTTATTGTGATTTTTCTTTGTTCATTAATTCGTGAATGTTATTATATAAAAGTTAAATGAGTATACACGTGTACGAGCATATTTTGTATATAATGATTTATTCGTATGAGTTTTTCAAAGTAAATAATTTATTATGAATTCATAAATGTTAACTGATATATACATGTACATTTAAGTTCTATTCACATTCTTGAACTAGAATAGAAAGTAAAAAAATAAAAAAAAATAAAAAATAATAATAACAATTAACGCGAATGCAATTAAAATTAAATTTAAAAAAAATTACTAATTAATTTACTGATAAATTTTATGAATTAAATATTAAATTTTTTTTTATTTTTTAATATTTTGAATAAAATTGATTTAATTTTAATTAAAAATCTCTAATTATTCTAGCATAATTCTAATATAATAATAGATTTAAAGAATTTAAAAGAAAATAATGACATTCAAAAATTAATTACTCGTACATACCTACATAATATACAGATAGATAAGTTGTATAATTAAAATATTGCCAAACAAAAATGAATTTTGATTTTTTATATTATGAATTTATTTATTTTCAAATAAAAAAATTTTCAAAAAATTTAGGTAAATTAAAATATAATCATATTTTTCGTTTAAAAATTACATTACATATTTTTTTATGTGTATGTATGTAAAAACACAAAAAAAAAAACCAAAGAAAACAAAAATAAAATGAAAATAATATCTTTTCTTCTTAAATACCTGATGACTGATGATAATTAACAAAAATATAAAATAAAATAAATAATTAATTAGAAATATAGTGAGAAGAAAATTAAATTAAATTAAATTATTGAATAAATTTAAAATTCATATTAATATTCATGTAGTTAAATAGTACATTAATGTGTAATAAAGAGAAAGGAGGAAAAGGAAATAAAAAAATGAAATAAATTAAAAAACCAAATAATATAAATTTAAAAAAAAAAAAAAACACATTAAATCTGAATTAACATTATTTGTTTATAATAAATATTGAATTTGAGTAAATTTTATTTAAAATGTTTATCATTCTGCATATATACAAACATAACGTATATATATAGATGAATTTTCATGCAATACATGTACATGCATATACATATGTATATTTTATAAATGGTCACATGATAATATAATAAAAGTAAAATTTGTACAGTGAAGCTATGTTGAAAATAAATAAAAAAATCTATATATAAAAAAAAAAACTTCATTATTTATTTATTTACTTATTTTGAAATGTTTACTTATATAATGATATAATTACAATATGATAAATGTGTTATATACATGCATAGACAAATTTATGAATAAATAATTGAAAAAAAAAAAAAAAACATTCACTTATTATTAAAATATAAAATATAATTAAATGACGTAAATATTAATATGTACTGTAATACATATAGATGAGGTTTTTTACAGGGTGTTTGTTCATTATTACATTTAAATTATTATATGTTAAAAAACAGAAAATTACAAAATAAAAAAAATAAAAAAAAAAACAGAAAATAAAATAATAATATACAAAGGAAAATCTATATAATATTAATTGCTATATAATTATTAAGTCTATAATATATAAATGTCAGCGCTGTTTATAAAATTAAATATATTAGTGTAACTTATATACATACATACATGATTATATTATAATTATCATTTATAATTCTAATTATTATAAATAATTATAACTATGTACTATCGAAAAAATATGATGAAAGAAAGTGAAAAAAATGCAGGATAAATGAAAATAAATGTTTAAATTTAAATCGATAATATTGAATAAAATTGATATTACATGAATTCATACATACATAACATATACTGTAAATATATTCCACATAATACAATTATACAAAAATAAAATTACATTATAATGCTTTATAATAACCAATAAAAAAAAGAATAAAAATAACAAATTGTCTTACAGAATATTTGATTGTCTTTTATTTTTCTTATGCTTTCTTTATATCAAATCTATCAAATTTTACAAAAGGTTAATCACCTGAATAAAAATAAAAAAAAAAGTTTTATATATATGGACTTTTGAAAAAAATAAAAAACACCACTTGTTGTATCATTTTGAACACAAACGTTCTTTTACTTACTTTAAAATACTCTACAAATTTCAAATTTCATGAAATGTGCACATGTGTACATTATGATATATAGTTCACATATGTACGTGTATGTAGAATTTTCACATATGTATGTACAATACACACTACTTTTGTTGATGTTTTCTTCTGTTAAGTTTTCTTCCTTTCGTTCGGTATAAGCCTTCTTAAATATTTTGATGTTTGCTTTCAACAAGAAAAAAAAAAACACAAGAAAAGGAAATTATTTCTTTTTTGAGTTGTCATCTAAAATGATGACAAAGACAATGTTACAAAATAACACCCTCTTATAACGCACATATAAATGTGAAATAAAAATAGAAAAAAAGAAAATCTATAGCTAATTTCACTTTTTTTTTTCATCAAGTAGTTTCCTGTCGTCTTCTCTTTTTTTTTCTGTTTTTTCTGTTTGTGGTTTTCGTATTTTGTTGTTGTTGTTTCTGATTTTCATTTTTCTTCGTTGACTACATTATTATAATAACTGTATATTGAAAAAAGAAAATTATGAAAAAAGGCATACAAAAATGTTGAATATAAATGTAGGAAAAAACAAGCATCCTAATGTGACGTTTCATAGTTATAAAAAAGAGAAAATTATTTTATATTATATTTTCGTGTCTATGGAAATTTTGAATTATATTTTTACAAATTTGTATACACTTCATGTGTTGCAAGGGGGAAAAAATGTAGAATTAAAATTTGCATTTTGTAAAATGTTTTCGCTTTTTGTTTTTTTTTTTTAAACAAAATCCTTTTTTTGTGAATTTTGTATTTTTTATTTTTTCATCGCCATCATCATAATAGGACATACACTGTACATGAAAAAGCAAAAAAAATGTTTAATAGCCAGTCGTATTATTAAGGATAATGATTATTGAAAATTATTTGTCGTCATTATTATTTATGCATAATTTATTGATTACGAATTAAATGAAAGATATACAAAAAATATAAAATGATGTAATCGATATAAATGATATACATATAAATAATTTAACCGATTTTTTATTACAGATTTATTGTACAATAAAAACAATTGTAACATTTATAAATTTTATAATTAAAAATTTATATTCTTTCTAAATGTTACTAATTTTATGTTTTTACGAATATTAAAAATTTTCAATTCATAACGTTATTATTAACATTTTACTATTTTCAATATGTGAATTAGAGCTTATAAATAATTTCATATTATTTGATTCTATTGAAAATTTATTTAAAAAAGAAAAAAAAAAAAAAAAAATAACACTGCATGATGTGAACACATTTCAAATTTTAATTTTTTGCCTTTTTAAAATTCATGCAAATTTTTTTTTATACATGTACGTATACATATGCATGTACATATGTATATCATACAAATTTTGTAAAATTTAATTCATAAAAATTCGTATTTTTCGTATTTGTTATATGAATAAAAAAAAAAAAAATAAGTTTAGTGAATTAGTATATGATTTGCGTATCCAAATTATAGATATAATATATCCCTTTTCAAATATTTCAACGCAAATAACGTATATATATGTAATTTTTTTAAATAAAAATAATTTTATTTTTAAATATATGCCGATATATTTTATGAATAAAAATTCTTAATTCAGATCAGAATTTAAACGCTTCACAAAATTTTGAAATAATTTTTTAATATAATAAAAAATATTTGAAAAAAAAAAATAAAATAAAATAAAATGTTCAAACAAAAGTTTGAATAAAAAAATAAATAAATAAATAAATAACATAAAAATTGTATATCATATGATATTTATCTGAATAAAAGTTCATATGGTTTTTTTTAGTTTGCATGTACACACGTGTGTATCTCTATCATCATAAATATGTGTTCAAATTTATATTGTATGTGTATTAGTATTACCATAGGTATTACGTAAATTATTATCGAAATTTAGAAATTCGTATTCAAATGTACCACATAGAGATTAGCTAAAGATCTATAGTGTACCAATATCTTTGGCATATTGCCAATAATAATGGTTTTAAAATATTTTTGCATTTTACCGCATTTGTAAATTTTGTTTCTGTATTCTATAAATTTATTTTATTTTTTTTAAAAAAAAAAGGAAAAAAAAATTAGTAGAGAAAAATAATCAAAATGCAGAAAAATATTTTCTTCCTGTATTCTATATTAAAAAAAAAAAAAAAAAAACTGTAGTTTTGTAGATGTCAGTTATTTGTTTCGGTGATTTGTTTTTCCTAAAGCAAGGAGAAAATTTTACTACTACTTTCTATAAATCAGTCGTTAGCATGAATTTTCCTACTAAAGGAAAATTTAAATAATAAAAAAATTGAACTTGTTTTATATTTAATAAATATTACAAATAATTACAGACTACCGAGAACTCATTTAATATGTTTATATAAAATATTAAGGACTATTTAACATCCTGTACAAATAAATTTTCCTTATTATTTCATATTTTAAATTAATTTTTTATTTGAATAATTAATAATAAAATTGAAAATAATCATAAATTCATGCATGTAGTACTTCATAATGAAAGAGTTCATAATACTTGTGCATTTATGTAAATGTACTGTTAATTTCCATTTAAAAAAGTAAAAAAAAAAATTTTTTTTCTCATTTTATATTGATAAAATAATTAACAAAAATTATTATTATGAATGTTTGTTTGTTATTTACATGCCGTAATTTATTTTTAATTAAATTATTATTCATGTAATGAAAAATAACCAAATAAATAACAAATAACTGCGGTTAATGCGTACATAAAATTGTTATTAAATGTTTTTCTCTTCATTTTTTTTTTTTTTAATTTCAATTCTTTTATTTTCATACTGTTTTATTTATGTATTTGTTTAATCTACTTTGGGGTAAACCGTATTCACTGTCAACAAAATTCATATGTATTGTATCTATATATGTACGTACATTCATACGTATACGTATACATACAATCGTAATTATTATAATTATTGATTTCGATTTTTGGTTTTTATGATTATTATTATTATTTTGCTTACATACATATACAGTTTTGTGTAAATTATACAAATATAAACAAAAATACAAACACATGCAAAATACATTAAGTGCATTTACGTTCTTCATTAAAATTTTATTACAAAACAATTTATACATAATATTTATGCAATTATATATTATGTATGTGTGCATAAATGAAATTTTAAATATTATTTCATAAATATTTATTCAAGTGTATATGTATTTGTTCATATAGGCAATACTTACAAACATTAAATTTTGATTTTATATTGCATTTCTGTTTTTTTCATACTGTAACTAAATGTAAATAGAAAATACTTTAATGTTTTTTCAATTTTATGGTCTTTTGAAATTTAATTGATGGTACTTTATTCATACACCTTAGTTTAAATTCCATCAACTTTAAACAACATTTATTTTACTAAATATGTATTTATGTAAAAGTGTTGAATTCAATTAGAATAATTAACTTATTAGTAATAAATAAAAAAATTGACATTCATACACACATATGTACATATACATATGTACGAAATTCTTGTGAAATTTTCGTTATTTTTTTTTTTAATTCAATTATTTATTAAATTATTTTAATTATTCTATTACAATTTAAATGGCCTTTCTCATAATAAACTTTAATTATATATTTAATTCTTATATGCATGTACATGTAAATGTATGTTTACATATGAAGTTTATTTTCTTCAATGAATTGAACAAAATTAAATTTTATAATGAATATAATCTTAGACGATAAGAAAATTTAATTTTCATTTTAAAACGTTTGTATAATATGGTACGTACATGCAGTAAATGGCTACATATACATACATAAAAGTCTTTATTTCTACATGTATACACATATACGACTATTTTTTAAAAGATATATTCTCTTAATTGCTCAACAAATATACATACATACGTAATATAATATGATATATATAAGATATCTGTTTTTATGTATATCTAATAATGTGTACATATACATACTTGTACGGACGTATACAAATTTACGTAAAGACACATGTACATATATGTACATATAATTCTATATAGATAACATACCAATTATTTAAAATTTTACATAACACACCTTATAGCTTATATCATATATGTATGTATGTATGTATGAATACATATGTAAGTAATAATTTTCTATTTAGTACACATTAATAAAATTTCTAATTAGAAATCGTAAATTTTCTTTAACGTTACAAATAACAATAAAGTAATTTAATTTTATATTTTGAAATACGCGAACATAATTTAACATTTTATTGTATTCAAGACATACTACCTACATACATATACATATTTATACTATGTGGTATTATGTAAACCCACGCAATGTAAACATTTGTTTATGTACAAAAAAGGGAGGGAAAAAAAAGCTCGTTATTAAAAACCCATTTTATTTATTATGTAAATATATAATTATCGAACAAACAGGATTTTCTTTTATTGTGTGTTTAAAAGAAAAACATGTACATTAAGCAAATTAAAAGTAAAAAGCAAGCGGTTTTTAAGAAAATGAAATAAAAAAAGTAATGAAGAATAAATAAAAGTAAATAAAGTATGAATTCTTTATTGTTGAGAAATAATATCTTCGACGATGTTTATTTATTTATTTTTTATTTTATTTCAATATTTACCTTTATATTTTGTCACAGTATCCCTTTTTTCATTTAGTTCAATATTTTTGAAAATAATTTACGTTGTAAATATTCATACATATGTACATACACATATCCAAAACTATGAATATACTGAACGAATTTATGTAAAAGGAGTGTGTGTACGTAGAAAAAAAAAATTTGAAATAAATTCTCTAAATATGTTTGTACGTGACTAACAATTTTATTTTATAGTACTTTTATCATTTAAAATTCGATCTGCTATGAAATTTCAAATTTTTTATGTATACAAAATGTACTAACTACATTTTCACTTCGTACAGTATATACAGACCATAATATTTTATGTGTACGTATATATACAATTTTCTTGTACAATTTAGACCACAACAAACAACATATTTTATTAGTGTCACACTAGATTTTATTTGAAATTTGTAAACTTTTCTACACCTCATTTTTCTGTATTCGTGTGAATTTGTTGTATTTTTAATACCATAAAATACATGTATGTATATATGTGGAATGAATAATACACAAATAGTAAACTTTTATCAATAAAAAAAGAAAATATAGAAAAACAACGGGTTGAGAAAATAATGAAAAAGTAACCTATTCAGTAAATTTAGAAAAGTGTGATAAAATAGTGCCAGTCACATTTCAATAGAAATCCAAACGTGTAGACACATATAAACAATAATGCATGGATGCACTTATGTATGCACAACATGCATAGCATATGTGCTGTATAGTGCACATTTAGCAAAAAAAAAACAAAAACAAAAAAAAAAGATTACAATAGAACAATGTTGAGCATTTTTGTCGACATTTAAAAAGGGAAATGTATTACATTTGTTTCGCATTATTTTCACATAAATGTACTATTTGTGTGAAAAACTATAGAAACAGACGAGTCGGAAAGGTGTAAAAATGTCATATAATATTCACTACAATTGTTTACATTAATCATTTCAATAAAAAAATTTTTTATATTTTTTCATGATATTTTTTAAGGACAAACAATACAAAAGTACATTCAAAAAATATGTCAATTTATAGGAAGAAAATATGAACTAAAAGGATAATGATGAATCTTTTTTTTTTTCAATATAGTTAAAAAATGATATTCATAATTGCGAGAAAAATTAAATTTTGCCATAAAAAGGAATTTAATTTAAATGAAAAATTTATTATGAAAATGTAGTATATCAAATGTACGCATATATCAAATAAGAAATTTATTTTGAAAAGATTTAACGTTGAATTGTTATTCCATACTAACGTTTAAAATGTATCTAAATGAAAATTTCACAAATAACTATGGGAATCGCATATTCAAAATGATTTGTTTATAAAATATTTATTTTTTCATACAATAACTTGACTAATGTTGTGATCATTTTAAACATATGCATACATATGAACATATACATAAACATAAACATATGAACGTACATACATACTTATGTATCTTAGAAAATTTGTTGAATGAATTCCAATTAAATTAAACTTCCAACTTTGTTTATTTCACGATTCATTCACGAAATTAGAAGTAATATAAATTTTCATGACATACATATAGTATATTTTAAATTTTAGCTATAGACCAAAACTAATAAGTTTACAGTGTTCAGTACATTTTATTATTTAGAAAAGTTTTTTTTTTTTTTTGCAAAACAAAAAAGACTAAAATAAATGTCTTTTATAAGGTTGGTTTAATTAGTTGCGGATTTAAGGAAAATTTCAGTTTTATCATACGAAATTTGTAATCTATTGTCTACTAATACTTAAACCTTACTTTATAAGCTTTTCCGCTTGAATGTATATTCGAAGTAAAATATTTTGATTTAATACGCGTACCTTGATGAACATAAATAATATGATATGTTATCACACATATTAAAAGTTTATCATTTTTCTTATTTTGTTAACCAAATATTTGTTTGTAATTGGTACTAGATTTATATAAAACAAATTTTAATCTTTATTTTTCTTTAAATCTAGATAAATAAACACAAGTACAAAATGCTCATAGATTTCTAAAGTGTTCATTGTATGTTGTTTTTTTTTTTGAATTTTGTTTGAAAGTTACTTGAACTTAACAAGCGCAAAAATCAATTTAGCAGCAAATTCATTTCAAAAAGTTTAGGAAATAATAAAACCAACTTATAAGCTCATACAAATTTACGTACGTTTTAACACATGAAATGATAGCAGATTAAACCATATTTCACATACATACATATATGTACGAGAACATATGTATTCGAATTTATTCACATAGAAAATGTAAATTCAAAACGCAATACGTTACATAAGTTAATTTTTGGTTTTTAGATTTCTACCTTAAAACTAAAATCCAAGTGTTCAATGATTTTAAAGAATATTTAACCATAATATTAATTTTGTCTTTAAAATATATATAATGATTATATACTTACAATTTTCAAAAGAACACACTTTGTACGTGTTACATTTATACACATACACATTTATATATAAAAGAAAAAATTAACCCATTCACTTATAACCTTCGCATGAAATTTTCCAGCTAATACATATGAAAATACATAAAATTTGATAATCTACCAATATATATTTTTGTATATGTATTAAGTACTTCGTAAAACGTATGTATACATACATATCAGATAAAATATGAGAAAGTATTTCTTAGTTGACACAAATATAACTGACTATATTAAAAGATTAAAAAGGACTTAAAGTCTTTCTAAGAGCATACAACTAATAAAATCTGGTAAAGGTAAATTTTTCAACTTCAAGTTTTAATTCGATTCTGAAAAAGTTTTTATATAAAATTGAATACCATTATGTACAAAATATTAAGGTGTATTACTTTACTTATTTATATGTAGGTTACGTAAGTACATATGTGTATGAGTAAAAGATTCTTATATGTTATGTATACATACATATTTAGACAAACACATGAGCTATATGAAGTAAATGCAACTATAATTGTAAAGTTCACGTTCACATTTTTGTTTGTTATCATCATCTTTGAGTATATTGTAGATACGGTATGAGAAAAGTATAAAAAACTTTTCCTCAAAAATTTGTCAGAAAATTATCTCAGATGAATATAGTGATATTATATGTATGTATATACACATACATTCTTACATAAATGTACAAAGATAATAGCACGTTTGTGCAATGGATAAAAATTAATTTGAAATGTGGGTATACGCTGAATAGATTAAAATAAAATGAAAACCATAACGAGAGCAACAAATTAGAAAGGATACTTATATCATCTTAATAAGCTGAAATCTATGATTCATTAACATCCTCAAACACATATAAATAGATGTATATACATAATATATTACATTCTATGTAAGCATGATTTTATGTATCTATTGTGAACGTATATTTGTGTACATTATGTACATTTTAAATTTATTCCTGGTTTTTTGTTCTTTTCATGATAATAATTACCATAAACTTATATAATTAGTACAAATGCACATCTGCATATGCATGTTTAAGGTAATATTTGCACACAAAATTTAAAATGATAAAAATCTAATAAAGTACATTATATCTTTCAACATACGTGTTATTTACACGTATGTATGTATAAACATTTAATTTTATACTACGATAAATGAAATGTTTTATTTTCATCATTTTCTAAAATTTTATTTTCGTTTTTAAAATGTTATTTTTTAAATGAAAATTTTTCAAATTATTATGATTTTCTTTTACTATAAGTATCATCATCAAAATAATATTATCTTCATCGTTGTCATTATTATCATCATCGTTAAAAAAATTTTATTACCTAAAACAATTAAAAAACTAAGAAAATATAGGTCAGCAATTAAGTGCAGCAGCAAACATTAAAAAATTTATGTTTAAAATTTTCTTTTAGGTTTTCTGTTTTCGATATTTTCTTTTATTTTTTTCCAAACTTGGATTTCCTTTTATGGTACAAAACAAATATACATACATAAACATTTTATATAAATTTCGTGTATTTTTAGGTGCATTTACTATTTTGCCCCCATACTATATAATTCGATATTTCCTTACTATACAAAAGTTTTGTGTTTTTCTTTTAAATTTGTTTTCATTTTATTTTTTATTTTTATTAGATAATGAAAAAGTTTTCTCAATTAAAAGAAAATTTTCTTCAACATTTTGAATGTTTCTTATTTTGTTTTCGAAATTCTTTGTTTTGGTTTCAATTTTGTTTTGTGTTGAAAACAAAAAAAAAACAAAACAATAATAATAAGAAAATGCGTCTTTTTTAAATTTTTTAATTATGAAAAATATAATTAAATAAATAAATTATCATAGTCGTATTTTTAAATATGTATTATAGTTTTTTTTTGCATTTTTTCTCTTTTATGGCTTTGGTTTTATAAAGATTTTTAATTTCTTAAAAAATAAAAAATAAAATCTTCTATCTAATTAAAATAATAAATGACTTAATTACAAAAAGAAAATGATTTTCTAACGAAATTCAATTACCAAAATTTAAATTATTTATATAATTTTCTTTTTCTTATTTTCAAAAATTGAAAAAACATACAAATATATGTACGTACATGCATGTAATTGTGTTACATATTTAAAATTTTCTATCATCGATCATACAAATATGTTTACAGATGTGTATGTATATTCATTTTTATTTAATCAATTAATCAATAAATTTTCTATTTAGATGAAATTAAATCAAATTCATTTACAAATACAACAAAATTAAACAATTGAATATGTATCAATAAAATAAAATTGTGTGTTGAATTGATGCTCCTTTATTTTGAAAAATAAGACAAAAAAAGAAGAAAATAAAAAAGAAAAGCTTAAATCAAATACTCTCAGGGCATATACAATATATTGTGTATATGATATAAAATAAGAACAAAGGTATTTATATATTTTGTGGTGCAATATACTAACGCAAAAAATGTAACTATATAATCTATACGTGTTGTATTTGATAAAATTACAGCAATGAATGTGAAGAGAATGGATGCAAACTAAAAAGATACGATCAATTTAATAGAAGTTAACGTAATTCCATGTATGTTTAAAAAATGTATATTGTATATCCTTACATACCATCATATAAGTACATATGTATATATTTACATATACACATATACATTTATTTTTTTCTTATATACATATATACTCGTAAATACATAATATAATATTTATTGTGGAATTCTTTTTGATTTGATCCTGTTGCTTATTCAAAGTTTTTAAATATACGGATAACAAGAAAAATGTGGTGAAAAAACGAAAAAACCAAAAAACGATAAGAATGAAAAATATAAAATAAAAATTTATGTATAACACAGCAACTATATAGAATCGTTTGTGTATGTACATATGTGTGTATGTATATGTGTATTTTTAGATAAACTGTTTGTCTTTTCCTTGTTCAGTTAAATCTTACATGTATGTAAGTATAACAGATATGTCTGTGCATTTAATTGTATGTGTTTATGTATACAATGTTTCTATTTTTTTTTTTTTTTTCAATTTAAATACATAGAAAATAAGGAATTCGTATTTATAATATTAAATACATTATTATAGCATGTGCATGTATGATTGTGCAACTATCTACTTTCTATTTGGTAAATTATTTTCATTTTTATGTTTAAACATTTTTCTTTTATTTTTGTTATTTTGCAAAAAAAAAAAATTCCTTATATAAAAAATTTTATAAAATATAGAACATCGATAGATAAAGAAGAAAATAAAAAAAAAAAATCGAAGAATTTCATTGATTTGAAAAATGTATTTATTTTTTTCATACAAAACTAGTAACAAACGTGTACGAATGTAATACCAGATTGTTGAAATTCCAAATCATCCAGAATATCGTTTGTATTGAATTTCATTTTTAAGCTAAACAATTTTTATTTTTTTATTTTTTTGTTGTTTTTTTTTCGTATTATAAAAAGGATTTTAACATATGTACATGCATATAATAAAACAATATATGTATATAAAATTAGGAATCTTATTACAGCAAGTGAAATATTTTGTAATTCTATTATTGATGTATTGTAGATTATTGTATAAAATACCTGATAAATGTTAATTTTTCAAATTATACGAACACTAAACGTACATAATAAATACAATTTTACTACAGATTTAATCCAAAAAAAAAAATAAATAAATCCTTTATAATTTAATAAAAATTCCGATTAAATTGTACATACATATGTGCAAATATTTTACAAAACAATTTGTACTATTTTTATTAAAGTTAAATTTTTGAAAATTTGTATAATTTAAAATCTTTTTGAAATGCATAAAATTGCAATAGATAAAAATGAAATATTTTATTTTTATGAATTATTTTAACATAAAATTTACTTATGTTTTTATATTCAATTTTACATTTTTTTTTTTTTACCTGTTTTAAAAGTTCTTTACTGAACTTCTTTTCAGTTTTATTTTATATAATTTTTAGCTCATTAATTGTGTATAATATTAAATTTTTTAAAAATGAAAATTTCAATGTAGCAAAATTTTTCTATATATTTGCATACAGATACATACATATATGTACATATAAATTCTTTTTAAATAAAAAGGTTTAAAGTTTTTACAACAATTTGCACTTCAAAATAACATGCTAAAATTATGTACATAGTAGACTATATATGTACATACGTAAGATACATGCACTCATACATGAATGCATTTTATTACTTATGTATATTAAAACAAATTGTACACTTTTTTCTCCTGTTTCTTACTCTTTAACATCTATAATGTAATGATACTTGAGATTCATCGTTTCTTTTTTTTTTTTTATTATTATTATTTTATCTTGTAAGACCCCAAGGTAAGTAAATTTTTATTTAAGGTAGATACCTTTATTTGTACAAAATTTTTATTATTTATATGTACATATTTTATACAAAATGCAGTAGTATGCACTCACATACACATATATGTATACACAAATTTGTATAAAATGAAAATTTCACACTGTATTAGACAAGGTATACGTAGTATATGTACATATCATTTATGTGCTTACCATAGTAGAAAAAAAAAATTAACAAAAAATTTAAGTTTGCTTGCAGACACAATATTACATAGTATGTAATTTTTATGTAAAACTTTGCACTTTCAAAATTCAATAGAAAAGTAAAATTTTCGATGTATCTTTAAGAAAAAGTAGATTAAAAATTATAAGTGTTATGTAATATATAGATAGTGATACATTAAATTGGTTAACTAACTGAAAGTATAGAAAAAAAAATTGAACAAAATCCTTTTCTTTTCATGGCTAAATAAAAGAGAAAAATAAAGGATTGAAAGTATAAAAAGCAAACCAACTAAAAAATTTCAAGTATAATAAATGTGACATTCCACATGTATCAAAAAGAATAATATTCCTTGAAGCCTTGTACATACATACACATTCACATGATAAAGATATTAAAAAAAGAAAACAAAATCCCTAAAAGATTTTTTCTATTATAATGATAGTATTGAAAATTTCAAAAACGTTTCTAATATTTGTCCTTTGTGCATTCCTTTTTCATTTCTAAATTGTTCTCTTTTATGTATTTTATTTTATCTCATTTTTATAGGCTTATAATTGCATTATTTCTCTGCTCGATTGTAAAAGTTTTTTTTTTTTTTTTTGAATTTCTATATAGGAAAATATATTTTTAAGGAATATCTGTAGCCTTGTAGTCTCAAACATTCGTACATTTAAGTATGTATATGTACGTATATGAATGCATATACAGCATTGTGCTTTTTGGTATGTCAATGCAATCACATTACTTTTGTTGATTGCATTGTATTTTTAACAAGAGCAATGTAATGTCCTTCTTACACACGTACATACATATTCGTACTTTTATATATACATATGTATGTATATCTACGATCTGTCTATTTTTTACTTGTAAGTGATGCACTAGTATACGTGCGTGGATATATGTATGTATATGTACATTAGTAGAAATTGCTTGAATTTTACTTAAAGTTGATGCAATATGTACATGTGTAAGTTTAAAAAAGTATGTATGTACATGTGGATGTTTAGTAAAATATGTATGTACATATATTTGTGTTTAGCACAGAAATCAATTTAACTTCTTATTCTTAAGAAAAATTTGTATTTCACTACAAATACAAGGACGAATTTTGTATATATACATATATGGTACAGCTTGGTTAAGCGTACATGTGTACGTACACCTTAATATGTATTGCAAGAAAAAAAATGTTTTATTTGTGTACTACATTTTTCTTTCTATATTTATTTTACATTTATGTATGAGTACTACAAGTGCAATGTAATTTCAATATGAGACTGCAAAAAATAAAATAAAATAGAAAATGTAAGAAAAGTAATATTTATAGTCGTTACGTATTATTATTATGTATGTATTATTATTATTATTTAAATTGAATTTGTTTATCATTTTGTTTTACTTGCTTTCTTCATTGTGAGTTAGGAGTTATTGCATTCTATAGACGCATACATGTACATACCTATGTACGTACACATGTATGATGTGTGGATCATACGATGTAACTATCAATTTAAAAAAAAAAAGGAAAATTGAAAACGTTAACAAAAATATCACACATACATACATACTTGCACACCTACATACGTAAACTTTACAATCATTTTTATAAAAATAAATTATATGTTATGTGTAATAAATCGAAATAATTTTATTAATGGTTATTGGTAAACTAATACGCTTTATTATCTGTTTTAAAAGAGAAAACAAAAATTAAATAACAAATGAATTAAACGATATCCGTTTCAAATACAAATATTTGACAAGTTCATAAATTATTTAATAAAAGAGGAAACTAATAAATGTTTGTTGATAGGGTAGTTACTTATTTTTGATTGATATGATTGTAACATAAAATCAATTAATTTTTCATAAAATCAAAAGTAAATTAATAATTTACTATGCATTCAATTGAAGCTTAGTATTAGTCATAATATTTACTATTTCTTGAAAACGTCTATCATTATTGTTTACTGATTGTACATTTCGTCTGATAAAAAATATTTTTAAATAATTAATTTTTTTTTATTTGCACTTTAGCAAAGTTTTTAGAAATAACATAAATCTTCTACTTACAAGTTTTTTGTACTCATAAAAATATAAAACAAAAATAATACAGGTGTACAATAAAAACTTGTAAACCTACATTGTTTCAATTATTTGAAACTGAAATAGCAGCATGATATGCTCTGAATAATATAGCCTTATACATATATACATACATACATATACTCCTATTTTAGTATAAAGAAAAATATGTATTTATTATTTTATTTAAATTAATTTGATGAACACAATTTGTTGTTCATTTGGTTTTCTTTTGAGGGAAAATTTTCAATATAACAGAAAATAATAGTATCACATAACAAAACAAAAACAAAAAAATTTGTTTGAAAATTAACGAAAATTTTGAAAACTTTTTTTTTTTTTTTAAATAAACAATTTACTAATGAACAAAGTTGTAGTACAAATATTTTTATGACTTCATTATTTTCATGTGTATACGAATGAAAACATAAGATAAACAAAGGAATATTTCTGTTTTGATGGTTTACATTTTTTTTTTTTTACAAGAATACAATTAATTTTTTGTTTTATCTTCTGATTGAGGAATTATATTACAAATTATACCACAAAAAATGTAAGCTAAAACTGTTAACATTTGTTAAAATATGAAGAAAGTATATTGATTCTTTTACTATACAAATGAAAATTCTGTATGGATAACTTGAGCCGTTTATTTTAAATTCGAAAAAAGTTACTAAAACACTTATGTATGTGTGTTGATTCAAAAATGAGTGTTTTAAATAGTTCTTATTGTAAGGACATAAACTTCGATATCTGAAAAGAGTTTATAGGAAAATTTCAAAAATCAGATTTTGTAGCAATTAAAGATTTTGTTTTTAATGGAGTTCAATAAGAAACACAAACACAAAACTTAAAGTATCTCTAAAATGTGGAAAGTGACTAACATCACATTCAAAGTAATATCAAGTAATATATTCGAAAAGATAAAAAAAGGTTATTCTATCTATCTGTCAATGTATTTTGTATTTTTTTTTTAAATTCAAAACATGTTCAATATTACTAGGAACTAAAGAACGAAATAAAAAAAGTATAAAACAAAAAAATTTTTTTTCTGAAAATCTCATTTACATGATATAATATTAATGCCAAATTTTATTTTAGCAATTTAAAAGACCGTTCCATTCTGTCTATAAACTTTTTCTTTTTTTTGGAAATCTAAAGAAAATTGAAAGGACAATAGCTGCCCACACAATTATTATTTCAATTCTTTCTTCTTTTTTTTTCTACATTTATTACAGCTTTAAAACGTACGACTTTTAAATTGATCTACATATACATACATATAAAAGTTTTCTTAATGCACGTACAATTTTACATATTTACTGTTCTTTACGTTTGCATGAAATTTTCTAAAATAATTCTGTCAATACCCTAAGGAATTATTTCATGTACCGAATATACTTACTATGTATTCATTCATATACGTTTGTATTCACAAGCACATGCTGTAGTACATGAGGCGGCAGTATGACGACAATTTATGTATTTCATTAAGATGAAATTCATTCTAAGAACAAAAATAATAATAAAGAATCAGGTCAAGAAATTTTTCTCACGACTTTTTAGCGCCATCTTATGCATATATAAATCATGTATAAACACATTTAAACATAAAACGCATGCATGTAAATATACATATGCATACATACAGCTTGAAATTTACTTCTTATATAAAATATATTGTGCAATTATGTATATGTAAATAGTACATTGCAAAAAGAAAAAGGAAAATTCATTTGAGTATACACAATATGAAAGCGTTAAGAACATATTTGACTATATACACGTTACTGTATGTACATACCTATATATGTATACATACATACATAATTTATTTTATTTTCCTATTTTTATGCCCTATTTTTGAATTTTCTTCTCATGTGTGCTAAACGAAATTTGTCTATTTCCATCTGACATGTATTATCGATTTTATATGGTGGTAGAATTTTATTGTAGTTTTTTTAAATATTATTTACGTACTATTATAGAGTTTATTCCCTTAATGACTATGACATCTGTTTTATGACAAATGTTAAAGAATTTATAGTAAATAATATGGTAGATTTTCATATTGTTCCATAATTATTATAAAATATTATATAAATTATCAAACTTACCATGTGTTCTATTTACTTTTGTTAACGGCCATAATACACGTGTATATAGGCAGTGCTATCGTTTTGCTGCAATTCCAGTATTTTTACGTCTTTTTGATGACTGATATGCAATTGATGAAAATACTGCTTCTTAGAATTACATGTATTTGATTTGATATATTCGATATAATTTGGTATATGTTACCTTTATTTTCAAATGTAATAGAACAAAAAAAAAAAAATTATTAATAAATTTGAAATTTAAATTTTGAATACCACTCCCATGCGCCGCCTATGAAAATGAAATTCAAGAGCCACTGTACAATACATCCGCCCCACCTTAAGTTCAAAATGCAACTGAATAGTGAATAGGATAATCACTCATTATCAACCATCATAGCCACTGACTAGACTACTATGCTGTTCGCTATTACCAATACCAACTACCAGATCAGCATCAGACTAGTGTAAATAAAACATGAAAGTGAACAAAAGCGCGAAAACAAACTGGTTGAGAAATGAGGATGAATATATGTATAGTGTATTCGAGGCAACCAAATTTCATCTCACCCCTGTTGATTAAAAAAAAAAATGTATACATAGTTACAGAACAGGTTTTACATTACATTTTAAAACAATTTTTTTGCATGGAATATTCGAGGGGCCTGATGATATTTTTATTTATTAGAAATGATAAAAATTAAAAAAGAAAATTGCTTACAGGTAAAAGGAAGTTTCGTAATGAAAAAACCTAATCTAAAGTTTTATGCTGCTTTCAAGTTTTAGAAAACGATAGCACTGTATACAGGTTTAAAATTCTATGAAGTTTTGTTTTTATTATACAATATTTTTTCAATTCTTTAAGGATTAAATTTTTTGTTTTTATTAAACAAGTAATATTTGATAACGTGTTTTTTGTTTTTTTGATTCCCAAAGGATGTTCATTACATGCATATTTAAATTTACAAAAACCTCTTTTTTTTATTTGTATACATAAATATGACATACCTACATTCATACATACATGTAAACACAATGTAACATCTATATATGTATGTATGTGCACAATTCAACACTATGAGACGATTAAATTGAAATTTTTAATAGAAATTCATGTTATTTTGTTTTTATAATTTTCAAATATCATACATTTTTGTGAAAAAATTTTATTTTTTATTTTTGTTATTTACAAATGTGTGTTTGAACAGAATATCTCCAAATATTCTCAAAGGATTAATAATGTCATTCAATCTTTGTATACACAAAACAAAAGCCAAAAAAAATGTGTTTAATAAACTTTTTTGTTTACACAATAGTATAGCATGATTTTTTGCAAAACATACATACATACATAGTACAATGAACAAAAAAAAAAAAAAAAAACAAAAATGTGATTTCATTTTGTTAATTTTAAACTTCATTTGCATGTCGATAAACTATATTACTACTATGTATTATCATCACAGCAAAATCAAAACCAAAATTTCATTTTAACATTTTATGTTACTCAAAAAAAAATTGATTTCTGAGATTTTCTTTTTACAATAAAAATTCAAATACTTAAAGTGAAAAATGATGATAAACCAACTTTAAACTGATAACTTTAAATTCAAGAAAAAATTCATAAAATAAGAGACTGGCACTAGAAGAATTTTAATTAATTCGAAATGGTAAATTATTTTAACTTAAAGTAAAAAAAAAAAAATGATGATAAAATAAAAGAATTATGATTATACACGTGAAAAAAAGTACATAAGATAATTAGAATAATTAAAAGAGAACATTAATAAACATGATAAGAGTAAAATGAAAATTATTTTGTTTTTCACTAAAATTCCAGACTTTTACGGTTTACATAAGATGACGATGCACACAAATTTTAATTAGCTTTTTTTCTATTTTTTTTTTGTTTTATCTAAAATTTGTTTTTTTTTTTTTTTAAATAAAACGTTATTTAATTTTTTAATGAAAAAAAGCAATTAAAGTGTTTTTATCTAAAAAAAAAAAAAAGGAATTTTCAGAAAGTATACACAGGGGCAAATAAAGGATTGATAACATGTAATATTTACAATAAATATGTGTGTGAGATGCATTTTACTAAACTTATTAAAATCATGAGTTAAATTGAAAATAATTTATTTTGCATCTAATGTTTTTTTTCTTTTTATATGACAAACGTTCAAATAAATTTATACCTTTATCAGTTTTACTTCATTTATTTACGTACATATGTACAAAATAATGACTGCTCTAATATTACATTATAATTATAATCATTATAAACGCATATACATATGTGTATGTAGATTGATATTTGATATTTTGTTCTTGTTCATATAATATCTGATAAAACCAAAAATTACAAGCATATAAGCTATGAAAAATGATTTTCCTCAACTTTGGTACTTCCGTATATCAAATTATAATTTCATATTTTTAACTTCACAGAACATGTATATGTATATAATATGCACCTATATATACAGAACAACCAAACCAAATCAATTGTCCACAAATAAGTACATACAGCAAAACACATGTAAAATGTACACGATATGTATCTGATCTGCTACATGTGTACTTTAGAACGTCAAATAGTCACAATCATTATACTCTTATACATAATTACATTTATTCCGTATTCCAGAATAAAACAAATTAAATATACATATGTACAAGAAGTAATACATAATTTGTATAACTCAAATAATACCAACAGCATATTTTGAAGATTTTAGTCAACATCATATAATTTACCTTTCAATTCATAATAATGTTTTTTTTTCTAGTTCATTGATTTGGAAAGGATTCAACATACATATGGAAATGTTTTAAAATGGTTCATTTATTAGGATACAAAATAAAATTATATAATACTTGTATGAAAGAAATGAAAATGTATGGATATATACATAACATATAAAATGCTCATACGAGTATATGCCATTTGTAGAGTTTTCGAAAATCAATTGAATCTAAAATCTATCATCATTTTGAAAATGAAATTCATTTTTTATGTGTAACACTTCTATTAGTTTTATGGTAATCGTTAAATATGGTATGTTGTATGCATACATATGTATTCTATATGTACATACAAATGCTTTGAAAATTTTGATGATATTCCCAGAAGGTTTTTGAAATAGAAAAAAAAAAAAAAATAGGGCATTTTGAAGAAAAACAAAATAATATCATTGATTTTTGAAATAAAAGATTATAAAAAAGAAATAAAGGAAAATTTTTTATTACATTTTTTATTTTTATTGTTGAACTTTCAGTTCTAATAGTTTCTAATTTGAAACTATATATACATAAATCCAATTGTTTTCATTATTTTTTATTATTTGAATATTTTCATTGTGTTTACATACATACATACATATGTGTGTAATTGAACTCTGCAAGCTATAACTAAAAACTCAAATGCTTTTTGTTCTTTTATTTTTTTATTTCTAATCCTTGCTGAAATACAAAATATTGAACATTTGTAATGACATGCTATCAATGTTATTTATTATTTGCATTCACTTCAATTCATTTTTTTTTCTATTTTGCAATCAAATATCATAACATATAATTCTTAAAGCTATTATTACTTGCATATCATATGTTTTGATATATTTAAATGCATGTAATGTACAAATATACGTATGCCGTATGCTTATTCAGTGTTCGATGCATTAATGCATGTACATATGTATGTATATGATATTATGATGGTATGTGAAAGGAAAATTCCTTTTTGCATTTTATATATTTTTTCATATTTTTATTACCGTATGATATGGTGTTAACATAATTTCTTTTTCAATATATAAATTTCTACTTCTACTTGATTGTGGATACATGGTACATACATATATGTATATATTGATTATATATGTATATATTGCAGAATGGATGTGTATGTAATGCGTGAACAGAATTTTTATATGTACATACATAAATGAAAATCCTGTCATCCTGTGTACTTTTACATATGTATAAAAGTGTACAATTATATTTTCTCACTGATGTGTAAATAGTACACGTATGTACATACATACTTGTTATACACATTTGCACATACACACATATATACATGTAAAAATGAGTATGGTCGCAAATATGTACATATGTATTTCAGAACGAAATTCAAAATACATTTTATTTTGAACTAAAATAAGAACGGAAAGTGTTTGAAAATCCTTTACTTATATTCACATTTTCGTTTATATGAAAGACCTACTTGACATTAGTTCAGCTTGGTAAAACATACGAACATACATTCACATATAAAGTACAAAATTCCAGAAACAAAAAATTGTAACCTTTTTATTTTCTTTTTTTAAAGATACATTGCATTTATACTATTGTTAATATGCACAACTACAATTACGGATACATACGTGTGTATAATACGTGTACACATGAATGTACATTTAAAATAAAAAGAAAATCTATTCAAACAGGCTGTCATTGTTGCATCGATGTTTACATGAAATTCTACACAGGATCGTATTATAACAATATACTGCAAAATATACATACATACATATGTAATAAGTATATTCATGTTGTATTATATTTGCTGCAATATAATATACAGATGCACTTAATAGAAAATATTTTATAAATAAGTGTCACACAAAATAAAAAGAATATAACAAAATATGATCCTTAATCCTTGATATATTGGAATCAATTAAAATGAATATCAAAATGTATTGTTGATTATCAGGTACTCATTCTAATTGTTATTTGCGTAATGAAGAACACATTTTTAACATTTCAATGCTAATACAACATCTACTTTATTAATGCATTAGATTAGAAGTTAAGTAAACTTCGTTGAAGTGTAAATATAAAATACGACCAAAGAAAAAAGTAGTTTAAAAAGAATTTTCATTATTAATTTTTTTTTCAGTACTTTTACCATTTTTGTTAGTAATAAAAAAAAATTGATTTTTATAATTGTTATTAAAAATCTTTGATCATAAAATTTAAAAAACAAAAAGTAAAAATGAAAACTAAACAGTGACTTTTATTTTCATTCGCCAATCAGTTTCCTAAACAAAATAAAAAATGTCTGATTTGTTTTTCCCCTAAATTTTAACAACTATTTTTTTTTTTTTCATTTTTCATCTTTTTTTCAGAATGAAAATTTTTGACACAGAATAAATTTTATACATTTGAATACATGTTTTTGTTATTCCTAAACAAAACGTAGGTCTCCATAATTTATAGAGTAGTTTTATTTTTTACATTAAGTATATCTCAAGCTCTTCGTAAACAATATTTATTCAACAATTTTAATCAAATTTTAAATGTAACAGATGCTACAATGTTTTTTGTTCTTTTAATTTAACTAAAAACTGAATTTAGAACTATAGTAAAACAAAAAATTGTAGAGGAATAGATAATTTTCTAGTTTACTTGTGTATACGTTTATCTATGTGAGAAGTTACATAATTGTTTAAAAACCAGAGAGAAATAGTATTACAGCTGTTTTTGTGGTACATCCATTTATTTTCGATGAAGAATTAAAAAAATGAACTTTTCCATTAGAAGATTTGGTAAAAAAAAAAATAAATTTTTCATTTTTTTTGTATTTGAAAATTCTTTAAACTTTAAATTATAATCTAATCTTTTTAAATACTTACACATACATATATACCATGCTACATATGCATATAAGTATGTACACTTTTCATTGTGCAGTATCCAATGGTTTCATCAGAAAAAAATAATTTTTTTTTTCTTCTTTTGTTTTCTACTTTGATATAAATTTTATTTAATGAATTGTTTTTTGACTTTTTGATCGTAAAAGTTTTTCATTTTATTAAGCAATTCTCCACGCAATTTATATTATTTTTTTTCACAAATGAAAATTCACAAGTTTCCGTTGTTTTTTCTTTTTTTTTTTTGTTGGATTCATTTTATATTGTTTTATAGTATTTGAATTTTCATTGTATTGTAAACTGAAAAAGGCTAATAAATGAAATTTTTATTTATTTTAATTTTGACTCTTTCCACATAACTATATATCACAAAGTACCTATATAAGTACAAAAAATTGTGTACAGTATATATGGCTTCAAAGCTGAATAAATTTATTTCAGGATAATACAAGCCTGATTCTAGGTGACATGATAAAAAAAAAGCATAAATGTTAAAAGCATCTATATTATTACTTTACAAAATTCACAAAATTGATGTATATACATGAATTTTCCTATTTTAAAATTCTATTTAATTCAATCATTGAAATACTAGATAAAAACAAAGTCATTTTTTTATTTTCTAAGATATTATTGAAAAAATATTGTACAAAATTTCAATATACATATACTTAACTTTAAAGATATAAATACATCAAAGGATTTTACTTTATCGATATAGAAAATTAAATTTATTGGAAATAAATTTTTTAAATCTATATTATGTTTTAAATTCTATATTGTATACCTTTTTCTTATATTTGAATGTGCTTAATTTTTAAATCCTTTTGTGTGCATCATACTTATACACATATAATATAGAAATTTCAAATTTTCTACATTCTAATCCATATCATTACAATATTTTGTACACATTGGGAATTTGTTCTTGAACTTTTTATATTTATTTATAGTATGTGCATTAAGTCAAATTTTCTTTGAAAAAAGAATAAATAAAATGAAAATTTTATTTAAAAAAAAATTTGTCTTTATTTTAAGAACAAAAATTATTATAAATCCCAATGTAATAAATTCTTAAATATATACTAGATATAAAATTATTTAAATAAGTACTTAGCTTATTATCTTAAAATATTTTTAAACAAATTTAAATTTTTATCTCTAATAATTTAAAATGGAATTGGGACTTTTATAAAATTTTATAAAATTTTGTGAAATTGATTTTTTTTTTTTTTTTTTTTAAATTCGTATGTTCTTACATAATTGCACCTGTATGTATATACTTAAATATAGATATATTGCATTACATATAATTTTGTTATCTTTATTGATAAAATGTGCTGAAGGAAATTTAAAATCATAAAAATTGTCATCATATTCCTTCCAAAAGATAAAGTAAGTTTGTTAAAACTGAACGTGATCAAAGTCAAAGTAATTTTTTTTTAGTGAAATAAATAATAAAAGAAAAGAAAACTTACAATCAATATTTTATTATTTTATTTTATATGTATCATATGTATGTACGGATACAATAATTGTACATACATGTTCATTTACCTTAAAGCAAAGAAATGCATGAATTCTCGAATTTTCCAAGTACAAAGAACTTTTTATCGAAATATTGTTTTTTTTTTTTGCACATGAAGTATAGTAACAATAAACCTAAAATACTGATAATTTTATTTTATTTTTTAAATTTTCTTATTTTATTCTCTTATTTATTTATTTTTTTAGTTTTGTTTAAAATATTGTACACTTATGATGCAAAAAAGCATATTCTTCTATGAAATTTCTTACAATTGTATTATGGTATCATTTGAACTATAGAAAAAACACAATTTTTCTATATCAATATTCTATTGTGCTATAGACTAAATTTTTGTATGATACAAAAATGTAACAAAATATCATGTATGGTATCATATATAGTAAAATAGAAAAAAAAAAAAAATGAAGTTCAATTCTTTAGTACATATATTAGTATCTACAATTTATGAAGATGATGATGATATATGATTAAATATTAGATTTATAAAAAACGTGACAAGAATTTTCTCTATAAGAGTAGAAAAAAAAAACTTGTAATAAAATAAAAATAAAAGTAAATATAATGTCATTTTCAAATATGTGCATATATATATGTATATTTAATGTATATGAGGATATTTCAGAATATTTTGATATTATTAACTGTATTGTCATATATTTTTATGTTAAGTTCATTTATTCGATTATTTTATTATTCAGTCAACATTTTTTTCTATTGTATTGCACTTCATAAATATGTATTAAATAAATTATAATTAATTATAATTTAAAATCTATAATAATAAGCAATAAAACTTTAATTGTAAATTTTAAATTATTTTATTTAAAAAAATTTCAAGATAGTTTAAAGTTTCGGTTTTAAAATATTTTTCAAAATACTTTTATATCGAACATTTGAAAGTTTTCATTGTTCAAAAACACTTTTAACTCATTTAAGTTTAAATATATGAATAGTATAGCATTTACATTTTACATTTTAGTACATAAACTATTAAGAAAAAAAAAAACAAACTCTAATATACAGATATTAGTTTATAAATTTTGTATGAAATATTTACGTGTACATATATAAAAATGTAGCCCAACACAATAAATTTGAATAAAACCATATAATTTAATTTAATATTATTTAGTATACAAACGAATTTTAAATGAACAAAAAAAAAAAAAATATGAAAAAAAGTAAACGAAAAATTTAAAGAAATTATTGTATGTACCACAGATGCTATATAAAAAGAATTTTTATTCACACTTAATAGACAATTCAATAAATAAAATTTTATACAATTATTTATATCATCATGTGTAGAAGAAAAATGAAAACTATGTAAAAGAAATTTAAAATTCTAGATAAAGTT
Organism: Anthrax anthrax; assembly: GCA_963971155.1. Taxonomy (NCBI): domain Eukaryota; kingdom Metazoa; phylum Arthropoda; class Insecta; order Diptera; family Bombyliidae; genus Anthrax; species Anthrax anthrax. Next base: position 25,429,892 of record OZ020119.1, read on the forward strand.
TAGAAAAAGTTATTTTGTACATTCATATTCGGAAATGCATTATAATGTATTCATTTGCACTATGTATGTATGTATGGATACATGTAAATGCATTCCATTAAAATACGTTATATTCGAGTATAATTTAGTAAATTTGAATTTTGTTTTTCATATTCTATCGTATTTTCCATTTTCTTATATTAAAACTTTTTAAGAAACAAAAAAAGAAATTAACATTATTTTTGTGAATATATGAATTGTATAAAAAGTATTTTACATGATCAATTCAAACAAAATACATATTTCATACATACGTACTTAAATGTGTACATTTTTGTTATATAAAATCGAAGTTTGGAACAAAAAACAAAAATTTGTAAAAATAATAATAAGAAAAAGACGAGAAAAATAAAACCTGAATGCCAGGATCTAAATTATCAGGACAAAATGTATTGATGTACATATGTTTAAAATTTTCAAATTTTTAGTATTTGCATATATTTTTTCAATTTTTTATCAGCAAATGATACTGAACACCTCATTACCAATAGATTGATAAAATAAAATAATTAAAATTATGTGTATCATTTATTGTTTTATTATTTTATTAATTTTAATTTTTTAAAAAATAATTTAAAAAGCCAAAAATTGTTTATTTCCTTGCAATTTATTGATATTATTTTCATTTTAATTTGCCAATAGTGCAAGATGCATACATGAATGTATGTGAAAAGGATGATAATTTTTGTAATAATTCGAAAGATTTAAACACAAAATTAACCTGAATAGGTAAATAATCGAGACACAGGTGTACACATACGTACGTACGTATATACGTATATTACTTTTTATTAAACCACTATTTTTTACTTTGTTCAAAATTTTCATCCGGAAAATATTTACATATACATACATAGGGTACGTATGTATATTTTAACTTTATAACCAAACATAAATGTTGTATGTACACACATTATGAATGCACATGCATGTATTATGTGTACACATGTATTCATTATGTGTGCAAAATGAATGGAAAATCATTATATAAAAATTGCTCATTCATTCGAAAACGCTTTTTATACCATATTTTTACATAAATTTTTTATCTTTATGCATATACACATACGCTATATAAAATGATGTCAATGACTGTTATTATATTATATTATTATTATTATTATTTTTTTTTTTTAATATATTATTTTCTTCCATTCATTTACATAATAATAGCACTTCAAAGTATTTACGTATATAGATACTATTTTGTCTGTGAAAAAAATATATATATTAAATTATTTCAAGTACCTAAAATACATATTTTTCAATGACTTTATGTAAAAAAAAAAAAAAAAAAAAAAAAAAAATTATAAAAAAAAATATGTATATATAAATTTTATGTGAGATTTTCTTGTCATTATTTTCATATCGATATTTAATGAAGTCATTATTTGTATTCGTATTTTTTATCATATATTTGTTTGATTTTTCTAAAATTATGAAAAATTTAAATTTTCAACGATATCATAATTTACGTGTATCTGTAATACGTTATTTTTATAAATTAATTATATAAATTATAATTTAAAATTAGATAATTTTCAAAATCTAATGTGAATGTACGCAGATTTTATCAATCAATTTTTAATGTACGAATACATTATCTATTTTTGTTGAATTTATTCAAAAATGTACATACACACATATTGTATGTACATATATGCATTTTACTAAAATCATTATTTTCTTCATAAAAAATTCATACATATAAGTTTCTTTTCCCAGCTACAAATGTACCAATTTTATTTATTTATATGATAATTTATAAACACAAATATGTATATTTGCTTATTTTTATACATGTATCTGGTGAACGTATATATTTACATAATCGAATTTTATATGTACTCGCTAAAGTATGCATGTATGTATAGTGTAGATTGCATGTTTGTACATTTAATAGAATATATTTCACTTTATTTTTATATTATTTATATACAATTTTTATTATTATATTTGAATGAATTTATATTATTGTACATAAATTACTTAGCAACATGATTTTTTCATATACAAATACATGCATATGATATACGTACTGAGTATATATCCTGTATGTAGATATTTTGTGTTGTTGACAATTTTTTCCAGAATTTCAAATATAATTTGTCAAAATTTCAAAAAAACAAAAATGGGAGAAAAATAGCAGTTTTCTTATATATGTCAGTCAGCATGCAATTTTACACCAACGACAGCAGAAACAGAACCAGTATATCCTACGTTGACAAAAAAAAAAAAATGAAAAATAAAAAAAACTATAAAATAATGTATGCATACAATGTATAAATCCGTTTTTTATCAAATCTACATGCGTCGTTTTTAAAATGAAATATATAACACAAATTTATGCACAAATATTTAAAATTGCTGTATTGCCTTACTTATATACATACATATGTACATATGTATGCATTAATATGAGTACATATACATATGTATATTTACATGAGAATTGTGACAAAAATATAGCAATTTTTTTATAATTTCGAATTTCCCATAGATTTCGACGTGAAAAATCATCATATCATAATGTACATTTTTTTTATTATCAATATAATGCGTACAATTTTTTTTGCAACTTTTTTAATACATGCATGTTATTAGTCCGTCTCATGTATTATAATGGTTTCATAAAATATACATCTGATATGTAGTTTTCAGTTTATACAAACAGGTAGCTTTTCAAAAATGAAAAATTATTGATTTGTTTGAGATTTGAAAATTTTTTTTAATGTTGTAATTTTTTTAAAAAAACAAAAATGTTTCCAATGAATATTTATGATTATTTTCACACTTTTCTCAATGTTACCAATGCACATTGATATGTATGTGCACATGTATACCCATAAAATGGAAATAAAATTTTATGTTGTACATTAAAATCTACTGAAATTTAATTTAAATATATCATGTAAATATAATCGTAAAGTATTGCATACATACGTGCGTTCGTTTACGTATATATATGTGTGTGTGAAAAATATACATACATAAGCTCATATTCCATTAGTTGGCGGTATTAAAAATGAATTTAAAATAACCAAAATGTTAATTAAAATCTATAAAATGTGAAACTAATTTGTTTCGCAAAACTGATTTTTAAAAATATTCGAATTGAAAAATTTTATATTATTAAATATAAATTTGATAAAACATATAAATTTGAAATTTCAATGAAATGTATACGTACTTATGTACTTACGCATGCAGATACGTAATGTGATTTAAAAATTTCTTGTATAAAGTATACATTTTCTCTTATAACTAATAAATTATGAAATAATAAAATGGATTTTTTTATTCTTCGAAAAAATCTTTATTTTTGTTTTGCAAAATATTTTGCTTACAAAATGAATATTTTATCATATAATTTGTTGACGTAATGTATATAATATAACATCCGTTGAAGAAAACAACATACATTATACATACAATTTCGAAAAAATAAAAATAAAAAATAAACTGTTAATATTTAATTAAATCTGAGTAATTTTTTAACCGTAAACGAATAAACATAAAATTGTCATATCAAAAAAAAAAAAAAATTGTTTTTCCTTTTTTTTTTGTACTTTATATATAAAATGCAGTGGAAGTTGCAAAATATGCATATTATATGGTATAAAATATGGATATATAAAATTTATGAATTTTCCTATATTTTAAATGTTTTATTCGGTAGCATGAATTTAATATTTTATTTTTTATTTAACAACAGAAATATAGTATACACATATGTATGTATGTTTGCGTATGTGTTTCGCGATCGTAAATATACTCGCCATACAAAATATAATAATTGTAGTATGTATGTATGTACGTGCATACATTTTTGTTGGAATATTGATCATTTTTTTTTGTATTCATAAAAAATATATTGCTTACAATATATGTACATATGTATGACAAAAAAAGACAGGAATTTTGTTAATTTATTATTTCCATTTGCAAGTATTATCCGATTAAAATATTGACTATCCGGATTTATATATATACATACTTGCAAATGTAATGTACATACATATTTTATGTCTACAATATATTGCTTAAAAAATTAATTTCATTTTTCTGATATTGATATTTAAAAAAAGACCTTTATACGCACAAGTATATGGGATTTAGATAAAGTACATAATTTAATCAATTTAAATTATTATTATTATTAACACAATTAAATTCATTTTAAAATTCATTTTAATCATCTATTTGATAATATTAAAAATTTATACTTTTATATCTTATCTTTGCATAATTATTTTATTTTTATTTAATTTTTATAGATTCATTCAAGTAGGCCATTTTTTCTTGCAATTTTAATTTTGACCCGAATTTTGATCTTGTTTTTTGTGTTTTTTGACATTATCTGACAAAATTGTGAAAGATGTTGAAAGTATTATCTTTTTTGAGCCATTAATGATATAAGTACATATGTGTATATACATTCATATATATGTATGTGATAATTATCACAAAATTAAAGTTTAATACAAATTTAATGAAATAGAAATTGTATTTTTTTTTTTTTTTAAATATTAAAATGGATCGTTATTTTAAATTTCGTAATAAAAATAAAATTGAAAAATTATATTACGTATCAAATCTGATACGAAATGATGTTAATTTGCAAGCAATTCAAGATAAACGTCGATGTGAAATTATACAATCAAATGCCTTAGGTAAAGAAGAAGTGTTACCTGATAATCCAAGACAAAGTTATAATGACATTTCATCTGATAAAATTGAGAATATTGTTTATGATTTAAAATTAAAAAACTTATCGTCAAGGGAGTTTCAAAAAAATTTACATTTAAGATTAACAAATTCCAAGTATGTGAAAAGTAAAAATGAAGTGAATACTAAAGAAGAAAATTTCGAGATAGTTAAAAATTCAATAAATAAAAATACAAGAAATACACAAAATTTAAGTCAATTTGAATTCAGGTTCTTTAGGGATATTAAAAAATTACAAAAATTAGATCCGAACAAATCACAACAACAAAGTCAAATAAATATTCAAAGAAATAGCTCTGAGTTTAAATCAAAAAACGAGATATCTTTTACAGATAGACCAAGAAAATTAACTGCAAGACAGCGTTGGATAAAATTAAGAACTGCTGTAATGGTTTATAGTGTATTCAAGAACAAATTGCGAAAAAATCGTCACATTGCCCTTAAAGAACTTAAAAATATTGACTTGGGAAAACGATTTAAAAATGTTAAAATAGCTCCTCCACGTCGAAAAATTGATAAACCATTTGAAATGACACTTGTTATTGAAACAGACCCAATTGCTGCCAACACTCCGCCTTCTGTTTCATATCGTGAATATTTTGAATCTGGAAAAATAAAATATAGAAAACCTGGTAGTGAAAACGATAATAATAACAATGTTCAAAAGTCAAATCCAGATCACGTTATCACAAAACAAAATGAAATAAATTCGGGTGTTTATCTATCGAAAAAGACAGAAATTAAGACGAATCGGACTTGTAGTACATTTCAACTAGATAAAAAGGAAATAAGTCGTTCTATTCGCTCTGCTCGTTCTGCTCGTAGAAAATTACGTGAGGCAAAAGCTAACAAAAAACCATCAAGATTTTATTTACCAAAAAATGAACTTCGTGTCAAAGAATTAAAAAATAATTTCACACCAAGATCAAAAATGATGATTTCTAGAATTGATGCTTTTACTCAAACGGAAACAAAGCTAAAATTAAAACAAAATAAAACACAACAAAATAGACTTACCCATAGTCCAGTTCGCAACTCTGATAATAATTCTAATCATAATAGCAGTCATAGTTCTACGAGTAATCCTAATCGTTATTATCTTAGAAAATATGACTTCATAATTATTCGTTCTAAAAAGAAACGATATAAAGGCGGAGGTAAACGTAAACATATTAATAAAGAAATTCAAACTAATCTTTATGGATCATCTGAATCTGATAACAGTAATATTTCTGTTTTATCTAAAGTTTACAAAAAAAGAGATTCTCTTGAAAAAGTAAAAGAAGATCGAACATCAACAATTAATGTATGTAAACAAACACAAGTTGAACCCAACACGTTGATAAAAGACGAGTGTAATTGGAATTTGATGGAATTAGATGATATAATTAATACTGCGAAAGCTGGACGTAAAGATAATGAAATTTTTATTGTTATTAGTCCAGAACAAGGTTTAAATTTCAAAACAACACGAAAATTGAAAATGACAATATATGAAAGTACAACGAAAAATACATTGGCTTCATTTTGGTTAATGGCACAGCAATCAAATTTACTTCAAGAAAATGGCATTTTAAAAAAATACAATGTTGAATTAAATGATAATGATCTAACTGAATTGCAAAATCCTCTCGACATAAAAGAAGAACAAGAAAGTGTTAAAGGCAAGAAAATTGGATTTATACAGGACATTCTGGATTATTTAACGGGTAATAGAAATAACAAAATATTAAACTGAATTTTGATATAATGTTTTATGTTTTTATATTCATTTACGTATGCACAATGTGTATTTTAATTAGACAATATATTATATTCTTTTGCCAGGAAGTCAACCAGTAGATAATATCATTATAATAATATCACCTAAAGATGACGAGAAGACATTAATATTGAAGCAAAATTTTGATTTATTTGTTGTTGATAAAACCAATAAAAGAATACTTAACTATTTTGAAATCCATGAAAATGACTTAGATACATTACAACAAACCGATATACCAGATAAATATATAACAGTTCTATTGAATACTTATACCAATGTAGAAGAGAATCTAATTCCTTTAATAGATGAAATTATACGTGAAACTGAAATTGAAAGTAAAAGTAAATTAGAGACAAAAAAAATACATATGCCAGAGACACCGAAAATGCAAACGAAAATAAATCATTGGTACAATGTAAAAATTCAGGATGCAATTAATGAGATTAAGAAAAATATTCCAGATGAACGAATATTTTTCATAGTAAAACCAAAACATGAAAATTCTATTTCAATTTCAAATATGTTTCAAATAACAGCAAATGATAAAATGACATGCCGACAAATTGGATCATTTTGGATTCCTGGATATCAGTTAAAAGTTTTAAAACAATCGGAAAAATTTTCAAAATATGAATATTATTTTGTCAAAAATGAAAATGACATAAAAAATCTTATAGAAAATTGCATTTTTCAATCACTTCATCGAAATGAAAATGAAAAATTAAATGTTGACCAAAAACAATGCCATTATGTGTCACTAAAAGTTTTAAATACGATAAAGTCTATAACAAATGATATACCGGATGACAAAATTTTTTTAGTTGTAAAATCAATGCCAGATTTAAATGATAAAAAAAGAAATTTATTTGAAATTTCTGTAATTGAGAAATATACTAAAAAACAACTCGGCTCATTTAGGATTCCAATCAGTCAATTAACTTTGTTAGGTGGAGTTTTTAAACGATACGATATAAAGTTAATGGATCCTGATCTGATAACGAAGAGTAAAGAAGTAGATAAAATATATAATGAAAAAGATAAACAAGATTGTTCTGGTATAGCTGAAGACCGAATATTTCGAACCCCAAATTGTAATGAAACAAAATGTAAACAAACCTTACCATTACACACCAATTTTTCATGTGATTCGATTGCTGGTAGTGGAGATTCAATCAACACACAAAAATCACAATTATCCTGTCAATTAAAACTAGACAAAGATAAAAAAAATATAATTATTAAGATTCCTAAGATTTCTGCTAAAAAAGTGTCAAAGATGAGTATATTAAATAGGACAGACAGAACAGACAGGGTTTGTACAGCCAATTCAGACACAATTATTAAAACAAAACGATCGATCGAACAACCTTGTAAATGTTCATATCATATTGATAGTCGTTGTATAAAAAAATCCCCATCTGATAAAATTCATAAGACTGGCCTAAAGAATGAAATGACAACAGATAATAAATCATTTCAAATAGAAATTGGTTTACAGTGTTTTCAACAAGGAAAGATTATTTCATGTCAAACGGACATGCATTGTTCAAAAAATAAATATTGTCAAGTAAATATTCGTCCTCCACTCAAAAATGTTTGTACACAAAATTTATCGATGCAAAATTTAAAAGAATCATCAACTTTATCAGATAGTAAAGCATGTCAAGTTGAAATCAATACAAAGAAATGTCAAAAAAATAGTTCATGTCAAACCGAAAAAAATGTTTGTCCTTCTGTAGAAACTATTTTTAAATCGAATTTACCATTTAAAAGTTCAATATCTCTTCCAATAATAAAGAACTCAAATAATTTTCTTAGAAATAATTGCAAAGAAAAACAATTAATTGAAATGAAACCAATCAAAATATCCGAAACTGACAAAAATTCATTTGAATCTAAAACATTATTTAGTGAAAATATCAAAAACAGAATAAATCATATTAAAGGTAATAATACAAATGATGAAATTTTACTCATGATTATTCCAAATGAACAAGATACATCAACATTTAAAGTGAATGTTATTAATTGTTGTACAAAAACCATTATGGGGTCATTTGAAATTTCAAATACATCTTTGAAGGTCATTCAAATATCTGAAACATTTTTGAATTACGATTTAGTATTTGCAAAAGAATTTTGTGATTTTACTAAAGACATTGATATTATCTGTAATCATTTGAAAAGTCTTGATATTACAAAGGATGTAAAATGTAAAGATATAAATACAAATATGAGTATAATACATTGTAGTAGAAAAATAAAAAATGAAAACAATAATGTTAAAGTTGATAATGATAAAGTTGAAAAAATCGATCAACCAAAGAAAATTTTATTAAATGACATAAACGCATTTAAAAATATATTAAATAGAAACAATTCTTATATAACGGAAGAGATAAATGAAATTTTCAATTATGCAGATTATCATAAATTAAAAATTATTATTTATCCTGATTATGGTAATTATATCGATGAATTATTTGTTATAGAATTTCTAAATGATAATGATGGCTCTTTTATTGGATTCATTAAATTAATTAATGATCAAATTTTACATCAAATTGAATTTCATGAAAATCTTATTGAAAATGTTCATATTAGCAATGATTTGTTTGATATTATGGGTTTAAAACGATTGAAAACATTTTTAAATTTTATTACCAACATTTTTTGTATTCATATTATATATGATCGAATTGCTATGTTTACATATAATATTTACAAAAAACTGTAATGTTATTTTAAATTATTTAATGTATTTACTAATATTAAATTTAAAAATAAAAATATTCACCTTTTTATTACAAGATTAAATTTGATTTCTTTACAAATTTTAGAATTTTACATCTAACCAAGGACAATTTTGTAATGTTTAGTTTAGTTAATGTAAGCCTAAATTTTGTGATTATTTCATTTTCTGTAACCTAATATTTAAAACAGTGCAATTACCGTAGTTGTATCTGTATCCTATACCCATAAGCATTTTTGCATCTTTTCATTTTTTACAAAAATTACGGAATGTATACGTAAGTATCACCTATGTCTTAACTGTTTGGTTATTTTTTTCTGCTTTTCCTTTACAAAAGTCTAAATATACATATGTTGACGTTTAATATAGGACAATTTCTTTTTATCCTTAAAGAGAAACTCCAAAAGCAACAAAATATTTTTGCAAAATCACGGTTTATTAATGAAGTAACATTTTTATTTTCATAAAAACTATAATAACGTATACATAATGTGCATATGACAACCGAATAGTTATCTCAAAAGGAACAAAATTCAATTGTGATTTAGACATCCTTTTTAGTTTTTAATATCAAAATCGTTGTTTGCATATAAGATGAAAATAACTTCTAAATGCTTGTATGTACATATATGTACATATTTTATATTCCCATATGAAATTTTATACGTTTGCAGAATAATAATAATAAACGAATATTCATACATCATATTAAATTGTATCCAATATTTGTATACATATTGTGTTTGAAAGGCTTTGAAATTTCAAAAACTATTAACATGTACACATATGTATTTGTTATTTGTGTGAATATTGTTGAAAATTATCTTTTATCTTTAATTCATCAAAAAACGTATACACGAGATTTTTTGTTTTGTTTTATTGTTTTTTATCTATTTTCATGTAGATATATCCCAAATTCAAAATGATATAAAAAAGAAGAAAACAAAAACAAAGGAGAATAATAAAAATTGAAAATGGGAAAATCTATATTTTGTCTTTGATTCTTCACATATAAAATAGAATGAACTCTGGATATTAATTGTACATTTACATACGTTCATATATATAGGTAGATTCGTGTAAGTGTTTAGTAATTTATAATCAATGTATGCTTCATCAAAATATCATGAATTCATCAAACATTGAGAAAGCTCATATCATGAAAAATTTATTTGTATTTATAGTACTTACAAACATTACACAAATATGTTTAGTAATAAATGCTAGCATATATTTATGTATACATACGTAACAGCGTTATCCTGAAATTTTAATTTATTTGTAATTTTATTTTTTATTGTGAAACTTGTGGTAAATGTTTTTTAATTTAAAACTTCTTTCACGTTTGGTTCTCTATAATGCCTTTCTGATCTCAGTATTTTTTTTTTTTTTCAAAAGTCGAATGTATGTATATGTGGGTAATATCAATTGTAATACATACATACGTAATAAATATTCATATTGGTTATACCTACGTATGTAGGTATATAAATAAATTTTTTTCAATATACATACATATGTACGATACGAACATATAAACGTAAATATATTATATGTGAGTAAATATATTATATTGTGCATTTGAACATATCTATATTTACATTTGAACGTGTTACAATTTTTTTCACTAAAACTGTGCACATTTACATACATACATACGTGTACATACATATGTATGTGTATAAAACTTTAAAAAATTTTTTATCTTATATTTAACTGTTTTTTTAACTAAACGGAAATGATGTGCTGCATTTAAACTTTTGCATTTTTCAATTTATGAGCGTGTACATGTATCCTGTCTATATAAGGCTATATAATATACTTTTATATTTATACATGTGTGTGTATGTTCTTTTATAATCCAAGTATTATTGTTTTCGTTTAAAGATTTCAAATTTAGAAAATTTCAACATATTTTTCATCTAAACTGAGTATATACAGCCGCGGACATACAATTAGAAACACTTTTGGCTTTAGAATATAGCCGAAATTTTTTTACCCTTCTAATATACCTAGAGTCCTGAAATTTTGGTCATTTATTGCCTGATATGTGACGTTGGAAATCCCATTCATAAATTCCGAAAAATTTTTAATTTGCTCAAGAGGTGGCGTAAAATGTCAAAAATTTGCTAATTTTAAGCGGACAGATAATTAGAAACAGTACTCCTTTGGGTTTTATAAGTGATCCAAAATTTTATTAGGGCAAATTATTAAAGTGGAATCTTTTATAATTTAATAAAATAAAGCAAGTACATCATTTTAGATTATATTTCAGAAGTATTTTCAAATTGGGACATGAGTAAACGAAAAAGTTGTACTCCATCATTCAGATTAGCCATTCTCCGTCTTTGGGAGGATGAAATATCCTACAGAACCATGGCAGGAAAGTCGTAATGTTCAGTCAAATCGTTTAGATTTGTCACGTTCATCGTCGCCACTGTTTTTTTAACACCTCCCCACAAATGTTCAGTTGAATTTAGATCGGGATTCAATGCAGGCCAATCTAAAACTTCAATTGAATTTGTTTTCAAATACTGCTCCGTCAATTTAGCTGTATGTTTTGGATCACTATCCTGCTAGAACTTCCAAATAATCGATAGCATCACGTTTTTTAGTATATTAACGTACTTTTCCTTAGTTGATATACCCTCTATTTTGCGTATTGGACCAACGTCATACCGCGAAAAACATCTCCATACGTTTATATAAGCATCTCCATGTTTGACAACAGAAGTGGTACATCATGGGACCCAAGACTTTGTTCTTTGGACGCCTTATAAACCGTTTACTGTTTGGAAACATCCTTTTGATGTTTGTTTCGTCTTTTCACAAGATGATTTTCCATTGGTTCAACGTCCAGCTTAGATGGGAGTGCGCACACTCCAGACGCTTTTTTCTCAAATGTGCACCTACTAGTGGCTTCATATTTAGCCACTCTTCCGTGCAATCCTGCTTCATGTAAATTTCACCTAACTGTTCTTACTGACAAAGTTTCTGCCTCGGATGTACTGCAGTCGCGTAAAACCTCACCATGGATGTCCACAGTACTTCTTTTTTGGTCCATTTTAGTCAAGAGTACTATTCGGTCATCTAATATCTTTGAGGTTTTACGCGATTTTTTCACTCTAGACACGTTCTCAAAGGTTTTGAAGGTTTAAAAATGCTCCACTGCTCAAAAAAAACATTTTGGCTGAACATTACGACTTTCCTGCTATGGTTCTGTAGGACATTCCATCCTCCCAAATACGGAGAATGGCTAATCTGAATGATGGAGTACAACTTTTTCGTTTACTCATGTCCCAATTTGAAAATACTTCTGAAATATAATCTAAAATGATGTACTTGCTTTATTTTATTAAATTGTAAAAGATTCCACTTTAATAATTTGCCCTAATAAAATTTTGGATCACTTATAAAACCCAAAGGAGTACTGTTTCTAATTATCTGTCCGCTTAAAATTAGCAAATTTTTGACATTTTACGCCACCTCTTGAGCAAATTAAAAATTTTTCGGAATTTATGAATGGGATTTCCAACGTCACATATCAGGCAATAAATGACCAAAATTTCAGGACTCTAGGTATATTAGAAGGGTAAAAAAATTTCGGCTATATTCTAAAGCCAAAAGTGTTTCTAATTGTATGTCCGTGGCTGTACATATAGAGGTATGTAAGCACATACATACATGTGCTTATACTGTGCATATACTTATTTAAAATTATTCTAACGAATTGTCTACACCTGTGCTAACTTGATTAAATTTAGAAGAAAACAAAGTTCCATACGTATGCATGTAAAATAATATATGTACATATGTGAAACAAATTTTTCCTTCTAAGATGCAAATACAAATGCATATGCGTATATCATATATTACGTTAAATATATATGAATGAGAATATCTATGTACATACGAATACATATAAATAATATGTTCGTATACTATTAAGCTTTATACTAAATACCTATGTACATATCTACGTACGTACATATATAGGTATGTATATTAAAATATGTACACATATGTGAAAATAAAATTTATGTTTGAGTTTAGAAAGAACAACTGAAAAACAAAATTTTTATTTTACATATGTATGTACCTATACATACATACGCATTAAAAATATGTATAAGGTGTAGCAAAAACTTGTATGTAGGTATGTACTTACGAGTATTTCAATTTTATTTTTGACGAAGATGAATTATTACAGTTTACTCTTCATATATTATTCGTTTTATCCTTTGTGTATATTTTTTATTTTTATTTTGTACGTATATAACAGAATACAATCATATGAAAAAATAATTATATTAAATAGCATTCCACCAAAACTGTTTAATTTAAAATTAACCAACTCTAAACATGTGGATGAGGACTTGTGAAATTAACTTCTTACTTCTGGTACGTGTTTTTATTTTAAATTTTAATTTCTCTAAAATTAAAACTTTAATTAAATTTAATGAAATTTAAAATAAACTAACAGTCTCTTTTGTTATACATACATATGTAAATTTTTTTATTTACACAAAATTACTAATTTATTTAGTTTACCGTGTGTCCACTGCACTTTATCTATACATTTGTAAATATGCTCATGTTATTTAATGAAAAGGTTTTTAACCTTTGCTAAAGTATTATTCTAACATAAAACTTTTGAAAAATATAAATTGCATTTGACAATATAAAATGCAAAATGATAATTTTTAAATAATTGAAAAGAACATTGTTTATTTCTTTATATGTACATGCATACATACATATATGACGTTAACTTATATTCCCACAGACAGAAATGACGGTCTGAAATAAGTTTTGAAATAATTTTTTTTTTAACATTTAAATTTACAAAAAAAAAAAATTTAAAAAAATAATAATTATTAAAAAACGAACAAGAACTTTACTTTACTAATATCAACAAAACAAAGATCATTGTCCCACATTAGATTGAATCAAAAATGACTACATTTTGAAAAAAGGCTTTTAAACTTTGTGCGTGTATATTACGTATACAAAAGTACAACTACATACTTATATGTACGACGTACGTAAATATGTACATGCATGTAGTATAGAATTTTCAGTTTGTTTTGTGAATAGAATAAATTTTTCATATTTGAGTACATCTTTTATTTTAATGTTGTAACTAAAAAGGTTCATGAACGGAAATTGTTTATTCCGTTTCCGCTTTAAATGTATACATTTTTTTAAGTTTCTCTATATTATAATTGCATACATGCATTTTATACTTGTATACATATGTATACGTATCATAAAAACATAAGAATAAAGACTACATAAATAAATTCTTTGTTTATTTTAAAATACTTTTATGTACTTTACTTTCCTATCATTTTGAAAAACAAATACAAAAACGTAGAAAATACATGTACTCACACATATGTATGTACAAAAGGATGCATTTTTATTTTTAAGAATCTTTTAATACTGAATTTGAAGAAATAATAATTTGGATATATTACAACTAATGCACAATTTGAAATTTAACCTTTTAAAGTTTTCACATACGTTGCTTATTTGGCCATATTCAATGTATGGATGTGTGTACATGTACAAGCATGCATGTAAGTAGTCTAAACGTTTTTTTTTTTTTTTTTTTTTTTTGAATATTATTACTTTTCACATAAAAATTTATGTTTTTCACACACAAAAATAGTGTATCATTTTTGGATATTTTCTAATAGTATTTTTCAAATGTATATTTTTGGCCTACACTTCAAAGCATTCATTTTTTATTCTGCATGTGATGGAATATATTTGAAAAGTTAAAAAAGAAAAACTTTGAAATGATATTACGTATAATACTATAGAAGTATGTATAAAATGAGAAAAGAAGAAAAAGTAGAAAACTCATTTCAATTAAATTTTTATGAATGAATCTTTTGTAATGGTTGTAAATTACCGACTCGTCGATAAATGTACTACTTACACGTACTAATTTTATATGTGTATGTATATTACGTAAGGGAATGCGCTTATAAAATACCTATATAGTAATATCAAACACGAAAAACTTTTATAACTGAAAATGATTATTACACTAATTATTATCCTCAACATAATTATCTTAATTCATCATCCATAAAAGGAAACTATCATTTATGTATCTTTGTGATTTAATGACTACAGATTGCTACAGAGGATTAAAACTTTGAACTGACTATTTACATATTTTACGTTATATACTATATTAAAATTGAACTGCATTTATGTACTTAATATTTCTGAATTTTAATCGATGCAATAAACATACTTTAGAAATGATAGACCTGTAATAGGACTTGTCGTCTTTGATGATATATCAAAATTACGAGTATTGTAATTACAGCTATAAAAACTCAATAAAATAGAATTTCATTGGTGTACTATTTAGACTTAATGAAAAATGAATTAATGTGTAATTTAAACCATTTTTTATTTTATACAAAATATTTTAGCTGGTTGTACTCAAAGTTTTTGAAAGATTATGAAATGTTAAGGGTAAAGATTTTTTCCATTTTATCACTAACTTAATTAGCAATTCGTGTCTTCTTCTATACCTAAAATTAAAATTATGTTATCAGTATTAGAAAAATTACAAATACACATACATATGTTTACGTGTACATAAATATGAATAAAATTTTTGGAATTATATTTTCATAATTTATTCGTTATATACTTTTATTCAAACACATAAAAAATCATAGATGTATACGTACGTAGTAATATAAAACGTAATATCATTCTTATTCTTATTTTGTTACATTCTATAATCAATCTTTCTTCAAATTTTCAAACAAATTATATTATCATGACATGAATATCTAATTTCATTTGAAATGTTATTATCCTTGTTTAAATTCCATACAACTCTATGACAGGAAAAAAAATTTTATTTTATTTTATATTATTTTTTTGATTTTTTATTCTCGTTCGAAAGATTTGCATGTGACTCGGTTCCAAATTAATGCAAATATGTGATATGATGTACATAAGAGTCTAGCGTTTAAAATGAAATGGACAAATCTGTTGAGAAATAATATAATATAGGACTATATTGAAAATCCTTTAAGGGTATATTGTACAATGTATTATGTATAAAGTCGTAACCTTTCCATATTTTAAATTTTTGTAAATTTCTTTTTTTTCTAGAAGAAGGAAACTACGTACATAAATGAAGAAAAATGCATAAGCTCTTTTATATTTTCAAATTTTTCATTCTTGCTTTTTTTTGTTATTTGTTGATGTTAACTTTACTGGTCATTCATTTTAAAAATCTTTGGTAATACTCACATATATTTTCCATGTACATAAATTCATTTTAATTTTCTTTTTTAATAGTAATTTTTTTTTCAGATTTTACATTACCCAAAAATTTAATACATACAAATTGTCCCTAAAAAATTTACTAATTAATTTTCACAACGGATCTAAAATATAAAAAAAAAGAGCATAAGAAAAAAATGTGTATGTATGCGATATGTTTGTATTTGTATGTACACAAAAATCATGTAATACTCGTGTATACAGAGTAAAAAATGATTATTTATTTTCTTTTTCGCCTCTTTTTCTTGTACAATTCACAATTTTTCTTAAGAATTAATTTATAAATCAATAAATAAATTTTGTTCTTTTTTTTTTGTCAACAACAAAAAGGATTTTCAAGAGACAAATTAATTTAATTGAAAATTGCAATTAGTTAAGAATTGTACATTTATTTATATACACTAATACTAATTTAATATGAAAATAAATTGGAAATTATTCCAACGATTTTTAACATTGAAAAAAAAACAAGACAAAAATTCGATTTTAGAAATTTTTTTTACTACATACATATGTACATATATTACACGTTTGTACTAGTATGGGTTTTACTACATTAAGAAAAAGAGAAAAAAAAAATCTATATAAATACGTTTTCTTAAAAATAAAAAATTTAACATTATTCAATCTTAATAGAAATAATTTTATTAATTAGAGAAAATTTAAGCTAAAATTACGTTCTAAATTTTTCTTAAAAATATTATTGAAATGTATCGAATTTGTATAACATTCACATTTAATTTTTACGTTAATTAAAGTAAATCAAATTGACTTGTTTACAAAAATTAATAAGCAAAATAATTACTAACATTATTTTTTATCGTATATAATAAATGTACATAAAAAATTCAGATAATTATTTTAATTAGATGTACACGCACATACGAAAATATAAATCAAAATGACAAAATTACATATATTTACTATGAAAATCATTCCAATGTGGTAATAAACTAAAATATAGTATTAAAAAATTGAGTAAATTAATTATAATATATATTATTAAATGAAATGTAAGCTTGAAATTTCTGTTTAAAAAAACGGTATTTTAGTTAATTAAATAACAAACTATCGACAGAAAAGCTATTTAATTTTTCGTTTTCATTTTTTATTTAATATAAACGTAACGTTAAATTTGTGTTTAAATTAATTTAAAAAATTTTAAATATTTTATTTGATTTATAAATACAAATGTATAATAAAAATTCTATTATCTTTTAGAATGTAATTATTATGAACTTGTATCACAAAAATTAATATTAATATGTGTATGTGGTTTAATATATATTCATTATAAATGATATAAAATAATATGCTAAAATCTAATTATTGCAATGTCATACCTTTGTTGGTAACACACATTTGCATACAAAAAATTTTAATTAATAATTTAATAAGTATTTAAATATATTTTATTGTAATATATAATATAACATGTACATGTAGTATATGAACACACATTATTTTATATATGTACATACATATGTATACATACATAAATATACTGGCTGTCTCAGATTCAATGTCACAAAACGGGTCTATCGTGTATTTTAGAGTGTTTCTAGTAAGAAATCGTTCTAATCTCCCCCGCCCCCCCTAAAATCCACCCCTTCTGAATGACATGGGTTTGAAAATTTTCGGACACTTGCAGTACATGACGCTATATAACCGAACATATCTTTTGAATCATCTCATGTATTTGAGTTGGTCTAAGTGCACATGAAAGCTGGGATATAGACCTTTCAAACGAGCTATGGCGTCAACGATTGAAAAAGTTCAAAGTTATGTACGTCCAAAGTTCAAAAATAGTGATTTTAATTTAAAAAAATTACTGGTTTTTGGGTCACCCTGTATAACTTTTGTACCAATTGCGGAAAAAGATGTCTCCCAAAAATGTCTTCAATGCCTGAAAATTTGAAGAAAATCGGAGGATATCATCTTGAGATATTTAATGAAAAAACTACACGATAGACTCGCTTTGTGACATTGATTCTGGGACACCCTGTATGTACAAATATAACCAATTATTGTAATGTAAATGTTGTTTGTTAAATGGCATGCCAATTAAATCGATAATTTTTTAATGAAAAAAAAAACCTATACATACATACATATGTGTATTAAATTTAATGATTTTATTATTGATTTAAACTGTAATATAATTAATAAAGAATATTAAGGCAATTATTCAAAATCAATGTGTACAAATTATACATACAATAAAGTGATAGTTTGTTTTTTTTTTATGCACATAAATTTAATTTTTGTGTTTCAGTTTTAATAATTTAAAATTTTTAACTAAAATGTATAAAAAGGTATAAAATTTATTTTTTTATATAGTATATTTTAGTGCAATAATTTTTTTTGTAATTTAATAATTTTATAAAATATAATTATGTACAAATTTTTGTATTTTCAGATAAGTGTGCTTATACTGTTTTATTTATTTTCAACAATATATTCAGCTAATATTTGCCAGTATCATTCAATAAGAGATATTGTAAGAAGGTGCATTACGAAAGCAGCACAAAAAGCGTTAAAACATTGTAAATATATTTAATTTGTTACAAATTTGAAATTCATAAAATTCAAATTATTTTATTATCACGTGAATTAACCGTTTATTTTGAAATTTGCAAAAGCCATAAATAAATTATCAAAAATAGTGTTTTGAGTAATTTCTATTGTAAGCCTGAAAGCCCTGAATTCACACTGATGAAGTCAAATCGGAACAAAATAACGTCTAAAATAATATATATATTATGTAGGTACATAAAGGGTATTGAAATTAGACTGTATAGTTCACATTGAATTAAACAACTTTGTAAAACTTAGTTTCAATGAATTTTATATACCTAGTATAGGTTCAGGCTAAGAATATTAACTTTTATATTCGAAAAAGGTTTACATAGAGAAATTTCAAAAATTAAAATTTTGGAGTGGATTTTCAATATCAACACAAAATTTGAAATATCTCTGAATTCTGAAGTGATTTATGCAACTTATAAAACAAACGACTTATAATTAAATTTTACGTAATGAAATTTCAAAATATTTCTCGCTACTTTAAAACATATAACGTACATACATATGTGCACAGTTATTAAATATTTTATCTTACATTTTACTGTAATAATTTTTAAATCTAATTTTTTACTAAATAAAATATGTAAACATTTTTCTTGTTTCAGAACTAAAATAATTATTTAAAAAATCTAGTATTTGTGAATCATTTCATTTAAAATTAACTGAAAATCCAACAGTAGAATTTTAGAATGTACAAAAAGGTAAACATATTAATTTTTTTTTTAATTTTATGATATTTTTGTTTTTTTAATTTAAAACATTTAATTTAATCGTTTTGCTTTTTTTATTGTCAAAATCATTAGAACACGTTACTTATAAATTTAATCTTTGGAATCCACCAACACCCACAGTTTATTATAAATAAATAATTTTTAACTGATACATATACAGAAAATCTTTAAAAAATGTTTCAAAATTGTAAAACAAAAAAAAAATGAAAAAAGAAAAACGCAAAAAAAAAGATATCTATATATGCATCGGCCGGGAATCGAACCCGGGCCGCCCGCGTGGCAGGCGAGCATTCTACCACTGAACCACCGATGCTTGTACCATCTAACTTCCGTCAAAATGTGTTGAATTAATTCATACAATCCTTTTTATTTCATATATATAAATTTTTAAAAATTGTAATAAAATAACTTATTAATAAACAAATTATATACATGTGTTTTGCTTTTGACCATTTTTGATTTGAAAAGATATCACATTTTCAGTAGTTATTAAAAAAAAAAAAACAAAACAATTTCAATTAATAAGGAAACCCATTCAAAATATGCAGTCTGTCTGAAACTCCAATATGGTTCCATCTATCGTCTAATACTGAAATTGCTTTCAATTTTTTTCATTGCTTTCAAAACTTTTAGCAAATACAATTGAAATAAACTTTGAGTGTTTGATTGAAAAATGAAAAGTAAACTTTCGTTTTTCCACCCACCCATTAAATATAGTATTCATTTTCTTTTCTACTACAATACAAGGCAAGTCAAATGTCAATATGTGTATACATTCCTACGTACATTACAGAGATTCAATTTTATATTAATTTATTTTTAAAAGAACAAAGAAAAACATGAAATAAATTAATAATATTATTTTATTGTGTAAAATTAAATAAGTTTTGAATATATTTTCGAAATTTATTAAAATAATGTTATTTCGTTGTGCTAAAATATTAATTGCAATTATTTTAAGTTTAATGTTTACAATTTCACTAGTTAAATTAGTGTTTGTATTGTGGGATGAATTTGTTGTTTCATTGAATGATGAAGAAAGTGAAAAGTTCGATGTAAATTTATGGTTAGATCAAAATAATTTAACAGAATATAAGGAATTATTTAAGAAAAAAGGTAAGTATTGACTTGACATTCAATTTCAGATAGTGAATTTATATGAAATTAATTTATAAAATCGATTTTAATTGCAAATATAATTATTTATGTGTGATAATAATCTCTTGAACATACATACATATTTAAGATATTCTCAAAAACCCTTGCCAAACACTATTACGCTGCCTTACATCATCCTTTATATTTTTCTGTGTTCAGTGGTGTGTTCATTCCACTAGTACTAGAATTTAAGATATGTATGTATATGTATGTACAAAAAATTTTCTACTCTCGAATGCTGCTTGTTTTTTATTCAAATTTTAATGTAACTACAGATGTATGTACTAAGATTCATCTTATTTGTTTTTGGTTTTCTTATTTTTGTTGTTGGTTACTGTACCTTTAATCTAAAGAAGAAGTTAAAAATATCAGAGGGTGAGTCTGGGTATCAAATGGAAAATAAGCTTTATCGTATATAAATTTGCTAGATTGTCTTCTGTAACATTTCTATGAAATTATTTGAACTTTTATTTTCGATTGCTCTTGAAATTGTATATAAACATGCGCTATGTTTACTTGAAAAATAAAAATAAAAAATTGTACCGCCAAATAAAAAGTTCGTTTGGAATATTAATTTCATGTTTGTGATAAAACAAATTTTTGAATTACGATAGTAGGAAAAACAGTGCAATAAAAATTAAAAAATTTTATTTAATATTAATTAAAATGTAAATTGAAATGATAAAAAGTAGACAAAATGAAAAAAAAAAAAATAAAGGAATGAAACTAAATAAATGATGATGTCCTTTCTAAGACTAATTAAAGAAGGTCCCACCGAGACTTGAACTCGGATCGCAGGATTCAGAGTCCTGAGTGCTGACCATTACACCATGGGACCAGTTGAAAATTCCATGTCCAAGTTGCAATGTAAATAAATGTTTATATCTGTTTATTAATTTTTTCAATAATTTTCATTGTAAGGTACCTACATATAATTGATAAATTTTAAATGTAGACTAGAAAAAAAAATCTGAATTTATAATCTATGTCTATTTACATGTACTTATGCGTGTTTTTATTTTAAAACCAAACTATAATGCAATAAAAATTAGTTGTTTCATAAGTTAGTCAATTTTTAAATTTTTTTGAATATAAATTTAAATTTTTTTAATTATTAAAAATACATTTATTTTTTTAATTTAAACTTGTAAGAGAATTTCAAACTCACTCATATTTATTTTATCAGAAATATAAACATTTTGGTGATAGAAACATGAATACGTCGATACATGTAACATTAATTTTTTATGTTCTTCAAAAATTTTTTAATCCTTTGAATTTCCTTATTTTGATTCTGGTAATTCTAGACACAGTCTTTTTTTTTTGTGGAGTACATACACATTTATCTACACGCATTTGTATGTATGACATTTAAAAAAAGAAATTTCACTTTCACATTCATACTTATAAAAAAATTTAATGAAAAACAAACAAAATTTTCAACTTACGTGTATTATACGCACACAAAGATACGTGTGTGTGTATGTGTAATAAACAGGATAAATATATCCTTTAGTATTAGATACATGCATGTATGTAAATTAAATAACGAAAGCTAAAGGTATACAGAATTTTTATAATGACTATTCTACTCAGTCGCTGTACGTCATTCGAATAGTATTAACGGAATTATCAGGACTAAAAGCTCCTTCGGTGTTCCGTTCTATATACCTATATTTTTGTCATAATAATCTTTTTGTCCCAGTTTTTTCTTTTTTTTTTCCTTCATTTATATTTATTTATATTTTTCTTATATTTTCATTTTGTTTTTTAATCTTTCATAAAACAAAAAAAGAAAATTATTTATTTTTGTGATTTTATTTAAGTTTTTGTGAAAGTGAATTCAGTTTATACTTTGGTATTGTATAAATTTAATTACAACAATTTTACTTTTCTAAATAAAAAAAAAAATAAAAAAAAAAACAAACACAAAAAATAAGTCATATTTTTACCTACATACATATATATGTACACTGTGAATTAAAAAGAAAAAAAGAAAATACAAAGTTAGTTTGTTCTTGGTTTTGTTCTAAATCCTTTTATTATTATTAAATCTTTTTATTGCCTGTTACTACGTTATATGTGTATACCTTTAAGGTTCTGTAATTCTTTTTCTAATTTAATTTTTTGTTTTTTTTTTTGGTTTTATTGTTTTACATTTCTTTTGTTCGAAATTTTTGTAATTGTATGTGTGTGTACCCGTACATGTATAATTTAATATTACCATCATACAAGTGTTTTAATTAAAAACCACGTAATCATACATATATGTACATAAATCTGATATTTATGTATCTATGAAATGTATAATAATGAAATGAATTTGTGCCCGTACATTTAAAAGCTATATGCTGTATGTATATTAATTCTATTGTTCTAAAATTTTCACGCCTTTACACACACACAAATGTAATTGAAACATTCACTTTTAAATCATTTTAAAAAAACAAAAAAAAATTATGTTGTATAAAAATAGAATATTTATGCCAGGAATTCATGCTTACATAATACGTTTATGTAAGTATATATATACATACAAATTGGAATGTTATTCAAAAAATAAAGCCAAATACATTTAAAAAAAACAAAGACTAAAAAAAATTTTTTTAAATGAAAATCCCTTGATTTTTCTTATTGTTCTACATAATATGGCATCCAAAAGTTGTTCAAAAGTTTCATTTAAAAAGAAAGAAAAGAAAAGGATAATAACATAAAAAGGAAAAAAAAAAGAAAAATTTATTTTTAAACAACACAATACGATATGTCCTTCTAAAGCATTACAGAAATTGCTTTTTTCTATGATGAAATAATCCTTAAATTAATTACTTTGTCGATTGTTGAGTTTATATACACATACACATGTACATAACAATAAAAAAAAAGACAAAAGAATTAAGTATATAATTATATGATATCTTTTGTTATTGTTGGTTGTTTTCAAATTTTATATGTATATCCTTTCTTTTAACTTTTTATTATTTTTGAATGATTATCAATTTTTTATATAATATACTCTTAAACATGTTATTCATCATACAGCTTTTAATATTACATTAAAAAAGGAGTTACAAACACGAGCAAAAAAACATCAAGAAATTTATATGAATAAAGATATTGTACAATGAACGATTAACAACAAAATAAAAAAAAAAAAACTTTGAAAATAAAACTTGGAAAAATAAAAACAGTCTTTTTCTTAAAAACATTTGATTTTTGATAAAATAAAAAAGTTGTATTATTAATTGAAAATATTTATATGAGTTTTATTATGAGCAAATTATAAATATAATATACTTGAATTAATTTAGTTATGCTTTGTTGTGAAAAGAAAAAAATTATTTAATATAAATTAAAAATAAACAAATTATACTGTAGTAATTAGGCATATATATACTCTCAAGGAATCAGATTTTAAAAGTGCTATCACAAAAATAAAGCAAAAAATTAAAAGCAATCCTATAACGTTCTCTTTACATAATATTTCTCTTTAAAATCTGTATATAAGTATATATAAATATATATACATATGCATTGATATTATTACATGTGTGGTGAATATACATTATATCATAATATGTACTATTTGAAATATACATGTTTGTAATTTGTACATTATATACATTTAAAAATAAAAAATAAAACCCATACACATATTGATGTCGTCATCCTTTTACGTACATCAAATTTTAGTGTACAAATATATATTTTTTTTTCAAACAAATTTTACAAAGAAAACATAAAAATGTAATGTATCTAAACATATTGAAATATTTATTGAAAAAATAATAAAATTAAAAATTATATTCATAGTTCAAAAGTTCAAATACAGTAACAAGACAAAAAAACAAAACATTAATTGTGAAATAAAAACAATCATTTAAAAAAACGTTACAAAAATTTTAAATGTAAAAACAAAAAATAATTGAAACGCTTTTCTCCTCGATATCATTTTTAAAAAATCAATTTTATTGAAATAAATAAATAATGTAGTAATAATAAATTGATTCAGATTAGAAGTAGCAAAATAATACAAAAAAAAAAAATTATTTATCTCAGTAGATTTTAAATTTAGCAAAAGTAAAATTCAAGTAAATTAAAGAGAAATTTAGAAAATACTTAATATCGCACAAATAAAAAAATTATAATGGTGATTCATACCTTAATCACTATAGTGATTCATAAATATTAGAAAATATATAAAAATTTGTTCATTTTACAAAGCAATAAACATATTAAAAATACAAAATTAAATAATATTAAATATATATTTAATTCATAATTGAATGCTATAACTGTGATCTTTCATATCAGTGATATTCGATCAGCGAATTAATATTATATCCGATACCAATATATATAACGATAGCAAATATAGCAACAAAATAAAAATAAAAAATAAAATAAAAATTTGTTTTTGAAATAGAAATAAATTTTCATAATAAACAAAATATTTCAATATAAATACAATATTAGTTCATTTCTAATATTGAATAAATAAATTGAAAAAAAGAAAAAAAACGTATACACGAAAATATACAAAAATAAAATAAAAATAAATAAAATAAACATAATGTGGTCCCCAGAGTCAGAAATTAACTCAATTGCAATGGCAACAATGCGTCATTCAACATCAGCATCTTCTGGTTTGTATAATTATATCCTTTTGTGTAAACTCATATGTATGCATATACATATGTATGTATGTATGTTATGTGATAATAAAATATGAAAGTCATTTAAGACAATTTTTCCTTTTATTCATATAATTTTTATTTTGTTCTTCTTCTTATTTTCTTTTGTTTATAACAATTATATGACTTCAGGAAATTTATTCAAACAAATAAACAGAAAAAAAAAATAACACAAATACATGTCGATTGAATTATTTTATTTATACTGTTTAAAAAAAAAAAAAACTAAATTATACAAAAAACAAAATTCTACGTGTTTATTGTATAGTAAATCAAAAAAATCGATTTTCATAATTTTAATTTAATATTTTTCATATACAGACAAAAAAAAAAGATAAATTATAGAAAATAACATACGAAAAATTAATTTTCAAAATTCACTTTTATGTAGAATTTTTAATTTGAGCAATCATTTTTCATTCCTAAAACGAAAATACTCGTGCATGCCAAAATGATTGTAACAAAATATTATTGCATACACGTTTGTGTACATCATAAAACACCTTTTAACCTTTTAAATCAAATATCAAATACACATACGTATATTACATATAAAAAAAAGTAAATTTATTCTTGCGATAATGACGAAAATAATAATAATATAAAAAAACAACAACAACAACAATAAAAAAGGTTTTTCTTGAAAATCCACTTTGCATAAAATAACGTTAAATTTATATTGTAAAAATTTCAGTTATAATAAAAATTAAACTTGCATAAAATTTACATTGTAATGCCTATATAATATACATTTAAATACACGGTTTAAAATAAATTTACAAAAAAAAAACCTTTATACCCTATTCTAATTTCAACGTATTTATACACTTATAGAGTGTATGAGAAATGTTTAAATTTTTGTCCTTCGTCATTGTTATTAAACGAATACATATGTACATGTAAATAAAATTTATTCATACACATATTTCCTTACATATAATATTTATATGCAATGCATACTACTTACATAAATTTATTTCGAGTTTTTGAAAAGGATTTCAGAAGAAAAAAAAATTTATTTCGCATATTTGAATAAAAATGTAAAATAAATAACAATACGTTACAGAAAATATTTCACCTATTTTTTTTTTACAAAAAAAATTTCGTTTGTAATTTTATTTTTATTAAATTACAAAATGCAAATTACAAGGGTTATAAAAAAATATTACAATAAATATAATTGAAAACTGTGAATTTTCTTTTTTTATTTTTTTGTAAAACCTCTAACTAGTTTGAGCCCTGTAATAGAGAGAAAAATAACAAATAAAATTCCTTTAGATGCCAAATAATATTATAAAATCGCGTGATATTTAATTTACTTTTTTTTCAAAAGGATATTTTTATTAAATAAATTTATTAATATTTGAAATATCAGTTTCAAAAGGTTACGTTTAATAACAACACAATATTCAAATTAAATATTTCGTCTTTTGTATAACAAAATGATTTTTGAATTTTGAACAGTAAAAACTGTAATTATACTTTTATGCTACCACTAATCCATTTCAAATTACATTATTTCCATTAAGGCTACAAAAATTTATATTGAAGTCATTCGATATTACTTTTATATGACTATCAATGCTACCATTACTGTTAAAAAAAAAATTAATAATAGCCATATAAATTGTGTTTACATCGTACTAAGGATATACGTACTTATATCTACGGAAAAAAATTTTTTCGTTTGAATTACATCTGATTAGATATGTTTAAGAATATAAACCATAAGGATTATTTCTTATTTGAGGCAGAAAGTAATATTTCTAAGTATTGCGTGTTTTATTGCCTTTTGGATTTGCATAAAAATCGAATGTAATCTCAAAAACCGTAAAACCATATAAAACATAAATATGAAAACAGAAATGAAAGATGAAATTTAATACTGAAATTACATGTTTATATAACTTAGTAACTCCCCTGAATTTTATTTATGATTTTAGCGAATGACCTTTTAAGAAAATTAACCTTTTCTTGATTTATTGTTGAAAATTTCAGTTTTTTAGACCTTTAAAGACAAGTAAAAATTACTTAGTTTTCGAATTAAAAAAATCCAATTAATAAATAGGAATATCAACTTTATCGAGTTGTGGAGATCCTGAACGACTTCCAGAATTACCACCTGGTGATGAACAACGCTTACAAAGAGCTGCTCTTCATTTACAACAAAAATTAATTCTTCGTGAATGGCTTAAAGAACACAGGCTTCAACATCATTATTCACGATTAGTTGCCATTGAAGTTGTATCTTTAGAAGATGTATATTGGTTAGAAGATTCACGAGCCAGCAAATTACTTGGAAAGGATTGGCAAGTTTGGTCACAAGCTCGTCAAAAATTACCAACATCTAAATCACAGTTGGAATCGTTAAAAGCCCAATTATGGTCAACTGTTGTAAAATCGAGCCAACATCAAGACGCTTGGACATGGGGTGGTATGTTGGTAGTATCTGTTTCAGTTGCTGGTCTCGTAACATTAGCCGCTATGACACAGCCATCATTGGCACCGGAAGCAAGACATTCTTTATTACAATATGTGACAGGTAAATATTTACTGCCAGCTAATTGTAAAGTACAATGGGATTGGACAGATCCGCACATTGTTGGTGGTACAATGTGTTTTATTGTCCGATTTTTCCAACGTAATGGACAGCCTTATCCAATATGTGATACTGACCAATTTTTTGTTGAAGTCACTGAAGGTACCCGAAAGGTAAAAACATATGGACTGTGATTATAGTGAAAAGTTAGATTTTTAATGGTCATAAATTATTTTTGAATTTTAGGTTGTTACTATTACTGAATTAGGATCTTCAACAGATCCAAATAATGCAAATATTGCCAAAGTAAAATTTACAGTGAGAACAGCTGGTCAATACAAAATTTCAGTTTTGATTGGATCTAGTCATATTGCTGGAAGTCCATTTACAAAAACTTTTATACCTGGCCCTATGGATGCCAGACGATCTAGATTTATTCGTCCAGCAAGTACAGTAGTTTGCTGTGCTGGTGCACCCACCTTAATGCATATTGAACCTAGAGATGAATTTGGCAATGCTTGCACATTCAGTCCTGATGATGATCCAACTAAGGTGTATTGTATTTAAATACTTACAAAAGGCTTTTTTTTTAAACATCATTAATTGTTTACAGGGTTATAAAGTAGAAATATACGATCTTCATGATAATCCCGTAGAAAAATTATCACGTGCCATATCATTTTCATACGATAAAGTTAATTCACGTATAGCCGTTACAGCTCTATTTCCTGAACCAATATGCCTCAAAGGAATAATCACATACGAATCACAGAAATTACCAAATGGAGATTTTGATATTATTGTTCTTAGTAGTAAGTTGATTCTATAATTTTCGGATTTATTTCCAATCATTTTTTATTTCGCATTTTTTAAATCGCATAATAAATATACATAGGTAGCGACACAACTTTAGTTCACAAAAATATTGCATCACGAAAGCACAACATTTGTTATGAAGCAAAACTATTAAGTATTTACGGTCAACCAAAGACAAAACCAAGAAAAGTTTTATGTTACGTTGGGCCTAAACAAGTGAGTTAATCTTTACACAATAGATTAAAATAAGAAATTAATAGAAGTTAATATTCAAAAAATGGACTCAAAAGAAATCTCTTCTATTTCAGGTTACGATCAAAGAAATGATCTTGAAATTTATTCCAAAACGCATTGCAACATTCCGTTTATGCCCATCAACTAAATTTCATTTTTTGCCACATTCCGCAATGCAAATTCATGGTCCAGTATTTATAATTGATGATGGATCACAACCAAAAATTGAGCTGGCCTCAAAAGATCGTAATATAATTGCAGCAACGTTTACACATTTCCTGTTGAAAAATATCGGCGGGTCCGAAACATTTAAAGATAAACAAGATTTCTTTTATCATGAAGTTAGAAAATTTCATTCTAATTATTATCATGAAAAACTTTCATTAAAAGTTGCAAGAGATAAAATACTTGAAAGCAGTATGAAAGCAACTAAAGGTTTTTCAGTATCAGATTGGTGTGGGAATTTTGAAGTAACATTCCAAGGAGAGCAAGGTACTTTCTTGTTGTTACATATGTACACCTGTATTTATACATTGTTACAAATAAATTTATTATTTCTATGTCTATTAGCTTTTAAGCTTTCTGCAATCAATGAAATATTAATAATCATTCTTCTTACAGGTATTGATTGGGGTGGGTTACGTAGAGAATGGTTTGAATTAATTTGTAGTGCACTTTTCGATCCTCGTGGAGGATTATTTTGTACATTTCATGATAAACGTCAAGCACTTGTACATCCGAACCCCAACCGCCCAACCAGTTTAAAATTAAAGCATTTCGAATTTGCTGGAAAAATTGTTGGTAAATGCTTATATGAAAGTGCACTTGGTGGATCCTATCGTCAATTAGTACGAGCACGATTCACACGTTCATTCTTGGCACAATTGATTGGTTTAAGGGTCCATTATAAAGTAAGAGATAATAGAAAAAATAAATTCGAATAGTTATACATAACAACCATGAATTATTCACTTACCCTTTCTTTTATTTGTATATAGTATTTCGAACAGGATGACCCCGATTTGTATTTATCAAAAATTAAATATATCCTTGACACCGATTTAGATACAAGTGACTCATTAGAAGTTTATTTTGTTGAAGAAGTATACGATATTGCTGGGCAATTAACAAAAACAGTTGAATTAATTCCGAATGGATCAAGAGTTCGAGTTACAAATTCAACAAAGAATCAATATTTAGATGCATTAGCACAACAGAGGCTTTGTAATAGTGTTCGTGATGAAGTTGATCACTTTTTAAAAGGTTTAAATGGAATCATTCCAGACAATCTATTAAGTATTTTCGATGAAAATGAATTGGAAGTAAGATTAATATTTTTCAAATTTAATTTTGTAAAGTGATTGAGAATTTTGTTTGTTTTGTTACAGCTTTTAATGTGTGGTACTGGAGAATATTCGATTGCAGATTTTCGTGCACATCATATTGTAAATGGGAATTCTCCAGAATTTCGTCGTGTATTAGGATGGTTTTGGGCAGCTGTTAGCAATTTTAGTCAGACGGAAATGGCACGATTATTACAGTTTACGACTGGTTGTTCACAGTTGCCACCTGGCGGATTTCAAGAATTAAACCCACGTTTTCAAATAACAGCTGCACCAACATTTGGAAATTTACCAACAGCTCATACATGGTATTTAAAATCAAAATACAATTTAGATAATATAAAACAAATCATTTATTTTTTTTTTTTAGTTTTAATCAGTTATGCCTTCCTGATTATGAAAGTTATGAACAATTCGAGAAAGCTTTACTTTTGGCTATTAGTGAAGGTAGTGAAGGTTTTGGTATGGTTTAAATCGAACGAATGCAGTAGGCAATTGTAGTTCAACACAAAAAAAATATTTTTTTTTCTTCATAAAAGTGATCAACAGTAAAACTGTATTTTAAATAGATATTTTTATTTCTTAATTTATTTATTTATTTTTTTTTTTAATGTTTTCTTTTGTTTTCAATAAATTTTCTAATTTATGAATTAAAATTGTTAGAAAAGTTATATTA
The DNA here is from genome assembly GCA_963971155.1 of Anthrax anthrax. Taxonomy (NCBI): domain Eukaryota; kingdom Metazoa; phylum Arthropoda; class Insecta; order Diptera; family Bombyliidae; genus Anthrax; species Anthrax anthrax. The sequence goes on from OZ020119.1 coordinate 25,461,276, forward strand.
GAAACCAAAAAACGTTATCTGTATATAAATTCGTTAAATTAAAAAGAAAAGGTCTATTCTATGATCTATACACAAGTTCAACAAAATATTTTTTATATATTATTTATTTTACCTTTTTATCTGCAATTCCTTTTTATTCCAATCACAAGACGATTTAGTAATGTCAGCTTTGTAATAGACATAACAAATAACAAACTACTGAAAATTATTAACTAAAGTGACCTGGCAAACACAGTTTAACATGTCCTTTTTTTATAAAAAATACTAAAATACACATTCATGTTAAATTAAAAAAAAGAAACTTATATTTTTTATATACAGATTCTTACAAAATAAAATTACAGAACAAAAAATAAAATGTTTAAAACAAAAACTACAAGCACAAGCTCTTTTTTCTTATTAGAATGAAAATTTGTCTGTTTAAAACTAATTTACACTTAACAAACAATTAAAAAACAAAAATAAAATAAAAAGCTCAATATAGAAATACACTTTAAAAACAAATAATGTCATTTAAAAGAAGAACTTACTTTAAAATTAATATTATCGTTATTATTATGATAATGATAAACCTGATAATTCGGCTGAATTAAATTGTATCAATTGTTCACTATCCATATCTAAGAGACTACTTAAATTTGGTGCTGTTTCATTTGATTGAGATTGACTTTGAACTTGGACACTGGCTAATATTTGATTAACATTGAAACCACCTGAACTTAAATTATTAACTGATTGCTGTTGTTTATTGCATGATGTCGCTGTTACTATTGTAGCAGGTGGAAGCTCCCATCCATGTGATTGAAGATGTTGATTATTTGTTGACATGTTACCGCCGCCATCGTTTCCAGCGAGATTACTTACATGAAAATTATTTGAGCCAAGATTGTGCTGTTGTTGTTGCTGATGTTGTTGTGGTAAATTCCACGTTTGTTGTTGTTGTCTTAATTGATTTTGAAAATTAGCTAAAGCAGCAAATTGATTTTGATGATAATTTGTATAATCGGTCATATCAATATTCATATTTGGACTTATATTATCTGTCGCATATTGATTTTGATGATTTGGTGAAATCATTGAACCACCAGCCATATTTGCATTATACGGCGATGGTGTATTGCTTGCATTATACATATTTTGTGGTGAGATCGGTTGTGGTGATGGACTATTTTCTGGCAATCTATATGATGTTGCATTTCCAAATACATTATAAGGTAATGGTGATGTATCTATTTTTTTTTTTTTAAATAAACATAAATTAATATATTATAATAATTACGACTATAAAACAAATTTGCTTTTCTATACCTCTTGGTTCTGATTTAATCGCTGTAGCAGGAGTCAAATTTAAAAAGCCCATATTTTGTTGTGTCACTATTAAAATGAAATAATAAATTATTATTACATTTGTTAAAAGAAAATGTTTAAGCTTATGATTAAGAAAAAGCAAGAAAATACAAAAAGATACATGCAAGCCTTTTTACGTGCAAGCAGCATGAAATGAAAAAAAACAAATGTGTAATACAAAAATTAAAAGAAAAAGAAATTAATAAAATTGATTTGAGTAAAATAAACAATTTTGAAATAAAAACACTTTAACTTAAAATAATGTTAAAAATTAAATAAATTTGTAACTAAAGCTAAAAATCCATAACAAAAACAACAAACTAACAATTACAACATTTTAATTTCATTTTTTTTTGTTTACCTTACATAATTAAAATTTTATTTAAAATTTTTAGTTTAATTTTAATAACAAATAAAAAATGAAAATTAAAGTAATTAAAACACAATAAATTCATAATTTTTTAAAAAATACTTTTATATGTTTTATATATTATGTACATACATTTATGCATTATAATTCTTTGAATTAGTTAAATTGCACATGAGGAAAAAACATTTTTTTTTTATTTTTCAATAAAATATACAATTAATATTTTAGTAGTTACTTTTGCCTGTGTTTAATTACCAATTCGTAGTACTTAACACTTCTAATTGTTCATGTAATGTACAATTGATTAAATTTCTCCTTTATAAAATTACTCACCAAATTTATGACTGTCTTATCTAATTTATGCAACAATTAATTATAATAAAAATTTCATTTTTATTTGCTCTCTTCTTTTTTTTAATTTTTGGTTTTTGTTTATAAATATATCATAATATAACTAAAATAATTTTTTGTTATTTATTAAATTTTAGTTTTAAATTTTGCTACATTTCAGATTAAAAAATGTTAGTTAATTTATCAATATATAATTCAGATTTCTATTTTTCTTTAATCGTGACTTGAAGTCCTCAAAGACAAAATATTTTCCTAATTATACAAATATATATTAATAATTTTATTAAAAAGTCGTAATGAATTACTAGTTAATTACGTGCATTTTTTAAGTAATTTTTCTATTTGTTTGTTTAATACAACATAATCATTGTTTTTTTTTTTTCAAAAATTTGTATTTTTAAATAATTGAAATTTCGATAGTATTTCAAATACAAAATTATTATTTTATTTTTTTTACAAATAGTATAGTTTTTTTCAAATTTCCATAAATTTTATTATTTGACTAAATTATTTATTTTTTTATTCAAAATCCTATGTGTGGATATAATTGAAAATCTGTATCCAGTCTAAATATATAAATTTTCTAAATAATATCGTTAATTTTTTTTTATTACAAAATTGCATTAAAATTTTTTCCCTACAAAATTTTATAAACATATAAAAATGTCTATAAAATTATTTACAATAGAAAAATTTTTATTTTTCATAATATAAATTCTCAAAATTTTTATTTTCAATTTTCTTCTTTTTTTTTCAAACAACAAATTATTTTAATTTTTGAATTATAAAGTTATGAGTATTTGAGTACGTACACGCTTATACTCTTATATTAATACAACAAATATTTAAATATATTTTTAATTTTAATAAAAATTATTTATAATTATTACAATTATATTAAAAAAATCATATTATATTTATTACAATTACAATAATTTTATTAAATTTATATTCTTGAAATTGAATATTTATACCAAATACTGGTATATGTATAAAAATTTATTTATTTTTTTTTTCTTAAAATATTACAAATTTAATTTTTGTTAACAAATACAATGTCCAAAAATTTATTTAGTCTTCTAAAATTAAATTTCAAAGATCTCAGTTTCAAATTATGTATATGTTGGCCAACAAATATAATTTTTAAAAATTTTCCAAGTATGTAGTATATTGTACATAACTTTTTTTTTTTTTTAAACTTTATGTAAAGTTTAAATAAATTTATTCAACAAATTTTTTAATAAAAACAATATTAAATAATGTTTACAATTTTTAATTTTAGATTTACATAATATTTTTTATTACATTTATAAATAATATTTCTAAATTGAATATTTCAATTTCTTTTTTATGGATGATAATAGTGAATAGAAAATGAAGTCATAGTGAAATAATTTAAAATAATAAATAAAATGTATTAAAATGAAAAACAAAAATGTTATAATGAAATGTACCAACACTAAGTGATTTTTATGTGAATAAATATTATGAGTAATTAATGACGAATGAGTATCTAAATAGTAATGAGTATAGAAAATAGAAATTAAAGTATAAAAAGTTCATTTAAAAAATTCAAGGAGATTTATTTTTTCTGCAAATTTCAAATATGTATGTAATGATACAATATATATATATTACAAGAAAATTTTTCATCAAATTTTATAACAAATTACATGAGGTTTTTGAATTATTGCTTCTTTGAATAAACAATGGTCATCTTAATACTGTCGATATAATCAAACGCAATACTTTAATAATTGAAGAAAGAGATTTATTGTGCAAGTACAAAGTACGGTCCTAGTCATATTTAAATAATTTTTATTTTTTTTTTAAAAATTGTGCGCTCTATATTTATTATCATTTCCGATGAATTATGAAAATATAAACAAGGATTCCCAAAAATCAATACATTTAAAAAAAAATTCCCATCACAATTTAAAATTACAGGAATATGCATTTTTTAATTTCATTGAAGAAAAAACAAATTACGTATGTATACACACGTATTTACTAAATGGTACAATATTATGTATAGATATAGAAACAATTATTTTACAAACAAATGTTTATAGACATTAAGATAAAATTTTTTAATAAAGTAAAACCAGCACCAATTATACTTATTAAGTGAATAAATAATTATGAAATAATATATGTAGATAGAAAAAATGGTAATTAATCAGAAATATAAACTTACAACAAGTATCCGTCGCTTGAGCTTGTTCTTGTTTATGGTGCTGTTCCTGAAAATGCTTTAACAAATGCATACTTGGTTCACCACTAAATTTTTGCCTTTTACGTTTTAACACTTCAGGATCTAAAAGATAATTTTATTTTTTCATTATTATTTTATAATTTGATTATATCATTGGTTTGTTCTATTTTTTTATTTAATAATAGATTAAATTAATAATGAAAAATATATTCTGAAACTATTTGTAAATATTGCATTCAATAAAAATTATTTCTTTGTGCTTTCATACAGTTTCAAAAAAAAGTTCACATTCAAAAATTCAGTTTTTTATTTAAACTGCAGTTCGCTTCATAAATTTCTATAAATATATAAAATATTTTAACAAAAAATTTTGTTAAAATTAATAAAAAATTTCAAACAGTATGGGCTTTTTGTATTATTGTACAATTCGATTTTGATACATTTTAAATTGTTAAATATTAAAATTTGAGTTGTGGTTTCTGGTAACAGTTTTCATCATATGTATGTATATTAATATTATCAAGACCAAGACCACAAAATCTGTTATTCTGTAGAACATTTTTTCAAAAAAATATACTTTATCTAGGATTGATTCAATGCATTAAGTCTTTTAGCAACTTCAGCAGGAGTTAAAATTTCCCCAGCATCAACCGGTGCATAATAACAGGATGTTTCATCAAATTCACTAACGGTCGCTTGTGGTGGTATACTTGTATAAAGTGCAAAGTGTTCAGCCTCTGTTAAATCAACGCCAGGATCTAATTTAACACCAAATTCACCTTCACACAAATTTCTTAAACTTTGTGCATCCGCAATTGCTACTAATTCCATATTACCTTCCTGTAATGGTAAATCAGCTAACTGTAAGGCACTAACAGTTTTTCGATCTAAATTATTATTAAGGGTAATGGTACTAGCATTTGAGTACGCTTCGTTCATTGGAAGGCTGTTAGTTGAGCTATCACCTCTGTCACCTTTTAATGGGATATGAATAATGTCAGCAGTTAAATGAGGTCGTTTACCAGAAACACTACTGACACTTCTTCCCACTGGTTTACTTGTTTTCATTCTTCTGGGTGATGATGGTTGCAAAGATTTAACTGATTTTGTTGATAATCTGTTTGGATCAAAAGGACTAAAGTTTGCTATGCTTGGCTCTCTAGATTCTGAAGGAGTTCCTTTCTTTGATTGTGGACTACTATCACTACTTTCAATTATATCTGGTTTACTTTTCCGTCTGAACAATTTTGAAAAGAAACCAGTTTTCTTTTTTGCTTCAGGCGTTGGAGGTAGTTTCTTTGTTGGTGGTGATTGATCTGGAGTTTTCATAATAATAATTTGAGATTTTGGACGTGGTGATAAATTATCATCTGGTTTTTTGTTGTTATCTAAAGCACTTTGACTTTTACTAATTGTTCTATTCTCGAGGTTTTCCTGCTTTTTAGCTCTTTTAGGAGGCAATGGAGGAAGTTTTTCTTCCTCTTTTCCAACACTCTCGCGTTTTAGTGAATTCACATCAATGACCGGTGCTGGGGGATTTACAAGAATTTCTATAGGATCGTAATTTCCATCTTCTAAAGCAACTTGAGATGCTGGTGGTGTTGGTGGTAGTATATCAGTCATTAGTATCGGATTTTTAAAAGCTTTTTGTAAACTTGTGTACGTTGCTGTATCATCAAAGAAATCATCTAAATCCATTTGTTCATTATTTTTTGTATTTGTTTTCGATAAATCATTAACATCATATCCACTCATTTCATTAGCAATTGTATTATGAAACGTCTCTCTTCGTATTTGATGATCGGTATAGATTTCATCTAATTCAGCAACTTGTTCTAATAAATCATACAAAGTCTTATCTTCATCAGACGTTGTTATTCCTCCAACACTATTTGGTTGGCTGTTATTATTATTCACAAGACTTTCTTTTCGTTCGAATTCACTTGTTTTCATCCATTCAGAAATTTTTTCGTTCGCTGTGGGTATATCATTTTGCTGTTTATTCACGTCAGATGATACTTGATCATTTGTTCCTATTTGTGGTACTTCTTGTTCTATTTCCATTTCCTTCACACATTCCTTTACTATGTTATCAATTTCATTTTCTTCTGTTTGTTTTACTGGCAATAATGATTTTTCATCAATTGTCGATGAACTATCTAAATTCACAACCTTCGATTGAGTATCATTATCTGTGTCTGGTGACTTTGTTAACTCATTAACATCAGCCAAAATTTTTTGAAACATTTCAAGATCAGGCTTATTATAAAGCCCAGATTTACGTAATGACCAAAATGAACGCCTACCTGAATCTAAAGGAAGATAATCAAATGGTAAAGGTTCACTAGTTGCACCATCAGATGGTCGTCGAAGCTGTATGTTGACCTGAAAAATTAAAATTGAATTTCTTGTTAGTGTAACAACAATTTTTAAAAATTTTATTCATTTACCTTTATCGGCTGTTGTATATCCAATGTTCTGTAACGTGGAGTTTTAAATTTTATGGCAGTCTGTTTGTGTACATCCGTATGTTGAAAATCACCGTAACCTTCCCAAATAAGTTGACCATCTTGTTCTTCAAAAAATCTTATAGAAATATCCTCTTTAGCAACCTATGAAATGTAAAGAAAATGAATAAAAATTTTTCTATATACTTTAATGTATGCTATAATTATTTATTAACCTTCTCACAGAGAAGTATAATCTCTTTTCCACCAGCAACAGTACTTGAGCAACTACATAATGTGCATATGACCAAATCAGACATTGCCTTTTTATCATAAATTGGATCAGATACAACTGGTGGTAAAGGTACATTAAATCGTCCTTTTACATCACCTTCTAAAAATACTTGAAAACATAAACGAACTGAATTCAAATCTATTGTAGATGGTTGGAATCTATGTTGAAATCCAGCTTTAAAACAAAAAATTTTAAAAATAAATAAAATAAAAATTCAGTGTATTCTGTACTAGTAAATTACTTTTAAACGGATCAACTCGTATGTCTTCACGTGCACGTAAAGCATTTTCGATGTCTTTCTTTTTGACACATTGTATGCCTAAATTACTAAATACAGCTCTCATTGTTTCACTATTTATTTCTAATGTACATACACCTTTTTTACATCCTTCCTTACCAACTAAATTATGTGGATGAGGTCTAAAACATTTAGGGAAAATATCAAATTAAATTCTTGATTACCAAAATTATGAAATAAATTATACATATGTAAATATATAAGATTCTCTCATTATAATATAGAGAAAATTCATGTTACTCTATTCAAACATAATTTACAAAAATAAAAATCGTTTTTTTTTTTTTAAATTAATAATAATCTGTAAAATCATAACAAATTTTAAGTTTTAAAAATCGTGAGAACATTTTCTATGAGAGAAAAACTATTTTAAATTTTTGGAAACTTTTTTCCTACACCCACATTAAAAAAATCAACAACAAAAAAAAAATGTTCGCATGCATGCGTGTTTAAAATTAAAAAAAAAAATGTATAGAAAAAAAATTTAAATTAAATAATATAGTAAAGCAAGCCAACAAAATAAAAAAAAATGTAAGAAAAAAAAATTTGTACATTACTTACCGATATGGTGGGTCTTTTGTTACACAAGAAACAACAACTACCGCACGTCCTTTATATCCAACAATTTCAATTGTTGGAAAAGTTTTATTTTCAGGAGTACTATTAACACCAGGTATAGATCCAGCTGATCGTCCTTCACATTCATAACGAAATCTGAGTGCTTTACTAGCAGGTTGTTCTGTAATTTTAACATACGCTTTTCTTCGTATATTCTTTGATGAAGATGAAGAATTTGAATGCTGTTGATGTTGTTGTTGTGAAGATCCCTGTACATGATTTGTTGGACCATTAATTGTTGATTGCTGGTGGGCTGCCAAATCAATATGACCTCCGCCACCATTACCTCCTCCTTCTCCATTATTTGCATTTCCAATTGTATTTTGATTAAACATGGCGATTGCTGTTGTAGGATCTGTTGTTTGGATAACTTCAACTAAAAATATTTTTATAACACAAACATTTTTATTACTTAATGTCTATTTAATTATTTATTAAGAAATGAAAACGACTTACAAAATATTTAACTTTAAAATAACGAAGAAAAAAAAAATTAAAAATAACAATTTTTCGTTTTATAATCAAGATATTTAGGTACTTTTAAACTTTTATTGATCGATATACGCGAGTATGCTAAAAATAACTAAAAAGTAAAAATCAAGTGGAAAATTGAAAATTTTACTAGTGACGTGATTCTAGATGATCAGTAAAATACTAAAAGACAATTTTTTCGATGAGAAAAATTATCTTCTTTTTCATTATATTACGAATACAATTCAGCAAAATGTATTTGTATTCTATATATTCAAGAGAGAAATTTTCCAAATACTATATTTTCATAATATTTAATTTGTTCATAAGGTAAAGCGGGGTAAAAAGCAAATATATATATATATATATATGTAAAATTAAAAAGTTCCATACATCCTATATTATTGTACATGTAATAAACGATTTTCTAAAAGAATTAGATATAACCACTTATAACTAATTAAATGTAATTTATACTTGATTCCCTAATTATGCTCAATTTTTAAAATTTAATAAACTTTTATAAAGAATTCTTTTATAACTAAAACATATTTCAGAAAACTTAATAATATACTATACTATACGTTACAGTTTTACTTTTATTTTATCATATACCATATACACATCAATACATTTTCACGTTTACCTATTCTATTATACAGAATTTTAAAACAAGAAGAAATATTTTTTATATAATAAACTCTGTCGTTAAAACAGAACATTTGTTTTCTTATACAATAATAATAATATTACAATGATATGTGACGAAAGAGATAAAATAAATTTTCAAAATTTAAAAATAAATTTTGCGTAATAGAACACAGAACAGTTTTCATTACAATATCTATCCATAGATAAATCTTTAACTTATATACGAAGTACATGTGAAAAATAAGAAACGTTTAGCAAACAGAAATTTTCATTTAAAAAAAAGAAAAAAAATTTTTTTTTTTCTTATTTTCATTTTACATTTAGATATATTCGAGTATGTGTGTATGTATATGTCGACACGATAAATTTAATGTGCATTATAATAATATATGTGTATATATGTACATATATATACGTACATACACTGTTGTGTTTATTTTCATATTTAGTTTTATATATTATTGAGTTTTTCCTGGTCAACGTGATGCCAAGTAAATTAGTATTAGAGCACGAAAAATACTATTTTTGATATCATTTTTCTCTCTGATAGTAAGTATATATATATTCAATATTATTGAAAAATTAAAATAATGAAAATAAATTTAAATTTTATGAAATTTTGTCTGAAAAAAAAAATTTTTTTTCAAATTAAAAGAGAATTATTATCAAAACAATGTTAATTTTGGTTTAAAATTAAGAAATTTGTCATCGTGTTCTTGAGGAAAAAGAAAAACATCCAAATAATTTTTGTATAAAGAATTTATGATGATATCATCAGCGGACATAGGTATACAACTAAGATAATTTTTCCCGGAAAACCTAAAAAATAATATTGTATGCCAAAATAATTTCTTTGAATGAAAACAAAAATTAATTCATTTAAATGTGAAATAATTAGACAAAAAAATGTATCGTCCACAAAAAAAAATTTTAATTAAATCTATATATCATTAGATTGAATTGTTATCACAAAAATAAAATAGCAAGCATTTTTCCTATGATGTTTACAATGTGCATTTGTATTTCATGAAACTTTGAACATTATCATATATGTAATCAACGAAACCTCGTATTATCAACAAATACTTTATGTTACCATAAACGTGCATATAAAATAGATCTTCATATAGAAAATTATTTAAAATTGTATGCATTAATTTATAATAGCATGTATAAAATTTTATTATTTATATTTTCCATTTATTTATTGATACTGGAGTTCATAGTCTTGTATAAAATGTATTCAATAACAAATTATAATAGTTACATGCTCATAGAATGTAATTTTATTTAATTTACTTTATGCATCATTGAGTTCTGGTAATAAAATGCATTTTATAAGATTTTATACAATATACATAATTCAGTCATTTATTTTGAATATTCGTACATTTTACAACTTTTTGATAGCAAACTATATTATTGTGTGAACATGATTTTCTATTTCAGATCGTAGGTATATGTGTACTACTTTTACAATGTATGTACTTGAGAATCTGATATAATTTTCTAAATATACATATTTGAAAATATTAATTTTGGGTCTTCATGTGTAATTAAACATAAATTTCAAGAAGAATTTATTTTCAAATTGAACAACAAAATGATCATATAAATTTTAAGGCACACAAATGTATGTACGTACATATATATATTATTTAAAAATACATATACCTATATACATAAATATTTATTTATCTATGATTTAAGCTCTAATGCTTTTTTGTGTTTTGTTTTTGCATGTTTTGAAAATTTGCCAAATGCTTCTTGTGTTTTCACTAATTTTTTATATTTTTTTTATTTTTTTGTTTCAAATTTTATTTTATACGAATCACATGCACATGTACATACTTGAATTTATCAACAATATTATTATCGTTCACAGTATAATTAAAATGGCATTTCCGGAGCACGCTATATCTTTCATTTTAATTTATAAAATTTTATATTTTCAAATTTTTTTTCACGATTAAATTTCCTAACTTATGTATATTTTTTTTACAAAAAAAAAAAGAAAAACAAAAGAAAAAATTTCAAAAACGCGAAGAAAAGTCCTGAATAATAATAAATAATAAAACTTAATTACTAGAAAATAGAGGCCATGAACTCTTAAATTTTCAATATAATGGCTTTTTAAAAATACAAGAGTAAAACATAAAAAAAAATTTGATAATATACTTACTGACATCACTTATATTTATCTGTGAGCTATCATCGTCCACCGTATTTCCAACAACTGGAAAATTAATATCTCCTGTAAATAGCAAAATAAAAATAACGTACGCTATAATTTAACGAAATTAGAAAAAAAAACTTTTTTTCTGATTTTTTTAAAAATTGTCTTATGTTATCATAAAACCATATTTTTTGATTATGTTTTTTGGAAAAAAATTATTTTTGGTTTTTTTTTAATTAAAATAAATTTGAATTCAAAACTGAATGAAAAACCGTTAAAAAGTACAAAATTTTTGTCGAAAAATCAGTAATATAAATAAATGATTTGTATTTTTAGTGTAATGACGTAAATTGTTATTAATTTATGAAATGCATAAAAATATCAGATTTTCAATATCACACATTGCAAATCATAATTTGACTGATCGATTGATTGATTGACTGATTTTTCTATTATGATTATAATTTTGGACAAATAGTTGAATTACATATTATAAACTTTTGTAAACTAAAATTATTTTCTTACATGTACAACACGTGTAAAAATACTAAATACAAATACAATACATAAATTGAGGAAATTATATTTTCTTGACGTTGAAGAATATGTTACATTGTTTTAGAAACTAATTTAATGTGAATTAATGTAAGAATTTAATATCGATAATTGTGCAATAGTTTTTGAAATATTTATTAAAAATAAAATAATAGGTACATGTAGTATATACATACAATGTAGGTATGACAAAAATGAAACAATGACTAAGGCTTGCCTAAATTCCTTTATCAAAAAAACATAAAATTCGAGTGATGAAATAACATAGTAACAAATAAATTAAATGATAAATAATTAAGAAATTAATGGATTTAAGAAAATGTTTAAAATGTTCGTTGTTTAAGAATATTAGTACATAAATGTACATACATATGTATACCCGTAGTAAAATAAAAAGAAAATATTAATTAAGACGAGCCCATCAAAAACCTTGATTTTTTTTATTTATTTAAATATTTTAAGACAATAACTCGTCTAACACGAAAACTAATATTTATTTAAGAAAAATAAGTACTACGATCTTGAAATTTTAAAATTAAAATATATATTTTTTATAATATTTTTTTTTATGATGAAATTTAGAGAAAAGCAAAAGTTGTCTTCCTTGTTAGATGTTTTATTATTTCAAGGACATCTTTTGACCTTATTTATGGCCAAGGAGGCTGCACGTTAAATTATTATTTGTTTGTTTTTTTTTTTTTATAAATTTATTTTCTTCTCTCAATAATAAACAATTTAAGGTATATGTAGAAAAGAAACAGGTGTACATATGTGTTAAAAGAAAAAGATATATGTAATGTGAAATATTCATAATAATTTAATAAATTTACAAAAATATACATATACACGAGTAATAAATTTAAAAAAAAAAATCTACAATTTTAATTTAATAAAATTTAAGAAAAAAAATCTTTTTACTCAACAATATAAATGAGCAAATCGTTGCTAAACCGGTCAATCAGGAAGTCAAAATGGTACTGATACATTGTGTACATGAACATGTATGTATATAAATAAACAATTCTTAAAATACATATATGTAAGTACATCTCATATGATACTTAAAATAATATTGAGTACTAAGAAAATGTCATCTATTTAAATTTGAATTTTCTGTTTATTATCAACTTTTCGAAATTAAAATTATAAATATACCCACACGCTTATACTCATGTAGACATAATTTTTTTTTTTTCATAAAAGATTATGTATATATGTAGATAAGGTTTAGTAAATAAAAGGGATTGAATTAAATTTAAACTTTTCCACAAAATTCATCGAAGTGAAAATAAAATTATAAGGTACATCATGTACGCTGTAGGATACAATGTGTGATTTTTATGTATGGATTAAATTAGTCCATAACACTTTAAATTATAATGTCATCATCGCTTAAAATAGAATTGCCGAAAATGTTGCAAAATTCATGCATACATACATGTGAGGATTTATGTATTTAATGATAATACCTTTAGTCAAAAACAATATCTAAAAATAAAAAATATTAAAGAAAAATAGGAAAACATTTCACTGAGATTAAAAGTGAATATATTGGCCCTTAATAAATGATACAATATTTATAATTTTATCTTTAGGTCAGGTCTCAATTACTTTTCAGAATATTAATTAATTGATTAAATTTATTTTAATAGCATGTAAAGGAAATAATTAAAAATATCATAACAGTGTTATATGCTTGATATGTTTGATGTAATTTATGTAACATCATTGAGAAATAATAAAAAATATTTATTTTTACACAATATTCAACATTACTGGAGTGAAAAGAAATAAATATATTGTAAATCCTAAATACGTAAATAGGTGTACATAATACACTTTTTCAATTTACATATAAATTATTTCATTTTTTTTTTTTTTTTTGTCTTATAAATTTGGAAAATTTATTATAAATAGAATCAGTGTATAAAAAAAACTCTGCATCAAAATACATATACAAATGTGTAAGATATACTGAAGACATTTTTTACATATAAATGAATGCTATTAAAAACACTTTATTTGGTATGAAATTGAATCATATTATGTTGGACAAACATTTAAATAAATTTTTCAAATATATATATAATTAAAAAAAAATAAAACAAAAATAAATGCATGAAATCTAAAATAAATTCAAATATGTACAATATTTTAATACCTATATCGTCCGTTTCCATTATATGTTGATTTTATAAGTTCGTTGAAGATAAAAACATATAAAACGTATACATATAACAATTCACAAAATTTTCAACAATTAAAACAAAATTTTTAACAAACAATTTTTTCTTAAATATTATTTTATCGTTTCAAATATATATATTTACTTTCTTATTCAAAGTATTAAATTATTTAATGTTTTTTGCACTATTTAAATGTAAAATTACACGTACAATCCATCACCATCATAAGACAATGTTAAAATGAAATTTTATATAATGTAATAATTTCATTTACAAAAAAAAAAAATTAATATTATACCTAAATATATTACACATTTAATATGTAAATATTTTACTTAAAAATTTAATAAAAAATTTAAAAGCAGATATTGAGTATTTTTAAAATTATTCATATTCATGTTCAAATAAATGAATGTTTTATTATGTACATTTGTGTACGAATAACAAATTAAATTTTTTTTTTTTTTTGTTATAAAAATGATAATACAATTTATTGTTAAATTTGTTATTATTATTACAAAATTATTTCAATTTTAAAAACAGAAAAAATTCGCTCATAGGTGTTGTAAGCAAGAAGAGAGAAGTTGTAAAAATTAATCAAGCATAAAAGTTCATTAATTAAGCAAATAGTAGCTGTGGTCAAAATTAAAAATCGTATATAAAAACAAATATATTTAAATAAATAAATAAATAAAAAGAAAATGAATAATATTAAATGTACATATTTTGAAATAAAACTATTTAGTTAAAAACGTAGAACATTAAAAAAAAAGATGAAAGAAAATTTGAAAGTAAATCAAAGAATGTGTATGCTGGCGTCTTAAAGTTTTGAATTTAATTGCAAAAATAATTGCAAAAAAATATATATTGTACATACAAACATACAGCATGTATAATTTTTGTCAAGGAAACGTGTCATTCACATATGAGAATTATTACATTTAAAATTTAAAAAAAAATTGCTTTTAGCAACACTTTAAGAAAAAGAAAAATTAAGAAAAATACATGAATTGGCTTCGTCATTCCTCAATACCGGGAATTTTTTCATATAATCTGAAAATTAAAAACATCCATCAAAGATGATTTGTTCTTCATAAAATTTTTGTCTAAAAAACGAAAGTTTTATTTCAATCAAAATTTAATACACATTTTTAAGCTATGCGAAAACTCGAAATTTTACTTTTTGATTTTTTTTTTTTTTTTTTGTAGATTTAAAATAGGTAGATACATAACGTGATGCAAATATTCATATCTTTATAAAGTGCATATAGAGGTTATTTACTTTTTCCCACTTGATACACATTAATTACTACATACATAAGTATTACGCATTCTTCATGAAAATTTTAAATTCAAAATAAAATTTTTATAAAAGAAAAAGAAATAAAAATTTTAGGTTCAAAACACGAGTAACAAACAAAAACAAAACACTAACACATGTAGCTATATTTATGAAATAAACATTTTTGCAAAAAATTTTTTAAAAAAATGTAAAATTCATGTACAATATGCATTTGTGTGTACGAACACACATGAACATAAAATTGCGCGTTTCATATCAAAAATACCAGTAGATACAAGATTTCATATTTTCATTGTTAATAATTATATTGTTGATTCAAATATTTAATTATGTATGAAATAACATGAAAGTAAGTGAATTGTGTATGAGTACTGGCATATGCATGTATTTTTTTAAACAAATATGTATGTATACGTACGTGTTCATATACGTATGTAGATGTTAGAGCTTTATTATATTTAAGGTTTTTTTTATGCATGACTAATATATAAAACAAGCTTTAAGTACATATACATACTTATATATATGTACAATACATGATTTGATTATATAAAAAATAGATGTACATATATGTATGTATGTAATAATATGGTAGCTTTGTATGAGATTTAATTTTTATTATAAAAAAAATAAATATATTTTGCAATAATAAAAACGTGATAAATACACACAAGATACATGTACTACATATGAGCATGTGAGAAAAAAAAATACATTTTGATTAATTAATGATTTTTAAAATAAAATAAAGTAATAGAAACAAAAATGAAAAAAATAAAAAACATTAAAAATATAAAAATTAAGATCACTTTTTAATAAATAATGATTATGCGTAAAATGAGATTACATTTTATCTATAAAATTTTAATTTGATATAATAACCTCTGTCAATAAAATAAATCCAATAATTAATAATATAAACGGATACAAAAATAATTTTTTTTTTTTTCAAAAATTTTAAATTCAAATATATTCGTTATTTTTCTTGTTAAATTTTATTTCAATTTCTTTAATTTGAAAATAAAATTTTTACTAGAATATTTCAAAAAACAACACAAAAATTTTTTTGTCTCTCTTTTTTAAATAAAATTTTGTTTTTATTATTATTTTGATTGTATAATGTAAATAAAAAAATAATTAAATCAAGTTATTTCACATATTATGTATATATGGTGTACAAGCACTATAGGTACTTATTATTCAAACTTAAAACCGGATTTTAGTCAAAATGAAATCACATAGAAATCATATACCAATAATAATTTATGTATATAAAAAAAAAATGAATTTAAAAAAAATGTAATAAATAAATAAATCAACATTCATTCATTTAATTACTATCATTATTACTGTTTTATTAACTCCAGAAATGTATTAATTAAACATGTAAACAAATAATCATTTTAAAACAAAAGTGAAAAATTGCAATTCAGTAGGTAGTAAATTAAATTAAAATAACATAAAAAAAACTTGTTACAATAATCTTTTAATTACGTCAAACCACAAAACAGTCTTTATATAATTATTATTATTTTTTTTTAACTTAAGACGAAAAAATACAAAATTTTACAAAATTTAAAAAATTTTTTTTTTTTTTTTAAATGCTAGATATAAATTTTTTAAAATCTATTTTATTTATTAAAATAATTTATTTTCATGTTAAAATAAGATTCAATCACAACACAAAACACTAATAATTATTTTAAAATTTTTTTATTAGTTGGATTTTATTATTGTATCTACATATGTATATTTTATCAAGAGAGTATTCACACGTTACAAACTATATACATATGTATATTATCATCGTAATAATATATTGACACGTGTAATATGAAATTAATTTTTATTTTAATATAATGTATACTGTTTTAATTTTAAATCATTATAAAATGAATTTACATTAGATACTATTTCGATTTCGAATTTAATTTTTTTTTTTTACAAAAACAAATGCATAAATGGCCTGCAGATGATGGACATCTACTGCAAGCAGTAATATTGAAAACTAAACTGCATCATATAATGATATAATACGTATCATGTTTCTACAACTTAATTAATATGAAAAGCGAAATTTTCATTTTGAAAGTAAATAACATTGAAGAGAAGCACGACAGAGCTTATGAACTTTTTATTTTTATAATATTTTACCAAACAGACAAATACAAATACTCAATGATAAGATATATATAAATATGAAATACTTATACATGCATATCAGAATAAAAAATTTGAAATTTTTTATTTTATTTTTTAAAATTAGGTACATATACATATTCAAATTCAACAATTTAATGATTATTACAAATGTGTGTATACTGTATTTCAATCAATGTATATATTGTTAGTAAAATCATATTATATGTATGTATGTGTATTTAATGAGATACAAGATACAATATAATGACGTTCTGTATAAACATTTTGAATTAGGCTTTTCTATCCACAAAAAATAAAGAAAAATATGTTATAAACAAATAAACAAAAAAGAAAACAATGATACTAACAAAACAGGTAAAGTGAGTTTAACATGAAAAAAAAAAGTTAAATTTTTATTATTAATAATTAATTACCACATAATCTGCTTTGATATACATACAACGAATTTATATACACTCATATGCGTGTATATACGAAGACAATTTAACAATACATCAAACATTTTACAAGTCTTTGTGTGATGTTGTTTTGATGTACTAATCTAAGTTTAAAACTTCGAATAAATATTCCAATATACGTTTTACTATATAAATTGGTTAAAGTTTATTTTTTAGTGTTACATACTACTAAAAATAAATTTATTTAAAAATCATAGCTGTAAAATTATTATTAAAAATAAAAGAAACATAGTAAATATATTATCACTAGACAGATATGATTGTATCATAAATATGAAATTGTACATACATATATCTACACATGTCAGATATGCAAACAATTACAAATTCTCAGTACTCCCAACTCCCAACAAGGTTGTATTATTATTCCCAACTCCTCTCATTAGTCGTCACCAACAACCGATAACAACATTTGGTCAATATTTTCAATACATATCATTATAATATGTATTTGTATATGAAATCGTGTAACATTGTTAATAGAAATTTATAAAATAAAGTAAGAAACAACTTTTAAAATAAAACGAAACTGGAAAAAAAGTTGTTTCTAGTTATACTGATTCTCTGTATCTATTTTAATTTTCTTTTTCAAAATGTCACATACATATAGGTACCTACATGTATTGTATGCCGTTGAAGATACTAATCTTCTCCCAAAATAAAACTTTCTCAAGTGTGTGTAGATAGATACATATGTATATAAACGCATATATAAAAACATTTTTGTATATTTTCAAGTATGTAGGTATATATTTTTATCATCATAGAATAAAAAATCTAAAAATGAATTTGAATTAACAAGACACAATGATAACGGAGACCATTTTTATACATTAGCACATGAAATATATACACTTGATAAGAAAAATAAAAAGTATAAATTCAAATAAATTATTATGTGCATGAAAAAAAAATTAACAGAGCTAACACGTTTATTAAGCACACGTTTTCAATTATATTATAGTGATAAAAATAAAGTTCATCATGTCATCGAACGCATACATACATACTCTGTTAATAAAAAGTACAAATCATATATCAAAACATTCGTACTAAAAACTCTACATGAATTCATAACGTTTTTTTTTTTTTTGACAAAAATTTTTAGAGATGAAATTCCGAATCTAAATACTTATCACAACCATATTATGTAATTTCGTTTTTATAAACTTTACCACCCTGTAATGTAATAAGCACACATATGTATATACACATAAATGTATCTTTTAGGAGTATTATTTGTATTACGTATTGATCACATTTTCACAATGTCTAGCATATCATTATAAATTATTGACCAGATATTATCATTTCTTGGTAATAATTAAATATTCATATACACATACATATGTACATAAATAGATTACGAAATAAGGTTGAAAAATGTTTGCATTTTCCATGTAAAAATTCAAATTAAAAAAAAAATGTTACTGATTTTAACACGAAAGCTTAATAATGTGCAAATACAATATTTTATTGTACATTATAAAATAAATGTAAAAAAATTAATATTTAAAAAATTATTTTATAAAGTAAGTGATATGTACCAAAGCACCACATTAAATATGATTTCATATTTGAGAAATATTTCAATAATAAATAAATAAAAATGAAATTATTCATTTATTTTGCATAATTATGTACATAGACATTTTCTTAATATTTATATTTTTGAAATTATTTTTAGTAAAGAAAAATTGATTAGTTGATAATTATAGATTATATTTCAATTTATAATAATTTTTTTTTTTTTTTAGAAAAGAAATAAGAAAAAAAGTACATATCTGGGTTTTCCGACATAGTTGCATTTATACCTATCTTTAATATAATATCTTTATATCTTTAATTGAACTTAAATTCAAATGATAGTGAAAACAAAACAAAAAAAAAAAACGAAAAGAAATTCATGCATTTCTAATTCAATAATTTTCACTAAAAATTAAAAAAAAAACACTTAATTGACCCAATTGAACTGTTGTTGAAATTTACATCACATACGATCTACAAATGTTTGAATTTAAAATTAATTGAAAACTAATACATTATGAAAATTGAAAATACCAAATATTTCAATAACAAAAAAAAAAGTTAATATTCAAAATTTTCAGTTTTTGCTAATTTAGTTATATAGTATCTATTAATTTATTCAATTAAATTTACTCTCTCTTTACTTTCTTTTCAATTAAATGATTTTTTTTTCTCCCTTCTTGATTTTGTTCTTTTTATATAATACAAAAATCATTCATATTCAAATAAATTTTCTTTTGTTTACTTTTATCAATTAAATTGATTTATAAGTATTATTGATTACAATTAATGACAATGAAAGTAATAATAATACAATATGGGTACCTACGTATTCAAGCACTTGAACTAATGAGTTAACTATAACAAAAGAAAAAACAAATGAAAATTTTGTACCTATGCATTTCTTCTTTGCAAATGCTTCTGTGATTTATGAGAGTTTCAATAATCAACAAAAAAAAATATAGAATATGTGTGCTTACAAAAAAGTTACTTTTATTTAAATGTAGGTTTTTACCACATTTTAGTAAAACAAAAAAACAAAAGTTGAAGTTCACTATAATTTTTAAAAAAGCGGAAATTTAATTTTTTTTTGTAGGATACAATATGAACTTATTCTTTGCCCTTTAAAAAAGCACGATTATATCCTCAGGATGTTCAAACTCAGAAAATAAATTAATAACTTTAACTCACAAAGTAAATAAAAGATTTTTCCTAACACCCACTAGACTACGAAAAAAAAAATTACATTTACTTATTTAACGTCTAAATGGTCTTTGCATTATGTATGTACAAATAAATGAAGGAGTATATAAAGAAAATAAAATTTAATCATGATTAGCATTTCTTTTACTTTATCTAAAGACCATTATAGATACAAACTTAAGTTGATAATGTAATATACACTGCCTTCCCCATTTTGTATATCCTAAAGGTGACGAATTACACCCGTTAAATGAATCACCATCGAACATGGACACATAATATTACGTATACATTTTGAATAAGATAAATATATTGTGTTTAAATAAAATATACAAATTTCATAAACACATATACATACATACGTTATGTATTAAATAAGTATATACATATACTTATGACTTGTGCTTTTTTTTTTGTATATGTATCCATGTCAATAAAAAAAAAAGTTTTACAATAAAATATCTATTAAATTTTTCAATATAAAATTTGTATACAAAATCACGTTTATAAACGTACATATGTATAAATTAAATAAATAAAAAACTAATCGAACCAACTGAGATATAATAACAAATAAAAATTGAAATAAAACAGGTAAAATAAATAAATATAGGTACAAAGGCACCATACATATCCATATGATGGGTATATCTTGCAAATACATACATGCATGCGTACTCTGTACACAAAAATGAATTCAATGTAATTCTTTTTTTTCAACTTATAAATTACGTGACTAAATTTTTTGATTAGATATAGATACATACATACATACATATTACATATCATTCGTACATGCAATATATGTCCAAATATACACAGTTCTACTAAATGAAATTTAATACATATATTTCATATGAACATTTTCACCTTCTTAATACAAGGATAACTTTCGATAAGCTAACGAGACCATCGAATAATTAGGAAAATTACAGATTTTCTTACATATCCTCCTACAAATTTTCTATTACTTGTTACTTATTAAAAATAATGTCATGTTATCGTGCAACAAATTCAATTGACTAAAATCACATTGATATATGAAACTTTAATACAAATTTAATATGTACTATAAGTTAAATTATTAAAAGTATGACAAGTGGTTAATAAGCTAGACGGTAATAATTAATAAACATAATATAGTATGTACATAGGTATCAATTTATTTCACTTTAAAGAAAAAAACCTGTAACTGTAAGTATATACATATATATGAAAATGAACCTCATCTGAAACATCTAGATGTGCACATTGTCAGGTGTCGAGGTTTTTCCCCACAGATCAAATATTTAAAAAAATCACATCATAAATTATAATTAACGACAAAAAATGTTAAACATTACAATAAAATAAATACACAAGGTGTTTTGGAAGAGCATGTTATTGCAAAATTTTTTGCACATGAATAACACATTGTGTTAAAATTTATTTCACATGTAAAATACATAAGTAAAAATGCATATTTCATTAAAAAAATTATAAAATTAAAAAATTAAAATAAAAAACAATTTTGGAAATTAAAAAAAAAAGTTTTAAATTAAAAAAATTTTAAAAAATTAAAAAAATTAATTTTTTTTTAATTAAAAATATTAAATATATAAAAAATTAATAAAATTTTCAAAAATTTTCAAAAAAAAAGATTTTTAAAAATTAACAAAATTAAACAAACCTTTAAAATAAATTCAAGCAAATGAGAACATTCATAATGTTTATTGAGTTTTGTTAATATTTTACACTATCTCTTATTTTAGATGAATCATTCAACAAAATTTTTTTTATTTTCTTCTTTTTATTTTTTATTTTTTTGATTACTTTTTTCTGTGTTCAATTAATTGTAATGTAATGTAATTGAAAGTTCTTTTTTTGTTTTTAAATAATGTGTATAAAAATGAATAAAAATAAAAATTAAACAAAAGTTTGTTAATAATTAATTTTAACTGACTGTTTAATTAATATCCTGAATGATTTTTTTTCTCACTTTTTTTTTTGCATAAACGTTATTTTACTGAATTGTGTGTACACAATATATGTATATAAAGCAAATAAAAAACCGTTGAATTATAAATTAATGTACATATATAAAGCAAGTGTAAATTTATTTTACACAGAATATAAATCACAATCAAATTAAAAAAAAAATTACACAAATTATTCTGTTGCACATAAAAAATACTTGCACATAACAAACTTTAAAACAAAAGTAAATAAATAAGAATGTGACAGAGCAACAACAATAAAAATGAAAAAGAAAAAGACGAAGAAAAAATAATAAAAACAATGGAAATATTTTTAATATTATATCGAGATTAGAGAATTTACATTGACAATCAGTAAATCACATTTGTTGTTCTATTTGTCATAGAAATATATTATTTAAAAATTTTCATTTACATATACAATCTATGTATGAGTCTTTTATTTTATCACTATTGCTTTTTTTTTGAATTTTTAAAATGAAAAAAAAAAACTAATCTTAAAATCTTTGAATTTTTCTTTTAAATTCACAAAAATTAAATAACTGATAAAATTCAAAATGAAAAAATTTTATTTAAAATCAAAACAAAAAATCACTCGTTATTAATTTTTAAAAATTGAATAAACATAATAACAATTTTTTAAAATAACCGGACGCATAATAATAACACACAACCTACGTAGTAGAACTTCTTAATGCTAATAAAAATGAATTGTTAAATATTGAATGCCTGATGCTTATTATGAACAAAACTAAACTGAAAATGAAATCAAGAATTCAACTTTTAACTGAACTTTCTTGTATACAATCATATACTGATTAGTAACGATTTTATTATTGAAAATAATTTATAATAGCTTAAACAAATTGTTTATTTACAAAAAACAAAACAACTTACATTAAAGCTCACAAAAATGTTTTATACACATAGACTTGTATTAAATATTGGAAATACTGAAATTTTGAATATTTGTGGTATACATACGTTATCTTTTGTACATTTCGTCAAATTGATATTTCAAAAAAATAAAATAAAAAGAAAAACAACAGAGAGAAAACACATTAAACGAAAATAAAAATTACTGTGATAATTTTTTTTTCTTTTAATTTTTCAATTTTTAATTGTTGATCTCACTTTAGAAAATAATTTATTTGAAAATACTATTTCAAAAAATTCTTCTAAACGTCTTCAAAAAAAAAATATACATTTTTTGTACCGGTTTTGCCATTTTTCATTGTTTCTATTTATATGATAACATAATTGGTACTTTTTTTATTCAAATAATAGGAGAAAAGTATTTTTCAACACATGCGCTATAATTTGGTTAAAAAAAAAAAAAAAAAAAAAAAAAAAAAAACAGAAAATGTTTTTTTTTTCTTAAAAGCTCAACAAAATTATTTTATAATATGAAAGTTTTGTGCATATTACCGATAAATGTTATTGAATTTTGAATCTATTACATCTGTTATTGTAAAATGTTGAAATTTTTCAAAATTTATTTTATTTTTTGTTTTTTTTTTTAAATTTTTAAATAGAATTTGTAATTTTTAATACAAAAATATAAAATTATACATTAATTTCAAACCAGATATACATAATAAAAATTTTATGTATATAATTTGAATGTTATTAAATGGTTTAAAGATCGTTTTGATTTTTGCAAAACTTATTATTAATTACAATAAATAATGATCGTGTATATTTCAATAAAAGCCAAAACATTATTTTCTAATATTGTTAAATTTTTTCTATTAATTTTTGACCTTTACTAAACTCAATAAATTATTCGATTATTAAATCATATTTACAGCATTGAGGTATATAATGTACACACAAGTATCTATGATTTTTTATTTTATTTTTATTTTTTATTTTTTTTCATGTATACAAATTTTTTTCATATGAATAAAAATTTTATGAATCTTTGAATATATACATATGTACGTTTATTTATAATTAAATAATATCATTAATATACCAAATCTGTATATTTATCAATATTATATTTTTATTAAAAGAAAAAGAGAAATATAAGTTAGAAAAACATCATAAATCTATTCAACCAAACCTACATATGTATATTACTAATATATTTATTATAAAATTTGTATAATCTTGTATACAAAAAAAAATTTAAGATAATATTATATTTAATTATCGCTAAATATACGTGTATAATACAAACATTTGACGTCATTCATATTCATTATTATTAACCACAATATACAGATTTAATTTTTCTCATTTTTGCAATATATTAAATAATATCATCCATATGTGCCATAAAAAAATTTTTTATTTTTATTTTTCAATTCTTTCATTTAATATTATCAGTAATGGACTTTATGGTATAATTTTATGAAGAAAATAATTTTTTTTTATTTTTCTGTTGTTTTTCATCCGCATTTTGCAAGAATTTATTAAATTATTAATTGGAATTAAAAATAAAAATATAAAAAATGGGTTGTATAGACAATTTTCAATTGAATTGAAATTTTTTTGTTTTTTTTTTTTTTGAAAATAACAATTTTCATATTTTCTTCTCGTATTGATATGATTTTATCAAAATTCTGTATATTAATTAACATACATACATATGTATATATACAAAATAACAGTACAATATTTCAAGATACTCTTTAAAAAATACATACATATTTACGTAATGTACGCATAGGAAATTTTGAGTCATATACAGTCGTTTATTATTTGATGATATTCAATTTTTTTTTGTTTTTTGTTTTAATTAAAGTATTCATAAATAGTCTCAATAATATTTTAACGTCAAAATGCAGACATTATGCACGTGATCTTTGTACAATTTTAATAAAATAAACAACATTCTTCTAAGAACATATTTTTTATATTTTTATTTTATTTTTAAAAATTAAATCAAAATATTAAAAAAAAAATTAAAGTCGATAGTCAATTAAATGAAAAATATCTGCATAACTGAAAATAAAAATTAAAAGAAAAAAAAATTTTTTTTTAATTTGTTATGAAAAAAAAAATAATTTATAATTTTTATTCATTCAAGATACTTTTTTTATATGTATAATGAAATCAACTTTTAATTAACATCTGAAATTCATTTATACTGGTTTTAACTTAAATTTAATCGATATAACAAATTTTTACATTAAAACTTTCATTAATAATTAGAAGAAAAAAACGGTCAAGGACATATAGTCCATTTGCGAAAAAGAAATATGCAAATGTAAACACACGTGCATACAACTATACTTAAGTATAGGTTTGAGTTGAAGTTTCGTAATCAAAATTCTAAAGAAAAGCAATAAACAAAAGTTATACAAATTATATATTCTATCAGAAAATCAATATGATAAATAATTTCATACAGGTACATATGTATATATGAGAAAATATAAAATTCAGCTCACATTACATGTACATATGTACGTATGTACAAATTAATTGAAATTATTATATAAAAGCAAATTATAAGCGTTTTAATTCTAAATAAAGACAAAAGAAAGTTTTACAAAGTTTTTTGTTTTTATTTAAATAATTAAATTAAAAACTAATTTGAAATTTATTTTATTTTTGCTTTTTAAATATTATTTAA
This sequence comes from Anthrax anthrax, assembly GCA_963971155.1. Lineage (NCBI taxonomy): Eukaryota > Metazoa > Arthropoda > Insecta > Diptera > Bombyliidae > Anthrax > Anthrax anthrax. The sequence continues at coordinate 25,487,472 of OZ020119.1, forward strand.
TCCCAAAGGAATTTAAAAGGAATCCCATGTTATGCAATTTGAAAGTAAACTATGTACAATTTAATTAAAAGATCTTTAGATATCAAGACGTATCTGATTAATTATTCAAAAAAAAAAAAAGGAAAAGCTAGAATGAAAAGGAGGAATGATTCATCACATAAAAATTCTGTATAAATTGTTTGTACTTATATACATATGTAGGTATAGAGTGTAGACATGAAATAATTGATAAGGCAATCAACTTTCTCTACAACATATCCTTTCATATCCTTGAGGCTCGTGCTTTTTTTTCTTTGGAAATTTGTACATGTACGTCTAATATACATAATACACTACACACATATAATTTATTTACTATTAACAATAAATGAACTTTTTCCTGGAATTTGTAAATCACATTCCTAACAAAACACATTAGGTTTAATTCATTATTCAGATTCAGTAGTCGTCGAATCATCCTATATAAGTACATGCTATATAGTACATTGATTTTATTAGCATGTATGTACATACCACTGAAACAAAAAATAATAATAGAAGGGGAAACGTACACAATATGTTAGTATGTAATGTATGAATCCTGAGTTAAGCTTTTTTTATGTCCTTGATCGAGGACAATATTTCGTCATCACTATTTTCATTCATAAGCTAAGCTAATTTTTTTTAAACATTTTATGTATTAATGCATACATACATACATATGTATTTACATGCTGTTGTGTATATCTACAGTTATAAAATTAAATAATTGACCAACAAATATAATAAAGAAATACATGTGTACGCTAAATTTTTATTATCATAATTATAATGTTAGAAAAAAAAGAAAACCGAACACATACATACATATGTATGTACATACAAATGTAAATACATATATATGTAAATGTATTTAAGGAAAATCTCAACAATTTTTAATACACAAATACATACATACTTACATATAAACGTTTGTAGTTTTGTACATTCAATTATACATATGTATATACATATGTACATATTGTATTTGTGTCAACAATAAGAATAAAATAAATGAATGAATTTTCTTCTAGGAATTCTTTGTGTATGACTCATGATTAAAGAATTTTTTAAATAAAAAGAAAGTGTCAAAGAAATTTAAATGTAAACAAATGGATATTTTTATTTTGAAATATGTACATACGTACATAAGTATGTACATATTTATATGATACACTATATTTATGTAGTTACATACGTATGTACATAAGTACTATATGTACACATATTTACAAATTCATATCTGTACTTTGATCTCTCAATTTTCGTGTGAAAATTTGGAAATTTTCTACATTATACTTAAACTTTTATTGTTACAAAAATCTCCTTGAATTTTAAGGAAAAAAATACATACATACATACATACATAAATTAAATTTTGATGTGTTCTTCCTGTTTTAAAAGAAAAAAAACAATATCTTCAAGACTTATAAAATATATAAATCTTGAATATCTTGTTGAAAAAAATTAAATAAAGTAGCCCATGATTTTAATTTGATAATTTATGGAATTTAAAAAAATATTCAGCTTTTACAAAAATCAGAATTTTAATTAAGATTTTATTATACATACATACTTACATACATATGTATGTAGATTTTAAAAGCTATCCTCAGACCTATACGTTCATACATAACGTACTTTTACATTATTAAATTGCATTTTATTTTCAACTGTTAAAGTTATAATTTTATTTTTAATTTTTATTTTTTCTAAATAAAAATCAAACAAAAAATGAAAATTTCGACTGATAATAATACTTTGCCATCGAAAGAATTATTATCCTTAAAAGTCTGTACAACATCAAGTGAAAATGCTTTCAAAACATTTGTATCTTCCAAAAGGTAAAAAAAAAAATTATAATTAAAAATTTACTTGTTTGATTGATTAAATTGAAAAAAATAATCAATATATGCCATGATAAATTTACAATTTAATACGTATTTTATTTAATTTGTTGACATTATTTTTACATTTTTGTTATTTTTTGCTTTCGATAAAAAAAAATTATTACCATAAAAAAGATAATAATGTTCAAGTGATATACATACATAAGTATGTATATGTAAATCAAACAACAATAAGTTATTTCGCTATAAATATTAACATTTGCTATTTTTTGTTAATTTTATAAATGTACAATTGAGAAAAATATTTTTGAAATTAATTTTTTTTTTTATAGTAAATTGAGATCTAGAAATTTAAATCTAAATAAATTGAAAAAACAAGAAATTACAAAAATACCAAGATTAATAATAAATAATAATAAGAATTTACAATTAAATATAAAAAAGAGATTAGAAATTGATTCATCACAAATAATAACATCAACTGTAGGTAAAACTGTTGAATTTAAATTAAATAAAATGAATTTTCAAAAACGTAAATCTAATTCACAAACGGATTTAAAATGTATTCAACAAAATAATATAAAAATTGTATCACCATCATTGTCATTATCATCATCATCATCATCATCATTGTCTTCATCATCAAAATCTATTGCACCCTATACCAGTGAATTATTATTAAATAGAATTACAACTCGTAAAGAAATTGAAAAATCATATCATGTCAGTAATACATTTTCATATTTTAATAATTCAAAAAGTTATGAATTAACATCTAAAATTTCTGGTATGAAAATTTTTGCATCAATTATGTTAAATGCATGGCGTAAAAGGCGTGATGATGTTAAACGTTTAAGGGATGAATTAAATCGAATGAAAAAAAATGTAATCATTTTCAAATATTTCATTATTATTAATTATTTTATATTGAATTATTAAAATTTTCAGAATATGAAAATAAAAAATCAAATTCATGTTTTAAATTCTTTATTTCGTATTGAACAAAAACAAAATGATAATTTACATTATCAATTAAAGAAATGTGAAGAAAATAAAGAAAAAATTCAAGATATGTTTATTAAACTAAATAATGCTTATAATGAGTTACAAGAAAAGAAAATAACTACTGAAATAAATCTTGAATTACAAAATAAAGAGAATGATGGATTAAATTTAATTCTTGAACAGACTACTGTTCAACTTATTCAAACAATGGATTATGAAAAAGAATTAACTAAATTATTAAGTTTAGAACAAGAGAAAACCATTAAATTGGAAAATGAAAAAAATTTACTTTATGAAAAGGTAAATTGATTATATAGTATTAATTAGTAATTATTAATAATGTGCGCACATGTTTACAATAAGTCGAGTCAAGGTCCACAAAATTATATTTTCATTTTTCAAATCGACTATAATCATTCAACCCTATAAAATAAAAATAAAGAATTTTTTATATATACCTATAAAGTATATAGATATACACTCACATACATATGTAAAAATACATGATAAAATGTATTCGAACGAATATGTGCCTCTAAACACATGATATGCTAATTTATATTCTTATTCTTAAGAATAATCAATGACTCAAACTCTATAAGCTATTATATTATTTATTGATTTCTCTACCTGAAAGTTCAAATTTCGACCTTGACTGGTGGTACTATATAATGCCACCAATTAATAATAAGGGTACCTGTAAGCGCATTCATATAGAATTTTCTTCTCATTTCCACTTGATACTTGTTCAATTTCTTAATAATAACAAATTAATTTGTATAATACAGATAAATGATTTAGAAATTAAAATCAAAGAGGAAGAAAAAGAACATCAAAATGAAATCCTTTCAAAAGAAAAATTAATTTCAAATTATAAGGTACAATTAGATGCTTTAGAAAAGAGATTAAATGAAATGAAAAGGTGAATACTTTAAAAATAAAATTAATTAATTAATTAATGTTCGAGGTAAAACAATAATTTTTATTTTTTATTTTTTTTTTTCTAGTACGGAAACTCTATTAGGGGAATTCCGAAATATAGAAAATGTTCAAAAGCAAACAATTCAAAATCTTACATGCGAAATGAATTGTATACAAAACAAATTAAACAAAACGTTTACGAAACAGTTTAAATCAATTTTTGATAAAAAATTCTCAATAACAGCAATACAATACATACATTTAATATCATTTTTTTTATTGCCTGCAGTACCATCACCATCAGATTTTAGCACATTTTCTGTCTGTCAAACCTTACAGATGAAAAAATATTAAGCAAAAAAAAACGATCTTGTTTTAGGATTAAGGAAGATTGATCACGGAACTCAAACTTGAAACTTCTTGCGTATTATTCGAATTGTCTAGTTTGTCATATTTTATAAATTATTTAATTGACATTATTTATATGTAATTTTTTGTGATGAATATAATAAAATTGTATTAGCACTGATATTTTGTATCAATATCTTTTAATTATCTTATTTAAATGCCATAAGAACTTAAAAGGATATGTGTTGATCGTCGATTATATAGAGTTGTAATAGAAGTCAAAAACTCGTTGCCTTTTGTATTTCTACTTTTAAAAATTCTGTTAATTTCAAAACTGAAACACTTAAACAATACATACATATGTATGTAAGTATGTAACTGCAACATCATATTTTTTTCAATTTCTTTAATTTTAGTAAAGCAAAAATTCAAAATTTTGTATTGATTTTTAAATCAATTCAAAACAAAAAAAGACGTTATAAGCAAGACAGTTTTCAAGTTGAAGAAGTTTTGTCAAAAACTCATATAATTTTTGTTTATGTATGTACTTACCAGAAACGTACATATATCTGATATGTACAGTAGTCAGTACTGAGTATATATTTATTTTTGAACAAAATTTCACGATCAAAATAGTGACCTTTAATTTTTAAATCAAAAAATTGAAAATAAAATCCTTATAACATTAGTTTGTTCAGTACGGTTCAGTACGTTATTTATTTTATTACACATTGTATGAACTATTTTATGAAGATTTTTAATAATTTACATACTCGTATTTCATTTTAAAATAATTTTTTGTCTGAAAAATATTTTAATTTTAAATACTGGAAAAACATAATAATAACAATAATAATATAATTAATAAAAGGAAATGTCCTTAAACGTATCGTTAAAAAATTCTTCGATTGGTGATTTCTCCCAGACAGACAGAATGAACTCAAAATGTAATTTTGAATTAATATCAATGAATCAAGAAAATGTAACGTTTAATAAAAGGTAAGAAAAAAATTCTAAATACATACGTACATATGTAATATTCATGAGATATGCTAATATACCATCAATTAAGGTTTTAATAATTATGACGTTGCATACATATGTACATATAAGGCTAAGTATGTACATAGGCGTTGCATATAAACGTTGCAACTGGCTTTAAGCCGGTTTGTATTATCAATTAAATTCAAATTATAATAGGCTATGATACAGGAAAACATCCTTTATTCTTTTTGCCTCGAATAATCAAAATTTTTTAAACGATTTACGATATATGTACATAAATTTATTTGTATTCGAGAAATTTTTTGTTTTTTTTTATTATTTTCTTATTTTGCTAAGTACTTATTCAAAATTTTTTCATTACATGAAAATTTTTTAGTGAGCAAATTAATGAGTTATTTAAAAAAGGTGAAAATAATCAAATAACATTAAATTGTTTCACACAAAAAGAATTAATAAATGTACTAAACGAAACAATACCAGAATCTAATCCAGTGACACCAATAAAATTAATACGAACCCTGGATTATAAGACTTTGTCGAAAAATTTTAGAAAAAGGAAATCTAAAACACAAATAATGGATTTTGAAAGTAATAGAAAATTTTTAAATGCAATTATACCAACTAATCGTGAAATATCATTAACGGCACGATCTTCATCAATAAAAAGTGATCAAGAAAAAGAAACATTTCGTATTGGTGATAGCTTTTATTACATCATGGAAGATAATAATGAAGAAGTTGATTTGAAAACTGCTGGAATGAGAGTATATGCTTCGGTTATGTTAAATGCATGGCGTAGAAGACGTGATGATGTTAAAAAATTAACAGAAGAAATTAATCGACTTAAAAAATATGTAAAATATTTTCATACGTTTTTTTTTATTTCCGTTTTTTTTTAATTATTTTTGTTTTTTTAATTATTTGTTTTTTATTTTATATTTTAAAGAATTTAAAAACTAAAAATCAAATTCATGTTTTAAGTTCATTATTTAAAATTGAACAAAAACAAAATGATGAATTAAATAATCGACTTAGACGAACAAAAGAGGATTTAAGAAATTTTCAAAATAAATATGATGCCCTTAATGTATCTCATCTTGAATTAAAAACAAAAAATTCAAATATTGAAACTAATATTCAAAATCAATGTAAAGAAAACGAAATGTTAAGTATTAAATTAGAAAAAACCAAATCAAATCTTTTTAAAGTAATGAATAATGAACGTGAATTAAATGAAATATACTCTAATGAGCAAAGAAAATGTTTAGAATTAGAAAATGAAAAAAATGATTTGATCAGTACGGTACTTACTATTAAAATTCAATTGTAATTTTTTTCTATTATTATTTGTTTTTTAATGAATTTTGTTTTACAGTTGGATGATTTAAAATTGAAATTTGATTTAAATCAAAAACATCATCAAGAACAAATATCTTCTAGAAATAAGGAAATTGAACGTTGTGAAAAACAATTACATCTGCTAGAAAAGAAATTGAACGATTTTCTAAAGTACATATAACAATTTTAAATTCTAAAAAATTTTTAAAATTTTTATTTTTTTTTTTGTTTTATAGAATGGAAATTGAATTAAAAAAATATCAATCTATTGATATTTTACAACGACAAACAATTCAAGATCTTGATAGTAAATTGATTTATTTAAGAAATCAATTAGATAATTCATTTACAAATCGCTTAAAAATATTATTTAATGCTATTCCTCATAAAACTTTAGCAGGACTTTATATTGTTACACTTTATTTATTGCCTGCTTTACCACAACCATTTAGAATTTCATTCAGTATGAACAAAATTTTAAATCATGCTACAGAGAAGAATGATAAATTTATTTGTTTATCGTAATTTTTTTACTGTAATTCATTTTTTTTATAATTTTGTGTTAAACAATTTTTGATGTATAAAAATATTTATATTATATACGCATATTTATATTAAATTTAAATATTTACTGTATGCTTTATACTAAAAAAGAGTTTAAGTACATACATATAGAAATTCAAATTCTTAACGGAAATTTCTAATTATTCATCTAATTGGAAAATTTAAAAATTAGCCTTAGTTTTTTTTTTTTTATTATTTCACAATCTAATAAAAACAGAAAAATAGAATGAATCAATAATTATTCATCGAGGACAAAATAGTTTTTATTGGATTTATGTTATCATAAAAAATAAACTACAATTCTTTCTTCCATCTCCCATGTAAACAAAACCATGCATATTTGAATTGATTTTATGAAAGAATACCATGCCCGGCCAAATCAGTGATTTTATTAAAATTAAACTGTCGTCCCTTTCCGTTGAATAAGTAAAAGAGTAATTTTTTGGTGTAATATCATCCAATGTATCCAAAAAATCTATTGCATAATTGTAATCATATCGCTTCAGTAAATTTTCGTTGTATTTATTGCGAGGCTTTCGAAATAATTGATAATTGCATATATCTTTTGCTTCAATTATATTAAGTCCTTTAAATGATGGATTAAAAATTATTCTTTTATCTGCCGTCTCATATAATCCACCACGTGGTATTAATGCACTTTCTTCTGTTATCAAATGAACCATACATGTTAAACGATGCTCTTCTTTTAATTCAATTTTTTCTGGATAAGAACTTATTGAAACTACTCCATTTTCATCAACATCAAATTTTGGATTCTGTATTATAAAATCCATAAATCTCTTAATATTAAATATAGAACTTTAGAAAAAGCATTTTACTTACTAATTTAACAGTTGTGGTATAAGTTACATCACCCATGAATCTTTCTTTGCATGCGACACTTACTTCAAACATATTCAAATTTGGTAATTCCAATTTTTGCCATTCTACACAATCTATACTATAAAAAAATATCCTTTCATAAGGAACATTTTCAGTAAAACTAAATGCAATAAAATAATCTTTTTCAATTCCAAGTATACGTCCCCAGAAAAACATATTTTTTAGTTTATTTTCATTTTGTAAAATTATCAGAGAATTCTCAACTAATAAAGCATTTTCTGTATTTAATGTTAAACCAGTACAAAATGTAAAATCTAAAGATTCACGAAAATATTGAATATTCATTTTGAATATATTTTTTCGCAAAAAATATTTAACAAATTTTATATCAATTTGCAGCTACATATATCAAGTTAATTGTTCTTCAAATATACCTTCAAATAGACAATAAAATAAAACTAAGCAACCTCATTTGATTTTTACTTTTAAAAAATATGGAGTCATTTTTAATCTAGAGTATTTTTAATAATTTAATCTTGTTTTATTTTTCCTTTTCTATTTTTAATTTTCCCATTCACTAAATCATTCTGAATTTAAAAACAAAAAAAGTTAAATAAAACATAAATTTATTATTTTTTAGCATATTTTTATTTTAATTACATAAAGAAAATATTAACTTCAAACAAAATTTTAAAACAAAGGAAAAAAATAATCTTTAAATAATTTTAACCACTAGAAAGATTCTCAGTATAACATACCAAACTAAAAAAAAAAGCAAAACAAAAAAAATATATATGTATATATAATAATTTTAGATTTTACATTCAGGCCTTTATTTATATTTATTTACGTTTAATTATAGTAATTAATAAAAAATGATTCCAATCAAAAAACATTTAACAAATCTTGTACAATGTAACATGATTTTATAATTCGGTATATGTTCATACACACACATACATACATAAAGAATTTTTTTTCAAGTTTTCAACTTTATTTTTTTCTTTATGTATTGTGTTTTTTTTTTTGTTTTTTTGTTAATGTGTACATAATGTACTTAATTTTCTCACAAAACTCATTCATACGAATTCAAATTTATATCTTATGGTTAAACCAATATTAATTAAATACAGTTATACAGTCATTGAAAACAAAATTTTTTTTAGTTTAATTTTAATATTTTACTCATGAAATTTTTTCCAATATAGGATCAACGATAAATATAGCTTTCGTTGTTCTTCATCTTTTTGCCAGAATAACAAAACAGTCTTATTCATGAATAAAGTAGTGTAAATTTTAAAAAATTAATTTCTTTTTGTGATTAACTTGCCATTATCAAAATACAAGTTATTACACGTGCATAGAAAACAATTTGAATTTAAAATCTTTTATTTATTTATTTTTTTTTTTCTTTTATAATTGTTTTGCATATATAGTTTTTCTGTTTATTAAACAAATTTTTTATCATAAAATAGTAATAATAATAATAATAATATGAAGATAACTTGTAAATATGATAAGAATAACAAATAGTAAATTAAAATAAAAAAAAAAAGAAATTTCATCTTAGTTATCATTACCATCATTATCAATATTTAGTATAGGAAATGGGACGCTTACTTATTAAATTTTCATTTATTTATTTGTGGGTTATTTGTATTTTTTTTTTAATAACACTAAATTCTACAATTTTGTTTTTGATAGCAAATTATTAAAGATTATTTATTATATGCATTCAAATGTGTATGTATATATGTATTATTCTCTTAGTATATATCAATAAGAAGTGAGTGTATATATGTATGTATGTATGTGTATATGTTAATATAATAAATGATACAATTTATATCAATACAATTTATATCAATTATTTTTAATAAACATTATCTTAGTATATAATATGTATTATTTTATTTATATGTAGGTATTGTATATTTAATTCAAATGGAATCCTTTTTCTTTTGTAGCAGTTAATAAACGTTCTTTCATTATTTCCTCGGTTTGATAATCCGGCAATTTTAAATAATGTACACATGTATTAACTGATGGATAACTACCTTCACCGGCATCAACTTTTCGTACAACAGTTAAACGTGGATGTAAATTAGCTAAACCACCTGGTGGTAAACTACTACAACCAGTTGTAAATTGTAAAAATGCTTTACGCTCGGGGCCAGTCATGCTCATTAACACATTGACAAAACGTAAAAATCCAGGACTAAAAATTATTATAACAGAAATTAATTTTTTTTCTCTGAAAATTTTATTCAAATTAATATCTCACCTGTCTTTTGAATAGCCTAATTTTGGTTCCGTATAATTTATTAAGTCTTCTCGTGTCCATTCTGGATGTTGTTCACCACAAATCATCATACGTGCTTCATCTGGACTGAATGCAGCTAATTTATTTAATGGAAATACTTGTGAAAATCCACGATGGAATGATTCTAATTGTTTAGCAATACCATCTTGTAAACAATAATTCAATTGTAATTCACAATATTCTTCTAGATTTTGTATTGTTACATCAATTGAATTGCCATTTGGTATTAGTTCAGCATATGAATAACCATAAACATTTGAACTTGGTAGATATGTAAATGTTAATGCTAAATCTTCAACACCAACTGAACCAGATTTTGTTTCAACTTTTAGATTATTTATCATATTACGTTTTTCTTCCATTGATAAAGTGTCATCTTGTTCGATATTTTGTTTTCTTCCAACTAAATCTTGCAATTCTTTTAAAAATTCAGCTCGAATTGGATCGATTTCATGTAAATTATCCTGAGTTAAGATTCCGTCATACCAACACGATTCTGGAAATTCACTACCAAGTAATTTTGAACAAGATTCAGCTATTTCAGATTCTTCTGACATTATACTAGACATCATAATATCTTCACATGTTCGAACTGCTTGAATACGATTTGTTTTCGATAGTACTTTATTGTGACAAAGAAGTTGTAAAAATGAATTCGACAATGGAAGATCAACTAAACGGCCATCTTGTAGTACTTTAGCTAAAAATACTCCTAAAAACCAGAAATATTTCGAAACACGTTCACATATTTCAGTGCTTTGTGGCAATGGTGCTGGAAATAATCCAGATGATCTGCGAACGTAATATCCAACCGGTTTACTACCTTCTCCTAAATCGATAATATCATTAGTTAGTAATTGTTCATCTCCACAAAGCCACATTCCTAAATCAGAACGTTGCAATTCAGCTGCCACAAGGGCATAGAATTCTAAAGTGGGTCCTAATCCTGTACCCTCTTCTCCAACAAATTCAACTTCCAAAACTGATTTACGATTGCAATGGATTTTCATTACTTGCATAGCCCAATCTAATAAGTTTTCATTTCTTGGTACTTTGACTCTTTCATGTTTAAGTCGTCCAACACGAAATTCATGTTGATCATCACGTCTTGGACTCAGTCCTGGCATTCGTTGTCTCTCCAATGTCACATCACGTTGTGACTGCAACCATACTATCGACCGTGATGCACCGAATGCAGTACAATTAAAATATAACTGTCTTGTTTCGAATGGGAAAAGGAACGGACACGTTTGATTTAGATCTTCACACCAATTTGGTAAACTATTACTAGACAGTACAAGAGGATCTTGTATTTGCTGTTGCAATTTATTTGTAATTTTCTTACTCATGAATAAATCAGGACTGAGATAAGTTGTAATCTGCTGTTCATTGAATTCAATTAATTGCTTTTCAGTTTCATTTTTCTTTTGTTTTTGATTTAGAGCATTTAATTGACTAAGCAATTGCAAGACGTCACCAACACTGCAGTTGATATTTTCGGAAGTTATAAATCCTGTGCGTATTGGTGAATTCGGTGAAAGTGTTGAAGCTCCACTTTTAACAGATACTACTGGTGTATTAGGACCATCTTCTCCACTACTGCCACTTTCATTCGTTGTTGCCTCTTTATATATTATCGTATATGTTGGTTCCCAAATCTTTCTAAATTTATCTTGTTTACTCAATTGTGTTGCCTGCATTAACTCTTGTATTGCACGGAATATTGACCATTCGGAATTTTTCAATTCTACTTCAACATCAGGAACTCCACCAATTCCAGGTCCTTTCAATGTCAATGATAAAACTGGTTGTGATAATTGCACGTTGTCAGATGATTTATCAGTTTCTTGATCAGTTCCAGGAGAAGGAATTTCAAGATCAGATGTTTGATTAACGTTTGTTCTACCAGGTCGTGGATCAAAAGCTGGAATCAAAGCTGAAAATTGTCGTTTTAAAACAAATTCATCATCCCATGATTTACGTTTTCCAACAGCAGCAAGTCTATTCTCTAAAGCATCATCATCCATGAATGTAAGAAGATTTCTAGAAACCATTACTTGAAGTAATGTATTCCCAACTTCTTCATATTCATCCTCATTCTCTTCATCATCATTATCTTCATCTATATCTTCATCATCTTCCAAATCTCCTAAAAGAGTAGGAGCACGGCAACTTTCAAGAAAATCTTCTAATGATACTTGTTCACTGTCACTAGAAGTTGATGTAAAGCTCATTGTTAAAGTGGGATTTATGGATGAAGGTGCTTGACTGCCAGCGGCTGATGTTGCTGTCGTTGGTACCCCAACTGATGAAGAACTAGTATTAGCTGCATTATTTGTCGATGATGATAAACTTGGATAACTTTGAGCTGTACTTAAAAGTCCAGTATGAAAATTGCTAGATAAAGCAAGTTTTACTAAACTAGTAACTGAATTTGGTCCACGTGGAAAGAAAAATCCACTAGGAGTTGATGAATTTTGATTATTACGATCTGTACTATTATTTGCATTATTAATAACTTGATTATTTTGGAAATTATTTCCCTGTGATGTACGACGTCTGGCCATAGCTGCAAACGTTTCTAATAGACCTGTGGGAGTCGTTGTTTCTTGTTGATTTGTATTGTCTGATGTCGATGATGTCGTTAAGTTTGGTACACTAACACTCATTTGATTTGAAACTGGAACAGATGAAGCTGAAGAGGAACTTGACTGCACTGTATTCTGATCGTTTAACGCCGGTATCATACCGGTGGCGATATTATTGTCTGAGTTCTGATTAATTGATTGATTTTTCGCATTGTCTTTATTTAAACAATCGTCATTGGTTGTCGCTGCAGCTGCTACTGCTGCCGCCGCTGCAGCTGCCATTTGAAGTTGTTTTTCTACTAAATGCTTTTTATAGTGGAATCCACTGTTTTCACCGATACTACTAGCTTGTTTTGTTGGACCAGAATTGTTTTCTACTTGCCCCGAACCACCCCCTACTCCTCCTCCAGCAACACTCGATCCAATATTTGCATTTATATTATTACTAGCTGTTATTTGAGTTTCTTGCTGTTGTGAGGCGGCAGTACTTGTTTGTGTCTTCGGTAATGCAATTTTAACAGCAGGAGCTAACAAATTTGATGAAGGAATTGATAGTATGTCAGATGATAGAATATTATTCGTATTATTACGTAACATATCCACACCTTCTCGCATCTTATCAATTACTTCCATTGCTTCAGATGAAAATTGTGAAACGCGTGAACCAGATGTTGCTCTAAGATTAACTAATAAACTTTTACTAATACTATTTACTGAATTACTTGCATTCATTTTATTATTTACTTCAATATTTGATGTTTTATTATCTTCTGGATAACTTTGTTGTCTCATCAAATGATTACTAACTCCTGCTGTACTCATGTTTTTATTGCCTGTAATTGTAATTATGGATGATGAATTATCTGTTAATGCTAAATTCTCGGTAATTGTTGCTAAATCTGATATAGTGTTATTTATTCCTTGCATAGAATTATTAATAGCTGATAAATCCACATGATTTTCACGTTCTCGTAATGAATGTGCAACTGTAGTGTTGTCTTTTTCTTCTGTATTTGTTCCGACAATATCTGATTTAGCCGATGATAAAACATTTTCTGCTATTGCTTCCACAGCCTGTTTCCATGCTAAATTATCAGCTGAAGCTGCTTGTTCAACTGATGCTGCTACTGAGTTACTACGATTTAATTCTGTTGCCTCTGGTAATGATGGAGTTGACGATGATTTTCGACTAGTCAAAACACTAGTTTTATCTAGCGTTTTCTTTGTGCTTGAAAGTGGTACAACTGAATTTCCACCTTCTAGAACAGATAAGTTATCACAATTTGCTAATTTTAGATCATATTTGCCTTCTGCGCCCATTCGATATGAATTTCTGACACCATGATCCCATTTTACATCAATCCATCCATTATGGATTTCACCTGTTACTGTACCTTCTCCCCCATTACCATCCTGATCATCCCAACGCCAATCTACACCACGTACTACACGTGCACCAGTCATTATATGTTTTAATTGTGCGCGAATTTGTCGTCTTTCCCGACGTATTTTCGCTTCTGCCTCCTTTACACCTTTTCCCATTTCTTCACAGATAGAAACAACACGACCATAAATTTCAAAACCACTTAAGCTTAAATAATGTGTTTGATTTGATGCATTTCTTCCATTTTGTTGAATACGAACATGTCGAAAACCTTGATTCTCATCTGGGGCACAAACAATTGGCCAAGTACTTGTACTTCCTGGTTCAGCCAAACTTTTATCGTCGGTATGTGTTACCAAATTAGTCCAAATTACACCATCCTTTGATGCTTGTAACATCCAATTTCGTAAAGCACTGCGCCCATAACCTCTGGCATGACGAAGAGTATAAGCATTTGGAATTATGTACACTCCTAAATCAATTGCAAACCACGCTTTTTTGTTATCTTTTGTATGACAATTAACACTAACACTATCACGAGATAAAATATCTTCAAGTTTTCCGTATGGGAGTTGTTTACCTTCAGAACTTGTAACTTGTACTAAACCATATTGAGCTGGATTTACCCATTCTGTAGTTTTTCCATTTGTTCCAATGAAGTAAATTAGACCGTTCTCATCAAAATCATATTGGTGTTTAAATACCATACCAGATTTAGCTTCTTTTAATTTTTTTAAATATAAGAAGCTGCTTCGATCCATATCATACCATTGCTTTGCAACCATTTTCAGTAAATATTTAGCCAATTGTCCGACTGTAGCCAAAGGTTCCATTTTTAATGTTCTACCAGTACGATCAAAAAGTGTGGTTTCACAAGCAGCTCTTTCTAATCTAAATCTTAAACGTTTTGTTAATATTTGTAATCCATATCCAGTTCCGGGAGCATCGTACATATAAACTGGTAATTTTTCGTTACTCTCCAAAACTGCAACTAACTTTTGAACCAATATTGATGCCGTCGTATTTTTTGTAGTATCATTAAGTGTCTCTGAATTATTAAACTGATTATTTAGTACACATTGTTTAAATATTGCTATTCTTTGTTTTTGTAATTTATTCATTTTACTACGTGATAGACCATTATCCCAATAATTTTTCGATAATACAGCAACTAGAGCTTGAACAAGACCAGAACTATGCATTTCGTAAGCACTAACAACGCCATCCTCATGTAACAAAACAGTCAATTCATTTAGAGCGTTACGTAATTTCTCTTGCCATTTTGAATTTGGTGCAATACTCTGCTCTTCAAGTGATAATTCAATTTGTTTAACTATACGTGATAGTTTAGCAACTGCACCTCTTGGTACGGCTTGCGCAGCTTTGAAATATCGATTATATAAATCTCTTGCTAAATTTTTAACCTGATTTTTCTGTACTTCAGTTTTTGTTTTTATTCGTTTTTTCTTTCCTGCTGGCCATCCTGATGCAAAGTCTGGGCCTAATGTGTTTTCTGCTGTAAACGTATGTTTTGTTCCACGATTACTTTCAAATATGAAACCAGGTAAATCATCCTGTAATATGGTTACTTGATGTCCCTCAGTATTATGTATATGTAATTGATTATCTTTTTGACTTTGTAATACCCAATTACCAACAACTAAACGTAATAAACCGACTGTGCTTAAAACTGGTTGTGATGGTGTACCAGGACGTACAGCAGTACGTGCACGTTGTAATTTTTCGAGGAATTCACCACGATTTTCTATAAGCAAATAAAGAGCAAAAATAAAAATTAAATAAATGAAGATTTTCAGTATAGTTTTTCAGAATAGCTACTTATGGGTCTGTTTTCTCTAATATATTTTGATGTTATAGGTTTTCAAAAAATAAAAGTAGCTATTTGTAAATAATAAATATCGTAATTAATAGAAATTAAAGACGTTATGTATGTGCAATATGTATATAAAAAAAAATTTTTTTGTTTTTTTTTTTTTTCAAAATTTACACAGAATTTTACCGAATACCAAAAATATATAGAGAAATATTTACTAGTCTTAAAAATAAGCAAACAATAAAATATGTTAATAAGCATTCTTATAATAAGAAAATTCAAATTAAAAATTAGTTAATTTAATATAAAAATATAAAAAATACATTTTGAAAAAAAATAAAAAATAAACAAATAAAATAAAAAACTCTCTCTCACCTTCACTAGATACTGAATCCATGCTTCGTCCCTTTCCTATAAACAAAAACAAAAAAAAAACGTTTTCTTGAAGAAAATAACACACAAAAAATGTGATTCATGAAAGACGAATCAATAACAAATTAAATTTATTAAAAAAATATTTAAAAAATCAACATGAAACGAATTATATACCAAAATTAATTGTTTGTAGCGTTCTTGCATTAGAAAAAAATGTCAGAAGAGTAAAGAGATGACTTTCATGAATATTACATATAATTATATACTTAGTTGCATAAAACCATAAATTATATTAAAACAAGCAAAATTTACATACATTTTAATTAAATTTTAAAAAAGTACTTTGAAATTTCTTTTTCATTTTTTACTACCACTTGTACATTACTTTTTTGAATATAGGAGTATTCATAACTCTTTGAAGTATTATATTTGTAGTCAATAAAATAAATATGGAAATTTGGCTATTTCAATCAATTTTGAAGAAAAATATAATTTGCAAATATTTTGATCAAATTTTTTTCCAGCAAATTATCATACTTCCTTGGAAATTATCAAACCAATACTATTATATGTATTGTATGTACTACCAACTATTTTTCAAATCCAAACAATATTGTACTTAAAAAATTAGCAAATTAAATAAAATGTAATAAAAATCCAAAGTAAAAACTATTTTAGTAGAACAAATTTATAAATAAAAAAAAAATTAAATAATAAAACAAAATCCATAAATAATAAAGGCAAAAAATTTCAAAGTAGGCTTATTATTAGGAAAGAGACGATTTTACGTACATTAAACCCTAATTAATTAAATTTATATGCATATAAGTAAGTATATTGCATATTTTCAACGATCACCAAAATATCATAAACGCGTATGTAATTATTTGTTACGGTACATGTATGTAAGTACATTTAAAAAAGAAAATTTTCTAAAGCCAAGTGTATGTAAAATAAGAAAATAAAAAATTTAATGTATGTACAAATATACAAATTGTATGCCACTAACCAACAGGCCATCATTACATATTAAAACTAAATAATATGTTATTATTTTGAATTTAGACCAAAATCAATTAAAAAAATTATAACAAAATAAAAAGGTCTATCTATTTCTTTAAAGTTTGCATATTAAACTTACCAGAACTATCATTTCCATTTTCTGGGCTACCACTAGAATACATTGTTGCCAATTTTCCGTCTAATATAAATCGAAACCAACCGTTCGAACCATTTGATAATTCTAATGCAGCTGAATCAGACCAAACATATAAACAATCACGTCCACGACAAATACTCCATTCCCTCCAATGATAAGCTTTGCCAGGAAGTATTTCTTTTGCATCTTCTGGAACTTCTTCCAAATCTTAAATTTAATAAATTAACATATTAATAAGGATTTCATTTACTCAAGTAATTGAATTTACTTTTTCCTGAATTTCCTTTGCTAGTTGAAGCTACGGTATTTAAAGTTCCAGTTTCTTCTCCACAAGTACTAATTGGCTGTCGTTGAGATTTTCCTGCATTATTACTTTCAATAGATTCCTTTTCATTTTCATTTCCCATTAATGCTTGAACTTTTGAAAATACCCCTAAACGAGCAAATTGATCCAAAAATTCATCTTGCGTTTTTGACATTAATTCTTCAATAATTGTCAGCACAACTAAATGTCCATCTTCATCATCCTTTAAAGAAATAATAATTTATATTTTTTAAGCTTTTTTGATTCTTTTAATTTTTACATACATATATGTATGTCTTAATTAATCACTTAACATTCTTCATGCAAATAAAATTATACATATTTATTTTTAATAAAGATAAATTTCATGAATAAAATCTAACAAGTATTAATTATTAATATATTCTATATTTTGTATTTCTTTTTTTAATGTTTGTATATCAAGAACACAATCTTTTATTATTTTGTATGTTTGTTCTTTTTTTTCTTTTTTTTTTAGACAAGGAAAAACTACCAGAAATGCAGCACACTATGAAAGAACATAAGTTGATCTTTAATTTACTTTAGAAAAAGAACATTGATTTATACATAATGAGAAAAATGCATATTAAATGTAGTGCAAATTTTAGTAATTAGATATTGTAATGCAAGTGGATGGTAATTACTTTTTTTAATGGAAATTATGTGATGTAATTCATACAATATACATAAAATGTAACATTACAAAACAAGATATTTTAAAATCTAAAAAATATAGATTAAAAAAAATTATATATGTTACGTACATAGGAAATTTGTATGGTGCCATGTTAGAAAGCTTTTCAAAATTAATAACAGATATAAAAATCAAGTAAAAAAGAAATTTTTTTCCTGATTTAACTCATGTTAAAATTAAACATACTTTTTTCATTAAAAGCGTTAAAGTAAAAAAACAAAAAAAAAATTAAAATAATTTTTTAATGAATTAAAATAATTTTTTGTCTGTGAGAGAAAAACAAAAAAGCCGTTGCAATCACATAAAAAAATACAAAAAAAAAAGAAAACAAAAAAAAGCAAAAATAAGAATAGATAAGAAAACAAATTTGAAATAATTTTACCGCCGCCATTATTTTTGGTGGTGGTAAAATATATCGTTGCGCAATCATAACACGCTGTTGTTTAATTGATTGTACAAGTGCACCGCATTTTGGTAGTTGTTTGATAGCAGTAGTAGATGAGGTAGAAGTGGGAGAAGTTGATTGATGTTGTAGGCTAATAATTGTTGTTGGAGGCCAACTGTAACTAATCTAGGTATTTTTGTGTTACATTAAAAAAAACTAATTTCTGTTAATTTTTCTTCTTTTTACAACTAAAAACGAATCAACTAGCTATAAAAGTTTATTTAAATTATTACCTCGTTGTCTAATACGCTGGCAACAACTTCAACTAATAATGTGCCTAAATTTTGTTCACCGCCTGCAATTATTGATGACTGTTGTGGTTCGCAAAGTGCTTTTAAGATATTTGGCTGTGCATATTGAACCATTTTTTTAATCAAACCTAAACTAGCTCTTCTCACGCTACTCAACATAGTGCCTTGGAATGTTCGACAGAACACTGGCAAAAAAAGTTTCAAATAAATGGGTGCCATTTCTGGATCACCTCGTGGTTCATTTGAACCATCTTCTGATTCTGATTTTAAATCACTTCGTCCTGCAGACATCCATTCTCCTGGCGATTGTAAAATTGCTGCAACTTCTCTGTGACCTTCATCAATTCTTTCTCGTGCTTTATCTAATGGAGTTTTTCCTTCTTCATCTCTTAAATCAGGATAAGCTCCATGTTTAAGTAATACTTTTGCTATTCCGGGACGTCCAAAACAAGCAGCATAATGTAATGATGAACTTCTTTGACCCTTATTTACATCTGCACCTTTTTCACAAAGATATTCAACCATTTCAAGAGTACCAAAAGCCGACGCCCAATTTAAAAGAGTTTGTCCGACATCATCCATACAATTTACATCTATACCTCCTGACTCGATTGCCTCAGTCAGAGCTTCTGTATCTTTGCTACGAATACAATCTATTAGTTGACGATGAGTACGCTCTGCGCTTGAATCAGTTCGTCTTACTCGAGGAGTTAATTGTCCTTGAGATCCAACACCTTTAAAAAATTCAAAAGATTCTTTTATTTTTATACACTGAAATTAAAATAGAAAATTTCAATTTACCAACTCGGCTTAGTGCCTGTCTTCCTTCAAAAAGCAATAACAATAGAAGATCTGCTAAACGCATACAATCCAAAATACATCTTTCATCACCTTTCAAAGCACGTTCCATTGCATCAGGTAAATTAGATCTTAAAAGATCATGAGTTATTGAAGGAGATCCTCGACATAATGTTGAAAGCAGTGATATTGTAGTCGAAATTGATTGTGAAGATCTACCAGCGTCAGTAGATTGAGATTTGGAAGTTACTGCATTAAGACTTTCATTATGAACATTCGAAGATGAACTGGAACCTTGTTGTACACTTCCAGCAGCATTTCCCAATCGTTTTAATAATTCATTAACCAATCCATATTCAGCTAGTGGAGCTGGGTCAACACCTTTTCTAGTAAAGCGATCAGCAACAGATGCAAAACATTTTAATGCTCCATCGGCTACTAAAGGATCTTCATGCTGTAGCAAAGTGCTTAAACTTTCAACACAATTCTGAATACATGGGCTATTCGGTTCTACTTTTGTACATAATCTTGAGACTACAGCCATAGCTGAATGCAATGTATCTTTATGGACCTGTGATCCACAATCTCTTATAAATGATAAAACACAATTTAAGCCACCACCCTCAAATACAGCTCCAGCTTCTCTAGTACATATTAATTCTAAAACTTTAATACATTGTTCTGCAAGATCACGACTTGTACGGCTTGATAAATCAGCTACAACAAGTCGATTACATATTGCTTTAATCGCTCCATCTATAGCCACAATACGACGAGTACATTCAGCTGATACATCAAGATAATAGGTGATAGCCCTTGCTGTAACTTCAAGAACATTCTCAGGTGCTAATTCATCCAGAAATATTTTACACAATGCTGGTAAAAATGTCCTTGGTGGACAGCTACAAAATTAATTGGTAAAGTATTTTGTTTATTTTATTTTTAAAAAAACGTCTATCAAAACATCTACCTTTCAAAACATCTATCCACATTATCAGACATCAAAAGTAGCATACACAGTTGTTCAAGAGCAATAAGTTGCATATCACGTTCATCTCCTTGTCCCATGGAAAGCCATTCCAGAAGGGTTTCTGGATCAACATCTCCCATCTATAATGAATTACGATAAAACAAAAAACAAAATAATAATGAATAAATAAATAGATTTAAAAAAAAAAAAAAAAAACAGCATTTTAAAGCCAATCAACTAACTAGAAAATTTGTATTTGTCACCGTAATTTTCAATAATAATTATTGTTTTTTTTTTATAAGAAAATTTCATAAATTTTGTGACTGATACATTTATTATTTATATGTCGGAAAAAAGTAATTCAAATAAAAAAGTAAGTGTTATCTATTATACATACATATGTACATATGTGAATAAATTTTATTCACGTGTAACTTTCTTTCACAAAAAATTTAGAATTTAAAAGTTGACATTACAGATAGACTAAATAATACGCAGTTACACATACATACATATACACATGTGTATTAAACTGTATAATTTATAAATTTCATTTATTCAAAAATTTCAAAAATGTAACTACAAATGCTGAAAATTAACTACAAATCATGGCTACATGTTTCAAAATATGATTCAAAAATTTAATTTCTCTGGAATTTAAAATAATTTAAAGAAAAGTTTAATTAGTCTTTAATTTTATAGCCGTATTAATTATGTAACACCGTTTATTATAAGTATGTTGATAAAATATACGTACATAGCATATTGATTTTTTGTAATGAACACCTAAAGAAACCAAAATTAATTTTTTATAATTCGCTCGTAATTTGTATGAATATGTACATATGTATGTATGTATTTTGTTTTAACATTTTATATACATACATATATATGTACATTTTCACGATAGTTACGCATATGTACATTTAGATGAGTATAATATGTAGTATATAAATACATACAAAATTGTGCATTTGTGTGTTTGTTCAAAAATACACATATGTATGTTGCTAAAGCAAATAAAATAAAAAAATAAAAATTTTTAAAATAAGAATCAAAGTTTAAAAACCCAATTGGCAATTATTCAAATAAAAAATTTTAAAGTGTATAATGTACATACACATGCATGCATACATTATTACACACATATATCTTATCCATTTGTTAAAATACAAAGTGAATTACACATATTCGAATATACATATAACAGAACAAGTAAAATATAAGGTACATATTTCAAAAGTGTTATAACAAATCTTTTAATAAATTTTTTTTTTATTTCCTGACATATGTTATATACATATATGTACTATATGTATGTATTTTTCAAAATCATACAAATTCGTATTAAATTCGCAAATATGCTTACTGTTTTGCTGAAAGAAAATACGTGTGGATAAAAAGAAAAATTTGATAGAACAAAGAAATTTACGTATAATTCAAATAGTTCATAATAAATAAATAAAAAATTTATCGTTATGTGGGAGGTATAAATGGAATGATAGACGAAATTTTAATTTTCATTACCTACATAAGTATGAGATGTAGATTAAATTGAAGCACACATGGAGGAACATACACATGTGTTTTGTTTTATGTGACAAATATTTAAAAAAAATAAAAAACGAATTCGGCCTTGAGTAAATAAAATGTATAACAGTAGGTACGTTAACTATACAAAAATTGTTTTTTTTTTTTTTTTTGTAAAATACTAAAATATTAATTATTACATTACATTGAATTAATTGATATACATATATATCTAAATAATTGTAGCCAGAAAATAATTTGGCAATAAAAATATTTAATTATTAGTACTTGAACATTAAGGACAACATATTTTTAAAATAAAAAATTATAACGATATCAAAATAAAAAAGGGCTACAAATATGAAAAATTCGAATTTTTGAAACAAAATGCAATTTTCAAATAAAATTACAATAACAAAAATAATTATAGAGACATGTAGTCTGATAATATCATTTAATGTCATGATTTTAAATAAGCAAAAAGGTGTTGCAAAAACAATTACTCATATTTATGTATACTACAATTTATTTACAATATGATATATCAGCTGATACGAACATTTTATTTTCACTCTTTATACATTAACAATATAGTTGTAGTTTTCATTGTAGTTTAATATTGAATATATGTATATACAATGTGTATACTGTACATATATGTAACGTTAATTCTTGTATAACCAAAACTAAAATTTGTATAGTTCAACAATAAGACATTAAATAATTATAAATTAAAAATGAAAGCATTCTATTTCTATTTTATTAAGAATATACATATAAGAGACATTATGTATCTGTTTACACTACTAAAACGTAAAAGATTTAAAAGAAAAACTATCAAGAAAATTATATAAATAAAAAAAAAGTAAAACATATACATACATACATAACTACTTTTTTTTCAATTTAGAAACCTTACAAGATTGCAATTTAAAGAAAAAGAAAAAAATATATTAGATATACATATGTAGACATTATAACAAATACGGATTTCTTTTTCTTTTTTCTAAATTATTTAAAAAGTGCATATACCATTAAGACAATATACTACATTTATTATACAATAAAACTTTTTTTCTTTTTGTTTTATATTCTCACCTCATCCAAAGCCATTTACGATTTTAATTAGACGGAATTTTTATACGTAACTATAATTATTTTATTTTATTTTGTATTACATCTATCATTAAAACGCATTGTAATCGTTATCGTTATAAGAAAATATTAATTTATTTTAATTTATTTATTTTGTTTCTTTTTCTTCACAATTGTATGTAATTTGTCATAATTTATGCTTATAATAAAATTTAGAAGGAAATTTTCTACACATGATATTATTTTAAATTTTTTAAAATTAAAAATAAATATTTTTCATATTGTATTATTATTCCATTTGCATATTATATCTTCTAATCGTTATGTACTTTTACTTTATTTTTTCATGTACATACATATAATGGGTAATATATTTAACTTAAAATCAATGAAACTGAAATTTGTATATACATATGTATTCACTTTTCGCGTTTATTTATTCTTTTAATGGTATATAGGAAATCGAATTTTAAAATAATGTGTTTATTAAAACAAATGTACACGTATTCTGAGCTACTTAAATTTTCCAATCGACAAGTTCAAACAAACTAAACAACTTTATGACTTTTTTCAACTAAAAAGTTGAATATGAAAATTTTCTGCTTTTCTGTACTACTTGAAAATATAATTATACAGTGATATATACAAATACTGCGAGCAAATTCGCGAAAACAAGTGATGACTTAATTGTGATATGAGGATACTATTATGTTTGTGTCTTGCATGTTGAAGGTGTAAGTGTTATTTATATATTTAAACAGGGTGTATGTATTTATTTTATGTTTTTCTAAACTAATAAAAATAAATTAAATTAAATTAAATCTATATTTTATTAAATATTGTTTTCAGTGACAGATTTATGACTATATACGTAAAATGAAGAATATAAAGAA
The DNA here is from genome assembly GCA_963971155.1 of Anthrax anthrax. Classification (NCBI taxonomy): domain Eukaryota; kingdom Metazoa; phylum Arthropoda; class Insecta; order Diptera; family Bombyliidae; genus Anthrax; species Anthrax anthrax. Next base: position 25,512,028 of record OZ020119.1, read on the forward strand.
CAAAAACTTTTTCAATGAATGACTAAGGCTTTTATCAAAGGTACATGAAATTTACATATTGTAATTAATAGCTTTCATATTCATAAGCACACTGTAATTGCAAAGACACATAGTACATATATGTATATATATAAATACAGACACTGTTGAAAGTGTAATATGTACATCTATAAATTAATAAAGAACTTTAAAAATAGAATCTTAAGAAATTTTAAAATACATACTTAAAATACCTTGTAGAGAAAATTTCATACTGTGTTTTAATGTTGTTTTCTAGTGGATACATATGTATGTATATTACAACATGTAAAAAACAATAATGAAAATATATTTAAAAATAATTTTCTGTTCCTTATGACTTACTTAATATTTCATTTATTGCATTGGATTATTACACAAAGAACAAAAACAAAATTTAACATATGGATTTTTGTGTTCTGTTTTTGTTTATTTTCATACGTACATATATATACCTATATCAAGCACTTTTAAAAAATTTTTTATCAGACTTCCAGATTTTAAAATTAATTAATTATTTAAAATAAATAACATTTTGTTTAAATTGTATTTTTAAAGAATGTAGAAATGTAATATAAAAATTATTTTAAAATTTCTTTGAAATGTGTTCAACACATTTACACATTGGCAAATTAGGTATATGATAAAAATTCCAACATCAAATGTCCTAACAAAATGGGTAAGAAATACATATACATATGTACTTATATTATAACAAACAAATACCTACCTAATTAAAGTAATTTTACTATTATACATACCTTGAAATCTGGTGTTTTTATGAAGCGGTGATAACACTTAAATTCGTTAAATACGTACACAAATATGATGTTATATCATCAAAATTAATTAGGTATTTTTTAAGAAAATCTGAAATATAAAAGAGAAGTTGAAAATTTGTATTCAAATACTTATACGTATTAAAAAATGTAGTTTCTATATTATTTGCAAAAATCTTAAGCTTTTTGTTGTAAAACATGCCAATCTTCATTTTATTTTTATTTTTTTGATATCATTGTTTGGTTTTGAATATACCTATCTATCAATAATAAGATAATGGATACATACGAAAGTGTATAATATAATAGCATAGGTTATATAGGAGCTACATATATGTATGTATGTATGTACACATATGTTTTCTTTTATATAGAATAACCTTCACCTTAAGCGACCTTGAATTTAATTGTGAAATTTGTCGGAATCATGGACTTTCTTTCCCTTTTTTTATGAAGCTAAAAGTACATAATAAATGAATTTCGGATACATTGCAATTTGCACACACGATAATATATGTATATAAAAGAATATAATTGTAAAGTATTTAATAAATAATTACAAACATATCCATGTAATAATTTAACATGCTATAATAATAATAAATACACAAAATCACAATCAGGTGATTAAATACTAATTTCAATTCTATAAAAAAAAAAAGAAAGAAAGACCAATCGATTGAAAATGCACACATGTAAATTACACACGTTCTACGTTTTTCGTGACATAAATTTAATTCAAAAAAAAGTTTTTTTTCAGGTACTTCTTTCTTAATTCTTTTCTTCATTATTTAACCATTTAACATTTAACTAAAGAGCACCACTATGTACTACATATTTAACTTATGACACATTTTGAAATTTGCACTAAATACGTTTAAACAAGAATACAGTCATTTGTACGAGACAATTTATTTTTCAATTAATCCACCATTTTTATGTACTTGAATCTTACACAATATTCATTTTCTTTTTTTCTTATAATTTTTTACTTACTTAAAACATGATAAAATTTTTATTAAAAAATTCTACTTAATTGAAAGGCTAAAAAACAAATCGAATCTTTTCACTTAAGAAAAAATTATGATGAAATCAAGACATAATAAAATGAAATGACGTTGAACTTTAGTAAAGAATTGCTCATCTGAAAATTTCTTATCTAAGTTCGAAGTCTGCATTGCAGTTTTATTAATTTTATGTGTAATATTTTTTGTTTTTCTTACTTATTTTTTTGTACACGTACATACAAATAGAAAAACAAATCATTATTCAAATAAATCTAAAGAAAATTTCCTTAAAATATTTACCTTTTGTCTTACATGTTATCCATTTTGGTTTGCGATTATTGAAAATTTTTTTAAGTATATTACTGATATTTTATATCAATTTATGTAAATGAAAATAAATTTCAAAATAAAAAACACTAATTTTAGCAATTTGAATTTCGATATTTAATGTAAAATTTTATTATTATTTTTTTTATTAATTAATACACGATACAATGAGGAAATAAAAAAAAGACAACGAGAAATGAAAGCAATCAATTACCAATTATTATAACTATACCATTTATTATTACAATTTTTTATAGTAAATTCAAGTAATTAAAAAAAAGAAAAGAAAAATGACTTGACTTAAAAATTGAACGAAACTCGAAATTTACTCGAAATTTCTCTTATCCACTGAACCATAACTAAATTTAACGTTGGACAATGGTTGGACTGTGTGTAATAAATACGTACATATTCAATGCCAACACCAACTGTCAACTGTATTGTACGTATACAAGCTTCGTTCGTATACTTTACAAATATGTATGTATATATACATATATGCACATAACAGAATACAGAAATAGAGTACGAATTCGAATTGCAAAGAGATAGCTCTAGAATATAGTTAAAACTTAAATATATATTTTTTTTGTTTGTATTTTAAAATTTATAAAGTATAAAAATAATAAACCTGATTAATTTATTTTGATTTCCTTTTTTCAACCTAACTTTTGTCAACTTAATTATAAACGAAATTAACGATTACTTAATACTTGCGAACAGTTTTTTTCGGTCTAGTACTTTATGTTTATAGTTTATGGCGGTTTTTTCGTTTGTTCTATAATTTTAACTGTCAAAACATATATAGTATTGATTGTAGAAATTGTGAACAATTAATTTATTTTTTTATTGTTAATTTTCCATTTTTGAGATAGAAATTTAAAATTTTTTGTGTTTAATAAGTGAAAAATTTGGATATGTCTGATAATACAGAGTCAAAGCAATCACTTGAAGAATTAGAAGAAAGAGAAGGTCCAGTGATGACAATTAATGAAGTGATAGAAGTAGAAGAACAACGCGAAGCTGTATTGGGTGGATCAGATGAAAAAGAATGTACTTATGAGAAGGTAATAATAAGAATAAATGATAAATGATAATTTTATGTACATTATAATTATATTGATCTAGGGATATATAAAACGACAAGCATTATATTCTTGTTTAACATGTTGTCCAGATGCTCGAACTGATGAAACAAAAGCAGCTGGAATATGTCTTGCTTGTATATATCAGTGTCATGAAAATCATGAATTGATTGAATTATATACGAAAAGAAATTTTCGTTGCGATTGTCCAACAATACGTGTTCCACAAAATAAATGTACATTTGTGAAAAATGATAATGAATGCAGTAGCAGCGATGGTTCTTCAACTGACAATAAATATCCGGAAAATGAAGACAATATGTATAATCAAAATTTTACTGGTGTTTATTGCATTTGTAAAAGACCATATCCAGATCCTGAGGATGAGATTCAAGATGAAATGATCCAATGTGGTATATGTGAAGATTGGTATCATACACGCCATTTAAATATATCAACAATACCAAAATCCGATTTGTATTGTGAAATGACCTGTAACACTTGTATGCAAAAGTATGATTTTCTTAAAGATTATTGTGGATATGCAGTTAAAGTAGAACAAGAAGAAGGGTGCACTGAAGGTGACGATAATAATGTTGATATTGTAACATGTGTTGATGGTGGAGGTGAAGATGATAAGTTAAAATCAGAACTAGATAAAAGTATTTCAGATATTATGAGTATTAGTAAAACAAGTAATGATACAACTGCATCAAATTCGAGTGTTGAAAGTAATGATGGAGCACCTTCAAGTAAGAAAATGAAATTAAATGACGAACAAAAGGAAATGTGTAAAAGACCAGCAGGAAAATGTTATTACAAAAAAGGTAAAAAAAACTACACTAAATAATAAAATTGTAGAAATAAAAACTTCGTTTTTATTGTTCTAGGAAGTTTATTTTGGACTGGTGAATGGCGTGAAAATCTTTGCAAATGCTCTGAATGCATTAAAATGTATTCTACACATAAAGTTGAATTTTTACTCGATAAAGAGGATACAGTACAATTTTACGAAGAGAACGGTATAAAAAAGTCAAATGAGGCTTTAATTAATGCATTATCATCATTAGATCATGTTGCACAAATTGAAGCTATTACCCAGTATAATAAATTAAAAGATAAATTAGCAGAATTTTTAAGGCCTTTTGTTACAAGTCAGAAAATTGTTACTGAAGCAGATGTTCGTGAATTCTTCCAAAAAATGAAAAATGAGAAAGACACTACGATAGGTGTACCACCAAGATATTGTCGTTAAAATATACCTCTTCCTTTTTTATTTTTTACTTTATTTTCATTTAATTTAAGAAAGGTATAAAATATAAGATTTCAATTTCAATAAAAATTTCAAAAAATTAATAAAGTTAAAAAAAACGAGTTTTTAAATTAAAAAATACTTTAAAATATCAAAAGTAAAATACAATAGAAATTTCTAAATAAAACTTGACTTTTAATTCAAATAGAAAATTTATTCACGATGAATTTATTCATTTAAATTATAAAATCCAAAAAATGTAATTTAATCCTATTCAATTTTAATTTATCAATTTTCACTTTTGCTTTATGTATTTATATATTTGCATTTATCAAATTTCAGACATTTTTCTTTAAAGTTATATTAATATTTAAGACGTTTTCTTACTTTTTTTGTCAAACATGATATAATACATAATTCTATTTGGGGTATAAAATATCATAATGTCCAGGTCTATAAAGCAAAAATATTTTTGGGTCTTTTCCTTCTGGAAAATCGTGTGCTTTTACATAACCGCCTTCACCACGATCCATATATTCAACACGTACACCAACATTTAATGCAGTACATAACGCAATTATATGAATATGATCAGATTCTTTGTACATTGGTTCAACTTCTAAATGACGGAATTCTTCAATAGTACGATTTCCTTCAATAAAATGTTGATAAAAATCTGCCCCTTCTTGTAATTGACCAGATGTTATTAATCTTAAATAAACAACTACATAATCTGAATAACCTTGTTCATTAAAAATTTTATGAAGTTCTTCTTTAGCATTACTGACTGTTGGAGCGACTCTTTGCACAACTTCCATGAACTGTATGCATATTTTTAAAATAGAGAAAAAAAAAACAAACTATTTTTTATTGATCATGAAATTATTTTTTTTAATATTTATTCACCGTATCATGAAAATCTTCAAGTGTAAAATTTGGGAAACCCAATTGTACTAATCTCTCTTTCGAATACGCTGCCAATACTTTAAATTCATTGTAATCATCTTCATTATTAATTAAGTATTCAAGATATGCATATGCAAATGCACGAAAGAAACAATTTCCATCACGTCTTGTATGGCGTAATGATTTATATTTTAATGCTAAGTCTTTTACTTTTGATGCATAAATTTTATCATTTGAATATTCATGATCCAGAGATTCAATTGGTTGCATATCACTTATTAGTGGAATTGTTTCTGATATCTAAAATAAATTACAAATACAATCATTTTTTGTTAAATAAAATATTGTCATGAGAATTTTAAAAATCATTCTAAATCGATCGATACACAAAGAAAAAGAGCAAAAGAACAAAAATAGCTTAAACAAATCAAAGTCAATAATAAAGACAATAAAAATAATAGAATTTATGTCTAACCTCCTTTTCAATTCGACGTTGTTGTTGCATTATTAATTCATCACGATTAATTGAATCACTTTCACTTTGATCTGCTGCTGTTGATGAATCCATTTTTAATTAAAACTTTTGTATTGCAATTTAAAATTATTGAATTTCTTTTTTATCTTCTTATTTTCCTTAACTATGTAAAAATATTCATAGGAAGTAACAGAATAAACGAAAGAAAGAAATAACAAATAAAAAATTGTATATTTTTCGTAGCTCGTATCACAACACAACGAAAAAAATACGAACGAACGAATATGTAAATATTTATTATTTATTTATTCTGTATACATATTTACTTCTGTTATCCTTGTTTTATGTGTTACCACTTTATCATCCAAATTAAATTTGTATTTTTAATTCAAAATTATATTTTCAACTTTAAATGAAACGTACTTAAAAAACTAATAACTGCATAAATACATACATATACACATATATCAAATATTAAAATACGTACATTAAATTTTTAAAATTGAAAAATGAACATTACAATACAATTTAATTAACACAATTTATAATAAATAATTTTAAGAAAAAACGAAAAGTAATGATTAATGTGTTTTATCAAGAATTAATTATTTATATATTTATTCTCTTTAATTATTTAGTAAAATTTGAAAATTTGTATAAAATGCTTTGGTTTTGAGTAAATTCATTGAATACCTGAGATTTATAAAATAATTTTATATAAATTTAAATCTATTTAATTTAAAATTTAAATCGAATTGTTAGTCATAAATTGGTGATTATGATTGATAAGCGATTCATTTTTGTTAGACTAGTCTGGTAATAAAGGTATTTTTTGTTTTTGTTTTTTTATTTTTTTTATTTTTTTTATTTGACATTACACAGCTGATTATAAAATGAAAACTAAATTGACCATTGACAAGACAGAAAAAAAGACAACATAATTTCCCCGATTTGGAATTTTCCTTCTTTTTCCGGTTGGTTTTTAAGCGTGTAGGTACTTTGTTATGTTTTTATATTAAATTAAATCCTAAATCATCTCAAAATCTATAAATTATTTAGAAATATAAAATATCCTTACCAATAATACTAAATATTTATTTTTTGTGGAATTAAATATATTTTATCTTTTAAGTAATTTTCATTGAAGAATAAAAAATTCCATTAGTAGTACAATCATTAGTTTGACAATTGACATTATTTTGTTGTGAACCTAGAATTTTAACATTATTTTAAAAAAGATCATTAGTTTTTGATGACAAAAAAAAATTTTTTTAATTTGTTTTATTTTAGTGCAAAATGAGGACAATCAATTCCAACCAATTTGTTAAAATCCCTAAGGATATTAAGGCTACCGTAAACTCCAGAATTGTAACGATAACTGGACCAAGGGGCACATTAAAACGTAATTTTAAACATTTAGCCCTTGATATTTATATGGTTAATCCTCGACAACTGAAAGTTGAGAAATGGTTTGGAACCAAAAAAGAATTGGCTGCCGTACGTACAGTATGCAGTCATATTGAAAATATGATCAAAGGTATAAATAACTAAAATATATGTATCATAACCAAACATTTCTAATAAATATGATTCTTGTATTCATGTTGTAGGTGTTACAAAAGGTTTCCAATACAAAATGCGTGCTGTATACGCTCACTTTCCAATTAATTGTGTAACATCAGAAAATAATTCAGTTATTGAAATTAGAAATTTCTTAGGTGAGAAATACATTAGACGAGTAAAAATGGCACCTGGCGTTACTGTTGTAAATTCAACAGCACAAAAAGATGAATTAATTGTTGAAGGTAATGACATTGAAGCTGTGTCAGGATCAGCAGCACTTATACAACAGTCAACAACTGTAAAGAATAAGGATATTCGTAAATTTTTGGATGGTTTATATGTATCCGAAAAGACAACAGTTGTGAAAAAAGAAATGTAACTAAAATAAATATTGGTTTATTTAAAAGAATAAATATTTTTGTTTGATAAAATTACATAGAAAAAGAAAAGAAAAATTGAATAGTGCTTGATCCGATTTAATACGAATTAAAAGGTTTTGTGTTAAATAGAAATTCGAATTTAAAGTTTACCATATTTTTATTTAATCTCCATGCCACAATTCAAATAATAACATTTTGACTATTTTGTCAATTACATAGTGGACTAAATACATATTTGTTTATTAAACGGAATTTCGTTTTAAAGTTTCGCGTTTGTTTTGTAGACTAGTCAATCCTGGGCACAAACAGCCATTGCTTCTTGTTTTTCTTCGAGTAATTCCTTTCCAGTTACCTCTAATTTCGATTTTGAAAAATCATCAACATTTAATCCATTAACAATTTTCCATGTTTTATTTTTTATTTCAACTGGGAATGAGAAAACTACATCTTTAGGGGCACCATAACTTCCATCTGACAATACACCCATTGATACGAATTCACCTGGTTGTGTGCCATGCCACCAGTCATGCATATGGTCACATGCTGCTTTCGCCGCAGACATCGCCGAAGACATTTTACGTGCTGAAATAACGGCAGCACCACGTTTTTGAACTGTTGTTACAAATTCATTTTGCAAATATTTAACATCATTGATTACATCCCAAACATTGTTTGCTTTTCCATTCATCGTAACAACCGCATTTTTAGGATCAGGATACTGTGTTGAAGAATGATTACCCCAGATTATAACATTTTTAACAGCATCAACACGAACGCCTAATTTAGAAGCAATTTGCGCTTTAGCACGATTCTGATCCAAACGTGTCATTGCACTAAAATTCTCTTTTGGTATTGATGGAGCATAATGCGAACATACTAATGCATTTGTGTTAGCTGGATTACCAACAACTAAAACTTTAACATCTTTTCTGGCACATTTATCAATTGCCTGACCTTGTACTTTGAAGATTTTCACATTTGCCGATAATAAATCTTTACGTTCCATACCTTCTTTACGTGGCATTGCACCAACTAAAAAGGCAGCTGAAACATCTTTAAAAGCAACTTCTGGATCTGTTGTTGGTACAACACCAACTAATAGTGGTAAGGCACAATCAGCTAATTCCATAACGACACCTTCTAAAACTCCAACCATTGGTGGTATATCTAATAAATGAAGTACAATTGGTTGATCTTTACCAAATACTTCACCTCGAGCAATCATATATAATAATGAGTATGCAATTTGGCCAGCGGCTCCAGTAACAACAACATGAATTGGATCACTCTAAAATAAAATAAAAATTTATTTCGATCAATGCGAATCATTATAGCATAATCGATGCTCCAAAAATGCACTTTAAAATTGTTTAAAATAATTTTTATATACCTATTTATTTACATATTTATTCCATTTTAATAAGTATGTAAATCAATTAATAAAGGTCAAATGAAAGTTATTATTAATTATTATAAATCAAAAAGAAAGTTACGTTAATCAAAACCTTAAAAAAAATAAAATTATAAAAACTTACCATTCTTGTTAAAAAATTTGTGTTTCGATTATTGAATAAAATTAATATAAATTTTTATTTTTTTAAAAAAGAATTGTATAATTTCGTACTGAAAAAATATATAATTTCTCAATTCCAAATATATTATAATGTACTATCAATTCCAAATTCCAAATCTTTTCTAGTGATGTCACAGATCACAAATGTATATGTACGAGTACGACACGAATAAGCAAAACAACTTCTGTATTTATGTTTTTGTATAGGCAGGCAGTTACTTTGCTATAGTTCAATTAAAACACTTCAAATGGCAGTGTAATATATAAGCACCCTAGTGATATGATAATTCTGATTGAAAATATAAAATAAAACTATATTTATATTATTTTTAAATTGCGAATATATTTCAAAATCTCTAGATTAGTCTTTAGTAATAACAATAAATACATACATATGTATGTATATAAAAAGTGTGAATTAACAGAATGATGATAAGCCCAGATAACTTAAAAAACAAATGCCACAATTACAACTGCCAGTTTTTCATATAAATTAAATATACATATGTAGGTACTTTGTAATTTTGTGTTTGTATTATTTACATACATAAACATTAAATTTTTTATTTTTGTTTTTTATACAAAAATATCATACTTATGATGATGCACTATTTGTGTTTATTTGTATATATAATATGTAAATATAATACCTAGATGATAAATTACAAACAAATACACTGTACACATAAAATAAGGGGTAATGGAGATATTGGAGCATTGGGGGTATTGGTGATGTTTAACATATACATATGTGTTTAAATTATATAACCACACGACTATATACATACATATTATGTTCCATACAAACAAATATATGCCGGTCGCCGGTAATCACCATTGAAAAAAAATTATACCCATATGATGGACTATACATTGGTATGTATGTATGTCATATTCATATAAAATAATTTTCTGTTGGCTTAATACTGTATGCATGCATTATTAATTATGATGAATTGAATGTTTAATTAAAATGATTTTTTTATACATACATATGTATGTATTATATATAAAATGTAAGTGTGTACGTATGTGAAATCACAATAAATTAAATAATAAAATACTTAAAAGAAAATTTGGTTCTTTCGCTAATATGTTTCACAGTGTAAATGTAGGAGTCTGACCTACCTATGCTGCAACTTTTTTTTTGTAATTTGTTAGAAAACTTTAAATTTAAAATAAATAACATCAGTACTTTATTACAGACAGACGTCAGTTTGCACAAAAATAAATAAAAATACACATTTTGTTTGTAAATAATTTAAAAATACATTTCTTGATCTAAAAGTAATTGATGCATTAAAATAAATGAAATAAAAAAATATTCAAGGTAAAAATAATGATAAAAATAGAAAATTTCACTAATTTTTGTATCAATTTAATTTTGTTCATTTATTTTTATACATACATAGTTGCACCAATAAAAATGAAAATGCACTTAACGGATGATTTTGGTCGTTACTAATTAGAAACTGAATTTTTAGTTTATTTGTTAAAATAAAGATGGAGAATTATCGGTTTTTATTTTCTTTAATTTACCAGCTTACTTTAGCCAGGAAGCCATTTTTTTGTAGGTCTTTACTTGGTCTTTACCAACGTTCTTGATGGTTCTTGTTACTGTTAGCAAAGCTGTTAATTAAATATATTTTCATCAAATTGTTACACTATTAAAATTAGTTGAAATGGACAAAAATCCAATGGATTTCAATAATAACCGTAATTCTACAATTAATGAGGAATACATTACAGAAATTGAAAAAAATGATGAATTTATGTCATTCGGTGAACAGTTAAATAACAATGATGAAACTGTAATATCTGAAGATGTAGATTATCAAGAATATATAAGAATATATGTTGAAGTTCTAGATAACATAAATAAAATTCACGAAATTTTTGATGAAACAGAAGATTTTACAAGTAAGGAACCCAATAATTTTCTTCAGTCTTCAATTTATTTGTTATTTAATCTTTAATTTTTATTTTTAGTTATGATAGAACACAAAAAAGCTGAATTAAATGTTTTACTAAACATCGATAATTTACAAACATCAAATAAAGAAATAGAAAATATTATATCAGAAGTACGGCAGGAATTATTCTCTGACGATGAACAATGTACCGAATACATAACATTAACAAATCTAATTCAAAATTTAATTTAATTCAAAAATTTTTTAAAACATTAAAAACCAAAAATATTAAATTTTTAAATACATTTAATTGTAATTTCATCAATTTTGTAAAATCATGGATTAAATAAATTATCAAAAAGAGTTTTTTACAAAATCAATTTTTTCCTGCATCTTCTTTTAATGTAACTGTTCTATTGAATACAATTTTTTCATTTGTTGTATCTGGATCAACAGAAAAGAATCCAATTCTTTCAAATTGAAATTTATCATATACTTTAGCATTGCATAATGATTTATCTGCATATGATTTAAGGATTTTCAATGAATCTTTATTACAATCACTTAGAAATCCACCAGGGACTTCATTTGAATCTTCTGGATTTTTATGTTTAAAAAGTAAATCATATAAACGTACTTCAATTTCCATTGGTTCTGATACCCATTGTATAAAAGCTTTTGGTTTTTCAGCTTTTTCAGATTCTTCACAAGTACATAAAAGTTCAATAACATTACCAGAATTATCTTTTTTAATTTCCGTTACTTTAATAACAAAACCTGCATGTCTTAAACCGACACTTTGCTCAGGCGAAAGACGTCGATATCCTTTTTCTGGAATTAATTTAAAATCACTTTTCTCAATGTATATTATTCGATCAAAAGTAATTTTATGACTTCCTTTTTCTGGATTTTGTGGAAAATCTGGTATCAATATTTCTTGTGGTTTATCGTATGGAAAATTCGTTATTGTTATTTTTAAAGGTTCTAAAACAACTAGAACTCTTGGGGCAGTTACATTTAGTACATCACGAACAGATGCTTCCAACATCGCGGGATCAACGGTAACCTAAAGAAGAAAGAGAATGAATAAACTATTTACCAAGAACCTCCTACTTGACATTGTTTTACCTGAGCACCAGTTACACCCATTTGTGCGCAGAAATTATTAATTGCCTCTGGTGGAAAACCTCTTCGTCTTAATGCAGTCAATGTAAAAAGTCTTGGATCATCCCAATCTTTAACAATCTCTTCTGAAATCAATTTACCTATTTTTCTTTTTGATACAACCGTGTAATTCATATTCAATCTGCCATATTCCCATTGAACTGGACAGTAGATATCTAGTGCATTACATAACCAATAGTATGATGATCGTCTTGATTGAAATTCTTTAGTACATAATGAATGTGTGATGTTTTCAATGCTATCACAGAGGCAATGTGTATAATCATACGTTGGATATATACACCATTCATCTTTTGTACGATGATGAGGTATAAATTTGATTCGATAAGCAACTGGATCCATTTTACCTTCTTCCAATGTAATTTTCATTCGTAAGGTGGCTTTACCTTCATCAATTTTACCATTTTTCATATCTTCAAACAATTGTAGATTTTCTTCAATTGGACGTTCTCTCCATGGACTTGGTGGTGGATTGAAACCTTTCATTTCTTCAGATGTTTGATGACAAACATATGCTAAGCCTTTCTTAATTAATACAACTGCCCAATTGTATAACTGTTGGAAATAATCTGAAGAATGAGTTATTTTATATGGTTTATAGCCTAACCATTCAACCATTTCTTTAATTCCAACAAAAAATTTTTCTTCTTCTTTTTCAGGATTTGTATCATCATATCTAAGGAAACAAATACCATTATGTGCTGCAGCATAACCAAAATTAATATTAATTGCTTTTGCATGTCCAATGTGTAAAATTCCATTTGGTTCTGGAGGAAAGCGTGTTCTAACTTTACCTCCAGTTACCTTCAAATGTTCTTTTAACAATCTTTCAGTATTTTCTGTTACTACATATCCATCCGTTTTATAGTTCTCACCAGGAGCATGAAAATGCACTTTTGTTTTCATTAATTCGGCAATAGTGTTTGCTCCATCACCTAGCTGTAATTCTGATACTTTTGTCGTCGTATTATTTTCTATAATTTTTTCTTGTAATTTTGCTGGTTTTTCTTTCTTTTTTTCAGTTTTAGATGGTGGCTTGAGATCCTCTTCAGTTTTTGGACCCAATAAATCAAATATTTGTACTTCAACTTCATTTTTAATCGCCTTGCCATCAGCCCATTTCAATTGATTTCGAACTTCTTGCATTATTTTACCAACATTAAAACGATAGCGCTGTTCAATTATTGCATCATGATTCTTTTTAATTTGTTCTGATACAGCATTATCAATTTCTTCTGGTGTTACAATCACACCAATACCACATGCTTTCTCAAAATCATCAACGTTAATGTCACCTTTTTGATGTCCGTGAGTTAATAGATAATCGAGTGCAGCATCTATACGTAATGTACTATCAAGCTTTTTATTGATAATATTTTTAACAACAAACGGCAAGCAATCGATTATTTGCGGTTTAATTTTTGATGCCATATGATATATTAACATACCAGCACCTTCTGGTATTTCTAAATTTTTACATTCATTCAATGCATTTTGTAGATTTTTCGTCACATTTGAATTTTTTAATGTTTCCTTAGCCTTTTGTTCACTCATTCCAAGTGACTGAAATTGCACAATCAAGTCGTCTGTTATCGTCATCTTTCTGCAAAGTAACAATTTTTTCAATATTTTTATTATTTTATAATACTAACTACACAACACCATTAATTCAAGAAAAAAATATTACAATTTGTTTTTCAAAAAGTTGTCAATTATTAAAATATAATATTAAAAAATTTGATAACCGGTGAATCGTACGTGGTAACAATTTTCTTTAACTATAAAAATATATAAATTCAGAATTATTAATATCTAATACTAATATGCACATATGATGATTACTAATATGACTACATAAGATAGGTTACTTTACTAATCGCAATCAGTGCTATCGTTTATCTATAATAGCAGTCTTTTTTTACTTCTTTTTGATGAACAATTTTTTGTCATGAAATATTCGAGGAGTCTGGTGAGTGGTGACACTTCTTGTGAAACATTCTTATTCGAAATAATGAGAGAAATTTTAAAATTTTCTGTTTAGTTAAAAAAATTTGGGTTTTTTTAAAACAAAAATTCAATAGAATGTATTAAGAGTCATAATTATTAATAATCAAAAAAGAGATTTTTTTCAAACGTTATACTACTTTCAGGTTTTGGAAAACGATAGCACTGATCATAATATGTATAAATAAATTGCCATGTACAGAGTATACAAATTACAAACACAACACATTACAGATTCAGATTATAAATGAATCTAATAAGAAAAGTCATATGTTTAATCATTCAGCTAACAGCTGTCAATTGTCATTTTCAATTATACAGCATCGTAGAATAGCACAAACACGGATAATCCTAGATAATTGGGGGTTTTAGACTTTACTCTTTAGACATGAAGTAGAAGACGCTATTGTCACAAGGTGAAGGGAGTGAGGCGTGTATGAGGTTGCACGGCAGTGGTTGGTACCAACAAACTGCATAATACACACCTCACATCCTTCGCCCAGTACACTGGAAGTACTAGAATAGAAAGTGTCTCACTCATGGCACAGTGTCTCATCGTGTAAAATCCCTCATTTAAAATCATCATAGCATGGGATAAAATAAAATATAGACGTCAATATCAGTTGTCAAAATCAAATTGTATAAAATAATTAAAATATAAAAGAATATTCAACATAGGAGTTTAGCAAGTTGTATTTTGTATTATTTTGAATTAAGTAAAACTTCTATTTATTTAATTATTTAAAAAAAAATGAATAATTTTAATTCAATACCAAGACCAAATTTAACAAAAATACCTGGTGAATTACCGAAAAGTAAGCCGGATCGTTATGTTCAAGATCTTAGTAAATTAACAAAATCTCAACTTCTAGAAATTAAAGAACGTGAAGAGAAATTACTTTCAAACAAGTAAGTAAATACTTGTGTGTGTACATGTTTGTTGATATTTTTAAATGTTTTATGATTTTCAAATTAATTAACTTTTGAAAAATTAATGGTTTTATTAGACTACAAATTTTGAGATTACCAGATAAAGGGAAAAAAATTAAAGATTTCCATGAAAAAATTCTAAAGGAAATTTATCAAAGAGATGAGGTTGAACAAGCTGCTAAGCTATTTTCAGAACTTAACATTGCATCTAAAGGTCAAAATAAATTAAATCATATGGAATGGAATGGAAAATATGATTCTAATTTAGGAGATACAGTAGCTTTAGATAGTGATGATGAGAATGAAATGAATCCATTGAAAATTATAGCTGGAAGTCTATCAGAAAAAAAAGTTAAAATAATTAAACCCGAAAAACCTTTAATAACAGAAGATGATTTAAAAGAAATTGAATCCTTCAAATCAGATAATATAGAACCAGTAGTTAATGCAGATATTGTTGAGATAAATATTTGTGAAAAACTAAACACTATTAAGCCGAAATTAGAAGAAAAATTAAGTAGGAATTCATCAAGTCCAGGTAGTTCATCAAATTCATTAAATTTAGAACCTCATATGCTGTATTTATTTGAAAAAGAAATTGAATGGAATTCACAAAAAGAGAAATTCAAACCATACAAAACAACAAAAAGTAATGTACATGATCCAGGAAAAGAGAAATTACGAAAACCATTAGGAAAATATTGGGAAGTAACAGCTGCAACACCACCACCAATTCAACACTCAGGCACGAAAATGTTACCTTTACAAGATTCAGTTGAAATTCAAGCACAGTATTTAGAGCGTTTGAAGGTTCGTTTTAGTTTTTTTCTTTTCAGATTTTTTAATTGCATTTCATATATTTTTTCCTTTTTTAGGAGTTGCAAGAAAAACAAGCTGAAGAAAGGTTAGCGACAAAAGCAGCTAGAAAATCTGAATTAGGCAATGTAATAATTTCAGATGACAATAAATTGAATGGTTTCTTTGGTAGTTATCGAGTGGCAGATACAATAAAAGATGACTTATCTGAATCAGAAGATGAGCATGGAAAGACAATTCTCAGCGATGATGAGGTACACGATGACGACGGCGACGGAAAAGGTGGAGGTGTTGTCGTTTACACTGTGTATGAATAAGTGTCATTTAGGTATTAACTTTTAATTTATTGTTAAAGATTAAGAAGTTTAATAAATTTTTTAAATATGTACAATTATTGCATTTTTTATTTCGAACACATATATCTGTAGTTAACGGGTTTTATTGTTCTAATTTAAATTTTTGAATAATTTGTTTTATAACATCGAAAATTTTTTATTTAGTAATACGTTATCTTTGAATTAAATAACACTTTGTAACAATAATTTATATAGAGTAAAATTGTGTAGCTGTAGACGATTGTAATTCGATTTGGCCCATTTTATATTGAAGTCGTTGTAACCATTTTAAAAGTGATTCTGATTGGTGGAATTTTTGCTCTTGTATTTCTGGAGCATAATCACGAACACTTTGTAATCGTACATGTAATGTACTAGAAAGCTAAAATTAAATTAGTTATTGTAGTTTTTAAATTATTAAATTATATTTGTATTACTTGAGATTGGGATGATAAGACCGGACTCCAAAGTGGAAGTAATTTTGCTAATACTGTTGAATGAGTGTCTTTCAATGCTTCTAAAAGACTCAAAAAATGTAAATTAACCATTTCAGACAATTGCTGTAAAAAAAACACTTAATTTGAATATTGACGAAAAATTAAATAAGTCCCTTTAGGTCTTACCATTTTTGAATCTGATACCAATTGTAAAATACATGGAGTTACTTTAGTCCAGAATTCGATTAATATACTCATAGTTATATTAGAAGAATCTGTATTGGGTGGAGACCAATATGAAATTTGTTCTAAATAAACTGTCCATAGTTGACATAAGGTGAAAGTGTGAAACAGCGAAGACATGTGTAGTACAGAAGTTTTTGACTGTTCAGCAAACCCGGCAAAAATGACTTGAATATGATCTGCAATATGGCAGCTAGCCTCTTGTGGCACTGGTTGTAGCATTATTTGATTTGAATTGTGTAAATTATATTGTGCTGCTGAAATTCCATGATGACCAGTCATAAAGATTTTTTTTTGCATTAATGCTGTGTGCGTTAGAGAACCCATTAATAACCAAGAAAGTAATCTCATATGTCCTACACATTCAGTAAACTCCTTTGGACTAAAATGTTTAAATTATTATAAATAAATGTAAAACAAAATATGAAAAATATTCACCCTTGTTGTAACGACGATGGTGCATTATAAAGCCAAGGAAGATATCGTGCTACTGCCTTATTATCACGTGAATTTCCTCTAGACATTTCTAAGGCCAAATATTGAGCAATAACACCTTTAAGAACACCGCCAAGTGTATTTTCACCAAGCCCATTCGAGTGTCCATTTTTGAAATTCTATTAAAAATTGAAAATCAATAATGTAAATTGAAAAAGTCTTGATATTTTTATAGATTTACTTTGATTTTGTTTAATGTATGAAAATCAGCCAAAAAATCTAATATATCATTCATGTATTGTCTTAAACAGTCTCCTGCGTTTGTTGTGTAAACAGGTGGTTGATCAGGTAATTCTTCAATCGTACCAGGTGGTAAAATACCACCGGCATCTTGAAGTGCAATACCCACAATTAAAAGTAGATTCGATTCTGGTATGTTTGTTTTAAATTTTAGAGCTTGAACTAGCTCGAAAATTAATTGCCGGCATAAAACCATTTTATCACGGTCCTAATTAAAACAATAAAATGAAAATTTAACATCATCATTAGATTGTTTTTTTTTTTTAAATACTTTTTAATAATTTACCTTCAAGAAAGCTCTAATATTCAAAGTACACAGATCATAACAAGTTTTATACTTTAACGTTATGCGTTGGATACAAAAACTCAAAACTTTTGAAAATGGTTCTAAAATACTCTGTGAAAATTTTGGAATAAATTACATTTGAGTATAAAACAAAAATGAAAAGTTTTAATTTTTTACCTTTGATGTTAATGGTGCTTTTAAAATTGTTATCATTATATCTAATAGATATTCGACCTCTTCTATATTTGGTAAGATTAAAATTAATCTTCTAAACAGAGCTTCGATACCTTGAACAGCAGATGACCATGAATTAGCTCCCATGGTACTATCTGTGGGGACACATTGTAAATATTCGGATATATTTCGTAGAACAATTGGTAAGGTGTTTAAAGGAATAGTTTTTTCAGACATAAGAGATTCAGTAATCATTTGAATTGGACTCGCAGGATTCAATTCACTGAAATCAATTAAAGCTTGTGCAATACTCTTGAAATATTCGCGTCTAATCTGAGCTATAAAATTAAAAAAAATACCAATTAATATAGAAATATGAATATTTACTTTAAAATGTATACATTTTGCTTGAGTTCGAAAAATTTGCACAAATATCCCATTTGGAGCTAATTGATGTAATACACATCTAATAAATTGATGCGCAACAGATCGTGATCCACCTGGAAACTGAGTTGTACTTTCATATTGCCAGGGAAATGTGTAATGAACGGCAAATCTAAAGTTATAGGAACAATAATAAAATACTGATGTATAAATTTTATTTGAAATTTTACTTAGCAACAGCAGTTAATATTTCTGGAAGAAATGGTGCTGCCATCGATGGTTCTCTATGAATAAATGCCCCAAGAATAATAATTGAAATTCCGATTTCTTCGTCGTTATATTCTTCTATCATAGAGCCACACTCTGAACATCTAGCACAGACACAATCATTACCAACTCTTGATGAATTCTGCAAAAATTTATTTTGTTTAAATTTAATAATAAAAGTAAAATTAACAAATAAAACTAATGTATGTACTAGTTTTGCTTCAGATGTTGGATGACTTCCATTTCCATTTTCATCATCCATATCAGAATCTTCTGACTGTGGCGGCCAACTTCCAGCATATCGACTTCTAGCATCGGGCGCCGATTGGGAATCCACGGCAAAAGGCCCAACTTTTCTTAAACGTGGTCTTTGTTTATGAATTGTTTCACTTTTTGCATCAGTTTTGTCCGTTCTATGACCATGGATAACTGAACGTAAATGTGATGTAGTATGAATATCGTCTTGATGTAAATTATTTGGAGGGGATTCAAGTGCAATTTGTTTAATTAGACGACGAGGGGAATTTCCTCTGCTACTTGGAGTGACGTCGTCTTTGGTACTTTCGGACTTATCAAAACTGTCTTGCTTTAAGTGGCTGATATCTGGAATATTGAGCGCTTCTCTTACTTTTTCAACTAAAGCTGTGATTCCTTCTTTACCTAGCGGACCAATTGGAAGTAATCTCTCTGGTACGGGCATTTCTAATTGTTTAATATTTTTCGGTTGTGATAAACCATCTTTAGTATCATCACCTGGAGTTGGCATAACATTCATTTTCGATAACGGTGATTCTGGAGATCCATAAAGTGAAGTTTTATCAAGATTTTTTAAACTTCGCTTATGAGATGGTTTCATACTAGATTTAGAATCGTCAGTTATTGAAGATGACGAAGTTCCTACAGGAGTAGTAGTTGTTGTAAAGGATGACTCAGTATTTGATTGAGTTTTTTTTTGCGTTCCTAATCGTCTGGTCATAGGTGGTGATTTAAGTTCAAACCAACTATCGGAACTTCCATTTGATTTGCTACTAGTTGTACTGAATGGGGGTCTTGTTGTTTTAGCTGGAAAGATTTCTTGATTTTGATGTCCTTCAGGAGAAATTTTAGTATCAAATCCTGGTAGTGCACCGATAGTTTTAAGATGACCACTAAATAATTTTGACGTACCGACCTGAGAAATTTTTGCTTTTGTACTGGTAGTAACTGTACTTTGAGTAACTGTTATTGCTGTTTGTACGTCCACAGGTGGATTAAGAACGGCTTTCTCTCGAGCTTCTCCACTAACAATCATTGACGGAGTTACCATCATACGTACACCTTCTTGAAGACTACATTTTGCTTGACTTGAGAAAACCATATCTGGTTCTGTTTTAGCAATGGTATGATGTGTTTGGTCTAAGGATTTACTAGTTGTAGTCATGGTGGCATGATGAGTTTTTTTAGCTACTGGCTTTTTCTATTAAAAAAATGAATGAAAATATTATTTTTAAAAAAAAATTATAATTTATATCTACTATATAACAGAAACTTTTACATCTTCATGATATTCAGCAGCTTTCAATGTAGCTACTGCAACGTGTGCAGTTGCGAGGTTAGCTGCAGTTACATGAGCTTTACTTTTGACTAATTCAGGTCGTAAAGGAGCAACAACATCGTCAAAATGTAATGGGTCATCAAAAGATCCCTAGAAATAGATCAACATTAATACAAATAAAATAAAATAATCAATTAAAAATCTAATTTACTGGAGCACTGCTTCCATGAAGTGTACTGTCAGAAAAATCATTTTCAGGGATTGCCACCAATTCGGATTCGGTGTCATCAGTTTCAAGACTAGAATCTTGATATTTTTTAAATATCGCTGTTTTTTGTGGAAAAGTTGCAGTTTGCTTTTTTGATTTCGATATGCCATTAGTTCCATGACTAGTTCCTTCTATCGGAAACATGGGACTTAATGGAGGGCTTTCTTGTACTCGATCATCTGGATCGGTTTCAAGAGATGGCTGACTAATATCTCTAGATCTTACTGTTGGTTGAATGTCCAATATAGTTGTAGTTGGTATACGCTTACATTGGTGGAATTGGGCTTTCAAACAATTTAATACAATTCGAATTGCATTAGTTACGTATTCACTGCATGGTAGTTGTGAATATTGATATTTATATAAAACTACTAGTATCGACATCAACCAATTTCGCCGAACATGTGCTTCAATATACCATAGAGAATAATTATAGATCGTATTTTGAAACGTTTCTGTACCGGGTATAAGGCTTCCACTTGATGGATTTGGAGCATATAATAAAACTTGCAATGTTGAAGGTAGTATTAAGCCACCAATTAAATGATTTTGATCTAATACTTGAGGAAGATTTGAAATAAATGCATGAAAAATAGCAGATGATCTGTAAAAGAAAAAAATATGAATAAATAAATTAAAAGTTTTTACTAAGTAGTTTCAATTTTTTAAATTTCCATTTACCTTAATTTAAGTGGTGTGATATGAAATGTTTTATTCAATTGATTATATCCTAACAAAAGAAATAAATGCTTGAAGACGATAGTTTGAGTTCTAGCAATTGGTTTTTCTTCAGATGGAAACGCTTGATCAACACGTGATAAAAATTGTATTAAAAGAAACACTAACAAATGAATCGTTTCCTTATCCGATTCTTCTAAATCAATAATACGATGAATTATTCCAGTCAAATTTGCTTCATCTACAGGGCCAAAGGAATGTGTGTGTCCATCTATAATTAATATAAATATATTTTATAAATGTGCAGTTTAAAATAACTCTGCAAAATTTTCTTTTAAAATGTGAAACATTTGGATTAAATGTGATTTAATATTCAATCATTTACCGTTTTATGAAAAAAAAAAGAATTAAAACCAAGATATATAGTATAATAAATATTTAAGAATTAAAAGGAATAAAGTAACGTATTTAATTAAAAACAGCAAAGGTTTTGGCTGTTATTAATCGCGTTCCTCGGTAGAGGAGTCTCTCGAGAAGTAGGTTCCACATCATAGTGGTAGCCTATGGACCCGGTGTGGTCTATGATGTATCGCCGATTAGGCAGAGGCAGACACCTCAATCTAACGTATTTAATCAAAATTAATTTATTTAAAATTAATATAGTAACGTATTATAATACATCCAAATGTCTCACAATTTATTACATTTATGGGTATGTGTAATTTTAATATTAATGAATGTTTATAGTTATAATTATATAATACATACATGTTTATGACATAATTTACATTATACAATAAGAAAACAAAGCTACAACAATTTTAGGAAAAAAGATTACATACACTTACATTTAATTTTGTATATGTATTTATGGTATATTTTAAATTTTGTTATTATTAAGTGATTTATTTTATAAACATTACATGCAGCTACATCGAATAAAATAAATTTTAAAAAAGAGGAATAGAACATACCAAAGTTGTTGAAGATAAGATGCACAGGCATAGAGATATACAGATTATTCTAGGGATATCAGAGTTTATTAACAATAATTTAAAAAAAAAAAAAACGTAAATATAAAAATTATTAAAAACTGTAATAAAAGTAAAATTAAAAGAAAAACAAATAAAATTCTTAGAATTAAAAAAAATGTAAACTTAAAATATATTTCAAAACAAATGAAAATGTAATGGGTTGAAGAAAAAGACTTCAGGATAAATGAAAAAGTTCATAAATGTTAAGCTTAGTAATACACAAAAAAATAAAATTTAGCAAATTCGTCATTTATGACACACAAGTGTATTGAAGTCCAACATTCCAGAAGTATGTTTAGTCCACGTATGAAGCTCCTGAAAACATTTCTTTTCTTTCTTTTAATTTGTTTTTAATTAGTTTTACGAAAAATATCAAATTACTTTGTAGGATAGACACAAAACATTCATGGGTTAGTAATGTGTCCAAATGTTTAATGTAAAATATTTAGGGAAGAACAAATAGTTATTATTTTTTTTTTGTTCAAATTTATAGGTGTATATAAGAAAATTTTTATAACGAACATGCTCTACTACCTACCTTGGGCTTCAACAGAAGTGAAGCCATCACCAGTTGAATATTTCTGAGGTTGAGTTGAATGAAATTGTGATGCTTGAGAACATGAACCGGATTGTGTTGTGAATGAATAGGTAATATTTTGAGGAGCATTTGAACTATGACCACCACTGTCTGATATTGGTGGTAAAGGTGAAGGAGGAGCCGTGGATGGAGTAGAGGAATTTATTATTTGTGGAGGTTGCATTGATTGTTGTTGTGGAGTATGATGATGATGAGAATGAAATGAATATGAATGAGATTGTAAATTATAGTGTCCATGGTAAAGCTGAGTTGGAGCTAAAGTGGTTGCACAACTATGATTAGTTCCAGAAAGAAACTGACCCAAACCAAAACGTGACGTTTTCCGCTTTAATATTGGTGCTGAAACTTGACGGCTATAAACCTTTTCCTTTTCTAAAAGAATAAAATTAAATTAAATCGTTTGCAGGCGAAAAATGAAGTTAATTATAGACCTAATTTAGAATCTTGTCTGGGTATAATGTTTGCTGGTGCCGACATAGTCCTTTTGTATGGCCACTTCGTTCCAAATGATGCACTCAAAGTTTTTGCCATACTTCCTGTAGTGTCAGATTGACTGAGAGCTTCCCTAGCTTTACTAATTTTTGATGATAAAATCTCACTACCATTTTCTGAATTTCTTAAGTCTCGTAAATAAGAAATGTCTCCAGTTTTTTGAAGATTAATTTGAGCTTCAACAAAAAGTGTATCAAAACGATTTAAAAAGAAATCCCATGTGAGAACTTTCCGATCTGAAAGTGAATTATGTAATTGGTATAAAGACTGTAAAACTACTGGTCTGTCCACAATGAAAAGGTCAAACTGTGATTCTAAACAAAAAAGTAAAGCTCTGATTGCATTATCATGAATTGTTCCAAGGTAGAGAGTTGCTCTTTGTGCAACATGAACATTAATATCATCCATACTGGCAATTAAGTGACAAAACGCTGTAGCAAGAGCTGTTTGTAGACCAACCTCAGAACGCAACGGTGTTGAGTCCATAAATCTTGTTATAACAGTAACCCGTTCGACAGCTGTAAAACGGACTCGCCAATCAGAGTCATGAAAAGCTTCTTGAACAACTCGCCAAAAAACATCAGAACCAAGTGGAAGAGTTATACAGTGCAATAGTAATGGCACACCAACTTGACAAATATGTGAATGCTTGGCATCACAAAGATCCCATAAGCTAAAAAATAAATTAATAAAATTACTGAAATATATTTCTATAAGAATTTTGTCACACTTTTTGATAAGAAGATTTTCTTGACACCATATAAAAAACCCTCTGTGGTCCCTTGCAGCTTTTGTTAAAGCATCTCCGTGTAAAGCCATTGTATTTAAACATCGCAGAAGATGATACAGAATATCTGGCTTATCAACAGTCGGAATTTCCTTTTATTTAAAATTTGAATGGGAAATAATGTATTATTATTTTTAAATTGTTAACAAAATTTTACCGTTAATAATTGATGTATATATTGAAGAAGTTGTGGTAATGATTCTAAAGAAAATTTAAATTTTCCAACGGACGTATGCCAAAAATCTTCACCATCTTCAACATCATCTTGTCCTTCTATAACATAATTGTTTTTATCTGAATCGGTAGCACTTCCTATCAATTGGGGTTTAGCTACTCGAACAGTAGCAGTCGCTATACATACATACGTAAAATATAATAAATATTAAATATATAAATTCAATTTATGATTTTATTTTTAATATACCAACGTCAGCATCAGATAAAGTAACAGATCTTGCAACAGCAGTTACAACTTTCTCTGATGGTATTATTGGTGCTAAATCTAATTGTTCTGACATAGTTTCGACAGTTGCAGTCATAATCTATTAGAAATTATTTAAATGTGACAAATGAATAATATTCATAAAAAATCATTAATGTATTACAACATTTTCACATGAAATACCATTTAATACAAATTGAAATATTGAATTACTAAAAAACCTGTGTTACATCAATATTTTTCTTAATTTATGCAAGTGTACAAACATCTAAAATTACGTAATTTAGAATTTCAACATTTATTAAAAATAAGAATAAAAATAATAAAAATGGAAAATTCATAAAAGCAAAATAAATAAAATTAGAAATTCGATAGATATAGCATATTTGAAAAGGGAACATTTAAAAAAAAAATGGATTTTTAAATTCATGAAAATGTTTAAAATATTATTAAAACATTTTATGTTTTGATTATTTTTTTATAAATTAAAAAGCTTTATTCACAATTACTTTCATTAAATAGATTTAATGAAAAAATGCATAAATGACAATATACGTATAGATGCACAACTATCAGAATAAACACTAGATAACATGCAAAATAAATTTAGAAAATTGAGAAAAATGTATTAATGAAAAAACAATAATGATAAAGTAAATAAAATATGAACAATTAAAAGAAAAAAAAAGATAAATAAAAACATTTATTCACACACACACAAGATACCTTGAGATTACATACAACAAATTATATATAGATAACACTGAATACGTTAAAATATTGCTTTTTAAATACTTTTCTGAATACGTAAGTACACGTGTTTTAATACTAATTTAAAAATTTCATTTTATTAATTGAATTGAATTTTTTAATTTGATTAAAATTTACGTGAAACTATATACACATTTTAATTCTATTTGTTGTACAATTATTATTAACTAATATACTTATATTATGGTGTGTTAGCAAATTTTTATCTAATTTAACAAGCTTTGTGCATAATTTCCTTTTTAACAAAACTGAATTCTAGTTTTTGTTTTCTGTATTTTTTCTGTTTACAAAATGGACAAAATGGACAAAATGTTGAAAATAAGCATATATTTCACAAAATTTTAAATGTGATAAAATAAATATTTACGTTTACGTAATAATTAATTCCACGGGTCTTTAGAGTATCAATAAATTGAATAGCATATAAGTAGTTACGCGTAGTTTTAAATTCGTTTAAAACGTATTTTAAGCTCTATAATTCAATGTAAACAATTGGCAATTTGTGAAAAATAGAAAAGAGTTTCAAGAACATACAGAAAAAACATCAATAGGGATTTTATATTATAATACATATAAAAAACATTAATTTGTACATGTACACACTTAATATACATTACATACATATACATACAAGCTTTTGTAAAAGAAAAGTATAAAGAATTTTAATAGTTTTTCATTAAAGGATTTAAGCTTTTAAAAGAATGTAAAAATATACATTATCCTTGGCATAATTGTTTATAAATACATTAGAGTACATAGATGAAAAAGAGTACATGAGTATTTTGAGTATATATATTTAAAAAATTATTTATAGCATTATTGTGATTTTATATGATTATCGTGGATGATTTTTATACAGAATTTATACAACACATATATAATGATACTTTAAAAATACATATACATATATGTATACATATATACAATGTGATTTTATACGAAATAAAATAAGTACATATATACACACACTCCACACAAAGTACCTCGTCTGTGACATGAACAGTGCGAGATAATTCATAATCAAAACGGCCACGTTCATTTGATGTCTATAAAAAAAAATATACAAAGAATGAAAACAAAAACAAAAAAAAAAAAACGAAAAACTAAAAAAATTTTTAAAATAAAATAAAATTATTTAAATAATGTACATATAAGATTTAAATAATTGTATGATTTATATGTGATAAAATCGAAAAATTACAAGATTCTTGTAAGAAACATTATTCTATCATTAATAAAATTAATTATATTTACTGCATATAGTAATATCTATTAGTGAATAATTAAATTAAATTTTGTTTTTTTAATTTGTTGCACAAGATTGAGCTTTTTATTTTTTAAATTATCAATATAAAGCAGAATAAATTTTTATTATTATTTTATTAAAAATTAAAATATTCAACAAAATGTGTACAAACACAAATACAAATCTATTTAAAAAAAAAAAAAACTGTATTTAATTTATCTAAAACAATTTCATATTCGATGCTTTTAACTTTTATATTTGTAAAATACTTTAAAATATTTTGAAAAACGATTGATTACGATCTGATGTTTATTATTGTTTTGTGCATGATCATATCAATTTGATTTTGAAAATTATTTAGAATTGCTATTTAAAAATTTTAAATTTTGAATGGGTATGATCAACCGTTTTTCACGGTTTTCATAATAATAACTATTTCAATAATTTTTATTACATGTTAATAAATTGCATATTTATATAATTTTAAATACATACAGAACAAACATGTGGCATATGGACAAGTACTCCTCCTACTGAATGTGGTTCTGGTTGTGGTACAGCAACTGGTACAGGCCCTAAAATTTTCATATATTCAAACGAAAACAAATATACAAAAATGTTTTACAATGAATTTTTTTTTCAAGTTATTAAATGCAACATAAAATGAATCCAATTTCTCAAAATTACATATAAATATTATGTCTTTCTTGGATTGCATTATTACAAATTGTATTAGTATTGTATTGTAGTTTAATGAATATATATTATACTTAGATACAGAAAATTTAAATATAAAACTACAAAGAAATAGTATATCATGTGCGCAAACTGTTATTAAAGCCATGCATAAGAAGTATCATATTGTTAAAGTGGATTTGTATGTATGTTGTGTATTGTACACCATATATTAAAAAAATACTTTTTATTAATGTAATCAAATTTTCAGTATAATATTATTTTTGAATTTTTATTTTTCCTTATTCATAATTTTCAGATCGATTTGGTTTGATATAGAGCATCCAAGAAAGTTTGTCATATAAAAAAAAAAACAAATTGTAGCAAAAGCGTTGTTTTTATTGTTACTGTTATTATTTTTATGAATGTAAATGTGTTCATATATGTATGTTCATAAAAATATGTTTCGTGTTTTTCGTTTTTTTTTATCGTGTTTACATACAGCAGCAAATAATTTTGAATTAATGCAGATTTATAGATCTGTTTTAAAAACGTTTTTTATTATTTTAAATAATTAATTAAAATAAATTAACCAAATTTATTTATTTCTACAAATTTAAGTATACTGTATATGCACGTAATCAGTTTCTGTTTTTTTTTTTATTAAGTTCAGAGTAACAAATCACCTGCCATAATAATTATCTTTCCAGGATCATCTGGAAGATATGGTAATATCTCCTTGAGTTTAATACGTTTTTTTGGTATTTTTTTTTTTTTAATCGTTAGAAAAAAGGAAAATAAGAGAGATAGAGCAGTGTAGGAAAAGAATGATTAATAAATTATGAACGATGAAAATATGTTTATTTTAAAAAAGAAAAAAATATATACATTTTAATGTATCGGGTATAGAATAGAAAATTGGTATAATATTATGAATTTATTTTGAAAAAAGATGAAGAAAAAATCAGATTTGAAATTTAAACGTATACCTGTAAATCCTCCTAATGGACCGAGTGGAATTGGTAATGGTGCCATAGAAAGTGATACATCACGGTCTTTTGATTTGTCTTTACCATTTTCTGGTGGACTTTTTCTGGATGATTTTTCCTCTTCGAGTATATCTTCAATTGGTGGCTGAAGTAATAGACGCAATTGGCAATTTTTCATAATAGTTATTGCAACAAAAAATAGACTTACATCTGGTGATCTAATTGGATTCTCTGGTGCCATAAACTGAACTAATTTCGTAGAAAGTTGATGCCACATTATGGAAGCCTCACAATATGCACAATCTGGAACCTAGTAAATTTATGTAATAAGCAATGATTTTTTTTTTTCGACTGAATTAAACAGTATAAGTTACATTTATGTACCTTAGTAGCACATACATGATCGCTGAGTCCAACTCTTGCTGCTGTTACCATACATTTCAAAAGACGGCAAACTTTCTCACAGTTTGATGTTTGAAATCCTTCATGCTGTTGAATATTTTGTAACTCCATTTGTTTTAAAAGGATATCTAACATTAAAATACAACATGTTAAATTATGTTCAGCATCAGTTGAAAATTCAGTGTTTCGTGCAGTGGGTGCTTCGTCATCTGAGATTGCCGAAGTATTGCCAGAATCATCCTCGACCACAGGGGCTGAAAGAGGTTTTAAACATTCACACATCATGTTAAACATTAAAATATAAAGTTTAAAATTATTTTTAAAACATACAAATTGAACTCCTCCTTGGTGCATGCACTTCTTTTTCTTTTTCTTTATCTTTCACTTTTCCGCTTTTATTTTCCTTTTCTTTTTGAATTTCATGCTGTATTCCACATTTCATAATCCTCACACCATCACCAAACATTGAAAAAAGTTGGGATAGTGGAATAATAATTTCTAATTTTGTTAAAATTTGTAGCCAGTGAAGTGCTTGTTCCTGAACTTTTGCTGTTGTTTTTTCAAACCGTATAGAAACAAAATTATACATTGTCTTTTCATCGAATCCCAAAGGAGATATACTATGTTCGAATATTTTGCTTAAAACAATTTTTAATTCAAAAAGTTCTTTTTCCCCAACATCATTTGTTATTGCTTCCATCCAATGAGGTATAACATAATCCCATATTTGAGATGTTATTACTTCATATGGTACTAAACACATGAGACGCTCCAGTCCTTCTTTCAAATGACTGGTGCGCGAAGCTAAGGTTTCCCAATGACCTCCAACTCGTGCATATTCTGGCGGATGTGGTAACAAACATGATATAAAAACCTAAAAAATTATACATAGATGAATACTAATACAATCTATTTAATCATAAACACTTATTTACATCATAATGCATTGTACTTATTTCCTTTAGCCACTGGCACACATGTTCGGTTTTAAGCTTCTCTATAATGCTTTCAGATTTACCTGGAATTTTAGATAATTCACCTTCGTACGATAAAGCCGTGACATGAAACCAATGAAATAGCATAGATAATAATCGTCCGAGAATCTCAACAGGAGTGTCAGGTGTTGGTGTACATCTTCCAACCAACAACCAAATTCCGTATCGTCCAAGTAATTGTCTTTCTTCTAAAGATATGTTATCTTGAAGTTCATTTCCCGTACCATTTTTTTCATTTGTATTTGCATTTGTATCTTTTGGCTGTTCAGAAGTTAATGGTTTTGCTTCTTTCAATAAACTAACAACTGACTCTATCATGTACATTTGCGTTTCGAGGTCCATTTGCCATGCGGGCAAAAGACTTCGATGAACAACGTGATCGCCACCGCGTCGACTATTGTGACGATTTCCATGACATTGAGCACAATAACGAATTGGATGATTTCCATTGTAACTAGCGCATTCATTTGAAAAACAAATGGAAAATGCCGATTTTTCAGTGGAACGGCAATTTTTATTCTCACAAACCATTGATACTTGTTGCATTGAATGCAAAACATCACCAAAAGAAAGGTTTTGATGTTCACGATGTATTTCATTAGCACATTCGATACATAGGTAAAGAGGTGGTGGACAATCAGGTGCGTACGATGTACTGATACTATGATCGAGACACACTTTTACTGCTTCTGCATTTCCTGCGTTAGGACATTGTTCACGTTGACATACAAATGGGATAAGATCATCTGTAATATTTTTAAATTAAATCTCTAACAAATATAAATACGTTAATTTATTTTCATATACTAGTTAATTTGCAAAGTAATCCTCGTCTGTCAAACAAATTTGGATCAAATGCTGGCCAATAATAAAACAATAACTTGGCAGCAGATGATCTTGAGGCAGCAGTTCCATACGCAATTATGCAAAGAATATCTTTTACTAGATTGTGTTTTAATGCCATAAGACATTCCAAAAGTTGACAATGATGTGCTATAGAATAAAAGGATTCATTTTATATATGTCTAGTTTTTTTTTTTTAAATAATTAATAATCACCTGGATTATTTGAGTATTGAAATACCATCATAATAACTGCTGATACAGATTGACATGCTTGGCATTCTTGTTCATCAGAATTTTGTCGTGCTAAAAAGTTTTGAAATAATCAAACTAAATAACTCATATTCAATTAGATATATTTTTAATTTTTAAATTACTAATTGTAAACGGTAAAACATAGTAACATAAGGTGTTTATAACATCTTGATGAAGAGCTGGTGGTAAAACTGAAATTGCCGAACTTGTTAGATAAGGTAGATTATCAATAAGATCTTTATCAAGAAATGGTAAAATACATCCAAAACATTGTAAAAGTGCTTTTCCAAAAGCTAAAAATGCATCCATACATTAGTTTTTAAAATTTTAATTGATCAATTAATCATTCATTTAAAAATTTTACTTATTTGTCCGTATTGAATAGAAGGTGCAACATCAAGTAACATTGTTAAAGCATTGTATAGATTACCATACTCAAGATTAGGGTAAGCACACATTCGTATTTGATCTTGTGATGGATCTCTTATTAGTTCGTAAGGTGAAGTTGGGACATCTTTGAGAACATCTATATGTATGAGTTAAAAAGAAAAATTTTTTTTAAAATTATCTTTTGTTAAATGAGACGTTTATGTATCATACTTAGAAGAGTTTGAGAAAAATATTTTATTGTATTTGCAATATCTACTCCAGATGGAGCAGGTAAAATATTATGAAGTAAACGAATATGGTATTCATGAAGGGAGCGTAATTTAGCCTGGACTGTACAAAATAAAAAAAAATTAAGTAAATAACTAATAAAATTTATTGAATATTCAAAACAAATATTTTATTACAGGCTGCTGCTCGAGTGCCCATATTAATGAGCTGTACTTTAAAACTTCCTGTCATTTATTTTAGCTAAGAATAAATCATTTCAATAAAAATAGGCCTTTTTTTAAAAAATCTGAAAAGAAAAATTAAATAAAATTATTTATAGCTAAAATTTATCTCATTTATGAAATCATATATTAAAGAAAATTATAAACTAAACTAACGTTAATGTCCTTAAAAAATCTTAATAAAAAAAAGTCAAGGTCAGAAAAATATTGATTTCACTACGTATACGTATTATAGAAGAATAAAATTTTCCCATTATATCAAATTAATATTTCATTCATATATTTTTATATGATTGAATACACAAATATCGTCTATATATTGTGCTTAAATAGGAGGCTTTTTAGTGACCTAACAAGTGTTATGGTAATATTTGCGGTAAATTCAACAAGTGTATTTCTATTTTTCATTCATATTTTCTTGTTATTTTTTTTTTTAATATTAAATGCAGATTTGTACGAATCGGTTTTTGTTTGTTTTCAATTCAACAGAACAGAAAGGTATTTGACTCTTTTAGTTCAGTTTATTTACATGATCATATGATTTTTGGTAAACCGGTTCGCATGTGCAGAATTTTTGTAACATGGTGGATGCTGGATAAAATAAGATGGATGAACATCAAATAAAACAAAAGAACAAAATAAGAGAATTTTTTCCAATTATTAAATGTTATGTAACATTATAATTTTACAATTTCAATTTTAAAAGTACTCGTATTTTATTTTCAAAACAGTTAAATTAAATGAATTTTAATTATTTTCAATGATGACGATAGATAGAATTATTACTTTTGGTAAAATTTTTAAAAATTATTTAAAATTTTGAATCGATTATTGAACTATTGATTTTTTTTTAAATTTTTAGTTATGTTTTTTTAGAAAAAAATAAAAAAAATAAAAATTTGAATGATGAAATTATACTTACATCATTAAGATATTTTTTAAATTGAAAATTATTTTACAAAAGAATTGACCAAACTTTTGAATTTAAAAATGTTTTCAAAATTTTAATCGTTTTTAATTTAAATAAATTTCACTTCAAGTATTTTATAAATTTAAAATTAATTTCAATATCTTAAAATTAAAATAACTTTTATGAATTTTACTCAATTTATTTCAACATTTTGTAATTTAACTTAGAAAGAAAATCTTGTTGTCCATACAAGATGTCTACTCTATTTCAAATGTAATATGTAAAATTTTATTGTAGAATATGCGTACATTTCAATGCTATCATCATCACCTGCTAAAAGAATATGTGGGTGATGTAACAAAAAATATATAACAGACATATTCGTAGCATATGTATGTAATCGATTTTATTCGTTGTCATAACATTGCACTTTAATAGTATTTTTTATTTTCATTTTATAAAATTTCTGCAATAGTAGTAAGTAGTAGAAAAGGAAGAAAATGAAATTGAATAAGGATAAAGCAACCTGTTGATGAATTTGTTTGTAAACAAAACAGAAAAGCTTCGAAAATTTTGTATATGTTAAAGCTTTTTGTACGTTATGCCATGAACTAATAAAAGGTAAAAGTTTTCTTAGATTTGCAGAATTGGGAGGCATTAGATTTCCTCAATTCTCATACGTACATATGTACGTACATTTGGCGAAATGAAATTTCATTACACAATAAAACAATAATAATTATTTGTAATTGTATTTTCTTTTAATTTTTTTTAAAAATTTTTAAATTAAAATCAGAAATAAATAATCATTGAATATCCAGGAAGAATTTTAAACCTTTTGGGTTTTAAAGTTTTTATTTTTTTTTTCAATAAACAGTTTTTTTTTCAGATAATGTACATATCTTACTAAGATTAAAAACATTAAAAGTACATATTATTTCTGTGATAATTTTTATATGATTATTTGAAATTATCATTTTTGTTTTATGAAAATTCAAATTCAAATAAAAATGAATTAGTCAAAGTATATATTATGAAAATATTACATTAGCTAATTAGCAAATTGTTTTTAAAAATAGTAAAAAACTGCTTATGTACCTGTATATGTACTACATATTACGTACATATACATATTTTTAGATGCAATTAAAGAGTGAATTTAACGTTGCATTTATTACGAAAAAATACAATCGTCATCATTATAATTATCATCATCATCAGGGTCAGTATATTTTATGACATGTATGTTGACGTTTGTGTAATTATAAGTACATGCTATGCATACATATACCTATACATATGTATATGTACTATATATAAGAATTTTACGCAAGATATAAAGATGATCACGTAATAAAAAGGAAAAGTTACAATGCAATTTACTGCAATTATACTGCACATTGGTTACATGCATACGTAATACATACATATATGTATCTTTACTTAATTTTGATAAAAATGTATACGTACATACATACATATGTACATACATATTAAATATTGTACGAGTCATACATATGTATGTTATTTATGTAATTACTTAGAAATAATAGTCATACCTTGCAGATAGGTACATATGTATGTATTTAATATGTAGTAACATAATTAATATGTGAAGTTTTAATATCAAGCGACGTTTAATAACATTGATATATGCAGAAAATATATCACTTTCTTGTTCAGTTACAAAATATGTTCTCATATGTAATAATGATATAACAATTAAATAAGTGAAAATGATTCAATTGTTATAGTTGCTTTGTGATACATTATTTTTGTACTACGGGTAAATATCTTTTGCTCGTATTTTTATTCTAATATAAATAATTTATATTAAATGTTTTGATATTTAAATCTGCGCTTTTACACTTATTAGTACATGTATTTCATTTAAATTTAATAAAGTTTTAAACAAAAACTTTATTTGCCTGTATGAAAATTAAGTACAACCATAGGTATAACAATTAAACATAAATCCATGGTTAAAAGTATATTGTGCAATAGTAAAGGAATTTTTATTTTTAAACCAAAATTTGTTCAAAAATAACTTTATGTGGGTACCAAACCAACTAAATTCTCCGACATTATTTCATAACATTCCCATCCCAAAAACTCGTCATTATTGTCTATTTATTTGCGCTCTGAAGTATGTATGTATCAAACCGCTTAAGGAAATTTTATATTCACGTTGTTTAAATTGTTGATGAATAAATTTTATAATTACTTACTTTCACATTAAAAATAATACATACATATTTATATGTGTGTTATTACAAACACATACACGTACGCATTTCAAATTTATAATAAAAGTATCAAATAAAATATATATGCACATATCCATCCAATTAATCTTTTGCCTGTCGTTATTACCACCTTCAAATTGCACTTCTTATTCATTTACTATAATAAGATCTAATAATGATGCACGTTTGTAATCTAGACGACATCATTAGAAGCATCGCATAACTAAACCAATCTATGTATATAGTAAAAATATCAGAAATTCAAAAAATTACATATAATGTAGTACAAACTTATTTTTCTAATATTATCATGATATGATGACTTAAAAAATCTAACTGTATATGTATAATATATAGAATATTCGAATCTCTAAATTAAATCAATAAATCTAGTTTACCCCGAACTATATATAATTTTATGTATATTTTTTCTATATAAAATTTTTGCATTAATGAATACCTGTGTGAATAAACGCAATATGCACGTACTATCCAAGTTTATATTAATTCTGTAACATTGTGACCATCTTTGGATATCTGTAACTTTTTTACGGTTTTCATTTTATAATAATATATGATGCATTGTGCATACAGATAATGCAATAGCAACGTAGTATCATAGATAGATAAATGTAATGTTCATTCGTTGATATATAAAATACTTTTAATATTTTATATTATACTTTTAACACTTCATAAATTACTAAAAAAACGATTTGCACTTGAAAACGTCTCACAAATTGAACATGAGAAAACCATTAGGATGTCGTTTTCTAGTAAAACACCTGAAATATAAATATAAATCATTTTACATGTACTTTATTTATCAGTGCAGATTGGATTATATATGTACATTCATACGTATAAACATAAATCACTTTTGATTTCAGTGTAAATGTAAAAGATACTTTCTAATACATGTGCACATTGATAATATATAATAGAAAAATGAAGATCATGAATAGCAGTATTAACAGAATAGCAATAGATTTTACATTTGTACATACATATGTTACATACACATGTGTATGTGGATAATTAAATAATTCCAGTTCTACCATAAGTCAGGTGTGTCAGTTTATAAAATGAGAAAATTCTGAATATCCTTGTATATAGGTATATATAAAAAAAAAATTAAAGAAATTATGTATGTACAGATTTTTATTGAATACAATCTGATTAAATGCATTTTTGTAGATGTGTTCACGATATAAAAGTCGCAAAAGTTTTGATCTTAATTTCTATATTATATTGTTAAATTAGTTTTTGTTTTTGACTGAAATCATGGATACTGCACTTAATTCAGAATTAAAATCAATAATGTTGATTACTTTATTATTATGTACACCCAGATAATATGCACTATCAATGCAATTTATATGTTTTCATAGTATTGCTTATTCCTTTGCAAATTTTGTTCTCATTCCAGTTAAACATGTATTAGTAGATTAAAGTACGTATTAATCTAAATAATTGAGACCATATATACATACATATATGTACATGTGTATGTATTCTCATTGCATTGTAAGATTTATAGTTTGTTGTCAAATTAAATATTTTTCAGTACGATAAGATGTATCATTTTGCAATGAAAAATATTTTATCCGATTATTTATTTATTAAATGATCGGTTTCCGCTATCAAGAAAATCAAATTTCAGTGGTAGTTATTTAGATTTTTTTAAATTTTTTTTTTTTGTTAAAAGAAAAATTAATCTATAAATAAATTAAAAAGATAAAAAAAAGTTGAAAAGATAGCTATGATGTAATTGTTAATAAAACACCTACTGCTTTTATTTGTAAGTGATCGTTATGGTCAGAGGTTATTATACTTTTGTGTGCATTAAGCCAAACTCAAGGTACATATATTGTAAACGCATGTATTTTTTGGTTGTTTTACATGAAAATTCAAATTTCGGATGTTTTATTTTTATGTTGATGATGATGATGACAAATCTATGCCATTTACTATTTTCATGTTCACTCTTTTAATACTATGACCTAGAGCTTGTGATTCTTTTATTTCGTTTCTTTTTGAAGATTTATTACGTACACTTCTTTACTGTTGTGAATACATATATTATGCATACTTAGCTAAATAATTTTAACACAGATTATGAATACATTTTGTGATTAGTATTTTCCTGTTTTATTTTCTTTTTTTTTTTTTTTAATTAAGATTTTAAAAATTCTTTTGCATCAGATTTTATAAAATTTTACAGCAGGTTACGTTAAATCTTGTATATATACATATACATTGTATGCAGGAGTACAAATTTTAAATTAATTTAGTCAAAATATAATAAGAAATATTTGAAAAAGGAAATTAAAAATGTTCTAAATTCGAAAAAGTAAGTGCAATTTAAGAGTGTAATCTTCATATGAAAAAAATAATTATTATTTTAAATTGACTGTATGTGTAACTGATTTCGTATATAATATCTCATAATCACTTACGTACATAAGTACTACTTTGGTACTACGCATAAAAAGAACATAATAAATTTTTATTGTAATTTTTTTTTTAAATTTAAATTTATCCATTTTTTATATTATTTAAATTTAAAAAAAATAATGAACATCCTTTCCACTGCATGTGATCAAATATTCATTAAAGAAGAATGCTGTTTTGGTACAAATATTTCATTTTTATAATTTTATACTTTGCATTGCATTTACACATACATATGTATGTATGCTTATACATACATATTTGCTTGTATTTTGTATAAAAATCAAAAATATATTAAACAATGATTTTCATCAGTTAAAAAAAAAAATGCAACAATATACACATCTAACCAAATGTATCTTTTTGCGTTCTACACCTACGTGAAGGTATCAAGCCGAGCCTATATTAAAAAAGGTGAGTTCAAAGTGATTAAAGAAAATAAACAAATGATGCTTTCATAGTGACAGACAGAAAACATGCTACTTTTTTATTATATTACTTTTATGTATACAATATACATATGTATACGTATGTACACATATTATTATTACTGTTGATTTAAATTTACCTAAAAAATGGTAAATAAAAATTAAAATACGATGAAATAATCATAATAAAAATAATATCCTTTCAAATATTATTATTTTATAATCGAAAATTTTTGCAGAGGTTGAATACCAATAAAATATTGTAAATTTAACATTGCCTATTGCAAGCATATACAAAAAGAAAATACGGTAATGTGTGTACGTTAATGTGTTTAGATCTGCAAAAGATGAAAATATATCAAGAAAAATCCATAGATTTAATGGTAAAAATATGAAAAAACAAAACAAAAACTAATAAATCTTTGTAGTCATCATTGTTTTGTCGCCATATCAGAGGATATAAGAAACATGTATAGAATTCAAAAACAATAAAACAAATATGTATGTATGTATGTAATAAAATAAATAATTCAAAATGAAGAAGAGAAGACGTCTTTAACCGGTTAATTATTTGTCATTAAAGTTTTTTTTTCTTTGAATTCAACATTAATATACATTAAAGACATATTAAAACAAATTAAAAATACTTCTATTTTATCATGATTCAATATTATTATAAACTATTACTTATACATGCGTGTGTGTATGCGTACGAAGCAATTCACAGGTGTATCGACTATGACATACCTATTATAATTACAATTCAATTGAACATGTAGCAAGTAAATGTTTTCTTTTTTTTTTTTTTTTGAAGGGGAAAAAAATTGATTGACTTAAGTTGATTTCAATAAACATTTTGACTCTATGTAGAGTATTCTTGTATTGGAAAATAAAATTTAAACACAATGAAAAATAATATTAATTGCAATCAATTTATTGATGAAAATTGGCATTCGTTTGTACCATGTAGGAGTTATCTATTATTTAAAAAAAAAAAAAAAAATGACTACATTTTTGCACTCATTTACATATATGATTTAGACATTAAAATTAAATTGGAACGGAAATGGATTCGACAGTTGAAATTTAAAAAAAAATTTATGTATGTATATTTTTGAATATAAATTAGAAATGAAAAATCAATTGAAAAATTTTGTGCTAAAGATAAGATTAATTTTTACATATTTTACACTTTAAAAAACAACGAAATTATCATTTTCTACATTACATGAAATTTTTAAATAACGATTATAAAATTCTGAAATTATTATTTTCTATATCATTTATCAGAACTTATGTGGATAAAATATATATACATGTGTGTAAATGTATATTTTGATCGCATTTATGAATGAATTTTCTTAAACAGTGTAACACTGTAATGATATAAGGTACATGTGATAAAAATTGATATCGTCAATAAATTATTATTTTTCACATTACATACAAATACAACTACTTCATACATATGCTAGTTATAAGTGTTAAGAAAAATTTTTATAGGTCGTCAAAATAATGTTTTTGTAGCTGTTTTAATCGTATACACACATAGAAATTAAATAGATTGTACATAAATATAAATATACAGATAAGATGCAAGTATCATACAATGAATAATGTTTTTCTTGTTTTTGTGTTTTTGGTTTTTTTTATTTTAAATGCACATTTTATTCTATGTTTTATTTTATTATTATTATTATTTTTGTTTTTATTTTACTTTTGTTTTTGTTACCTTGAATGTCCAGTCAAGTTTCACATCATTAGGCATTAATAACTGTCATCGTTAGTAGCATCGTTTCACTAAAATGCTAAAACTTCCAGTAACTTTTTCAAATCTATAATATTTTTATACATACAAAAAGTACATAATTTCTCAAATGTACATATGTTTGTATGAAATGAATGTATACTCTCGTTACCATACTTAAATTGATAGCATCACGTAAATCTACTTATATACAAAATGTCCAAAGATAATTTATCATTTTATATTAGATACATGCTGAGAAATCTCTTATAACATGATGTCTAGGATATTTATATAAACATTTGCCTATATACGAGTACATAAATATATATATGTATATAATCGTTTACATTTTATATAAAAAACATTTGTACGTTGTATTTAAAAGAAATACATCAAAAATACATTTTGAGTAGGAAGGAGGGCATATCACATTTAAAATACATAGGGCTATAATATTATATAAATTAGTTTAAATGTAATAATTACAAAAAAAAAATTTTTTTCTTAAAATCCTGAAATCATAAAAAAGTCATGAAAAATATAAAAAATTTAAACATATGTGTTTGACTGTATTTCAATGAGAAATTCGATAAAATTTGACATAGTTTGTAAAATATGAGGAAAAAAAGGGTTCGTTCTTGTCTATGTATATTCCAGTTTTTTGTTTGTTCCTTTTTTAGATTTGATCTAAAATGACCATAATTGAAACGGACGATATTACTAACATATAAATACGTATGTATGTACATATTTAAAATATATGATCAA
Source organism: Anthrax anthrax (assembly GCA_963971155.1). Lineage (NCBI taxonomy): Eukaryota > Metazoa > Arthropoda > Insecta > Diptera > Bombyliidae > Anthrax > Anthrax anthrax. Next base: position 25,552,505 of record OZ020119.1, read on the forward strand.
TTAAATTAGGGTATATGATAACTATCGTTTCGTAATTAGTTTAACGTCCAGGTGATATATGATCAATTGTTAAAAAAGAATTATGTTAAAATAGCAGATGGAACTCATTTTGTCTACCTAATTAATAGTTTTATCAGTACATTAATAAAAAAATAAGTTTAAGAAACACGCTAAAAAAATTAAGGCGTTGTCGAATAAAGGTAATAGAAAAATATTGATCAGAATTCGATGTCTTGAACGTTTTTCAATATAAATTAGGCAAGTGAAAAGAACTTATATATTCATTATTTTATAATTATGGTAATTTTATATAACAAAGATATTTCCTTTATTTAAAATCGACTTTTTTTAAAAAAACAAAACACAAAATCAAATGAATGTTCTTGTTAAAAATATGAATAAAAAACCCAAATTAATGATAATGAAGTAATGTCAGGTAATATACACATGCATTTGATATGGATACAAATAATTCTTTTTTTCAGTAATGTGGCCATTTTTTTTATTGAATCAATTAAATTTGTTAAATAATTTTCATTGAAACACATTATTTATTTATTATATCATTATATATATAACACATCTGCGTGTATGTATGTATATTTGGTGTAACTTATAAAATAAAATTTGTTGTTAATAATAACTATAGTGACGTAAAAACATCGAAATTTTCTTATTTGTAATTTTATTTTAACATTAACGCATAAACTTAACAAACAATAAGATACACATATACATGACGTTGAAATGTAAATAAACAAAATAAAACATCATTTTCGATGCCATTTTAGATAATATTTGGCAGAATTTAATTAAATTTTACGACCACCGAGTAAAGAAAACGTATTTAACTCTTTTTTCGTTTTCTTTTTTTTTTGTTATTTGTATTCTGATATAAATTTTTGCAAAATTTATGCATGAAAATAATATGATAAGATCTTTGGAACAAAATCTTAAAAAGAATTTTTTTTCTTCTTTAAAATGAATAAAAAAAAAAAAAAAAAATTAAAGATATATGAATTTTGATCAAATTTTTGGCATGAAATTATGAGGTATAAAAAAATAAATAATACAAAAAAAAAATAAGCTGAATGTTTAAAAAAATTTATAAAAGATTTTTTTAGGTATATATCGATAACAATTACATATATTAATTAAAATTTAATTTGATTATTGTAACACTTTATTTTACAATTTTTTTTTTACTGTAGATATTATTTTTTGGATAATTAATTTTAATTAAAAAAAAAATTATTTTATGAAAAATTTGGTATTAATTGTATTTAAATAAAAACAAATATATGAACAATATAAAAATGAGTGGGTTGTTATTAATAAAGAAACAGTTTGTTAATATGTATGTTTTTTAACATATGTAAGTATGTATGTGTGTATGGCATGTTTTTTGTGTTTTATCAAGTGCTGTTTTTTATTTTAGCTACATTTTTTGAGGTATATTTGTCATATGTACATATACATATATTGTGTCGTATGTACATTCTATACATGTACGCATAGTTAATTTAATTCGGTTATATATTGTTAATAAAATAATACAGACAAGTTATGTAGCTTCTTCAGGAATCCACTTTTACCTAATATACCAATGCCATTACTATAAAGGAACACGCAAATTAACAAACAAAACAATTTACTTTCCAAACTAATAAACTGACTAGTAAAAGGAGAAAACCATTTATTATACCTATGATGATGATGATGACGATGACGATGTTTCTGTATGATGATGATATTCTTGTTTTTTCCGTTTTCGATCTCTGATCAAAGCTCTGATCTTCACCAACTGAAGAAGTGTTAAAGTATTTTTGTCTAAACATGTGTGTGCGAATGTACGTGTTTTGAAAGTATTTTTGATTAACAACGGAAAAATATATTTTACATTTAAAAAATGAATATTTTCCATGTATGTATGTATATTTTTTTCTATTTATAAGACCACAATGTCAAATACAAGTAATGCACCATACACTATTCTTTACCAAAGAAAGGTAAATGATATATCATGATCAAAGATATTTGCCGTCACTCACAGTTTTTAAATATGATTATTGCATATGATTTTCTTCTATGTACGTTTTTATACGGTTATACATAATTTTGATTTAAAGTTGTGTATATGAGTATGGTGATTATCAAGTTATGCAGTTCAATTTGTCTAGTTATGTACGCAAATGTACACACAAATATGAATTTTGTATATTTTTTTATATATTTTGTCATAATATTGTAAACCAATTTTATTTGAAAACGATTGCACTTAAATATCATACAAAATAGATAGTCAAAATCTTTAATTTAAACATTTTGATTAAGTAGCGTTTTTAATATATGTATGTACATGAGCATCTAAAATTGTATATATAAGAATTGAACATATGCACATATAGGTGGTGTTCGCAAAATGCAACAGAAGATTTCAACAGAAACCTGTATATCAACTTTCTCGATTTACCATTAATGGTACAAAATTTCTGTGTACGAGTATAATATAAAAGCAAAGTCGAATCATCTTCATAATGGAATGTACGTGTAATATGCAGTAGTTTCAATACCCTAACTGCTTCTCTTGCGTCTCATATCTAATATGCATGGAAATTATTGTAATATTTGTTATTTTTCTGAAATTTTTCCTAACTTGTTCAATTTACGATAATATGAACAGTTCTTGATTGGTTCAATGATACGATTCATTTTATTCATTTTTTTTTCTTACGAATTTTACTTTGTTTTTCATTCACGACTGACATTGACTATTGACTTTCGTTAACCAAATATAAACTTATAAAGTTAAAAATTCATACGGTCATTAATTTGTTTATACATAAAGTACCAGTGTATACCTTTGAAAGTCAAAAATATCATTACTGTATACACAAAAATGTTTCAGATTTATTTACAGGAACAATAATTTCAAAATTAAAAAAAAAATACTTCGCACGATCATTTATGATATTTAACTGACCACATTTTTGATAATTACTGAAAATTTTTATATGTTTCTGGTGTGAATAAGAGAACCTTTATCTTTTTATTCCACGTGAAATAAAAATTTATGATATTGAACATATAGGTATCTGCAAACCCCATTATTACAATATTTATTTATTTTTTTTGTCAAAAGATTCACTCTTTTGTGTTAAAAAAGGAACAAGCACACGCAAAAATCGGATGTTGCAAAAATTTTTTTCTGCAGAACGAAATTTTAGCTTTTTCTACTTCAAAATTTTGTGATATTATTTCTGTATTGTGTTTTTTTTTTAATCAAATGAGTTTTTCCAAGTTGAGTTTTTTGTTAAAAATGTATGTTTCTTTTTTTTGGATTTTGATTTAAATTTCTTATATAAATATAATCTGACAAAACTTGTGTGTGTTATAAAGTGTATTTAATTTTTAAAAAATTACAAATTAGAAATTTATCTATATGATATTTTTTTAAATTTTCATTCTTTATTATTATTTAGCATTTACATACAAGTACATAAAGATTATATGTATGGATGTATGCCGACATTTTTTGAAGATCGTGTTGTTTTGTAAAATTTATCTTTTATCAGGAATTTTGATCTTTTGTTATAAAATAAATTTTTTATTTTTGCAATTGAAATTTCTTATTTGTTTTGTGAACATTTTATGATTATTAATGTTATATACATAAATACATACATATGTATATGTGTGTGTATATACTTGTAGGACAAGTTTTCTTGGCATCATCTTTATCTATATTATGATGACGATGATGATGATGATCAATATCATCGTTATTATTGCATTTTATTCGTCATCATGTACGTACATTTAAAATAGCATGATGATCTGTGCATACATACATACATTTTACAGATATAAATTTGTATTTTTACGCATACATGCATTTAAAAGTGTATACTGTACTACTTTTATTAAGCACTTTTAAATGTGACGTTTTATTTGCAACATGTATATAAATATATACATACATATACAATTATATATACATACGTATATACATATGTACATATACAATTCAATTTAATTCATATTACCTAGTTTAAATTTTCTCTTTCTTATAATAATTTACATTAAGTACCTATGAACATACCTATTAGGTGTGGCGGTAAATACAATATTTATAGATGTTGAGAAAATATTCTTCGTTGACTTTTAATGTATACACATACATACATAAACTGAGTTTTATATCAAATTTTATATATAACCACCATTTAGCATGTCTGTACAAGATATTGGCTTCTTTGTGCTAGTACAAATTTTTATTTAAAATTTTCTTGTAATATCTGTGTATTTTATAATTGTATGTTGCACATTAAGGATCAATTACAAATTACAGTACTATTATATTAAACATATATGTATAATTATTATGTAATATACGTACGTATAGTTTTGATTTTACAAATTATTCCATGTGATTTTAAATAGTTAAAACAACGAAAATATTCGAATAAATAAAAATCAAAATGTTCAATGAATTTTATATCTTACATACACACATAATAGGTACATTATATGCATTGATTAAAATACATACATAGATATTCTTAAATCTTTGGGTGAAGTTTATAGTTTTGTTTTATTATTTTTAGTATTTTGCTTTCAATTATTTATTTAGTTAAAATGTCAATTGAATTAACTTTTTTAGATTATGAGCTCGTTAAAAATTATTTAAATATAATGTACGTTTCATAAATGTTTTTTATGTATGTATATACATACACGTATTCCATGTATAATTTATATTCAAACAATCCAAGTTTAGAAATATGTCTACACAAAACACAATATGAGTGAAAAATATTTTGCATCAGTAATGAGATAAATGAAATAAATTTTGTGAGGTCTTTTATATATATGTATTTTTTAAATTAAATAATCAAATATAAAAAAATAAAAAATTATAAATGGAAAAAACACTGCATAAAATATTTCATTTAAAAAACGCCTCTGCATCATAAAACAAAACATTACAAATATTGTTGTAATAATTATAATTTAAGATAAAACAATATGAAACAATAGAATTTTGTTCTATTTATTTTTTTCTTTTAGATTTTGCTGAATTAAAATTTATTGAATTTATTTATTTATTTTTAAATTGTGTTTCAATTTTGTTTATTTACAAAAAAAAAAAAAAAAAATTAATATGACTAAAATTGTATCTACATATACTAAATTTTAACATGAAGTGCAAGGATCAAAAAAGAATTTAAACCAAAAACAACAACAACAACAAAATAGTCAACGTCGATGAAATCTGATGATAAATCAAATAAAATAAATGACTTGTTCTTATCCTATTACATTATGTGATAGATATGAGATAATGTGTAACATTATATGTACATATATGTATAATCTGAGTATTTACTTAATACAAATAAAGTATCCAATCCTTTTTATTTACTTGAATTTCGATATGAGTGTTGTTATTATTTGGTTTGAAACAGACATACCATCCAATCATTAAAAAGAAAACAACGATATCGTTCTTAGATAACAAGATTTTCAATTCATCGCGATTGCTAGATATAAAAATCGTGACTTTAGATTTTTTTTTAAATCACATATTTAATATACATATGTACATTCATACAAATATTGTGCACATACATATATGTACATATAAAATAACGTAAATATCCTGTTTATGTGTAGTAATCCTTATTACAAATATCATTGATGTCATCCTCATTTCCTTTTTGTTTATTCGGTAAATATTCATTTTATTTTTTATTTTTTATTCAATTAGTTTTTCTAAAATTTTTATTATGTATTTTTTTTTTTTTTTTTTTTTTTTTTGTTAGTATGTGTACATTGCAACGCTTTTGTGAAAGTTATTGATACATACATACAATGTCGTATTTTGTTTTATATCCAATTGATGATGTGAGAAAATTTATTTTGAATCAGCAGGACATTAATTTGAACGATTCAAATTGTCTTGTGCATTTTCACATCTTTTAGTAGATCACTCATTTAACACAATAAAATAATATCGTGACTTTTCGTTTATTGTTGTTTACTAATCTTTTTCGATACTGGCCATATCTATATACCATGTACATACATATGTATGTATGTATATAAACATATATTATATCGCAATTGATTACATCTGCTTATTTTGAATACTTTGATGTACATAAACTAACAAAAACCATAAACAGATAAAATAACCAAGAAATTCTGAAGGTAATGTTATACCAAAAAGATTAAAATCAATTTTAATCTTAGGACATCCTTTATAATAATATATGTATACTGAAATAGTAAGGGAAAAACAAATACACAAAAGTCATTTCAAAATTTAATCAAATAATTAATGAATTTATTTGATTTTGTATGTATCGTTTGCGAAATAATTAAAAATTTGATGTGACTAAAAAAAATTAAAAATGTGTACATATATTTAAAAGGGATAATTAAAGATAAATTTTAGTTTTAAATTAAAAATTAAGAATAAATAAAAATTTTATTGTAATACAAATACTTGATTTTTATATTATAATTTTATATTGTATCACCTTAACATATTCTCTAATATATATTTACATCTATAATATAGATACCAATAAAACGGTACATTTTCAATATATGCAAGAAAAAACCAATGTGCCTTAAATCGTGTACACAATTTAATACATATTATCATTTATTGCAAAATTTTAAAATAACATTTTATTTTTTAACAAATTATAAATTATTAAATAAAGTTACATACTTTCATATTTGTCTAAGATAAATTTGTACATACGAGTATTCATTTATAATATTTCACACAGAAAATATTTAAAATTTGCATACTTACATTAATTCTTTATTTTTTTTATTTTAATAAACATTAACGTTTTGTGAATAAATTAATTAGTCATGTATACAAAATTTGAATTTTACTACATCATCATATGATCATAAGATCTTTTGACGACATACAGTACATTTATTATCAACCATTTAGTTTAGGTCTTTTAGGTGCTATGGTAATAATTATCTGAAAAATAATGCAAAAGACTGCATGTCACAGATATATAGTATATATCTAATATAGTGTTAGTTTTAACATGTGTATAATCAAAAGTTTAACATGCACTTGTATGTACATATAAAGTTGTATTTTGTTCCAACTTTGATAAAATTATAAAAAAAATTTAAAAAACGAGTAAATGACAAAATAAAAATAAAAAATGAATTTTGCGAAAAAAAAAACAACATAATGTTTTATACTGAATCTGGCAAAAATTCAGCAAATCAGCTGACAGGTTCGTTTTTTTTCTTTTAACTGAATATTGTATATTATATTATGTATGCATACAAAAAAATTTATTAAAAGAAATGTAAAACTTGAATTTGATATTGTTTAAGTTTTTAAGAAAATGTGACAAGGGGCGGTTATATACCAGCACGATATTTAAATTTTGAAAAAAGAAAAAAGAATGACGACAGTTATCATCATCTTCTTATAAGTTAACATATGTATGAGTAAATAAAAATATTTTTATAATTATTATTATTAATATTTGTAAATGTTATTTTAAATGTGTATACGTATGTTTGTGTAGCAAAAAAAGAAAATAAGAAGTGTACAAATTAATGTCAATTTTAAAAGATTTTTTTTTGTTTTAAATATGCACAAGTATGCATACATACAAATGGACATACATGTCTATTAGTAAGTACCGTAAGAGGTGAAAAGTTGAATTCTGGTCATTTTTTTTTTCATTGTTTCTTTTTCAATTACAATTTTAACCACGTATTTTTTTTTTATTATTTATATTGTATGCAACATGTACAACTTTTCCGGTCCTTTTTCACACGAGAAATATGTACATAATAATATAAATAAGATACATAAATATAAATTGCAAAATTAGTAAAAAAAATTCACATGATATTATAATTTTTATTCAGTTTTGCTTTATTTGCTTTTAATTCGTAGGTGGTTCCATGACAAAACTATTTGACAAAAAATACATTAAATCAAATGTATGTATATACATACACATATGAATATATGTATATGTATATAAAATGATTTATATTTCTGTAATGCAGTTACATTTTATTACAATATGCATCCAATAATGTAATGCAGTGGTGGGATTTTTATATCCGCCCCTTTTTTTTTTAAAAAAAAAAACCTCAAAATGTTATCTATTTTGATTTAAATGTATAAAAGGAACCGTTAGTTTTGATGAAGGCGTATGAAAATTGCAAAGTTATGAAGAAATCATTTTTAAATGAATTTTTGTCATTGCTGTATTATTATAATTATTAATAATAATATTTAAAGATAAAATAACGTTATTCAAATAAGCTATGACAATCCTTTTTTTCTAATTTTTATTCTTCCTTATTTTAAAAAGTACCACTAAAATATAAATTACTGCATAAATTGTACATTGTTATAATAAATTCTAAATATGTTTACAGATACATTATATACATACATACATACATACAAACATATACATTAAAAAATTTCACATTTAAAATTGATTTGTAGCATCGTGAGGAAATATCATATTTTATTATTATGTAATAATATTGTTTCCTTGCAAAATAAAAAAAAAATTAAATTTATTAATTTCATTAATTATAAATATTTATGGTTTATTACTTGTTATATGTATCTATTATTTTTGAACAAAATAAAAAAGTAAAAAAAAAAATTATTATCAAATAATAATTGCTTAGAATACATATACAATATGACATCATTACATAAATATACATATATATATGTTATTGTTTTAAAGTACAGGATTATAAAAATATATTGTTTCTTTTTTTTAAACTTATTTCCATTTGGTTTTATATAAAATTATTTTATGCAAGACAAAAAATGATAAAAGGGTAATGTAACGCAGTTCAAACATAAAATATATTTTTATTAATTTTTCTATTTCATATTTAAAAAAAAAAACAACAACATAAATACACAATTAATTTTTTCTTAAAATTATCTCCAAAACAAAAATTATTCCACTTATAGTATGACTACATACAAGGAACAAAAATAATATATGAAAATGTTGTAATTTCAATGATTTCCCTTTTCTGTCATAATTATCCTTTTTGTGTTTAATAGTTCCATCGGAAATACCCTCCATTATACTTTCTGTGATCCATTTATTCCAAATACCCGATTCACGCACATGTAATACAAATGAATTTATTAATCTTCTAAGAAAGAAATCTGCACGATAAGGAGTAATTCCATGTGTATAAACAACATTTTCTTTAATCAAATGAAATAATGGAACTGTTAAAAACCGCTGTTGTTCCAAATAAAAGTCAGCTTTATTTACCGGTATTGTGAATGAATATGACGTGTTTAAATTCCTTCTTTCTCTTACGAAAAATTGAAAATCTGTTGGTATAAGTAAATCATAAAATTCATTCGGGTGATTTGATAATTGACGAGCAATTTTTATTTCTGATTCAATAACTAAAATATGAATTTTCGAATCGATTATATCTTGAATGGTATCTATTTGTTTTCCATAAACGATGGTTGCCAGAAAGCTTGCCAAGTGTGCCAAATAGAATGTTGAAAGTATAAATCCAAAAATAAAAATAAATAAATTGGTTATAATTATTTTTTTATTCAACTGATATTCTAATGATTCCGGAAATGGAGCACCAATAATATAACAAAGAACTTTAATAAAAGATTTACTGAAATCGAATTTTTTTGAATATTTATACATCATCGTGGCATTCACTAATGACATGTAAATGATTGCAACTACAGTAAGACACCAAAGATCGATGTGAAATGGAAGTATCAAAAACATATAAACAGGAATACGGGAAATAACAGGTACCATTATTCTCCAATAAATAAATTCATACGGATAAATACCAGACATTCCCAACATGTAAAATCCGCCATGTAAAAACATATCAACTTGATCATTTGAAATAGCGGTCTTCAAAAATTCGGTTGTTGTACACTCTGTTATGGCTGAAGTGTTCATATTTTGAAAAGTTAGGTTGTATCTTTTAATAAATTCTTGACCAAATTTGAACATATAACCTCTAAAATTACTAAAATTTAAATTTTTTCCATTGCTGTACAGAAGAGGTGGATCATAATAAAAAATTGTTCTAATTTTATATCCTTGCATATTCTTAAATTTGTTTGGAAAATACTTTTCATTGTAACGTAATTTCGTTTTGTTTTCCAAATGAATTGTTGAAAATGGATTGAAGCTATAAATGGTTAGTCCACTATCATTGGTGGGCAGGATGTATAATGAATTTGAATATCCTTGTTTCCAAATAAATGTCGAAAAATTTTTTAAATAATTTACGTTAATACTTGTGTTAAAGATGAAAATTATTCTTGATGAATGAATTTGATATAAGCTATTTTTTGTTATATTCAGGATCAAATCTTTTTCGTTTTTTACAAATACGAGTGATATTGAATTCTCATTTATAAGAAATCGAAGATTAATTTCATTATTTGTAATTAAAACTCTCGAAGTCATTGGAACCGAATTTTTTAATTCGTTCAAGTTAATTGAAAAATCATTTATATTCGAACTAAATAACACTAAATTATAAAATTCCATTTCTGCATGTATTTTATTCAATACAGAAATAATTTTTGATGTAGAAATTTTTTCACAATTATACTTTAAAATAAAATATAGTATTAAAATATTTCTATATAATTTAAAAAACATTTCAACAACGAGCTGATTTTATTTAAAAACAAAATTATATCGAAAATACGAAATTTTATATAAATTACAAATTTATTATTCTATTTTAAAAATAATAAAATTAAAATTCACTATAGACAAAATATATCATTTACTTGTAAAGCGGGTATAACTGAATAATTTCCAAATTTTTTTTGAGAAAAGTATTGACTATTTATTTGGTAACCAATTTAAAGTGTGTGGGATACATTACTTTACAATTTTTTTCTTTTTATATTGATGTACTAATGACATACATATATATGTATTTGAATTGGACAAGTGTAAATAAAGGCATTATAAATTACAGTTTTATAACTTATTATTTTAGAATTAATATTGTTTGTTCATTATTGTTTATAGTCGTGCTAAGCAAACAAAATTTGTCTGTCTACTTTGAGATAATTGGCATTGATTTTTTCTAAAAATCAACTTAATTTAATTGTGTCCTGATATATGTAAATATATGTATGTATATATGTTTATATAATCAAATACACGTGTGTTAATATATGAAAAACTATATAACTATCTACATATACAACATTGTAAAATTTTTATATTTTATTGTAATAAACGCACATAATCGTATGTATGTATGATGAAGATACATGTTATGTTAGTAATAGCAAATATTCACGATTGTAAATATTTTATAAATAAACTTATTAAATAACTAATAAATGAAAACTTTTTTTTAAATTTTCTTTTTTCCAATGTGAAATATTTCTCCTAAAATTATTTCTAAAATAAAAGTTGTTCCACTTATCAAGAAACCAGTTACAAGAAATAAAAACAGTATATGAAAATGTTGTAATTTCAATGGTTTTCCTTTATTTCCATAATTATCCTTTTTGTATTCAATAGTTCCGTCGTAGATACCCTCAATTGTACTCTCTTTTTTCCATTTATTCCAAATACCCGATTCACGTGTGAACAGTGTAAAAAAATGTAGTAACTTTTCAAGGAAGAAATCTGAACGTAGAGCTAAAATCGAATTTGTGTTAGCAAAATTTTCGTTGATTAGATGAAATAATGGAACTGTTAAAAACCGTTGTTGTTCCAAATAAAAGTCTGCTTTGTCTATTGGAACTGTAAAGGAATATGAATTGTTCAATTCGAGCCTTTTTTTTATGAAGAATGAGAATTCTGTTGGTTTAAGTAAATCATAAAATTCATTTGGGTGATTTGATGCTTGACGAGCAATTGTTATTTCTGATTCTATAGCTAAAATATGCATTTTCGAATCGATTATATCTTGAATGGTATCTATTTGTTTTCCATAAACGATAGTTGCCAGAAAGCTTGCCAAGTGTGCCAAATAGAATGTTGAAAGTATAAATCCAAAAATAAAAATAAATAAATTAGTTATAATCATTCTTCTTTTCAAGCGATATTGTAATGATTCCGGAAATGGAGCACCAATAATATGACAAAGCACCTTGATAACAGATTTACTAAAATCGAATTTTTTTGAATATTTGTACATCATCGTGGCATTCACTAATGACATGTAAATGATTGCAACTACAGTAAGACACCAAAGATCGATGTGAAATGGAAGTATCAAAAACATATAAACAGGAATACGGGAAATAACAGGTACCATTATTTTCCAGTTACTAAACTCATACGGATAAACACCACACATTCCTTGTGTATAAATTGCTTTGTGTAAAAACATATCAACTTGATCATTTGATATTGCATTTCGTAAATAAATAGTTGTCATGTACTCTGATACGGCTGAAGTGTTCATGTTTTGAAAAGTTAGATTGTATCTTTTAAAAAACTCTGATCCAAATTTGAACACATATCCTCTGTATGTACTTAGATTCGAACTTTTGTATGGACTGTAAGTCCGAGGTGGATCATAATAAAAAATTGTTCTAATTTTATATCCTTGCATATTCTTAAATCTGTTTGGAAAATACTTTTCATTGTAACGTAATTTCGTTTTGTTTTCCAAATGAATTGTTGAAAATGGATTGAAGCTATAAATGGTTAGTCCACTATCATTGGTGGGCAGGATGTATAGTGAATTTGAATATCCTTGTTTCCAAATAAATGACGAAAAATTTTGTAGGTTCTTGAAATCAATACTTAGATCAAAAACAAAGATTATTCTTGATGAATGAATTTGATATAAGTTTAAGTTAACGACTTTTAAAATGAAAGTGTAATTTAATTTTCTTTTTACAAATACGACTGATAACAGATCCTCATCTATTAAATGTCTAAGTTCAGTTGTAAAATTTTTAATTAAAATTTGAGGAATTGTTGGAAATGAATTTTGTAATTCTTTTGTAGTGGTATATTCAGTTGATATATTATCATCAGTATTTGAATTAAATAACACTAAATTAGAAAATTCCTTTTCATTATATATATTAATTAAAATAGAAATTAAATTTGATGTAGAAATTAATTCACACTTTTTTATTACCAAAAAGAATATTAAAATATTACCACACAGTTTAAAACACATTTTTGAATTAGTCAGTACTATAGTCAAATGTGCATTTATTAAGAAAACTTAAAAAGAAAAGTAATATCATTCAGTTTATTCTTAATTTTATTCTTATTTGTTTTATTAACTTTTCTCTATATATGGATACACGTGAACCGTGATATTAATTACAATTTAATAACTTTATTTAATTATTCGAAAAAAATAATTGTTATTTTGAAAATTACATTAATTTGTAGTAAGTACATGTTTTACCCTTTCTTTTTTATCCTTATTTAAGGATAAGTGACATATGTAGTTAATTACAATAAAATTATATTTGGAAAAATTTTGGAAAATTATTGTATGATCGTGATTTACTTAGTAACTATTATAAGTAACAGATATACGCGGTTTTACTTTACAAGTTCAAATTGATACGAATTCAAATTTTTTCAAAGGGATTTGTATAACAAAGTAATTTGTTTGTTGTATTTTTTTCAACTTTTACTTTATAAATAAATTTCAATATGTTTTATTTTTGTTGTATATTTTTATAAATTTTATTAAATTGCTGAAAGGTGTTTGCAAAATAATGATTTTTTCCATATAATATATGTGTGCATAATTTTAAGTACTATGATTAATGTATTTATGTATACATTTAATTTAAAAAATGTACATGCACATAGTACAATGCATTTGTAAGGTAATACATATATACAATATATACAAATAAAGCAAAACTAATTTGAAATGTGAGACAAATTATAGAAATTTATTTTTGTCACTTGTATATACTACATATGTAATATACATAGATGTCCAAGCAAATAGTATGTTAATGTAAAAATATACATTTAATCTTAAATTATGTACACAAGTACATGTTTATGCATATTAAGTGTACATTCCTTTGTGGTTCAATATGCGTAATTGCTTGATGCATATTCATTATAAATATATGTAATAACTCTAAAAGTATATATGAAAACCACATACACATATACATGATAGCACGCTATCATACTACCCCGATTATAATACATACATATATCATTAACAAATTGTAAAGTGCATCAAAAATTTTTATAATACAAAAATTATATTGATTGATTTTCAACTACACATCATACATAAATATTAGCAACATTTATGACGTAAAAAAGCTAACAAACACGTATATGAACAATTTATTAGTCAACTGATATTAGTTTATGAAATATGTAATATACATATTTAAATAACTGATGAGAATTTTTCAATAAATTCATTCACTTTTAATGAGCAATGATTGTATTCAATTTATTACATAACTAGGTACATACATATGTGTGTAAATGCAATGAATTACGTAAGAAGGTTTATGTTATTTTGTAAAAGGTGTACTTTTATATCCTCTATAATCGTCATAACACTTAATGACCTTAAAAAACTTGCAAAATACAAATTAGTTTCAGATAAAATACATTGCTCATTTTAATAAGATATTTGATTTCTATCTAAAAAAAAAAGCTAAATAATTGAAATTCGAATTTACATTATAGTTTTTAAGTATAATCTAAAAAATTAAACAATAATTAATTAATGTATAAAATTTATAGTTATCAATTACAATTTTATAACTACGCAAAATTTCATGAGAGAAATAATTTTAATTTGCTTTCAGATCGTCATTTCACTTACATATATATGTATTTTAAAAAGTTTAGAATGGCTTGAACATATTAAAAATTGAATATTCGTAGTAAACTTCACCTGTTTAAAATAATCAAAAATATTTTTTTATAAAAGGTTAATTTTCATTTCCTTTGCAAAAAAAAGTCTCTGGGAAAATTTTAACATTTGTGAATAACTTTAAAAAAAAATAAATTCTATAATTTGGACCAATGTATATCTGACATAAATCAGACAATTTCTGTCTCAATGGATCATCAAAAGTTATAGAGTAGCCGGATATCAAAATGTCTGAATAATCATAAAATTATCTAATTAAGAGATTGAGAATTGAGATGAGTTCGCATGACTGATTCTGTATGCTGCTGTCAGTACGTGTATTCGTATATATGATTAAATACAAATGTTTTGTAATATTGGATTATTGGAGGATGTTATATAGTAGTCAATGAATACATATAAATACATACATATGCGTGATGCAGATTTGTGTAGTCAAAAAATTAAAATTCATCCACCAGATGAGATGAAAAACCCTTTCTTTATATCTACTTACATCCATTGCACACGACTTTACATGCTAGAAGTTTAACATATAGTACACCCGAGGATTCTTTTACTCCTTTACATTTATTATTATATTTTTTTACGTTTAATAAAGAAGTTTGACGGGTTTCTTGGATTAACCATTTTCGGTTTGGATACACATATGTACATATACGAGCTTCTATGTATATATATGTTATGTTATACATATGTGTGTCAGTTTGACCTGCTCCTTTTCTTTGATCTTCAACATTAACAATCAGGCCAACCAGAGTTTTTTTTTGTTCATAAATGAGAATAAAAAAAGAAAATGGTGTGACTACAAATCTTGAAGAATAACTCTAGATGGATATGTGTATCTATATTAACAACTAACAATTCCAAAGGCAAATATCTATGTATGTACATGTAAACTGTAGAGTTCGCGTACGCCAGGTGTATGGCCTCATCAGAAATTGAAAGAAAAGTGTGGGAACTTGAGAACTCGATTTTTCGATACACGATACATAAGAGCCACTTTCAGAATAGTAGTAGTATACTCGTATATTATAGGAAAAGTACTAACAATAATAATAATAATAAAAATAATAATAATAATATTAATAATAATAATGATAACAACAACGCAGTAATAATAACACTATAAAAGCGATATCATATTGTTGTATAACGTATCGAACAATATTCAATATATTATACTGCAAAATATTTAATTTCATGTAATATGTAATGTGTATTGTAACTTATAAATGCAGTTTTCCGACAAGTTTTTTAGGTACGCGTTTAACTGGTTTATAACATTCTTTTTTTATATGTTATTTATATTGAAATAATTTTTGCAGAATTATTGTCGAAGTTGCGATCGGTTTGCGAAGTTGCAATTTGGTTGTTAGGGCAAAAAATTTGAAAAAAAAAGAAAATATTTGTATATATACAATATATGTATATTGGAGAAAATCAACAAAAAAATAGTACCTGATACATACCTTCAGGGGGGTCGATATTTTGTTTTAAACATTTTAATTTAAATTAAAAATAACAATTTATTTAAAATAATGAGTTATCATGATATCTTATTCAATGTTATCTGCTTAAATATTAACAAAAGATCAATTAATCATTGTTAAAATTAAGAATATTAGCCCACTAACTATTTAAGTCTATCTATCTATGTATGAGCAGATTCATTATTACAAAATAAAATAAAAAAAAACGTAAAATCAAAAAAAAAAAAAAAAAATTCAAAGTTTGCTCACTGTTAATGTTTATAATTTCTTTTCTTTTTATTTATGTGACCGATCGAATTCTTTAAAACTATTTTTCTTTTAATTCTTTTATTTTTGTGTAAAGCAAATATTTTATATCAAAGTGACAAGATTTTAACTTTAAATCAAAAAGGCAAGAGTTTTACGGAATGTTTCAGTTCAACCCATTGCATGTTCTTATGTTTGTATTTGTATAGAATAAAAATATCTAAAATAAAATAGCAATTTTGTTCTATATAGATATATTAAAACTGAATACCGAATCATTCAAATATCTGTATACAAACATATGTACATACATACATACGTATTATAAATATATAAAAATAAAATCATTGTGGATTGTGGGAACCATTTCAGTTTTAACAATAAATTCTTCAATGAGAAACGCGAATTTCTAATTCTTTTTAACTAACAAGTTGTCGAAGTAAATCACTCAACTTAAACGCTTTCCAATTTAATCAACCCTTCAACAATATACTGTGACGAACAGTGAATACAGCAATTACATTTTAAATATTTTCTATTGTACATGTACATACAAATGTATGTTAAAAAATCTTATCTTTTAGCTATAAATGCATAGAATATCTTTTAAAATATCATAAAATATATATAAGTCATATACAAATGCACATATGTGTATTTATGTGTATAGGTATATAAAATTGCAAAGTGTTGTACGTGAACTTTGAATAATGTAATTATTATCGATTTTAGTTTTATCCATTCTGGATAATACATATTCCACATTATATATGTATGTATGTATGTATATAGATATATTCAATTCAATTAAATTTTAAAAAAAGATTATCAATTTCGATTTTTAATAAAGTGCGGATAGAAATGCAGATTGGGCAGAGATTATGTCTTTGAAGGCAACAGATAAGTACAAGTACGATGTATACATATGCATGTATTATTTTTATATTTTACACAGATATATTTGTACATACATATGTACATGATTTTATAGTGTGATGAGATGTCATTGAAGAAAATGCAATTAAAAGATTTTCGTTGACATTTTATATTTTTTTTATTCTCGTAAATTGTCTCTCTTTGAATTTTTTAATTTTTATTTTGCCAAACACAATTTTCCTTTTATTTTTGGAAATTGTTAGAAATTTATTTGTGTACTAATGCAAATTGAAATGTGAAGAAAACATAACGTAATTTATTTTAAATTTAATAGCAGTTCATTGTTTGAAAAGGAAAAATTGTATTATATTGTTTATAAATTTTATTTAAAATCAAAAGCTTTATTGCGTATTATTTATTGCGTATTGCTTTATTTTTAAAAAAAAGTGAATATGTTTCAGAAAATTAATTTTTATTATTTCCTGATATTCACGTACCATTCACATATAATGTACATACAAAGGCGTATATTCATTTATTAATTGTTTATTATTTAAATTTTAAATTTATTTGATATTCGAATGAAGATATATTAGCAAAATTTAACTCTTGCTTATTGATGTTTCATTAAATAACTTTTACTTTCAAATTCATCTTGTCAACAAATAATATAGTCAAATTATGTAAGGTTCACTTTCAAATTCTAACGCAACACGCAAAATCAGTGCTACCGTTTTGTTGCAATTGCAGCATTTTTACTGCTTTTAAATGTCTGATACTGTAATACTATAGTCTCGATGAAAATATTGCTTTTTAGAATTACATTTTAATTTGAAATGTGTTTTAAACGCAAAAAAATGTCATTTTTATTATTTTACCAACAAATATAATCGTTCATTTTAGAATCCAAAAATCTGTTTTTGCTCCATATCGGCCGATTAAAAATTTGATATATACCAATTCTATCTACAATAAAAATTAAAGAAAAAAATTGCTTATTTTTAAACAGAAAATTCAAATGAAAGTATTTTGAAAAAATATAAGAATGTCGTAGTTAGGAAACTTAATCTAAAAATAGTTTTTTCGAACGTACTTCCAAAATTTAGAAAACGACAACACTGCGCAAAATTATATTTATTTATTACTATGTTTTTTTTGGTTTTTATTACATTGTAAATTTAAAATATAATAAAAGTAAATGTAACGTTTAAATTTATCATATCAATTAAAATTACAAATTTTTTTTTTCATCACTACATGAAGATTTTTAATGTGTAATACAACAATTGAGATTTTTGTACCTGATCTATTCATTTAAATATGTATAACTGAAATTATTTAATTTGAATATGTAAATATTTATTTATATATAGGTATACATAAATAAACATGATATTACAGAAACATGTTTACGATTTGTTAATATAATAACGCAAACATTTCGATGAATAAATTTTAGCAAATAACATGAACTATATAAAAAATCCGGGATCGATTAACAAGCCTGTTGCTTTCAAAATATGTTCTTTTTTTTTCTCTTGTAGTAATTTGACCAATTCAATTTATTTAAATATTAATTTATGCATAACACATCAACCATAAACATTATTATATTTTGTTCGTATGGCTAAAGTATTTTGTGTAATGTGCAATTCAGACATATTTTTGTTCGACATAAGTCTTCAATAAATCATTTTTACACGCTACTGGTGCGTCAATATAATATTATTAAAAGGTAATTTTCAATGTAGTTTCATTCAATGATTTATTAAAAATATTTGCTTTAACTAAACGCTAAATACGTACATAATTCAGTACGTTATTATTTCATACCATAATATGTAATAGTAAAAATACTATTGATACGCATATATAAACATTATAGTCATATGCTTAACTATTTATATTTGATTTGGATTACATACATATAAGTATATATTACATATCACTTTGGTAAATTAGTGTGGAATTACTTCATGTACTATATACACTTTATTATACACGCATTGTATAGATGATCCAGGTCAAATTGAGAAATATTTCCTGATAAACATTGATTGCACATATGCATGGATGTATTTAAAGCAAAATTTTCATCTTTATTTATTCAATGTGTAAAATGCAATTATTGATGTTAGATCAAACTACAAATACCAATAATCAATAGAGCAAAAATGTTTGCATCAAAAAAATTTTTAGCTTTAGGCAAATACAACAGCTAGCTAACAAAATATGATTTTAAAAGAAATAAACATTAAAAGAGGATTAAAATAAAATTGAAATTGGATTTGAAGGAAATATTGATTTGGTAGTTTATAAAGTGTAAAACAGATATTATCTCGAATAAAAGTCGTACCTATCTTGTTCATTTTATAAAAAGTGACTAACAATATTATCTCTTGGGAATAACGCTTTAAGCTACATTTTTTTAAGGAACAGATAAATAACAAATAGAGCAAGCATTTCAATAAAATGTATTTCATCTGTTAAATTTTATTACTAAGTAATTGATTTGAAAGAAAAAAGCAAAAAAAATACACAACTTCTGTTTTGTTTAAATTAAATAGTGCTTTGACTGGTACACCATAAAAGTAACTAATAATCTTGTAATACATCACACGTATAAAAATGACCGTCAAATATAATTAAGAAAAATCGAATTTCAAAAATGTTAAAAATTTTTTCATAGAAATTATAAATGATTAATGATTGTAAAAATATTTCAAATTATTTGAATAAATTTGAAATAGTTATTCAAAATATTTGATAGGTAATTTATATGTAATATGCTATAGTTATTACATTATAATTGAGATATAATTTTTTAAAAATATTTTTCTAAAAATTTTCTCATATTTATTCGTACCTACATAATATATCAATTTAGACACCCTCAATTTCATTTTCAGTAATTTTAATTTTTTTATATTATTGATAATAGCACGTTTAAAATCAATTTATCCTTTTGTACATGACCAATAAGTGAACTTACCATAGTAAAATTGATAAAGATCACACACGAATAAGCATACATACATACTCGTACATATGTTCAATGCATGCTTAAAAATATAAAAAATATACCGTATGTAATAAAAATGGTACTATTAGTAATAATATCATTTCTTTTTCTTGTTGTAGTCATATTAAAATCAACATTTAAGCATTATACACAAATGGGTAAAATTGAGTTTTACCAAGTTTTACACAGGTGTTTTGAAACATGATCAATTACGATATTATCATCAGATTATTATTATTATTATATTTTAGTGTTATTGAATTCACAATTTACATGTCGGTATATTTGTATCTAAAAACAGAATTATTGAAAATATCAATTGATCGATTATATTTCATCAATAATATTATTTAAAGATATGTATGTAATACATATTATGAGTATAACAAAATTGCAATATTTTTCTATGCAAAATGATGCACACTTGTTTTATTTAAACATACACGTACATATGTACATATGCATATGCAGATTTTATTACATTTAAAAATTTTAAATCCATTTTAGGTATATTGAAACATTTTATATATAGGTATGTACATAAACTGGAATTTATTTTTTCATATGAGTATACACATATGTATATGTACATATGTACATATGTGGGAAATAAATATTAAAAGAAAATTATCATATAAAAACACATGTGTGACGTGTGTATAAAGTTTTCGATCATTATTTTTTAAATTAAATTTATAATTATCCTTTCGTGTATCAGTCATTTTATCTATCATATGTCAATTATCATATTATTTTTCTAAACTTTAAATCGTGTTTTAACGAAATATAAACATTTACATCGAGTCACAGGTGCATTTGCAAATCTATGTATGTACATTTGTGCGTACGTACGAATTTATGTTAAAGCTTTCAAATTTATCTTATGTTATGTGACAAGTTTAGTGTTATAGATTGTTTTAGGAATGTACTTAATGATGTTTTGATCACCTGTGTCCGGTATTTTTATTCCCTTAAAAATTTTTAATTTAATTTTATTTACATTTTAATTTATCTGCCTGTATCATACATAAAAAAGAATTTGAGTTTACTTCAATTTTTTTTTTTTTTTCATAAATTAGGCAAGACCACGCAAGATGAACCCGGTGGTCGCTTATATTTTCTAAAAATAATGATCAAAAAAATTGATCGATCAAACTGGACAATATACATACATATATACATAATTTAATAACTGTGTGTGGGGGTATATGTAGTCAAGGTAGTATACACATAAATACATATGTAAAATGCAAAATTTATTTTAAAAAAAGTTTATCAAAAGATCGATTGATCAACAAACTTCTGAATAAGATAATTTTAAATTAAAGTAAAAAAAAAATATTTTTATTTCATTTGATGCATACCTGGTAGATGACATCTCACATTTCTTCCGTGGAATAACATTTCAATTATGATCATTAATCCAAATAATTTTGTCCAAAAAAATAAAAGAGGAAAAAATTTAAAATGTCATAATCAAATTATTATAAATTTATATGTTTTATGGAATAAGCATTACAGTTGTAAAATTTCTTAAATTTATTTTATATTCAATACACATGCATTATATGTAACATACATACGTACGCATTGTGGGACAAGTTTTAATGTTTACATACTTCAAAAGGAAGATGAAACAATTTATCAGATCCATTTCCATTACCTTTAAATCAGGTTTTTTTTTTTTATTTAAATATATTTTTGCCTTTTCTGTTATATTTCATTTTATTTATAGTTAATTTTCTTTTTCTTATTTATCCATACTAATGTATATATATTTTGCATTTTAAAGACAAGTTAATCGATTTCACATTTCTTTTCCTTCAATTAGATATACATATTATGTTGTATTTTCTATACTTAAAATCCTCTATAAAATATAATTTTACTTTTTTAGTCCACGCAATAAATCTGAAATCTGTTTATTTATTTATTTGTTTTTTTTTTTTTGTTTGAAAGATACAAAAAACAAAAAAAATTTATTATATGACATGTGAAAGTCTTTTTGAAATGTCCACTGATTTAATATTTTTACGTGATAGTTTAGTTTTTATGCACATATTACATACAAAAGTATATGAGAAAAAAAAAGTAAGCATATAATTGAATAAATGCAATATAGAATAATTGCAGTGTTATTTGATTGAAAATTTCTTTTTTTTTTTGTTCATATAAAAAATATTGTACGCGTATTGTATATAATAAGTTAAATATTAAATCTAACCGCCCATCACGTCCGAACAATTTAAAATTTAATCGATTTCATTATATTATATACATACATGTATTTGTATACACATACGTACATAATTGATTTTTATTAAACATTTCGCACAAATTATGCCTCTCAAATAAATTTAATACATATTATCGATTTTCAAAAAAAAAAAAAAAATTTTTTTTCTATGTACATCGTCAATTATTATTATTATTTCATGTAAAAAATAAAAGTAAAAAATTCTACATTTGAAATTCAAAGATTTCTTGTGCACGCAATAGTCACAATAAAACAACTTGAAAGTACACATTAGAGAAACTTTTATACGATTGTATGTAGTATAATTAATTTGAATCATAATTCAATATATAATCATGGCAATTATTTTGCATGTTTGACTATAAAACTACGATTATTATTAAATAGGTATATTTCATTTTTTTTCAAATATTTATTTTCCTCTTAATTTAAAATTGAATTGGAATTCGTTATCAGATCATTATATAATTATCATAATAATTTTTCAGATGATGTGATCGGGGAAAAAAATTTTTTTTTTTAAAATTAAATTGAATAAATTGTTGAAAATTCAATTGCAAAAATATTCATTGATATTAAAAGAATCTAAGTTTTTAGAAGTATGTACGTACATATCTTTCAATGATTGTATGAGTCTCGTTTTGTAGGTATATTTTAAAAAAATAAAATAAAAATAAAGATTTTTTTTTTTAATTTTTCTATTACTTTTCTATTATAAATAATGCATTTTTTGTCAAAATAAATTTAAAATACGATAATTGGAACAATAATAATAAAACAAAGATTATTAGGATGTCAAAAACAATAGATAAAAATTTGAACAGAAAATGTAAAATACGTCTCAATATTTATGTACACAATCTGATACAAAGTAAAATGTAACATAAGGAAATGTGTAATATTAAATAATGTGCAGATACATAATACAATGGGCACATTTAAAAATTATTTTTAATTTTTAAAAATTTTGAATAAAAAGAAAATTAAAATGAAAAAAATTGTTCACAAATAATTTCACTAACTGAAATGCTTCAATTCACATTTTTTTTTTTATTTTTATTTTAGGACATAATGGCCACTTAATGATTTTAAATTTACCTAATGATTTAAATATTTCTAAGCCTATGATATGTTTCCACCAAAATACGTAAAGTAAATGTACACATATGTATACATATATAACAAAATCATTTTATAAAAATGTTCGTGTTTATGTTACTACTGAAAATATAAAAAGTTAGTTTGTTAAGTAGATATTTGAATGCATACATAAACATATACACAAAGTACGTAAATTAAAAAATGCCATTACTTAGTTATTTTACATGCATAAAGATTGCGTGCCATTTTGCTTTAGTTTAACGATATAAAGCTTCTGGTCTTAATAGTTTCTTTGCTTCAAGAAAAGAAGACTTTTAAAAATAAATAAAATAACAAAAATTGGGAATAATCTTTTAACTTTGGTCAATTACCTACAAATTTAACGAATACTGACGTAATTAACTTCTGTTTGTTTTTTTTTTTTTTATTGAATTAAATCATGAGAAAATTTAAAATCTGTAATGATTATTTTACATATTTATTGTTATAAGAAATTGCATTCAAAATAATTCATGAATGTCCAATGTTTTGAATGTACATACAAGTAAGTTTCGAAATTTACCAAAAACAAAATAAAAAGAAAACAAAGAAAAAGAAAAGAAAAACAGGAACCTATCATTCATTATATTACTGCGGAGTCATATTTGTATTCAATTTATAATTAAAATTATTTACATTCATTATTATTTCACATCTTTTGTGTAAACATTTTTTTCTTTTTGGTTTTTTCATTGCATTTGCCTTGATAAGTTCTCGATATTGCTTGCATGTGCAACATTTTCTGAGTGTTCATTAAAATTAAATTTCGATAAAACCACAATTTTAATCAAATTTAAAAATTTGAAGAGTGTTTTTGTTGAAAATATACAGAATTACTATATGTACACGTTTATAACCAAATTTAATAAACTAACCAAAATAATTGTCATTGTAACCAAAATAATTATAATTTTAATTAAATTTTTCAAGAACATTATTTATTTTTAGAAAATATCTTTCAACATGAAAACATGTGTGTACATAAACATGTGTGTACATACACTTATTAAACTGAATTTTGTTTATTGATTTTAATTTTATATTTTAAAAGTATTTTATAAATTAAAAAAGAAATAATTCAAGGTTAGTAGATCATTGAAATCCTTTAAATAAAAATTGCAAGTTTGATGCCATAATTATTACTCATATACTACACATACGATTTTTTTTTTTTGTAAATAAGTAAATGTAACAATAAAATGGAAAAAAAGACTCAATCCAGACACCCGCATTTTATAAGAATGAAAAACAAAATCAAAAAATTAAAAAAAAAAAAATTATCAATGAATGAAGGCTAGGGATTTAATTTTTATTATAATCAATGATTTTATGTAACTTACAAAGAGTTTTATTCAAGGCTGTTTTTATATATTGCGGGAATATGTGCACATGAATAAAGTACATGTATGAAGGTGCTAAAATCGAAGGGATTTCAAGTTTATAACCTTTACGTGTTTTTTAATTGAATTAATTTATAGCAAAAATATATGAAAACATAATACATGGATTACAAAAAAAAATAAAAAATAAAAAAATTAAATTAAAAATAATGAATGTAAATAATTCAGAGTATTTTTGAAATTTTTATTTTTCTTTGTTTTGGTTTTTGTGTTCTTTTGTATTTTATTATTTCATGATCATCAAATTTATTACAAAGTTAATTATTGATTTCAACTGCAAGTTTAAGGAATAAAAACAACATAGAAATGATAATTTTTTCCTTACAATAATTTTCATGTTCTCATTATTTCTCTCCTTTTGATAAGTATATGAACAGTTTCCTTTTCTTTTTTTTTTTAGATATCTATAGGTATAACATGATTTTATAATTTTTTTTCTCTCTTATTATACTTTTAGGTCATTGTTAATTAAAATGAATAACAATATAAACAATTGTTATTTTATTTTTTCTTTTAAATTCTTTATATAATTTTTCAATGAGAACTTTAATTTCAACTAAACTAAATTTAGAGAAAAAACAAAAATGAACACATAACAGTTGCCAATATTCTATATTCACTTGTTCAAACTTAATAAAATAATAAAATGATTACATTAAACGTTGCGAAAAATATGTATGAAAGACAAAATGTTGTTTTTAGAATATAGAAAAAATTTACAATTTTATATATCTCATGTAATAATAAATTAATTTGATGTCAGTACAATAAAACATGCATATAACAAAAAAATTATATCAACGTTTATAGAGTGGTAATATTTTTTCAAATAAAATTGTATAACTTTACCTCTTTACATTTCATGATTTCCTACAAAATTTTTTTGTGGATAGGATATTTCATTTTATCTAAAAGTTAAAGATTATAATCTTCAATTTATTTTGTAGTTTTTTTACTCATTTTTCTGAACCTATATGGACTTTTACAGCATTTACATACATGTATTTTTGTAGATAGATGCACGAATTTAACGTAAGTTTACACATGTAATTGTAACTTACACACAGATTTTTGATGACATGATAATTAAAGGCTCAACTATTGTCCAATACATTTGTGCATTTAATGACATGATGAACCACACATGTACAATGTGTTATACAAAAAATTTCAAATGTAGAAAAATCGAACATTTAATAGAAAACTCGGTACTCTGTGTACATACATATGTACATATGCATATATGTATCTGCAATGAACATCAAAAATGTAATGATATCATTAAATGTTATTATAATTAAAAAAAAAAAAAACTACAACTTTTTCTCCTTTCTCTAACAATTCAATACAATTTTAGTTGTTTGCTTACTATAAGAAGGTTGTTAAATCTTGTAGGTGAATATTTAATAAAAACACTGATTTCTCACATTGTGCGCTGTTTTACAACATTTATGTATGTTACATTGTATCATACATGAGATCTAGAGCAGAGTATATAATATAAAACCGTAAAAGTTATCTAACAATCTAATAAAAAATTCTCTTAACAAGAATCTAATTATTGATATATGTAACAGAATATGTATATGCATTTATCTACTAGATTAATTAACGCACTTTTAAATGGACTGAAGATTGAATATAATAAAATTGCAAAACGGTAATTGTAGTAGCAATGGAATATGTGATTGTTCGCATGTAATGTTACTATTGCTATATATTATCTTTAGTATCTATTCAATAAGTTGTTATGCTAGTTGACATAATTGTTGATGTTTAAACATGTGTCAATAGTGAGAAATTGTAATTAACTTTTAAAAATCTACTGATCACATAAAAGATGAAAAAAAAAAAATTAAATTACGTGTATATTCATGTAAATAAAGCTCCATGAAATGTTCATGTTTTATTTTTTTTATATTAATTTTATAATACGAGTACATGTAGAATAAATTCAATATAGTTATTTATTCTGGCAAAAACTATTTTAACATGCTAAAAATTTTTAATTAATAAATTGCATTTTACTGTTCAATTATTAAGAAATTTATGTGAATGTATTAAATGTTTTCTTTATTTTTTTACATTCGTTATCAAACCAAAAAGTTTTAATGATGTTAACTTTTTATTTATAACAAAGGTAACTTAGTAATTAAACATCTCTTTTTAAATAATGAAATATTATAAAACTCTAAGACACATAAATTTTTTATTTTAAAAGTTATTCCTTTTAAAATGTAAATTTGAAAGTATGAAATAAATTAATTTTCCGTAATCACAAGAGAATTGTTTTTATTACAATATATTAACACTTTTGAAAATTTTAAAAGTACATTGAATATGTATAAATATATATATATAAACAAGATATATATAATGAGGACGTACATATATAGATACATATTATGAGCGTGAAGTTAATATATTTAAATTTGCTTAACAAATACTATATAATATGGACACCAAAATGTGATAATGTAAAATGCATTGTCATAAATTTAATACATACTTATGTATGTACGTATATTGCAGTTTATGTTTAAAAAGTTTGACTTTTCCTTTAATATACAAAAAAATTATAAAATAAAAAATGAAAAACAACTGAAAAAGTTATCAAGAAAAATAATAATTAATGACATCATAAACTATTCACATTATTTTAAGAAGAATATTATTTTAATAAAATTTCATAATTTCTTTATATTTTATAGCTAAAATTTTCGAATAGATTCTCATTCTCATTATGCGCTTACATATAAGTAAGTGAATGTATATATAACGTATAAATAAATTGTATAAAGTTAAAAATAATCGTTCTTTTGATTTTTGTTCTTTTCATTTTTATTATAATCATTTAATCACACCAAAATTTACTACCATTGAAAACGTTATATTAAAAGTATTCCCATGAAAAGTTGTTAAAACTATTTCTAGTTTCTAGAATAAATAGGTACCGATATGATAAAGTTTTCATTTTATTTCATATACATTTTAAATTTAGTACACACATTAAATAAACACATTTGAATGTACGACAATATTGTACATATATAGTTTAAATTGTATATTTATTCTTAATATCACCATTTGAATGTAGTGTATGTGCACTTTTGAATATACAGGGTGAAAATAATTTTGCTCAGATGCGCAACATTTTCAATTTTTTTGAAAATTAAATTTAAACCATTATTGAATGATATTAAGATATTAGAAAATAATTCATTTTATAATTATTGTTTAGACCTCATTTTGAATGTTTATCATTTTGAAGTTAAAAAATGTAACAAATTTTTGCTAAATCACCTTATAAATAAAATATATACAAACTTTGTGTAAATTTTCAACAACCTCATTTTTGAAGAGAATATAATTTTCAAAAGCTTTCAAAACGATTATTATTTATTGTGTATATTTCCTCTTTACGCTTTTATATGCATATGTAATATGCATATATGTACGTACCTTTTTTGTATATAAAATGAAAATTAATTTGAAAACTTTTTCATAAAACTATTTAAAAAGTTTCAAAAGTAATATTTCTAGAACTAATATGCTATTATTGAAAACCACAATTTTTGCATTGCATATTACAATATAGTTAAAATTTATATCTTGTGAAAAGGTAATGTACAATAAATTTAAGTACGTATGAATTTTACGTTTTGAAAATACAAAAAAAAAAACGTACAAAGTAATTTACCTATGAAAAGTTATTAAATAGAAAGAAAATATTTAGGTATTGGAAAGTGAATATAACATGTAAGCTATTCACATTTATAAGCATATTTTAGTATTAATATGAAAATTTTATACACAAATCATTTTAATTTCGTTTTATTTTTTATTGTATCGTAAACATCATAAAAAAAATGAAAAAAAAAAATTTAAATTTATTGAGTACAGGTGATCAAAGCATATTTTCAAAAATTTTTGTGTTTTTTATTTTTACTTTTTGGTGCACGATATGATTAATTTATTGAAAATTCTAACATGTTACTTCTTGATTTTAATTTTTAATGCATTCATAATATGACGTGCATACATGTTTCGTTAAACATGTTTTACATTGATCACATTTAAATATCTAATTTTTTAATATTAGACTTTAAATGATAGTAATTTGTCTAATCCTAATGATGAATCAATTTAATTGATTAAATAAAATTATATAAATTTGTAGTTAAAAGTTCAGTATAACTAAATTTTATTTAAAATTTAAATTATGTTTAGTTATTGAATTTTGATTGGAAATAAATTTTTTTATTATTACTTCTGGCAATATACATACATATGTATGTATTTAAACATAATCAGATACATACGTGTGCATGTGTAGATAAGGTTATTGATGATATTAAATAATTTCATTACAATATTTCGATTTTCGAACGAAGAAAAAAATACAGAATTATAACTCAACCACTTTTCAATTGACAATCATGTCATTTTAGCTAAACATGCATAACATGACCTCTGATTTTATCTGTTTAATGTTAATTAATTATATTATGAAGATACAGCAAAAAAATTAGATTTTCTAAATTGACATGAAAATGATAAATAACAGCTGAAAAGATTGCTTGTAGAAGAACAAGTGTATAGTATGTACATGTAGTATTTTTGTATTTTATTGAAAATAATAACTTGTACACATATACATACATTTTTCTATCATATTTGATACTTACATATATACCAATTTCATATTTAATCTTTAACATTTCATTTTAATTATCTCCACAGAGACATAAGTTGCACATAATATATTTCGTGATCTTACTGTAATTACATTAAAATTAGCAATATGTTTTTTTTTCGATTAGAGATGAAAAATGTACATATACGAGTATTTTATTTAACTTTTTCTTATTGCAAAGAAAATTTTGTTTTGATCATTTTCGAATTACATTCCAACGCATTCGTATAATGTGGCGCTCAATATGATACCATTAATGGAATTGGAAATGGCGCTTTCCATTCCATTTATAATGTTTTATATGGTGAATGTGTATTTGTAATTTACCGTATGTAGAGAATTTGATGCTAAGGTGGACATCTTGACAGCATCTGACATCTCAAACAGCTGCACTTGTGCACGTTTCTTTACAATATATTTGTGCTACATATTGTGCATAGTAAATGTAATAAATTCATATTCACAGAGTTTTACCTATTTACACTCAGATCAGATGATGCAAGTTATATTCAGTTATTAAACTATTACAATGTACGGTAAATGAATGTCGTCACGAAGCTTATTTAAAAAGACGGAACATAAACCTCAGGAAAATGTACATATGTAACATACAGTAACATTTCCTGATAAGGTCATGCCAAGTTGATTTGGCATTAAAATGCATAACCACTAACAACGATAGACAGAGACATCAACCATCATTGTATGTATGTATCAGTACAGTACCATATTTGCAAAATTTTCCCATTAGGCCTTATATATTTTCACATATTCCTTCTCGGTATTATAATTTAACAATCAATTCAAAATATCTATGCTTAAGGAATTCGTAATTTTTAGACTGCACTACACACCTTAAGTGCTGAAAGTTGACCAATATTTAATCTGTACAGCTTCGTTACATTTCATGCATTCATGCATGGACGCATAAACATTCATCATTGACAACTCATTAAAGTACAAATACAATTCAAGACCAAAATTTTTGGTCATATTTATGGTGGTCAAAATTTGAGTTTTATTTTAGCTGTTGATGTATAGATTGAACGCCGTTTAAATAATCATTTGAGTTATAATCAATGTGATGTGAGACTTAATTTTAAATATTTTCTGGTCTTACAATAATAACTTATTTTGAGCTATCTTCTTGTTGTCGGCGTCATATTGAATACGTGCGATACCATTTAAGATGTCATTGATAAACAAGACATGTCGATATATTTTTTCGAAATAAAATAAATTCTATGAATGACTTCATCGATAAATACCTGATTTGGATTTGTTATGTTTATTTTATACCAAAACGAACCAAATTTTGTTTATTTGACTAAATTTGTAAAATGTAAATCAGAATTTTTAAATTATTTGATGAAAATTGTATTTTGTGTATTATAGGTACATTATATATGTATACACTGCAAAAATAAAAAAATAACAATTTTTGAGAATTTTTTTAAAAATTACTGTTGTAATGAATAGAATAATTTTTACTTTTATCCATTGGAGGAATGGATGGATTTTTGAATATGTATAAATAATATACATATGTATATATGTACATAAGATTATATGGTCATTGTACATACGTTTATAAATTACAACTTCACTTTCTCACG
Source organism: Anthrax anthrax (assembly GCA_963971155.1). NCBI lineage: Eukaryota > Metazoa > Arthropoda > Insecta > Diptera > Bombyliidae > Anthrax > Anthrax anthrax. The sequence continues at coordinate 25,584,170 of OZ020119.1, forward strand.
TTCAAGCAATCGGGTTTAAGATGAAATGAAAAATGACCTTAAAGGTTTGCACTTTTTTGTATTAAAAATATATAAGAAAAGAAAATAGCGTTCATTTAATTCAAAATTTGTTAGCAAAATGTGATATTAAAGGTACAGATGTGAGCAATAAAGTGAACACATATACGTAAATAGATATATGTATACGCTTTACACATACATACAATACATACACATATTACATAATATCTTCGATGCTTAACGTATACTTATAATCCGTGAGTCATGTACTTTTCTCATCGAAGAAGCGATTAGCTTTCAAAAAATATTCAAGATGCTATGTGTTTGTCCATATACATACACATATTGAATTAATATACATATTCTGTAAAGTATATTATATACACATAAAAACAATAAATTTTTTAGTGCAATAACAAAAAATTCGTAACCATATTTTATAGAAACTCCACGTTATATATAGTATACCTATATGTGTGTTTCATACGATGAACATAAGGTTCTTAAGTTGTTGTTTGTTCTTTGATTAATCCAGTGACCGATTACGTTTGAATTTCATCTTTTTTATTAGCGGCGAATGATTTTATTAATCTCTGATGTAGCCATAAATTTGATTTGGCCATAGTTCTTTTTTAAATGATTGCTTATACTTTGTTTAAAATCTGTAGTTAATCTAATTTTCAATTCGGAATTTAGTTAGAGTAAATTAAATAAATTTTTTAAGGAAATATTTTAAATTTGTCCTTTTTATATGAATTTAGATGTATTAACTTACAGTTATATACAGAAGTGCATACGTCTTATTTTATATTCAAAAAATGTATTATTACAAAAATCAAGTTTCTCGCTTATAAATGCATTTAAATCTTTTGTTTTGTAATATGGGTTTTTGGTTAACTCTTGGAAAAAAATTTTTAAGTCATGGAAGACAGTCAAGGTTTGTGAGAATTTTGTAAAAATTACATATATAAAAGAATTGTCTTTTGTTTTATGAGTTTGAATGACAATTGATTAACTTTTTTTTTTTAAACTCTTTTGTTAGTTACATATTACGTGTATAAGTATTTATTGTTGTGTATGATAAGTAAATTAGATTTGAAATTTATGCGCAAATTATTTTAATTAATTACTAAAATAAAAGTAAATGTATTTTAAACAATGAACAATTTTATAATAAAACAAATAATTTATTAATAAATGTATTTCATTTTAATTTGACACTAATAAAAATAAAAAAAGATAAAAATGAAAATGGATTGAAAATTAAAAATTTCGAAATTACAATACTAAAAATTTATTATGAGAATGTTTTGTTTTGTTAATTACTAGTTAAGTAATAATAATTTTTTAATTTCTAGAAATAAATAATTTTACTCAATAATAACTCGAAAATGTTCAATCTTTCGTTTTATTAGTTTTTCAGCAAAATCGTAATTACTTGATTTATTTAATCGATTTGTATCGATAAATACAAACCATCGTCACCATATTAACGTGAATTTTATAACGTTTTGCTATTTTCATTGACACTTCAGTTACTTACAGTTAAATTTTGTCACATAAAAACATTTTATTATTTAATTTCATTATTTATATACAAATGTATAATGTACTTGATTGAATTGACTAGTATTAGATTGTTTGTTAATCATTGCAATAACGAAACGTATTAATGCAGTTTCAATCCAATTCAATTGTTCTGTTGAAAAATCAGGTGAATTGAAAATTATGTTTATAGAATTAACTTGATCTCCAAATCAATCGAAAATATTGAAATATTTATATACATATGTACATATATATATATTTATTAAGTTAACTTAGATTAACATGCATTCATATGTGCTAACCTGTAAAAATACTTGAATACATAACACGCTCGCAACTCTTATGAGTTAAAAAAATCAACAACAAAGATTGACATGATATAATACACCAATATCGTATCTGTAAAATACGGGATATTGTTCAGTACATTGGTCGATCAATATATACCACAGTCTCGTTAATTATCAATAAAGTAAAGAAAAAATGTAAAAAAAAAATACATTTTTTGTTATTTAAAAATTTTTGAATTTTTCTTGTTTTTACTTTGATTTTAAGCTTCGATTTCGATTCCTTGGTTTAACAGCAATTTAAATTAATTTCAATTTATTGTTAGGACGAAATTTTATTAGAGAGGTAGTTAAAGTTGCATGTGAATTGTTGTATTAAATGAGATAAAATTTAAAAACAGGTAAAAGTGTGTCTTTAAGTTATTTCAGGGTAGAAAAACATTTTAATTTTAAGAGAGAATATACACATTTTGTTATTGAATACAAAAACAAATTACAAAGTACAAAAAATTGTAAATTAAAAAATTAGTATATTCGCTGTGTACATTAATTAAAAATACATATGTAAGTATATTTTTTTTAAAAAATATATTTCTGATACTTCGATAAAATTAAAAATAATATCCTTTAAATGGAAATGTGCTTAACCTCTGAAATTCATCAAACAACTTTATTTGAAAAAAGAAATAAGAATAAACCTAAAAACTATACTCATATTATAATTTGATGTCCTCGTATATTTAACTGATACCTGTTGTACAAGAATGCAACGACTATAGATTTCTCTTAAAGCGAATTGTAAGTCAAAGACTTAACTTCTGAGCCATTAGCCGTGTACGCAATAAATAAATTTATCAGACAAGTAATCTTGGTGTTTTGCGTAAGTTTCATGTTCTCGTTCAAAAATAATATGTATGTATGTACATATATATATATACTCGTATACCGATCGTACAAAATAAATTCACTTTGCATATTTTACATCATGAACTCATCCTTTTTGGATACGTTTTATAATTTTTTTATACATAAATGCAAGTACATGAATTTATTTTATATTTATGATGCATGCACGTATATTGGTGTGTTTAATATACATACATACACTCAGAATGTAAGAATCGGCATTATTATGTATACAGGTGTTATAGGTATTGTGATAAGTTAAAATATTTTTAAGATTCATTTTTGTTAGTTTAAAGTTAAATTTACGTGTGCAGTGTTAATGTATAGCATTTAGAACTTTACGCAAATGTGATTATATGAATATTTATGTGTAAAAATTATACATGATCATTTGTATGTATATAGTACATTTATTTGCTATTTGTACGTGTATCACATTAAAGTCTTTTCTCACATTCACCTACACTTGTCACTGTAATATTAGATTTTTTTGCTTTTTGAACAATTGTTGCTTTTACTGTAAATGTTTTTACATTAAAATCTGATTAAAAGAATAAGATTATTGCGAAATGTGTACAAATGTACAAATGTTTATTATATGTATTCTTGGTCAGATACGTGATGATGTCTTCATTTTAAGATTTTGTCAGATAAATCACGCAAATTTTCACATATGTAAACATATTTATGTTTAAACATTTGTAAGAAATTTTTACTGAGTGCAATATATGTACATATGTATGTATGTATGTATGTACACCATGTATTGGGTTTCTGCTTAATCAAAAAACCAACAAAAATGTATATATTTTATTTAACTTGTCAATTATATGTATTTAGTATTCTATTGTTGTACAGATGAATTTTTTCGATATTTTTTTTTCATATGTATTTTTTCTGAAAGAAATGTTGTACTGTTAATGTAATTTTTATATTATGTCTGAATATTCATATACATGTAAGTAAATGCGGTTTATCGAAAACAGTAAAAATAAGTTCATTGTCCTTCGTGAACAAAAAAATAAAAATTATAACAAAAAAATTGTGATTAATCCCTGGGTGCATGGGTATATTACATTAGTACACAATTTGGATGTAAAAAAGTTTTTTCTTCTTCTATTTTGATTTATGCGCCCTAGAGTTTAATTGTTTTTAGTTGTATGTATGTTTTTGAATTTTGGTAAAACACAACAATGAACGTATTTGTCACTAAATCGAATCATCGCTTAATTTTTCATATTTCTACATGTATATAACCGTAATTTCAATCAAAAATTTTGAATTCATAATAATTTTCTTGTTTTATAGAGATAAAATATAGGACAGGTCCTACTGGTCAACTTGTGTTATCAACCCACATTTTAAAACTTTTCCAAAAATTTTCAAACGCACCACTACATAGTTATATTCCTATTATTAAATATACGTATGTATGTAGTAGATGGAGTTAAACATTTCTGTATGTATCATAAGACACATAAATGTCATGATAAAATTATCTAAGTCATTAGGTAACGTTGTTGATAAATATAACAAGTCCATAGGCCATCATAGATCAATTTGAAAAAAATAAAATAAAAATAAAATAAAAATAAAATAAAATTCAGGAAAAGAAATAAAATAAAAGAAACATTTGAAAAGTTCATTAGTAACACACTGATTATTGTACATATTATCTGCAGAAATATGTATCTATTTATGTATATATGTACATGTACGTATACATATGTATATACGCATATGTTTATCAATATATGAATGTGTGATATCATGAGAACAATATTGAAAACATCATTGATTACATCTGAATATATGTTACGTTTTGTATGTAAATCAATAAACTACTATTGTTTGTATGTATGTATTTATGTACGAATTAGATACCTATATAGCACAAATTTTCATTTTTATTTTATATATTTTTATTTTTCAAAAATAGAATAACGCGTGGGCACACATAATCATAGTGATCTCTATTATTATATTACAATAATAAACAGATACAACATGCTGTCTTCTACTTCTTCTTGTATTTTGACCTCATTTCCGTTTTGTAGATTTTGATCGTTTTATTTGGCATATTTTTTTCTCTAAATTTTATGTTAAAATTCACACTTCTTTGTCCATGTGACATGATCTCTAATTTTATGAATTTTCATGAATATAATTATGATAAATGTATTGACCTAAACAAAACATCTGCGATATAAATTTTTATATACATTCATGTAAAAGAAATAAACTACAAAAATATTGTTAAATTTTATATTTTTAACACAATAATTAATGCTTTCAAATATGTGTGTGATTTGAGTAAAATCGATTTTTCATTGAAAGTATTTTTTAATTGAAATAAGAATTAAAAATAATATTTCTCAAAACAAATTGAAAAATATAACTGACATCAAAATATTTTATTCTGTTGTAATAATGGAATAGAAATTATCTAACTTAGATAAAAATGAATTAATTTTTGCTTTCATTTAAATGACACATTTAATAGTAATATGTTACCAAATTAGTAAATACCTTTATACATAACATACATATATTTATAATTTTTGAAAATCAAACTGCTTATTGTTTTTCAATTGTTTATTATTTTATTATTGTCATAATCTTCATTTTTTGTGTATCATACATATATTATGTTTTTGGACACTGATGAATATAATCGATTGGAAAATATTTAAGTATGTATGTAACAAAATGCAGAAGGTTTTTGTTCAGTACATACTGATAATATAACGATTTTATATTTTTGAATTAAATTAAAGCTAAACGTGCATTTGATAGTCTTTAACAAAGTATGCATGTATACGTATGTAATATATGAAATGCGTTTATTGTTTATTTGTTGTTCATTAAATTACTACATAAATAAATAAAATGATTGCGGTCTTTTAATAACGTACAAAAACGGAAAATTATGGCAAAAAACAAGGTATTGTGTGTCATCTTAATAATATTTTATCGTTTAAAAATGAAATTATTAAAATGCATATAATAATAACATTAGACTATAAGTAATAATAAATAGTTACATAAATATGAATTACAAAATATAAAAGAGTACAGACAATGTATAAATTAATATGCGCTGTTAAAGTTTTAAAATGGATTTTGTGGATGTCTTATTATTATAAAATAAAATAAAAAAAACAAAATATACTTGAATACAACAGGATTTGTAGTTATAACAGACTTCAAAAACTATGTATTCTAAATGTGTAAAAAAGGACTTTTAAATTCATTTTGAAAACAATAAAATGAAATAATTAAAAAAATTGGTTTTTTTGTCTATTGAATGTTTCTTATAATCATCGTCAACAAACAACTTAATTACTTTTAGAAATTTTTAATAGATAATCATCAAAAAAAAAAAAAAAAAAATGAATGAATGATCGTCATACGTGTTTACTTTGAATACTATAATATTGGTAATATTAAATCAAACGAATATTGAAGAAGAACATAATCCTTCAAGAAAACAGATTACAGATTTAAAAAAAACAATTTTTAAATTTTATTTTTGTATTTCTCTTTCTAACTCATAATTGGGTATATACATATGCAATGGATTATTATGGGAATATGGGATGGTAGCTGTTGTCTGTATAGCTTCTTATTGAACATCTGAAACGGTATATGGACTGAACATAATTATAGTCTCTTTGTAAGGAAAAAATGCCTCCAGGCATTAAAAAAATAAAAAAAATAAAATAAAGACCGCATATAGTATACCACAGTCTATTGTTAATTTTGTTGTTTTTCGCTACTTTATTACAGCTATATTTCTTGTGTTGCAAATTTAATGGCTACAATAATTTTCATTTAAAATTTTCATAAATGCAAAAAAACAACATTTTGGATACATGTACTATCGTTTATATTTCAAATTTCCAAAATGATGATTATATATTTGAATTTTACATTTAACAACAGCAACAATAATAATAACAACAATACTATAAATACCATTCATTCACCTGTGTACAAGAATAAATTAATATGCATCAAATTAACTATCAACAAAAACTAAAAAATTACGGAAAAAAATTTAAAAGAAAATTTAAAGTAAAAAAAAAAAAAAAAACATATTAAAAATATAAAAATAAAATAATTTAAAGTTGTTTTTAATGTTTGAAAAAATTTTCAAAACATTTTCGTAAATTTTTTTACTTTGCGATGTCTTCCTTTGTTAAATTTGAAAAAGAAAAGTTTTTCGACCTATCTACAATTTGATGTAGTACGAGTATTATATTATTTTGGTATATAACATGTACATATGTATGGATATTTTTATTTATGTTATCTACATACCTAGATTAGGCGGATATAATATTACAAAAAAGATTTATTTATGTAAGAAAATGAATGAGTGACTTCTGGAAGCCCACAAAAATCGCCCACAGTGAAACAAATCATGAATGAGTCAATGAAAAATTGTAAATATTCAAATTATCTACAAATGCATGTGTAATTTATTATGCGGGTATTGTACAATACATACATACATACATACATTTGTAAGTATGTGTAATGTATATGTAATAATTGTATGTGAGTAAAAACTAAAAACTTATATATGTACATACTTACACATGTCTTAACAAATTCACAAAAAAACAATGCAAGTAAGAATTAAACATTGATTGATTTTTTGATTGTTATTCATCGATAACGGGTTTCAAATGAAAGGAAATATGTGATTTTCTTTCATTTAATTTTTTTTACTCCTTTCAATTGTTTTTTTTTTGTTATTGCAATTTTCATTGTTATTTTAATGTTTTCCTATTATCATTTATATTTTATTTTGTATTCATTGGATTTTTATATTGATTTTAAAAATACGATAATTTAAATGCTTTCATTTTTAATTGATTTTAAGTACACATTTATCTGACTTTACAAAAATTACAAATTATTTATTTTTATTTAATTTGATTTTATATCTTTTTTTTTTACTTCAAATGAATCTTTAAAATTAAATATGAATACCTGATTTTCATCAAGTGAAAATATTTAAAGTGGATGGGTAAGAAAATTAATTTTTTTGGTATATATTACTTTATGTCTATTCTTTTTGAAGACTTAAAAGTTAGCAAGGATAATTTTGTTGAACACAGACTAGGTATATCCAAACACTTTGACTAACCAACATCTAAAAAAAGAAAAAAAAAAAATAAACAAACAAAAATAAAGAGTAAAAAAAGTTGAAATCACATAAGCAGAAAATGTCGAATACAGAAAATAAACAATTATTTGTATAAAATTTCACTAACGTGTAAAAAACACATATATAGTATTTATATATGTATGTACATATTTATAATAATAAATGTAATATAATTATATTCAAATAAAACTGTAAGTATTCATGTTGTTAGTTTCCAATCCCTTAATTTTAAATGGTTTTAAATAACTAAGTTAAAGACATTTTAGAAGGGCTCATTGAGTTTAATTGTCCTCGATAATATTATTATAAGCATACGTATATTATGTAGATATGTATATTCGTATATATAATCTAGTCATTCAATTGTAAGTAACAAGATACTTAGTGAGGTGTATAAAATAACGAAAAAATCTACTACTACTACCACTGCTACTATTATAATTATTAGTACTTCATTGCATATAAAATAGTCATTTAAAGAGATACTGTGTATTATGTATAATATTAGGGTGCAACAAAATCCTTTAACATGTAAATGGACATTTTATATGTAGGTGGTATGCAAAAGGAACACAGATTTGTTTTAATTGTAAACGATATTTTCATCAACATTTATGTTTATGTTATACGTTTCTGACTTTATGTTGTTGTAAGTTGTAATGTTCTAAGCTTTCAAATCTATCAGGGTATACGTAATACACAAAATCATTTTGTATTTTGTACAAATAAAATAAAACATAAATTCTCAATTTACATAATATATACGTATATCTCATTGTATATGTATGTGTGTATACAATATATTGTTTTTTTTTTTGAGAATTTCAATTTATTCTTTCTCACATTAAAATGTTTATAATTGTTTTTATGGTATTTTAATTTCTTTCTTTTTTATAATACAGATATAATATAAGAAAATTATTTTATTGCTATCATTATTATTTTTCTGTTCTTTACCCTTTTTACAGTAGTATATAATAAAAGAACTAATAATAATCAAATGTCACTTGACAAATGATTCTATTTAGAAACATAATATATACAATAAAGGTTAGAGATTGTCTTCTTCATGTAAAAGCTATTAACACAGACTCCTAACATTTTCTTACTTAATTGATCACCTTTTAGTCAATCGTTTAGCTATTCAGTAAATTTAATGGTTAATGTTTAAAAAAAAAAAAAAACAAAACTTTTTTTTACAAAGTTATATTGTATACAGAATCAATGTTTGTATGTATGTGTCTATAAGTAAAAATCTTGTCGTGTCATTAGTCCTCCATATCTTCTGAATGCAAGACCTGATACAAGTCATCAGCAACAAAAAAAAAATAAATAAATAAATAAATAAAAACAAAAAATTAAAAACACAGAATTTAATGTTGTGATTGTCGAATAACTATTGTAATGTACAGGAAAAAATGTTATTTTGTTGCATTTGTTCTATCATCATTCATTAAAGTTTTTCCATATCATGCGTTTGTGTATACATACATTACATATAGTATATACTTTGTTAAAGAATAAAATTACTTGATTACCTGTATTAAAATAGATATATTTATATATGTATTGGACACATGTTTAGCTTTTCCATTTTTATTCTATATGAAAACAAAATACTAAGATTGTCTAAAGCCCAGCTAGTTTCATGTGCATACCTAATATCAATTAAATAGCTGCTGTATACATATTTTTTCCTTTTAATCGACTGAAGACAAACTTCAACTATAAACAAGAAAAAAAAACATTGAAAAAATAATAATAATTTTTCTTCGACGTGTTATTTTTTTATTTTTGTCATAAGAGAGTCTGAGTAGTTAATATATTATATTCGTATTCGTATATATACCAACAAACCATTTATACGATTCTGTTCCTATTATGTTTGTGGTGAGAATTATTTTCTGATTCTGATATAAATTTTTATGATCTTGCTGAGAAAATAAATTTACATCAGGATTATAGAGACAGGGATTCACTTGAATCATGTTCATATTAAATATGTACATACATATGTATGTATATGTACTTACATTACATACGTATTGTATATCTATCGTAATATGTATGTTTAATTAATATTGAGTAACAATAACGACTTCATACACACATATATATGTATGTACATATATAAATGTGTAAGTTTAAATACATATAGAAATGTACAAAATAATTACATAAAACATGTACAATAAACATGCATATGTATATGTAAATGTACTACATTTATGCGATTATAATAATGACATTGAAGAAAATTAAGAAACTATGTTCGTCTGGTATTTTAATACTAAAATTTTATGGACATTATACATTGAATTAAAATTATAAAAGTAATAATAACATTAAATTTTATTGTTTTGTCTTACTTTTAAACAATCTGTGTTTTATTTAATGCTGAAATGAATTTGTTTGCTGGATAAAAATTTGATTTTCGGTATAAATTTTTTTTTCAATATTTTACGAATGACATACACATACGTATGTATTCATCCTCATTTGTTCCAAAATTCTCATTCTTGATTTAAACATTTTAATTAAGTAAAAATTAACAGATAAAGGATATATTTGTCTAGTGCAATATATGCGAATGTAAGAAAACCTACGTGTGTCGATTTTATTTCCAAATAAAGAAAATTTGAATTCTGCACAAGTACATACATCACGAAATGTACCTGTCAATTTATTTAAACATTCACGTATGTACATATATACGCTTCAAATTTAAATTAAAAAGTTAATTTGAACTATAATCACGAATTCACATGGTATAAACAATTTTATTGAAAACGTACATAAATTTCTCACTTTACCAAATTAAGGATAAAATTTGAAAATTATTTCGACAAGCTTAACTTAAAAATATCTGTTCATTTGAATTTATTTATAACTGAATTACATGTACATATTATATCAATATACAATGCATTCATGTATGTTTTAATTTTCAATGGACATTTTTTTAAACTTTTATATGAAAATTCAATTCATTTATAATCTGCATGGTTAAGTTGTTTAAAGTATAAACAACTTTAATACAATTAATGTGTATTAAAGTAGTGTAAATAATAAGTATGCATGTACTGTATATCCGTATGTATAGCTGATGACTTAGTAACACTTGATTAAGTGGATGAAAATTGCATCGTGTGTTTGTCGGGATATATTTTGTTCAAATATGGAAAATGTCGCCAAACATTTTTATTCAAATGTCAATCATCATGAATTCAAATGACATCTGATGGATAATGACGGAAAGCTGTTGAAGATGCTGATGAGTTGTTCTGTAGCACTGCATACAATATTAGACTTGTACGTATGCATATGATCTTCTTAAAACTGTTCAAAAAAAAAAAAAAACATAAAAGTAAGTATAATTTCATATGATACGTATAAAATGAAAAAAAGGAACAACATGTTTCTTATTAAACTAAAATAGTAAATATTGTATGCATGTGCATTAAAAAAAATGTAATTTATGTTTTGTACACGTTTAATGTATACCATAGTTGATGATTTTCTTGACCAAAAACAGTAATATGTCAGTCAATTATTATTGCTTAAGTACAAGACAATTACATTTTATTCGTTTATGCAAAAATCAAAATAATTTGATTGAAAGATCAGTTAGGTGGAATCATAATGTTTATGTAAATTTGAAAGTATTTTAACTGGCGCCATAGAATATAAACATTTTCACACAAACATATAGTAAAAATATAATAACATAAAAAAATATTTCAAATATAAATTACAAAAATAATGCAAAGTGTGCCATTATAGTTATGAGAAAATTTTTATTTTAAATATGTATGTAAATTTAAATTTTCTAATCGAAATTTGAAAAAATTTGCACTAATTTTTATAAAATTTTTAATTATCGATTTCTTTCAAATAGACTAAATTGTTTGTGGCAAGAATTATTTTCAAATATTTTATTACATGTAGTATGTATGTATGATCAAAACGAATAGTTTGTATTATTCTTTTAAAATAATATATGAATAATAACATGAAATAAATCTGATTTTCAGGTTTAAATTTCTAGGAATTCGAAGTGATTTTTTAATTAAATACATATTATCAACTAAATATATTTTATAATAACAAATACATAAAATGTACATATGTATAAAATTTATTATTATTTAGTTACATATGTATGTACATATGTACATGGTCAGAATTAATTTATAAAATGCAACTGAGTTTCACAGCATTCGACTTTAGTCCGGCGCCTGAATACCGAATTACTTTTCGTCACTACATGTATTATGACTTCTAGAATATTAAATCTAAACAATTTTACCTGCTGTTGCATCTCAGTAGTCTTCATTTTTTCTTAAGTTTTCTTTAAGATTTTCTAAGATTCTGTACAATATCAAAGTAATATCTCTGCATCTATAATGTATAGGTATATGACAACATAATACGAATGTATGTACACTATAAAATCATAACACTGCAACTTTTTATTTATTCTTACGGTTAGAACTTTAGTTTTTATTTTGATTCTTTTATTTTGTTTATAGATAATTTTTATTATTTTACACTGTAGATGAAATTTTTAGGCTTTGTATATGCTGCTATATTTACTCTAGTCTCTTAATTTCTATATTTCATTTTACGTTTAAAAATAAGTAGTTGTGTACACATATGTAGTATCTAATTCAACGTTGATTTTAAATACAAAATAAATATTTAAAACACAAAAAATATGCTTTTACAGTACACTCATCTTTAAGAATCTTTAAAGGTAAAAAAAGATTTTTCATTGTTATATAAATTAAGAATGAGAACGAAAGCACTATATTTTGAAAATATAGAGTACATGTACGCATACATATAAATAATAAACACCCACATTCTCAAAATTATTTATTTGTTAACCAAATCTGAAACTGGATTTTGATTTTCAACGGAAATGAATTTCATTCATTTGTATTCTCATTCATTAGAACAACAATGAATTCTTTATTTATATTCGCTTTTTTAATTTAGATCAATTTCCTTATAAAAGGATATGTATGTCTTTAACATGCTTTAACTAAATGAACAAATTTTTTTTTTTTTTTTTTTATTCATGTTATATGTTTTTGAATACGTAAATACTTATAGTTTACTAACATCATATAATGAAATTCATATTTTTACATTTATACGGATAAGTGACAATCAATGATCGAGACAGTAAGGAATTCTTTTGATCGTACATCATATTAAAAAACGTAAAACGGATGCTATCAAAATATATTTTGTGTAATGATCGTTTTAAACAAAACAAAAGAATATTTTGTTGAATATTAATTAGGTAATGAATTATAAATTGAATAAATTTCATATAATAAGTATTTAATATATAAATACAATGAAATGATTGGATTTTAAGTTTATTTTTATTTGATTTATTTTGAAAAATTATTATGTTGATATGATGAAAATAAACATATTTCTAAGAAATTTTGTTAGTTTATGCTGTTATACAATTGACATAAGTTAGTCTGGACTATGGACGTATGCTTTAGCAAATTTCTATATAAAGGAAAATTTGATAAGACAAACATAAAATGTGATAACGTTTTTGTATCATATTTTGCTTTACAACTTTTAAAGAAAAACAAAATAATACATCAAAAAGACAAATATAGAGATTCGAATTTTTTGTATAAATTTTGAAAAATTCGTTATGTTCAAAATTCATGCAGAAGTATACTTCCCATTTCCGATGAAGAAATACTAAATAAAATTTCAAACTATTAATTAGCTAGATAACAATGCTAGTTTAATAGGTATGATTACGAAATGAATGACAAAAAAAAATGAACGTGAAAAAATTTATGGTTTTATTTTTTCAAATGAATCTTTACTAAATGTATTTCAATTAACCAAAAATTACATTAAAAATTTAAAAAGAATAGAAAAAAAAATGAAACCTTCAATTATTATTGTTGCAATGCAATAAAATATAGACCAATGACCACCTTCATGTCTTTTTATTGATATTAAATTGAGGAAAGCAAGTATAAAAGAAAAGTAAAAATAATAACAAGTAAAAAAAAAAAAATTAAATGAAAATAAATGAGTTCAAAATGTTCAACATCAGATTAAAATGAAAATACGTATAATTCCCATAATTTGACACACTTTAGTATTATTTGATAGCAGACACGGGACCAACGAATATAATGCGATACGATCATGAAAACGAAAAGTTTAAATCACGTACGTACATATCGCTTAATAAGATGTGAAAATGTAAGTAACAATAATATATAATTTTTCTTTATCATGAACCTTTTATATCATTGGTTTGCTTTAACCAAATTTTAACGATGCCAAGCATATAATGAACTCTTGTGATTGTAATAGAAAAAATATTCAGATGAAAAAAAAAAATTATTAAAGAAAAACATAGTATACATGTAAGTTTAGTAACAAGATATTTGTTGTACAATGAAAGCGTAAAATGATTGTGAATTCAATGAAACTCGTGTACAAAAATTTTATTATATGAATTTAACGCTAATAAATAAATTAATTATTCTAATGAATTCACGGTAAAGTAATAAAATTTGAATTCTTTATGTAAATATTGAAGAAAAAAAACTGAAATTTTGAAATGTTTTTTTTTTTTCAAAATCGGTGTATTAACAAACACACATGCTCTTTATTTAAACTGACTTAATCATTTAACAGAATTGCAATCTCAGTCATACGTTAAATGTTTTTCAAATATCATTTCATATGTTAACTATATGTATACATGCAATTTCCATATGAAAACTTCTTATTTAATTACATTTTATCTACTATTTTTCATTCTTAATAATAAAAATAAAAATGATAACAATTTTTATAGACACATAATTTACTGTTTTCAAAGTAAATGATAAAAATCACGTAATAATGTGAATTTAAAAAAATTTTTGCATTTTTTTTTAGTAATAACATCTTAATTTAATTCCGATCATTCTTGTATTAAATTTACGATAATATGTTAATAAATGTAATTAAATTTATTACTTCAATTTTAATTGATCCTTATATAGGTGATACATTAATTTATATCATTAATGTACGAATACGTATGTTCAACCATTGTATAATATGGTTAAGCCATGCAGTAGTTAGTTAATTTAATCAAAAATGATCAACATCAAATTGAGATGATCTTATTTGGATTTCTTGCAACAAAAAAAAAAAAAAAACAAAAAAAAAAAAAGAGAATATTCCTCAATTATCGCCAACGAAGAAACTTGATTAAATATTTAGGGATATGTGCATGTATGTATGTATAATCGAGTTTTCTAAACTGTATAGATGTATCAATATTTTTTCAAGTATTCAATAATTCTTTTGCCTTCTGCAAATACTTTTTTAACAATCTACCTATATACAAAAAAAATAAATAAATAAAAATGAACATACTCATGTACGTGACGTATAAATGTAGTGCATACATATTCGTATGAGCATTAATATGCAGAAGTAATAATAATATATTTTTGCGTATGAGAGTAAATTAAATGTATCAATGCATTTAAATGGATTTATTGTAAACGTTAAATTTTAATCAATTAACGTTTTCGCTTTTTTCGAAGATTCAAAGTGATAGAAAAGTAATTATATTTTATTTCTTGTGTTTTGAAGATGTTTAATTAGTAATATAAATTGTCAGTTTTTTTTCGATACATGCATAAAATAAAATTCATAAGTGTGATATAGTTAAAAATTTCGAATATGTTTATACAAAATTTATGCTTTTAGATAAATTTATCAGTAATTATTGGTGGATATTGATTTAATGCGTTTTTTTGCAAACATATAAACTCGTACACACCATATATGCAAAAATGTACAAAACCACATAATAAGAGTGTAAAATTAACAGTCACATAATAAATTTAAAAAAAAAAATTATTCAAACAGATAAAACTAATAACAATTTTATTACCAATTTAATCATGCTTATAGTATTGAACAGTGTTATTTTAAATTGATTTCTTAGATGAATTTAATGTTATTTAATAATTTTGAAATAGTTTTTTTGCCGTCACTGAAAAATTTTTATTACATGTACTGAGATAAAAATTAATTTAATTTTTAATGTGGATAACTATACATATAATGTAAATATTCATGTAAATCTGTAAATTTACGTAATAGCACCTCGTAACGTATAAAGTGTAAAAGTATGTACATAGGTACAACTATACAAGATAGTGAAAACGTTACAAACTATAGAAAAGATTATATCTAAAATTTTCAATTTAAAAATATTAAATTATTACTAGAATATACTAGAATTTAATGCAATTTAAAAAATATTATGCGTTTACATGACACTTGATAGCAGCATAAAAAAATAATTATCAACTTTCAACCAATACTAGTACGTAACATTGAATGATTCCAGTTTGGTTTCTCTGGAATTATATCTGTACCATCCCCATGTATTCGGAAGTTATATTTCATATACGAACATATTTACATATATGTATACGGACTCACAGTAAAGTATTGTCATCATTTTCATTTAATTCAATTTCATTTTCACTTTCACCGACTCTGATAGAAGACCAAAGTTCAAAATGTGTAGGTGTGTGAATCCTCACTCAAATGATATTGGGTGACTAAAAAGATACAATATGAATTTCGATTATCATTACATATAATTTTGTATATTTATTCAAATGTATAGAATTATGTATAAACCACATTAACAAAATTTATGAAAATCAATTTGAATAAAGATTAACGACAATTTATTTAGTACAATTAAACATTGTATGCAATGTACAGAAGAAGAAAAACCGCAATGTCATATCCTAATCATTGAATATGAATAGAATTAATTTTGCTACAATGAATTTTGTGCTTGTATTTGTAATTCATTCAAAAATCTCAAAAGGATTTTATATATGTACTTAATCATTATTCAAATGATTATTTGTACATGAATATGACAACAAAAATGTTCAACTACTGTGCCAAATTGATAAACATTCTTATTTTTATGTATGTATGTACTTACGTATATGTAAACATGAGAATGTACATACATACATGAAAATAATGAATTTGCAAATATTTATTGCAGTAATGAATTGCTATAGATGGTAAAAAAGCTAATTCCAGTAGTGATAATGATATTTTTTGAATGTTTATCGTTGATAGCAGAGACAAATAATTACGAGAAATGGTGATAGCTTTCTTGTGATTTTCCAAACATTGTGTGCATTATACTCGTATTGATTAGCAGTTTAACTGAACGAACAATCATTCATTTATTGAAATAGAAATAAATCCAAAAAGACTTTCTTCCTCGATTTAATTCAGAGTTATAATTCATATTGTTATTATTTATTGCTATTAAATGTTGTTATCTTTTTGTGACATGGGATTTATGATCACGTTACTAAATTAACGGAATTATGCCACTGTGTGACGCCTCTGCATAGTCATGATTGGAAGTTTGTTTGTTTTTTTTTTTAAATCATCGTCTAATCATTTCTCTAACAACGTATAGTACAATCAACTCGTCTTTACTTTATTTTTGAAATTATATACATAAAATCATGAAATAACATTTAAAAAAAAAAGTCAAAAAATTTCTCTTCCACATAACATAATCTTCGCCGGATATGGGTGCATTTTAAATAATTTTCAAATTTTGTAAAATTTTTAAAATATATAAATGCTATACTCAAATTGGTATTAGATACTGAAAATTGTGGATCTAACATCTAATATGTGACAAATTAAGTGCAACAATAAAAGAGCATACAGAATAACCATAAAATTATATACATATAGTACATAATGTACACATAATACAATGCATTCATAGTACAGTCTATACAAATGTAATCTACTTTAAAACTTTCATCACTTAAAAGATACATTCGATGTTTCCGATGATTAGACCACCAAGAATTACTGTGGACATAAATGAAATGGAGTATACGTTGAAATACGATTTTTTTTTTTTTTTTTTTCAAAGAAAAAAGAAGTGTGCCTAAATATTATTTAAGTGCTTGTGATAAAGTGATGATGATATCATTAAATTTGAGTATCTTCTTTATCCACACTATTTAGTATTCAAAAATATTTTGGAAAGTAAATTATTTCACAAAGTTTACAATTTAAATTGAGAATAAGATTAATTTAAAAGAGGAACAATTTTTATTAAAAGTAAAAGAAAATTTTCTTTTCCAAAATTTTTTTAATAACTAAGAAATTTATATTACATGAAACTTAAAATTGAATAAATAATAAAATGAATCATTCAGGTATTTAGGTGCATATTTTTCTGAACTTTTCTTGATTCCATGAGATTGTGCACACATAAAAATTTAAACAAGGAATTAATTTTTTTTTTTTTTTCGGAAATGATTGTGTCATTTTGTCATTATACCTTAAAAAATTCTGTCATTTAGACTTCTGACTAATTCATGCGTAATAATTTGTTAATAATATCATCATTTTTAAATACCAATTTTATTTTAATATTTCGTATGTGTATATACATTTGTATTTTTGTATGTTTTATATTATTTCACAAAGAATTTATTTTACTTAGATATATGTACATATGCATGTATCTTCTTATGATGAAGAAAAAAAAAATACGTTACACATTGAATATACTGAAATATTTTAAAGTTAATTTTAAATAAAAAACTTGTCGAGATCAATTAAAATGGGTAAAGATCAAAATACTTCAATCATTATTGATCTTCTTAGCTTTAATGATCCTTTCTATTCATCTTTTTGGCTACCACAAAAATTATTTGATATTGAAATAAAATACAGTTAAAATAAAAGCAAATACGTTATCACTTGGAATTCAAATTTTGGTCGTATGTAATCCAATGTTCCTCAGACAAAATTTTTATATACATACATATGTGTGTGTTTGTCTATATCTTCTCTGTTTATTTTGGTATTTTTTG
Source organism: Anthrax anthrax (assembly GCA_963971155.1). Classification (NCBI taxonomy): domain Eukaryota; kingdom Metazoa; phylum Arthropoda; class Insecta; order Diptera; family Bombyliidae; genus Anthrax; species Anthrax anthrax. Next base: position 25,603,045 of record OZ020119.1, read on the forward strand.
TTCATTTTCATATAAGAAAAAAAAAAATGAGGAAAAAAGTTGTTAAAGGTGAACCAAAAAATGAAAAAGAAAAATGATTTATTTTAATATTTTATACATGAGAATAATGTTTTCTTCAGTTGTATCGTTCAAGACGAATACAGGGTTTGGTATCATACTTACGTAGGTGTATTTTTAGTCATAATTACTTAAACATATTATGTAAGTCATAATTAAGTTAGAAATCGAACGTTTTCAGAACAAACAAAAAAATAAATTGATTATTAGATTGGTAAAAATTTAATCTTTATTAATAAGTTGATTAAAAAAAACGAAATGGTTCTTTGTTCATACGTTACATACGTTATGTGTTTCAAATAAAACCAAAAAAATATTCTTTTATTTATATGAAATTAAATTTTATTATTGATATATCAATGCTCAAAATTTAATTTAATTTTTTTTTTAATTGTTATTGTTTTGATTTCAATTTTTATTCTTTATTTTTTCTTTAAATCAATTCTTTCTTTTTAATTGTGTCTCTGAATATTATCCATTCGTACCATCCTAAACATAATGACTTTTGATTTTAATGACCAAATAATTGATTAGTTAAATTTTATGGGCAATTCTTAATATTTTTATATTTTTCGTAATATTTTTATTGAGAAGTTAGTGTACAATTCATTTGCGAATTGTAAACAAAATTATATTTTGTGTATGTTATCCAATTTTAATTATTTTGTCATTACATCTTTGTTATGGTTTTAAAAAAGTGATCAGACAAAAAAAAAAAAAAATTGTTTCAATTCATTTTACCAGCATCTCTGATCAGTTATTTTGATTTGTTTAAAATCTTAAATGAAACCACAACAAATTCAAATTTAAAAGACAAAAAAAAAATGTAAACAAAAACTAGGCTACATTTGGTCATTATATCTAACTGTTTAACAAAATTCATTTTCACTTACCGGAAGTTATAGAAAATGTATATTCATGATTTGTTTATGTGTAGAGATTTATTTACATATGTTTTTATAATATACATACGTGTGTGTATGAATGATGAGTACATATATGTATGTATATTGATAAATTTTGGTCAAGAACATTAAGTTTTTCCCGTGTACAAGTGTTTTATGGTTTTTATTTTTATTTTTATTTTTTTCAAATTCAAATTATCAAAAAAAGAGAAGACAAGAAACTAAATTTTTTATAGTCATATTTTAAGTATCTTTGAATTTTTTCTTTTTTCATATTAATTCAAATATGGACATTGCAGTGCAACTGGTACACACACAATCACAGATTAAAATATGTATACATAAGACATGCATGGGATAGTAATAGTGTAGAATATTTAACTTTAAAAATATTTAGAGAAAAAAAAAAAAAAAACAGAAATTAATTAACTTATTAAATTGTGTGTATCGTTTGGCTTGATTTCGGTTATAAATTATTTTGTTATAAAATTTTGACATTTTAATATACAAAAAGATGTGTATGCTCATGTAAATGTGTATATCGGTCATAACTAATGTATACAAATGCATAATAAATTCCTACTTTTTTTTTCTTTTGTTATTTATAAATAATTCAAATTCATAATCATAAATACTAAATAATAATAAAAAAAAAAAGAAACATTAATAATCTTAAAATAAAGAAACAAGAATACACATGTATAAATGAATAAAAAAAAAAAGCGAGAAAGTCACATTAGATTTATTTTATTGACATGAAATTTTGTTTTGATTACATACATACATGATTATTGTTATTGTAGTTCTCTTTTTGAAAATTTTTATTTCAGTTTTTTTATTATGATGAATATTTTTAAATAAATCAATAACATCTCCCTAAAGCAGAATAAGATAGACGTTGGAAAAAAAATTTTTTTTTGATTTAAAATCTCATTAAAATTATTAATATTTAAAATTTTTTTATGATTTAAATAACAACATAAAATTTATGTTTGGTTTAATTTTTGCAAATGAGGTCAGTGTTATATAAGAATAAAATTTGTAAACATTTATAATTGAGAATACATATTGAGAGGATATTAATTGAATTTTTAGTCGTTATAAAATATGCATGTACATATACAGATATACATATGTCACTCAAACACGTATTAAGAAGTTGGTTTCTTTTTAAAATTTTCTTTTTTTTAAGTAACAAAAGCAATTGCAAAGAAATTTCAACCAAATCTTACATACATAATGTACATTACTAACAAGTATTTTAACAATTTTCACTTTTTATTCGTTTCATAATAATTTCAACACTTTAAAAATATTTCCTTAAAATAAATATAGAAACAAAAAACAAAACAAGATTTTAATTATTTCATACGTAAGTATTTAAAAATATACAAAATGTATACCTTATATGAAATACATAATTTGAATTTTATTACTATTTTGTACAACATAATTTAATTAATTTTTATTTATGTAAATTTAAAATGACAATTCATGTTAATAATTGAAACTAAAGTGCAATTTCAAGTTATGTAGTCAAAATTAATTTATAAATTTTCAGTGATGTTTAAGAAATAAATTCTCTTTGTAATATCTTAACAACAACATAAAATTAATTACATTATTATGATTTTGTTTGCACATTATTTTATTTTATTTTTTTTATTTTATGTTTGTTTGTACAACATGTTCCAAAAGTAATACAAATACTGATATTTCGTATTTTAAATTTTGTTACAAATGTTATGAATGCTTGAGAAATAAAGTTGACAATTTTTAATTTAATATGTATTCAAAAAAAAACAAAAAAAAAATTTAAAATGAAAAGTTTACAAATTAAATATTGCCTATAGATAATTTTAACAATCAGTTACAAAGTGCATTTCATTAAAGAAACAACGAATTATGTACTCTTATTTGTTTATTGTTTTTGCATGATTTTTCATTATTTAGAAATTTTAAATTGTATTACATTATTAAGTATATATGATATAATAAATCTTGAAAAAAAATTTTAATTTTATTAACTATTTTGTGTGTTCATTATTATTCTGCCTCACTCCTTACTGGAGCATACAGTGTACATTATTACACGATAAAATTTACAAATTTTTATGGTTTAATGCACTATACTTGCACATAGTTAATATTGAATGTATATGGTCAAATGTTTTAGTAAATTAGGATTTATAAATTATATACATATGTATACATTTTACTCAGATTATTGTGTATCAAACTTTAATTTAGTCTACACATAAAAAAAAAAAAAAATCGTGAAAGTTAAAAAAAAATTTTTTAAATATGTACACAAATATGTGCGTACAGCTATAATACAATGCCTACTATATATCATTCTATATAAAGCACATTATACTCCCACAAAAATTCATAACAATTTCTGCATATCTGCGGGTTTTTTTTTTTTCCTTTACTAACATATGTACATACTTAACAGTTTCCATTTTTATCATTATTATTATTATTATTATTTAACCCATATAAAAGAGTTTTATTATATCTACCTTTTTAAAAAGTTGCATTATTGCAAAAGAATACGTTTTACCTTTATACTACCTTGATAATAGTATGTACATGTGTATATCAAAATTGTGTTTATGTCGTGTAAATGTAATTTTATTAAAAAAAAAATGAAGAAAATTTTATTCACTTTTGTGAGTGCTTATTTTCATTGTACTTTACCTCATGTGAATTAAATGGTGATGCATATAACTTCGTACTGTATAGTATTTAAATTTTTTTTTTCGGTTAACTTCCAGTTGTTATTTATTTATTTTTGTTTTTTTGGTCATTTAGTTTACAAGCCTGAAATGTATACAAATTTTGAACTTGTTGAAGGATTGTTAAATATAAATTTTGTATGTTACAATTTTATACTTGCATATCGTAAGTTGTGCATATACAAATGTATGTGTGTATGAATTTTTTTTTTTTTTTTTATGAAACTTAAGCTATTATTATTTTATTATTATTATTATTATTATTATTTATTACTATTTTTTATTATGAATTTTTTTTTCGTATCTTTAATGAGGTGAGTTACATACATACATAATGTATTATAGCTAAAAAGATACTTTAGAGACCTAAAGTACAAAGATATTGTTTCAATGTGTATACATGCCACATAATTTTGAAATGCGAATAAGTGTCTTTTTTAAAAGTCATGAGAAAATATGTATATATGCACGTATTTTTATTTTTGTTCACTATTATTATATATTAATAATATAATTGTAGATTTCTGTCATCTTTTCTTCATTTTTTAATATATATATATATACATATATATTTTTTTGAATGTTGAAAAACACATCATATAATTATATTTTAAGTAAAATTGTTAACTGTAATTATTACTATTATTTCTTAATTAATTCTTCCGTACATTTCATTCATATTTTAGTGTGATATCTTTTATTTAAACTGAAAATAATACCAATGCATGCAAAAAAAAAAATTAAAATAAAATTACCAGTGTGTATTTTATATTCATTAAATCATTTATTTATTCAGTTAAAAAAGTCCTTGTAAAAATGACTACAAAATTAAGATTAGGATGTTAAACTTTCTCTTTCTAAACAGATTACTAATTTAGCATTCATAATAAAATAGATATAAATTTTAACTAAAGTTGTATTTTTTTTAACTTATTTGTTCTCAATTCGAACAGATTATGTTATTTAAGAAGCATGTATTTTTTTTTTTCAAATTTAAATTTTTATCTATCGTTTTCTTCTTTTTAATTCAAGGTCAATCCAATCTAGTTTTGTCCATTTTAGCTTTTTTTTTTAATTCTTCAATTGCATTTTAAATCAAAATGCTTAGTTTAAAAATAATTACAGAAAAATAAGTGAATACAACTTTTTTTTAGACAATAAAAATGCTCATATTCTCAAACGTTTTTTTATTTTTATTTTGAACTTTGTATTTTCGCACAAATAGAATTTGCATGAATATGTAGGTATTAATTTTATGGATATATCGCACTTGTACAATAACTATGACCGAATATGTAGTTATCTATACATTTTCCACGATCATTTTGATTCCCATTTTTTTAAAAATAAATTTTTGTTTTTCTTTTAATAAAAATCAGTGACATCGGTCATGGAACGGAACAATTTTTTTAACATCTGGTTTGTGAAAAATTCGTCCTTCACTTTTGTCTCTGAATGAATCAAAAGGTGACGGCAGTCGTAAATACACATACATACGTAGTCAATTTTTATTAATATATATATGCTTTTATATTGCTATCACATGTTTGTATTGTTATAAAATTCAATTGTTCTTAAAAGTGTTGTATATAAACGTACATACATACTTTAAAAAATTTAAAAAAAAAAAAAACATAAGTTGAAAATCGTGCTTTCAACCATAGTTTTTAAGAAGATTTGTTTTATGCATGTAACACGTATATTTATACAGACATACATACGTATGTACATATGTATGTATTTTGATAGAGCTTACTTTATATATTGTGGTAGTAGAAATCTAAATAGAGATTTGCAGATTTTAAATTTTTATAAACGTCCAAATGAGATTGCATTCATGTACCTGCAATTGTTAAGTAATGTATGCAATAATGTATGCATATATTACATTTATTTGTATTCAAATGTATACGTATACATTCGTTTTAGTATTTGTATTTATTTATAAATATATAAATATGTATACAAATGGTATTCGACTACTTAATCAGTGTTTGAAAACGAAGAAAATTCTTTTTAAAAATGTGAATAAATCGTTATATGTACCTGATGACGATGATGTGGCCAACTTGTTTGGTGAGTATTCTACGAATCAATGTGAAATCTATTCTATGCATCGATTCTTCTAGCCGTTCATATTCTATACATCAAAATATTTTTTTTTCTTTTCAAATATATACGAATATAAATAAAATAAAATAAATAATATCTGTGAGCACGATTTGATTTTCCAATCACACACGCACATATCTATGTATTTATGTACAATTTATTGCATTCCAAATGATGAATGCTAGTTTTCATTTATTTTTATAATACATACATATGTTGTTGTTGTAACACTAAATGAAGTATCTGTCCATTTAATATTGTTCCGTTTATATTATATTGCATTAAAACGAATGATTGTAAATTTCTACAAATATGTATGTTAACTTTACTACTAAGGGATCTATACATAGTACACATACCTATGTATGTATGTACATACATATATGTATGCGGAGATGTATCTTATTTATACCAGCATAATTCATACAATTCATGTACACCATTGTACACACATACATACATGTACACATATTTAATTTAACATTATTTTATAATGTTTTATCTGTAACCATAGAATAAAGTTTCTTCAAGATAAAGTAAACTGCACGAAAATTCAAGATTAAGCAAAAAAAAAAAAAAAAACTTAATAGAAAAAGAATCATCATTTTTCTTAACATTGTAAATTTCTTCAATGTGAAACTGTATAGCGACGCCAGCAATATACGGTATAAAACCATATAAATATTAAGAGATTGCAATAATACCAGATGAAATGTACAGAATTATACAAAGAAACATTAAAATGATGATGAGTACATTTAATTTGTTTATTTGTGCAATTTGCATGAAAAATTAATAACTCTAATAGATGAAGATTAAATGCAAAAAAGAGTTTTAAAAATTCATCGAACTCCTGAAGTTTATGGAAATTTAATGTCATGATTTTAGAATGTATTTGTTCTTAAGATATTTTGATTTTCCTTTGATTTTCTTTAATTAAAAAATGGGAAATTAATCTTTTTCCGATGTTGATGTCAATATTTAAAAATAAAACTTTAGAATTGAAATAGTTAAAAAAAAATGTAGAATCGAAAGAAGAAGAAATTTTTAAAATAGAAATGATTTAAACATTTTCATGAAAAATTGATGATTCATTTACCTTGTATATAGGATGCATATGTATGTATACAGTAGCAAGCATATCAATAATACACCTTTTTTATATAGTTTGAATAATTTCTAAAGTACTCATCGTATAATATAAAATTTTGATTTTTTTTTTTTTTTTTTTAGTTCTTAAGTGTTGTATTGTGCTGTGGTTAGCGTTATCACTGTGTATTAATCACAATTGTTGAAGTATAATTAAATGGCCGTGTAAAAAGGCGTGTAACCCACTTTTTATAGACCACAAAATATAAGATGACGTATGAACGTTAACAATTCTTGTATCTTAAATACAATTTTTTTACCACATTTATCACTTGCTCTTAGACAATAATAACGCAACTACTTAATGTGTGTATAATTTATAGAAGTTAGATGTAATGTATTTATGTATTTTTTTTCTTTTCTTTAATTTACATTTTATTCTTGTTTTGGTCCTCATCATACCACAACTCATTTATATACATATGTATATACCATGTAACAACTATCAAATGGTAGTAACTTTGATCTGTAGCAGATCAAATGAAAACTTTAGTGTAGATATTAACACGATCTAAAATTAAACTTAAAGTAGCTACCACAGAAACGCACTTTAATGTGGAATTTTATTGTAAAAAAAAAAAAAATGAAAATTGTTTATGTCAAACAATTAAATTCTGAACTTTGAAATTAAGTAAAATACATGTGTATTGTGCATATGTACTACATATGTAAGTATATGTACAAACATATGTACATATATTAAATAGAATTGTGGTTATTTCATTTGCTTGTAATTACATAAAATCCTGCACGTAAAATAAGAAAAAAATTTTTTTCTTGTGATTAGAAATATTGGAAAATACTAATTTTCTTTTCTTTTATTATTTGAAAATTTTTTTTTCCTTTTTTTGATTTTATGATAATCACTATTTACATCAAACAAACATCTGATATATGATCGAGTTTACATTATAAAAAAGAAATAAATATCATGGACGTAATGCAAGATTTTTATACTGTTTTTCTTTTTTTTTTTTTATGAATAATGTAAGTAATGGTAAAATTTTAGTAGAGGAACCAATGATTGACTAAATTAATCAATGTATTTAATGTGTACTCGTGCATTTTTCTTTTCTTATTGTATTATTATATCACACACATGAAAGAATGAATCAAAACAATACCATGCGTAGGTATGACTATGTAAGCGCCAACGATAACATTATGGTGACTGATTTAACTTTAGGCCATTTTTTAGATCCATATATTACATACTTTATTTATTTATTTTTTTCTTGCATTTTCGTTAAATCCAGAGCGTTTTGTAAATGTAATTGAATTTTATTATGGATTTATAAATGGATAAGACGTGTGTATTACGACGAGTATAATATACTACGGGTATGTGTATTAACAATTGACTATCTAACGATGATGACGATGGTTTAAAAACTTCCTACGATTTAAATGGTATACAAACTGCCTGCCAAAATATTTTTGGGCTTTTTGATTTTTTTTTATTTTTCACTTATATGTTATAAAGACCGTCCTTCAAATGTGATTAATGATTTTGCGATTGAGGCACTTTTGTTTTTTTTTTTGTTGTATTGTTTTATTTTTATTTTTCAGTTTAGATTTTCAATCTAAGATGAAACCTATATATTTTGTTCAAATCGAGACAATTATCACAAACTCGTTACTTGTATGTGTATAATATTTGAAATCAAATAAATATTACATTACAAACTGAGCATACATAATAGGTAGTTGTTTATTTATAAAGTTGCATTTAACGGATTAAGTTTAAAATTTAGATTTGTTTTTGTTTTTTTTTTTTTTTTCTTTAAGAAAAAAATATTCGGGAAATGGGAGGGTTTTGTATTTCTTGAGTCTTTTTTTTTATGTTAATGTGGAAAATCAAAACTAAAACACGATTTATAGTACGCATAATAGTTATCAGGTACGTATATGCATGAAAAGATACGTAATAGAAATTACCTTGAACAGAAAACGAAAATAAAAATTACATACAATTATTGAGAATTAAATAACAAACACATACATGTGTACAATATTATAGATAATACAAAAAAAAAAAATTGTATCAAAAAATAAATCGTATGTTTTAAGTCAAAAAATGTTTGTTCCAGTTTAGCCTCCAAAATCCAATATTTCTAAATTGAAGAATAATACATAATTATTTGAAAACAATACCAGTTACAATTTATTTAATATAATCATTATAGATACATTTATAACTAAAAATGTAATGAAATTTAACAGATATTTTCATATAAACATGAAATTAGGAATTTATTTAATTATAAAAATAAATATAAGAATTTTGAGACCTTGATAATGTATCCTAGACATTTGACACTCAAATTATGTAGTAGTAAATTAAAAAACATAAATAAAATAAAAAAAATTTAAAAGAAAAATATTGCGAAAGCAATTCAAAACTATGAAATTTCTAATTTTTTATTTTATTATTTCATAAAATAAAAAATAGTACTTTATGTTAATTATCGCCTATCGGTGATCTTCTGAAACATTGTAGAAAATTGATTACTTGTTGATAAATAATGTCCTCAAATTTTTCTGTAATTTAAATATATTTTTTTTAAATTTAAAAAAACACAACATTTTTTTTACAATAAAAACAATTTATTTATTTATTTTATTTTTTTGCTTTTATTTATTTTTTTTCATCATTTTCTTTTTCAAAATTTATTTTTCATTTTTATTTCTGTTTTATTTTTAATACATAATATTATTTAATAATTATTTATAATATTTACAAATATGATAATAATGATCGTTACAATAATATAATTAAAATTTTAAAAAAAAAAATCTATTATCTTAAAAAAAAAATTATTACTTTTTTTTTTAATTTTCTTATTCCATTCACATCATTTCTATTTTATTATTATTTTTCTACATTATTTTAATTAGATTATTATTGTAATTAATTTTAATTTATTTATTTTAATACATAGTCTTCACATTGTCTGTTTGTTTTTATTATTTATTATATAATCTGGGTTTTTTTTTTTGCCATGTGTAATAATAATTCACATAATCTTTCAATTGCTTTATTTTATTCGTTCATTTATTTACTACATTTTTTTTTTCTTTCTTTATATGTATTCGCAATTTAATGAAATATTCAATTCATTCATGCGACTTGTTATAATTCGTTTTTATTTTTGTTTCATGTATTTTAAATTTTAGTTCTAATTTTTATTTTCATTTTATTAATACAAGAATTCGTACAAAAAAAAACGTTTTTCATTTGATTTTCTTTTGCTACAAAAATACTACAAAAAGGAAGGATGGAAATCATCATGGGTTGACCAGGAACATTTACATTATTGCTTTACCTACGTACGTATATTCGTGTATAAGATATATTTTTGTGACATTTAATTGTACATATGTATGTATAAACTATCTTGTTTATGTGTGACATTTATTTTTCTTTATTTTGTTAATTTTTTATTTAGTTTTTAGCAGAACATATATTTTTTCTCGGTTAAGTACATTTTAATTTTTATTTTTTTTTAAATCAACATGAATTCAGATTTTAAAATACACGTTTTTGTAAATACACGCATAAAAATTCCATGTACATACGTACATGCATTTATTGTACGTAAATTCATTTACGTGATATATGTATGTATGTATAATTTTTCATATATTTCGTTTTATTCTGTCTTTTTATTAATGAAGATTTATATACAGTCAGCAAATTCTACCTACATATTAAATTGTTTATACGTTTTAAATCTTATGAGGAACCATTTATGAGTGTACTATAAAAATAATAATGCATAAGGTATTTTTTTATTATTCATTTATTTATTATTGTTTTTTTGTTTGTTATTTTATTTTAAAATTATTTTAAGCAGTGAAATAAAAACAAGAATGTTTAATTAATCATTTTAATTAAAAAAGAGAAAAAGAAAAAAAAAGTACTCATATGTTTTGCATATGTAAAAATAACATTTTTATAGCAAAAATCACAAAATATTGGAATTATTATCATAACATATTTTTTGTTTTTTTTTTTTTTTTAGTTTACTGAAATAAAACACAAAAACCATATTTAAGAATGTAGTTTGAGCAAATACTTTAATCAAAAAAATTGGAAAATGAAAACAAAAAAGAGAAAATTCTCTTCAAAAAAATATATAAAAAAATAAAAAATACACAAAAATATTTTTTTTTTTTATTATTTTTATCTTATTTATTTAAATCTTTGACTTAGTTTCTTTCATTATTCACTTTGTTTTTTTAGTTAGATAGTAAATCAAAGTAGAATTACAAAAATGAAATAAAATTACCAAAAAAAAAAAAAAAAAATTATATATGTATGTATACACGTATCATGAAGAAAGGAAAATTTGTTACTTAGAATTATGAATAATTTGTAATTATAGTCAAATTGCATAATTCCAATTAACAAATTTTATAACCATATTCAAAAATTTAATGTCTTCCATTTTAGTAACTTACATTTATATTTTTAAAAACAAACGAGATTTTTTCAAATTTTTTTCTAAATATTTTATTTTAGTTTCAGTCCTATTATAAATTTCTTAAAAGTACGTAATTCTAAAACGAAAATAATTATGAAAAATAATTACAAAAGAAAAAAAAAATTGATCACAATTGTTTGCTTTACTTCAATTTTATTTAAATAAAAAAAAAAATATATATATATAATAAAGAACAAAAAAAAAAATTTGCAATGTATGGATGCAATGTAATTAAAGACTTAGCCTTAATATGCTTTTCAATTATTTTATTATTTCATACAAAAAATTTTATTTTATTTATTAATTTATTCATTTTTTTTGCGTTTATATCATTTAAGCTATAATACAATACAAATTTAATATCTTTTTAATTTATTTAATACAATTACCATTTTTTTTCCCTATTCTACAAATTATTATGACTTTTTTTTCGTTTTTCTTTTTAATCATAAAAATAATTTAATTGAAATAATTTTGTTTTCTTTTTTTTTTCATAGCGATAACTAGCAGCTAAATAAGTAAAACAAGAACAAAAAAATATTATTTCAGTTACTTTTAAAATTTATTATTTAAAAACCAGAAAAAAAAATACATTTTCAATTTAATGAATTTAATGTCTTCTTTGAAACACACATTTATTTTAGATTAATTAAAGAAAATATATTAATTATTTATTTAAATAAAAACGTAGAAAAAATTAAAATTAAGTTTTTTTAAAAAAAAAAGAATATCGAATAAAAAGAAAGGGAAGATAATAAAAGGAAATCAATAAATAAAATATGCAAGAAGAAAAAGCATGCAAATAAAATTATTTTAATAATTATTTAAAATGATGATTACTTGTTGTAGAAAAACTAAGTAAAATTTTATTGAATTATTTAAAAACAATTTTTTTTAAAAAAAAATTTATAATTTATAATCTAAAATAAATGTGTAATTAAAAACAATAAAATGAGCTTTCTATGATTTTTAAAAGATCATTTTTTTGCTTTAAAAATTTTTTTTTTGTTTTAATTCCTTACTCAAAGAAGGTTACCATTACATTTTCAAATTAAATAAAAAAATTACTTTAAATTCTACATAGTAGAACTTTGTAATCCTTTTTTTTCTAGTTGGTTTCTTTTTTTTTTTTTAAATATTTTTTGTCGAAATTGTCAGAATGAAGTAATTTCATTATTTGAATGATAATTTTCTAAAGAAATTCAAAATTGTCTCATCAATATTGTTTGTGATTGATGAAATAATTTCAAATATTTTTTATTCATTTTGACAATTTCAAGAAAATTCAATTCAATTATTTACAAAGGATAAAGCCAACCAAAAACGAAAAAAAAAATTTAATAAATTGAAAATTACAACAAATTTTCAAATTTAAAAAAAAAAATCATTTAATTTTATGCACCATACTAGAAAGAAAGTTGCTATGTCGGTAAAAAGTGGCTTTTCAATAGTCAAAAAAAGAGTTCATTTATAATTTCAAAAAATTAAATTATTATTATGATTTAATTTGATATCATATACAAATTTTCTTTGTATACATTAAAATCACAAAATAAAGAAAAAATTACATTAATTCAAAAATTTATTTACAATTCATTTTATTTCAGTTCACAATTTAATCTGCATTTTTTTTTTTTTTTTCATTTTTATTTTCAAACTACTTATGTATATAGCTGTAATCTGTTTTATTTTTGTGTATTTCTAAAATATTGTTTATTTACTTTTTACTTATTTTCTATTTTTTTTTTTTTTGTTAAATGTTTATATACAATTCATGTGAAATTTTTTATTATAAATGTACGTCAAAGTGGAAAATAATTTGTGTTTTTTTGTTTTTTTGAATAAAACAGAAATTATTTAAAGAAAATGTTTATAAATTTTAAACCAAGGAAAAAAGTAGAAAAATAAATTCACAAAATGAGTCATCATTATGAACACTGGCCAATAACAATTTAATCATTTTTCTTTTTTTTATATGAAAATTTAACTTAAAATAAATTAGGAGATAATGAAAATAATAATAAAAAAGATTATTCTAAATTTTACAAAAATTTAAAGAAAAAAAAAAGGAACGGATATTTTTCAGATATACATATATGTACATACCATGATATCCCTCTTATGAGTGGTTTTTTCAGCTGCAAAGAAAATTCCGATTTAATCAAAAAGTTTAATTTAAAAACTTAGAACAATCTTTTTTTTAACACTTTCGTTTTTACTCTCTTTGTTTTCTAGAATAAATTAATTTTTAATTTGAAAACTTTATAATTGAGAGTCGAAAAGTAGTATTTAAGAAACTAATAGGTGAAAAAAAAAATTATAGTAAAAATTTTAAAAATAGGATATAAATAAGAAAATAATATAAAATGTAAAAAAAATTTTTTTTTCTGTTTTCAAATTGTCATCTTAAGATTATATTTTTCATTTCTTTTTTTTTTTCAAGATATAAATTAATAACTTAATAGCTAATTTGATACAATTTATTATCAGTAATAATAATAATGATATAGTATTTAAATTCTTTTTTTGTTTTCATATTTTCATCATCAATTAAAAATAGTACATAACATCATTATTATAATAAAAGTAATTAGTATATTAAATCTAGATGCGTATAGGTGTATAGTAGGTTTGTTTGTTTTGCTTTCATCATTTTCTTTCTTCCTTTTTTTTTTATTTATTAATTAATTTACAAAAATTTTCATTCATACTTTAAATTCTAATGATTCTTACATTGTATTATTTTACATAAATATTTTATTTCAATATAAATTTTTCATTTTATCTTGTTTTTTTTTTTTAATATATACGATATAAATAAATTACTTAAATATTTAAAAATAATATTTTACAATTATTATAGTATAATAATTATTTAATTATTTTACATTTTATGTTTTTTTTTTTGTTTTGTTTTGTTTTTATTATTTTAAAAAATGAAGACAGAAAAAGAAAATCTTGTAAAAAGATACTAAGAAATCAAGAATATAAAAAATAAAAAGAAATAAATTGGTTATAAGTTTTAGGAAATCAAAAAAAAAAAAAAAAAAAAGGCGTACAAAAAAATATATATGAAAAAGAAAATTATAAATGATATTAATATTATACACAATATTTGAACTACATTTAAATGTACGTGTGTATCATAGATTGTAAATTTTGATAACTCCTTTATTTAGGAGATTAGTCAGTCAAAACAAAAAAGAAAGAAAAACGCAATACAACTTTTGTTGTATATATATCAATAAATATAATTTTTTTTTTTTTTTTGTATTTTACACTTATAATTTTTCATTATTTCAACAAGTAAAAATGAGTAATTTTTCTTTTTTTTGAGAATTTGCTTTTTCTTCTATTTCAATATTAAATAATAAATTTAATTTTTACCAAAAAAAAAAAAAAAAAATTTGGTAAATTTCTACCAAAAAGGTTTTTTTTTTATAAATTATTTTGAGAACTAAATATTTTTTAAAATTTATTTTATTTCTGTATATTTTTCTTAAATATACATTTTATTTACTTATATGTATTAATATATTATATTGAAAATTGAATAATATAGTTATTTAATTATGCATTATAGTAATAATATTTTATCGTAATCAATGAAAATAAATTTTAATAAAAATCGCAATTTATTCTTAGTATATATATATATGTATATGTGTGTATTATATATTATAATTAAAAGATTTTATTTAAATAAATCATAATTATACATACGTTTTATATAATCGATTTTATACAGTAGTACATAACGTAAGATGCATTAGATTAGATTTAATAAAGATCACTACATATGTGTTGGATTACAAATAGTTGGCCTCTGGGGTGATGATTGTGTTGTTAAGCCAGACGTTGGTGTTGGCCATCTTGGATTACAAAATGATGGATCACCTAAAATTGATATCCGTTTTGTATCAAGGATATATTCTTTGGTTGTTGATGTTGATGATGATGTATTTGTTGTCGCTAATGTTGCTCCTGATGATATTACTCCACCAATACTGCTACCACTATTGCTAACAACAATTCCACCACCATTACCATTAATTACTCCACCGCCACCACTGCCACCATTACCACCACCTCCACTACCGTTAACACCATTATTACTGTTTATAATTTGTGATGCACGATGCATCAATGATGGATCTGTGTTTAATTGCTTTTGTGATTTAGCTCTCTGTAATGGTGGTATCGAACTAAAACATTCTGTATTTGCATTGTTATCACTATAGTTCGACATGGCACCATATAAACTTGCATTCATTAAGCAATCATCAACACTAGCTGAACTCGATATGTTGTTAACACTTTTGTCCCATGTGTTCTTTATAATTGTTGGATTTGAATTATCGTAAGTCAGACCACTGCTTGAACTACGTTTTGATGACATTGACGTACCATGATGATGATGATGGTGTAAATTTGCACTTGCATTCTGTTCGTTCTGTTTGCGAGCTTCAGCATCATCCTTTTCTTGAGCACGTTTACGTTTCCTTTTCATGCAAATGACAACACATGCAGCTATAACAGCAACAACCGGCATAGCTACAGAAAGGATTGCAATTAAAACAACCTGTCCACCTGTCAATCCATCACTTCGTCCAATATGCGATACTTCAAATTGATGTGCATCAAATGACGCTGAATAAGATTCTTCTTCGCATTGTTTTCCACTATACCCTCCTGGACAGACACATTGAAAACTATTAACTCGATTAACACAAGTCCCACCATTACGACATGGTCCAGAACTACATTCATCTATATCAACGCTACAATCTTTTCCAGTGAATCCAGGTCGGCATGTACAACGATAATCATTATTTAAGTTTATACACGTTCCACCATTTGCGCATGGTTTTGTTAGGCATAAATCAACTTTTTCTCCGCAAACTGATCCTATGTATCCTGGTACACATTGGCATCGAAATTGATTTATCATATCAACACAAGTTCCGCCATTTAAACAAGGATTTCCTTGACAATCGTCTACATTCTCATCACATCGTTCTCCATCGAAGCCAGAGGAACACGAACACTGAAAGGAATTTCCTCTATTTACGCATGTTCCACCATTTCGACAAGGATTTGGATTACAATCGTCGACTTGAACTTCGCAACTCCGTCCACTATATCCAAAAGGGCATTCGCATTTAAATCCTGTTTTTGTATCTTTGCATTTACCATGCAAACAAGGTTTATCAGCACATTTTACTATTTTATTTTCACAGTGATGTCCTGTCCATCCATTACTGCATTCACATCTGTATGTTCGATTTGATTTATTTTCAAAACACGTTCCTCCATTAAGACATGGTGAATTTGCACAATCACTTATTTGTATGTCACAATCGGTACCATTGAAACCAGGTGGACATTTGCATGTGTACAAACCTTGTCCAGTGTTAAAACATGTACCACCATTTTGGCAAGGACGATGGTTTGTACAATAATTAAGATCTTGATTGCAAAATAAACCACCCCAACCTTCGTTACAAAGACATTCCCATGGTTTTTTGCATGTACCGTGTACACATCCTGGATATGGCTCGCATTCATCACAGAGTGGTCCTTTCCAACCAAGTTGGCAACTGTAATGAAAAAAAAATGAAATTGTTTTTTTTAATACATCAACATTTTTGTATCTTAACATTAAGAATCAAAAAATTGTACATGGTTTCTAATCTTATTTTTTTAAGGTTACATGAATTCAATTTTCTCATATATTTAACACAGTTACTAATTTGTATGTTAGATAAAAAGTTTTGTCGTATTTGCATACATAATATACATCCATTCATATTTTGTTGCTAATGGTACCTTCTAGGCATGCATACAGTACAGCATATTCATATTTTAAAGAAAATATGAAGTAAGTACATTGTACATATAAATACATGTGTACGTTCGTATTTGGTTAATTTTTATTTCTCCAATTATGTAAATGTAACTTTGTATTGCATAGATACATACATATGTATGTATGTATGTGCTTGAATATATAAATGTACATGCATCATCATATCATTAAAAGGTTTCATCGTGTCATATTCTCATTATTATTAACCGTCCCGTAGGCACGATAATGATGATGAGAACAATATTATTACTTGTGTTGTGAACTGAATAAATTATAATAAAATGAAAACAATGCAAATGTTATGGAAAAAAAAATATACATAGATGTACATATGAAGAAAATCATAAAATGTGCATAGATATTAGCCATATATGCATGTATATATATATAAAAAGAATATTTATAAGAATTGATCATGTATTACATGCACATTAAAATTCATGTTATTAAGAAAATAACATAAAAACGATATAATAAACAAAATGATAAAATGAAATGATATAATGTTTAAATTCTACTTTTTATGGTAAGCAAAACATTTAATCATAATATTCTTTGTAAATTGTATAAATTTTTTAAATTTCATTTTGTTTAATATATTAAAATACAAAAATCATTAATGACTGAATGAATGTTTATTTGTTAAAGAATTGGACAGATACTGTCTGAATAGTTGACAATTATTTCTAAAATAAATAAAAAATAAAGATGATGAAAATAAAAATGAATTTTTATTTATTTCTTAATCTTGTCTAGCAGGGACATTTTAATACAGTAGTTGTATTAAAAGAAAAGCAAGGTATGCAAGTAAACTGCAATATTTAGCTAAATTTATAATAATTTGTAGTAAAAATATTTTTAAAAAATGTACTTGCACTTTAGTATGTATGAATGTATTTTATATAAAAATAAATTACATACATATATGAACAGAAAATTTAATATGAAATTCAGTAAACAAATGTAAGAGCTAAAGTTATGCATACAAATTAATGCTATTATGTACAGATACATATACGTAGATATTTTTGATCGAGGCCGTTCAAATAGTGCGTGCGCTTATATTCGCATATACACATACATATATGTCATCATTCTCACACAATTCCATATATGTACATATGTATATATGTATACAATAATAAAAATAGCAAGAAATATACTAATGTATTGATGATCAGTTGATTATTCAAAAGTATAAATTGAAATTATTAAACAAAAAAAAAAAAAAAAAAATGTTTTAATGATTACAATAACAAATAATGTAGGTAGAAATATATCAGTATTCGCAAATGATATAAATACATTTATTTGTGTGTATGTAACATTATGATATTATATTGATAAAAGATGAAGATAACGGAAGAGAGGAGAATAACGACTAGAAGAAAAGGGGCAAGGATTTCAAGCTAATTCTGTCACAGACATTTTGGTTCTCACGTGATTATCTGTTACTTAAGTACATTATTCACATATGTATATATATAAAATGTGTGTAATGTGTGCGAAATATTCAATAATAAATAATCGATATATACAATGCAATGTGAAATACTTGTTTGTTTGCTCATTTAAAATGTAAATGATAAATGTATAGAATTTTAACATTGAATATACATATGTATGTACATATCTATATACTTTAGTATATAATGCAAAACGTTTATTATTATTGTCATTATTTTAATGTTTATTATTGGACGAGTATTTGCTATTTCAAGAATAAAATATACACTATCATATCATAACTTTGTTAATGTTGATTTGCGATTACGATGACCATTGTTATTTAAAATGTGAAAAAATTTATGAACGGATACAAAATAAAAATAAAAAAAAAAAATTCTTTTTTTCGTTTTAAATTTATAAAATGCTTTTAATTCGTTATTTAGGTGAGAAAAAGTTGGTATGTATGACAAAATAAAATTATACACATGAGAAAGTTGAATATGAACTTTTATTATTATCAAAATAAAAAATTTGCAAGAATGTTGAAGGTAAGTAAAAGAAAAACCCATAGATGTTGATTGTAATCTAATTGTTATAATTTTTAAAAATTTCCAAAAAAAAAAATCGAATTTTATTTTATTTGAATAATAAAATTTTAAGGTAATAAAAAAAATATTGGTTAAATTTAATGCATAAAATATCGTTACACACATGAATGTAAATGTATATATGTACGAGTATATCGAACAACTTGATTAATTTAATTTAAGAAGTATATTATCATCAATAATAAAAGTTTTTCTTTTTATATCGAAAATTTTAAAAAGAAAAATACAAAAACGAAATGCTGCACATCTCGAGTCAACTTTTATTACAAATTTATATATATATAGGAGTGGTATGCTGATGATGATATTTCACCTTGGTTTACAGTTAGTACCTAGTTTTTAAAAACTGAATTTTTATATCTTAATTTAAATTACATCATAAATAAAAGAAAATTAGAACTTATTTAAGTTGCAAAAAGAATGTCTGTTCTGTATAATATTGTATTTTCCTCTTTGCATTGGCCATTAAGTAGGAATATCTGAATCATTTTTTTTTTTTGTATTTTTTTTGAAAATTTAAATAAAGGACTTTTTCACCCTTTTTTCTGTCGAACAATATTCTTGAATGATGATGTAAGAAAAATTTTGTAATACCTACATATGTAGGTATGTATTTACAAAATTTAAATTTAATTTCTTGTAGGTACCTATTTTTCATTTAAAAACAATTGGTATGAACTTTAATTTACTTACAAATTACGTATAATGTAAGTTTAAAAGTACATAGTATATCTAAAGAGTTGAAGGAAAGCTTCATTAATTTGCATAGCACGATATACGTGGTAAATGACACACCTTTTCACAATCAGTTATTTAATCAGACGACAAAATAAATGTAGATGCACATAAGTACCAGCCAATATATGTACGTATAGATACTTGTACAGTATGTATATATAGTGCATATGAGAAATTGAGAAGTGTATGTACTTGAATTACACACAAGATGTATAGTACATATTGAATACACACATTCACATGTGTATACAGGTAACATATACAAAACAAAATTTATTAAAAAAACAAAACACAACAAAAATTATTATATACGTATATAAATAGGAAGACGACAATGATGATTGTTGATGACGACGACAACAAAAAAATAAAGAAAAAAATAAATAAATAAATGAAATTTTGCTCCCAGAAAAGAATTAAAAATAAAAAAAAAAATATGCAAAAATAAAAAAATTTTTTTTTTTCTTAAAAATATTCATTCATACATTTACAGGTTATTTATTGCACGTATTTTTTGTGTATGTGATACAGTAGTGTGTGTATTTTTTTTTTATTTAAAAAAAAAATAATAATAATAAAAATAAATTGAAAATGAAAAGAATAAGAAATGAAATAATAATAATAATATTTTTTTTTTTTTCTAAAAACAGAACAGATATAAAATGAATAATAAAAAATAAAAATTGTTCCCACGACAGAATGGCATCAATTTTCATTTCTGCTTTAAATTTTTTTTAAAATTTTTTTTTGCTTTTTAATTTTGTCTTTTTTTTTTTACATATTATTTTTTAAGAGGTCAAATTTTGCATGAGTTGCAATGTAGGTTGATTATGGTTATTATTATCACTAATATCACATAATAAATGCAATACGTTTGTACATAGTCGTATCTTTATATAATGGAAAATCAACTAAAAATATATGCAAAAAAAAAAAAAAAAAACAAACAAAACAAATCTAGAAAAACGCAAATTGATAAACTATATGTATATGTACATGTCATGGGTGTTTTTAAAGTGTTAACAAAAGCTTTGTTGTCTTCTGTTATTTTTATTTTTTTTTTGTTAGAAACAATTTTTATGTAAAAATATCTGATATTTTTGTTTTCTAAATACACATATGTACATGTAGATATACATAAGTGAACTGTAGATATAAATGATTTTTCAAGTACATATATACATACGTATTGTATAATTTTTTCAATTTTTTGAAAGTAAAAATGAGAACAATGTCAAAGAAATTAAAATAAAAAAAATAAATAAATTGCATTTCATACACATTGACATATCTTTGATTAAAGCAAGTATACTTGACTGGTACCTGTATATGAAAAATAATAAATTGAAAAACTTTCTATTAAGGAAAAAAAACTTTTTTATTCTGGATTTTTGCCAATTGATATGTATTTTCATATATATATATATAACAGTAAAAAAATGGTAAAGAAAAAAAAAATGTGTAAAAAACGCGAATAAAATAGAATGCATTCAGTTTTTACTTTTATTTAAAATTATTTATGCAAAAGTTCTTTATCATATTATGTCAAGTTTTCCTATTTATTATTGAATTACTTAACCATCGCAAAAACTACGTATGTAGTAACTGCATAACTGCATGTACTAAAGGTTTATTGAATTTTTCTTTTCAAAAATTAATAATTGAAATGTTTAAAATTTTCGAGAAAAAGTTCTAAAGAATAAAATTTGTAATTGAAAT
The DNA here is from genome assembly GCA_963971155.1 of Anthrax anthrax. Taxonomy (NCBI): domain Eukaryota; kingdom Metazoa; phylum Arthropoda; class Insecta; order Diptera; family Bombyliidae; genus Anthrax; species Anthrax anthrax. The sequence continues at coordinate 25,624,879 of OZ020119.1, forward strand.
GTTTGAAAAAAAAAAGAATTTAATAAATCTGTACATTTGTTGATGAGCACACCCATAGCTTTTCTATTTCGATTCTTTTTTAATAGTTTTAATATTATTATATTGGCTAAAGATAAAATGAAATTTAATATGTATTTTGTAATACAATACAGAAAAATCTTTTCGTTGAAATAAAAATCATGTACAATAAGATATAAAAAAAATTTTATGACTTGGCTAATAAAAATAATACATATTTAATAAAAATTTAATATCAAATTCTAATTTTCAAATTAAAAAAAAAAAAAAAAGAAGGTATTAAATTTTATTTGTAGGTGTGTGTGAATTAATGTAATATACCTATTTATGACAATATAACAATGTGTATAATGATGGTTTGATGGATATATTTACGAATAGTAGAAATGACTTGGTTCTAATAAGATGGAATCCAACTTAAACATCTTGTTTTTCAACATGACTTTTTAATGTGACATAAATCAAAATACGTACCTATATGTATGTTATAAAATGATAATGATTACTTTTGGAAAGGTCTTTCTTTTTCTTTTATGCATAATAAGTATTGATTTATAACTGAATACTATTTATTTATATTTTGGTTTATTATATTACACACATACAATACATACATACAGACCTTCACATACAAATGTGTTGGTACATTATTGTTATCATCAAAATTTAACAGATTATATTTGTAGGTATTTTATATTACAATTTAATTTGATATAAATAAACTTCAAAAGAAATAAACAAAAAGAAAAAACAAAAATTAAATAAAATCAAACGACAAAGTTTATATAGATACTATGAATATACTTATTTAGTATGATAGTGATTCTAAATAACTGAATACTGCTATACAAATTTATTATAAATGTACGAAACCATTGTGTGGGAATGCATTGTAAATTCAAGACATAATGTCCCGTAACGTATATGCGAACTGAATAGAAAATCAAATTAAAATTTTTCGTACATATAAAAATGTATATAAATATACGCACATAACTAAATATGTATATACCATATATGTTAAAAAGAACTTAAGGAGAAAAATTTCCTTGAAAAAATAAATAAATAAATAAAATGAAAATAAAAATAAAAATTATAAAAGTTAAAAGAAATAATTTTCAATTTTATTCTCTTTGAGTATTCAAAAGAACAAAAATGCAATACGCAAACATATACACACGTACGTTTGAAATGTAGGTATATACATTTTTATTTAATATATCTACAACACATACTACTGTAATATTTGCTACCATATGTACACATATATGATAATAACATTACTTTTAAATGAGTAAAATAGATTGTTGAACTCAAAAAATCAGTTTTCAATATGTACATACATGTAATAAAAAAAAACCACGTACAAAATATTATGTGTATTGTGTATACATAGTATATACATTTTAATACTTTATAATAATCGCACAATGTATGTATGTATAATAAATGTATAATTCAATACAAAATTTAATAAGTGTGTGATAATATCACATAATAATATTCGACTTCTGTAACTACGTGTATGACGCTGATGACGTGTGTGATGACAAGAATAAAACATGATGACGCTTTTCCATCTTATTTTGTTATTATTTTTATAAAGAAAATTTTTAAATTAAGGACATGCAAGTAAAAGAGCAGGTGCTTTTATAGCCTATTTAATAACTTATTTTCTCATATATTATTTTTATGAATAAAAATAATATTAATATATGCATTGGCATTCACAATATGCATGTATGTCACACAGTAACATTTTATAACCTCAGAAAGTCAAAATTGCTTTCCATCTTCTCTTTGCTACTTACTTACTTACTGGTGGTAAAGTGATTAAAATAATCATATGTGTTTACATACATGTATGCATTATTCAGATACATTATTGAGAATATACATATACATATGTATGTATATATGCAATTGAAAACAACAAAAATAATATACATAAACCACGTACTTATTACTTACGTGCAAAAGTGTATAAATATTTAATGAAAGAACAAAACGTTATCTCTGGCACCACTTATACAAACACATGTATACGTTCAAATAATCATATAATATATTCTTTTGCTGCCTACAATTTCTTACTTTGGCCTCTTATTAAATTCACCTTATTAAGTAGGTAGTATATTCGTATGAAAAAAAAAAAAAATTCAATTAAGGAAATTCAATGAATTCAAACTTGATTACGTTTCTAACGATTCTTAACAATTTTGTTGTATGAAAATTTGCTTATTTTATAAACAAATTCCCAGCATCTTTTATATAAAAATACGTTTATTTCTTTTTTATAATTTTAGCATTTTTATTTTCCTGTTTTATAAAAAGAAACCACAATACAACGATGTATTGACAATTTTGTGGTTTAATAAATTATATCTTAATGGTATTTACATATTTATATCCATAGATGTGGATACCAGAAATGTATCATAATTGATCAATTAATTGATCATTTTTAATTCATGTTAATTCTTACTATTTAAAAAAAAACAGAAGGTAAAACTCATGGATAATATTATATAATTTATCAGTTTTAAAGATATATGAGAATTTGAAAGAAATTTTTTTTGTTTTTTCAAGAAAGTACGTTATACGTACATTTCAAAAGTAATAAAAATAAAATTCTTTAGTATTTACTTACAGGCATTCATTGGGTTTACTACAATGTCCGTGTTGTTCATTACAATCCTTGGCACAACGAGCTGTAAAAAATAAATGAAAAAAAATTTAAGCAACAAAAGAATTTAATTATATTCTTTTCAAAAAATGAAAAGAAATTGAGATTACATTAATTATATGTATGTACATATGTATATGCAATTTTTCATTATGACTTAAAAATTATAACATTCTTTGTTTTAAAATATTTTGATGTTAACACCTTGCTTCAATTTAAATACTATTCAAATTACTATTCACCTCTTTGAATTTAAAAACTAAAATGGAAAATATATCAAAAAATAATAATAATTACATACTTTTGTACTATATATACCATTCATATATTTAATTATATTTTTCATGGTAATAATATAAAACATTTTTGTTGATAAAATGATGGACCAATTTATTGTATATTAAACGTAAATGTGTATGTATAACAATTTGATGTAATACGTATAATTACAATGTATAAAAAGTCTATGTAGATGCATTAAATTACCTTGTAAATGTAATCTACCCAAAAATAAAAAATTTTTTATCCATATGCAAATTATATTTTAAAATAATATAGAAAAGTACAGAAATATTGAGAAAAAAATTATTTTTTTTTGTTTACGTAAACCTACATAAGCGAGTATAAAATAATAAGTGTGCCTTTATATAAAAGGAAAATTTTCTTTTTTGTTTTTGATGCAAACAGAGTATATATATATACTAAATGTACGAAATTTATTTAATTGAACATAAATTTATATACAACGTGCTTGTTTATGTTTGTGTTATGTTTATGTGTATAAGAAATAAGATGTAAAGCTGTTGTATATTATTTGGCATCTTTATTACTTTAGTTTTAAGTTGAGAAGACCATCATATTATGAAGACAGGTGCAAAATGTTAAAAATTTTGAGGACAAAAAAGTTGAAAATAAATTCAATGTTATAACATAAGAAAACAAAAAAGGATTTCAATTTTTTTTTTCTTTCGATGTATCAAATTTTTATACATGTTTTGTGTTACATTTTTTTTTTCTTATATTTTTTATAAAATTTTTCATTTATTTTATATAAAAAACATTTTTTTTTTGTTTGATCCAAATATCGATATCTTTGTATATGTAGCAATTGTATTACGGTTAGGATGCATTCGTTGCATATGTACATATATTTTAAAAAAGATTATTCACCCCAGAGAAAATATTGTATTTTTAACAAAAATAATTTGAACAACATAGGGCAGATTTTTTTTTGTTTAGATTTTGCATAAATTGAGTTTTTAAAGATTGAAAAAAAATTAAGCACATTTGCTTTGTTTAAAAATTTAAAAATAAGAGAAGCAAATATGACATATACATTTCATCAACAGATTCGATCCTGGACTTTTAATTACGTATAGAGAAAAAAAAATTGCATTTCTACCATCAACAAAAAATAAATATGTAAATGAAATATTTTCAACTTTATACAAATAAACCATATTACAAATGCAAAAATGTTTTCGACCAATATTACCTATTGGACATCATCATGCAATTTTCTACATTGTTGCACGTGCCTTACATTATTATTATTACACCTTATAGTTTATTTTCATTCATCGTATGTGGTATTACAAGTTGTCTTGTGTAGTATTTTGCTGATTGTTTACGTGTTTAATTTTACATTCGATATGTACAGTTTCAAAAATGTATATTCTTATGTAAATGTAAAAAAAAAAAAAAATGTAATCATAACACATATAAGCTGGTACCATTCAACTGATGTTACTTCCAAATATGCACACTCATATTCAATAACATTCAAGAATTTTTCAGCTGTCCCTCATATATATTTTTTAAATATATATTTTATCATTCCATAAAGTATGTTTGTAATAATATACTGTGGAAAATTAAAAGCAGAGTGAAAATTGTAAACAATATTTTGTTTTTTGAATAATAATATATTGAAAATATTACAGGTTTTTAAATATTGAAGACAACATTTTGTATTTGTAGAAAAATAAAATAAAAAAAAAAACTAGTAGATTTGTATTGAAGAAAATTCATTAATCATGAATTAAAAAAAATAATTTCAAATTGAATAATCTTTTTTTAATTTCTATTTGGATTAATCTTTTGATGATGTTAATCTTTTTTTTTTTTTTTTTTGTCTGCAAATAATTTTCTCATAGCTTTAAAGCTGAAGTTAATTTTTTTTTTCTTTAATAATTATTCACTTTTCAATTATTTTCATTATAGAAATAATTACTAATTTAAAATCGAACAAAACAACAGAATTAAATAAATAAAGTGTTAATATCAAAACAATACAGTATTATATATTTTTTTCGTATTTAAAATATCTTTTAATCGCAAGATTAATTGGATTTTGTGGTTAAAAAATTTATTACTTGGTAAACAAATAAAAATAAATTAATATATTATTTTGTACTTTATATTTTGCAATTCAAAATAAAGTTCTAATAAAAATAAATGTGTAATAATATTAATAGTAAAAAAATCAAAAAACTTAGAATGAATTCGATTATGAATAATATATGTACATACAACAAATAAAATAATTATGCATATAGTAGACAGAGCATAGTTTTTTTACTTGAATTCTAATGTAAATAATCAGTATAATTTTTGGAATTCAACACTGCTGTTGAAAATATTTGTATACATTGATGTGTCTACAGGTAGTTAATCCCAAACTTTAAAATAGTAGAAAATTCGCGAAAATATATTTAATTTTTTTTTTATCTTCAATTTTACTTTGAACAAAAAAATTTCATCTAAACTGTTAATTTAGTTTTTAGACAAAATCCAGAATAAATGAACGAAAATTACCAGAAAATACTATAATACCTAATATAATTTTATAAAAGAAAGCACATTCATTCACATATGTATATTAAAGGGCGTATATAAATCTTAAACCTATAATTTTAAGTTTATTTTTCTTTTTGAATAAAAAAAAAATATATATAAATGTATCAAATACATATATAATATAAAATGAAATAAAAATAATACATGCATTTACATTAACATCAATGTAGTCTAAAATCTAATATATTTTATCACAATACATGAAATTTTAAATTTCTCTAAGACTTTTAACAATTTACTGCATGTATTCATACCATATACCTATATAAGAGATACATCCGTTTATTTCTTTGTTGTGTCATTATATTTTTGGTATCTTTTGTATTAAATTACAGTACATCTTTATATTTATGTATGTGTATGTACATATGTAATATACATGCAAACACTGTGTATACATAATCATTTCTTCATTTTTACTTTAATTTATTTTCTATTATTATCTGTTTTATTTTTTTAAAAAAGATATAATTAAAAAAAAAATCGTATTTCTTTTTCGTTTTTTTTTGTTTTGTTTTTGTTTTTTTTTTTTGAAAATTTCAACTGTAATAATACTTTATCAATTCATTTAGAGCAATGGATTTTAAATGAAACACTAAAAAATACAAACATTAATTCATAGTATAAAGGTAGTTAAATTTTTATAATATTCATACATATACGTATATATGTATAAATGTACATATGTGATGATATGTCTTTAATACCCGTATGTGTAATATTCACAATGTACAGTTATTTTATTGAAATACTCTGTATATTCCAAAAAATTTAGTTCAATTGTAGTTGTATCTGTGAATTTAAACAGACTTTATTTTAATTCAATGGTTCAATGTAAATGAATTGGCTAAAAACCACAAAATAAAAGATAAACTGAATAATCTAATTATAAATTTTAATATAATTGTAACTTAATGCATTGTGGTAATTTTTAATTTATCTGGGAAATAAATATGAATTTATTTTTCTTTGTTTTGTGTAGATTATCACAAACCAATTTTTTATTCGCTCTAACATATTTTTGTTTAAAAAAATTCTTCAGATACTTAAAACATAATATCAATCAAAACGAATTAATCTAAAATGTTGAAATTCATCTGCATTTGTATTTTGCATATATAAATAACATACGTATACACTGTATATGGTAATATGTTTGTGTATAGAACACTTGTTATAAAGGATTATAAATACATTATTGTTCTTTTTTTTTCAAATTGTTGTATATAAACGATTCATTTGTTTATTATCCTAAATGTAGTCGACATCTCCAGGAAATATGTCATCGTTTTAATCAAACAATTTTATTTAAATTTTCTTTCCTTTCAGTTTTTTTTTTCTTCTTCTTCTTTTACAAATGAATAATAAAAAATAAATCTTTTTAATGTGATCATATACGGGGTACATACATACATGCATACATACATAATACATATATTCCTTTATTAATCCTCTGTCCCTTCAATTTAAAAATATAAAGCATGCATATTTTGTTTGATAATCTTCATCATTTTCGTCATTTTTATCCTCTACGATCCTCAACATCATCTTATCATATAACCAGTATTTGTTTTAAACATCATATATGTATACACAAATGTGAATTTACTACATGTACAAATTTATAATGTATGTTATAAAAGAGGATCGTATGTACGGAAAGAAATCTTCCCACGCCTCGAGCACTCTATATACATATATACTTTATACACCACTATTTTATTTTTTTTTTTATCCATTTTTTTAACCTTGTTGGTTTATAGCTGCCTTTTTTCGGTCATGTGTGTAATTTTTTCAACAAAAAAATATGTTTTTTTTTTTCATTATTTGGTCCAAAAACTTGCTACTTCCTTTGGAATAACTGAAACTACCTTTATCCAAAATAATATATGTGTATCTTGCTTATATATATTAAATATACACGTATACATTTATACTCTTGTTTTAATAATTTGCTTCATACAGATCGAACATACATATGTATGTATATATTTCATCTTACATATACAAATTCATTTTCATAAAAAATTACAAACACTTTTAAAAGAACAAAGTGATCTGATATATATAAGAATGCACCTTGCATTCACAGCTGCTTTTACTTTATTAAATATCCTATAAAAATGTATGAACGTTATTGAATATATAAATACATACATATGTATATACATAAGTAGAAATTTTGGTGTTTAAAGAATAAAAAAAATTCTTTAAAAATTTTATGTATACATATTATCTGTATATAGCCAACCTTTAGAAGAAAAATTATCTCAAAAATAAAAAAAAGTAAAAAATTGACTGTATGTGTACATACACATGTGTAGTGCAAAGAACCACTTGTGTCTATCTTAAAGGTATAATCTTTCTTTGATGATATGGTATCAGCAGGATCATTTTTCTTCTCCTTAACATTTACTTAGTGGTTGTTTTATGTTTTTTGTTATTTTTTTTTTGTTTATTTCAGTTTACTAACATGGGTAAGATTTTATTTTTATTTTTTCTTATTAAACATTTTAGAAATTTCTACAGTTTTTTCTAATTAAATGACTTTCTAAATCATTTTTAATTTTTTTTCTTTTTCTTTTAAACAGGATATTTCAAAGCTACGAAAAATCTGAGATAAAATTTTTCGATTTTTTGTTTTGATTTGATATACAAAATTTCGAAATGAATTTGAACATGAATTATTTTTAGTTATTATCCACAAAATTTTTAAGTTTTATTTTTATTTAGTTATCTATGTTTATCTAAAAAAAAAGTTAATTGATTGATTCAAATATTATTTGAATATTAAAATAAAATCAAATAAAATGATGGGAATATTAACAAAAAATATAATGTTAATAAGTTAAATTGATCTTGAATAATTTTTTTCTCATTTGTTTTAACATAACATCAAAAAGTTAGTTAATATGTGTGTTAACTATTATGTTGCCGGTTTATAATGCAAAATTGCAGAAAAGACTTTACACAATACATACATACATATGTATGTGGATAACAAAACTAAGGAACAGAATGCAGAGTAAAAATAAAAATAGAATAATAAAAATAAAATGTTTGAAACAAGTTTTGTTCATTTTTTGTGCATGTATATACACTTCCATACACACATACATACATTTATGCCTGCATCTTTTGATTCTTTTTTTTTCTTAAATTTTGTTGCATTATAATGAAAAGATTTGAACTTCAAGTGGAGAGTTGGAGCAAAATCATTTCCCACAATTCATTTAACATTGTAAAATTAAAAACCACCACACTCTTCCTTCCTTTCAATTTATTTTTATCCTTTTCCTTTCAATCGATCTCTTTTTTATGTATTGAAAGCAAAAGAAAAACAATAAGATAAAAAAAAAACCTATTTTGTCTGTCGTCTTATATCTTTTTTAAATGTAGAATTTTCTCTTTTTATTCCAATCATTATATCATACATTATATTAATGTATACCTTCTTTTAAATTGTTTTTTTGAACTTTTTATCGTTTCTTTTTTTTTGTTTTTGTTTTTTTTTTTTGTTAGTTTTGCACTTTTCTGCCCATTTTTGTTGCATGTACTTCATTTGTAGGTCTCATTGCTCCCATAAACTGAAAAATTGGAATAATATTAGCAGCACCAGCAGTAACAATAACAACAACGACAACACTATTGAAACAACACAGCTGAGTTCATCAGACAAGTTTAAGTATTTCCTTGCACTTTCTGTTGCAATAACTGCACATTTACATGTACATTTATAATGTGTTTTTGTATTAAATATATGTGATGGCCATATACACATAAAAATTTATATAAAAATAGAGATAATGATATAGAAGAATGTATAATATACGTTAAAACCTGAGAATTATACTTCATCATTACTTCATTTTTTTTTTGTTTCTTTTGGTTCCGAAACTGATGCCTGTAAGATACCTCACAAAACATAGCATAAAACAAAACACGACCTTATATCCGATCTTATATGCTATCTATATAGATATAGGAAAATATATATACTTGAGCAAAAGTAGCTGAGACCATTGAAGACCTTATGTTTTATTATGTTTCATTATGTACACCCAAATATATAGTATTAGTTTTTTCACATGTATATGTAAATGCATATAAAATTGAAAAATATATGTAGATGTGTAATATATCAATATCATATAAATTCTATAAATATAAAGTATACATGTATGTGAATAAGTTTAAGATCTTATAAATGTTGTGTAGATCACACGCTATAAGAATGTATCTTTAAGAATATAAAGAAGAAGGAAAGTAGAAAAAAATGATGCAATTGATATAGAAAATAAAATAATAAAAATATAATGAAAAAGTACCACAAGAATCAAAAACTAAAAAAAAAAAATGTATTTATTATAAATAAATAAAAATTATGAAGAAAATGTTGCAATAAGTTATAAAAATATACCTATTTGAAAAAAAAAAAAAAACTAATTATTATACATCGCTTATTTGTGAGCTTTCATTGAATTATTCAAAGATTTAATAAGATGTGGAGCACGAAAATGGATCATCATCAGATTAAGAAAAAATGTTAAGTGCACTACAACATTGCACAGTTCATCGCTGACATTGCGAGAATATACCTTGAAGGCATCACACGAAATAGTAGCTCATCTCGTTTATATAGAAAAAAAAAGGATAAAACTCGTTTTGACTTTTATTTTATTTTTTTATAATTTTCTTATTTTGATGTATGTACATACATACATATAAGTATATATGTATGTGAATTTGAGAAATCTGTTTTTATTTTAGTTTGATAAATACATACATATGTATGTTTATATAAATTCATAGATGATGAGGATCATACGGAAGATTAAAAAGAAGAAACTAAAAATTATGTTCCCAGAGGCATCCTTTTTACTTTTATTCATCTATTCATGTCTTCCTTGAATTTTAAAAGAAGAATGCAATGTCTTGAATTTTTACTTTTAGAAGAAAAAAAAACTAACCTATAGCAAATCGATACTAAATCATCGAGAATAGTTTATGAAGAAATTTCTAACAATATTTTTAAAGTATGTCTAGCATATGTACACATACATACATACATATGGTACATGGATACATGTGCGTAAAAAATATACATATGTATATATAAATGTGTCTTTCTTTGTCTTCTTAAAGTGTTTGAAAATTGGAATTTATTTTATAGGCAATCCTAGGAATTTCAGCGTTTCGTAGGAAAATTAATAAAACTTTCATTTTCTATATATTCACTTAAATATCGATCAAATAAGTATTCCTTTTGAAAATTGTTTTTGCAATAAGATAATGGAAGTTTTTCTTTCTTTTTTGAATAACATAGGTAGTCATAATAAAAATAATTTTGTGTCGTGAATATTGTATTCAATAACTTTTTTTTTTTTAGGTTACATCGGTACATTCAATTAATTCCAATGGTTTTTACAAATTCAAAATGTCATTTATGACCTTAATACTAATACCAAGATATATTACATTGATATTAATCATTATTAATTGTTAATAAGAAATTTTTCTTTTCTAATAATTATTTTGTTTTCCATTCTTACATGTATTCATGTGTTTATGTTTTTTATATGTATTGATATAAAAACGGTTAAATATTGTAGATACAAGAAAAAATGAATAATATCTATGATAATCATCAAAAACATCATCTTCATCATAAGCATACATGAATATATCGTATGCAACGTACAAAACCCATCGCCATCACCATCTTCATATCATCAGTGTCATCACTGTTTTTCAAATGATGATCAATGAATCTTCTTTAATCCAACAATTTGACTAGGTCTCTATGTATATGTATTTGTACCCATGTTTGATGCATTTTATATAGTATACACGTACCAAAAACTATAGAATATCGTTATAACAGTACCTGCACATATTTAAAAAAAAAAATTTTTTTTTTATTTATTCATATTTTATTGAAAATCTTGTATATATATTTTCTTTATTTTCTTTTTATTTACTAGGTGTTTGATTTCACTATGTGTATTTCCCGTTTAACTAGATTTATGCTATGTATCATAATAATGTGTATATAATAAATAAAATATTATTTTTTCGAACATATTATACATTATTAGTCAATATAAGTATTTGAGCAATTCATTATGTACATACATGATGCAGCAAATACTGTATAAAAATTAAATGCATACAATCATATAGTATATTTTGCACCATTACGACTGTTATAAAATGAATACTAACTTAAATTCCTAAATAAACTTGTTGTATTTTTATATAAAATGCATCAGTATGATATTATAAATTTTTTACATATTTCATGTTGTTAAGATTATAAACTTTAAATTTTACTTTTTTTTAAATTTTATTTTATTCATTATATTTTATCGTTTAAAATAAATAAATGAATAGTTAAATAAATAATATAAAAATATAAAATGTGACATGATCATATGATTTTATTTCTTAGGTTTACTATTTTTAGTTTGTGTGTTTTTTTTTTCTTGTTTTCCTGTACTTAAACTTTTTACTAGTAATATTTCAATAATTTACTTTTATAACAAATCTATACTAACATTATTTCTTACGTTTATATGAAAACGTATAAAAAGAAAATTAAACAAATTAAATAAAAAAATTCGATTAAAAATTTTTTAAAACTTTCTTATAAAAAAAAAAATAAAATAAAATTTAAAAAATATTCCTTTTACATTTGTTGTTACACTTTCATTTATTTTAAAATTTCAATTAAAAAAAAAAAAAAAACATATATTCAATGAAAGTGTGAGCACATGCTATTTTACTCTTTATAAAGTTTGTTATAGTTTTTTTTTTCGTTTCGACTTGATAGCGATGCAGTAAAATATTTAGAGTACAGTAAGATCGATGAGAAAATTAATAATTATAAAAAGGTAATTATTACACAAAAAAATACACAACGCAATTCGATGTTGATACTTGTAAAGCATTTAAGTGAATTAATTTTAATTTCAATTTCTGTAAGATGTTTTTTGTTGAATTATTTTTTTATTAAATAAAGACAAGTATCATGTAATAAAAAGGAAGAAAATTCAAATAGTAAAAGACATATTCATACATGTTGCAAAAGAAGTAAAAATAAAATAAATAAAAAAAAACCAAAAAATAATATAGTGAAAAGAATTGCGTAAATTATGTTCGTAATGAATTACATTATGAAAGTCTATTCAAAATTTTATATATTGCAAGAAATTACATACATAAAGAGTACGTATACATTTCTTTTATGTAGAGTGTAAAATTTATGTAAATCAACTCAAAAATTTTGAATTTAATAAATTATATACATACGTATATGTATACACGTAAACATAACGTTGTGTAAATTTGAAATAAAATAAATTTAGTAAATGTATATATGTGATAATTCTTACCTTTTGAACAATAATCACCTTGCCAACCGGATATACAAACAATTTCTCCAGTTTCTGAGCATGTATAATGACCAAATTGATCATCACGAGGCCGACATAAATTAGCACATCCCGGCCCATAATAATGTGCATCGCATGTAACACGAAAATCATATTGTATCCAAGAATGAGATGATTCTTGTTTATCTTCAGTCCATTCAGATGATACTTCCAAAACTTTTTGTATTGGTAGTCGAGATATTAAAACACCTGAAAAAATATGAAAGATATTTTTTGTTTTTTTGTAAAAATTGTGTAGCAAATTATAATAATAGAAGTAAAAAGTAAGATTTCTTTTCGATACTTTAAGAACAAGAGATAAAAAAAAAAAGAAAATGATTAAGAAAAATTTTGTTAATCGATAAGAATAATCTTTGTTTGAAATAAATAAAAAAATGATAAAAATGTTGTACATATGATGATAAAATACTGATAAATATGATTGAAATTTAAGAAAAAATACTTATAAAATTTTTTGAAATAAATAATTAATAAATTATATCGTTGTTTGGAAATATTTCTACATTATTCGTATCTATAGCGTAGTTTTTTTTTTTCATTGTAGAGAAACTTGTAAAAATGGATGATCAAAATATTCAACAGTTAATTGGTTTGAAAAGAAAAAAAAATTTGAAATTAAAATTAATATTTAATAAAAAATGACAAGAATCTTTTTTAATAATCTTAAGTATACTTTTAAAGTAAAAATTCTTTTTCGGGTATATTAAAATTTTATACATATTATGTATGTACATATTTCTTTAACGCATTCAAATTTCAGGTATCATTGTCACCACATACAATGTATAATACCATCATATATATATATACTGTCGATTAAGTATGTGTGCATTTTCACGGTTCTTATATCAGAATAAATATCTTTAAGGTGTATTTTACTTTAATATCTTTTAAATGTGAACGTTATCGTTTCGTTTTCTTATTATTTTTTTTTTTTTCTTATGATAAGTTTACAATGTTTTCGGTGTAAAAACAAAATCCCTAATGAAAAAAATATACAAAGCGCCAAAAATTATTTAATTTTAATTTTTCTTTTTTTTTTTTTAAGTAATAAAAATGTCTGAGCATTTATAAACGTATCGGTGAATTTATATTTTATACATATACACTTATATACATGTATACATGAGTAGAAAATAATCACCGAATAAAATTAAAAGCATGAAAAACTCATTAATTAAAGCGTATACCAATGTTATGATGAAAATGATGATTGTATCTTTCATCATTTTTGAATAATTATATTTGTGGATGTATGTACGTAGCTTGTAGTGGATACGTACGTACGAATATATGTGCATGAAAAAACGAAAAGAAAATATATTTTTCTTTTTTTAATAGGTAAAATACGAATATTTAAAAAAAATTTTATTTTATAAAATTGAAAGATAGAACCTTTCTTTTTATAAAAAAAAAAAAAAAAATTTATCTGGTTTTTACATATGTTTCTTACTAGACAAAATGTGTATTGTTGGTGTTGTTCATTTTTTCAAAATTTAATTTGCATTAAATTTCTTCTACAACTACTTACATTTTGTTTTGATAAAACAATAAATGAAAGTTAAAATGCCGACATGTACTTGTACTCAACATTAAAAAATAATTATTGGCAAAACGAGAATACTAAATAACAAGAACAAATATAAATTGACAATTTATGTAGGTAATAACAATATTATAATTTTGTGGGTATTAATTTCCATTTAAATATGGAATGAATAAAGTAATAAATATTTTAATGAATATTTTGCTTCAAGTAAAATAGGGAACTACATTTCAACATTAATAGACAGCTTGATTTAGACAGATTTAGGAAAAAAATAAAATAAAATAAATAAATAAAAAATAAAATATGAACAATGTAACTATTTTTACTTAACATATATTTTTAATCAAAATTTATTATGTTGAATTATATTATTAATACAAAAACAAGGTAAATACTTAAACATATTAACCAATGTATGAAAATTTTTTTTAGAATGTATGCTTACATTTACTATGTATTAATATGCAAAAAACAGCAGGTACAATTCGATTATGCACAGATTCATATGGTTTGAAAGAGTTTTCCATTCTACCATTACCAATGCTTTAAACAAATTTATCTTATTTACGTCAGACGTATGTGTACGTTCGTATATGCATTCAGTTTTATGCGTATTCGCTTAAAAAAATTACATTCTTCTCTAAAAATCTATTAGTCGAAATTAAAATATTTCATTTATTTATACTTGATTTTTCACTACATATGCATACATACAATATAATCATTTTTAGCATTTAGTATGTGCCTACATACTATATTATGTACTTGTAACAAATCAAATGTGTATATTTGTATGTACATATGCAAAAGCTGAATAAATGGCATTCATCTATTACAAATACAATATGCTTGTGATTTTATACGGTATAAAGGTAAGGATAGTAAACAGCAATGCACATTTTTTATGCATTCTCGATGCATTCGTTCACCTAAATATTTTCTGTTTTACTACCCACCATTATACCTATATAATACTTATTATTAAATAACAACCAAACCAACAAATAAATTTAACTATTTAAAATTTAAGTAATATAGTCGAGTCTTTTCTTAGACTTTATGTCTCATTCTCATGATTAACTTAAAATTTTATTCACTTATTAAGCGATATATGAAAATTAAATTCGATTTATTATTTTATTTTGTTTTTTCTTTCAGTGTTGCTGTTGTATATAATTTAATTTTTCAATTAATAGTTACATTCATACAAATATTAAATAATAAAATAAGTTTAAAATTTTATTTCTTCATATGAGGTCTTTTGTTAAATGGCATAAATGCTAAAAGAAAATTAAAAATAGTAAATGATAGAAATAAAAATAACAATAATGTAATATGTAATTGTTTAAAACTTCATTATTGTATTTGTAATGAAGAGGTGATAAAAACGAAGATATTTCATGATTTCATCTATGTTTTAATATCTATATAGATACTCATACAAATAAATAGTAGATATTATATACAGTTTCAAGCATCTATATTTTTGTACATATATATTTATGTATGTGTGTAATGTGTATAAAATATGTAATGTACATTACACTTAGCAGACTTAATAAATTGTACAAATAAATCTAACTGATATTATATACAAACAGATAAAAAGACATTTAAAATTCTGCAAAAACCTGTCCTCAAAAAACACCTGCACCAATACATTCATAAATAAATGCAGTTGGTTTCTTTTTATATAGGTACATAAAGCTACTGCATCACGAACGAATATTTATGTACATTGTGTTTTTTTTAATCTTTTACACATATTTGTAATGATGTATATTGTTGTATACATTTTACATAAGACAGTGGCAAAAATAAATGAAATGAAACAAAGTTTTCTTCTGATAAGAGTTAAAAAAAAATGTATATACCAACGGAAAGAAAAATCAGTTTCAAATAACAGGTATGTATGTATTTGTTCATATTTTTCATATATAATTTTCAATTTTTTTATAAGCCATTAAATTTTATTAAATATTCACTAAAAGAAAAAAAAAGAAGTAAAATCAAAATGTATAGAAACAGGACATTACAAAATTTTCAATTTTTTTATGTATATATACATATATACATAGATAAATTATTTCATCGTAAAATTTTCAAAATTTCAAAATTTAATTGTGTTTGTGGTTTATTTCCTTTCTTAGTTGATATAAACAAAAAAGAAAAACAAAAAATTGTTATTAAACCACCACCACCGGATGGTATGTATTTATGCAATTGTATATATACAACATTTTACCTTTGGAATTATATATGTATGTATATCCAAAATATATGCAGTTTATATTGTATGCGTTCACGCACATATTTGATATATTATTTAATAATAAATGTGTTCATTCTTTATTATATGTTTTTTAAGTTGATATGTAAAAACTATCACCATAAACTTAAGCTGAACACAGGATATTTACTGGTTTTCATAATAAGCCACAAAATCTTTAAATTTATTATTTTTATGT
The DNA here is from genome assembly GCA_963971155.1 of Anthrax anthrax. Taxonomy (NCBI): domain Eukaryota; kingdom Metazoa; phylum Arthropoda; class Insecta; order Diptera; family Bombyliidae; genus Anthrax; species Anthrax anthrax. Next base: position 25,641,913 of record OZ020119.1, read on the forward strand.
TTTGTTACAATATCATTTTGTGTTTACTCTTTTAGACATAATTTCCACCTTTTTTTTTATCGAATCCGTTTTTCTTCCCTTTTTGTCAAATATACACATATGTATTTCATCAAAAATAACTGTATTAAGGTTATAAGATATTTTTTCCGTTTGAATTAAGTTATGAGAAAAAAATGGTAATAAAAATTCGTCAAATAAAAAAAAAAATATCAATGGAACATGTGTTTATCATAAAGTCACACTTTAATATAATATACAATTCTCGCTTTTAACGACATACGTCCATATGATGCACAATTTAATATGGATATTTAAGACCTTTAAACTAAATTTTAATGCAAAATTTTCAAGAATTCATCTACAAAAAATCTGTTAATTTTGTCTGTTTTATTTTACTATTTTGTTTATATCATTTGTTTATGAAATTTTGATAAATTTTATATTTTATTTAATTTTATTTTTACTTTTTGTTATGATAATAAATCTACGAAAACTCGTTTTAGTTTTTATCCATTTAAATACATACGTAATTAGATTCTTTTATAAAGTGAAAAAAAAAAGGGTAAAGAAAAAATTGTGTCATTTGATATTGCACATCCTTATGGATAGCCTTATAGTACATATAAATATGTACATACATAAATATCATGTGTGGTTTATGAATATTTTTTCATAAAATAAAAAGCACATAAAGTACGAGTAATGCACGACAAACACACGTAAATATGTTGTATGAAAAAAGAAGGCAAATTTCAAATAGACAGGATTTTATGAATGAAAAATAGCACATTTTGCGCAAGCGTTGTTCACTTTAAATTGCTTATTTTTAAAAAAGAAATTAAAAAAAAAATACACACATACATATTTATATCCGAAGATACTTTAATACACTTCGCTTACAATATTAACGTAATGTTGTTTTTGTACTTTGTTCATACTGATTTTATATGTATAAGGTGTATTATTTGCATATATTTTAAGTTTTTTATGATACATAAATGTACATACATCAAACACATGTACAATAAATTTAAAGGAAGTAAGGGTAGAGGTTGAAAGAAAAATAAAAATTTAAAAACAATAAATAAAAAAATTTCAAAAACCAAATCGAAGAGGGTTTAAATGATAAAAAGATTCTTTCGTTTATATTCAGGAACTTCCGGCAGACAAAGTTTTGAATAACATAAAAATAAAAATATGTACCTACATATTTAAATCAAAAAGGGTATTCGCACACAATTAAGTAACCACGTAAACGATCTTCACAGTGTTTACATGTTTAATTTCTGTAAGATAAACCGAAATTATAAAACAATGTTTTTCATTATAAATTTTATTTTTCAATGTACCATTTGATAATTTTCTATAATAAAATTTTTTTTTTTAATTTTTTTAAATTGAAATGTGACCTTGAAATTGCTATGGGCAGAATTTTTTTACATGATCATTTTAAAAACATATAAATGTAATTCGTTGACCTCAAATACACATTATAATTTTTTGTTGTTGTAATTTCAAATCAAGTTCGAATATATGTACTTTGTGAATATGTATTCTTACATTAATTTTTTAACTGGGCATACCAGTGTACACGGGAACACGGGTGTATATGTATATTAATTTCTTATAAAGCTACAGAATACTTTGATTTTGAGTTCAAATCGTTTAATTTAATCCTCAGTTGTCTTTTTGTTTTTTTTTTTTTGAATTTTCTGATTTTTCTGTATACATATAACACCATGATGCAAGATCCTACTTTAGTTTGAAAACATGATTTTTATCGCATTTTGCATTGCAATGGAAACCAAAATTTCAAAAAGGTGGAGTTGAGTAATTCTTTTCACTACATGTACATATGTATATATTCTAGCAATATTATACCGCCGAGACTTTAAGAGATGTGTTCTTTAATTTTTTCTCCTTTTGTTTTGTTTTTATTTCGTTACAAACATTAATTTATTTTGCTAAAGATATGTTCATTCTTTGTACGAATTTTTTTTTCTTTTACTATTTGCAACATACCATTTAAGATATTTATTTATTTCATTTTTCTTGATTTTCACATACACAATCATATACACAGATATTTACATATATTGCATTACTACTACATTTATGTATTCCTTATGATGTTTATATGTATATAATGTGCACGTTTTATAATATACATACATCTGTGTATGTACGTATTTTGAATGCGCTTTAACTTTTTGTACCATGGTAAATGTTCATTCTTGACCTTAAGGTCTCTCTTTAAACTGAGTCTCAAAAAGGTAAAAATATGCACTATAATATTATGTTTGAATATCAGTATGTGCAAAATCAAAAAGAAAAAATATAGATAAGTAAATAAATTTTAAAAATTTACCACACTGAAGAAGATACATCGCGTTTCTTTTATTTTGTCCTGAAATGTATATATACTATATACCATTTTATATGTTTGCTATTTATTTTGTGTTCACTTTGAAATTATGCAGAAACTAAAAAATATTTTTTTCTTCTGCATTATACTCTTATATATCTTTTGATTTTCTTTGTATTCGTGTATAAATGTATGTACGTTTCAAAAGTGACTTTTTACAAATTTTTCAAATTCATCAGATCTTTCTTTAAAGTTAGTAAATATGTACATACATAGCTAGTAACCTGAGAAAAGTCAAAAAATTCCCGAAAAGTAATTTTTCTTTTGTTAATATTGTTACATCAGTTATATGATTTTTAAGGTTTTTATATTTATCTTTTGATTGTCATCCCTTTTGGAAAAAAAAAAGACAAAGAATTTAAGAAAATGAATCTTAGTATAAAACCAAGGACAAATCAGTTATTTTTAATTTTAACTTACTCTTGTATACAAAATGCATACATACTTACATATGTATACAAAAACTAAGGAAAATGAAAGGAATTATATTACATGGCTACAATTATTTCTAGTTATGGTTTTTATGTTTTTCTTTTTCTTTTTTTCATTCTTTTTATTTTGTTTGTTTGGGCGGATTTGATACATCTATAGAATCACAGCCAAACTAAATAAACTGATACATATGTACGTATAGTGTACAATATACATACATATATTAATAAAGAAATATGTACAAGGAAAATAAAACGAAAAATCGACAGATGTAACAAAGCAATAAAAATTTTTACCTGAAAGATTGATTAACGATCACGATTTCGATATTCTACCTTTTTGTTTTCATATCTTTCTAACATACAAAAATAAAAATCAGAAATATAGAATTCAAATGAAGAAAACGAAAAAATAAACTATTCAAATAAAAATTTTCTTAGAATTTTTTCTTTTTTCTTTAAAAACTAAAAAAACTTTTCTTTTAAATTTATTATTTATAATTTAATAATACAACGTAATAGTAGTAGAAAATTTAAAATTTCTGGCACATAACATATGTATTTCCATGTATTTCTAATAATGTATAGTTAATTGTTTTGCTGTTTTCTGATTTTCCAATGTGTTCATCCAGATGTTTAAATGTTGTGCCAAAATTTGTTTTTAATATATTTTGTCAAAAATAACATCACATGTAAGCAAAATAAAAGCGGACATTTTTTTATTTATTTACTTTTTTTTTATAAACTTTTATTCATTTATTACTTGATTTATATTGTAAATTATAATAATTTTAATAAATATTATGTTTTCCAGACATTCAAATTGCCTTACAAAATCTTATTTTTTCAGTTTAATAAAATGAGAAATGAAATGTTGGAAAATATCCAAAGTAATTATAAAATTTGGCATTTTCCAAGAAAATAATACTATTCAAAATACTAAAAAAAAAAAAAAAAATTAAGTTGTTTATTTAACATATCAGAGATAATATTATTATAATGTTATTTTGTCTATACAATTTTTTAATTTCATTACAACTTTTATGCTGGCTTTTCAATGATTTTAATTTCATTTTCAAAAAACGTTTTATATATGATAATTTTTTTTTTTTTAGATATTTGTTAATTCTAAATGAATTTTATTATGAGTATTGTGCACATCAATTAACATCCACGATAAATTTACTAAACGGATGTATCACCTTCAATGTATTCAATATCGTGTATAAATAGCAAATACATAAGAATATAAATTTAAAAAATTATAAAAATAATTTTTTTATGAATAATTTTCTTCTATTTTTCCTGTTCACAAATTAAAGTTTCAATAAAATAAAATGTGTAATATGAAAAATGTACATAAGATGTACATAAACGTATTTATGTACTCGTATGTATAAATTTAAATTATCAATTACTTCATTAACATACATATGTATATTTTTTTATGATGATATGTACCATACACAATAATTATGATTATTTATATATAAATTACACCTGGCCACCACCTGGAGATTTTAACTTTAATATTAATTTACTTGCCTGATAGCTTGCACATACAAAACTCATACATTGATATTTATGTATACAATATATATTTTTTTATTATTTAACAAATATAATGGTATTACCTCCTACAAGGTCGTACCCGCATTTTTTTTTAATGCATACGACATGAAGCATCTCTAAAACTAAAGTCATTATAATTATTATTGCTGTTATTATTATTGAGCATTTTGTTGTCATATGTATTATACACATATGTATGTACATAACATGTACGTATACTACTCGTATAAAACGTTCATTGATGATTTTTATTTTAATTGTTTGTTTTTTTTTTAATGATAAATTATATTTTTTAATTTTTACACACGTACACTTTTTTTCGCTTTTTTGTTTACACATTTTAAGACCTATTATCATTTGTGTTATTGTTAATTTTATTATTTTATTTATACTTTTCATATTATTTTTGAATTTTTCTCACTATATTTAAATAATAATAAAAAAAAAAAAAGTAACAAAGGTCAGACACATATGTGAAATGGGTAGGTAGGTACATATGCATATGCAATTATAAAGATCATCCTAGTTTTTTTTTTTTAATATTCTAAAAGTATGAATATCTTATTTATCAAATTATGTCATCAATTTATACTAATGCAAAAATATGATCATTTTGTAATTGCATGATAGATACATTAAAGCAAATATATTAAAAATTAACATAAAAATTATAAAATTTCAAGCAATAATTTATTAATTATTTATTTGATGATTTTTTAGGTAGTAAAGTTGTCTGTACAATTCTTAACGGTTTGAACAAAATGTATAGATTTTAATTAACACGATTTTCTTATGATTTACTTCTTCTTTTTTTTAATGGTACATAAAAAGGAATTTAATAAAATACAAATAAAAGAATATAAAAAAGGAACAGAAAACTTTAATTTGATTGTCTAAATTTATAACGATTGTACATTTATTTTGGTTTCCTTTGATTTAACTACATATTTATATGTTTGAATGCAAATAAATTGTTGATTCATAAAACTCAAGAAATTTGTTTTTTTTTTATAACTTTTAAGATGCGAAAACAAAATCTTTTAAATTTTCATATTCACATGAAATTTAGTAAATTCAAATGAAATGAGGATACACCATACTCATAAAATTGTTAAGTTATTTGGATCATCTTATGGAAACTACCTGCTGAGTAATTTGATTATTGTACAAATTCGTTTATTTTATTTTTTTTTTAATTTTGAATTCTTTTCTTTCCCTTCTTTTATTTTCTTGAATTTAAGAATTTTTTCTTGTCTCATTGATTTTGATATTTTATAAATTAATTTTGTATACTCTATTTCTTTTTTTAATTTTCGATTTATGATAATTGAAAGTAGTATTATTAATTACGTGCATATGTGCACGCTGCTATATCACGATTAATTTATAAAAATTAATTAAATTCACACAAAATTTAGTCGTTAGTGCATGCACAATAATATATTTTTTTTTTTTTTTTTTAAAAAAAAGGAGTATTGTTATTTCTATAAGAAAACGTGGTATAAAAAAAAATAACTTAAAAAATAAAACAAATGTTTTTAACACTAGCGTTTGAGTTAAAAATATGTTTTTAAAGAAAACAAAAAATAAAAAATTGAATAAATTATAATTTTCTTGGTATAACTGATTTATTTATTCAATTTTTTATTTATTTACGATTTTGTGTATTTTTTGTTTAAGCTTACATTGTCAGATATAAATTGTTGACTATATAAGCACATGCATACAATCTTCAGTGTTATAATGTAAAACGAAGAAGTTTCTCCTTTATTGATAGTATTAGTAGTAGAAAATACATGAAAATAAGACAACAATTTTTGAAAAATAAGAAAAGAAATAGCCATTTCGGCATAATGTAAAATTATACTATATGGTTAGTTTATTGGTCTATCTTGTATCTCTTGATGAACTTTCATTATTATGTTTCAGGTTTGTGTGTGTCTACATGAATATTTCATTATGCAGTTCAACACATACATATGTACATTCATACATAATATGGCCTTCTCAAATTATTATCTAAAATTCAATCAAAAAAATTCAGAAAAAAAATAAATAAATAAAAAACTAGCAACGCCTTCAACCAATTTTTCATTTTACTTCTGTATTAGTTCAAAGTTTTTTCACTATGACATATCACACATATGAAAAGAAAATAACAAATTTCTTCTCCTCAATAACTTCTTTTTATATCCAGATTTTTTTTTTTTAAATTTATAAAATGCTTAAATTACTCTGTAGACTTAAACTTTGATGACAATGTAAAGTGGTTTGTATTTCAATTTTTTTTTTCACAAAAATTTTCCTTACATTTCAGTTTAAAGTTTTTTTTTTCAAAACACATATTTTTTTTTTTAGTTTTTTGTTTCATTTTATGTTTTGTGTTTGATTAATTTGAAGAAAACTTTAATTCGCTGTTAACTTACTGAAATTAGATACCTTTTAGCATCTTAACATTTTATCATTGTATAATGCCAATACAACGTCTATTACTTATATTATAAATGTAATATGTATACATATACATGTAAAGCGTACAGATATAGAATGTTGTACATATTTGTCGTTATTATTCAGTTACACACAATTTAGTTTTAACGTAAATATTTTATTCATTTTATTTTTCAAATATGAATTTTCTATGTAATATAAGATTACACGACAATTTTATTTTGATATACTACATTCACATTATAGATTTCCTTTTCTGCAACAAAACAAATATACATAATATTGTATACACTTTATATTATAACGTTTTGAGAAATATAAAAATTAAACAAAAAAACTGCAAAAATCATTTGACCGTAACAATATGAGCACTCAATACACCTGAATTAATGTTAGATACAATTTTTTTTTTCCTTTAGCAGATTATTGACTTCTTGTGCAAAAACAACATATTATACGTTTTTTTTTGTTTTTTATTTTTTCATTTTATTTTCATTATATTTGTTTTACCTTCTGTTTACAATATATGCTATCATATGTATATCTTTACCTCATCATTCACAAGACAGTTTTCTTCAATTCAATCACATTATTATGTATTTTTATTGTGTCCAAGAACTCGTTTCAATTTATTATATTTAAACATATAATGTGTATAATTATGATCATTTTTTATTTATTTATTTATTTATTTATTTTGTTTTTGTAATTATTACTATTATTATTTTTTTGCTTTTTTTTTCATACATTCACATTTTTATTAATTAAATCACTACACAGTTTTCATTATTATTATCATTTATTTTAACTTATAAGATACATAAAAATTAAATCAATAAATTAAAAAAAAAAGTCACAGTCACAAATGTACATATTGTGTATTCTTAGTAGCGATCATTTATATATTTTTCACTGTATGGTAACTTAGATACATACATATGTATGTGTGTTGCATTGCATGTATTACAAAAATACAAAAACATTACATACTGTTTCAAAACTACAAAGATACACATATGGAGGTACATATGGACGAGTATATCTAACAAGTTGCTTTTTTATAAATCTAAGATATCGCGTTTTTTGTTTTCTTCTTATTTTTCTTTTTCTTTTGCTAATGTACATATACATATACTATTTTTTGCAAGGTCTCATATATACAATCACAAATAATAATAAAAAAAATAATAATAAATAATAATATTAATAATAAAAAGCAAACAAATCAACGGATGTTGTTTCAATTCTTTGTGAATCGTTAAGAAATCATTACGTATCATATAATGATTTTTTTTTTCATCAATTTTTATTTTTCTTCTTAACATTTTTTTTTTGTTGATATTATTTTTCGTTTTTTCATTAATTTTCCTTATTTATTTATTTTTTAATATGTTTAAAATAAAAAAGAATCTTTTTATGGGATACTAGCACAAATAATTTAATCCTACATGCACGATTGTCGTTTTAACAAATACAATATTTCATGTTTAATTTTGATCACATTAGAGTGAATATATAATAAGTAAATTTAATTATGGGAAAGTTTCTTTTTTTTTTTTTTGCGGTATCTATATATGCATATTCTAATTTTTAATTAAAAATCAATGAATTTTTTTTTTTTTTTTTAATTTTTAACAATTACATAAATTACATAAAAAACAGATTTAATTATCTAAACAAGAATTTAAATTCAAGTTAAAGTAAAATGAAAATAAAATAATAAATAAAGAAAAATACATTTTCTAACATGTAGATATTTATAAATGTATTTTTAGATCCTATGAGTCACGTACTGTATTCAATAACATGAAATGTGCATTTTTATTTTTATTAATATGCTTATAAATGTTTAACTATAAATTACTAACATAGAAGTTGATAAATTTCAATATTGATAATAAATCTATTGTAAAATAATATTACAATAAGATAATACCTTGAGTTTAGAAAGAGTCATCAGCCTTCACTCAAACCAAATCAATTGATGAAGTGTCACAAGTATATTACATAAAACAAGATAAAAAGACCAATAAGACACGCGGACATCAATAGAAAAGCGAATAAATTTATATATTCATATTGATGCATACATATTTCATTTATAAAGTTTCATTATTTGGAAACAAAAATTTAAAGGTGTGTTTTTTTATTTTGTTTTATATATTTGAACAGTATGTACTACATATAAGTATAATTTGTTTTGATTATATTGTGTCATCATTTTTTTTTTACGTACATTTATACGTATGTATTATTTTTCAAGGTCTTGATACTATTCTTTTATTATAACATAAGTATGTCAAAATGTAGGCTTTAATCTATGAAACTATCAAATTTATACTGTCAAAATTTTATATTGAATTGATAAAAAAGAATTTCAAAAAAAAAAAAAATATATTCAGTGCAATATGACATGTATACGGGTATACACAGTCTAGTACATAAAATTCAAACAAGTACCATAATATTACAAATGTAATAAATTTATTTTGAATTTTATACAATAGTGTAAAATTATTAAATTTCTTAAGATTACAAAAGTTTTTCTTTTTTTGCTTGAGCAAATTTAAATGATAAATTTTCATAATTGATTTAAGTTTATACATTTTTTTGGAATTTTCTTTTGTCAAAAAATATTTTATTAGAAAAATACAAAAATTTACATACCTGGTGATCGTGCGTTGGATTCATTTGTATCATGCCAGGCTTCCACAATTAATGTGAAAGTTCCCTAAAAAGAAAAAAAAAAAAATAAGAAAAAGAGAAAATAATTATGAAAAATATCATACCATTAGATGTATTCAAAATTTTTATTATCTACATCATTACAATTTTAAATGATGATTCATTAAAGATAAAATGTAGAAAAAAAAAAGAAAAATTAAACCAAAACGATTTGATTATATTATAATACATTCATGCAAATAATCATTTTCCTTTTTTTAAGCTACTTAAAAACTCATCAATGTCTACCTAAACTCATTTTATTTACAACTTTTAATTCATAAATTTTCATTAATTAAAAAGTTAATGTCTTTCTCGTTTTCAAGTGTGATTTTCAATTATATAAGAATACAAATGTATTAAAAAATCTGTAGTGGGTTGAAAAGTATTTAAATATATCTTGATTTTTTTTTCAAAGAGAATATGTAGTTCATAAAACGGTTTTTATTATTTTGTGTACTTTTATATTTATCATGAAAAAGTGAAACAATTATGTATTGTATCATTTAATGATCTGTCAGTACGCAGAAATTGTTCATTATTAGAGATGATATTAATGATGATCATCTTATGTAAATTTAGATAACGAATACATCATCAGCAAGATGTGTAAAATTATAGAAATCATATGAAAATAAAAATCAAATAAAAATATATTTTCAGTTTTAAATGGTAGGTGTTTAAGAAAAATATTTGAATGTTAACGAGATTTTGCTTTTTTTCCAAATGTTTTTCATTTACATATGGAAAATCATAACACCTATAACATCGGATGTAGGTGCATTTACGTGTTTATGTCTAAAACAACAAACTATATAGACGCATGAATTTCCAATTACATATTATCAAGTATTATTTACAATTATAGAAATACAATTACACTGTAGGTAGAAAAAAATGTTTATGAATATTAAATTCGTATACATATTCATTTTTCATCAAAAGAATTATAGAGCTTAAATACATTTAAAATAAAATTGCACAAATTAATGGCAAATACATAAAACAAATTTATCAATTTGATTTTAATTTTTAATACAAAAGAAAAATGGAAATATTATGTTGTTTTCTTAAATAGAAAAATGACTTTTTTATTGTTTGTACATGTAAACATTTTATTTTGTATTTTAATACTTACATAAAACAAAAAAATGAAAAATGTCAAATTTTTATTTCATGATAATTGATCTTTAAATTATGATCGTGATGATTATATAAGAAAATTTTTGTACATCAAACATGAAAAATTGCTTACGCAACATTCGGTAATTTTTTTTTTTCCATTTTAAATTTTAAAAAAATTTTTCTTGCTATGAAAGAGAAAAAGAAAATAATTCATTCTTTAAATTCTAATTTGATTATGACAAAGAAGAATTTCTTTTATTAATTGGACAATTTAACAACAAAAATTATATGCGTTTATATTTGTATAAAGCTACGTGAAAGAATGGATATTCCTTAAAATCACATCTTTAACATTTATCATTGGCAAGTCATCATCAATTTTCATTCATAAATAAAATACTAATAATAATATACAATTCAAAAATAAAAATCAATATAATTTCCTCTAGGCATAAATTAAACGAATCATTGATCATATACCTAGTTCTTCATTTTTTAATTTTTGTTTAGCTTTTTTTCCACAAATCATTTTATAAAAACCAATTTTAATAGTCATTCAACTGCAACGTCTACTTTATTGTTATACAATTTAAGTTCACGTATAAAAAAAAAATATACGAATTTGTTCAATAAAATGTAATGAATATAGGTACATCAATACATAGTATTGATTATGATGATTCGCATAAGTATGTAAGTACATACATATGTATGTACATCATAATTCACTCGCATTCAAGTCCTAGGTCATGGCTAAATTTTTAACAGAAGCATTTCTTCTAAATACACAGTATAGGTATTCATTTATTTTCTTTTTCCAATCAAGTATGAACATATACAATCAAACATGTACATTTATAGTTTTTAAATTTAAATCTTTTCTATATACACATAGTACCAGAGTGTGTACATAAGTACAGCCCTTTACCATCAATGAGTTGGTTTTTCTTTTCGTTTTTTTATATACATACTTTTTTTTTAGTACATAATGTGTTTTATTCTTTATTTGTTATTTTGGATGAGCACAAATATAATTAAGTTTATATGATTATCATTTTCAAAAAAATGACAGGAAATATTCCAGACTAGCGGATCCTGATGATTTGATCTTTTGTTTATTCAAATACTATACATACATATTGCGAGATCATCCATGTAATTATTATATCAATGCAAATAAAATTAATAAAACCATATAAAAATCTATTTCCAATAAATAAAATCTGTATAATGTATTTACATTATTGTGTATTCATTTAAGTTTCTTTGTAATAAACCATTCATCCTTATAATGATCACAAGTGCATAGTTAAATTAAATCCCATAATATCATAACATTAATCCAGAAATAAGTTCATTTCATTTTAATAAACTGAAACATTAAAAGATTGTCAATTGTTTAGATTATAGCAGTTTAATGAAAACCATATAACTTATATTTATTTATCCTTAAATTTTCTCAGTTTATTTTTTGGTTTACGTTCAAGCAATAAAAAAAGAGAAGAAAATTGTATTTAATTTATTCATTTTAGTTAACATTAGTAATCGAGGTATATGTATATAAATCAACGTTAATATGTATGTATATGCGCATACGCTTGTGTAAATATTGCGTGTGTATGTTTTTTTATAATTAATTTAAGATCTCCAAAGATAAACACCCTCTAAAGAATTACATACATATGAACAAGTGCATATGGTTAACATAAATAAATTTTTAACAGACAAAAAAATTCTTATTTCGTTCATTAAAAGAATGTTTATTAATATTAAATAAATGAATTCTAATAAAAATAATGTATCACAATATTTAATTAATGATAACCTAAAATATCGAATCAAATATTGTATCATGATGACTTAGTTCTCTTTCAATGATGCACAGACAACAAAAACAAAAAAAAACAAAAAAACTTTATTACTAAGTTTTAAAAATATTGAAGAAAAAAAAAGACATAAATCTTAAAAACATCTTTAGTACGCAATGTGCATGTATACTTTATTGTATATTTGCATTATGGCTTGCATGCAATCATTCATTCATGAAACATGCATGTCGATTGATCAAAATCATTTTCTCAGTGTGATCAATTTAAATATATACAATATGTACATTGCAAGAAAAATTCCATGAAATGAAGCATGTTTCATGTTGCTAAAATCCAATATCTTAATGAGATTAAAAATAAGATTTCGTTATTCTTAAGAAGTATGTTGTATTTAAAACAACAAAAAAAAATACAAGAAGAAAACTCATATAAAGGAAAATGCGTGTTTTTTATTTTATTTGTTTACTTTTTACACATTTTTCATTTTATTTTTGTTTACTTTTAGAAAATATGTAACAAGAATAAGAACGCTTGGTTATCAGTCAGTATTCGTCTTTTATTAATTGGAAAGAAATAAATTAAATACATAAATATACAAGAATCTGGAACAAAATCTTTTTTTATGTAAAGAATAATAAAAGAGGAAAATATAATAATATATAAAACGGGGAGAAAATACACCCGCAAGTATGTGTGTATTTGTGTGTGTATGTAATTAGGTTTAGTGGTTTGTAAAATTGTGAAATTTATATTTAAAAAGGATTATTCTGTCCATTCTTTTTTTGGAGGGTTTTACTTTTCTTTTTGTTTTTACGTTTTCGCATAATCCATGATAAAAATTAAAAAAAAAATTATTAAAACAAATACTGGGTTATGAATGGCTATATATAATATGTATAGGTACATAAAATACACTATACACACTAATAAAAATTATCTCTAATTTTTATCGGGCAATTTTAATTGGTCCTTAAAAACAACTTTGCCCACAAAGTGTTTAAGAGTCTCTTATATGATCAAAGATTCAACAATTTTCATAATATATATACTACATTCCATATACATACTGAAATATATTGAAAATGGAATCTACATGTGTATGTATGCATGTGTATGAAATACATGCAATCAACTTGAGTGTTTTTTTTTTTCTTGAGTGGCTTCTTTTAAAAAAATACTTAAAAGCACAGCTTTTTTAAACAAAGAATTTATCGAAATTATGTACAAAACACTAACGCATATTTAAGAAGTATCCAATGTAGAAAAATAAAACAAAGTTTATTTAATTTCTAAAATAGAAACTCAATTAATCTTTAATAGAATTTAAATTTCTTATATAGGTACATTGCTTTAAGTTTGTATAACAGATAAAAATATATGATGTACATACATGTATATATATAGACAGAATTTGTGTGTTTTTCGTTATGATTACACGGATTCTTTGTTTTTCTTTTTTCTTTTTGTTATTTCTTTAATTTCGTTTTATAATTCGCAGACGACATTAAATATTCCAAGATTTGAAAAAAAAAAACAAAAAAAATTAAATTAAATTAAAACAGAAATAATTGTTAATGTCTACGTGTGTTTGCATCTATGTATGTAATATTCATACATAAATGAGACTTTGAGAAACATTAAAATGTTTAAAAATAGCGGAAATAAGATGATCATCATATTCAGTTAACAAAAAAAGAAAAAGAAAAAAAAAAGAAAACTGATGATTATGCATGTTGTATGCCTTTTATGTATATGTCCTCATATTCATCTCGTATATACATTCACATGTACAGATATATATACACAGTTTTTCTGGTGCATTATAAGAAAACTTTTAAGAATGACTTGAAAAGTGTGCAATGATTATTTTTATTTTTTATTTTTCAGTTTTTTTTTGCCTGTCTTTGAAAAAAAAAACACGTACTATATAAATCTATTCTATCTAGGAATTTTCTTTTCTTTTTATTTCTTTATTAATTTTTTAAGTTAATTTTATATAAGTATGCTAATGTTAATGTATTATTTCAAAAATAACAACAACAGAAGAATTAAAGAAAAAAGTCTTCATAGATGTGCATGTATAAGATAACTTTACTTTTTATTCAAGTGAATAAAAAGTGTAAAGTTCAAAAAATATCTTTAGAAGTGCAAACTGCATTACGTGCATAATAATATATATATATATATATATATATATATATATATACATACATACATACGTATATATGTATTTTTATGTATACTAGGTATAAAATATTATGGTGAATGTTCAAAATATATTATCATGTAGGTACCTATATAGTGAAAGAAATAAGTTTATGCAGTAGTAAATTTATGAAAAGCATAAAAAACAATTTTTTAAATAAAAAATGTTTGAACTTTAAGTACACTTAATAATTTTTATAATGAAGTTAAGTTTTAAAAATATTTTTTAACGTTTTGAATTTTTTCAATGTTAAAAAATTAAAACGATTAGAAAATTTTTCTTCAAGACATGATAATTTTAATTAATGAATTTTATAATTTTTATCTGTGATTTATATAACACGCCCTTTAATTCGTGTTTTTTTTTTTGTCGAAGAAGAAAAAACCCTGGCAGGAGTCTTTATATAGACTTATTTAGAATCCAAATAATTTTATTATTATTAACACAAAAAATTTCTTAATTTATTTATTTTTTTTTTTTTTCAATTTAAGAATTTCCATTTTAATTTTATTGCAATTTTTGTTCATTTATTATTTTATTTTTATATTTTCATATTTATATACATAATTCCATATGTGAAAATCTCTCAGTCGGGGTCTATGTCTATGCCATCTCCATAATGGATACATTATATTGTGCATGTCACATATGTATTTACATATGTTTACTGTACCCAGTGTACATACGTATATATAATATTATGTATCTAACTTCAAGTTTTTACAGTAATTTTTTGTTCAGTATGCAAATATTTCATCAACACCACATAAGATTGTTTTTATCATTATATTATTTTATTACATATATATTTTAGATACATAAGTGTGTAAGCAAAACATGCATAAGAGCATATGTGATGTGTACACATTTATATGTATCCACATATGTATGTATATATATAAATAAGATTCAAGATGCATTGGTTTTAAGCAGCTTCAAGTACTTCTTCCTCTAATAAAATATACATACATGCATACATGTTTATCTTTTGTGTTTTATTTTTATACATAAGTGATATAATAAAATGCCTTATGTGTACCTACTCCACCTCCGTATAATCAAGTATAATACACCTGAACGTATCTTTTGAAATTAAAGATACAATATAGAAGAAAAAAAAGAAAAAGCACAAAAAAGACTTGAAAAAAAAATAATAAGCAAGAAAAATCAAGAAATATGAAAAAAAAGGTTTTAATAAAAAAATTGTGAGACACCTAAAAAAACGATATTTTTATATTCTATACAATATTTATGTACATATGTGTTCATATGCACATGTGACTCGGTTCAGAGGTTTTAATTACGTTTGCATAAAGATTTAATTACAACACAATGTAGAAGATCCATAGCTCAACGACAATACAAATACAATTTTTTTTAAATGTAAAAACGAAAAATATAAACAAAAAGCAGAGATCTGAAATTCTTTAAATACAATATGAACATTGAATATATTTATCTGATTTTTATTTTAAAATATGTGTTATTTTTACGATACGTAAAGCTGAAAATGTAATGATAACTTGTGAGATTTTATAATAAATTTTATTAAAATATTCGAATCTGGCAATACTGTTTTCAGCTATTTTGAAACATGTACAAACATAAATCACTTGTTTTGTATTATTCTGTAAAATCAGAAAAAATGCAACATTGCACTGTTGGTTTTACTTTTTTAGCCTCTATAGCACCAGCACGAATGTATGTAAAATTAACACAATGTGCAATTTCTTCTAGTCACCCCATGATGCACACATGTTTAATCTAAGGGCGCATAATTGTTTTTATTTCCTTTTTTCTTTTTTATTGAATCATATGAAGTTTTACGCATAGCTCTCATTTTTGTATTTTACATATTGCTCAACGACTTGTAAGGGTAGATTTTTGTTGGCTTAGTATGATTTAAATGACTGCGCGCGCACACTCATGCTAAACGAGAAATATACGAATATATACATATGTATATGTATTTGTATGTACATCAAAAAAATGAAAAACGTTACAATTCATCCATTCTTCAAAATAAAAACAGGGTTAAATGAAGTTTCCAAACAAAACTGATGTCTGCATGTACATACGTATTAGCACTTGAGGGTTAAGAACCAGTTCAATGAATTTAACAATAACAGAAATTGATGATAGGGTAGAAATATTATTTTATATGATATTTTATGTTTTTCGTGGTTTGAATGACCGTTACGAGCAAACTCATATAACTTTCTATTTGTTATCTATAATTTTTGTTTTATAATTAAGTTAATATAAATGTTATATCATATTTATGTACACGTTTAAATGTAAAGAAGTAAAAATGGTTTATTAAAAATTTACATTCAATTGACAGACCTGCATCTTTTTTTCTATTTTAAAAAACTATGATATACTCATGTAAGTATATCCTATTCTATACATTTAAATAAATAGTATAAATAAAATTTTTCCTTATTTATTTGTTGCTGTTTTTTTTTTAACCACGTGCTTAGTTTATTCATATTGTTTAGTTTATTATTATTCAGTTTTTATTGTATTTTCTTTGCCGTGTTATTCGAAGCAAAACGATAAATTCTCCACAATAATTTAAATGTTTCTTAAATAATGGTAGCATGGTTAAGTTATTTAAAAAAAGTAATTTTTTAGTACAATTATTAGTTGAATACATAAGTCACTGATGTCTTCAAATTCAACAGCGTACAGTAAATTGACGTCTTTTTCTTATAATGTTGATGTTGATCGTCATAGTTATTTGACCATAAGCTTTCCTTATGCATACATCTATACATATACAGGTGCCAGATACCATCCTCAAGTTTTTTTTTTTTTTTAAAAATATGTACAAGAATAAGTACTTTATGAATAATAACTATAACAATACAATATGAAAACTTTTTAACGAATCAGTGGCTCACTTTTATTATAGATATTCGTTACAGTCGAAGAATCGAATAATTGAAACTATGAAAAAGGCAAAGAACCTGATTTACTCGAATGATTTTTAACTGATTTCAACTGGACTTGTTTTTAAATTTTAATAAGGGGGAATAATATATGAATGTCTACTATTTGTAAATAAGAAAATTAAAAAAAAAAAAAAAAAAAAACAGCAATGTGTACCGGACATTATTTATAATTTCGTGCACCCTAAATACTTTACAATATGTATTTATGTGTATAAAAATTTTACGTAGAAACTTGAATACGTCCCTGGATAAACTAAGTCTGTACAAAACGGAGTACCTCTTTATTCTGTTCAGTATATTCTTTAAACTTTCCTTGCTCTTATAGGTATTTACTTTTCTTGAATAAAAAGTCATTCACCGAATCAATGATGATGGTATGGCAAGTCTTAGCAAATAATTTGAATATTATTGTATGTATATTGTATAATATGATTATTTGCTTAGTGCATTATAATGTTGTTCAGTACAATACATATCAATAAAACATATGTATGTATATTTAACATAAATATATACATATATATGTATACGATCATACACACATACACATATTTTCATTTAATATATACTATATGTATACGTATTCGGCAGATGTTTTACATTCATCTTCTGTTTCTATATTTTTATATATCGTCATACAAACTTACACACATGTATTTAAAAAACACGCAATTAAATTTTAAAAAAAAATTAAATAATGAAAAATAAAAATATTATAATGTAGATGAAACATATATATATAAAGAAAAGAAAAATAAAAATAATAAAAAACACAAAAATTCGAAGGGCACACATCAGAATATTATTTTAAGAACATTTACATGTATAACAGAGAAATTTTAAATTTATTAGTTAACAGTGTGTATATGCCATTACACATCCATACACATATTTATTTTAAAATTCGCATATAATATAAAAAATATAAAAAAAAAAATTAAAAACAAGTAAATGAATTTTGTTGAAAAATAGATGTAAAAAATATGCACGTCTTTGCTATTTTTAAAAATTATGTTTTGACTGTTTAACAAATTTTATATTTTCATTTCAGTTTTTTCATTTTGCATATTGTTTTTGTTGTTGTCGAAAGCATGCGAAATGATGAATTTGAATTCAAAGCAAAGAAATCATCATCATAAAAATCAATGTTAAAAGTCTGAAATTAAATATTTATGCTAAAAAAAAAAATTATTAAGGAATGCCTTTTATTTTTATCATTATTTTCTTTTAATGTTTTCTTTTTTTTTCTCAAAGTAATATGTTTAAAATAGTAATTGGAACATGTGTGTACGTACACTATGGTTATACGGTGGTGATCCCTCCTAACAAATTAAAACATATGTATGTAAATAAATGTATTGACCTCCTTCGATGTTAATTAAATTTTATTTTCTGTTAAAAAATTTATTCATATTTGCATCGAAACAAATTATACAATTTTTCTGTGAGAAATATTATCTTTCTTTAATTTAAAAGGAAAAATTCAAAATTTTCATTACAACAAATTAAAATGTGTAATTCTACTTTTTTTTTACATTTTCAAATAATTTATTACAATTTAATCTAGAAAACATGCAGTGTAAAAATAAAAATAAATAAACTTACCGGCCATGCAAAGTTAAAAGGAAATGGTATCGGATTTATGAATCCTGCTTGTTGTAAATTATTTGCATTTGTTAAATTCACTGAATTTTCACCTAATACTGGTGTCACAACATCACCAAATGTACACTGTGATGTTGTATCAATTTTAGCTTGATAATGTTTTAAACAAACACGAAATCTTGTTCTACACATACCAGAACATTTACCAGTACTTAAATCCATAACACCACTACAACATTTTCCTTCATGATCTGTACCATTATCATTATTAAAATATTTTAATCGTAATTCGAATAAACCGGAACTATGTACCTGAAAATACATTTAAAAAAAAAAAAAACAAATTATAACTGAGTATATTTACATTCAATTTAATATTTTTTAAATCGTTAAAAGTACTAAAACAATCAATTTACATAATGCATAAAATAACGGTAATTTTTGACACAGACAAGTATTTATTTTCTTTTGTTATTTTTTTTTCTCTTTATTTGTTTATCACTTTGATTTAGTGTTAAAAGTTAAATAGAAATCATTTCCAATCTTCTGTATAAACAATGTAAGGGTCTCAGAATGAATTTCAATGTCCATAATGTGACCATTAATCAAAATATTCACTTTATTTCTCAGAATTAAAATCACATTAAATCGAAATGTAATTTTGTTTAACTTTAAAAAGAATTATAAATTTTAACTTGATTTATATTTTTGAATTTGATTTATTTAAATAAACTGATTTATTTATTATTTTTTATTTTATTTTTTAAATTTTAGAAATTTCGGAATGCAAAATAGAAGTGAAAAAAAAAGCTTCAGGAATAAAAACAATAGATCAATGTGTAAAAATATTTTAAATTTTTAATGCCATAAATTTTTAATTCATTTATTCTAAATTTATAACAGTATTTCAATGAGATCATTATTGATAACTGAAGAAAATAAAAATAATTTTTCTTTTTCGAAAAAATATAAGAACATTTGTGCCTATCTTATGAATCTGGTATCTTTATATTTTACGCTCTAGATCTTAAAATAGATTTTATATTGGGAAAAAAAAAATTAAGCATAGAAAATTGAACGATCCAAAATAGGTACACATATGTATGTACATATACAGTATATAGGTACATTATGTAGATAGATGGAGTATATTAAAGACTGTGCATGTAACATGAATTATTTTTGATACATTTTTTTTCTAACATTTTTTTTTTTTACTTTTTCATTTACCAAGAAAGGGGGCTCCTCTCTTTTTTCATAATGTTTTTTTTTTTTATGTTTACAATATTTTTTATAAAATCATTTTTTATAAAAACGTAAAGGTTTCATTTAGCTGCAGCGATAAAGTGTAATTGACAATATTGTTTATTTAAAAGATCATTAAGACACGTAAAATGATCATTAGTTATACTATATATGTATGTATACAAAAACAAAAATGATCAGTAGTAGCAAAAATTGTATATTTAAATGTTTATCAACACGTTTTTATGAGTGCAATAATTACTTTTACCGGAGAGAATAATATGTATTTCTTTCATGTAATCATTCAATCATTCAATACCATAAAAAATTTAGACTAGAACAAAAAATCAAATGCCTTAATTACTTATTTATCTGTATACTTCGATGAATATACATATGTTGTAGTTAAAAAACAGTAAATTTTCAATTTAAGAAAAATTAATTACATGAAATGTTAGTTTGTTATTATAAATTTTTTTTTTTTTTTTTTCTTTGGGAAAAAAATTATTATTTTAATTTTTTATTAGAAGAATTTTTTAAAATCGAATTTAACTTTCAATATTTCATGTGAAATATTTTAATTGACTTAAAAAACAAACTATATTACATTTTCGAAAAAATAAATTTAAAAAATAATCTAATTTCAGACAAAAGATAACTTTGTGCAAAATATTTTACATCTGTCATTTAAAAGACAATAAATAATTTATAGTATTTTTATTATTTATTCCAGTACTATTTTTAATTTTATTTTTAATTTTGTCATTTATCCTATTATCCTTAAAGAAAAACTTGCTATCATTTCCGATATTCTTGTTCAATAAAATTGTTGTAATGTAATGCTAAAAATTTTTATCGATCTTTTATAAATTTTTTCGGTATTCTTTGATACTTTTGAACAGTATCTAAAATGTATAGAATCAAAGACATAATAAAGATAATAAGGACAAGTTTTTATTGCAATGCAAAAAAAGATGTCATTGTATAAGTTTGTATCTTGTGGAAAATCTGTTTTATAATTTTTTATTTTATTTCTATATTTTTAGTTCATACATGTAAGTATGTATATTCGCACGATATTTAGTTAAATATGTATATAAAAAAAAAAAATGGTTCTCAGATTTATCTCAGATAAACGTTATACATACGTATTTGTAGATTTTCTTTTATCGATCAAACATAAATTTATAATTTACTTACACATAGGTTTTTACATTGAGAATTAATAAATGTACCTTGATGTATTACATACATGTGTACGTGTACAAATATGATCTAAAAATCATTAAATTGATCATCGTATGAATTTATGACGTGTGAATACACAGCAAGAGAAAAATCATTATTGATGATGTTGATTGTTGATCTGATTTTCGTGACGTTTTTCGTTTAGGTATTTACCTGTTTATCTGTTTATTGATCGCCTTGTTAAAATCCAATTATATTATATTTTATAATTCAAAGTTAAAAAAAAATTGATAAAATAAAGATGATGTAAATATTTATGTTTTGTGTATATGTACATCTCAGACACAACCTATGGGCGTATTTTAGTATTTCAATACATGGAAAATTTATTAATTAATTGATCTGAATTTTTAATTATGCTGCACAAAAATCTACATATCATCTAGCATGCAATATAAAATTCATATACAAAATGTAATTGAATATACATACATATGTACATATGTATATAATATAATACCCATATAGACATGTATATGTATTTGTACATTTGTAATGCGATCAAAGTTTGTTATCAACAATGTAGACAATTTTCCTATAACAAGTGTGTACTGTGTATATGTCAAGACAAATAAAATAGACAAGAAGAAAATGATCGCGAAACATTTGCGGTATATATGTACATACATATGTTTGTATCTGCATATGTGTAGTTAAATATACTCGTAAATAATATATACAATATTCGTGCAAGATTATTGAGCTTGTTGTGTTTGGTTTAGGAATTAGCCATGCATGCAATGCATTACAAACTGCACATGCTCTAGTAAATACAATACAACTGCATAATATGTGCATACTATATATATGTTGTGTACAAGCATATATATACTAGACATTAATACGAATAAATGTACAAATTTATATGCATACACATACATGCACATAATGTATGTTACAGAAGCATAATTATTTGCAGTAGTAATACAATTTCTAATAGAAAAGTAATTGAATTGGATTAATCGAAATGCACATATTCACATATGTACATGTATGTATGTATGTTCACATACACAGAGATTATCTTGTACAAAAATATCAAATTAAAATTATCATTACACTATCGATATTTGATGATCGATGTGATATGGCTATGTTGCTATATATATGCAGTTAATAATAATTTCAATAATCATTATGATGATAACGACTATAATACTGATGATGATGATGATGACGATGGTTACGGTGATGTTGATAATGATGGTGACTGCACGGCACGATCATTAATCCCAAGTGTATGTTTTCAAACAAGTTTTTCACTATTTTCCTAAGGTTTATTTTTCTTCTGTATAATTTTTCTGTTACTTAGATATAAGTATATATATATTTTCTTCGATTTTTCAATATTTAAGAAAATAAAATTCAATAGTAAGTATATGTATCTGAATGTTTTTGTATGTCATATAAGCACCTGAGAAATTCATTGAATTTATATTTATGTGTATAACATGTTAATACATATTATGTAGGTAAGTTATTGTATACGGGAATAAAAGGGGGAGATAAAAATATTAAGTGATTTGATATGTGCAATCAGATATACAATAATGACGGTATATGACAAAAAAAACTTAGTGCAGTTAGCACCATGTATACATATGAATATAGATAGATTTTGTGTGTAGATACAATCCCTTAAGAATAATCATTATTACACATTTATTATTATCACTTGTCGCCACCTTATCCAGATCCCGTTTTATAAAAGCAGTTTTGATCTTGTTTGTCTTCAATGAGTTTTTTTTTAAATGTTCAATATCGCGATCAATCTTTATCATCGAGTTTTATAAATGAATATATTTTCTTCGTTAGATATTTTGCATTATTATGCATTTTTTTTTTCTTTTCTTCCGACTTTTCCTTTTTATTTCAATAAATTTTTTTTAGCATACATAAATATTTATTATGTCAAGTCAAGTGATCAGATGTACTTTTATACATATGATTATGATCATGTATACTTATGTGTATATAGGTATGTACGTATATGTATGTAGTCGCGTTTGTTAAATTTAATTTATTAATATAAGAAGTTTGAAACAGGGCGCCAGTGTAAATACCGCATTTATAATAGAAAATTGATCAAGTCAGTCATATTATGTAAGCAAGTTTTTATCTTAAGTTGTAAAATTATAGAAAAATGCATTTTATAAAAGATTTAATATTTATAATATTTGTAAATATTTTTGTTCTACGCAAATTTTACGCTGAAGTACTGATATTTGAATTATGTACCTACATTGTATGCGCAATAATTATCTGAAAATACTGTACATACATATGTACATATCCATGACCATACAATTGATTTTCATAGATCTTACTTGATTAATTTTTTTTTTCGCTTATTTAGAATGCAAATGAGTGTCAAAAATAAATGCTTTCATATTCTAAAAAGAGATCAATTTTATCTATACAAATCTAATTTATTTATTTACTTTATTATGCAAGAAAACTAAATATGTAGTAAAGCAAAAGTAGTCAAATAAAAAAAGAGAAAACTTTTATTTATGACTTTTGATATCTTTTATTCTATAAATTTTTATTTCATCATATAGAAATGCACATTAATGTTGTCGTTATATGAAAATTTATGCATTAATGTATTGGAAAATACTAAATAATACAAAAAAGCAAAAAAAAAAAAAAATTTAATCATCAAACACATCATAAATTTTTCTATTGTATATATGAGTGGGAATTATTGCAAACTATGTTTTATACAGTATACAAAATACAAATATCTACATACAAATGTATATACATTATACCAATTATACTCATGTAAATATGTATAAATTAAAAGCTTTTATAATATTTTGAAAGACGTTTTACTTTTTTTCGAAACACAAATAATAAATTTATCATTCATATTGTGTGTATCGTATGACAATTTAGCATCTTTTAAATGTCCCTATAGATTAAGGTGTGCCAAATGAAGCTTTATTTGATATATTACATGTTTAGATAAAGAGTTAATAAGTTTTACATAATTTTTTTTTTTTTTTTAAGAAGAAATAGAAAATATCATATTACACAAATTTTGGACAAAAGCAATTTTATTTTAAGTTTCTTTTTCTTATGTGAATAACAATAAACGTTTTTCAACTTTTCAAAATTTCAATGTGCAATAAATGAATAAATACACATGTATAAGTAATAGACCATTTTTGAAATGATAATATAATATAACATTGAATATCTATGTAGTATAAAATTTTAATATTTATTTCAAAATCTAATAAAAATACATAGATATTCTAACAAAAAAAAAAATAATTTTTTTTATTAATTAATTTTTAATATTTAAACTAAAAGCTTTATTCTTCAAATGATCAAAAAGATAAATATCTAAATTGGAAATAATTTAATTTTCAACAAATTATAACTATGCAATCAAAATAGAACTACATATGTGTATATTCTTATCACATTACATTATTTAACCCACCTACATAAATACGATTTTGTTTCATTTTATTCCCTGTATCTATGATACATATGTATATGTGTGTACATATAACAATTTTTATCTGTGCTTTATCATAACGTGAAAGAATTTCTTCTATTAACAATAATTTAAATTCCATTTAAAAATCTCATAAATTCTTTTTTCTCAATATTTCTATTTTCTTAAAGAGAACCAAATAGTTTTGTTTTTAATGATTCATAAAAAAATTTTTCTTTTTCGATAAATTTAAATTTAATCATAATTATCTATATCATCATAATTAATTTGAAAAAAATAAATTTTCTTTTTTTTTTTTTTTTTTAACAAAAATGTAATTATAAATAATAATCAAAATATTATATGTAATATTATACATCAAATCCATAAGGTGTTACAAATTTGATGTCGAAAATATTAAAATTTAAAAATAAATATTCATATTTACACAAAATCGTTTATTCATGTAGTGTAATTTTGAATGACTAAAATTAAATTCGTAAAATTATCACAGAAATTATTAATAAAAGCGATTAAAGACAAAATAGATTCTTTTTTTAAATGACTTTTTTCTTAATGAATTGTCTCCTTTTATTCCCAAAAAAAAAATAGTTTTTTTTTTTGTAATAATTTTTTGTTTTAAGCTTTTTTTATGGCTCATCTAGTTTTTTTTTCTCGCATTTGTACCCACAAAAAAATAATATCGTATGTAAATCTTATAATTTGAATGGGTATTAAATAATTCTAGTTTTGCATGGTATTGTTTTTGTATATGTGTGACATTATTTACTAAGTAAAGCAACATACTTAGAGATATTTATTTTTACTTTTTTTTTCATATATTTTTTAAATTTAATTTAAAGCAAAAAAAGGAGAAAAAAATTAAATTATAGCATTTTATAGTTTTTCTGCTGTTTTTCCCATATTATAGTTTTTTATTATGCAGATCTATACATGGTATATTTGTATACGTACAAGATTCATATACATTTTTTTAAAATTTTTTTCCACATTTTTAGATATTAATATTCGTTCATGTTTCTGTTTTGTACATATTTGCTAGCTTTGAATTAATAAAATTTATTAGATTATTAAGATCTGTCGTTTAGATAATTTTTAAAAATTAAATTAATTGAATTGTGAAGTGAATTTTTATGTTTTTCTGTTTTTTTTTAGTTTTAAGTTTCTTTTTTTTTGTCTTCTTGTTTTTTTTATGTGAGTTTATTTTTAATAAGTTTATATTTTTGAATGATAATAATCAGATTATTATACTGGAATGAATTTAATTTTTATACAAATTAATAAATTAATAATAAATTAATGTTAGAATGGAGAATAGTCATTGACACTTTTTATTTAATTTGCATTTTTCGTATTCAATAAAAAGGAGTATGATAAAAATTTTTGCATAAAAATAGTAAATAATATTTTCATATGTGAGAGTTTGAAAAAACTCATCTCTTTCAAAATAAATAATATTTATTATATTTTGCTTTTTTCATATATTTATCTTAATTTTATGATAAATTTCAAATAAAATTTCTATCATGACCTCAATTGCACTTTATTTGATTATTTGTATATATATACATACGTATACAAACAAACACACATTAAATCTCACTTTCAATTTAAAAATATGTATAAGTAAATTATAAAATAAATTATTTTTAGTGTTATTTCTGTATATGCAAATTTTCTATATGTTATTTAGGAAAAAAAAGAAGAAGAAAATCAAAAACGAAAAATTATCACTAAAAACAGTTTTGTATTGCAGAATGCATTATAACTTCATATGTATGTAAATGTACCTAATAGTTACTAATATACAGCTTATAATCTATAAATATTATACCTATTAGGAAAAGTATTTATGTGCATAAATACGAGTCACGGTAATCAACAAGTTTTGAAAAACATTAAATTGGCAAATCGTTTTCCGTCTATAAATTTTTCATGTATGTATATGTACCGTACATATGTATGTAACTTTAAACAAAATTATATACATGTATATATGAAAATAATTCTCATCCTCAATTTTCTACTTATGGTTATAGGTGAGTATTTTAAATATTTGATTCCCATAACCATATGCACTTAAAAGTCCATATTCTATGTATCACCTCCATAAGTATTTATATACACATATGCATATTGAAAGAAGTTATATGTATACACAAAATGCAATTTATCCCAAAGAATTTATAAATGTAGTTAATATCCGCATATATATATATACACTGAAAGTGTTGATTTAACTTTAGATGCTGTAATGCACTTTCGTTATAATGTGAATATTGGGTGTATAATTGTGCATTTGAAATTTTGCATTTTATTATATGTATGTATGTATGTATGTATGTTTGTTATGCAAAAATATTATAAGAAAGTTTATTATCAATTTAGACCCACTGCATAGTATAATAATATATTTAATCTTAAACGCAATGATAATCTGTAAAATACGTACATATGTATTCATGTGTAGTATGTACTGTATAAAGGGTTATGAATGTACATATACGTATACATATGTACAAAATTTTTGTTCGATGATTCAATGAAACCATTATGATGGCGTTTAAAGTTCATAAATAATCGAATGAGATAAATAAGATAAAAATGTCCAAAAATAATATTATACATATGTATATGTATATAATTTTTTAAAGTTTTGAAAAAAATATTGTGGAACAAATTGAATGATAAAATATCACAAAATACCACAAGAAAAAAACAACTCAATAATTATAAAGATATTACAAACATTTTAATTACATTTTATTTATTTGTGACGATAATAATTAATTGTTTAAATATGAATTGTAAATGAATGCAACAAACAGTTAAACAATGACTATAATAAGTTGTGATAAGTATATAATATAATGTATGACCACATTAAAGTGACATAAAATAACAAAAATTTGTATTCTGCATGTTATTAAAAAAAAATTTCCATGTACATAAATACTTTAAGATTTTTGTGTAAATAGTTGCATATGTTCATATGTATAATTATATGTATAGGTACATTGTACATGCACAGGTATAATAATTATATGATCCTCTTTTGACATACATACGTAATATATTTGGTGTACATCATTTAATTCCACATTACAACACCCAGAACTAAAATGTAGTATTTAAGTTTTAACAAGCAAATATGTACAAACACATTGACTAAATATATTTAACATAAAATGCTATTTTATTTAATCATTTTTACTTTTTTTTTCACATTTTTCACATAAAAATCTTGTTAAAATTTTTCAATTCATTAACTCTTTAAATATTAAGCCGATGTTGTACAAACATTTACAAAATAGTACACGGGTACATTTTAATGTGTGTATATAATATCTTTGTTTTTTTAAAAGTTTTTCTTTACTTTATTTTTTTCTGTGTTTTATTTCATTATTACACATTTGAAAAGAAAGTCATTAACTTGTTCATTGTTTATATATATATTTAAAAGTAAATTTGTATTTCATACATATGTACATGTAATACACAATAAGTATATTTATTATTTTTTCTGTTTGTTATAAGCAAAAAAGAAATATGCATTTATACAATATATATATACGATAAAATTAAAAATAAAAATTTTAAAAGAAAATACCAAAATAACCATTATTGTTTTCTTTCATAATTTTTAAATATTTACGTATGATGCTTATATATGAACTTATAATGGTAATTTTTTGAGTTAACTCATATATCCACTTACTTTAAAGATAAATAAAATATCTATTTATGTTAAATAAAAGCAAATGATTTTACTTCATCGCCATCATCTTTTAAAAATGATCAAAATGCTAACAAAATATTTATTTATCAAACTTACGATACTTTGTATTTCAAAATAAAATATGCAAATGTACAAAGTACCTAATTGTAATACATAATTAAAAGGAACATTTTCTTAAAAAATTGTGTGATTTGTTTAATTTGTGTTACATACTTAGAAAAGATTCTTTGATATCAATTTTACATCATAAGCGTTTTACATTTTGAAAAATTTGATTTAAATTTTAATTCAGATATTAAATACCAATATCTTATTAATAATACATACTTCTTTAAAATACAAGAAAATTAGAAGATATTTATAAGGTCTTATTCATATGAAAGTCAAAAATACAGAGTATTTTCATAAGAGTGTACTGGTTCATAAAACCAGTATTTTCAGTTAAGCATATATATTTAAAATGTTTAAATACATTATCATTACAACAAACCAACATGAGAAAATATTAAAAGATAAAATTAAAGTTAACAAATTTTATTGAATTTAGTCATAGTGTTTTATCAAATATTATTGATAATTTTTCTCTCCTGTGGCGGTCAAACATTGAATTCAATTAACCAATTATAATAAAATATATATACCCAACAATTTTTTAGCGTTATATGTACGTACTGAGATAGTAAAGATTGTAAAGATAGTAAAGATTGTCTGGTATATGTACATACATACATATTAAAAAAAAAAACATTTATAGTATTCAAAAAATAAAAATAAAAGATCAGTTGAACAGATACGTTGTATCTTTTTAATTGAAGTACTTTTATGTAGGTGCAACATAATTCTTATGCCGATAGTTTTTTATGAATTTTTTATTGTTATTTTTGTTTTCTTTTCTTTTCTTTTCTTTTATGTTAAATCAAAATACAGTGGCCAATATCTGTATACAAGATATTTATTTATTACATTGTTATAAGTACCTACATATGATATATATAAGAAAAAATTATAGAAAATTGTTTTTCTCAATTTTTTTTTTCATTTTATTTCTTCCTCATATATACATATATATATGAATAGAAAATACATACACATGGTTGTATACATTATTTGTACATATACATTATATGATTGTGTTTTAATTACCGCCTTTTTCTCATCACATCATTCATCACTTCTTTTAAGTGTAAATGTTAAATTATTATTATCGTCAATCGTTTTTACTACATCTACACATATGTATGTATGCATGCAGCATATACATTGATTTATCTCTTTTTCTTATTATTTATATTTTTCTTCAATCATTTAAAAATCAAGAATATCATCGTATTTATTACAATTATTTCCACAGATATCGAATAAATGTTCACTGCTTTTTTTATATACGAGTATGCACATACATGTAATACAGCAAATACATTCTACATATATATTTCATTTAATACAAGAATAATTAATTTCAAATTAAATTTGATTGACGCGGGAAACAAAAATTATTGCTTTGTCACATTACATTCCTTTTGAAATTGATTTAAGAAAATTTTATATTAAAACAATTTTATAATGTATCTACGTATAATGATATTAATATTGTATACATATGTACATCAGACAATACATCAGACAATATTGTTTTCAATAATAATTTATCAATGAAATGACAAAATATGATTTCACTTATTAATAAATAAAAATGTTAGTCATATGAAACATAAAAAACAAAAAGGAATAGAGAATTTAATTCAATTAAAAAAAAAAAAGTTTGCACTAATAATGACCGGAAAAAAATATCATATAAAATTTCTCAATCCTACAAATATTTGATTAATTAATTGTTAATTTTTATTTAATATATTCATATACCTAACTATGTATAAAAAATTCGTGAGATTCCAATAAAATACAATTTCAAAAAAAAAAAGAAAGGAGAAAAATACATAAATAAAATAATATGTATTTTTTTCAATTATATTTCAAAATGATTAGTTTTTATTTTAAGTGAATGTAACTGTTATAATCTTCTTGCCCTATTTAAGCATTTTCTACTTTTTCAATTATTTTTTTTTTGTCTTTGCTCAATAACATAACTTATAAAATTACTTCAACTGTATGTATTATACCTTACTTTTTTGCATTACATTTTATGTACAATGTGAACATATGAATCGTGTATTCATTTAGATCCACCTACATTTGTAGTCAGTAACTTTAAAGTGAAGTATAGAAAGGAACAAATAAAATAACGAAGATAAAATATGTGAAAATTTGCGTGTTTTTTCAATGAAATTTATGATTATAATTAATTATAATTTAAATCTCAGACATAAAATTTTACTACTATTTTAATTACTACAACTGCATATTCTATGTTATTGGTCACAATAATTATATGTATAGGAATGTATCATGTAACATTTTTAATTCGTAATGTATATACATATATATGTATATGCTTATTTTCAAATGTAAGTAGGTACATTAATTTGTACTTTGATTAATTTTATAACTTTCCTTTGTTGTTAATTTGCGCATTTTGATTGAAGTTTAATTGTTTAAAAGAAATTTAATAAAATTTCTAAATAATATTATTTGAGAAATAAATTCTTTGAAATTCATGAAAAATTTGAATGTGAGTCACGTTAATCAAAATTACTTGTGGTAATGATGTTAATAATATCTAATCCATATATTACCATCATTAAACAAATTAATTTATTTGTTCATGAATGAAATTTTATTAACTGAAAATTTTTTTAATGACTATTATTTCTTTGAAATTTTTTCTAATCGTTTGATTACAATTAATAATATTTTTATGTACGTTGTGCAAAAATTAACTAGTCATCCGAATTTAAGAAATTTAACTTAACCTAATTTATACCAATAAATCATTAATATTACTGACATATTACTCATGTGCATAATTTAAAAATAAAAGAAAATATTCAAAATAACGACTATTTTAATAAAGAATTTTTTAGTTATTTTTGTGTTACATTTGACCTCATTCAGTTCTTTTTTTCATATTCTAATTTTTCACTCTAAAACAATAAGAGAGAAAAGTAATTTCGTATTATTATTTTGAATAATTGTTATATAATTTGAAGTCATTTAGTGCACTTTTACAATAATGAAAATACTAAAAAATTATACCTAATTAAAAAAAGACAGACATTATTGAAAATGGAAAAAAAAGGAAATAAAAAATTAATTTACAAAAGATAGAAATATTTATTTGTATAATTTAAATAAGAAGCCCAGTTTATTCATTTCTTATGGTAACATAAATTACGACGGTACTTTTACTTTATTTTACTGTTTTCAAAATAAAAGGTAACTTGCATATGCATATTTATATCATACAATGCGATGGAGGCAAATCGATTCCAATACAAAAAATACCTACATTTTACGTTCATTGCTCTAAACTCTAAAGGGAACGCAAGATGATCAATTCACGCTTTAACTTCACGATCAATGTCCATAAAGCACATGAAATGCCCAACTAAACCAACAGCTTTATTGTATTGTTCAAATCAAAAAACCATTATCATTGTGCATTTGAATGTATCACATTCATATTATTGAAGATCAAAGGGTGATGTTAGGCCGTTTTCTAATAAGTGCAAGGCGATTTTACAATGTTTAACAAGCCAGAGTAATAATCCGCTTATTAGCTAGCCACTACAATTATTAAATTTTAAAATTTCATTCTTTAAACTATCATGCATGTACAGTCAGAAAAAAATAAAGAAAATAAAGATCATTGCACATCGAATACTGATAAGTACAGTATACAAAAATCTACAATGCATATATTTAATTTTTTAGTTAGTTTTCTATTTGAATTATTTTAAACTGTTTTCAAAACTAGATGCATGCATAGTTTGATCAATGACGTTGACGACCTTTTACAACAGTAGTGTTACCAGCCCAATCTAGTTTTAATATATGTATGTATAGGTAGATACCTCTAATATCAACATAATACATAGCTCATTCTTAAAACTATCTGAAAATCACTAAAATATACGATAATATAAAACCATAAGTATGCACGTACTTATAGAACTGAGTTGAACATGAGTAATACACAAAATACGATATCCCGCAAACTCAAAAAATAAAAATAAAAATACATATCGTCTTAGAAAGAAAAACCAAAGAAAAAGAAAATAAAAAATTTTGACCGGCAAATCGCATGCCGTGGGAAACTATTCGTTTCTGAAGTTTGGAATGAATGTTGACAGAGATAGAACACGATTCTGCAGTTCATGAACGAACGTGATGGAAATACATATAAGCACATCATTTTATGGTTTAAATAAAGTATATAAAATAAAAGCTAAAAGGAGTTTTGAGCCTGAGATGACTTAAAAAAACGATGGCTATTTAAAGTAGCCATATAGCTATTATATATTTTCTTGTGTACATATACAGTCAAAGCATGATATATTGAACACGTCTATATATATACATATATATACACAGATATTGCTGCATTTTAACATCACATCTCATAACTACTTTGTTCGGTCTGTTAAGTTGCTTACTGCGATCGTTGCTTGCTGAGAAGAGATTGTTCCACTACTCCATCACACAATTTTTAGTCAAAGTAAAAAAAAAATAAAATAAATCAAAAAAAAAATATATATATAAAAAAATAAGTAAAACAATCAACCTGACATTAAACCATCCAGGTAAAATAAAAAGAGATAAAAATAACACTGATAATTATGGAGAATAAAACTCCAATCCCCCCATAATATGAAGTAATTCCATAACCCTAATCCAACACTAACTTTCTTGCACTATTAACAAACATTCGTTCATACACAAATTTCTTCGTGGTGTTCTGTTACCCCCCCGAGATAAACTAAGTAAATTGCTTCTTACAATAGGACACAAATACAGTTTAGCGTGTTGTATTATAACAGCAGCAATAACAGCACATGTGCACGACATTCTCTTCTTTTATTTGAGCACCTTACACAGGTATTGTTGAAGACAAACCTTAAAACGGTTATGGTATCATCATATGAATATCATACCATGATATGTGTACATACATATGTATGTATACGTAAGTATAATGTGAGACTGTATTTTCTTTGTAGTCGAATAAAATTGAATAGAGAATTAAATAAATTACAAAGGAAAATTAAGAAAAACAAGTCTTAAAAGACTTTTTTTCGCTTTTCTTCAATGATACCAAGTTAGAATTTTAAGATACTACATATTTTATGCCATTCACAGTAAACCTGATGGAACTGCAAAACTTTAAGCAGGAATTGATTTTTATTGTATATACATACATATGTATGTATACATATATACTGAAGTCGTCAAATTAATATTCAACATCTGTGTTTCTTTTTAACCTACAACTTTAGGCAAATGTTTTTCTTTAGTCCATCTGAAGTACTTAATTATATTTTTCTCGTTTTATAAATTTTTTTGCACATTTTAGTTTTCTTTTTGTAAATACTTTCGATCTTCATCCATGTTTAAGATACACCACGAAAAGAACCTTTTTCGTTTATCACAAAAATCATACTTTTTTAAAAAAAAAAAGAAAAGAAGAATAAAAAAAACTAATTTTTTTAATTCGAAGGTGTTTTATTGAGGATGAACTATGTTGAATATCTGAAACTTTTACAGGTATTCTTATATAACGCGAATATGTAGTGAATTTGAATTCTCTAATAAGTACATATACGTACATACATACATATGTATAAGCAAACGCATATATGTATGTATATTATGTACAGTATAAGAACGTTCACATACATCTAGCACATTATACATACGTGAATTTATATGGATCTGTGTAAATATGTATCTGTATTTATATTTCGTGAGATATTGAATCTATGCGATTCAGTGTTTTTCATTTCTTTTATTGGTTTGATAGAAATTTTCTGTTTTAATTGGGTGTCTTGAAAATTAACGATTTTACCTTCCTCTATCTCCTATCGCGTCTTTAACTTTATTTAATTCTATAACAAAATCAATGGATTGCGTTTTGAATAGTGATTTCATCCGGACAGGTATACAATATGATGATGTTTTATAGTACAAATAAAAAATAAAGTAAGAATATAAAAAAAATAAACATATGTACATATACTTATATATACCATAAGTTCACATTGTACGTACGTATTTGAACAACTGACTTAGCTGGAATCAACTTGCAACATTCATGAATACAGATATGTCCGTCCATAATCACAAATATTTTTGTATATATATATGTATGTTTGTAAGAAAACAAAAAAAGAAAAAAAAAATTAAATCAAAGATGGAAACAAAAAATACCTTTTACCTGGTGAATTACATGCTTGAATTGGATAATTGCTGAAAAGAATGGAATTAAACGGCTATAGCTTTATGGTTCAATTTTTATTTTTCTGTCGTTTTTTTTTGTATCATATGCGTTAAATGTTTTTCGTGAGGCGTTAATTGGACCTCAAGTGAAGAAGCCTAGCCGTTCTTTTTTCATTTTATTATTTTTCTAGTTTTTTGTTCTGCATAAAACATTCAAGGATATAAAGAAAAATTCTCAACAATTAGGTGCAATACGCATATAGTATACACAGTCTGCGTGTAATTACAAAGCTATGTTCGTTACGTGTATAAAAGTGCAATTATGTACACAATGATGTAATTTATTTATGTACGTACAAAAAATGGGGATCATCTTCAATATAAGTACAATAAATTTAAAATATAGATACTTGAATAAAAATTGAAAATTAATTGAAAATGTTGTTTAATTTGAATAAATTTTTTTACTTTTTCATAAGAATTTTGCAGTGAGGCATGTAAATTTATGTTTGTATATATATGTACATATGAAATATATGTATACGTACATAACACAGTAAATGAATGTACAGTCTTATAAAATAGAAAGTATATGTGTTTCATACATATTCGAATTTTTTAATATTTTTTTACTTTAATTTACAAATGTACATATATCTAGAATGTAGTGTGCTTTATTAACGAATTTGCATTTTATTTCTTTCATAACGTCAATCTTTTTATAAAATTTATAAGTGAATTATCTTCCCTGTCTAGTGACTATAACCCAGTGACCTAAAGATTAATTAACTTACGCAAACGTAAGATATTTGTGAATCTTTTTTATTTTATTTATATATTTTTTCATTTTTTTATTTTTTTACTCTTTTTTTTGTTTTTTTGTTATCATTTTTTTTTCATTTTCTTTATTATTCTTCCTTATCATGTGTATTTTTCTCATTATTTAAAAAAATGCAATATAATGAATATTTTGATTGCACATTTTAACACAAAATCACGTCATCCTATTTTACTTATCATTATACACAACGTCCTATAAAAATGTCACCATACAAAAATATTAGACGCATAGTGAAATACAAATTATATAAAATTTTATCACAATCATACTACATAATACTAAACAATTCATAATAAAATTTATAAGTACATACAAGAAAAAATTAAAGATAAAACTTATTTACATGTTCATCAGTTTATGAATATTACATACTACATGCCTACAAACATACATACATGTGTGATATAATATAGACCAAAAACAGTCTATACTTTAAAAAATATGTGTATATATATATATATATTGAGACTTTGCTAGGCTAGACATAAAAAGTAGCTGTCACATAATTGTAATTTGTGTGAAATAAAAACATATTTAAAGCATATAAAAAAAGGAAATAAATAAATAAAAACCATTTCTAAAAGTTGATTTTTTCAAGATTTCGAATTCTTGAATATTATAGAATTATTACACACACCTGAGAAGTGTATAACAAAATTTTTTTAATTTTAGAAAAAAAAGAAAGACAAGATTCTGAATGAATAGAATACAAATAAAGTATGGAAATTAAAACTAAACAAATTACTAAAAAAATTTTTTTACTAATTTATGTAAAAATGTTTTAAAAAATCAGAAAAACGAGAAAGTGAAAACATTAAACTTCATTTAAATAACATAAGAGTCTGAGCGGAAGTAACTTTTTTTTCCTGTATTATATGGTTGTGTTGTAGTATGAATTGTAGAAATACGTACAATGTCGTATGTACGTATGTATACCTATATAAATAAATTTGCAGATGTTTATGTATAAATCTTTAAAAATTAATTATGAGACTATTAATTTTCAATTTAAACTCAAATCCTAAATTTGTAGATATAATTTGTATATCTTATCAGGGATCTAATAAAAAGTCGCAATGTAGGTACTTAGTTGAACCTTAATCAATTAAATAAATAGTAGATATGTTTACTTTTTTTTAAAAATAAACATTAAAAATTACAATTATTTATACGCAAATGTTTGTATTCTGAATGAAAACTTTCTATTAAAGCGTGAGAAATTTATTTTTCAAATTTTTGTAACATTTTATGAATGACAATTTTTTAAGTATACGAAGATAGAACAACCAAACCAAAAAGAAATTGAAAACTCTTTAAGAAATGGTATTTACAATTTTATATTCTTTAACAAATGTTTAAAGTATAAAAAATACAAAATTCGTTTTTCGATAATTTTTGATGGCTATTTGAGATTGTAGACAGAAATATAGTCGGCAGCACGTGGTCGGCATAATATCTAGCAGACATCCAGCAAATATTAACAAGTCTTTTCTCCTTTCATTAAAAAAAAAAAAAAATTTTTGTGCATGAGAAAAATATTTAAAAGGATATTCCTGATCCCTGAGCAATAACCGATGTATGTACGTCAATGTATGTGAATCGGCCTTTCCGATTAAAAATGAAATTTTTAAGGCCTGTCTTGTTTATTTATTTATTTTATTTTATTTTATTTTTATTTTTTTTGTTAAGTAACGATCAAGTAATGGAATAAGCTTAGTAATATTTATTCTATTCTATTAAAAATACCTTAGGATGCTTACTTTAATTGCGATTGAAAGCAGGCAACAGCCATATTAATTACTGAGATTATTTTTATCCGTTCCCTACTCTATGCTAAATTATTTTTATTATTTTGTTTTTAAATTTATAATTTGAAAATTTACTTACCCGATTAACTAAAATCACTAGCACTGTAATCCATGCAGATAAGAAATAAGTAATCCAATTCATTTTGGTAAATTAATTTTTGCTCCTTTTTTTAAAAATATAATTATGTGATTAAATAATCCTTAAATTGATGGATAA
This sequence comes from Anthrax anthrax, assembly GCA_963971155.1. NCBI lineage: Eukaryota > Metazoa > Arthropoda > Insecta > Diptera > Bombyliidae > Anthrax > Anthrax anthrax. The sequence goes on from OZ020119.1 coordinate 25,680,141, forward strand.
CTAAATGATTAAGTTTAAAAATAATCCGTAGGTATAGGTATATCCTTTTTTGAATGTATAGTAAATGACACGATCACAGATTTTATATTAAAATGAATTAATAAAATTGTGATTAAATAATGATTAATTATTATTATTATTATTATTATTTCACTATAATACCATTTTAGTGTTTTTTTGTTATTTCATTACTAGAATATTTTGTTTATATCGGTTTTTCATTTCATACATTATATTTGCAGCACATAAATATTGATGGCTTTTATTTTATTTTTTAATTTGATTAAGTAAATAAAACGATAAAACTAATTTATTTGAGAACTTTGGTTAATTAAATGTTAAAATCTAAACACAAAACAACAATTCAGTAGAACAAAAAAAAAAGAGAATGTGTAGAGAAATTGTAAATTAAAAAAATTGAAAAATTCCGTTTAACAAAATTTAATTTTTTTTACATAATAGATAAATATCTTTTGCATGTTTTGGTTTGCTTTTCACTTTTTCGTTTCTTTTTCCATTAAATTGAACTTTTATAAAATGTTTAATATTATTTTTATATTTAATTTTTGTATTTTTGACATTATGAATTTTTCACGTTTTCATTAGATATGTATTTTTTTTTTGTTCATTACAAATTTTCTTTTTCACTTATTGTATATACTGTATTTTGGATGTACGGGTACTGTACATTCATTCATACATGTATGATTCGTTTGCATATACATTAAAAAAAAAATTTATATGAGATCACTATTATTAACTTATTCGATCGAAACGAATATCAAAAAATCTGGCACATACACATTATACATAGTTTTGTGTTTTTTCGATCATAAATTCGCCATGCTACTGTAACAATTTATTTACTTGATAGTGTAGCACATGTTCCAAAAGAGAAGTTTATTTCTATTTATCGTTCTATTATTTTTTTTGTTTTTATTTTATCCATCTATTTTTATAACTGTTCTTTTTTAATTGATGATTATTACAATTATCACACCATTCAATTTGTGTGTAATAAAAATGAATTTTAAATTAAATGCACAAACAGATGAGATGTAATAATATTGTGTGAATTTAAAAAAAATTTTTTCTTGCTTTTTCAAAATTTCTAGTAAAACTGTATTGAATGCATATTTTCATTTAATTGGTTTATTTCACAATTTTCATATTATGTGTAAAAAAATTTTTATTTTTCACAATTAAATTTAAATAAACACTTTGATAAGAATTTAATTAATTTTATTATTATTTTATTTATTTATTTATTTTTTTTTCTTTAAAATTATTCTCGTACACTTTATGACTGCATTGGTATATTGCGTTTTACTTTTACCGGTAAATAATAATAATCCTTTTTCGGTTGGATTTACTTTTTTATTTATTTATTCATATAGGGAGGTTTATTGTATATAATATGAACATGTGTATGTAAATGTAATCCTTTATATTTTGCGTATGAATGTTACAAGCATCTAATATGTAAAATGAATAATTTATATATTTTCTAAAAATAAATTGAATTTTATTTTTAAAAATAGCACAACAAAACGACCGTTTTTCATCCGTTACACATTGAATATTTTTATAAGATGAAGTAAATGCACATATAACAAATTACCCCGCGGTTTTCATGCAATGTATTTTTTGTTTAAAATAAAAAAATTATAACTGTTGTTTTTTTATTTTTGTTTTCTAAATTTATTTTCTTTTTAAATAAAATGTTTTATTTTAATTTAATGTTTATTATGATGAATGAATTTTTTTCTTGATTTAACAAATATTGAAAACATTTTTTTATTTTATTTTTTCACTACACAATTTATCATAAATTTTTTTTTAATTTTTTTCAGTGAAGAAAAAAAATGCACACACTTTTTAATTAAATGTAATTTTAAATAAATATTGCAATGTTATTTGTTATAATAATGTATAAAAAAAAAATCAAGTAACACAAATTATGACCAAAAAGCCATAGTAAACGTCCCATATACACTATATGTTATAATATTATTCAAATCAACCGACATCAACCAAGTAAACTAGAGAACTGATGGAGTCGTTCCATGAGAACCAAAATAATCGAACCGTTGCTAACGAAAAGATCCATTAGTGCGGTGAGATGAAAGATGTAAAAGAAGGAGATGCGCAATGACTTGTTTTGAAAAAAGCCAAAGCGTTTCACCAACACTTGGTTAAATGACAGATGTTTTTCTTACCGCTTGCATTGCCCGATATGCAAAAGAAAAAATTATTATGAATGTATGTTTTGTGTTGTATATGTTGTGTAGATTTTATTGTATGTATATGAACATTTGTACATACATATGTTTTTGTGCATCTACATATACACACAGTTATTAACTAATGGAAATATATTATACCATCAGTGCCACTGCCAGGCCAGCTTTTAAAAATACATAATAATAGTATATAGTACATATCATACAAATTTTAAACACAGTCATACACAATACACATATCCATCAAAGCGGAGAAAATGTATGTATGCATTATTTTTGCTTGCAATTATGTATACAAAGTACAAACATATGTATTATATTGTACTATAGAGATGCATTTACAATTTACATGCATTCAAGCTTCATACATATTCATACATATATGTATGTTCAATGGTTGTTTTTGGTATATATTTGAGATACAAGAAAAAACTGGTCGCGTGCATTTTGTGTGACTGGCGTATGATGATGGTGAAAATGAATTGCTTGAAAGCAGATACAACAAAAAAATCTTAATGTACACACTACACATTTCCCCAGATATGGTGAAGTAGTAAACAAATGTAGGGAAATACATTAAAGAAAATGGGAAATTTTTTGCCGGTATTTAGTTTAAAAAAACAAAAATAACAGCCAAAAGCGCTGTTGTCGTCTGAAAAATTTATAAATTAATATTATAAACATGGTAATAAAATTAAAAAAAAAAGGAAAAAGAGGAAAAACAAGTCAACTACCTATAATTAATAAATGATCTCTATTAAAAATGAAACTATCTATTTATCACATTAATTTTCTATAAAAATGTGATATACAGATTTTTCCCACAAATCTCGTAATATAGTATTTTAAATCACCAAATTTACCGAAATTTACTCAATCAAACATAAATAAAATTATGTACGAATAAGGTACACACACAAGATTTCAATATAGGTACCTATGGATTTTATTTTATTCACTGGATTAATCATGATCTTTATTATATTTTTTTTTTGTTTTAAAAAAATTTTAAAATATGAAATTTTCATTCCTATGTAATGTAATGTGTACATACAATACAAGATACAAGTAATAATTATAAATACAAATTGCAACGTAGAATCACGTAGAATATAGGAATTGACCTATTTTTTGTAGTAGAGTAAAAGTAGAAAGTAAATTACGGAAAACTTATAGGTATCTATACTAGAAGATGGAAAATCATAAAAATAAAGAAAAGCCTAATCCAATCCGTCTTATCTTGAATGTATTGTTAATAACATCTAAATAATTAGCAATGGATTTTCAAATCTATACTATGTAGGTACCTATGTTTATTAGCTTATTTTATTTATTTTTATTAATTCGTATCACTATTTACTCTGTTACTACATAACACTTACCATTTTCTTATACCTTAATTACTTTTACATAAATCCAACATCATTAAAATTATAAATAAGTGTGTATGTATGTATTTACATAATAAAATTTGAAATTTAAGCTTCCTGCCAAGTGCATAATGTTACAAACAAAAATTTGTCAGTGTAGTTTTTAAAGTTTAAAAGTTGAATGAACGTATTCAAAGAAATGAAAAGTTAATGAGGTCTAGTTCGTTAGTACTTTAAATTAATTTAATTACATAATGAGAAAATACAAAATCAATGAAAGTGTTTAAAACAAAAATTACATTTACACAATTAAAGAAATTAAAAATTTTATATCATTGTAAAAATTTTTTATGAACAAAAGTTTTTGAAACACTTCCTTGAAAAGCACTTAACATTGCTATACTGATGAAGAAATTTTGTTTGTAGAACATTTCACTGGATTTGTACATACGGATGTATGTATGTAACGTATTTTTGCTAAACAAAACATTCATAGATACAACTTCAATACAAACATATTTCTTGAACACATTTGATATACATACAAGTATTATTTCAAATCAGCTCCGGAAATAAATGAATCCTGAAAATTAAAAAAACAAAACAAGAGAAAAAAAAATTAAATACCATTCAAAGAAATAAACGAATGAAAAAAAAAATATGTTATCCATCTCTTAAGCAACAACCACCTTTTCTTTTGAAACGGAAGCAGATATTTAAGTTTCTCATCGTTTAAGAACGCATGTGGTATTATTTACAAGGAAAACAAAAATACGAAAGAAAAAAAAAAAAGAAAAAACTAAAAAAATCGGAAGTAAATTGAGATTATCTGGCGTATAGTGCCAGATACACTGTACATCTGATAAACAATTATACCTGTTTAAAAGTGCAACAAAATGCACCCTCTACATATTTAATTCAAATCAAATAGTATTTCAGTTTTTATAGCTTCTTTTTTTTGTGTAGGCACATTGCAATCATATTTCATATTTTTACGAAAACAATTTTTTTCAAGTACATATGTATGTAGAAAGCTATGAAAAACGAGGGTGCAAATATTAAGTATAAACATGTACAGTAATCAATCGTTTAAAGTGGATAAATGGTTTAACAAAAACTTTAAGTTAAAAGAACTTTATTTAATAAAACTTGTATTGCTTATTCATACGAAGAGGGTGTTAGGTCTTGAATTGAAACCTAATTTTTTTTCTAATTACAAAATAAAACATGTTAAATAAATCGTGTTTTATGAGTATTATGTTGAACGAAAGATTTCTGTATATCTGATTTATTTATCACATAAACAAAAAATTATTTGTATGTACTCTCATACGAATCTTCCAACGTAGATCTAGTAAATTGCAAAAAGGGTGGAAACTCACTAACAGTTTGAATTATAGAAGTTTTTTTTAAATTATTTTTATCTTTTGATTTTACTTGTTGATTTCCAAGAATTAATATTTATTTATATTTTTATTAATATTTGTAAAAGAACTATCAAGTAAAATATATAAAAGATGCAGTAGCATTTTTCTTCCAGATGACGACAAAAATGTCGGCAAAATAGGATGATGATGATAATGGTGATGAAATCGTGTGAATTTTATGAATATAAAAATTTACGTATTCCTGTTTAATAATAACAAGGAAAACAGAAAAAAAAATAATGTTTTGATTATATTGAATTCAGAATATCCTTGCATAACATCCGCCAGATTCTTATACATATTTTTATATTTAAAAACGGGAAGAATAAGAGAAATACGAAATATACACGATATGTTAAATACCATATGCACTCTTATATGATAAAATATAAAATGCAAAGAAAAAAAAAACAAAACAGTTTTGCTCATTTCAAATAAACAACCTGTAAACATTTTCAATTTTATAAGGAAATCAAAGACCGGATGTTACTATACGTCATATGTGAACAATGCAAGGTAAAACCAAATCACAAAATTATAATGTGAAATTTTAAATTATATTTGCTTCAAATAAGCTAAAATGAAAATATATAGCGCCATATTTTCGTTATTCCTGCTTAAATATGTATATGAAAAAAAAAAGGAATATGTACGTACAACTTTAATGTATTAACAAAAGTTTTTATGTTAATTTTTAGAAAATTATTTTATAGGTCAAAAAACAGGACGTTACGTTGTACATTCTTAATTTCCTGCTTTTGATTATTATACAATAAATAATTTGAAAACAAAAATATTTTAGCTTGAAAAGCACAATATAATAAATCAAAAAAAAAGTTTAAAAATATTTTTTTTTTCTTTTTTTTTATAATTCGTAAAAATTTTATAATTTAATTCTTTATTTTCGATTTTATATATTTTATTGGAAGTAAATAATAAAACATTTTAAAATAATAAAAATTAAAAACTAACAAAAACATGTCAAAGTTGTTTTTTTTAGCGATTGACTTTATTATTATAAATTTAACGTAAAGTGCAAAATTGATTAAGGAAAAGCCAAAGAAATAAGACAAAAAATACATATGTATATGTATGTATATCGAAAAAGTAAATTCGCGTGGCTTTTATAATACACATAAAATTTACAAGTTGACGGATGATCATCAAAACTTGATGAATGATAAGTGATCCAAAAAATAAGGCGAAAAAAAAAAATTGTATAAAAATGAAATAAAAAGTTCTTAGCAAAAGACATAAATATGTGTTTACTGAAGTAGTCAATGAACTACTTACTTCTTTTCTTCGTATATTCACTATAATATTCGGTGTCTTTTGACCATGGTCGATATATTTTTTATATTATATATTTGATGTTCAATACCCATATGTACGTCGTAAACAAGGATTCAACATACAATGTTTTGTGATCAGTTTAAAATTTTTGTTTTTCATATTTTTGTACACAAAATAACTCACAGTGCACATACGTATCTACATACAAATAGTTTATATAAAAAGTAAACATGAAGTGCTGAATTTATTTTTAAGAAATAATTAAAAAATTTATTTGTCCATAGGAATATATATTGTACATCTGACTGAATTAAGTTGATGCACTTGTATGTACATACATACATATGTATATATATATATAAAATCAAGTTTCAAAGTGCATCAATTGTTTATGATGAGGATATTTTGATGCAGTGACAATGTCTTAAGGGACTTTGTGTGAGGTATTAAATTCCTTTGTATATACATATGTATGTAGTAATATAAATTTTGATAATTCAAAAGAGTTCCTGGTTTTTCGGCAACTCTCATATACCATAAGGAATGTTTGGAATGAAGAGAACTCTACCTCAACTGAATTGTAATACATTATATTGTAATAGTTGTGAAGTTTTGTCATTATTAATTTAATAAAAAATTAAGAAGAAAAATAACAATAACAAAATTTTCACAATACGTGTAATACATGTATACGTACATATTTTGTGTATATATTACGAATATGTATGAATTATATCGTTGACTATTTGTATCTGAATTTTTTTTTTCTTAAGATTTTAATTACATATACATAACAATTATACAAGTATATACACACATAATTTGAAAGTTTTGTTTAATTGTCCATAAAATCGAGTTTAACATAATTTGAAATTGTTTTTTTTTTCAGTTTCCGGTAGATCAAGTATTTTTGTATGTTTTTTAACAATTAATAATAAGAGAAATTGTGAGAAATTAGCAAATAAACATGTAATTTCTGCACACTGTAAAGATCAATGAAATTTTAAATTTTGACAATATATTTAAATATGAATGTACATACATACATACACAAATATTAAAGTTCGAGTATAATTTAAAATTATAAAAATATTATGTGTTAATAAAAATGAAATAAATATTACGGCATAAAGGTAGATTTATTTTTTAGATTAAAAATTCTTGGCAGATGTGACAATTTAAAGTAAAATTAAACACCTTTTTACATAAAAGTATGTATGCGTAATTTTTTCTTTATTTATTGCCAATACATTTTTTTTTTTTTTTGAAAATTTTTAAGTACATCAAAACAGTTTCAGGAACAGATAAAGATATTCTTTGTATTCATGTAAAAAATTAAGGAATTTATTTTTCGTTAAAGATGATAACACACCAAATACAAATAAATTATGCAAATAAGTGTTTGATAAAACATTTAAATTGAATAAAATGTAATATTTGAATAAATATTTATAAATATTATTAGCACGCGTCTTTAATGCTGTTTTTTTTTTAAAAAGTATCTTTTATGTTGTTATCATTTTAGGTATTAAAGGAACATTTATATTTGTACATGAAACGATTGTAACATTTTTTATTTTCAATTTAAACAAAAAAGAGAGTAAACTACATACATATTATTTAAAATAAAATGATAAAATTCAACAAAATAAAAATATTGGATTATTACCGAAAGCTTTTAAAATGAAATTATTTCATTTGAAAATTGGTTATTATAACATCATTTTATTTTGACAGTTTAATTAAATTTGTTAATTTATTTATTAATACATATTTGAATTTTTAAATTTATTCAATAACGTAATACAATTCACATATGTACATAATATGTATAATCATATTATTGATGTTCAAAAATCTCAGAAGACATTTTAAAATCTTAAAATTTTACATTTAATTGTTTAAGAATTTTTAAAAAAATATTTATTAATTGAATTTATATCCTTGTTTCATCTACATATGTATATAATCATATTTTTGGGTTATTAATTGGTTGTAATCGAGAAAAAGCATTTTTTTTTTTAGATTAAAAGCACCCTCTACTTTATACAATAAACGAAATTCGTTTCCTACTTTCAATAAAATGTAATTAATATGTTAACAAAATTTTATTACTTTTTGTTTCATTAAAAATTAATGAACAAAACAATTCAAAATATTTTATATAGAAATGTACGTACATACATAATCACATATTGGTTATCTACATATTTTAACTCTTACTTTTAAATCAGCATGAAACGAATATTAAATTTAAAGGAGTATTGCATATAAGGCATGTAAGTGTGTACTGTGTACGCCATCAGTTAGAGTTTATAACATGTTTTGTACATAATAAAGTTATTTATACGCTAAATTATAATTTTTTATTTTTTAATTTCAAATAACAAAAAAAGAAAGTTTCTTCATTTCATCCATAATATAATCTATAAATGGTTTTGTGCGATCATTTTTTTTTTTATTAACTCTACCTACACAAATAAATGGAGAAGCGTTAATTAACTTCTGCGCAAGTATCAAAGATCTTCTCGGTCAGTGGCCAATTAATTAGCCACTTAGAAAAATCTATATATATTTTACTAAAATAAAATAAAATGATTGTTTGACATTTTTGCAGTATCTTCTTCTCATTTAGTAGTTCATATCAAGATACTACAGCACATCTTTGTACATACAAATTTAAAAGATGTAATGTACATATTTACATTTCATCATAGATAATTTGAGATTATAAATAGAAAATACCTACATATTTGGAAAAAATTTTTCATCGATCAACTGTTGAAGCTAAATTGAAAAGTTGATTTTGAAATCAGTTCTATATGAAAAAATTTGTTTTTGCACATTACACAATATATGCATATCATACATGTGTTTATTAAAAAAAAAATTTTTTCTTTTTTTGAGAAATTATCATCATTCTCAATGTAAACGAATTAGCAATATTTATGGCGCCATAACTAATTGGTGACTTTACTCAAATTTTTTAACCGATGTATGTACATTCCGGTTAAATAATAAACATATCATAATGCCGCGATATAATAAGGTAATCCAACCAGTGCTATCGTTGTCTTTTAGAATTACATTAATTTAATTTGATGTGTATTATTTTTATTTTCAAATGTAATAGAACATAAAAAATTATTAATGAATTTTAAATTTAAATTTTTAATATTGTTAAATTAACAGGTCATAATAGAGCGGAGTTTTCTAAATAAATTCCATTTTAATTATTTTATCAACAAATAATTATTTCGAACTATTTACTGTAATTGTTTATTTTAAATTTCAAAAAATTGTTTTTGCCCCATATCGCCCGATTAATTTTTGCTTATTTTTAAATGGAAATTTCAAAAATTCAAACGAAAAAATTTGAAAAAATATGAATGTGGTATACTTCTTTCAAATTTTGAAAAACGATAGCACTGAATCCAACTATAATATCTATTATATACTACAAATAAACCATGTATTACTACAATATTATCATTTTTATGTTATAAGATGTAACAAGTGAAGATTGCACCTAACGGTTAAAACATTGTATATTTTCCAAAGCGGATAATGATATTCGACATACATATATGTACATATACGTATATGTATATGTTTTATTTATATAAGGAAAATTTTTATATTTGAATTTACTTATATTTATTATTTTGCATTTTACAATTTTTAATCACATTTTCAAAAGTAGAATTTATGTAACTTATGATTATTTATATTTAAACAGATGATGTGTATCTGTTTGTACACTTATTTTAATTAAATACATTGAAAAATTTTATAATACTTACCTAATATTTTTATAAGACACTTATTTAGATATTTGAGCTAGAGTATAAACTGCAAAATATTCTGCACAGATATTGGCAGTGATTTTTGTTTAAAAAACATATATTATTGGTCTTATAATGATATCAACAAAATATGTACACAATAATTCAAACAACATATTTATAATACAAACATATAGAAAAAATAAATACATTTCAAATTAAAACTAGTATGGTATAAAATCTTTGTTGTAAGTAAATATTTCCTGTTCATTTTAATGCATTTTCTTTAGTTAAGTAAGAAAAAAGAACATATTGCAAGGATACGGTTTTTTGTTGTTGTTGTTGTTGTTGTTTTTTTTATAAATATAAATGACATTGCATAACTGATAACAATGTACACAGCAGGATAAATACAGGATAGATATACATGGATACGTATCTACACGTTTATATGTGTACGTACACATAAGCTTAAAGTATAATGCATTTGCAATAATCCATATGGTCTTAGAATGATTTTCAATGGTTTCTTATTATTTTTCTTCTTTTTTCTTTTTTATATCATAAATCTCGATAGAAAAGAAACCATTTTCGTTTAAACTAAATTTTCAATTGATTTCAAAAATCTTTATTTCGCCTACAGAATATGTTCTAGTTCAAAACATATGTTGTTTCGAAAAGATAATCTTAAAGAGAGGTACCTACAACACATAAATGATATAACAAAACAACATAACGGCAACTATAATGACAACAACAGTAGTGATAACAAAATGTTAAACATTCATATACATATAGGTACATACATTCTGTTTTTTTTTTTTCTTAAATACCATATGGAGAAATTCATATATAAAATTGTAGGTATTTACAAAAACGAAAAAATGGAAAAATTTTGGTACATACATATATAGTATTTAATTTTTCAGTTTTCCTAACTTTTTATCCTTTGAATAAAAATAAAAAAAAATTTTAAATAATTTTAAAAATTAAAAGATTTTCAACATTTTATTTAAAAATGTTTTAAATTTTATTTGGTTTGTTTTTGGCACTCGAGTATTAGTAAACTTATATGGTATGTGCTTTATTACAAATATATCAAGTGTAACTTAATTTTGACTGGATATTAAACTCAATAATAATAATTACTTGCTATGTGTACAAGTTTCAAATATGTACATATGTACATATATCATTTTTGCTAAGAGGAAAAAAATTACTTATGGAAGATATATTCGATGTGACAGTTTTAAGTATTAAATTATAGGTCACGAATTCACACATGTGGATAATATTGATAATAATTTGCTCTACATGAATTATGTCTGAGTTAATGTCTTATATAGTATAGTTACACACACCATACACCTACATACACTACACACCATACCGCACGTATGTATCTACGAATGTAATAACATTCAATTATTTGATATGTTGAACGATTAAAATTTAAAAAAAAAATAAAGACCATTTATATATTGCCCATGTATTACTAAATACATAGCAAAAAATCATAAATCTTTATAATAATGTTGATATAATAAAATGGAAGTATTTACAACATATCTACACAAGATCCTCTTTTATGAATTGTTTAAGTTGTACATAATTTTATATAATACAGATTATTATAATAGAAACTAGAATGTATTTATTGTTTTGTTTTCTTAGGTATATTTTTCTCTATGGACTATTGTATTCGAGTATCAATTTATAAAATTGTATATACATAAAAATTTCTACTCACTAAAGATGCTATTAACTAAAAATCAAATATGTTTTTAATGATGATTCCCGCATTTAAGTTCTTCCTTTTTTATTTTTCATTTTTATCATGTAATTGTTGTTCACACGAACATGTAGTTGTCAACAAACTAAATTATACAACTAAGAAACTGGTCCATTGTCCAAGAAGATTTTCAATAGATCCCAAAATCAATAAACAGGATTCATAAGAATGATTCTCTATAAAGAATTTTTATATTTCAAATAAATCATTATAACTTTAAATAAAAAGGACATTTCAAACAATAATATGTTGAATGTAAGTGTGATTTATCGATTTTTAATAAATTACAATCTATTTGAAAATACATATACATATACGTATGTCATTTAAAATTTCATTATCATAAAAATTGATATTTAAATGGACATTTCATATACTTAATACTTAGCAATATGGAAATCTTGTATAAATCTGTTTACCCTTATGGAAAAAGAGAAACCAGTTTTTTTTTTTAAAAATATAAAACAAAAGTGCAAACAACGTTTAGTTTCTTGAAGTCTCGCTAGGAATTTTATTTTCTAATTAAATTATCATTCAACTTTAAGTCATTAACCGCAGAAATATAAAATATCCTGATATCGTTTTTTTTTCATCTTTTTTTTCAACTTCGTTAGAATAGAAAAATTAAAACGAGAACTCAAAGTCATCATAGTTTCATCTTTCTTGTGTCCCTATATTAAATTTTTTTCTATTGTCCATATTTCTATAAATACAGAATTACATCTTTATAAAATCATTTTCGGTTTGATTCCCTTTAAAATTTTGATCAAAACGTGTACAACAATAGAATATAAAATGAAATGAGAATCAAATGAATATAAACGGTAGTTTATGTGTTCACATATGTATATAGTATAGAGGACTTCAATAGATATCTGTCAATCAAATTGTATACTATAAAAGTTAAAACGTACATTACATAAAATTCATATGGACGGTTTCTAGTTCCTGCGCAATATTGTATTATTTGCAATAATTCAGAAATATATCCTTGTCAATTTTTGACCTTTTTTTCTGCATGTTGATCTTCAAACTGAACAATAAAAAATGAGAATCATCAGTTGGCATTACAATCTCCACATACATACCACATATGACCTATACCTACATATGTATATATACGAATTATCGAGAAAAAGGACTGACATTATATGTATTTCGATCAAATTTTTGATGATCTTGAATAATAAAGATAGAATGCAACCTAATGCACTAAGCGTAAATAATTCTTCTAGATATATAAAAATGGTTTTTAAGCGTGAATTAAAAGATCATCATCATTGTAGGACTCATCTGTAATAACAAACAGAAAAACAGGGAAAAATTTCCATTTTATTGACTCATATATAGTTTTACTTTATCTTGATCGGCGATCACTGAAAAACAATAATACTTAGATAATCTTAGCCTCAATATTCTGTATTTCAAGATTTTTTAAATGGATGTATTATGTTCTTCATATAATCAACAATATAACAATCACATGTTCAAAATCCATGATCTTGAACCATGAATTCGAATATTTTTATTTATTATAACTTAATCATATATTTGTATTTATTTTTCGATCAAAGCTACTCATTAATAATATTCCATTATTAAGGATTTTTTCTTCTTCAGTGTACATTTTAATATATTTTGAAAATATAACTTTTGCCATTCAAAAATTGAATTATTTTGTAACTTTCATTAAATTTTGTCTCGTTTACATCCAATGTTTTTTTTAATTACATTGGAAAATTAAATTATATTTTTTTAAAGAAAATTTTATAAATATGTACATACATGAAATATTTTGTCAAAGATAAAATTAAAGTATAATTTCGTATTTGCAAAATCTGCGTGGGAAACGGAATATAAATGTTGCCAAATATCACATACAATTCGTTATTATTGGAAAAAAAAATGTCACACAAAGAATTTTTGTATGTATTTTCGTTTTATCATGCATCTTTTATTCTATCATTTTTTAAAAATCCTTTACAAAGGCTAGATTAAAAAAGGCTCTTTTCTGAACAAATTCTATTCGTTCTATTTTATTTATTTATTTTTAACTTTCTATGATAAAAATACTTCTTAAAAATAGAAACTTAAATTATTCTATTGATGATAACAACAGTGGATTTATATGAAATTCTGTACATATGATATACACATAGTTGTTATGTACACATCATACAACTACATACGCATATGTAAAAGATAGGGTTGAAAGAAAGGACAATACAATGGACTTTATTATTCTGTAGTGTTAACAATAAAATTCGTTTAACGGAATAATTGGATCTTATGCAATTCAGTCGCACAATAAAAAGATTTATCCATTTTAAATACAATCCTTTTACTCTTTTTACAATTTATTCGTAGGGTGCTTTATAAATAATTTAAATTCTGTGCGTTGATGTACGTAATATGTATTTACAATAAAAGGCTTATCTATTAAAAAATATCCTTATTTTCCGAGATGCAAATCGAACCTTTCTTATTTTTATACAGTACACAAAAACCTAAAATTCTAAACACATTTTTATTTGTGTGTATATGTATAGACCCAAGGTGTAGCAGATGTATGCAGCAATTCAATTTGTGAAATATGAATAATATATATTAGTTTTTCAAATCCAAAATCTAGAAATACATGCATACTCGTACATACATAAAAAAGACAAAATAAATTCTTAAGAAAATGTTGTCTTTTAACATTAAATAAAATTTTAAAATTAAGCATATGCTTGTTTTGTCTTTTAAAATTGTGTTTATCGTGGAGAAAATATTTAAAAAACTGTTTTGGAACGTAATTCAGGAATACATAAACAAAATGCTGATGTAGTGTTCATTTCTTTTTATTATATTGTAAATATATAAAGATATTTAAAATGAAATGCAAAAGTATGAAAAATTTCAAACATTATACAAATTAATAACCAGAAATTTTTATTTACTTGAATTTTATTGATGCCCTGCATTAATTAATATATTTTGTATACGTATATTTTAATTAGAAACTGTCATTTCCAATTTTATATAATCAAAATGAATAAAATTAAAAATATGTAATACTTTTCATATGCACATGATTTAAACATGAACATAAAAATGAGTTATGCAAATTATTAAAACATCTGCTTTTTAACATTTCATCATTAAAAATTTGGTGAAAATTTTATATAAAAATATAATGTATGTATATGAAGTAATTTGAGCCCTTAAGGTGAGCCACATTTGACCACAATTAAATGGTTATCATCATCTGGAATGCAGATTTTTTTTTTTGCTGAATTGTATGTTTGTATTTTAGAGTGTAAGTAAACCATCTACATATTATCGCCCTATATGTTGATGTTTAAGTTATCACAAAAAACTTTTTTTTGATGCACATAGCATATTTTTTAATATATTTTTCAAGTAATGTAAGAGTAGGTAAATAAAACAGATTGAAAAGTGAATCTTATAAAATTTATTTAAAAAAAAAAATACAGAAAAACTAGTAATGATATAACAACATATTTTTCTTTAGTGTCTTTGAAAAATTCATCTGCCATTTACTTACATATGCATGCACTCTATATATACAAAGCAGTTGGTGTTTTTATTATTATTATTCTTTTTTTTATATATATTTGTGCTTGGCCCAGAATATCTGAATGAACATCATTTAAATATTTGCCAACTTTATCAGAAGTGTAATGACTTTTTGTACCAGGTGTGTGAAATGACTTGAGTTGTAATTATATAAAATGACACGCGACTGATTATATCACATATAAAATTGCTTTATACGTATACGTTATTTACATGTGTATTTTTATATACTTATATGTTTTATCTATGTGTATGTGAAATAGTTGAGATATACATACATATACCTGCATATATGCTACACATTTTACAGCAAGTATGCTTTTGTTATTTATTTATTTATTTTTTATTTAAATTAAACAGAAAAGATATAAAGTTAACTGTATACACGCATACACATATGAGAAAACACAATAAAATTTTTGATAAAAGTAGTATACCAACATGAAAATTTTGCTTTTATTTTAAAATTTACTGTATAAACGTATGTTATATTTATATACAGGTAAATATGAGTATGCATACGTACACTACGCATTTTTACAATAATAAATAAAATCTTCTTATAAAAGTAGGTATGTATGATATTACGCACATATTCATAGTTTTAGGTACATGCATATCAAGGTATACGTATGTATAATATGTAATTAGTAAAAAACTGGAAATTTACTTTAATTACCTGTAAAGTTAATAATAAAGCAGTCTGATCGAATTGCTATAAGTAACAAAAATTTATACGTATGCAATTCATGTGCAAATGCATGGTTTTAATGTACTATATCATATTATTATGCATACATACATATGTATATAACATTATTTTCATGTCAATGAATTTTTGATGATAAAGCAGTAAAACACCTGCAGGTTGACAAGATATTTCACCTGAAGGAGCACGCGATCATCTGCTGTAAATTATTTTCTTATTTTTATTTTTTAATTTTTATTTCATATAATTTTTATGAAATGCATAAGTATAAAAATAAAGTGATACATCATGTGAATTAAGAAAGTATCACCAAGTATCACACAAATATGATACACATGCATATGTAAGCGCATACACAAGGATGCGTACCTATATGTATGTTTGTGCATTTGAATTTGACTTCATTATCATTTTTACTTTTTGAATAAAAATAATACCTACTACAATTAATTAGGCCTTGGTTTCGTAGTTGTTATGAAGAAAATTTATGCCAATTTTTTTTAATGTTTTTGAAAATTTATTAGTTAAGAAAATTGCTAACGGTATTCTAATTTAAAAAAAAAAATATGAAGACAAATAAAGAACACTTTTTTTTTTACTCCTGAAATTGATTGATTCCATCTATTTAAAATCAAAATACAAAAAAGAGAACCAACCAAATCATTATAATAAACAGTAAAAACAATGCTGTTAAAGATACATGAGAAATTTTGTAAGAGTTCTAAATTTTTAATGTACTGTACAGTTCATTTTATTTCGTGATTATTTTTTTGATTATAACATCTATACAATTTTATGTGTACTTTATTTCCTTGATTAAATAATTTTATTATATAATTATGTATTCTCATAAAGTTCATGACAAATTGCTTGAATAATTTACGATTGTATCTTAGAATTCTGTTCATTTAAATGTAATGTAAACTTTATGTTTTTATTAAATGAGAAAATTTTTTTTTGCAAAAATCAAAATGATGTTGTATGTATACGCATACATGTACGTGTTATAAAAAAAATTACCTATGTATTTATTTTACTCTTGATTGAGCATATTATTTGTATACCACATACAGATACGTTTTTATTCATACAAATTTTTTGATTTGAATTTGTGATTTTTTTATTTTACGAATAGCTAATAAGTTCTCTGGTAACAGTTGAAAATTTTACATTCATTTGAATAATATGTGATCTGAATTTATGAGTAGTAAAATAATCTTTCTTTTTTATTTATGTTTTAGGAAATTCATGTTTTTATGTAAACATCATTTAATTTAATTTTGTTTTAAATTGTTTTTTACTTTATTTTATTATATTAATTATTATCCTATTCAAAAGTTTGTTTGTAAATTAAAAAATATTTTAATGTGATTGCAAAAACATATGTAAATGTTGTGTTTTTTCAATTTTTAGAAATAATTTTTGCTTTAAATAAAGAACAAAAAACGCATTGAAAGCAAGCTGCAACATTTGTATCAGAAAAACAACAATTTATAAAGACTTTACGTCAATAAAAACTAAGATACAAATTGTAATATTAATACAAAAAAAGAAAAAAAAATACAGAAATTGAAAATGTATACTTTACAGCATGTTGCACTGTGCACTTTTTTTTTACTAAAAACACCTGGCAGTTAAGTTGTTTTCTATAATATACATTTGCTTTACGAAAATGTATGTATACAATGTACGTTATTTACGTTTATTCATGCATAAGTGTGCAAATAAATATCCTTCGAATATTACTGCTTTTCTTTGAAAAGAAAATCAGCACAACCCGTCTTCTTGATTATCAAAAAAACAAAAAAAAAAAAACTTTTTTAACCTGCATAATTTAATTTTTTATCCCTCCACCTTTCGTTTTTACTACATTCAAGCAACTTGCAAACTGACCAGTTACAATGACCATTTAATTATGAATCGATCCAATTTATCTGATAAAATTCTTGTTTTTGTAATTAGATCTCGTTTGTATAAGCATACTATTATGAACATAACGATCATATCATCATTCAATCAACCTCCGCCCAATATATGCAAACAATTTTATTTTCATAATTTTGTAATCATTTCTTAAAAGAGAATCTGTTTTTATAATACATACATATAATGGTGATAATGACAAGCATGTATTTATTTGGCTTCTTACCGATTCGATAAATTAAAAAAATAACAAGTCGGCAAGATATTAAGGTGAAATGTATAATAAGTACATATTAGACGCACATACATAAATATTTATGAGCATATGTTATATAATAGAATGTTATGTTATTTAAAAATTACCGTAAAAAAAAGCTTTCTTTAATTTGCGTAAAATAAAATAAAAAATTAATGGTTGTTTTTCATATAAAATATGTATAATTTTTTAAAATAGGTATCTACAAAAAAAATATATGTTCATATGTATGTACGTAGTTTTGAAATTATTTGGAAGGGTTTATTTGACTTTTTTCAATGAGATTCTTGTATAAATTTGCATTTTATTCCATTAAGTGTATAAGAAAAAAAATAGACATACTCCAAATATTTGAAATATACGAATAAAAATAATTTTTTTAAATAAAAAAAAATGTACATATATAAATTAGAATGATATTGTTTACTTTGTACAGTATTTAGTATGGTATTAAGTTGTAATCAATTCTGAAACACCTGGAGGGATATAAATTTACATACCTACATATGTGTATTGTGTATTCGTATTAAATTCATGTTTAAATATGATAATTTAAAGTAAATATATGTATTTTTCTATTTGTACTTATTTAAATATAATTTTGATAATATTTATTGAATTACAAACAATAAGACCGATTGTGATAAGAAATTGTCATTTGATCATTTCATTATCAAAAATGTACAATACAAAAATGTTCATTTAAAATATAATCGTTATCATTTATGTTGATTTTTTCATAAAACACAAATTCAGAAAAAATCTAGAAGTTTCGTATACTACGACTCCAACGCAAAACATGCATACACATACGTATTTCTAAAAACAGAAATATTGAATTTAAAGAAACATTCATCTGTTGCACCTTTTCTTTTTACTATCAAATTATAAACATCAGTTCAGTATATTCTTTTAAATGTTATTTAGTTAATGTTTCTTATTTTTGGCAATAAATCCTTAGGATAGAATTCAACAATTTCTTCATTTTTTTTTGTGGTTCATCGTAGCGTTAGTTTGACATTTATACCTGCATATGCCCGTAAATAAAATACATATACTATATTTTTTAAAAAAATAAGTCAAAGAACATCTGCTAATGAATTTTTGAAATTGGCTTGAATTTTTTTTTTTTTTGAAAAATAATTTTTTATAAAACAAATCTGCTCTCCATGAGTATAACATAAAAAATATGGAAAGAAAAAAATGTGCTGGTGATTATATTTATTGTCGTCGTATATGTATGTAATTGTTGTAATCATCGTTCAGCTTGTATTTTTCTAATGTTTTTGGTAGATGAAATTTCTCTGTATGTATATAAGTTTCTAGGACATTTTTATAACCTTTTTTTCTTTATCATAAAATTTTCTTTCTCAATTTTCTTTGATTTTTTTAAGATCAGATCATCATAAAATTTAAATTGAAAAAAATCTATGGCAGATGTCTTATTTTTGCCTACTGGATGTACGCAAGTTGTATTAAAATAAAGGACACGATGAAGAAATACAATAATAGAAATGCTGTATACACTCGTACATACATATGTATGTGTAATAATCAAAGACAAAAACTTTCTTTTATTTATAGTCTATGGCACGTGCTCAAATGTCTTAAATATCCTGAATACGCGTTTAAAAGGTGTTTGTTTGTTGCAGTATTCTACAATGATTTAAAAAGAAACAAACGAAATATATATATTTTTTTAAATTTGGCTCCTATAAACATTTTTTGAAAAAAACAAAATGATGAAGAAATAAAATTATTCAGAAGTATTTAAGATGTGTTTTTATTTCGGATTAGGATATTGTGGTTTTCGCTTGGAATATATATATTGTTTTTTTTTTTTGTTTTAAAGGACAAAAAATAGAATTCAAATTAAATTCACAAATATATGTTTTCGAATACGAAAATTAAATAAGACATAAGTAGTCACCTGTCTTCTAATCCAAATGACAGTAAACCAATAATGAAGATTTATGAACATATACATATTTATACAGAAGTGTACATTTCATGATTAAGCATTATAAGCGAAAATTCCCATGATGAAATAAATTCGATGTTTTTATGAAAATTAAAGTGAAAACCGGAGAACCAAATAATTTGTTTCCTATACTCATTCTGTATACAAGTTTTTATTTTTTCCAGCTTTATCAAATAATGATTTGCTTTCATCCATCCATACAGTATCTCAAACTGAATATATAATTTATACTGCAATATTTACTGATTGCTTCACATGATTTAAGAAGAAAATGATCCACATATACATTTCCTTAAAGGACTCAGAATCAATGTGTGTGGTATAAGATCAAAGCTATTGCATAATTGCACATAAAGTACTTTTTGAGATGCACATACATGACGGCTTTTTTTCTTCCATTTTTCTGAAAACGGATTAAACTAAAGCGTAACTAAATGCAAGTAAATTAACACCTTCATAAACAGACAACATTAAAGGAAGAGTTTACATCAATTGATCAATAACATCCAATCAACTGTATGCAAAGTGGTAACTTAACAGAAACTGAACAATTTAATGAAAACTGGAACTGATCTTCTTTATTCAATTTGATCAGGTAATCCATACGTGCATGATACGCAAAAACAATTACGAATACAGTTACAAGTACTTTGAAAATTGAAAATAAAATAGAAGAGAAAATGATAATCTTCATCGAAATAATGGAAAAATACATACATGTAAAACTGCATCTTTATACTTCTTTTGAGCTAAACAGTTTTTTTTTTGTTTTGTTTTATTTTTTAATTGGAACATCCTGAAAATGATAACACAGAGAACATTTTTTTCTTTGCCCTTTTCTTATTCTACTTTTATATAGTCGTGTGTAAAAAATTATTTTTCTCGTCTCCATCTTCTAAAATTTTGCAATTACCTGTGTATCTGAAAGTATCAAATTTTGTTTAAATGATTAATGATTCTGTTCTCTTGAAAATCTTATATTTCCTTCATACATAAATGACAGCTGCTTTAGAGTATTATTTTGTTTGCGTACTTATATTTTTAATGTAAAAAATATTTGGAAGACTGAAAAAATATGAGGAGTAAATGAGGATATTCTAAAGAGGATGATAGTACAAACATGTATAAATAGCAACAAGAAATGAATGAAAAAATTATTAATATAATTATTTTTTCTTAATAACTCACATTTATTAATTTTGTAGTGAAAAACAGCATTCTCGTTAATTAAAAATTTGGAATTGAATTGAAGTACACTTAAATATTTGTTTCTTTATTAATTTGAAGAAGTAAACATAAATTTACTCAAAATATAGAGTAGATGTAAATCAATCATACAAATTGAAAACATAGCATTTTTATTTGATCCTTATATTCTCATAGTCCGTTTATAATTCGTCAATTTTTGAGCATTATCAATTTATATTTCTTCCTTTTCTATATTTTAATTCAAAGCCTGTTGCTCTGAAATTTCCAATTCGTACATCATTTTTCATCTGTTTTTCATTTTCCGGTTTTCTATGCAGCCTGTCGAATAGAATTCCACCTACCTACCATATAATCTACCTACTACAATATGAATTTATCGTATTTCAAAAATAAAAAATAAAATTTTTTTTTTTTTAAATGTGCAAAGCAACATGCAGATGACTGTTGATACAGATCAAATGTAAATTTTTACATAGAATGCATAATAATAATAGAAAAAGAAGAAATGTGAGTTCTTCAAGATGTAAAAATAATTTCATGGAAAAAAAAAATCAGTAAGTACAAGCGTCATCAAATATTATTTGGGAGCCACCTGGTTCATGAACCTTAATCCTGCAAATGGCACGTGCTGTACGAATCTTTGCTTTAATATTAAATAATTATATACAGTCAAAATAATTCCTTTCATGATGAAAATTCTATGCGGAAAAATAGAAAAAAAATATACGTACATATATAAAAATTAAAGAAAGAAAAAATTGAATCCAAATATCTTGAAATATACATATAACTATGACACTATGCACTATGACACCTAATCTTTAAAAGAAACCTTATAACACGATCATAATATACAAATGAAGGACTTTATCATACAATTTTGTTTTATGCACTTTTAAGGAACATTTTTGATAGCATTTTTGTTGAATATGTGTATGTACATATGTAGACAAAAAATGTACAGTCAGCAGCTTTGCTTAGAATATCATCTGACAAGATCAATTTAATTTGATAATTTTTTTGGTCCTATCTTTATTTTTGAAAGACGTTCTTAATATAACAATAAAGCGCATCATATGCAAATATAATCAACGGCAATTTTCAATTTGTACGTGTACAATATATACTTTTGCATGTTCACATATGTGCCATACATGTATGTTAGTTTTAAAAAGTATTCGTTTTTTTTTTAAAATAATTTACACTGTTTTATTAAAGTCTAGAAAAAATAGGACAGTATTCATTACATGTTGTACCAAATGGTGTGGTATAATTAGTGTAAATAAAAAAAAAATGATATAGGTAATACGAAGAGTCCAGTTTTTAATAACGGTTGATTTTTCATCAAAAAAATTATGTCATTGCTCTCTATTTTTTCAAAGTGAAATTTGTACCTATAGTGAAATAACATGTACACATTATGGTTGTTTTTATTTGAAATTATGTCCATATAGTATTATCCTACACACATTATGATATTCTGCAAAGTTAAGAGAATACGTTTATAATTAATAATCAGGCTATACTACAAACAATGTAATTTTAATGCCTGAAACATCCTAGGACCTAAAAGAAAATAGGAATAAAATATTTTTTAAAAAATAGATAATAACGACATTTTTTCATTATTTTAAAATTTTACACATTTGTACGAAAACGAATTTATTTTATATGATTTTTTTAAAACAATATTTGCTTTTTCTTATTTTCATTTTTTTATCTAGAAAATTATTTTTGTTCAATTTATGAAAATTACCCTTTTGGTATTTTTACCAAATAATTAAATATAAAAACAAAATAAAATATACAACTGTTATCTTTTGTGTATATGGACACCTAATCCCCTGCAGACTTGAAAATTTCTTTTAAAAAACAACGTCAGGCGTAAATTCTTCCATCTGTCAAATATAATATTTTTGCTATATCTTCTAATGAGCCAGACGGTATGTGTATGTATAATATGTGCATGTGTATAATATATGAAATGAAAATATATATAGTTGGTGGAAGAAAAAAACCAAAATGTACATACATATGTGCAAGGAATCAAAAGAAAAATCTTCTGTATCACATGTAATATGTATGTATATATTTATGTGATCTTGTGTATTTTATTTTTATTTCTTCAATCTTCAACCCGTTTTTATCGAAGGATCCATTATTGTTATAATCGTCATCAAGTAGATACGAAAGAAAATTTAAAAAAGACCCATAAGAAGACGAACGAAGAACCATTAGTGTGGTTTAGGCATTTTTAGTTATCATCTAAAAAATATATACTCGTACACATATTATAATAGGCTCCAAAAAAGTGCAACCACTGTCGCGTGGCAGATGTATATATTGTTACATGTTACGTACTAAGCTAATATGTATGTTGCTTGGAGTAACTGTAAAAATACATTCACGTAACAATAGTAAACCATTTATATTTTATCCTTGAATTATACCAACACTCACACATACTTTCGCGAAACGTCTTATAACAGCAACAATTTTTGCTTGGATGACTTCTTATTCGTTTTATTCAGGTTTATATTTTTTTGCTTTCCTTTCACATACAAACAATGTTCAATAAAAGTAACAAATATATGTATGTATGTATGTTATAAAACAACGAAAACTTATCTTAAAGTGATATTATATTAAGGCGTCTGTATGTTTGCATTTACAGTTTTTGTTCACCTTTATCACAAGAAGAAATTTTGTGATAACAAAAAACAATCAAATGAGAGTTAGGTCGTCTGATTGCCAGATGTTTTTCTTCAAATAGGCTACTTAAGATAAATTACAAAGTATGTATAGATACTGTTCACAAAATAAAGCACACAAAATTTTTTTTCCAATTTTAATACAGATTTTAATTTTTTTTTTCTCCGAGGAGATTTTCAAAAATTTTAATTTAAAAATTTTATTCATAATTATTTGTTTCAGTGACTTTTAAAAAAAGTCTAAGGATTGTTTTCTTTTAATCGAAATTAAATTGAAATTATTCATATACTTAAAAGTTAAAACATCAAGAATTCAATTATTTAATTTGAAATAAATGATCATAATTATGGTTACAAATATACACGCATAGTGTACATACTTGTTTCATTACATATGTACATACATACGTATAAGTATGCGAGCTTATGTACAAATATGTGCTTAGTGCAAATTACAAAAATAATTAAAACCATATCCGGTTACAAAATATGTACCTATGTATAAACATATGTATTTTAAAAATTTATCAATATACAACCGTCAATAATAAAAATTACTAAGAGCAAAAAAAAAAATTAAAATATCTGTATAATTAATAGTTCATATATGTAACTAAAAAATTTTTAAAATCAATGTATGTATATATGTATATTTACATTACATATGTACGCTGGAATAATATATGTGTGTGTTTAATAACAAATCGAAATAAATATGTAAGTTTTTTTTTTCCCAAGAAATCATCATCTTTTTTATAAAAGTTTTGCATTTAGGACGCCTTATTGATTATTTCAAATCGTGGTACGCATTTATAACATATTTCTGTCAACATTGCGAATTAAAAATAATTCTTGGCGGCCAATTCCATCATCACCAGATTCTTTTGTTGAAATGGTATGTCAGGTAAACAAAATATTAAAAACAGAACGGATAGTTATAGATTGCAAATGGATGGATGGATAGATGGATGGATGAATAGATGGATGAATGGTGACTACGGTGGCACAAAGAAGAAGATTTTCACTTTTTACAATACATACATAGGTATAAAATGTTTTTCTATACAATTTGCAATATCCGTGAATGTAAACATGTATACAGACATACATATGTGCCTGATTAGATCACTTGTGATTGACTAGAATAAATTCAAAAGATTCTTATCTTTAGTGATTTGTAATTGTTTCATTGAACGACACTTAATCGATAGACAAAACCGATGATAACACATTGCAACTTCTTATGTTGATTATAATAATGTTTCTGTAACTATCTGGTCTCTTAGTTACAAATAATTTAAAAATGTTATAAAAATAATACTATACAACAAAAATAAATGTAAAGATTTGTTTAAAAATTGTGCAAGAACTCGAATCGAATGTTATCCATCTTGTGCCATATGCTATATACGTACATGAATATGTACGTATGTATGTGTACTCATGTAAACGTATGAGTTTATAAATCTTTTAGCTTTTTGAATTTACTTCAACTAACTACACAGATATACAATAAAGTATTAAAAATGAAAATAAAAACTAAATTATTTGTATTTGTGTAGTAATAGCAATTTACAGTGTAAATTATAAATACAAATTCGTTTAATGCATTTGTAAGCACATAAACATATTCTATACAGTACATATGTCTATTTATATATCTTAGTTTTAACAGGTTGTAAAAGTGGGCAGGTGAGTTTTAAACCGATAATAATAGGACATTTTTATATGTGTGTCCAAGAAGACAAGTGCGCTAGTCACATTCCTTTATAAAAGCAAAGCATTATATTGAATTATTATGCGTTAAGCTATAAATTGAACTAAATTTTATCATTCATCCAATTCAATTCGTACACAATACAACATCGTTCGTTTTATATACTACATATGTATGTTGCTTTTATTTGTG
The DNA here is from genome assembly GCA_963971155.1 of Anthrax anthrax. Classification (NCBI taxonomy): domain Eukaryota; kingdom Metazoa; phylum Arthropoda; class Insecta; order Diptera; family Bombyliidae; genus Anthrax; species Anthrax anthrax. The sequence continues at coordinate 25,706,331 of OZ020119.1, forward strand.
TATTTAAACAAAATTTATGCAGTTTACTGCTTCATTACTATATGAAATCATCCAGAAAGAGTTTTGAAGTTTAGAAATAAACATAAGCAATAATTGATACTTACTCAATGCACTCAATAAAATGGTCGAGTCAAAGTCGATTTTCTTCATGGGCATTATTAATGATTGTTTATACATTGATTGTATATATTGTGTTGTATTTATTTGTTATTTTGTTACATACGAATTATTCATAATGCAACATGATGTTGGATAATTCAAAATAACTAATTTATTTCCATCATAATGACCGTTGTTGTCCATTTCTGACCATGATTCAATTGATTCAATTGAATAATTCAGAAAATTGAATTAAAATATCTAGCGTAAAATTTACATTATATTTTATAGGTGAAAAATGAAAATGATTAAATTATAATTTTGATATTGAGTTATAAATGAAATTAATTGATAAAATTCCTTGTTAAAGATTAAATATAAAATTTCAATAATTTGACGTAATTTTAAATAAATTACCAGTGAAATAAAATCATCAGTTAATAAAATTTTATGTGAGTTTAGGGAAATGAAAATGCTCAAGATTTCAAGGTGTCAGATGTATGTTTCATGCATTTAACTGTGATGTAATTGCAACAAAAGTTCAATTGTTTTGGTTTTTGAATTGTTTTCACCCTATGCAGATTGTTATTTTTATTGTTATCGATTTTGATTTTCGTCTTCTATACACACAAAAGTCATTGAGATTGCAAAAAAACTAAATCTTCTTATGTATTTCTTTATCTTATAATATCCCCTTTTATATGTTGCAGAATTCCATTGGTATGTTCATTCCATTGCATATAACAATAATTCTTTCTTTAGCTACTGTTTACATTTTAACTGAAATGTGAATGTCTAAATGATACAACATAAGTCATTTTTCCCCCTTTTTATTTCTTTTTATGAAAAAGGAGATAGATATTTTTCTTTTTAAGAATTTAAGCAGGATACATTAAATTTGATAATGTATATAAAATCTTATCATTTTTATATACGATAGAACATCAGTTCCATGTATTAACTTATATCAATCAGGAAAATGTACAATGAAGGCGTTTGAGCGGTCAAAAATTGCAAGAATCTATTACAGACAGTAATATATATATGTATATACACGTAATATATATGTATATGTATCTAAATATAAATTTACAGTTAAATAAGCAAGGGGAAATTATCATTTTATACGGTTGTCGATTATATTATTAAACTTATTATAAGACTTATAACATTACGTGTAGTTCCTGATAAGATTTATATCTTTTTATTTGTTAATGTTAGTTAATGTCAAAATTTTGATTTCCTTGAACATTCAGTAAATATTGACAAATCGATTTTTATACATTTTTCATTACAATCATTGTCTGTCTGCCTGTATGTGTAAATAAAAGGGAAAATTTTTAGATAAAATTGGAATGTTAGTTTTTAAAAAAAATTCTGGTTTGTCTCCTTATCTAAAATACAAATGGAAAAGTGTGAAATATTTAAAGATTTAGTGTCAGTATAAGCTAAATTAATTACAACTAGAACATTTGTTCGTTAATGATTTTTTGAAAAAAATTATAATTTTTGAGTATATAAAACTTTTAAATTTATGCGAGATAAAATAATTAAATTTAGAATAATGATAATAACTTTTTTTCTTTATAATACGTAATACAGACACCCACGTTGAATATGTATTTAATATTTATGTATGTACATATCCACAATTATATACATATGTATAAAAAAATTTCAATTTTGTGTTTTTTTTTTTTTTTTTTTAATTTAAAAACTATAATATTAATATATTTATATTATATTAACATATAATTTATTTTGTATATACTTGAAGTTTATTTGTATTTTTGAAAACTACTTAAAATATTGGTTATTCGTTTCTTTTGAAAATTTCATACAATTGAATATAAAAGAATGGTCAGGATGAAATACAGTTTAGACACCTGTACCAAGTCTGTACCATAATATCTTCAAATATTAAATTTTTAAGCATTTTTTCTCTAAAAGATATTTTGTGAAAAATTTTATTTAGGATTTTCTATTAACATTAGAAAAAAAAAAACAAACACAAGGTTTATTTTGAAATGCACGCAGTTCAATTTACCTTTAAAAGAGCATCGAAAATTATAAATGTTTTTTAATGTAAAGATGTTTCTGCTGGTATAAAGATATATACAGTTTAAATTGATTTTTTTTTTCAATTTCATGCTAAGTCGAGAACAATTGCTTGTAACTAAACAATTGAAAGATTATGTGACAAATGCATTATTCTCCTTGAAAGAAAAAAAATATATAAAATAGAACTATTGATACATAATAATGCCATGTGAAAGTAAGAATCCTCTCTTCAGTACAAAGAATAAAATTTTTCCAGGTCATGGTATTAAAAAAAAAATTAAATGTTTTGAAACGAAATTTGTATTACAGTAGAATAAATTTGTCTTTAGCAGAAGAATTTTCAAATGCATACATTTAGTGAAACGTTTTCACGTACCTAACATAAATTCAAGATAATTATTTAAAAAATGATTATTTTTACAAAATGTAACGTATTCCATACTATCACTCTGTACGAAGTGTATCTACCTTAGATTAGAAGAGTATCTTTTAATTTTATTTAAGTTTAATAATACCAATGCTTATAAGAAATTGTGCCATGCTTGAAGTTTTTTGCCGAACCTATAATTTACATAATTCTATGATAAACATCTTAATAACTAAGTAATTGAGAATTAACGTTTTAAACAAAATACTTCGACAAATTTATTTATTTTTTTAAATAATAGTTAACATTCACAATTTTGCATAGCCAAAATACAAAATTTAAAAACGTTATTTAAAATATAATTTTATCTAGCAGCATGTGTTAGTTATTTGTCCTATAATTTAATATACAAACAATGATTAGAGGAGATACATTCCAAGGAACTCATTTCCTTTTACATACATATGTAAGGATAATTTCATAGTAGTAAATGTTTTTTGGTAGTAATTTTAAGTTATTAAAGTAAAATGTTGTTTATTTTTGGATGATTGCTTTTTAGTCAATATTTAATATTTTATTTGTTTTTAAGAAAATTGTTAATTTCCTTTAATTTCATAACTTATGATAACCGTTTTTGGTTTCTTAAAGTCCCTATTTAATTCGAAATTCCGTTAGTAGAATTATTTTTTGTTGATTTTTTACAATATACATATAAAAATATTTACGAATAAATGCGTATTGTGATGATTGCATGATAAAGTACAAAAAAAAAAACAAAAAACAATAAAATCTCATGTTATTTTGAAAGGATGACGAAGAAACATCTATAACATTTATTACAGACATTATGATCATGGTCTAAGAATTTCTATAAATTCTCACGCATTCTGAATTTTTTTTTTGTCTTAGTTTTCTTATTTTGTTTTTAATATTTCATTTCATTTTTATTCTTTTTTTTATTCGAATTTGTAAGTCAAAAACACCTGTCTTAAGTCCTTTTTTACAATCTGCATTTATAATTTTTTCTTCCCTACACGTTTTTGGTTTATTTCTTTCCCTTGTATTAATATTTGTATACACACATGCATATTTTTGACCATCGTACATAAAATGGATTGGAATGAATTTGTTTTTTGGTAGAAAAAAGGAACAAAAAAAGAAAAAAAAGTGGATCATGATAACTGTGTTACACTTCACTTTTATCGAGGTTTTATGACTTTAGAAATTCACCTGACTTTATCTACTAGAATATGTAATCATTTCAAGGAATATTCACCTGTTCAATTTGGACTACATTTTGTATAAGATACATTTACAATCGTGTTGTATACAGAAAAAAAGTACAACATGAAAAGGATTCGTAGAATGAAAATGAAATAAATAAGATTTATGAAGGGGTTAGAAACAAGTGAAATTTTTGATTTTATAACAGCTGATACTCACAGTTAATTTTTATTGATTTTAAATATTCGTCCTTAAGATACCTGTACACGTATCAAATAAGCATCAAGATGATATTCATTTCAATCCTTATACGTTTCTCACTATAATGAAAATAAGTTTATTTATTTTTTTTTTAATTTCTAGAATTCTGTGTTACTTTTTAATTAAAACATGCGTTGAAAATTCAATTTTCTTTCTTTGTTATCAGTATAGAATTTTTAATTTAATTAGATCCACAAAAATAGAAAATTTAATTTAAATAGATATTTGAAAAAAAAAAAAATAATAACAAACACATTTTTAATATCGATTGTCAACCATGAAGTAAATTTAAAAAAAAAAACTGGTTATTTTACATCTAGTGCATTTTTGATTTTTTTTAAATAGACCACACAAAGACCATATCTTATTCATGAAGTCTACAAATGTCTATTAAAACATAATAAAATAAAGTCATGACTATATAACAGACATAATATCAGACATAAAATGATTGTATTTTGAATTAAATTTTTCTTCTTCTTTTTTTAAGTTTTAATGTGAAAAAAAAATTTGGATAAAAATGCTTAAATCGTTTAATTGTTTCATGTTGACAAACTATCGTGAAGTCTAAAACAATTGTGTGATAACAAAATATTCGCTATTAAAATAAACAATACAGATGTTATATTAAGACATAAATGTTTCAATTAGTAAAATATAATAACCATTGAATAAGATGATGACTTTATAAATGTTTGTGATCATAATATGTGATGATAGCAAACAATAACTCTATTTTTAAACATACCAAAATCAATTTAAAATTTTATTATTTACATTTACATAATAAACTAAGTATGAGTATATGTAGTACTTCTTGCTCTTGTTAATCGTGATTCGATTTAACACCATCATCATCATCACCATCATCATCATCATTATTCAACAAGGTAATCGTGTTAATTGGACCGAGTACATTCAATCAATTTCACCTATATACTATACCTATAAGTTATAACTAATAAAGTTTTTTTTTTCTCATTTTTTTGAAGTATCTAAGTGAACATTCATGACAGTCGATAATGACAAGTCAATTATCTGAATAAGACGCTTAGAATGTATATGTATAAAAAATAATAAAAACATTGAAATACAGGTAGTTAGGTAAAGATGAAAAAAATAAAATGTTAATTTGATGATACACAAAAACAAAATATTAGTTTGAATATAACGAAGAGAGGTGTCCATCGTTAAACATTTTACATATATTTTTTTAGTGCTAATTGATTTGCTTGAGATAACATATAGGTGTTCACGATGATCATCTTTAAAATAAAAACAAAAACACGAAATTACAAATTCTATTGAACGTACAATACATGTAGTATTTACACTGAATACGTTTTTGTTTAAATAAATTTATTTTTATCGTTATAGATACAATTTTATTATAGGGAGGATAAAAGAGAATAAAATTTATTATGCAGACAACGTTTAAAAAATAAATTGATTATAATCTTGAACTGATTTTGATTATGACAAAAAATGGCATTTGAAAAGCAAATGCAATTTATATTTTACTTAAGCCTTTTATTTTTGTATATTTTTGATATCCTTGGTGATACTTACGGAATAAATTATGATTTTATTATGAATTTTGTTCAATACAAGAAAAGCAAAAAAAGTTTATTTAAAAAAAATATATATTGAACATTTCTGTATTAATTACTTTTATTATGTTCTCACCTTTAGGTCATGAATCCAAGAATTATGTATATGCGGTAGGCAAACACCATTTTCACACCTTTGTAATTTTTAGATAAACTTGAACTGTCTAATTGAGTAATCCAAATCAGTTTATTATATACTTATAAGTTATAAGCATAAGTCATACGATTTCTGGTCATACATATTTATATCATTTTGTGTGTGTATAACTACTTAGGTATTTTAGCACCTCTTTATTTCGTTTTCAGGAAGAAGTTATATTTCAACATTATATTTTGGTTTACACGTAGAATTAATTTTTTGTTTTTTATTATTTTCATATTCTTTCGACGTGATCGCAAACATTTGCTATAATTTTCACAGTGGTGTCAAAAATATTATTGATTGATTGCCCATAATGTAGTATTTGTGAGTTATGTATATAGTACACATTTGTGTGAATTTATTTTGAACGCAAGTAATGAATTGCAAGAAAAATTTATTTTAATAAAGATAAAAAATAAAATTAAAAAGTAAAAAAAAAAATTTGAAAAGTAAGGAATACGATTTTAAAATTAGCCTTGAAATTAAAGGAAGAATTTAAAAATATAGACTGGGAATTTTTACCTGTTGTGTAATAAATGTTTTCAAAAAATAAAAGTATAAAATATATTTTAAAAAATACCAAAAGGAATAAAGCATTTTTTTTAATTAATTTTGATTTTTGTTTTAAATCTACTAATTTTTACAGTCAATTGATAGCAAGTGATAACAAATTTTGGTTATCCATATTTGAAATATTCCTTATATTGAAAAATAATGGATTTTTGTTTATAGAACCACATGTTGAGTTTTCAATAAACACCATCATAATGTGTATGCAACGTTATTCACTTACAAAACAAAATGTTCTATTTTAAAAGATTAAATTTTTTTTGCAGCTGCCGCTGTTTACCACGTGCTTCATTATTTTTAAACCTATGTAGACCTAAAAGAAACAATATTATTATTGTGTGTGCAATATGTTTTAAATGTATGACATATGATAATGTGCAACAGTTTGTATTTCCTTATATTGAAAAAACAAAATCACAAAAGTAATCTTTTATAAAATTGATTTAAATAAAAATGTATTTTTATATCCTGGAATAGAAAATAAAAAGTTCAACATATGAAATGAAAATATGTACCTATTTTATATAATCAACAAGTAGCGGAATAATAACAGATGCTACAGTCAAAATGGTATCAAAAATCCCATCACATCTATCAAATAAAATGATTGTATCCCTTCGGGCTACCTGTTTTTATAAATTTAAATTCAAAAACTGAATCCAAGAAATTATATATGATAACCTTACATGGTGAAATGTGTATTCACTCCATCTCTATCCGATATTAAAATACACACGTATTCATATAAAAATCATGATTTTACCATTAATTTTATCATATACAAAAAGATAATTGTGTATTTAAGTAGGTCGCGATTACAGTTTATATTTTGGTGTTCTTTTTTCTGTTCTGTTAAAAATCTGTAGAAATATTAAAAACAGGAAGAGATCCCATATCAGTTTATTAAAATATGAATTCATATAAAGGTGCATCTACACAGTTCTTTTTTTCTTACTATCTTTTAAAAAAAAACATAAAAGACAAATAAAAACACAAACGTGTATACACACTTACATATAAAATTTTTAAATTTAGCCAATTTAAATTTATAAATGTATGCATTTTTAAATATATGTTTTGTGTTGAAAAAAAAATTTTGTTTTTCTTATTTTATTTCTTTCGTACTTAAGAAAAATATCAAGAATAATGTACAGATGTGGAGGATGTTTGTCGTCCTTTCTCATATGTATGTATGTGTACATTACAACAGCTATTTGAGTATGCGTGCGTAATTTTAGTAAATGCACACATGTTGGTATTATTTCCGGAAGCCTGTTGATTCGGAAATAGAAAAATGCATTCTGTTTTGTTTTCTAGGCATGAATTTGTTTAAATTGAAAAAAAAAAAGATAACAAGAAAACAGATTTTCTTTTTACTTTATTCAAACTCAAAGTTTGAAAGAAAAACTCTAATATTTTAGGAAAATTTGTGTAAATTAATAAATAACATAAACATTGTCGATTTTTGAAGTTGTAGTAATTTACAATAGACTTTACCTGCGCATTAACTTTGGCATATTAAAATTTTATTGTTTAAATACATTTCACATTTGTATCCCCAAGACTCATTAACAAATAATTCAGTAAAATCTTATCTTTTATAAAGGGTGAAAATATGTTTAAATTGTCTGATTTTATTTTGTTTTGCTTTTTTTTTCAACCTACTTCCAAATGAGTTGAGACCAATTAATTAAAAAATATGTTTCCTTTATTTATGTTTTTATATTTTCTGTTGATTACATTAAAAAATCATATTGTGTATCTTCAAATCTGTAAACAAACAGTAATTAAATAATTTTTTTTTTCTTATTAACTGATTCATGTATGAAGCTTCAATTAGACTTTTTTCGTGAGTTCATTAATACATACATTAAATTTAAACATCAATGTGTGGGAACAAACATGAATACATTGTGTTTTGTTTTTTTCTTTTTATATAAAGTTAATCAGATAATTATGAAAAATGTTTTATTTTATTACAGTAAATATTATTAAGAACAAAAGGAACCTCCAACAGCGATTGTTTGTTTGTTTGTAAGTATACATACATAACAAAGTAGCGGCAAAGATAATATACAAATGTGAAACTTTAATAAAAAATAATTTTTTTTTTACATTTACATAGCAAAATAGTTGTATGACGTACTTATAATGTACACGCGAATTTTTTATGAAATTAATTACTGTTTACCCTTGTTCCAAATATTACACCAATAATAAATTCGGTTTTTTATGCCATGTCTGGCAATAAAAAATTTGATTTGAATACAACAGAGAATGATTTTAAAGCACAAAAAAGATTATCTTTTACATAAAAATCATCGATGATGTTAAGTTACCTATTTATGAATGAAAGAAAATTTAATATTTCTGAAATTAATTATTTCTATTTATTCACATACAAACAATAAGAAAAAATCAGAAAGGAAAACAAAGATCGTGTATTAAAAAAGTTCCATTTCATTTGTAAAGATGAGGAAAAAAATGTGGTTTGCATAATCCACTTCCGTTGTTTAAAGTTTTTTATATTTTTTTATTTTACGTTTACTCCACCTGTAAAGCTATGTAAGCATTTTGGTTATTGAAAAAGATTACATCAGTTCCATTGAAAAAATGTATTTTCTAATGAATGAAAATTTAACCTGTATTTAAATAAATTAAATACAACTAAAATACATAGATGTACATATGTAGAAAATTGTGAAAAAAAACATTATGTAAACATTGTGAAAAAAAAACTTAATATCCTGCTTCCGTATTTTTATAATAGCAAAATGGTGAAAATCGCGGGAAGGCATTCATATGTACGTTTGCACGTAAAGTCCATCCATTGGCATTCCATGCTCTTCAAAACAAAATAATTTTGTTTTTTTTCCATATATATATGAGCATATATGTATGTATAAGCGTATACGGACCTATACATATTTTGGATTCTTTTTTATTCTAGATTGCTAAAAAATTAAAAGAGTCCCAGTTAAATTTTTTTCTGTGTCTTAGATTTGTTTTGAGTTAAGTTATATTGTTTGTTTCGAAAAACAATAGCATCTGCGTGCAACTAAATAATGCACTCTTTTTCGATTTATTAACTTCCTTTGAGCAAAAAATTTTAAAGTGAATAAATGTAGAATGAGATGGATTTTTATTTTTATCAACGTCGCTACTCTAATGTATCAATTAAATTGAAACATTCGATCGTTGTATTATTGAATAAAAAATTTCGAAATATTGCCTTTTTTTTGCATGAGAAATGGCAATTTTTCCAGGTGTGAAATTTTTATTTTATTTAAAATTTGTAAAAAAATTATATATTTTGCAAAACATAACAAAAGGGGATATACTTTTACCTTTTTTTACGTATAAAATTTGATTTACAATAATAGGAAATAAACATAAATTAGTATACGTAAAAAAAATCAAACCTGTATGGAAGTAAAGAAGATATGAATGAAAATTGAAAATATAAAAATGTTTCAACTTCCTTCAATTACAATTAGTATTATAATTACTGTGCATCTGCCATGTTTTATACATTTATATGTACAAGTGCATTTATGTATAAACAAATGCATACTAACTGACGATTACGTAAATATCGTTTTATATAGTCGTTCGTATAAAAATCAATCTAATACACCTTGCAAACGAATGCAATTTTTTAAGGTTGCAATCAGTTTATGTAATTTATTTTTGAGTTTTTTTTCTTTATATAATACACGAAAATGAAACGTTATTCATTGCAAAAAAAAACCCACACAAAGTTAGTCTTTCTTAATCACATGTGGATGTACCTTTTCATATGCGTATATAAAAAGGACTCTAAATATGAAGATTTAAAAGCAATATAAGGCCTTGTATGTGTAATTTTAAAAATAAGGGAGGGTATAACCGAAAATTTTACTTTAGTTTTGATAACAGACAGGTGCTTAAGAAGTTTTTTTTTTTTTTTTTTTTTAAATTTTGGTGCTTTTACATCTTGATTGTTGCATATACAAATAAGTACAAGTACAAGTGTATAAGTGTAAAATATAGAAATATAAGAATTATTTTAAGAAAATGTCAACTATTGACAGGTGTATTATTTTAATATTAGGGAAGATATTGAAGTTGGTAAAAAAGGCATAGAATCGTTATTGATAATATCGAAAAAAAAAAAAAAATTAATTTTATACAGTTTAAATACCTCACTTTCGTACATATTATTTAAATTATGTATTTCGTTATAAAATTTTATTGATGAAAATTTCTAGATTTGAAATGTTGATTAGTATTTAAATTAAAAAAAGGGAAATCTGGAAAAATCATTGAAAATTTATATGATTTGTTCTTGTTGTATTTTGAATTCACTTGAAAATAAGTAGCCCGATAATTAAAGATAAGAATGTATGTACATTAGAAAATGAAAACTGTAATACATATTTATGTACGTAATATTAAAAATTGCATAATTGTTTAGTTACAATTTAACTTAATTTTTTTTTTATGTTTTTAAAAGTATCAAATTATTAATAAATGATATCAAGGTACAAGTTTTAAATTAATGCAAAAATTTAACATTTCTGTATGTAAGTAAAAATAGAAAAAAAACATTTTTCTACGCTTACATTTATGATATGAAATATAAAATTTATGAAGCATTTATGTGTTAATTGATGATTTATATTATAAATGAATGCATCTGTCCACGATACATATAACATAAAATAAAATACATCGTTATGCCTACCTTGACTAATCTCATAAATAATAAATAATTTACATTTTTTTATATTTTTCTTCATCAAAATGATATTTCTCAAGTATTTTGTAATAAAAAACGGATATATTTATGAATGTTAAAATGTCTAATAAAATAGCAAAAGTAAATTTTATTATAGACATCACATAGTTAAGACTTTTTTATTTGTTGTATATGATTAACACATTTGTAATACATAACAAATATGAATGTTAGATACATCAGTCCATTTATAATTAATACTTATAAAGTTGAATTTGAAATGGACACTTCTTGCTTATTATTATTATAAAATGTATGTACATGTATATGTACATAAAAGATTCTGTCACACCGGATACTCAATGACCATTAAAAAATAATTCATTTCAATGTGTATCCATATCTTTAGCACCCGCAAATTACGCACTATACTATCGTAACATAAATGTGTTAAGTAAAAATGTACATAAATTTGATATAGATATTAAATAAACGAAAAAAAAAAAAATACACATAACCACATATGTACACATAATAAAAATATAATTTAATGAAGACATTTATTTTTACCATAGTTAAATATAATCACAAAAGATCACCACTGCTTTTTATTGTTATTTCCTTTCATGCCTTTTTTTTTCTTCTTCTCCTTTTTATCTCGTTGTTACTATCATTGTTATACAACGATGTTCTATATAAACTGAATCCATCATTAACTGACCATTTACAAGAGTAACAAAATTTAAATACACGTTAAAAAAGCTACAATAAATAATTTATATACATACATATATAGTGCAAGATTGTGTGTGAATCATTTTCTTATTAACAGAGGAAAAACTTTTAAAAGCCCTTTGTTATATTGATATCAATCTCTTTTAATATGTATTAAAAAGGTAACGAATGAATGCCAGTTAAATGTAATACGTACATAATGAAAAGGTGAAAATTTAGAAAACCTACATATGATACACGGTAAATATGAAAAAAATGAAGAGAAAAAAAAAATAAAAGATCGCAACAACATCTTCTGCCTATGGCGATAGACACACGTCAGATTTACATAATCAAATAAATGTTGGAAAATGATTTTGAAAACGTTTTGTTCTCATTTTGTGGGTAGTAATTTTTTTTACAGTTTTTCTTTTTTGAAGTTAAATGCGTAAGCTAAGATGTTGTAAAATAACAATGTTCGTGGTTTTTGGTTATTTTTTGTTTTACCTTTTAGAAAAAGAAAAGGTAATCATACATATAATTTTTCGCGCTGCATAGTAATAAATGCCAGTATTTATATTTTCAAGTATTAAAATTATGAAATCTGTGTTACGAACTAAATTTTATACACAACAAAACATTTAAAAAATTTTATTTTAAAAATTAGTTTCATTTCTTTTGTGTTGTGATTTTCATCAACCGTAATTTTTTTCAACTATCCTTTTGTTCTAGAATGAACAAAAGATTGCAAGAGCGTGTTGGAAAAATTAGTTTTTTGCCATAAAAGGAATATACTTGTGTATATACGCTGTCAGTTACTAACATGTGAATAGAATGATGAAAATATTTCCACGTATAATCCATTTATTCTACGTAATACTACATAAAATGCAATTTATTGATTCATGATTTAGATGATGTTTTTACAGATTTCATATCAGCAACAAAAAAAACAATCTTCCGTCTATCTAGTGTCCATCTGTACATACTCGATGGGCAGTCAATGTATATATATATAATAGAAATAATAATAACAATAATAAAACGTAATCTTGGAGACTTCCTGCTTCTTCAGTGGCGACCATTTTTTTTCTTTACAATATTGATGAACTATCAGTTAAAACTGCCATTGGAATGGACAATAAAGAAATGTATAGAAGGAGAGCATGAAAATTTCCTGCAATTTTTTAAGATGATGCCGCCACCTTGGTAATTTTTAATATTGATATTTCGATATAACTGGCCTATAATAGTGTAGCTAATAGGAATAGTCGTAAGAATATTTGTGCATTGTGGATATAAGTGGCTACCATCACTTTCTGGCATGCCGCTATGAAACAACTGGAAAAGAAAATGTCTTTAGTTTAAATTTGCAATGGAAAATTAAGTTAAACTTGTCACTAAATGACTATTTTATCTTGCATGAAATGTGTCCATAATCCATATCTATATTTACTTATGTGAGGCATGTTATTATTGTGCACTTTTCTGGCAGCGTGCCATTAAGGTCATCACAATGCATGAACTCAATGTTAGACACACATATATACATATGTACATACATACAAACACTGATGTTCCTATATGTCATATATTTGTGAGAGTTGTGTTAATAATACCCCTAGTTATCTTTTCTATCGAATCGAAAGATAATCAATGCTTTATCATTGTCATTATTATTATTATTGTCGTCAATATCAATCTTAATACTCGAATATACTATCTATGTATTCATCTTTTCGTTTTCTTTTTTAAAAGAATAAATAAAAATATTTTCCTTGGGAAGTTATTATTTTGTTTTATTCACTTATTTTAAAATTTTTTTTACTAAATACAAATAATTTTGTATTTGTTTTTACATGTAAGACAAACGTATAGATTATTTGTATATACACAATATATACATATACGTATATATGTATTTTTTTTAAAGTACACATATACATACATATATATATGTATGTGTACGTACCACAGGAATCAACTTTTTATCCCGTATTCATTTTAATGAATGGATGAAATATGAATTATTCATTACGTATTGCTGCGTTTCGTGTTTATTTGATGGTGCCCTGGTGTTTGCATCATGTTTTGATAGATCTTCTTTAACTGTACAACACATGCATACATATACTCACAAATAAATGAAATAATTTCAAGTCGAATTGAATTTAATATGTTTTTATCAAGAAATAAGAAATGTGTTAAAAAATCTTGACTGGTTTGCTTAAAAATGCAACAAAATAAAATTAAAAAGTAAAAAGTCTAAAAGATGAGTAGTATTTCAATTGTATGTACATTTTATGAGTAAAAAAGTTTTAATTTGGTGCTTAACTGTCGTTTATATACCATATGAGTGTTGAATATTTTACCACCCAATCAGTAAAACATTTTTGGAGACAGTTTTATGTGAGAAATTTAAAGAAAATTTAATTTTCACTTTAAGTAATTTTATTCAATTAGTTATTGACAATTTTCTCGACTTTCATTTCCAAAAAAAAAAAAAAAAAGAATTAAAAAATTTCTCGATGAACGTTACGATTGAAATTAAAGATACATATTTATTATATTTACATTTGAAATACTGAATTTTTATTATTGTATGCATTTAAATGTTAAATTTAAATTGTAATTAATAAAACACACTTACACATTCTATATAAGTAAAGCCTATATACAAAATGTACTCCATATTTTGTGTGCTGTTTGAGTTTCGATTGATAAGTAATCTTTACGGTGCAATATTTTGTTTGCGTTTTAATGAATAATTTGTGAGTTCACATACATAAAATTACACATTATAATTCATAATGATGTAAATTGCACATGCATAATTTATGCATATGCGTATATGTACATACATATATGACAAAAGTTCTGAAATGCCCATCAAAAGAATATTTTATTTTTTATAACTGTATAACAAAGACACACAGAATTAAATTCATGTCGTCTATACCAACCAATTTCATGACAATGAAGTTTATAATTTTTCGGTGGTTTAAACCATGTAATATACATTACACATACAAATAAAAAGGACTCCCTGCGGTACTTCATTAATTTTCATAACCGAAAATAATTTTGTATTTTGTTTTTTTTTTTTTTATATATTTATATTTGGTCTTTTTTTATTATTTAAAATTATAAAAATTCGATGAATTTATTTGATTATACATACATACACCATATTTTTATTATGAGTACATCAGGTATAATGTTAATATTAAAAATTAAACATTCATATAAAGTGGCGTGCAGAAATCATATAGAATTGCATGGTTATTTTATCAATTACATGAATTTGTATTTTTAAAATTCTCCTCAATTTCTTTTATTTTACTTTCCGCTGATTCCATTATTTGGCCAATACATGTTGATATAAAAGAAAAAGAAAAAATAAATATTCAGATTCGAATTTTGATACAGAATGAAAATTATGAAATATGTACATAGTATATGCATTAAATTTGGAATAGGGAAGACTTCATTCGTGTTTTCGTTTTAATTTCTGATATAATGAATGAGGTTAAAATAAGGTTATTCAGATGTTTGCAATTAATTTAATACATGCATATGACCAAATAATAATTCTTCAAACATTTCCTTTTGTGCTTCAAAAAACGAACATTTTATCATTTTATTTGCATACTTAAAAATATTAAATTTTTTAAATTCATTTTTCGTTGCATTTAAAAATGTAAAAAACAGTAAAAGCCAAAAAAACTAAATTTTCTATATATTTATATTTTCTTATTTTTTCATTGAATTTAATGTAAAATAATTTATTTATATACTTTAATATTGAAATTCAAATAAATATAAATAACAAAACAAAAGATTTAAGCGCGAAACCTGCTCATATAAAATTTTCAAAACAAGTAACTGTCATTTATTTGTTGTTATTTTACTTAATTTTACGAAATAATAATGGTGTTTCACTTCAGAAAATTTTAAATTATAAAGGTTTGCAGAATACAAAATAATTTTTCAATTGCAATTAATAGAAGAATACAGTTTTGAACTATGTATGTATGTAATGTACCACACCTTTTCGATAAAATGTTAGATTTATATTTGTTATATAATAATTGTGCTTCTAGATTCATTGTTATTTTGAAATTAAATTTTCTATGTTTTTTTTAACAGTTGAATGAATTTGTTAAATGTACATACATGTATTGTTTTATATTTTCACTATTTTTGTATTGTTCTTTTTTTTCTTATGTTTGCAAACAATTTTCAAACAAACTATCAATCATTATCTGTAACACCCATATTTCACATAAACTGATCATATGCACTATTTTTAAAATGCATATAAAATGCACATACTTATGAAAATATTCATTTTATGTATCACAATTGATATACATACATATATTCTTATACAATAATGACATACAATTTAAAATCAAAAAATTTATGAGTTACCTTTTTCTCACGTTTTTAAGTACTTTACGTATTTTCTTTTGTTGTAACTTAAAATTTTATTATGTACTTCCATGTATTACGGTTTATGACATATGTATGTACATACACCTATACATAAATATGAATTTTATCCAGTCAATCGAGTCAAGTATTCAGCATATACATACATATGTATAGCATTTAAGATAAATTTAGTTAGTTATTTGTAAATAAAAATTTATCAGGAAAATACAAGTAAGTAACGTTACATCACACATATGGTTAAAAGTTGATGATATTCCTTCTTATTTCAGTATATACATATGTAGGTTTTCGTGTCATATGAATTTTCATCAATATTGTCATGTTTTTGTTATGTACTCGAAAACTTTTTGTTAAGTAAGAGAGAACATTTTTATTTAATAATCACAGCATCATCACAGTGTTAGTTAAGAATACGTATTTTTTCATTTTTATTTAAGTAAAAGAAATGTATGTAATATAAGAATTTTCAATAAATTCTGGAGTTTAAAATTTTACATGATTGATATACACACTTCTTTTTTTTTGTATTTTAAATTGATAATATAACAAAATTTATTGGTTTTGTTACAACCTTTTATTATTAAATATTTTGAGTGGAATATCAGTAAGTATTCACTTTTATAAATAAGAAACACGCAATATAATAGTCTTTCAACAAAAAAAAAAATTCTAAAGATTTTGATACATTACATAAAAGTTGAAAAAAAAAATCATATTTGGATTGAACATCTGCTTAGGTTTTTTCTTTTAAGATAAAAATGATGAGTTACAAAATTAGACAATATATTGAACAAAAAATTGTATAAAAATATTGTCTTCAAAATTTGTTATATTTGTTTATTTTAAATATTTAAATGTCATCATTAAATACAATAAACGAATTTTTATCAAGAAATCATGTTAAAATGTGATGCATTTTTATAGAGTGTTGAAAGCCGAATTCTAGCAGAATATCAAAGAGTTAAAAGTTTACCGCATTTAAGATTTCCATTTGAATTTAATTTGAATAATTTAAAGTGAAAAAAACAAAACATTTTTTTGCAAAGATACACCTTAAAATTTTTAATGGAATTCATAACATCTAAAAAAGAAGGCTTGTCAAAGGCCTACATTATTAATTTAAATTTTTAATTTATACAAAAATTAGCAAATCAGTGAATCACTGTATTTTATGCAAAAACAGAAATAAAGAAAAATTAAATTAATTATCTCTAGTATTTTATGTCGTGATTTTGTTACTATACAATTTGCAATACATTAAATTCTACAAAAAATTAAAATTAAATCAAGTTTTCATCCAGAAATTGTTTAAAATCATTATTATGCACTTATTTCTTTCGCATTTTATAATAATTTAACCAAATGTTGTTGTAAACTTGATGGAATTACATATGTAACAAACAACCTTGCAATGTGCAAATATGCACACCAAAAATTATAATCAAAATAAAATACAAATACAAATAATTTAGAAATAATGAATACAGATAAAATAAAAAGATGTTAAAAATCCAAAAGACGTTGAAAATAAAATAAAAATTTAAAAATAGTTTCATAAAACTGAAATGCAAATTGCATGTTAAGTGTAATAGACTGTAACGTTCTTTTTAAGTTTTTGTACAATTTTATTTCATTAACTTACAAGTATCTGATTTAATTTTATATTTATGTATACAAATTTACACGTGTGTATGTTTTAGTTTTATTTTAATTACAATACAGTAAATAAAGTTAAACTATTCAACAATGTAGATACCTTAAGTACATACAAACAACAGGTATGAATTTAAAATTCTATCTTGTGGGTGCTTGGCTTGTATGCAAGTTGCATCTTTTGCTCTCTATGTTTTGTTACTAAATTAAACTAAAAACAGAAAAAAAAATACAAATGGTATTACAGTTGATAAATGAATTTAACAACAACCAATCTGTGATATTAAAATTAAATTTGTATTGTTGTAAACAAAAAAAAAAAAAAAGAAAATATTTCAAAGAACGAAAAAAGATTGTAATTTTTCTATAAAAAAAAATAAATAAAACAACTTAAATTTACGAAAAGCAAATATAAAAAAAAAAACTCAACAATAAAAGAAGAAAAATGAAACATTTCCTTTCATTGTTTCGGGTCGTGCGTAAAAGTGAATGAAAATTTGCAATAATTTTCACTTTTTAAATATAATTTGCAAATACAAATCTCACGCTCATTGGTGCGATACTTTTGAGATACATACATACATACAAATTTTATATTACCATTAGTTAAACCTTTTGATCGCTCTACTGATTTGGTATAGCGATTAACAGACACCACATATAAACTATAGAAAATTTATTAAAATAAAATTATTTACAATCATCTTTGTATAACATATAGTATACACAATTAGATAATCTAAAACTAAATTTTATATTACGAAAGGATGTAAAGTAAAGAAAAGTGAACTTCATACAGTTCGAAATATAAAATAAAAAGAAAATGGATTTTTAACAGAAAATAAATTTTAAATTGATAATTTTAACTTTAGTATGTTTGATTTGTGTTGAATATAAAAAGTTTTAATTAAATTTCGCACACATAAAAAAGAAATTAGACATACTGTTGTTTTATATTTTATGTTCGTTATGTTTATGTAATGTTATATTTCAGTTTGTAAAAAGACGTATTTACTATTTTTTTTTTTAAATTTTAAATTGTCGGCAAAATGTTATCATTATATCTTGGGTAACATACAATTTACACTTAAAAGGATTTATTTGTTGTTTAATGAGATACTACGGGAGATGTTTAAATTTGTATTTATAAATTTCCATAATTTTAAGATTAAATTGAAAATATTTATATTTTTACTATTTTGTTTTTTTAGTAGTACTTGTATACCTTGAATTAAACATTTACACAGTATATACCAATTTGATAAATTGTTCAATTGAAATTTCATTAAAATGATTAAGAATTAATAATGAATTCGATTAAATTAAATCAATAATAATTTAATTTAATCAATAAAGTAGTTTCGAAATACATACATATTGAAAAATAAAATATATGTTTATAAAATACGTTCATAAAACATCTATATAGTTTCGTGTGAACTAATTTTCCGCCTCATTTATAGAATTAATTTTATTTTTAAAACCATCGTCATCATATCATCTCCTTTCATGGAATTATTCGTATATACAATGAATGTACATACTGTAATGTAATATAATGTGTATTCTTATTCATAAATTGATATCAAACTGAGTAAGTTAATTGAACCAATTCATATAAAAATTGACAGAATTCACCTTGTTAATTTACTTTTTTTTAAACATAATATTCAATTGACCATCTATAGTATTATGTACTGTATACAGTCTACCCATTTAAAACTGCAATGCAATATAAATATCGTTTATAATTAGAAGTATTTGTATTATTTTTAATATCATAAAATGTTATTTAACTTCTATAATTTATTATTTAATGTGTAAAAATTTCTCTTTTCTTTGATTCAAACTTAAAAATTATTGTATATGCGTTTCAATCAAAATAAAATAAAAATCGGAATTTTATTATCAGGGATCATATCATAAAATTTAGTTTTACTTATTGACTTATTCCTTTCTAAAAAAATTAAACATTTTTAATTTGAAGTTAATTTCAAATTACATAACGCAAATGTATGTATGTATGTATGTGTATATGTACATGATCCTTTTGGAATTCTTTTAATTGCATTAGTATTTGAATATACCCCAGTTATGATCATTAATTTTATCATCATACTTAAGATGAGAAACATCAGGTAGTGGTCAAATTTTTTATTACACGTACTTATGTTTTTATATATTCTTCCGATGATATTATTACCATATTGTTACAGAAATTCATAAAACACAACAAACAGACCGGATGTACATCAAGATACCACAAGACGGTCAGTAAAATCTATGGTTTTGCATTTTCTTCTGATTATAGTATACATGAAGATGTTATATCTACTACATAATAAAAATTATACTGATACATTTTCCTGTCCCGTATATTTTTATTCGTGTTTTTCTTTGTTTTCGTGTTGTCTTTATTATGAATTGTTATGCATGCACTTAAAAAAAAAGAAATTGTATGGTCATATATCCATTTACCATTGTATAATAGTATATAAATGTACATGCATAATAGTCCTAAAAGATGAAGATTCCACTTTACGGTTTAGTGAGCTGTGCATGCGCCTTGACGTATTTTATTTTATATGTTTATCTTTTCTCCATGATGATCATTATTATTTTATTTTTATTTTTTTCTGTTATTTTATTTATTAATTTTCTTCATAAAATTTTTTCCTGTTTGTATATCTTATATTATAATGTTATCATTGCATGATTGTAAATATATATAATTATGTATTAATTGAAAAAATTGACAGTTACATATATGTATAAGTATATATTGTAGTGCAATTACTGTACTATACGGGTATATAATAACAAAGATATACATAACGTACATATATTTAAAATGAAAAGAAAAAGAAAGAAATAACAGGAAAAATTTATTTAATTAAACGATAAATGATTTTAGTATATTTTTATTTATGCTTTTTAACCAGTTTTATTTCCAAATTCAAATGTACAGTTTTTATACTTATGTGAATTGAAACTTATCAATTTCATAACATTTTAACTATAAAAATTAAATTTATAAAAGAATATTGTGTGCGTTATATAATGATGATAATATAGACAAATTAATTAAACGATACAATTAAATACAAATAAATATTGTGGATACATTTATAAAATTTTGCAAAATAAAATATAATGATTTATTTAAGAAAATTTTATGATGGGAAATCATAAAATTCAATTATTGCAAAAATCAACTTAAATTAGTATTGTCTTTTAATTAAGTTGATATGGAAATAATATTGCATTTATAGGAAGAATTATGTAGGTATAATATTTTCATTGATTAATTTACCATACATTTTCTCTACACAGTATAATAACATAGCGAATGATTTTCATTGTGAATTTAATGTGTTAATGATAAACCCTTATAATTTTCTAAAATTAATCGTATTACGTATTTTACATGCATTTTGTTTTACTTTTTTTTTTTATTAAAAAAGCAGAACAAAATTTTCTTCACACTTCTGTTTTTTTTATGCTCGAACATATTATACTTAAAACATTTTTGTGTGCAATTGAATATTTACGTATCCGTATACGTTAATGTATCAACTTGTGTATTTATATTTAAAAAATCTTTGATCTTCCATATGGAAGAAAAAAAAATGGGACAGACGGCTGGATGCCATTCCAAAAATAATTCATTTTGCGACAGGCATTTATATACATACATATATAAATATAAATACATTTTTAAGTCAGGGAAAATTGAGTCATTCTTAAGCTTAAAACACAATTACACTTATTAACTGAAAATTGATCATTGGTTTTTATAGCATATGTTCGTTTATATAGTTTGCATATACACTTTCGCATACATCTATGGATGTCTATCCCTGTAAATACACAAATTTTATAGATTTTGAAATTCATGCAGGAATATTCAAATAATGCACGTACATTATATTCATTATTTAGTCTTCTATATTAATATGATTTAGTACGGCTGATGACGTCAAAGGATTAAATATTGAGAAAATACTATATTTTTTTTTAATATTATTTTACTCATTTTCTATGTTGTATTGTACTTATTCTATTGAATCTATGAGCAAAAATGTATACAACTACTGTGCATATTGTTTACATCAAACGGATTGCCATACAAAAACGGTTGTACTCTTTAAAGAATAGAACGTATAAAATAAAATCAACTAACAGATGAACCCATTGATCATGATTTTTCTCTATGTGCATTCATATGTGCAAAATTAGTTCATATGCTGTAACACCTATGCATCTGAAATAATTTTGCAATATTACAATCGATGCATATGCTTAAAAAGAAAACACAATATAAAAGAATTAAAATTTAGTAAATAATTGAAAAAATTTGTAGATATACGAGAAAAGATATAAACTGTCAATCAAAATTTTGAAAACTGAATAATATGACAAAAGGGTTAAAAATTGATAATAAAACTAATAATCATTT
Source organism: Anthrax anthrax (assembly GCA_963971155.1). Taxonomy (NCBI): domain Eukaryota; kingdom Metazoa; phylum Arthropoda; class Insecta; order Diptera; family Bombyliidae; genus Anthrax; species Anthrax anthrax. The sequence continues at coordinate 25,728,669 of OZ020119.1, forward strand.
TGATAATAATGGTTACATTCGTACTCGTACTCTAATTATGAGGGACCATCAGCTATTTTTGCTTAAATTAAGTCATAATAGTTATTCCAATAGTTAAGCACTATGTACACATTACATACATATGTATATATAAATCCAAGGTTTTTTTGCAGAAATTCTTCTTTTTTACCAGTATTTTCAAATAAACAATTTTTCTAAAAAAGTATATTAAAATTGAATTCTTGATTTTAAGTAAAAAATATTTTTATCTTTCGCCACTTCAAAATCATTAATTGTATTTTTATCATGTATATAAGTATAAATTGAATCTATTTCAAACTACTAATGCTACTACATGCTGCATATTATTGGCACTTGAAATCGACTAAATTGCCACTTGGTGTCATTTACAGAAAATATCAAAAAATTTTCTTATTTTTTGAACAGAAGTATTTTGAGTGACATTTTTATTATTTTCTCTGATAATATTGATTTTCTTTTAACAAAATAGATGTGTTGTACTTGAAACATCTGGAAATAATGATGCTTACTTGCAAGGAAAAAATTATAAATTTTTACAAGTACAGGGATTTGCCGTTCAAAAGAAATAAAATGAAATTTTTATACCTGATGTAAACGAATAACGTTTTTTTTTTAAATTTATCAAAAAAACTGAATGAAACGTTTAAATTCAATTTTAGAAAATTTCAATTATCAGTTTAAATTTTAAAAAATTTTCTTGAATACATTTTTTTTTTTTTTTCAAATGGATTATAAATTAAAATTTAATTCGTAAAGAGCTTAATTAAATTAATAAAATCAACTCCTCTTTGAATATTATTATTATTATTTATTTGCTTTTTGGGATTAATTTTAATGCCACCCCTTCGCAATAAATTCGTATTAACAGTACATTGTTGTGGGGAACATACATATAATTTAAGGGGTTTAAAATATTATCATTTATTATTACATACATGTGATTATTGTTATATGTACATTGGATACACGCGTAAAGAATATACGAATAATGTACAGAAATTGAATGGTGTGATGTGATTGTAATGATAATAATTTATGCTTCTAGTCCATAGTTGTGCATGTTAAAATGTGTTCATGTGGGTCTGAATATGGATAAAATTAACACACGTGACAATGATTATGAACAACATTAAAAGGGGTATAATATCTCGTCTTTTAACTGTACACATAAATGTGGATAAGTACAACATCCACATGCTGGTATGATGTCGTTCATATATAAAATACACAATACATGTGTGTACAATACAGATAAAAATGAAATACCGCACAGTGATATAAAAACATCACAACAAAAATTAATTTTAAACAAGTGAAATTTAATTTTAATTAAAAAAAAAATTCTTCCTTTTAAATTTAACTTTTCAAACATGTGAATGTGATAACATGTGATGTTGTTTGTGATTTTGTTTAGTAATAAAGCATTGTAAAAATTTTGAAAGTTTAAACAGGAATATTTTTCAAATTTAAAAAAGTGGTAATTATATTGTCTACATATGTTGCCAATTTATTATTATACATAATAGAATAAATTATAAACAAGAGAAGGGTTTCTTGTCCTTTTAGTAAATTTACGCAAGTGTTTACACAAATCATTTTGTGGTCTAACATTTGTTGTACTATAATGAGTAAGAAATTATTTACACTTGTTAACACCTAATTACAAAATATTTATGTATATGGAAAATAAAATGTCACATTAAAAAATTTATTAATTATAGAAAATTTCGACCATACTGTAATTAAAAATAAAAATATTTATATTTAAACATTCTTCTAAAATCTAGAAAATATAAAATTAATATTTTTAATTTTTTATGTTTTTTTGTAATATTTTCATTTTTTATTGTAGATGAATTTCGATTATATTCAAAATTTTAGCATCTGTCTTATAAAGTGTTTGCATTGGTTGTTTACAATTTACCAAAAAAGATTTAAAAAAAACAGCATTAAACCACCTTGATACACGCACAGGTATGAATACCAATAGATAAATTTAATTTGATGGCATGTGCCATATACATATGTATATTTCTTTATTTTTTGTTAAGAGTTCATTTCTATGTTTAGTTTCCTTTTTAATTTTTTGTTTGCCAAAATATCCTAATTCTATTCAATTTTTTCTATTGATTATAATTTTGTTTTTTAATATGCAATGCATCATATGTACAATAATAAATTGAAGAAAGGTGATGACAATCAACATAAAAATCTAACCCTTTTTATGCTACATTTGTATCTTGCATTTATAAATTAAATTTCTCAAATGATGAAATGAAAAAAATAAGTAAATAAAAAAAAATAAACACCTGAATGGAAAAATAACAATGAATTCAATTTCAAGATGAACATCATATGAACAAGGTGTTCTGTTTCTATCACGAATTCAACAGCTTTAGTTTTTTGTATATTTTTCCTGTTTTTCATTTTTTTTTTTATTTCATTTTTAAAAATATACACGAATCTGTAAACTGTTGCATTTTTATTTATCAAAATTTTCCTTGTTACAAATGCATGAATACAATCAATATTTAAACGAAAATGCAAAGTAAGTCCTTTCCGGTTTTTATTAAAATCGCTGTATATATAATAAAAAATACACCTTGAGCAAAAATGTGATACACATAGAGACATACACATTGGGTTGTTATATTCACGTGATTATTTTATAAGTAAAATATTAAAAAAAAAAAAAAAAAGAAAATTTAAAGGATGAAAGGTGTATCTGAGAAACATTTGTTACATTGTTATCCTTTTTTTGATATTATCATATATAAACCAGATGAAATTTGTTTTTTGTAATAAAAAAAAAGATAGGGAAAATGTATAATTTTTAAATGCATTATGAATGTATAGCAATGATTGTTTTAAATTAAATTTAAATATTTTATTGGGCTAGAATTCGTTTCTTGTAAAATGTATTCTTATATTATTTTGTACAGAAAATTCGATGAAGCCAAAAGAATACCTCAAATTCAGTTTGGTTTTTCCTCAAATGTATTTCAAATTTTCTATTATTTCATCTTTGTAATAATATTGATGAAATAACATTTATTGTTGTATACACATCCGTACACACATCCAGAAAACTGCAAAAGCATTGCGACCTTCAAGATGCACTGTCATTTTATTTGCAAATACGTAACTTATTTTACTCATAATATGGAAATTTGTTGACTAATCACTAATAAATTAGCATCATTAACAACATGTTAGATACACAAGTTTTGCATTTATTAAAAAACAGATAAATAAGAAAAATATGTAAAATTCATAGTGAATGTAATTTTAAAAAAAATACCTACAAAAAGCATCCATATGAGTCGCATCCATTCGAGTTAGTTAAAACACATGAATTTGTGTTGTTTGCATGTGGATGTGTATGCAAATTTATTTATATTTTCTAGTATGTGTAATTGTGTATGGTACCGGATATACATACATGTAGATAATACCGTAATTGTTAATGGAAGACGAAACAATTCAGTTTCCAATGATTTTTCTGATTTTATCATTTTTTTTCTAAAGTAATAAACATCATATAGCCATCATATAAGTAAATAAAATACCTGTAGAACACGTTAAAATAATTATAAATGAAAAATTACAGACATACAGTATTCACAGGTAGTGTTACAAAACAAAAGTAGTCACTTTTGTCGATCTACCAATTTTGTCAGAAGGTCGTATTGTATAATAATATTACTATACAATATAGTAAGAATAAAACTGCACATAATACATATTTAGCATACTATTATTTTGTACTTTTCTACATATTATGTTTTATGGAATAATAAATAATTGCAGTTGCATTGCATATATTGATCTCGTGCCTCCACTCGACCTTATAATTAGCAAACAAGCCTAAATATTGCATTTATGTGTACATATTCGTAAATGAATGCATAAATAATGAAATGATAAAATAATTGTTTTTCTTTCAAAGAAAAACAAATCTGGGAAATCTGTACATCGAAAAACAAATGTATATACAAAAACATAACAAACATTTTTGTTAAATTTGTTTTTGTCAAATAGTGTAAATGTGTTATTGAATTTTATAATATGTGGTAACATTGCAATTGTTACATCCTGTTGTTATTACTCAGCAAATTACCATCTATTTATAAACGATCTGAAAAATATTTATTGTGTTTTTATTGAGAAATTTTATAAATAAATCTGTTTTTTATATATAGTTGCATAATTAAAGAATTTTGCAATTATCATATGTGTACATTATATGGTGTTTTTTATTCATATAATAATACTGCATACGGTACAAAAATAGGTGTTTTGAAGAATTATGACTCTTCCACATTGCATTGTTCACCTACAAATTTCGTGATTATTTGAGAAAATTTCACATATATTATGAATTTTGAAAATAATTTCATTTTATAATTTTTTACTTTTCTAATTTTTAATATATGATTTTAGAATAATCTCACCCAATTTTTCGTTTCTTCGTATTCCAAGACAATATAATTCAAAGCAAAGTAAACGAATTACTTTACCTTCTGTGAATGTATATCTAAGAAACATATCTACGTTTCCTTTGATAATTACGATGATTGCAGCACATGTTTTCTCACACAAAAACTCTTGAAATTGTCAAATGAATGCTATATGTTAATAAATAATTCATATCATTAGAAAATCCAAAAACGGATCTTTAAAAGTAATAAACATCTTCCGGAAGTATTCAAATTTCATAATTTAATTTAAAGTCGTCTACTAGACATTCTAAGTATGTATACATGAAGTACATAAGAATAAACAGCAAAAAAGTAAAAATTTTTAATTGAATATATGTAGGTTTTGGGAAAAAAATTTTTCTATTTTTTATAAGTGAAACCACTTGAAAATCATTTTTATATGATCAATAATCATAGATTTCTGATTTAAAAAATTATTAGACAATGAATTACAATAAGTGATTCCAGTGATTGAATTTTATAGTTTGAGGATCATAATAATGTTTCATCGTTTTCTTGAAGAAGATTTAAGAGAACACAATCAAATCATTACAAAAAAAAAATTTTGTTTTTGTTCATGAAAATAAAAATTCGTTTTGTAATTTGTATGTAAAGAAAATTAAATCCTTTCCTTTCTTTGATTCTATTAACTAAACACAATAGGAATGTTTTCAAGTTTATTGAGTCTAGAATAAAAGACAGTTTTTCTTCTTTTTCTTTTTTTTTTTTTGTTGAGGTTAAAAACTATTTTTATCAGCCTGCGTTTTTTATGCATTTATTTTATGAGTTGAAAAAAAATGTGTACGTATAGGCTCAAAATTTCTTGAACTTAATATCATAACAATGTATAAGCAGAAGGATGCAATGTGTGGGAACGACAGGAATCTTTTAAGGATTATGAACCAAGCAGTTGTTATTAGAGCAAATGCTTGCATCACAGGATCAGGTTCTTTTTTTTCTTGTTTTTTGTAAGTTGTTTTACACATTATGGACGTGACCTGGAATCATTAATTTTTCTATTTACTTCATGAGCTCAATATTTTTAAAATGAAAAAAAAAAGACTGTAAGCAAAAAATACTTTTTAAGAAAAAATAAATGATCCTTTTTTAAAAATCGTATATCTTGTGTAAGATTGAATGGTTTTTTCTGTTCTAAGTATTTTTTTTTATTTATTTTTTTATAAAACTCCCTCTGTTTTAAAAGAATAACAAAAAAAATGTATTTCTCCAGATGTTTTAGACAATATGTTTAAGATTCATAAAATTTATAAATCAATGTAGAAAAAAAAAACGGCCATAAAAAATATCTATGTAACATAAATTCTAAAATGAAAATATGAAATTTTTATTAAAAATATTTTTAGAAAATAACTCAATTTTGAATGAATTACGTTTCACTTCGTAATTCAGTTTATTTGGGTTTTTATAAAATGTTATAATTTTTATCAATTATATCTGGATGGCACATTTCAAGACACTCTCGAAAAATAAGTTACTAGTTCACATTTCAGAAATTAATGTATGATCAATAATATTTTTACATGCATATGTACATATGTATGTAAAACATAAAAATCAATGAAAATTTGATATTGATTTTCAAAAACTGATAAAAATTTCAATACAGGCATTTTCAAATAAACCAAAAAATTTTCAAGTTTTGCATAATATTAAAAGATATTAAAAATATCAAAAACCATGTAAAGTTAATACTTAACAGAGAAAGCAAAATTCTCACGATACATTGTGTAATCTAATTATTGTATACGTACATATATAATGTTGACAAATACACAATTGCTGCGTTTCTGCGACTTCAAATTGTAATGTTTTTTAACTGTTTGACATCAAAATTTAAAACTAACGAGATCTTTTCAATATCTCATTCTCTAATAAAACCATTTTCAACATTCATCAATTTCACAAAAACGGAAAATTTTTCAAACAGAAGTTATAGCAACGCATCCAATACATATATGTACATATATGTATATATTGTTCATAAAACAGTGCAATACATATGCAACATACCCACAAAGCTTACTATAAAGGAGTATAAATTAAATTAATCAAATCATCACAGTCACAATAACAGTAACTTATGTCGCACGTGTAAGATGTTCACTCGCCTTCTTATCTTTAAGATGATATACAAAAATTAAAGAAGTGAAATCTCAGATAATAATCTTTGAATTGCATGTGGGTGGGTGAGATGCTTTAATTGTATATATGCACATAATCACATATTTATATTTGTATTACAACTTTACATTTATATGTTATACATATGTACATGTTATAATTTTATTTGAGTATGTATGCATATTGCATGTATTAACATATGTATGTATGTAATAACCAAACATGTGATAAATTTATTGTATCAAAACGATGAGATATTATGTATTGTAAATGCATGAATTTAAAAAAAAAATCAATAAAGGTCCAATTTAGTGTGGACGGATGAATCGGATGATGCACCCACCATATTTGACCCATTACTAAGAAGTATTTCCCCCACAAAAAGGAAAAAACAATTTTTTTTCTTTCTTTTTTTTTGTGTTTAGTAAAATTTGACTTATTTTAATTTTTGTTGCTTTTTTAACATTGATAAAAAACAAAAAAAAAATTATTTTATGGAGACGATTTGTCTGGTTTTAAATTTTTTTATGAGTTTTTCAAGATTTTAACACCGAAATTCTTTACTTTTTATAATTTCGATTTAAATTAATAAATAATTATGTAAATTATGTACATGATTTTTTGATTCATTTATAGTGTTTTTGACTCATGTTATCTTGTATGTGTACAATGATTTTTCTTTTGTTTTGATTGTTTGTTTACAAATTTCATTTTTTTTTTTGTTAATAATATTTGATTGTAATTTTTTTTTTTTTTATTATTGAGTTCACAATATAAAACTGTAAATATTTACTATACATTTAGTACAATTTGATCATCTCATCATAAAAACAAAACTATTTAAAAAATCAAGTAAAATTTTAGTTTTACGGCTATTAAAAATGTCTCATAAATTATAATTTTTCTTTTTTTTTTGACTTATTTAAATTTTAAATAATCATAATTCTGTGTATAATGTGACAATGTCAGTCTAATTTATCAATTCTTTTTTTTAAAGTCAGATATTTTTATATTTATATCGTTACTGATGGGATTCACTTTTATATTAATTTCTTGAATAACAACAAATAAAAAATTGCTTTTCGAATTTGACCAAGTTTTTAGCATCATAACAAAAAAATTTTTGTTTTGTTATACACCTACATATTGAAGAATTTAAAATAAATTGAATATATGTAGGTCAAAATTTTCTACATTTATCTTAATATTTTCTTATTCATTTCATTTTTCATCTTATTCTCTGTATTCATTTTTACTACTAACAATCTTTAATTTGTTCTTTATTCGAAATTTATGTGATTTGTTGATAGTTAAGTATTCAATTTTTAAAATGAATAATACGTTTGTGTATAAGTAATTATACTCTATCTACTAATATTATGCACTGAGAGTTTTATGGTGATTATTTAAAGTGGTACCATTTTACATCACTATATGTATTGATATTCAAAAAATTTATCTGAAGTATAATAAAAGCTTTGAGGATCGTGAAATAGTCTAATTAGAAATTATAAAAGAAGAAAAAAGACAGATGTACTCTAATAAAACCTCAAGTGCATAATATTAGTAGACAGAGTATATATACGGGTATATATGTGCATGAAAGATATTTTTCAAAAAATAATATAAAAAATTAAGAGGAAAAATATTTTAATTAATTTTTTTAACTATTATTTGGTAATTAATTTTTGAAAAAAAAAGAAATTTGAAATATTATATTATTTCTAAATTTATGACTTGTTACATTGTTTATGATTTATTCATAATCATCAACATAAAATTTCTTACAAAAGTGTACAAAAATATAGTTACATCTTCATAGGTATTAATTGTATAATATGTAGTGAATTTTTATGATATTCATTACTTTATAATAATAAATAATACCACATTATACATGGTACATTCAATATAACAAACTTCCTACAATAAATTTTTTTATTTATTATTTCAACATTTTTAATAACGTAATAAGTTACCCTCAATATACAAAAAATAATTAATAAAATAATTAAATGATGGAAAGTACTGGTAATAATAATAATAAAAAAAATACAAACTAAGTTTATCAGGAAGTGTTTATGAAATGAAGGAATAATTTTCGTTGAAAATATGAATTTGTTAATTGAAAAAAAGAAAAAAAAAATCTATGTACAATATGCATTATACAAGAAAATTGGAAGAAAGAAAGAAATTTTTATTTTTGTTCTTCATTTTTCTTATTTTCAATAAATATATTTTACCTATACGAATACATACACATAAATTTAATAAAACAATTTGTGTATGTGGTAATAAACTATAAGTTTTATATATTCTTTTTATTATTCTTTTCGTTTTTCTTATCGCACTTTTCATATTTATTTCATATATCCGTTAAAAATTATTAAATCAATGATTTCTCATAGTTCATTAAAAGTTTACAAGTTTTCCAATTAGTTGCTACTTTGCCGAACTGATTTACTGTGAACTGTGAAATTAGGAAAAATATGCATTTTTTTTTACTCATATAGGTTATGTACAATATATATACATTTATTAAGTATTCTGTATAAAAATGCATAAAAATATTTGTATGCATATTGCATATTCAATATATTATGACGTAAATAAAAAACGTTCATATAAAATACATACAAACACATTTATTATATGGGAATATATATACAATCTATCGTGTTTTACATACATAAGTATATTTTACATACATATATTAATTTTTTGCTTAACACCATCAACATGAAAAATGACGACGGTTAATGAAAACATTGATATACAAGTTGATAAGGACGTGCATACATCACTAATTCATATACACATGTTCTCATATGGCGAATTATCTGTAAATTCATCCAAAATATGTATGTACATATATATTTTCATATGTGTAAAATAAAGATTATTATAAATAAATAATGAACTGTTGTTAGTATGGTAAATTCATTAAAATAAAAAATAAATAAAAAAATAAAATAAAAACGATAAAAAATAAGTAAATAAAAATAATATGAAAAAAAAAAAGTTATTTTTCTACAATTTATTTTAAACTCATCACGCTCAGTCAGGTGAGAAGTGTGAAATTCTAAAATTCATTTATTCCATCATATAATACCGCTCTCTCTGATATGCAACAGGTAAATATTAATAATATTATACTACATAATAATAATTGTATGAAGTCGTCTTCAGTCATGCAAAACCATGGAATTGGCATTCACTTTTTAAATAATTTGCAATATGAAATGCATTCCATTTCAAATATTCAATATAAAATTTAAAATGAAAAATTGTATATAAAATTAAACATATTAAGACAAAATAGAAATAAAAAATTACAGCTATAGCAAAATATCTTCTTATTAAAATGTTGAAGTCTTAAACCACTCACTATTCATATCTTACAGTAGTTATTAAGTAGTTATAATGTTATTTGAATTCAAAAAGAATATTGAAAAAAAATAAATACATTTCGTTTTTCCCCTTTATTTTATTCAATTTAATTGTATTTTTTTAATGTTATAGTACATATAATTTTGTTTAGGTAAAAGTAAACGTGGTTAAACCAAAGTTAAATTTCAGGTATTTATATATAAAATTAGAGAAACTCGCGTCTTCATATGATTGCACATAGTTACAGATGCATGGTTATACGTGTATCTTATACAAATAGGAATAAAAGAAACAAAAGTGAATAAAAAAAAAAATTAAATTGTACATTTCAATTGCAGGTGGAAAATTACTTGCATTTGTCCATATGTGTACAATATGTTCAGTTATGCACAGAAAATACATTATTAATACTTGAACTAATTCTCATAATTATGTAACTACAATTAATGTTCGACTACCATATATATACATATTGTATATTTTGTATTATTTTGAAGGTGATTATTTTCATTAAATTCTGATTAATTCAATCTGGTAAATATCTGTTTTATAACGTCCCCTTGTTGCACTGTGTCACCAGAAAGTAATTTAATTGATGAAATAAGGACTTTAAATTCGAAGATATTCAAAGAAGTGAATTATATTTGTAGTCTGTACAATTTTATGCATTTTATTGCATATTGCATAATTTATTTATTATTATTGTAATTGTGGTACACTGTTTCAAGAAATTGTCGTCAAACTACGTAATATTTACAATCCTTTAAGAATTTTCAATGTAAATGGTTATCTTTTACAAATTGCAATGATCGTCATAAAAATCTTTATTGACCACTACTTAAGCTTGGAATTTATTGATAATAATTCTTTGCAGAAAATTGCATGGTACATTTTACATCAATGTAAAAATATATTTTTGTAACTAAATTTGGTGTGCATGTATGTGTACAATGATATACGTACATATGTATATGTAGGACTTTGAATATGGTTTAAAATTATTTGTTCATTGAGGACAAACATTTTTAAAAAGATATTTTTTTGCGTTTACAATAACAACACGTATATATTATAAGAATTTTGTGGATAATTTATGGACTTTCCATGTTGGGAGGTATACACAAAATTATATCCATATAAATAATATATAAGAAAAATTAAGAAGTATACATTGAAAAAATAAAAGATTTCATGTACTTATAAGATCGCATGTACATATACACAATGACTCGTCTTTTATGCAATGCAATATTGAAGGGATAGTTAAAATTGATGATAACTGCAATGAAGACAGAATTATTAGCATAACATTAAGTGAAGGTTGAAAGCTTTTTTTTATTATTATTTTCCAAATATAAAAATGCCGGCATAACTAATTTTAAATTGTACAAATTTGCAAAAGGGCTCTTAAGAACGAAAAAAAACAAAATTTAAAAATTAAAAATATTGTTATTTTATTTATATTTTCCTTTGATGAGAAAAAAAAAATTAAATGTTCAATTATGAGAAATAAAAGACATTAACCACCCAAATACATTCATAATTTAGATAAAAACTAAAATTAATTACTCAATTGATCCTACAATAAATGTTACAAATCAAGATTTATTCATCAGATTTTCAAATGAGAAAAATTGTAATAAAACGTATCATTTTTTGTTTTCTTGAAATTATTGAAATTTTTTAATCTGATTTTGTATTTTTAAGTTATTGTTTTTTTTTTAGCAATGTAAGATGTGTATTTAAAAGTTCAAAAACATGAAACTATCAAAGTATCTAAAATTCTTTGATCTATCGTAAAATTTTTATTTTGTTACAAATATTTGAAAATTATTTCTGAGAAAAAATTTAAGAATACGTATTGGAATTTTTTATTTTCTGAACAGAAATATTTTGAATTTTATTTTTGTAAACAAAATGTGTATTAGTGAAGTCATGTGGCCTTTGTATAGAGCCTTATAGTTTGTTTGTACATTATAATTTTGTTCACACATCCGTTTAACGAATTTATGTAAAATGTTAAACCGCAAAAGGTAAGAATTTTTTCCATACTATTTATTTAAGGTTTTTTTTTTTATTTTTAATTTTCAGACATATTTCTCATCGAAATTTCAAATTCTACATTGTAAAACATTAAACATTTGAATATGTAAACATTGTGGGAAAATTAAAAACAGAGTATTAATTAACAAATTTGGGTATAATTGATTGTTAGAGTATTCAAAATAATTTTTATATTTATTAGTACAATGCTAAACTTATCAGATACGAATATCAGAAAAAAAAATTCTGTCAATACTCTAATTTTTGCCAGTACGTTTACTTATGTACTTGGAAAAGAGATCTTATTGCTTTTATATCACTTTTAAAATCTAATTTCCGATCTTTCTTCCGATTTCATTTATCGTTACGAAAAATCATCACAAAAGATAAAAACGGATTGAAATTCTTTTTTCCTTTTTATTTTTGTGAAACCAAAACTGAAATTAAATGAATGAATTTTTCTTACAATCTGCGTAACACATGAGAAATTTATTTTTAAGACAATTTCTTATATCAAACGTATCTTCATAGAGTGTGTATGTGTGTGTACCTAAACGATGTGCAAAATATGTTGATATCTTTTTATTTTTATTTTGGGTTGACAAGATTTTTACATTTTTTTTTATTTTGGGGAATAATGGGGATAATATTTATGTATTTATCAAAAATATTTTTCAAAAATAAAACTGATGTACATTGTCAAGTAATGTTGATGACGATGATGATGAGGATGATGATAAAGATGCGATGCTGGTGTGATCATCATTTTTATGTATTAAATTTGCATTTCATTGAGCAAATAAAAGTATTTATGCTTTTTGGTTTTCAAAAAAAAAAAAAAAAAAACTTTTTTTTTTATTTTTGGATTTTCTTTCTTTTTGTTTAAAAATAAAGCAAAAGTATATATTGAATGTTTGTACATAATATGTGTGTATTTGTATTTACAATTTAATACATTCTTTTGGTTTAAAATTTTAAAGATATTTTTTCATTTAGTTCTGTGTAAATTATGGTTATAAAGCATAATTTCATTTTTATTTATGACCAAACGATGAGATCTTTTATTACGACAAGTTTGAACATGTTCATTTCGGAATATACTGTGGGAATTAAAAAAAATTTTTTTTTTTTTATTTTAATCATTTTTAATTTGAATTTTCAAAATTTATCAACAAAACGATTAACGATTAGATTTTGCAAATTAGCATAAATTAATAAATTTTTTTTTAAATGTTTTTGTTTATGTTGTTACGTAAATATAGTCATTGATAGTCAATCAGATAAGGCGATACATCCTCAATCAATGAATTAAATATTTCAAATTTATTTAATTTAAAATGAATAAAGTTTGGTAACATTTTCAAAGTATGTTTTTCTGTGAACATGATGGGTTCAAGTAAAATGTCTTAAAAAACTATTTATTGTATATTCTAAATTTCTAAACCACAAAAATTAGTCATCTTAAATTACAAGAGGACACCCATTCACTATACATAGACATTTGTATATGTACAAACACGTTTGTTGAGACATATCCTGTGAAAATGTATGCTCTCAGCTAATTATGTAATAAGATTCCTTGAATAGAATATCATTTTTAATATTTTTTTTTTTTTGTTCAATAATCCTTTATGATTATATTTCAATAACTAAAAGAGAAATGCATTTCCTTTCGATGATTGATGAATGCACCCTTCTCATTTAAAAGTATTAAAATAAAAATTATACAACTGTACCTACCCATCATAATTTTCAATAGATGAATTTATTTTCATTAGAAAATCTTTAACGCAAAGTTCACATGTTAGACAAATTACTTTTTCACTTTGACATCATTCTTGTAAAATAAAATGATGACAATTTAGAATAAAAAACAAGTAACTAAGATATTTGATTTATGCAAGTATGTAATAATGTGTAATGTATGCCTGTCATTCTTCATGATTTTAACTAGAAAAAAAAAAAAATTAGATTTGAGCGTCAGACAATTATAAAGAAAAAAATTATTTTTTTAAAGACAAAAACGGAGACGAATGTATTTCGATCCATATTTTAAATAAAATTTCAATTAAAATACAATTTTCACGATTCCAGTGAAATAATGAAAAAATATAAATTTTAGCTTGTTTTCGTTCTGTTTAATTTTTTTTTTTGTGATATCTTAAAACTTATCAATATCGCACATATCAATAAATGTCAAGCTTCTTGTTAATTATGACTTTTAAATCAGACTATTATTAATCAAATCACGTTTAAGTACTCCAATAACAATAGGATCCTAAATGAGTCTTTCAACACTTTCAATTTAATATGTACTAACGATTATTCATGTTACTACTGTGTAACAAACGATATTATTATTCTTGTATTTTTTTTTTTCTTGTTTTTCTGTTAAATTTCAAATCTCAGTACATTGGTTTTTTGTTTCTTTAGGTGACATTTACCTGTTTGATTTACTTTTTTTTTTGTTCGCAAGATACGTGTAAAACGAATAAAACACTCTCTTTGATATTCTTTTATAAAAGAAAAAGAAAATTGAATACAATTTTATATTAAAAAAAAAAAAAAAAAAACGACTTTAAAACAAATTTAAATTTGAGATGATTTTCATACGTTATTTTTTTTTTTTTTAGTGTGGGAAGTATACATAAGCATAAAGTTAAAACATTTTATATTATACAAAAATGTTATAAACATTTTAAAGAAATTACGTATGATTATAACGTAAAATTTATGTAGGTAGGTAAATGTATACACACATCAGGTAGTTTTCTTGTATACATAGGTGTATTTAACTTCTGCACAAATCAATGCATATAACAACATTATAGTTAACTTATTGTAAACCGTTTTGTATTTTTGTACATTTACAATAATTTTCTCGACCATAAGTTCATTTTATTTTAAATTTTTTAAATTTTTTTTTTTCTTATTTCCAAATCAAAGTTATTTTAAAATAATCAATGGCGATTCGTATTATTTGTCACGTCGTTCATTTTATTTAAAATTAAAAAAAAAAAAAAAAATGCATAAAATGTTCATTTTGTAAAAGTATAGTACAAATTTATCTTTTCTTTCTTTTGATTTTTATTTTCTTGAAAATTACTTCAAAAAATAAACGATTGTATTTCAAATGATATTGATAACAATTCGAATGTTTAATCTGTGATTATTTTTTCACTACACCTCTTCATTACTTTTTTTACCTGTGTCTTTTTATTGTGTTTTATGGAAATTAAATTTATTTATCATTCAAAGAGAGTACTTCCTTGTATTTAAAAATTTTGTAATACATGTTTGTATGTTGTATAAGCAATGGGAAAAGATACACTCATATGAAAAATATTTTTTGAATGAGATTTTGTTTTTTTCCCCTCCTTAGAATTAATACAATTTTTGATAAAAATAAAAAAAGAACAATAATTTGAAATTTAACAAAAATCACTTTTAAATAATATTATTTGAATAGGTATCCGTGGGTGACTATTTATTACATGAATTTTAGCGTTTTAATGAGTTCAATTTTACATAAATAAAAAAATTTGGAAAAAAAATGATCTGAATTCTTAAATACTTATAAATTAACACGAGACACAATTGAGAAATTAAATAACAATGAATGTATTATAATATGAATTTAGAGCTGTTATTAATTGGCTTTGGCTATCATAATTTGTCCATTCACAAATAAAAATTTTGTTTCCATGTACACAAATCAAATTAAGATCATGCTCAAAATATAAAAATGACATAAATTATTTTCAATTTTTTTTGTTTAAAGTATTTACTGAAAACTTAAATAATTTAAAAGAAGTATGTAAATTAAAAATGACTTCTTTTATGAGGTGTTTGGTACCTTTTCCTTTTTGTTTTTCATTTGAAAGGAAAAAAATAGGAATTTCTTTTGAAATTTTTGATTTACATCGATTTTAACCGGAAGTTCTTTATGAATTTTGTAATCCTAATCAAATTTTATTTTGAAAAAATTTGAAATAAATATGAAATTCTTTTGTGTGGTAATTTATGAATGAGTTAAATTTAAAGTCTTGTAGGCTCGTGTATAGTCATATTATGTACGCACTCATATTGTCATTAAAAAGAGTTAATGATGGTAAAATTTATTCAAATTATTACATATCATCTATACGCACTCATCTTTTCAAACATTTTCTTAATTGTAGTTTAGAAGACTTCGTGCATTTTCATTTTGTAGGTATTGGAAAATGCATATAAAAAAAATTATTTATTGGGATGGAAAGTACTTGATTTATTAAGATGGAAAATCTTTACTTTGAATATCCTACCATAAATCTGCATGTATGCACACATTAATGAATGTCTCTTTTCTATTTTTTAAAGCAGAATGTATTTTACGTAAGTGGATTTATTTTCATATGTCTTTAACATAAAATTTATAAAACTTCAAAATGCGTTCATTTCATCTTTAAAAAATTGGTGATTATCTTGTATACGCTGTGTACCTTTAACCTAACAGAAGGGTTTTAAAACATAAGGAATGAAAGATGGTTTATTCGAAAATATCTTATCACATCTGTCTTTATACATATATGATTCCTAAATTATACCTCAACTCATTAACTTTGTTAGAATTTCTTTTTTAATATTCTTGTTTTTTTTTTTCTAAAAGTGCATTTCATTGTATCGTCTTTTTCAAAAAATAGTTTTACCAAATTTTTTTTTGAAGATTTTTGACTTCTTAAAAAATTACTCATGCAGTTGTTACATGAATTTCCTTAGAAGTATATTTGACGTGGAAGAAAAGGGGTTGTATGATAGCATGAATTTATTATTATTTTTTTACTTATGTATATGGATGAAATACATTAGAAAGAATGCGTTTAAAAAAGCATTCAAAGGATTATGAAACATCAAATGTTCAAATTGAATATATGTATGTATGTATGTAATTTTGTTTTCCTTTTTTTGTTAAACATTTTTTAAGTGCCAGGAATTGCGTACGTGCACGTATATGTTTATCGTATATAGGTCAAATGTAAGAAACAAAAAACAGCTGGAAAACTATGTAGATCTTTCATTTATACTATTGGTATTTTTTTCATTGATACTATGTATAAAAACACTCCTTAAAAATTATCAATTTTTTATCATTATGAAACGTTTATTTTACGAAATGTGACAGCAGCAAAAAATATGTCTATTTTCGGTAATATTTTTATAAGAACAAAAAAATGAGTTTTTTAATTTCTATTTGTATATAATTTTAATTTTCTAGTTTTTCTTTATTTCCGTTTATTTAGTATTTTGCCAAAAATCCAAAAATTAAATTTATTGATGTTCTGGTTTTAACGAACCGATTATTTTTAAACATTTCCTTATTATTTTTTTGTTTCTTTTAATTTGAAAATTAATAAATCATGTACAAATTAGGTCAAAATACATAAAATATTTTGAATTATATTTTTTGCAATGTCTTATTTATATTTTGCTCACTATTTATTTGGCTGTTTATTTAAATTTTTTGTTTTGAAGTAACAGAACAAATTAAAAAAAAAAAGTAGTTATTTTATCAAAAATCTAAATTTTTTAATTGTTGTTCAAATTAAATCCCTAAAAAAAAATATATTCTATTGTTGTTTAATAGTTCACTTGTAATAAATTAAATATTCACCCATGAAGAAAAATTTTCTTTTTCTATGTTTTAAAATGTTTATTAATTTTAAGCTAAAGAAATATATTAATAAAAACACAGAAATTTTTTTTTTTTATACATATTTCATTACCTACCGACCATTCAATTATCCAGAACGTTATACTTAAGTGTAACATTGTATGTATTTGAATTTGTGTGTGTAAGTGAAAATGTTTTATTATTATATGTACATATGTATATATTTCACATTAGAATAAGCAAACGATCATAATTTAAAACAAAAAGCTATCCTTTCTAAAATACATATTTAAGAACATTTTTTATTACTATTCTGTTGTTTTATTTATTTATTTTTTTTTTCTACTTTTTGTTCTTCTCTCTGTTTTTTATTTAATTATGAATATTAATTTTTCTTTCACCATTCATATTTTATTGTACACACGCTCAAAATTCAAAAAAAAAAAAAATATGTACTCAGCAAAATAAGAAAATAAAAATTTATTATTTTCTCTTATTAAAGACAGGAACTAGTATAATTTAAGAGTTAATAATTAGTTAAGCATAAGTTTGTAATTGAGTCTAAAAAAAAAATAAAATAAAATAAAAACAAAAATTATGGGTACCAAAAATTAAATCAAAAAGATATTAAGAAAAAAAATAATAAATTTTTGTTTTTAGATTCAACATTTCTTTTTTTTTTTTTTTTTTTGACCCTGTTAGTGATTATATTTGACCACTGAATTGTATCATAAGATGTAATAAAGAGAGCATTACCATCAAATCAAGTCATTTATGATATTATGATGATGATAGAATAAATAAAAGGTAAGTATGTAAGTATATGATGCGCGATGATATTAAGCATCAGTATACACAGAGTCATGTATATTACCTACGTTTTTGGTATGTACTTTTGATTATAACGTTTCTCATAAGATTAACAAAAATGAATATAAAATGCGCATGTATGTATGTATGTATATGCAGGTAATATTATGAGTGTACAAGAACTCGTTTTCTTATTTTTGTATGGAAAAATGAAAATAGGGTTAAATAATTAAATATTAAAATTTTGATTTTTTTATAATCAGTATACACAGTGTACATTGTTTATTATTTTGTGATAATATGTAGAAAAAGGCTTTGTTTTATTGCTAATTATGGAAAATAAATTTTCTTACACATTAAAATACATATAAAGGAAAATGAAATTACAAAAAAAAATTACAATTTGTGAGAAAATTACAGTGTGTATACAGTTTAAATTACTAAGCAAGGGAATAAAGTAAAAGAATTTTTTTCTATTAATTAATGACGATTTTTATTTGAATATGAGAAAAGTAAGTTATGTTTATTTTAGGTTTTTTGAAATTTTTGTACATAATTGATTTTCAAATTAACGTTACGGTTCACAAAAATACACGGCCTTTAATAATTTTCTAAAATTTTTTTTTAATTAAAGTTTTGTTTAATCCAAAATACTTATTTCGATTAATTAAAGTATTAAATCTTCTTTAATATTTATTTCATTGCTAAATTATAATTAAGATAATCATTTTTTTAATTTCAATTATAACAAACAACATTTTAATGCTAAGATGTTGGTTTTTTTTACAATTTGTCTGCTCCTTTCAAATAACTGACACAAGATATCCATAAACTTTTAAGAATTCATTTGTTAAATCTTCTTCATTTGATTTTTATCTTATAACATAAAAAACACAAAATTAAAATAAAGTTAAAAAAAACTTACAACTCGTGCTTGTTTTAACATTTATGAAAGTAATTAAAATAAAATATGTTCAAATTAAAAATATGATGTTTTATAAAATATAGTATCCAGTCTCGACTTTTCAGCAGCATCATCATTATTCTCATCATCTAAAAACTTAATTTTTACACCATCTTTTACAGACAAAATAATGTACATGAAATACATACTCTGTTTTAAAAACATTTTACATATTTCAAATAAAAACATGGATTATAACAAAAAACCCAAGAATAAAAAAAAAATTTTTTTTCTTTAATGAATACTTTTACCATGACCTTTAAGGCTAACTACTTTTAAAGTAATAAACTGTTAAAATTCACCTGTTAAAGTGAATTATTGTTTTAACCAATTAAAACAAAAGAAAGAAATTATAATTATAATAAAAACTCACCTGTAGAAAAATTTACATACATACATACAATATAAAAACATACATACAAGTATATTGCTGTACAATATGTACAATAAAGTGGTTAGAAGCGATAATATGATGTAAATTATGTACATACTTATTTAATGTAGATTTCATCGCATATGAATACAGAATTTAAAGTGTTTAACCAACCGTTTCATCAAGAAAAAACAAAATAACAACAAATAAATGATCTCATCTTATAATATCTGAGTTAAAATACAAATTTTTGATGTTCAAATGAAAACCAGATCTCCTTGAAAATATATAAAAACAAGAATTGAGACTGTATGTATCTGTAACGTCTGAATAGCTCTATTAAACATAATGTGCTGTGTAGTTAAAAGTATTTCATAGTTGATTTCGGTATCTAGGATAGATTATAAAATATAAATTCACTTTTTTCTTTTTTTTAATGAAAATTTTTATTTATTGCGCTACTGTAAATGTACGTAGAGATAATGTACACAACAAATGAATATAAAATACTATTATACACTCTTTAGTGGGTTACTGGACTTTTGTATCTAGCACGTGATTGTAATAGAAATTTTCTTGAATTATAAACTTTTTATTTCTATGTGTATTCTTTTCAATTTAGAATGTTCTTTTAACTAATGGATTTTTTTTTTTTTTGTATTATAAAATTATTAATTTAATTTGAAATTATCATAAAATTTTATTTAACTAATTTATATTGAAATGTGTAATTCATATAAAATAAACCAAAACAGTTTCATTAATTGGCGTCTTACATAAATTAAAGTGAAATTTAAACATCATCATCAACTTGTTGGTAAAATCCAACACCACGTTCAGAAGCAGGACTTGGAGCTGGACTCATAGCTGGACTTCGATTTAATGGTGTTGCAGCCGGACTTTGACCCAATGGAACCACTAGTGGACCAATAGGTTTTCTAGTACGTGGAGTACCGCGATAACCTTGATGTGGTGGTCCACCTGGCTTTAATCTTGGTCGACCTGGACCACGTTTTACTTGTGGAACAACTGGAGTAAATGAACCTTCTCCAGTGTTTGTCAATTGTTCACTTGAACCTATATTAATTTTTAATTAAAATATAAAATTTTAAAATAAAATTAATTACATATCTTACAGTTTTAAAAAATTAAATGTGAAAATATTTTGCATGACTTGGGCATATCTGTAAGTTTTATTTTCAGTTTACAAAATAAAATATAAAAAAAATGAAAAATTAAATTAAATTGAAGGGCGTAAATTCAATAAGAGCAATACACTTTGTTATCAGCACGTGTTCATTTCAATAAATTTTTAAGAGCTACTTAATTGAATTTTATTATTGGATAAGATTAAATCATCATTTTATTTTAGCATTACATGGTATACATCATTTACATACATTGTATTTGTACACGTATATTTTACCACATTTTATATATTCACACCCCAATTAAATGCTATGTACTTTTTGTACGTATACGTAAGAACTGCATACAAATGGTGTTTAAGAGCAAAATTGAAATTTCCAAATCCGATGAATGAACATTCGATTTTGTTAAATTGTTTTAGTTTATTTTATTCAGAAATAAAAGAATGAAGCGTGATTAAAATGAAAGCAAAGGACGTGATATAAATGCAATCAGGATATTAAATTTCTCCCTTTCGAATCAGGATACTGTTTTTTTTTTTTTAAAAAAGGAAGTGAAAATGCGGATACATGTACATTCGTGTATACTTCAAATTCTACTCATAACATCAACTAAAATCCTCTTATATTTTTTTGTCAAATGTAAATTCATTCACTTGTTTTTCTTTACAAGAATAAAAATTTTTTTTTACAAATTTTTAATCAATTTAATCTGATAAAAATGTTTCAAAACAAATAAATCCCGATAGGATCTTTAGTATTTTCCATTAACTGATTAGTTGATTAAGATAATAATGCCACCTACATCAATTCAATTCAGTTTATTCATTGTATGTAAATAATGATAAAAGGAAACTTACCATTCGAACTAGTTGCTCCTGTTCCTGTTGTTGTTACTGCTGTTGATGTTGATGGTGTTGCTGGTGAGGCTGAATTCGATGGTGGTGCATCTGTTCTTCCTAAACTACCAGTACCACCACCACGTCTTGAACCTCTAGGTCGACCACGTTTTGCCCCTCGAGGAGGATGTCTTCTTTTTGCTCGTCCGTATGTACCAAAAGATGTGAATGAAACTAAATAAACAAACAAAAAAACAAAATAATAATAATGAAAAAATATAACGGAAGAAAATCAATCAGAAAAACTGGAATGTATGCATATGCTGAGTTAACTAAAAATTAATCTTTACATTTTTTTTGTAAAAAAACAAAATGTAATTAGCATAAGGCACGTGGCAGTTAAAAGATTTTGAGTACATTTTGTCCCAAAAACCATATTTCACATTCCGATATGATAAGTATGGGAATTAATTAAAAATGTCCGTTACAAACCAGGTGATATACCCTATGGTATGTTAAGTATTTTACATTTCCTTAATGATATTCTCAATAATTGTTGTAACGGATATTGATCTAAATTTAGAAATTACAGTTTGTATTATTTTTTCTTGGGACCTTGCCTTTAAAAAACAAAATCAAATTACGGATGTTAAAAGATGTCGTTTTTTATGTCTACATCTTTCATCATTTCTGTTATTTATTTTTTATTTTTGTTTTTACTTTAAACCACGTGGTCACATTCGTTTTTTATATTTTTTAAAGATTTGAAATATGAAAATATTTGTCTTTGAACAGATGTGGTGTTTTGCTGTTATTTTTTAAGAAATTATTTTTAGATATTTTTTCAAATAATAAAACCTAACTTGAGTCAAATTTTAAAGACAATGTACACATATGCATTATTATATTTATAACCATTACGAAAATAAATTAAGTATTGCAACTACTCCATACCAGAATAAATCGTATTTTTCAAAGATTTTTCAAAGAAACCAAGTATCATAATTTTCATATTTCTTCCTTAATTCTTCTCTTTTTTTATCCAAGTCATCCATACTAAAAGGCTCGGGATATTCTTTATGTTGAGCCAATTCTACAATCCTATCGGTTGCTTTATACTTTAATGACGACTTTTTAACAAACCCAGATGTTTTAGATTTAGGATCATATTTTTTTCTACGCTTTTTAGGTTTTGCTAACTCATCAATTCTTGGTGTTGTTTGAGCTTTCAAAGCAGCTGGTTTTACTTTAGTGATATCTCGTAGCTTTTCTTTGTATTTATGTTTTGGTTGAGCCAATTTCTCAAGACGTTTTTCCAATTTTTTCAAAGGAACCTTTTTTCTCGGCAAAGGTTTTTCTTCAGGAGGTGGAGATTTAATTTTCTTAGGTGTTGAAAGTTCTTTTAATCGCCAAAGATGCAAAATCCATTCATGTATATCCAGTTTTTGTCTATGTATTGATTTCTGTTCAGGATATTGTCTGGGTTTGGCAAGCTTCAAGACATTGTTTGTTGGTTTGTATGTAAGTGCCGTAGGTAATACATGAAAAGAAGGCAATTCTTTTGGAAGAATAGGACAAAAACGTTTCTTTTTAACGGGCGGTAATTTTCTAGGTTTTTCTTTTTTCTTACTGGGATTATTAATTTTTGGCATAAAATCATATTTCGGTTCTGGCGGTTTAACATATTTTTCACGGCGATGAATTGGCTCTGACAGTTCATTTAATTTTTCTTCTAATTTTGATAGTGGTATATTTTTTCTTTCAGGTGGTTGTGGTGGTTCTGGATATTTTTTTGGTTTAGCATTTACTTTTGCCCATATTAAAAAGTCTTCCCAATCTATTGGACCTGGCTTTGAGTATTTCGTTTGCATGGGTTTTGGTGGTATATAATAGTCCTTTTTTGGTTGAGATAAAAATAACAAACGCTTTGTAAAAGATGTTTCATCATTCAATTTCTTAACATCCGTTTTTTGATGTGATTTTTCTGTATCAGTATCCATATTTCATGTATTTCAGAATTTTAATGTGTTTTGAAATATCAGAGAAATTTAATGAAAAATTGAGAAAAAATTTAGAATTTTGAAATTTAAAAACCGAAAAGTGTTACAAAAAAATTTAAAAATCCGAAAAATGCATTTTATGTCAAGACAAAGTTTACTTTAATCATAGTTGAAATTTTTATATTTACATATATGTATGCAAGATATACGTATATGTATATTTTACATATACATATATGTATATTTTATGGATCTTGTATGTATGTATGTATGCAAATGTATGTAGTATGTCAGAAGAACATGGAACAGGGAGCACATGCCGTGAGGGCACTCGTGAAGGAACACAATAGCTACTATAGCTATAGATCTTGCTATAGCTCACACCAAGATCTATGCTCACACTATAGACTATAGTGGATTATAGCTTATGATTATAAAATTGTTTATAAAAATAAATTTGATTTTTTTTTCATATTTTTATGATATGTTTGGCCTTGATTTTAACCTCATTATATTTTTACAATTTTTGTTGTTGAAGTATCGTGAATGTTGTCTCGCTAAAAATTATTTTTAATTTTTTAATACTTAAATAATTTGAACATAATTTTATAATTCTCAAATTATATTGAAAAGTGTATTTGTTTTTCTTATTTTTTAAAGTGAATAAAAATTTCAATATGCTGAAATTACAAAATCATATCCTATATAAGAATAAGTACGAGATGATAAATGATAATGTTGGTAAAAAGTCTAATAAAACAAGTTGTAGTTCTGAATATTTAATGTCAAACGTGATTACGAAAAATCATAATAATAAATTAAACATTAAAGAATCTGAGTATTATAGATGCCAAAATCTTGATTGGATTAATAAAATGGCTACACCAAAATCAAGTTATATAGGACAAACAGAAATGCCAATTCGAAAATCAGCTCCATTAAACAAACTTTTAAAGAGAATTGATGTGCTCGCGCAACCAAAATACAGAAGAGAAAAATATGTTAAACCTTCTCAAAAGCCAGTACCAATTGAACGTGAACCTAAAATAAAATTATATCGTAAAGGCAAAAAATCGAACAGAACAAATTGCAAAAAAAATCCTTTTCAGGTATCTCGAAAAGCACTCAAATACCAAGCTACACCCACTATTATAAGACTATCAAAGCCAAAACAATGTTGTACTCGTGATCAATCTAAATCACTTAACAAATATTATTATCAATATCGAAATTCTACACCGAAATCGATGAAATTAACAATGCCGATATCATTTACATCAAGAACTATGATAATAAAAACTGAACGTTCATATGATAAGCAATATTTACACAATAATTCTGAAGAACAAATAGATTATTTAAACTATGAAAATTATGTTTAAAAAACGTCGTCTTATGTTTTTAAAATTATCATGATTATATTTTTAAACTTAATCAATCTATTTACAAAACAAAAAATGGTTTTTGAAAAGAAAAATTATATTTTATTATATTAGTAATATTTAATAAAATTATATGTACATATAAAAATTTTTTTTTTGTATACCGATCAGTACAACTTAAATGTTCCAATTTTTGGAAATGTCAGTAAATTTACAACCATTTATTTCAAGTTTTTAAACAATTACAATTCTTAATTAAATAAATATGTTTTCAAAAACAATATCATTAAATTCAAAATTGAAAAAAATTTAATATTTCATATGTATCACTAACAGATACCACAACACATGTTTAGCTAACATTATTTTTGCATCAATCAAATGTTAAAGAAAAATGATAAAATTTTTCTATTTCAATTTTTTTCTGTTCTTGTATACAATCCATCATTTTAATAAATAATTTATGTATGAGAAATGAAAACCACCAAAAAATAAAACAAACAAAACGTATAACTAAAATGTTATAAAAACTGACCCTTTTTCAGCTCACTTGACCATTTATTTGAATTTTATTTATAACATATTGTGATCATTACTAAGTCCTTTTATCTTAGATCCTTGAATTACTATGCTATATCAAATATATAAACATACACACAAGTTTTTATACATATGTATGTATGTATGTGAAAAGAGAAACCTTTCTATTCAATTTAAATTTAAATTTACCTCTCATCAAAAGGATAAACCACATAATGGAAAATTAATTATTTCTATAAAAATTCAAACATTTCATAAATTGTTTAGAAAAAAAAAATATATATATATGTTACAGAAAAAGTTAATTTATTTTATAAATACATATCTAGAAAACATTAGATACATACATGAAATGTGGGTGGATAATAATTTGTTGTTTCATTGTTATATATACGCCCTTAAAATTGATGAAAATCAAATTATACGGTTTTTATTTTATAAAATTCTTTTTTTTTTATTTGAATTCTTAAATTTATATTTTCTGGCTATTGTTTTTTATTTACATTTTTTTATGGTTTTAATAAAACAAGAGCTAAAAAAGAATATCCTTTTTGTCTATAGTGTATATAATAAAAAAAGTGTTTTAGTAAAAATAAAAATTTAGATCATTGAATGTTCAAAAAAACAAAAAAAAAAAACAAAGTTGAATGATTTTTGTTTTATAGACAAGGCTATTTGAGAAAATATGAAAATTTACACTTTTTTTAGTTCATTAATTTCGAAGCCAGATGATAATAAAAAGGAATAAGTAAAAATGTTCGTTAAAACTGATAATTTTTGGTTTTTATTACACATTTAAAAAAAAAATGTAGAAAATTAATTCGTGTACTCTTGTAGATGTGCATGTGCAACATAAATTTCGGGTTAAAAGAAAAAAACAAAAATTGAATACGAATATTATTTTATTTTTACAAGCACAAATTTTGAAATGAATCGTTTAACATTTGTTTAAATGAGAATTATTGTATAGACAACGGAAATTTTTTTTTCTTTTATTTTTTCAAATCATCAGACATTTTCACAGCCATTAAAAAATCTACAATAAAATTTTCGTGTTAAAATTATTACAACAAATATTATACATATATAAAAATACTTATGTACATGTAGTAGACATCATTGACGAATTTTTAATTATCTTACAATAATTTTAGATGTATGTATGTGAATTAAAAGACAAAAAACAAGAATAAAAAAGAAAGAAAATTTACAATGATGGAAATTATGAAATATACTGACAGGAAATTGTCCTACGTAATATTATGACATTATTATTCAAATTTTATATTTAATTATGCACACATACAAATGTACATATAATTTTTACATAATGTTAAGGTTTGAGAACTTTTTGTTTTACCACACAAGTTCATATTTTTGTATGTATATATTTTATTTTACTGTTTTTCACATTTATGAATTGTTTTACTTTGTTTTATTTTTTTTCTGTGAATTTGCAAGAGAGAATAATAATAATTAATAAGCGTAAACAACATTAAATTAACAATTTAATTAGGTTATAGTCAAAGGAATGGTAGTAAAATTAATTTTGCGTGAAACATTTTTACCAGATTTATGATTGATAAAAATTACATGTATAACAAAAGATAGATGTTTTTTTCTTTAATATTTATTATGATCTTTTTTTTTTTTTTTTTGGTTTTTTTGATATATAATTATTGTAAGTTAGCTGCACATTGGGTCCATTGACCATGGTGAAAAGAAAAGAGATGTTAAAGGCTGTAACTTTGTCAGAAAACTGAATTAAAGCATTAAATTATAAAAAATATTATTTTGACAATTTCAAAATGATTGTAAAAAAGTTACAAACCTATGTAAGAAGAATACATAATATCAAAAAAAAAAAAAAATGAAAATTACATAATATTATGCATATGAATTTGCATATTTTTATATTATTAGTATTATCTAAGTCTAAGTATTTAATTTATGATGCACAAGATACGCTTTTACGTAATAAAAGAAAAACTGTTATTTTCAAAGAGTGCCCTTTCATTTTTCAAATGTTTTATGTTATTAAAATTTTTTAGGATTATAGTAGAGAAAGGTGTATACATTAATAAAAGAAAATATTAAATTTAATTAAAACAATTCTCTTATTTAGTTTAAATTTTTAGATCGTAAAAATTATTTTATATATGGGAGGTTCTTTAATGTTATTCTTTTTTTATTCTTTAAAATACGAAAAAAATTTAAAATTCAAAAATAAAAAAAAAAACATTAGAACGAAGTTTGTTAATTATAAATTATAATTCTTTGATTGCGCAATTTTCATATTTCATATTTATAAAAGTTCATTAGTAATTCAATTAAATGTCAATACAAAATAAAAAACCCAAATCTACATAAATTAAATGTTATATTTGCAATACATTCAAAAGCAAACATTTTTATTGAATTTTTGAAAATAAATTTTATGTAAAATTATCTTTTATATAACTGCATACACGTAAATACGTAATAATATAATCATGTCATTACATTTAATTATGAACAAGAAGAAGAAAAAGAAAAATACAAATCGTGTAACATCTGCCTCCTACACATAAACATATTATATGTGTATAATTTTATTTTTATTAAAATATATTAATAAAATATATGCTTTTTTCGATAATTCTTTTAATTTGTCGCAACATTTATATAACTTGTACATATCATTTAACTGCAAGCAAACAAATGATAAAATTTATTTGCTTTTATTTTCTACTGAATGTATGTAAGTGTATGTACGAACATAGAATAAGATGCAGGATATATACAAATGTATAAACATATAAAATTATAGATAGCAGTAGGAGTATATTTCGGCATTAGTAGAAGTATGTATTGTATATATTCATATAATTTTTATTGAATAATGTACACACATGTATGTAAGTAAAAAACAAACAAAGATATCAAAACAGTAAACATGATGACGAAGAGTCAATTCTTGTTTCAGTCGAATAATACTTAATCGGATTTAAGAAATTAATCTGCCTTATCCAAACGCAGTTGATATGAAGTTATACAGAAACTTTCATGTTATATGCATATACGAGTACGTATATGGAAACAAGTTAATGGATATAATAACATTAAATTTTCTTCATTACTTTTAAACATTCAATTTATGTGTATTTACTTTTACTTTAGCATTTTTTTTTTTCTTTATTTTCATATTTTCAAGGCTTACAACCAATTTATCACAATAAATTAATATCAAAAGGACAATAAGTTACACGTATTCAATTTGATTGAGCAAAAATATTGAATGTGCAAAAATTGGTTTTTTTTTTTATTAAATGAAAAATACAATAAATCGAATATAATCCTAATGCAAAAGTATAAATTCAGTTTTGTTAAATAAATTATAATCATGGCATATAAAATTTTAGGTATATGTAAAAATTTTATTAATGCGATAATCAGAGTAAAATAGAGAATTTTAGAAAAGTGAAATGTAAAAATTATATTTTTTGGAAAATGGAAAAACAAGAAAGATGATCAAATCATTGTAAATTTTATTCATATGTGTACTCTGATGCATGAATGAAAATATGTATGTATGTATGTTCCATACAAGTATTTTTAGATGTTTCAACATTTATGTATGTATGTAAATAGATATATACAGACTAAAATTTTAACATATAATCGGATTAACATTTAAAAGTCAAGTATAAAAGGACCTTTGAAAATTATATTCCCCATTATGAGGATTATTGTAGAGATGATATAAAATCTAAATGAATGCATACATGTATGTGCATGAGTGGAACTATATACTTATGTAGACACGTAACAACGTAACATGTGATAATTTTTTGTTTTTTTTTTAAATAAATTTGTAAATATAAGTAAAATATAATTTAAAGGAAAAAGGTAAAAAAATAATAAAACATCTGCCCATTGTATGGGACATGTATTTTTCTTTTGTAAATATAATGAAGACATCATCATTAGTAATATTATGTCAGATTAATAAAAATTTTCTGGTATAAATAAAAGAAATAAATATTTTTTATGTTTTCACATACATTTTTGCTTGGAAAATTTTTTTTTTTTTGTATTCGGAAAATTTTAAAAATACACAAAAGATTTGTCTTAATAAATTTAAAACGAATCATTTTTATTGGTCATCATTTAATTAAAATTTTACATCATCAATACTAATTTTTTCTTTATCTATACATTTGGTAACGTATACGTGAATCCCACCTTTTCTGTGTCTTAATTATTTTGTTTTATTTTCATCTTAAACGCTTTTTTTTGGTACATTTTTATGTGTTGCATAGTCATTGTGATGATGATATCCATTATATATCAAGTGTACATTTATGTATACAAAAAATTAATTCAAAGAGAAAAGCTCAAAAGGAATCTGTTTAGTAGATACACATGTAATTATCTAACCATATAAAATTCTAAATTCTTGAAAAAAAAAGTTTCTTTTATGTTTAATTAGCACCTTCCGACAAATTTGTTACAAATTTCCCGTAGTGTATAACAAAACCAGAATATGTATATAAAAGAAAGTAAAGAAGTAGAAACTAATGAAAAATGATATCCCACTGATTTTTATCAATTAAATAAATATAAAAAAGGCTCCCAAGACAGAATCTTGTTTTCTTCAAATTTAACCTATTAGCTGCTGTTATAATTGCTATCTTCTATTCACCACATGTTTATAAGTTGTAATATATTGGTTGCATATTACAAATTCTTTAAAAACATTTTAAGAACTCTGCCTACTTTTTAAGTAGGTGTTTCAACTATATATACATATCTGTATTCTAAATGAAAATTATAATATATTCTCATAGTTTGAATTTTCAATGTACTAAAAATCTAAATTGTGATTTTTTATTTAAAACTTTTATATATAAAATTAGATAAGATTAAAATTTTATAGCTGAAGCAATTCATTACTTAATGTTATGCATACATATATGTAAGTATTTTTATTTGTGCATTGTGAATACGTAGAATATTTTTAAAATTTACATATAACCAAATATAACTAATTTCTGAGACACACATAAAAAAAACTAAAAAGAGAATCATTAATTATTGAAACAAAAAAAAAAAAAAAAGAGAAAGAAATGAAAATGTTAGAATATGACTACAACTTATACATAGATATATGTATGTATGTATGTAGCTATCGCCGTTAAAATATTCTAAAAACGGTTTGTAAATTGATGCATTTAATGAAGTTTTCTAATTTCATGACTTTTTGCATCATTTAACTGTCAATGAAACTCTCAAATAATTATATTTTTATTTTATGGAAAATACAAAATTAATTTTGCTGTTTTTTTTTTTTTTTTCTGTAAAGGAAAATAATATGAGAAAATATCAAGTTACTAATGAATACGATACGCTATATCGTATTATGATAATCTAAAGCAATTTTGATGATAAATTATTACGAAAAATCAAGAAAAGTAAATAACACATTAATTTGTAAGATGTTGTTGACATTTTGCAGAATATCATTGAAATCTTAATTTTTATTTTTAAAATGACAATTTTAAAAATTATAAAATAAAGACAAAATAATGAAAAGTCTAACGGGAAAATAAAGAGAAAAATTTAAAGTGTATTCAATTAGTTTGAGTGAAAGATGGTAAAAGTTGTCAATTAAAATATAAAAAAAATATATATTGTATATACGCACTTTCAAATTTACAAATAATTATATTTATACAATGTTTTCATCAACATTCAACATTTCATCAAATAAATCATTGAATAACTTGATTATCATTTTATACTATAAACTTTACGTATGTATATGTACGTATACAAGTATCTAACTGATGTCGTATCATAGTATCTAAAAGAAAATCAATGCAAAATGTTACGGGAAATTATGCACTATTGTATGCATACGACTCATACCCGCACCTAATATTTTCTCTACAATAATAACAACAAAATAGTAAGAAAATTTTATATTGATATTTTGTGAACGATAGAAAACTGAAAAACATAAATTTATTTATATAAATATTCAGGTGGCAATAATATACTTGTATACAAATCGTATTTGCTGTTTATTGTTTTATACTGCATAGTACATATAGTATGTAGTAGTAAATAGAGGCCAATAAGGTGTAAATATATTCCATATCATGTTATTTTGATATCCAACGGTGACAGTAGTTGTAAATGTGCAAAACCAAACTTTATAACAAAAACTAGAGAAAAAAAAAATTTTTTTTCTTTTTCTTTTATGTGGCAAAATAAAAAGAAAAATGCTTATCCTATATGTATAGAAAATATTTCATATTGTATCTAAATATTATACAAAGATATGAAACAAATAAAAATGAATAAAAATTTCTGATAACGTACAACACTACTGAATTGTGACATCACACAGTTTTAAGCCTTAAGATGTAGTATCATACAAATATTTTTATACTTTTTTTTTAAAGGTCGTTGTCATCTTTATATTGTCGTGTTTATTGTTTTGCTTTAAAGTTCATAAATATCAACATTCAAAAAATATTAGAATCTAACCGAATTTGGAAAATGTATACATACAAGATTTATTTATTTTGAAAAAAATTTCACGAATTCTCTCATACTCAATAAACGGCCAGTTATATCAAAATCCTATATCAAATTATTAAAATCGAGGATATTTTATTTTTTTATTTATTTATCTTCTTTTTTTTTTTAAATGAAATTGTCAATATAGTGCCAAATAAACATACATATGTACATAAAGAAATATTTTCTTTCTTGGCAAAATATTAAAAAAAAGAACTGAAATTTCAAATTGAACAAATGTTTTTTTACTTTGTATTTTTTTTTCTTTTTTTTTAGATTAATTTTTTTTTCTTATTGTAAATTTAACATAAATTCGTGAATATTATAATGTACCTATATAATATTAAAACAATTGTTTGACATAGAAAGATGACATACAAGATTTTCTCTATTTAATGTTGTAATATAGAAAACATGAAAATAAAAAATAATTTTCAACACCTTATAAGATTGTGTAGTGTGAGTATAGTATACATGTACATATGTATGTATTGTATGTTGTACAATAATCAGATAGAATTTTTTATTTTCACTAAAAAGTATCAAAATAAGTTTGTAAAGTTAAATATTTGTATATAAATGTGAATTTTTATCTGTAATATGCTTAAAAAATTTTATACACTGCATGCATGATTATCTTTCTTTTTTTTTTTTTTTTTTGAAAAAAAGTGTATTTTTATTTATATATTTAAAATAAATAAATAAATAGTTGATATATACTTTGCATGTACGACACATGTATGTATGTACATATACATATGCATGCATATTATATTTCGTGTTCACGTTATTTTTACAATTTATCGAATATTATTCAAAATTTCTAACTGTTTTCTATTCTTTTAGAGTAACGAATTTTTATTTATTTTTTCTTTTTATTTTTTGATTTATTTATGCATATAAGATTTTTTAACTTGCATTTCTATACATTTATATTTTTTGAATAAAAATGATGGAAAAAGACGAAATTTAATTAACAAACATAAGTTTTTTTAATCATTTCTAAGAAGTCTTACTTTTGTAACAATTTGTATTTAACGTACGTATACATATGTACATATATATGTACCTATAATTTGTATAAAATAAGAAGTTTACATAAATTTCATTTTTCAACATTAAAAACTTGAAAAAGATCGAACAGATAATACCGTGATTGGTCAATAAAGGAGATCTTTTTTTTTTTTAATTAAAAATTTATAATTTATAGAATTTAATGGTAAATTCAAAAGATAAACTTACGATATTTGCACGCATACATATGTATGTACATAAATCTTGAAAACTACTAAATACGTCACAATAATTTTTTAATCGTCTTAAATTCTTTTTTAGCTAATTAATGCATTTTAATTGATTTATCAGAAATAAGTAGAAGGATATAATTGCGTGTGAATTGATTATAAACTTTTTTTTAAAAATTTTTTTCACAATTAAAAATTGAATGTAATGAAACAAGGTGATTTTTTTCTACATAGCTATTTATCTGTACATTAAAGCTTCTTCTTATAAGACTGTAAGAAAAAAAATTATTTATCGATTGTCACAGATCACTAGCAATGATGCTAGCAATGTACCTATAGTAAGAAAAAAAAATTTTTTTTTTTTTTTGACTTTTGTAAGTGTGCATAAATCAATTCTTATTTAATTTTGCATATAAATTTGACGAGATAAAATTTTGCATCTGATTGCAATAAACTTAAAATTTAAAAGCAATAAGATATATTGTGTATGAATGAATGAAAAATAGCCTCCATAACATTATTAAATATCTACATTCTATTATTTTAATATGCATTATCAAAAAAATAAATAAATAAATAAAAGTACTACTGCTGGTTTTTTACACACATTAAAATTACATTTTTATATTAATAATCACGAAAGTATACATAATGTATGTACAGGCTCTGACTCTGATATAGCAATTACCCATGTGGTCATGTATGTATGTATGTATGTACTGATACATGAAATACAAACGCAACAAATAAAACAGCATTAACAACATTTGACAGTTAGTTTTCCAATGTTATGTTCTCATATTGAATTATTGAATTTTTAAATGTTTTTCTGTCACAATTTTATGCAAGCAATTTAATTTATGAAAATTTTCTAGTTATGACCGTTTTTAATGTTTAACTTGTAACGTGCATGTAAATATAGAAAAAAAAAGAACGCGATTATTGATAAAACTTGTGTTTATTATTGTACCTTGTTTAATATAAAAATATATTAATATAAAACGTTATACATGTATTTATCAAAATAAATAGCAAAGAAAATTGTGCATGCATATTAAAATGTACCCATAATGTGTATTGGAAATGAGGAAAGAAAACCAGATTACCTGTGAATAAATTGCTATTTGATAAGAAAGCAATAATAGGATATACGAAAATCTATATTAGGTATAACGGAATATACACATAGAATACATATAGTAATGTCGCAATGTATACACGAATTTTCAATTTTTTTTCATTTCCAATTTAATTTTCATGAAAATTTTGCTATACCAACCTGTAAATACATTCAAAGCATAGGGTATTCAAAAAATGTGATTGGAATCATTTGATTAATATTCAAAACTTTATTACTGTGGTATGTAGAAACAAACTGTAATGTTTCCAAAAAGAAAAAAAAATTACTCAAAAATTTATTTCTTTAAAACATTTATATATAGTATGAACATACATGTACTGTTTGATTAACATCATATTTTATTGTGTACAGGTACGTATAACTCCAAAATAATCAATTTTTGAATTGTATTTAAATTTTCAAATTCAATTCTAGTTTTTTGTATTATTTTATTTTTTTATCTTATGATTTTGTCACACGCGATATTTTTATTTTTCTAATATACAAATGCTTTTCAAGTTATTCATTTTTTTTTTTAACTGAAATGTTTTTATACATACAAATAAAAATTTTTCATACAATCAATCAATTTACCTTAAAAATATTGAAATTACTTGAGCTTAGTTTCGTCAAAATAGAAAATTAAACATCGATTTTTGTAAATACATACATACATTCATACATATATAACATAATAACTGCTCAATGTACATAGTTTGTTCATATCTTCTAAAAAATTTTCTTGTGAATTATGTTAAAATCATAAATTAATGTAGGAGTTTTTTAATCATTTAATCCAATTTTCTAAAATTTTAGCGAATTTATTTACAATTCATGTTGTTTACAAATCTCAAAAAAAAAAAAAAAAAAAAAAAAAAAACAAATGTCCTAAAATACTGTCAATAAAAAATTTGTAATAATCTACCTACGTAAAATGTAATAAACGGTATTTCTTGTAAATGTTGAATTTCCTTTAAATAATTACCTATTTTATAGAAAAACAATTTTTAGCGTATTAAAGAAGTAAAAGTTACTATAAAAAAAGATAAATTTAATACCATCTTTTTCCCCCCCTCCGAAATCAGCAAATGTATAATTTCTAAAATGTTCAATTACATGCTTATATGGTTTATGAATATACAAACAATGATTTGTCTGATATTATTAACTCAAACATTTACTACTATCATTACGATTATGATATTTTTAATTTGTCAATTTCATGTTTTATATTGAATATATTACAAGCATAAATTGTTAACTGCAATCAATAATCTCTTTTTTCATACATGGATGATATCAAATTCTACATATAATAAACATACTTGAGAACTAGTAAGTAACATTCAAATGTGTAAGTATTTTATACTGTATACTTATAATAATCAATTTATTTAAGTTGTACCAACATTATATTGCAATACAATTTATACAATAGCGGTAGCAATGTATCATTAATAAAATATAAACGAAATCCAAAAAACGATATAACAACTTATGTTCAATCAGCAGGCTATATATCAAGTCATGTATTATTATCAGTATATATGAATTCACAGTTTGAATTCAATAAAATTATGTCAACCACTTTGCATGGTTCGATGACATTATCAATCGTAATTTTGCTATTTTATTCATTTTTAATATCATCTATGATATAATATGTACATATATTTATACGCAAAAATCACGAAAATAATATACAATAAATAAAAAAACATTTACCTGGTGTACTATCGCCATTTGGACTATCACAATCAACCACTAAAGCTTCATTACTTGATTCATCGTTAGCTATTGTTGCACCAGGTACCAAAACATCAGATAAATTTGATACTTGACCATGTCCACTTTCTTGTGAATGTTCACTTTGAGCTGGACTTGCTGCACCAGATTCAGATAATTTTATATCGATTGAATTTCCATCGTTTGTATTTTCCAATTTCGGCTTTTTCGGTGCATCTGATGGTGTTGAACTTTGCTGAAAATTTTTAAAACAAAATAATGTATGTTATTAAACTAGCAGTTTCTATGTACGTATATAAGATATTGTGATTGCTATTGCAGTCTTAAATTATTTATCTTGAAAATTTCACTATAAAGTTCTTAGGAAACCATATATCAAGTAGAAGAGAATGCATAAAAAGAAAATAACATTATTGCTTCCTGTCAATGATATAGTTTCCCTTTCATTCAACAATTTACATTCATCTTTTTAACCACATATCTTTACACATAGGATGTACATACATACGATCATCATTTTTAATATCCTCTTTTATTATTATTTTTTTTTATATTATCCCTCCAATAATGATAAGAAAACACAACTTTGTATTTTATTATATTCATCATATGACATGGTATACATATATAGTATCAAAGATGGATACTTTTTACACTTCTATACCATACATTTATTACATCTTTAAGATTACATGGTCTTGTATATGGTCGATAATGGTCTCTTGTACTGATAGTGTTTTACTTCATAATACCAATAATGTAAAGTTTTTGATTAACGTTCCGTTGAAAGAGCAAAGTCACTTACCGAAACCGAATGATGTCTATTATATGTATATACTTTTATACGTATCACATACGTACTATATGCATTTTGTAAACGTACATATTGTACAAAATTAAAAAAAAAAATGCGTTTTTTATTTGTTGTTTGTGTACATAAGTATCTAAAGACTATTAATATTAAGAAGAAGACGAACATTTTGTAAAACAATAATTTTCAGCAAACGTATATAGGAACGTTTAAGAAGAAGTCAAACATTTACTTTCGTTTAGTCATTTTAAAAGATTATGTTAAAACAATGATGATAATGATGAAGATGGAGTCATGTTTAACAAAAAAAAAAAAAAAAAACAATCTACATTGATAGAAGGTTCATCATAACTGGACATAAAACAATAAATAATGTGTAGATGTATAAAAGAAAAAGCATCTAAAATAATCAAAAATATGGTAAAAGAAGATATAGCTAAAAAAAATCATATTCATAATAACTCATGAAAAGTGAAAAAGTTAAAAGAAGTTAAATATTTCCAAGAAAACATTGATCATAATCATCATAATATTAAAAATTATTGTTATATTATATGTACGTTCAATTTATGCCCTACAATTACAAAACGTGAATATATTTTCTTCACTTTTTTTCCCTTCATCTTTTGAATGAAAGAAAAAAAAAAAAACAAATATACTAATATATTAAAATTATGTATTTTTGATTATTATTATCATTCTGGTTTGGAGTAAATGAAGCTTATTCAAGCGTAACCTCAATTTAACGCTGGATTAACTAATACTTTGAATATGTAACATCATAATAAAACATATGATAAAATTTCAAATAAATAATATACATACATATATAATTTGTTCCTTAATTTATCGCCAAATTTATCGCTTAATTCATATTTTGATGTGGACGAATAATTTTTACAGGTGTAAATTAAGTACTTGAATAATATTACGAATATCATTTATTGCAGGCTGACAAATAAACATTTTTATCATCTTATTATTTCATTTGTAGAAATTTAAAAAATATTTTTTAGAATGTAGCAATGCTGATTACTACTCTGATCAAAAATAACCCGGACTCGTTCATGTACAACCCCCGCCAATATTTTAAGATGCATTTCTTTTAATATTTATGTTTGTATACCTGTTTTTTACATTTCCTCCAAATTCGAGCTATATATGTCAATCAGTTGTTTTTTGACAGCACTTTGTTTAGGTCAAGTTTTTGCTTACTTTCGATTTTGCGATGGAAAAAATAATTGAACAAAGAATTTGTATTAAATTTTGCGTAAAAAATGAAATTAATGCTACTGAAACGCTAAAAATGTTGCAAAAATGTTATGGTGATAGTTCTCTATCGAAAACAACAACATTTGAATGGCATAGTCGTTTTAAAAATGGTCGTGAATCAGTGAAGGATGACATTCATCCTGGGCGTCCTTCAACATCAAAAACCAAAGAAAATGTTGATCTGATTAAATCAATGGTTTTGGAAAATAGAAGATTAACGATCAGAGAGATGGTTACTGAAACAGGAATTTCATTTGGTACAATTCAAAGCATTTTAAGTGATGATTTGGGCTTGACACGACTTGCAGCGAAATTGGTTCCTAAATCATTGAATTTTTTACAAAAACAAGAACGTGTTATTGTTGCTGAAGAGATGCTTTCCAGAGTAAATGCTGATCCTGCATTCATTCAACGGATCATTACTGGTGATGAGACGTGGGTGTACGAGTTTGATGCGTTAACAAAGCAACAATCAAGTGAATGGCGCGCTTCAGAAGAACCAAGACCCAGAAAAATTCGTCGTACTCAATCAAAGAAAAAGATTTTGCTTACCGTTTTCATCGATTATCGTGGTGTTGTGCATCATGAATTTTTACCAACAGGTCAAACAGTTAATAAGGATTATTATTTAAGCGTAATGAAGCGTTTACGAGAAGCAGTTCGTCTAAAAAGACCCGATTTGTGGCAAAATAATTCGTGGATTTTACACCACGATAACGCACCTTCTCACACAGCCGTGGTTATTCGTGAGTTTTTGACTAAAAACTCAACAAACACTATTCATCAACCACCATATTCACCGGATCTCGCACCGTGCGACTTTTTTTTGTTCAGTCGCTTAAAAAAACCACTTCGGGGAACCCGCTTTGACAGCATAGAAGCAATTAAAGACAAATCGAAGAAGGAACTTATGGCGATCCCAAAAAGTGAGTACGAAAAATGTTTCCAGGATTGGATTAAACGGTGGCACAAGTGCATTGCATCAGACGGAGAATACTTTGAAGGGGAAAAAATAAATATTAATGAATAGACTTGTACTTTGTGTTTTATTGACCAAGTCCGAATTATTTTTGATCCGGGGGTTATATCAGATGTTGTTGGAAAATTTTTGACTAACAAAATCTGCTCAAATGCATTTTAATATGCTGTAATTTAATGTTATTTAACTATTTTCTTGTACTCTATAAAATGAATTGATAAGCACGCGTTTCTTGTTTATATTGCAATAGTAATCACTATTTGAATTTTTAAATATGATCATAAAATAATTTTAATCAATTATTATGTGACATTTTATGATATAATCACGATATGTGTAAACACATTGATGATTATTATTATTACAGTATTTATTTAATTGTCACGATTATTTGATATACATTTATGTAATCGATTAGTAATAAAAATTATTTTAAGTTGTTATACATAAGTACGTAGGATAATATCAATAAACGAATTTTTGTTTTTTTTTTTTTTGTTTTTTATTTTAAATTATAGCCAACCACATAGATTTTACATTTATAGATATATAAATTAAGTATCTGTTAAAATATAGTTTGTTTTTCCAAACATAATAACTATATTTAATGGTTATGAATTCAAGTATTTTAACACTATACATAGTATAAACCCACACATTGAATATAATTTAAACTAATTATGCATAAATATACTGACGATATGCAAACAGCACATTACGTACAATACATTGAAAAATGGTGAAAACAAAATATGGATTAAGATTAAAATAAATATTTTAATTATCGTAAATCTTAGATTTGTATTAAGATTGTTTTTATCATTATTTAACTGTATATTTTGTATTCCATTTCAAAAATGACAAAATATCATGTAATAGGCGTCAATATAATAGCAATTCTCAATATGATATTATGCAGATTAATAAATTAGATTGAGAAATTTATGAACAAAAATTTAAAATATATACAAGACAATTAATGGACTAAGTGAACTAATTCTTTAAAAAAAAACAAAGATAGCGAATTATAAATAGTCAAAAGGCCAAGAAAATTTATGACCAGATAAACCATATTTGCGAACTACATAAAAGCATCAATTT
The DNA here is from genome assembly GCA_963971155.1 of Anthrax anthrax. Taxonomy (NCBI): domain Eukaryota; kingdom Metazoa; phylum Arthropoda; class Insecta; order Diptera; family Bombyliidae; genus Anthrax; species Anthrax anthrax. The sequence continues at coordinate 25,769,292 of OZ020119.1, forward strand.
TTATTATTCATATTTTGTATGTATTTTTTTTTGTAATATATCATTAAATTTATTTACAGTTTTTCTATGGTTTACTCACCTTTGATAACGTTTTACGTTTCCGTTCTTTTGTTTCTGATAATTTATTAACATCTTCAATATTTTTTCGTTCTTCAGTTTTTTGACGAACTACATGAGTAACATGGAAGAAAAGATCAAAAATAATTCAAAATTAAGAGAATATCAAGCGAATTTTGCATTATATTATACAAAATAACATATTTTTTCTTAAATCAATAAAAAAGATTTAAAATTTAAAAAAAATAAACAATCGAAATAAATCTGATTGAATGTTTTTAAATTGATAAAAAAATAGTTATATTATATCAATTTAATAAAGAAAATAAATGTACTTACATTTCAATTCAATTTCTTCATCATCTAATAATAAAGATACAACTTCCTTTGGTTTAAGTGTATCTGGTTTAAAATTTCCACCACTTATAACCATTCGTTGAATCTGTATAAAATGAGTACCGAAAGGCAAAAAATCAAATTGAAAAAAAAAAATGTCGTTAATAATTGTAACATTTGAAATTTGAAAAAAAAAGAATGTATGTATTCTTGTAAAGTGTTATGAGAGAATAAATTTGATAAATCTTGAAAATTTTAATAATATGATGAGATATTATTGTGTTTTTCTATGTTTTAAAATAATAATAGAAAAAAAAAAGATTTGAAAAAGCGTTTTTCCATAATAGGCGCCAGTATAAAAATAATATAAAATATAATATGAACACCAATATGCATGTTATGTTCAATTATATTATGAAAATATTAATGATAAAACTTTAACAAGAAAATACTTTAAATTGTCTGGGAATATGAATATATGTATCTAAAATTTTATTAGAAAAATAAAATAACATGGCTTATGTACCACTTAAAGGGAAATAACTAAGTTAAGTGAGCATCTATTTAGGTTATTGTTATTTAATTTCCGGTTATAAAATTCGTTTGAAATTTTCACAGTATGTAATCTTGTATTCAATTCAAATAACAAGAAAAAAAAATTTGATTGTCGATTGTTTTTATTTTTATCATAATAATTGTATGTACCTATATGTCTATCAATCGATCGATATAATCAGTTATGGCACGCGTCTTTTGTTAATGTTAATTCGTCACATAAAATTTAATTTTCAAATGTTTTGTTTTAATATTCAGTTGGCTTTTATTTTGATTTGTAATTGTTCAAAGTAATGATAAATTTAATGATGTATCGTGTCGTCGCGACATCAGTTAGTTATGGTTGTCATTTAAAATCTTTACACCGATTTTAAAGATTTTATCTACATATTTATATATCATACTCATGTCTCCATATGTTCACGATAATGAATAAATTTTTGACTGTTTTACATTTTGATTTTTCTTTATTTCTATTTTAGATTTTTAATAAAAACTTACCTCACTCTTTTCTCTAGCCCTTTGAAGTATCCTTTCTTCGATTGTACCTTTACATATTAATCGATAGACAGTTACTTGTTTTGTTTGCCCCAAACGATGAGCACGATCCATTGCTTGTTGATCAACTGTTGGATTCCAATCAGAATCATAAAATATGACCTGAATTAATGAAATTTATTTAAAAAAAAGAAATAATAATTCAACAATATGAAATAATATTTTCCGAGTAAAATATAATTTCTAAAATTTAAAATTGTAATTTAAGACAAAAAAATTTAAAATCTTCTTAAAAATTGAAAAATGATAAAGGACTTTAGAAATTTTAAAAATTATTTTCTTTTGAATTTTTTTGCTACATTATCAATCGCAAAATGATACGTGAAAAAAAAACAAATAAAATAAAATAAAAGCAATCGTTTTCCGTTCATATATCAGACAATTTGACGCCTGCATTTTTCTATTCTTTTTACTTTACGCTTTACAGATAGAAAGTAAGTAGCGGTAAGAAATAAAGGATTTTAATTTATTTTTTTTTAAAGAAAAACAAAAAGAAAATAAGAATTATTAGAATACAGGATATAGTTTTAGAACGTGCTCGACTGAAAAGAAATAAAGATTTCTATTTTGTAATATACTCTTACTTGCCGCTTTTACAATAGAATACACTCTTAATTCAATCAGAATAAAAATTAAATAAGATATACACCATGCGTACATAAAATACGGCAACAAGGGTTATATCCGGTTGCATTGATATTACATTGTTCCGAAATTATATGTGTACATTTCGTTTTCTTCTATCATCCTTATAAAAAAAAAATTTTTCTTCGTTTTATTCAATAATTTCCGTAAAGGGGTATTAATTGAGATATGCATAAAGATTTCAGTTTTCAATTACACGGTTGAAAGATTCTAATTTTTCGAAATGAATAAAACAATTTTTCAGGTAAATTTTTGTTTTTCAACATTTGTATATTTTAACTAATATTTGTTGTTTACTTTTAAATATTATTACTATCCATATAAATAATTTAGATTCATTTACGTTTATTCATTTTTTTTTTACATTTAAACAAGCTACAAATTATCATATTAAAAAGAAAATTCTTATATAAAATTTAAAAAAATAAAAATTATGTATGCTTTAAATTTGTTTTATCTGATACAGAAAATTGCAATACGATGTGATGCAACACATTTGCAAGTAAAATGTGTACAGTGTATAATTTAACATTTGTATCCCTATTTATTTTATTTTAAAATTGTATATCAACAAAAAATAGCTCAATTCAACTAAAATATTGTTATCATTAATCAAAGTGCTGTATGAAGAAAAAAAGAAAAATTAAATTAAGTACGTATTATTTAAATAAATATGTACAGTACGTAAAGTAAAATCTTTTTTATATTTTTACTTTTTTCTGGTTTGAAAATATTATCATTTGCATTATATTATAAATGTCGGAATTTTTTTTAAAAATAGTAAATACAAATAAAATTGAAATTGAGAAACGACCGTATACAAGAAAAATTTAAGAATGAATATTAGCCACCATCAGTGCTATCGTTTTGCTGCAATTACTGTATTTTTACTGATTTTTGATATCTGATACTTAAATTTAAATACAATAATTTCGATGAAAATACTGCTGTTTAGAATTATATTTTAATTTGATATGTATTTTTGAATGTAAACAAATTCTATTTTAATAATTTTACCAACGAATATTTAGTTCACAGTATTTTATTACAATTGTTTATTCTACAATAAAAATTAAAAAAGAAAATTGTCTACATATTTTGAATGGAAAATTTCAAAAATTTAAAAGAAAGCATTTGAAAAAATATAAGTTTCGTAATTAGATATTATATTGCTTTCAAGTTTTGGAAAACGATAGCACTGGCCACCATATACTATAGACACAAATTCATATTTAATTTTTTTTTTCATTCTTAAAGAAGCTACTTTACACTCGTATAACAAGATTGCATGCTTCTCATAGTGCTGCTGTTTTTTTGTTTTTTGTACTTCATTTCATCTGATAATTTGATGATACATACGAAATATTTATTCCATACAGGGTGTCTTTCAAATTTCGCAAGTTTAATTCTTATTCTTAATATGCATATGATGATGTTGAATTAAAAATGTTTGCAAAAATATTAACAGTTTAATTCATTTCGATAACTTCGAATGAAATATCTTTTATTAAATTTATTTTCTATAATATTCAACACAAGACAAATTTTTGATCACCTTATAATTTAAATATTGACTGTTGAAAGATAAAAAGACGTTGCAAAAAGGAACATCTTTAAATAATTTTGTTTTTTCTTTTTCTCTTTTTATTTTTATTGAAATCCGATTCCAAACTGAACTTAAAGATTTATTTAAACGTTTTGCAAAGATAATTTATCATTGTCACATTTGAGGTGCAACATTTTGTCCACTTTTCGTCTGCATAATATGTTATATACGAATATATTATACGAACACATTTTTATTCTTTCAAAAATACAATGCAATAATAGGATTAAAAAAATTTTTTACGTACATACATACATATGTACATGTAGTATGAATAAAATTTGATATTTATTTTTTCTTTTTTTATCAAAAAAAAAAAAAAAAATTAAAAATTTACACATTTAAATATAAGTCAATCCAAAGGACAGAATGGTAAATGTGTTTATAAAATTTTAATAAGAAATACATATATATATACATAGGTATCTAAAGTATGTATAAATTTAATTCTTAAATGTTAGACGGGAATACTACAGTGCTAATGAGAAATCAATAAATAAACATCAAGTGCAAATAAAAATATGTAATTAAAATTAAATTCAACATTTTTGGTATATATTCACACTCTAAATTTTTTTCTTTTTTGTTTTAATATCTTAATCAATGATGCATGTGTGTAAATCCAGTGTATACTAAATATATGTACCAATGTTATAGTGGTAAATGGAATCAATTATGCATGTATGTTGTGTTGTATCTTGAAATGATACCATTTAGCTTTTTTGTTTATTTATTTATTTTTAATGTAACCGAAAAACAAGTACAACAGACAATCACCACAATTTACAATTTCATATTCTATACTTAATATATAGTTTCCATATCTTACTCATGATTATGTCAAACAGAACCGAACTAAAATCGTGCAAGTCTAATTTGCTTCGACTAATTATTATTCCTGTTGAAGGCCAATATTGAATATTTAGTAGATATTTTAAAAAGTCGTCTTAAAACATCATCATATAAGTTTTTCTTTATTATATTTTCTTGTATTTAAAAGAAAATGACTACCATAAGTAAGTATGTACATACATTATAAAAGTTAAAGACTAGACATATAAATGGTAGCCAAATAATATGGTAGTTAGTTCAACATTTAGATTTAAAGCACGCGGCCACAAAATCTAGTTTAGAAATTCATAGGTTTTAAAGATAGTTACAAAATCAATATGCTACATAAATATAAACTAAGTTATCTATACTGTATTCAATCGAATTCATTGTTTGTACATGAAACATAACTTGTATTTGTAGTAATGCACTAATCAAAAAATTCAATCTCTGATTGAAACAGTTTGAAGTGTTATAAATCTCCATAGATGGTGCATAATTCATAGGTAAAATATGTATAGGTACACATATGTACGTATATGAATACCTGTATTTGTTAAAAAATGAAATACAAATATACATGAGCAAGTTGAGGTTTTTTTTTTTTTTGAAAATCGAATAGTTAAAAAATACGAATCTATAGATGTCTAGTTAGTTGAACCTTTTTGTTGTTATAAATTCGATTTTGTTTTTACCTTTTAACAATAATATTCGTAAATGTAGGTATGAACATTAATACAAATGCTGTATATTTTACATTCATTTAACTTTAACATGTGTATGTTCGTTAAAAAGTTAATGTTGATATTGAATAAATGTTTTAATTTATGGCATTAAATCGAGGATTGAATTATTTGACTGGTGGGAACCAAATTGTTTCCACGCCATATCATTTTTAATTTGCACTATTCAATTTAATGTCATGCAGAAAGATGAACAATCAATAGAAGGTGAAAAGTATTGATTGACATTTCTTTTTATTTTATTATTATTTTTAAATACAATACATACATATTCAAATTACACATTTAAATGTAAAAATATTCTAGCAAATTGATATGTACAAATTTATTTTTTTCTGTCATATATTTACATATAATAATTCAAATTTTTCTATCAAATACGGAATGATAAAATCTGTATCTACAATAATTAAGTCTTACAAATATAACATACATACATATAAACCATTATATCCTCGAATAATTCATCGTTTTTATGTTTAGGCCAACATTAGTGTTTTATTTTTTAAGGTCTTTAAGGTCAGACATTTAAATATTAAATTTTAATGAAACAAAACATTTTACAATACATCATTGGAACTATTTTTTTTTCCAGGATTTAGGATTGATCCGAATATATATGCATGGAAAATTTATTTTGTATTTTGCGTAAAATGAACATTTTTAAAAATCTAAAAGAATTTGATTCAATGTATGAAATAGCAATTGAATTTTTAAAAAAATGTTATAAAATTAATTTGGAATTTATTTTTATAGAATTTTAATTTAATTAAAATACGAAAGCATTTTTATTACATTTTTATAATGTAATGTACATATATAGTATGTAAGTAATAAATCACAAAACGTATATTTTCATGATAATACTTTGTGTACATTAAATTGCACATTTTTAATAATTTTCAAAATTTTATAAGTTAAATAATTTTCAATGGCATTATAAAAAATTGTTTACATAGTCACAAGCATGTAAGATGCGTGTACATACATGAATATATGTGCATATGTACATTTTGTGCAACTATAAAAATACATGTAAAACGTACGTGTATATGAGTAGTTATCAATGTAATCAATAAATAATAAACAGAAATAATTCAAAGAAAAACTGGAAATGCAACATCTTTAAATTTAATGGTCGAAAGCACTTTATATCGTTTTTCTGATATAAGAATCTTTATTTATGTGTACACATTGTATCTGTATGTATGATTATATCATATAATATATGTAATGTATGTAAGTATACGTACATATATGTACCTACTTGTCATTATTACCCACCACCTTCTATTTTATCTTTAATTACTTTATGAGTATATATGTATGTACATTGTACAGTGAGACTGACTTTACATGTTTTTAATATTATATAGGTATTTTATATATTTTTGTTCTATCGTTTATAAGTGTTAGTATCTATTTATATAAAAATGCATCATTAATGGAATAATAAAGGGGCCGGTCTGAATTAAAAACTTTTACTCTTATGGCTTAAACATAGAAAGAACTATAAAAAAATTAAAAAGGTGAAGATGCATACATTTCTTTTACTGTACATAGTACTAAGTAACATAATGTACAGTATATTTCAATTATATCTAGATATATAGGTACATATATTGTATAGAAAAATAAATATGAATATACTTATGTATGTGTATATATACTTGTATCAGTATTACATATATCAAATACACCATCATATAATAATTTTTGTTTTCTATATAAATGTATACATACATATGTACAAAAGATGTATCTAATAATGAAACGTGTAAGTCTTTACAATTTGACATATATGCGACATAATAAGGTATCCTGAATACTTACACATATATACATATGTACATACATGCGTATGCATGAAGTACAATTATTATTATATTCTACTCATAAAAATCAACATTAAAGTCGGCTCATAAACGATGATGTTTTCGAGACAATAAATTGGACACAAAATTGCCTTTTTATGACTATTTGTTAATGAGTATATATTAAAATATACATGCACAGTTTATGCCATTTTATAAACGCATATTTGACAAAAAAAAGTTCATCTTTTACCTATCATGTACACGTATATACTTATGTATATGCATATGATATGTCTGATTTACATTAGAAGTATGTTTTAAAAATTTACAGTCATGCACTTACATTTGATACCAAAAATAAATTAAAAAGAAAAAAAAATTTCATTTTATAATGTATTCCTTGAAAAAATCATACATGCAATTCAATGCAATAAACAAAACTGTTATTTATATTACAGTAGACAAATGTACATACATATGTATATGATTTAGAAAGTAAGTGAGATGAAAGTAAGGAAAATCATTAAAATTTCCTAATGAAGAAAAAAAAATTCCCTGTTTTTTTTTAAGAGATAGTGAGATGAATGTTTTTTCCTGTGAATACATTCATTTACCTACATTTTATATTTTAAAGACTATTTTAAGATTTAACTTTTGCAATAAAATTCATAGTAAAAAAATACATGTACATAGTAGTAAATTAACACTTAGGCATAAAATAATTCCTATGAAACTCAAAACATTGATTAATGATATTTAGAGAATTTATTACTTGTTAATGATAAAGTTAAACAAATAGGATCACAAAACAATAAAATAAGACATTAATTTGCCTAACAAATCTCATGGGATATCACCAATTATAAAATATAAATACAGGACGGCAATATTTAAGGATGTTACATCAAACATTTTAAAATTATTTTAGTGCTACAGAACTTATTACGGTAATTCGTCAAAGATAATGTATACAATGAAGAACATTTATAATTTTTCCTAATAATTTATTTGAATTTATTTTTTTTAGGGAATTCGAATTTCTAAAATAAATTCAATTAAATATTTCCTGTACGGTGAACGCCATGTATCATTTTGTACTTCTAATCTGAATAAATGTTTGTTGTTTTTGTAATTATTTTAAATAATTTATTTAAAATTCATACATATATTTCATAAATATGTATGTATGTACCTATATTTTACCCTTTAATTTTGTCAAATTTAATTTGACTTGTCTTTTCTTTTAACTGCTCTTACCACCTCTTACCTTATGTATACACTATTGACTATACAGTCTTAGAAAAATATCATTTATCATTATTTTCTTTACAATCCCTTTATAATAAAATGGTAATAATTTCGTAAAAATAAGTTAAAATAATATGTATATGATTAATATAAAAATAAACAATAACAAATGAAAAATGTCAGTTGATAACGATCGGTTCATCGAGCTAAACATGATATTAATTAGAGAAGAAATGTAAAAAAAAATAAGGAAAAAAATCTTCAAAAATATAATACATATAAGTACTTATACTTATGTATGTATGTATATATGCCATTAGCAAACAATATTATAAAAAAAATAAAACTAACCAACTAACTGACCAACCGACCCTGTATGGTCGAATGCATTCATTTTACACCTGATATACATTTTTATATTACATTAATGCATTATTATTGTTGTGTTGTTGAACGGGTTGAACAGTTACATACACACATAAATATACCTATTCTTACATAATTGTTTTGAATTAGTTTTTTATTTTTATTTTCCTAATAACACTGTTCCACAACTAAAATAAAATATTGTTATGATATACAGGGAAAAAGATACTTTTTTTCCTTTAATAAAAAAATATAAACAGGTTGAAATTTGAAATATTTAGATAAATAAGAATGTAGAAAATTTGGAAGAGATCAAAAAAAATAATTATGATAAAAAAAAGTAACAAAAAAGGGTTAAACAAATATACTTACTGTGTCAGCTGCCGTCAAGTTAATTCCTAAGCCACCGGCACGAGTTGATAATAGAAAAACAAAGATATCAGCACGACTTTGAAAGTCTGCTACCATGTCACGTCTAGCCGAAATTTTACTAGAGCCATCCAATCGCATATAACGATGTTTTCTATGCCACATGTATTCCTGAAAAAAGTGTAATTGTTATTTTTTGTTGTGGTATTTTAGTATTTCGATCGTATCGTTAAGTAACCAATTATACAAGTTTTTCATTTTATAATATCATAAAAGTATTTTAGAAATAAAAATGTTTTAGCTATAAAAAATGATATGTGAAAATCAAAAATGAACGTTTTCAATTACCTCTAATAGATCAATCATCTTAGTCATTTGAGAATAGATTAATACACGATGTCCTTGTGCTTTTAATCTTGTTAAAAGATTATCTAAAACTGATAATTTACCAGCATCAGAAATAAGAGTTTGTTTATCGGGAATTGCAATATACGACCATCCTGTATTAGGTTTACATAACTCTAGACCATCATGAAGTAATTTATAACCTTCGACGTTTTCACATTGCTCATGTCGAATTTGGGTCCATGCAGCAGCTCGACTGTCACAACTAGAAATAAGAATTTAATACGTGATACATAAAAGTTATGAAATAATAAATAAATACGAAGCTTACTATAAACGTCGTGCGAAAGCTTGAGCTTTCGGGCCAAGACCGTATAGAAATTTTGGCAATAATAATGGTTCACATGTATATTTTTTCGGTGGACGAGGAAAATATGGAAATTCTGGCAGTAATATTGGTGGTGATTTAGGGGCTCTATCAATTTTCGTGGGTGGTCTCCCTCTTGTTGGATACGTTAGAACCTTTAAAATTAAATAGAAATATTGTAACAAAGTTTCTTGAAACCAAAAGAAAAATTACCTTAACTACTTCTTCAGTAGTTTCGTCATCATCTTCAGTTTTCATTGGTTCTATTAAGGGTTTTATATCTTCTTCATTATGTTTTCTACTACGTATTACACGATGTTCAATTGTTTCTTGCATGTTATAGACTTGGTAGTTACCAAACGTATATACTGTGCTCTCTTCTATTGTCTGAATGATAAAAAACAAAAATTTCGTTAGTTTCTAGTCAGTTTTGATATTCGAAAGGAAAATTTGTTTACCATTCTAGTAAATAAAAACCATTCTATTACACTTTCATGTGACAGTAGTCTTCTATCCAAAATTCTTTCATATGTTGGCTCTAAAAATCGATATCTTGAACATGACCAATGTTTCTTCCACCATGTATTTCTGTGTGCTAACAAATTTAAAAATTTGTCGTATTCCAAACAATATTTTAATCTGAAATTGTCAAAATTTCGACAGATTCGTTACATAATATTTTATAAAAAATTTAAACTAAAATACTAACAAATAAATTAATCCTCCTAAAGTGAAATTTTCAACTTCATGTGGACTTTGATTACAGAAACGACTAAATGAAAATGTACTATCAAAATTTAAATCTATATATCTAGGATATTCTACTTCTTTATCACGTTCGCTTTTTGGAAATAGTGAACGTTGAACATTTTCCACTTTGTAAATACTGAACCTATGTATAAAATAAATGTAATTTAAATTAATTGTTTAAATTTTATAATTCTCAAAGTTAATTTACTTATTGTACAATAAATGCTGTTTACTCGGTGTACTTTTCATTAAAATTCCTTCATTGAAAATAAGTCTGGGTATAACATATTCTTGGCATTTCATGGCGAACGGACTTTTCGCATCTCTTCTTTCAAATAATTCTGGATGATTACAAACTTTACGAAATTGCATAACTAAATTCATTAAATTTGATGTAAAGTTTTTGTCAAATGAATAATCGCCACCAACTGTTAAATGTAACAAATCTTCAATACGAATTTTTTTCTTTAGTGCTATGTACAATAATTTCTGTCTTGTCGTTAGTGGACAGTAAACCATTATTTCAATTTTATCAGACAATTCATTTTCTACATCTTTTTTAATTCGACGTAACATGAATGGTTTTAAAATCATATGTAAACGTGATATTTGCTTTTCATCAATTCCAGTTTTATTTTCAGCATGACTTTCGATATCTTTTGAAAACCATTCATTAAATTCTTCATGTGAATCAAATAATGTTGGCATTATAAAATGCAATAACGCCCATAATTCTGCCATACTATTTTGTATTGGTGTACCACTAAGCAATAATCGATTTCGACAATTAAAACCGAGCAATAATTTCCATCGAACAGAAGAGCTGCTTTTAATTGCTTGTGCTTCATCTAAAATCATGTATTGCCATTTTATTCGATTAAAATACTTATAATCTGACACAACTAATTGATAGCTTGTAATCACAACATGAAAACTTGCGTCTTTTGTATGTAAATCTTTCTGTTCCCAAAATTGTCGAAGAATTTTTCTTTCATTTGGTGAACCCCAATATGGAACGACGTTAAAGTCAGGAGCAAATCTTTGCATTTCTTGTTGCCAATTATGAAGTGTCGATGCTGGAGAGATGATTAAAAACGGACCCCATACTCCAAATCGTTCAGCAATGTGACAGAGGAAAGCAATTGACTGCACAGTTTTTCCCAAACCCATTTCATCAGCCAAAATACCAGAAATGCCTTGATCATAAAGATTTGCTAACCATGTCATTCCCTTTAATTGGTAGCCTTTTAAAACACCTTTAAATATAGTAGGCTGTGGATATTCTGGCATGCCATCAGCTCCAATCGTCGGATCAACCAAAGTCGATTGATTAACGACATCAAATTCTTGTGTTCTTGCACGGTCTGTATTAAATGCATCGGCAGCATTTTTTTGAGCCTTCTTTTTCATAAAATCACTGAAATTATTGAAATTCTACTTACATATTCTGAATTTTAAAATGTTTATAGATTTTACCTATTGTAATCATCAATAGCTGCTAATCGTGGGTTAAGTTCTTCGTCCAATTGATTTAAAATTCTCAATTGTTCTTCTTCGGTACCATGTCCCAGCTTTTTTGACATAAAATGAGCATACAGTTCAGTTTGTGTTATTAAAAAATTTAATTTTCTTTGTTGCCTTTTAGCTTCAATTATTTCAACGTCTAATTTTCTTTGTTCTTCAGCTTCTTTTTCCATTCGTCGTCTTGTTTCCCTTTCGACACGATCATATCGTTTCCAATAACCTTGCATTTCTCTAGTTAAACGTTTAGCGCGCCACACTGTTTCTTTCATCACTTTTTGTGAAGACATTGCTCGTTGTCTTATTATCTGTGCGTAAACAAAAATAATTTTTAAAAATTTTGTGCGAAATTAGAAAAACAAAAAGATAACAATTGATACCTTCATACACATTGTTGCCACCCGTTTACAACCTTGTAACATTTCTTTGTGGTTATTAGCTTTCGCTCGTTGAACTTTTCCAAGTTCTTTTTTGGCCATTAATTGCCATACTTTTTTCCTACGTGCCGCCATTACTTCGGGTGTCTTATTAAGCGAGCCTTTCTTTCTGCCACGTTTCGATGGTAAAGGACCAGTCAAAGGACTTGTTGATTTGGAGTCAATGTCTTCATCTGGTTCCTCTTTAATATTAAGACCGCTTTCGTCCCATTCTGCTGCATCGGTAACATCTGCTTCAGCATTTGTAGAGTCCGTTTTATTTTTAGACTGCCCTTGTTTTTTCAGTTTTGGTGGTTTTTGTGGTTTCTCCTTTTTTTCCTTTTCTTTTCGACGCTTTTTAACACCAACAATCGAACTTTGATGTTCAGGAAACATATCATAATTTGACAACATTCCAGTTCCGTAATAACCGTATTGAGCATTCTAGAAATATGTAAACAATTTTTTTTTTTTTGTATAAATTTAACTACAAGAAATCAATTTTTATTTCATTACTTACATTTGCTGATTTATAGTAAGTTTCTCTAAATTTTTGCTCTTTGACATGATTTTTAAGCATTTCACGAACGTACTCATCTTCATCTGATATTTCTGATTCACTTTCTGTATCACTTAATAAAACATCTTGTAACCATTTTCGTTCTGTACCAATTTGCGAAAGATTATAAATGTACATTTTATCATTTCTCCTTTCCGATTTTGTTATTTTAACACCATTATGAAATTTATCTCCAGCATTAACAGTTTCAACATCAACATCAGAACTTTCTGATTCACTGCTTGTAAGTGGTCGAGAAAGAATTTTATGTGCATATGACATAAATGCATTCATATCTAAACTAGCTTCAAGACGTTGTAAGTGAAGTGGCTTTGCTAATTTCTGACTTTGGCTGGTAGTACCAGCTATTGCAATTTTTGAATCATTCATTACTGAAAAAGAAAAATTTAATTAAATCAATGAGAATTAAACAATCAGTTAAAAATTATTAATGTGTCATTAGAACATACTAATGGAAATAAAACCGATTTTTAGTTTTGTAATTTTAACTTATGCACATTTACTTACCGTTCTAAATTTTCTTCTCTAATTATAAACGTGTTGTAAAATAATGGAAATTATATGACAATTAAATTTTCAATGAATATCCATGATTTATAGAAGCGCAATTAATAAGACATTAACTTGGTTTCTGTACAGTGTAACGTCTGTCTAATGATTTTATTTGAGAAAAAAAATTAGAAATTCAAGTAAAAGAAAGCAAATCACAAACCATAGAATGATGTAGAGTGGACCATGATCAAAATATGTTATTTACTGATATACTTACTGTAAAAACAAATTGTAAAAACGTCCTTATTTTAACTGTTTCGATGACTCCTAGAAGATTATTTCCGCTTCTTATCTAGTAAACTTCCGTTCCAAGATTCAAAATATAAGAAACGTATTTAACAATCATTTAATATGAAAAATTTCACAATGAAAATATCTTAATTAAACAAATTAACATTTTTTAAACACCATTTAATGAAAACTCAAATCATTTGAATTGTCGTCAAAAAGGTAATGATGATGCCTTAATAGATCAGCAGTAAACCAGCCGAGGTAAGCGAACGAAAGAATGAGAAAAAGCAAACGACATTTGACGGCCATATTTTTTAATATACAATCAAAAATACAACAGAATAAATTAGACATAAAATCGACAAGTACCATGTTTGTTTACATTTTTTTATATTAAATTATATACGGAATATGACATGTGAACTATAAACATAACCTTACAATTATATTTAAATGTCAAAAAATTTAAATTATATTCCGGGTTACCATTTTGCTACTTTTCCAAAAAAAATCTATTAAAATTTTTTAAACATTACTTTTTTTCAACTATACCTTCACATAAATGCTTGTAGTGTTTTGATCACTGTCTGTTCTCAGAAAATACACAAAAAAAAAAAAACAAAAAACCAATCAAACGGCATTTTGCCATTTTCTTCAAATTGAGAGTAGCCACAGAATTCAATATAAACCATAAAATGGAAATGGCACTATGAAGATTATGTTTATTTTTTTAAATCAAATATCCACTAAGTTAATTTCATTAAAGGTTAAATATTTAAATTTAGTAATTTTAATTAAAGCAGTCAGCAAATTACATACATAAATAATGAAATAATTATTACATACTATTATTAATACAACCCGCCCATCATTTTTTATTAAAGAACCCAAAAATTTGTATTTGGTTCATAGCGGCCTATTATAAATTATTGTAAATATAATATTTAATATGTTAGTCCATCTGATCCAAATAAAATTCAAGAACCACTGCACAATACAACCCGCTTTCCACTACGGTTAAAAGGTAACTGAACTACTGAACTGATTACTGAATACAAAACCAACACACATTCTCATTGTCAGTATCGCTCTCATTATGCTGTCGACTAGTCTGGCAAACTACTGGTCTGTGGTCACTGGACCGGTATTGCTATCAGCTATGTATACCAGTGTTGCCACTTTACCACAATTGTAGTAGATCTACCACTTTTTCGTTAAATTTAGTGATCTACCACTATTAAATTCAAATCTACCACATTTTTCTATCCTTTTGAATGGTATGACAATTTTATCATTCTTTATCTATTATCCTATTTTATCCATTAGAAGTCACATTCATGTAATAAAAATATTTGAAAAAATGTATTTTTATTTTGTTTTTGAATTATAAATTTTAGTTTTTTATGTTATATGAAATTTATTTTGTGGGCTCTAATCTACCACATAAATATCTCAATCTACTACATTTTTCAGTACTTATCTACCACATTTGTTTAAAAATAAGTGGGAACACTGATGTATACTAAAACTAGACCAGACCGGTATACATGAACATGAAACATGAAAGTGAAGAAAACCAGTTCACTTCTCACATAGCAATAAAAGGCGAGTAGTCTACTGTCTAGCTAGTAGCTAGTCACTTGCTCTTTGAACGTAAAGGAAGACGGATGGAATTGTACAGTGGGTCTTGTAAAACACTCTTATTAGAAATAATGAGAACATAAATAAACATACATACATACATACATACTCGCATGCAACATGTACGGACAATCATTATTAGGCAAACTAATTAAATTATATACAAGAAGCTGCATTTTTTAATTTTAATATTGTATGTATATAATAGCCAGTATCTGGTTGTTATATCCACATATAATGGGAGTACTTTTATTGTGATCCTGAATGTTTAGTTGGAAATTTGCATTTTAATGTGAATGGTAACACATGTATACAGGTACATCGACATTATGTAGACAAATAAATTTAAGTTGTCAGCATGCTCGGTAGAGTCCAGTGATTACATAAAGAAAATATTCATTATTTTATGGAAACAGGAAAAACAAAATTTTCAGTTTTATAGTCATTATAATTTTTCTTAATTTTTCAAAATTCTACAAATATAAATTACAAAGGTCTGTAATATAAAAGTTAATAACAGAGTTTCATCAAAAATGTTCATACAAGCATATTCAAAATATAAAAATGTAAAAAATTTAACAAACGTTAAAGATTTGAACAATAGATGCCTGGAAAACCGGAAATTGAATTTTTCCGAATAACTTAAATATTGTTAAATAGGAGTTGTACTTCATAAATGAAATACAATTATACGTATAGATTTAATTTTATAATCGTCTGACGTCACACATCATTCGTTACAAATAAAACATTTGTATATTCTATATTCTATACTAATTGCATAGCAATAATTACCATTTCTTGAAAATTATACAAATGAATTGAGGGATAAATTTTTTAAAATTTTTATTATAGATTTGTTTTTTAACTGACATTAAGAATTAATTACTTGTATAATTTATCACAAAATAACGCGCTGATTGTATAATGAACGAAATTAAAAAAAAAAAAATGTTACCACCTAGATGAAAATCTTAATTGATATGATTTTTAACTTTAGCAGCTTTTTAGTTTTCATTATATTGTAAAAGAAATATTATGCTAGTTAGTTGTTCATTACTTTGTACATCCATATTTTATCCATCCAGATATGAATCGTCCATGAGTCCTTTTTTATCATTCACGTGGATTTATTCATACATACATACATATGTACGTATGTTTACACAATTAATACAAATCCTTACAGTTTATAATGAAAAGAAAAAATTTTAATTTGAATTAAAATTAGAATTAATTAAAATAAATTTCATTTAAAACTATACGGTAAATATTTTTATTTTCATTCTTCATTGTTGAGGAACTCTGATGTTGAATTATTTAATTATTTAATCAAAAATATGGCAAATGTTGTATGAATACATGCATGCATGTGTACGTACATATATACGTAAATCAATATAACAATGAAAGGATTCGTACATGTGTTACATCAAAGCAACTGAAATCCAAAATAAATAGAAGCACATATTATGTATGTACCGATGTACGTAATTGAAAATAAACAACATTAATTTTTTTTTCAGTTTTCTTCAATTATTTATTTTAAAAGTTTTTAATTAATTTATTTTCAGTCTATGTATACATACATAATAACTTTTACATGAACATAACACGTATTGTGCATATCCACCTGAGAATATAAGTACATACATATAGAGATATAAATGCATTTTATTTTGTGTATATGGAATATCAAATATTTTACGAACGTATGCATATGGTGTACACGTATTTGTTTTTTAACATTTTTCTGATTTTTAATGCTTTAATATTTGTGCATGACTATGTACGTACATATGCATGTGTATAAGGTCAAGTTTTAATTTAAAAAAAAAAATCTTTTTTTAATTAATTTATTAAATTACACGTTATATGAAAAAATTGAACGTACTTCATATAATACGAATCGTATGTATAATACATACACACAGATATACATATACATATGTATGTATGAAAAAGTACCAGCATTTTGTTACCATACAATGCATCAGTGATGCAAAATATAACACATGTACGTATTTAAAATGTTTAGTTTAAATCAGATTAGGAAAATTGAATATTTTTGTTCCATAAAAAATTGTCCTTTTTTGTTCTGTTCTTATAAAGTATTATTCCATTTTTTAATTAATTTTAATGATGGAGCTACAAAAAGGAGCTACTAAGATAATTTTAAAAGGGTTTGTTTCTTTGTTTTTAAAATTTATCCAATTTTAAATGGTTTAAAAGGCAGATACTTTTTCAAAGATCTCAAACTTAAAAGGAAATGAAATTATTATTTATGCAAAAGAAAATAAGACTAAAAAAAAGGAAAATGTTAGAAAATGCATAATTAATTCGATGATTATAATAAGGGTTCAATTATAATAGATAAATTTATTCAGTCACATAAAATTTTTAAATTTGGTTTTTTCTTGAAGTTGATAATATGAATACTAAAGAAAATACAAATTCGATATTTAACTGTATTTTTATTGGTGATCAAATTTGCATTCGATTATGTCATCATAAAATAAAATAAATTTGATTAGCTTTTCAAATTTGATTCTAATTACAAATTTATTTTAATGTCATGATTTCAAATTCGTTAAATAAAACATGATGAAACCTAGTTCTTTGTTCAGTTTATTTTATATTTATGTACATGTACATATATTTTTTTTTTCGTTTTTTTATAATGTTATTTTAACAAACTAATTTATTTGAGCATAAATAAAATAATAATCGTTTTATTTGTAAGCAAAACAAATGAAATATGTATGTTCGTATGAAGCATATACATACATATGTGTTATTTTAAAAATAAAAAAAATTTCCATAATAATAATTTAATACACCTACCACCCACATAGAAAATTTTTGTTAAGCTGCATAACTGACAATAAAACTAAATATGTATGTTTTTTGTATGTTTTTTGTATGTTTACGTATTGTAAATATGTACAATTTAAAAATAAATTGCATTCAACAAGTTAACTATCTCTTTCTTGTTCACTAAAATATGTATTATTTCAATATTTACTTATTAGAAAACAAGCTTTTTATGACGCAACACTACCTGTTAAACACACAAAATTCATTGTAAAATGTATAAGGATAAGTATAGAAATAAGAATACAGCAAAGAGAGCAACAGGAGGTTAAAGGTCATCAAAGTAAAAGAGATTGAGAGTACAAATTGTGTATACATATTGTATAAGAATTTATATGTTTAGCTAACATCTATGTATATAATACTGAGTGTCCTAGAAAGCAACAAATAAACTTTTGGGAGTGGTTAATAATATATATTGATCCTTTTTTTCATGTTACAAGAGTTAAAATTATAAATGTGTTACGTAGTAGCATGGGCTATTGTTGTACTCATTCGATTTGAAAATAACAGAGTAAAAAAATCGTGAGAAAAATAACGTTTAATCTCTTAAAAATGTGTGGGTGGATGGGTGGAATCAATTTTAAGCAAACCGCTATATTATGATGATTATGAAATGCAATAAAATTGCACATAAAAAGGACAAAAGTGACGAAGAAAATTAACTTACAGTATAATATGTATATGCCTCAATGGTAATATAATATTATATTATATTATTGACGAGAATTGTATTTGGTCGTGAATATTTTGTACACTTAACGATGAGTAATCCCGAGAAAAAGCGTACTACTACTTTTTTTGAGTTATATTGAAGTCAAATAGGTATATTCTCTATAATATATAAAGTTCATATTTTACTTTTACAATGTATTTTTTGGTTTGAGTTAATTAGATACACCGTCTAGTTATACCTACTTGTTTTGATATATATTTTAAAAAATCTACAGTTTACGTACACGTACGAATGTATAATATATATACAGAATGTACAGGATATGTATATACAGTTTTGTAAATATAAAAGAGGATGAAAGCTTTTTTTATATTAGTCGAGTTTTAAACTTACTGTAGTTAAGTTCGGGTCTCGTACTCAATAAAATAAGAGTAATAAAAAAAACCAAAGGAAAGACATTAACTCTTTTTATATTGAGAAAAAATATATAATTTTTTTTTATTTAATCCTTTTTGAATTTAAAAGGAAAAATATAAAATAAATTTCATAAGATTTTCATAAGAATAGAAAAAGTGTTTATTTTTTTTAAAATGATTTTCTTTTTATTTTAATCTTTTTTATTTATTTTAATAAAAAATTGAATTTTACTTAAAAATAGAAATAATAAAAAAATAAACGAAATAAAACGCAAAAAACGAAATTCGTTAAAAAACATTTTTATAATTATTTTTAATTTCATTTTTATTTAATTTTATTTTAAATTTTTAAAATATTTAAATATAAAGAAATTTTTATAACGTTCGAGTAAATATAAAAAAAAACATTTTAATTAATATTGAACTATAAAAATTAAACAAAGTGTAATATTTTCATTTAAAAAAAAAAGTGAAATTGAAAAAGAATTCTTAATTAATTTTGCACTTTATTTATTTATTTTTGAAAAATAAAATTTAATTATTTATTTTATAGAAACATTTTCATAACGAATTATTAAAACAAAAAGATTTTTGATATCCTTTTTTTTGAAAACCCCTTTTTTTAATTATTCGAAGTGTATGTTAATATATTAATGTGATACACATATATGGGGTAAAAGGATATCATCTATATAATATGTACATTTAAGAATTATATATATGAAAATAAAAAGAAAAGAAAATCCATTGAAGAAAATTTTAATACATACATATATAGAAATTAAGTAACAAAAAACAAAAAAAAAAAAACAAAATATACATATTTCAACAAGGCGTTTATCAAAAACAAAAAACGAAAAGAAATATGTCGAAAATAATGTGGTTTCTACCGTTTGGTATCCTTTTTGTAATTTTACCCATATCAGTACTTGGAATCGATTTAAGTCGTCTGTATGGACATGTGGGAGCACCAATGCAAAAAAGAAGTGGTAAGATACAAAAAAAAAAAAAAAAAAAACAAATTTTTAATAATCAAAAATTTATACATGTTTAGATATATATGCATAACATTGTGTGTACGTTATACACCATATTCAAGAATTCCTAATGGATTTTTATCGTATTTATAACGTTGTAAACTTTATCCCTTGACTTTTTGTAATTTATAAAATGCACAAACAAAACATAGAACAATACCACCCAACAAAAAAAATAAATACATAGAAGATGATAAAGGTAAAAATTGGTTAATATATTCATAAAGTTTTCACAGAATTGTAATTAAAGTAACGTGATAGACAATAAAGAGTTGCGATTCATTTTTTTTTTGTTTTTAATTAAGAAAAAATGTAGGTATACTGTACATGAAAGAGTTACAAGAATAATTCCCATAACATGAACATTTTAACATTTAATTATATTAAATTTACGTTCTAAAATACAATATAATGATATATTATTTAGGTACATAGTACATAAAAGTACATGTGTACATAATATAAAATTTTTAAAATATACTATTTGGTATTATAATATTAAATATAGGTATTAAAAGAATAAAATCCAATAAAACGTAAAATAAAAATGCAATTTATTTATTTGAAATTTCATATTTATCATTTAAAACACGCAAACAGATCGTATATTATTTTTTATACACTCATATTGAAATTATTTGTTAATTAAATTAATTAAAAATGTTATTTTTTCATTTTATGTAATTTTATAAAAGTTTTCTGGGAAAAATAATGATGATTACCTGTATAGTACCTGAAAAGCTACGTGATTACATATTTAATAATCTTATGAAATTCTTAATGTACATATAAATGTAGATGTATACATACATATGTATTTACATATAAAAATATGTATAGATATTTATACGTACGCTATGCACAGGAATATGTATTTATTTACAGGTATGTGCATGTTCATATTAACCAAAATGGTTACATAAATACGATATTATTTTGATTAAATTAATTTCAACATTGAAGTTGTGTAAAATAATGAAATGTATGTCGACCTATTTAGGGATTTGATTTTCATTATAAATTTAATGAAATTTTAGTTTGTTTTAAATTATTAAAAACTATTGATTATATTATGGTCACAGTAGAGGGAAAATAGTAACATTCTACAATTTATATAGTATTCTACAAATTTCCAATAATAATTATGTAAAAATATGATTTTCATTTTTGTATTAAAATTATTTTTGAAATCTTCTTTTAAACATTGAAAATAGCAAAAATTTCAAACAGTAATTTATCAAATTTTCTGTCTCAATTCTGGCTTGAAGAGCATTTTCTAAACAATTTTTAAACATTTTTCAAAAAGGTGATAAATATTTTAAAAAATAATTATAAGCATATATTGATTTGACTTGGTAGAAATTAAAAAATAAGTACCTTTAGGATTCCTTTTTTTCTTAATTTCTAAAAATTTATTTTCATTTCTTGAATTTTACATTTTCTTCATGTAATATTAATTTTCTTGTTAAAACAAAAAAAAAAGTAGTGATTTTTGTTAAAAAATTTACATAATTTAATTAAAGAAAGGAAAATAATTCATTGAAATGCTAATATTTGGATATTTTTGAAATCTTAATTTGAAATGTAAACAAATGTAAATTCGATATTGGATACAAAAAATTATTTATTTAAGAAATGAGGTCAGCTATAGTATGCATGTGAATAATTAAATTGAAAAATCTTTAAATAAAATATAATATGTTTTTAATTAAATTTTCGAAGAAAATTGAAACTATACCCAAATAAATTTGTTTACAAAATAAATATAAGTAATAAAATGTTATGTCAAAAAATAATCTAAAAACATTTGAAAAAAGTTTGATGTAATGTATTTGAGATAACATTAAAATAAATTAATTAAATATAAATCAAATTGAAATGTGCGTATGTACATACATATGTGAATAATGTTTATTTTAAATTGTTTTTAAATTTCAGTTGCTATAGGATATTAAACTTTTTGTGGTTTTCTTTGCTACGTGCATTCATTTACTTACAATGATACCGTAAATCTTTATATTCATATTTAAAGAAATTGTTTCCTTAACATAGAAATGTTTAACGTGCACGTTTTAGAAAATTCATTTATACACATAATTAGATCATTTAAATGCCTGAACAGAAAATAATATAAAACAAGTCGAGTTTTTTCAAGTTTAAATCTTTAGATTAGTGTTTTTTTTTCAAAATTTTTTTTTTTTAAAAAAAAAAAACAAAACAATACAAATTTAAAAATTAAATTTTAACACAAGTTTTTTTTAAGAAACTTTTACTTCTTAATATTCAACATGAAACAAAAATTTATTTGTTTTTCTGTTGTGTTGATTATGGTTACTGTTTGATTGTGTACATATAAATGTAATGTTGCTACACATTTGTTGATATTATAAAAGAACTTTTCGAATTTAATGAATATTAAATTGAATGAAAATAAATTTAGAAAAAATTTCAAACTTGATAATTCTTTTCTTTGTTTAAAAATATATTTTCCTAACCATATTTAATATTTTAACATGTTTAATTTATTTCAATAAATTTTCATAATACAAAATATATTTTATTTTTTCTGTTTTCTTTCAAGTTTTAAAATATTTTTCTCTACAAGTAATGTAATCAACAAACAATTTAAGAACAAAAAGTAAAAATCACAAATAAAAAAGAAAAAGAAAAATTTTGAAACCAATATCCTTTTTTTTTACTTTAGTAAAGTAATGAAGCAAAGAATAATTTTCCACGACTTTAAAATAATGGTCGTAACGATAAAATATTAAATGAATTAAAGTAACTTTTTTTTTTCCTTTAACAAAGTAAATGGTTTTTCTAATATTTAATTTTTTTTTCTTTAACAACATTGATAAATTCTACTAAAATATAAAATTTTTAAACATCTAGTATTAGTCATAAACAACATCGAATAATGTACAAAAAAAAAATTATTATTGCTTTATTTATTTCAACTCAATTAAATTTACTTGACTAAATTTCGTACAAAATTAACGAACCATAATACAGAATAAAACAAAAATGTAATACATAATTACATTTTAGTATAAATTAGTGGCAGACTTTTCACTACTTTCTGAATTTTTATTCTTTGCTTTCGTTGTTGCTGTTGAATTGTCTCTGGTTATAAAATTCACTTATTTTGAAATTAAAGCTACATGGCACGTATGTACATATGTATGTTACGAACGCTTATAAAGTAATGTGCCTATATATTTAAATATATATAAATTGACATTCAATCAATAATTTGTTGTCGAAGAACAAGGTAAAAAAAAATAGAAATTATATTTTACTTGAAGGAAAATTGGCTTAGACTTTAAATTTAGGTTTAAGAAATGTTAATAACGTAATAATAAATATAGAAATTTTGCTTTTGTTGTTATATGATAATCACTAATTAACGTTCTGTAAGGTGATTATGAAGTGTAAAATGGTATACATACTTGTGTATGTTTTATAGGATAAAAGAGGATTAAAACTTAATTTGTTTGCGTGTGTTATAAAATATGTCAAAAAACCATACATACATAAAAGTAAGTTTATATGAATTTCTATTTTTAGAAAAATTGAAATTGAATCATAAGTATACAAAATTAAATTATTTTATAAATTAATATACATATGTATATAGAATATTATATAGAAAAACATGTGCAGAAATTTTAAATGAAAAATTTGATATTTAATTAAAATTAAATACATACATACATTCATTCATTTACGGTTGCTATTCCAATTAATCGAGTAATTCTAATACTCTTACTCTTTGATGATATTTAATTATTATTTGATTAGGTAATATTCAATTTATTTCAATTACATCATTTTCTAATTAAATTAAATCGAACTATATGCCAATATATACACGTATATAATATTATATGAAATCAGATAGAAATCATTATCATAAATTTCAATTTATATTTAAATGAAAAGAAAATCATGAATTTCAATTTTCCTTTTATACATAAAAATGAGTTCATTGTATAAAAATGTACATACATAAATATGAATGTATGTATACCGCAAATATTGGTTTTATAGAAATGAATATTTCCTTTATTTGTTTGTGGTTAATTCTAATAGATTTTCATTTATACAGTTTTTATAGTTTTAGTATAATTGTATGACTTGTAATTTGATGAAATGTTGAAGGAAATAATAAAAATTGCAATTTCTAGTTTATTTCTTTTTTCCGTGAATAATGAAAATGAAGAATGAAGAATCATTTATAAATTAAATGTTCAAATACAACAAACCGGATTTAATAAAATTTCAAATTGCTTTTCAGATTATTTTGAAACAGGATGTGTGTGAATTTTGTGGTAACTCTTATTTTTTCAAATTAACTGTAATCTTTTTCTCTGTAGTCCTTGATAATAATGTATCTGTAAAAAAACTTGATTTTATTTTTTCATTATTAAAAAATACTATTGATTAATGTAATCCTTTTCAGGATTATTAAAAAAATTTCTTTTTTAATGACATTTGCATCACTTTATACATACTCGCAGGTTACATTTTTTTTTTCTTAGCTGTATGAATAATGTACAAGCTAAAACATTATATTTGAAAAAATATATCCTTTTAACTTAATTTTCGTGATTTCGAAAATTAATTAGAATATTTGTATGAGTGTATGTCATGTGTACATACATGAATGAATTCGTGCAATATATTTATGTTTTTATGGAATAAAAATTTATATAAATTCATGGAATTTTTCATTTTTATTCAACATATTTTATATAATCAAAGTTTGAGAAAATTTATTTGTAATAAAAATACTTTGATTATAATTTTCTATTATGGATAATTGAAGTGCAAAATAATGACCTATTTTTGTATATTATCAAGATTATTCACTGTGTGTAACGCATAGTCAACAATATGTAATATATGCATGTATATTATATATTTATTGCAATCATATGCACCTACTTTATTACATGTATTATTATGTGAT
Organism: Anthrax anthrax; assembly: GCA_963971155.1. Lineage (NCBI taxonomy): Eukaryota > Metazoa > Arthropoda > Insecta > Diptera > Bombyliidae > Anthrax > Anthrax anthrax. Next base: position 25,794,801 of record OZ020119.1, read on the forward strand.
ATAAAATTACGTTGAAATTATAAGATAAAATAAACTAGCATAAAATATATTTAAATGAAAAAAAGTACATATATATATGTATGTATTTGTATTATGCTCTATAAAGTAGCACGTTTTAAATATATTTCTAATTTGCATATGTGTACATATGATTCCACACATTGATTCTAAAAATACATACATATATGTAGTTGAAAATTATTGATTAAAATTTAACATGAGTTCGTTACACATTTTTAAAGTAGTAAATCTTTATTTCCCTATGTTACTGAAAGGATATTACACATGTTACATACAAAATTTTTCTTAATATAATCAAATGTTTGATATAATCTTTCTAGAAATGAAATTTCTGAATTTTCTTTTGGATCAAATTTTTCTTTGTTGAATAAATTACAAAATCTTAAATTATTATACAGTTGCTTTTTCTTGAAGCAATTGAAAAAAATTCAACAAGAAATTTACATAAATTTGTAAACATAAAAACATATTCGTGTATCCATTCATGTATATTATATTTAATGTATGTATAGGTGTATCAAAAAATATTTCGTGTATCTTTAATTTTAAATTTAAATAAATTTATTTATATTTCTAAATGAATGTATCAAAATGTTTTTTCAATCTGTATTTTTCATGGCTTTTTGTTACTTGTACATCAGTAAGATGTTTTGAATTTCGTTATATTATATTTATTTTTTTTACTTCATAAAAAATTCTTTCAATATTTCAGAGAAAAAAGGATTGGAAAAAAAGTGAAATTGTTTTTTTACAGTTTGAGGTTATTCACATACATGTGTATATAAAATATTCAATAAATTGTGGAAAAAAATTGAAATTGACAAGCAATTTTCTTATCAGTATTAATCTACATATGTATGTATGTGCTTTTATAGAAAATAATTTTTTTTTTTAAATATTCAGAAAATTATTTGTGGGTATTGGGAATTATGTCAACAAAACATAAATTTAAACAATTATAAAATGAAATTAATTTTCAATATTATACATATAGTACTTACATTTCAATATCGAAAAATTATAATTGCAAACAGAAAGCGTAATTTACGGTCAACAGTATAAAAATTTAAGTACATTAAATTAATTTTAATTATTTCTTAGAATTTACTTTTAAGGTTAATGCAATAAATATTTATTGTATTTTACTACGTTTTATTATAACGATATTTACAATTAAAATTTAAAAAATTAGTTTACATTTAAATTGAAAACGTAATTGAGAAATTGGATAAACGTAGCTATCGTATGTTATTATTTTAACATTATAATTTGATGTTTCGATGTTTTTAATTAGCTTCACATTCATTTTGAAATGAAAATGTTTTATTCATTGGCATTGAAATTAGAACTGTGTATGAGTATTTATGTATATACTTTGAAAGTACATATTAATATGCATTTAAATTGAAAATTATCAACAAGTGTTTGTCTTAAGTAAAAGGATAAAAGTAATTTTCAAATATAAATCAATCATAAAATGAAAAATATAACTATAATAACAAAATTGTAAAATGTTTAAAATTTAAAACAAAACACATACACGTGTGTATTATCAAATATAATTCATTTGAAACAAGTATGTACATATGTACATTGATAATGTTAATACAAGTGTTTAGATACAAAAATAAGAATATTTTCTAAAAAATAAAAAGAAAATCTATTGTTCATCATCATGTTAAGTATTTACTATATCTCATTGAAGTCAAAACCATTTTATCGTTCTGAGAATAACATCTTTTTTGCCGTTTTGTGTATGATTTTTTTCACTTTAGTTTCATTTAAATATATTACATTTCAAGGTGGCAAAAAACATTATGCTTATACAGCAATACAGTATTAAAACATGTACATATATGTACACATTTTCAGGATTATAAAATATTTATACAAAAATAAATACAAATTGATGGAGGTTAGTAGAATAAAAAGCCAAGAGTTGAATGAGAAAATCAATACAGTTGTGAGGGACGTATACAAAGTACAAAAAAGAAAAATTAATGGGTGTTATTTTACCTAGAAGAATTTTTTTTTGTTGCTTGTTTTGAAATTTCAGCGTTATTTTGTGAAAAAATATACCTCTTTTATATGAAATAAAAATTTTGTTCTTTTATATCGCTTTTGAAATACTATACTGTTTTTTAATAACTATACAAATACTATACTGTTTTGTTCTGTTATTTAAAAAAAAAAACAAAAACTCTTTTTAAATTTTCTTCTACCATCAAAGGATATAAATTGAAGCATATATTTCTGTGTGAAAATATGAAAAAACAAATGATGTTAAATGTTAAACATCGATCAAAAGCATGTATTACAATTTTTGAAATTAATTAACTCTATACTTTTTTTCAAAAAGGACTCTGTTATAATTACTTCATTGGATCGAACTGAGTTGCCTTAAAAAAAAGAAGAAGAAAAACGTAGAAATATCGATACTTTGAACAAATGCAATTAATATTTAAAAAAATTTTATTTTAATTGCAAAGTAAAATATATTTACTGCAATGTTAATTTTTTAAGGTATGAATTGGATCTATTAAACATAAATATTTCTTTATTCAATATTTACTTTAGAAAAACTAAAAGTTTTCTTGTAACTTGAAACCATTCAGAATAAACAAATTTTTGTTGACAGAATTAATTGCATTCTAAATTTCATTTAATTCATTTTTATACGCCTGTATGCATTTTGTAACAAAAATAAAACAATACTAAAAATAGTTGAATGTTAAACAAAAAACAAACAACAAAAAGTTAATGGAAAAGTTTAATTGAATTTTTATAATAAAAATTATTATGATGAAAAATTTTATTAAAAAAATTGTTACAAAAAGTCAAATTTTTTCTTAATAACTGGAAAAGTTTTCTTTTTTTTTTTTTTGTTTTGATTAATAGATGAAAAGTCTAAAGTGATCTTTAGGCCTTTAAAGAATAGTTTATCACAATAGAATTTTATTTTATATTTTAAGCAAAGTGTACTTAGAAATTCAACTTAGATTTCCCAAGAGACACATGTATTTTAGAAAATTTAGAAAATTTTTAATGCGTATGATTTTTTTTTTTCGACATTTTACGTATTGAAAATTAAAATGTCAACGGTCAAAAAATTATTTTCAACCATGATATTCAACTAAAATTTAAAAAAAATCAATGTACATGCACCACTTTTAGGCTTTCTGTAAAATTGATGGACATAAATTTTTATTGTTATTTTGTTGTGATTTTTATACACTTTTCATACCGAAAACAAAAATGATTTTGTTGAAAATACACAAATTGCATGTTAAATGTGCAAATAAAACACTCTCAATTTTTAGAGTAAAAAATCAATATTATACGATAATTGAAATTCAAACAAAATTTTGATTTTGAAAAAAAAAAAAAAAAAACGTTATATTTTTAGTAAAATAGTGAACATTTTGAATTGATTTTTCATTGAAAAAATTATTCGTTGTGATTACGTGCTTAGCAAAATTCAATAAGGAAATGAATGTACTACTTTTAATTAAAAATGACATACATATGTACGTGCATATGCTAGTAGTACGAACGTACATGTAAATATTACATAAACGATTAGGTTGAAAAAACAGAAAATTAAAATATTTTTGCATGTATAGGTATACATGTGAGAAATTAAGACCTGTTGGCCTTATTGATTTTTCTTCTGTTGTATTTATGTTTTTTTTTTTCTTTCTAGAATAACTTTTAATCGTGTTAGAAAACGAGAAGTTTGAAAATGAATTTTAAAGATAATAAAATATGTTTTGTTTGATAAGTAATGACTAGAGGCATTTAGATAATTTTTATACAACTAAGTATTTTATTATTAACATGATAAGATTATTAAAATAAGAACTATATTCTTTGATTAGATTTTAGATAATTTTGTAGTATTTTAATTCAAATTCAAAAAACCTCATTATTCAGAGCAAAAACACAAGGAATTGCTATTAAACACAATTTTCACATAATTATTTTCCTCTTAAATATCCTTTTTTTTCTAATTTTATAAATCATTTTGCTTGATCTATAATGTTAAAAAATATATTAACTTTTATTTTTTTATTATTTTGCTATTATGTAGGATACGTACTACATACATACTAAAATGTACATGTGGGTAGAAATCCAGAAAGTTATTACTAGATAAATTTATTTATCATTTAATAAAAACTTCTAAAGAAAATTTCTCTCTCTTTTTATTTGATAAACAAAAGCCATATAATGTTTTTTCGACTTTATCTTAATTTTTGATTTATGTATTTTGTTGTCAATGTTGAATTAAACGATAAATGTATATTGCATAAATGATATTAGTCGCAATAATGGGACGATTGGTAGGAAATTTATTATTAAATTTTTATTTATTATAGTAATTCTGAGTTCATTAATCACGTGTCATTATATCCCTGAAGTTAAATTCGGAATAAACTTTTTTCTTTATTGTTATATCTTCGAAATAAGAAAAAAAATAATAAAAATAAATAAAATTATACTGAAAATATTAAAGAAAGTTTTAATTATTTTTAATGTAAAATAAAAATTATTGTAAAGCAAAATAATCAAATTTTCTTACATAAAAATTTAATACATAATCAGTACATATCATTATCATGAAATTTTAATTTTTTGATAAATAAAATGTTTCCGTTAAATTCAAAATATAACAATTTTTTAAAAATTAAAAATATTTTAATTCACTGAATAAATTCTTTGATATTTTGAATATGACAAGATATTCCATACAAAGTATTATCAAATTCATAAAATATTCACAGAAATTACAAATTTAGTGATGTGTAAAATTTCAAATTTCAGGATATTCTAATTATTTGATGTTTCCAATATTTCATAATTTTAAAGGAGTGTTTTAAGGCGTAAAAGTACATTTTTTCCTACTGATTAAACTTAACTGAAATTTAATACCGAAGTACGTTATATAAAATAAATAAATAAAGTTTTCGTCCTTCCCTTCAAAAAATACAAATAAGTTTTCAGAAATTCTAAAAATTATTTTAAAACTTTTAAATTGAAATATTTTTTTTTGTGAAAACCTGTCATGATTTCAAACAAAATTCTAATAGATTTTCAACTACTTTAATGAAAGTTTAAAAAAATATCTCAGGAAATTAATAAATTATAATAAATATTTACACATATAAAATAAAATTATATAGGTTACACGACGGTTATCCTTTCACGTTTAAAATGTATTTAAATTACATGTATATACCTTTGAATATGATTATATGCATCAGTCAAAATTTTAAAATTTCCATTTAATTTACCCAGTGAGTAAATAAAAATTTTCATTATTCAAAAATTACCTTGAATTTTATACTTTTATATACACTTGATTTCATGTGCAAAAAATGTTAATATGGTACAAATATACATGATAATATTTTGTAGGGAAAATTTAAAGGCTTTCCATTTAAATCAGAATACTAAATTGTAAATGTATAACAAAAATGTGTATAACGTGCGTGTTATATGTACAAATATAGACATGTATTTGAATATTATACATAATGGAAATATATGTTGTATGAACGTATATGAACATGAATTTTATAATATCTGAATTTTTACACGTGCAAAATTTATAATTGCCTATATCTCTTCTTATACGTACATATATATATAGAATATGAGCGATACACATTTTACATACATACATGGTTATTTATATAATATAGACTTAATATGTGTACATAGTAGAGTAGCTATGAATAATGAAATATTTTCACATAAAAAATGAAAATTCAGATTTAATTGAGAATACGTGTAAGTAAATTACTAACATTAATAATTTTGTATATGAGTATACTGTTCTACAAGTACGGTTTGTGAGTGAATTTGAAAAAATCAAAGAAATAAATAAAATACAAGGTAGTGGTAGTAAAACAATTTTTAGTTTTTCTCATTTTTGACCTACATATTTAATAAATGAAAGGATAATTATTAAAAGTATTTCTATATTAAAATTGAAACTTAAAATAAAAAAAAAATTCATTTTTTTATTCTTTTTTCATTAAATAAATTTTCTTTTCATTAAATAAACCACGTTATACATTTTTGACTTTAAAATATTCAATGCATGTACATTATACACAGAATATTTGATTATTTCATTTCATTTTTACAATTATTATTAACTTTTTTGTACATTTTTTTCAAACTTATTTTTAATAAAAGAAAATGCTTTTTGTTAAAATTTACTTCTTGCTGACACGTATACGTACGTATAAATGAATATGAATGATGAAAAATACTGAGGTGTACTTTTGTATTTTTAATAAATGGAAAGCAAATAAAAATGAATTTCTGTTTAAAAGTAATTCAAAGTGTGAATTATGCAGTACGCTTAGGTGAATAAAACATGAAAAATGTACATAAATGTGAGTTTATGTACGCAAAAAGACGAAATAATGTAATAATAATAATAATAATAATAATACTTTTGCCAACAGAGTTCTGTTTTTATAAAATTATTCAAAAATGTACTTAAGTACACAAAGCACAGAAAATAACGATATCGTAAAATGAATGAATCTAAAGCTCGAAGCAATGACAAAAAATAAATTGAAATCGAATTATGAGCAAAATGAAGATTTGAATTCGTAATGTTTGAATTGTTGGTTTGCATTTTAAAATACATTTATAAAAGGACACGTCCTATAGTATGTAGTTATGAGAAATAAAAAACAAAAACGTTTTTATCTCATTTCACAATTTTATTTTTAATAGAAAAACATATTATTTTGAACAAAATCTACGAATTTGAAAATTTCCAAAATATTCTCTTACAATTGTAAAAATTATTCAGAATATTACGTTTTCTTGTACTTGTTTATTTATAAATATAAATATACACAAAAGCGAAGTATGTACGTGTGTATGTAAGAGTATTGAAATTGAAAAAGTGACATTTAATTAAATTAAGTCTTCATTTAATAATTAAATAAGAAAAAATAAAAAAAAACTTCTACATGTTCTAGTAGAAAAATTACGAAAAATTAATATTTTTCCTAATGGTATTTAATCAGTAAACAAAATAGGTATATTACACAAAGTACAAAATGTAGGACAAATAAATATTGAAATAAGTAATTGTTGTACATAGTTATTTCAAAAACATGTATTTTCAAAATATGCGATACAATTTATATGCGCTGATGTGAGTTGGATAGTTTAAAACTAAAGGCGAAAAATTTAAATTGAAATAAAAAGACACTAGATAGAGATAAATAAAAATTGCTGACGATACTATGTCATGTGAAAAAAAAATTTAAAAACCTTGTACCTAGTCTAAATAATAAATGATGAAACATTTCATCACAAATATTTAACACCTACGTATATGCGGTAAAAATAATTTAAATGTCACCAGGCGATATTGGTTTACTTTTTTATTTTGAGGTTTGTTTTTATTTCAAAAATGTGAGTACAAAATGGAAATAAATAATGAATTTCATTTATTCGTCCGATTTTTACAGATATTATTTTCATATTAATAAATTCAATTATATTCGATCGTCATAACATATCAATGATGTTCTTAATATAAAATGTTGTTATTTATGTATATCAATGTTAAAAAAACATCTGTATACATACATACATATTATTATGTAACTATGTAAGTAAAATTCGTACGAAAGATAAAAAATAATGTAATGCATGTATGTTCATACATATAATAAAAAAAATATACTTTTTTCGTACAAAAAACATATATGTAAAAGAATAAAGTCTAATGATAATATTTTCCTTTGAAATTGTTATATGTACATATGTTCATACAAAGAATTTTTTTACTGACATGTACTTGAATGTAAATTCCTTCAAATATAAAAGCTTTTTACTTAGTACATATGTATATGTAGGTACGTATGTTAATATATTTATGTATCGCACATATGTATGTACATATGTGCACTACACATTTATTAATTTACATTTAAGTCGCTTAAAATGAAATATTTTCACCTAAAATATTGGATAAATTTGAATAATGTTTTTTTTTTTTTTTTTTTTTAATACCTTATTGTATTTATATCCTTTTTTTGCTGTGAAACATTTAAATAGTCTGACAAGTGAAAGATGAATGATATGTTTTATTATTTGTATGTATTATAATAAATGTACGTAAATACAACAGGTGTGGTTTTATATGTTTAATGTAACATAATAATGCAAAAGAAAAAATTATACGTACATATGTATGTGTATATGTATGTATGTGTACATAAGTCTTATCGTCTTATGAAATTTATTATATTTTTATTTTACATTAAATTTATATATGTGGGTACACATAATAGTATATGTGTACTTTGATATATATTTTCTTCCACCTTAAAAGGATCATTAATTAAATTTATTATTCAGTTATACTGTACATACGTGAGTATAATATGTATCATGTATGATTGTATTTATGCAACTAAACATTAGTAAACTAGCATAATGGACTCACTTTACATTTGCACTATTCATATACGTATACGTATGAAACAAAAACTTTTTATTGATTATTTTCATAGAAGAAGCATATATATATATATATACTTACTTACATATTTATTCAACTTCATTTTATTATTTGTACTAAAACCCTTTTTTATAGTTTCACATTTTTTCATGTAATGAGAAAGCATTTAGTTTCAATAAAAATTTTATGACATTTTTATTTTTAAAAAATGCTAATATTAAAAAAAAAATGTATAACAATTCTATGTAAAATATAATTAAAAACGTTTTATCTCTTTCTCATTTTAATTTTTCTTTCTAAGTAGTGATAAATTTTTATTAAATTCACTTTTATACAAAAAAAAAAAAATGTTTTATTTTTTTTATACAAAAAAATAAAAAACAAAATAGATTAAAAGCTATGTACATCATGTTCTTGATATTCAATTTTATTAGAGTTGTTTTAATAATTTACTGCATACATACACGTATATGATCCATTTTTTCTTTGTTTTTTGAATTTTAATGCAATATTAAAGATTATTAAAGGTTCACGCAAAGGAGTTATTAACACATCCTTTCCATATTAAATATCATGTACATTTATTTTTCAGCAACAACTTATATTTTGCTACTATACAAAATAATTCCATTACTAACTAAACTGTATGTACGTGTAAATAAGTTCTTACGGGAGATGCATCGATGTGCTACATGCTATACATGCACTTTACGTATCATATATACATATATTATATGTACATACATATGTAGATTGGATGCTAACGTATTTCTCGCAATTTATGAATTTTTAAAAAGTAATCGTGGTTAGAGCATACATATTTTATATATGAAATAAACCAATTTAATACACATACTCCAATGATTTCATATTCAAAATACAAAATTATGTACCTTAAACTGATTCAGTGTACATCATATGTAATATTAAACACAAAATTTGATTATAATAATTTTAAAATTTCTATATAAACCACACAAAAAAAAAATTATTTAATAATAAATTTATCTTAAAATTTCATATTTTTTTACACAAAAATATTAATAAAAATTATATTTCGTTATCGTATGAATCTAGAAATTTTTTAAATAACATTTGATTCGAACATTTTAAATTTTGCACATAAAATATTAATTTTTATGTAAATTGATGTTTGCATACTGCAGGTAAAGAATAATGTAAGTTAATACATACATACATATATGTATGTATGTATGCGGCAGTAAGTTAAAAAATGTTGTATACTTGTAAAAGTACATTTAAGTTTAAGATTTTAAAAAAGAAATTAATTTTCCTGTCTCCTCATTTTAAAATATTTTTTCAAATTTTTGAGAAAGTTATTTTCTAATAAAAACATTTTACAAAATATGTATATGTAAAAATTTATATTATGCTTACGTAAATGTACACTAACACAAGTTTTGATAAGAACTTTATTTTATTAATATTATTTGCATTTTTTGTTTTGTTTTCGTATATACGAGTACATAACAAATCTGCTTTTCTAAAAATTTCAATTTTCTTATGCAAATATAAAGTAAATTTATATCCTGTATGCATATTGGAAAATTGTTTTTAAATTAAATATAAAATTACGTGGAGGAAAAAAATATGTAACAAACGAATAGATTGTCAATTTCTCTATAATCAGATTGGATAGATTTTATTTTTATACGTAAAATAAATTTTTAATAAAAGGTTATACGGTAATTTTTTATGGATATGTTATTACCGATTTTATTATAATTTTAATTTTATATGTCCTTTATTCTAAACTACATGTTATCTGTTTATTAATTAATTTTTAATTTTTTTTTTTTTTAACTTCATTTGATATTTTTCATAAAGACCTTTTCATATTAATTAGAAATAATTGTACAGTATATGTAATTATGTACCTTGTTCAGTACTCAGTTTAATGAAACCCTTTTAAAATTAAACTTAAATTTAATGTATGGTGTACTTAACAGTTATAATGATCACAAACATTATATTTTGTATAATTAAGATGCTCATATTTTTATTATATACGTGTACGTACATAGTATGTACATACATTTAAACATGAAGTTCAACTGAAAATGACTCGATTAATCACTGTCAAAATAGCAACAAGTTTCAGTGTGAATATAATAAGTATAAATTTACAGTTTAAATGCATGATGTTATAAGAATCTTAAATTCTACAAGAAGAAAAATTTTCATTCATTATGAAAACTTTTCAAAATTCAAAAGATTTGAAAAACAAAAATCCAAGTTTTTCATGTTCAAAATAAGCACAATTATTATTGCGAAATTTAGCTTAATTTACATAAATAAAATTAATTTTATTATAAAATAACTTCTAAGGATTTATAAGGTATGTATGTACCTTACATTCAATGGAACATGCATTTTGCGTTGAAAAAACCAACATTCATTCATAAATTTTTTTTGCAATTAAAATAATAAGAAGAAAATATAAAAATATCAAGTTAAATGCATATAAATGTACAACCCTTACATTTACACATATATATGTATTAACGTCAGCACATAACATATTATAGTTTTAGGCTTTTGTTAGAGTAATAAACTTGACCTACTTTTCACACATAAATGAAGATGAAGCTTTCACTCAAAGTCATTCAAGAGAATATAATGAAAATAATTATTTCTTATTTGACTTTTAATGTGTTTTTTATTTACTTAGGTTAAAAATAAGGTTTCTAATTAATTCTTTCAGTTAATATATCTGGTTATATAGGTATGTATAGAGATTGTAAAGAATAGGTACTTATATAAATATTTTTACTGAGCATTTTCATCAAAAGAAAATAAGTAATAAAATAGTTGTATTTTTCAAATATTTTTTGTGTGGGTGCAAAATTTTTTATTTAGGTCTATTGAAAAATTTTCTGGTATTTACTTCTTAATAAGTTCAGTTTCTAAATTGTCTTTTTTTTAATAATTTTCGTTAAAAAAACAAAAAAAAAGTTTTATTTTTTATTTTATTTTTTGAATTGTAAAAGTATCAAAAACATATACATACATTTTATCATATACAACAACATTGTACTCACGTAATTTGTTCCTTTAAAAAATAAAATTATTTATCAGAACATTGACAGTCAGCTTTCAAATAATTCATTGATATCTGATTTATGAATACAAATAAATGATTTATTTTATTTCATTTTGTTTTTTTTTTTTTTGTTTTGTTTTTCTCTATTTAACATGATATCTCACCTTTTTTACGTACAGCATCAATTTACAAATTTCGTTTTTTTTGAAGTATGGTTTTGATATCTCTTACAGAAGATTTAGATATGTATGTCGAAATGATAGAAAATCTTCACAAAAAAACTAAAACAAAGTCAAAGGCTGATGTAAAAAAAAATTTTTTTGTGTAATTCTATACACATGTTATTTTATCTTTACAGTAGGTTGGTGGTATTTTTTATCTTTACTTTTATTTCATAAAATTTATATGGTGTAAAATTTTATTTTCAATTTTAATCGTTTTTTTTTTTTTTTTTAATTTTTTTTTACTACAGATACACAATTTGTTTTACAAATTATCTATATTTTGTTTTTGTAAAATAAAATTGCTTTTATTGTTTCATTTTAATTTGTAAAATGTATTTTAAAATTCATGATAATGATAAAACTGTTGCTCATACTATTAGTATGTGCAATATCGAAATGTGAAATTTATTTTAATAAAATACATACAATAAACGTAGTAGTAATAAAATATACATATAAAAAGTAGTCCTTATCAACAGACATTATTTACAATATGGCATATGCAAATGTTTTAAAGGATATTATACCTATGTATACCAATAAATATTTATATAATGTTGTAATCTGTCTGTGAATATTTACCTTTTTTGAAATTGAAATTTTTAGGATACCTTTTTAGACAATGATTCAAATGATGTCAAAAAAGAAAGAAAGAAGGAATTTACTGTAAAGCAAAAAGTGATGAAAAATTTAATAAATGTCAATATAAAATTTTACATTATATTTTATAAATAAAATAAACGTAATAAATTTCTATGATGAGATTTAATTTTTCTAAGTTATAGGATTTAATAAAAAAAAAAGCATTATAGAAATATTCATTATTTTTAGTTTTTTTTTTTTTTTTGTTTTTCAAAAGTATAGTAAAATTCTTGTTAATCCTTCTACATATTTACATATGTATGTATATTTTAAAATGTACATATGTATATGTACAGGCATCTGAATGTATCTCAATGTTAAATATATACATAAAATATGAATTATAAAACAAATGATACACGTGTGAACGTCAATAAAACAAAAATGTATTCAACAAATTTCAGATGTATAAATTAATTTAAATTATTTACATTTTGTGTTTGACATGTATCAAAACTTCTATTTGTTTTCTTATTACTCTCATATTACGTATATTTTATACTTAATTACTTAATCACTAAGTAAAATTTGTAAATGAAGTGTAGAAAATTTTGCAAGATAAACAAATATAATAATTGAAGACAAAATTTGTCTATTTTGTGTCTATTATTGTCTGTTACAATGAAAATATATTTCAAGAAAATCATTTATGTTTATTAATTTCATATGTAATGTACATACATATATACGTCTTTGTCTTTGAATAATAATTTAATAAAACTATTCCGAAAATCAGAAATATAATCTCTTGTAAATACATTATTTTGTGTAAATTGATATCTTCTTAATAATATTAATTTATTTATTTTTTAATAATTAAATAAACTTTTAAATTATTGTTTGTACGTTCATAGATTGAATTATTATAAATGAATAAATAATTTGTATTTTATATTAAAGTCTTAAGATAAATATATGAAATCTAAAATTTATTTTCCTTTGAATTTCTTATGGGAAAATGTTAAATTTCAGTTGTGTGTAATCAAATAATCGTATGTGTACAATTTATTTTGTTGTAATTTTGAACACATATTTTTATGTATAATTCTTATTAGTATAAATTGTTCTGAAAGTTTATGTAGAAAAATGGAAATTTTCCATTTATTCAGACGTTAGTACGGACAAATATTAGATATCCAGTAGAATATTTATTATTAATACAGTATATGGGATTAAATTTATACATATGTACATATCCTGTATCCATGGTGTTATAAAAATGTAATAGGTAACTTGTGGTTTATATCTCAAACGTATACACATGTACGTACGCGTTCATATGTACACAATGTGAATATCGATTTTTTTTTTTCTTGTGTATGTAAAGTTTTAAAAATCCGTGCTTGTACCTGTACCATTGAATATATATTATATAAGCAAAAACAAAAAATAAATTATTCTTTAAGTATATGGAAACAACATATGTACATGAAAATTATATTGCTAAAAGTTAAATTAAACACGTACGTTCGCCCTAATCATCCAGGGGATACAATATAAAATCCAATAAATCGAATTAAATATGTGAAATATACACAATTTATGTTTTTCTTGTATACATATTATTGTTTTAAAATTACAAACTTTTAAAATAGAGAAAACTTCTTATAATGTTTTCCAAAATGTTTTACTAAAAAAAAAGTATTAGAATGAAATAAACTTTTATTAAGTTTCATTACCGAAAAGTCTGATGCAAAAATAAAAATATAATTAGAGAAAAGTAAACAAAAATTTTGGCTTTTGTTTTATAGAACATAACCTCAAATTAAATTATATTTCAAGAAATTTTTAAATTTTTAAACTGATAACAAGCAATCATGTCTATTTGTTTTCCACATCACAATAATCTTTATCTTTAGAGTAAAATATACATATTTTTAGTTGTATTATTTAAATAAAATATATTATTATATCAAAGGGAGGATAAAGAGATAAGCACTAACTGAAATAATAAAAGTTTTCTATTTTAATATTGAATTTGATTTATTGGAAAAATTCTTTATCCTTTTCTGATATGCTATGTAATAGCCTGTAAAGTTTCAAAGTAAAACATAGAGATAATTCAAAGAATCAAATTTAATCAATAGTCTTATGAATATTAAATTACCTTTAATCCATTTTATTTTTCCATAAAGTTAAACAGTTAAAAGGTTATTTTGTGTTTTATGTATGTACATGAATATGTACATATATTATACATATGTGTAGGTGTAGTGTACTCGATTGAATTCCAATTTTATAAAATTTTGGCAGATAATGCTTTTAAAGATATTGTCAGAAACTTATAAAAAACAAAAAAAAAAAAAAAAAACAAATCTGATTCTATTTAACGCGTTTTAAGCTTTTGTCTGTGCAAAAAATAAATAAAAACATGAAATTTCAGTTATTGAATTTATGTATGTAGTAAAAGACTGCGAAAATTCAATTATATGTACGTAATTCGATACCAACGCAAAATAAAAATTTCGATTTCCTAAGTTCATATTCATACATGTGTAAATTTAAAAAGTTTTGAAATCCTTTTAATTATTTTCAAGGAACATTTAATTATATCAGAAGCATTTAAAACAAGATATAAAAATGATATAAAAATGAAAACCGAAAAGTGGTAAAAAAAAATAATTATTAATAAAAAGTGGTGAAGTTGACATTGCATTATAAACACAAAGCGAATAATAATGAAAAGGAAAATTAATAATTTTAAATAATGGTTGTGCATTAAAAATGTTTTATGTGGTTTTGTAGTATGTAGTCTGATTTTTTATTTGAATATAAAAAATTCTATAAGGACATTCTTTTTTTTTTTAATACGGGATGCCAAAACCATGGAAAATAAATCAAAAGGTTATGAAACCTTTTCGGAGAAAAAAGCTTTACACTATGTATTATGCTTATTACCAACTAAATCCCAATATCATTGTTATTTGTTTGTGTAAAAAATTATATAATATGACATAATGACAATACATAAATGAAATTTAAAATACAGAGTTCATTTAAGTACGAGTACATACATATGTACATGTTAACTATAATTATTAAAGGTATACCCATTGGTAAGATATCAAATTAGAAATTATTGTACTTGGAAACTGTTTGTAAATAAAATAACTTTTAACATTCAAAATGCCTAAAGTAATTTGTTAAATTTATTGTAATTAATATTTATATGTATTTTCAACTTTCTATAATATAATTATTAAACTTTAAATGTTCATTCACAAATCATAGTATGCGTATATTTACATACTACCATGTACTACATATTATATAGAATTTTGAAAAATTACTTATGAAAATTATCAAAATGTTGTTGAAATTTTTGTGTATATACAAAATGTGTACTTTCAGAAAAATCTTTACACAGATTAAAACATTCAGAAAGTTGAAGATTTTTCAATTTTCAGTCTAATGAAATTTACGTTATTTAAAAATAATATTTAAATATTTCTAATAAACAACTCAATCATAAAATAAATTTACGGCTATTAAAGTAAAATTTCTTAAAAGTCATGAATTTTTAAATAAAGTAATTGAACTTTTAATTTATTTAAATTCTTTTAAATGAATATATTATCTCTTCAAAAAGGAAATTAGTTTTTTTTTTTTTTTTTTTAAATCTGTATTATTTTAAAATTTTCTGAAAATGAAATTTATAAATGTAATTAAACTTAAAAAACAAAATGGTTAATTCTTTTTTCTTTTTCTTTTTAAGATAAAAGTTATACTTATTATTATGATTTAAATCAGAAACCTTTTTATAAATTTAATAGTACTTATTCTGCAATTATTCTAAATTAAAAGGAAAAGTTAGAAAAAAAAAAATGAAAATAAATAAAAATAAAAACAAATAAAATTTTAGTGGTAGATAAATACCTACGGGCAGATATATTAAGACATATTCGTATTTATATGTGTATATTTTTATAGTTGTTATAAAAATGTATATTACGTAATCATGTAGGTGTCGGTGGTTTCTGTAAAAGTATATGTTCATTATTTAATACTCTCAAGTGATTTGTTTTCATTTTGATAATCTTTATAATAAAAACATATACTTTATCTGAAATTGTTCAACATGTAGTAGTGTCTTACATAAAATTACTAATTTATTTTATTGTTGTATTATCGTAGATTTGTAGATGATAACATTGCTAAAGAAGCTAAAGAAGATTATATTTTAAAATCAAGATTTTAATTACAGAGTAAACAATGAAAAATAAGATATCATATCATATACATGCATATACAGGCAAGAATGTATTCAAAAACATAATACACACAATATGTTTGGTTATATCTTAAATTCTATACAATATTTAAAGTTGAGTGTTAAAATCAAGAAAATTCAAATGTATCATATATTTACGTTAGATGTTGAATTATATATCTTAATCATTCTATGATTTCTCTCATAGGATTTTATATTTCTAATTCTAAATGTTTTTATTTAGAAATAAAAAATAGAAAGTTGGAAAAAGGAACTTAAAATGTATTTCTATGCCAAATTATTAAATTTAGAATTTTTCTATTTAAAAAATTTTAATTGAATTTCAATTATTACGTACAATTATTATTTCAATTATTACGTATTATTTAAAAAAAAAAAAAAAATTAAATTCAAATTAAAATATCAGTTTTTCAATGTCAGATTTTTATACTTATCAGCGTTAATTAATATCGTTTTATTTATTCTTATGAATTTATTTTTAATCCTCATTAAATCCATAATAAAAGCACAATAAAAGCATTGTTATTAAATCGAGAAATTTTCATTGATAGTTTGATTAAAACTTTTTGTGTTATATTTTTTACACTATTGATTACTTTAGTATTGTTGTTTATTATTTTTTTAAATTTAATTTATTGCTATTATTTTTTAAAAACATTACTTGCATAACAGCACAACATACAATAAAAATAATTTTAAAAAATCGTAAAAATCCATACATGCACAAACTTGATAATTAATACAAAAATTTTTGTAATGTCACGTTTATGAATTAAAAAAAAAAAAAACAATTTAATTTTAAGTGTTGAAAACAATATGTAAGTTAGTATTTTATTTTTGTATGCAGAGGATTTTTTGCATTGTTCATATAGATGCAACCATAAATTTAAAATGGTATTTTAGAAAAGTTTTAATTTATTTATGTTTACATACATATCTAGAAATTTTGCTGACGTAAATTGAGTATGACGTAAGAATAAATTTAATTGATAATTTTATTAAAAAGTTTCAAGGATTACAACAGCATTCATTATTCAAATATTATTCTTTAGAATTGTAGAAGCATTGTTGCATAATACATTGTTAAAATGTGCCAATCATAAATTTAACAAAAAACAACATAGATACTTGATTTTTTTCCCTGTAAACTTGAAAAATTAATATTTGTTAAAAATGTTCATTTAACACGTTTCATTGATTTTTTATTCTTAGTTTTGTTACCATGAAATTAATTCAATTGATTTCTATTTGTGAACATATTTTTTAACAAATGAATAATATTTTTTTCCAACTTATCAATTAGATATATGACAATTTTATAAACTTTATTTTTGTTTTGTTTTTCTTTAAATTGTTTACGCGTTGTTTTCATTTTATATTACTGACATTTCTGACATATTATTTTTCCTTTTTCTTCTTAGTTTTTAATTTTTTTTTCGTGGATAAAGAAAATAAAATACAAAAACAAAATACACATATATAGGTATATATAGTATACGTAATGCAAATAAGCAAAGTAAATAAAAAATAAAAAATAACTAAGCTTTACATATGAATTCTTGGAAGTTTATGTTTTTTTATGTACGAATTTTTTCACCCATTCCTTTTTGATTCTATATTTTTTAAAATTTAACTTGATTTAACTTTAGGTTTTTTCAGATGAAGTGACGCTTCAGATGTTTGTTCTTAAAAAAAAAAAAAAAAAACACATTTAACTCAACAAACTTTTAAATGTTTTTACATTGAATATTAAATAATTTTTTTCATTTTTGTAAGATAATAAAAATATATTTAAATATCTCAAAATAAAATAAAAAATCCCTAAAAAAATAAAATAAAGTAAAAAATTCATGTTTAAATATTAAATAATTTCAAAGTGAAATTATTATTTTTTTATACAAGCTTTTCTACGTGGGTTTCAATGTACATAATTTTATTTAGCATTGACATGATTCCTATGTATACTCGAAACAGTAAAAAAGGACATATAAACCAGAACACAATGTGTACAGAACAAAAATATTTTTACTTATTCATAATATTGTACTATTGACATAGATACATAGAATTTGGTTTCTTTTTTAGTTTTTTTCATTTTACCTAAAAAGCTAATTTTATATTCCAAACATTATTCTAAATAATAAAAAGGTCCTTTAAAAGAAAAATTCAACAAAATAAAATCTTCTATATCACATAGAAAATTTTCTTGAAAATGTCAACAGTCTTGTTACATAATGTTTATTT
The DNA here is from genome assembly GCA_963971155.1 of Anthrax anthrax. Classification (NCBI taxonomy): domain Eukaryota; kingdom Metazoa; phylum Arthropoda; class Insecta; order Diptera; family Bombyliidae; genus Anthrax; species Anthrax anthrax. The sequence continues at coordinate 25,813,730 of OZ020119.1, forward strand.
TGTCAACTTAATTCAATTTTGTTTTCTCTTTATTGTTTTTTTTTTTTTTTTATTAAATACATTATATTATATTATATTGCACAAGTGATATGGACAATAATTGAGGCAATATTATTTTAGGACTTCATAAAATAATAAGAGAAATGAACAGTATGAATGACTAAAAACAAAATGAATTTCAAGAATTTTAATTAAGTTTACATTGTTACACACGTTACACTGGTTCTTTCCCTTATATGTTTAGTTTTCGCTATTCGGTCGTCTTGCACAGAATATGAAACAGACAAAAAATAATGGAAAATTAAATTTGAGAAAAGAGCAAAAGGAATATAAAAAAACGCCTTTTAGAAAAACAAAATATCACTGTTTTCGATGTAACCATCTTTTGTATTCTTTAAATTGTATGGTTTAGTCAAATTCGTTATTTCAGTTCAGAAAAGCTAATTTCATTTTTTTTTCCACTAGGTTGAAAACATGGGTAATAAAAATCCCTTGTGGTTAATATGTTTTTATTAAAACATAATACATATACGAATGTACACGAATTACAGTAAATGATGGCTTCACTTTACATCTTGCACGTTTACTAGCCTTTTTAGGCATTTATTTATTTTTTGTTTCGCTACATTTCATTTTATTTATGTTTATATATGTATGTGCATACCTGGATAATAATGCTTTTTTTTTTTTTTTTTTTTTTTTAGTGAACACATAAACAAGAATGTTATGATGTTCAATTGCTTATAGTTATAATTATTCTAATGGATTATATTTTCCAGGAAATTCCATATTACATCAAGTCGACAATAATAATATCATTTCAGGATCTGTAATTTATAAAACACATAACAAAAAATATTTTATTTATACATATTTACATGAGGAAAAAAAATGCACATACATATGTACATTCTAATTTGTGTTTTTCATACTTGAAAGCATATATGTACACATACCGTTACTCTTATAATATGAAAAGAAAATTTATTATCCGTAACTGAGAAACAGAAAATTCATATACCTTATGTATGTGTACGCTATGTACATATAAATAAAAGAAAATACAAAATGTACATAATATATAGAATTAATTTTATATAGTATTGTATAAATTTTTGTTTACAGGATACATATAAAGTGTGTTAATTCTATTGATTTCCTTTTTTAGTATACAATTTGAATTCTTTTCTGATTATAACATGTTTTTCATGAAAATAAAATTGACAGAAATTATACAAAATACTGGTTTCTTTCATGCAGTGAATGAACAGACATGTTTTTGTGAACATTTCTTGTTTAAGAGAATTCATGTACATATGGTTTTGTGTAATTTTTGCTGAATTATAGAATTGATCTAACAAAAACACTCTAAATAATTTAATTTGTAGAAATGTTTTGAATAAATATATGTTTCTACCATAAAAATAAAGATAAAAAGTGGTAAAACTATTTATTCATTTTCTACTCTGAATAGATTATTTTTTGATGCAAAATAATAAATACCTAAATAAAACAAAAGTAAAATCAATTCTAAGGAAAATTTATCTTACAATTAAGGACATTCAAAGTATTGATAATAACGGAATTATATTAAAAAGAACCAAAAACAAATTACGAGTATCTTTTTATCTTTGTATCATTCTCAAGCACTATTAAACATAAAAATTAAATTAAAATAACGTTACTGTTTATTAATAAATATAACAAGAAAATCTCAATTTTAAAAATAAATTATTCAATTATTAAGAACACTTTTCTAATCAATAATTAACGTATATATTTTTTTCATTATGTTAACTCTCTTTAGAGAGTAAAAATAAAACACATGAATAATTGATTAAAATTTTTTATTTTTTATTATTCAAAGGTATAAAAACCATGCAAGTGAATTTTCCACTCTTTTCATGTGATACATATACTTAACATACACTTTTAGATTTAATTATGTATGACTACAAGCGACAAAAATACTGTACTTATATAATATAATGCATTCAGCACAAATACAAAGAAATAAAAGAAAAATGTCATTTCGATTTAGACATGTATAAGATATATTAACTTTATTGATTTTTTCAACCTTGGAAATTTATATTGCTAAGTTTATTTACACTTGAACATTGCCTTAGGGTGTTTTATGAAATAAAATAGATAGATGGTATACAAACACTCAGTGTACAATATACGTGAAATAAGCAAAATCCATTGTATTCATATGCATGATGTGTATTATACGTTTATCCTGTGAACATACATACATACATATACATGTATTCGTGAATTCTTAAGCACACCTTAACATATCTAAATACATTCATATATGGTATTATGTAATAGGATTAATAACATATGTATGTATGTACATATATTGTACAAAAATATACGTAAGTGCGTGACTAATCACGTGAAATGGGGTTCTATATTTGTTATTCTATAAAATGAAATTATACTGTACGTTTTGAAATTTATTTTTATTTTTATTTATTTATTTATTTATTTTTTTTCAAATATCACAGCACAAATATATACAAAATACAAAAATAAATTTTTATCCGTATTCAAATACATTGATCCAGAATATTGTGTATATTCAACATTTTTAGCTTAAACAAAATGGCAAGATTAATTTGAAATTGGAGTACATAATTTGAATAATCTGTATTTTTTTATGAATATTTTTTTAGGATTGTTTTTTTCTAAATATACATTTTTGTTGGCGTGATAAATACATACATGTACATAAATGTACGTACTTTACATACATATATGATATACATCTGGTAGTTTAGTTATTCAATTGTGTATAATAAATATCGCATTTACAAGTCAAAAACAGAAAAAAAAATGTTTTTCAATGTTCGAGAAAAATTGAATAATTCATGTAAATGTAAAAAGTATATTTTGTTTTTTATAAAAAAAGTTTTCGAACATACATTTGTATGTACTTTGAACCGTGAAAAAATTTTTAGCTTGAATTTTGAATTATGGTTTTGGTGTAAAATTTTTAAAATGTAATTATTAAAAGGATACACAAATTTTTTTTGTGCGTACATATGTGTGGTACTGGATACAATATTTTTATTTATAACCCCCGGATCAAAAATAATTCGGACTTGGTCAATAAAACACAAAGTACAAATCTATTCATTAATATTTATTTTTTCCCCTTCAAAGTATTCTCCGTCTGATGCAATGCACTTGTGCCACCGTTTAATCCAATCCTGGAAACATTTTTCGTACTCACTTTTTGGGATCGCCATAAGTTCCTTCTTCGATTTGTCTTTAATTGCTTCTATGCTGTCAAAGCGGGTTCCCCGAAGTGGTTTTTTTAAGCGACTGAACAAAAAAAAGTCGCACGGTGCGAGATCCGGTGAATATGGTGGTTGATGAATAGTGTTTGTTGAGTTTTTAGTAAAAAACACACGAATAACCACGGCTGTGTGAGAAGGTGCGTTATCGTGGTGTAAAATCCACGAATTATTTTGCCACAAATCGGGTCTTTTTAGACGAACTGCTTCTCGTAAACGCTTCATTACGCTTAAATAATAATCCTTATTAACTGTTTGACCTGTTGGTAAAAATTCATGATGCACAACACCACGATAATCGATGAAAACGGTAAGCAAAATCTTTTTCTTTGATTGAGTACGACGAATTTTTCTGGGTCTTGGTTCTTCTGAAGCGCGCCATTCACTTGATTGTTGCTTTGTTAACGCATCAAACTCGTACACCCACGTCTCATCACCAGTAATGATCCGTTGAATGAATGCAGGATCAGCATTTACTCTGGAAAGCATCTCTTCAGCAACAATAACACGTTCTTGTTTTTGTAAAAAATTCAATGATTTAGGAACCAATTTCGCTGCAAGTCGTGTCAAGCCCAAATCATCACTTAAAATGCTTTGAATTCTACCAAATGAAATTCCTGTTTCAGTAACCATCTCTCTGATCGTTAATCTTCTATTTTCCAAAACCATTGATTTAATCAGATCAACATTTTCTTTGGTTTTTGATGTTGAAGGACGCCCAGGATGAATGTCATCCTTCACTGATTCACGACCATTTTTAAAACGACTATGCCATTCAAATGTTGTTGTTTTCGATAGAGAACTATCACCATAACATTTTTGCAACATTTTTAGCGTTTCAGTAGCATTAATTTCATTTTTTACGCAAAATTTAATACAAATTCTTTGTTCAATTATTTTTTCCATCGCAAAATCGAAAGTAAGCAAAAACTTGACCTAAACAAAGTGCTGTCAAAAAACAACTGATTGACATATATAGCTGGAATTTGGAGGAAATGTAAAAAACAGGTATACAAACATAAATACTAAAAGAAATGCATCTTAAAATATTGGCGGGGGTTGTAGATGAACGAGTCCGGGTTATTTTTGATCAGAGTAGTATGAATAAATTAACCCCCCTAAATAAAAACATTATCCCTTTTTTTTAATCATGATAAATAAAGCAATTTCATTGTATAATTATTATTACTATCATAATTACTATTTTTTGGTTAATTTTCTAAATATTTGATGGGTTTTCTTCTGCTTCCGTATTTTGTTCTTTTGCTATCGTAATTAAATATCTTATAATTAAAAATTTTTTTCTTTTGAAATTTATCTAAATTTTAGTTTTCTTATTTTTTTTTAAAAATTGTCCATATCTCCGTTTACATACTTTGTATGCAGCTCTAAATAGACAACTTTTAAATCATTTATTAATCTAATGATTTAATTGCTATGAATAACATATTTTAGAAAACTTTCTTGGCTTTCAAATGTTTCGTTGTTCATTTTATTGATAAATTACTATAATTTTAAGAGATTAAAAAAGTGCCTATTTTTGTTAAACGTTTGAAATAAAAATAAAAGAATAATAAAAACAATAACAATACTATAATTAGGATTTTATGAGTGTTATACAGGCAATAATTTTTTTATATATTATTTCGGAAATTATTTAATTATTACATATTTCGTTTAGCTTGTTCGTAACGGTTTTTTTTATTGATAATTATGTGGAAACAAGGGGAAAAAAAATAAAATAATTAATAACGTAATAAAATTCGCATAAAAATTTTTGGTTTCGTGATAAACTAGCATTGATCATTAATTTAGACCAAAATTTAGAATGATGATGAGAATATACATTTTATTTTGGTGCTTTTATATTATTGAAATTACGATAAAAAGAAATCATGAACTTTTCTTTTCCATTCAGTTATACAATAATAAAGCGATGAATTATATACTAATTATATTTTAGCATATTTTAGTTATTTTGTATTGAAAAAATGCTCTTTATTTTGTATATATGTAGGTGATATTATTTTTAATTTGGTTATTTTTGGAAAATTTGACTTTTTTTATAGACTTTCTTTCATTTTTAAAATTATATAAATAAAAAAGAAAATGCTATTCATATACACAAAAACACATCTTATCTACATGAGATACATAAAAATTTATATTTATCTGAATAACTTGAACAAAATTAAAGAAAACATTCATAGATAAAAAATATCTTATATTTTTCCACTTTGATCATTCAAACTTTTCAAAAATTCTTAGTTTATTATTGCTATTTTCCGCAAGGAGAATAAAAATTTCTAAAGTTTCTTTTTTTATCATTATTTTAATTTCAATAAAAATGTATTTTATTATATTTTGGTTCCTTGGCTCACTAGCGGTAGGATATCAAACTTCTTATAGTGCAGAAAGAGAAAATTCTAAAAAAATTGTGCAATTACATATATGTATACATACATATACATGTTTTCTATGAAATGTGTGTATCAGTATGTATTGGTATATACTGCATGAATACGGGAAGATTAGGGAGCAGATGTTTAAATGAATTTCACATTATTAAAAATTTCATTATTTCTTTAAGTAACAAAAAAGAGGATAAAGAATGTTATGCTTTACACACTCTGTTAATAAAGTACGAACATTGATTCGTGCATAATAAAGTTTTTAGCTTTGGGTTAAAAATGATTTGACTTTTTATAAATATGTAACTATATACAATCACAAGAAGAAAGTAAAAGTAAATAAAATGATGGAATAAGAGCATGAATTAGTGTAGTGATAACTACTTAATAAATTGTGACAAGCTAAGGATTGCCAGTAATAATCGATACATACATATGTATATATATACGAGCGAAATTTTAATACAATTTTCAATACAACGACCACCAAAACCAAAACCAAAAAAAAGAAAAGAAAAACTAATTTTAATTAGACTCATTATTTTGGTTTATTATGTTTCAGAAGTAATAATTAAATTTTACAATAACGAATTTGCTTTAAAATTATGTTTTTACTTTAACCATTTAAGAGAATTTCAACCATTTTCTTTCAACAATGTAAAATTTTCGTTTATAAAATGCATACCACAAAACCACCTCCATTATCAAAGTTTCTTCTGTAAATAAACATGTAAACGGTATAGGCAAAGGTATAGGCATAATAAAACAACATTACGGAAATATCTGTTATGTATACAAATTGTTATTCACTTATTAAATTCACAAAATTAAATTTTGTGTTTTATTTACAATTTAAATTAGTATTAATATTTGAATGCCACAATTATATTGGTTTAATTTCATATACGCTTATAATATTATTTAAAATAATATTTAACTATAAGTATTACGTAGATACTATGAATTTTCAAATTTATTTCTATAATTCAGTTCCAAATTCCAATAATCTTTGAATTTATAATAATGTAAATACATTAACATATTATGTTAAAATTAAATTGCCGTGAAATTTAATAAATTTATTATTTCATGGTTATATTACGTATTTCTTTATGTTGACCATAACACATTATGGAAAATATGAAATTTTGTTTTCCAAAATAATATTACAAATTTTCCATATCTTATCTTTTTATGCTCATTTTTTGTGATCTTCAAATATAGGTTTAAGAATGTTTAAATTTTTTTACAACTTTTTTTTTTTCGTTTTTCTTATAATCTACAAGAAAATGATTTCTGAACAATTGAAAACATTGAAATATACAAAATTTAGAAAAGTAATGTTAAAAAAATTTAATTTTCAATTAAATTAAAAATACGAGTAAAATGTTATTTTTAGTTTTCTTCAATAATTTCGTGTAAATTTGTACGTTATCTAAAAAATTCAAAATAATCAAATTTTTAGTAATCTCAATGTACTTTTATTGCTAACGTTATATGTAGTTTTGTATATAAAAAAATACTAAAATACGCAAATCTGTTATAAGCTATAAATTCAACATATAAATGTGTGAACACATACAGGATTAACATATGTAAATGATAGACATACATATAATATATAAGAGTTTATATTTACTTTATGAAAAAGTGTATACTTTATACTATATTCAAAATTTACACTAAATAACATTTATTTTACGACTACATAAGTTTCTTCTGTATTTTAAATGAAATTGTAGTACATACATGTTATAATGTATAAAGTTGGTAAAACAAAAGTTGTAATTTTATTTCATCATAAAATCTTTTTTTTGAATTTGTAATCCAGTTAGTTTTATTTTTGTTTATAAGATAAAAATTTATGGAAATATATTTTCTTTTAGGAAAACATGCAATTCTAGTATAAATGCAAATATCATTTGTACTTAATGTACATAATGTACATAAGTATGTATATATAAAACATGTGTTGAAAAAATTATATTAAAATAATGTTTGGTTGACAATCATAAAGATAGTCTTGATGTCACTCAAAAATATGCATAATTTTGAAAGTTTATAAAAACAAAAGCTTAAAAGTGATGATGAATAAGTATTATAAATGAAGAAATAAAAACCATATTTTAAACTAAAGGATAAAATAACTGTTTTACATGTTTATGTCAAAAAACAAAATTTACAATGCATATAAATTTCATGACATTATGATGAACTATAAATTATCAAGTATGACCTTTATACATTTTGCTTTATAAATAATTTATATTGCGCAAATGCTTTTCTAAATTATACTTTATGCAGTGCGAACAATATGAACTTTAATGTCACTACATCCATGAATTTTTTAATTATTTTTTTCATCAAAGAAAAAATAAATTTCGAATTTATAATTTATAACAAAGTTTGAAATACAATTACAAAAAATTTTCGATAATAATCCAATAGAGACGAATAATTCTATTGTTTTGTTTATAAATTATTCTTGACCTACAAATGATTTTGTTTTGTAAATGACGAAAAATTCATAATAAAATATATCGGTTGTATTACGAGAATTTTCACAATTTCACATTTGCATTAGAAACAAATCTTTTATATTTACAAAATTTTTCGTATGACACTATAGTTTTATAATTAAAATATCAATTATTTTTGTTTTCATTTTTAGATGAGTATCAAATTGTTTGGCCATAAAAAGATTCAAACAAAATTGTTAGTAATGAAATGTTTATCTTATAGTCTAGAATAAAATATTATATTATGGGCATTAGTAACAATTGTCTTTTTCGTGTTAAATGTACATAAAATAAGTAATTTCGATTTTCAAATCTAAATTTATTATGAACATAAAGTACATTAATTACAATTTTTATTTATTTCAATTTCAATAAAAACTAAAACTTATTATTTTTCGAATAAATTTTATATTCCAATTATAATCCACTTAAGATCTAATTGTTAACTTATTAAATATGGAATTATACCAAAATAATATAAAAATAATATGTATGTTACAATAAATACATGTACATGCATATGTATACATGAAATTAATAAATTACGAAAAAAATAAATAAATAAAAAGATTAACATTATGTTCGATCCTTGTCATTACTTATTAATTACGGTCTTCTTTATATACAATTTTCTGTATAAAATAATACATTTAATTAGATGATGTCGAAAAAAATTTGTATATACACAAAATACTATGTACATATGTACATACATGCGTTTGTACATGTGTTAGAATAAAAAAATAATTAATTTCAAGCAAATTTTCATACGTGAACTGTATATACATACATACATACATATCTATGTATGTATATGTATATATGCTAATGGTATTTAATATTCACTTTGTTTCATTTTGAGAAGGGAAACGTGAAAATCATAGCAATGTTTAGTTCTATTTTTAATTTGTTTTATGTTTATTAAAGTTTCTAAATCACCTTTTTGAATCTTTTTTCTTTGTACCATTAAAACTTTTTTTCATATAAGTACATTACATACACAGGACTTTCTTGATGAATTTAAATTATGCATATTATTTGACTTTTTTTGACATCATTGCTTAACCTACTTTAAAAAAAACCGTACCGTTAAAACACAGTACATAGGACATTCTATTGTGTAGTGTGTACACCTCTACACATACACAAATGTATGTATGTATGTATGTACATGTCTGTAATTTTTCAAAATGAAAATAATGAGAATCAGTTTTTTTTTTATATTTCGCTAATGTGTTTGCTTTTACTCAATTTATTAAAAGAAGAAAGTGCCTATTTCTTTGTTTTTACACTTTTTTTCTCAACAAAAAAATTATTCCATAACTCATACTTATATGTATATTATTTCCACTATGTTTTTATTTAAAAAAAAAAAAATTTAAAAGAAATAAAATGAAAATTAATGTAAATACATTATACTCGTATATGTATAAATATATTTCATTTTTATTTTAAAATATTGTAGTAATATTTTTTTTAAACTATGTTTGTAACATTTTTGATATTTTACGTGATTTTAAATTTTTATTTACAAATTTTAAAATAACAGAAAAATAAATTTTTATATAAAACGAAATTAATAATACAAAAATATTTTAAATTTACACAATATAAACCTCAAGTAATAGAAATTATAAAATAATAAGTTTTTTCTTTACAACCTTTTTCTTTACAACAACCTTTTATTTATCGAACAATAAAATCATCATAACATAACTTTAAGATAAATTTCTTTTAAATATTTCTAATAACTCATTTTTGATTTTTCAAAAGTTTTGAAAAAAAAGATGAAATTCAAATAAATTTATATTCGAAATTGTGAAAAATGGTCCACCCACATTTATATTTTTTTAAAAAAAAAAGTAATATAAGGTTAAAAATTTTGACTTATAGTAATTTTTCACTTGAAATCTGCAATCATTTTTCTTAATATTGAGAACGTGAAATACATGCATATTAATACTACATACATATGTATGTACATTCATTGTTTTTGCAAGTATAAATTCGAAGGTTTATTATTTAAAAAAAAAAAATGATTGATAAAGATAATTTTTGAGATCAGTTATTCAAAAATCCATATTCTAGACGGATTCAAAATAGAACAAAACGAACGAAATAGATAAATAAAACGAATAAACGGTAATTTATCTAATTTATAATTTACATCTGGCATTCATTATTATTGCCGTCGAAAAAAAATCAAATTTATTTAAATTCATTTATTTTCTTTGTTAAGATTTTGAAAAAAAAAAAAAACCATTCCCATTGCACATTGTACAAATGTGTGTATAAAATTAGGGTATAAGCGTATTTTAGGTGTTTTTCAACGGAATCAAATGCAATATGAATATTTCAAATTTATGAATTTTTAAAAATTATTGCAAAAAAGATTTAAGAAAACGAAAAAAAAATGTAGGAATTATATGACAACCACAAAAATATAATACGTGATCCTTGAATGAAAATGTTTAAAACGTGTTATATGTAAACCGATTATTAACTAACATAAAGTAATTGAATGAAATGACATTTAAAGGAAAATTCTCAACACGTTTTATCTTATAACATTTTTCCCTTTTTTATAATTTTTATGATAAAAATATAAAAAATATGTAAATTTCAGATAAAATTCCTTTGACACGCAATGCATAATGAACATTATGTTCTTAATAATATTTTACTGATAATAATGGTAACTAGAATCTCACGTTATTTTATACTTAAAACGAGCAGTATGATAAGAATTTAATTTAATATGCACGTGATGTAAGAGAAAATCATAGAAGAGATCTCTCGTTTTAGCCATATTCCATTTTTCATATTGATATTATACTGAATAAGACTTTTTCAGATTATTTAAAGGCAGAAATAAAATTTAAAATTTATTCAGTATTATTAACTAACCTAAAATTAAAATTCAAATAGATTTCAAAAGTTTAATTAATTTAATCCAATTTTAAAACTGTTATACATTCGATACCAAGAAATACTTAAGTACGAGTATTTTAGTCCAAGTCTATGTATATACATATACGAAATTCGAACTACCTAATGCCTAAAGGTAAATTCATTTGCAATTAATTAAACAAACAACCCTTAAATTAAATTACTTTAAAAAATATGAAAAATCTTTCTTAATAAATCAGTTATACTGAAATTGTATAGTAATATCAAAGAAAATCCATGTAATACCATATAACGTACATATATTTGGTGTATAAATTATATTGAGTACTATTGTTGGTAATTGCTATTGAAGAGTTATAATGATTTTCGTATTGAAGATTAAATTTCTTTATATTAATTAATTATTAAAACAAATGCATAAAATATGACATTAATTTAATTTTAATTTTAACCTTCTATACCAGCAAACATTTAAATCTGACCAATGAAAAGCAAAAACGAAAACTGAAAATTATTTTCACCTAATAATAATAACATGAAAAGAAACTTTTAATAAAAACAATGTTTGTTTAATTTAATGCTTTTATCAAACATTCATGAAATTCATACACTTGCTAATTAAAAACAGATTTTTATATTGGATTTTTATTTTATTTTTAATTTATTTTAGAATTTAATTCATTTACAGAATAAAGGAAGTATACATTTTTGACCTACATATTTTTAATTGTTATGTGTATTCGTTATGCAGTAACATATGTAACTTAAATTAAATAATTATTCGTTTTTATTAAAGTCTTTAACTAAATGTTTTTTGTTTGTATAAAATTGTTGAACTAGATTCTCAATATATTTTATTGTAATAATAAAATTAATATAACAATTCATTGTATTGTTTTGAAATAGTATTTTACTAAATTATTTAACAGAATGTGTACATGTAAAATAAAATAAATATGTACATATGTAAAATTTGTACTTATAAAATACTACATTGTATATAAACACAAATTAAATAACCAAAGAAATGCAACTGAAAATTTAATAAACTTATTCTATTATTTATTATAAACTTACGTCTCTATCGTTGATGTTACAGGATTAGTATATATTTTGAATTTTAAAATCAAAAACTTATCTCTGATAGAAAATTTGATTGAAAATTTTATTTTTTATTGAAAAAATAATAAAAATAGAAAAACAAAGTTTTTGTTTATAGTTTATAATAAAATCTTAAAAATTTTACAAAAAAGGGAAATATATTTTTTGCCAAACATGTACAAATGCTTTTAAATAAGTTAAAATTTATATTATTGATGGTGTATTACGTTCGCTATGCAGATACTTTTTGACTGCATTACAAAATAAAGCGACATACGAATGTATACAACAAATGTGTGTGTGTAAAAGTTTAAAAATTTGCATTAATATTAAAATATTTATTATTCATATAATATTGGATTTTTATAATAATTTATTTTTATTTTCTATCTAAATCGATTCTGTTCTAATAGAAATAACATTACAATCAAAATTATGTACATACACATATTAGAATTGAATCACACAGTGTATTTATAAAAATGAATTAACTGAATATTTGATTATCTACAATCAACATAATGTATTGATAAATTCACGAAATAAAATGTAAAAATCTCTGATATTAAATGTCATGATTATTCAACATTAAATCTGATTAATGTTTTTGGACTTGTTTCCTATTTCCAGAAATAGAAAATAATTTAAATTCAATTAAGGATAATTGAATCAGTGGAATATTTTAGTTGAGCTGTCATTATTAGCATTAACATGTGTCCTGTTTTTGTACACATTCCTGACAAAAAGACATCCCTTTTAAATACATACATACATGTATGTACATACATTGAATATTGTTTTATAACATATTCGAATTACTGTTATTAAATATGTCATGTACATACATATGTATAGGTATATAGTTTCAAATAAATAAACTAATTAATTAATTATTTTTGAAGCGTAATATAATAAGTTAATTATACAATTCTGCAACATTTTACTTAGTTATACATACGTTAATTAATCATTAATAATGTTTACCTAAATTACAAAATATAAATGAAAAAAATATACAAAATAAAATATCTTTGATGAAAAATTCAAAATTACTTATTTTCCATTTTTTATACATTTAAATAAATTCAGGTAGGTGTAGAAATATATCTATGTCTTCATAAATTATTTTATTTTTATTTATTATTTATGACTTTTATAATCACTTTTTTTTTATTTATGATTTTATTTGAAAAATATTTCATCATCTAAGGAAAAAAATATCTTTTTCTTTTTGCTACAAATCCACAAAATATCATACATGACGTGATATTGAAAATTTATGTGTACGCATACTATGAACTTTATAGTGATTTTCAATATTATTTTAGTAGAAGATAGAATCACATGAAACTAAGAAAAAAAAAAAAAAAAGAAATAATATATGAAAAAGAAAAATTGAGTAAAATTTATAAATCACATCGTATGTATGTAATCCCTTGGGGAACATTTATTTCATCATTAAGTTTCTTCAAATTTTTTTATTTTGCTATAAAATGTTTTTAATAGTTGAAAAACAAAAAATCGACGATGATTGATTAGATATAGTTCGTTAACACTACATATACATATATTTTATTTTACTAAAGTATTTTAAAGCATAATTTTAAATTTTGATAAAACAAGTATAAATAAATATAATTTTCAATTTAAAGATAAAATTACTTGAAAATTGTATCATTCTTTTGGTTTTATTAAAAAAGTAAACAATATAACAATAACAATTCTATTATAATGACATAAAAGACGTTGATAGAAATTTTATTGAATTATAAATTAACTTTCAAATAGCTTTTTCATGTCTTTCAAATTGACTTTAATTTCTAATTTTGTCATTATTGTTAGCTTATTGTTCATGAACAATTTTTCTTTTTATATAAATTATATAATGAAAATATAATTTAAACTAGAATCAAGGAATAAAATAGAGTTGAATTTGGAATTTGAAAATAAATTGTAAAAATAAGTATATTGAACAATTTCTTGCAATTTAACCATCAATAAATATAATAATTGAATATTTTAAAAGGAAAACACATAACTATGTACATACATATGTACATACATTTATATGAATAAAACATAATTGAATCAATAATACGAGTATTTCTATATAATATTGTATCACAAAAACAACTTTATAATGTTTATTTTAATAAAACAATGAAATTAATCAAATGTGATTATTTAAAAACAAAAAAAAAAAAAAAAACATTTTTTTAATTAAATTTTATGTTATTTTTAACTTTAAAATGTTAATTATCAAAACTTCTGTTGAAATTTATGAACATTGATTTATTTTTCAAATTTTTATTTATTTGTATTTACATTTATATGTTAAAACAAATTGCATTCAAAATTCAATTTAATTGAATCAAAAGAATTATTATCAGTATAATATGTATGCTCTGATGGGAAAATATGTGCATATAACATAATGTACAAGTACACAAAAAGAGTGTCGTACAATGAAGGTCATAAAATGCATCTTTCTTATAGTTCAGAATATTTCTAAAAAAAAATCGTTTCCTACTTCCTCCTAGGATCCGGCCCTTTCTAGTAATAGTGGACTGAAAATTTCGAACAAGTATATTACGAGACGTGATTAAACGAACAGTATTTTTTAAGATAATTTTTTACTTCAAGCACTCTGAACTCTGGACTACAGCAAAAATGCATTTCGTGACCTTGGCTTTGGGACACCCTGCATTTGCACACAAGTTCATATGCAAAATGTTGGTATTTTGAATTGCTTTTTGATTAACCAATTGTTGTACAATTTCTAAAAAATAAAATTATTATTTCAATTTGTTGTTAATCAAGGGAATATTATATATGTATGTATGTATGTATTTTAACATTTTCATTTATACTGCGTACACAAAAGTTTAAATGCATAAATTTGATTATATTTTGAATATAAATATACTAGTACGTATGAAATGAAAATTTATATATTCATAAATTAAATGCATTGATTAATTTTTAAAAAATTGAAATTTATTGCAATTTGTTTTTGATACATGATATACCTATATTTTTTTAATTAGGTATTTTATTTTTTATCTTTTTTTCCCGTAGCTGAAAATGATAGGTTTATTATATACCTATTTTAATTGAATGTTAAAATTTAAAATTTCGACAATTTACACATTTTTTGTTTTTTTTAATTCAAAATCATCCTTTTATCAATTTAAATTTTATTTTATTTACAATGTTAAATATTACCTGTTATTACCTGTTAAATATTATAATTGTTGAAAATTTTAATTACTTGCTATTTCTTTTATTCAATGCATTTAAAACATAAAAACTTTATATTGAAATTTTGACACCTTCAAAGCATGTCTTTTGATGTATGTTAAAAAGCACATGTACTGGAAATAAAAATGTTTAAAATGCAAATATGTATATGAATAGTATGCATGTATGTAATTTTAGTTAATTTTTTGAATAACAAAATGTTTAACAACTTGAGAGTTTTCGTGAAAAATTTTGTATGAACATAGCACTTGAACACATTTTTTTTTTTAGTTTTTCATGTACTTACATGTATTTAAAATTGCATGTTTATTTATACGTATACATGCATGTGTGTATGACGTATGTGAATAAAAGTTTTATATTTATTCTTCGAAAAAAGAAACAAAAATAGTTTGAAGTCATACTATTATTTTAATTGTTGCTCACACTTAAATATACACATGTAAATGTAGGTATGTATATGCATAGACATGATTTTTTGTTTCCAGATATAAAGAAATTTAATACATGCAATAAAATTATATTTTATGGCTTGAAAATTTTAAAATTTTACTTTAAACAACAACTGAAAAAACTTGAACAAGTGAAACACTATTTTTTTATATTTGATTTTTCACATTCATAATATTTAATATTCTACAAAAGTTTTATCTTACTTCCTATGTTTTAATTTCATTATTCATTTTAGCGATCTAAGTCAACCATTTGGATGAAATTTTAAACTAAAATAATTGGAATATGTGAAAATTTTGTATAATT
The DNA here is from genome assembly GCA_963971155.1 of Anthrax anthrax. Classification (NCBI taxonomy): domain Eukaryota; kingdom Metazoa; phylum Arthropoda; class Insecta; order Diptera; family Bombyliidae; genus Anthrax; species Anthrax anthrax. The sequence continues at coordinate 25,829,999 of OZ020119.1, forward strand.
TTGCTTAAAATTTTTCATTATTTCAAATATTTCCATTTCATATGACCGACGTAAAACATAAAAATAATAAACAAATAAACGAAATAAGGAAGATTGCTTATATACATGTTTATCTTCACTGTTTTCTTTTAAGTTATACATATGCATATTGTACGTGAATTCAACGTATATGAAAATTTAATTAAATCAAAAACAGATTTTTCCATAGAAAATATTTTAATTTAATTTAAAAAGCAAAAAATTGTTTGTAACTTGAACACAATTAACAAAATGTTTATGGAATTTAATTTAGTTTTATTAAATAATATTTATGTAGTGAAATGAATAAAAAAATATTGCGATAATGTTTAATTTTTATTTTAAAAAAGAGAAAAATATATAAAACAATGTGAAAATAATGAGTAGGAAAACACGATATTATAATATGTGTAGCACCCTTAACCACTGGCGCTCAGTCGTAAAAGAAGAAGAAAAGAAAAAGAAAAATTCAAAATTTTAATATTGGATTTTGGATCTACTGTCAGCGACAGATTATTGATATTATTACATAAAAAAACAATAAAAATCCTTATATCTCAACACACATATTCAGTTCAAATTATGTATGCAGATATTATAATTCAAACACAAAAATTGAATTTTGTGTATAATGAAATTATGCAAATTTTATACATAAGGGTAAAGAATTTTTCAAATAGAAAAATATAACTCGAATTATTACAATCAATATTTTTTCAAATTTTATGGTTCATATGCATAAGCGTGTATTAATTATAACGAACAAAATTTTTATTTAGAAATTTAATCAATTATCATATTTGCTTAAAACCAAACGTTTTTATGAAAATCATAATAAAATCACACATAAATAAAATATTAATTTCATTTCATGATTTTTATTTGCTTTAAAACATTTGCTTTAAACATAAAAATGTTGACATTAATTCATAATATTAATATTTTCCAATTTATGTATTAATTTAAATATATATATTTAAGAATCGATTTATTTTTTAATACTTCGCTATTAATATAACACTTTACTAACTAAAATATAAAAGTTTAATTCAATATTAATGTCTAAATGTTAATTATTATTTTAGTAAATTTATTTCAAGTAAGTAGGTACATATGTACAATAAAAATAAGAAAATTCGTTGTAAATCTATATAAAGACGAACTAATTTTTTAATAAGTAGGTATATAAAAATTTCTTTGTAAAATACATGTGTTAGTATAAATACACATTTACATAGTATATGCGAAAGTATATAAAATTTCAACAAAGACTTTACATATGAACATGTTCACAGGAACATACATAAATATAATGTAATAAAATATGAATGTTCATATGAACGTCACACGTTCAATGATAATTCTAAAAGAAATTTTATAATAAATAACACATATGTAGTATATGTGTACATGTATGTATAAATTCTTTACTGATTTGTAAAAAGAAAGTAGTTAGTTAGTCAATATCAGTTAAAGATAGAAAGAAATATTTGTAATTAAATTAAAATGATTATTAGTTAATCCTCTATAGTGGTTTAACGAAATAAAGTTTCTCACTTTATAATCCAGATTTTAATATTAGGTGTTTTAAAAAGATTTCAGTATACACGTAAGTGTATAATTTATTATGTTTTTACTTTTTTTTTTTTTTTTTTTCAATTTCCACATTTTACAAAAGTAATTTTATTAAAGAAGAAATAATAATCTTTACAAACATAATAATGAATTTATTTTCTAAGAATTTTAAAAGTTATCCTTTCTCACTACATCTACTAGATTTTCGTGATAATCATTTATTTTTATAAATTAAAAAAACATTTTTCAACAAGAAGAAGGAAATCACCACCCAAACATTATTATGCGTTTGCATGTATACACATACATATGTATGTATGTACACGAAATAGTAACATTTATCGTCATAATAAATTCATAAGTAAAATACGTTTATGTTCGTATACATGTGCATTTGGTTGTATACATATATTTAAATTATGTTAACTTGAACATTTTATAAAAGCATTCATTATTTATAAATTTTAATACATTTCATGAACATTATGTAACCGTAAAATTTCGCTCACAGTGCATACAATTTTCTTTTAATTTAAAAATCATGAATGTGTCTATAAATTGCATATGTCCTCATCATATGCTTATCATACGTACATATACCTATATATGTGTGTATGATAATCACAAATGCCATAATTTATTTTACATATTACAACAGGTGTGGTAAAATATTTTGTTATCTTGAATAAATACATTTCATGATGATATGAAAATTTAATTTTAAAATGTTGATTTTATTTTCATCATTATACATGTTTGAATTAGAATTCAAAACTACTCTTAAATATACATATCTATGTATATAATGTAAATTGTAAAATTGTGGTAATAAAAATATTTTGTATGTAATTTATGTGTCAAATTAAAATTCTTTTTGTATAAAAACTAACACAAAACTAATTTTATTTGAATTTAAAAAAGTCATTTATTATTAACACTGATGTTTGCAAAATATTCCGTAAATAAAATTAAGTTGAAATCCTCTGGTAAAAAAAGTTTTTCCCATAAAAAAGGAAGGTGAGATTTTTAACAATTATTTATTTGTTTATGAAATTATAAATTCTCGAAATATTTTTATTTCATTTTGAAAGAAAAATTTTCATTCTGCACGAATATGTGTGTAGATAAATGTGAGAAAAATGTCATAATCTATAAATATATGTGTAAAGTGTAACTGACACGAACTTAATTTTAATATAATGTACATACATACATACATATATTATCCATACAAAAAAAAAAATTAATTTCATGTCAAAACCACCAAAAGTGGTAAACAAAAATTTGAGTGTGAAAAAGATTACTGGTATTTGCAAGCATTACATAATTTGTATTGGTGTTATAGATTAAAAATTCAAATAAGGTATTTTTAAAATTGTAATTTAAATTTTTTCCACACCTTAAATAAAAAATACACCTGTCAATGAAATTCGTGATATTTTAGAATGATAGAAGATGTTATGTATTTCACGTATAGGGATACTCGTATTATATAGGTATTTTTTAAGCAAATAAATAGTTAACTTGACCCATCACTATCAAAGAAAAACAAACTTTTTAAAAAAGGTATTTAACAAAACAAAAATCATATTACATACATATATGCGATATGATAGATATGTAGTTCTAAAATATACATATATTTACTTTACGCACCTTGTATTGAATCTATTGTAATAGATGAAAATTCAAACGTTATTTAGATTTTAATAAAATTATGTTGATGTGAACATACATACAATACATGTGTGAAGACCGTAATTCATATTATGTATATTTGTGTACGTTATTTTTTTTATTTCTTTAGTTTTTTAATTATATTTAACTTTAGTTATAAAATGTAATTTTTAACCTATCAGACAAGTTAAGCATAATGAAAAATATACCTACCTAGTACCTATTAAACGATCTAAAATCAATACAACTAACATATAAAGTATATACAATAAAACATACATATATACATATATGTATATATATATGTACACGTGCGACTATATATACATGTACGTATACATATGTATGTATATTTGTTCTAATTTTATTATAAAAAATTTCTTGTCTAAACACAATACACAAATAATAAATTTCATCTTAATCACGTTAAAATTTTCCTTTATTTTCCTATAATAGAGTAAAAAATGTTAAAATTTTATTGAGTAAATAAAGAACAATTTAATTTACCAAATTTGAATTAAATAGGTGATTTTTCTATATAAAATAATATAAAATAAAACAATGTTGAATAATGCAATTATTAGAAAAACAACAATCAATATTGTATTGGCTTTATAAAAAATGAATATCAAAATATGTTGTACATACGGACATTGGCTTTAATTACGTGGTACAAATTAATTACAAAAATAGTTTCTGTAATACAAATTGCTAAAATAGAATTACAAACACAATGCAGAGCTATAAATTCAGTTCATAAACTCAAGTTTTAAAATTTAAACAAAAAAAAAAAAAAAAAAAACAATGTACAAATTTTTAGAGTTGATTTTATAGTCACTTTTCCATTTTTTTTTTTGTTTGTTTTTATTTTTATTATTATTATTATTTTTTTTTTTTTGGTTTTTAATGTATAAAAATCCTCTAGACGTTTGGATTGACTAAAATTAACATTCAAAATAAATTATGCAAAAACGGTTTAAAATCCTTAAAATTTCTGAACAAAATTGCTGTCTAAATTTTTCTTTGTTTTTGTTTACCGAATGTCTAACAAATGATAAGACACATATACATTTCTTCAAATTTGAGTACTTTTTAAAGTATGTATTCTTTTGAAATCTTTCTCTTTTTATTTAAATTTTTTTTTTTTTTTTGACATTCGAGTGAAAGTTTTTTGTTCTTTAGAATTCTTAAGTGCCATTATACAATTTTTAGTTTTGTTTAAGTTTAAAGTGTGCTTGTCATTTTTTATTTAAACATAATTGTACACATGTATAAATAAAAAGTTTAATTTTTTTGTTGTGTTTGTGTGCTTTTTAAAACTTTTATAAGTGAAAAGGGTGACTAAATGTATTTGTTTTTTTATAAAATTAAAAAAAAACTTAATTTAAAAAAAAAGAAAAGGGATTTAAAAATATAGGTTGTAGAGGTACATTTGGTATACGTATGTACATCTCATGCATACGTATTCTTCAAATTTTTTAATTCTTGTATGTAATAAAATTTAAGTTTGTTTTTCTTTTCCTACTGGCTCAAATATAAACTTCATCACTTCTATAAGCAATACAAGTAAAGAAAAAAATAGTTTCACTTTTTTAATGATTTTTACAATGAATCATTAGAGGACTTTATAATCTAATTTTTAACAGTATGCAATAGAGATTTTACAATCTACAAGCAATCAGCAGTTTCATGTGTAATGGGCATGGTTATGAAGTTTATTAAATTTTTAGAGAAAAAACGAAAAACTATGTATGAACAGAATTTGGTATGAATTTGTTTGTTTTATAAAGTAAAGTTATACAATTATTTAAAAATCAGCTATATTATAATGATTTATTACACAATTCGTACACATACATATATATGTATGTACATATATGCATGCACGTATGATATTTCATAGTATTAAAAATTATGTAAAAATTTAGTATTGAAATGCTCTATTTTAAATCTAAATAAACACGTCATGATTTTATTCCCCAATAAATTGGTTGATTTTATTTCCCAATTGCCAATTGGTCAATATTAGTTGTTTATAACGTTGCCTAGGTATATCCATACATACATATATGTATTGTACATTACCGAAATATACTGACGTGTACTATTCTATTCTATTACCCTTTTTTCGTGTATTTAATACCTACATTTGATAATTTGTTATTGAAAGGTTTACAACTATATTTATTATACTTATTACTTGTCAAAGACTATACTTTATTTATATTACAAACACAATAAAATATATCAGAGCTTTAACAATAAATATTTATTATTGATGATTATAACACCAATAATGATTGAATAATAATCATCAAGATGAAAAATTTATAATCATGCTTACATGGATGTACATATGTATTCTCATGTATTTATGTTTCTACACTTATTTAAGAAAAAATTACAATGGACACATTCACAGTATTCATAATGCCAGTTAAGCAATAGCTTTTCGAAAACATTTAATCAATTTATTTAATTGAAATCGTACATATACCATGTTGATTGTACAATATTATACGAAATTACAATTACAAGAATAATTTTTTTTTTTTTTAATTTTCTGTTTATAATTTTCTTTTTTTGGAAATGTAAAAAAACAACGAAAGATCTTAAAAATGTACATAAAATTTAAAAATAGGAACACATAAAAAATCTTTTTTTTCAAAATTTCATAATGAAAAAATATTTACATACCTACGTTTGTACTGTGATAATTTTTAATTTTTTTTTACATGTATCATGTTTTTATATATAAAATTTTAAATTTGTTTTTACAATATTATGACCTTTACATTTATTAAAGAACTAGGAAATGATCACAATGATAAATTCAGACAGACCTAATATACATACAAACATATGTATGTACGTATGTATCATAAAAGGAGGAATATATATATATATATAATCAGACTTCTACACAAATGAAATTTTATTTCTTGTATTATTATAATATAATATTTTTCAATTGAAATTAGAAAAGGAAGAAAAAAAACTACGTATTAATTTCATTTTGAAATATCAATGTCACTGAAATAATAAAATAAGGTCAAAATTGAGGTCAAAATTAAATTACCTTTTTGATATAGATAAGAATATTTTATAAGTGTTGGAAACATACATATTTCTTTTCTTATCACACCTAATTTTGAATAATAAATATTGAATATTATATATTACAATCAGGATATGGAAATCAGTTGTTCAGCATTAAACATCACACAAAAAAATTATTTTGTTGTATTAAGAAATACTAAAAATATTTTTAGAAAATTGAAAACAAATATTTACTTGAATTTATCTAGAGTAAAAGATATTAACAACTTTTGAAGTAAAATGATAATTACAAAAGTGATTGGTTTACTTCTTGTGTTTTCAATCCAAAATTGTCAAGGATATGATCCTATAGAAACGATTAAGGATATCATAAAAACATACAACATCACACATATCAATATATTTTATAAGCAAACGATAAATAACAACGACGAGATTGAACAAGAACTTATTTTAAGACTTATTAATTGCTCGGAAGTCACTGTTATGGTCGTGACGGATTACAAAAAAAATCTCTACAATAATGTTAACTCAATATATTCTATTAATGTGGTTTTTCTAAGTAAAGTTTACAATCCCATATTTGATGAAATTGGGAATTTGTTACAATGGAAGTTCATAATTATTGAATTGACGACTACCTGGAGATTCCAAACCATTCAGATTTTTTTAAATATGTTAAAAACAAATTACATAACAAATGCTGTATTATTTCTAAACAATGGAATTTATAAGTATAGATTAACACCAGAAATTGAAGTTGTCAATATATCTAGAAGCACAACTGAGCGGTTTTTTGAGAATTCGTTTCGGAAAAATTTTTATGGATTAAAACTTCGGACAAGTGTTGCATCTGAGAGCTACAGAACATTTTTTGATAAACAGAAACTCGAATACACAGGAACTTCTGTTATGGGATTTAAAGAGTTTGTGAAGTTTATCAATTCTTCTTACATTTATAATGAACAAAAAAATAGTTCTAAATTGAATATAATTAGAAATTTATTTCAAAGGAAACAACTTGATATAACGATGTACTTTGTTCTAGCAGATGTAATAAGTGATCTGCAGTACAGCGGTGTTTATCCAGTGAAAATAGTTCGCGCCTGTTTTGTGTTGCCTATGTGTCGAGAAATTCCAACTTCAATGTACGTCGTTTTACCCTTTCATTATGAACTTTGGATATCAATCTTTGTTTCAATAATTTTCTTTTCGATCATTATACATTTAACAAAAAAGATTATTATCAAAAAATCAGAGTTTGGAGAAGTGCTTAGTCAAGTTTTATGTGGAATTTTGTTCATTTCATATCCAAAGGATTTTTCAAAAGAACAAAAACGTCGTCTACGTTTAGTTTACATCACAATATTTATATTTGGATTTATTCTGACCAGTTATTATTTGACATTTGCAACAAGTTTTTTCGCAAAGACTATGTACAAACCTCAAGTTGATACTTTCGAAGAAATGATGACAGAAGATATTAAAGTTTTAGTTGATAATAGTTCAAATCAAATACCACTATTTTTCGATTTTCCTGAGGGTTTTGAAGAAAAAATGTTTGTTGAAGTAAATTCTAAAGAGTATTTTAAATCAGTACTTAAACTGAATACGACTTATGCATTTCTTACTGATGAAGACAGAATTATTACTCTGTTTAAGCAACAGCGATTATTAAAAACACCACTTTTTCGTAAATCAAATCTATGCACATCCCAATTTTTTATGGGATATCTGGTGCATCCGAAATCATATTTACTAACTCCATTGAAGACATTCGTAGAAATGGCTAAGGAAGGTGGACTTTTTGACTATTGGGATTTAATGTCTTATCGTATTTACATAGCAAATAAAAAAATGAAAGAAATTAAAGATGAAGATGATGGCCCAAAAGTAATAAATTTAGGTCATTTAAAAGTAGTTTGGATTATGTGGGCTTCTGGGTTACTACTCAGTTGTATGTGTTTTGTCCTGGAACTTCGGAAAAAAATTAAAGAAATAAGTTCCACATGTGTTGCACGGATTCGAAACTATTTTAAACAATGAATCTCTGTCTTAGATATATCTACTTAATGTTTACATTTGTCACTTATCACTTCTAATGTGTTATTTGAAATTTTGATGTTAAACCAAGCACACTAAATTTATATATAAAACGAAATTGCCGTCACACTTATTCACTAATAATACAAAACAGTTATTATTTATTATGATAAAAAAAAGACACAAAAACGTTATGAATACAAATATGTATTTGAAATTTTGTAACGGTAAATTGGGAAAATTTTTTTTATAAATCAAAGTTTTCATTTATGTTTTGTCCTTGGTAAAGTTAATGATTATTGTCTTTATGATTCTTGTACTTTTTATAGATGCTTGTCATCCTTATGAACCATTTAAATGTCCAGGAGATGGAAACTGTATTTCAATTCAGTATTTATGCGATGGTGCTCCAGATTGTTCGGATGGTTATGATGAAGATATGCGATTATGTACAGCAGGTAAGACACACATATTTGGAGCATATACATGTTTGTATTTCTTCACTTTTTAATTTTTAACTTGATTAGGTAACAAATTAGGTAACTTGATTGTTCACTTCTTTAATTTATATGAAAATTTTTTATTTGTGTTGTAAAAATGTTCATTTTTTGATGTAATTTTTTTTTAAAGTTTATCACAAAAATATCATCGACTTTTCAAGTCTGTAGAATAGAAAAAGTAGATTTTAATTTCAAAATAAATGCGATTAACAATAGAATCTCATAATTGACGACTATATCAGCCTATGTTCTTACTTATATAATATTTTTTAACATTCACGTAAAAGTTTAGGCTATAAATTTTGTAATATAGTACATAAGTATGTATGAGTGATAATATGCTCTGTTTTATCCTAAGAAGTAAGAAAATTTGCAATTTAGAAATTTAATATACATATATTGTACAGCTTTATAAAAATATTTATAATGCGGAAATAGTTCGAGTCACTCTGCTTTTTGTCTGCGCAGAACCTTAATCTCAAATTTGATATTTTTTAACAAATTTATTATTTTAATATTTGAAAATTTATAATTTTAGCAAAACGACCTCCAGTCGAAGAAACTGCATCATTTTTACAAAGTTTAATTGCATCACACGGACCTAATTATTTAGAAAAATTATTTGGCAGTAAAGCTAGAGATGCATTAGCACCATTAGGTGGTGTCGAAAAAGTTGCAATAGCACTAAGTGAATCTCAAACAATTGAAGATTTTGGAGCAGCATTACATTTAATGAGGTAATCAATAAAACTTTAGTTATATTAAATAAAAGATATGAAGTAGTAAATAACTGGCATTAAATTACATTACATTTAATTTAAATCACTATATATATAATTACATATATTTATTTTTACAGGTCCGATTTGGAACACTTACGATCTGTGTTTATGGCTGTAGAAAATGGTGATTTGGGAATGTTAAAATCATTGGGCATAAAGGATTCAGAATTAGGCGATGTAAAATTTTTCCTGGAAAAATTAGTTAATACAGGTTTCCTTGACTGAGTAGGACCAGATCCAGCTTCTCCATACTATTATTCAGTACCAATCAATCCACACTTCTATTCGTATTTAGGTTCTTATATGGATAATTATAATTACTAAATATAATAATGAAATTTTAGTTTAATCATATGTTAAAAAACAAAAACAGAAAACAAAGAAAAAAACTTATCTTTTCGTATTCTTTAAACACTTGCACTAACATTTCTATTGATTTTTCTTTTGTAATGTATTTTTCTAATTTAATCAAAGCAAACAAAATATAAAATAGAATAAAAATAAAGCATAAAGCATTTTTGAATTTACATATACATATTAAAAACAACTAATTAAAATCAACTGACACACAAATGTATTTGATATGTTAATTCAACTATGCTTTTTGTATTTACACTATACACATTTTTCTATACATATATATGTATTTAAAAAGCATACTTTCATAAAACATGTATAATTAGGCTGGAATTATATACAATCATGAAAATTTCATTGAATATTTACGTTATATGCATGAAATAAAAAAGGTGTTTTGTATGTTTAAGATAATGTTTCATTACAAATCTTTCATATAATTATCTGGTCCTAAAGCAGAAAAAAAAATGCAAATTAAAATTATGCCTGTCCTCTAATAATTACATGAAATTATATGTACGTATTACTGAAATATGTCTTTTTTATTCTTTAACGTTTATGCTAAATGTAATTAATTATATCGGATTATGCAAAATAAAATTTTCTTGCTGTTAAGATGTTCATTTTTATAAATTTATTTAAAGTTTTTACATAACATCCTTTTTAATATAGAAAAAAAAATCTTCAAAACCTTGTATACACTTAATAACAAATATTAAAACGGGAAGCAGGATCGGCTCAAACAATGAATTAATATACAACATGAATTGAGAACAAAAAAAAAAAAACAAACAAATAAAATAATTTAAAAAATGTAATTATATGTGTATAATTAAAAGGTATAGAAATTATATTTATGAATAATTATATTCTTATGTATGTAGAATTATTACAATTATAAAATTAAATACCAATGTTTCAAAATATACAAAATGTAAGAACAATTTTATATGTAAACATGTTTCCTATGTACATATACAAACATACATATGTATATGTTATTTCTATATAATTGAAGAAAAATGTAATATTTTTGATGTTTAAATGAACCATAAACTAGATGTTATATAGATTTTGCAAATCATTTTATTTATTTACCTTTTTAAGGTAAGCAGTTGTGTATAGTTTTTTTCTCATTTTTTAAATTTCGTTAATTATCTTTGTTTCAAACATTTTATACAATATATTATTATATTAATTAAATGAAAAAGATTATGTACTGTTGATTTTAGTGTGACTAAAAGAGTGTCTCTATTTTCTTGGCATAATATAAAAATCGAATGGAAATATAAGTATGTAATAAAAATGGCCCATAGACATATGAGTCCATACTTACATACATATCTATAGGTTTTCTCTATATGATATAGCACTCAAATGATCTTCAATGAAATTAATTAGTTATATAAGTCAATAGATTTTTGTGTACTTTTCAAATTTTATATTTGTGAATGAGTATAATTATTACAAACTTTCATAATAAAAATTCATTTCTAATTAACGTACATATCAAAAATACATATCAATACTATATATTATGTTATAGCTTACAATTATAACAACATTTTATAAAATATTATATACAAATTTTATGCACATGCACATATTTTCAACATTAAATAAATTTTACACATTTTATAAAATTTATGTATGTATAATATACTCGTAAAGCCAAAACAACATATTTTATCAATTAAAATTAATACCAAATTTTATCATACATATCACTATTATTATAAGAGAGAGAAAGAGAGAAATTATATATATCTGATAAAGAGCACATCACTTTTTATTACATATCTGATATTAAACAAAGTACAGCAAAAATAAGTAATAATAACTAAACGAGAAATAATTTTAATTTCATATTACCTAAATATTTATGGGAAATTAATTTAATTACGATACATGTATAAAAGTTTAAAATTAACGAAAAAACATGAATACATATCAAATATTGAGAGATAACTGCTTTTATAATTCTTTAGTGTGTATATATTATATGTACAATGTTATTATATACATACATATGATATAATAAAACTATAAAAAAATATATAAATTATTGTACTATTTAAATTGTGTTGAATAAAATGAATAAAAAATATATTTCCCTTTACACGTACAGTTTTTTCATACTACACGGAATTTCTTGAAAAATATATAAAACAAATTTGTTCATTATACATATACATATCATTAGATTTAAATGCATTAAACAAAAAAAAGTATATATATGTAGGTATATACATATCGTATAAAAATTCATATGTTATTAATTAATTATAATTAATTTTATTGATAAAGTAAAAATTATTATTATACCATTATATCCCTGAAGAATGCAGCTATTAAAGAAACTTTTTTGTCATCAACACAGAAAAAGAAAAAAGAAAAAAATACAAAATAAATTTGTTAGATGGACACGAAAAGTTTCTTAAATATTATGAAGATATAAATATTTTGAATGTTGAAATTAATGTGGTGTAATTATTTATTCGTAAAATGCATATTTTTATTTTTTTGAAATTTTTATCAAAGAGAAAAATCTGAAAAAAAGTTAAGAAAATTAAAAAATCACCATTAAATTTTGTAATTAAATGTACTTATTGAAGATTTTACATATTATACACATTAAATAATGAACCCCAAGATATATTATAATAGAGAATATATATAATTCAAATATTAAATTAATTAAGTATATTATGCACATAATTATTGTAATGGAAAAAAAAATAAATTCTACACATCTGAATTTTTATACAAACGCACCTAAATCGATGTTGTAGAAAAATTAATCAAATAAAAATATAATATAGGCATCAATAAAACATTCAAGCTACATAAAGAACACAAAACACAATTTACAAAATATACATACGTACGTATTATACGCATAATAAAGCAGAAGAATATAAAATAGGAAAAATTAAAAAGCAAATAGATTGCAGAAAAAATGTGATGTGATAACTGATAACAAAAGTGAAGCATTGATGAATTTAATATTATAAGAAGAAAGAAAAAAAGATCATTTATTGAAGCGTACACAATATACGGAATACATATTCGAATTAGAGTTTCAATTTAAAAACTTATTATTCTTAATACTACAAAACTAACAAAATAAGACATAATGACATTAAATGTCTACATATTTTGTCTAATCTTTGGTTTCTAGAAAATATAAACTTTTGTTTAGAAAACTTATAACACTGATAAACATAAAAGGAAATTATAAAAACATAAAAGAAATCATTGAAATTATGGAGTTATGTACCTTACATTAGATTAAAATGAAATACATGTAGGCATATAAAAAAAAAATTATTGTGCTAATTAATGCATTTCATCATCGTTAAAAATTATTAAATGATGAATAAAATGTGTGATTTAGTACGATCATATACAAAGTAAAAAATCATTAAGCATTGTCATATTGAAAATAAAATTGATACATGTAATCATCATCAAATTGTTAATTCGTCTTCAAAATGTGTGCTTAATTTACTTGTTTTAATTTTAATTTGTAATTATTTTTCATGCATTTACGTATGCCTGAATGTACCACAACATCATATTTTTATGTTTTTTTTTTCGATGTAACAAAATAATGTGTACTTAAAAGGTCATTGTAAAATGAAAAACAATTAATTTAAAACAAATATTTGTTTATACAAAATTTTTAATAATAATACACATGTGTGTTAATGTTTTAATATTCAATATAGTCATAATATAGTACATACACATAATTACATATTTAAACATTAAGATAAAAAAAGCAAAAAGTAGAATCATATCAAAGACAAATCCACCAGAATAATTGTATCCTAAATTTAAAATTTAACTAAGAAAAGTATATTTATACATGTATTTACACAAATGTTGCAATATGATTGTTGAGAAAATATTTAAAAAAAAAAAGGAAAAACATATTATATCTATACAATGTCATAAAATATTCATAACTATTATTATTATGTACTTTCATATTTATTTATAATGTTAAATAGCATTTAAATAACTGTAAGAAAATTAAAAAAAATAAAAAAATAAAAATATTTTTATCTGTCATTTATTGCAAATATTTAATATACATAAATACTTACAAATATAATTATAATTAAAGATACTTTCTACTTTTAAGATTAAACTTTAAAATAATGTAAAATAAAGAATGATTTTGTTCTATGAGAAAATGATAAATAAAATCTATAAAGTACATTGATGAGTGAATTAACAATTATTATAGATACATTTCATTCACAAAGTGAATTAATATACATACATATGTACTCCTACTATATAAATTTATTTTTTATCACAAATTTCAACTACCAATAAATTACAGTAAGTAAGAAGCGATTATAATGTGAAAAACAAAATGATTTTTTCTCTATATATACATACATATATATATTAATTAATATATGAAAAAACTAAAATGGAAAACATATAAATAAATATCTACATATGTATGTATGTATATACACATCTAAATTAAATGTTTGATTAATTTGTTGTAGTAGCATAAAATATACATATATAGATTGGAATATCATGGAAATTAATTCGAAAAAGAAATAATTACATTAAAACTAATAAAATAAAAAGTTGTAACAAGTTAAAAAAAATATATAAGAAAATTAAAAAAAAAAACAGATAGAAAATTTGATTTAATATCATTTACTGTTCTAAAATTATAAATAATTTTAATGCAAAATAATCTACTTATGTATAGGATTTGGAAGAAAGTAAGAGGGTAGTAAATAAATAACATGAAAATAAAAGGATGTCGTTATGAAAAGTGATTTTTTTTCAGAAAATATATAAAGTCGAACTTTATTTAAAATGTAATTCAATCTTAATTGTCAACATTTTTATATTGAAAATGATCATAAAATATTACAAAATGTGTGTCGTCACTGTTTACGTTTTTATTCTACATTTTATTTATTATACCAGAAATGTAAATTAGAATCAATAGTAAACCTTTTAATTTAGTATTGGTACACAGTAGACAAAACTAATTTCAGTTTTCAGTTACATTCTTGTCATGAATTCAAATTTATAAATTTATTTTCAGATTCAGTTAGTATTTTATTTTGAAAATAATTTGTTTTTTAACTCCTGGTCCATTCCGGAAAAATTGAAATAATTAATAAGAAAACAAAATTTAATAAAAATTGGTTTTTAATTTTTTAAAAATGAATAATTTTAAAGAAAATTTCGATATTTTTGATGTTTTACTGAATTTTAAACGAAAATTTTATAATAATTGATCTCGAAAAGAGAATATAAAAAAAAATTATATATTGAAAATTTTAATTTTAAAAAGGATTTAAATGATTGAGTTGAAACAAAAAATTTCTATATTCACATATTATGAAAAGAAAATAGAGAAAACATCAAAAATATAATGAAAATAAAAAAGACGTTGAATTTTCAAATTCAAAAATGAAAATTGAAGTTATGGGAGACAAACTCTGAATGGGTCGTTCTTAACAGATAAACAGAAAATGAAATTAACAGATGAATTAAATACATTTATGTATAGATGTACATTGTGTATGATGTAAAACTGTGTAATTACATCATGTTATTTTGCATTGATATTTAAAACATAATTAAAAATTTTTATCATTAAAATAAGGTAAAAAAGTAAAATACTGATGTTTCATTTATTTTAGTTTGATTTAAGTAATTCGTTTGAAAAATACTCCCTTTCAGAATAATTTTTTTTCAGGAAAACAAACTGATATTAAATTTATATATGTATGTGTCTGTTAACACCCCAAGCACTTAATAGAAAATCACATTGTAAATTGCAATAAGATAAAATAAATATCGTATTAATCTCATTTGGTTTGACTCTACAGAATAGTGCATTGAATTTTGTCTTCTTTCTTGTTTTTAATTGAAAAGCATTTGAATTTTTATGAATTAAATATTTTATCAATGAAATTTCAACATTAGTGGGGCTTTGAGCGTATGTATTTAAGTGGAGATTTATTTTACATGTAAATGTGTCATGTTTACAATCACAACTTACCTTTTTTACATATAAATATAAAATTTTACATACAATAGTGTACACGTACGTATAAAATATTAAATTGAATTGTTTTTTATAACATTATGACATTTACATTTAATAAAAACAGAATTAATATGTCATAAAAGCAGAAACATATTATTAGGCCCGTGGATGAAATTTCATTTCTTGTATTATCATAATAATATTAAAAAAAAAAAACATTAATTTAAAATAATAATCTGGTTAAAACCAATCAATTTCTATTTCACCTAATATACACGAGTGTACACAGGACTATCATAAATTATAATATGCACTTTAACCAATCCCCTGGAAAGTAAGTGTAAAATTTTCTATTTATTACGATTTAAACTAACAGAAAAAGGATTCTTGAATTGAAAAAAGAAAAGAAAGAAATGAAACTACTTATTTATTTTCATTTTAGAAATTCAATGCCACTGAAATAATAAAATAAATAAATCATTCCAAAACAGAAAAATTTAAGGTCAAAATAAATTAAAGTAATACGTAAGATTTTTCTATGACTGTTGGTATCATTTTTCTTTTCTAATCACACGTAATTTTGAATAATAAATATTGAATATTATATATTACAATCAGGATATGGAAATCAGTTGTTCAGCATTAAACATCACACAAAAAAATTATTTTGTTGTATTAAGAAATACTAAAAATATTTTTAGGAAATTGAAAACAAATATTTACTTGAATTTATCTAGAGTAAAAGATATTAACAACTTTTGAAGTAAAATGATAATTACAAAAGTGATTGGTTTACTTCTTGTGTTTTCAATCCAAAATTGTCAAGGATATGATCCTATAGAAACGATTAAGGATATCATAAAAACATACAACATCACACATATCAATATATTTTATAAGCAAACGATAAATAACAACGACGAGATTGAACAAGAACTTATTTTGAGACTTATTAATTGCTCGGAAGTCACTGTTATGGTCGTGACGGATTACAAAAAAAATCTCTACAATAATGTTAACTCAATATATTCTATTAATGTCGTTTTTCTAAGTAAAGTTTACAATCCCATATTTGATGAAGTTGAGAATTTGGTACAATGGAAGTTCATAATTATTGAATTGACGACTACCTGGAGATTCCAAAACATTCAGAATTTTTTTAATATGTTAAAAATAAATTACATAACAAATGCTGTATTATTTCTAAACAATGGAATTTATAAGTATAGATTAACACCAGAAATTGAAGTTGTCAATATATCTAGAAGCACAACTGAGGGGTTTTTTGAGAATTCGTTTCGGAAAAATTTTTATGGATTAAAACTTCGGACAAGTGTTGCACCTGAGAGCTACAGAACATTTTTTGATAAACAAAAACTCGAATTTACAGGAACTTCTGTATTGGGGTTTAAAGAGTTTGTGAAATTTATCAACTCTTCTTACATTTATGTTGGACAAAAAAATGGTTCTAAATATAATATAATTAGAAATTTAGTTATTAGGAAACAACTTGATATAACGATGTACTTTGTTATAGCAGATGTAATAAGTGATCTGCAGTACAGCGGTGTTTATCCAGTGAAAATAGTTCGCGCCTGTTTTGTGTTGCCTATGTGTCGAGAAATTCCAACTTCAATGTACGTCGTTTTACCCTTTCATTATGAACTTTGGATATCAATCTTTGTTTCAATAATTTTCTTTTCGATCATTATACATTTAACAAAAAAGATTATTATCAAAAAATCAGAGTTTGGAGAAGTGTTTATTCAAGTTTTATGTGGAATTTTGTTCATTTCATATCCAAAGGATTTTTCAAAAGAACAAAAACGTCGTCTACGTTTAGTTTACATCACAATATTTATATTTGGATTTATTCTGACCAGTTATTATTTGACATTTGCAACAAGTTTTTTTGCAAAGATTATGTACAAACCTCAAGTTGATACTTTCGAAGAAATGATGACAGAAGATATTAAAGTCTTAGTTGATAATAGTTCAAATCAAATACCACTACTATTCAATTTACCCAAAGGTTTTGGAGAAAAAATGTTTGTAGAAGTAAATTCTAAAAAGTATTTTAAATCAATACTTAAACTAAATACGACTTATGCATTTCTTACTGATGAAGACAGAATTATTACTCTGTTTAAGCAACAGCGATTATTAAAAACACCACTTTTTCGTAAATCAAATCTATGCACATCCCAATTTTTTATGGGATATTTTGTGCATCCGAAATCATATTTACTAACTCCATTGAAGACATTCATAGAAATGGCCAAGGAAGGTGGACTTTTTGATTATTGGGATTTAATATCTTATCGTTTTTACATAGCAAATAATAAAATGAAAGAAATGAAAGATAAAGATGATGGCCCAAAAGTAATAAATTTAGGTCATTTAAAAGTAGTTTGGATTATGTGGGCTTCTGGGTTACTACTCAGTTGTATGTGTTTTGTCCTGGAACTTCGGGAAAAAATTAAAGAAATAAGTTCCACATGTGTTGCACGGATTCGAAATTATTTTAAACAATGAGTCTTAGATATATCTGTCTTAGATATATCTACTTAATGTTTACATTTGTCACTTATCACTTCTAATGTGTTATTTGAAATTTTGATGTTAAACCAAGCACACTAAATTTATATATAAAACGAAATTGTCGTCAAACTTATTCACTAATAATACAAAACAGTTATTATTTATTATAATACAAAAAAGACACAAAAACGTTATGAATACAAATATGTATTTGAAATTTTGTAACGGTAAATTGGGAAAATTTTTTTTATAAATCAAAGTTTTCATTTATGTTTTGTCCTTGGTAAAGTTAATGATTATTGTCTTTATGATTCTTGTACTTTTTATAGATGCTTGTCATCCTTATGAACCATTTAAATGTCCAGGAGATGGAAACTGTACTATATTTCAATTCAGTATTTATGCGATGGTGCTCCAGATTGTTCGGATGGTTATGATGAAGATATGCGATTATGTACAGCAGGTAAGACACACATATTTGGAGCACATACATGTTTGTATTTCTTCACTTTTTAATTTTTAACTTGATTAGGTAACTTGATTGTTCACTTCTTTAATTTATAGTATATGAAAATTTTTTATTTGTGTTGTAAAAATGTTCATTTTTTGATGTAATTTTTTTTTAAAGTTTATCACAAAAATATCATCGACTTTTCAAGTCTGTAGAATAGAAAAAGTAGATTTTAATTTCAAAATAAATGCGATTAACAATAGTCGTCATAATTGACGACTATATCAGCCTATGTACTTACATATATAATATTTTTTAACATTCACGTAAAAGTTTAGGCTATAAATTTTGTAATATAGTACATAAGTATGTATGAGTGATAATATGCTCTGTTTTATCCTAAGAAAATTTGCAATTTAGAAATTTAATATACATATATTGTACAGCTTAATAAAAATATTTATACCTTAATCTCAAATTTGATATTTTTTAACAAATTTATTATTTTAATATTTGAAAATTTATAATTTTAGCAAAACGACCTCCAGTCGAAGAAACTGCATCATTTTTACAAAGTTTAATTGCATCACACGGACCTAATTATTTAGAAAAATTATTTGGCAGTAAAGCTAGAGATGCATTAGCACCATTAGGTGGTGTCGAAAAAGTTGCAATAGCACTAAGTGAATCTCAAACAATTGAAGATTTTGGAGCAGCATTACATTTAATGAGGTAATCAATAAAACTTTAGTTATATTAAATAAAAGATATGAAGTAGTAAATAACTGGCATTAAATTACATTATATTTAATTTAAATTACTATATACATAATTACATTTATTTATTTTTACAGATCCGATTTGGAACACTTACGATCTGTGTTTATGGCTGTAGAAAATGGTGATTTGGGAATGTTAAAATCATTGGGCATAAAGGATTCAGAATTAGGCGATGTAAAATTTTTCCTGGAAAAATTAGTTAATACAGGTTTCCTTGACTGAGTAGGACCAGATCCAGCTTCTCCATACTATTATTCAGTACCAATCAATCCACACTTCTATTCGTATTTAGGTTCTTATATGGATAATTATAATTACTAAATATAATAAAGAAATTTTAGTTTAATCATATGTTAAAAAACAAAAACAGAAAACAAAGAAAAAAACTTATCTTTTCGTATTCTTTAAACACTTGCACTAACATTTCTATTGATTTTTCTTTTGTAATGTATTTTTCTAATTTAATCAAAGCAAACAAAATATAAAATAGAATAAAAATAAAGCATAAAGCATTTTTGAATTTACATATACATACTATATAAAAAACAACTAATTAAAATCAACTGACACACAAAAACATTTGATATGTTAATTCAACTATGCTTTTTGTATTTACACTATACACATTTTTCTATACATATATATGTATTTAAAAAGCATACTTTCATAAAACATGTATAATTAGGCTGGAATTATATACAATCATGAAAATTTCATTGAATATTTACGTTATATGCATGAAATAAAAAAGGTGTTTTGTATGTTTAAGATAATGTTTCATTACAAATCTTGCATATAATTATCTGATCTTGAAGCAGAAAAAAAAATACAAATTAAAATTATGCCTGTCCTCTAATAATTACATGAAATTATATGTACGTATTACTGAAATATGTCTTTTTTATTCTTTAACGTTTATGCTAAATGTAATTAATTATATCGGATTATGCGAAATAAAATTTTCTTGCTGTTAAGATGTTCATTTTTATAAATTTATTTAAAGTTTTTACATAACATCCTTTTTAATATAGAAAAAAAAATCTTCAAAACCTTGTATACACTTAATAACAAATATTAAAACGGGAAGCAGGATCGGCTCAAACAATGAATTAATATACAACATGAATTGAGAACAAAAAAAAAAAAAAACAAACAAATAAAATAATTTAAAAAATGTAATTATATGTGTATAATTAAAAGGTATAGAAATTATACTTATTTATGAATAATTATATTCTTATTATATTACTATATCTTTTTTAATCTTTAACGGTCATGCTAAATGTAAATTTAACATAATTTTTAAACTTAATTTAATGCCAATACAATACATCTGGAATACTCAAAAAATATAAAAATTGTGATAAACACTTCAATTCAATTTTTATATTTTTTGAGTATTCTAGATGTGTTATTTTGGTGTTGAATTAAATCGTAAAAACTTCTCAATTTCATTAAAACACAGTTTTGGTTTTTAGGGATAGTTTAGAAATGTGTATCAGTGTCGGGTGTGGGTAATCTTATTTTTTTTGAGTCAACTATGATTTTATTTTTTACAATTTATTTTTTATTTTTTATTTACAAATTTCAGATACCAATAAATTACAGTAAGTAAGAAGCGATTATAATGTGAAAAACAAAATGATCTTTTCGGTATATATTCATACATATATGTACATATATATTACTATATGAAAAAACTAAAATGAAAAACTTATAAATAAATAAACGTACATACATATATACACATCTAAATTAAATGTTTACTTAATTTGTTATAGTAGCATAAAATATACATTGGTATATTATGAAAATAAATTCGAAAATGAAATAGGTAAATTAAAACTAATAAAATAATAAGTTGTAACAAGTTGGAAAAAATATATAAGAAAATTAAAAAAAAAAACAGATAGAAAATTTGATTTAATATCATTTACTGTTCTAAAATTATAAATAATTTTAATGCAAAATAATCTACTTATGTATAGGATTTGGAAGAAAGTAAGAGGGTAGTAAATAAATAACATGAAAATAAAAGGATATCGTTATGAAAAGTGATTTTTTTTCAGAAAATATATAAAGTCGAACTTTATTTAAAATGTAATTCAATCTTAATTGTCAACATTTTTATATTGATAATTATCATAAAATATTACAAAATGTGTTTCGTCACTGTTTACGTTTTTATTTTACATTTTATTTATTATACCAGAAATGTAAATTAGAATCAATAGTAAACTTTCTAATTTAGTATTGGTACACAGTAGACAAAACTAATTTCAGTTTTCAGATACATTCTTGTCATGAATTCAAATTTATAAATTTATTTTCAGATTCAGTTAGTATTTTATTTTGAAAATAATTTGTTTTTTAACTCCTGGTACATTCCGGAAAAGTTGAAATAATTAATAAGAAAACAAAATTTAATAAAAATTGGTTTTTAATTTTTTAAAAATGAATAATTTTAAAGAAAATTTCGATAGTTTTGATGTTTTACTGAATTTTAAACGAAAATTTTAAAAAGGATTTAAATGATTGAGTTGAAACAAAAAATTTCTATATTCACATATTATGAAAAGAAAATAGAGAAAACATCAAAAATATAATGAAAATAAAAAAGACGTTGAATTTTCAAATTCAAAAATGAAAATTGAAGTTATGGGAGACAAACTCTGAATGGGTCGTTCTTAACAGATAAACAGAAAATGAAATTAACAGATGAATTAAATACATTTATGTATAGATGTACATTGTGTATGATGTAAAACTGTGTAATTACATCATGTTATTTTGCATTGATATTTAAAACATAATTAAAAATTTTTATCATTAAAATAAGGTAAAAAAGTAAAATACTGATGTTTCATTTATTTTAGTTTGATTTAAGTAATTCGTTTGAAAAATACTCCCTTTCAGAATAATTTTTTTTCCAGGAAAACAAACTGATATTAAATTTATACATGTGTCTGTTAACACACCAAGCACTTAATAGAAAATCACATTGTAAATTGCAATAAGATAAAATAAATATCGTATTAATCTCATTTGGTTTGACTCTACAGAATAGTGCATTGAATTTTGTCTTCTTTCTTGTTTTTAATTGAAAAGCATTTGAATTTTTATGAATTAAATATTTTATCAATGAAATTTCAACATTAGTGGGGCTTTGAGCGTATGTATTTAAGTGGAGATTTATTTTACATGTAAATGTGTCATGTTTACAATCACAACTTACCTTTTTTACATATAAATATAAAATTTTACATACAATAGTGTACACGTACGTATAAAATATTAAATTGAATTGTTTTTTATAACATTATGACATTTACATTTAATAAAAACAGAATTAATATGTCATAAAAGCAGAAACATATTATTAGGCCCGTGGATGAAATTTCATTTCTTGTATTATCATAATAATATTAAAAAAAAAAAACATTAATTTAAAATAATAATCTGGTTAAAACCAATCAATTTCTATTTCACCTAATATACACGAGTGTACACAGGACTATCATAAATTATAATATGCACTTTAACCAATCCCCTGGAAAGTAAGTGTAAAATTTTCTATTTATTACGATTTAAACTAACAGAAAAAGGATTCTTGAATTGAAAAAAGAAAAGAAAGAAATGAAACTACTTATTTATTTTCATTTTAGAAATTCAATGCCACTGAAATAATAAAATAAATAAATCATTCCAAAACAGAAAAATTTAAGGTCAAAATAAATTAAAGTAATACGTAAGATTTTTCTATGACTGTTGGTATCATTTTTCTTTTCTAATCACACGTAATTTTGAATAATAAATATTGAATATTATATATTACAATCAGGATATGGAAATCAGTTGTTCAGCATTAAACATCACACAAAAAAATTATTTTGTTGTATTAAGAAATACTAAAAATATTTTTAGGAAATTGAAAACAAATATTTACTTGAATTTATCTAGAGTAAAAGATATTAACAACTTTTGAAGTAAAATGATAATTACAAAAGTGATTGGTTTACTTCTTGTGTTTTCAATCCAAAATTGTCAAGGATATGATCCTATAGAAACGATTAAGGATATCATAAAAACATACAACATCACACATATCAATATATTTTATAAGCAAACGATAAATAACAACGACGAGATTGAACAAGAACTTATTTTGAGACTTATTAATTGCTCGGAAGTCACTGTTATGGTCGTGACGGATTACAAAAAAAATCTCTACAATAATGTTAACTCAATATATTCTATTAATGTCGTTTTTCTAAGTAAAGTTTACAATCCCATATTTGATGAAGTTGAGAATTTGGTACAATGGAAGTTCATCATTATTGAATTGACGACTACCTGGAGATTCCAAAACATTCAGAATTTTTTTAATATGTTAAAAATAAATTACATAACAAATGCTGTATTATTTCTAAACAATGGAATTTATAAGTATAGATTAACACCAGAAATTGAAGTTGTCAATATATCTAGAAGCACAACTGAGGGGTTTTTTGAGAATTCGTTTCGGAAAAATTTTTATGGATTAAAACTTCGGACAAGTGTTGCACCTGAGAGCTACAGAGCATTTTTTGATAAACAAAAACTCGAATTTACAGGAACTTCTGTATTGGGGTTTAAAGAGTTTGTGAAATTTATCAACTCCTCATACATACAGACTTTGCAAAGTATTACTTCTGATTCGCGGATAATAAAAGATTTATTTCAAAGGAAACAACTTGATATAACGATGAACTTTGTTATAGCAAAAGTAATAAGTGATCTGCAGTACAGCGGTGTTTATCCAGTGAAAATAGTTCGCGCCTGTTTTGTGTTGCCTATGTGTCGAGAAATTCCAACTTCAATGTACGTCGTTTTACCCTTTCATTATGAACTTTGGATATCAATCTTTGTTTCAATAATTTTCTTTTCGATCATTATACATTTAACAAAAAAGATTATTATCAAAAAATCAGAGTTTGGAGAAGTGTTTATTCAAGTTTTATGTGGAACTTTGTTCATTTCATATCCAAAGGATTTTTCAAAAGAACAAAAACGTCGTCTACGTTTAGTTTACATCACAATATTTATATTTGGATTTATTCTGACCAGTTATTATTTGACATTTGCAACAAGTTTTTTCGCAAAGACTATGTACAAACCTCAAGTTGATACTTTCGAAGAAATGATGACAGAAGATATTAAAGTCTTAGTTGATAATAGTTCAAATCAAATACCACGATTTTTCGATTTTCCTGAGGGTTTTGAAGAAAAAATGTTTGTAGAAGTAAATTCTAAAGAGTATTTTAAATCAGTACTTAAACTGAATACGACTTATGCATTTCTTACTGATGAAGACAGAATTCCTACTCTATTCAAGCAACAGCGATTATTAAAAACACCACTTTTTCGTAAATCAAATCTATGCACATCCCAATTTTTCATGGGATATCTGGTGCATCCGAAATCATATTTACTAACTCCATTGAAGACATTCATAGAAATGGCCAAGGAAGGTGGACTTTTTGATTATTGGGATTTAATATCTTATCGTATTTACATAGCAAATAAAAAAATGAAAGAAATGAAAGATAAAGATGATGGCCCAAAAGTAATAAATTTAGGTCATTTAAAAGTAGTTTGGATTATGTGGGCTTCTGGGTTACTACTCAGTTGTATGTGTTTTGTTCTAGAACTTCGGGAAAAAATAAAAAAAATAAGTTTCACATGTGTTGCACGGATTCGAAATTATTTTAAACAATGAGTCTCTGTCTTAGATATATCTACTTAATATTTACATTTGTCACTTATCAGTTCTAATGTGTTATTTGAAATTTTGATGTTTAACCAAGCACACTAAATTTATACGAAATACTGACGTCACAATTTTATTATTAACAAAAAATTATTGTTATTATGTATTATGATAAAAAAAAGTGTACAAAAACTTACTTACACATATTTGATATGTATATTGTAACGGTAAATTTTATTAATCAAAGTACTTGCACCATATTATTTTTTTTGATATTTAAGGAAATAAATAATATCATATAATATGAAAAAAATCAAAAACTTATGTTTCATTTATTTTAATTTGATTCAAATAATTTGTACGGAAAATACTCCTTTTTAGAATTAATTTTTTTTTTGCAGGAAAACAAAGTGATATTAATTTTATATATGTGTTTAATTATACCCCAAGTACTTAATAGAAAATCACATTGTAAATTTCAATAAGATAAAACAAATATTGTATTAATCTCACTTGGTTTGACTCTACAGAGTAGCGAATTGAATTTCTACTTTTTCTTTTGTTTTTTTAATTGAACAGCGTTTGAATTTTTATGAAATGAATATTTTATCAATGAAATTTCAACGTTAGTGGGGCAATTATCCTGTTATTTTCATTCTTTAGTAGTGGCTAGAAAGAGTACGGTTTTAATTTTGAAAAATTTTTCTGCAATTCTTCTTGTAATCATTTGCCACATGTTCTACATTGGTTTCAGATCAGGTGACCAATTAATGGATTAATTTTTCCAATTGCACCAATCGTGAAATGTTAGAACGATACAGCACAGTAATTAAAAATAAAGGTTTTCCAAGAAAATTTCAAAAAAATCCTTAAATTTTTATTATTTATCCATATAAAATTTTGTACTGGTTGCAAATGTTTTGCACTTTAAAAAATTGACTTAGTAATTGATTTTTTTTTGTTTTTTAAAATAATGTAGTATTAAGAAGCCAAAATAATATTTTTAAAATGACAACATATTAGTAAATAAAATAAAACAATATTTCGTAAATCCAGTTTTTATTAGCACATTAAATAGAGGGTTTTTAAAATTTAAAATTTAGTTGCAAATGTTTTGAACGGGACTGTGTATTTGTACTTTTATATGTATGTACATATAATACCTTTTTTTTTATATTTAATATTATGACATTTATCTACATTTAATAAAAACAGAATTAATATGTCATGAAAGCCGAAGCATATTATCAGGCTCGTGGATGGAATTTTATTTCTTGTATTACCATAATAATAATGAAAAAAAAAACATTAATTTAAAATAATAATGGGAGTTTCAATGCATTACGTAAACCACCTCTTATTATGTTTAAAATTTGAATGGATCATGAGTTGAATGGAGAATTAATTATGCGATTGTTTAAAAAAACTAACTCTCTCTACATTTGATAATTTGTATGTTTTGTTTCAATTTTAATCAATAAATAAAAATAAAAATAATAAATATTACAAAAAATACTGATTATGATAATTGTAATAATAAAATGATGACTATCTGAATACTTCCAGTCTAGTTTGCATAGGTTAACACGTTAATATTCCATAACCAACCTACAAAAAAATACCTAATCTAACTAAAAACGCGTTAACCTACACTCACGATCAGTGGGTAAACAAATATGTACTTTTATAACTGTAACTTCCTAATGCAAGTATATTGACCGTAACTGCATCTATAAGTAATTACTAATCACTACATATTTATTATACTATAATACATTTTCCTAGACATAATGTCAACTAAAATGTAACGAACGTTCACATTGATAATATGTATGTACTTAAGTCTGTTAAGAAATTTCTTAAACGAATGTATAATCTCGTGGATTTTAATTAATCAGAATAAAAAGAAAATTATTTCATATTGTATACATTTGATTATTTACTATCAAATTGTACATACATATATAAGTACATAATATCTGAAATAAGTTTTATATACTCATACATATGATACATATAAGATGTCTTAGGAGCTCTCATTATTTTAATAAAGATTTTAAAGAAGAGCTGTAATATCAAATGAAATATATGTATTTGTCTCGAATATACGTAAGTATATGAATGAAGAAATGATAACAACATCACAATGCAGTATTAAATTTGACGTGGAAGTTCAGTTTATTACTATTAATTCAATGATTTAGAACGTTTATTTAATATTTTTCATTTTTTGTCTTAATTTTGTTATCAAAAATTTTCAAATATGTTGCCTTGTTATTGATAATTCAAAATTATTTAAAATAATTTAAAAATTAAAAATAAAAATTAACATCGCTAATATATGTACGTACATATGTAATAAAGCACAGTGATGATTAAAAAATTTGTTTTCCATAATTTAATGTTTACTCGTTTATAATCGGAAAAAAACATCACGATAGACAAAAAAATTATAGAACATTAATTCACAGTCGAATAAAATAATTCAGTGTTTAGTTAAAAATAGAACCATCATCACCTTCTGAAATGATAGCAGCTGTTGATGATTTAAACGATGCCTTATTTATACCTTGGTTACCTTATGATAAATTTCGAAAAAAATTTGCAGGTTTGTTATAAAAATTATGATTTTTGTATTCCATTTTTTTTTTCTTTAAATTGAAAATGAAAATGCGGTTTATAGGTTACTATTACTACTGTACATGTTCATTTACATTTTTAAATACCTACGTATATTGTATGTAGATTTAATATGTTACAATGTATTTGTACAATTGATAAGAAAAAATAAATATAAAATATGTGTCTTATCACTTGATACCTATGATAACGAATACTTACATGTACATAGTGTTCATTGTTTTATATGAAGTGAAAATATAAATTACGAAAACTTGAATATCTATATTTTAATAAATGTACTTATACGTACGTGGTTATACCATTTCTGATTTTATAACTTTCTACGAGCATTCATATAGCACACAGATACACACAAATACATTCATACATATGTATTAATTCTACAGAAAGTAAAATAAAAGAAAACATTGTAACTCGATACATTTTTCCTTACGTACATCTTATTAACTTGTATTGTTTACATACAAACATTATTGTTACATACATACTATATGTATGTATTGTATGTACATCTATATTATGTTTATATATTATTACATATGTGCACAAAACAATCTTATGTGTGTATATATGTACATTTTACCTTCTGTTAATTTATACTAGAAATTTATTTTGTATTTAATCTCGTAGGCTATTAAAATTTATAAATTTAAATTTAGTTTTTGTGTACACAAATACGCAAAAGAAATGTGTAAAATAATAAGATACGCATACAATATGAGTACATGATTTAAAAGCGATATTAAGTTTAGTATTTCTAAGAAAAATCACATAAAAATTTGAATTTACATAGGTATATACTAGAAATTTTGATAACAAAGTTCTTATCACTAATCTTATTACAAAACAGTTAATGCAGATGCAGGTATTCTACACGTATTTTTGATAGTATGTAGATTACATTTCACAGTGTGAATTTTCAATATACATACATATGTACATATGTACATCAATATTATGTATGGTTACTTCAATTGAAAAGTTTGATTATATATGTATGTAGGTATTTATATTTTGTTTATACCCTATAAATTATCTTCATAGACAAAATTTCAGAAGTCATTAATTATTTTGAATAAAATCATTTTGTATGTCATTCCATTATCCTTTTATGTAATTACATATATACACATTACACAGGTATTTATATGTCATATATGATTTATTTATGCAATGCAATTGCATTGCAATACCAAAACACAACATGATTGATGTTAAAAACGTTTTTGTATAACGTATATTGGTTTTCTTCGTTCTCGCTCGACCAAACAAATTTTTAAGTTGAAGTTGAATTGAATGACGAAGAATACTGACAGCGCAGGGCAGGTATAAATAAATGGAGAAACGCAAATTGTTTGTTTGTGTATTTTCAGGTTTAAGAAATACTTGTTTATTTGTTTGTTATTGTATGAAATGTAATATCAGATGGAAGATCGAACTTGGATCAAACTAGAAAGTGTTAGGTTGAAGCAGTGCTATCGCTATCAAATTTCAGAATCAGAATTAGTGGTTCTTGAATTTTATTATCATATAAACGATTGATTTGCAATTAGCAAAAGGATAGTGCTGAATAGGAGGTTCAAACTTCAAATATCTAAAATCAAACTAATGTATGTGCAATAAAAATAAAGATACGCTACTAATGTACTACTTTCAACCAGGGGTTAATCAAACTTCGTTTAATTAAAATTGAAATATTACGTATAATACATTACTTCAAAAACAATTCCTTACTTACCCTATGTGATCATTGATCTATATGCATTACTGTGTACAGTTGAAATGAAATCACTTATCAAGTTATCACTATTCACTTTCACTATCACAATTCACTCATACCACAGCTCAGGCTCAGACTCATCTCATACCAATATAAACTGTGTATCAATCATGAATCAACCAATACCAAAATCCATCAAACTAACAAGCAAAGTAAGTCAATTTATAACAATAAGCCAGAACACTCTCCACGTGTTTTTTTATCATTTATTCTCCTTGGTTTCAAATACGGTTTTGCAAAAATTGAAATATTACAATGGATTTGTACTTTGTTTTGAGTTTAGTTTGGATGACGGGTGTAGTTAACAGTTTGTTTACTCAAGAAAGAAGAAGAGTGAACTAACTTAATATAGATTCCCTTTGCTAACAAGCAGCGGCGGCTCTAGGCTGATTTGGTCAGAGGGGCTAAACAGGATATGGATTTACATTATCCAAAAGTATCATATATGTACATATACAAGGCTGAGTAAAAATTAAGGCATAGTTGTATTTTTGAAAGAAAAATGACCATATTTTATGACTTAATGAAAATTTCAACGCGAAATAAAAAAGTATTATTACATCTGAATAAACTTAACTATCGTACGTAAAAAAGGATTTTTGATTGTATTTACAAACTACAAAAATATTGAAAAATTGTCAAATAGGCACTTTTCTAGATGAACAAAAGCAAAGGCACACATAGATTTTAATATAAAAATCTATGATAAAAAAGATTTTTTTACCAATGTTTAACATCTAGTTAGGTATCCTTTTTGACGTATTACTTTTTTTTAGTTTGGAGTTAACTGGACCAATTTATGAGCAATGCCTATTATTTCCCATTCTTTCAATAATACAGTCTTGAGTCACGTTTTAATTGAGTCCTGCATTATTGAAAGAATGGAAAATAATAGACCAAGATATTGCTCATAAATTGGTCCAGTAAATTTCAAGCCGACTAAAAGTAGTACGTCAAAAACTAACTAGATGTTAAACATTGTTGAAAAGCCTTTTTTATCATAGACTTTTATATTAAAATCTGAGTGTCTTTGTTTTTGTCCATCTAGAAAAGTGCCTATTTGACAATTTTTCAATTTTTTGGGGTTTGCAAATACAATCAAAAATCGTTTTCCATGTACGACAGTAAAGTGTATCCAGATGTAATAATAGTACAACTGTGCCTTCAAGAAATAAGAAATAAATAAAACTCTTCAAAAAACTACAAAAAAATAATTCGACTGACTAATAATAAACTTTAAAAATGAAATAACATAAAATAATTACTTTTTAATTTTCACGTCGTTCTTTTAAAAAGTACAAATACACATTTATTTTAGAATTAGAACCTTTAAAATTTATTTTAAAAATATACAATTTTTTTTGTCTATTTTTGTAATCTTTTTTCAAATATTTATTCAAATTCCGTTTTTCATTCATTTATATCTTTATTTCACAATTGTTTCAAACTAAATATTTATTAACCGAAAAATAGATTTTCTTTTCAAAGGAAAGTTTTTCAAAAACAAATCAAAATTCTTTTTGATTTAAAGAAGGTACTAAAATTTCTAAAGCAAAAAGGTCTATTTTTAGCTCACAATGTTAATAAGAAATTTAAATTTTTTTATGAATTGAACTATTCATTTACATATACTATATAAAAAAAATTTCAGTTTTGTGAAATTAAAACTGAAAATTGACAACAACATAAAAGGACATAACAACATAAAAGGACATAACAACATAAAAGGACATAATTCTACTCAAATGTTGCATATATAATATAGTATGTATTATAAATTAAATACATACCATATGATAAAGTTTTCTTATCGTGTTGATAAATATATATATATGTATATACTTACATTACATGTACGTACATGTATGTATATATGGAAATGAACGTATATATTATATGTACATACATATGATAATACATATATTATATTCTGTATTAATTTTCGGTTTGATCGTGTTGTGTATAAAATATATACAACAAAAACAAACCTTTAGGACTGCGATTTATTTAGCCCCTGAGTTAAACATCACACATCACACATGTTAGTAAAAAACATTTTCTCATTCACACTGTATGATTTTTTCTCCTAACAGTGAGAGAAAATTCACAGGTCTACAACATTTCCCCTATGAGTATCATCAAACTAGATCGTTGCATTATCACTGTATAACTATAACTTTAAGTATGTATATGCTAATACAGTGTATACTCTTTTTGTTGCTGAGGGAAATAAACTCTTGCAATATGCAACAAAACACAATCATACGGGGCTACAACTCGATAGCCCCATTCATACCAATTTTTCCATATAAATTAAAAAATAAAAAAAAATATGTATGAACGAAATTGTATTGAAAATACAAAGAGAATTCTCTTTTTTGGGACTGTAAATAAATTAGTCCCTTGTATTGAATATTGATAAACTCTTTTATTCTATATGTTTATATGCACATTGAATAAATATTGCTGGGGCTATAAGCGATTAGCCCGTTGTATTGGATGTTGATAAATTCTTATATTCTTCATGTTTACATGCACATTGTATACATATTGCTTGGGACTTTGTTATTATTATATTGAATATTGATAGGTAGTTTTAACATAGGCGTTCTTAAAAAAAGTTTAAGGGGGCAAATAATAAAATAATTATGAAAAAGAAATATAAATAATAGGGTAAAGTATACAAATATTGATACTTTATTTAGGAATTTAGGAATTTTGGTGAGAAAAAAAATTTCCTATTAAATTGCGGTCAAAAATAGAGATTAATTTAATATATTCCCAGACAATCTTGGTGGGGCATAGCCCTGTTTGCCCCAAACGTAGGGCCGCGTCTACTAACAAGTACATAATACCAGAGATCCTATATTAAAGAGATAACTCATTTTTGAATTTCACGCTAAAATTTTAAAAAACCAGTGCGAAAGATCAGAATGAAGTTGAAGCTGGGTAAAGTTCAGCATTTACCAGCTTCAAAGTTCTATCCATATGATCTTTCTATTAAGAAACAAGACTTTATATTACAGCCATATGATAAGTCACGATTTTACATACGTTTGATTGTGTGTATATTTAAATATATGACTTCAATTAGTTACGCATGAATGATCACTGGGTCTTTCGTTTTGTGCAATACATTTTGTTTGTGTATTCCTAGAATTATGATCGGATCTACATTTTTTTTTTATTAAAATTTGCAAGCATATATTTTGTTTGTGTAATTTCATTACACACAATTTTTCTAATTCTGGACTATTTAATTGTTCATGATCATGAATATATTTTGTTTGTGTATTCTTTAAAGTTTGAATACAAAATTTTAAAAGCCAAAAATTGAATATTGAGTTTATGAAATTTTGTACTGCATTATATTATAATTTGCATGACGTATATTTTGTTTGTGTAATTTCATGACGAAAAAATTTTCTGATTCTAGTTTTTGATCATGAAAATGAATAATTTTTGATTTTTTTTGATGACGTACATATGCTCATGTACTATAATACATATACATATGTCCATATATACATATATACATTGATACATGCATATAATTAATGCATACAAATATATGGATATATAAAATAACATTTTATTATGTATCAAAAAAATAAAATAATATTTTATTATTATAGTGCTATAATTGATGCAATGATGATTGGATATATAAAATGTTATATTATATATCCATATATTGATCTTAATACTTAATGTATAAACGTATGTATGTACATACAAATGTATATACATAGATTTGTGTGCAATAATTATATGTATGTATCTATACATGTATGTATGTACATGAGCATATGTACGTACAAATGTATATACATATGTACGCACATTCCTTTTACAAAACAAAAATCAAAAATTATTCATTTTCATGATCAAAAACTAGAATCAGGAAATTTTTTCGTCATGAAATTACACAAACAAAATATACGCCATGCGAATTATAATATAATGCAGTACAAAATTTCATAAACTCAATATTCAATTTTTGGCTTTTAAAATTTTGTATTCAAACTTTAAAGAATACACAAACAAAATATATTCATGATCATGAACAATTAAATAGTCCAGAATTAGAAAAATTGTGTGTAATGAAATTACACAAACAAAATATATGCTTGCAAATTTTAATAAAAAAAAAAATGTAGATCCGATCATAATTCTAGGAATACACAAACAAAATGTATTGCACAAAACGAAAGACCCAGTGATCATTCATGCGTAACTAATTGAAGTCATATATTTAAATATACACACAATCAAACGTATGTAAAATCGTGACTTATCATATGGCTGTAATATAAAGTCTTGTTTCTTAATAGAAAGATCATATGGATAGAACTTTGAAGCTGGTAAATGCTGAACTTTACCCAGCTTCAACTTCATTCTGATCTTTCGCACTGGTTTTTTAAAATTTTAGCGTGAAATTCAAAAATGAGTTATCTCTTTAATATAGGATCTCTGATAATACATAACAAGACGTCAAGAAGTCGACTTAAAACATGCTTAAAACATATCTTTCTTCTTGATATTTTTGTTTCATTTCATCTCAATTCTCAAACGAATTAATATTTAATAATAAATTAAAATAAGCGGCAAGCGCTCTTGGTTTTCTTTCTAGTTTCAGTTTCATTTCAGTTTCTATTTGTCAGAAGTTGGAAAAAGTTAAAGATTTAATTTTTAATTGTGGTTTTCACTAATATTATTTTAATTGCAATTATTTTGTAATTTTCTTTTTCGAAATTATTAATTTTATTTAAATTACTAAAAATGCCGGTTTTTTAATTGTGATAAAAATAATTTTATATTTTTTAATCATTCGGAAATTCATATTTTAAAAAAGTTAAAAACATCCTGTTCTGTAATTGTAGTTTTTTAAATAATTTTGTAATTAGTGAATGTGGTGAAGAAAAGTGAATTAATTTTAAAAGTTGTGACTTGAATAATTCAAATTAATTGACACCTGTTCCTAATAATAAATTTTGTAAATGCTTCATTTGAAAATCTATTTAATTTGTAAAAAAATTGATGTATGATCAATTGTATTAGTGTTTATGAAAAAAATTTTTAAAATACATATAATAAAAAATTTTCATTGAAATAATTTTAATTTAATTTTTAAATTACCTTTTTTCTTTAAATAAAAAAAAAATGTATACTTCAAAAAGAGTCTAGTTCTATTCAAACAAAAATTCATTTCGAACTTCAACTACAACTTGACAATTCAGTTTATTTATACCATACCAAAGAAGTTTAATCTAAAAAGAAGAATCAATTTTGACTTTCACGCTAAAATTTTAAAAAACCAGTGCGAAAGATCAGAATGAAGTTGAAGCTGGGTAAAGTTCAGCATTTACCAGCTTCAAAGTTTTATCCATATGATCTTTCTATTAAGGGACAAGACTTTATATTACAGCCATATGATAAGTCACGATTTTACATACGTTTGATTGTGTGTATATTTAAATATATGACTTCAATTAGTTACGCATGAATGATCACTGGGTCTTTCGTTTTGTGCAATACATTTTGTTTGTGTATTCCTAGAATTATGATCGGATCTACATTTTTTTTTTTTTAATTAAAATTTGCAAGCATATATTTTGTTTGTGTAATTTCATTACACACAATTTTTCTAATTCTGGACTATTTAATTGTTCATGATCATGAATATATTTTGTTTGTGTATTCTTTAAAGTTTGAATACAAAATTTTAAGGCCAAAAATTGAATATTGAGTTTATGAAATTTTGTACTGCATAATTATAATTCGCATGGCGTATATTTTGTTTGTGTAATTTCATGACGAAAAAATTTTCTGATTCTAGTTTTTGATCATGAAAATTAATAATTTTTGATTTTTGTTTTTTAAAAGGAATGTACGTACATATGTATATACATTTGTACGTATATATGCTCATGTACATACATACATGTATAGATACACACATATAATTATTGCACACAAATATATGTATATACATTTGTATGTACATACGTTTATACATTAAGTATTAAGATCAATATATGGATATACAATATAAGATTTTATATATCCAATCATCATTGTATCAATTATAGTACTATAATAAAATATTATTTTATTTTTTTGATACATAATAAAATCTTATATTGTATATCCATATATTGATCTTAATACTTAATGTATAAACCTATGTACATACAAATGTATATACATATATTTGTGTGCAATAATTATATGTATGTATCTATACATGTATGTATGTACATGATCATATATACGTACAAATGTATATACATATGTACGTACATTCCTTTTACAAAACAAAAATCAAAAATTATTCATTTTCATGATCGAAAAATAGAATCAGAAAATTTTTTCGTCATGAAATTACACAAACAAAATATATGCCATGCGAATTATAATTATGCAGTACAAAATTTCATAAACTCAATATTCAATTTTTGGCCTTAAAATTTTGTATTCAAACTTTAAAGAATACACAAACAAAATATATTCATGATCATGAACAATTAAATAGTCCAGAATTAGAAAAATTGTGTGTAATGAAATTACACAAACAAAATATATGCTTGCAAATTTTAATAAAAAAAAAAAAATGTAGATCCGATCATAATTCTAGGAATACACAAACAAAATGTATTGCACAAAACGAAAGACCCAGTGATCATTCATGCGTAACTAATTGAAGTCATACATATATTTAAATATACACACAATCAAACGTATGTAAAATCGTGACTTATCATATGGCTGTAATATAAAGTCTTGTCTCTTAATAGAAAGATCATATGGATAGAACTTTGAAGCTGGTAAATGCTGAACTTTACCCAGCTTCAACTTCATTCTGATCTTTCGCACTGGTTTTTTAAAATTTTAGCGTGAAAGTCAAAATTGATTCTTCTTTTTAGATTAAATTTCTTTGACCATACCGATCGTTGATCAATTCAATTTCATTTCAATATCAAATACGAATTCAATTATTGCAGTTGCAGTTGGTTTCAATTCAAATGTACATACATACATATTTTGTTTTGTGAAGTGAGTCAGTGAAATAAATAAAAAACTAAAATATCTAATTTTAATTTAAAATATTCAAAAAAAAAAAAAAATAAATAAATAATAATAATAATAATAATTAAAAAGTTGATACAGAAACCTTTTCTAAAACGAAATATAATCGCATAAAATTTATTTTCTATTGTCTTTTACAGTCATGGTAAAAAAAATGTATCTGAATATTTTGTTGTAAAATTTAATTTTTTTTTTTCTTATCTACACTTAAGTTACCTACATTGAAAACGAAAAAAAAAGGGGATCATTTTCTTGTGTTCATTTTTATTACACAGATGTGTGATTTATATTCTAAAGGGCTTAAAGTGAAAAGTTAATTAGTGTTTTTATTAGATGATAAGAATATATTATGATAATTAATTTAAGTGTTTCGCACATATAATAAATCTCTCATACAAGCATAATAGGATTACCTATACATATTTTGTACAAATAACAATAATAGAAATTTTGTTGTTTTTTTTTTTTTGTATGCGGAATGGATAACACCCACGATAATTTTTAAAACGTGAAATTAAATGCTTGATAATAATGGAGCCCTCTATTGTAGGTAAGTTTCATATTTCGATACTAAAAGCAACTTTATTTTTGTATGTATATCTACATATATGCATAATAACATTAATTTTTTGTGATCTGCAATTATTCACAAACAAATTTACTTTGAACTTCTAGTTACACTTTTGTATAGAAAAATACGATAAAATGACAGACAGCTCCTGTTTTGTGAAATATGTACATGAGGCACCTACGTTGAATTGTAATTCATTTCAATACCAACATACAAACAAATAAATAAATGATTATAATTTGTTTGACACAGCTATATTGACACTAATTCTTTGCCCTGTTTTGTTGTATTAGTAAATGTACACAGTACAATGAATGTATATAATAATGTATACAAAAATATATAAATAAAATGAAATTGTGAGGTAGAAAAGGGAGGAAATTCATGATAAAAAATATTTTTAAATCTAAATATTCTTAGCTTCTACTTCTTGTGCTTATGTTCTTAGTTCTTACCTTGTTTTCCATTGCATTATTTTTTTATACGATACCATGAGCCATCTCCAATCAAAGGTCATTGCTTAGTTGGCTTAGTATCATTGTAGTCATGTTATTGTGGTGTTATACATACGTGCATATACATTGTGTGTAAATCTGATTGTGAATTGTGACAATGTGTGTTTTTATACCATATGTATGTATATGCATATGTAGTCCGTCCACCTATGTATGTTGTATGCTTTAACCTTTTATTTGTTCGATATGCATGTTTTACCTTGGCATTCAAGTCTTTTGTTTTTATTGTCATCATCAAACGTTGAACGAATAATTAATGTGGTTTTTTAAAATGAGTGTAGCTACATGTATTACCAGGTATTACATATATGTAGATACTAATAATCATGCTTTGTTGTAATAAAACGTTTTTCTTCTGTCTTGTCTATAAAAATAAAAACTTTGATTTTTAATATTTGAATTTTATTTAATTTCCTCACATATCCAAAATCAAATAATTAGGCAAGTGTCTATATCACTTAACCGTGTTATGATCATTACAGAACGTAATGCATTTTGATATTTGTTTATAACATGTAAGTCAAATAAAATGTAGGTACCTACATAAAATCAAAATAAAAATGATTCCAAGGAATTGTCTAGTTTTTTATTTCAAACACATACAAAATACAGACATTAATTCAACAAGATACTCAGAAATTGTGGGTTTTGTTTCCTTATCAAATTTTAAGTTTATCTTTTAATCAAATTTATTCGAATTAGGTACATAGGTATTTTTAAAAAAATTATTTTTGCTTTAGATTTAATTAATACTTTAATTTCTTGATGCATGCAAATTGTGAATTTTAGTATCGCATGGCAACACACGTATATAAATATTTTAATTAAAATTTTAATTAATTTTTGTTGTTAAACGTTAATTAATAGTAATCCCTGAATGGAAATTTTCAATTGTTCTTTGCAGTAATTACTTTGTTGATCTAATTTTTAATTAAAATTTATAGGTATTTTATATTGAAAATTAGGCCATTTGTACAGTTTAACAGCAACCTTCATTTTAATTAATTATTCTAAATCATAAATGAACTATTAAAAATCTAAAATAAAACTGGATATGAATTATAATTGTTTTGTTATATATATATATGTGTACCTACATAATTGTAATTAACTAGAAATAGGTTCATATACATATATGTACATATGTGTGTTAAATTAATGTTGATTGAAATCTGAACTAAATAGAAAATATAGTACAAAACTAAAAAGCACTTTTAGATTTAGAATTCTGTTTTGCTAAAAATTAAAAAAAAATCAAATACATAATATAACTATACATACGTACATACCTACTAGAAAAAATGTTTAAATTTTGATGTGAACGGAAATATAAAGATGGAAAGTTAGGGCAAATAAATTAGTATAAAGGATATAATCAAATCAACACAAGTAATGTACGGTGTAACAAGCATCTTTTATGTAGGAGACAATAAATATTCATAATTATAATAACCCACGTTCATGTTGATCTAAGCATGTTGCTTATAAGTTATAATCATGAAATCGCCTACATGAATTTTTTTTTGGTTTATTTACATTTTCTATTTCACCTGCATTTGTTTCACTTTATGTATTTTGTACATGCGAGCATGTGTTATGTTTATTGTTTTGTATATATATACATATATATACATATATATACATAACTACATACGGATATGGGAGTATATATATACTTATATATATACGTTACCCATGTAGTACATGTGTATTATATATACTATATATTTATGTAAAAATATACAAACATATGTATATTGTAAATATGTAAATGCTGCACCTATTGGTTTTAAATATGTAATAAAATTTGTCAAGCATAATTTTGAAAAAATTGCTAAAAAAAGCATTACATGGATACATACATATAGTATACCTAAGTATGTAATTAAGTTCTATTCAAATTTTCATAATTAGTTTAATTGTGACCTTTCATAAATAATTACATCTATGTACGTATATATATATATAAACGTACGAACAAATAGCTAAGTACATGTTATTTTTTCAAATTAAGTTGATAAACTACCTTGAGTTTCGCAAAAAAATAAATAAATTGTCATTTCATCAATAAAAATTTATCAGATCAGAAAACTACATACTGATTAAAAACATAAAAATGGAAATTTTAATTTTAAATCAAAGTTAGCTAAATCTGAAAAATTTCATATTGATTTTCTTTACATAATTGTTTGATTTGAATTGTAAAAAGCATATTTTTTTTGCAAATGTATGGAAGTTTTTATTTTTGAATTAAACGTTTTTTAATTTAGTACGTATGTATATTGTATAACAAAAATTAATAAAAGAGTTTAATTTGTCTGGGTACATTTCCATAACAAATGTACTGTAACATTTTTAACTCTTTCAAAAGTTGACATGTTGTAATCATATGAATGCCCTAATTTCTCTTTTTTACTACTAAGTGTTTTATAAAAATACGAAAAATAAAAACAATTTCTTCCATTCATGGTTTTTTGTTTAGATTTACATACGTATATATACATAAAATAAAATGATCATCGTCATTAAGAAATTTGTTGTAAAACAGTGGCGTCTGATGTTTATATTCCATTCAGTATTAAGTTTTTAATTTTTTTTTTTAAAATGCAATTTGATGTAATATCCAAAGTACATTAATTAAAAATGTAAACACATACATTTGTTACAATATATATTCATACATCGTACTCATACAAAAAAATATTACACAATATTTTAGTATGGATATAAAACTTAAACGCAAACTAATTTAACATTTTAATATTTTAATAAATACAACATTGTTAATGTGATGAGGTCAAAAATAGTTCAATCAATGATGTCATCTTAACATTATATACATATTATACATGGTATTTTGATAGAATTTTTTTTAAATGTAGGTATATTTTGTATATATATATAAACAACATTATAATTTAACATTGATGAAAATAATTTATGTTCACATATGCATATGTATGTTATCCTATATGATTGCATATATGTATGTATACAGAATAATTTAATGTTGAATGCAATTTGAACAAAATAATGAGATCATCATAAAGAGTGTAATTCATATCATTTAACATATACATTTTAATTAATGCTTGAAATTGATATGTAATTAGGAAAGAAAAATGAATGAAGTTAGAATAAAACAAACATGCATTCTACTATAAAAGATATTTATGAATGCGTAGAATATTTTTTTAAGGATTTCACCATGATAGAATCAGAATTTCACATTATCACAGTTTGTCTTACTATAATTCAGGTTACGAAGAAGCTCAAATTATTAACATTTTTTTTTTCAAATCTTATTAAAAACACGCGCTTACTTTTGTAGATACTCGCACTGATAAAATTTCATGAATGAATTTTAAAGAATGCACATACTTGCATACATGACTTGATTACAAAATCAAAAAAGAATCAGAAAAAAAAAATTTAATTTAAGCTTAAATATATAAAGTAATAAAAGGTAAGAAAACTTGATATTTACAGTTATAATCTTGAGTTCATCAAACTTTATATCAATAAAATGATCTCAGTTAATCATGTCTGTTACCTACAAAATGTTGTCATTGTCATACATATGAAATAAGTTGTTATGCAGCTTTTTTTTTGTTTTCAATTGATAGGAACTGAACACTGGACAGAACCTTTTGACTGAATATGAAGATAAATTCCGTTGATTTTCATATATGAAGAAGACTATTAACAATTTGTCGGTTACCTTCTCGATTAAATTCATATAAAAATTAAATGATAAGATTGATATTTAGTGTCATCACCATTATTAACTTCGTGAATGAAATAAGATATTTGAATAATCACATTGTTTCATTAAATATTCGTTTTGTTGCATTTTATTAACAAAATAAAATGTACTAAATTTTTTAAATATTTTTTTCTCTAAATGTGTTTCAAACTACGTATGAATTTATTTATTTATTTTTTCAAAACATATATATATACCTACATTTAAATTAATTTGACCACTTCATAACTCTTAGCTTAGTAAAATCTCCCTCATTTGAAAACATGAAATTTAACATTTTACACAGGTATTTGTAATATAAGTACGCATATTACAATTAGACATAAAATTATATAAACGTATTTGAAAGCAAGTTTACCGGTGTTCAAGAATCAAGAAAAACCGGTTCCATCATTTAAATATTTTTAATTTTATATTTACCTATTTACAAAAAAATAAAAAATCGCTTTCAGTTTCGATAAAGAATAAACAAAATAAATAAATTTTATTCATACATAATAATGATGTAATAATTGAATGTGATGCCAAAATCCAAATTAATAAAATTTTTTAACCATAGAAATAAGTAACTGATTAAATATTCAAAAAAATTTTTTGTAAGTGCATGAACATATATACATAGGTAGATATTAATTTTTTTTTTCCCTTTAAATTAATAAATTGATCTTTGAACTGGAGTCTATTTTTATTCTCATCAGACATTTTAACAAATATTACAATTTCATTCTTGTGTCATCAACATCTATGAAGGCTCCATCGATTTTTTGTGAACTAAGTGGCTAATAATTTTTTATGTTTTCAATGATGATTTGATCTTGGTAAATAATTAACTAAGGGCTCAAATGGAACATTATAATTAATTATATTTTGTTGTATTTATTTTAATTTATATTTTGTAGTAAAATTTTTTGTGTAATTACCATCATAGAAGATGTACTTGCGTACAATTCACTTATGTTAGTGAAGGTTTTGGTCGGTTTAACCGAGACCTTTAATTCCAAGTAAAAACCAGAGATTAAAATGCATTTCGATAATTTTCCTTATTTTTGATTCTTTTATTTTAATTTGTATTAGGTATTTTAATACAGTTAAAAAATAAAGTAAGATAACATAAAATAATCTTTAAAGAAAATCAATTTTAAAAATGTTGTATGGTAAAATAATTATTATAGCTACATGTACATAGGGATACGTATACATACATATACCTGCATACAGAGTATCAATTTTCTTTTATTTACATTTATGTATTTATATTTTATTCAGAAGTACTTAGACTTAACTTTAGTTTTTAACATATTGCAAAGTTGAAACCAAGTTAAAACTAATGCATATAAGCCTTGGTATGCTTATTATATATAGTATTTTGTGATGGTATGTTACCATTTTCTATAGATATCAATTCCTAATATGTACAATGCATATAAAGTTCAATATGCTGTTCAATTTATATTCATTTGCACGATTCAAATGTGTGTATGCGAATTAGTTTAGATGCTATTTAAATATGTATGTGTACATACATACATATACATATATGTATATAGAAATTTATCTTTTAAAAAAATAATCTTTTCGTAAATTTCCCTGTCTTATCATTTGTACAATGTGTACAAATATATACCACAAATATGACATTTTTTTTTAATCCGACGTCGTCAATAATGCATATTGCACAAATATTACATACTTTCTTATATGTTTCAGATTATATGCTGTACTTATTACCTTTGATGTTTGACTGTGTCTATGAATAT
This sequence comes from Anthrax anthrax, assembly GCA_963971155.1. Taxonomy (NCBI): domain Eukaryota; kingdom Metazoa; phylum Arthropoda; class Insecta; order Diptera; family Bombyliidae; genus Anthrax; species Anthrax anthrax. The sequence continues at coordinate 25,873,696 of OZ020119.1, forward strand.
CACGTTTTGTTTTTTTTTTTTTTTTCTTCATAGCTTTTTTCTTTTCATGCATATTTATATAGATATATATATCCTCCTTCATTTAAATAAAACCATAATATTTAACTTGTATACTTTATGCATATACTGAAACTTTAGGGTATTTAGATAGTACAAGAAAGTAATTTCAAACAGTTGCGGTTTTTAGTCTCATACATACGAATAGTAGACGGATCATCACATTGAAAATTCTACCTAAAGTCAATTAACATTTGTTATAAATTCAAAATTTATTAATAAATTTAACAAATAAATGAACAAGTTTGATACAAATACATTAATTTAGTACACGACTATATTAAATAAAAAATTTATCAATTTAATTTTATTATCAATAAAATTTTTCGACTAAAATGTGATAAGGAAAAATAAATGAAATTTTTTTAAATTTACCTAATTTCAAAAAAATTTAGTTTAAACATTGTATAATGCTTTTTTCTTTCTGTAAAAGATAAAATTCAAGACATTACACATACATGTGTACTTAATAATATAAAGTATAATGTGAAAAAAAAAATTATTATTTTGATAACATATGTGGCGCTTTACACTTAATTCATTTTTAAATTCATATAACGAAAATTAAATAAAATAAGGTGGTGGTGAGTTGATAACAATTTTATTATAAACAAGTGACAACTGATAAGACTAAGAGGGTTTCTATTTACAAATAAAATAGTATGTAATTAATACTTATAAAAAATATTTTACTTAAACACTTATGTGTGTTCGAAATTATGACAATTTTTAATAGAATTTTTGTAAAGTACGTACATATATTAAATGTTAAACTGGTGAGTAGAAAATTGATACATAGTTTAATTAATATATAATTACTTAGCCAAATTTAAGTTTTTCATGTCATACCATAAACTTGGGTTTTATTCCAATAGAACGATTACCACAAAAATGATTTGAAATTCAAACCAGTTTCTTTTTTTGTTGATGTGTAGAATGTAAAAAAAAATTATGTTTATACAATTGTACGTACATATATACGTATACATACTTGTATAAAAACATAAAAACAATGTTTATTTTTAGAATCCAAAAGTCGCAAAATTTCCAATTTTAGTATTATAAATTTATTAATTTTGACTAAAAGTAAAATTAAAGAACAATTGGATTTATTGTATTCATATTTAATTCTAATGATAATGGATATCAATGGGTATATGTATGTAATATCGTTTGAAATTCAATGAAATTGTGTCACTGTAATATTACATATTTGTGGGTAAATTATATTTACGTATTATAATTAAAGTATTTAAATCAACATTACACGATTTCTGATGTGTAAACTGTTAGCACTTAATTCATCATGTTAAAGAATGCACTCGTGAGTTTAAACAATGAACATATGGATGTGTTTTAAAATTTTCGCATAATTGTTTACCCATAGTAGCCAACACAATAGCATTATTTTTTTGCAATATGTACATATATTGTATTTCGTAATCGTGATAATTTTAGCGATACCATATAAATAGAAAATTGTAAGCATGCATCAAAAATATCTGACCGAAGTTCAAAAAGATACACATATTTGTTATTTTCCATCTGCAATTATGGTACAAGAAAGACGATCTATTGTTTAGAATACAAATAGATTATTATTAAGATTATCGTTTAATTTCTATTTATAAATTCTAATACATGCTACCTATCTTCTTAAAAAGGATACGAAATGTACGTACAATAATATATTTTAAATTCTTGAGAGTTTAAAAATACTTCTTACAAGTTACGAATCATGATATTTAACATATGGTTTTTTCTCTATTTATATAATATACATTATACAATTATTGTCGTAAACATTATAGAAATAGGGCAACAAATGTTACATATACTGCACATCTGTGTGTAATAATAAAAATATTTTATCTTACCATCATTATTTATTTTATTCGTTATTTTATCTTATTATTATTATTCGTGTCTTATCTAAAAAAGACAAAAAATTTAAAATTTAATTTTGAGTCATCTCACTGGAGAAACATTTATAGCCTTGATATATTTTCTTATTATATTCAAAATTTTTGCATAAATTTTAGTTTGTAGGCTGAGAAAACTTGTATATTAAATATATGGATTTAAATAATTTTGTTTTTAAGTAAATAAAGTACCTACATTCGTATTATTTTTTATGAACGCTTCACTGATTTCGAAATATTTTTACTTAGTAGATACTTTTAAAAGTCAATAAATTAAATAGTATATTTGTTAGCAATAATAAATTAATAAATTTTTTGTTTACTTTAGTGTAATTTACTAATACAAGATAACAACAATTAAAAATGTACTCGTATGTACACCATAAACAGTTACATTAGTTTAAATTCTTAACATATTTACGATGACTTATTTTTAAATAAAAAATATAGGTACCTACCAGAAAATATATCATAAAATTTTGTGAACGTAAAAAAAAGAAATACGCTGTAAAAAAAATATTCAATTGTTATCAAAAGAATCATAAAACACGATCAATAATATTTTTATGAATAATATTGATCAGCCGTGAATTCATATCTGAATTATTGCAATCAAATTTATGTGTACAATACCTACATACACATGTACAAAAAATACATTTGTACGTAAGTAGCAAACAATGTGAAGTTAATAAATAAATTAGAAATGAGGGCGAAAACGCAACGAAAAAGAGGAAAAAAAATAATACTATATTATTATTATGTGGTGGTGGTGGCGGTGGTCTATATGCCAATGACCCTGATACATCGGTTGAATAAACAACAATATATGCATGTTACATATACACAATCTTTAAAGTTTACATATTATTCAGTATTAAACATATTGAAAATATAAAAATAAATTTAAAAGAACTGCTATGACGATATGAATTGGAAAAATTAAAAAGGGGAAAAATACAAAAAAATACAAAAGATCTACCATAGTTTACTTCTATCAATGACTTTTCATTATAGAAATTATTAGAGAGTAAAAAAACAGGAAAAATTTAACATCAAGACCACAGTTTTTATTTTTATATATATATAAGTAGATACATACTTATGTATGTACATAGGTATATTGTTTTAATACGTGAATAAAGTGTGGTTAATACGTATAATGCAAGAAATATCATGATCTTGAAATAATGTTTATGAAGTGTTGGAAAAAATTTTAATTTACACGGAAAGGTATCAAAATACTTTTAATAGCTATATATACAAAATGCATTGAATGATTAATTGATTTCTTTAAAGATAAATCATTTACATACATACACATGTTTAAATGTATTGATATGGGGATATATGATACATTTCAACGTGTAATCAATTCAAAATTTCATGAAATTGAAAGCGATTAATAATTAATTTTAATGCCTTTTAAAAGTATTTTTAGATTCAATTTTAATCAATTGATCTGATATTCTTATTGTATAAAAATTATTTTTTTATATTTTCATTTTGAACATGTATACAATTACGTATATGATATTCGATTTCATCACATATCAATTGTCTTTTTTTTTGTGTGTATTGTATTTTGATATTGTCAACAGTCATATTTAGATATGATAAATGCGAATACATTTTTGGTAACTTAACAAAAGTATATTTTTAAATATTCAAAAATGAATACGTCATATATTTATGTATTTGAATCATATTTAATTCTTATATCGGATATTAATAGGGTTTAATTAATTCCATCAACATTAAAATGTCGTAACAATTTTGTTTTCTCTAATTCAAGAAAAAAAAAAATAATAATTTGTCATCGTTAACAATATAGCGCCTATACATTGTTACAGATTATAATATGTATGAATATACAGTCCTATTTAAAATAACATAGACATGATATTTATATTAATTCTTATAGTTTGAGTGCACATAACATATTATTTATTTGAACTTTAGATTAGAAAATATTGATATTTACATGCTCATCTTAAATTCAAAATTGTAAAAGATTTTTCAAAAATTCGAACATCTTATATGGGTGTATACATATATATATGATTTGACATGATCAAATGATTTTAGTTATTACTTTACATTTTTTTGTGTACAGTGTATATATATATATATACAGTATTCGAGTAAGTGTACTACAATATAACCGATTTAATATTTTATTAATATAATAACCATTATATTAATGTTTAATATCGTGATAAGAAAATATTATTCTTGTTCAACTATACATTTTAAATTGTAATACAAATACATATATGAATTTCTTGTGCATGTACTGAACCATGATGGAGAAAATGGACCGTTTCTTTTAACTGCTAATTAAACTCAAACGGAGAATCGTAGAGTTCCAATTAGCGACTTGCATCATATATTTTAATACATACATATGTATGTATATATTGTAAATGATGAAATGACAATATGTGTATTATGATGATATAATGTACATAAATGTAAATGCATTATTATACTTGTATGTTAAAGAAAATATTTAAGTTAACGCTCATTTCAAGAAAACGCATCTAAAAATTATTATTGCTGTTTTGGTAGTCAATGTATAGTTTCTTTACTTTATTGTTTCTTAATCAGTGAAAATTAAAAAAAAGAAATCGAATTTTTTGTCGTTTGTAAAGATTTTCTTTAAATAATAAAATATTTTGTATTTCGATTATTTGTTATTGTGATTTGTTTTTTTTTTAAATTTTGTAATTTTGTAATTTATGAAAAGGGAATATTTAAATATAATAAAGTGCAAATTTTTAACTTGTTTACGTTAATTGTTTTTAATTTTCGTATGCATATTTATTATAATTGATTTAAACGATAAACAATTTCGTTTATTGTCTTCTATTTAACTTTTTTTTTGTTTATTTTCTGTGTGTGTGAAATGCAATTTATAAAACTTAGAACGGTGAACATTGGTAGGCTTATTAATTTTAATTAAAAAAAAAAAAAAAAACATAAAAATTTGATAAAGAATAAAAATACTTAGCAAATAAATATTGTACATAATTTATTTAATGGAAATAAATGTACATTGATTAATACCATCTAATGTTATCTGTATAGGTCAATGAAATTTTAAAAAAAGGATAGATTTTGCTATATTATCTATAATAATACATTAAAATATTCTCAAACTATTTTTATTTAAACAAGAGTTGTATTTTAATTTGATTTATTATTAAAAATATTTCTTATAATTTAAAAAAAAATGAAATATTAGATACGTAATGAAATGAATTTTTATTTCAGATGAACGACAAGATATTCAAAAGAAAACTTTCACTAAATGGATTAATGGACATTTAGAAAAAACAAGATGTCCACCAGTTGAAGATTTATTTTTAGATTTACGTGATGGTCATAGACTTTTAGCATTATTAGAAGTACTTACAAATTCACAATATGTAAGATAATCAAATAAATATTTTATTTGTTTTCTTTTTCCTTTTGTCTAAAAGAAAATTTAAAATTTTCAGAAACCAGAAAAAGGTCGTATGCGAGTACATCATATTAATAATCTTAATAAAGCTCTTAATGTTTTACAAGATCATGGAATTAAATTAGTTAATATATCAAGTGATGATATTGCATCTGGGAATCCAAAATTAACATTAGGTTTAATATGGTTAATAGCACTTGGTTTTAATGGTCAAAATTTAATAAGTTCACATGCAAGTAATGGAATCGAAAAATCATTACTTACATGGATAAGACAATATACTGAACCACATGGTCTAATAGTTAATGATTTTTCATCTAGTTGGTCAGATGGAAGAGCATTTTTGTATATAATTCATGCGAATGTTCCAAAATTTGATTTACAATCTGCTATTAAAAAGCATCCGAATGCACGGTTAAAATTAGCCTTTGAATTAGCAAATCGATACTTCAAAATTAATCAACTTTTAGATCCAGAAGATGTAAATACGAATAAGCCAGATAAAAAATCAATTTTAATGTATGTAATGTGTCTGTATCATGCTATCGATTCAAAAAGAAGTATTCATGATCTAGTCCAGCATAGTGAAAGTATGGAGGAAATTGAATTACCAATTGTAGAAACAGAAAATTTAACTGAGAACTTAGAAACAGAATCAGGAGAAGAGCAAAGAGAAGGAATGGAATTAAAAGAGGAACAAAAAATATATCATCCTGGAAATATAACAGATTTAGATGAAGTGCCTTTAAATTCAAATAATGATGATATAAATCGACAATTAGAACAAACAAATCTTGTTAGAAGTTCGACATTTACAATCTCGAAAGCTGACAGTGGTTTAAAAATGATGGAGATTAATATTGATGAACCTAAGAATGAATACTTATCGATTGATCCAAAATCAAGACCATTATCAACAGCTACAAATGCTTCTATAGAAATTGGTGGCTATCAGTCTGCTTTAGAAGCAGTATTATCATTATTGTTGGAGGATGAAGAAGTACTTTCAAAAGAAATTCCAGAACCAAAAGATTTTCAAACAGCAAAATTGCAATTTCACGAAAACGAAAGTTTAATGTACAAATTGACTGATCATCAACGATATGTTGGTGAAGCACTTGAAGAAGGTTCATTATTAATTAGTGAATCTCAGCGAACATCTGGTTTATCGTTAGAAGATCAAAATGAAATTCGTCAACAAATGGTACTATTAAATGAACGTTGGGAAACATTGAGAGTACGTGCTTTGGATGTACAATCAAAAATTCATGGAAGGTTGGCTGAATTTCAAATTCAACAGGTCGAAAAACTTAGAGAATTTTTGACAAGCGCTGAAGATAGAATATCAAGAATGTCTGATATTGGTCCAACTCTAGAATATTTAATTCAGCAAAAAGAAGAACTTGATAAATTACAGGATGATTTAAAAGAGCAACAAAGTCTTATAGATAGTCTGAATAACATGGTTGTTATTGTTAATGACGAATCAGGGAGATTTAGTGATTTGGAGGATAAATTGACTGCGCTTGGAGAACGTTGGACACATGTGATTAAATGGAAAGAAATGCGTAGTGAAAAATTACGTCAATATAAAGTGATCTTAAGATGGATGGACGCTCGAGAAAAAGATATTAAAGCTATGGAATCAAAAGAATTAACTGAACTAGGAAGTATAACAAGAAGAATGAATGATGTCAGATATTGTGAATATGATCTCAAAGAACTTGAAAGATACTTAACAGATTTAAAACAGATGATTCAGACTACACAAGAAGGACAGAATACAGAACAAATTTTGGAACAGTTAGAACATTTCGAGGATCGTCTTGATGCATTGAAGCAAATTGTTGAGGTTCAAAGAATACGAATTGAAACGATGGGATTTAAATTTCCATTGGAAGAGAAGAAAATTGAACGACCAGATTCTTGGACAGATTTTCAAATGATCATTAAGTTTAGCGAAGACATAGATGACGAACAAAAAGATGATGAAGATTCAGCTCAATCGAATAAAAAACGAAAATTACAAAAATCCGATAATTTATATTTACTCGAAGGGAAAATCCTTGAGAATTTCAATTTTCTTGATGCATGTGACGATAAAATAAATTCATTGAATCGTCAAAGTTTAAAAGACCAATCTCAAGTGATTGATATAATTAAAAAAGATTTACAAGAGCGTGAAAATCATTCAAAGGATCTTGAAGAACTACGTAAACAATGCGGAAATGAAAATCCCAATCGAAATTTAACACTAGAAGTGGCACAAATTAACGAAATTAAAGAAAGATATACAGATATGTTTTTAAAGGTGAATGAATTGAGTGAAGATATTAAACAGATGCTAGCAAAGGATAAATTTTATAAAAGTTTGACTGGATTTAAATTAGTTTTAGCAGATTCTAGAGATTGGTATAAACAGCATGCAAATACAGCAACAAAAAATGATCTTGAAAATCGTTTAAGTGACATGGAATCGCTATCAGATGAAATAGCCGAAGCAAAATTGGTGACAAATACTTTATCATCTGATTTGTATGAATGGAAAAATGATTTTAATCAGTTTTATGATAGTTGGAATGATATGAAAAAGGCAATAATACGTTTAATTCAAGAGAAAGGTGGTTTTGATGATGTTAATCAAAAAATGAAAGCATTAGAAGATTTTGTTACTGAAATTGATATTGTTAATGTTATCATATCAGATGAAATCAAAATGAATGCAAATTTAAATAAATTAAACGCATTAAAATCGAAATATTTAAATCTTGAAGATGAATTTAATTATATATCAGAAAATAGTAATCCAGATAGAATATCAGAATTTATTGAAATTTGGTTAAAAATACCAGATATTATTAATGAAAGAATAATAAAACAAAATACAGCAATTGAAAATTTAAAACATTTTAATACTGAATATCAAGCAATAATAAAAATTTTACAAAAACTTGAGAAAACATTAAAAAATGATATATTCATTGTTGGTGAAAATGATACATTACAAAAGCAAGCAAATGAATATGATTTACATGCAACTGATTTGAAAAAAATTGAAATTGATGTAATTAGTGCTAGAAATTTTAGTGAAATTATTATAAAACAATCGGATGATAATGAACATAAAAAAGAATTAAGCGATTATGTTTTAAAATTAAATGAATTTTATAATCGTGTTTTAGATTTATATCAGCAAAATTCAAAAAAATTACATCAAATTCAAACAAAAACTGAAGAAATATTACAAAGAGTTCATCAAACTGAATTATGGTTAAATGATTTAGAAATGAATACACCAAAAAATCAAATTTCAGAAATAATAAATTCAAATGAATTATTTCAAATTAAAACGAAATTTCAAACACTTAAAGAAACTTGTGAAAAGGAAACGATTAAATTCCGTGAATTAAATGAAATTGGTAGTGATCTGTTATTACAGATTGATGAATTAGTACAGGGACATGAACAGTGTGATAAAAATAAAAATACGTGTTTGGCTAAAAAATTTACACGTTTAAATGCAAGATGGAATGAAGTAACTTCTTTGGTATACAATAAAACAGGATTATTAGAACATATTTCAGGACAATTAGGTGAATTTAAGAAACTTATAGTGTCTGAAAGTGGATATTTAGATAAATTGGAAAAGAAATTACGTAGTAGTCCTGAAAGTGCTGCAGATGCTGAAGAAATTATTGAAGAATTAGATGTAAGTTACTCTCAAAAATTTTGTACTGGTTTTAGGTTTGAGTCTCCAAAATACATGTATGTATATACATTTTACTTTTCATAGGATCTTGAAAACAATCTTCGAAATCATTCAGATGATAGGCTTGAAAAAATTCAAGATATTGGAAATGAATTAATTGAACTTGGATTTATGTCAGATTCAATTCAAAATGAAGTTCAAACGATTGTTGATCGCTGGAATCAACTGCAGCAAAAGGTAATTAATTGTGAATGTATTATTATTGTTTATTTTATTTACATTCATTGCATTTTGCTGCATAAATTGATGTCTGTATCAAGTCATTATATGGTTCTGTGAATGCATGAGCATGAATGAAACTTTAATTTTCTTTACCTTCATTTTATTTTTATTCACTTTTATTATTTTTTTATTTTACATCACCACTTTTTTTATATTTTTTTTATTAAAACATTTGATGTAAAAACAAAAAAAAAAAAACTGTAGGCAAAACAAAGAGCACAATTTTTGGAACAAGAAGTATCTGAAGCTGAAAAATCTGAACAATCAGTTACAGTATTTGAAAAGTGGTTATGTCGCGTTGATGAAATTTTAACAGAACATTTGGATAATGATATTACAATTGAAGACTTACCACATGATTTTCAGGTAAGGAATATTATAGGCTGTATATAGTTGTAAATAGTATTGTAGAAGACCACAAAAATAAAATTATATGTATGTATGTACATATATACACAAAAAGATTTACATATGTATATCTATGCATGAAATAAAATATTTTACACCGGGTAAAATTTAATGGTGAGTAATGAAATGTACACATATATGTACATAAAAATGGAAAGTTAGGTATTCTTTAAATGGAACTTTCATCGCACATTTACCCCTGTATCTTTGTTTTTTTTTTTGCCTTCTCGTTGGGGGATATTTTGGAATACTAATTTGATTTTTAATTCTTTTTGTTTTTTGTAGCGACTTACTGAAGAATTTCGGAAAAATGAGAAAACACTTGCAGAAGTACGAGAACTTATTGCGCAACATGCAAAAAAAGGAAAAGTTGAAGCTGCAAATCGTTTAAAGGAACAACTTAATTTATTAGAAGTATGAAAATTGAAATTCTTAGAAAACTAATTGTATGGACATAAACTGAAATTTTATTTTTTTGTTTTTTTACAAAAATTTCGTTAGAGTCGTTTTAAATCATGTCAACTAAAATTGGATAAATGTACCGCACCACAAGCAGGCTACGAATCTCGACTTAGTAGAGCACTTGGTGAATTAAGAATTGTTGAACGAAAAACATTAGTATTAGATGTTGCTTCAGCTGGTCCATCAGTCGTTCATGAACAATATCAACGTTGTTTAGTAAATATAATTTAAAATCATATTAAATTTTCATCTTCTTAAAAAAAATTTTCTTAATTTTTTCCTAGGAAATTTATCGAACGTTATCTGAAATAAAAAGTGAAATTGAGAATACAATTAAAACTGGGCGTAAAGTATGTGAAGATAAATTTACAAAAGATCCAAAACAACTTGGACAAAGAATTGATGCGTTAAAACATTTGTATAATGCTTTAGGTGAAAGTGTAACACAAGCAAAAATTTCATTAGAAAATCTATTAAAATTAGCAAGACAATTAAGTGATACAATTGAAATAACTGAAAAACTTTTAAAATCATGTGATACGAATGATACAAATAAAGTAAATAATAAAAATAATAAATTCGAAGAAATTGAAAATCAATTAAAAAAATGTGAAAATATTTATGATGAATATAGTAAATCATGTGAACCAATTTATATGGAAGATATTAGACAAAAAATTGATACATTAAGAAAGAAATATTTAAAGTTATCAAGTGCTGATGTTGTAAAGAGTTTAAATGAAATGAAATCAACATTACAAAATTTAGATAATATACCAGTTGAGACATTAAAAACAATGGAAAACGATTTACAAAATATCAGTGTAGCTGATTCAGAAATTGAAGTATTACATTCACAAGTGATTGGTATAGTAAAGGTGAGAAAATATGTTTTCACTTTTGTTTTTAAAATTTTGTATTAAATAAATAAAAATCTAATAAAAATAAAGGGAAACGATTTTGAAATAATGTTTAAAAATGAAATTCTTTTAAATATTTATTATGTCTTATCTAATTGATTCCATTATTTTTACCTTTGTATATATATGTATATACCTATATGTATATGTTAGTTTTGCCTTGTAAATAGCAAAAATCATGTTGTAAGGTTTTTAATTAAGATTTCAATTAATTTTATTTTAAGTTGACATTTACATACATTTTGGAATTTGATGCATAATAAATCAAATTGCATAAGCATGGACTTCCAATTAATGTATAAAATGTCGATTGGATTTATTCATTTTGATTTGTTTTTAATAATGTTCTCTTTATATTCTATGTAAATGTAGTTGGTGTAAAGACACCAATCATTGGAAAGTTCATAATAAAATAAAAATACTCGTTTTATACGTATACTGTTTACTTTTTTGAATTATTAAAAAAAATAGAATGAAATTGTAATTTAACGATGAATTTAAATTACATTAAATTGGATATTAAATTATTTTGTATACTAAATTTAAAATAATGTACAATTCTACAACAATAATATTAATTTTAATAATAGTCATAATAACAATAATTTTAATAATAATAATAAAAATAGTTTAATAATTCGTTGTTTATTAATATCTAATAATGCTTAATTACATACATTGATATTGCTTTTTATATGTTTACTCTTCTACATTTTTTTGTAAATAAAATAATAGAGGCTAACAATATAACTATATACATTTTATTCATATATAAAAATAGAATAATTTTAGAAGAAGAATGGTATATATACTTTACACTTGCATTCATATTACACATATTTAAATGCTATCATCATATACATACATTGTGACTAACATTAAACAGAATAAAATACGTGGGTAATAATAAAACCTTGGTAGTAGATCCATATACATACATACATAAAATTTTGTATAATTTTCGATTTAAATTTAATAAAAACTAATTATTGATGTACATTAAATATTGTACATAAAAAAAATTAATATAAACAAATGATTGTTAATACATACAAACATATATATTTAATTTAATTATAATGGGTGGCTCGGAAAACACAAGTAGTTCATTTATGGTGATCATGTACATACACAATGTATGCTGTTATTTTTGATATGTTTCTATCGCAGATGTTTTGAAAAAAGAAATAATTCTGTAAGCTGAAAAAAAAAAATAAAATAAAAAAAAAAACAATGCACGAAACTATTTGTGGTGAAAATAAATTTTTTGGAAGGTATACGAACAAAAATTACAAAACATTTTTTTTTCCTTAAAATTGTTTTGCGCTTTTTTTGTTTTTTAAAATTAAATTCATGCATTTAGCTTTTTTTCATGTGGTTTCAATTTGGGAATTAAAATCTTTTTGACTTTGAACATTTTAAAAGTGATAATCTTGTATTATGTGTACTGTCTATTGTAATGTTTGATAATTTCGTATTCAATTCTTTTGAATATGATAGGATGCAATTGAAAAGAAAACAGCTGTAGTACAGAAAGGAGATGAAATCGAAACAGAAATCGTTATTGTAAGCGATACAGTTAGACAGAGAAGAGCCAGAACGCCATCATCAAATGAAATATTAAATAACAATATTAGTAATAATATCAACAGTTGTAATAATGAAAGAAATTCAATTGAAAATGGACAACAAATTGACCAGCATAATTCGAACGTTTTACCAGATCTTTTACCAAAAACGTTTAGATTAGCGGAAACGAGTTCATTATTTTCACAAATTTCAAAAAATAAAAACGAACCACAGGAACAGGAAAAATCATTACAATCAACATCTTCTGATCATGGACAACAGCCTGCTGAAACAGATTCAAGTTCATCTTTAGAGCAGGAGGTTGCAGTAGTAGAAATACGTGAAAAAGATTTGAATAATCGTAAAATGTCTGTACGTAGTATTGATGTAGAAGAGATCCTACAACCGAAAGTTGAACAAATTGTTGATACAATTGTAGAAAGTGTAGACACATTCGAACCAGAATACGTTGAAACGGTTCATATAATTGATGCTTCCGAAGATACGTCTGATACAGATTCATCAATACCAGCATCTGATACAAAATTAAAGCGCAGTTTAGATAATTTAATTGAATATGAATCAGAAAAAGAATTAAATGAAATTTGTAAAGACTCACAGAAAAAACAGGATAATATAAACGGATCTGAAGTAGAATTAAGACAGGCACAAGAAAAAATTTTGAAAATTGAAAGACAACGAATATCTTTTGAGGAGAAACGTAAACGAATTGAAAGTGAACGTGATATATTAAGAGATTCAGAAGATGAGCTCGAAGCAGTAAAATCACCACGTCAAAAACCAAAAAGAATTCGAAATTGCAAAGAATATGCAGTGAATCTTAAAAATAATAATCCAGTTGATTGTGACAGTTTTTACAATTCGGATAAAGAAAATTTCGATGAACCACTTGTGTTTTCCGATGATGAAGATATACCAAGGTTTTCATTAGAAATGACAACTGGACTTGATTCTGATAGTGATACGGTAATATCGATTATAATTTATGGTAGATGTACAAACATATGTTTATAAAATTTTGGCTATGAATTTTAAAAAATTAATATTTTTGAAAATTTTCACATAATAATTTTTAATTTACATATATGGTTTTATTTAAATTTAATTTTTATTATAGAGTCGAATAGAAATACCAAATGTAAAAAAATCGAATGCAATGCAAAATAAATTATCAACGGAATCGACTGGTAACACGACATCACCGAGATATGAATTATATAAGAATTCCACCTCTTTGGAACAAAGAGTTCAGGAATTTGATAAAACTGCTAAGTACATGATAAGAAAATTAGAGACAACTAAAGAACGAATTGAATCGTGTAAAGACGGTGAAAGGTTTGTATTATCATATTTTTCAAAAAACGAAAATTTGTTTTTGAAAATTAATATTTTTGTGTTTCTTGGGGTTATTAGCGCCGTCGAACATCTTAAACTTTCTATGGCACCAGATGCAGCAACTCTTATATCACAAGGTGACACCCTAGTTTTAGAAACTCATGGTAAACCTGGAAATCTTTCTCAAATTGTTATGAACACACAAACAATTCTCAGAGAAAAATTTCGTGAATTACAACAGGCGAGGTAAGATTTTATAATTTTAATAGTCTTCTTTCAGTATTAAACTAATGTATCATTTTTCAAATCTTTATAATAAATTATTCTATTTTTATTTTGAATATTATTTCTAAATTTAGAATTTCAAAAACTGTTTCACAAGAAACGGATATGGTGTATTATAATAAAAATCGTACTATGAATGAAAAAAATGAAACGAATCCACTAACTGGAAAAATTTTAACAGAAAAACGTCTTCCATCTGATTTAAATTCAACGATATCATCTAGTCCAGAAATAAATCTTGAAGAACTTGTAGCAAAGGGATTAAAACGGATTTATGATTTAATTGAGAAACCTTTAGATAGAAGAAGTGAAACTGAGTTAAAACGAAGAATTCTAGAAATAAATGTAAGTATTTGTATTGTTTTAGGGTGAATAAAAAAATATTTAAAAATTATATTTTTAGATTAAAATTATATATAAAGCGAAAAAATTCGGTTTATTTTTTATTCGTTAATTTTTAGTTTATTGTATTATATTTTACACTAAAACGTTGATTTTTTCGTGTTCACATAACATTGCCAGTCGGTAAAAAGTGAATACGTTTTATGAAAACTGATTTTAAATTTTTGAGTTACGTCAAATTTTAATTGTATACTTTACCCCAAGCAATATTTTATGAAACAAATTTTTTATTAACTTAAATTCATAACATTAACACATAATAATTCTTGGGAAAAACAAAATAATAAAATTCAAAAATTTCTATTCATTATTTTTGTTGTAATAAGTGTATGTTGTATGTTATTCATATGTAGGCAAAACACTTGTTTTTTTCTTATTAACTGCAAAAATATTTTTACTCAAGTGAATTTTGGGTAACACACATTGCATTTGCCTTATACTTAATGATTGAAACTAAAAATACAAAAACGAATATTTAATTTCGTTTCCTCAATGAACTACACTGATCTAAATTTCAATTTATTCGATCCTCAACAAAATTAACAAAAATAAAAATAAAGAGAAACACAAATTGGGAAAAAAATACAATATTTCGTATACAAAAGAAGAAAATAAAAAAAAAATAATAATTTAAGAAAAAATAAAAACATTTTGTTTTACTATCGATGAAACTATGAAATGAATTCGCATTCAGAATATTCAACAGTCGTATATATTTCTCCATTCGTTGCAGATGATTCTAAAAATAGTATAAAAACGTGTGTGTAAAAAAATAAAAAAAAATAAAAAATTTAAAACATAAAAGATTGACTGCTACGGAAACGTTTTTTTTTTTTTCATTTTTTAATAATAATAAATTTTGTGTGTTGTTTTGATTATCTCTGTCTTTGATTTAGTTATAATTTTTTCAATGTTTTTTACTTTTTGGCTTTTTCTGTTCACTTTGAATCATAAAAAATATTTTTATATTAAATTTGTTTTTCTTATAAATTATTAAATAAGACGTTAATAATAAATAAAACAAAAACAGTTTCATAAAAGTTGTGTAATTAATAATAAAATTTTATTTGGAATATTTTTTTGTGAACTTAGGATCGAAAAGACGATTTAAAATTGGCATTGAACGCCGCTAATAAGGCAAAATCTCAAACAAAATCAAACAAAGCAATGGATGCTCTTGACAAGGTAAATATGAATATCAATATAGTATATAAAACCGCATTAATTTGTTAAAACTACGTAATTTTTTAAAACCATTCTAATTATTCTTTTTTTTTGTTTTAAATTTTTTTTTTTTTGTAGGCGAAAATGGATTTAGCTGCACATGCAGATTCTGTTGAAACATCATTAGCAAATTTGAATGTTGAAAAATTACAACACCAAGAACATTTAAACAAAAAAGCATCAACTGAACGAAAAACGGCATCTGTTGGGGAAGAGCAAAAATCACGTGGAAAAATTGAAAATGAAAGCTTAAAACAAGGTAAGCTTTTTTATGCAATTTTCAAATCTTTATACAAAGAAATATTTAATTATATCCGTTTCGTTCAAAAATGTTGTAAGGTAAGGTGTGCCTTTACCTGCATACTGTTATTAACCTTGTCAAGTCAATTTAAATTTTAATAAATACAATTTTCTTATATTATTCAATTGGCGTCAATTGACTTGCAAGAAACTTGATACTACAAAATTTTAAAAGAAAGAGTTTTGTCTTTAAAACAAAAATACAATAATGTAGTTCTAGTTTCGTGATTAAATAGATAATGCAATAACGTTCAGGATCATTAAGATCATAATGAATGGGAAATTATGTCTGGTTACTTACGGTTTCCTTTGTTTTCATTCACAAGTCTTACGTAACTCACATCCCAGTTGCTTGTTTACTGAAATTAAAGGACTGTGGTATATTTAATTGTTTCGTGTTATGATGCAATGTATCATTTTTTATAGTCATTTATGGTTGTCTGATATTGAGATTTTTTTTTATTTATTTTTTTTATACATACATACATATATACTACATATGTACATGATAGGTTTTGTTATAATGTGCATACTATCAAATCATTTTGTCAATTATTGTCTTACCACACCTTTAGTGTTTCGAAAGCTTTTTCTAATTCTATTGTTTACTTTTTTCTTAATTATGTTTTTTGTTGATAACTTGCTTTTGTTATGTTGAAATTCATTGAATTGCTTAAAATTAACAATTTTTAAATATTAAGGTTTGTTCCAGTTTTATTTGATGAAATTTTTGATCGTCTTCCTGTTTTAATTTGAAATTAAAACACCACCCCTTAATTTTTTTTTTTTTTTTTCTCATATATACATGAGTACCTAAGTATGTACATATAAGTATATTGATGTATGTACATGTGTATAATTTCAGTTTAGACAAACAATTAAATGTATATATTTTTTGCTCTTTTACTTTTTAATTTTAAGCTTTATAATTTACTAATGTGTATGAACAAATTAAAAATTTTCTGGCCAAAATTTCAAATTTATTTGTCCTTTCTTTATTTTTAACAATTTTACAATTAAAAGGAAATTCTATTTGTCTCAATGGTTTATTTTACATTTATACACTTCACCACATACATTCAGTCATACAAATATGTACATATGTACATAACTGTATAAATACTTAAAATATTTACAGTGAACATTGAAATTTGTATTTGAAAAAAAAAAAAAAAAAAAAAGAAGAAATAAATACGGTGTGTACAGCATAATAGGTGTATACAGCAATATTGAAATTTTTTGGTGTCACATGCTTTTGACAGTATGTATGAGATGATAATAAATGCCCTTAAAAAATAAGGACCAGTTGGCAGACATCCAGGATGTAAGGTGAAGGATATTTCTTTTGGGGTGGCCTCGAACAAAACATACAAATAAAGAATTGGAAATTAAAACAAAATGAAATGTGCTGGGCTATTGATGTCGTTGCATCTATTTCTCTATCATTTTTAATACCATTAAAAAAGATGAAAGTATAAAGAATTTTGACTTTAATAAGTTGTACATACTCTACAAGTCGACTGTTGACTCATTTTCAGTAAGTATTCATTAAAATATGAATGCATTGGAGGACCCCCCGCTGAGTGTCAAATGTAATATGCATACAGTTATATGATTGCGAAATTATTGCGTATATATGTACTTACAAAGGAGGATACAATACGTATACATGAAATAGAAAAAAAAAACTGTTTTTTCATCTTCATAAAGACGTAAGGGTGTAATTAAAAAAGGATTTATTTTCATGTCGTTTTATGAGTAGCAAAGTAGGTGGTTAGTTGAAGTTGTAAAAAGTTTTGTTTAAGTTAACGATTGTGCATTGCATCTATTAAAGTATATAATAGATATTAAAGCTTTTCCTGGTCTAGTTTTGATAATGATAATTAAAAATAATAGAATAGAAAGGAAAAGGAATGAATTTTGTGATTATGCTTGAGATTTTCTTTAGATAAACATAGCATAGCATATTATGGTTTGTTTTTGTTAGAACAGTTTCACATGGCAACAGTTGAATAAGGTTAATAAAATAAATTGTCAGAAGTTGGATAAGACTTGTTCTTAAAAAACGATTTATAAAAATTTAGTCTTAATTCTTAATAGAATAAATCGTATTAAGATATAAATTAAATTTAATAAAAATAATGAGATTATGCCTGAAGAATATTTTTCATCTTTAGAAGAGCAAGGTGTTGATAAAGTTTATATACTTGATGTATGTATGTATGAACATATATCGTCGTAGACAAATCAAAAATCACTTACAAGTAAATTTTAGGGAGATTTTTTTTTATAGAAAATCTTTTTTAATTTAAAATGTTGAACACTTGTACAAATTATAAAAATCGGAAAATGATTATGTACATGATTTTTTAAACAGTATAAAAATTCATATGGTTCATCAACACCAAAATCAAGTAGAATAAAGTTATTTTTTTAATGGATAATTACATTTAGGAAATTAGATTTTATTCAAATTACCTATATCAAAAGAAAGGATAAAATCGATTTATTTTTTAAACTAATAATAAAAACGCCATAAATCATTGTATATTTACTACCTTAACATTTTGTAAAAGACATTTATCGTTCATTAAGTAATAAATTAATTTAAAAACGATATAAAAAAAATGTAATGTATTTGATGTACCTATACATACATATGTACATATGTGAATATGTACTAACAAAGCTTTCAAGGATTTACCAAAATCAAACATTTAATTGAACAATTTAGTTATATTCACAAAATTTTTGAAGGGTTACTATACATGATTTAAAGAAACTAATCATATGATTTGCCTGCATCAATGATTGAGTATAATTTTTTGTTAGAAAAAAAAAAAAATAATAAAATAAAATAAAATAAAGGAAATAAATAAAAAAGAAAATCTTTTTCGTCTATTTACTTATAAAGGAAATGAAAAATAATGCAGAAAAATAAAAAAAAAAACGAACTATAAGGTAAAAAGAAAAAATTTATAAATGTATTAGTGAAAGCGGAAAGATTAAGGTAAATACATAAAGTTAAAAAAAGGGAAAACTAACTTTCACTAGAAAAGTTGATGTTGAATCCTTAGAGGTAGATAGATCTATGTACAAGTATTACACATACAACGTACATACATATGTATAAAATATAAATTTATGTACAAAAAGTCAAAGCTTTTCTACGATAAGGCAACCCTCGTGGAATTGCTTATATTTTGCCGGTAGTATGAAAATTCTATTGTATACATACAATGTACATGTTACGTGTTGTATACGTATTACGTATATATATGGTATTCTGTGCAGAATATAGATAAAATATGTTGTACTAATCACATCTGTATTTATACCATTGTGTCATATGGTACACGCTTTCAGTCTGTCGGGATACTTTAAACTGAATACACATGAAATCAGATAAATTATTGAATTTGATATCGAACTCGAAAGAAGAATAGTGTATTAGTCGTCCTTAAAAATTTTTTTTTTATTCATTACAAACATTTACAAAAGAAAAGTAAGAAAAAATTGAAACTAAAGCATCATTATATACATATTTAATCCTTCTAACAAAAAAAAAAAAAAAAAAAAAAAAAAAACAAAATCAGTATCATTTTAAATTTGGATTCCTTTCAAGTGGTTTTCTATTGATACGTGCTATAAATATAAATATACATATGTAAATGCACATTTTCTTTTATATAAACTTGCATTCAGTTTAGTTGCTTTTGTACAATAAATGTGTTTAGAATCATTTTTTTGTTTTATTGAAAATAGAACAAAACAAAAAAATATTCAAATTTATTGTGGTTATACTTTCATGGATTTCCACACTATATTTTATCCTACATAAGATCGTTAACATATACATATACATAAATATGTACGTATAAAAAATGTGTAGCTTTTAAATACGGAATGTACCTTATGTTAGAATTATGTAAATTTTAATTGTTTATCAAAAATTTTGTTGAAGTGATTATATTTTGAATAAAATTGATTTTCAGTTAAATTGACATAGAATATCAGATTTGAAATAAGAGAGTTAACATGATTTTAAGTCAACAAAAATTTAAATTTTTTTTTATTTTCAATTGATATTATGGAAAAGGAAATATCATTCGTATAAAAGTACATACATAGGTACGTATATGTATGTTATCATCAGTGTTAAATCATAAAGGAATTCAATTTAAATTTGAATAGTCTTTTTGTCGTTTAAAAACTTTTCATTTATTTATTAAAAGAAAGATAATAAAGATTTAAGAATAATCTTCATTTCAGTCATAATATACATGCATACCTACAGTTTAACTTGTGTAGTCGTATATGTACGTTATTTCATTTTATTTTTGTTTATCATGATTGTTATTTTGCATAAATTCATCATTTGAGGTATAAATGCCTTAATAAAGTTTTTTATTTTATTTTATTTCATTTTTATTTTCGAATAGAAATTAGTTTACACAAGAATATAATTACATATATTGGGTATGAGAATAAAATTTGTATTTGTTTCTTTGTGTAAATTTTAGATCAATATCAAAAAAGAATTCATTGTTTGTTTGAAATATTTTCTATATTTATATTTTGATTTGTTTTTTTATTGTAAAATTTCAATTATTGCAGTAGAAATAAAAAGGAAAATAATTTCCTTTTTTACATTATGGTTTCCATTTTAAATATTAGCTAAATAAATAAATGTAAAATAAATTGTAAAAGAATTAGTTTAGCTCATATTACATACATACATATGTACATATGTATATATATATGTATGTATGTATACGTACATATTTTTTTAATTAGTAATATTTTGATAGACAGTTTCAAAAATGTTCACAATACATGTCAAATGCCATCATTGACGGTTTTATTAAATTAATTAAAATTTACTGTTACATATGTATGTATCCCCACCTACTTTTTTAATATCTATCATGTTTTTCATGAAATTTTCATTTATCTTTGATTGCTTTTAATTTTGTAAATTTTCTTGTTGTTTTTGTCAAAGTTGTACAATATTATAAAGTTATTTTATTTTGATCAAAATGCGTACGTAAACAAGTATTCATATAGACACAATTATAGAAAATATAATTTAAAAGAAAAAATCTTATTAAAAAAATTTTCCCGCTACTTTTCATGTTTTTTTTTTTATTTGTTAAAGTGAATAAATTAAAGAAAAATGTTTATAGATGGTATACATTAAGTTTTTGAGTTTGAATAAATCTGTAAATATTGAAAGTATGTACACATGTACATACCATAAGTACTATGTGTGCACATGTATGTACATACATATATGTCATATAATTTATTACATTGATATTATGTTTGTATTCAACCTAGTAGTAATTTATTTACCTTTTTTTTATTTTTCATATATAATACGAATGAAGAGAAAAAAAAATTATAAAAAGTTACCATTCATAATGATTATAGTTTGTTATTATTTTTCATCATATTTTTGTTGTAAGGATATTCAAATAAGGAGCAATGACATTTTTATTATAAAAGAAAATGAAAAAAAAAAAAAAATGAAATAAGCGCGCGTAAAAATGAATTTTTAGTTTAAATAAGGTGAACAAAAAATATATTTCCTTTTAAATGTTTCATGTAATGAAAATGGAAAAAAAGAAAAGAAAAAAAAAATAATAAGGAAAAATAGGAATGAAAAGAAAATTATTGTATACGGTAATAATATGTATACAAAAATAAAAAAGCAATGAAAAAATTATAAAGTTTCTTCCTGGCAGACATTTTTTCCACTTATCACTTCTGTCTCTGCGACATTAAGATACATATGTGTACATACATATGTGTACTTCACGTATGAATAAGTACATATGGTTCATATGTGCATATGTATGTACATGTACTAAGAATACGTGCACATATTCTTTATAAAATGTATATTTCTTTTTTATTATACATTTAGACGAATGTTTTGTACATGTTAGTTCTGATTTTGAGTGTAAAATATTACAACACATATTTAACTTCTGCAGACGATACTCATAAAAATCTAACAGAAAAAAAAGGATTCAAATAGAAAAATCTAACGAAAAGATGGCATAAAACTTAAAAAATCGTAAAATATATAAGAACATTTCATGCTTTTTTTATAAGCTATTTTAAAAAAGATAAATGTAATTTTAAGATGAAATAGTTAAAATAAAAAATATCCGTACATGTGTCTGAAACTTTACTATATAGATATGTATTTGGTGAATATTTTTTAAATGCTTCTGAGTATTTCGTAACAACAAAAATTATATATAAAAAATTTCATTTATGAAATATCTGGAAGTAGTTTTATGAGAACAAGATATAAAATTCATTTAAAATTAATTAACTGAAATTATTTGATTCGTTTACATGTAATTTTTTAAAATCTTTTTTGAAACTTGAAAGCAAGTGGGAATGTATATGTACATTCTAATGAATTTTTTTCTACGTACCCTGTATAAAATAAAATTAAAATAAAGATTTTATTTTTGAACTATGTATGGGTACATATCATTTTATCTCCTAATATTTAAAATGATAAAAAAAAGTAGTGATAATAATATTATAAGGTTCCTTCAAAACATCATAAACATCAAGAAACATTTCTTTCTGATGCACGATATATATTTATATGCATGCAGGTTAAACAAAACAGAATATAAATTTTATTATATTTCGATAAACTTTATGTTCATAACGTTTTTGATATTTTATGTATCATAATAAATATGTACTAACTGATATAAGCACATTTATTTTTCATGGTATTGTTTTCTTTTCTTTATGTTATTTCAAAAATTATCATTCTTTTCATATTAAATAATGTCTGAAAAATATGATTTTAAAATGATAAGTGAAGGCAAATTGAATGAAACGTATATTCAAAATGATGATAGATATCTTTGTACGGGGATTCACACGTAGATATAAGAAATTTTCATATGTACCTGGGAAAATAAGATTATTTAAAAATTTCACCGGTATAAAATATCAATAATACTCGTATTTAGATGTATTTATGAAAATACAAATATTTGATAGATACCTATGTATAATATTATGTACATTACAACACGTGTATCTGAAAATTTTATTTTATACGATAAAATATTGGAAAAAAAGAAAAAAACAAAAACTGTATTGCACAAAAGAAAATATAAAAATAAAATTATGGAAAGGTGAGAATGTGAAAGAAATGTATTATATTCATACCAAGCCATAGTAAGATCACGTACGAAAGCGTATAAGAAAAGCGTAGTGAAACGTGAAAAAAGGAAATATGAAAATTGTATTTTTTTTTTTATATTTTATTTATTTTTGTGTTTCGAGATGAATAAGATAGACAGGCCAAAACAAGTGACGTTGCTTTTTATGTACGTGGAATGTTAATTTTGTTGAATGATTCTCAAAGGATTTTTTAAATAATAAAACAAAAAAAAAAAAAGAAAATGGAACAAATGAAAAAGTGATTGAATAGCAGAACCATTAACCAAGACAAAATTAAAATAAAAAGAACTAATAACAAAAAGTATGTTATACATACATATATGAAATAATATTTATGGCATTTGGATAAGTATACAGAAAAGGAAAAAAAAATATCTTTTACGACTATGTATGCAAAAGTTCAATATCTTAAATTACGATGAAGATAAGAATGATTTTCCTTTATTTTGTTTTCGTGTTTTCCCATGTTAAAAATAAAATGTATGACTTTAACGTACGTATTAAACAAAAAAGGGTTAATCTTTCAATAAAAATTAACACTTATAACAATTACCAATTGTAACTCGGTTATATTTTAAGTAGCATAATAAAAAATATATTTGAAATATCCTTTTGTATTTTGAAAAAGGATTAACATTATCAGTGATAAATTAATATACGCCTATTAAAAACCAAACCGATATTTATATTCAATTATTCAGACCAATAGGGTGACCAATAGGAAAGTTTAAATATATAGTTGAATTTTTTCTTAAGTTAGTTTTTTACTGAATATTTCGTAAATTTAATCAAACTAGTTTTTGTTTTCTATTTTCAAATTACATTTGTATGTATAAACAGAATTCGTAATTATCTATCTCTTATAAGCTTTATAATATGTCAAAAACATGAATGTAGTTAATGTTGCTAAGCAAATATATTATAAAATGAAATTAATGCATGAAAAAATTAATTAAAGTTGTGAACAATAAAAGTTAAGGTCATGTAAATAAAATGTACAATGAAAAGCACACATGTACATACATACTATATATCTACTTATACAGAAATGTAAAATGGCTGTAAGCATTCAAAAGGATAATGCATACATTGTGTACATTGTGCATTCTTAATGTTCCATTTAAGACTAACGTATATGTTTTAAAGATAATTTAAAGTCTAAACCAATGGTTTTTAATTTTTTTTGTGTAAATTGTTAAGTTTTTTAAAATCAAATATTTAACGACAAGTCTCTTTTTTTTTTTTCCTTTTAGTCTAACAGAAAACAGAAAGAAAAAATAAACTTTGCTTAAAGGTTAGCAACCCATATGTTAATACAGACAAGATATTTTCAACATGGTTATAGGGCATATTATCGTTAGAATATGATTATTATTATTATTATGATAAAGGAAGAAAACAGAGTAAATGCAAAATAAAGCTCATTTTCTTTTTTAAAAAAAACTTTTTTTTTATATTGATATGTGTACACATTTTGTTATTGTTATATTTTTACATGAGTTTACATATAATACGTTATACTGTTTGTACTCATATATGGTTGTCAAGAGAATGTTTGTTCAACAATGTTTTTGTTTTTCTACTTATATGAAACACTTAAAGAATGTCTTTTGAATGATAATACTGTGATACAAACATAAACATAAAATCAAAAAAGAAATAAAAATTAAAAAAACAAAATGTTGAATGCGTTTAACAGACTTTGTAACTTTAACAAAAAACAAAAACCTGATGAGAATTTAAAACCTGAGGGCTTTTACTAAGTGCTCTTATTAAACAATGCAATATAAAAAGTTGTGAATAAAATATTAAAAAAAAAAAAAAAGAACGAAAATACCAAGCCAAATACAATCATAACAACTTCATATTAAAATATTTCTAAAAATTTTTATTTTTATTTATTTATTTACTTTTTCAATCTAAAAATTTAAAATTTGATGAAAATATAAAGTTTGTTCACTTCTTTTTATGTGATGGATTAACAAAGATTAATTTCTTACAATTAATAAACATCTGTTTTATTTATTAAAATTTTGGAAGATGTGTTATAATATAACATTTTATTCATTTTATATTGGTAAACAATACAGCGTGAACATTTTAGACTTTTCTTTATTTATTTAGAATTTGAAGAAATTCATACGAAATGTAATGTTTGAACTAAAAAGATTTTTAAATAAATTATATTCGTTTTATTTTTATTTTTTAAATTTTTAATGTTATCGTTTCAATTTTTATTCTTGTTTTGAATTATCTAAGACATTATTTTCAATTTATTGAAAGTGATGATTGGTCTGTTTATGAAGTTGTTAATATATTGTTATATGAAGTTTCCATATACATAGTATTAATATCTATGTATCTATAAAAAAAAATGAAAACTTTCCAATTTTCAATTTTTATTACTTTTCTTTATTTCGTTTATACGATGTATTGAACGTGTTTCTGCATAGTAAGAGAAAGAATAGTAATAAAAATATAATAAAATAATTAAATTTTTAGATTTTCGATTTTGTGAGTAAAATTAATAGCGTCTGGAAACTTTTTCAACTGTATAAATATACAGATTCCTTGTTTAGTTTGTACAAATTAATATACATTATAACATTAAAGAACATTATCTGTGATTATAAACGCATGTTTACCTAGGCCAAGAAAAATACATACATTGTTTTTGTGTACACGGTAGAAATATTTGTTTTCTTTGGAAAGTCTATTATACGTACAAACAGGACATAGGAGTATAACATTTATACTATACATTATACGTTAAAAATATTTGGAAAACTTTTACTTTGACTTAATATATTCTTATATTATTCACCTGGGAAATCAATACATGCATTAATAATCTTGAAGAAAATTTTTTTTTTATGTTATGTCATAAATTGTAAGTGTTGCAGCTGTATAACTAAGGTTTATTATGTTCATTTAAGTGATTAAAACTAAAAAGGAAAATATAGTTCACATTACTTTTTTTTTACCTTGCTTAATGGAAAATCTTTGAGGCATAAATTTACATTTATACATTAAAAATTTGTTTGAATATGCCTAACGCTGCGGTTACAGCTATTAGACGTAATATCGAAGATTTTTGTCCTGTGTGCAAAAATGTGCAAACAAATTAATGTGGATACATTTCAGTCACATTTCATTTAATTTTTCACATTTCATCACGTGATTTCTTAAGATTTTGTGAAATGAATTCATTGTTATGAAAATAAACAACATAGGTACACAAGAATTTAATTCGTGTAACTAAATTTAATTGGCCATTGCTTTAAATTCATCCACTGTAACCATGGTCTAAAAATACATTACCAAAATTAACGTCTTTATATAAATTAAAATGTAATTGGAACGAGTTGAATTTTTTATTTTTACAGAAATTTTTTCAAATACTTAAAATAATATCTTTAATATATCTTAGAAATTAAACAGGTCATAATGAGATTTTTACAAATTAAATTTGTTTTTTTTTTTTTTTTTTTAATTTTGAGGAGTAAATAAAACATATTTGCATATACCTACATACATGTATGTACATAATATTTTACGTATATACAAACATATACATAAGACTACGTTACAGTATGTACACAAAGTTTGTACGTTTTAATTAAATTTTTATTTTAATAAAAAGTACTTTTTAAATTTCAAGTTACCATTTTTTTCCTTTTTAAAGTATTTTCAATAGAAAATTTTTGTTTTAAGCTAAAATGTGACCTACCTATAAATATTAAATTTGTCTAGTTCATTTAATATTTTGTAAAAATGTTGATGTCATGAATAAGAAAAATAGGTTATTTAAGTTACTAACAGAAATTCTTTTATAATTTTGCTGTGCTGTCATTACAATTTTCATCAACATCATTCAACATGTTTCATTACTTTTGTATTTATTCTTCTATGTACTTTTTATGTTTTTAAAAATTGATTTTTATAATTTTTTTTAAAGAAAATTCGTTACACATGACATATTTTTTGATGATAATTCTTTTGGACATTTTTCTTGAAAATTTTCTTTACCAAAGGAAATTGGTTTTTCTTCTTTTACATTTTATTAATTTAATTTGTGTAAAGCTTTGTTGTATAGCTATGTTCGATATAAAATTCATAATTAAAATACACTTTTTTTATTTAAAAAAAAAAAATTAAAATATGATTTACATTATTAACGATTTATAAAAATACGCATGATGAACATGTAAGGATTAAATGAAATTTTATGAACAAATAAAACAGAATGTTAAATTAAAGAATGATGTTCTACATTAGATTCCTTTTTTATGCGGTTGACAACGCATAGTATACGAACTCACATGTATGTATATACATGTATGTATGTACTTACATATAAATGTATATGAGTCCTTACATACGTTTGGATATTTTTACATTAGCAATTACTGTACTTTTTAATTGCAAAATGAGGAAGTCTAATGATATTGTACAAAATTCATATAAGTATGTTACATATGTACATATATATACACATAAATATTTATTTAAATGTATTCATATACATAGAAATACATATTTATTATATATTATACATATATGTTATATGGATTTTTTTAAATATATATTTTCACCTATCTAACCAAGTGCATTGTCCCACATTTATATATAATTTTTTTTTTATTTTCTCCGTTTTGTTTTTGTGAAATGAGAACTTATTCAGTCTTGTTGCAGTCTACATTAGATCGGTTATAATAATGCACATGTACTTATGTAGATATGTACATACATATATTTTTGCTATGATTACCTCCTTGATTTTCAGTGGGTTAAAATTAAAAACTTTTCTCATTTACCCTTAAGAGCTTTTAAAATATCGCAATAATAATTTGTGAAAAAATTGCGGTATAATCTGTGATGCTCATAACTTATCTGCACCATCTGATGTTTATTGTTATCGCTTATTTTTTTTTTTTAGTTTGTATTTATGCAAATATACAGTTTTACTCATATTTATGTGAACCAATACAAAAGTAAAAAAAAAAGTAAAAATTATTTTTTTTTTGTAGAAAAAATAGGAAAAGTATTAATTTTAATGATAAAAAATTAAATTGTATTAAATTGTAAATATTTTATTTAAAAATCTATAAAAAGATTTTATTATTATCATCGTTTTCAAATAATATTTCAGATATCTTTCTGGTCTCCTATATAAGTGATCGTTGAAAGTTATTTTTAATTTACTAAAAATATCAAAACCTATCCTATATAGTACTTATGTATGTATATAAAATGAAGTTACAAAAAGAAAATTGCAATTATTTTCACACAGTCTATTGTAGTAAAAAAAAAAAATAGAAAAAAAATATACCCGTAATATTATAAGGAGAAGAACTTTATTAATATCAATTAAATTTGTCCATAGGATATAATAAAAATAAAGAACTGAAAATAATAAAAATGTGAAATGTTGTATTTACTAAGTCATAAAGAAAAGGGCATGATGATAGTTAATCTTTTCTTTTTTTTTTTTGAAAATCCAAAACCATTCAACAATGATTGTAATTTTCCACTTCAGGAAAATTGATTTCTTGAATGTGATGATTATGAAACGATTGAAAGAAAAATAGATAATTGAAAAAAATATGTTAAATACATACATACATATGCACATAAATTTTATATTTCATTTTTTATGGGCACATAAGTAAACAATAATGTGTAAATGAGTTTCTTTTCCTCGTTTTCCTTGATATTGAATGAACGAAGAAAGCAAAAAGTAATGAAATAAAAATATACAGTGAATATATATTTTACTATTTATTTTTTGCAATATTATTTCCCTTGAGATGTTTGATTCATAAAGTATTTTTTATGTTGTACATACATACATGTATGTATGTATGTACTATGTTCGTGCACACTGCTTGGAAAGAGAATCATAATTATTTTAAGTTTGAATGTTGAAATAAATTTTATAAATTAATTAAAAATTTATTAATAACGTATTTTATTTTCAGATAAACCAAAAGATGTTTACATTCCTGGATCATTTACTGCAAAACAAACAAAGCCAAAATTAATTCAATATACCTCGATTGGAGCCTTTGATAAATCCATATTACAGGTAAAAATTTTTAATTGATCTTTTGTGTTTCCTTTATATTTTACTTCTATTATATTTTAAATATGAACAAAATATGGATGAAATTTATTTTGAATTCTAATTTTTTTGTATTTTGAATTTCTGAAAAAAAAAAAAAAAATTACAGATATCTGATTGGCTAGCTTGGGAACAAAATATGATCAAAAGTCAGTGTATTCCAGTGGGTGATATTGATGCTATTAGAAGTGCCATTGAAAAACAAAAGGTACGTGGATTATTTGTTTTATTACTTTTGTGTTTATTTATATGATATGTAGTTTAGTAACAAAGTTTAGTCAATATTGAAAGTTAGAAAAAAAAATCTGTTTCTTTTGTTTTGTGTGATGCAACAAGTAATATTGAAAAACAGGGAATAAGGAAATGGTTTAGAAAAAAAATCAAACATTTTTAATATTTTTGTAGTTGATTGAAACCACTACCACTGTTTGTTGGTGTGAAATGACAAATCGTTTGATTAGAAAGAGAAAAAGGAAAACACAAATATTGATTACATATTGTATGCAATATCATAACGTACGTATTGTACGTATATATATATATATATAAAATTATAATTATGCAAGCATGTTTGTGAAAAACATAATTATTTGCGAATTTTTACTAAAAATAGTGATAATGTATGAATATTTTAGAAATGATGAAAAATTCCCTACATTTTTCTGGTAAAGTATTATTACACACATTTACATATTTATATGTTGTGAACTCAATATTCAATCGTTTCAAATAAATGATACCAATGATACACATATAGTAAATATTTATGTATGTTGGTTTTACTGCACACATAAATTTTACAACAATTTTTTAATAAGAATATGACATATGTATGTGTAGATGTAATATATAAAAATAATGTCAAAAATAAAATTAAAACAATTATTTTAAAAATTTTATAAATATATAAATAAATTATTTTTGTTATGAATAAAAACATTGTATAACCACATTTTTCATGGTGTTTTATCCATAAAAAAACATAAAGAATTTTTAAAACACAATTTTAAAGAATGCATTTGCAAAAAACAAAATTCTCAAAAAAATTTAATTTTTTTTGTGTTTAATTTTTTAAAGTTTGTTATAAAAAAAGTGTTCATTATCTTTTTATTATTTCAAAATTCAAATTTAAATCCTTTTAGTATGGATACAAACCAACTTACTTATATATTAAATATGAATTCAAGAGCTTAATTTTGTGGTTTCATTATGTTTCATCCTTTCGTTATTTTATTGTTCTATTTAAAAGTTTTTGCATAAACTTTTCGAAACTGTGGTATAAAGTTTATATGATGATGCAGTAGAACGTATTCAAAATTTTAAATTCCACTGCTTTTAAATAACATAAAATGGAAAATCTTCATAATGCATTATTTAAAATTTTTTTTATATTTTGAATACAGTATCTTTTATTTATGTAATATTTATATATATGTATGTACATATGTATACACTTAGATGTATTATAAAAGAACGTGCACTAAAATTAAAGCGCAGAATACATGTACAAACATTTTATCCCAGCATTATCGTTTTACAATTATGAAACAAAACCTTATTCTTACTATTTTTCATATTTTGTTTTTTAATCTTAATGTGTTATCTATGTATATAATTTTATTTTTCAAAGTTAGTTAACATTTACTTTTATATTGTCGGTGAAATTTTTGTTTATAGCTTTCTTTTCTGTCATTGTCTACCTGTCGTCATTAAAATCTCATTAACACCGTAATTCTATATGATTGTTTGATGTAAAATTTTCATTTTTAAAATGTATGAGAAGTACATACATCACAAGTTATAATGAAAGTATGTATGTAAAATGTAAATACATACGCGAAGGTGTAATGAAATAGAATTTCTTTTTATTATCATGTTTTAAATAAGAAGTTTTCTTATCAGCATTTAAATTTTCAAATTTTTAATGTTTCATTATTCTGATTAATTGTTTGCAGAATGTACTCAGAGAACTTGAAGTGAAAAAACCGCAACTTAATGAATTGGTTCATACAGCAGAAACATTAAAGACTGATATTAATCGACAACAATTACAAGAAAAAGGTAAGTTTAAGACATGAAATAAATTTTTTTTTATAATATATGTACACGCCTTTATTATTATTGTTTCATTTTCTTAATTAAAAAACAAAAATGCTAATTTCTTATGTTATGTTTGAAAAAAAAAAATGTATACTTAAAATTATTAATATTAATTTTCTTTATAATAATTTAGTATTACTATAAAATTATTAATAAAGATACTGAATTAATTTTAATACAATTATTGCATATCCCCTAGGAAAGTTCATTAAGATAAGCAAAGTAATGAATGTTTTTGAAC
This sequence comes from Anthrax anthrax, assembly GCA_963971155.1. Taxonomy (NCBI): domain Eukaryota; kingdom Metazoa; phylum Arthropoda; class Insecta; order Diptera; family Bombyliidae; genus Anthrax; species Anthrax anthrax. The sequence continues at coordinate 25,905,750 of OZ020119.1, forward strand.
TCATTTCTCAGAGCAACTTAATTTACAAATAATATTGTTTAGAAACCCTTTAAGGGCATTGAAAAGGGTTATAGAATTGAAACTTTAGATAACCTTTGTGCATATACTTACAAAATAACTTCTTGCTCTGTATAATGTGTGCGGTTATATGTGGATATGCATGTATCGGAAAATGTACAGTACATAATTTATAACAATAAATTGTATGGAAACTTTTATGTAAAGTTTTTAGAAATAATATACTAATATGTTTTCAAATGATTATATACACATAAAATTTATTCTACAGAACAAAATATGTACATATTTGAAATTTTGGAAGTTTCTTTATTTGTCAATTTTCAAGACATTTGCTTATGTATACACATGTAGAACACAAGTAAGACTTGTACTAGTTAAAGAAGATTAATTAGTTGTCATATGATAATTTATTATGTTAACCCTGTAATTAACACAGTTCGAATAAATTGTAACTATTTTACATAAATAAAAAAACAACAACATCAAAAATAAAGAGAACAGGAATTTATTGATAAATTTAAATCGATATTAAAAAAAATACTTAGCAAAATATAAATAATATAAGTAATTACAAGAATGTTACATAAATCTATTCAAAACAAAAAAAAAAAAATATATATTCTATCGTTTCACATCACGGAAAAGTAAATGAACATGAACATTAAATGTTTTCTGATCTAGAGAATTTATAAAATTTTCAGAGCAAATAAATTGAATTTTATTAAATTATAATTATGATGATGATGACATTTTTTGTTTCTATATGAAATCAAATCCTGATGTAGATATACAATATGTACACAAGTATTGAAATAATTGATAAAATCATGTAATGGTAAACGATTGTAAAGAAAATTATTTAGCCAAAGAATCAGTGATAATCACTGTATTTCGTTTAATCGATATTTGCTCAATATTATTCATAAATATATTAATTTACATTTACATGTACATACATATTCATTATCATATACATATATTCATTGTAAACAATGCGTATATTCATTAAATTTTAATAAAGTAATTTTATCGAATGTTATTCATTTTACATGTATTTACTTAATAAGAAATTCAATAGCTTGTAATCATTAAATTAATAAAAGCTACTGTATAGTTGCAGACATTTTAAATTCATTGAATTTACCAGTCTAAATAATTAAGTAGAATGCTTCTATACGTTTTTTTACTTCTTTTTTAAATGTATCCTAAACGTTAACTCGAATTATTTAGATACACACAGCAATGAATATGTGGTTTTAATTAAATGTTTATAAATTTAATAAATTGCAAATAAGTAATAACATAAAAATAATCAAATAAATAATAAAGAAGTGTGATAAAGACATATAAACAAATTTGTACATATAGATACTAAAATGATTATTATTTTTTGTTTGATTGCCTGTCATCATCTTTTATAGACACAAGTTCATACAGCATTATGTAGTACCAGAGATATATATTAGATTAAACTTCTTTGGTAGTACATACATATGTATATTTATATGCACATAAGCGTAATATATGTGTATTATAACAACCACATTAGTTTAAAATATAACGTGTGTACGTATGTTCACATTTACACAAAATTCCGAACAATTGAGTAAATTTTTCTTTTTTCGACAGTAATAACTCAAAACTTTTCCCCGAGGAAATTTCCTGTTTCTTGTCATAGGAAAACATACGTACACAATTGGTCGAACACAAAAATGTCGAAAAAATATATGAAACTGACGAGGTTATTAAATTTTATTTTCTATTTTCTTTTCATAAAAATCATAATCGAATATTTTCAATTGAAGAACAAAAAAGAAGTACATACTTGAAAAATAAAATATCATTCTTATAGTGATTGAAATTTTCATTTTTTATCTTTATATATAGCGTGAAAATAAATAAAAAATTGAAATTTTTCTAATTCAAAATTTAATGGAAAAACTAATAGTTATATTTTTAATTTTGATTTTCGTAGAAACATATTTGCTCTATAAACAGTGTGCATATATACATACATATATGTAACTATTAATTTATTTGCTAATATTTATTTTCAATTTATTTTTTATAGAACTCGTTTTTCAATTTTTTTAGTCACTAGCAAATATTTATTGCAAAACCCGAGGGATACGTATTTAAAAGATTTTCTCGACGTTGAAAAAATTCAGAATTAGAAATATTGAAATTTTAATATAGGTGAAAAAATTAAACGTAATTTGAAATTTTACAGTATTTGTAGTAATGACTACAATTTTTTCAATCTTTTAGCAGAGAAAATTCGTTAGAGATGTTTATTACAATTCGTATGTTTATTTTTCAAAGGTATAATTTTTCAGTGTTTTTGGAGCATTCTTCGTTTAAAATAGAATAGGTATTCGTATGTAAAAGGAAATATTCCACCCTCAGTTTAACTGGTATCACAGTAGACGATATATACTGACATTTATATACATAATACAAGTTATAAACCACATGTACTACCAACCATATGTTTGGTTTTTGTTGTCTACATATGTACTTGAAAATAAACTACAAACAAAAACGATTGTGAAGATACACACAGAATATGGAATGTAAAAATCAAAATAAAGGAAAATAACATATATGTACATACATACATGTAAAAGTGTTCATAGGGTACTGTTTAGTTACGATATTATACAGAACACAGATGAAGTACAATATTTTCCTTTTAAATATGAAAATTTGTATGCAGATAAAGAACGAATATAAATTCCAATTTACGACTTAGAAGAAAGATATTTTTATTTGTTTTCTTATTAAACATATTTTATACAGCTAATATATATTTTGAAACTGAAAAAAAAAAAAAAAATGGAAAATATTTTTTATATTTCAAAAATTGAAGTACAAACAGGACATTCTTCTCTAGGTTTTATATGAATAATTCTGGTGAAAATGTTCAAATATGTACAAGTATACGTATGTGCAATGAACGTATGCAAAGTACGTTTTTTATCTGATAAACATTTTAAAAACTTATCGCGTCGACTGTAGTTTATCTTATGTATACGGCTTTGATTTCCATTATTTTTAAAATGCGTGCATAATTGAGGAAAATTATTTTGCATTTTTTCTTTGTAGATCATACTTTCATTTGCGTTCGTTCGTATATATAAAATTTCACTTAATGTAAGAAATTAACTTAAATTTAAGCCGTTAAATCTTTTAAAATTAAAAAAAAATGATTTTATTTTTCTTTTGAATATTAATTTTCTACAATTCAAAAACAGATAATTTATTTTTAAATGAATTTTAATATTAGGGTTGTATATTTTCAAATTAAATACTGTTTCTGATATGAAGAAAATAAAGTTTCTACAAAGTTTAAATAATGGATGAAAAGTTTTGTAATGTTTATATTTCTGAGTTTATTGATTGTCACAAAATATAATCCTCTTGTATACACACACGTGTACACATGTAGTCGTATAAATTTAATGTATAAATAATTTGGCATTATCTATTGTACATTATGTTATATGATATGATGTATCATATTTTATGATATAAATATTTTATTAAGAAACATTTTTATACTTGTTTTGGTGGTTAAACATATGCAATATTACAAAATTTGTATACATTATTAGAAAATTGTCTGAACTAAATTTATTTACATAAATGAACATTGAGTTTTAAGCAAATAATAAGTTCACAAAAAGGAAATGAAGGAAATCAATTTTAGTTTTCATATTGATTCATGAAAAATTTATACATATCACTAGTATTAAATATTTTAAACATATAAAGTTTAACCACATTTTTTTTTTCTCCGTTTTCCTCAATGGGATTTGAAATAACTGTTGATTGTTTTATTACAGAGAACCCTATTATTTTCCACGAAATATCGAATTAAACGTTTGCTCTTGTTTTTAAGAACAATAACGACACATACAAGTAAGATAAATTCATAAATTTCCATAACTTTGTATTTATTTATTATTTATCTTTTCTTAAAAAATTTAATGTGAAAATTGCTCATTTTCTTTAATAAAAGTTTATGAATATAAAAGAAAAATTTATTATACATACGTCTGTATGAAATAAAATAAAATTATGTGTAACGAGATGAAAAGAAATTATTTTCCATCTTATTTAAATTTACAGCATTAAAAAAATATGTTGTTTAATACATAGAAATACAAATTTGCATACTTATAATCTGATATTCTACGTAAAAGAAATTTAGATAAATAGATGAAAAATAATACAAAACAGCATTCAAATACATAAACATACGTGCAAACATATGTTCGAGTATATCACTATTATACCATACATACATAAAGTGTAAAACAATTTTCTGAAGTATGTAGTATAAATGTGTGTACTCAGTCTGAACAAGACAATATCTTCGACTAATAGGATACCATTAAATATTTAGATGTTTTTCATGTTGTTAAGTGCCTTAAAATGCCTGTAAATTGTTAGAATTGCATATATACATATAACGATAATTTGTTTTATCTTTTATGAAGATAAAATGTAAAACTTAAGAAAATTGCGACAAGAAAATATTGCATACTTTGATTAATATACATGAATATATGTGAGTTTTGATGCTATGCAATTTCTACAGTGACATAGTGATAATATTAGGTAAACTTTATTTATACTTTATTGAATATAGCGTTTTTACATTTAGATCCACGTCACTAATTGTATTACAAGAAAATACATACATATGTATATATAGAATAGTAGTACCTTTGTTTCATTTTTATTTATTTTTTATTATATGAAGAAAATTTTTATTCACGATGGATTTGAAAGACGTTGAAAAATTTAATTTAATTTATCTTAATTTAATATTTAAATTATAACTAGAAAATATATAATCTATTTTAATTAAAAAGTTTATTTAGTTTTCATATTAAATTTTGGTTTTTTATCTACGATGTATGTATATGTAAATAAAATAAATATTGTAAATAAAAATTGTTATAATATTTTAGAAAAATTTAAAAAAAAAATTTCAAAAGAAAATCCTAACATTTTACTGCGTTTTCAATTTAATTTTTTAATTTTTTCTTTTTTATTTGCTCATCTTTAAAAACAAGAAATCAAATTATAAAACAAAGGCTAAAGAAAACAAAATTATTTTCTTCACAATCTGGATATTATACAGCAAATAACAATTAAAAGTACGTGTATACAAATTTATTTGAAATGTTTGTAGATTTGACAATTGAATTGAATAAATGAATGTGTCAGGATAAATATACATACATACATACATATGAACATACATAAATATTTTTGTGTAGACATGTACATTTGTTATTATTTCTTACTTTTATATACATATGTATGTATGTACATTTTCATATGTATATAGAAAGAAATGAAATCCGTCTGAAAAAATTTACATATATACATTCCTATGAACAAGCTTATAACTGTGTAGCCGTACAAGTATGTGTAAATGTACTATATTATATTTTTTTATCGTATACATGCGTATTTATATAGTATATATATGAATATGTCTAAAAATTTATATATGAACGTAAAATGTTTACATACATGTGCATATATGTATATGTATAAATGATAAACATTCTTGAAGTCAGTCTGTTATGGTTTTAAATTTCCCATTTTATCTAATATCTATTTTGATGATGCAAATGCCTTTTATTTAGATTCAGTTTGTTAGCAGTTGAATCTTAAGTGCAAAGTGTAAAGTTAAATATAATAACAAATTCCATATACCATTAAAATGAATCCCAGATAGGTGTGAGCAGGTGTATGAGGATATTATATAAGGATGTTGTATTATTTACATATGTACATTTATATAAACATACCGTAAACCTGCATTTAAAAGATATGTGGCATAAAGTTTAAAAGGCAGATGTAGTAGAAGAAAGCACTTTTTTCAAGCATATACATATATACATATGTATGTATGTGTATTTTAAGAGGGTTTATGTGCAGTTTGATGGTAAATATACATACTAAGTGTATATTTACTATGTTATAAATAATGAAGAATTTATCCATATAAAAATAATCATGATAACGACAGTAGTAATGAAATTCGTATAAACAGAGATATTCATTTTGATCATCTCTACGTAAGTACTTATAATAATAAATGCATCTTTCTGTATGAGATTTCATTTACTTACACACATGGTACGTAACAAATTTGTATAATTTATACAGTAGCCATATCATATTTAATTATTTTTTTGTAAATTTTATTTAACAAGTATTGCATAGAAAATTAAAAAAACAGAAAGAAAAATAAAATTTATCTATTTAATAATATGAAGTAAGAAAGGAAAAATTATTATAAAATAAAATATTAAAAGTGCATAAATTATGTTGAACTCATTTGTATATGGTAATCTACTCGACATATTTGAATTTATTATATAAAAATACCGGTAATTGATACATATGTTTTATTTTGTTTACTAGTACAAATAAATTGCATAATTATAGTGCACACATTGTATGTATGTGTATATATGTATATATAAATTTTAATATGGAATTCATAATTTTATATATTTATATAAATAAATCGACACAATTGACATATCTGACATGCGCATAATCTCCTTTGAAAAATGGGAAAAACAAAATTAATAAATTTGTAAGACAACAGTCGTCGTCAAAAAAAATGAAATACATATGTATGAGAATGTTTTTGTTTTATTGATCAGAAAAATAATTCACAATATGAAAAAATGAAAATTGTTTTCCTCAGATATGTATATCAGATGATGAACGATTAAAAATAGTCATTTCCAAAAATTTACGTTTTCTCTTTGGTTATTTTTAATCAACTTTTCAACGGAATAAACTGGAGGGAATACATAAACTTTGTACAAATGTTATGCATACATAGTTTTCTATTACAATGCTTAATTACTTTATAATTGTATAGAATTGTAATTTAGATTTTGTTGTTTTTCTTTTTCTCAGTTTTTTTTTTAGTCAAGTTAAAATTAATGATTCCATTGCGTTTCTTCTGTTACTACATATTTAAGAACAAAGAACAAAAAATTATTAAAATGTTTGTGTCCTAAATTTTAGCTTTTCATTTATTAATTGACAAAGGAAAGGAAAAATTGCCAGGTTTTTGTCCTTTTTTCATGTACTTTTAAGTGAACGTAAATGAAAAATGTACAGTTTTCTTACTTATTACTTCTCATTACTCAGCATTATTTATAATAAATCAACTGAATTAGTTTATTCATTTTTTTTCTTGCATTATGTAATTGTTAAACAGTCTTTTATTAATTGTATTTCTGGTATGTAAATACTAAGCTTTGAATAAAATTAAAAACACATTTAAGAATTTTGAAAAAAATGAATATTTCACAATTTTTGTAATTGATATTCAAATTAATTGTATTGACCCTTAATTTTAATGAAATTAATTATTTTTCTTAAGCATACTAAAAGAAGAAAAAATTGTGAAATATCATCTTCCTTTATTGTGTTAAAAAACTGTAAATATGTTGATTGCTCTACAAAAATGTAAAATTCATATTTTATTATGAAAATTATTTTTCCCCGATTAAAATTAATTCAACTAATATATTCAAAATTTTAAATACACACGACGGTATACATTTTTAGTGCACGCTTCGCTTTTACACTTTGTTGAATAACTTGATGTGTTTCTTTACGGTTTTTCAAGGACCTGTTTTCACATTGAATTGCTTCACTTCTTATTTATTATTTTATTTTTTATTCTCGTACCTTTGTTTCATTGTTGTACGCAATACAAATATGTATGGGTGGTATACATTTTTTTTTTCTTTTTAAATAAAATTTTATTTAATGGAAATTACTGTACAACATGCATACTCATGTGCATCATACATTGTAATTTGAACTACACTTACAATTTTCATTGAAGATTCTACCAGTTTCACGAATACTGTAGTAAAGTAAATTTTGTGTTATTTTTTTATTTTCCGGGTTCATTTGTGATTGTGCAGTGATTGCAATATTTTAATATAAAACTTACAGTGTAGTCTGTTTTAATTTGAATAATAATGGTTATTCATAATATGTTTCAATAAAATATGAAATGTTGTAAAATACTTTACACACTTATTATTAAAATATTTTTAGTTAAAATTTTATTGTTCTATTCAAACTTTTAAATTTTTTTTATTTTTAAATTATTTTTTGAATTTTCGTTTAGTTTAGAAGTTGAAAAAGGATGATTGTTAAAATGTTTTCTTAGACTGTATTGCAACAGTTGCGTAAAAAGCTCTTACCCCAGAATCACAATTTTTTTTGTGTACATATGTATGTATACATGCATGTGTAAATTTACTTTAGAGTATATTATACATATGTATATTTCCATGTCTTTAGTGTGAGTCCGTATGTTATTTTGTTATCGCTCTTTTTGAATACCATCACAGAATTATATACGTATATTTCATATCTCAAAATTCAGATATACATATATTGTCCTTTTGTGTTGATTTTAATGTGCGTTGCGTTTTGTGTAAACGATTTTCTTGTGTGTTCGTGATTTTATATCTCGAAGGGTAGAATTTTCCCATTTTTTTTTTCTCATAGAAATTTGAAAATTTTCTTTTCTTATTCACTCTTTTTAACTTAGTGCTAGTTAGTAGTCGGCTTTTAGGCTTACGGTTGTGAAAACATTTTTCAATATATAAGGAGTGTTAAATTTCCAATATTATCAGATTTTTTTTAATCATTAACAAAGAAAAAAATAATAGAATTAGGTTTTATTATTATTTGCATACAAATTACGAATACAATTTTGTATAATTTGTTTTTCACATTAAAATTTTATTTTACTGAAGATAAAAATAACAATAATTTTCAAGTGAAATGTGATAATAAACAAAGGCTATGAATAAAATACATACATATAAAAAGGAATATGGAAAAATAGTGAAAAAGTGATATATGATATAAATATTTAATGAAAAAAAAGAAAAGAAAACCTTATTATTTGTGTATTTGTTAGTGGTTATGAGTTTTCAATAAAAAAAATTTAGTTTCTGTTTCACATTTACATATACATATACTACATACTACTAAAAAATATCAAATTTTTATCAGGATATTTATTCGTGTTATTAATACATATTATATTGCGTATCTATGGTCATATACATACATATAACGTTTATTCATACACAAGAAATAATATAATATGTGTATAAAAAAAATATATCCTTAATATTATACATATGTACTTCATCTAATATGATATATCTAAATATATAATCTAAACAATTTTTTTACATATACAAGTATACCTACATACAAAGATATAGTTAAATATCTTTCTTACATTTAATAGTAATTTGTATTACTCACATATTTTAGAAGCATATGAACATAATATGAGCTTCTGCAAATATATATATGTTTATAGAATTCCGGCAAAACAAATTGCTTTTGGATACATGTACATTTTTTAAAAAATTTTTTGCATACATTTACATACGATATATCATAGTAAAATATATATACTCATATAATATACATATACATATGCGTGTAAAGTAAACCTTCATATATAAAAGTCCTATAAAAAAACAATACTTATTTTGAAGTTCATTTTCCTCTCAAAGAGAAATCAGAAAGTGTTCGAAAAGCTGATGAAAATAAAAAAAAATGCACTTGGAGAAATTTTGTGCTGAATTTGAAATTTCGATAAAAAGTAAATGAAATAATAACAAAACAAAATAGTGAAATACATATTAAAAAAAAAAAAAAAAACAAAAGGAAAATTAAACAAGTATTTGAAAGGGCTAGTTGTTTAAAAGAATAGATCCGGCAAAAAAAAAAATTTGCCAAACATTTTGCTTATTTTTGTAAACAATTTTGTGTATTCCAAAGAAAACTCAAAATTATTTGTGTGATAATTCAATAATTCGTGAAACTCATCCTTTACCACATATATCCTGTCTGTTTATTTTCATTCATTACAATTGTCGTCGTACTTTTTCTTTTACCATATTAGAATTAGATCAATTTCATTCAACTTTTATATTTAAATACATACTTAAGTTTATTTAATAAATTTTAATTAAATAAAATTGTGTTTTTGTCAAAAGTGTAAATGAATATTAAAATTCAAGTATATATAAAATATTGATATATGTATGTAAACATGTGCATGTGTTATTAAAATTTAGTAAATATATAAAGCTTTATATTATATCATCAAAATCATTTAATAATCAAAGTGCAATCAAATAAAAGTGATTTATTACATATCTTGAAAAATATTAGTTAAATTAATATTACAATTAAGAAAAAATCTACATATTAATACATATGTATGTATGTTCACTGATTATGTATGTAATCATTTAATAGTCATAATCTAGTTCGTTTGAAATTACATGTATGTAATAATACTTTTATATATGTATCTTATATCATAGTAAAGATTATACGCACATAAATAAAACCTCGAATTAATTTTAAAATTGAATTTAATCTAAAAATAAAAAATAAAACAAACATATTAATAATAACAATAAATACACTTAAAGAAAAACATAACAATGTCGCAGTCACAGCAACAACAATCTCAACAACCGGCTGGGAAGCCAGAAATAGCTAGAGAAATTCCAAAACTTACACAAGAGTTGGCAGCTCAAGCTGCTCAACGTGCACAAGAAATGCTCAAATCTCAAGCTGAAGCAAAGAAAGTTCCTGAAATACCATCGCGTTCTGATATTCATAAACCACCACCAGAAATTCCACCCAAGCGCCATAGCTTGAAAAAAGTTTCGTCTGAAGGAAGTCCTCCAATTAATCGTACTCCACCACCATTACCACAAAAGCCACAAAGTGTTCAAAATTCACCTCAATTTATGACAAAATTCAAAGATAAATCTCAAGTAAATGTACCGCAACTTCCTGTAAGACCACCCGGTACACCTCAAATGATACAAAAAATTCAAGAAAAAATATCTAATTCAAATAGCACTCCACAACCTGTTGCAAAATTTAACGAGAAAATATCTAATTCTCCACAGTTTGGAGTACGAAATATTAATTCACCTCAACTTAGTTTTCGTTCGACACCAGCATCTTCTACGAACTCACCACAACTTCAAGTGAAAAAGCCTTCCAAACCAATATCGCCAACTGAAGATTATGGTTCTGAAGATGCATTAAGGGGTATTGAAAGTGGTTTACGAAACATGGAAAGAGCTATGCAAGAACAAATGAATCTACGATCATTGGAAGCAGCTACAAATCAAACGATGGTTGAAAATTACAATTATCCCTTAGAATTTAAATCTGGAAATATTCGTTCAGTAGGTTCAATAACATCACTTGATGGATCTGCACAAAATATGCGAGCTTTAGAAAATATGCGTTTGGGTATGGATGGACAAACGTTTAACCAAACAATGCGAGGTTTAGAACGCAATTTAAGTATGGACCAAATGCGTTTAGATAGTTATCATAGTAACATACGCTCAATGGAATCAAATCCTAATATTCGCACAACACTTGAAGAGATTAAAGTACGAGGTGGAGGAAGTAATGCGGTCGGTCAATCAGAACATAATGTTCGTTCATCTTCAGTTGAACATCATATGCGTTCTTTAGACAGAAATTTGCCTCTAGAATTACAGTACAGTCGACATCGGTCACAAGATTTCAGTTCTAGTATGATTAGTGGAGATTTTCGAGAACACATTCGACATCAACTAATTGGAGGTGGTGGTGGATCTGGGGGAATTTCCATGTCTTCATCCAATGCTGCTGGTACATATTCTGGCATGGGTGGTGGTAGTGGTGGTGGTAGCAACAGTTCAGTAGCAGCTGCTATAATGCAACAGCCTGGAGTACAAACAAGACAAACTTCAGTTGGATTATCAAGAGAAGATTTGAGAATGCGACGTCGTTCATCTCATGATGAAACACAATTATCTCAAGGAATTCCTGGTAATGATTTTCATTTTTGTTATTTTAAAAGATCTAAAACAGAAAACAAGATTGTTTTTAACATATTACCTATAATGTATTTTGATCACATACATATGTATTTATTGAATTTGAAATAACATAAATTGGATTTTATTCCTTTTTCTCTTAAACATAATTTTATTTTATAAACAAAATATACAATGCCATTTAAGAAGTCGATCTTATTTCTTCTATTTATCTCGGTCGAAAACCAAAGAAAGCAGTAGTTAACTACCTGTATCTATGTATATACAGTCTAAATGTTTATTACAAAAATAATTCAATAATTAATTTGTAAAATAATTATTTTGAAATATCATAATATTCTCTTGTGTATTCTTGTCTATTAGTACAGTATCTTATAATTAAATTTTTATATAAATTCGATTAAACGAGATTCGTAACCATGACCATAAATCAATTATTGACTTTAACAAAGCCTCAATTAAAAGACTATAAATAAACGATAATATACACATACGTAAATGTGTGTATTCTTCATGTTTCTATGTATATAAATACAAAAATGAAAGAAAGAATTACCAAAAATTAATCAATAATGTGTTTGGACAAAAATATCTAAAGAAAAATGGAGCATATCATATTCATTTAAAAAATTATAAAATAGAAATTGTACAAAAAATAGATTTATGTATGTGTGAAGAACGATTGTACAAGGATAATGTAGGTCCATTTCTTCCTTACTTTTTCTCTTAGATAAAAATTAATGTTTGTACGACACAAATTTACAAATGTGAAGTTTTAAAAGAGATAAAAAAAGATACGAAAAGAAGAATATCTATGTAATACTGAAGACATGGTTAATGCAGAGGTTTGCTCGTTTGTTAGTTCTTGTTATTTTTCATTCACATATTTATGTTGTTGTTGTATTTTTATCACTACATTATCTTAACATCATATTATAATGTACGTAAATGCAAAAATTGTAGGACTTTTTACTTGCACAGAACACTTGATGTATGTTTGTATGCTTATATAAAACTCATAACAACAAAGAAATGTTGGTAAAAAAAAAATGATAGTCTCATTATGATGTTCTGTCCTTGTGCCCCATAAATTTATTTGGTATCATATAGCAGGAATAAAATTTGATTTTATCCTTATCCATAAAGGACACCATTGTCAATGAGAAAATTCCATGACCAACTTCATATTATAATACCATTCTTCATGTACATATGTTTATTTGAGTGTGAGTACTATCATATTCATTCATCTGCAGTATCTATAACGTATACCACATATAATCAGATACAGCTTTTATTTTTAATCTGTGTTTCTTTTATCCACGTCTATGTATATGTTTATATGTACGTGCCTGCATATTGCTTTTGAATTTTAGCACGTAACCCTATATATCCTGGTATTACGTTATAGATATACATATATACATATGTATAGATTATATGCCATGAAAGTATGTGATAAAACTCATTTATGTGTCAAATTGCATCAACAACGAATATTTTTTCAAAGAATTTAATTATGTGTTTTGTCGCTGTATAAAATTATTACTGCATTTTATTCTACATATACATATAAAAAATTTGCTTTTCGTTGCAAAACATAAAACGGAAATAATAGCATACATATTTAAAAAAAAAAAAAAATTGTGTGTGCAATATAGATTACTAATAATATGAATAAAATTCTTAATTAAAATTTAAATGAAAAAGAAAAAGTTTAATCAAAAAAAATTTTTTTTTTAAACAAAAAGCTTGTTCGTATATTTTTGCATTAATGAAATTTTGATGAAATTGGCATTCAAAAAATAACATTTCATCAAAATAGCAAAACTTTCAGAATAAATTAAGAGAATAAATCTCAAAATAATAAAATTTACATACATTAGTATTTAAATACTTCCAGCCGTATTTTTGTTTATATACATAAATAAATAACGTGGCATAAAGTAAATTATCGTTAAAAATATTTTTGTATTTATTTAATTTTCTGTATAAAATTTCTAGCAATATTTTTGCATAAAAACTATGCAAAAAAATGTGTTTTTTTTTTTTTTTTTGTTTGAACTGAATTTTTAATTAAAAATTGCTTTTGTAGATAAAAATTTTAAAACCAATAATAAATCCTAATACTATTGTCAATTACATAACAACAAATAAAAACAAAATAAAATTAATTTAAAAGTTAAAAAATTCAGGTGTGTATTTTAAACAGAACTGCGTAATGGAATTGTTCATTTTTTTTTAAAATTCTTAATTGAAATAAAAGTTTTGCTTTGAAAGTCATTACTAAATAAATTTATGCAGACATATTATTATTTTTTTTGTTTTTAAACTATTATTGAAGTTAGTTGAAATGGAAGACAATAAATGAAAATTTCTTTTTGTCTTTTAAATTTTAATTTTCATTACATAAAAGTTTGTAGATGTTTATTGTACAATTTTTTTCATTCTTTTAATATTTTTAGTTATTTATAATTTTTTTTTTTCGTTAAATAAAAATTTTTATTTTATTTTAAAAATATGAATCTTGAGTCAGTATACATATTTGAAATATAGTATTTCTAAGGAGACAGTAAATCTCTGTTGCGTGGGAAAGTTTAAAGATATTCAAAGTAATATAAATACGAAGAAAACTTTAAATACAAACTTTTTTAAATGTAATTTCTTACTATCTTTGCCTATATAAACAATTTTGAGTGTAAAAAAAAAAAATTTAATTTTCATACGATATACATATACATATTTAAAAATAGAAGAAATGAACGTTTTAAAATTTGCATGATACCTTTTATCTTTTTGCTGTAATAGAAATTTTTTTACGTAAATCTAATAAAAGCGTTATATTGTAAATGAGAAAGAAAACTTGTTTAATGTATGTAAAATATAAAAATAAATTGAATTTACTTCATTTTTCCGAGTACTACATAAATAAAAGCTATCCTATTTTTACAAAATATGTACCTATATCGAAAAAATACCTTTAAGGTATTTTAAGTAAAATAAAAATTTAATAAATTGAATCTTTTTTGTTTTGAAAATATTTAACTTTGTAAAATAAATTTGTATTTAAAAACAAGTACCTACATATAGAATTTATTTTTTTTACAATTTACGACGAAGGTTTTATACAATCTCCTTTTTAATATTAAATTTAGATCATATTTTAAGGATTGATATTACATACACGAACACATAAGATAAATATGTAAATTAATTTAGTTAGATGTGATACATACGAGTACATATTTCATTGCATAACTTTTTTTTTTTTCCTTTTTATATGAAACAAATTTTTATAGAGATAATATAAAAGGGAAATTAAATTAAATTATGCTAAATTTCAAAAACTTATTTACTATATGATTTAAATATCATCCAATTTATTTTTATGCATTTTATTTATTTATTTTTTTTCTTTTATTAAAAGTGAATTTTAGACCAAATTTTGCAGAAATTTCGAAAAACAAAATTAGAAATAAAAATACAAATTTAAATAAAAGTATCATTTAAAAGAGTTTAAATTTAACACACTTTCAACTGACTATACTAATTTGCTCAACTAAACGTTATCGTCTTTTGGCAGATTTGATCCCATTTTGTCTCTACATTAACTATATATCATTGTCTCGCCCCATTGAATATTGTAGTCTACATATGTCTGTACATGGCGTATATGTATTACTATGCTCGATTAAAAGCATGGTAGACGTGCTTTATTTTCATTGCATTCTTTTTCTTTGTTTGGTTTTACATTTAATATTCCTTACATTTATGTTCTTTAATTTTTTTTTGTATTTTTTATTTTGTCGAAAACTTTATTTTACTTTTTCGTTTTTGGATAAAAATGTCCTTTTTACTTGCCTGTAAGTTTGATAAGTTGTTGGCTTTCTGTACATTCATGTTTGTTTATACAGTATATAGATATGGTTAAGAATGACTTTATTCTGTAAAATTACATTGTAAAAACATCTACAAAACGTACATACTTACATACATAAGTACATACATATGTATGTACATGTTCATATACGTATTAATAGGCGACTATATGCATAACAAACACAATTTGGTTTTTATATTTTGTTGTCGTTTTTAGTTCGTAGTTACTTTGCATGTCCTTTTTTTTTTTTTTGAAACTTATTACACACTCAAGCCGCAGGTTCTATATAAAAGTAAATAAACGACAAACTTCATTATTACCACATTCTAAGAACAAACATAACATGCATTCTTATATACAAATTAAAAATATTCCACTGTCTTTATGTGTTTTTTGATTTTTTATTAATTTATTTTCTGATTGTAAAAACTCCCTACACCTAATCATTCATGTAAATCATTTTTCTACAGAAGCTATAACAATAAAAACAATTTTGAAATGATCAAGTTTTAATGATAAAATGAAAATAAAGGAATTTATTTCAATTAAAAAACAGTAATTTATTTGAAATTTTATTTTTAAAACAAGATGTAAAATTACGAAAGAATACTTTTGAAATATTTTAAATTATGAAAATTATTTTCTCAAATGAAAAGTTCTGTGTCAATGAATAAAAGTAAGTTGATGCTTTTTATATTACTTTTTTTTTGTTTCTTTTTCTAGAATTTATTTATATTTCATTCATTACACGTTTTTAACACTAAAGTTAATAGTATGTACGTACGTATATCTACAATAAGTATCTTTTATTTTTTTTAACTTGCTCACTTATGAAAATAACTGTAATTATACACTCTTAAAATTTATATTTGTATTCGTAACCTCATACACATTCACACATACATACATGTACGTATAATACAATAGATGGGGTTTGAAAATTTTGTTTGCCTTTTTCCTAAAATAAAATTTTTATAGCGCAACTCCAAATTTATTACTATATTTTTCTTCTTTGGGTTTATGTATAACTTCAAGGACTTATTTCTATCTCTTGAAATACACATATGTTTGTACATGTAGATTGTTCACCTGTGTGTAGGTAATTTTTTTTTGAAAATGTTTTGTTAGAACATACTGTATGTAGGTATGTACGTTTATAAGACATGGAAAAGTGTTTCTACTCTCAGCTTACTGTCATCATAGCTCTATTTTAGTGCTTTAATAATTCGAATTAGGATTGTGGTGTACTCTGTGTACTTTACCTTAATCTGAATTATTACTTTCGTTCACATCAAAAGTATCATCGTTATATGTTGTATATGTCACGGTAGTATTAGTACTTTTTGATAATGTTTGTGTATCCGATATAAATGTATGTATAAACTTTTTTAAAAAAATATATAAGTAAAATATGTTATAGGACGTTGACCCTCAAATACTTACATACATATGTGTATGTATTTTCATGGGTTGGAGTTAAATTTGAAATGAAAAGAATTTTTTAATCTGGACTTACAATAGCTTATCTTATCAGAGTTTTTTTACATTAAAACAAAAGAAGGAAGAATGTTATTTAAATTTTGTATTTGGTTACTTATCTATTTACTTTTATTAATTAATATTTTCACTTTTAAAGTATTCTGAAATAATAATAAAATAATTTTGAAAACATTACTCAAGTTAATAAATTAGTATAAATGATAAATGCATGAAAATTATAACGTATGCAAAATATATTTTTGATAATAAACAATTATTACGTTTTTACTAACCACAAATGTACAATACATGTCCTTATGTTTATATAGATGGATTGTGTAATCTATACGTAATGGAATAAATTCAAATATATATTTGTATATATATGTTTGTATATAAACAACATGAATTGTGTTATTTTCCAAATTATGAATAAATATTTTGATGTGGTTATCTTTTTGCGCATAATAAAATATTGAATATCATTCCTTATGGTAATTCTCTAGTTTTGATTTCAGGTTAACAATTATTTAAATTAAATAATTTCGAAAATTATCCATATAATGTATACAAACTTAATGTACACTAGAATTAATTTATTATTCCATTGTGAAACCTTTAATCCTTTGATAACAAAACAAAACATTAGATAGTCACATGCATGACAAACACAGAATAAATAAATATTTATCATGTACAATTTGACTAAAACCATATTAATTTTAATTCTCATTATTATTTAAATGTATAATATTAGTTTAAAAGAGAATATTTAATAGATAATGATGAGCAAAAAATGACTTATGCTTGTCAAAATTTCAAATAGAAAATGATGTACGAAAAAATTTTGGGATTCATCAATTTTCATTTACTGTGTAATAGAAAATAGAAATTAAAAGAAATGAATTTTAATGAAAAGAAAACAATATAATAATATTATGATGATATCCTACATTCATCATAGTAAAAATAATTCGATAAAATTTCCATAATTGAATTAACGTTATCCTTATTTAAAAACTGAAAATAAGAGAAAGAAATATATATATATATGTATGTAAAAGAAAAAATTAAAAATCCCTGTATATTCTTGATTCCACACAATCACATGCGAGCATACATACATGTAAAACGTTTGTACTGTGTGTGAAATGTAAATAAAACATTCATGAAAAAAAATTTGAAGTTATAAGAGCCGATAGGGACTGTCATAAAATTCAGCCCGACGTATGTATGAAAATTTATTTGCAACAAATCAAATTTAAAAGAAAAATGAAACAAAGTTGTTCAGTGGATTGGGATATGATGGATATTATTTATACATATTTGCATGTGTGAGTATTCAATTCAACGTCAATACATGCATATGAATGTACATATGTTATAAATACATATAGTTTCATTTTGTATAACCGTAAATAAAATAAAAATATAACTTATTATTATTATTTTTTTTTTTTTTTTGAAGAACTTGAAATAATAATAAAAACAACCTCATAAAAAGCTCCATACATTGTTGTCATACTAAATGATTTATTCCTGAACATAATCAAAATATTTTGAGTAGCTGTAAAACATTAAATCAATGTTAACATTATATTAATGTATACGAATAAAGTTGATCATTTTGTATTTTAAAAGATAAATAGCTTTCATTTAATGTGTACGCTCATAAATCTATTATTAAACATTAAATATTCGTCGTAGGACTAATATTTATGTCTGTTCATATAGTAACTGAGAAAGAAAAAAACGTTTTTTTCATTCACTGATTATATACACAATATTTGGTGTTTTTTTTATTTTTTTTTGTTATATTTATTATAATGTGAAATTGAAAAAATAATAATTAAACAAACGAAAATAAAAACAAGCAACAAATTTTACCGATTTAATTAATTTTTCAATATTATATGAGAGCTATACAATCGTTTAAGCTACTTACCTATTTTCATTTTTTGTTTTCCATATTAAAAGCTTTTCACTTATTTTATATGATTACATATATTAGATATTATAAAAATCATTGCCATTTTCATACAGCAGCATTAGCAAGTAAGTATAGTAAAGTATAAAATTGATATAAAATCATACAATTAAAGATTTCAGACATTTAATTGACATACTATACATATATATTTATCTGTAAGGTTTTAGTCTGAATACACTTCATCGTCATTTGACATAAAAACCTATATTTCCTCATTTTGACTAATTTAGATATAAGTAATTTCCATTAAAAAATTAGGATTTTTCTAATTGACAATTCAGTTCAAGGATAATGACATGAACTTTCTGATATTTCAAGTCCTTCGTTTATTTATGTATTTATTTATTTATTTATTTTTATTTTTTGAAAACCAATGATTTCAAATCGCATGTCAAGGTAAATTTCAAGGTACATTTGAAAGCTTGTAAAATAATTGAACTAGTAATAGTAACGTATTTTGATGTACATATCATTCATCGTTCATTATTTTTAAGAAAATATTTGGGTTATGTTACAATACAATTCATTTTATGGTTTATGTGTACTCGAATTAAACATTTTCACTATATGTAAATACATGCTCAATATACTCAATGATTGTTTTGTATTTTTCTAAACGTTTCTAAAATGTAAAGAAATTTTTTCATTCATAACACATTCTTTGATTAAAATATGAAAAATAAAAATTTTTGATTGTGTATCACATACATACGTATGATACCCATGCTCACAATTATTATGTGAGCTGCTCTTCGTATACATTTCTTGTAAACGCACAAGTACAATATATGTATGTTAAATATCAGAATAAACTTTAATGAAAATGAAAATTACACATTTTTTCCAAAATATACATATTAACATACATATCTCTGTATGTACTTTTATTTTGTGAATGTAGATTATTATAGATATACTGTACGTATACATAGTCGTATATATGTATATTAAATAGCTAAATCTTTAAGGTACATAACAACATGCAAACATATTATTCACATATCTACTCGCATAGCAGATTCCATTGCAAACTAAAATGGTTTTTTGATAATTTAATATTCATGTTACATAAAGTGAACACGTATAAAAGTAGAGCGATGCTCAGAAGGTGGCTAATGTGATCAGAAATGTTTATGATGCTATTAAATAAAAGGATTCTGAATAAAACTGAAGTATCATATAATAGCAATTTTATTTGTTACCATTATACAAAAATTTTCTGAAATTTTTCATATATGTAGTTCAAAATAAAAACTATGAAATTTTTTCAAATATTTCATCTGGTTTATATAAGGGATTTTTCTTAAAAAAAAGAAAAAAATATTAATATGCTTGAAAATTTTTGAAAGAAAACTTTAAAAAAGAAAATATGTATATATATGTATATATTTTCACGTATCAAAATATGTATATATTTGTTGAATGTTTTAAATCCACATTATGTATTCACAAAATGCATTATACGTATACATACATTTATACTTATGTATTTAGAATGTATTTTATTTGTAATATTCTTTAGAATGTACATATTTACTTTAATTTGAATAATTTTGATAAAATTTTATTGCTAAAACTCTTATTTTTGCTGTTAAAATTGCATTTTCTATGAAATGCTTAATAACACATTTGAAAATAAAAGTATTATCTTAGGGTTACCACATAGAAATATGTACACATGCACATAATGTTTGTTTATGTGTAGTAGTAGCACGTGTCTAATTAGAAAAGTTCTGTCTGGCTAATAAATTTAAAGAATTATTAACTTTCTCCCCTATTTCTTTAAATGTTGGTTATTACACAAATAATTATACATAAGTGAACCCTTAAAGAAATAAATTTAAAATTGTTCAGTCGTTTGTTTTTATATCATTATTTTATTTTGTGTAGCTGTAGCTCTTGAAATCTACTCTTTAAATGTTTTTGCATTTTATTATAAATTTTTGTTGTTTTTCTTGCCTATTTTTGTTAATAGGAAAAAATGGGAAAAAGTCAAATAATAATAAAAAAAAGAAGAAAGAAAAGTAAAAGAATGTGTATCATTAAATACGATTGAATAACTTCAATGGTACTTGATGGAACACTGAATAAGGGAAATTTTTTTGTTTTTAGTGTGATTTAAGAAATCATTTTAATTCGCTTTAGGAAATTACAATGTTAGATATTTTTTAATAAATTTTTTCATAATACATAATTTACACTTTAGAATGCAAAATGCTTTAGTATTTTTATAAAAGATAAAATACCTATTCATTATCACGAAATAGATATAATTTTTAAACGTAGATAAATTTCAAAATATAAAATCGTATTATCATGTCATGTTTAATCGTTTTCAATGTAAATATTATACAATTTTATATTGCAAATAAAACGATTACATTCAACTAAATAATTAAAAATGAAATGTTCTTGCAACATGCAATATCCTGTGTCGCACAATTTTATTATCATTTCTCTGTTTAAAATCATGTATACAAATACAGTTCCTGTGTAAAGAGAAAAATTATTGGATAATACAAGTTATAGCTGATAATTTATAATATTGAAATGAATAATAAATAAAAATGAAAAATAAGTGATATACATTTATTGAAATCAATGAGAAAATAACAAACACATTTATGATTTTTATGTATTATGTTTTTATTTATTTTTTGTGTTAATAAAAGTTATATTCATAAAATATTTATTGACATAGGTAAAATGAAATCCATTCATCAAATAAGTGTTATTATTATATAACATAAATTGAATTGATTTTATCGGTATCAGAACACGAATTTTATTTTACGCTTTTGAAAATTCATAACATATCTAAATAACAAAGAACTATTTTCCGGAAAATATTTTAATATTCAAGCATGCAATTCATGTTGAGTTTTTGTTTTTTTTGTCACTTTAAATATACATGTATTTAAAACCTTTTGGCTCTATAAATTTGGGTATTTTATTTTCGGTTAATTAGTATATATATATTTAAGTGTGTATACCTTTGAAAATAACAAAATAATTTTAATTAACTGTGAATTATCTGTGTATCAAAGTGTAAAAATATGCTAAATATGAAAACAACGGTGAAGAAATATCGTATTTTTTAAAAGACTTCAGATTTTTAAAATCTCCATGTAACTTATTATTTTGACAATTAAAATTTTCTTTTATACTACATATGTACATACATACATGACATTTTTATAATGAAACATATTATGAAACACAGATATTTAAAAATATAGGTTAGGCGTACTAGTTTCAAGCTTTGTACATATACGTATAATGTATGTGTATCACATAAAAATATATTAAAAAACAAGAAAATAAAAATAATAAAAACTTTTCTGTTTTCGTCATCTGATTCCTATTTTCAAAAATGTTTGTTCAACAAAAAACGACCAAAACAAAAAAGACCTAAAACACTCTAAATACGTATATGAGACAAAGGGAAATATAATAATTTTCCATGAACCAAAACGAAAAAAGAAAACAAAAAAAAGAAAAATTGAATGAGAAATCACAACAAAATACATATAATACAAAATAATATAAGGAAAAAATAAAGCAACATAATGCTTCTGTTTGTATTTTCATTTCGTATTGTTGATGAGAAGCAAAAGTTCATTAAAACTTTTAACAGAACCGGTAACCACAAAAAAAAAATGAAATAAAAACGAAATAAAAATAAAAAAAAAAACATAAAATGAAAAGGGAGTAAAGAAAATATATCATGAGTTGAGGGAGTTGGTAATTTTCATGATTTTCATACAAAAATTCCGACTTACAAAAGATACTCATATGTTGAATTATTTATGTGCCATACACAATTACATACATATATATCATGTTATTTAAAATGTGCATGTACGTATCTCGTGATTTAGCAAAGCATGCAAAAATAAAGAATAAAAATGTATGTACAAAAGCACATTGTACAGACAATGCATTACTATAACAAAACTGTAATATGTACATACATTACACATTTTTTATTTTATTTTCTGTAGTTCATCATATTTACAATTATTATTTTGTCTGTAAATGGTTAAAAAACATTCCCATATGTGAACTAAATATTACTTACATATATGAACTGAATATTTAAATTTAATATTCATAAAATTATAAACCTTAGACGTATGGAAATTGAAACAGAAGTGTAATAAAATCATATTACATTATAAATGGTAACAAAAATTTTCCACAAAATAATAATAATTTACAAAAAATAAAATAAAATAAATTGTAATTACATAGAATTTAAATAAAAGGGTTGTGACTTGTAATATTTGCAGGTAATTATTAAATTTGTGTAATTAATGATTTGTGAAAATTTCATTTTAATTTTCAAACATAAATTAGTAAACACATATTTGTACACACTATTAATTAAAAACCGTTTTATATAAAAACAAATTGTACATAAAATATTTTAGGTAGAAAATCCTTACATCATGTATCCTTAAAATAAAAACAAAAACAAAAATTTATTGTATGTATTCATAAATAAAATCATAGAATTTTTGACTTGATATTATCTAAATATTATTTTTCAATATTTTAACTGACTTATGCGTATCAGATATGCCCAAACTCACTATGTCCAATTATAGAATGAACTTTTATTCGAAATTAGTTATTTTATTTTCATTTTTTTTTTTTTTTTTCTTAACCTCAAATAAACCATTATTACTTTATAAAAGTGAAAGCTTGTAGAAGAAAATGAATTTTCACTGTTAGTTTATTTTGTAAACAAAAACAGGTTAAATAAATAGAAAAAGCCAATAGCATAGAAGAAGAAAATAATAAACAGTATATTAGCATTCAACATTGAATTTTTTCTTAATAAAAAACAATATAAAAAGAAAATTAATTTATTTTCTTTTTGAAAAGTAAATATCCAAATTTCTTCGCAAATAATTTATTTGCCACTTTCATTTTATGTATTTACTTATTGTATTCTTAAATTACAAATGCAAAGGAAATACAATAATCATTTTTAAAGCACTATATAAATTATTTTTCATTTTTAAAATCGTGATATTTTTTGTTGAAAAAAATAATATCAATTTCATTTATGATAGATGTATACATAAAAAGGTTTTATAACATGTGTGCATATACAATGTAGGTGATATAAATTTGGAAAAATCACGAATTATTATAGGATATAGTGAAAGTACACACATCACGTTTAAGGGAATACACGGAAAAAGTGAATACATCTTATACAATTTTTTTTTCAAGTCTGAAAAATAACATGGTATTATGTATAACACTTCTAGAGAATGTCTTTATTAATAGACCAATAATTTTTTTATGTAAATTTCATATTGCTTGTTGAATCCCTTGAGATGTAAAACAGAAGAAGAAAATAAAGGAAAAAAATAGAGAAAAACTGGAATAAAAGCAACAGACAGTGATATTGTTTTAAACAAGGATATTGCCTTCGGATGAGTTTTATTTTTAGAAACAGGAAAGCAGTATATATGTACCGTATTTCGCCTTAATAAATTTGATTTTTCGATTTTTATCATGTAGATATGTACAATATATGCTTTGAATGGATATTATACAACTTGAATAAATTCTGAACAAATAATTCCTTCCTTTATTAAGTAATTATTTATCCATGCATATTGATAAATGTTGGTATTTTTTCTGAAACTGGACACTTGAAGTTTCCAATATAATAAAAACTGTGTACATTCAACACTCAAAAATCAACACGTATGAAAACGTAATTAAATAAATAGTAAAATATCTTCATATTTTGTTCTTTAAAATGTTTTTTGTTAATAATAATTTTATATACAAAGTCATTAATAATTACAAGAATTCAACATTCATATGATATTAAATAAATTGAAAACTATTAAATGTATATACGGATTAAAAAGTGAAATAAATTTCAAATCAAACAGACACCATAATAAATTGTCTGTATAAAAAATGAATACAATTTAAATTTATACGTATTTTTCAATTAATTTTTCTTTATTTATTTTTTCTTTTGATATGTGAAATTTCACTAACTGCTATTAATCTTTTAATCAGCTAAATAACGAACCGTATATAATTGGTTCTTTGAATACTATCCATTATCCATCCATTTTTTAACTTTTAACTGATTGATACTTTTTAAAAGCGATTAAAATACATTTTAACTAACTGCACATACACAACTTTATAAAAATAAAAAATAAAATAAAAACTTTTAATTTGTGTTTAAAAAAAAAAAAAAAAATGAGAAAAAGAAGAATTAAGCTTACAGAAAATTTATGTTGTATTTTCGTTACATGTAGTTACATTTATATGTTTGTTTTTTAGGTTTAGTTTTTACATTACATATTTTACATTGGTATGTGGTACGTAACAACAAACATTTGTTGTTTTTAATGTACTATTTCAATTTATTCAAAATTTTTTCAACGACATTTTCTTAATATTTGAAAAATATAATTAAATTCTAACAATTTAACTTAATTTCAAATACATATAAAATTTCAAAAAGATTTCAATACAAACACAAGTGCTTTAAATAATTTTGTAATTTTATGTTTTGTTTAAAATTTTCATTTAATTCAAATTTTACTTCATACTCTGTCCACTAATATTATGCACTTGAGGTCTTATACATATGTCTTTTTTCTTTTTTTATGTCTTTTTGTCATATACGTATACATATGTCTTTTTTCTTCTCTTATAATTTCTAATTAGGCTGTTTCACGAGCAATATTACCACAATTCACAAAGCTTTTATTATATATCAGATGAATTTTTCGAATATCAATACATAGTGATGTAAAATGGTACCACTTTAAGTAATCTCGATATATTATTAGTGGACAGAGTATAATGTTTTTTTAATTTAATTTTTTTTTCTATTTTCTTTTTTTTACATTTTTATTGTATTTAATTTTTTTCTATTTCCTTTTTTTTATGTATTTAATTTATTTTGTTTTTTTTATTTTCTTTTTCTTTCAAAAAATTTTGGTTACAATCATTTAACAATATTACGATTCTAAACATTCACATGCGTTGTATATTTTTCTTAGAATCAGATAATTTTTGTATTGCACCAAATTGTGGTGTTCATTTGGATTATTTGAGAGCATTTTTGAAAGGTAATGTACCAAATGAAATACATATAACAAAAATAAGAATTAACATAAGAATTAATTAATTGTTTAATAATTCTAATGAAACCAAGATAAATAAAATTACATATTTTAAATTTATATACTAATGATTTAAATGTTTTTTGTTATATAATGATAAAAAAGATCAATTATACTTGTTAAGTAAATTGAAATAATCAGGATTCCTTTTTCAAATTAAATTATTCCCACTGTTTTGAAAGAAAAAAGGAAAAAAATATTATTCACTACTCACGGGTAATTGATGATGTAGTTAACCAAGAAATTTAAAACTGTTTTCTTCTTATATTAATAATAATAATTTTTATTTTATTTTTTAAATAAAAAAAAAAAAAAAAATACGTCCATATTTTAAACAGCTTTTACTTAGAAATTAAAGAAATAACTAATTCCAAGGAAGTTAAAGATAAATGTAACAAGGTTATGATGTATACAAACATATTTTCTATACGATAATAATAATAATAATAATAATAATAATTTTTAATGAAATTTTCTTAAACATAGAAAAACTTTCTCATTCATTGAAAAAGAAATGAGTATAAATGATGAAAAAGTGTAAAAGCGTAAAAAGAATTCATAATGAAAAGTTCAAATAAAAAATTAAAAAAAAAAAAATTAAATTAAAAAGTAGTAAATGTAATTTTTTCAAAGTTTTTTTCTTTTTTTTTTCAACAAAATTATTTTTATTATTATTAATTATAAAATTAAAAGTGCTTATTAAGAATTTCTAACTTTTGAATTTTTAAAGTTTTTAATAAATAAAAGTGTGTTTATTGTAAATTGCAAATTTATTAAATAAGTTTTAGTTTTAACAGATAAGTGAAAATTAAATTTTTTCGTTAATGTTATGATTTGTTACAAACTGACATTTACTGTCTAATATTAATTATTTGTGCGGAAAATGATTGTCTAATAAAATTTAACTTTTATTTATAGTTTGTTTACAATTTTTTTTTAAAATAGTAATTCGATAACTACAAAACTTATGTAATAAAATCAAATACATATCATCACGTCATGGGGTACCATGTGATTTGTATATATGTTTTTAATTTTTTTTTTATGTATAATTTCAAACTTTTACCATAATTTGCATGCATACACATTATTTGATATAAACTTTAAATGTTGTTAAAATATGTTTAAGTTTTATATATTTAAACTAAAACCAACAGACAAGAAGACATTGATTATTGTATACCTTAACATAATTTCTTGTAAGACATTTTGTTATTTTGAACATTAAGTTAGAGAATAGAGAGTCAAAAAAAAAAAAAGAAGAAAACTAGTAGAAAAAAAAAACATTTTTAGTAAAACTTTCAAAAATGAACATTTTTCTTCATGTATTCAACATGAATTATTTTTAAACTTTAAACCAGAATAATGTTGGCAAGGATAAAAGTTTTTTATTTTCGTTTTCGATTAAAATAACAAGGAAGTCCACCTTCATTCATTCACACAAAATATTTAAAAAAAAAAACGAAATGTTAAAGAATGAATGTATGTATACAATGTATCCGGTACCGGTAACAAAAATGTTTGGTATAATTGTGTTTATTTTTTCAAATACGTATGTGTACATACAATACAGATTTACATACATATGTATCTATATTTTAGTATATATTACGTAGTCCTTTTGTGAAATTCTCATTTTATTCAATATCCGCTTACTATATATGAAAGAAAAATACTATTTTAATCTAAATTTTTATTCACTTCATAATAATATACCAACAATGGAAATTACACTTATTCATATGTATGTATGTATGCATGTGTATGTACAAATAGGAATTCTTATACACGTATACGTATTTTATTCGCAAAAGTACATATATGTGTACGTACATACATATATGAGTAATTTATTGTGCGACAAAAGATTAGAAAATAAATATGGGTGTGCTATTGTTGTTATCAGTAATATTATCGTCCTTATTTTCAATAGTTTTGTTGATTTTGTACTGAATCCTTCTAACCTCATTTTTTTTCGATATATGTATATTAAACTATCTACATGTATGTTTTGCTGTTTCTTCTTAGAATGAGAAAAGTTAATAGGGTTTTTTTATTTTTTTATTATTTTCCTTTTCAACAGTAGACTATTATTTTTTATTGTTCATGATTATGAAGAATTTGAATTGTATCATCTACATTTTTTGCGTTTATGTATTGATTGAAATACTTACATACATTCATACAAATTTATATACAAGTTGGTGTATATTACATTCTTTGACCTTATCACCGATTTGTTCTCGTAGAATATCATTTGGAATTTTCTTAATATAACTACATGTTTTATTTGTAATTAACTGATATCTGATATTTTATGTATTTTTCATGTATACGTTTATACATGCATTCTGAATAGCATACATATATGTATGTGTATAGTACAGGCATTGTCATTTGTTGAAAACAAAATATAAGTAGATGAACATTCATGTACTCACACATTTATAGATAATATATAATAATACGTGGACTATGAAATTTCTAACATTATACATATGTACATATTTCTGATATCGAAAAATTATTTTTTGCTTTGAGTTATATTTTTTTTTAAATTTTTTCATCTTCACTATATTGATTAGAAAAGTTGGATATTTTCTACATTTTTCATATTTCTTCTTTTCAATATTTCAAATTTATAAACTACATGTACATACATATATTTTATATCTTTTTATTATTTTGCATTCATTACAGTGACAAGACTTAGAGAGCATTGGGATGAAACATCACAATGTGTTCTACAACGAGCTTCGCAATTGAAAAATATGCTTGGGGACTCACAAAGGTAAAATGAAAATGCATTTATTTTATATACATAGTTGATTTATATCAATTGCTTACAGTCACATTGAAAAAGACTAAAAAAACAAAAACAAAAACAGCATAAAAATTGTTTTCCAATAAAAGAAAGTTATGAATTCTTTTAATAGATATTTTGTCTACACTCTACGGCCAGAAAAATATTTTTCTCGCTGGATTTTAAAATACAAACAATTGTATGAGAAATGTAATATTTTTTTTCTGTGTTTAAAAAACAAAAAAGAACAAATATTGAAATCTAATTTTGCCTGTTGGCAAGTGTTGCATACATACATGAACTATTAAATGAAATTTTTTTTTGTTTAAAAAAAAACTGCAATAAATTAGCAAAATCTGTTAAAACTTTTTTTAAAAAAATTCGAAACTTATGGCTAATTTTCAAAGTTAGTTGAGTTAAGAGGCTTAGTCCCAGACAACATTTTATTAATTTAGAAATTTTTACGATCAATAAATATAATAAAATTGTTCTAAAATTTTTAATCATAACATTTTTACCTATTAATTTATTTGTCTGTAAGCCAATCTGATAATAAATTAGTTATCACAAAATTACTAAAATTTAAAGCCTATATACAATAACATCCCCTTAGCAATTATTATATTGTACGATTATATTATACAATTTATACGATATGTAGGTATATATTTTTACCAATAATAAATATATTATATTGTCACATATAGATTCATTTAAATTTGTTTATTACATTGGTATTATTATTATTATTGATGTTGGTATATATGATTGGTATTTTAAATCCTTATAAAATTTATAATTTACGGAATAAAATGAATTTAAATAACACCATATAATCCAATTGAAATTGCAGATATGAAAGTAAACGGCTTGAAATTGAAACATGGTTATCCCGAATGGAAAATCGATGTGATCGAATGGGTACAGTAGCGACAACAGCCGATATTCTAGAAGCACAACAAAAGGAGCAAAAGGTAATATTACACATATATACATACTATATATACATATTGTATACTAGTATGCGTAATTAAATTATATATACATATACATATGTACATATATTTATTATTTTGTTATAAAAATAAAAACGTTATAGTATATATGTACATACATATATGTTCGTACATACATAGATATATGCCGTAGAGATAATCTGTACTCATCATGAACGCTTTGTAGTTTGTGTACCCTTTTATACACATTACATACATAACTACATACAAAATACATAATAAACTTATATTTATATATAAATGATATTGGTTTAGTATCCGTGTCTTTTATAGATCTATACGTGTATGAAATTTTTATCGCATTGAAGTTTGTATATTTTATAATCGCTTCTATAACATGTACATACATATGTACACAGCTATATCGGGAATGATGACATTTGTAAATGTTTACACAGCATCGATTGTCAACTAGACATATAACACCCAAACCCATTCATATTTCATACACAATGCTATTTAAATGTGTACATAAATACATACATACATACTTATATGTATGTACTTACATATTACTGAAGCATATTTTCAAGAAATAGATAAATTTTTTATAATGTCATCATAATGCTTGCCAAATAACTATTACAAGGATAACATTGTATGTGGTTAGAATTCAATCTTATCCCATCATCTAACCTAATTTTTCATTTTTTCTTTTCAATATACAAACATTTATATTATATACTTTATTTTTATGGCTATTGATTTGTGTATTATGTATGTATATGAACTTATGTTTCCAAAAGAATATTCAATTACATTACTTTATCTATTCTTTTATCTTGTTCATTGTATGTACATACATACAGAGTACAAATGCATACACGTATGCGTATGTACATACATATGTAATAATAATAATGTTTAAATTATTTTTGCAGTCATTCCATGCTGAATTGCATCAATATAAACATCAAATTGAATTATTTAATGCATTGACCCAAAAATTAATTGCGGTATATCCAAGTGATGACACATCACGTATTAAACGAATGACAGAATCAGTCAATCAAAGGTAAGTTTGATAATTTTTATTAATCTCTAATGTAATGAACATACTAAAAAGCTAAAAAGTCACTTAATTATGTGTTTAATATAAAAACTATGCAACAAATATCCCTTTTTTCATAATATACTATATTATGTATGTTTATCTAATGCAAAGGGTATGCAAACAATCTATGTACATAGATATCATATAATGTTATGCACGTGTGTGTATTTGTACAATATGCAAGGTCATTTTCAAAGAGGAAAAGTAGGACTTTTATTGTGTATACATTATCTAAGGGAAAATGTGTACAAAAATATAAACTTAAATGAAAGCATTTAATAAATATAATGTTTCATTGAAAACTTTTGATGTTTTTCCACATCAAAGATTAAGTTAATGGGAGTATTTGACTTTAAATATTTGTAGTAAAACATTCTTTCAATATGAGCTTTAATTTAAAATTTAAAAATTTTAAATGAGAATTTTAACTGTAAATGTTTTATGTTTATTAATTAAACCTTTTCTAATTAAATTTAAAAAAAAAAACATTCTTTTAATTTTTCTTCAAGATATGGTAATCTTAATAATGCAGTAATTAATCGAGGTAAATTACTCCATGCAGCCGTACATAATTTACAAAACTTTGATAGATCAATGGATCAGGTAGGTTTATCCTCGGAACATAAATTTGTATATATTGTCTAAAAATTTTTTATTCTGTTTTGATCTCAATCTATGCAGTTTTTGGCATTTCTATCGGAAACTGAATCATTATGTGAAAGTGCTGAAGCTGAAATTGATAGGAATCCTCTAATTCTCAAGGTAAGTTAATCAAATGAAAAATATTTCAAATCATATAAATTTTTAAAAATTTGTGAACATGTATGTACGTAGAATTTATAAAATGTGGAAACTATTGTTGAATGTTGGTGATTAGCTTTTAACATTTTGTTGTAATCATGGTCATAAATCATTTTTTACTACAAAAATTTTAATTTGAAAATTTTAGAAGCTTTTAAAAATTTCAGTTATAGCTTTAAAAAGTTTTACTTCGAAATTTCGAAAAATGAAATGAAATATTTTTATTCGTGGGAACTTTCATATAAGAAAAACTAGATGGCAGAAATGTAAAAAGGTAAAAAGCTTGTTCTCTTTGGATATCCTAAAAATATCCTTATCATGTTTTAAAATGTCCTGAGTAAATTCTGAACTTCACTTTTTCAATCAGTTTTTCTTCCCTTTTACTAGTAATAGTCGTTCTATTTTAAAATAGATGTCTTCGAAATTATTTGAAAGAGAAAACAGACATGTTATACTGTTAAAAATTTAAAAATATTGTAATTATACTTATGACAAGAAAATATTATTCAAATAAATGATATAAAGTATAAACACACATGAATTGATGTGATGGACAGACCTAAAAAATCATCCATACAATGAATGAATTAAATGATCCTTACAATTCGATGATGAAAATATTTTTTACATGTTTTTGTTTATTTTTAAGACCAATAACATAATGACAACGGACATCAGTACATACATTCTTACACACAGACAAAGTTTACAAAATGTAAAAATACTAGAATTTAAATCAATTGTTATTCTGTTTACGTTTTCCTACATAGGAAATATTAGATAAACGTTTAAATCAAAAAATTTATTAAATAATATAATGTTTATTTTTTCTTTAACGTGTACATTTTTTTTTTTTTTTTTTTGACTTTTCAATTGTTTATAATATGGATCTATCTGTTCATTCTAATATACCTATAATTATGTTTTTCTCGTAAAAGATGCTTCTAAATCATTTGTTCAAAAGTAAATTTCAATAATACGTTTGAATAGTTTTTCCATGTTTTTGTATATTTGTTCCTTCATATCTTTTAGATTTGTCTTTGTTGTTGAAGAAGCTCACATGAGAGATACATGCATTATCATATCGTTATGTATTTAAATAAATAAATATAAATAGTTGAATACAGCATTTATTCTTTTATAACAAATGTGTATTATTAAATTGAACAAATTCAAAAAGAAAAATAAAGTAATCCAAATTATTATTTTTAGATTTATTAAATATAATTTTTTCTTTATTAATAAATATAAAATAAAACAAAATGGTAAAGCATTTCCTTACCTTGTGAGACTTTTTTTTTAAATAAAAAGTAGAACATCCTAATAGTAACAAACATTCAGAGTAATTTTCGAAAATATTTCAATTTATTTTATTATGCAAACAAATGTTTGCATTACGACTAATTTTCAAAAAAAAAAAAAAATAAAAAAGTTTTACTCTCCTAAACATTGCAATATAATTGGGTCAAAAAGTTGGAATTTTCTAAATATTTTTATTATCATAATAATACTTAGAAAAAAAAAGATATAAAAATTGTTATAGTAAAATTTTTTAATAAAAATGTACAATTGTTTGATTTCGTTTTTTTTTTTTTTTTTTAAATTTTGATTTGAACAAAAAATGAAACTTTATTATAAACTAAAAAAACTTGTGAAAAAAATTTATTTTAGGACATGAATTAATTTATATAATTTGTGAGTTACATTTTTTTAAAGAAGTATTTAAATATGTAACGAATTTTTATGTTTTAAATCATAATCTTCCAAATGTATGTTCTAGATTTAAAATTGAGTACATAGTGTACTCTTAATTTTGTCGAATAATAGTAAATGATTTTCATATTAATTTGTTAAAAATATGTATTTAGTTCAATAACAAAAAAAAAACAAGGAAATTTTAGAGTATCACAGATCTGATTTTGTTTTCTTTTTTTTTTAAAGAAAATATTCGTATGTAATGTTACATACATTTATGAAATTTATACATTCATTTTCTGATAAATGAATAAAATTTATTAATTTGGAAATAAAAATTTGCTAATTTTTCATATATTCTCTAGAATGATGCCCAAATTTGGAAGATTCGAATTTTGTAAAATTCAACCTTTTTCAATTTTCAAAGCAATTGTGTATATTGTGATGGATGAAGTAGACATACTATATTAAATGAAATTTCAATTTTTGATGATAATACAAAAGGTGTAAGAACTCTTTTAATCATATTGAATAGGAAATAGTTATAAGTATTGTACATTTTTTGGTTGAAACAAAAGTTCTTTTCACATATACGTTTATGTGTACTTAAAATAATATATACGAGTATATGCATATATTCACATAAAGTTGTATTATGCGTATAAATATATGCCTAAAGGGATATACATGTGTATATACATACATACATTATATTATGTAGTATTAGTAAGACGTAAAGGACGTTCATTTGCACTTGAGTGGATGTCAAGTTTCAATGTGGCCTCTGTGTTAATTCAATTATCGAACGTAAAAAGGTTGTGACTAAATATAAATGAAGTACTTTTTTACATTGTGTTACGTATATACTATATATAAGCACAAAAATATATAAGCTCTAAAGAGAGTATTTCATCCATTCACATGTATCTGGTCCTCATGGGAACCTTAAAATATATATATATGTACGTAAGTATGTACACGCATGCATTTACGTAAGTGTGAATATTTATATGCAGTGCATATGAAAGGCAATTCAAAATAAATTAAATGTTACTCATATACTAATATGTGTAGCTTATACATATAAAAAACATGTATTATTTAGTGTATATTCAATAACAAATTGCAATTGATTTGGATAATATTGGACATCAAGTTTAATTTTTAGATTGATTTTCTACATCGCTGTTTATTTATGTCCAACACCTTTTTAATTGTATATTTTTCAAATAGCTTATCTGGGCATATTGTTTTTGTTACACTTTTTTTAAATTTTTATCACAATTAATAAAACTACAAAACTTATTAATTTTTGTAACAGTTCAACTAAATTTCTAACATTTACAAATTTTGGTTTATTCTAATTATATACGAAAAACAGACAATTCTATATTATATATCAAGTATAATATTAAAATAAAAAAAAAATAAAAAAATTGAAAATGTTTCCGTATATTTCTGTCAATATCCAAAATGAATTTTTGATATAAACCACTTAAATTTCTAAATATAAAATTTAAACATAAAAGGTTTCTCTAGATATAAATTTATTTTTTGTTGTTTAAAAATAAAAAATCAACATGTCGAACACTTATGCATATTATACCAATGAAATGTTTAAAAATTCAAAACAGAAGAGCATATAATTCGAGTACGAGATAAAATAAGATGCTATAAAAAATTGTTTTTCTTTTTGCCGTTTGTAAAAATTCAGTTTTAGAATCAAAGAAACATTTGTATTGATAAAATCATATTTAATGTATGTATGTATAATACATTACGGTGTTGTTTCTTTCTAGTCAATCAAAAATACCATTGGTTAGTTAGTGAATGAATTTTAAATAAGATATATAGTATGTACATGTTCTTACAATTAATGTATATTCATCAATTTTCTCGTATACGTAAATATACATTTCCATCTATTAATAATTGTTTTCATACACTATATTCAAATTGTATGCAAATATGTAATTGTGTAGCTTACATACTCTATATGCACAGTTGCATTAATCAAAAATTAATACAACATTAGGAAAAATAAGGAAAATTATATAATCCGTGAGTTCTAATATCAGTTAACCATCCTACATTAATGTAGTGTGTGCAAAATATGTACATATGCAGACCCAAATCTGATGCCCTGATTTAATTTACGGAAATACTTTGGAATGACAATGAACGATACGCAGAAATATGTACATATGTATAAAAATATTTCTTTTGCTTATTTTTTAAATTTACAAATTATTTCAGCGATGAATTTAATCAAACTGAAGTTGCAATTTTGGCACGTGGTATGTCATTTATGTGGGAAAATTGCGCTTGTCCATTGAGAAAATGCCGGTAAATATTTTCCGGCTTTTACTCTTGTGTACTAAAATTGGTACATGCGTTTTAAAAAAATCTTTAAAACTACTGTTTTAGTGCCTTATGTTAAGTACTAAGAAAAAAGTCCGGCATCAATTTTAGTACAAAAAACGAAAATAACATAATGTTATTTACAATGGAATA
The DNA here is from genome assembly GCA_963971155.1 of Anthrax anthrax. Classification (NCBI taxonomy): domain Eukaryota; kingdom Metazoa; phylum Arthropoda; class Insecta; order Diptera; family Bombyliidae; genus Anthrax; species Anthrax anthrax. Next base: position 25,942,141 of record OZ020119.1, read on the forward strand.
AAATATTGTAGCATTGCCAGTCTTATATGGCCTAATGCCGAAGATGCATCTCAAAAATTCAGATTATGTGTAATGTAATACATAATATACGTACACACGTATACATATGTATATGTATGAAGAAAAATGATGATAATGATGATGATGATGACGATGTCTATTATGATGCTTTTTGGTTGGTCCATTTTGGTTAGTTAGTTTCAACACTGATATGCTTTAAGCAACATCGGAATTTACGCGCGCGAAATTTACTTATTATCGGTTAAAGTTTTCCATTTTTATCAATGGTGCAACAACAGCAGAAATAGCAACAAAATACATTCATTCATGCTAAAAGGCTTTAAAAAGGATTTAATTCAATTTTTTTTTTTTTTTATCTTTTTAAAAAATTTAGTTGGAAAAAATTATTTATACATTAATTAAAAGTGAAAAATGAAAAGTTTGATATAAAAAAATACGAAATAATTTGTTATATGCGTTTTTATTAATTTAAACTTGAAAAAACAAAAAAAAAATTAAAGTTTTGTTAATGATCGATAACCGGAAATGAGTTGATAAATATAATTCTTATACAAATGATAAGAGAAGAAGCCACGCATATTAAATAAAAAATCAATAGTGTGTTAAAAAAAATTATTTTTTTTTGTAATTGTAATGATAATATAAATTTAACCGTCCATATTATGCATTGCGATTAATGTGTGTTTTAAAGCTATCCTCTCAATCATTTAAATATTGTATATATATTTTATGCAAAACAAAGGTTTTACATTTAAATTAAATTAATACATTAAATAACGTATAATATTTGTATGTGAAATTGATTGAAAACGATTTTTTTGATTTTCAAAATCAAAAGAAGCAAAAAAAAATATTGAAACTAAATTATCGATTATCATCATGGTCTAAATATAAATTATTTAATTAATTCAATTATGAGATGCGTACGCTATATTGATTGGAAATAAATATTTGTTACGAAAAAAAAAAAAAAAAAAAAATTAAAAACCAAAATGTTTTTTTAGCAAAACTATGACGTCAAACAGAATTTATCCATTACTTTGTACATATTTTTGCAATGTAAAATATTTACTGCGTAGATTTTTTTTTGCGAAATTTAAAACAAGTTTTTTTCCTGCTATATTTCACAAAACTAAAATTTGAACAGAATGATGAAAACAGAATGATGATGATGTTGAAAAAATTAAAATATTTAAAAAATTTTAAGTTTTTCTTTTTCATTTAAATATTAAATAGAAAAAAATTTCAAAATAACGAATTAAAAAAATTGTTGAAAATTAATTTTTTTTCGTTCATACATACGTATTTTATAACAATAATTCACTAATTTATTTTAATATTCAAGAGTAAAAAAACGTAATTTCAATTTCATTTCATTTTATTTAATCTGTGAAATTTCTACAAAATATAAATTATCATTTCTGTGTAAATGAATTTCATCTTTACAAGTGAATGTAAAAAAAAAACCAAGAAAAAAGAAAAATAATTTCTTTTCTTATTGTGAGAATTGCATTTTAATGTAAACAAAGAAGAAAATTTGAATATTTTTTTTTACTATTTTTCACTTTTATTTTTCTCATTTTGAAACGTTTTTATCTTGTAATATTTTCATATTTGTTCATACAGTCATTTTTAAATAAGTCACACCCGGAATATCCTGCAATTAAATATACCACATACTAGTAAATCTAAAGTTTTATGACTTTTGGTTGTATAATGTATATTATGTACATAATATGTATGATATTTATGTAAATATCCATGTAATAAGTATGTAAATAGTAACAATTTTACACTATTACTTTATCAGTTTTTTTCTGTGTTTTATGTACTTCTTTTTCTTGTTTTCTTTACTTTTTCCCAGCTTATGACATTTTTTTATATCCTTTTAATGCAACCAAATTACACATGGATTGTAATATATATTCATGCATAAATTTATAGGTATATTCATGTGCATACATTTATATATTAAGATATAGTATATATAGTAAATATATTTAAAAAATTTATCTTACATACATACATATAACGTTCCATACGAACACTATTATATAACTATATAAGAGCGTTTTTCTTTCTGTTTTTTAGACTGGTTTTTTTTGTCTTTTCCTCAATTTTGCTTCAATTTTTTTTTTCTATTTTTCACAAGTGAAATATTTATTTCACCTCTAGTTCCTGTTTCCGTCTCATATTCTTATTTTTATTTTTTTCACTATTATTTTCGTGTTTGTAATTTTTTTCCTCCCTTTTTTTGTTCTTCTTTAAATGTAAAACACAAAAGATTCAGGCTAGTATTTTACTATTGTCATTTTAAAGTTTATGTTATACACGTATACGAATGCATATTAGAAGTAATATTTTTGTATCTTATTTTTGTTTTCCTTTTATTTTTAATTTTCAAATTAAAAATATTCATACATTTATGCATATGAATATTTTATTTCTTTTATTTTTATAATGTTTACATTAGACTAAACCATAAATGATGATAAACTTTTGACTTTTTCCAAAACCAAAAGCAATTACATTAAATATGAATGTATAATAATTTTTGTATTATGTACACTATCTTATACATGTAACGATTAAAACATTCAAATATGTAGAAGGGATAAATTATAACCATCCAGTTAATAATTCATATTTTGATTGTTATTAAATTAATGTGTAAACGAAATAAGCATACATTCATATGTATGTGTGCATATAGTTTAGAGCAAAATAAATTTTGGTTTTTGTTATGATGCTTATCTATATAAGTTTTAAATGGTTTTAGTCATTTGTTATTTCAATCATACATTTGACGTTTCGTACAAATGATTAAATATTGATCATTTTTTTCGTATTCATTTTTACATTAATAGATTTGTTCATTGCATTAGACAAAAGTGTATGGAAAACATCATAATCATATTTGATTTATTTGACTATGATAAGAGATCTTATATTATTCATATAATGATTATGTGTACTCATACCCATATTATATAACATTGTGTACGAAATATAAAGAGGTACAAAAATAACATTTTAGGAAAATTGGTTATTTAATAATTTATTAAAATAATGAAATTATGCGAATTAGTAGATTACAAAAAATTCTTTTCGTATTCTGTATATGCACGACTATAATATTCAGATAACATAAAACGAAATATGAATATATGTAAATACATACATAAAAATTTATATACTTAGTTTGTTCATTTTTTGTATACATACATAAGTATGTACATAATCGTAAATTAAATTTTAGATAGTATTGGATTGGGTAGAATTTGGTTGTAATTACATATTTTTAATATTTCATAATTTAAACCAGGAATAAGAGTACAAACGTGGAAAGTTAAATTTATAAAAAAAAAACAGAAAAATGAAATTATTGATTGATGTGCGCACCTACATTTACCTTAAAAAGTCATTAAAACTTTTAAAACAAGCATTTATCAAATAATTCAAACATTTACTAAATAATTAAAAACGAAAAAGACCTCAACAAGAAAAACAAAGGAGAAAACTTTAAAAAACAAAAAATAATAAAATAAATAATAATTTTATGCAGAAAACTAATCACGTTGCTAATTGGCAGGCAAAAATTTTGTATGAATACAGCTAAGTGTACTTAACGAAATATTTAAAAAAAAAAAATTGGATAAATGAAACTGTTTTACAACTGAATTACAAAGCATAAAGTTAAAAAACAAACCTTTTTTTTTTTGAATTTGTACGTATTTGTGTACTTTGGTAAATTTAATAATAAATGGTATCAAAATTCATAAAAAACTTCTATATGAATTCATTTTTTAAATACAAAAATATTTTTGGATATGAACATATCTATTACGCATATTTGCTTTCATTTCATTAATTTTATTTTTAGTTTTTGCTCGAATATTATTTCATATAATTTTTCTTTTCAAGTTGTGATTCTATATATGTATGTATATTTTTTACAATGTACGTGTATAAGTACATATCTATAATAAACTGCATGAATGTTGTATACAATTTTAAATTTTTCGAAAAATTTTCACCTAATAACAATGAAAAAGGAAAAAATTTTTTTTTTTTTTGAAACTTTTTGTCTACGAATTAAAATAAAGCAGAATGTTTTAGATTTTATTTTTTTTTATATACAATAAATTTTTTGTATTGTTTTGTTTTCACATTCTGCTTTTTTTTTAAATTTTATTTTTTGTCAAAAAAAAAAATCATTTTAAATCCAACATAAAATTTTAACTGAAATTGTTAATACAATTTTTACTTTATGGCTACATAATAAAACAAAAATACCAAAGCTCCGAAAAAATGTACTTTGAGATATTCATATAAAAAGCGTATTTGTTTAAACAAAATTAAAAAATGAATAAAATGAAAAAAAAAATTATTTTGTAAATTGTAAACAAAATTGAGATATCGTTTGAAAATCAATTGAAAATTGGTTTTGTTGAACAAAAATAAAATAACAGAAACCTTTGTTTTGCATTTAATATTCGTTAAAATCTATTATTTAGAAAAATTCTTTTGTAATTATTTACTATAGAGATTTCAATTAAAAATATTATTTCAAAATTGTGTTAAAAAAATGATTTTTTTTTTTTTTTCAAAAAAAAGATGAAAATACATAAACTCTATAAATTATATGAGTACGTATAAAATTTAAAAAAATTATTTCATCCGTTTAAAAACTGACATAAATACATACAAATTATATTGTAATATTAAAATAAATATAAAAATAATATGTAAAATTATAGATTAATTAAAATATAAACCTAAAAGTACATATGTATGTACGAACAATATACAAATATCATGAAATTTTTAAATCGTTTTGAATATATAAATATGATTACTGTATGTATCACATATAAGGATTATATGAAATTATCTTTATTGCACGTTAATGATTCTGTTTAATTATGCTGAAGATATTTAATAAGATTTACTTGTCAAATTTGATATTTTAATGAATAGATGGAGAAAATGAAAGAAAATGTTTAATATTGATGCATATACTTATACCATACATATTGTTATGTACAAATATGTGTAAAATTTGTATAAAATAAAATGGTATTAAATTAACACAAAAGAAATTTTCAACATTAAAATATAAAAGATTTTCTATTATATAGAAATTAGTGACGTAAGAAGGATTAATATAATAACTAAAGAATAAGTGCCAGATAATAGCATCTGTGTGGTAACATCTGTGTATATATTTACTGTTTATTTTTTATTTTTTTTAATTTAAAATATAATTCGCATACTGTAACAATAATATTTAAAAAAAAAATCCTTTGAATTTTTATTCTCAGTTTTATTAGATATAAGTATTAAATAAAATTCTTTTATATAGTTGTAAAGTATTAAAATAAGCTTTTATGTGAAAAATAAATATAATATAAACAACACATAATGAGTGAAAAAAGTGTGATGAATTATTTGTTCCTAATGTGATGCCAAAATTAATTGTAATATATTTATTTAAGTTTTGTTTTAATAAAACATGACATCGACTAATACACAAAATGGTAATACTAATAGCCCAAATTTATCAAATACATCGAAATCTCAATCTTTTAATTTTTTTTCATCTCAAAATAATTTTGAACAAAATTTACAATATCAGCATTCAAAAAATGTTAAAATAGTTGAAAATGAATTACAACAACAATATAATATTCCCCAGAATAGTTCAAGACTATTAAATGGTTACCATAATAATGAATTAGAAAAACAAAAATCATTTACTACAACAACGAATTTAAAATTTATTGAAAAAATTCCAATCGATCAAATCGCAATGAATCGTAAAATACAGTTAAATGGTGGTAGTGAACTACAAATTGACGATAAAAATATATCTTTGCATATCAATAATCCATTTGTAACAAATTCAATGCAAAATCAAAAAGAAGTAAAAATTCAGTCAAATAACATTCAAGAAAGTATGGACGAGTATGCAGAACCAAATAAATTACGTCCTAAAAGACCTCATAGTATACCAGTTACATCCCCTTTAAATGACATTAACAACGATTTAAAGCCAACGACTTATACACAGCATCAACAACAACTACAACCCAGATTTATTGGTCCGAAACAGCAACAACAACAGCATCAGCAGCCTCATCAATCTCAACAACAGAACTTTCAACAGCGACATCACGACGAAAAAGAAGCAGTTTATGCAACACTTTATAATCATTTTAGGAATAGCCCAGCAAGATTGAATGTAAGGCAAAATGAACAAATTCCACTGTATACCCCACCGTCACCAATTACAAATACAGTTCAACATCACCAGCAACAGCAACAACAGCAACAACATCAAACAATAAATCCAGTTATACCGAGGCGGTCACATAGTACTCCACGTACACCTCAACCTTCATCGTCTAATCCGAATAACATTATTGTAAATGGTCAAATTGTTAGTCAACGTCCTCGTAGTCTGGACCGATGTAATGGCATCGAAAAATGTTACAAGCCTCCACCTATACCAAGTCGACGATTGTCGCAACCAGCAATGACACCATCTGCTGGTAACACGGGGGCTGGTGGTGTGAGTAATAATGGAGTTCAAAGTTTAAATCAAATTTCACGTACAACAGGAAACTCTGGGCCTTTACCATCTACATCACACTCACAAAAATCGATTGCAGGAGTTGGTCCGTCATCTGGAACAAACAATTTATTGTTGGGTGGAGTTGGAGGAATGAGACATTCTGCAACATTTCATGGTCAGTTAAATCGACAATCACCATCGTATGGCGTACAACTAGAAAATGGGAATTCAGGAAATATTTTAGATTCTGTTAATAGTTTAAGTGGAACTTTATCAAATTCTACTGGTGGAATAAATGCATCGAACATGACTTCTGGTGGTATTCCAACAACAAAAAGGAAACCTGAACGTCCCTTATCATATGCATATGGATCTATTCCTGACCAAACATTTCTTGAAAATCAATTAAGAATGTATTCAGAACAATTGCGTACAATAACAGAAAGTGTTCGAAAATATTCAGAACAAGCAAAGTTACTTTCTGAACTTAAACGACAACAGCAACTACAAAAACAACAGCAGAATCATCAACATCAACAATCACACACACATCCTCACATTCCTATATCAACTTCAACAAATAGTTTCTTATCATGTGCAGAATCTGATTTAAAATTGAATGAAGCACAAACTCCCTCACATCAACTACGTCTTTTTTTAGATAGCATACGTAGTTCAATGCGTAGCGATTGCATTGCAGAGGACCAAAAGTCAGTTCCTTCACAAGCACAAAGGCAACAAATTGATCGTCCTATTGAACGTCCAAATGAACGACCTCCCAGTTCATTATCACATCATGATCAAAAGCCATCATCCAGCGAAATTCGGACTCCTTCCGATCAACTAAGACAATTTTTGGATGCTATTAGATCAAATCAAATACCAGAATCAGATGGCACTAAAGCAACTCTTCAAAATGAAATTTTTTCAAAGCCTCCCCCAGAAATTAATACAAATACTCGTCCAAAATCAGCTAATTTAGACAATTTTGGTCATAGCATGACTACTTCTGAAAGCTTTAATCAAATATCAGATAATTTAAGAATTATGAGTCAGGATTTAGAAGCATTAAGTCCCACTAAAGATTTGAAAAATTCACAATCATCAATGAAAAACACCACTACTACTCAAATGGCAGATTTTAATCAAATTTTAGATAATTTCCATCAAATGGCTGAACAATACAAATCGATTGGTTCTATAGATTATCTCAAGAAATGTTCTGATGCACTTAGACAGACATCAGATCAATTAAGAATGCAACAGAATAATGGATATGGAGATTCACCAGATGGTAGCTCTTGTAGTACAACTCCTGGTTCTATACGCGAAGCTGTTCAAAATTTATTAATGCAACCTAGAAATGGTTTTCAAATAATGGACGATCGAATGCGATTATTTATTGATATTTTGGATAGTCAAGAAAAATTTAGTCAGGTAAGAGTTGATGTTTTAAAAATTCATTATATATTTATGAATCTTGATTAAAATTGTAAAATGAAATTTTATTTTGATATACATGTATGATAAAATATTACAGATTAATTAGATTTTTTGCAATTAACTTGTGTGAAAAATTTATTAAAGTTTTATCATAAGTAGTAATAAATCTCAGTTAGATAAGCAAATATACTATTAGCACTGGGATTTAGGTTAGGTTATAAGTTATGCACACGCTTGATAAAAAAGAAATTTATGTGTATTTGAGCTAGTACATTACATAGATATTGTGGTGTCTATATATTTTCATAAATTTTAACTCTGTTGTAAAGAATAATCCCAATAGAAATGAAAATTGAATTGAAAATTTTACATGACAATAAATAAAATCTAAGTAAAATTTAATGGATTAATATTAAATTTTTTTATTTAATAACATAATGAAATGACAAATTTAGCTTTTCTAAATTTCCATCTTAAAAACAAAGTAAAATTTGACATTTTTGTGTAGATACTTAAAATTGAAATTTGAAAAATTAATAGTCTGCATGACAACAATAGTGAACACAAATTGATTACATAATAAAAATTTTTATTATCATCCTTTTCATAATATTTGTTTCTGACTTTTAATTCTACGTTTTTTTTTTTTTAATATTCGTTATTTTTAGTAAGTTATAATTTTTTTAGTAATATGTATATTAAAAAAAAACATTTATTTTCAAATTAGACTTTAACGTAGGACTAAAGGTTGAAAATATTATTTGTCAGAAATAACGAAGAATAATTTTCAGCTGATATAAAAGTTGTAAGAATTTTGTCTTGTGTACCTAAAATATAGAAAATTATACGTACATATATGTATGTATGTATGTATATATGTAGATAACAAACAGGATCAAATGACTAGACAGAAAATATTTATATATGTATGAATGCTGTATTATGTAGGTACTTATGCAATTATATTTTATTAAGAACAGCATAAATTTTCAAGTAGATTTAGAATTTTGCAATAATTGTGTGCATTTGTATGTGTAAAACACGCATACATAGCATATCGTAATGCTAACACCCGGAACTGAATTAGTTTATTCGAATAGAGATAGTGTGTAACCACAATGTAAAGAAACTTTGTGGTATGAAAAACCAAACAATGTCAGACAAGGAAACATAACATAAATCAATTGTTCCGGCTAAAAATTGAATAAATTCTAACCGTCCTGTTGTATAAATACAGTATTATGAAATATACATATACATAAAAATGTGTATATGTATGTATATGATAAACTTTCAAATACTTTAATACGAGTACCATGTAGAAATTTAATAAACATTTTCAAGAATTTAAAAATCTTTCTTCAACAAAATTTGTTTGCGGCTGATAATTAAATTCTTTGATTTGAAAATTTTTCTTTAAATGACAAAAAGAGAAAAAATAGTTAACAGTAACAATTTTTACTCACGGAAATGTCATTAGCAGGATATTGGATGTTGTTTTTTTTATTTTTGCATATCTTAATTTATGTGGAAATTTTATAACAACAAATTTTTATTTTAATTAAATAATTTTAAAAAGATTAAAATCTTTCAATTATTTTTTGATTGAATTTTCTTTTTTTTTTTTTTGTTTTTGTAAAAATAATAATCAAGATGAAAACTAATTATCACTACATCATATATTGAAGTACATACATACATATGTGTGTATACATTTATAACTTATCTTAATTTAATCTCATAGCAAGTAAAACTATATAGAAACAGATGATTATTTTATATTCAGTTAACTATAACTACACTATCATAATGAAAATGAGTTCTGTTTTTAATCTTTCATCCTTTCATTTTTCTGTCTGTATTTAACATAAAACTCTTTTATTTACATTGCATAGTATTGTTTAAATATTATCGTACTTGGTCTATTTTATCAGGTTATTCGTATATAACATAAGTATATTCATATCTATCAACAATTTAAACAAAATATACATTTTTCATTATCTTTGTTCATTTTTATTTAATTAAATATGTATTAGTTAAGTGGAAAAATATGTGCCTTATGTCAGTTTTATAAATTTAATTTTCATGTATTTCTTTTTTATTTTATTTTGAGTTTGTATTTAAATTTAAAACAAAAAAGAATATAAAAGAATTTTTTTTTTTTAGCGGTTCGTTTTTTTCAACAACTGATTCTAATATTTATATAGACTCTTTTTTTATTTTTTATTTTAATATTTTTGTAAATTAAAAAATAATAGTACAATAAAAAATAAAAGTTATCATAGTTGAAAATTATATCATACATACATAGATTTCAAATCGATACATTTCATTGAAGAAATCAAAATTAATTCACATGGACATTTTCCATATATTTTTTTATCATTTTTCGTTTTTGATTTGATTAATTACAGAAATTTTTTTAAATATATTTCATATCTGATAGTTGAAAATAGAGATTTTGTTATGTACTTTATTTTGAATTAATTCATACGTATGTATATATATCAATTTCCACATGTTGACTATTACACAGTACATGTATTCACATACATATGTATGTACATATGAAAAATTAAAGCGATCAACAAAAACGAAAGATCATTAATTGAATTCATTTTCGTGTTTTTATGTTATGTACCATCATAAAAACTAACAGACCAATATTACCATATCTGTATCGTAAAAATTGGTTTTTTGAAATAAATTTTCACAAAGTTAGTATTTTTAAGTATAATACAATGTATATCATTGTATGTAATAAAATGCAAATATATATGTAATGTGAGTATAATGTATGTCTATAGAAATAATCATTTAAATCCATTGGATACTAGGATTCTGTTTGAGAAATCCTATTTTATTCGCAATTCTGTTTACGCACAAATGTAAATGAACGCATTTTATTTGTATGGTCTAGTTTTTATATGTACATTTTGCATATACATACATACATATATATATGTATGTATATATATAGATAATTTCATTTCTTTCTTTATCTTTTGTAATATCTATCACACATAATTCTGCAAAATCCTATCTGTATGGATACTTTTAAAGAGGTTAGTTGAAAATGTATGTGTGAGAAGTGATGGATGTACATACATATTGTACAATCATATGTGTGTATAGTTTTGTACATTTTAGATATTTTCATCCAAAATCTAGTAAGTATAGTTTTTGAAACGTTATGATTTTCAGTATTACATACATAACTATATAAACGTATAGCTGAATTTGTATATACAGGCATAAATGAATTGTGTATATGTGCATATAATCAAATTGTACAGTTACAAAGAATTTAATTCATTTTTTTTTACTTACATACAACAGCAAAAACTTTGTAATAAAAAACATGTGTATATGGATATGCACACATTCTATTTCGCCTTAAGGTTGAGACACTAACATTAGATAAATATATGTATGTACATGATGTCTATTACAAAATGTTCTATAGCTCTATGTATACATACATATGTCTAATTCAAAGAAAATATGTATTATATACATATATAAAAAAAAAATAAAACTTAGAAGTATAATATTTGTTACATTACTATTATTGTAGCATTTAATTTAACGAAAATAATACAAATAATATAAAATAATACAAATACATGAGAGGATTGAAATTTTATGTCCTGTTAAAAATGTTATATTTTCTTAAATAAAATTTATTTACATTTTTCTTTATATCCTTTCAAATACATACACATTATATGGTATGTATTTGTGTGCATACGTACAATATACGTTGTTCAAAACTAAAAGATAAAAATTATTTAGTTATTTTTAGAAGTTTTTAATACACTGGTGCATGTTCCCTACATTTACAATTCACTAGAAAAGTTTAAATTTAGTATTTAATAAAACATCACAAGAACATTTTTTTCTTGTTAACGGAATTAAGTTTTAAAACTATGTTTATTGAATATTGTCAAAGTCATGTGATCGTGAAAGCTGATGAAAAAAATTATTGAATAAAAAATTTTGTAAATTGATATAAATGAAATTTTCAATTTATTATGGACAATAAATTTAAAAAAAAAATATACAATTTTTACTTTGTTACATAAACCAAAAAGAAAATTGTACTTTTTAACGGAATTTTACTGAATGTCATATTATTTTAAATTTAAAATATCTTTAAAAATTTTCACTTCATTTATTAATTTTATATGATGTAATGTGTTCAAATTTTATACTGATGTAATACAATAATCGTCTTGTTAGTGTCATTTCATTATTAAAAATAAAATTGGTTGTTGCTTCCGAATCATGTTCATACAGGAAATTGACTATAATAAACGAAAAAAATCAATTTCCCAACAACTTAAAATGGTTTTATTTTTACATTATAAATTTTTACCCTATGAATATCATTTACAAAGTAAAAGAAATTGTATGTAATTTTGTACATCGTTATTTCATAAAAACTGAATAAAATAAAATTGTTATTATTTTCACATAAAAAAATAAAAATAAATAAAATACAAAGAAAATATTAATAAAAATAGTAAATGAGAAAAAATAACAAAAACAAAAACTATATACCTATAGGAAAAAAAGGTAAAATATGTTTATAAATTTGAAACATTTTAATAAAATGAAATATGGTCTTGTCAACATCATCTTAAAAATGTTTCTTGAACATTAACATTCTATATACATATACGACAAATCATAATTTAGGAAAGTCCTTCATTTCCATAGTCTATAGTATTTTTGTGTCCCTATATTGTCGTCATCTACTTGCTCAATAACACAACTGATGTTTACTTTGTGGTTGATTTTTCCTGACTTCATCATACTATAACTTTGTTATTCCTTTATACTGAACTGTACATCTACATACACAACGCCTTCTTAATGGAGAATATTTACTTGGTTTTTCAGTTTTTCATTTCAATATAAAAATTATTCTGTCATTTTATTAGTGAGTGACTTAAAATCCAGAGATTCCATTTACCATTCATTACATCGAAATGATGGCATTGTGTGTATTCTTGACGCCTTTACTTTATTCTTATATTTTCAATTTCCTATGAGAAGACACGAAATAAAGAAGTAACGTTTATAATTTTTGGGTTTTCTTTTGGTATAAAACGTTGTCAAAAAGTGTTCAAAGGAAAGTAAACAACAAACAGTAGTTTTTTTTTTTTTTTTTTTTTTTTTTGCTAAATATTAAATCTAAAAATTCAATTAAGTGAAAATGAAGAAAATTAAAATTGGCTGTTAACCACATCATTGACATAAAGTTATTTTTTTATTTTTATTTTTAAAGAACTTTGTTGTGTATACCGTAATATACTATCTGAATTTTAACATTTTGTTGTTTGTTTATTATTTTCCTTTAATATTGTTTTTTATTTTTTTATATTGCAAAATATTGTGAATTTTTTAAAAATACAATTCTATTTTATTTTACATTATATTCAAACATGAATTTTGTGTAAAACAGTTTTTAAAAAAAGTACACACGTTTTTTGCTGAAATTAGAATATTGATTAGTTCATTGTTAATAATTTTATTTTTAGATTTTAAATTAGAATTTAAAAACATGGAGAAAATAACTTGTAGGCTTGTAGTTTAATTTCAAGAAGTGCAATCATGTCACAAACATTATTTTTTAGTAAAGGATAGATTATTTAAAAATGTTCACCTACATATACATACATACATAGGTACCTGACACACATATGTAGTATGAGCATCGCATAATAAAACAAATTCGACAAAATACACTATTCATTACAATATAAGGGTAATGCAATTCATTGAATTGATGTGAAAACATGTTCGTCCTAATTTAATAATTTAACTAAATAATAGTCATAATTGAAAATTATTTAAACGAATCGTAATCTGATTATCAATTTATGAGCTAATGAGCAGAGTGTGTGCACGTAAAATTTAATCATGAATGATCATATATTCATATCTGCGTACGTACAATTGTATATGTAATTATGCATATTATACATTTAACTGACGTACGTTTATCTATTAAATGCAATTTCATGTACAGACGTATGCATAGATGAATTACATTTATATCTATGTATTAGGTATCATATTCACGTGAACGGCATTATATTCAATAATAGATTTTATTAAAAACGTTTGACAATATACAATTTTCACATATGTAGGTATATATAGATAGTTTAGTTAAAACCATTTGCTGGCTATAATCGTAACATGCTACACCTGTACCAACCATCGACCTGTACCAACAGATTATCGTTAATAAATAGCATACACAATATGCAACAACAATCCTTACGATAAAACAATAAATATAATATAAATACATACTATGTATGTATTTATAGATATATAAACATAAATATACATTCCCATGTATGCACAATATGTTCAGGTGTGCAGGGTAGTTAAAATAAGATTTTGTTAAAATATTGCATATGATAAGTGCAATCAGAATAATCTAGATAATACAAAACGTATTTGCTTTTGTTTTTTACAATTATGAAAAACTGATTCACCAAATTTCACAGGACTTCCAGGATTTAAATTTGTATAATTTGAATCTATACACATATGTACGAACACATATATGTACAATATATCTATGTATTGCATTTGTATGTACATTATACCAAAGGAATGTTATATTTTTAAAAGTGCATCGCAAATATTCATGTTTATTCAAAAAACTAGTGAAAAGAAAAATATGCAGATGCAAAATATAAAACAAAATATTGAAAATTGTTGAAGATTGCTGTTGGGGCTGAAAGTTAGTGGTTTATAATATCGACCCCCATCATTACCACCATTATTATCATTTTTATAGTTATTTGTGTATTTCGTACCACCGAAATCAACCCTTTAAGCCATCATCTGTTATATAGGTTTACATGCATACATATACGCTGTCATATACACATACATATGTATATATCTTTATTTGCATACACCAAATTATGTACAAATGTATCATACAAACTGGAGTTGAAGTAGATAAATACGCTTTGATATACCTACAATGAATTCGTTTATAGTTGCCCTCTTGTTCGTGTGGTTTTTATATCATACAGTTAACAGTAATTTCATTGATGTATAGAACATACATGTATATTTTATGTAAGCATATTTCTGTATAGGAATATATTTTATTAAAAAAGGAAAAAATATCGCATTTACACTAACTCGCCCATTACTCATTCCATCTACTTTTGAATACACAACATACGTATTCAAATTGTGGTAGTGAATATTTCTCAACGAACCACACATATCATTATTTGCTATGAACATTATAAACATTTCAATATTATATACACACAAACATGGAGTAATATATATATGTACCTATATATATATATATATTATGCAATGATGTCCTGAAAATATTGTATGCACGTATGTATATGTGCATTATTTTATCATTTTCGTATTCTATACAAATTATGTCTGTATATTTACATACATGTCTTTACGTATACGCAAATAACACGTTAAAACAAAAAATTTATAGTACCGTCCTATATATGCACATTACATGCATTTTGCACTATTGATTTATATTTGTAATCATTTATATAATTTACATACATACATACATATGTATGTATATAGAAGTACTATTAACATTTAATGTTAACAATTTTGGTTCAATATATCTACAGATGTGTACATACATATACATAATACATTTTAGGTATATACAAACGAAAGCATTGATAAAGCCTCATATTTGTAACGCTATTTGTTCTTTTCAATTACTGATAACTGATAAGTGCTTCAACATATACAAACATATGTACATATGTAAATATATGTACACGTACAAAGGAAAATAAAAACATAACAAAGAGAAATGTTATCGATATAATTTATACAACATAAAAGCATACCAAAGGGATTTAATAGCAGATATATGTTAATGTGTGAACATGTTCCGATGATTATTCCCTATCCTTCAACTGTACTACTGTATCCGCATACATATATACATATGTATGTATATGTATGTATAAAGTATATGTTGTAATACATTAACAATATCCATCCATTTCAGAGCATAAATGTATTGATTTGATGTACATATGTAAATATTTATTTGTATGAATGCATTAAAAGTGCAGTTATGTAGGTAAAACATCATTTCATAAAAATATAAAATTATTCCTCAATACATATGCGATTACGTATAAAGGAAAATAATTTTTAACGAAATATGCATATACATATGTACATATTTATACAGATAAGGATTTCTTATAATTCAAAAATATTGATCAAAAATAATAAAAGTTAAATATTATGTAAGTTTTATTTATTATCGGTTTTAATTAAAGGCAAATGTTATAATTGGTCTCTTGTTAAATAATAATTCTGAAAATTACTGTAAATATACGTACAATATTTCAATTTTACATAATGTCATGATAAAGTTTTGATATTTTATTTTCAAGCAGAAATTGGGCGTGCAACACCCATATACAGATACATATATATATATATATGTATCACGTTTTTTTTTTTGGATTTTCCTTTTTCCATTTTGTAGTAATAAAATGTTTAAAAAAAAAACACAAAAGCAAACATTAAAATTAGAAAATTTATCTGACAGATTTGTTAAATTAAATGAAATAGAATAGAATGTATTATTTAATTTGAAACAAAAAAATCAGAAAACGGAGAGATACCTATATTTATAGATATGTATGCATTGGTGCATTCGTTTATGTATTTGCACTTTGCAGACAAATAATTTTTATTTTATTCTAGTGATTCATAATTTTCTTTTGTCATCTACCAGTTTGTGGTCGTCATATCAAAAATTAAATGGTTATTTGCACGTAACTAAATTAAATCGTAAATTTTCTATTATATCATTTTATTTTATTTCATATGTATTATTTACAATAATACGGATACGGATGCAGCAGAGAAAATATTCATGAAATTAATATTAATTTTTCATCGTAAAGTTTCAAATTAACTGTGAATTAAAATTTGTTTAATAATTTTCTTTTCTTTTTGCTAATTTCCAAAGAATATCATTATGTTTCAGCGTTGCACATTATATTGACCATATAATGTGAAAATGTGAAGCTAATTTAAAAGCTTTTCAGAAATGTAAATTGGATGCAGTTAAAATTAAAAATTCATGATATCATATCTATATTTTAATATTGGTATACATATAATAGTTTACATAATAAATATCCACATATGTATGTATATGATTAAAATTATGTGTATGTAATACGTATTCTTTTTAGAATGATGACATACATACACTTCCACTGTTACTAATTCCCAATACATTGTAACCTCATTCAGTTTGATTTGGTTATCTATATACATATGTAGATACATAAAAATGGATTAACTACATATATTCATAACAAAACTGCAATTCTCAGTCGAACATTAATTATCTTTGTAACCATTTATGTTGTGCATCAACATTTTCATATATATATATAGAATATAAAATAGAGAATTTAATGGCAACCATACAATTGGGTGTTATTTCAATGAAATATTAACATAGGTTACATACTCTGTATGGAATTTATTATGTTGTACACAAAACGCATTAAAAAAAAAATACTTTTGTTATTATATCTTTTGCGATTACATATACCATTTGATTACAAATTCCGTGATCGTTGTTCATTCTGAATTTTAAAAAAAAAGAAGAAGAGAAAAAACAAATTGTGGATTTTAATCGAAGTTAAAGTTTAAAGAATCTCAGATTTTTTTTAAAACATTTACTATAAAGCTTTAAAAACAAACTATAGAATATAAATTGAACAATTTTGTTTTACTTTTTAAATGTTCAACAATTCTACACTAAAATAAAAATTTTATTAAAATTCAAAACAAACATAAATTTCAAATAACATTAAAATTTTATTATTAAATTGATTTTTCTAGCTACTACACATATGGTTTTCACTAATATCTAATATTCTTTTATTTATCATATTAAAGTTGAATATAATTTATGTTTGCTAATTAATTAAGTTAATGTTGTATAAATTATCTACATGTATAAAACAGAAATAAATAAAATTTGTTGTTTTTATATTTACTTATAAATACTTTGTATTATTCGTTTGTACAAAACTTTAACTTTGTAAGTTTACGTATTTGATTTGCTTGTGTATGATTGTTATAATTAATGGGAAAATGAATTATGTTCGAGGTTATTTTGTATTAATTTTGCTACATAAATCACTATTAAAGTGTTAATCTGTTTCCATATCATTGCGCCCAAAGGTGTAATGAATTATCGCTGCTAATACACAACAACTTCATTTTCACTTTTATATAACATGTATGAAAAATATTACACATACCTGTACGTATGTATACGTAAGTGTACCATGTCCAATCGAAATAATTAAAGATCGATTAGGTGTGCGGCCATTATCTATAAAATAAATAAATGTATACGTACTAACAAATAATACATTGTTATTACAGGTATGTATCCATACTTTTATTTACACCTAACACTACAAAATGAGAATTTAAAATAATTTAAATATGTATGTATGTATGTATATCCTTACATATTATCGTCAATCCACTTTCAATAAACACGTATGTATATAGATACGTGCGTTCGTTGAAGATTATATGCATGAATGTTATTAATGTACATACCTATGTATGTATTATGTTATCCATGTTTAACATAGGAATAATTATTGAATTTTGATCAATAATTTGTAGTGGATAATAGTATACATATGTGCATAATATGCACACTTTTACATTTATTACTGCTAATTTGAAAATGTAATTTTCAAATACCACATCACCTTAATTGAAATAATATGAAAATGGTTAATTTATTACTTTATAGTTTTTCATTTAAAAATTTTATATAATTATTATTAAAAACGCAAATTTAAATTAATTGATAATTTAAAAAAAAATTTAAATAACTAAATATACATATTTTAATTAATTAAATAATTTACCCTAACTTTTAAACAAAATAATAAACAATAATTATATCAGAAATGGTTGACATTATGTTTGTTTTTTATTTTATTGATTTTTATATTTTCTAATTTCAAGTAGAGTCATAATAAATTGTCAACCAAATTAGATCGAGTATGATAGAACGAAGTAATTTTTTTTTTTTTTTTTTTGTAAAATTCAATATTTGAAGATTAAAATTGAGGGAATAACTAAAAGTATCTATCATTATCTTTTTTTATTTATTTTATTTTATATATAAAAGCTATTTTTTGTATAAAAATAAATTTGTCGTTTTTTTAAAATGATTAAATGAATGAAAATATAAAAAAAAACATAATGATAAAGAAATAAAATCATTCACTTCAATACACATCTATCAATCAATCAAGCAAGTAAAGCAAACACATGCATTGATTTTTGTGAACTTAATCAATGCTTAAAAACTTCTTATTACAAATTTCATTTTCGAATTATGCCAAAAAAATGTGGGTGTATGTTATATTCATATGCATATATGTGAGGATAAACAAAAAAAGAAATACTTATAAGTTTCATATATTCGAGTAAAATAAACGACAAAATCAACAAAATCTAACAACAATGACTATACACATTTATTTTAGCCATCAAGGGTAATAATAAATTATGCTCGATGCGTATATGTACACTACACACATAAACGAAAAATATATACATATATATTTGATGCTCACACACGTACATACAAAATATAAATAAATAAAATATTTGGAGAAAAGCTCACACCCTGTGCGATGAAATTCAGTTTTTTAGTCTAATTCGTTTATAAAATGGAAAAAAAAAATTCTACCTAACATTTATAATATCCTTTTATTTTTGTCATATATTTACAAATGTATATATTGTGTAAGTTATGTGTAGGTGTAAGTATGTTTGTATATGTACATGCCGTGTTTTCTCATTTCTGTTTTATATACACATAGAACATACATACATATACGCTATTATGTAATAAGTACCTAGTAATACTTATGGCACTCTTTTCCCTTTTTAACTAGAATTTCATGATATGTTATAACATTATTGTGCATTACTCCATTTGTATTACAAAATAATTTATTTTGTTCCCAATTTCAGTTCCTTTATTTTTTCACCAAAAAAACAAATACATTTTGTATATAGGGTGTAATACTATATACCCTACTATAAAGATGGGAGTACATTTACAAATTTTGTGGTAGTATTTCATCAAAATATATACAACAACTTTTGACAAGTCATAAATTTATTTTATTTTGTTTTTTTTTTTAAGTTTATTTTTATTTTGTCCTTTTATTTTTGAAATTGAAAAATTGCTTATTTACATAGTACACACTCGATATAAATATATGTGTGTATATGTACATCACCAGTTGTGAAAATTTCCCTATTTATTTTTAACAAGAATATTTCAAATTGATAATACATTTCACAACTCTTTTATTCTTGAATATATGAATTTCTTATATTCAATAAAATTTTTTTAGTAAATCAAATTGATTCACAAAATAAAATTTTACATTATATAAAGATATTAAATTGTACTTCTTCTTGTTAAGTGTAAAAAAAAAAAATAAATAAACTATAAAATTCTTTTCGTAAACCCAAAAAAAATTGTATTAATGCATGGCATGTATGTGTAATGTATAAAATTTAAATATATATAATTTCTAAAGGAAATGTGTTAAAGTGTGCTCTATTTAATACAAAAGTGTACAATATACACGAATACATATGTATGTACTGTACCATCTATGTACTTTATTCAATATGAACGCAAAATGTTGAGGCAAATTTTAAGTTTACCTGAATATATTGATGAATTTGACCAATAAATAAACTGAATATTTTTAGTAGGTCTAGAGTACTTAAATGTAAATATACGAAATTTTTACACACAAAAAAAAAATTGAAAACTTTAAATGATTTGGGTATAAAGTTTTTCATGCTGCTGCTATATGCTGTAGTAAAATATGAGAAAACGATGAATAGGTGAACTAAATTATGCCTGGATAAACTGTAAAATGATTAATCATTTCTGGCTATAATTTTTGGATAAAAGTATTTGCAATACATATACACATAAATACGTTTTTACATACAAGTTAAGCATTTAATATATGTACATTTTGAACATATACAAATGCATGTTACTATGTAAAATTTGAAATTTATTTACTAAACAAATTTGGTATAAACACTGACGACGCATGTATGCTATAAGCTATTAAAATATGCTGAACATTTACACGTACACAAGTGTATATTTAAATGTGTGGATACTTTACAAAATATCTTCATTACACAAGTTCAAAATAGGATATAAATTATTTGACGGATATTCTAATCCAGTAAAGTTTTTACATATTTGTGTATATTTTCTTTAGTTTTTTTGCTAGTTACCACAGAAAATTTAACATACTTATTCTATATTTTGGAAAAAAAAAAACAAATTTAAATTTTATTACTAAAATGTGGCAACAAAAAACACATAGTACATATTTGAAGCTTCTAAATCAAAAAATATGTAAGCTTTTTTCAATAAATTTCAATAACAGATGAAAAACATATATTTTGCAATGCAAATTTATTTGAGATTTGTGAAAAATCCTTACTTAAATTTTACACAAAAATTACACAGACGATAACTTAACATTCTAAGCAAAAATAAAAAAATTATGCAAAAGTTTTTTAAAATTAAATTCTAAAACGCAAAAGTTTGAACTAAAATTTTCATTAATTTTTATTCATACTGTACAAAAATTTTTCTTATATTAAATTAAATGAGAAATAATCCATGAAAATACATAATTCAAAAATAAACGTTACGTTTATTTCTAATTTTGGTTTTATTTTTATTATTATTCCTGTTTTTTTTTTTTATTAAATAAATTCCCTCAAGTTGTTTTATTTGTTAGCTTATAATATTTTAAATTCTCTAGTGTTCAATGTTTCATGACATCTTGTTAAAAATGTTAAAAGCTTTTCAATGTTTCAAATTTATTAAATAGGCGTTAACATTTATATAATGATACATAATTCATATATTAGTCTGGCTAAGTTAATTCCATAATAAAAAAAAAAGGGAAAGAAAATGTCATACGTATGTGCGTATCATATTTATATTCAATTTTTTATTCATCCCCTGAGATTTGATTTTAATTTTTCTTTTTCTTTCATTTAACGAACATTTGAAAAAGAAAATTGATGAAAGAAAAACAAATATATGTATATGTATGTATGTATGAAAATTAAAAATAAAGTTTTATTTGCTTGGGATGAGGACTAGGTCATTATACCATATGAGATGTTAAAATAATACAAAAATAAAATAAATAAGAAACAAGGAACACACTTTTTATACCTACACACATATACATACATACATGCATGCATTGAAGCCTTTTAATGATAACATGCATAATAATAGAAAAAAATAAAGAAAAATAAAATGAAAATCTTCACAACTATACTCGTAACATAGGATACGCTAACAAATGATTAAAAAGAACTAAAATTTCTACTTATCGCATTCACATTTCATCAACATATGCTCATGCATATGCATTATCTATTATCTTTGGTATTTTATTGCATGTGTATGTACATATAAGTATATGCGGGTGTGTGTGTATTTACATCTGCATAAGGTAACACATTTGGGGTGAAAATTTTCTTATTTTTTAAAAATGTAAGAAAATGAATGAATGAATGAATGAATTGTGAAAATAAAAATATACAAAAAAAAAAAAAAATAGAAAACGTTTCTCTTTTATGAATGACACGTATACTCAGTCAACCAAAATTCTCTTAGTGATAAGAATTTCATTTATTTTTTATTTTTTAACATTATATGAATACACAGATTTTTTTATTACGTACAATAGAAACAAGAAAAAATAATGAATTCTGAATTATAAAAAACTTTGAATTGTTAAAGTGTTCTCAATTTTAATAAATAAAAAACTACATATACTTACGTATGTATATAGATAAAAACGTGTGTGCATCTGCCTATACGTAAATGCATAATTATATGTACACAATAACAGTCACTAGAGTTTAGTTTTATTATTGTCGTTGTTGTTGTTGTTGCTGTTGTTGTTTTTCTCATTTCAAAATATGACATCGTTTCAAGTAAATTAGAAAAAATGAATAATAAAATAGGAAAAGAGATAAAAAAGATTAATTTCAAAATTTGAATAAACTTATTTTGAACACAAAAAGTGATTATTATTTAGTACTTATATTTTTGCAGATCGATGTGAGATAAAAGCATATTCTATTTTGCATGAATTTTATTTACTCACAAACTATACACATGCATATTGCATTGTCAAAAATTTTTCCATCTAACATGAAATTTTAATACAAAAATTATTTAAGTAATAACAATAAAATAGTTTGATAGTTAATATTTTTTAAAGTCTATAAAAATTTGTATAACTTTTTTTATAATATGTATATTTGCTGTAAATATTAAATTTCTACTTAATATGTACAAATATATAGATGTAGGTTCAGTACAAACCTACAAAATTTAGATTTTTGTACATTCCCACATATGTACATAGGTATAAGCGTATAAAGTAATTTAAAATGATGTCCATTAAAAATTACTTCCTTTCACATAGAAAATTTAAGTTGTAACAAATTTATGTCATTTTAAAGTGCAATACGATCCTCCTTTTTGATGTACTTTATTACAAACTTATTCATGTACAAATGTATTAGTTTATATGTATGCGAATATATGTTTAGACAATGACAAAACCAAATAAAAATATCTATTAGATATTAAAAAAGGAATAAAAGTATGTATGTATATACAGAAAGAAAAGTAAATAAAATCTATATTCAAGACTAACACACATAAATGTACATACATATATGCATATATACAGGTCATATCCATTTTTATGTACATATGTATGAATGTTTAAAGCAAAAGATGCGAAGCACAGAAAAAATGAAAAGAAAATTATAAAAAATTCCAGGAAAACTGCAACTAAAGATAAATTTTCTTCTTTCGTTTTTGTGCAAATGTTATCACAATTATAAAAACAAACACAAAAATATATACAAATACAAACATGGAATGATCCATTACAAACGTATAAACATACTTTTAGTGTAATAAATGTGAGTGTTTATACATCCGAATATCTATAATATAGAAATGTACGTATATAAATATACGACATTTAAGTCTACAGGAAGTCATACACAAAAATTCTAAATAAATGAAAATTTTTCGAATTTCACTACAACAAATAAAAAGAATTTCATTGTATTGCATTATTTTTTATTTATTGCTTTACAGTAGAATACAAACTTTTAGTGTGCCGTTGTATACATATATAAGCGTGTGTTTTTAATATCAAAATGCTAGAAATGAAGACTTTTTCTCATGCACATACATATGTATGTATAAATATATTAATAATGTTCTTGATATACAGTATATATACTCGTACAATGTACACGTAAAGCCTTGGATATCTCTTTTATGCACTTTACATTGCTGCACACATGTTTGACCAACAACGATAATAGCATTGAGAAAAATGATAAATCGTTAAAAAAATAAAAACAAAAAGTAAAAATAAGAAAAATGAATAAATAAATAATACGAATACGGAACATTTCTAATGAAAATAGAAAAGGATATTGCAAATGAAAATACACGGTCGAATAAAGTCTTATGATTTTCATTGTTTTTCTTTTCATATATTTTTATCTTCAACTAAACTAGGCCTTTTTGTAAAGTAACTTTTTCTTTTAAATTGAAAAATAATTTCCTTTTTGTTTGTTGATATCTTGTTTCGCTTCTTTTTTTCTACTTTCTTTAATCCATCTTCCCTTGTTTCTTTCTTTCCTATTTTAATTTTTTCTTATTTTTTTTTTTTATCTTAGCCAAATAAAAAGGAAATTAAAAAAAAATTCTTAACAAGTTGTGCCTTATGTATCGTACTTCATTACATTATAAAGGCAAAAATAAAGAGAAAATAAAAATAAAAGGAAAATAAAAAATGTTTTTTGCATTCATTGACAATGCAAAGCTGAACTGAATAATAATTTAGTATTCTATTTACTAGTAAAAATTAAATTTATTATTTTTTTTCAATTTTATCTTATAATAACAACATTAAAAAAAAATAGAGGAAATAATGTTTCTTCTTTCACTAGAGTTTTTCTTTTCTTGTTATTTATATCGTATTCGTATTTAAAAAGTACTTTGGTCCGTGTTAATTGGATTATTTCAACTAAGTCAAGCATGGTCTTTTTAATCTGTACATTATTGTTTAAAATGTAAAGTATTTTAAAAGCTAAAGAAAAGATATCTTTTTGAAAAAATAAACTTTTAATTTTATTAATTTAATTTTTCTTTTTTAATTGAAAACAATTTTGAAAATTATATGATCAATATTATTATTACATTAAAATTTTTTGTTTATTTTAAACATTTACATACATTTTAAATGAAATTTTGTGTAATATGATAAATTTTGTGATGTAATTCAAGAAATTGAGTTTTCAAATATTTACATTACTATTATCAAAAACAAACAAAAAAAAAAAAAGGAAAAGAAAAGAAGAAAAAGAAAAATAAATAAAAGTAATAATAGTGTATAAAACAAATAATCGCTTTATTTAACACAAACAAATAAAATTTAAAGATTGCAATTGAAATATGTGTTTAAAGCTAAAATACTCGTATATAGTAAAATTTACATACATATGTACAAATATTAAATATCAATTGAAATCCTGAAAGCTAAAAATGTATAATTTTGATTATTTTACACTAACGAATAGTTTTTCGTTCGTTGAACGTAAAGGAAAAACAAATAAACAAAATTATAAAAAAACAAAAACACGAAAATGTTCAAAAACCAAAGAAAAAAAATATTCGAAATATGTATTTCGAGGTAAATAAACATTACCAACAGATTGTGTACATTTCAGATGTAAATGCATACGTACATGATATCTTTGAAGGAAATATATAATACGTATGTATGTACATACATATACATATGTACATGGAAACTTAGGTAAAGCCTGGGGAAAAATCGACTTCGTATCCTATGCAATATCTATTTTATACTGTGTTCATATTGTTTGCGTTACCATTAAAATTTTGTGTGAACGCTAACGAAATATTCGAATATACATATGTAAGCAATTATGAACATCGGGTGCTTATGGTCCATACAGATTATTGGCTTTTGAAATAAAAATAAAAGAAATATATTCGTATAAGTGTGGATGTGCATTTCGAATGTTACATAATTTTTACACTATACATACATACATCACAGGCTAAATATATTTACATGTTATTGAATTATTGTATGTATTCAGATAATATTATAAAATATAATCTATACGTGCCTTTTACATATATTACACATATGCACGTATATGTGTTTGTGAAAACTTTTCGGTATATATACATAATGTATGTATGGATTTGTAGTCATTCATAGAGAATGTATAGTGTTAATTGAAAATAAAAGAAAAAGAAGATACGAAAAGTTTTCATGGATCCTGTCTAATGTCCAAATGGACTGTAAATACAAAATTACAACCATATGATGCTCGTTCACGTGAGAAAGCTTTGATGTTCAAAAATTATTAGAAACGTGTAGAATTACATTCGGTTTACATTTTGAAATTAAAATTTTATGAACCATAGCAAATATGTGCATATGTGTTTCAAATAAATATATACATATACATGTATTTATATGTAAATTGTTAAGCACTTTTTGCCATTCATTATAAGTGCATATATGCATTGTATTTGAAATTACACAGTAGGCATTATTTTTATATGTGTTTACTTGAATATAATTAAAATAAAATTATAAACTAACCAAACTATACATCCAATAAATTAGAACTGTTTCACATACAGATGTGCTATTCAAAATAAATATTATCATTACAACTTATTTATTTATAGCGTACGTTGTCTCCTATATTGCACAAACTAAATATGTATATAAGAATATTGAAAATAAAATTCAGATTTCCTAAAATTTAGACCGCCTTTTTTTGTAAATAAATCAGTTATTAAAAAAAGAAAAAAATTATTCATTTATAATTTAAATCAATTTAATAATAAAAATGTTTTTATATAAACCGGATAATATTTATGTAATTCAAAATTATTTATTAACGTTATTTAATTCAAAATTATTTTCTTATTTTTGTAAATGTTTATATACATATTTGAAATCCATATATCACTACAACGTCAATCTTCATTTTTTGAAAATCTAAAATCAACGTCAATCAATTCATATTCAATTGGATTTTATAAGTTTAACAAATATTTTTCTTACAACTTTACAAATTGAACAATTCTTTTCATTTTTTTTTTATTTATAAAATATTTTATGTATAAGTTTACGTACATATTCAAAAAAAAAAAAAAGAATAAGATGAAATAAATATTGTGATGAAAAAGAAAATAAACAGAAAACCCTCTTTTAAAATTCATAAATTCTGAGTAAAGATTTCATCTTTTATGGAAGTTTGATACATATACGTATTTTTTTTCTACTTTTGTTATTTTCTTATGCTTTTCATAAATTTTCTTATCTTCAATAAAGTTCAATTGCAATCATCTTTAAAGATAACATCATTCTTACGATTTCTTTTTTTTTTTCATTTTCTTTACATATATCCATTGTATTCTTCATGCATATCCCAATCATTCAAAAATTTAAATCACATGTGATTATAGAATATCAGAAAAAATGCAAAAAAAAAAAAAAAAAACAAAAAAGGCAAAATTGAGAAAAATGAAAATTTTCATAACAAACGAATGGAAAATATTTTATTACTAAGAATATACATATACAAATAGTATGATATTGTATAGATGAGAAGGGAAATTTAGTTTATATATATGTATATACATACATACATACATATGTACCTATGTCAATTTTAATTTGTACTTGAATTTTTCCATACACACATAACATAGGCACATATATATATGAACAAATTCATACGTACATATTATTTTCTTCTTCTTAGTGTATAATAACATGTTATGGAAAAAGATGCACTGATTTTCATGCATTTGTGTATACATAATACATGACGTACGTATATATGTACATATATATGTATGTGTTTTAAAATATTCATGAGATTTAAAATTGAAAATGAAAACAAAAAATACAATAAATAGATTGGCTAGTTTTTTTTCTCAGTATTTAAGAAAAAATCAGAAAATAACAAAAAATAAACTAAATAGAAAACAGAACAATACAAAAATGAAAATATATAATAAAAATGTGAAATTTAAATACACATCTGTATAAATAAAATTGTTTGAAAACGACAGATTGTATTTTCATTTTTGTTTTTATTTTATATTTTTCATACATTTTTGCTTTATGTTTGAAAAATTTGAAATATATTTTATCAAAATTATTCATACATATGTATAGTACAAACATACAAGTAGAGTGCATATCAAAAAAAAAAAACAAAAAATTGAAAATTTTGACAATTTATTTGCATATGTTTCAATCAAATGATCGATATAATAAAAATAAATTCAAATCTGTATGATCATGAATGCATGCACGTATCCATATATACTTATGTATGTAATGTCTGTGCATATGCATATAAATATAATTTTTTAGAAGAAAATTTCGAAATTGTTTTTCAAATTTTTGTATAATTTTGTAAATGCATTCGAAGTATAAAAAAATGTTGAAATTACAAGTTTAAAAAAATTTTAAATTTTGATGGATTAAAAATTAAAAAAAAAGATAAATTGATCATAGTACATATTTAAAATTATTTATTTTCATTTATTATCAAAAATATATTTTTTCGAGTTTTTTTTTTTTTTTGAATTGTTAAAATTGCGGATATAAAACAAAATCTAAATCGGTACATATTTTACAGAGGATACAATTTCGTTCTGTTTTTAAATAACACAAATTTGTATTATGTTATAAATGTTATGTATGTTCTTGTTTTTTTTTTTTTTCATTAAATTTATTTTATTTACAATCTATCATGTTCCTTACATCAATCCTTTAAAGTATGCTGTTTATTTTATGTTTGTAAAATATTTTATAGTAATATTGTATTTATGTGGATGATGGAATATTTTAGCTAAAATGTTTAATGCAGTAATCGATTTAAAAGCGTTCATATTTTCTCATACACATATTGATAAAACATTATTCATGTATTTACACATGAATATTTTTGTATTTATTTGTATCTACATACGCGTATGTATGGTATGTACTTATTATTATTATTATTATTACTATAAAATAAAATATGTAATGGCCAAACCAATATTATATTTTGAAGGAAAAACATTTAAGATTGGTATCCTTATGGTGATTCTAAGCTAAATATTATTAGAACATTATTTGTATATGTACACGTTTATATATAGATTTTGTGTATAAAATAATTTGTATGTATTTATACATATTCATTTAAAATGTTTGTATAAATTGAGTAATTTTTTTTTTTTTTTTTCGTTAAAAATGAAATACCAAATGTATACACATGTATACGTATGTATGTATATATAAAGGCAATTTATTGCTTATGCGGATAACGCACATTTTCATGCTTGTATCATACATGTACATATACGTATGTATACGGACAGTTAATATGTCTCTGTATATTTGTTTGAATAACCTAGTAATAAAAGATATCCTGGAGCTGACTGTTAAAGGGCTTATTTACACTCTTTCCAATTATTTATGATCAAACATTGTATAAACAAAATTCACATAAATTTCTACATGTACATGTGTAATATATTGTATATATGTGTAAAAAACATTGTACGCATAATATTATCCTTATTTGACTATATATAAAGTCATTTGTTTTATCGAAATTATACACGCGCTTACATAATCATATACGTATATGTATTCGTATACAAATTTAAAAAAATAAAATAAAATAAAATCAATGAATAAAAAATAAAAATAAGATGTCATCTGAATTTATAAACATTGCAGATTGTACATAAAACAAATTAAAAGCTGAAAAACAAAAAGAAAAAAACAATTAATAAATAAAATCATTTCACATGATATTGTGACATGTTTTCAGGCACTTGACCAATTTGCTGACAGATTTATTAAATGTTACAAGTATGGTGTATACGCAATATTGAATTCAAAATTAAAATAATGTGTCAACATGTGTTTTATTTGTTAAGTTCGTTTCATAATATATCGTAATTCGTAACGTCAATTCATTCAAAAATGTACAAAATTTATAAAAAATTTTTTTTTTTGTTTTGGTATAAGCAAAATATTTCATTGCTTGAAAAAGAGCAAAAAAAACTCTTTATTATTTCGTAAACAATAATTTGATTTTATAGAAAATTCCCCTAAATATAAGGAAAAATAAAATAATACAACTACCTGTGGTGCCATTAAGTTATTCACCTGACAAAGATAGTTAACACCTTCATGTGTCATATAGCTGCCACACTATTGTGAGGTAAATTCTATAACCAAATGTGC
Organism: Anthrax anthrax; assembly: GCA_963971155.1. Classification (NCBI taxonomy): domain Eukaryota; kingdom Metazoa; phylum Arthropoda; class Insecta; order Diptera; family Bombyliidae; genus Anthrax; species Anthrax anthrax. The sequence continues at coordinate 25,972,735 of OZ020119.1, forward strand.
TTGTATTTGAAATGTATACCTTTTTTTGTTATTTCCATCGTATTTCAATTTCCATCAAAAATTAAATTTCCTTTTTGTAGTATTTTAGTTATTTATTAAGCCAACAAGCTCAAGTATGTGCTTTCTTAAATAAGATATCCTGTAGTACTGATTCAAACAGTTAATGTTTACAACTCGAATAAAATGAAAAGAAAAAAAAATTGAGCTTTCGTAAGTGTAGATTTCACAAGCATTCAAACATACAGATCCACAGATTATTACAAACGTATAAACATTTTGTGATTCAGAAATGGAATTTAATTTAGAATTGTATACATACATACATAAATTTGTACATATACGTATTTTGCTGTAAAAATAAAAAAAGCAATGAGACATCGAAAATCATTCAGTCGCCTCTAAACGAATTCCCATTGAATGGCTGAAGTGGAACAAACAGAATATTGGAATTTAGATATCACTACACTATTATACACATTAGGTATACACACTCACTATGTACTATATATACTCTTGTACACATAACAATGCCATGTTTTTATATTCATTAAGTAGTAGGTGGCTTGAATTGAATTTTCATCGATGAATTCAATTTTTTTTCTTATCATAATTTTTTTTTTCCAAAAATTTTTCCTGTTTGTTGACGTTAACAAAAGTTGTGAATTGCGATATTGAGGATGGATTAAACTGCATCGAAAATAGATTGTATTATTGGAATTTGATTTCCATAGTGATAAGAAGATTCATATACCAGATTTTTGTGATTTTAGTTTTTTTTTTATTATTATCATTTTCTTTTTTTTTTCAAATTTTTTAAAATCATTTTAATTTATGAAATTTAACATTATCTACATTTTCGTTTTTTATTTTTTTATTTTAAAACGAATTTTCAATTTTATCTATAATTTTTCATAATCGCTGAAAAAATTTTATTTAAAAAAAAAAATTATTTTCACAATGCATTAGAAAAATTAAAATTTTTATCTATAAATTTGGAAAACAAATGTTCGCAGTAATTTATTAAAGATATTTTAAGTTTAAACAATAAATGATGAAATTTTAAACAAAAAATTAAGATAACATGATAAGAAAATTTTTAGACTCAGGTGGTTAAAAGGAAACTGATGGAATATGTAGAAATCTTTTTATATAAATGGATAAAACACATTAAAACAACAAAAGAAAACAAAACACATTTTTTGCTTAAATAAAATTGGTAAAATGAGATGATATTTATTATTTATGTCAATTTAATTGAATTTTAACTTTCTAATTTTCAATTAGTAATTGAAAATATATTTATTATAAATTTAAATAGTATTTATGAAATGTGATTTTCTTCATTACCTTCATTTTTGCCAGTCAAAGTGTCCCATATTTTTTTAATCATATTTTTAAAAGTATCTAAAAAATTATTCCAAATTTTCTTAATTTTAGATTCATTTTTATTAGTTTGTACACTTTCTATAGGTTCAACATTTTCATCTGAAGTTTCACGTTTTCTACGTTTTTTAATTGGTTCCGAATTTGCTTCCGTAGTATTAGCGACTTCTGTAGTATTCATTCGACGACGACGATAACGTCCACAAGGTGATCGACGGTATCGATTCAATTGTTCGTGTTCATTATAAACTATTCCTTTTGTATCTAGACCGTTCTGAATTGAATAAAAATTTAAATTTTCAATTAACTTCATTATTCCTTTTTGATTTGTTCCGGATTTAACAAATTCAGGTATTTCGTGTTGAATTTTTTTAGATTCATGCTGCAAGAAAATTTTTGTAATATTATATTTCATTTTTTTTGTACATTTATTTAATTTTTTATTAAATAATATTAAATATATATAGTATACTTTAGCAATAGATGAAGCTAAAATGCCTAGAGCCACGATTAAATTCAAAAATCCGATTTTACTCTTCATATTTAAATCAAACTTTAAAAATATTTTCCTGCAATATTTATAGAGAGAGCAATTTTATGCCTTGCGTGTATGTTTTAAATTTTTTAAATAACTTTTTTTTTTGAAAAATAAATTTTATTGGATAATGAAAATAATAGAAAAAATGACTTAGCGCAACATATAACAATGAGTGTGTAGGTCAATATTTGTTTTACAATATAATTTATTTACAACAAATTATCAGTGCATCGGACATGCAATGTGTAACAAAGGTTCAGTAAATATATATTTTTTTTGTTTTTTGTTTTTACTAATTAACTTTAAGTTTAAAATGATTTCATAACTAATTATTCATTACAATTAAATTAGAGTAATTAAGCTTAAATTAAAATATATTTCAAGTGCATACATCGTAATTAAATTTTATTGATAATTTGTACAATATTCTTCACAAATATGGATTTAAAATCACCTAAATATATTAAAAGGTATTTAACTACATTGCTACTAATATTGTTCATACTGTCTACTTGAATGTAATTTATACTTTACTAAATTCATCATAATATTACTAGTTTCTTTAAATACATATATTGTTAACATCATGTATAACTTTATTATATCCTAATTGTAAATACCAACCAAATTTTTGTATCATATATAAATATACATATGTACATATGTATATGCACATGAATAACTTTTGGATATTTTATTAATAAACTAAATTAAACATTTCTCATTCTCTATATCAATTAAATTATAACTGAATATTAAATTCAATAGATAAATAATTTTATCATTTATATCCTTTTTAAACAGACCCAAATTTTGATTTAATATTAAGATTTATACTGACTACGCAAGATTTTTCTTTCCTTCGTAATGTAACAGATTATATTTGTAATAAATGTGTAAATATTAAAATGTATACAAGAATATATCAAACATATATCTACATATTCACACATTTACAAACAAATATAAATACCTATGCATCTTATCTACTAGCTACATACATATGTGATATGTACGATATGATTACATGTGATTTTGTTACATTCAAAACGTATTCATAACAAATGAAGTTGAGTAGTTTGACATCATTTTATTTAATTAGATTTGGTTAATTTACAACTTTTGGATATTTTCACTTAAGTACGTGCATATTGAACAAAAACTTATTTAAATAAACTTTTGATAAACATACATACGTACATATATACCACATATGTACATACTACTTTATCTAAATATGCATGTACATATATACACGTATTTACAAACATTTAAATTTTCTTCACATTTAATTCATATATATGTACGTATATACACAAATACATATGTATATGTACACATGTATAATTATAATAGCTCCCTAACGTATGTGGCATATGTAAAAGAATGTAAAGTACAAATTTAATTTTATTTATGTACGTATAGTGTGTTAGATTGTATTTTATAATCGTAAGCGAATACAATATCCTTTTAATCCTTTTCATATTTTAAAGTATGCGTGAAAATTAAAGTATGTAACATATTATGGTTGTTTTGTGTACAATGATAAATATGTACGTGAGTGTATATGTGTATGTATTTGGCGAAAAACAAAAGGATACCGATCTAAATACATACTATACGTATGGCAATTTGCGGTATATGCGTAATAGAAACAAAAATTTTTTTAAATGAATTAAATGTAGGCATTTAACCTAACAAAAATATGACAAAACAATTGAAGTGTACACTTTTGTTTTACAATATATACATTCACATACATATAAATATCTACGTGTGTAGATTATCTTTTAAATATTTATTCGTTGATTAAAATAACGGTGGTTAAAATTCGGTTACGGGTTTATTTTGTTACTTACTGTGTTACCATAAGATTTTCTTTTTACTTTTCCATTGTATTAGAATAGCATTCACACATTTGATATCAGTTATTCATGATTATCCTATGTTGACTAAAGAGAAAATCCTGAAAATTTTCACTGTTATCATGACGCTTATTCATATACACATGTACATATATGTATATGTACATTCATTGTATATTTTATCGTATGACATAGTATCGCATAGTGTATTCTGGATATCTACTAACATTCTATAAAGATAAGTCAACACTTCTCAATGAATTTAGATATTAGGTATAAAGGTATGTAATGCGGCTTTTGAAAACTTATGCAAATATCTGGATAAATGCAAGTTTAAAAGATTTTTCAAATGTATATGTTTAGTTCTTTTAGCTTTTATCCTTCTTTTTATAGTTTTTTAAATATATATTATGTATGTAGTTTACTTGCTGTCTCATATAATTCCAGTTATTCATGAATTGTCACTTTAAATCCTTTTTGTTTTTGCATTCAACATTTAAAAAAACATAAATATACTTATGTGGAACAAAATTTCTTAGAATTAACACAAATCTACACGTAGTATAAGCGTATAAGTATGTGTACACGAAAGTTAAGTATACGTTTTGTATTTTTGATTATCTTTATAATTTTTAATATGTTATACTATATTATATATAAAATTTTCACACAATTATGCATGTGTATATGTACACTCGAATAATTTAAATGAATAATATCCATAGTTTAAAATGAGTTCACGAGGTGAATAATTTATTTAAAACAAAAAATAAAGAAAGAATAGTAGTATGGTAATGGACCTATGTAAACAAGTAAATACCTTCTTTTGTGGGTTCCTTTAAATACAGAAAAGGAAAATATTAAAAACAAGAAAATAAATATAAATATATTTATACACACATACATGTGGTGTATTTGAAAATATGTTTAAAAAAAAACAGTAGTGTCATGCTATTAAATCTTGTTTTTTATTTACTATATATTAAAATAATTTCAAGCTCTTTTTATTTATATAATTTAATAGATTTTATGTTTTTCTATGGTAATCGTGTTATTTTAAATTTTTCATCATGAAACAGTAACCGTTTTGAAGTTGACAAGGGTTTATATTGTTTTTTTGTTTTTGTATGAAATTGAAAAGGGCCAAAAAAATAAGGTTTTCTAGAATATTAAATTGTTTTAAATGAAATTGATAAATTTAACATGAAAATTACACAAGTATAAAATGATTACTACAACATTTTTACACTAAATGAAATATAAATGTAAAAAAGCGATTCAAAATTTATTTCGATTGAGAACCAATCGAGTTCGATTTTATTATTTGAATATTTTATTCAATATTACTGTGAAAACATCAATTTGTTATTTTAACTTTTCAAAGATAATTTGCTTGTAATGAAATTATAAATTTTTAATTTATCAATTTGAAATTAAAAAAAACATGTAGCTAATTATGTATATTTGTCAAAATGCTTTTATAAAATAATTACATTCTGTCGTTTTACACAACCAAGAATTATGTAATATGTATAAGTGGGTTATACTTACGTAAGTATTGTGTGAGTTGGTGTTCCTAATAAACGTATTACATTTGTACACATTTAAATCATACAAATAATTTGTAGTCTTAACTTGGTTATCTGATATGCCGGCGGTTATTTAGGTGTAAAAGGTATTTCAAGGTGTAAAATCATCGAAAAAATCTAATTATTACATATGTACGTACACCTTCATAATTTTTAATTGGTAAATCTTTAATTTAACAGGATTTATGTTATACGAAAAATTTAAATCTTGAAAAAAAATTTTTAAATATATTTTAAAGCTATATTATTTGTTTGTTGAATGTATAATCGAGTGATAATTGTAGTAAAAAATGATTTTCTGAATTTTAAAAAAGTTATTTTTCCTTTTCTAAAAAGGCTTGTTTTATGTTAAATTGTTTGAAATAATTAAATTTCTATGTGATATTAAAAATTGTTTTCTTTCTTTCTAGGTAAGAAATGAAATAGGCATATCATTAAAAGTAAGTATGCATGTCTACGCATATTAAATGTTAATTTGAAATAAAAATTAAAAACACTTAGTATTTATACAAAATAAATTAATATCAATTTTGACGTGAATATGAAAAGAAAACACTTAAAAATCCTTATACACACTATAATATATTTTTTCCGAAAATTTTATTTTTTGTTAAGAAAAATACATTTTACAAATATGATTTTTCATCCCTCTTTAATAAAATCTTTAATTTACTTATAACAGATTTAAACACGTAATCTCTCTTAAAATCCTTATAAATACATGTATTATAAATATTTTGACTTAAAAAACATAAATATGGCGTATCGTATGTATTTATATGTATGATATTATCATACAAAGCAAATTAAATCCGTGTTCATTTATGATATAATCCGATTTAAAAGATTGTTAGAGAATTTAGAACTTAATCATCCTGTATAGAATATATACATTTTTTTTTTTCACCCTAAAGCAACACATCAAAAGTATGCTCGTATACTCGAATTAATCATAAATAAATTAGATTTTTTTCTTTTTTCAATTTTTTTTTCTATTTTCTGTTTCATCGCCTTTGTGCCCTTTTGGATATACATACATATGTGTATGTATGTATGTATGTGGTAGAAATCAATTTAACATGTATACGAAAGGACAATAATGCCTTCATAATTGTTGTTTTTTGTTACGAATAATACTTACATAAAATATCGTTTTTTTTTCATTTTGCTTTGTGTACGATGTAATGATTTTTAATGTAAATTTATATGCGTGTATGTTGTACAAAATATTCATCACATATGCTCTTGTGATGGAATTTATAAGAAAATGAAATCTGATATAACATATTAAGGATATTAAGATGACATTTCAAAACCCTTCTTAAAGAGATGAGCCGCAAAAAAACAGAAAAATGATATTTTCATATCTGTTCTACATGCATATCTGTTTACACATGCATACATATACAAGTATATACACGAATATATGAATGTATATGTAAAAAAAAGAAAAGGAAAACAAAATTATTTCGGAAATTATTTTCCACATCATCCATTTAGTCAAATGTATGAATATTGAATAGAAAACAAAATAAAAGGAAAAAAAAATGAAATGGAGAAAAAATGTTGATTTCCTATTTTCTTTCTGTTGAAATTGAAAAACGATGTGTGTACAATTGAGGCATAATTTTCATTCTTTTTTTTTTTTTATTAAAGAATAGAATTTGAAATATAAAAAATAGGAATGAAGAATTTATTAAACATATTTTTTGTGCTTTTGTACATTAAATTTAACAGAATCATAAAACGTTCAAAAATGAATAAAATTTTAAATCAATTTATTATTTCTATACGATGTAGTTGTGTATGCACATACATACATAAATACTTAATAAATCATAAAATTTGTCCTTAATTTAAAAAAAAAAAAAAAATTATTATTCTAAATGATTATCATTTCCATATGGTTTATCTGTCGTTTTAATTAATTTTGAAAAAATTTGGCTTAATCAATTTTTGTGAAGTCTATTGTACCGTTTAAAATAAGTCAAACTTTTTGGTGGTTTCTATAGAGGTTTTTGTTTTGTGTTAATTAAAAATAAAAAAAGAACTTTGTGAGAAATGAAAAATTTATTGCAACATTTTTATTTTCAAAAAGTTACAAAAAAGAAAAGAAAATTGAATTGAAATTTTCTTTTTTTTTTTGTATCTTATTCAATAGAAAAAACTTTCTGCTATATAAACTAAAACCTCACCCGCTTTAAATTTTATTGAATGCAAATAACACACTATTCCAAATGTTTTATCATCAAAATTTCAATAGAATGGTTTTGTTTTTGCTTTCAACTAAAACGTTCTCGTGGCCTATCTGTATACATAAATAAAAAATATCTATGTGTACATGCATAAGAAAACATTTTTTAAAAAAAAGGTACATAAAAAAAAATACTTAAAAGTTTTTATATCTTTAACAAAATTGTGTATTTTTTCCTTTTTACAAATTCGTGTTTTTATACTAAACGAGACTATTTTCACCTTGTATAAAATGTACATTAGATCTAAATAACGTTTAAAAATATTCAATGGCTTTTTTTTTCCTTTTAAAAAAAAAATTCTTCTGACTTCAAACTTTTCAATTTAAGCAATAAAGATAGAAACTGTTGAATTTTTCTTATGTGTAGGTAACATTTTTTATACATTTTTTTATGTTTGTATATTCAGAACGTTGTATTTAGTGAATATACTTTTTAACAATTTTACATTTAAAGTATGGTACATAAAATTATAATATATACATATTTGAATAATGATGTTCTGTTCGTCGAAAAAAAAATATATAAACACTGAAGCCATGTACATACTTTTTTTCTCCTTATTTTGCTTAAATAATATTTTTCCCTTTGTTTGAAAAATCAACGACATTTTACCTTTTTATTTTTTATTTTTATTTTTTTACAAAATCTAAAAAATTTTCTTTACATAAAATTACTTGTGGAAATCACCCTATTTACACATTTCCGTGTTCTATACTTGTTAAATTAGTATAATCTTTTATACTTTCGTTATGTACATGTGTGGGGTAATAAGTTTAATGGAGTATCACGATTAACAATATATTCTGCTTACATACTTTACTTTCTTCAAATGTAAAACATTATTTAATTTCAGGTTATCATATTTTATATAAGAAATACAAGGTTATGAAAGGATATAAGAAATTCTTTAAATAAAAGATAATTGCAGAAATAAATTGAAATGTAGAAAATGATCTGGTAAAATGTTAAATTTTCAACAAAGTACTTGAAGAAGACAGAAAAACTATATTTTGTGTATAATAAAAAAAATATTACAAATACGTACATATACGTATAATTGAAGTCTAGTTAAGGATGGATGGTTTCTTTAAAGTCTGGTTAAATTTATTATTTGATAATTTCTGTTGTGTACAAGAAAATGCTTTACAATTATTTTATATTAAAAAAATGAAATTACACAAAGAAGGACAAATAATTATTTTTACCTTATTTTTTTTTTATTTTGATAAAGTATCATTTATTCAAATTTTAGTATAAACTTTTCACATTTATTTTTAATAAAATTTTGAAAATTGCCAAGTTATTTTCTTTTCCGCTGTACTATTTAATAAGATGTTATTTTGTATTTATTAGCAACTTTTTTTTTTTTTGTTTGAATATAAGTAGAGTTTCTAACATATTTTTTTTTTTTTTAAAGCGTCCTAATTTTACTTAACTCAATGCTAATTAATTATTCAAGAATGATAATGACATTTTTGATAATATTAAAACTTGAATTATTTGACTGACTTTAAAAACAAAATTTCACATTATAAGACAAGTTTTTCATTATGGGACAAATATTTCTATTAAAAAAAAGGAAAGAAAATCATATTTGCGGTTTATTCTTTCAAAGTTAGATTAATGTAAGTGAACACACATTTTTTTATATGTACATGTGAAATATGGTTTATTGTATAGAAAAATGAGAAAAAAAAATATTTTAAAAAAAAAACTGAATTTTGCTACGTTCATTATAGTCATCACGACATAATGATTTCTTTTGAAAACATGTGCACCAAAAACATTAATTACCATCTTTTGCCAAAAATGTATATATATACATACATACACGTAACTTACAACAACATAATGAAAGTTGTAATATTCATACCTTTTTTTATTCCTTATTTTTTTTTTATATTTCTAATGAATGAAAGTTACATTAAGCTCTAGTATACATAAAGTATGTATGTGTATACACATGATCATTTTCAAACAATATGGTTCTATAGTAATTTCTTTGTACTTCATATCTATAATAACTTATCTAATTTTCATTGTTATAATGTTCCAAAGACTGTTTGTATAAACAAAATTATTTTAGTACATAAAAGAACAAATGTTTTCAGGTAGTAGTTCATTAATAAAGGTATCAACTTGTCAGTTTTACAGATTTTTGAAGAAATAAAACAAGAATATTTAGAAAAAACAAAAAAGATGGAGAATGGAAATGTGTATTCTTACTAAATACATACAGAAATGAAGGTGTATCTATGTATACATTTATTGTACACGTATTGTTATTTTTATGATAATTTCCTCATTAATAAATCATTATTTACGTATTTAAAAATTTCTATACATAAAGCGTAGGATATTATATTACAAATTATAAATAAAAATTAATTTTAAAAATGATAGGAAAATAATTTAATTATATACGTGTCAATATTTAAAATCTAATTATAAATATCTTTAAAGAATTACGCAAATATCTTCCATTTTTCCTTCATTTAATTCACATCAAAGACATTAAAAAATTCAGGATCAGAATTTCATGCACATGCTTTCTTATAAAAACGAATTTCAATTCTAAATTTTTTTTTTTTTTTTTTTTTTTTTGCTAACTCTGGCACTCAAATATTATTCTATTATGTAATATATACAAATTACTTATTTTTTTACCTCGTCAAAAATATGAAAGCTGGCAGTTTGATTGATGATCTATTTTTTAATAATATGAAAGTATAGCTTTTCATTTATTAGTTTATTTGTCTTTTTTTGTTTATATGTTTGTACATGTTTTCCTTACTTTCTCAATCTCCAAATTTTTTTTTTTTTTTACTGTTTACGTAACTTTCACAAAAAGATGCAGATATATTTTCTTGATCGTTCAGTTCTCGTATACATTTTGTATGTTAAATTGAAAATATGTCATGAAAAGAGGTCATTATAAGTTAAAAATGATGATTATTTGTATTTCGTTTTAACATATTTCCTTTTGACATTTAATGTACATAGTTTTTGACAATATTTGAATTTTTACTTACGCTAAACGAAAATTTTCATTGAAATTAGAACGAGAATGTAGAACTTTTACTCAAAATAAAAAAAAATATCTTTAATGAAAAACTTTAAGAATGTCTTACAACAACATTTACCAATAAAATTTTTCATAATATTTGGAACAAAAAATCACTAACTTGTAATTTAGATCGAATTAAAAAATAAATTCATAGATTTGAAGGTGTGAAAAGCTGTAAGGTCAATCTGTATACATAACATACATATGTGTATTACTGATGAAATATAAACTTTGCAATTATTAAATATTTTCCTAAATTTTATCACAGTGGCAAAATATTCATAAAAATTAAATTTTATTGCATTTAGAACATAAAAAATAAATTTTAACATAACACTATAACATTGAATATAGAGATATAAAAAATTAAAAGCAAAATATAAAACCAAATATATAAATTATATTTTGTATTTGTCTTAAAAAGATTTTTCCTTATTCTTCATGTGTTTGTGTGTATGAACGTCATATGGTGATAAGAAAGGAAAATGTAATATATGTAAAACGATACTTATACTTTTATGTACTTTATGTTGTTTTTTATTTTTATTTTTTCTCACATGCGTCATTTACACACCGTATCGTGTATATTACATTAAGCAACATATACAAGAAAAAATGAAAAACATAATAAAAAATATTGAAGAATAATAACATGACAATAACAAAAATGAGGACAACCCCTTGCTTTAGGGTAATACATGACAAGGACGTTATCTACATTTAAAAAAAAAAAAACAAACATGTGTCTGTATCTTTGAATGTATCCCATATCTGTCAGCAAAACTATACGACATATGTACTACCACCTTCTTGTTAAAAGAAAAATAAAACTGCAGAAAATGTCGTCAACTCAGCAAAAATTATAAATGATCTCTTTTCTTGAGTTGCATGTCAATCAATTCTATCCGCAATTGAACAGATGCAAACTATTGTGCACATATAAAGGATAAAATTTGCATCTTATTGTTGTGTCACCTGATATAAAAATGTTGTGTATTCTTATAATTTATGTACAGATGCATGTACGACATGTACACATGTACATGCAACATATGTGTAAAGGTAAACCATTAATAATCAGTACAAAAAAAGCGGAATGAATAAGAAAGATGTTACAAAAGTAGAAAAAATTGTATTGTATTAGAGTATCTGTCACGTTAATGCTGAACAAAGAAAGATTTGTATTACCTGTATGTATAATAAAGCTTCAAAGAAATGCATCTGTTACGTTAAACTGAGAATAACAGCATCAAAAGAAATACGAAAAGATAACACAAATATAGAATATTTATTTCTTAAAAATCTATTTTTTTAAATTTTTGAAATAAATAAATAACGATATCATTGAAATCAATTTCTGAGCTTTGTAACAAACTGAAGCTTAATTAAAATGCTATAAAAATTGATGTGTGATTTATGATCTAATTAATTAAACACAATTTTATTGTGTTAATAAAATAACAATTTTTTATTTTTTTCCGCTCCATATTAGTATAAAAAATCAAAATTATAATCCTACTTTCTTATTTTAATTCGTTTAATCAAATCGTATCAAAAACTTTCAAATCATAGCATAAAAGGATATAATACTCCTTGTAAAATAACCAAAAGATATATTTACATTTTTATATTAACTGATGTGTTTAAAAATAAAAATTTTTCAATTTTGTTCATTTTATTGATTTATTTTTCATTATTTTTTTTTTTTTTTAATCATTTATTATTGTAAAAGTTTGAATTTTTTAACTCTAAACTAAACTATTAAACAATAAACCATCATCAATTTTATACAAAAACACATGAACATTTTACGTTATACAATATAAAATGTTTTTGTACTTTTATGTTTTTGTGTTTTTCCATAATGCCTCTGTTTTCATTTCTTTTTGTTTAACTTTAAACAATTTTAATATCGTTAATTCTCTTTCAATATCATTACTTTGGTACATAAAATGAAATGTTTATGAAACAGTTTGTGAACATGAATACAAACAAATGCACATATGATATGATGATGATGATGATGTTGGTTGATGTATACATGTTAACAACAATATTATATGTATGCATGTATCTAAAAAGGATAAAATATAAAATCACTTAAAATTCAATTTAACTAGAATGAATACATAGGTACTGCCGTAGTGCTATTAAATTATAGTAAGTTTTGATAGTTTATGTGAGTAATAAAGCTTAAATGTTCAATGTTGATATTATATTCTTTCAACAAGCATTTATCCATAAAAGAATATCATCATGAGTGACGTTAAATCATGTGTTAAAAAGTTATCGTTTCGTTAAATGGAGCATGATCGCATATAAAAGCAGAGTAAAATAAAATTAAAAAAAAAAAAAAAAACCAAAAACTAAAAAGGGGAAAAAAATAAAATTTTTGTTTGCCTTTGTTCTTTACTTTTGTGCTAAGCTAAAACTTTTCATCAACTTTATAAGATATTATTTCTAATACATTTCACAAACATATATACTAAATCTATTAAATTTCATATATGTATATTGTCATTCGCTTTTTGTCTTACACATTTATAATCAAATTAAAATCTGATTCACAGTTCTGCTAGTGAATATACATATGTATGTATGTACTTATGTGTTTGTGGGTTATATATACTGTACATACAAAACTTTAATTTCTGGATGAAATTTCTGTTTCCAATTGAATTCATATGCATAAATTTATTAAATATACTTTAAATTGAAAAATTTTGTAAAAAAATATTGCTTTTACAATTCACAAATATACAATCTTAAGTCTTCAAATTAAATTTTATGTAATCAAAATATTGAACAGTATTAAACAAGGTTTTTTTTTTGCTATTTTTACGTAATTTTCTTAGACTTTATTGTAATCGTTTTTTTTTATTTTTTTTTTTTTAATTTTAGTGAGAAGCTCAATATTTATAAAAATTTGAATTTTTAATAAAAGAAGAATAGACATAAAAAACGTATTATGAAATTTTCCATTATGTAATATTTTTTACATACACTACCTGACGAAAAAACACTGCACTTTCATCGAAATTATGTACATTGAGAATTCAGTAAAATAATTTATCTTGAATTACATCCCTTTTTTAGTTTTTTAATTTTATTTTAAATTTTCTTTATTTCTTTTCAAAGTTTTGAAACAGTTTGATACAAATCTATTATATAATTAAAGTCATCTCAAGTTGATATTTTTCTTCATGAAGAAATTAATTTAACCATATAACTCCATCTTCATATGTTAACCTTTTATTCATTTTACGTTCACTTTATACTTAACCAGAAAATTAGCCAAAACATCGAAGTACAATTTTACCAATCATGGAAAATACAACTAAAATTTATCCAAATTTGAAAAATCTTTTCAATACTAAAATGTGACGACTTTTTTGATAGACAGTGTATATTTTTGATTTTCTGCAATAAAGCTTTTATCTTTGTTCTTTGTTTTAGATTTTGAGAGCAAGGATAAAAAACAAAACAAAAAAGAAAATTCTTCTGCTTTTTTGACATATGTTCGAAATACATACATACATATTTGCATATTTTGCGTGTGAATGTATGTACTCGTATGTAATACAAAAATCTAAAATATAAAACCACATACAGTATTTTTGAACGAAATTTAAGATTGAGGGAACGATATCCTTATTTTATTTTTTTATTATTTTTATTTTATTTTTTGTATATGCATATGTACATATGTATCTATATAAATTCAGTTCAAATATTCTCATATGCGTTACACATATATTTTAATAAAATTTATTCTGTATCAGATATTTTAGTTAAATGAAGAAAAAAAAAAAAGAATTCCAATATTACAAGAAATATCATTGCTGTACAAAATGAATGTATTATATACCATTTACCAAAAATTCACATGGAATTCTTATATCTTTACATTTTGAAATTCTTATTACAAACACACATATAAATATTTCATATGATGTTTTGTAAAATGTATTCAACAACATAGTTTATCAATATAAAAATTCATCTAAAGGTAAAATAACACACAAAAAGGGAATATGTATTGAAAAGCAGCATACATATGTACATACAGCATCCTATGTACGATAAACATTTTGAATATTCTGTGATGACGGACCGAAAAGTGAGGAAAACAAAAAACATAGTATGTAATAATAAAAAATAAAGAAGGAAATATCAATGATAATCTTGATAGGATTGATATCAAAACAAAAAGAAAATGAAAAATGTCAATAAGATAAAACCGTAACATTTACCCAACATTTACATATCATAGCTATTTTATATTCTTAAATAAAAAATATCATATATGAACCCAACCACAGACACATACATACACGTACATTCACATATAAACGTTTGTTATATCCGAAGATGTGAATGTAATTTAAATGGCTAATCTATGGATTATTCAAAATCAAAATTGAATTTAATAAAAAAAGCTAAATGAAAAAAATTTAATTTTATTATATTTTCGAAATTCAAAGGTTTTAAATTATATTAATCAATAATTTACTTTCATATTTTCATAGCTCTTTTTACTTTATATTTTATAATTCTTTTTTTTTTTTTGTTCCAATAAAATGCGGGTGGTATAATTTCACAACGCATTTCAATTACATTTTCACTTTAGGAATATTCGTATTTCTGTTTTTTTTTTTAAATAAAAGAAGAAAAAAATTAGATTTTCAATTATAAACTCTCAAGTGTATTACTTAAAAGCAAAAAAAAAAAAAAAAATTGAAAAATAAAATAAAATAAGAAGCAAATAAAAATCAAAAGAATAAAATTTCATTTCAAAATAATAATTTATCGCAATTGGATTTCATGCATTACGAGAATTTACATAGAATGAAAATCAAAAAAGAAAAAAACAATCAGAAATGTAAAAAAAAGCATAATAAAATGAATATTCTACAGAATCAAATTTCTTTATCAAAATATATCATTATGGAGTTTTAATATGAGAAATTTTCTTAATATTTTCCGGTTCTTTGACATATTCCCTATAGAATCGTTGAAATAATATTTATTATTGTACATTACATTATAATTCAGTCAGTTGTTTAAGATTTAATGTATTAAAATAAAAAAGGAAAATAAAAAGGAAAAAAAAAATTTACATTAAACATACAGCCATATATACGTACGTACATTTAGATACCTATACTTATATAAATCGGCATTATTTGAATCGATTTTTAAGTTTTCACTTTAGAAACAAAGAAAATTTAATTTCTACAGAATAACACTAATAAATCGACTTTATTATTTATTTTCATAATATTTAAATGTATTTCTCACTAATATTTTGTAAAATAAAAAATTTTTATTGTTCTCAGAAGAGGTTTAGTTAATTACGTATACATACCTATAGAGTTAAATTTACTTCAATAAAAACAGAATAAAAATCATTCCTTATTGTGGCTACGAACATTTTAGAAAATTTTACCAAAAAAGTAAATAAAACAAAAGAACGATAATCGTTTTTCTTTTTTGAAAAACCAAAACAAAACAAAAAGCCAAATAATTGAAATGAATCTGAAAAGGCCCTTTACTCCTACATATTTCATACCTCAATAGTTACGTAATAAAAAGAAAATCTGATTTAACTAAAATTCAAAGTACTCAAAAATTTATTCAGGTGCAACACAAAATTCGTGGAATTTTTTTAAACTCAAAGTTTATACCAGAATACATGAAAAAAAAAAAAAAAAATCGAAAATTTTGCACAATTAATATCTATGTAGTGGTGCAAATTATTATACCAAAAATATGAATTTCCAATATGCATAATTTATTTGTTTTTATTTTTTAACTTAATTAATAATAAAATTAAGGAAAACAAATAAATCACTTTAAAAACTTTTCAATCATTTCCTCCTACATGAAACTTTTATGTAAAAAATCAAGAACAAAAACACAACCGATTTACAAAATACATATGAATGTACATATGTATATAAATCCAATTGTATAAACTTTGGTTTTTTCTGTTAATTAAAAACAATGAACGAAATTTAAGTTCTGTTCTAAAGTAAAATTAATTGAAAATTTTATTATAAAATTTTTATATATTCGTGCATACATTACATGTAATTCAAATATTTCAGGTATACATACGTTACGTAGATGTAAGATGTATTGAATTATTTCATTATTCAAAAAAATAAATAAAAAAAAAAAACTTTTAACCTAGTTTTTGAAGTATGTAGATGTTAAGCAAACATATATAAGGGGTATGAATTTTCAAAATTGAAATACGAATAAACATGGTAGTAGGTTTCAAATTATATTTTATAGATACACAAATCAGAATAAAAGAACTAAAAACAAAAAAAAAAACGATTCAAAAGAAAAAACAACAAAAGACGAAAGAAAAATAAAAAACAAAAATTTATTTAAAATATTCTTACATATGTATGTATGTACATATGTTTGCATGTGAGTAAAAGTAAATGTACTCATAAAAATCATATAAACAAAAAAATTGTAAAAAACAAAAATAAAATGAATAAAATGATAAGCATATCCTCAACATTTTCGTAATTTTTATATTTATATGAATTTTCACTAAGGTTATATGTATGTATATACATACGTATGTATGTACATTTAAAAAACAACTTTGTATAGGTACAAACATAAGGTGCAACATTGATAAAATAGTGCAAACTTGACCAATTTTCTTTTTATTATAAATAAAATAAAATACATACATGCGTTAATAAATAAAAATGAAGTAAATAGTATGTAATAATTAAATAATTTATGTACAATGTAAATATACGTATACGTATAAAAATGTATGTTTGCTTTAAACAGAAACTGTGTTGCCATCATTAACAGAAATATAATTAATGTAAATTTTAGGCATTTGTTACATTTTTTTTTTTTTTGTAAAATCCTCATAAACAGGTATAAATAAGATAGAAATGATATTATACAAATTAAAAAATAAAATTATTTTAATAAATTTACAAGCAAAACCTCTTTATACTCATGAGATACTCTACAACAAGAAGATTTTTTTTCATGGTTGTAACCATAAATCGATATTATATCTTACAAGTAGTTGTATTATATGACAAAAATAAAAGAAATTTCGTACTCGACATGTACTGTACGTATATAAACAAATATTTGCAATTTTTAGTCTACAAACTATTTTTTTTGTGCCATTTGCATACCTGCACGTGTACATCCATATGTACATATGTACGTATGTATAAAATATGTCTTATTCTTATATAAAAATGTATGTCAAGTGGTTCATATACATACATACATACATAATCTTAAATATAATTCATGTAAAGAATATATGTACAACTGCAGTAAAAATAGCCCCTAGAGCCTACATATGTATATCATAAACACATGTGTACGTAATTTTTTCTATATACATACATGATATACCTTACATATGTACATATGTGCATTAAATTCTTCACCTTATGCAATGTTTTCCTTAAAAAAATGTGTACTATTATGAAAGTATTTCTTCATATTTGAAGTCTTTTTTTTAAAAAAAACACATACATATTTTGTTCTACATATTTTTAGTACGTGTTTATAAGTATACAGATGTATTCACATTTTCATACAGAAGGTAATATTTGCTTTCAAATTTTTTTTCCATATTACATGTAATATACAGAAATGTAATAATAAAGAAAATGTATGTTACTTGCATGAAAATTGAATCTGTTATCCTTTGTTTTTTATACAACCCTTACAATTTGTAACTACGTTTACTGTAATTTTGTAATTTTTTTTTGTTACTTTTTTCCTCCTACTGAGGTCTATTTTCCTCATTTAAAAAAATTTTGATATTTAATTTTTTTTTTTTTTCGAAACTTTAAAAAAAAATTTTTTTATATTTGTAAAACAGAACAGAAGATGAATTTTAAACAAATAATTTGTTCAATCTTTTATTTTACAAATTGAAAATTCTAGTATCAAATAAATGAAAATTTATTTTTCATTAACAGATTTTACCAAATTATTGATTACATTTACATACCGTAACAATATAATTTCCTTATTAAATTTTCGTAATTTTATAGTTTGATAAAAAGTTTGTTATTTACAAATTTTACGTGTAAATGTTCGATTATTACATCATTATAAATTTACGATGAGTAAATTTTTATTTAATTCCAATAATAGTTAATATAAATATTCTGAATAGAATAAAATCAGTCTAATTAACTTTTTAAAAATGAGAGTAAAATTCAAGTAATTAATTGACATTTAATTTTTGATTAAACTACGTAATCAGAAAAAAAAAATTTTTTTTTTATTTCATTTTAAAGTTTGATTGTTCTGAACTAATTAACCTAGTTGTAAATTGTGGTAACATAATCAGGATATACGTAGTTCTCTTTTTTTTGTCGTTTTGTCAATAATGTTCACTTTTGAATTTTCATTTCATTTACAATTAAATAACCGCTAATTATTCACTCTGATTAATTCGTTAAATGTACACATTAATCAATCTTTCAGAAACAAAAGAACAACATTACGTAAATAAAAACGAAATATCCTTACATAAAAATTGAATTTATTAGAATTAATTTTAGGATTATTACTTCATTTAAAAAAATTTTTTTTTCAATGTTAAAAGCAATAATGAAGTATATTTTGTAGATGATTGAATAGAACGAGGGAAATATTTTTAATTATTTTATACTTGTGAATTTTATTTGATATAAAAACAAAACACATCTTTTTAATTAGGAAATAAAATCTTTATAGGATAACTTAATTTAAAGTATAAATAATTGATGTATAAAATATTATTATAGTTTGTGTATATAAAATTACCGCAATAATTTTAAACATTAGTTTGTTAACAATACTTTTAATTTAAATCACAGACAGTAGGTTAGATATTACATACATTATCAAAGAATATTTTATTAGAATATCTAATTAAAATCATAAAAGCTTTGAATATAATTCAAATTTGCATATCAATAATGTGACAGCAAACAATTGATATTAAAATTTTCTGTATGTTAGATACGACGTCATATTGTTATCTGCCTTCGTTTTTAAACAATTCAGATTTTTTTTTTTTTTGTTTGCCTGTAATACACGTTCATAGAATAATGATAAACGTTTTTTGGCATGCATTCAAGAAAATATAAATTTTAGACAAAACATTTGCACTCACTTCACTTTGCATCAACACTTTAGTTAGTGTTTGGCGTTGAATAATAAGGATTAAATGCTAATTTATTCTTCGTGTAATAAATTATTTTTTTTTAAATAATTGAAAATAAAACGAATACATTATTATGTAAAATTCTTTTGTGAAAAATTTATTAATTAATTATTATTTGATATAATCGCATACAAACACATACTTAAAAATTTAATACAAAAGTTTGTGATGATATGAAGATATTTACGCATCACGTATAGCGAATTAATATTGATATCAGTACAAAAAAAAAATTGCAATTATTGTTTGCAAAAATGATAAAGATTATTATTATCATGATAAATTGAACAATTCAACCTTGTCTACGTTTACATAACGTCTTTCATAAATTATAAATTTTGCTGTTTGCAAAAAATTTTTTTTCTGTTTTTAATTACTCTTTGAAAAATTCTTAGAAACTAAAAAAATTTTACATCAACATTTGCTCCTTTTTTTTTATTTGATTTAAAGCATTTTATTTACCTTGGAGATTAAATTTGATTTTTACAATTCTCTTTAACGTAATCTGTTCTAATATGAAATTTCCTTTTTTTTAATTTTAGAAAAATCATCGTTATCTGGTGTAAAAAATTTTTTAACATACATTTTCTCAATGCATTCATTCATCAGAGTGTTAATTACTTAAAAGTCTTCTTAGTGTACTGGTTTCATTTCATTTTAAAACAAAATATTAAATAAACAAGAAAACATTTTATTAAAGCTTTAAATATTTTCATTTTTTAGTTTTGTAGTTATTTTGCCGCACTGCTGTAATTTTTTAGAAATATACATAATTACAATTTCAGATTTATAACAAAAAATTTACAATGTACACATAATACTGTTTTTATTTTTCATAAATATATTCTTTATTTCTTTTATATTTTTCGTTTTTGTTTATTTTTCTTTTTTTTTTAAATTCTTTATATACCTTATATTTCGCAAATAGTACGTACATATAAATTAATCGTTGGTAAGTCCAGCAATTAAGAAAAACCGAGTAAAACTTAAATAACATAAACTCATGAAAAAAAAAAGTAAAGAAAAATTAAAAATATAAAAATACAAATAAAACAAAACACTTAATAGTACTTTTTGAATGCTTCTACTTAAGTATTGCAAAGAGATTAAATACAGAGATTATGTTAAGCTGTTAAGCCGTTAAGCTTTTTATATGTGTACAAATGCCTCGATAAGCAAACATGCTATATGGATATTATATAGCAAATACAATAAGCGTATATAAGCATCAGTTGTGTACGCATACATACATACATATGTATACCTGTTATGCGATGTAACATTGCGATATAGTAGTAAATAAAAATAAATGAATTTCATATTTTATATTTTTAGAATGAATTTTTGCACTATTTCATACTGCACAGTGCTAATGTTTATATTCTGAGTGTATGTGAATACAATTTAAAAAGATTTGAATATCCTTTTTTAAAAAAATGGAAATGGAATTTTTATTTAAAATTTTAATTATGTTAGGAAGTCATTAATAATTTTCATAATAATAATAATAATAATAATAATAATAGTTGTAATGATAAAGGATATTTTTTTGTATATTGCATATTCAAGTGCGTGAATGCGAAATACACACATATCAATAAAAGTAAACAGAATTACATATCATGACAAAAATTCAATCGATATAAACTTTTGTATATATAAAGACTTATAATAAAGAAAAATATATAAAAACTTATATATATATAAAAATATATATAATAACTTATATAGAGAAAAATCAATAAATACACATACATTCTTTGTACTTGCATTGCGATATCCATATCATAATACACATATGTATGTACATATGTATGATATGCTTTACAACACTTTTGTTCTAAAATTTAGTTCTAAAAAATTTTAATATGCTAATTTGAAATTTTGTATTACTAAATGCCTATAGTTATGCAATTGATTAATTTTAGTACTTTATAAAAAAGTTTTCAAATTACCTCTGTAATATATAAAATTTTATTCGAAATAAGTTTTCATCCTCATGTTCTTAATTCCCTTAATTCCGACATACAAAAATATCTGGTTATCCTTACATATTGTTTTTTTTCCTTATGATAAAAATTTTTGTAATCACAATTATAATTTTACGTGTTCATTACACAAAATTATAAATTCCTTTTCTATTAATTGAATTTTATTTTATTAAAATAAATATGAAAATACAAATTACGTAAAATATTAAAATTATGTATTCATGAATTTATATACGAATAAGTACAATATGGTTTATATTATGTGATATTATGCATTTGTAGCTTGATACGTGATTTGAATGATCAAATAATAAATGAAATGCAGATACAAGTAGTTAAATGAATTTTCAAAATAATTTTACAAGATATTGCATAGGTAATAATAATACAATATGATTCTATTTCGTTGGAAAAATTTATTAAATTTTTAGTTTTATCTTTTGTACGCATATTTTCCCTTAAATAACATCAGCATGTTTGAACTAATAAAAATGAATTTTACTATTTTAGCAATATTACATGCATTCTTCCTATTCATTATACATATAAGCGTGCGTACTTTTTTTTTATATTCTCATGCTTTGCTGTGTGTATATAATAAAACCGTTTAATTTTAATAATAATTAAAGATGAACACACATTTGGCAGTATTCCATTAAAAAATTTCTCATACAAAATTTTACAAAATAAAGTAGAATTTATAGCACCGTCCACGTTAACAGTTTTACGTGTACGTATGTATATGAAAAATAAACAAAAACAAAAATGAGGACGAAAAAAAATTTTAAAAAGTAAAATATCCTGTAGATTCGAACAGAGATACTTTTAATTAGTATTTATAGAGTTGCAGCAACATGCTCTGAACGTTAAAGGTAGATAACAAAATTGAACCAGGAATTGCATACATACCGTATTTTTCAGTTACCATTCATAACAATTCATGAATGTATCTATACCATCGTTCTAAGATCATATACATCGTTATACCTATACATATATGGTAAATATGTACGTGCATAATCAAAAATTGTTAAAATCTGTTCTAAAATTTCATTTTTGAACATTAGTATGCAGATAATATGCAAATTTTCATTTTGTTTTCATAAAATGAAAATGTATACGTGCAATAACAAAAAAAAAGGGAAAAAAAACGTATTTCAAAAGACTGATTTTATTTTTTATTTCCCTACTGCTGTTTCACAAAATATTGCTAGAATATTATTAACCATAATAAAAAATAAAAAATAAAACCATTTAAAAAATTACTTTATTTTATACCTTTTGTATTTTCTCGTTCGTGTTCATGAAATTAATACCTTTTGTGTAAACGCAGCTTTTTTGTAACTCTTCAATTATGTTTAAAATTGTATAAAAGAACAATCTACATACAGAAATATATCCTTCATATCCCATATAAAAAGTAAATGCATGTTCGAAAAATATACGATATTAAATTGCTTTAATGAAAATGTGTTAATGAGAAATTTCATTTATCACACACATTAAATAAAAGAAGAAAAAAAATAAAAAGATATTGCAAGTTACAGAATAAATACGATTATACACAGGTATTCGACTATTTCACTTGTAGCAGTGTTGTGAAATTTAATTAATGCCAAAATACATTTTCCTCCTTACAAACATTTTTCCATTTTTATCATTCCTTTGTAATTATATCGTTCGTATGTCTCTTTTTTCTCAGTCATATAAACATGATTTTTTATCATTTCTTGTAGATAAAAAATAGTCTCACTTAAAATGATTATCGTTTTTCGATAACAATTTTGTTAAACATTTTTTTTATTATTATGGAAAAGCAATTTATCAAAAGCTAAAAAGAAACATGCCTCTACATATAATATGAATATATCTATTCATGTAATTTATTTTTGTCTGCTTTCATGAACATGTAGTATTTTCCATAAATATTATAAGATCATAAGATATGTATGTTTAAACATCGCACATAAACATGTACATATTTGGATATTTATTATGGTTCATGTAAAATCAATACATTCTATCAGTTTTGTTAATATTTTATTGTATTGGTTATTTCATTTATTACACTTCAATTTCATGTTATTCAGAGTTTATTTTCCAATATCATTTATTTCCCAATATATTGTACGCATGAATATGTATTTACAAGTATTAAACATTTAGCTTTCAGACAAATGCAAAATAATTTAGTAACTATAAAGAAAATCATCTTTTGGGATATTGTTTTTCCTTTAGCTATACATATTTGTTTTCAAGGAATTTTGATAATTTACTTCTATGATTAAACATCTTACAACTAAATTATAAGTATACGAGATATTTGTATAGTGGAATGCCACTATTGAATCAATGATTAGAATGTTGAAAATTATGATTATTATAAACATATCATTTCCAAATAAATTTTATCTAAAACAAAAAATTAACTATGATTCTATTTAATTAATAGGAGCCTTATGTTCCTTAATCTTTGACTCATATTGATAAAGTTTTATTCGGAATCCAAACTTAACAGAATTTAAAAATAAAATATCAGAAGAAAAAATTAATATTCAATTATTTTAATTATATATACATTATATATACAATTTTTTTTTAAATATTAAAATGGCTTAAATTACGATTTATAATTAATATCGAAGTAAATTTAATTAAAAAATTAATTGAAATTCTTCTTATACTGAATTTCACTATACATATTATGTACTATATATTCTATTATACTTGCATTTCTATTCAATATTATATACACATGTATATGAATATTTAATAATTACAGTATATTAGAATTTCTAACTGTAAATTTCACACATATTAATTACTATAATTAAAATATTATAATATGTATATATTTAGCATATCTATACTTACTTGTATTCAAGAATGCACACATACAACTTTTGCACCTGTATAAAAAATTATATATGTACGTAATATATTTTATTAATATAGCGGTTATCAATAAATATAGTGTAATTGATTTTGTAATATAATCAAAGTATATAGTAAATTTTCTTCTAATAACATTTTTTTTTTTCTTTTGCTTTTTTCACTTTCGCTTAATTACAGGATCTACAGTCAGAGATCGAATCTCATCGTGTTGTATATGATAGACTTGATGGTACTGGACGTAAACTTCTTGGTTCACTGACATCCCAAGAGGATGCTGTTATGCTGCAACGACGTCTTGATGAAATGAATCAACGATGGAATCATCTAAAAGCTAAAAGCATTGCAATTAGGTAAAATTTTTCAAGTTATATAATAACGTATGTATGTATGTATGTACAAGTATTGTATGTTCAAATATCTCGTTTTTAATTATGAAGAAAGTGTAAGGTACACACATACATACATATATATGTACATACATATTTGTGTATCATTTACGTATGAAAAGGTAGTTTATAGAAGGAATTTTATAATTCATAAGGAAGTGGTAATTATATGAATGTATATGTTTAGAAAAAGAATATTTATACATACATATGTACAGAAGAACGCATGTTTGTATGGATAAACGTCTTATAAAAATATCGTATCTGCAAAAAATAAGAAAAAACTTGAAAAGCTATGTAGATTACAAATGTAAAATAATCTCTTAGTAATGCATATACGAAATTTATAAATACAAAAAATATACCTCTACGCATAATTAAAATTTTCTTCGATATACATCTGTAAAATAATCTATATAACATCTATTTTCCCCCTAAGAAAATGACACATGTAATAAAGTATTTCTGAAGTATGTTGATAATTAAGAAAAATCGCAATTGCATTATCTCATTACAATTATTACTTCTTATTTTATGTACAAGAATGTACAAGTAATATTAAGAATATTAGAAGTAAGTTTATATGAAATATGCATACAAAATAATTTCGAAATAGTATAGTTAATTTTTTCAGATATATAAGATGATTACTAATAAAACAAAATAAAATAAAATATATCTATCGTATTTAAAACATATACATAAAATGCATATCACATATTATAAATGTACAAATATTTTCTTTAATACATTTTCTCGCTTTTGTTTTATGAATTTTATTATACAGAAAAAGTAATAATAAAATTTATTTTCTTGAATTACATATTATGGCAGTTAAATTGAAAAGAAAAATGAAATAAAAGAAAAATAATTACATTTCTTTGTACTTACATAACATCAATTTTGAATTTCTTACAAACTATAAAACAACTAAAATGCATTTACTCTCATTTGTCTTAAATCAAAAAAAAAAAAAATTATTTCATTTTCTTCAATTTTTTTATTTTTATTTTGTATTTTGTGCTTTTTATGTTTAAGATTTTTATTTATTGTATTTTTTTGTTGTTGTTGTATTTTATACATTGTTCTTTATTTTCTCTATTATAGTTTTATATTTTTATTTCATTTCACAATAAAAAATAATTTCATTCGTTTATATAACGTAGTAATAATAATTTGTTCTTTTTTTTTTTTGTTTTTTTTATTTTTTTTTTTTTTTTGTTTTTTTGTTAGTTTCAGTTTTAATATAACTGTTGAGAAATGGATCTAATATCATTGTATTACATTTGCTACTCTACTATATACTACACCACTTATGTACTATACTACTCTACTACATTGTACTACATATATGGATTTAGTATTATTTAGTATTATATTGTATTATAGCTATTGTATTATATTTACATTTACTCTCTCATATTTATTTGATTGTATTCTCTCTAGTTCTCATATTGCCTGTTAATCATAATTGATAAAGTGTAAATTTCTACCTAACTAAAATTGTATATTGCTTGATTTGTAACATAACTTATGTACATTGCATAGCTTAAAATATTGAACATTGTACTGTAATCTCATACGATTTGTTTGAATACCATTTACACATACACATACACGCACTCTTTGATAATTTGGTGTAATGGTATATCTCATTGTAATTCTCATCTAACAGCATTTTTGAATAATTGATACTTGCACTATTAATTTTAATTTTTGAATCCTTCTTCTCGTTTTGACGGTCATCGGATGAGGTTGCATCAATTCAATAAAAAATTGTAAAATAAACACATTGTAATTTGTACATCATAACAATTAAAAACTTGTAAATTAAATCACATTTTTTTGTTTATTGAAATTATTACAACATTTTTTGGTCCTTCGAGCCGGATCCTACAGGATATTATTTAGATAAGTATTTTTCTTTAATATTTTTGATTTTTTTCGAAATTACTTTCTAAAGTGTGAAATAAAATTGTAAGCCGGTAAGAAACACGTGTCATTGTGCTGTGATTGGTCTTGAACATTTTCTTTTAATTTTTTGATTTAAATCTCTATTGATATAAAAAAAAAAAAAAGGGAGGAAAGTGAATTTATATTTTAAATATTGGTTAAAATAATTGTTAAAAATTATACAAAAAAAAAAAAAATCAGTGATTGTGATTATCATAGGGTGTGCCTCACATATTGATACCGGTGACTATTTTTTCATATTACAATACATACGCATACGTTCAACTGCATTGTATTTGCATTGTACTTTATTTGAAATTGTGTTCCATAAATTGCAATCTTGTAACACTTTGAATCAACTTATTTTTGTCATTACCCCGGTTTTTTGTACCATTGTCGTTTGTAATTATAATAAAAAAAAAAAATGGACGCATTGAAAAAGAAACGTGGCACTATTAAGGCTACAGTCACACGTCTCGGTACATTTTGTGAAACGATAGGGCCAAATACCACTCTCGAAGCGTTACAGGCTCGTTTACAAAAGCTCAATGAATGTTGGACTGAATTCCTTTCTATACAATGTGATATATGTGAATTATTGTCTGATTCTGAATTTAGTGAACATAACATAGAAAGTGAACAATTTGAAGACAAATATTTTAAAGTGCATGAGTTGTTATCCATAGCTATAAAGTCACGTGTTACATCAAATTCAGATAACGATGTTACTGTTATTGATAAACTTGTTTCACAACAAGCCAGTTTCTTAGAGAAATTTTCAAGTACCTGCATAAACAATACTCCTGAAGCTAGTTCAAAATTACCGAAAATTCACATACCTCCATTTTCTGGAAATTATAAAGAATGGATTTCTTTCCGTGATATGTTCAACGGAACAATCCATGCAAATACAAGATTGACAAAAACTCAGAAATTTCACTACTTGAAAGGGTTATTAACTGGAAATGCAGAGTCCTTGCTGCGCCACATTCCCATTTCAGAAGATAATTATGAGGAAGCGTGGTCAAGGTTGAACAGCCGGTATAACCGAAAGGCTCCAATAGTATCATCATTCATCAAGGCGTTGCTGAATCTTCCTTCGATTGCGGTCACATCATCAGTGGGTTTACGACGCATTTCAGATGGCTGCGATGAGGTTATACGTGGATTGAGAGCTCTTGGAGAGGAGGCTGAGCAACGTGATCCATGGATCATCTATCTTATACTCAATAAGGTCGATCCAGTTACCAAACATGAATGGGCAGAAGCGAACATCAACAAGGACTTTCCAACGGTAAATGAACTATTGACTTTCCTCGACAATCGATGTGTTGCATTGGAAGCATCTCAACCATCACATAAATCACATGTACAAACCAAACAAATAAGGGCTAACACATCAGTTACTCAATCATATCAGCCGAATGTTACTACTTGCCCCAACTGTAAGGGACAACATAATCTATTTGCGTGTGAAAACTTTAAATCCTTAAACATTGAAGCTAAACGAAAATTTGTAAAAGATAACAAATTATGTTATAATTGCTTACGAAATGGTCATGTTTCTAAGTCTTGTCAATCCAAACATTCTTGTCATCATTGTAATCGTAAGCATCACACTCTTGTTCATATCGATGATGACCAAAATCAAAACCATGACGCGCAACTCAATTCAAATGCAAAACCAATGATTAACACTCATTCTATTCGTAGCGGGTCACCTAAGATCACGTCGTTATTGCCAACTGCACTTGTTCATGTTTCAGATGTTCATGGAACCATACATCCTTGTAGAGTTCTCCTTGATTCGGGCTCTCAAGCCTCATTTATTACTGAATCGTTTGCGAAAAAACTTGGTCTTCGGCGTCGACATGCTAGACTGTCTGTCAGTGGGTTGTCAGCAACTCATACAGGAGTTACAAGGGGAGTTGTCACAGTTACCCTAAAATCAATTTATTCAGCTGATTCAATTGTCATCAACGCGTTTATTCTAAACAAATTAACATCACCACTACCTAGCGAAGAATTAGACATAAATACCAACATCATCAGTACGCTTCAATTAGCTGATCCTAAGTTTAATCAACCAAGGGAAATTGATATCTTGTTAGGTGCAGACGGAGTATTCCAATGTTTTCGAGATGGCCATATTAATACTCACCCAGTTGCACAGTTTACAATTTTTGGTTGGGTTCTTGCTGGGGAAATACCTACTAGTGAGAACATTGATGCGCATTCAACACTAATAATGTCTCATTTTACAGAGTTTGATATTGATAAAACATTGCAACGCTTTTGGGAAATTGAACACATTTGTGACCAGCCTTCACTGTCATCAGATGAGCAACAGGCTGAAGCATCATACACACACACGACCGTTCGAACAACTGATGGTAAATATGTTGTCAATTTACCTCTCAAGGAGTCTGTATTTTTAGGTGATACCTTCCATGCTGCATTACGTAGATTATATTCATTAGAACGATCACTTAATCGCAACAGAGACCTAAGGAACGCTTATATTCATTTCTTAAAGGAATATCTAGATCTAGGTCATATGGAACGCGTACCTGCCACTGAAATCAACGCCAAAAATGTTTACTATTTACCACATCATGCTGTATTTAAACCTGACAGCTCCACGACAAAGGTACGTGTAGTTTTTGATGGAAGCTCCAAATCTACAAATGGTACTTCTTTGAATGACGCATTACTTCTTGGACCTAACATTCAGCCTGATTTATTCACAATTTGTTTACGCTTTCGTTGTCATCGGTACGTTTTTTCTGCTGATATTGAGAAAATGTATAGGCAAATCTGGATCAGCAAATGTCATCGCGATTTGCAACGCATATTGTGGCGTGAATCACCTGATAAACCGGTTGAACATTATCGTTTATGCACAGTAACTTATGGCACTGCTAGCGCACCCTTTTTAGCAACACGCACCTTGAAGCAATTGGCTTTGGATTACAAGACTCGTTTTCCTAAAGCATCACAAGTCCTTTTGAACGATTTTTACGTTGACGATGTCTTAACTGGCGCTGACTCAATTGATGATCTTTTAACACTCAAGGACGATTTGACCACTCTACTCAACCTTGGTGGATTCAAGCTGCACAAATGGAGTTCTAATTGTTGTAGATTGTTAAAGGATATTCCAAATACCTCTTGTGAATTATCTGCTAAGGATCTTGATGACAAATCAAAATCCATAAAAACTCTTGGTCTTCAATGGTCGCCATCAGCTGATACATTTTCATTCAAGGTTAATTTGCCACAAGCAGCTAAAACCACCAAAAGACAAATTTTATCAGACGCCTCCAAGACATTTGACCCACTTGGCTTCCTAACTCCTGTAACTGTATCAATAAAAATTTTGTTTCAACAACTCTGGTTGCTCAATTTAAATTGGGATGATTCTGTACCCAAGAAGGTAGAAGAAAATTGGTTACATATTCGAAATACATTGCATCATTTGAATGATATTAAGGTTCCGCGTCTAATGATACCAGACTCACATATTGAATACCACGGTTTTGCTGATGCATCAGAATCAGCATATGCTGCTGTTTTGTACTGTCGAAGCATTGATCAAAATGGTCATATTACTGTTCGTCTCGTCGCTGCAAAAAGTAAGGTTGCACCGTTGAAGCAAATAAACGTTCCTCGTCTCGAACTATGTGCGTCAGTGTTGCTTACACGCCTCATACGAAAGGTTAACAATTCAATCAAGATCAGACAAAATCATCAGACAAAACATCCTATCATTCTACCCAAGGGACACATTGTAACTACTTTGATCATCACGCATACACACACAACACATTTACATGCTGGAATATCTGAAATGTTCTTCATTCTACGTCAAGAATACTGGATTTTAGGATGCAGAAATATGATCAAGAAGATTGTTCATACATGCATACCATGCTTTAGACAAAGAGCTGTTCATAATCATCAACGGATGGCTGATCTACCAAAACATCGTGTTACATACGCGCGCCCGTTCGTAAACGTCGGATGTGACTACGCCGGTCCAATAACACTTCGGTTATCACGCGGTCGAAATCCTAAATACGTCAAGGGATACATCGTACATTTTGTGTGCTGTTCTATAAAAGCGATACATTTAGAGCTCGCTAGTGACTTATCAACAGATTGTTTCATTTTAGCATTAAAAAGATTCATCTCCCGTAGGGGAAAATGTTTACATATTTTTTCAGATAATGGCACGAATTTTAAAGGCGCCAGTAGAACACTCTCTACTATGTATCAGTTGTTGCAGTCAAGGGAACATAACAACAAGGTTGAAATTTACTTATGCAATGAAGGTATATCTTGGTCCTTCATACCTCCAGCAGCGCCACATTTTGGTGGACTTTGGGAAGCCGGAGTGAAATCAGTCAAACAGCACCTCAGGCGAGTGATTGGAAACAACATACTTACGTACGAGGAGATGTATTCTGTCTTAACCCAAATTGAAGCATTGTTGAACTCACGGCCAATGTGCGCCATGTCTGATAATGACATCGACGCTCTAACACCTGCTCATTTCTTGGTTGGACATCCTCATACAACCTTACCAGACGCAAATTACAACATTTCAACGTCTCATTTAAAAAATTGGGAATTATTGCAAAGCATGGTCCGTGGATTTTGGAAAAGATGGCATCGTGACTACCTCACGTCTCTACAGCACCGAACGAAATGGCAGACTCAACAACCTAACTTAAGGAAGGATGATCTTGTAGTTATAAGAGACACTAATCAACCACCAGCATCATGGGTTCTAGGACGGGTGATTGAGTTGCATCCGGGTGACGATGGCTTAATTCGTGTGGCCACAGTTCGTACCAAATCTGGTCTATTAAAACGTCCAACGGTAAAACTTGTACCTTTACCTATATCTTAGCTGGATTCTCCAGCGAGGGGGCGGGATGTTGAGAAATGGATCTAATATCATTGTATTACATTTGCTACTCTACTATATACTACACCACTTATGTACTATACTACTCTACTACATTGTACTACATATATGGATTTAGTATTATTTAGTATTATATTGTATTATAGCTATTGTATTATATTTACATTTACTCTCTCATATTTATTTGATTGTATTCTCTCTAGTTCTCATATTGCCTGTTAATCATAATTGATAAAGTGTAAATTTCTACCTAACTAAAATTGTATATTGCTTGATTTGTAACATAACTTATGTACATTGCATAGCTTAAAATATTGAACATTGTACTGTAATCTCATACGATTTGTTTGAATACCATTTACACATACACATACACGCACTCTTTGATAATTTGGTGTAATGGTATATCTCATTGTAATTCTCATCTAACAGCATTTTTGAATAATTGATACTTGCACTATTAATTTTAATTTTTGAATCCTTCTTCTCGTTTTGACGGTCATCGGATGAGGTTGCATCAATTCAATAAAAAATTGTAAAATAAACACATTGTAATTTGTACATCATAACAATTAAAAACTTGTAAATTAAATCACATTTTTTTGTTTATTGAAATTATTACAACAATAACAAATGAAAAATTATACTAAACTATGACATTTTATACTTACAATCATTATTATAAAAGCTTTATGTTGGAATAATAATAAAAAAAAAAAAATTAACGTGAAAAAATATGACAAAAAAAAGTAAATATGTATGTATGTATCCAGGACTACGTTGTAGGACGAAAAAGCTAGCGAACAAAATATGAAAAATAAAAATAATAATTCTGCAAAAAAATATTTTTCTTTTTTCTTTCTTATTTTTATGAAATCATGCTAACATTCATTGTTAGCACAATTTAATATGGGTATAAATGAACGAGAGAACAAACATATCATAATTAATGGATATTTATATACGTACATATATGTACGTACATCTGTATGGTATGCATATGTTTTATAATATGTATAAAATACTTACATGATGTGAACGTGTAGAATAATTTTTATCGTGTAATATTTTTGAAAACCACAAATACATAGAACATTAGCAGCAGTATTTGACGGAAAAAATTAATTTCTCAGCAGGACACTAAGGTTTTTACAGAAAATTTATAGTCATAGTGTTGTATGGTCATTTGATAATAAATTACCTGGTAGGGCAGCTTTCAAAAATTGAACGTAAAGGAAAAAAAAAATGAGAAGCTTAAAGATGATGAAAATATGAAAAATGTACAATAAATATAAATAAATAATAAAACGATTATATGAAACGTTTCTAAAGTTTACGATATATAATATGTATGTACATATTTAAAATTGTGCTGTTTAAAAACAGCATGTTTTTGTTAATGTGCCAATATCATATCAAATTTTTATATATTTATCTTGTAAAATTTACGGCAAAAAAATTTTTTATTTTTTAAGTATTAGACAGAAAAATGCCATATTTCAAATTTTCACACAATTCTTTCATTAGCTTAGATAAAAAATTTGATTTTCTTTTATATTAAATATTAAAATATTTTATGCGCTTACCTGTTCTTTTATTTATTGTTCTATGGTACATTATTTACAATAGTTAAATAAAATCATTCACACTTTCATGTTCTGTTCAAAATTTATAAACAAAATAAGAAAAAGGATTTTCTTTTCTTTGAATATGATAAATTTCAAGGAATTTGTTGTATTGTAAATGTGCATAGAAATTTTAACTTATTCACATACACAAATATCTATTTCTATAACTTGCATTTTAGAAGGCATAAAATAATATTGGATTGATTATACGTAATAATATTTACATAGTTAGTGTGCCAGATGAAATATATATATTTTCAAATATTGCTTTATATGTATTCACATATGAATGTATAATATATAACATTGAAAAGATACCGTTTTCCTTTCAACATTTTTAGAATTCCATTAAAGGAATAATATATTTTTGTTAGTTTAGTTTATTTCCTAGATTTATTTTTTTATTTATTTTTCTGTTTTTCTAAAGATTTTGTTTTTGTTATTTTTTTTTATACATGTACGTGTATATAATTTTCATTTTTGTTTAGTAAATCGAAACCATTTTCTAAGAATATTTAAATATACCATGTACATAACGTATCTACATTATTTTATATACATATGTATATCTATAAGTGTCATAGATGAGAAAAATGTATGTATTTATTTCTAAATGAGTGCACTTTAAAGTTTATATTACAATCAAATAGATGTAATGTACAGGGTGCACTAGAATAAGTGTCACAAAATAAATTTTTCTTAAAGGTCAAACTGTTTCTAGTAGAATATCATATAATTTAAGTAATGTATGTGATTTTTATTACATACATATACTAGGACACCCTATATATAAAATATTTAAAATAAAAAAGACGATCAAAATTTAAAATGCGTAGCATTTGTTTGAATTTTGTATATTTTTATACACCTACTATATTACTACTTAACAGAAAAGTTTATTTTCGTACGCATTCATTTATCTATGCGGTTTGATGTACTTTTCATCATATACCTATATGTATGTATGTACATACATACATAGGTATATAATATAAAATGATTTATTTTGTTTGCTATTTTATTTATTATTTTTTTGATGTTTTGAGTAAATTTATACTGAAAGAAATTTTAAATTATATACATATAGAGTTTTTGAAAGGATTTATGTGAGCTCATAAAATAAAAAAATAAAAAAATATATGGTAATAAAAGTAAATGAAATGGTAAAAGAACATTTAATAGAAATCTAAGGTATTTATATA
Organism: Anthrax anthrax; assembly: GCA_963971155.1. NCBI lineage: Eukaryota > Metazoa > Arthropoda > Insecta > Diptera > Bombyliidae > Anthrax > Anthrax anthrax. The sequence continues at coordinate 26,007,649 of OZ020119.1, forward strand.
ACGGAATTTAATATGATTTTACACACAAAAAGGAATTTAATTCATGAAAAAATAATTGCAAATGAAAATTCAAAATTTAATAGTATTAAAGAAATTTTCTTACCTCTTATATATTTATTTAAAAATAAAATTACAATTTAATACATTCAAATTAATTTGTATTTATTTTTGAAACACGTTAGAAATTTATATTTTGTTAAATAAATTTATAATAGTAAATATTTATATAATTTTTTATAAAATTTTTATTTTTACATGAAATAATATTATTTTCAATATAAACAAATTTAAATAATTTAAATTTGAATTAACTTTTTTCTATTCATATTTAACTATCTTTATGCATAAAATATGCACGTGTACAATATACTATAGATAAATGTCATCATCATCATCCTTAAATAGAAAGATTTTCTTTTTTGATACCTTTGCATTTATGTGATATCCATTTTGCATATGTGAAGCAAAAAAAAAATATGTACATACATATATTTGTATTTTTCTTAGTTTTGATTATTATTTTTTTCTTTTAGTCTCTTAGAATTTCCATTAAATAGTATTTGCGCTTATATGAACATTTTGTTCATATTAGATTCAAAGAAAATTGAAATCAGAAAAAACGTAAAATAAAAAACAAAAATGTGTATCTTTAAATATCAAACTTTTCTTAAAAAATGTTGAATATTTTTCATTGAAGAACAAGTTAAGTTCTGTTCGAAACGATATACTTGTAAAATGGGAAAAAATTTCTAGAAATACTTTATGCATTTAAATGAAATATTAAATCTGATTTATAAAGCATTTACGTATGTGTATGTATTTTTATGCATAAATGTTACAATAATACGTCCTTGAAATTGCGTGTGTAAAACACATTAAGTTTTAAAATGAAGTACTATTACATATGTATATTAGATGTTCATAATACAGATTTAATATTATAAATTTCTAGGTTTAATGCACTTTTATTTTATTGATTATTCTCAAGTTATGAATTTTCGCTTAGAAAAAATATACATATGTACATACGTGACATATAAATTTGAATTTTTATAAAAAATTGACTAAGTAATGTTGGTGTATCAAAATCAAAAATTTGTAATATTATTGACTTATTTTAATACTCAAAACGAAAAACTTACTTAGTGTTCTTTTCAAACTTATCTTTTAATTGTTTACCAGTTTGTTTTTTTTAACTTTTTGAAATCTTTAATCAAAAATTAATGAGTAAAAACGAAAATTTCTCATACATCATTGTAAAGGTTACCTTAATTCATTTTTAAATGGTTGTAGTATATTAATTACATTTCATGCAATATTTTTCTGTAAAAAATATAAAAAGCAATGTAATATTATTTGTGTAAACTCTTCCTGTATTCATGCGTACAATACATATATTATACTTGTAGAGATAAAATACTAAATCAACGTCTTGAATTTATTTTTTAATAAAAAATTCATTTGTTATACCGACCTCAATATTTTCTCTTAAATGATAATCGGATTCAAATATAAACAGCCTCATAATATTCTTCCGTTATATACAAATAGAATATTAAAAAGTAAGGATTCCACTATAATATTACATAATATTCCTTTATAACCATGCGTAAGGATTGAAAATGGTATATTGCACACAAATATAAATCTACTTTTAATTCTATTCTATCACGAATCTGTATATACATACATACATATATTATACGTTCACTACACACATGTATGTTCGTACACGTAAGGTTTGAAGGGTAAAAATATTTTTTTCCTTTTTTAATGAAATGTTCTAATTTTCCTTATATTTAACAAAATACTTTTAATCATCAAACTTTCCCGCGAATTTTATTCATGTGTATTGTCCTTTTTAAGGATAAAATCGATATACACATTTTACTTGCCCGTTACATGCACGCAACAAATTAGACAAGAAACAGATGATGCACCCTGTTTTTGCCTTACAGACCCATTAATGTTTTGCATATACATACATACATACTCATATTTATGTACAAGGAATATATATTTGTCCTATATATTACACATGAGCTGGATAGTATCTAACCGACCACATTTTCACAACGTTTGTACATACATATATACGTACATGTAGTGTGTACTTTATATTCATTTTAGTTTTGTTTGTTTGTTTCGTAAATTATTTATTTATTTTCTACCAAATGCACATGAATAATTAATGATATAAGGAAAACAGCACATTCGAATATAATCTTGTTTACCGTACTTTGTTCAATTTTATGTGTTGCTAGCATTTCTGTGTCCAACGTCAACGAGAATTTTCATTTATTCATTTTATCTCTTTGTCCCTTTCATTCCCTTAACCATTGTTTTAACTGGTGTTATATAATTTCAAATGACAAAATATAAAGGTAAACAGGAAAATGTACAGGCAATCCTGAGACAATAATTTCATTTGTATATATTGTATTTGTGTTCATTTTCATCACTTATTGTTTTTGTTGTATGTTTGTATTTTTATATATATTTTACGTACATGTATGAAAGTTTAAATGTATATGTATAAGTGTATACAAGCAAAATATATGTGGGTATTGTCTTCAAAAATTTGGTGAATTCTGATATATTCAAACATTTGAACATTTTACATTTAGTTATGATGAATTTAATGTAATTTTCTACATTGTAATGCATTTGAGTGAATTTATCCTACATTTCATTATATTGCATTTTTGTTTAAAACATGTAAACATAAAACGACTTTAAAATATTTTATTTGCATAAAATACAAATGGACACCTAACCATTGATTGCAATGCAAAATAAGACAAATAACTATTTAAAGTATGTTATGGTGCACTGATTCTATTGTCCTTAATTATTGACATCCTTTAATAATTTATGCACACATACATTAACATAAATATGTATTTGCATGTAGAATTGAAATATAGATTATTTGTCTAAAGTGGACAATTGTGTATACATAATTTTACTTTTTGCATTAATTATTTAGAATTTACATAATTTATAGATGCTAGCATTTAAAATGAATTACACGTGATAGCATGTAAATACATATGACATACTGATTGTGTGTTTACTTATAGAAATCTACAAAATTCAAAAAGCTTTTAAAAAATCGAATATAATTTCTAAATTTTATGTACATACATATGTATGTAAATCAATTTAAATTTTGTATTTATTCTCATGCTTATAAAACAATTGAACGCATTTTCACTTTTAATGAAAGAATGTGAATAAATGAAACATTTACTAAAAATTGTACATTCAATGTTTGTATAGAAAAGTCATGTCAATTAGAAAATCATTGTAGAATAAAATAATAGACTTTTGTATTCTGTGTAAATTTGGAAAATTAAAAAAAAAAGAAAAAAATTGTTCACAGTAATCTAAAAAATACATAAAATGTTAGATTTATTGTTAAAGTAAGAATAGATAAGAAGACAATTGTCTTTAAGGATTTCAAAAATATTTTCACATACACATACAAGAATATTTCTTTTATTGAAGATGAAAATAATCCCGCATTTTGATTTTCTTATTTCATATTTTGTTGACGTTAGCAACAAAAGCCACTTAAATCTTTAAAATGTAAATAAAATATGTATGTATGTATGTATGATAACTTTTTTTGAACGCTCTTGTATAAAACAATATAAAATAATACAATACATAAATCTTTTATAAATTAAACAGACAAAAATGTTTTACACACGAATTATTTAGCAAGTAAAATAATTACACATTTGTACATTTACACGCATTGTACGTACATATGTATGTAAATCATTAAAAGGGAAAATTTGGAAAAACTTTTGCTAACGCTTTTATTTGCTTTAATGTAATATTTCTTTTTTTTTTTTTTTTTTTTTTTTTTTTTTTTTTGGTATTTTTCAATTAAAATTTCACCTTGAAAGACGAAATAACAATTATAAAGTGCACGCAATAAATATGAATTATTACATTTAGCTATGCAAAATTTTATTTTAAAATTATTATTTGAATCAATTTAGAGACAATACCTAAAAATAATTTACGAATGGAGTGAAAAACCAAAATTCGTCTAAAGAAAGTGAATTTGCCTCTGTATAAAAAAAAAATATGTAGCATCACTTTATTACCAAATTATCAAATTAATTGTATGAAATGACAAAAAATCTCCTTTCGTTCTTCTGAATGTGTATTACAAAAGAAATTTGTTTAAAAAAAAACCATGAACGAACTAATACAAATTTTCATATAATTAAAATACGCATACATTTACCATAAATTAATTTTGAAGTTTAATGCATATTTATATCGATAAAGAAACTATAAAAAGTTTTTGTTATAAATTTTGAATATTTATGGTTTTAGAAAATGAAATAAACAGGAAAATATACTTTTCAAAATAATTTATCATAAAATATATAATAATGCAATGTATACGAAAGCATTTTCACACAATATGCAATAAATATACATGTATCTGTGTATCTGAAAAATTTCATATTTATGTTAAATGAATGGTATACTGCATAAAAAAATGATTGTGATTAATGTGAATCTTGATTGAAAATGTCCTCATTTTGTTTTTATTATTCATTTTTTTTCCCCCTTTTGTTTCATAAAAAAATTTGTTACAAGTCAAACTATATTTTATGTTTGCTGTATTCCAAGGAAACTAAATTTTTCTTTCATTTTTTTCCTCAGATAAGGAAAATTCAAATTTTTCATTTTACTTTTTATTCTTTACAAAAAAAAAAAAAAAAAAAAAAAAATATAACAACAAACTTTTTCTATTCTCTACTATAACTAAACTGATGGTGAAATTTTTGTAGACCAAACTTTTAAATAAAAATAAAAAACTACATGCTAGTCATATATTCATATGATTATTCTCTTTATTAAAATAAATTTCAAATGAATTCACAAGAAAAAAAAGTTTTTCTATTTTATATACATTTTTACAATTTTGTTACTCTGTTCTTCCTTTTTCTAAAAAAAAAAAATGTTCTATTTGAATATAAGGTACACTTTGGATTTTTTTTATGCAATTTTAAAATTTAATTGAATTGAAAACTGCAACATTAAAAAATTTTCTTTTGTTAAAAAACAAAAAGAAAAAAAAAATATTTGATGTGCCCATGCCAAATTTAAATTAATTTTATTTTTATTAAATTTCAGAAATCGATTAGAATCGAATGCTGAACATTGGAATGCATTGTTATTATCACTCAGGGAACTAACTGAATGGGTAATAAGAAAAGATACTGAGTTATCTACACTTGGTCTTGGCCCTGTACGAGGAGATTCTGGAAGTTTACAAAAACAATTGGTAAGCAATATAACATACGTTATGTATGTACAAAAATATAATTGAATACTTTTTAACTAATTTAAGAAATTTCGAATTATTCAAATATCCTAAAAATATTTAAAGAAATTTTATAATTTTTTTTTTTTGGATGAAAAAATATTTTTTTTTGTTATATTCAACTGAAATTATATTTGGTAACACGTAAAGGATTTAAACAATTTTCAACTTTAACCTCGAGTTTTTATTCTTGGAAATTTTAAAACCTAGAAAATGTTGCTTTATAATTTATAGAAAACTAAATAAAAAATTATTAAAACTATGAGAAAAGCAAAAACTTTCATATACAATGAATTTAAAGTCTGTAATTTTATTCCAGTATAAATGAAATTTTTCAAATTAACAAATTTCAAAAATAAAATTGAAGAATACTATTTTTTGTGTAAGTGTAATACGTACATACATATGTATATGTATGTATGTATGTATTTTCATTTCATTAGATATGAAATGAAACATTTTCATTTACAACTATATTAAGACTCATGGGACAAAGAAGTACTTTTCAAATTTTCTGCAGTATAATAAATGCTCAGATATACAAATGCTCATACAAATGACTTTCATCATATAGAACCAAAATTTTGTTGAAAGTTTTCAACATATTTTTTTACTATTCGGACAATAGGAATACATACTATATAATCACACTATACTACACATGTTCATACATCTGTGTTATAGTAATACGTACATTTACAGTGTTACTATATAAATCCAAAAATACATGTTACAAAAAACAACCTGACTTCTTAGAATTCCGTTTCCTTTTATTTTATTTTATTTTTAGTAATAAAAGTTTCAAAAAAAATATAAGAGGCATCAGAGATCATTCTTAAATTCAATTAAAATGTACTGTAACTAATTGGTATAATGTTGTTTTGCTCTGGTGTAAAATAAAGATGTTGTTTTAATACTTTTAAAATTGAAAAAATAACAAAAACATGTAACTCGTACAAAATACGTGACTTGAAATTTATTTAATTTAAAAATATTTAAAAATGATATTAAATTCAATAAAGGAATTAATTGTGTGTTTTATCGAATAGTAAATTATTTTATTAGTATCACAGATATTTTGTATAAATTGGTTTTGTGTGTTTAAAATGTTAATAAATTTAAAATTGGAATATATGGGCAAAACAGAGTATATTTTATGCATTTAATCGTAATTAAATAATTTAGAATTTTTTGAAAATTAATAAAATTATTTAATAACGTTTAAACTTTAAACCATTTTATAGTTGCATAGAAATTAACTAACGATTTAATGCTTTTCATATTAAGGTTTTATTGTAATTTAGATTTTGAGCTAATTTTTCTAAAACATTTTTGCATATTAAGCGCAAAATTCAATAAAAGTATTAAATAAATTTTTGTTTTCATTGAAAAATATATTAATTTAAACTGTTTTATGTTTGTTATTAATCTACAAAAAATTAATATTATTTTAAATTTAATTATCGATTAATTCCTGTTTAATACTTTTATCATTATTAAAATTTAATTTATGGGTATTACACACAAAAATTCGTAAATACATACATATGTATGTACATACAGCAGATTATAATAAGCTGTTATTATGAACTACATAAATTATATAACACGATGATATAAAAAAGAATCCTTTAATTACAACTCTAAAAATTTATATAAAAAACGTAATATTTATAGTTCAATCATACCCAATTATTATTTTTATGTGTACATTATTCAATAAAACATGAATGAGAAAGGATTTTTATTTTTAACCACGTTATTTTTTTTTTTTTTTCATTTTTATTAATTTATTTTGGAAAAATAGAATTATGTGTATTAATTAGTAGATTATTTTATATTATATGGAACGATAAATTATTCAAAAACAATAACAACAACAATAAAATTGAAAATGGCATACAAAATTCATTTTCGTTCATTTTATGATTTTTGTGATTTTGTGTGTATTTAAAACAAAAAACAATTTTCCCTATTTATCTGTTTACTTTGATAAACAGGAAAATTTTAAATAAAATTTTAAATTTTAAAATATTCACCTAAAGTATATATTGCACTTCAGAAAATTCACCGAATTCATAATATCTGTTATAAAAAATTTTTTTTTTAAAAAAAAGGCAGTTGCTTATAAATATTTATGTAAAATTAAAAGCATACAATATATTCATTCAAACATATTTAATTTATTGCTACGCTTAAAAGGGGGAGTACAATATACAATGTTTGTCGTTTATCTAGAGCTACCATATAAATTTTTAATTAATGACTCTCATACCCATTCACCAAATAATACATGAATGCATGTGTAAACACATGTACATAATTTTGTTATCAGTATTACACGATGAAATAAAGTTTGGCATGTGAAAAATTTTAAGCAAATATTTATTGAAACATTGAAAGTTTTAAATTCCCTTTTATTTTTCTTTTTGTTTATAATTTATATTTTGTTGTTTCATTTTGTTGATAACATACTTTTGCACATTTTTATAAATTCATTTTCTATAAATTTTATCCTATTTTTTTTTCTTTTCAAATGTAATTTATATGTGCACACACACTTACGTATACAAATATAAATAAACAATAATTTTATTTATTTAAGTGTAGTAAAAGAAACCACTTTGAGGTTTTATTTATTTTATGTACACAGAATGCATTGTATGTACTTTAAAGTAACTATATATATTTGAACAATTTAATGTTGATATACCAACAAATAAATACTTACAAAGTGCATAAGATTGTGTGTATAGGATATTTTTCGTGTATCTCTGACTTTATCCTTTATAAAGTAAAAAAAAAACAACATATTTACACATTGAAAAAATATACTAAGAAAAAAAAGTACGAAAATATTTGTTTGTATACAGATGTAAGTGTAACACCGTCTGCATATTAATGGATTTGTGACTATATATGTGTTGAAAAGAAAAAGATTTTTTTTATTTCTAATACAAACAATAAAAATTGAACGTGTAAACGATTTTTAAGATTTTTATGTAATGCAATTTATATTCTTTGTGCTAATACGTTATATCCTGAAACATGACAATTAAATTAAGGGCGACATAACTCCTGAAATATCCAAGGAATTAATACAATGCCTGTCAGTGTTGTGATTTCTAATTATTACTTACTTAAACGTGACCATACTATATAAAGAAAATAACAATTTAAAGCTTTATTCGAAGATTAAACCATGTCTGAAATCATATCCTAAACCATTTGTTATGAATCAAACGAATGTTTCTTCTTTTTCTTTATTTTAAATTCATTTTTAATAAGAAAATTGCACTTTGCCTTAAATTTAAAATAAGAAGTAAATGTAAACACATACATACATATGTACATACGTACATGTGAAGACATTCAAAATAAGTCATCCTTAGAAATTCTTATCACGTTATTTATTTTACATAGTGCTTTCATAGAAAACTTTATATCGTTTTTAAAACAACATTGAAAGAAATGAAGAAAAGAAAGTACTTGTGTATTATGTACATACGTAAGTGTATATTTTCATATGAAAAACAGACAGAAGATATATGAGAATTAAATTGGATATTTAAAGAAGATTTATTGCAACACTATTGATCTATTTAATTTGTCGTTTGTCGGTTTTTCTTTCATTTTTATTATATCCAAAGAAGCAGATGAACTCTTTTAAATCGTTTTACAAAGAATCTACTTCGTTATTTTGTTCCTTTATTTTCCTTTTTTCTTATTTTTATTTTACTGTATTCACAGAAAAAAAAATACAAATTCAAAAAATAACGTGAAAAAGAATAAAATTTTGGAAACTTTTTCTTTTTATTTATTTATTAAGAAAGAGTAAAATCTTTGTGAAAAAAGACTAAAATAAAAAAGAAAATTCGAACAGAATAAGTTGAAGATAAATCCGATTTTGATAGAATTTGCATTCTACAAAAAAAAAAAAAAAAAAAACATGAAATAAAGCACACACTTACATTTCAATATTTATTCAGATATAAATATGCTTCCATGGTGAAGAAGGATAAAAGAATTTAATTTCTTAAATACAAATTTTTTTTTTCTAAAATATATTTAAAAAGCTGTGAAATACTAAAATAAAGACTCCACACATATTTTATCTATTCTTAACACCCCCAATTGATTTACTCTTCATTTGTCTTGTTGTTTCATAATTTTGTAAATTATGTACATATGTACTGAATTTGATCTGCAAGGATTTTCCTCGTATAACACAATTTTTAATTAAAATTTGAACAGAAAAATAAAACAGAAATTTTTTCATTAATAGAATTTAATGCAATATTATATATAAAATAATCTCATTGAATCTGTTCTACATACGAATGATTTTCATTAAGCTACACTAAAGGATAAAGCTTTTAAGAATGATTAAATTTAAATACAAAATGTTATATAATTAAAATAAGAGACTAAATGCTTTTTCATAATTTAATTAATGAAAAATATAAAACGATGTTTAACATTTTAATGAAATCTTTCATTAAATTTAGTACAAAAAATCATTTTTCTAAAAGTCAATTAATAATTTTAAAAGTCCTTTTTTCGAATTTGTTTTGAAATTTCATATTTTCATCTTTTAATTTTATTAATTATGTATTATTATTAATTTTTTTTTAATTTTTAATTAATTACAAAAAATAAAACTATTCAACACAAAATTACTTAAGCAATCAAATTTTTATATTTAAATTTTTAATATCACTTTAGGTAAACATTTTTTTAAAAACACAATTAATTGATAAAAAACTTTTATAATATCGGATGTTTTTGATATTTTTAATTTTCTGAAATTCAAAAATTTTTAATAATAACATCGAAAATCTAAGTTAAATGTCCTTTACGGCAAATAAAATAATTCCAAGGACAATACTTTGACACAAGTACTGATGAATGTTAAAATAGCAAAAATGTAATAAAAATTATATTACAAAATATTTATTGAACAATTTCATAATTTCATGATATTCATTGTCATCAGTTAAAATAATCGAAAAACTGAATTATATTCAAATATTATTGTTGTAAAGTTGTAGAAACTATTCTAATATTTTTGTTCATATACTATACATTGTATAATTTTGAAAATATACGTACAAGTATATAAAATCGATAGGATAACATCTCCTTGGTAACCTTGATATATTGTATATCAAGTATTTTTTATATAACGAGATCTGTTCTCATATTCATATCCGCAATAAAATGTGATCCTGTATCATATTATTATAGGCAATGAGAGTTATATGTTTAATATTGGCGTGACTAGTTCCAATTTTATTACTTATATACAAAAATTTCGTATGCATGTAAAATTACTATATATGTATATACATACATACAAATATATAAAAAGTATGCACACACGCTTATATTTGGCACTGGTCAGCTCATAAATTTTTTTATTACACCCTCACATCCTGATGTTTCACATATAGCTGGTATGTATTAAAATCTATATGGCAATAATTTACGCAGCCAATAAAATCAAAAAAGGATATTATATAAAAGCATTATGTGAAACAAAATATATGTATATGTGTGTATGGATGTTTTTAGAGATTAATGCAAGTATATTCGTAGTGTACATACATACATGATGCTATATGTATATTACAATGCATAGATAACATTTTAAATGCACTTTCAGGATATAGAAAATGTCATCGATAGATGCTATATTAAAATGAATAGTTATTATTCTACAGAGTTTACATGACTTGTGCTCGTATTTCCACTAGATATAGATAACATGTATAACATGGGCAAAAGGAATATATGTATGTACATACATACGTAAAACGCGAATTTTAATAGCACATATTGCTATGTAAGTGAAATTTTGAAATATAGTTTATGAGTATAAAATATTTTTCTTTTATTGTTCTTTATTATTTTTTCAAAATTTATAACAAAAATAAAAATTTTGAATAATAACGTTTTTGCAATTTTTAAAATTATGTGCACATCCTATTCTGCATACATTTAAATTGTTACATTTTGCAAACATTGTAATTATATTACTTTACTTTCTTTGCAATCATACATAAAATATTCATATAAAGAAAGATAATATGCAAATTACATACATATACTCTTTAACATTTCATACTGTATATATTCAATCTCATTCCATTATCAAATTTTATGCATATTATGTATGTACCCCTGATTCTTCGATTTATGCAATATTCTATGAATTATCGATGTATGCATAATGTGCTGAAATGTGGTTTTAACTCTTTGTTACTATAAGAACCCATAATCCAACCACTGAACAACGTATTAAAATAATCAAACTTTTTAGTGAACGTGAACAAAAAACATGAATCTACCCGTTATATACGAACACAAACATACATATATATCTGTTAAAGGATAATAATGATGTCGTTCAAAATATGTGGAAAAAAAGCTTTCAAAATGCATTTGAAGCTTTTAATAGTCATAAAACCTAAATAAAATACAAGCACATATACGTACGTATATACATGTAAATTTTGCCTTTTCTCAATCTTTTTTCGTTTTTCTCTTTCATTTATTTTTATTATTATATTCTGATTTTTTTCATTTAAAGCTTAAAACAAAAAAACATTTTTATTTTTTATCTTTAAACTAAACTCTTTTACTTACTAACGTATGGTTTAATGGTTTGTTAGACATTACTTCGATTTAAAAATAAAGGAATAGAATAAAAATAAAAATACAAATAAAATAGCAATATCTCCCTAAGGATTCAGGATGATGAGACAGAAACTACTAAGAAGTTAACTCCCCAAAGGAGCATCCAATATTTTTTACAAACTTGTCTTAGAACTAACTATGTATTTGATAACTTTTTTTTTATTTAGTTTTTTCCATTTTTGAATTTATTGTAGATTGGAGATTTAATGACCTGGAACGAAATTGAAATGATCGTAAAAATGGATTTATATATTGCTATACATTTAAAACAATGAAATAGCTCATAAACATGCATGTATGTATGTACATAGACAACCACATATGTACACATGTATGTATAATATGTTTTAATAATATACATTTATAGACGTGACGTTTTATATGTATATTAAAAACGTATACAGATGCTTAATTATGTATATACACCTAATTTTTGCTCACATCTAATGTATTTCTATATGTATACATATGTATATACATATCATATATATATTTGATGGAAAAGGACTATATTAATTTTTTTTAATAAAATAAATGGAAAAAATATCCTTTGAAAAAGTATTTTAAAAGCTAGAATTCTTTTTTAGACATAAAGAGAATACGATATTTTTAGTTAAATGAAAATAGCCTAGAAAGTAGGTTGGCGCTGTAATAAAAGTAAACAGAATCAGCTTAGCTTTATAGTTATTTTTTCACATAACATATATGATAATAATAAATAAACCATAATCACTGTGATTAGATTTATTCCTTGAAGCAAGTAACCAATTTATATAAATAGGCTCAGTTATATATAATAAAATTTTATTTTTAAAAACAGAAAATAAATGAATAAAAAAAAAAAAAAAAAAACAAATTCTTTAGTCTCAGTCTGCATCAAAGAACTTAATGTTTGTGAAAATTAATTGGCTAAAATTTTCCTGACATGCTAACAAATAAGTAAGTATATGTATATAAAAAATGTTTGTCAAAAGTATTGATGGTTTTTCAAACAAAATTAAATTCATTGTGTAACATTTTTTGAAAAGATTTCCTGAAATCGCATTCATATAGAACCCTCTTATAATTATAAAAAATGTACGATTTTCTCAATCATTTTGCATTAATTACAGTATTAAAAGTTATTCCAACGATAGTACAATGTTTTGTCTGTCTCACATAAAACTATCCTAAGAGCAAATATTGAAGTTTTAAAATGATACTTCAATTTTATTTTTTCAAGTACAATTTTAAAATTCAAATAAATTTTGAATTTTTGAATAAATCCACAAATTTTATACACCTTATTAATTTTGAACAAAGCAAAAATTTGTGTATAATATTTAGCAAAAAAAGAAGTGGTAACTTTTTATGCTCGAATAAATAAATTTCAATTCATAATTTTAACGAAAATTCAATATTTACACATAAATCACACATGTGTAAATATGTATTGAATTTTTTTTACTTTTTATTTTATATTATTGATAAATATTGCTATCAGCTATTTCAAAAATATTTTAAAATTTTTATTAAATTAATCGTATTTACCAATAACCAAAATTAAATTTATACAACCAGAATATCTCTAATTGCTGCAGTACTATGTGAATGATATACATACCAATGTACAAGTATACTCATTATAAACATGGTTAAATTTATGATTTTTATCTGAGAATATATCTACATACACATAATATATATGTACATATGTACATATTGGAATACTTTACTTTTTTATATATCAGTTAAATTTTTATTCACGTTTGTATTAAACACAAACATCGATGAAATACATTACATACATACATACATATATACAATATATGTACCCATAAAAATACAATCGTTTATTTCAAATATAGTGGGGCATTTTATTTACAGCCATTTAATACCACATTTTGTGGAATTTTTAATACCTATGTGAAAAAAATAAATTTTACGTGTTGAGTTTCATTTGTTTGTAAAATTGACCACAACATTTCAAATGGAAAAGCTAGAATTTGCTTTAATTCGAATGAACAATAAAATTGTTTGCAATGTTGAAAAAAAAATGTCATTCAATTTTGTATGTATGTACTGTACACAGCCACATGAATAAAAGCATAAATCCACATACATATGTATGTACATGCATATGTACATAGATTTATCAATCTATGCACCTAATCAACCTAAAAAGAACTTTAGGTTGTTTAAATAATTTTTAAACATCAAACGTTAACGCGAAAATGCACATTTTCATTTTTTTTTTTTGTTCTAAATTTTCACATTGTCATTCAATTGCTTTTTTTTTTAAAAAAAATTTCCATTCACACTTAATTTAATCTGTCTGGGTTTTACCATAAGACATGGATACAATTTTAAATGAAATTTAGATACAAACGATAAATTATTAAATTTGTTTTATAGTAATGAAAGATTACAAAATAATAATTATATGTCTCGTTTTCTTAACTAACTTATTAATACGAATGTTTGTACATATGTATCTTTAAAAACAACCCTAAATCATTCAAGGCCTTTACACCTTAATAGTCAAAACATTTTCATTTAATAGATTTTTCCTTAAACATAATCATTATCTTTTTTATCGTCATTATAGTGAAATCGATTTACCCTTAAAATAATTTTTCCACAAGATAGAAAATGCTATGAGTTTTTTTATACATGTAATCAAAACAAAGAAAAAAAAATCCTAAAATTTTCACTTGCTATACCAACATACACATATAACATGTTATAAAAATGATTAAGGTTTAGAAGAAATATACACCCCCATATATTCTATATGTACACATAAAAATGTTTGTATTAAAATAAAAAACAGGAAGGAAGAAAATTTCGTTAAAAAGGATGATGAAAAACACAAAATTAAAGCGTAATAAAAAGAAAAATAAAGAACATATAATAACGACAAAATCAACAGCATAAATCTCACAAAGATTTTACGAATCATTAAAGTAGAGAAGGTTGAAATTACGTATGCTTTCTATCACAGGTTATATGTATGTTATATGTATGCTATAAGCATTGTGTATATACGATCTGAAAATCTTATATTTATGATTGTATTTTGTTTGTCTATCGTCTATGTGCCTATTATTATTTTTTCATTATTTAAAACGTTTTAATCTTGAATATATTTCTCATTTAATTTTTAATTTTTTATCGGTTAAAACACCTTGAGAACGTTACGCTCACTGTATACGTTAAATATGAAAATTTTATTGTGTACATATGATTGCACATATGTAGGTGAATAAATAAAGACTTATTAAATTATTTTTGGGAAAAGTTATGAATTTTAAATATACAAAATCCATAAATTAATATTAAATGCTAATTCTTTTATTTAAACTATTTTTTATCTCTAAATCTCGAACTCAATTCAAGTTATTCATTTTTCTTCCCCCTTTAATCATAGGATGATCACAAAGCATTCCGTCGTCAATTGGAAGACAAACGACCTGTTGTAGAAAGTAATCTTCTGAGTGGAAGACAATATGTTGCAAGTGAACCACCTGTATCTGACACCAGTGACACTGAAGGTAAGATAAATCAAAGGATAAATAATAATGTTAAAATGAAATTTGTTCCTTATGTGTGTATATGTTTAATTAAAAATACATATAAAAAATTTTATTTTCTTATCTTTGTTGTACATTGCACAGCTATTGATTCTGATTCACGTTACATGTCTGCTGAGGAACAAAGTCGTGAATTAACACGAAGCATTAGAAGAGAAGTAGCTAAATTATCAGAACAATGGAATAATCTAATTGATAAATCTGATCACTGGAAACATAGGCTTGATGAATACATGACGGTAAGTCGTTTTTTAAATTTTTATTTTTACTTTAACTCAAATGAAATATGAATAAAATTGAGAAAAAAATGAATTTCATTAAGTAAACACCACCCACAATTTTTTTAATTTCCTCGTAAAAATTATATTTCATAGTATATACAAAAGAGCGTTAAATAATTTTACGATGCAATTTGATTTGATCCGATTTAGTAAGTACATATATTAAAATATTTAATATTAAAAGCCAAAAAATTATCTATAATGCCACAAGATAATTTTGTGTGTTTATCGTATACAATAGACCACTCAAACAAACATAAAAACAATAGCAAAAAAATATTTAATTTGAAGTTAATTAAAACGTAAAACACGTTTGATTAAGGTAAACTGATGAGCTTGTTATATGAGAGAACATACTACAACATACATGATTGCATTGTATACACAACAGGATGACCATATAATGAAGCCAATAAAAACATTTTAATTGAAATTTGAATAAATCATGAAAATTTAATTGACACACACAAAAATTAATTAAACGAGTAGATTGATTATTATTACTCATACATAAATATGTTGTACTGGGTTGTACCTATTCACATGTATAATCTTCATGTAGGTACGTCTGTTCTCTTTACTTTTTTTTTGTATAGGTTAATGCTAATCAAGGAAAAACTGAGATTGCGTTGGTGGAATAAATTAAATGAATACTAGAATATATGTATCTATATATTACAGTTTTAACACTAATAAAAAATTTTTTATTTATTTACAAAAACAGAATTCATTAAGACTTATTAAGAAAGAAAACTCTAAAAATCAGAAAAGAAAGAAGATTTTATACAGTTTAATTTTATGTGTTTACATACTAAATTATGTAGATGTGAAATAAATAATTCATATAATTAATTTAGAAAATTAAAATCATACATAAATACATACGTGTTTACACAGATATGTATATATGTGTGTAATTTAAAACTTTTTAGAAAGTTAACGAGTTAAATTATTTCCCTCTTTTTACACTTAATCTGAATTTTCAAAATTTTTTCTAGTTCATTTCATAATTTAGCAAATTTCTTTTGTTTTCTCATCATATGTAAAAGTTTTAAAAATCAAAGGAAAAGAATTCTGTATACAATGTTGTATAAAATGATCATTAAATTCGCATATAATATATAGTATGTACACAAAAATAAAAAATAACATATGTATGTATATATGCAAATTTCGTACAAAATAAAAGTATATCAAATATTTTTCAATACATCATTCTTATCACGTTTCTTAGTGGCGTATTCATTTATTTTTCACGTGCAAAATATATGTGATTGGTACATAAATAAAAATATAAGTAAAAAGAGAAAAAAAAAATTGAAAAAAAAAACTTCAAAGTGAAATGAAATTACAATTAAACATATAATTTTTTTTTTAGTTTTTGATAAAGTAATTTTACAATGTAATGAGGTAGCGGCTAACAAAAGAAATTATTTTTTTAATATTAAAATCGAGTGTTATACTTTTTTTAAAAAAATATGTGTTAAAAATAATTACTACCATCAATCATAAATGACACAGTAAAGTTATTTTTTTTACTTTCTTAAATGTGAATGCATTTATTTTGTCATAAAATTTCATATTGCACTCATTTTTCTGTAACACATAATTATGTACTAGTAACATCAAAACAATGTAACATAAAATCTGAAATGTGATACAATATTATGCAATATTCACAAGCAACTGCCACATACATATTTAACTTTTGAAAGAGATGTAATACCTTTTTGTCATTAAATATTACATAAAATTCTGACATAATTTGTAATAATGAAATAATATTCAAAAAGAAAAAAAGAAAAAAAGAAATTTAAATAAATGCATCTAAAAACCATTAAAATAAAATAATCGTATTAACACCTCTAAATAAGATTATTTCTGGTATTAAATCATTTTTACTGTAACATAAATTATTTCGAATGCATATTTTTATGTTGCATTCAATACATGAATATACGTTTTCTTATCAATTCAAATAATCTACAAATATAATGTCAGATTAAATTTTTTTTTTTCATATGTCGAATATATAATCTTGCATAAATAGATGTAAATAATCAACATAATTTAACAATAAAAATAACTTTCTCTAAGATAAGATCAAATTTCGTCTTTGAATCGTGTATCACTCAATTTAAAATGAAATAAAGATGTGCATATGATGTCTATGAGTTTTAAGGTGATTTGAATATTTAATCAAAAACAGACAAATGAAAAATATAAAATTATATAGTATGTATGTATTTCTCAACGATGAGTGCATGAAAACACATCACATTTAAATGCAATCACATTTGAAAAGAACACATACATATACATACATAGCCATACATATGCCTATTAAACGAATCTTATTTACATATTACATTAGCTTGTTTCATTTTGATAATATGAAAATACTGACCAGAAGCATTATTTGACAAAAGATCTTATTAAAAGAAAAAAGAAAAGAAAGTAGATTTGATTTGAAATTTTTAATTTGACTCAATGCACTTTGAATTATGATGATAATGATCGCTTAGTAGGGTGCATGACTTAACAACACAGAACATTGTGTAAATGTATATAAAGATGATTTAAGTATGATTAAAATTTTCTATAGTAAATGCATATTTTAAATTACAATTTATTTTATCAGTATAACAAACGACGAATAATGATTAAACGTACATAACAATAATAAAAGAAATTAATGCTTCGCACGTTTATTTTATTTTTTTTTTTTCTTTAATATCACGAAAATTCATTCATTTACATTGATGAAAAGATATTATTGAATTTTATTTGTTATTTTATTGAATAGAAAGAATTTTGAATATCCTGTAAAAGGGAAATTATCTTTTGTTATTCTATTAAAATAGATTCAATTCTATAATTTATCGTTATGTTTAAGATGGATTTCTTGAAAGAGCAATGAACTTAAAAATTTAAGTAAAATAAATTAATAATGATGAAAACGATCGTGTTAAATTTAAAATACAAATTTATTGCGATAGTCAAACTTTACATTAATATTATTTGTATAATATTCGCATACAAATCACAAAACAAACATCTAATGTTGAAAGAACATATAAAATTGTTATAATTACGTTATCGTATTCAAAATAGAAAAAAAAATTAATTTTTACAGTAATGATTTTAATTTACAAAATTAAAATGTCAATATAATGAGTATTAATTGTATTATAAGTATTAAAAATAAAATCAATTATTGTTTACCGGTTTTTCAGCAATTTGAAAATGTTTTTTTTATATTATTTACTTTTCTTTATTTTTTTAAATAAATAAAAATTAATTTATACGACCAGCTTTATCAACTGTAATATGAAAAGAAAAACAATTAAAAAAATTATTTAAAATTTATTAAATTCCTTTTTATTTATTTAATCCTTTTTTTTCATAAATTGAAAACTCTTTCGTTTAGTACAGTTTTAATTGAAGTATTATAAATATGCATGAGTTAATATGTAAATTTTATATATTTTACGTATGTATGTATTATAATATATTACATATATTTGCATACTTACAACACCTACAGTGAAAGTTTGCATATCATACATATGCATTTTAAGTACATTTTCTGTATACATACAAAAAATTGAATACATAATTGCCCGTCTTCTATATTTATTTGTGTAGTTGAACTTTTTTGGTATTTATCTTTAAAATTTGCATTAATAGTGCTAGTTTTAATTTAATCAAAATTTTATTGTTTTTTATGAAAAAATAATTATGAACAACAACAAAATTTTCATTATTTTATTTATTTAAGTGTATTTTCTCTAAACAAAATACATGAATATCTCCTATAAATAAATAACCTGAATTAATTTTATTTTTTTAAGAATCGCCTAAAGCACAAAACGATTAAACTTTGATAATTTTCAACGATATTAAAATAAAAATATTTTTAATATACTTGTATTTGCATTTTTGGTTGATATCATGGTATCATATACCTTTATTAAAAGAATGTATAGAATACCTTAGTTAAAATTTGGAATTTTTATTATTTCAGCTAACTTCATAGTTTTAATATTTTACAATAAAAATATTATGATATTAAATATTCAAAATATTTAGTTCAAGTATTTTTAACATTAGCTTATTAAATGAAATTTAATCGAAAATTTCAACACTATAATTGTTTCAAAAAATATGTGAAAATTCATAGAAACAAAAGAACCAAATTTTTGCAAAAATTATTAGTAATTATTTTCCTAATATTTTCTACTGGATATTTATCAAAAAATTTATAAGAACAAACTTTTCATGATGAGAACTTAAACAGATAAGTAAGTATCTGTATATAAGTTAAATTGAGAATAAAAATTCATTTTATCTTGTTATATTTCATTTTTCCACACTATAGGTGGTAAATACCTTAAATCAACGGATAGTATAAAATATATGACAGCTAAATAAATGTCAAAAACGAACATTTCAAATTACTTACCTTCTGTTAAATTCATATACGCTGTTTTGTATTGTAAAGTGCCCAAATGTGTATGAAAACAATCATCAAACATTAAGTATACCAAAAACAACAAGAATTCAAGTTTACAAAAAAAAAACATGTCTGTCAGATTAATATGGTTATAAAAGTACTTCAGAAAAAGTCACTATGTACACTTATTTCAAATGTTTTTAACAAAAAGTTTTTCAAAAAGTTAAAAAAATTCTGTGTATATTTTATTTGTTGTTATATTAACAATTCTTTTTCTTCAATTCTTTTTACCAAAGTAAAGTTTTATAAAGTTTACTTGTTTCATGCATAATACAATTCACTCTTTAATTTTGCTATTCTTTTTTTTTTTTTTTTTTGTTTTTCTTTTCTTCGTAAATTTTCTGGTTTACATTTGGCTTCTGTTTCCATAAATACAATAATCATGTTTTATTTTTCATTGGTCTTTGAGTTTTTCTCACATATTTTATTTTCGTGTTATAAATAAGATTTTTTCTTTTTTAAAAGTGGATTGAAAAACAAATAAAATTCTGTAATGAAGAAAATTTTTCTTTGCTATTCTTCACATTTTTTTTTTTTTTTGTATAGCGAAATTTTTTTATATTACAAAAAGTATAACAATAATAAAAAAAAATACTAAAGAAATAAAACAAAAACGAAAAGAAGAAAACAAAACTTTAACTCAATTGAATCAAATAAAGTTTCAAAACTCCTTGAATAATATTGGAGAGACTTTAGAAAAACTAGAATTGTTTTTTTTTTTATTTTGTTTTATTTTAGCATAATATTATTAAGCATTTTTGAATTTATTTTATGATTTTTTGATGATAATCAAATTTTTTTTAAATATTTTGAATTTTTACAAAAAAAAATTGTTTCTATTTACTAAACTACTTTTTTTTTGTGTTTTGCAAAAAAAAATCGAATCAGATTTTTTTTTGTGCATATAGTATAAACATATTTTTCACACATTTGCATGTCATATGTACATGTATGCAATATAATATGTATATCGAGCATACCTTTATACAAAATGTATGTAACTAAAAAAAAGGGAAAGGGAAAATGGAAAAATGCTTTAAGATCCTATGTATGATATAATATTGTTCACTTTTGCGATTTTAAACATTTTTAGAAATCAAATAACCAGGAATTTCCTGTTACCGCAATATAGTTTTCTATTTCTATATGTGTACGCATGCATAATATGTGCATATTGCTACTGCATATGTATTTCTGCAATCTGCATATAGAAGATTTAATATGTAGTTTAAAAACGACCACATGCTTAAATTGCTAGAATTTATTTAACCTCTCTTTTATCAGTTAAATCATATCGTCCCGGTCAACGCTCACATACTTATTTTGTGCATACAATATAGCGTGTATATACGAATATGTTAAATTTTAATGTAGTCGTACTTATGTATATGATCGCTATTTTTCTACATACACATGCAACCAAATATTCGAATTATGGAAGATGGACACGGAAATCTACATATCCATGTAGGATTTATACACACTTCATATATGCATACATGAATTTAGATATACGTGCAATGAATTTAATGTACAATAGGTATGTACTGTGTATGCATAATCAAAGATATAATGGTACTACAGTATCCTTTTGGATGAACTCCATACCATCTGTTTCTTATCATTGTAATGTTCAACGACCCATATTAGTTTTTCTGTATACTGTAGTTAAAGAATAAAATTTATCTAGTCCATGTATGCATAGCTAAAACTCCACTACATACCATTTATTTTTCTGTTATTTTATAAGAATATAAATAATAAAGGACAACGTGTCAGTGTAGAATAATTTAAATTTTCAAGTTAGATGTGGAATGAGTAATGCAGAACATTACATCAAATAACATGTGTGTAATTTCAACGAATTTCACTACATCAGATTTTATGTACATAAGTACCTTAAAATTTCAACCAAAAGTAATTTGTGGAAACATATAATGTATGTAAGAATCATTGCTTATAGTCTTTTCTAACAACATACATATGTATGTGTGGCCATTTTGACCTTGCATACTTACATGTCTATGTGTACATATATAATTATATATGTATACGTACAATAAATGCTCATAAGTATATGTAATGTAATAATATTTACTTTCTAGAAAGATAAACACATATGTATGCACATATGTATTTTTGCAGAACATTGTCGACAGGATAGCAAAAAGGAAGGTCACTGAGTATAGGACAACTACTAATTATAAACCAGATATTTTTACTGTATATTAAATATATAAAATGTATGTATATGAAACACATGAGAAATAGTCAATTTTAATTCTAGGATACCCATAAGATGTGTACTTATTTATACATACAAATTTATTTTAACAAAATTTTGACCATTTTATAAGGGAAATACACACGTGCTTAAATACTTTAGTCCCTAACCAATTTCACAGAACAAGTACGTCAGTCAATTCAGTCGTCCTGTACAATTTTCCTACGTACATAACGTACATTACATATGTATATACATGCATGTATAGAATAAAAACGTATATGTACATATGTAATCTACATAAATACAATATGTATTAGTGTGTAAAAAACTAACTTTATAAACATTAAATGAATAAGGAAACTTGTGGCTTTCATGACTTGACCACGAAAGTATGTGATGAGGTACTTTAAATTATATGTAGAAAAAGTATTTCTATATCTACAACTACAATATATTTTAATCACAGAAAAAGAAAAAAAAAAACAATCTCAAAACCATAACAAAATTGAAAATAAAACAAATAGAGTATATTTACTGTATATGTGTGTAGATACATATAATTTTTTTAAACAGAAAGAAAGTTTTCATCTCAAAATAGTAAATTGAGTTGTGGTTTATTAACATTTACACAAAATATGTAAAATATAAAATGTTGAAAAAATAAAAATAAAAAATATAAAAGTATTATATAAAAATATTTTTATGTAACTTCGAGTTGTAATAAAATAAAAACAAAAATTATATAAATGAGTAAATTTAAAAATTAAATAATTTTGAAATTTAGTTAACATATGCAAAAGTAATTATTTGAAAAAGTTACTTTGTTCACGGTAATGTGATAAAAATCTACAAACAGAAATATTATCAAAATCTAGAATGTTTAAATGTTTAGTTTTTGAAAAATCAAAAATTAAAATAGAATTCAAAATAAGAGAAGACAAAGTATAGTTGTTTTATTTTATTATCGTATAAAATTTTTAAATTACCTGTAAGTAACAAGTAATAAAATCTTAATTAATGATGACATTTTTATTGCATTCAAAATGAAATAAAAATGACTTAAATGCATTTACATATGATACAATTTTAGTATATGTACATATGAAATAGGGACTGTACTTCTTTTGAATTTAAATGTACAATATTTTTGCAGTCTTAAATCATTGACACTTTCACCTGAAAATCCAGATCTCACGTATGAATATGTATGACATGTTTTTAATGAATCAATACACAAATGCGTATTTACATATATATGTAGGTGTGTATGTATAAACAATTTGAATTTGTTCCATTATATGCTAAATGATAATGCCCAATAAATATCAAAGTTCCGGGCAATTAATCTTTCAATTTGGTTAAAAGTCGATTGTAGCAGCAGTAGTAACAGTATTTTTAATGCATTTAAATTGATATAGAGATTCTTATTCGACACTGATCATAAAAATTATTGAGATATATGGTACAAAATATCGTGAGGTAATAAGGTAATATTCATATGTTGATACACATCATTTCATGATCTGACCATGATATTATTCATATGCTTTGTATGTGTTTGATACGTCAAACATCATTATGTAGTACGGAACACATCATGAAATAACATTTTAAATTTTTATTTATTTTTTTTTATTTTTCAAACAACACATAGGTACTATTCAAATCAAATACATTTTTATCATCCGATTACATTGTATGCTTTTTAAATTTAACTTAATCACACCTTTGGGATGAGAAGTAGAAATTTCAAAATCAGATCTTATTTGTGCATAATCATACACGAAATCAATATGACAGCTATCATTTAACAAACCTGTGTGAGTTGTGTGTATTAATGAAAAATAACCAGTCATAAATATTAAAATATTTGTACGTGTCTGGTACACTTAAATATACAGAACAGGATGGTTCATAAGCATTTGCAACGGTTTTTACAAATTTACTATTAACATAAAACTAGTTTCATATATAAAAGATTTTTTTCCTGTTAAACCTCTTGTTAGAATTAATAAGTTTCAAATTAGTAATTTTGTGTTTTGCATTAAATGCATACAAAAATTTTCATAGAAAAATAATGCAATGTAGGTATGCATTTATATACAAGACGTTGAAATTCCTTCTCACATTGATTAAATAACTAAGTATGTATTTATATGTTTATCTGAGGTATCGTATAAATGGATTTACGGAATTCTTAGCGATCAATAATTCAAATATACGACGATTATATTATGTTCATGAGTTGAAAGTGCTTATCTAATAATTCGAAGACATAAATGAACATGCATTACTTACTATCAAATAAAATATACAACACAAAAATAAATACTAATGTGATATCATTCTGGAAGAAAGATTTTACATACGATGTCTTAAGTTTGACATGTACTTGAATTATAAATAGACTCAAATATAATATAACAGACGCTGCTATTTGTCGCAAAATTTTAATTTGTCTTTTTTTTTTTATAATGAAATCTCGAAGGCGGTTTAATAATATGAATACATATGTACGTAAGATATAAAATATCTTTACTTGAATAACGGTAACAGTAATGTAAAATACAGGTATTTTTTCTTTTCTTTATTAAATAAATCCGAATAAAATATGTTTTACCACTGAATCAAAACGTACTTACATAGTCAGACGATGGAAATTTAATAACTCATGTAGGTATCCTTAGAAACTTGTGATATATTATCAAATGTATTTGTAAATAAGCAAAGGCTACACATAAAATATATCTTTCCAAAATGAACGATTCTAAATTTTCGCTTGGAAAAGATAAAAATAATAAAATAAAAATATTTTTAAAAATAATTTTTCATGTAGACATGACAGTCTATTATAGGAATAGAAAAGTAAATTATGATTATGTGAGAAGGTGGTTAATAGGGACGACTTTCACTTGAGGCGCCCGCAACTTATATAAATGCAACTAATATCGCTAGGAAATATTTAATAAATTATATGTACATACGTAAACGTACATAAATTGCTTGCAAAGTAGATACGTACGTGTATTGTACATTTTATACAATATACACGTATGCAATTACACTTACTATGATATATATTATATCTAAATGTGTATGTATGTTTAGCTATTTATCTTGTAAAATGCATACGTCGTATACGGTCGATCGTTTACAATGAAAAAATAGCAGTTCTTAATATTAAATTGCTAAAGTATGGCCGTGATTCATATGTTATTGCACGCATTGATCCACACAATTTACACCTCATGTTGTTAAGTATGGAAATGTATTTAAAAATTAAATTAAAAAATTAAAAATAAATAAATAAATAAAAAGATAAAATAACTAAAGTCTTAAAAGAAAAAAAAAATTAAAAACAACTTTTCAAACTTTAATTTTTAAACCGTAATAGTAAAATTAAAAAAAAGGAAAAAAAAACTACATCTCATTGTATACTCAATTATAGGCATTCGATATAATTTTAGGATCATTGAACTGTACATATTTGTTATTTTGTAGATAAGTAAACACATTTTTTCTATTCAAAATAAACAATCATTATTATCTATCACATTGGTACGTACTTACGTCAATAAAGTTCATATAAAATATACTAGCTTAAAAAGCAAAAAGTCTCCTTTCATTTATTTTAAAAATAAATATCATAGAGCTAATAATTCGAATATTGGAAAATAAAAATAAACAAAAATATAAATAAATACAAATAAACATAATTTTCACCGTATTATACTTTATATACGAGTATATATGTACGTACCATTTGAGATGCATTTTTATTTCGTTTTTATTTATTTTTAAGTTTGATTATAGTCACGACCTTGGCTCAAATTGAATTGAAAAGTGAATGAAAATTCGTATAGAGCAATTTATATTGTATAAATATCATTACTTATTCACCTTGTACGATACATTCACATGTATTTATTTTTGACTTTTAGTACATACATATAATATAAGTAGGATTGGTTGTATGTATTCATCATTATGCTATTTATGTTTATAACTTATGAACTTTGCGTTGAAAAATTGTACTCATTAAAAAAAAAAAAAATACATTTAAGATAACATAAAACACAAATATGTATTAAATTCAAGAAGGGTTTTATTATTATATTTTTATGATTTTGATTTTATTTTAGTACAAATAGAAGATTAAAGATTTGATTAACTGCCATTCATTCATTCATGCATGCGTATAAGCATACATACAACAAAAACAAACATATCATTATTATGGGAATTGTACAATATTGTATGTGTACATTTTATGAGATCAATGATTTCTTTGAGCAGAAGTAATTTATCAAAAATTCTTTTTATAATATTAAATTTAATAAAGTACATTATACGATTATAACAAATAAATTATATGAAAGTGTACCGTTTATTAATCGAATCATTAATCAGTATCAGTTCATTTCATATATTCACATTTATATTTTACTGCAGCTATGTACATACATACATACATTTGTACATGTGTATATATATGTATGATTTCATTTTCAATGCGTGTGTGTTATATAAAGTAAAATAATAGAAACAACCAATCATTAATTGCAAGTTTATGTTTTGTTCAAGAAGTAAATCATTTTTATTTTCTACACACATTAAACCTAACTTTTCTTACAATAACTTTTCTTACCAGTAAAATATGATTTAAATTTAAAATACAAATTTTAATTAAATTTAATGGAAAAATGATGTTAAACAAATCGATTTATTCATAACAAATCCTTTTATTTTTTAAATAAACAACAGCAAAATCTGTAGAAAAAAAAAAGCCAAAAACACAGGAAAATATCAATAAATTTAAATGAAAGATTTTTCCCATTACTCTTTACATTATTTGTTTTAAATGAATTCACATAAAATACATATGTTTGCTTATTTATTTTACAAATGAGCTCCATTTTATTATAATACTCAATTTTATTTTATTTTTTATTGAGTTGACAAACACTTGCATTATCTGATTTGTAATTACCCATTCATCCAACATATTTTCTAGAAATTTTTCATTCACTCAAACATGAGTAATTTAAGTAATTCTTTATTTAAATTTTTTTATTCATTTCATTCCTTATCTCCTTTTATCCTTTATGTGGCATTTATTGTCATCCATTAAATTTTTTTAATACAAAAATTTCTCACCTGACTTCTTTGAAAAAATTTTTAAATTCTGTTGTAACATTTTATTACGAATTTTGTTTTTTGTTTTTTTTTTTTTTTTTCGTCTAGTCTTCTTCATGATAATTAATAGCACCATGATCTCACATTAGGCAGATAAGCAAACATAAGAAAATGGACATAAGAAATATATTTTTGCACCACTGGATATGATTGTAATAATATTCTTGCACTTTACCTGAACAAATTACTATTCATTCCATCATACGAGATATTATAATCGCACAGATTTTTTTATTTTTTGGTTTCTTCATTTATTTATGCAAGTTTAGCAAGTGTCTACTATTTTTCTTTAGGACATGAATGTATGCATGGTTATCCCATTAGCAACGTTCTTAAAGAGTCATCTTTTCATACTTTATTGCTACTGTTATAACTGCTTCTGACACTTCAGTTAACAGTCCTCCTATTCCTCGATTCTGGTAATTTGCTCATCATCATCTATAAATCTTGTATAAATTGTTGTTTTTTGTATTTTTTTTACAATTTTTTTTTTTGTTTTTTCTTGTACATATACAGACACAAAATAGCAACATTTAATTCTTGATTTCTGTCTATTGCAAGATCTAACGCATTTTAAAGAATTCCTTTTGCATTTTACATGTTAGTTCCGGATATTTGAATACAAAATCTAAATTTTTTTTTATTTAATTCAGTAGCATGAATGAAATATTTACACGTCTTAAATGATTATTTTTTTGTATCTAGAAATGCAGAAAGTTTAGAATTTTTGTACACCTATTCCTACTTAAAATTATAATTTGCATTTGTATTTTTGTTAATGTCATTTACAGAAGAAAAAAGAAAATTGAAAAATTATACGATTGTTGAGTCGTGACTTTAAAATTTCCACAAAGATTTTTTTTTTTGTAATTTCTTCATTCTATTAACATTTTAGAGTATAATTTGCATACTACATATATAAAAATATTGTGCAATTTTCTGTTCAATTCTTTTTTTTTGTTTGGTATCTCATAAGATAATTTTATTATCTACAACAAATTTTGGAGAATTTCTTTTCCTTTTTCTATCGTATTTTATTTTATCCTTTTTAAATCCTAGAATTTATGAAATTTATATATAAATAGAGTTTACGTATTAAATAGATTGTATGTGTATGATAAAACAGAAAATTTACTTTGTATCTATGTTTAAGTCTAACTTATATACATAAAGGTATCCAATAAAACAGTCTACTTCTTTCACATGTTCTATTCACAACGAAACATATACATATGTATGTATAGCCTTTATGTACATGGCAAACATGATAAATTCGTATTATACGTATGTATATGTATAGAAAAGAAATATCCCTAGAGGTAAATTTCCGGCTAGTAAATTTTTTTTCATCCTATCTTTCATTCTTTATGTAAATAGTTGTCTGACCTATTTCAGGTTAAATCAGATCGACATGATTGTCCTCTTAATCCGAGAGATTATGTACGTTTTATGGTCATTGTCCGTAGTAAGAACATTTTTGCTAAACAACAAGCATACAAGCAATACACGTATGAATTTATGTAGTGAATATATCATACACACACACAGGATTAAAGATCTTATTGTTAAGTTTTATCATCACCAATTTAATCATCCCCATATGTCAATTTATACCTTAGGTATTCTGTATTAGTATGAAAATTCGAAATAAAAAAAAAATTGTTTTCTATGTTTTAATCATTCTAAAATCCGAAAAAAATGTATTAAATTACATATACACAATCGCTCAACAGGTTTACATACAAGTGCGGGTGGTGTCAAAAAATTACAAACATTGTTATACAGAGAATTTCTTGTTTTTCTCCCTCTTTACACAAGTAAAATATAATTAACTTTTTATCTAACAACAATATTATAGTCATACATATGTAACTACATATGTATATACATCATTTGAATATTCCCTGTTATAACTCATGTTATTTAAAAGAAATCGGTATATATTTTAAATTGGTTGTAAGATAAAAATATGTAGATACTTATATACATATGTATGTATGTATTTATAAAAAATCAATAGAACAGCATTTTAATAAAATAAAGTATTCGTATAAGTGCTAGACGGTATTATTTTTCAACTCCAGCTCAATCTTTGTGATAATACGAAAGTACTTGAAAAGCGGCAATAGCTTAGCTGACAAAAGTATCAGTAGATACCACAGACGACTTCACTACTATATATACTGTTGGGTTGGGTTGGGGTTGGGTTGGGACTTGGAACTGGGGCCGTTGTTACTTTTATATTATTTATAATAATATTAAATACAGACGCAGCTACAACAATAAACAAAAGTTTAGTATCAGTCGGATAGGTCATATTCGTCAGTTCGACTTTAATATTCGCGGCGTTTAGTTGTTTTTTCCTATAAATGAAATTTTAAAAACTGATCGTTCTGTCGATTAAAATATCACCAAATATGACAAGTAAATGATTGTATATGTATTTGCTTTAATTGGTAACAAACGTAGAACGATAAACCAACATATTTTTCTTTTAGAAAATAAACTGAAAGAAATTCAGTATTTTGTAAAAGAATAAATTCATATGTAAACATTGTTATTTTCCGGAAATAACTTTGAGGCATAAATGTTTGTGTTGTTTTTTTGATAAAAGTGAATAATATTTCAGAAAGAAAAATTTATATGTAAAAGATTTAAAAATGATTTATCAAACAATATCAAGTGACTAAATTTTCACGTTATCAATACGACAGTGATATGTGTCATATGAAATATACATATGTATTTTATTTGTATATTTTTGTGTAAAGATAATGTTTCAAGTTCATATGATACAATTGTAATGGTGCCATTTTTTTAGCCTCAAGGAATTTTCTGTACATAAGATTACAACATTTTAAAAAATCATATATTTGATTTTATGAAATTTTGTTTTACTTTTTATCAATAATCTTAACCTTACCTAATACGTATATGTAAACTCTGCTTTTCGTTTAATAAATGAACATTATCAGTTATCACTTGAAGGACTGTTTACATAATATTTTCTAATTAACTTCGTCTTTCATTTAACCATTTTTATAAATTTATTCATTTGGTTTACTTGACCCTGAAAAATACCTATGTGTACAAAAATAATATCTACTTACACATGTGTGTGTTTTATCCTCTAGCTGTTAAGAGAAACATGCCAGATATCTGTCGACTACGATAGACATAATTGAAGTAGAAACATGTGTTGATTAATATACATACATATATGTATAATATATATTATACATACATATAAGTATTTACTTATATGCGTGTACTCTCTCCTTAAGGATCATATTTAAAATTTAAATTTATATATGTATAGAAAAACAAAAAAAAAAAAAATGTAATAAAATTTTCATAATTTTGTGTGTACAACAAACGTATTTAAGAGAAATATCTATATTTAAGAAACAAATTTTTGTCAATAGTGAATTTTTTGAAAGTGTGAACAGAAAGTTATTTTCGTGGTTTAAAGAAATTTTGTAGCAATTTTGTTCAAATGAATTATGACAAACGATGTCATATGTTATAATATTATTACGTATGAAAATCTAAGTGAATAAAAACTTAAAATCAGATTAATT
Source organism: Anthrax anthrax (assembly GCA_963971155.1). Taxonomy (NCBI): domain Eukaryota; kingdom Metazoa; phylum Arthropoda; class Insecta; order Diptera; family Bombyliidae; genus Anthrax; species Anthrax anthrax. The sequence goes on from OZ020119.1 coordinate 26,039,077, forward strand.
CGGTTTATTATCGTAATATTCGTTTAAATTTAAATCTATTACATTTATAAAATATGACATTTTCAATTAAATTTTCAACAAATTTCATTTTTCCCAGTGTACACGAAGATTTTCTTTTAAATGTTCAGTATTTTGAACTCTTTTTTTTAACTTCGAAATTATTTTCGATTTATTGAAGCGTTAAAATGTCTTTTTTTTCGTAGAATTAAATTGTTGATAATTCAGACAAGTAAATCATTTTCCCAGCAAAATTCAACAGCATAATAGTATGCTATGTACATATGCACTAATATTACTATAATACACATTACATATCATGAAAAACAATAAAATAAAACCTTAATTTCAAGTGATATATGATTGTATGAGTACCTTGCGTATAATACGTAAGCTGTATAAAGGAGTGTAATACCTGGTTCTATAGATGATTGTATTAAAATTTGATTATATATGTATGTATGTATGTGTGTATTTGTATAACCTTTTTTTCTATTTGTTGTATGCTTTTTACCCTCATTTTATTCCACTTTACTATTTTTATATCAATTCGCATATGTCGTTTTTTTTCTGAAAAAAATTTTAGTAAATGAAATTTTTTTTAGGGTCACGAAAACTTTCTTTTTATATAACAAAAAGCTTAATCAACTGTTAAGTGCAAGAAAAAGGTTCTAAATGTACTTCTGGGTTTTATACTTTTCTTTTTCAACATTATGTATGTATACACACGTACACACAAAATATTTTGCACTAACTTAATATACAAGACTTAAATCTTGATAATGCCATCATGGTTTTGTTGATGTTCAATATGCCGTAACTCAAAATGTAACCGCCAAACCCTGAATTTTATTCATCTGAATATTTTCAAAATAATTTAGTTTTCATATAATTTTTTTTATTCATTCTCATAAAGGTTCTTTTACCCATTTCCGCTTTTATTATATACTTATATAGTAGTTTGATTTTTTTTTAACTACCATCGAATATAAAATCGTATAATTCTACAGTAAAATTGAATCAAATCAATCAGAAAAAAAAGAAAGAATTTGAATGAGCAACAGCAGAACAACATTGAAAAATAATATTGATTTGATATACATAGAGAATGTAGATAAAAATATATTGAAAAGCGATGTAATGTAGATATATAAATACAAATCAACATATGTATATACATATATTCATGCATTTTATGTATACATTCAATACATACACACACATATGTGAGATACGTATTTATGTTTTTATACTAAATGAAGTGCATTTACGGTCTAGTTAACATACATTTTTCTATGTTTTTTTAATTTCATTTTTTTTTTCCTAGATTTTTTCAATATTTATATTTTTTGAATTTACTTTACGAATTGATTTCCAATTTTTTATTAATTCCAACACATCTGTAAATATTTTCATACCATATGTTGTTTATTTTTAATACCTTTTATACATCCATACACTTATAAATATGCATACATATGGTATGTAAGTGTGTACATTTATATTTTCTTAATCACAATGATAAAATAATAAGCGATACCAATAAAATATAACCTTAGAAAAGAAGTCTTCCTTCAAACATGAAGTAAATATGCATGCATATACATATACATATATGTGAAGTAATTATATTTTTATGTTGTACATTGTTAGTTATCCTATAGGGAGAAAAATAAAAGTTGATTCTTATAAATAAACCGAAAACCGCAGTGTGCTCAAGGAAAATTACTTTAGTGGCGCTTGACTTTGATTGAAGTCATTCAATTCATCTACATAGTAATGTGGTGTATGCATACAATGTACACTTTTATATTATTTAGAAAGAATTATCCGCAAAAAGACCCACATTATTTTTAAAACATTATACATATGTACGTAGAACATTGCGATCATGGACATTTAAAAAATATTTCATTCCACAAATGATTTAAATAAAAAGGAGAGTGATATGTCAATATGCACCAAGTAATTTAAAACGAAACTAAAATCATTCATCAGGAATGAAAAAAAAATATATAAATGAGTAAAAGAAAAAACTTTGAAACATGCTTCGAATGTGACCATAATTAAATACATATAATACTCGTATAAATTATTGATCCGCGATCGATTACTGTAAATGTAATATTCTTAAATGTACTTAATATGTCAAGAGTAGATAAAAATAAATAAATGCACGTGTATTTGATGCGGTTAACCATTGACAGGCTGTTTGCATTATTTATTTGTCGTTTAATATTTAATCGAAATTGAAGTGTACATATATTTTCAAAGCAAATATTTCTAATTCCATTCATGAATTTTTTAAACTTACCTATGTATATTAAACTATGATGTAATATCATTCATTCATTTTACTTTGGAAAATGGATTGGAATTTTAACACGTTTTTCACGTTAAAATGTCATTAAAATTTAAATGTATTGTCAAACGTTAAGTCGACCTTTAAAATGAAGCCTTTTAAAAATTAAAGGACAATAACCCTTTTTATGTAATTCATATATATTTTATGTACATAAATTTCAAGGACCATAGGATAGGTTTCACTTTTTTAATTCAAAGTACGTACATACGTAGATTCATAAGTCATCGCAAGGATTCAATACAATGACATGTACGATTTATGGTTTTATGCAATATTTTCAATTTGTATAGCGTTGTTATAGATTAAGAAGGATTACGTAAGTACAAAATGGAATTCGTTCAAAACAAACGTTTCATATTTCTTGACTTTGTTAAGATAATTCCTATTCTTTTACCTTTTATGTATTGTACTTATGTACATACAAATGTACATATACTATGTGTATGTCTGTATATCTTTAAATGTTAAAAAAACATTTAAAACACTTCGACGTCATTTAAAACTTTTAAATCTGTTATTTATAAAAATGTCTTTGAAATTATGATATAAGCAAGAAAAGAAATATGTACTGTATAGAAATATAGAAATATTATGTAAAATTTTAAGTGTTTATTGACGTCTTCTTCTGTTCGTTTAAATTGAATGTTACCCCATTTTTTACCAGTCTTCTGATTTAATTTTCTTTTTTTTTTCTTTTTTTTTTCAATATCTTTCAATGTGTACATTCTTTTGTGCAAATCTACATATAAATGTACATACATATTATAACGTCTATATATTCTTTCAAATAAAAATAGCGAAAAGAAAATAAAAAATTTTATCGGCCAGATGGTGGAAATCTGTTGTAAATGAATCGAGAATTGTAAAAAAGGATTTGAAAACTTGAACTTTAGACGACCGATTCATGACCTCTTACATATGAATGGTTATAAACTTTGTGTATGTATGTATGTATATATTTTCTCAATACTTGCGTAAAAGTATACAATTCAGAGCATATTAAATATTTTATCAGTAAAATATTACAACGAATAATTTTACATTTTATAATGTGTAGTGTGTACAGTAAACGTTCGCAAAAGTCGTTCATCCATCGTATATACGAATATTGTATTGTCGGAATATAAATATGATAAAAATGATTTAATAAAAATGAATTGTGAATTTATTTTATCGTGAAAAGAATATAATTCGAACAAAAAATAAATGTTCACTGTCCTAGACTGAAGACTATTTTATTTGATTTATAATACTTTGGTGGTATAATAAGAAAATTTAAGGATGAATAAATATCATTCGAAACGCTTGTATTTGCTAGTAGCACATAACAATATATTTTTCTTGAAAATTTCAATAAGTGATGATGGTCTTTTCCTCTATTTTTTTTTTTTTTTTGTTGATTCTGTCTTTTGTTAGGCATCAGAAAGTATGGTGACAGATTGTCTATTATCACGAAAACAATTTTCAGAAAAAGTAAAGCAGACTCGAGAAAGTTTTCCTATTGTTTTTCTTCATATTTATTTATTTATTTTTATTATTTTTAGTAATTTTTTTTTTCTTTTTTCTTCTTTATTGTTTGTTTTATTTCGTAAGAATTTACTACTATTGAAGCTGGTGAATTATAAAAAAATCATGAATGAATAATGAAAAAACTTTTGATTAGGTATCCTGGTGCTTTTCATGCAATAAAACAAGAAAAACTGCTAAGTAGATTTGAAAAGTGTACAATGTATATGTATATACTTTACACATGCATACATGGATATGTATGTATATTTACGCGATTTGTATCTTGATGATGTGTAAATACGTACAGTAATAACAATAATAATGAAAATATAATAAAAAATTAAAACAGATGTCACATGTAATGTATAAAGAAGGAAATCTAATGTTATCAAAAGACAATAAGAAAAACAAAATAATTCCTGAGATTTTCATCTAAAAGTCATTTTATTAAAGAAAGGAGTATTTTATTTTCAATGTACATACATACATAGTTTTAATTGTGTACATATGTACATATATTTTTTTATTATTGGACATTTGGCATTAGTAACAATCATATATTCTTGAATACAAATATTGTAGTGCATACATTACTTATTTAATACATGCGTGTACCAATGTACAATTTATCGTGTTTTTATGTTTCACTTATCATTAATAAAATGTATATACGATATTTATACAATTTTAATACAACATACATATATATTTTCATTGCAATAAATATATTTGCTACTTGTAAAATAGCCATAAAGATATTTTTAATCGTTATTCAGGAGATTTTTATAGAACCTGTTTTCAAAAATGGACAAACAATATTAACATTGAAATTTCTCATCTTGTGTCATGTCTACACGATATAATACGCCGAAAGGCTAAATTTCTTATGGCACTCAATTAATTCAGAAAATTGCAAGAAAAAAGTTGTAAATTTTTTTTTCATTTCTTTTTATTCTCTTGTCTATGCATCATTAATTGTACATATACGCACATAAGTATATGTAAGTATTTACATTTTGGATATTAATCTTGGCTACCGCCTACGTTATTTCTCATATGAGCTATACATTAAGTGTAATGTGAGCACATCTTTTCAATTCAATTTAAATAAATTTATTGAGGGTCAAAGTCATTTTAAGCAATAGTTTCATGTTTATCTCATGTAAAAATAATTTATTTTGTTTATTTATAATAAATATGTATGTATCTATGCTGTTATTGAATATATTGTATTACTATTTATCCATTAAATTTAACATAGTGTATTATCTGGATTTGTATTTATTAAAAATAAAAATGATATTAAATTTTAGAAATTTAAATTAAAAAGGTAAAGAAAGGTTAATAAACGCTATGCGGAAACTGGAAAATTAAAAAGAAAACGTATAATTGCAAACAAATAATTTTACATACGTATAGTATTCTCAAAAAAACAATAAAGATAATAATTTTGATACCTTATTGGTATTTTTCTTCCTTTCACAGTGTATTAAAGCCAAACTTTTAAACGTTCAACGTCAAGTACATTAAAATTACATTATTTTTTAAAGAAAAAGGACATATGTTATACTCATTTCAGATGCCGAAATTATTCATAAATTGTCGATTAAATTTTTTAAAATTTTAATTAATATAATTTTCCATATTCAACATTTTATATTTTCGTATTTTTTATATAAAACGAATTTTAAATAATGCAAATTTCAGTTCATTAACCTTTATAAATAAATTATGATGATGATAATAAAGTTAGTCGCTTGAAAAGGAGAAATTCATTAAATTTAAACAAATAATCATAATCTTACACAAATGTATGTACGTATAAGTATGTGTAAAAAAAGATAAATTCATTAATTTTAGTATTGGTATTAGGTATATTAAAGTTTATGAAAAACGAAAACCGAAAAAAGATCAAAATAAAAGAAGTACTTATTAAAAGCAATGAATTCCAGTGCATATTATGTACATTAATATTTTAAAATAAATGTGCTCATGTCTCTTATACGTATGTATATTTTGCCTAAAAACTGTATTTTATTTTACAATGGTAAAATTTTAAAACTAAAACATTTATTTCTTTTTTATCATTTAAAATTCCATATATGTATGTACATACATGGATGCATACGAGTGAATTTGTTATAGGTTTTATGAACAGAATTGCTACATTAGTCATCAAAAGCCAACAAACGCGAAAATTTAAAAAATTTTAAACCATTTCTTTTATCTTTTGTTATTTGTTATTACTTTTCTTTATTGTTATTTTCTCTTCTTTTTAAAAATAATATAATTTTGTACGTATATTTGTGTGTATAGAAGTATGAATGTTATTTGTTTGATAAATAAAAACGATAAAAAGCATTTCAAATAAATTTTTTTTTTTTTGGTTTAAAAATAAATTACTATACGAAAGAATTTTGGAACGATAATGTGCTACACATTTCAAACGGTGTACATTACACATGTGTATGTACCTATATATCTATATATGCATGCATGAACTGAATATACATATCATGTACGTTAATTGAAAACTATTATTTATTCTTTTGTTTTTCGTTATGTTTCTTCACTTTTAAATTATCATTTTAAACCGATCGATTTTTGTATTCGTCATAACTTTATTTTATTTTTTGTTTTTTTATATTCATAAAGAACTTTAATATAAATTATAATTTTTCAATGTTCTTCAAAAATTTCTTTCAATATAATTTCAAAGCTTTTTAAACTGTTTGTGTGAAAAAGCAACAATTTTATCGATAAGAAAAGTATATTTGTACAAAACCCGAGAAAATTAATTACCTTATCCCTTTACAATTGAATTGATAAGCATCAACTTGTTGCTAGTTACTACACATAAATAAGAAAATAACTTTCTGTCACTATATTTTAAACTAATCTATAATGCTCTTACATTTAATACACAAAAATATCTATATATATTATTAACTCTGACACTGAATAAGAAAAAAGTTAAATTGTTTTTATTTTTCCTTGTTTACAATGTAGTCATAGTAGTTAGTAAATTCTTACAGGATTTTAAAGTAAAGTTTTTGTTAGTTTGAATTTTATTTTAATCCTAAAGATTACAAAGTGGTGATATCATCCAAATACAATTATTGTACAACACGACAAAGGTAAAAATGAATATGTATCTATTAAATGTATACTTATAACTGTAGAAAATAATGTCCCTGCAATATCTGACATTGCATAGATGCAGTATTCTATTTTCACGAAAATCTACCAGGCTACAAGAAAAGAAAGGCGTTTTTATAATAACATTTATAAGAATGCAATTGTGTGTTTTCGATACACATACCATAAAAATAAGGAAAATTGCATGTCTCCATGGGGTGATTAAAAGATTTCTTTTGCTTTGTGTTAGCATCACATGGCTAAGGATTTTGGTTGTATCCTTTGCATTTATTATTTAGTTAACTGGTTACATACTATAGTCACCATCATCATTTACTAAAATTAAGAACCAGAACAAACACAAGCCAAAAATGTTGACAACTAAGACTTGTATTAAGTTGACTTACCATTATTTACTAAATGGATTATTGCTTTTAAAATGATTATATCGTAATCGAAAAACTCATTTTAGTGTTACTAATTGGTTACTTATTGTTACAAGGTATTTTGTTTTTGTTTTGGTTGAAGTTGTAATGCATTCATGTTGTTAAAGATTAAAAAATAATTATGTATGTGCAGTATGTGCTTTATGTAATATTGCGTAACACTATTTAATTAATTAACTTTTAGAAGGAAAAAAAAATGAAATGATAGCAAGTTGTCAATCTGTTGTTAACAAGATGTTTGGATTTATTGAATACTGTCGTTATTATGTACGTATCACTTATGTACTTAAAATCTCTTAATTTTTTAACTTAGTGTATGTAAAACAAATAATAACATTAACACAAATTTTCCAATAAATAGGTAATACATATATACATATGTAGATGCAATTGTATAGACTGCATTGCAATATACTCATTGGTATTTATATTACGTGACATTATATAATTCATTTAAGCTTATTAGCAAATAACTCAATATTTGACTAGATATTATAATTATTTCAAATAATTTTCCACAATATCTTTTATGCTTTATTTTCACAATGAAATGCATTGAATACGTCCAATCATGTTCTAGTGAATAAATCCTCATCTAACCTATAAATATGAATCAAATCTTTTCATTTAGAAATGGTATTTCCAATACACTATTATCTTTTTATAACAATTAAAAATAAAAAAAAAAATAAAATGAATTGAATAACTTATTGACAACATTTACAAAATGAAAAAATTTCATGTTGAAATTGATTTGCATAATAAGTGAAATATTTTGAAAAACAAATTGCATATAATGGATTCTGCATATTATATTTAAAGTAAAATATCATTTTTCTTAGTATTATGACATCTAATATTGCAAAATACATATATTAATTACACTGTACATATACAATAAAATATATTCATACAATTTATGTATACATTAAATGAAATGTAATGAAAAATAGATTTTTATTCTTCATTGCATGTACCTATGTATGCAATAAATTCTATGTAGGTACGTGTATGTATAACTCGAAATCTAATCATTATTCGAAGTGCATTCTTTTTCAATAAAAATGCAAAATGGAAAAATCTTTAAATGCATGTTTTACAAATATATAATAAAGAATATATTATACATATTTAGAATATATAGTATGTATTAAAAAGATATGAATATATTTACATATAACATATTATGTACATAATATTTATGTACGTGTACATTACAGATTTATAAAACTAGGAAATACATAATTTAATGTAAAATTCAATGAAACAATTTTTATTTTTCTTTAAATATAAAAATGTATAAATATATATATATGTACATACATACGAGTATTGTATAAGTATGTAGAAATTCTTGTACATTTTTTTTCATATGCATTTAATTTAACTACATATGATACTGTACTTAATTACGCTCTATGTAGGTTCTCGTCCTTCATCCTGAATTTTCTCAATAGCTATTTGTTAACTTCTCGTATTTCTATAAGACAGTCTCTTTGACTCTAATTGGCTTACAGCCAGATTCTTCTGCAAATAAATTAATTTTCCGTCAATCCCATAAATCTGGGTTTTAATTCCACTGTACACGGCAAACAGATACTGTGTAAATCGTATTATGTATACAGTACACAAAATGTTACATTATATAGTTACATGTATGCACATATATAAATAAAGACTATGCATATATGTACATAAAAAATACGTATAGATGTGTTTGTACACATACACAAAATGTACATGTAAAATGCACCAGCTAAACAAATATGTAATTTATTTAGGTTACATTGTGTAATTTTAGAACGAATGCAATTAAATTTTAGCTACAGAATAATCGCGATATGCATAAAGTGCATGAAAGTATACATATATGTATACATGCATATACGTAAATACATACTTACGCCTTTAGACAATTTTGTTGGATTTTTCCAAACTAAGTTTAGCACCAAACAACTAACAAAAATATAGAAATGTCTTAAGATTATAATACATCTTATAGCAAATATGAACATATACACATATGTGGATTCTCTAAGAGCTATACATAGTGTATGTATGTACAATGAAATGCATTTGGTTGTTTTATGATTTTGGAATTTCGCGGAATAGAATACTGTTCACTTTTGCATAAATGATATTATATGAGACATATCCCATATGAACATTATTTCTTTTTAATGCTTAAGATTATACGATACTTTATCGAAAAACCCTCAGAAATTTAGCCACAATATTAAATGTGTATTTGGTACTCATGAATCATAGAGTCTGGCTCTAAAATAAATGCATACCACAAATATGTTTTACGTTACTATTTCACATGTATGTTCACATGTACGTATATTTGTACACTATATAAATAAATATATATTTTAAAAGAGCCTATATATACGTATGTGTTCTGGCGTCTTAAAGTTCATAATAAAAATTAAAATCATTGCAGCCGCCATCGTCATCATTCCAATGATCGTAATTTGTCTTATCTTTGGCTTATCTTCAAGGGATTTGTGGACACTTAGTATGATTATGAATTTATGGTTTCTTTATAAATAAATTATTGCCATTCATACATACATACACAATAAATTTTCAGTTTTATTCAAATTTTTGTTTTTGAAAAATTTATTTTGAATCATTACATGTACGTAGATACACGTACTTTACACAAGTTATATCATAAAAAAATGTTTTATTTCGGTATTGGGAATTCGAACTAAATTTTTATTATAATAATATTCAAATGAACAATGATGTATGTCACATCGGAAATAATTTCTGATTATGACTCTCATATTGTATTAGGTCAGTTAAACTTCATTAGAAAAACTTGAAAAAAAAAAAATAAAAACTTCTCCTTGATACGTAAATAAACTTAGAAAAAGCATTCACAATCAAAATAAAAAATTTGTTTAAATTAAATTTAAAAGTATTATAAAAATGTAGTTTTAAAAAAACAACGTTTCAAAAAAAATCGAACTAGAAAAAAAAAAACTACTCGTTTTTCTAAGTTTACAAAAAATGAAAAAATATTTTTTGAAATAAATTTTGTCATACTTGATTTTTGCTTTATACTTAATTTTCTCTATTTTGGCACAAAATGAAATTAAAACTTTTTATAAAGGGTCAAGCGATCCAAAAAAAAAAACAAAATCTAAAAATATAAAGTTATTAACAAAACATAATAAAAACTTTTTAAAATATCCTTAAACTTTGCTTACATTGTGTTATTTATATGAAAATAAAATTCAACCATTTTACAACAATATAATAAAATCTTTACTGTACGTATTCTCAATTTTTATGTTTTACATACATACATATATCTTATTTTGCTTCGGAAAAATGAAACTTTTTGTCAAACTTTCTTTTAAATAAAATTTCATTTAATATTTCAGAAAGGATCCGAGACATTTTTTCTAGTGATTATCAATCATTGACATTTATAATGTCAAATATCATTTAAAAATTTTTATTGAATTTTTTATTTTACATTACAACTGCAACACATACTGTAGAAAAAATCAATACAAAATCAAATGAATTTCTGTTTTAATAATCTACAAATTGATCACACATTAGAAAAACTCATAAAACGTTACTACAAAAACCAATAATATCTGGGAAAAAGTCAGTAATGAAATCTTTGTTACATAAAAGTAAAGAAAAAATGAATTGGAATCAAATAGAAATTGTGTACGTACAAGGAAATAAAGTTCACATAAACTTTATAAGTTATACATTTGTAATATGTAACGTCCATATTAAATAAGGATTTTTAAAAAATCATTTTCCTTTTAATTTATCCAGTTATTTGTTATTTTTTCCCTTTGAAATTTTTTTTCCGCTATTTTCCATTTTTCTCTGCATTATTTAAAGATGCACAAGATAAAAAACAAATAATGAAAAAAAAAATAATACAACAAAAAAATTCTTTTCACCAAATTAATTAGTCTCTTCTGATTATCTAATTATCTTTTGTGTCGTGTGCAGGCAGACTGTGCTTTTTGTATGCTTACATTTGTTTCTATACATTTGCGTTTTATTATATTTCCGTTTGCAGCAAAAATAAAATGACGGTTGTCATCAGATTCCTGGGGCTTCTAAATGAAGTGTTTAGAATTTCCACTTTACATAATATCATGCAGTTTTCATTACAAAATAGAAATCATCATAATAAATTATCGTTAATAAAATGTGGAAAAAAAATTGTATGTACACAAATGTATGAAATATAAAACCTCTGTCACATTCTAATTAAACGTGTAACAAACATTTTATAATTTACACTGAATATTAATTTTATTATTTTAAAAACATAAAAATTCTAAAGCACTTAAAGCATTGATTTTTTTTTTTTTTTTTTTTTTTTTTTTTTTGTAATTTTATACAAAGAAAATGAACGCATTCAACCAGAATTTTTAATTTTAGAAACAAAATATTGCAATTATGCAATGATATATAAAAGTCTCGTTAAAACACGTTACAAAAATTTTTGAAATTTTGAAAAAACTTTTTTCTTTCTTTAATTTACTTTAAATAAAAATATATTTTTATGTGCTTATAAATTTCATGTGTAATTTTTTTGTTTTGTAAACAAAATAAAATGTGTGTATGTATATGTACGTTTACTCATATGTACAATGCTTGCATGTGGTGAAACAATGATTTTGGATTAAATTACATTAAATATGATCATATCTTTTATTTATAACAAATTTGTTGCTTAAATCGAAAAACATATTTTGGCCTTTAATATGATATTTGTTTTTTTTTTTTGTTTTTTTTTTTGCAAACAGAATTCATAAATTTTATTTGACTCATAAATATCATTTAAATTTAAATACAATATTTATTTTATTTTTTTTTTTTATAAAATTAACACTGGCAATAATTTGTGCACAGATATCTGGTTACCATATGTTTCTCATAAAAATAAAAATCAGTTTGGTCTTTACATGATCATGGGCAATTACCAAAGTAAAATATGCTCAATATACATATTTAGTAAAGATCTTTTTTAAATTAAAACAAATTTTTTTAACAAAACCCGTATTGTTGGAAAATTTTCATATAAACCGAAAATGTTGTTTTAGTAATTTTAAAAAACAAAACACAAAGATTTAAATGAAATAAAAAAAGTTGATACGTGATAAGAAATTTTAAGTGATTAGGAAAAAAAAAGAAAAAAAGTGAAAAAGAAGAGAGTGGTGACAAATATTCAAAATGCATCTTTTAGCTCCAATGGAAAAATCACAAAGTACTTTATATTCTTCAAATATGTCAACTTCAACTAAATCGATGGCTAGTTTTGATAGCAATAGTCTTAATACAAATGGTAGAATTTCAATAAAAAGTGATGATGATATTGCTACAAATGGTGATCAACAGTGTAATGTTAATAATAAAAATGTCTCATTGAAATCTACGAAAAATATTGTAAATGGAATTAATAATGATAATGAGAATAATTATTATAATGATAAATGTGGCGATGGTGGTTATAATGAAAATTGTGATAAAACAGGTGAACAAAGTGATAATGATTCTTCTGATTTATCATATAATGAATGTGATATCACTCTTGTTGATGATGTAAATATTTTAAATGAACCAAAAAATGAAGCTGAAATGATGTTTATGGAAATCGTTGAAATGTTGCGATTTGAACAAGAGGTTTGAATTTATATTGATTATTTATTTTAAAATCTTTTTTTATTAACCGCTGATAATATTTATTAATGATATCAATGCGGCGGTTATCACTCTTTACTCAATACTATTAATAGCAATATGAGTGTTGTATTTATGACCTACTTAAAAAACATCAATCAACTAAAAATAAAAATTTGATATAACTTTAAACTTGTAAGATTATGCTTATCAAAATGCGATAAATATATTTTCAATTAATTCACATGTATGAATTTTGAAAATAATTGAAATTGTTCAAATTATTATTATTATTATTATTTTATTTGTTTATTTGAAAGAAAATTTTATATTTGGTCATATTTTATTCTTTTAAATTACAATTTAAATCCAAAATTAAATTGAAATTAAATGAGAAAAAAATTTTTTAAATTTTATATTTTCTATTTGTAAGCGAATATGATAAAACTGAAAATTTTATAGAACTTTGATCTAAATTCAATAAATGTGATAAATCAAAATAACAAAAAAGTGACGAATAAAATAAAGTAAAATCATGCAGCATTTGTATTATGTATACAGTGAAAATGACCATATGTTGTCATCAAACAAAATAAAATCCCTTATTATGTCCATTATGTCATGCTATGAAAGAGTATCTTTTTTGTCAAATATTTTTATTATATTTTCGATGTATAGTGTGTCGATTTTGGAAAATTTTATTGAAAATTAATTCACTAACTAAAACTTAAAAAAAGGAATTTATAAACCGGTACAAAAGAAGTAAAAGAAAAAAAACATGTTCAAAACTTTTGAACAAAAATAAACGTATTTTTTTTTTTTTTTTTTTTTTTTTAATAAAATGAATAATAATCTACGCATACAAAGTCATAATTTAAAGCACAAAAAAATAATACATTTTCTTCTTTACAAAATCTACATATTATGTATGTATGTACATTTTTTCCGTTTTTTTCTTTAATTTTAAAGTTCCAACTAAACAATTTGCAATTTTTCAAAAGTCATTGATTACATTTTACTTCCAGCTGAATGAATCTCATTTTCCAGGTAGCTAATTATAAATTTAAAAAAAAAAAAAAATGGGAAAACTAAAAATACAACAAAGAACAAAATTGTAACAGAGAAAAATTGGAAAATGAAAACTTTGAAAATCCTTTTTTTTCCAAATACATAAAATATATATGTATAATATGTAAGTATGTACTTAAAAGAAAAAAAAAAGAATCTGACTTAATTTAAACATTTTATCTTGTAGTCTGTATGCGGTATACATATACATATACACTGTATACGGATGCATACATTTTTCAGTATTGTTTACTAGTTTTTACATTGCTTTTTTTTCTTGCTGATCATCATTATCCTCTAAGCACAGGATAAAAATGTATTCGTAATTATATTTTCTTCTTTTCATTATTGTATGATTTTTCAATATGTACATGTATTATTAACATCAGTATGTATGAATGTATAGTTATTTGCAAGACTAACGATGCGCATTTTTAAATATATAGCAAGAAACAATATGTATATTTCACAAAAATAAAATTAATAATAAAATACAACAAAATAAACACAAATGTACAAATGTAACAACTACATTTAATATGATTGTAAAAATGTAGATGCTTCTGTATGCCAAAGAAAAACCTCCATTTTAATTTTGTCTATAGTACTAAAAGATAAAAATCGTTTTTCTTCCTTCATTTTTATCCTTTTAATCTGTTTTTTTTTTTTGTGTGTTTTATTTGTTAGAAAATGATGGAGTTATGTAAAAGAATAAATGAAAAAATATAACAAAAAAAAAAACAACACAACAATGAAAACAGTGAATTCATTGTACATACATAATATTTTGTAAAATTACAGTAAAATTAACATTTTTTTAAAGTTCAAAGATAAAAGCATACGTTTTTTATTCTTCTTTTTTATACGTTTATATGTATATGTATATGCAACAAATTTTATGCATTAAAATCGAAAATTGCTTTTTTAAAAATATAAAAAAGAAAAATATATTAGAAATTTATTTTCAAAACAAATTATTTATGTAAAATGAAAACGTTTATCCAAATTGCGAAAAACAATGCAATATTATTTTTTGTTTTTCTTTTTTCTATATACAGAGAGAATTTATTTAAATTTGTGTGAATAATTTACAAATTTAAATTTTCTTGTTCAAGCATAAGCAAAATGAATGAATGTAAATAGTTGTGATTTTATGGAAATATGTACTTAAAAAGTTGTTAGATAGATGCTTACATACATATTATAAAAATTGTAAATTTGTAAAATTGAAAAAATTCGAAATTTAACTGAATCTCATTACATCATTATAAAATTTTAAAAGAAAAAAGATAAAACAAACAAAGCTTCCCATTGCATTAAAAACGCATAAAAACCAAATCTTTTCAATTTCCTTTAACATTTTAACAAAAATTCCTTGAGATTTATAACGAATCTTTTATCATTTTTTTACAAGTAAAAGAAAATCAATAAAAAGTATAAAATAAATTAGAAGTTGTAAGAAATGTTTTATTTCCGATTTATTTTTTGTTCGTTTTGCTATTTTCCAACAATTTTATATTTTTATATTAAATATAAGTAATTCTTAGACGGTAAATACACGAACAAATTTGAGAATAAGAAAAAAAAACATATTGCAAGAAATAACCAAGGACAACATTTTAATCTTATAGTAGTTATAAAATAACATGTAACATATAAAATGGGTATGTATTATGTTTGGACGTGTACGTGTAATACCGTTGTACATTTGGTATTTTTGCTTTTGACTTTTTCATGGCATTTTTCTTTTTTTTATTATTATCATTTTTTTGATGATGATGATACGATAAGAAAGTTCAATGGCAACCGCAATTTGTTCTTTTCAACTAATAAATATGAAGATATCTTTTGCTTATGCTATTTATACAACACGCGTCTACAAATATTTTGTATTTATTTTAATGTAGAAAATATTTGATACTATTCTACAACATTTGTACAAAAATAAAGTTAAGAAAAAGAAATTTGTAATACAAAAAATAAATAAGAATAATCAGATCGAGAAAAGCAGCATTATTTTATTCTTTAGAAAGACAATAACTTTTCATTAAAGTATTGACAGTAAAGTTTTTATCAGTTATTTTACTCCATTCTATGCGTACTTTTTACGTATAACGTATTCAGAAAAATATTGTATTCCGTAATTGCTAAATTCTTTGCCTTTTCTAAATTATCAATAATTTCAATGACAAAAAAAAGAAAGGAAAATACGTTAAAATCAAGGAAAAAAAAACATTTACATAAGATATTGTTAAAATTGATGCAATAACGTTTTAAATTTTACGAAAATGGTCAAACCCTTTTTAATGTTCAATAAAGCCTAAACTAAAATTACATTAAATGAGGCAGTATTTGTAATACACAATCATATAGTTTTTATAATGCATAATATAAAATAATTGTGCTTGTAATATTGTTTTATCATTTTTATTTTTTTGTTTTCACTTCATGAATTACATTAATTCTAGTTTTCATGAATTTTTAGTTGTATTTGTATATACATATATACGTATTATATAGACAGACAATAAACGCTTGAGGGTGGCTATTTTTTCTTATATCTATTTTCTTAAATAGTTCTTTGATATCTTACTCAAATTATAGACAATATTATCTAGACAAATATATAAAACTTACACATGCATATAAGTTATCAGTATATAAATATGGTACACAAAAGTCAAGTGTATATGTGCATACGTATAATGTATGTAATAAAAATTTCTCTATAAGTACATATTTACACATGTGAAATACTTATGGGAATCTTTTCGGGCAAAACAACAAATAAAAAAATCTTTTTAATCAAATTGAATTTTCCACATTTTTCTTTTGTTTTAGAAATTGTTTTATGTGTACCTAGTAGCAAATTGTGAATGGCTTTTGTATAATATCCTTTTCATGATTTTTGTTCTTGTTTATATTTTCTCTTATTATTATAAGGATTTTGTTAAAATTATTTTTATGGCTATGTAATGTTTATATATGTATGTATGGTTGTAATGTATTGTTCAAGAGCTGTATGATTCCTGATTTATATAACATTTTTACATTATGTCCAAACAAACCAACAATAATTTTTTCTATAAACATTTACTCCTACACAAAATGTAATTTATGTTGAATATACGTACATATACGATATGTACACAAAATGTGCACGTAAAGACTATTGTGTACGGGAATTTAAGAAATAAATTATATGAAATTGTTATATTATCTTTAAAATGGTAATTAAATTTTTCTTATATGAGGTCACTTCGCAACAATTTTATAATGGAGATAATTTTTTTTTACAAATTTTTAACGAAAATTTCTTGAATATTATTTTTGTTTTTACTTACGTAATCAAAAAGTGGTTCAAAGGATTTTTTTAAAAAAAATGTAATAGATGTCTGTCTTCTAATTACTTTCGTATACCACATGTGTATATGTATTGTATATAAACTACATTTATTTGTAAAAACATAAATTCCTTGAATATAAAATTTTTTACTTTTAACAAACTTGTATCCTCTTTAGATTTTCAAAGAATTTTCTTCTTACTAAAATTAAGTACATACATAACTTATATTTTCTAATTAAAATAATAAAAAAGTAAAGTTTTTAAAATTTTTTATTTCGTGCTCATTATTTTAAAAATTCTGAACTAAATATGACAAATTATTAAACTTGTAATCCTGACAAAACAAGAAAAATGAAATCTTATTTATAATTTTTATTTTATTTATTGAAGATCATTTATATACTGACATTAAAAATAAAATGTAATAATCTATAAGTATATGTAGATACAAACACAAAACGTTTTTTTTTTTTTATTTTTCAAAGTTATTAATTTATCTCCATTTATGCTTTTTTCTTCATAATATAAATTTTAATTCATTTTATCTGGAATAAAATCATTACATTTTGAAAAATGAATTATACATAATGTATATTTTCATTCATTTCTTAGGAAATTGTTATTAACAAATAATTGATATGTACCATTTTCATTGACAGATCAATTAAAATTGATAAAAATATATTAAGACAACTCAGACCATGTACAAATATAAATTTTAATTTGAAGAATTCAATTTGTTTTGTAGCTATATAACTATATCCATATAAAAGTATAAATCTAAAGAAATGTATTTTTATTTCTCAATTTTCGCAATAAAATCGCCTTGTCTTGTTTAAAAATATTTTCATTTCAGTTTTTTTTTTTGTTTTTTTTTTTTTTAGTTTAATTTAATTCAGACATTGAAAATGAAAGAGAAATAATACGAAGTTTAATTTAATAATTTATTTTAGTTTTCAATTATAGATAAAGTAAGATACAACTATGAAAGAAATATATGTACATATGATTATACTTTTAGAATTCTTTATGATTTACTTGTTATCTATTTACTTTCATTACATCTATACATAATAAATCGTGTAGGTAGTACTTTGTGCTGTACTTTCTTATACTTTTAACATTTTAATACAATTAATTTACTGAAATTTGTCAAAATAATAATTCTCATGTTTTCTTAAATTTAATTCATTTTAATTTAAATTATTTTTCATTTTATTGTAATCTTGTTAAAAAACAAAATGTATAAAAAAATCAAAATTTGTATGTACGTGTATATGAATAAAAATACCTACGCCTTTCATTTACATACCAGAATATTTTGTTAACCAGATTATATACCAACCAATAAAAAACGTTAAAATGTTTTATTTCCTCTGTTTAGCATACAACTCACGATTATCACACGAAAAATCTTTTAAAATTATACAAACATTTAGTTATATACATATATAGAATTCAAATATTCCTGTTAATATAAGGTAAAATCTAGAAAAAAAAAGTAAAATACAAAACAGAAATTTTAACCATAGTCAAAAATAATGGGTTTATTCTTAAAAAGTCAAAAAAAAAAAAAAAAAAAAAAAAAAAAAAAAAACAAGAAAAATAAAAGCAAAATGTAAAAGAAGAAAAAGTACAAATTTGTAAATGTATTGTGTTTATTTATATTTTTATGACCGTGTAATTGTAATAATAACAGTAATAAATACATACATAAATTCTTATGTTTTACATAATATGCTATATAGAATAAAATATATAATGTATACACTATAAAAAAAGAAAATAAAACACGTTCATATGCTTATGATTCATGAACAACTCATTTTCTTACATTAATCTTAAGCTTCTTGAATACAAAATAAGAAATAAAATGATTTTGTCATCATTTGAAATTTATTTTACTGTACATACTTTTATTTTGTAATCTTTTGCAAAAAAAAAAATGTAGCAAATAATGATGACAAATTATTTCTAATTAAATAGATGTCCATGGAAAATAAAAAAATAATAACAGAAGGATTGCAAAAATTTTTATCGCTACAGGTTTACAAAATTATCATAAGATTTACATAAGCGGAACAATTTTTTTTGCTGTACATAATTTACAAGACATAATTTTACAAAAAAAAAAAAAAAATGCAAAAATTTTGGAAGTAAAACCAAATTTTATAGGTCAAATTGAGCAATGCAAAAAAAATAAATTTTTGTTCATAACATAAAAATGAGATCAGTTTAAATGCAAATATACTATAATAAATGTCTTAACATCTGAAAATCTGCATATTTTATTTAACTAATAAATTAAATTAAAAATGTTCATATTTTTTTAACCTTGAACAGGTTTGTACATAAATACACGAGAAAAGTATTTTTATTACACATCACAGTTTAAAAATACATTTCTTGCTTTTTATTTAAAAAAAAAACGAAAGAAAAAATCAATTTACCTCCACCTTCAAACTTTTATTTCTTCTTATTTAAATATTTAAAAAAAAAATTGTACATATCAATATACATTATTGTGACTCATGACGCAGGAAGTTAAAAAAAAGAATTGATAAAAAGAAATCCAACATACATGACACAAGAGAAACAGTGTTAAACAAATAAAAAAAAAAGAATTGTTGAATTAAGGATTACCACATTCAATAATTTCAATATTTTTTTTAAATCTACATATCATGTTTACATATTATGGATATGTACGTGGACTTTAAATTTTATGGGTGTTTCCATTTCAACAGTTTCTTGTACCTTCAATTTTCTGTACAATTTTTTTTAAGATAGACAGATTACATCCAATAATTTGACATCAACTTTTTACGTTATTTTCTCCATGTCATTTCACGTCAATCGCGCTATGAACATATTCACCAAGAAGTAAGAACGCACCCAAATTTTTTTAAAAATATTTATTTTTTCATTTTCTTTTTTCATTTTTTTTTTTTTAGTTTATTTTTAAATTCAAGTCTTTCATTTGAATAACAATGTACAAAAAGAATGTACATACATTTATGTGCATATATTTTACATTTGCGTATGCATTACGACGATCGTGTACAAAGTGCATACAGTGCATAATAGCATGCATTTTTAAACACCATATATACTAAGCGAATGTTCACATACAACATACATATGTATGTAAAGATCGGTTGGTAAACAAATTTAAACCATAAATTTGCATTAAATTTAATTTAAATGCAAAAGACATACAAGATTTTAAACAGAGACTATCTTATTTATTTTTATAGAAATTAAAATGATCAAACTCTGACTGAAATTCTGGCATGAATGCAAAATGTAAGACTTGTTTTCCAGCAATAATTTTTTTAATTTCACTTTGTAAGTAAGTAAGTGCATGAAGTAAATAGCGAATTATAAGCCATAAAATAGATACATTTTAGGCGCCGGCCGGCTACTTAATTTTGTTAGCAAACATAATTTATAATGGCATTAGCAGCATAATTTTCAATTGAATTCATTCATGATTCACTTTACCTTAAATCATTTGAATTCCTAACATATGTCCATACTTTGAATACTTTACAACATTAAATCCAATATAAATAAAGTAAAGAAGGTGTTTATGCGTGCATTTATTTAAAGAAAATTTTCTTTTTCTACATTACATATATACATATGTACGTATATCTATATGTATATATTTTCACTATCTTTTTCGTTTTCGTTTTTCTCTTTTTTTACAAAACAAATGAACACATGTGAAAAATTAAATTGCAAATAATGCAACTTTGTAAGCAACATTTACAGTACATTTAGATGCATATTGAAATGCTTATTTGTCCACAAGAACATAGAAAAAAAAGTGTAGTACATTACTCTCAGTGCTATTGCGTAAGTTAATGGGCATATAAATATATGCCAATTACAATGAAAATTTCTTATTTCAAATGGAAGTAATTTTTGTATAAATAAAGTCAAATAAAAAACAAAGAGTATTTGTTTATACACCAAAACTGATAAAGAAAATCAAAATTTGCACAAGTAAAAGACACAAACATGCACGCATTGTACGCAATGAAATGGAAAATAATAAAACTGCATACCTACGTGAATATTCTTTTAAATTCACATTATAAAAAAAAATCTTGTGCGTAAAGTAAATAACTTTTCAACGTATTTTTGTTATGTTATATTCATTTTCAAGTACACTTTGTGCATTTAATGCACTTTTTTTTAGTCTGTGTCGAATTTCATATTTTTTCCTGTTTTGAAATTGGAAGAATAAAATAAATAAATAAAAAAGTGAAAATGAAATTTGCAATTACAGCATTAAAAATCTTTACAAAAAATAAAACAAAATAATAATTGAAAAATAACAGCTGGCTTAATGTTTACGATTAAAGTTTTTAAACAGCGAAAATTGTATTATTAATATTTTTCTGTCCAGGTGTTATACTTTAATTACTCACTAAATTCATAGCATGTAACACTCTTTTCAATTTTCATTATGTAATATATGTTATTTATAAATTTTTAATTTTTGAAATTTCTATCATAAAAAACCATTCTTATTTTTGATTTAATTTTTCATCAGTTCAATGGCAAATTTTTAATTAAAACTATTTAAAAAAGAAGAATAAATAATAAAAAAACATAAAATTTATAGTATAAAATTTAAAATAAACTCGCATATAAATTTAATACTATAGAAGTTTTATTATTAAAATTTTTGTAAATCTTTATAATTTGTTCTAGTGAACAAATTTACCATAATCAAAATATTAAAAGTTTAAACAATAAACAAATTTACATCCAATTGAATTTTTCCTGTCATTTTGTTGTTAATGTTTTAGATTTTATATATTTATACAAAATTCATTCAAAACGTTTTCAAAAAGTCAAGTAAAATGGCTATAAAACAAACTTTTAACTTTCAACAATTACACACTTACTTACGTACATATATACGAGTACATACATATATAATGAAAGACGTATGTTTCGGGGTTTATTGGTGATGTTTTTCTTTTCTTTGACAACATTGTATTATATAATCATCACAATTTTCTAACATGCATACTTTTGAATTATACATATATTCCATAACCACACAATATCTTAACATTTATTTACTTTGCTTACGTACATATTTATTTATATACTGTTCACAGTTTAACAACTAATTCTAAGGACTTTACCATGTAATATTTGCCGTATACTGTACACGTATATATGTATGTATATTTTAGATATTTTGCTCTAGGGTTTCTCTTTACGATATTATTGCCTTGAAAAGTTTTTCTTTATCATATGTATACATACAAATATATGTAACATGGTTTATAATCATAACATGATGACGTTTGATTTTAGTTCATGTGTACATACAAAGAAATGTTTATAAGGATTCTCAGGATTCTTTCATCATTTATTTGTTATAATAAAAGATTTTTGTTATGATATTTTACTCAGTTTTCCTTTATCATATTATATTTTTACATTTTCACAAAAGTACTAGAATGTATTAATTCTATTACGAAACACTTTTTTTAGTTTTGTGAAATTGTCTTTTTTTATGCAAAAAAAAAAAGAAAAAAATACAAAAACAAAACAGAATTTTATAAAGTTTTTCTTTTAGTTATTTGAAAAAGTTTATTACGAATTTTTCATGAAGAAAAAAAAATTATATAAATGTTTAACGACTCTTATAAATTTAAATTTTTTTTCATAAATTTTGAATCACTTTTTTTAAAAAAGAAACTTTGTCGATACTTGAAATTTAAATTGGCTAGATTAATTAATAAAAGACGTTTTTAATTTCAATTTTAAAATTTTTACTATATGTATTTGTGTAGAATAAATGAATGATTATATATTTAAATTTAAAATATATATAGTATATGTATGTATATGCAAACAATTCATAGTGCTTAAGAAGCGAATCAATTAAATTTCCGCAAAGTATACAATAATAAAATTTGTAATATAATTAAAATGAGGGAATACACATAAGTAGAGCAGACAGTAATAATAATGATCGTAATAATAATTATGATAGAATAGAAATTATATAATTAAAACTAATTCAATTGTTCCATTGCAAATAACCATATGTTGCTGTTACTAAAGCTATACTGTTATATTGTTTTTGCTGTCTTTAACAAATTTCAAGAAATTAGAACAGATGACCGACAATTATATTAAACATAAATGAATCTAATGTGCTTTAAGTAAATGTAATTCATTTAGAATATACAAACTTCGTACATTACATTAAAAAACGTATAAATAATGTTTTTACAGTTACCCACAGTTTTTCCTAATTTCCATCTAAAAATAATATAAGAACGGAAATTAATTGAGAAAGAAAAAGAAAAACTATGGACAAAAAAAAAGTTATTTTGTTTTCCTTCATTTCTTTATCGCTATGTGCTATCAGACCATACAATTGAATCTTTTTATAAATGCAAATATGTACGTCTATCTATACATATATACACGTACATGCCATCATATAATAAAGTAGAAAAGGAAATCTTTCAGACAATTTCATCAATTTATGAAGGCAATAACGAACACAATTACACAACAAATTAAATTGATCACTTCTAATCATTAAACTAATTTAAGCACTTTGTTCAAATGATTTCAATTTTATTTTCCTGTTTATTCATTTGGTGTGTTTTTTTACTTTATATATAAAATAATAGTATCTTATTTGTTACAACTGATTGATTAAAAGGAATTTCTAATGATTAAATTTAAAAGTAACCCAGGTATATAAAAAAATATAATTACAAAAGATAATAATGGCTCATAAAATATTCATGATGATGATTACAAAATGTACTATATAATAAAAATCATTTATGCTTGATATAAGGGAAATACTTATTTCATTATATTTGAAACAAAGAATATAATACGGTGAAAAATCTTTTACTGTTACAACAACTGAAAAAATAAATTAGAAATTATTTTGAAGAAATATCAACAAATACGTAGCTTAAAAAATAAAATATTATTTTCCTTTTTCTTTTTTTTTCATGAAATTCATTTTTTCCTGATTTATATCCCACTGTGATTGTAAAGTACTTATGTATATGTACATTAAGCAAATTCTCGTGTGTAATTTTAAACTACTTATATGTAAATCTTATTCTTGTGTTTTTGCAAAATTTAATATTTTATTCGATTACCATATTTTCTGAATAAAAAATCAAATCTCCACAATTATGTATAGATATACATACATCTGCATACATATTTGCGTACATGAAAACATTTCCAAAAATTTCATGATATAAGAAAATTTTCAAATGCAAAGGATTTTCATATACAAATAAATGTCGTATATGTTACAATTATTATTTTGCTTGTTTTCTTAAAAGCGTATAAACACAAGTACTTTCAACAATTTTCCACAAATCTAAACATAAAATGTCAATTAGGCATATTATATGCTGCTGGTAGCACATTTAATATTTTATATTAACTGAAAATTCTATTATTATGATAATATAACAGGATCATTCATAAAATTCACAATAAGATAAGTTAAAATATGTAAGAACATGAAAATGAAGAAAATTTGTATTCATTAAATAATACAAATATGTTATATGTTATATATAGGTATATAAAAGATTACAAATTACTTAACATTTTATCATACATATGCTGTATGAAAATCTACAAAATTTACTACAACAGTTTATGACATATGTATAATACATATTATTTTAAGGCATCGCATAAAACATATTATATCGTTTTATGTATCATAGTATTTTAAGAAATTACTATGTATACGTATGCAAAATTTGTAAATAATCTTTTATCATTTTTGTATCATGCTATTATTTATTTTAGGATTTTTGACTACTAATGACATCAAACAATTATCATTAACAAAAGACATCATTATACTTTTGTAATGAAAATGTTATGTTTTTCTTTACAAATTATCCATTTTCCTGTATAAAAAAAAAAATCAAAAATTTTTCTTACTGAAAATTTTATAAAGTTTTTTAAAGTTATGAATTTATAACATGGAAAAAAATAACTAAGTAAAGCGAATGAGTTTGTACACATGAATCTCAAATATTTGTTAAGAATAAAAAAAAATGTTTACTACTTTACTCGTATCTTTGAACCACTCATACTCCTAATGGGTTACAATAAATGAAATCTCTTTTGTTACAAAAATACATATATGTACATGTGTTGTACACATACATATTTGTTATACCTATGAAGAGTAATCTTAACCAAATATAAACCAACTACAAAAATACGTTGATTTATCTAAATTTTTAATTTAAATTTAAACTTAAACCAAAATATGTAAAATACACATAAATGCAAATTTTCACATTAAATAAAAATTTTCTTTTTTTTAGAAAATAAAAGAAAAGAATAAATGAGAAATGAAAAGAAAGAAAATTATTTTTGATAAACATTTTTTTTTTTTTTTATGATTACAAAACTGTTTCAAAATGAATCCTTTTTACAAAAATTTTAATGCATTTAATATTTGCAATACTTAATTCATATTATTTTTGCTAAGATTTAAAAAACAAAAAAAGGAAAGTTTGAAAAGAAGTAGTAATGTATAAAAATATTTTATAAATTAAAATGTGTAAAAATTTTGTTTTTATACATTAAAACAGATTTCCTTTTTTTTTTTTTATTATACAATGAACATTCACTTGGTGAGAATCTCATTAAATTATTTTTTTTTTCTCTGCCTTTTTTTTTTATTATTTAACATCGTATTATCATTAAAAATTAGAGAGAAAAAAAAATTCTTTTATATTCGACCTCATATTCAAGATAAGAAACCCTTGCCATTATCATTATTATTATTATTATGTATAGAAGGAAAAAAAAAGAATCTTTTATCTTTCATTATTATTTTTGTTATTATCATCATAATGATTTCTGTCTTTCTCGTCCGGACTATTCCTACTGTTATGATTTCGATTCTTATATGAAGTAAACATCTTAAAACACAATATTACTCAGGTTACTGTTTACTATATATACATGCAATACACAAACTTATGCATAGACAACGCACACCTATATACATACATATGTATATTGTACGTTCCCATGTTTATAGTACGGAACAAATATAAAAGGTAGCAGGCAAAAGTCTATTTGTTTTATGTTTAACGTACATATTTACTTAAAATTACGGGATAAAGTTTGCATAATCAAAAATACTGGTAGGTAAATAATAAAAGGGAAGAATTCCTTTTGTTTTAAGTCAATAATCCTTTATGTATGGCATACATATATGAATGTGTGCACATGCCTTTGCTTATAAATGTACATACATACTTAACATACACACACACCAAAGTTTATAATTTATTAAATTTTCTGTTTTCATTCCTTTTATAAATTTTCAGATTTCACTAGATTTTTTTTTTAATTTTAAGCTCACATATTTGGATTTTTATTTACTTAGAAAATGAATAAATAAATAACCACCATAACTGATAATGGTATTTATTTTATAGATACACATGAATTACATGTATAAAATTAAATTTATATATTTTTTTAAATAATCGTATTAAGCGTGTCATACATTAATATTTAACTTTTAAAATTGAAAAATAAAAATTTTGAAATTCTATATTAAAACTGAAAATTAAATTCATACAATTTCTAGAAGGAAGCAGAAAATATTCTTCATAATATAAATTTTCATATTTATCTTGGTATAATTTTCTTCAAATACAACAATATTAAATTTCTTTATATATAATTTGATCAAGTAATTTATTTGTTTTTTTTTAAATCTTATTATTATAAATATTCATTTAGTTTTTGTTTTTCTTTAAGTAAATTTATTAAATTTTTTTCTTCCATTTTTGTATTTTTACAGAAAATGCGACAGTTTCAAAAAACTTTAGAGGATTTAAGTTCAAGAGTGGCATCAGCTGAAACAACAACATCTACATGGACACAACCAAATAATGCAAATGAAGCTACTGAACAGATGCAACATTTACAGAGACTGAGAGATAAAATGACAACTGCAGGTGCAATATTAGATGATTGTAATGAACAGCAAGGATTTTTTACTGCCAATCATGTCCTTGTGCCAAATCAATGTCTATCCAAATTAGAGGATCTTAATACAAGGTTCGTTTTTGTATTGTATTTATAACTGATTCCAAACAAACATTCTTATGTGTGATTTTTGTTTTCCTTCTTCAGTTTTTTTTTGCCTATCATAAAAATGTCTTCATTTTTTTTTCATTCGTAATTAATTAAATTTTTAGCTTATTGTATGACAAAATGTATGTAGCAGATGTTTTAAGTGCTATTTCTAATTTATTTGTTCAAAGCAAAGCAAAAACTTTATGTGTACAATTTATATATTTTTCTTCCGTTTTTTTAAATTCAATTCGAAAAAAAAAACAAAATGAATAATTGAGATTTATTTAGAAAAAATATTTTTATTCCTGGAATTTCGAAAGATTTTTTCACATTGCAATGAAAAATTAAATTTTTTCCTTTTCATTTATAATTTTATAAAATCTCATTAAATTTAAACTGAAAACCTAAATTTGATTCGAAATTATTTTTCATTTATTCAAAAATTTGCTTAATTCATTTAATTTAGAAAATTTGAAAATTGAATTTTTATGCTTAGAAATTTTCTATAAATTTAATTATGTTAGAATGTTAAAATGTTATATCAATGAAATATTATCTAAAACCTTTTAACCGTATAAAAAGCTATTCAAATACATTAATTTACTAAATCGACTATTGATCTTTAATCTACTAATTAAAACGTAATTTCAAACTTTTATTTATCTATTATAAATTTTGTATTCAGTGTTACCTGTATATCTACAGTGTTATCTATATACTTATATTGAAATCAAAATTATATAGTCGTATTTTATAAGAGTATATATACCATCCTATATAAACGTACACATACATACGTATATTAGGAAAAAAGCATTTGTGTTCGGGTAAACTAAAAGCAAATATTGGAATTCATGTCATTTAACGTAAAGCAATCAAATTGTATGTAGCATAATTGTAGTAACTTATATATAACATAAATATGTATGTATACACGAACGTGTATATTTCTATGTATTTTATTTCATCATTTTTGCAATTGAAATAAGGAGAATCCTTTTTTATTTGTAACAAAATCAACTAAATGAAGTATCACTTAATGGTGTTTCTAAAGTTAACGTTTCCTTCCGAATGGAAATTGTGTTATAGTTAACTTCATGAAATGTACACAATATCTACACCTATATGTATGTTTGTACTTAAACGTATACAGAATACCACATAAATTTGTGTATATTTTATAGATAGAAAAGCTAAAAATGATTTGTATCGTTATATATGTACTATATATGTGGAGGATATAATCACCATACTTTTTATTGTATTGTGTTTTAGTGTTAGTAGGATTTCTCATTCATAGAGTACCATGAAATACCATACCCTGTCAACTATTTGTGAATAATTATTCACAAACAAATCATAGCTGACGTACTTAGTTTTTCTTTTTATTTTTATTTTTGAATTTTATTCAACTCAACATTCTCATTCATTTATTCGTACCACCTAGATTACCATTACATTTACTTTGATCCACCTTAATCCAAAGTCAGCAATGTTTGGGTATTATACTTGAAAATTGAATTGCAAATTTGTGGTGAATGAACAAATGTATAGTGGTAGTGGTTGGGTAGTGGGTCGAACGCTTTTTCTTTCAAAAAATTCTAATTTTTGTTTTTTTGCTTTTTTGTAATTTTATAAAATTCTATAGAGCCAAGCAATTCTCGTAATATTTTGTGAGATTTTTAATTGCATCGTTTTTCATCATCCTTTTGTGATTTTTTTTTTTTTTTGTTTTTTGCATCATCGTCGTTATGTTACACAAAAATAAATAAAAAATATAGATTTATAACTTTCTTTTCTCTAGGGGTCATCGTTATTCATTTTTCTATTTTTTCACTTTTTTCTTACATTTTGTTTTTATTTCTTATATACAATTACAGAATGAAACTTCTACAAATTGCTATGGATGAACGTCAAAAAGTCTTAATTAATGCTGGTGCAAATCAGTCTATTGGAAATAGTGAAGATGGACGAACCACTTCAAATAGCGGCACTATAGGACCATTACCAAATCTTGGACAAAGTGTTAAACCACCATGGGAACGAGCAACGACAGCAGCCAATGTGCCTTACTACATAGAGTTAGTATATTTAAAAAAGTCGTTTATATATTCAAATCTTGATTTATTATTATTTTTCATTTCATTTTTTTTTTAATTTTATTGTTTATTTTTGTATTTTTTGCTATCTTAACGACAAAAATAATGCTTACATCATGTATTTACTTTTAATGTAGCCATGAACGTGAAACTACCCACTGGGACCATCCTGAAATGATTGAACTGATGAAATCACTTGCTGATTTGAATGAGGTTCGATTTTCAGCTTATAGAACGGCATTAAAATTAAGGGCTGTACAAAAACGGTTGGGTAAGTATTTTAAATTGATTTTTTTGAAAAAAAAAACAAATTATTTTCTTTTTTTTTTAACGTTTCTGTGTAACCTGGTGTAACGTTTCTATGTGTTGTAAACAAATATTCAATATTTTAATGATTACTTCACTATAACAAAAAACCCTATCAAGAGGAATAAATTCAATCCTTTGTCCTTTATTATGCTTTAATATTTCTTTGAATATTTTAATTTTTTTTCCATTCATACATATTCATGAATATTTTTACATATTTAAATGTGATTAACATTTTATTTTGTTTATTATTTTTCTTTTCAAAAATTTACAAAAAAAAAAAAAAAATTTAGCTTTGGACCGTATACCAATGTCAGTAGCAATAGATTCATTTGATCGACATGGATTAAGAGCACAAAATGATAAATTGATTGATATACCAGATATGACAACTGTTTTGCATTCATTATATGTAACCATCGATCAAATTGATTTACCTTTAATGTTAGATTTGGCCATCAATTGGATACTAAATGTCTATGATTCTCAAAGGACTGGACAAATAAGAGTATTAAGTTTTAAAGTGAGTGTTAAAATTACATTTACAATTTTTCAAAACGTTAATACTTGCTAAATAAAAACAAGTAGTCACATTTCATTTTTAAAATTTTGAAATTTAAATTTTATTCTAGGTTGGATTAATTTTATTATGTAAAGGACATTTAGAAGAAAAATATAAATATTTATTCCGATTGATTGCTGATCCAGAACGTAAAGTTGACCAAAGGAAACTTGGATTATTGCTTCATGATTGTATACAGGTTAGTTTTTAGCTCAGTTCTATTTTAAAATAGATATTTTCAAAAAAAATCGAATTATTTATATTTAAAATTTATTTATTGCTGGTACAAAAACTGTAATTTAAGAACATGAAAGTTTTTCAAGTTTTCCATACAAAATAAAAAAATTTAAAAAAAAAGTAAATATGTAAATAAAAACTTTATAAACAAAAAAAGTAACATCACGCCAATGTATCTAAAAAAATTTTCTTTAAAAACTTTGTCTTTAAAACCAAAGAAAAAATTATAAAAATTATAAAACCCTTTTTCGGTTCACCAAAATACTAATCTCTTTTTTCTTTATTTGTTAGAGTTTCTTTCTCTACTTTTTTTTTGCTTTATTGTTTAATTTACATTGCACGCATAATTTTATTTTAAATCTACGATGAAATCAAATTTTATACAATTATTAAATTATTTCTAACCGGCTGTTACACTTTTACACCCTTTTTAAATTAACCTCAGAAAGCAATTTAAAACGAAAATAATACTAAAAGGATAAATTTTTTTTTATTTTATATTTTATTGGATTATATGATTTTTTTTCATAGTTTTATAATTTTATTTTCATATTTCATAAGGTTCCTCGACAATTGGGTGAAGTAGCAGCATTTGGTGGTTCAAATATAGAACCATCAGTTCGTTCCTGTTTGGAAAGAGCAGGAATATCACAAGAAGGTAAATACAATTATATAGAAAAGCTATATATAGTATGTATGTGTATACATACATGACAAGAAATTGAAAATTTATTTTGAGGGAAATTTTTTTTTCATTCTTTGCACTGTAGGTCAAGGAGAGAATCAGGAAATTACAATCGAAGCACATCATTTCCTTGGTTGGTTACAACATGAACCCCAAAGTTTAGTTTGGTTACCAGTACTTCATCGATTAGCAGCAGCTGAAAGTGCAAAACATCAGGTTAGAAAATGATAGTTTTTATTTTTACACTTCAATTCACAAAGAATATAGAACTAGTAAAGAAAATTTCTAATTATATCGTATCTTAGTGACAATTTTAATTATTGAATTTTTCTCATTCATTATATTGATAAATTTACCCATATCATTACAATTGACAACAACCCACTCATATATACAAGACAACATATACGTATTGTGTATAGCATTTGTACTTTTGTAGGTTCCAAGTAACACACACCTACATACGTACATACATACATTTTTATGTTCGATTCGATATTCTGTGACAAAAGTTATTTTTAACCCAATTATAATTTTTTTTCCGTATTTTTATTATTTCTTTTCTAACAGGCTAAATGTAATATTTGTAAAGAGTATCCAATAGTTGGATTCAGATATCGTTGTTTGAAGTGCTTCAATTTTGATATGTGTCAGAAATGCTTCTTTTTCGGACGTAATGCCAAAAATCATAAACTTAGTCATCCAATGCATGAATATTGTACAACGGTAAGTTCAATTTATAGAATTCTAACTTTGAAATGAGAAAATAAAATAATAATAATAATAATAATAATGAAATTATGTCCTACTAACCTCGTGATATCATTGTTTTTAATTTTATTTTTAATTTTTTCTTTTTTCTCATTTCTAGACAACATCCACCGAGGATGTACGTGATTTTACACGTGCATTAAAAAATAAATTCAAAAGTAGAAAATATTTCAAAAAGCACCCTCGGGTTGGATACTTACCCGTTCAAAGTGTTTTAGAAGGTAAGCAATGTATACAATGCTTTTTATGTATACGTTTAATGGGACATACATATCTATGTATACACGTCGCAAAACAATTCACAATTATTCTCGAGAAACTTTAAAAAAAAAAATTTTTTTTTTTAATTTTTCATTTCACTTTAAGTATAACGTCTTTTTTATACGTATATCCACTCTTTAATTTCTTTCTATTGTTTCATGTTTCTACTTTTTACTTGCATGAAATAAAATTAAAATTTCATTTATTCTTTTTCAGGTGATGCACTTGAAAGTCCTGCACCAAGCCCACAACATACAACTCATACTCTACAAAATGATATGCATTCCCGCCTTGAAATGTATGCATCACGTTTGGCACAAGTTGAGTATGGTACAGGATCAAATTCAACACCAGACAGTGATGATGAACATCAATTAATTGCACAATATTGTCAAGCATTACCAAATAATGGCACTGCAGGAGGACCAAAATCACCTGTACAAGTAATGGCTGCAATGGATGCTGAACAAAGGGAAGAATTAGAAGCAATTATTAGAGATTTAGAAGAGGAAAATGCAACATTACAGGCTGAATATGACAGATTAAGATCAAAGCAAACACCAAGCACAACACCAGATGAAAGTCAAAATAGTGGAGGTGTGCCAACGCAAGGACAAGTAAGTTTTGGAAGTTATAAATATGTACATACATGTTCATAAACTAAAAGCAAAAAAACAGTAGAATAAATTGTCATGTACCTGTTATTTCTTTTTCAATTTATAGGATATGATAGCTGAAGCTAAATTATTACGACAACATAAAGGACGTTTAGAGGCACGAATGCAGATTTTAGAAGATCACAACAGACAATTAGAAGCACAGTTGCAGCGTTTGCGTCAACTACTCGATGAACCTAATGCCATCAGCCAGAAACCATCTACACTACAAACAAGATCAGTTACAGCATCGCAATTAAACACTGAATCCCCAGCGAAAATGCAACAAAATGGTCACTATGAGCAAAATACAAGTAAGTGTTTTCCAGACTTACTAAATTACAGAGACTTTATGTTGACACCCATAAAAATACTAGCATCTGTGTACCTTTAAACTTATAATTTAAATACAAAACACATTAATAGACGGTATTTAATTGATGAACATTTTTTTTAAATTGCAACCGTCCTATAATAATTGTAGGAACACAAAACTGAAATTTTAACTTATTTCCATTAGTGTATCCGTTATAACTAACTGTAACGCCCTATATACATAAATCCCATTTATTGTTTTGTGTCTGTGTCATCTGTTAGATGGTGTCGGTGGCATGCCAGCAGGTGATGGTAGTAACATTCAAAATGGTTCGTCTGGTGCACCAGGAGTTGGTGGTGGTAGTGGACAAGGTGGTAATGGGCCAATTGGTTCTAATCATATAATTGGAGATGATGGTCGTCCACCACCACCACCACCACATTCCAGTCTTCTTCATATGGCCGGTAATTGATGTTTTCCTTAAACCAATGTTTAACGAGTTTTTAACGTCATCCATTTATATAGTTTTGTTTTTATTAATGTTTATTTCGCTGTTCTTATTTTATTGTGTTTTATTGCATTTGTATGATATCGTATTATTTTTTATTCATTGTTTAATACCCGAAAAATATCTTAATGAGTTCTTTATTTCGTTTTTTTTTTTAATTTTATTTTTCGTAATTGTTGGCTTTTTAATTTACATTTCTTGCTTTCAGTCAATTATCATATTAAAGAATACCCTATCCATTTTCCTTCTTTTTATCCCACCCACTTAATTTGTAACATTATAACATAAATTAACTTAAATTTTATATTTCTTTTTGTGCTGCATTTAACATTGCTATTTCGTCTTGGCATTTTGATACTGGTACTTATCTAACACAAAGGACGAATATAAAATGGTAATTTTAAAAAAATTTTTTTCCTTTTGTTTGGGTTTTTCTTTTCGCTTTTATTTTTACAGCAGATTTTTTGATACCTTTTCTTCTATTTTAAATGTAAAATTATCCCTTGTGGTTTGTATTTTAATGGTGTTGATGTTGTTTTGTTTACATTTTTATTTGCTTGATTCACCTTCTTTTTTTTTTGTATAATAAAATAAACTAAGAACAAAATTAAGTGTAAAATGACTTAAAATTGAAAATAACCATCCATTCGTGTTTTCATGAAAAAAATTTGAAGAAAGCAGTATAGAAAAAAAACTGTCTAAATGTCTACGAAAAAGAAAAAATGGGTAACTACGGTCGTGGTTTCGCTTCGGTAACAGCAAAATCCAATATTAATTATCATTTAATGTAACTTTAGTATTTCACAAGAGAATTGGTTTTCTTTCTATTTTTCTTTTTTTTCTGTAATATTACTCGTATATACAATTTTTTGTTCTTTCGATTTCTTTCCTTAGAAAAATAATTAATGATACTTTGGGTCGTAAAATTTTCGTGGTTACTCAAACCCAAAAAAAATAATAATTTTTTCATGTTTTTTCCTCTAAAGAATGTTTAACAAGACGTAACGAATTATGTATTTAAATTTCTCTCACCTCAGTATGGGGAAGAAATAATATGATGAAAAATTGGTTTATGGTTTATTATTCATAATTGAAAAATATATTTTGAAAATAATACTGCTTAGATTTTTTTTTATTTAATGAAATGAAATGCGAGAGAACGAAATTATTTTTCTAAATTAATAAAAGGCTTTGTAATGGCTTTCAATAATGAATAATGGAAAAAAATAACATTCTGTTGGTATACAAGAAAAATTAATTAATAGTACAAATGAAGCATATGGTGAGATGAAAGCTTTAAATAAATAAAAATTTATTAATGAAAAATTGTAATCATTATTGAAAAAATTTTCTTCTTAGCCTTACACAAAATAAGACTAATTTAAGACTTAGAAGGTGATTATTATTTCAAATTTTTAAAATATTTTTTTTTGGTTGAAATTTTAATTTAATTTAATATTTTGTACACCTACGTGGGTAAAAAATTTTTAAATTTTCTGAAACAAGAAAAAGATCAAATAGTATAAAAACAACTTTTTAATTTGAATTCATTATGATTTTATGAAAATTAATTTCATTTTCAGGTGATATTGGACGAGCTGTTGAAGAATTAGTAACAGTTATAACTGAACAAGAATTAGAACAAAGTAAAAATGAAAACGAAAATTCTGATGATATTTTAGAAACTTAACGTGATTTTCATTTAAAAACGAAAAACGTATATATCTTATATGCTATATACAAAATAACTTTTGTATATTAAATGATTCATACGTTTGTGTTTAAATGAGAATTAATAATACATTTCACTTAATTAACTATATACCTAAAATGTATATTTTTTTAAAGATACATTCATAACATATAAAATTGTAATTATTATTTTTTTTCTAATTTTATTTTATTATTATTATTATTATTTTGTTTAAATTCGTAGAGTTTTAATTAAATTTTCTGTTTCATTACTTTATTACTTACATGAAAGTGTACACAATAGTTAGATCAACTGATTATTGAAAATATCTTTTCATTGTTATAAATTTTATATTATTTAAACAAGCAATTATAGATTACATTAGGCAGTTGAAAATTTAAAATACGTAAAATTAAAAAAAATATATATATAATAATATTTGTAAAAAAAAAAAATTGAATTACTTACTATAGGAAATAAAAGAAAATTTGCTTATATATTGTTTAAAATTTTGTTTTTTATTTTCCTTTTTTGTTTTTTATTTTTTATTTCTTTCTTATTTATTTATTTTTTATTTTTACTTCGTACTGTTTTTCATTTATTGGACCGAATTCTCAATGTTTAAAATTTTGCCTACACTTAATCATACTCCATTTATTGAATCATCCGTCTTTGCCGATTTCAGACAAAAGAACGAAAAATCCATAACAGAATTTATAGTAAAAATTTTTGAAATTATTTTAATTCTTTTATTTATACATAACTAGAAGAAATGTAATATCATGTAGAAATATCCTGTATAAAAACACAAAATGTTTAATTAAGTTATTTAAATTCTTCAAAATTAATTACCTTAAAAAATATAATAACAGAATTTTCTTAGAAATAATAAAATTCAAAAAATTAAAAGACATCTAATAAAGAAAATATTTAAATAATTTTACTGCGTGAAAAATATTTTCCCGTGAAATTTAAAAAGTTACGGAATTCATTGATGCCATATTACAATCTTTTCTAAAGTGATTGATATCATTATAATGAATTATGTGAACAATTTTACAGTGTTAAAATTCTTTAGAAATTCTTATTTACATAAGAATGCCTTTTCATTGATTTTAACATTATTTTTTTAACAAGCCTGAAACAATAGACGCTGTTTCGCTTTTTATAAATGACAAAATCCTTATTTTAATGGCAGTTTATTAAACAATCGAATATATAAGTAAAATTTCCCTAAAAAGTATAAATACATAAATAACTGAATAAATACAAGAACAAAAACACGTAACTTTTTCTTATCGTTGAAATGAAAATTGAAATTTTAATTTTCTTTAAATTTACTTGATTTTTATAAATTAATTTTAGAAATATGATCAATCAACGCTGATTGAAAAAAAAAAATGAAAATAAATTTCCTTATATTCTTGTCCATCATTATTTCCATTATAACTTCACTTTTAATAGATTGAATATTATATAGTTTATAATCATGTTGTATAATTTTTACGATTTTTCTTCTACCATATCTTCTTCTTAAAAGGCACAACGACCCGATGTGAATCATATCAATAATTATTTATTTTCTGTTTTTTTTTTTAAATTTTTTTTTTAATTCCCATTTAATTTTTTGTTATGTTTTTAAGTATTAACTTCTACATATCCTAACAATCGTATCGAAATATTTTTAAAAATTTTTCAAAAAAAAATTTAAATATTTTTAAAATCTTTTTTAAAAAAAAAATAATAATAAGACAAACATAAAAAAAATATGATAAAATAGATAACCAAACGAATTTATTATACAAACGAAAATTTTATATCCATTAAAATTAGAAAAATAAAAAAAAATAAAAACAATAAATAATATTTAGACAAAAAAATTTTTTTCCAATGAAGATTTACATGATTAAAATAAAAAACATTAAAAATATAATAATTGAAATTAATAAAAAAAAAAAAAAAAACAAAAACAAAAATAAAATTAGAATTTCACATATCTTAAAAACAAAAATTTGATTCAATAAAATAAAATTACAGAAAATTTATCAATTTTTTAAATATACCTATACATACATACATATTATGAGAAGTAACTAAAAGACCAAATATGAGTTATATACTATATCAATATAATATATAATATACCAAATGCATAAATTATAATGGAATAAATCAATAAACATGAATACATGATGGATACTATACTTAATAATACTGCGCTACTACTAGTACTAATACAATTTATATTACAATACACACATACATATATTTGTAATACAAGATATTAATAATACTATTCGAAAAAGAAACAAAAAAATGAAATTTTAATAGAAGTTTATAAGCATTTACGTACACACAGTTACATACGAATACGAATATACTGAAAAAGGATCATTTAATGGAATTTTTCAAAAAATCTAAATTTCAAATAGGTAAACGTAGTCACGTAGAGAAATGTATAATTTTCCTAAACAAAACATATTACTATTAAAATGATTATTGAAGCACTTTTCGGTGCTCTGCAAATTACTGGTACTCAAAGGCATTCGAACTGCAGATCTAAATGATCAAACGTGAAGAAAGTAAA
Source organism: Anthrax anthrax (assembly GCA_963971155.1). NCBI lineage: Eukaryota > Metazoa > Arthropoda > Insecta > Diptera > Bombyliidae > Anthrax > Anthrax anthrax. The sequence goes on from OZ020119.1 coordinate 26,077,452, forward strand.
TCTACTCGTACTTGTAGTTCTTTGATTCGTTGTTAAAAATCCTTCTCCTAGAATGTTTAATGGAATTCCGTTTAACAAAAGAATAATGAAAATAAAAAAATAACGTAGAAATTTTTGTAATTTTATTGAAACCAAATTGTTTTCATATTATATCTGTTAACACTAAAATACGAAAGATAGTTATTTTCATATCTTTTTATCTACATTTTTTACATATAAAAATGATTTCTTGAAAAATTCTTTTTAATATTTTTAAAAATCTAAAATATCAACACGAATGTACGTTATGTACATGTATGTACGTTTATTCATTTTTATTTTCGAAAAATCATTTAATTGATAGATATCAATTAATAGAAAATTCATTTTACATTTACCTGTGATGTTATACATTCTTTATTCCATTTTATTTAAATATCAGTTAATTCAATATTTGTGAATTTATAATGCAGAAAAAATTCTTAAAAATACATGAATTTTTTAAAATTATGTACAGATATAATTTTTCATTCCAAAGTAAAAATGGCGATAATTATAACAACAAAAATAAAAAAAAAGAGAAAAGAAACCTAGCTGCAAAACGAAGAAGAAATTCAATTGAAAATTACCATTTTTATTCAGAACACCAAAATAAAAGTCATTCAAGTCGCAAAGAGACAGAGAAAAGAAAAATACTTTTTTTTTTAATGAATATAAAAAAAAAGGAAACGAATAATAAATAAATAAAAGAAAAATTTTGTTACTTTTGTACCTTAAAATAATAAAATATCAAAGATGAATAAAATAAACAATAAATTATTATTAACTACAAAATGATAAAAAAGAAAACTTTCTTTTTTTTTTTTTAAATGAGCATTTTGATACCTTTTCCTAAAAAAAGAAAAACAACTTTTCATATTAAAAAATTATGTGACAAAGTATAGAATTATTTAGGAATATTATATAAATATAATGAACGAAATCAATAAATAAAGTTAATTGAAAAAAAAAAAATTCAAAGTAAAACATAAATCTTAATATTGTTAAATACAGAATACACATATAAATATGTATGTTGCGTTTAAAAAAATACAATATTATATATATATTATGGTAGATAATATTTATTATGAATACATACACCTAAACATAAAAATGTTTCTTATTAAAATGAAAAACAAATAAATAAATAAATAAAAAAATAAAAATTTTGAATTCAAAGTTAATTAAAATGAAAAAGGACAACAGAAAAAAAATCATGATAAATAACCATTAAATTTATTATAGGAAAATGAATTATGAATACAAACAAAAAAATATATTAATATCTAAAACAAAAAGAAGGTAAATATCTAAATAAATTTATATACATATATTATATACATAAATTAGAGAATTATAACGTAAAATATTAGCTGTTATACATAATACATACATATAATTGCATTTAAAATTAAGTAAAAATTTGTCGAAAATAAAAATATGATGTTTCTTTTTTCGTGACAAATGTGAGTAATCAATCAGTTTTTATTGAGCATTCGTAAGATATAAGTAACAAAATAAATAACAATAATAATAATAATAATGATAACAAAAACAAAATATTTAAAAAAAATAATAAATTAATAAATATACATTACAAAAATATTATATACAAATGAGAGAAATCTTTGTTGTACGATGATAATAATGATAATAATATAAATAAATTATTAATAAATTAATAATAAATTATAAATAATGAAAATGTTAAAATAAATTAATCATTATGGTAATAAAGATTAAATAAATAAATACATTAATAATAATAATAATGAAAAACAATTATTATTATTAAATTATTACTTAATTAAGTGTTTCATTACAAATTGAATTTATTACAAAAATAAAAATAATAATAATTAGGGCTATCCTGGTGGTAGTTAGCAGAATGTCAATAAGTTAGCGAAATCTGCTAAATACAACCAGAATAGTTCTGAATAATTTATCAATTTTAATAAGTGGAATTGATCAGGTTGGAATATTTAAACATGTAAGTATACTTTTTAAAAATATCTGTTTCAGGTAACGTTTTTCAGAACAAACATTTCATTTCATTAAGTTCACCAAGAAATATGCAAACAATTATTAAATACATGTATATATAATTTGTCTGTACTTACCTGGTAGTTTTATTTCAATTTCTGTATTACAGCTTGTATCTATAAAAATATTTTGTGTTGTAAATCTCTGGATGTACACATACTTTCGCAAAAAAAAAAAATTTAATTTCAAACAACTTATGTTCAATTATTTAAACATTTCAATTAATTTTATATCAACTTATAAAAATTATAAATAAGAAAACTAATAAAAGAAAATATTATAAAATTCACATGCTTTCTTAAAAATTTACATCAAATATGCATTTGCAAATAAATAGCTTTTCATTGTAAAAATTGCTTGGAAAACAATCAAATTTTATTAATATCTATTTTACTTCTTGTTATTGCAATTAAATTAAATTTAACAAACAATCACTTTACTTTAGCTTATGACTTAAAGCTAAAATTTGAAGTATTTGAATGTACCATTTACTTGGCATACATCATGCATCATGTTTCTGTTATTTTTTGATAGGCTCACTTTCAGGTGTGGTATGCAATTTTACTTCTGTATTTCAATAACTTATTCTCCATTACAACACATAAAAACTACGATTAAAACAAAAATACGGTAATTTGCTAAAATTTCAAGGTATTATATTTCTCGTTTTTTTCATTTTTTGTACTAAATTTATAATTTAAAATTAAAACAAAACAAAAAACAAATTAATATTTTTTCATTCAAAATTGCTTAAATTGCTTAAATTGCTTAAATGTAATTTGTACGTATAAGTTATAACATCGTAAACCAAGTATGACTTTTCGTAGTTAACTAATAATAACAATGATCATTTAAATAATTTATTATAGCAAACGTCACACCATCATTATTCTATCAATATTAATTAAGATGTAAAAAAAAATGAATTTTTCGGCCATTATACGCTTTTATTGCATACACGTATACTTGCCTACATGATGTTTTTGGGTAATTTCAAAAATATGTTACATGGTACAATTTTCAAAAATCATAAATTTACACACAAATGTCTGTGTAGAAAAGAAAAATGAAATTACACGTATCTGATTGTATGTGTGTCAGTCAAGATTGGCTATTATTTCATAAAATAATAATTATTTTAATAAATTTGTTATAATAAATTCTGTTAATTTTAGGTTAGCTTATGAGGGTGTAATGATACATGTGTAACAAAGGCAAAGAAAAAAATCAGATATCAAATCAGAACATAATAATTTTGCACATATAAAATTGATCTGAAAAATTTATTGCACAATGTCTGTTAAAAATAAATTGTATCATTAAAGTTTCACATTTTGATTTTAAATATTAGATCAGATAAAAACAAAATATACAGTTAAGTTATACAAAATTTAGTGAAATTTTTTTTTCTATTTTGTTCATTTTTATTTTAAATTTTTTTTTTTTCTCCCAATTTTTCAAATCTCTTGATATATTCGTATAATGGTAAAAACAACAACAAAAAATTCAGAATAAATTTAAAAAAGAAAAATTAACGTAATTTTTCAGATAATCTTAGCAATTTAATAATCCATTTTGTTTTGTAATTTATTTTCAAGTAAATCTTCTTAGAGTTAGAAAAAAAAAATTACAAGATTTAGATACGATTTTTAAAGGAACTCAATTATCCTTGTAAATTACGGAAATTTATACATGGGTGTAATGTTAAGGTTAACCAACTGAATTCTTATAAATTTGTCACAAATTTTAAAAGCACAAAATTACGTATATCACGTTTATTTTTCTTCTTTTTTTTTTTTTTTGAACCAAAGAAATACTTTAGAATTCCCAACGCAAATTTAATGAAATATTTTTAGCATTTTTTTCTGTCAATTTTACTTAGTAGAATTTTTGAAAAAAAAAATTCGAAATTCAAAATGTTAATCAAAATCAAAGTTTTCATTTCAAAAATTATCTAAAATATGAATCCAGAATGTGGAAGAATTTTAAAAAAAAAGAGATGTTTTTTGTTGTAAGTCAGATTTTGTTCAATGTTCAAACACTGAAAAATTGGTTCTGGTAAGATTGAATTTTTAATACTAGCAAATTATTTTCAAGATTTAATATTTTTACATTTTTTTTTCTTTCTACGTGAAATTTACATACATACAAGTAGATACATAGAAAATAAATTTATGTGCGAGCATACGTACTTACAATAATAAATATGTTTCCATATTCCATAAGAGTACTTTCAGATGTGCACAAAAGCGAAAGATTTTAATAAGCAGATTGATTACAACTAATGATATCCTGTGTGGATTCTATCATATGTACATATGTACGTATAAACTGGTCAACTATGCCAATTATCTTGAAAATTGAATGTACAATGTAAATATTTACTATATATTTCTTAAAAGCATTTATTCTCTTGATGATCCATATAACAATTGGACATTGTAATTAAATATTTTACCACAGTGATGAAATGATATTTTGTTTTGATGGTTTTAGCATCATTTCAATTAAATTTAATTTAAACTTAATTTTATAGTCATGTTGATAGATGTGCAATGTGCATGTACATTCATATAATTTTATCTGTACATTAAATAGATTTAATTAAAATGTGTTTTGTAGTTATTCCTCTTGACTTATCTTAACGTGATAAAATATTGTATTTTTCTAACTTCTTAAATTGTTCTAATTTTAAAATACATATGTACGTGTGTATGTAATAAATAAAGTAATTGGATTTCTAAATTGAACCTTTTGCAACATGATGACAATTTTGAGTATAGTAAATAAACAAAACTAAATTCATTTACATCTTTTAATTACTAAAATAACATTTATAAGATTCAAATTATAAACCTGATACATTCAGAGTGAACATTATAACAGCGATCCAATTAAATATTTTAATCACACTTAATTTTTTTTACTTCAATTTTTATTTAATTATTTCAACAATTTAAAAATGCTGTTAAAACATGATTTTCATACAAACAAATATTTTTTTTTAAGGAAACATCTATTAATGTACATAATCAGTAATTTCAGTTAAAATTATTCTCTTTATAGAATTCACGTAATTAGATATATTTTCACACTCTAAATGTTGAAAATTTAATCTAAAAATTATATTAACATTACACTTATCATTCAACAAATCAAGAAACCGAATTTTAACTTTTGACCTATTGTACACACTATATAACATACATAAACACAATTTGTACGTATGGACGTGTATAAATACTTGGAATCCTTTCAGAAGAAAATAAATTAAATTAATTATTTCATCAGAAAATCCCATCCAATTTATATGATATACTTTAATTATCGTGCCCTTGAGAAAAATCTTAAAACATTTCATTTAGAAATTGCTAACATTTTTCACCACCCACTTTATTTTAGTATGTGATTCAATTAGTTCAATATAATGAATCTAATCAACAATCGTATACACATATCACCCCGCAATTGTCTTTTAATTAATCTTATGTAATCATTCTTCTGTAATCAGAAATAACATCATCATTGTAAACAAACTGAAATACATTACATACGTAATATGTATTTTATGTATGTATGTAATACATTTGAACTTATAATGAAAACGTTAAACAACTGTATTAAATTCATTATAAATGTATACATATTTATTACAATTTTATGTCACAAAAATAAGGGTATAAGGTCATCACTATTATCGGCAAAATGATAATAATAAGGATATAAAAATTTGCCTCAATCAATCAATTGACAAATATATACAATTCACTCTTATATACTCCCTCCTGATCTAATTCTTTAATCATTACCATTAATCACATAATCCGTTAAAAAAAACTCATGTTATATATAAATAAATTAGATGTTATCTTCATTCTCTTTATAATGTGTGCATATGGACTTTAATGCCAGCAATGAAAAACGATTGTATATTTGTCCTTGCAACTGTTTTGTGTACACATATAATTTGTCATCATACATAGGTTTTATCGTTTTTATTTGCAAATACATATACAGATATCCCAAACTTCAGATTGGTTACCACTAACCATTATTGGTAACTTGTTAGCTATTATTATAACATTTATTTATTGCTTTTAAAATGTACAATTGGATATATTTTTTTTTTTACTTTTTTTAGTAACTCCTACATGTTCATTTGGAAAATAATTGACAAACATACAAATGTAATTACAGTGTCGTTATGTAATTTAAAAACACGGATATACGTGTATGTGTTTACAATATCATATGTATACTATCGTCATGTATTTAAATTTTTGAACTATTGAATGATCAATCAATCACGATTTGAGCTTATAATCATACGTTGCTTTACATGCATCCCCTTTTTGATCTACTGTAATTTTTAAATGTAGGTAATCTTTAATTTTTTCTTTTTTTTCGGTTTCACATTTTCCTATTTTACAAAAGTTAAATAACATATATTCGATAGACGATAATATGTATGTACAGTCATACATTACATTACAGGTATGCCGAATATCTTTAAATAAATCAAGGGTCAGTATAGTATTAACTTTTGATCTTTTATTAATACCTACATATTTTACATTTTACCAAAAATATCTTTTATTCTCATAGTTTTCACACGTATTCAAATTTTTTCAATGTATGTATGTTTATACTGCATTTAAAAGAAGAACGTGTTTTTCAGTTGATAAAACTTTATTTACAGAATAATCCATTTGGGGTTTTTTGCGATTTATGTGTATGTCGTGTGTAATCAAACAGGTGAATTATCGAATAATGACAAAAAAATTATCACCTATCATCAGCTAAACAACATATATGTTATCAATATAGTCAAGAATAATGCAATAGAAATATTTATTTTAGTACAGATACAACCGGACAAAATAAATGCTTCACATACATACATATTGAAAAAGCAAAAGAGAAAAATAATAGACAATTATGTGAACTTGAACCCATTTGTTAAACATAAATTTTAAGTCACGCACTTGACCTTTAGTGAATACATTTTTCTTTTTTTTTTTTCTTTTTTTTTATATCTTTTAAAAGTTAAAATATCATCGTCACCGTGGATATAACGATAAATTCAAATTACCAATAATTGAATTATCATTGAAAGCATTTGAAATATTTGCACATTTTTCATGACATCAAAATACTTAATATCATTTATAATATACGCAAATATGTCCTTCAAAAGAATAATTTGATTAAATTGGCAATTTATCTATTTTTGATTGAATTATCTATGTAACATGAAAATAACATTATTTTTGGTATACCTATGTACATATATACTTACCTTTATTTGATTCCCCATGAAAACTATAAATTGTGTTAAACATGCGCGTATGTTAAAATTAATTAATTGTACGTACATACCTATGGTAAATAAAATTCTTTTTTTTTTGCCAATGAATGGCTTGCTAGCGTAAACAAATTTGAAGTTGCATTTAATAACGTACGTACAAGTAGGAAAAATTTGATTTTAAAATAGGAAAAATAAATAAAAAAATATTCAAATTTAAAACTTGTAAATAAATCTAAATTTTTTTTTTATATAGTTGATTTGAATTTTGTTTTTTTTTTTTTCTTTTTTTATCTAAATCCCTTCTAAAGTTCTAATTTGATTTTATGCATTATTACATCTTAAATGTTTACATAATTGCGGCCTCCCGAAAAAAAGTCTTATAGGCAAGATTGATCAACTTGATAGTATCCAAATCTTTTTTTTTTTTTATAATAACTAAATTATCCAATTGTTGGTTATATAACTGTGATAATGCAATAATTTGCGATGATTGTTTATAATGCAATGAAAATTAGTGAAGTGACTAAAATTTTAATGTCATATAAATGCAACATTTCATTCTGCATAACATCTTAACATGTACGAACATACAATTGTGTATTAATTGAAAAGAAATGGAAGGTCGAATAAAAATGTTCGACTATGAATAAGTAAGTATTTTATATGTGCCGGTATTACAAGTAATAGCAAGTAATAGATTGTGTAAATAAGGTAACCAGTCTTCAAAGAAAGTAAAAATTTCTTAGCGATTGTTGGCTGCTAAAACATACATATGTATGAATGTGACATTGTGATTACTTACCTACATTATTGCATGGTTTTTATGGTTTTTGCAATTATCTGGTATTTGTGTAATTATTTTTTTATTCAATTATTTCTTTAATAGTATTTGAATAAACTTGATTTGAAATTATTCAAATTCACCTTGATGGATTGTATTTTTTTCAAAAATAAAGAAGAAAAAGGAAAGTAAAATATACATACATATACCCATGGCGAATATTTAAATAAGAAATAAGGTATTGCAAGTAAAAATTTTCAAATCTAATGTTAGATGGTGTGATGCCTAGAGGCTGTAAAGCATGTTTTAATACAATAATATATGAATGAACAATTTTTTTATGACCTTTGATTTGATCGACAAACAATAAAATCAGTTTGTCACTGTACACATACACTATACAATATTCTGTCTTATTTTCAATGCAAATAAACGTAATTACCACCGGAAATTTTTGCAACATATGCAATTCATCTATAATACCTAATAATTTTTTTGATTTTGATTTTAATTTTAAAATTATTTCATTTTAGAATCACATTTAACCATTAAATTTAATTAAATTCTGAGATAAATATCATACATATTAGTATTTACTATACATAAAAATTTGTATTTCACCTTGAGACTTTTTAAATATCGCAAATGAAAATGAAAATAAAAAAAAACAAAAAATAGATCATGAAGCAAATTTGGTTGCTAATCTAGATGCTACACATGAAATGGATAAATGAAACCTACTTTGAATTTCTTCTCTATCACTATAATCAAATTACACTACACATCAGTATATATCTGCACATAACCAATTGTAATTGTATTTTTGTGAATAACAAAAACGAAGACTCTATTAAATGATATTTAATACAAAAAATACGTGCTGATTCATATCACGAGACTTGTAAGTATGTTTTACATTTATATTTATACGCTCGTGTTATTAGATAAGAATCTGTATATGTATAATATATTTTAATATACACAGATACATGTAGGTACATACTAGAAGTCCTCATGGGTGGGTGAATTGTGCATTACACACTAACTCAAGTAATAATAAAATATAATTGAATAGCGTTTGCTACCACTAGAAATATATAATTTTAAAAGAAAAAGTAATCACGGGTAAATGCTGCCAAAAAGTAAAAAATAAATAAAATGCTGATCAAAAGAAATGCCAAATTGCCTAAGGCAATTATATAAAATAAAAAAAAAAATACATACCGAGTCTGACTAAATAATGAAGTTTTGACAAATATAACCTTTAAAAGAGCATGAGAAGTCTAGAGTTGGTTTCTTTGATTGGTCATATCATGTTGAATCGATTATAAAATATGTACGTACATATGCAATGTACATATAAAAATTGTTCAATTGAAATGTGGGTGAAAAACTGATTTGTATGTAATACTCTCAATAAATAAATAGCAATGAAACAAGTTTGAAATGTTTATATGACGGTAATTATTATTATTATTTCATTATTCCCGGATCAGATTGTTTTTTTTTTTTTTTTATTTTTCAGTTCGTACTTTTGTTATTGTTATCGTTATTATTACACAATATGTATAATTTCTTGAAATGCACATAAACCATTCATTGAGTAGTGTGAAAGTTGTCACACTTGATTTTTTACCAAATTAATTTCATTTGTATGTTACATATGTACATTATACCTACAATAAAACAAAAATAATAATATAAATTAATATTAAAGAGAATTTTTAGTAGCAATAATAACAATTTGTCCTCAAAATGTCAATCTTCGTTTTATCTTTTTAAAGTTTTGTTTATTTATTTATTTTTCTTTTATCGTTTCTTTTCATTTTTTAGATGTTATTTTGAACCACAACATGCGAATCATTAAACGGTAAAGATAAAAATTTTGAATTATTATCATCAATTAATTTTGTTTAATTTTATTGTTTGAAATTTGATTAGAAAAATATTTAAAAATTCTTTAGTTAATATTTTTAAATTAGAAATTCATACAAAATACTCTAATAGGGGTACCTAGACTAAGTATGTATGTTAACTCTTTTCTTTTTCTCTTCTTTTGATGACCTTCAACATTAATTAATTGTCTAGATGTTTACATCAGAACACTTATGCATAAGTAACAAGTACATAAAATGCAGTTATAATTTTAAAGTTTTTTGCTAAAGAACCGTGAGAAAACATTTTTTATTTACATGTATATGGTCATAGTCGTGTATGTTTAATGTAAATGTAAACCATATACATATGCACGATTCACACATGATGCCATATGTTAATGTACATAAAATGTAAATATATATGTAAGTATGTGTATATTTAAAAATTAAAAAAAAAAAAAAACATAATCAATTCGATTTGAAATAACATAACTAGGTACATGAATTCAACAAGATATTCTTCTTTCAATAAATGGCCAGAAGGACGGCTTGATTTGATGCATTTGAAAATATCATATCAGCAAAAGCAACAAACTTAAATTTTTTTTTTTTTTTCATTTTTATTAAAAGAAGATGAATCTTTAAAGGAATTTTACCAATGATTTAAAAAACAATATCCCATTATTATCTACGTGTGTATTGCATGTTCGTAATGTATAATGAATGCATTATATACTCTAGGTTGCTCATCGTCTGTTTCATCAGCATCTTTTCATTTTATTTCTTTAATTTTTGTTTTATTCAATTGGAATTGCAATTAAATAGAATGCATACCAATAATAAAATACTATTAATGTATTTAAGGCCCCTACTAATGATCATATACATATTCTTGCAAATGGCATACAAAAGGTCATACATACACACACAAATTTATTCTATATAATATGAATCTAACAAAATATACTTGATAGTTATTTCTGTTATTTCATTGTTTCTAAACATTTAATTAGAAAATATTTTTCATTTGTTAACAACTAATTTATTTTCAAAATATTTTGGTTTTTAAAATGTAAAAGAAATTCATTGAACGTATAACTGAATATTTATATGTGGAGATTTTGTTTTAAAAATTTAAAAAATTTTGATCAATATGTATTTGTATTTTATCAAAATTCTTGTGTAACTATATAAAGATAATAAGAAATACCATAAATCTGGTACCAAGATTTAATTATATAATTTTATACCAACCTTTCTTTTCAAACATATTTTTCGTAATGAAATAATTTTTTTAAATAATTTGTCTTTTATATGAATGAAAATATTTAGATCCTTGAGAAATATCTAATTAATACGGTTTTTTTTTTAAATGAAATTAAATCTGTTAACACAGAATATTTCATATTTCTTTAAATTTCAATTTATGTACAAAGCACAGTGTACGATATATGCATAAGTAGGTACATACCTACATATTTATCTTTTTAACCATATTTTTATGATGACAGTGTATGTTGATCAAATTTCTTCTCTTCTTTATCTTTCGCAATTCATTCATTTTTGTTTAGTAATATACAAAGCAAAGAAAAACTACAAAAAAAAAAGCAACGCACAAATAATTCAAACAGAACTCGAACATTGCCAACTGCTTACCATCAATTATTTCAATTCTGTTTCTATCATTATATTAAGTGATGATGGTGTAAATTATACCAATTTTTGAAATCCAAAGTGAAAATTAATACAGATGTTGTTGCATTGTGGTTAATATGTTGGGTACCTGTTCCCATAGTACATATGTGCAATATTAATGCATACCTGTATACAGGTACAATTCGATATTTTAATAATGATACATTTATATTTAAGAGTAGTGCAGTATTCTCGTTAAGACCATGACGCGTGTATTGTAGACTTTTGTATTCACTTGAAATCAACCGCTGCAATTATGCAAATTATGCAAAAAAATATGATATCTACAACTTTGTTAACGCCGCATTCTATGTATACATCACAAAGAAATGTCATGCAATTTATATATAATTTACCATAAAAATATACACATACATATATTATGAGATGCATGCAAGTAAATAGATATACAGGCACTGTCACGACATTTATTTTCAAATCTTACAAAATATTCTCTCTATCATTTGTAACAGTATAATTATAAATGCCTCTGGTTTACATTATTATATTTGCTATCAGATCAGTATATGTGCACACATCTAAAATTGTTAGTATATGCAATATGCATGTATGTACATATTTTTTAATTTACCATTATTTTGATATTTCCTTTTTTTTTTTTTTTTGCTTTAATTTCAATTACCCTAGTAACATACGTATTTTACTTTAGGCAAAATCTCATAGATTAACGTAAAAAGGTAAACGTATCCTTGTGACGTTTTTAATTTCCAATCAATTGGTTTCTGCGTAATATTTTTGCCTCCGGTACACAATTAAAAGTTTGCAATGATTGGAAATGAACGTCATGTTGGAAGAAACTTAATTCAATTGCATTTTAGAATTAAACTTTCATCATCCATATATGTACTCTGGTCGTATACTATATTATGTACTTACATACATTTTGACTTATGTATGTACATCATAAAATTTCTTATATTGTAAAGTTTCAAAAACCATGAAGCAATTAACATCAAATAAATAAAAAATTGGAATCAAACTGAATTTTTTTTCTGACATGTGTACAAATCAATCTCAAATTGAAATTCAATTAATTTGTTGCAGGTGATTGCATTTTCAATTTTCTGTTCTAATTTCATTTCTTTTCCTAATTTTCAAGATTAACATAAATTTTTCTTTTTTTCTTTTTTTTGTAAATATAATTTTACTTATGTAATTAACACCTTTTCACATAACTCTTTTCAACATTACGTACATAGATAGATATACATGTGTACATACGAAAATATTTAATCAAGTCAGTTATTGTTTCATACAGTGAAAATTCATTGAAGTGCAAAGTGCATTGTGATGATAGCACTTTAGATCATTACTTTTTGCATAGCATTTTTTTGTACATAACTTTTGCTATTCAATCAAGAGCTATGTATCTACATAAAGTTCAGTTTTTAGCTGTTTAATGTTGACTATCTTATTTAATTTGAATTCATGTTTTAACATTTTAGCTACAACAGTTACAAGTGCGGACATCGCTTTTGACCTTATTCTCTGAATTCTTTTGATTTGAGGCATTTAAAAGAGAAGATCATTATTATTTTTATATACAGACATTTTTTTTCTTTTTTTTTTGAATGTATAATAATGAATTCATATTTATTGTATCCATGTACAATGAAAAACAAAGACATGACATAGATGTATAAAAGCTATCATAATAGAAGACCTTTTCAATGTAATAATTTTGAAATCTTTTGATCAGGACGCGCGTTCATTGTACATTTATTCAATCTTCTTATTTTCTTGTTTAATATTTATTTCAAAATTGGAACATTGCAGACGATCATGCTGAATTCATCAAACTATGCACATTCTGTACCAAACATAGAAATGTAATATAGAAAACAAGGAAATAAAAGTCGACAATAATATCATTATTATTGCATCTAACATTTATTCTTTGTACACAAAAATTTCAAAGGTGAAGCAAAGATTATTTACAAGATTTTTTTTTTTCATTTTAAAAACCTTCAAATAAATTAATCTTTAAGGATTTCCAAATATATGTATGTACATATTTTCCAGCTGCAGTTCAGCAGTAGAATGAATTCTTTTTAATTTAAGAAAGGAAGTTATAAGATTTGAGGTTAAATAATCACAATATGTTGGCTAGTTGCATTTCCTTTTATGAACATTAAATGTACGAGAATGATTGCATAATTTTTAATGGGCAAAATTAAATAATATTTTCACGTGTGAAAAAAGGTGTGGTGACACTCTGTATAGTAAAAACAGATTGTAACATGTTTTGAATTTCAACTTTCTACCTTTATAAACACCGTAATGATAATCACAAATGAATTTTTATTACTTTGTATGTATAATTTACCGCATATATGGAGCAAATTTATGTAACTTTTTTTCACGACAAGGTCTTCATTTTGGCAGGCAGACTAACTACTTAAATATATTCTTAAATGTATATTATGTGTCTCAAGGACAATCCCTTCATTTCAACGGTATACACGTTTGTACACATTCATGTGTGTAATATATGTAATGATTAAATGCCCTAGTTGACCTCCTTTTCTTTACATGTTTTGAGGAACTGGTTTACTTTTCGCCAATTTTTTTTATTTTTTATTTTTTTTTTTTTAAATAAAACATATAAAATTGTCATTAACGTGAATGTTGAAATATTTTTACCGTAATTGATAAATTACTCTGTGTTATTCCAGATTAAAAAATAAAAATAAAATTTTTTAAAAACTAGGAATGCATTAAGATCGTCAACCCATATGTAGTTCAGTACAGTTAACCAATTATGGCACAAGAAATAAATTATATTAATGTTTTGTTTTTTTTTTTTTTTTTTGGTACTTATGGAAAGACAAAAGATATTGAGAAATGAACTAGTCACGATAAATGATAAACATATTTCGATATATGTAAAATAAATTTACTAATTTAATTGAATTTGAAATAAAACAGATATTACCTACCTATACCTATATGATGTATTACTAAAATTCGTGTAATGTACATTAATATAAAATTATAAATTCAAATAGGTATTTTTTTTTCAAATATTTTCTTGTTTGATTTATAAACAGTTTTAATTTGATTTATTACATCGTTACTTTATTATTTCATTTACTAAGTTCTATAATAATATCTGATTTATTCTTTATCATCCTTAATAATCCTATTAATTCACATAGCTTATATTTTTTCATATTTTTATCTTATACCTAAATAACAAAAAATTTGTATTAAAAAAATTTTTTTAATGTGTTCGTTATAAATTTTAAATTTGAATATAAAATTTTTATTAATTTATTCATTTTTTTTTTTTTTAAATAAAATTGAAAATGAAATCGAAAATAAAATTAAAAATATTGACCTTTCTGAAATAACATAATTTGAACTACTCGTATACGAAAATATTATTAATGTCAGGTGGTCAGATCATAAAACATTGATTATTATAATTGAACTTAAAATCGATATATAAAACGGAAATTGGTCATTTATTCAATATGTACAAAAAAAATTATTTTTTTTTTAATATGAAAAAAAGAATTATTTTCACATTTTTTTGAATTGAGTAATTCAGAATTAAAAAATTTCAATAAAAATATGACAATGAATTTAAATTCACTTTACAATTAAATACGTACACACATATGTATTATTCAATACATATGTATTGAATCATAAAAATTCAATATTAATTACATTTTAAACAAATTGAATACAAATTTTTACAAAAATTTATAAATATTGAAATAATTATATTCAGAATCAATCAATTTAAAATATTATTTCTAACGCCCAACGTAATTACAAAGTCACTACGCATACGTTGTAAATAATTTCTAAGTGCATAAAATCATCAATAATACATAAAAGACAATATTGATCCATAATGACTAAAAATTAACCATGAAAATAAAACTAAATTAACTGACATTCAAAACTAAAAGAAAAAAAAAAAAAACTGTTGAAATCATTGTTCTCATTGCATCTGTACATATGCAGTATTAAGTACGTGTGTATGTTATTACATACATATGTATGTATATATAAAATATATTTAACCGGCTTTTTAACTAGCAGGCATTAATAAATTATATCTTCATTATGCATTATATTTATCTGCATATGTGCAATTGTATCTTACACAAAATGCATTTTATTTCACATCTTATACATGATTACATATGTATACTATATAACTTACCAAACTTTATAAAATAAATAAACTCATTTCGTATTTTAATAAGTTTAAGAAATAATACAAAATTGCGATAATATCATAATAAACCACATGAGTTTAGTCATCAATAAAAAAAAAAAATAAATAAGGTGGTGTCCCACCATTCATTATTATAATATATTTCTTGCGATTATTATTTCAATTGCTTCTTAATGAAATATTATAACGGTACATACATACACATATATTACAAAAATTGGTAGGGTGAGTTACATTTGATCCCTCCAAATTTAATTCATACATCTATATACATACACATATTTATTCATATAGTGAATATATGATTTTATATTGTGTATGAATCCAAGATAGCCCACTTTTTTGATTTAATACAAATTTAAGAAGACAAAAAAAAAAAAGACGAAGAAAAACTGAAAGAAGTATAAAAAAAATACAAGAAACAAAAAAAAAAACAAAAAGAGGGAGTAAAAAATGGCAATGGTTACACTTTTAAAGAAGAACTAAATAAATGGTAATTTTGCACATAGTAATTCTCGTCCAAGAAATAAGTATAAAAATCCCATACAAATTCGTAATCTATCACAGTCGTTGGATTATTCCTTAACTGAAAATTACAGTTTAAGTACTTATTTTTTTTTTAAATTAAAAAAATAATTTATTAAATAAATCTAAAAATGGCATTCAAGGTGTGTATCAATTAAAAATCACTAGGATATATTCAAGCGAAAAAAAGGATATTTCAATAAATAATGCTGATAATATGTAAAAGCATTAAAAGTTTTATTTTATAACAAGGATAATTATCAAAGAAAATGTGTAAAACAGTGAACTAGCTTGAAAAATTCAAAAAATTTGTATTTTAATCGGTTAATCGCAAAATCGGGAATTTTTCTTTATTATTATTTAAACCTTTGCTTTTTGTTTATTAATTAACTTTTCAACAACAAAAGCTTGTCAATATTTAGAATTTTTTTTGTTTAAATTTAATTATTCAAAATTATTTAGTTGAAAAAATTAGAAAAAAAAACCTTTATTTAGAAAAAAATAAAATTGCAAGTAATGTTTACCAATTTGAAAAATTTTAACTAAAAAATAAGAATTTAATGGATTTTTAAAATTATATGTTAATTAGGAAGAACTCATTATTCGTCGAATTAAATTAGATTCTATTTACTCAAAACGAAATTTATTTCGAATATATTGACAATTAATTTTTTTGTTCCTTGCAGTTTGTCGTATTTTGCGCTCTCCTTGCTTTTGCTAATGCTGGAAACTTACCTCTTGGAGCTCATTACGCATATGCTGCACATGCTGCTCCAGCTCAAATCTCATATGCAACTGCACCAGCACACGTTTCATATGCAGCAGCTCCATCATATGCTAGAATTGCAGCCGCACCTGCATACGCTACATATGCTGCACCAGGTAATATTATTTCTTATATATCACTATTATTTGTTGATCACTATGAGCATAATTTGTAACTACTATTTTCAATTCAAATTCTTGATTCTTGAATAAAACAATATAAAACAATACTTTAACAGCAAAAGTAGCAGTCGCCGAAGAATACGATCCAAATCCACAATACTCTTTCGCCTACGATATTCAAGATGGATTAACTGGTGACTCAAAGAGCCAACACGAAACACGTAATGGAGATGTTGTACAAGGATCATACTCATTAGTTGATCCTGATGGCACAAAACGTACTGTTGAATATACTGCTGACCCACATAATGGTTTCAACGCAGTCGTTCACCGTGAACCATTAGTTCATAAAACTGTTGTTGCTGCTCCAGTTGCAAAAGTTTCCGCCCCACTCGCCTATGCATCACCAGTTGCTAAAGTTGCTACTCCAATCGCTTATGCATCTCCCATTGCTAAATTCGCTTCACCATATGCCTCATACGCTGGACCACAACTCATCCATCACTAAAATTTAGTTTTCGTTTATTTTCTTTTTTACTGTAAATTTAGGTATTCGATTTCTAATAAGTTCATAAATGTGTCATTCGAATCCAGTCTATTATTATTATTTTTTAAATTTTTTACTTTTTTTGTATTTTTCATTTAATCCTCAAAATGGATCATTGCCATTTTTAGTTATATATTTATCAAGAAAAAAAAACGTAAAAAGAAAAATTATTATAAAAAATAAAGTAAAAACTGTAATATTTATTATTTTGTAAAATAAAATAAAAACATGAAAAAATAATCAATGTAGAAATTATATTTCAAGCGTATTGTTTTTCAAACATCCAATGTGCACTCTATATATTCATCGTTATTTTTTCCCATTTTTTTCCAAGTGATATTTGAAAAGTAAATGTAATTTAATGAAATAATTCTTAAATATTCTTTTCATTTTTTCTTTTTTCTGAAATTATATTTACTATTTTAATTATTTCAAATGCTGATCAGCAAGAAATCCTTTTTTCAGTATTATCCATAGAAATTAGAGAAGAATGTATGTGCTAAGACTGATGAACATAAAGAAATGGTAATTGTAATTACATAATTAATATGAAAATTAGATACGACTTTTTTTTTATTTTCATAGTAGAAAGCATGTATGTACAATTATACTCGTTCACTTTGCATGCTATCCACTCAAAAATTTCATGCAAATGTGTATGTATCAGGTATCTACAAATATACAAGTACAATTTTTTTCTAAACTTTTTTATATCGCACAAATTTTTAATATCAGTTTTAAAAAAGATTCGTTAGTAGACGGGACAAAATTTACACGATTTCTGTTAAAATTGTTACAAAAAAAAAAATAAATAAATAAATAAATAAACGGTATGAAAATTAAATAAATAATGAAACACAATAAATTATCGTTTTAAAAAAGTGAAATTTAACAAAATAAACAAAAGATAATTTTTAAAGCAGTGCGTATAAAAATTTTGTTGTTCTATTTTTAATTAAATTTTTTATTATCTATGATAAGCAAATATAAAATCTGTATTTAATTATTTAATTTTTCGTCAATGTAAAAAATAACTGAAATTTAAAAATTTTTTCAAAAATTTATAACGATCACAAAATTAATTTATAGAACATTAACAAAAATTTATGATACAAATTTAAATAAAAGCATATACGTAGAATTTTATAACCAGTAGTATAAAAGTATTGTGTATTTATTTACTCACATACACATATGAGAATAAATTACTCCGTGTATGTACAATAAAAAATAAAAACAAATATTATCATTTGTTGTAACGTAAATTATAAGAACATCTTACAATGTAATTAAATTTTCAATTCAATTCGTTTTTTTTTTAAATTATTATTCTAGCTAAATGACCCCATAAATTTCATGAACAGGTTGCAAATTTTAATACAAAAAAAAAAAAAAATGATAAAAAATTGTCATTTTATGATGATTTTACATCGTCATCATTTCATTATATTTAATTCATTCATTAGTCATTTTCAACGATGAAAGTAATAATAATAATAATACAAATCGGATATGAAACTGCTAGAAAGTTTTAAATTACATGCTATCAACAGAACTTATTATGAATTACCATATTTTATTAATTTTTTTAAAAAACAAAAAATAATAAAAATAATAATTTGTACAACGATAATATGTACATATTTGTTATGCATGTTATGCATATTGCGTACATACATATGTGCATCACAAGTGCATTAAATATAAAATGACTTTATTAATTGAGTTCTGAACGAAATAACACTCATTTAAATTTAAAGTTCTCATACATTTATAAGTGCACATGTAATTGCATTTTTAAATTGCTACTGATGTTAATTCATAATAATTAATTATTACTGGTCATTTTTGTTTTTGTTTAAATATACATACATACATATATACTTCATTATTAAAGGTGTATGTACATTTTCATAAAATTTTTAAATTCTAGATCAATGCATCTACAGTGAAGTATTTTATAATCAAAAACTAACATTTTTTAGATTATGATTGAAATAGATAAAATTTTGGAAAAATGTGGTGATTTTCATCGTTACCAACTTATTTTACTAGGTCTGTTTTGCGTTATTAATTTACTTTCTTCAATGCATTATTATTCTCAAACGATAATAAGTTTTGTTCCAGAACATTGGTAAGATAAAGTCGAATAAATGACATTAAAAAATTTCTATATTAGAGATATTTCACAGATTTCTCTCGAATTTTTAAATGTTTAGGTGTTATGATGAAAATTCGATTAATATGACCATAGAGGAAATTAAGAAAACTTTTCCAGAAAAGATAAAAACCCCATGTACACCACTTATAAGAAATGATGGTAAAGAAGTTTGTGAAAAGTGGTTATATAACTATGATTATGGATACAGAAGTATGACGAGTGAAGTATGAACTTTAATTATATTTAAAATTAAAAGCTAATCAGAGCTTTAATTTTAATTAATTTTATCAGCTTGATTGGGTTTGCCATTCTGCATGGAAATCAACTCTTGGACAATCTATGTTTTTTATTGGTTCAGTCCTTGGATCTTTAGGATTTGGAATTCTTGCAGATGTTATAGGTGAAATTTAAGAATAGTATTGTATTATCATATTACATTTATTTATTTTAAGTCAGGAAGGTTACCAGTACTTATTCTTTCAAATATGGCAGCTTTTATAGGGAATATTTTAACAATATTTACAACTACAGTACCGTTTTTTTCACTATGTCGTTTTTTATCTGGGATTGCAACTGATAGCAATTTTGTGATGATGTACATTTTAGGTAACTCAAGTTGAAAGTCAAATTGCACAAATATGTAGATTATAAATTTTAATTTCACAGTAATGGAGTACATTCGTCCTTCAATGCGCACTGCTGGTCTTAGTATTTGTATTGGTTTATTTTATTGTTTGGGATCAGCTCTCACACCGTGGCTAGCAGTTGCTGTCGGTAATTGGAAAATGTTCCTTCTAGTATCAGCAGCACCATTGCTCACAGTACCATTTTTTGCAATAATTGTTCCAGAAAGTGCGCAATGGTTAGTCACAAGAAAAAAATACGAAAAGGCAGTAAAATGTTTTAAAAAGGTTGCAAAAGTAAATGGAAAACAAGTAGATGAATCAATTTTCAAAGAATTTATAGAAGATTGTAGCAAAAAAATTGAGAATTCGACAAGTAATAAAGCCAGCATTTTTGATCTTTTTAAGACACCCAGATTGAGAAGAAACACACTTATACTTTTTTTCAAATCGTAATTTTAAAATGAATTTTGTTTGTTAGTTTAAGTTATAACTAAATATCTTGTAGAATGGTAATTACTTTATGCTATGATGCAATATCGAGAAATGTAGAAGGATTAGGAATATCACCGTTTTTAATGTTTTCCTTGAGTGCAACAGCCATATTACCCGCTTGTATTGTTTTAATATTGCTTCAAGATAAAATTGGACGAAAGGCAATGGCTTCAAGTTCACTGTTTATAAGTGGAATTTTTACTTGCGCTACAGGAATAATTATTTCTTATCAAAAATCATCTGAAACAAAAGGTAAAATTTAAAAATTTTTTTATGTAATATTGCTTTTTTACCTTTTAAATTTTTTATTTTAGATCCATATCTTTTGGCCACACTTTCAATTATTGGAAGATTTGGAGTAACAGTAGCCTACAATTCTGGTGCACAATATGCAACTGAACTAATACCAACTTGTGTTCGAGGACAAGGTGTTGCTGCTGTTCATGTTGCTGGCTATGCGGCCACATTTTTTAGTTCATACATTTTATTTCTCTCTACAATTCTATTACCACTTCCATATCTTATATTAGGAACACTTTCTTTAATTGGAGCTGCACTTTGTTTATTATTACCAGAAACTCTTAATAGGTATAACTATTTATTACTTCTAAGTGTTGTTAAAATTTGAATTTTTTTTTTTTAATTTTTAAAATAGAACATTACCATGTACTTTAGAATCAGCAGAACAATTTGGTAGAGGAGAGAAAATTTTTCTTTTTTCTTGTTTTGAAATGGGACAAAATCAAACTTCATCAACTAATAATTTAAATCAAACTGTAGAAAAATATTAATTACCAAAGATTTTTAAAACTCAATACACAAATACATACGAAATACATTGAGAAATTATTTTATTTAAAATATTTTATTTTTTAGTTCTGTTCGTGGAATGAATATGAAGATATAATAAAGCATTGAAATTATTATGTTACACACACACATTACTTTTAATATTATAATTATAAATAAATAGCTAGATAGAAATTTATTATTTAACAAAAAATATTAAACAAAATAATAAATTTGCTAAGGGAATACATAAACGGAATAAATACGTATAAAGCAATGATACAATATCTATGTATATCTATCTCTACATGTACATGCATTACATAAAAACTAAAATTCATACACTATTCTTGTAAAATCTCTCAAGAGTTTTTGTCTATTATTATACAGTAATTTTCAAGAATATTCATACAAACATTCACACATATAAATTTGTATGCATACAAAAGCTTATTCTCTTTGTATAATATTGAAGCTATTTTTTTTTTACAATCTAAGGATACAAAGATGGGAAAACACTAAATCTCTGAAATAAAAGTGTAAACAATATTTTTTTAATGTACACACATTCATATCTGTATTTCATAAATGTATAAGATGAATTATTTTATGCACAATCACAATCAAAAATCAGAATAAATATATAAACATTATTCAACTTAGGTATTCAAAAAATATTTATATACATGTACTTACACATATTTTTTCCCTTTTTTTATATTTAAATCAAAGTGTATAGAATTACAATATTTTTTGCCTAGATTTTTGGAGTACTTTAAAAATTACATAAGCATAAAAAGAAAAACAAAAATAAATAAATAAAACAAAATAAACAGAAAATTCCCTCAATTACTTATCTAAATTCTCTCCATTTATCTAGTAATAACAAAAATAAAAATAAAAAATGTAATGTAATATGTACATATTATAATGCTCTTACTTAAACCCACCCACTCCTGAGAGTGCCAAATGAGACGATTATGCTACAGTTATGTTTATTTACTTTTTGGTTAAAGATATCATTCATCTTACTTCTTGTAGGGACTTGAATATTTAATCATGATTTAAATTTTAAAAAATAAAAAGGCAAAGAAAATATCCTGTAGGATTGGTATACCAATATCATGAAATTTGATGTAAGGATTTACTCACTTTACAATTTGCACATTTACGTCAAGGTGAATAGAAAAATTAGCATGTAATATAAATGTGCAAGTAAAAGGAAACATGTTTATGTAATAAATATCATAATAAATTTTCAAGGGCAATTTTTAACTACCGTAATTTGTCAACAAATGAGAGAATTTTTGTACAAAATTCTTTTGTTAAAATTACATTGTACATTTTGTATGAATTAAAGGTAGACAATTATTAGAATGATTTAATTCTAAGGAAAGTATACAAATTTAAATTAATTTTATTTTCACTAGTTGTAGTTTGATTTTATCATGTACGATTTTACACATATTTTTAAAAGCTTACATAAATTGTTTTCTAACATTACCTTTCATTCTTTTAAAATAAAATAACTCGAATAACATGGAATTATTAAATTTTTGATTAAACCAATAATTTGTTTCAAAATAGAAAAAAAAAAAAAAAAAAAATTCATAAATGTATTTTCTGTATGACGAAAATAGAAACTTTAATGCTTACTAAAATATATCCTTGTTAACAAAACTGTTGCGTATTATAATATGATAAATTATCTTTGTACATTACTTGTGACTTTTTTTTTTTTTTTTTTGATTTTCTTTTTTTACATCTACTATTATGGTAATAAATTACAAATTTTTTTAACAGAAAATGAAAAACTGGACTGGACAAAATTTTTCATTATAAATTTGATCACGTTTTAAGTTATCCATAGGTATATAAAACACGTAAAAACACTTGAGAGAAAATATTTCTCAATATTATATTCCTGATCCTTTTTTTTCAAAACAAATAATATGTATGTATAAAATTTAAGAGCTTTTAGAAATCTGTTATTTTTTCAAATGATCTGACATGTACCAATATATAAAATGATTTTCAATTTTTAAAATACTAACAAATACGAGTAAACACAGAAAAGAAAATATAAGAAAAAGGTCGTTATTGAAGGAATATGTAAAGAAAAAAAAATATATAAAAAAATAAAATTTTCAAAAATAAACCAGGAAAAGTAGAAAAAAAAAATCTGGTCAAACTATAAGTAAAAGAATGTTTATTGCTTTCTGTGTGATGTATTTATAAATCATTGTCAGGTTCACAGGAGTAAAGCATGCAAGCACCTACATACAAATAAAATCTGAAAAATCTCTTCATATTATTCAAGTACATATACTCTTAGTCTATATAATATTTTTAAGTTCAATTTCGTTATACATTGACATCTACATATATGAGCGCATGTATAAATGTATATGAGTGTGTATTCAAATAAATTTTTATTTACTTTTCTTCTACATTCATCGATTTTATAAAATAAGAAAATTTTCTTTAGATATCAGAAATTCATTCTTTAAGACCATCAGCTACATAAAATATGATTACTTTTGAAATTGTTATATTTCTGCCAATGTCAATTCAAACATTTTGTTTGAGTTCTTCTATGATTATGTATGAATGTGTATGTCTGTGTCATTGTACAATGTATACATATGTACATACAAATAAATTCTGATTATTATTTACATAATAAATATCTTGAATATTTGAAAATAAAATATGTATGGGTGTGTGTATATTGAATTGAATCGATTTAAAATTTGTTTTCTTTACGAAGTGATAAATTTATTAATGCTCATTTTATTTCAATTTGTCTTTTTCAATTCATATTTTCTTTCTATTTGAATGAAAAGATTTAATATTGACTTTGACAATAAATACTTACATATGTATGTATGTACATGTTTTACTTTTTCGTTTCTTATGCATTTTTCTTTTCATGAAATTATTTTCTTTTAATATTGAAAATTTTTCATAAATTTTTTTTTTAAATTATAACTAAATTTTTTTCTTTATTACATTTTAAAGTAATTATTACAAAATTTTATCTGTTCAAAAAAAATGGTTAATTTTAAAATAGAAAACCACAGAGTTAACCCTCCTCCGTATTACAGAAAACCACGTAATTTTAAACATTAAAAAAAAAACGTTTCCACTTTTAAATTTTTCTTAAATAACATATTTGAAAACTTTTCATATGAAAAACTTTTCACTTCTCTGGATACACACACATTTGTAAGAATTCATCACATTTTTCTCATACACTTGAAAATCGCATTCAAATCAAATAATCAAAATATATGTATACTTACCAAATTGCATTTATCTCTTCATAAAATATTTCTTTGAAAATTTTTAATAAGTTCTAATCGCGTCACATATTTTTTTTGAATGATTATCATGATCGTATTTTATTCATTTTTGAAAAAAAAAAAAGAAAAAATTCTAGTTATAAAATTGAAAAATATTATTTGCACTTGATGCATATTATCGAAAAATGAAAATGTTCTTTTTATCATGAATAACAATCGTTATGTGCACATTGTGCATAAGATGAAAACTTAATTTTCACACATGCATTTACATATGATATACGTTTTGTGCACACATTTTAAAAGAATCTGTTAAAAAACATTATTCATATTGAAGTGTTGTTATTTGAAATTGATTTTTATGCAAAATTTATGTACATTTACACATACATACATATTTACATATGTGTACATGTTATGACTTCTTGCATGAAATGTAATTTTTTTTTTTTTTTTTTTGAGCAATGATAAAGAAATTATTTTTGAAAAAATTTTTATTTTTGGTTTTACAAAATTTAAAGGATGTCACTGAAAATTAAAATATAGAAAAAATAATTTTAAAAAAAGCATCTATTAATCATTTCTGAAAATTTGAATGACGTTACTGTACAATGTACAACCGCTGAAATTAAATATAACTTTTTACGCATGTACAAACAACTTTGTTTAACACGTCATATGAAATTTAAAAAATAATAATTATTTTTAATTTATTTAATAATAATTTTTATTTTAGAAAATTTTAATCCAAAATTGAAAACAAATTAACTACACCATCTTTAACAGTGTCATATTATTTGATATGAAGTAAATACATGTGCTTAAGGTATTTACCCCTAATTCTAATTCCTGGTTATAACATTTAACAATAGTAAACATTTGCTGGAAATTTTATATTCAAATTTCAACCTGGAAATATACATAATGTATACGACACAATGAAAATATGTATAAAAGAAAAAAGAAAATCTATTTATGACAATTCAAATTTAAAATTATAAACGTCTATTCAATATTTCCTTATGATAGACAGTATAAAACAGATACTTAGAATAAACAATATTGTCGACCGTATCCAGATAAAATAAAACAAATATCATTTTTTGTTTTTTTCTTTTTGATTGATATAAGCGTAAGCATTGACAAATTTTTCAAATTTATTTATTTTACACTTTTGTTTTTCTTAAAATGATACTGAAATACGTATTGCTAAAATATCACTATATGAATTGGAGCACATCATACATTACATAAGTTTGACTATTATTTTATTCTTAAATACTAAAAAAAAAACAAAAATAGCTAAATCCAATTTATTCTTAAATTTCTTTTGTTTTTTTGTTTTCGATTGTTTTTATATTATATTAAAATACTAATTAATTACTTCTAGAATCTGGCCTCAGCTTGATTTGGTTTATAAGTTGGAGTGAATGTCTCTTCTTTATTATCATCTTGAGATTTATCTAGGCACGGGAAATATAATATTTTTTCACCTTTTCCAAATTGTTCACCTTCTTCCAATGTATTTGGAAGTCGTCTAAAATTTAGAAAAAATAATTTAGTTAAAATTATGAGGCTATAATAATTTTATATTCAAAATTACCGATTTGAAGTTTCTGGTAATAATAAGCAGAGGAATGATCCAATAAACATAAGAACACTCAATATCATGGAGGGCATAGGCTTAAAAAATTTTGCTAAAAATATAATATAAGGACTTAAGAAAGTCATTGCATAGCCCGCAACATGAACCATTGCTACACCTTGTCCTCGAACACATGTTGGTACTAATTCAGCTGCATATTGTGAACCAGATTCATAAGAAATTGATACACCATATCTGGCAATGAATAACATAATTGCCAATAATACAACATCATGTTTATCTTTTTGATAAGCAATTATAACTCCGGTGGCTGTTGTGAAAATTCCACCAACAAGTAATGAACCAGCTGCCATACCTTTACGACCCATTTTTTCTTGTAGTAAAATCATTGTCATAGCAGCTGGAAATACTGCTAATGAACTGACTGTAAACATTATAAATGGAGAAAGACCCATGCCTTCAACATTACGTGAAACAACATCATAACAAAGTGTTATAACCATACTGAAAATTTTAAATTTCAAAATTATTAAAATGAAATTTCATATTACATTACATTTTTAATTTTATGATATACTTACGACTTAAAAATTAAAATTAATGTCATTTTCCTTAATCTTGGCGTTCTGAACATTCCAATAAAACTGGATCGTTTTTCTTCAGCCAATGTATTTTTGGTATAATATTCTTCAAATTCCTTGAATACTTCATCACTAACTTCTTTTCCATTGAATTTTGCAACTCTTCGAAGGCAACGTATGGCATCTTTATATCTTTTACGTGTCACTAACCATTGTGCACTCTCTGGTATAATACAATAAAATGTTACTACAACTAATAAAGGCAAAGATGCTGAGGCCAAGTAAAATCTCCAACTCCCAACGAGTACTGCTAACCAAGGTGCTACAACTAAACCAGTGCAATAAAATGTTCCCGCTATTATATTGAGTCCAAATGTCCTCATTGAAGGACGTAAATACTCGAGCACTATTTACAAAAATAGAAAAGTTTCATTACATTACTTTCTATTTCTTTATTCAGTATAATTACTTTAAAAAAAAAATAGTTTTATGTTTATCTTACCCATAATGTACATTAAATAGAAATTTGTATCTTCTGCTAAACCAGATATAAAACGACATATTGAAAACATTGGAACTGATTGTGTAAACATTGTAATAGAATCACCAATAACACCAGATAAATTTGATATGATTATTGTTGGAAGACGACCAATTTTATCCGATAAAATTCCATAACTTAAAGTACCAACAACAGATCCAATAAAGAACACTGATTGTCCTACAGTCGATTTAAATGAATTGTGACAAACCCAATTCAACTGAAATTTCAAATTATCAAAAAAAAAAAACAAAAATTGAAATTAGCCAATATATTAAATAAATTAAATAAAAGTCTATATTGCCGATTAACGAAGAAAAAACAAATTAAATTTCTAAATCCTAAAACAAGAATTAATCCACACATTGAATTAATACTTACATCGGTAGGCATACTTTGATATCCATGCTCATAGTTATAAATCCATCTATCGCATAATTCATTACTTGGCTTTCCTTCGCCATTAACAACATCATCTAATTTTGTGCATGAAGGATTTGGAAATCTTGCATATATTTCTCTTATTTCATGGAATGTTAAATTTTCCAGTTTTTCATGATAACACCTAAAGTGAAAAATCATAAAAAACGAAAATTTTGTACAATATAAATCGTTTCGTGTATGCAACACACATGCAATAAATTTACAATATAAATATCATTAATCTAAAATGTCTGAGATATTGTATGTATTTTGCACTTTCATCAATATTCAGTTGATATCTGAATAAATGCATACATACATACATTGTGCAAGAAAATAATTATATTATACACTTATATTAAAATGTTAGTATACGTGTTAACAGAATGATAAACTCACCAGTGTTCAGGTACAAAACTGATAATTGTTTGTGAAAAATAATGCATCGATACAAGAAGATTTATAAATCCGAATAATCCTAAAAGAAAGAACTGATATCTGTTGAAATTTCCGCATTTCTCTAGAACTTTATCGAAATCCATGTTTTTATTTTCAAGTTGGCAAAATTATATGCAATTTATTTAAAATACTAGACATTTGGTATATAAACAACAAATGAAGAAAATCTCGAGGAAATTTTTCTAAAATTTAAAAATAAAAAAAAATAAAATAATGATAAATAATACATACGTACATATATAAAGTGGAAAACTGTTTGATATTCTAATATTACATCATACTAAATAAATCTATGTAAATTGAAATATTTTATTTTCATAATAAAAATTATTTAAAATTATTAATTTATAACAATTATTATAAATTATTTTTAATTTGTTATATGCAATACATACATTTGTATGTAGATATACAAGAAATTTATAAATAAAATTTTCCAAATTAATAAACAAATTTTTGTATAATTTTTCAAAAACTGTTTAAGTTATGTTATTTATTTTTCACGTGTGTTTTATGATTTTTAAGTTATTTTAACGTAATATTTCACAAATTTACAATTTGTGAAAAATAAACAAATTTGTATTGAATGCTATCCAACATTGATTTTGAAAATTAAAAATTTCTTTTTATTTACAAGGTGAATAAAATCACAATTATCAAAATTTAAAAACAAAAATTCGACATATTTTATAATTTATTCACTAGATTTATTTTTCGTCTCCCAATGAAAACGATATTTAATACTAATTTTTTCACATTTGAATTGCATAATACCCACAGACATTATCTTCAGTTAAATTAAGTGAAAAAAAAAAATGAATAAAATAATGTTGTTTAAATAAAACAATTTAATTTACTTTAGAGGGCCTTTCACAAACAAAAAAGCTTTAATTATTAAAATTAATTTTAAAAAACTCACCCTCCCAGAACAATCGTAGGAAAACTTCAACTTAATTTCCAAAAATTCAAAATATGAGAAAAACTCGATATTTTCTGACTAAAAAGCTTAAAAAAATAATTTTTTTCACAGTATTATGAACTTTTCTTCAAATTAAAACTAAAAAATAATTTAAATTGATTTCAAATCCTTTCTAAAACAACGGTCGAATTTTAAAAAGTATACTTTCTACATTTTAGACAAAATTCCAAAAAGAAAAAAAAAATTTATAATGACCGTCTTATTATAATGTTTCATTTTCACTAAACTAGTTTAAAAGTTGTACTTCTATAGACTATCTACATAATTATGTATATAATATACATATATATACTTACTTAATACATAAAATTAATAAAAAGGCCTAACTTAGTCAATAATCGTCTGTATAAAATTATCATCACGTGTATAAGTATATGTGTATAGATCGCACACAATCATAGACTTTATACATATTTACATATTTTATGTCATAAGTTTTTGATCTCTAACGTAATTTTAAAATAAATTTACGGCCATATCTCCAAATCTAATTAAACACCTGTGTTTGCAATTTGTGTATAAATTTTTTTTTCTTGGTTTTTTTTTTCAGTTATATATTATACCTACTATTTTTTTTCCAATTTTTTATTAACAGTTTTTGTTTGTTTAATTTTTAATAACACAGCAACAGTTTTAATAATGTGGTTATAGGATTTACTAACCTTGCAATCAGTTAAAAGAAAATATAACGATAATTTTAATCACAATTAGAATACAATATATCGTATGCAAATAATTTTCTTTAATTAATTCTAAAAAACAATTGAAAAAATTAAACATACATACATACATATATGGATCGCAAATGAATGACGTTGGCAAAAGGTAAAGAAAAAAAAAATATTGTCAATAAATATATGAATAACTTATTATTTCTTTTTCAAGGTATACACATATTAAGTACAAACAAATGTGTATGTATGTACTTAAAATTTGATATTTGAAAAACAAAAAGCTTAACTTATCATAATTATTTAATTTGAGGTACCATATTGTAATCCTAATTTTTATTAGGATTTTGTTCTTAGACGTCGTTAACTCCGATCATTTTATATAAAAATGTTATAAATTAAAAGTTTTAATATTTTAATTAAATTTTTTATTTTTCTTAAATTTCCTTTTTTTTTTGTTTGTTATAAATACGTTAATTTTTAAACGTTTTGCCTTTATATATATACAATACGTAGGTACATACATATATGTATATGCAATATAGCTGTATGATCGTGAAAATTTCTATCAGTTCAAAGTCAGTTTTCCAATTGTTTTCAAAAAAACAAGTGTTTAATTCATTAAAAAAAATGTGTTTATTGTTTGTATTGCAATAAGTTTTTTTTAAAAAAAATTCAAAATGTTGCTGGTAAACTTGAGACTTATATAAAATATTCTAAAAATATTTCGATGTTTCATAAAATCGTAATAAGCCGTGATTGCAAAAACTCATGGATGTTAATGTTGATCCGGATACAAACAAATAAAGGAATAGATAAAAAATATGAGCGAGTATGTATAATCAGAATTGTGGTGGGTGATATATAGTATGCAAAATGAATCATTGAATTTGTTTATTGCACAAAAAATTCTTTTTTTATTTTATTATAGAATGACATTGCGTAAATTAATAAAATACAGTATTGAAAATAATTTTTATTTATTTAAAAACTCATATATAGGTACATACATATGTAATTATTCAGGTAGCTCATTTTTATAATTTCTCATTTATATTTACATTAACAGGTAATTTCAAACGATTGTAACGTGAAAAATACAAATATTTGCATTTATGTACAGAAAGATAATAAAATGCACGCATTGTCTTTTATCTCTAATAATTATAATCTCAAAGTTTACACACATTATCAATTAATTAAATCTAAAAAAATTGTCATGTAAAATAAATACAATTAAAATAAAATAAAATAATTAAATTCATAAGAGAATAAAAACCAGAAAAAACTATTATAAAATTACTATTAATAAAAACAATATATAAAAA
Source organism: Anthrax anthrax (assembly GCA_963971155.1). NCBI lineage: Eukaryota > Metazoa > Arthropoda > Insecta > Diptera > Bombyliidae > Anthrax > Anthrax anthrax. The sequence continues at coordinate 26,109,314 of OZ020119.1, forward strand.
TGTTGAAAAAAAAAAAACGTGATAATAGTAAAAATTTGAACAAACATGCAGGTAAATATTTGTAAATTAATTACGCTTTTTAATATTTTAATTTTAAAAGTGTATAATTTAATTTTTAAAATCTCCTAATTTAAATGTTTCATCTAATTATAGAACGAAAAAAAAATGTTAAAAAAAAATCAATAAATTTTTAAATTTTTACCTAATTTCATTTAAACCAAATTGTGACCATAGTAACAATTAAAACATGAATGAAATCAGCTATTGTTAAATTTTATTCATTGAAAACACATATATTTATATTTTCTTTCAATTGTAACACATATTTTCCACATGTACATATTTAGTCTGTGATGTGTACATAAATATTTGTATGACGTACGTATAAAAAATTTCGATGCATTATTGTTATTATTTTGCATATTTCAATATTATTTCAATTTTATGCTGTCTAATTGTATTAATTTTATTTTCATTTTATCCCTAGTTACTCAATTTTAATAATTTACTAAATAACAAAATACATACATATATGTGTATGTGACACGTTTTTATATTTCTAAAAACGTGAAATTCATACAAATATTTACATTTTTAAAATGATATGTTGTTTGCCATCATATCACAATAAATTTTCGTCATCAAAAATTCATCGTATAATTTATGTATGTACACAATACAAGCATTATTAGAAATTAGAATTTGAAACTGACATAACTAGATCACAACCAGAAATTTTACAAAATATAATTTTGTATTAATATAAATTAAATAAATAAATGTGTTTTTTTTTTAATACTTTAAAATGATATAAAAATAAGAAGACGAAAAAATGTGCACTTATAAATCATATCTAAATAAGTGTAAATACAGATTAAGTACATTAAATTTTACTGAGTCAGCATACGTACGATTTAAAAATGTACGCACTTTGCTTAAGCAAAAGTATTATAAAAGTCAAGATATAATATGTTGAACGGTACATGTAAATTGTGTACCATTAAAAGGAATCACAATCAAATATCAAATATGATAGATATAATGTACGTACATAAAATATACACAACACATTATTTGTGATCCATCTCATAAAATTACAAAAAAAAAAAAGAAATCGAAATTTTAAAAAAGGTCAAATTCAAAATGAATATAGAAACATTAAAAATTGCAAATTTTTTGCAAACTTATAAAATATCCTTCTATTAAATTTTGTTTTTTTTTTTTTTTTTTAATTTAAATTTATAATTTTATAAGATATCTTCTTTTTAACATTTACATTAATAAGTTCATAACAAATTGTTTTTTCTTTTAATTGTAATTGTTATAATTATAAATTATAAATATTTATCATGTAGTCAAGGTAAAAACAAGTAAATAATTATTTTTGAGAAAATTTAAAATTTACATTATTTTAATTACATTAGAAGCAAAAGTTTTGTACCTATGTACATATATATTTATTTTTTTAATTTAAAAGATAAATAAAAAGTAAATAAAACTATTTTTATTAAAAAAAAAAATTATTTAAATGAAAAAGTAAAATAACGAGAAAGAACAAAGTTGAAAAAATTTCTATTAAAATAATACAAAATAAAAATTAAAAAGTCCTATTCTAGTAATATATTCATTTATAAGTCATAAATTTTAAGTAAATATTTATTTAAAATTTATTTTAAAAATTATACGAAAAGCGAATATGCATGCATCACAAGGTTAAATTGAATTAAAAAATACAATTTAAGTATATAAAACAATAAAATTGTTTATAAATAATATGTGTAGAAATTTTTATTTTGTTTTAATTGACAAACTCAATGAAATAAATTAAAATCAAATGTAATTCATTTTATTCAGTATGTTACTTAAACTGCATTTTAAAATATGAAATATTTATGTTTCATTGAATAAATGAAATTTAAAATGTATTAAATCGAATATTATGTTTCAATTTCTTCCGATATATTTTTTTCAAAGAAATTCATATAAAATACCAAAGAATGATAACAATGGAATAACAATAAAGAACATTGATTGACCAACATACACATATGTATGTACGTGCTTTGTTTTGTACATTGATTCACATAACATTTTAGTTCAATTTTCTTTATATTATGTTATGCATACATACTCGTATGTATGTACTTACTTGTTGTACTGTCTTATATCACATACAAACTAACTTCAAAAGGAATTAAATTACGTGACAAGATTATAAAATTGTAAAAAGAAAATAAATAACTGTTTTCATAAATTATTTTAAAATTTTATTTAGAATTATTTAAAAATGTTTAAAAAAAATTTTCATAAAGAATGAATTAAATTGAAATTTATCAAAGAACATTAGAATAGAACAACTAACAATAATTGTTTTAATTGATCAATGTTCTTAATAAATAATTATAGAAAATTACATATTTGGTATTAAAATAACCCAACTGTATTTAATTAAAAACAAAAGCTTTTAATTTTTTAAAATTAACTCTAAATAAATTATAAAAAAAATGAGAAAAATTACAAATAAGGATAATGTGAACTTAGGTCAAAAGCAATAAAAATTAAACTAAAAAATATAAATCGATTTCCGTAAAGTATTTACGTCATTTATAATATATGTATGTGTAGGAAATTGATGACAAATATAATTTCATCAATTTGAATTATATTTACTCATACTGAGACAGATACATACATATATAAATATATTTTATATGAACAATTCATTTATTACAAACATTCATTTTCGCAATTAAAATATCACCACATACATATCGCGAAAAGAAACAATAACTGCCCCTTTTTGAATGAATCCTTGTCATTACAGTTCTAACTTTTGATCAGATTGAATCAAATTTTCTAAATTAGGAATAACCCATATAAAAATAATCAATAACAAAAATTCTTTTAAACTCTAAAATCAAATAAAAATAAATTCCATTTAAAAAATCATTTATAATCTGTACAAAGGATGTAATACGAAAAAACCACAAAGAATGAGATATAAATTATTAAATAATTTCAAAATATTAAAAAGAACTGTCATAATATCATATATATAAAATGCCAAAATAAACCATAAATATTGTATTTATTATTAAAATATATAAAAATAACGAAATTAATACAGAGTATAAAAAAGCGTTCCATATGAAAGGCATAAAGAAGTTTATCTCAATTGTAAGAAAAAATCTTGAAATTCCTAAAAAGTATAAAATATGTAAAAAATTTGATAATATACAATGCAATAAAATACACATGAGTATATTGTATTTTATAAGGCCAGTGCTTCACATATGGTTCATATATACGAGTACAAACGTATAAAATATGTAAGTGGGTAAATAAAATATATTCATTGCAAGCAGAAAACAACAGGAAGACAAAAAAAAAAAACAAATTTAAAAAAGCAAAAATAAAAAAATAATGGCACGTGATTTGATAAATATATTGACTCAGGAATTTTATTCAATCGATTACACTTTGTTTTATCAACATTGTGAATATTTTTCTAATTTTTTATTTTTAACTTTTTCATTCTATTTTCGTTCTATGAGCATGTATACATATATGTACTTAGACAAAATTGTATCAGATAATGTACAAATTATGTACAAAAAAAAAAAAAAAATTAATCTAAATAAACAAGATAAACAAGACAAGAATTTTCAATTCAAGTTCATTTTAATCGCTTAATATTTTGCCTTTTAAATAAATTTTATTTTGATAACGCAAGTAATGTTGTTGATAAATTCCAATTGTTTCTCAACTTAAAGGAATACTCAACTTTTAATTAATAATAATAAATCACGACTAAACTTTAAATGATTTTTGTGTCTTGATAAAAATAATAATAAAAAATTTTTGAGTATAAATACACACATACATACATATATGATTTATTTGTAACAGATTTTTAAAATTTGTAAAAATGTAGAATTATAATTTCAATAAATCAAATTTAATTTTACACAAAAATTAATAATCTTATAAGGAATTAAATTTTAATTTCATACAAAAGCGGTATGTTATTTGATATTAAATCTTTGATAAAATTCTCTAGTTAACCTCCTTTTAAAGTTTCAAATAATAATAACAATAATAATACATAGAGTATAAAGTCCGCACAATTAGTTACAAATTGGTCTATTGCCAACGTTGTAAATGTGTACAAACATATGTGCATATAATTTTTATTCTCATAAAATTATTGGACAAAAAAGTTGTAAATATTTGCGATTAATGATGTCTGGTATATACAAATAAATAATTCCAAGATATAAAAAATTGAATGCAATGCAGCTAAAACAGCTTGAAATAACTGGACATAAACTAGTCTTGATAATAATCTTATTTTTAAAAAATATATAAAATAAAATACAAAAATAATAAAAAAATACATGCACAAGTGACGTATGGATACATGTAAGTAATAATTTAAAAAAAGCTCTGAATCCGCCTTGAATTTTTGAAAAACATTGTTTTTTATTTTTTGTAAATATCTTCAATTGAGGTTGTATAAAAATTACCGCAAATTATAATTATTTAACAATTCAAAAAAAAAAAAAGAGAAAAAAATTTATTTTATATTTCTATTCAGTCATTGAAATACCAAAACAAATCTTTGAGATAATTCACATACACATTATGTGTCCATGTACATACATACATATGTATGTATCTATGCAATTGCAATAATACGAATGCGTGTCACATCGATGCTGTCATAATGTTTAATAAAAATATGAACATCTACATAAGTATTTATAAATGATAATTTTCTTCATCTGAAATTAAATTTAAAACAATAAAAAAAATCATTTACACTCGCTAATGTAATGTATCTGAAACTTTTTAAATTTAGAAAATTCATCTTTCATCCCAATTTTCATTCGTTTGTTTTATTTTTAAATATATTTCAGTACGAACACTAATTAATAGACGTATGCATATATACAATTATACACAAATATTGTGAAATTTTCTCAAGTGCACTTTTGACGTTGACTTTTGAATTTTACTCAAAAAAAAATATATAAAAAAATAAGAAAAGAAAAATGTATTTTCTTTGTGACATGCGTTCATATGTGTATATCCTGCATATACAACAAAATTACACAAAAATATGCACATACAAAAATATTGTGTACGTACTGACGTATTTATAACATGTTAGCAACAATCAAATCCTACAAGTTGTTTTTCTTTTATGCATAGTAAATAAAATTTTCTTATTACCAAGTTAATCATGTAATTGTGACGTCAATTTGTACGCATAGTCATATTACATATCATATATATAATGATTACACTGAGTCAAATGATGTAAAAAAGTCACTTGGGTGGTTTGTAAAATAAAAAACGATAAAAAAAAAACCAAAAAAATTTGGCAATTGAATTTTATTTGAATTAATAAAGTATTAATTGAAATATTTTTTTGCGAAAGGAAAAATCGATCCTTTGTTTTATGCAAATTAACGATAACAAAAAAAAAAAATTTAATTTAAGCAATTAAATACCAATAAAATTCACTATAAGACAAAAATTCCCATAAAAACTAATCAATTAATAAAATATGTACATTTGTTTAAGAAAATGTTCAAATCAATTTAAAAACGTGAACATTTATTACATACACACTATATACCTAATATAATATGTAAATTTTATATTGACATTGGAAACGTTATTTTAAAGAAAAGGAAAGATAAAAAATTTAATTTGTATGATTGACATTATGGCATCACTACCCCAAATATCAACGATTGTTTTTAAACAATTAATTTTATACAAATGTATCTATAATAATTTATTATATTACACTATCGAAATGTTTACAAGCCAAATTATTATAGCCTTGATTTGTTTAAAATTTAAAATTATCATCACAAGATTTCATCAAATTGAATAAACAAAAATAATAGACAAACAGATGAAATAATATTTAATTGCAAGCAATGAGCAATTTCATTATTTATAAAGCAAGTGCATATCAATAAATGGGAGGTATCTATCCCATAAATACATATCTGTTATGTTACCATACAAATGGATTTATTTAATTGGTAACAGTTCAATTTGTGTCATCAAGAACACAAAAATAAAAAAATACAAAATACATATACAGAAAAATATGCTTTAATTTATAAGAAATTTTTTTTTTTTTTATATATAATACATCAATATTAATTATAATTTATTAATAAAATAATCTTTAAAGAAAAAAAATTTTTTTTTTTTAATAATAATATGTAATATTGTTTTTGTTTTAAATATACATTATCATTTCTTCTTTACCATTTACATATTCAGTTCAAACCAGTAATATCCAGTTGTAAGCAGCTATAAAAATATGTTCGTTTACGTATATATTTATTATATTATATGTACATACTACATACACTAGAAGAAGTGTCAATGATCACAAACTCACAAAGATGCGGGTTTTCTTAAAAGTTAGTTGGTTGCTTCACGACTTTGAAAAAAAATTTTTTTTTTATAGATAACACACAGATCCTATAATACCTGCACTGGATACTTAAATATTTCTTTATACTTTTCCAATTTAAAATGTTTCAAAAGTTCGTCCACAAAAAAAAAAAAAAAAAAATTGAATAAAATGCAGTTGAATATAACGAATAAAATTTATTTAAGAAAATTTTTTTTTTAAATAAAATTAGAAAAAATTGTTTTATTTTAAACTGTATCAAAATAATATCTGATACTGTAACCACGTGTACAAAATCAATATACACTTTTTACTACTCTATAAAAAATATATGCAAACTACAAATAAATTCGTGAAATTTTTTTTTTCACTATATTTGGCACATGTTATTTTTTTTCTTAATGAAAATTTTTATTATTATGTTTTTTTTTTTTTATTTTGTTCTTGAAAAGTACGTATTTCACTTTAGAAGAAAATTTTGTCTATAATTAGATGTTCTTATCATTGTAATTCTTTTTTTTTATATACAGAGTATTTACTAGTTAATCAAATTTGCTTGAATAACTTGCATATGTTTATCGTTAATACAATACTGAATTATTTTTGTATTGTGTACATTTGACGAGTTTGGTCTTCGTCTGTAAAATACTCATCAAATAAAAAATAAATAAAAATAAAATTCAAAATCGATAAATAATATAACAACTATAACAACACAAGGCACTTTTAAAAACGTTTAGTCGTTTAATTTTTATTTTAAAAGAATATAATAAGAAAAATTTTAATTATAAATTCGTTATTTGTCCATTCACACACGTATTGAATGGATAATAATGTGCTATAATTTTTTTTTTTTTTTCTATAACAATGAAAATTATATTGTTTATATTAGTAGATATACTATAATTATAATTATGTATTAAATACTAAACGTCCGATACTTTATGCCATTTTAGATCGACTGAATAAATTCACAAATCGAATATATATTATTATATTATTATATTTATATACACATCATTATGTGTGTAGTCTTAAAGTCTATAAACACAAACATTACGATTACTATACTATTTAAGTATTTTTTTTTTTAATTCCATTTTAGATCGTTCACTTTTTCATCATTTATTCATTTTAGTTAATCAAAATCGGGATACAACTAGTACTGTTCAACAAAATACAAAACTAAATATATATATAGTCAACGTCGCCAGCTAGATTATATATATGCACATACTACATCATCATATATATACATACGTACATATATATATAGAAAATATCTGAGTTATGTACAAATACATACTTACATATTATTCTTCCTCTCATATAAAAAATATAATGTACAATTCAAATATATGAATATATGCTTACGTACACAAGATATACATATACAAAAATATATAAATGTATATGTCTAGAGATATCCACCCAAAATGTACATTCTATTCCCATAAAAATTACGATGACAAAAACACTATATGTGAATCAGTTTTATTCGTTACTTACTTATTTTTCAAAATATGGCTATTTGCCCAACATAAAAATACATAAATATGAATTATGGCAACAAAAAAAAAAAAAAACTAAAGAAAATAATACTGAAAATTTTCTTTAAAAAAAAAAAAAAACCAATGATTTCTTCTCATTTGCATTTTAACCGCTCAATCGACAGTTTATCGCACTTTCAAAATTTTGCAAATTTAAAATTTCATCATTTAAAAAAAAAAAAAACATCGATTTTGTGCATACATAAATTATGTATACATTTTTTTGAGATTTTTTTTATTTACAATTTGAAAGAAAAAAACGAATTAATTACAGCTTTTTTTGTTTTTAATGTTGAATTTTCAATTTCATTCAATTAATTAATTTATTTATTTCCATAAAATTTTTTTTCTTTGATATCGAATTTTTTTGCTGATCAATGAAAAACTTTATCCATTACTACAATTTCGAATTATTAACTGAGCACATGTTATTAACTACCATCAAAGGCGTCAGACAACATCAAGTATCATATATACATATAAATATCTATGTATCGTATATTGAATATTTGTTGTAGATATTATATGTACATTTAATGGCGAATAAATATGTACCTTTATGTGCTTTATTTACCTGTACTAAAACAAATACCTGTGTATAAATTATTATTAAAAACGTATTCAAAACATATAAATATTTTAATATACTTTGAATGTATAAAAACTGGTTTTTTATAAATTTCTTTCCTATACAATTTGTTTTTAAATGGTAGAGTATGTATAAATTTCATTGTAATTTTTATACTACGTATAAACGTATTCAATATATGCAATTTTGCATGTGCATGCATAAAACTATATATGCACATACATATAAAAGTTAATCTAGGTGTAAACTAGATAGGTGTAAACTAAAAAATAAAATTACAATATTTTCTTATTTAAAGAAAATATAAACTTTTCAAAGTAAAATTTTTAAAAATTATTTTTATTAATTTCATGTCCTTTTCTTACACAAGAAAACAGTTAACAGAAAATCTTATTAAACAACAAAAAATTTCTTATGTTTATAACTTCCAAGCATTTCAAAGATTGAAAAGCTGTTTTAGATTACGAATTTCACAAAATTCCGCCCCTATTAAATTGTTTACATTCAACAAATATTTTTATATTTCCTCAATTTACTTATGTAACTAAGTAATTTATTGATAATTTTCTCTTATCTAAATATTATGTTTATGTACCATAAAATATAATAAAAATCTCTTGAAATGAAGAGCTTGAATAATTCTATGCAATTTAAGATACAAATTAAAATTTTGAAGTTTGATTAAATTTCAAATAATCATATGTATGTACTCGTACAAATGATGTTTAATATAGAACTTTTAATCTATTTTACTACTAACAAAAATACAATTTGGTGAAACTCAGAATCACAAAAAGTGCACAGAATATTTACTAAAATAAATAAAATGCGAAAACTTAGAAAATTTTCATTACAATAAAATTTTCCATTCTATCATTAATGAAGAACAAAAACTTTGTTTCTTCTTTTAAATCAAGGTCGAATTACGTTTCAAGCATTTGAATAAAGTGTATATTTAAAAGCAAAAAATTAATAAATGAAAATATCATTTTAAAAATAAATAAAAAATATAAATATTGAAACAACATCATTTAATAAAATTATAATTTATTTTAATTAAAAAAATACCATTAATTTATGCTGTGTATATTCCTTTCAATATAATTCAATAAAATACAATTGATACAAATGAAATTATATAATATGAACGCACACATATGTACGTATAAAAATGCATTTAATTTAGTAAACATTTCAAATATTAAATTAAATTCAACAACATATTTTCAATTATTGATTATTATTTAATATGAAATATTGATTTTTTATTAATTCAATTTTCATGATAAAACAAAAAAAAGAAAACAAAACCAAAATAAATACTAAAACACAAAATAAAATCGACACTAACTTGAATTAATTTTCATCTGGATGTGAGTATGTTCTGTATGTAAGAATATAAATAAAACTATAACACAATCAAAATAGTTTTTTCTACTGGAAAAAAAATAACATCAAAATTTAAATTTTAACGGATTTATTTTTTCACTGAATTTCTCATAAATTGTTGCCTTTATTTTATTTACATATCATTGACAAATAAAAACACACATTTTGTACATATATGTATGTATGTGCATACGAGTACATACATATATGTATGGATGGATTTTATAATGTGCAAAGTTAAAATTATCCTATATTCATTTATTATATGTAACAGTGTTTTGGTGGGAATCATTAAATTCAACACATATATTATCCCTAGAGCTATATTTACATATTGTATGCATATGTTCATGTAAACATACGTATATATATATGTATTGATATACTAGAGAAACTATAATTAAAGGTTTCCGATCAAAATGATATTGGAAGACCATAAATGTGGTTATATCATACCATATATTGGCTTATATTCAAGTCCCAATTGGGTGTCAAATAATTTTTTATCCAAATATTATATAAAAACATTTTGATAGTGTATATTGTACATATGTGTATGTTTGAACGCATTTATATATTTACAATACATTTAGGCTGATATAAAATAGATATAAAGTGATGGTTGTTGTATATTGTTATAACCTAAATAGATTTAAAATTCTCTGATGAACATTAAAACCATAACCAACTATTTTTAGTAGACCACAATGAATTGTTTAAACCCAATTTTAAATTGAAGTTAGGTTATTTTTGTCATCATACAAATATACACACACACAATATAATTAATAAATGTACATAAAAGCATACATATGTATACTGTATACATATTATTATTTTAATTCGAATGGGATATAAAATCCAATTAAAAATTTTTTTTTTCTCGCATTTATTACATTTAAAAACATGAACGAGAACACAATTTGCGTAATATTATATTTTTTTCACTTCTGTTTATGGAAATACTTCTCTGAAAATTTTCCATACAGAAAAAACAATAGTGAAAATTTTACACGTGATTGAAAAATGTATTCATGAATGGAAATATTTTTTATATGACAATTATTAAAATCAACTAACAGGTTAAAAGTTGGCAAACGTGCAGCTTCAAGGATATATTATGTATATGCACGTGTGTAACATATAATTTTTAATTTCAGTAAAAGAAATACCAACATTACAGTGATTCCTAGTTATTTCCAATCAATTTTCATCTAAGTGACCTTTTTATTTTGCTCATTTAAAGTCAGTTAACAACATTTTGAATCAATCTATCAAATTCTGATTTAATTATGTACATGAAATGTAAAGAAATACTCACATAAAAAAAATCAACTAGCACTTAATTCATTTCTATACGTGTAGCATTTTGGAAAATTCATTATTTTTTTGCAAAATCTCATCGATCATTCTCTGTAAATATTTTCCTAGTATGACAAAGTATATGTACATACATATATGTACATACATACACATGTATAATATGCACTAAGTACAATATACTGTGGCAGCCTGTAAAAGAAAAAAGGGATAAATTCATTTAAGATGAATTATAATAAATTGACTTCATTCTAAAGCCTAAAGTGATAAATTTCGCTTTTCTTGTATACTTGTTACATTCATTTTCTATTTTCCTATTAAATCATAAAATGATGATATACAAGTAATTTTATTAATTGAAAATATTAACTTGGACAACTTTAATTCACTTAATTTCAATTTATCTAATTTTATTATAAAACAAATAGGATTCATTTTTCGAAATTTTTTTATTTTTATTTTGTATTAATAGTTTTGTGATTATATATTGATATTATATAACATGACCATTTATAACCTAAATACGTTACATACATACATGTGTATTTGAATTTGAATTTTATTTTATATTCATGAATTCTGTGTAATTAATTAAAGGAAATCTTCAACAAATCGGAAAACAAGAAGATCGGAAAATGAATTTTAAAATAAAGATTTTTCTTCCGTTATGCAACTTTTAGATTTTTTTTAATACATATTTATCGTCGTCCAATCCGTTTATTTACGTACTTGTTTTTATCATGAATATTTTTAGACTTTACTCATGAAATTTAAATATATCCCACTTTTCTCTTAATTTTGTTTTTTTTATTTCTTTTTTAATCGGTCTAAAGTCATTTGAATTAAAATTAAAAATGACTCAGTCATCAAACCAAAGTACAGAAAAAATATTTTTTTTTACTTTTTTTTTTGATGAATTTTTTCCATCTTATCAGGAAAATAATTTTTTTTATTCCACTTTAATTATCATATTAAAAACTAAAATTTCTACTGTAAAACTTTTGTTCTTCCTTGTGTTTTTTATTTGTTTTTGTTTTTGTAATAATTTGAATATAAACCATCCTTAAATCAGAACACAACTTTGTCATAATAAAAAAAATCGCACATACATTTATACATTTTTCGCAATACAATACATACATACATACACATGCATATTTTTTTATTTTTTGTTGAAATAAATGAATGAAATGACTGTGTAAGATAATTTCAATAGAGTTAAGAGACAAAATGAAAAGAAAAAAATTATAATAAATCTAAAAAAATATATTTTTAAAAAAAATGTATTTTCTATTGTTTAGAGTTTTTCATCCACTATATAATTTAAAAACCCATTACAATAATTCTTTTGTATTCAAAGGTTATTCAGAAAAAATTGAAACAAAAAATAAAATCGGAAATACCAACAAAAATAAATTGGATTTTCATAAAAAGGAAAATTTTTGAATTTATTTCAAAATCTAAATAAATAAGAAATTATTAACTGTAAATATGTTTTGAGAATATTCAAGCTATTATTTATCATTAAAAAAAAAAATGTATAAAAATTCTGGGTCAATTGTAGCTCCGTTTATTGGACTATAAGACAGTGTTCATTAAAAAATCGTTCACAGAAATTATTAGAAAAAAAATTATATCAATTCTCAAAATTATTCAAAAAAACTAAATTAATTTAATAAACTTTATATTTTATGAAAATTTATCATTTTAAAATCTATTATTCTAAAAATATATTTTATTAAAATAAATATAATAACTGGATACGCGTAACACGTATACGTTATGTTTACAATCTACAATAATAGTGAATAAAAATCATATGTAAAAATATTTACTTTATACACAGTGTACGATATTGACAAAATATTTATTAAAATTAAAACAAATTTCAAATTGTATACAATTTTGAAAAATTATCATGAATTTTTTGAATCAAATGAATTCAAAATGAAAATTAATTTTACAAAATATTTATAATATGTTATAGTAATTTGCGAAATTGTAAGAAACAATAAAACATTTTAAAAAAAAAAAGTTAAAAAATAAATAAAATTAGTACAATATATCATTCTAACTACATATACACATACATACACATACACACGTTTATGTACATACGCAATCAGGGAAAACTGAAAAAAAACCTAAGTATCATTGACTGTTAGAGGTACTAATATTTACTATGGTAGCAAAGTTGAAAAAAAAGGCGAAAATATTGATATTGGTATAGCGTGTGAAATTTTATACAAACAATTTAAAATAATAAATACAACAAATATTTTGTAATTATTTTTAATATTTTTCTAGCTTTACTTTTAAAAAATTTTTTTTACTGGTTTATTTATTTTAAATGTTTGAATATGAATAAAATATTTTTACACTGTTTATTCGTTTAATGATTTCGAAGAAATAGTAAAAGGATATAAAAATATTTACTATTTATGAATCGTTTTTTGTAATTTTATAATATAATATTAAGAGATTATTACAAAATCCTAAAAAATTTCAATCTAAAAACAAAATTGGAATTTTTCTTTCTTTAAAAAAAAAATTATATTCTTTACAAGGTCTTTTCTTTTTCTTATTATTGATCGTGAAAATGTTTAACATTTTCAACATTTTTAACATTGCTAGATTGTCTATAAATATTTTTAAAAATAGTTAAAAATTATCAAAAGATTTTCAACCAAATAAACTAGACGGAAAAAAAATAAAAAGAATTAAATTAAATACAAAATATAGTATTAAGATTAACACACATGGTTATACTATACACGTTTACGTTATGTATGTATGTATATAAAAATAACAATTGTTCTAACGATGTCACAAATTTCATTTTTCTTAATTTCTTTTACTATTTTATTTTCTCTTTGGTTAGTTTATATATATTTTTTTCTTCTTAAGTGTATATGTAAGTGAATATGTATCTTTCTTACTAACTGATAAAACTTTAAAATAATAATTTTCTTTTCTCTCGTAAAGAAACAGTTTTCTTGAACTTTTAGTAGTATAAATGAAAATGACAAAATAAAGCAAAGAAAAAAACAACAATGAAAAAGTAGAACAAAAATTAAAATACATACTAAAAGTGTAATAAAAAATAAAGTTCTTCTTTATGAAATGTACAGCACAATATCTATTTTATTTATTTATTTTTTTTTTTTGTATTTCAAATATACAGCAAATATAAAAGCTGGAAAACTATAAATTCTTGAATAGTGCAAACCGTATACCAATGTGTATGTATGTATAATGCTTATGTTTTGCACACAATCTCCGAAAAATAATTTAAGAAAATTTTCCATGTACATATGTATGTACTTCCGGTTGGCAGTAGACATTGTATAGGTATATACATGTGTACGTACGTAGAGACAAATGAAAGCATTAATACACAACACAATTTTCAGACTGAATCCTTTCTATAGAAATTTATATGCATGTATATAAATGTCTGCCTTTTACTACATGGTGTCATTTTAAACAGATACATGTATCTATACATACATACAAACCTGTACAAATATAAATACATTTTTGTTAGAAGACAATATCATGTATGCGGTGTGTTTTTCCAATGTTATATATTCCATAAAACGTATTAGTACTTAATGCACAGTTGCAATTGACTTTAAAACTACCATTAAAAAATATAAGACATTATCACTAAACGAATAAACGATTATATACACATTTGAAACAATGAAACAGTTGGTAAAATTTTGTATATTATACATTTTCAACGGGATAATGCATATGTGAAACAGCTGATGTGCAAATTTATATATTTGCGAAATTTTTAACATAATTTTAATATTTAAATATGTATACTATTTTGTATGCTCTTTTAAATGGTAATTGTTCTACTATTTCATATATTCATATGTATGTACTGTATTAAAAGAATTTTGATCAAGTACAAATTTTTGACTACATTTTAGTATTTGAAATTGAAATGCGAAGATCTTTATTAAAAATAGAAATTCATACTTTTTAGTGGTTATTTAATATGTGCTTAAATATTCCAAAAATATGTTCAAAAACCAACAAATTTACAAATCTTGCAAAATAATCCTTTCACTATAAATATTCTTTTAGAGAAAAGAACCCGGAACAAATTTATTATAAACATGTTACTGTGGTCTTGTATGATATATAAAAAAGAAACTTTATCCTGCGGGTATGTAGGCATGGGACTTAGTTTTATTGTAAAAAACGTGTATAAGAACTTCAGGTTTTGTAAGCATAGGAGCAAGTATAAATTCTCGTACGACAGAAAATTACACATGTAAGTACGTAACTCCAGATTAAACTATTCATTTGGATTTTCAATAAATTCAAAATTATTACACAAAAAAAAAATGTAAAGATACAAATACAAAAATTTTAGCTGATGATCTTAAAAATATTTTTTGGATCATCATTAAAAAGTCAATGATCAATCATTGCGAAATTTTGATCTTAATGCGAAACGCTTTTGAACATGAAAAATGATTTAATATCTTTTTTTAATCTTTTCAAATTGATGTATTTTTATTTTTTAATTTG
Organism: Anthrax anthrax; assembly: GCA_963971155.1. Taxonomy (NCBI): domain Eukaryota; kingdom Metazoa; phylum Arthropoda; class Insecta; order Diptera; family Bombyliidae; genus Anthrax; species Anthrax anthrax. The sequence goes on from OZ020119.1 coordinate 26,125,158, forward strand.
TTTTTTTTTCAGTCAATATAAATTAAAACAACTTTTATTGGCAAGTAATACGTGGATAATACTTTATGTATGTACATATGTGTGCTAAATAAGTACACATATTGAAAAATTATAGAAAAAAAAACGTCTACTTCACATTCATGAATAAAATTTGGCATTTATCCAATCTTTTATCCAGATTCTATTTTAAGTGTACGATTATTTTCTCCCAGCGTATTTTCATTAAAATTAATTGATCGCACTACATAATATTAAAACGAAATGTAGAAATTCTGTATTCACCTTTGTCGCGTAGAAAATGTGAAATTTTAATTTAATTTAATTTTTATCTTTTTGCAAAAAGAAAATCTATGCATAATGTCTATACATAGAAACAACAAGCAAATAATAAAACAACAACTAATAATTATCATCCTTCACACATTATTCTTTACCTTGGCCCAAAATAGCTGCTGCTCTTTTGTATGCAACATCAGTTCATTTACGCGCAAACATGCGTTATTTTGAAATAAGAAAAACTTTTCAAAAAGGGGAAAAAAACGAAGACGAATAGCCGTGATTTTTTTAATTTATTTTTTAATTTTTTAATGTCAAGGTAGATAGGAAATTATAAATGATGAACACATATGAAATTGTATGCATTATATATTTTTCAATATGTGAAAATTTTTCTATTTAAAAAAAAATTTTTTTTTTATATACTAAAATGCATCTACTTAATTGTTTCACAATAAATAAATTGACATTTACGTTGAAAAAAATTTTTATTTTTATTTTTTATTAATTAATGAAAATGAAAAACTTTTGATAAGTTTAATACAACATTTGATGGACATTTTCACATTTATACCTATATATACTTACTTAAATATTTGACAAGAAAATTTAAATTAACAGTTTAGGATACACTCATGAAAAGATACAAACTGTGTGAAAATTGTAAAGAAAAACTTTTCGGAAGAAAAAAAAAACGATGTTAAATGTAGTCTAAATTTAAAAATGAACGTAAACAAAAATATAAAACCAAAAAAAAAATCTAAAAGAAAAAGATAAACTTTAAGTAAATAAATTATTTAAACAAATAGTGCAAATACTGTTGCACTTTTATTTTGTACATACATGTATTGTAGATTTTGTCTATTTTGTACAAGTAAAATATTTAATGAAAATTTAATTGCAAACGATTACGTAAAATTGAATTTTCTAATACCATGTATAAAAAATTTAAATGAAGAGAATTTTAAAATAATATTCATTATAAATTTCTCCTGATGTAAATCTTTATTTATGTCAATCATTTCAGTTTAAGCTTGATTATTTTCGGCTTTGTTAAAATAAACTATGATTAATTTTGTTTTTTTTTTGCATTATTTAAAATAACTTTTGTTTGCTTATTAAACATCTTTTTACTTTTGTGAAAATTAAATTTTTTTAAATTTTAATTTATTTAAAAAAAAACTTTTAAATGAATAAAACAGATTTTTTCAATCAATTTATTATTTATTAAAAATTTTAAATCATCTCATCTTTTTATATATTAGAACAATATTTTTCTTTTCGAATTTTACTCTACATATAAATTGCAACAAATCTCTATAGAAGTTAATTATTTTCTAATATTTTTTATAGATTTAGATAAAATTCACTGTTACTAAGTGAATGCAATTTGTATTTAAACAGTATTTGAAATGATTTAAAATCCTAAAAGAAAAAAATCAAAATGACCATTAAAATAATAGAAGAGATCATTTGAAATTTATGTGTTATATTTTAGTGACTTCTCTAGAATGGGAAAACCAATGGCAAAAAAAAACAAAAAACAATACCCTAATATCTTTATTGTGGTTCATTTCAGACATAGTGTTATACGAATGCACATAAATCTTAGTCGCATTAACAATATTACAAACATAAATACACATCAGTGCTACACTGTGTACAATACTTTTATGCAATTCACGTAAAAGTTCTTAAAATTCATTTTAATAGGATTTAATGTTGATTAAAATAAACAATTTTTGATGAAAAATTTTTATTCTTGCATTTTAATTTTGGCTTCTAGTTTTTTTATTTGCAAGATATTTTTTCGGTAGTTTAATATTTTTTTTCTTTTATTAATAAAATAGGAAAAAAATTACAAAGTATGATTTTTTTTTTGTTTGTACATCATACAATTATGAAAATTATAATTTTTCTAAGAATTTTTGCACATTTGTCTCTCAATTATATTTTATGAAAAGAAAAATACATATTTCTCAATGTCAAGAAGGCGAAAAAATATAAAATTCTATAATTAAATAAATAACTGGACTAAACTTCTTTAATTTGGTATTAAACTGGTCAAAACGAGATTTAATTGACGTAATAGATAAATAAAAACAAACACATTTATATACGCTTTTGTACCATCGTGCGCGAGTACACACAATTATAATATTGTCACATATAATCTTCTTGATTCATATCCAAATTATTTTATTTTGTATTTTTGTTTTTATCTACATATAAAAATTGTAAATAAATTAAAAGGAAATTTTCAAATCGGAATATAAATAAGAATTATATTATATAATTGTGTATATAAGTATGTATAAGGTCAAAATTTAGAACTTACATAAAATTTAATAATTATGACATTATGTTTTGGACTCATTGCATATAATATGTGTATAACGCGATGTGTACATACATAGATACATATGTATGTACATATTTACACAATTTAATTATCAATGATCAATTAAACCTTCATAAACTAAATTTTAATGAATGCTTTTATTTTTGTAATATGAAAAATAAATACACATCTACATAAATATATAATTTTATTTCACATGATTATTAATTACAACATGATTACATCCTACTTTTTTAAATGATACATATATTTACGTAAATGATCATCTTTAATTATTGTCTCTCATCATTTATTACAATTTATCGAACATTTGTTATCTCTCTGTATTAATAAAGAAAATAAACAATTCATACATCTGTGTCGTGATATCATTTTATAAAATGTAACCTTTTAATATATCAGCACAAACCCGAACTAGTATGTAAATACAAATATGTACATCCGATTACATATGTATGAAAAACAATGAAAAACAACACGTACTATACATCACACATGAATTTATGAAATAAATTGTATTTAAATGTAGATTTTACACAGTTAAAATTTTTGATTGAACACATTTCAATATGATGATATAACAATGATATTGTAAAGTAAATGATTTCATATTTATTCACTATTATATCCTTTTTGAAATAAATCCATTCAAAGTTGTCATCTATGATCCTTTATCGAATTTTTACTATTCAACATCTTTTAGACTTTTAAATCACAATTCTACTTGAAGAGGAATGTTAGACAAAAAAAATATTTTTTAAATTTATATTTTTAACTGAAAATTTATTTTTAAAAATTCTGTAACCGTTATTTAATACTTTATTAGGTATATATCATTGTAAAATACATAGAAAGAAATATTCCAATTTATTTACATTTATTTAAATTTAAATTCAAAAAAGAATTTTCCTAAAAGAAAATAAAGAAATTTAAATGTTCATTTATATTTTTAAATTTATAAAAAATTATCTAGTAAATTTAAGTGATTATTCGAATACCTTTTAAATATTTATGTATTTGCTTTTAAATAAAATATAAAAAAAATATACAAAATAATTGCATGATTTAGTGAATAAATTTAATAACAATTTAATACATAAAGAAAATTTTGGTTTAGAAAATTATATAAATTTGTCAAAAATAGAACACAAAATGGAATATACATAGATGAAAAATATCAGACCGAATATCAGGTATTTTAAATGTAGTATTAAATGTCTAGAGATAATAACAATACATTACCCAAAATATTTATACCATATAAATAGAATTTTCATATTGTGTACGTGTGTATTCAATATGCGATTTATAGTTTTCATGGAAATTGAAAATATAATAATACTCATGCATCTATTCATTATATACATTATATATGTAGGTATATAGGTTTTATCCACAATATTGGATTTAAAGTGTGCATGCGGCTCACAATCGTCACCTGATACATACATACATGCATACTTGAATACCTATAAATTTAATTATCATTATTTGTATCAGGAACTGATACTGCTGTCAACTTATATAATTTAATAATGTTTATTATATCATGTATTCTAAAATACCAATATTTTCATGTATTTTAAATGATAAAAACAAATAAATTTTTCTATGTCACATGAAATGTACAAAAATTTATGCATAATTAAAATTATTGTTATCAAACAAAAAATGTAATATACCTTTACATATATGTATGTATCTATACATATGTAGATATATAACACATGTACGAATATGCAGTATTAAGTATATGCATATGCATATGTATTTATAAATATTTGCATAATTAAAATAGAAATTTAATATTTAAAATTAAAATTTAAAAAAATAAAAATTAATTATGTGTACTTATCCACAGGGAAATTAAATAATAATAAATAGTTCAACCAAATTTTTGGTTTGTTATTTACAATTTAGTGGATTTTATTTGTATTTATTTTTGTACTTTATTTAAACAACAAATATTTTTTCAAGCCAAAATAAAAATAAAATCTACATTTTATTTTATAAAATATGTACATACATGTAGTTCACAATTTTCATACACTAATGTATCAACTGATGTCAACCAAAAAAAAAAAAAATTATTAATCGAATCCTAAAAAATTGTTTTAAATTTAAAACAAATAATTCATCATTTAAAAAATCACACAAAGAAACATGAAAAAATAAAATTTTTTTGAAATTGATTTGAATGTGATAATTATTTCATTTAGTAACTGTTAGAAGTGTTTTTCATATTTTATTATCATTTTTAAAAAAATATATGTATATCCTTTTCATTTTTAATTTTATTCAAAAATATTCAGTACAACGGACATAATTAAATTTAATATAAAGATAAGATACATTATGTATGTTGTTGTTATAGTTATATGTTATTATTAGATTTAAAAATTTTATTTACCGCTTTATATACAAAATTTTATTTTGTTATGGTGTACATACTTATGTATTTGTTCTTGCACTAACATATCCAAAAATTAAATCCTTCTTACGCTTAACTATATATAATTTTCATTTAAATCTCATAAGAAATGTTTATACTTTATTCAATGTACATAATAATATTTATGTATGGATATTATGATATGGTTGTAGTTTACAAGTACATTGCAATGCATCTAAAAATCTACTTAAGCAATGCATACAATACACATACATAAATACAGTTAATTACTTTTATCTTGTAAACATATACATGTGTATAAAGTACTTATTCTACAATGTTATTATATCAAATATACACACGTATATGTATACATATGTAGATATGTGTGTTTTGTGAATTACAAGGAAATTCAAATTAGAAATACAAAATAATATGTAATTGAATGTTTTATATTAGTGTATATGTGAATAAACATTAACAACTTTTTATTACACAACTGTAAGTAAGTGAAATTTAGTTAAATTTTAAAATTAAGATTCTATGCATCATAAAGAAAAGACAAAATACATACCTATGTACATACATATGTTTGGATACACATTGTATAATATTTCACATTTAAGTAATATCAAAATGTAATGAATACATATTAATAATAATACTTAGTTTATTCAGAATTAAATGTACATAGATTACGGGTGCATTCATAAGTACATATTATAAATACATACATATATACTGTATATGCACACACGTAAAGTGCAAAATATATAAAATTTATATCCTTCATACAAGGAAAATTAAGAGTTCTTGTATACCAGAAAATACATCATGTATAAGTACATATAAAAACACTTTTGCTATTTATAAAATTTACAATATACATAAATCTGTGCATGATAATAATATATATACACACACGCACATACATACAATACTTTTATTTGTTGCAAGGACACATACATTTAAGTTTAACAGAGAGATCTTAAAATGATTTCAACTTAGACAAACATTCATTTAGTCTAAGCACATATAAATTATTATCACATATTGTTTAGCTAGCTATCTTCTATATAATATACATACTTGCACACACATAATATTTATACACACATGTATTTTACTTACCATTTTTCTTGAATAAAACATCTGGTTTGATTATAAAACTATATATACATGTACAAGTATGTAAAAATAAATTTTCATGAAATTTTGAGTATGAATATGTTTAAAAGTATTAGCTTAAAAACTACATATTATATATAGTACATATGTATATCACAATTATATCCTATACTACTAGTACATATGCATCATACTTGGAGTTAATTATCTGATAAAAATGCTTTAAAATTTTATGCATAGATTGACATGTACATTAGTATTCATGAATTATTTATTATAAATAAATATACAAGTACATATGAATTTAAAAAGAAAAACTTCATTTTCTTACAAAAAAAAAATCTTGCAAAATATTTTTGTTAAAATATCATATGAAGAAAAAAAAATGAAACATACATACGAATATAAGAAAATGAGAATAAGCGTTAAATTTTTCATTGAAAAGTTATTTAGTTTTAATTTTCGTTTTACATAATATTGCTTTTAAGTTGTTAAAAAAAAAAAAAATAAAAAAAAAAACAATTTATAAATCATAAATTTAAATTAATTCCTGACATGAGCATTGTATACGATTATACACACATTAGAACGCGAAACTGTTAAAAATTCATTAGGAAATTCGCTTTTAAATGTATAAATAATTCATTAACTAATTGTTATACCTGAGGATTACACCTTTAATTCATATAATCAAAACACACACTATCCTACTAAATAAAATCAACTTCATCTTATTTTAATTATGAACGTACGTATGTGTATCTCATTAAAAGAAGATCAATTACAAAATCCTCAATCGGAATTAAAATGTTTTTATTTCTGTTTCTTTTTTCCTTTCCTAACCCACATATCTAACTAATATGCACACATTCAATTTGTAATGTACGCCGCTTATACATGTATTTATTACGATATAATTGCAATACAATAAGGATATTCACCTGTTAACCTGAATCCTGAATCCTATTAATACGTACATGTTACGTACATTAATTTACTTTTATATCTATTTTTAAAAAATTACATATTACCGTTATATGCATGAAAGCACATACATATGTGTATGCATGTAAATTATAATTTCAAATTGAAAATAAAAAGGATTAAAAATTAAAAGTTTTCTAATTTATCTCTATTCATATTTGAACAATTTTCCTTTTTTTTTTAAATACATTTAATTCTACTTATGCATAAATAAATTAATATGTAAATCAATGTACAATTTAAAAAAAAATTATATTACACAAAAGTACATTTAAAAAAGAAAAAATTTAATTATCACTTTTATACATGTTGGAAATTGTATAGTTTTCCTAATTTTGTTTTAATATTAAAGGATTTTTTTTTTCTATTTTTATAATCCTACTTTTTTTTTGGAATTTAATAAAATTGTGATGATGTGCAACATTACATTATTTCTATGATTAAAAATAAGAAACTGATGACGTCTTTTTTTTTTTTTTTTTTTAATGTAAAAAGGAAAACCATGTTAACATCATCAAAGATAATAACAAAAATTCATATCATACATGTTTAAGAACACATGTATATTACATGGTTAATGTAATTGTACATATAGGAACTATACAAGCATATACGTATAATAATGTAAAATAAAAAATTTTATATTTATATATACATAGTTCAAATGAAATTAAGTTAACTAACCGCAAATAGTGTAGTAAATGAAAATTTTAATTAAAAACGAAACGAAAAATTGACCAAGCGTATAAAACGATTTGAAAAATATGGAAAAGTTTATATTATACATACATACATATATTCATATGTACATATCATTTTTCAAATGTATTTATGTGTGAACATGTGAAAAAAGAAGAAAAGAAAACTAAGTTACAAATCCTTGTACACCTATACGTATGTACGTATGTATGTTTAGGTGTAGGTATAAAGAAAATATAAGTTATCATCATTATTATGTGCATGTAATAAATTTAAAATTCTTGCGAGTGCATGCAGGTGACAAGAAAAGAAAGTACTCATGCACATGTATATGCACATAAATACTCGTACATACATACATACATACCTAGAAGAAAATATTTATACGCGTATCTATTTTTTTAAAAAGCTCACGTACCTTTACTGAAATGTTTAATGGAAATGTTTTCTTTTTATATGAGGTCGTATTACAAATATACTAATATTTGAAAAATTCTGAAAATCTTTTTCTTAGTCATAAAATCATAAATCATAAATCTTTCTGTATATTACACATTTTTCACTAAAAATTTTATAGGATATTTTATAATAGTTTCATTTCTATGCGAATACATACATATGTACGTATACATACATGGATATGTAGAAAATGTAAGTCAAAATAAAAAATAAAAATTTCAACTAATACATACAGACAATTTTGAGGTAAAAATATACCAGCTAAACTGTAAAACGACAGATGAGCATAAAGTTTTTCTTTCTATTATCAAATTTTTTCGTTTACGTTTTTTTTTTTTTTGTTTGTAAGTTCTTTTTTTTTTTTAGAAAATCTTTGAAATTTCATCACAAAATGTACTGCTACCACTAATGTGATGATACACATATTCAAATAAAAATTCCTATCCTGTATGCAAATTCTTTCCTTATTTTATTTTAGTTGTTTTTTTTTTCGTACACACATATACATCTATATAGATAATTCCTTATTTCGCATAGCTCATAAAGCTGCAAATGACGTAGGACGAGATGTAAAATATTTGAATCAAGGCAACCAACCGCATTATCCATCTAAATTTAGTTAATATATATGTACATATGTACATATGAATATATACAGTATGTAAAAATATTATGTGAACGCATACAGGGTGCAATTTATGAAAATTTCATAAATTTTTTTTTATATGCGAAAATTCGAATTGAATTAAAACATCTCTTTGGTTAGAATTAATTTTTATGATTAAAACTAAAAATTTAACAAATTGAAAATTTGAATACTTACGTAGTTTTAGAAAGTTATTTAATTGAAAACAGAATTATACCCTGCTTCCGTATATATGAATAATGTATTCGTAGGAATTCCAATTAAATCCGCTCAAAAATTTTACAAAAAAAAAAATTTGTTTTTGTAAAAAAATAGAAGACGGAAATACAGAATAAAAATTTTTATGTAGAACATTTTTTTTAACCCCCAATTTATCCTTTGAATTTTTCTTTTGCTTTCTCTAATATTATAATTTTATTACATTAAAAAAAAAAAATAAATAACTGAGCATATGTATGAATATAATAATTATTACATGGAAAAAAAAATTAGAGTCCAAACAAATTTTTTACAAATGCACGAATACAAATTTGTCTACTGGTATTATAATGCATAACTTTTGCTAGTATGTGTACAATACAAACTCGTATATTTGTGATAGCTATTGTACATGAAAAAGTATTCTTTGTTTTCTTTTTTTTTTTTTTTTGTAATTCACATTATTATTATTATTATCATTATCATACATAATCGTACGTGCCTACAATATACGGATACAGTACTGTAGCTATTGTATTTCTGATGTTCATTGCTAAAATCTAGGTTTTGTTGAATTTTCTGCTTTTTTTGTCCTTTCATTTTGTGTGCTCTTATTTCATCCGAAAAAATAAAAGAGTGGAAAGTGTGCAAAATTTAATGTACTGTTACAAAAGTTTAAAAATTAAAAACGAAATACATTCCTAGTATACATATCTATGTACATATGTGTACCTCATATGTATAACATATATATATATATACTAAACATACATATATACATATGTATACATATATATGTATGTGTGTTACATTTATTGTAAGTATGTATGTATACATACAATTGTTGCAATACAAAAGGAGTGAGCTTTTACTAGTCGTTACATGTTATATGAACGTACATATGACACATATGTATATATATGTATATACCTACATAATCTACGTGTAATACGTACACACGTACGTACTGAATTCATACAATTCTAAAATTACAAGGCACATTACATTTATAATTCAATATTTTAAGTAAAATTAGCAACTTTTGTGTGATAATTTCTACTAATCTGTCAATAACAAAACGTAAGTACGTATAATGTATCTACATATATTATACATACGTGTGTTATATGTACATAAATACGTATGTATGAATGTAATATATATCTAAGCACCCGTCAGGCAAACCAAACTGCTCAATTGTTTATTATGTACCTTTTCAAATCACTGAGAAAAAAATTTTTTTTTTCATTAATTTTTCTTTTACATAATTACATGTGTCTGGCACACGTATAAATGTCCTTTGACCTAAAAAAAAAATTTTTACAAACCTACAATACCTTAAGTTATTATATCAAAACATTCACTTTTATTTTCAACACATATGTAGATGCATATCTATCTGACCAAAAACAAATTTTATACATACGTACATAAAATGAAAAGAAAAAGGATATGTAAAAATAATAAAATGTTATTCATGTAAATTTATCTAAAGGACACCATCATTATGGGATATCCACAATAATTTAGATACAGCTAAAAGCTTTGATATCTCTAGCTTTATATCAAAGTGTAAATTACATGTGTATACAAATATAAGTGGACGTACGTAAATACTATTCACAAGCTTACGTATTGTATACAAAAAAATATATATACATATGTACATATCTTAATGTTCCTGTTATACGAGTGCTATAAAATTGTACGTATGTGTGTATCATATGTTGCGAATTATGCGTTGCGTATGTAAACTTTATCTTCTTTTTTTTTGTACTTTGAAAAATCATATTTACGTTCATTTTCGTAATTTTATTATTATCAAACTTTAATATCCTTTTGACATGAAAGTCCAGTATCTGTGAATCTGTAATGCAAATAATGAACATGTAATTTTCTTGTATATATTAAAATTAATACAAAATACATAAACATACAATAGTGGCATTGAACAAATTAGAGTAATAATCACATATTGTGTTATCTATATATTGGTAGTTTTAGTTTAATACAATACAAATTTGCATAATTTACTTGTATTAAGGTGTTATACTCATATTTTAAATTAAATTAATTATATTTATAAACAGTTTAGTGTGAAACATGTGTAAACCAGTTCTTAATTTTAGAATTATGTTAAATACAATTATTGTTTATTTATTATATTTACTAATTGAACGTATACACATGCATATATAGTTACCATTACATGTAAATAAGTATACGTGTACGGTAAAGGATATTCGTTCATAAATTTAAAATGATTGCTGAATTCAAATGATTCACTGAATAGTAAAATTCATATGCAATATGCAACATACAAACAGGCATTTATGAATAATCAACGTTTATTACGTACCTGTTTGCGTATATGTTTATGTACAATACTCGTATATCAATAAGTTAAATTATACGGAACTTATGCGTGTGTATGATAATTTTTAAATAATTTACGTGTTTACTTATGTATAAGTGGTATAAGTAAATATTAAAATACAAACTAAAATTCATACAAGAATTTAATTTAAAATAAACAAAATAAATTTTAAATATGAGCATTTTAAATAAATACAAGCATGTATTTTGCACATACATACACACAATTTCGTTACATTATACACGTAACGTTATATGTGCGTATATGTACATATTCCACCCCCCACACTCATACATATAAATAGTATGATGATAGAAAAAAAGGTGTTTTATGTTTATTTCAAACTATAAAGTACATATAGAGCATACATTTGTGCTATCATAAATTTTGTACTTTACATTTATATACTTATGCATTTCATTCTATATTTGAATTTACCATTAAACAAATAAACAATAAAATAGGTACATAGGTATGTATGTGTAAGTAAATAAATAAACTTTAAACTAGTATAATTAAAAATCAAATTATTCAATTTTCCAACAAATTTATTTGTTAAATTTTTATAATTAAATTAATTTATTATGTATATTAGTTTTTTTATACTTTGATAAGTATAGAATTTTAATTAAAAGTTTTTGTTTTTTGATTTTCATATTTGATAATTTTCATTTTAATAACATTGGGAAAAAGCCAGGATCCTTTTCACACAAATAACGTATATGTAGTTAATTAAAAATGTATGTATACATGTGTATGTGAAAATTAATACATACATACATTATATCAATCAATAATAATTTAAAAAAAAAAGTCGTTACAAATAGCAAAAACTTTACAAAAAAGTCAATCGTATTTAATAAATTTTTGTCAGTTAAAATAATTCAAATTTTCATAATTTTAAAAATTTTAGTGTAAACGTACTAAACGCACATAATCCAGATCAATCAAAAAGAAAAGAAAGTAAGAACGGCGCATGTTTTCAAAACAGCTGTTATTTGTTACATATGTATATGAATGACACACGTCAAGGCAAAATAATAAAAACACTAAATAGTAACAACAATGTGTGTTTATTAATTGTTATTTATATGAAGCAGATATTGACTTTAGAATTGAATGTATTATCATGAATTTATAAAATTTTTGTATCTGTGTCTGGGCCATAAAGTGGAAAAGATAGATAAAATGAAATGACGTAGCTACAAAATTAACATGAAATACATACAAGTTACCGACGATGCCACTAAACTAGATCTCTAGAAACGAAGTGGTTACACGACTATTTTCATCACCAAAAAAAAAAAAAAAACAACAACTTTGCCAATTTGATTAGAATTAAACTCGTGGTCGTAGCTGGTAACGTATCAAAATTAAAAATTGATTAACATATCCTCACATCAGAATCAAGTTTAATTCAACTACTGCCGGTCGGGTGTTCAATTGATAACGATTTAATACGATATAATTTGGTGAAGAAATTTTTTTTTTATTTTTGGTGAAAATACAAGCAATATAAATATTTTCTATTGTGTTCTTTAGTGATTTAATTATTTTTAAAGGTGCTAATTATTTTATAAGTTAAATTATATACACATACAAACACAGCTAGAATGTCCAGTTTATCATTACCATCAAAAATTTATAACGGTCTCATTAATTCTGTGGACAAATATGTACCAAATAAATTACGTCCTTTATGGCAGCATCCAGCAGGTAAACCTCTTAATTAATTTATTTTTTTTTTTGGATTTCATCGAAATCCATTTCATTTTGCAAGATATTTTTTTTTAAACACTTCATTTACATAATAAAATTTGCATATTAACTAAAAATAGAAAGTCCCCATACACATATCAAATTTATAAAACTGACAAAACTAGAAAATTTAATGACCTCAATGTGAATAATAAAATTTTGTCATGTCATTTTCATTTTCATAATTTTTCAATTTTTGTTATTTAAAATGAAATACATACATATGTATATGCTTTTCTTACTGATATGTATTTTTTTTTAGGTCCAAAAACGGTATTCTTTTGGGCTCCAGCATTTAAATGGGTGAGTAAAATTTTTACAGAAATGTATTTTAAAAACAAAAAGCAAAGAAACAAATTGTATAAAAATTTTTTCAATTTCTTATTACATAAGAATGAATTGTACTCGAAAACAACAATTGGCACTTTTATGCATGAACTTGTGTATATTATAACGTTTAAGGTGAAGGCTTTAAACATCTCTAAACATTCACATTTAAATTTAGCACTATGCCACAAGGTTTCTTCCTATTAAAACAAAAATATCATGTATAATTGGCATAATTCCTAAATTATTGCAACATTACAAACAAAAATAAAATATATAATTTAATTTTCAATGCATTCATACGATCACACACATGCCATGTGTATACCATTGAGAAAACTTATAGTAAATCATGTACGTAGTCATACCAATACCATTCTATTTTATCTCTAATTTATTTTAAATTACACGTGGTACTCTATCGTCAATTCTAAATATAAAAATGAAATGTATTAATATAAACAACATTTTTTTTCGTTTTAAATTATGTGCTCAAGTTTTCAAATAATAATCAAGTACTGATATTTACCCAACAAATAAAATTTCGTAATGCATCCACATAAATATTGTAAATTGTTTACAATATACAATAGAAATGTAATTTTAAATTTAAAAAAAAACGTTAAATGAAGATTTTTGAATTACATTTTACGTTTAATTTCATATGAAATTTTCAAGTGTCCTCAACATCAAGTACAGAATGAATGAAATTAAAATTAATTACTAATGTGAGATCAAGTAATTTATTATTCTATGACAGACCTTCCTAGTAGAAGGACATTTCTGCGAGAATATTCGTTTTTTCCTAATTCTTCATAATTTCATCCCTTTTGTTTATTTCTACAAAATATACTTTAATTTTTAGCCGTTTTTAAAATACAATATAAACTTTTATTTGAATTGAGGAAAAAAAAAGAAATTTCCTCAAGGATTCGTTTATTTCTTAGAATTAAGTGTAGAAAAAAATGTGATAGTTGGTTTTTTTTACTATAGTAAAAAGGCTAATAATAATGATATGAATTAAATATAAGCCTTGAAAAATTGCCTTACATTGCGTTTTATTGTATTATAATAATGATAATTACGTTTCATAATTACATTGTAAATAGATATTATTTTTTTACTGCATTTTTATTTGTCAACATTTTATTAAAAATAAATACATAACGTATATGCAAATGTGAAATGAAACGTTATCAGCAAACTAATATGAGATGCAATTTAAATTCAAATCACTTCACAATACATACTTTGTAGATATGGAAATTTTTTATTGATTTAAATAAATAACGAATGATTTTCAGTTTATCAGAATATTGTAAATTGAAAGTTGTTTACGTATGTGCATGTATGTATATAAAATAGAAAAATTTCATTCAAATCAGCTGCGCTTGTTGGCAATTAATTGTTTTGTTTGTTTGTTTTTTTTTTTTTTCAATTTAAAAAAATTAGCTTTGAATTTATAATGTTCATATGTGATCTTGTAAGAACGAAGTCGAAAAAGTAGTACAGAGAAACGCATCACTTGAGAATTTGTAATAAAAATAAAAATTGATATATCCAACGTATTTATATATTTATTTCTAAATATACATATGTATGTATGTACTCGCATAGATACAAACTGTTAAATACTTGAATTTATGAATTAGAAATTTTAGATGAATAGAAAATAGCAATTTTATTGAACTTGTATAACCAAGTAATTAAATGAAAACATATAAATGCTTCTATTTTTTTTTAAATACAATCTCAATTAAATATAACAAATTTGTAATTTTCTTCTCCATTTTCTTGTTTTTTTGTTTTTTAGAGTCTTGTAATTGCTGGGCTTGGGGATTTAGCCCGACCGGCCGAACAATTATCAGTAGCCCAATCAGCATCACTATTAGCAACTGGATTAATTTGGTCACGTTATTCATTAGTTATCATTCCAAAGAATTATAGTTTATTTTCAGTTAATGTTTTCGTAGCGTTGACGCAATTAATTCAATGTAGCAGAGCATATATGCATCACTTAGAACAACAAAAACAACAAAAATCATCATCAACGAAACAATAAAAAAATTTATTTTTTATTTTATTTTTATGTAAATAGCTTGTATTTTCCACTGTTTTTTTTTTTTTTTTTTTTTTTTTTTTAAAGAAGTATGTACGAGGAACTTGGTGTATTTATTTAAGTTAAAAAAGTCAAATAAGAATTATTTTAAAATCGTAATATATTATAAAGGTGTACTAAATATATGTATGTACGTAGATTAAGTAATGTACATTAGATATGTAATTTATATTGAATATTAATTTATAATTTAGATTAATTTAGTACAGGGAAAGAATTATTTTATTTTATTTTGACTTGTATTAAGTATAAATAAGAATTGAAAAAATTTTTCAAAAAACATCCAACGTTCATTTTACATCATATTATCATGATCGAATATTCAGCTTTATGTTATAGTGTGCTGAATATCTGCAATTGATGATTATTTGGTATTTCATTTTATTTAAAGTAAAATGAAAATAAAATCAGCATATAATTTTCTAAAGCTCAAAATTTGTAAAACGAAATGTGTAAATATATCCTATATAGCTTTAAGTTTTCTAAATCAATCAATCAACAAATTGTAATTGTAATAGGTGCCAATTTAACCATTTTAATAACGTCTTTTCGTCTTTTGAATACTACAAAACTGGTGCTATAGAAATAAAAATCACAAATAAAGTAACAAAACGAAATCACAATATAAAAATATTTTTTGAAAATTTATTGTTGTATAAAATATACATATGTATGTATTAAGAATTGTTATTTAGGAAATAAATACACACGTAATATCACTTTTGAGTTATTGTAAACGATGTAGTGATAGATTAAATTCCAAAATTATATTGTTAAATTATTTCAATTTGTTATAAATTCAGTTAAAATTGTTTTGAAAAAATAATTGCTAATGTAGTCAAGTAGATTCCGTTAGAAAAAATGAAATTGTTTTAGACAAAATTTCATAATCATAAAAAATTTTGGGATAAAATAAAATTAAAAAAAAAAAAATTTGTTTGAAAACATTTTTTAATCGAATTTTTAAATTGCTGAATATCTCAGTAATACAAATCTCATGCTGAATGTCTCTCCAATTCTTTAAATAAGAAAAAAGGAATTGTTAAAATAAAATGAAAGCAAAAATATATGAGATATAGCGAAATAATCCATAAATACAAAATTTTATTTTTGATTTCTTGTTCAATTTAAATTCAATTACAAATCAATCTTATATATATAGTATATATATATATTTTAAGTGTGCACAAAATTCAACAAAATTAAAAGTAATTTTTTTTTATTTTATTTTTCTTCAAATGCACTTCTAAAGACACATAAAATTTATAATATAAAAAGAATTATTGTTAATCAAAATATTTAAAAGAAAGAGAAAACACTTTGGTTAAAATTTTTATGCTTGTACATATAACAAATAACTATAATTCAAACCGGACTACTATTATAACAAGTTTTAATTAAAAATGCACACATTTTGTTATACTTTGAGTTTCTGGAAGGCTTTTTAAGTACGAATATATATGTATATATTTTTAAAAATTTATATCTAATGAATAAAAATACCTAAAAGTAAGATTGATTGACAAAATCTTAATACAGAGATTACGTTAATAACATTAATACAAATTTCAATTTATAAAGAAAAAAAAAAAAATTCTTAAATTTAAAGGAAGAAGAAAAATTATTTGTGTCCCGTTTTTATACGTTGAATAATACGATGATTAATATAAAGTAAGTAAAGCAAAGCTTTTTTAATCAAATTTTTGGCCGTTACACAGCAAACTGCAATTTTGCGTGTCTTTATCTTTTTTTTTTTTTTTTGTTCTTTGTTTGCTAATTGCATTTCTCGTATGCAATAAAAAAATGCAAATCCGATTTAATCATTCACCATAATCCTGAAGAAAAACCCCCAGGTGGAACACGTACACGTCCTTGTGATTGCTGACCATTCAAATTCTTTTGTTCATCCATATTGGAAGCATTTTGTTGTGCAGCATCCACAGATTGTTTTTCAGTTTCAACTGTTTGTTTGTCTTTTTCTACGTCTTCGCGAGACTTTTTTACAGCTTCATTTGGATCTAGTGTATTCATAACACAATTTAAATTTGATGAATTCTGTTGATCATATTTTGGTCTTGGTGGATTTGCTTTAACTTCTGGCTCACCAAATATATCTGAGTGCCCACCACCTGGAGGTTTTAATACACGACTTGATGGACGTTTACTATTTGGTAATCCAAAATTTAATTCAGTTGAAGTCATGGTATTTATTGTTCTATTTTAATTAATAATTAGAAAATTTTATTTATGAATTTGTGGTGATTGTTGTGGAGGTGAATGGTGGTTGTGATGATCCTGAAATTGCAAAAAAAAGCAAAGAAAATTTAAGAAAAAATAATAGCATATGAAAATTTTAAGTAAAATTCAAGAATATAAAATGATCAAATTATATAAATGTTGATTACAAATAAAATTGAAAGGAATAACACTACAAAAAAATGTATAATCTAAGATTTCTATTTTCTTTACTAAAACATAAAATGAAATTGTAAAGCGATTACGTTTTATATACAATACAATTTCAGTTTTATAAAAAAGTGAATAAATTTATGGCTTTTAAAACAAAATTTAAAATTATTATGTTTGTTTCACTGCTCGTCTATTTTGCCAAAATATAATAATAATATTTGCCATTAAAATAAAAGAAACAAAACTAAAAAAAAATGTAGATAAGAAAACGCAACTAAATGTTAGCAAGTGCCATGAAATGTCTTTTCTAAAATTCTTTTAAATCAAATTCTCTTGCGAAATGTAGGCGAAAATCAAAAAAATGAAATGAAATTTTCAAATTTTACTGCTTTTCTGGTTTAGATTTTTATTCAACTATTTTAAAATTTTCACTAAAACCAAATTTTCTCAAAACTGGAAAATTTACTGTTTTGATTTTGTTTTTTATTTTCAAGTTCAAAATTATCAAGCTATGCAACGTACTCTAATATGTAGATTAATAAAATGGTACCGTGGATTAAAACTAAATGGAAATCACAACAAAAAATTTTTTTATATACCTATATTTGCTATCTTGTGCACCCATGTGTATGTATAATCCAGTCAAATTTCTTTCAAAACAAAAAATTTAAATTAAACTAAGCAAAAAATGGAAACAACAAAACAAAATACATCTCAAGGTGTTTAACAAAGAAAACGAAAGAAAATTTTCCTTCTTTAAAGTATGTACCAGCATAGCATGTCAGTAGTGAAGTTTTAACATCGAATTTGTGTGTATGAAAGGGCATTGGATTACATATACATAAATTTAATGAAAGTTTTGAAATGTGGGTAAAATATAAATAAGGTCTTTAGAAAAAAAAAAAGAAATAAATTTAAGAAAAAATAAATTATGTGTTTATCTTTTACCATTGGCCAAAACCAAGCCCCATTGAAACGAATTCCCACAATACATACACAATTAAATTGAAATTATTGTTAATCTCTTTTTAAGACAATATTCGCTTTGATTTTGGTATAATGTAAGAAAATTGAAAGCAAAATGAAGAAATTAATTTTTAACGGCAGACTGATGTAGCATATTTTGAACCAATACTTTATGGTTTGAACGTACTATTTACACTTATCTAACATAATATTTGTACACTTTGAAAATTTTAAAACGATGAAGATATTAAGACGGCAGTCCAATAAAAATTTCGTCGTCTTCATATGAGGAGATGAAATTTATAATAGACTAGTATATTTAGCCCTACAACATTAAAATCATAAATTTTATTATCTAAATAGATCCAAAAATACATTTTTTTTTTATTTAATCGTCCCATCATTTTAGTAAAAGACTGTTTAAACAAAATTAGTTGTAACTAGAAAAAATTGCTTTAAGCCAGATGTATCACCTAAATTATCTATTGGTGATGATCCAATCGTACCATATATACATTAAAATCTTCCATATCATTTATTTGTAATTGTGTAAAGAATTTACAGAGAAAAAAAATATAAATAAAATTCAACTCTTATATATTTGGTATGTAATATTTACATCTTTGTAAATATGTACTTTGACGTCACGAAAAGAAAAGCAAGCATAAAAATAATGTATGCGGGCAACGACCCATGAAGTATACTTTATATACCCATGTACCTAATTGTTATATCCGCAACTATGTAATTTAATAAAATATCTAATGTTCACACATATCGGCATACAAACAAATGCATTTTAAAATATTCATCTAATTTTCAAATAAAATATTTTAAAAAAATCAATTACTTTTTCTTTTCATGATTTCTATTGTTTTTAAACATTTAACAGTGTTATCGTTACTCAATCAGATCCCAAAATCAAAAATCTAGTGAAAATTAGTATTTCTCTTTTTTTTTTTTATTATGAAAAAAAAATACAATGAGATGAAAACCTGAATTCATGTGAATTTGTTGTACTTATCTTCACCCACCGTAGCATCTAGATTTTCATTCACAAGCAATTTATTATTTTGTAATTTTCAACGTCCGTTAACATTTTTTCTGCTATATTTGACTTTAGTTGAATATAGATGTAAGTATGTGTATAGGATGTAGAATAAAATTTGTGTATATGAAAAAAAAATGTTAAAATACATAGATACATAAATATGTATGTATTATGTACCAATTTTGGCTTACTATATAGCTCTAATATAGCGATACTACATGATACACCAAAACAATACACACTTACTCGGTATGGAAATGGGCATGAGACTCTTTATTGGCAGTAAAATTAAATGGAATGCAAAAGTTGACGAGACTCGAATTTCAAATAAAAATTTTATAATTAAAAGAAAAAACGGTCAACGGTGTATGGAGGGTATTGGTTTGATATTATAATATGAAGAATTGTTATGAATTGCCTTTTTGGAAACAATAATTGAATGCAACTAAAAACAATGCAACAATTTATTATTTTGATAAGATAATTATTCGGGAAATAGATAGGTATTAGGTATACAAATTATAAAGTACAATGGGTACAATGAAACATTGTTATAAATTATTTTCACTAATCTTACATGAAAAAGGAAATTAGATTGGGCTACGCTACGACAGCTATTATAATTTTGTTCATGGTGATTGGTGGCACACATAGAAAATTACATGTATATAATTTGTACATTTTTCTATTACATTGCTACTTCTTATATAATATATACAATAAATATAAATTAATAAAATATATTCCGGAATCCGAGTACATACGTACAAACACATAAAATATTCATGAATGCGTACAAAATAGAATTTCTAAATTTTATTTTTTACAAGCACACAGATCTTTTAATTATGTCATTTTTTATAATTAAACAATTACAAACATTTAACATGTACATTTTTTTTTCAACTTTCTTTTTAAATCTAATCTAATTATTGATTTTTCCCTCATTGAATATTTGAAAAAGAAAAAAAAAATTCTGAATTATGACTAATGGACTTACCTCTGATATTTGTTTAAAAAATTTGAAAACAAATCAAATTATGATCTCAGATTCAGAATACTAGAAAAACACTTTTTGTGTATTTTATTTTGTATAAATTTCAATAAATTTATTTATGATGATAACAAAGCACACTAAAATACAACACCTTGATTTCTACAATCTACACCAAAATTATACCGACAAAAACAAATAAACACACCAGCAATACTAAAATCGAAAATCACCATCAACTTTTTTCTAGTATATATATAGAGACAATTTGTTTTGTGTGTATGTACAATACGATACAAAAACAAAAAATACGAAATGTAATAAAAAAAAAAGCGGTCAAGAGAAAAAAAGCAAATGAAATTACTTCAGAATCAAAAGCAAGCAAAATAACAAAAATAGCGATGCGATACCTGCTAGACAACGCTAAATTAATAAAATAAATCCGTTTTTTTTAAATTTTTATAAATTTACTTCATCCGATGTAAGTGACATCTACTTGTTAAAATTTAAACTGACAAATAAGAATTTTATTTTATTATTTTTTTAATAAAACATTTCACTGTAAAGTGAAAATATAAGTATTTGTTTTAATTTTCTGCTATAGTATTCTAAAAAACACATGCTTGTGTTATTCCAAAACTCAAAAGCAAAAAACAATTTTTTTAAATTTTTTAAATGTACGTTATTTTTTTAAAGGCCCCTTAATAATTTTCATTATTTATACGACGTATATATATAGTATTTGGGGTATCTCTTATACCGCTTATACGCATAATATTATACCAAATTCCTTAAATTTCACAAATGTCAGAACGAATTTTTGTTTTTCTGTTTCTCTGTATCCTATCGTATCGTAATCACCTGAGATTATTGATAATTTTTGACGGGTATTAATAATTTTCAATAATATTTTTTTGAATATTTTAATTTTATTGATTAAAAGTTTATCCTCTGAAAATGGGTTTTGCTTAAACTTTTAAAAAATTGTAGCAGATGTATCAGAAGTAAAAATTAAATTATTAAACAAAAAAAAGTAGTATTAAATACATCACAATGGAATTAGTTGATTATGGGTTAAATGATGATAAATATGTGCTATTCGAACAAGATGATCTATTTTCAGAGAGTTTTCCATTAATGAAAGAAATACGACGTCAAGGGAAACTGTGTGATGTTACATTAAAGGTAAATTTGATTTATTTTATTGTAATGAATAATTAATGAGTAATCTACAAAAAACTCGAAATTGAATTTTCAATTTGTAGGTCGAAGATCAAACATTTTCAGCACATAGAATCGTTTTAGCTGCAACCATTCCGTACTTTTATGCAATGTTTACCCATAATATGGCTGAAAGTAGAATTAAAGAAATTACTATGAAGGAAATTGAACCGTAGTATGTTTACCTATGTTACTTTAAAATTAATAATTATGTAAGAAAATAATTAATTATGACTTTGTCCTAAATTTTTTAGCGTTTTGGAAAATTTAATAAATTTTGCCTACAGTGGTAAAATAAAAATCGACAATCAAAATGTACAAGGATTAATGGTTGGTGCTTCATTTTTACAACTAAATAAAGTTAGAGATGCATGCGCAGAGTTTTTGATCTCAAGGTAATTTAAGTTAAATTCATTAATTAAAAATGGAATGTAAACAAATATCTTTTTATAATTTTTTTTTTTTTTTTTTCACAGATTTCATCCTCATAATGTTTTAGGTATTCGTCATTTTGCTGATTCTCTTGGTTGTCAACAATTAGTTTCGGCTGCTGATAAATACATACATCATTATTTCTCAAAGGTTTCACAATCAGATGAATTTTTATCTTTAGCTTTTGATGATTTAATCAGTTTAATACGTTGTGATGAATTAAATGTAAAAACTGAAGAAAATATCTTTGAGGCATGCATGCGTTGGGTTAAATATGATTTAGATAAACGAACACAATTATTACCACAAGTCCTTGCCAAAGTTCGTTTACCATTATTATCACCACAATTTCTCGCCGATCGTGTTGCAACTGAAGAATTAATAAGGACATCACATCAATGTCGCGATCTATTAGATGAAGCTAAAGATTTTCATTTAATGCCAGAACGTAGAGCATTAGTACAAAGTTTTAGGTAAAAGTAATCCATTATTATTTTTTATTTTCTAGAACAAAATTTCTATTTGTTTATTTCAGAACACGACCTCGGTATTGTGATTGCATATTTGGACAAATTTATGCTGTCGGTGGTTTAACCAAAAATGGAGAATCTGTTAGTACTGTAGAAATTTACGATCCAAAAACGGAGTCTTGGAAAATGGGAGAAAAAATGTCAATGTTAAGGTCTTGATACATAGATATTCACTTTTAAATTTTAGTGGAAATTATATTGAATGTAAAATTTTAGATCACGGGTAGGTGTAGCTGTAACTGGTGGTAAACTTTATGCCTTCGGTGGCTTTAATGGCACAGAAAGATTATCAACAGTTGAAGTATATGATCCAAAAACGAGAAAATGGTCAAAAGGAAGTCCAATGCATTGCAAAAGAAGGTAAGCTATTTGAGTTAATAAATCACTCATTATTTTGCTTAAATTCGATTTTAATTATAGCGCTGTAGGAGTAGCAGCATTAGGAGATTATGTTTATGTTTGTGGAGGATACGATGGTGTCACATCTCTCAGTACAGTAGAACGCTATTGCCCAAAGACTGATACTTGGCAAACTGTGAGAAAATTTTAGTTTATTTTAAAAAAGATAAAATAAAATAAAATCAATATTTAGGTTGCACCAATGATGAAATACCGTTCAGCTGGTGGAGTTGCACCACTTGGTGGGTACGTATACGCCTTAGGTGGACATGATGGTCTTTCGATTTTTGATTCCGTTGAACGATATGATCCAGTCGAAAATGTATGGATAAAAGTGAAACCAATGTTAAATCGAAGGTGTCGATTAGGTGTTGCAACATTAAGTGGAAAATTATATGCATGCGGTGGTTATGATGGAAATTCATTTCTTAAATCTGTTGAGGTTTATGACCCCAATAAAGATGAATGGAAGCTAGTAGCACCAATGAACGAGAAACGAAGTCGAGTTGCTTTGGCAGCAAATATGGGAAAATTATGGGCGATTGGAGGTAAAATGAAAAGCAATTGAATCTTTAATTTTTAAAATCAAAAATTTAATATTTTTATAGGATATGATGGAGAATCAAATTTATCAACAGTTGAAATTTATGATCCGGATGAGGATACATGGACGTTTGTTGCTCCGATGTGTGCTCATGGAGGCGGAGTCGGAGCTGGAGTCATACCAATACAGTAATTATTTCTGAGTGATAAAAATTGTTTGCTATATTTAAAAAATGAAAAACAGAACAAAAATCAATGAATCTGATAACTTGTTAACTTTTCTTTGTTAAACATATATGTATGTATCTACATTTTTAGCATTTATTTATGAAATAAAGTTTTTTCCTCTTTTTTTGTCATTTCTCATTTTAACTTTTATGATTGTGATTATTATTATATATAAAAATAATACATACAAAACTTTATTATATATTTAAAATTCTAACTAAAATTGTATAAGTGTAAAATTTATTAAATATGTAGTAACAAAAATAATTGTATCTAATAAATCTTTAAATGTACATTTTGAACAAACAAAAAATATATATCTATATAAAATTTATGTAATAATTATAAAATTTGCATTTTTTACTTTGATTATTTTTGATGAACCAAAAAAACAATTTACAGAAGTGTGCAGTAATTTCATTCATATCAGTTTAATATTACAGTCCACATTACCAGTGGCTATGTAGGTATACTTTAAAAAAAAGTAGAACGTTTCATCCAATATTATGATGCACTGAAAATTGAATTTATTATTTAAATCACTTTCAATTAGTGAGATCGCAGTGTTCCTACACACAAATAGATTTGAATACTTGATTATAAATGCAAACTAACAATTAACAAAAAATTTTTAAATAAAAAAAAGCAGATTTAAATCAATTAATGGAATAATGAATTTTGTAGGTTGTTGATAAAAAATTTTTATTAACAAGAAAATTTTTTAGGGATTTCTATAAATTAATCTTTTATTATTCATTTAATCATTAAAAATTCCAGTCTTTTATTTTCAAATATTTGGATATTTTTATGTGCATAGGTATGAAGAATAACTGAAGTGGAATCAACTAATTTTTAAGAGCACATAGGTCACGAATATTTTGAATTTAATTATAACGGACATAATACACAAAAAAAGATAAATTCAGTAATATAATTGATATGAAAAGAGAATATTTAGTTGTTTTTTTTTCATCCTGTCCCTTGATATTGTAAGTAAATATTGTAAAAGTTCTTTACAAGGAAGAGAAATTTTGTTACCTAAGGGAAAGTAAAAATTTTTTTTCTTTTTAGGCATACGTGACATTCAGATCTAAATTAGGGTGACATTTTTTTTTCTTTCGATTATTTTGTAAACTTTTATTATGTACATATGCTTTTTTTTGTAATTTTATTAAATTTTTATTTGTTTTTAAATTTAACCGAATTTAAAATAAAATAAAACCACACAGAAAATTTTCTATAAAACGGTTATTTTAATTATAAGAATTCAAATAAAGAATCCTTAAATTAGTCTTCAATACATGAATATGTATGTACATATTTTTATGCATGCTTACACACATATCTACGTCATATAGAAAAGTATCTATGTATGGCTAAATAAAAAGATACAATACAATAAAAAAACGCAGTGCATCTACTATTTAATCATACAAATGTACATACACATACATACATAATGCAGTGGTATATGTAGAAAATTGAAAATATTATCATGATGATATATTGTGGAATTGTGTGTCATATAAATGATATTTGTTTATTTAGTTGATTGATTGCGTGATTTTTTCCTTCATGAAATAAAATAGTGATCATAAACTGAACAAAATTTTTTCCTCTAGATTCAACCTTGTTTGAAATTTTTATTTATGTTCATCCTTGTTAGAAAAAAAAAATGTTATTTTATGTTGCTACAATATAGTCAAACTTTAAATAACGGACGTATGGTAATTTCATATTGCAATTTAAATTTAAATCAAGTTTTCATGTGTACACTGTAAGTAAATACAAAATTCCAGTTTGTTATTCAGAAATGAAATAATGAATATATCTATTTTTTATTTAAATTCGTTTTCTCTCAGGAAATTACACTTTGTAAGGTGTACACATACTTTTTAACTAAGAAAGTTATTCAAAAGTTAAACGAAAAAAGAAAGATAAACTTTGTCACGAAAAATCAACTAAAATCGTTTTGAGGACAGAATTTAAAAGTAAACATAAGTAACTGATAAATGGTAAAACTTTATCCATACCTACATACAATCACATGTGTGATCTTTTCAATTGGATGTATTTTTGTTGTTTATTGTTATAATAAACCTTTTTCCATTTAATAACTTACATATCATTCAAATATTGCACTTTTTATTTAATTGAATTTTCGTAGATGTAAATAGATTTTATTTACGTAAGTACTGTATGCGTAGATGTGATTCAAAACATTTTGATGAAATTTACGTAGAAAATTTTTTAAATAAAAAAATTCTGATAAAAATTAATTATTTTTTGTACTATTTTGTTGTTTTTTTGTCGTACGTGAATGCATACATATACGTAACAAGTACACATATGTATGTACGTAAGAGAAAATTAAATTAAAAATTACTTGATTGTTTATTTTTTATAATTTACTTTCTGTTCATCATCGCTTATTTACAAATGTATTTTTAATTATTATTTTTTTATTAATAAAATATTTTTGTATTTATTAATAATATTTACATATTTTATTTTGATTCCATTGGATCAAAATATGGATTTACGTAAATCCATACATACAAAATACGTTACTTTTTTTTTTACTTTGATTTATTTTATGTTACTCCTTCGCTTATGTATTTTAAATTGTTTATGAAATATTAAATTATAAGTTTGAAAAAACAACTGAAAATATAAAGAAAAAACATACATATATACTATTTAGAAGCTTTTAAAAGATCCGTTAATATAATTATCTTTATATAGTTATAATTGAATTCTGATAAAATTATATAAATAGAAATAAAAAAAATATAAGTATATATGTACGTGTATATATGTGGTAACATTTTATACAGCCTGGTACGGTATACGTAAGTAAGTATAATTTTTTTTTTTGTTAATTGAATGAATTTCAAATATCTAGGAGTAAAAACTTACATTTTAAAAGTCAATATATCTATTGTTGTATTTCAATTACCAGTGAAAGCAAACAAGCAAAAAAATTTATTTCGAATTAAAAGAATTAAAATATTGAATTAAAATAAAACTACAAAAATTTTATCCTTTCCTTTTCTATATTTTTAATGCACATTTAAAAAAATGCATTACATACACATTTTATTTATCTGTTTAAGTTTTATAATTTTTTTTTGTTTTTTTTTTTAATACACGGATGATATGTTCTAAAATTATAATTAATTTAAATTTCATATTTTGCTTTTTATTATCCTTTTCTTTTTTAATTTGGCATAGATTTTTAAAATATTCTTATGTATGTATATATATAGTATATATTTTTTTTGTTGTAATTTTTACATGTTTCTATATTTATTTATTTATTTTTTTTTTCATTATTACAATATTTATTATTATTTTACTATATTTAATATGATAAAATGTACATAATTCACATTATAATAACAAGTGTATATGTGTTTTTTATGGGTATATGAATTTTGATGTAATACATTTATATATATATACATATATGTATATATTGTGTACGTATATAATATAATACTTGTATATTTAATTTTATTTATTCTTTATTTTTTACATTAAGTCTGTATATATGTATGTATATGATAATATTAAGTATATCCCTTTATTCATTTTTTCATTTATTTATTTTAATATTGAGGGTGTAATAATTGATTAAAGTAATAAATGTAATACACAGATTTTTTATTTTATTTTATTAAAAGGAGGGAAGAACAATAAATTGCCAACCTTCCTCGCCCACTACGACCCGCCAGGGTCTTTTGGCGAAGTAATACACAGATAAAATCAGTAATTTTGAAAATGTTATTTTTTAAATTTTGATTTTTATTTTAAATAGATGTAAACTATTTATATGTACATCATGCATATTTTTATCATATTGTATATATAATTTAATGTGTAATATTTTTTGTGCCTGTGTATATGGAGTTTTCTAACTTTTTTTTTTTTTTAAAGGATTAAAAGTTCGTTATTTTGAACTGTTACGTTAATATACATAAATATTTAAAAATTTGTATTTTTATGATTTTAGGAATCACATTAACAAATATTTTTTTAAATTTTTTTTGTTCCTATTAAAATTTTTATTTTATTAATTTAGATTTATTTGCTTTACATAATTATTCTTTTATTTCACATTTGTTACTAATTAATTAGGTACATTTATATACTCCTCAAGGTGGTTCAAATATACAATTACAAATATAAGTAATTATTCTTTAAAAAAGAAAAAAAAAATGATAATAAACATACATACAAGTTTATTATTTCACATTTATAAATTTTAAATTGTAAATAAATAAAAGTACACTTATACTGGTCAACAATTGAATCTAAAATATAAATACAAATCATTATTTAAAAAAAAATCAAATAAAAATAAACACGAATACTTTATTTTTATAAAATCTAATTTTTCTCCAGCCTTTGAAATATTAGATTTTACTTTGGTTAATTTTTTTTTTAAATATAAATAAAATTTGTTGAACAAATTAAAAAAGGAATTAAAAATACATGTTAAATAATAAAAATTATAAATATTATTAAATAAATTCATTTAAAAATAACTTAAAATAAATTAAAATTCATAATATTATAAAATAAATTAAAATTACATAAATTAAAAATGATTAGGAAAATTACTTTGTACATATCTAATTTTCATTTTCGACGTCATCTAAAAAGAAACAAAAGAAAATTCATGGAAAAATTAACGTAAATACAATTTGTTGATTTTGTTATTCTTTAATATCAATATTAATAAAAAGAGATTTTAACCTTCACATAAACACCTTTAGAGCTTTTAATTGATCATATAAATTGACCCATAAGACAAATAACACAATAAATTTACAATAAAAAAATTTTTTTGCAATCATAAACAGAATTTTATTCTGCAAATAGTCATATATATTTATTCCCACTCAAAATTGATTAACCGTAACATATGTAGTTCATTAATATACTCGTATAAGTATAAATAAATAAAAAAATACTAAATGAATTAATATTAATTTTTGATATATCTTTTGTCAATTAATTACTATTGAAAAGAAAAATTCTGTGAATTTTTTTTAACTTTAACGTTGCTCTAAAATACATTTATATTTTAAAATTAAACGTAAAAGAATGTCTAATTTGTTCATTTCCGAACAAATTTATTTAGTAAAATTATTTTTTTTCTTCTTAAAATTTTAAATATATGCTATTCAATTTTCTTGTATAACGTGAATAAATATTTAAAAACCAAAAAACGTGTACAATTTACGCACATTTAAGTTACTATGTGTGTATAAGTTGATGGTATAAGTTATGTAGCTTTTTTTAATATATTATATAACAATCAATGCAAAAGGTTAAAAAGGTAGCTGAAAAATTGTGTATAATTTTGTCAAGAAAATAATAAATAATAATTTCTCTTTTTTTTTTTTTTCTAAAAGGTTAAAGAGAGTTTTTCTTATTCGACCTTTTGTTGCTTTAGGCCATAAAGTGGGTACACATTACGTCAAAAGAAGAACCAAGAAAAAATGAATAAATAAATAAATAAAGAAAACAAAATATTTCGTTCCCTTTTTTTTATTATTATAAAAAAAAAAACTTTAAATTGTATGCACACTTAAGGAGAATCCTAATATGAAATTTTTAATTGTTGTTAAATATCTTTTAGGGATTTAGAAAATTTTTTCGTAAAAAAATTCTATACGTAGATATAATGTCATGTAAATTTTTAGTTAATTGTTTAGTAGTAGATGGTAATAACTAAACAGGATACTTAAGAGGCTACATAAATGTGTACTAAACTGTCATGTATATGAAATATGATTAATTTATATGTAGAAATATTTTCTTATATCCAATATATGCGATTAATATAAATATAGTTCTCTAACTTGTAAATTTAAAGTATGCAATATAAAATTTAAATATCAGTTTTATACTTACTCGAACTCAATTCTTTTTTTCCTCTCATTCCAACAAAACCACTAGGACCACGCTTAATTGTCGAATCAGTTGATAAATTGGAAGAACTCAAAGAATTTTCATCATTTTTAAAATTCGTAAATATATCTGAATTATATAATGCAGATGATTCTTCTAAACTCTTTTTTCCACGTACACCAACAAATTTACCACGAAATTGAAAAGGTTCTTTTTTACCACGCATACCAAAAAATCCAGAATTCTTTATAATTCAATAAAATTTACAATGTAAATTAATTTAAAAATAGAAAAAATGCAATTTATCAACTTACAAATGGTTGTTTTTTACCACGAATTCCAAAAAATTGTGCTAATGATGATCGTTTATTTTCATTTAATTGTGATGAAACATCCTTTTTACCACGTACACCAAAAAAACCATTCATTTTTCTTTTTTCAGCATCTAATGAAATTATATCCTGATATAATTTTTTTCCTCTCATTCCTAAAAATCCCGTCGGTGCTCTTTTTATAATTTCATCATAATCATTTAAGAATTTTTTTCCACGCATACCAAAAAATCCAGAATTTGGAGCTCGTTTCATTAAAACGTCATTATTTCGTTCAATAACATGATTCATATTTGGATCAATTAAATCATAATTTTGTTCTAAATCAAAATTTTCAAATTCGTCATCATTATATTCTTCAAAATCATTTAAATCTTTCTTCCCACGA
Source organism: Anthrax anthrax (assembly GCA_963971155.1). Taxonomy (NCBI): domain Eukaryota; kingdom Metazoa; phylum Arthropoda; class Insecta; order Diptera; family Bombyliidae; genus Anthrax; species Anthrax anthrax. Next base: position 26,156,298 of record OZ020119.1, read on the forward strand.
GTTCCTATATATGTATAATATATGCATGGTATATACATAACAGAATATTTTATTTTTTATTTATTTTTTAAATAAAATAAAAACAGAGACATTAAAATTATACATACCAAAAAATCCTGCTGGTGCTACTCGTTTATTATCTATAAAATTATCTTGTTTCTTTCCCCTCATTCCCATAAAACCGTATGGTGCTCTTTTGGGACTTGAATTTATTATTATTCGATTAAATGTACTTAATGGTATTCTTCTACCTTTAGGTATTAAAACATTATCTTTTGCTCGATCACTTAATTCTGAATATTCAAAGTCCTTTTTACCACGCATACCCATAAAACCAACTGGAGCTCTTTTAAAAATTGATAATTCTGGAAAACTACTGCGTAAAAAATATGTATATATGAAAAATGAAATCTTATGTAAATTATCAAAATTTTTAGTTAACATATGAAATTTTTTTTCTATACCCCGAATGATATGGCATGTATCTATTGTAATCATTTTGATTAGATTCTAAATTTGTTTGTGGCATTTGTAAATTGTAATATGTTGATACTGTTGTAAAATCATTATTATTTTCATCATTAATACTTCTCTTTCCACGTGTGCCCTATATTGCAAATTTGAAAAGTTTAAAATTTTAATTGATAATAAAAAGTTACTTTATTTAACATTGTATGTTAAATTGTTCATATTATAAATACGTGTAAAATACATTATATGTGTAATGAAACGATTTTAGATACCATAAATCCAATGTGATAAGGACGATTTTGTGAATTGACAAACGCAATCGAAATAATACATAGAGATACAAATAACACTAAATATGCCATTAAATATATCTGAAATGATAATTACAGAAAAAAAAGTACAATTAAGAAAAAGTATATAATTTATTGTTTTGTAAAACAGGTGTATACGCAATATTTAAAATAATAAATTTTTGTTATATGTTTCTTTATATCCTTTAACCGTCTGTTAGAATAACGATTAATTGGGAATAAAATCAACTTGAAATTTGATTTACATATTGACTTTACTTAAAAGAAAATTTCAATATTTTTTTATAGGTAAGTATTCATTTAGGTATAAATTTTATATTTTCTTTTCTTTTATTTAATAAATTTTTATAAAACCAAAATTAAAATAGAAAAAAAAAAATTAAATTAAATTAAATGTATAAACTTGAAAATTTGTGATGTATTTAATTTTAATTTAATTTTTAGTTCCTGTATATATCGTATCCCAGGAGATAATTATACACTAGCCATTTCTATTATCTAGATACAATAAGTATATATATACGAAACACTCATTTATTCATAGTAATTTATGAAAATTCTCATTCACTTTTAACATCGTAATAAATTCTCGATTATTTTATTATAGGTGTATATGTAAAAATTAAATTAAATTAAATTAAAAAAATTTTTTTTTTGTTTCTAACCGCAACCACTAATTTATAAATCTAATGAAAAAGTTCAAAATATATCATTCGCACATATGTATACAACTTAAGTAAACATGCTCATAATATATGAATAAATATTTAAAGACAACATCTTCAAAAGTAAATTTTAGCTTTATTTAAAATTCTTAAAATAAATTTATTTACTCCCATTTTCTTACATATTTATACTGACATGTGTTGTATTCAAAGTGTTTACTTTAAAAAATATTCCTTATTAATTAAAGGAAAATTTTACATCATTTTCTTTAACTTCTTTTTTTTTTTCATATTGCCTTTAAAAAAAAATTTTTTTTTTCATTTGAATTTTTCCAGTATTTAATTACGAATAATGAAATTGAAACCATTCATAATAATTTCAAATGACTGAACCACAAAACAATAATAAAATGTAATCATGTAATAAAATCATAAATTCTCGGTGAATATGTCAAAAGGTTTGAATAAATTTCAAAGTTAAAAAATTAACGTTAATTATAATATTGTCTTTTATTTAACAAGAAAATAATTAATTACTAATAATTAGGAGGTGTATGTACCATGTATCATGTTAAGCGTATTTTAACATAACAAGAATATTCCTTCATTGATTGTATTCACACGCATATCTACATATTTATATTGTTCTACTGAAATTGTTAAAAGGCAAATTGTAATAATAAACGACAAAAAAAAAAAAAAAATTAAAGTTTTTAACGCTTTAGGTATTTTATTTTTCTTATTTTTGTATTAAGTTTTGTCTATGAAAAAAATGTAGGAGTTTAATCCAATCTTTAACTTTTTAATGTTCCATGTTGTATATAAGTATGTGTATAAATGACAATATGTATAAGTAAGGCAATATATGTATATATGTTAATACACTATGATAAGTTCCCATTCTTAGATACCTCATCACCATATTTATATAATTATGCATGTGTATGTAGCTTTAAGCGATTTTAAATAAAGAGATTTTCGTTTAATTTTTATGATTATTTCTTGCTGTTATTTATGTTAATGTTATTAAATACATTACTATAATTTTACGTATAATTGTATACATTTATAAAACATATTATTTTACCACTTTTCTACGAGTTTACATTATTAAACAATGATTAACTATAAACTATAACAAAATAAAGTCATATGTGTAAGAATTTGATAATCGTTTATTTTGCCTGTATGTGTAAATAGTATTTAAAAAAAAAAAACTAATTATTATGTAAAGTATGTATAAAACTACATTAAATCTAAAATTACATTCAAAAAGAAGATAATTATTTATTATGATTTAAGATAATACAAGATTATTTAATTTGGCGGTTTGAATTTAAAATTTCAAAATCAAAAAAAGTATAAATAATATATATATTTTTTGTTTTCTTAATGTAGTAAATAAAATAAAAGTGATATATTTTTGCCTTCTTAATAATATGTGAGATGTCTCTATGTATATGCCTCAAACATGCTATTGTTTAGTGTGCGCTTTAATAGAAGAAAAAAATATTTACTTCAAAAAATATAACGTATTTTAACACATAATGTATCTCACGTGTATAATGGAAAACTTTTCTTATTATAAAAAAATTAAATAAATAAAATGTTAAGGAAATATAACGAGTTATTTAAATATCAAACTTCAGGTTAAAAAAATGTCTACAATTTAATTATATAAAAGTCTGAAAAAATAGTACTATGTATATAAATTTTAAAACTATTGAATAAAAAAATGAATATGACTACAAATTAATTTAAAAAAAATATGTACATGTACATAAATCTAAAATGTAAAGAAAATTAAAAATTTTATCGTGAAAATAAAGTACACACATAAAATGAAAATTGTTCATATGTACATATTTACTACCATTCTTCAGTTTACTCTGAAAATTATTACAATTCTTCTGAACATTTTCAATTGCCTACATATATAGTGTATTCTCTAAGAACTTTGTCTTTACAAATCGTAATAAGTTTAACTATAATTAGATATTTTTACAAGATTTAATTGTTTTGTTTTATCCAAGTTAATTCAAATGATTAAATTGATTATATCTTTTTAAAATTATAAATTTCACACTATGACAACAATTTAATGTATTTAAGAACTCGTAATAAAATTCCTTTAAATGTGAAAATATTTTTATTTTTATTTATTTATTTATTTTTTTTGTTCAAAAAGAAAAACTATTCATGCTTGTGTATTTTCTTTTAACCTTGTCTAAGAAATAAAATGAAATTACTTGAATGGAAAAAAAAATTCCATTTTAACGGAAAAATTAGATGTAGCGTAAATATTTTTTTAAATAAATTGAGATTTCACCTGATGGAATTAAGGGTATAATAAATTACAAAGCAATGTTAGAAAAAGAAATAATTTTAGGAAAAATAAAAAGATTATAAATTGTAAATTAGTTATTATAAAAAATTTTTTTATTATTTTCTTTTTTACTTGAAATTTATTTTTTAAAGATATTCATTGTATTGTAAACCTTCGTATTTTGAGACTTAATATGCTTTAAGGCTTAAAAATTTTATTTTATTTTGAAATAAAATTGGTAATCTGCATATTTTCATATTTAATACAAATTTTATATAGGTACAATACATTCATTATTGCTTCAATATAATTTCATTTCATTTTGATTTTCTTTTCCACAGTTTTAGTAATTTAATGAAATTATTTTCAAATAAATTTTTTTCAACAAACAACATGTATTTATAATTTATTCTTATGTAAATACATTATCAAAACTCAAACTTTTATATGCACATTTTCTATTGAAAAATTTTCAACTTCTATAATATTTAACGAGAACGTGTAGCACTAGCACATCTTAACATAAAGATGTAATAGAAAATTCACATGAAATACCTTGTTGATTGAATAAATTATTTGTGAAAGTGTAAAAAAGCTGAAGAAATTTTGTTACCTAAGAATTATGTCAGGAAATGTATTTATAAATCAATTCTCTACTTATGTGTACATATCTGTATTAAGAGAATACAATTGTACATAACTTTGATGTTAACTGTTACTTTTGATTTTATGAGATTTAAAGATTTAAATTGAACGTGCCAAATAATCCTTATTACATCTATGTATTGCGTGCGTAGTACACACACGTAATAAAAAAAAATATATACGTACATATATAAAGATGAAATAAAGAAATGTGAAGATTTGAATTTTAAGTTTAAAGGATTTGAATCTTATACATTTATGTATTTACATGTTATATTATACCAAATTATACACAAATATGTAAAAGATATAAAAGCCCTTGTATACATTTTGTGTCCTTATGTGACAAATGGAAATAAAGTGTGGTTTTTGATATATATACGAGTATGTACTATGGCAATTAAATTTTGTGTACGTAAATATGATTGAACATGAACTGCATTTAAAATGAGACAAGTATAAATAAAAATATAATATAAAATGTACGTACACGTACACTATACACTAAAAAATGTAAAAAATGTACGTGTAGGTAGGTTAAACCACAAAAATAGTCCTCTTTTCTGTTATTTTGTGTTTATGTATTATTAAGAAAACTTTTTCTTGTCTTTCAAGAATATAAACAGGAATAAAATTTAAATTTTGAATTTTTTTACAACTGATAAATACAATTATTTAAAAGTAAAATGATATTTTTAATGTTTTAATTTGATTTTTCTATTTTTTTATTAACTTGTAATAATGTACAAATCGAAAATTATTATTTTTTTATTGTTTACTATAAATATTAAAAGTTTTTCAAAAGTTGTGTTTAAATATTTTGAATAACTAACGAGAATTAAACAAATTTTTGTATACAAATTATACACTTTATAATTTCTATATGTAAAATCTTTTACAGAATTTGAATTTTACAAGAAGACATAAAATAAAAATAAATCAACAATTAATTGCTATAAAAATTATTAAAACATAACAAATACAGAATATTTTATTAAGTAATTTAATTTTATTATTAATAAGTTTTATAAAAGTTTATAACGAGTAGAGTGTTGGAATAATTAAATAAATCTTTTAAACTTCTGTAGATATTGAATATAAAATACAGTACTCATATTATGTATATTCATGTAAATTAGAAACCTTTTATGTACTGTAACAGAAAAATGTTATAAACAAAAGTACCACATACGTATGTATGTACACGTATGGATAAAACTTACAAAAAAGTAAACTGACTGATTCGAAAAGTTTGGCTTAATTTTAACTGAAAAGGAATAAAATATCAAAAATGAAAAATTGTAAATAGTTTAGATTATTTGTAAATCATTAAATTTTGTTTTATTTATGAATTACTTATTAAAATATTAATCTGGATCAACGAGTTAATAAAAGAATCGGAACATTTTTTTTTCAAATTTTTAACTCAGGTAAATAGTTTCCATATCTTCGTATCGGGTCCATATGTATCTGAACATATTAAAAATTATTTTTATTAAGTATTTATGTACAAAAAAATAACACATCTCTCATGTTGCGCAAATTTTTAAAAAATTTTAAATTTAATTATTAACATAATAGGTAAATAAAGAAAATTTTCATTTAGGAAATTCGCTGTTCGAGTTGAATTGGTTCAAAAAATATGAAATGTTACATTTAAAATTTTAGGTTCCATCCATGTAAAGTAAATAACAAGGATCATCTCTAAAATGTTTTTGTACATCAATTTTTTAACTTTATTAAAAACAAATTAATGAAACGAAAAAAAAAACGTTCGTTAAGGAACAAAAACAGCTATGCGAGCAGTTTTTAAGTGTAAATTGAATAAACTTCCTTAATTCATTTTCATTATAAATGTTCTCTTACTTTCCATTAAAAAATTAAAAAATTATTTATAATTTTTATAAAAACTGAAAGTTAAATTCGAATTTCGTTTATTTATTAATTTGTTTTTTTCTTCTCTTGTTTATTTTTTTTAAGTCATTAAAACATGGAAAATGTGGAAAATGTTTCAGTAAAAAAAAAAAAATAAATAAAATAAGAACAAGTAATTTGTTAACCAAATTTTCGATGATTTTATTTAGAAATTAATTAATTTTTCATAAAATTTTCTAAATTAAAAATAAAATACCATCAATGTAAATTAGTATGTAGCGTTAATTTTATAACATGAAAATATGGTCGAATTAGAGTCTACTTTTTATGGTACGGATACATATATTTTATCTTTTTAGAACAAAGTAAAAGAAAGAAAATTCATTTTTTTTTCTTGTGTTTTTTTACAATATCATTACTGAACTAAATACAAATTAAAAATTGAATATAAAATATAAAAAATATATAACATGTGAACACAAAATATATTAGAATATTTTCTTACTTGTTTTGTTGATGTTAATATAATTTTTATTTTTACTTTACCTTTAAACTTTATCGTCGTTATTTTTATACTTTATTAAAGGTAATAAGCTCCTTTTTCTTTTAAATAAAAAAAAAAAAATTTTTTGTTTATTTCTTCTTTTTTTTCATTTTTTCTTCTTTTACAATTCAATAAAATTTTAATGGGCAGTATACCATACAAACGGGTATTTTGAATTTTATGAAACTGTATGAAATTAAAATATACATATGTACATATATTTAAAAATGACTGAGTAAATGAATGAATTATTATGTTAAAAAAAGGAAAGAAAAAGATAAATTTATTTATTATTTAACTTTAGAAATATTGTTAGGAAAAAATAATTATTAAATATCATGGTCATAAAAGAAGTCTAGACAAATACGTTATAGTTTAAATAAAATACTAAAATTTAAATGGAATCAAAATTTTAAAGCTATTGTACATCTAGATTTATTTATAATACAGACTTAGTACCTACGTATTTTCTCTATTTTTCCTTTTCTTTTTTAATGTTACTTTCACAAGAAAAGAAAGTTTTTGAATTTTTTATTAATATTAAAAAAAAATGTATTCAATAAAATAAGGCCTACACAAATAAATTTATTGTTAAAAAAAAAAGAAATTATGTAACAATGTATCATTTGCTAGGAAGAAATAATATTTTGTATTCGATTTCAAATTTTGATGACTTTTCAAAATTTATAAAGCGAATTAAAAAAAAATTTGGACTTTTATGTTTTTTTATTCGTTACATTCAAAATCATAAAATATCTACATATATACCTACGTACATGAAATACTAAAATTCTTATTCAAATAATTTAAATAAACGATATCAAAATTAATGTTTTATTTTCTTGAAGAGTTCTAAAATTTTATATTTAAATTTTGTTTTTATTAGGTCACACATTCAAAAATCATCAACCAAGACAAAGAGGATATGTGATTTTTTATTATTATTATTATTATTATTTTTTTATATTTATTTTAAAAATACATATACGATAATCACATCATAATAATTTGTACGTAAGCATTCAAATGGCATTTATTATCAATCTAATAAATTCATTTTTATTTTCAAAATATACGCGATGAAAATAAATTCTCATATATATGTACAATAAAATAAGCCACCAGGGAAGCTTTTTTATGAAGTATGAATTTTGGCTTTTTAGGTAAAAAAAAAATTATCTAAATATATTTTAAGGAAAATTATATATACAAAAGTTTTTATTTACCTTGAATCTAATTTTAAAAAAAAAATTTGTAAAATAGAAAAAAATTATGTATTTATCACTTTAATACACTGATTTTAAAGAAATAAAAAAAAACAAGAATCTTTTCACAATAATTTTTCTTTTTTATTTTGTTTTTTTGAAAATATTTAATTTATAAAATTTTCAAGAATTAAAACAATATATATATTATGAAACATTTAAAAATTATTTTATCAATTGTTAAAATATTTAATTCAAATTTAAAAATAAACTCACATTAAGATTTTAAAAATTACACGGTAAACTGCTTTAAATCTGAAATCACCTTTTTTGGCTATCGAAAAGCTCAATGTGATTATTTTGAAAAATTAATTTAAATTATGAAATTCAAAAAAACAAAAAATTTATAAACTTAATTTAATCACAAAATATCTTTTTCACAAATAAGAAAAAAAAAAACGTTTTTTTTTTTTTAATAAAATTTATTTGTTAATCAAAAATTGATATCAATGTTTATTTTCCTATGTAATGTTAGTAATGTGTATTCGAATTTTTTATTTTTTATACTGTATTTTTTATTTTATTTGTTAACGTCCGTTAACACCGGCAAATATGCAACAACTGATTTGTTTCCATCTAAAACATTTTATATTATATGCGATCATTGAAATAAGGTTGTCGTGAAGTGATAATATATTGTTATACGGAAAACACATATTACGACAAAATTGTACAAAGGTTCGGCATTAGATAGACCCACCAAAGACCCACTTAGAATTGTCTTGTCATGCGCTTTTCTTTTTTTTTTTTTTCTCTCTTTTTTTAAAAACAAATTTTAAAATGTATAACGTAACAAATAACAGATAAGGAAATTTCTTGTATGAATATATACCAACAATAATGAATACTATGCTAACGAAATTCATATTATTCACCACGTGCTCTAAGTTCAAAAGTATAGGTATATTTGTGAATGGATTGATACCAAAATATTGAAAATGGTTTGATGAAAAAAATATGAATGAGTTTGATTAAACTCTTTCATGGCATATTTAATGGCGTATATACAGTGTAGAATACAGAGAACGACTACGGAAGCATTTAATGATAAGAACCTGTTGATTAAATACTTTCAATTTTAGTAAATGAAAACTTTTCTTCTTGTATGTATGTAATCGTAAAAAAATAGATTTTTAATTATACATATCATGTCCCTGATTTTTGGTACAGATATTCTTTTAAAAAACCGAACGAATTCAAATTTTTTTCTTTTATTTGTTTAAACTGAAAATTAGGGTTTTAACAAATATTTTTCTCTGGCAATTTTCATATAAAGTGTAATTACAATTAAATTAAACATTATTTCCTATTTTAAAAAAATATCCGATAATAAGCAAATGTGAATAATTTCGTCATTTTTAAATAACTTGTCATCATATGGTACTTTATGTAAATTCGAAAATGAATTTATATAAAATTGCAAAATTCGTTTTTTTTTTTTTCTTAAAATAAAATTGCAAGAATACATTTATATGCTCATTTTCAAATGAACATTATTCAATTTTTTTTTGTTTGTTTTTAATAAATATTTCAATTTTATTATTAACTCAAGCATAATTTTCAATTATCATAAATTTTATCTGATATATTTCGTCCTATTTTTTTTTTTTTTTTTAATTAAATTTTGTTCATTACTAATATAGTAAATAAAATTAAAATGTGGTCAAATAAAAATAAAAGAAATCAGTGGAAAATTACGTGGGATAGAAATTTTCATTGAAATCAGGTGATGGATTAAAATATAGTTTAATGGAAACAATATAAACCTATATCCCATACATAGCAATAAAAATATTGTAATTTTATTATATATCGATACAGCACAACATATAGGTACAATGCATATTGTATATATATACTAATCCTATATACAATGTATTATGCATCTTTTTTTTATTATCAGAGGAAAATTTAATAATGTACTTTAATTGAAGTGCAATTGCTTGCATAGTAGCAATCGCTAGCTACTTGATTATGTACATAATATAATTCCAATAAATTTATTATTCTGTAGTTTTAAAAATACTAATTTCCACAATGCAATTATAAGACTCATACAAACAAATTTTTGATAAAAGCATATATTGTAATCAGATTTTAATAAAAATAAAATACATACATATGTAATTATTTGAACACTTTGAGCAGGCTTGTCATTCCCATATTTATTATATTTTAAAGATTGCATTTAAGGTAATCTAGATTTTTAGGATTTAAAAAAAAACTCCAAATTAAATAAAAATTTTTTTTCATATAGGGGCTTCTAAAACAAATATACAACAATGGGAATTCGTCTATAAACAAAGTTACATAGAGACAAATTATCAAATGTTTTACAAGTATTATTTTAACCTACAGTATAGATCACACATGTGAAAATTCTATGATAAGAATAATAAAATAAATAAGAATCATTGTTTTTTGTACATCATTTTGAATCATGGAAGAACATGTAAAAGATTTCATAACACAAAAGATATTTATGGTTTTTCGACTTTACATTTTTGCCTCTTCTAATAATAATCTTTATATTTATGAAATAACAACAGCTTTGATATAGATTTTCTTAAGATCAACTATTTTATTATTTTTCTTACATTTTTACAAAATATCATAATTGTAATGAATTAAAAATACAAGATAACGTCTGTATGATACAATATATGTATAAGTATACTGAAATAGAAAAAGGAAGTTCTTTTCAAGTTGACTAAACGTAATATTACGTGATATGGATGACAAAATGATTGTTCATTATTCTAGGCCAGTAATAAAATAATCTTATAATGTATATGTACATGTACATACGTATTTAGTACAATGTTACACAAAGAGGTCCTTTTTGTAATAAATTTAATAATTATACAAAACAAAAATTCATTAAAGAAAAAACACTTTAATTACAATTGTTTTTCTTTTTCCTTAATTTCAAATAAAAAAGAAAAAAAAATTGTTTTTTTATCATATAAACAAGTTTAAATCAAATTTTCTTTTGTTAACTGAATACAAGAAAAGTCTACAATGTAAAAATAAATTGAATTCTTTCAAAAAGAAAAAAATAAATAAATTTGTATAATAAACAAACTTATTTTGGGATTGTGTTAAATAAAACAATATATACCTACGTAATATGTACAAAATAAATAGATTTTTAGAAATTTACCGAAAATTTTTAAAAAAGGCCAAAATATTAAAAAATATTTTAAATTAATTTAATTTAGTAATTGAAGGTAAAATCCAAAAAAATAGAGGCTTCTTATCATTGAAACACGTATGATCTTTTAGCCGTACTTAGAATAATTGATTTGCATAGTTAAATTGCGATAAGGAAATATATGAAAATATTTAATTGATTCATAGATTTGAAATTGTACTCTACGTATGTAAATATTGCTAATTACAATTATGCGTATTTACCTTATTTAATTAAAATTTTGATATATGTTTTTCTCGAGTATATTAGGTATATTAAATATTACACACCCTCATATGATTTCCATTTTTTTTTTTACAATATTATTTAATAAAAGTAAATGGCATATTTTGTTGATTTGTTTATTTACATTTTATTCTGAAATTGAATTAAAAAGTAAGTGAAAAAAACCATAACATATGGTCCTTCTTCAAATTAAACGTAATTTTATTATCTAAATAATAATTAAATGTCACGTATTTCTAAATATATTTGATAAGCTGATAAAATTTAATTTTTTTTTTCTTTTGATAAACCGTAAAAAAATTGAATTAAAAAAAAAAAAACTCGTGACTCACACGTTTTTTTAAATTGAAATTTGAATTTAACAAATGTTACATGTAAAAAATTTAAAAATTTCACAATTAACATTAACGTTACTGAAAGATATTCGAAAGAAATTTTTTTTCACACGATTTTTTAATAATTTTGATAAAAATGAAATATTCTAATAAATTAAATAATAAAATTGCAAAATTTATTTTATTTAACTTATCACATAGTTGTGAAATTTTGTATTTAAATTATTAAATTAAAGTTGAAATTATTTAAATTTATAATGTAAATATATACTTATAATAGTTATAATAAATAAATATGATAACTATGTAAGGATACAAATCCTCTTATGTATTTAAAACAGATGTTAAAATTAACAATTATCATTCCCTGCTTTTCATTTATACATAATATTGTAATAAATTAAAAGGTTAATTAGATACATCTGCAGACAAAATAATTACATGCTTTAAGATGATGTTAAAATATGTTAATTTTATCAAGTTAATTTAATATCTTCTATGTATATGTATGTATCTCAATAATAAATATATAGTAATATAAGAATGCTATATATAAAATTATCAGGTAGATAATGACCGTTATTAATATTTCACATTCACACATTTTCAAGCTTTAGTGTATAATTTACATAATTTTGTATTTACTTCCTTTGGAATTATACTCAAGAATTATATTTTTATGTAAAACATACGAGTACTTCAAGAAAACAGTAGTTAGTATATATGAAATTAGATCCATTTAATTATCCTTGTTATCATTTGTTACAAATTCAAAAAGTTAAATAAAAACAAAAAATTTTTCAAATTTAAAAAAAAAAAAAAAAAAACAAACAAAAATGTAAATATTAATTTATTAATGTGTATTTTTCTTAAGAATAAAAAATATTCAAAATAAAACTTTATATCAAAAGTTTTTAATTTTCTTTTATTAATTAAAAGGGAAAATTTATAAACTTTAGTTTTATTTTAAAAATTAAGTGTTTTAATTAAAGGTACATAAATGCAAAATATGATTCTATCTTATCAAACCTTAACAAACTGATTTATGTTTTCGTCATAATTCACAGATCTAATCGATATTCCAAGCTTAAATATAAGTTTTGCGATTTTAAATTGAATTTTGTGCGCCTAAATTATTTAAAACTTTAAAAAAAATATTTGTGAGTAATATGAACGTTTCTATCTTTAAAGATTTAACATAAAGGTCTCAAGTTTATCTGTGTAAATTAAATTTCAAGAAAAGGTAACAAAAACAATTTAATATGTACAAGAGTATATGTAGAGGTATTACATGTGTCTTATTTATTTATTTTTTTAAGTATCAAACAAAACACAGAACACAAGAAGAAAAACAAAAAATAAATTTTTAAAAAAAAAGACTACAAACAAAAGAAGAAAAACGAAAATTTACTACCAAAGGTACTATATCTTATGCAGGACATTCTTTGTAATGTTAAACATTTTATTTGAATTGGTTCATTTAAAAACATGAGAATTATAATGAAATGAAAATGTAAGTTTATCTTTGCATTGCAATTTATGTATAAATGTATGTATTTATGCGTAAAATATTTTATCCTTTTTTTTCGATTAACTTATCCTGTATACGTACGTATAGTATACCGTGGAAAATTTAATATCATGAAAATAAGGCACATATCAGTTACAATACGTCTTCTGTATATGAAATATAAAGTAATAAAGTGTACAAAATTTAAGTATTATAAAAATTATAAAATTTTACAGGATAAAAATCTATGGATAAATAGGAAAACATTTTTAATAAATATTGAAGTTGTTGAATTTAGAGTTTCCGGGAATATTATGTGATAAAAAGATGCCAATAAAATTAAAAGGTAAAATATACAAAACTGGTAGTAAGACCAGTCGTACTATATGCATCGGAATGCTGAGCGGTAAACAAAAAGCATGAACAGAAACTTCATGTAACAGAGATGAAAATGCTAAGATAGGCTGCTGGAACAACTACAAAGGACAAAATTAAAAATCACTATATAAGAAGTATGTAGTTTCAAAGTGGCGCAAATTCATGATAAATTGTTACAAAACAGACTACGCTGGTATGGTAATATTAAAAGAAGACAAAAAGATCACATATTAAATCGAGTGTTAAACATCCCAGTCATACGTAGACGTGGCAGACCCAAGGCAACTTAGAAGACGAGGGTTAACAAGGATCTGAAGGAACTAGGTGTAGATGAAATGACAATTCGAGATAGGAACTTGTGGCGCACACTCACCATACGAGCTGACCCCAAGTAAATGGAAAAAACCAGCTAGGGCAAAGAGATTGAATTTGTTGAATTCCACAAAATAGAATAAAAACATTCACTATTTTACACTTTTTTGAATACATGAAAATGAAATAGATGATATGTCTTATATGGGGACTTGTTGATTTCCGGTATCACTTATATGCACAATTATATTAGATATTTCCAACATAATATTCTTGTTCTTTTGTAAAATGGTAAATTATGAAAATATGATAAATGACAAAAATAAATAAATATAACACGGATTGAAACATTCTAAATTCAACTGTATTCTTTTTGAGTTGGTCACAAATTCATTTTCCTTCCTATAATTATGTAGTATGTATTCAGTACCTACACACTTTTGTGTATATGTATTTAAATTTCAATAAGAAAAATAAAACAAAAACAATGAAAAAGACAAAACAAAAAATACAAGAGAACATAATTAATTTTGAATATTAATAACAATTATAAATAAAATTTATTTATTCATTTATTTGAACGTTTGTATAAAATTTTTTAATTTACAATAATGAAAATTCAAATTTTGTCGTTTGTTTATTTGCTTGTTTGTTAAATTTTTTTTGTTATGTATTTATGACATTTACAAAATTAATAATTCAAATTCAAAAAGAGCCAAATATTTGAATTTTATAATTAAATTTTTTTTGTCTAATTTTACATTTCGTTTGTATTCATATGCGTACTAGCAAAAATCGTGTATCTTGTACAAGACACATGTATATACAATATGTATACTAATATAACACACGATTTTTGATTATCCTTAGACGAAAAATTGAAATTTAGCTTCTAATATTTATACATATACATACATATGTACATTTTATTAATTATTATTTCCTTTGAACTTTGAAGTCTCGTAAAAGGTCAAGTAATTGAAAATTATTCAAAAATATCTCTATTTGCTTGCATATCTACATATATACGCAACGATATAAAACATTTTATGATTTAATAAACAAAAGTCATGCATTTACATCAGACGCTATGTATGTAGGTACACATGTACATGTGTACATACGATTATTTATTTATACATTTAATCTTTAAATTTACATATTTGGATATTAAGAAAAATTCTGAGAAATTCGTTATTAGTTAAATGTATGTAACGTCGGTTTATTGTTACACAAAATTTGCATTCATTTTCTTTTCTTTTTTAAATATTCGCATATTATTATCTATAAATATGTACAGTATATTTGCATATGTGTATGAAATTTTTTAAATATGTACATCTCTGTTACATATACAGTCAAATATACATTTGTATGCAGTTTATTCAAATTTTCCTTTTGAATTCAAACTGTAAAATATTGTATAAAAATATTTTAAATTATATGCATCAAAAAAACTCTGTATAATTTTATTATTACCATCGCTTATTTTTCCTTTTTCAATATGAAATTTTAAGATTTTAATGAAAAATTTCATTTTCATAAAATTCTTTAAAGAAACAATTTTCTAAAAAACAAAAATAATAATAAAAAATAAACAAATTAAACAAATATTACACAAATTAGCTGAGGAGATAACACTTACATTGATCGTTTGTTACTAATAGTTATAAATGTAGGCGGGCAATATTTAAAAGAGCGTGGGATATGTTACGCATGCATTTTACGCTATTTGTGAAAGGATTTATGGTACATACATAATTAATACAATAGTTTTTGATAACAAAATATTTAATATCGTAATTTCATTAAATATAGGTATGTGTACATACATACATATCTGTTCAATATGTTATAATCCAAACACACACATATGCACATACGTTACATATTTCATGTGTACAATTATTTTTTTACATTAAATAAAAAAAATAAATTGTTTAAACTTTTTAAAATCATTTGAAAAATTTACATTCATACATACATACATACATACACACATACTACTCGTATGTAGTAGGTAGCATAGTTTTTTCCTATGATGATGCAAAATATTAAAAAAATTTAAACAATCATGTCATGCCCCATTCTATTGTTTACTATACTTGTTGCTATGTTACCATAAAAAAAATACAGAATATATGAAATATTTGATTTCACATTCAGTGTATTCAGATATTCATAATACGAGTAATAATTTTTGAAAAACGACTAAATATGGTAAAACATTTAATTATAAAATTATTTATTAATTATTTAATTGTCCTTTTTTTGAAAAATTAGATTTTATCTCGTTCGAAAACTGATTCGGCTACTTCAAAACACGAAACAAATACAAAAAGAAAAAAGGATTCCCTTAACTTTGAAGATTTCCTCTTACAAAGGGATTACATTGGTGCCAGGGTTTATTTAGAGGTATAATAAATTTTCCTTTTTAAATTTAAATTTTTTATTTCATTTCGTACATTCAATTAGTTTTTGGATGAAGATGAAATTGATCAATTGAAACGAGATGAATGGATTGCATTTTGTAGTTTTCATTTAGGTGATTATCAAAGAGCATTAGAAGAATATCAAAATGTGAAATCAAAAAATAACTCAATTAAAAATGTATCACTTAATATAGCAGTTTGTATGTTTTATTTGGGTAAAATTGCATGTATTTATATTTGTTCCTTTTGAAAAAAACAAAAAAAAATGTATTCTGTTTGTAATATTCAAAGGAATGTATGAAGAAGCTCAACAATTGATGGAGAAAGTTCCGAAAACAGCTCTCAAAATACGTTTACTTTTTCATTTGGCACATAAATTTAATAATGAAGAACAATTGATGGAATTACATGAATCTCTTCAAGATGTTGTCGAAGATCAATTAAGTCTTGCCTGTCTTCATTATCTAAGAGCTCACTATCAGGAGGCGATTGATATTTACAAACGAATATTATTAGATAATAAGTATACGAATAAATTAAATTTAAAAAAGAAAAAAAATATAAAGGAAACTTTTTGAATTTCTTATTTTAAGAGATTATCTAGCTTTGAACGTGTACCTTGCTTTGTGTTTTTACAAACTCGATTACTACGATATGTCTCAGGAAGTGTTAGATGTGTATTTAAATCATTATCCAGATAGTACAATAGCAATTAATCTGAAAGCATGTAATCGATTTCGTTTATTTAATGGAAAAGTAGCTGAACAAGAAATTAAGAATATCGTAGATAATGGAACATTTGGAGCAGATTTAATACGGCATAATTTGGTAGTTTTCAAGAATGGTGATGGTGCACTTCAAACTTTTCCAGCTTTGTTGAATATTGTACCAGAAGCAAGATTAAATCTTGCTACGTTCTACTTGAAAAGAGGAGATATATCTGAAGCACATTCTCTAATAAAAGAGGTACAACCAACTGTACCTCATGAATATATCTTGAAAGGAGTAGTACACGCTGCACTCGGGCAACAACTTGGATCAGTCAGTTTTTGATTATACACAAAATTATAAGCCAATTACAATTTTTGAATTTCAGAAAGAACATATTAAAACGGCCCAGCAAAATTTACACCTTGTTGGCAGTTCAGCATCTGAATGTGATACAATACCAGGTCGTCAAAGTATGGCTTCAGCATTTTTTTTATATGGGCAATTTGAAGAAGTGCTCGTCTATTTAAATTCTATTCGAAGTTATTTTGTAAATGATGATGTATTCAACTATAACTATGCTCAAGCTAAGGCTGCAACTGGTTATTATCGGGAAGCTGAAGAACTTCTACAACAGATTAATGATCCAGACATTAAAATGCAACACACATATCTAATGCTTTTAGCTAGATGTCATATCATATCTGGTCATCCAGAAAAAGTACAAAAACATAAATTACATGCATTTTGTGTGTTTGTGAAATTTCAACGTAAAATATAATTTCAGGCTTGGAATCTCTTTATTACTCGTGACACTAATTCCGAAGCTTTCCTGTTGTTACAATTAATAGCAAACGATTGTTACAAACATGAAGAATTTTGGGTTGCTGCAAAAGCATTCGATATGCTTGAAAAGTATTTATAAAGCAATTTCTTTTTAAAAATTAATTTTTAAAATTTTTATTTGTTCGACATCGTTTTAATTAGATTAGATCCAAATCCAGAGCATTGGGAAGGGAAACGTGGTGCTTGTGCTGGGGCATTATACGCATTGGTATCTAATTCAGAAAAAGGTTTTCCACCAAATGGGATTAGTGATATTTTACAAATCTTGAGGGATTCAAATAATTCTCAGGCTGAAACGATGATAACAGTAATACGAAAATATGCAAATAATAAAATTTAAATTTACTTCAATATATGTAATTTCAATGTCAATTCAATAATTTTAATTCTGAATAAATAAAATAAATTACTTTACATGAACGTAAATACATATGTATATGAAATGTACGAATCTGTACTTACGTATGTAGAATACAATATGATGAGTTTATACAAATGCGTCATAAATACATACATATATCATTTTTAAACATTTACGCACGTTAATCTAAAGTACCAGAAATATTTAAAAAAATTTTAAACAATTATATTTGATATCTAGATATTTGTGTGCATATGTACACTTATGTATGTGTACGTACATAAGTACATACGTGTATGTAAATGTATAAAAAGACTACTAAAAAGACGATATTAAAAAAAATTTTTTAAAAAGATCGTCCTACACGTCTACAACAATAACGTATATAATTAATGAGTAATGTACATTTACGTACATATTGTTTGATATTCTGTATACATATGTATGTATACATGTACATTATTTGTATTATATATCTTAATCATTCCAAAATTTAAAAAAAAAATTTTTTAGATTTCCGTATGAAAGATTCTGCTAATGAGAGAAGTCATCAAGAGAAATTTTTTCCCAAAAGTATAAAATTAAATTATTGAATTCAAAAACACACGCTTACATCTAAATTTTGAATTATTTTATGCATAAAAATGTATTTTTTTAAAAATACATGTATAATTTAAAATTAATCAGTCTATTTCGAAATTTTAAAGGAAAAAACAAAATACAATCATTTTTCACAACATACATAAATAATTTTTTAAAAGATTAATGTTTGAATACATTGCATTCCAGTCTAAAAAAAATCTTTATGAATGAAACTGAATTTAAAAAATAATTTTTTGCAGTCGTTTTTAATTTAACTTTGTCTGCATTAATCAGGATTAAATTAAATGCGATACTATTCGTAACTGGATTTTTTTTTTTCACATTTTATTGTACTCAGAAGACGTCCACTAACACTACATAACAAATGTAAAAAGTGAATAAAGATGTATACATGTGAAAAAAAAAGGTCAGCCAACACCAACCAACATAAATGTACGATATGTTCGCATTTACTCAAGTGTATACATGAAACTGTAATTATGATATTTTATGAAAAAACATTACAAACGTGGAAAAAGAAGCACTTAATAAATTCAAAAAAAAATTTAATATTTTTAAATTAATAACAAGAGAATAAACGTTTAAAAAAATTACGCTTACATTGAAAGTGAAAGAAAAAAACAAAAATATCCTCAAAATAAAAATAATTTAATTATGTTTGAGATTTCTAAATTACAGTGGATTTACTTTGACATTTTCAAATTTAAATCAAAAAGTATTAATTTAATAAAATATACAAATAAAATCAATTAAAAAAAAAAGATTTAATTTTGTTTTTTAGAGAATAAAATTTATTTATTTCATACAACGTTTTTTTACAAACAATATACATAAGTACACTGTTTGTTTGATTTTTCTTATATACAAAAATGAGATACAATTATTCAATAAAATATATATATATATATTTTTTTTATAATAAAATTAGATTGATTTTAACAAAAAATATTCTGTTTGCTATAACATTCTATTAGGATACATAATTTTGCCTATATACGTACATAGTTACATTTTTATTTGGCTTTAGTTTAATTTTAGTTAACTAAAATTCTACATATGTACATACATATGTGCAAAGGTAAATATGTAAAATGAATTATTAAAAGTAAAAAAAAAATAAAACAAGCAACAATCCATAATTTAACTAAAATAATAAAAAAGCACATTAGTACCTAAAAGTTTTTACTTATATATTGTATACAATGATGTAATTAACTTTGTAATAAAAATAAAATCAATTAACATTTGAATGACCACACAACCTAAATCAGTCAAATTTTCAAAAATCAAATAATTTAATTTTACTAAAATATTCAAATATATTTACATACGTACTTATTTATGTAGTATATTTAAGTACGTATGTTATGTATGTATGTATTATTGGCAAATAATAAAATATCACATTTTAAACTCAATTATCACGTGTGCATACAACTATAGATCATTTAATCTTAATCTCTTTTTTCTTAGATTATTCTAATTTAGACATAACATAATTTAAATTTTTATTTTTATAATACCAATTCAATAAGATTATGAGTTTTAACTAAAAAATGAGATTTCTTATATGCAAAGATGAGAATTTTCGTTGTAAAAATATTTTAATTCTTTTTTTTAGACAGTTTAATTAAACAGACACCGGTCCAGTATCTGGTGTATCAGCTGAAATTTCTGCTGCATGAACAATTGTTGTGTCTGTACCTTTATGATAGCGATCCGGAGGGCAATGAGTTGGAGCTGTAAGATCACCTGGTGCATTCATAACTAAATCTAATTCTGATTGTGATAATTTTCCACTCATTAATTTTTCCATACGTAAAAAATTAATATTTGATTCGATTGGATCAATTCTTGATTCACTACGTTCTCTTTCTGCTCTTTCTGTAAAGTTACAAATTTTACAAAAAGACAAAATCTTACAAATTATTTGAAAATTGTAAAACATGTCCTACACTTACCAGCTCTAGCACGTAAAGTTTCTTGTCTAATTATAATTTCATTTGTAATATATGCTTCACGGCGAATTTGATCACGTAATTCTGAACTCATATCTGGTATGCACCAACGAACGATTATCATCACAAGGGCAACGAAATTCTAATTAAGAGAAAAAATTGCAATTGAAAAAATTCAATCAAAAGTGACAACATTTTACCTCAAATATAACAACGAATGCTAGTCTACAAGCGAGAATTATCCAATACATAATAGTTCTTTCATACCGATTAGATGACCAAGGTGGTTCTCGAAAATCTGGATATCTAAAAAACACATTTTTATTTTACGTAGAGGTGTCAATAAAAAATAGGATCTCACCTACAAATTGTACCATTCACATTAGACGGAGACATTGTTACTTTTTGTAAATCATTTGTATCAAAATATGCTAAAGAAAAATTTAAATAACCATTTAAAGAACCATCTTGTGAAACGGCAGTGCGATAAACTAGGCGAGGTATGAAATCTGATGTAAATGCTATAATGAATCCCTGTAATATCAAATCATTGTTTTGTGATAATTTTTTTACAAAATAATTTGAACCTACATTCGTTATAACACTTAATTTTCCTATACTATCCAAAATTCTGTACCAAACTCCAATATCACGAACTCTCTGAGAAACAGGTCGTCTATAATATGTTAACAGCTTTTTGGCATCTAAACGCATTTCCAATATATTATTAACCAAAGCAAAAAATGGTGCTAATGGAAATGCAGCGACAAAAATTGTTACAAAACCATATTGAAGAACTACAATATGTACCAGATTACAAGTTAAAATATTATCGACTATAAGTTACTTTCTGTTTTATACTAACTCATTTCCAAATATTCAGGGAATAATCCCCTTGGTCCCCATTCTATTAGTTTCAAATCTCTCAGCCATCTTTCTCCTTTACCTTTAAAGGACAGGTTTTTATTTTTATTAAACCAACGAACACGCATTACATTCAACCATTTCCAGAATACAGGTAATATCATTTCCAAAATTGTGTTCATTGCTTGCTTTCCGACCATTATGACGGCCAATTGAATACAGAGTTCCATTAAACAACCACCAAAACCACACTCTTCTTGTCTATAATCAAATAATCGATTGTAATTTCCTGGATGGCCTATAAATTTCCCTTTGAAAAAAGCAATATAAAATATAGAAGCATAATAGTTGACAAATTGAAGTAAATAGATTTTTAAAGTTAATGAATCATCAAATTCAGTCTGTGTTCTTAGTAATTCCATTTCAGTCAAATATTCTGCTAAATATGTGTACATCTAAAATATGAAAATAAAATAATTATCTTGAGGATACGAAAAAATTGAATATTTGGTGGTAATATTGCATACATACATAGTTGAAAACAAAAATTAGGCACAAATTTATGCAAGCAGCTGTTGCAGTTGTAAACAATAAAGCTGTAGATGTTGTTAAACCTCCGTGTACACTTAATGCAGCTAAAACTGACATTCGATACAATACTACAGCAACAACAGCAGCGAATGCCATCATTACAAGTAATAAAACAACAGAAAAACTAAATAATGTTGCAGGTAATTTCATTCTCCAAAACGGTGGTTCCGGTTCTTTTGTATTTGTCACATAATCAATTCGCACTTTCTTCACATGCGCTAATCTAGCTAAATATTGTGGTCTAGGATGTTCTTCGCGTACATCAAATCCAGTTAAATCCCATCGATGTGTTATTTCTGCTGAATAACGTTTCCATAACTCAAGAAATAATGTAGCCCAAAATGACATGAATACAGCAAAGAATACTGTGGTTGGATTGTCTACTAGGTAAGTGATTTGTGCATAAACGCATGTTTCTCGTAAATCCCAAAAATCACACCAATGATCACATAAGGGGCACATTTTTATCTCGTCTTTACTTGTGCAAATAGTGTTACTGAAATGAAATTTTAAAAATACATACGTATGTGTTATAAACCTTAAAAGCGAAGCTCTCGTTTATATACCTAGGTATGTTTTTTTTAAGACTTATCCATGAATAAATAAAACATAAAACTCCAATAATTGAAGCTAAAAGAAGCATATAAGTATAGTAACCCAACCACGCAAAATATAAACCAATTTTAACGCCAAAATATTCTTTAACATAGTCTAATGGCTGATAACGATACCATTTTGATATAGATGCCCATTCAGTATATAAAAGATTTCTCATACTGCCAGGTACGGTTATTTCACCCTAAAGTAAAATATGTGAGAAGAACAACGGAATAGAAATAAACAAAACAAAAAAAGCAAGAAAACCAAAAATTGAAGCTTAACTGAGATATAATAAAAAATAAACAAAAATTAAAGAAAAATGTCATGTATTCCCTTACATCGTGTAGTGGATATGCAGCAATATAGGCACCTTCAGAAATTAAACGATCTATTCCAAATGAAAAATCTTCACAACTACTTACTGTAAATCTTTGTCTATCTAAAATGAACTGAACTATTCTAGATCGTACAGCAGCTGTAAAAAAGCACGCTTGCTGTAAATCAAATCTAACAAATAAAAAAAAATTTAAATCAATTAAAGTGACTTGAAAATTTAAAATTTTAATACTCACAAATATTCTTTATCACGACTATAGACGGCTGTAAAACGTTGAGATCTCTTTGGAAAATGACGTTCATCTATTAAAATTCTTTTAAATATGGAAGCCCAAATACCTTTTAATTGGTTGAAAACAGAATTTGTTGTACTCTTGACACCTTGAAATCCTGGAATCTAAATCAATTTAACAAAGAATTTTAATTTCTTTTCTTTTTTTAGTTTTCCTTCAAAGTTGATGCAACACAAAATTATTATTAAAAAATCAATTTAAAAATATACAGAGAGTTAACTTAAAAACAAAATATTTTTTTAAATTTAATTTGATTATCAATATTTTAAGAAAATACAGACGAATGAATCAAATATATAAAATTTTTTGAATGACAAAATCGTATCCGCAATTGTAAGTTTATTTGTTAAAAAGACAATTTTGATTTCATTTACTTACATATTTTTATTTATTTATTTTTTTATGGAAATTAAGATGTACAGAATGCAGTTCATGAATATATTTTTAAAAAGAAAATTAATACAAATATGTAAACATTATGTAAATGAAACACGTAAAAACAAATAAAAATTCTAAAAAATTAACTTACTGGTTTACAAGGAGGACGACAATAAAAAATTGTCTAGTGTTCAAATAAAGGCATAATTATTTTTGTTTTTTGTTTTTTTTTTTTATCGTATAATACATTGTCTAAATTTATCTAAAAAGCAATTTGAAATTATTAAAATTTAAAATTTTGATTTTCGATTTTTTTCTTGTTTTTGCCCAATCATATAAACAAAACATACAGCAATAGCTAGTTAGCAGTTTATTAAGAAAAGAAAAGTTTAATATTTACAAAGTATGTATTTATTAATTAGTATCTAACCTTTTGCGTAAAATTTTGGGCTGCACTTAATAATCTGCTTAAACGTTCATTTGTGTGAACCTTACAAAGGGACTGTAAGATGTGCATTTTTTTTTTTTTTTCATTTTAATATAAAAAAATAAAAGATTAAATAAAAAATAAAAAAGAGGAACATTTAAACTAAATATATAAGTGTATTATAAAATCAAATTACCTCCTTCATAGGCATTCGAAGTTTTAAAATTTCGCTGTAACGTCTTAAAACTTCAAGTGGTGCATGAATCTGAGGATAAAATAAATAAATTAAAATAATGATAAGAAAAATACTATTACAAATTCTTTATTTTACCTTTATAAAATGTAATTCATCTATTGCTTCCCTTTCAATTTCTAAACCTTGATTAATTAAATTCTCTTCAAACACTTGACGTTTAGCAGTATTTAATTTCTCAATTGTTTCATTAACATCTTTAGACCATACCAAAACGAAATCTACTGATCTCATACCATCAGCAAAATATAATGAATTATTTACAGATGCATTTCCTTCAAATGGATTTTGTGGAGCATATTTACATCCAACTAAATTATTATTGCAATTTATTTGTGTAGAATGTTGGCATTTTTCTAGAGTATTTTCCATCGCATCCGTTCTAAAACAAAAGAAGTAAAAAATATGAAAAAAATTAGAACAAAAAAATAAGTAATAATATTTATTATTAATTAAATAATTTAAGGTATAAAAAGAATAACTAAACCAGTTATTATTAATCCCACAAAAACATGCGTCACTTCAAATTAAATACTTGGATATAATTTTAAAACTGTGAAAATTTCCAACAAATAAATTCAGTTTGGATAAAATTGTACAAGCCTTATTTTAATTTTAAAAAAATATGTACTTATAGGAATAGGAGTCCGTATATCACATGGGAATATGATAGCGTGTTAACAACAAATTTTTTTGACCAAAACTTATTTAATTTTTCAAATATTATTTTTTTCGCTTATTGCAAAATTACTAGCTTTTTTTACCCTTTAAAGTTTAAATGTTGATTACCTTATGTTTTAAAATAAAAACAAAAAATTAAACATGTATGTATAATAAAAATATTCCAGATATTTAGTACAACACTAAAAAACACCATATGTAATAAAAAACAAACCAAAAATATTTAATGACCTTCGAAACTATTAATCACATTAATTAAATGTACAGCAATTAACTTCCGATGATGTGAACTTTATTAGTATGTCTAGTTATTCTTAAATTTTGAATAATAATAATTTTTAAGCTTTTGAAAAAACCAATTAACGCATAATGTTATGTGTAAAATTTATTTTAACCTACAGATAGTCAAAGCTGTTAACATCCTCTTCACCATCATCGTCTTCAACTCGTATTATATTAGACTGTCTCAGTTCACTACCAGAACTAACTGTACTGTAGCTAAAGATTTTGTATTTTCAAGACGATACATCAATATGTGTTTATAACAGCATTGGTATACAATTTCAAAGTTGATTTCAATTTTAGAAAAGGGATTCCATGTAATAAATATTTAGAACGGAAATGAAAATTTATAAATGTTGTAATACTGTAATTCAATTACAGAGCTAAGTACAAGTTTATGTACTTTACTCGGTATGAATGACCTTTTTATATATATTTTTTTAAATATTTTCTTCAAAATAAAATACTGTGCGCACTGTGAACACATAGTGAGTGAGAATGAAATTAACATAAAAAAACACTTACTTATCTATATCCATTGCATTTAAATCTCGTTCATAAAAGCTACCCATTGAAATCATATCATGATTTTTAATTGTTTCAGGATCACCAAAGAATCTCGTATTCTTTTCAAATTCTCTTTGTGATCGAATAAATTCATCTTGAAGAAAATTATTCGAATATAATTTAAATTGTTCCTGATTTTTATTATTTCCGTCACCGTCACCATAATCATCTATTCGTGTTGATGGTATATCTTCAAATTGATGAGTTTCAATTTTTTGTTTACCTGATTTTTGAATGTCATTCCGTTTCAATAAAAAATCTTTGCTTGCTTCTAAAATTAGATATGAAAATATAAAATTATTATTACAATCTTATAGGAAAAAAAAAAAATTTAACATACATAAATATAAATCTCTTTATATTCACTATTTCACTTACCCATTAATTTTTTAAAATTAAAGATTATTAAAGCTTAAAATAAGAAAATTACAGTATTAAATTAAGAAAAGTGTAATAAAATAATTTTGATATTGATATCAAAATATATAATCTAGGGAAGTATTCGTCATTTTCCGAGAAATCAACCAAATCCACTGTCTTCCTGAAGATTGAAGAATAAAGATAGATATCACATAGATTATAGAATAAAACTAAACTAGAGATAGGCCAAGTACCTTTTTGACAGATTAATGTATGTTTATTGTTTATGTATGAGATTAAAACAAAAGCAAAACACAAACAAATCCCCATATATGGGATATCTCAAAATAAATGTTATTCAACCTATTTTTCTGAAATTTGTTTCTGTCTGCCTCTAAAAACTATTCTAGATTTCTATTCTTCAAAATCCACCCCTTCGAAAAGGATTGAATGTTTTTGGACACGTACAGTACAAAATGTCATATTTGGTTATATTGAATTACCTTATTTTTCTGAATCATATACTATTTAAATAAAAGCTGAAATTAGGTCTTTCTAAAGATTCTTTGCTAGAAATAGTCTGGTTTCTAAACAAGGCTGAGGGACATTTATTCTGTGATACCCTATAAAATTACAGTCGTGCACAATACACATACATCCCCATACTCAATACATAATACATTCATAAAATCATATGGATGAAAGAAAGAAAGTACTCATTTTTCATTTTCATTATTTTATATTTTATGTACTGTGTGTGTACTGTATTATTGTACACAGTACGTGAGACGTGAGTACGTGTACCAGTACCAACCAGTACGACTGGTACTCTGTCTGAGCGTGAGCACTGATCATCTGACTGACTGAACAGTTTGTATGTAAACATATAAACCACCTGTTTATTATATTCATATGATAAATATGTATGTATGTATGTATGTCCGGTATTCGCCGGCACCATATCATATTATTGTGGACAATGCACATTGTTCACAATGCAATCATACTTTAAAGATTGAGGGTAATCATGAGTGCAACTGTAATACCAAAATCAAATGCACTCAAAATCAAAATGTTTTATATTTTATTACGTCAAGGTTGAGATGTTTGTGGATGGTTTTTTTTCTATTCATTTTTATTATTTAAAAATTTATTAAACTCATTTAGTACACTTAAAAAAAGTGACATTCAGAATTTTAAAAACCTTTATTTTATCACAAATTTTAAATTTGATTGAAAGTGAAGATAATATTGTTTACACACATACATACAATACACTTGATTCATCCTGGTTCATTTGTTAATCTTAATCCTCTTGTACGCAGAATTTAATACCTTAACCAAAGTTTGTCTTTTATTTTTGTTTTAAATCTAAAAAGATTTTAATTATCGTTATTTCGTTAAAATATGGAAAATTCAAATACAGTAAGAATTATAAATAAAGCAGTAAATTTTATTTTATTTTATTTTTAATTTATTTTTCTTTATTTTCCTTTTAGATTAGTGATTTGAAAAATATATTCGCTCTCAATTGTTCTGTTTGCTTATTACCATATTCTGAGAAAGTAAAAATTTTTCAATGTGTTAATGGGCATGATATTTGTGAGCCATGTTCAAATATGGTCACAATATGTCCACTATGTCGTGGCTGTTATTCCGGTACAAGAAATTTTGGTTTAGAAAATGTTATCGAAGTACTTAATACTAAAAATAAAAACACAAGCACAATTGAAAACAATGATATATTAGAACAACAATATGGACCAATAAATTGTAATTTTAAAATCAAATGAATTAAACATTTCATACTAAGTCAAAATCTTTTATTCTAGATAAGAAAAATCTATTTGGTGGACCAAAACAAGGAAAAGGATTATTTAGATGCAGGTACATGGGTTGTGAAACAAGTGAACCAATTTGTCGTTTATTAAATCATGTGAGATCATATCATAATAAAGATTTAATTGAAGTACGCGTTTAAAATTTACTTTTTAATTTTATGAAGTGAAGGTAAAGATGTTTTAAATTTCAGATTGGGAAAGAACAATGTGAGCGAAATGAATTTTGTCATCAATTTGAAATTGAACTGAAATCACTTTATCGTGTATATCAAATATCAAAATTTGGTTTATTCTATTTTACATTGGAACTTGAAAAAATCAAAGGTAAAAATAAACATTGTTTTATTTGTGTTACACATATTTAATATACCAATCAATTTCAGAACATTCGACAATGTATATATGGATGCAAATAGCAGCACCAGAAAATTATGCTAAAAATGTTCGATATTTTGTAAAAGTGGTATTTGAAAAATCAAAATATTCATTTGATGATATTGTAAGTTTCAGTTAAATTTCAATGATTTTTAAATAAAATTAAAGTATAACATTTTTTCTATTCATACGTAATTCTAGCCACATTCTGTTAAAGTGAAATCAGAAAAAATTAAAGGATGGCGTAATTGTTTGATTATTCCTTTAACAGCAGTTTTACCAAAGACAATATCAATTAATTTAAAAATAAGAGAAAATAAAGGTAAAAACAAACATTCAACAAAACAAACAAGCAAAAAGAAATAAGCATAAAACGAAAAATATTCGTATCTCATTATATTTGGTTAATGTTTTTATTTCATTATTGTCTTATTTTAAACCACATTAAATTCAAAAGGGGAATCTGTTTTTTAATGTTCTCTTTATAGTATTGAAATGTTTATAAAAATTTTTATTAAAAATCAAATGAATTTAATTTAATCTAAATTGAATAAAAAAGAAAAACAAGAATTTGCACGACACAGTATAAACAGTATAAAAAATATATAAACTAGAATTGAAAAATGTTTTATATAACAAATTTATTTTTTTTATCATTATTACTTTTTTTTTGTATTTTAACTTTCTTAAAAGCTAGTTACTTATTTACATTTGAATTATTAAAAGTATGTTTACTAACTATGTATTGATACATATAATTTAATGTTTATTATTGAATTTACAATAAAATTTAATTTAATTTCGAAAACATTGAACTGTACACTGAATTATAATATAATCATAACAATATATTATAATACATTTCGAAATTAAAATTAAATATTTTTTATTTCTATTTCACATCTTCAATCAAAATTTAAAAAGGGAATTTGTTTGATATTTACTTCACATTAAATATCTTGTAAGAGGTTTAAACAATAAATTGTATTACTACCCCTAGCTCTTTACAGAGATTAAGATCCTCAGATCTAACATTATTATCTTTATAAGAATTGGAAAGATTTTTTTTTTTTAAACAAAAATAGACTTAATAATTATAAGGTAAAACTTAAAATCCTAACAGCCACACGCACCAATCGATATTAAATCTAATCCCGTCAAAAAAAATATAATTAAGCAAGACCAGTATTGAATAATTGATTTTTACGATGAAATTAGGTCTAGTACCGATTAGTGAATACCGGTAGGATGATTTATGCTTTTTTTTAATGATTTCTTAAACCTATTTTTGTAAAGAGTACTAAATTTCACTTTATTACTTTTATTTTTTCAAATAAGTTAATAAATTAATTATTAATCATACAGTCGATTAAAGGAAGAATTACAGCTTTTAGAATAAAAGGAAAAAAATTTTTTTTCATTACTAGTACAAAAAATATTGATTTGTTCCTAAATTACACATTTTTAATAAATCTCAGCATTAATTAAGGCATGAGAGGAATGCGTAATTTTTCCTTTAAAAAAATAATTAAAAATTAAAGCTGAAACAATGATAAATTTCTATAAATTAAATTGAAGACTAGTTAAAATGAAATTTAAATTGAAATGGTGAACCATGCTGAAAATGTGCAAATGGATTACCACCTCTAAAACCATTTTGTCCCCCTTCTGGATCTAATGGATCTTCACCTGCATCAAATTGTCTACGTTTTTCTGGATCTGTTAATACTTCTTTAGCTGCTGCAATATCAATAAATTTTTTCTGAGCTAATTTCTTTTCTTCACCTTGAAAATTATCTGGATGCCATTTTTGTGCCATTTTTCTATACGCTTTAACAATTTCTTGTTTATTTGCATTTCTCTTAACACCTAATATTTTATAATAATCACGTTTCTCAGACTGCTTTTGTAAACGTTTTGCTTTTTCTAAACCTTCTTTAGCTCTTTGCAGATTATCATCAATTTCTATTGCTGATTTATAATCTAATATGGCTTCATCAAACATATCTGTACCAATATACGCTTCAGCTCGGTCACAATATGTTTCAGCATGTTTTTGAATTTTTATTGCTTCCGTGCAATATTTAATAGCCTGTGCATGTTGTTCAT
This sequence comes from Anthrax anthrax, assembly GCA_963971155.1. Taxonomy (NCBI): domain Eukaryota; kingdom Metazoa; phylum Arthropoda; class Insecta; order Diptera; family Bombyliidae; genus Anthrax; species Anthrax anthrax. Next base: position 26,187,239 of record OZ020119.1, read on the forward strand.
CTTTACTGTAACACGAACATAGTATTTGTTTTGCGTAAAATATGATCATTTCAACATCTTTTTCATGTTTGAGTGCAATATTCGCTGATGTTATACAATCTTCGTATTTATTTGAATCTCGAAAATGTTCAGCTTCTGTTAAAGCTTTCTCAACTTTTTTAAGCTTTTTGTAGAATGAAAAACAATCTTTATGTTCTGGATCTAATTTAAGACATTCACGAATTTCTTTCAATGAATTTGTCGCATGACCACTTTTATAAAGTAATACCGCTAATTTGTAATATCCTTCGGTACTATCTTGTGATAATTTATTAACTGATCGAAAATCGGATACAGCAGATAATATATCATCATCTTTCATGTAACAATCAGCTCGAGCTTCACGAAATGTCGCTGACCATGGTGAAATTTCAAGTAACTGTGTTAACATAGGAATGGCACTTCGATAATCATCCTGAGAAATTAGATTTTGTATAAGATTCCATTGTTCGCGGGCTGGGTTAATACGATTATATAAAATTTTAACGTCTTCATTATATGGATCTTCCTGTAACTATAAATAAAATAAATTTTAAAATAAAAGTGTAGGTTAAGATATAAATATTACGATGTACTTACAATTTGTATAAAATCTATTTCAGCTTCATCATAATTCCCTGTTTTCATATGTGCTGTACCTCTTTGTATTCTAGCTGCTAGAAAATCTGGCTTTAATTCTAATGCTTTAGAAAAATCGTTTAATGCAAATCTAGTTTTCCCTAAAGCTAAATAAACTGTGCCACGTTTAAAAAAAGTCAAATAATTTGTTGGATCGCCCTCTAAAATAAATTGATAAAGATTATTAGAAAACTATTTCGTTCATTTCGTGAATTTATTAGTCAATCTTAGCATACAACTTACCAACAGCTGCATGATAATGTGATAATGCATCTGATAATTGTCCTCTGGCTAATAAATCTCTTCCTAATTCTAAATGACTTTCTACTTCAGCTTTTGAAGTTGCTGATTCTGCTCCTAAAATTCAATATATACATACATAGATTTTATTTTAAAAAATTGTTACACCAGCTTAGCATAAGAATAAAACAAATGACCTAATAGTGACAAAAAGGTATCTTAAATCTTAAATTTAAAATTAAGCGTGTAGAATGTAGATTAGTATTTCAATGTCATTGCTGTATCGATTACGCAAGGGCGAAGAGTAAATAGTCAAAGAAAGATTTCCAGTTTTAAGTCATAAACACCAATTTTTATTTAATCATTAGACCGAAACAGGTAAACAAAAAAAAAATGTTATTTCGTGGTTTATCTATTTTTTCCGTAACATGTTTACACATTTTAGTATGCCAAAAAAAAAAAAATAATAATAAAATAGACAAAAAGTTTTTTACCTTCCATAAATAATTCCAATAAAATAAAAATTAAACATGCGGCTAATTTTTTCTCTCCATAAAATTGAAGAATTTCACTACCGCTTTGTGATATCATTGCTTCTTTTATTTTATTTTTATTTTTTTTTTTATAAAATTGAAGTAAATATTTACGATATGAAAAATTCTAATTATACACCACAAAAAACAAATAATTGAATACTTTTTAACTAATAGAAAAATTTTAACATTGTTCTTTACAAAAGGATTATTTTCTAATATTCTATAATTTTAAGTGTTAAATTTTATGGACTAATCAAAATTGATAAAGATTTCTTTTCATTTGACTACAAAAATTTTGATTAGGATTTTAGAAAATTAACGATTAACAAAATAGATGACAACATGTCAAATTGTACAAATAGGAATATTACTAGAGATAAAAAGAGATAACTAGAAATTTATGTGGTTAGATTTGATTGGTCCAAATCAGTTGTCATTTTTATAAAATAAATTAATAATGTTATAATGTACTAGAATAATAAGATGTTTTCATAAAGTACTTAAAATCTTTCAATTTTACTCTTTATTCAACTTTATTTATTTAATAGCATTTTAGTACATTTTTTCATTACAACATTTTTGTTTTGTAAAAATATTTTGACAAATATGCAAATCTTGAATATAAACAAATAACCTTAAAAACACAAACGATCAGGTTGAATAGAAGGTTTTGGGTCAGACATATTTGTAATTTGTTTTGTATATTGTAAATAAAAATTAAAAGAATTTCAATTTTTGATGGCACCAAAAAAAGATTCAAAGGGTGGAAAAGATAATAAAGGTGCTAAAGCTAAAAGTGGAACTAGTTCTGAAGCAGATAAAGGTACTGTCATTGTCAATTTTGTTTATAATTATTATACATAAAACATAAATAATTTTGCAATAATTGTCCATAATGCACTGGTACCCATACATTTGTACATTATTTATATTGTTACAGGTGCTGGCAAAGAAAAGAAAGGAGGTAATGCTGTAAAAGTTCGACACATACTTTGCGAAAAACAAAGTAAAATTCTTGAAGCCCTTGAAAAATTGAAAGCTGGACAAAAATTTCCTGATGTTGCTGCTGCATACAGTGAAGATAAAGCACGTCAAGGAGGTGATTTAGGATGGCAAATACGTGGTTCAATGGTTGGACCATTCCAAGATGCTGCATTCGCACTGCCAATTTCAACTGTTGCTAATCCCGCTTACACTGACCCACCAATTAAAACAAAATTTGGTTATCATATAATTATGGTAGAAGGAAAGAAATAAAAATGATTCTTTTAATTTATAAAAAAACGTTTTCTCTGGCTTAATTTCTTTTATATAGTTTATTTATAAAATTTATAACGTATAAATTTTTTAGTGAATGTTTAAAAAAATACTGAAGTTGTTTAAAACAAACTTGTAGTACACATTCAAATTGTTCTCAATATTTTTCAAAATAAAAAAGAATGTAATTGTATTTAAATAATTCTCTGGATTTTATCGTTTTTGAATGGAAATCTAGATTTTAGGTAGGTCTTGTATACAAGTATTTATGCGTAAATTAGTTAGGTGGATTTCTGTTTATTTTCTTAAATGTATGATTGAATTTTTTCACGATTTGCAGAATTATTAAAAGATCAAAGAAAGAATAATAGCAAAATCAAAATGAATTCATCTAAAATTTTCAATTTTCAACAAGGAAGTGGTCAATACATTTTAAAATTTAAATTCTGTTACAAACGGGTGAAGGTATATAATTCAATTCACCACAGCAAGACCAACAAATTCACCACATCACGTCTGCTTGTTAGTGCTATCAATGATTTCCGATCGTGTCGTTGTTGTCAGCAAAAGTGTAAGGAAAGTCATTCTTTTTGACAATTGTCAAATTATCCGGTGTGTACATTTATTTATTATATCTGTGATTTTAAAGTAAATTTTATTAAGAATTTGATAAAAATTAATAAAATTATTATTTCAGATGAAAAATGAAAAGATGTTTTATTATATTTTTCAAATAATTATTTTATAATGTATAGGATTTTTAAGATATATCGGGATAATTTTGATCTGTTAACTTTGTAATTTCAGTTAGTGCCATATATGAGGATAGTTTTCTTTCGATGAAAATAAAGTGATTGCTACTGAAATAAAACGTCCTATTTTATTAGATATTTCTAAAAGTATATTAAAAAACATTGAAAAATAAAAAACTGTTTGAAATATTTTATGCATCCAGTCACTTGACAAGATTTCAAACTAACCTCAATTTTCATTTTTCATCTGTGAATTTATTAAGAATAAATAACACTGAATTTCAGAATATACAGTATTTGGTATTAATTTATTATATATAAATACACAATTCTAGGTAAGAAATGACAGACGTTGCAACAAAACCAGCACCTCCACAAAAAGCAGCAAAAACTGCGAAACAAGCAGCACCACCAGCAGAAAAAGTTGAGAAATCAGCTGAAAAGCATGTGCGACCCTTAAAAAGACACGGACGTCTTTTTGCTAAAGCTGTGTTTTGTGGTTATAAGCGTGGTCTTAGAAATCAACATGAAAATCAAGTTATTTTAAAGGTACTATATAGTATATACTTTATTTAAAGAAGAAAACAAAAATTGATAAATTATTAATTTTTGTAGGTTGATGGATGCCGTAGAAAAGAACACGGTAGATTCTATGTTGGAAAACGTTGTGTTTATGTTTACAAAGCAAAAACACGCAAATGTGTTCCACAACATCCAGAAAGAAAAACTAGAATACGTGCTATTTGGGGCAAAGTGACACGAATTCATGGAAATACTGGTAGTGTTCGTGCTAGATTCCGTAGAAATTTACCAGGACATGCTATGGGACAACGTGTACGAATCGTAAGTACAAAATATTTTTAAAATTCTTTATTTAAAACATTCAATGATGTTCTATGACATTTGAAACCTGAAAATTTCTTGTGGAAAAATTCACTGAGAATTCGTATTTAATTATTTTTAAAAAAAAATGTATATAAGAAATACAAAAATTTGATTAAATTATTTTTTCTTGTTTTTTTTTCTTTTCAGATGTTGTATCCTTCAAGAATATAGATCTGATTAAATTTTATATAAATGGAATAATAAAATGTTGAAAAAATATATTTTGGACTTTTTAATAATTAATAACATTCGATAGGATTGGTATGATTTCTTTAAAAATTTATCTCCTGATTATTTCGTAAATTTGTGAATTCTTAGAAATTGAATACAGCATGAGAATTTTTTTATCTTCTTATAAACTACAAATAAAACGTAAAAATTGGACATAGCTAATTTTCAATCTTCGACATTCTAAATACAGTTGTAAATAATTATAAATTGATTCATTTTTCATCAATCAGAAATATTCAGCACACTAATGCATGAAGCTGAATACATGTAATTATTATTTGATATTGTAAAAAAACGTGATTTTAAATTTTATATAAATACTTTACAAACATTAATGTAAACAAATAATTCACACATGCACGGTATGAATATCAATATATTATAATTTGTGGTTACAGACTCGATTAAATGGGCAACTACTCAACGATATTGTCGATTACATTTCAATTTTAATTTGTACTCAGATAATGTTGAACAGTAGTATGTACACATGTTATTTACGTGTAAAGCAGTAATGTCGAAGTCATTTTCATCAATATATTATGAAAATATATGCATTTGTAAAACATGATAAAAATTAAGATAAATTTAATTTTCCATGAATGAAGAAAAAATAAGAATATTCATACAGATTGATTGTAGTTTACCTTTTTAATTTTTATTGCATAAAAATGCATCTGTACATTACATACGCATAATATAAAACCCCATAGATGTGCACAATAATATAAATACAACAATTCGGTTTTGATTTCATCTTAAATTTTATTATAAAAACTGACTTTGAACTTGAGATTAAAATTTTTTTACTTTTCATAATTGGAATACTACATACATATGTATGCATACACGCTATAGTGAACAACACGTATAAAAACATAATACAAAAACATATCCGTATGTTCATGAAGGTATGTATATTCTGTTTTCAAAAAACGCCGAAAACTCAAACCGTGACAAAATGTGTAATTGCAAAATTGCGTGTTGACAAAATGATTTGGTTGTTAAAAAGATAATTATTATAATTTAAAATATATTTTATAAGTATGTACATATATGAATATACATTTTAAAGTCGTAACATAACATAAATTATGTCAATGACTGTGTTGAAATATGTATCAAATATAAAAAGTTTCCATGACTATTTTTAACTTGATTATCGATTGAATTATAAAAGTCCTCCTTCCACTTTTTAAAATAGTTTTTATGGGAATTAATTGAACATTCTATAAATAATTCTGAAATATTACTTTTTTTACATTTTAGTAAAATATTGATAAAAGGATTTTTAGAATTTGTTTTTCTTTTTTATCGTAATTATTATTATTGAAATTCTATACTCTATTACTTATTCATTAATAGTCAGAAAAAAATATTTACATAGGGCGTACGCATACAATATAGTAAATATTGGTAAATATTCAACAATGGGACATTTTCGATTTTAATGTAGGTGTGTAAAGGATGGTGTAGCCATGCCGTGTGGCCCACATAACATAACACCTTTTGTAAACGTCATAAATATAATTACTATGGACGTGTATATATAGGTACATATACTTACTACCTACATGTATAAATTATAATACACGTATGCTCTGTGTATATACATATATTGTACACATGATATATACATACAATATACGACACTTCCTGTTCTTATAATTTTGATTATTTTTCCAAAAAATACATAAAAAAAGAGAAAAAAAGATCAAATTCTTTCAGACGGAAAAATCAACTTTTTGTAATATGTATAGTATTGCATTCATTAGATTTAATTCAAATAAAAAACCTGTTTCGATGATATTAAACATACATATGTACATATGTACGTACCTAAAACTCAAAGTATGCCACAATACAAGTAATATATGATATTCCTGTGGGAAAATTAATGACTACATATATACTCGTATATAATTTAAAACCAAAGTATTAATATTGGGGTACATTTTTATTAACCTTTTTGGTATACCTTCAAAAATACTTGCTTTGTCCCTATACATACAAGCGTATGGACAGACTATATAGTACCAGTGCACCACATACACATTTTGATTCTTTTCTTACAGATTGTCATTAACAAGTGAACCCTATCAAAATAAAGGAATGCTGATGAATATGAAATTTATTAAATTTTTTTATTTTTTATTTTTTTCATAAACAATATACCCGTATACATATCTACAACTTAATGTATGTGTGTTCCGGGATATGAATTTGTTTGTTGAATTTCAGAAAAATTTCAAGTAAAAACATATTTGTGTTATTTATATTTAAAAAAAAGAAAATTGAACATGATTCGAATATGAATTGTATAGCCAACATTCATAAACAGTTCTTGAATTTGACTACACTACAATAACTATACGTGATTTATTTTCTTTATCAGGTACATTTTCAATATTTAAAATCTACATAAAATAACGAACTGTTAAATTGAATGTTTTCGAATTTAAAATTTAGAATTAATTATCGACAAAAATCAAAATTAAAATAATAATATGAGCATTTTTTTTCTCTAGTTTAATAAAAAATAAAAATAAAAACGTATTTTTTGATTTATTTGTATTTCCAATTTCCATCAATGTGCATTATTGCACATGCAATGAGGGTACACAGTATAATACTACTGTTGTACTATAAATATTTCAGGGTCAACTAACAAAACAATAAATAAATATTCTAATCATTCCTTCCGATAATAATTTATTTTTTTCAATAAAAGTTTGTGTCTGCCTGTTGCTTATTATAAAATACATATTTATATGCATATACAAACGTATGTATATATAAACAAATTACTATGCACTTTCCGGAAATTGCACCATTCTTCCCTCCTAAACCATTATACATCGTTTAAAAACAAAAAATACAAAAAAATATCTTTTGTTCTTTAGAGAAAGGAAAAAAACATACGGCAATTACCTGATACTTTTACAAAAGGTAAATCACTGTAGAATTTAAAAAAAAAAAATTATAACATCATAGATCTGAGTTGATTCATATGTATGTTACTTTTTGCCTTTTTTTATTGTGTATATTTAGAAATAAAATCAACATCAAGAGATAGGTACGTTTATTTAAAATTGTTTAACATGTGTAGTGCATACGTGTGCATCCGAAATGTACATTATATGCGACAGGCAAAGTAGACACATGTGTTTTGAATACACACCTAGTTTACTATATTCAACTTTTTTTTTATAACAAAAATAATTTTTCTAATGTAAGATTAAGTAAGCTATTTTTTAAAAATAGTTTTAACAAATCCATAAGTGGGAGAAATCGTAGATGTCATTCATCACTTTACGTTACAATCTAACTTGTGGATTAAAAAAAAAGATACGAAGATAAAAATACAAATTCATAAAAAAATTCTTTTATAAGATTTTGTATGGATAGAATATCATCATAAGAACCAATTCTTAGTAGTAAGTATTTTGGATTTTATAGGTACATATGTATGTCATGCACACAGTACGTTAAAAAAATTAGTGGGACACTCATCCAACATTGGTTGCACATTGTGTCACATTTTATGATCTTTCCAGAAAAACTTAGTTTCAAAAATATTTACAATTTGGGTCGACTTCGAATCACTTCTGTAAGGCACTGTAAAAATAAATCCATTCCCTCTAAAATGAATGAATAAAGAGGATAGTCGTTAAATTCTTACTCGATCTTATAATCGTGTTCATATGCACCTTTCATTTTTGTTTTTTATTCTGCGTTATCCATCAGTTACATATTTTTCCACAAACTACCATTTTTCCTTTTTTGTTCACCTGAATCACCTGCAAATAAAAATAAAACGAATGAATCTGGTACAATGTTTTATAGTAAATATCGTCGTTATTTGATCAATACGTCTTAAGTTGACTATTGTTTGTAATGTTGAAATAAAATTATATTTCTTAGACAATATTCATTACTACAAGTTTTCTTTGAAAAATTTTTTGAAAAAATATACGTGAAGGTAGAATTATGTTTAATAAACAGTGAATCAATATGATTTTATGTACATAACACGGTTATATCTAAAAAAGTACATTAACAAAAACTTATAATACACGTGTATGTACATAATAAAGCGTGCCCATATACCCATTAAAATACTTTTATTAATAGCTGAATATGTAGAAAAGTATAAATACAATTCGTATCCAAGCAAAACTATTTTGATCCAAGTGATACCCATGGTATACCATATACATAGACATGACGCAGATACTTTGGTATGCTTTATGAAATCGTCTGCTGAATATGTTATCTTCAAGTTGAAATTACTTGTCTCCAGTCTCGTATATCTGAATCTGTGGATTCTAAGTGGTTGTTTATTATTTTGTTGTTGCTATTATTATTATTCCAACCAAAAGCGATGACTAGCTCATATACTGGCTTGACTGCTTTCCACTATAAGCTAGTCTCGGTTGTATATTAACTTGGTTTTGTTGATTTGTTATTAATAAATTGTTACCTTTATATGGTTGTATGAGAATTTTATAATATTTTATTGTATATTTGTTTAACTCGGTACATATAAAGTTATATTTGTATAAGCAAAAGACTGAGTATATACATATTTTCTTTTGGAGTATCGTAAATTGTCGTTATATCGTATCAAGTATATTCATTTAGTAGTGATATTTTTGTGGCAGTTGTTCCGAAACACTTGAAACGACGAGAGTTAAAAGTGTGAATTCCAATTACTTTTAATACAAAAATAATGTAAAATACATATTATAAATATAATAAAGTGAAATTAATAATTTTTCATTAGATGAACAAATATTACGTGAAATTTATTTATTAACAATAAATTCAAAAACACTTAAATATTTAATTAAATATATAATTAAATTTAAATTTAAACGTTTTTTTCAAAAACTGCATTTTTATACGTTATAAATAAATTTAATAACTTTTTTTTTTTTTAATTAAAAAAGATTAATAATTGTGTTTCTATAAAAATAAGTGCTTACGTGCAGTACCTGTACGTTCATACAAAAAAAAAATCATATATAAGGCAGTTACTTTGTGTAGTTACTTTACTATTTTCATAGCAAAAATATACGTTACAAAAACAGGAAAAATTAACCTTGCACAAACAATTTTTTTTTCTCCTTTTAATTATTAACACGTTTTTATCTTTGTAATAAGAACTCGAGCATAAACCAAAAATTATTTGTATGTACGCTATTAAAAATACAAAAAAAAACAACAACAAAAAATCAAAAAAATCTAGCATAGAAGAAATACATAAATTTTAAAATTAAAAACGGTAGATAGAGACCACCTGCTTAAATGATTTTGTTAGTGTATAACAACAAGAAGAAAAAAAGTTAATATTATTTTCGTTATTCTTTTTTTTTTTTTTTTTTAATCATTAAGACAAAGTTTTTTACCACTATCTACATAAGAAACGTAAATATATATCTGTAATACACTGTATGCGTTTTATACATGTAACTATATATTGTTTCTATTTTCTTTTGTTCTTATTCTTCTTGTATGTATCATAAATAATTGTTTATATTAAAATAAAAAGAATACGAAAGAGAAATAAAAAGAACAACAAAAAAAATTCTTAAAGTTTACCTGTCTGCATTTTTTATTATATTATAAATTGCTTGCGTGTGCATACAGTGAATATCAAAAAACAATATACAAATATGAAATAAATATTAAAGACATTAGATATACAGTCCAATAAGATATCACATATGTATCATATGATTACATTTAAAAAGTAATACCATTAAAATTTGTTTATTTTTACTATCAATTTGTAAATTCAAACAACAATTGGATCAAATAAAATTTTTATTTGTTAAATGTGAGAAATTTAAATTAACATAAAATCGGGTTTTTTCTCTATTTTCAAAATTTTAATGAAAACCTTGTTAACTGATATTACAAATAAAATATAAACATTATCAAATTGTAATAAAAAGTGGAAAATTTCATGTGAAAATTTTACAATAATTATATTAAATAATTCAAACATTAATTTTTTTATACAATAAAGTACAAATAAATATTTTTTCTGTTGCTTAAAGGTGTTAATTGAGTGCTGAATTTAAAAAAAAAAAAAATTTTTTTTTTACTCTACTTTCTTGTTTCTTTTATAACTGATATAAACAACATATTACATACAAAAAACAATTTAACAAAAAAAAAAAAAATTCAAATTGGATACATTACAATAAATATCTAAACTACGTACAAAAGTGTACCATAAAGGTAAGTACTCACTATAAGAATTTATTTATGTATATGTATGTATGTACGTATGTGCATATCTCTACCAATGCTAGAATAATATTTTATTTAGTAAAATACAAAATATAAAATTGATAGAATTTACATATTCGATTTAAAAAATGTTGACATCTAACTGTGAAAGTTACCTTTTCGTACATACCATAAGTTATAGGTGGTTATAGTATAAAGTTGTAAAATTATAGTGGTTACAGAAAATGATATCTGATATCTTTTACAACACTAAATCAAATCCAATGTAAACAATTTATAATATATTACTGCAAATATGTACATGCGTATGTATGTTTATATTTTTAATTTTACAATATAACGTACTTACATATTTGAAAACCTCACGTACATATCTCATTTAAGTCTAGATAAATAATTCTCTAAGCCTTAGGATAAATTTATTGTATAAAATTTACCATTTCATGTATGTATATTTATTTACTTTGCGTTAATGTACTAACTGAATTTTAAGGTCATTATTAAAATTTTGTAATAAAATATTCAGTTATTTGATATCAGAGTTATTTTAAAATTTATTAAACGTGTACCTCTATCTTTGTTTTTTTTTTGCTTTTTTAATTTTAAACAAAAGTAAACATAGGATTGAATCAAAGTGTAAATTGAAAATATTTTTATATGGTATGTAAATGTATTTGTTTACATTCATTCAATTATAAGCAGTGAATATTACTTATTCTGACACATCAAATAATTCAATTGATTCAAAAAAATAATAAAAAACGGAAATATGTACAAATGTGCATATACATAAATACCAAATGACAAACAAATAATAATAATCAAGTACGACCAGTTGTAAAATCAAAGTGTAGATAATATATACTTTAAAATATTACATACAACATAACATGTACGGGCATGTAACAGGTATTTATTATATATTAACATGTATGAATGTAAATAATAACAAATTGCTGTTAACTTCATTGTTAAGACAAAAATTAAAGAATTGCAGAAGATTGTGTTATAATAATATGTTAATACAAGAACGTTAGTCAAGATAAGCAATTTATTATTATATACAATTCACATTCATCAATTTAAGAAATCTAAATATGTATCTGTTGTACATAAATATCCATTAATATTATAAAAAAATAAAATAAAATTCCAACAATTTGATTGTTAAATTGAAATTTGTTACATGAACTAAATTCATATGATTGTTATTATTATAATTTCCACTTAATAGCTGCTTATATTACAGGTACATAACATATATATATTTTTTTTCTTTGTATACATACTTTGTATTATGATAATTGTATTAAGTACCAAGACCAAATGCATGTTGTTACATTACTTATTAAAAATTCAAAATTATACTTAATAGCCATAGATAAGAAGTTGTCATTTCAATTGTTTTTGAAATCATTTCATTTAAATTTTGCCTAGTTTTTTTTTTCTTTTCTTCATTATTCAGTCTTTCAAACATGACATGAATATTATTGAAAAAATGATGGTCATTTTGAATAAATAATAAAAACTGTAAAATGTTGGTGTGGTCTTAAAATACTTTTTTGATTGTAACATAATTATTTAACTATTTTCCTTTATTGCATGGTATAATATACATATTGAAATAATGTCAAAAAAAGCGGAACAAGTGCTATATATCTATTACATGTACATACGTATGCATACAGATATGTACATTATAATTTTTAAAGACCTTCAAGTTTTTAATATGAGAATTCAATTATTCAAAATCTTAATAAAAGTACAACAAGTACAAAGGAATTTAAATTGAATTTTAATAAAATATGCCTAAGGTACACCTATAGTTATAAAGTACTTTTGTTAATTATGTACCCTAAATACAATATATAAAATCAATAATTAAATTTTAGAATTTTTATTATGACTAAATTATTTATTTATTTTAACTGAGTGATTTTCTTTTTTTTCCAATTTACCACTTTAATACACTGAAAAATTAATTAAAATGTAAAAGTATTGAAAAAAAAATTCTTTTAATATGTACAGTCATTTTGAAGTGAAATACAAATATATGCACATATGTACATACACATACATATGTATTTCAATTATTCAAAAAAACAAAGCAATTACACCCTACCCATAATTAAATTGAAAATATACTTATTATTTTTTAAATTTAATTTATATTATACTGTGATGTATATTAAATAAATATCTTTTTCATTATTATTATTTTTTATATTGCATTTGGGCACATATGCTGCATGCATGAAAATAACAAGAAAAAGAAAAAACATTAAGTAGAAAACGTAGAAAATAATATAACGTTTTTTTATTTATTTATTTATTTATTTTTTTTTTTTGAAATTTATAATTATGAATTTTTCTTTTCTTTTTATATTTTATGAATTCAAAGTCGAACGTATAATTTTAGTTTCGATTTCATGCAATTACAAAAATTAATAAAGTGTGACATACTAAGTGTTGAACTGAAGTGTATGTACGTATACTCGTATATTATTGAATTAAACAATTTATATGTGTATAGAGTACATAATTGAGATAAAACTACTGTTTTTGTATGCAACTTGTTTTATTATTAAAAATACATACAAATGTACGTACACGCATGAAAATATTAATTCATTTATAGTGATTACTACAAAATTTTGAATTTAACCGCATTGCATTTCAAATAAATATTTTTTGGTCTTAAGTATCTCAAAAAATAATTAATTAATTTTAATAAAAAATTTTCAAATAAATGTAACTACCAAATAAAATTGAAACTCTTTAACTTACTAAATTTCCTTATCTCTGTCTTATTATTGCTAATTTGTACTTTCACGCATTTTTTTTTTTCAAATGTATGAGAAAATTAGAAAAACCCAAATTAAGAACTTTGTAATACCAGAATACATATGTATATTATATTTCCGTTTTGTATGTGTACATAGGTCATTGAATTGATCAATATACAAAATTGTATTGATTGATATTAATTAATCATTAATAATAAGCTAATGTGCACATGGTAAAGAAAAAGCCTTGTGTCCTCTGGTATTCCCAAATTTTGTTTTCATGATAATTATTCATGTATAATAAAAGTATTTGTCCTGTGATAGTAGTACTTATGATTTTTAATTTCTTTGTTTATAACAAAAATAAAATTAAATAAAATTAATATAAAAAAAAAAAAATTTATTGGAAAACAGAAAATGATAAGATTTAAAAATAAAGATTATTTATTAAATTTATAAAATTTTGAGTGGTAAAACATGAACATTAATAAGTTTGTACAAGTGTGTCTGATCATAATATAACAATTGAATATATGATGACTTCAACATTATTTTGTACATTTTTAATTATAAAATGAATATTTACCAATTTTATCGATGAAACGTGAATATTCATAAAAAATTTAAATATATCAGGAAAGATAAAAGTAAAAAAAATAATGAAATGATATATTAACTTATAATGAATTATTATACTAAATATATTTAATAATGGACTTTAATTAAATTATAAATTATACATATGTATATACACTTGAATTTGTAGTTCTTATTCAAAATGAAAAATTTTTTTTCCTCATATAAAATAACTAAACATCTAATTTAAGTAAGTATATATGTATAAATATTCATTAAGTAAAAATATCATTTTCATAACATTTATTTTCTTTATATATATGTACATATTATTATTTTTAAGCTGAAAATAATCATGTAATAAATCGGATTTAAATGTAATAATTTATAAAATATTAGATTTATTAATTGATAAATTAATAAAATTACAATAATTAACATACTCGTACATATTAATGATTTTACTTCATTTGTGATTATAATGCAAAACGTTAGATTTAATGAAATATCATGTGCTTGAAACACATTTATGATGATTTGATTTTGCACATGTTCACCTCATAACGATTGCATTTATAAAAACGTGAAAATTATGCTCGGATATAGATGCTTACACGTTCTAATTTAAGACTAGAAAAATAAAAAATACAAGAAAAGAACAATTTTTTAATTAAGTTTAAATTTTCACATTTAACGTATGTATATATAATTTTCATATAATGTTTTTGCTTTTCTTAATGTGTCATCTAAATAAACCTTATTGAAACAACTGACAATAAAATTAATTTTGAAAATTTAGATTTTTTTAATTTTTTCTAGAATTTATTAATTTGACAAGAATTTATTTTTTATTGTAGAATTTTAAATACATGTTCAATGAATGAATATTTTAAATAAATAATCTAAATAAAAATCTGTCCCGACCCGACTAAATTAGACAAGAAATCATATTACAAAATACCACGTATCATTTTTCTATTGATACGAAGATTAAAAAGATGTTTTTCAGACATACGTATTGTTAATTTCTTTTGAATTTAAAATTTTTTAGAGTTAATTTTTAGGGTCTAATTTTTTTTTTTTTTTTTTTTTTTGAGTTTTTTAGTCTAAATAATATAAATCTCAATAAATAAAATTCTATAAATTTATCAGTAGATTTAAAAAACGAAAAAAACTTCGAAAGTACTGAACATAAAAAATTGAACTCAAAATATTTAAAAATTTACAAGCATATATCACTTTTTGGAAAATAAAACTGTTCATATCTTAAATTTTAATACAATATTATTTATTTAAATTTATTAATTGATTTTGTGGTTTTAATTGAAAAATAATATTGTGTTAAATTTCCTTACCACTGGATAATTTAAAAATTTTTCATTACCGGTTTAAGAATTCGAAGAGTGAAAATTCAATAATCGTATACGATTAAGTAGATAATTCGTGATTATGTAAAAACATAAAGAAAAAAAAAATTGAAAGGAGAATTGCTGGGTTAATTAATTGAATTGTGCATTAAAAACGTTTTTTTTTTTTAAACAAAAACAAATGATTTAAAATAAAATTATTGGAATGTGGTTTTTATATATTTCTTAATTTTATTTTACTTTTTGTTTTTTAACAACTACCGACATACATAAATTTATAAAATCGATATTTATTAAAAAAAAAAAAAAAAAAAAAAAATATACTTTCAATAATGTTTCATCTTATTATCATAAAGATTATAAAAAGACGTCATATTTATTATAATTAAATAAACAATATTGTAAAAATTTAATATTATTATTATTTGTTGTTGTGCGTAAATTTTATTACATTGCCACGATAAAATTAATTCTATCTAAAAAAAACAAAAAACAAAAAAAAAACAAATACTTTATTATAATAGTAAAATTACGTTTTTGCGTCAAACGAATTTGTGATTTTATAATAGTCACGTAAATTTAAACGTTTTTATTTATTAATGTATTATTTATATATATAATATACATACATAATTATTTAAAACCATGAACTTTTAGGGTATATGTATTAATTTATAAAATCATTAAAAATTTATATTGTATCATCATGTATAATTATTGTAGTACTTATAAACAATGAGCACTAAAAACTAAAAAGAATGTATTTTAGAAAATAAATTTGTAGGTATAATTTTGTAATTTACACATGTGCCATATTATTATGCTATATAAACGTATGGCTAGATTTGTATGAATCAAAAAGAAAAAATTTAATTTTTCATTCAATTTTTATTGCTCGATTCAAAGTGCAATAAATATAGTTATGTTTACGTTTACACCTAATAAATTATTATAAAATCATAAAAATTAAATAAACATAGGACGATTGTAATACTTATACACATTACCATCTTATATATGTACCTGTGAAAAAAAATTTTGTTTTTTTTTTCAAATTTTTATCAAGAAAAAATCAAAAAATAAAAAATAAAACATTCCAACACATGCTGAAAAATATAAAAACTTTCTATTGATTTTTTGTCGTCTGTTTCATATACTATAAAATTTAATAATTTATAAACCAAAACAAAAAGATAAAATAAGAAGAACAATATGGTTTTTTTTTCATATGTTAAATATATTTCTTTTTTTTTTTGGCAAAAACAAAATTTACGTGAATACGTAAATATATGCATATGAATAAAATAATAAAATGACCATCATGGCGCTGGCTAAAGGTGACCTTAGGAGGCATACGACGATCATCTTTTAATCTTCTTCTTTTTTTATTTTTTATTTTGTTTTTATTATAATATTATCCATGATATCGATGTGAAACATACACAATAGAGACCATTGGTGAGTTTTTTAATACTTTAACAGCAGCTAAAATATCGTGCTGTGTTAAACCACATTGAACAGATTTTCTTGAGAAAATGTTTACTATATAAACCTTTTATACCACGTACTATGCAGTTACAAGCAAAATTTTTGTTTTATAAGTGTTATGCTGTTATGGTGGAAAAGATCGAAAGTGCATATTATAAGAAAATTTATATACCAACATACATACATACGTATATATGATAAAGATGATATTGATGATGATATGATAATACTGGTTTTAGTTGGTATCACATAAACATGAATCACGAATAAATTTCCACTCCCCCTGTTTTTTTAACGTTCATTTTCACTCTTTTTTTTTGTATATTGACCTCATTGTTTGCTAGGGTCAATTTAGCACACTGAAAAATATTCGTGTATTGAATATTGAACAAATTAAGAGAGAATTAAAATTAAAAATTTTAAATAAAAAATTAAATGATTACAATCTACATTCATTAAAAAATTAAAAAAAAAAAAAATAGATACATGTGTATGTACCATACGTATTTATCGTTTACTTTATCACGAAGTTTCATTTTTATGGATAGATATGAGATAAAAAATTTCATTATGAAAAGTGTAAAATCGAGTAAAATTTTATTTTTAACTTCAAAAATAAGATTATATCCAAAAACAAAAGAATTTTCATATTCTTTGCAACATAATTCGAATGCAATTTAATTTAATGATTTTGTATCAATTAATTGGACTCGTTTAGAAATTTAGTTTTTGGACACGATAAAATTGCCAGTGATGTTATGTCATGATTTTTAAAATAGAAATAGTAAAAAAGCAGTAAGAAGTACACATTTTATATTAATATCAGTATAGTTTCCTGATTAAAAACATAGAAATTACGTTCATTCTGAATGTGTGCAAATATATATTTCTACAGAAAGATACATTTTAATACCAATTTTCTTAGTTACATACAAAATTTTTAATCAACAGAAAAAGTAACGACTAAAATATATTGTAACGTGTATATAACACACACTGTCACAAAAAGAAACAGGCGAATACATGGTACCATACACACATTAATATTTTCATATTCACGAAGTTATGTACATGTATTTATGAACAAAATAATATCTGATTTGTATAATAATGATTTAAAAAAAGCAGGTGAAACAGAACGGCTTTATGAAATCAAAAAACCCATTAATAAAGAAAAAATAAGTAGTGTCGATGAAGTAGCTCCAAAATCTTGTACAAATTATTCAAATGTTTGTATCTTGTATGAATGGTTGATATTGTAAGGTGAAAACAACATTCCATGGAGTATATGAAATCATGTATAATCGATATTATCTGTTATGTATTGTACATATGAATTTTTAAACAAGTTTTTCTTTTTTACAACTGACACATATACGAAAAAAATTAAGAAAGATACAAAATGATTTCGAATTAAAAAGTGAACTCTTTTTAAATACTTTTAAGTGTAAAAGAAAATTCAAAGTTTTAATAATAAGTATATGTAGATACAAACATACGTACCTACTTATTTTGTCAACACATAATCATATCGAATTTAAAAGACAAAATATTTATTATTGCATGAATTTATTCAAGGTGTGTAGGTATATAACGTTTATACTGACTGCATTTAATTACGTTAATATCCTTTGAATAAATTGAATAAATAATGAACGTTGAATAAATTTAATATTGAAATTCTAAATAAACATTTTAGAATAATGTGAAGAAAATTTTATTTTACAATTTACAATATACCAATGTATATATTTAAATACAGAGATGCTTTCATTTATTCATCTGTACAAATATTCTGTATTATAATGCTTTTGTAAATTTGAATTACAAATAAATTAATTTGACCTTGAATTCAAATAGCATTGATTTAGTAATTGAAAAAATATTTTTCTCTTTTCAAATAATATTATCTAGGTATATAGTACATAAATACATACATAAATACTTACATGTGAACTTTATTAGTTAATGAATAAATAATTCGTGACATGAGTTTTAAATCGCATTTATTTAAAAAGAAAAGAAAAATAAATATTTTTGTACATGTGAATTAATTATAATTTAAGCACGTTGTAATTAAACATTAGAACACTTTTGCATTACGAATCATTGTACATAATGTTCTTTATATTTGATATCAATTTTCTAATTTAAAAATGGGAATTTAATGATTTCATTTCCAGTTAAATTAGAAATATTCATGTAAATTTACGTATTTTCCACAAAGCATTTAAACGAGCATCAAAAAAATAATGTGTAAAAAAAAATTTAATTAATTTTGTGAACATTACAATTTAAAAAAAAAAAAAAAATCTTTTAAAGTGATAGCGATGTTAAAGGTAAAAATACGTCCTTGATTCGTTTTTTTTTTAAGTTATTGTTGCAAAATATGTAAAGATAAAATTTAAAAAATATCCACAAGCTATCAATCTTATTACGATGTGGATGTACAATTATGTTATGTGAATAAAAACATTACTCGGGGTTTAACAAAAAAATAAATAAATAAATAAATTGTTTAAACATTCAATTTTTGTCTTGTTTAAATTTCTACATCTTTATTAGGTATTTTTATTACGCGATTATTTAATACAGAGGTACATAAAAAATTGTAAGAAAAAATTAAAAATTAATGTTTTTGTTCAGTTACATTTTTTAATTTTGAACATATGTACATATGAGTACGTTTGTGTAAAATACATTGAATTTTTTAGATGTAAAATTAAATTTGTTCTTTTAAAAGATTAAATTTTGTAAATTTTTGTTCACAAAAAAGAATTGTTTGCCTAATTAATTCACAATTCCTAATAAACAGCCACATTACGTATTACATGTGTTACGTACATTTACTTTTTTTTTATCTACAATAAAAATTTTTTTACATTTAAGAATATACCTATACTTTTGGACAATTCTAGACAAAGTCATGTAATTTTAAATAATAAGCAATTTTATTAGGCAAAAAATTTATATTACATTACATGTATCTGACTGAATTCATTTTTCTCAATTTTCAATTGAATTGAAAACATTTATACAAAATATAAATATTTTTGTTGTTCGTCTCTATTTCTTCACATTTAAAAATTTTTTGTTTTCTTTATACATATGTATATTAATAATATAATAAAACGACGTCAAATTATACTGACAAATAATTTTGCATTAATTTTAACTAAATAAAACTGTAAACAATGTTTTATTTGCATAAAATTTGTATACAAATTTATATTTTTATGTAGCAATCTATCTATTTTAATCTATTTCAAAGTATAATACCATGAACTTTGAAGGACCTACATACATACATTCATATGTGTGTATATTTACTCATCTGAAAAAAAAAAGTATTATTTAAATATGTAATTTATCTTGATTTTTCATCAAAGTATTTTAAGGTTTTTCATATATTTTCTCTTATGTTCATTCATTTTATTTTATTTCATTTTGATTTTTATTTCGTTAAATTTCAAATGTTCATAACAGTTATATATTACGCTTTTAGATATACTTCTTACGCAACATATCAAAGCTCGTGCTAATTTGTATTATTGCAATATTTTTTTACATTTTGTTTTTATATTTATTTTTATTTATTTATTATTTTTTTTTTACTTTTTTTTCTTACTAAACATCCATGTGTCGTCTATGATGATCTTTAACATTGTCTGGGGATTAAAAGGTGAAAAACTCGTTATATTTTCATGTGTTATATTATGTGCAATATATGTATGTATAAATAAGATATTTATATGTTTAGTTGTGATGCGATTAATATACTAATTTTTTAAGGTATGCAAATGAATTATGAATTTATGCCTTGCCTATTCAAAAATGCATTTAGCACGTATGCCACATATTATGCTTGTATAATATAGATTACAAAATAAATTTAGTAGATTTTTTTGTTTGAAAATGTGAATATTATTTTAAATGTTGCTATTATAAGTTAGGGTAAAAAATCTTCATTAACATTTTTTTAACTTTATTAAATAGTCTTCAGCTATATATACCTATATGTAACAAAAATGATGATGAAGATATAATAAATAATGCGGAAGTATAAAATTTAGGTGAGGTTGTATGTATGCACGTTCATACGTCGGTATATTGTTTGCATACGTGTGTGTACAGATTATTGAGAGACACCATTCAAGATTTTTGTCTGCTTTTCATTTTTTTAATAGATTTAAAATTTAATGATGTTAAGAAGCTTTTTCTTATAGAAACACAATATAATGGAAAATTGAAAAGAAATGAAAATAGTAAAAAAAAAAACAAGATTTCTTAGTTCTTATCTTATGTTTAAATTGTATTTTATATGGAATTGATGCCGAAAATGCTGGGAAAGAGGTTATTATTTTATCTACATTATTAAGTAGTATTCTGTAAAATAGCATGTAATCACTGCGACATCATAATATTACGAACTTGTTTATGGATTAGTTGTAGATAATAATATGAGAATGAATACAGACGATTTTAGGAAAAAAAAAATTTTTTTTTTGTGGGAAAATTTTAATATGGTAACAAAAGTAAGTCAAAAAATAACATGGGCTAAATTGAAAATTATCATCGTTTACTGAATATACATAGGTACATAAAAATTGGCTTTTTCATTTCATGCATTTTAAGACATACAAATTTAATATTAAATTTAAATTGAATTCCTAAAATATAAAATTAGTGACTTTATGCAATTAAAATTGTTTTATCTTTATTTTTAAAAAGATGATCCAGAAAATTTTTAGAACATAAAAAACTCCAAATTATGAAAAATACTGAAACAGTACATGCAAATTTTTATAAGGTAAAATGAAGCTAAATTAAAAATTTAAAAAATTAAATTGTAATATTTACAAGATATTAATTTCTAAGTTATAGGTAGATACTTTCTTTTTATACCTTCAGTTTCAATAATTTTAAATAAAACTTTCTCTTCATGAAATTTTTGCACATCTTATTCAATTCTTTGTACCTATTTGCTGTAAACGATGTTTTTTTTTCCTCGCATATGAACTATATAATCATTTTTTTCTTGAATATTATAATTGTACTACGTGTACAAGATATTGTAAAATATTACCATAGTACCTATATATATGTACATTCAATATATGTATAAATTTATGTACCATTCATTAACAATATGTGATGGCATTTCACCAATCCACCTTGCATTTCATTAAATTTTTATTTATTTTTATTAACGGAAGTATTCATCAATGTACATATGTATGTACATACTTAGTTAATAAAATCAAAACAGTGAATGTTTTATTTAGTAAAAAAAATAAATAAATAAAAAGTAAAAATTAAAATAAAAACAAAAAAAGTAACAGACAAAAGTCAAAGATCTCTCTTTTATTGATATTCGAAATTTGTTGATTGGAACGTACTTATGTATATTACATACATATATGTATATGGATGTATTCATATATGTATTCATATACATATATGAATGCATTAATACAAGGGCATTGGGGAGTTTCTTCGCAGAAAATTTTGAATTGAATTGACCACATTTACATTTATTCGTATACATATGCTTTCAAATAGGTATGTAATAAGTATTTCAAATTTCCATGGAAGAAAATAATTTTGCACTTTCTCCATGAATTATACGTACACATTTATATGTTAAACCGCGTACTTTCCCTCATAATATTCGTATGTACGTATACATAATACATATATCATATATGTACATATGTTTATTAATGTTTGTATGAATATTGAATGATTGTGGATATTTTCATATATCTTTTTCATGTATGGTTGTAAATAAACACTTCCCATTACGTATGCCCGCATAACTTCATTATACATATGATTATTATATTTAAAACAATTTTATTTGGTTTTATCATATATTTACATATGTACATATGTACTTTAAAATGATTTTCTGAAAGTTATACTTATTAACAAAATTTTCCCTAAATAATCGTTTGTAATTTTCATAATGTATATCTACATTTTTATTATTTGCATTTGCATTTGCATTTATTATCATTAACATCAACACGAATTTAATTCTTTTAAAGTAAAAAAAAATTAAATTACAGTAAATATACCTACAATACTAATTATATACATTTATATAATATGTTTGCAAGTGACAAATATATCGCGTTTCATATTTGTAATTTTTCCAGTCATTTTTTAAATGTGCATACGTATAAAAATTATATAATACTGACCGATTAACATTTTATACAGATAATGTGATGATAGTTACCTGCGCTCTGAATGAACAGGTTAAACTACAACGCAAGTTTACATCTAACCTGTATAAATAATAATATGATATGAATTTTTTCTTTATTTTTTAATAAGAGTCCAAAGTAGCATAACAAGAAAGATTTTATAATGATGATTGATATTTAATGTGTATACATACACAACTCTTTATTCGTTTTGTAAAAAAAAAAGAAGATAAATAAATAATAATCATAATAAATCCACAAGATAAAAAAATGTTATTTCTTTTTATTTTTAAATTTTTTATTTTATTTTATGCAATCGGCAATTTATGTAAAATTCATTTAATTTGTCCTGAATTTTTCGCATTTATTTATAATTCGAATTTCGATTACATTACTATTTTATAATAATATGTTATAACAAAACAAGAAATTAAAAACATAAATTTTCCATACATGCATTTAAAACTTTTAAAATTTTTGATTTAGCCCTAAAGAAATTAATTTTGCAATAAAATGATGAATTAATGTTCAAATAATTTTTTTTTCAATTTTGTAATAATTTTTAAGTTCATTTCATTTATCAATTACGAAAAGAAAAGTTCATGATGAAATTCTTAAATTTCATTGTTTTTCATCAATTAAAAAAATTAAATTTCATTACTGTAAAATTTATGATTTTTTGATTAATTACATTACTCCTTTTACAGACCACCACCAATACAAAACGAGTTCATTAAGGTAAACAAAAAAAAAATTAATTAACGTAGATGTCCTGAGTAGATTTGTATGTACATATTTTTATATGTTCATATTTTGTTTGTTGTGCTATCACATGTAATTGTTATATGGTTGCCACGTTTTGTTATGCTCATTTATTGTTTTATATAGTAGGTACATATGTATGTTTATTATTCAAGTATTTCATTTCAAACGCGCAGTAGTACTTTTTAATCAAATATTAAACAATGATAATTTTTCTTTTCTTTTCTTACAATTGTGTGTAGATACGTACATATGTATGTTCATGTGTGCATACACTCCCTCTACCTTATATATGTACCTTATTTTTGATTGCGTGCAATCGATCAAATCGATATTAGATAAAAATGAATTAAATACAAACAATTATTTCAAAAAATTTCAATGTTCTTTATTTAGTCTTCGAAGGACAAATATAATTTTACTAATATTAGATTCAATACTAAAAGTTAAATGTCAAATTATATTGATTTAATTGCAAAGCTAAAAATATCATTTGAAAAAAAAAAAATTTTTTTTTTGTTTGTGATAAAAATAATTAAAAAAATTAAATTTCATTATAATGAGTCAAAAGAAAAATACATACAAATCATTACTATTGATATTAAAAGTAAAACAAAAAAAAAATTATTGTGTGCTGTATGTCTAACGAAAATTTAAAAGTCATTTAAATTAATAGAATTTACATATTTAGAAAAGATGATTAAAAAAAAATTATTAATGAAGAGAAAACTGTTCATAGTGAAGTGCTAAAATAATAATGTTTGAGAAAATACTAATTTTTTGCAAAATTATGTAATTATCATAAATTTACACAACATATTTAATGAACATGAATAATTCATTTATACTGGTTTGTCACCACAATTAATTAAAAGAAAATACATAAACTAATTACATGAAAGTCATAAAGAAATTCTTTAAGGTTTTAATTGATTAGTAAAAGAGTAATATTATTACTATAGTAATTATGTGTACATTAAGTTGGTTGAGAGCTAATTTAGCCCACACAACATTGAAAATTTATTTCTATATGATATTATTAAGAAATATGTAAAAGCCGGAAATAAAAACCTTTTTAAAAATTTATTTACAATAAAATACGTATGTACCTACATATGTATGTATTTTAACAATAATGATGAATGTTATGTTGTGTGCAATCAATGTATGTAACTATTTAATTTTTATATTTTCATCGTATACCTATCTTTATATTGTTAAAAATACCACACATAAATAAATGTTACAAGTTATTGTACATCCTCTATGTGTGTTCAATATATTTAAAACTATCAAGTATATGTATTTGGATAATGTTATACAATTTAGCCATCATTATTAGATGGACCGTAAAAAGATTTTTTAATGAAATTTTCTTATGTAACGGTTAACTGTAAAACAATAGAATTACTATTTTGTAAGAATACTATAATGTCCACTTAAAAAAGTTCTATCAAAAACTAATAAATGCAATACATATAGGTACAAAAATTAAAAGGTAAAAAACGTATATCTATATTTACTTCCATCGTATTACAAAGAATAAATGTATATAATGTTATGATGATAGTTTCATTTTTATATCTTTTCAAGAATCCTTAAGAGTGTGATTGAACAACACAGCTACAATATTCACAACCTAAGGTACGTAAAGTGAACAAAATCGCTTTTCACTAAATATTTTCATCTGGGGACCGTACACAAATCCAAACATACACAGTTATTTTGCAATTCGCTACTACTATTATATAATCTGATTGCACCTGAGAATTCTTGTACATATTGTGAATTCTATATTAAATGCGCTTCAGTGAGCATACTATGCATCCATATGCGTTAAACTACAGGTGTTAGTATGTATGCATGCAGATATATAGGTACCTACATAATGAGACCATAGAAGCGATTGCAATAAATTTTTGTATGATGCATACAAACATATCATGTACATTAAATATGT
Source organism: Anthrax anthrax (assembly GCA_963971155.1). Lineage (NCBI taxonomy): Eukaryota > Metazoa > Arthropoda > Insecta > Diptera > Bombyliidae > Anthrax > Anthrax anthrax. The sequence goes on from OZ020119.1 coordinate 26,213,209, forward strand.
ACATTAGATTCAGTTGATATTAGATACTTTTCTAGTGAAATAGAATTATTTTATTACATTAAAAGTTATATTATGTACATGTATATATGCACATATTTTGCAATTGCACATTTGACTAGTGTTACTGTATTATGTAGTATTCACTGTTCACTTAATAATTGTCCATTACAGTCATGTTCAAATCAGGTGTATCTCATAACATAGAGAATGCAGCATAACATCGTGTTAGGGCGTTTCACATATGGTTATTTTGCTCCATAATCAATAGAGCAATACATAAATGGTAGTCAAGGTAGTCATGAATACTTCTTATAGATTGTAAGTTGATTTTATTTCTTTTATATAATATTCTTAATGTTAATTATATTAGAATGTTAACATACATTCATGTATTACATGTTAAAGAAAATCTGTGGGATAAATGTTCACCATTAAGTATTAATACTTTTTAAGATTACGTATATAACCGTTAGAATTTGTGATTCAAATAAAAACAGATAAAAATAGAAAAAAAGTCGTGACAATTTAATGCAACTACAAAAAACATTTCAGCTCTATATTACCATTTACAGTATTTTAAGATTGTTTGTTTTCTTACAGTAAATAAGTACCAATAAACATATGCGATTGTATTTTGTGTATACAAATAACCTGCTACCTAATTGATTTATAGCAAAGGTTAAGTTCAGATCAATTGTTATTTCGTGTTTTTGATTTAAGAATTGCATTAAATCGAAGAAATTTCAAATATTTTATGGTAAATGTATTATTTGCTATTTCACTGTTAGGCACTATTTACAACACAATCATTTATTATTTATTGACTATTAAAATTCCATATCTAAATGATTTCTTAAATAAATTTCAAAGATTTCAAATAATGATTGTGTTTGTTGGTTTAATAATTAAAGTTCAAAAAATATTAAACAAAGGTGTACATACATATATGTATATAAAAGCGATCGAATTAAAACAAACAATTCAAATAATCGATAAATAAAAGTTTTTCATTTTATGTATTTACATCTTCTTTTTATTTGATATTAAAAACAAATAACTAAGGGATTATGACATTGGCAATAGACTTGGTTGATTCTCAAATATACATACATATGTACATATGTACTTACGTGAAAAGAACGTACCCATTCAAAATGAAATGCAATTCAATTACAATTTACTGTTAAATCACGATCTGAATTAAAACATAATATCTCATACATGTACGTGTGTATCTGAACATAATGTAACATACATACATATGTAGATATGTACACATGTTCGTGTTTTATTTTCGTTTTTAGTACAGGAATTGCAAAATTAAAGAAAACTTCGTAAATGCACTTCATTCTGATACGATAACGGACTATGAACAAATCAGAATTGTAATGCATTCAAATAATAAAATGCATCGTATCTAGAGCATAAAAATTTATTAGTACAAAAAAAAAACACTGTAAAAAATAGACCAAAATAAATTATTTAGATAATTGAAATGAGACATGAAAAACAGCTGTAACTTGTGTAATTTTTTGTTTTTGTTCTGTATAAGTTGAAAAATAAATTCAAACTAATTTTTTGATTTAATTGAATTACATAGCCATCGGTTCTTTGTATGGTGTTGAAAGTTTTTCTTAAGATATGTAGTATAGTCTCACAAAATTAGTAAAGAAAAAAATTTAAAATATAAAAAAATATTAATTTTATTAATTTTTTGTTGTATGGAATTTTCATATTTGGGTATTTTATATTTACTTATGTTTTTTTTAAATCAATAGACGTTCGAATAATAATTTTTGAATAACAATGAACGTTATAATTTACTTGATAAATAATTAAAATAGAATAATTTTCTCATCATTTTCTAAAAATTTCAAAAGAAAAAAAGAAACACAGGATGTGATGACCACCACAAAAGGATATGACATTCAAAATTACAAATAATGCCCAAATTGAATTCATGGTCTGTCGATCCACGGCTTTTTTTATCCAATCTGTTCATTGGTTTTTGAAAGTCAAGAATTGTTTGTTACAATGAGAAATGAGGTAAGACTAAATAATGTTTTTAATGTAACACCTTCTTCAAATTCAAGCAAAAATCAAAATATATTTATTGTATCAATTATGTAATTAATTTTAACATAATCGAATAAAATACGTTTACACATTTAAAATAGCTCATGTTACGTGTACACACAATGTATTTCATAAATATTTAAATAATTTTCATCACTCTGTAATTTATTTGAAATGTTTGACCAACAGCAACGTAACAGCATGTAGGTACATATATCAAATTCATGAAAATGCAACACTTGGTAACACTATGTTGTATGTTATATTTACATATATACACATGTTAGACACAATACTCAAATATGTACATATATATGTACATATATTATAAATGAGTACAATTTTGTGGTTATGATTATGTTTGCTGAATAGACGTAATTATAATAATAACAGACCATTTTAATGAGAAAAACACCTGTTTGTTATTATTTCTTATTACCTTCATCAAGTTCATGTTGATATTTTTCAATTTTCCGTTTTGATTTTGATGACCACTAAAATTGTTGAAACCAAAACAAAAATAGAAAAGAAAATAAACAAAAAAAAATATATAATAAAAACACCAGAATTATATTACATCGTCTATTTTGCTTCGTCAGAAAATTATGTAGTTCCCACGCTTCGTTTTACTTTTTTAAAAATTAATATCAACATACAAATGAAGTCCATATTTTTTCTGCTAACAAATCTTCGTAACATTTTCCCAAAATAAATAGACTTTTTTTTTCGTTTTTTTTTTTAGTAATGATAACTTAGCTAAACAGACCCAATTACAAAATTTATATCTAATTTTGATAAGAAAAAAAAAAAACAATAATTTTTTGTTTTTCTTTTACAGAAATTTTGAAGTCAAATAAATTGTGAAATCAACCCAATATTTGGTCAAAAGAAAATTTGGTAAGTTAAATTTTTAATTATTTTAATTAATATTTTACAAACGTGTTGATTGTTGAATAATTTTTGTTTTTTAAATTTTTTGTTTTCATTTTCATTCCTTTTTGTAAATATACGAGTACATATGTATATGAGATTGTTGGTATGTGTACCGTAATAAATTTATAAAAACGTAGTTTTTCGAAATTAAATCTTATAGATGAAATAAAGTTATCATATTGTAAATGATATGTAAGCTCAAAGAATAACAAATTATTATTGTTTTCTCGATACGTACGTATACAGTATTTATTTACAAGAAATAAAAACGATAAAATTAGTTACTTTTTTTAAATATCAGTACATACATATTTACATTGTATATGATTAAAGAAAGAAAATGTTAAGAAACAATCAAATGAAAAATGGATCTTACCAGATCTTACGTTACTTTATACATTTTTTTTTCAAGTTGATTGCACATTTCATTGTAAATAAATAAAATCAATAATATCATTTTTATATTTCACATATGACTAGTTAATTATTATACATTGTATTTTTGAAAATATTTTCCTTTTCTCAGAGCTGTTTCATTGTAATATGGTTTTTAATTTTCTTTTTTTATCTGTTGTGTCTTTAAAAAATTCTGTGAAAAATACATTTGTATACATACTTATAAAATTTTTTTAATTAGTATTCATAAAATTTGCATTTGTATACTAATTACAATAGTATTACATTTTATAACTTTCATTTTCTCTTCTTTATATATGAATATTGCAAATAATAGATGAAAAATAATATAATCCATATTATATTTTTATAAATAAACAATGCAATATGTAATTATGAGTTTTTCATTTCACACAAATTGACTGTTCAACAATCAAAATTATTAATTTTCTTTTTTTTGTACATATATACATATAATAATTTTTTTTTTTAAATAAAAAAAAAAATAAAACAAAATAAAAATATGAATGGTTCATTAAAAAAAAAACCAATCCATTTCACCATCTTGGCCGCAATAATTGGTTTAATCTTGAAAATATTTAAGATATACAAATGTAAGAGTATATGTACATAGTTACTTAAAAGCTTTCTTTCACACCAACAAAATACATTGTATGTGTAATTTTGGAAAATTATATACTGATGATCGTAAATAAAAATTTCCTTTTATTCGATAAATTAATGAATTCAATTACTTATAACAGTTATTAATTTTTAAATTGAAGTATCTATATGGTATGTACTTGTATGAATATTCCTTTTTTCTGTATACATATGTATGATAAGAAACTTACAAGAAAATATTTAGGCTCTCAACATATACATATATGTACATACTTACATATTCATATGTATATGTATGCACTTTATATTTATCATAAATTTTTGTTGTCTTAATCGAATGTTTAATTAATGATTTACTCGCATATGTAAACTATGTTTACTCTTTAAATTTAAATTTAAAAAAAAAAACATTTTGTGGTATGATGAATCATTAATTTTATAGAACATGTGAATTATAAATTATGTTATTAAACAAGCATTTTACAATTATCATTATTGTTATTACCTTTTTTGTTATTTTGCGCTTTTTAAATTGTTATAATTACTTTACCTCTTTTCTTCTATACAATTTGTTTTTTTTTTTTTTAGTACTTTAGGTAACCAGTTAAATTTGTAAGTATTTAAATTGAGGTAAATGAGAATTTTCATTTGATTTTGAACGTGAAAGCAAATGAAAATACACATGTATAGCATTGTTATATTTATTGTGTTAAATACGATATCTATGGATTGAAATATAAAATTCATATAATGAAAATTATAAGGGTTATTGATGAATTTTATTTTATTTTTATTTTTTTCTAGAAAATTAAACTTTTTAATAAAAGTTTACAAAAATTTATGAACTGAATAAAATGAAATTGCCATATAAATTAATTATCTATAACGTATTTGATTATTTTTCCTATTTTCTTACAGTAATAATTATTATAAAATACTATTAGTAATGCTCAAATTTATTTACAGTTAATTAAAAAAAAAAAAAAAAACTAAAAGTGATAAAAAATATTTATTGTATTGTTATTGAAAAATAATATTTTATTTGATGGAATATTTTCTAGAAAATATTTAAAAAAAAAAGTAAATTTTTAATATGTAGATACTTTAACGCAAAAAGTTGAAGAAAATCCAATAAAAAGCACATATTAGCAGTTACAACATTATATTGCATAATTTTTATGTGCAAAAAAAATATTTAGAAAAAAAAAACTAATAAAACCTATCTTTGGTTACTTATCTTGTAAATCATGTTAAAAAAAAATAAACAAAGTTGCGTTGCAATCTTGTTACATGTGCAATACACTTACTATTTATTTATGCACGCATTTATGCAATGCGAATTTTATAAAAATATTTCAATGTATAAAACGTTTTTCTTATTTTTTTTTTAGTACATATATAGACAAAATTTAATGATTACCTAACGTTCCCCACATTAATCGATTTCATTAAATTACGTCCCACGCAAAATTTATTATATACATATGTATGTACATTACATGTACTTTGTAATTGTGTCACGAAATTCTACATAACAGCGATGTCAATTTTCAATGACATACATAAATATGTATATGCAAATGTACATACATATACATAATGTAATGTTAATATTAGTTTGAAAAACTAAGTAAATTATATGCATATTATTATGTATTTTTGTAATAAGTAAATAATTTGTACAGGTACTTAATAATGTAGGATGTATCGAAATAATAATAAAAAATTTAAATTTCAATAAATTAACCACAATAACTGAAAAACAAAACTAAAAAAAATATCTCCCTGCAATTATATACAAATTCATGTTAAATTTTTGAAATTTCAAATATTTGAAACAGTCTGTATATGCGCGTTTATGATAAAAATCATTTATTGCAAAAATTATAAATGCATTTGAAACGCATAACAATAATCTTATTTATATAAATATGTACATATGTATATAGTGAAACTAAAAAACAAAAAAAATTTAGCATAGCTAACAGCATTTACTTTTCACACAACATAAATACTTTAATAATGCATTCATATAATGATGTACGTCTTATGGTGCATTATTTTCTGTATTCGCTAACTTCTCTTATTACTATATAGTGGATTTTAGTTTAGGTCAAATTGTGCAAATTCCTTCACATAATTGCAATAAATATGCACACAGCTTATCTACTATGTATATACTTAGATAGGTACATGTACCTAAGTCTGTAATTTGAAATTGATTAGAACTAAGTATATGATATGAACATAAACCGCCATAATAACTGACTTTTTATCTAGATATTGTTTTTTTTCTAAATGTGATAATATGCAGTATGAAATGTGAATTATGATCGCAAAAATTATGAATTTTTCTGTAAAAAAAACGTGATGGGTTGGGTTGGGCTTTTAAAACAAGATACAATACAAAATATCTCTCACAATATAAAAAGTATGATTTCTTTAAAAAAAATAAATAAAAATAAAAATGAAATAAAGCAAAAACAAAAAAAAAAAAATAAATTAAATTTAGAACTCTATATGCTAGAGATAAATGCTTGGTTCAATAAATATTCTTTTAAAATTACATAAAAGCATCGAATTATGGTTGTGTTTGAAGTTCAGAGTAAATACATTTATTACAATTTTAAATGTTATTACTCGATACCTGTTTTTGATTCAAAATATATTTTATGATTTATATGCTATGGTTTAATACTTACACAGGAATACAAAATCAAACACATTTTCATCATTTGAACATAAATATTTATGTAAAATAACCCAAACGAGTTAGGTTTAGATATTAAGTATAATAATAAATGTTGCTCTAGAATATTTTTAGTGCATATAAAATTCCATTTCAATCAAAAATTTCAACTATGTATGTACATATTTGTAATGGGAAGAAATAAAAAAAATCTATATATTCAAGTACATACATAGATCGGTATAAAACGATAGAAAGGTGCATAGATTTGAAAAACTACGGTGAACGTTAATATTTTAAATTTATTTCTTTATAAAATAAAAAAAAAGAGTTGATTTAATAGCATTATAATAAAGTATTACCGCATATAATTTTCTTTTTCTTTTCCTTCTTGCGTTTGGTTTTTTTTTTTACTTTCGAATTTTGATGTATTTTAAGTTGGTACTTACAGAAAAAAAAAAAAACAAATTTCTTATAAATTTATTTGCTGTATTATTTTCAGTTATTTTCGTACTCTTGTTTAGTGTAGTGTAAGTAACGTATAATTAGGTTAATTGTATTGTTATACTCACAAAGCATAGTTTACATATATATACAAGAAAATATGCCACAGTAGTTTTAGTTTTATAACTGATGACCTGTATCTACACCACATATTTACTGTATTTATCTCTTTGGTGCTAGTATTTAATTTTTTTTTTCTTTTCAGGTGAACAAAATATATGTATATGCTATACAAAGTAAACATTTCATATAAAACTAATAATACAAAATATGTAATAACATGTATACTATATATGTATGTGTAATAATGAATTAAATTGATCATGCTGTAAATAAAAAGTAACTGTATTATTAATTGAATATTTCAGAATCGAAGATAAAAGTAGCAAAAGTTTAGCTACATACGAGTACATACATATGTATGTATGTATGTATGTAGCTTTTTCAGCATAATTTTTCATTTAAATGAATGTGTATACATTCATAGGTACTCATTATGTATGTATGTAGACGTGGTGTAGATACTTTTATGCACCTATAAAACTTTAAATAAAATATAAAAGGTATGTTTTCTCGGAAGTATAACTTTTAAGTAACTGTTATGTAATTTGTGTCACAGTATTATAAATATCAGATTTGTTTAAATACAATTTCTAAATCTATGAATGAATACAAAACTCTACATGTGTGTGTATTGCAATTGCAATTAAGTAATTCGCGCACTAAATAATTTAAAGTAGATAGGTATCTATCAAAAAAAAAAAAAAAACAACAACAAAAAAATTGCAATTTTTCAACCGTGATTTTGTTACTAAAAACGTACGCGTTTACGTTTTTTTAGCTGGGAGTAACAATTTTTTATAATTTGAAATGAATATATGCATTTGAGTTCTTATACATAGTTGCAATTGTAGACTTGTTTAAGTGAACTTAAACTTTCCATAGAAAACACAAATTATTTTCAACATAATTGAAGTTTTTTAAATGCAAATTTACAAAAAATTATACTGAATATCATTTACAAAGCTAATGAAAGACAATACATTCCAAATAAATTTGTAATGTTTACAAAATGCAATATTTAATTTTTAAAAAAATGTTAAAAAATAGATAAACAGTGTTTGTTTTAAATCAATTGCTATATTGTTGTTTAAAATTTTTATAACTTACACAGCCTAAAAATGACGTACATAGGTATTTAAATTATGCATAATTTTTTCTTACTTAATTTTTCTGGATGTCATATTTTAATAATTTATAACTTGAAAAAATTATACAATTACCAATTACCTGTGTAATTGTCTTTTTTTTTGCTTTTGTACCTGTATGTAAATGATGTGTCTGTAACGTAATTTTAAAAATTTTCTATTTAAGTCACGTATAATTTCAAAAATATTTTTAATTAATTATCTTTTTTTTTATATTTATTTAACTTTTATTACTGGTTCGTGCAGTAATAACTTTTATATGCATTACGATGAATGGAGTTTATCTATTTTTATGTAATATTTTTTTTTTACTAAAATCATTTTGTTTTATGGGACTGTTAGAATGTATATTTAAATATTTCTTTTTTATATATTGTAATAAGAAGAAAATAATGAGTTTTACATTTTTTTAAAAAAAATAATAATAATTTTCGAAAGCATTCGTATTCGAATACCGCATTCCATTCAAACTATCAAATAAATCTTATTTTTGACTCTATAAATATAAAATATCTAACAAATTGGGTACTTATAAAAATTGTTTATGTATATATGTATGTAATTTTTTTTTTCTCTGCATATTTACATTGAGCAATTCAATTGAATTTGGTTCAATTTTATAACTTATATACGTCTTTATTTTACATGTGTAAATAATTTTGTTTAATTAAAGTATATGAATTGAATTTTTTCGCATAATTAATGGATAGGTATATAGAATTTCGATATTTGATGTCATGTACATATGTATGTATAATATATTGCATCTTAATAAATTAATTAATCGATCGGTCATCAGTAAGAAATCATCAATCATTTTTTAATAATATTGTACATGTGCATATGAACGTGATTTGAATTGTACGATTTCAATATAACGATGAAAAAATTACACTTTTAATCAATGAAATTAATTAAATATTTGAAAAATGATCATAATATAATTTTTTTCTTCAAAATATACAAGAATGTTTAGTTATTTAATTTCATATTTAATCTAGACAAAAATTCTTTAGTTTTTGTTTATATGGAGGATTATGACTATGATAGTAAGTGATTTTGTAATATAATATTTTTATTTTCTGTAAATTTATTTGTGTATGTGTGTCAGTAGAATTTGAAATTTTCACATCGTATAAATACATAAAAAATGATTACGAAAAAAATAAGAAAAAAATCTTCGCAACTGATTATCATCATTTGTGTAAATTCTTGTAAATCACTTTCAATTTTCTTTGTAATAATTCTATAGTCGTTTGTTTTTTATGTTGTATACTTGTATTTTATGGTAAAAACAAGTATAAATGGAGTTAAATAGTTTTAAACATTTTTCTTTTTCTTACATCGTTAGTATATTGCATTTTATATAATTTTTACTTGTTTACACACATATTTACTTATACATAAGGTATGTATATAAAACATACAAGAAAAATTGTTTGGTATTTCATTTTTTACCTTTAATCAATTCGCAACAATCCAAATAACAAAAATAGTAAAAGTAAAAAAAATGAAAAATAAAAATAAAAAATAAAAATCATCTCACAGTTTGTGTGATCATATTACAAATGAATGATAAGCGTATACATAAGCATATATGTATGTAAGTATAATACATAATTCAAATCAAAATATCTGTTAATGGTAACTGGTTAAATGATTACAATAACACAATCGTCCATCCATTGATGATGTTTACATCAGTTTTAATTTTAATCTTTCTTTCTTCATGTATATGGAATGTAATAATAATAACGATAATCAAACAAAAGGTAAACGAGTTATCATTCTAGCTAAATTGCGGGGGAAAATAAACCCGTTTCATTTTAATTCAATTTATATTTCACTTAATACAAACAAGAAAATGCACTTGCATTAATATTAATACAATGCGTTTCATCTCATGCGTTCAAAATGCCACAAACAGAATGAACGGCAATAAAACATTTTAGATATTATTATAAGCAGACCAGAATAATGGCAACTACATATGTAAAGTGATACAATGCACACGCATATGTGTATAAAATTTAAACATATATTTTAAATGATTTTTTAAAATAAATTTTGTTTATAATATCTGTATGTTTCTTATTTATTTTGATACATGAATGTATTGCATACTTTCTCGTAAAAGTATAGTTTTATGGCTTTTCTGTATTTCGAAATAACTTGATCTTACCAATGTGATTGTGAACGCAGCTTAAAACCTGCATATTACACTGTAAGCACATTGCAGCACATATGGATAATTTTTTTTTGTTTTTAACATTTTGTTTTTAATTTGTTTTTTTTTTATTTTTTTTTTTTGCATTCCATTTTAATGATCACATAGTTTAGTTTCTACATAACATAACATACTACATACATATTCAATGATTTTCGAATAGTTGTTGTGGTCCTGCTACTTTTTGAATTGGCTGAGGTTGACTCTTAAAAATGTGCTTTGCTTGTTGATTATCGTTGGCCTCTTGGCCTTTTCATATCTTTTCGCTTAACATTTTCCCAGGCCACTTGTCGATTTTTCATATATATACTTTTTTTTTTTAAAAAAAATACATTGATGCATGAATAGATACATATACATATGATACATACAATTACATACATATATTCATACTCAATGGGTACATATACTGGATGCAGATAAACACATGTCTATACATGTAATACTTGTATTTATACATAAGTATTTCAGTAAAAGATTGAGAAATAGCAATTATAGATATGAATGTTAAATAAAATAGGCTCTCGAATCTCGATCTAAATCAAATTCCATCAATAAATGATTGTATGTGCATGCATATGTTGCATTACTTATGTTAAAATATTCAACTATATTTGTACATCTAGATGTATATATCTGGATGTTTATAACTTTGAAAACTATGTAATTTTCATACAAGTATCTACATTTATATGGTACCTACATGCATGTTATTCATGGTACTATGGTGTAGTGTACATATAATTATTACATTACATACATATACATCCACAACATACCTATTATTTATCGCAAAACGATATTTAGGATTTCATTTGTAGCATTGACTTGAAAATAATAAAATTCATTAAATATATATCGAGTACCATAATCGACAGGTAATTTCCAAAAAAATATTTAAATATAGCTGAAAGGTGTTTGTACCATTTATAGATAATACTGCATGTTAAAATATGTAAGTGAATTCAAATTGTAAATAGATTTTGATACGCGGTACATACATATACATTTTACATGCATACAAGTATGTAATTGTACGTATACACATGTGCAATGCATTTACATGTGAATATACGTAAATGAGGCGTTACACTTTTGACAGTTAATTTTATTTCTAATCAAGATACAATATTTATTATAAATATGAGCAAACAGTATAATACAGCCCACAAATGACAAACAAGCATTACGAACTATTAAAATATAAGACAATAAAATTAAATTTTTAAAATTACCTTTTTTTTTTTAATTTTAATTGAATCTTTTTAAAACAATCTAAGTACTTATGTATATCAAATAGTCTTTTTCTTTCAATTTAATTGAAATAAATTCAAAATCAAAGCACTGTAATATATAACATACAAATTTTACTTACACAGGTATGTATTTGTAGATATACCTACATGGATAGATATTTCTCGTTTAACTTTAGTACTTTGAGACAAAAAATAAAAATCGTACTCAAAAAACATTTAATGAATTTAATGAACAATACTCGTTTAAAATCTATTAAATGTTTATTAGATAAGTTAATTGAAGTTTAAAGTAATTATAATGATATTTTAATTATTGTATATAAGTACGTAAAAATAAAAACCGCACACGAAGCATTTTTTTTTTGTTTAAATCGTGTGACAATCAAAAATGTTAGAAAATCATTTAATTTAATGTAAACTCATAAAAACTAAATAAAAATTTTATAGATAGGTATATATTTTTTTTTAGAAAAAATTTAATAATTATAATAAAGAAAAATAATAAAATATGCATTTTATTATAATTCACTGATTGTTTTTATAACATGAACGTTAAAAATAATACGTTAAATCAGTTATATAATCTTAGATGATTGTCATATTTATTAAACAAAACAAATATCATGCAATTTTAAATTGAATTAAATAATATTTATGAACATTTTCAATTCGTGTGTACTAAATGCTTATTAAAATTTATGAAAAACTGCATCTTTAATAGATAATAATAATAATAATAATAATAATAGAATTTTTTTAAAAAATACAACTGAGATTTGCGTGATAAACAATCACAATGTAATATAAAATTTATGTCGTTTGTAAAAAATAAAAATTAAATACACAAAAAAAATGATTTAATACAATATGATCTCAGATTTCATAGAATTCTTATTTAATTTTGTTAGAACTTATTTAAATTATCTTATTCATCATATAGTGTTTGTACCTAGTATAAGATAGTATGCGATAGATTCAAATATACACGTGATGACGAATTAATCTCAGAGTAAATCCTTTTTAGATGTGAACAGCGTAATATTAAAATTTTGTTTTTATTACATTTTTTTTTTTAATAATAAAAATATAAAATAAATTCAAGTAAATAAAAATATTAGAAAAATAACATTTATTTTAAATAACAAAAAAGTATGTAATTCACATACATGAATATATTTTACATTATTTCTTGGAAAATCTTAGTTGAAATTTTAAAGAAATTAATAAGCGATGAGCAAAAACTTTATTATATTTATCTAGTTAAACCTGTCGTCATATATTACAAATTTATTATGTTTTGTTTTTAAAATTGTTTTCGGAAATGGTTTTTAATTAGTGGTTTGTATTAACATTTTATTTAACATTGTCAACTTTTGAAAAACATGTAAAATAATTAAAAAAAAAATACAAAAATTATACAAGAATTACAAACTGATATTTAAAAGAAAAACATAAAAGTACATTTTTACTAGACAGTACAAATTCTACTTACATTTTATAAAAACCCGATATTTCACCTAAAAAGGTTAAATAATAATTATTAAATTATTTAACACATATTTGAATGTAATTTGTTTTTTTATAATCGTCTAGAACATAGAAATTATTTTAATATAAAATACATATTTTACAACAAAAAGTACGTAATAATTTGGATAAATAATATGTAATAAAAAAACAAGTTTCATAATAAAAACCATATTTTTTGTGTAATAGAAATAGAAAAAATTGTTGTTACCACTTTTTAGGCGCCAATATTTTATTAATTATAATGATCATTTTTTTTCTAAACTGTGAAATTTTAATTGCGTATTATTTTCCAAAGAATATATAAAAAAAAGTAAGAAAATATAAGAACAATTGGAAAAGTAAAAAATAAAACATTAAAAACGACAAATTTAAATGGAAACAACAAAAGATAGGTAATAATTACTCGTTTTTTAAAATTCAACTTTATGAAAAAAATAAAAATAGAAAAATTGAAAAACATTTCATTGTTTTATTATCATTTAAAAAAATCAACATTTTTCTCGGGTTTTCATATGAATTTTCACAAAATTTCAATTTTCAAAAACAAAAAATCTAATTTACAGATGAACTCATGTTATATGTATGTACCTACGTTATGTATGTACCTATAGTCTTTTGTATTTCTTCAATTTCAACTGGCAGTTTCTAACAAAAGTAAAAAGAAAAACATGCATGTATATTTTAAAATGATTTTTTTTTGTTAAATAAAATAATTTATAACTAAAAAAAATAAGAACATGTACATATTAAAAGCACAAGACATTAAATGCAACCATCAATGAATAACAAGGTCATTTTATTTCATCACGATCATCAAAGTTGTTATATGAATGAATGTTAATAAAAAAAAAAAAAAAGTAAAACAAAATTTGAAATAAATGAGGTCATGGTTTATGTCGACATTTTGACAACTTTGATACAAATATAAATGTCATTATTTGTACAAGAATTTTCAATTTTGTTAAAAGGGGAAAAAAATAATAGATAATTGATTTATTTTTGACCAATAATTCTTATGTAATTTTTGTGGACACTTATAATGATTGGCAAAAACAAACGTAAAAAATTTCAAAGTTTCTTAAAAGCATGTATGTACATATGTATACAGGTCTAAATTTACTATTCGGTCACAATTAAAAATTTTATTTTTCACAAATTTAAATTATAATTAAAAATTAAAAATTTAAAAATACATTAAAAAGTTCCAAAAATACATTATCTCTATATTTAATTACATGTATAAATAGAATTTATTTAAATTTGAAAATTTCAATGAAGAAATACAATTTAGTTTATTCAAATATTTTCTTTTCTTAACAAATTTTTATTGAACAAGAAAAGTACGTGTGTGTGTACATAACATATGTGTATATAGCTATTATTTAATTATCATCTTAAAAAATTTAAGATTTACAAATTGATAAGACAATATACATATGTACATAGTTAACGTATATACATTGTTCATAAGTAAATAGATGTTGCAATGCAATATTTGTAAATTTGTAATTACATATTATTATCTTTTTTATAATGTATCCAACGTTAATATTGTCAACTACTTAGTTATATTTAGATATTACAGAATACAGAGTTTATATCGATGAATAAAAGAAAAATAAACCGCTACGGATGATTATTTTTAAATACACATACCTATACATGTCTATACTAAGTGCTATGGATATCATTTTTTAGATCTTAAGTCAAGGTTAAAAATATAAAATTTAAAGAGAAGATTTGTTTTTTTTATCAACTTTTCGCGTATTTTACTGTATCTCTGTTTCTGTTTAAATAAATAAAAATATTTGAAATTTTTATAAATAAAACAACATACTATATTTAAGTATATGTGCATATATAATATAAAACAATTCTAATCTGCACATACACATACAAAAGATCAACAAAAACAAAAACAAAAAAACAAACAAATATACCTTTATAAAATATAATAATGAAAAGAAAACAACCAAATTAGTTTTAAAAAGATCTGAGACGATTTTACCGCAAACTTCACTTTTATTTTGTTTACTTTTTAGATTTTTACCTTTCGTAATTAGTTGGTTCATTGTACGATATATTGTACAACATGTATAAAATTATTTTTTATATTCATACGTAATGTAAAGCATGTGTGTGAAAGACGTGTTTTAAACACTACAATTCAATAGGTCTTATGTTTCATTTTATGTGACATATTTTCATATATTAAAGGAATCCAGTAAGATATTAAAAATAATATGTGGTTATAGTGTCATTACAAGTACAATATAAAAAATACATTGAAAATTTGACGGCAAAAATATTAAAAAACTTTTCAAAATGATGTCTATTTTGTGTGTAACTTTAATTTTTATGATGGTGTTTACTGTGCCGTAAAAAAAATTTTTTTAAAATAAAAAAATAATAATAATTGTGTTGAAGATGCAATGGAACCGATTTTACATATGTACACATACATAAGTGCATTTAATAATTATGTGGGTACGTAAATACATTCTTATGTATCTATACATTTACTTACAATTAAAAATAATGTGATTGAACGCTGTAATAATTTTTAAGGTCAAAACAACCTACACAGTTCATTTTTATTCACAATTACAATACCAAATAATAATGAATTACATTATCGTATTATAACTATAGACACATTTACATGCGTTATAATATGTTGATCTATATTTTAAGTATATTTATTATTGTGCATTTAAATGATTTATGAAATGATGTTATATGTTCTGTATATGAACACTTAAAGATGCTTAAAGTGTACATAAAGTAATTGAAGATAAAATTTATATTTTAAGGTTGAATAAAAAATCAAAAATTTATTAAACACAAAAATAAAATAAAAAAGTGAAAAAAGAAAAATAGTATGCAAAGAAAGAAAAATACAACACAAAATTTTGTATAATAAATAATTTTAAAAATTTGCAATTTAAAATGATGAATTGATTTGAAAAATTCACCTTGAACCTGAATTATAATAAGAATCACATAATTGAGATTTAAATGTATCTGTGTAACAATAAAAAATAGTGAGCAAAACAAAAATAAACCGAACAACAAAAAAATTAAATTTTAAAGTGGAAATTCGCTTAACCTTGTCACATTTGAAAAAATGATTTTTTTTTTTGATTATTTTCACTTGCATATCGAGAAAAATTTTCCACATTTTAATAAATTCAGATGATTTTAATTTTTCAATTGTTAATTGTATGAATGAATTTTTAATATTATAAAAATTAAATGTCCATTACCTTATGATATTTTTTAGTATGATTGAATTGTTTTTTAAAATTTAAATTTTTGCATTTGTAACGAATTATTTCCTTGACAGACTTGTATAGTTGAAAATATATTCTACAAAATTTTAAATTCAATTCATTAATCACTTTATTGTCTTCTAAAACAGTTTTGAAATCAATATAGGTATTTTTACATTTAATTCACAAATTACACATGTTCTCTTTAGATATTAATATGTAAGTGAATGTAAAAGGATTTATTTTATAGATCAAAATAAAAAATAAAATATGTTAAATAAATGGTATGACTCAGATAAAAATTATGTAAGAAAATGTCTACAAATATTTTATGTATAAAAAAACAAAAAACAAGAATAAATATAATAACAAGACAAATATATTTTATTTTTATATATTTTTAATATAAATAAATAATTCAGAAAAAGTAACAAACTCTATGTAATGCACATTTCATACAGACAAATTTATACAAAATTGCATAATACATAAAAATGTGTATTAGCCTATAGATATACATATGTATATGTACATATATGTATGTAAGACTGTATAATTGTTTATATCACAAATTAATTTAGTGTGATTATATGGCCAGGTTTAATAACTTCAAACATATAAATATACCAAAAGAAAATACTATACATACCAATCAAATATGTACATATAAGTAAAAAACTTAATAAAACAAAAAGATTTAAAAAAAGAAACATAACAAATTAATATAAAACTAGTTTAACCAGATTTTGATTAATTGCTTTTAAATCATTTTATAACTATTCACATTCATTTATGTAAGTATTGTATGAATAAATGTACACATGTATGTACAATAAAAGAGTGAAAGTTTTATTATTTTTTTTTATGATAACTTAATCACAAAACTATAAAAAACATACATATATAATTTAATATTGTATATATGTTTTGATTGTACGCGAAAATAAAAGAAAATAATTTTTTTTTTAATTAAACATGAATAACGAAGTAAACTGCGCAAACATATTTAATTTTTTAGGCAAACTTTAATAAAATTAAATTTTAATTACAATTAAATAAGTATAAAATTACATAACTAATTTCGTGAGATTTTAGTTACAAATTTGTATAAAGAATATTAATGAAAATCTCCCTTAGGACTTAAATGACATTCAAATATGTTCTGTCGTATATTATTACACGTTTCATTGAAAAATTCTGTTTTTATTGAAAATTTTTCAGTAAATCTTAAATGAAATTAAATCGACAGGAAGAATCAATTTAAAGCATATAATTACGCAGAACATTTTTAATGAAATTTTACTTTCATTTTCTCTTGCATAATGCAAAAATGTTTTATTTTTACCTACATATGAATGTATCTATATATAAAGACCACTGTATTATTGCTTGCATGCAAGTTAACAGGTAGGGGAAAAATGCAAAATTTTTAAAAAATGAAAATACCTGTCTAAATATTATGCAATTAACGGAAATAAAAATGAATTCATTTGTAATTTTAAATATTTTAATAATGGACATGTATTGAATAATACTCGTATAATAGCATGTACGTTCATTGAGTCATTACCTTTTATATATGCATACATACATACATGATATTTATTATTTATATTCATTATATAAAAATGAAATGATATCATACAAAAGGTAAAAGGGTGAATGTACTTAAAGGAAAAAGTAAAAGATCCAAACAATTAAAATTTTTTAAAAATTATTATAGTGAAAATAACACATGAAGAACGCTCATTGTACATTATACAAATACATATGTATATGTACATATACATTTAGGAATTAAATTTGTACTTCAGGTGCAATTTCCTCATAGGATCTCCTTTTAAATATTTTTGTTCGATTTCCTTTGGGTAGATCCCAATCAGAAAAAGTACAATACATTTTATTGTTATATACATATATGTATCTGTGATGTATGTATGTGTACAATAACAGGATTTTTTTTTATTAGTTTCATTATTATGTCATTATTATGATTGTAATAATATGTGTAACCTCATCAAATTCATGTATTCAATTCAATATTATTAACTTGTTAATGAAGAAAATTGAGTACTTTCAATTTTTTAATTTTTTTTTCCTTTTCAATTGTATTGAATGCCTGCTAAATGATTTGTTATTGTTGTATTCGCATAAAATATTTACATACATATTATTTTTTATATTGAAAAGTTTATACATTCTGATTTATTTAAATTGCAAATATACATGAAAAAGAGTTAATAGATAGTTTACTCTATTCTAAACTAATCCTGAGGTTGTATGTTGCATTTACATATAGGTATATTACATTAGATTAAACGTCAATATATGTTGTGTTTCATATAAATGTTGATGTATGTACGTGTGTATATATTTATGTATGTATTTGTCTATGATAAGTGTACTTATAATATAATAATATCGACCAGGTGTTCAAAGTTCGTTTATTGTATGCAGCAAATGTGGTTTGTTTATTTATTTATTTATTTTTTTTAAATTTTATTTTTATTTTTTGTTTTATTATAAAAATGAAGATGACAAACTACTTTGCAGTCGATAACCTGAAACGGTTCTTTCACCTTTCATTTACATATAAACTTATTAAGTACTTTTAAGTTTGTACATACCTATTGTATATACATTTATTATTGATCACATACTAGATTATGTATTACGATAGCGATTAGCTACATACTACATAAAAACAAGCATGTATTGAAAAATGCATGCATGTACATAGTAAAAATTCTTAAGTAATACATTATACCTATATCTTACCTATGCACATGCAAATATTAATTAAAAATAGTAAAATAAAATGCTTGTTAATGTTTGCTGCAATTTTTCGATTCAAAAAAAAAAAAAAAATCTACTTAAATAATAAAACTTAAAAGTATGAAAGGAAATGTTAAAGATAACTTCTAAAATTTGTACATACCTATCTAAGTATTGATGAGATTTTTACTTTAGCTATGTACCTAGATATTCTACCGGAAATTAAATTACTTCCTTTAAGTACAAAAACTAAGTGATGGGTGAATAATTTGAAGAGAAAATCAATTTGAAAAGAATTTCTATCTAGATATTTTTACCAATTGTGAATAGTTTTATCTCATTTCTCAAAGGTCAGTCAACTTTATTATATTATACTGCAATACATATTTTAAAATATATAATTCGGAAAAAAAAATTTTTTTTTTCATATCATTTATAACTTACGAATTCCAATCAAATATGCATGAACAAATAAACTTATTACTTATACTGTATAAAATATGTAAATGCCAGGTATAAAAATGTTTTCTAAATTCCATAAAAATATATGTTATATATAAAAAAAATCTGTGTTTTCTTTTTTTAAATTCATTGGTATACAAATTGTCTTCATACATTTTATTCTATTCACGTATTCATATTCAATGTCTTAAATGAAAGCATTTTCACATATGCACATACACATTATCGTTAAATTATTATTATTTTTTTCATAGTTTAATTATTATTATTATTATTATGAATATTTGTTTATTTATTAACATATAGAAAATATGTACTAAATTTATTAAAACCAAGTTCTACATACCAAAATATAAATACCTACAACACACATTTACGTTACATACATGTATTATTGTTTTTAAAACCTCTTAAAATTTTTTTTCATCGTTATATGTTATCCATAAAACAACTTCATGCTATCACTTTTAACCTCAAAAAATAGTGTAATTTTCATGTCAATCGAATCTTAATTCCATATGAAAATTTAAAAAATTTTTTCCTATTTTAGATACATTGCTTGGTATACATGAATATGTATTAGTTCTTATCATTATTCATTTTATTGTAACGAACATGCTATTATTATCATGTCCGTTTGTTATTTGACTTTAAAATGCATTAATAATTCATTGATTGTGTGTTTACATTTTACAAATACATGTAATCGTATGTATTATCTTATTATTACAAGTGTACAAATATATGTATGTTGCGTACGGGTCTATTTTATACATTTGTAATACTACAAATTACTATCTCTCTACTTCTTAAACAATTGAATATTTATACGTATAAATAAGTAGAAGTATCTGACTTAGCAGGTAATACATATTTGATGAAGTGAAACAACTCACTGAAGTGAAGATTTACCTGAAAATTAGTGTCATGACTTCATGTGTATATGAACTTGCGTACAAGAAAAAAAAAACAGAATTAATAGAAAAAAAAATGGTATGCATATGAATTTAACTGATAAACAAAAAAAAACTATATATACATAAAATCAACTACAAAAAATATTTATGCCTATATGCATTTACAATTAATTGTTAAGTAAATTCGTGTGTACGTAGATAAATATTCGAAAATATTTAGTACATAACACATACGTACATAAATAAATAGTCGATAATTTTTGCATTTTAAACGCATTACAATCGCTTATTTTGCAAAAGACAAGAATTTAAAATAAAAACGACATGTCGATTAAATTAAAAAAGGTATGGGGGAAGATCGTATACAAATGATTTGATCTTCGTCATATTGTCATACAATATATAATAATCAACACATATACATAGATATATCAAACAATTATACCTGGTATTTTAAAATAAAAGATATAAAGAATTACTTATGCTAATTTAAATTTTATGTGAAATGAAATTTTTATAACTTTTGTCGTCACTTCTTTATCTATATGTAAGACAACACATTACGTTTACTATAAATGTGCGTACAATATATATATACGTATACATACATGTACAATTAGAAAAAATTTTCAATTTGCATACTTTATGTACATACATGTATTTATATGATAAAATACTTATTTGTATATTTACAACTAAAAAAGCCATCACTATATATATGAATATAATGTACAATACCTATACATAATTTCTAAATGATTATGAATTCCAAAGTGTAATAGAAATAATTTTTTGATATTTTCTTTTTATTTTTAAGAAATTAAAAAAACAAAAATCGTATTTATAGTTTCATATACTTGTATACTTACAATACATACTAAATAATATATTTTTTTCTTGGTTTTATTACAGAACGATTGAACAACGACTTTTGTTAATCTACGATAAAACAGTAATGAATTTGACTTTGGTCAGTGTTGGTGAATGAGAAATTTTATAAGTTTTTGTTTTTTTTTTTTTGATTTGAAATGAGTGTTCGAAAGTAAAAGAAAAAATTAATAAAACAAATTAAATATTTAACAAATAAAGTAAAAATAACAAAAAAAAATACATAAATAACGATAATTACAAAAAATATGTTTAATTTTGTTTTGATAAAATTATTTTGAATTTTGTTTTTTTTTTTTTTTAAAATGAATGCCGATATCGGAAAATATCATTCAATTTCAACAACAGATGATGAAAATAATTTTCAAATAAGGGATGAAGTTGATTTTGTAAAAACAACACCAAATACATCATCGAATCCTATACAAAATGGTGGAATGAATAAAGTAACATTTAAAGATTCTAGTAATAATTTATTAACGAAAAAATTTATTCCTGGTACATTATATGGTGATTGTGAAGTGAAAACAAGTATTAAATCATCGCTATCAACATTAGAAAAACTCGCCATATTTAATATTCACAAAAAACGTACAGAACAGCAATCATCATCATGTTCCTCTTCAGCACCAACAACAACAACAACAACAAATTCTGTACCAGACCGAAACAATATCAAAGAAAAACATCGATTTGTAAAGAGTGCATCAATAGCACGTCTTTTAGGCAATACTTATAATACGAAAAAATTTGAAAATGATATAAAAAATTCTACACAAAATAGTTCATCATCAAATAGCAATGGAAGTGCTAATAATAATGCTGGCCCAATGAATATGAATACAAGACGTTTCGCGAATGCTGAACGTTTTCAAAAGTGCTCAAATTTTGATGATGCAAATGCAAATGATACATCTTGTTGTTTACAAGATTTTCGTGAAGATGATAAAGATTTTAGTGCAAAAGCTTTTCGAACAATTTCACGTAGTTTAGGGAAATTGTGGTGGAAAAGGACACATAGTGTTGAAATAAGTACCCCAGATCCAGAATATAAAGTGTCATATTTAGGGAATGTTTTAACTGGATGGGCCAAAGGTGAGTACTTTTATATTCATATAGAACTGAATATAATATAATTGAATTTTGCCTAAGAAATTTAAAAAAAAACTCTTTCACCTACAAAAAAAAGTAAACGTTGAATACTTAACATTTTTGACTTCATTTAGAATATTATAAAACATTTTTTTTTAAATTTTCAATTTGCATTTGTTTGTTCATAAATAACACTCATATATCGTGAAGGTCAATTTGAATTTCAAGGTCTGAAATAGAGCGGTATTATCGAATAACAAAACATACTTTTATTTGTATCTAAGTATCTACATATGTGTGTATATTTCTCGGTTACTCGAGCCACACAAATTTTTGTAGAACTTATCGTTATACACAGAGCTTTAAAAAATAAAATCCAATTATGTATAAGAAAATGTTTTGTATGTCATCGATTGTTGTTCTGTTCACCTGAGGCAATATTTATATAAAAATAAATATATACATGTACATATATTATGTACAATAAAACAGCAAACATGAATGTATGTATATGAGTTGCAAACATTAAAAATATCAAGTTTAGAATTAAAGAAAAAAAAAATGGTTCAAAATAACCACTTTTAAAATCTGACATCAATTCAAAAATCTGTTTTTAATTTTCTTTTGTTTTAAAATTTTAATCTTGTAAAAATATAATTGCTATTTGAGTTATGTTCTCTTATATGCATGCGAGCACTTAAGAAAAGGTGTGGCATGATATTTCTATCTAGCTTATTTTTTTTTTCTCGTCGTTTAATAATAATCTAAAAAATTCTTTTTAAATATTTTAAATTAAAATTTCACGTATTTGTTTTATAATTTAGTTAAAAATGTAATAAACAATTTGTTTTTTAAACAAATACAATACTGTATTACAGTGCAAAAAATTTATAATAACATATTTGTACTAATTATTCTGGTATCTTGTATTAAATAAAATTCAATAACATTTTTTACATAATTTTTTTATAATTCTTTTTACATATTTACAAAATTCATTTTCAAAATTCTTGAATATATTTGATCTTGAAAACCTAGATTAGATTTTTATATGAGAAATTCCAATTTCAACAATCACACATTTTTGTTTTTACATAGCGATTTTTTATATTTATCTAGAAATTAAATTATTTAAAAAAAAAAAATGCAATTTATTTTAAAAACAAAAGTGAAAGTGTAAATATGTAAATAATTATTTAAAAAACAAAAAACAATACAACTACAAAATAAAAACTTGAATTTTATTTTGAATTTATTAGCTTTAACGTAAGTTTTAAGTGATAATTATGTTAATTATAAAAACATAAACTAATTTAAACCAAGAGAAAAAGGCAAATTATAATACCTGTCTAGTGTGTTTTGAAGAAATTATTTTATTTTGTAATATTTTTATATCTTTTGCTTTTTAAAGTTAACTGAAGTAGCCATTTAATGATGTGTGCAAATTGTCAATATAACTGACCTTTTGTTACTTTTGCTTTGTGTACATTTAAATTAATACAAATATGTACATATATAAATAAAAATGGCGCTAAAAACACCTTCAAATATTTGAAAATCAAATTCAAAAAATAAATATAATTGTAAATTCAGAATGCTATAAATATATAATATGTACATGTATGTATTTATTATGCATTCGTTCACCTTGCGAATTTGTATTTCTTTCACACAAATCATTATTGTTTGTTGTTACAAAAATAGCGCCTACAGACTACAGGTGTAATACACCATATGTGTAATTCTCACATCATATGTATGTATTTCGATTTTCGATACTATCTAAGTATAGTTATAATATCACCCACATGCATATCACAAAATAAAATAAATAACGTTTTTTTTCTTTTTAACGTGTTAATGCTACAAAAAAAATTATAATATTTGCAGAAGATATAAAATTAAGTTCAAAGACCTTATGTTGATCTCTAAAAATAAATATCAAAGAATGAAAAATTCATAAATGAATTTTATTAACACAAATTAAATTTAATTTGTAACTCTAAAGTGATCTGTTTGATTCAAATAGGATAGAAAGTACCTACATATTTTCAATTTGATTCCTTTTAGGCTAAAATTGGGTGGTATTTTGTATTTTTTTTGTTTTTTGCAAAAATAAAAATCAAAGGAATATCGATTGTTTTCATTTTAAAAATTTCA
The DNA here is from genome assembly GCA_963971155.1 of Anthrax anthrax. NCBI lineage: Eukaryota > Metazoa > Arthropoda > Insecta > Diptera > Bombyliidae > Anthrax > Anthrax anthrax. Next base: position 26,238,218 of record OZ020119.1, read on the forward strand.
ATTGCTTATTTTAATTTTTTTTAAATAATTTTTAGATAAAAAAATTCAAGGTTTTTCACAATGAAATTTTTGCGCACTTTTACAATATCAAAATAATTAATATAACAACGTGCTATTTAATTCAATTAAAATTGAAAATTTTGATATTTAATTGATACCAGTTTAAACTGGACAGTTTGAAAAAAACAAATTACTTAAAAAAATATTTTTAATTATTGAATTATCGTTAAAACGAAGACAAATTATACATTGAGCTTTTGTTATATTACGTTTATTCAAAACCATTTGAAATATTTTAAATTTAATTTTATAACAGAAAAAATAATCGAATACATTTTCATGTTTATCTTTTTCGCAAACATTTAAGATCTATCATCCCACATGTCGGCCTTAAAATACATCCATGTGTACAATAATAAGATTAGATACAAACTTTGTAAATTTATATAGCTTGAATGCTATAATCATTTTTGTACTTTGTATTAATTATTGTTTTAATCGTCTGAAAATGAGATTTAATCGACTGTAATTAAAGGCGAAATTAATAATTTATTTGAAAATTTGTATAAGTATAAATACTGAATTTAGTTTTGTTCAAAAATGTTTGATAATAAAATAATAGAATAATACAACGAATTGCAATGCCATAGCTTGAGAAGAACAACATAAATTTTGTTTTTGCAATTGTTCTAAAGGTTTTTTACATTCTACATTTAAATTTATCTTTTAATATCCTAGTCACATAAATTGTTATTTCTGATTATCGCAATTCAATTTGATTATATATTTTGTGGTATTTGAAACTTAAAATCAAATCTTTTTAATCAGAATCATTGTATTTTTATACCATTTAAACATCTGACAATTATTATTGTTTCATAATTGTGTGTCTGGATATACATTTAAATAATTAAATTTGCTTCATTGTTATTAAGTATCTATTATTATCCATTGTTACTATCTCCATGTAAATTATGTAGATACAGATGAGTATTTAATATTGAAAAAAAAAGTGCAAAAATCATATGAAAATTACAATTGAGAAAAAATCCCCAGAGTTTGAGCCATCATATGCATATTAATTATACCTGCCCTGTATATTTTATTAATTATAAAATGTACTGACTTATCTTTGAAATTATGTACATATGTATGTATGTTGACTTTATGAAATTGTAACTTTGAATAAAACTGCTTTTTTAAAAATTATTAAAAATTCCACTTGCAATTAAAAATAAAATAAATAACGAAATGTCCAAATTATTTTACTTTTTGCAGTACACACTCTACTCATATTAACATGATTTCCTCAAGTTCAATATACATATGTATGTATGTGTATATATAATTTCCGATCAAGTAAATTAAATTTAACTCTCCATTATGATTATCACATGCAAATGGCTGAGCACAAATCTATTTAAAATACCTGGTTTGTGATTATTAATTTGCATAACTAGTATTATCTTAAAATAAAAAGTCGTGCAAAACAGCCTATCAATATATTATACAAAACAAGACGTAATCAATAAGCTATAATTTTTATAATCTTGTATGAATATTATTTCCACAAAATTAAATAAAAAGCAAAAAAAAAAAATAGCAGATATCCTCTCCCCATCGCATACATGTATATCCATATTTGTACATGTATTGATTTATATTATATTTTTTTATTTATACCTATATGTACATACATAGATATAATATTGTTATTTTAATTTTTATTTTCGTTTGTAAAGAAAACAACAATAACATAAAGTTAGATAATAACTAAAATACATATAAAAGAAAATTTATGGTTAATATGTATGCAAAATTTAAATTAAAAAACAAAATGCTAAAAAAAAATTTTGCATAAAATCGAAACAAGAAAATCAATTGTATGCCATAAATAAATAAATGAATAAATTGTGAGAGTATGATTAAAACATGATTGATAATAAATATAAATGTGTAGCGTTTTTACAGTGATATTTTTGCATACATGATGTACAAAGTCATTATCATACATTATCAAGTAGATTTTTATATGTATATACATATACCAGGTACGCACACCTGAATACAAATGAAAGTAAATTAAAATTTTTATCTCAATTTTTTTTTTTGTACATTCGAATTTATTTGAATTTATTCTTTGTTTTCTTTTTTATCTATATACGTATGTGTGTCGTTTTTAAAATTGAAAACATTTTTTTTTTCAATCAACTTGTTTATCAACTAATTTAAAAAAAAAAAATCACATATATTCATATGTACATACATAAAAAATTTTATAAACACAAAATAAAATCACACAAAACGCGTATATTTTATAAAGAAAAAGATTGTAACTCTAAAAGATAAAACAACGAAAAAAAAAATTTTAAACTTTATTTATTGTAAAAATTTTAAATATTTCCGATGTATCTATGACAAATTTACATAAAATATCATTGAATAAGCAAAAATTTATATACAAAGTATGTAAAACAGGAAATGTATTGTGTTTTATGGTGTGTATCTATGTGTTGTAAACATGTGACAACTTGAATAGAATAAGAAAAATAATAGTTTTTTTTTGTACATATTTTATTTACAAGAATATTTTCAAGTTTTTCTAGAAATTTCAGATTTTATAATTATTTTTAATTCAAAATTTAAATAATCGTTAAGTACAATTGAGAAAAACAACAAACAAAAGCAAAATAAAATAAAGACAAAAAAATTTTTTATAACGAAATTTTTAACAAAAAAAAAAAAAAAAAAAATTAAAAACGAAAATCCTTAATTCAATGTAATTCTGTTTCGTTCTTTACTTTTAATGTGAAAGTATTAACGTATATGTAAAATTGTACGAAATTATAGTAAATACGTATAAGTATGTAACATGTAGATATAGTCAATTTTGAATTTTTATATTTCAAAATTCGTAAATAAATAAATTTTTAACGAAATAAAATCAAATTTCAAAAAAAATGGTGATCATATTTACATAATGCAAATAATCGCATCACAATTCACATATCATATTACGTAAACGATTTGTATGTACCATATTTGTACGAACATATGTGTGAGGATACGTAAAAAAGAAATTATATGTATACAAAAAAATAAACCACAAAATAGTATTTTTCCGGTCAATATTTTCACATTGTAAAAATTTCTATTGTTTTCTTTTTGAAAAGATTTCAATCTTTCAAATTGCAAATTTGAAAATTATTGAAATAAAAATAACAATGATAACATTTATGTATTAATAATAATGATAATAATTTAAGTACCCGTACTTATAAAATGTATTTATATATGTACGTTTGTATTTTATACATACATATGTACATACTTCATACCTTTATGTACTTATGTAGATAAATACTAGTATAAATCACCGTCCATCATGAATCGTGATTATGAACAATTACTCTTGTTGCGTCACAAATTATTTTAATGTTACAAATGTACATGGCAAATTTTAAATTGTTAATAATTTACCTTAATTACATATTTAAATACATGAAAATATAACTTTATTGAAGTACAATACAATTTACTTTATTACAAAGTGTACACTTTCTTTCTAACTATGTATAGGTGTACAATTGTTTGTAATTTATAAATTTGATAAAAATCATAGAAAAAAAAAAAATTACAATGAAAATTTTCCCTATTTATGATATAACACAACATTATTATCATTTGTTATTGTTTATTATAGAGTAATTTTTCTTAATAAATAATTTTCATTCATTAGAAAGTAAATATAAAATTTAAGTGATAAAATAGAATTTTTCAGGAAAACATTCACATACTTAAATGTATTCGATTTTTTCAATAATTTTTTTATATAGATAGTCAATAGTTTTGTTATCTTTAATTAAATATAATAATTTTATGGTATTTTATTTTGCCTTTTTTATTTTTCATATAATATAATTATCATGTTATATAATAAAATATGAATGTCATGTCTTTAATCACAATACTAACGATTTCCTTAATGAATACTTCGTCAATGCTTTAATACAGCTTTAGTTCTATTTATAGTTCATGCTTAAATTATTATGAATAGATGCGTGGGATTTATAGTTAGAACTTCATCATAGTTCATTCATTATAGTTTAGAATGATATAATATGTACATATAGTGATTATTATTATTATATAAATAGAATGTCAAAGAAGGGGTAAATGGTGTTCAATCAATTGATTAATGTAATAATACAATTTTTCTCGTTACATTGTTCAATTAAATTAAATGTCATATAATATAAAATCTCTTGTTTTTTATATGGCATTAAAAAAATAATACATAATTAATATTTCTTATAATGTCGAAAATTTAATATTAAAAGATTCTAGAAAAATTTTAATATTAATTAAATGAAAATCCCTTTTTTGTGTTGATTTAATTTCATTTAGAAATTTTCTATCCTCTCTTCACTATGTTGGTAAATACATAAATAATGTTGTTCTAGTTTTACTTGATTCAATTTTAATTTTCATTTTTTATTCAAATTTTACCTGACATTACTTTGAAAATCATGGTTATTTATTATGTATTTGATAAATGAATTAAATAGATAATAATAAAACTAGATTTAAAAAAAAAAAAAATTTAGAAAAAAAATTTCGCACCTTCTAATTTTCATAATAGACAAAGTTTTCTCACCTACTTAACATTATAACGTTAAAATTATTTCATTTTATACGATACTATACACCTATACATACATTATTAATAAGTCAATCAGTTTTATTTGCATATAGGTAGATTGTGTACATATTAAATACATAAAAGTATTTAAAAATCTACAGACTGTAACGGTACAACAATGTGCATATGTATATTAAAATGCATACAATACAAAAATAACGCCTACATATTTTTTATTTGTATTGATATTTCGCATACTTATACTTATATATCCGTATATAGTCACAATTTTGAATAGATACATACACACATACGCTGCACTTTTTCATATTTGCACGTTGCACATTGTACAGTTTTATTTATTTGTACAAGTATGAATGTGTGTATTGTACATACACGATGATTATTAATAGATGCATTGTGTTCATTATTTAATTTGTATCTATACATACATATGTACATGTGTACATATATATAATGAGATATAGTAGAAATATGTATGAAATAGAAATATATATATGCACATATGTATATACGACCATATACGTATATAATGCTAAGCTAATAATATAACAAATAACTTCGTCCCACTTTAGTCTGACAATTAATTTAAATAAATGACGGTCATACATGTAAGCGACTTGTTGCAAATATAATTCAACTTATTTGTACCTACATATATGTATGTATGTATATATGTACTATATATGTAACAAAAGCATACATAAAAATACAAAAATATATACACATGTATATATAATTTAAAGTCTAATGCAATCGACTTGATATGACGACGACAACGACAAAATAAAAACATTTTGAAATAAATTAGGTAAATAAATCAAAATAAATTATAGAGTATGAATTCAAGTTCGTAATACTGTTATTTACCTGAGAACACAACAAATAACAATAATAAAAATAAAAATAGTATAAAAAAAAACAATAAGTGAAAAATTATAGAACATGATGATTGAAAATGTGGAATATGTACAAAAGTACACAGAACACGTACTATAGAGGATAGAGTTAACATGTACATATCTACAATATAAGATAACTAATATTTTCTTACATACCTATGTATATTAGACGACAAGATGCATTGACAATATTCATATTGTACTTGTATAAACAAAGATACTAATATTTATGTGCATGTAACATTACTTCAAAAAATTTTTAAAGCACATTTTATACATTGTACTGTACCTACATTTTTTACAGTAAACTTAACCATAAGTTGATGACTATAAGCACCCAGAAGAAACTACCTATGTGCAAAAAATGCAATTCAAATCTTCATGAATGAATATGCTAACTTCAAAGTATGTACCTACAATAAAAAAAAGCTCCAAGATGCAAATACATAAAAAAAGGCGTACATGCCACATACATTATACATTATGTATTTATATTACGTACAGATAGTACATTTGGCACATGTTGTACGTAGATCATTATTATATTCTTGTTCTGCTCATTGGCTATGTATATTTTCTACAAATACGGACATATATTTTTCTTTCGATTTCAGAACAAATCACTTTTAGCGCTTTAACAACAATTAACCTACCTGTTCCTTTGTACCTGTACTAATGTTCTTTGTAATGTTGGTACATATTTAAAAAAATGTGAATCTTTTAACTAAGTGTACAAGCGATTTAAATGTTCTTATTATTTATTTATTTATTTATTTATTTATTTATTTTTTATAATGTAGTACTAAGTATAGTAATTACGTTTACTTATGTGAACTTGAATAGGTCACGATCGACACAAATTAAGGCTGCTCACGATATCATTAAATAATCGTAAACATAGTAAATATACGTATACTTCAATTTTATTAGAATATTTGATTGTATTTTAATTGTATACCTTTCTGTAATTGAAAAATAAAAATTCTTAAATGTATGTTTTATTTAAACAAAATGTACAGATAATAATTTATCCGCTTGTATGTAGATATCTAACATAGTCGTACATGTAGTATAGGTACCCGTGTGTTTAATAAACTTTAGAAAAAAATTTAATTACATTGTATAAATAAAAGCGGAAGCCACACTATTAAGTGTCAAATTAATTACAAAATTTTATTAATAATTTCAACAATATAACATTTGAATGTTGCGAATTACATTTTACTGTTTTTTTTTAAATTCCTCTTAATAAATTCTTAACATTTTTGTTTTGTTAAAAATTGTTCAAAGCTGGTAAAAAAAACATTCATCTTTTTTTTTCAAGTTTTTTATCATCACAGTTAAATTAACATAACTTTTAATTCAAACACATACATTTGTATGTGTGTGCGAGTCTTTCAAAAATTCAAGTAAAAAAGATAACTAACAATGAAATGAATTCAAATTTACTAATGGCAACGTACATAGGTATGTATATTATTAATTCAACTATGTAGAGTCAAGCTAATTTTTAATGTATTGAATTTTTTAAAATATAATTTGAAATGATTCAAATATCTGTACAAAAAATTAACAAAATTTTAAATTTGATTTTTTATTTTTTTATTTATTTTTTTTTTCTTTTTTGGATAAGTAAAAGGAATCCGAAGACAAATTTATTTAAATTTAAATTTTGAAAGAATAACATTTGATATTTTGTTGACTGCATTAGGTTTATTTTTGTATACGTATAATATTTTCTTTTTGTGCATTGAAAATTAAATTTTATATCTAAAAAAGTTCACATGACATACGAGTGTTAAATGAGGCTAATTGACAAACGACGTAATCCATTCCATATTAATTATTATACGTATCGTATGTGTGATACGCCTGTGTTGAAAGCCAGCGCATTAATATTTAATTCTTACAGATACAAATACAAATAATTTAGTCCATTTATGTATGTGTAAACACATACACAATTGTAAATATATAACGATTAAAAAAATTTATCTAAAAATATGAAATTCTTGAGTATCCAGAATTACTGGTTCTATTATTTTTTTAAATATTTATTTTATTTATTTAATTTTTTTTTTGTTTTTTTTTTTCTGTAAAAAAATTAATTTCAATTATAAAATTGTCGCTTTATTCTAAATTTTATGAATTTATTTATTTTTAGTTTAAATATTTAAAAAAGAAACCAATTTTAGCATTTTTCGGAAGCAAATCTCTCGGTTAACTCCTCTCTCACGTACGCTTTGTTTGTTTAACTATATAGTAGCTGGGAGTACACGATTGTAAGAGTATTTGTTATTTATAATTTATTTTGCTAAACTAACAAATATTCAAATACAACATTTCACATTTGTATTTGTTTTTCTATTTTAATTATATTATAAGCGACATGATTATGCTAATGAAAATCAATTTATGTATGTTAATTAACTTCGAAATCATTAAAAAAAATGAAAACATCGATTATTTTCTTTTTTTTTTTTTTTTTGTGAATTTCTGTACAGTAAATTTGTATGAATGTGTGTACTTCAAAGGCAGGTTTTTTGTATTTTATGCGGAAATAAACAAAAAAGAAAAGTCTATCTAGTTCTAAATGTAGAAAAAAAAAGAAGATCAAGCAAAATTGTTTTCTTAAGGAAAACAAAAAAATTTTCATAAAAAAGCTTTAAATATTAATTTAAATTATAAATACTTTTATGTGTGTATTTTTCTTTTTTAAATACAAGCAAATATTTTTATTTTGAATTTTTCCTCTATCTTTGTTTATTATTTTACTTAAGTGGAAAATTTATACCTATGAAAACCACTTTGTAATCCGATAATAAATTTTTCAAATAATCAAAAATACAATTGTTTTTGTCTTGTGATTTATTGTTTATTTTTTGATTTAGGTAAATTTAACAGAAAACTTTTCCTACACCAAATTCTTTATTTTTCCCTATTTCTTCAGATTATTCGGCTTTTTCATTTATTTAATTTTGTATTTTTTAACAAACTCATGTGCCTTTTTGCCCGTTGCCTCTAAAGTTCACTTTTTTCTAATATATTATGTATGTATTTCTGATATTGAAAAAAATTTCAAAAAGTTTTTCCGAAACGTCTTACTAATATATTTTGGCAAAAATAAATATTTAAATTGAATTTAAAAATAAACAAATTAAGTTTTATTTATCATGAGACCACTTAATAATATTTTAAGTATGTTTACATATTTTGAATAATTATTTAAGGAAATTTCCAATTAAAAATACATTTTATATTATTTTTGTCAATTATATATTTACAAAGTTCTTAATTTAAAAATTGACTTACACGTGAAAAAATAGAAGCGGCATTTTTATCAAATTTTTTAATTGTATTAAATTGAAATCATGCGGAAGATATTTCGAAATTAGAAAAATAACAGAACATAATTAACAAATACGCATTTTATGTATTTGCAAATTATTGCAAATATGAAATGTGTTATATGTATGTACATAGACAAATCTAACGTAAAAATTTAAATCAACATTGATCTCATATGTTATATCATATTCACGTACACACCTGTATTAATAAATGCGTTTAAAATTGTTTTATTTGTTTATCATCAATAATTATTTAAACTTTTTGAAAAAACATTATTTTAACATATTTTTTATATTTAACATTTTTATTTACATGTATACAAAATTTGCTTTTCACATTTTTTAGGTGAAGGCTGTGTCGAAAAGCCATTAAATACACTTTGGCGGAATTATACACAAAATCACAAACCTGATGTTATAATGCGAATACGAGTGTGTGCTTCAGGTCTTAAAGCAACAACACGTCAACATGGTTTAACTGAATATTGGTCACATCGTATTACATATTGTTGTGCACCAAAAAATTACCCAAGAGTATTTTGCTGGATATATCGACACGAAGGAAGAAAATTAAAACATGAACTTCGATGTCATGCAGTTTTATGTAACAAAGAATCAGTAGCTCAAGATATTTGTAACACTTTACGAGTAAGTTAAAATTAATTGGAAATCAAAATAATAAATTAAGAAAAAAATGTTATTTTATTATTTTTTTCTTGTTTTGTTTTACTTTTAGGAAAATCTTGATCGAGCTTTAAGAGATTTTAAAAAGGAAAAAATTTCTAAACAGAATGCTCGTTTAAGTTTGGCGAATGCTATCTATGAGAATCCAAGTCTGCCTAGAAGAAAAATTTTGTTAAGTGTGGGTGGAAATAATTACAGGCCACCACTGGAACGATCTAAATCAGCTCCGAAATTAATGGCAATTGAAGAAGCAATTGGTGAAGAAGATGGTGAAACAGAACAAACCGATGAACCAGAAATGCCGTCATGTTGTGCAAAAGATTCATTATACCCAGCTATGACATTAGGTAGAAAAAGATGTCGACGAGGACATTCAATACGACGACCGGGAAGAGGATTTACATCAAGATCATCTTATGCAGCTTCAAATAATAACAATAATATTAATAATAACAGCGATAACAATAGCAATAACAATACATGTACACAAACAGTCAGTTTTGACCACTCAAGTGAATGCAGAGAAGATAAAACCAAAGAATCTATTAAGGAACTTTGTCATACTATGTCGAAATTTTGTGGAAAAGATGGTGAGGAACTACCGAATTCTACTAAAACAAAATCAGTATCTAGTCTTGGTTCGGATGAAGATGATTTAGAAAAATTACTTAGTTATCATGATTACGACACAAATTCTCCACTGGCTGGTGAATTATTGTCATATTTCGATATGAAAATGAATCCGAAGACAACAAGTTTAGAAAATTTGAACGACAGAAACGATAATTATATGTACGAATCGACAATCACATCTGACCCAAAGTCAAGACCAGCACTTAGTATGGATCATTTGGATAGTTATAGTTGTGAGGAAAGTGTTGACGAAGATGAAGATGATGATGTTGTAGGAGTCGAGGATGTATTTTATTGTCCAGCATCTATTATGGAATTATTACAAAAAACTTCTGCAATCCAAATGACTGATTGTACTGAAAATGAGAATAATACGAGTAATTTTTTTGAGAATAGTAAAAACCCATCAACAATGATGGGTTTAACGAGCAAAACATTACAGCAACAGCACTTAGATAGCGATGAAGGATCAATATCTAGTGGTTGTGAAACCGCAAGTACAGTAACGGCTAACATGGATGATACTTCATTAAAATATAATAACCAATTGAATAATAATCAACAAATTACAACATCTAATTCAGGTAATCTAAATGAAAACGAAGAAAAGTGTTCATCAAAGGATAATAACAATTGTAGCATTTCATTTGATGCAAGCAATAATTTAATGACTACAAAAAACGATCACAATACACACCAAAGACAAACAACAGAAACAGTAATTAATTTTACAAATAATAATGAGGGTATCCATAAAAATAACAAAAGAATTAATTTTATATTGCCAAATTCTGAATTAAATGGAAATAATGGTAAAAATTTATTAACAAAAATACAATGTCAAAAAATTAAAAATAATGATGGAGATGTATCTGATTCTGAATTTAGTGATGAATCTGGTTACGTTGAATTTCAAGAACAAAATATATTACAAAAACGTAAAAAAAGTATTTCTTTATAAATAATTGTTATTTTGTTAAAAATTTGAATTTTCATTACAAAACATTGAAAATATCCTAACACAATAGCATTAAAATTTAACAAATTTAACCAAAAAGTAGTTAATTAGATTAAGAAAAATAATTTAAAAAGGATATTGTGGTTGATGATCTTTAAAAATAAAAAAGCAAATATTATAATTTCATAAATTTATCTAAAATAATTAATTAAATACAGAAATCAAAATTTTTTTTATTTCACTTGTATACTTTAAAGTTTAACAATTTTGTATTTTTTGTTTTTTAATTCAACATACAATAGAAAATATATAATTTTATTTTATGTACTTTATTATCACACCAAATAGTAAAATTAAATTTATAAAATCACATGTATTAAAAGGAAAAGGTACTAGTAGAATTTTTTTTTATATTTTTATCCTTTGATCAAAAAAGCTTTCTTTAATAAATAAAATACATGAAAATATTCTGTGTTTTTCTTTTTAAAGAAAAACTCATTTAATTTATTATTATTGTAATTATATAATTATTCTATCATTTGGATTTTGTTTATATACATTATGTACATTCGTTTTTAAAAATAAAATATTCTAAGTTTAATTAGAAAAATGAATTTGATTGTATTTTAAAATAATAAAAAAATTAAAAATTGATACATACATGTATAGCTCAAAAAAAAAAAAAAATAAATAAATAAATAAAAAATGGAATATGTTAATCTAATATGTATGTATGTAGTTAATTAAAAATGTTTTTAAAAAACGACCATTTATATTTTGTTATTGAAATTTCATGTATGTATGTATGTTTGTATGAATTTGTATTATATTAATTATGTTATGTATTTTATAATGAATATTTTATTCAGAATTATGTATTTCCTTAAAATATAAATTAGAATATATTATGTAGAAAAATAGAAAAAGTATATTGTAATTGATTAGAAAAATCAAATAAATAAATGGATGAATAAACTATGTGAATTATGTTCAATTTTATTTCAATGACTACAAACATATGTATGTTACATTGGAGAAGAATACTCATAAGCGTGATTTATCAATATCAATTACAAATTATTTTACTACTTCAAATTTGTGTCTGACGTCACAGATTTTTAACAGTTCGTTTTAAATTTTGGTATTTTTTAAAAAGGCCAAACTTGAATTGATTTTAAGCATTTTTAAACTTTTAATCTGTAATCTGAGAAATGGCAACACAAACGAATAAAAATAACAGTGACATCTAGAAGTTACAAGTAAGATATAAGAAACTGCATAACCAACTGTTAAAATTCAATATGATAAATTTTGATTTTAATTTTGTTCATAGACTTAAACCAAATTCGTAAAATCAACGAAAATACATTTTTTTACTGTATAAAAATTTAAACAAAAAAACGGAAGTAATGTTTTCACGGTTTCCTTAATTAATTTGTGTTTTTTTTATTAATTTTTATTTACTTGCAAAATTGTTTAAAACTTTTCTATTTCTTGAAATAAAAAGTAAGTAGGTCTATAAATCACGATATATAGTACATAAGTAAGTATGTGCATTATTGCAATTTTTTACAACTCATTCAAATTGTAAAAATGTTGTTATACTAATATTTCAAAAAATTTAATAAAAATTATTATTTTAGTTTTTTTATTAGTATCCCAATAGATTTTTTGTTTTGTATTTCTTATTTCTTTTTCAGTTTTCATTTCCGAAGATGAAATTTAATTTGTGTGAAATTAAAATTGGATAAAATATACAATAACATAATTTAGAAGTTTTCTATATTATCAATAATTTAGTATATAGATATAGTATATAATTTTCGGAAAATGAGTATGATCAAAAAATTATATACAAGGTAATGATTATAATAATAATAAACAACTAATAATAATCAATTACATTCAATGTTCAAATATCTTATTAACCGTGATCTTCATCAATATTATTTTGCATTATTACTACATACATATATTTAGTTACAAATCAAATTATAATAAATTAGTAAATAAATTTTAACGGTCAAATAACTAACAATTGTGTAGCTTTAAACTATTAAATAGTAGATACTGTATAATGTTTGGTTGAATAACTTTCATTAAAGAATAATAATAACTCATGTAAAATAAACTACATGTTAAAAACGTCATTGTTTTATTATGTCTGTATTCATACTGTACAATTTCAATAAATTATTTGTACCTCAATTGAAATTTGTAAAATTGTGTCGTTGTACTCATATACATATTCTTATATAAATGTATAATATATTTATAATGTACAGTATTCGTTGCTGTTATATCGTCAAATTCATATTTATAATAATCATCATCATTACCGCCTTCAACTTTGACAAAGACCCTGTCCTTGTTTCACGAAATTCATGAACCTCAGTGGGTGTCTTAAAGTCTCACACTTTATTTTATATATTGTATATTGTATATATGATTTGAATCGAATAGTCAACAACAACCATTAGGCTCATAAATATGTAGATACGTTGCACATTTTCATGTACTCTCATACGTTATTGTACATTTGTCCGTGTAATGTAACACGAATAAAATATTGTAATGTAAGAAATGAAATATACCAAATATTCATATGCATATATAATTTATATATGCTTATGTAGAAAAATAAAAAACAATATGATCACATATGCATCATGTAACTATATATATAATAAATACAGACATATAGAGTTATAAGTAAATACACAAGATACACAAGATATTATATGAAACAAGAAAACAAGTTAAAGTACCTCGAACTTGGGCTTGGGAGTTTATTGAAACTTCAGCAGATCAGTTTGCCGCTAGCGTTGACGACCACAAAATACAAAACAAAGCAAAAAGAAAGCATAAATGTTATTGAAAGAAATAAAAAAAAAATTATAATCAACCAAAAAGAAAAACTACTACAAATACAATTTAAAACTAGGTCAACGAACAAGGTTGCTTTGCGCCGTTTATATGTACATATACATATATGTACATACGTGTACGTACGTATTTGTATGTACGTATCTATAATTCCATCATGATCCATGCCAACTTTTTCTCTTCTTTTGTTTGCAAACCACGTTTTGATGTTTTCTTTTCATTTTGAATAATGATAACTGAAACCTAGAATTATAAAAGTTTATATATATTTTGAATTGCGAACTGGTTATATTGCTGTTGCTGATACTATGGCTGGTACTGATATTTAAAGAAACCATCAAGTTTTACGTTTATACATTTACACATGAACACTCACATTTGTTTATTGAATTATGTATACAAATGTACATATGTATGTATGTTCATTTTGATCATACAAAAAAAAATGTATACGAGAAACCGGCTTATTTATGGAGAAAATACAAGGTGATGAAACACACGAACTACCAAAAATTATAATAGGAAATTAGGAAAACTTTTATTTAGAAAATTCGACATAGATAATCCATAACAGCTGAATTTACAATTGAACAGAAATGAAAAGTCAAAGGTCGTCAAAAATTTTTAGTTGAAACATTTTATGAGAAATAAATTCTTTTAAAGAAGATTTAACACATCATAATTAGTCTGTACGACATTTTTTAACTCAACTTTTTTTTTTGTTTTGTTTTATAGAAGATTAGGCTTTTTAACCCTTTTCATTTATTATTGATGTTTTAAATAATTCTGAATGATCATGAAGGTGATTGGAAGCAATATCACCCTGTAAACAGTTTTCATGAATTTATATATGCATACTTGCTTATTTTGGTATACAATTTTTCTTTTTAACGTATTTTGCTGTTAAAAAATATTCAAAGAGTTTATAATAAATTTTAAAATGAGAAAACTGGTTATTTTTTAAGGTACCAAAACCAAACCAACTACCACGCAAAATTTAGCAAAATTCAGACTGATCTATGCATAAAGAATTTAAAACCGGATTTATTATATTAAATATATACAATTGATACAATGAATATATATATTTTTTTTTTGTATAAACATTTTGTTTATTTATTTAATGAAATTCTTCATTTCACATTTCTTCATAAATCTTTTTCTTCATCATTTTTTTTTCTTTCTTTCTTGTAGCAATACGTGATTACATACATGTGACAATGTATATTTTTATATCCAAATTACCACGCGATCATATTTACTTACATTTCAAGTTTTATTATTATTATTTTTTTTCTGGGCTCGATAGATTTTATTTAGAATTTAGGAGCCCTCCAGCAAAATTAAATTGCAAGATTTATGAAGACAATTTTTACTACAACAAAATGAGTATATGTACAATATCATTAAATCAGACTAATATCACTATGACAATATATAATGACACGACACTACATGAGTATACCAATTGCACTCAATATACATATATTGGTATGGAGATAATAAAGAAATTTCATTTTATAATATAAAATACAATTTGAATTAAAATTTATACGAAAAATTCATAGATCAGTTCATAATAATATAGATGCATTATAAAATCTATGCAATCTATAGGCATGGCTCTATGAAAACACACTTACTATAATAATGTATATACAAAATAAACTTTAAATTTTAAGATCAATGTCTGCTAAAAGATATCTAGATCAAAAAGAAAAATAAATACATATGTATGTAAATAAATAAAATAGGAAAAAGATAAAGAAAAAAAAAAAAAAAATGTGTATATAAAATTAAATAAAAGAATTTCAAGTTTATAACTTGAATTCAAATATGAAACAATAAAATATTATGGCATTGTGGGTTGTGGGTGATTGTGGGTTGGTTAATATTCATTGTTATACATACACTCAATATTATATTTTATATTCGTAATTCAATTGTAATTACATGAATACATAAGAAAACTGATTTGAAATATTTTATATACTATTTTAAAATAAAAATTCAATATAGATAAATTTTAAAGAGACGTCTTCAAATTATGATAATGATACATTCGTGCGTATGAGTGTGTATTGAAAAGGAAAATATTTCATATTTTTTTTTTTTTATTTGCTACCTATTCAATTGTTTACTAGTACAGTACATAAGTATGTATGTATGTATGTATGTACGAGTTTAACATATTATGGAATTATATTAAATGTATTAGGGAATGTGAATAATTTTTTTTCTTGAATTTTTAATATAATACACAATGATAACATATCAACCATACAATTCTATTGAATTTGATTAATGTAAAAAAATTTTCATATTTCATAGATATTTTATATGAAAAGTACTTGAATATAATTGTAAGTACAAGATATACATTAACTTCCCCAAGCACAAAAATGTATGTATGTAAATATGTGTATATGCATTAATGCATGTATAAAATGCTCTTTGCATATATAAAAATAAGAAATTTTTAATTTTATTTGCTTTCTTTGCGTGTATTATACAATTATTACTGTGACTATACTATATATTCACACCATATACCTAGTACTTAGTAGAAGATAATATGTTACATACTATATGGTGTATTATTGATTTCTTTCTTACCATATGTATAATTTAGATACATTGGCAAAAGCACATATTTATGCTTGGATCCATACCAGTAACACATACATACATATATGCATGCATATCTTTATAATCTTAACCCGAAGATTTTGTTGTACATAAATATGTATGTATGTAATTTTTTTTATCTTATTATTATTATTATCATGAGAAGTTTAAACCTTCTTAGGGATAAGTGGGTCATCATATTATGATTTATTATTGACTTTTAGTTTTTTAATTTCATGTTTTGCAGTACTATTTTTGTTGATTTGGTGGCGGTATGATCTTTTATAATTTCAATAGTCGCTTATGCTTTTTTTTTTCTTTTTAATTTTTTATTCGTGCATAATAAATTGTACACACATATAACGATACATAAATAATTTTTTTTTTTTAATAATAAAGCAGTTATTTAATATAATACCATATGATAAATTGATGAAAATTTAAAATTTTAAATCATTCCTTTACGATACAAATTAATTCAAATAATTAATTTTGTCAAATATTCATACAAGAATTATATTAAAAGAATTTTATCTCATTTAGCAAATGTCTTTTATACTAATATCGATATGATTAATAATGATTGTGAATTTTAAATTTTTTTTTTTTCAATATTTACCAATAACGCGAAATCATTTTAAATCGTCCTTAAAATATCGTAATCTAGTATCAAAGAAAAATTTTCCAAATATCAACAACAATATAGTAAAGCTTAAAGCTTAAGGTTAACAAAAAAAAAAAAAAAAAAAAATACGGCCTGGGAAAGTCATGAATCTTTACATACGGAAAAATTCAAAATTCAAATAAAATCACACCAATGTAGTATAAAAACGAAAAATTCAAATTGAAAACTTTCAAATTAATTTGCATGAATATGTTAAATTGAACCAATCATTTAACATTTCATTGTTAATAAGAAAAAAGTGAAAAATTTAATTAGGTAATATATACGTGTATAACAACTTTTTTTTCTTTTTGATTTTCCGTTAATTTGACATATTATTGATGGATGATTATATGATGAATGGCATAATCCACGGAAAAAAAAATTTTTTTTTTTTTAAATACAAGAAGAAAACAAATTGATGTAATGTACAGTATGCATTGGATTTTATTAAATTGATTGCCGATTGGATAAGCATTGTAATAACCATCATTATTGAAAATACTTTCTGTATTTTATCAAAATTTTATATTACCTTCCATGATCATGCGTCATTATCTTACAATTACCTATATTTGTTGGATATTCAAAAATTTAATTGCCGATTTTTTTTTTTTTTTTTTTTTTTTGTTTGTTAACTTTACATTTATGTGTATCATTTGTTATTCACGAAATTTTTTTTTATAGACTTAAACGTACATTAATATGCGTATGTATACGTATATGTAGGTAAATGTAATATGCAGTTATTGTTTACCATTAATTTCAGACTCATCAACATCAGATTGAAAAGCCATAATTTAATTCAGTTTTTTCCTTTAATTTATTGATTTCAATATATGTACATATATAGCTCAATAACACAATGAGAAGTTTCCAAGTTCCAATGCACATTTAAAAAACTTCCATATCTGTTTTTGTGCCATGATACATTACGTACAGCATTAATTTACAAATTTATTTTTAAAAAAAAATGTATTTTTCGGAATTAAAAAAATTCAAACTTAAGAAAAATCATACATGCATAACAGGTTTAAAAACAAGTAAGAATGCATATATGCATATAATTATTGATTTTATGATATGTACATATAAACTATCATGGATATGCATTTTTTTCCGTTAGTTGTTAGTACAGTGTTAACAATGTACATGTATTTTCGGCAATGTTATCTGATAACATTGAAAAAAAAATAATAATCTGATTTTTTTATAATCACTTTAGTATACCATTTGCTACTATCATTTAATTTTTTTTTTTGATTTATTCCAGTTATAATAAAATGATCATAAGTATACATACATATGTGTTACTCATTCATATGAGTATAATTTTGATGTTATTAAAAGGTCTGGAAAAAAAATATATTTCTTTATTTTAGGTCAAAATTGTTGATTTTAAAGTTCGAAATTTTTAAGACCCCTCCAAAATTAAAAATTTTAAATAATTTCATGTTTACCATTTATTCCATATTCATTTTCGTATGTACCTGCTTGTATATTTTTTTTTTGTTTCCTTTAATTTTCTTTGATAATATACAGCAGTCAGTATTTATATAAAACTGTTCAAATTAAACTATCCATTTTTATGAAAATAATAAAGTAAACAAATCTTTTTCAATTATTTACTTTGAAATAAAAAAAAAAAAAACAAATTTATGTTATAATAAATAATTGAATGAATTAAAGATTGACCACGAAAAATTTTCAAATTAATGAAGATATTACCAACAATCAATGTGTACATATACATATAATATGAATGTATGTAGAAATGGTTTTGTAAGTATGTATATGTAGAAACAATTTGTCTACATTTTGTCTGTGTAATAAAAGAAAATCACTTTAAAAACAAGAAAAAAAAATGCTATATGTTTTAGTAGTTGCTGTATCACTGGAATAAATACGTTTATATATGTGTACCATATATTTTTGGATTTGTATGTGAATACTCAATACGTACATGAGCGATGGCCTAGATCCAAAAAATTACATGACTAGCACAACCTGTAACCGTTTTGTTTTTTTTTTTTATTTCTTTTTTTTTTGGAATAAATTGGGCGGCACCAACAATTTTTTATTATTGTTGTTTTTTCTTTCTTGGAGCTTTTTTTCCTCTTAACGAAAAAAAAAAAAAAAAAAAAAAAAAAAATGTGAAGAAAAGATTTCATTTTATATGAACGAATAAATTTGTTAAATAGCGGAATAAACTAATGGGCTAATGGGCAATCATAGAATTTGATACAAAAAAAAAAAATAAACGAAAAAACAATAACAAATCAAAATAACCGAAATGACAAGATTTTTAAATTTAAATTTGTAAATTAGTTATAAATCTGCAAATTTAATTTGCGGAATTAGAGCAGATTAAACAATAGCGAAATGAGTAAGCACAATAAAAAAAAAATCAAAAATTTCAATTCAATTAGAAGAAATTAATGGTTTTTATTGTTGTTGTTGTGTAGTATGATAAATGAAAGACAAAACAAAAAATAATTAAGAAAAAGCACTACATTGCAGTATATTTTTTTGTTTTATAGTTTGAAATAAAATAAAATTAAGAAAAATAATGTCATATATGTGTAATTGAAAAAAAAAAAAAAAAAAAAACAAAACTAAAAAAAAAAAGTTTTATTCGTAAAGTTTAATTGCCGTAAAAATTACTGCAATAGTAATTATATTTTTTCCAAAAAAGAAACACAAATTAAAGAAATAAAAAAAAAATGTATAAGAAAAATTTAACGGTAATAATCAAAAAAACAATCTGAATAAAGAGTAATACGTATTGATAAAATTAGGTTTCAAAAGCAAAATATAAAAAAAAGCAATTGTCCTCATTTTATATTTGTGCTATAGATTTACCACAAGACGTGGGCTGTATTGATACAATAATCAGAAGCTTTAATTTTTCATACAAACAACATATTGTAATTGACATGAAAATTGAATGAGTTTTATTGAAAAATCAAATGTAGGAATATGTAAACTTTTCAATTAATATCAAATGGATTATTTTTTATTTAATGCATAAAAATTATAGTCCTTCTAATTTAAAACTGTTGTTATTAGCCATATCCAAGTTGCTACGCTAGCAAATCTTCAGTCAGAGCCAGATTCTTCCTAATACTATAATAATCCTTCTTCTATATTATAATATTTTCTCATGAATAGTTTTCATCTGTAAAAAAAAATTTGCAATGAAAATTCAATTTAATAAAAACCAAATATATAAATGTACATAAAATTAAGTAAAACTGTCAACCGTGGTTATAAACGAAAAACAGAATTCAATTTTTTCAACATAAAAAAAAAAACGTTACAATGCAAGGAAAATAATAATGAATAGAAAAAAGTAAAATAAAAATTTTTCGATGTAAGTTTTTTTTCCATTTATTTTTTTTTAGTTATAATACCATTATTATTAAATAGATAACGTTTATATGTATGTACATATAGCGAATAATGTACATAATGTTTGTCGTGTATAATGGTAAAATCCTGAAGATTTATGGACATTAAGATCATCATTATCGTTTCACTTGAACATTTTTGTATTGTATCTATATAAGAAGAGTGTAACAAATTTCAAGTCAAATACACTTACATATATGTACTTATACATATATATGTATGTAAGTATGTATATATTAAAAGTATAGTACATTTATGTGTATATTACACAAACAATTCACATTACACGAGTACATATATAGATATGTACGTAATATACACAATTGAATAATTATGGATGAAATTATTATATGATAATGAAATGATTGTTGGTACGATATGTGAATTAGACAACGAGAGTAATAAGAAACATACATATGTATGTACATATAAAAAGGCAATCAGGTAATAATATCAAGATAAAAAAGAAAATATAATAATAATTACAAGTAGGTTTACAATGTGATGAATACCCTACAAAGAAAAATAAAAATAGAAAATGGAGAAAAAAAAAATTTTTTTTTCTAGTGGTACACACTAGTACTTATAATTTTTCGCTTTATGGTATTCTGCTGAAGAAAATAGTTAAAATATGGCTTAGCTGGTAAACCACACATATGTGTGTACTTTTCTATATACATAGATATGTATATTTTTTATACACTACGTTAAACGTGTAACAATGGTACTCGTAAATAGAAGGAAAAATTCATACATTGGTTTATATATAGATACACGTACTACATACATACATTTTATGTGTGAATATATACATATATATGTAACATAAATATGCATACGTAAAGCAATGCAATCGTATATATAATAATGCAATTAAATAAATTGTAATATCACAAATAAAAAATTGTCTATATAAACTGTGTACTGTATACACGTACTATTTATACTTTGGTCAACATTTATTAACAATTAAATCTCAAATGAAATGCTCAAAGGTATAGATACGTATACGCACGTATGTATGTATATAAAGAAGTGCTGCAATACACATTGTGTGTTTTTAAATTTTAAGGCAATTTTAAATTAACATGAGGTTTATGTTAGTTGTACACAGATGCGTTATGTTGTTTGTATAATAATATATTTTAACACTTTTTGTTTACTACTTATTTGTGTTTAAATAGGTACATATAAAAAATGTAATCACGACGTACGTGCATTTATAAAAAAAACAAAACACACATACATAAACCTAAAATATATTTATTCAATATTTGTGTATATTGTGCTGCTGTTATTGCTGTTATATGTTTTAAAAGTAAGGAAAATTAACTTGAAGAGCAACTTTCACCCAAGGTCATTGTGTCTGTTACCGACCATACAATCCATATATTAAACATATAAAATGAATAAATATAAAAATTATTGCTTGTACACGTTTCAAAAGTTAACATTTGAAGTTAGTTTTTATTTTCAAAGATTCATTCAAATACTTTTGATTTTGTTTTAAATATTTTATTTTTTTCGTTTATTTAATATATGTAGTTGCTACTATATTATCATTATGTATCATGCAATAAAAATTACTTTATATTTTATACAAATCATTATCTCCGCATTTAATCCCATATAACTTTATATGAAAAACATTTTTAAAAAACAACAAATTCCAAACATTAAAAATCATTCAACTTATAAATATAACAAAATTGCAAAATATGTAAAATGTAAAATAGGGAAAAACATTTTTTGTCATTAAGTGTATGTACATGATAAAATGAATTTTGCACATTTGTCCATCATTTTATAATAAAAATTACATTGCAATAGGAAAACAAAGATATTATAATGAAAAGTTATAAAAATAAAAAAATATATCATCATCTGCCATGATTTCATATATGACATGCTAACATCTTCTATAGTCACCTTAAAAAGAGTCATATAACAACAAATTTTATTGTTATCTATAAAATAATCTTTCGAGATTGTTTCAATACATATCCAATATAAAATATATGTTGCTATTAACATAAAGATACATATTAATTAAAATTGACCTAATTTTTATGTAAAATTATTGTATTTCGCATAAATATTTAAATTAAAAGAATAAATTTTTTATTTAAATTTGTTTTTTTTTTTTCTTCACAAAAAAATGTTCTTCATTTACAAAATAAATATACATGTGTAAGTAATCATGTAGATATGTATGTTTAAAAGAAAATTATATTTTTTCATAAGTAGGTAGTCAAAACTGAATTTTAAATTAAAATACACATAATATTAAAAATAAATATATTTTTGTATTTTTGAACTTTCAAAAATTAGAGTTTAATAACAATTAGGTCAGACTGAAAATGCAAATAAAATTTATAAAAAATGTCTTATTTAACCATTATGGTTGTCGCAATTTGAATTTGAATATAATAATAACACAAACAAATGACCTGCCTGCTATCAACAGGCTACAGGCCATACAAAGAGAGGCGAAACCCAAAAACACGCATATTTTTGGCTGATACGTGATATTGACCACTGTACAGGTCAGTCACAGCTACAACATAACACAATCAAAAAAAAAAAAAAAAAAAAATTACATTTGTCCACATAAGAAATGGATAGCGGCATATAATAAAATGCCTGTATGTATCTTTGCATATTTAACTTTGTTATGAATGTATGGTGTTCTGTCTTCAAATATTGTGTACCTGTTTATCATAATATGACATGTTCATACGGATTATTCCATTGATGACCACTAATTTGCATTCCGTTGGTGTAAGTTCCGGAACAAGTATATACAGGTTGATTTTACGACCGATCAAATAAATATTATGGCGTGGAACTAATGTGCAAACAGTCATCAAAATTTTTTTACGTGACCGATAAATTTCTTAAAATATATCGAAATATATGTCTAATGTAATATCAATTGATTATTTATTGTCTGATCAATTTTAAATAATGATAAGTTAATATAAGAAAATGAAAAATAAAAAAAAATTTTTTTACTTTTAAATTAATTTAATAAAAAAAATATCATTTCAAAGATCTTTTTGATAATCATATATTCTTTCTCATTCTAATATATTATTTACTGACAAAATCAATTTGATTACCACTAAAGACATAATTATTATTTAACATTAAAAAAAAATTCTTCATAAGTGTTACAACTCCTCTGCATTTACCATTAAGAAAAAATTAATTATTCATTTCTTATTTTTGTGTAAAACTTCATTAAATGCATACATATGTATGTACATATATACATCTCTGCAAGATATGGTTACAAATCTATTTACATGTCATACATACACATGTAAGTTTGCATTATAAAGCAAAATGCTTTCCATTGTACCAAAAAGAAAAAAAAATACTGTTAATTTCTTTGGTCAACAATTACGCAATGTTCTCATCTTTATGCACATCATCATTATAATGATCGTTTTGTTTTTTGCCTTTTCATTTACGATATGTAATATTGAACTGTGCTAGACGAATACGTTAGGTCCAATGATGAACTAAAAATCAAAATATAATGAAAGTTTCTTACTCTTTCGTTGAAACGTACGAAGAAAAACTTACCAGATTTTATACATTTTTTATGGTCGTATTTTTTCTTCTCTTACACTTCTTTCTTTTTTCATACCTTTTACATCATATTATTATTAATATTATTATTACCTGTATTTTAATGACGTCAACATTAAATTTGGTTATCTTCTTATTCATTTCTTTTCTAGGTCTTTTCACTGTTTTTTGCCCTACTTTTTCAAAAGTAGAACATCACGGAATTAAAGCTTAATCAGCATTTAGTCAGAGTCAGAATCATAAATTATTATACATATACATATAATGGCTTTTGAGTTAAGTGTTTGTCAGTTTATTCCTTTTTGACTTTTTTTTTAACTTTTTTTAAATTTCATTTTCCCAAAAATAAGAAATAAAAAAAAAATGTTTACTTTTATTTTATTTTTAATTTGAGAATTATCTGTTTATACACCATGAATTTATACAAAATTCATTATTCATCTTCAAACTTCTTCATTTTCTCTATATATGTCGTGTACTTCATTATCAATATTATGAACTCAGAAGCATGAATATAATAATTTTTATAATAGTTTTGCGATTGAAAAATACTGAAAGTAACAAATAACGTTCAAAAAAAAAAAAAAAAAAATGGTTCTCAAGAGTTGAATATATTCACTTTTATGTTTTGGTAGCACAGGTATATGTATCTATACAAATTTTGGCTTTATACGTACATTGAAAATCTCGTCAAAGAAGAAAAAAAAACTTTTATTCTTTAACTGATTGAGTTACATATATAAAAAAAAAATGCTTATACTGTTATTAAATAAAAATGAAAACCTATTGTAATCTTACATGATGATGAATGATTGAACGTGTGAGCAGTTTAAAATTTAATTACTAAAATTTTATTGTTTGTCAATGGGAGATCTTTTAACGTTTTTTTTTTTTTTCTTTTATATACAAAGTGATAATAATAACATATGATTTTCGCATAAAGCTTTTAAAAATTATTTGTAGATTTAAAATAATTTGATTTTATATACTGTAAAAAAAAAAAAATTCAATTCACCTATTTTTAATTTAAAATTCATTTAAAATAGGTTATACGGGAAAAATGTGTGATTCAATATAATGTCATGTATACAATAAAATATCTTAGGTAGCGTAGAAAATTGAAAAAATAAATTGTTTTTTTTTTTTTCATGTAATATTTAAATGTATAGGTATATGAGTATTTTACTGATTTTTTCAGGCAAAAAAAAATTATCTTTCTAGAGTGTTGTATAACCCTTTAACTTTTGAATAATAAAATATGATCGTGTTATGTAAAGAATGAAAAGGATCATCCTAATATATATTATGTATAATCTCAATGAAGAACCTATAGACCATTTAACAAAGTCACATTTTTTTTCTATTTATTCATATTTAAAACAATCATAAAATTTCTTAGTTATTCAAACTTATGTTTCATATTATAAAATGCAGTTATAAATTTCAAACTAATGAATTACATAATTTTATTACATTTATTTTATATGGTTCTTAAAAACATATGAGTTAAATTATCCTTCGTCATATTGTCTATTGGTGTGTAATGGATGTTACAATTGTTAAGAAAAATTATTAAAATTCAAAACACATTACTTTGCAGTGATCTTAGTGTTTTCAAAGAAAACCTTCATTAATTTTTTTCTATTATTATTTTTTGTTTTTAGTTTGTATAAAGAAGGTCATAAATTGCAGGATTTTTAACAACGATTATATGTACATATAATATTATTTTTGAACATAAACAGGATATTTAAAATAATGTACCGTTAACCAATTAAAAATTAAAAATTTACATTTTTTTATTTGTAAAGTTAAAAAATAAATGTGCTAAACACATATGAAATTTTGCACGCGACTATTTTAAAAGAATTTTAAAAACATATAAATACATACATATTTATATGCGTAATAATAAAAATATAATGAAAAATTATTTTTGACAAGGACTAAATTTTTATTTGTTTGGCAAACGCTAATCCATTATAAATACACAAATATATATGTTGATACTGTATTGGCAGATGTCGTGTGTATAACATTAACGATTCTCATAATGGCAAATTAAGGATATCACACATGTTTCTTGACCTTTATTTTGTTTAAACCCATAACTACAAAACATATTTTTAAAAAAACATTTAAAACAATGCTGTAATATTTTTTACATTGAAAAATGAACTAATACTAATCTTAATAAAATTTTGACTCTGCAGTTAGAGTTTTTCAAATATTTGGATTAAGTTTCGCGCTTAAATCTTTTGTTTTACATCGTTCAAACATTCAAATATTGCATTAGCAATATTAGTCAGATTTTATTATTAATTCTTTCAAATGTATATTATTCGAGAGAATAACTTTAAAAAAATAATTAATAAAAATAATAATATTTATCTGTGCTAACAAAATTTTGTACCTGAACCGTGTTCAAGTAAATAATGAATTATAACTTAAATAATTCGTCATCAACACTGCTATATATATTAGTACATAAATTTTTGTTTAGACTAGATAAAAAACAACAGTTAAATGTACAATCAGACATATACGTTTAATCTTATCGTGTAGATGTAGAATTTATATTTCAAAATATGTATGACTGTTGTGCATGAATACTTATAATAATTGTACTAAAGCATATACATGTGTATGTGATGTAACAGATATCTTAAAAGTAAGATCAAATAAAAACAACAGAAAAATTAATATTAATAAAAATTTTTGTCACAAATAATAACCGTTATATGAGGATTGGTCCTAACTGAATAATGTATATAAAAAGATTAAAAACTTTATAATAAAATACTCATATGTACATGTGAATGTATGTACATTCGTGTACATGTTTTTTTTTTATTCCCATGGGTTCATATCTTCTACCGTTCTATGTTCATACCTTGATAAATGCCGATCTTTTTTTTCGGATGAATGAACCATTGCATCTATAACTATTTAAAACAGAAATATAAAAATAAAGCAAAATTTTATTTTATTTATTTACATACACACATACATATATCTAGAGATATGTAAAAGTAAGTACACATTTGTATATTCGTATATTTCACATGTAAAAACTTCATATTATATGCACATAACATCATACAATATCGTACATATAATGATTGTTGTTTTATGTTTTATTATTTCATATCTAAAATTTAAAGTTTTTTAGGCTTGAATAGAAGATAAAAAATAATGACTGACTTTTAACCACCTACAGATGATATGATACTGATAAAAATTCTAATGCAATTGTTATGTACAATGAATTATATTTTATTCATCATGATCTCATCAATCTTATACAGAATTCTGACAAGCCTGCAAAAGAAAATTATTTTAAAATTTTAGATACGAAACAAACTAAAGTGAAAAGGGAATAAGATTTGAACAAATACAATAAAAAAATTAAAATATCCTATAAATTTAAATATTTCTAAATTCGTTCAAATAGGAAATAGCAATTCAATAAAATAAAGTAGTTTATATTGTTTTAATTTTTTACGGTTTTATTTAAAATTTTTACAATGGATATAAAATGGTCATACACGAAAGAATGACAAATTTCACGCAATACTTTTTTTTGTCGTTTTTGATTTGTGCAAAAATATCTTGTTTTAAATCCATCCGGTTTATTTATTAATTTTTTTTTTTTAAATTCATTTTAGCAAATTTGTTATAAGATTACATTGTCAATGAATATCATCGAAACAAACGTTTTTTTTTTCTTTGATTTACTTGAAGTAATAAATCTATCTTTTGTGTTAACATTTATTTCTATTTGAAATATCAATCGTTTAGGTTCATTTTTACATAGAAACAAGAAATTAAACAGTAAACCATGACACCGCATGCAAAATAAACAAATTTTGTATATTGATGTCATGAAAAACAATTCACTTGTTAAATTTTATTTTACAGCATAACGAATTTTTTAACAAAAATTACAAAAATATTTATTTTCTAGTTAGACTGCATACGCAATTTAAGGTTAGTTAAAAAAATTGTACCTGTCCATGTCAAATTATCCTTTTGTCCTTTTTATAGTTTTTTTTTTTTTTTCTAAACAATCTACTTCTTGGTTATATGATAACAATAGTAACCTGTTGTTATTTGTTGAGTAAACTATCAGCGGGAAATAGCTACTTTATATTTTCTTTCGTACGCATTTTAAAGTTTTAAAATCACGTAAAATTTTAACAAAGTTGGAAAAAAATTTATTACACATATAAAATGTATGGTAAATTTGTGTATTTGCTTCTGTGAACTATAAAAGTATTTCGCAATCTTTTATTGATTACAGCATATAAACCTGTCTTAAATAAAACACACCTTTCTGTATCGAATTTCAATTTAGTAAATTTTACATTATATACATACCTACATTGCTAGACAATATAACTGCTAGCCAAAAATTTTTGGTAGACATAAAAAAAAATATGTAGGTATGTAGTATATGTTGTTTATAAAACTAGGCACAAATTTATGATAGGTGAATATTTAACATTCAAAATATTTGCAAAATATTTTAAGAACCGTTACCATTCTTAGAAAAAGTATGCTACTAATTAAAATAAAAGAAG
Organism: Anthrax anthrax; assembly: GCA_963971155.1. Classification (NCBI taxonomy): domain Eukaryota; kingdom Metazoa; phylum Arthropoda; class Insecta; order Diptera; family Bombyliidae; genus Anthrax; species Anthrax anthrax. The sequence goes on from OZ020119.1 coordinate 26,267,177, forward strand.
TTTAAAAGAAGTCGAAATAGAATGTCTAAATCGTCTAACTGTGAAAAAGAACATTTTGTTTTTATTTTTTCCGTTTTTATTTTTTTAAATTTATGAGCCATCAAATCAAATTTAAACACCATTTTTGATTAAATTTTTGTGTATAGTATCTATAAATTACGAGAGAGCTCATATATGTAATTGATAATAATTTAAATTTAAAAAATGCAAATATGTATCTAACTACTTTATTCAAACTGTATACATTTAATATGTCTGGTTGAACTTATATGGTACATAATATCTCGTAGAGATCATCAGAGATCATTTGTGTACTTTTAGAGTAATTTTTCTTATTCTCACGACTTTTTTAAAACGTTGTATTGTAATTGAAATCGTTGAAAAAAAATTCAATAAAAGTAGCAATTAAGAAATTTAAAAAGAGCAAACAAAAGAAATGTCAAAGTTGAATTCATCAAGTTAATTGTTTAATGTTTGTTAAAAATTTATAACTGGTCAACAGCTTAATTTATAGCTGTTCCTTTTATATACAAAATATAACTTTGCAAATATTTTATAATTGTTTGGTACTTTGATGATGTCTTCATTACTTTTACTTGATAATTTTACTGTAACATACGTTTGCTTCTAGCATCACTGTAGACGCCAGAAAAATTACATTATACTCATATACATATTCGATGTGAATCTTTGATGAACTATTTTTAAAAAGAGTACAAGAAATCTAATTAAAAAAACGAAAAATTTTAATGTTCGATCATACACTATCATTTTTACAAGAAAACGTTCAAATAATACCTAATTAATTTTATTTAGCATACTTGATTTCTATTGTAAAAAAATGTTATAACTTCCTTCTATTGATACATGATGTATAAATTCAATAATATGTATCAATCTTTTTATTACAAAGTCAAAAAAATTCCTGTGTAATGTATCGATTGTGTGCTTGTTTGCATATTCAGTCATATAGTTAGATTGTAATTAACATCGTTATAATACTAAACGCACAACAAAACATACACAAATAAAATGAAATTTTTGGAAAGAAAAAAAAAATATATGTGCGTTGTAAAGTAGAACAAATTTAAATCCACTTAAGACAATCCGATTAATAAAAATATCTTACCTGTTGGAATGAAGTTTTTATTATTATTGAAAATAAGACAAAAAAAAACAAACCAAACAAGGGGGAAAAAACAGGTAGATATAATAAAGAAAGAAATTAGAATATTAAATACAAAGAATATATACGGGAGAAAAAAAAAAGAAGTCATTTTATTGACCTGAATAATTTAAATTGCAAATTAGACTTTTATTAATTTTATGTAGAATTAGTTATGTATCTTAATGCATATTACAACATATGACGATACGACCTTAAATTATGAATATGAAAAACATACGTAAATTCTTTTTTTTTTTATTCATTTATACGATGTTTTGTTTTTTCTTATTGATATGGCAAAACATCATTAATACCTCTGTCGATATGACGCTACCAGAAAAGATATGTTGAATTTTTCTCTGTATGCATTATATGAGGTTTTTTTTTTCTTTTCTTTTTTTTTGTTTTTTGTAGTATTCTAGTAGAGCGAACCGCATTTTTGATAACAACACCCATTTAATAAAATTAAATAAAAACAATGAATGATAAAAGTAGTTAAGTAGTTAAGGTTTTTTTTCTTTGTATTTCATTTCTATAGGTGTCAGTCGTATTTTAGTGAAGAGTTATACAATACAGAAAAAATTTAGTAAATTTGTAAACTAATCAATGTTGTAGATTCATGTGTTGTTATTTGCCATATTGATTCTCTTGGAGTTAGCATTAACAGTTGGACTCAAACCTCTGTAATACTCTAATATACAAATATATGAGTTTATATAAGCTGTACATACACTTGTGTGTATATATAAACAAATAAATTTTATAAATTTTATAATCATTTATTGTATTATCTTCATCTCCTGCTGTCAAAAAATAATCAGACGCAAATATCATTGATGCTGTAGCCAAATTAACATTTCAATAAAAATTCTTTTGAATTCTAATTTAACAGTTAATTCGTGGTCAATCAAAATATGTTAATTCATACTCGTAAATACATACATACATATATTCTAAATTAGGTGAAATATTATAAATATTTATTTATTTAAAATATAGCCTAACAAAACAAAAAATTAAATAAACTTGAAACAAAGGCGATATAATGAAATACAAAGTCATGTATTTATGTATCTATAAAATAGTAAAAGCATATACATAAATATATATATGTAAGTAATATTATTTAAATTCGAAAAAAAAAGAATAAAAACAAACAATTTGAAAACAATCATATAAATGAACTGAAAATATATAGTTGGTGGTTTTCTGATGCTAATTAAAATTCAATTGGTCTCCTCTATAGTTCAGAACTATAATAATTGATTGATGAAAAAAATATAAAAATGTCAACAATGCATAATACAGCATCGTGTTGATGTTGAACTCAATTAATTTATTAGAGAATAACTTCGGTTTTATTTCATACAACAGAAATTAATTATTTTATTTTATTTTCTGATTAAAATTAGTACCGTACAAATTTTATAATATAACACACATGCATACATTTTATACTTTCGATTTGACGAGAAGAAATAAACTTGGCACATGATTCTGTTAAACGCTTAGAATTATTTAAAAAATTTCCTATTATCGAATGTACGTATGAACATATTTCGTAATGTACGCATATAAGTAAAGTAATTTAGTTTTCTACATTTTTTTTTCTACAGATATAATCAAATATAAATCTTTTACCCAATTTACTCATTTATCAAACAAATAATAAAATAATAAGGTTTTAAAATGAGTGAAATATAAAATCAAAATAATACATAACATCGTTTTCATATGTATTGAAAAATATGTTTAGTATACTGAAAACAATCATAAACCCGATGAGATTTTATTCATGCATAAAACATCTTTTGAAATTATTATTTTTTATTTTTTTGACTTCAAACTTTTTTACATATTTCTCATCGGTACAACATCTACTACCTACTAACATGCGCCTATTTAAAAGCTTTGTATCAGGGTGACAGAGACAATGCTTATTGATAACATTTCATATATTGTATTCATACAGATGAATATTAAATATGCAATTACACTCAAACATGAATGCATAATTTAACTCTGTATTAATATTAAAACATCAAAGTTTCACAAACTCCCATGTTTTTAGATCCGGTTCTGGTTGACCTACTTCCGGCTTTTACATATGTAAACATGAATTACTCTGGCTACACACGTACACAAAAAACAAGAAAATATGTGTACAAATAAAACTGATGGGCAAAAACAAATTACATCAATTGACATCTGAGCATTTTTCTTTCAAAATCAATAACATAATGTTACTAGACATGCGAATTAATATAAACATGAGCATCCATCCATACGTGTTAGGTTAAAATGCGTGCCAAAAACTTCTCATAATTTCAGTGTTGTTAGTATTTACTTCTTTTTCTTATAACATTAATAAATCATGATTATTTTTGAATTTAAATAAATTTACTCTTGTATAGTTTTAAATTTTCACATGAATAAACATTTAAAACAAAATTTTATAATAAATTCACAGATTTTTAGATGATAGCAAAACAAGACCATCAAAGCAATACTTGAAGTTAAAAAGAAGTAAACGCATTTTTAAATTTATTTTAAAGAAATTAAATAATTGAAATTACTGCTTTTATTTATAACTAACTAATAGAAAATCGTGAGAACGTATTTTATTGTGAAAATAAAGAAACAGAATATATTCTCATAGAATTTCTATTATTTTAAAATCTAAAGTTGTATGAACATCAAGAATCATGTATTATGCGATAATCACTTTGATACTTCATTTTTTATTCATTGAATTTTTTCCTATAGTGCTGAGTGCATCATGTTGATTGCAAAATAAAAACAAAAGATTTAAGCGAGAAACTTCATTGCAACTTAAATTCTTTTTTATACACTATGATATAAATTTATATATACTATGTGTAACATTGAGCTAAGAATTCTTTATAATTACTAAAAATACAAAATATAACATGATTTTATTATTGTTATTATTAAAAACATAAAAAATCGAATATTCGGCAAACGAAATACATTGTAGTATCTATTCAAATGTTTGAACATACCACACGTAAATAGATTGCGTACATCGTCTGATCAATTGTTACACACATACATATGTACATACATACATATATTAACTTACAATTTACAATTTTTTTAATGATTGCTTCTTTAATTACATTTATAATCTATTCATTCTTAAGTTAAATACCTATGATATACATAGTGTAATATAATCATTTTAAAGACTACAAAATAATAAATTATTACATTAAAATTTACTTACATTATACAAATTTATACATTTATACGTATGGTCATAGACATAATGCCATTAATGATACACTTGTACATATGGTTATATTTTTGTCTTAAAATCATATACATGCATATACTGCATTTAACCAGCTAAAACGTATTTAAGTGTCGAATAACTGATTTTTAATGATTCATTTGCAATTATCATTTATTTAGCATTTCTATAAATACCAGGCAAAAAGAAAAAATAAATTAGTGGTCTACTGATTCGAAATAAAATACTATAATGAATAAATGCAATTACCAGTGCTATATGGTTTACAACACAAATACTGTTTGCATGTACATATGTATGTATACAAACGTATATGTACATAAAAAGTTTTTTGTGTTATATAAAGATACAAATATTTGGTATTTTTAATACATGTATGTACTCCTATTTATATGTATAAATTCATTTTGTAACTAAATTATCTGTAACATAAAATACAATTTATTCATTTTCATTTCTCATTTTCATATGTACATACATATGTATATGTATGTACGTATACTTGTACAATTAAATTTATTAAAGTTCAGCAACTTTAATATTGAATCAAATTTTTGTTGTTTTTTTTTTTTTTTAAAGAGAAATACTGTTCATCAATAAAATGAAGCTACAAGATATGAACTTGCGGTTAACTTATAATTCGTTGTACAATACTCGTATGTGTATCTTGTACAAATCGTTTTTTTTTTAAATAATTTTCATTAACATTATTGGTATATGATATATGTATGTATGGGTTTTTTATACTTTAAGTTTAAACGGATACCTAGTAAAATTATTATTTTGTTAATAAATAGACGAATCAATATAATGAAATATCTGGTAAGCTACCTATAATAATTGCAACAATATAATGTACTCTATTATATGTATCTGTTACTTAATTTAAAAAATATACATACGTTTTTTCATTTATATATATACACATGTAATTTTATTAATTTGTAGGAAAAAAAAAATTATTTTTAAGTTTATTATTAAGTTTTTTAGTGATGATGGACATAGTTCACTGAATGTTCATATTTATACGAATGATTTCAGACTACAGTTACTTATTATCTTTTATATTTTGTATGTACATACTTACGTATATCTATAGTGGACTACTTTTATGAACATTTTTCATAATTGAAATTTTAAAAATTTAGATATCTCCTTTAATTTTTGGTTTTTTGTTGTTTTCGTTTGTGCTTTAATTAACATAAGTACATACAAGGATTCTCGTTGTATATATTATAGGAAGCGATATTGAACTAATTGATTTAAGAAGATCAATGTTATTGAAGACAATATATAGTGACGTCGAAAATTTCTTGTATAACAAATATATTATTATTTGTCATGTGCACAAGTTCTAAATTTATTTATGATTTACGTTAATATTACATTCTCGGAAATTTAACTTTATAATAATCTTTAACTTTGTACATACAATGTACAATATATACTCTAAAAGAACACTGACTCTACAGTTTTATGAGTTATTATATAACTCATAATCAAAGATATGTACTATATACATATAATCAATCAAAATAAATTACGAAAGAAAAAAAATTACAAAGAAAAGTAAAAAGATTTTATCATTGATTTTGTTTAGTCAAAAAATTAAATATTTATCTGCTCAATGTTTTTTACATAAATATTTGTCAAAAGTAATATTATCTTATTTGATACCATTCTTTACGTTCGCAACTCGTGCTCATACATACATATACTCAAATATACATTTTATATGTAGAAAATTTCATTTTCTTGCCATTTTTTTTTCAAAGTGTACAACATGCATACAGTCAATTTGTTGTAAAATTATAATTGTGATATATGACTATATTTTCCTTAAGACTGAATTATTACTAAATTACTACATAACTATGCTTGGCTGAATTTTTTATATATTTTATCAATTTATTTTGTTAAGCATTACATACATTATATATGTATGTATTATACGGATGTATATGAATAAACTTACAAATGAACGTATTTTGATGTTATTTTGAATTTTGCAATATTACAAAAATGTGTGTATTTCCTATGCATTCATTTTATTTTTATTTTATTTGTTTTTTAAAATTCATTTTTTAAGAAATTCTTTCACGCGATTATTAAAAATTTTGTACGATTACTTTAATGGAAAAAAAAAATCTTTATAAATTGTTATTATGACCATTTTATGGTATTTTGAAGTTATATTTTATTTTATTTTTCTTTATTTGATTGTACTTAGCGTAACACATAAAATGTTAAATTTTAACAAATGAATGCATTCACTTACATGCCCGTACACAATTTTATATAATTTGTCATACAATACACGTATACAGATGTGCAGTACATAAACGAATAAAATTACAAATAATATATAATTTAAAGCGCATAAAGTAACCACACAAGAAGATAATATACAAAATTTTAAAATTTTTCTTTTATTATTAATTTAATTCCTTTTGTAGATAAATGCAATGTATACAATTGCATTTCGTATATATATACACATTATGTATGTATAAAATAATTGTTATAAAATTTATTGTTCAAAGGAGAAAATAAACTAATTATTCATTACATATAAATGCATACTACTAAACGCATCACAAAAAATGAAAATAAAAGTATTTTACACGTAAGATTTAATTACAAAGAAAATAATTTCCAAAAGATTGTAATCAGATGTAATAGTTCTTTTCAGTTAATATTAAAAAATTATAAAATTTTTTTACATGTGCTCATACATAAATTACAAATAAATAACATATGTAATTCTTTACTTGAAAATATTTATTTCATTCTACAGTCAATAGATTTTTAATTTAATGATATATATAAAGATTACGTTTGTTTGAAGATTTAGAAGCATTTCTAAAAGACTTTAAAATTTTATTTTCGAAAAATGAAGATTATAATTATTTAATAATAAATACCTCATAGATAGATACCATATACTACTTTTATGTGTACGTGTACATACTTAGCACCCAACATTAGCTTTTTTATTTGCAAAATAAATTTTTTTTTTATTTCACTCATATAGGAAAATACTTATGTTGTCTAATGAATGATCGTTTTTAATGTACGTATATCTGTTGAGTAGCCATCTGCAAATATAACCACCAAAGTACAACAACTATACTTCCACCACACATACCATTACAATCTCGCTTACTAGGTCAACAATAACAGACGAATAGACCTCGAACGTATACTTAAAATCATCTTGTATCACTTTTGCTCAACATTATTTCAGAATCTTTTATCTTCTTCCATTTCTCCAACCTAGTAACGATGACAAAGTCATATTGCGGTAGTATATTTATATTATACAGTTTAACAGTCAGTCAGCACAAAATATATAATACCTTTAAAGAAAAATTGTAATTGTAACTGTTTTCAGTGTACTCAAACCATTCAAACCATTTCTCTTATTGTATGTATGTTAGTATCTGCTTTTCACATTGGTATTTCGATTGCTATTTTGTTCGTATACCAACAGATACTTTGAATTTTCTCGTGTTATTGGTAATATATAACTGAATATATTTGCACAAGTATTTGTAAATTTATTTGTCTAAAAAATCTAAAAAGCAATACTGATACTTAAAAGATATACTGATGATAGACGTGAACATGATCATCATACACACATTTTTATTAGTGTTTGTGATACCATCACATGATAATGTTAATAAAATTGGTAGATAGAGGAAGATGAAAATCTTTGCATTTTTGTGAGCTTTTGTCTTGCTTTCCTTACTTTCTTCTTTCTCTGCTTCATCCTAATCAGAAAAAAAAAATTAATGGACCCTACCTACATTCATACATTACGTCTGTATTCTGTATAGAAGTTGATTTCTGTATACGTATTCGTATATATTTATGAAATATTTGTGTGCATAGAGCGTATAACATGTGAATGTATTATTACAAGTTTGATTTAGTAGTGCAGTAACCTTACCTTTCGTCTTCATTTATCTTTTCAGGGAACCTAACTAGAGGTCTGAAAATGAACATCGTATCATATCACAGTATTTTGCTATCAGCATTAAGTATAGAGTAGAAATAACAGCAGTTAGGTTTCTACCGTTGACGTGTTCAGATTTTTTCGTATATATTATGAGTTTTTTACACATTTAAATATATGAATACGATCGAATTAAAAAATAAAATAAATTTATGTCGTACAGTTGTTATTAATGCGTTTAATGGTTCAGTAAAATCATTTATGTCGTAAAAATCTTTAAATATCATATACGAAAATTTAATTGGATTTTAAACGAATATTAAATAACAAATATTTGAAAAATAATAATAAAACGTTGCTTTATAAATAATATCGAATAATGCGTTAATTTAACATAATTTAAATTCAACGTGAAAAGAAAGCTGATAAAAATTTACTTTATGGATTATTTCTTTATTTTCATTTCTTTATTTTTTTTTTTTGTGAAAATACATTATTTTTGAAATATATAAAAAAAATTTTTAATATTTTTTCAAGTACATTTTTTATAGTGTAATTAAATTTGAAAAGAATAAAAAAAAAACAACAAAGATTCAAACCAATATAATTTAGTGCGTTTTTGTTCTTTATTATTATTATTATCGTTTTTTTTTTTTTAAATATAAATTTATCGTAACAATCAGTATAATTACAACGATTCAGTTATAATTTGATCACACATGACCTACCCGCTTTTAGTGTGACTGACCTACTTAATTTGTGATTCAAAAATGACGTTAAACATAAAAGTAGCAGCACCAACAAAAGGCGATCTTTTCGTGTGACCCGGATATCATTATATTTCATTATATATATATATATATATATTATGTATTATACATACAAAAGAAAACATACATACATACACACATATGTATAATAAACATAAATAGAATAGTGTACGAAATGTTTAATGTGTATATTATTGTGTACACCTATTTACAATATATCTATATAATACAATAAAAAAAAAAAACCATGTATTGTAATTATAATAATATTATTCTTTTATGTGGACAATATTAAAATGTATGTGCCTAGAACGAATATACAATTTAAAATAAATAAAAATAAATCCATATTATTTTCGAATAAAAGAAAAAAGAAATGTAATGAAATGTAATCAAAATAAAAACAAAATTTTATGTATGTGGTCATTTAATTGTGATTTTATGCACTGGAAAATTCAAATTTATTTATAAAAAAAAAAAAAATTTTTTTTTTCTACTCAACTCTGGATTATAATTAGTGTTTTATTATTTTGTGTCACTACATTAAAAAGAAAAAAAAAAAAAAAAAAATGTGTACATAAATATATGAAAAATATTATTATAAAATATTAATTAATTTTGTTAATTTTTTTTTTTAATTCTTAAAAACAAGTTGTAATAAATTTAAATATCTTTAAAAAAAACAAAAAGGAATTATCTGTATGTAAAGTGTAAGCCAAAATTTTTTTAAATATTTTTTTAAATTTCAAAAAAGAGTGAAAATCAAAAAAAAAAAAAACTGAAATTTAGTGATACGATATAGTGTGGTGTTTAATTTGAAATTGAAAAACAAAAATAATCAAATTAAGTGTTTAAAAGTTTCATTTAAATAAGGAAATACTAACAACAAAAAAATATTGTGATACATACACATCAAATGAAAGAAGAATAAAAGGATTAAAATACATACAATTATATCGAAAGGATATTTACAATTACATAATATACACAAATGATCTCTTTATTAAGAATCTTCTTTATATAATATTATATAGTACTATTCAAATTTTTCTTTATAATTGGTTTTGACTTTACTATACTTTTGTAAATATATGATTTTCCATTAACAACACAAAACGAAACAAAAACAAAAAAAAATCATTATCTTTCATTTATTTAAATACTTTGTATCTATAATTACACTTTATTACTGCTCTCATCATTCCTACAATTTTATGGTGTTTGGTTTGGATTTTTCTACGACACAAAAATTTATTCATTTCTTTAATTGTTGTGTGAGTAAAAAACATAAATTTTACTTATTTTTTAAATTTTATTTTCGCTTATTTATTGATTTTATTTAAATTTTTCATTTATTTATTTTTATTTATAATTCTAGTCTAGTCGATTATACACGTAGATTTCATTTGAATATGAAAGCTTGAAAAATTTTCATAATTTTAATTGAAAGAAATTTGAAAAATTTTCATAATTTTATTTTTAAAAAAATGAAAATTTGTTTATTATATATAAAAAAAATTTGTTTGTTATCTAAAAAATTTTTATTTAAAATAATTTTGATATTTTGATCAAAAAGTAACTGTTACTTGTAAAAAATATCATTTTGATAACTTTTCTTAAAAAAAAAAACCATTCACAATAAGAATGGGGCGTTTTCTTAATTTTTACTATTGATTGAAACTTTCGAATAATTTCAGAATGAATAAAACAAATGCATTTTCGCTTAACATCAATGTCTTCTTATTTTCATATATAAATAATAAAAATTATATACAATTAATTTTCTTTCTTTCATTTCATTTTATTTCTTTTTTTTTTTTCAAATATTTTTGGGATTTTTGTCTTTGGTTTTATTTTTCTTTTCTTTCCTTTAAGACTTGAAATCTTCATATCATCTTCAACAATTTTACAATCATTTTTGGAAAATAAAAATTTTTAAATATGTATATACGATATGTATGTATATATGTATGTACCATAAATGAAATGAAATAAAATGAACAAAATTGAAATTGTGAAAATAATTTTTAAATAATATTATTGACGATAAAAAAATGTTTTAACTAAATAAAAAAAAAATTACAAATTTACTATATGTATAATTAAAGTGGAAAATTTACAAATAAAACATAACACATTTTAAGTGAAAAAATAAATAAATAAAATATTAAAGCCCAGGAAAAACCTAATGTGGATTATGAAATTTAATATCAATTCTGAATGGATATATGGAGAATTACTATTTATTATATTTTGTAATTTATAAATAAAATATTTAATATGAAAAAGGTTCGAATTTTATCTTAAAATTTCTATGTTTCATTAAAATGTGTTGAATATCTTGAACATGTTATGAGTTGCTAAAAAATATTTTTTTATACTGATATTTAATATCATTTGAGGAAATTATTTTTTAATTATTAAATTAATACTACAAATATTTTTAAAATTTTGATTTGAAAAAAAATTCTTTTTTTTTTTATTATTTATTAAAAAATTTTTCCTGTTTGTAACAATCAAAAACGTTTTTTTTTATTTTTTTTTAAATAAAATTTTAATTATAATAAAGAAAAATCCAGAAGAAGAAAATTATTTTTCTCTCTCAACATATGTATTTATTTCTCTCGAAAATATTACGAGAAATTAAAAATGTTCATTATATAAGGTGCGTTTCATATTTATAACGCCACCCGAAAATTTCCGATATCTCGAGTACCTTCAGTTCTAGGTAAGTACAATGTTTTACAAAAATAATAAGGGTTACAAGTACTATTCAAAAAAATATACCTGCTCCCTTTCTACCGACAAATATTTTTTAGAGCAATAAAAATAAGATTTATGCCTGTTTCATAATTATAACGCCAGTTTATAAAAACTAATAAGTGAAAGTGTTTAGTATTCAAAGAGTTTCGGTTTTGAACGGAAAAAGAGAAAAATTAATATTTATGAAATAATGCCGCGGGGTAAAAGTTTTTCAGATGTAGAAAAAGGAAAAATTCTAGCCTTTAAGGAAGAAAAAATAGGCATTAGAGAAATCGCCAGAAAAATTGGTCGAAGCCATAGGTTGGTCCGAAATTTTTTAAGGAATCCGGAGGGTTATGGCCAAATAAAACGTTCCGGAAGAAAAACAAAACTAGATAACCGGAGTGCTTCTAGAATAACACGTGCAGCCAGCAATTCAACCAAAAGTTTGAATGAAATAAGGAGTTTAACTGGAACATGTTTCACGATGGACGATATGGAGAGTGCTGAATCGCACCGAAAACATTCAGCACGCAAGAATGAAAAGTGCTCCTCGCTTGATTGAGACTCATAAAAAGCAAAGGTTGGATTTTGCAAGGCAAAATAGGACACAAACTGGGAATCTGTAAGTACCTAATATAAATTCTATAACATGAGTTAAGTTCAAGACAGTTTAAAGCAAAAAAAAATTAGATAATATTTTCAGATGAAAAAAAAAATGGAATTTGGATGGACCAGATGATTTTCGAGCATAATGGAGGGGTTTGAGAAGGAATCCCACTATACTTCTCAAAGAGGCATTTCGGTGGTGGAAGTGTTATGCTTTGGGGTGCGTTTTCTGCATCTGGTTGTTTGAAATTACAGTTCACATAATCAAGAATGAACAGTGAAAATTATACAAATATTCTTGAAATGAGCCTAATTCAGCAAAATCCAGCAAAATCCTGAAATTCAGTGGACATTTCAGCAGGATAAGGCCCCATTCACGTAAGTCGTGAAACAAAAACATGGTTTCAATCGAATTCGATTGAACTTTTAGACTGGCCAGCGTGTTCACCTGATCTCAATTCCACCGAAAATCTCTGAGGAATTATGGTACGTCGAATATACAGAAATAATATAAATAATACGACACCACAGAGGAGTTAAAAATGCTATAATCAGGGAGGAGTATGCTATTGATGCCGAAACTATCACAAACCTTATGAAAAGCATGAAAAAAGGATTTCTAATGTGATTTTAAATAAGGAAGCAGTTTTAGATTAATAAAAATTACCTTTAGAAATCATAAGATTAGAATGTATTATAATTTGAATTAGATTTCTTATAAAAATAAAAATGGCGTTATAATTATGAAACAGGCAAAAATCTTATTTTTATTGCTCTAAAAAATATGTGTCGGTAGAAAGGGAGCAGATATATTTTTTTGAATAGTACTTGTAACCCTTATTATTTTTGTAAAACATTGTACTTACCTAGAACTGAAGGTACTCGAGATATCGGAAATTTTCGGGTGGCGTTATAAATATGAAACGCACCTTATGTATATTTTTTTACGAATAAAAGTCATTACCCACTATCATTGTTAACCATCATGATTCATCTTTAACTTTAGAGAAATTTCCAATCAAGCATAATTTATGTACATTTATACATAAAATATGAATAAATTCATAAACTTTTAAATTTGTGTACTATTGCATTTTGCTATTGGTAACATTTTACTTCTTGTGATCACCAATTAGCTCTTTTCATTATCTTCCATTCTCATATTTTCAATCAAAAGAAACTTTTAAAGCAAAATTTAAGTATTTAAGAATAAAAGGATAATGAAAATAAAAATTAAATGGTGAATCAGATGAAAGAAAACCGGTAGGAAGATCTAGAGCTAGATGATTCGAGTGTATAAAACAAGATCTAGTCGTGTTTGGTTTGGTTATAGTTAACTATGTACATAGAAGCACAATTCGTATGATCGACTCAAAATAAGCTTGAGAAAGCTCGGTTGATAATAAACTATAGAGCCAACAAAATGAAAAATAATAAAAGGATGTGAAAATTTTTCGAGTATCGTCTTATTACAACCAAATCTTATCTGTTATTAGTCTTCTCATAAAAACATGCGAACATTTTATATTTTATTTTATTTTTAAAAAAAGTAACGGCTTAAGGAAACGAAGAAAATATGAAGAAAAACAAAAAGCAAAGAAAAAGAAAAGTGTTGGAGTTGGAGAAAAACGTTTGAGTCATACCGGTATTGCTACCGGCGTATAAAAAAATTTTAAATCGTATAAAAGAAATTTAAAAAAAACATCTTATACATTGAGAAAAAAAATTGTTTTTTGTTTTTACGAACGATAACGAATGATCATTCGTTTTAGCTTAAATTTCATCTTCTTTGTTTTTATCGCTATCTATTCAATTACAAATTTGCGATATATCTATGTATATATGTAAATATGTACATTCATATTAAATTCTCATATAAAATTGAATATACCAAATGAGTAGAAATGAAAAATTTCCTATTTAACTTGTTGCAGATGCACAAGAAAATTGAAAGAAGTAGGGAACCAAAATATACATAGATGAAAGCTCAACAGATAAATTATAGTGTGTTGGTTACTGCAGAAAAGAATAAATATTGGTGGTATTCAAGTAAAATGAATGATATTCAACTTACAATTAGTGGGGAGGTTTACGTGCATTTTACACATTATGACTTCCTTTTAGTAAAATGTGGTATTATTCACACACTTAAATACGTACAGTATTTGTGCATTGTATCAAACAACATTACTGCAGAGTGTATTCGTTTAATTTTTATTTTCTTTCATTTTTTATAAATTACCTTAACACATATTAACTTGAATACAGTATACAGTTGATTTACTCTTATGGATCTTCGTCCATTTAACATCATATGTATATATGTGTAAATGTACATCTCATATATGTATATTGCCTACATGATACCTCTTACCTTTTTTTACATCTAAGTCATTCTATGTCTCGGTTTATCGGATATTTATATTCATGCAGTGTGATCACGGAAGTGTGTTAGCAGGTCTCTGAAATAACGGTATATCAGCGTAATGATGTCGTCTCGTATTTGATTACAGCGGTACAATAAGCAGTAAAACAAAAACAAAAATAAAAAATAAAAAATAAAAACAAAAAAAAAAGAAAATAAGTAAGAAAGAAAAAAGAACTTTCCAGCTATATATGTATACATATGTATATAAAACATGAAAATGGAACCAAAATAAATGCCATGCTGAAAGGGAAAATTAAATTTTTTTTTTGTTTTCTGTTTTTTTTTTTGTTGTTTTTTTTTTTTATTACATATTATTATTATGATTATTATTATTATTTTACTTTTTTTGTGTAAAATATTTTAAAAATTATTTAGGTTAATTGGATTTTATAAACCTTTAGCTATATTACCTATATTATTAGGTTAGATAATAATTGACAAGATTATCAAGTATACGCATATGTGTGTATGTATATGTTTTCATATACAAATATATTAATGAATGTAAGTGCGACATATCAAAATTAAAAATATGATAATTTATTCTAAATATTCGAAAAATATATACATAATATGTAGCTGTTATAAAGCAAGTAAGCAAGAGTGATGAAGATATCAAATTTTTGAAATTTATATGTACTGTATAATATAAAATTCAAATTATAAAGCTCACTGTTAGATCCATCGATGCATTCGTTAAAATAAAGAAATAATAATAATTTAAAACAAGAATATTTTATTAGAGTATTTTCTTAAGTTTCACATGATGATGATGATGATGATGGTTTCATTCACTTGCTATAATTTATTCAATTAAAGCACTACTGTATTCATTTACATTGTTTTTGAATTAAAATGAAATAAATATAAAACGAATTCATGTCTAATTGTCTTTTACGTTTAGTAGTGAATAAAAAAATTAAGTTAATATAAACGATATCTAATTTTGGAAAAATTAATACAATATCACACTTTATTAAAATACAATATACGAGGAATCGAGGATAATACATAGCTCATGTATTTATTTTTCTAAGAGCAAAAAAAAAAAGCAAAAACAAAAACCAAACTACAATAACCGAAAATTAAACTGTGGTAATTATGGAATGAATAAAAGCTTATGTATGTATGTACATAAATACATAAATTGTAATTTTCTAGGTTAATAGTTGAAAATTATAATTTCAAGTGTATAATACAAAGCAGCTCTAACAATTGTTGTCCATATGCTACCTTTACCATTTATGAGTACAAAAATGCTCAACAAAATTTAACCTATAAAAATGTTAAAAGTAAAAAGAAAGAAAAAAAAATAACAAAAATTAATTTGGGACATTATGTATTCATGATCAGTCATTTATAAAATCAACTTATTTTCATGAATAAAATTTAACATTTTGATGAATTATTCCAATTGAACTAATACATCAACAAAATATGTTAAAATTTCTTTCACAAAAAGTGTAACTATTTTGCTAGAAAAATATGCATTTGATTTGATTATTTATTTTTTTTTTTTTTTGTAAAATTTGCTATTAAGTATTTGCCACTTTAAATTTTTATTTTTCAATATTATCTATTTAATATTATATTTATTCTATTTTTTTTTATTTATTTTTTTTTCTGCAGGAATCAAAATGCAACCACCGCCGAAAGAAAGAATTTTCATATTAACGAATAACATTGCTCCATCCTGACTATTTATTAAAATTAAGAAACGCTTAAAAACCGTCCATTTATTGTTATCATTCAAAAGTCACCAAAGGCCACCTTAAAACAAATTTAAACGAATATCAATTTGTAAACAATTCTTCTCTGTTCACTGTTATTATTATAAAAATTTATTGTGCTTTGCTTACTAGAAAATGAAGTTTTGCGGTATGAGCTCACAAAACGAATCAGAAGTAGAAAGTTTGCTAATGAGCCCATGTTGGAGTCAATCACAAAATGGTGGCCAAGATCAATATCTTTTGGATGGTCACAAATTACTTTTAGAACATGATTTAGATTCGCTGCCTAGCGATTCTGAACAAAAAAGTTCTTTAGATGTATTAGACAATTTATTAATGAACACAAGTTCGATAAACAGTAGTTTATCAGATTTAAAACCACTACCACCTTTCACAGGTTATACAGGACATCTATCAATAAATGGTATTTCTGGTCATCATTATCATGCAATTGCACAAAGATTGCCAGAAGAAAGTAATAATAATTATACGCAAAGTGCGTATCAATCGAGCCAATCAACGGCATCAACTAACACATCAGTGGCAACCGATCACAACATAGTATCGTCATCAACATGCCTTCCTGATTCTGTTCTAAATCCTGATGGAGCTGATGCTTGTCTTCAAGATGTGAAATTATTTTCAGAAAACCAATTAGAAAGTAAGTTGTATTCAGTTGCGGATAGTTGTGTAATGTCTGATCATGGCCCAGATTCAGTTTCTGGTGTACGAATATATGCAGATACTAAAGAGCTTAGTGAATATGTTGACATGAGCTCAATAGATGATATTGCTGCTATAATAGGCTCAGCAATTGCAGATACCACAGTCCCAAACCGAACTGATAATGATGACGGTACTGACACAAGGGACTCGTGGATGGATTTAGATGCATGGATTGATGGAAATTGTGTTCAGCAAGATGGTAAATTGATTGTTTCACAACAAGAATCTCTGAATGATTTCATGCTTCCACGATCACCTGCTAACACGAATAATTCAACATTACAAAGTCTACTAACTCATGGGTATATGCCACTCTTACAAAATCGACTTCAGAATGGACCGCCAATAAAGACTGAAACACCAAGTTCCACATCGTATTGCAATGAATTAACATCAACATCAACAAGTCCACCTGGATCAGTTGTCTCCACGACAGATAATATTATGATTAACGGTCGATATTTATCAAATCCTCATCATTATCCAGTATCAATGTCAGGATTAAAACCAGATGGTCTTTGTAGTCCTGAATTAATGAGTAATTATCCACATACAACGACAATTACATCAACCGCAACTAAAAATAAACGGTCTAGATCCCAGAAAAAATCTCAACAGCAGCAACAACAACATCAACAAAATCAACCACAAACTCCGACGTTAGGTGTAGCATCGACATCGGTAAGTTTTAATACAGCAAGTGATTTAAGTGGCCTTCTTGGTAAAGAGAAGCCAGTACATAGGTGTAATATATGTAATAGAGGATTTTTAAATAAAAGTAATATAAAGGTACATTTAAGGACTCATACCGGTGAAAAACCGTTTCGTTGTGATGTATGTTCAAAAGCTTTTCGGCAAAAAGCACATTTATTGAAACATCAACAGATACACAAGAGAATTGGGCGTGATTGACGATTTCGAAATGATTAACCTACTATCAATATTGACTATATGTACGTATTATATAGTGGTTATAAGAAAACTGTATATGAAGAAATATATACATATGTATGTATATATACAAAAATCATTTTTTCGCTGTTTTTAATTGTTTTTAATAATTATCTGTTCGTATACAAAAACATGTGTATGCATTGCATTACATATCATATTTATGACCAGATAAGATCATTGATATTCAAAAGAAATATAAAAAAAAAACAATTAAATTACAGCGATCCGTCCAATTGTCTTTGTTGCATCTGTATTTATATACATACATATATGATGTGAAATTAAATGTGCTATACATACATACACATAATATATTATTTTATTAATAATAATAATTTACAAATGAAAAACGTACCTCAAAGCAATACAAAATGTAATAAGTAATAAGAAACAAAAATAGACGTAAAATAAAAAAAAATGTGTTAGAAATTTTATGTAAAATTGAATTTTTTAGTGATTTACATTTATATATAAATGAATTTAAATTTAAAATTAAATTCTGTAAATAAAAGTTTTATTACAGTGTTAGAAAATTAAGTTGTAATATATGATTAAAATTTAGAATTTTTGTTATGTATACAAATTATTAAAAGCAGATTAATTCTATGTATAAAATGTACGTATTATATGTAACAACAATCAGCTACAAATAAATCTGCACTGCCCTTTGGAAAATGTAAATAGTTAACCTACTAGCGTTATAAGTTGAAAAAATCATGTTTAAATTTCAATTAAATATTTTTTACAAAATAAATATAAAATGAGAATATATAATTTTTAATAAAGCAAATTAGTTAATGCTTTTTTGTAAATATAGTAGAGAGAAAAAAAATCAAATAAATTCAAACTATAAAACTGATTACCGTCCATTAATTACATATTATATTTTAAATGATAAAATTCAAAAATTAAACTACCACAAGAAGAAACCTCAAAGCAATGAAATTATAAAATTCAGACATTAAAATCAAATAAATTTGATATACATATTTAATTTGGTATTTAATAAATTTAATTTTATCTATTTTTTATAATTTAATTTGAAAACATCAATTAAGTTGTACAAAATTATTTTTATCAGATCATCAGGACTATATTTTGATTGTAGTTACTAGATTCCGATAACTTGAGTTTTTGTTAGCTTTCATACAAAATTTGTTATAAAAGTTAGCGGAATTTCAAGTTAGCGAAATCTGCTAACTACGACAAGAATAGTTTTGAATATTAAAACAGGATAAAAATAATTAAAAATATAAATTATTATTATTTGTACACCTTTTGAATACATATTTAACATATAATAGATTATAAAGTATATACAATACATACATTAAGTTTTTCTACTTTTTTTTTGTTGTTGTTGCAGTGCAACAACTTTTAGTAAATTTGATTTTTTCAAATAATTGTTAAATAATGTTCATCAGTTATTTTAACGAAATAAAAAGAAAAAAAAATAGATACACACAACAATTTCGTGTTCTATATAAAAACTAAAAATTAAAAAAATAAAAAAAAAAAATAAAAAATTAAGTCAACGGAATAAAAATCAAAATTAATAGAATTAATACTAAATAGTATAAATTGAATGATTTGTTCAAAATTATGTGCACCCGCTTTCATTATTTTGTTAAAAAATGGAAAAAAAATAATTTTTGCTAGTTTTTTAAGATCTCATCGAGAAATACAATTGCTTCATGAAATAGAAAATTAATTTGGCTTCGAATGTACATTACTTTATATTTACACTTCGTATACAAATTTGTCTTTTTGTTTTTTTTTTTTTTAATGAACATCATAAGTTTAATATGAATGTAAATGTGAATTAAAAATGAAATTTAAATGCAAAACTAAAATAATGAAAAACAGTTTGAAAAAATAAATAAAAATTAAAGGACTATTAGTTAGTGATACAAATTAGAAATTTTAATAATTTTATGGCTTTGTATTTATTTTCTTACTATTACTACTATTATAATTATCAAATAATATTATTATAATATGTATAATTTTTTCTTTTTGTTTTTAATTTTCAATGTTTTAAGTGTACACGTAAAAAAAAAAAAATTTTTTTTTGTATGATTGTAAAAAATTATTAAGATGTAGAAAAAGAAAAAAATATTAATTTATTATTGAAAACAATATATTTTGGTATTTTTATTATCCTATAACTATTTTTAACCAAAACAGAAATTCATTTGAACAAAATTTTATTTAATAAAATAAAAATGTCGTCCTATAATTGAAATTACCTTAACTCATAAACGTCTGTAACAAGTTAAAAAAACACAGATATATGAATAGATATATGAGTTCTTAATTTTTTATGATATTCATATGTTTACCGGTACAGTTCAATGCAGGCGTATAGATACGCACTTTATGTTAACAAAGCGAAAAAAGATAAACCATAGAGTATTTAGGTCTATATGAGATACCGAAATTAAGAAGATAAAAAACATTCCAGATATAATAAAAAATAATTTTTATAAAATTCAAATTAATGCTTACATGAATATACTTACCCACATAATTATTCAAATTTTTTATGCACATTTATAAGTATTTGGTATACATGCAATTTATTTTTCATCATTTGAAAATTAACAACAACAAAATGTGATGATTCTACAAGAACAACTTATAGATACAGATTAATATATTCATGTGTGTACATATCTACATATGTATGTGCGTGAAACACATTTAATGCACAATAAAAAATACATTTTGACTTTAAACTTGTAATAAAAAACACAACTGTGTACACTTTCATCTTTGTATATAAATTGTTGACATTCAAATGTTTCATATACATTTTGATAATACAACTGAAAATTGTGGTTTCTACTTACGTATACATATGATCTGTATGCCATTGCTAAAATGAAAAAGAAGTTAATACGACGGTGATGTATGATAGTAATTTATGGATACATGTACATATTAACTAAATTTATGTAAGTACAAATTCAATTCAATTCAAGTAAGTAAGTACATACATATATAAATGTAGAAATGCATGTACGTGTAATGCAACTTAATGTAATCGTGTAATATAAGTAATATATGAATTCAAGTTTCATATTTTATTCTTTAAGTTTTCAGGCTTTCAAATACCATAATGTACTTACACATGTACATGTGTACATGTACAAAGCAGTACCTATTAAATTTTAAATGTTTTATTCGTTAAATGAAACAAATAATGTATATATGTAAATACATGCATATGTACATAAAAAAAGAAAGAAGAAAGGCGGAACGAAAAAGAGAAGAAATTAATAGAAAAAAAAAATACACAAAATAATAAAAAAACAAAATAAAAGAAATAAGAAAAACAAGACAATAAAAAGAAAATCCAATGTGGAAAGTGTGTCACTGACCTACTTAACGACTTGCTTGAATTTGTTTTGTGGTTTAATGTTTAAGAAGCACAATATTATGAGTATTTTTTTTTCTGTAATTTTTTTCCACTTGTATATATGTATGTAGATTTGAATGTACAATTTCTTGTAAATTTATCTAAAAATTTTATATATTATATTATACATATATAAACAGATACATATGAAAATTTTCAACAAAAATTTAGTTTTTCTTTCTCTTAAAAAATATTCATTGTTATACATTGTACATATGTATGTATAATGTATGTACCTCTACTATGCGTATATGTGAATAAGATTTTGTTCTTTATTCAATAAATTTTAAAATTTTATAAATATTTACATGACATTCTGTGAAAAATATTATTTAAAAAAACGAATACATATACATGACCGCAATCAATAAATAATTTTATTATTAATTTTTTCTTACTACTCACATATGTATGTATGTACATATATGATAATATGTGGTATGTACTCACATTATTGGAGTACAAGGGGAAAAAATTATTTAAAAATATTTTAAATTTACAGTCAGTGAAAATAAATGTACGTACATATATATATAGGTATTTCGTTTTATTAATACAATTGAATTTAATTTCTTCCAATTCAATTAAAATAATTAATCATTTTATTATATATTTTTGATGTTTGTTGTGCTATATTTTCTTATTTATTGTTATGTTTTTTTTTATTTTTAATTAAAATCGTAGAAAAAAAGCACAATTAATAAATAAATATGAAGAATATCACGAAATTACTATTTTTTTTAAAAATTCTTGAATGTTTCAAAAAAACAATTTTTTTTTCAAATTAAAATTATAATGTAACGTTTTCATAAGGATTTTGATTTTTTACATATGTAACATACATATCTTTTACAAAATACACATTTCGAAATTTAGCTAGTAATTTGTGTTTTTTTTTTTTTTTAATTTTAGAAACGATCTAAAACTTAAAATTAATTGTTATAACCTTTTATTAATTTTTATCAAATTTCGAAATATATTTCAATAAAGTTCATTTACCTTTTTATTACTACATATATTCAATTATTAGTGCAATTTTTATATTTCATAAATGAATACTTAAAGTGCAACATATACTATATGTGGATATGTGTATAAGTATGTGCATACAATATTGTATTTGCACGAATAGTAAAATTAAAAATTTAATTTGATTTTGGTTTTTAATTAGATTTAAATGTATAAATTTAATGTATGTTATAAACTGATCATCGTTACAAAATTTTTAAAAACGCACATGTGTACAGATATACAATATTACTTAGTGTACATATGTAACATATATGTATGTATTTTTTTTTTTTGTTTTGTTTAATTAATATAAATTAAAAATAAAGTTTACAATTTTAAAAAATAAGTATGTACATAGTATTATTATCCATCGAAAAAAATCAAAAGCAATGCCATTGCACACTCCATCAATTTTGTTTTGATTTGTTTTTTTCTTCTTCTTCTTCTTTGATTATTAATTTTTTATATGTAATATGTGTGTATATGTTTGCATTATTTTGCATGCACTGAAAACAATTAATTTCATAACTATATGTATGCATTGTACATCTACATATATGTTTATATACGTATACAAACATATGTACATACATATGTATATGCTTTGCAAAAAATTCATAGTACATACATATATCAGTTTCATGTTAACACATACACGAATATATGTGAAATATTCAAAAAAAAATTTTTTTTAATAATTAAATTAAATTCGTACAATGTACATATGTATGTATCTCTACATAATGTGTACAATAACAGTACAAAACAAGTGCAAATAATCAACTATAAAATAACGTAGTATGAATGTCTTAAAATTATACACGAAATATTCAACCAAGTGAAAAATTGCAATCAATGCCATAAAATATAATAAAAATAATCGTTTATTATTATTTTATTTCGATTTTTTAAAAACAGTATACACTTTTTTCTTATTTTAATTCATTAATAAGAAATACAGAAAACGGAAGGTTGAATCATTAATTTCAAAGACCAAAAGCAAAAGAAAAAAAAAAAATGTAATTTTTTTAAATTTGTAATCACGTGTTACTTTGTATAAAATGAAAAAGTAACATTGTATGTTGTATGTACTTGCGCAGAATTATGGCCCGAAAAAAAAATGATAATAAAAAGTAACATTTTTTTTATCAATGTCAAATACGTATCATTTATTTTCAATTTAATATGCATAAAAAAAATCAAAATATTTTTGCAGTGACAAATTAATTTTATAAAAGAATTTTTTTATATAATTTTGTGAACACAAGTCAGATAAATCTTCAAGTTCAAGTCTCAAACTCAATTTTCAATGTTTGCTCAAATTTTTGAAAATTTTGAGAGAAAAATTCAAAAACTATGCTTTACTGATTATGCCATTCTGAAGACCGTTAATAATTGAAAAATATTCTCAATAGTAATATGTCTAATGAAGCTACAAATACAACATATTAATAATATTTAGATTTCCTATACTTTCAGATTTAGGTATAATAAACATGGAATACTTACATTTTTATTAATAAAAAAAAATATATTTTTAATTTTTTCCTCTTAAAATGCAAATTTCTACGTTCAAATGACGAAAAGCAAAAAGACTTAAAAAACAAAAGATTTAAGCAGGAAACCTATTAAAACTATTATCTATTCATAAAAGTACTCACAGATATATCAACATTTACTATACAAACTACATGCGTGTAGAGTCATATGATGTACATTGATAAAACATGAAAAGATACTTTTTAGATATGTACATACTTACATATACAAAACACATAAAATATGTATGTACTATAGATACTCTATGCCAGATAAAATAAAATAAAATTTAAAAAAATAAAAAAAATTGTGTTTGTATAAGACCCATTGAACGAAAAACATTATTAGACAAGTTTCTAAAAGCGGATGTCGATATTACAGACAAGTTAAAGATTTATTTATGTTTCTTGCAATTTTACGGCTTAATTTGTATACGAATCAGGGCATGTCGATATAGACAAAACTTTGTATAAAAGTTGAAACTGATGAGTTCAAGTGCAAGATAAAATATATTTATAATATTGTAAGAGATGTAGTAAAAATAACATAAATAACATGTATGTAAAACATTGCTAACAAATAAATCAAAGACACACATAAATTGTGAACATCATATATGCAAAAGATATAAGAGATAAAAGGTGGCATAATTGTTTTACATCAAATGTACATTCATACAAAGAATGTGATTGGGATTTTTAGAGTAATTTACATACATATGTACATACACATATACATATGTATCGAAATTAAAAGAAAAATATGTATATACAGTTCATATATTACAGTAAATAGGTATGGTGCATACAATTTATGTACATAAAATTATTTGATATGTAAAGGTATTATATTACTTGGCTTTTAATGTATTTGAAAAATTAATTGAAACAATGATGTTATGTATTTACAGTACATATTATGGTTATAAAATAATAAATTAAATTCTTATTTGCAGAAAAGACAAATATATCCATTTGTTAGACAATACGTAGGCTGTGTTAAGAAGGTCATAGCAAAAATGTATACAAAAAAAGTCTTATTTCAATTTTAACTGAAAGTCGGACAATTATCGTTAAACTATTACACACATTTATGAAATTGATTTCTTCCTGAAAAATGAATTTTGTTTTTTTTTTCAGATGCGTTTATATTGTTAACAGCCAAAAAATATATTGAAATATAAATATATGTATATATTGAGCTCAATTGAAAAAACTCGTTTATATGAGAGTAAAATTGATTTGGTTTAAAGAAACATTAAAAAACTTTACGACGTATAACAGCTGAATAGTATCAATTACTCCCAAATTATAATTTATCCTTCTAACATAAAATCATAAAAAAATCAAAGTATCTACAAAATTTTTGCTCAAATTTTACATTCAATTATAATTTCAATCTGAAAATAGC
The DNA here is from genome assembly GCA_963971155.1 of Anthrax anthrax. NCBI lineage: Eukaryota > Metazoa > Arthropoda > Insecta > Diptera > Bombyliidae > Anthrax > Anthrax anthrax. The sequence continues at coordinate 26,292,920 of OZ020119.1, forward strand.
CATGACTTTGTTGATCAAATCAATAAGTAGATATATAAGTTTATGTATGTATATATTTTGGAAAATACCACATTTTATTTAATTCAAATCAAAAGATAAGTAAGATAAATATAAGTAAACACGCATATATGTTTTCAATGCATGCATATAAAATCAGCGAATGATCACAAACATGTAACGTAATATACGATTATATGTATATATTTATAATGATTAAGTTGCATTATTTTGCAGCACATCAACATTTTTTAAGAAACAAATAAATGAAATAAGATAAACGTTTTTATTATTAATGTTGGCATCAACTTCATCTGATGTGGAGAGTAACGAAAAATAAAAAATATCCATCACATCATTTTATTTATTTTATACTTACATAGTATTTATATAGCTACCGCAGTGGAAATACTATGTAATGATGTGCTATTTGCGCAGATACAAGACCTGTTTTACACACACCCAACATTAATACTAATTTTTAATGTTTACATTATTATTATAATGTATGTTGGTTGATTTGATCAAAAACAGAAGAAGAAAAAAATGGAAATTGCAAGTTGTGGTTTTTATATACATACTTAGTTTTTCTTTATACGATAGACGAGCTAAACGTTTAGGAAAAAGAAAGTTTCCACTAGAAAAAAAAATATTTGTATGATGATAAATAACAAAACGCACAATTTATAGATAATTATGAAATTAAAAATAAAAATAAAAAACGCATAAATGTATACGCACACAGAAAGATACTATAAAAAGCACGTACACTAGAGTGTAAATATGGGTACGCATGTATTTTTATTATAAAATGGAATATTCATATATTTTCTTTTTATGTAAATGAAAAAAAAAAAAAAAAACAATATGTAAAAATACAAAAAAAAAAAAAAATAAAATTCATAATATGTATTATTAAGGGAATAAAAATCATCGACATACTTACATATACGTATGTATATGCATGCATATTATTATTTTGATCATTTCAATAAAAGCCCAATTACACATATTTTCCTTTGGATGGTTACCAATGATATAAATGTACTCTATATTGAGTTAAATACGAGTGTAATTCCATACCATAACAATTTTTTTCTTGACAAATTTTGCAGCAAAAATTATTTTATGTTTAATTATATAATACAAAAAGGAAAATTTATTATATGAAAATTCAAAATAATTGGATTTTTCAGACGATTTTTCAAAAGAAGAATTTATGATCAATTTGGTAATTTTTTAATTTTAGGTATTTTTATACCGTAAATATTACTGATGGTTTTTGTTGTGTTTTCCTCAATACATCAGGATATGTTTTGTAGTTAATTTAATTTTTTTATCAATTAACTTAATATTAAAAACAGAAAAAAATTTTAACTTAAATTCTGAAGAAAATAATCGTATTTATAAGTAGAAAAAATTAATACAAAGCAGAAGAAAATTTTGTAAAAATAAATTTTACATGAAAAACAAAAAAAAAATCTGACAAAATAAAAAATAAATTGATGATGAAAAAGTAAAAACAGATTTTACAAAACAATTTGACCCAAAGAGATTTTATTAAATTTGTTTTGTTGTTTTTTAATGTAAACTGAATAACTTTATTCTTTACTGTGATAATGAATACACAGATACTAAGATACAATTGATTACTTTGTGAACACTTTTAAATTGTAAGTATACTTACTCTTTTTCAAAAAAGAAGAAAATAAGATACACTTGTTAATCACATGAAATGCCTAAATTGTTGTACTACAAAATGCTATATTGTGCAATGTATGTACACATAAAAGTCCACCAAAACTTCTGACCCAATTTTAAAAATAAAACCGTTTAATATTATTTCGATTTTAATCAATGAAAACATTTTATAGTATTTCTTTAATGATTGATAATGTACGTATTTTATATTGCTTTGAACATAGAGTTTGTCCATTACTAGTCTGTACACATTATGTATATACAAATGTACAAACACATATTGATATTACAAATAATAAAATTTTCTACAGCTTCCAACTTATTTGAATAATCAATTCAAATAATAATAGTTTTTTCTTATTAATAATAAATATACATTATAATTATTTACAAAGCAAAACTACCCATTAAATTACAGGAATTGAATTGAACGACAGAAAAATTTGCTGAATTTTTTTTTAAAAAATGAACTGCATTATCAAGGGAAAAAAAACGTTACAAAAACAAAAAGATATTATATCGGATGTATTAAATTTTTTATTGAGCTAGAATGTATGCAATATATTTATTAACAATTTCCTGTTGAAAATATAACGAAAATACATTGAGCACCCAAAGACGATACCCAATACCACCAATTTATTCATATTTCCATTAAATGAATAACCAGTAATTGGATCAGTTCATACAATTCTATAAACATTTTCTATACATATGTAATTGTCGATGTTCTCTCTAATATGTATATACACTTACATGCTTTCAAAAAAGCACAGTCTTATTCATACAGATACAACATATATTTTGTAGTAAGTATAATTTAATTCATTATGGACAAAGTAGTAAAATTCTCTGGCATTCGATATAGAGAATATCTATGATGACATCACAATTAAAAATCTTTAATGTGATTACATGATAGAACTGAGTATAAAATAATGTTCACATATTTTTATAATTACTTACGTATAATTAGATGATGTTATGTGTTCATACGTACATATTTACATAACGATATCATAATCAATCGTTCGGATAAATAAGCACATAATAACGTATTTGTATGCCCTATTGTACCCCACTGCATTAAAGCACAAAGCACCAACTATGAATTTTATACTTATGATCATTGAAAATTTAAATTATTCGTATAAGTGAGAATATAGTTGAATACGTACGACACACGTTTTTATTTATTTCAAAATTTCAATATTTTCGTCATTCAAAAATTTTATTTAGTTTAGTTAAAAATTTTTTTTCTATGTTCTTAATATTTGTGAATTCTCAGTTGCTGCTTTTTGTAACTCCCAGTTATACAAATTTTTAAAAGATTCGTTGATTTATTATAAAAATATTCTCCTATTTATTTAGATGATTTTCCAATACATATGAAATAAAAAAAAAATAAATTATTTTTTTTGATATTTCCATACATATCATACGTATGTACATTATATAGTAGTTTAAAAAAAATGATAAGAATTATAAATAAACACAAAGTGCTTATTATCGAAATAATCGTAATCCGTTTTAAAAATTTATAGTAAATGTTGTTTAATCACTAATGATACAGTGTTTAATTTTATGTTCATTATTTCGTGTTTTTAATTATAATTTTTATGTGTTTTATTTTGTATTTTTAATTATAAAATTAAAAAACGAAAAAAGAAGACATGGATCGAATTTTACGTGGTATAATGCGTTATCGTAACACAACACGTGAACAAATGGTGAAAGAGTTTAAAAATGTTCGTGATAATCCAGAAGTGAGTACAGTTCATACAAAATACACAAATTATTTATTTGTAAAAAAAAAGAACTAATTTAAATTAATTCAGTAAATTAAACTGCAGACAGGTTTTAAAATTTTTAAATTCTGTACTACAGTACAAAGTCTCTTACCTCTTTTATGTTTATGACCACATAACGCACATACGTACTGTGTTACTTTTGAAACAAAAATAATTTACAAAATCAATTAAATGAAACCTTAAATATATCTCACATATCAATTAAATTCCATTTCTCTTTCAACTCATTACTATAAATTTTATTTTATTTTATTGTTTTTTTAACATAGCCAAAAGCAGTTTTCTTCACATGCATGGATAGTCGAATGATACCAACAAGATTTACTGAAACTCATGTAGGTGACATGTTTGTAGGTAATATTATTTAAAAAAAGAAAACGAATAAGCAAAATAACGATTAATATTTTCAATAGTTCGAAATGCTGGAAATTTAATACCGCATTCACATCACTTCATTGATGAATATTTCAGTTGTGAACCAGCTGCTTTAGAATTGGGTTGTATAATTAATGATATTCGTCATATAATAGTTTGTGGTCATAGTGATTGCAAAGCAATGAATATGTTGTATAAAATGAAGGATCCAGAATTTGCATCACAAGTAAATATAAAAAAAGAGGAAAAATAATTGAAAACATTAAAATTGAATAATTTAATTTTATAGAATAATCGTCGTTTATCACCATTACGGTCATGGTTATCCACACATGCAACACATAGTTTAGAAAGATTTTTAACATGGAAAAATGCTGGAATGAAAGATCCTTTACTGTTTTCATCAGAGACTCCACTAAGAAAATTTGTTGCGTATATCGATCCAGAAAATAAATTTGCTATTGAAGATAAATTATCACAAATAAATACACTCGAACAATTATCAAATATAGCATCATATGGATTTTTAAAAAATCGTCTCGAACAACATGATCTTCATATACATGCACTATGGTTTGATATATATACTGGTGATATTTATTATTTTAGTAGAGGTTCTAAACGTTTTATACAAATTGATGAAACAACTGTTGAAAAATTATCAGCAGAAATTCGAAAATATTATTCGTAAATTTTTTAAAGATACCTTAAAAACACAAAATTCTGTGATATAAACAAATTAAAAATCAAGACAATAATATAATTTTAATTTTTATTATTTTTTAAAAATTATTTCTTATTTAATAAGTATGTATTTAATTTAATTTTATTATTTTTTTTTTTTATTACTTAACAAAGAAGCAAAAATTAAAAATGATGAGCTTTTAATAAAATGACTTTATGTATGTATTTAAGACTTGATTTTTTTTTAAATTTAATAATTCAATATTATTGAGTTTCACATATGTATAAAAGTGTATAAAATCTCTATCTATTCTAATAACCCTGGGTTATGTCATATTTAGTAACTTCCTTTAATTTTGTTATTCAATTCTTATCATCATCATTGAGATTATTTTTTGATATAGACTTCATTTGTTTTTTTTTTGTTTTCTTCTTTTTTTTTTAGAAAATAAAAAAATATATATATATTTAACAAATAAAATTCTTTATACAAAAACGATTTTAAATTTTTATAAAATAAGAAAGGAGAGAAACATCAAAAAAAAAAATTTATTTGCGTTTTTTTATCGCACAAAATGCGATTTTCTTAAATATCAGTGATATTGATGTGATATATTATTACTATTTGGATTTTCTAATTCATCAAAATATTTTCGGGCATTACGTATATTAACTAATGTCGCTTCAGATGGTATACTTGAATCAGACATTACAACCATTATATATGTATTACTAGTAAATGTTTCAATGAATGCTGCAAAATCACTATTACGAATTTCCATTGATTGAAATTTTGCACCCAATTTCGAACATGATAATTTAAATTGCTTAATTATATTTGAAACCTTCTCAAAACGATGTGAATCACGATATTGTTTACTTTGACAATGTGAAATTACTAGGAATGTTGCTTTCTCAAATAATAGTACTTCATCAGCATCAATGATATTTGCAAAATATGTGAGTGAATGCTCAAGGGCGGCAACATTTGGAATTAACATTGTAACAATACTTGACCAAGCTCTAAAATCGATAAATTTAAAAAATCTTTGTTTTTCTTTTAAATCCTAATATTGTCTAAAGTTTTTACTTACCTATACAATGTTTCATCCCATATACTTGTACGAAAACATGTACAATCTAATGGTTTTGATAGTCTAACTAAGTCCTCTTCACGTTCCTTAAATATAACATCACGTTGTTCTTCAGCAACTAAATCCATTTTATGAATTAAACAAAATATTTTTGCTTTTGGAGAATTCTATGAATAAAGATCAACGATATTTACAATTTATGTATTATCATTTAATAATGTTCAAATTAAAAATTACATTTAGTATTGCTTCTAGACATGATTGATAATAATGCACATCTTTGTCTAGTTCTCTACTTTCAACGTCGAATACATAAATTAAGACTTCAACATTTCGAAATATATTATCTCTCTGAGATGCAAAATATTGTTGCATGAACGATTCTTGTCCACCACAATCCCATAGATTAAGTACGAGATTACCAAGAAATCTGACGTGCGAATGTTCAACGTCAACTGTAAAATTTTAAATTTTCAGACTCTTATAATTTAAATAATTATATATATAAATGAATTCATACTTGTAGCTCCAAGACGTGTTGTATCTCTGGCTATGTAATTAGCAAATATTATTGAACGCATACTGGTCTTCCCAGAACCACTCTTCCCCATCAATAATACCTATAATCAAAAAAGAAATTTCATAACAAATAATTTCAATTAACATTTAACAAAATTTAACTACAAACCTTCTTTTTCATCGTATCCAGGATTTTTATTTAATTTTTGACTATTAATCAACAAAAAAATCAAAATTTTCTTATCGCCTTAAAAAAAATTCTTTTTTTTTTTTGCTTTTCAACAATTTTAAAATCACTTCCACTTGACAGTAATGACAGTTTGCGTTTTGTTCTTCAAAATTTTTGCTGTTTTCTTTCAGTTTTGTTTGTTGTTTAATTAATCATCATTTGCAAATTTTTTTTATAAGTGCATATCATAGTGATTTACATCGTATGGTTACATATGTAATACAATACAAATGTATGTATGTATATGAGAAAGATTTATCCGTTGCATTGAAGACTGAAGCTGAAGCTCAATAACAACGTCAACGTCAAACACACTGATATTGATTATTGGATAGATAACGTTGCAAGTTCTTTTTACAAACCAAAAATTTTATACATATTTACTTTTTGTTAGATAGGTTATTACTTATTAGGTTATATTATATGAAAATTTCCTGCTCAGAGTTAAGTCTGATCAAACACATAGTACATACATACATATCGAATAAATTAAATTGTTTGTTTAACATCCTAAACCGAGAATACGGCCCTAAGAATATATAGCGACGATATTGACGTTATACAACTCTAGTAATTTCAAAATTTATAAAAATTCACCATTTATCAGAATTTCGGAAAAAATTCGGAAACAAATTTCATGAAGTGAAAATTGGAAAAGTCATATGATCTCGTGATTGATATCATCGTCGTTCTACATTTTTTTTGCACAATTGGTTTATTAACGAATTTGTGATTTCAGGAGTTTTTCATTAAATATTCAGAGTAATAAAATTAAAACACTTAAAAAATTAATAATCAGTATATTGAAAAATAGAATAAAACAAATAAATTCGTTTAATTTCTTAATAAAGTCTAATAAATAAAAAATAAAAATGGCTTTGAGTGATGCTGATGTACAAAAGCAAGTAAGTATTTCATTAAAAAAATTTAATTTAATTTTTCTAGTTTATTAATATTCCATTGGAGTTTTTCTCCCGGATCAAATTAAAATGTATTTAATTATTAGACGGTAGTTTAAAAATTTTAAGGGCCTCTATAATCCATAACAACCAAATGACAAATTACATACAATACATAGACAAAATGAAAAGTTTTCCTAATTTTACTTTTTAATACAGAAAATTATAAATTTCCTTTTTTTATTTAATCTTTAATTATATTTATCGACGTATTGAATAAATGTTTTTTTCAACATGAAAGAATTGATGTTCATAGTTTTTTTGTCATAAGATAATCTAGTCATGTGATAATCACCATGAATGGCCGACTCATTTCACTTTTAAGTTTTAACATAAAATAGCTGAAATTCGATTACTTAAAAACCATTTGTTAAAATGTTACCAAATTTTAATATTTTCCTTTCTTCAGATTAAACATATGATGGCTTTCATTGAGCAAGAAGCCAATGAAAAAGCCGAAGAGATTGATGCAAAAGCTGAAGAAGAATTTAATATTGAAAAGGGACGTCTCGTTCAGCAACAACGTCTAAAAATTATGGAATACTATGAAAAGAAAGAAAAGCAAGTTGAACTTCAAAAAAAAATTCAATCGTCCAACATGTTGAATCAAGCTCGTTTAAAGGTAAATGTTATTAAATATGTTTACAGGATTTATACTCCTACATATTTCAATTAAATGAAAATAATTCGGGGAATTTTAACAATAGGTTTTAAAAGTCCGTGAAGATCATGTTCGTAGTGTTCTAGAAGAAGCAAGACGACGTTTAGGTGAAGTTACTAAAAATCGAGCACAATATCGTGAAATTCTTCATAGGTTAGTATTACAAGCTCTCTATCAAATAATGGAGCCCGTTGTAACATTACGTTGTCGTCAAGTTGATAGAGCCCTATTAGAAGAAGTATTACCAGAAACGGTAAACGAGTATAAAAGCGTAATTGGAAAAGATGTTGTTATAACTATTGATAACGATGTTTATCTATCAAATGAAGCATGTGGTGGAATTGAATCAATTGCTTTAAATGGCCGTGTCAAGGTAGATAATTACAAATTTTTTTTAATGCTCTGTAAGAGGTACATTATTTTTAATGAATTTTTATGTTTTCCTATTTTAAAGGTTCCAAATACGCTTGAATCAAGATTGGAATTGATTTCACAACAATTAGTTCCCGAAATTCGTACAGCATTATTTGGACGTAATCCAAATCGTAAATTTACTGATTAAAAAAAATCAATTTTGTTTGCTAGTTCAAGTTTCACTTCACTTCACTTTTTTTTTTTTTTTGTTAAAAAGATTTACATTTCAATTTCGGAATAAACAAAACCTTATAATTGTAAACATACAATTTCTAAAAAAAAATTAATATTTAAAAATATACTACAAAATATTATACATATTTAATGTTTGATGTTAAATTAAAATAAAATATACATTCTATGTGTACTAATCTTTAGATAAGAATTTTTAAAACACCAGGAAGAAAAATTATGACGAGTAAAAAACTGATTTTAATTTCTCGTCCTTTCATAAAAAAGTTTTAGTATATTTTTGTTTTGTTAAATTGTTATATTTTGTTTTCATGATTTTTTTTTCCAAAATTAATGTAATTTTAATAGATCGTTGTTTTTCATTGTCAAACAGCATCTTATTTTATTTTCACCGACATTTTTACGTTTTTATTTCATATAAATAAAAAATCTCGCTGAAAATAATATAATTGGCAATTGGGGAACATTGATCATTAAAATCTTTATTATTGATTTAAAAAATATATTTAATGACTACGATTTGTTGTTTTAAAAAAAGCTTTGTTATTTTTTTGCAACAGCAATATGTTAAATAAACTGAAATATAAAATAAATCAATATAATACCTAATAGTATATTATGTAGTAAAATCGAAAATAATAAAGGACATCTGTTTAGAATTTAAGAATTTATCAAACCCCTAAGAAAGTTCATTAAAATTTAAAATAGCGGTTGCAACAAAAATATTTAGTTTTTGAATATTTAATTTTATCATATGAATATGTACATGATAATATGGTGTAAATTTTAAACGCTATTGGTAAAATGTTATAATAGACATAAAAAAAATAAAAAAATAAAATTATAATTAATATTTGTTAAATGAAAAAAATTCATAAATGCTGTTGATAATATTCAGTATTCAAAAAGAATTTTTAAATTGTATAAAATGTCTTAATAATCTTAAATAAAACATATATTTCCATATTGTTCTCCAAATAGTCTAATTTTTTTGTGTAAATTTGTAATATGTATTTACTAATCATTAAGAATCTTAGTAGTAAAATCATCGATGAGTTAACCATGAGAGTTTTGAGTTCGAATGAATGTCATGATAAGGTAATGAGTCTTCGATGAGTTTTAAAATGAATTTGTCATGACCAAACTCATGATGAGACAAGTAGAGAAACTCATCATGATCTCATGAACAAATTCATGATGGGACAAGCGGAGAAACTCTCATGATGAAATAAGTAGAAATTTCATACAACAAAATTATTGGATTAAAAAATATAACATAAAATTCATATAATTTTCATTTTTATTTTTTATATTTATTTGTAACCTTCTTCTTTCGGTACTACAGGTAAGGCAGCGATACTGATAATACATATGAATGATGAAAAACGTTTATTTTTCTTCACTCGTCTGTGCCTGGCATCAAACCTAGGACCACAAGCGTCAGTCAGAACCCAGTACTCTACTTACTGAGCTACTGACTGACTACTGAGCCCATCAGGTGTATTTTAAAAAATTTTATTCAATATTACATTCTCGTTTCATAAAACAAAATCCTTTTGTCCAGTTCAACAAAACTCATGAGTTTGTTTACCAGAGAATTCATAGGATTTTAAATATTTACTCAAAATCCGGAACTTAATTGAATATAAGTTTATTATTTCACCGCTAGAGAACTCTCAAGTTTTTTCATATTTTACTTTTACACGATTCTGACAAGTTTTAACAGGCCATATTCCTTCTGCTTTGCCTTACTTGTCTTAATCTTAATCAGCCTTAACTCGTGCCTTAAATCTATTGTCGAACTAAGTGGTTACATTCAAAGTTCAATCAAGTAGTCAAATACAATGAATGTGCAATGAATACAATAGCATGTGAATAATAACGTAATTTTTTTCACTTTGTAAAATTGTTTTGTTGAAAACATATATTTATATAATATAAAAATTTATATTACAATACGATATGCTAGAAGTTTGTGTAGATTCAATTGAATCAGCATTAGCAGCTGTCAAAGGTGGAGCATCACGTATAGAATTATGCTCAGCGCTTACAGTAGGAGGTTTAACACCCAGCATTGGTGTATTGAAAACACTCAAAGAAAATGTAAATATTCAAGTTCCAATATTTTGTATGTTACGTCCACGTCACGGAAGTGATTTCATGTATTCAGATGAAGAAATTCAAGCCATTTTATATGACATGGACATGTTCCATCAGATTGGATGTGATGGATTTGTATTTGGTAGTTTAACATCCAACCAAGAAGTTAATGTAGAACAATGCAAATTGGTAATTAAAAATGCTAAAAATTTACCAGTTACATTTCATAGAGCTTTCGACTTAACTAAAAAAGAAAAAATGTTTGAAACATATGAATTAATTAGATTATTAGGATTTAAGCGAATTTTAACAAGCGGTTTTGAAAAAAATGCTGAAATTGGTCTAGAAAATCTAAAAAATTTAATTGATAAGCGAAATGATATTATTATAATGCCAGGTGCTGGGATAACACCAAATAATTTAGATAAAATTTTAAATGGAACAAATTGTAAAGAATTTCATGCATCTGCAAAAATGAGAAAAAATCACTATTTCAATTCTAATGTATCAATGGGTGTTGATAATGATGAAGATATATTTGTTACAGATTCAAACATTGTGCGAAATTTAGTTGAAATTGCTAAAACTTTTAAATAAAAAATTCGGGTCATATCTAGCCAATATATTTGACTAAATTAAAAATTTCTTACGGATCTAAAACGCTTTCATCAAGTTCATCAATATATTAAAATAAATATATATTATTAATATTAAATAAGAAAAAAACTTATAATTTTGTTCCATTATATTTTATTAATTCTGCTTTTATTATTATTTTTAAGTAGTTTTAAAACATTCTCAATTTTATTATAATCAATAAAAAAATTTTCTTCTATTTTTGATGAACTTTTTTACATAATCAGTACATTTTTTTGTTTTGTTTCTCCTTATAATGAACTTTTTTGTTTAAATTATTGTTTATTCTTTTATTGAATTTTTACATCATTTTTTTTATTTTGTTGTTTTTTCATTTATAATAATTAAAAAAAAAAAAATGTTTTCTATATAAAAAAAAATTTATTTTTTGGCAATCAAATTGTATTTTTCAACAATGTGATCTTTTTTATTTCATTTAATAATTTTATATTTATTTGACTTATTCGTCGCTGATATACACCATTTGTATTAAATATAATGTAGTTGCTTTCATAATTTTACACATAAATGTATGATTTCGTTTAATCTTCATCCTCAGATTCAGATTCTAAAAATTAAAAAAAGAAATTGAAATCAAGTTAGATCATGTAACTTAAAAAAAATATAAAAAAATTGTATCTTTTCTTTCGGCACCATAAGTCAAATTTTATTATGACAAATGGCTTCCATCCAAGAATATTTTATTTTCCCTTTTGCTCCATGGCACATCAAATTGTTAAAGTATCACAATAGATGCGTGGCGGAATGTGGAGAGGGATTTATAATTGTATGTAACAGAACAGAAAACTTAAGAACTATGGAAAAGTTGGAATATAAATCAAACACGTGACAAGTGGCACACATTGGGGTTTGAACCCAAGTACTCATGTTGTTGGTCGCCTACTTTACCTACTACGCTAACAAACACTTATCTAACGAATGGTTTAATTTTTATTTTAAAATAGAATTGATTACTAACCTTCTTCAGCATTTTGTAACCACTCAACAAATTTTTTCATTTGTTCAAGGAAATGCATTTTTCCTTTTGATGAATGAGGATCCTTATACCATTTTAGAATTGATTCCTCAGATACAACTTCAGCTAAAATTATGTAAAAAGATAAATTCTTTATTAATTTTAAACTCTATTTAATTAGAATATATAACAAAATTTGTTTCATCTATGGTTTACGGAAAAATCTCAATCTAGTTTAAGAAAATTTCCAGATCGAAAGTGAAATTTATTTTGGCATATATTATATATCTCAAAGTCTGATAATAAAATAATGCTTAAAGATAACTCCTAATATGCCATTAGCGTACACACATATTTAAATTTCATCCTTACTTACTTTTATAAAAAAGGAGTATTATCTTTTGAAACGCCTTCATGAAATTCATATTTTCATAACAAAATTCCTGAACCTTTGAAATCAATGATAATTCTGAACGATCAGTTGTTGCGAAGGCTTGTAATAGCGGGCAGTATCCTTTTAAATGTTTAACAGCTTGATCAGTAACAAGTTCTTCTTTTTTATTCCATTCAGCGAGTGACATAACAGTCGACCATATCTATAGAAATAAAATGATAAAAAAAAAAAACAAAATGCTTCATTATGGAATTTTGTTTTAATTAAAGAAATAAAACATATTTATTTACCAGACAAACAATTTCATGTTCGGGTATATTCGTTTTCTGTGCCAATTCTTTTATGTCAGCAATTATCTCTTTGTGGGTTTTATTATCACCAATATCATCTAAAAGAGCCTTTAAAAAAGTTATAAAAATAATTTTATCTAAATTTACAAAGTTAATTTACAATTTTATTAGAAATATGTAATTTTAATGTATTAATTTTCATTGACATTAAATTCTATGTTTTATTCAAAGAAAACAATGTAAGCAAAAATTAAAATTTTATTTTGCATCGTGTACAACTGCAATTAAAATTTGCAAATTTAAATTTAAAGCAGTCCGTAATGATGCAAAAGTTAATTTGAAAAATAATTAAAAAATTTTCAATTTTTTACTTGTTGCAGTTCTCGTTTAGCTTCTTGGCTAGCTTGCGCTTTATGTAATTTTACAATTTCGGTAAGTCCCTTTTCAATAAATACCGATTTCAAGTAATCTTCAGTGCGTTTATTAGGTGGGAAAAACTCCATTAATCTATGAAAATTTAAAAAAGAGAAAGATCCAAATAAATAAATAAAATTTACGGATTATTTTAAATTTATTTTCATGTTTGAAGTTTTATTCAGAATTAAACAAAATTCCATTTTGCTTAACAAATGTAATAAAATTTCAAAATAAATAAAAAAATATTTATTATTACTCTTGGAGATATGATTAAAGAAAATCAAAAATAATTTTTGAATTCATCCTGAATATTCTCCATAAATGTATGCATTACATGTTATAATTTACTTACTTGCTTTCTAATCCACCTTTTTTAAGAGCTTGAACTAGAGATGATAAGCCCTTTTCTTGTTTAAATGTAACAAATAACTCGACTAGAAACTCGAGTGCAATTCCATCTTTAATCAAATGTTCGTTTAATAACACCAAAAGTACAGAAGGTGGTACAGAACCATTGCCTATATGTAAAAATGTTTTTAATTAAATTTTTTAATAAAATATTTCATATTACTTTTAATAAAAGTACTAAAAATGAGCAATGTACAAGGATTTGTGCCTTTAGAAATGTATTTTATTTCTAAAGTCAGTACACCTAGTTATTACCATTTTTATTCCAATCAAATTTTCAAAGAACAAATAAATACCCTTTGTAATTTAATTTAATTTTTGATTGGATAATGGTTCATAAATTGACAATTTTATTAAATTATTTCATGCCCAAAAACCAGAAGAAAACTACAAAATAATGAATTTTTAGTTTTTTATTCTAAAATTGTCTTACCTATCCATAATGCAGTCATACGAGCAAGTTTTACTCTTTCACTTGGACTGAAACCCTTAATAAAAACCAAAACTTTTTTCATTTCTTCTTCAAACATCTTCTCCAAGTACTTAAATCTGCGCATAAGCTTGACGAATACCTGTTCAAAATTTAATTTAATAATGTAGTAAATTATTTCAACACAATTTAAACATTTTTTTAATGTCTTAAATAATTATAATGTAGCAAATTGAGAAATCCTTAGACTTAATTTATATATTCAGACAAAGGTCAAGTTTTAAAATGCAGTAATTTTTGTAGCACACATTCCGACACCATTTATCTTACTTTAACAAAAAACTTGTTTTAGATATATGGCTCTAATTTGGTGCATATGAATATATAAATTTTAATCTAATTTCATTAAATTATTTTACCTGTTCGTGATTACGCATTGCTTCCATATCTTCGGATGCTGCAAAAATACAATAATTTGTTTGAGGTTTCTCGCCATCTTGAGATATGGATCCACCAGGAACTGTAACGACATTTTTGTTAATTTTTTTTTTTTTTTTCTCTTAATGAAATTCTATCAAATAATTTTAATTTCATACCTAAAAGCCCACCAGCTATTAATATATCAAAAAGAACTTCACCGTAACGTCGATAATCTAATTTATTACCAGCGCTGTCTAAAAATTTTGAAATTTGTTCCAAGTCACCTTCAGTTTTTTCGAGACCTGCAATGACCGCGTCACGGAATCCCGTGGGGTCGTATTTCTCTCTTTCATCTGAAAATACAAGTTATATAATATAATTAATATACTTTTGTTCAATATTTCAAAACTTAATTTCTCTTTGTAAATTCATTCTTTAAGTTGCCACCAATTCATACCTCTTTTTCTGGTCTTGATGCGCTGACCTGATAGTACTGGTCTTTCAGTTTTTTGACTCATACAATAAATTGCTAAAATAGAGTAACAACAAAAAAAATCATCAAATTACTAAGTTATGAAATTCAATTTCAAATTAAATTTAATAAGAATATAAGTGCATAGGTACCTATAATACTTAACAAATCAATAATTATTGAATATTTAAAAGATATTGGAAAACAAATAAATATGTCATGATAATTTACAATAGATGTTCTATTGTATGTGCATATGTATAATACATATCTGTTACAAATTTTATTTTTACTTTATTTTTAACCTCTATTGAATTGCATTATTACGCAAATAAGAAAAAAAGAACAAATTCAAATTTATTGTGTCAATATGTTTAGAAATAATGAATTATTTACGTACATGTACTACGTACATATATACATATGTATCTACATTGTAAAATTTGATAACAAAGCATATCTATCTACATCACAAAAAATTATAGGCATAATATGTTAATATTTCTAACATAAATGTAGTAGAAAGAAAAAATGAAAAATTGACTATACTCCTATACTTTATACTGCAACAATTTATAAAAAATTATGTACAGTAAGTAAACAAAATTTTATTTTTATTTAAATTGATATGTGTTGCAAGATGAGATTTAGAGAAAACTTTTGCCTCAAGGTAATGCAAACATTGTTGTGTGTGTATGTTATATATGTTAACCATTTTGATTTTTTAAGTTATTTAACTGCTTCCAAATTCCAAGTAGAAAAATATTAAAGAAAATACAAGAACAATCATCCGATAATTAATAGAGTTCATGAAATCATAGAAAATTATGAAAATAGGTACTAATTCAATAATAAACATTTTAAAATCTTTTTAAATAATACATTGAAAAACCATAAAACTCGAAACATGTGCACGGATTTCATATTCGCTTTGTTTTACTTTGTCTTTTGATCTACACTTAATCAGATAAAAATTAAATTCTACATTCCTAAAGACTGAAATATATTATAAAATATGACCTTTCGTTTTGATATTTGAAAACATATTTTATTTTATTTTTCAAATACATGCACTTCCTACAAAACAAGAACATAACCTTCATTCTCCATTTCATTCACAATATCGAAATATGTAAGTAGATGACTAAACAGTTATTGCAGAATGTAGAATGATCATGTTACGTGATTCAATTTTAATAAAATAAATTGATTTAGTTTAAATTAAATTTAATTACCTGATGAATTTTTATTTTATTTGTAATTCAATAAAAGAAATTTAACTATAATTGAATCTAATATTTAATTTTTTAAAATATTCTAAAAAAATAAAAAAAAACTTCCTTTACTAAACAATGGAATTCTTTATTTTATTTCAATTAATTTATGCAACATAAGTATACACACAGGAAAAATAATAACCTCAAGGCAATGTCAATGTTCGTGGCCGTTATGATGATACAACCAACCGAACAATAGTTAAAAAAAAAATACATGAATGACGACAAAGTAATTTTATCCATTATTTTCTATTTTCTACTAATTAATTATTTATCCAAGAAAAAATATATCTTTTTGTATATACTTACGTTCCTGCTTTTAACACTAAAAGTGATGTGTGTATAATGAGGAAATAACAGTAAAATTTAAAAATATTTATTTTTTACGGAGGGAAAAAAATTCAAAACCAAAATATATTAAATGAAAAGAAAAGAAATTGCACACGTCAATAAAAAAATTTGTGTAGGGAAAAAAAGATCACAATGAATACTAGATATTAAGATATAAATATTATGTGTATGTACGGTGAATATTCACTTTTTCTTTTTTCACAACTTTTTTGTTTAAATTTTTTACGTTTTTTATATTATTTTATTTTATTTGTTTTTCTGATATTTTTTACACAAAAGATAATGGTCCAAACACTGGATATATTATATCTTAATAAAAAGAATTTTCAACTTAAAATTTGGAATTAAAATCAAAACTAAAAAAAATTTAAAATAAAAAAAGAAATTAATTAAAAAACGTGTGCTGCTATGCTACGCTATCACAATGACACATAAACCAGTTCAGTTATTATAGCAAAAAATACTGGGATAGATAGGATGGGAGTACGGGAACAGAACAGAAAAGAACGAAAATGGAAAACAAAAGGAATGTTTAAAAATTTCTTTGGAGAATTGCCATTCCCATTCGTATAAAAAGAATAACAAAGATGTCTACCTCAAATGAAACATTAATTTAAATGGCGTCTAAATAAATGAATTTAAATACAACTTTTAACTTTATTGCTTGTGTTTGCGTTACAAATTATTACTCACACAAAACACAACTATTGTACATCCATCTCTGCGATTCAATTAATCTACCTGGTAATGCCATAGGACTTGACTTTCAAATTCCACCGAATTTTTGAAAAATACAATTTCAAGATAAAATTCATGTATGCGGTGTATGAACGTAATTTTCAAAATTTAATAATACTTTCTTAATTCTACCTTTTCATTTTTATTACTGTTTTTGTAGCACAAAAACAAAGTTCAAATACCCTTTCTTTTCTGCCAACAACTCAACATACAATATACAATCGTCAATCACACAAACAAATAAAATTTGATACAAAACAAACAACTGCTCAATTTTCATCATAAATGCGACGCGTGTTTTTTCATTTTCCGTCCCCAACCTATTTTAATATTTTTTACTCTTTTCTTTTCCACCTTTCTTATTCGCTTTGAAACCATTTTCTTCCACCCAAATCCAAATAAGAAAAAAATAAATCAGGCCACGTAACAGTGCACTTACACTTACAAAAATTAAAAAAGAAAAAACAGAAAAACCAAATATCTAATTATGAGAAATCAACTTGCAGTTTGTAAGATACCTAAAAATGAATGTAATTTATTTTTATTAAATAAAATTTTTTAATTACTTACATTAAAACAAAATAAATATTCACAGAACTTCGCACAAAATTTCACGCGGTCAAACCAACAATGAAAATGGAACGTTAAAGAAGAAAGAAAGAACAAAAATAGTAAAATAGAGCCGTGAGCCGACTAGCCGAGAACGAAGCGAACTATAATAGAGTCGAGCAAATTGGCTAAAGCAAATCATAGGAAATGTAGGAAATGTCATGTAAGACCTGTGCGTAGAAATTAATGGCAAAAAATTTTAAACGCAAAATAAAACTGTTCACTCAATACTGTCTTACCAGTTTACCTAGTTAATCCTTATGTTGATTTTTGTTACAGTAAAATATTAATTTCAAATGAAATCTATTGAAATCCAAATTGAAAGAATTAATTAGGAAATTAAAAAAATAATGATTGGAGTTTTTGCTTCTAAGTCCTATAAGTTCCAATTAGTGTCCGCTTTTGCGTTAGTTGCTGGTTTTTGTTTATACGTACATTTCACTGGATTTAATTTTAAACGTACAAAAATAACTATCAAAAACTCCGTTTCCATTTCTCTTTATTATCGTTGTCCGTTTATTTTTACAATACATGCATACATAATTATCATTTGAAATTTTATTTATCTTAACCTAACCTCTTTCTTATTATCATTAATTTGACAATTGAACAAACTTAAATTGGCTTTTATTATAAAATCTATACATAGTTATAAATAAGGATTATTTTTTAATTTTTATGATGTGATGTGATGTGACATGATAAATTGATATATGAAATTTTACTAAAGATAAAAAGAACGGTTAACTAATTTTACATACAATAAATTACAATGGGATTTGTGGCAACTCAAAATTATACAAGATTTTTACAGGTACTTCTACTTAATAGACATCAATAATCAATGTTAGACAGTTTAACTAGCACACATTTACATAATTCTAAATTTGTTTTAGATTATTCCACCTGGTCTACTATACACAGGTTTTCAAAATAATTGTGCTCTTCAACAAGTCCGACATCGTATTACAAAACATTGGGATCCAAAATGGAAAAAATTACGTAAACAAAAATTTATTAAAATAAATCTTCCAAATTTTGAGGAAAAACAAGAAGATTTAACTAAAGACGAAATTCGTAGTCGGCTGAAAGAGCGAGGTATATTACCTCCACGACCATGGTTAGAAAGACCATTTCACATAAGTTGTACTGGAGGAATTTTTGAGCCGTATGTACCCCCAGAAGGTGATGGTAAAAAATCAATTATATCAACTTCAGGAGCAAAACAAAAGCTCCAGTTTTTCGAAAAGAAGTCAAAAAGTATGATGGCAGTACGAAAAATACGAAATTATGATGAAGACTTTGATACTCATGAATTTGCACAGAAAGCCCAAGATATTTACGTTAAAGCTCATGAATTAATGGCAGCGAAAAATAAACATTTACTACGTGAAGTTGTTACAGAAAGAGCATATCCGGAAATGATGCATAACATTAAAGATAAAACGATTCACTGGAAATTTCTTCAATCACTTGAACCTCCAAGAGTGGTACATGCACGATGTACTGATATTATTTCTAAGGAAAATCTTTTTGGACAAATAACAGTTCGTTTTCATACACAACAAGTACTTGCAATATACGATAGATTTGGTAGATTAATGCATGGTAGTGAAATTTTGGCCAAAGATGTTCTTGAATATGTTGTATTTGAAAAACATATTTCAAATGAATATGGTTTATGGAGACTACATGAAAAAATAATACCGGATTGGATACCACCTAGGGAACCAATTCCAAAAACATATAGAATTGATGATGAATCATTATCGGTAGAAGCAGTCGCTACTGAAAACGCTGTAGAAGAAATTGTAGAAAAGCCAGAAGATTTAAAATTAGAAAAGAAAAATGAAGATCAGAAGTTAGTTACTGCTTAATTGTTAATAATATTGTCTATTTTTTGTCATATCTAAATAAAAAATTATTGGATACTACATGACGTAAGTTTCTCTTTTCTTGAAGATGTCACGGGATAAATCAGTTTCTAAATGTTTTTAGTAACATGTGTATGTACCTAAAAGTGTAATTTTGAGATTTTAGTAAGCAACAATGGCGCATTCACAAGTTTTGTGTCTCAAATTTATTGCATAGTATGTACAATGTTTGCGAAATAAATAGTATATTATGAATGTAAATATACACAAAATATGCTCGATAACTAACGTTGTATTCACTGTATCCTTTGTATAGCGGTTGTAGGCAATGATTGACTTAATTCTGATGAACAATCTGAATCACTGCTTTTTTCGAATAAACTAGGGCTACTAATATCAAATTCAGGAATTCGGTTATAAGAATCAAACTCATCTTCATTAGGTTCTTGTGGTAGGTATTTCTTTAACGGTCTCGGAAGACTGTTTCGACAAAATGTTTTGCCCTTTGTCTGCTCCATTTCCTCCTGCACTTGAAGACCCCAAAGTTCTATCGCTCGTTCTCGATTGAAGACGGCTTTCTCGTTCGATTGCTGTCGATCCTGGTGCTTTTGGTGTAATGATGCTTGTAGTTGTTGGGACTTGTGGTTGTTCGGATCCTCTAATTGAGATTGGAGTCGGTTGCTTGTAAGTGCTAGAGTCAGATTTATAAACTTGTTCGTACTCTGGTTCATAGGTTGGCTGGAATTGAGTTCCAGAGTATGGCGCGTATTGTTCATTTCCTTGGTATTGTTGATCTGAGTATTGTTGGTCCTGATATTGTTGACTGCCTTCGTACTCTGTGTATTGTTGATCATATGATTGACTGTAATCTGGTTCATATGCTGTTCCTGTGTAGTCTTGTTGTACGTATCCTGAATCTTCGTAGTTGCCTTGGTATCGATTGGAATAGTCTGATTCTGATGGTTGTTGTGCTGTATACTGTTGATTGTTTGTGTTTCCTGTGGAGAAAGAAGTGTTGAGTTTTTCTTTATCTCTGAGTTCATCTTCTTTTCCAAATCGATCTTTGATATTTTCATCATCTCCGTAGGCGTATGGTGTTGGGAAAGTTTGTTCTTCATTTGAAGTGATACCACTTTCGGTTCGAGTCTTTGTGACATCTGGTGTAGAGGTTTTGAAGTCATAAGAGATGTTCTGTGAGGTCGAAGGTGGTTCTCTTTTTTGATCATCGGACATTTTTGGGATTCTACTGCTATCAACTGTGCTGATTTGTGGTTCACTTGAATCAACTGGTGCTAAAATTACAAAAAGGTATTATTAAAGAAAAGCTCACCTACTAATAAACTAAGTTTTAAAAAGTATAATATGTAACAAAGTTTATATCTTTTTATTGGTTTTCTATGAAAATTGTTCGCATATGTATAACTGTATGTATGTTCGTATAAATGTAACGCATTTTTATTTGAATAAGAAAAATTTTTCATCAAAAGTTTTAAATTCTTTATTTTCTATGAATTGTGTTTTTATGTTGGAAAATAAAATGAAGAAATTAAAGGAAATTCAATAATTTTAGTCATAATTGATACCTTTTGTGATAAAATTGTTAAAAGTATTATTATTCTTAAGTAATCTATCTCTATCATTATCGATAATTCTATTTGTTAAAAAATTTACATTCGATTGAAGGGATGATATTTCCATTCTGTAATAAAATGTACAAAAAAAAAACTTTTTTAGTGGAATCCCATTTTGTAAATAATTACCTGGTAATTTTTATTTTTATTTTGCTCTTCTCGAAATGAATCCATATTATGATCATCATTTGATAAATTTTTGGTTTCATCCACAATAGCATTTAATTTTTTATAATATGCCCATATTTGACGTAAACGTTCTAATAACATTTCATTTGTTCGTCTTAGTTCCTTTTTTTCCTGACTTAATTTTTAGAAAAAAAAATTGTAAATTTTAATAGATAAAATTTCGAAATAATCGAAAAGAGCAAAATTTTGTTAATATAAAAATTTGATTAGAATACAAAAATAAAGAAAAAATATTAAATTAAAACAAATTTTGTCTGCATGTTTTTAATTAAAACATACGTTAAAATACCGTTATTTTTGAATATCAGTATTTATAATATCTATGATACAGCCAAAATTTAAAGTGATATTTTTAAAAATCTAACATTTTTTAATTTTTTAATAATTTTTCATGTTGATTTGATTTCTTGATTTTTGGTTTACTGGGCACTAATTTAACATTAACATCAAATTTGAATGGTGGTATTTGCATTTTATTACTACGTTCATCTTTATCAATTTTAGGAGTAACATCATCCGTACGTTTAGCAGGCGTAGCAGCAACATTAAAAGCTTGATACGACTTTTGATTGGAATTATCATCAATAATCAAAGATCGTGAAGCGCATGAAATTTTCTTATGACAAATATTTTTCAACACATGAAATTGTTTCGAACAAGGAAACAATTTTGTATTGTTTATCTGTGCACATTTAGATGAAATCGATGAATTTTTTATTTCATTATATTTTGAAGGTAGTGATGATTTTGATTTCTTTTCTACGTTTTCTTCTAAACTACAACAATCTATATGATGACAACAATGCTTTGTTTTATCATTCCAAAAATCGAACTTTTTTTGTACATCGTCCTTTTTTTGTAGCAGCCCTGAGGTTAAACCAAAAATCAAGAATTACAATATAATACCCGATTGTATGAAATAGTACAGTGACAAAAATTTTTCGAATTCAATAAACTACAACAAAATAAAATAAAGTACATCCAATTTACGTATATTCTATACATTAAAACGACACTTAAGTGCAATTTACTATTCCAATTGTTATGCAAGTGTAAATAATTGAAATCAACATAATGTAATAATTTTATAGGCACTCAAGTGTCTAAAGTTTCAAAAATGGAAAGAAAAAACTAAACATGGAATTGCTAAAAATTTTCATTTTTTTTTTTTCAAACCTAAAATAAAAATAATAGTACGTGATAATACTTATGCTTCAATGTTGTTTCCTCTAATTTACTAGTTAATGTTTTGCATTCATTGGTCAGTTTATCCATGAGTTGTCTTTGACTTTGTATCATATCTTCGAGATCGCGAACAGTTCCTTCTACAAATAAAAATACTCTACTGATTTTTTGTTTTTTCATTTTAGTCTCAAAAAATAAGCTTAATTTAATCATTAAATAAAAGCAAAAATATGAAATAAAATATTTAAAAAAATGATTTTTTCTAAATTTTCAATCTCATGGATAAACTATCGACCGTTTACTGGTGAAAAATTCAAAAATTGTAAATTAAAATTTATCAAATATTGTAATATCCAAATTTTTTCTATTACTGCTATATTAATCAAATACACATTTAAATGCAATCACTATTTAAAAATTTTTAATATAAAATAAATATTCATCATCAATAGCTTACCCATGGTTTCATTTGTGCACAAAAAAATATACTTAAATTCTTTTTCAAAATTTTATATGTAAAATACAAAAAAAATATACGCAAAAGTCCATACAAATGATAAAATTTACAAACACATATTACATGTGCAAAATTGTTAATAACGAATTATTTATAAGGCTCACCATGTTTTTGTTGCATTTCAGCTATGGTCTTATTTAAATCTCTAGTTGTTGGTCTAGCTTCATTTTTCATTTCTCCAAGAGTTAACTGACAAAATTATTAAATTGGAAGAAAATAAATATTTTTGTATTGTACACAAATCATATTTTGTACCTCTTTTTCAAGATTAGCTATTTCATCAGATAATCGTAAATTTTCTCGTTTTGCATGTAATAAATCTGCATCAGCTCGATCTAATCTTTGTCTTAATGAATTTATTTCAGCATTTAATCTTGCTACTTCAACTTTAGATTGACGTTCAGATTTTTCAAGCTGTAATCGTAGTGAAGATGCATCTTGTTCCAAAGATTGTTTTTCAGCATTTATTTGTGCTATATCTGATAAAAAATTTGTTCGTTTTGATTTTAATTCTTCTTTAAGATCATCAATTTGAGCATTTCGTTGTGACAAATCACGTTTTAAATCTGATTCAATTCGTTTCTGTCGTTCTAAATCAATTTGTAATTTGGAAACATGCTCCCATTGACAACTTAAATCCCCGCCTAACTGATCAACCTGAAAATTATATCGTCGTTCAGCATTTGCTCGTTCTTCAGCAATCCGTCTTGCCATCTCATGTTGAAGTTCACGAATACGTTCATGCTGTCGTTCTAATTCATCACGAAGATGCTTTATTTCCATTTCTGCTTGAGATTTTTCAAAAATTGCCATGTCCATTATTTCCCGATGTTTTTTCGATGCATAATTACTACTATCAGATCTTAAATCTTCTATAGTATTCTGCAACTTTCTTATTTGTTCTTCTAAATTTAATTTATCTCTTTGTAAGTTTTCAACTTGCTTCCGGAGGGCATCTCCTGTACCACAATCATCTGGATTGCCACTACTAAAGGCAATTTTTCGTTTTAATTCTTCATTTTCTGTACGAATCTTTTTTAAATCAATTTTAGTTTGAGTTAATTCAGCTTCTAACTCACTTATTCGAGATTCAAATACTATATTTGGGCCACCTAAATTATGTCTATTAGATTTATCTCTCTTCCGAGTTACCTTTTCATATTTTTCTTCACTTTCTGAAGATGATGAATTTTTATTAGCAAAATCAGATTTAGCATGTTCTGTTAAGATTTCATTTTCATTTATAACATCCTTGACTTTTCCTAACAAATTCGAAAGTTCATTCTAAAAAAAGAGTTTATACCAAAGTTTAAAAGTTTAAGTATTTTTAAATGATATAATTCAACTTACTCTACAAAATGATGATTCTTTTTCTAATTGTTCAATGTAATCTTCTTGTTTTTCAATGAAATTTAAAATTTCTGGTGGTGCTTGAATATTATCGATCGCAACACTTTGTGGTGACGCTAAACAATCAGTTGTTGTCGCATACGTTGGAACAGAAAGATTTTCTTTGGTTAATGGTGAATATGTCTTAAGTTTTCTTGTTGTATTTCGAATACCAGATCTGTAACTTGGTGATAAGTATTTCGAAATTTCTGATAATGCAGGACGATCTATACCCTATATGTGATTTATGGCACGAAAATATTTATTTTATTCAATTTTTATTTTTTATTTAAAATTTACGAAAATATTTAATATTTCTTGGTACCTTAATACTAACTGATTGAATATCTGACTGATCATCCGCTGAATCATCATGTTTACTGTAACCGTAACTAGATTTTATTGGTGTATAAGATTCTGCTAAAAGATATTTCAATCTATTTACAGCTTCTCGATATGTGTGATTTGTAAAATCCATATTACGTCTTTTAGTTATTTTATTTGGTTTCATTGATCTATTCAAATCTTCAAAAACTCATTACAAATTTTATATAACTAATAATCACACATTTTATCAATTTTAAAATATTACAAAATAGAACTTACATTGTGTACACTTTTAAAGAATATACTTTACAAACTGAATAAATAAGGGTTGTTCTGGACAACGTTATGATATGACCAACGAAACAACGGTTCTGGTTGAATGATTTAGGAATGAACTTGACAGTATTGTACTTTTACTATAAATTGGGGTGTGTACATGTACATTATAAAAATTTAATGCAAATAGATTAATTCATATATATGTGTATTTTATGTTTATGATAATTTTCTTATGCGTACGACTTAGTGGGAAAAAAGGAAATATTACAAACTTTGAACTACATGTTAATTCGAAAATATTTATTTTTATTTCTTAGTCAAAAAATTTACTAAAGAAAGTCCTAGATTTTCTAATTTTTTTTTTTTTAATTCATAATTATTTCCAATATTTTTCTTAATAATTTTATTTTTTATTATTATTTTTAATTAAAAATTCTTAAAGAAACGTAATTTTTCTAAATCACTGTTTATGATTACAAAGCAAAGTTAATTATCTAAAATAAACCATAAATACAATATACTATGATAAAAAACCAAAAAAACAAATCAGTCCGTTACAACGTATAGTAGACAATTATTGATCAAACAATTTTTTAACATTTATTTTTGCGTTTCAATTAATTTCTAAAAAATTCGTGAATATTTAGATATTTGAAAATTAATAAAAATTATTATATTTTTAAAAAATATATTTTTAATACTTTAATTACTTTGTAATTTCGAAATCAAATTATTTACTATAATCTTGTGATATTCTTAAAAATATTTACATCAAATATGAGTAATCACTTTTAACCGATTCTTAAAAAAAAAATAAAAATATTTTCAAATTAAACGATTTTTAAGTAATTCAAGATCACCTTCTGCAAATAATTTTCTAAATTTTTTAATTATTCAATTAATCGTGAATTTTGCAAATTTAAATTCAATCTCAGTAACAGTACTTGATTAACTAAAAAATTTATTATTTACATTATCTTGATGTGCATAAAGATTTTTAGTTTGAGGAAATGTTATTATTTTTGAATGTATGTATACATATATGTGCGATGTGGTACCAGTTAGTACTCAGTACATAAAGAAACTTGAAATTTTTCATAGGTGGTGTCTTTCGATGTGTTTGGATTTTCATAAAATAATTTCCGATTTTCTTAATATATTACTCCACCACTGTACAATTTTGGAAAATTCGTCTATCAGGTCAGTCTTGCGCTTTATCAATTGTTAATTCAATAATCAAAATAAAAATCATCAAAAATATTTATTACTCATATCCTTAATTTATAATTAGAATGTAAATAAACCATAAATATAAACAAGAATAATAATAATTATATTGTTAAATAATCGTAAACAATATGTAAATGCGTAAAAATTTTATTACAAATTAATTTATTGATTTCAATATAGGGAATGAAGTATGCTTAAAAACTTAAAATATGTGGCTATAACGAAATTTTCTATGCTTATACATACATATGTACATACATACGTACTTATATAAAGAAAAATTCATTTATTTGTAATTTAGAATTTTACTCAGTCATCATTACCATAAGAAAATCGATATTTTAAAATCTGTTGATAATTTTCATTTGCAGTTTCTGATTGGTTTTATGAACGATAATTCCCATTTTTCTTTGAATAACTAAACTGTTCTGGTCATAACTTCATTATAACTTTATTTCGATATACGCCAGCTTATCTTTTATATTGTTCATTGTTATTGTGTCTTCCATAATCTAAAAATAAATTGTACATAATTACAGATTTACAAATTCACACAGATTAATTATATATGTTTTTCCGTTTGTCCCTTAACATGTGACTTCTTTCACGTGTTACTTGAGTAACGTAAAATTCAAATTTTTGAATATTTTTCTACTTTCTTGATATTCTCATATCAAATTCAAAACAAAAAATTTCTCAGCTTTTAATTGTGTCCAAACGTAAACGTAAATTATGATAATGTTATCAATTCACTTTATAATGTTTTATATCTTCTTTCTTTTTAATTTAGATTTTTTCAAAAAGTGAAATACTAAATTTGTTGCACTCACTTATTACTACAAGTTTACTCAAAGGTGCTCAAAGGTAAATTAAAATAGAATTTTAAAAAAAATAAACACATAATATATTTTTCTCTTTTACTCTAAAAGATTTTTAACTTTAATCTTATATGAATTTCATGCTTTTGATCAACTCATTTATAAAATAACTTGTTTTTATTTCACATCCTACTAGTATTTAATTGTATTTGTATATACCTTAAAATTTTTTTATACACACCTATGGATATAATAGATTTACCTGTCTTATTACAGAGTTGCATATTACACATATTCATTAAAGTAACATAAAAAATTTTTTGGTACATTTTTAATATTTATAAACACATTTAAGCATTTAAATTAAGAATATGTATCTTGTTTGAAACACTTTTATAATGTGTAATAATTTGTAAAATGCCCAAATAATTTTAAATATTACTGTTGTATGAGATAAATATAATAACAAACAAGTTATTGCTGAAAAATTCAAGAAGAAAAAGTATAGAAGAAAATAATGGATGAAGAAAAGAAAAACTAAAGATCATACTTTTATAACTTTAAGAAATTAGTATAGGTATACATATATATTTTAAATAGGTGCTCTTAACTTAACTCTTTTCAGTTATATGGTTAATGGTGATGGCTAGTTGATTTTGTAACAGAACCAGCAATAGCTTAGAAGAAAAAGATATGCTGCATATAACTCTTAACATGTACATGCATAGTTAACCAGTTAAACCAATTCATTTGCAAAGAATCTCGAGTAAAAGAATAAACGTGAATAAATGTATAAGTAAATTAGTGATGATCATGTAAAACTGATTTTTTTTTTCGATGTGCTCATTCACATTATATAAAAAACAAAAATGAAAATAAAAATAAAGAATCAAAATTAAAGAGGAATCTCTGAAGAAGAAATCAAAAAAAAAAAAAAAAAGGAAGAAAATTAGACAAAGAGAATAAAAAGAAAATAAAAAATTTTTAGAGAAATCCTAGCGGTTTCATCATAAAAATCACACCTTGGACAGATTTGCACTCATCTTTTATATTACCGAATCGACTCAACCAGCCATCTCATTTTTAAGTTTCAGTTCAGTTATAGATGGTTATAGCTATATTTCTCGCATTTTATTAAAATATTGTATTTATATAAAGTACGTCCATATAATAACAACGATGGCAATCTTGATGACGGTTTAATTATTTTTTTTTTTTTTAGTTTTAGTTTTTAATTTTTTTTTATGTCTTTTGATTATTTTTTCATTTATTAAAAGTGCATAATGTAATTTCAATTAGTTTTATGTAGTTGTTGTTGTTATTGTTTTTAAAATTTCTTTTTTAAGTTACAAATGAAAATAAAAATTTTTATTAATAATTTGGATCATACCACAGAAGTACAAATAAATGCTTTGCTCTGTTAATAAAGCTTATCGTGGATATTTTTCTATCACAAGAAAAAATTAGAAAAAAAATATAATAAATTCCGTTTATATCTAAAACAAGATTTAAATGCATTACTTAGAAATTTCTTATTACATTCACGTTTACGTACTTAAAATTTTTTTTTTTTTTGTATTGAAATGAAAAAGTATCACAGAATTTGTTAACGTCCATTACAAAATGGCAAAATAATTTAAAACTACATGAAAAAAATTTATTTTCTGTTTTATATTAAAGTGTAATATATAATACAGTGTTTTAATTCATTATATTTAAAATTTCAGTGCACATACAAATTATTTTACAGATAAAATGCGTTACGTATACATATGTATATGACTTTTGTGATTTTTTTGTTCTTGTTTTTTTTTTTTTTTTGAATATGATAAGTTAATTAGAAGAAAAAGTGTATAATATAATGCATTTTCTTTTAGTGTAGTGGAAGCCATTAAATTACAATTCTTTCGTATACACATGGTTTATACATTGAGAATTTTTCATCCTAAAAATGTATTATTGTAAATGCACCTGTAGATAACAGATATACATATATAAAACATACACACATATAAATACGTGTAACATCATTTTAATTCAATGTTTTTGTCATTTTTGTTTTATTGCATTCCGTAATGTTTTATAGCTCCTTAAAATTTAAATGGTAAAAGAAAAGCATGAAAAGCATTCATGTATTTGTGTAAATAAAGTTAAAAAAAAAGAAGTAAAATCTAATCTAAGATGCATGTAAATGGGATAAACTGAGTGAATTTTAAGTAATTGAAAAATCATTAAAAAAAAAAAAAGGAAAAAAAATTGATTTCTTCTCAACATAATTGTGTATAAAAGAAAAGAAAATTTGCAGTAATACGATAAAAGGATTATAGAAAAGGAATTTAAATGTTAAACAAATAAATAATAAAAAAAAAGGTAAAATATTTTTATGTGAATTTCCTTAGAAAAATTCCTTTTTCTTTATGAAATTACTACATTATGATCGTTAATTCATGTATCAAAATGTTCAATACAAATTACAAAATATAATGCATGTACATACATATATAACGTACATTTAAGTAGTATACATAGATATGTATCTTTAATTCTGCACTTTTAATATATTTTCTATACATATACTATAATTACATATGTTAGTATTATGCCACTGTTGTACTTATAGGCGAGTTTCAAGAAAAAGACGACAATCCACAAATTCCAATCTTAGACCATTTCCAGTTTGTTATGGCTTGGTTATGGTCCCCATCAGTATATATATGTATACTATATATAATATATATGGTATACAATGTATATATGTACATACATATTTACATGTATGCTGGTGTATTTTATATTTTTAAAAAGATATAAATGCACAGTGTCGCTACATAGAAAGGATCCCATTGAAAATATGAACCACAATTATAGTGGTCATTTTAACTTAAACGTGCTTAAAAGAATACTTTATTCTTCATGTAGTGATGAAATTTTTTAAAATTACCTTTGTATGTATAATATCGAAAATAAAAGCAATCAAAAATTTGGTGTTTTTGTTTAGAATTATGTAATGGATTAATTTTAAAAATCTTTTTAAATCCAATTGATTACTTATAACATTTTGTAATGTTTTTAGTTTTTGTTTCTTTAATAAGGATACATATTTCACTCATTCTTAAATGTTATTTTTATAATCATATCGCAAAAATGTATACAAAAATATGCAAATTTGTCTCATATCCCAGTATAAATATAAAATATAAAATAAATGAAAAAGATAAATAAGTGTAAGAATTGTTTCAAAATGACTCACACAATTTAAACATATACATTATATGCACGTATGTATGTTTGCATGTATTTCAATTTTTTCTTAAACACGATCAAATCATAAATTTTATACTTATATATTATACATTTTTTGAACATATGTATCAAAGTATAGTAAAGAAAAGAAACCATAAGAAGAATGTAAAATCAATTTAACAAATGACTTTTAAAAATAACAACAGAAAAATTTATTTTGAAAGATTGATAAGATGCATTCCAA
Organism: Anthrax anthrax; assembly: GCA_963971155.1. NCBI lineage: Eukaryota > Metazoa > Arthropoda > Insecta > Diptera > Bombyliidae > Anthrax > Anthrax anthrax. The sequence goes on from OZ020119.1 coordinate 26,324,000, forward strand.
TCCATTTTACCATTATCTTTATATTCTTGAGTATACCCAAAATAATTTGTACAGATGTGTATATTTTGAAATTCCTTTTAAAGTTTTCAGATTATTTTACTCTTTATGTATGTACCTATGTATGTATGTGTATTTTTAAAGAGGATCACGTATTTTGTACTGTGATATACTTCATGACAATAGAAAGAATTTTCTTTATCTATAAACTTAAAGAATTTGAAAAGAAGTAAAAATAAAAAAATAATTTTCTATATATACATATACGTAAAAATGTATCAATACATTTTCTTTCCATTTCATGAATTTATTTACATACATAACTTGTACACGCATGCATGTTTAAATTAAATACGATTTTAATCTTTTATTGTAAACACGGAAAAATATAAATTAAAGAGTTATGTACCAATTTAAGAATTAGAATAGTATCCTAATGAAATCACAAAGAAATAATGTTAATCTTAAGACGTACATAAATCTAACTGAATTTGAAAAACAAAATATAATAAACAAATTCTAAAATGTATTCAAAAGAAATGTAAATTGTTTGTATAAAAATCTATTAATCTGTGCTACGCATGAGAATATGTATTTAATACTTGTTGAACAATGTTCATAATTTATGAATTTTCGTCTGGGATGGGATTTTCTATTATTTTTTCACCTGCACAAATCACCCACTATACGTAATAAATTCTATTAGTAATAAAATGATTCTCATGTTTACAAGGATATTTCTTCATGTGCATATTACACAACATAGCAAGCATGTATGTATGTATGTATATTTATATTTTACAAATTCATATGTGCAATATTTATTAATCGTATGACATTATTATTTGTTCAAAAGCAAATTCTTTTTTTATTGACAAAAAACGCCCACATTACATTTTTTTATTATTTTTTTTTCTTTTACATGTATGTACATACAGAGGCCTTTTAAAAAATACTTAAACCGTAAATAATGCATGTTGAAAAAAAAATTTTTTTTCTCGTTTTTTTTTTCTGTTGCTTTTGAACAACATTAATTTTCATTTTCTTAAAAGATTTATTTCTTTTCCTATAAGTCATTACACTATAATGTAGTCATAGTCATAGTGTAATTATTCTGCACCTTTTGTCAATCTTATTTGTATCTATACATGTATAAGAGTTGTGTATTACAATATTACATTGGCATAATTGTCCATTGCATTCCGTTCAATCTAGGAGATGTATTAAGTGCACATAAAATTTTTAAAACAGTGTCGACTCTTATTTGACGTTCAAAAGAATAATCATTTAAACTAAACGTACAAACATATTCTGTATAAGTATACCATGTACGTTCATGAATACATATATAGAATATAATTGCAATATAAATATATACGCACACATATGTAAATGTTTATGTATTATACTTACATAATGTAAGTAATATTCACAAACCTATCAAATCTTTCATATTCATGTTTCTCATATACATATGTACAAATATGTTCTATAAAAATAAAATTTTTATCTTTCATAAGATAGAATGAATAATGGATCATCAATCCTCCTCCATGATTTTTTAGTAAAGTATTTTGGACATACTTATTTTAGTTATTTATTACTCATTAAATTTGATTTGAACGTATGAACAAATTGACAGATTGATAAATACAAACAGACATACAAACAACATTTATATTACGTATATATACATATATTAGATGGACATCTTAGTACATACGTGGAAGCATATATAGATACCATTCAAGTTTAAAATAAAATTCTAAACCTTCAATAAAGATTTTTAGGTCAATTAGACAATATTCGTTCAGTGTGAATTGCATCACTTCAAATCTATCTATCATAAATGGTAAACACTAATTTGATGTCTTAGATTCATGGGCCTTTTTTTCCTTGTAATCTATCTATCTTATATCTCTAAACATCGTCTAATTTTTAATTTTAAATCAATTTCAATAAATATCTTAAAAATTTTTATAATATCTAATTGCTTACGTGTATCGATAATACTCCAACTCGAATATATCTAAAAGCATACAAACAGTTATATGCAAGTATATATGTATAAATTAATGTGTATGTCGTACGTTGCCAAGCTTTTGTTGAAATTTTATAACAATACTAACAATATGTATTGTGATGGCGTTTAATAAATACTATACATATTATAACTATGCATGGTTATATTAATGTTTTTCATATTTTTATTATTTATAAAAAAAAAAACATACATACGTACATATATATGTATAAAAGAATAAAAATACTTTAAAATTTTGTATTAATTCAATTGGCTTTAACTATTTTATAGAAAGTAAGTAAGCCACCCATCAAACCAGTTTTTAGTTTTTATAATATTTCTCATGTCTATACAATTTTACTTTATAAAATAAGAATTAAAAAAGAAAAAAAAATAAAAATTATATTACGTTTGCTAAGTATGTTGTTTATACATGTATATAGGTACCAACATACCTATACTCCCCACGATAATAAATATTTGATCCTGTACTATTTATACATTGGTCTAATGGTATCAAACTAACTAACGAGTTTTCTGTAATAATAACATAAAATCCATTGATTTAAAACATTATTTTATCTTATAATTTCTGTTGTTGTTTGCATTTTAATTCATTGAAATCGTTGTAAAAAAAATAAAAAATAAAAACAAACAATGAAATTACTCTATAAAGCTTCAATATAAAATATATGCATATACGTATATCAGAAACATTCCATAAAAGTGGAGACAACACATACTTTTATAAGTGAAGTAATCGTATATATATGTATGCGCTTATGCCACTTTTAAATGAATCTATATACACCTATGCTGGAGCTTAAATTTGTTAATAAGAATTACTTGAAACATACCTGCTTTATAAGATTGCATATGGTTCAGCTATCTACCCAAATAAATGGCTTCATTGTATGGTACATACAAATAAAAGTTGTTAGACATAAAAATTACACTATTGCTCTATGCTAAAATTACATTTCTACATATTTGCTGGTACTGATGCAGTGCTGCCTGTATCCAAAATATTATATTAACTACATGTACTACGGCAAGCATTAGATTATAATATATGGTATACAGATAATTGTATGTATTTTTAGATACATGTTGGTAAAAAAAAAATGGATATGTTGAATATATAGATATGTATATACATATGTAAATGCAACAGTTAACGATACATGTATGTACGTCCCTGATCCAATCTATTGCATTGATGTTAAATCAATGATATCTCCTTATTTTACCTTTGAATGAATTAAAAACAGTTTTGGCTAATTTTGGATATATTGAATTCTACTAACTTACTTACATCCATACATTTCAACATACAATGTATGTACATAGGTAGATAATTTTCTTACATTTTGACTGTACAACAAATTGCAGCTGCTACTATTTCTTGAATCATACGGTTTAACGAAATTACATGAAAACCGTATAATAAACAATTTATATACATACTATCAAAATGTATACAAATTGTCCCAATAATAGAGAATATCCAAAAGATAAAGTTTGTTTGTTTGTTATTATTAAGCTTATAATTTTGTCTAAAACCTTTGAACATCAAAAAATAAAAATATGCACTTATGTTACGACAACTTTCACTTTTTTTAAAAAATGCAATCTCCTATAAACAATGTAGGTGAATAACACATTTTTTCAACATTTCGAAGATTTCTTATTATGTATATTTTCAATGATCTGAAGATTGGACCCGACGATTTATTTTATACAATTTTTTATGCATTTTTATGTTTTTACATGTAAACATAGTGTTTGAGTATAAAACCATAATTTTTTGAATATTGGAAAGAGAAACTCTTTTTTCATGCATAAATTACCATTTAATTTTTTGCTTGAAATAGCATTTACGTCCATACAAGTTTATTTTTCTATTTTTTGCTCCAATTATCTGTTAGTGAAGAAAAAATATAAATTTGAATTACATACAGCTTGTTGAATGAAAACATGAAAACTGTTCCGATTTTAGATTATTTATTATTTAATTTTTATAAATTATAAAAAAAAAAAAAAATTAAAAGGTATATAGTCATGAATTAAATTTTTTTCAGGATTACAAAAGGATAAAAAATTCTCATGTGAGAATGTTTATAGTATGGTATAATGTAACTCTATCATCCCATTTCGAAATTTTTAAATGAATTTTCTGTTAAAGTAAAAGTAACAAAACGGAAACAGGCAAATAATTATCACATTAATCATTTTTGTTGTTACTATTCAAGGATTTTCAGTTTTGACATAAAATTAAAAAAAAAACAAAAACAATGAAGCAAATTTGTTTTTATTTTGTTTTAATTACTTGTGTATTTGGAAAGAATTCTTCGATAACGTTTTACATAGAAAAATTCCAAAATAAAAGAATAATTATATTTAAAGAAAAATTTTCGAATAAGTAAATGTAATAAAATGCAGGAAACAAAACAAAAAAAAAATTTTTTTTAAATGCACAAGTAATTCTTTTGTTGAACAAGAAATGTACATAATGTGGACATTTTTTCATGTATTTAACTTTTGATATCTTTATAAGATCCTTTAAAAAAATAAAAAAAGATACATGCATATGTATACGTAGATGGTATACATACACACACATGATATAATCGATTCAGCAAAAGCATTTACATGTCCTCACTTTTGTATGTACATATCATACAAGCAACACACAAGTATACCTTAATTACAATTAAGAAGATTTTAATTGTTGTCAGGGTAATGGCGTATAATTAAAACGACATTCCTTTTATGTACTTAGTATCTGTATATATGTGAGAAAATTCAAAAAATTACACTAACCGAAAATGTTTTGGAATTCAAAAAAGAAAAAAAAATATTTGATGAGAAAAAAATCTATGAGTGCCTTTTTCTTCAAATATTTATTACAATTGTTGTTTTTTTTTGTTTTTGAATTGGAAAATTTTCTTTCAAAAATACCAAATATGTAATGATGATTTTATGACAAAAGATAATACAGTAGTAACGGAAAAATATTATGTTGCAATTAAAAAGATCTAACATGTACAATTAAGTACATTATGCTCGTATATTATTACACATGTGTAATTTGGAATGTTCATTGTAAAATTAATAATGAAGAAATCATTTGCTTTTTTAATATATGATTTTTATTATATTAATGTGGAATATATTCTTTTACAATCATTACAACTTAAAAATCTTTTATTTAGTTGTTGATTGATGGATTTATCCTAGGTTTAATTTCATTGCATGTCCATAGTTTTATGAATTTTTTATATTTTTTTTTTAATATTTAGATGTGAATATAATATTTGTGGTTTAATGCAGTAGAAAAAAAAATAAAAATAAAATATTTAAATTAAACCACAAATCAAACATAAGTCGGAAAAACTATTCAAAAAGAAGTAAAAATTAAAAGTGTTATTGTAATTTAATATTTCTGTTTTGAATTCAAATTACATCAGTAGCATCAGGTAGCATACATTATTTTTATATAGTTTCATTTTAATTATATAATATTATTTTTGTGTATTTATTCATTTTTAATTGTGTATTTGAACATTGCTAAGCACATGAAATAAATAAAAAAAAAAAGAACCTTGAGTATATAAATTAAATTTCAATCTAAACATTTGAAATTCGATTGTATCCCAAAGACTTGAATGTAACGACATTAAAAGATTTTGAATTTTAAATATGAAAACTGAAAAGAATGTGTATATAATGATCAATGATTTTTTTTCTGTAGTGCTGTAATGACACATGCACACATACATAGTATCAATAATATAAAATTACTAAAAATGTTTTTTAAAAAAAATTGTTTTTTTAACTACTGACCACAGAAAGAAAACATTTTGTCAATTCAAAACTAAAATATATAATAAGTTGAATTTATTGATGATTTCTTCTTTTTTTTTTCTTTTTCACTAATCATATATTCAAACTTTAAGATATGAAATTCCATTGAAATATAATTTAAATATCATTTGAATTGACACTTAATTCCCACCTACTCAAATATTAAATATATATTATTAAAAGTCAATGTGTAGTCTTCGAGCATCAACATACTTTTGTATAAGATAGAACAAGTTCACATACATACATATGTATGTATACATATTATGAATAATCGTATATCGAATAAAAATATGCAGATATTACAAAAAAAAATTTTTTTTAAATATTTTACAATACTACATGTTTTTTGTTAGTGTATGCATTATAATGTACATACTAGTATTTATGAAAAATAATCTTAAAAAAAAGAGAATTAATAAAATTCAACTGATAAAATTATATGTACATGGTGAACTAATATCACAATTGAATCCTATCCTTTGATTAAATTTAAATATATCATTAGATTTGGTCGGAACATACATATGAAACACCTACAAATTTATTCTGTATATTTAAAACAAGGATAAAATTCAATTTTGTATGCCATTTAAATATAGATAAATAATTCGTAAATCAGACAAAAAAAAAGAGAACAAAATATCTATAGACACCCTATCCAATCACATAAAATCAAAATTTATCATTTACATATTCATGAAATTTACATATTCACAGTCATTTAATGTGCTATTTATGTACCTATATGAAATGTTTTTCATTTTTGTAATTCTCTTAACACTTTTAGATGCTTATTTTTACTGTTATTGTTATTATTCTTATACATTTAATCATATTACCATTTATACAATTTTTATTTTATTTTTTTTTTGTTTTTTTTTTTTTATTATTATTATTATTCATTCCACATTTTATTTGTGTATTTTTTATCTAGTGAGAATACTTTTAAACAAAAAGAAATAATATAAGACAAGATTTAAGAAAAAAAAGAACGAAAATACTTCTTTTTTTTTTTTTTTAATTTACGATTATGGTACATATGAATTAATATGAAAACCACACACGTATTTGAAAAAATTTTTAAAAATTCTATTCATACCAATCACGTAATTTATCATTCTATTCACTATAAAATTTTGTATAAAATCATATTTCTTTCAATAAAAACAAAAAAAATAAATAAATAAAAATAAAACTAGGGATATATATACGTAAATATAATATGTATTATGTGTTTCTTTTTTCATAACAGATTATAAAAATGAATTTCTTAACAAAATATTTAAAAAATAAAAAATCACAAGAAAATTTGTTAAATTGAAAAATACAAAATGATGTGAAACATGATAGACTTATGATCCAAAATTAATATTAAACTGAAAAAAAAAAATACGTTAAAATGAAAAAATAGAAAAAAAAAACTGAAAAGTATTAATATGTTAGCATTTACTTAATATGACTATAACCACTATAGGTGTTCATAATGTTTGATTTATTTTTTATTTTTTTAAAATAAAATACAGGTGAAGTATTTATAAAACATAACGAGAAGAAAAGAAAACATCTTCTTTTATTTTATTTAATTTTTTTTTAAATCAAAATGTCACACCTATAAGTTTTTGCATAAGAATTTCAAAAATTATTATCTTCTTCGAAGTCTCTAAAATTCGACAAGAAAAAAAAAAGTTATTAATTTTATTTTTAAAAAATTTACATTTAAATAAAATGTTTACTAAACATTTTTAAATTTAAATTTCTCATACATGACCATTTATAGTTAAACACACTTGATAGTGATGATGAATGTGCTTTAACTGTGTATAATATACACATAATTATATATTGTCATCTATTTATTCTCAAGTGTAAATGTGACCAACACACATCTAAGCATATTATATTGTTCATAATATTTTGTTTCTTTGAAAGCTTTTTACATACATACATACATATATGAGCATATGTACATGTTTGTTTTTGAAAATTAGAAATTTAACATGATTGTATGTATACACTAAATGTTGTGCCATTCATTACATGTTTACCTAATATCATTTCTAAAATTTTTCCACAGATTCATACATATGTATGTGCATAAATATTTGTGGTACCATATATGTACGTTACATACAAAATTTTGAAATATAAAAAAAATGCATTTTCTTTCGTGTCTTTTTTTTTTTAATATGTAAAATTTTTAAAAAGGAAAATCATTTTCAAAATTGTACATAGATAAATGTATGAAAATACTATGATGGTCACAACAAACTTATAATAAAAATCTTAATATATTCAAATTTCAAAGTAACTTTTATAATATTGTATAAATAGTCCTAAACATGTATCTACGTGTATTTATGTATGTGTGTGTCCTATATCAAAAATCTTAATATTTTGAATTACGATAGGTAATATATAAACGTTTATTATACATGATGGGTATTTGTATGTGTCCATAGACTTATTATTTAAAAAAATGCATTATTGGCTAGGAACATCAAAGAAAAACCGAAGAGAAATTTTGTAAATATTTATTTATTTTTGAATTGTTTTTATTCGATATGAAATTGATATGCATGATACATCAATCTAAAATTTGATTTTTTATTCAATATTAAAAGTCGGAATATTTCACAAAATTTTTAATTTGTATTCATAAGTCTTCAAAATGAATTTGTGTATTTTTGTTTTTGTCCTTGTTCTAAAATATTAATAATTTTTTTTTTTTTTGACGGCACATTAAAGATTTTAATTTTTATTGAAAATGTTTGTACTGTATATATGTACATATATGCATTTCTTTTGTAATCCTCTGTTTATTATCAAGGTCAATAAGTATCATATTTACACGATGTAAATGTATTATTTATGTAATAATAACAACTCATATCAAGTATTCATACAAGATTTAATTTGAACAAGAACAATAAAACAAGTTTTTTTTTTTTTAAATATATGGTTCTACATAGTTTATTCATGATAGTATTATTTGTATGTAAATTATAATTTTAAAATGAGATACCGAAATAGATAATGTAATAGTAGTCAACTAGTTAACACTAATCATTTAAAATTGCACTACGTAAAAATAAAAAATAAAAAACTAAAAAGAAATTCATGATTTAATGTATATTTATTACAGAAACTATAAAATAAAATCTATAAATTTGAAAAATATGTGTATATACAAGTTAATAATATCTGTAATTTTTATAACTTACAAATATGCATATATCATTATAATCACAATAATAATAATAATAATGTATTATCATGCAATATCGATTTTTGTATTCACCATTTGTATACACATAACGTTATAATAATCGGAAGAATTTATTTTACTTTAGGGATCATATATTCACAAGTAAGGACAATGATTAGATAGATGTAGTCATGTATTAATAATATATGTATGTATTAATAATATAATAGACGTATGTAAGTATTGATGTAAATGCATAAAAATGCATGTGAAATGCATATATCCTACCCACGTTTATACATGTTACATCCGATATATTATGTAAATACATATATGTATAGATATTATTTTTTCTATATATTCTTGATGGCACAAATTAAAACGTTAAGCTATCAATAAATAGCATCTTGCAACTTGAGATACTTACATACTGTTTTCTTATCTTTAATTTTTTTTTTTTTATTTCATTTTTTTTTTTTTGTCTTGTTTCTTATAAAATAGAAAATATTCCATTATTTTAGGATCATATTTTTAATATTCTTTGATTTTATTTCATTTTAATGTGTATGTTAACTGTACATGTACATGTGTATATATATTCACACAATATGTATATTTTTTCAAATGTATCGCTGTAGTCTGTTGCATAAACATGTGAATGCACATAAATATGCAACATAATCTTTGAAACTTTACTAAACATCAAAACAGGTAAAATGTTCATTAATTATTAGCCTCAGTTTTCTATTACACTCTCCATTACAAGAGTGGAAATCTTAATGTTGACCATGATGGTTGTTAAAGCATTAATAAATGATATGTACATATATGTACAAGAATACATTCATACATCGATATCTATTCATAAATACATGAGTATTTATTTGTCCACTGTATGCATTTAAGTATAAGAAAAATACAGTGTTTTTTTTTTTTTTTTTGAAATATTGTGAATATGTTCTAATACTTATACGTATGTCATGTTGTATTTCTTATACATTGCATTATATTATTACAGCATAAATATTTTTAAAATCATATAAAGGCTTTTGTGTAAAGGCCTTTTAAAGCTTCAAGGCAAAATGTCAGCCTAACCATATAATATATTGTAATATCGAACTTACTACTTATTTTATTTTATTACGAAAAAAAAACAAAAAAAATACAAAAATCTACTTAATTCTTCTTATGATACTGGTTTGTACATAAACTTGGTGTATATTTACCAATGACTATATAATATACACTAACACATACATGAAGTAAATAAAATAAGTATGTGCATTTTATTATAGTCAAAAGTAAGGCGACACAAAAATAATTTATAAAAATTATTGTAACTTCCTTTAATAATTTCCAGTTTTTTAAAAAAAAAAAAAAAAATAGAAGTAAAAATTCATTTTGAATTTTTTATTTTCCGTTAATTTTACGTCATAAAATATATAGAATTTTATTTCTAAGTTTTATTCTTGTAAACTTTGGATACCATTCTGGATGGTATGGTATATTTTGGAGAACACCCTGCATTTAAAAACTATTTAACATTTTGCCACATTTAATGTTGGCCTGATACTTTTGTTTTTTTTTTTCTTTTTTTATTATAGTCATAACTGATCGAAAAATCTATAAATGCAAATATGATACCATACAATAACCAGATACACATATTATTACATTTTTATATGTTAAAAACATGTTGAAGTCATGCAAGACTTTCAGATATTTTGATTGATATGCATCTTTTTTACTTGAAGCTTTAAGATTATTATTAACTACATGAGTGCAAAACATATATACTGAATGTTGAATCAAAAAAATGTATAAAATAATAATAATAATAATAATAGTACACAGAAGGTAGTGTAATTCTTTATTCTTGCATATTAATTTTAACTGATAAAAGTTGCTTAGTGTAGAAGGAGAATTAAATGATAATGATAAACGTAATATAGAATATATGAATGAATTTTAAAGATTTGATACAATCTTCCGGTTTTATGAGATTTTTTGTATTGGCTGATATATGAAGCGTGCATTATAATGTTAACGAAAATAAATACTGATTCTTTAATCTTTACACTAATATGTAAATATTTACAGCAAACAATTTTTTACGTTTAATTTTTTTTTGTCTTTTCACTTTTTACATATTTTCAGATATAAAGATTTCCAAATTTATTCAAATTAATGCACTTTTATACATATTGTACAACAATATTAAATTATAAAGATGAATCATCAAACGCGTCGAGGGCCACCACCAGTTGAATGTCCCTTGGCGTCTTTAGGGCGTAACACACCAGCCCTTGATACTCAATCATATCATCATCCATTAAGTTCAAGCCCATTAAATCCGCAAGTTTATCAAATGTCAAGGAAATCACCAAATCTTAGTATAGATGAAACAGACGACATTATTTATAATTCAACAGCAACAACACCAGCTACATCTGCATGCCATCGTACAATTATTGATAATGAAAGACACCATGATACAACAGAAATTTATCATTTATCACGTAGTTCATCTAGTTCCATTGATCAGTCATCCTATAATGTACGAAGAAGTTCAGAGAATCCTAATAATAATTCTAATAATAATCATAGCACAACGACTGTTATCATTACACCTAGTACAAATGTACAACATCAAACAGCGACATCAACGTCTGCAAATATTATAGCACAAAGACAAAGACATCATCGGTTACCATTAACAACAAGAAATTACACACCAATCGATAGCTTACTAAAATATCAGGAACGACCAACAAATTCATCATCGTCATCTTCGTATTTATTTGAAAATATTCAAAATAATAACGATGAAGATTCAAGTGATACGGGGGGTGGAGGTGAAAGAGGTGTGACTGTGGGACATAGATGTAATGTTAATGATACATCAAATATGATGGTCGTTAATCATCATGATCAATATTTTCTTGAAGAAAAAATGGATTCATTATATATTCAAGGTGCCATTCGAAGTCTTCCTTTAGGTTCTGAAACAAATCATTATAAAAGTGACCGTTATTATTTAGAAGAGAGTTTAAATAATATTTGTAATTTTAATAACGGCTCTGATCGATTGCATGGTAAATTTTAGGATATCAATTTATTCTCTTTCAATTTTCTAACTTTTCCTTTCCATTGTAGAGAATGTAACGAATCGCATTCTTCATCGACCGTCCAGTCCTAGTGAAACAAGTGGGTCTGATCGATATTTAATAGATCGCACCAGGGGTTCACCAGCGTTCATCAACAACAACAATAACAACAACAATAATAAAAATAATAACAATAAAAATAATAATAATAATAATAACAATAATGATAATAAGTTACGAAGCAACTACGTTAATTCAAATACTGGTTTAGATAAACGATTTCATCATTCACAAAAAATTCAATGTTTTACATCAGACGGTTTATCAAACTTAGGACGTTTTTCACCAAGTTTTGATCAAGGATATGCGACATTAGTATCACCATCACCTTCTGGACATCAAATACCTGGTCCATGGAGTAAAAAAGAATTATCATCATCTTCATCATCGTCATCCTGTCGATTTAATTCCAATTTTGATCGATTGCCGGATGAATGCGTTTTGAAAATTTTCAGTTGGTTCGACAGTTGTGAATTGTGTAATGTTGCAAGAGTTTGTCGTCGCTTTGAATCATTAGCATGGAAAACGAGCCTTTGGAAAGTTATTACTATTCGTGGTGAACACATAAATGGGGATAAATCATTAAAAATGATTTTTAGACGACTATGTGGTCAAAGTCGAAACGGTGCTTGTCCTGATGTTGAAAGGGTCATGTTAAGTGATGGATGTCGTTTATCTGATAAAGGTTTACAGCTTTTATCAAGACGTTGTCCAGAATTAACACATCTTCAGATCCAATCAAGTATAAATGTTTCGAATCAGGCGTTGTGCGATGTCCTGACAAAATGTACAAATTTACAACATTTAGATATTACAGGTAAGTCTTAGATTATCAGTATTTTTATTTTATATGTATACATGGCGATAGTATGAAATATTGTTTTAATTATTTTCCAAATACTAAAGGTTGTGCTCAAATAACTAGTATAAGTGCACATCCAAGTTTAGAACCATCAAGACGTCTTCTGTTACAATATTTAGATTTAACCGATTGTTCATCAATTGATGATATTGGACTGAAGGTTGTAGTTAGAAATTGTCCACAATTAACATTTCTGTACTTGAGAAGATGTATACAAATTACAGGTGAAACATTATTTATTTTCGACTAAATGAAAGGCAAAAAACAATGCATTTTTTGTTTCTTATTTACAGATGCAGGATTAAAATTCGTTCCGAGTTTTTGTGTAGCGTTAAAGGAATTAAGTGTTTCTGATTGTATTAACATAACAGATTTTGGTTTATATGAATTAGCTAAATTAGGTGCAGCCTTACGTTATTTATCTGTTGCAAAATGTGACAGAGTATCTGATGCTGGCTTAAAAGTGATTGCGAGAAGATGCTATAAATTAAGATATTTAAATGCACGAGGTTGTGAGGCTGTTAGCGATGATTCGATAACAATGTTAGCTAGATCATGTCCAAGATTACGTGCATTAGATATTGGTAAATGTGATGTTAGTGATGCTGGCTTACGTGCATTAGCTGAAAGTTGTCCAAATTTAAAAAAATTAAGTCTTAGAAATTGTGATATGATTACTGATCGGGGTGTGCAATGTATTGCATATTATTGTCGTGGTTTACAACAATTAAATATACAAGATTGTCCAATATCAATTGAAGGTTATAGAGCTGTTAAAAAATATTGTAAACGGTGCATTATTGAACACACAAATCCAGGATTCTGTTAAGAAGAACGTTTTTTTTTTCTATTACAGTTAGTTAAATGATCAAAAATAATCAATAGAATGAAAATCAATCAAAAACGTGTATACAATTTAAGTACAACAGAAGCATGTAATTCAATTACGTGAAATTGAATTTAGATTAAATCTTTATATTTGTAATTTAAAAAAAAAAAAAAAGTTAGGCAAAAACAATCGCATTATCCAATTAAATTAAATATTTTTTAAATAAATTTAGTACTACGTAAACATTGTTGATTTTCATTTAAATTTTTTTATGGTGAGAATAAAAAAAAATGAAAGATTTACAAATATTTTAGAAATTAAGTTTTAAATACATTCCGTGAAAAATTTTTAATAGTATGCTTGAAGCAAGAGATTTGTAAAATGATTTTAATCTGACGATAGATAAGTTTAAAAATGCATCGATGTTTATGTATTTGTGGACTTGTCTTATATTTATAAAATCAAAAAGTTATTTGAAATTACGAACACTTTTAAAGTGTTTATGCTTAGTATACATACATATATTATTCATAATATAATAATATATAAATTAAATACGTATCAATTTATGTGTACGCTTTTGTTACACATTAAGATATTTAGTAGATCATTTTTTTGTATAAATTTGTTTTAATTTTATTTATTTAACGACAGTTCATTATTTTATAGAAAAAAATTATTTTCTATTTTATAAAATTTATAATGTACATACAATATATAATTTGTAGTTATTAAGGAATAAAAATTTTAATATTGAAAAAAGGAGAATTTATTTTAAAGTTCAATTTAGGTACATAAAATCATACAAATGCAAATTATTTTATATAAAAAAAAAAACTGAATTTATTGAAAATAATATTAATCACTTAAAATCTAAAATAAAATAAAAAAAGAAACAATATTTATACTAAACCGCTGCTTCTGGTACAATTTGTACAATAACTTTTCTTTTACTATCATAACTGAATCCATTCTTTTTAAATATTTCCGATTCATAAAACCGTTCTAAATTAATAATTTTTAGTTGTTTAGCTCGATCAATTAAATCTCTTTCCATAATTTCAACATGAGTTGCTGATGGACCTTCTTTACACCGAATATACGCTAATTGATCCAGTGTTAATTGACGTAAAATAAAAAATAATAATTCAAAATTATCTTTTTGAAATACTAAATATTTTTGAAATGTTGAACGCATCTTTTTCATAACACTGAATTTTTGTGCTTCAATGAAACTTTCCAACATCATTCGTATCGCCATACTAACATCCATTTCTTCAACATTTTCACGTAAATGCATTTTAGCATGAGCTTCAGCCATACGAATTACACTTTCAATATGACGTACAGTAATTGGTAATGAACCAGTAGCAAAAGACTCCTGACGTAGTTGTGAGTACATTTTTGCAATTTTGTCTTCATCAATATTCTAAATCAAAAAAAAAAAAAATAAGCAGAAAAAAATTAAAATTAATATATATCAGAAAAAAATTTTCAATTCCATTTTCATATACCGTTAATTTTGGATGAATATTTTCCTTTGCATAAACAATATATTTTCTTAAAAGATCTTGATGAATTTCTAAAGGACCATATGTTTGCGAATCATCTACAACGTCATTAGCTGGATGATGTTTAATATGTGAATTAACGACGAATTTAGCTAAATTTTGATCTTGCATAGGATCAAATTCATCTTTTACCACACATAAAATATCGAAACGTGATAAAATTGGTTCAGATAAATTAACATTTTCTGAAAACGTCATACTAGGGTCATAACGTCCACCAATTGGATTTGCAGCTGCAATAACTGTACATCGAGCTTGCAATGAAGTAACAATTCCGGCTTTTGAAATTGAAATAGATTGTTGTTCCATAGCCTCATGAATTGATGTTCTGTCTTGATCGTTCATCTGAGAATCACAAAAATAAGTCCAAAACTAATTGTAAAAAAATATGACAAGCGTTTTATGCATTACCTTATCAAACTCATCTATTAAGCATACACCTTGATCAGCTAAAACTAGAGCACCTGCCTCAAGTGTCCAATCTTTAGAAATTGGATTCCTTCGAACGTATGCTGTTAAACCAACTGCACTTGCACCTTGACCTGTAGTAAAAACAGCACGTGGTGCAATTTTTTCAATGTATTTTAAAAATTGTGATTTTGCTGTGCCTGGGTCTCCACAAATCAATAAGTTTATATCACCTCGAACTTTGTGTTTCTCTCCAGGATTTTTAGATTCACCCCCAAATAAAGCCAAAGCTAAAGCTCGTTTTATGTAATCATGTCCATATATTGATGGTGCTATACTAGCTATAATTTTATCGGCAATTTTTGGATGTTTACTTAATTTTTGAATTGTTGCGATATCTTCATCTGTTAAAGATTGAACTACATGTTTGCTATCTTTAACGACAATGTGATTTGCGATTATGACCGTAGCAAAAACCGGAAATCCACTTTCTGTATTCAATGAACCATCGTAATTATTTGTGTAGATTCCTGTTACTTCGATTTCATCTCCTGGCTTACATAAATCACAAAGATCAGCCAATAAAACGCAATCCTTGCTACGTGGAATACGACCAGCTGGTATTCTTCCAGGTGATTCTTGTAATGTGACCTTTTGATAGTTTCTGTACAAAGTTTGTTCCATATTTATCTGAAAATCAAAAAGTTTTTACTGAAATTCATTTTGATACAAACTATCTAATGGTACTCACTGTAAAAGGTCCAGCACTTTGACATTCTGGACACGATCCTGGTTTAACTTCAGAATTCTGTGATTGTACAAATGGGCCTAAAATGTAACCACATTTAACGCAATCATACTTGATAACCGAAAGCTGTGGCATTACACCGGTTGTAGCCAAAACGACACCACATGTTCGGACTAATTGATTTAAATGCAACTTTCTGAATGTACGTAGCTCTTCAATCAAAGGAACATCCGAAATACGAACATGAATTTCACTAGTAACTCTCTCATAAGTCGGAAATATACTCAAAACCAATTCCTTAGCAACCTTATCAAAAATCTCAAGCATCTGAAATGGTGCCTCTGGTAAAAAGTACGCAAGTACATGTTCTTTCATTGTTAAATCTGGAAATGAGACTACGAACGAGGATTTATTCTGCTCGCACATTCTTCGTATTCGATCACGATACGTATATTGTCCTTTTTCATCAACAAATGTTCTCAAAAAACTGCTAAAACGATTTGAAATTTCGGTTCTTGGTCCCAACATAGATACCCACTCTTTAATTGAATGACCTTTTGTATCTTCTAGATTTTCAATTGATTCTATCATATCAAGATCTTCAATCTCTCCAACAGCTGCCTTTTCTGCTGCACGTCTTTTTGCTTTTGGCACTTCATCTTCATCATCGCTCTTATCAAACACAAGATCCCTGTCATCACGATGTACACCCATAGCACGATCACGTCTTCTCATTTCAGCTTCGGCTGCAAGCCGATCAGCTTGTGATATATCGCTATATTCTTCTTCATCTAACATTTCTGGATCGTAATGATCTAATTCTGGCATTGGACGATAATCATTTTCCATGTTATCTCCAAACAATTCTTCCCCCTCTTCTTCATCTTCATCACGAATTGTCATATCGCCCAAAATTTCATCTTCATTTTCGAAAGGTTCAAAATCACCTACAGGCGATGTCGTTATCTCTCTACGACGATTACCTGCATCACTTGGTGTTTCCGGTACTATGGAACTGGGTGTTTCTGGTATTGGAGAACTTACGCGTTCCTCCTACGAAAGATGTGGTTTTTATTCAGAATAAGACAAATATGTACATTAGGAAAAAATACCAGGTTAAACATTTTTTTAAATGTATACTTATTAATTGTATTTATACTTATTAACAGAATTTCATTAAATGATACTTACAGACATTTTAGTTCTCCTTATTTTTCAACTAACGCTTACTTAAGTACACTTAGTAAATAATCCACAATAAAGTTTAAATATCAAATAAAAAATTTTATTTTTAATTATTTTAAATTAAAACTCGTATAATATTAACTTAAAAGTAAAACCACTTTTGCTTTCTTGATTGTGAGATTAGTATACTTAACTTATTTATTTACATACAGTACAGTACACATGCAATACACAAATTTGTTTATTTTAGCGGGAAAATTGACATATAATTTTTTATTGCAATTTGTTGCATTAACAAGTGTAGCCAGTGGAACATTATCCAAGGTATTTTGTTCCAATTTCATATTAACTTAACGTCAAAATGCATATCAAAAATCAAAATGTTTGTGTGCTTGTGTGTACATTTGTCAGAATGAGGTTATGTAATTTATATTAAAATTTAAATTTAAAAGTGACTACCATTCATTATTACCATTAGATATTAGATTTAAGATTAGCTCTTCTAATCAAATATCAAACTGAAATACAGAAATGTATTCTTTCATTTTTTAATTATTAAATTTTTTTTTTAATTAGAAATAATTATTGTTAATTTATTTACTAGTAAAAAATAAAATGGCAAAATATTTGGCACAAATTATAATTCTTGGTGGGCAAGTGATTGGTAAAGCTTTTGCAAAAGCATTAAAACAAGAAATAGCTGCATCACAAGAAGCAGCTAGAAGAGCTGGTGGTGGTCAAAGAGGTGATAAACGTGTTGCGGCTGATGCAAGAACCGGTAAATTAAAAAGAAATGTGTAATAAAAATAAAATACGAATTATTGTTTATATTCAATTTTAGGGATAACATTAGACGAAGCAAAACAAATATTAAATGTTTCTGATTTAGATCCAGAAAAAGTTAAAAGAAATTTCGAACATTTATTTAATACTAATGATAAATCGAAAGGTGGTTCGTTTTATATACAATCAAAAGTGTTTAGAGCTAAAGAAAGAATAGATCAAGAATTAGAAAATATGGAAAATAGTAAGTCTTCAAATGAGAAAAATAATGGTGATACAAAAGATCAAACAAGTAGTGATAGATGAAATGATGAAATAGAACCCATGTGATGTACAATTCTCTTATGTAAATAAATAGTAAAAGACAAAGAAAAAAGTTTAAGTAAAAGTTTTTTGTTTTTAAAAATATATTTGTGATTTTTCTGTTATTGATTTCATAAGAGTTTGAAATTTGAAAATGCGAAAATGTGAAAATTATTCGTTAGTAATCAATTTTTTTTCGAATATTTTTCATTAAGTCCGTTTTCTTAACTATCAATGACTATTAGCATCTATAAAAAGAATTTAGATACCTGAATTATGGAAGAATTTTATAAAAACCAAAAGCATTATTTTTTCCTTTTAATAGATTTTTATTTTTTCATATACATGTTTTTTAAATAAAAAATAATTCATTTTTGTATTAAATAATGCACTTTATCTTTGTGTTTATTAAAGTATAAAAAAATTCACTGTTTATATGTTATACAATATTTATTGGTGTATATTCATATGAAAGTATTTGCGGTATTCACATTAACTTTAGCTTCATTTATTTTAATCTATCGTTTTTTTTTTAAATTGGCAAAAAATCAATTTCTATACCTGCGATAAGTTATTTTTTCCTCGTTTAAGCAAATAGCACTATATAAACTAAATTCACCCAGACTCATCTAGGTTTACATATATAATAGCTTTATTTAATCACTGAAAATCAAAATTCCAAAGAATTTTTTAATGTTCATTTATTATGGGAACACATCCAAATTCTGTAATGAATCTATTGTGGACGTATAATACATTATAGTTATTCTTCAAAACAATAAAAAATGTTTTTAATACATTAAAAAAAAAAAAAAGAAAGCATCCACTATTCACAAGTAAACCGTTAAAATACGCAAAATTTATGAAATGCAACCAAAATTTCACATTTAAAACTTTCATAATTATAATTAAATAATATCTTCAGGTGGTTCAGGCAGACATGTATAAAATAAAATGTACGCTGCACTGGACACGACATCTGAAGAATCAAGAGGAGATACAATTTGATCATCAAATTTGAACCACCTAAAAATAAATTTTAAAAAAAAATGTAAAATTTTTAAAAATTTAATTTTATATGTTACCTATTTAGGATAGCACTTTTACAAAATGCTGTGTAATGACCACTCTCCATTGACCCATAATGATTTGATACCGCATATAAATGATACGATTTTGGTATCGTTATCCGACTTTGTTCTGATGGTGCAATATACCGTTTCATATCTAAATTAGATAATGGGAAACTAATATAAGTTTGTTTTTTTCTATACATTGGTCCCATTGCATCAGCGTCTGCATAAAATCTATAATTTAAAAACAAAAATTAAATATTAAATTCTCATAGAAAATAACTTTTTAAATTTAAATTTAAATCTTAGTATTTTCTTCATACCTTTTTAAATGTACAACTAATATTGGTGGCAATTTTGATATATCTAATTTTTTAACAGCATTACGTTTTTGTTTACAATTCGGACAATTCCATCCGTTTATTTTCTCACCATAAAAATACATATTTAAACAATCATATAATTCACAACGATTACTTAATTGTGGTAATTCTAAACTTAAATTTGAAAAGCATTCATATGTAGCACTTTCTTTGCTACATTCAATACATTTCACTGTACTTTTTATTTGTCCATAAAATAATCGTAATATATAGCTTTCACGAGATTTTGTAAATTCTATCCATGCCTTCTCAGATGGTGATAAATTATCTCGCGGTGATTCGCTACTAACATCTAATGTTTGTAAATCTGAATGTAACCAATCCATTAATATTGTTAGGAATTCATGTGAATCTTGTTGTTCAATACCACGAAATATTTGTTGATATTGTCCAATAACGTACTGTATTTAAAAAAATATATATATTAGTTAAATTAATGGTTAAATAATTTTTAAAAAACAAAAATTTATTATTAGATTATATCGATTCTTTTGGCTTTTATTTACACATTTTTGTTTTTTTGGTGCCATAATATATTTTTGTTAAACTTTTTTTTTTTTTAATTTTCTTTATGAAATCGTTCTATTTTTTAATATACATATAACACATATTACATATTTTTACATAAAAAATTACAACATTTATATTGACTTACCCTTAAATCTTTACTAGCAACACATTTAAATTTTCCACTCCATAATACTTTTATTAGTTCAGCAACTTCTTCAACAATTTTACCTTTTGTTTTATTTGATCGATTTATATGTTTTTTATAACTGTTCGATATAAAATAATGAACTAGGTATGTGGTATTACTTAGGCATTGCATTATGCTATTCATATAACATGTATTACCCAAATTCTTAAGACCTGTTAGTCCTGGACCCTATAATGAAGTATTCAAAATATATGTAATGGTAAGTGCAATATTAATTTAAAAGGAAGATATACAAAACATTTAAAACAAAAATAGGAATGATTTGGTGTCTAAAAAATATTTGTAACGATTTTATTAACTGCAATAAAATTGAGTAAAAAATTTTAAAATATAATGATAACTGGACTAGTGTTTAGTAGTTTTTTTCTAGTCATTAAACGTTCTCAAACGAGAAGTTTAGTATTTAAATAAATTATGAAAATTTACGTTAAATAGATTTTTATACAAAAGCATTTTTATTCGTTTATCAATTAAATATTTCACTTATCAAAATTTTTCTTAAAATTTTTTTCAAATGTATAAAAACTACAAACGGTTTAATTTTAATTTTAATATTTACCTTTTTTAAAGGACTTATAAAATGATATTTTGGTAATTTAATTTTAATGCCTGCGACAATAACCATCACAACAACAACAACCGATTTATTTTACCGATTATTGTTATTGAAATATCAACAAAATAATATAACATTATAAGTATATTATTTGAGATTCATTTAAAAAGTTTACTATCACTTAAATGATATCCAGTTCGATAACAATACACTTGCAATAAATTTTGGTATAAAAAATTTTCAAAATATTTTTAACTTTACATATGTATATACATATACTTTTTTTAACACCACGGCTTTAAATAAATTTTTTTTAATCATTCGTTAGACTTATACATCATTCTGACTAATAAATTGAAGGAATGTTATTGAAATGAGGAAAATATTATATACACAACTAATCGGATTAAATGTTTTTGTATACTACGTGTACCTACTCTACACAGGAGGAGGTAATAGATCGGTGGTGCTGGTAGATACATATTTGATGATTTGTTGTAAAGGACATACATATATTTACATATATACACCGATATAAAAAATTTACAACTTTTTTTTTTTTTTTACCATACAAGTTCAAGGTGTACATAAGTAAGAAATTATTTTTGCGGGAGATGTATAAGTTAGTAGGCGAATATATGTACATATGTATATAAAATAACTGTTTTTCTCTTTATTTTGTAATATAAATTTATAATAAAACACGTGTACATGTTGACAAGCTACTGGATATATGCGAGGATGTGTAAAAGTGAAATAAATTTAAAATATGTACTCTATATGTACTCACATGTAATGCAAATTTTTACATCATATATAATTCAAAATGAATGAATAATCGCATTGGATAACTGGTAACCAATAGAATGATAACTAGTTTTATTAACCAAGTTTATAGAATAGTTATTATTGTAATTCATTCAATATGTAATCGATGCAATAATCATATTTTATTGTTAATGGTCAAGTATATCTGAAGATAGATAATGAACTACATATTACGACAGCAAGCATTTTATATATCTAACGTAAATTGAGTTATTTCTAAATCCCATATGATATATTTTTACTATTCAACAATTTCTAATGAATGACTTTGAACAGGGAAAATGAAAACAAAACGAATTGTTTACGTTTTTTCATATTTCAATTAATGCGATACGTATGTACATATGTGCATACATAAGCGTTTAAAAGCATACAGAAATAAATGTTTTAATAATGTACATATATATTATGACTAAAGCTTAACACCCACTACACTCATTGTAATGTATAATCTCTATTCTTGTAGTCACAAATGTGGATGATGTATTTACAAATATTATTACGATTTTTAAATTGACGTAATTTAATAAATATGTAATCCCTGGATTAATACAACGTAATCAAATACACATTTTTTTTTAAATAATAAAAATACAAATGCATTGAAAATATTTAACAAAGCAATGAAAATAATAAGCTAAAAGATCTTCTTTTATTGCTACTTTTAATTTATTAAATCATAGATATACAAATAAATGTTCGATTGCTTAATTTTTTGACTACTGTAGAAGATCTCACGTTTTCTTTAAATTTAGAAATACACATATACTTATTGTATGCATTTGTACATTTTTATATGAAAGTTATTTGTAATGTGATATCAAGCAAAATTCTATTTTATATGGTTTCCAAAAAAAATATATATATCAGTTTTTACCAACTCTCTTGTTGCATAATACACTAATATAAAATATTACAAAAAATTCATGAATACTATTTTATTCAATTGAGTGGGAGTGTAAATGACCTTAAAAAATTGCTTAGGATAGATTCGGATTTTTAACTTTGAGGAAGTTTTCTAGTTAAATATAAGATTTTTTAAGTATTCAAAAAATGTAATAAAATTAAAATTAAATTTCAAGATTTTAATTACCGGTGATGATCCAGGTGTAGGTGAAAAATCTCTTTCAAGTCGTGGTTCTCTTATAAAATCAGACCCTGGTCTAAAGGTTGGTTTAACAGAACGATCAAATTGTGGTATTTTTGGTTTTGAAATTTCATCTTCATCCGTATTTGGTGGCTAAAAGCAAAAATAATATTAATTAAATTTAAAAATACCAAATGGCAATTAAAAATTTACCATTAAATGCCGTTTCTCATTTCTAACAATTAATTGCTTTTGTTTTTCTTGCATATCAATTTTAACCTTTTCCTCATCATCGATTTGATCTTTTTTAACTTCTATACGTTTAGCAGCTTCCTCCAGATTTTCTGCTTCCTTTTCGGTTACTTCACCTAATTCCTTTTCACGTCGTTTAAACTCTTCTAGTTGTTCTTTTAAACGTTCAATTTCTAATTTCTTTTAAAATAAAATAAGAAAAATGAAAAGTAACTTTTTATTTTGGAAAACAATCATTCACTTACATAGTCACGTTCATTGCTTTGTAACTGCATTATATTATAAATTAACTCTTGTTGCCCAGCTAACAACATATTTTTCTCATCTTCAGCTTCAGTTTTTTCAACTTCATTTGATATCGTTTTCCATTGATTTTCTGCTTCACGTAATTTTTTTTGTGTATCCAATGTTTTGTCAACAATGAATTCTTGTTCTTGTAATATTTCAAACATACGTTTTTTTTGATCATATGTTTTAAGTGCAGCCGGTTTACTTGAACGATCAATTTGTGGACGTGATATTGTTGTGTTAATTGTGGTACTACCAATATTATTTTTCGGTTTTGTTAAACCATAATTAATATCATCTTTCATTATAATATCATTAAATGATGGATATTCAATGTCATCAAGCTTTTCCATTTCAGATTTAAGACCAGATGGAGCTTGAACATTAGGATTTGTACATTGTGTTGGATATCTAAGAATGTAATTTTCATAACCACCTTGTAAAATTTTTATTGATTTGTATGTGACATCAGGATCCCACTAAAAAGGTGTATAAGATATATCAAAAATTGATAAAATTAAACATATTTCTAAATTACATTTTGTAAAATATCTCTTAATAGCCAAATTGGTGTGTACAAAACTGGTTCTGGGCCTTGACTGTTCCAATCCATTAACACTACATTATCTTTAACTGAACGTGACGCCCACATTGCTCTAGAATTTGATTCTAGTTGCTGTTGTACAACACCAGCGGACATGCTATAAAATTAATACTTTCAAAAATCTTTAAAGAAAATAAAAAAAAATAATTCCTTACCCAGGTAATATAATTTCTTCAGGAACATTTAAACAATGGGGATAATGAAGCCTTGATGTTTTAAAATCTTCCCTTGGTCTACAATCCATAACAAGTAAACTTACTTTTGGATCTTGTACCATTTGATATAATTCTTCTGGCGTATTCACTGAACTCTTATCTACTTCCTTAGAATGATCATTTTCCCCATTGTTTGATGTTGAGCTAGTCAAAGAATTTCTATTTTCATTAACATGATATAGTGAGTTTTCATTGTTTTTAGATTTGCGTGATTGCGCTTGTTGTAGTTGTGCATATCTTTTTTCTAAAGATAAACAAAGTTTTTCAGCTTTATCCATTGCTAATGATTGCCTTGCTTGCCCGCCTAACATTTCAGTTATGTAGTGTTTCTCTTTTGAATAATCTGGTGATTTTCGTATTTGATCAATTAAATTGAAATACTTCATAAAGTAAATGTAGCTAAGCTCTTCATCACCCATTAAAAGATTTCTTTCAGCTTCATCATACACCTTTTGGGTTGTCTTTAATAACCTTTGTTTTAAGTTAGGAAAAGAAAATATAAATCTAGTTGATAATTACATTTCAAAAGATTTTTAATTTTTTTAGTTACTTACGATTTCAGTTTCGTTTTTCTCATATCACCAATTTTATAATATTGTTTTAAGTCATCAAGACTTTTACCTTTATATAATTCCTTTAATTGTGTCATTTTAATTGGTCTAGTTTTTCTACTTTTCAATAAGCAATTGTTCAAAGCGAAATTATTACCAATTTTGTATATTTTTTATAACTCTGTTCGTTTACAAACATTTACGTGTAATATTTACGTGTAATAATGCTATAATAATTCTTCAAACTTCTGTACTTGTTTACATGAATTCCTTAAATTTATTTCATAGATACATTTTCATGTGCAGCCATTATTTTTCTTGTATTACCTGAATAATTTGTTAACTGAAAATAATATAATTGATGTACTTTATTTTTATAAATATGTAATTAAACTCTACATTGTAATTATAAAATGATAATGAATTTATAATAATTTTAATATTAAAAAATTAGATAAGAAAAAAATACCGCTGTCACATTACGTTTAATATTCTGATTGTAGTGAGTGTGACAAGTGGCAACTGACAGACAAATTAACATTAATAATTTTAATGTGTTGCCATTAAGGTAGAGAATTTAGACAATGTGAATTTAAGTTGTCTTGCCATTTGTTATAATCAGGATTCAGGACCATACATTGTCAAATAAAACATGACAGTGTGTAGTAGTAATCATTGCTGATTGTTCAAAAAATTTATTTTACTATCTATAGTCAGGGTAATTTCAAGGCCGTTAACATTTTTTCGTAATGCTATCCGACGTAAGGGGTGCTGTAGTCGTTAAAAAGTAATCCGAAATTCAAAAGCGAAATAACGCAAAATAACGTATTAAAATATTTTTCATTATATAGAGAGAATTGAAAACAAGGTAGTCAAGAATAAAGATTCAAAAATTTCAATTCTATATCATGAAGTCCGTAGGCCTCTTTTGGTTTCCTTTAGTTAGTCCTTCAATTGAGTATGCTTCTACTTGTGTGTAAATAATAAATTTGAGTCTTTACATAAAACCATTCAGTAATTTTGTTATACAGTTTTTATTTATTTCTGTTTCATTTTTGTTTAAATACTTTATTCTTTTATTTATTTTTTTATTTAACAATCATAAATTTATTTATTTATTAATTTTTTTTATATTATATTATATATAATAATGTATATATGTATATATATATTATCTAATTATATAATATTTTAATATTTATTAATTTGTTTTTTCATTTTTTTTTCCAGTTTATTAATTTAATTTTATTTTTTAATTAATTTTTTTATTTTATTTCATTGTAATATTAATTTATATAATTGCCATTATACATTATTAATTTATTATACTTATGTATTTAATTATTAAATTTTTTTTCTTTTATTTTAATAGTTTTTTTTTTGTTTAATTTCACAATAAATACAGATATTTTTATTTTATATATATATATATACTTTTTTTATTTTAAAGATAATTATGGGAAGAAATATAGATGAAACACGGAAATATTTATATATGTATATATAATTTTTTTTCCACTTTTTTTTCTGTTTTTTTGCATAATGAAAATATTAAATATATATATATATACTTTTTTTTAATGATATAATTTATTATTAAATACTATGTATGTATTTTTGTTGTTTTTTGTATGTATTATTGTGTATAATAATAGATCAATTTATATTTTTTATTTTTTTTTCTCAATTTATTTATTTTTTTATTTTATTCAATAATAATGAGACTAATAATAAATATAATCAATATTTTATTATATTCTCTTGTATAAATTGTGTGTTTTTTTTCTTCTGTTTGCTTATAATATTCATTTTTCATTCAATTTTTTTATTTAATTTCTTTTCTTTCTTTTTTTTTTTTTTTAATAATAATAAAATTTCTGTATCCTTTTATCTGAATTTAAAGTTTTCTTATTTTCAAAATTAATTTATTTGTTTTATATTTTTAAAACAGTTTTTCTTTTCATTTTTTTTTTTTTTTTTGCTGGTATATTCTACATTCATTCTACATTTTGTTGGTATATTCTATTTATTTATTTTTATTTGTTTGTAAATGACAAGTTGATAACATTTTGTTATTTAATGTAATAATTTTAATTACAATTTCCCTTTCAAGAAAAAATTTGAGAAAAGGCCGTTATGTGTATTCACGAAATTTATTTAATTTTAAAAATCGAAATGAAAAATTAAAAAATAAAAAAAAAAAACAAAATTAAAAAAATAAAATAAAATAAAATTGAAAAGTCGCAAATACTTAGGAAAAAAAAAGTTCTATAAATAGTTCTCCTCTTATTTGAATAATAACTTCTTTTTTTTTTTGTAACATCCATTCACATGAAAAACATTTTAATTTTGTTAATCAAAATGATAGAAAAGGTGTTACATCGTTATTCACAGATCAGTACAGAACATACATCTGCTGTATTGTTATTATGCGGAGTTTATCAGATTATTGTAATTATTAGAAGAAAATGTAAAATAATTTGTTATGTGAATAAAACTAATCTATTGCTTCCAATTTTATTCATTACAGAATTTTTGTAACGATACCATTTCTACTTAAAAGGATTCTTTTTATGAATGATTTTGATCTAATTTAAAATTTAAATTTAATTATATGCAAATAAATATATATAAATTTTTCTCATTACTGTGGAAGAATCATTTTGTAATGTAAAGCCTGTGAGTAATTTATTAAATTTTTAAAAGTTTTTAAGTTTTGCTTTATTTTATTTATTTAATTTTTTTTTCTTCTAATTTTACTTATTTTGTAATACTTGTTTCTTTGCAATATATACAAATACGTTCACTCTTATTTTTGTTTAATATTTTCTATTTAGTTTATAACTAAATCATTGTAAATTTCTTTTTTTTTTTGCTGTACAGTACAATTTATTATAATTTTAAATTTTCATTTTTTTTTTTTACACAATTATTATTAAATTTTGTGTATATATATATAGTAACACATTTTTAGCTTTTTATTTTAAAAATTTTACTAAGCAAATATCTGTATATATTTATTTAAATTTAATGAAATCAAAAAAAAAAAAAATTTTTTTTTTAAATATAATTTTAATCGAACACTAACTTTTCGGAGAAAATTTTTGCTTTTCAAGTTGAACATTTTTTTTTATTCAACTATAAAAATTTCAATATATTTACCTATTCTAAAAAAAATTAATAAAACAAAATTTTAACAACAGAATAAAGTATATGGGAAAATTATGGAATGTAAAATATTTTTTATTTTGTGTTAAATGTACAAGTAATATAGGTAATATAAAAATTGAATTCGAAAACATAAAATCGTCATTGTATAGTTCCAATAATAAAATAAATTGTGCATAATTTTTAACAATTATTCGAATTCAATAAAATATTGAAAAAACTAATATAATTTACATTTATAGAATTATAAAATATATTTGCATTTAATATTTATATTTTATTATTTAAAGATAAAATAAAATTTTCAAATAGTATTTCAAATTCTTTTATTTTTTCTTTGGTTTTTTGAGTTTTGAATTAATTAAATGAAGAAATTAATTTGAATTAATTCAAAATTTATAATTAATTTAATTTAATTTCCATTTTAAACTAAATTTTTTTTTTTTTTTGTAAAATTTTTATAAATTTGAAAATTTTTTAAATGTCAGCAAAATACAAAAATTGAAATACATAGTATGTTTATATATATGTATGTGGAAAACACAAAAATTATTAAATGCAAATGATTTTATTTTTGTTTATTTATATTTATTTTTTTGTGTTTATATACACCTTAGTTGAATTATTATATAGCATTGAAATTAAACAAAGTATTGCTGAATATCATTAAATTAGATTAATTTTTTTTTAATTATTTATTTTACTTAGATTTTATGTATTGTAATAATTAGAATTTAAATTTGTTTATTTATTTATTTACTTATATATTTTTTTTCATTTTTGCATAAAAATCGATCAAAGGTTATTCGGATATTGAAGCTGAATGATGTGAATTTCATCTTTATATATTTTGTACGTTATTCAGCAATACCCCTTAAATATTAAAATACAATAACAATATTAACAAATTATTTATATATGTATATATATACTATATATTTTTTTTTTCATTCTTTTTGAATGGATATTATTAATATATCATCTAACTATACACATTATTCATATACAGTTTACTCATATGGTTATGTATGAATAATAATAACAAAAAATACAAAAAACAACTAAATAAAAATTATAAAATCAAGTTCGTTATGTTTTTAAGTAATATTGAGAATTTAAAATATGTAAATTTTATTTTTATTTTATATAATATATACTCACATGTATAAAACACATATGCAAATACGTGTATATGTACATATGTATAAATTTTGTATTGTATATAAATTACATACATAATTATTATATATTATTGTTGTTGTTTTCTTTTGTTATAAACTTAAATAATTAAAATTAAAAAAAATTACGATATAATCTCTTAATTACTTTAAATCATCGGTTTCATCGATAAGGTCGGCGTATTGTTCCCAATCATCGTTTGTTGAACGATTACGATAATTTGTTGTTGTTGATGTTGATGGTGTTATTGTATTATTACCGCCTCCCGATGCCGCCGATGTATTATCATTAACAACTTCATATTCCTGTAGTTCAGCTTCAAGATCCTTTTCCCATTGTTCTTCTAAATTTTTGATTTTATTATTTGTTGAATTATTTTATTTTTAATTTAAATTAATTTAATTTTTTGTTTTAGTTTCAATTTTATCTACGTATATATGTAGCATAATTTTTTATTATTTCAAAAAGTTAATAATTACATAACGAAACACATAACTTTAATAAATTTCTAGTATTTTTATTCAGTTTGAATACTAATTCATTTTTTTATTCAGAATACAAATCCTGATATTAATCTAAGTTTTATTAATTTCCTTAATAAATGATATTTTTAAACAATTTAAGCTTACATTTATTAATGCTCCAAAAACAAATTTTGAAAAAAAAAAATTTTTTTTTTCTTTTTATATATTTTTTACTAGAATAAATTATTTCATTTTATGTAGAACTGCTTTAAATATATATGTATATATATGTAGGTATATTATATATTTAAGCAGAATAGAAGAAATTAACAGGTGTTTAGTTTTATAGTAAGATCATCGTCGCTAAATTATGTATGTATTTATATGTATGTACATAATGCAATGTATATTTTCATTGATTTTTAATTAAAATAAAAGTTAATTAAAAATATCTCATTAACGATTTTCACATGAAGAAAATAAACATTTTTTGTATATTGAAAAAAAGGAAAATAAAAGAATTGCGCATTATTTAAGAATTCAAATATTAATTTTAGAAAATTGAATTATTTATTAATTAAGTATTTAAAAAATAAAAAAAAAAATCTACTTTACGCATTTAACACCAAGGTATTTGAAGAAATATTTCCTTTTTCTTTTATAGACAATGATCTTTTTTAATTTCTAATAAAATTTTATATTCTTTATGTTTTTATTGTAAATAATAGATAAAGAAATTCTACATAAGAATAAAATTAAAAAGAAAAGTAATAATAAAACAAAAAAGAAAAAAAAATTAATAAACAGATTAGATAAGATTCATATAAAATATAACTGAATAACAGTTAAAATTTTATAATAGCTTATACGTTTATGTACATGTAGTATATACAATAGAGTTAGAATGAAAAATATTGAAACAAAAACAAAACTATTACTTATACAATTTACCTAATTTTTTCATTTTAGTTAAATAATTATCATTTTTATTTTTTATAGTAAAAGCTGAAAAGTGCACAAAATCATTAAAAAAAAACTAAAAATAAAATTAATGCACATTCAAACAAATACAACAAATAAAAATTATTTAGTTAAAAAGAAAGCATAAAAGAAAAACTAAAACTAAACAAAAGTTAAAAAAGAAAAAAAAAAGTAGATTAATTCAGTCCCAGGGAAAAAAAATTAAAAGCGAAATAAAATTGTTGAAGTTTGTATACGAATTTTAAATAATACAGAACTAAACAAATAATAGATAGCGAAAATGTGTACATTAAATTTTATAGGTATTTACATGGAAACATGTAGTTCCACAGCACATTTTTTTTTTTTTTGTTTTTGCTTATACTTCTTGTTTTAAATAATTCTCTTAAATATTTTTTTGTTTTATTTGATAGCATAGAGAGAAAATGATAACTAATTAACGGATGTAAAAATTAAAATTTCGCCTATAACATTAAAAGTTTATGCTCTTTATTTTCTAAAATATTAATTCATTTTTAAGTATTTTTTCAAATATTTGTTCTTAATTTACATTTATTTTTAAATTTTTATGTTAAACATATATGCACGTATACATATTTCAATAATCTAACTAATTATATTATATACTGTATTTATAATAAGAAGAAAATATATTGATAATTTTGTATGTATGTATGGATGTACCTATATACATAATCACTATAAAATTATATATTCTTTAAACATCATATTATAATTACGTAGCTACTATATGTAAATTAATTTTTATCTAAATTATAGCATTAATATACACATGTATTTATTATTTATGCATATATACATATATAGATGTATATATATATGTACATACATATATACATACATATATATGTATGTATGTATTATTTAGGCATCTTGTAAATCATGTAAGTATGCGTATAAAGCGCACATAAATGAATATACATAATGTAGGCATTGGTATATAATTTATATATTATATTAAAATTATAATTTTAAATAATAATAAATATTTATTATTAATATATTATCAGATTTTATCATTGTACTGAAATTTCTGAAATGGTTTTCGAGAAAAAAATAATGATAAAAATAAGAAAAGAAACAAATAAAAAAATATATATGTACTAATAGATTAGAATAAATATACACAATTTATGTATATTCTTTAAATATTTCTTAAATGCCATGTAAAATTTTGTTGTTATATAAATATTCAGTGGAAATCAAAAAAAAAAAAAAAAAATTAAATAAATTTAAAATAAAACTATTATTGTATAGATAATAATGTACATGTATTATTTTTGGCAAAATTTTTAATTTGCTACAAATAAAATGGTACATACATAATTTTAAAACTGAATTTATTGAATAATGTGGTATGATATTTTGTGTGGTGAGTTTAATGATATCAATATATATGTAATATAAAATTTTAAAAATAAATATAAAAAAAAAAAATGAAAAATGTTTTATTGCACCTACAAATTTTTTGTTTTTTCTTGAAAAAATTTTGATTTTTGTATTCTTATGTTCAATTAATAAGAAATTTTCTAATATACAACAATTTATATGCATTCAAAATGATTTAACTAATTAAAATATATGCAAATACACTAACAATTATGAAATTATGTACAATATCGTTTTTTATTGTGAACTAAAATATTTATTTTTAACCGATAAGTTTCAAAAGTTTTCATCATTGTTAGTGTATAGAAGATAATTATTTAAAATATTATACACACGATAACTTGATAAAATTTAAATTAAATAAATATTAGAGTTTTAAATAATTTTTCAAATTGGATTACAAAATTGAAATTTGTAGATATTAAGCATTACGAAAATTCTGAAAGAACTGTTAAAAAAATTTCCTTTCAATGATAAACATTATATTGATTTTATCAAGGAATCGTATAATATTTCAAATTATCATAAATTGTAATGATAACATAAAATAAATGAAAAATTATTGCAATTAAAATAAATGAAACTAATAATAATAACAATAACCACAACAACAAACTTTTGTGATTTTTTTTTTTTAAATTTTTCAATAAATCAGCACGAAAGAGATAGTACGTAGGTTGGCCGATAAGTATATATTAAGAAATAAAATTACATCATAATAACGACAACACAGTAATTTTTCTAACCATATATGTATGTATAAAAAGAAAAGTTACGTGTAATAACATTTAATCACAATTGAAATTTAAACAGCTTTAGTTTTAGCAAAAATACACACAGCAAATAGAATTTTTTTTTCTTTTCTTAATAATAATAAAATATAAAACAGAAAACAAAATAATTTTTTTTTTTTTTTTTAATAAGCCAAAAACTTAATTTAAAATTAAAATTTATCAGTTTCTAAATAACAAATTTTACAAAAATTTTATCAACTTCCAAAGGTAAAATAAAAATAAAATAATAAAAAATTTTTCAATTAATATTTTAAAAATATTTCTACACTTTTATTTCAACCATTAGTTTTCCTAAGTTTTATTGTTTTATTTTTTAAACAAAAATCTTTTCTTTTCGATTTTTTTTTTTTAATGATTGAAAAATTGGACAATTTATACATTAAGAAAACTTACCACACAAAATTGTTAACCCATTCAATCTTCTGAAAGACATTGAAATATTTTTTGTCAATTATCAATGATCAAATTTAAAAAAAAATTTTTTATTTTTTTATTTTGGTGCTGAATTTTGAATTTTGAGTATTAATATATCTATCTATTATAAATTATGTACATTTCTATGCATTCTTTTTTTCTTGATTTCTTTTTCAACAAATTTTTAAATTAAGAATAACAGATAATAGATAAAAAAAAAAGTTTTTAAATAAAAAATAACAAAAATAAAAGAAAATGCATATACGTGAGTAAAATTAATGAAAATATTT
Source organism: Anthrax anthrax (assembly GCA_963971155.1). Taxonomy (NCBI): domain Eukaryota; kingdom Metazoa; phylum Arthropoda; class Insecta; order Diptera; family Bombyliidae; genus Anthrax; species Anthrax anthrax. Next base: position 26,358,206 of record OZ020119.1, read on the forward strand.
TTAATAACGATTATTCTCAAACACAAGTCTTCTCGTATGGCGTACCCAATACATATGCATATATTTGATATTTTCACACAGTTATTACGTAAAAATAATAATTATTCTTTTAAAGGATAAACAGAAAATAGATTAAACATTACAAAATGACAATCAAGTGATTACTTTCATTTGAGGATATCATTATTTTGAAATAATAAATGCATTAAAAGTTCAAATAATTTAATCAACATTTTTTCAAAACAAATATAAACAAACGAATCAAATTAAAACTGGAAAAATTGCAGACAATTAAGATGTAAGTGTATTTATTAGGTACACCATATTAAACAACAAAAATTATATAAGTATACATATTACAATTATGTAAATGTATGTATAAACATCTCAAGCTTGTTTTTTCTTTTCGATTAGTTTCAATGTAACAATTAACAATAGTTAATTAGGTCATTTATTCTACTGATTTTTTTAAGCATTTTCAAATTTATATTTATATTTTTTTTATTTATTTATTTGTAAGACAAACACATACACACATTATTTAAAGCTTCTATCTCCGCTTGTAGTTTATTTTATTTTTAATTTTTAGAGGTAGAACATTCATAACATAAAGAGACACACGTTAGAGAAACAAGAAAACAATCCAAATGAAAATATTGAATTAAATGATACCTAACGAAATTATAAAAAAAAAGAAAGAAATCATAATAACAAGAAGCAAAAAATTTTATTTATTATTATGCCATATGATAAGTGATTTAAATGTGTGGTTTTTGTTTATTTGTTTATATATGTATGTAATACAATTGTATTTTTAATACCTATATTATATATCTTTTTCATTAATTTAGTTTTTATTTCTTTGTTTTTTTTTTTTAATAGTTTTTCAATCCATAATTATTTGTGTTTATGTATAATTATAATATTCTTGAATATTTTTGTTTTTCTTATTATTTTATTATTATTAATAAATCTTATTTCATTCATGATTTCCTTTTACAATATTTTGTATATTTTGAAAATTATTGTATTTTTTATATTACTTACTAATAATATATGTATGTAAGTATTTATTTTAGTCTATTAATTTTTCTACAAAATTTTAAAATAGAATCAAAAAACAAAACAAGAAAAGTAAAATGAATATATTAAAAATTTTATATTACATTTTGTTGTAATTTTTGTAATTAAATTATTATTATTTTTGTTTTCTTTCTTTTTTAATAATTTATATATATATATTTTTTTGTTTTTTATTTGTTATAATTATTAATAAACAATAGATTTATTTATATATGTATATTTTGATTTGATTAAAATATTTTTCAAATGATTTATAAATTTCATTTTTTTTTTTTTCAACATTTTAGGTTTAGGCTGTTAGGGAGAAAAAAAAGAGAAAAAGAAAAAAAAAGAGAGATAGAGAAAAAAGAAATAAAAAATTAGGATAAATTATTTTTCAACATTCATTATAATTTGTTTACATACTTTATATATTAAATTTGTTTTCTTAATTAATTAATAAATGTATTTTTAAAAAATAATAAAAGAAGAACATATGTAAACATTAAAATTATCATTTTTTTTTTTTGTAAAATATTCTATTTAATTTTTAAATGTTGTCCCTTTATTTATACATTTAAATAAAAGTTAAACGAAAGAAAATAAAAATAAATAAATTAAATATTGTAACTATGAACGAGAAAAATTTTGTCCATTTTTGTTGATTTTCCTTCTTCAAGTGTTTGAATTATTTTTTGTAAGAAATATGAATTTAATTGAAATAAATTTCCATATTTTTAAACACTTCATTTTATATGTATGTATATGCACACACATTTGTATGTATCATTAATTTTTTATTTGTTTTGAGCTTTTTTAATTATTTTGAATGAAATTCAAATTAAATCTAAACGTTTCGTATTTTTTTTTCATTCATAATTTCACAGATTTGTTATTTCAAGTAATTGAAATATTCATTTTTCGTTCATAGTTCTTTTCTTCTTTTTTCTTAAAAAAATAAATAAATAAATTTAAAAAAAAAAGAAAACAAAGAAAATGAAAAAAATTTATAAATCCAATTTGGTATACTTCATTTCAAAATACCTTGAAATAATAAATACCCAAAAATAAATACACAAAAAAGAAATAATGGAAATAAATGTAACAAGCGGCTAAACATACACGATATATGTATGTACTTATGTAGGAAAATTATAACTTGTATGTAATAACAATAAAAATAACAGTACGTAAAACATTTAAACGATCAAATTTATGGTGTTTAAATGTAAAGAAAATAAATAAATAAAACAAAAATAATAATAATTAAATTATTAAACAATAAACTAAACTAAAAAATTAATTGTACAAGATAACTGTATTTATTTATAATTAAAGAAAAAGAATCTCTATGCTATCTAAAAATTAAGAAAAAAAACTGTTTTGTGTTTAAATTTCGTTTCTGATAGAATTGCGCGTTTTAACGAATTAAAATGCGTCTAATGCAAAAATTAAAAGTAAAAATATAAAAATAATAGTAAAAATAACGAATTTCAAATAAATAAATAAACAAACACAAAAACAAGAATTAAACTAGAAATTAATTAATTAATAGACATTCTTAGCATTTTTAACAAAATGTGCTTAATTATATGATTTGCTATAAATATATAAGTATATACAACTTTTTTTTTAATTTAAAACTTTTTACATGCATATCAGTAGTACATACATAATTTGATTATTATATTATATTAATTAAGTGCAATATTGTCAATATGTACAATTCAATGTACAAAAACGAAAAACGACAATATATAGTGAATTTCATTTTTGTGATATTATTTTCATGTACGAATTTTATATTTCCTTCTGTTTGTTTTTTTATTTATTTTAATTTATTTCATTTTTTTATTTTGTATTCATTTTGCGATCTTAATTAGGAAAAGTTGAAAAGAGAAAAGTTGCTGTATCTCTAAACATGTGTACGTACATATATAATATATATACAACGTACACATCTTGTACTGAGTATCAAAGAAAATTTGTTCATGAAATGGTTTTTTTAATGGAATTTAAAAAAAAAAAGTGTATGATAGAAGTGCATGAAAAATCAAAAAGCTTAAATATTTCATACAAAATATTTAAATGTTTTTATTTTAGTAATTTTAAACTTCTATATTTTTCTTTTCAATATATCTTTTCTTTTAACTCAAATTTTGTCAATTTCATTCCAAATATTAACGAGAATATTATTTGATTTTTCTTTTTCTTTCATTTTATTAATATGTAAAAAATGCAAGAGGAAGAAGAAAAAATAATGAAAATTTTTAAATTGTATTCTTGTTTTTTTTTTTTTTAAATAAAAAAAACAGAAAACGTTAACCGAAGTAATGTTATTTTATCAAAAAAAGAAAAAAATATGAATGTCTATATTTTTTACGAAACAAAATATTGATAAATTTTCATCTTAATGTCTATCTACTTTTTCAGTATCATACAATGCACAATTGTAAACAATTTTTATTTAATCTAAATTTTCTTCCGTTACATGCTGTACTATTTTACACAATATCTTAACATTACTTCGATATTTTTTTCTTCTATGAAGTATAATCATATGAAAAGTGTTGTAAAAAAATTATTATTTCTTTAATGATAAAATAAATAAAGTAAAAAAAAAAATATGAAAAAGTTTGGTGAAAGACATTCCCATTAAATGAAAAAAATATAAAAATTAAAAAAAAATTATAAAGCAATATTAGAAAAAACTAAACCAAAATGAAAATAGAAAACCCAAAAGAAAATTAAAAATTAAACATAAAAAAACGAATATCAACAAAAAATAAAGAAAAAAATAAATAAAAAGAAATTATTCTTACCAGTATCAATGACAGCTTGTTGTGCTAAAGAATCGATACCAAGTTTACGTATTCCAGCTCTAACTTCTTCTAAATCCGATTCATTTGTATAAAATGTATCTGATATAAAATCAGATTCTGATAATGATGTTGTTTTTATCTTTCTACTAACAGTAACTGCATTTTCATCATTATCATTACTATTATTATGATTGTTTTTATCATTTATACTAATTCTATTATGTTCTGTAACATTACTATCATTCGATATTTGTTTACCTAATTGATCATTTGTTGATTTTGAAATGTTTGTTTTTAATCGTTTTTGCTTTTCTATCGTATTGTAATAATTTATTGTTTTGTATTTTTTTTTTTTTGATTTTTTTTATTACAATTACAATTTCACATATGTTTTGATACAAATTTATATGTACATTTTTTTTAGTGTATTTTGTGTTTTCATGTTTAAAAATTTCAAATAAAATAAAATCAAAATAATAAATAAATACACCCAAAACAGAAAAGAAAAAAAAAAGAAAAAAAGAAAACGAAAAAAAAATATACATCAAAAATTAATTAAAAATAAAATTTTAAAAATGCGAAATAATAAATACATGTAATTTCTTTTTTCTTCAAAAAGTAAAATATAAAGTAGAATCCATGTAACTGATTTTTCTAATACTATCTTATAAATGAGTAGTAGAAATCAAAGTACTTATTCTATAAGAAGGAAAATAAAATAATCGCCGTCAAGTAGAAAAGTATTTTGAGAACTGATAGATCATTGATGAAAAAAATGTGTATGCATGTGTGTATGAATAAAATCTAATGTTATAAAAATAATGGAACTTAGATTTATTTATCATCATTTGGCAGAAAATATTTTATACCAAAAAAGTACATAAATTTATAATTTTTATGTAACACTGCATTTTTTTTTTATAATTATTTTATTTTTATTATCTAAGTTCCATAATCATTTTTCTCCTCTTTCATTAGATGTTTCTTACTGTTCTCTCATCAAAATGTATTTTTTTTTTCATAACATAATGTTATATATTTTGTGAAATGATGTTTTAAGAAATTTTAGGTTGATTTACTTTTTTAAAAAAAATAAGTAGATAATTGTAGGTGTTTAAATGACGTTTTTAATTTGTTTTTTTTTTTTTTTTCATACTGTTTAATAAAATCTATTATGAAAATAGAATTTTATTTTATTTTTTTATTTTTTTAAATAGAAAATAGAGTTTAAGTTAGAGTATGTATTATGTTTATATATCGATAACAATTTAATTGAAACAGAAAAATAGAAATTATATTGCAAAATTATGTGAATAATATAATAATATTACAACAAGCGGAGTATGATTTTTTTAAAATATTTACTTCTTTTTTAAATGTAATGGTTTTTTTTTCATCATTTAAAAATTACAAAATAAATTATGTAATTGTTTTATTTTTTTTAAAAATTATTTATTTAACATTTTTGTAAAAAACTTTTTCGCATAATATAAACGTTTAAAATTCAAAAATAACCCAATATTTTTTTAATTTTAATTTCAATAATTTCCCTTTGCAAAATTTAAAGAAATTTATTCTTTTTTTCTTTTCTTATTTAGAATTTAGTCATGTATATGCGAAAATATCTTTTGCGTTCTATTATTATTTTTTTTGTCTTTATCAAAATGATTTTCAACACGAAATATAAAAATACAAGAAAAAATAATAAACAACACCTAAAACATCTAATAATTAAAATTTATAGTTAAAAATTTCATTATATCAATATTAAAAAAAAATGAGAATAAATAAACAAAGAAAGAAGTTTTTTTAAAATTTTTCTTCTTTGCATAAACTTTAATTTAGAAAAATAAAATAAATAATAAAAATAAATGTATAAAGTAAGGTAAAAAAGAAAACAAATTCAAGTTCAAACAAACAGAATCAAAACGAAAATAAACTTTTCCTTTATTTTTATTTTTACTCACCTTCTTCGCTAGAGGCTTGACCCATTATAGAACCATCAGCACCTAACGTTCCTAACTCACCAGCTTGTATAATTAAAGAAACACGATAAAAATAATTTCTCCAGAAATTCTCTTCCGTAATGCTGTAAAATAAAAATAGACAAATTATTATTTTTGCTTTGTATTTCGAATTAAAGTAAAAAAAAAAAGAATTTAGAATTTCAAAAGTAAAATTAAAAGAAAATAATACATTTTGGGCACAAGTTCAAATCTCATTTTTTCAAGTTGGGAATCTTCTGCCATAATAGCAAGTGCAACTGGATACGATAAATCGTAATTAAATTCAAAATCGACTCCAGCTGGTGGTGCTCGAACAAAATTACGACGATCTTGAGATAAACTAAGAATTTCTTCTTTAATTTTCTCTTCGTTTTTATGTCCAACCCATGGTGCCACTGATCGTTCATCAGGGTTTGCTTGTCCTGCAATAAATGCTTCTTGTTCTCTATTGAATTCACCAAGAATTGTCTAATAATTTTAAAATAAAAATAAAAAATTCGAAGAATTTAATATTACAAAATAATAAAACAAGTAAATTTTTGTGTAAAAATTTACATTATCTTTAACCGTTTCTTTGATTTTAGCTCCAGCTTTATTAACAGCTGAATACAAGAATGAACCAAATGTCTTGGCACCTTGTGTAACTTTTGTAGTAACTACAATCATAAAATATTTATTGAACTATAAATGAAATTATTTTATTTAAAAAGATATTTATTCAATTTTACCTTGACCAATTTGACCAGATTTATCATCTGTTGGTGTACCTGCCCCAGATGCTGGATGGGAATCTGCTCCTTCTGTGGCACTGTTAAAAACAAAAATCAAAAATCAAATTCAACCATTCAAAATGGCATTAAATAAAAATGGAAATAAAGACTATTTATATTTGGAAATGTAGGAAAAAAAAAACCGGGTTACATTAAAGTTTTTCTGTTATTCATTCACATTTAATTACATAACATGTAAAATACATTACATGCTTTTTATGTTGTACAATATCAAAAGTGCACATTACATTTAGTAGTTAAAACATTTTGTTCTTTTTATGGCATGGCTGCTAATGTCCAGTCAGGCATTAAAATCATCAAAGTGATTTTTCCTATATTATACACATATATACAAATTTTTTCTTTTATTTTATTTTATTTTTATTTTTTTTTTTTAAATAAATAAAAGCACTGATAAAAGCTACTAAAAGTACTAGAAATTAAACTAAATTTAAAATTGATTAAAGCAAAATTTATTTAAATCAAAAATACACAAACGTGCATGCATCACATTTACTACTACATATTATTATGTATGTACATTTTGTGATAACATTTTGATCCTTTAATGTTTTTGAATATCTACATACGTGTACGTATGTATGTACATTATAAACTTAATTAACATTCAAGGCAGATAAATTCATTTTAAAACAACAAAATTTAAATCATTTTCAAATAAAATTAACTAATAAATGTGAAATGATTTAATGATACGTAATTAGTTTTTGTATGTAAATGTGTGGCTATGTACATATGTGATTAGAAATTTGAGTATATATATGTATGTATGTATGTTAATGTTATATAATATATTAATTGCTTTTATGTTTTATTTAATTTTAATAGAAAACCAACATGATAAACAGAAACTTAGTTTGTTTATAAAACGGTTTCCGTATTTTTATGATTATGCAAAATAAATAATTTCAATTCAAAAAAATTATACGTATTTTTTTTTTTTAAGATAATAATGATGACAAATTTAAATAGAAAATTTATAAATTTTAGATGAAATTATTTACTTATGATGCGTATTACATATACGCTATATGTCATCAAATTTAAAACACGTGTCACACATACATATATTATGATATTTTTAAGTAAAAATCAATGATCCCATTTAACAAAAAATATAAGCTTTCAAGTAAAATAACATACAAAAAGCCTTTCAAGTAAAATATCTAAAAAAGGAAAAAAAAAGTGCTTAACTATCTTACATATAAAAAAGGATCCTTATTTTGTTTCAATGTGATGTACACATGTATATACATATGTATGTATCGTAAGCAAATGTATTTTAATATGGCTTTTCTCTTTATTTTCATTTTTATGAAAAGTTAAAAAAAATATGTATCCCTAATATTGACAAAATTAAATTTCGAAAACCTTATTTCGAAAAATATATTAAGAAAAATGAACCACATGAAAAAAATAATAACACAAAATTGAAAATAAAAAACTTAAATTCTTGAACTCAGTGTACATATGTACAATATTTTACGATAATTATTTTATGTGTAGTACAAATGTACAAATGTATTCACTACGGAGGTTATAACATTAAAGAAATTATATTTTTCTCTATGGTGAAATTATTTATCCATTTTATATTCATCTTAAAGTTTAATCAAAGCATGAATATATTTGAAAGTGTTTTCTCTTTTATAGTTTATATGTATGTATGTATAAATTTATTTCAAGTATAGGGATAACATTTTTGATTTGAAATGAACGGTATAATGTTCAAAAATGCAAGCATTGTGTACATTATAATGAATATTTACTTCCTCCTTTTCTTTTTAAATTTTTTTTTTCTTACATATTGTCAGGAAGAAAAGGATATGAAAATTTTCTTGAAAAAAAATGATAATATAAAGCCAAAAAGATATTTATTTTCTTTCTTGTTTTGGAAATGAAGTGTTAAGAATATTGTAAATACAACGCACGCTATATACACATTATATTCCCTGATATCTTTTTATTTAGATTTGGATTTACTTTATTTTATTTTACTTCCCTCATCATGGCCATTGAATCAATGATGCTTTTGAGATGTTTAGTTTGCATGTATTAAGAAAATCAACACACAAATGAATCACTATTTAATATACGTACAATAAAAAAAAAGTAAAAAAAGGACGAAATAAAATTGAAAAAAAAAAAATACGGAATATGAAATTAAAATGAATACAATATAATGTAAAAGCCGTGTAAATTCTATTGAAAATCAGTATAAATATAAAGCAGCAGGGTGTTCCTGTTACATACGTATATGTAATTTTATTTAATTTAAAATTTAAAAAATACATTTTTTAATTATGTAAATATTTTTAAACAGGTATGAATTAAAGACACCCTATTGATAAAGAAATACTAAACAAACCTTTTTAGTAAATCAAGTATACATATATACACATATTTTCACAAAAAGTTTTTATTAATTCAATGTACCAAAAAGTTTTCATTAATTCTCCATGTACATATATACAAACATATAAGAAAAATGTTTTATTGATATTTTCATTCATTCAAAAAGTTTCTAATCTCCGTTTTCTTTTTTCTCTTCATGGTTTTTTTTTTTTTTTTTTCTTTTTTTTTTAGAAAATCTTCATAACATCCTTTTAGTAATCCTTATAATTTCTTTTCATTATAAAAGAGAATTAATGAAAAATTATTCAAAAAGTTTGAGGATTCAAAATTACTTATTTCAATTTATTTTTCATACAAAATTAATTTGATTTTTAAACATTAAAAATGAAATATAATTGTATGCTAGATAAAGTTAAAGGATATTAACTATAAAATTTATGTATAATTTAAAAATTATTATCATAAAATTGACTACATACGTATATAATGAAAAATTTTCAAAATCACATAATGTACATATGTATGTATAAATATACAAAATATATATAAAATATATTAATATATGAATCTACAGAAATATTTACATATAAACAATTCAAGTCACGTATAAAATTCCATTTGAAAACAAATAAAGAACATTTATTGATAACAAATGTATTTATGGTGATAGAAATTAAAATTGATGAATGACTGTTGTCTTGTGTTTTCCAATTTCCATACCATTATTGTAGATATTATCCACACTTTCTTGTTAATAATATATGTATTTATATAATATGAAGAAATATAAAATTTAATTTTACATTTTATTTATGAATGTTATGTATGTAAATTATTCATAACTGAAAATATTGAAGCAATTAATATTAATCGAATTAAGAAATTGCTTATTTTATTTAAAAATATGCAAACTACTTATGTAAAAGAAACATTTTTTATTATTATAAATAACATACATACATCAATTGTAACGGCTAATTATACTTTGAATCAATGAATTACATATGTTTATTGCCCAAAAAAAATTTTTTTATTTTTAATATAAGTTATGTGTAAGCTGTATCGTGTAATTTTAATGATAAAACATCTTGGTAAACATCCTAGTTAAAATGTTATACGAACACAAATTTATACACATTTTACATAAATAAAAAAATTAAAATGAAATATAAAACATGCAAAAAGAATACATTGAAATAATTGTAACTTTATAAATTATAAAAATTAAACTAAAACCTAAAATTAAATCTGAATAATATAATTTTAGTTCTAATGATTGTTATATTAAAAAAAAATTTTCAAACATTAAATTGGTGACATAATGCAAGTGCCATAATTACATATATGAAATACATAATAAACGATAATGCATAACAAAAACATGAGTACTGACTATTATATAATACACAATATAAAGTATATATTAATCATAAAGAATGGATTGCGACACAATAACATATTCAATCGATTATTATCAATAACAAACAAAAGAAATGAAAGTATATTTTTTTTATATGGATTCATATATAGATAAAAAAAAGAAAATGAATAAAAAATAATTACACTAAATTAAATATAATTGAACGTTGAACGTATACACGCAATTACAAAACTATAATAATACAAATATTACAAAAAATAAAAATAAAATCAAAAAAATAAAAACAAAAATGATGAAATGAAATGTAAAAGGATAACAACACATTACATAATATAAAATTATGATTATTTATAATCATAAAATTTTCGACTACAAAAACGGTATGATTTTAAACGATTATGTATGTATATCAATTTATTTTTTTATTTTTTTTTATTTAAATTAAAAATGCTGAATTTATATGGATAATGGGCCATACATAAAATGATGGAATCTGATATTTTTTTTTCTGCTTACTTCTTTTTTTTTTTTTTTGTATGTTTTTTATACTGATATATTGAAAATTGCGAAATATAATCTACTTACTATATATAATAGCGATATATTATGTTATGTATATTAACTGATTTTCGAGATTTAAAAAAAAAAATTTCGTTATATGTATCATGTATGTATAAAAAATGTACAGATGAAATAAAATAAAATAAATGAATAAATAAATTTTTGGTAGAAAATTTGTACAAAATACAACTTAAAATTTATTCAAAGAATGGATTTGTGGCCGAAAATCAAGTGACTTATAAATTAATTTTATTCAAATAAATTTTTATTATTCAACAGTCTTTGTAAGTATGTACATATTAGAAAAAAAGATTTTCTCAAAAGATATTCATTGTCAATAAATTTTCTAATATGTTTTGTTAAATATTTGATTTCTTTTTTTTTTTTTTCAGAAAAATATTTCTCATTAAAATTACAAAGATTGTTGATGAACCTATATATATGTAATATATATTTTTTTAAATTTAAATTGTGTTCAGAAAAAAATTTTGAACATAACATAAACTCATACTAAACAAATGACTGACAAACAAACAAACAAACAGACAAATTCCAATTGAGAAAATAAAAAGAACAATGCTTTTAAAATTAATGCAAAAAGAAAAATTTATGTACTCAAAAGAGAAACAATTTTTATTTTATAATCAAAATTATTATTATTATTTTTTTTTGTTGGTAAAAAATAAGTGATTGATTTTTTGTTTAAGTAATGTATATATATGATGGTATTATGTAAGTTCAATTGTGTGAAATGAAATAGAAAATTTGTTAAAATGAATTTGCTTTTAAAATATCGGCCATACAAATTTTTAATAATCCTATAAATACTTGTCTATTATTATTATTATTATTATTTCTATTTCTACATTATTTTATCATATAGTAGATATGAGAAAATGAAATATTTTTTAAAAAATTTCAAGAAGTACAGAAATAGTTTTTTTTTTTTTAATTTATAAGTATATTAGAAACTTTAGAACAAAACTAAACTAAAGAAATTCAGAAAAAAAAACAATAAAAATTCGAAGAATAAAGGAAATAGAAAAGAAAACTCAAAAAATAAGTAATAAAAATATAGATCATATACAAAATAATTTATAGCGATTGTTAATTAATTAAATAGAAATTTAAATTGAAAACAAGAACATTAAAGTTGTCATATTGTATATACAAGAGTATAAATTTAATAATAAAATAACAATTATAGGAATTTTATATGTTTTGTACAAAAAGGCATAAAAGTTTATAGAAAAGAAAATAATATGGTGAACATTCTTTCTTTTCTAAAATATGCATTTCTCTTTTTTTTTTTTTATATTTTTCTCCAAAAATGTTGTTGGTGTGTTTTATTTAATATATATTGTATTTGTTTTGTTCGCTTTTCAAACTCATATTTTGTTTTATTAAATTTTTATTTTTTTTTTATTTTTTAAATACCATAATTCCGTCATTAAATGTAGAAGGCCCGTACCTAATATACCTCGATTTATCTTCCTCATCACCAACAATTCCAGTACCACCTGTTTGATCAGCACCAGCATTTTCATTTAGAGCTTGTTCTGATTGTAGATCAGAACCACCTTCACCTTTCCTTAAACCAGGGATTGATGGTATTGATGGCATTGATGGCATAGCTGGCATTGATGGCATAGCTGGCATTGACGGCATTGATGGCATTGAAGGAATTGAGGCACTTCCTAACCAACCAGACATTTGAGATTTTACATTTGAAAACATTCCGCCAGCTTTTGTTGGGCTGGAAAATAAAAATAAATAAATTAATTTAAATTAATTTGATACACTTTTTCTATAAAATAAAATTCCATTTTTAAAAAGTAAATAAAGTATTCTTGTTGTTTTATTTTATTATATTTTATATATTTTCATGGCCTTTTTCCTTGAAACATTTCATTCAATTTAGTTACTTACGTACATAACATATGTATAGAAAGAACTTAGGAGAAAAGTTAAGGACACATTAAATGATATAAATAGAATTTTTTTTTATTTTTCAAAAAGAAAACAAAAAAATATATGTGAAAAATTAAGTAAAATAAACATTTTACATTTCACAAGAAATGACCTACGTATATAGGTCATATGTACATATATTACGTTCACAATTCATATGTACGTACGTATGTAAGCACTGTATCTCAAAAACGTTATAAACTTATTTTTCTCTAACTATGAGTGTAGGTTCATTAAAATTTTCTTTTCTATTTTTCAAAAAAATGAAGCAAAAAATCGACTTAAAAATTAAAATCCAATAAAATTTTTTTTTTCAAATTGTAAATAACGTACGATACATGAATTTTTTTAATTTTTTGCAAGTAATTGCTCATACATGTAATATAGAAGTTAACACGCAAATGAAATAAAATTTGATTAAAAATTTCAAATATGTAATTACAAATTTCAAATCGAAATAAAATGCTTATATATTCCAATAAAATCGAAAAGGGTTTATAATGAGTATGGATAAGTATACGTATACATCATCATTTTATATTACATAAAGTACTATTTAAAATGACCAATTTATTTGTAATTAAATTACATTTGTGATATTTAATTCACATTGTATGAATAAATGTTTATGGAAAATAACATACATGAATTTATTATCAACATCATCACTTATATTAAATACTTATCTTTAATTATCATCATTAATATTGGTATCGTATTTCTTTTTTTGTTTTTGCTTTATACTTAGTATCTAAATACAGTCAATAAAATTTGAAATGGTTAACATTATATTGATTTTATAAATGTTTCAAGAACAATTTTCTATAATCAAACGAATAACTGATCTTGAGCTAATAAAACACAAGGATAACGACAAACATATATGTATGTATGTACATATGTATGCATATGTACGTATTACACGCACTCATAATATCATATATTCATCATCACATTTATTTTAACATGAAGTTTATAATTTCAAAGATTAAATAAAATGAAAAATGACGATATAATGTCCTTATAGCAAATGATAATCAAATATATGTATGTATATACATATGTATACGTATATATAAATTTAGTACATGGTGTTCTCGTTATATGCAATGTTTGTATGTAAGTAATTTTACAAAATCATGATAATGTCATTTACATCATTTACATTTGTATAAAGCCATCTTTCATGTCGATTTAGTGTTTTTATTCAAAATTTAATTAAAAATTGTAGACACATGTAATGTACGTTTTATATGTTATATATATTTGTAATGTATACATACATATGTATGTGTATATGTGCAATGTAAATATGTAACGTTTTTACATATGAACACTATATGTGAACATATGTGTGTATACATTTAAACAAACATACGTACATATGGGCATATATTTATATGCACACATGTAAAACAGAATAATATACAAAATTGCTGTCATTTAAGCAAAAATTTATTTAATCTCAAATGAATTCATATACATATATATGTACATATATATGTACATTCGTACATACATAAGTATTTGTATGTATAGAAAATTCATAAGCCCACACAACAGTACAGTACATAAGTAATTTTGTTCATTTCTATGTGCAAAGTATTTTACAATTCGATGAATATTTGTGGTATGTAATGTGTATAAGAGTTATATAAACGCATTAAATAGACATTTGATTAATATACTTTAAATACATATTAAAAAAAAAGAAATAAAAAAGAAAACAAGTAAATAAATAAAAATGAAAATAAAATTTTCACTTATTTTTCTTTTGACTCAGCACGAAATATTTTTTCATATCACTTAATCGTATAAATATCACACTGGGTATGCTAATATATTTTATATACATTTTATACTGTATTTATCCTTATTAAATAAATAAGGATAAAATTTAATTGAAAAAAAAAATTGTTTTGAAATATTTATATTCAATTAATTTCAATAATAAATTTACTCATATGTATATGTACTTACGTTTGCATTTAAATGTGTACATACATGTGTAGGTATTTAAGAAAAGGATTTTATGATAACAGCTGCAAAATTTTTATTTACATGAACATAAGAGTGTTTATTTTTATTTTAATGTATCAAGGATATATACCTACATCATTTTTTTTTTCTTTGTTTTGAACAGAAATAAGTTTGCAAATTTGTTGTTTTTTCTCTGTTTTTCGTAAATAAATAAAATAAAGAAGAAAAAATAAAATAAAATCACAAAAAGCATTAAGAAAAAGGTTTCTAACTCATTTATGCATGATTTATTTAAATTATAAATTGTATGAATTCGTTCTTTGGACACCCAACCGACTAATAGAAAATAAGAAGATTAAATAAAATTAAAATATTTTAACTTTAATAATTTAGTTTTTAATTATAAAGATAAAATTTGATATTTTATATTGTTCATTTTTATTATTCTGTAATTTTTAATAATAATTCCCTTATCACAGAATAAAAAAATTTTTTATCTGTATAATTTTTGAAAAAAAAAATTAAGTATATTTATAACCAGATCATTTTATCTTCCATCAACTAAAAACAAAAAAAAAAAAAAGAAAAATTCAAATTAAAAATATGTACAACTATACGCATACGTAATTGTTTTTTTATTTTTGTAAAAGTTTAAACAAAAATAAAAATTGTAAATTGAAAATGTGAGAAAAATGCAATTTCAAACAAATATTTTCAATAAAATGCAACAAAGTACATACATATATATATACTTACAATGTATACAAAAAACAAATAAAATAAAAGTAAAAATAACAATAGATAAAACGTACGTGTCAGATAAACGTGTATATGTATGTATTCATTTAAAATGAAATTGAAAAGTTTTTCTATTGCTATAATTTCAATATATATAAATTAAATTAGATTTCATTGTATTAGAGAGTAAAGTGAAAAACGAACAACAGTAAATAAGAAAATAAATAGAAAATATAAAACAAAACAAGTAAAGTATGCAATTTTTCTTTTTATTTGATTTCATGGAAACTAGAAAAAAAAAACAAAATTTGTAGTTATCTTATTATCGCATATTATAAACTTTTGTGCTTTCATTTTGCATAGAAAATGTAGTAAACATTCTGTAGTTTATTCAAAGATACACTATGCAAAAAGGATATCAAACTTAAATAACATTTTATTTTTATGTAACATAGTATATAAATATGAAAAATTTAAATTTAGTTTTTATTTTTAATTTTCTAAAATACTACATAAAAGAAAAATTGCAAAATTGTGCCAACTTTTATTGTTGTTACTGTGTTTTTTAAAATTAAAATTATCATTTTTATGGAAAGTATGTATGTATATAAGGTACATACATATACAAACTTTTTCATATAGGTAACTCAATTTTAAAATTTTTTGAAAAACATAATATTGATTATTACGGTCAATTGTATTAGGTATTTTATTAAAATAAAAATTCACAGATGATTCATACATGTTTGTATGTGTCTAAATTATATTACATCATGGCATATATATATTTTTTTTTTTTTATAAATAACATTTGTACGTAAACACACATGTAATAAAAGCGGAAAAGTAAAATGTCCTTTTACATTTCAATTTTTCTTCTTTTTTTTTCAAAGTTAACCAAGAAACCAAAAAACAAAAAAAAGATGAAATGTAATCACATAATAGTAAAATATTTCTATGACCTAAAAATCTAAGTAAATATAGAACAAAATACAATTGAACTTTATACCTAATTTTTAAATTTTTTTCAATTTTTTTTTGTGAACATTAAATAAATAAATATAAACAAGTAAAAAACCATTTATTAAGTAACTATATGTACGAGTATATGTGCATAAAAAAGAAAATAAAAATAATATAACCTAATTCATATGTAAAATCAAAATGAAAAATATCGCAATACGAGTATTATACCGAAAAAAACAAACAAACAAACTTTAAAACATTGTTACAGTTTTGTAATAACGTATTACAATAAATTAATATGTATGTTACAATGTATTGTATATGTAAAAAAAATAGAATTTTCCCAAAATGAAAAATGTTTATAAAAATTTCGTATTGTACTAATTTTTGAAAAGTTTTCTTTTTTTCATATATACATAATATTAGGTATATAGGTATACTAATATGATTATTGCTTATAGCTAAAATAATCCACATTAAATAATCGTTGTAAAATTTACTAAAATTGTAGAATATTATTATACATATGTACATACATATATTCCTAGTAAGTTTCATATGTTGACTGTTTTAATATGCTTTGCAGTGTTTATGATTTTCTTTTAATACGTATGAAGTGAATAATATTAACTTTGGGAAATTTAAATGTATGCCACTATTGCTAACACATATGTATACATACTTATATGTATATAAATAAGTACATATATATAAATGAATTGAAAGTAGGACACCGCGTCTTTGAATAAAGAGAAATTTATTTGGAAAAATATATGTATATATATAATACAAATACATTCATATGTACATACTTAATGTCATGAAACTTTATTTCACATTGAAAAATAATAACAATAAAAGCCTATGAGACCTGCAGTAATATACAATTATATAAATTTTACATACATATACGCTTACATACATATATTACGTATTCTATAAAAATGTGAAAAATATATATTTTTCTTCATTAATACTGAATATGTGTGTGTTCCATAATTAGATACAATAAATTTTCCAAAAACGAGGAAAAACATTTAGAAAATATTCTACTTTTTTTTCTTAAATCAATAGCAGAAAATTTATACAATCATCCATATGTATCCGATATATTTTTATTACACACAAAATCTGTTTATGATTTTAAATGAGTAGCTCCATATTTCAATTTGGCAAATTCTCTGTGAACATATTCCAGAAAAATTGGGACAATTATATTAGTGTTTATTGTGTGGATTATTATGTAATCAATTGTATCAATTTTGGAAAAAAAAATATTATCTACTGTTTTTTTTTTTCAAAATGATCTATAGATATGTATATTGTTGTCTTGAAAATCATAACAGTTACATATACTGAACGTGTATATATATATGGAAAATCAATAAAATAAAAATTTTCTTAGTGCAATATTACGAAATTATTTTATGTTCATTAATCATTTGAAATGCACTTATGTAATTTGTGTGCATAAAATGTGTATTATATATGTGTCATATACATACATATTATGTGTGCATGTATATAGAATCCACGCCTTCACCTACTTATTTAAGACTTTTGGCCTAACTCCAAAAAAACAAGTGATAAAGGACACGAAATTTAAATTAAGTTATGTTATATGAAACAAATTGTAACTTTTTTTTATTTTAGTCTAAAAAAACAAGGTTTAAACACGAGCGAAAATTTTATTTTAAATAGTTTTAATTTTTGCTCATAAATTATATTTCAGTGATAGTAATTGTAATCTAAATAGTTTATTATATATAAAATTAAAATAATTCAATTGCTAAAAATTGAGGACAAAAACTTAATTATCAAATATATGTTGAATAAATTTAAATTATTTTCAAAATGTTTAAAATTCAAGAAATTAAGATTTATAATAAAATATATTTTTAAGGTATTTTATTACAATTTTCATTAAAGAAAATTTCTAATCATAGGGGATTATGATAAATGCTTGCACTTATTTTATTTATTGATTATTATTTCATAATTTCAATTTTAACATAAAACGTATGAAAATAGAATTTATAATCAAGAAATAAAAATCAAATATTCCATAACTTAAAAAGATTCTTTTATTTTATGGTTTCGAGAAAATTGAAAATTATTTGTTAGAAAAAAATAATAAAATCATATTTCAAAGAAAACTTTACGTTTATAAATGTACAAATAAAATGAATAAATCATATAAAGAAAACTCATAAAACGTTTTATTATCTGCCAATTGAAAATTCTCTTATATGTATATGTATAGTATATTTTTTACGTATGACAAAGAAAAAGTAACCATTTATTTATGAAAATATGGAATAATTATGTATGTATGTGCAGTTTTATACGTTTTCATCACAAGAGTAGAAAAATCAATATGAATATAATTGAGATAATTAATGAAATTAATAAATTCACGATTATAAATGAAAAAAGCAATTTTATATTTTCTTGCTGAATTTTTTTTTTAAAAGGAAGGAAAAAATGCATCCATATACATTATATTATGTACATATGTATGTATATATGTATACGTACAGCGGAAACATTCTTCATCTTTATCAAAAATATATTTCATTTTGTATAATATATATATAAATTATATATGTGTGAATTGTTAAAGTAGATACTAGAGATTTATTAATGATTCATTCAAATTTATTTCAATTTCTTATATAGTACATAAATATAATTTATTTCCTCATCCTTTCTCTTCATGCTTTGATTTCATAATTTTTTCTTATCAAAAAAATTACGTAAGACAGATGAAAAAAAAAGTGTGTATTATAAATATATATAAAACAATAAAATACGTATGTACGTACAGTACACATTAAGATATATACATATACATATATATAGACATACATATAGCGTTTGAATGTGTTTGTACTTCTTTTTACATATGGAAATATATTTTTTCATCTTTTTTTTCTTGTCTACGTGTATTAAATAAATATAATATTTAATATATGAATCTGAAAATAGAATTTATAATATATATATGTATATGGACGTTAATCTATGCATATATAATCGTGTATATGTATTTAGAAAAAAAAGGTAAAAAATAAATAAATAAAACATTAAAATTCATTGTATTTCATTTAACAGAGGGCAGAAAATATGTAACAATATGTGTTTATAAAGCAAAAAGTTCGGTTTAATATATACTGATATACATAAATGTGTATTTAAATACACCTACATGTACATATGTATGTACGTACTACATGTGTATTTTTATACATAAAGGATTCATGGTCATACTGCTATAATAATGATATTTGAATTTCAAAAACGAAGCAAAAAAAAGAGAAAATGGAAAACGGCAAGGACCCTTAATCATCATCATCACCAATATACATAAATACAGTTATACATGTATGTACATATGTTTATATGAAAATCCGTTACACGTATTTAAATACGTTACACATGCATTAGTTGTAAGTAAACTTTACCAAGGATACAAAAAAGTAGAAAAATAAGTAGTATGTGAAGGAAAATGAAAACAGCAACAACAAAAGAAATCTAAAATAAAGTCAAAAAACAAAATTTAGGACAAATATGACGTTTTACTATTGATCCTAAAATGGCGGTGATCTATTATTATGCGAGAAAAAAGGAAAAGCGTAGAAAATGGTTTTTTTCTACATATTTGCATTATATATGTACACATACACATACCCGCATTTATGTACTTTTCATTCTCCTCCACCCACAAATTCCTCCTTTTTTTGTTAATCTCTGCTGGTGCCTAATCTACTAGGCAACAGTATCATTGTCATCATAATCATCAACAATTTTAATTCTAATTCTATATAATATTAATACTAAATTTTTAAAAAAATTGAAATTTTTCAAATCAATACTAGAAATAGCTATAGTTTATAATGTATTATAATCCTTCTGAATTTTACTTATGATCACCCTCTATCTACCCTTTAACTTTTTTCTAGTTATACGTTATACGTACATAATATTTAAATTCATTTCATCCACCTTGACTGAAAAACTATATTGTGCATAAATTTTTTTTTTATTTTCACATACATATATATGTTACGTTCAATATCATAAGTATGTACGTATATGTATGTACATATTTTGTTCGTTTGAACGTGTGAGTATGTTTTTATACACCATCAGTATTCTGATGTGAACATCTACAATATACATATATATATATGTATGTATGTACATCTATATTGAATAAAGTAGTATGTATATAAAATCATCAGTGGAGAACTTATGGAGGATTATATATGTATATATGTACATATGTGAGGATGTAAATATATATGTAGGAACGTATATATATATGTACATATGTATGTATGTATCCATTTAATTTACTCTATGTACATTTATATGGGAGATGCGCAAAAATCAATTATTTTGCTTGCAGACAGTAGATCGATTTTTCACATAATACAATATAACGTATGTTACGTTATATTGGTTATATTTCTTTTTCTTTTGATTTTCTTTTTTTTTCTAATCAAAGATGATTCTTTAAATATTTTATCCTTTAATTCTCTGATTAAAAATAAAATGCCACCTACATATGTATTACTCATTTTAATTTCGATTATTTTAAAGGAAAAAGATGGATAAAAATTAATGATGAAAAAATTTCTTCCAACCTTTTCTCAGGATCGTCTTGCCCTTCTGCAACAGGCTGCTGTATTTCCTGTGCAGTATCCGCTACTGGCTGTGGTTGCTGCTGTTGTTGTTGCTGCTGCTGCTGCTGTTGCTGCTGTGAATCTTGATTTCCTCCTGGTGGTGCTGGTACTTCTTCATCTTGAGGATCACCTTTAGCAGCCCCAATCCAAGATGTTACTTGATTTGTTAAACCAGAAAACATTTTTTCTGCCTGTTTACTTTTTTTATGTTCCCTTTGTCTTTATGAACAAATTTTTATTAAAATAAAAAGAAAATCACTTCCGAAATTTATTTTTTTCGAGCAATCTTTTTTCAAATAACACCACTTTTTCTTAATAAAAAAAAAAATTATTTTTTATTATTTCCTTTATTATTGCAGTTTTCTCTTGTTAAAATAAATTTTTGCACTCACTGCACTCTATGTAATTTTATTCACAGCCCTATAAATGCAAAGAAAAGATAAAACTGAAAAAATTGAAAAGTGAAAAAAGGATACACTCATAAATAATATATGTATTATGTATTTTTCAATTAATCCTTTGTCACTTTTAAATAAATTAATATAAATTTTCAATGTTAAATTTAAATTACAAGATATATAAATCTTATTTAATTTTATTAGGCCAAATGAAGAACAAAAAATATATAAATTTTTTTTTATTAAATTTTCAAATTTTAAACCTTATTTTACTCATATAAACAGAAAACGTACACTTCCTTCGAATTGTTCTTCCTTTCTTCTGAGAAATTGAAAATTTTTGATAATGAAAATTTGTGAAAAAATCGTAACTTTGTATTTGTTGTAAGCCTTTGCGGGATTCTAATTAAAAAAATCCGAAGTGTCAAAAATTGATAATGCGCCTGTACGTCACACATGCGTTTTCATGTTTTCAATTTTCATAGTAAATACAACGCAAACGTAAATAAAAATCTATTCATAAAAATTTATGTTGTACATTCATATTCAAAATTGTTTTCTTAGATAAAAAAAATTATATAAACAAAAATTGTGAGGAAATTTATTCTATATTTTTCTTTTAAATTTTAATATTAATAATGGGATTATTCGAGCATATTTTATATTTTAATTTGGATTTGAATTTAGATTCATCTACAGTACAAAAATTTTTTTTTAAATTAGAATTTGTATATTGAAAAAATTACATTTTACTTTATACTGGGAATACAGTTTACACAGAGCTTACCATGATCATGGTCATTTCCATATCCATAAATGGACTGTGCAGCAACTTATGAACAAATTCATGGATAGCAATCATGACTTTCCTTAATTGTCATTTATAAATTCGACATTTATGAAAACAAATATAGGTTCATATAGTTTTTGTTAAATTTTACATGCCAATCCAATCCATATACTTATTTTTTAATGAATGAATATGGAAATGGCCGTGGTAATCACAAGCTTTATGGACTGTCTGTGTGGTGTGTCTGCAGTGTAAGACATATTTTACCATAATTCAAATTGATTACGATTATTTCCTCAACTTGAGTTGAACGTAACTGTAATTAAATCTACTGTACAGTGTACACTGTAACTACAATTTTATGATTATGGTTATTCTACTACAATTATAATTAAAAAGACGTATCAAACCGGAATAAGAACAAATATTGACATTCTTGTCTTGTTTCATATCAATTCAATAAAAGGTTTTTATTTATTTTTGTTTTCATTAATTTATTATTGAGTTTGTCAAGTTTTATTTTCTAAATTCGAAAAAATAAATAAATAAATAAAAGAACCAAAAATTATTAATAAGAATTTGAATAAAATATGACACTGAGCGGAATAGCTGCACAAAAGCTTGCTTTAAAAAAGAAGTAAGTTTATTAATTTGGTACTTTAAACAATTATTGTTCCAAAAACATGTATTTAAAGAATTTATTTATCTACATACATATGTATGTACATATATAATTTTGAAATTTAATTATTTATTTTTATAACAAATTTGATTCTAGAAATGCTCAGCTTGCTGCTGCTTTTCCAAATGGTATACGATGTCAGAAATGTTTAGAATATGGTCATTGGAGCTACAATTGTAAAGGTAAACGAAAATATTTACATAGAACCTCACGTACAAAACGTTTAAATAAAAATATTGAAAATAAATTGATGAAATCTGATAATAGTAAAAATGAACCAAAAACAAAACGTCAAAAATTGACAAATATTTCAAGCAAAAACAAATTAAAAGTATTGAAGGGTAGTGATTCCAGTTCAACAGATTCAGATTCTGATACAGATGAAACAAATTCAAAGACAGAAGGAACAACTGACAATAGTACAAGTAGTGACGATGAAAGTGACTCAGGATCATCGTCATCATCCTCATCAGATACAGGAAGTAGCACACCGTTATCATCATCATCATCGTCATCTTTATCAGATACCTCATCATCATCGTCATCTTCAGACGATGATAATGATGGAGATAACGGTAGTAAATCAAAAACTAATGGCGGTATATCAAAACCAAAAAAATAAAATATGTATGTATTTATGTAATAGTTACAGATAAATTGTTTTATTAATTTTCTTGTTTTATCAGATAATTTTTAATAGGGTAATTTAATATGTAAACGAGTAACTGCATTACTTATCGTATTCATATATGTATGTATGTCAAATATGTAAAAACATTTATCTAATATTTTCCTATTTTTAATCAATTTAAGTTTTAATTAAACATACTTATGTAATTATGGAAATATTGTATTAAAAGGAGAAAATAAATGGCACATGTATGCTTTGATTTGTAGTCTTTAATATTTTACATTACGTGTGAAGCATACATTTCACTTTAATATTAATAATACATCTTATATGTAAAAACATTCATACCATCTTATATGATAATACATAACAAGTACATCACGAATCTGAATCTGATTCAAATTCTTCTTCAATTTTTTTAACAAAAGCATTTAAATCTAAAAATTGTTGATTGACTTTTTCGGGTATATCTGCATCAGAAATATCAAATGAGTCGTTTTTTTCATCTCTATCATAATCAGAATTTTGTTCAGATGTTCCTTCAGACATATAATGTGCTTTTAATTGGAGCTCTTCAACCTATAATAAAAAGATACAAATAAGCTTTTTAAAAAATAAAAACAATTTCTTATGTTTCTTACTTTCAATGTATTCACTTCCTGATTGACTGTATTTAATAAATTTTTCAATTCCTTTTCAATCTTTTTTAGTTTCAATTGTTCACTTAAGATTGCTTTTACACGATATTTCTCGTCCAAATCTAATTTTTTTTCATATTTCGGGTCACTCATTATATTAAATATTTTTAGTATGATTTTTAGAATCAAAAAATATTTTGTTTACATTGTTTGACATTTATTTTTCAGAATGACTTATTAAAGCAGCTGAACTGTCAATTAAGTTCTGTTCGACCACTTGTTCGACGTATCATAAAAAAGAAACATTTCTTATGGCAACTCGTAGTGTCAAAACCTTACAACAGAAATTGAAACAAATTCTTCTGTACACAAACTCACTGTTCGCACTGTTCGATATGTAATGTAACGAAAACCAAATCCCATGAAAATAATTAAAAACGAAAAAAAATTATGAAAAACTTAAAAATTTAGTATATTAATATTATATTTATTACATATGTTCTCAATCATTCTCAAACTACATCCCTCTGGTCTCTACATACATATTTATAATACTTAAAAATAGATAAATAATTTAATAATTCAGTTGGTATTTTTATCTTTTAGTGAATTTAATTTTATTTTTTTTATTGGAATACAATAGTGTTGGAATTTTAATCTAAAATAACTTTGGATAATTTATTCAATGCTTTTTAATTGCCTTCATTTGTTTTTATATATAAGTGTAAAGAGAAATCTTAATTACATATTTTACTTAAAAAATGGCACTATCACTAGAACTATGGGTACAGATTTTCTTAAATCAATAATGTGATTTTTTGTAATTTTCAAAATTACAATTATTTTGTGCTCTTAATTAAAATTTTTAAGCGTAATATTATGACTAAATTAATATTCTAATTTCTATTCAGCATTTTAATACGTGTGTATACTCTACAATCAAAATATCAACTATACCTAAATATTTCGAAGTTTATTCAAAAAATAATATAATAATAAAAAAAATAATAAAATAAAATTAAAAAAATAAAATAATGACTGTAGTAAATGAATATTAAGAAAATATGTAAATAAATCAAGCACAGTCTTATCCACATACAATAATTTCCATACTGCACAGCATTTTATTTATTCAAAATTGAAGATGTACTTCAAAAATAAATAAAACGGAATCTTATACCTAAAATCTATTCTTATTGACATAAATATTATTGGTAAAAGTACATATGTACTTTATTATGCGTCTAAATTGTAGATTTTGCTACTGCATTAGTATTCATTTGTCCTCAATTTTACATTATTCATGTTCAGTTAACACATAAATGATTTCCAATTCCAACAAACTGATTTTCTATTTGCTGTTTTTCCATTTCTCCATTCAGTTAATGTTAATCCTTTTGATATTAAATATGCTTGCATAATTAATGCAATTAAAATAAAAACAGCAATTAATAATGAATATACAGAGATAATGAATGAGATACCCATTCTGAAAAAAAAAAGAATTAGTGTGAAAATATAAAATAAAATATAAATAGATATTAAATATACCAAAATTGTTTAATTACTTACTCATATTGATCAAATACTTCACTGCAATCGTCCGGTAAAAGTATCGGTATTTGAAAAATTTTAAATATTAAAAACGGATGACAAACAGATGTTAATGTTAAATTTGAACCAAATAATAATGCAAATAAACCAAATAATAAACCAAAAATATAATAACGATGATTTGATTCACCGATACAACAGTCTAACCAATAACTGTGATGATCACGTCGTTTGATGCATGCTTGACAAATTGCACAATGAAATGTACGTAAAGGAACATATCTACGACATGTCTGGCATACATTTGATGTTGACACTGATGATAAGTTATGTTGATGAAGATGATGATGATGATGACTGTCATATTCATTTATATCATCATTTACATTTTCAATAATTAATGATGTCTGTTCAGTATCGTTATTTTCAGTTTCACCTTCTTCTTCAATAATATCCGGTAAATCATCTTCTGATCGGATTGTATTATGAACAATAAAATTTCTTTTAGCATTTTGCCGTGTTTTATATAAACAGAATAAAGAAATGCATAGTAATAAAATTAAAATATAATTTTCTTCTGGTAATAATTCCAATAATGGTACTGTCGACTCAAATAAACATAATAAATATATTACAGACCATATTGTCCACATAAAAAAAAATTTTGTACGTGGTATAACACGTTTTAAATAATAATATGAATAACCCAAAAATGCTGGAGTTATAATACACATTATTAATGCACAATAAAAATTTATTGCTGCTACACCAATAACCGCCGGTACTATAAATGCTGGTACTATTGCATCAATTGATAATTGTTTTGCACCACCGCTCCATGGTATACGTAAGCGATCTTGAAAAGTAAGTAACATTCCAGTTTTATTATTGTCTCCAATACGTTTACAGCAAATAAATCTGGTAAAAAGTTTTATTTTTAAGGTAATCAATATGGACTTAAGAATTTTGTAAATTTAATTTTTGATTATTTTATTATGTATGTATGTGTTATACTGCATTGAATACAATTTATTGCACTTGCACTCAATGTACATACCTGTCAAATGCCTCGTCAAAATCGACGCAGTTGCAGCAGCATTGTAATATATGATATCTTTCATTATTTCTATCAAAATATTCACAACAGCATAATGGTTCGTTATCCTGATCCTGTTCCTGTCCCAGCATATTTTTAATAAGAATAAAAAATATAAATTACAACTAAAAAAAATTATGATATAAGCAAAGAAAAATTATTCCGAAATTTGTTTTGGACGTTTTGGTTGGTCAGAATTGAAGTGCTAGAAAGTTTGACTATGCTATGCGACAATAAGATAAAAAGATAAAAATTCTTGCACTACAGTTTTTACAATATTTCAGTATTTCATATCAATTCAGTTGCTTGTTCATGTTGTAAGTTGTTTGCTGTTTTTTTCTAAAATATTCGCTCAATTTAGCTGATAATTGTAAGTTGTAATTTTATGTTATGTACTTAGTACGTCTGATAATCTAATTTTTGTTATTTACTTTTTGTAAATTTTTAATTGCAGTTAGAACTCATCGGTTTAAAAATAAAAATAAGAATTATAAATTTTTATTTCCAAAAAAACAAAATATTTAGATGCATATTTTCAAATGTGTAATAACAATAAAACCATTCAACTTTTTATACAACTGTACTGTACATAAACAAAATTTCAATCATTAATATGACTGTACAATTCAACAAAATACAACTGACAGTTGTATTCTAATTTTCAATTGTAAACAAAGGATTATTTAAAAAAAGGTTATTGTTTGTTTATTATTTGCATTTCACTAAACAATTGATTTGTTATTTATTAAATTATGCTTTTAATTTTACAATAATTTAATTTAGTAATGTTCTCCATTGTGAAAAAAAGCGTTCATTTTAGGAAATAATTTTTTGAAGAAATTTACTGTTTTGTAATTTATAAATTATTCCACAAAGTAAGTAAACATTGGAGTATTCAAAATTGCTTTAGAGATAAATTTTATATTTTATTATACACTTTTAGCTTTGTAAGATTTTTAACTTTGTTTTAACTTTGTAACTAACTTGTAGTTTGGTTGAAATTTTATTTTTATTATATTAAAGTAATTAAACTGAATATTGCCCTGAATAATTAATTTCACTAATTTAAATTTGCTTTGAAAATGATTTCCATATGTTCAATTAAAATTATGTAACATTGTAGCATGTCACAAAACATGTTTTTAATTTTGTATCTTTAAATTATTATTGGCAATTTTTTATTAATATAGTAATTTTTGTGATCGTGAAATGATTCACTACTATTGGACTCAAGCGGTTATATAATGTACATGTGTAACAAATACATATTACAATACCACACAATCTGGTTTTAAATTAAATTCAAAATAAACGTATAAAAAAACATACAAACAATCTAGTTAGAATCAGAACAGACTGCAATTATTATTACTAATAAATAATTATAAATTAATGAATATGTATTTTATATTTTGATTAACTTCTAAAATATCAAAAGCGTCTAAAGGCTCAGACTTTTACTTTTTTACTGTAGAATTTTATTTTTTTATACACTGTTAGATTAGAACTAATTAATAAAATAAAAATAAAAATATAATAACTGCTTGCATTTAAATTCTTCTTTTTTCTTTCTTTAAAAATAAAAAAAAAATTTCCAGATGCTACTAACTTTTCGGCGAATATGCGTAAATCAACAGTTACGTTATAAAATGATATTCATATTAATGTGTATATTTTCAATAATATTCCTAGTTAATTGGACGAACACACAGAGCGCAAAAAAATGTTTTCTTGAAAGAATATTTAGTGATTCGATATTACAAAAACATAAATTAGATGATATATTATTAAGTGAATATAAACCAAAAATAGGTAAAAGTATATTCTTTCATGAAACATCATGTTCATCATCATATTATTTACAATTGAATGCACGTCAAGCATGTGCTATTGAATCGGCAGCCCTTATGAATCCAAATTACGATGTATTTGTATTATTTGCAACATCTGTATTATTTATTAACGATAAAAAAACAATTAATAATAGTAACATTAATGAAAATAATGTAAACGATCCAATTATAAATGCATTATTATCATACGACAATATACATTTTCGTAATGTAAATTTATGGTCATATGCTACTAACACGCCAATTTATGAATGGTTAAAAAATGGTGATTTATTTAAATCAAAATTTGTATTATCACATGTATCAGATTTTTTACGTTATTTAACATTATGGAGATGGGGTGGAATTTATTTAGATATGGATATTATTGTGAAAAAGAGTTTTGAAAAAATTCCATTAAATTTT
This sequence comes from Anthrax anthrax, assembly GCA_963971155.1. NCBI lineage: Eukaryota > Metazoa > Arthropoda > Insecta > Diptera > Bombyliidae > Anthrax > Anthrax anthrax. Next base: position 26,387,574 of record OZ020119.1, read on the forward strand.
GCTGGAGCTGAATCAAATATTGTAGTAGCAGCTGGTATATTAAGTTTTGATCATGATGGTTTTGGTCATGAAATAGCTGATTTATGTTTAAGAAATTTTCAAATAACATTTAACGGTAACAATTGGGGCAATAACGGTCCTGGTGTTATAACACGAGTATTACAAGAAATATGTAAAACAAAATCAACTCTATTAATGACAAAAGATCGTTGTTTTGGTTTTAATGTATTCCCACAAGATGCGTTTTATGCAATCAAATGGAAAAATTGGGAACATTTTTTTGATAGCCATCGTTACAATGAAGTCATGAATAAAACAAATAATTCAATGGTTATACATGTTTGGAATAAACACAGTAAAATGAAGAAGATTAAAGTTGGATCAAAAGTCGCTTATGCAAAATATGCTGAACAATATTGTCCCCGGGTTTATAAATCATGCGGTGAATATTTTTAATAAAAGAATATGTATGTATATTTCATTTTTTTTCGAAAAATACGATTTATTTTGCTCATTTTGTAAATAAAGAAAAAAAAAAACGAAAATTCGTTAAGTACAAAAATAGCAAGCAATAGAAATTGAATATATAATTGGTTCAGTTATTTTTTTTATAAATTGCATCAATTACTTTTTGCTCAAAAGTCAAAACTATAAGTGAATGTTTTTAAAAAGTACAAAACATTAATTCCATGGATTTTAAAAGGATTTTTTTCCAAGTCGCATTCCGTAATAAACATGAAATCAAATAATAATTTTCTTGTTTTTTTCCTTTGTAACATTTACATTCCATTCGTGCGTTTGAACGCATATAGATTTTATTTTCAAAGAAAATATGTTCTTTTCATTAGACTTTTAATCGTATTTCAATAATGCCAAGTCTTGTAAAACCAAACAAAGATAATTTTAAGTAATTTATTATGAATATGAATTAAGTTTTCCTTACGATTTTTTTTTATTTTTTTATTTTAATATTGTGTAGTTTTTTCTTTGATTTTTTTTTTATTCAGGATATTTCAATTGAATTTTAGTCATTTTAAAGAGAATGATAAAAGAAAGAAAAAAAATTGCTTTATTAATCGTGAACAAATGAAAAAGAAATACCAAGTAAAATTGATCAGTTATTTAGTTTGTATAAGTATAAAATACATACATACATATTAAAATTTTAATATTCATAAAGTATATTTAATTTAATTCTTAAAAAATTTAAGCAAAAAAAAAAAATGAAAATGTTTTACCAAAACTTTTTTACCAAAGATAAATGGATGAATTTAATTAAAATTGAATCGTTAGTTCATGAAATTTTATAAATTTATAAGTTAAAATCTAGGAAGATAAGTAGTATATTTAGTTTTTATAACTTGTAATTTTTAATTTTTCTGTGTTTTGTGTTTTTATTTTTTTTTAATGAAATACATATAATAAAATAACTGGTTTTTTTTTTAAATATAAAATCGTTTTATTTAAACCAATGTAAATAATTTAAAAAGAAAACTAAATTAAATATTTTGATCACGATTAGGCATGTAGTCAGGAAGTAATTCCCAAATTTTCATACGCCACCGTTGACGACGTTCTTCAGTCTCTTTTTCTAATTTTAATATTTGTGGCAATCTTGTCCAACGTTCGACAACTTTCCATTTTAAATGCCTAAAGATTTTACGAAAAGAAAATGAAATACAAAAAAAAATTATATATTTCAGAATTAATTTCATACCATTGATAATGTGATAATGCTTGTCTTGTTTTTATTTCTTCAATAATTTTTTCTGCTCTCATCAAATCATACCAACGTTTAAAAATATGTTCAGTAATTTTTAATTCATACCAATCTATTGCAACTAAATATTTACTATTTTCTATTGAAATGTATAATTTCCAAGCAGTTAATGCTGTTCTTTTTAAAATTTTAATATAAAGATTATCAGCTAATTGCTTTTTACTATCCCAAATTTGATTATAATATGATTTCCATGCAACGAATATTTTTATTTTTAAAGTACGCCTTCTGTGATAAATTGCTTTTCTTTGATTACATCTTCTTATCCGTAATAGTCTTTTAAATGCTTCCATTCCTATTCGACGTAATATACGACGACGACAAAATTCCTGGGCTTTTTTATTGTTATCTATACATTTTTGTCGTTCACGTTCTTTGAAAATTTTAGCCATTTTCTCAATGCGTCGTTTCTCTTTTAAAGCTTCTATTCGTTGTCGTTTTGTTTCTTCATCTTCTAAACGCTATCAAAAATTATAAAGAAAGTTTTCTTTTGATTTAAAAAATTAAATTGAAAAAATAATAATTTTACTTTTGCTTCTTCCGCAGCCATTTTTGCAACTTCTCTTTCAGCTTCCATTTGAAGACGTCTTTGTCGAGCTTGCTCATGTTTAATACTTCGTTGTAAAGCTCTTTCTTGCATTCTGGCCAAAAATTTTGGTGTCATCAATGATTTACCTTGAAGTCTTTCAAATTCTTCATCTTCTTCATCACGAAGATTTCCAACCAATTGAAGGCATTTTGCTTTTGAACGATTTTTGTGATCACCATTACGTATCATAGATTTTAATTCATTTTTTATTTCGTCTCTAGCTTTTTTAGCTTCTTCTGATAATTTTGAAATTTTCAATTCCATTATCATTCTTTCTTGCCGTTGTAATTTTAATTTTTGTAATTCAATAATGTCTTGTTGTATTTTAATTCTGAAAATGAAAAAAAAAGTATAATATTCTTAAGATTTTTTTTTTTTTGTATACTTACTTATTTTGATATTTTTTTGTTAGCACTACCATATCCTTTTTTCTATTCATTGTATTAGTTGTTGGTTTCGTTGTATCAATTCGAGTTTTTGCATAACGTATTTTATCTAGAAATGCATTAATCTTTTGTATTTGATCATTTTTACATAATAGATTTTGTTTTTCCATTTTTTCAAGTGTAACAAAATGTATCCATTTTAAAAAATATTTTCTTAATAAAATTTCATTTGGTGGAAATTTCGGACGAAAAAGTTCAGCAATTATAGCATTTTGCTCATTTTTTGAATCAGTACTTTCTGATAACTTTTCACTGTCATCAATTGGTGATGTATTCTTTACGTGATTTTCAGGTGAATTTAATTTTTCTCTTTGAATTTTTGTTATTTTTAAAGTTTCATCATCAACAAAAGATAAAACTGAAATTTTTTGTATTTTTTTTGGATTTTTTGTATCTGATTTCGAGTGAAAATTTGAAACTAAATTTTCTTGTTCTAACACATCTTCATTTTTTGAACTAATTTCTTCCTGAATTGGGCTTTCATTTCCAGAGAAACCTTCATCAAAATACTCTGATGTCACTGATTCTATTTCATCTATTGTATTCGATGAACCAGAACGCTCTTTTGAATAATTAATAATTTCAATAGAATCCTCAAATCTAACACATTTATTGTCAATTTGAGACAGTTCGAACGATTTTGGATTTTCTAAAAGATTTTGTTGATTGTTTGTTAAAGATTCTGATGGTAATTTCTCTGTTATATTATCAATCTCTTGAAGTGCATCAGCAGTTGTTGTATAGAAATTTTTAATGTGACATTCACAACTTTTAAGACTATTCAAAAGTATTTTATTATTCAAATTTAAACATAATTTTGATCTATTTACAACTAATTTTGGCCTTTTTTGTTGTAATTCAGTCTTAAATTTTGTCAATTCATTTTCAATATGACGATCATGTACTGATCGATTGTGATTTTTAACATTCTCTAATGAAAATTTTTTCTCGTCTATTGTAGTTTTTATACAATCACGATTATTTTTCGTTATTTTTGTAAACTGAAAATAAAATTTTTATTTTTAAATATATGTATATTTTTCTTTTTAGGAAATAGATTTGAAAAAATTTACCACTTCATGCCTTAAATCCATAACAATTGTTGGATTTAAACAAATCTTATTACAGCAATCACCATTTAATAATTTCATTTGTTCCTTATTAATGAAATCCATTTCAATGAATTTTCTTATTGTTTCCGTTTTAACATTTAAATTATTTATATGTTTTTTTCTTATTCGATCCCATCGTGTATCTTTATTTATTAATTTATTAGGAATATTATTTTTATTAAAATCATTCATTTTTACGAAAAAATTAAAAACTCAATTATTTATTACGACTTATTTATTAATCCTTTAATAAGAAGTTATAAATGTTTGGAAATTATAAAAAAGGGAAGTATGCTGCTATAGTAACGGTTGGCTTCGAAGATTTTTGTACCTTCCTACGGAATTTAAAATACTTGCTCTATATGTACTCTAGCATATTTGTATTGAACATAGATCTTGGTATTGAATGTTTAGCACTACTGTTTTTTGAAAATACAATACAGCTGAGGTTGACATTTTGATATTCGCTCGGTTTAGTTCATTGGGTACAAACAAGTATGAAAAGAACTATAAACCAAGGTATGAACATTGGTGTTGTGTTTTGCTGTTTTTTGGTTTATTTGTTTTGTCATTATTTATTTGCCATCAGAAATTGTATGAACTGATTGAACTGAAGTGTGAAGGCAAGGTAGGCGCCGACAGTTATCGACACTTGCTGTTTTTGCCTTGCCAATTCTTTTGTCTGACGAATGACGTTTAAGAACGAGATTTTTGTGCATTGCGGCCATTGCGGGTAGTGTCATAGCCACGTTGATTGTGATTGTGACTCAAATTTATTAGTCATATACTCATCATTAAAATTTAGAAAAAAAAAAAGTAATTTTTGAAAAATGGTATTGGATTTAGATTTATTTCGTAGTGATAAAGGACATAATCCAGAAGATGTAAAAGAAAATCAAAGGAAACGATTTAAAGATGTTAGTCTTGTTGAAACTGTAATTGAACAAGATACAGAATGGAGACAGAGAAGGCACAGAGCTGATAATTTGAATAAATTAAAAAATGTATGTAGTAAAGAAATTGGTGAGAAAATGAAGAAAAAAGAACCGGTGGGTGATGAAAATGAAGCAGTTCCTGAAGAAATTAAATCCGATTTAATACAATTGAATTCTGATGTTTTAAAAGGACTGACAGTAAATCAAATAAAGGTATGTAATAATGTAATGTTGGTAGCAGCCGATTCAAGATGTGTATGATGTAATTTCTAATTGTTTTGATGAAATTTCAGAAAGTTCGACTGTTAATCGATGAGGCGATAGTTGAAAATGAAAAATTACTCTTAGAAGCTGAAACGAAACGTAATAATGCATTAAGAGAAGTTGGAAATCATCTTCATGAAAGTGTACCTATTAGTGATGATGAAGATGAGAACAAAGTAGAACGGACATTCGGTGATTGTACTACAAAAGGGAAGTACTCCCATGTTGATTTAATTGTGATGATTGATGGAATGAATGGCGAAAAAGGAGCTGTTGTGTCTGGAGGGAGAGGTTATTTCTTAACTGGACCGGCTGTGTTTTTAGAGCAAGCTCTTGTACAACATGCTTTACACTCTTTGTTCAAAAAAGGTTATACACCTTTATATACTCCATTTTTTATGCGTAAAGAAGTAATGCAAGAAGTTGCACAACTATCACAATTCGACGAAGAACTGTATAAGGTAGTTGGAAAAGGCAGTGAAAAAACTGAAGAAGGTAGTATTGATGAGAAATATTTGATAGCGACCTCAGAACAACCAATAGCTGCATATCATAGAGATGAATGGTTGCCAGAATCTTTATTGCCTATAAAATATGCCGGAATCTCAACATGCTTTAGACAAGAAGTTGGTTCTCATGGTAGAGATACTAGAGGTATTTTCCGTGTACATCAGTTTGAAAAGGTTGAGCAATTTGTTTTGACTTCACCTCATGATAATAAATCTTGGGAAATGATGGATGAAATGATAGCAAACGCCGAAGAATTTTGCCAGTCACTTGGTATTCCTTATAGAATTGTGAATATTGTATCTGGAGCTCTGAATCATGCTGCTTCTAAGAAATTAGATCTAGAAGCATGGTTTGCTGGCAGTAGTGCATTTAGAGAATTAGTTTCTTGTTCAAATTGCTTAGATTATCAAGCTCGTCGATTGCTAGTACGTTATGGTCAAACAAAAAAAATGAATGCATCCGTCGATTATGTGCACATGTTGAATGCAACAATGTGTGCAACAACTCGTGTAATATGCGCAATTTTAGAAACGAACCAAACCGAAACTGGGGTTAAAGTACCAGAAGTTTTGAAAAAATATATGCCAGAACAATACCAAGATGAAATTCCATTTGTGAAGCCAGCTCCAATTGAAACTGAGGCAGTTTCAAAGAAATCTAAAAAGCACAAAGAAGGTATGGCAAAAGCAATAGCATCGTAAAAAGTTATATCGAAAACGCATTACAAGCATTTGAAATTGTTTAAACGCATTTTTAAAAGCCAATACTATAACTTCTGCTTTGGCCCTATAGCGTATTTATTGTTAATCATATCTAATAGCATTTTAGATTTTTAAGTCGAAAATATTTGTCATAATTACTTTTTTAATTTAATCAATAAAACAAAATTAAGTTATAGATAAAAAATCGAAATATGCTCTTGTTTTTGATTTGTCTTTTAATATCATTTATGTGTTGTAATCTATGTATAGTTTTTTTGTAAAAGTACATATATGACTCTTCCATTGTTATAAGACTGTTGGACTTATACACAATAACTAAGCAAAAACGTTTTATGTTATCAAATTAAAGGACAAATGTTTAATAATGACGTGATTGAATTTTAAAAATCAATATTTCCAAAATAAAAATGAAAACACTAAAGTTTAAAAAATGTATATATCTATAAATATTCACAAATTAAGAATTTATCGTCATCGTCAGTCCTCCAATTGTTCATTTAATTGAGCTAATAATGCAGCACGTCTTGATTCTAATTCAGTTTCGCTTAAAGCTGCTGCTTCACCATCACCATTTCTTGATGATACAATTGAATTAGCTTTTTCTGATATATTACTACCTTGACTTATTGATGGTGATCTTTTACGATCTTTATCTTTACGCTTTTTATCTTTTTTCTTTTTCTTATGTTGTACTACACTATCCACGTGATCGGGACTAGCTGGTATTGAACCAGAAGAATGATGTGAGTGATGATCTGATTCACAAGATGGCTTTAAAATAGAAAGTAAAATTACATTTGAATTAAATTTTTAGAAAAGAAAAGATTGTAATTATAGTGGACTTACTGTTCTTGAAGTTTTGCGGTGTTTCTTCTTTTTCTTTTTCTTAGATATACGTTCGCTATCTAAACTTTCTGAACTTGGTGAATGCTGCAAAGTTCAAATTAAAAAATAGTTAACAGACAATTTTCATTATTATTTTTTAAACAAAATTTTCAACACTTACCGAATGAGATCGTGAATATTTTTTCTTTCGTGATTTCTCTCTTTCACGTTCAATATCAGATGTCTGTTCGATGTCTGATTTTGAACTAGATCTAGAACGTTTTTTATGCTTTTTATTTTTCTTTGACTTTCTTGAACGTGAGTGATGATGACTGCAAGCATCTTCTGTTTCTTTGATAAAATCTTCCCAAACCTTTTCACAAGGCCCTATATCTTTTTCATATATCTCAAATGCTTCCAATTCTGCAACAATTTTACGTGCAATTTCATAGGGCTCAGTTACAGCTACACCAGAGTCAATCCATTTCGATTTAATTTCATTCTCAAGTTTTCTGATTCGACGATTTTCTTCTTTAAGTCTTTCCTTTTCGGCCGCCTCAGCTTTTTCTAATAATGAATTATATGTTAATTTTACATTTCCTGCGTCTAATGTCGCTGATCGTTTATCTTCGCATACAACCGTCGCAAAATCTTCAAATGTTGTATTTGCTTGTACTGTGAAGTTTTTCTCTTTTAAAATTTCTTTAATAATTTTCTTTTCATCATGGAATCTTGCTTTCAAATCTTCAACATAGAATTTAAATAAATCTAATGGTGTTGAACCAGCTTGTCCAAGCATAGCAGAAAATCTTAAATCGGCCGATATCGTTGGATAAAGTTCAACCCATAGAGACATTGATGTTAGTTTGCCTTCTTCATGTAAAGAATCTAGCAAAGCTAAAAATGCATCACGATTTTTACGATGTTGTCTTTTCAAACGCTTTTTCTCGTGCTCTTTCTCTTCCTCCTCCTCTCTTTCGAGATTTCGTATGTGTTCCTCGAAAACAATCAGCGCATCCTCTTTGTCCATACCAAGTAAATTTACGTCATTTTTAAAAGCAGAATTTTCTAATAACATTACTTGGGCTTCAGACCATGTTGTTTGATGGGTAATGGATGTCATCGACTCTAGTAATTCACCTAAAACTTTCATATTTCGCTTCTTTAACACGCGCGCTTCTTCTTTTTCACGTTTTGCTAAATTAAATATGCAATCATCATAAATATCACGTCGATCAGGTTCTGGTACTGATGACCACACTTTCAAGTTACTAAAAAGTTCCTCGCATTTGTAGTATTTCATTTGAGAATTCATTTTTTCTGATGACATTAGAAATTTTTCAAGATCTTCCTTTGCTTTTTTTGCTTTCAGACGTGATTCTTCACGTTCATCTTTGAGCTTTTGCGTTTTGTATGCGTTAAATGCTTGTTTCTTTTCATTTAAGTTTTTAAAAGCGTTATAACGTGGATCTTTTGATATTATTTTTACACATTGATCCCAATTTGCATTCGATGGTACATTTTTTTCTTTCAACAATTCTTTAAATGCTTCTATTGCTTCTTTTTTATCTTTAAACTCTAATTTTACTGGTTCAGGACTTTGTTGTTTTTTGTCTGTTAAAAGAAAAAATTAGTTTTCAAAATTTTCTGTTAAAATTTATTTCATATGAACCTTCTTCTTTCTCCTTTTTGATTGGTTCTGGCATTTCAATTGCAGCTAGTGTGGCAGCCATTGCCTGATCTAAAGCCGAAGATGAGTTTTCAGCGCTACCTGGAGTATTACTTGCAGGAGAAGCGTTCAAGTGAGGTTCGGGAGTTGTTGCTTTAACCACTGTTGTTGCTGCTGCTGTTGGAACTACAGCTGGAGTAGGTATAATTGGAAGATTTGCCGCAACTGTAGGTGGAATTATCATTCCTACCATTGAAGACGAAGTCATGGCGGCCACGGCTTTTGCTGCTGCTGCAGCTCTGTCAAAATCAAAATTTTGTAGTAAAATTTTTTATTAAACTGATATTAAATTAAATAAGTCACACTAACTCTTCTGCTTTTATTTTTGCTTGCACTTCAAGAAATTCTGGTGGTGCCTCCCATCTTGATTCTTTTGTGCTTAAATTGTGATAATAAACTTTTCCATTTTCTGAATGATATTCTTTCCATGGACAAGAAGCCATTAATTTTTCAGCTGGTGTTTTTAATTCATCAGGCTTATCCCATGAGCTTTGTTTTTTTATTTTATTATAATAATAAACTTGACCATCTGGTGCTTTATGTTCACTCCATTCAGAATTTGAAACAGCAAATGGTGGTATATCTGTTGGTGCTCCGAAACCAGGTGGAGGGATATTAAATTGTGGCACTATCGGAGGAAAACCGATTGGTGGTGGTATACCAGTAATGGGTGGAACTGCTGCTCCGACATTCGTCGGTGGAACGTTCATCTCCAATTTGATTTTACTACTGAATTTCTTATTGAAGATAAATACACTAATCCACTTTTTACTTAATAACCAAGTCGCTTACACTTTTATTTAAAATTCTTCTTTATAGAAAGATTTTAGTTTCATTAACATATTCGATTTTTTTTTGTTTTATTTTTTAAAAAATACGTGAAATATTAGAAAGTCAATTTACCTAACCAAGCAAACATTAAACACACGCATACATAAATAAATACCAGAAAGTCTCACACATTGACACATAAACGTAATTGTCAAAAAAATTAAAGTGCGCTCGTTCAAACTTGGTTACAAACAAACCAAATTATAAACAAAAAGCAAAAAGCCAATTAATAAATTTGCTGTCGCTCAATTTATTTCTATTTGCGCTAAATTGCGTTAACGTGAATTATTTTTCATTTTTGTTCCTTTTTTTTTTTTTAAATTGAATTCTTAGTTTTTATAATATGAAATTTTTAAATCATATGTTATTTTGTTAATATGCTTGCGGCTTTATCAAAAGTATAGGTTCATATATGTATTCTATATTCTTTTGGATTTATGTCGTCTGCTACGTTGGTACTTGGTTTGGTGTTGCATTTGTAATGTTTTGGTACAACCACAACGAGATTTTGAGTTGTTAAGATATAAAAAATAAAATACACACCGGTTTGTTGATCTTATTTTCTATTTAATTTTTTATTGTTTAGTTAATTTAAAAAAAAAGATTACACATTTTTAAAATTATGTTCAAATTTAATTTCAATGTTGCAAGTGAAAATAATGAAGAACAATCTTGTGCTAGTTCTGTTACATTGAAAGAGACCAGTAATAGCGAGTGGGTATCATGGATTTAGAATCTTCTTATTTCAAAATTTTTAATTAAAATTTATATTATATGTATATTTTTTCAGAGAAATAAATTACTATGACTGTGAACAAGTAAAAATTGATCAAAAAAATTTGGATAATATCGACTTGTACAAGAAAAATAGTTCAGAATTTGATATAGGAAATCTTAAAATAAATTACATAGATTTGGTGAAATCACGTAAGATTAATACTGCATCTGAAAATGACATTGCTGTTGCAGAAATACAACATTCAGATTTAGTACCCGGAATTTATGAAGGTACTTTCTATTTCTGTTCATTTAAAAAATTCTTTTCAATAAAATCTTTTAATTCCCTTTTGTAGGAGGAGCTAAAATTTGGGAATGTACTATAGATTTAATAGAATATTTATCAAAAAATTTTGATAATGAATATTTACAAAATAAACTTGTACTTGATTTAGGATGTGGCGTTGGCTTACTTGGAATTTATGCATTAAGAAAAGGAGCTAAAGAAATTTGTTTTCAAGATTACGTAAAATTACACATTACTTTATTTTATTAACTAATAAATTACATCATCAATTTAAATTTTGATTGAATTTTATTTACTTTAGAATAAAGATGTTATTGAGAGTATAACGATTCCAAGCGTTCTTTCGAATGAAAATGAATTCATATCACTTGATAACATATTAAATTGTTCATTTTATTGTGGTGATTGGGAAAAATTTATAAAATCTACAAATGATACTGAACGATTTGATTTTATATTTTCATCAGAGACAATATATAGTTCAAAAAATTATAGAAAACTGTTAAACGTTTTTGATAAAAAATTAAATAAAAATGGCATCGTGTACTTAGCAGCAAAAACATATTATTTTGGTATTGGAGGTGGTATAAGAGAGTTTGAAGAATTCATTAATACAGATAGTCGTTTTAAATCAGAAATGGTATGGAAGTCGAGTACAGATACGTGTCTCAATTCAAATATAGAGCAGAATTCATTTGGCGGAATACCTAGAGAAATTTTAAAAATCCAAAGAAGTTCATCTAACAGATAAAAATAACTGAAATTGATATTTTAATAAATTAGAACACTAATTACAGATTTTTTTAAATTAATAGTTTATTTTATTTTTTCTTTTTTAATTTTTAAATCAAAAAAAAAAATGTTGATCATATTTAATCATAAATAATTAACAAATAAAAAAGAATTAATATATTTTATTTTCGTTTTGAACATTATTTTTATAATGATCTTGTTTTTTTTCGTTTGCATTATTATTTAATCTTTTTGCAGGGAAATACAATTATAAATTAAATTTGTTTTATGTATTTGCTTGCTTTAAGTTATTTCTTGCTTTGTCTAAGATAAAAAATGAAATACATGAATGTATATGTATGTAAATCAATACTTGTAATTTAAAAATTATATTTACAATAAAATCGTTTTGTTTTAATAATTAAAATTTGAAATTAACAGTTACACAATATGTATATACATATATATATGTATAAGAATCATTACTTATAAAATACCTAAATAAATGTAAAATGTGAAATGAGCTTAAATATATAACATTTTGGTAGAATCTTGTTTATTTCTATTCTATTTTTATTTTAAATTAACTTTCTTGTATTTTTTTTTTTTAAATAAATTTGTTGCAAATATTAATACACATTAATATTATAGAAGTTTACATTGTAACAATGCATTTAATTTTTGTTTGCTAAAAAAAACGTTTGATTAATTGACATACAAATAATGCATTTTTTTTTTTCATTTTCAACTTATTTCACATCATTAGCAGTAACTGCAAAGATTTGATAAATATTTATGTATTGGAATAGATTTTTTCTATTTATTGTGAAATATACATAATGTTTAAATGTGTATAATTATTTTGTGTTTTGTAACATTTTCTACTTAAAAAAAAAAAAAACATTTTTTTTTCAAATGTTTTATTTATTAAAAGTTCTAACACTATTATAATATATAAATTATAAGAATGAATGTGTAATTTTATCTCATATTTACTTTGTTTGTGTGTGTGTATTTTTTAACCACTTTTTTATAACTTTTATATCATAAGTGATTTTGTGTTTTTCTCTTTGTATGTGCATTTTAACTACATTAATTATATTTTTATTTTATATTTAAATACAATTAGATGTATTTGGTATAATCTGTGTATTCTTCAAGAGATTTTCTACAATTAACATTTAATTTTAAATTTCAAAAAATGTGTGTTTTTTTTTTAAATGTATCTCATTTTATCTACTATTTATTAACGTTTTTTTCATACATGTATCTATAAATATTTTTTAATTTTTCATATTATCTAATAATTATTTAAAATTATATGTTTAAAAAATTAAAAAAAAAAAATTATTTACAATTTTATTAATTTTTTTTTTTTTTTTTGTAAATTTTACTTAATAAAATAATACATATTACACATTGAAAATACAAGTAAAATAACGAAAAAAATAAAAATACAAAAATTACACTTTATAAATAACTACTAAGCATACATTTTATTTTCTACACTTTTTTATTTTTGTTTTTGTTTTTCAGTTTGATTTATTTTTATTTTAAATTTAATTTTCTTTTATTTGTTTATAGCGGTGAAATGGAATGAGGTCCAGCATTTGCATTAGGCATAAATTCTTTGAGTAAATCACGTAAGCGTAAAATTTCTTTACCAGCTGCTGCTAAATCACCTTGTAAAGATAATTCACGTTCTCTTAAACGTTTTATATCACGCTGACATGTCTAGAAAAAAAAAATACAAAATATATGAACATTAAAAAAATTCTCACAATTTAACCGTTCTTAATTTAAATTCTAAATCACGATATTCATGTGAATTTTTCGTTTAATTGCACGTATCATTCTTTTTTAATTTTAATTTTTGTTTCAAAGTGAAAATGTATACTTACCACATTCTGTCTTAATAAATCCAATTTATCACATTTTAAACGTGTTACTTCCTGTCGTAAATTTTCAATTTGTGCAGCTATTTCATTTGATGATGATCCAATAACACTACTTTGACTTCCATCTAAACACAAAGAACAAGCTTTTGTTGTTGCTTCGGCTGATGACATCGATTCTAGACCAGTATCACTGTCGATATATGTTGCTCCAGCATCTAAATGTCCCATTGGATCTAAATCTACACTATTCAAACTCGAATCATCACTTGTTTCAGACATTGTTGTAGTATTTCTAGTTGTAGTTGTTGTGTTTGCTGTTATCGTTGTAGTTCCATTATTATTAACATTTTGTAAATTAGTTATATTCGATGAATTATTATTATTAATATTGTTGTTATTGTTAATGTTGTTTATGTTATTAATTAACGGGCCACGTGATGTAATGTCTGGTGATGATGATGCTGAATCATTAGATGATTTTTTTGATGAATTCTTTGAGCTGTTACGGCTACATGTCTAAATAAATAATGGTAAAAAAAAAAGAAAATATTTATAAATTATATGTAGTATGAGAATAATATAACGGAAAATGTCTACTTACATTTAAGTTTGGTGTTTCAGTTAAGCTGGATTCTTTCTTTTTGGTAATGATATTCAATTTATCACCTGAACTATTCATTATTGTGCTTGTATCAACGCTCTGTGATCGTACTCTTGCAATTAATGCCTTCTTAACTGTGTCTATAAATCGAGAACCAGCATTACTATTATCAGATTTTGGTGTTTCTGGTGTTGGACTTGTTGCTCCGTATCCTGGGCCAAGTTCAGCTCCTAAAAAATCTCTAGTTTTCTCTTTGAGTTCTTCAACTAAATTTTGAAGAAGTGAAGTTCTTGTCCGTAATTCTAGTTTTGCAAACTTCTCAGCTTTATAACATGCATTTTCTGCATTTATTAATTTAGTGAGAATGAACTCTTTGAATTCTTGGCTTTTTCGAAAAACGGAAGGATTTGGTAATGTAGGACCAAAGAAAGGAACATCATCTCTGGCCGTAACGCTTACTTTGTACCTTGTATTTGGTGTATTTGGTTCAAGTGGTTGTACTACAATGAAAGCATGCAAAAAATGACTTGCAATCATATCAGGTGAAAATGGGGTATTTGATTCTTGAAATACAATGGCTACAATATCATTGCCAATGTGTCGTTTTCTTTGGAGTTGTTGTGGATCACCTTCAGTGAAAGGGAGAAGAGTCGATACATGAAACATAACTTCTCTTTCTTTAAATATTTCGTAAATGGCTGTATCGCCGGTATGTCCGTTTTGTATATCAAGTCCGCCTCGATACCCTTTATGTTCTTTTAATTTGATTCTTTGACCCAAAGCATCTAAGAACTCTTCAAAAGCTGGTGATGAATTATTGTTTCCAAAAAGTTCCTCTTCGGTAGTTTGTCCGTATCTTTGGTATAAGACGCCAAATTTGAAATTTGTCACAAGAACATGTTCGTCATAGCTGGCAATTAAATTTGATGCTTTTGGACATAACACTGGCATAAAGTTATCAACATTAATTTGTTCATTTAGTAAACGTGCCATTTTAATGGGATTCGGATTTGGTTCCAAACATGATGTTGGTATAAGTTCATGCATTGTTCCGGTCTTTAATCTCAATAAAATTCTTACATGTTCTTGATTAGCAACATTTTCTGACTTAATTGATAAGAGTACAGGTCCCAATTGATCATCATGTCCAACAAGATTTGAATGTTCTCTGCCAACATAGAAACGTCGATAACATTTTGCTGTATCATCAGTTTCAAATTTCCCTCGCCAAGCAGTCTGTGGTAAAACAGGATTACCACGTGCATCAAAAGCGCACTCATGATCTGTTCCATCTACCCAATATCCACCATTAGTTGGTAATACTATCATTGGATATGGACCTGGTTTAGATAAAACTTCTTCCAATAATCGTTGTGAGGGAGGTACAGTAGATATTATTGATGATTGTGATGACATTGATGTTTGTGTTTGATATTGATGATGATGACCATTTGAAATATGAATACCACTTAAATGAGGTGATGCTGGCGTTGAATTACATTGTACACTAGCCGAATGACGTAATGTTGAACGGCTAGATGAATGTTGTAATATATGTCCATTTACATTGTGAAGTGAATCATGTGGTGAATGCGGATTTGGTACACGTTCATCTCGTCCTGACTGTAATTGAATATAAAAATTTAAAAATATAAGAGAAATTTTAATACACGACCGAAACTTATATTTTATAATATTATATTTTTGAAAAATCAAAAAAGAAATTCTAAAGTACTAAGTATCTTCAGTTGTTAAGATTTTCATTATTTCACAAGTTTTTCTTATTATTTTATTTTTTTATTTTTATAAAAAAATATATCTTTAAATTTTATGATTATATCAGCAACATCATCATCATTAACCATATACACAGGCAGACACATAAAAAATACAATTTTCTTGTACTAAAATATTAACAAAAATGTAAAGGAAAACATCATTAAAGTTTTTCTTATTAAATTCACTATTTAATGCATATGTATAATTAATTGGTAAAATATTTGAAATTTCATTGTATGTTGTATGTACAATGCATATATTGTATAATATACATTTTTCATTTACGATTATCAAGCAAAATGCGTACATGTAGGAAACTTTTATGTATGAACTTTAACGTACTTTTATACGTACGTACATACATATATGTATGTGCCTATGTTGCATGCATGCATGTTAAGAGATTTTAAAATGTTCTTTTAAATCTTTATTTGGTATTATGTATTATATCATGTACATATGTAAATACATTATACATACAAACATGATATAATGTGAGATCTATTTTTAAATTATAAAATTCTTAATAGTTTTTCCTTTAAAATAACTTTTTTCTTTTATATCATTTTATTTATAATATATTTTATGTTGAATATAAGAATCATAAATATCAAAAAGAAAATCAAAAGAAAATTATCACGGAATAATAAATGCTAATAAAATGAGTACAGAAATGCTGAATAAAAGGATTAAGACAGCAATATTTTATTAAGAAAACCAATTATTTTAAGAATATTGTGAATATTTTTGAGAAAAAAAAAGAAACAATATTAATATGTACATATATGTACATATGTATGTATGTACGAAGAAAATGCTTGTATTATTATCACAACATAAAAATAAAAAAAAATTTGATGAAACATTTTGGAAATACAAAACATGTGTCATGTGCGTACTTAAATATGTAGACAGACACCCTATGCCTTCACATACGTTTGTGCAAATTTGTGTACTTATACGTATATATGAGTAATAAGAATATATGTATGCAACATAAATACATACCACATTTTATATATTATATGTACTTATTGAAAAACATTATGCATGTATTACGGTTTTAAGGAAATTAAATTCTAGAAAATTTCAACTTTAATATGAAAAAATTTGTATCGTTTAGCACAAATATACAAATGTACATGAATGTTACATGCTGGTTATAAATAAATAATCTAAGATATGTTATATGAAAATTTTCCACTATGTATATATACACATATGTATATGTGCACACATTAAATGAAGGAAAAACAATTTTATCGTTAGTCTTTTTATTTTTTCTTCTTCAAGTATTTATTTCAAGTTTTTCATTCATATATGTATTTATGTATGTGGTGTGTAGATATAATAATTTACGATTTTCTTTATAACACAGATATAAACAAAAAAAAATTTTCCAGGATTTAGGTGCATGCATAAATAATATAATATGTGTATACTCGCGTACATATAGAATTGTATAAGTAATGTAAAAATGTATTTTGAAATGGGTATGCACAAGGCCATATCAAGTGAATCTTTAACATGTACAGAATGCGGAACATAAGCATATATAGTACATATGTTATATTTTGATTAAAAACAAAAATCCAAAAAAGAAATAAAACTAGAGAATAATAACAAAAGAGTTGTATTTATTTTTTTGTTTTCCAAAAAACAAGTAAAAAAAAAACAAAAATTTAAAATTCATAAAATATGTGAAAAGCTCTTAGAAATGCATATACCAAGAAAAAGAAAATTTAGGGAAAACAAAGTGAATCAAACAAAAAATCATGCATGTATCATGCATATTTTCTATGCAGTGAAGTATAATTTTTATACATACATACATATGTACATACACATACATATATGTACTGTATTTTTAGGTTTCTATTATGATTTATTTTTGATGCTTACTGTTAACAGATACATATACATAGTTTTTGCAAATACTGTAATAAATATACCATTTGAATTTTGAAATGATAAAATATATTTTCTTATATGTAATGTATATATGATACTGTATGTTTTTTGTATAGACTTGATTTTAGTCTATTTCTGTAAAATAAGAAAAAATTTTCTTATTTTTGATTTGTAGACTACAACTGAATTTTGTAAACACGTATTATTGCTTAAATTTCAATAAATTAGAAAACAATTTAAATTATAAATAATTTTGACTGTAATTAAATATTAACGGTTTTACGCTTAAATTAAAACATAAAAATAATTGAAAATAAATTTTAATTTTTTAAATTTTACGTTAAATATATAATTAAAATTAATAATATTGTATTTAATTTATAGTATTCTTATCATGAAAATTTATTATTTACATTCGATTTGTTTTGCATATTTCTTTTTTTTTTTTTTATCATGATAAAGAAAATGTTTAATTATTATACAAATAATAGAACACACATGAAGTAGAAGTAGATTTCATGTAATATTAAGCAATGAACAAGAAAATTACAAAAGTTTTCATATCAAACATTTTAAATGATTCTTAAGTGATAAGCATAAAAATTTCATTTTTATTGTTTCCTGTATAATAAAAATATTAAAATGCGCGACTATGTGCTTAAACTCTTAAACAAAATAAAATAGCAACTTTTTTTCTTTTTAAATGAAAACAGAAAATTAAAACATTAAAAATTACTTTAAGATATTGTATGTATATGGTATACGTTATATATTATATGTATGAAACGTTTATAATTACAACATACAAAATTTTATTGTACATTTTAAGGTCATACTCATACATAGTATCATCATTATGGAATTGTGATAATCATATAATATTGTTAAAATGCCATAAAATTCATTTTATAATCTGTACACTATGCATTCAAGTAAATGTTTGTAAACATACGTATAAATGTATGCACATGTATATTTATATTATACACATATAAATACATTTGTGAATTTTATTGTGGACATTATCTTAAATTACCACAATTATTTCAAAAGGTTTTAATTTCTTAGTTTCAATTTCATTTTAATTATTTTCTATATTTTATTTTAATACATAATTTTCTTTGTTTTTATTTTTTTTTATTTTCGTAATTAAACATTGTATTAAATTTTCGTGGTACGTCACATATGTACATATGTACTATAATTGTGTAATGTACGATTTTATTTAATGAAAACCGAAAATAAAAACTGAAAATTTATTTTATTTTTATTATTTTTTTTTTAAGTTTATGATTATACTCAAAATATTTAATGTTTTTGGTTCAAATCTGAGTGGAATATCAACAAGTAATTTTTTTCTAATTTTTCTAATTTTCCATTTTGGTATAATATTAATTGTTTTTATTATTCATAATAATTTAAATTTTTGATAACAATTTATAGATTTTTTTTTTCAATTTACCACAAATTTTTTTATTCAATGAAATTAATATTGAAATTCTAATCTTTTTATAATTTACAAAGTTCAGAAAAATTTTTTATTTAATTACGTAAAAAAAATATACAAAATAAAAATATTAATTTTTATTTCATAGACAGTTTTTGTAAGTTATCTGTTTATTTTTTGACCTCACGTTCTAAATATATTTTTCTTTTTGTTGTTAAATTTTTTTTTTTTTTTCATTAAATTGAAAACTAATTTTATTCTTAATTAACTAACAAATTTTTTTAGTTTATTATGTAAATGAATAAAAACAAAAATTCTATTTTACAATTTTGTGATAAAAAATGTAGAGCACCTATTTAAAAAAAAAAAAAAAAAATTGCCAACTGTAAAGTAACAGCCACTTAATTAAATTTAATAAAAAATGAACTTGTCTTTTTGTTTTTTTGTATAAAATTATATTAAATAAATAATTTTTTGTTTAACACAGCAAAAAAAAAAAATGTTAACTATCTATTCAGTTTTTAATGTTTTACATACCAAATAATTTGAATAATATTGACCCATTAATTAACTTTGTTTTATACAAATTTAACATAATTTTCTACAATATAAATCTTTTTTTTTTTAAATCTGATTAACTAAAACATTTTTTTTTTACTAATAAAATTAAGAAAAAAAAAAAGTGAAAATTATTCAAGCACGTTTTCGATGAATTTATGAGATAAAATTATAACATTTGCACATTTGTATGTAGTCATATGTAATAAATTACGGGTATACATATGTATGTACATATATAACTTTTACAAAATTGAAAACTCATTAACATTTCTTATATGGAAATTTGTATAAAATTAAAAATGACTTAACGATGAAAAATATGTAACCTAGAATTTCAATTTATATTACATGTCCTCCTGTATATATGTACGTTACACATTTAATGTGCAAATATTATACCTATCCTTTACGCAGTATGTATGCTTATAATGACTTACACAAGTATGTATATAATTTGTTTTTATTTAATTAATTTTCTACTTTGTTTTGCTCTCTTAAATTTTATTTTGCGTGCTCAACCTTGAAATTTTATAGCTTTAAATTTTTTTTATACATACATTTGTAATTTGTATACATTACATATTACGTCAATTTTAGTTGCACCTTATTATCTCTAAGGATTTATAATAACAACAGAACACAATATATGTACCATATACACACGTACATATTTTTTTTTAATCTTTTGAAAATTCATGTTTCATATTAAAAATGTTGTTACAATGAGTAATTACGTATAATGAGATTAATTTTCAACCCTTTTATTGCAATACTATTATAAATTAACCTATTTCTTCCCTTTAATTCACTATATAAATAAACAATATATAATGTTTCTATTATATAAATAGAAAACAATTTCCCAATGGATTTTGTTGATTATATTATTTATTTGATAATTTATTATGCCGTCAGATAAATTTTAAATTTGATAAATTTTCTTCAATTCTATATAACATTAAAGAATAGAAACGGAAAAATGCAATTACATTATGTTTAAAAATTTGTACAAATAATATCCATACAGTAAAAATGTTGAATGTATGTATGTTTTTCTATACAGATACAAATGTGTATAATCATCTCATCAATGTCTATAAAATATGCATCAAATTTCTTGTATGCATAAATATTTTCATGGATTATTTCTAATCCCTTATAATACATACAAACTTCCATACACAAAATCTATGTTTATATGAAAATTAATCTTAATCAAAGTATGAAAATTTTCTTGGAATTCGCAACTATACACAGAATCCATAATCAAAGATACATATAAAAGTACATAACTTGACTTTCCTATATACCTATGTACGTGTAATTTTTCCAAACAACATACCTAATCATACCATTTGAAAATGAGCTTAATCTCAATCTGTATAAGTACATTTATTTATGTGTTTTCATCACTAACATTATTGGTACCACCCACATAATTTTTTTATTAAGGGTTCGTTTTTTTTCATTTTTATTTTGTTTGTTTGTTTGTTTAAGTTGTTATGGGTATTTACTTGTTTTGTTAACGATATGAGTTACTGATGAGTCATATTCTGCATAAAATATTGTTGGCACATTGCCCACAAAAATTCCTTGAAAAATATGTATTTTTAAGTACGTATAATATGAAAATAAAACACAAATTTAATAGAGATAGAAAAATTTTCAATAGTAAAAACAAAAATGAATACGTATAATATAATAAAAAACTTTAAATTGATGATTTTTTTTTTCTCATATAAAAATATTCAAAGAAAAAAGTAAGTGAAAATTTATAGGATATATAGCATACATGTGTATAGTAATCCTGCCTGATATGCGAATATATTTAAGTAAGCCACTTGTGCATGATATAACATGTACACATGTATGTATGTACGAATATTCACTGTACACATATGTATGTGTGTCTGTATGTGAAAACATATTAAACTCCTATCATTTTAATGGATTAAATAATACATATATAAAAAAATTGTTTACGTTCTAACTTTAAGTGGAATGTGTAACCATAGTGCGTAGCACACGTAAATATCATCTATCATGCATGATACACT
The DNA here is from genome assembly GCA_963971155.1 of Anthrax anthrax. Classification (NCBI taxonomy): domain Eukaryota; kingdom Metazoa; phylum Arthropoda; class Insecta; order Diptera; family Bombyliidae; genus Anthrax; species Anthrax anthrax. The sequence goes on from OZ020119.1 coordinate 26,409,327, forward strand.
TACGGATGTTTTTACTTCTAATTTAATCCTATTTCCACATTTTTAAAAGCTTTAAAAATACTTTTTCATTCTTAACAACAACAATTACTTCTTTGGATACAGATAATTTCTCATAAATAAATAAAATTAAATGGGAAAATTAAATTTAAATGACTTTTACAATTAAATTATCAACAATATTGATATTAATATCTAAAATACGATTACAATAATAATAATGACAGTAAAAAATATTAAGATAAACATCAGCCAATTTAAAAATTATTTTGGAATGAGGTTAAAAAAGAATTCTAAAAAAAAAAATAATAATAATAACGAGACTCCAAATTATTTATGTCAATTTTCACAGATTCTTAGAAAGAAAATCTTATACTTGTACCGTCCTTTTTATTTTTATTATTAATTCTTAAAAGATAAAATTTTGTTGGCTATTTTTGAGGATAAATCAAAATGAAAATTCATTTGAAAAGAAATAAAGAAATGAAATATAAATTACGAGTACAATAAAGAATATGTAAATATGTACGTGTATAGCGCATACTTTGGATTATTGCCAAAAAATGTAAAGTCTGCTTATAAATAACAATAATTGCATTCTTGATGATAATGCACTTATATTCACAATTATAAGGAATATCTACCATATAGGTACACACTTACAAATATATATTTGTATTGTTCATGTGAACCGGATTTTAAATATAAATCTGGATTTAGGATATTTTTTATAGTTACAGGATTTACAGGTTACAATGTCGAAAGTTTACAAGTATGTATATATGTACATTAACTTTTTCATGTAATAAAAGAAAATTGGAAAATTACTCAAAAGAGTAATAATAATAATGACGATGAATTTATATTCAAACATAAACCTTTCCTTTTTCCATATACATATGTACGTATTGTATGTACATGAATTTTTCATTCTATTTATTTTATCCTTTATTTTGTAATTTGTTGAATTTTTCTTATCTAAAATGAATCTGTATACATTTATTTTTTAATTAAATAAAAAATAAAATAAAATCACTAATGTATTATTGTAATTTTTCTTATTTTCAACTCAATTAATTATTCATACTTAAAAAAATACTAAAATAAATTAGAAAATAAATCATTGCTTTTTTTTATAAAACAGGACATAGCAGAATTTTATTAAAATAATATAACACAAGGAAAATAAGTCAAAAAATTTGAAAACTTGATAAATTTTAACGGATTTTTGATTTTACATTGTTTTTGATGTTTTAATTTTTAATAAAAAAAGTTCTGATGAATTTTCATCAAATTTTCTAATCATTTTAAAAAGAAAACGAAAGAAAAATTCTTTTTATTTAAAAGATTTTTAATGAATTCAATTTAATTCTGAACATATCTGTCCAGTTAATAAATTTAATTAGATGTGACAAAAGAAGAATAAACATTCACAGAATATTTTTATTTTCGAAATAAAAAGTGTACATACATATGTACATATGTATGTATTTGTTTTCCCTTTTTTTTTTTTTAAAAAAAAAAAGAAAACGATGTGTTTAAATTTAAAATTATTATTATTTTTTTTAATTTTCAAATGTCAGAAGAAATTTTTTTTTTACTTGAAAAATTTTATAAATTTTTTCTTTTGATATAACAAATTTCCCATACGATTAAAATGTTTCTTTCATTAATTTTAATAATTTTCTCATATATTTTCATTTCATGTTAAAAGATATAAATATTATTTACCTAAGTGTTTTAATCGCTCTTTTTCTTTTGCTTCACACATGCAATGTAGTAGGTGTATCACATACATATATATATAGTACAATGTTTTATGTATGAATGGTCTTATGTAACTGATGTGTATATATATGTATATGTCAGGTGTATGTGTTTTATTTTAATCATCGTACGTGTATATAAACCACAATTTACACATATACAGACGTACTATAGATATGTATATTTAATACAGATATGAATCTTGAAAACTTTTTTATATAAATCATTTAATTTTGGAAAATTTGTTGGTTGTTTTTTTATCTCAAATGCATTTTTTTTTTGTTTTTGTTCCCTGTTTTTATTACGAAAATTGAAAACTTTATCTTGTCAAAAAATTTTAATATTAAACGAGGCCAAAATTATGTGTACATATATAATATATTTAAAATTTTACATATGTACATACATATAGTACGTATATAATTTCATGGTGGAAAAATTATTATTATATCTAAAAATAAAAATTTCTCAGTGGAAAATTTTTTTTTTTATTGATGAAAAATATAAAAAGTTAGACATTAAATATGTATGAGTAGTTTGCAATCTAATATTAATTTTTTTTAATCGTGTGTCGTGCATGTATGCAAGTGGATTTTTTTCTATATCCCATCAAAATGTCATCATATCCACTTGAAAGTCATTTATAAGGTACCCAAATTGCAGACATAGGGTAAAATGACGATCAGTTACGTTGACTGTAATGTGTGTATATTTCATAAGTTATGAATGTATCTATGTATTCTGACGTAAATTACATGCATGTTAGATATATGTAATATAAAGGTAAGTCAATTGCACTGAAACATGTGTTCCCAAGTCGAGAATCATAACCAAAATGCATCCCATTATAATCATTAATTTGTAAGAAGGAGGATAATGATAAAGTTTTAATGTGTAATGTAACAACGTCAATAAAATAAAATGTATAAACTTACATATGTGTACATACGTATGTATGTACGAGCATGTTGATATATGTATGTATGTTTCGACATCAGTTTCAGGAACTTTGTCCTTTAAATTGTATAGTTGATGCAATTTGAGGAATTCATGATATACATTATGTATTCGTATCGTAGATATTCGTAAAAAGGGAAAAATTAAATCTCTGTACAGTTAAAAAATATAGAAATTTGTATTTAACGTACATATACATACATACATATGTATATATAAGTAAAGCATGTGCACATTGTTTCATTTGAAGTGTTGGGATGCCGGATAAGAGATACAATTAATTTTTCGTATTATTACACGTCATTTATTATCTTATGTAGAACAATTGAATGAGGATTGGCTTATCTGAGTTACTTGTCTCATTGAATTGTTTTTTGGGAGATTTTTTTTCTGAATGTATTTTGTATGACGATATAATGATGACAAAAATGTTTGATAGTAATTTAAAATGTTTGAAAGTAAGAAGTGATTTTATATTTTGTTGTTATAAATGTAATTCTTATTTTATGTTATCTTATTTTATATGAGAATAAAAGGGGAGCATTGAAATGCATAAATAGTATGCGTATATGTTACATAACAGATTAGATGGATGTATACTACATTATTTACTTCTAAGACTATAAAGATACAATTTTGAGTAAAATATGAACAATAAAAAACATAATAAAGACTAATTTTTGGTATGTATATAATATAGAAGGAATATAATTTTTATTTTCATTTTTTATAAGAGCTCATATACTGTAATTTTGAATAATCTTAATGTGAGTTTTATTTTACTTTTTCTTTTTTTTTTTTTTTTTTTAAATTTAAATTGGTGGGATATTTAGATAAAAAACGTTTGAATGTATGAATACGAGATCTTTTTTAAAATGTAATCTAAGTATATGCTTTCATTTAAATTTAGATTATTTTTATTAGCTATTCAATTCAAAATTAACAAAAAAGAAGAATATTTAAGTGACTTGAAGTGGTCGACTGATTTAAATGTGATTCTTTAAAAGAAAAACAATATAACGAATAAACTGGTTATTCAAAAATTAAAGCAAACTTGAAAAATTTTTCAAAAATATGTACATGCCACTTTTATAATTTTTAAACACAAATCATTATGCTAAGAAAAAAAAAAAGAAAGTGTTAATTTGATCTATTTTATTTGAGATATAAAGTGTGACTATATCATAATTTTTTTTTTATTATTATGCTATTAAAGTGCTATGTTATTTTCTTATTACCTTTTATTTGTACGTTGGTTATATTAATCTCAATTTCATTTTCCAGTTGTATAAAAAGAAAAATAAATGCAGAAATTTTTAATTTGTTTGAAGAGAAAAATTCTGTATTTTCAAACTCTTTAGTTGGGTAATAAAAATAAAAATAAAATTTGTATTAGATTTTATTCACTTTTTCTATTTTTTTTTCAGTTTTTTATGTAAACATCATTAAACACTTTAGATGCATTACTATTTATAATAGTATCAATTTACATCAAATATCTAACACTAATTTATGTGTACTTATATATATCTACATACTATATCATATATGTACATATACATACTTATGTATATGTATAGTGTAAATGATCTAATTTTATTGTTAAAAAACTGGTTCAATAAAACATCATTTCTTTTTATTATTTCATTTATGCACACACTTAAGATTGAAAAAAATATATATACATATATGTATGTATGTATGTACAGAAGTTAACGTATAATTTAAATTTATTCGACCATATACAAATTTAAAATTATGTACGTACTTTAGTATCTAATCTAAGTAAAAATGACGGATGAAGAATATTATGTTTCATTTTTATTTTTCTGCTGTTCACTGTTCAGGAAGTAACTAATGTGCAAAATAAATATTTCGTACATACGTATATGTGCATTTATACACGTTTATGAAATTTGATTTTCTTGTTTATCAAGTATGTAGGTATACTGTTTTAGAGTGCAATAATAATATGTAATAATAATAATAATTTTCTAAAATATAAAACTAGTTTGGTCAGTTGTTTTATGCCATACACATATCGGGGTATCTTCAAAGATAGATTCATGCATTTATTTTTGGAACAGAAAAAAAAGTAATAATTTTTTTTTTCAAATTCATTCATTTTATTTGTAAATTTATTTGATTGACCATAATATGTGCAATGTAAAATTTCTACACAAATGTACATACAATCGTATAGCACTATTTAATATATTTTCATATATGTATGTATATGTACATTCAAAATAGTGTCAGGGGGACTTGAAATTTCTTATTTTTCTCTTATTATTATTTTTTTATTTTTCTTAATAAATTTCTTACTATATTTGATATACCAAACATGAAAAACACGTTAATGTACAGTTTATTTGTAATCATTAAAAAATATATGGTATATAAAAAATAAAATTTAAAATGCTGATATGTTAATGAGAAAATATGTACATTATATTAAAATAAAAAGACAATTTAATTATATTAATGAAGAAATAACAATGACATTTATTCAAATTTAGATGTAATTTGAAGGGTAATAAATTAAAGTTAAATTGGGAAGTATGAGATTTACATTTGAATTTTTTCTTCATTAAAGTACCAAATTAGAGAGTTTATAGTTATTATAAAGAGAGAAAACTTAATTAAAGGCTTTTGATATTTTAAAAGTATGTACATAAAATACATACGTATAATCGTATTACAAAATACATATTCAAAAGTATTAAATTGGATTTATTTTGATCGATTAATTTAAATTATTGTGATTTAATTAAAGCAATCAATTATAAAATCAGATTGTATATAATTAGAAATTTTATCCTAATCAAATAACGGAAAATGATTTTTTTCTTGATTGTATTCAGGTCAAAAACATTTGATTTTTCAATAATGTGATGTGTCACAAATATAGCCATAATTACAAGATGTCGCTTGTATCTTTATTATAATTCAATAGATGTGTGTACAATTTTTATAATCAATGCATGATTTTATAACTGCGAAAATCATTAAGTAATTTTCATTTATGACTGTGCCAATTTAATTACAAATGCAACGTATTATCGATATGTACATAGATAATAACAATAATTCGTGATTTTAATGCATGTACTTACAAATATCTTCTTATTTTCCTCATTTATGATTTTATAACTTATAGGCAAAAGTGATATCACCGGTAAAGATATGATGAATAATAATCAATTTATTGAGTCATTTTTATTTAAATGAATATAAAAAGTATATGAAGACATGACTATAAAAAAGTCACATTTATCATGATTTTGTTTTTGGCTGTGATAATATAATACAATTAATTATGTGTTTAACTCTTTTTCTTCTTAATTTTAATATTTCACACAAATGTCCTATTTTTTTACATTAAAAAAATCATTTTCTTTATTATTATTTATTTCATTTTTTTTCACATTCACAAAAAAAAATTATTAAAAAAATAAACATTTAATTAAAATTTTCTTCAATAAGATAACAAGAGTGTACTTGAATATGTGTACAAGGACACATAAAATCAACAAAAATTAAAAATTTAAATTCGTTACTAAATGTAATTTCAATCAAAGAGACATACATATGTACATATGCATAAAAAATAGATTTCATTTTTTGTATAAGATCAAATGAATGCGTTACCAAATTAAAAAAATAAAAAATAAATAAATAAAAATTTTATCTCTAATTGACACTTGAATAATATTAAAATATCGTATTACAAATTTAATTCCACTTCGGAAAGTCAAAGTATTAGAGAAAATAAAAGCAAAAAGGAAAAATCCTTTTTTAATTTTGCAACACCAAAAAATGTATAAAAAATTTGTTATAAAAATAGCATACATGAAATGATGTACTTTTTCATAAGACAAACATTCACAAACATTAAATAGATATATAGTATTTAAAAGGATTTAGTACATCAATGCAATACAAATTTTTTAGTATACATTAACCATCGCTAACATATTAAAGGGTCCGTTTTAAGAAAAAATTTTTTTCTATGTCTACTAGGCGAAAAAGCCTTTTCATTTTTCAATTATTTTTCTAGCATTTGTGTGTATGTGCACATACATATACATATATGATACGTACATATGTACATAAAAACTCTAAAATATGTTTTTCTATTTATACAAATGTTATTGACTTTTGAAGGCAAAACATTCGAACATATATGTATGTAGATGCAATTTGTGTGTGTAGTTGAGTTCATGAATAAGATACTTTTAAACCGATTTTATTCATTTATTTGGTTTTTTGGCTTTTCTTATGAAAGGTTAGATATCGATTTTGTACATGTTGTTATCATGGTAAAAATATTGTTGCACAACTGTTGCCTTGTTTTGCAGAATATGTGAAAATAGGAAATATACATACATGTGTATTTGAATATTTTTTGTTTATGTTATTATGAATGGTACAAAACATAAACCTATATGAATTTGTTCTATAACAAAGATTCACCCGATACATACATATGTATTGTACATACACATATTAAAAGTTGGCAAATGACCAAGTCAAAATTTTATAAAATGAGATTCTAAAAGGATAAAATAATAAATGACATAAACGAATGGATTTAAAGAGATCCTATTCACATATCCAATTATTGGTGGATTAGAAAAGATATAAAATATATAAAAAGTTTCGTATATTAGACTTTAATAAATGAAAGCTTTCTATACATTTAATCTGTATTACACACACACATACACACATATGTATAGGAAGTACAATTTTTTGTTATTGTTCATAATAAATTAGTTGTTAAAATATAATATGTAAAGGAATATTTTAATTTCATATAAGAGGAAAGATTTCTTTTGGATTTATTTGATTTATTTATTAGATTGTTTCCTTTATTTTCTTAATTTTATTATCATTACTTTTCGTTGCGGTTAAATTTATTATTATTAATATTGTATCTCATCAAACAGAATGGGTTATTGGAGAACATTTGAAATTTAACGATCTTTACAAATACATATTATTTGTATAATTAATCGACATGAATGGCAAAAAAAAAGATTATTATTATGTGTAAATAATTTGAGGGAGAAAAAGGACTTTAATACAATTATTTGATTATATTATATACATACTTATATTTATATACATATGTAGCAGAGGTAAGTATTAAAGAGTTTACATGGATAAGTAAAATATGCTTATACATAATAATTTACCTTACATTTTGTTTGTTTTATGATTATTTTATTATATACATTGAATTTCTCATTCATTAATGCATGTGTAAATAGATACGACACATATTTACATAGTAGTGTACATATATATATATACTGTATTACTTATATAAATTAATATGATGGTTTATGTAAATTGTTAACGCCTGCATATATTTATTTCTTTATGCTTCTATGAATTCTAAAGTTGAAATATCAACAAAACATGGTCGTTTTAAATATTTGCTTTTTAATTAAGTCTAAAAACCCTAAACTACATAAAATGAAGTTTTTTTCAAGTGTTATATTTCCGTTTTATATAAATTCAATTCATAGTTAATTAAGTAAGTATGTACGTATACGTAGTATGTATGTATGTATGTATGTATGTATTTACAGAAATATGCATACAATGTGTACTAAAAAGGTATTGTAACTGTCATGTTTTATTTACATATCTTACACATTATTGTTACTATTGGGATGGACTAATATGTATGAGAATTTAGTTGGGAGTTGGACATTTGCAATTTTCCCAAATGTGGTATTTTTATCGTTTTAAAAACATACTTTAACAATTGAATTTAAATTTTTTTTTTATCTATTACTACATATACAGTGTACAACGCGTGATATTATATATACAAATATAAAGTATTGAAAATACAAGTAGTTATAATACTTATTAAAATTTTTTGATTATCTATAAATATATAATGAAAGTATATTTATACATTGGAATCTATTCTATAATTCAAATATTTATGGTCTGTTGAACAATTCTCATGGTTGAATGTAACTAGAATATTTGTATATTTTCTTTGAGAATTAATTGTATGAAATATAAATATGTACATATATGTACATTAAATTATAATCAGATAATGATGGTAGGTACATATACTATATACTATACGAGTATAAATATGATAATGGTCAATCACTCAGGTGGTATAATATGTATTTTTATGTTTTAAATAAAAACTCACTATCATTAGCAGATGCTATATAATTTTCTTTTCTGTTTCAATTGAAATTAGAATTGTTTCTTTATATTGTTTTTATATGTATTTTATAATGTTATCAAGATATTAACCGATGCGTAACAAATAAGTGTATATTCTTTTTTTGACATGCCCTATTGTTTAAGAATTCAAAAACAAAAAAAAACAACATTTTTGCTCTATAAAATGTTTCTATACAAATGTATGTACGTATTAATGTAAGGAAACATGCAAACAATGTTTAATTTGAGAAGGAAAAATAAAGAAGATTTATATCAAATTTATTATTTAATTTTGTTTTTATTTTCTGTATTCCTTCTGCATTCATTCTATACTTTGCATAATTTACTTTTCTTTCAGAAAAAGGGTTTAAGAATTCTTTGCTTGAATAAAATTACAATAAAGAATAGATTCTAAAAAAAAAAAAATATTATCTTATATTTTGTGCATAACATTTTATATGACAATAGCATGCATGCATAAATATTACAGGAATTTACAAATACTTTTGATGTGAATTAAAAGGGATTGTGTAAGGGAACACACATGTGCTTACTTGAATAAATGTATGTACCTGTATTTATTCTTGTCTTCTTTCTTTTAATTTTATTACGAATTTTTTTTTTTATATACCATGAAGTTAATTTTCCATGCTACATATACTGTATCATAGTTTTATACTGGTCAAAAAATCATTCGTTTGTAACTAAAATTACATAAAAAATGATGAATGCTTACAAAGGTTTATGATTTTCTTTAGTTCTTGTCTGTCATACATATTTAATTACATAAAGTTATAATTTTCAAAATGATTTAAAAAAAAAATGTAATGTACTATTCACATATAGAACATAATATAGTATAACACGAAGAAATTATGGTCTAGTGATTTCAAGAGAATTCACATTATGTATTCGTATTTACTTAAATTATTTTACTATCTATTTTTTATTTTTATGGGTTGCGTTTGCGTAATCAAAGTGAATTTTAAAAACTATATGACCGAAACATCCTTTATATCAAAACTTCTCATTTTAATGTAACCCATAAATTTTATACGAAATATAACTAAATAACATATTTGAAATTCTTACAATTATCGTTAAATAACAAATATACATATGTATGTATGTATTTATTAATTTTTATTAAATAACTACATAGTTTCTAACATACTTTTGTAAACTAAGTAAGTACACACAGGTTAATCAATTAAGAAAATGTTCGATTGGGTCAAAATACGTAAGTATACTTGAATAGAATGTAGCATGCATAATCAATAATAATTGATGACGATCGACTTTGCTTATAAATGTGTACTAAGTAATGGGTACACACAAGCTTTGTCAGGTTCACCTTCAAATTTGTATTACATTACATTACGTTTGTACCTATAAATATAAAATAGAGAATTACAACGTATGAATTTTTCTTGTTTTGGTCATGTTATATAGTATAGTTGGCTTCTTAATGTAATTGTTCATAGAATTTTCAAATCTACCATTCGTGTATTTATTTTCTCGTTATTTTTATTTTTAAATAGCTGAACATTTTTTTTAGTTAATTAATTTAAGCTGATTTAAAAAATCATGATGGATTGTTTTCAATCAAAGCATAAAATGATCTGACTAATAAAAGATTAATAATATTTGAAAATTTAGAAACAAAAAAAACTATCGTTTGAAGATAACAGAAATTAAAAATAATGCACTGTGCACGTTTTTGGCCCTTAAAATAATTAAAAAGATTTAATTTTGTTTTTTAAATATTATTTATTAACATGTAATAAGAAATCAGAAAATTGTTTTGCAGTTTTAGTTTATGCCAGTTTATGTTGTCGAAAAGTGAAGTGAACATTTTCCAACGTTATATGTATGTACCAAGTTTAATTTACGAGAACCTTGAAAATTAGAATAAGTCAAAAGTCAACCTTGGAAATGATGAAAAATTATAGTTTTAATATTTTATAATTTTAGTTACTTTAGCCCTTCTCAGTTTACGTATACGTATTTATAATAGCCGCTAAAAAAAGCAATTAAGTAAATTATATGTTTTTGTAAAATCATTTAAGTAGCAAAAAACAAGAGGCTGTTTACATTGTATTAAACAATTTGTATTTTGATTGAAAATAAAATAAAAAAAAGATTAATCGTTTTGATGAAATTCTATGTAAATATTTAAAACGTTTTTATTTTTCAATACACAAAGTAACAAATATTGCATAAAATAAATTCTTATATGAAGTAAAATGTATGTATGTTTGCATTATTTGAAAAAATATTGTATATTGGATTGTAAAATAATATTTGTTAAAAATATGGAAATTTTTACAATTTAAAATTTTCAGTGGAATAAATTTTCAAATATAAAAAAATCTCTTTTAAATAAAAAAGGGGGAATAACTCATAAGTTTTACATAAGATGCCAAGTAAAAAATATGAAATTTTATTATTACTTTACACGCGATATTTTGCATTTATACATATGTATATACTTAACCCACATGAATTTTGTTAGAACATTCCTATTTAAATATCTCATTTATCATGAACCACAATACTTATATGTATGTATGTAATATAATGGTGAATATAAAAATATTTTACTGTATTAAAGAAAAAAGAAAGGAAAGAAAAAAACACAAGAAGTAAAACAATTCTTTCAAGTGACAAAAATTTATCCTTTTGGAACAAATCTGTAATATATTTAATGTATTGTATACGTTTTCACATACATACATACGTATGTATGTATCTACATAAATTGTATTTTTATTTTACCTAAAACTAACCAATATATTTTTTTGGCACATACACGTATAATAACACGTATGTACATACGTACAATACGCTTACATATTCACGCAAAGCAAAAGATATCATGAATCTTTTAAATACACGTTGAACGGAACAGTAAATGATTTGGCTCTTATATTTAAACCATTAACACATACATACATATGTGAATAAGTATAATTGTGATATAATACATAGATTTTTGTATTTTTTTCGTAATGTTCTATTCATGTTTTTTCTCTATTCACGTAATCCAAATGAAAAATACTTAACGTTAAAATACAGAAATTGGTAATATGCCAAAATACTTTAAGGATAAAATGACAGAATAATATGGCCAGGGCAATTTTCACAAAGTAAGAAAATAAAATAAAATAAAAAATCAAGAAACAAAATAAATGAAAAAAGTAAGATAAAATAAAAAGGGAAAAAATAATAGAACAGAAAGAAAATATCATTCTAGGGGGTTAAATACGAAATAAATGGACTCGAGATATATAAATTTAAAATTTCAAGAAGATTGTACGTGATGTACCTGTGTATTTTTTTTTTTTTTTATATATAATAGAAAAGTCATATTGTCCTTTTATTTGACAGGATATAATCAGATATCTAAAATGTATTTAGAAAAAAAAAAAGAAATAATAACAGATTGAGTATACTGATATGTCATATTAATACAACACGTAATGGTTTTAAGTGTAATATAAAAATACACACATGTGTATAAATGATTGTGCCGGGCTTGTCTTGCGTGTTGCCTTGCATTAATATTAAGGGTGTTTCTTCTCAAGTTGGATAATGATAAATGTTAAGGTATGTTATATCGAAAGGAAATGACAGTTTTTCCAGATCATTGAATTGATTTTAAATTATTTTTCCTTTTTGTTCGTATAACGATAACCAAGAAGCTTATATCCTTAGCTCTAACGTATACAACGCAATTTACCCAAATAAATATATATATGTATACATATACACTCAAATGAAAATATGTGAATTTATCAATTCAACATACTAACAACATTCTACAATCACTATAATAACCATAGCAAAAGGAATTTTTATACATATTTTTGGTTACACACAATATAAATTCATTTGATAGAGGTCATGACCTGTATTATTTGTAAGTTGTCCTTGTTCCCTTTTTCTAAATATCTGATTTTTGTATTTTGTCGTTAAACAATTGTATCACACAATTTTTGTTTTTTAAATAAAAAATGTATTTTTTGACATTTGTATAGGTCATCATCATATACTTAGTCAAAAATATTCACAATATATGAAATCAGAATTAGAATAAAGTGGAAATAAAGGAAATTTCTATACTGTTTTCCATTATGTTAAAAGCTTCAACTAAATTAAGTTAAGGAAATTAAAAAAAATTTTCCATAAATTTAATTAAATTCATATTCGTTCTTTTTTTTTTTTTGTCTTATACTTACAATATAATGTTTTCATTTATGTCATTCTTTCTTAATTAATGTTAACCTGTCATAATAATGATGGATCGTGTACTTCAATGTATTTTTTTCTTTTTGAGTTTTTATTCTCTTTGTTTTGTTATTAATTCTTAAATAATACTTTTTTTTCTTGATTATGATATCTTGAAACTTAAATCAAATGTTGATTTTTCTTATATATAGTACATACATACATGCATAAATCATGTGGAAAAGAAAATAACTTTCAGTTAAATGATTTATTTTCAATTTTTTATTTATTTATGTTGTTATAAAAAAAAAAACTTATACTTAGAAATTCACTGTAAACAAAAATTATGTTAAGAAAATGTTTAAAATTAAATTGTATATTATGTGTAAACATTATTTTATTGGAATGTGAGAAAGAAAGTTTTATTTATTAGCAAAATAAAATCATATTATACATATTTTGATTGAACAGAAGAAAATGTATTCATGTATTTTTTATTAAAATAAGATAAATAAATACTTTATGCATGTCTAAAGTCTTTAATGTTTACCTATGTATGTACAAAATATGTGAGATAATTTTTGTAATGCATACACAATTAATTCAAATTAATCGAAAAAAAAAAATTAAAAGAAAATTAACAAAATTCAATTAAAATGTTAAAAAATTGTATATATGTACACATTTAAATAAATTTTTAATAAATGTAGACCTACATTTTATTAAAAAAGAAGATACAAAAAAAAATTTTTTTTTAATCCATACCATGTACATACATATACATATCTACGCGTATTAACATAATTCGTATTTTGTATCACGTATAAATTGAAAGTAAATTCATATTTATAAAGAAATTTTTTTTAATAATATTTATGGATTAAGCATTTACAGTTTGCATTTACCACGTGAAAATTCATTTCTTCCTTACAGAAAAAAAAAAATCAGTTATAGTGGATTAAACATGTGCCAAATACATATCAAAATGTATCACTGATTATTTCACATAATTCTTTTATAATTAAATAAAAAATATTACATCTACCTATATATGTACGTACTTATGTACTATTTTATAGAAAATATCATATGAAAAATACAAATTAAAAATTATAATAAAAAATGATGAAATCAAATTATTATGCAATCATGTATGCTGCAGTATACTGTATATTATATTCATATATTCATGCACACCATTAAAATTAAAATTGTAAATTATATATTGCAAAATTGCTATTTAAATACATATACAATACCAGTATAGATATTTATAACAATAATTATTATGCTATGAATGGAAACTAGTTCAAAAATACAAATAATGAATACTGATTGACAATACAATCTATATAAAATACATTCGGGTAACGCATATATTTTCATGTACGTATGTATGTGCACTATACATAATATAATAATAATACTATTTCTTTTTTTTTAAGTCAATATAATTTTCACGTTTTTTTATCACGAGGGTTTGCGTACAAATGAATATGAGCATACATACAAATAAACACGTACACAATTTACATTTAGCTTAATATAATATAATAAAGAAAATGTTAAATTTATAATAAAGCAGTAAATCGATTTTACAATAAAATCAATTTTTCATGTAAAATAAAATATGAATAGCTAACATTCTTTTTTACATATTTATTAAATTGTGTTCAAATTTATTTTGTATACTGAATCGGTTGTAGAAAAAAAAAAACTAAAATAATGTAGATAATTGTTAAATGATTGTTGATTTAAATTAAATGTGTGCATATTTTGAAACATGAATACAATTGTTTTTACTAAATTGTTATTTTTTAATGTAAAATAACATATTTTCTTTAAATGGTGCTAGTTTATTTATGAAGGTTATCTCACGATGTTCTAATATTTTATGTTAAAAACTTGTATTTTTCTTATTGGTTTTTTTGTTTGTTCATTATTACATGACCTTAGAATTCTTTGATCTTTTATTTAACTTTATTCTGCAAACATTTAGTCTGTTTGTTTGTTTATTTTGTATTACAAAGATGTTAAAAATTTGTTCAATAAATGTAAATATGTACATATGTCCAATCATTAAAATTGTGAATATTTTATACATTAAATAAATTCTAGAGTTATTTAAATTTTAGAGCTTATTTTTAATTTGAGTTTTTTTATTCGAATGTATGGCGCCATGAAAATTCAATATTATTTTAAATATTAAAAGCAAAAATAAAAAATAAAAAATTCTAACTTATATTTCAAAATTGTAACTTCTCTGTTGCGTAGTTGTTAGTAATTTAATTTTTATGTTTTTCTTCTCAACTGTTATATCGATTTAATTTTGTTTTTTGTTTTTTTTTGAAAATCAATATTCATAAATGATGTAAGCGAAAGTTTTAGTTCATCAAATAAATTATTAAAATTGAAGGTAAAAATGTAGATTCGTAGTTTATTAAATCATATTTATTTTTTATTTATTATTTCATGTTTGAAAAAGGAGGTGAAAATAAAATTCATATTGAATTATATAAACATAATGTTAATGAATATATTTTTAACATGTATACAATGTATGTACATATGTGTAGTATATAATTAATAAAATTAAAAATCTGTTTCGATTTAATGTAATAACGTATAACCTTCCTCTGTATAACAAACAAAATACAAGCATGTATGTATGTTTGTGCATTTATAAAATCCACATACACAAGTATAAAAAACAAGGATAATATACAATACACGTTTTTTATCCAAGGTTAAATGAATATATTATGAATGGTATTTGATAGCTTCGAAAATATTTTTTGACATATTTGTACGTTAATCGAATTTTATTAAAGATAAATATTTATAAAAATTATATCCATACATGTATATTAATTGAAAGTGAAAAAGGAATAATATACAAAACAAAAATTATCCTTTATCATATACTAAACCATAGAAATCACACTTTTTTTTATAACGACTATACTACTCTGATCAAAAATAACCCGGACTCGTTCATGTACAACCCCCGCCAATATTTTAAGATGCATTTCTTTTAGTATTTATGTTTGTATTACCTGTTTTTTACATTTCCTCCAAATTCGAGCTATATATGTCAATCAATTGTTTTTTGACAGCACTTTGTTTAGGTCAAGTTTTTGCTTACTTTCGATTTTGCGATGGAAAAAATAATTGAACAAAGAATTTGTATTAAATTTTGCGTAAAAAATGAAATTAATGCTACTGAAACGCTAAAAATGTTGCAAAAATGTTATGGTGATAGTTCTCTATCGAAAACAACAACATTTGAATGGCATAGTCGTTTTAAAAATGGTCGTGAATCAGTGAAGGATGACATTCATCCTGGGCGTCCTTCAACATCAAAAACCAAAGAAAATGTTGATCTGATTAAATCAATGGTTTTGGAAAATAGAAGATTAACGATCAGAGAGATGGTTACTGAAACAGGAATTTCATTTGGTACAATTCAAAGCATTTTAAGTGATGATTTGGGCTTGACACGACTTGCAGCGAAATTGGTTCCTAAATCATTGAATTTTTTACAAAAACAAGAACGTGTTATTGTTGCTGAAGAGATGCTTTCCAGAGTAAATGCTGATCCTGCATTCATTCAACGGATCATTACTAGTGATGAGACGTGGGTGTACGAGTTTGATGCGTTAACAAAGCAACAATCAAGTGAATGGCG
Source organism: Anthrax anthrax (assembly GCA_963971155.1). Taxonomy (NCBI): domain Eukaryota; kingdom Metazoa; phylum Arthropoda; class Insecta; order Diptera; family Bombyliidae; genus Anthrax; species Anthrax anthrax. The sequence goes on from OZ020119.1 coordinate 26,426,173, forward strand.
CGCTTCAGAAGAACCAAGACCCAGAAAAATTCGTCGTACTCAATCAAAGAAAAAGATTTTGCTTACCGTTTTCATCGATTATCGTGGTGTTGTGCATCATGAATTTTTACCAACAGGTCAAACAGTTAATAAGGATTATTATTTAAGCGTAATGAAGCGTTTACGAGAAGCAGTTCGTCTAAAAAGACCCGATTTGTGGCAAAATAATTCGTGGATTTTACACCACGATAACGCACCTTCTCACACAGCCGTGGTTATTCGTTAGTTTTTGACTAAAAACTCAACAAACACTATTCATCAACCACCATATTCACCGGATCTCGCACCGTGCGACTTTTTTTTGTTCAGTCGCTTAAAAAAACCACTTCGGGGAACCCGCTTTGACAGCATAGAAGCAATTAAAGACAAATCGAAGAAGGAACTTATGGCGACCCCAAAAAGTGAGTACGAAAAATGTTTCCAGGATTGGATTAAACGGTGGCACAAGTGCATTGCATCAGACGGAGAATACTTTGAAGGGGAAAAAATAAATATTAATGAATAGACTTGTACTTTGTGTTTTATTGACCAAGCCCGGGTTATTTTTGATCCGGGGGTTATACAATACATAATAATTACATTATTGAGCTTTTTGTTTTTATTTTGACATTTTGACTTTTTGACTTTTTAATATTAAAAAGGGACTTTAATTATATATTGAAAAAGGATTTTAATACAATATAAAGTTACTAGATACGCATTAAATTCGCACGAACACAATAAAATGGGTTAGCTTATAAACAAAAATATTTTGTTTGTTTTAGGCATTAAATAAATTAAGAAAAAACCAAAAAAATGTTAATAATGGAAATTCAATGTTATTAAATGATTGAGAGAAGAGATATTTTTTGAATTTTATTATTTTATGAATTTTGTATCATTGACATATATAAACACACGTAAACTAATAAATTGATAATAAATTTGATATTGAATACACAAACGAAAACAGTTATATACTAAATTCCTATGAATTGAATGTGGTTTTCTTTTAAATGCATACTTATACCTATACCGACATTTGAGACTCTTGATATTAACATAATTTAATATTTAGACATGGAAAATGGTTTGAAAAATTTTTTTTTTCAATCAAAAGTTATTGCTATAATAGAAAACAAGTTAATGCAGGAATGAAAAGATTTTCCTTGCCTTTATATTTATTGCGGTATTATCAATGATTTTTATCATTTAACTAATAATTTCAACATGTGCATTTGATATGATATGATATAAAAATACAATATATACGAGTAGGTACTTAGTACATATTTATAAACATAACTATTTTCTTAGAAATATTTTATTTATTTTCCTTTTTTTTTCAAAATATAAATACCATTCCGCAATGAAAATGTATAGATTTATGTTATACATATATATGTAATAATATGCAATATTGTAAATATATTTTTGCAAATAATCTTCAATATGATTGTGTACGTAATGTAAGTTTGCATATTTTTACATATAATGTTGCATGAAAATGTAATGTGAAACTTTAAACTAAATGCATTTGGAATTGATGCGGTTAATAGACAGGTATATATAAAAACCAAATAGGTACCGTATATCAGGTGAATATTATAAATATATACATACAAGCACACATATCAACCTATATGTTTTCGTTTAGCATTTTCATATACATATATGTATGTACGTACGTAAGTATTTTCACAGACATAATTCTACATAAAAGACAATATAATTATAAATAATTCTCACGTATATATACAATGTCTTTATATACATACCTACGTACATACCTACACAAACATTTTATTTTATATACATATGTATATTGCACCACATATTGTATATAATCTGAGCACTATAAATACAGAAAAAATAACAGCAATAAGAATTATAGAATGAACTGTAAGTTTATATAACTGTTTTTCATAGTTTTTAATAAAAATTCTCATATTAATGAGAAACGAACTTCAAACTTTAGACTGCAATGTATTTAATAATTACATAATATTTTCAAATTTATATGCAAAGGTCTATACATACATATTCCCTATATAATGTCTATCTACACCATAGCTGCAAATAATGTCTGTATATTTTATTCATATTTGGAATATAAACTTGGCATTAAGCCCATCATATTTGTCAGATAGTTAAACCTTTTTGAAAAATTCAAATCAAACTTTTTTAAAAATTTTTTTCAAATTTTTTTTTTGTTTTATTTCGTTTTCTCTTTTTAATTTTCCCTCATAGTTTTTTTCTCATTTAAATAAAAAAAAAAAAATAAAATCCTTTTTAAATCTTTTTTTAATAATTTTTTTTTGATACGCTTTTGTTATTATGTATGTTCTACAAACTATATGTACCTACGTATGTATATTACTTCTTTTCTTTTTTTGTATGAATATACTTATATTGTGTAATTGTACTGTAGTTCATGTTTTTAGTTTTCACATTATAATTTCGAAGTATATAAGTTTTCATAATTTATGAACTACAAACGAATGAAACAAAACTGAATCAATATATCGATCGAGTTTTACCATGAACAAAAGCTGTACACACATACACGAAAATACAATATAAAATACATTAATACATATGTACATATAGTAGGTATATATGTATGTGTATATAAACATACATATATAGCAGATGGTGTTTTCATTTGATTTTATATTTTCAATTTTTTTTTTTTTTTTAAACTTTTTATTTGATTTTCTTTGATACATTTTATAATAACAAACTCTAGAATTTATTATACACTAGTAAGCGATATAATTACGTAATACATGAATTCAATAAATGAATAAAAATAAATGTTTTATTAAACATATATATGTATATATAATGGAAATTAGTTAATGAGAATAAAAACATTAAATTATTCATCCATATAAATATAAAATGGAAATACATAATTAAAATAATTAAATTCATTTTATATTATTTTTGAAAAAAATGATGTCCTTGGACTACATGGTATTGGCTTTTTAAAATTTAAAAAAATAATATGAAAATAGGTTTTTTAATAATTTTTGATGTACTTTTACAATTTAAAGGTTTTAAATAATTTTCAATATTTAGAAATTTATTTCTAATTGTATATTATAAAGCACAAAAACTTTGGTAATCCTTGATGGCAATACGTATTCAAATATTGATAATATGAAGATATCGACGTCATTGTATGTCATATATACATAAATATGTAAGTAATCAATTTTTGAAAGTCACGATTTTGTTATTTATCAAAAAAAAAAAAAAAAAAAAAAAAAAAAAAAAAAAAAAACAAATATAATAGTAATAAGAATAAATAAATAAAATATGTACATATATATAATGATAATAATAATTTTTATAGAAAAACACAATAAAATATTAATAAAAATGATGTAGAATTTATTTACTAACATGCAATAAATAAAATACATATTTTTAGTAATTTTACTGTATTCAACACAAAAACTTTCCAAAGGAAAATTCAGAATAATGATGTAATTATTAATATAATGAAGATAATTATAAGTAAAATTTCTGCAATTTAATCAAAATTTGTTTGGAATACTGTATAATAAAGTTGTAGAAATTATTGACAAAACAACAAAAGTTTATTTTTAATCATTTTGTTTTTCACGACTGATTTGTCTTTATTTTCTTAGTTTATAAATAAATGTGTTAAATTCTATCAATAAATTATCAATTAATTGGGATTAATATACTCTGATTAAAATATGTACATCAATCAATAAAATTTCTAACAAAATGTCAGAAATTTTGGAAAACTTGAATTGAAGGTAAAACTTTTTTATTCAATTTTTTTTTCTTTTAATTTTGAGTTATTTCATAAATGGGTAGAAGTAGAAATTATTTAAAATTATGGTTATAAATTATACATGTATGTATACATATTTCAGACGTTAATACATGTCCCTACCTATTATGTATCATATGTTATTATATGGTGAGCTGATTTTCATTATTTTATTTAACCTTTTAAAAATTTTCCAATTTTATACTTATGATTTTAAATTCAACATTATTATTTAATCTAAAATGATGATGTTCTATTTTTGTTTTATTCAGCTATCTTCTATCAAAATATGTTTTATAACATAATTTTCTTTTTATATTTAATAATCAAAGCGCAAATAAAATCCTTTTGAAAAATGAAAAAAATTCTTGAAAAAAAAAACATATATATATATATACATATACATATATACGTACAATTGTAAATATAAATGCTGTGTATTTATGTACACATACATATATATGTACATGTGTAATATATAACATATGACATATGAATGAGCGATATGTGACAGGTGTTTTAAAACATATATCCACTTAAAAAGAAACGAAACCTGAATCCATATGCGAAAGAAATTTGATCTACTTTTATCATTCATTGGTGTATCTGTCTGTATGTACTGTATTTATGTATATATCACATTAATACGATACTAAAGGATAAATTATGTTATTTTTAACAATCTACAAGTATTTATACACATTTTTTTACATATTCATATTCATTATGGTAGATTAATTCTTGTACCATAAGTCTGTTTGCTTTTGGGGATATTTACTTAAGTTGTATATTTTTTAAAAACTACATATGCACATATATGAAGCAGCTGCATTATATTTATCTGTACATATACACGTATCGAATGAAACATAAGGTGTCTGATACAAACACAAGAAGAAAAATAAGAAAGCAAAGAAAAAATCCAACTTCTGAAGAAGGACTTTTGTATCTGTTATTCTGTTTCCTTTCAAAATGCATATGTTGAATTTTACACACATGAAAAATTTATTTTTGCTGACCAGTCGACCAAAACCCTTGTTTCCGGGATGCATTTTTCGATTTGAAACCAAAATGTGTGTTTTCTTTGTTTTTTTTTTTTTTTTTTTTTTTTTTTTTTTTTTTTTAAACAAAATTTATAACACTATCGATTTATTCAAATATTCGGTAAATTTATTTTACGTAATTGATAACATTTTGTATGTATGTACGTATAAACACGCACGTTTGTTTGAATTAAAAAACATTTGATTTTTTATGTATAGAAAATTTGTGCGTATTGTTGAGAGATATATAATAAAAGTGACAAATTTCAAATATGTACATTGCATATAGAATTGAATGCAGCCTGGACAAATGTCAAAATATCATGTTTCTAGTCAATTTATGTAATATAAACAAAATTAAAAAAAAAGATTTTTTTTTGTGTCCAGCCATGTGTAAATTTAAATAAACTTCCGGTCATCAATTCAAATTTATACATGTAGGTTTTAATCCAATTTCTTTTTTTTTTTCATCATTTAAGAATAAACAGTTTCGTTTTAATTCATTTAATTCACATTTATATTTTGTTATTTTTAATTTATCATTTCTAGTGAAGTTTTTCAATTTGCAAAATCCATTAGCAAAAGTCAAAAGTCTAAAACTTTATTGACCATTTTTTGTAATTAAATTTGAAATGTTTACAGTATACATATTTTAAATGTATGTATGTATACATCTCTGCATTGTAAAGGTGAAGAAAACATTAAAATAGATGATTATGATTAGTCATTTGGAAAAGTTGTTAACCTTCAAGGAGTGAATAGTCATTATCCATTTATGAAAAATGTTATAAACTAAACACAAAAAAAAAATTTATCATCAAAACTTGAATATGATATAATCACACGGTGGTTACTTTTTAATGATCATTATTACTTTATACTGTCATGATTTAGATTCTTAGTCATCAAAAAATAAATGGTCAGTCTTTAAAAATGTTCGTTTTCTTCTTTCAATTTTTAAATTAAAAAAGAAAAAAAGAAACTTAGATATTATATTTTAAAAGACTAAAAAAACAGCTGCTAAAATTGAAATAATGAAAAGTATATACAGGTTTAAAAAGTTATTGTGGTTAAGGGATGGCTCATGAATCATCATGAAATAATCACGGGTTTCAATTTGATTAAGTGGATATTCATGTATTTATACAAATTTAAAAAAAAAATTGCCTAAAGGTAAGTTAACAAAACTAATACATGTGAAACTTGAAAAACAAATGTCACTATATGCATTTGCAGATGAAATTTTCCACTATTATACAGTATTCTTTTATGGTATAAATGCAAAAAGTAAAAATTTATATTTTTATTTTTACATGCAAAAAAAAAAATCCCATTTGAGAAAATTGTAAAATGTAATTTAGAAATTCATTTAAAAATCCATCATTATTAACGTCATATTTCCGTCAGCTTAAAAATTTTGTATAAAAATTCTGAAAACATACAACTGTTACAAAAACAAAAAATCTTTTTCCATGTACAAGAAGACAATCTCATATGTGTATCTATATAATTGTATTTTTATTTCAATTCATATTTTCTATATTTTTAAGCAGAAATTTCATATGAATTTCTTTTTTAATATCAAGCTTTTATTTTTATGTTGGTTTTCAATTTTTGAGATTAAAGGATTATTTTTTTCCGCAAATTTTCTTTACTTTAGTAAACATGTATTTTCTTATTTTCTTCTTTTTACAACATTTACCTATTTATCTACACGTAAGTAACGTATTATATGTAAATATAAGTATGTACAAAATTTACTATACATACAATTTTTTATGTAGACACGTAATACATATTTAAGATGTATTTTACAAAAGGAATGTATGTATGTTAAAACCAGACCATACACAATTGAAAAAAGCTTTTGTACATTTCAATATTTTTTTCTGTAGATATTTACATTTCCACATCTGTTTCCTTTATATAGAAAAAAAAAAAAAAAAAAACAAATATATTTTATTATTATCAACGAAGTCATAAATTGTAGATTTCTCATTTGTTACATTTTTTCCTTACTTTTTTCTTTTATTTTTTGTTTGTAAAAATTATTTATACTACGAGAATTTTTTTTTTCATTTCAACATTCTTGAATATTAAAAATAAATATTTGAATAAGTTGTATTTACGTCAAAGTTGAAGTTGATAAAATATTGGAAAAAAATAAAAATATTTTTTGGCAGATTGCTTTTTTTTTTTTGTATTTCCATTACCATAAAAAAGAAAGATATTATGTAATTGTTTCAAATTCATGAGTATAAAGTATAAAAGTAGATTCTTATATGTACCACGTATCAGTAAATATTTTACTGGATTTCAAAATATGAAAAGTATGTTACACATAACAGTACAAACACTTACAATATTTACTTTTATAATGCCGTCTTTAAATCAAACAAAAAAACTAAAAAATAAAAAATAAAGATAAAAAAAAAATAAAATAAAAAAGTCAATACTTATTTCATTTCATGACTGATCACAATGAGAAATTTTATGAATATGAATTTTTTTAAATTCAGTATATTTTATATGAGAGCACATTGCACATAAAGAATTATAATATGAACATACGTATGTATGTATACGTACATTTACATGCCAACTATCAGCTAGGATTCAGGATATCGAGGTTAACATGTACACATTCACAGGATTCATAGTGCATTTACGGGAACAGGCAAACAGACTCCTAAAGGAATTATATTGCTTGTAGTTATAAAAGTCTACTTATACAAATGAAATACCGGGAATGTTTATGCCTAAGAATTTGTATAAAAATTTGAAATATGAAAATGTTAAAAAAATATACAAATAGAAATAAAAACATAAAAACATAAAATTTTGTTTTACAATTGTGAATTGTCTGTAAACTCTAGCCCGGAAGGAAGAAATATGAAATACATTAGTACAAATGGGACTTGTATTGAGTTTCAAACGAACTAGAAACCAGGATTCAAAATTGTGAGAATATTTTATATACATTTTTATATTGTTCTGTTGCAGGCAGATGATTATATGTGTATAATAATGTCCCATTGGCAAAACAAAAATTTGTATGATGGTATAAAGTATGAGAATTTATATTATTCACATGGAACATAAGAAAGGTGGTTTATTGTTTATTGTTAGAAATGAGGCGCCTTGTTCACACTTTCTTTTCTGATGGTGTATTGTATTGTATGTACACACATTTACATATAAAAAATATTCCATGGGAAAAAGTAGCATCAAATTAAGTTGAACGATAAAAAAAAAATAGAAATACGAAGTGGTATACAGGGGTTCTTTTTTTTTAATTTTTATACTTTTAAAAAGGATACAATGTTCTTTGGCTCATATTTTTTCCAGTTTGTTTATTATTATTTATATACAGAAATGAAAGCAGAAAGGATTTTAAAATCCTTTGAAAATTATTGTATACGTGTGTATGAAATGTATGTACAGATGTATGTACATATTAGGTTTAAGTTGAGTACATATATAGTAAAAAAAATCTTTGTTTTTGAAAATAAGAGTATGTACCCGAGAAAAGAATCAACAAAACGTGATATGTTTAATTTAACGTTTTTCACATATACGTTTAGAAAGTTTTATGTATAATTTTATTCTAGTTATATATGTATTTGTTTAAATTTTTATAAAATTTACAAACTTTTCAATTTAATTTTAATTTTTATGGCAAGTTACTAAATCAAATCCCCTTTCTGAATTTGATAAATTTAATTGCTGCAAATAACTATTCGAGTTCAATATTTGAACAGTTTGGACAAAAAATTTGTTATTTAATGAATAATGACAGTAATTAAATCAACAAGTTTTTATTTGAAATACATTTTCTTCTCTAAGAAGAAATCTATTTAATCTACAATATGTATACATGTACAAATAAATACAAATGTACTTATTTTAATCTTATATTATAAATGGAACACATTCTATACAATAACTGAAGGAAGTCCTTATATTCTCAAATTGAGGAAACGATTGAAAAACATGTTTTTTTTTTTTTTTAACTTTTGATTTACATATAATTGTACGTTATTTATATTTGTACATATGTATATACATGTATAAGAGTGTTTATTTGCTTTAAAAGAGTTCATTTTTTGTTTTCTAGTAGAAAACATGAACAACATTTCCTACATTTTCACATATCAACATTTTTTCCACTTTACTTTTATACATTCAGGATAATTATTGCGTCTTATGTAAAGTGTATGTACATACATACCTATACATTTGTGTATGCACCTGTACTATATATATTATTATTCCTGTATGCACATACATATGTATTTATAAGAATAAGTTTTCGTTTCATTTCATCTGAATTTTTTCCGTGTATACAGTTGCAGATATTATCTGATTGAAATGAAAATCTTCAGTGTTGATATACACTAGAAAAATATATGCAAATGTATATATGTACATACATATATGTATATGTAAATACATTTTAGGACAAAAAAAATATAGTTGAAAAATAACTTTAAGTACTACAAAATGTAGGTTGATTTTTTTTTGTATTATTCATGTTTCACAAAAATGCTATGGAAGGAATGACAATTTTCCTAAAAACTGTGTAAGTATAAGCAAGTAATATGAAAATGGAAGTTAATTTTCCACTCTTATCTTATATGCATTTTGTACATTAAATTTAAAAAAAAAAGGAAAAAACGTTCTAATGTGTATAAGACAAAATTGCTTTTATAAAATGTATTAGCTTATATGCAATTTTTTGGTAATGTAATCTAAAAGGACCATCAAATTTTCTCACTTACAAAAGAAAAGAAAATTACAATCTTTTATTTTCATTTTCTTAAGACGGTGATCAATGCTTTTTTTTTTAAAAAAGCAAGATAAACTACAAGATATGTGAATTTTTTTTCCTTTTTTCTATGGTAAGAAAGAATAGAATGTAGGTCATATTTAATAATGATTTTTATCTTTTAAATAACTTTTGAACTAAGTACACATTTGGTGTACTAGTATCTTACTTATTTTATTTTTATTATTTCTGTTTTTTTCATACAAAAATTGTATGAACAGGAAATACCACGTATGACTAAATAATTGAGTGCAATATTAAAACAAGTAAAAAAAAATCAAATTTTTCTTTTTAATTTTCTACTTACTATCAATCGTTTTAAAATTTCTGATAAATAGATTCTATTGCTTACCTGTAATTAAAAGAAAAAATCATCAATTAAAAATTACATAAAAGATAAATTAAGTACATATGTAGTACAAATGAAGAAGTAAACTGAATACATCTAAATAAAAAATAAAATTCTTCCTATTCGAATGGTACAGTATAACATATAATAGTAGCGTAATTTGAATGTATAAAATAATAGTGAATTTTTTCTCAATATACCTATTCTGTATTTCAATATCGACGTAGTTATCTATGTGTTTTTCCTTTGATTAAAATTTATAGAGAATAAAAAGTAAAATAAAATAATTCAAATGCGTATCTTTTTGTAACAAAATCAACCAAAGTATTTTCCACTTCATTGGAATATTCATTAAAATAATCCTTTTGAAAAAGTTTCAAGATGCATTTACATTTTTTATTTTTATTCATTGATACATGCGTATATATGTATATCTAGAAAATAATACACATACGTGTTATTAGTATTTTATTCTGAATATTAATGAAGATGGTGATAAAAGACAAAAAACTTCAAAATGTATAATTTATTTTGAGTGGTTTCCATAAGTCGACAATACACTCTTATATGCAGACATATGTATATACATAAGAGTATCTAACAAGATAAAAAATGTTTGATAATCTGACCATTCATTTCATTAAACTTTTTTCTTCTCAATATGTATTCAGTCAGAGTCACTAGTCAGACACGTGTGTATATTACATACTATTTGTATGCACTGATAGTTATTACAACAACAGCAAAAAAATCTGATTTTGCAATTTGGCAATATATTTACAATTTTATGCATTATTCATCAGCAAAATTAAGAAAGGTGTGATTTGCTTTTTCACACACGTATACCTACGTTATGTACACATTCATTCAGGAATACGTAATTTTCAATTAAATAATTTCTATGGAATACGTATGTATGTACATATTATATGTATGTACGTTATCTCATTTTATGTTAATATTGTATTTTATCTATACTAAAAATAAATTTTAGTTCACACATGTATATAATTCATATGTACATATGTATGTATATAATATATATATATGTTAATGTATGTATGTGTGTACGTACAGGAGTTTGCATAAATATCTGTATTCTGTATTTCTGCAAATCCGGGATGCATATAAAATAAAGAAAATCACTTACATGTAATATATAAATACCTAAATATATATGTAATGTGATTATACGTTGACATTTTGAACCAGGTGTTTATTACATAGATAAATAGATACATGCATGTGGTACGTATACTAAAAATTATGATGATGAAGATGATGATTTGAATAATTTTATAATTATGATGATGCATGAAACATATTATATTATGTTTATGTATCTTTATATATGTATGTATGTAAACATACATAGAAATGTGCATAACATGTAACGTGTAAATTTAATATTCTGCGGTTACATAACGTAGATAGGTCAACGATTTGTCTTCTTTTCGAATGTTTTTTGAGAATCTGTCATGTATCATATTCATATATAAACATACTTACACTTTTATTCGTGTTTAAGTGTGTGGATGACATTAAGCCGGATGATAGAAATTATTTACAGTTACGTTCAATATATTACTCTGAAGTAAATATTGTGCACAAATTATCTACAAATTACATTGCTTATGTAACACACATTTTTCATACATTATGTAAATATTACAAAACCATTGTATAAAGATTTTCAACAAGTAAGATTAGTGTTAAGGAAAAAATACGTTCCCGTTACAATCCTTGAAAAAATAACTGTACAATACATTCAAACTTTCTTTACTAATACATTGCTAATAGCAAAGCATTACTAAAAATAGATAGCAATATTATTTACATTAAACGAAAAAGGAAAAAAAATTTACACGTGTTAATATGATATTTAATTTGTAAATAAATTATAGATGTCAGCATTCAAATTTTATTTTCACCATTTTCATATGATCGTTAATGATTTTTCAAAAATTTAAAAATTTAAAAAGTTAAATTCAAATTCAAAATTTAAAATTAAACAAAAACACAAAATGTTCAAAAATGTAATTAACAATCTTTCGATCCTTCCATTTTCAATCCTTCATGTATACAAACTAATTATCCTAATATCAATATTGTAATATCAATATGTTATCTACATTCATGTATACATACTATACATATGTAAATTGTTATACTAACCGAAAAATTGAATTCAATTTTATTCACAATAGTTTTCAAAAATAATGAATTACAAAACAGCCAACTTGAAATTATTTTTCCATTATCAATTAATTTTATTGTAATAAATAAAAAAGAAATATTTTAGGAAAGCATGTAATTCAAATATTTTACGATTTTTAAGTAAACATTTTTTAAAAAAAATTGTCTTTCCTACCTGAAAATAACGATATGTTAATATTATATTACACTGAACCTTTTCATAATCTTATAACAGATTGTAAAATGTACATTGAACCTAAGTTCATTAGGATCAGCATTATATTAGTGATGGCAGGTAAAATAAAAATTATTTACGTAGAAATTAAAACGACCCTTACAATAGAAAAAAAAACAGACGAAATGTATTATAAATTCAAAATTAGTCTTTTTTTAAACTCATAATATACATACGTATGTAGTCATGCTATAATATTGCATAATAACATAACGCTTCTTTCGACCCAATTTTATTAAAAGCATGCTCTAAAAATATATTGGAGTAAGTTTAAAAGGTACTCGGAGTGTGAAAAAAATTTTTTTTGAATACCAAAAAATTTAAGTTGTTATAACTTATTATGATAAATGACAGTGGTAAAAAGAAATGACGCTATTAATTTACCACATACATATTCTGAAAAAAAAGGAACATGTCAAATGCATTCGATAATAATTTTTAAATGTATTAGCAAAACATAATCTGATTTACATTGCGTTAATAATTTTTCAAATTATTCCTTGTTTAGAACATTTTATAATTATTTTATGTAATATCAGATGATTAAATTTGCAAAAAAACAGTAAATTATTTCGTTGCCGAGGTGGATTCAATTTTTCTTCTTTCTTTGTTTTGTAACCTCGAACAACGAACATATGGAAAACGTCAAACGAAATAATTGAAAATATGTAAACATTCCCGCGTTTTTATAGTTTATGTAGTGAAAATTAATTATTTTCTAAATATTTTTATCTGATTTATTAAAAATTTATTAAATTCGGTAAAAACATACGTTTTTTAAATTGTGAGAATGTGTTTTATGTTAGTATTTGTTTTCTAATTGTGAAATAAAATCTAATTCGGTGTACAAGCAATGGAGAAATTATGTCCCATTTTAATTTGTAATTAAAAAGGAATGTGTTTCATAAATATTAATATTTTTTAATTTTTTATACAAATTAAGTGTTCTACTTTGCATATGATTTTACAAAATCATAAATAAATCGTGAAAATAATTAGAAATAATATCATTAAAATAGTATTGTTTGTGCATGAAAGCACGTGGTACCACACATACTAATGTACTCGTCAGTGAGCCATAAAACGTGTAAAAATTGTGTACGAATATTGTCAGTGAACTGGTGAACTAAGACACTTACTGTCGTCAGTGAACTGAAAAATTTTGCATGAAATTTAGGCATTTCGGGAGGTGGTGCGGCGAAGGGTCGTTAATTTGTCCATATATTTTGTTCTTCGCGCAAGTTAGAATTTTCATTTAAAATATAATTGTTACTTTTTTACCAATGTAAAAAATTTTTAATATTTTTTTTGATTTTTTTTAACCGTTATATAACGGTAAAAGCAGTCTAGCTCTTTTCCTTTTTTATCTTCAATAAGAGTCTCAAAACTTTATTTTACCTGAACCCTGACAAAACAATGAAGCTTAAAGTTTAAAAAGGGATAAATAAGAGCGTTAATGAGAAAATTACTAGATAACTACTAGAGCTAGCGATAGAATAGCATCTAGTAGTTATAAAATGTAATGTTTCCGTTCAAAGCATTCAAAAAAATCAAAAAAAGTTTTGTATTGTATGCATAGGTGCATATTATAATGTACAATATATATACCTATAACTGCATAGAGTATGTTATGTTCATGTAGTTTCCTTTTGTTTTCCTAATAATAATCTAAAAGAATTTTAATCATGTATGCACGCACTATGCGCCCATATTACTCTTGAGAATTCAATTCAATTCATACTAAAAAAAAGAAACAATTTATCTAATGTATGTGCATTGTTTCTATTTGAATAGAACAATGAGATGATAAGTAATTATGCGAATAAAATTTTTATTAACAATAAATTTAAAATTAATTCAACAATGTGTAAATTAGCATTATCATAAGGCATCTATTCTTCCATTGGTTCTTACGCAATTTTTCCAAAATGTAAACAAAAGCTGTTTCCTTCCTTTAAAAGATTTCAAAAATATTTAATCTTCAAAAATGGTTAGTTGAAAATATTTGAATTGAATTGGAATGAAAATATCACAACATAAGCATTCTCTTTTTTGATAAAAGTACATTAACCCTTATAATTCAGTATATTCAAAATAAATTTTAAAAAACAAATCATTTGGTTCTGTTGCTGTCAACATCTCATAATTTGCTTTTATTGGCTTATATATGCTGTGAAAAACAAAGTACATTCTGTTAGAAGGCCTAAACTCAAAATAATTTACGTTCATATGTACATATATACATATTACAACAATGATTCTGACATACGTACTACATACATGCATTTAATAAACGAGTGATATATGTACATAATACAATAATACATATAAGTAGTTCAATATCATATAGCACATATGTACATACATATGTTTATATTATGTTTATATAAAATAAACTAATGAAAAAATACAGTTATTATTTTCCATAAATTAAAAATATTAAAAAGTTAATTGATTTTGCATATTTTAGCTACGCTATGTTTTATTAAATATTTTTTCTTTTATAAATATACCTACATATGAAAAATTTCATTCGACATGTGTATAAAATGCGGGTGTATGTTGACCTTCAATTGCTCATTAAAAATAATACAATTATAAATGATTAATTTTCAATATCAGCATGGTTTGTTAAATATTATATAAATTCTTATCACCAACGCCAATTCTACACATATGGCACTTTAATTAGGTTTTATAATAACTGGTAGAGTCTCTCCGTGAATGATTTTTAATGCACGTTTTATGAAAACGATATTGCAATATTTACGGAGCACAAAATACTCTGCAATCCAATATCCATATCCAATTTATCTTTGACAAACGCCATGTCATCTATGAAAATAAATATAATATTCAAGAGCGCTATACAATAACACCCGTCTTCCACAATGTCCAAAAGGCAACTGAATTGAGTGATCACTGATCAATGATCATTATCATTTATCAACCATTATTTATTTATGATACTGTTATTGTACGTCTACACTGTACCCACAGTTCACACTGACTGTGCTGTGACTACTGACCAGTGTTGCCACTTTACCACAATTGTGGTAGATTTACCACTTTTTCGTTAAATTTGGTGATCTACCACATCTACCACTATTAAGTTCAAATCTACCACATTTTTCTATTCTTTTCAATGGTATGATAATTTTATCATTCTTTATCTATTATCCTATTTTATTCATTAGAAGTCACATTCATGTAATAAAAATATTTAAAACAATGTATTTTCACTTATTTTGACTGTGGGCTCTAATCTACCATTTAAATATCTCAATCTACCACATTTTTCAGGACTTATCTACCACATTTATTTAAATATAAGTGGCAACACTGCTACTGACTGGGCTGGACTACTAATTGCTATGTGCTTATGCTTTATGTTATTGCTATGTAAATGTAATATGTATACACATAAAAGTTAATAAAGAAGCGAAAGCAAACAAGAATAACTGAGATTGTCATTTAAAATGAAGTATTAAAAACTGGTTGAATCGTCTAAATGTGATACGTGTAATAAGACAAAAAATAAGAAATACATATATGTATATATATACAGGAAAAGAGTACCATTTTACATTACACATAAAAAAATTATTCTATTTTGTATGGAGTAATAAAGAATTCTGGTTACACCGGTAATGAAACACTCTTATTAGAAATAACGAAAAAAGGACAAAGTCACATGCACTTACACCATACGATCTTATTAATAGTGTATTTTTTATTCTTATCAATAGAATATTTAACATACGTACATACATACATATACATATGTAAGAGATCTATAAATTAAACATGATAGGTATACACCTTTATTGTACTCAATTTAATAGTTAAAATGGACATCAAGAGAAAAATGAGTTTCATAAACACATACAATACAGCACAGAAATCATAAAAGAAAACATAAATTATTTTTGTTAATTTTTAACAATTTCTTAGGTTCTTATTAAATTAATTTAATTTTTCTCATCACATTACCTCAAACTTGAAAATGTAAGATATATAATTTTCCGGTTTTAACTTGTTATTTTTTGAAAATTATCTAAATTAAGTTTCAATTAATATGTATATAGCTATTATGATTATCAGTAATATTAATAGCCAAAAGCTACATACATATTTAAACAAATACCTAAAAAAAACTAATTTGATGAAATTTACGCTTACTTTTGAACCTTATTGTCTTAAAAGTTTTAGACTTATTTGTATGTGAATTAGGTATCTACAGTCATTATTATAATAATATACAAAGTTTACAATGTTTCATTTTGAATGTTAGTATAACATCTTGACCCCAATAAATTTTTGTAAATAATATAATAAGACACATAATTAAAGTCTGTACATATTTGGTAATGATATCTATTGATATATAATAAAGAATGCTATTAAATTCATTTCACTTCCTTTTCATAAGACATTCACTTTGTAATTACACATGGATACAAAACACTTTTTTTCTATGTGTGAGTGAAAAGTATATATAAAATCAAAACATGAGTTTGTTTATTTATTTGACCCTATTTTTAAATTTGAATAAAATTACTTTGTGTATTTTATGCGTACGTATAAACAAAAATGAAAAGCTAGATTTTCTCAAATATACCTACATAACTGTTTATTTATATACTATGTAGATATTTTGTGGTAAAAATATTCAATTCAAAGTCTTAAAGGCGATAAACAGAAAAGTTCATTTTTTATTATTTTTTTCCTCTTCTAAACTAAATAATCCTAGAAACAAAGTAAACAGTATTCTTCAATAGTAAAAAGAAAGATTATGTAAAGTTTTATTTATTTTTATTTCGAAGTTTTATTTAAACAAAAATTCAATAAAAAAAAAAGCTAAACATATTTACAATGACATTTAAGACTTTTAAAATCATTTTTTATTTATCAAATTTGTTATTTTTTTCTTATTTTTTCATTTTCTTCGTTTTTAATTTGAATAATACACTTCTACTGTATGTAATCCTTTTGCCTTCATTATTTCTTAGAAAAAAATAAATTGATGTTTTTTTGTTTTTTGTATGATTCTACTTATGTTCATGTGTATTTGCATGAGCAGTTGCATTTGAGCACTTTTCCATTTCAATTATAATTTGTGACTTTCTACTAATGTTATCATGAATTTTTTATTATAACATGATACAAATTGCTTACTAACTTTGTATATAAGAACTTTTGAAATACTACAATTTAACGTTCTTATTCATATACACATATGCACTTATGTATTCAGATAGATGGTATATGTATATAGATGGTAAATAGTAAAAACATTGTTCATTGACTTGTATTTTTTAAATACATTTATGTACAAGATTTTTTATTTTTCACGTACATGTATAAATGTATATGTATATGAAATTATCAAGTATTGTCAGGTGAAATGAACGAGCTGTACATGTGTACTTGTTACACAGATATCTTAATACATACTTGTACATACTTGTCAGGTACATGTACTTTAAATTGCATAGACATTTAAGTGTATGTATTTTTATCCTTTCAGGTCAATGTCTTCAAAAAATCTATTTTTCAATATACACATCCATAAACGTACATCACATTTTGTACACGTATGTAGTGTTAGTTATATGCAAATGTTATATGAAAAGGAAATAAAAATCCTCATAAAAATAAAGTCCTTATTCAAAAAATAAAAAATGAATACTAAAATGAAAAAGAATTAAAAACGGTACATTAAATGTGGGCTAAGACATTATTATTTAAACTTAAGCTAAATTCTATTCAATTTTTAACATTGTCATTGAAATTTTATTGAAGAATTTTTTTCAAATACTTCATAATTTGTATGTCAATGTATTGAGAATAATGATATTTCGTTAGTTTACAGCATGTGTTTTTCTTTGTGATTTTTCCAAAATTATTACTCTATTATTTATTTACTTTTTACAATTACATATTCAAATGTGTCATATAATTTTATCCTTTCACGTCATTAGATTGTTTTTTTCTATTACTTTATTGGTTGTGTAATAATTCAACAGACTTATATTCCAACTCAAATGAAAACAAATGATAAATTGACAGTTATAAAAAAAAAAACAATTGACGGGACAGGTAATAAAAATCCCACACTATTTTATTTTCTAAATGTCTTTAACATTCTGATTTGTTAAAGTTAAATAAATTATCCACATATGTTTCATATACATATTATTTAACCTAAATCAAATAGCAAGGATAAAATTTTTGTTTTAAATTGACATGCAAATGGATATTTAGTACGATGAATACATTTTATTTTCATTTTCAATTCAATATAAAAGCATAAAAGTATAAATAAAGTTATATAGTACTATTTTGAAAATACGATTATATTGGAAAAAAAAAAAGAAAAATCTTTTGTATCTTTAGCTAGATGGTAAGTGCTTACGTAATTTCACTTTTTGTTAAAGAATATTCAAATTTTATTTTTATTTACGTAATTTGTATGGTATTTTTCATTTTCAAGAATTTTGTATAAAATTCTAAAGGGCTGATATTTTATACACACATAAAATGAACATGAAGAATATTTTCTTTTATTCGTTTTCACTTAGCTACATCTTTTGTTATATATGTACAAATTTAATAAACATTTTTTCAAATAAAATGAAAATTTGCTTACATTAACTTTTTTTTTTTTTTGTTAAGAAAAAGAAAAGAAAAACAATGTACATATAAAATGAGATTGTAAGTAAAAGAGTACAAAGAAGTGGAAAAAAAAATTTTTTTAATAGGTGTAACTTTTTAAATCTTCTAAAAATTTTACTTTGAATGAAAAGTATAAAAAAAATAAAGAAATTTGAAATTAATGTATGTATTTTTTTTTTTTTCATTTAATGTTATTCAACTCTCTGTTAATTATTTTGTAATTTATATATGAACACAAGCAGATAGTACCAAAAATGATTATTTAAATTTATTTTTTTCATTTTAATGAATTTAAATTTAGCAAAAAAATTTTTCTTATGGTAATGAACTAAGAATTTTTTTTTTCGCGTTATTGATTGATGTTTGAAAGATTTATGAACACGACGAAAATTTGAATAAATTATTTAAAAATATATTTCAAAAAAAAAAAAAATTCAAAATAAAAGGAAACTAATAATTCTATTTTATTATTTGAAAATTTGTTGAAATCATAACAAAAATAAATAAATTGAATTAAGCAAGTACATATACGTTGATACTTTGAGATATTATGTATATGTCATTAAACTTTATAATAAAATCACATGAAATATAATACAAACACAATTCTTTTTTTAAATTTCTAATTTTATTGTGAAAAAAATAAAACGAAAAAAGATAAATTATTCTTTAATCCCACAATAATTTTTGAAAAAAACAAAAAAATCATTTGATTCCTTTGGGAATCATAAAAATAAAAAGTTTGAATATTGTATACAAACTGTTTTATGTATTTAGTTTTCATTCACAAAATAAGAAAACTAAGAAATATTTCAAGGTTTAAATTATTTCATCACAATTAGATATTAAAACTGTCATCATTTAATATGTATATGTATGTATGTACATATGTATATGACTCAAAAAAAAAAAAATGGAATTTATTTATTTTTATAAAATTTATCAATACTTTCATTTTTCAATAAAAAATTTTTTATTTAGAAATTTTTTTTTGAAAAAGTGAAAGCAATGATAATCGTTGATTAATGTTTTTCTTTTACATTATAATGATGAAACTTAGTTTCAAATGGAAGAACAAAATGAACCATACAGTGTTTTTCTTTTAAATTAAGAAACTTTGAGAAAAAAATGAAAATTAATTTGAAGAAAAAGTTAGAAGAAATCAAAAAAATGCATACCTCATGTGTTGGTATTTAAAGTTCAAATCATCTCAAAGAAACCATTATGTGAATGTTCGTTGCACGTATTAAATTTTTTTTTCTTTTCAAATAAATCGAACATTGTCCAATTACACAAATAATTGGAGAGAAAAACGTTTTGATAGAAAAACTGAAATTGCTTTTCTACAGGCACATACATAGGTGATAATATTAAAATTAAAAAAATAATAAATTTTTCTTGCTATTTTCTTCTTAAATTGAATGAAAATTCACAAGTTAAAAATTTTTTTTTTTTACTAGGGTGTGTACCATTATTACATGAAAATTTGAGTGAGCAATGTAACAGACAAACTGTCATTTTATGGTAAAACTTTAACAACATTCCATAAATTTGTTTTCGGTGTGCTACATCTCCGAAAAATAAAATTAAAATGTAAATAGCTAGTCATTATTAAAGAAGAAATTGTTATCTGTAAATTTGACTTCATCAATCAAAGTGACATTTAATTCAGAAAAAAAGAAACTCCTAGCGATTATCTTAGCCTTTATACGTGAAATAAATCTCTGACAAATTTATTTTATTCTATGTGAATTGTATGTACCTATGTGTGTAATTCGCATGGTTTATAATTGTATGTATGTACATATGTACATGTTAAATTATAGCGTTAAAATCTACATTTTAATTCTGTAATTTTTTTTTACATTTATGTTCAGTATTGTAAAACATAAAAACTACACGTGTGGTGAAAGTCTGAATTTTTTTCTTGTAATTTGAATACAAAAGGATTTTATAACTGTTGTTGCTTAATCTTTTTATGTACATAGGTTTATATGTATGAATGTGCAGAATTTAGCTTAAGGTGTTGTCTAGGTATTTTTATACAGACACATATATTACAGTGATGTAGCCACATATGTATGTATATCTATAAATTTATATTTATGTATACGTGTATTAATAAATAAATACATAAATATGTAAATGCATACTTATACATATGCACATAAAATCGTGTATCTACATACATATATCAAATGTACAAAAGTTACAAAAAACGATTCCCGCATCAATTCCCGTCATATTCTGCACAGTCATCATCAACAACAATCACTGTCATCATTATCATCGTCATTATCATTTTATTCAACCGTCTTCAGTGAATTTTTCTGTCAACAAACAATAGGACATAAGTCTTCAGATTTTTATGTGAATTTCGCATATAAATATACATACATACAAAAAAATATACACTTGGATATCAAAAGTATTCAAGATATAATCAAAGCATATACATATAACATAACCTTATAATTTTTGAATGTATAACATGTTAACATGTAAGAATAACGGATTATTGTTAAAACACATTTTTATGATACATTTAAAGCATCATAAAATCAAAGAGAATGCTACAGAAAACACTGAAGAAAAAACATTGAAAGTTCAGTTAGTAATATGATGATTTTATAACAATTTCTGAATTTAATGTTAACAACAGAATACGCACATTATTATTATTATTGTTTTTTTCTTCTTTTTTTTTGTTATAGGTACATAATAAATGAAAATTTTTTCGTCGTTCAAAAGTTGTATGAATTTTTTATATATTTTTAGGCTTTATAATGTTCCAAGTTTTCCAGTTTGCAGATTGCAAAAAAAAATTTAATTGAGAAAAAAAAAAATAAATAAAATAAAAATGTTGATGACCTGTAAAATTGTAATACAATTTTATAATTTGGTACAAGGTAAATAAAAATGTATAGATTTTAATTTTAACACTAAAATACAACCATGGTGCGTTTTTTTTTAAATTTTTAATCCTTTGGAAATTTATAATTTCATTTTTTTTACCAGAATTTTAATAAAGTTTTAATTTTTTACATTATAAACTTTTCGGTATACTGAAACGAAATTACAATTTTAATAAAGTTTCAAATTAATTAAATGTAAATTGCTAAATCAAAATTTCATATCTATAACGATACAATCTTTAATTACTTATTTCAAGTGAATTAAATCCAATATTTAATCAACAGAATAGCGAGAAATTTGTTTTTGATTAAAAATTTTATGAGCATTTGATTCCAAAAGATTTTTAAATATAGATCTTAACTGTATTTTTTATATACATCATTCATTTAATTAAGATTCAAAAGTTCTAGATTCTATTTAAAACAGCAATTAAGAAGATTTTCTTGCTGAATATTTAATTTAGAAGATTTACTAAAAATAATGTAGCATTTGAATAATATTTTACATTCATAAAAAAAGAACTGATTATAAATGTATATTTTGGCTTTATTCATATTTTTTTATATTTTTAAAGTAAATTAAGAATTTGGTAAACCAACGTATCATGCAATGTGATGTGTAATATACGTATAAGTAAATGGAAAAAAATTAAGTAAGATCCGGAAATATTTAATGTCATATGTATGTTAATTTCTTAATCAAAACGCCCGCATACTATCTGTTTAATGGCATCACTTAAAAATCTGCTAAAATAAGTCTATGCATACGAACAGTTGCGTTTAAAGAACGCACAAATGTATACATATACGTATATGTTTTTCCTCATATTTATTTAATATTTTTAAATATTTTTAATTTTAAATATTCTTTTGCAAAGGCATAAATACGAACGTATTTCCCAATCTACTTCATTAAAAACATAATTTTTGGCATTATATATACATTTATAGAAAATATCGATGCTCCAAATATATTTTATATATTTACTTTTATGTATCTGTATTCTATTTTAGAAATTTCAATTACATACTATGTACACATGATATTTTGTTTGCAATTTCAATTTTTCAATAAAATTTATGTGTATTTATTATACTTTTTCGCAGTTTAATATATGAAAACGTATAACACGTGAAATATTCTCGCTATTTTTGTGATAATGTTTTGAAAATTATATGGATTTCTCGAATATTTTATCGTATGTAATACTTTATACATATGTATGTACTTACATATCTTCATGAAAGTAAATATTTTATAAGTATACACACATGTATACTGTATAAATGAATAATGCATGAAAATATATATTATGCGTGTATATATAAAACCATCATAATATATAAAATAAATTTTGTATTCATATACAAATTTACATATGTATGGTATGTACATACATATGTACATATGTATGTATGTTTCGTAAAAATGTACATTTGATATACAAACGCAACATACAGGAAAGTGTTTATGTTGTAATTTGAGAGAATTTGCGGTATATTATAAAGAAAATGCATTATCGTGAATATGTACTTCATGTAAAATGTAGTCATCGTCATCGTCATCATCATCATCATCATCAAAATCTCATAGGATACACGTTTTATGACATCAGCAACAGGAAAATATGAATATATAAAATAATTTTATTTGTAAAACATTGCTGATAGCAGTAAATTAAGGATTCCTCTGTTTGTATACTACATATAAGTATTCTATATGTTGTAAATTTCAATCAATTCCACTTTCAAAAACGATATAAACAAATTTTAACTTTTAATGTATCAAATATGCGTACATTCATATATAGTACGGATGCACTTATGTGTACGTTTGAAATCTCTACACTAAAAGAGGATGCGGGATATCTTTGCACATAAATGTACGTAAAACATACATGTAATATCACATAGACGGAATATTTAATGAAGCTTTAGAAGCAATAATATATTTTTTTTTTTGATTACATGGTTTATCTACATCTTGAATATTGTAAGCTTTTTTTTGAATTTTCTTCTTTTTATTTTTTTTTCTGTAATAATTATTTTGGTGTCTAATAAATTTTCATGTTTTTCACATTAAAATTGGATAACAAGAAAAATACTTACTAGACATTTTTGAAAATTTATTTACTTTTTGTAAAGTCTACAATTGAAGTGAATTCGAATGGAGTATAATTTGTCTAAGTATCATCACTTATTATATTTTTTCTACTTTTATTACAAGTTTTGTGAAAAAAAAAAAAAAGTTACAAATTCAAAAACAAAAAATTTTCTTTTTTTTATCGTACTTACAACTACTTCGATAAAAAATAGTTGATCCAATCAAAAGCACAAAAAATTAAAAATTAATGAACAAAATTTTTTTAAAATATGTACGTAATGAAAAATAAAAAATTCTAATCAAAACTAAATAATAATTTGAAATTTTTTTTGAACAATTTTTGAACAGCAAAGATAAACTAGTGTGCGTCAGACTACAATATTGCAAAATAAATAAATAAAAAAAAGTTAGTTACTTAAATTCTTGTTAATGAACTCTTCATTTTGTTCATTCGCCAAAAAAATTTTTATTCGCTCATTTAAAATTTCAAAAGACGATAAAAAAAAGTTGAAATTTGTTAAAATTGTTGAACGCTGACAATTTTGTTTTAATATTATTAAAATAGAAAAGAAATTAATTAGCTCTTATTATACTGTATCAAAATTGTATGTATTATGTATAATGTATACATGATGCGTATGAATGAGGAATAAATGAGAATTCAGTTGAAAATATTAATTAAGTTTGAAGGCATATCAGTAATGACTTTTTTTTTGTTTTAAATAATAAATGAAAATAAAAATAAAAATAAAATATAGAACGTGTTATATTATATCATAAAATGTATCTAATGCTTAATGCCTCAATTGCCTCAATGCATTTGAATGTACATACATACATAATATATTGTAAATTAAAATGCACAGTATGTTAATTTTGTTGTAGTGTAATAATATATGTTTGTCAATTGTTCTAAAACAAAATTTTTTATAAAATTAACTTAAATTGTTTGTAGTATTCGGAACAAATGTTTAAGTAAAATTATCTTGAAAAATCTTATGTGTGTATATAGTACATGTAATAGAAACATAAGTATTATTTAAATTTGAATAATGACGATGAAAATTAGAAAATTTTTTTATTTATGTATATTCATATAAATAAAATTCTTCAAGTTGAAATTTAAGAAATATGACTGTAATTTATTTGGCACAGCCTCTATACGTTTATTTGTGTGTTGATATGTACATTGATGTGCACGCAAATGTGCGGGTATATCGTAGATATAAATTTTGGTGGGTGTCATTGATTAATGAAATCATTTTAGGTCAATTAATTTGAATTGAAATCAATGTGATAAATATCATATATGTTAAACACATGATCACTTTTTTCCAATTTTAAAACAAAGAAAAAGTAGAAAAAGGCATTTTAAATAAAATTTATATGAACATTGAAATATGAATTTGAGAAAATTTTTAAATTTATAAATACGATAATAATATAAAATTAAGATTGTAAAATTTTCTAGATGATTTAACATTCTAAATTTATTTTTGCGGTTTGTATTGCTTTTTTGAAAAAAGCATACTATGTGTATGTGAAACTAAATAGAACTTTTACTAAAAGCAGGTGGAAATTTTTTGATAATTTTTCCCAACACGAAAAAATCCAATTAACACTTTTTAATAGCCATCGCAAAACTTGAAAGTAAAAAAAAACGTGTAATAATCATAAAATTCTATTTTCTACAACATGTCACGTTTGCAACATAAACTTTATCTTTGTATATTGATCATCATAACACAATACATAATTCTGTGAAAGTTTTTAATACACATCATTTATTACCAAATACCAATAGTACGGTTAAATTTTAAACAAAGTTTCTTTCATTTATTTCAAAGTTTTTTAATTTTTTTTTTAAATTCATTTTTTATTTTCTTTTGTTTGATGGCAATTCAGTTTCTTAAATAAATAATTAAAAAGTTTGAAAAATATAAATTTTATTTGTTTTTTATCTTGAGGAGAATGAAAAATGTTTATCAACTAAAAAAGTACACTCGATTGATATTTATAACTAACAAAAAGAAAACTAGAAAATATTTTGATTTGAGAGGTTTCTACCTATGTATATATATACCAACATATATATACTAAACAAAATGTACAAAAGGAAGAGGAAATGAATTTTATTAATTGATTTCTCAAAAGTTCTAAAGTAATAAAATGAAAATTTAAAAAAAAGGTACAAATGCAATTACTATTCGATTACAATATGCCATTTAATTTTCAAATTTTTCAAATTCAATTTAATTCTTTTTTCCATTTTTAATTATTCAATTTTTATATGTAAATTGAAAATACCTACTAATTTATTGGCTTGTTTTTGCTTTTATTTTTCTTTTATTGGACTTTTAATTTTATTTCATAGTACTAAATTTAAATGTGTATACAAATTGTTGTTTTCCATTAATATTACATTGAACCAGAAAAATAAATCTACTGCAAAAAATAAGATTAATTAGAATAGAATTGATTATTTCCACGCATTTGAATTGCATTAACTTTTTTTTTTCTCTCTCTCTCTAAATAAAGGATTGCATACTGTTTGTGAATGCATTTCTGTGATATGTGTAAAATGCAATTTCAAAATGTGTTATTTAGAATATAATATGTAAAATAACATATGTGAGCAAATACGATTGTTGTGCAGATTGTGTTAATTTGTGCATTAAATTTTCTATTATAAAGTGGGAAGTACATAATAATATGTTTAGTGTAGAAATGAAAATATTTCATATTTATTGTTTATTAAAAATTCTATGTCAAATCCAAATGATAATTAATAATCATAAAATGAAATCTATTGAAAAATAACGGTGGCAACTTATTAAAACTTATTAACAGATTTGATAATTTTTAATTTGTATGACAACAAATTTTTAATGTCGTGCTTTGATATATATGTATGTACATAGTAAATATTATGAGTAGGTGCAAAAAATAGCATCCCACATACATATGTACATGTGTCTTTTGTCAAATTATAATTCATTATACATTTATGAATTTTTTAACATATTACATGTACTTGGTTATTAATATTAGGTCGATCTTGATTTATTCTTCAAATTTGCATTTGTATTTGCAAATATTGTATGTTCATTTAAAAAAAAAATATATATATATATATATATTAATAAAAATTTAATCTTTCTTTGCAGATTATTGTACACAATATGGGCTACAAAAAATGTAATGAGTGACATTATAAAAATTGATAATTCACATATTGTGGTCAAACTAACTAATCAACTTATACCAACATTGTTGTGCTATTACAACTTTTAATTTCGTGTAAAACTTCAATTAATCTCCTAATGTCGTAAATAGTAATCTCTTTTGTTGACAATAAAATGAAAATCTGCTTTAGACATTCTATTAAATTAATACGGCATGTACATATGTTCACAAATACACATGCATGTATGTGTGTATTCCAGCTGTGTAATTAATTTAGTATATATATGTACACCTAGTTATACGTAATCACTATAATCATAAAATAAAAAATATATATTTTGGGTTTTTGTCTTTATAACGAATTACATTACATCATTTTTTGATTTAGGCTATTTTTCACCTTTAACAAAAACATTATAATTCAATAAAATCTCGATAAAATCAAATAAAATCGTAATAAAAAATTGTATTTTTTGTTTTTGTTGTTTCTAATAATAAATACAACAAACATTACATTAATAACACATACATGTGTGTAGAGTATTCCATATAAATGATATAAATTTATTATTTCTGTACATTTTTTCGCAATAGTGTGGGTGTTTATATATATATCAAGATCCTGAATAATTCGACGATGTGTTAGAATTCACACATAACGTAAATAGGCATTTGAAAAGTAACCGAATAAGCAATTATATACGAAAAAAAAAACTGAAGAAACAATAGAGCGAAGTATATTCTATCGAGAAAATGTTAATAGTTGTATCCAAGGGCGAGAAAATTTGCCAAAAAAGGCAAAAAGAAAAATATGTACAAATCAAGTACAAGAAAAGAAAAAAAAAGTGAAAACAAAATAGACGACCGAAAAAACAATAATGCGAACAGCAGGAATGTAATTTCATGAAATATTCAAGATATATACCCGCATGTGTGGCTATGTATACAGTACGTGTACGTTATACATATAAAATAATGGGCATTATGAAGCCATCCAACGAAAAAAAAGATGAAACGGAATTAAATTGATTATCCTGATTCACGTAAGTGAACACAAAATGAAATATTTAAATGAGCAACAAATAATTTTTTTCTATTTACTATCTCTGATATAAAAAAAAAAAACGTAAAAGAAAAATCTTTAAGAAATTTTTTAAAGATATTTCTGGGTATAGCACATAGACCCTTCTAATTCGACGAAACCAATCAAAGCGCACAAAAGTGAAAATACCATATTTAATCACTTTCTTTTTTAATAATTTGTTCTTTCCTTTTGTGTTGGAAAATGACATCAAATACATATGTAGTTATTTCTTTTGAATATAAAAATTTCAATCAAATACATTTCAAAAAAAGACAATTTTCTTTACACTGATAAGATGTTATGAAAAAATCTTTTAAAATATCATTTTAACAAGAAGTACAATGTCATCGGAAATTAAAAATATAAAAATGTAAAAAAAAAGATAAATACAAAAAAAATGAAGAAGTAATAATCTACAAAACAGAAAATGGATAAAGAACAGCTGCGGTAAAAATATAAATAGAAAACAAAATAGATAAAATAAATGAAAAAGAAAAAAAGAAAAAATTGCTGACCATTAAGTACTAATAATTTTCAGGCTCAAATAATCTCAAAATGAAAAATAAAAATAAAATGATTAAAATTTTATTATATGAATAAAACTTTAATATCCTTTTTGTAGAAAATCATTTAAGACATGTACATATATAAAAAAATAACTGAAATCAACCCTATTGCTATAGAAATACACATTACGTATGTACGAGTATATACAAAAAGCGGTTTAGGAAATTCTTAATTCTATATTATACATTTAAAGGCATTATAATTCTGACTTTTCTATTTCCCTTATACTTTTTTAAAATCCTTATGAATAAATTGCACGAAAGTTTTTGTCATTTATTTCTCTTGTGTATATATACAAACAAATGAAAATATAAAAAAATAAAAATTAAAAAGAAAAACATAAGCATTCATATTTTGTATCAGTATATTTACGTAAATGAAAATAAAAATAAAATAAAAAAATGAACATGAAAGAAAAACCACAATATCCGATTTTCATTGCGCTTATTTTATTATATAAAAATCCGCTTTTATAAAAATTCAAACCGTTTTCATTTAGTACACTTGGATAATCTATATATACAAATATACATACGAATATTTTGTAGAAAAGTAAATATTTGTGTATGTGAAGTAGTTTCATTTTATAGAGTATTTAATTTTTTTTTCCCTGAATTTGTTTCTAGTACTGGTTTATTTTGGAAAGTTTTTAACTTATACTAAAAATGTAATTTTCCATTTTTTCCTGTACTAATTAACGTATTTTTCTTCATTATGTATTTGTAAGCACTTCATATTTACATGTACATGAAATACATTTTATATTTACAATTTTGTGTTTTATATTAAAAGGAGCAAAAGAAAAAAATAATGAAAATAATAAAGGTAAAAATTGTGTAATGATTTTCAAGTACGCAGAAAAAGTACAGGTGAAACGAGGTAATCAAAATATTATTACTTTTTTTTTGTTTTTTGAAAATAAAAAACCGAAAATGAAAAAATCACGTTATGAACATACATACATACATACACGTACATGCATGTTCATGTTATTATACACCTGTGAATATGCATAGTACCAGATAGTACGTATGTATGTTATTTAACAAAATTGTGTGAATGTACATATATGTACAGATTGTATATATGTATATTCGTTTATATTTATTTTGTAATTCTGGTAATACGGTAATATACACATATGTAGGTACCTACCTGGTACATGATTATAATTAATATGTCCAAGAGTAGAGTAGAGTAATTGGATGTTGTTTAGTAGTAATTTTGCTAATTTGAAATTCTTGCACGTGCTTATATATGTATGTAATTTGGTAAAAAAAAAATATATATTCTCTTGTTTTAATCTTGTTCTTTCTAGTTATCTATTATCATAAAATGAATACAAATTTTATACGTGTCTATATTATGTTCTAAAAATTTTCCTAAAGAAAGAAAATATTCGTTTTCTTCTTTTTCTTTTCTTTGGTTTAAAAAAGAAAAACTTTTTGCGTTATTAAACAATTAGAAGAACGTAAGATTTAATATAGATTTTAGTTACTTGCAAGCAATAAGAGCAATGACCATAAGAATCTCAATGCCTACAGATATTTTTAGAGGATTTCCCTTATAAAGTTTTTCTCAGGTTTACATCATAAAATGCTGATGGTTTTTTTTTTACCTTTAATGGGAACACATCCCTAATTTGTCTTTATTTAACCACTTTTTATTTTTGTTTTAATTTTTTTGAATTATTTATTATTTTTTTATGTTTTTACAAAATTATTACTTTTAAATGTTTTTATTTAGAATAATATGTTTGTAATTCAGAAAATGAAGAACAACTTTTGTAAATTGAAATATTTTTGGTTAATACATATGTAAGTATGTATACATATGTACGTACATCAATATTTTGGGCGGTATATATACGTGTTGCTTAAATTTTATGTCACATTGAAACATGTTTTGAATAATAAATGAATATTTTTAGTTAAAAATAAACTCATAAAATGATAAAGAAAAAAAAATTATATTTAAGAATATTTACGAAATATTGTTATATTATTTTTGTAATACTTTTTACCACACATTATCATATAATATCACACAAATATTATGTGTATACGTTTTACATATGAAAATTAAGTTCAGATATGTATATGTATGTATGTATTTATATGTATACCTACTTGCATAGAACAAGCAGACTTGGTATAATCAAGAAATCAACCAGGTAGGCATATTTAAATTATTTAAAAGGTACCTATACAATATATACATTACACAAATGTGCATACGTACTCATACACATACTCAGGTAAATAAAATAAAAGTATTCATTCATTTTCATGGTTAATAAATTTTAGTTTATTTTTTCATTTTTATTTTATTTTTTAAATTCAATTCATTTGTATACGTGACTATACATATAGCCCCCCTCATATCTTTTGCAGCATTTTGTTACAAGTTGTATATATTGCATCAATAACATTGATGCTTTCAAAGAAAAAGGAAGGCTTTACTTACAATTTTATGTATAAGTACACGAACATAATTTACATATGCAGTAATGTCTGGTGTTTATACAGCAATATTTTTCATATCGTTAGTATTTATACATACATTTTATGAATAATCAAAAATATGGTCTCTTATTCCTTTTTATTTTTAACCATATTTATTTTATTTAATTTACTTATTTATTTTTCTTTTATATAAAAGGAAAAGACATCACACATGTGAAATGAATTTAATTTTAATGTATGAAATTGTACAAGTCCAGACAGAATTCATCATCAACCAAACATTATATATAGGTACATATGTATACATTCATGGATGTACATATACATATTACCACTTTCAAACAACTTTAACTTAACAATTTCTTTTTTTTTATAACTCTTGTTTTTTCATATCAAGTTATTATTATGTACTTGTATTTTCATCTTTTAAATAATATTTCATATATTTTACTTTTATTTTTATTTTTGACATAATGGTCTGTAAATAATAAAAAGGACAACAAACCCCTGTCAACAAACTTATCGCTTGCAACAGATTGCTCATACTTAAACAGTTACAAAAATTTATAAAAATATATATATACGTGCATGTATGTATAGAATAAAACACAAAAAATTATGATGATGATTTGATGATGTACATATGTACATATCCATATATAGATGATGATAATAATAATGAGTAAATCTAACTCTGCAAAAAGTATAAAAAAACAAAAGGAGGAGGCAAAAAACTAAAAACAAAAAAAAAATTGAAAACTAATACAACAGAGAAAGGAAAAAATAAAATGATGTATTATTTTTAAAATGACAAAAGAGAGACATCTTTCTGTACGTTATATGTTATATTAAGTATATTATATACTTTGTAACTTTGTGTATTGTATGTATGTATAGCATTAATGTACATCATGAATTTGTTCAACATTTTGCATTCATATATGACATATAGCCAACAGACAAATGAATGATTAGTGCTTGAAAATAAAGAGGCGCCACAAAGCCTCCGGTGTAGGCGTTCATTTTCTCATTTTCATTTAACACTAATTATGCGTGCAGACAGAGGTGAAGCAAAATGCACATTACTTACATATATATGTAGCTGTAATACCTCAACGTCAGCTATTTATGTACATACAATTTGACTGTACTAATAGCTAATGTAGTACGTATCTAAGATTTCATGGTTTCATTAAAACATAGTCCTATTCATCCAACAAATGTGTGTACACAGATGATTACATATGTACATATTTTCCAGTCTAAATCAGCCTACTCTTTTCTGAGACAAGATATGGGTCTTGAAGCTTAGATTATGGGATCAAGATTTTTGCCATCAGCATCGTCATCATCATCATAATAGCAAAAATACATTAAATTCATCTATTTAAATTTTAAAGATTTAATCGTCCTACAAAATATATGTAACTATATTATAACAACAAATAATCACAAAATCAAATTTGATTTTTGCTTTTTTGTTTGTATTTAAAAAAAAAAATGAAATAAAATAAAAAATGTAGTCGCCAAATAATAGTTTTGACCTAAACTTCAAACCTTCAGGTAAAAAGATTTATGAAATTTTTACTTACATTTTTTTATTTATTTCTAGCATGTACGTACAGTTCAATAAATTTTATTATTTTATGTACGTACATATGTACATATGATATACCTAACTTCATACCTGTGTAACTACGCTAAAATAATAATAATCATAGCATTTACTACATTCAGGAAGAGGAAAAAAATTGATTTTTATAGATTCTTCCATTTTATACATTATACAGATAGATACTTTTATTTAACACACGTATGTTAGCTTTTGCTGTTTGTTGATTTACAGCACAATGCAATGTAAAAATTCATAAGAATTATTATATTTTATGCTATATCACGACAATATATGTGTATGTGTGTGTACAATGCATGTAATAGCAACAAAGTTATTTTTCTTTTCTTTTTTTAATCTGATAGAGTCATTTGTGGGGGTGTTTTGAAATACAAAAATCAAAGTATAGAACTTTGAAAAACATGAAAAAAAACATTGTTTAGTTCAATATACTTTCTGTTTTGATTCTTCTTATTTCACGATGTATTTGCATACATATAATACTTATTGCAAGAAATTTATATAGTAAGTACTGAATATGTTTTTATTTTATAATATGAATGCAAACTGAAATTTGAGATCATTGGATATTATTTAACTAAAGTAAGAAAAAAATGTAAAAGATAAATAAAAGCAACAAAAAATATAAAGTAATGGTATAAAACTATAAGCTTGAAAGTGTATATAAGAATATTTCTTTTTTTTTTTTTTACTTTTGCTTTTTATGTTGTAAGTTTCAGCAAGTTTTTTGTAATCTGATTATGTAGTGTATACAAAATATGAATATTATTTTATGCAATTTTACATAATAAATGCATATTATTTATGATTGGATATTTTCGTTTTCTTATATGTACATATTTCAAAATATTATTTACTATGTTACGTATAATGATATTCAGATTATAATTCTTAAGAAGCCCCAATATAAAGGCGAATCTATATTTTATATGAGAGCATATATACAAATCTTTATTCGATGTTAATACACGTATACAGTTAACATACAAGAGTATAATGATAAATTTTTAAGCTGGTTATCGACCTTATCCTATTCATGATGGGAAAGTATTTAGAAGTTTCTGAAAATTTTATTCATAAACAATTGAAAATTATTACATTACATCTGAATGTGGAGGACATAAAAAATACTCTTTTGCGGTTCCTTCTATAATACCATAATAATGAAATATATTACTTTATTTGCATATGAAAAAAGATAAATTTGATTACTTTACTATACTTAAAACAATAATAGTCCTCATTTGGAGTATAAAAGAGCTTTCTTATTAATCGTTTTTTTCTGTCAAATAGAAAATTACTAAATAAAAGTATTTAATAAAACAAAGATTAATAATAGAAAAATTCATAGTTAATTAATTTCAATAATATACACAGCAATTAGTTCAGTTCAATTAACTACAATTTGGAATATGAAATAACAACTCAATTGTATCTAAATTGATTAAATATGAAAGAAAAAGTTACTGTTTTATTTGTTTTTTGATTTTATGTATTTGACGTCAATTTTAATATTTATTAATTATGCACGCATATCTGTTAAAACTTAATTTGTGTACAGACAAATATTCCAATTATATGCTTCATTTTATTACACATTTTATTATTAAAATTATTTTAAAGAGTGAAAGCATTCAAACCTGTTTTTAAAATGAAGTTTTCATTATAATGTTATTATTATTATTACATGATTTTGTTTTATTTACTTTCTTCGTTATTTTTGATTCACTGTTAGATTCAGATTGTTAAGTATAAATTTCTCTGTTGTACAGTCACATATAATGATATACATCACTTTTGG
Organism: Anthrax anthrax; assembly: GCA_963971155.1. Lineage (NCBI taxonomy): Eukaryota > Metazoa > Arthropoda > Insecta > Diptera > Bombyliidae > Anthrax > Anthrax anthrax. Next base: position 26,461,086 of record OZ020119.1, read on the forward strand.
AGTTTTATTTATGGACATAGCTACAAACATATATGTACATACATATGTACATATATATATATACGCATATACAATATGTAACCTGTAAACATACATAGTACATATTTATGGTACATACATAAATGCATTATTTAGTTACATTTTAATCAATTTATTTATGTTTTCGATTGATATCATTATGCTAATACATAATACAATAAGTTTCAAATATATGCTACGGTAACAATAGTACGTGACCAGAACATAAGATTTTCGTCATTTATTTTGTATAAAATTTTATATACATGTACTATAATGTCATACTGTCACACACGCTCTTTCAGTTTGTATTTCCCATGTGTTCTTATATGTTTCATAACATTTATAACATTATAATGAATATTACTTTTATATATGATAGTTACTAGGTATGTTTTGATCAAACTAAAATCTTTTCTTTTTTTTTCATCTTTTGAAGGGGACAATATCTGAAGATGCATATATGTATGTACGTGTACACAGAAAATAAGAAGTTCGTACACGTTTGAAAAATCTCAAATTACCTTAAATTTTATTTTTGCACAGTATACATATGTAGCATATAAAATAAAATAAACAAAATAACAAGACAGCTATTACATTACGTGTGAACGAAAATGATGAATACGTATTAAAATATAAAAATCGTTAAAACTGATAAAACTGGCAATGACAGAACCGTGTTAATGAACCAGTGTATCCTTGACAGTTGAAATGATAGAAGGATGATGTTATCTAGCAATCGATACAAACAAAAGAATACAAGTAAAAGAAAAGCAGAATAAATTTTACGCCTCCCATACCCATTAGGGTCAGTCAGTAGAGATTTTCCTGTACATGTATACATATGTACATATGTATATGATATTTACAATATTGTCAACGTACGCATATAATTGTGATAATAGAGTAATCTAAAATTTTATATTACACCCTCTAATTAGTCATGTTTTACACACCATTTTTGTATATATACATATGTATGTGTGTATGTAAGTTTATTGAATTTTTGTAATAGAAGGCGGTAGAAATGTGTAAAATAATGGAGAAAAATTGTCTGTGATTAAATCTAGAGTACTAAACCATGATAGTAATATTCTCAAGATATGAAATACATGCTTCTTGGGGAAAAACATAATTAAAGGAATATACTATTATACTGATAGTAAAGTATACAATGTCCTTTATACAATTGCTCTATTCACATATCACTGCATTTATACATATACGAGTACTATACACGTATAGTATCAATAGCAGTATATCTATAGCGACTTTTTATTAATTGTATCTTAGAGGAAGTTTCTATCAGGTTTCGTATATGCATTCCAATTAGTAAAAGGCTTCATGTGACTAAAGTAATAATGATAACGAGAAATTTCGTTGTATGTGCATTGTAGACTATACAAAAGTCGAGATTCTAAACGTGTACTGTATGGGAGTGTATTCATTATATAATTGTACAATAAAGTCTATAGGTACATATATATATACGTGTACGTACATATTAATAACCACTACATTGTTATAGTTATAATGCTTGTAGTCTACTGTAATGATTCATCTAGAAAAACAATAAAGGGCGTTTAAATTTTACAATGTATTATTTAATTCATAAGAGGGTTGTGTAGGTATATAAATTCATATTTTTTAATTTTATGATTAACTCGTACTTCCTTTCCTGAGATAAAAATCAAATTGTTAATGTGCATTTTTGTAATTGACATATCTAACCAAGAATGTCAAAGCACATGAAGGGATACATTATATGTTATGCATTGCATGCGTGTACTTTTTTTTATTAGTTCTATAGTATAAAGGTAAACTTTGATTATAATCAATTAAGGAAGTAATTATATCACTTCGTTAAGTTTAATTATCAAATCATTTGTTTTTATTTTATTTTCTTTAAGAATAAATTCAAATTCACCTTTTAAATGAAAATTTCAATTATGTATCTTTAATAAAAACAGATATCAGACGATCAAAATTAAATGAAAGTAACTTAATAACAATAGTTGTATTTTTTTTTTCTAAATTTTATCTTGATTTTCTTTGGCTTCCACAAACAAATTATTTTGTTTTAAGAGATACGTGAAAATACTATACAACCTTTATAAACCATTCTTAAAGATTCTTCAAATTTTTTAACAAAAGCAATTTGCCGACAATTGATTTGTTTTATTTTTTTAATCTTTTTGATATTTTAGGTGAAAAGATTTGTACTTTGTCACACATAAAAATTTAAAAAACCCTAATGTGAATAAATTAAATATCACATTAACAAATTTAATTTAGTATCTAAATGAAAAAAAAAAAATTTTGAATGTTTTCAATTATAGTCAATATTATACGTATTAAAAATATGATAAAATAAGCAGAGGTTTATTAGTTCATGTTTTTAAAAGAAAATGATGAAAAATCATGAATAAAATTAAAAAACAATTTATAAGTAACAATACTACTAAATAGTAAATTCAAACTGCATTTAATTTTTTTTTATTATTTACAATTTATTCGATTGATAGTTATAAAATTTCCCTTAACTATGGATGTGTGCGTATATGTTAATATTTGGCCGTGATATTCTCAAGGAAATTCAAAACCATTAAAAACAATTCATTAACATTGTGTGTACATATAAGTACAACCCATACAAGAGTTGTCTGCTACCTTTGGTTTTGTTTTCATTAAAAAATGAGAAAAATATTCTACTTATTTTCAATTCAATTCACTATTGAATTTATTGAAAGAAAAAAAATCATTTGAAACAATAATACATACTCAATTTTCATTTTTTTATATTTTATCTTACGCAAAAACAATCTTTTCGAATGTAAAAATTTATACACAATACACATGTATTATACTATTTAATGTTAATGTGAATTATAGTAAAGAAAAAATTGTATATGTAAGTCATGAACAACTTAATACCATGTATTACAATCAGCAAGATTACCTTGAATTTAGTTTGGTTTAAATAGAAGCTCGTTTAAGTTATATGCATACTGAGTTTTATTTGAATTTATAAAATGAAATACATACATATGAATGTATATATGTACATATATGTACCTTACATGAAAAAAAAAATTTATATATTTTTATTCACATTTGTTGTTTATTAATTTAATTATACATTAACAATGTTGCATTTTTTTTATTTACGCATATTATGTGCATTGTGAGCAGAAAAACGGAAATAAATAGTAATAAAATTCAGAAATAAAAAATAATAAAAATCTTTAAAACTAAAAAAAATATTGAGTTTTTTTTTTTATTCATAATAAAATTAAAACTTTCACCATATTTTAATTAGTTATTAAATCAAAGGTCAAATAAGTGAAGATTAAGAAATTAAAATTTTATTTAAAACATAAAATAAAAGAAATGTAAACGTCCAAAAGGAAAACAATGCAAAGTCAATTTGATGTTAACTGAAGATCAAGGTGACAATTATATAGTATGTATTATTATTACAATTTTACAATTAAATTCCTCAGTTTAGATCATCTGATCGTCAATTTAATACATTTATGATGAAGATTGTGATCAATCAACATTACTTGAAACATCAATAAAAATCAATGGTTCTTAATTTGTATTAATAATTCATTTACATATTTATATGATACAGAATACAGAATTGATATCAATTGATTTTTTTTTTTAAATATTTTGTTTCAATAAAGAAATGAAAATTGGCGATCAACATTTCATATCACATCACCGAAGTATATTTTTAACAAAAATTATTACGATACTGATATTGGCCCCAATAAATGATAAATTCGACCTAAAAATAATTTTTTTTTTTCCATTTTACAAATAAATATTTTTCACACTTTAGATATTTTATTAACAAATTTCTCTTATGGTTGAATCGATTATTCATAGTAACTGACACATATGTACATATGTATATAAAATGAACAATATGTGCATATGAACTATGAAGCAATAAAAAGGCAATTTTTATTTCTGTTTTTAAATTCACATCCGTTTGTTCAAGTTTGATTACCACCATATACATACCATCATCATCTCTTTGTATATAAATTTACACAATTTGTATAGGTATAAGTATGTTTCGGTAGGTATATATGTATATATACATATGTACATATAATATTTTAAAACATATAGATACTTTCATATGTTTACGCATTTTATTTTTTTCATACATAAGACACACATACAAGCAACAAATATAGGAGTGTGAAATGTTAAATTAACCGCAAAAAATATGGTAATTCGATGTGCAAAATGAAATTAGTTTTTTTTAATTCAAAAACTAATTTGTATATTTTTTTTAAAGTAAATAATTTGTCATGTGCTGTTAGAAATTATGGCATAAATTGATTTCAAATTTTTATATCCAATCTACCCAATCAATCAACATATGTATGTACATATTTGCACAAAATGTTTCAAAGTGTGTATATATATGTACGTATACGTGAAATTTTTATTTATTTAAACAAAATAAATGAATCATTAAAAAACACATACATATCTATTTGTGCATACATTAATTTGATTGTTAAAAAATGAAAACGATGAATGGAATAAAACTCTATTTAATAAAAATTTTTATATTTTACAATAATTGTATTTAAATTAAGAAAAATAAAGTTTTCTTTTACTCTAATAATTATCACTGTGAGCATATGACATCGATATGTACATACATATGTATGTATGTTGGTATGCCTCTCATGTGTATGAATGAACAAATATGACCTAGAAAACTTTCTTTATTTTATTTGAATATTGAAAAAAAAACCCTATAAAAACATATAAACAGCAAGATAACAATTAAAGATGAAAATTACAAGAGAAATATGTACATACATAACAAAAATATAAATTAGAAAAAAATGTAAAGAATTTTCAGTTATAATAAGTTAAAAAATGATGCAATCAAAATGATCATCATTGTGTGTATGTATCTGACATTTATACGTGATTTTCAGGTGTTTTTTTTTTTAAATTTATGTTTATGTGTTTACATTTCGATTATTTCGATCACTAACAAGTAACAATACATAATTTAGAATGTCAAGAGATCATCGCTTTTTTTTCCTAAATACCCTGTTATATAGTACATATGTATATGTAGGTATATAATATATGTATATGTTATCCGTATTTCTTATTTGGTGTTCTATAAATGCAAAATATATTGTTTCACATAATTTTAAGTATTTTATTTTATTTTATTTTTCTTTTTTAAATTAATTCGTAGACAACAAACATGTACATATGACGTCGTGTTTTTCAAGGTGTGATGATCACTTATGTTACATACATATGTATAGTAAAAAAATTTTTTTATATTATTAAGTTATTTAGAATACGTATTTCAACAACCTACTCAAATTTTCTTATTTCGTATTTTGCTTGTTTTTTTTTAAATTCTTTTATTTTTCATTTGTTTTTTATTTATTTCATATAAATTATTAAATGTACATAGAATATATTATTTGGTTGTGATTTAAGTAAAATGATCGTATTGGAATAAAAAAAGTTATACAATGAGAAGATACACTGTTTTTTGTAAGAATCGAAATTTAAATTGTTACATTTTACATTCAAAAATTTAGAAACAGATATCATGAATAAATTTTGAAAGGTTTTTTTTTTTTTTTTTTTCTTGAAAGTATCTGATCACCTTTATTTAAACAGAAAAACAAAAAACAAGAAAAACAGTTTATATTGTCATTGTCATATGTTAGTCGTTAGTTCATTTTTTAAATTATGTAATAAAATATCTGTCAATGTTAAAAAAAAAAAATGCATTCAACAGTTATAAGCACATAAATATAAAGATGTTTTTTCGGTTATAATATCGGTACATTTTCAAATAAGAATCATGTACATACATGTAAATTTATATTAAAGTATATATATGTACATATTTGTCAGTTAGTTTCTTAGTTAATGTAAATGTCTTTTGATTTTGATCTTTAAGTAATATTTTATGCAAATATTCAGTTAGATAATAATACATAAATATAACTTTATTTTTGAAAAGATTGCACACATCCGTATGCGAAATGCATTTAAAAATAATGTTGTTTAGGTATACGGTAGATAATAATATATCATATTCTATGCTGTAGAAGTAAGCCGTAAGCACATCATTATTTCTGATTCAAACTATAAGAGCACATTTCCTATAAAGAATTTCATATGTGGGTAACTAAACTACAAATTAAAAAAGGAAAAATTACACTTTACATATAGAAACATAAAGCATCATAAAGTGATCTAATGTATGAAAATACATGTTTATTAAAACAGGTTAGTTGTATTGCTTACGGATCATCATACATGATCAAATCAAGATAGTTTTTTATAAACAAATATATACAGTTAGCACTCAGCCTCTGTATCATTGCTTTATTACTCATTCACAAATGTACGTGTTCTCGTATGTGGGAACGAATGACAAAATATCCATCGGCATGAAATAATATTAAGCTAGATCATCAAAATCTTAAATCAACCTCGATTATTTCTTACACGGATTTTACAAAATTACCATGTGATTATTTTAAATTCGAATGTACTGACATTTTCACTACTATTTATTGTTATATACCTGCTTGTCTAAAAATTATACATACAAACTACAACTTTTTTACATTTGTTTATTATCATTAAGTCAATATGCAATGTAATCGATTTTAATGTAGTTTGAGATTAATATGTGCTATGTGCATACAATGTATCGAAGATCTATGACACAATCAATGTTGTGATGCGACTAAGTAATCAAATTGACTGCATTACAAACTTAGTTACTTATTTCTTATACATACATATATTTTTTATATTATTTCAACATTTTCATAATGTTTACTATGCAAATTATAGTACATTATTTTCTGCAAACAAATGATGCAAACTTTAATTATGCATGAAAAAAATATAAAAAAATATTATTTTCACACATTCTTTTGTATTATGAAAAAAGGAAAAATTACTAAAATAAAAGATGAGTGAAAACTTTGGAAAAGATTCAAGTATATAAAAAGAAATGCAAGTAGGTACCTAAAGTTCAAAATTTTCTGAAAATTGAGTTAATAAAAAGTAACAAAAATATTCTTTTTTTATTTTTATTTCAAAGAAAAGTGTATAAAAATTTTAATGATTTTTATTCTTTGAATTATGTACATCATTTTACTTCATTTTATTTTATTTTAATTTTTTTACTTTTTGGAACATATAGAGACATGTACATCATATGTACATATATAGTTTATGCACTGATAATAAATTTTGCGGTCAACTGAAAGGACAATTATTGTATCTGTAATAAAATTACTAAAAATATTCTACTATTATCATTTTATATGTATTTTACTCTGTATAATATTTTTATTTCATCATTCGGATCACGAGCCAACATATCAAGTATCATTTTTTTATTATATCACTTTGACATAATGTATGAATGTATCTAGTCGCATGTAATACACATGAGTGTCATAGATGTGTTGTAAAATTTATATAAAAAATATAAAGAGATAATTTTAATGTGCACAAATACATACGAACGTATGTATGTATATATGTAACATAATAATAAAAAATATTTCATAAAACTGTATGATAAACATAAAAATGACTCGGTAATGTACACAAATTTTCATATTCATATATTTATGTAAATACATTATATACATATACGTATGTATATTTTTTTGTGCATATATTCTTTTTTGAAAACAAGCTCATATCAATAAGTATTTTTTTGTTTCATAAAATTACAAAAAAAAAAAAAATGATATTATATAGTGCATATGTTTATGTACACATTCTGTTTACGTTTGATGGAGACATGATGACAATGTCATTTGTTGTTTTCCTTACTAAACAAACAAGAAATACAAAAACAAAAATGTGTATGTATGTAATGAAAAGCATTAAACTTAATAATATCAATCGTTGATATTGTCGAATTTTTATTTACTTTTATGAGAATTAATTACTTGATATCTACAATATCATTAATTTTTAATGGAATATATTGTTCTGTTCATTAAAAAAACAAACATAAATAATACCAAGTTAAATTGAACACTGAAAAAATTTTGATTAAAACTAAAATGAAACGAATATGTAAAAGTAGGTATCTACATATTTATGTAATAATAAATGTACATAAAATATTTAAATGATAAAATATACAAATTACCATAAAAATTACTGATTTTCATTACCTCAAAAACCAAACATTCAATTTGCATTTGTATAAACAAAAAATGATAATCGAAAATCAATAGAACGAAAAATTTAATAAAATGTTATAAATAAATGTTTGAAGTTATTTGTTTGTTAATTTGTTTACCTATCCTTTATTTGTAGTTTTATTTTTGGATTTTGAAGTTTTTAATTTCAAATTAAAATTTTAATATAAACAAGTTATTTAAAAATGATTAAAAACAAGAAATTGATTTTAAATATAAAAATTAACATTTTGAAAGTAAATTACTGGTTTACGTTCACCTTATGCCTAAACCTAATATACCGTTAATGTGAATTAAGGATTAAAAATTGAAATAGATTTGACATTTTTATTTATTATACATATGTTACAAATTTAAACTTTTATAAAAACAGACAAATTATGTAGTATTTGTGTACTTAGTTTTTCTATTTCCATTTAAAATTATTATATATACAATAGAATGCCAAAAGATTTACCATATGTATTAATTCAAGAATTAAATAAATATTTTCGTTCATCGAAAATTTATGAAAATTTTCAAGAAAAATTAACTTGCTCACCAGTTACTGAAAAATTCTATTCAAAATATGAAGCTTTAACAGATCTTGATTCAATTAATTCAAAACAACTTAATTCATTACGTAAACAATTAATTGAAGGGCCAAAACATAAATATTCAGTACCGATAACTTCAAATCAAATTTATGGATGGTTACATGATAAACGTTTTATCTATGAGAATGAAATTGATCGTAGATTATTTTATCGTCCAAGACAAGAAACCAAAATGACTAAAATTGGAATTAAAATTCTACAAGAAACCATAACACAAAGAGCACCATTTCAAGGTATTCCATTTATTACTAGAGTATAAAATAGTAATTTGTAAAATTTATGATTGGAATGATACAGTAAATAAATTTCAAATGAAATGATTTAAATGTGAATTTATTCTTTATGTCGTTTCGTATAAATATCGACAAAAGTAATGAAGAAGATTTACGCGTACATACATATACATATGTGTACACATGAGTTTCATTTACATTACTTTTAATCAAATTTATGTTTTTTATCTTATATTTCGTTTTTATTGCATCATGAAAAATAAAAATTGAAAACACTGTGCAATCATTAACAAAATTGCATACAAATTGAAACAGATATATAAATAATTTACAACTGAAATCATGCATAAACTGAAATACACACATGTACGTATACGTACATCATTGGTATAGTATTGTATTATCATGGAAATCAATTAATTGTATCGAATCGAATGTATTGTTCATAATAATAATAAATTGGATAAAAAAATAAAAAAACAATAATAAAAATAAGTCACTTTCAGTTTTCATTACATGATGAGTGTTCAGAGTTGATATTGAATTTTTATTTAACCCGACAGATTTACATTTATTTTCTGAATTAATATTTTTTATTTTGTTTTTAATTGTGTATATTTCATTAAAAGTATTATTTCAATCTCATATATCGTTATAATTTCTCTTTGTTGCATTTTTTTTTTGTTTTAATTAAATCAATATGATCCTGAATTACTAATATATGTATATATATATATATACTCTTTACTACAATTTATTATGTAAAATTATTATAAATTTTCAATTGGTTTTAATTTATATACTCGTACATACAATTAAATTTAATTTACATTGAAGATAGATACTCAGTTGATTGTTATGGAAATCAATAAAACAAAAAATTTTTTTGCTTTCATTCAATTATTTTACAATATGGATGATATTTTTATGATTGTAATAATCTCTTAAAATAGCAGATACCTATATACATAAATGAAATTGGAAAAATTTAATATTTTTATTATTTTTATTTTTACTTCATAGCAACAAAAGTCCTTACAAAATCACATTAATTAGACTACAACTTCTTAAGAATATTTTTAATTTCATATGAAAGAAACACTATAATTTCAAGACTATTGTCCCTTATATTATAAATATAATTTCGTTTCATGTAGAATTATAATTTTAGCACTAAGCAAAAGATATTATTATAAACAATGCATACATACAAAGCAATTTCAAATATTCGCTATAATGTACATATGTACATATGTATGTATGTACATTGTATATTTTTACACAATATTTCGTGTGAGTTGTATCTAAAAATATTTAATTACAACCATCAATTTGAAATTTATGTCATTGCCATGACAATTTTTAGGAAAAACAAAAAACTTCCACTACAATACATATGCAATGTGTTCGTTTTGAGATGAGTAAAAAATAAGTTGTAGTGTGCGTAAATATAAATTTAAAAACTTGAATGTTTTCATATGTTTTTAAAATGTTTTATATACGTTTCTCTATGATAGGCCTTTGTTATAAACACAACTTATAAAGCATATTGTACATATAGATATGTTTGTGTACCGTCAAAATAGCAAAAAATAAATTTAAAAAAAAGCATAAATTAAAATGATTGTTTTTGTTATTTTCATTTGATTTTTTTTTAATAATTTCAAATAAATGAAAACGCATGATACATGAAAAGTGACTGATCGTATGAAACTTATTTTATTTCAAATGCAATTTTTTTTTTTTTTAATTTTTTATTCTTTTCTACATTTTGTTTATTTACGGTTTTTATTCATTCAGTGCGTTTTATTTTAGACACATGTTTTCTGTTTTCTATAATGTATACTTCGCATTTCAAATTCGATACATTTGCAATGTATCATTTTATATTGCACTAGCTTATACTATTAATTAAGTAATAAATACTAATTAGGTACAAACATTTTATTTTAAAAAAAATCAACAAAGTGTAGCATGTTTTTTCTTTTCTTTCATGTGAATTTATAAACATGTATTAAACATTTACAAATAAGTTTTTAAATTAATTTTGAAATGTATCTGTTTTTAATGTTTTTTCAGCAATAAAACAATAAAAAACTTAAAATTTCAAAACGAATGTTATACATGTAAAGTGAACACTGATAACATTTTTCATTCATTACATACATATATGTACACGAAAAGCTTAAATCAAAATTTTCAAATAAAATTTTTAAAAAACATCTGATCAGTAAATTACAAACATTGCATTAGGTTCATGACATCTAATAATATCATTCTAAAAATCTAACTTTATTGTTTTATATTTGAAAAAACAATGAATTTTTTTATTGATTTTGTTAAAACGTACGTGCATCATCTTTCTTTTTATTTCTAAGTATTATATGGTATTATCTAAAAATAAGCTTATTAGGCCTAACTTGTTGTTTCATAATAAACAACAGTATCTTGTATACATAATAAATATTCGTATCAGTTACACAATATTTATGTACACATTTAAATACTCATTTCGTGTAGATATATGTACATATATGCACACACTTCCCAATGTATAATAAATTATGATGCAATTAAGAATTTATTCTTTTTTGTTTTATTTTCTTAATAAATAATATGAATTATGATAAACAGAGTGTTTGGTTCACATGAAATGCTATATATTGAAACTAGTTAGAGTAATGATAAGATATTTTAATAATCGTTTATTTTTAATAAAGTGAGTCGTTTTTGTATTGAAATAAAGTTTAAATGAAATTAATGATTAAAATAAATATCAATCGTATTTAGACAAAAATTCTTTTTTCTTCAAATACAATTCTATTCAAAAAGCATGTCTTTAAACGCCAGTATTATTTACAGATAATAAAGTGTAGGTTGACTGGAATGAAATCTTAAAATCACGAACTTCATAAAATTTATTTGCTGTCTATTCATAGTGAAGTTTGATTACGCTAGTACTAAATGTCAATTTATAGTTAAATTAATTTGATTGATAAACCTAATGACTAGGTTATTTATATTGTAAGTAACTTGTGTGTATATATACTATACATACTATGTAACAAATAACAGATTTTGATTTAAAAAAAATACATTATTTCATAATAATTTATTGATAGGAATTATTTTTTTTTATTTGAATTTTAAGTGCCTAAGAAATATTTTATTATGTAGACTTATTCATACCCAAATGTACATTATATACAAACCAATACCTATGCTTTTATATTTTTCTTTTTGAGATTTAATAGTTTAAAATTGGATAATGTGTAAACGAATACAATGTTTCAGTTGCAACATTTCAATTTTAATAATGAAATGATTAATTTGTGTTTATGTTTAAAGGGATTAAATTCAAAAGCTTTAAGGTCTTTTAATTTTATGACGAATCAATTTAATTAAAAGAGAAAATCAATACCACTTAAAATGTTATTGACTTTTTTTTTTTTGTTTGATTTTTCATTCGATTTTATCTTATCATTTTGATGCAATAAAGTATTGCATTAATTGAATTTTAGCAATGATAAAATGCGTATGGATAAAGATTATCAGTATTTATTATCAGCAATAGACACAATTTGTGTTATATACCCATACACACATAATATAAAAACGGATATGAATAGGCACCCATCTACATTGGTTATATTGGGTAATGATATTATCATGAAACAAACCTTTATTTTTTATAATAATATGTAAATTGTCGTTCAAAATGCAAAGTAGTGTGCAAAAAAGAACCTACCTCAGATCGATTATTGTTATTATTTGAAATTGACATTCGCGATCCAGGTAGATCGCGCCACCTTAGTACCCCCATAACAGCCTGCCGCACCCAGCGGCGCTCTCCAGATATTTCGTTCGTCGTAAATGCCACCTTCCTGTTAATATTCCGTGAACAAAAAAATTTGCCAAAAACACTTTCAAACAAAAAAAAAAGAAATTAAATAAATAAATAAAGCAAAAGCAGCACAAAACAGACGAACAACTTTTTTTTTCTTTTTTTTTTTTTTTAAATAAATAAAATAAAGGCTTAAACTGATAATAAAAGATGATAAGTAAACTGCACTGATAAAATAATACTACATATACAAATAATGTGTAACACTAATTTACGGATTTAATTTTAACGTTATTTTCAACGTTTTCAAATTGCATTTATATATTTTGATAATTTGTGTATTGTGTATTGCATTTATGTATATTTCACATTATATTTTATTACAATAAATAATAGCATTAAATTCACTTATTGTGGATCTTAATATGTTCACTTTTTTTCGTTAGTTCAATGTTCAATATCTGACGAATATTTTATGTATTTGAAATCACGACATAACAAAAAATTGAACATATAAAATGAAAATAATTTAAGATACCACAAATACACAGGTACATGTACAGTATGCAAGAATACAGGTATGCAAGAATATTGTTAAAAAAAAAGAAAATTGTTTTCCACCGCTTACTTGATATTTGTTGCTACAAGTAAAGTGGGTACCTAGTACCTACTTCGGCACCTTATTTTGATTTTATTTGACCGCCTTCAGGCAATCAACATGAAACAAGTTTAGCAAGTTTTCGTATAGAACTTTCGGAGCCCGTTTACCAATATAATTCCAAATAAACATACGTACGTACATATTATGTACACATTCATACATATATATATACACATATGTATGACTGTTTAAATCTTACATAGCAATACTGTTGTTATTCACTTCACTGCAAAAACCACAATCTTGAATTTCAATAATTTTGCACATTATACAAACTATTCTTGAAGTACTTTAAAATTTAAATATCCCAAACTTGAATGCACTTAAAAATCGAATATGTATTTCAATTTCAAATAAATGATTTTTGTTGGCCCTTTAATATTATTGGGAAATGATATTAAAAATACCTTGAGGAAGGTTCATAAATTCACACCACGTTAGATATTATATTTAAGGATAGTTCAATACACTGAATCTATATTCTATACAGTTATTAATAATAAAATCAGTGAATTTCAATTCAAAAAAAAAAAAACAGTTATTCTTTAATCAAGATTAAAATTTAAAAACACTTTGTCTTAAACACATAAACTCTTAATTCCAGGATAATGTACCCTTAGAATATGAGAGTACTTTCAATGTCTACAAATTTTATTAATTTTTTCATTTTTGATTTAAAAAGCACTAAAACGTATCAATCACATACGTAATTTTTAAGGAATAAAAATTTAATAAATATACCCGATAAAACACGCACGCACGGAGAACACCGTCTAATCTCTTCAGTGTTGAATTAACAAATAACAAAACAACAAAACAGAAAACAAATTGAAATTCAATTTCAATTTCAAGTTGAAAACGATGAACGAGTATACAGAAAAATAACGAATAGCTGCTAAACTAGCTAAACGAAACAAAGTTGTCTGTGTCTGATATAAATGATAGGATGACGCTAAAATCAAGTCCTTAGAATGAAAATTTGTGAAGTTAACTTAAAAACAGAAACAACAATTCGTACAATAAGAAGTAGACTGTTCACTGTAAACGTGCATTTGTTTGAAATCTTGAGGACCGGTTTCTACGATACCCAATCTACTGCTGCTAGTGCTGCTTATTTAAATTAACGAATAAAAAATGCTAGAGTAGGAAAATAGAAGAAAATGTTACGTTTCTAGCATCGATAATTTATGGAGAATTTTGTAATAAATTCGTTACATTTGAATAATACGATAAAGAAAAGTATAATGTTAAATGTACAAACGATTACAAAAAATGTACTTTCATATGTTTTTATTTTTCTTTATTTTTGTCTACAGTAGTTCAATAGAATTTTTGTTTTTTATTTTGAATGCATACATGTGTGTACATACAATTAATTATTTAGTTATAAATACAATTCACACATTTATATTTATTTTTAGATGAAAAGATGAAAAAGGAAAATTTTTTAAAATACTTTTTTATATAAATTTAAAAATTATCTTACAATGTCTTTCTTTCATTTTTACAACCTCCTTGTTATCTCTCGAATGAAATACACATCTGAAAATTCTAAAAGTGTTTGGAATTCACTTAATTTATTAATTTAACAGTGTTTAAATGAGAAAAGCCACAACTTCTTCTGTAATATGTATTATATAACGTGTACATATAAGTGTATAAAAATTTCATAAATCAGTTGGTGGTGTTATTGGCCACTGCTGTGTTTTGTTACTATTTTTAAAACAGTAAATAATCACTCTATTTTGACTTTTGTTTACTCTTTCACCTTCAATAAACAACAAATTCTTTATGTATGTTACATAAAGAAGTTACAAACAAAAAGAAAATTTATGTGATTTAAAACAAGAAGAAATAAAGAAAAAAAAAGGAAAATTCAAAGAGGTACACTTATATATTTTAAATGTTCACGAATGTATACAGCATTATATGCGTTATATTTACACACAAAATTAATTAGATTTGTACAAAGTGTTTATAAACATTCAAAAGTGTATATATTTGTACACAGCTATGGTAATAAGGAAAATTCTAAATTTATTTATTTTCAAAAATATAAAAGAAAAAAAATTTTAAATATGAATTTCTACAAATACAGAGAATTATATTCAAGTATTTGATTTAAATCAAAATAAAGATATGTACATATAATTTAAGGGTATTGCCGTATAGACATAGTGATTTTCTTTATTGTTTTTTTTCATTTATTAATTTGAAATAGGAAAAACAAATTAACTAAAAAAAAAAAAAATTTGAAACAACAACATAAAATGTTGATTACTACTACATTTATTTTGTTTTTAATTTGATTTGACGTATATAAATGATCTACATACATCAAAATTCTAAAAAATATTCATAAGAAATTAAGAATGAGATAATTTATGAATACGTATATTTATAAATTTATATACCTAGAGAAATTTGCTAAGCTGAATTTAATAAACTGTTTAAATGAAGAAGAAATAATTTGAAAAAAAAAAAAAATATACATATAAAATGTTAGAAAAGTAATTAATAAAATTTCAACAAAATTTTATTTAGTTAATTATCTGTGCATAAAATCTGTTTATTTCTTGTATGAAAAAAGTCGTAGAAGCTTTTTGATTCATTAATTTGTTTTGATTACAAGAAGTGTGTATACGAGTATGTATGTATTACAATAATGAAATGTTTTCATTTTAAGAAACTGTAAGTGTTCATTAATTTTTTTTTGTTTTAATATACATACAATGAATACAAAACAAATGTACATATTGTTTACACCACACATAACTTTAAGTGAAAGAAATTTTTGATATATTCATGAGTAGACATATTTTTCCAGTTTTTTGAAGAATTTATTGTTTAGAGTTTAGAGACATTTATTGTCATATTTTTAGAAAATTCTTATAAAATGCATTCTTTCTTTTTCAAACAATACAAATCATTTAAAACATATATTTTTGTTATGATATGAAACAAAAAGTAACTACATACGTGAAATATATCATTTTTATTATTTAAGTAC
Organism: Anthrax anthrax; assembly: GCA_963971155.1. Classification (NCBI taxonomy): domain Eukaryota; kingdom Metazoa; phylum Arthropoda; class Insecta; order Diptera; family Bombyliidae; genus Anthrax; species Anthrax anthrax. The sequence continues at coordinate 26,477,709 of OZ020119.1, forward strand.
AACAATTGCAATTGTGATGATTACCAGACTTGCAATAAATGATTTTGTTTTTGTTTTCATTTCTATTCTAAATTGTTTTTATATATTATTCTTCTGTCTTGTTTCTTCCATTAAGAAAAACAAAAGAATGTTTTTTTTTTTTTAAATTTTTTGTTTTATTTTTTATTCTCATCTAAAAACTGAGAAAAGTCAAATGATTGCAAATTTATGTTATAAGTTTTTCCTTTATATGCATTGAATATATGGGCTTAGAAAAGTGTAGTAAAACAAAATGTACAATTTATTAACAAATTTCCAAGGAAAATAAAAAAAAAACGGAAAAAATTATATGTACTTTTATTTATTTATTCAGTTTTCCTTGTAAAAGTACATACGGTAATTGAAAACTGTCAGAAGTTTTTGAATATTTTAATTTTATATTTAACTCAATTTCGAATTCAATATATTCATATATGTACCTATGTACATATACATAAAAACTTTTTATTATATACATACATACATGTATTTAGTATACTTATGTGTAAGCTGATCTTTAAGAAAATGTACAAAATTTTCATTTTGAATTCTAATATCATTTACATATTTCTCTTTGTGTAATAAAATTCATTTAACAAAACTTTTATCTTACATATATACATATTTTATCTTCTTGTAATCTGCTTTAACAGCTTTTTTTACGTTTTTTTTTTTTTTGATTTAATGAAAAAAAATTTTTGTACAAAATAAGAAGTAATATACACTAGATACCTGTTCTCAGGTTTTTAGTATTTTGTATTTATAAATTCTTAAAGTTCTTACATTTTATGAAGTATGTTATATGTATATATATTTTCATATTGTATCAAAAAGTAAAATAAAGACAAAGTGTATAAAAATATATGCAATTTTATTATTACATACAGAATGGATATATACATTGATGTACATCCATAAAATCCGTATAAATAAAAAAATTCATTGAAATATGTAGTAGTTTTATAAAGTGCAAAAATAAAATAAAAATGAAAACAAAGTAATTCAGATTATAATGATAAAGATAATAATAAATTAAAATAAAAGATGCATAAAACAAAACAAAAATTCACGTGAATAAACAAAAATGAAATTAAAAAATAAATTAAAGAATTTTTATTATGATATTTACAAATATTACAGAATCAACAGGAAAATTAAAAATATTAACATAAAAACAAAAATATTTCAAAAAAAAAAAAAAAAGAAAATTAAAAAAAAAAACAGAAAAAAAGCTAAACGAAATAAAAGAAAATAATAATTGTAAACCTACATATTTTTTACAAAAACTTTTTTATTCTTTTCTTTTTCTTTTTTTTTTTTTGAAAATAATTTTGTTGCTTTATGTATGTATTTTATTCGCATGAGAAAATTCAGAATTTTTCTCATAGTAGTAAAAATATCGTAGAAAATTTTACATTTCATTTTTTTAAAATGATTTTTTCATTTTTTTTTTCTTATATTTTATTGTGAAATAACTACATACATAATATGATTATATTATGATAAGAGCAATAGGTAAAACAACAAAAATAACTGCACAATAGAAAACAAGAAAGAAAACTCGGAAAAACAGTGCATTATAAAAATATTCTTTACATGTGTATATGTATATTATTTGAAGTAAAATATGATGATGATGATAACGATGATGATGTTGATGTCGCTAAAATGAAATTTTCAAATAAACAGGTATACTACAGTTACACATGTACATATATGTTATATATGCACTTAATACCTATACATAAACTGCATAATTCTTTTTCATATACATATGAAAATGTATGTATATATTGTTTCAGTTGATTTCATAAAAGTTTTGCAGTAATTTTTGATTGTTATTGTCATATATGTACATGAATGACTGAATTTAAAAGTGCATTCAAGTTAAAGAAATGTTATTGCAGTGAATTTAAAAGAAATTCTAAATTTAAAATTTATTTTACTTTTTTATTTTTCTGAAATTATGATGATAGCGTTTTATACAGAACATAACGTTTTTATTTTGTATTTTTCAAATATACGGTTGATATGTGTGTATGTGTAATATGTATGAGCTTTTCATCATGATTATATAAAAATTGCAACAAAATGTTTAGAATGAAGATTGCATGATACGTGCAATATGTATGAAATTGACTTTAGAAATTTTTGTTTTTTGAAACTGGTGTAACTGCATACTGGTTTTTAATAGCCTCTTATTTTTCTTCTATTAAAAGTTATTGTTTGCCATTTTATTTTTATTCGTTAATTTGTTTTATTTTTATTAGCCAAAAAAACATTTTCTTTGATGTTTAATTTACTTTTTCTATTCTAATTATCCTTATTTTATGTATTTATTTTTTACTGTAATCTGTAATACATGTGAATAGAAAAAAATGAATTTAGTATAAAGATAAATTTTAATAGAATTTTATTGAGAATTGTATGCATATGTAGCATTAAAGAGAAAAAAGAAATTATTATACCTATACATATATACCTACATATGTACAAAAATGAATAAAAATAAGGACATACATACATGATACATATTTGGTTTTTTAATTTATAAAAATTTTTTTGTTAATTCATCATCAAATGTGTATTCATATTTTGTATGCATAAATATTAAATGTTGTAGACATTTAGCGCTTTATTTTAATAAGATCACGATTATTATTGAAGATAAACAGAATACAGATACATATATGTACATACATATGTACATACCCACGTGTTGTTAAAAATATATCATAAAAAAATCGTGTATATATCAGCACATAATTTTAGTTAAATTCTGATTAAAAAAAATGAAAAAATCAAATCAAGTAACAAAAAAGCCTGATTTATCTAAAATTAAAGGTCTTCCTTACATATCACATATGATTTTTTTCTTTTCAACTTTTTTTTTTTCAATTTTCTTTCTCGTTTTTATTTTTTTATTTTACACATAAAACTATACGAACGTGTGCTCTCAAAACGTCTGTATGTAATATGTATGTGTGTTAAAAAAAAAATAATAATCTTCAAATACAACATCAAATGACAATAATGATTTTCCCTTCGTTTTTCTTTAACATGTTTTTGTTACAAAAAAATGTTTCGTTTTTTTTTTACTCTTAAAGAAACATAATACCAACATACATACATAATTATAGTGTTGAATAGAGAATATAAACAGAGGAAAAAGATGTTTAGTTGTGGTGTAACAATATATGAACATTTTTGGAAACAAGAAATAAAAATGATGTTTTTTTGTTGTTCATTTTATTTTTTTCTGGTTTCATATGATACAAGCAAAATGTACATTAAAGACTTATGTAAGTTTATAAAATTACAACAACAATGACAGTATAATGTTCTGATGTCAACTAAAAAAGTGAAAGGTAAATCATGATCATTTCCACCTTAACATACCTACAATGATTATAAAAAAAAGCACATTATACATTTTATGCATTTGTACCTGTAAATGTATCATATTGTGTATATTAAAAAATGTGGAAAAAAAATCGTGAGAAGTAAACGATGATTTGTATTTTGTTTGCTTTGTGTGTATGTAATGTTTGTGAAAATCCATAAAAAATCAAATTTATATTTTTTATTCCTGGAGCTATTTGAAAAATAAATTTTTGATTTGTTTTATAAATGCTCGCTAATCTTAGTTTGTTCATATATTTTCTGTAATTTAAGACTACTTTCAAAAATTTAATACTATCATATAAGTTAAATGATTTTATTTAAATAAAAAATAATAAAAGTAAGAAAAAATAATTTTTCCAGATAAATTCATAAATTAATCATTAAATTAATTAAATATACATATTATTAATTAATAGCCGAATGTATACCATTATAATCATTTTAAAAATTTATTTCGATTAAATGAAGTTCTTTTCAATTAAAATTGATTTTAAATTCTTTCAACCGAAACTCTACAAATAACACAATAGACAATAGAATTTTAACTGAACTTTTAATATTTAGCTATGCAACTTTTATTTTTTGTTTTTCTATTTTCAAAATTAAAATGATATGTATATGTACGCAATTTAAAAGTTCGAGTTTATTTTACAATACAACATGATACGTACATATATGGTCATTTATGTGCACTTTGTTTGAATTATTGGTTGGTATTCTCATATCCTGTACTCTGACACACACAATTTATTGTATTCACGTGAAATTGAACACATAAATAAAGTTTAAATCATAACCTAAATGGATACTTGACAAAGTTTTAAACTTTTCTTATTGTTTTTTTTTTTTTCGAGTTAAAAATTTTTTCCTTTCCTGGTCTGATGTAAAAAGGAATTAGTCAGACAAAAATTATAAATATACTATTTTACTTACATATGTACATATATATACAGTATACACATTACACAAATACTCCCCATATTTACTTTAACATAGAATTTTAAAATTCAATTTGGTTTTCATGAAAATTGTACAAAAAAAGGAATTTTCCATCTACATATAAAATTATAGAGAGAACAAATGAAAATTTATCAGTTAAATATAAAAGGGAATTATTCAAAAGGAAAGTCATTAAAAAATCAATTTACAATAAAATGAAGAAAAAACAAATACATGCAAGAAAATAAATACATTTTCCATTGAGTAAACGGTCAACATGTTTCGAATTAATTAGTGAAAATAACATAGCAAGGTATCCGTATGATTTATGCCCATTATACAATCTATCCTTGAATTTCCTAACTTTTGTTAAAGCAAGTTAAAGTTCATTTAGGCCATTCCAGTGAAGGAAAAGTGGCTATAATATATAGTAATCAATGAATTTGAAAAAAAAAGTTTTTAAACAGAAATAAATAAAACAAATTTTGTTTATTGATTTTGAGTTGAAAGTTTATATTTAACTTTTTATCATTCATTTTGAAATGAAATTTTCTTTCATTTTACAGTATATAAAAACTTTTTCCCACAATCATTTACAACTTTATGTACATATTGTTTTTGTATAATTAATGTATAAGAATAGAAGAATACGTTATACTCTTTAACCGCAAACTTTGTCTTCATTATCTACATACTATAGTATGTACATAAAAGTGATCATTAAATTAAAATTCAAATAATCAGTTCAGACATCAGACTTCAAATTCATCTGTTTTCATTCATAATGGAATTAAAATAATCTTGAAATTAAATCAGATTAAATGAGATGTAATGATAAAATTTTCTCACAATTCAACAAAATTCAAAGAAAAATGAAAATAAAAATTAAAAACGAAAAATAGAAAAAATTAATTCAATTGTTTACAAATCGAGTAATATATGCTACTATTTGATTATATACATACTCGTCATGTGCATATGTCTGTATAGATGTATGAAATTAATTTCATTTACCTGCACATACGAATTAACAATAAATTCATAACAAAATAAAGATTAAGCCACTAAAGCCAAGAGTTGAAGAAAAACAATTCATTACTTATAAAATGAAATTCGCAAGAAATTGAAACAAAAAGTTTTAAAACTTACAATTTGGTATTTGATTTGGAATTAAATAAAAGCAAAAAACAATAACAAAGAGCGGAAATTCTTAAATTTATGCAAAATGAAAAATTCAATGTGATATTTATTTACTATAAATATATGCGATATTATGTACTGGGTAATTACTTAACCTGAAAAGTTACAAATGAACTTCATCCAGTAAAATAAAGTATGATACAAAACTTTATGATAAGGTTCATTTAATTTTAAAAAAAGAATAGAAAAAAAAGAAAAACGTTAAAAAAATACTTTAATAGATTGCGTGTAATGAATTTTATAGAGTAACTTTGAATAACAAGGTTCATAAGGCGAAATATCATACAAAAAAGACAATTTAGCCATTAAAAAATATTGAATATGAAAAATATGAAATAAACTAAAAATGAAAATGTTTACGATGAATTTTACAAAATTTATTATAAAATCACGTAAATTATTTTTCATTTTATTTTTGTTAACTCAAAAATACTGTACAAATAAAAATATTTCATTAGATGGAGGTTACACGAACACAATAAGATAACAGATAAAATCTTCTATTACTTGTACATTTGTACTACTATTTTATTTTTGAAAATATGATCCCAATCATATTTCGTAATCTTGTTTTATTTAAATTAAATTGAAATTTTGAGAAAAATTTTTCCTGGTGATGAATTTTGATAACAATCACATGAAATGATGAAAGAATTTAAATTAAAAGAAAAACGTGTAATATTTGATAGTGTCCATCAAAGTTAAAGTTTTAATTTGTAACAGAAAGTACAAGTACATAATTTATGCAATACATACTGTTTAAATATATATTTTTTTTTATTTTATGTTACAATTATTGTGATGTAATTTTGTAATTTTGGTGTTTTGGAAAATTTGAATTCTTCTATCCAATTGTGAATTGTTTATATATTTGATACTATTTTTTTTTTGTATGATGATATTCAAACAATATCTCTTTCTTGAACAAACTTTTGTAGATTTATGTAATTTTTTCATTTGAATATTTCGTATGTTTTTAATTAATTTTCGTAGATTTCACATAATTATAATTTTTGTTTTTTTTTGTCCCTTTTCTTTTTATAATAAAATATTTATTCAAGAAACTCCTTTCTTTATATATTCATGGTAATTTGATGAAAACGTCACGTGAAGGAAAATTTTCGAAATTCAAAAATATACATGAATTTATAAAATACTAAGTTACCTTAAGTACCTCCGATTCCTCTAAATTAAAATAAACTAATAATTTCACAGTCAAAAAAAAAAAAAAAAAAAAAAAAACAAAAAAAAAAAAAAAAAAAAAAAGATGAAAGTGGAAGCAAACAATCAGGAAAGTAAAGAATTTTCTTTCATACTTTATGCTTTAAAAATTTTCTTTTGTACGGTGTTTAAAAACTTTCCCAAGTTTTCATCATTTTAGTTATTTGATTAGTTAGTGCTTCATCGCTTTATTTGTATAAACATAAATGTACATACGTATTTTTATTATGTGTACTACATAAAGCATGTGTGTACACTACACTACACATGAAAATATGTACAAACTTATTAAAGTATGTACTTTATTAACCTGCAATTTTACAAATGACGACGACGACGATAAAGTTTTCAGTATAAGGGCATGCTTATTTTTTTTTTTCAATCAAAGATTTTTAACCTACATGCACGTACAAGAGGTGTATGAATATACGCGTGTTCACCTGGTTTAAAAACAAATATGGTATGTACAAGAATTTTTGTATAAACTACAAACATATAATGAAGCATGTTATTATATTACTCTTGTTATTATTATTATTATTTGAACAATTTCAATTACTGAAAAAAAGGTAAGGAAGTAAAAGAAGTAAAAAAGGACGAATTAAATTTTCCCAAACAGAAGTAAATATATACATACATGTATGTATGTATTCAAAAATAGATTACATGCAAACATGCAAATTTGTTTTAATAGATTATTACGGTGAAACATTACAATGAAAATATGTAGGTATTGTACTGTTATTGAAAAATGAAAATCCTATACATGTTTATGTGTTCACGTACATGTGTATAAATAAAAATGTTTGAAAAAGTACATTCATAATAATAATGCCAAAAGTCAAATATGTAATTAAATACCCTTGGCGTTTTTCGCAATATTCCACAATACATTATTACCTACTGCATTAAAAAGAAAAGAAAAACTATTCATTTTCCTTTATGAAGAGTTTTATTAGTTTAGAGCTTTTGTGTTTAGGAAAAATTGGCAAAAAGGAAAAGTTAAACCACCTACTTAGACGTACGTTACCTAAATTTAAAACATAAATACGTAACCGATTTATACTGTAATATCAAATCCATGATATACATATGATAAATTTTCTTATATATAAAAAAATTTTCTTCATATGAAAATTTATACATACATATAAAGAAAATAAAAAAATTTTCACTTTCTATTGGAATTAAAAAAAAAATCATAAATAAATTAGAAAAACGTAGTACAAAAATTTAAATCAACAGTCATTCAAAATAAAATGAACGGAATAAGATTGTGCTAAATTCTAATAAGAATTGTATTTTTTTTATTTATCGACCTACATATACAAATTTACAAATTTTCTATAATTAATTAAAAAATGAATAAGTTTGTCCTAAGAAAATTTTAAAATATAAGTTCGAAATTATAGCAAAGCAGAGGCACGAACCACTAACATCATAATATTACGAAAGTTAGAAATAACGAAAGCTTGATGTCTAGAGACATCTTTATGTGAAGTGAAAAGCTTCGGTACAATTACAAATATATTTTTAAAAGTACCTAATCAAATTTTTTACATTTTTCCATTTTTATTTTTTTAAAATTATATCCGTTAAACAAATTTTACTTAAGATTTTAAAGTATCATATAAAATTTATTAAATTTAAGAAAATAATTTTTTACACATATGCATACATATATAACGAATATGAATTTACACATGTGAAAAAAACTTACCTGAGAAAAATATGCTGGAAGAACACATCTTTGGTCATCTAGACGAGAACATTGTACCTTTTCTAGAAGTTCGAATAAATCCTGAGTAGTTTGGCGTAGGTGATTTTCTGACCGTGGTGATATTCCCGTACTACCATTGCTAATTGTGGATATTCTTAAAGTTTGTGATGATGGAGTTGGTGACGAAGGTGACCAAGAGGATGTATAGTGCCGTGGCCGCCTAAGCATATGAAAAAAAAAAAAAAAACAAAAAAAAATTGAAAACACAGAAAATGTAATTAACAAAAAATACGTAACATTTGCGCTCTTGTATGCAAGTAAAACAGACATTTTTTTCCTCTATTTAATTGTGGACTAGATTACTTGTCAGAAAAAAAGAATAATTTCATGTGTTGACTTTTAATTAATTCTCTTGATAGTCTTGAAAAATTATTTCAAACAAATTTTTTCGAAATTGTTTAAAATTTAAAAATAAAAAAAAAATACACAATTACTATATACTTTATTAGAGAACATCACAATATTATTAATTTTAATTTTTTTGAATCAAAATATAAAACCACGTGAAAATTTCACAAAAAAACAAAAAAAGCTCAGCTTAAAAGGATATTTCAATTAAACAATGTCAATCACATGTCACATGTAAGTAAATTAATTCTGAACAATGCATTACTGTCTGAAATATGAATGAATTATATGAACATGAAAACTATAAACATTAAAATCAAATTTAAGGCATACATAGTTCCTAATAATTATATTCAATTAAAATGTATTCAGTATATAAATCAAAATAAAATATAATAATACATACAAGTGTATGAATGCATACATATATATTATTTATAGGAAAATTATACTATGACCTGATTTTCCTTTTCCAATTCATTTACGTTTGAAATTAAATTATAAAAAGATCAAGGATATTTAGAAATGGAAGTTCAAGAACATAAATATTTTATTTGTATGTTACATATAAATGAACAAATGTGATTAATTCATTTGATGTTTTTTATTATACGAATGTATGTACATATATATGTTTGTATGCGTAAATAAAATAATTTTATAAGATTTGTTTTTCAAATTTTATTTGCTACTAAACATATTTTCATTTTAAGGAAAAATAAGTTAAATTTAATTAGATTGCTTTTCATCTGCATAAACCCAATATTGTATATTCAAAATCAACATAAGTAGACAATTTTTATTTAATACTTATTTGTGTATTTGAATGTTTTCCTTTTGATATTTAAGTTGTTATATCTTTATTTCCTCATTTTATTATTATAGAAAATTTTTTCTTTTTTCTTCTACACTTAGAAAATTCTTTTGAATCACGTTATATGCACATATTTATCTATGCTCAATCGCACATATATGTATATTTATGTACACGTACAGGTACGCAGTGTGTACACGATATAAGTTTGTTTACCTTAGTTTAAGTTCAACATCCTTTCATTTCCTCTCAGAAAAAAAAAAATTAAAGAAGAAAAAACCAAGGTGATTTTCAATTTTCAATTTTTTTTTTTTTACAATTTTCTTTTTAAATTTTTTTTTTCCTTGTTTTGTACTAGATTTTTCATGTTTGATGCATTCAACATGTATTCGCATCCTGGTGATTGCAAAATTATACAGATATAAATCTTTTGAGTTGTTGGTATTTAAACTATTTTTTAAAGTGGAATAGTGTTTCTATAAGAAAAAGAAAAATTTTGAACTTTTACAATCTTTTCCAATAAATTTGTATTTTTTTCTGTCTTCAAACATTTCTTTCGTATTTGCATATTACGTGTATTATATAAAAAATAGTTGTAATTGCTTGTTATCCTATATAACTAAACTAAACAAATGTGTATACAAATACCAGATACAATAATTATAGTATACTGTAGAATGTAGAATATACACTGATATTAAGTAAAACTTAAAGGATGTTGAAAATCAATTTATTTTAGAATTTTATTGAAAATATTTTATGTTAATGTTTGAATACGTGTGTGTTTATGTATTATGCGGAGGAAAACATTTGAATTTTCAATATTCGTTCACAAAGTTCTAATAGAAAAATTTAAAAAAAAAAATAAAATCAAATCTTGTATTGAATATTTTTTAAATGGAAAACTTTATAATTTATAAAATTATTCAAATGAAAATTGAATCTATTTTGTCTAGTTTACAAATTTTCGCTCAAGTGAATTTTTATCTTTTAAAAAATAATAAGTAGTTGTGTTTTGTATTGAGAAATGCAAAATTTTAAAATGAAATTGAAAAATTTCCGTATACGTATATGCATTCGTTAAAATGTATATAAAAATGTAATTTAAGTATTTAAAAATGAAAATCAATGAAATTTTCTGTTGAACACATTTAAACGAATTGAACGTAAATGAATTTTTTATTTAACTTTAAAAAAAAAAAAAACAAAAAAACTTTGAAATTGAAAAGAAAATTTAGTTTTTAATTTAACAAATGATGGTGCTTAAAAAAATATATCATCCATATATTACATTTATATAAGTGAATGACATTATTACTTATATTCTAAACGGTCATATACACACATACATATAAATACGTGCGATAAAGTACACAAAATTTTATAAAGTTGTATATGTGGTTCATGTACACTTGTATAACAAAATATTTTTGATTAGCTTCAAATGTACATATCAATAAAATAAATTTTATATAATAGAATTTACTATCCAAGTACTTATATTTTATTTTATTGATACAGTAGAAAATGTTATTTTAGGAAATACTATATACTTGTACATGGTGTACATGTACTTATAAGTTAATCCAGTATTGTGTTAAATAAAGTTGATTTTACATTGTTGATCAAAGGATTTCTACACTAATGAATTTGATGTTGTTATTACGTAATTTTATTGATTTTGTACAAAATACACAGAAACTAAATAAACAAAAACTTATCTTTGTTTCTAATTTCCTTTTATACTGAATTTTCTTTTTTTTTTTTGTTTTTTTTTTTTTATTTTGTTCTGTACACACAGAGTTTGAAAAAGAAAAGAGTTCTTAGTTAACTTTTGCCATCGCTTTATTAATAATTTAATTGTGATTTTCTTTGTACGTAAATATACATACACATACGTAATGTAATAATTTAACATACATATATATTTGTTCCGAAATAAACATTTCATGTACATAAGCATATGTTTGCGTGGTATGTAGATGTAAATAACATATTATATAAAAAGTTTATAAACTGAACATATTGTAAAAGTTTTATTTTTTGTTTTAAAGAAGTTAATTAGATAACATTGATGATCTTTAATGAATGAACAGAAAACAAAAGTCTCTTATTTTATTCTATTGCAATTTATAAAAGATTTTAATCATCTTCAGACATGATAAAAGCGAATAATCTTATAAAGATGATAAGTTTGATAAGAATCCTTGGAATCAAGAGTATTAAAGGAAATTTTTATTTGGCTTTTATTATTTTTGTGAGCTTTTAAGACAAAAAAAAAACCATGAGATATACGACAACGAGACTATTAATGAGTTAAATATTTACAGAAACTATCGTTAGTCGTCACTAAATGAGTGGTATATCACATAAAAATAGAATCTATTGTATTTGTACTCCTTTCAAATGTACATACATATGTATGTATGTATATGCAGAAAATTCAAAAAACAACAAAATAATTTTTGCATATTCATTTTCTTATTGTTTTTATTTTTATTTTTTTTTTCAAGAAAAAATTTGAGTAAACTTTCTTTTGTTCTTGTGCTTTTTAAAACTTTAATGTGGGCATAGAATAAATTTTTAAAAATGATGACTGAAGAAAAACAATTTAATATTACGTTAATATTCATCACAAAAGGAAAAAAAGAAGAAAATTTTTTTATTAAATAATTTATTCTTTTTGAAAAAACAAAAAAACGTACTTTCTTTGTAAAGCCCTAAAAATTTTGTAGAAGATTGAATAAAATATAAGTTATCGTATAAATTTCACGATACATACATATGTATGTACATATGTACAATACTCTGTTTATACGTTTCAATTGAAAGCAAGAAAAATAAAAAAAATACAGGGACAAAAAAGAAGAAAAAACTTAACTCGTTATTAACTTTTCATGAAATTTTTTTCAATTACGTTCGTTTGTTTGTTTTCCTTTTCTTTTTTTGCTTTCTCTTTTTCTTTCGTTATTTGTTTTCTTTTTCTCTATTTTCTTCTTTTTTGTCCAGTCATCCATATAAGCATATTTATTTATTTTTTCTGTTTTTTTTTTGTGAATTTACACGGAACAAAAAACAAACATAAAAACTTTTGAAATGAATTAGAATAAAAACATTATTGGAAATTAACATGAAATCCTTCTTTTTACATTAAATTAATATTTTATTTTAACAATTTACTTTTGTTACCTGAACTTCATTCTTCTATGACAAAAAAACAAAATGAAAATTTAGGTACATGATTTTCCTTTATATTTAATTTTTCTTCATTTTCAAATTAAATTTTATTCGATTAAATTTTTCATAATTGTATTTTCTTTGAATTTAAAGAAAAAAATAAATAAATAAATAAAAAATGAAAATAATAACGCTGCGCAACAAAGTATTAAAAATTATATCACTAACAAGAAAAATATATATTTAGATTTTTTTTTTTTTAAATTAACCATCGGTTTAATTTTAATAAATTAAAAATTTTAACGAAAAATAAAAATACTAAAATTCAAATCTACGTGGACACAGTTTAATTAAAAATTTATTAATTTTGTTTTTTTAAAGTTCATTTTTTATTTACAAGTGCTTTGTTATTTTTCTTTTATAAAGAAAAAAAAATTGTTTACTCTTGACTATACTTAAATATAAAAATTTAAGCCAAAATCACGAGAAATAAACAAATCAGGCATAAAATAAAAAATTTAAAAAGAAAAGACACCAAAAAATAATTACAATCACTTTGATGTTAATTTTAAATTACCTTTTAATAAAACAAAAATAAATTAAATAAATAAACTAAGTTTTAACTTTTATTTAAAAAGAAAATCTATGGAAAATTGAATTTTTCAATGGTATTTTTTTTTTCGGATCTCCTAAAATGACTGTAGTTATGTCAGTTAAAAAAATAAAAAATAATTATTTTTCTATATTATTTCAAGATGATTAAAAATCCTCTGGTTTTCTTTACATTTTTCTTTTATGATTTACTCGTATAATCCTTTTTCATTTTAATTCTATGTGTATAAGAATCCTCTAAAGTCTGAACAAATAAATTATTTTTCACTTAACAAAATAAAAAAAAAAGCTGTCAAAAATGAAATGGAAAATATATATTATGAAAAATAATATTCACTTCATTTCACCATTATATTTGTAAAGTATAAAAAATGAAAATTATATAATCACAAACACGTGCTTGTAAAAAAAAAATACAAATACAAATAAAGAAAATAAAAGGAAAAAGAGAATAAATAAGTATTCGTAAACAAAAAATAAAAAATAAAAAAAATAAGAAAAGCTTTAAACAGTTTTTGTTTTCATTTTCATGTATGTACATACATACTCGTATGTACCCACGTATTTATGTTTATATGTTACCTATTTACTTAAATAATCCTGAATAAAATCAATTTTAATCTGACATCATTGAAAATGAAAATATAACTTCATTTTATTCTACATCTTGAATACATTTGTATGTGTCATTTAAATATTTAAAAATAAATAAATGAATAAGAAAATAACATGATATTTTTTTGTTTGTATTTTTATATTCAAAACCTTTTTGTTAGATTATATTGTTTCTTTATGTAGTAATAACATCAACATAATAATAATAATAACGAAAAATGTATATTTTAACATTGAAAAAGAAAAAAAAAACAAACAATAAATTTGAGTGTATATAAAGGTATGTGAAAGAAATGTCGTATTATTTTATTTTAATTTTTTTTATAAAAAATAAAATTCTTTGAAATAATATTTTGAAAATTCTTAGGATAATTGAAACGGTATTAACAGATGACTGACTAATGTATAAACATAGTTCATATGTATGTATTTCAAACGTATATATAAATAATAATTAAAATCTTATTACATCCTTTTGATTTGTTTTATATTTATTTATTTTCTTTTGAACTCGTTTCAAATATACGTATTAAATATTTATCAAATTTTCTTTCATCTATCATCTAATAATAATTACAAAAAATTATATAATATATAAATTTGTAACGTATATATACTCATATACACACACATAAAAGACAAAAAATCAAAAGGACAAGATTTTTGTTCTTATACAAAAGACAAATTAAAAAAAAAAGAAGTGATAACTTTTTACATTTTTAATAATTTTTCTGTAACTTTTTCTTATAATCCATTTACATATATATGTATGTTACTGTTACTGTACATAAATTTGTAATAAAGGAAAATGTTCTGTGTGTGTACGTGGCTGTTTTTTTTATAGCATTGAAGGAGTAGTCATGCGAGTTATTTTAATGATGATCATTTTTCATAAAAGTTTTTTAATGAATCTTTAAAATTGTACATGCATGTACAACATATATAACCGCATTTATTGGTAAAACTTTTTCTTGATTATTAATTTTCCTTATTTTTTTTTTTTTTTTGTTTTTCATATAGAAAAGTAAAATTCTTGAAAAAAAAAGTTTAACTAGCAATTCTATGTTTTAAAATAATTATACAAAAAAAAAAAAAAGAACAAAAAAAATTACATAACAATAATTACATGAGAATGGATAAAGTTTAATTTATGAAACTAATGAATTTTTAGTTTTTATGCTCATAGCAATATAATTATATGATGAGATGCATTAATTAAAAAAGGTTAGAAAATTTTCCTTTTATTTTTCTTACGTCTTACAGTAAAAAATAGTTCATGAAACATCATATAGGATATCATTTTGTATATTTATTGTTTTTCATTAAATGTAATTACAAAAATATGAATATTAAATGAAATGAAAAACTTTATACCTACCAAAGATATAAGATAAAATGTTTTGTTAAATATATGTACATACGAGCATTATATGATTTGCATAGACGTGTGTATATCAATGTGATAATCAGATACATAAATGCAATTTCAAAATGAGAGTACGTTACGTTAAATTCTTTTTCATATTTTTATTTTTAATTTATTTTTACATACATGTTTACGGTCTCAAGTTGAAATAGGTGTTTTTATGATATATTATCTGTCTGTCTGTTAACGTTTTAAGTGATTCTTACAATGAGCATACATTCTGCCATACATTATTTTATTACATATACAAAGCAAAAAAATTAAATAAAATAAAATTCGTCCTTTTACGATTTTTAATGTTTATACATTTGCATTCAGTGTTTGAACCTTTTTATTTTTAAATGTAAAGCACTTAAACGTATGTAAATTTTATTTTTGCTTTATAAAATGCAATTGACTTTAACGCTTTTATTATAAAATTTCTAGGTAATGAGGAAAGTGAATTTTTGTATATTTTTTTTTCTAATTTGCTTTTAGAAGTATTTGAATTTTATGAAAAAGAAGACGTATAACCATGTTCATGAAAATCTTTCCGTATTATGTAATATGATATAGAAAAATGATTGCAGCAATGTATTTTATATAATTAAACATTTTTGCGGTAAATTCAAGGTGTACAGATGTACTGCACATATTGCATCTCAATGACATTGGTCTAATTCAATGTCTAAATGTTAATAATGTTTACTTGAACAATAAGCACTTGTGTTTAATTAATTATATACAAACTACAAAGGTATATATACAAAAAGTTTACACATGTAAAATCGTGCCATAAAACAACTAGTATTCGATTTCTAAACAATAAAATGTTGATATATGATAAAGAAATGTTGTCTGTGGAATTGTGGTTATAAAGACGATATATTCAGTAGATCTACTAACAAACTTCCCAGATAATTTACACATTGTGGAAAAATATACTCGTACATTGAAAAACTGAATTATTATGCACATAATCAAACCTTTGAAATTCTGTGAATACGTATTCTTCACATAACATTGTATATAAATTCTCTACAAAATATTCAACTACAATTGCTAAGTTTTATTTTTCATTTTTGAGGAATTAATTGCATACGCACACATAATGTACATACAATACACAACGTATGTATCTTTATCGATTGTCAATATCAAAATTAAAATCTATGGAATTCAATATGTTTTTTTTTTCATACAACAATTAATCGATACGTCTGAAATATAAGACGACCGATTAATGTTTTTACAATATATATGTTACAATAAATTACACATGTGCAATTAATTTTTGTGATGATGTCTATTCAAGTAGATATCATCGTATTTCACCCTTGTTATATTATAGATTTTTTTTATTTTTTATTTTTCACCACAAATTTAATACTAATCCACGTATGTATGTATGTTATTTGTGAATAGCAACAACAGCAACAATAACAACGAAAATATTAACAGTTGATGATGATGTATTTTGAAATCTGTTCATTTTTTAAACGATCACTGTTGTTGTATTGAATGCGTGTACATTGAGAAAAAAGTCCACAATTAATTCAGGATTACGATCAACATGATCTGAAATTAAATCAAGTAATTGCAAGATTAAAAATCTGATGTAGTACAACATCGAATTTATTACGTGGATAATTCTGTAAGATGTACAGTTTGCAGACATAAAACGATGTATTCGTGTGTTTATCTGAATGAATGTTATTTAAAAAAAAAAAAAAAAGAAGTAAATCTATATTTTTTTTTTAAAACACAGCATGTGGGGTTGAATAATATACATAATCAAAGTAGTTTTAATCTTCTGTAGTTCAAATACGTGCTGAACTATTTTCTATGTCTGATGTAAAATACCGCTCTTGTAATTTAAATTCACGCACATACCATGATGAAGCTGATGATGATCAAGGAAGGATAATGATCAATTTTCAATGAAACAAAAAACCATGTACAAAAACGTAATGTTGTAGTACAACCAGAAAATCAGAATTTACAATGTAAAATGTAAGGTGATATTTCGATACAGAATATGACAACAATTAGTACGTGCAGATTTGTAATTTATCATTAAAAAATTTCAAAATTTTAAACTGCAACTATGTAACTATTTGAACATGTTTTTAACATTAAATTCATTTTTTATAAATGCCAAAATATTTTCCATTTTATTGAATAGTTTATTAAATATTCCTATTATTTAGGAAGTTTTTATGTAACAATTGAATAAAAACCAGACATGAGTGAGTATTTTTAAGTATCTATAAATATTTCAATATTTGTGTTTGTGTTATTATTGTTTGTACAATTCATACTTTAAAATATAACTTCAAAGAATCAATTTTAATGGCAAATCGGAAAAAAATTTGTTTTTTTTTGAATGACTGAGACAATAAGTATTTTAAATTTAAATGACAACGAAGAATAAAATAAAAAAAAGAAGACACACTGCTAACATTGAGTTCATGTACGTTCAATACAATATAATATAACTAAAACTATTTGAAGAGATTTTGAATTTCAAAAAAAATAAATAAATAAATAAATAAAACTTAAAATAATGCTAAAGTAGAGCGTCAAAGTTTTTATCCTTGAGTACATGTAATGTAACTTTCTTTTTATCCAGAGATTTATATGTGAACAAAAAATGTGTTACTGAAAAACTTTAAAATAATTTTTCACAACTTTTGAAAATTTTTAATAAAAAAGAACAAAAAAAAAAGTGTTCTATTTGTAAAATAATTTTTCTAGTCCAATTGTAATCATGACATTTACACTTCTTCTTGTTATTTTACTAAGTAGTTATAGAGTAGTTTTGTCGTTTCTGCTTGAAAATTTTTAAACAAAAACTGGAACAAAACTCAAAGTATATTTTTAGCTCTTATTATTATTATTTTTTTTTTTGTTTTTAATACTTTTGCTGTTACATAATAAGAACATAAATTTTATTATAATATAAATTTTTAAATAGAAAATTCATACCTTCGAAAAGTTCATCAAAAAAAATTTTTTTAAGAATATTTTTTATGAGTTATTAATAATTTTATTTTCTGATTTTATATTTATGTAGTATAACTTAATGTGAATTTAGTTGCTTTGGTTTATTTCATTGTTTTATAATAACATATAAATATAATACGAGAACATATAATGATGGTAAAAATTTAATTAATAATAAATTCAGAAAATTAGAAAAAAAAATATTTTCTGGTAACTTTTAAAAGCGTGATATAAACTTTTCGTATAGTTAAAATTATGTTCTAAAAAAACAGAGTATAAGGATATGAATTAATCAGTTTAGTATGAATTAATAAATAAATAAAATTAAACTAATGCTTATATTAGGTAGAAATATCTTAATAAATTTAATGAAAAGTTAACATAAAATATTTTATATTTTTTGTATGTTAAGACATAAAATACGTATATATTCATATATCTATGTAGGGAAAATAAATGTTTATTAAATTATGACGTTAATTCTGAAATGTATACTTAAAAAAGGATTCAGATCGGTGAAGGTACCTATAATTTATTCTAATAAAAGTTTTTGACTGAATAATTAATCTTTATTGATTTCATTTTTTTTTTTTTTTCATTTTATGAAATTTTTGTTACCCAAATTTTATTATGAATTTTTTTCTAAATAAAACATGACATTTCAATAAAAATTGATTTTTTTTTAAATTAAATATTTTTATCAATAACTCAAATCTAACCTGATTTTTTTTTTGTTCTTTTTAAAGTAACCTACCTAATTGTAATCAAAACAACAGCATCAAATTTTAATTAAAATTTTTTTTTTTAAATTTAACCTACTCTCACATGAATGATTAATGATCTAAACGTAAGTGTTTTGCAATGCCATAAAACAAAAACAAAACATATTCAAATAATGATCGTTTTATTCATATGAAAGTGAAAATATAATTTTATCTTTTCTGTATGCTAATAACAACAAATGTTATACAAATTTTGATTTATTTGATCGAAATTACATAAAACATTTAATCATTTTTTATCTTCATTTCAATTAAATTGTGTATATTTTCTTCTCTTTTTTTTAAATCGCCCTATTTTGTGGATCGTTTTTTGTTTTCCTTTATTTAAAAATGAAAATCTCCAACTTCTATGTTACACTTTGAATAAATCTTTGAATTTTCGACTTTATATCATTCATAAGTCTATTTAAATAGAAAAACAAAAATCGAAAAACAAAAAAAAAAAAAAAGACGAAATCAAAATCACAAAACACAATTTTTCCATTTACATATCAATTTACAGTCATATCAAAAAATTTGTTTTAGTCCGGATATCATTCACAAAAACGAACAAAACTTAAGAAAAAAAAATTTTTTTCGGGATGGGGACCAAAATATGTATGTAGGTACACATATTCGTAAACGTAACACACATGTAACATGTTCTACATATATATTTAAAAAAAAAACAAGATCGTTTTCATTTTTATTTCTATGGAAAAATAGATACATTTCTAGGGCATTCAATTAAGTCTCTAACATAAATTAAAAAAAAAAAAACAGAATGAGAACCAAAAACATTACAAGATATCCAATTTAAAACGTTATCAAACAACAGACTAGTTATTTACTCCACGTGAGTTTTGTTTACAATCCATAATCATAGGTGTGTATGCATTGTAAAATTCTTCGTGTTGAATGTTTTTGGTCTTGTTCAAAATTTAATGTGAAAGAAATGCTTTAAGATTTATTATAATGTGTGATATCAATTTGAATTTTTTGAAATCAATACAGTTAAGTGTTGATAAATATAATGAAAGTAAACTGGTAGTTATCTTAAAAAGAAAAAGAAAATTGTAAGAAAAAATACTTTGATTAAATGAATATATAAACGATTAACGCAAATATTATTCACTTGAATTTAATTCATGAATATACTTTTATTTTCCTGTGAATGCCGACAATATCTGAAAGGAACACCTATTTCCTGTTGTATGTTTGTATTTTCAAGGATTCTATTGAATCTATAATGTAAAGGTTGTTGAAGGTTTCTCTCTTTAAAGATTCAAGAAAAGAATAAAATGATTTCTTTTTAATAGTGTACAAATTATATTCGTGCAAAAAAATATTATGATTTGATTCACTCTTTTTTTTATATAAGTACATTGTACATATGTAAATATATATGTATGTACATATGTACGTACATTGAATTTGCATAATTTGTTTTACAAATAATAAAAACTACATACCTGCATACATTTTCTTGTTAAAGGATATTTAACAACAAAAATAAGCAAAAAAGGGAAGGAAGGAAGTAATCGATAAGAAGAATAAAACGAATTTTTTTATTCTCCTTGTTTGAATTGTATTATTTGCAAAAATCGTTCTGTAGGAAAAAAAAAATGAAAAATTGTGAAAAAAAGAAATCGAAAATGAAAAAAAATATAAGCACTGACAGGAACACTCAACTTTTTATTTCATTTATTTTTTTTTTCTCTTTAATTTTGTACTAACATACCTTCTCGTTTTATGTATAACTTTCATTTGTACATGTATTTGATTATAAAATATAAAATTTTTACATGTAGTCATCAAGGCTACAATTTTTAAATTGAAAAATAAATTATGACAAGGATGTTTTTTTTAAAGAAACACGAAAACGTACAAACAAACGAGCAAAATTCATTTAAGAAACATTCGATTACTTTAGACATGTATGCAATCAGGTTTAAGTTCTTTTACCACTTTTAATTTACATTTTGCTTGAGGGTTGCTCATTTTTACAAAAAAAAAGTATAAACCTTAGGGATATTACCTTTCAGGTGTACCATTTATATCTGAACACGATCTCATTTAACAGTTAAAAGATCTCATATTAATTGAAATGAATCTAAGCAAGTAGCGCATAGTAAATTGTTTTTTTCGGATTTGAATATATAATGTTGGTAATCATTAAGTTGCATTAAGTAAAATTTTTTTTTTTATTCTCATCTCTTATTAAGTATTCGTATTTTTTCCCAAATTGATTCTTTTTTCTGTTAGATGTCCAGCAAGAAAAATGAAATTCTGTTTTCTTATTTTATTATATATTTATTTATTTTTATTTTTTGATGTGGTTTCTTTAATGAAATGCAAATCGCCTGTCAAATTATATTGAGCTTGAAAAATTGATCCCCTTGTATATAATTTTTCTAAAACTTACATACATGTAATAACAATTTTTTTTTATTATTTACACATGTATCTATACAGCAGCATCATTATCAAAAAACATTGTCTGCTTGTTGATGCTCGTATTAAAAAGCAAGTTTTCGAATTTTTTCCCCTTTTGTAATATATGTTTTGTGTAAATGTTAATATTACATGTATCATTTTTTTTTTCTGTTACTAAACTGAGCAATCGATGATATTTCCATGTATGCATGTATGTATGTCAGTATTTATTAAGAATAATAAATAAAATAATAAATAATATGATGAAAGAAAAAAAAAAATGAAAATGAAAATTTCAAAATCTCAAACCACATTTGGTCAGACATTTAGTCATGGACTCAATGATGACCACTTTAAGAGAAAACTGATTGAAAGAAAAATAAAATCTGTCTTAAACACAAACGTATACCAATAATATAATTTTTTTATCTATGCATCATTAAGATTTTTATTGAGGTAAATATCACGCACTTATAAACGAGTATATGTCCATGTATGCTTATCTCGTGTGCATTCATAATTAAGTTTTTAAAAGAAAAGGGAAAACGATTTTTCAAATCTTATGAGGGTATGTCAAAAATTTCATTTTTAATAGTTGATTTTGATTTGTTGAAATAACGAAAGTAAAAATCTACAAATCAAGTTTTTCATAAGTAGTTATTTCTATCTTATTTTAATCTTATTTTTGTTTAAATTTCAAATCACGAACATGTCAATTTGAAAATTTAAATAGATGATAAAGATTTTTGTTATCACGTTTTCATTATACTATAAGACTGAATGTATACTGACATAACTATAAAACCATTCTTAAGGTAATCACAAATATTTGGTACTGATACTAGGATATCGTGGTATAATTGATTCCATAATATCAATATCCTGGTGCCAGTACTAAATATTTGTCAGTACTTTTTAGACAAGAAATATTGTAAAATCTAAAAAAATTGTTGATATCCATTGAACTATATTTTCAAATTTTTAAATATAATTAGAGCAGAGCGCACAATACAAAATTTTGGTTATTTATTCAGCCTCTTTTTTAAAAATTGAAACAGTAAATTTGTACTTGAGCATATTAATTTATCCATATTTTATTTATTTATGTACAATAAAAAAAAATATTTTTTTTAAACATTTTTTGAACGCTTTATCTCACAATGTTATTGATTATTAATTACAAGAATTTAAAAAAAATCGAGATTGATTTATTTTATAAAATTATTTATACAGATTTAGTGCAAATTATTGTAAATATGGATATTGAAGTAAAATATCTCTACGTATTATTTATCTTTGTAAAAAAAAAAGAAATTCAAGAAAATTTATAAACCATATCGAAGTGAATTTGTATGATGAATGACGTACCATATTTTCGTTTTTCCATTATGGAAACTAAACTAGAAAATTTTATAAATGCAGTTTTCTCCCATATAAGAGTATGTTTTTTCTTAATTTTTTGTTTTTCATTTTTATTAAACGAAGTTAAATAAAGTTATAATGACTTGTTATATGTTTGAAAAGTTTACTCATAACGTACAAATAACGTATGTATATTCATGCACATACTGACATAATCATAAAAGCACCAATATAAACAGGTAGTTAATGCGGTAGAAAATATGAAAAAGAAAAAAAAAATAAAAATATGAAATTATTGCAATTTTCATGAAGACGTGAAATTTCGCGGATTAATGTTGTATGATATGGTATATGATGAGAACATTACGTAATGTTTAATAATGCCACTAATACTAAATACTATAATGTGCATATAGAAATAGAAAAATATGCAATACCGCAAAAATTAATTTAACCGCATATAGACACAGACACGGTAGTTATGTACACATATGAATATTTTTTTTTTTTTTTTTTTTTTTTTTTTTTTTTTTTTTTTTTTTGAAAAAAAAAATAGCAGTAATTGATGGATGAAGTAATTGATATTATGCGAGAGAAGTAATTACGGTTTCGTGTACACAAATCATGTTAAGAGGTTAATTAAATAAGTTAAAGTTCAGAAATCAGAAAATAAAATTTTTAAAAAATAAAACAAGTAAAAAGAAAAATTTTCAGTATGAATTGCGTAATTCATACGTCACAAGAATTCTTGTAGTGTTAATATTTTTCAAGTATTTTCAACAAAAAGGATTTTTGTTTTTGTTCTTACAATAAATATTGTACACTGCTGTAACAAATATTGACTTAAGACCACGCAATCTGTGTTTATTTAATTCTTATACACATGAATATTTATACAAAATATTTATTAATCGAATAAACATCGAATTGTACACCAGAATACTCAAAAGTTATATTTATGTAATAATTTATGCTAATTTTCATAATTTATTTTATTTGTATAATATAAAGTTTTTGTATGTATGCGCATGTAAGATATAAGCAAAATATACCACACACAAAAACCATATCCAAATAAATTCTTACATTTATT
Source organism: Anthrax anthrax (assembly GCA_963971155.1). Lineage (NCBI taxonomy): Eukaryota > Metazoa > Arthropoda > Insecta > Diptera > Bombyliidae > Anthrax > Anthrax anthrax. Next base: position 26,501,901 of record OZ020119.1, read on the forward strand.
ATTGTCTTAAATTTTCAATTATTATTCAGTATTCAATTTTAGATGACATTATTTGAATTTATAAGATTTTAAATGTTGTAAACTACACACATATACAATAATAAATGTAAAATTTATATGCGTATAAGGTTATTCCTTATTTTTTTTTTCTTTTTAGTTAACTGTTTTTGCTACTTTACCTTTTACCAAAACGCCCACATATACCTTACATGCTGTAACATAAAATTAAATTTTATTTATTCCAAAATAATGATTTATGTGTACGATTAATGCGTTCACAATAATTTTAAATTGATAATATTCATTTTAAGATTGGTTCAAATTTAAATTAAGCACATATAATACTACTGAAACATGGCAAAGAAAACATAAATGAAAAACTTCAAACAAATGCTTATACATAGGTAATACATAAGTTTTAATTTAGTAAAGGTGTCTTATTAAAATTATAAATCTCTTTATTTTCTGTTTATACCTGTGTTTACAGGTATGCGGTATACATTCCATTTACATTATTATTATTTTTTTTTTGTACTTTTTTGTTCGTGAACTTTAATCTTTCTCTAAAAATGTTTATATCATTTTGTGTTTTTCTTTTAATTTAAATGAATTAATTTCAATTTTCATTTAATGAATGTGTAAACATACATATGAGCATTAATGTAATAATTTTGTATGTAAACATAAAATCCTAAATAATAAAATAGAAATAATTTTCCATACAACATTTATATTTTATAAATAATTTTCAAGATCTTATAATGCCACAACCTTCACGGTTCGTTTGATTCTAAAATTTTTGTTATGAAATAAGCAAATAATAAAATAAGATACAAACATTTAACTAACGAATATTTTAATCTATTTTAGAATAGATACATAATTAAAATTTTTGTAATTTAACTGTTACAGTAAAATTATTTAATTTATTTATTTATTTATTTATTTTTTTTTTACTTTTAAATTATACAAAAATTTTGTGTAAAATTCTCGTGAGAGAATTGTAAAAATGGGTTCAACCAAAAATGAAGAAATTATTTTTCATTACTGTGTTTTTTAAGGGGAATTTAAATTTCTCCTTTAGAATTTACATATATATCTTACCTATTACTGATAAAATTGATTTTCTTTACTCGCATAAGAATTTTCCACTTTGTACATGAAAATTTCTTCCAAGCACTTAGGAATCTTAAGTGCATGTTGTAAATATTTAGATTGTGTGAACTTTTTGCACAGATTTATGTGACATTTTCAATTAAAATCAATTAAAGACATTTCAATAATAATCGCATAGACACATTACAAACACGTTTGTGCATACTATTAAAATTTTTCTAATGCATATAATGTCTAAACAAAATGTTAATAATTTATAATCATGAGAACGGAACAAATAAATCAATAAACAAAAAAAATCGATATACCATTCACAATGTATAGGTAATGTATTATTGTTACATGAAATTCATTTATTTTATCTCATATTATTTTTTCCTGTCCATTTATTTAAAAAAAAAAGTATAAACAAAATATGAAATAAAAAATTTCAAAAATTCAAAATGAAAATTGCATCAAATCTATGTCATACAGTCGCGTCATATCCAATTACAATCTATAATAAAAAAGATATTTCCTCTACATTTTAACAATTTGTACAATGAAAACAACAGTAGTATTGGTTTTTATTTATGACAATTGCACACATATTCTGATAATAAAAAATATATATAAAAATCATTTAATGTACAATTTTTTAATCATTTCAATTTCAAACAAATGTATCATAATAACTGCCTTATATAAGTACGTACAATCGTACATACATGCAAGTATGTAATGAATTTGAGTTAAGCAAAAGCATTTTAATTTTATTGCATTTTATATTGCAGTTGTTTGCTTTGTTTCTGTTTTTTATTTATTTTTATTTTTTTTAATAATATGTGAAGCAATAATTTTAATTGTTATTGAATTTATTTGCTACGTCTGTTTAATATAATTTCGAAAAAAAAAAATCTCATATGGAATTAATAAATAATTTAATTTCATCGGTTATAATTATTTTTGTTTTGAATATAAATTTGATATTTTATGAATATGATAAAATAGATAAAAATATAGAAATATGTATGAACATTCATATGATGCAGATATGCACCGCAAATGTTTTAGCGTAATCGTTTGGTTTTTTTTTTTTTTGTTTATTTTTTAATATACATACTTATGTACATATGTTTACTAACTAAAAACAGATTTTTTCAAAAATAAAATTTCTGATTAATTGGTTGCCTTTGACTTTGAATCATTTTTTCTTATTCAAACACAAGCCACTGAAATAAGAAATGCTTATGCTTACGAATTGTCAAACATTTAAAAAAAAAAAATTTGAGATTCATTTATAAAAAAAATGAAAAAAAAAAAAAAAAACACTCATTACATTGCTACCACCTACTACTATTTAATTTACAATTTGAAGTTCGAAACATTTTATGTTTGCCAAGACACATTATTTTTAAAAGATGAAAAATCACAGAGTGGAAAAATATAAAATATTCAAAGTTGAAATATTATTAATAAGCTTACATTTGCGTATACAAAACTCTATGATAAATCTGTACACAGAAAATTTGTTTTTCTTTTGCTTATATCTAATTTTTGTGTACTTCAATGATTTTAATCACTTTATATGTAATTCCACAACTACTCGTAAAAATCTTATAAATTTTTGATATTTATCTTTGTTATGATAGTTATTTGCTGATGATGTAGTTTATAAGCAATTTTTAATCATTTTGTTTTTTTTTTGTTGATCTTTTGTATACACTGTGTGTATGTTTTCATGCATCGTATAGCATACATATTAAAATGAGAACCTTGAACCACTTGTAATTCACAATGTAACTATTGTATATAAATGAATTATTGTTATTTTATATATGTATATGTATGTACATATTTACTACCGTAAATGTTTACTTATAAAACTTACATCAGAAAATCAGTAAAAGAGAAAAAAAGAAAATATAATATATTTGCATGTATTTTGTGTTTTTCTTTTTACAATGGAATTACATTTACATTAACCAAATAAAAGAATGAATTTAATAGATAAAAGATTGTTTATACAGTATCAGAGCTTTTTTTTATTGTTGTTGTTTTTCATTCATATTCATTCATCTCAAGTTCATTCATCGATCATTTTAATCATAAATACATTTGCAAAAACAAGAATAAAATGTGAAAAAAAAAGAAAATTAAAAAAAAGGGACAGAAAACTAAAAGAAAATAAAATATGAATGTATAAGAAATTGAATACATAATATTATGTACTACATAAATAGTAAAAATAAACATATGTACGTACGTAATGTACATAAAATCTAAAATTATTATTTTTTGCCTTTTGGGCGTTATTTCTTCTTTATTGTTTGTGATTTTCTTTAATTTTATTTTCCTTTTTTTTTGTATTCATTTTCATTTTTATTTTTGTGGCTTTTTTATGTATCTAGGCATATATATATTTTCTTTTTTGTTTTTTAAATTCAACATAGTAGCATAATTATTATTTATTATATTTTCGTTTTATGTTCAACACACTACAAATTGTATATATATACTCCAAATAAAAGATTTTAAGATACTTAAATTGTCTGCATGCATAATACAATTGTACAAAAAATAATACTCGTGTATATAAACTTATAATAACTTTATAATAATTGTTGACTATTATACATGTTATTTTATTTGTTGGTTACTTAACAATCTTTTACATTTCAAGACAAAATTTTATTATGATTACTTATTGTATGAATTCATATTTATGTGTTTTTTTTTTTTTTGTACACATTTAGTCAAAAAAAAAAAAAAAAACAAACAAACAACCAAGAAGTGTTAATAAAAGTAAAAAAGATTTTTAAAAAATTTTCGACATGAACTTTTAACAGTTTTTCAAGGGATTTTCCTTTTTTTTTCTCATATTTCTTTTTGTTATTATTTCGTTCTGTTATGATGTAAATGTAGTGTAAAAATACACGCAATATACCATGTACGAGATGTTATGTGACTTTTCAAGAAAAATGTTACAAAAAAAAAAAAAATTATGAATTTTCATTTTACACAATTTTAATGAAATATTTCATAAAATTTTATATTGTACAACACCGAAGCAAAATATATATATGTATAAAAAAAAACCAAAAATAGCATAAAATTGTACATAACGTTTAATAAAAATTTATTTAAAAGTGCACTTATCTTTATATATAGTTTCATATATTTTAATATAGTTTTTTATGTGAATCAAATTTTATGCTTTAAATTACAAAATCTGTTTTAATGGAGATTGTATGTATGTATGAATGTATTTTGAAAAAGATGAAACAAAGAAAAATTGTATTTTATATATACATAGATATTTGAAAATGTTTGAAGCACTTATTTCAAATGTATTTTCAAGTATTTTATTACATTTTCTTTTTTTTAAAAGTAAAATGTTACATTGTAAGCTTATGAGCAATTAGTTATTTCAGTTAGACAAAATGACACATTGTAAAAATATAGAAAATAATAATTTATAAAGCTTTTTTTTTTAAATATTTATTTTCATTTTTTTTTTTTCTTTGACATTGTTCATTTTTAATTACACCATAAATGTGTTATTGGCTTTACGATAGGAAATGACCATTATAATTGTTGTTCTAATTTACTAATTGGAACGTTATCTATGTGAAGTACCTATAATTTTTAAACTGTACATGTATTTATACTAGACAAATGATTTATTTTTATAATTACCTTGTATATGTAGGTACTTTACTAGTATATTGTATTTTTCAATTTCGTTTTTTTTTTCTTGGTTTCCTTCTTTTCATATGTTACAGCATTTTAATTAAAATTTATTTTGAAATTAAAAATGAAGGGCCAATTAAATCAAAATTAGTTTCACTTCATCATTCAACCTTAATGGCCTTAATTATTATCTGATATATATACTTAAAAATAAAAAAAATACAAAAAAACACCACTTTTTTGTCGTTGGTGGTTTTTTTTTTGCACTACAACTATTATACAGAAAACATTTTTAAAATGTTCGTTATATCAAGTAATACATTATTTTGTGGTATTTTGATTAAAAATGTTCAAGAGGAAAAATGATCAAATACCAAAATTACAATTTTTGACCTTACTATGAAGGTTCACTTGATTTTAAGATAAATTTACCTTTATACAAAGAAAAAGGCTTAACTATAATACAAACTTTAATATGGCAGTTAAATGGTTTTATGTTACGAAAAATTTTTGTATATGAAAAATATTGTAAACATGTTTGAGAAAAATGGTTTAAATTAGATGGTTAAATATACTTTGATTAAATTACTTTCTATATTCTATTTGTCATCTCGTTTTTGAACTAATTAAAAATTTCTTTTGTAGATTTTTCTTATGCATCGCAAAAATTTTTTTACCATTTCCTACAAATTTATTTGCATTTTCAAGTATATAAAAATAAAAGAAATTAAATTAAAATGAAAAATACATACATAAGCATCTACTTTCTGTTTTTGAATTAATTAAATGCAATTTTAATTGAATTTTAGCTGTTTTTTATTTTTATTCATTTTTTCGTAAATTTCTTATAAGATTTCCTGAGCTGGAAAATTGAAAAATAAATACAATTCACAGTCCATAAGATAAGCAATGTAATTTGTGAATAAGATAAACAAAAAGGATAACAACATAATAATTTTAAATTTTAAAGTTCAATTTGTACGAAAAAAAGAAAACAAAATTAAAAGAAAATGCAAAACATTACAATTCGATGTTCTCTCAAAAAAAAAAAATTCAAAAATTCAAAAGTAAATCCAAACAATGATACAATTCAAAAACATGAATGTATCTACTCTATTACATTCATATAATTCATAGATATGTAAAGAAAAAAAGTATGTTTAACATTTAACTCTTTTTTTTTTGTTTAAAATGTCGTTGAACCCTTTATGAATACGCATATATATGCGCGTATCTTAAATTTTTATCAATTTATATTTTGGGAAAATTGTCATATTTTCTTCATATTTTTCTCATTGTGATACAAAAAAAAAAAACATAGAAGAAAAACATTTATGTAACCGTAAACATTATATACACAATCTCTGATTTCTTTTGAATGTGTGTGGTAAAAATTGAATTCAATGTCTAATATTATATGAGCGTATATATTTTTCAACTGATTTACATTATAATAGCTGAAATATGACAATTTTTGTATTCAATTTTAATGAGAAAAAAATTGTTTATTTATTTATATTTTTTTTTTTTCAATTTTACAACTTAGTACGATGACGTATAATGTATATGTGTGCTGTATTTATGATAAAATCAAACAAAAGCTAAAAATTCCATAACAAAAACTTGTAACAATCAACAAATATTTTTTTTTTCATACAGTGTGTTAAATGATTTTCTTTTCTATTTGTAATTTGTTTTGTTTTTTTGTCTTCTTTTCGTATTTTATTTTTTTTTTCTTATAAAATGTTCATTCAATTTTATTTTGTGGGCCTTTACAATTTTTGTTAAAAACGTCATTGTACTATGATAGATTAAAGACAAGATACAAGCACATATGTACAAAGATACAAGGTACATTATTATTTCATGTATTCAATTCACAATAAACAAGAATTTAAAAAAAATAAATAAAAAACAGAAAAACAACAAAAAAAAATTCTTTTTTCCGATTTGAGCAATTTGCATAAATCCCACATTAAATTATGAATTGTACCATTGTACATACAAACATACCTATATGTGTTTAAGAAGTATATAAGAAAAAAAATGACATTATAACAAAATATCAAAACAAAATAAAATTTAAAAAAAAAAAAAGAGAAAAAAAATTAGTAACCAAAATATGAAAATATGAAGTTCAAAAATATGTATGTACATACTTGTATTGTAAGATTGATTTTTATATTATGTAGATATTATGTTTGTGAAAACACAATAAAAAAAAAAAATATTCAGATTCTTTTTTGTTTTTTTTTAAGCTATGTTGAAAAAAATAAAATTGTGTCACCTTGATAAATTATAATAAATAATATAAACATGAATAAAAGACGAAATAAGAAAAAAATATTTTTGATTTAAATTTTATATAGTAAAACACGGATAAGTAAATGTAGGTAATAATTTATAATAATAATAATAATAATGAAGAGAGATACCACGATGAGAGAATATAATCTGGAATTATATAAAACCACGCAACGAGAATATTGTAAAAATAATTGTGTAATATATGTATGTATTTTGCATACCTTAGCAAAGGTAATAATCTAAACCTATGTATGTGCGTACATACATATTTATGTAAATTTGAATGTATGCGTTACGATTATGATTTTTAATAAATTTATTTTGTTTTAATTATGATGATGATTTAGACTAATTTTTTATACACCTATTTTATTTCTTTATTTTTATTTATTAAAATTATTTGGTTATATGAACATTTAGAGATATTCTGCATATACAAATGATGACAACGAGGCGTATAATTTAATTAAAATTTGATTTTCCAGAAGAAAAAAAAAAATTAGTTACGGTTTATTAATTATAATTTAAATGACAAATCGTATGTATTATGAATAAATCGATTTTAACCTACTTAAAAATTTGCTTTTTAAGTAAAATTGGTAAAATTGATTTTCAAATAAACCATAAAACTGTTAGAAACAAAAATACAAAATCGAAATACCGTTTAGCGACTTAAAAAGCAAGCTCCATAAGACAGAATCAAAACATCTTCTTAAATGGGTTGTATGTGTACATACATTTTTTTATTTACGTTTTTTTTTTCTTTAATTAAAATCTTAACTTTAAGATGTACAAAATTTTCCATTTCATCATACTATTGAATTTTATCGAATTTCCCCATGGAATTTATCTTTAAAATTATATTATATTGCATTTTATTTAATTATTTCTGTTGTCTTGTTATTTAAATCAAAAATATACATATTTTGTTATGTATATTTAATTAATGAATGATGATAAAATGTTAACACCATATTTAAATGTTTATTTATATGATAATCAAGATTCCATTTTTGTCAATGGAAATTAATTGCGAAAAAATTGTTGAAAAACTACAAGACTGGCTACTTATACTTAAATGAAAAATAAAAGAAGAAAAACGAATTGAAATAAAAACGAAATTAAAAATGAATAATCATTTATGAAGTTAAAAAATAAAAAAAAAGGCCTAAAAAACTTGCAGTCGTCGTCAAAAGAGACCAATGGCCTTTTTATTATGTTTTTATCACGTATAACGATGTTAATGGTATCAAACATATAAATATCTTATACCTGCCTAAGTGAATATGTACATGTGTATATCTGTGCTTCTATACACATTGTAATATTCATAACAGAGTAGAAAAAAAATTCAAATAATTAAAAAAAAAGAAAATTAATTTAATTGGCTCGATAACAAAAAAGTAACGAAGCAGAAGAAGGTGAAATTTGTTTTTTATTATTTTTTATTACTATTTTTTTTTTTTTTTTGTTTAAATAAAATAAAAATGTTACGATTGTTATTTGCTCATTCATTTGATACAACTGTATGATTATAGGTGTATGCAGTATGAAAAAAAGAAAACTTTTCAATTTACACGACAAATAAAATATGCAATAAATGTATGCACAAGTTTTGTATATCTACGACGGTTGTATATGTATGTTATTCACTTGAGTAATATTTACTTTTGCATTTATTGTAGATAGGAAACAATATTTACTTAAAGAATTGTGTAATATCGATTTTGATTTTTTTTTTTCAATATTTCATGTTTTATTATTACGATTTTTATTTTTATTTTTTATTTTTTTTTTTCGTCTAAATGCAAATTGCAAAAATAACACAAAAATTGTAAATTTTTCAAGCAAATAAAATGCATATACATGCATTTGTGATTTTTACTAAAAATTTGTATGTGATTTGTATTTAAGTAAAAATTTTACATATGAATTTAAATTTGATGACGAATGATAAAAATATGTAATTTTCATGTAAATGTGTCCTTGACAGAATACATAATGAAAATTAAAGATGCTAGAAATTTATTTTAATTTATGTAAATTTTATGAAAAATAACTTTTCTTACAAAGTTTTATATAGATTTTCTAAAGATGAAAAATCTTTTAAAAACATTTCATTTTTATCAGATTTGTATTTCTTAATGTTAACAAAAGAAAAGTACTTGAGAGAAAAAAAAAATGTTTTTTTTTGTATTGAAAAATTACTTTTTATTTTATAACATGTATAAAATGTTGTAATCAGTGTCTTGAAGTAATAATATAATTTTTGAACACTTAACAAGAATGCTGATTAACCTGGAATTTTTTTTTTTTTTATTGACAATCTTTCATATTTACTAATAGAATTTATTGACATGTATGAACTTTAATTGATTTCAATTCAGGTTTTTTTTTTTTTTTACATTCAGATACATTATCGTATACATGCAATTATGTATGTATTTCTCATATGTGGATGATATAACAAAATTCAATTGAGACATTGTCATTTTTGAAAAACTTTTTATTTTTTTTCGCTTTTCAAAAATATGAATCTCAAAAAATACTTATAACTGTAATTTAAACTTTGAAAGCTTTTTATACACATTTTTATATGAAACCTTTTCTTAAGCATAATAATGTATGCATTATATCATGAAGTACAATCACTTGAAATGTTATTTCAAAATTTATGATTTATGTATGATAGATATGTACATTAAATTTAAAATGTAATTTTGAAAATAAAAATCAATTTACGATGACATATTATTTTTCTTCCATCAAAGATTAAAAAAACCAAAAATTTAATCAAACATATTGTTCGTGTACAGACTGCAGATCTTATATGCACCTACACGTATGTACATATAAATACACGGTCACAGTACATTGTACTTTATCTTTGAAATTTTGGAGTTGTATTGTAGTGTCAAAATTATAAATTATTAAAAATTGATTTTATTTTTATAAGAGTGCATGCGTGTTCGTATATATGAGTGAGTTTCAAAACATCATGAAATTTGTTATGATGTGGTTATACTACGGTTTTGATACAAAAATTTTACAGTGTTACAGATGCACTACATCAAAAAAATTCATGATGTACTATACATACTTGTTTGACTAATGCCTTATAAATGCGTTTACAATACATTTTCAAACTTTAAATGATATTGCTGTTTTGAAATTTCAAACTTTTACATCAAGGCGGAATTTAAATGTTTTAAAACTCGCCCTACATCTTTATCTGTTTGTAGTCTGTATTGACGATCATGGATTTAAAAAGTTAGAGGTCACACGTGTTGTTTTTCTTGATTTTTTTGTTAATATTATTTTCTTTATTTTTTTTTTCTTAACGTTTTTTCATTCATGTTTTTGTGAAAAACTAATTTTATTTTACATGCATCACTAGCTGCATCTAAGAGCTCTTTGGTCAAATCTTAAGTAAAACAAAATTAATTACTCTTATATATACGCCAATGTACACATTTAATATGCAAAAACATGAAGTTCACATTAAATTAATGTCGAATTTATGTAAATCGTCACATAGACTCGTTTAATTGTTATAGGTATGTATGTAGTGGCATTGGTTCAGTTCTTCTGATAAAAAGATTAAAAAATTTTTTTTAATCGTTCAATATATGACAATTTGCAAAATGTAATGAATAACTTTATTGCTTTACACACTGTATGCTGCATCATAATATATTGTAGTGTATTCAATATGAAAATTATGAAAATTATTGAATTGGAGATTTTGATAACAAGTGCAATATAAATTGATCGTTTTGTTTTATTTTTGTTCGAAAATAAATGCAGTTCACCTTTCACAAATTATAATGATTTTAATAGCGTCAATTAATTGACTCGGTTACTTTTTTTTTATTTATTCTTATTTCATATAATAAAAGTTAACATTAAAAAGACTGCGTAATAATAATAATAATGATAATTATATTGCGTTTAAAATGCGTTATACCGTTGCATTTATGTTGTTTTATTAACAATCGAATTCCAATCTAATTGCACCTGTGCCAGTAATATACCTTGTACATACGGTTATAATTCTCATGTTTTGTTGTATTTAATATGCGAATGCATAATATATTAGTTTGCAATAACATTTTATACATATTTTCTTGTGAAATGATTTAAAAAATAAAAAAATAAAAGATGAAAACATCAGAGAGAACAAGATTAAACTACAAACTACAACAGCAACAGAAGCATTAAGCCACAAGCATCATTTTATGATGTTGAAAAATTATTATAATTTAAAATTCGATTTCACATGAAACGCACATTTCATTGAAGCACGCGTCTTACACTGAAATTTTTATATGCATATACTCATACACCTTTCATATGCGTGCACTTACAAATTTTCACCTGTCAATATAATAACTGATATGTACATACATAATACATTTAATGAATGATGAACTGCATCATACATCATCATATCATCATTAGATTATCATTTTCAATATTGGAGTCAAATCAGATCAACAATTTTCGCTTTTCACATACATTTATAAAACATCATTATCGTCATTATTACTTTTTTTATTTATTTATTTATTTTGATTTATGACTTGGAGATGATCATATGTAATTATGCATAAAAACGAATGGTATGTGCATATTATTATTCAATATGTAAAAAATTGAATAAATTCTTCATTAAAGTAAAATGCATGCAATGAGATCGACACAAATTATAAGATTATATTGTTGTTCATATGTATAATAGTGTAATACAACATTATCACTAATATACATTCTATGTATCTGTTGTGTTACAGAGCATTGTACATATGTAGATACATTTTTATACAGCGATCATACTACATATTCGAATGAAATACATTTTAACTGAATAATTGCATTTAATGTTACATAGGTGTTTTTCTGTATAATGCACTTTGAATGGATAATGTATGTTTCTCGTATTTAATGACAAAATAATAATAACAAAACACTGTTATGAAAGTCAGTATTTCAATGTATACTATGTACATACATATAGTATATAGGTATACCACGCGATATTTATAGCTATACCTACATATGTATATGCTGATATCTAACTCGGTTACTTATATACACTCCCGGTCACTTAAATAGGTTCACTTAATTTTTGCCTGTAATTTCAAAATAGGAGGGTATATTTTTTTACCTTTACTTTTGTTTATTGTAATTGTTATAAGCAGATGTTCAACGTTGTAAAACCCAAAACTTTAAAATGCAGTTTAGAATTTTTTGGGTTTTTCTAAAAATCTGCAATAAATAGACGGTCACTTGAATAGGTTCATATAAATAAAAAAATTAAAAACAATTTTTTTGAAGCAGTAAAAAAATTTATTTTGTCTTAAATTAATATTTACAAAGTTTTATTATGGTTTTTATAAAATATCAATAATGTGTTGGACCTCCATGGTTAGAAATAACTTCATATATTCTGTTAGGTAAGGATTCATATAAATTTTTTAAATAAGTTAAATTTATATCTTTCCAACTTTCTTTTATTTCTTCCATTAACTCATCTTCGGTTTCAAATTGCTTGCCTCCTTCATACACTTTTCGTGCCAGCCAGCCCCACACGTTTTCTATTATATTAAGGTCTGGAGAGCATGCAGGCCATGGTAATAATTCAATTCCTTGTTGCCGTATCCAGGATTTTACCTCATAAGCAGTGTGGATTGGAGCGTTATCCTGTTGTAAAATCCACGACATTGGAGTAAAGACTTCTTCGATGTCATGTTTTGCCCTGGATAACAAGTTTTTATAGTCCCTCGCTTTTTGTTTGCCAGAGACTCTGATAAGGCTCAAAGGCCCATAATAAGAAATTGCCCCCCAGACCATCACACTACCAGTTCTGCTGTGATGACGAGATAAAAATTTTTCTTTCTTACGTAAATCGTGAAAATAATATTGGAAACCATCAGGGCCATCCAAATTAAACTTCTTCTCGTCAGTAAATATGACCTTTTTCCACTCCTGTGACCAAGACATTACTGTTCGGCTGAATTCTACCCTGTTTTTTTTATTTTTTTGACTCAGAGCTGGTTTCCTTTTTAATTTTTTTCTTTTTATGTTGGGACTTTCTTTAATTACACGACGTACGGTCCTCACACTAGCACTAGTTCCAACTCTTTGGGCAATTTGTACTGCAGTTAATGTTGAATTTGACGCTTCATGTAATATGGAGCGACGTTCTCTTGCACTTGTGGCTCTTAATGTCCGTCCTTTGTTGTTTCTGCCGTAGTTTTCAGGATCCCGAACAAAATTGTTCACTACATTAAGGCTTCTCTTTATTCTTCGAGCTATAGCTCGATGAGAGTAGCCCTCTTCTATTAGAATTTTGATTTTTTCCATTTCTTCAGTGTTCAAACGTTTTCCTCGACCCATTTTTCAAAAATCTAACAATTTTTACTTTTTATCTTCTATTTTAATACAACAATGAAAAATAACAAAACTCTGAACAATATTTCACTTTAATATTCAAAAATTGAATGGTGAACCTATTCAAGTGACCGTCTATTTATTGCAGATTTTTAGAAAAACCCAAAAAATTCTAAACTGCATTTTAAAGTTTTGGGTTTTACAACGTTGAACATCTGTTTATAACAATTACAATAAACAAAAGTAAAGGTAAAAAAATATACCCTCCTATTTTGAAATTACAGGCAAAAATTAAGTGAACCTATTTAAGTGACCGGGAGTGTACATATGAACTCATTTACATATTCTTGGGGAAAGTTATTGTGTTTTTTTTTATATAAAATAAATGTATGTATATATGTGAATTTAAAATGCATTTGAATAAATTTAGAGTTAATATATATGTATTTATGTACATAAAATGAGATAAGAAAATATTAAATGACCCGAAAATATTTTTCATAATGGATCTAGTATATAAATTGACAGATTTTAAATTATAACACATGAATAACAAAACAGAATTCAAATAGATTTTTATATATGTATACATATGTACGTGCATACATAACAACAGCATATACAGATACACAACAAACAATTTCATGCTATTATCTATTATTATACAATACACAATATAATACAAAATACAACAGCCTTATCGTTATTAAAAGATAAAATTTAATGCATTATCGAATATACACAAACAAAATATAAAATATACTGATTTATCTAAATATGTATCCACATATATTTGTATAGAAACACACGTATGTACTGTTTTTAAAAGAAAATAGATTCTGGGAAAATTAATCACTTACATATACTTATGTACGTATAACAGCATTATATGAGTTCATTTTTGTTTGATATGTAAGGTACATATGGAGAGACATTGCTTTCACATAAAATTTGAATGTGGGTGGATATCCAATAAAAACAGATTGACACAAAATATGATTATTACTTTTAATATTTATTATTATTTATTTATTTTCTTTGTTCTCGTTTTGATTTATTGATCGATCAAAATATCTATTTACACTAATTGAAAAAAAAAAAATCTCTTGATTCAATTGGTAAAAATTAGAAAAAATGAAAGAATGACTATTAATTATATATAAAAAAAATTTAAAAAAAAAAACAAAATTAAATCACTTACCCATTCGATGACAATCCTTGATGATGATGATAATGGTGATGGTTATGATTAGGTGATGGTGTTAAATTTCTTTGATTTTTTTCATGTTCTTCATTATCTACTGCCTCACTAGTGACTATCTGTTCTAACATTTGAATTTTCAACATATTTCTTAAATTTCTATTTTTCTTTACCTTTATTATATTTTTTTATTTTATTAAATGTTTAAACTTTTTCGTTATTTATTTATTTTTTTTTTTTTAAATCTTAAGCTGTTAATTTTTTGTTTATAAATTCACTCACATTTTTGCACAATTCATTTATGGAATAAAACATTAAAAAAAATTATGATACACACCGTATACATATTTAAGCAAAAATTAGGTTTATTCATTTTTAAACTTATTTAAAATTTTTAGATGGTAATATGTAACAATGTTTTTTATGAAAACACATTCATTTTTATTATCTTTTTACTTCACATCATTTTTATACATACGTAATTTTTTTTTTCTTATATTATTTATATACACTTTATGTACTTCATAAATTTATCTTCATTATCATTATTTTTCCTTGTGACATTTTACATATTTTCCTCAAATTTTTCTTATATTTATTTTGTTTTTATTTTTGTTAAAAAAAAAAAAAACACATTTTTCCCTGTTCATCATTTCACCTTAAAAAAATAAATAAGAAAATAAAATGAAAAATTCAAAAAAAAAAGAAATAAATAAAAGAAATCCAAGAACAAATTATTAAATAGACTATGATGCATTACACAAACACACTATCATATTTTACTGGGTACATGTATTTGTATTCTGTGTGTACAGAATACAAAATCAATATCCAACAAGTCGATATTTAATAATCATATAAATCATATAAATAATAAATTTTCCTGAGTATGAAAAAAAACGGAAATAAATAAATTATAAAGAGAAATTTTTTTCAATATTAACGTATAAAATTTTCTTTCCTCTTTTATTATTTTGTTCCTTTTTAATGAAAAAAGTTATTTTATTATTTATTATTGTCATCGATTACTTTCGTAACTGGATGTACATTTTTTATTTTTGTTATAATCACTTTAAACTGTCTCTCGTTTACGTATTTCTGTTACACAGATTCCGAGATATGTACATATGTATGTCCATACGTGTGTACGTTAGTTTGTGTACTTTTACTCGTTTATAGTAGAATTTCGATAAAATGAAATTTTTGCTGAGAAGACAAAAATTAAAATAGAAATGGATTAAAGATAAATGATTAAACTTGAATAAAATACGACATCCAAGAAAAGATACAAGAAAATAAATAAAATTAAGGGATGAAAAAAAAAAACAAATATATTAAATGTAGAAAATCTGAAAATCATTTTTCCAAGAAGGTATGGGTATTATTTTATTACATATACATACGAGTATTAGAAGATAATCTACAACAACGTGTTGAATAATTAATTTTAAACTAAATACATGCACATGTTAGGCATATATTACCTACCTCTTCTACAGTAGAGAAAGTAATTCTAATTATTAATTAAAAATTTGATTATAAAAATAACATAAAATTAATAAGAAAAATATATCATAAATAAATCCTTAAATGTTGTAAAAAAAAATCCTTGTTGTGTGTGTGTATCCTTGTTTCCAGTACTTGTTTTATTCTTTAATATGAATATTAAAATTTTATGTTTGAACATGCACAAATGTACATATATAATTAGAATTTAGATAGATTACGCTTATTTTACATTACACAGCTTGCAAATTGAAAATCTGCCAGTCTAAAGTAGTCAATTAGTAGTGCCAAAATTTATTAGATATCATCATCATCATCATCATCATCCTTTGTTCATTATATTCTATACAAATCCACAAGATATACATTTACTATAATCTATGTATCAAAAATTATACTATGTACTGAAAAGTAATTCTATGTAAAATATGAAATTAATTTGAAATCTGAATACGTATGCAAAATTTTAGGAAATTTAATACTTTAAAAATTTTGCAAAATAAAAGCAAATTTTTTTGTATATTCTTACAAAAATTTTAATAAGTTTTATTTTAACAGCAGTTTTAATGTAGTAGACGCCTTTTAGTCTGTCTGGTTGAGTTTTTAATATATAATGACAAGAAAAAAAACAAAAAAAAAATATATATAATTTTTGTATTCCAGCCCAACATATAATTTTGAATACAATATTCATGTACATACATGTATTTTAAATGCATAATAAAGTTTATGTACTAGGCATTATATTCGTATTATAATATGTACATACATCGTAAATGTATATTTGATAGCAACAAAATTCAGAAAAACATCACAAAAATGAAAATTATGAAAACTGTCTGCATATTTATGTACATACATACATATTAACATTACATTTGTACATGGCAGTATTATATTTTAGCTTAAGGATATGAAATAAAATATTCTTGTATCTAAAAATTCTATCAACACAAAAATAAATAGAACAAAAAGCAATACCCCATCGCACACATACAGACAGTCATATACATATATACGTGTGTATATACAAATATGTATTTAATGTAATAGATGTATATAAAAAAAAATTTTTGTGACAAAAATATACACACATATTATTATAATTTATTTATGTCTGTGTAGTATGAATAAAAGTGATGTACTTAATTTTGTGTATACCCATATTTGGCTCATATTATACCACAAGTAAAATTCGTATAACATTTAAAAAATTTTTTGGTAATTTTTTGATTTGTGTTTTGTTATGATTTTTTTAATACATTTCATAAATATGCATCCATACATATGTTTATATGTATATAGGTATATTTTTAACTAAACAAAAAATAAAATGTAATATAAAGTGGTACAAAATTTATGGTACAACGATAAAATGTCCTGCTTTTTAATTCTGATAATAATGATTACAACGATGAGAATGGATACAACATCAGATAATCCACATAAAAACTAAAATATGTCAAACATATGAGCATATAAGTACGTAAATACCATGTGTGTGTACGTATACATACATATACGTATAATATGAATGTACTCAAAAAATGTGACAAATGAAAATAATGTACATTATTTTTCTCATTTATTTAAAATCAACAAAATTAAACTATAAATACGCTTACGTATATGTGCATGGACATCTGTACGTATTTACGTATGAAATATGAAGCTTTGTGTACATTAAGAAATCAAATTTATATGCATGTACAATGTACATAAATTTAAATTGTATTTTTAGAAATAATAAATATTTACATTAGTAAAATTATAATATGAAAAATGAGGATTTATATGTTAATATTCATGTACATATATATAAGACACATTACATATGCATATATATTAATATTAATAAATAACAAATCCTAATGTACATATGCAAATATGTAGGTAATAACTAAACTCACATACAATACAATTTACGTACATATTTTATTGTCTTCTATATATAAGAAATACTGAAATATTAACGAAGACATTGGTAACAGCATCCGCATCCATTAAGTTGTGGTAATGATAATACCACAAATGCAAGGATAAAAAAGTTTTCATGTTGGAAAATTTATTTTTAGATAAATATGTGTATACATAATGTGTACATATGTATGTGCCTGGAAAAGTACAATTTTCTATGATAAAAAATATGAGAATTTATAAAACCGGAAAAAGGATATTAATTTGTATGTATGTCATACATATGTATTGCCATTTATCATTAGTATTTTATTTTTCACTTTTTTTTGTGTTATCATTAATTTAATGTAATTTGAAAAATTTTCATATTTTGTTATTCAAAATATTAACAAAACTTAATTTATAAATATTCGTTACAATAATTTCATTTGTAATAATTAAATTTTGATATATAAATGAAATTTACTTGCAACACACAAGCACTCATTCGTATTTATTTAACAAATCATAATCAAGATAATAAAAAAATTCGTACGATTTATGCATATGAATTTGACAGGCATAAAATGTTTACCGCATCCAAATTTGTATTTGTCCCATTTTTATTTATTTATTTCATTTTTTTTTTTGTTTTTTACAATGAAATAAATTCAATTATTATAAATTTTCAAACGTAAAATTTTTTGTTACGTTAAAGAAATTTAAATATTTGTACGTATCCAAATATTGTATGTTTGTGTTTCATTTTACTTGAAAAAATAAAAGTGAAAATTTTTTATTATTATTTAGATGAATACAATATTTTATGTATGAATGTAAAACACCTTCGTGACAAAAGAAAAAATTTATTCATTGTTTCGTTTTTTTTTTATTAGGTGACCATAATTAAATAAATGTTCATATGCATAATTTTTTTATTGTCATCAAAATCTTTGACCTAAAAATTATCATTAAAAAAATCAGTTTAACTTGTACTTTTCGTAAAAGAAAATTTCTTTATAGTTTGGTTTTAAATAATAATTTAATTTGTAAATGTTCACGAGTTTGTTTGTTTGTTTTTGAATGAAGTTTTAAAAAATCATTTAGAAATAAAATTTTCAATACGAAACTCTAATAAAATATTAAAAAACCATAATTCGAATTTATTTAATTAAAAATACAAATTAATGATTAATTAATTAAATAATTTCCATTTAAGTTTTCGTTTTTTTTGTTTTATTTCAAAATTATCTTTAAATAAACTTAACAGTTTTCAACTTATATTGGATTTGTTAATATTTAACTTTTTTTTTTTAATTTAATCTGATTCAATATAATTCAAAAGTAGAAAAAATTAAATTTCAAAATTATACATTTTTCTTCAAACAATAAAACAAAAATAAATAAAAATATTTATGTATATATATACAAAAAAAAAGAGTTTATTTTTCGCATTTGTACTAACCATTACGATACATTTACATATTATTTTGAAATAGAAGAGCTGGTGTTATTTGATGTTGTATAACATCAGGTATATGCGTAATTTTTTCAATTGGAAAAGGATATAAAATGGTAATTTATTTTCTTACTTTATATAAATAAATGGATCTGATTGGATCTTTATACGTACACACACAAAATGTACGTACATACTTCAGGGAAACATTTATCTTATGTTTTATATTAGAAAAATAAAACAAAAAAGTATATTTGCATATATTTACATTGCATAATAAAATATTTTTGATTTCGTTCCTTGTTTAAGGTCAAAATATTAAATTATTTATATCTTCATTGTTTTTTTTGTTTCTTAATTTTAACATAAAACACCTACATTTAATTAATTATACTTACATGAAATGTGTACGAACGTACATACCTATATGTATACAAGAAAACTTTGTATGATTAGAAATGTACAACAATGTTGTACATTTGTTATCAAATTAAATAAAAGATAAAATTATTACATTTCCGAACATTTTCAAAAATTTATCTTGTTTTTTTTTTTTTGTTATGAAATATGGAATGGACGTAGGTATAAATATTTGGAAAATTTTTATCAATAAAATTTTATACGCAGATGCTTTAAATTTTGCTATATATACCTATAATAATATGCACTTAGGATCTTATGACGATTACTTAAAGTGGTACCATTTTACATTACTATGTATTGATATTTAAAAAATTCATCTGATATAAGATAAAAGCTTTGTAGATTGTGACAATACTGCTCGTGAAACAGTCTAATTAGAAATTATAACAGAAGAAAAGAGACATATCTGCTCCTATAAAACCTTAAGTGCATATTATTAGTGGACAGAGTGTAGGTTAATTGTGGAAATTACAATTTTCCACAATCGCTATTCGTGACGATCAACAGGTCAAATGTAATGTTGATTTACTAATTAACTGTAATGATGTATAATAATGTAAAATTTAAAAATTATGATAATTACAAAATTTTATGTAAAACAACATACATAAATTTGTCTGTAATTTATTTGCAATTTCATTTTAAAATTTTATTTATTTCAATTAAATTTAATGAATCTTCTCAATTTTTATTGTATATATCCTACGTGTATAATGTATTTCTATGTTATTTAAAATCATATTACAAAAAAAAAAAAAAAATTATAATTCAATTTTCAATATCCGGGATATGTTGATGATGTGATTGCTTATCCCGTATGGAATTTTGGTAAAATGAATTCAATTTATTTCAATTCAAATAATCTGTAATAATAATAACAATAAAAATGAAAATACATAATCAATAAAACCACAAATTGAATTGAATCAAATCCAATGAATGGTAATTTCAGGTACAGAATATGTACATATATATATATACGTATGTATATAATCTAAACATGTATGTATATATAGTTATTTTAACATTTATATTTTTAAGACATTTTAACACAGAGAAGTATTCAGTGGAGGAAAATAATGAAAATCACTTTACATGCATACCAAATACTTTGTGTGTGATTACATATAGTATAATGTATTCCTAATATAAGAAATTGATTTACAAAACGAAGAAAAATAAACCAACAAAATGTATTCTTTTGTAAATGTAAATGTAACCCACATATTAAACACTTGTTGCATTTTCATTTCAAATATGTGTAATAATCAATCATACAGTAGTCGTTTATATTATTATACACATATCGACGCTTTTGTATCGACTACTACACTACTACACAAAAAAAAAAAAACAAAATAATAAATAAACAATACAAAAATAGAAGTACACATAATACGTACGTAGGTATCTTAAAATTCAAAATATTCATAACATTACGAAAGTTTTCAACAAAACCCACTTTACAGGTCACACATTTTTATTTAATTAAAAAAAAAAAAAAAATGTAATAATTATAAAACATTTTTCAATGTGTATTTAAAACAATACATATGTTTATTTATTCACATCATAAATGGTTAAAACAAACAGAACAAAATAAAAAAATATTAATTACAAAAAAGGAAATAAATACCAAAAATTACATTTGCAATATGAAACTAATTACGAAAATAATTTGTTTATATAAGAAAACGTATTTAAAAAATAATAATAAAACAATTTCTACAAAAAATACCAATAATATAATAACCAACGTATGACTACCAACGCGGTAACGATAAGACTGGAACTGGATCCCCAAAAAAGCTTCACAATTTGCTCCAACTCAAAGCTATTGAATGTCTACCTATTGAAGAATTGATCGAAATACTTTACATACATACATACAATAAGACAGTACAACTTATATTGGTGCTTTGGTGAAAACCATAGTGTATGATACATGGAGAACATGTACATAATACATGACATGAAGTTGAATTAGTTAATATCTGTCCAACTAAACTCTATGTATAATGTACTGACTGACTGGATAATGATTGAAGTAAAACTATAAAGACTGTTCAAAATCTTGTAAGTTGTTTGTCGTTTTCTTTAAAATGTAGTTTATTTGATTTTAATTTGTTCAAATTTATTTTGTACAAATATATCAACTAAATAATGTAAAAAATGTTGTATATTTTCAATTTTCAATAAAATAAAATTTCATGAGTCTCATAGAAATATTGTATTACATTGTGTTTTTTGTATTTAACAGCAATTCCATATTTGTTCTGTTCAAATACGTACCAGTATGATTGACTAACTGATATTGTATTTTTATTTTTTTAATAATGATGAGAAATGAAGTTTTGCTAAACTTCAAATTAAAGTTGAATTTTTCCTAAAATAGAAATTTTATGGAGTTTTAATGATGATAACACGTTAAATGAAAATCGTGCATAAATATTGGATCACGTACGTATACATATCATAGCAATGTATCCATAGTCAATGCGTGTAATGTGCATTTTTGAAATGACCGTACAATAAAGCATTTTCTTTTGCTAGTCACTACAAAATGTTGATCAGGTGAAATTAGAAAACTATGATATGTGATTTTTGTTATTACCTTACAAATGTACATATGTATATTAAAGTAGAAACATGTGTTTTAAAATGAAAATTAGAAAATTTTACTATCTACATTTAAAAATTTAAAGTAAAAACGATAAATTAAAAAAAAAAATGGGAAAATATGAAAAAGAAAATTAAGAAAGGAAAAAAGAAAAATAAAAGGAAAACAAATATTAAGAAAAAGGTACATAGGATAATAAATTATTGCTAACAAAGGATATATGTAATGAATTTTTTTCTTAATGTACATTTCATTAAAGAGAACACAAAATTGCTTCAAGCTTCAAGTAGATAAACAAGAACATAATATATACAAACGTATATCCAAAGAATACATACATATCTAAAGAAGTCTAAAAATATAAAGATTATAGGACATCAAATTGTAGAAAGAGTATTTAATTCTAAAAAGGATTTCATACAGAATTTTATTATATTACAGTTTGTAAATTATATACATAAAGATGAATGTGAATACATACAATATATTTAATAATATTTTCATTATTATTAATAAGCAGTATAAATAAAGTATAAAAAGAAATGTTCTTGAAAGTGTATTATGATATCATAATAAATGTCGTTAATTTTTTTTTTCTTTTTCATTTTGTTCAGTTTTTATAATACTTCTCATTTCGTTTTTTTTAATCTTTCAGACACAGAAAAAAAAAAAAACAAAATAAGAAAATCTTGTGATTTATTTTAATTTTCTAAAAATAAAAATTTAATTTGTACTTTTTTTTTTCAAAAATATAATTTATGTGTTATGACTACATCATCGTTCTGAATTTTAATTAGAGGATTTTGTTTTTATGTTTTTATTTAATTAAATCAAATTAACAGATAAGAACTTTTTAAATTATGCGTTTAAAATGATTTAAAAAAAAAAAAAAAAAAACACTTTTTACTTTTATAACAAAAATGAAAAAATTTTAAATATTTTTACTACATTCTATATTCTGTCTAATTATGTATATTATGCACTTCAGGTCTTATAGCGATTACTTAAAGTGGTACCATTTTACATCACTATGTATTGATTTTTAAAAAATTCATCTGATATAAGATAAAAGCTTTGTAAATTGTGACAATACTACTCGTAAAACAGTCTAATTAGAAATTATAACAGAAGAAAAGAGACATATCTGCTCCCATAAGACCTTAAGTGCATAATATTAGTGGATAGAGTATAGTCGTAAATTCGTATATATTTTTTTTAAATCCACAAATATTAAAGATCTTCTGTTTTAAATAGTTTTCCATCGTTTGTTTTCTTTCTTACTTTTGCTTTTGGACAATCATAATTTTAATTTCAACCATTCATTCTGAAATATAAATTCACTTTTTGCATTTATTTCACATCTGTTACGTTTTACATTACTATGACTGTAATAATCATAATCATAACAATAAAAGTAATAATTTAATTTACGTAATGTTCATTATAAATAATTTTTGTTTACCTTTATAGCACTCACATATTTCATTTTGCCGTCCTTCATTCTGAACATTCATTCTCTTTATTCTTCACTGTGTATATTCAAATATATACAGATACTTTTAAGAAAACCTTATTATTTATTTTTAAAACATTCAGACAAATATACATAATTACTTTGAGTCTAAATTAAGTGATTTAAACTACAATAAAAAATTTTCAGCTTATAAAAATTATATTGGGTTTACTTAGTGGATCAGTCTGTATGAAATACTTTGCTTACTACATGGAATACTCAGATATTAAATCCTAGACTACACACTGTTGTTGTCGTGTCGTTAGTTTTTATAATTCTTATTTCTTTAATTCTCTATTGTTTATTATTGTTAGTTCGTTTTTGTCTAACATTTTTATGTTGAATGGATACCTTATATCCATAATTACAAACAATGTTATACCTGGTTATACTTATATGTAGGTATCTAATACACGTGCAGAATTGACTTTTATAAAAAATATACCCATAAATATATACATACGTTTGGTACTCCAATTTCAGTTATGTCCGCATGCATGCTTTCATTTAAAAACTTAGTAATTGTAATCAATGCTCAACTGTTTTAGTAACTTTTTTGTAAAAAAAAACATAGGGAGATTTATGATAAATGCATTCATTTTATGATATATGTAATAAGAGTAAAACCTAATGTACACATACACAAAGGTTATTGTTCCTGTTGCTATATGATTAAATTGGTTTTTTGGTTTTACTTTATGTTTACTATAATTCGTAGAATAACTATATTAGAACTGTAAAAGTTGTATACGATATCATGGATTTCATGAATGTATGCATGTTGCGTATAGTTTTGTTTTATCAAGATAATAATGAAGTTATCTCTAGAGAACTTGTTTGAAAATTGCCATTGACGTCATACGAATTCTTGTATTTATAAGAGCTTTTCACAACATTTAAATGAATGATGTACAAAACAAAAAACATAAAAATTAAAAACCATGCATCAAAATATGGATCTACTTAGTTAGTAATAATATTGTGATATACATCACAACTATACGAGTATAGTTTCATGATATCATCTAATAATCATGAAAAAAAACTATAAATAATCTTTACTTTTATCTAAAATAATTTATTGTTTTAATTTTCATGTTTTGTTTTTCTATGTTCTTAAAATAAAATACGAAAATGTTACAAAAATTTAAATTTCTTTAATTTTCAAAATATTAACAAATTCTGATACCCATAAGATTTATATCTTTTTATTTTTAGAATGTGTGCATGTATCTTGTTTCTTTTTCAATTAATTTGTACACCCACATAAACGTATATATGTATGTATACAAGAGATTTTCTGAATGAATGAAATTTTTTATAAAGCATGTAATTTATTGTAAAATTCCATTCAGGAATTTTAACAGGATGTTTCTAGGTGTATGGTTTCTAATTAAACTGATACAATATAGCACAAGTTATTATCATTGTATCAATTATGTATCAAGTTACTAACCTACAGTTGTAAATTAAATAAATTTATTGATAATAATTAAATAAAAATTATGGTATCTGGAAGAAATATAATTTTTAAATGAATAATTTTAAAAATTTGTCTGTAAATAAGTATTTATCGATACATTAATAAATTTTTATTGAAAGTTCCGATTTCGTTGTATTCAAATATTTATGAATATATTTTATTCTTATCATTAAAAAAAACATACATTGTCTGTGCGACGGTACACATTACGTCGTGAAAATATACATATTTATTTTTAAATAATAATAATAATAGTAACATTTTTTTCATTGTATCAACAATTTTCATTGGCAACACAATAATAATTTTAATAAATAAGGAGCTATCAAAAAAAAGTTATAATCATTTTTTTGATCAATTTAATAATTTTTTTATTATTTATCCAATTTTTGATTAAAGACATGCATTTCATTTTGACTATTAAATATGTCCGAAAGAAAAACATTATACTCTGTTCAATAATGTTATGCACTTAAGGTCTTATGGCGATTACTAAAAGTGGTACCACTTTACATCACTATGTATTGATATTTAAAAAATTTATCTGATATAAGATAAAAGCTTTAAAGATTGTGGTATATTGCTCGTGAAACAGTCTAATTAAAAATTATAAGAGAAGAAAAAAGACATATGTACTCTCATAAGACCATAAGTGCATAATATTAGTGGACAGAGTATAATTAATTATTAATAAATTTATTATACGTATTTGAACATTTTGAATGGAAAACGTTTGTTTCTAAAAAGAAAAATACTAACATAAAAGGTTTGTTTTTTCGTAAACAATGACGAATTACAACAACGAATAAAAAAATAATAATTTTAACTAT
The DNA here is from genome assembly GCA_963971155.1 of Anthrax anthrax. Lineage (NCBI taxonomy): Eukaryota > Metazoa > Arthropoda > Insecta > Diptera > Bombyliidae > Anthrax > Anthrax anthrax. The sequence goes on from OZ020119.1 coordinate 26,528,320, forward strand.
GTTTTTATTAATGCACGGAAGACAACTTTAAAATAAAAATTTCATATATGTACATATTATATCATATTTTCCAAAAAAATATATACATACATATATAGAGATAATTGTAATATATTTCGTATTTATGAATAGGAAAAAGCTGATGGTATGTAGCTATAATACAAAAGTAAGAAAAGGTACTGGTAAATAAAAATAAAACGAAAAAAAAAAAATCATCAAAAATTTTGAGCACGAATTATTCATAAATTATTGTGTTTTATTGTTTTCTAACTTTATTATTGAATCATATTAATAGTTTAATTGACACAATAAAATATAAGTGTAAGGTAATAACATAATGAAAATTTTTTTAAAATGGTAAAATAAAAAATAAAAATTATATTATAAAAAATTTCCAGTATTAAATATGATTACAATACTTCATCAATATTATCAAAATGAATTGCTTTTTAATTTCATGCAACTTTTGTTAAATGAATGGTTCACACATAGGGTGTACCGAAAAATAAGTGAATAATAAAAAAAACACAAAAAAAGAATTGAGTTTTTTTTTAGATATTTCTAAAATATGAAAATAGGCGCTGGATGGTATTTAACACTTTTTTAAATTTTTCGATAAAAAATTTAGTTTTTCAAATAATACTTATGAACCATGCTTTCAGATTTTGTTAATGTATGTATGTATGTAAACTGTGTATTCGTATGAATATAAATTTAAATGTATTACCTAAATAAGTACCCCAATTAAATAATTTCTTTTTACATATTTAAATTTATTAAAATTTAATAATATTTTGTAAAATAACAGTGATAAAAAATTAATATTGTTGTATTACAAGAGAACTAAGCACTAGCGACAATATACGTAATGACGACCGTAAAATTATTATGGACACAGAATAAATGCATTTTTAAATAGTGAAAATTGTTAAGTAAATTACAATAAACAATCTGTCTAATTATTCATTCATTGTTTGTTTTAGCGTAATGCAAAATTGTTAGGTTTCGTAAATTACTATAGTATATTTTTAAATAATTTTCAGTATATGCCTAATGTTGGAGTACTCGTCTATCATAATTTCTAATAAAAATATTTATTACCACAATTCTTAAAATTTTCATATAAAATCAGATTAAGTTTTTAAATCATTTTAAACAAAAAATGATGTAAAATGATAAGACATTACGCATGATTATCCCTATTTATTATTTTCTTTTTTTTCTTTCAGATACATCACACTTAGCCAAAGCAAACAACTTTTATAGTTCTGAAAACAATACTGATCATCAGCGAGGGTTACGTGGCCTATGACCCTTTGGGTGAAAATGAACTTTTACACTAAGGCCTGTTCAAAAAATCCTTTAAAAACAAACTATAGATTCTATAAACGTTCATTGCAATAAATTACTTTGCATAAATATTAAAATATTAATAAAGTTTTTAGATTAAAGAAATTGTTTCCTGTAAATATGTACTGTAATTAGAAACAATTAAATTTAATTAACTTAATATAATAATTAAATTCACATCTGTTCATCAAACGAGTATTATTTGAAATTTTCATAAACGGATCGAAAGAATTTACCACATAAATAATTTATTTCTATTTTATTCCAAATAAATAAATGCTTCTTCCGAAAGGTATTTAAATCTGGAATGTAATTTTCTTGAACGACAGTATCAATTGTTCATTCAAAATTCTTGTTCTGCTAAATTAACATTAAAAATATTGTTTATAAAATACATATTAAAATGTTTTCTTTTAAAGCATTTTACGAAAGGTTTTTGATAAAATACAAAAAAAAAAAATTATTTAATTTTCTTTAAAAAAAAAAAAATGAAAAAAAATCAATTTTCAATTAAATGAAAAAAAAATCAAATTACTGATTTTGATTCTATTTCAGATTTATTGGATATTTGGATGTTAATAATATAAACGAGTGTTTTAAAATCCACATTGGGTACTTTAAGTTTCTTGGTGTTTGGAAATCATTCGATGATGATGAAGATCAATTACACAGGATTATTTTCAAAATTTGCAAATTTCTTTTACGAACTTTCTTATTATACACCACTTTGTTTTGTGTAATAATTGCAGTGTTCGTTTCAACCGATCTCGAGGTATATGCATAATAATTATATTGTATTCAGCCATTTGAAGACAATATGTTTTCATTTTTGTGTTTTACATATTTTAAAATTTTATAGGAACTTTCAAGTGTTCTTTACATTTTATTCACTTTGGCCATAATCGCTTATAAAATTTATAATTTTGAAAAGGATTTCAAACGTATTCATCATTTATACACATCATTACAACATGAAGTGTTTCAACCCAAATCAGATGATGAAATTAAGTATGACTTACAAATATTTATAACCATTAACAAAATATTTTTAAAATGTGAAATTTTTAGATTTGTAGAAGAATCAATATTAATTTCAACCAAAATTTTTCTCATTTATTTTATATACACTACAACGACATTTGTATGCATGTTTATATATCCGATTATTGATTTCAATAAGCGTATATTACCATTACCAGCTTGGTATCCATTTGATATAAAAAATGCTTTAATATTCATTATATTATATATACATCAGACAATTACTGCATATTATGCAATATGCTGTAATGTAACAATGGATACATTTATTTTTAGTTTTATTGCTCATTTAAATTCACAAATCCTACGACTTGGGTATTTAATATCAAATATTGGTAATAAAAATTATGTACAGAGATCAAAAAATCAAAATAAAAATTTTAATAAAATGAAATTCAATGAAATAAAATATAATGATAATTTAAAGTTGTTGAATCAATTAGATTATGTAATTAGTAAAATTGAGTACACGTATCAAAATGAAAAAAATATCCTTTATGCAGAAATTGTCGAATGCATTATATTTCATCAAGTAATTCTCGAGTATGCTAATTGCTACTAGCATTTTTTTTTTAATTATTTTTTTTTTTTATTTACATTTTTTAAATTTTTTCTTCAGGTATGCTAAAGAAATACAAGATCTGTTTCAAAAATCATTATTTTACCAAATCATTACGTCAATAACTGCAATGTGCATGACATTGTATCAGGTACTCTTAGTAAGTAAATATATTATTGTCGTTATGTATGTATGTATATGCAACAATACTAATGTGTGTTTGTTTTATTAATTTTAAGATACCTACAAATTCAATTCAATTTTATTCAATGATTGTGTATCTTGCAACAATGATGTTTCAAATTTGGTTATTTTGTTACATCGGAAATGAGGTCTTATATTCGGTATGTACACAATACACACAACAAAATAATTATTCCATATAATATTTCATTTCATTTTGATTTTTCTGTAGTCTAATGATTTGTCATTTCGAGCAATCGAAGGATGTATCGATTTACTTGATAAACGAGCAAGAAAACTTTTAATAATTTTTATCCAACGTTGTCAAGAACCAATTATTATAAAAGTTGGATCTATATTTACATTTATACTAAATCTATCAACTTTCGTTAGTGTATGTACTATATGCTTTTTAGTAAATAATTTAAACAGAAAAAAAAAATTATTTTTACTTTATGAAATTTTTAATTACAGGTCGTACAAACTTCATATTCATATTTCACAGTGATGCGATCTGTTCGACAGTAAAATTGAAAAAATTAATTTAAAAAATAAATTAGAATGCTAATGTAAAAATGACTTAAGTCATGATTTTATATGCAATATTAATGTAGTGTTAATTTTTTGAACGCACCTTTAAATCAGTAATAAGCACACATGCGTACATATACATATTTAAAAATATGAAGATTTTCACATTACAAAATTTGAAATAACATAAAATATTGTATTTGCTTATTGAACTTTTAAATAAAATGATATTTAAGCATCAATACCTTTCTGATTTTCAATGTATTATAGTTAAGTTCTGTATTTTTTAATCACTTTTATTGTGGTTAAAACTCAAAAATCTTTTTTTTTTGGTCATTTCTACTCCTTAAAAAAAGAAGAAATAAAATTTAAAAATTACACATTTGGAAATAACAAAATAACTATGTTTTTTTTTTTTTTCAAAAATAGTTTCAAACCTTTATAGAACATTTTTTGTATATGTTAAAATTAAATCATTTGGAAAAAGATTTGAAGATTCAAATAAAAAAAAAACGAAATTTTCTTTTGCTATGTTATGTGTAAAATTCATGAAAGCATAAACATTTATTATTCACAGTATTATTGATATATGTATGTATGCCTTCTTCCTAATATACAAAGGAAATTCTATGAAAGGATATTCTTCTATTGTGTCTGTGTCGTTTCTATATCTACGCCCTTTAAAAATGTTCTTTAGATTTTATTTGAAATTTTTCAATTTTGTTTTTCATTAAAATTAAATATTATACAAAATTATAAAAGATTTAATCTTTTTCTATATTTATAATATACATATTTTCTTTTATATCATTTATGAACATTTTAAACTTTAAATTAAATCTTTTTTCTTTTAATCAAGACAAAATCTTGAAGATTTAATAAAAAAGGAAAAGAAACTTAACTTATACTTAGTATAATCTATAATCGTAGATTTATCAAATGTTTCTGTATATAATGTCTTTAAATGAATTATGATTACTTTTTTTTTCTTCTTCTTTAATATAAAATTGTAACCATAAAAATGTAATAAAAAGTCACTTTCCTTTCACTTTATTGCTTACACAATTTCTTCTTACTTTCTTTGCCCTTTTCATTATGCTTAAATTTAAAAAAAAAAAAAAAGATAAAATATTCTTTTTATTTAAACCGACTTTTAGTTTTTTTTTTCTATTTTTTCTTGTACATTTTGATATAATAAATTTTGTATTATTTAAAGTTGATAATGTACAGCAAATTTACATGTTTTGTTTTTTTATTTTTGTAAATATAATTTTTTTTTATTTTACTTTTTATAGCACAGTACTTATGACAGCATATACATACGTAATGTACATACTACTAATATATGCCTGTTGATGTTTTATAATTTTCTACTTTATTTTTATTGTCATGAATTGATCACGAATTATTGACCTATGTTATTACATGTGATAGACATTTCCTTCTATTTGTTGTGAATGTATGTATTACAATTGTATACAGACATAGTTTTGTAAGCTATAACAAATAGTAAATAAGAGAAATTTAAATTGTACATAATATGTAACTTATTTTTCCGTATGTGTACAATAAAAATTTTGTGTAAAAATTTTTATTGATTAAATAGTATAAAAGAATTGATTAAAAATTGTAATTAAATAAATTTTCTATTTAGCTATTAACATTATCATTGCACATACAATACACATAAATTTACCTTAAAAATTTTATCGACCTGTATGAGACCAAATTTTAAATCTTAAATTTTCAATTTTCACAAAAAATTCGTTACTGTAGCCATTTACCATGGTCAAGTTGAATTTCACTACCTACTATCACATACAATTTTAGATATTATCATACAAAAATATTTTTTTTTTACTTGTTAATTTATTTTTATTTTTAAATTGACGCTTCATAAGATTATGTTATGCATATTAGACTAGGTCAGTAGTGTGGTTTCCGGTTGAATGCTAAATTAATGCAAATTGATTGCTATATCAACATCAAAAATGTACATACCTAATAAATAAACAAATGAAAGCAAAATACACGTACATAAATATGTGCACACAATTCATATAAATTATGTAATTTGTACATACTTTATATATACATTTGAGACCCCCATCAAGTAAACCTCCCATGCGTATTCGTATACCAGTCACATACATATTTAATCCACTATTCTACATGATTCTACCATACATACATAAAACGCTAAATTGACTTAAATTAAAGTTAAATCAATAATAATAGATCTAAAGTGGCTAGATTAAAACAAAAAAAAAACATTTCTCTGTTTTATATTTTCCCTATTTCCAGTTTATTGCAATTGAAAATTACTACATTCTACATTCAATTTTTCCTGTATACCTCCAAGCACACATACATATGTACATATGTATGTAGGATTTTGCGGAAAATTTTCAAATTCACATTATTCATACAAATTAAGCTTTTTTTGTTTTGTTTAATATTCATTGAAAATTTATTGGCCATTTTTTTTCGCAGTGATTATTTATTATTGGCTTTTAATTATGATTGATCACAAATTGTAGAATTTCAATAAATTGAAATGAAATTTAATTATATCAAACGGTTTGATGCAAAAATCTGTCACATATTCACTTAATTGAAAAACAAAAACAAACAAAAAACAATGGATCTAATTTTCGATTAAAACGAGATTCAATCAATCCATGTATACGTGTATATAGATATATGTATGTACATACATATGTAGATGCATATGTATGGGTTTGAAAATAAAAGATGACAAAATTAAAATTTTAAAAATGTCATTTGTGTGTTGAAATTCAATTTTTTGTTCTTTGTAAATATTTTTAATCGAACTTTCAATTGAAATTCATATACATATGTACATCTGCTGCACAAATAATGCAGTAAATGATTGATTCGTATGAAATCTGATAAAATTTAAATATTAAGAGTTGCCTTTTTAGAAGTTTTTTATATATGTATGTTTGATTATGTACACACATATATGCAACATGTATCAAAAGTGCATACTGCATTTATTACATCTATTCTGTGTATATCTTTATAAATATACATAGCATATACTTAAGTATGTGCATATAGATACTAATGTGCATGTACTTATGTGTACATACATACATATGTTTGTATATATATTTTTATTTATTTTTGCTTATAGCTGCTTATAGTATATTTGTTTGTGATTTATGAGCTTATTCTCCTTAATTCGGTACAATGCTTAATTGGGGCGCTTCATGATTTTCATTTTATATGTATGTATACATTTTATAAATTCAATATACAAAACAATAAATTTAAAAAAAAAATTACATCGAACATTTTCTTATTTTTATTTTTTTATTTTTTTATTTTCATTATAAATAATAATATGGCCTATCATTCTCAGTCAATATAATATATGTATATTAATAATAATTCAATCGTATTCGTAACTCATATATTATTCATTTTATGTATAATGTAAACTGAATACGAAAATTATAAAATAAAAAAATATATAAAAAAAACATATACGCCAATTGAATAAGTATTTAGGTAGCGATCTTTAAAATTCATATAGATACGTTATATGCGTGTACATATTGTATGAAGATATACAACGTTGAATTGTTTGAAAATAGTAGTTTTCGTTAAATACGATATTATATGCAATATATGGAAACAATATAGTGTATATATACTGAAAATGTGCAGATTTTATTATGGATTATTCTAGTCGTTTCTGTATAACGCGGAATATATGTATGTATGTATATTGCAAAAATAAAAAGTATTTTTTTAAGAAGTGAAAAAGCAATAAAAAAAAAAATTAATTTTTTATTGAATTAACGTTGATTTGTTTTTAACTTTTAAAAATGCATACATACATTAGCACACTATTAGCTATAGTTGGTACAAATATGAAGGACAATGACTCTCACGTACAATTTATTAATTGTTTAATAAAATAAAAAAAATTTTTTCGTTTTTTTACTTTTATGCTTTGATGAACGTGAAAAATTTTAATTACGCATTACCGTGTTTTATTTTCTCTCTAAATAAACGCAAAACGCACATTAAAATGTCCATACTTGGTGGTATGCTTGTGTGCTCTTAAGTCTGTTTTGTGAAAATAATTGATTAGAAAACAAAAGTGCTTGTTTTCTATTATTTGATGCTATCATTCTATATATTTTTTTTTTTAGATATTATATTAATGTTTAAAAATTTTTAATATAAATAAATTTCGATTTTTGATTTTCTTGGTAGAAGCACAGGAATCAATACAAGAATTTGGTTTCAAAAATTTCTCGCAGCAGCTCGTTCTAGCCAGCTATTGATTGTCTGTGCTAGAAGTAATAAGTTTTAATTGGTTCAAAATATTTTTTTTTACTTTTGTTAAACTACCTTTTTTTTTTTTAAATAAATTTCATATAAAAAATATCATTGATTTTCCAAAACTTTTTTAAAATTTTTTTTTTGTCTCTATTTTCACATTATTTTCAAAGAATTTTAATAACCTTTCCTAATGATTATTTAGGTATGAACACATATGTACATTTTCCTCATACATAAAAATCGTCTGATTGATTACATCATTTATAAAAAATTTAACGTAATTAAATTGAAACAATATTTATCATCAAATTAAAAAAAAATAAAATAAAAGTAATATGTTATCCTTTTAAAAAATTCTATCTATCTATGTATCTCCGTGGCATTAAAACAGCCCATTGAGCTTTGGCCTCCCTCTTTTACAAAATTATTTATTTATAATTTAAAAAAAACAAAAACCAATCAATTTATAATTAGTCGATAAATTGATTAAATTGTGACCCTATAAAAGATTATTCTTATATGTAATCCATTTTAGTTCGTGAAAAATATTTAAAATTTATACATATAACGTCTATACAAAAATGTTGGTTAAAATTAATAAATTTTTATGTTTAATTCAAAATTATCTTATCTATAGAATTGTAAAACTTATTGAAATCATGTTTTTTACACCAATAATATTTGATAAAAATAAAAAAAAATTCATATTAAAAAAATTACAAATTATTTTATTTTTAATTAATATGATTAAAATGATTTTTCTATTACCATTATCAAGTTATATAATAATAAAAATATATTCAAAAAATTATTTTGATTTTCCATTTCATATTTTAATTTTAAGTATGATATCACTTTATATTGTATCAATTTCAATTTATTCATATAAAATTATTAAAATAAAAATAATAATTAATTATTGTAATGAATTATATAATTTAAAAAATGATATTAAAATAATAATAAATAAAAATAAAAATTTATGGAATAATTTTAAATTTACATTAATTTTATTAATTTATATTTTATTAATAATTCATGAGGTTTATTATTTTACATATAAAATAACAAGTGATGTTGCAAAATATAAAAATTATTTATTTTTATTTGCTAATTATCATACTGTATATGAAAGATTTAATAGAAATTTAAATTTTCAAATAATTGTAATACAAATATTATTTTTTGAATCAATATTTAATTCATTATTATTATATGAAAAATTCTTATTAAAAAATTTAACATTTAAAAGAAATTTATATGTATCAAAATATATAATTAATGAATTTAAAAATTTAATTAATATATATAAAAGAATAAAAAATTTATATAATATATTTATTAAAATATTTTCAATATCAATTTTATTGGGTTTACAATCAATTTTTTGTGCAAATATAACATTCTCATTATATATATTTACTAATGAAAAAATATTTATAATGATAATATCTGAATTAATTATGATATTTTTGTTATGTTATTCAATTGAATTATTAACCAGAAAAGTTCAACAGACAAGAAAATTTTTATTTGAAAAATATTTACAATGCAAAAATCAAGAATTGGAAACTGAAGTGAGTATAAAATTTATAACTTATAAAATGTATAACTTTCTTTTTTTGGAAAGATATTAAAAACAACTATGATTTTTAATTTCTTATTTTTTTTTTTCAATTTTAGATTAAACTAATATTGTTTATATTATCAGATAATTGTCTTAATATGAAAATATTTGGAATATTCAATTTTAATTTCGAATCATTGGGAAGAATTATGTCAACAATGGCGGTTTATATCATTGTAATGATTCAGTTGGCAATAGTGACTAAATAATTTATAATGTAATTCATAACTTTTAAATAAAAATAAATAATATTGTAATTTACATTTTCAATAATGCTTATAAAAAATTTATTATAATTAATAATATAATGTTATATAATAAATCATTTTGCACTCATTTAATTAAAGTTGAGAATTTAATTAAATTTCTTTCTTTTTCGGAAAATTTCTTTTCTTTTCATTCGAAACGGAAAAAATAAATGCACAGCCATTTATTCCGTTTGGTAGTTTGGTATTTTACCAGCTTTTCAAAAAAATATTTTCAAATTGTTGTTGGCTGTGAAATTTTTGTGCGATATTTTTACAGTGTTCTACAGCAAATTTTCCATGTAGAAATAAATAGTAAAATTCAGAAACTGAATTTCTTTTAAAGTGCGTACTAAGTTTAAGAAAAAGTAAAATCAATAAATCAAAAAAATTTTGATTTTAAATTATGAGGATATTTCAGTAATAACTCATTCTCATGTCTCAGTCGGTCCATGTTATAACTGGTAATGCCATATAAAATTGAAGTCTGTTAAATGTCGATGCAATTATCTGATTACCTTTACTTTTATTGTACCTTCGTTTATAACGTATGTGGCTCTATCTTCCACTTGTTATATCACATTCATAAAAAATGTATTGCAATTAGCAAAATTACTTTATTAATAAAACAAATAATAAAATTAATGAACAAATTACAATGACTGATAATAGATAAATGAAATGTATGTAATAAATTAATTTATTGTTTGAAATAACAAATTTTCTTCTGTATCATTTGTTATTCATTTTTACCATGTCAAACTACATCAATAGGAAGATTTTGTATTTTTTTCAAGATTTTTTTATTTTAATATATTTAAATATTTTAAAATATATTTGTTTAACACCAGTTATTTTTAATAAGAGAATTAATAAATTTCGTTATACAAAATTACAAATTTTTATATTTTCATTAAATACAATTTTGATTGTTTTCTTATTGCCATTATCATGTTATAAATTATTAGATAATTCTAGATATACGCCTATAAAGGACGTGTCAATTAATTGGCAATACGATTATTTTGGCAATCATTTACGTTCATTCTGTACAATTTCAATTTATTTTTCTGTTACTTTAACATATTTACATAAAATTTTAAATAAAAATAAATTAATTGAATTTCAGTCGAATTTAATGATTTTAATTAAAGAAATTATTATACTTACAAATAATCATAAAATGAATATTTTAAAAAATCGTAAATTATTAATAATTATATTAATAGAAAATATTATTATAATTTTTGAATCATATCATTTAATAACACATATTTTAAGTGAAAATATTCATAATAATAATTATTTATTAACATTATCAAGATTTCATTGTATTTATTCATGGATATGTAAGAATATTAATTTTCAAATACTTTTAATTGGTATTGTTTTACATGAATTACTATTTACATATTTACTTACATATGAAAAATTATTATTAAATAATTTCAATTTTAAAAGAAAAATTCTAGTAACAAGAAAATTAATTGAAGAATTTGAAAAATTATATAAAATTTATCTTAAATTAACATTATCATATAAAAAATTTCTAAAAATATTTGAAATAGTATTTATTGTTTATATTATTGTTGTCTGTTTTATATGTTCAATACATGCATATTATTTTTTTTATCATAATATTAGTTCAATTATAATAACTGAAATCTTAATGATATCCTTGTTGTTGTATGTTGCTGAATTATTTAAAAGAAAAATTCAAAAAACAAAAAGATTTTTATTTAACGTGTATATACTATGTTGTGATAAAGTTTTAGAAAATTATGTAAGTGTGGAATAAATTTTATTTAAGTAATTTTTCAAATAAAATCAAAATTTTGATTTTTTTTTTTTGTTTTTAATAGATGGAAATGATATTAATTACTTTATCAGATAATAATTTTAATTTAAAATTATGGGGTACATTTCATTTGAGTTTTGAATTATTAGCAGATTTAATATCGAGGATGGCAAATTACATTATATTGATGATACAATGGGCAATAAACCTTGGATTTTTAAATTGAATTTTTATATCTCTATTATATAAAAAAGTTTTTAGTGATCATGCTATATTTTATTTTATATTTGCATATATTTAGGAAATTCAAGAATAAACTTTGTCTCTGTATTACGTGTTTTTACCTATGTACGAGTATATTGCTATGTTTTGTAGTAAAATATTGTTTATAAAAGTCAAAACAAAAAGTATAAGGATTGGATGTAATGTATCAATAAATTATATCACAACTGTATCAGAAAAGTAGTGATATCACATCAATATATTATTTTTGAGAAAAGAGTAGGACTATTCAATGAACAATTGAATATTTTTTAAATGAGGGTTGGTCCGGCGTCAGTTGGGCAGGAGGTACCTCTCTAGTTTAATTTATTTTGATGTTGCACACGCTACATTAAATCGATATTCGTTAAATATTTAAATTGCACTGCACTTAAGTAAATTAACATCTAATATGAAAAATTAATAATTATATTGTAATTTATCATTGTAATTTTATTATTATGAATTAAGGTACATATTTGAAATTAATTTAAAATTTTATTTAAAACGAAATACTTGTAAGTAATTTTTTCATTTCACATTCAGCTGGCAACTAATAATAAACAAAATTTTTAATTTTAATTTTTCAATAATGTCATTAAAAATTAATAAAATTTTTAATCGTTTACAAAATTTTCTAATTTTTGGATATTTATATATATTCAAAATTTTTGGTTTAATTCCAATTAATTATAATAGAAGAAATAATCGGTTTTCTAGTACAAAATCACAGTACAATTTATTTTTATTAAAATTAATATTTGTATTATTTGCACTTCCTTGCAGTTATATTTTTCTATCTCAAGTTTATTTATCTAAGTTAGATAATAATTCAATTTATTTATCATATTCAAATGTAACTTTACTTTATATAACACAAATTTTATTATCAATATTTCAAATAAATTATAAAAAAATATTATTAAAACATATTAATGAATTAATGGAAATAATTGAGGAAATAAAATTTATAACAAATATAAATCAAAAATTAACAATAAATTATTATTTTATTATTATATCATTAATTGAAATAATTTTAACATTTATTGAAATTATTGTACTTTTAACAAATCTTAGATTTAATACATTTAATTCAAATATTAAATTATTAATTTGTTATATTTATCATGTGATTAGTTGGATTTTAGTAAATTTTAATCAACGTATAGTTTTTAAAAAAATTTTTATATTTGTAACATTATTTAATTTATTATTATCATATCAAAAATTATTAATAGAAAAAAATTTTAAATTTATTTATAAAAATCATTTAATCGAAAAAAATTTAATCAATGAATTTGAAAATTTACAAAAAATCTATATAAAATTAATAAAAAAATATAAAATATTTAAACAAGTATTTCAAACACAATTATTATTCACATTAGCATATATTCATTTTTCTATTGTTACATATGGATATTTCGTTTTTACAACACACATAATACGTTTCATTTTTGCAATTGAACTTTTACTTGCATATCTATCATATTATCCAGGTGAATTATTAAAACGTGTAATTCATAAAACTAAATTATTATTATTTAATACATATTTATTATGCACGAACAAGGAATTAGAAAGTCATGTAAGTATTTAAAGGACTTTATTCACAAAATCAACAAAAATAAAAAATAAATATATATTATTTTTATTTCAGATACAAGCGATTTCATTTACACTAACAGAAGATAATACTAATTTAAATTTACATGGAATATTCAATGTGAATTTTGAATCATTAATGAATATGTCATCAGCCATGATATGTTATATAACGGTACTAGTGCAATTAGCGATTATATCAGAATTTTATCAAGTATTTTATGGTATATAAAATTATTTAAAAGTGAAAAAACATCTAATTTTACTGTAAGACTAGAAAATAATTGTACATGTACGTACTTACTTGCTTCGATTCCTTTATTCAATGTTGTTTGTAATTAGAGTTACATATTAGAGAGTTAGAGTTTCAGCCAGAATCAAACTAAAAATTTAGTTAACTAAAACAGCTACCTGCAAATAGGATAAACGTTATAAAAGAAAAAGAAAAAAAAACGGCACAAAATATTTTCAGTTCATAACAAATGATTTATTTATTTTTTTTTTCTTTTTAATTTAATTCATTTTAAATAACTCTTTGTCTTTTATATATATATATATTTTTTTTTTACATTTTTACGTACATATACATTTAATACATACAGATTTATTAATTAAATTCATTATATTTAATATTAAGGAAAAAATATACATTTATTATATTCATAGAAATAAACTAAAAAATATAATACGTATATATATATATTACATAAATTTTAACTTATTTTTAAATTTGAATGTACATACTTTTAATAATACACTAAATGTATTAGAGTAAGAAAATAAAAACTAAAAAAAAGAGAAAAATTCATGTATTCATTTCATCATGAACAAAAATATGTGTGTTATTTTATATAAATCATTTTTTATTCAAACGGTTTTATATGAAAATATCAGAAATAAAACAACAATTTTACACATTTTTGAAAATCGGGAAAAATAAAATCATAAAAATTATTAGTTTTATTTTATAGTTAATTATTTTTAATTTTTATAACATATGAAAATTTTAATGCCAAAGATTTTAGTTTTCATTTTATATATCCTCTTTTTTTCATATTTTATTTTTACTTATTTATCTTTATTTTTTATTTTATTTTATTTTTTTTGTTTTTAGCCAGAAGCATTTCAACGTTTTCCACATATTTATAGAATTTTTGTTTTTTTTTTTCTAATTTTTAATTTTTTCTCCTAAAGACTTATTGAGATTCCAGTCATTAAATTAAATTATAAGAGTATCTATAGAGATCTACACGGCTTCATTTCAATTAAAATGCATGTTTGTGATTTTTGAAAAAAATTTTCGTGTAATTAATATTTAAGTATGAAATTTTTACATACATTTGATTTAATTTTGTTTATTTTTAATCCACCTTTATTTTCGTTAAACAAAAAAAAAAAAAAAAACCAAACTTTGTTTATTTTGAAAAAAAAACAAAATTATTTCATGAGGTTTCTTTTTAATATAAAATTTCTATTTAGATTTTAATTATTTTTTATTACGAAATTCTTTTTGGTATACAGGGTTTAAGATTTTATTTTACGTTCAATTTTCCATCATTGTTATGATAAAAATACATTACATATACGTAATATAAAGTTACATTAATTTTGTTTTTAAATACACATACGTAGGTACATTATTTATATTTCACTTTCATTTTTATTTATTCATTTTAATTTTTACTTAAGTTTTTTTTTTTCATATTTTATTTGTAACTAAAAATAACTATAGAAACGACATAACATTTCATAACAAAATAACTAACATATACGTAAATGTTTATCTGGTTTCAAATTATATATGTATGTATGTTTTTCAAATACATATGGTACACATGTATGTATTTTTTATTTTCATTATACATCTATAAATATTATATACATAAAAAGAATATTATATTGCATTCATTATTAAATTTCAAATACTGCACTCATTTTATTTTTCTTGTTTTTTCTACATACATGTAATATGCTTTTTCTCAACTGAACTGTATAATCTCAATCTACAGTAATAATGAATCATATTATAAATCATACGTACATACATTATATACATACATAAATGCTACGTATACGAAATACTATCATCATTTTTATATAGAGCATTAAAGAAGAGAATTTATTTTATTATATTGGAGAATTCGGTGAATTCGTTTCATTACTTTCAACATCTTCTTTTGGCATATATTCTTTCAATAGGTCACGAAGACGTAATATTTCTTTACCAGCTGCAGCTAAATCACCTTGAAGTGAAAGTTCTCGTTCTCGAAGTCGTTTTAAATCTCGTTGACATGTCTATTATTGCATGATAAATTTAAAATAAAAATAAAAAAGAAAGAAAAAAATATTAGCACATTCACTTATAATGATAAATTGTAAAATGATGTAGTAGAAAAAAAAGTTAAATAAATGCTACTCATGAAATATATATATGTAGGTACATACCACATTTTGTCGAAGTAAATCGAGTTTGTCACATTTTAATCTTGTAACTTCTTGACGAAGATTATCAATTTGTGATATAATCTCTGCCGATGACACATTATTTGTTGTATTTTGATTTCCACCTTCTGTACACAGAGCACAAGCTTTTGTAGCCGCTTCTGCTGATGACATCGATTCTAGTCCAGTATCACTATCTATGTAAGTCGTTGCTGCTTCTAAGTGTCCCATAGGATCAAGATCTACACTATTTAAACTAGAATCATCACTAGCTACTTCTAATACTGAGATTCCATTATTTGAAACGTAATTTCTATTTTGAGAATTCGATGACAAGTCATTGTTATTTATTGTTCGGGATGTAATATCTGGAGATGATGGGGGCGAATTATTTGAAGATTTTTTTGATGAATGTTTTGATCCTGTCCGAGATGCCGTCTATAAAAGTTTTAAAAGAAACAAATAATTTTTCATGAAAATCAAATTAAAAAATTTTAAAATAAAATTTAACATTTACACTAAGATTTGGGCTCTCGTTTATATTATTCTCTCTCTTTTTTGAATTTATAGATGAACTCGCAACTTTCTCATTCCCTGAGCCGTCACTATTATCAACACTTTGTGATCGAACTCTTGATATTAGCGCCTTTTTTACTGTATCAATAAACCTTACACCAGCACTGTCTGGTTTCGAAGTTTCAAATACGGGACTAACGTTACCACCTGGTATTGTACATGTTAAATCAGCTCCTAGAAAATCTCTTGTTTTTTCTTTTAATTCTTCTACCAAATTTTGCAACAAAGACGTTCTTGTTCTAAGTTCTAATCTTGCAAATTTCTCAGCCTTATAGCAAGCATTTTCTGCATTTATTAATTTAGTTAAAATGAACTCTTTAAAATCAGGACCTTTACGGAATACTGATGGATTTGGTAATGTTGGTCCGAAGAAGGGAACATCGTCTCTTGCAGTTACGGTAACTTTGTACAATGTTTCAGAAGAATTTGTTTCGATTGGCTGTATTACAATGAAAGCGTGCAAAAAATGGCTAGCAATCATATCTGGTGAAAATGGTGTGTTCGTCTCTTGGAACACTATGGCCACTATATCATTTCCAATGTGTCTTTTCCTTTGTAATTGTTGTGGATCTCCCTCCGTATACGGAAGTAATGTGGATACATGAAACATAATTTCTCGATCTTTAAATACTTCATAGATTGCAGTATCACCTGTATGACCATTTTGTATATCAAGTCCTCCACGATATCCTTTATGATCTTTTAATTTGATCCTTTGTCCGATTGTATCCAAAAACTCCTCAAAAGTTTTTGAAGGTGAAGTATTACAGAATATTTCTTCTTCTGTTGTTTGTCCAAATCTTTGGTATAAAATTCCAAATTTAAAATTTGTAACTAAAACGTGTTCATCATAACTAGCAATTAAATTTGATGCCTTTGGGCATAATACCGGCATAAAATTGTCCACATTAATTTGATCATTTAATAATTGTACGATTTTTAACGGATTTGGGCTTGGAATTAAACATGAAATTGGAATAATTTCATGCATTGTACCAGTTCTAAGTCGTAAAAGAATTCTTATATGATCTTGATTAGCAACATTCTCTGATTTAATTGAAAGTAGCACAGGACCCAACTGATCATCATGTCCAACTAAATTTGAATGATCACGCCCAACAAAAAATCTTCGATAACACTTGGCTGTGTCATCAGTTTCAAATTTACTCCTCCATGAACTTTGTGGTATTGTAGCATTTCCATGTGTATCAACTATTAAATCATGATCGCTACCATCAACCCAATATCCACCACTTGTTGGCAACACTACTAATGGATAAGGACCTGGTTTAGATAAAATTTCATCTAGAAGAATTTTTGATGGAGGTATTGAAGATTGAGATGATACAGATGATTGTGATGTATAATGATGACCATTTGCTAATAGTGTTCCACTTAATTGAGGTGATGATGGTATTGAATTTGATTGTGCACTGATTGAATGCCTAAGTATTGAACGACTAGAAAGATGTTTTGGACTATGACCATTTGAACGTGAATCATGATTTCGTTCATCTCTAGAATTCTAAAAGAAACAATTACATTTAAAAAAATATAATAAAATAAAAATATGTAAACATCACAATTCATAAATTAAAAATTTTATAATAAATTTCATTATCTTATAAAACATAAAAAAATCACAAGGCAAAATAAATCATAAATAAAAAATAAATTGGCAAAATCTTGAATAAAACATAATTTATAAAAATCCATAATGATTGTTTTTCTTTTTAAATAATTCCTAAATCTGTTGTAAGTGTGTACATAAGTATACATATATTTCATAAATATTTTTATCATAAATTCAATATTGACATCGATATTTTTTTTTTCATTACATAAGAAACACATATATGTACATACATAATTAAAAATCTAGAAAACGTAATATACATACTTATGTACGCGTCATCTCATTAAAGGCATAAATTGCTTAGATACCTATTACTTGTCATAAGATAAGCAACAAGTGTTATTATACAAAAAATTTTCATCAAAGAAAATGTTATTACACCCGTGCTATTTACAAATTACATAAAGACAAAGTACATAATTCTTATCACTGAGTGTCTTAAATTTCCATTATGAAAATAATCACTAATTTAATTCACATAAATCTGTAAGCCAGAAAAAAAAATTCATTTATAAAAAGAAAAAAAAAATTTGATGTGTTCTTTTATGCCTGCGAAATATAAAATCCATATACAAGTATATAAACACGTAAATGTATATACATAAGCATATATACATATTTCAACAAACGTCTTAGCATCAATTACACGATTAAACTTTATATACGTGTATTTATGTCAGTCAAAAAATTATGTAAACATAAAAAATAATTTTCTTACTTTCTATATAGTCTGAAAATATCTTAACAAAATCCTTTATATAAATACAGATCCACTCATATAATATATGTATACGTTTTGCTATCACATTTGACTTTCACTTCTATACAAGAGTCTGTATATATAGCTCTATATACATATGTATGTGTATTCTAATTTCAAATATTTGAACGAATTTCTAACGTTATTATGATAAGGGTTTAGACAGCAGCAGTTATTATTATAAGGCTTACAACAACGATATTGGCATATTTTAGATCTAAAAAAGGATAATTTTATTAGCTTTTTCACGCTTTTCCATTACTATCTGTCTACAATTCGTATTACCACAGAGACAAGTTATTAGTATATATAAAAAGGATATAAATGTTGATATACGTACACACGTTCATTCATATACATATATTTATATACGCAGTCTCAATTACTTATAAAACTCATTTATCTTTCGAGTATTTTTGTTTTCATTGCATTAAATTTTCTGTCTTGTATTTTCTTTTGCCTTAATTTTCCTTTGATTAAATTCAAGACGATTTTCACATTTAAAATTCAAGGACAAGAAAATGATGATTTTATAACAAAAATATTACGAATTCAAATGTAGTAAATGTAGTATATAAGTTATAGTATATGTATAGTAAAAAAGGTAATTGACACCAATCGAATCAATATTTTGCGGTCACGTACAACATGATTCTCATTCACATGATGTTTGTAAATGCTTTGAAAAATTGATTGAAATTTAGAAAGTATGATTATGTCACTACATCATTCCTAATTTTTATAGATGACAATATGATCGGTATATCATAACATGCTTTTATACGGTGACGTAAGAAAAAGGAAATTTAGGACATGATAATTTAAAAAAAGGTGATTTTATATTTGTGTATGAATGAAAAATTTCCTGAAACTATTTGAAATCATACGTTGTTTACAATTTGTCTAATGCTATTAACAACATGATGACGATGATGATAAAGATATGCATGTGCTTAGCTGCATATATGCATATACATAATGTACATATACTTAGATATGTACATTCAGTTTTCAATATAAAATACTGGATATATATGATGGATTATCTAATATCATGTTTATCATTTGATAGCTACTCGAATGTTGTTTGATACTTGCATCATAATCATGTAATAAACATTACATATTCCTTGATATGTCGGAAATATCAAAACACTTTTTTTACAAATATCAAAAGAGAAACTCAAATTACATTACTTGTATGTTAATGTTATATTATATGTATGTATATACTTGTAATACGTATTTTGCATGTAAACAATATCAAGACAATTTGTCACCAAAATATGAATAAATAAAACTATACAAATATTTTAAGCAATATGAATTATACACAAATGCATGCATTTGAACTTAATTTAAACCAAAAAAAAAAAAAAAAAAGAAAACAAAAAAAAACAACATGAAGGTGTGTGGTGAGTGGTGTGTCAAGTTTCATTTGATATGCACCTTAAATGTATGCACGCTATATCTAAACGTCCTAAAAACATGAAAAATGATACAATATTATGCTTGTAATGTTTTTGTATTTTATTTGTATATTTATCAATTGTGAAACAAAAATTTCATAGATTTTCTACTCCACACAATCCGTTAACATAATTTAAATAATTGAAAAAACCAACATTTTTTACGAATTTATTGTGATATATGTAAGTAATTTTTACATACCTGTGAAAAATATGCTGGTAAAACACATCTTTGGTCATCTAAACGTGAACATTGCACTCTTTCCAATAATTCAAATAAATCATGTGTAGCACCACGGATCCTTTCTGGACTTGCTGATAAACTTCCACTATTGCTACCATTTTTACGTGGTTCTAAATATGTTATATTTTGATTATTTGTCCATGTTGTACCATGTTGACGTCTACATATACAAAAAACGAAAATAAAATTAAATAATTAATAAACAAAAAGAAAAATAATTATAAACGATGACAATAGCAATAATTTACATAATAAAATTTATAAATAAATGAAAAGAATGCGTGAGAAATAATCATTTACGGAAACACATCACATTTATCAACAAAAAGGAAAGGTCAAGTTTATTGTAATGTAATGTATTTTACATAATATCACGTATGTATAGGTCCTTCTTTTGTGAGCATTAATATAGGAGATAATCGATTTTTTTATTACAGCAATAAATTAATTCTCATTCTCTTAAAAAAAAAACAAAAAATAGAAAATAAAACAGAGGATCTACAAAAAAAATACAATTTTTCCTCAAAAATTTTATTCACTTTTCTCATTAATTTTCATCTAGATTTACAATTTGTTAGTGAAAATTAGGGTTTGACATGAGAATGTCAAATAAAAGAAATGTATCTGTAATGTTACGTTTAACTATGGAATTTTTTTTTTACCTTTTTCTAAAACTAAAGACAAAAAAACAAATGATTACTAAATAAAATATCCAAAAAGTATAGTTAATTATATTTATTGCAGAGAAATATCTAATTATAAAAATTTTGAAATTGAAACCAAAAAATTCAAACATCTGTTACATTAAGTGTCACTGTATTATAGTAATGTATACGAAATTTTTTGTCAAACATATCCTTTTCCCATTTTTTGTTTTTTATTTTTACACTGAAATATGGTCTGAACAAAATTTATTTTTAAGTAGTCAGTTGTCAACACGGTCAATTAAGGAATTTTCTTCTTTTTTTTTTTTTTTTGTATTGTATAAAGAGGAAATGCACAAAAAACTGTAACCTTTGAAGATCAAAACACAAAAAAAAAATGTTTTTTTATGTCATATTTTTGTAACGATGTTCTAGAGAACATTTTGATAACAATTGAGACATAAAGTGTAACCGTAATTTAGAATTTTCGAAATAAATTGTGTTTGTGTTTTTTTAAATTGGCTGCGAAAAAAAAATATCGATTAACATTTGGTTTCAATTATATACAATTTTTTAAGTTTTTTTTTCCAATTTTTTACTGAATTATACAAGACAATTCAATTATTCTTCAGCAATAAACAATAAAAACTACATACTCGTATAAAAAAATAAAAAAAAAATAAAAATATGTAAACAAAATTCCATTTATTTATTTCTTTAGCGTATTTATCATGTTGTTCTCGACATTGTAATTTCAAGTCATGATATGCCATTATATGCACTGAAAATGTCTGGCTAATTAAAAAGAATTTTTTTTATATTGTAATAAAATATTTTTTAAATGCACATGTATGTAAAATGTGCGAAACTCAGAAAATATTCCCTTAAGCAATTTACATGAATTCATCATCATCATCATACATATATTCAGTCTTTGATTGAGTTCATATTATTCGTATTTTAAGTTGTTTTTTCTTATTGTTAAATAAAACTTCAAAGAGGACTTAAAACGAAAAAAATAATAATAAAATAAAATCAATTTGACATAAATGGAAGAACCGATGTGTACAATGACACGAAGATACATGAAAGAATCATGTTAAAGGATCATATTTTTTCATTTAAATCAATTTACAATTACAACGCACTACAAATCCAACCGACACCACCCCATCGTGTAATTTCTATATGTAATAAGTAAACAAAAACAATTCCACCCTCTCCCTTTTCATATATTTTTCATTTTATTATGTATATTGAAATTTTTATTTTTTCCAATTTCATATAATTGCAAAACTTGTTTTCATTATAATAAACAAAAAAACAAAACAAAAAAGTTGTAAGTTTTGAGTTGCATCCACTGAAATTGCATCCTACTGCCAACCCCACATATGTATGTGTACTTTGATATTGTTTGATTCTTCAATTTAATATGAGTATGATGACAACAATTATATGTGATATGTGTAATGTGTACACGTAATATTTTTTTTTTTTTCTGACTGAGTGCATCATATTTATTCTGCAATCATGAAGTAAAATAAATAAATAAAAATAAACGGAGGAATGTAAAATAAAAATGAAAATCACAATACAGAAAAAACACTCATACATACATGAATATATTGTACGACGCAAAGGTAGAACGTACATATCCTGACTGCATACAATCTCAATTATATGTGCAATGGAAAAAGGGGTGCAAAAGGACGTTCGAGTACAAAGTAATAAATTATTGAAATAGAAAGGATATCACATATAAATACAAGAAATATAAACCGCACCTGGTTGACTTTGCCTTTTTCTATCCATATACATTTGTGTGCTTTATATGTGCACACAGTTTAGCATTTTTGTTTTTTTTTTTTTTAAAATTAACGCATATACATAGATAGTGTGCATAGATATGTGATATACACAGAATTAGAGTACACAACCTGAAGCTACTAAAACATTATTGAAATCCTTTGTGAATTGTAAACTTAAGAGCATTATATGTACATACATATGTCATGCTTTGTGTCACATGTAAAATTGTATAAAAATATTTATTTTTCTATAAAAAAAAATCAAATATACCATATCGTATGGATGTAACAAAAATATCGTATTTATTTACCGTAGAACTTTCTTTTTTGACCATCAAATGTAAGTACAAACATATAGATACTTACATATATTCTATAGATATTTTTTTTACAATAACCAATTTTTTATTTCATGAAAATATATGAACATACATATATATGTACTATATGTACACATTTGATTGTCTGGCTTTTTCACCTTTTTGCAAAAATTCATGATTTATAAAATTTAATAACAAAGTTATCGGAAAACGTTCAACCATTTAATAAAATTTGTATTTATTTGAATGTTTGTAAATAACATAAAAATTACCAAAAAACAATTTGTAAAATAAGAAGATTTTACTGTACTTTTATTACCATTCTGTGTACGTTTATTGCAAAACTATTTTTGTACTGTAGATTTTAAATTCTATTTTTTTTTTTTCTTTTCAAATTTAAAAACATAAAATTATGAACATTCAGTAATACAATGTCTGTTAACTTAACTGTTCAAATACAATAAAAATTTATTATTGTTTCTCCTCCAAGAATAATTCTAGTAGTCATATTATGTATTTAATTTAATTGATACTTAAGATTATGTTTTCTTCAATATCAATTTCTTATTATTGTAATGAATTATTTCATTGCATTAAATGATTTTATATTTAACATTTTGTTTTTATATCATTTAGAAAATTCTTTGTTTATCCAAATACAGAATTACACAAGATAATACATCTATATCAATCAAGTAAGTTATTTATGTATGTGTCTATGCAATCTCAAATTTCATGCAATTTCTTATCTTAATATCTTGTAAACCAAAACAATTAAATAGTTTTTCCTCATTTCCATTAATTTTAATCTTAATTTCTAGATTGTAAGTCAAATGTAAAAGAAAAAGAGATTAAAAATACAAAATTCCCACGAATAAAACACCTTGACATACGTGAATAACCTTTTATAGATTCTTGAATATGTGAAATTTTTTTCTTGAATGTGAATGAACTTTTTTATTCTAAAAGTTCCAAATTCATGTACATACATTTTAACTACATATATACACGTGAATAAATAAAAAAATGTATTGCATCTGTGTAAATTACAGCATGAAATCATTTTTAACGTGACTTCAAAAATTTTACATTTCCTACATTGAACCTTTGTAATAATTGAAGATACATTTTAAAAACGGTAAATTGATGATGATAAACAATTCTTTTCTGTAACATTTCTTCTACCATATACATTTAATCTTCCGGTTTAAATTAGATCTTGCGATTAGATGCAAAAAAAAAATGTTTTCTATGAAAAAGGTTAAACAATATTTACATATTCTAATTATAAAAACATAAACATAAGACTTCTAATTTAATATTAACAGTAAACATAAAATTTAAATGCACTAACGTATTATATATACGAATTAAAGAATAGCAAAAAAGTTGGTTTGTGGCTCATTTTGTATTTGCGCATTCGACAAGATATTGTATTAGCAATAAAATTAGATTTAATGTTAAAATTGAAAAAAAAAGAAAAAAATACACATAAAAAATTTTTTTGAAAAAAAAAAACGAAATTTTTTTTTATTTTATTTTAATAGCTGTTACGATACCACATAAAAGTGTATATTTATTGCAAAAACTACAAATCGTATATGAGTAGGTTCAAAATAAAAAAGTAGAAAATAAAATAAAAAATTAGAACGAGAATAACAAAAGAAATTTACTTTTATTATAATCATGAACTTTTATAACATGCGCATTTTATTTGCATTAAATAATAATAAATACAAATATTATTGCCTAGAGAACATTTCCACAGGTTAAAATTACAATTTATTACCATAAAATTTCTACATATGTTGGATATATTCTCGTATGTGCGGTTACTCTAGAAAGTCAATTTTGGTGATTTTAAATTACAGCCGTGGAAAAATATATAAAACAAAAGAAAAATAAAAATGGAAAACAATGGAAAATTTGAATTTTGTTTTATTTGCAAAAAGAAAAAAATAAATAAATCGTTTCTGTTCCTACAAATATACCTATAATTCCAGATAAATTGTGTAGGATTACAAAAGATATCATTTTAAAATTTCGAAATTACTTAATACGTAGGAGCAGTACATTTTTTAGAAATAAACAGAAAAATAGGGTGGGTACTATGGAGTACTACATACATACTCATAAAACATTTATGGTATATGCGTACATGTGTTAAAATTTAAAAAACAAAAGAATAACACTTTACAAAAGACAAAATTTAAATGTAAGTTTTAGATTTAAAAATAAGATTTTATATACAATAGAAAATATATACATAATCAGAAATCCAAAACTAGGAGATACTGCAAGCAGTGCAAATTCGACGTTCAAAAATTTTTCTTCCTGGGTACTGACATCAGTACCCTGTGCTACCGTTTTATTCAAAAAATAAGGTGTAAAATATGAAAATGTATTGAAATATATAAAAAAAGCAAGCAAATTTTCAGAATAAAATACCCATGTAAAAAAACTAAAATACCCATGAATCAGCATAGAATGTGAATATGTATGCATATTTATCACATACGTGCGTATGTAATTTAAGTGTACATATTATTTCAGAAGAAATCATTCAGTACCCACTAAAATACCCATGTATCAGCATAGAATGTGAATATGTATGCATATTTATCACATACGTGCGTATGTAATTTAAGTGTACATATTATGCGCAATATTTATAAGAATATTTTGTAATGTACGTATTTATCGTATATATGCGTGTGTAAAACTTCTGTCCTAAACAAACAAATTATCGTCTTAAACAAATATAATTTTTTCATAATTGTACGATCATAAATTTCATTACATCAGAAACGAGGATAGAAATACAAAATGTAAATTCAAATTGTAATGTATTGTATGAGAAATACAATATATTTTGAATACGATCGGTTTAATGTTAAATTTTGAATTTTTGGGTATTCAAAATTCATACTTTTTAGGTAATGATAAATAATAATATGATCGTATGAATGCATTATATATCGTATACGTAAGTATGTAATTTAAGTATACACTCCACGTGGAGTCATATATGTCCCTATACAAAATTGTACCATAAACTTAATGACTTGATTTTGTTAATTATAAATACAATATATACATACATACGTGCAATATTCCGTACACATCTTTCGACCGTATACAAATTTATGTGTTTATAGATCGTACTTGTATATATTTTTTTGTCTGATATAAAAAGTAAAAGAAAAGTGTGAAATATGAACAAAAATCGACGTGAAAAAGAAAAAGTAATGTATGTATATGAAATATTGTACGATATATGTATGTATGTATGTTAATCTGAAATTACACATTTTTTACTACTATCCTAGTCTCTGATCTTTAATTCACGTTCATATATATGATCGAACCATCACAAAATTGTGTTCTAATGTTCTTATGAACGAAAGTTATGTTTGTTTAGGATGACGGTATTTATAGTTAAAATACCAAATTCGTATGAAAATATTTACAAACACTCGTATGTAATATATTATTACATATGTATACATACATATATATAATAAGTACATGGCTTATAATTTCTCGAGTTTATTTTGAATATTCTTATACGAAAAAACGACATCCCTTTTTCTACCAACAAATGTACTAAATCATTCCATCATTCATGCCGTCCCCTCTTTCATCGCCCGAACCGCTCTATCGGCTAAAAAAATTTTTGAAGCCCCATAATAATTCTTGGATTTTCAACTTTTTTGACATAATATATTTTTTAATTATATGCAAATTTTCAGTTTTAATCATTTGAAACTGCGTAATATAGTTTAGATATAAACACAAAACAAGCCTGAAGGAAATACTCGGAAAAAATCATAACCAAAATATCATAATATATTTCAAATAAGTTTCAAACAATTTAACCAATTTTATTAAAAAGGTTAGAAAAATTATTAGAATTTATTCAGAAATATTAATAAATCCATCAAAAAGTAAATCTGATTTCCTACTGTTTTCAACAATATTAAAAATATCGTGGGAAAACATTTACCATCTTCCCACAAATTTAAAATATTAAATGATACATAATGTAAATGATACACAAACCATAATGTATGTATATACGCTTATATGTACATACATATGTATATACGCTTGTATGTACATATACGTTAGTATTTTTAAAATTTTAATTAAAATTTTATATCCAATTACATTATATTCATACATAAGTCATATTTATTATATTTTAAATCCCTTTTTGATTAATTTCACAATAAAATATAATATTATATAAAATAAATATTAAATTCGAATAAAATATTGTTACAAATCATTTTGAATTTTCTGTTCACATATGTGCAGGAAAACCAGTAAAATATTTATAATTAAACCAAATTACAAAGCAATACCAATTTTTATTTTTCTTTATAATAAAACGCTAAAATAATCAAAATATGTACGTACACGAGTGTGTACGCATATAATAAAAAAAAAAATATATGCACAAGTTTATTTTTTGATATTTAATAATTTCTAGATCTTATAAATCAAGTACAATGTGTAAATGAATTGTTACTAAACAAAAAAGACGAATAAGAAAAAAAAAACAATATATAAAAATAATAATCCTTTAAGTAATCAAAGTTAGAATATGACATACACATTAAAATTTAATGGTATTCTCATAAATAATAATTTCTTTAAACAGATATGTACATAGATATATATGTAAGTATAGATAAAATAAAATATATATGACCATAAACCGCTAATATGCGTTTGATAAATTATGTGTAGCCTTATAATGTTCTCGAATGATTGTTTGTTAAAGAAAATGTCCTTTCACCTTTTTTATGTTATTCATATATAAGATATAAAAACTAGTTTTACAACTTTTTCAATTTTTTTCTTCTACTTATTGTAGAAAAAATTCCTTTAATTATTATTATCGCGTTTTAACACAGTTTTTTATACCCTTTTATTTTCTTTTCATTAATTCAACTAAACAAGGATAAGAAAAATTTCTTTTTAAAGGAGGAATAAACTAGATGAAACCGTTATTGCAATTCATTTTATAAAAAAAATAAATATATTACAACACCATAGTCCATTTATCGCGTATTATTCGTGTACTTTTTATTCACCGTGATTATCATATCGTCCTCATAAAAATCAAAAATAATTTTTTTATACGTGTATTGTTTGTTCAGTTTTCTTGTAATCCTAATAAAAAATACTTTTTACTATGCATATACATGCAATTAATTCATAAATGTCCATTTTTATTCCTTTTGCAAACACAAACGTATTTTTGCCCCTTATTTTATAGCATTATATAATATAAGATTTTTCTCACAATGTATGTAAGCGACTAAGCATTCATTGCACTGCATCGCGATATACATATTATTCAAATTATAAACTACCAAATGTATATAAATAGTAGTCTAGCTACTGTGCTAATTTCACGGAAATGATTACCGGTTTTTCTTCCTGTGATCCTTTTTTTAGTTTCTTTATATTTAAAAAAGAAAAATTTAAAATATTCTCAAAGAAATATAAAAACAAATTAAAAACATCATCGTTATCGGCTGTTACATTAAAAGCAATTATTTCAATTATTTAGTAAAAGTAATAAAAGTTTTACTTTTTATTTTATATTTTTATTGTTTTTCAATACAATAATTAACCAAATTTTATCATAGACACAAGATTTTTGTTTTTCTTTATTATTAAAGGTGAAACATCAAGATTAAAATTGACGTCAAACAAGCATACAACAAACATACACACATGTGTACTTTTATAGGCATATACGAGTATATATGTATGTACGTGTATGTGACAAGGTTCCATTTAAATGAAATTAAATTTATTATTCGTTATGTAAAACTTTTTTTTTATATTTGTCAGCATATTCGAACTTATGTATTGTTAACGATCTTCAAAAATAGAAACAAAAAGAATTTATGCATAGAAATGTTTTGTGAATAAATTAATTGCTTGTATGACTAAGCGTAAATACGTACGCTATATGTATGTGTGTTCCTTGAAGTAAAAAAAAGTTCCTTGCGATTCAGTAAATATATGTATCTTTAAATGAAAAATGGTAAATAGTTCCGTTGTCACTAATATTTAGCGGATGGATGACTGTGATAGAATCCAATATTATGGCATAATAATAGTGAAATCGAATTAAACATCAATAAAAAATAAAAATAAAAACAAAATTAACGTACGTACATAAACACAAACGTTACCTATTTGTATTTGAATATCATTAAAATTCAAAGAAACAGAATATCATTTTATTGTTTATGTGCTGCGTAAACAATTTCAAGACAGGAAATTGTCTAGATGAGATTTTGATGAATTTGATGAAAAAAAAAGTTAAAACCAAAAAAACAAAAAATAAATAAAATTCTAAACACCTGAGAATTTATTAACACTTAATAAATTTTATCAGAGCTACGGTAAGAATGTTTGTTATTGGTGATAAATTTTATTTACTTCTTTCAAGACATGAAAGCCTACTTTTTTTTTTTTCTTAACTATCCTTCAAGGTGAAGTGACACTTTTGTATTCTATTTATATATTTTTCGTTTAATTGAGGAATTTTCATTTCCTGTTCAGAAATTTTTTTTTTAAAAGTATTTTATAAAAATTTCATTATTTTCGTTATAAAATTATGATAACAGAATGATTAAACTTTTTATAATTATTATGAAATTTTAATAAAAAATTGATTTTATTAAATCTGATCAGCTTAAAATTAATTTTTTAAAAATCAAATTCATGAAATGAATAAAATCAAATAAAAGCATAATAAACATAATAAAAATCAAAATTAATTATGAATAAATAATTTAAAGAAAATAAATATAATAACATTAAATCAAAATTTGAATAGCGTATGTATATGAGATTAATTAATTTTTCACATTTCATTTAAATCCGATCAAATGATTTCACAAATTAAATCAAAATAAATTAATTTTTAATTTCTTTTTATTTGTGTTTATTCAATCTTCTTTCAAATTCTCATGCTGATTAAGGAAAAAAAACTAGCTCCTGTAGAAAGAATCTTTTCATACCTTTTGATTCTGAAAGATTTATTTTAAAACAGGATTAAATAAAATCGTAATATTAAGTTTAGCGGCTTCCTTTAATCCAATCTTTTCTACACAGATATACATATGTCCATATGTTAGTTAAGCAAATAAAAACAAAAGCTAATATACATACTTGTATAAGTATAAAAATGAAATAAAGATAAAAGAAATTAATCTTAATGACTTTTTCACACTTGCCGCTAACAAGTAACTTAAAACAAGTTACTACTTTACTACATCGAGAATTTAAAATAAAACTTATACGTATGTAGTATTATTACAGAAATTCAAAATCACAAACTGAATTAACTTCAACTCCATTCTATACTTTTTTTTTTCAAAAAAAATTTTAATGAGATAAAATCCATGTTCATAATATCTTGCTTTTTTGTTGTAATTTTTTTCACAAGTCAGTTTTGTTTTCATTTATTTTATAGCCAATTCTTTACTTTATCCATTATGTAATTGTGTGTGCTGATTTTAAAATGAATACATGAATAGTGTGTGTATCCAAAAAATAACAATAATATCCAAATACCCAAAAGGCTCAAAACAACAAAGTGCAAACAAGAGATAATAGTGTTGTAATCTCAGATTAGTGGCACCATATCATAACATACCACACCTGGATGATTATAGTGGTTTTATATGCACTGATATGATAGCTACATACATATATACGCATTGTGAATCAATGTAAACGTGTGTCCATGATGTAGCCAGCCATACATACATGCAAAAATGTCATCAACTTATTCCAAAGAATTTAAATCAGATTATATACATAGGACAATAACACACAATTGTTATGGTTATTATCAAACCCTTACAATATTGCAACATTTTTGCATAAACAAAACTTTTTTGTCCCTTTGGATTTTATCCCAAATTTAATAAAAATAACCAAAAGAATTATATTTTGTTATTTAAAATGTAAAAAAATGAACCAGTACAAAAATAAAAACCAGTAAGTATAATTATATTCGCATACATACATATGTACATATATTTTAAATTTTTTACATTAAGAGGGTTGATAAATTATGTATGTGTTGAAAAGAGTATACAAGAGCTCTAAAATACAATTTTAAAGTAGGGTCGAAAAAACTATATATACCCGTATCTTAAATGAAAGAAATTCTTAAAGTGCACTTACTTAAAGATTAATGAAAATTTTTGACTTATGGTTTTATATGAGCGCATTTTAAGAAATTAAATTTATTATTTTCTTAAAATGTTATTTTTCTCACAATTGAATTCCAATTGCATACTTGAGTAAATCTTATTAAACTACATCATCATTGAAATCATTTGTCTATGAAATATTAATTCTTTTCAAAAACTTTCGATATTGTAATTTGTTTTCAATTTTTTGTATTCGTTTTTCTTCGTACATACATATATGATTTTGTTTTGAAGTCAATCAATCAATCAGATATTATAAACTATAAATTTGTTTTGAATTTGAAAAAAAAACTGTGGAGTTTAAAATCGTTTTTCTTTGTGTTATAAATCTTCTATTATACGATAAAAAATTAAGTCAATTTTTTTTTAAATTTTCCAATTTTAAACTGTTATTTGTATTTTTCTAGATCAATGTAATAAATATAATTTTTTTTTTCATTTTTTCATATCCATATAATTTGACTATAATGGTAGTAATAAAACACAATTTGTTGTGAAAATTAAAAATTTATAAATTTATTATAATACTGTCAATAATAATAATCGATTTTTATAATGATCACACCGTAAAAGGTAACGAATTATAACAGTATTTTGTCATTATTATATACGACAAATAATTTTTATTTTTGAACAGAAGCTTTTTTTGGATATTTCTTTTTATGTGATCTCTTGGTCAATCTGTTATGACTGATATGCGTACATGTACTTATCAAATTGAAATATATCTAAATTTATGATTTTTTCAATTATTTAATTATACTAGAAAATTATTTAGTATTAAATAAAAAGAACCAATTTTCTAGTCGTAACAATTTGTACATATATGGAAATTCGCCCCCATAAAAGTCTATATGATTCGCTCCAGGGGTTATCATGATAATTATATATTGCTACATACATACATACATTATCATATTCATGTACATACATAAATACGAATAACGAATAAAAGTATTTAAAAAAATTTTATCATTATAAAAAATCTCCTTTAAATAACGAATTAATATTGGGCATATTTAATATGTTCAAGATGACAAATTGATTTAAAAATGAGGCAAATCAATTTTCAAGTTTCCAATTATGGTTACGTGGTTATGCGATTAATATGATTTTAATTTGATCAACATCAAGGGACTTATTATTTTGAAATTGTCTCTTAAATCGATATGTTTTTTGTCATTCAATTTCATAGTTTTTTTTTTCTTTTTCTATTTTTTTTTTGCTTTTGCTGAGTTTTTATTTTTGCGTAGATATATGCATACACAATATTTTTTAGTATAATCTTTATTCACTTTCTCTGTTGTATCAAAGAATTGAATTAATTTTGAAAATGATTCAGTTTTCAGATAAAGTCGAATAATTGTGAATTATGCAATCCTTATAATTAATTTTTATTACCACTTTTATTCACATAAAAAGTAAAGTAAAACCAAGTAAAACTCTGTAAATTCATAGATTTAATTAAAAGACAAAAAATAGGTGGAAAGGATATTTTGTTATATTGATTGCATCTTTCAAAATAAAAATAAAAAAAAATATGCAGTCGGATGTGATTTCATTATCAAATTTTCTTTTTCATTTAAAATCTTTCAATTATGCTTTGCGATATTACACCATGAGGAATACTACATTCTCGTCGATTTATCTAATTAAAATTCGTTTAATTAAATGTTAGTCTTGCATCTATGAATTATAGAGTAAAGGACCATTTCTATATTATTTTGCAATTAATGATTAAAATCATGATTTTGAATATCTTCACATACATAGTTAAAAATGTATACGTAAAAATGTATAAATAAAAATATATACACGTAAAATACGTTATTGTATAGAGATATTAGTAGATTTTATTTGCCTAGGTTTATGATTTCTATCTTTAGGGAATGAATTTATTATATGTATGTAGAATTAGAAAAAAAAAGGAAAATTTAATTTAATAAAGGAGGTTCTTGTAATTATTGAAAAATTAAAAAAGGCGGATATAAGATATATATTTGGAATTTATTTAAAAATTCCATTATACAACTTCAAAAATTATCATTTATTGTTAAGAAAGGTTAAATTATTTTCTACATTGACGTCATGAACCTTATCTACGTGTTTATTGATTACCAGTAGATAATATAATAATATTTTAATTTCTTCATTCTAAAAAGTTTATATATTTTACAATATATATAATTTGTTTGGAAATCCCATTTGTACGTCCTATTTTATTGGCCATAATTTTTTTTTCTAATTTTTAATTTTTAACTTGTACTTTTCAACCTACGCAGTCTTTACAAGTATATTGATTTTATTCGTTTACATATGGCTTTGTCAATTTTATTATGATCTTTCGATTTATCGTGCAAACAGAAATATTAAAATAAAAAAGTAACCAAATAAAATATTTACATCAATTAGTAACAAATTATAAATCCATGATGAATTGTTATTTGATATTTTAGTTTTCTTTTAATCGAATTTTGTTGGGATTAATTTTCAAAAAGATATCATTTTAAAATAAATAAATAATCAATTTTAGAATAACAAAAAATAAAGTCAACAAATAAACAAGATCAATGAATAATAACAATAATAATACAATTTTAATAACCATAGTCATGATTACCATATAGAGATAATCTTATAATCATAATCATATTTTTGCATGTATGTATTATCTACATTATATGCATATATTCAAAATATATGTATGTAATAAAACTTAATTGTGGGCGTTTAATTACTAATCTTATGTGCTTATAGATTGACCATAAAATAATTTTGTTTATTTTACAATTATGCATTCAATTTAGATTTATTTTATAGATACATATGGTTAAAAATATTAAATAAAATACATACATATGTATGTGTATAAAAAAAAAAATTTGGTTTTTCCTATATACATACGTACATTGATGCATGTAATGCGTGTCATTAGTTTTCTTTATATGGTCGTTAAACATGAATTTAATTCGACGTTTTTAGTTCAGATTTATTCAAAATTTTCATTTATACAAGGCACAATGTTATAAATATTTCCATACGTATGCACACATAAATATAAGTATTAAGTCGTTTAAATAATTAAAAAATTTTATTTCTTCTTCTGTGAAGGTGTAACATTTTACTGTATCAGCTAATTTTTAAAGCATACTACGTGAGTGTAAATGATTAAATTTTTGCTTATAGTTTAATCTATAGCAAATAAAAAAAAAAACTTATGGATAAACGAAATTATTTATACGAACTTTAAAAACATACCAAAGGTACACCTCAATTTAATGAATATTACCAGATATTACCGAATCGATAACCAGTACAAAACTTCTTTATTTCTCTTGTTTCTTAGAAACTTGACTATACAATGGCAATCTTATCTCTGATGTTTGCATTTTGCATTACGTATGAAAAGATTTTTAAATGCACCTCTAAGTGTAGGTGTCCATTCAGACAGCTTGGCGCAATACATAGTAGGTTTCTATTACAGGAACTGACTAAATAAATGTATATCAGATAACCGATTATAATAATAAAACTTTTATGAGTAATATGTTTGTAATGAAATCTAACTTTGTTAATTTAATTCAATTGAAAGCGAAAATAAATAAACAAAAAATTAAAGATCTAAGATATACAAAGCATCTTAAGATCATTTTTTTGCTATTCTATTATATGAATACATAGACGATAGTTTTAAATATCTTGTCGACTTCCGTGGCCTTAATAATTTTTCTATTCTTACTATCTACATGCTACAGACATACATTCATTTAAATATAATAGGTGTATTATTTCTCAAAATTTATAATTTAGTTTTTTTTTTTATATGTATATTACATATGTATGTAAACTAGAATTACATTATTACTAAAACAGATATAGGTACATACATATATTTAAATCTTTAATTTTTTTTCACGATTTGTAAAATCAGATGATTATTTTTTAAATGTTGACTTTTTTCTTTTTACTCATTAATATATTACATAAAATTACATATACAGTATGCATTACATATTTAGACATGACCAGGATGGTAAAATTAATAGAAAACGTGTTTCTTAAATACTACATATTTTAAACATTATTATTACACTTGTACATAAAAATGCTCTTTTTACTTTTTATTTTAAATGAAACAAATTTGATTTTATTTTATGTTGTATAACATCATGACAAAGATTGATTTACTTACATTTTTGGTAAATTTTATGACCATGGCATATTGAAAACTTGTAATCGATAATACATTGTTAAAAATTGAAACATTGCAGTTAAAAAAATATATATCTGGTGATGTTAGCATTTATTTAAAAGTTTCCATTTCGATATAATGAATATCTTATATGTACTTTGCATTTTTGGAAATTTTTCTTTTCGAGAAAAAAATAAATGAATAAATAAATTGATTGCTATTGACCTCTAACATAGCCTCAATTGAACATACGTTTAAATACATGTGTTTGTACTCTGATATACATATCCATAACGTAAAACAAATGTAGGAGTTAAGATATAGACAAAATAAAATGTAAAATCAATTAATCATCAAAGTTTTGTTTTAAATGTTATCAATTTGGTTTTACACTACACATAAAAATCAAGGCAATAACACTCAAACTTTCATTGTTTAACAGAAAATGATAATTCGATGGTTTTTTCTTCCTCCTTTATTTTAATGATAAGCATCCGAACAAATGAAATAAAGCATATTCATCATTGAGATAAAAGTATAATTTCATAACGACATTTGTCTTTAATTTATGTACCTTTTAGCCTTTTTGATCATTTTAATTTCAGAAAATTATAGAAACAAATTTAAAAGTTTTAGACTAAAATACATATGTACATACATACATATTTCATATTATATAGGAAATATTACCAAGAAAATTAATGTATTCATTTACATACACATAACACACCTATCCTATTTCGTAATTAAGTTAAAAATGAAATTTTCATTTTTCATAATAATTAAGGCTTTACCAATTATATAAATTTTCGAAAGGTATCAAATTAAGACATTAAAGGTGTGAAAAATATAAAACTACAGTAATTATATACATGTGTATCTCTTTATTTATGTACAAAATACCAGCTGAAATACATACATATATAGGGAATTTAAGACATTTTATGGCATTTTGTACACCTTTTTAAACAAATTTCTAATATTTTTAATAATAATAAGTTGTAGAATGCATATCTATTATTTCACTAAAATTTATTTGATCATGTTCTAAAATCAAAAGGATAATGAAATTTATTTCAGTTGATATAAAAGTTTTAAAAATTTATTCGATAAAATTGTAAGGTATTATTTCTTCGAATACGATCTGGAAAAATGAATTTGAAAAATATATAAATAGGTATAAAATTTTCAAATAATTTATTCCCTTAAGGGAAAGAAAAAATCTGTTTTCACTCTTCAAATTATGTACTTATAATGCGTATATAGATCTATTTTTAAAACTACGTACATGTGTAAGAAAGATCATAAAATACATAAACATTTGAAAAAATAAAATATAAAATAAATAAATAAAAGTGCGTACGTATCTGTGTATCTTCGAAGTATACCTGTTTAATATTTCATGTTTCAGACAATCGAAAAATATACATCAAATAGAATTGATAAAAGTTGTTTACAGGTACATATGAAAAGAAATTATGTATTATTTTTATTTTTCAAAGAAATTCGAACATATTGAAGGGAAAATTATTTGATGTACCTATACATATTATAAAAGAATATATACAATAATAATAATAAAATAAAGATTATATAAATATACACACAAATGTATATGTATTTGTATGAGGATTAAACGTATACATACTGTGTTTTTTTCGCTTTTGTATACCTCCTTCGAGATACAAGAGTGTAAGAATCCTTATGTGTTCCGTTTAAATATTTCATTGTAGGTAATTTTTTAAATCAATCCATGTAAGAAAATTAAAAAAAAAAAAGCAAATCTCCAAAATTACGTCGTTATTTTTAATTTTCACAAAAAATAACAACATACACGATAAGCACAAATAATTTGATTGTTTTGTTATTTTTCATTTTTCACAATAATGATATCGATTTTTTTTTATTTTCCTTTTTTTATTTATTTATTCAATTTTCATTTATGTATGTGAAATTTTCAAATCACAAATAATCACTTATAAATTCTAATTTTTTAATATTCAATTATTCATGAAAAACAAATTTAAATCCTTAAATATTAAACAAGATTTTTAAGCACTTTATAGCAATTCAACAAATTAATCCTGAATCCTAAATGCGTCTTTGTTAAAATACTTTTTACGTAACAACAAATAAAATATAATATTACATGAAAGTTCCGTTGTAAACTAAAAACTGGCAAACAAAACAATTCCAATTTTTCAATTTACCTTTTATAAATAAATGGTTTAGTTCAACCATTTCAACCTAGATCAAACCAAAATCAAGTTTTATTGCTTCTTTTGTATTTTGTTTTGTATGATCTTTCCTACAACCAAACTGATCTTACGACGGTGCAGATATGATGTGATTATGTGAATGCGATTGTAATTTTGTTTGACTAGTTAAAACTTTGGTAAAAACTAAAATATATATATATATCTTTTTTCATTACATACATATGTATATATTTTCATTTTCATTCCATACATGTACATATATGTATTGTACAATTGTATACTTATCTACAAACATACATACTATATATACTACAAAAATTTTAATACCAAATCGAACCAATAAAACCCGGCCGTACGGATGGTTATCATACATTTGGGTGATACTGGTTTTTAGATACATTTAAGGCTTAGGTTGCAGAACATGTAATTTACTAATTTTGTTTAGATACATTTTATTATGTATTATTTCGAGTTGGTACTTGGTACAACAATTTAAAAAATTTTTTGATATTCGCTAACATTTTTATACATACAATACTTTTTATATTTTGTTGAAATTCATAAGTATTCAGGATTTAGTCGTATACTTAATATTCATTCCGTTAAATCAAATTATAATTATGTAATAATTTTTATTAAAGCTAAAAGCATTAGCATTAGTAATTTTTATCATTGATTATAAAAAAATAAATATGAATCGTGCATAGAAGAATTATCCATAATTGCATTTGATATAATTCCGATAAAATTTTGTTGATTCCTTATTATTCAACCCACGTTTTTAATGCAAAGCTTGAGGGTCCAGCCAGAGTCATAAGATGTACGTATGTATGTATGTATGCAATTTTGCAGTTTTTCTTAAAGTAATCGAATACGTCGTCTGACACAATACCTTTTCAAGATTACCGACAGACGACAACTAACAGCCTAGACATAATATATAACTCCAAAATAGTTAATTCATCTGTTTACTTTTTACAGGTACATTATTCGCCTCCAGTCATTTGTAATATATTGATGGTTTAGTGGGTAGTTTTCTTATATATGAGCATAAAAAAAAAACATACATTTCATATTTCCTTGCATTTACGTCCTTCCACATTCTAAGGGTTAAATTACTAAATAACTTTATTAAAACACAAAAGAAAAATCTGCATGAATAAAAGCAGTCACAGATATGATGCAGCCAGCACATAAAATATGGCTCTCTATTCAGTTTTCAAGTTTTTGTTTTGTATTAATTTTCTTTTTTCAGTTCTTTGCTTCTTGTTATCACTAAAATGGTAAAAATATTATGAACAAGTGCCACATAGCAAATAAACATATATCAATCTAAAATTTTTGACCGGTCTAGTACTACATTTTTAATAGAGTTGGTGTTAAGAGCACACACCATATGTAAAATTCCATTACAACTACATATTTGCAACAATAACACATCGGTCAGTATATACAATATGTAATATTATGTATACTAATGTTATGTGTACAGTATGTGTCATTTAAAAGTTACTATATAGTTCGTCGATTTATTAAAATTGTTTGTGTGGGTGGTAAAATTTTTCATGCCACAAATTTTAAAGATTAGCACGTCGAGAAAACAATTCAATTTATTCAATGATATATAAACCAATGCATTCAATTACATGCACCTAAATGAGAATGTGTATATATATATGTATGTATGTATGTATCATGTATCTATAGACAATAAAATTGAAAATTTTATAGAACTAAAACGATTGTGAATATATGTAAATACATATTCATGTGCATTTTGATTACATAGACAAATTTCAATCATTCAGTATGCATAGTGTTTTATATGTTATATTTACATATTTACAATTTAAGTGTAGGCGATAAAAAAAAAATCATCGACCAATGAATATATCAACATTCACTGATACATAAAAATTGAGAAATTTACATAGTTACATACAAACTTGCATAGAATTGTATCTATTCGTCCATGAATCTTATATACGACAAAGTCACGTACACACATACATTTTTATATGTGGATAACTTCTGGTAGTACTGATTTTAATTTCCTCATTAAATGTAAATCGAAATTTTAAATGAAAGCTTAAAAATTGATTTACTTTAGCCACTATTTGTAAATGTTTGTCAATTAAGTATACAGGACATTCGAAAATAGAATACCATACAAATAACATTAATATTTCGTTATTTTTTTTTTAAATGAAGAAAACAATGTAGATGTAAATGTAATATCGACCATAAATAGAGGAAAAATAAAAAAATATCTTAAAGTATTTGCTTCCTTATTTCAGTATTTTGTAAAATATTGCGAAAATTTATAAATTTCTACCACAAAATTTATATTCTAAGGAATTCACAGTTATTTTAAATAACAATTAATTAAAGCTGTTCATTATTCAGATACATACACATATATGTGATTACAAGTAATTTACTAATAACAAAGTACGTATTCTGATATTATTTATTTGTTATAGTTGTTTTTGATTACACTTAAAAGGAAATTATTTCATATTTGTTTACACGTTCAGATATACATTCCATGAATTATAATTTTAATTATTTTTTTTTTTATAAAAAAAGTTCAAAATCCTGAATTTATCAGGATATTAAAATTTATACCTAATTTATTGCTTGAAAATATATTATTTTGTTCAATTTTCTAAGAAAAAAAAATGTTTTTGTAACATACAAACATACCATAAGTATGTCAATTTAAAAAATATATGAGCTTTCCCTTAAATATCCATAAATATGTATGTGTATGTATTCGTAATTTACCACATTAATATTCCATACAAAATCCAAGGACAATTTTTCATTGTAATATTGTGAATTATATTCAATTCATTTGAATTTGAAATTATGTACGTTGTATATGTATGTACATATAAGTATATATCACGATAAAATCAAAATTATATAGAAATTTAAAATAAAATGCTAATATTTTTCAAAACCATTGAAAAATAAAAAATAAAATAAATAAAATCAAATTTCAATTTGAAATGAAATCATTTATTAGTAACACAACGAATGTTAATACAAAAAATACACAAATTTATAGAAAAAACAAAAATTTATGTATAGATATGTATATATCACATATTGGAAAAATGTAGAATGTATATACTTAAGTAAAGTACGTACATATGTACTTTGTAATGTGTCATACATCATATGTATGTATGTATTTGTGAGTAATATCAAATAAAATTGAAAATATGCAAAAAAAAAATTTTTATCCAGAGGAAAATCTAAAGAAAATTTTATTACCATAATTTTTTCTTTTTAATACTGGATAAAAGTAAATTCAAATTTGAAATGTTTACATCCATACATATTATTTGTAAAGGATATACATTTGTACTACAGGTACATTCTTGTATATCAGTGACATTTAATATATGTTCTCGATATTTTTTCAAAATGTATAACTCAAGATAAATTGAACATTTTACGTGAAAATTTAAATTTTTTTTTCTTTTTCGTTTATTTTGGTTTTTTTCTGATATGACTGATATACCTTGTAATAAACACATCTTTGAATTTGATATAAAAATTTAAAAGAATTTTTCATTTTTCATTCCAACATTGAAACTATAAGGTAAAATGTAATAAATTAAAATAAAACTTCTTGTAGAATGATATTTTTTTTAATATTTCTTATTAGGTTTAATAATAGAAGTTTTGTATTGTTTTTTTATTTTTGTTTTTAGTGTTCCCACAATGTACATATGTAAGTACATCTTATCTTCATTTTATTTATGTATGTACATATAAAAGTTTTCGTATGTTCTTTGAAAATATTACTATGGTGATCATCTTTTTAATCAATAAAACGAACAAAAACAAAATTAAATAAAACCAGATTTAAAAAAAGTAGAATTCAAGAATCTGTGGCACCATCACCAATCATGACAGTATTTTTTTCTGTACAAATCTTGTTTTTTGTTAAAATGTAGAACAGTCAACATTTTAGAAATGATAAAACTTTTTATGTTTCTACTGTTCTTTTCTGACTTTGTTACAAAAATCATTTATAAAAGTTTCATTTTTATGTTATCAAAAACATTTTTAACAGGATAAAACCAAAACAACTAAGCTATAGTTATTAAGGTGTACTGTATATCGTATGTGTTTATACATGTATATATGTATGTCCAGATAAATTGTTTTTTTTTTTCTAAATGAACATGAAAAACTTTTCATAACATGTGTCTAAAACACTTTTTCATAACATGATCCTTCAGTGTTTGTATTCTAAAAGGTATTCATTTTTTATCTTCCTTTGTTATAAATTCAAAAGGATAAGTGAATAACCAAAAGGCAAAATATTTTTAGTATTTCGTATTATACTTGTCAGTTGGAATATATCAATGAAATTTTAATTTAGTTATAAAAAAAAAATAGGCTACTCTATTCCTATTAAAATGCTTTTATTTTTAAATTTTCAATGATTTTTAGAAAAATTAATTATATTAAACACAACATCATTTCGACCCTTTTTTTTAGAAAAATTTATTTAGCCAATCCCATCTATTACAAAAGAGTTTTAAAAGTAAATATCAGATAATTGGATATCATTTTGAAGAATAGTGAAATTTATCTTCTTGTATGTATGTACATATGTATAAAAAAAAAATTTTTAGATGAAAATATCTTATAGTATATAAACATATTGACGACGACAGAAATGTTATTACTATACTTTATGGGTTTTATTTTGATTCATAAAAATGATTATGTCTTATTTCAATCACAAAATAAAAACATTCTTAGTTGATTAAAATAATAGCGAATACATTAAATTTTTATGTGATTACATTTTTATTACTATTTACGACATTTTGTCGCATTAAACTCAATAGAAATGTTTTATAAATTTGTTATAATAAAGAAGAAAATAAAAAATTTACTAGATTTATAAAATAATGCGTACATAGACTGTTTAATATTTATTAAACTTTTAAAGATATTCGTGAAATTTTCTTTAAATGTTTTCTTTATTGATTAACATCATGGTAAACGCATATTTTCAAAATCAAACTAATCAATTGGATTATAAAGCAAGGTGATACCAAATTTTATGACCTAGATAATTTTTATAATTTTTTTTATATTTTTTTAAATAAATTATTCAGTGTAATCTTTACACATTCTAAATTTAATTAAAGTTTTTGAGGATACACGATAATTTTAATACAAATTTATATAATTTATTTTATTCATGAACTTTTGTAAATTCTTCATATCTACAAAGGATCAAAATTATTATTTCAAAAGATGTTGCAGAGGGCTTCCCAACAACTTATTACAGAATAAAAGCGTATTAAATAGTATTAGTTATTTGAACATAAAATATAAACTGGAATTAAAAAGGACACCACTTTAATCGTTGTGATGTTTTTTTGTTTTTTTTTTTTTTTTAGAAATAAAAAATAAAACATTCGAACATCCTCCTGTTTATACAAATGTGATAAATTCTATTATTTCTTTGTTATACATGGCACATTAATTGAAGTGCATGTACATGTACCTATAGAATTGTATAATTTCCGCTTTAGCATGCAAAACTGTATAGATTACGTACGTTTTTATGTGCAAAATTATTTTCACCCCTCTCATCTTTGAAAAAGAACAAAGTATACATTTGCATAAAAAAGCATTTTATCAAAATTTGTATGCAAACATTCTACAATTGTCTATTCAAAAAAAAAAAAAAATTTAGTTTTGTTGAATGTTGAATTCAATTTATATGAATGGAATTTTTTATTTGTAAATATGATCATCATTTAAAGAATAGAACAAAAAAAAATTGTAAAATAAATTTTTGAAAATAATAAGGTAAAAGAAATAATTATCATACAATAAAAAAAATGCAAGTATTTATTAAATAACGAATTTTCAATTTTCATTCCCACAAATTAGAATTTTATTTTAAAGGTTTTCTTCCCTTTTTTCAATTTTTTGCGAAAATTATTTTTAAATTAATTTTCATTTTTTCTTTTTTTTCTCTTTGTGTCTCTTATTGAAAAAAAAAATTCTTCATGTAATCATTTTCTTAATGAATTTTTAATACTAAATTAAAACAAATGATAATTATGATAGTAAAGGTATAAAAACCTTTTTTTTACTTTTCATCATTATTAAAATGAAATAAAAAAAAAATTTAGTCTTTTACAATTGATACACAGATACAAGAACAGTCTGTATATGTACCTATATGCATAGTGGCAATGATGCTGCAGAGAAAGTTATCA
Source organism: Anthrax anthrax (assembly GCA_963971155.1). Taxonomy (NCBI): domain Eukaryota; kingdom Metazoa; phylum Arthropoda; class Insecta; order Diptera; family Bombyliidae; genus Anthrax; species Anthrax anthrax. The sequence goes on from OZ020119.1 coordinate 26,572,677, forward strand.
AAATTAAAAAATAATAAAAAAATAAAAATTGGAAGTATAAAGAAAAGAAATATGAAAGAAAATTAAAGAAAACAATGATTATTTGTTTTATTATAATCCGATCAAGTGTAAATGACGTTTTTGAAAACCATATATTAACGACACCAGTAGCAGGCAATAGAAACAGCAGTCTATCTATATTTCTGCACAGTAGCTATATATGTATTCAATATAACGGGTTATGTATATGTACATACTGAATAAATAAACAATATAGCTGTGATTTGTGAACAATAAAAAAAAAATTATCAAAAAATAAAAGCAACATTAAAAATTCATTAAGAAGAAAGAAAAAAAGAAAGGTTCCCCATTGATTAAAGTGTTATGTACATACATATGTATGTATATGCATTTCGTATGAAGTTCGTTTTGGCACGTTTTAAACATTTTATATTACAATGTTTCATGAAATTTTTGTCAATCAAATGATTACATTTTACATTAGTAATGCCCGTACCTTAAGGGCTTAGGTAATTTATTTACATGAATAAGTCTATTGTAAGGACCCATACATAAGCGCGTATATGAGTTTATAACCTTTTAATTACACATTTTCTTACATTGACAATAATGAATAAAATGAAATAATTAAAAAATTATTCAAGCATTAACTGATAAGAAAAATTTAACATATCGATCACTTCTTAAATACATAAAGGACTTTATGTTAACCAATCTATAAAATTGAAATATGTATCTTTTCAAAAGAAATAATTACTTTATTATCAGAAAAAAAAACTAAAAATGGTATTTATTTAAAAATCAACAGAAAACATAAATTTATTTATTTATTATAAGTAACTACCTACATACATATGTATATATGTGTACCTACATATTTTATAAGTGGACGAACAAGATTTCAAATGAACATCTTTTTTAAATTAAAAAAAAAAACGCATACTTTATTCACAGATAATAAATTCAAATCGTAGCAGGTGATAGGTATATAAAAAAAAGTATAAGTGTGTATAATAAACATATAATACAAGAATTTATCATATTATCACATTTGTTATGAGTTTATGAGTTTCTATATAGACATGCTTTTATATGTATTCATGCATACATAAATATCATCTATACTATATCTAATTAAATTGACCACATAAATTCATTTTCATATACTTAATATATAATCAAATTTACATTACATGCACATACATAAGTATATGTAAATTAATATCATGTATTTTATGACTTTTTTATGTCGTTAAAAATTTATTTACAGCTTTTTTAATTACTTCAAAATAAAAATACAAACTACTACATGTATATGTATATGCATACAAAATGTACCCGCGAAACATTTATATGACATATGAAAATGAGTTAATTTAATTTTGTCTTTTGGTGGTATTTTTTGCCTTGTTTTTTTGTCAGTTCAAGTTATTTCATTCAAAACGTTGTAGCATATATGTATGATAAAAGGCAACATGCAGTGAAAATTATTTTATTTAAAAAGAAAAAAAAAGAAAATAAAATAAATAAATAAATTAAATATCTATATCTACGAAACAACAAATTAAAATTTAGCTCTTGTGTAAATCAACATGCACATAAAATATATGAAAAAAAAAACATAAAATTTTTGATTAATACAAAAACAGCAAAAATTTAAATTAAAATTAAAATTTATTATAAAATAATAATAATAATAATACCTAATAGAAATAAGTTGAAATTCATGGTGCACGTGAAACATGTAACATTGATTTTATTATGCCATCAATTCTTTTACACGTTTTGTTTTTATCTTTTTTATTTCTCCTACATAGAATTTGAAAAACATGATCCGTGGTAATGATAATAAAATATTTTATTGAAAATTGTTAAATATATATATATTTTTTTTTATTGAATAAATCAAAATTATTGTTAATCTGTATAACTGCTATATGTATATTGAATGCACTGCATGAATTTGATAAATTCAAATACATATAACAATACGGACGTATAGTTGTTGTTTATATTATCATTTTTCCATCCATCATGTTTTAGATATCAAAGTAGATATACCTACATACATACACACATATGTATGTGGTACAATATTCCTTCGTGAATAAAAAGTTCAATGACAATAACGGAATAAAAATAACCAAATAATAATTGTGTGAAATTTGAAAATCACGATTTTTATACGATTAAAATTGAATCAAAAAAGAAAAAAAAAATGCTGATTATATTTTTGCCTTGATTTTGAAAGTTATAAAAAATAAATCTAAGATAGAAAAAAAAAGAAGAGAAATTTGATTAGAAAAATAAGATATGTATGATAAGTTATAAAAATGAAATTATTGACATCCACAAGGTTGTATTTTTGACATTCGAATAATGATTTTATATAAAATGTAAAAAATTGGTTAATTCAAATAAAAGGTAGGTAATTCTTAAAATTGAATATAAAAATAATTTGTTGAAAATAAAAAACATATAAAATTAAATAAACAAAATTTATTTATGAGTACAAGGATACATTTATCATTTCTTAAACCAAAAATTAACAAATAAAAAAGTAATAAACAATGGAAATTAAAATGAAAGCAAAAGATTTTTTAATTTACTAACACGAAATTAATTAAAAGTACATTAAAAATTTATATGTAAGGATATTAATTAATTTTCTGAAATAAATTCATTTTATTACAAATAGAAAAATGTTTATAGTTTAATCATGTCTATTTTGTATGGATCTTAGATCATAAAAAAGTAAAATAATATGAAATTATGTACCTACAAATACATAAAATAAAATAAAAATTTTAAATAAAATGCGTATATAGTTTTTTTCGTTTTTCGTTTTGATTCAATGCATTTTTACACGTGCCATTTATTTTCATTTTTTACACTTACCCTCCTTTAGGAGGAACAAAAACAAAAATAAAATAAAAACAAAACGTAAAAGGAATACTAAAGGGATAACATAATTAAAATGAAATTTTCGAATTGACATCACATATGTAGTACATATTCATGTATGATGTACATTATAAAACAAAATGTTCAAATTTATAACGTTTTGATTGATTGCTCAAATTCATCACCCATCATTTTTATAATAAACGCACCCCTTAATTTATTAGATTGAATATAAACCTGTACTATACTGTACACTATATTTTTATGTTTATGTCCTGAATTTCAATCATTTTTACTTGTTCTGGTTTAAATTTTATTTTTGATATTTTTTATTTCTGATTTTGTTTTGTACCATTAAATGTATTTTTTTAAAAAAATATTAAATTCGATTGAGTATAACAACGCGTTACGTATGTAAAAATAATTGCAGTAACTTACAATTTCACTGAAGCGTATAGAGAAAAATTTAAATTTAAAATATAAAATTATTTAAAATAATGTATTGTTTAGACAAAATGAAAATGGTAACGCGTTATGTCTGATTGAGTGTAATTTTACATGGTTGTCAACATGATAGGGGTGCGGTCATAGTCTTATATATAGAGTATAGACTGGCGTGTATCAAACAATGTCATATAAGCAAAAAATATACACTGCAAAGAAACTTTTATGCACTTTTTATTAATTATATACGTCAGAATTTGAGCCTTATCTTTATAAATCCTTTTTCATAGTATCATTTTTTATAAGGAAAAATTCCTTTTTATCGATATCATCAAATACACAGTACACGAACAAATGGGAAAAGGAAAATTGAAAACAGAAAAATGACAATAACAAAAAAAAAAAACATGAAAATATCATTGAAATTTGATAGTTTTGAATGCAAATGAGGAAAAGGTGCTGCTTTTAGACATCAATTTGTACCTAAAATGTTATACACATTACGTGTACATACATATACGTAAATTTTACGCTAAAAATTATTACTGTTGTACATGTACTGTTGTTATACACATGTGTAATTCCACACCATTTTACTGTTTATTTTCAACTCGCATACAAAAAAAAATTTTTTTTGAATATGAATTCATCGTAAGAATCGTGACTTAATTTAAATGCAATTTAAGCACAAACTTTATACAATACATGTAACAAAAACATTTTCATCTTACACCATACTTACACATTTTAGTATATGCACGTATACATAAATGAAGTGATTGTATTTGTGTATTTACATTTACATATGTGTATTTTGATGAATTATGTAGATAAATTCTTTTTTTGGTTTTCTTTTATTTTTTCCTTTCGTATTATTATCATTTGTAGTTATTGTATTGTTTTAAATCAAAATTTGTATTCATAATGTGTCATGTATTTTGTATTTTACACATATACAATCTTAATTCAATTTTTGGTTATAATTAAAAGATTTTCTTACTATATTTGCGCACATATTTTCAACTCTTCATACAATCATTCATTTTGCCTAAAATAATTATAAACAAATACAAACACATAAGGTATGTAGGTGTGGTTGTAAAATTATGCGTTTCGAAACAATTGAAAATAATTTTTTATTCATTCTTGAAAATATTCTACTTAGGCCTATAAAATAAAAAATTATTTGTAAAAAATTGTTTTTTATTATAAATACAAATTTATTTTATAAATAACATTTTATTTTGAGTTTATTATTACTTTGAACTGAATTTAATATTTCACAACATATGTTTAGAATATGTATGTATGTATGTTTGAAATACACCGAAAATTTAAGTGCATAACCCATTTCCGTATACGATAAAAATACAATTATAAGGCAATAACATAAAACAAAATATCTGTAACAACAATATGAAAATTTATTAATATTTATTTTATTAGTTTACTTATTTATTATTCGTTGTTTTTGAATTTTACAATTTTATTTGTTCAATTCAAATGTTTATAGTATAAATACATACGTAAAGTACATACATGTGTTTATAGCGTCAAGGGTTATTCAAAGACACGTACTGTCGTCTTACATAAAATTCTATTGTGATAATTTTAAATAAATATAACACACATGTAGGCGGTTAAAATTTGTAAATGTGTACATATGAGCTATTGTCGCTACGCATACAAAATTTGAGAAATAATAAAAGTCATATATGGATATTGATTTTCGCAAAAGAATGTATGTTCAAATCGCACAGTAGTTTGTGAACTAAAAATTAATTCACCTTTTTTTTAAAATCATTTTAAAACAAAATAAAATTTTTACACTTATGATCTACTTATTTATTTGAGTAAACATTTTTGGGTGTTTATCCATATTAAAAGGGGAGTGTGTTATCAAGAATTCGATGTTTAATTTATTAAGAGCTAATTAATAAATGCTGAAAGTATAATTAAAGCTAGACGATGTTTATTAAAAAATTAATATTTAAAAAAAACCTGGGCGAGTAATTAACAGTTTATTTGTTGTTTGTTTGTAAACAAAGAAATATAAATTCCACGTGTTTAATTATTATTTATGCATATGTAGGTAAATATGTATGTATGAATACGTGTTTTAAAACAAAAAAATTTCCATATACCCATGTAACTGCCTTTAAGCACGAAAATTTAATTTTCTTAAGTGTATATATTTGTTATAATTTTTATGAAATACAAACATACAAAACACCTATGTAGAACCATAGATAAACTATACTCTACATAGATGTCTACTTTCAATGCAATGACATGGTATATGAAAAATAAAAATTACACATTCGAAATAAAGCTCTACACGTTTAAAACAAAGCTCTTTGAATTTGAGTTTGAGATAAAGTTTTAAACACGACACAATACATGTATTGCATTGCATGAAAATGATCGTTTATCCTATTCTATCATCTTAAGGATATTAATTATGTACGATAACAAGATATGAATATGTTTGATGGATAGTGAATACATACATATTTTGTTGTCCTGTCATATACATATAGTATAAAATTGTATATGTATATGCATTTAAGATCAAACCAAATATAGTTAATATATGAAAAACCAGATTGTATACTATATTGTGCAACTGAAGATCTTTTTTTTTTAGCTCAGATATTTGAATATGAAAATCATCAGGTCAGGTATATATACATATGTACATACATATATGTACTGTTTGGTACGTAAGGATACCAACTATACAAATATGCATTAGGATTCAAGATTTTTTCATGTATATTCTTGCGATTGTAAAAAATTTGAGCCTTTTCTATATTATCGTCGTTTTACATATTTTTACTTTGATAGTTGTTGTTTTCATTTTCAAATACAGTATATTAACAAGGAAAGAGTAAACATAAAAACGAGTTTTTTCTTATTACATACAAATGCTAATGCATTGAAACTGAATTCACACATTTCATTCTCTGAACATTAGAAAAAAAAATTGTTGGCTTCTTGATTTTTTATTTGTTTATACTTTTTTTTTTGATTTTAACAAATAAGGGATATAATTGATACACAGTGTAAGCTCTTTAATCTTTATAACGAAACTCGTTATAAGGAAAAACTCCTTATAACGTAAAAATTACCGGAGTTTGTTTGGTTTGATTTAAAACCCATGCATTGATACACTCTATATAACGTTAGTCATTCTTTATAACGAGAAAATTTTTCATTGTTGAGACCGTTTAAACAGGTTGATATTTATTACATATTATATAGGTATACATATATTATCGAAATCGCTTCTCTAAGTAATAACATGAATATTAGAAAAAGGGAACGAATATGTTGCCCAAAAATATAACTGTTATACTTTTCTGTTTTGATTTTTTGATTTTAAAGTTATTGACAAGCACAAATCAAAAATCAAGAAGCCAGAGATTTCTTTTTCTAATGTTCATATTATTACTTGAGAAAACTAGAAAAGATTTCAAAGAATGAAATGTGTGAATTCAGTTTCAATGCATTAGCATTTGTATGTAATAAGAAAAAACTCGTTTTTATGTTTACTCTTTCCTTGTTAATATACTGTATTTGAAAATGAAAACAACAACTATCAAAGTAAAAATATGTAAAACGACGATAATATAGAAAAGGCTCAAATTTTTTACAATCGCAAGAATATACATGAAAAAATCTTGAATCCTAATGCATATTTGTATAGTTGGTATCCTTACGTACCAAACAGTACATATATGTATGTACATATGTATATATACCTGACCTGATGATTTTCATATTCAAATATCTGAGCTAAAAAAAAAAGATCTTCAGTTGCACAATATAGTATACAATCTGGTTTTTCATATATTAACTATATTTGGTTTGATCTTAAATGCATATACATATACAATTTTATACTATATGTATATGACAGGACAACAAAATATGTATGTATTCACTATCCATCAAACATATTCATATCTTGTTATCGTACATAATCAATATCCTTAAGATGATAGAATAGGATAAACGATCATTTTCATGCAATGCAATACATGTATTGTGTCGTGTTTAAAACTTTATCTCAAACTCAAATTCAAAGAGCTTTGTTTTAAACGTGTAGAGCTTTATTTCGAATGTGTAATTTTTATTTTTCATATACCATGTCATTGCATTGAAAGTAGACATCTATGTAGAGTATAGTTTATCTATGGTAGAACCAAGTAGAACGTAACCAGTCACGAAAGACGAGGTTTTCAAATATGTATTATTGTACGTATGTCATTAAAAACTTTTCCTACCTTTGGTTTTCTTTTCTTTTTTTGACATTCTATCATACTGATGATAATATTGTCTTCAAATTTATTGAAAATAAAACATACAATTATTTAAAAAAAAGAAGAAAATTAATTGTATAAATTCATGTACATGTATATAAGATACACACGTAACACGTACATAATGGCGAAAATTCAAATTTGAAAAACTTTAGAAACAATACCTAAATTGAATTTAAGAAACAATTATTTTCAACAGAAAACAAAGTTAAAAGTTAACAACAATTCAGAAAAATTATTAAATTTAGTCCACACGTACATATGCAAAAAAACGTTTTCAAGTACACAAAAATGTATGTACATATTTTTTTTATTATTATTATTATTTTCAATTTTAACTTGTTGAAATTGAAAATTCGTTGTTATTTTTAACTTTTAATATGAAAAAGAGACAAACATTTCAAGATAAGCGTAGAAAACGAAAAACAAATTAAAAATAATATTTTTCAGATTAATGAAACACGTTCATAATCTTGACATTTTGTTTACTTACATAATTAATTTTTATATTACGTATCAAAAATATTTACTGAAAGTAATATGATAGAAACGTTACATCGAAATCCGTTAAAACGTATATGGTAGATATGCACATACATCCTTCATAATAATGAGTTAAATCTAGGATCAAGGATATAAATAAAATGCAGCACATGTTTTCTAGTTGAATACAGTAGAATGTTTGAAAAATTTATAAAATCTCTCGATATTTATACATTATGCACATAATCAAATTATTCCGAATTAAAACATTTCAAATGTAACCAACCAAACTAAATACGTATCTGAAATTTAATTAATTGATAATATTCGTACATACATATATTCTTCTTTTGTGCATATTAACTGTCATAATCATTATTATTTCCTATAAAAAATTATTCAAGCAATAAATTTGATTTCTCATTTGAATGCATATATTCCTTTGATTAACAAACAGTAACTTTAACATTTTGTTTCCGTCATAATCAATAACTATATAATACCTTTTGATATATGGGCAATGGATATTATTGTAAACTTCTTAAAGATAAACAATGAACATATGGCCAATTATAATTAATCGATAAAAATATTATAAATTTTTTCCTTTCTTTTCGATGACATATGAAACAAAATTTTACCCCAGTTTATTTTTCGTATACACACGAGCATATGTGAGCAGAATTAAGATTGTTATGTTATTAATTTACCAGTATTGCTCATTCACATTATCCTTTTGTTTGAACTATATTTTATATACCCAACAATTAACAATATTATATAGATGGTCATTTTGAACATCTGTCTTAAGATAATACACAAAGTATCTTAAAGTAAAAATAAAAGCATTTATTAATTACATTTAGTTCCTTATATCTATATAGTCTTTTACTAATGATGTGTGACTTTAAATAGTATGTGAAGTCTTCTTATCAACACCTGGTTTTATGTCGTACCTGTACGTATATATGTACATCTAATACTGAACAGACACATGTACATACAAACATACATGGAGGCACAGAATTGTAATTATATTTTCATCAATCAATATTGCAAAAGTGTTAATTCAATACGAAAGTTTTTAACAGAGTATTAATGAAATGAAGTGTTATTAATATGAACATGAAACACAATTTGCTACTAAAATGCTTTAATACAAGTAAATACATATTATTTAAAAAAGATACTAACAAGAGTAAATGTACATCATACGTGTATGCATGTGCATTTACTTACATACATACATATGTACATACTTATCTACCTTTAATTACATGTATACAGGGATATAAAATGATATTTTGCCTCTTGTAACAACTTCTTATTTTCAAGGAGGTCATATATGTACGTTATATGTATGAATATGAATATTGTACGTAATCGAACATTATTAACATTACACATTTCAATAACTGTCTAACAAGAATGTCAACTTTATAATTAATTTGCATGTTTAACTTTTAATATAAGTTGTCATAAAATCAATTTGATGCATTTAACATCGCTTATATTTACTAGTACATATATGGTAATATCTCTAGTTGTAAATTAATCAAAACAAATGTACAAGTATATGTACTACACAATTAATAAAAAAAACGAAAAAAAAAAATAAAATGAAAAACTTGAAATTTTGCATAAATTGAATTTTAAATAACAAGGTATATGATAACTTATAATAATAAATTTGCATACATACATACATACTCATATCAATGTTACATGTGTGATTAAATTGCAAATTATGCATACATATGTATGTATACATTATAACAGTCAACCACTTGAATTACTAGTATTGCTGATATACAACGATAATAGCATGCGGACGTTACAAATAGTTAAGTACATATCATAATTTTAGTCAATCAATTTATTTATTTCTACAATTTTAAAAAAGAGAAAAATAAAAATTTTAATTTTACCAGTGTTTCATACCAGCGCTTTTATTTCAACACCTTTATGCAATATAAAACATCATAAAATTCATAATAAAAAAAAAAAAAAATAGTCACACCTTAAATTAAGTCGTTATTTTTATTGTATTTATGTCATATTATCTTGTTTCCTCTTTTTGTAATATTTTTCTCTAGATTTTATACAAACTGTTAATACTGTAATTGAAATACAAATTAAGTATACATTTCAATTTTCAATCAATTAAGATAAAAATTACATTATAAATTAGAATTTAATTCCATTAAATATATAACAATGTAATATTATGTAGCAATGTTATTTTTGTTACAAATTATATAAAAAAAATTTTTTTTTAGGATTTAATCAAATCGAAATATCTAAAATGGAAATAATTTAAGTTTTATGTATTTATATGATTAGTTTCTAGAATTAATTTCAAATTCTTGAATTTATTTACTTAACTAAATAAATACATTACAAACAATATATGTTATACAAACAAATTTGTTTCAATAAAATCCATTTCTAATTTTCAATAATGAATTATTCAAGTCTGCAAATATAATACAAATTATTCACATTCATTATGTTAACCAAACCAAATCGAAAACCATATTTATCCGTTCACATTAAAATTTCCCTTAAATTGAAAATTTTATTAGAAATGACTGCAAATACATACATACATATGCATGTACATATATGTAGGTACGTACATATATGTTATAATATGTAGGTATTATATACGATATCACGATAAATCTAAAAACATTTTCAATTTTATGTGATATCATTAAAAATTTAACATTGTAATATTTATTTGGTTTTTACATAATATAGGTTGACCGTTAATTCTATTTTATACCTTTTTTGTGTAAATACATATTTCAAATGATATCCTGTTGTGCGTTAATGTACATACGTGTATATACGAATACAGAAAAAATTGATAATATAAGCAAAATTTATAAGCTATTTGACAGTCTATACGTGTACGTGTACATTACGTGCAAATTTGAATGTCTTTTTTAATAAAAAAAAAAAAAAAAAAAAAAAAAATTTGCAAACTCCCCTAATCAAAATAATACAGATGAATACAGAATAGGGGAGTGTAAATTGATGATAATCTTCTTCATTCTAATGCGAAATATCTTAATCACAAAACCATTCAATACTACAAAATGTCAGTCAAACAGAGATATTATACAGGGATAAAAGTAAAAGAAATATAAGGATGCATATGTAGCAGAAAAATCTAATCTAATTGAAAAAGGATAAGAATTCGTAAGCGAAAATGTGTGAAATGAAAATGTGTTCATTCAAATATGTGTATAGGACAAATGTACTATGGGTATAGGAAACAATCCTAAATTTAATGATGAGGAACAAAATAAAATTATATTTTTCCCTGTGTGGTTTATTTTGTTTTTTTTTTTCATGTTATTGTCATATACATTTCTATTTTTATTTTAATGACTTTATTACGTTCACGTGCCAATGTGTGCCACAATACGAATATTTTCGTTTTACACCAAATACAAACTTGAATATATTTATTGTGCCCATGAACTTGGTATTATTTTTTGGTCAAAAGAAAAACACAAAATAACTTTTTCCTATGGATTCGATTATAATCAATCATGCGTTCATCTCAACTTATGCTTATAGCCAAAAACAAAACAAAAACACAACAAAATTTTTACAATCATTGTGGTGGCCTACATATTTTTTTTACGCTAAAGAGTAAACACTGGTGATCATCTTCCTATACATCATTATTTTTGTGTACATGTATTACAGAAAAATAAGATAATCATCAATATTGATGTGTTCATAATGAGATTTCAATTTGATGATAATCAGATTTTATGAATAATTTTTTTTCTTTTTAAATCAGCTGTTGTTATTCATGATCAATGAATTTTCAATTCTAGCTTTAATATTAGAATTAAATGATAATAGATTGTTATTAAATTGAAACAGTTCTTCTTTTATTTGACTGTTATTTTCTTAAAATGAATGACAAACACATTTTCTTTTAAAAATAAAATAAAAATGTTGATGATAACAATGATAAACAAAAATTTTTAAATTGGAATTCTTTTCACGTCAAGGTCGGGTGGTATACATATGTACATACATATGTATGTGCCTATACACATACCTAAAAGTATAGTGATAAAGTAAATGATTTATCCTTTGAATCCTTTAAATCATCTATCTGTCAGTTATCTATGTAGATAGATATAAATTGTAAAAATTTGTTTACGATTGACAGAAAATAAATCTCCTTATTTTGTAAATAATATTTGTCTTCTTTTTTTTTGGATAAATTGAAAAGTTGACCTTGACGTCAAATAAATACATACTATTCGTTATAAAAAATTAAAACGTACAACAAATAATCAGAAAAAACAAAAAAAAAAAAAACCAATATTAATTTTCTATGATTTCTTGATTTTAATTCAATCGTAGTATATATATACATACAAATGTACGTCTCGGTATTATGAACTATTACTTTTCGTTTTAGTAAATTATTCATTATAATGATTAATGAAAACTTATAAATTGAATTCTTAATTAATTCAACTTAACAACTAATTAATAATTCTAATGTTGTTTAGCATAATATATAATATGTAAGAATAATTAAAATATGTACACTCTAACATATGTAGGTACTTGAAAAATTCATCATAAAATTTTTGTATTTATAATTTACGTAATAAATTATAAAATTTTATTTATAAAATATAAATAGAAAAAAAAACGATACATTTAACTAAAAAATTTTACTAATTACTTCTGTTTATGAAAATTATGATTTAATTGAAAATATATCTTAATTAGGTTTTAAATTAAAGGAAAACTTTTTTTTTTAGTAAATCTTAATCGTCAAAAGAAAGTTTTGAATATTCTTTGTAACTAAGTAACGAATATGTTTATTTCAAATATATTTTTGGTTTTTAATGAAAAATTCTCTTGTACGTTTGTATACAATATAAAAAAATTATAATTAAAAATAATTAAAAAAAAAAACTTTATTAAAGTACAATATAAAAAAATATATACATATACATATGTATGACTATCGAGAATAATCAATTTTAAATTGAGAAAATTTTATATTTTCAATGTCACGCACATATTGAATAGGTAATTTCTCATTAAATTCGTTTAGAAAACAAAAAACATTGTGAAAGCAATAAATAATAATTAAAATTTCACTTCATTTACTGCAGTATTTTATTTATTACTGTTTCAAAAAGGCAATTATTTTTAAATCAATCTTTTAAAAAATGAAAGTTCATATACATGATCACACCTTTATCATATTAAGTCATAAAGAAAATATAATGTAATAAATCGTAAGAAATTTCATTTTTGTATTTTTTCACATAAAAATAGAAAAATAACAATATAAATACATACATAAGCGTGTGTTCATAATTATAAAAATGATAAAAACTAGTTTGAAAAATGCTTTAAGATGTTAATAAAAAATATTTTTTTTAGCACAATATTTAATGGATTTTTGATAACTTTTTAAAAAGAAATTTAAAACTGTATATTGTCTTAATTTAATTCAAGCAATATGTATATGAAAGTAACATATAATATTGTTGTTTACGTTATGATTTTGCTATTACATTAAATTACTTATAGAAATATACTTTAGGCCATTAAAAAGTTATGAACAAATAGGGAAATTAATAAACATATCATGGTTTCAAAAATGTAGTCTTGGTTAGGTACAAAAATGCCTTGATGAATAAAAAAATTAATTTATCAAAGATGATAAACAGATAAAATACGATACAATGTCAAATAAATTTGTTTAAAGTTTAAACAAATTAAAAATTTATTTAAGATACAATATCAAAAGTTCTGTATGTATTACACATACGTATAGAGTATACTTATTTATGCATAACAGAACTTTGACAAAAATTAAATTTTTTCAAGGAAAATTCGTTTATATTTTAATTTAATTTTTTTTTTCTTCTAAAATTATAATACACTTATTTATAAAAAAAAATTAAGTCGAAAAATTGCTATTTCAATTTCCAAGAACGAAAATATTTTCTTTCAATTTATCTTATAATAAAAGTATAATCTTAATATTTTTTAAAAAAAAAAGTATAAAAAAATAAAATAAAATAAAAATTAAGTAAAATGAATTTAATAAACTTGAAATATTGTTTCCTATAAATTTAATTGATAAAGTTTACTTAGAAAACAACTTAAGTCACTAAATACAGTTTTATATATAAACATTTTTCACATGTGTGTTTTTAGAATTTCGAGAAAATTTTCTTCTACATTTTATCAAATTTTATTTAATTTTTATAAAGTTTGAAAATATGTTTTTCCATTGTTATTAAAAGTTTATTCATATATGAACCTAATTTTAATGATATTATATTGTCTCATATGTGTGTACGTAAACGTATGTAATATTAAAACTATTAAAAAGTTAATTTTCAATGTCCTTATCTATAGCTATTAAAATATACCAAACAATATAAAATCTTTCATAACATTTTAATTTGATGTGAAAATCCTTTTAATAATTTCCTTTTTAATAATTTTTCCTTTTTATTAATTTCATGAATAAATATAGTACATATTTATAAAATTTTCTTAAATTTTTGTGTTGAATAAAAAAGATTATAACTAATATTATGAATAAATAAATGGCGAAATTTTAGATACTTTAATACCTTTGTCTTAATAAATCAAGTTTGTATAGTTATTATTTTATTATATTTTTAAATGGATATCTTAAAGGTCAAACTTAATCGATAAAATTAAATAATGTATGTACATATGTATCCACAAACAGCTCGAATGAGACGGGATGTATAATATATTTTTTTAGCCATACAGATACCTTCATATTAACAATGTTTGTTTCCTTTAATTTCAGTTGGTTCAGGTTATTTCATACAAAATAATCTAATTAAACTTGAACAATGTATAGTATAAATTTTGTATAAATTTTGTAAAAAAAAATTTAATTTAGAACTCTATATGTATCCTGTATATTCTGAATGAAACTTAAATCTGTACATATGTATAATTAAATTTATGTCAGTTTTCCTGAAACATCAATTTTTTTTTCTTCATCATTTTTTAATAGTTTTTTCAGTCTTTATATACAATCATTGTATTGTCATAATATAAAAAGGTTTGTTCTAAAAATAGAATGAATCAATTTACGTAAAAAGGTACATTTTATACATGTGTAAAATGAAGAAAAAGAAAAGCTTAACAATGATGAGGGAATATAAAGTGTGATAATTTATTTATAAAATTCATTCAAAAATTTTTTTGATATTATATAGTTTTATATTCCAAAATTGAAAATTTAATTTACTATGAATAAGGTGTAGGCACGATCTAAAAAATACATACAAATTTTTTTTTTTTATTTAATTTCTTTCGATAATAAAGAAACTTAACAAAAGTGTATATATATTCCTTGAAAAGAACACAGTAGTTCAATTTTTGGGTAAATTATTTTTTCAATACTTGTTGATACATGTGTGCAAACCAAATGAAAGGGAAATATAATAATACATATTTTTTTGTAAAATACACGAGATACTGTATTGTGATGACTGTAAATTATATTGAAATAAAAACTATGTATATAAAAAATGCTGTATTTATAAAATCAATGAATACATATGTATGTATGTACATTCAAATAAGTCCGAAAGATCAACTTTCTATGTATGTTTGTTTAGAAACAATATATAGTTAATTCATAATTTATGATGTGTAGGATGTGAAAAAGGAAACAATAATTTCAATTTAAAATTAGTTTAGTATCCTTTAAGCAAAAAAATTGAAATTCAAAAATGACAAATTTATGAATCATTGTTTATTCATACCAAAGTTCATACATACATTTAATATATAAAGTTTAAAATGAACTTTATAAACATTTTTTGTTTTCTTTTTAATAAATATGTATGTGGTCATTCGTATTTCTATAACACCAAAGTAAAACACACAACTTTATACATACATACATACAATAAAGATGATATTTACATAAATTTTTGGTCATGTTTATTTGTTACCTCTAAGTGCTTTAAACCATTTTTAAGACATTTTATAAACACATATATAAAAAAAAACAAAAATTGTTTTTGAAAGGTTAAGGGTTTGTTACATGAATAATTTTAAATTAAATGTAAATTGACTGTTATGTTTTTTTTTATACAAATTCTATTTGAATAATAATACAAATTTCGTACTTTTCATACAATTTTTATTGCGTATACAAAATTTTACTAAAAATTTGGAAATATATTTTTCTTGTTGAAAAAATGAAACAAATAAAATACAAAGTAAATTGAATTTAATGTAATATACTGTAATACTGTTATACTCGTATATATTTTTGCAAGGACTACCTATACATGTGTGTATACATATAACATATAAATATTTTTATACTGATTCATTTTGAAACTTCTTAATATTCATGAAATGATTTATAGAAAAAATAAAAAATAAAGTAAAAATAACAGAAAAGAGAATACGCAAAAATTTCATTTATTTTACATGTTTAACAATAATTTGTATTTGAATGTTTGTACAAAATTCAAATCACATTAAGTTCAAAAATTTTCTTAAGGTTCTCTAAGCAACTTTTGAAATATGTTTATTTACTCAATTTTATGTTGAAATAAAATTGAAATAAAATAAATAGAATAACTTTTCTTTTTTTTTTTGGAAACATACAAAAGTAAACAAAAAATAAATAAGATTAGAAAATAATTTTTAAAAATATGATAAAATAAATAATTTAGTTTTGAATTTAAATAACATCATCCAAAAATAAAAATTTCTGTAAAAGTTTTATATTAAAATTGTATTGTATATAGGTAGGCATACACATAGGTAGGATTGGTAGGATCAAGTGGTATGCATGTAAATATTTATAAAAAATTAAAATAATCCTACTCAAATTTTTTATAAAAACAATATTTTCAAATTTATATTTAGAATTATTTATTAGTATCTAAAAATAAAACATAATCCCAATATTTATTTTTTTGAAAGTTTTTAAATTTTATAAGTAATGGATTTAGTTATTATTCTGCTTTGATCTTGTTACCTTTGAACGTAATCATGTACATACATATGAAAAAGTATATATTTATAATACATTTAATAATAACACAGTTTTACAAACGTCTGTTAATTTTATAATTCTGTTAAATATTAATAATTAATGTAATTATAGTTATACGTGTATTACAAATAAAAATTATGAAATAAAAATCCTGTTAATTATAAAAATTAGTAACTGGTAATTATTAAAATTATAAAATCCTGTTAACATTGATGATAATTAAAATACTAAAACTGTTGTTAAATCATTAAGAGTATTGATTTCATAAAATAATTACCAAAAATTAATGTGCTATTTAATAATACAATTTATGAGGGTATTATCAATATATTTTGTCTATTAAATAAAGAAATTATAGTTTAACAAAATATTAAAAATTTTAATCATCTAAATATGTTTTTATAAATGCAATTGAATTTAATTCATATTGATCAGTCAGTATAGTGTTGTAAAGAAATCATAAAATTTTTTCATCAGATCGTTAACCTTATAATGTACACATATCCATATAAATTGTTATTTCACCTAAAATAACTCTTTTTTACTAAAAATGTTTAAATTGTTTTTATTTTTACATTATATTGAATGCATAACGCGTGCGTGAATTTCATTTAATTCGCGGCAATAACCGGTAATATATCTATGTAAATTGTACGTATTTCATATACACCTTCAAATCTAATAAAATAGACTATAATATGTACAAGTGTTATTTTACCTTATGTTTAATCGCTATTTTAGGATCAAAACAGCTATGCTTCAAATGAATATATTCGTTTATGTACCCATGTAATATGTGAACCGAATATGTTATACACATAATTATATATGTGTATTCGACGTACAAAAAATATAAATTAAATTAAAATAAAATACAATTAAGAAATGCATGCACGTAAATACAAAAAAACGTACGTGCGTATGTCTATTTTCAATTAATTCAATAAACTTTCTTCAAGTCAAGTAACTTAACTCTTAAAGGTATATTTGTAGGTACATAAATTAGTACATAGGTATGCTCGTATTATTTGCGATATTCAAATATGGTACATGCGTTTTTACACATTGTACATACAATTATAAAATAATATACACATACACAAAGACAATTTGTAGAAATAAGCAAATATTTAACCTAATCAAAAGAGAAAACATGCATTTCAAATATGTTTTTCGATTAATTGTCTTTTTATTAACAATAGTACACTATATACGTACTATAGTGTATCCGACAGTGTATGTACGAAAAATGAAATCTTATCTTTTAATTTGGTATGCGATTAGAACAAATGAAATAAAAAATAATAGTAATAATAATAATAAAACAAAAACTCTACGTGTAATTTATGTGAGTGCATTTGTAAATCTGCATACCTGTGAATGTACAAAGTATAGCTACTGAATTATGTTGCAAACAATTATTTATGTTTTTGATGCAGGTGAGCAAATTGCAATTGACTTCACACGTACACAAGTGTGTACATATGTATGTATGTATGTATTACATTGCATTTTTCAATATTCAATTTCAACTCAACAATATAAAATTCCAATCTTGTTTATGATCGTTAGGCCGCTAGATTTACTTTAACTTTTTTAACTTTTAATGCATACATGATTGAATACCCAACAATTGAATAAAAATAATGAAAATTCTTTTTGATACTGCGAAAACTAAAAATTTTAAATTGCATAAAATACGATAAAAAGATCAAATAAATTAATACATGCATTAAAAAATTTTTATTTTATTTAAAATTTAGTATTATTTGGTATTATTCTTATTTGCTAAAAGCCATTATATTAAATAAACTTTTTTTTAATTTTTTTATTTTTTTTTAAATCAAACCCATACATGCATATGTGCAATACATTACTCATTGTGTTTTTTTTGTTTTATTTACACACAATAATTATCATCGATTATTGTAAATTGTTATTATCATTATCTTCCAACACGATGTAAATAAGTACAGATTTATGATAATCGGATGCTGGCATGTATACACAAATGCATAATAATTAATACATGCATTACATATGTTTATAATTCTGCATTCTGCATTTGCTTTTTATATGTATGAATATAATTTATTCATCATTTATATCTTTGTAAACAATGTTTTCATTATTAATCATATTAGCGAGAATAAAAATTATTATGGTAGAAGATTTTTCATGTGTACGTACATATACATACATATGTGTTTGTTTATACATACGCCTGTATGCAATAATATTTAAGATAAATGTCGATTTTTCATATTATAATGATGGCTATAGCTTGATTTTAAAATAATTGGGCGTGATAATAGTTAATCTGAAATGTTTTATGATAATATATATGACAACAAGACTCTTCATATGTAAAAAAAATAAATAAATAAAATAAAATTAACTTTGAATTAAGATATGTTTTAGAAAAAGAAAAAAAACTTGTGACCTTTTAAATAATAACGAATGGAATTTATTGCGGATGAGCATACGTACATATGTATGTATATACATATATAAGTAAATAATTATTTTACTTCAGAGAGTAAATTAATTACAATTTTTTTTTCTTTTCACCTTTCTAATAATGTAAAAGAGAAATTATTCATTATTCAGACATCATGTGCATTGTACATGATATAAGGATAATAAATCATGTTAATGGGTTTAGATAATTTTTATTACATATTTTGCTTCTTTTATTTTCTATAAATTTTTCTATATTTTAAGTTGAAAATATGCATGCAATTAGAAAAAAATAACATACTTTCTATGTATATCGTATAATTTAATAAATTCAAATTTTTGCTCTTTTGCTAATCTTACATACATATACACATACGTATATACTTTTATTTTTTATCAGGAAGGATTATTTAATTTATGAACATTTTAATTAATGTTATTTAAATATTTTCACTAAAAAAAAATTAAAGAAAACGAAGAAATAATGTTGTCTTGGTTTACACAGGAAAAAATAGCTTATATATAATAATTATTGTCAATATGAAAATATTATAACAAAATTTCAAAGGAACAGAAAATATCCTTTTACACTTTTATACTTTTCTCTTTTTGTAATCATACAAATTGGATACCTAGTTTCCTTGTTTGTTTCAATTTTCTTTGTTAAATTTAATCAAACCTAAAATGTGTATTCGTTCGTGACATAATAATACGTTAAACACAAAGAAATAAAAAAAAAAAAATGGAATATAACAGCAGCTTTAATGTATGCTCACAACCTACACAATGATATACCATTTTCTTTTTCTTCTTCTTCTTTTGATTCAGTGATCATAGAATTTTTTTCAAAAAAAAGAAAGAATACACAGCAACAATAATAATAAATGCAAAAACAAAAATTATGAAACAGGACAACAACAGCAAAACAAAAACAAAAAAAAGAAGGAATAACAAGAAAAAGAATTCATCAGTGATCCAATGCTCCATAGCTACAAGCAAATATATAACAGAAATGTTCTTCGAAAAACACAAAAAAAATACAATTTGTGCTCATTATTTTTTATCATTTTTTATTTCAACATTTCTTGCACTTTACTTTTCTTTTTCATCAACATTTTCAACTTGTTGTATTTCCTTTCTAAATGTTAACATTACTTTTATTTCTATTGTTTTTCATTTTTTCATTTTTCTTTTTATCATTATTGAAATTTTCATTCTGATGAGTTCTATTTTATTCAACAGTGAATAAGGTAATTGTAATAAAGACATTTTTGACACCCACAGAATGTATTATATAAAATCATTCCGGTTGATGAATAAATGAATGAAGTATGAAATAATATTCTAGATATGCAAATATATAAAACAAAATATCTAAAACATGTGGATGAGGATGTACAGAATTATATTTAAATTTTTTATGCAATTCTCAAATTGCTTCCTTTTTTAAAACAATTATTCATGTTCATGTATAATTCAGGTACACTGAACTGATATATGTATGTACGTACATACGTGTACCTCTAAAGATGGGTTTGTAATATACATATAAATCCAAGGATTTACAAATAAACACACATCCTTCTTGACACATCTTGATATAAATCCGTATACGCACATGAACTGCATTTATTTGGATATGTATGTATACGTACATGTACTTTGAACAACGAGTCACAACGAATTGGAGATGACGACTACAATTCATCTCTATTGAAACAAATTCATAGAATTCGTGTATTTTAGCTTTAGTTCACCTCACGTGAACAATGCATTTATGCCTTAAACATGATATAATGCTTCATAAGTTATATTACATTCATTTAATTTCATATTTCATGAGGAAATTTCCCAGTTAAACATAAATTTTAATGTACATATATAGTTGTGTTTATGATTTATGTATAATAAAATGAATAAAAAACAAAAAAATTATGTGTGTATGTCTACGTCATACAGAATTACTATAAATAAATACATACATATGTATATACAATTGAAAAAAGAAAATTAAGCAAAACAAAAAACATTTTTTTATTCTATATAAATTTTCATATGTATATTTGTAGTCAAAGAAAAATGTAGGAAACAAATTATAACTTTTTGTTTCTATACATCGCTACTTATATTATATGGAAAAAAAAGGAAAAGTTTTAACTATTGTTGCAATTTTTTCATTTTTTTTTTATTTTCTATTTTTTTTAATTTCATTTATTACGTATGCATGTCTAGACTTCTGATCCATTGTTTTTCAATTGTTAAATAAATTATAATAATTGCTACCTATGTATATTGCTAAGCAAAATTTCATTTATACAATATTGCATCATTTTTCTTGAGGTAATGAAGAAATTTTTTATTTAATTCATTATGAAAGTATTTGTGACAAAACATGAAAATAAAATCGTGAATTTTTAATAAGATCATAGAAATTGATATTTTCTAAAATAAATACAATATAAAAGAATTATAGTTTTTTATTTTCAATATGTGTAAGTGTGTACATCAAATTTCAAATTCACATGCATTTGATGATAGACTGGAATAAAAGACAAAATTATGTGTACTGTATAAACATATTTCAAAAATTCCATTTCAATTAAAATATATATACATACTTGATATTTTTACATATAGTACATTTATATGTATGTATATATTGAAGTATACTTTATTCAGAATGTACACATAATGTGTACATACACTAAAATTTATAACAAAATATTTACAATTCACTTACCCAGATGGTGAAGATTCTTGACTGACAGATTGTTTTCCATTTTCAAATTTTTTATTATTTTGTTTATCCTGTTTCTGTTGATGTTCATTTTTTGGTTGTTGCTGTTGTTGCTGTTGTTGTTGCTCAGTTTTACTTGTTTCATTTGTAACAATCTGTTCAAGCATTTGAATTTTTAACAT
The DNA here is from genome assembly GCA_963971155.1 of Anthrax anthrax. Taxonomy (NCBI): domain Eukaryota; kingdom Metazoa; phylum Arthropoda; class Insecta; order Diptera; family Bombyliidae; genus Anthrax; species Anthrax anthrax. Next base: position 26,595,291 of record OZ020119.1, read on the forward strand.
TTTTTTTTTATTTCTATTTTATTCTGTTCTTTTTCGATTATTTAAAATTTTTTTTTTTTTTTTGGTTATATTTTTAAATGTACATACTTTCAAAAATAAAAAAATATAAAAAATTTTTTCCAAAACGAAAGAATAAATTTAAAATATTTTTAGTTTATACTTTAATTGAAACTTTAATTAAGAAACAATGATAAAAAATATGTAACCGACAGTTAAAAATGACCATCGATTTTTTAAAAATTATGTTTATATGTATTTTACAGATGTAACATTAAATACACAAAATTAAGTGAATACAAAAAAATTTATTTTGTATTATTATGAAAAAAAAAAAAAATTTTTTTTTATGATTCAAAATTTTCTCGTGTTTAATTTTTTATTCATTTTGTTTTTATTTTATTTCGCATTTTTTGTATTTAATTTTCTTTAGTGATTGATTCACAATTTTATTAATCTAGGTAATTGAGTAAAAAATTGAACACATAAAAAATGTTTCTTTCAATTTTATTATATTTTATCTTCAAATGTTATACATGTACATACGAGATTTGGGTAAAATAAAATAAAATAAAGACCATCTGTAATTGATACTTATAGCCTCCTACTTATTATTGATATTTTATTATTTTGGTTTATATGTCTTAAAGGTGTGTATGTATCTTTATTATTGTTTTATCAAATTTTATAATGAAATTTGATATTTTTTCCTTTTTAGGAAAAATTAATTTGCGATAATTTTTTACAAGTACATAAATACGCACATATTTTTTATTATATACATATACTATATATAGTTACCTGATTAAATTATGGGATGGCACGTGAAATTATATTGAAATGAAATAAATTTTATTACGTCTAAAAAAAGGATAAATATTACATGTTTAGTTTAAAAATTATCATAATTAATTTTTTTAGTATACAATACGAATGATAAAAATAAATCATATAGTATGTGTACATATAGTATGCACATATTTGATTTATGTGAAGGTTCATTTTGCAGAGACAAGAAAAGGTTTTATTTTTAATAATTAAACCATCATTAATCATGCATACTTGAGGTTAAGTTTGTATATCATTATACAAACGAATGTATATATACGATTAAATACAAATGTGTGTAATTATAGAGTTAAGTTAAAATGAAATAAACCATTTTAAGCAATAATCGAGTTAAAATTAAAATATCCCTGGATCTAATTTTGTATAATTTATTTAGAAAAATTGCAAAATATCCGAAAATAATATCACAAAGATAAAAATTCAACTATTATACATCTGGATCCCGTATTAGGGGGCAAATAAATTATTTATTCAAAAAATGAACGAAATAAATTTAAGTTTTTTTCCTTTTTTCTTCATTTCTTTTTTTTTTTATCTAATTTGTTTAATGTATTATTTATAAATGAATAAAATCTTTTTCTGATCTTATTTTATTCATTTATTTTTGATTTTTAAACAAAGTTCTAACGACATATTATTCCGACTACCAAAGAAGATTAAAAATTTTTAAACAAAATGTTCTTTATAATATGGACAAATAAATCTCTTTCCACAAAAAAAAAAAAAAAATGAAATGAAACGCAAACGAAATCATTATGCCAAAAAAAGAAATTATTTAAAATTTATGTTGACAGAATTATTGAAATGAATGTTTGTATCATTTTGAATGAAATATGCGTGTATATACGTACCCATCAATTTAAACAGACCTCATCTCATCTTCTTCTTGTTAAAACATAAATAAAATAGAAAAAAAAAACTTAATTGATGGGAAAATATTGAGTTTATTTTGTGTAAAATTAAACATTTGTACAAGATAATAAATTTTTAAAAAAGAAAAAAGAAAAAATGTTGATAACCGTTTTACGTTGTTTCGGGATGACCATGAAATCAGTAAAACATGTACTTATGTATGTAGTTAAAAAATATTTTATTATCTTGTTTTATTGTTTTTCGCTTAATTAATTTTTATTTAATTTTCAGTTTTCCTTTAATCAATTCTTAACGAATCATAATTTCATGTAAAGGCTTTATTCGTATGTATAATTTCAATAAAAAAAAATGAAGAAAACTTCACTTCTAAAAGTGTTATCAAGAATTTATTTTGTGTCAAAATCCAATATAATATTTTCATTCATTAATTTTCAGATTATGAAAGAAGAATTATATTATTATTATAAATTAATCAAAAATTGTCACATTTTATTTTTTGTATATTGTGAATAAATTTTAATCTTTATTATAAAGAATAAATTTTGACTTTATAATTCTTGTTAAATTAAACGTGTATACACACTTGAAAATCATTAATTTATTCATACTCAGTTAATTAAAATGCCTGTTGCATTTAACGTACATAAATATTTTTCAAAAACATTTTCACTTTATTATTTTTTTGATAGCAAGCTTATATTGAAATATACATACAATGAAAATTTTAAAATTCTGTGATATGTTACAGGCATGAAGCTGAGGTACCTATATCAATTTAAAAAATTTAATGAAAGATGAACAAATAAGTTTCTGAGTTTTAATTTGACAGACCTTTTTAACTAAGAAAATTAATTTCATGAATTTTTTATTGTTTCTGTTGACATGCTACTAAATTCAATTGCTTTGTTTTTTTTTCCTTCCCTCCCTTTAGTACCTACTTAATGTAAAGAGATTTTTTTTTTTTTTTTTAAATTACAAAAATAAATTCAAACTTTTATAAGTTTTCAAAGTGTATAAGTAATGTATGTTAGAAAAATAGTCTAATATTATCTACAGTTAAATTGTAATTTTATATGTAAATGAAATAAAAATTGAAGTTAAAATATTTGAATTGATATGTATCTAGAAAATTTAAAAAGTAATTAATTTTAGTTTTGATACTTGGTATATTGTGTATACATTTACATGATGCTTTTTTAAGTTTACATGCTTTCACATGTAAAAATATTTTTATATTTTTCACTTACAATAATCACTAAAACAAAAAAACAGAAAAAAAATTTTTTTGTTTTGCTTGTAATGATTGTGACTAATTATTTTTTCATTTACTTTCTTTTTTTTAAAAAACTTTGCAATTTCACTTAAAGATTTTTAACACTTAAACACGTTTTTTTTTTTTTGACTTCACAAAAAAAAATGCTTAAGAATAGCCAACATGCAATAAATATTTCACTTACAAAGAAAAAATAAAATATACATATAGCGGAAACATCAACTTAAACATCCGTCAACAATCGGAAGGGGCGCCCCGTTAAAATAACATAATAATGATGTAGATGATAATGATAATAATGATCAGGTCAATTAAGTCACCACCGTCATATAATAAAATTGGACGGGATGTTAAAACCTGAATTAAAATCTAGAATTTTTGTTTTCTTCTTTATTTTTTATTTTTATTTATTTTTTTTGCTTCTCGATTTGTAATTATTTGATTTTTTCACTTCCTAAATATAAATGAAAATTTAAACAAAGATGTTTTTTGTTTTCTTATTTATTTTTCAAAAATTATACACTTATAAACACTATTTTTTTTATCTACGGATAATATTTACCACATAAACTGAGAATATCAACAAAAAACAAATGTATATATATTGTAACGAATGTTCCACCATTAACAAACAAAAGTATCTAATCGACTAGATTTTATAAAATCTCTGATAAATTTAATACGGCTTTTTAATACAATACTTCTCATATTAATGTATGGCAGTTTAGTTTAGTCTAACATGCTGAGTCTAACTGGAATCAATATGAGGTCTTTTGGTCTTTTCTTTTCATTTTCAATGTTTATATTTAACAGTAATAATAAAAAGACATGTATAGAATTTTCCGAGAGATAATATGATAAGAAATTGGTTGGAGAAAAAAATTTACTGTTACTATACTGTACTCTCATTGCAATGAATCCGATGATAAGCGATAATATAATATATGAATGTATTTATACAACAAAAGTTGGGGTAATTGCATTGTATTATCAATATTGCTTTGGTTGGATTGGAGCTATATACACCAACTGTACACGACATACATAATATGACAGTATATATAAAAATAAAAGCATTAAATTCAAATATAAGGGGAATCTGTCTGTGATTGTGGCACATGGATTTCAATGAGCATGTCAGGAACAAGTTCTTTCATTCAACAATTTTATTTGAGAATGCAGGCATATTTCCGTACATGATTATTCGTATTTTATTTCATTCAAACACTTCTTATCATATCATTCGGTTATCACAATTTAAAATTCGACATCAAGTTTAATATCAGCTGAGTTGATGTAAATATAAACAGTTTTTATTTTATTTATTTTTATTTTTTTAATTGAATTTTTTTTTTTTTTCATCAAAAACAAATTATCATTGAATTTTTTAATTTAGTAAAAGATTTATTTATATAAAATGAAACTGTTTCTATATATATATCCTGTCCATTTTATTGACTTTGATTTACTTGTAAACAAAAATAAAATTCTTTCAAACTTTCTAAATTGTTTATATTTTCCAGTATTTTTTCAGTATTCTTTTTTGTTTTTTTTTAATTTTTTCAAAACAAATAGCTTAAAAATTTTAAATTGTTCGAAAATTCTAGTTGAAGTGTGTATTTTAAGCTCAAAATTACTTTACAAAAGAATGTCTTCCTTTAACTCACACTTATGAACAGAATTCAATTTTTTTTTCGTATTTCATTTGTATTTTTCTTGAAAAATATTTTTCCTTTTTTTATAATCACAATTAAAATGTAGAAAATGAAAAACACAAAAGAAAATGAAAAAAAAACAACATTTTAACAAAAACAAAAACGCGAAAAAGAAAACTTTTTCATTAATTTTTGCAACAAGTCATTGAGAAAGTTTCAATTTCATTTAATTTTTCTTTTTTTTTTTTTTAAAAAAAACAATTTTCGTTGTTATAGAAATACTTGTTGAACTTTATTTTTCGGGATAAGTATACTAAACAATGTAAGAAAATCTGTAAAGCCAAGGATTATATTATACGAGTATATAGTACATGTACTTAAAAAGGTCCACGATGAAAAATAAAATTCTATTTTGTAATTTGATTTTAAAAATATAAAAAAAAAAAATTAAATTTTTGTTTTCTAAAAATTTTCTTGTTTAAAAGTGGGAAAAAGAGGTCAATTATATTATTTCATATAAATATAAGGTAATTTGAAGTTCTACTGTTCCAGGTTTATTTCTTTTTTTTTTTTTCAATCTAACGTCATATACATATTTGAATTTTTTTTAAAAAAATTTATATATATATATTTACTCTTTGAATCAACCTTTTATTCAAGGAGTTACAAAAAGTATATAGAATTACAGTAATAAATTTTTTTATGTTCATAAAACTAATAATTAAATTATGGAAGCTACAAAAAATAATTTTATAATAGGTTAAAAATTTTTAAACTTAAAAGCATTTTAAGGCTTATTAAATTTCTGAATATTATCTACCATACATATGTACCATTCTTTTTATGTGTATGTTTTATATACTTTTAATAAAAACATACACAATTTAAAATTTTTATTAAATTTCTCAACATGATATTTTTTGCATCATAAAAAAAAAAGAAACAAAATTTTTTATAAATGTTTGCTTTAATATAAAACCAAAGAAATTTTTCATAATTTTTTTCTAATATTAGAATTTATATGAGTAAATATTATTCTGTGATTTAATGTTATTTTAAATTAAAAATTGTTTTAATTTTTTTTCTCGTGTTTTTGCATTGTATATGGTATATTTTTACGCTAACTTTTTGTTTTTTGAAAGATCTTTTGAAGAAATGAAAAATTAAAACAATTTTTTTTTTTAATTTCGAATTATTGTTTGTTGTATATTCTTCCGGAATTAAATTTTATTCTCTTATGAAAATTCGTAAACCAAAATGTTTGGAACATTTATTGTAGGATGTTAACTATTCATTATAATTGTTTGTTTTTTTAAATTTGTTTTTGCTACATATTGTCCAATTATAAATTCAAGGTAATATTTAGTATGCCAATTTATCAATTTCATGCGCCGCCTATGATAAATAAAATTCAAGAGCCACTCTATAATACCACCCGTCTTCCCTTACGATCAAAAGACAACTGAACTGAATAAGCATCCATCAACCATCCTTTATGTAACTGACTAAACCAGACTGCTAGCTACTATATTATGTTCTATTGCTATATAGTACATACACATACCAGACCAATATACACAAATGACAAAACGTAGACAAAAATGCGAAAGCAAACTGGTTGAGCAATGGTATATACATATGTATAGGTTAGAGTGTAACGTTTTACATTACATTTAAAAAACCTATTTTGTATGGAATATTCGAGGATTCTGGTAGCACAACTTGTGAAACACTCTTGTGAAAAATCTACAATTCAATCGGATACTAATAAATTCAAATAAAAATTAAATGGGAAATGAAAAATTTTCAAATATTAATATACGTATGTATGTACATATGTATATGTATATTTAATATATATTGTATACAATACATAAACAATATTAAAATAGGATTAGTTGTCGCAATTGTAATTGAAAACATACACATTCTCATATACTTTATCTTTTATCCTTGAAAAAATTGTACCAGTTAATTTTTTGCGGATATTTTTAAATCCTATTTTAATAGTGTTAAATCTATTGTACGAGTGGTTACAATTAAATCAAACAAATCCCCTTTATTTTATACATTTATACAGTAAATTTTAAAGGAGACAACAAGGAAGGGTTTTATGATATCATTATTTCAATTTTTTTCAAAAATATTTTAAAACATATGTGGTTAATAAAACATCATTTTTAATTTATTTTACATTTATTGTAAATATATTCACATACCACATACGAAACTATTTATGTATGTATGTACATTCGTCCATCGTCACACCGTTGTCACTTTTTATTTATTTTTATTACCTTTTTGTATATCATTTTATTATATCTTTTATCCTTTAATCAAATTTTATTGAATTCATATAAGCGTAGAAAGGTTTTTTTAATATTATTCATTTTTTCCAAATCTGTGACGTGCTATACTAAATATTAAAATCACATACACATGTACAAGCCTTTCATGATTCTCTTCCATTTACAAATTTTGGATACATATAAAACGTGTAAATTGAAAAAAAGAGCAATATATTTAAAAAAATGAAAAATATAAAAAGATTTCTATGATTTTTTCGAATTCACAATTGATTAAAAAAGGGAATAACAAGGGATATATCCAATCATATATTTTTGCACATTATTCAAAAATTGAAAATTAAATTGTACGTGTGTTAATATTTTTAAAATGAGAATATATATTTTTTTTCAAACTCATTTCTAATGTTCAATTTCGTTTTATCCGTGTTAAAAAATAAAAAACTATACATACCATTAAACAATTGTCTGCAAAAAAGGGTCAATTTAATTTACACGCTGTTAGAAAAAAGGATCATCAATCAGTAATGTATGTAAGTCCTTTGCACTCAGTGCATCTATTGTATACGCACTTTTTTCTTTTACAAAAAAAAAATAATAATAATAATAATATCTTTCTCATTTTTTGTTTTTACAATCGTACGTTTTTTTATCTGTTTTTTTTTTTCATTTAAAACTAAAAATTGAATTAACACAAATTATTTTAATTGTTATATAAAAATACAAATATACAAGGACAAAAGAATTTAATTAAAAATATTTTAATTTTCGAAATAACAAAAGAGCACATATACAAAATTTCCATATAAATTATTCTTTTCTGACAATTTATATGACACAATAAAATCTTGTATATGTGTAGAATGAAAATACCAGTACCATATACAATTGTATAAGAAAAAAAAAACAGAAGTATACAAGCATTTTCGTAATATAGTGTATGCAAATTCATTTAATGCCCCTAATTTTAACCCAAGGGCGATATTTAATAAATATTTAAATTTACCAGTTCATTCATAAATGCATATACATACGGACCAAACCTCTGTCAAACATTTATATGTAGATATACATGTACATATATGTATCATGTCACATACATATATTGAACATGTATGTTTGGATGTGTGTATACTTCCATTAAAATATAAATTTCTTTAGTTTATTCGCGTTTATGTTATTTCATTTTTTATAATAAATGAGTACAAAAATAAAATTCGAATGGATATCTAGTGTGTCATCATCCTACATCTGTTTGTTATTTTTTGTTTATTTATTTTTATTTTATTTTTTTTTTTTTGTACAACACCCCTTTTTTTGCAGTACCATCAAAATAAGGAAAAAAACGACCAACGACAATTTTATGTATTCATATATATGTACATAATATCGTCCTTCATAATTTCATCATTTCATTTTTTTTTTAATGATTGAATTAAAAGAGCACTTGAAAATAAATAACAATAACATTTTAGACTAACACAAAATAATAACAAATAAAAATGTTTTTATTCAAATAAGAAGGTAAATGAAAAATAAAACATTTTAAACATACAATCATTTTTTTATACATCATAAACAATTTTGACCTTTGACATAATTTTGTATCAGAGAGAAAAAAAAAGAAAATATATGTATAAAAAATTTACATAAATAATAATTGCAAATGGTATGAATGAGTTACAATGGATAAACACTTCAATTCTTCTTAATATAAAAAAAAAAAAAAATTGCAAATATTTATTTAATGTTTGAATATTACATATAAAAATGTGTAATCATGAAGAGAATAATGATCTGTAAAGTAACGTACAAAAATTTTAAATATCATATTTAAGGGTTGTTAGATTATCAATTGTTTGTAAAGCATCGTTCTTTTTTATTATTATTATTATTTTCTTCTTTATTTTTATTTTATTTTTTATTTTTTTTCAATTATGACTCTCCACTGATTTCCAAAAACAAAAATAGAAAAACTGTTTTTGTAGACATGTGAAGAGATTAGATAAATTCAATTAATAATTTGCTAATCATGTAAAACTATTTATTTAATGTACTAATGAGGAAGTTAATTATTATAACAAGATATAATTCAATAAAATTTTTACACACATCATCGTAATTCAGAATAAAATTTTTTATTGTTCATAAATAGAGTGAATGTAAAAAAGTTAAACAATAACACGAGATTTAGATGTGGTTTTCTAATAAATCATGTCACAATATATTTTCAACGTATACTTGAATCAATTCAAAGTCAGGATAATATTTATATGTTATTATCACAATTCTAAATCGGCAAAAAGAGGGATACTTTGTTTTTTACGTATGCATGTACAATAACTACGATAACTATAAAAAAAAATACCATAATCAATTGACTGAAAAGTTTTAAACAAAAAACGAAATAGTGCAAAAACGCTTTGTATATCGAAAAAATTTTTTTTTTTTTGTTCAATTTTAACCTAATCAATCTAACTAGTAATTGATTGAGTGATTTTGTTAATGTTTTTTTGTTTTCTATACGCAATTTTGTTTTTTCTTTAGAAAATCTGATTATTGCTAAACATTATTTTTGTAATTTATTTTCAACGTTTTTGCGTTGTATGTGCCCCTTCTGTTCGTTGCAGTACGATAAACTCGTGTATACTGTATACTATGATATTTTCCCTTACACATTAAAAGATTTTATCAGAATTTAATGATCTGTAAAATTTTTATCCTCTCCGATATCCTTGACATTTGATTTCAAATTTTCGGCGTTTATGTACATATACAGTACGCAGATTCAGCTCATAATATATTGTGTTTTATTTGCTTATAATTAAAATTTTAAATTAAAAATTAAAATGTGCGTAATTATATATATAAAATATTTAAATGTTAATTGTAAATACCTTTGTTAATCAATATATTCCTTATATTTTTTTTTTTTTTTTCAAAATTACAAAAATTGTTAAAATAATTTAATTAACAAAATTATGTCCTTGCAAGGAAAATTAAGGTTCATAATTACACGTTTTTTTTGTTTGCTTCTTTGAGCATAAATTCTTAGAAAATATTTTCACACAACAATACAATTTATTTTCTTTTTCAACTTTTTTAATTTTTAATTTTTCGTTTGCATCTAATTTTCATAAGAGTTTGTTTTTCTCCAGATTTGCAATATATCAGACAGAGTTCATAAATATTCAAATGTTATGATACTGCAGTAGATATGCAAACATAATATGTAGATTCATAGTCTTATTTTATTGGTGACAAGAAACTATACATATGTACATATGTATGTGTACATTATATGTTATTATGTAAACAATGTTTTGAACAAGGGAAGTACTTAAATCATTCAATAATTCAGTGTGTATTTAAAAGTACATCTGCACATGCATATTACCTTTATATTTACATACATACATACATATGTATGTATGATAACAGATTTGTATATTAAATGATACAGAACATCATCATCCATGCATGCAGATTTTGTGGTAAAATAGAAACTTCAAGCTTTAATGCTTTTTCTATATACTTTTATAAAAACGGTAAAAGTTTTTTTTTTTAATTGTAATCTTATGCAGAATATGTATGTTTACGTATATAAAAAAGGTTCAGAATTTTATCTTATTATTTGCTGTTACCTTTAATAAAAGTAACAATATCATCATAGCCTTCATGTAGAATGCACTTTTTTAACATCAAACGGCAGAAATTTTTATGATTAAAATAGTTTAAATACATTGTACCTGTGATTGTACACAGAATACAGTTATAGTTGAATGTTACGTACATTAGTGTATCCTTCATGTGTACAAACAATATGCATATGTACGTCGATGCGTATTATTATATATGTATGATGTGGGGGCGAACAAATATGATTTTTCTATTATAAACTATGTCTATCCATCGTCTATGAAAGTTTTGCATACGATGTAAACATAATCCGTAAAATGATGGTACGGTCATTGAAATTTCTTTCATCAATGACAAGCTTTCATACTTTTCCTACATCCATGTATATAATACCTGTACCACTTACATACATTCATATAAACGTATACGTGCACTTGCATTTATGCATCCTTTACCTACACATCAATGATATTATATTTAAAAAATAATGTTCTTCAATACATATGTCTGGCGCCTTTATAAGAATACATTTCGAAATGTTTTCAAATTTTCATTATAACAAAATATGAAAATTTATGAATAAATTTATAATCATACATGCAGAGATATAAACTATACAATTTTATTACAAAATTTCTCTCTATTTTGATGTAATTTAAAATATTTTATCTTATGGAAAAAATTTATTACAATTTCTTTTTTATTGAAACAACCTAATGACATCATTGTTATCATGATTTTGATATTGATTTTTTGCATTATGTATACACGTCATGAATAATTATATCGTTTCTTTTGTTTTTCTTTTACAGTAAAGTAATTTAATCATCAAATGATTTCTACAACAATTTTCGAAAAAGAAAAACAAAAATAAAAAATTTTAAAATTAATTATCCAATTTTTTTATTTGTTTATTTTTGAATAGAAAAACAAAATATTTTTTTAAAGTAAAAATATTTCATAGATATTTGACAACAATTTTCCAATTTGAAAATATACATACATCGTATATAATGAAAAATGTACAATTTATTGTTAATGTGGTAAATGTAAACATTGCAATTGTTTAGTGGTTTCTTAATCCAATTTTAGTTTAATACAAATGTTTTAATTGTATTTCATGATGTAAAAATATTTATAGACAGATATTTACGCAAACAAACACAATTACAGTTATATATATATAATTATGTTATGTTAATTTAAATTTTTTTCATTTCATCACCTTCATTCAAACATGTTTGTTAACTTCTTTTTTTTTTTGAAATTAAATAAATTTTTTTCTAACCAATCTGGATTGTATGAATAGATTTAATTTTTATAACTATAGAATTCGCACAGAAATATGAATATACACAAAAACTTTTATTTATTTATTTTTTTATTAATAAAAACATGTTATACATTATTTAAATAATAAATTTATTTTATTCCTTTTTTTTTACATAATATTATCGATTTTTGTTTTTTTTAATTTATTTTAAAGCAATTGTATATGAGTTTTAAATAATAAAACAAAATTTTTGTTTACATTATTTTATAATGAAATTTTTTACAACAATATATGAAAATATACATATATTTTTTTTTTAAAATGTTTTAAATAGATATGTATGTATAGATGTATATTTACAAATAACACAACATAATTAATTATGTATGTTATTAATAATTGATATATTCAATTATTTTATCCTTCACGATTGATGATTGGTAATGGTGGTTGTTTTGAATCCCAAAAAAATAAATGATAAAATGATAGCATCATTCCTATTCCACTAACTGCGGCTACATAAATTCCAATTGTTATTAAACGAAATGTTCTTGTCTCAAAGAATGTATCTTCTTTCTTTTCTCTAAAAGTGTCTTCATTTGCAGCACGTTTTGCTTCTGCAGTACCACCGCCAGATCCAAGAAGTTTTGACATTGTTTCAAAAAAAAAATTTGTTTTTTCTTTTTTATACAAATTTAATTATTAAATTTTATTTCTAACATCGACTGTTTTTTTTGTTTTTTTTGTCTAATTCGTTTTGTTTCCACCGACTGCTTGAAAATATTGTAACAAACTAAAGTAATCTGAGAAAAAAATGTAAAAAATTAAAACAACTAAAACAATTTCTTTCAATTAACATTTTGCGGTTTTTAAATTACATTTCATGTATGTACATAAATATCGTATACATATTGTTTCTATATTGAAAATTGCCAATACCTTCATCACCTGTTTTATTTTAGTTGTAGATATTTGTAACATGTCGTATTACCTTGCATTTTTTTAATCGGCTTTAAATGTCTTACTATACATTAAATACATATATATGTATATGTAAGTATGCGTCTTTTGTTATTATATTGGTTTAATATTTTGTTTAAGAATTAGAAATTTCCTTTAAGTTTTCTTTGTTACAACTATTAAAAAAAACACATATCGTCCAATAAGAAGGTTAATCTTAACATTATAATGTACATAATGTTAAAATATGAATAGTTTGTAATGTCTAAAATTACGCATATACAATCATGCATGTAAGTTCATAAATATGTGTTGAATATATAAAAGAAAAGGTCGGTCGTTTTTTATGTATTTACCCCTTTCGTAAAAAGTTTTTATTTAGAACAGTTTAACGATGTTATAATTTAATTTTGTTTAACATTAACAAAGATGATTACAATACACGCCTACCTTACGTTTTCTTTTTATTGTTAGTATCAATTTTTTTTTAAATGTAATGTTATCGATTTCCTTTGACTTTTGACTTTTACAGTAATTAAAATTGAATCAAATTGATTAGAATTTAAAAAAAAAAACATTCAATGAAAAATATATTACAGATTATTTTGATGACCTTGCCGCGATTATATCTAATCGTATGGTCTAACATTCAAATAAAGTTTTAGCGAAAGCATCAGGGTAATTAAAAATTTAGTGTCATAAATAGCATTGCATGTATCACTTAGAAGTTGAATTTAAATAATCATATAATCGTATTAAGAATATCATTTCATTAAAATTAAATTCGTCCTTTAACTGCAAATTTTTTTTTCTTCCCTTTTATTCAATTTTATGACATTGTGATAGATAAAGTATATACAAAACTTTTGCAATAATGTTCATTTTAAAATATCATCATAATAAAACACATTTTCAATAAAAGCTCATTCATATAATTATTAACAAATAAGTGAAAAAAATTAATTTAAAACTTAACCATATAAAAAATTTAAAATTTTCATTCTTGTAATAAAAGAAAATTTCAATGGAAAAACAAAGTGGATAAGCAGTAAAAAAAAAAATGAAATGAAAAATTTGTGAATAATTTTTTAACGATAATTTTATTTGAACAACAAAATAATTTGTATTTTGTTTTCATACATTCTATTTTATGTAATTTATAATCTATAATATATTTAATAAATTTTAATTAATTTGTGGTATGGTTAGTCATATAATAAATTTTATTATTTATTTATTTATTTATTTTTATTTTTAGTTTTTAACATTATTGTAATTATTGACATATTGCATTTATTTTTTTTTTCATTATTATTATTATTTTTTTTTTTTGTTACATTTCTTTTTTTCTAAACATTCATTTTCTTTTGTTTTTAAATATATAATTGGCGAGTTTCATTTTTATTTTCAACAAATATATTAATTTTCTTTTTCTCTATAAATATAAAAATTAAAATTAAATATTAAATGCTTAACATGTGACTAATAAAAATTATAAAGGTATTTTGTTATTAAAAAAAAAAGAAAAGGATTTATTAATAAAAAACATTTCGTTTGAACAGACAGAAAGAAATATATAATAATGAATGATTTAATCAATTTCTAAATCATATATTTTTTATAATTATGTATATGATAAAGTTCATTTTTCCTACTATTAATTGTTATTAATTGTATTGTAAATATATATATATATATATGCTTTTTTTTAATACATAATTAATTAATTGATACAATCATTGATACGTTTCCTTTTATTTTAAGCTACATACATTTAATTTCAATTTAGTAAAAGAATCTAATTTATGAAAAACAAAAAGTTAATTATTTTCATTGGCAATTCGATAATTTATAATTCAAAGCTGTAGAAAATACAATAAAGTACGTATAATTTTTAGTGTTAATTAAAAATTTATTTAAAAAAAAAAACAAATACTGAATACAATATGAAAAAACTTTATAAAATGTGAATTTAAAAAATTTACGTTAAAATCAAATTTTAATTGTACAGCAGTAAAAAAATATTTTAAATCAAATTCCCATATACATATATATATGTATGTGTGAATTCTACAATTTTAACGAATATAAAAATTAAGCCAAAACACAATCCATTCGTGCACTAGTATAACATTTTTTAACTGAATATTTTCAAAAATTCAAACTTAAATTTATTTGTATGAAAAGAAAACTTCTTGTATTCAAGTATTATATAAAGATAAAATGGAAAATGATGGAAATTTTCACTAAATATTTTAGAAAATAATTTTATTTAAATTTTTTTCTACTTGAAATTGCTGAAAACTCTAAACATTATATTCTAACGTTTATTAAATTGTATATCTTCACTTATTTTTCAATTCTATTAATGCATTTTAAATTTTACAAGAGAATCCAGAAATAGTTTTCATAATTTGTTGTTGTTTTTTTCTTTTCTTTTTTCTTAACAGTGGATTTGAGCTACAATACTCCATTTTAAACTGTTATAATAGTATCCACTGTCAATTGAAGATAGCTATTCCTGGCGACTTAGTAATGACACAAACCGAAATAATCTTAACCAACTTAATAGCTTTGATTCTACAAAGCTTTCACTAATTGTTGTTGTTTTCATATATTGATCACCATTCATACCACCACCATTTACTGCTGAACCAGATTTATCTGATGCTGATGATGATGATTTACTGGCACGTTTATGAGATTTTACAGCTGGTGAACCCATATTGCTTTAGTTTTATTTTTTTACAAAAGATATGATATCACTGTATGAAAAAAATAAAAATACAAATAAATAAAAGAAAAAATATTTTTATACATAATTTTTTATATGAACATGTATGTATGCATGTGTGAGATTCTTATCATTATTATTTGAAACATGACGTGTTTAACTTTGAAGAATTTTTTATTTTTTCTTTTTATTTTAAACTAAAAAAATCAGTATAATGAAGCTTTTAGTTAAATAGGAAAAACAAAAAAATAAATATAATAATAATAATATAAAACGTACATATACATATAAATATTTAAACATTTAAATGTTACGAAACATTTCCAGAGTTACCAGAAATTTGTAAGTCACATATTTTAAGGAAATACAATTTTTCTTTACGTACTCTTAGAATGTAATTATCTTTGCAAATATCGTGTTCCTATAACTACGTATGTATATAGGTATATGTTTAAGCCCATTGTTTATACATGACTTCTTAAATGTTTAAGAATACAATACATCTTCAATTTTTTTTAAATATTAAATAACTTTTTGAAATAACAGATATACATACATGTATGTAATTTTAGAATGAATATATAAACGACATTTTAAATTTTATTCCTACGTAAATCGAATCTACATTGTGTTATTTGTTAACATAAATGTAAAATTAAATCTAAATTAATAAAGTACGTATTATTTTAAATTTTACAATTATATAAGCATTTTATATTTTTTTGTAACAACACGCTACAAATACAATTCATAGTCATATACGAACATGTGTATACCTTATTTGAGTTTTATTGTCGAATTATATTTGTCAGCTTATTATTACCTATATAAATTGAATTTATTAAACTAAATAATAGCAATCAAATGAAGAAAAAAAAAACAAAAAATAAATTGAACATAATCAGCAACTTTTTAATTCGTATAACAATGAGATCATGGGCATATTATATTTAACCGCCACACACCTTTATTATGATTAGCCAAGTCTATATACATAATATGTATGTACATATATTTATGTATATCATGACTTTTTCTACACGCTTGTAATTTTTTATATCTTTTAATTTTGTTATTTTATTTTGTATATACTATATACAACATGAAGAAATTCAAATAATTTAAGATTTTATTGAAAAATTTCACATTTATATTCTAAGTGATTTCGTCACGTTGTTACATGATTAAAAATACACACATATTTATGTATGTAAAATAGAATTCAAAAAAATTAAGAGAACATTTTCATGAGTGAAAATCTAGACTAGACCGGACATAAATTAACACTCAAAAGTCAAAAATAAAATAACAAATAAGACATTGTTATAATAAGTACAAAAGATTATATACATATGTACATATGTATATGCTTATGGTCATTGTAGTAATTGTAGAACACTAGAAAATAGTATTATAGTATCTATCATATTATCGTGCTTATTGAACTATGAACTTATGGTTTACCTAATAATTTCCATTATTGAGGTACATATATACATACATATACATACAAATGAATCTTTAGAAATTTTCTAAATGACTTTTGAGTTTCAATTTAAATTGACTAAGTGTATAAAAGAGTTTCATGCAGACACAAAAGAAAAATAGTATAATCAATTTGTTGAAAAAATTAATATGCAGGTGTATATGGATGTACACGTGAATATAATCAAGATATAAAACTTAATGAAATTCACACTTCATCTACATGAATGGATAAATTTATATATAGCAGTATAATGTTTATAAATTTAATAGAATAAGAA
Organism: Anthrax anthrax; assembly: GCA_963971155.1. NCBI lineage: Eukaryota > Metazoa > Arthropoda > Insecta > Diptera > Bombyliidae > Anthrax > Anthrax anthrax. The sequence continues at coordinate 26,612,616 of OZ020119.1, forward strand.
AAAAAAAAAACAAAATAAAAGAATAAAAAATTTATACAATGTCATGACTTACTACAAAGTACATAGTATGAATAATTTGTACACATAGTGTACATTTTAGTGCTCCTATGTATGTACATACATATGTATATCAAAAATTTTTGTTAAATAAAATATTCTCATAAGACTATTCGTACATGTTTACATACAAAACTCCTAAAAATTTCTTCTCAGTATAAAAAATCAATACAGTATAGTGAACGATTCCTACTAACCTTGAAGAATACAAATCTCAAGGACTAAATTGTCACGTGGTAGAAGAAGATGAAGGATTTGGTAAGACGTATGTATGCATGTACATACATATGTATGTGTATATAAAATAAATTATAGATTTTAGCTTATATACGTATGTTTAAAAGGAGTATATGAAAGGATTTTTATTAACAATAAAAATAATAAAATAACTTAAAGAAAAAGAAAACATATCATTTTTGATGAAATCAATCGAAAAAATTAAAACAGATGAATTAACAAATGTTCAATCAAAATAAAAATACAATTAAATAAACATATACTCATTTATATGTACATGAATAAAAATTATTGTATAAATGATAAAAATAAAAAATAAATAGAATTTTATATAACAGAAAATCTCGACCTTTTCCAGACCATTTACTTTTGTTTTTTATTTCATTTTTCCTTATAATGAAATATTTACTTCAAATTTAAATGTCATCTGTAAAATGAATATTCTACTAATTTTTTTTTTATATTACAACAGCAGACAGCTGTAATCGAAATCATCATTCAAAACTTATCAAAGTGGAAAACTTTATAAAATGTCCTATATTTACACATACTATATGTATATTCCTTTGTTTTCTCTTCTTTCAAATTTTAAATAAAATCAATTTACACTTTTAAAAACGATAAACTTTCAACGATGACATTTTATTTTCATATTATTATGATAAGTATTCAATTTTATTATGAATAGCATCAAAAATCAATTTTTAATATCATTTTCATTTATTATACTTGAATAATATAATCAATCGATGATAATCAATTTTTCTTTATAACACACTTTATATACACCATATAGATACATATCTAACGTATTGTAAAATATTAAGTGAATTCAATCTAATATAGTCAATATTAATCAAAATCTTCAAGTAGATTCTATACTTTTATTTTGATTAAATAAAATGTTTCATGAATATAAACATAGCTATACATATAAACAATATGTAATTTACCTTCATTTACATTTTTCAACGTAAATAATTCACTTAAATATACAATAAATATAGCTATAAAATTTTTATTAGATTGGAAAATTTTCACTTTGTAATAACCGCACAGAAGCAAAAACAAAAAAAAAAAAACGATCATTTGAAAGAGGAAAAAAAATCAAAAATTGTCTATCTACAGTGTAATAATATGCATTTATCTAATTTGTATATTTGAGCACGTACACATATTAGAAAAGTTAATAAAAGTGTAGGTATACTGTAGAAAATAATACTTCACATCAATTAATCGAATTTTCTTGTTAATAAATGAATTAACCACAATAGACTCTATAGACTATAAGAAAATATATAAAATAGAAAACTAAAAACAACGAAAATATTTTTATTACTTGAAAAAATGTACATACATATATAAACACACAAAACATTAATTGTCTATTAAAGGGCCATGTAGGCATATGCATATAAACAAATAATCTAGTGCTTGGATATTATATATGTAGGTATAGTTGTTGTAATACACACAGTTTTCATTTTAAATTTAATAGAATTTAAACATACATAAATATATACGCACATATTCATTAATGTCACATACTATTTAGGCCAAGTTCCTTTCAACACATATAATACGAACAGATATATGCACATTATTATCATATATTCTAGCATATATGTACATTACAAATTTAATGAAAATGATTAGGATAAAAAGATTCCGACATTCATTGATATTTTCTTGTGTATAGTGAAAAATTATGTATGTACATTGCGTTCAAATTAATAAAACAGCTTGTTAATTAATCTTTTCCAATTTGTAGTACATACATTTATACGATATATACGAAAGTGTGTATTATTGTATAAAGAAAAGACATATTTATAGCCGATTATGATCTAATGTTTCAAAACAAGTAATTAAAATCAATCTATTCGAGCACATGTTCCACTATGTATGTATGTACATGAAATAAAAAATAAATAAAAATAATAAAACGTTATGTATATGTTACTACTAATTACATTTTTATGCTTACGTAATGATATATTTGACATCATTTTTGTACATTGATTATATGAATATTAAAAACATTTAAAAGATTAAATAAAAACATTATCATTACCATAAAATTTAAATTTTGATTTAGAAAATTTAAAATGAAAAAAAAAAAATAAATAAAATAAATTTTTTAAAAATGAAAAACGGTTGTCGACAAGAAAATTTATTTGTTTAAAATATTTATTAATATCGGTATAGATGTATATAAGAAATTCGTCAAATAGAAAATGTATAAAATATATGTACACATGCAAGTATATATACATGTAATGATGTAATAAAATTTACTATTATTACAAACAATTTTTGACTTATAACAATAAATAAAAATTTAAAAAAATAAATAAAAACTTGTAGAACAAATAGAGGAAAAACCTACACATTTAAATTTTATGATACAAAGAATAACGAGTATAGATTAAGAAAAAAACTCAACAAATCGAAATGTACATACAGATATGTACGAGCACTCTTATGTAAGCTGATGAAGAAAAAAAACAATTTGATAAGTTTTTGCATATTTTTATTGTTAAATTTATTGTTTTTTAATACAATAAAAGATTGACCGTTTAACACGATGTGAATATGTACGAAATATTTTAAATGATCTTTTAACGTTTTTTAAGTTGTTTTTTTTTTTGTACATACAAGATACATTATGAATATCTAAAAATCAAGGTCTAAATAACCAAATATTGCAAACATAATCATTTTATTAACTTTTCGTAATGGTTTTTTGAACAGTATCATTTATTGTGCTATGACATTAATGAACAAATGAAAAAAATAATAAAAAAAAACTATTTAATAAGCCAATTTAATTTATTTTTTGAAATATGTATATTGGAATCATCATTGCTTGTGTCCAATTAAATCAAATTAAACTAATTTATATTATTGGAAAATTACTGCGTATGAAACTTGATCGATTTCCACTTGATTTTTTTTTAATTCTGTGATCAATTATTGTCTTTATTTTCAGCGTAGACATTTTTTTTTGAAAATGTTACTCAATTGATAATTTTCGAATAATCTTATGTAGATATAAATTTGCCAGACTAATAATAATTTAATTTTTTTTTTTTTTTTTATTAGTTATTTTTATAATTTAAAAAGAAAATATGATTCTAATTAATTATCAGAGAAAAGTGGTTGGAATATAATGTGTGTACATTTTATTTTTACTATTTTGTATAAATTTCTTGCTAAAGCCTATCTGTATATAAAACACATACAAGAACTCAAATCGACAAAGGAAAATGTAGATTTGATTATTATACGCAGAATTTTATTTTAGTTTTGTCCTTGAAAAGCTTCGCGTGATAATATTATACATATGAAAAAATGGAAAATATGAAAAAAATTAATTTGAAAAACACGTTATGAAGTTTGTTTTACGCAACTTCTTTTAATTGTTATTATTCATTTCTTTTATAAAATCTCAAAGTTACATTGATGTTATTAATTTAAAAACATGTGTTATTTACTTTGAATTTTATTCATGCATGCGCGTGTTTAGATTAATAATTTTAAAAGTTATATGTATGTATGTCAACATTTTACGTACACAGCTGAAGTAGCGAAATTTCTCCCTTGAGTGCTATATGCGTATAACATGGTATAACGCATTTTCCAAGGACTCTAAAGTGTATAATTTTAAAATTTATTCACACATTTATGTTTCTTTTTAATGTATATTATATAATAATGATAAATACGATCGTACATATTTTCCTATACAATTTATTTAATATTTACTGTTTTTATTATTTTTTTATTTTTCATGTCGCTTTCTTACAAATGAACGTGTATTTATCTTTTTCAAAATATAAACAAAAATGTCAACTTTAAATAATTGAAGTTATTTACGCTTTCAATAATACGTATGTATGTACATATTCTATCTGACAACATGTATGCGGGATCTATCGTAATATGTATTTATTTTTATTGCACACACGAAATATTTCAATTGTTTTGAAAAATTATATTAATTTATTTCGAACAGAAAAAGATTTTAAAAGCTTTATTTAAAATGATAAAATTTTGTGAGGAAAATGTACTTTTTTTGTTCTACTTTATTTCACGTACGGATATAAATATTCGCATATCTACATCATTATATGTCATTATCTTCTAATTTCTTTTATTTTTCGCCTGAAATACTCATGTATTTTATACAAGATATTTTTGAAATTTAATTAAAAGTGAAAAACAAAGTAAATAAATAAAAAACACAACAAAAATGTCTATAAATGTGTATCTTATGAAAAAACAAAAAAATACACGATAAATTTGACTGACATGTTTCATGATTTATTTTGCATAAATACGATAAAATACAAAAATTGTTTGGAAAAGATAATTTCCTTGAACACACGATCCTCATATCCTTGTATTGTTTATTTGAAATGAAATTTAAAACATAAATAATTGCAATTATTTGGAGTTTCCTTTTATTTTGAATATGTATATAATAAGAAAATATTTTCTTCATTTTTATTCTAAAAATAAAAATAGATACTTGATATGGTTTTAAATTGTAACACATTCTTTTTTATTATTTTACCTTTACATTCTATACACGTATACATATACATACATTAATTCATTGTTTTATTTCACATAATTGTGTAAGAAAATATGCATATACGAGTATGTAAGCGTGTATATTAATTACATTTTAATCTTATAATGAAATTCTATACTTTCTTCTTACCTACTTTTAAATTTAAAAAATATATATACATACATATATTTTCCTTCAAATAATTGTAACAAGTATGAAAGTTCCGGCAATCTACATAATATTTTTATTTTTATAAAAATAGAAAAAATATAATACATAAAAAGGCAAAAAACAATCACAATGTAATAACTGTTACATACAATAAATAGAATTTACTATATGCATCGAACCAGAAACTCACTTTAATGTGATACCATACCTATGTTGAAACATGTAGGATGTATACTTATGTGCATTCAAATATGATATGTAAAATAAGTTGTTGGCTTGAATTACATACACCGACATATTTTACTAAAAGCATTTAAATAAAAAAATAAAAAAAAATAATGATATTAACAACAAATAGATAATAACAAAATCATAACAGACAATCAAACTATAAAAAATTGTACACAAAAATGGAAATCTACAACATTTATGTAAGTAGTTTAAAAAATTTTCCAAATCAGTTCTTGTATTTAAAATACAAACAAACATACATGAATATAAATTATTAAGTGAACATATTAAATCTCTGTTTGTTTCAATTTGCATTCAATTTTAATTTACTTTAAATTTTAAATTCGATAATTATCGGAAAAGTATAAATATATACAGATATACACACATGTGTGTAAATACATATGACCATATATAAATAATGTATGGAATAATTGTATCAAAACAATCAGGAAGTTTAAATATAAAATTTGGGCCATGTGGGTTTATACATATTATAAATGCATTCATACAGATAAAATTTGATTATTATTATTATTATTATTATTGTTTCTGTATACTCATGTGGTGTTTATACATATGTATGTATATACACATTATAATTTGTTCTAAATAGGGTACATACAATGCAAATTAATAACGTATACACTTGCTGCTGCACCCATAATAACCAGGACACCCACTTATTGATTCTATTCGATTGATTAGTTACATACTTATAATAACAACAAAAAAAAGAGAACAAAAAACTAATATTATCGTTACGCTTGAAAAATATTAATTTTTAGGTTATATACTATGAGGTTCTTTGCTATGAGTATCCAAAAATAACAGAAAAAAAAAATAAAAGAGTAAAATTAGAAACCAGATGACTGATATATTAATGTGCTCAACTGATCACATGTAAAAATAATGATTTTATGTTTGTCAATCTTCAATCTTACATGTATGTACGTTTAAATAATAACATAATTAGGACATATTCGAATTAACATACACACATAATTTTATTTTATTATTTTTTTTGTGTAGTCATTATTGCTATTATTATTATTTTTGTTTTCACTTGTACGTTACACAAACCAGAACCAGAACCCAAAAGGTTTTTCTTTTATTTATTATTTTCATTACTCTGATAAATACAAAATCTTTCACATGACTAGAATTTTATTCCATTAATTTTACTATAAAATAGTATAGAATGTTGAATATAATGACACCTATTTTATAACATTATTGTAATAAATAAAATACAATAAAAAAGTTTTTTTTTTTCTTTTTTTTTCTCTTTGAGTATTATTAATATTATGATAAAACTTGTACTTACTATGAAGACAAACATGAAGATTTTATGTTTGTTATCAAATTTTCTGTTTGTGTAATTTTATATTATGTTTGATTATGACTATAATCTATGTGAAAGCATAACAAAAGATTAATATATGTATTTTGAGTGACAGATAGTCAATAAATAATACATCGTATATAAATATATATGTATGTATGTGTTGTGCATATTAATTACATTTTATAATAAATGAGGGTTCAAAAAGAATGTATACTATACACCTATACATATGCATGTATATACGTATGTATGTGCATACATGTATGTATAATTGTATACACATGTACATATTTATAATTATAACAAAAAAAAATGAAAAGGTTTTCAAATTTATATAATAATCCTTTTCCCTTACACATGTATGTTTTTTAATAATAATTAAAATGTACTCATGTATGTACATATGTACACAAATTATTTTTTCTTTCAGATTAATTGAGATTTAGGAATTTTATTTAGGAAAGTATTTGAAAGTAGAAAGTTTTAAAATTTGTATATGTGGAAAATGAGACAAAAAGGATTAAAAAATATTGAGAATTAATTTTCTTTTATTAGGAAAACAGAAACTTTTATTGAAAATCAAACAATGATAAAGTAATTTAAAAATATCAGAAAAGTTAAAATTTCTTAAACAATTTAAAAAAGATTTTAATCATAATTATCTTTTTGATAACAAAAATTTGAAATAAAATTCTTTTAAAACCAATTTTCTGATGTGTTTAATATATTTTAAAAGAGGATGACAGTTGACTACTGATATCATAGAACACAATATGTATCTGAATTTTGCTAAATTCAGTTCAAATTTATTCTGTTATTTATTTAAAATAATTAAATCAAAAATCATGATTTATCCTGAGAAAGGATTCATTATTTAATTGAAATTTTATATAAAGAAAGAAAAAGAATTTTATTATATATTTTTAAAACCCTCCTCAAAATCAGACATTTATTATCTACATTTGAAGTTTTGAACGACACAAATTGTTTATCCCATTCAAATAAAAATTATTTGAATCCTTTGCATGCATACATATCTACACAAAAATAATTTTAAAAATAGTCGAGAAATTGAAATGAAAATATCTTTTTTTATTTATTTATTAAATTCATTTGTAAAGAAGAATAGAGTAGATACGATACGACTGTCCTTTAAATGTTAATTATTTAGTAAAATGTAAGCTTAAAAAAATTTTGAAAAAAAAAATTTTTATTCATGAATTAACCTTATTTTCGAATTTCATTTATAAGTATTTAATTATATTTTCTCGCAAAATTTCAAAAGCCCACCTGTTGAATTATATGTAAAGATTAAAAAGATAAATGTACATTATATGTCATATATGTATGTACATGTATAATAAATTTTTCAAGATTAAGTTCAAGGGCTATCATAAAATAAAAGCCTGCAATGATTTTCAATTTATAGAGTGGCCATTATACATATATTAAATAAACACACGTATTCACACGTACATATGTACATACATATGTATGCCTACAACCAATTGCTTATGTGTATAAATTAAAAATGACAAAACCTGTTGTGGATATCTATAGATAAAACACAATATCACTTAAAAGTAAAAAAAAAAAAAAAGAAAAATAAATAAATAAGAGATACTTATATTAACTGATTCAGTCATATAATAAAATAATAATTAAATGCACATAATGTAATATACGTACGAATATTTACATCATACAATAATTGATTAAAAATGATTTATTATTATTTACAATTTAGCTAATGTATTTGATATAAACTTTTTTTTTAATTTTGTTGTTTTATTTATTTAACATTTTTTACAGATTCATGATATGTATTAATAAATATTACATGACTGACTCTGTTAATGGAATATGATGTCATAAAATATTAGAATTTATTTCTGTTAAATTATAGAAACCTTGCTATTTTTTGTAAATATTTTAGTATTTCGTTTTTAATTATATTATTTTCATTTTCAAAGTTATATAACGTTTATAATATACACTTCATCCATTGTAAATTTTATATTTTCATTCAAAAATCCTTAAACTAATAATAACAAAAATATACAGGTGCTTAGCATTTCAAAGGATTAAAATTTTTACAGTATAAATAACTTAAAAAATGTGCATAATAATTTATATGTAAATTTTTGGTACATAATATATAATGGTTATGTTATGATAAAGGGAATTAAAAAAATATGTTACAAGAAAAAGATGATAATTTTGTGATATTAGTATTCAGGTAAACATTACCATGTCATTATAAAGAATTTGTACAAAGTACACACTGTTAAAATCTTTTAATTCATAACCTAATTCCTTTGTTCATAAATGCATATTTCAAATTATTACATACATATATCCATAGATATGCATGTACTGGTACAATACACAGTATGTACGTTATTATTTTATTCAAATTTACAAGAGGTAGCCTAATGATATTCATATGTACATATATTTTATATGATGCACATAAACGTGTACTAAAATTAAATTTTAAAATGTTTTTTTTTTTTTGAAAAACACGAAACTTTGTAATTAAATTTAAAAATATTTTCACTATTTAAATTTTTTGTTTATAATAAAATATAAAACTTTTACTACCGCGTAGAATTTAGATTCGAAATATGTACACATTATAATATTTAAAATAGTAAATATAAATTATATTCACCTGTTTCAAAAGTATATAAATATAAAACATGCAAGAAAGTATTTTAGTATTGACCATATTGCCTAATTATATACAGTTTAACAACCAACCCATTTACTTAAAAAAATTGTACATATATAAGTAAGACTATGTAGGTGGCTAGGTGTATTAAATGTTCGTGTTATTTTTGTTTTTCCAAAAAAAAAAAATAATAATGATAAAAATAATTAAAATCAATAAAATAATTTAATGTTGTGTTTTGTACACAGAACATATACAATACGAAACAAGATACATATTTATTTTATCACCACATTGTAAATTAAATTTGATTTTATTTATTTAAACTTTTTGCCAAAATGTGGGTGACATGAACATTGAAACTCATTTCAACAAATGAGAAAAACTATTAATTTTAATTTTTTTTTTTATTTTAATGTCTTTTTCCCTTTTATCTTTTATTTTTATACACATTGCTTTTTCAATTCGTGTTTTCATTAATTTCATAATATTTTCTAATTAAAATTTCATTTTAAGAAAAAAACTCATAAATTATGAATTTTTCATTTTTGTTTTTTACTTTGTAATTTTTCTAGCAACCAAAAAAAAAAAACTAAATTTTGGAAAAAAAGCATACACAGTTGGTGACATTTTTTATCGTCACATTGAACTCTAATGTTTGTTCCAGTTTATATGAATATTTTTAAATGAATATTTTTTTGTTTGGTTAAATATCTGAACATTGTACATATTTGATATTGATAGTTTTGAAATAATGTACATATGCCTATTTGTACACATTCGTATGGTATTATACAAATAATATTTTAATATATCATATGTATGTAAGACAAACATACGCCTACAATCTTAGTATACAATTTAAACTTTAGAACTGAACGATCAATTAATTTTTCCTTTTCTTATTTACCAAATTCAAATGAACAAACTAATAAATGTATAAAAAAAATAACAAATAAATTTTTATAATCAAAAATCTAATAACATTGAAAATAATAATAATTCTTAATTATTTCAATGACAATATCACAAATTTTCATTTAAAAAATTGAAAATAAAAAATGTGAACATATCCACATTCTTTTATTTATTCTAGTATAGAATGGAATTTTTATGTACGAAAGCAATGATCTTAAATCTAGATTAAAGTTAAACCACCCACAATGACTTGATTTATACATGCATAAATTAATTTTATTAATTTTAAGAAAATATTACTAAACATCTTGATAACCATATATTGACCACATAAAGCCAAAAATTACAATACTTTACTAAACAATAAAAAAAAAAATCTCCCTAACTATGCGTTTTTTCTTTTCTCTTATGTTAATGACCACTTAATAAATATTGATCATCAAAATAATAAAAGAAAATAAGTATACGTACATTTTTTCTTTTCACATTTTCTTTTTAGTTTTAAAATGCATTATGGAAAATGTAACAAAAGTATAAAAGTAATAATAAATCTTGAGCACGTTTTTTAAATTAAATTTCATTAAAAAAACAACAGACGACGAATACATATTACGACATTAAACAAATTACAAAAAATTAAAACACCACAAAAAATAAAATAAAAACAAACATGAACGGATAGAAAAAGAACGACTATGAATATGTATGTGGATACATTTTGTTGAATCAGATGTTTGAAAGAAAAACATTGCATAATAATTTTTTTTTTTTTAATTTTACTTGTCAACATTGTATAGTTAAAATATTTATTTTGGGCCACATACGAGCAGTGCTATCGTTTTCCAAAATTTGAAACCAGTATTACATGCTTTCTTTTGAATTTTCAAAATACATAATAAAATTCAACATCCACTGTACTATACCATACCACTGGTCTCTCCTAATCCCTTACTTCAAATGGCAACTGAATAGTAAATAGACACTAGACTGCTAGTGCCAAGCTAGTGCTATGTGAGAAGTGAACTGGTTTTGTTCACTTTCATTTCATGTTTCATGTATGCATAGCAATACTACACAGTATAGTAGTAGTACATATGTTCATATGTATATCAGTCTAGTTCTAGTTAACTGGTTTTGTTCACTTTCGTTTCATGTTTTAGCAGGGCTGCCAATGTGGGGGATTTTTCCCCATTTTGGGGAATTCTAAGTCTTTGGGGGATAAATTGGGGGAAATGTATTTCGTGGGGAATTTTGGGTGAATTTATAAAATTTTGCCAATATACTTCTTTAAAATTAAATTTGACTATTTATATTTCCGGAAAATGCAATACTAGTAAAGTCCCGTCCCTGATAACTAAATAAAAACAGTACTGATTTCGATTCGAGAATCGTTTACAAACAATAACTAAAATAATGTACAGACTACAGAGCCATGATTTTATCAATTATAAAGTCAGTGTGTCAAATTCAAGTTATATTTTTTTTATTTGGTATTGAAAATTGTTTTTGTTTTTTACATTTATTTAGTTTGTGAAATAAACTATTATTTCGTTACATAAACATTTGTGTTTTAATTCTGTATATTTTATAACCACCTGTACTTCACTGTAGAGTGTGGGGAAATATGGACCTAAATGGGGATTTTTTGAACAGGATTGGGTGAAAAGTGGAAAACTGAATTTGGCAGCCCTGTGTTTTAGTCTAGTAACTAGTTCTACATAGTCAGTCAGTGAGTCAGTACTCAGCCAGTATAACTCATGGTCAAGCTCGAGAATGACTGTTTATTTCAGTTGTTTTTTGGATGTGAGAGGGGACGGACGGTATTGTACAGTGGCTCTTGAATTTTATTTTCATGGGGGCGCACAGAGGCAAATAATAAATAAAATAAATTATTTATTTGTTTGAAAATAGAAGTAGTACATATCAAATTTAGTGCATATACTATATATGAAATTCTAAAAAGTAATGTTTACATTGAGACGACAGTATTGAAGTATAAGATATCAAAAAGCAGTAAAAATAGATAGCAGCAAAACGATAGCACTACATACAGGTATGATAATTATTAATTATGTTGAAATGCAACAACATAATAAAATACGGTGATAATTTTAAATGCATAAATAATAATTGTAGTTTGTCGTTTGATTAAATATATAACACACCCATATTGAATGAATAACGTAAAGTATAAAATATATGTATGTATTTTTAAATCTTTTACTTGTACCTTTTAAATGTACACATGTACATTATGAACAAGGAAGTTAATTCACCTGCATACAATTATTCAAAACAAATTCATATCAATATAAAAAGTAAATACCTATATGAATACATAGTGACTATAGAACAAATTTTTTTATCACAATATTAGACTATATTTGATAATTCCTTCTAGTTTATGCATTGTAAAATATGCATAAGCGTGTGTACAGATGTTATTAAAAAATTACTGATATAACTAACAGGCCTCATTAGCATGTTATTTAAAATGTAAATATACGTATGTAAATGAACATCAAATATATAAAGTAGATAAGAATATAACAATTGTTTAAACAAACATTTGAAAAAAAAAAAGTTGAATTAAAAAATAAAATTTTAAAAGACGATAAAAAATAGAAGAAAAATTTATTTTTTACATGTACATACATATACTATTTATAATTTTCGTTCCACCGCAAATGTAAATATGAACATACGTATTCATAACAATACCACACTAATATTACGAAATATTAATTCGTTTTTATTACATTTATTTTAATTTGTCCTAAATACTTTTTTCCTTTAGCTTTTTAATTTTTCTCTGCTGAGAAAGAAATTCATTCTAAACTTTTTTGAAGAATTCTAGTTTTTTTTTTTTTTCATTTCATTACACAAATATTTTTTTGTCAAATTAAAAATTTCATTTCATTAAAGTTAGACTGAAAATATTGTTCATTAATTTACTTTTTTTGTCACACTTTTGTACTTAGTTAATAAGTAGAATCTTTCCATTACCACATAAATTACATGAAAGCCAATCTCATCAATTAAAAAGTTAAAGAATAACTTAATTATTTTTTAATTTTATTTCTTTTAACTTATTAATAAAATTTGTTAAAATCTTATCTAATTATAACAAATTATCAGATACAAAAAAAAAATTAAATAAAAAAATTATCTCTTCCCAAAAAAATAATAAAATAAAGCTCGAACAAAAAGTTTATTTAATACAACGTTGAAAATTCTTTGCTGATGGAAAATTATTTTGACTTTTTTTTAAAAAAAATTGAAAAACTTTTATCTCATAAACGGATGTATAAAACATTTATTTAAAAACAAAAACAACAAAATAAAGATAAGAATCATAAAATTCGAAAACACGAATTTTACTTAATTTATTTTAATTAAAAAAAAAAAAACAACCTACACAAAAAGAATTTTATCAAAACATTTCGTTTACAAAATAAAGAATTTTAAATTTAACATTTTTTGTTGTACTTAGTTTTACATACACTTATATGTACGAACATTTCTTTGTTATGTAATATTGAAATTTTATTTAAATTCTCATAAAACAAGTTTTTGTGTAAAACAAAAATTTTATTATTATGTAATAATTAAATATTTATATAAGTAAAAATATAATCATAGCATAAAGTTAAGAATTCTCATTTGTATCATCTGTTATAACGTGTTCACATTATGAATATTAAATTTTTTATTATACACGTAAATGAATTTAATTTAATTTTCGACAATATGTTTTGAGATATTTAATTTTATTTTTTTTATTTTTTTTTTTTATTTTTTAATTAATAAAATTTTGTTTCCTTAAACTCTGATAATGTATGCTTTATCGCTTTTATTTTTTGCATTCGTATATATTTGTATTGCACATTTATACATACATACAAGTGAAAAACTTTTATGCATGAATATACACGAAACTCTAGGAAAATTTAAGAACTACGCAATAAATAGAAAATCTTTTTTAGTAAAAGGAAATAAAAATCGATTTCTTTATTTAATTCTTAAAAATATGTATTTATTTTTATTTTATTAAATATTTTAGATTACTGTAATAAAATTCAATCAATTTTTATGTACAACATGTACACATATCAACAACAGATAAAAATTTATGTAATATACACATACAAAGTTTTCATTCAATAATTCATGAGCATGTACAAAGTAAAGTTTTTCAACCCCGCATTATTGATTAAAAATCATGTACGTATATAAGAGATATGTAACATACATATATGAAAAATTAAATTGTTTTTACAAAATTCACGTTTGTATAATTTTTTACACAACTACTAGTTTTATAATTTTTTTTTTACTTTTCTACATATTTTCAATTAAATATCAAATTAAAAATTGAAATTAAATTCAATTATTCAATAAATTTATAAAGTGTCATTGAAAATCATTAAAATTATTGTATAAAATGATAGAAATCAATCATTTCAATTGTTTTTATGTTTATCTATATTTCATGTTTTATTATTGAATTTTTTTACATGTAATTTAAAAAGTAATTACTTTTTTCTAACATTTATAGGTAAAATTTTATGTAATAAAAAAATAAATAAAACGAATATTTTAATCAGAAGATTGAGAAATATGATCAATACTTGTTAAAATTTCTATAAAAAAAAATACAACGTATTTTTTTGTTGTACGAAAGATTTTTAAAAGTTTTCAATAAAAAAAAAGGAAATATAAAATATAAAAATTTTATTATTCATTACAGAAATAATCTAGGATTTTAATACAATTTTACAATTTTCTAAATGTGTATATGTATTTTTTATAACAAAAGTAATCAACTTTTAGTTATAAATAAATATTATAGAAAATCCCTGTAAGGAAAAATCATGCATAATGTATAAGCTGTACTATATGAGGCTATAGGAACCTAATACGATGTATAAGATACAAATAATTCATTTTTATAAATATATCTACATTTTTCATTTATTCACATAATTGTGTTATCATAAATTTTAAAATATGTACCTACAAATTCGTATATTATACGTACATAACCATTAACTGAAAATATTCGAATTAAATTGGAAAATTCACAAATTAATGATGAAAAATGGTTAAGTTACAAAATGTTTACACAACACAAACAGAAGTTTTAGACTAAATAAAAAAAAAAAAATTATATATATATATGTATGTATATTTATATATATGTACATACATAGTATCAAATAATAGCAAAACTTGTTTATCAGCCTTTTAATATGACTTTCATGATATTTTTGTCTTTTTTCTATTTTTTTATTTTAAAAGTAGGTAAGTACATATTTTCTACTTTTCTGTTTTTTTTTTCCTTTTTTTTCTCATTTTTTTTAATACTTAATATATTTGAAAATGAAAAACAAAAATTTGTTACAGAAGCTGAAAATGTTACGTAAACGATTTCAGAATGAAAATTTCCTTTTGTACAATTTGTTACCATTTTATACACATGAATATATGTATGTACATACATACGTATATATGTATATCGGAATGTATGTGAAATTGGGCTTTTAGGAAGGAGAAGCTGTACATATATGCATTGCATACATACATACATGCATATATACATGCGATATATTTTAATATGGGAAAATGAAAGTTTTATGATATACACAATGTGCGTATATGTATAAGCATATACATACATATGTACATATATGAATAGAAAATAAAATAAAAGGGATATATGAAAAATAATAAAGTACAATGAAAAGTAAAATGTAGCGAAGTTAAATAATAAAAATAAAATTAAATAAAATAAACCAATAATTTTAAAACAATTTAACTCACCTGTATAGTATGTATATATTAATTGGTGCTCTTTTTACTACTTTCGATTTTTTTTAATGATTTGTTTTTATTTATTTTTTTCCAAGAATGCTATTGATCCTTTTCTGTAACAGCTACGATATGATATAATCAGTATACACTTGCAATTAAAAAATCACTGATATTTGGTTTTTTTTTTTTTAATTTCACTCTTTGCGTATTTTTATTTTATTTTGTTCTTTAAAATCCACAATTAAAAAACAAATAATAAAAACGAACAAAATTAAAGTAAATATGTACTTTTAAAATATTTTCCAGTTCACACTAAATATTCAAATATTCGCTTCAAATATTTAAATGTTTTCTTTTTTAACAAATTGTTTTTTTTTTTTTTTTTATTTAAATAAATCACAAAAACATGTATTTGTAAAATTATTATTATATTAAATTTATTACAATAATTAATTATATTCACTGTATGATGATTATATTTAATAAATTGATGATAATTTTTTTGAATTAAATTTATACAATAACAGATATACACTGTACTGTTGGTCAAATACTTCTGAAATGTGGGTCAATCGTGAGGAAAAGATATACTACACAAAACAGAGAAAATTTCAAAAACTTAAGGATTTTTACAAAAAATATCTGTGTATATACGTATTTATGTATGTACAGATCTTTAACGTATTGTATATGTATTATATATTATAAAGCACATAATATGAGAAAAACTCTCACTTAAAAGTTTATTCCTCAATGGAAGATAAAAATAAACATTACACTATCAGTGAATGTATATCTTTATTTTTCACTTTCGATTTAAAATAAATAATATTTTAAATGAAAAAAGAATTGTTTTTTTTTTTATTTTTCTTTCTCACAATCTAAGCAGGATTTACGGATAAGGAAGAAAAATAAATTTTTTTTTTATTTTGATAATTCAAATACAGTATGTAGGTATTTTGTTTCGATAAGTACGTTATTTTTAATTTTGTAATGAAAAAAAAAACCGTCTGAACAACACACAGTCAGCTGATTAAATGATATGAAAAATAAAATGAGCATGGAATAAAGTAAGCAACCAAGGTAGTCAATTTCAAATTTCAATTTGTGAACAGAAATTTCATTCATACATGTAACCGTTTTCCTCAAGCTCTATCAAAGTTCCATAGCCTATACGGTATACATTTGGTGAACATGTTGTGTATCTTATTGTATTTTGTATTGTACATATAGTTTGTTCATATACATAAAAATTAAATATATGATTTAAATGAGTATATACATACAATACTTATATATATATATATATATGTATGTATGTATGTACATATGTTCATTTAATTTTTATTTCTGGTTGCTTTTTTTTACACTACAAAATAACACATAAATAACGGCATGCCTGATGCCAGGTAAATGTAAATATTGTCTCCAACTTGTCTTCATATATTTTTACAAAGAGAATGAAAGCTTTTTCTAAATTATAATAGAATATACATACATATGTACATGTATGCATGCATACATGTATACCTATATAATCTACAATCACTACCATCATAATAAAACTGGGGAAAATTTCAAAGTATTAAATGTAAAAAAGTTGTGAAATTTTTGTAAAAGGATTCATAAGGACATAGAATTTAATTTTTTTAAATACATAAATTATTAATATTTGAATTGAGTTATTTATATAGAAGAAAAACATATGAAAAGCACTATAAGTATGAATATGGTAAATTTAAATCTTTTAAGTTTTAAATAATAGAATAGCATTGAAAATTATATGTTTATGTATACGTACCCAAGTGAATATTATTTCTATAACAATATTCATAAAAAATGTATTTGAAATTTTTTCAAAGTATTTTTGTACATTTCATTTATATAAAAGTGAAATTTAAAATTAATTATTCAGCATATACTATACGTGTAAAGAAATTACTATACACAACATCTAAAGAATATTATTATTTACAAAAATACGATTTTTTTTTAATTTGATGTTTTCCATCAGACGATTTTTTACAAACAAAAATTAATTACTTAGCTTAAAAATATACAAGAAATTTGAAAAAATACAAAATAAACTTGCGTACACTTTGCTTTCTAACATTCTTATCATTTTCAAAGATAATTGATTATCCATACATAATATGACGTTCTTAATCCCAAAACTTATGTAACCAATGTCATTAAAGTCTATCGCATGACTTCCTTTCTATCACTTTGAAGTAAAAACATAAAATTCATTTTTAACTTGTCTATTTTGGTTTCATTTAAAAAAAAAAAGAAAAAATTTTTTTTTAATTTTTTTATGATGACAAGTTTAACCTATTTCAAAACTTTTCATCCGGATACATTAACTAAATCACCTTTATATTTTATGTGGAAAATTTGTATATTTTTCTTAGATATATTATACATGATTTAGATAAAATTTTGAAAAAAATGCGATAACTTATACACTTATGTATATGTACTTGCAAATGCATGTGTCCATTTATATAAGTGTATGTAAAGGAAAATAAATAATTATATAGTTCATCAATGTAATATATACACACACTGTATATAGACAGACATGCATTTCATGCAACATTATACTCATATACACATTAGAATATTTTCCGTGTTTTCCAAAAATAAATTTTTCACTTTGTTCTATTTATAATTGCATCTTTTTTTTTCATATACATTACATGTGCATTTGAATGTAATTGAATTTATTGTTGTTATTTAAAATATACAAAAAAAGATCTAATTTCGATTTTTCAAAGGAAAAGAAATCATTTTTCGTGTTACGTTAATACGTAAATCATATATCATTTTAGAATGTTTGAAAATTTAAAAGAATCTGTTATTTGTTAAAATCAAAATATACAATATAGTGAAAGAATAATAAATTTTTGCATAGTAAGTGAATGTAAAATTGCGTAAATTTATAAAGACTTGCCAAGATTCTACATATCTGTATATACATATGTATGTATATTCAAATGTGAAAATAATTTTAATGTTAACCTTTTTTTAAAAGTCAATATAACAATTTTATGAATAATTACAAGCTTAGATACTTTCAAAGTTGAAAGCTTTCTTTTCATTAAAAAGGATCGAATTGTAATATGAAATGTACGTATACAATACAAATGATAATGTAAAAAAATTACATAACTGCACTCATTCAACTTTACAAACATTATGTACTTATTATACTGTTCAAATCAAACACTAACGTATTGTGATTTATACATATATTATGTTCATATTATGAAAATGAGACTTTTGAACTTAATATTAAAAAATATTATAATTGACCTACATATTATTAAATGTTTTATATGAGACACATTTTATTTTATTGCATTTTATATTGTAAAATATATGTATTTATCTCATGCATATAATAGTATACGTATAAATAATATGTACGTGTTACGTAAATTTTATATTATTTTTTTATTTAATATGTCCCCAGTGTACGTCATTTATTAAAAGCATTTAAAGCTTTTACCAATTCACCTTGAAAAAAACATTTACTTATCTCTGTATAATATTTTGTATTTTTAAATAATGTATGTAGGTCAAGGTTATTATTAAATGTACACACATCTATACATACATTCGCATTCATGTTCTACATATGTATAACAACAACAACAATATAAAATAAATGGCAATTATATGTTTTTATACGCATATATGGTCATATGCATACATACATACATATGTATGTATTTTATTATCATAATAATTTTGCAAAAATATCACCTATACACGAGATTTGAATATGATACATGTATACCTGTCTACACATGTGTACTGTATATATGTTATTCTATAGATAAATTTTGATAGTTTCTCTTTTTTATCCATTTTTCACAGATCAAAAATTTTGTTTTGTATACATATCTTTCATACAAATATACATAGTAGGTATGTATTTGAAATAATACAAAAAAAAACTATTTTGCAACAAACAAATGGTAAAATGTTTTCATATTAAAATTGTCAACAATTTTTTGACCTAGATCTAAAAATGCATGTCATTACTGCATTTATATGTATTTTTGTTAATAAAAATATGAATAGAAAAAAAAAAACGGCCACTTAATATTATGATCATTGTTTACGAAGTGCTATAAAATTATATAATGTATTTTGAAATTCATTGCAATTATTATTAAAATTTTTGTTATTTACCTTGAATAAATTTATTGTAATAATTATAATAAATTGTAATCACATAAAATCTACCAGAATAAATGTTTATTTGAGAATAAATCAAAAAATAATCGTATCTATTTTAAAATATTAAAATTTTATGTTTTTTTACAAATTCATTCAAATTTTTAAACGTTATAAGTAATAAATTTAAATGAAATTTACGTTTATTTTATATGCAATTGATTTTCAAAGATATAATCATATCAGATCATATAAAAAATATAAAATACGTTAAAAAGTTAGAAAAAGTATTCAATATTCACACCTTGACTTTGCAATTTGTTAACTTGTGTACCTATTTTATTTTTCTGAGAAAATGTTAAAAACAACAAAAAAAATATCACCGTAATTCAGTTACTTATTCAAAACAAAAATATTTCTCATACAATTTAATCATTTTAAAATACCATTTTCTCATTTTACAATCTACCTTTACAATGTACATACGTTATATTCAAAAGTCACATCACGATATTTTATTGAATCTGTGATACATATAAAATACAATAATAATGTATTAAAAGAATTTACGATTATATGCCATGCATGTTATGAATGAATACATCGACCAAATTCAGTTTTATGGTGCTACACCTATGATTTATATAAAAAGAAAATGAAAAAAAAAATAAATAAATAAACAAACAAAAACAATAGTAATTTCGATATGCAAAATAACTAATTTTATATGTCACGCATTTCAAATGTGCAAAAATACAGTTAGACGTACACTGTTAATACAATGGTTAATATCTACAAATCAAATGAAAATCCTATAAATTCTACAAAATATTCACAATATGTGTAAAACTGAATTAATTAATAGGGCAATAACCATTTACATAAAAAGTAATAATAATATGAAGAAAAATATCTTAAACCTGTATTTACTGTTTTTACTCAAATGCATATGTAAATGCATTTATACATATATGGTTTTAATTGTTGTTTTATTATTTTTGTTTATATTTTTCTTTTTTTTTACAATAATGAATTGAACTAGACTTTTAAGTAACGTACAATTACATGTAAATTTACATATAACCTTCAGAATGAATAAAATATATATTTTTTTTTTCAAAGTCTGTTTAAACTAAAACCATACCTCATTATTTTTACACGTAAACGTGTACTTGTACATTAATCATGGTTAACACGCTAGACATATCCTTGACTTTGTAAATTTATAACGAATAAAAATTTTTGGTATTTTTCATAAAATTACATTTGTCATGAAATATTTACATATTTATAAATTAAATTGTACATGTGGATTTACACAATTTACATATGTACGTTAGACATTTATTTATACACATATGTATATATGTATGTATATATATATTTTTTTTTGTTTATGAATAACCATATATGCATACACACATCATTTTATGGATGTACATCTTCATTACGTACTCAATCATTTGACCGGAAAATTTATTTTAAAACCATTAATACTCATTCTCCAGTATATTGTAGAATTTTTCCAGTATTAAACTGAATGTATTTTCTTTTCTATTTTCAATTTTAAAAAATATTCGATTAAAATTTATTTACACGTAAATAATTAATATAGCACTTTATTTTTACATAACATGTACACATTGTTGTTATTATTTTTTTTTTTTTTATCCTGTCAATAAACAAAAAGTTATATTTGTACACAATACTTGTACAATGTATTCTTGTCTGTCTGCAAAAAAAAATTATTTACAAAAAATTCTTAAATTCTTTGTACATTGCAAAATAATATAATTTACGATTATATTCAAAATTTTATTACTTCAAGAATAATTTTTTTTTTGTTTTATTAAATGTGTTTTTCTTTTTGTCTTAATTCGCACTTTTGCATTATTATTTAATTTAAATTTTATGTGAAATAAAATAAACACAAATAATTATTCATAAGAATGAGTATAACATTTTGAATATTTTTTCCATTTTTATTTAAAATTTTTAAAATAAAATATAAAATCTGAATTGAATATGAAATAAAAATAAAAAATAAAAAATTTTGGACATTAAAAAAATTTAAATGAAAATTATATAAAAAATTAATCAGATATTCTTATGTTCTGAACATTATACCAGAAAAACAAGAAAAGAAAGTTAAATTGTATTTTACAAAGATATCTTCTTGTATGACTTCAGTTTATTATAATATGTAAGTCACATATTCTTTGCCTTATATATGATTAAACTTTTCATTTCATTTAAATTGATCACGTACAAGTAGTTTTTATGAAATCAGTATATAAAAAAATAAAAATGTAATTTACATAAATCAAATGATCATATTATACTGAATTTATGTATAATTTACTTTTCAAACAATTCATAAAATTAAAGTTATATTTTTTTATTATATGGTACAATTACACATACTACATACAAAGTATGTACATACATACATGAATTTTTGTCATGAGAAATTTGTGAAAAGTACAAATTTTTATTACAGGATGACTTGCGATGAATCAATCACGAAACATTCAGTCTAAAGAAATGCATGTACGTATTTTTGTTGTTGTTGTTTGAATGGCTGCACAACTGCGACAGAGTCCAATTAGCATATGAAGATGCCATTTTGATGCCAAATTTGATCGTGGGTACCTTACCTACTGATATCAGCAAGGAAGAACTCGGCTACAACCCAACAATCCAGTTGAGCCAAGTTAGCAGACGATACTGCCAGGGCTCATCTGAAATAGTTCCCCGAGGATATCCAGAAAATGTACAGATTACAGAAATATATTCTATTTAAATGTCTATGTTGTGTTTTTATTGTTATCAAAACTTATTCACAAAAAATTTTACAAATCAATAAAAGTGAATAGAAGGAAATCACAGGATTATAATTAAAAATTAACAGGATCACAATTAAAAATTTTACAAATTCGTAATCCATTTTTTTTTTCTTTATTAAAATTAATAAAATAAAATATTATAATCCAGTGAGATTCGAACATACCCATGAATGTGTGTATATTTACTATGTATGGATGTATATACAAATAGAAAAACTTACCCATTCTCTTTTAATTTTTCAAATTTAACATTTGATGATATCTGTTTAGCATATAGTCCTTGTGGATTATTTAATTCACTTTTAATAATTTCACTTGGTTTAATACATTTTGAATTTATTATTGAATATTTCCACTGTTTTTGAATATTTTCTATACGAAATTCAAAATTATTTTTTAATAAAAAATTATTTTCATCATCGTCATCATTATCAGAACCAATTAATCGTTTATAAGAACTCATAATTACAACTCAAAATAAAATACTAGAAGGAAATAATATGTTTTAAAAAACGATGTTGCAATTTTCAATGATTACGGAACTTTATTTCATCTAGTAATTTAATTTTAATTTTAAGATACATTTTTTCTATAAATCCTTATCTGAAAACGGAAATGACAAAAGCAATGTTTTCGATATCTCTACAACTAGAAGATATGTACAATTTTTTTTTTTTTTTTTTTTTTTTTCTTAACACATAAACAATAACATTTTATCGTTATTCGATTTACAGAATATATTTTCCTTAAAAAAAAATAATAACAATACATAAAAAATAAAACCATTTTGATATCTGAATATGTAGCAACAATAGAAAATCTGTTCGTATGAAATGTAGATATGAATTTAAAATCCAAATTAAATGTACATATCTACACAAATAAAAATATTAGTTCAATTTTTAAATATGAAAATTAAAATTATGATCAGAATACTCAAAATAATTTTTCAAAATTAAAAATATAAAAGTTAGAATTTTAAAATCGGAATTCAAAATTTTTTCATAATTGGATTTAAATTATTACTTGAAGAAAATCAAAAAGAAATAACGTTTTTAGTTATTCTATATATCTCTAGATGGCAACATTCATGAAAATAATTGGAAATATTTAACAATCAGCTGATACGAGTAGATAAAATATGGCGGAAATAATTGTCATGCGCACGTGCTTTTTTACATCATTATTGGAAATCTAATTAGACATCTGTTGGAAATTTATTCCTATTTGAAAAATTAACTGAGGAGAAAAAAAAATTTCTGTCATTCCATTAATTTAATATTATAAAAATTTTCATTGTAAAATACACAAAGATTGTGCACAGTGCAGTCGTCTCATTAATAATTTGTGATTTGTGTTAATACACGGTAAGTATTTTACCTGAATTTTTTAAATTTCATAAGAATAATAATTATTTAATCATAAAATATGTTATGTTATTATTTTAAAAAAATGGGATTTATTAAAACGGAACGAATAATTTTAGTTATTAAAAAAGTTTGAATTTCGGATGTGATTAAAAGTGTCTTTTGTATTACATAATTTTTTTTCACACTTGTTACATAAAATTGTTTCATAAAAATTTTTCCTAATTTGTGATTATTAATAATTGAATAATTAATTATTTCCTAATTCAAAAAAAAAATCTATTTGATTACGAATTCAAATAAAATTTGCAGCAACAAATTGCGAGGGAATTTATTTAAGAATTTTTCTTGCGTTTTTTTTTTCTTATTAATGGTTTGAGGGTACAAGTCCAAGTTCATAGTCGAAGATCAAATTAACTCAACCAAGTTAAACAGAATTGTTTTAATCATTCAGATTCAGAATCAAGATTGCGTAAAACCTGTTTTAAAAGCACGTGTAAGCGTAAATAAGTATTTGAAACTTTTTTTTGTTTTAATTTCATTTTAATCAATTTAGAAAATTTTCATTGATTAAAAAAGGAAAATTTTCTTTTTATTTGTTACGTAATCAATATTGTACAAGTAATACATACATATGAGTGAAATGTGTGATGAACTTGATGTAGGAAAGAGTTAGTTATAGTAGAACAAATTATTGTTCTGAATTTTCAATTAGAAATAGAGGGTATACAGAATTTTTTTGTTGCGCCTGGCATTGAGCCAGTGGCACATATTCTTCTCAAGCGCAAAAAAAATAAAAAAAGAAAAATTATAGATATAGAAAAAAAAAATAACCATAACGTTATGATGCGTATTGATTTTTCTCTTGTCCATTTTTTTCAGTAGTAGTGAAAAATAAGTAAATAACTCACCGAACATTATTTTGACTTTTGAGCCAATTAACAAATAATACATTAAAAAATGTTCCACGTGCGCCAATGACGTCATGAAGTATTTTTCCATTTTTTATTTTTTTGTATTATAATAACGGCTGTCTACTATACTATTTCCATTTATACAATTATCACGCGAATTTTTTTATTCAATTACAAAATTCTTTATAATGACATTAGAAAAATAACGTTAATTTATGTTTTCAATGTAAGAAAAATGATTATTTTCCAAAATCAAGGTCGTTGGACTTGTAAGGACATACATATAGATGCATCATACATATATAAACTACCTACATGCAATTAAATGATCGCATATTGTATATATTATATATATATATACAACACTATACAGTCTACACATCGCGTTACGTTGCATTGTATTGCACAACACAGTGCATATATACTTATTGCTAAAGTAAAAAAAAATAACGAACAAATACCTATAAAACATGTGACATTATAGTTAGATGCTATGATATGGATATGATGTAATTTTTTAATTGACGTACTATGTGATAATGAAAATATATAGAAAAATAAAGTTAAAATTATTACAAGTCCAAATATATGTACATACTTGTACAACTTGTCATATAAATCCAATACAATACACGTACGTATATGTACGTTTCTCAATAAGAAAAATAAATCATTATATTGATTATACAAACGTATACTATCGTACTCAGACTAAAAAATGCGACTTCATACCTAGTTTTTAAATTTAAACTTTTACTTTCTTGTTATATGATATGATTCTTCCATATTTACCCTATATTACATAAATTACACCTAGAGATAATTAAATTATTAATTTCATGGTAAATTTTCATCAATAACATTAAAAAACTGTTATCGATTTGCTAATTAATAATTTTTGTCTTTTTTTTTTTCTATTTTAATTTTATTATTTTATTTTTTCATTACAGACCTAGTTTAATTAGTAACTTATTAAAATAAATTAAAAACTTAAAGAAATGGGTGTACCAGCTGGTGATGTAGAAAAAGGTAAAAAAATTTTTGTACAACGTTGTGCACAATGTCACACTGTTGAAGCTGGCGGTAAACATAAAGTTGGTCCAAATTTACATGGTGTATTTGGACGTAAAACTGGTCAAGCACCTGGTTTCGCATATACTGATGCTAACAAATCAAAGGGAATTACATGGAATGAAGATACATTATTCGAATATTTAGAAAATCCTAAAAAATATATTCCAGGCACAAAAATGATATTTGCTGGATTAAAGAAACCACAAGAGCGTGCTGATTTGATTGCCTATCTTAAAGCATCAACTAAGTAAAATAAAAATAAACAAACAATTAAAAAATAGTAAAAATGTAACTGCCCATCGTATTTAATGTGAATGTACCAGCCTATTGATCATAACAAAAGGAAATTTGATTTTCTCTTTCTATGTGTAAATTCAGTAAGACCTTGTAAAAACCAATAAACAATCAGGAAAATATAATATTCATGTACGTATGTACATACATATGTATGTATGTATGTTTGTAACAATACATTTCGAATCAGAATATTGTAACAGACGGAGAAAATGCAAAATATGAAAATAGTTGAATTAATTATTTTTATTTGTGTTAATATAAATTTAAATTGTAATTGAAAGTGATACATCATTTGTGGGATGTATCAAAGGACCTGATTAATTAGTAGTATTAAAATAATTATGAATTTCTTTTAGACTCTTATTTGATTTTTATCTTATTATAGTTGCTGGGTATTGTTTAAAATGACGAATGGGTTAAATAAAATAAAATCTTTAATTATTTATGTGCAGGCATATTAAAATTTACACATAGAATCGTAAAAAAAAAATAAATTATGAAAAAAATTTTATTTATCTTATATTTAAGATGTAAAGTTAAAAAACGAAAAATGTAAAACAATAAAAAATGACAAATCGAAAAAATTGTTTGTTTTAATGCACACTGTACTCATTGAACACATATTATCAAACATTGCATTTTTACCTTATATACCCTTCAATACTTAAAAAGAACTTAGGAGCATTTGATATTGTCCTGTCCTTAACTTTTAAAAACTGTGTAAAATTTTAAAATTTATTAATAAATAATGAAACTTGAGGAGGGTGATGTTGAAAACGGTAAAAAGATTTTTGTTCAAAGATGTAAACAATGTCATACAATTGAAAAAGATGGCAAAAATATGGTGGGGCCAAACTTATTTGGTATTTATGGACGAAAATCTGGTTCAACACCCAATTATTCATACACTGAAGCTAACAAGAAAAAAAATGTATTATGGAATGATGAAACATTATTTGAGTACTTAGAAAATCCAAAAAAATATATACCTGGGACCAAAATGGTTTTTGCTGGTTTGAAAAAAGAGAAAGATCGTATTGATATCATTAGTTATATGAAATTGATGCGATAGTATTTTATTAATTTAAAAAATCAATAAACTTAAATATGGAATAAATGAAATGTGTTTTTGTTTTTAAATATGTATGTATTTTTTTATTGATTTTCTCCTTTGTTATCAGGTGTGTTTTCTTCTGGCGATTGATCATCGTCTACTTCAAGTAAATCTAATTCATCGCTTTCGATGTGAGATGATTCCAATTTAATTAAACTATTTTCTAGTGAAGCTAAAAATGAACTTCCTTTGTATTCTGGCCAATTACTAAATATGGAAAATAATGTCAGCATCTGTGATGGGCTTAAATCACCAAATTCCGTAAAAATATCTATAGAGGTACAATAATCTTCTAAGCTCATTGTCGTACAAGGTTTTGAATATTTTGGTATAAAATTTACATCATCGTTTGGAAATAACATTTGAGTATATATTTTTTTATTAGGTTGAACTATAAGCCGTGGACCACAACCAGGTGCCCATTTCCTACCAAAAAAAAAAAAATATATATATATATATATAAATACATATTACTAGATAATACGTTTCTGTGAAAATGAAAATCATAAAATATGTTACTCTAAGTTAGGGATGACTCGAGTTTTACGGCTCACATAGTTCTGTTTTATAAAATACCATAACGGTTTTAAATTTTCAGGAGGACATAATTCATATAAATTTTTTCGAGGCATTATCCAAATTAAATAAAAATAATCTGGATCAATGGTTGTAAGCTAAAATTAAAAGTAATTTGTAAATTTTGGGGAAAAAATGATTTTACTTTAAATCAAAACTAAATTTTGATTACTTTTGAAAATTTTCCACTTTTTCCTGGATTCTCATAAGCCCATGGTAAAAAGTATTTTTTTGGTAATTTCGTTATTAATCGATGTTCAAACATTATCTGAAATAACACTGATGTTGCTCTATACAACATATAGCCCGCTTCACCATCACAAGTTAATTGCTGTAAATTCAACATAAACGATAAAATCATAAATTATAGGTATTTCTTCATAAAAAAAATTTCTTATACACTCACAATATATATTGATGGTGGAACAATTAAGTACATTTCACACCGTCCATATGAAAATAAACTTCTTTCAAAGACTATAGACATAATCAAATGTTTGAAAAAATTCGTTGATCCCACAGTAGCGAAGACTTTCATATTCGGATCTTCAAGAGAAATAAATTTAAAGTAGTAGTTTTTTGAATGAATAACCTATCTGTATATCCTTACCATCGCTGTATTCCCTTCTAGGTACGTCACATAATAAATCATTCAAACGTGTTCCATTATCAACTTTATCTCTGAATGCTAGTTTCCAAAGACGTAAAAAATCACCACTTCTTATTTTTACTCTTTCTGGATTGAGACTTTCTATTTGCTATTACAAAACAATTTTCATTTTAGCATATTTTAACTTTAATAATGAAATAAATTATACGTTTACTTTTATATTATTCATAAAACTATCTAAAGCTTCAATTAGTACAATTTTTGATATTTTGGTATTTAATAATTCTTTTGTAAGAAGTCCAAGACCAGGATTAATTTCCATTACAATATCATTATTATTTAAATCGCTTTTTAAATGTTGTACCATTATTTTAGCTATTTTTGGATTGGCAATATAATAATTTTTCGGATTTAGTTTCTTTTTTAATAAATTAGATGGGAATTTTTTCAAAATTTCACATTCATCTTTCGTTACAAAAATTTTATTTAAATAATTTGGTATTTTATTTGTATTACTACTGTAATTTCGTAATAGGTACAAATTCCTGTATTTTCGTATTTTCAAAATTATATTTGTCATTATCACAAAAATTATTTTAAATATTTAGTTTAAAAAAAAAACATTCCATTAAAACAAAACAAATTTAAAAGGATGTAAATAAATGTAAATAAATAACAAACATAACCAAAACTCAATAGTCAATATTTTGTACAATGTCAAATTGAGAATTCGCAATGCAACATTCCGTGGCAACATTAAACACATGAATTTACATAAGTATATACAGATGTAAACACTACAAATGTTAAAATTGTTTTGTTCCACGTACCAACCATTCTCATACATACAATAGAAATATTTGAGTTTTGGATCATTATTAAATGTTAAATGTTGAAACTGAATTCATGGTTGACAGTTCGTTTCATACATCATACATTCTTATATTTTATTATTATTTTCTTTTCTTCCTACATAAATTATTTAATACAAAAATCAATGACTCAAATTAAATAAAAGATTTTTTTTTTTATCAATAAAAATATTGTGGAATGAAGTACAGAATTCTTAGTGATAATAATAAGATAAATAGTTATAATGGAAGCTGGCCCTAATACTTCTTCTCCGAGTACTAATGATGAAATCTATGAAGAATTTCCAGATGAGACGAGTGATTTTAATATTAACGATGATGATGATGATGATGAAATTAACAAACATAGTTTAATACAAGAGATTCAAGATGAAATTGCAGCTGAAACGTCAACAACATCAAAAATTAATGGAACAATAACAAAATCTGATTCATTTACAAGTGAAAAAAGTAAAGATTTTGATAATAGCAGTACTTCGACCACTTCAAAAGATACAAAATTTGACTCGGTTACAACGTCGACAGAAACAGCCACGACAAGCACAACAGTAACAACAATATCGAAGAGTTCAGAAACGGTATTAGCCAGTGTTAGTGATGATTATTTACATGATAAAGAATGGTTAATGCAAAAGAAACATGTATTCATATTAAGTTCAGCTGGTAAACCAATTTATTCATTACATGGAAGTGAAGATAAATTAGCAACATTATTTGGTGTTTTATTAGCATTAGTTAGTTTTGTTCAATCTAGTGAAGATTCGGTTACATCAATTCATGCTAATGGTATAAAATTTGTATTTTTGGTACGAAATTCACTGATTTTGGTAGCTGCATCAAGAACAAATTTAAGTGTATATCAACTTCAAATGCAATTAACGTAAATCTATGATTTAAATCTATTAATATTAATTCGATTTATAAATAAATTTTTATTTTTATTTTACAGAGATGTGTACAATCAAATTCTATCAACATTAACTTATTCACATATGACAAATATATTTGAAAAAAGAAAAAATTTTGATCTTCGACGATTATTAGCTGGTAGTGAAAGATTAATGGATCATCTTCTAGTCAAAGACAGTAATAATGAAAAAGGTAAAATAATTACTTTTATTTTTTTTTTTTTTTTCAATTATAAAAAAAACTTTTACCACACGTCCATTTTAGTTTCAAATAATGTATTTATGTTCTTGACAAATTCTGTATGTATAATGCCACTTAATTTAACGATGAGAAATAATATAACGAATGCAATACAAAATAATTGTTCAAAAATAAAAAATCTTGTATTTGCATTATTAATTGCTAATAATAAATTAATAGCGCTGGTACGCATGAAAAAATATTCAATACATCCTGCAGATTTAAGGTATTATAGATTTAAAGATTTTTCAATTTAAATTTTTTTTAAAATTAATTTTTCCTATTTATAGGCTCATTTTAAATTTAATTGAATGTTCAGAAAGTTTTAAAACGGCTGAAAGTTGGACACCAATATGTTTACCAAAATTTGATCAAAATGGTTTTCTACATGCTCATGTATCTTATTTATCAGATGATTGTCAGGCATGTCTACTATTGTTATCAGTTGAACGTGATGTATTTTTTACTTTGTCTGATGCAAAAAAGAAAATTACTGAAAAGTTACGACGTACACATTGTTTAGAGGCAATAAATGATGAAATGAATAGTAAAGGTATAAATTTAATACAAATTGGTATACCAGAAATACGCCATTTTATTTATAAATTAAAATCAAATTCACAATTAATATGCTCTGAAATTAAATCACCATATACAAATCGTTATGAATTTGAACGTTTAGAATCAATTTATTATGATATCTATGATCGTATACATAACAGTTCAAGACCACTTAAATTAATTTATGAAGTACATGAAAAAGAAATTGTACTTGCTTGGATAACATCATTCTATGAATTATATGCAATATTTGAGCCAACTGTTGATAAAAATTTAGTTATTAAAGTACTTGATAAATTATTAAAATGGATAACATCTGAAGAGGATACACTGTTTATTAAAAATCATCCAACATTTTAAAGTAAAAATATATTTTTTTACATTAAAATTTAATAAAATAATAATAATAATCTACTATTTTGTACAACTGTGAAAATAAAAGTATTCAATTTCAATGTATATTAAAATGCTGAATATTTTTATTTTGACATAATTATTATGGTATTATTAAATAAATACTTTTTTCTTGAGATTTTATTATGTTATTTCCTATAAAAGGAAAAATGTTATTTAAATTTAAAAGCAAAAAACAAACTAGGGTGTAAATTTAAAAAAAAAAGTTTATATTTTTAAGATTAATCATAAAATTAAAAATTTACATATAATCTTTGTAAAATAGAATTTTAAAAGTTACGAAATATGAAAATCAACTCAAAAATTATAATGTAGAATTTTAAATTAAAGAAAACTAATTATTCTAAAAGTTCATCCGGTGGTTCAGCTTTTATTTCTGGTACTGTATGATACACTGAAATTGCTTTTAATTTTTGGATTGCATCAAAACTCAATGTTGGGTCTTTATCTTCTTCATTTAATGATAAATCTGGCAAAAATCCTTTAAAATTTGGACATTTTTTAATATTGGGCATTGACTGTAATAGAGTTTTAACAGTTCTATGACCTAAACCAAAAAATAACTCTCCTTGCGCTCTTAATGGTAAATTTTTTATATCCGATGATCGTACAATTGTTTCCAATAAACCCAAATGACAAATATTCGCAGATTCTCCAAAAAATACATGATCATAATCAGAATCTGGTATAATTTGAAATTGCGGTATACCAGAATTATCAAGAATTTTACATGTGAACGTACACTTAAGTTCTGGTTCTCTTGGATGTAAATATATTCTTGTCGCGATATAACCTACAGGATATATCCAATTTTCTGTATGAAAATTCGTATTTTCTGGGACAATTTCACCAATTGAATGAATTATTAGACTGCTACTTAAATTGATGGGAAAGATTGGATGTCCTTGTTGATCTGTAATAATAGTTTGTTGATATTTTTGCTTGCTAGTTGTTCCTGTTATGTTGCCAGAAGATGTTTTGCTAGATTGTTGATTTCCAGTATTCCCTTTAGATTTTGTTGTAATTGCATCGGGATTAATACGTTTCTTAGGACCTCTTTTTCCTGGTACAGGATTTTGTTGTAAACCAACATTACTAGTAGCTGTTGTACTTAGTAATTGCATTTCAGCATCTTCAAATTCCATCAATTTTTTTAATAAAAAACTTCTTTCTTCTTTTATAATAGATATATTCTCCTGAATTTGAGCAATTTGATCACATAATGCAGCATTTTCCTATAAAAATTTAAAAATATCCTAATAAAAATCCTTAAATTTTACTAATTTTCTTTGCACATACGAAAACATAATTTTTGATGATTCGTTTCAATCGTCTGTATTTTGTTTTGTACTTCATATTCATTATTTGGTTATATTGATTTGATTTTAACAATTGCCTTACGCCAGACATTTTTATTTACTCAGAAAATTCACTTACTTTTCACGAATATCAAATTACAATTGTTTTTATTTTTTGTATATGAAACATTGATTAGTTAGCACAAAATAAAAAAATTTATTAAAAATAGAAAATAATCATAATGCCCATGAATGCCCCTTGTGCTTGTCGTATATAATTAAGAAAACCTTACAACAGTTACAAAACAAAAACAAGTTTCATGTTTTACTACTCAAGTACTCACGTCTTACATCACAAATGAAAAATGAAAACGTCAAACCATGCAAAATGCTTCACACAACACACGCTCCTTCTTCTTTCGAACTTTCATTTCAAACAAAAATCTGAAAATATGAAATATTGCTGGAGTACATACATATGTATGTACCTACTTTGTTTGAACATCAATTTTAAAATTAATGTTCCTAATTAGGTATAAAATAAATTTAAATAAATACAAATTCAAATAATTTTTTACAGTTATATTTTACGAAGTTATTTCATCATATTTTTACAAAACGCTACTAATATCAGATATAATGGTTTTTTTTTCTCATTTCTTTTTTATATTTTGTCAATCGTTAATGTACAGAAACACAAAAAAATGAACAGTAATAACATATAAATCTAAATCGCTACCGTGATCTTGAAATATTTAAATTTCTTTGATCATTTTGAGCTAAAAGTCTTGTATTACTCGTTGTTGTAGTTGTAGATTTTTGTCCCTTGTTGGTTATTGAGTTGCTAAATAGTAAATTAGAAACAGCAACAACTGGTGAAAACAGTCTTAATGAAAAATCGCTGAAAAATAAAAAATAAAGATAAAATTGTGAAATAAGGATTAACTTTTTAATAATAATTCCAATATTTGAATTACCAAATCCCGACTACTGGCTGTGCTTCATTTCCGCTTAATATAAACACAGGAAATGCTATTGAAAACACACAGCCACTAAAAATATAACAGAAAAAAAGGAAAATTAAAGACATTGAACATAACGTAAATGTTAAGAATAAAAGATCATAATACCACATGCATTTACAGTAATTACCTGACAATATATGAATTAGGTAAACTTGTTAAAATTGTCAATGGCATACCAAATCCCAAAAAATATGGCCAATTTGTTTCAATATAATTTAAACGTTTATGTAATTCCCAACCCATATTAAACCATTTATACTCAAACGAATATAATGAATATAATAAACATAAATGAATAAAGTATAACATTGTGCCACAATAATTAATTGGTAATAAACTAACAAGCATACTTTGTACTAAAAAAAGTGCTTGTACAAGTAAACTAAATAATGTAT
Organism: Anthrax anthrax; assembly: GCA_963971155.1. Lineage (NCBI taxonomy): Eukaryota > Metazoa > Arthropoda > Insecta > Diptera > Bombyliidae > Anthrax > Anthrax anthrax. The sequence goes on from OZ020119.1 coordinate 26,647,342, forward strand.
CAGCAATTAATTTACTTATGCTTGGTATTAATTGTGGCCGGCCTTTACGAAATTTATATGCTGCATTTGCAATATCTTGAAACCATAGACTACTAACAATACGGCTTAATAAAAATATTGGTAGCAGCCATACAGTACCAAATATAAATGATAATGTTGAATGTAACCAACTCCAAATTGCAGCTAATTCTTCAGATTTCTCATCATATGATAATGTTAATAAATATTTTAAACTTGGTAATATAGCATATTCAAATAATATTATACTTAACCACGCAAAGCCACCATTTAAAGCACAACATTGAAAAACTTGTTTCATAATTTGTGATTTTCTAAAAAAAAAAAAAAAAAAAAAAAAAAAAAAAAAAAAAAAAAAAAAAAAAAAAAAAAAAATTAAAATTAACTGAACTTTGTAATGGTATAAACAGGTGGATAAATATAAAAAAATTGCTCCATTTTTAGCTTACTCTTTTTTAGATCCTATATCTGATTTATGTTGTATAACACTTTTATCACTTTCATATTTCATTTCATTCATTTTATTCATTTGACTATCAATATAAAATACGAGTGCTATACCTTTTACGCTATCATAAAATCCTTGTAAAATTGCATATATGATATTCTAAAAAAAAAAAGTGTACAAAACAAATTAATGAAATTTACAACATTTTTAATCAATCTAGATAATCGCATTAATTGTATTATTGTTTCTTTATGGCTAAAATACTGAATGAAATTTTTAATAAACACGAAAATATGTAAACATTTTTTAAGAATAAAGAGAAACTAAATAAATTACGTTTTTTTAAAAAATATATATTTTTGATTTTTGCTTTTTCAATATTTTCAATATTTACCTTTATAAGTTCCATCGTTACATTTGATTATAATCACTAAATTATAAATAAAAAATGTATAAAAAAGATTTCCTTAAGTAACATTTAAAATATCTACGTACAAAATTAAAACAAAATTACTTTGTTATGATTAGCGTTTTTGTTTTTTATTTTTATTTATTTTTAATAGTAAAAATAAGCTGACGATGACATTTTCAAAATTCTTAAAATCTACAAAAAGAAAATACAAAACAGAAACAGAGCAAAGAAAAGGGAAAAAATGGAATGAAATTACATTTATCAGTATCACAAACAGCTGATTCATAATTACTTTTATTTTGTTTGACAAACTAGTAGAATAGCAACATAAGAAAGAATGTTTGAAATGAAGTGTAGCAACATTTGGGATTGACGCCTAACCTAATTCGTTTCTATTGTACTTTAATTTTGCATGTTTCAATATATTGCTTATACATGTTTAAATATCGCAAGTCGCAACCAAAAATATAAAAAAAATGTATAACATGTGTTTGACGACGTTATTTATTGATAACGATAATGATAACACGAAAAATAATAACAAAGCCAAATAAGTTGGTTTGGTTATGTTTTGGTTGTGTTGTGTGCATATTGTTTATTGTGTTGTTTTTGTTTATCAACATTCAATAAGTATATAATACAAACAGCGCAAACAAACAGTTTTGCTTTGTTTTCAATTTTTTTTCAAAATTATATGTACCTCGTCTTCGTCCTCCTTATAATCATGAATACAAATACAAAACATCATATTATTCGTCAATCGTCAGCAACATATGTACATATAAGTTCTATTTCTATTATCATATTTTATTATATACATACATATATTATTGAGTGGTCGTCTCGTACGTACTTTGTATTCGTGTGTCGTGTAATCTGAATCTCATAAAAATAAAATTTGTTATTTTAGTAAGAAGATACTGTTTTAATTTTTTAATCGTTTTTTAAAAGAAATATTGTAGTTTTTGCTTTGTTTATTTAATAAAATTTTTTTAGTGATTTGCAAGGACGAAAGTTTTTTTTTTACAAGGACGAAAAAAGAATTTTGTTAATAAAGGGAAAAAATATGAATTTTATCAATTAATATTCTGAACAATAATTACATTTTGAAGTAAGAAAATTTTTCATTATTTATAATATCATGATAAAGTTTTAGAAAATTAATTAAACGAATTTTAATTAATTATTTTATGCTTAATTAAATTAAATAGTTGTATTTTTATTTTTGAATTTATCAAAATAATTTAATTACAATATATGTACATATTCTATTCTTTATTGTAGAAATGTAACAAATTTTATGTGTACGTGTACACATATGTTACATTATCCCAATAATAGGTATGTAGGTATGTGGTTAATATGCAAATGTAATTATTTTCATTACTTTTTTTGTTTTATTTATTTCTATAACAATACAATGAAAACAAATACAAAATAAAAGGTATAATATTGTTTTTCTAATCGTAAAATGATGGTCATTATTAAAAATTAATAAAATAGTGCTATTCGATAATCGTATTTGACACTCTGTCGTAATAAATAATAATTATGTCAAATCAACAATTTTACACTGTAATAAACAAAGAATTTTTTTTATGCAAATTCATGTACCTACCTATGTACATACTTATTTTTGCACAAATCTTGCACACATATGTATGAGTAACTAAAGCTTTAAATTGGGAACATAATTACCTATATTTTTTTTTTCTGAGTCATACTTCATATCACCTGGATATCACGCTACTATGTAGTAATGTAAATAAATTCCCATTTTGAGACTTACTTGTAAGGCAATATCATTCAAAATCGAATTACAAAAATTAAAAACTCCAAAATGAATTATTAACAAAATACAATAATGCCCCTATCAAATGGTTGTATCAGCACTGGTACACTTGTATGTACATACATACATGAAGTGTGTAGTGTAACTGGTTTTTTAATAACACATTCTTAATTCATCTCTGTTCACTTTATGTAAGAATACGATTTATAGAAACACATACCTACATATGTATATGTACATATATTATTTGTGCATCACACAAACATAAAATATTATAGAATAAATAACATCAATCAGAATTTCAATGTTTATTTTCCATCAACTCTGTAAAAAAAAAAAAAGACAGATTATCTTGTTTTGTACTATATCTGAAAAGTACAATAAATAGAATTCAAAACTGTTATCAGTTTAATAAATTCATGAGAAAATGTTTGAATCAAGACAGAATCATCAAGAGAATCGTTCAATTCAAATATAGTTTACTTGCATTAAAAAAATTTTCATTTACAATAGCATAAAAATTTCTTCTTAAATACAATAAAGTAGTGTAATTTAACATGTAGTTATCGTTGTATTATTATTTTATCGTAAATATTATTTAAAATAAAATAAATTTGTTTTTTCCTTTGTTTTTTAGTGTTACATTGAATGGAATATCACATATAATTATTCGGCGCATTCACATATAAAGTGGATATAACGATAGTATATATAGTATGTATGGATATTAATCAAATGCGGGTATAAATAATTTTTTAAATGTGAGATCACTTAATCATCATAGTTTTTTTTTGGTCTGTTAAAAATACACCCCTTAAAAAACACGAATAAGAAAAAAAAAATTAAAATCTATTTTTGAATCAGAAATATAAAGAAATTGAACAAAATAAATAAATACACAACAAAAAAAGGAACGTATACATTTTAAATTCAAAATATAAAATTATAATGCCACAAAGTGATGATGAATTACAACAATCAATTATCCACAATGCCGAATATTCGAATAGTATTTATTCAAATGATAATGAATTAGATCCAGAATTGACAGGATGTAGCGCAACACCTCTATGCAATCCATCACATGCCGTACATCGTTTTGTTGCATTAATATTTATGTGTCTTCTTGGTTTTGGTAAGTATTATACTTGATCAGAATTTTAAAATTTTTAAGTTCTTTTAGTTTTTGCAAAATAATTATCAAAAATCGCTTTTTAAAAAAAAATTCCATTGTTCTTAATTTACTATCCATAAATCAGTTGATGTTCTTATTTTGATAATAAATACATTAGAAAATGATTCTGTTATCAGTTTGTTTATTACACTGACAAACAATGTACATATTTATATGGTGCATATATTAAGTATATTTGCAATTTGTATAATTCACATTTTATTTTATTTTTATTGCATTTACGCATTACATTAACTTCAAAATTGGTTGAGTTATGGAATCAAAAAGAAAAATAAATTTAAGGACATTGTACTATTTACATTACATTGCATTTACAAAAACAATAAAATCAAAATGAAAATAAAATTCTTGGAATTATATTTTTCTTTTTTTACAACATAATTAAAATTCCATCAGTGATTTTATTTTTTAGCAATACCAATTTTTGTACAATAATCGAAGAAAGACATTGCGTCATTTTATCACATCATTCGTTTATTGTAATTTATTGGCAATAATTATAAACAAAAAAATTAAATGCTCATTTACAAATAAGCAAAAAATAAAATATTTACATTATCACAACGAACTTTCCTCTGTTCTGTCTGCCACACTTCCATACTTTTTAAATAAATTACTTATTAAATTATCTTCTTCGGTCTTTTCTTTTTTACTTTTTATCATGAAAGAAAAACATATGTAAATAAATAAAGTGCATGTGTACATTGAATTGATTAAAAAATTTCTTTAAAAATCATCCTTTATCAGAAAAATTCTCGTGATTTTTGCATATTTATTTAATTTTTTTAGGATTGGTCAGTTTAATGAATTTCTTCATTTCTGTTGTACTTTGTGAATCATCTCTTTAGCAAAACAAAAAAAATTATTGATTATTCTTTTCTTCTGACACGCAGTTACTAATCAAAAATTTCATTTTGTATATTTATTTATATATTTTTGTCTATCTTTTCTAGGCTCATATTTTTGTTATGATAATCCAGGGGCATTACAAGATAATTTCATAAAAGATCTAAATCTCACCACAACGCAATTTGTTATGCTTTATTCAATATATTCATGGCCCAATGTTATTCTATGCTTTATTGGTGGATTTTTAATTGATCGAGTTTTTGGTATAAGACTTGGTACTATTATTTATCTATTCATTTTATTAGTCGGACAATTAATATTTGCAAGTGGTGGTATACTTAATGCTTATTGGTTAATGATTATGGGAAGATTTATATTTGGGTAAATAAATAATAAAAAATATTAAAACATTTTCGATTTAATTGAAATTTTTATACATATGTAGAATTGGTGCTGAATCACTCGCTGTTGCAACAAATAATTATGCAGTGTTATGGTTTAAGGGTAAAGAATTAAATATGGTATTTGGTCTTCAGCTATCATTTGCACGTGTTGGCAGTACAGTGAATTTTATTGTCATGGAACCAATATATAAATATATTAAAGGATTTTATCCGGATTATAGAGCAACCGGTGTAGTATTGTTATTAGCATCAACGACTTGTCTTATGTCTTTCTTGTGTGCATTAGTACTTGGTAAAAAAAAATTTAATTTAAAAAAAAAAAATTTAATTTTCTAAATTTAAAAAATTTTTACGTCTATCACTTAGGTTGGATGGATAAAAGAGCACAAAGAATATTGCATAGAAATGATAATCCTAGTGGCGAAACAGCAAAACTTACTGATGTTTTGACTTTTAAAGTACCATTTTGGATGGTTACAGTTATTTGTGTTGCATATTATGTTGCAATATTTCCCTTTATTGCTCTTGGAAAGTATGTTTATATTTTGAAGAAAAATGTTTATCAATCTTTATTAAAATGTTAAAATGTTTTAGAGTATTCTTTGAGAAGAAATTTGGTTTTAGTCCAGAAGATGCAAATACAGTTAATTCAATTGTATACATTATATCAGCTATCGCAAGTCCATTGTTTGGTTTTGTAATTGATAAAACTGGAAAAAATGTAACATGGATGTTATTGGCCACAATTTCAACAATTGTAGCACATGCTATATTAGCATTTACGTATTTAAATCCGTACGTTGGTATGATTATAATGGGTATGTCATATTCGATGTTAGCAAGCAGTTTATGGCCTTTAGTTGCATTGATTATACCCGAATATCAATTAGGAACAGCTTATGGAATGTAGGTTATTCATAAAGTTATTAATTTAAAAATTTCTAATTGTAATTTTTTTTTTTATATTGCAGCTGTCAATCTGTACAAAATTTGGGCTTAGCTGTGGTTGCTATTTTAGCTGGTCTGATTGTTGATAGAAGTAAAGGAAATTACTTATGGTTGGAAGTATTTTTCATTGGATGGCTTTCTAGTATGTATTTCGGAAATTACTTTTTATTTGTTAAATTTTCTAATTTTATTTTAATTTAGTTGCATTGATTGCTATAATTACAATTTGGATTTATGATAAAACTAATAACGGTCACTTAAATATGACACCCAGGGAACGAAAAGAAAGATCAGATGCTTTGTACGTTCATACAAATTTAAAATCAATAAATCAGTAAACTAATTAACATATTTTGTATTGTTTTATAGAACTGCTGCTGCAGCAAGTAAATTAGCTGGTAGAGGATCAGTAGAAGAAATTGGTCCAAATGATATGATTAACGAACAAAATAATAGTCCAATTATTCGTAATCGCAATATTCGACGAATTGATGCCGATGCAAATGAAGCAAATAATAGTGATCGAGAACCATTATTAGATTAATGTTGGCGATAATAAAGTAAAAGTACTTTAAAATAATTTGTAAAATATTTAAAAAAAAAAAATAATAGTAATGCCAATGAAGATATAATATGTGCTTGGGATTTGCTTTATTTTTCTTAGATAGGGAAAATATTGTAAAGTTAAATATATGTATATATATGATTATGTATGTATATGTACATAGGTAAGTAAAATAAAGAAATGTAATGTTTTACCTGATCAAATGTTTTAGAAATATTCTATTTTATTGCATGTTAAAAGTATATGTAATTCTAAAAAAAAAAAAATATACAAAAAAAAGTAATTTCATTTTTTTTATCTCATATCATTCTAACGAAATGTCTATTTACTTTGATTATATTGTGTAATATGTAGGTATGTGATTAAATTTAAATAATATTAAAAAATGATAATACTGCTTTATTTTTCTGGATAAAATAATAACATGGTATTAATATTAAGATTTAAATTTTTATTTTTTGAAATATACATATACATTTTTATTGATAATATTTTTATTTTTTTTCAAATCTCGTGTATCTTTTTGATTTTATCATAATGTATTTTTAAGTTTTAAATGTTTAAATTTAGATAAGATGATTTCAATTATTATTAAATATAATATTTGAAAATAAAAATGAATCTCTCTAAAACAAATGTATATTTTACTCATAACGACTTTGTGCTTCATGTTTCAATTTATTTATATATGTACTTACAAATAATTGAAAAAATATCATTTATGTTTTTTTTTTTTTTTTTTTTTTTTTTTTTTTTTTTTTTTTTTTTTTTTTTTGTATCAGAAATGATTCATAAATTGAAAGTCACAGATGTGTATAGAATATCGAACACATGACATGATCATAATTTTTGTATGAACAATAATCAAAAATGCTTGGGAGAAATATGTATGTATGTAGATGAAAACAGCTTCTAATTTTTATCCTCATGTAATATAATTGTAACAAAAAATGAAAAATTAAATCGTTTTCTACTTTAAAAAAAAAAAACTGATACATATACACATACATACATGTCCATTCATAAATTGTATAAATAAATAATTTCCTTGAACACAATTTACAAAATTTTCTATTTTAATTTTTTGACCGTTTATTTTTTAACTACATATCCAGTTTGCATATAATTTCCCATTCCAATTTTAATTAATTTCCTCTTTTCAATTGAATTTTGTACAAGTGCAAAGCAAATGAATTTTTCCGATGATTTCCGATATGTACATATTTCTGTTTCTGTTTGGTTTCTGTGAACTTGTAAAAAAAGCAAGAAAGAAATCGCGATTGTCAATTTGTTAAGTTTTATTTGAAGAAAGGTAATTATTACAGAATAAATTTTTTTTTTTCAATTTAATTAAAGTAATTGTGATTAAAATTCTAATTATTTCTGTTAATAATACTTATGAATATTAATTAAATATAATATTAGTTGTAAAATAATGAAAATATTTTGGATTATTTCTGCAATTATTTAAAATAATAAATGAATTTTATCATAACCAACAAAAAAAAATTTTAATTTTCTAAATACGAATGTATAGTACATTTATTTTTTATTTTTTTTTTTTTTCTTATGTGGGCTTTTTCTTTTATATCTCTTTTTATCATCAAATTTGATTGAAAAAATAAAAAACAAAAAATTCAATGAAAATTTTTTGATGTACACTGGTTGGTTGGGTATTGAAGAAAACGCGATAAAGTAGAAGAGGAATACAACAGAAATTGGATTGCGTTGCGGTTGATGCAGTTTTTCTCATTTTCATACAATTAATGAATTGACGAGTACGTAAAGATAAAAGTGAATAATTTTGTTATTGTTGCTATTTTGAATGTGCATTATTGTGCATTCATGTTTGTATAATTTGTGTGTAATGTAAATAACATGCAATTTTTGTTTTTTAGAAGAAGATAAATTAATGTGTTTGCAATTAACTTGTGACATTTAACCGAGTGAATTGTGATTTTCTCATTACTTAAAATTTAAAAACAATACAATACGGATTAAGCTAATGAAATAAAAATTTCATGGTATTTTTGAACTATTTTTGTTTTTTTCTATATTCAATAAGAATTGATTAAATATAAAATTTAATAATAAAAAAAAATTTTTGTGTGTGAACAATTTATTTAAATCGTAATTCGTTGATTTGTATAGATTGATTGTGTTGATTGTTCAATATAATAATGTTTTGTCTTATGCACATTTTTGCATTAAATATAAAGTAGTAACAAGTAGTAATTATTTTTTTCATTGAAGGACATTTATTAAATATTTTTAATAAATTTAAATGTATAAAATTCGAAAGCCCTTAATTTAATATATGTATGACTAAACTAAACATACAAAAGTAATAGTCATAACTCTATTTTTGTACAATGTATAAAACGGCAAACAATAAAATTATGAGCACGCAAAATCTGTTTTTCTTTTTATTTTTGTTTTTGTTTTTATTTTACATATGATTAATAAAAAAATAATACATACATGCATGATAATATAATAAAATAAATTGGAAATTAATTTTTATTCGCACAAATTGTATATGCATACACATATGTGTATGTGTATAACTATATATTATAATAAAATAGTTCCTACAATTTCTACATGCTTGCATGTAAACGTAAATTATGCGTGTGGGATATAAATCAAAAATCAGCTGATATTTACTTACAAATCTTACAATATTACATACATAAGTACCCAAACCCATCACAAAATAACTACCATTTATAATAACATTTATGATTATGATGTACCTATATACCTATTTATATTTATACCTATTTATATACCTACATTTTTTTAAAAAAGAGAAATCTACACAATATGTTATCATAAATCTTACGCATAGTGCAATAAGCAATATATTAATTAATTGATATTAAAAATTATTACAAGATATGTTATTTTATTTTATATGCTGCTCTACTACATGATATGCATGAATGCTTCAATAACATGTATGTAGGTATATGTATATGATTTTAATTTGTTATTTCATTTTAACATTTGTGTATGAAATTGAATGAAGAACCTTCCTTGAATTTAATTACATAAAATATGCATACATATGTATATATAAATATATATACCGACAATTACGTGTACGTATATGGAAATATGTGAAATTTTTATACACTGACTAATAATCGAGTATTTATATATGTATATTCCAGCTTAGATAAACTATAAAAGTGTCTTTGAACTTTTTTATATAAAACAAAATTTTTTCATGAAAATTTTAATTTAAGTATAAATTAAAAAAATTAAATTAAATTAAATAAAATTGTTGAATATTCAAAAAATAAATAAACAAGTAAAATAATGCAGAAAGTGTATCAATGTCGTCTTTTTGCTTTTTAAATTTAGTTTGTAAATTTATAATCATTTAGATGTTCATTATCTTTTTATTTGTTTAGTTTAATATCTAAAAAGAGGAAATAAAATTGAATTGAATATTGTCTTCTTATAGTAGGTACCTACCTACTTAAACAAATTTCCATTATATGTATGTGTATTAATTACTGTAATAAATCAAACACATAATAAGTAGCGTATCATATCATATCATAAAGAATACATACAAACATGCATATGTAACTATGTAGGTACGTGAATTTTTATGGCCTTTATAGTATCTATAAAGATAAATGTTGATTACAATTTAAATAACTTTCATATTTAATGTAATACAATTTTTTCCAAATAGAATTAATTAAATGTTTACATAAATATTATCTAGCTACATATTCGTATATATTCAATATTTGTTATGATCTAGATAAGATGTAAATGATAATGAATGTGCTGATTTATTTATTTACTTTCTTTATACAGTACTATGAACAGAAAAAAAATATGTTAGTGTCTGTATTTTTTTTTTTTTGCGTTTAAAAAAAAATTAAAAAATTTTGAATACCTACATATTTTTTAAAATTAAAATGAACAAATTTGCACTAAATTTTGTTTTTTTGTTTTTTTTCTTTATTTTCAGGGGGAGGTGCGTAAAACGAATTTCATTTTCTTGTGCATGAAAAAAACAAAAAGCAATAAACATAATCTCATTTAAAAGTTTTTATATTATTACGTGTTATTACTTTTTTTTATTCAACATTTGTAAGAGCAATTTTTCAGTATTTTTAAAAATAAAATTATTTTATTGATACATACAAAAGAGTCCAAAAATATACTTACATCATTATTAATTAAATAGCAGATAAATAATTTTTTAAATAACAAAAAAAAAACTACATATTTGTAAATTTAAAAAGAAAGAAAATTAAAATACGTAAAAATGTCCCAAGTTGGACGAACAGTTAAAAATATAGAAGCACCGCGACCATTAAAATCACAATCATCACGGTCACAGATAAAAAATTATATGTTAATTGAAGAACTAATTCAATTAATTGAAAATGTTGCAATGACATTAGCATCTGGTATTAGTAATCCAGAACCGATGGCATTATTAGTGTCCAATTTACGAATACATGGACCACAACTTGAGCAAGTATCGAAGGATACGTTAGATCGTGCATTTGTTACATTTCGTAATGCATCACAAGATGAAAGACTGAACATAATGACGAGATTAAATTTGCTTGAATTGATTGAGTTAAGAGCTAAATCTTGGCAAGATGATGGAATAAATACGTATTATAAACATAAGGCAACAAATGTTGAGGTATTTTATTTTAATTTACTTTTTGTTTAAAAAAAAAATTTTTTTTTTTTTTAAATATATTTTCTTATTTATTTAAATTAGCCTGAAGGTGCAACAATAGTTGATCAGTCTACTATGATAAGCACCTCCCCCACATCAATGGCTGCCATATCAACATCGACAACAACAAATCATATTCTTGGTCCTGGTGAATTAATTCGAACATCTGGTAAATTCCCTAAACCAACAAAGATTCCTGGTAAAAATTATTCAAAAGATGAAGTCGTTATTAGAAACGCAGATTCAGGAAAAGGTTTGTTATATAATTTTTATTTTTATGTTTATTTATTAAGTGTTACAGTGTATTTTTATACTTTTATTTATAAACAAAAAACAATCACCATTTTCCCTTTTTTTAAAAAAATAAAATTTTATGCAAACTATTTAAGTAATGGGAATTAAAGGAAGACGAGTCCACATGATTGAGGAGTTAAGTGAAACAATTATTTCATTTCAGAGAGGTAAAAAAACAATAAAAAAAAGAGTACATTAACAAAAAAGAATAAAAAACCATTAATTGAATGATTATATGCATCTGCTGTTTTGTGTTAACATTTAAAAAAAATCTAAACATAAAAATTTAATGCAATTTCTAAACATTTTATTATTTAATATAAATATAATACGATTTGTGCGCTTACATAATTTATCGTTTTTTCTTTTTCAAACGTTTTTACAAACGATAATTCTTTAATCATAATATTCATTTTATGAACATATTACATATTTTGTTGTTTCATTGGAATCATTGATCATCTAATATCGATCTAGTCTTTGTTTTTCAAAACTATTATTAATTTTTTCCAATTTCTTATTTATTTGTTCATGCTTAAAGGATTCTGTGGAGATTTAATATGATTTGAGACATTTAGCAATTTTATGTTTAAATTATTAATTACTGAATTCACTCTTAAGTTTTAATTTTAAATCCCTACAAAATTCTTCTAGTTTCCAAAAAAAATATAACTTGTTTGTTATTATTATTATTATTTTTTAACATTTACTCTTTGTTACCATAGTTTTAAAAAATTGAATATTCTTTAATAATTGTTAAATATCAAATTTAGAAAATGTTTACATTTTTGTGATGTTTTTCTATATAAAGTACTTTTATTTATTTTATAGCAAATAGCATGGAATTATCAATACATCAAATAACACAATATAAATTAACTTTTATTTAATTGTGTTTACTTTATATAACATATATTACACACAATATAAAAAAATACTTGAAATCATAAAAAAAAATAATAATTTTTGCATTTTTAATTTTTTAATATGTTTGATGTTTGTATAACATTAATATCTCATCATACATAATTGTCCCCTGTGTCACGTATTGATAAACAAGCTATTATATACATTTGTATCATAATTTTCATTTTATCTGTATAAAATTTAATGTCAATAGTTATTTAGTTCTTATTTCACGTATAAAATATTTTAGTTAATCCAGGAGCAAAAGAACGTCTTGTTCAAATAACTGGACCAAACGAGGAAAAAATTAAGTAAGTCGAAAAGAAAATTTATTAATAATCATTTCCACTAAATAAGTATGTGAAATTTTCTTTCCAAGTTATGCAAAACAATTAATTGAAGATACAATCCGTCGTAATGCATCACCTGTACGCCTTGAACCAAATATAATTAATCAAGGTGGTAATAATGGTGGTGGTGGTGGCGGTGGTTCATGTAGTTCTCTAGCCTCATCTGGTTCAGATGAGGCTGTACCGAGAGCGTTAAATCGAAATAGTATAGGTGCAGTGACAAATTTAATAACAACCGGTCCGGGAAATTATGTTGGTACTTCTAGCGGTGGTGGTATATCAACTGGTAGTGGTAAGTCAATTCGTGCTACAACAGCTGGAGGAAATAATCATCAAATTTTGCTACATTCATTTTCAACAAATGATGCATCACTTGGAGAGTACAAATACACAGTTAATGTTGGACAGCATTTACTGAAAATCACTGGAGACTGTTGTGAATTAGTTAGGGTAAATTTTTATTCGTACATTTAAAATTCTTGTATTATCATAGTTTTCTGTTTTTATTAATTTTGTAGATAGCTAAATTGGTTCTTGATGACTACTTTAGCAGCAGTGAATTTTTAGCATCAGTTGAAGCTGGAGCAGCATTTGATGGTAATTCATTAAATTCAACTTCAGTCCCAACTACACCAAATTCAACATTCACTTCCATACCTTCTTCTCATCAATTAGTTTCATCATCCCCATTCGCTGACAGTGGTATAGGGTTGAATTACATGGCTGGTCAAATAACGAGCAATCCATCAGTCGAAGGCGATGACGACGTATTTATTGTTGAATCTAGCGGTAAGCATTGATTTTACATTTTTGATTTTAATTTGTTTAAATTAAATAAGTATTTTAAATATTTTATCACGTGAACAGGTTCATCTCAAGTCAACGGTCTAGCTAGATCAAGGCGTAGTCATTTCTCTCGAAGGGATAGTGGATTAGAAGGTAATGCAACACAGAAATCCACCACCGTCAGTGAAAGCAAAAAAGAAACTGGTAAGTGAATAAAAGCAAAATATCAGACCCACCCTGCGTTTGGTAAAGAATTGAAAAACATTCTTTTATAATTTTCAATGAACAAATTAACATTAATGGTTGTGTTTGTTCTTTTCTATAATTTTCTAATATCTAAAAATGTTCTTTACCAAACCTTTTACATAATGTGTACGTACGCATATGCATTTAAAAAAATAATAATAATATTCCGTAAACATTGCAATTATGATATTCTCTACTCTCTGTCTCTACATATTTTTTTTATATTTTTTTAGTTCGTATTGTTCATGAATATGAACGTTTAATATTTTATGCAAAGAGTCCACATTCATGGGCATTACCACATGATTGGAATAGAATATGTGAAAAATTTCCAGCACTTATACGAAATAAGGTAAAAAGAGAATATTTATTAAATTGTAATGATAATTGTAGTAATTTAAAAATCACAACACCTGTCGCATCAACTACTACCAATACTACTACTACTGCTAACATGCTATCTCATCATTCTCAGCTGAGTAATTATTATTCAAATTCCGCTATAACCACTACCAATATTGTACGTAAAGGCTTTTTTAATCGTGCCACATTCAGTATTGATGAAGGATCAAATGAAAATAGTACTAATTCTTCTACAATCCTATATAATTATAGTAATAATAATAATAATAACAATAATAATAACAACAGTAACAACAACAACAATAATAATAATAATAATAATAATAATATAAATAAAACTTCAATTAATAATAAAGTTACTAATAATCGACCTAAACTAACTGTTGATTTTAGATCAAATTCAACTTGTGACTAATGAAATTACCTATGATTACGTGTACAGCAGACAAACACATGCCGTAGATTACGTACATATACTGTTTTTTGTTTAAATATATATTTTTTTTGTATTCTTTATAAAATTATTTTCGCTTTTAGTATTACTTAAACGAAAACAAAAAAAAAGTTAGTGATAAAAAATAACCAAATAATGTGAAATTTTGTCTCTACATTTTTTATATATGTACGAAAAAAAAAATGGATTGATAAAAATTTCTTCAATTTTCCAAAATTAGTTAAAAACTAATTTAAAATTAAGAATTTGTTTTTTTAATTTTTACTACAAAATAATTACATTTACTTGTATAATGAAATGCTCATATTTTTGATTAGTTTTGAATAATTTCAAATCATTCTTGAAAATTGTAAAATTAAACTCATGTGAAAAAATATTTTCATGTTGCATTCAAATACGAAAAGATAAAAAATTAAAATATCTGTCCGAATTATGTCTATAATTGGAGAAGTATAATAATAAAATATAAATTTACAATTTTTTTAAAATAAATAATAATAAGATCAACGATATTTTTTTTAAATGTATTTTAAATATCTCGTAGAGTACAGAGATTTACTACTATGTATGATATTGCTACTACCTACCATTGTATTACTATTATTTATCTTTTTATTATATATTATATTTTGTTTTGTTTTTTGTTTTTTCAATAAGTTTTCGTTATTATTTATTTCCAGTTATATTTTATGTGATTTAAATGAGATTTATATCCTTATATATATACATATATTATCTTTTTTTTTTTTTAATTTAAGCGTTATATGTAATTTATTTTGTTCAATTAATTTATTTAAAGTTGATAAAATTTTCATTTTGGCTACATTACGATTTAATTGAGTTTTTTTTTTATAAATTTTTTGTTTTTCTATTGCTACAAAAGTAGTATAGAAAGGATTTCAAAGTATAAGAAAAATAAAGAAAATTAATAGATGTAGTTTTAAACGTTTGTATTCTTAATGTTTGACTATAATACATATAAGAATATGAAAGAAAAATTAATTAAAATAATTCCAAATTTACCACCGCCAATATCTGAAACAATAAAATGATAATAAATAAAGTAAAATAAATATCTTATATACATACATAAAATTACATTTTTTTACAATTTTATTTTTTAAAATGCTTTCATTTATTTTTTTTTTGTTTTTGTTTCAAAAATCATTGAAAAAATTTTAGAAAGTAAGTACGTATTTATATTGAATTAAAAAATGAAAATCTTAAAATGAATTTACAAATAAGAAGAAAAATAATTATTAATTTGGTAACAAAAATGCTAGAATATCCTACAGTTTATCATTATTAACAGCTTAAAAACATATACGTGTTTTTTTTTGTTTTTTTTTTTATTTCTTTAATTATTCTATTGTATAATAAGATAATTAACTATAATATTTATTAACAATAATAACTATTTTATTTTTCATGCAGCACATCGTTTTATTACAAATTACATAAAGTATACTTTACAATTTTAAATTGATAAATGATTTAGCTGTTAAAAGAAAGAACAAAATAAATAAACCTATAGAATAAATTTCTTTTTTAAACAAAATTCAGTATTAAAAGAACATTAATTTACAATATTTAAACCACAATTGTTTATAATAAAATTTATAAATAAAAATAAAAGACAATTAAATGAAATAACATTTTTAAAATTAAAATTCTTTTTAAAGATTTAAATACATATGAGAAAAATAAATTAACAGTACGAATTTAAATAAAAAATTTTAAAGAGTATTTTTGGCTGTGAAACAATAATTACATTGATTAAAAATGGATGATGATAACAATAATAACACTAAAAATAATAAAATTGGATACTTAAGTTACATTCCTTTAAATCATTAAAATGAAAAAGAGTTAGAAAATTATTATGGAATAAATATTAAAACTTAAAAAAAAAGTATGGAAAATTGAAAAATGAAAAACTATAAAAATAATTTTCGCACTTAAGTAATTGAACGATTTTTAATTTTCTTTTTTCTTTGTTATTAATAAAATGTATGAATTATATTTACTTTATTGCCATTATATGTTTTGGTTTGGTTTTTGTTTTTTGCTCAGAATTTATAAGAATGTATAAGTAAGTTTATTTTGTGTTAAAAAAAAAAAAACAAAAATATTTTTAAAAGCTTTGTACTAACAATAAATATGATTTTTTTTTCAAAATATTTGTAATAAATATACTACAAACTACATACATCATTATTTTGTGATTAAAAATATAAACTTTTGAAAAATTGATAAAGAAAAGAAATTATGAAAACAATAAAATAAAATAATACTTTTAAAAATACAAATACAAAATATTAAAATATTGATTTATTTTTGTTGTAATAAAAACAAATAATACATAGAAATAATTTATATGCATTTCATATTCTATTTGCTTTTATTTACCTTTCATCATTAATTTATTCACATACATATTACATTTTTACCTTTGTTTTTTTTTTTTGGGCTTTTATTAAAACAAATTTGAAAACTTGACTACCGTTAATAAAAAATGTTACTAAAATCGAATATGTGTTGACAATTTAATTGTTTTTTATAACAATTAAATAAAATATTGATAGTTGATTTTTCTAAATGAAAAAAAAAATCTTTTACTATTAATTTGTGCATGCCAAAAAATTGCGTTTTTTAAAATTCAATCCATTATCATTGTATTTAATACAAACCACAGTATACAGTATGAATTTTAATAGAATTTTTCTGTTGAAATTTCGAATTTATTATGACTTTTTTTTTACGTACATACCCATGTATGCAACATGTATGAATACAATATTTGATTAAAAGGTGAGTGTGTTCATAAATTTTCCTTCTTTTATTTTGATAATTTAATTTTAAAACTAACAAACATCCTATCAAAAAAAAAAAATAGAGTAAAATAAAAATGAAATTTATTTTTGCTAAAAAACAAGAAAAATAAAAATTAAGTATAGAAGAAAAATTTTTTTCAGGACATAAACGACGAACAAAATCGCTTCGATGCCGATAAATATTTGGCAATGGCAAAATCTGGTAAACGAACAATTGCAGTTGACGATACAAATAATACTGAGTTAGAATCACCGGATCCTGAATAATACAATTACCTTTTATAATATCTACATATTTTTACTTTGTCTTTTTTAAATTTGTTCTTAATTTTTATGAGAAACAGAAAATACATGTCTAGAAATAGAGTAACAAATTGAATGATAACAGTAACGTGAAAAAAAAAAATACATATGTAAGACATGTAGATTGTGTACTACATATGTCCATGTAGTGATTTAGTTTTTGCACGAAAAATCAAAAGATTACAATTTGTATACAATATTTATGAAGGAAATTAACAAAACAAAAACATATATAATATCTTATCAAATGTAATAAATTATATTAAATTATTTTTTTAATTTAGATTTAATAATAATTTAATATTTTATTTTTTATTTATTTTTGATTATTTTTTCCCAAAGTTTAAAAAAATAATTCAGTCTATTATAGTTTTTTTTTCAAATTCGAAAACTTATTATTTTTTTATAAAATTATGTAATTTTATTAGATATTTTATTTTATGTCATGATTTTTAAATGCACACACAATATGTATTATTAAATATCTCATTAACAATTCACATGTTATTAAATCAAAAGAAAAAGAAATGAATTCAAATCTTTTACTTAAAAAAATATATATGTATAAATAAATAAATGAAATAAATTAAAAATTCGAATGAAAATTTAACAAATAAACAAAATACAATGCTTTAAATTATTATTTACAAAAATAAAGTGAATTTTTTGTATTAATTTTTTACATTTAAAATATTTTGCAATTATTATTATTTCCTAATTTATTTATTTTTTTTTTTTTTTATTTGATAATTTAATTAAAATTGATGCTTATGATAAATTTTTATAACGAAATTGAAAAAATTAAAGAAGCATAAATAAAAACGAATTTTCATTTGTTATTTGGAAGATCAAAATTTCGAGATTAAATCTTTTTTCTTTTAAATACGTATTTACATATTTTCTTATATGAAAAATAATTTTTAATTTTTATTTAAAACTGAAGACAAAATCAAATGTAAACATAAAATAAAAATATAAAAATATTTTACATTTCAGCAATTACTCGAAATAATAAAAATAAAATAAAAATTTTTAATGAACTGCCAATAAGAAATTTAAAAATATTTTCACCTTTTCGGTATCACATACATATGTATATTGAATTGATAACTGTAAAATAACAAATAGTGCCATTTCAAAATTCGTTTTTAAATAAAAAATATATAAAATATTAAAAAATTATTTAATTTTTATGTTATCAATTTTTATTGAAATTATTCTTTTTGTTTTTGTTGTAATTAATATCTAGTCTTAAATATCTTTAGTTTTAATATAATCAATTATTAAAATTGAAATCATAAATAAATATGCATAACTGATTAAAAGTTTTAGTAATTTTTAAAAATATTTTTTTTTTATTTAACAAAATTTTGTAATAATACTCAGGGTCTAGTTATTGAAATTCAGTTATTTATTTTCTTTTTTTTTTAACTCTGAGTAATAAAATTTGAAGTATAAATAATTTAAAATTGATAAGAAGTCTTAAAAGTCTTTTCACTAAAAATCAAATTATTTAATTAAAATTAATTAAACAACAAACAATGAAATTATTTTTCAATGTAAGTGAATTGGAGTTTTAAAAACTGACTAAATAAAAGTATATCAAAAACCGATTATGTATTAAAAGCAAAAATATAATGTCGATTACCCTCTATTAAATATTTAATCCAAAATGTATTAATTAAAAATTATATGAAAGAATAAAGTTTATACACATGTAATTACGGGTAGTTAATAATCGGAATCATATATACATACATATATTTTTTAAAATTTAAATAAATAAATATGCACGTATTATGAATTGATGATATCGATTTAGAAAATATTTAACTTATAAAATAACATTTATCAAATGTGTATCAAAACTAATTTTTTTTCTAATTTTTATTTAATCATACTTATTTGTTTCGTTTTTTTTAGTTTAAATTAATTTAATTTTTTTTTTTTTTTCATTTAAAAGGAAATATTCTTTTTGGAAATAAATGGAATACAATTAAAAATATAATATTTGAAAACAAAATCTTATTTTTAAAATATTCAAAATTCTCCATTACATACATACAAGTAATATTATATTCTTGATTATAATACATAGTCTGATAATATTATTAATAAAATAAATATGATTTAATTTTTTATGATGTAACACAATTAAATTGTTTAAAAAAAGAAAATAAAAATAAAATTAAATCATTACTCTTCTGGACTTTTTATTTATTTATGAAGTATTATGAGCAAGAATATTTTAATGAAAAGAAAATATAAATTTGTTTTGCTAAAATTTAGTGTATGTTTATTTATACATAATCAATAAATCATACGATTCGAAAATATGTCAATTCTCTTATTGATGAAATTAAAAGAATTGTTTATTTTTAAATTTTATTTTATTTTTACTTAATTTACATATTTTTACATATTAAAAAGTAATCAAATTTTAAATACAAAGTTTTTAATAGCAAAATCATAAACAGTATTCTAAATAACTTAAGAAAATAAAATTTTCTATGGGATAGCATAATTAATCATGTGTAAAATGTACATACAATGAATTCTAATCAAAATAATCTTCAATATCTATATCTGGATTGAGAATATCGTCACCATATGGAGTTATATCGATTTCATTTAGTATTAAATTTTCACACGTTTCTTCAAGACCAGTTTCACCAATTAAAATTGCTCCACGTAATTTTCCATTTTGTATAACGAATTTGACATATTCTTTATCAGATGTTACACGTAATAATGCTTCATAATCTCTTCCCAAATCTTGACCATTATATTGGCCTAATAATACAACCTGATAACCAAATAATGTTGTAACATGACCAAATAATTCAAAACAAAAATCTTGATAGATTTCTTCATTATTGAATTTAGCAGCCATACTTCTACCAGCCATAGCACCCATTTGCCTTGCCTGTGTCCATAATCTCATTTGAAACCAATTTTTTGAATATTCCCATCCTGCATAGCATACATCTCCTGCTGCATAAATATCTGGTATACTTGTTTCCATAAATTCGTTTACAAATATACCATTATCTGGTCCTTTTCTGAATTCGATATCAGTTGTATAATTCATTTGTGGAATTACTCCAGTTGCTGATACAACAAAATCACAATAAACTTTTTTATCATTTGTTAGAATAACTTTTAATGGATAATTATTGTTAATTAATTCATTTGAATTTTGAACTTTGATATCCTTTATCTCACAGTTGTAATGTATGTGAACTGATTCAGATAAATTTTTTAAATTACCAGAAATATTGATTTTTCGATGCCAATCAGGACCTAACGCAGCACCACGTTTATTTGATACAGAATGCTCATCACCATATTGCAAACGCTTTATTGTTGCTTTGTTTGTATTTTCATTTGATTTTGTTTCCTCTTTGGATTTTAAGCGATTCTGAAAGAACTGTGCTGCACCAGGGTCAACAAATGTTGATGAAATGTAATTATCCTTTATAACCCAATCGATTTCAATACCTTTAACTTCGTATGCAATCTCCGACGCAATACCACCATTACCAACTAAAACTAATTTTCGGGAATTTTTAATACGCTTTTGAAATTCTAAAACTGTTTCAGTATCACGTATGCCAATTACATATTCGTTATTGCTTTCAATTAATTTTGGTGTCGCTCCCGTACATAAACATAAGTATTGGTATTTTATTAATCTTTCGTTTTTTGTGTAAATCTCTTTATTTTTGGAATTAATAGATAATAGCGTATCAATAATCACTGTAACACTTTTATTAATTGAATCAATTCCACGTTCTTCGACATCAAATTTTGTTAAAGATTTCGCCAACGGTACTAAATTTGTGATTGTTTTAATTAAAGATGATTCTGTTATTAGAAGAATTTTTTTAGATGGACATAAAAATGCTAAATTTTCAACACATGATACACCAGCTATCCCACCACCTACTATAACAAATGTTGCTTCAATATTATTACTACTGCTACCACTCATCTTTTTAAATTAAATATTGAATTATTCAAAATTTTAATTTTCTTTAAGTTCTTTGTAATTATCGTAATATTCACTGTAATCAAATTTTCTAAATGGTACATCAAATGTTAATAAACCATAGTCTATTGCTTTCTCAACAGCAATTAATAATTCCAAATGTCTCTTTTGACATAATCCAGTTTTTGTATAACTAAAAACTTCACCTGAATGTGGTGATAAGAATTGTTTGAGAAGATCAATATTTCTATAATCTAAAACTAAGTACTCATCTCTACAAATTGGACATGGATTTCCAGTTGAAATAACACCTTTTCTAATACAAGTTTTTCTAGTTTTTTTCGGTGGAAATAAACCTTTATGATTACGACTGAAAGGGAAATTATTCATAAAAGTTAAAATTTTATAATGTAAGTAATTGTAACAAAGAGTGCATATTTTTAATTACCGATATTGTTCCCAAACTAAATAATCACCGTATGTTTGCTTATAAGCTTCACTTTTTAAATATTTAATACTTGTTTCAACTGGTATTATAGGAAAAATTTTCTCCTTTTTATTGCCTTCTACTTTTTCTGATTCAGATTCCTTAGAACAAAATCGAATAAAATTTATTTTATAATTTGATGAAATATTATTTGAATTTAAACTCTGATATGAATTTATAAATCGGCCAAATTTTGGTAAATTAAAAAATCGCAACATATTAATTTTTATTATATTTTTATGATTTTGTCAACTAGGTTATACAGAAAGAAATAATACAGAACGTTGGGAATTGAAATTTTGGAATGGAAATAAATGTGATCATTTTTATGAAATTATGCAAAGGCTAAACAGATGATATGGGAATTGGGATGAAATGAAAATTGAAAATGAGTTGCCGTGAAATTGACTTGATGATTTGATAAGTTAAGTGATCCCACTTGACTTGACAGTTTAATTTGGTTGGATTGTTGAAAAAAGATTAATAATAATAACAAAATCAAATAATACAAAAGGAAATTTTGAAATAGTTTTAACGTGAATTTATTTTATTGAATTATCTGAGAGATACAAATTTTGTTTAAATATGTAACTTTATATTTTAGTTAACATAAATTTGTTTTATTGCATTTCGGCATCGGCACTCGGCTTTTTGTTGAATTCAAAATAAAATCGGCTGTTCCAACCCAGTACATTTTGTTTTTTTTTATTTGTTTTACATTTTTCAAAAACTGCCAAAAACAAGACTATTGATTTGTTCTGTTAGTTGTGTTAGTTGTTACATCCAAGTTTTTAGTCTAGTTTTTTTTTACATAATGGGAATTCTAACAGATCCATCATTATCGAGAAGAAACCAATTTGGTCGTGGTCTAACAAAACATAAACGAAAAATTTGCATCATTTTGTATGTAACGTCTTTAGGTTGGTTTTGTTTACTTGCATTGAATGATTATAATCACGCTACATATCTTTCAGAAAATGCTCTTTCTCCAGGCAAGTAATCAAAATATATTTTATCTTGAATAGATAAATAAAGTATTTTCGATCTGATTCATTTTGTAGGTTTAGTGTATTCAGAAATCCGTTATAACTCAGCGAAATTTGCTCATGCATTGTTAAAAGAATTAGAGCTACAACGGCAAACATATAAAGATGAAATTCCATACTCATGGATTCAGGCAAAAATGAAACAAATTGGTCTAGAAGTGTATACACACAATTTCACATTACACTATCCATTTGGTGGAGGAAAGAAATTTGTTGGTAAGAATATTTATGGAATTTTAAGAGCTCCAAGAATTGGTTCAACGGAAGGAATAGTTTTTTCAACACCATACCGTCCAGTCAACTCAATACAAACAGATACCACAGCCAGTTTATCTGCATTACTAGCATTTGCTGATTTTGCTACTAGTATGGTGTTAAATGTTAATATAGAAAATCAAATGATATTTTATGTTTTTAGGTAAAATTTATTGGGCGAAAGATTTGATATTTTTAATCACTGATCAAGAACAGTTAGGTATACATGCTTGGCTAAAAGCATATCATTATGGTCAGCAGGGTGATAATTCTATTCTTGATGCTGGAAATTTGAAAGGGCGTTCTGGTTCTTTACAAGCTGCTATCAATTTAGAAATTGAATCATTAGACGCAGGCAAGTTCAATTAAAAAATACAAAAAAAAATTTTTTTTTTTTTAAATGTTAATTCTTCTAGGTTTCGTAGATGTAAAAATTGAAGGTCTTAATG
Source organism: Anthrax anthrax (assembly GCA_963971155.1). Taxonomy (NCBI): domain Eukaryota; kingdom Metazoa; phylum Arthropoda; class Insecta; order Diptera; family Bombyliidae; genus Anthrax; species Anthrax anthrax. The sequence continues at coordinate 26,671,460 of OZ020119.1, forward strand.
GTCAACTACCAAATCTTGATATGTTCAATTTAGTGCAACGTTTAGCTTTAAGAGAGAATATGTTCACCTCTAACAAACAACAGAATAAAAAACGCAGAAGTAATGGAAATTTCAAAGCAAATATCATGAACATGTTATCAATGATTACGACACAAGCAAATGGTGTGCCAACAGGTAATCATGGATTATTTCATCCTTATAGAATAGAAGCGTTAACTCTAACAGGAAGTAAACGTGAAAATTCAGGCTATGATAATAAACAGATAAATGCCCAGACAATTCTGAAAATGATTGAAAACATATGTCGAAGTTTAAATAATCTTTTAGAACGTTTTCACCAAAGTTTCTTCTTCTACATTCTGGTGACTGATGAAAGATTTGTATCAATCGGAGATTACATACCATGTTTGGGTTTGATAGTTGGAGCGTTATTAGTAAAAGGTTTTCTTTTATGGTTAAATGTTAACGATACGGGTGAATGTCAAGAAAAATCAAATTTAAATGAAATTGAAAAAGAAAAATTAAAAAATAGTACGATTGAGAAAGAATTCTCATATACAGAAATCGGGTATACATTTATTGTAGCACAAAGTATTGGATTTTTAGCTTATTATCTGTCACAAAATAAAATTTTAAGTGAATATTTATCTAAAAATAATTTTACTACTGAACTGGGGATATTTATTGTCTTAGCGGTTATTGTATTTATTGGAATTTTAACACCATTATTCGTCAAAATCAAAAACCAACAAAATGCAGAGGTATCATAAGATCTAAAAATTTTCATTTGCAAATTATAAAATAAATCATTCGAAATTTATTTGTATTTTTCAGTTATTACACATTTTGGCACTTCTATACTTGGCATCAATTTTAATTGTCATTGGACTATTGAATTTTTCTTTGGGTTTTATATTAGGAGTAATAACAACTCCATTCGCAATATTTGTGAATGTTGAACATGGAAAAGTATTCAAAAGGTATGTAAAATCCAAGATGAATTTTGAATTTTGAATTAAATTCTTTCTGTTTTTATTTCAGTTTCAGCATACTTTATTTAATTTTTTTGCATCCGTTATCTGTAGTTTACGGTATTGTCACAGCACTAACATTAAACACATTCCCAGAACTATTAATATCAGAAATCTTTTCGAGAAGCTTCAAAGCAACCGTTGATGCAATTGCATTTTCTGTTGTAGATTTAATTGTAAATTCATTCACTTTTTACATCAAACAAAGTTATTTTTTAATTTTCTAATTTTGTTTTTACTAGGTTTATGGAAATTGGCTGTTTAAGGCAGCAACTTTAACATTCCTAACATCATGGATTTTATTTTGGTGTTTATTATGGGCATCAAAGAAAGAAATTAAAAAGAAAATTAAAACTAATTAAAAGCGCTTTAAAAAATGACTATTATTTTTTTTTTTTGTTTAACAAATGCTAAGTATTATTGAAAATAAATTTAAAAAAAAAAATTAAATTTGAAATTTTATTTTTATCAACACTGTTAAATTGATTTTTTATTTTTGTGTTAAAATCGTTATCTTACTATAATGGAACAAAAGGTCATCATTTACTACGCTTAACACTCAAGTGTGCGTATAATTATAAATATATAGCACAAAAACTTTCTCTCTCATATATGAATTTCTTGTTAAACGATTGATTCAATTCAAATTTTATTGAAATTTGTATAAAATTAAAATTTTATTAATAAGTATACAGTTTAATTCGCTTGCTCATTTAGTTCAAAGTGAATGTTCGTTTTTCTTGTTTCGTTTTTTTTTTTTTTTTAATTTTCTTTTTTACTACACTGAAATGAAATTGTTACTATTTAAATTGTTATTATTTTTAATAATTTTTAATTTATATAAATGCAAATCAATTAAAAAGAATATTAATAAAAATGATACAAATTTACATTGTAAACAATATGATTTTGAATCAAAATTAAATATAACTGTTGGTAATAATATTACGGTAATATATAATTCTGCTTCGTGTAAAAAATGTTTACAAAAATTAATACTGTAAGTAATTTTAATATAAAAAGATATTTAAAATGATTATTATATATTTCGTTCTTAAATATAAAAAAAAAATTATTCTTTTTCTAGATTTCGTGCTTTACAAAATCGTTTTGAATTAGCATCATACAATGAATTAACTTTCATTATGTTAACAACTGAACATCAGGGTACTCCACAATTCAATGAATTTCAAAATAAAGCTGGAAACATACAAATTATTTCATTGCATGATATAATTAATGAATTTTTTATACCAAAAAGTTTCTATATATTTGATAAATGTTCACGTCTAACATATGAATTAACATCACAATTTAGTGAAGTACAAAATCAAGTTGTTAAAGCAGCAATATTGTCGACATGGTTTGATTCGCCTTGTGGCGGTTGTAATGTAAGTAAAATAAACACACAATTAAATATTTATAAATAAGTATATTTGAGAAAATTGTTTATTAGAATTTAGTACATAATCATAAAAAATAATTTTATGATCAATAAACTATTAAACTTGAATGAGAAATTAAATAATCATAAATGGACTATGAACTTTTTTAATATGTTTATTTTTATTTTCTGTCTTTATTTTTCTAGTTAGATGGAAATGATAGTTCATTTTATACAGATGATAATTATATAACATATGAAGAAATTGATGAGATACAACAGGAAAATGCAAATATAGAGCAACAAGGTTCTAATACAGAATTATTTAAAAGTATCGATAATACAATGATAAATTTAGATTATCATGATATTTTTGAAAATATTAATGATAATAATTCAGAAGATAATTCGTATATAATACCCTTAAAAATAATAATACCATCCGAACACATACATCTAAATAATTCATCTGAGTTATTAACGAAATATAATTATTTTGTATTGAACTTAAATGATAGCTCATATCATGAACATTTACTACACGATAATACAGAAAATCTTTATATAAGCACAAATATTAATAGATCAAATGAGAATAATTCAACAGAAATAGAAAATATTGAAAATAATGCAACTGATATTAATATTAAATTAATTAATAATGAAGGTTTAAATTATGAAATTACAAATAATTATAATATATTAGATAAAGATAAAATGACGACAGTGGCTGAATATCAAGAAATAAAACCAATTAAATCGGTTACAATTATAACATTACCAACAGATGAAACATCTGAAAAAGAATTTCGAAATGCCAAGGAATCATCAATTTATACAGCGTTACATCCATGGTTATCATTTAGATTAAGATTGGGACCGACTTAATTTTTTGAAAATTTATTTTACGCCATTAAATTTAATCACTGAAAATCTATTTAATACAAAAATTTCTTTTTCTGTGCCTTTTTCAATTAAATTAATTTTGAAATTTATGTTGACATTTGTTCGTCTAATGTTTTGGCCATCCAATCTGGTTCAGCAGCTCCAATTTTTTCAATTATTCCATTAACTTGATAGCATAAAGATTGAATTTGTTTATCCCAAAGTGGTAAAACTTCTCGGGCTATAAAAAAAAAAATTTTTTTTTAAGATTTGTTACTTAGTGAAAATAAAAATGCCTTTTTTTTTTTGTTATAATTTCTTACTTTCAAAATGTACGATTCCATCAATTTGATCAATATAACCATTCATTCGTCCTTCAGTTATCATTTGACTAGCAATACGCTCAGCTTTTGATGGCGAAATTTCTAGCAATGCACCTAGTTCCTCGAATGTAATGTTGTTGTAAAGTTTACTAGCTGACAATAAATTATGTTCGAATACAGCACGATCTAAAATTGATGATCCGTCTAAAAGTTTGAATTTCCAAGAAATTATAAAAGCATGAAAATTTTCTTTTCATAATATTTACCTAATGTACTAGCCTTTTGATGCAATTGTAATAATGCTTCGAATTCTTGAAGTTCTGATCGTCGTATAATTCGATCAAGATACATTTTTTCAAGAATTGAATATGCTGGTAAATGTTGACATCTTTCGTCTTTAAATAGTGTCGCTAACATTCTAGATCTTTGCTGACCAGCTGATGCAAGTACAGTACATATTAGAGCTTTTTTCAATGCAGTCATACGTTCACTTTCATCAACAATTGTTCGATACGATAACTCATTGTACCGTTGAGCTGCCTCTATGAATTTTCTAAAAGAATAACAGTTTTATATTAAATGCTTGTTATTGATAATATTTATAACTTACCTTCTGTAATCAAGTACTCTAGCGTAACAAACTTTATAAAGTACTTGCAGTTCTTCACTATCGGTTTCAGCTTGTAATAATGATGCACGATTTATAAACGCTTCAGCTTGTACTGGATCATCGTCTTCTAAATATAATCTTGCAATTTTTAAATATGTATTCAATTTGTAATCAACTGAATATTGTTTTTGACCGGTCTCCAATGGTATACCAACAAGTACATTGGCTGCTTCTCGCCAATTTTGATTTCTTTCATAAATTTGTGATAAATGTTGTCGTATACCTGCAACTTGTTCTTCAAACGATATAACTCTAGGTTGAACTTTATCTAAAGTGTAATGCGATACAATTTTGGATACTTCATCTGGTAATCTTGTTAAATGATATCCAACATCAGTTAAAATTTGTCTTGATATTACTAAACTTACATGTTCATTGACAACTACAGAGTATAAAAAGAGTGAAATTATAAAATAAAAAATAAATTTTTTTGATTACTTACTTGCTTCCACAAAGAGTTTCAACGTGTCAATAAGTTCATTACCAGTGTTTGTTAAAATATTTTCCAACAACTGACGATATCTGTGGTAATCAAAAATTAATGATAATTGGAAAATAAAATTTGTATAGAATGCGAAGAAAGTTGTTTTATTAATTGCACATTCGCCTAGAACTACTTACTTATCTGCCTGTTCCTTATGAGTACCGGAAAAGTTTATTAGAGCTACTAGTTGAGATCGTAAAATACTTGCTGTTATCATATTTTCTACTGTTGGTTATCGAAATATTTATTTAAATTGTAAAATTGAAATTCAAAAAATTTTATTTATTTATGATTTTATCTCTATCTTTTCAAGCTATAAATAAAAAATTATAATTGATATAATGTCAAGTCGATGAAATCAAAATCAACCGCTAAATGTCAAACTTCAACAAAAAAAACAAAAACCAAATTATTAGTCAGCTTGAAGACGAAATGAAAGTTTCCCAAGATTCCGATCTTCCGATTCATAAAAAATTATGAAAACAAAACGAAACGAAAACACGAAAATGACAATATGCGAAAATGGCGAAAGTGAAATATACAATTTTGATTTAGCCGACTAGCCGGGAAAAAGTGGAAGTTCTGGATCACCATCTTTAACGAATAGGTAGTAAATATTTTTCAATTAAAATATAAAAAAATTAATTATTTTAAGCAAACAAGTAAGTAACAATAAGTAAGTTATTAAAAAAATAAAATAAATAAGAAGATGTTAAAATATGAAAATGTAATCACACACGTAATTAAAAAAAGACAATTTTATTATATCTTAATTTACCACATTTTTCAGGACTTTATCTAGTTATCTACCACATTTGTCCAAAAATAAATGTCAACATTGAACATAATAATATAATACAATAATTAAGATTAAGACGGTGATAGTGGAAACAAGGAGTATTTTTTATGTTAGGCGAAAAGCGTTCAAAACGATTACGAGATGATGATGATAGAACTACCCTATCACAACAAAGTAGTGATTCAAGGAGTTCAGCCAAGAAAAGTTCTGAAGCTGGTTCTACCTCTAAACGACGGAGGTGTTGTGTTGACATAGTATCGAAGAGGTTGCACAATGAGGAAACTAAATTTTCTAAAAGTGTGAATGGTAGAGATGGAACACCTAAATTTGATTCTTAGATTTTTTAATTGGAGAAAAAAAGACTAGAAATTCTGAAAAGAAATGGAATAAACCCAGCTAATATGTCCAGTGTTTTACATAGAGCACGAGCTAATGCTGCAAAAGCTTTTAAAGAATTATATAATCTTTGGTTTAATCAGAACGAAAAAAACACGATATTTAAAAACTCTAGAAGAAAACGGAATGAGTTTAACTAATATGTCTAGTATTTTGCATGCAGCAAGAGCTAATGCTCCTAGAGCTTTTAAAAAACTATACGATGTTTGGTTCGATCAGAACGAAAAAAAACAAGACTAGAAAATGGAGTAGATCTATTCGTATGCCTAGTATCTTAAGTGGAGCTAATGATAAAAAAGCTTTTAAAGAATTATGTGACCTTTGGTTTGATACAGAAGGAAATAAACCTCAATATTTAAAAATTCTAGAAGAATTTTAATTTTCTAGAACTTAATTTTAATGTAGAAGGTTTTGGCCTAGCATAATATGTACATTTATATTATGTTTAATTGACTTCAACGTCTTTTCGGTTTACGTCGGCTGTAACGCACAGGTAATACCTACATTTTTTAAACTAAAATATAAAAAAATTAACTATTTTACAAGATGAAATTTATTTATTTAATTTAATTTAATTTAATATACATAATACACACATAAAAAGATATGAAGTTATTAAGAAAATAATATAAATAAAAAAATGTGAAAATGCAATTGCACACGTAATTAAAATATGACTATTTCATTATTTTCATTAAATTTAATCATCTTGTAAAGTTTGTAAAATTCTTGTTAAAAAGAAATTTTTTTCTGGATAATCATTTAATAAATTTTGCAATATAGTAATTAGATTATCATTAATTTCATGTTGTTTTTGAAATTCATTTTCTAATGTTGTATCACTTTTTTGTTTTGGCAAAATTCTATATGATTCTAATGTACGCAAACGTTTAGCACGATGTTGACGCTTTATAATTATTTCTAAATTATGATATTTTTGTAACATATTTTTTTCAATTTCATTTTGTATTAAATTATATTGCATTTTTTCATTTTCATAATTATCTTTCTTTTGATTAACAGTATTCAAAATTTCATCATATTCTCTAGTCATTTCATTTAATGCTTTTTCATTTAAATAAATTTCATTTTGTATTTGTTTAATTTTATTTTTATATTCATTAATTTTATGTTGAATTGTTGAACGTATTTTTATTTTTGATAAATTATTGATACTATTATTATTAGATGTAGCAGAAACAGAAATAATTGAATTTACATTAGTTAAATTTTCCATTTCACATTTTTGACGATACATTGCAGTTAAAAAAATTTTTTCTCGATGCATTACACAATGTTCTAAATCATTAATTAATTTATTTTGTGCACGTTTTAATTGATTATATCTAACTTGCATTCGACGTATTTCCATTTTCATATGATTAATATCGCTATCATTTGATTTCTCTTCATTACGCCAACGTACCATTTCTTCAGCCATTTTATATTTAGTTTCCCATGATAGAGCTTCATGATGTTTTTCTAATACGACTTCTTTTAATTGTTCAATATCTTTTGTCAAATCAGATATCTCTTGTTCTAATTTTAAAGAAGCCATTTCAGCATCCTAAATTATTATAAATAAAAACAAAAATTTTTATTAAAAAATAAAAATGATTTTAAACTCAAATTTATTTCAAATTTAAACAAAAAATTTTTTCCAATCTTACCCTTAATTTCTCAATAAAATCCAAATGTGTATGATAACAATCTTCTTCATCTTGTTCATGAGATTTTTTCTTTTCAAATAACTTACCACCAAGTAAATCTAATTTTGTCATTAAATTTTTTATTTCTCTTTTTAATTCTTGACCGAAATCAGATTTCTCCTGAAGGATTCCATTTATTTTCAATGATTTCTGTTCAAGCAACATTTTATCTGTAAATAAATTTTTTTAATTTTTGTAAGAAATTATAAAATAAATCATTTAAGAAATATGAACTCAACGTTTTCGAATTAATTGAAGCTCATTTATTTGTACAGATCTTTTCTCTGATAAATCAACTAATTTATGTTGTTGTGATAACCAATATTCTTGTGCTTTTTGAATGTCTTTATTAAGATCTTGAATACGCTTTTCTGTTTCATTAATCTGCATAGAATAAAAATATATATTCGTAATAAAAATTCATTGTAATTTATAAAAATTCAAAATTATTACAGAAAATTCAACAGCACTCATTTCTTTCCCATCACCAATTTCTCGAATCGCATCATCTAATTTTTGTCGTTGTAAATCAAGTGTTTTCGTTTTTATTTGAATTTCATATTTAGTTTCCTTAATTTCTTGATCATATTTTAATGCTTTTGCATCAATTTCATATTGAATATTACGTAATCTATCATTCTCTTCACGTAATCTTAATATTGAACCTTTTAATTTTTCTAATTCAAATATCATATTTGATAATTGTTTCTCTATCATTGTTATATTCTGTTCAATAAGTCTACGTTGATTTTGAATATCTTTTAATGTTTTCATTCTGTATACAGTTCCATTATCAGCAGTTATTTGATTTTCATTAAATTGAAAAATTTCTTCTTCTAATTTTTGTTGTTGTTGAATTTGTTTATCAATTTTTGATTGAATCAAACGATATTGTACTGATAATGAATTTCCTTCTTGCTGTGAAGATTTCATATCATTTTCAGTTTGTTTTGTTAATGCTTCAATTTCATCGATTTTTCTTTGTAATTTCGAAATTGTATCTGTTTCTCTGTCGACTATACATACAAAAATAATATTAAATAAAATATTTAAAAGTATTTTGATATCATTTTCTTTTGTTAATTTGCTACTTACTTTGTTTTTTAACAGTTTTCAAATTCTCAGAAATTCTCCTTTTAAATAATTCTAATCTTTCATTTTTTTCCATTTCTTTGGTAATCGCCTTTTTAATGCCTTCAATTTCATTTTCAATTAACTTTTGCTTTTCAAGTTCATTACTGGGTACATAAGAAATAACAAAAGAAAAAGCATATTTTAATTAATATTATTCAAAATTTAATAAGAATTCGATTTAATTATTTGCATTACATACGTTAGATTGTCTTTAGTTTGATATAAAATTTTATCACGTTTATTAATTGCAATTATAACTTCATTCCAAGCTTGTGTTAAACGTTTCTGTTCTTTTTGTAATACCTCTAAATCAGAATTTGCATCTGCAACACTACCATTAAGAATATCACGCATATTCCTTTGTTCTTTTATTTGTTCAGTAATCATATTAAGTTCTTGTTCACGTTTACATACTTCTGAGCTTAAATTGAATAATAACATATCAGTTTTACTTTTTTCTTCAGCAAAAATTCTCTGATCTTGTCCATCTTTACTAACTATTCTTTGTGCTTCAGCGACTTCATCTTCAATTTCTTTTGACCATTTTTGCATATTCAATTCAAGTGTTTGTAAATTCATTAATTCAATTTTTCGTTCTTTATGATAATTTTCTGCCTCCTTAAACATTACAATTTGTGCATCATATTGTATTCGTAAATTTTTTATATGATCTTCTTTTGTAATACGTTTTTCATTTATATTTTTTATTTGTGTTGAAAAATCATCTATAATCTGATTTTGTTGACGTATATCTTGCTGTAAATCATATAATCTGCAACCGACATCATCTCTTTCTTGCTCTTTAGATTTTATTGATAAATTCAATTCACATAATTCATCATTTAATTGATTTTGTATACGTGTTAAATGCTCATTTAAAGATTTTTGAAATTTCTCTAATAATGGATGATCATCTGATAGAATTCCAGCAAATTTTTCACTTTCATCATTTTCAGGATTTTTACAAATAACATTATCAAATTGATTTAAATTGTCTCTTTCTTCGTAATATTCCATATTTAATTTTTAAATTTTTATTTAATCTTTTTTTTATTTTTATTTTGAAAATATAAAATATTCGTTTTTGTTATTTTGAAATTATTTTAGAAAGAAAATTTAAAAAAAAAACAATTACATCAAATTGAAAACACATGAACTAGATAATAAATAATTTCCTTGTTTAATCGATTTTCAAACATTATAGCATCAAGCAACCGTTGTTATTTAATAGTTAAAAATTCTATGGTAAAGTTGGTTTGCATCATGTCTTGTGGATCATCGAGGGTATGTATGTGTGTATGACGTGCTGTGGCTCGTGCTCGTGGCTGTGGTTCAATGGCTTATCTATAGTGGCATATAGTGGGTTGCCTAGAAATTTATTCATTTGTCGTGGTCGTCATAAACAAATAATTTGTAGTTTGGAAAATGAAAAACATTTTAGTTTTATTTTTCAAAGCTTTTATTGTAAAACAAAAAAAACAATCACAATAATGTTTATGTTACAAAACAAACTATGGTAGTAAAAATGATCGTATGTTTATGTACATAACTGCACTTAATTATCATATGAAAATAGAAAAATTGCACTAATTTGAAAATCTGCACTATTTGTACGTTATAACAAAATGATAATGTATTTACATATATAGACGACTTATCAGCTTTCTTGGTATACAACCAGTTTTTGTATTCTTTTTAATTAATTTTTTATCCTCAAATTAAAGAGTTTTAAAATGCAAATTGCAATGCTTTCAATAAAAATTCAGTAATTTAATTAAATCCAAAACTGAATTTGTATCGAAGCATGACAACGTGTATTTTTGAAAATTTTTATTTATACCAATTAATAAATGTTGTTTTCTTTTTTCTTTTTTTAAATTCTAAATTAAATCACTTAAACTTAAAAATTCCTGTTGCCATCGTTGTGCTATTATAAAAATCATGATCATCATAGAGATCACTTATTAATTCAATTAATTCTGAACTAAATATTGCTTCATTTAATGCACCAGAAAATATAACACTTTTGATAATGTGCAATTTTCTTCTGCATAATTCTTCTTTATTTTCGTGATTTTCATAATGTCCAGCAGAACATAATGCCGATGATGATGATGATGAAAAATTTGAAAGAAATCTTTCAATTAAATATTTACATTTTGACAAATTTGAAGATGTTTCTGACTCTTCATGACTGTTAATTATAAATAACTTTGAATTTTCTGCATCTGTTGTTTCATAAATTGTATCAAATTTTACCGAATTAAATTTATCTGATATTTTCATAATTAATGAAACAACAAAAAAACATGCAGCATTCATTGGAAATGCCCTTATTATTGTTGATACTAAGCCTCTTGTAAGGAATGATAAACCTTCGATTTTATAACTTTGATTTACACAGTCACGAATTCCAAAATATTCTCGTTTACCATTCATCCCATCTGCTTGAATACGAGATTTTACCACATCAAAAGGATATGTTAATATCCATGATATTGTCCCAGCTAATCCTCCAGCTAATAGAATTTGTAAAGCATTAGGTGAAGATGTATATCGTGTAAGTAGCTCGTATGAAACAAAATAACTGGAAAAACCTATGTGACAAAAACAAGATTATTTTCATGTTGACAATTACCATTTAAAAATTAAAAATACCTGGTACATCTCTTAAAGCAGTTATTCCAAGACCACGAAATATCCCTCTAAATCCTTCAGTCTTACGAATATAATTTAAGCATTGAATTGGTCCTTTATGCTTGATTGTTTTATTTTTATTACATTGAAGTTGTAAACGAGTTTTAGCCAATTCCATTGGTGAACAAATAACACTTTGGACTAGACCAGCTACTGAACCAGCAATAAAATGTGATTGAATCGAATTTGGATCATTTGTATGCCGATTAATGTTTCCATAAACACCAAATACGATTGCATTCACAAATGCTACACCACCCATTGGACTAGATACGCCCTTATATAAACCTTTAATTGAATCCTTTGCAATGATTTTCTTAAAACAATCATATGTTCCTTTATATATTGGATTCCTAACATTTTGTGTTTGTAAATGAACCTTAATTGTATCAAATGGATGACCAACCAATACTCCAGCACATCCTGGAATTTTTTGAGTCTACATTAAGATATTTTATAGTGTTTCATTCTTATTGAAATATTATAATTATCTAAATTTTTGTTTACTTTATTTTTATTTTTGTATTTTTTGATAATGGAAATTTTTTTTAAATATTTGTTTATTATTATATAGAAAATAATCATTTAAACTGTTTACGTGTATACGTAATTTATTTAAATTTTTATTTTTTAAATTTGTGATAAGATTTTATTTATAGGGGGGTCTATCAAAAATATTTTCAATTGAATTTTTAATTATTATCAAATGAAAGTATTAAAAGAAATATTTAACGTAGATTATAATTGATCAATTAATTATTTTGTTAGTATGATTTAAAATACATACCTCCCAGGCAACCAGCTAAAAAATCAAAAGCCATTGTCTTAAATAACGATTATTAACACAATTATTATAATATTCCAACCAAATTTTGATGATACACCGATGATGATAATGTTGTATACTTATGGTCCTTATTATATTTGATTTCCGTTGTGTTATATAATAACTTAAAATATCTCTCTGAAATAATTAACAAACATTTTTAATGATTTTTTTATATATTTGTTTTGTAAATAAATTCTGTTTGTTTTTTTTCGCGGTATTAATTATATATATTACGTTTTAAATCGAGCTTAAATGGTCCGAAGAAGGATTTTGTTTAATTCAAAGTTGTATTTTGTTTTTCAGTCCAATAAGTACATATGTATATTATTTTCTTTTTATTCAAGGAAAAGCAAGAATTCAAACGTTTACACGCATAATATAGTATGAGTATGTAAATATGTACTTATATACTTATAAAGTATGTAAATATTTGAATTTTTGTATTTGTTTAAGATTTAAGCATTTAAAATTGAAATGTAATAAACTGATTGTATTTTCAATTTATTTTGTAGGTAATGAAATAATAATTAATTTTATATTAATTTCATATCATTCAACACAATATAATACCGTATTCTAATAAATTTTTGAAATTCAAAATTTTGAATTAATTGATATAAACATATTTAAATTAACTATAGGAAACAGATTATATATAGCATTATTTTTTGTTTATTAATACATAATTTTTGTACGCATGATTGAATATAAAAATTGATAAAAAATTTTTTAAAAACAAATTTCTACGTATGTATGTACTATATGTGCATACCATATACACATGTAATACAATAATGTGAACATATTTTTAAAATTAAATTATCACGTGAGTATTATAGTATCACATCTAATATATACAATTTTTGTTCGTTATGATAATAGACGTTATGCATTTACGTATGAAAATATATTTTTAAATTTTTAAAATTCGAACTTTAACATGTGAATTGACAAAAATTGTAAACTATGTATGTGAATAACACGATAATTTAAAAAAAAAATATCTGAATTATTAAGACATAATAAATAATTACATTTGTAAAGTACATACATAAGTGCACATGTGCGAATAAATTACATTTATTGAATAATAATGTATGTGTATTTGTACAGATTTAAAAAATAAACACATGTAACGTATGTTTTCTAATAGAACAAACCGCCTATATGCATATGTGTATATTAATTTTTTTAATTGATTATGTTTTTTGGACACTTTTTCTTTATAAAAAGGATATACATATGTACATAATGTATTTTATATCCTATACAAAAGGACATTCATTTGAATTTACTCTGTGTTATCATTTCTTTTTTTTTTAAATTGAGTTTTTTTTATTTTATACGATTTATTTGTAAAGCTCATACTTACCCTTCTTTTTAAAAATGTTTGTGAAGAATTGTATTTAAACCCCAATTAATAAAAAATAAATATGTACATATATTACAAAAAAATTAAAAAAAAAAAAAAATTATTCATCTAAATGTAAAAAGAATCTTTCAAACACAATTTTAAAATATTTTAAAAAAATTAACATCATTCTTAAAATTCAGAAAAAAAAATCCTCCTTAATTTGTCCTATAACTAAAATTAACAAGAATGACACTGTATTTTATTTTTATTTTTGTTTTTTTTTTTTTTTAATCCGGACACTTTTTAAATAAATTCGTGTATAACATTCAACCGATATTAACAAAAATTCACTAGAAAATTTTTCATAAAAATTTTATTTCTTGATTATAAAATTGTTATTAAATTTAAAAATGTGTTTTCATTTTGATTTCTGATCTGTTTTTGTTTGTATTTTTATTTTCTTTTGATATAATGGAAAATTTTGTTCATGTACATATACACATTTATAATTGTTATAATACAAAATAGAATTATAAATGTCTGATAATATTTTTGCCTATTAAAATCTATATTTTGCTTTTAATTTTAATTTAAAAAAAAAAATTATATACACAAAATTTTTTTTTTCTTTTAATATTTCAGAAGAAGAATAAAACCGTTAATATATGTAAAAATTTAATGAAGACTAATAGAAAAAATGCAAAAGAAACGCATAAGTAATATTAACATTTACGTAAGTATATTTTGTAAAGTTTATTTTGGAGCACATACGATTGTATGTGTATATGTGTATAGTTACATATATAATAAAATATAATCATTATACACAGTATACAAACAAATAACGTGACGATTGATAATAGATAGAAACCTCTCAATCAAATTTATTGTGTATATAAGAAGGTTATCTATTCCTTAGGTCAAATATTATATTTACACACATACATATATTTAAATTCATAAATATTAAACCACAATAAAATATAAACATATGAATAGCGTGTAAAATGTATAAATTGGTTAGTATACGTAATAAAAATTAAAATTTGAGAAAAAATGTAGTTTATAAATTAAAATACATGATTATATTGAAATTGAAGAAAAAAATCGTAATAACAATTAAGTATAGAACCATTGCTTGAAGGCTTCGTCATTTCTTAAATATTACACAAAAAAAAATCCAAAAAAATGTTAATTAATTATTCAGTGTGCCAATGAAAAATATTCTTATTTAAAATTGTTATAAAAGGAATAAATAATATTATTTTTCTGTTTTGCACACATAGATGGGCATGGAGGAAAAAAACAGTTGACAAACGTTATCAAACAATAATGCTAATGATTTTTTTTTTTTTTTAAATAAATTTCTTAAAATAGTCAAAGATAAGATTTTTGCATATACGTAGAACAATAAAAAATTATTTAAAAATGTATGTAAATAATTGCAATTGATATATTAAATGCATTTTGACCATTATATGTTGAATTTTCTGCGCCATACAATTATATTTAAAATATTTGTAATTTCAAATGATATCACTGATCTAGAATGATTCAAATTACATGCATCCAAAGTTAAGTTTCTTATCATTTTTAATTGTAATACATTTTAAATATGTATTTTTAATCAATGCATACAATATGTTTTATGGTTTTACGCAAGATTTACACTGTGTGATTGCATTTTAGCTTTTTTATTATTCAATAATAATAATAGAAATAAATTATTATATATGTACATATGTATGTGTGTAAAAATTAAATGTGACTGCATACATTAATCGCATGTGTATATATGTATCGTATTTATTTATTCTGAGCATATTTACATATAAAAGTTATAGACGACGCGATTGATATGTAACTGATACGTGTATCAGTTTTACTTCTTGAAAATTTGCAACAGTTTACAAAGGGATAGAAAAATAATTTTTTTTATAACACTTTTTTATTACTTTGATATAAATTTTATTTTATTTGTGATCATAACGTCATCAATACTTTTAATAATTAAAATGTTTGATAACAGATTATACACAGAGAATAATTTACGACGACGTATTTCTGCATCTCGTGAAAATACATTAGAAATTCAAATATGAATTTTTCCGTTACAAAATTTTAAATTTTAAATATTTCTAAGAGTATTACGTATTTCCGTTCAAGTATCAATTTTTCATATTACATTCACATTTCACATAGCATTTCATATTTTTCATATGATTGAGTTGATTTATTTCCGGTTTCTAGTTGTTTCAATTTTTTGTTGGTTGTTTTTTTATTTTGTGTTAAAAGTTAAAACTGAAATGGATATGAAATGAAGTGTTGAAATGTGAATTCATATTTCACTTTCACATTATTTCACCCATCCATCCATATGTGAGTCAATTTAATTTAAATGTCAATCTATAGAGCAAAAGTTGTATCAATTGGATATTTATAATTTGCATCTCGTCCTCGTCTCGAATTTAAGTCAATTTTTACTTCTTTGTTTTTTAAAATTTAAGCAGTAGATTGTAGCATGTAGCATTAGTGAAAAAGGTGATTGCTATAAAGTATTTTAAAGGAAATGCACAAATTTACAAAAATTTTAGACGATTTTTTCTTCATAAATATTTAATAATTTATCACTCTTTTGTAAAACAATGAGTAGTAGCAGTACTGAAATTCCAAATTCGAAATCGATCGAAGAACTTTATACGAAAAGAGAATTTTATATAGGGCTGATTTTAGCAATATCATCATGCTTTTTCATTGGATCAAGTTTTATAATCAAGAAAATAGCATTGATTAAGTTAAACAGAGGAGGTGAACTAAGAGCTAGTGCTGGAGGTTTTGGTTACTTAAAAGAATGGATTTGGTGGGCAGGGTTATTAACAAGTAATTAATAAATTTATTTTTGTGAACAATTTTAACTAATGTCATTCATTATTTTCAGTGGGCATTGGGGAAGCAGCAAATTTTGCTGCATACGCCTTCGCACCAGCATCATTAGTCACCCCATTAGGCGCATTAAGTGTGATTGTATCGGCTGTGTTATCATCAAAATTTTTAAATGAACGTTTAAATTTACTTGGAAAAATTGGCTGTCTGCTATGTGTGATCGGTTCAACAATAATTGTTATACATTCACCAAAAGAAGTCGAAATTGAAGATTTAAAAATTTTATTTATTAAATTACAAGATCCAATATTTATTTTATATATGATATTTGTATTAGTATTATCTGTTTGGTTAGCATTTCGTATAGCTCCACGTTATGGTCATAAAAATATCACTGTATACATTCTATTATGTTCATCGATTGGCAGTTTAACGGTGATGTCATGTAAGGCATTAGGTTTAGCATTACGTGATACAATATCGGGTAAATCAAATGATTTTGCAACTTGGATGCCATGGTTTTTAATCATAACAACAATAATATTTATTGCAATACAAATGAATTATTTAAATAAAGCATTAGATATATTTAATACATCGATCGTAACCCCTGTTTATTATGTTATGTTTACAACATTAGTAATTATCGCATCAGCAATTTTATTTAGAGAATGGACAAACATGGTATTTGAAGATGTACTTGGTGACTTTTGTGGCTTCTTTACTGTTATAATAGCTGTATTCTTACTGAATGCATTCAAGGATATGGAAATAACAATGAGTGATGTACGAGGAATTATGAGACCAAGACAACAAAGACAACATTTACAAGAATTAATCAGAAATAATAGTTTTCATGAAAGATATGGATCAAATGATATAAGAAAAATCTGACTAAAATATAGAGAATGAAATGAATAAGGCAACTAATTATGATCTAATGGATTTAAAATATTTAAAAAAAAAGTGTATTCTTTAGCATGTAGTATGTAGTGATCACATCACATTTCCAAATGTATAGTTTACGTAGAAACGAAATTATTATATTTTTTATACATTCACATCATGTAATTTATTTAAGTAGGAAAAAAGTAGCAAATAAATATACTCATACGTATTCATTATAAAAAACTTAATAAATGTTTTTTATTTTCTTTACATTTTCTGAATATGACTGGTATAACAACAAATTTAAAAAAATTCCTTTGATAAGAGATTATTGTGCTTTTGAACTTTAGTAACAACGTTGTGTGAATCAGTACTTTATTTAAAAATAAAAGCAAGAATAAAAGAGGCGACAGATGATTACGACGTATATTGTGGAATATAATATGATGAAGCCATCAATATTTCATGTAAATTTAATATATGTATGTTCCAAAGTAAATAATGTAGGTGATAAGATAAACAAATATAAGTGTTTTATAAAATAAAGGATAGCGGTATACGTTATCTTATCTACATGTAAAATTATATATTTACCTATAAAAATCAAACCTTGTATTTTGCTACATTTCATATCTTTATTTTGAATGTTAACTTTGCATACTTTTATACGTTGAAAGAAACGGAGTAATTCAGAAAAAAAAATTCTTGGTGCATAATTAAAAATTATGTAGATATGTATGTACATATATTCATTTTATCAAATTTAATTCCCCTATAATGACCTCTGCAGGGCATGTCAAGATGAGGAGGAGGAGGAAAATGTTGAGCACCTCCTCTGTAATTGCATGGCGCTCTCTAGAAGTAGAAAAATTTTTCTTGGAGTTGCCTTCTTTCAAGATCTCTCTTTTTGGAGAGATTTCGGTTAAGAGGCTTTTGGGCTTTTTGAAGCGCTCGAGGTGGTTTGATCTCTAAAAATTCCTGGTGTGGTATCACAATGGGCCTTTCTGGTCTAAGTGTACTTGCTGGGAATTTGGCGAGCAATCACCTCTACCTACCTACCCTACTTATCAAATTTAAATGGACATAATAATTATGTATTACAATTTACAATTCATATTTTTAATCAACTTTTTTTCCTGTTTGATTTAAATGCATTTGAACTTCAAGGATCTGAAGACTAATGAAATATAATTATAGACTAATGAAATATGTATGTACTTACATACTTTCAACTTTGTCCATCACTCATTAGCTGCAATTGAGCGAATATTTTCTATAGTTCATGCCTCATGGAGTCAGGGGTTGTGTGTGTGTCAAATTGTATGACGTATTTATTCACCTTAGAAACAAAGGATGAATTTTAAAGAGGGAGGAGTGTATTGTATGGACCAACTTTTAGAATTACAAATTACACGCTATTTCCGTCGCTAATTTCATTTTGTGACGTTTACTTTCGGATACCCTGTATTGTTAAGTATAAGTATTGTATAATCATGATTTTAATTATGTTTATGTACATTACATACATATGTTCATATGTACATAATTCTCTCTGAAAAAGAATTTTAAGAGCAAAAAGAAAAAAATTCCATAATTCTCATTAATTATTATTATTTTGAAAAAAACTTTAATTACCATCACGTATCATTATGTTACTTATTCATTAAATTAAATTCTTTTCAAACAAAAAAAGTTACCTGTAGCTGTATTATCAGTAATAATGAAGATGAAAACAAAAATTAAGTGTTAAATACGAGTTATTAGTATACTTGTATGTACATACTTGTATTACTGGAAAATGTTTATTTTAAATGAATTATATTCAAAGCGATTTTTATGTTACGTAATCATCTTAACATCAATGGCATACATTTTATAATAAAACTAGAAATATTGCTGGTATTGATACTTCGTAGTTTTGAATTGACCTGAACAATGTGATATTTTTTTGTTTTATTTTTTCTATCTGTTATTTTACCTTTAAATTTCAAATTTTTTAATAAACTTTTCAATTTTATTGTTCCAATTTGCACATTTTGAAAATGTTTTACAAAATAGACGACACAGGTATGAATAAAATGTAACAGAGATTCGAAAACCATGCCAATGGTATGTGCATACCGGTAAAGACTACTATAGGTACTTTGTCTACTAATATTATGCACTTAAGGTCTTATGGGAGTACATATGTCTTTTTTCTTCTCTCATAATTTCTAATTAAACTGTTTCACGAGCAGTATTGCCACAATTTACAAAGCTTTTATCTTATATCAGATGAATTTTTTGAATATCAATACATAGTGATGTAAAATGGTACCACTTTAAGTAATCGCCATAAGACCTTTAGTGCATAATATTACTGGACAGAGTATAGTGTCGAACATGGTTTCGAGATATGGTCCTTTTCCATGATGTTCGGGTAATGCTAGGTTTCATATCGTTAGTAATGAATAACTTTGAAGATTTCTAGTATTAAAATTATATATGTATGTATGTACCTAACTTAATATATAAAAGAGAAGTACGTTAAGTAAGTTAAGCTTTGTTATTTGACCTGTGTGTCATCAGTGTAAAACATATGAAATATCATTCGTCTTAATTTGATAAAGTTAAGACCACATGTAGATAGGCAGGAAGCGAAGCTGAGATGAATTTAGATACACAAACACATTACTTGTTTTTTCTTTATTTATTCCATAGAATGTATAAAACGAAAAGAATACTGTTCGGATATTTGGAATAAATTGAATAAAAAAACAAAATAGAATAAATGGTTTTATTAAAATGGGTGGAAAAAATAATTTATTTTTTGTTGTTATTGGAGAGCTAGGTCGGAAATTTTTGTATTGAAATAGTGTAATTTATTTATTTGATTAAATTATTTTGTTATGACATACATAACCCTATTCAGCCTTTTGGCCTTCACTGTCATAAATTTTACAGATCACAAATTAAAAGTAGGATTAATAACATTAATTCTATCAGTCTAAGATAAAAAAAAGAATATGTTCTGGATATTCCGAACGAATAAAGAAATACGGAAAGGAATTTTTTTTTTTTAGAATAAAGAAATGCATATGGAATATTCCGAACCTTCAGAATGAATACAGAAAAACAGCCGTTATCTTTTATATGAATAGTGAATATGCACAATGCAAGCAGCACGGAGCTGACCTTATAGTTGCTGATTTTATTCAGATAGGATCGTTACTGAATACTGATGAGTGATGTTTACTTATTAAAGCGAAATAGTAATATTAGTAATGTATTCTTTCGGAGATTTTATTGATTTAGTGTATTAAACTTTGCATAAATTTATTGCGCTAAAATTAATAGTAGCTAAAAAGCTTATACAACTTAGTATTCTTTCTGCCTGCGTGTGATTTAAATACTAAACTTAAAGTGCTATTCTTTTTTACACTATGTAAATACATATATACGAAACTTTTTACGTATCTTGCAAAACCTATTAAAATATATGCACAGGGTGTCTCAAACTTAATTTCACTTTTGTGCTCAGATTTTTTCAAGCAAAATGTCCAGATTATTACAAAAAAGACGTGTTTATAATACCTCAACTTCAATAACTTCATTTGTTTTTATTTGATTTCAGTTGACTACTCCTTGTTTGATAATGGAAAACTTAAAGCTTTAACATTCTTTTGCAAATAGTGTATGTTTTTGGTAAAGAGGTTGTTCAAAATATATTGTCTTAAATATGACGTCATATACTACACATATCAATAGAGATCGAAAGGTTTAGATCAGAACGATTTCTGGCTAAATACAATATGTTAACTCATATACTATATACTTATACAACAACTGTACAAATACCCTGTATATTATATTTAAAACTTTTTTGTTTTATTTTTAAATAGATATCTCCAACTCCTAGATGTTAATGATGATCTGATGATTGTGGCTACAAATTAAACATGCACAAAAAAATTACTTGTATAATAATTAACAATAATAGTAAAAAAAAGTTATGAATTTTCTTAAAAGCCCATCTTCATTTGATATTTTTGGTCAGTTTAAAAGTGTTAACGATTTAGTTAAGTTTTATATTGATCAAGTATATGTATACATCTATAATAATAAATTCTAGTATATTCGAATAACGCGATGCATTTAATTTAATTAGAAGCATCGAAAGTTGCATATCCGTATAATTCTAACGTGTTTTCTCCATTTTTCATTTGAAGTTTTCTCAAATATACGTAAATCACTATGAATTCAATAACAGTAATTAAAAATAATTCATATTTTAAATTTTTATTATTGATTTTAATAAATCTAGTGATTGTCATAAATAACGTTTATTCATTACCATCATCATCGTTATTATCACTTGATGAAATTCATATTGATAATATAAATATTAATAATAATAAAATTAAAAATAATTATTGTAAACCAGAATTATGTAATATATATAATGGTACTGATTATAATTTATTAAATCATGTCGGTTGTAATAATAATAATTCAACATTTTCAAAATTTTGCCCAAATGATGTTCAATATGTTAAAATGACAAAACGTCGTATTCGATTAATATTAGATTTACATAATACAGCTAGAAATAAAATTGCTTTAGGTATTATAAAAAATTATAATTCAGCTGAAAATATGCCAGTTATAAAATGGGATAATGAATTACAATATTTGGCTAGTTTAAATGTACGGACATGTAAATTTGCTCATGATGAATGCCGTAATACTGGTAAGTGTAAAAGATTGACAAACATTTTCGATTATTTTTGGACACGTTTTCATCAGAATAAATACTCTCCATGATTTTTAATACTATTGAGCTGCCAGCCGTCGTCAATGGTGTGCCGTCAAATAATTGACGAACTTTGAAAAAAATTAGTTTTTTTGCATATTAGTGACGTGTGACGTGAAAAACATGAAATGTTGAGAGCCTGAACTGCGAGTGAACTGAAAGGCCTCCACAGGGTCTGGACCATAATATAAAGACAAGTGATCTTTACGGGCGAAAATAAATTTATTTTAGACAGTCCTGAAAATGCTCAGGGCTCAAACATTTTTTCTTTCCTATATTTACCGTTAAACGCTTTATGTTTTAGCTTTCTTTTATCTCTTTTACTTTTACAGAAAAATTCCCTTATTCTGGACAAAATATCGGAATTAGTTGGCAGAATCCACCATTTCATTCGAATTCGAAACGAATTAAATTAATTATTGGTCTATGGTTTGATGAATTCAAAGATGCTAATATGTCATTTATTAATTCATTTGAAGAACATCCAGAAGGGTAAGTACCTACATAATAAACGTTGAAAGTGTGAATGAAACCATTAATAGATAGAGATATCATAAGTACACAAAATCTGATCAACACAATCGTCTTTTTACAAAAATAATTCATCCTTTAACAGATGGAATACACCTGTCCTTAATATAAATTATTATTTTAATAAATTATTATTTTCTATTTGAAATCCTGTAATATGACAACAACGCAAAATTAAAATATATGTACTGATTATGATTCTTTATTTTATGGTAATACGTATACCTACCGACGTGTGTATGTTCGTATGTGTTATGTGCATGGATTAACATTAATCATTGTAGTTACCATAATTCGAAAACCATTTGTAAGTCTATTCATTTAAATATATTCTGTGACTGTGATTTTAAAGTCACTAGACTTGAAATTTATATAATTACATTTTATTTTATGAATAAAAAAAATTAAAATATAAAAACAAACAATAATGAATGATAATAATAGCAAATATGTATGTTCGAGTACTCGTACATTAAAAAAAAAAACTAAGATGTTTATATTTCCAGTGTGCTTTTAATTATGGTTTTCAATTATGATTAATTACACTTCTGCAATTTCAATTATACTCCATACACTAATTCAATGCAGTTAAGGTGTTATTATATAATACGAGATTAATTTTTTTAATATCAATATACAGCGACGTAAAGTAGTACTACTTTATCTCATTTCCATGAGACCTTAACTGCATCGAATTAATGTGTGGAGTATACTTATATGTATATGTATATTTTTCATTATCTTTTTAGATAATTTGGTTTTTGTTTTCAATGTTTTAAATTAATTTGCCTCACATATGAACACATTTCTATACTTTAATTTGGTATGAGCGGTTTAAATTGCTCTATTTTGTAATTTAATTAATTTAATAAAATATAAATAAATTTTTTGTAATTTGAGTTATGCAACTAAATATTGTTGTTATTATTGCAAATTGTGTTTGTTTGTAAGATATTCATATAAATCATGTACATACCTACATATATAAATAGTTTAAAAGTATTACACGTAATCTAAAGAAAGAAATACTACAATTTCAGTAGAAGATGGACGTTTTCAAGAAAACAGACTTTTATTGATTTCTTTAAGTTTATTTTCTTTTAAAACCCTCTTTAAACTTAAATAATTTTAAATCTGCAACGGCCAAAATATCCTCAGCGTTCTATGTATACGCTTGTTTTGATGACTAATGCGATCATACATACATACTATATATATGTTAATTACTGACTATTCTCGTAAAAGCTATATTATTTTATTATTTTTTTTTTTTTCATGAATATTTTGTAGACGGAAAATTGGTCATTTCACTTTAATGGTATCGGATCGTGTTAAACGTGTTGGATGTTCAGCAGTACGATATTCGAACGAAAATAAAAAAGGATTAACATTTTTAATGGCATGCAATTATGATTTTAATAGCATTTATACAGAACCAATATATCGTGTCGGATTACCGGCATCAAATTGTAGCTCATTAAACAAAATTAACCGTTATCCAGGCCTATGTGATTGGAATGATGACGATGATGAAACTGATTACGATATAAGTGAAGAAAGCTCAGAATTATTCGATAATATACCATTAGAATTATTAGAATAATGAAAGGATACAATGTGAATATCTTGATCCTATTATATTATTATTGTAGAATTATGTAAGTACATACTTATATACATACGTACAAACACAAGTGTATAATTATCTATGTCCCGAATTTGTCAACGTTATTGCTTCCAAATTTTCATCAGTTTTTCAATTTTTTAAACTGAATATAGGTATTTGCTTATACATAGGTACATATGTACATACAGCATATGTACGTACGTCTAATAGCATTATTATCGTTCTTCATTTAAATTTATTTAAAAAAATGTCTGCATATCAGTTAATATACATACATATGTACATCCATATATTATTATATAACTGTTAAATGTTATTGCATTCCAAATCTTCAAGAATTCAAACAATTATAAATATTGAAACGGATGCTTTGTAAGATATGATATGGGTACCTATGTACATATTTTAAAATGATAAATAAAATTAACGAAATAACTTTTGATAGTCGTACAATTAATTGTGTTGACTTTGTAATTATTAAAATTTTTAATGTAGAAATAAAAAGCAATAGTATAAGTAATAATTGTATTCTATGTAAAAATAAATTAAATTTGCTTTGCTTAAATTAGTAAAAACAAATTAATTCTATAGAGAAGTTCCATCTACATGTATTAAAAACAAGAAGAAACATTGTAAAAAATTAAAAGAATTTTTTTTTGTTTTATTAGCTTTTTTGAAGGAAATTAACTTTATACACATTACACGTGTATCAAATATCAATTGCACACTATACATTTAATTACGCATTTATTTGAAAGGGCCTTATCTTGACAATGAACTTTTGATTGTTATGTTTTTGATTGACACATACTGTTTTTTTAAAATATAAACTTGAAAAACAAGTTTTGTTTATTAACATATTAAAACTGCGGTTAAATACTTATGTACATATCATTGTACATATGTATATATATCGAAAGCTTAAAAAAAAATAATAATTTTTGTGCATAATAGTAAAAACTTTCCTCAATAATTTTTAATGATTATTAAGTTACGCTAACTTTACATGAGTCCTAATGCAAGTTTCAAATTGGTTTCAAACGTGCACGCACACATTCATATCTTTCTTCACATTGAATTTACGCCTATTTCGACTTTTCTTACAACATCGTCGAGATGTCCTTCAAATTATGGTCTCTATTCTCATAGTCACGTCACGGATTGACGATTGTCACTGTTATTTTCACTTCACTTTTTTAAAGCTATTCTTATAGTCACGGAAAGTGAAGTGACAAAAAAATAGTAAAAAGTTCTCTTCCTTCAAAATTTTAAAATTTGTGCATTCTAATGAAACTGCAGTCACATCAATGTGATGATTTCTGTGACGATTGTCACGCAAGTGACTAGTAGAATACCTATCTTTTACTGTCACGGTGACAAACAAATGACATGACTACAAGAATCGAGGCCTCTGTATATATATTTTCTAAACTAAAATAAATAAAAAAAGTTTTTAGAAAAACATAGGTACATACGAACATACGACATAAGTACGTATTAACACCAAATTTTTGTAAACAACCCTACCTACACAAAATTTTCTCAAGCGAATACAATTTTCTGTTTTTTATATCTATTCTCAAATTTAAAAACAAAAAAAACATAGGCATGTACAGTAACGTATTTACACCAATTTTCTATTGTTGAAATATATTTTGTTATTCTTTGTTTTTATTTTCAATATTTCATTATTTAAATATCAGCTTTTTTCACTAAAATTAGTAATATTTTGTATACTTTTCCAAAAAAAAAAACTTTCATCAACTGTGCAATATCTTTTTATAAATATAATATTACTATTTTATCTATACTATAGTCTGTACAATAAACGTATAGGTGTAGTATATGCCTACTTAATCTATAGTCGATTCTCGTTATAATCTGTAATCTGATATTTTTGACGCAATACGAATACAAAGAGAACAACCTACAAGTTGTGTGAAAGGGGAAGGAAGATATTCAAATATTTACCGTTACAGAGATAAAACTTTCGTTCAATTTGGGTGCAAAGTTATATAAAATTTAAAAAACTTTGTAAACTTTATTTATTGCTAATAGAATGATATCGAAATATGTATGTACATTTGACCCAGTTAAACGAAGTTTTACTGTTTATAGAATCTAACATATTTGTATACATATGTATGTACGTACATATATTTTGAAAATGTGAAACAAAATATTCATTTGTGCAATATTTTCCTTTGTTTCGTTTATTTTTGTTTTTTATTTCGACGTATTGTAATGTATAATTGAATAAATATTTAAATAGTACATGTGTGTACACCACAATAGAAACAATATTATTCTTAAAGATTAACATACAAGTGTATGTTTGTATGTATGTAGAACAAAATTGATCTATTCTTCTGTATATAAAAGAACCAAAGAAAACTTCTTGCAATAGCATTCGTTATTAATCAGTTATCAGAGTGTTATAAACGAAAAAAAAAAAAAAAAAAAACACCTCTGTGTTAATTTAAAAAAGAAAAACAAAAACAAAAGTGATTAAAAGAAACTTTAAAAAAATGACACGATCGTTCGTGAAGAATTCGATTATGTTAACGATTCTTATTAACTACTATTATGTTACAGAAGCTGATTATTGTGATAAGAGCCTCTGTCCTCATGCTGGACCACATATTGCATGTGATAATAATGGTGTAAGTAAACATCCTCATGTCGAATAATATACCTATATTAATATTATGTAAAAATTTTGTTTACGATTACGATACGAATATGCATTTATTCAATGAATTTTGAATATTTGTTTCAATTCGTGAAAAATGAAAAATAGCCAAAGGATGTTTTTCTTAAAAATGTGCTATGATTTTGTTCCAATTTAACTAATATCATAAAACTAACATTTTTATGAGTTTCAAAATTGAAATATAAAATTTGAACTTTTCCTGATCATTTGCAAAAAAAGAAAATCAAGAAAGAATATTATGTAGGTAGTTCAGATTTTATTAATAAAAGAAAAATTAGTATTTGTTTTTATAGAATATTTAATTTTGTTTCCATATTTTTATCTTTTTAAAGTTCTTAAATTCATATTTAAAAATTTTAAGGAAAAAGTTCAGCCAAATATTAATATATGGCATAAACTAATATAAAATACATATAACCGAAACCACCTCTTCAAAATTGCAACTAATGCGTTTGTTTGCAAAATTTTAACTTGCTTAGATTTTGATTTCGATCAGTTGTTACCTGTTGCTTTGGATAAAATGGATAAGTTTAATAAAATTTTGTTCCAGAAGAGTGAACACTTATAAATTTTCAACTATCCAAGAAATTCGACTTTCCATTTTGTAACTGTATTATAATATGTGACTGTATAATTGTTATCTAATTAATTTCATTGTTTTAATTTCGTTTTTATTTTTTATTTTTACTTAACTTTAATTACTAGACATTAGGCTCAAATTGTCCATCAAATGCTCATATTATTGATTTATCAAAATTGAAGTTAAATATATTACATAAACATAATCAATTGCGCAATAAAATTGCATTAGGTAAACAAAGTCCATATAAGAAGGCATCTAAAATGGCAACAATGCAATGGGATGATGAATTGGCCAAACTAGCTTCATTAAATGTTAAACATTGTCAAATGAGACATGATAAATGCCGCAATACACTTAAATTTCATCATTCTGGGCAAAATTTAGCGTGGTGGGCTGGTACATCAGATTCTAATATTATAGACCGTGTTATTAAAGCAATTGAAGATTGGTATGATGAACATGTGTATGCAGATAACAATGTTATTAAAAATTATCAATCATCACCTGGGTGAGTGTGTCTACTATATCATATTCGTTTACTGTTACATACATATACAATAGGTACATCTAAATCCCATTTAAGTTTTATCAAACAAAATCATACGTTAAAAATTTTAATAAGTTAAAGAACAGCCTTGACCTGAGAAATAGTATAATGCATCAATAACAATTCTGTTAATACTCGTAAGTTTTGATAAAATAAAAAATTGTTTGGGCATAGAAGGATTTATCATTAAACCGTCATGGTAAAAAATGTATACTTTTGGTAAACGGAAGATTTGACGGAAAAAAAGGTAAACAATTTTGAACTCTGAAATATAGAATTTCGATTGATATCATGATCACCAAAGGATCATGCATTATGGTGTTTTATTTATTTAAATTTTAAAATGGCAAACATTTCTTTAACGGCATTATTCACCGTGTACGAGTATATAACATGCGTCTTTTACCAAAATATATATAACTGGTTCAATCACATGAATGATCAGGAACCAAGATAGTATTAAAAATGTGTGTCGTGAGACCAAGGTCGTTTCACATAGATTCTATGTATGTACATATGAATATGTATATCTGTATTTGTATGTTGTATTGTTCAACTATAGATTAACATTTTTATATTTTGTAAAATTTTGATTTGATATTTCTGTTGCATTTTAAAAATTATCATTCATTACTCTTTTGTGGTTCATTGATTTAAAGTCAAAGTAAAGTTTCTAGAGGAAGAAAATGGTTATTTATATTAGTTTTTTGTTTTTTTGTTTTCTACTTTTACGCGTAGAAAGACGTATGGACATTTTACTGTAATGGTAGCTGATAGAAATTTTAAAGTTGGTTGCGGTGCTTTAAAACTGAAACGTGATAGATGGTATGAATATTTTATTGCATGTAATTATGCTGTTACAAATATAATAGATCGACCAATTTATGAATTTGGCAAACCAACATCAGAATGTAAGACAGGAAAAAATTTAAAATATAAAGGATTATGTTCAATTAACGAGAAATATGATGTTTAATATAAAAATACAACAAAAAAAAAAGCTAAAACAGTATAATTTGTATGTGATTAGAAGTACATTTGTATGTACTGTATGCCGTATGGTGGAAGAAGGTGTACTCAGAAGGTTTAGGTATTTTTCAGCTACTCTACTAGATACTTCGCCATCCTATATACCGAATACCGATCCATTGTGAGACAATACTGAATGATACATCTTGCTTGTATCATTCCATCATGCATATACTATATTTCACACAGTTTCAATGTATGTATGTTTAAATTTTTTTGACTCAAAAATAATGTTTTATTCTCAATTTAAAAAAAAAATCCGAACGAAAAAAAATGTAGTTTTTTTCCCAATACCAAATGTAAAATTTGAATAATTATTAGGCAGGCGTTAATTAGTTTTCTGTAAAATCTATTGTTAAATTTAAAAATTCGATTTAGTACGAAAATTCACTTGTCAAGTTCACAAATTCGATTTTCGATTCAAATCAAAGTTATCACAAACTAATAACTTTTTTTTGAAGATAAGTCTTAACTAGAAGTGAAGAAAACCAAGATCCATAAAATATACAAAATATATATATATATATTTTTTAATATATATATATTTAACCAAACCAAAAATATTTATATTTTCGAAGTTCAAGATACGTTTAACTTCAAGATAACTCGAAGTAAAAAAAAATTGGCCTTTAGAGGGGTATTTATATTTGAGTTCATCATCATTGTCTATGTTTTATTTACTAATAAAAATTTGTAATATAAAATTTTATTTGATTTAATTTTTATAATTATTTAACACTTTTTATATTTAATTGCATTGAATTAATAACTTATTTTCGCTAAAGAATTCATTTGTTTTTTTCTTGGAAAAATCCTAAAAATTTCCTTTAGTATAAATTTATTTTGTGGAATGGAAACCCGTTTTTATATGCATGTAATGCAACATAAATTTCATGCACATTTTATACTAGGTTCAAAAATTATCTGTCATTTCTATTCTAGAGATTATATGAGATTAGGGTGACCAGAATGTCTCTTTTAAAGAGTACATGTCCTCTTTTTTAGTCGGGATCTTTTTTACTCTTTTCTTCCTTAAATGTCCTCTTTTGTCCTCTATTTTTTAGTAACATTATTATTTATTATAGTTTTCTTCAACGGTTTTTTAATATCTTGTACAACATTTATCAGCTGAATTCTCATACCATGTTTCTCATCTGCTAAACGTCATTAAAGTATTTTTTGTTTGCCTTTACCAAAATGTCATGAAAAATGTATCTAATCAAATCTAATATTCAGGAACTTACAGAGTAATCTTTTACAGTAAGCATGAAGCTTATTGTCAAAATTCAAAATAATTCGTAATTTTGTGAAAATTTAAATGTAGATTTAGCTTATTTAGTTAAATTTTAAATTTGGCTTATTTAGATTTTGAAATACTGTCAAAAGTCAATTAATAGATCAATTATCAATGGTTTTAATTGAGAGCGATTAAAAATATCGTCGTATAGTGTTTAAACTGGTAAAGTTGAACAAGTATTCGATCTCTAAAATTTCTGTCTTCTACAATACAACCTAAATTATAGATAATTATAAATTAAGGACGAAA
Source organism: Anthrax anthrax (assembly GCA_963971155.1). Taxonomy (NCBI): domain Eukaryota; kingdom Metazoa; phylum Arthropoda; class Insecta; order Diptera; family Bombyliidae; genus Anthrax; species Anthrax anthrax. The sequence continues at coordinate 26,702,294 of OZ020119.1, forward strand.
ATTCCAAAAAGGAAGTTCGTTGTTTCAGATGAATTTCTTGCTCAATACAAATTTTTTTCAAAAGTCAAAGCTCGAAATATGAAGCAATTTGCACTGTTTGCATGGCTGTTGTTTCAGTGGGAAATAAAACCCGTTTTTATTTAAAACAGCCCTTAGAATCAGCGAAACACAAAAACACAATACGGTTTGCAGAATCAACAATGAATATCGAAAATTATTTTACTGAAAAATTTTTCAAGTTGGATATTATTTGTTAATAATAATCGAATTGTTTTGATTTTTTTATTTTATTTTGTTATGTCGTCTAAATTTTGAATAAAACCGTGTATTGATTTTACATCAAATATATTCATTAATGCTTTTTTCTTGAACATTGCATAGTCCTCTTTTTGTCCTCTTTTTCTATTTTAAAATGTCCTCTTTTTCTCAGTAGCAGTTCTGGTCACCCTATATGAGATTATATTGAATTCTGTGTTTGAATTTGAAATTGAAAACAAACTGAAAATGAGGTTAAGTTTTTCACTTTCTTAGTTTATTGGTTTATTCGGATTCGGTTTGGTGTGCTAGGCTAAAATGGAAAGAGCGGATTATATTCAATTATTTTCAAAACCTGATGACTATATTCTGCCTAATGATGAAGACTTACATTCGAATACACAATTTCCAAATTTAAATTCAAAGGAGTACAGAATAAAACAGTACCGTAATAAATCATCAACACATGGATTCTATGAAACATTTGATATAAATGATGAACATGAAATTATATTAGCCGATAATAACATTAGAGATAGAATATGGGATGGTTTCGTAAAAGGTTTTAAAGAAATCAGTTATGCAGTAGAAAATGGAAGAGAACCGTGCTTTAAAAATCGAAGTGATTCACCAATAACTAATTTACGATACATCAAAACTACTTTGGTAAAAAAAATTACAAAACAGTTTTTCAATTTCAATTTTTTTACCATCATTAGTCTTTAGTTTCTTCTTTCAACAGCCAACGGAACTGTCCAACTATGGTCACCAAAGTCAGAAGTAAGAAAAACTGAAGGATACTGCCTATTTATGATTGGTTCGTGTAATGAGCACACAGGAGTTATTTGGTCGATGGATATTTTTAATAGTAACACGAAAGCAATAACAGGATCGAATGACTGCAGTCTAAAGGTTACTATCAAAAACACTCCTTACATCTAAAGTTTATATTTATATTTTGACTTGTTTTAGATTTGGAACATTGGTGGAGCTGATTTAAGTTCAATTAACACAATGTATTTTGCCCATTCAGACAATATAACAGGAATATCAAGTTTAAGTAATTCTGAACAAGTATTTGTTACTTGTTCTGCAGATAAAAGTGCTTTAATATGGGATTGTAGACAAGTTAGACCAGCAACAGCATTACTCGTTAACTCGTACGCATTCACAACAATCTGCTGGACAAAAGACGATGAGAAAAATGGTCAAGTACTTTTAGGTGATGAAACTGGGAAGATTTACTGTGTAGATCCGAAAATGCCAAATAAAGTTTCAAGTGATTATCAAATTTTTGATAGACCAGTGCGAAAAATTAGTTTTCAAAGGTAATAAGTCCATTCTATAGAAAATTCTTTCTTCTACCTTATTTTTTTTTTTTTTTTTTGTGTAGACAATACATGGGAGTAATAGGAAACACAACAGTAGTAAAAGTTTTTAAGTTTAAAAGTGATGGTGACGATGATAATTGTCAATTAGTTTACGAAAATTCAAATGCAAAAGACCTAGTACGTGACATACAATGGAATAAGCACGTAGAAAATGAATTTTATACGATTTCATGGGATTCGAAATTTTATAAACATCAAATTAATATTATTTAGCATTCCTTTTAATAAAAATTTATTTTCTTTTCTAAAAAATACATACATATAAAAAAAGAATTAATTATGGAATTTAATAAATAAATAAAATAAGAAATAAAAGAGATTTGTGTGATTACGAAATTTATGCTTTACGTAAAAAATGATCATAAAATAATTTTGTAAAATCAACCATTTGATCTTGCATTGATAGTGGTACAAAATCTGGATTCCCTTGACCGCCTTCAATTGTCCCATTTGCCATATACCTCATGTAGCTGGCAACAGTCGTTTCTGGTGGTAAAATTGCATTGTCTTCAATTATACAACATTCTTTGATAATGCACCGTCGACCCTTCACAAGAGAATTGAATAACATTTAACAACAATTAAAGGCTGCAATAAAACTCAACTTACAATTACTGCATTTTTTCCGATGTACACATAAGATCCAATCACAGCTGCTGACACAATAGCTCCTTCACCAATAAAAACATGATCACCAATATGAATTGGAAAAAATGCTAGACTATACAAAAGAATATCTTTTTGTTATCAAAACATATAAAATCCAAATACATTAATGATTTTTACCCTTTACTAAATTGCTTGAAAGGTGGTCTTATAATAGCTCCTTTACTTATAACACAATACCTTCCAGTTCGAACGTTAGCCAAATCACCTCTAATAATAGCCCCACTTTGTACAATCACTTTACCATTAAGGACAATGTTTTGAGAACCACATAAAACCGTTTGCCTACTGACTTTATTACCTGAAGCCTGAAAATAAATTAAAAATATTTTTTGCATTGTCATCTAAATTGTATTCAACTTATTTTAGAAATAATTTAGCATACCGTTTCTACATATTCATCTTTATTGTAATAAGTATCCACAATTTCCATTTTTAATATGAAATAAATAATCCTCAAATATGATTGTAATAATGTACTTATATTTACATTTACTATTTCTTTTCTTTAGTTGCAGTTGCAATAAATTGGTTGGCAAACAATCAAACATCCATCCAATATCCATATTCTATCGAATTGACATTTCCTACTTATTTTTACTGCAACCAGGGCTATCGTTTTCCATTTGAAAGTAGTATAATATAAATTATAAACACATTCGTAAAAAGCGCTTTTATAGGAGAAACCAAGATCTATAAAATATACATATAGAACTTGGGAGAAACGGAATAACAAGCAATATTAAATGTCAAAATTATTTCTGGTATATGGATTTACTTGTAATGTAACTAAATAAATAATTCATGAATCAGGAATAGCGTAGACAAAATGCAATATTTAACTAAAGCGTTTAGTTTGTAACTAAAGTCACCAAAATCATGATACACCGGTTAAATTAGCAAAGAGTATAGAGATAAGAGAAAAATGTCTCTGACGTCACAGAAGTAACAAGGACTTATTTTTGTTTTCATTGTTTTATTCCCCATGCAACCAAAAAAAACAAAAATTTTCCTGTACGTGAAAGTCCCACCATAAATAGAAGCATAAAGTTATAAAAAAGAACCTTTATATGAAAAAGAAACACATAACACTTTCTTAACTCAGCAGAGAATTTCGGTTAAGTATGTGTAATATTTGTTTGTTTACATATTTTTTATGAACGCGTTTTTTAAATGGGGATATTAGGTGCGACAATATTAGTGGTTTACACCGATAGAGTATATTACCTGCGAATGTAGTTGTACAATCATATGTTTTCCACGTGCGTTTTTTTTTTAATGTTTTTAAATGGCTGTCAGTGTGTTGGTATTCACACCGATTTGTAACTACGTCATTCAGCATTGAGAAAATTAGAGAAATAAAGTGCTAAATTTTGTAAGCAATGGGAATTTAGAGACATTATTTGTAAAAAATAAAACAAAAATCATAAAATGTCATGCCCCGCTTTCTTTTGATTTCTTTATCTATCTTAAAGATCCTTATGGCCATTAATATTGCTATCGACTTTTCCAAGCCACAAAATTTTATTTTTCATTCGCACCTTATAACGTGTATAGGAAATTTTTATAACTGTAAATCAAGTTTTATATGGAACATTTTTCTCTATATCTACTCTATGAAATTAGTTATTTTTGACATTTTTCCTGATGATTTCTTGTATTTACTTAGTGTTTGTTTACATTTTAAACTTTACAACTAATGTTTGGTATCATGAGTCTTGAGTCTGGCATTTGGTTTAGGGCCTTAAACCCTAATCTTATTGTGCCTGTCAGACCAGGGCCAGATCGAACCAGATCGTCAGACTGTCACTGGTACTGATGTGATGTGCGTTTAAAAAAATTAAATAAATAAATAAATTATTATAGAATAAAACAATAAAGTATTTCTTTTCAAGTTAGTAAAGTAGAAAATAATGTTCAAAATTGAATTTTGAATGCCAGATTTTAAATCAAATATTTTTTTCATAAAGCAGATATTTTTGTTATTTCAGGTTGAAAATAAGGACCATATGGGGTATAATACTTGCCTTTTCTTTGATAATGTGCTGATAAAATCAATATTATACGTGATTTCCGTGTAAGAGTCATACATGTACTCACAGAAATATGGATAAAACTAGTCTTTTAATTAAGAATTTTCCTTATAATCGAGATATTAATGAATTTTTTAAAAATTATGGAGCAATTAATGCTAGAAGCTATGGACGTCGAAGAGTAATTGTACAATTTTCTAATGAAAGCACAGCCAAGGAAATTCTATTCAAATTACATCAACATGAACTGGAAGGTCACATTTTATCTGTAGAATACGTTTTTAAACAAAAATCACTTATTGAATGTGATAACAAACAACAGGATAATAAACAGGATGAACAGACATTACAAAAAAAGATTGAACAAAAATCTACAGTTGAAAATCAACAAGTACCAAATATCTTAAAATCTCTATATGGCATTAATCCTTTATTGGATTTTAACCAGCCACCGCCACCGTATTTAAAATACTATTATCCAAAAATTAATCGTAACGTCTTAGATAGTATATCGATAGCATTATTGACAGTACCAAAATTTTACGTACAAGTTTTACATTTGATGAATCGAATGAATTTAGACCCACCATTTTTACCATTACAAAAACCATTTAATCCACCAGGTGAATTAATAAATGTACAAACTCAAACTGAAAATAATGACGAAAATTGTATAAAATTACTATCAGATGATGAATCAGAATTAGAATCTGATAATGATGAAAATCAAATAAAAATTCAAAATATAAAAACATCAATAAAAAAGCGTAAAGGCATATTTGATTGTGATATTGGCATAAAGAAAAAAGCAAAAAAATTAATTGAACAAAATGTAATGCTTTCTGAATTAAAACAAAATAAATCTCAACAAGTAAAAAATTTAAATGAAATTTTTGAAAAAGATTTTAAAATTATAAAATCACAAAAAATTGAGATGAATGTAACAAATATTAAATTACCAGAATATAATAATGATTTACTAATTAATACAATACAGCAAAATGTAAATGATAATAATAATGAAGAGAATGGAAACGAAAATTTGAAAATAATAACAAATGACGATTTAAAATATAATAGAATACCAGAGAACCAATTAAAAGAATTACCAGTATTTAAAAATTATCAAAAAGGTGAAAAATCAAATAAATTGTATATAAAAAATTTAAGCAAAGATGTAACTGTAAAGGATCTTGAAATGATATACAATCGTTTTGGTTCAACAGTAATCAATGATATCTCAAAAGAGAAAATTAAAAATAATACAATTCATATAAAATTAATGCAACATGGAAAAATGAAGGGACAAGCATTTGTAACGTTCAATGGATTAAATGATGACAATAATATTGTAGAAAAGGCCTTAAATGATACGAATGGTTACATTTTAAAGAAAAAACCAATGATTGTCTGTTTTGGTAAGCAAAATTAATGGATGTATACAATAACATATTATATTTGCTGTACATGTTAAGAACTTACATATATGTTTATTTTATGTGACATATGTACATATGAAGAAAAAATAAATAAAATTTTTTTAAAAAATGAGCCTTTTCTCATTCATAAAATCTGAAATACTTTCCTGTAAATATGTACTTACGTATCAGCAAACAAATCATAGCAACCGAGAAGGATCGTATTTTACCAAATTAAAAATCTATGTACATATGCATTTCTGATTTGAAAGAAACAATTTTTTTGAGTTTTATTTCCAAAATTTAAATTTTACTCTTGAAAACATGGATAATCACTATAATTTTGGAAGAACAGCATCAAAAGTTTTTGATTTTATTTGCGCATATAAAAAGGAAACACAAAATATGCCAACAATTCCGTATTTAGATTTTATAAAATCTCCAATATCATTAATTTTATCATGCGATGAAATTAATAACATATCAGATGATGGTGAAAATTTTGAAAAAATTTTTGAAGATTTTAAAAATAAAATTTTAACGAGTTTAATTCATTTAAATCATCCGTTAAATTTTTCTAACTTTCAATTAACAAATTCTTACGCAACAATTCTTGGAGAAGTTTTGACATCTGTTATTGGAGAATTAGCTTTTTCTTGGGTAATTAAATCACTTTATGCTTTTTATTTAAAAATTTATTTAGAAATTTATTTAAAATTTTGATTTAGCAAATGAATTCATCGTTAATACAACTTGAAAATTTAATGATTAATTGGTATGCAGGCATTCTGAATTTACCACCGTGTTTTATGTTCGATGAGAAAGAAAACAAAGGTGGTGGAGGCTGTTTTCAAGAAACAAATTACGATGTTCTTCATAATATTGTTTTAGCAGCGCTTGATAGATACATGACTTATCATAAAAAGTTGAATTGCAATGAAGCAGAGGATAAATGGCGTGAAAATTTAGTTGTTTATGCTTCCAAGGATAGTTGCCCAATTTTACAACAAATATGTAATGCAGAATTCATAACATTACGTTACATTGAAACAAATGAAGAAGGCATTATGACTGCATTTGCTTTAAGAAAAGCTATAGATTCAGACAGCCTTATTGGAATAAACCCATTTTTAGTAGTAGCCACAATGGGAACATTTTTAAAATTTTCGGTTGATGAAATTAAACTAATTGCAGTTTTACTAAAACCATTTGAATCCTGTTGGCTTCATGTCGATGCCACTTATGGAGGAAATGCATTGATTTTAACAAGATATTCAAACCTGAAAGATGGTATTGACGAAGCAGATTCCATTGCAGTATCACCTAATCAATTGCAAATTGGACTAGACTGTGTTGTTTTATGGACCAAAAATCTTAATGAATATCGAAATTGTTTTAAAATTTCTACATTAATGCAGTATAGTCATTTTTTATTTAATAAATATGACTATAAATGTAGTGGTATATCGCTAAATCCCCGTTCTAAAGCATTAAGTGTATTCATGAATTTGAAATTAAAGGGAAAACAGCACATTATTAATCAATTAAGGCGATCTATCGATCTAGCAGAAAGAATGTCTGAACTATTAAAAGAAAATGCATTCATTGAAGTTGTTCAGATAAAATTTTTTTTTTTAAATTTCATATTGAAAAATAAAAATAACACAACGAATGAGATTTTTTTCAAGAAATTAATTCAAACTAAAAAGCTTCTTCTTATTCCTGTAAAACTGAATGATCAATTTACAATTCGATTTTCTGTAATGCCTGGTTTTCATAAGGATACTCACATTGGTAAAATGTTTTTTCGTTTCCAATTTTAGACATGTAATATAATTAATTTTTTCTAGTTGAAGCAGCAAAATTAATAAATTCTACTGCTTTGGAATTTTTAAAAGAGTAGTATTGATCAGCATCAGCACCAACAGCATCTGCTTATCAATTTTTTTTATTTTCAAAATTTAAAATATCGAAAATTGTTAAAATAAAAATTAGTCAAAAATTTGGCAGTGTGATTTGGTCTATAGAAAATCAGCATAAAAATTTTAGGTTGCAGCATAAAAACGGGTTTCTATTCCACAACAAAAATTAATGAGTTATGACACTTTTATATGCATGCTGACAAAGTGTTTTATCATGTAAAAAGGTTCATTCCCTAACGAATTTCATTTTCGCTTGAATTATGTTCAAAAAAGCAAATACTATATAAACAATAATAATAACTTAAGTACTGTTAAATAAAATTTAAGTACTGTTCCAGTTGTAACTAAAAATAAATATTTTTTTAATTGTAAATGTGCACAGTTTATAAAAAAACAAAAAATAATATACGTTTTATAATTCACATTCATTTTATATAAATTTAAATCGTTTGCAATTGCATCTTAAAATTTAAGTGAAACACCTGTCACTGGAACTACTGACATGGCTGACAGTACTGAATGCAATTGTCAGCTGTTTCATGTTTGTGTTGCATCGGTCGAATCCCTATCGTATCGAGTTGTCAAATTTATTAATTTGAATTGTTTTATTCAAAACCTTCTATATTATATTGTATAGAAGGTTTTGGTTTTATTTGTTGTTTATTTATTTAAAAAATCAGAGATAAAATTTAGAATACTTAAATCAAATCCAAATCAATTGTTTGTTATCATGTATCGTCTAGTTTAAAATTCTTATTCTTATAGTCAAAGTGAACTTTGTACCAATAAAATACAACATATATAAAATAATTACAATTGTTGTGAAGATACATTGAATGATATTATAAATGATCAGTGTAATGTAAAAAGAAATCTGTTCGACATATGTACATAATAAATTTTTGTCAAAATGTATGACGATATAATTTACTTCTGTTGCTTAGTATTTTGCATTAGTTTTGGGAAATATTTTCGTTCCATAAAGGATGATTATCATAGAAAATTATGTGGTACAAGTTTAGGTGTCTTGATTGCAATAATTGTATCTGGAATTCATGTGCTACACTGTTTTATATCGTTTTCAATATGCGCCATGATCATAATCTACAGTCATCCTAGGTATGTAATGATAAATTATATTGTAAACCGAAAACTTATTTTTCTCATGTACATATATATTTTCTATTAGAAAATGTCATTTGAGGAGTTTCATATTTATGTTTGGATACTTGACATTCTTTCGGACAACATATTATTTTGGTGTACCAGAACCACCAGGACATACAAATATGATTCAAATGATACTCACTTTGAAGGTATAGACTACTTATTTATTACACCTTTTATTGGTTCATTTAACGCATGATTTTTTTCTCATTACTTTTCCTATATAACAGATGGTTGGCATGGCTCTTGAAGTTAATAATGCGTACAATAAAATAAAAGAAAAAGGCGAGAATACTTCTTCACTTGAAAATAAAGAAAGAGCTTCAAAGGATACAAACGAATCAGAAAAAAGTGAAATTACAGAATATGAATTGGAATTGCAAAATATAACATTCATCGATATGTTCCACTACGCATTCAATTACATTGGTGTACTTGTTGGTAAAAATTTGAAGTTCTATAAATTTTTGTTTTAAAATTTTAATTGAAAATGGGAAATTATTATTTTAATCATTACAAGGTCCATATTATCGTTATCGTACATATAGAGATTATTATAAAACACCATTTAAAAATTATGCTAATTGCACTGCATCGACTATAGAAAAACTTAAAACTGCGTTCTTATTTATTTCTATATATCTCTGTGCTAATTACATTTGGCCCTTATCAGTAAGTATTAACACTATGATCTGATGTTATCACTTTTATATTTATTGTGAATATGTTATGATTATGTACAATGAAAATTTAAATTTATATTTTTCTTTACAGTATGCAATGAGTGATGAATTTTATCAAAAACGTTCGGTTGCTTATAGACTGTATTATGGATGGCCAACGTTCTTAATATTCCGTATGCGAATATATTCTGGTCTAATTCTTGGTGAATGCATTTGTACATATGCTGGATTTGGAGCATACCCTAATAACTCTGAAGTAAAACGAGGCGAAGGACCTACAGGAAAATATTTGCATATGAAAAGGTTGGTAAATTCTTTTTTCCTTTCCTTAATTGTTTTTCTATTTATAATTTATTTTCTCTTAAATGTATAGTAATCCTGAAAAATACGAATATAATTTTGAAACAATAAAAAATTTAGATGCAAAAGGAGTTGAAACATGTGTAACATTTCGAGAATCAATGAAACATTGGAATGTATGTGTACAATATTGGTTAGCTAATAACGTATATAAAAGATTTCCTAGCAAAAAATATAGGTAAGTTTGCAATAGAATTACTGTTGCATATCTCTAAAAACATGTTCTATATTTTTTTTGCAGAATTTTAGCTACTCTATTTGTTTCATCATTTTGGCATGGGTTTTATGCTGGTCATTATATGTGTCTTATGGGTGCACCATTTTATGTACCAGTTGAAGAAATTTATTACAAACTGTATCAAAAATATTTTAATACTGGATTAAAAAGTAAAATAATTGCTGTATTATTTTGGTTTTCAAGATTTGCATCATTTGCTTATTTAGGAATAGCATTTGTTCTCTTAAAATTTGAAATAATATGGTATTATTACACGTAAGTTTATATAAAGATTAATGTGGTATAAATTTTGAATTTTAAAATAAATTTAATTTAATTCAATTAATTTCAGGTCAGTTTATCATGTGGGTTATATTTGTTATGTTGTTATGTTGGTTATTGCTTTGATTTTAGCAAAAATCGATAGAATGAAGAAAAAACAAGGTGGAGGTGATGCATAAGAAATTAAGAGAGAAATTATTTAATAATATTGAAAGGCTACAAATAATTTAAATAGAGTATAAATAAAAAATAATGTAGTGCATTAATATCTTAGATTATATCAGAAATATGGACTGTGTTGTTCGTCAGATAAGTATGCAGTACAAATGTATGTTTGAATTATTATATACATACTATAATATACATATATTAGCTCTTGTTAAGCGTTCATTTTTTACAAACGAATAATAAAGCAAAATACGTAGAAGTACCAATTATGATGTTCTAAATACGTGTACAATATATCTGAATTTAACAATTTTATTAAATCAAAGTTGAAAAAAAATTCAATAAAATAAGTTAGGTATTGAAATCCATTAAAGATATAAAAATTATTCATATGATGAAAATTTTAACTTATTTCTGTCTGAAAATGAAGCAAAAAATAGTAGATGCTGTAAAATTTTATAATTCTTATAGAAGTTCTTAAACAAAATTTGTTATCCTTCTTAAATACAACAACAGCAAAAAAAAAAAAAGAAAGACAAATTACCATAAGAAAATATTTGTTAAGCAAATTAAGTGGAAAATTTATTCAAAAATGCATGCATATGACAGCATATGTACATACAACATCATAATGTGTGATTAAAAGAAAAATTTCTATAATCTAGCTTTAAACTTAATACATTGATGTGAATGTATATACATATGTATACATATTATATGAACATGTAAACATGCAAATTTATGTAGACAAAAATAAATGAGGGATATCTTATTATGCAGTTGTATTTTAAAAATATTGTCATGACAAACTTAAAATGAGATTTTTCTACAAAACATATAGGTATTTACAAATCCTTGGTGTTTTCTTTTCTAACAAGAAGAAAATAAAATAAAATAAATAAAAAAATAAAAAATGATATGAAATATTCTCGAATAATATTAAAATTAATATCTTTTGTAGAAAATATGTACTACCAAAATACAATGAAACAGATAAAAAATAAAACATTTGAATATACATACATATGTAGGTATTGTTTGCATGCAAAATTTCTGTTTGCTGTGGTATTAATAAATTTCACTTTATATAACATATTTCATTTTTTATTACAATTTTTCAATGTAAACATTAAAATAAAAGAGAAAAAAAACCAAATGAAATGTATTTATCAGATTTGTAGATATGTATGTTTTTCACATACAAATGGTGCTTATAACAAAATTTAAAAAACCACAAAAAAAACAAAGAAATATGTATAAAGTTTTGATTTTTTGCTTTGTTTGAAGGAATTCAAACATTTTTATTTTTACATAAATCTTGTGTATCTAAAACTACTACAGAATTACCGTTAAATTAACTTTACGAGAAGAGAAAATATTTGAAAAATTAAAAACGAAAATTTTTAACTTGGATAACGGAAAGGTTTTTGAACATTCGATTAGTTAAAATAAAAAGTATGTACACATGTAAGTACATGCATAAATGATGATTTTTCTGATTTTACCTTGAAATTTAAATTATTTTGTAGAAGCCAAAAGTAAATATGTACACAATTATAATGTCATACGCATACGATTCACTTTGACAACGTTATAGATTTAGATTTATTATTTTAACAAGAATTTTCAAAATTAAAAGATGTTCTAATCATGGCGTACAAACATACATATGTATGCCGTGGACCATTCGTGGAGTATAAGTACATACATATGTACATACATAACATACATACATAACATACCTACCTATTATGTATAAACAACAACACCAAATGTACGATTGATCATAAGCAACCTTGACAACCTTTAGTTTAAGAAAACTTTTTTTAAACCTGTAATCGATTTTAATAATTTAAAAAAACAGAGAAAAAAAACGTTGCTGCAAATTTACATAACTTGAACTGAAAATCATAATAATAAATTATGTTTTGTAAAAAATACTCATTTTTTTTCTCTTATAAATGTGTACTATGTGTGTATAGTATACACTATCTGTCCGTAAATATAGTTTTTAAACTACCGCATTTGAAATTTAAAACTCAATAAAGAGATGTATGCGGTTTCCTAGTACATGGCAATTTTATTTAAACATTAGTAAATTTCTCGGTATGTCTCTTGATTCTTTCAAGTTCAACTGTATTACAGATTACAGAAGTAATATAATATATAATTATACAATTTCTTTTTTTTTGTTCATGTGTACATAAGAATCTTTCTTACGTAAATATTTGAACACATAATGGTACACTTCATATATGTAACGTGTATCAAATAACACACAATGCGTACAACAATATATACACATACATACATGCATGTACGAATTATACAGGATGTCCCAGAGTCAGTGTCACAAAGTGGTTCTATCGTGTAGTTCAGTGTTTATAGCAAACAATCGTTCTAGACCTCCCCTTAAAATCCACCCCTTCTGAGATAAATGAGTTTGAAAATTTTCAGACATATGCAGTACATATCATTTTTGAACTACCCCATGTATTGGACCATCTTGTTCGATTTCAACGATCAATAACTAGTTGAAAAGGCCAAAGCCTCGTCATTGTTAAGCGGTTTACATAACTTCAATACATACATGGGATGGTTCAAAAGATATGTCCGGTTATATGACATCATGTACTGCATGTGTACGAAAATTTTCAAACGATTTCTAGAACGGTTTTTCGCTAGAAACACTGAAGTATACGATAGACTCACTTTGTGGCACTGACTGGGACACTCTGTATATAAGAAAAAATTACCACCTTAAATGTAACCACACTCTAATTTGTGTAGGTATAGGTACCTATATACATTACATGTGTATGCTTCAGTTAATTTATTTTCAGTTTTAATTAATTTCATTTTATATTGTCACATTGAAAATTACGAACTTTTATGATTTTTTGTGTTACATACCTAGTACATATTAAACGATATCAATTTTTCTACATTGTGATACACTTACACACATTACGTACACACATGTGTAAACATGAAATAATTGTGTATTTAAGTAGTATGTAGACTGAATTAATTGAATATACATACATTTTAAATTCATTGTCATCTTCATACATAAATAATTACGCTTATTAATGCCATAATGCAAAAATGAATGAGAAGAAAAAAAAACATTTTTTTTTATTTTACATATTTATTGTATCTACCATCTAACTTTATTGCTTTTAAAAGATCGTCGTTATAAAATATAAAGTGAAGGAAACTGAGGGAAATTACAATTGATTATAAAATATATCAATTGTACCCGATTGATACAACAGCAGCAACAGCTTACAGCAATCAGCTGGCTTTCGCTCTTGTTCTCAAATTTTTTGCTGCTGCCGTGATTTTTGACCTAAAATTTTATAGATTACGTGGTGTTTTCGTATGTTTTTTTTACAATAACTTTTGATCCAGATGGCCTAGGTCCTAGGACCATGAATTTGAATTTGTTGAAAAGGTAATCGATCAGAGAAATTATTTTTTTAAATCGGATCATACCTTTACCTACGTAATAAAGCATTTTTTTCTCAATAAAAAATTAAATTATATTTTTTTTAAATCGTCCTCGTAGCGTTAAAGTAGCAATAACTCAAAAACGACTGACATTACAGCTAAACGGTAAAAGAGTCTTGAGAGGTGGACTTTTTACTGATATAATAAGTGCTTAAACATTATTCTAGGGCTGGTAGATGCTTAGATATAACAATTTCTAGGCTGCAAAAAAACACATAAATTGCAATATCTCATAAACAAATCCGAAACGGGAAAAATGTAATATGGCATTTTCGACTGGAAATTATCTCTACTTCCACCCCTTAAAATATAGTCCACGTTTTTCAGAACATCCTGTATTTAACAGAGGACTGAAAGGTTTTTGTTCCGCCACTGACATACAAATGTATACGTAAACCTTTTTGTTTCAGTCTTCGTTTTCAGTCTTCGTTGCTCTTTTTACGAAACAAAAATTTAAAAAAATACAAAAAGTGAGAATTCGTATCTTCTTTAATTAGGAAGAAAAAAAAACAATTAATTTCACGTAACCACATTATTTATGGAAAAGTTTGTTCCTACTTTTTCTTTTCTGGTTTTACAAAAAAATTAGGTAATTTTTCAATTTTCGTAATCTTGGGAATAACGGTACGTTTATATGTATACGTGTGTGTGTGTGTATGTGAAAAAGGAGAATATAAAAATAACAAAAACGATAGCAACAAAAATTTATGGCTTTATTTCCTTTAACAAGGAATAGAAAAAAGGTTCAAAAATTTAAATGTAATCGTGTTAAATCAACGTTAAAAATTCCCATTTTCCCCCTTTTTTTGAAGTGTATTAAATCGTGTATTTTTTTTTTTAAAGGGATATACAGATGGTCTAAAAGGACGTGTATATTTAAATTATGATATTCATCTCTGAATACGTAAAGATTTAAATTATTTTAGATTTAATTAATGGCACTGATACAGCAAATACTGTTATGAATCCTTTTTTTTTCAATTAATCTTTAAAATGTAACAATATCCTATTTACATTAAAGTCATGATTTACGTAAGAAATCATTTACATTATTCAAAAATACAACACAAATAGTTTTCTATTTTTCAAATGGGTTCAAACAGATTGTTAGTGTAATATGTAATGTAAGGCCTGTTCAAAAAGTAAACACTGCACTAACACTTTACTGTCAAGCGTTCAAAAGTAATCATGCATATGCATGACTAAAGCAACCTGTTCATTTTTGCATCATATTAGCAACACTGCCTTAACATTAAGTTAACATTTGAAACATAAAATTCGATGTTGCAATGAGTCAATGATTACATACTTTATATTAAAATTTTTAACATTTGAATTGAAAAGACAGAAAATTTTCAAAACGTCGTAAAATGCAACACTACAATGTCAGAGCATCGCAACACAAAAAAAATCTAATGTTGCGTTAACACTGCAGCAACACCTCTGCAACACTGCATCGTCATGATTACTTTTTGAACACGCCTTTAAGTGTAAATGATGGTCACAGGGTAAAGTCATAAATGCATCGATGCTTTGATGATGCAACATCGCTATTGTAATAAATTCATAATTGCATCAAGCTGGTATCACTACCAAAGTTAAAAATTCATTTTATATTTTGTTTTCATTTTTATATTTTTTGAAATCAATAAATGATAAATGTTTGATATACCTATCTTTGATGAAATTTTGAATATGATGAAATAGAAAATATATAAATAACGAAATAAAATAACATTTATTAAATTTTATTACCTAGTGTTAAATTTGTGTTTTTTAAACCCATATTCTCAATTTTCTATAATGAGATTTCTAGCGACATTTCCGTTCCGTCTACTTAACTTACTTCATAGAGCGACATTGTAATAGTCGGCTAGTGACTTTTTATTGAGGATAACTGGCATCACACTCAGACGTACGTTGAGACGGAATAGAATTGAGTCAAATCTTCAGAATATTTTTCGAAAAAATTGAAAGTATTTTTTACAGTCGAAAGTACCTACTTTTTTATGTTATTATAAAATCAAAAAATCAAATTGAAAAAACAGTTTTATTTCATCTACTTATTTGTAGCCATATCATTTTCAAATTAAAAATTAAATTATATCTGTGCTTTCACTAATCATTAAAAAATAATATACATACAATAATGTATATTGGTTTTGGGTGAGATGTCTGATTTTACCCATGTTTTTAATATTGAGACCTGAGGGTACTAAATAATATTAGAGAGTACTTATGGGTACTTTCAGTTTCTCCAAAGTATTGAATTTAATATTGTAGTACTGAAAATTCCATCCTTAGAGTATAAAAATGTTTTGCACTTTGTCCTAGATATTGCTATTCCGTTAAACGAGATAAATGACTGGAACGAATGTACACGTCCTGTATTATATAGATATATTAAAATATAATACTATATATATATTAAAATACCTTGCCAAAAATAACAAAAGTTCTTCTCCAAAACTTGATATACCTATCAAATTGTCGTCTATAGTTACTACGTACACTTGTAGAGCACCCTATGTTTAGCTTTATACTAACAGTTTAGTTTTCCTATTTTTAAGGACAATGAAAAACACTACTTTTTACAAGAACACTAAATTATTTTTCATTTGTTCATTAAAAAAAGAAAATTTCATTCTCGGTTGACAAAAAAGAAATGAAAATTGAATACAGACTTTTTTTTTTTTTTTTCTTTAAATGAGCAAAAAAGAAAAGAAAAAGAACCATGAATTACCGGAATTGTAAACTCAATACCAAGCAATATGTACATACGTACATTTCATTTTAATACCGTGTGTATATATATTGTACCTGTACGTGCCTGTTGATGCATACACATGAACAATTTATGGATACAGGATAAGAGAAGAATTTCTTTAATTGCATCTGAGGTCTTTTTTCCACTTTTGGTTTATTTTTTAAAGAAAAAACGGATTTAAATAAATTGTACCACAAGTACATGAAATGCTTGTATGAATTATGGTTGTTCTCTTGCTTCCATATTATATACTCGTATATCACGTATGCAATGATACAAACATGTACAATTGTATGAAAGAAAGGTGTTTGTACACGTGTCCTTTCTACTATTTTGAATAAAGGATTAAATTAAATGTGGGTAAAAAAAACGTGTATAAACTATAAATGCATTTCAGCATGTGTATATCAAACAGTATAGTACACTTTGTAATGATTCTAATGCTTACCAACACCCACCCACATATTAATTTGACTATACAGGGTGATTCAAGTAAGACTTCACATGCTAATTGAGGTGATACATAGGTATGTATATAGACGTGCAGACAAGTAAAGTATCATGCAAATTTTTTGACCTTTAGAACGAGGTGTTGGTCAAGGTTGTACCACTAATGGTCCAAAAATTATTCAAATAAGCATAGAATCTTGACTCGTTGGAAAAGGCAAAAGGTTTGTTATAACTGTTTTTAGGACGATGATGACGTAGGTCTAACCGCTAACGGTTTGTGAGTTATGGACTGCTTTATAAAAAGAGGCACCTCCGATTTTTTTTTTTTTACCTTGTCAAGACCTATCGTCTATCCAGACCTCATTAGACATTAACCATCATTAACTATGTGAAGACTTAACTGAATTACCCTGTGTGCATCATCATTTTTGTATTGTGACTTGCATGTATGAAATTAAAATGTGCAATTATAGATGTTCGTTAATTTAAAATTATATCTGTGTTACATACGATCAGAAAAATACATGGTTTAGTAGGTAAAGGTAACCTACAGACTACAGATACAATTGTGTACATGCAATTTTCATTTACGGTACATGAGCAAACTTAAAATGATATAAAACAAAATTAAAAATGAAATTTATAAATCCATAGCATGTATATAATGGTAATGGTTACGATACAAATTTTAAAATTTATAAAAAGAAGAAAAAATTTGTTTGTCGAAATATTAAAGATAAATCCGTTTTGATACCATGGAATTATGTGCATTAAATATAAATCTAAAGTTTTAAGCTAATTAAAGGAAAATGTAACAAAAAATCAGAAAAGGTATTTCCACAATATAACGCTCACGGATTCAAAAAAAAAACGTTTGTATAAAAAAAGAAAAAAAACATGAAGGGTAGTATCACAAACAAGCTAAACAGATAAACAAAGTATATAAGAATAATTGTCCCTTTTTTCGGCTTGCAATTGTCATAGAGTGGCCTGTAAACCTGTACTGTTACTGTACTGTACTGTAATCATCAAAAGATTTTGTGATGGGAAACATACTCGTATAATATGAGAATAATGTTTGCACTTTTTAAGGACTAACTAAATTTGGTTTGAATTAACTCAAGCTAATTTAAACATAATTTACTCCAGCTGATTATATTAGTGTGATTACCATTACGTGGATAAAGTGGACAAAACAGATTTAATTACGTGTTTTTCCCTCTTTTTTTATACAAAACAAACATAAATTTCCGCATAAAATCAACAAATCAAAAATATTTTTTTATCAAAAGGCTTATCTACATCAATTTTCTAACACATAATTTGTACTCGTATTTTACAAGTATAAATTTTATGACCATATTTTCATGCATACATTCATACATATGCATGTATGTATGTGTGAATGATTTTGTAGGTTGAACAGAACATGATTATCGGCTTTAGTTATGTAGATGTAATTTAAAAATAACTCTTATTTATCCATTTCGAAGAAGATTTAATTTCATTTTCGTTTACAAAAATTTTATCTAGGTTATGAGATACGTTACATAAAATTTGTATTTTAAAATCTGTCTGTGCTTCGTATACATACATATGTATATTGTATTGTATTTATATCTGATAGATATAACGATACCATAGAAAAACCCATGTTTATTCTGGTCATTTGTTAACAGATTTCGTTAACTTGACATTCTGTTAATTTTCATACAAAATTTACGAATTGTCTGTAATTTTATATGAAAGTTAGCAGAATGCATAGTATAAAGAACTACAAAGGCTATTTAAAGGTATCTTCTTCTTTCTTTTTTTTCTTATGACGTCATTACGTGTATTAGTTATAAGTAGTAAGGAAAAAATAATTATTAATTGTTTATATATGTACGTCTATTTAATTTTTTGTAATTGTAACGACAAAAAAACTATTGTTTGGAAGTAAAATTTATTTTTTTAATCAAGGAGCACAATAATAATTTAATTTCCTATGAAAGAAATAAAAAGATGAAAAAATGTTGTCATAAAAGTACGCTTTTTAATTCTAAACACATAAAACACGTGGTGACGTCACAACCGTTTACATACGTTACTTTAATAGGCTTTGTACCATGAGCAGAATGTTAATTTAACGAAATCTCTTAACTACGACCAGAATAGCTCTGTTAATCAATTGTATACATTTGCATAAAATAATTCATTCTAGTATGTTTTTATTTATTTATTTTCCCTATTTATTTTTCATTAGGCTTTTTTTTTTGTATTTCATTTTAAATTAGTTGTCTGCAACCATCTATAACGTCATGAATATCAGATTATATCTACGTTTTATCCAAATCTATAGATACCAAATAAAATAAGTAAATAAAATCGAACTAAAAATATATTTTTATGAATGTGTAACAAACAACAAATAACGATAAAAATGATAATAATAAATATTCAATTTTATCAAAGAAAGAAAGAAAAAAAACAAAATTAAATTCAAACAAAATCCATTGAATTACTGTATATCGTCTACAGTCTGTAGTATCTACGGTGGCTGGATGACGTTACAAGTGATATGAGAACGGCAGGGATTAGAAACTGGAAAGAAAGTGTGAATCAGATTGAAGCAAGCCAAGGCCCACATCGGGCTGCCCAGGTGATTTTGATAATGACATACTGAGTTCACTGAGTTCACTTTCACATTTCAGTCGATTCGATATGTCACGTATGACACGAAGTTTACAGTTAATTATAGTTCTACTGTAAAAGTGGGTGGTTTTTACCACAGCATCTTAGAAGAAGAATTTTTGTATGTGACGTTGGTTCTTGGAGTATTTAAATTTTCCGGCTATAGGTACATGAAGGTATTTTGTATATTTTTCCTGTTGACCTTTTCTAAGTAAGTGTGTAGAAAAAAAAGCTAGGAAAAAGGAAGTGTGTGTAAAAAAATTATAGCTATATGTACATACATACATATATGTAAACATTTTCACTTAATTACATATTTAAGTGTTTGTGTGTGTACTTATACAAATAAACACCGTACCACATACACGTAGGTATGTGCACATTCACAACTGTTCGTATTATTATTACTATTACTGCTATTATTGTGTCCTTTATTCATTTTCTTTTCTTTTTATACGAGAGGATAAAAATGTTTTTCATATCGTTATGTATATTGTAGATATTTTGTATAATGATGTGTGCACACCAATGAAAAATATTTACTTTTTGGTACAATACACATTTACGTACATTAGGTATGTATATAAAGTACAAATTTCAAATATGTTATAAAAAAGATCTCATGAGTTAATTCAAATAATGCCTTTTGAATAAAATGTTTTCTAAGAAATTTTATTTGCATATTAAATGCATAGGTATACATTACAAACCAAATCCTATAAACAAGTATGTTATAGATGAAATGATTATATTCTGTAGATTTGTACTTCTCGCACAATTTAACAAACAGAAAATTACGTAAAAAAAGAAAGATTAAACGAATATAAGAAAAATGTAGAATAAGAACAAAATAAATTGAAAAACATAACATAATTTTATTTTTCCATACATCTCAATTTAATCGTATACAAAATATGTAAATATACATAGTACTATGCCAGGCAAAAATAAGTGTACACCACTAAATTTCTTCTTTTCGTTAGTATAGAACGGAAGCATTATAAAAGCTGGTGAAGTGTGAAAAATAATAAAATGTTATTTGTCCTTAACAATATACATACATATGTATGGACAAAAATACCAGTTTATTTCTAGCAGTAATTTAAAATAATTTGAAATAACAAAAACAAAAACACTTAATGAGAATAAGGACAAAAATAAGTGTACAAAATATTTTATATGAATTTCTGAAAGAAAAATTGTCTAATTTTTATAAATTATTCTTTTAGTTCACCTTTTGCAAACTCCAGTTTTCGTGGTATTGAGTCAACTAATAATTACTGTGTCAATTGAGGTGGTATTTTTTTACCGTTCTTGTTTTGTATTAATGAGATGTTCTTTTCATGATGTATTAGACTTTCTGAATATGTTATTTTTCTGATTTATGGAATATCGATCCAAGACATCCCTCAAATTAACAATTGGATTAAGTTCCAGGGATTGCACAGGGTGCTCCAGTTGTTTTGGAGTCCTATACAGTAGCCACTCCCTAATCATTATCTTATCTAATAACTGAGTACTAAATTATCTTGAAAAATTTTCAAGTAATTTTGTTTCTTCATTGCGTTCTCAATGAAGACAAGATTATCAACAAGATAAAGAAAATAAAATTTTATTACCATATTTCATCAGTTTCTTATTATTTAAAAAAAAAAGAGAAAAGAAGAAATTTAATGCTGTACACTTATTTTCGTCCATCATAGTATGTAGTACATGTAGTACATACATACATACATACATTTCAACATGCGTGGACAAATATCATTTGTATGTGAAGCAAATAAATATTTAAGGTAAGTTATTATTAAGTTATTTATTGCATAAAAAATACACAAACTTAATTCATACTTATATTTTGAACAGCATTTGTACGTATTAGCCTATTCACATTATGCCATCTGCTGATAAAATAGCATGCTTTTTCTGTTCATATTTGAAAAAGAAAAAGCAGGCTATTTTGTACGTTACAAAATAGCGGAAACTGAATAAATTTTATTTTGATATAATTACGAATATGTCACAATTATTTTTTTCATTCCAATTATTTTAAATTATTTTTAAATTAATTTGAATATAATAATTAAATACATTAAATCACATTATATGTGGTAAATCATCGGTTCAGTTTAAAATTTATTCTATTTTTTAGTTTCAGTTATTTTGAATATTTCATCAGGTGTGCTACTAGCACAAAAAGTTAGTTAGAATGTTAAAAACTTATTCATACTATTTTTAAAAGCATGCTATTCCACTGGCATTGGTGTTCACATTATGCTTTTTGCATGCTATTTCCTCTGATCTGATGGTAAATAGCATAATGTGAATAGCGCATACAATGAAGTACTTACACATACTTTTTTTCTTAATAACATATGTATGTATATGTACGTACATATGTAAATGAAAAGTTGAAGTACGTTTTTGTTATAAATAAATGCACTATTGCGTAATCTGTATAGAACTATTACAGACATATTCAAATTCAGAAATATAATTTTTTTTTTAAATTGTGTTCATTCATATATACTTGCATGAATTAATACTCTTTTACAAACTCATGTGTACATATGTATAGGTACAGTATACAATATGCATCAGATAAATTGCCTTCGTATTCATGTTTTATTAAAGTTCAAGGTTCATGTACTTTTTCATTTTAACATACGTACAAATTACAATTGATACATACATATGTACATACACCATTTATTTCCTTTTAATTTTTCTTTTTACAAAATAATAATGTAACGATTTTTCCCCGTTTTTCAATTTTTTAATTAATGAACTAAAATTAATATTTTATTTTAATGTTTTAAAAAATACTGTCTTGTACTATAGATTAAAGAGCTAGAAATAGATGTATTGATGTATAGCTGTAATGCAATAACGTGGTATATGAAAATATAAGAATTACACGTTCGAAATAAAGCTCTACACGTTTAAAAGAAAGGCTCTATAAATTTAAGTTCGATATAAAGTTTTAAACATGAAGATATTGATTGCATACGATAGCAAGGCGTCTCAAGGTGGTATAACGTCTTTCTAATTTGTCACATCACATGCTGGAAAAATTTCGGTTTTTAGAATTTTTTTATACGTTGTATTATGTGTTCTTAAATTTCTTTTTGATATATCCCCACAAATGCTCAATTGGGTTCAAATCAAGTAATTGTCATCGAAGGTTTTAGAGCCCTCATTACAACTCATAGACAAGCTATGTATATGCAATGTGCTTTAGATCATTGTCATATTGAAAATTAAAATACTGATACATTTAGTCCCCAATTTTTGGATACTAGGTTTAATATATCTTTTTAAAATTTCACAGTAATCATGAGTATTCATTTTCATGAGCATTCATATTCATTTAGAAAGACGTTATAGCAAAATATTATTCGAATCGATGTCAAAAATGATGTAAGGGATAATAAAGGCCAAAGGTGACCCAATAAAAATTGCTGTCTCTGCATTCATTTTTATTATGTGTACGAAGGTTGGATATTTTTTTAATGAAGGAATAATTATTAATTTTTATTGATTATTCAATATAAAATCAAATTTACATACTCTTACATAGAACATTGAAGATTCTTGTGTTTGCTTTTATATGGGTTCATGTTAAGAAATAATTTAATTTTTGTTACATTATCAGTGTATTATATCATTAAAGATGCTAGTATATGTACATACATATGTACTACATCATGTAGATACTTGCTTTTTATCAACCTTTTTGTTTTTTTTTTTCTAGTATTTTCGTAAACACACTTTTCGATTTGTATGTGCGGTAATGAAAAATTGTTTAAACATTTTACTTACCCATTTTCCATATTGTGAGAAAAATATTTTCTGTTATTGTTGCCGTTATTTTTTTGTTTTAAAATATTAAAAAAAATAAATTTTAGGATTACATATGCATGTACACACATGTATGTAAATATTTAACATTGAAGAAGAAAAATATGAAAATATATTTTCATAATAACGTTTACACAATGACAATTACTATAACAAAATAATATAAATTTATATGTCATCTCATCATGTTCATACGTTACGTACATATACGTACATATGTAAATGTGTTATGTGTAGTGTACAGTAGAATCTCGTTTATCCGACATTCTCTAACCGTCAATGAGGTTTGATAGAAATTATAATTTTGTTTTTTCAAAATTAAAAATTTTCAAATTCAAAAAATTCAAATTTTTATTTTACTTTTATTTTTTATTTAAATAAACCCACAGTTCACCTGTTTAGACAAGAAAATTTTGAGTAAACTGCAACTCTCACAATATTCATTAACATTATACTTATGTATTATATGTAGAAACGTGCATATTCTACTATTCGTCTAATCGTTTTTTCGTCAATCGCTAAGTCTCGACCGTGACGGATAATCGAGATTCTAGTGTACACACGTTAATGTATGTATGTAATCTTCTTCATATCCTACATAACCATACGTGCCAATATATACATACAGTTTATGTACATATGTATGTTTTTGTATGCTATATTTCATGAATAATTTAACATTTCTTTAGAATTCTTACATTGAAATGTTTCAAATATTTAAAAAGGATAACGTACATATTTTTAAATAAATATGTCTACTTATATGTACTACATACATACATATGTACTTTGTACATACATATATCTACATACAAATGTATTTATATAAAATGTATTCTAATGTTTTTTTCTTTCTTTGTTCATTTAAAAATTCAAATAATATAAAACTATAGGATATTATGTGCCATACAGGCATATCCTAAGTGTTGGGCTTAGATTTTCTTAAATATGTAATTAAATATTTACAATTATCATCCAAGCAATTATTGTTTAAAATGGTTTTGTTTTTGTATTTTTGATATGAACAATTGAAAAAAAACAACAAATAAAATGAACAAAATAAATAAATCAAGTAAAATAAAAGATGAGTGACACAGTATCATAAAAATTTTTTTGAAAATTTGAATTTTTTAAAACGTTACAAAACAAAATTATTGTCAATCATCTGTCTTGGCAATTTTTTTGTTTGTTAATAAATTATTTATTTCTCATGTACTTTTACTTTTTGAAAAATTTCTCAATTACTCTGTTAAATATCAAGTAAACGCGCGTACATTATTTTTATAACTGAAATATAAACAATAAAATTTGATCAAAATAAAACAAAAAAAAAATTTTATCATAAATATTCATTTTTGTTTATTTATTTTTAATGATGTATTTCAGTTCTTTTTCTTTTGTTTCTCTAACATTTAGTTTTTACAAAATTCAGTCTTAATTATCACAAATAAATCTTTTACATTATATCAACAAAATAAAATATATGTAATAAATATAATTCTAAAGAATATTATTGCTGTATGCTTGCAAATTTCATGTTATAAATAAAATTTAAAAAAATTAAAGAAAAAAAAAAGAAAAATTAAAATAAGAATTTCATGTTGAAATCAATTGATTTTATCCCGTTTAGCATTCATCATCTTCATCATCAGTAATACCAGAATACTTACAACGGAAATCTGTTAATGGTGTTGGATTTGGCATCGATTGAGGTATAAGAGATGTTTCTTGTAATGAAATTGCAAACGGCAATGCAGTTGATGGAGCACATAAGTTAGCTGAACTTTTACTACCGTATACTGAACGATATCGTGCAGATCGATTTGATCTGAAAACGAAATAAACCAAAATAAATAAAAAATAATAATAATTTAAAATTTTATTTAATATTCTGTATTGATGCATACGGGTATTATCTAATATAAGGCATCATTTATGTAAATTTATTTCAATGTCTACAATTTACATACCTTCTACAATCGCATTTTAAAAGCCGAATAAATGCACCACGAAATGTCCTGTTGAATATTGTGTAAATAATTGGATTTATTGTTGATGATACATATCCCAACCACAGGCATATGTTGGTTACATTTTCTGGTACATAACAATTTGGGCAAAATGCAAAAATTATATTTAAAATGAAAAATGGTGACCAACAAAGGACAAATGTAAAAAACACTAAACCAAGAACTTTTGTTGCTTTTTGTTCTGTGGCAACAGCATTTAATGAAAGTCCAGTACGTTTATTTCGACTGTTTAAAAATCTGTGAATTAAAGTAATCATGAATTTATTGTACATACACACGTACTACTTATAAATAGACGTGAATGTTGTGTCTGTACGTACTTGAGATTTAAACTAAGTGTTGATGGTGTAACACTATTTAGAGAAAATTTTAAAGCTTTTATCGCTTTTTTTCCACTCTCTTGATTTAAAGAATTCGAAGTTTGTGTACCTTGATCTCTATTATTCTGTAGATTTTTATTATGTGCATATGATGATGTTTCCTGTATATTTTTGTCAATGGTATCCTGATCTGAGCGTGACATTAATGAATTCATTCTATTAAATTTCCTACAAAAAAATAAATACACACTGTAATTAATACACAATTTGTATAATTTTATTATTTTTGTACATGTACAATTTTCGTGTACACAATTAATTATTTATTTCTTTATGTTCCTTTCATTTACTTATGTATTTACTCGTTTTATTTGACTTTTTTTTTCTCCTTTTTTTTTTTTTTTGAAAAATAAAATCAACCATTAAATCGTAATGATTTTATTTAATTTGCACGAAAATTGAACACGAAATAATGGCAGTTTTCGGAAATTAAGACTTTTATTGTGAGTTCAAAGTTCTTTCAGTACTTACAGTAAGCACTGTCAAAACATTAAAAGTTCTTAAATTCCAGAAACACTTGTTTAACAGTCTATACAGCACTGATTTTCCGAACTTAAATATTTACGGAAAACAGTTTCAAAAGATCTTAAAAAGATCCTAATTTCCGGAAATGGCCAATGTATTTGTGCTTACAATTAAAAAATTTTTATTTATTTTAATGTTATACATGTATCGTTTAAATGAAAATTGTCGTTTCAATGAAAATTATAATTAATTTCGTTTCTTTGTCAGTGATGTCCTGATGAATAATGATGGTAAAGAAAAAAATAAATAAATAATTGATGTACATTTTATGTTTACGTGCATGCACAGATGCTTGTAAGCATTCGATGTGTTACATTTTATTTCAATTTTTTTTAGTTTTTGTGGTTTCTATTTTATTTTTGTTATAAATTATGTAAATATACGTATGTATGTAAATACACACATATGTATATATATGTACATATTTATTATAACAGTAATTTCTTATTAATTTCATTTGTAAAATGATTTCATTTACAAATTGAATTTTCCGTTGAAAATTTCTCTTTTATTTATTTATTTTTATTGTGTGTGCGTACACATGTACATACATACTCGTGCATTCAAAATGTAACTTTAATAATATGAATAAAAAAAAATAACATTTTCCTTTCTTGTATAACAACATATACACATGAATAACTTATTTCTATTTAATTAATGAAATTTCCTTATGTTGTATTAATAAATTCATAATTATAAAGGTATAATTAATTATAATTTCAAAAAGTTTGTATTTAATTGTAAAATTCTTAAATTGAAAATAATTTCGATATACGATTCTATTTTTGATCCTCTTTTGTATTTATAAAATATGAAAATTTTATTTAATTTATATATGTATATAGTAAGTAGAGGAAAAATACGGATAATACCAGTTAATTCGCATTAATAAAATTTAGAAATGTTTCAAATTATAGTACAGTATGAGCATTGTCTATAAAGGGCGATTTTCAATATCCGAACCGTCTCCGTCACGATAAATCGCTCTGTGATTTTTATATTATTGTATACAGTATACTATTCAAATGTAGTCATTTACACATTACTGTTCCGTCACAGTTCAAACAACGATTCGTCACGATTTATCGTTGACCGAAAACTTCGATACTTTCGTCAACGAATTTTTTACGAAATAACGGACACTAGACAGTCTTAAGTCTTTTGTATATTGTGATGTGAAAACATATTAAAATGTCAAGTGATGAAAAATTTTGATTCAACGTCTATGAATTCTTTATACAATGATTGAACAAAAGCAAAACTGAAATGTGTGAACACAAACGACGGAGAGGGAACGGTGGCGAAAGTGACGAATCAGAGACGGATCGAAGACGGTTCGGATATATGAGAATCAACATTAAGGCCAATGTCACACAAGCGTGACACAAGCAAGTGCGTGTATCAACGTACGAATATTAATATTTCAAATGTTTGGGAAAAAAGAAGTGATGATAAAATAATCCGTATTTATAAATATGTATGTATATGTACATATGTATGCGTTTTCATTTTTACATGTGTTGTATACGTGACCCTTCCATCATATATGTAACTTCATCATATATAGTACACGACCACATCAAAAGTTTTCAGGTTTAATTTTTTTTATACTGTTTTTCTGCTATTTTGGTTTTATATAGTTTCATTCAAAGTTTATCACTTCCATATATAGTATGCATGAAAACACAAAATATCAATCATATATGTATGTACATATAATGAAAAATATAGCTCGTAAATCCCAAATACATGCTACATGTATACATATCAATTATATGAATAAGTTTTCTTTCTGTTCCTAAAGTGAATTAAATGGTTTTAATTCATGAAGTTTTTTAATATTAATAATTAATATTTTAATAAATGATTTTTACTCATTTATTTATTTATTTTATATTACACAATCTCAAATGTGTACAATTTCTGTTTGCTCTGTACACATATACGGTGTAATTTTTTAATTTATATGCATATAGATACAATACATACACTTTAATACACATACATATGTATGTACATACGTACACATTTATCGAATACACCAGCAATATATAATAATATGTCCAATGAACGACTTGAATATAAATGAACTAAAGATAAGAAAATAGTAAAAATACGAATAAATAAATTTAAAAAAAAGGAAAAACCACCTTACATTATTAATATTGTGTATACAGATTTTTCTATTCATAATCATATAGTATTGTACATGTGAATGTATCATATGTAATCACATGTATACGAAGATTTGATAAATTATTAAAAAAACAAAACATCAGAAAATCAAGTAGAAATGTTAAAAACAAAATGTTCATATGTATGCATGTACTATATATTAAATCAACTTTTTGATTGATGTATAAAAACAACACCGTAATAATAATATCCATAACAAGCTGAAGTTAATAAAGAAATTTTCTCGAAAAAATAAAGAGAAAAGTGCTAAAACAAATAAAAAACCAGACTACTATGAAATTGTAGAAATTGGAGTAAAGATTTTGTTTTTGAGTATCCTTAATAGTTAATATTGCATTAAATTAATTTTTCAAAACTTTTTAGAACTCTTACATTATGATATACACAAAATTAATCTTAATATGTGGGTAAGTAAATATTAGAAATAAGTTTCAAGTATAACATACAAGGTGTGTTATTATAAAAGTACAATTTTCATTTTGATTTTGAAAACGATTTAATTCATTTGTGGAAAAATATCTACATACATATCTACATACATATACATATAAGTATATTAGTAAGTATGTTTTGCATATTTTTACTCATTTTCGATGTTTTTATTAAATTCACTGTTTGTTTTTAATGGTTTTGTATTTTTCCAATATTAATCACATCTTTGTTCTTTTAATTTTCTGTTTATGAAATGAAGTCGCATAAGGGCTTATATTGAATAATTTTGTCTTGATTGTAAAATTCAATCCAACCAGACTTCATGTATTCGTATGTATCTGTCTACATACAGTGATGGACAAAAGTGAAGGCACAGTTGCAGTTTTGTAAAAAAAATGACAATATCTCATGAATTAAAAAAGATTTTAATTCAAAATAAAAACATTTTGTTTCATCTGAATATATTTAACTATCGTACGTAGAAACCGATTTTCTATTGTTTTTACAAGTTCAGCTAAAAGAACAAAATCATTCAAATACGAAGAATATGTGAAAATAGGAAAAAATTTTGTTGTTTTGTTTTTTTTATCGTACGTTGTATTTTTCTTTACTTGTTTTAACTTAGACAAATGTTCCTTTTACATGTACTTTACGAACATTATTGTACTATGTAAATTTAAGAAAACGAAAATATTTTTCAACAAAAGTAAAAATCATCATTTCATTTTTATAAGAAAATTGGAAATTATTCAAAAACTTTTACTCATATACAAAATTTATTCTGAACACATACATTCGCAGGTGTGTTTACACGTCATTAAATAACCTTTATTTCATTTTTCATTTTTGTTTTCCTTGTTTGCTTTTCGTTTATGTGTGTTCCGTTTTAATTGTTGTATTCGATATAAAGAAGTATAATGTAACGAATTGTCTGTTAAAGACAAAAAATTTAATACAATTCAGGTACATATACGTACATATACAACACATTTTATTTATTTCTTCATTTTATTCATTTTAAAAGTAATTATTCAATGTTACAAAAAAAAGATTGATTTCTTCTCAAGATGTTCATTTCTTTTTAGTATTTATTTATTTTTAATTAAATTTTACCACTTTTTAAAGAAAAAATAAAAAAATGTTTTGCTTACGTAAGCAACGTATGTAGATATACAGGGTGCACTCACATTCAGTTAAACACGCACATAAAGTAGGAGCTAATAGGTCTCGATGAAACGAGAAATAAATCGTATGGTAAGAGGGGGGAACTGTTTAGCCGCTAGAAGCCGTTGAATATGCTTGTGCCTCTTATAAAATACTCCATAACGATAACCCATGAACCACTAGATATATGTCATTGCTGCCTTGAAAAGTTTTTTTTTTTGTAAGGCACGAAAAGTGAGACGAGGTTTGGTGGTTTCGACACTGCAGCTTAATTAATCAGTTTATTGTATCCCTCACCCCCGGCATATCCTTTTAGGAAGGAGTATGATATACTTTACGTAGTCAGTATTAGAAAGATCCTCCAGGTCCTTGGTCTCTGAAGTAATCCTCTCCATCTTTTTAGAAAAGAGTTATAGCAAACCTTTTTCCCTTTCTATTGAGGTATTGGTTATGGACCTACGTCCAATGGTTTAAGAATTATTCAAATTCAAAGTCAAAAATTAGAGAAAATTTGAATCACATTTTTGTGATTCCTGAAGACGCCCTTATAAAAAGTGGTCATTTCGATAACTCACTAATTTACAAGATCCTTGTATTTGACATCTTACCTTTTTCTATATGTTCGTGCTTAACTGAATACTTTTTATATGTAACATTTAGAAATTTAAAATGAAAATGAGAAACTTATACATATAATTACTTTCATTAAATTACTTACAAACACACATGAATATCTAAATATTGTATATAGCTACGTATATACATAAATATATAGTATATATCTGAATCATTTACCTTGGAATTTTATGTTCCCTGGTTTCTTGATGAAATCTCCATTGATTTACACGAGATGGATTATAATTTGTATGTGATATTGTATTGCTACGTATTCTCATATTTGGTGAATTTGTATCAAAATTACATTTTAAATTATTAATACTGCTCGTAATATTACTATTATCACTGTTATTATTTCTAATTTCAATATTTTGATCATCTACCAATGTTACATTCTTACGGGATTTCATATTGTTGTATTGAATATTTTTTTCATTTGAATTTCTTGTAGAAATTTGATTTCCCTTATTTACGCTATTATTATTGCTATTGTTAGTAGTATTATTTGAATTTCTGTTATGTGGTTTAATTGTGAAACGATTTCCCAATCTGTTGAAAATTACAGAAATTTATTACTAATTTTAATTTACTTATTTTAATTTCTTACATACGCACATACGAATATGTTAATCTGTTTCTAATATCACACCGGATGTCCTTGTGTTAATGTTACAAAATGGTTAATCCATTTTGTGAAATCATTATGTCATATACTGCATGTGTCCGAAAATTTTCAATCGTCTACATACATCTCAATTCGAAATAGAAGGAGAAAGGAAGGGAGAGGGAGATATTTGAACGATTTTTTAGAATGAGTCTCCGCGTTAGACCCATTTTGTAACATCAACACAGAGACACCCTGCATACACAGACCAACAATTCGATTCTAATAAAATTATAATGCAAAAGAACCACATATAACTCTTATGTACAATTTTAAGTTTTAAATTGAAAATTCAAAATTTCCTTAAATTTAATGGTTTTATTTAAAACTTTAGGAAAACCACTAAACATAAAAAAACATTCCTAAATCGTTATAACTTGGTCTTCATGTAGTCTGTATTTTGTCATTAATTTCTCATAAAATTCTACATAAAGGCTTTTATGTAGTTGTCTCACACATAATACATACATATGTATGTATATGATATACATACCGTCCGAATGGATCATTTTTTGATTGTTCGATTGCAAAACGAGCCTTCTTCCTTAACAGTTGAATTGTCAATGCGTATGTTATTAGCATAACTAACATTGGAATATAAAATGCAACAAGTGATCCAAATACAAAAAATGCTCTATTATTGATTACGCATACATTCGATTCTGGCATAATATTTGATTTATTCATTATTCCTATATTTACCAAAAACGACAAAAATCATGTATTTTTTTTTCATTTAATTAAAAAACCAACATTAAAAATTAAATAATTGAAAAAAATTCAATTTACCAATTTACCTAAAACTGTAATTGAACTTGATACAATCATAGCCATTAACCATACTAAAGCAATTTTTATTCCAACCATTCTTTTTGTTGATGTATGACGTGATTTAAGCGGATTTCTAATACCTAAATAACGACCGAGACTTATGAAACACATATGAAGTATACTAGAAGAACATGCAAGTACATCGCATGTTACATAAAAATTACACCAAATTAAACCAAATGGCCAATATCCTATATAAATAAAAAAATATTGAAAAACAAAAATTACAAAATTTATTTTCCAATGAATTCTTATAAAAACTGCAATATTGAAAACAAACAAAGAATGTGTATTTTTCCTTTATTAAAAATTTTTTCAATGCATATAGAAAAAATATTGGTTTTGTACGTTTTGCTTGGAAATGTCTACATGCTAAATTACTTTCAATACAATTGCAATTTGGAGTTTAGCAGGGCGGATTGGTTAAATTTATTGATGGTTTCAGTTAACATTTGTTCTATGTATTTTTACGTTTTTAATTCTTAATGTTCTTTATGATTTTAAAAATTAAAATTAAAAATTCCAAAAATTAAATGTTTAATTTTTTTAAATATTTTCAAAAGATCATATAAAAGTCAAAATACAAGTGAAAGTCATATATTTCATATTTCATCATTTAGCAATTAAGCCGTATTTAGCATACGTATGTGTATATGTAAGTATGTACATTAAACTATTAAATCAACCGAATATGTTAAAACCTACTTTTTAGCGTGTTTTACGTTTTTGAGACACATATGAATAAAGGTCTTATGAGACATTTTCGAAGTTACTGGTGAAGGAAGGTGTAGTACCGTGCAGGAGGTAAAGTCTCATATATAAGATCATTTTCATATGTATGTGTCTCAAAAGTGTAAAACACGGGTATCGAGTCATTCAAACAAATTTAGCCCTTTAGAACTTTAATTACATTTAGCTGCAAAACGCACATACTCATTATTGATTTTCGTTGATTGTTGTTGTTTTTTTTTTAATTTTTTAATTACCTAAAAATCCTGGTATCGCTCCTAGTGGCATTACAATGAAACTAACAAGTAAATCAGCAATTGCCAATGAGAATAGAAAATAATTTGTAACATTTTGTAATTTTTTATCTAAAGCAACCGCTAAACAAACCAATATATTACCAATTGATCCAGCTAATATAAATATAATAACAAATAAAAATACCCAATTATATAATAATTGTTTATTATGTTCCTTAAAAATGATTTTATTTAATTCATTATTATTCACATCAGACATTAACATTTTTGTTAAATTTATATTTGTATAATATCGTATATCTGTTAAACTGTTATTCACATTGAAGACACATTCAAGTGCTGTATTATAATTACTGTCATTATTATTATTATTATTATTATTGTAATTCATTATTGAAGGATAATAATTAATAAAATTTTTAGTTAAATTATTTTTAATACCATTTAAAATGTAATCATTATCAAAATATGAATTATTTATTAATTTATTTATACAATAAAGTGTTTGACTTTCTAACGTTTTATCACAATTACTAAAACTTGTATTATTATTATTGGTATCAGAATTATTACTGTTATTCGTTCTGTTATTATTGTTATTAAATTTTTTTAATGGTGATAAAATTAAATTAAATTCAAATAATTCACTAATTACATTATACATAAAAATTTTTATATTTGGAAAGCAATTATTTAATGTATCTAAAGTTGAATTAAATACACTATTAAATAATGTATTCAATGATACATCACAATTATATTGTTTAACAATATTATTTAAATTAACAGATAAATTTGATTTATTTAAATTATTATTTACATTATTATTTATATTCATTAATTGACAATTATATGATTCTGTTAAATCGGTTATTGTTGATTCGAATATTGATCGATTCTCATCAAATTCTGTTGAATTATTTTGTTCGATAATATCAAACATTTGTTGAATATCCGAACACAATATATTAAATACATGATCAATTTGTATTGGTATACAAATAAATTTATCTTGTTGATCAGTAGATAAATCTATAGATGACATATTATGTTGTTGTTGTTGATTTTCATAATTATTCAAATTTAAATATGGAATATGAATTTTATCCATTTTTTGATTTTTTTTTATCAGTAAAATTCACATTATAGTATGTACATGTTTTACTCCAGTATTAAAATCATACTGTATGTAACTGATTTTCACATTTCATGTGTACATAAATTGAGTGCACTAATTTTCCTTTTATTTTTTAATTTTGGTTTTATTTATTTATTTTTTCTTCTTTTTGTAAATCAAAATTTTATTGGAATTATCACTAAAAGAAAATTTTATTTAAAACAATTTCTGATTGATTTATTCTTTATTTTTTAAATATTTTCAGCAGTGTTACAAAATTCTCATACAATATGACATGAGCTTTTTAAATATGAATATAAAATGATCCAAAAATGGTACTAGTCAACCATTTAGTTTTAGACCTGTAGTGAAAGTATTTAAGGAATAAAGTACCTTAAATGAAATTAAAAATGTGTAATGTAACATGTAACGATGTATGTATCTAGCTAGAAAGATATGAGCCTTTATGTAGAAACACATAGGGGTAAGGTATACAAATGCAATTAGCTTAATTTAGAAAGTTGTATTGCCGAGGCTACTAAACCTCATCAGTCATCACATCCTCAGTACTCGAAAAAAAACACAAAATGATTAAAAAATGTTGACATTTTTTGATGGTGATCAAATAAATCATAATATGAATTTTTTCTCATTTTATTTGTTTTTTTAGAATTTTTATACCTGCGTAAACTCAAGAAGATATACGGATAAAATCGAGATATTACTTCTCGTGTAAATTTTGTTAATTATACTCTGTCTACTAATTCGATGCAATTAAGGCCTCATGGAAATAACATATAGTAGTAATTTTACGTCATTGTATATTGATATTTAAAAAACTCATCTCGTATTATATGATAACTTTAAAGATTGTGGAACACTAGCACTACTCGAAGGTTGATCTTATGAGAAATTATGGAAAAGAGTATATTTCCATAAGGCTTTAAGTGCGACAAATTTATAGACAGACTATAAATCAAAAATCCAATCAAAATATGTAGGTAGATATACTAAATATTTAAATGTACAATTTGTGTATGTAATTATAATTACTGTCTACAATCTATATGTGACATCTCATCATATAAGCCGTCAATAACTCTATAAGTTTGTTTTTAGTTTTTACTATTTAATTACTTGTGATGACTGATGTGGTGTGTACTTCTCTATTTTCTTATTTATTTTATTTTTCTAAATTATTAGTTTTTTGTTGTTGTTTCAATACATTTCGGGTACATGTATTTTTGATTTCCGTGTGGTTAAGACAAGTTCAACCTCAAGAGGTCATCAACGTAACATGTAAATAAAATTCATTATGAATATATCATAATCATATAAATATGTGTATGTACATGACTCGTAATAAAAAAATTAAATTAATTTTTGTAACGTAATTTGAATATTTACAAATTAATTATGAAGAAAAAATGATTGAAGATTGATTTAACGCTTTATTTTTAAAATAATGTATGCATACATTTGGTGTTTTGTTTTTGAAATCTGTTGTAAAGGGTGGTGCTATTATTTTATAATATCATCGAATATATTATTCATTATTTTCATTCAAAAATTATAAGTTTTGATTAGTTTTTTTTTAGCATAATTATATGTAATTCTATATCTATTTGGAATAGATGCTTTTTCTCATTCAATTTGAATAAATACTAACTATGGCACAGAACTATGAGCAACAACTAAACAACAAGAACAAAAGGTACACACAGGACAAGATGAGAAATGAACACATTACAGGAAGTTTCAAAGTTACGTCACATCTATTGTAAAAAAACTAACAGAAAACAGATTACGCATATACGGTCATGTGACGAGACATGAAGAGAACCATATGGTAAGAAAAATTCTGTATATCAAAATACCGAGACAAGGACCAGGAAGACCGCAGGCAACGTGGTTGACGAAAGTTAAGAAATGACGGATGATAGTATTAAAAAAACGCCGACTCCAAGTAAATGGCACTAAGAGATAAGATAAAAAGAAGAAAAGAAAAAGAATTTGAATAAATTCATTTTTTATTCTTGACTAAAATTCTTTATGGAAGTAGGTACATATAGTATGTACATAGGTAAGAGTTGTGCCTTTAAACAGATTTACACTTGCTACAATCTAAAATATAAAATTAACATTTTGATCATTTCTTCGTTTATATAAAAAAAATTGTATTTTCTTTGAATTAAATTTTCTTAAGTAAATAAACAATCCCCATCCGTATTATTTGTACTTTTTTGTGTACATAATATCTATTTTTCAACATCTTTTGCTTGTACCATTTGTATCTTCCTTTTTTTTTTTTGTTCTATAAAGCTTAAAAAACAAATATTAATTTTGATCAATGAAATAAAGTCTCGAGCTAAGTATTATTTGGATTTTGAATTCTTATGTATCTATGAATTTCTATTATACATGCTAATAAACACTACTAATAAATTCCAAATAAAATATAGGTACATATGATTGAAATACAATGATAAATTTAAAAAGTTTTTGCAAAATAAAATCGAAAATAAAAGTAAACGTGTTCATTTTTTGTCCAATTATTGTTGAATTTCAAAGTCAAATTAGTTTTAAAATTCAAGGGCTTTTCTAAAATTTGAAATGTTTTTCATTTTTTTTTTGTATTTGCTCAATGAGTTTTGTCATTATTTTTTATTTTGGCCTAGTTTTTGTACGCATTTACAGATTTCTGTTCATTCCTGTTAATTATTTGTTTATTTTTCATTTTATTTAATTTGTTTGTGGGCTTTATTTATGCTTTTTTATAAATTGGTATATCAATTTTTAATGATTGTTATAGTATAAACACATATGTTATGTATAAAGTATAAGTAAAAAAAAAGTGAAAAACATGACCTTATCTGTACTGATACATAAACCATTTACTTATATGTACCTGTTCATTTTTGAATTTTCAAAAATTCAAATTGATTTTTCCTTTAATTTTTATTATTGAATTTTTATCAATAATCATTATAAGCGGAAAGTGCTGTTATAATTAAATTTTTCTTTTATGCAAACACAATCATAAAAAATTTTCATATACTCAAATTAGTATATAATATGTATGTATGTACCTATGTTGTACATTGCATGCATGCGTACGCAATAATAAATTGATATTTGATAATGTACACTTTATTAAAATTAAGGTCAAAATTATTTAATAAATTTTCAATTTCAAGAGGAATAGGATCTTCCCTCATCAATCGATGCGTTGTGCATATACATATGTATTGCATATACATGCATATACATTCATATTTCATCCTAATAACACCTAACGCATGTTGTACACACACATGGATGTATGTATGTATCTATGCATGTATACACACTAGACATCATTGACTTAAACATATGAATATTATACAAAATAATATAAGTGCTCTTTATTAGTTATTTTTATTAATAAACATTAAACAAGTAAATTAACGATTTTTCTGAAAATTGATTACTGAAAATTAACAAATATAAAATTGCAAACATATGATAAGCATTATTTTCATGATTATATATTTATATAACTTATAATTACAAAATATTCAAAATATTACAAAACATTTGTAATAGCCTGAACACAATAGCGACTACTGATAAAAAATTCTGCTGTCAAAAATTTGAAACACGTATTTCATTATGAAGCTGCCCATAATTACGACCATTGGCGATAATGAATTTTTGATCTGTGATCAAATTACAATTTATTTGTAATTTTTTGGTCGTGGTCACAAAGTAACCGACTTTGCAGATCTATTTTTTTAATTGTCACGTTAAAATGATAATAAACAATTAAATGATATTTATTAATTTCACTATCGCTGGTATTTCTTCAAGCGAAAAAAGAAGATTCGCTGATGAATTTGGTTATCGCTCATAATTTCACTGAAGTTTTGCTTAAAGCTTGAACCATAATGCATAATAAAGAAAAAAAAATGTTCAAATTAAATTTTGTAGTCTTGTACCTTATTTGCCCATCCAATATGTACATATGTATGTATATGATCTGCTTCAGTGTACTCATTGTTCATAGTGTAAATAATATGTAAATTAAACTAAAAAAAAAAATTTTTTTTTGAATAATAGAAAATTCTTTGGTATCCTTTTCCGGTATTGTTTGTTATTAAATATCTAGGGATTTTAATAATAACAGGAAACAAAATTGAAAAATTAATAAGAATCCTATTTCAATTTTCTTTGATTTTTTTTCTTCTTCTTTAAAAAAAATAATAATATTGAAAATGAAAAATGTCTTGAAAAATTTATCCCTTTTTTAGTTTTCAGATTTTCTTTCATTTTGTTTTTTATTTATTTATTTATTTATTTATTTTTTTTTGAATGACATTATTTGTATTTTATTTGCATTTTGTTTGATATAATGATGAAAAAAGTATCTGTTGTGTCCTACATAATCAATGATACGCTTTAACACCTTAACAAAAAAAATTTGTATGCAAATAATCTACAACGTAAAGATTTTCACAAATAATAAAAAATGTTTTTTAAGGAGAAAAACATTTTATTAAAGCAAAAATATTTGAGTGGTGATACTGATAACTGACATTTTTATCTTGACAAAATTGAATATTGTATTTTATTTTATAATCAAATTGAAAAAGCGATAAAGGTGCTTTTGTATAGAGTAAAAGGAAAAAAAATGTTTTATATGTATGTATACATGTGTAACAGAATTTTCTTTTTAGATTTTTTGTACTTTTAAATATTAAACGGTGAAGTATTAGCATTTTCTTTTTCTTATAAAAATTAAAAAGAAAAAAGAAAAAACACACAAATTTACGATCTCATAAAGATAAACATGTAAATTATATCATTTGGGTAAGTAATAGCTTTGATAATAGATTTTATAACATGCGGTCTACACTTTGAAGAAATTCTGGTATACCAGCAGATGGCAATCTTTTTGATAAATCAATTTCGTTCTCCGTTTTTTAAGCAAGAAACTTGACATTCCATAAATTTCAATATTATGGCAATTTTTAAAAAATGTGTTGATGTGTTTTTAAAAACAAATTGTCTTGCTAACAGACAGAAATTTAACAACTGATATACCAGAAAGTCTTAACTTGTAGACCGCCGGTAAAAGGTACATTTGCATGTTACATTTATATTCTTATGTTTTATCTCTGCTTGTTTTATATGTACACGTAAATCAACTTTAAGTGCGACATAGAAATATACAAATGATACAGTGTGCAGGGAACATCATCGATTAATCAATCATTAAATTTAAATATTTTGTAGGTATTTTGTTATGCTAACGAAGAATCTAATAAATGATTCCTAAAATGAAATATTAAAAAAAACAAAGGTAAATCGTATATGTACCACCGTATACAGTATTTTTTGCTTATTGTAGGTACATACATTATATTTTGATGTGATTGAAGATAATCAAATTTTTTGACATTATCTTGTTTGTACACTGGAGTACAGAGAGATACGTAAGTGATATTTATTTGATAATACACACATCATCATATGTAGAATAGGAATAATCCGTATCCATTAGTCGTAACTTAAGAAACGTAACATTTTCTATGGAGACAAAATTCTAAAGGCTTTTTTTAAGGCTAACTTCTTTGGATTAAATTTTCATTTCATTTATAGAGAAAATTTTTTGTGAAAATTTACATTTTCTTCTTTTTGTACAAATGAACACGTGTTTATTTTTTGTTTTGTCTGTTTTTTTTCCTTCACATTCTTCCGTAAAACGTTTATTTTATTTTACAAATATTTTTAACAAAAATCATGGAAGATACAAAAACCTAAACAAGCATAAACAACAATCCCTCATGAATAAATAAATATAAAAAAAAAATTGTACAAAAAGGCCCACTAGCAACAAATCATCTAATTTGTAGAGTTTAATGAAGATAAATTTTTACATATATATGCATACAGGGTGTTTCCGCACATGATTAAGGATGTGATAGGTCTGGATAGATTCAAATAAATTTCAAATCATTAGACGTAAGACTCTTGAGCAATATTTTATTGGAAAAGGCAAAAGATTCTCTATAATTTATCTAACAATGACGTAGGCCTAACGGTTCGTGAATTATGAACGTTTCATAAAAAGTGGCACAAATTTCCTCAACATCTTCTAGCAGTCAAATGGTAAATATTTAGTTCCTCCCTCCCTTCCCATTAGATTTTCTACTTATTTCGTCCAGACCTATCATCTCCTTAATTATGTGCAAGCATAAATGAATCACCCTGCATGTATTCCTATATACTAGTAATTGTGTGTAATTACACCCTGTGCTAAAAAAATGTTTTTACTTAGTAAAGTTGCGAACATCGTTATCTTAAAGATTTTTGAAGATTTTATGCAGTAAAAAGCTCTGGTTAAGTATTGGTCTATTTTATCAATATAACATTAAGTCAAGAATACTCTGGACAACGTATGGTCCAAAAAACTCGTCATGAGTTTTAATATGAATCGATAATTTAACTTTAACTCCAACACTTGAGTATAACAGTTAAGAGTGTATTGTTTATAGTCAAAGGGTTCATCATTATTATGAATTATTTACCATAAAAACAAAATGAGATTCATATTGTGACAATGTTGAAAACTATGCCAGACAAAAACATCTTTTTGGCACACAGTTTACACTACACATACATTATGTATATAAAGATCCTCGTATACTGGCATGCATCATTTAGAAAATTTGACTTAAAGCATACACATGGATTTTCTATTGTATACAAAATTCATTAAAAAAAAACAAATTCCATGAATCATGAATTTAAATGAAAAAAGAAAAAAAAAAGCACAGTACACATACGTATGCATATAAATCATAGCAATCATCATTTTTGAAATTCATGTAACAATACGCAAAAGGAAGGAAAAAAAGGAAATTTTATCGTAAATACGTTTGATTTGTCTTTTTGAAATTATTTTGGGAAATCTCGTTAGTGAATACATAAACATTGAATAGTTTTCAAATTTGTTTTTTTTTTTTTTGAATTAAGTTCATTATACGCACACCAAGGTACTAAATTTAATTTGCATCAAATGTTATAGAATTTTGCACGCGCTATCAAATTAATTGCTATACATACTGTGAAAATTTTCTATTTTCTATTTGTGATTTATAATGTACATAGATTGAATTTAAATAGAATTGATTACAAATTGATCAAATAAATACATATTGGCCTTAAAAATTATTTACCGTCTACGTATCAATGTATGTACTGTATTAAGTATTAGATCTAAAAAATCTAAATTTAATGTTTTATCTATTGAATATTTATCGAAAGATGCTTTAAGGTAAAAACAAAAATTGAGTTTCAAATTTTATAGCTTAAATTAGCATTTTGTATTTATTGTAAAAAAAAAATAATTTTCGTTTTTTAATATAAAAAAAAATCACAAACAATTCAAGTTTTATTTTTGTAAAAAACAAAACACATTTTTAGTACACAAGTTTCGTTTTTTTTTTTTTTTTGTAATTTAAAAGGCAGAAGTTTTTCTTTTCTGTTAATTTTTTTATTCGAAATAATTTAATTTAAAAACAGAAAAGAAAAAACGACAAAGCAAAGTTGAGTTTTTTTTTCTTCTTACTTCTTCTTCTTCTTCATATCGACATAATTACTTTGCTGTTAAAACAAAATAATTTTTTTTTTGTTTTGTTGTTTTTCATTTTTAGTTAGTGGTTATTTTTAAAAAAAATCTAACGTTTTGAATTTTTGTCGTTTTTTATTTTTAAATTAATTTAAACTTTTTTTTTTATAATCCACGTAATTTATCATGCATATACTATAAGGACGCACATACATACATGTAAGAATATATAGATTTTGTATGTATAAAATGTAACGTATATAATTTAAAATTTTTTAAATTTGTGCACTATAGAATAGAATATCTTATGTATGAACACATACATACATAATAAAAAGTTTTTAACATCTGTTATTTAGTATTATGCATTAAATAATTTTTCAATTAAATTTTTTAAAAATGTTCCGACACACACACACATTCAATATATATAGTGTGCCTATACCTACACCATATCTACTCTATAGGTATAAATCACACAAAAGTTAAATTTTAAGCAAAATTAAGCAAAAACTTTTATTCATTTACGTAAATTTTGTTTTATTAGCAATGTGGATATTTTTTTTTGTGAACATTATTTTTTGTTTTCTTTTTTTCTCTTTGGAAAAACTATGCAAAGTTGATTTTTTAAGACTTAAATTTTCACTTATTTACACATGGTGATTTGTGGTAATTGGTACATTTAAATGAAGAAAAAGAAAAAAAAGTATATACGAACAATTTTTTGCATTGTTATGTAATATTCATGTATAACAAAAAGGGAAAAAATTGAATAAAATCGTGCACAGAAAGTTTCATGACCAAATGGTGAATATGCAGAAACAGAATAATTCATTTAGAAAATCTAAAAAATTTCATCTTTAAAGTTTACATTTTGGTTTTTTGTTACCAAAATCTTTGGGAATTTAAAAAAAAAAAAAAAACCAAAAACAAGGAAAGTAAGTAACTTTGACGTAATCATAACCCCCAAGATATTTGATTTAAAATAGAATCAGAATTGAATCTACACTCTGTTCACTAATATTATGCACTTAAGGTCTTATGGCGATTATTTAAAGTGGTACTGTTTTACATCACTATGTATTGATATTTAAAAAAATCATCTGATATATAATAAAAGCTTTATGGATTGTGGTAATACTGCTCGTGAAACTGTTTAATTAGAAATTATGAGAGAAGAAAAAAAACATATGTAATCCCATAAGACCTCAAGTGCATAATATTAGTGAACAGAGTATAGATAAACTCATTTTACGTTTTTTGCAATTGTACATATTTGGCATCGACGACCTTTTGTCTAAAAATGCCACCGATTAAAAGATCTTCTTCTTGTCTTACAGCACATCGTGATAATGATAATATCACTGGAGTCTACATTCCTATTATTTTACTTTTCTTTTCTTCCTAGCAACATTACCATACAATTTCGCTGTATTAAAAGCTTTAAATGGGTTTCCAATTTTAAATGAAATAGCAACGTGATAATAAGTTGAAAAACATATTTTGGTCTAAAAAAATCATAAAATCTAATTCCATTCTCTCAATTTACATATATTGTCGCTCTTTGCCAATTATCATCACTTTCTGACAATTCATAATTAAATGATCACGGAACATCCTGTATCTTCAAATAGAATCAAACTGTTATCCATATACATATGTACTATATGTATGTACTTTCAGAATTTTATTCAAGATGGAATTCAAAATCAAATTTTTAAAATTTAACGGACTCAAAAATATGTGGAGAAGTTTAGAGTACGAGTATCTGCATATATACATATATGTACATATGTATATTAGTTTTCTTCATAATACGTGATGAAATGTAATTTTCCACTTTTTTTATCGTTCCTGATGTATATGAATTATGCATTTGTTTAAATTGTTCAGAAATATATTTTTTCCCTATCTTGTATCTCCATTATATTTTGAAATTTTCAAATTTAAATTCATCGTAGTGAATAAATTCATTGTTTTTGTGTTTTTTTTTTTTTTAAATAGAAAAATCTCAAGAACACTTGAAATCCATATATGGTACAATTACTGCTACTACAATATTTATTCACACTTTTTTCTTCAAAATTTTATATGTA
Source organism: Anthrax anthrax (assembly GCA_963971155.1). NCBI lineage: Eukaryota > Metazoa > Arthropoda > Insecta > Diptera > Bombyliidae > Anthrax > Anthrax anthrax. Next base: position 26,746,771 of record OZ020119.1, read on the forward strand.
CAGGATACAGGGTGATTCCGTTAAATCAAGTCTGAACATAACGAAGGAGATGATAAATATAAATGACACAAACAAAAAATCTTATAAAAGAGGAGTAGGATGGGGGAGAGAAAGAGTTAATATTTAGAGTTTAGCTATTATAGAGCGTTAATCGTTGAAGAAGTTTGTGCTTCCTTTTTTAAACAATTCCAAAACTCACGAGTTCTTGGACTCACGTCATTGTTGTCTTGAAAAAGTTCTTAGCAAACTTCGTTCTTTCCATCGATGCTATTATCAAGGTCAAGGTTATTCAAATTCAAATTCAAGAATCAAAAAAAAATTTGACAAATTTTTTTAACATTTATTTCAGTGATTCTTGGGGACACCACCTTATGCAAACAAAAGCAAAAATAAATTTTTCGTATCTGTACGAATCTTTTTTCCACACAAGACTTTTATCTATCACATTTTTTTATTATTCGCTTTCAACAAAATCACGACAAAGAACAAATGCAGAGGTATTCCTACCCGTTTACATTAGTTTAATTGTAAAATTATCTAATTTGAAAGTGAACAACAACAACAAATGATGAGAAATGGAGGCTTTATGTAAAAGAAAGACTTGTAGAAAAATTTAAGGAAAATTTATTTTTACTTTTGTATGATCATTTCGCATTACCGTTTCTTCAAGAATCACCAAAATGTTTAAAAAAAAGGCCAATTTTTTATTTTTTTTTATTGAATCTGAATTTGAATAACTTTTTAACTTTTGAGTACAGAATTTTAACCAAAATCTCTACAAGAAATAAATTAAAAAAAGATACAGTTGGGGCAATTTTGTATACTAAAAAGGCAAGATTGTGGAAATGAATAAAACATATTGCGATAAATTTAGGTTCACTTTTTTTGTTCTTCAAATTACAGGTACCTATTTTACTTTTTTCTATTTTGAGAAATAGTATGAAAAAATGAAGAATTTGAAGTTCTAAGTGAGGAATAATCAAATTTGAAATCGGCAACGCTCTAACATCACAATCATCCTAGTTATCATAAACATATCGTTTTTTTTATGTTACGTTATGATACGCGTTTTGAAGTAATTAGGTGGGCCTTTAGCTTTCATTTGTATGAGTATTTTTACAAACCAAATTTTTTAATTTTTTTTTTTTCAGTTTTACATATTTAAGCTTCTTGTGTTGGTTATGGTTTGGTATTGGCTTTTAGATAACACACGTAATATTTATTTCTTATCTATCAATGGTGGAACTGCACTTGAAATTTTTCATCATTAATCAAATTACTAAGCTAATGGCAATTCAACGGAGGAAAAAAAAAATAAATAAATAACTTGACAAAAAATAAGATTAATAATAAATAACTTTGCTTCTCTTATTTTTTTATCACTTTGGCTACTATGTATGCTAAAAACAAAATTACTACCACGAAAAATAAAAATGAAAGTAAAACGAACAAAAAAGATTATAACAGCTTTAGTGATTTACGCAAAAAGAAAATTGTTTATTGTTTTTTTTTCCTTTTGTTTTGTTTGTAATTTAAATACAAGTGTATATTATCTTGCTGCACTGCTTGGAGGATATCATTCTAAAACGCTGAACTTAGTAAACTGTCTATGGATGTGTGTGTACATAATTTAGCCCATTATTCGCTGTAATGGCTGTTCAAATATTTATTTTGTTCTTAATTTATATTCCTACTTTTCCTTATTATTATTATTATTAATATTTAATGGCACTACAATCCACAGCATCTTATATCCTATATTGAACCTCAAGATGCTAATAGTAAAAGTACATACAATATTATCATACGTGTACTCAACAGTACATATTACAATATACATACAAATATATACCTATAGGACACTTATACTTACATATACACACACACATGTGCTCTTTCATTGTATTGAGGATTACTCTCAAGACTCTTACCCAAAATTTTCCAATTGTTGACCAACCATTATTCTCTAGCAGCCTATGTTCTTTGTTTTATGTGTAAGATGATATAAGAAAACCAACAAAGTACATACTATATGGACATGACAATTTAGCCTTAAAACATTTCAATTTTTAGTTCACATAAATGCAATTCACAAATGAAAAGGTCAAGTAACCAAATCAAAGAGTTTAATTTCATTGTATAGTCTTACTGCACCCTAAAATTTCCTTGGGCTCAATCAATGTTGTCCTACTATTTGTATTATTTCGACTCTGGGATATTGTTTTTTGTGCATTGTCCATTCTCAAGTACACAAATGTTTACTGAGTTGTGAACTTGATAATTTTCTCTCTACCATTATGTAACATTCATTACATAACAAAAAAATTTACAAAACAGTAACTCGGCATAATTTCAAAAAAAAATCCAAATTGTACATCGAAAACAAAAAAAATTCCCATTTATTATGCATCTAAAGTACATAACGAGAAAAAAAAGAAAATTTTAAAAATGTTCGCATTTTAATATTTTGTAAAGGACTAAACAAAATGAAAAAAAAAAAATAAATAAATAAATAAAGAATATAGACTATAAACACGTACAAATTAAGCTCTGTAAGAGGGGTTTTGAATTTTATGAGACACATATGAAAAATTGTCTTATGAGACACCGGGTGAAGGAAGTGAGGCGTGTATGAGGTTGCACGTTCGGTACCTATGGGCTACCTGATACATGCCTCACTTCTTTCACCCGTTACATTTGAAGTACTAGAAAATGTCTCATAAAACAACGTCTCATCGTTTAAAACCCACATTTCCGTTGTATGCATACATACGGGTACATACATAAATCGAGTTATGTACACGATAAAATGACAAGAATTTTGTCCTTTTCAAAACCAAATTGCTCTAAAGTACGTACACATACACACACACACACAACACACACACACAAACAGTTCAGTTTAGCATGTGAAAAGCTCATGAAACGTAAATTTTATGCTCTTGAATAAATAAATACATACAATCAGCATCAGATACATATGTATGTACGTAGTAAAAGCGTAATGGGATTTATTATTTAGAATTGAATGAGTAAAATAAAAAATAAAAAATAAAATAAAATATAAACTGTAGTATTGTCCTGTAAGCACAAAAAACGAATTGATGCAAATAAAATTCTGTGCCCAATGCCATTTTGCAAATGACAATGAAATTTCAGAATTTATTCTTTTCTATTTTCATTTTGTTTTTTTTTTTTTTTTGGTTCCCTTTTACTTTTTACTTTTGACCCATTTATCATAATTAAGGTTTTAAAAATTGAAAAAAAATTTCTTGTTTACATTTCAGTTGTTTTTTTTTTAAATTAACTGAATAATTCTTGTAATAATGATGATGATGATGACGATGAAAAGTTTTATAGTACTAAATAGACAACTTTCGATTAAATCCAATTGAATGGCATGTGTCCATAAAATAAATTTAGAATTTCAGATAAAATGATGAATGATGATATCTTGAATTATATGTACATATGTTGTATGTATGTTATATGTATGATTTTTAACACATTATGTATGCCTCTGCCTTTTAAAAAATTCTTACATGCAAGGTACCCCATAATTAATATTATCATATTTATTTTTCTTGAATTTTTCTAGAAAAATATTTTAGCCACACTTTAGTGTGAAATCCTATGGAATAGTACGATAATTATGGTACAATATTGTGACCACATACTTTAGAAATCAAAGCTGGGACTTATAATTCATTTTTTAAGCATAGTCATGTGTAGTCTTGTGGAATAAAAAAATTTTACGACGTTGCCATCTTTATCATCTATGTTGTTCACTTTGATTATTGTTGTTTTCGTTCCTAAATACAGAAAACTGACAAATAAAATATCAAAGAGAAAAATTAATTCATTCAAATTAAACCAAAAAGAATGCAGAAAATCATTCATTTAAAATACAAGTAACTATGCTTTAAAAATGAACCTTAGATCTGTGCACCATATTACAGAAGTACAATCGAAATTGATCACAGTCATTTGCGTCTAAATTTCAAAACCATTTTATTAGATTTCTTCCTCGAATTTTCCTTATTTTCAAAACAACAAAAAAAAAAGGAAAATTACGGAAAATTGGAAAATACCATCTTAAGATATTAGAAATTTTTTTGTCAATTTTATTTGAAACTTATTCTGGGACATCCTGTAGAAACTATAAATGTTTATAAAATAAAACGTTTTTTAAAAAAAAAAAAGAACATAAATTACATAAGTTTACATTTTTACACGATTTTTATTTTATTTCATTTTTTGTTTTGTCCATGACAACTCTAATAGAAGGAAAATATGATAGAATTATGATGATTATTGTATACTGAAAATGTACGCATGCATATCAAATGATATTCATTTGTACATATATGGGTACTCATGTATGTGTGTACATATGTACATTTTTAAAGAATTCATGATCGTTGTTTACACGTGTTATCATCAACTACATACAATATGAAATGTAATTTTTTTAATCGTACATACACAAGAAAAATTTTCCAATATTTTTTACATGTTTTTCATTTTCTTTTTCTTTTTCTTTTCCTTTTTTTTTAAATTTACAATACAAAGTAAGATGATGTAATTATTTATGACAATTTCATAGGATTCAGAATGAATTCGATGAATATGAAAAGGACAGGAAAAAACAAAAACAAAAATTAAATTTTACAAGTACACACATGTATAATTATAATTCATATGAAGAATAAATAGACATTTTTTATTAGAGAAAAAAATTTTTAAAACTTTTGTATGTAAGAAAGAACAAAGAACGTGTAAATATAAATTGAAAAAATTTGTTTTTTGGTTTACATTTCTTTCGTTTTTCTTTATTTGGTTTTAAATAAATAAAAAAAATTGAAATATAAAACATTAACCTAAGTATCTATATTGTAATTTGTATTTATAGATTATATTGAAGTGTTGTAACGTGTATACATTATATTGTATTGAGCTATTCTCTATTCTATACCTTATAAATATTTTCATTACATATCCTTTTTCTTCTCTTCGTAATTTCGAATAAGAACATTTCACGACCAGTGTTAGCACAATTTTTAAAGTTCTCATACAGTATGAGATGAATTTTTTAAATATCAATATACAATTATGTAAAGTGGTACTGGGTATTGTTCGTAGTTTCCATAAGGCCTGTAGTGAAAATATTTAAAGAATGAAGTATAAGAATTCTTTCAAAGTCAATCAGTTGTAGAACAACAAATTTTTGGCCCCCGCGAAATAAACGTTTATGCTCTATTTCCTGTATTACAGAATAAAACTTTAAATTTCAAAAAAAAAATAATAATAATAAAAAACAAAAATAAAAAAAAATATAAACAAAAGACTTAAATTTTTTATTATACAGCAAAGTATAAAAAAATGTAATCTATGGGTTTTATATTCCTTTTTAAAGTTAATCAGTTAAAAAAATTTTTGGAAGAAAATTTTAAACAATATTTTAAAAAATTTCTCATGAGAATTAAATATCTAATATTTTTTTTATTAGAAATAACAAAAAATTATTAAAAAACCAAATGAATATTACTGTTAGATTCACACGTGCAAAATTTATTGTTTTAGAGCTTTATATGAAGGTGAGTATTTTTTTTATTAAGCTAAACAATTTGGTTTTCTTTATATGTACTTACTTATTTTGTTTTCACTTGTGATTACAAAATTTAATTTAATTTTTTTTTTTTTTTTAAATAAAGCGTGTAACCCGGATGTAGATATATAAACACAATCGTTTCTAATTTCAAATTTTACGCCGTTTTATAACGCTTTAAAGATAAAATGTGTATTAAATTTATAATAATACTATAGATTACTGAATTTAAATTTCCCAAAAAAAAAAAAAAACAATCTCTAATTTCAAGGTTATTATATGACTTTTATCTCGATTTAACATACATTAAAGAACAAAACAAAAAAAAACGATTAAAACAAATTCTAAAGATAAGGAACTATAGTATGTAAAATTATTCAATTAAAAATATGACATACCACCCATACAAGTTTTGTATTTAATTTTTTTTTTTTATCTAATTATTCTTATGTCATAAATTAATTTTCATTTCAATTGAAATTATCTTAATAATTTCAACAAATTCATATCCATAAATTTTTATATATAGGCAACTTTCGTCTTACGTGGAATCTTAATGAAAATATCAATTTAATCATTTAAATCAAGTCAAAATTTATACTATCGTTTTACAAGACAAAATTCTGAGTTAAACAGAAATTATGCTCGCATTAACTATAAATTCAACAAATCGAGTTACATATATTGAAAAATGAAAACTCATTATAAAAGTTCCACATTTATCGAGATTTACCTGTTTTTACAATATTTGTTTTATTTTTATTTATAAAAATAAATGTTGTAATTATCGAATAAAACAGATAAATAAATAAATAAAATTATATTTTCCACTTAACAAGGAACGGTATGTAATAGTGATTGTTTGTCTGTTTCCATTTTTTTTTTATTGTGTACAATTTATTTATCATTTGATTTTGTAATATTTATTTGTTTTTCATTTTTGTAAATATTTACGATAATTTGCGTTTGGTACATTTGATACATTCATTGCTATCAAATAAAAGACAAAAAAAAGAGTTGAAAATTAATCACCAGTGGTGGTACCCGGGGGATACCTATATTACAAAAAGTGCAGTAAAACCCTTGCAAAATCGCAGTAAATTTTTAAAAATAGCATTAGATTTTAAAATTGTAGTCTTATTTCCTTGGAAACGACTGTAGACAACCAGCGAAACTATTGTTACTGTACAGCAGGATCACGGAACGCGGCGGCAGTAGCCTGTTACGGAGGATAAAATTAAATTTATTCGTTTATTATTAATATATTTATTCATGTCTGCACAATACATGATATATGTATGCACTATTTTATGTTGCATTACAAATAATGTGTTTGTTCTTATAAAGCCAATTGTTTTCAAAAACCTAATAAAAATTGATATTCTATAAAGCACGTATTTAAAAAAATGTGATCCTAAAACTGGGGACGTAGCAAAAATGTTTGACTTTTCTGTTAAGAAATGTTGCTTGTTCTACATGGACCCAGAATTATAGCTTGCGAGTAGGCCCAGGATTTATTGCAACTCCACTGTAGGCAAGACTGATACTAATAGTAAATGGGTTACGTGAATTTTGATATAATTCCATAAAATAGACACTTTCAAAATAGCATGTTATAATTTCCAAAAATTGGTTTTATTTATTTCAGTTCAACTTTTATTCTAATTTTATTTATTTTATAAAATTGTTTTTAAAGAATGACAAAATGGAACAAAAAAAATTATGACGACATGATGAGACAAATAAAGTGAGTCTATAATTTCCGAGGCTTCATTGACTCTTTCTGATAATTCTTTTTTATGTCTAAAAAAGTGCAGTAGATTTTTTAGATAATTGTACTTAATTTTCCAAGAATCGATAGTGCAGTAAATCTACTGCAAATGCAGTTGGAGTCTCATCACTGCATTACCAAGTACAAAGCAGATACTGTGTGTATGTAAAACATTGGCCGTACGGTAATTTTGCAACATAAATTAATGTAGTATACCTAAATTTAAAGAATTTATTCCAATATTTTATTAATTAGGATAATAACGGATAACCTAACAAATGAATTAAAATTTTTTCTAGTAAGGCCAATTATTAAAAAAATAATCAGAAATTGATAATTTTGTTTTGCTCATTTTAAAAATTGATCGTTTTACGTTACATTATGCATAACACTGTATGTAACTGTTTTCTATATAGTGGTTGTATTTAAAACTGTTGTGCCTATGTACACGTTTACTTACATACACTACACGTATTTATTGTTGAAAAAATTAATTTTCAATATTTTTGATAATCACTATAGTTTGATAGATTTTTTTGTTGTTGTTTTTATTTAATATCCTTTCGAATATTTTGTTTTCCTTTATTGAACCGTGTGATTCGCATGCACTTCACACTGAAACACAGAAGGAATTGATATTTCTCGATTCACTTATTTTTTGAATATTTTTATTTTTTATAATATCGCACTAACAGCACACGTACAATTTTCATAATGAACATTTTCCGCTCCTTCACTCTAAAAAAATTAAATTTTTTGGTTTTCCTTTTTTTTTTTTTAAATCTTTTTTATGTCACTTTCGATTAACACACAACAATAATAATTATCATTAAAATTGTACATTACATTGTTTTTAATCATTTTAAAAGGAAACGAAGTTTTTGTTTTCTTGTCTCATTCTTTTCTCCTTGAATGAAAATCTAAATATTACACTTTTCTTAATTATACACTGCATTCCTTTTGTATCTGTTTGTACTTATATCGTTGATACAATCTATTGTATGAGTTTTTTTTTTTTTTATTAGATTTTGTATGTTCGAATATTTCGATAATTATTTGAAAATTTTGTCCTTTTGCAAAAATAAAATCACACATTTATTTAAACACGTTCACATTCACAGAAGTTTCATGTAAAACTGAAATAATTTTCTTAAAAATGAAATTTTATCGTTACAAACAAATTTGATTTTTATGTTTATTAATTAAAATTTAAAAAGCTTTTCAAATAAAAGCTCTAATAATAGAAAAACATTTATGTTTTGTAAGAGATAAATTGTAGCAAGAGAAGTAAGAAAAGTTATTGCAAATTTGCAAAAATTGAGTGACAAAAAACCGGTTAAAGGTAGAACAGATTTAGTTTTTGCTTTTGTGTGACCGGCCTTGCATTTTTTGAAAAGTATCTCCAGGAATCACCAAAATGTCCAAAAATTTGGTCACATTTCCCGTCTCAGTATTTCATTTTAAAGGACAAAAGGTCTTTTTATAAGTTTTTTCAAGATAACAGTAACGTAGATCTAGTGATTCATGATTAATACAGAATTTTATAAGAAGAGGCACAAGCATCTTCAGGCGACCAAATGGTAAATATTTATTCCCTGACCTATCATACAATTTCTTGCTTATCTTCACTAATATCTACTATCTCTATCAATATGTTCGGACATCACTAAATCACCTTGTATAAATCCATTCAAATATGGGAGTGGGAGGTAATATGTGCTTACCATACTCGATAGTGTATACATGCGAATTATTTGTAGCACTGTAGCTAACTCCAAGCTTTTCGTACTAAGAGAAAACATCTCTTAAAATCATTACCAATATTTTGTTTGTAGAAAATGAAAAATTTTATGAAGAGAAAATTTTCAAATTTTCTTTAATTTTTTTTTTTTTTTTTTGTGACGTACTAATATGAAATTTTGTGATGGTAGAATATGAAGGAGAAACTTGATAACAAAAGGATATGTGATAAGTAAATGCGGAATCACATTCTATTTAAATTACGTGGTATGCAAATCAGTATAATGTACACATACGTTACATATTTTTGTTTTAAAAGGACATTGTGAAGAAAATATATAAGAAAAGAAAATCTTTTTGTTTTTGTCTCATTTGAATTTTTTTTTTTGTGTATTATGTGTGATCACATGTGTGCTTGCTTATTTTGCATTAAAACGAATAAAAATGTCTTTTGAGTTTATTTACAAATTGATTTGAATACATCTCTAATCATACACATGTACTCATGTACATATACATAATTAATGTGTAGGTGTACAAAAGTAACAAAACACAAAAAGAAAGAACAATTACGTATACGTATGTAGTCTTTTTAATTTTAATGAATAAAAGAAATTATTTTTAATCTGAAAAAAAAAATTTAATAGACTTTGATTTTAATTCTTTTTTTTTTTTAAATGTTCGTATTTGTAATTTCATATTTTAATTTTTATTCAGAATACCTATTCATCATTACTATCACACGGTAAATACAGATAAAGCAAAATTAATTAAAATCCATGCATAAGGACATAATGAAGGAAAAAGAAGAACGTTCAAATTTAATATGAAATTTTTCTGTTGTAAAGAAATTGAATTATAGAGTGTGATTCTCTTAAGCTTGCCTATAAAGAAAGGGGTGATAGATTAGGTTTCGAAGAGACAAGCAAAAAATCGTATGAAAACGGAAATTTAACGTTTGGCCACTAGAAGTCATTGAAGAAATTTGTGCAACCATTGAACCAAGGTCTTTTCTATAGAAAGGAAAAAGGGTTTGCTATAACTCTTTTCTAAACAACAATGACGTAGGTTAAATGGTTCTTGAGTTTTAGAATATTTTATAAAAAGATTAAAACATTTTCTTCAACACTCTCTAGCGATCAAAAAGTAAATATCAAACTTCCATCCTCTGCCGTGCAATTTTTTGCTTGTCTCATCGAGATCTATCATCTCTTCTTTATAAGCATGGTTAATAGATTCACCCTGTATACATACTATCGTACTATCTAAATATCCATGATAAAATGAAACAACTCAAATGATTTTTTAACATTTAACTGAACTTTTGCTACTTACCTTCCTACTTTTCATTAATTTAAAAAATACCTATGTCAATAGCAAATTAAGTAATTCTTGTAAATGTACCACAATCATTGAAAATTATGTATATAAACAGTCTTATTATTATTTTGCTTATTGTATGGATTTTAAATAATCATCATAATGTCAGTGTAACAATAATCATTGAATAAATCCTTTTTTAAATAAACATCATCTGTTTTATATTTAAAATTAAGTAGCTAAATGCTCTTTTTGTAATCATTAAAATACTAGAAAATAAAAATAAGGAAGGAAAGCAAAAAGAAAAAAAGTTAATTAATTTAATTATTTTGATAAATTTTCAATTTAAATATTTGTAAACGATTGCGTGTGTCTGTTCTGTGTTTTGTTTTCGCTTGTGTGTGTTTGTTTTGTTTATAAGTATTAAAAATTTTAAATCATATTACTTAAAAAAAAAAAAAAACAAAAGACAAAAAAAAAAGTACAAGGAAAATATTTTACTTATGCCTAAGAAAACCCATATTTTAGGTAATAATTGATTTTTTATAATATTCATCTTTTCATTTAAAGTCCTTTTGTAATAAGAAAAAAGGAAATTGAATTTTAATGTTTCGCAACAAAAAATATTTAAAACAGAAAAAAATAAGAGTTAAAATAAAATAGATTATTATCTTATTAAAAAGAAAATATGTATATACAGGGTGTCCTAGAGTAAATGTCACAAAATAAGTTTAGCATGTAGTTCAGAGTGTTTCTAACAAAAAATCGTTCTGGAAATTAAATAAATGAAATCCTCCCCTTTGGTATACAGGGGATTGAAAATTTTCGGACACATGCAGTACTGAGTACATGATGTCACATAATTAAATATATCTTTTAAACCACTATATGCTCTCCGTTCAAATTTACTGCAGATAAAAATTGAGGCTTTTAAAACAAAAATGTCCATTATAGGTATGTCCCTCCTTGGAATCGGGTACTCAATACTTTCCAGTGAGTACTTGTTATCCGATACTTGGCCGATACCGAGTAGTATCTATACTTTGGACAAATACTCATACTAAATACTCCTACTCGAAACTTTTAGAAAAAATCTAACTATAAGTGTCTTCAAATCCCTGAAAATTTCAAGGAAAGCAGACGATATCATCTTATGTCATTTTTGGTTCTAAAGATGTAATTCAATATATGTACAAGTATATATGTATATACATACGTATGTGACATAATCTATCTATACCTTACGTGTTTCAAATTTTTCAATTTCCTGTACCTTAAAAGAGTGAATTTCAAAGAAACTCTAGAACGATTTTTTGCAATAAACGCTCTGAATCGTACGATAGATACATTTTGTGACTTTTACTCTGGAACACTCTAGACATATGTATGTATAAGAAAAAAATACGAAAACAATCATGGATTTTATATAATGCAAAAATTTAATTTTTGAAATTAAAAGACAAAAAAATAATAGTAATGATGAAATTTGTACAAATTTAAAAGGAAATTATTGTATTTTCATTTCCCTTCTTCCTTCTTCTCTTTTCGTTTACTTTCGAAAAAAAAATATTTTTTCATTATATATTTAAAAATAAAATAATTATAATAGGACAGCTACGTGAAATCTACATGAAATAAAATGAAAGTATGACAGCATTTTTTGTCATTACGAAAATCGTAAAAAAAAAACAGATATTATGTTACCATTAAAACAATTTCAATTTCAAATTTTATATTTTTCCTTCAAGCTAAAAAAAAATAGATACAGGTAACCGCCGTGTCACTTGAAAATAATTCATACGCATACATATCTCGTCTTTCATAAAAGATAAAATTTGGAATTACAAACAAACGCCTTTAAATCTGTGTTAATTAGAAACTTATTAAGAAATTATTCAGGAATAAAGCATTGTAATGATAACTTTTTGTAATTTGTACGTTGTACAAGGATTACCACCTGTATAGATGCATATATACATATGTACCATTATCAGCAGTAATGGCACAGCCTGTATGCCGAAATGAATTTATGAATGCCCAAAAGGACATTGTATAAATTACTTGAGAATTTTGATTTTATTTTTATTGTTCGTATTCTTTCATTCATTTATTTTATAAATTTAGGATTAGATATTTGTGAATAGGCCCTAGACAGCAGTACGGCATCAAATCGACCATCAGCTGCCAGTTAATTGACTAATTTTTTAAGCTGCAGAATACAAAAAAAAAAAAAATGAAACAATGAAAAATTAAGTCCTTTATTTATTTTACGCGATTTTTCCGAATGATGTATCTTGTGTTCAAAATTTAGATTTATTTGTGAAAAATTTTTTATTTTTTGTAGTACTAATGTTTAATAAATTTTAAATTTTCAAGTTCTAATAGCAAAAATCTTAAAATTATTTTAAATCCTGAATGAATCACGTTATAACACACAGCGATATGCCGTACGTATACAAACACTTGAAAGAATTAAAAAATAAATGAAATTTGAAAATTTCTATTCATTTTAGTTAATGAGATTAAATTTCTTCAGTTTTTTCTTTCCACTAATTTTTTAGCTCATGCATAATACTTGATAATACTTAGTTCATTATAGACTGTATACACTATACGCAATACAGAGAAGAAAATTTTCTAAGTTTTAAATTAAATTAATTGTGCTTTCATGAACTATATGAAAAGTATCAGTTTAGGGATTTCAAGGATCAGTCTCTTATTTTAGGAAAAATGAAAATTAATTGATTCACTTTATATAGAGTAAAAAATTTAATCTGGCTTATAATTTATAATTCATTACATAAAAATGTACTTTATCACAAATTTGTTTTTTATCTGCTATAAATAATTAAAACATAATGATTTTTTTGAATATGTATGCGACATCACTTACCACTTTCCAATTTAAAGCATTTAATTTTGTAAATTAAAATTAGACAAAAATAAATTTCATTATCATGATGGTATCACATAGTCCATTTAGCAGCCTGCAACAGGGGGACAATAGCTCGATATGAGCCAGAGCCTAATCAGTATAAAAGATGATTTCCCATAATAATTTTATTAAATTTTCTTAGAATTAATGATTTTTGTTTTTCAGTTTTGAGTTTAGGAAAAAAATTATTTTCCATTAAATTTTTAATTAAAATTAAGTGAAACGATAAAACTTATTTCAAAAAATAAATTTGAAAATTGACAAGATAATGATGTGATGATAAATTTGAATCAAAAGAAAAAGAAATTATTTTTTGGTTTTCTTTTTTCTTGTTTTGTTTTCCCTTGCGGTGAACCTTTTTTACTCCTTGACCATCGCCAAACTACATTACATACAATTCTATGATTTTTATTAGGAAAATGCTATAAAGGGTGTTACAGAATAAGTGTCGCTAGATTTTTCCTGAACTGTTCATAGCAAAAAATCGTTTTAGAAAGTAGATGAATAAAATTCTACTCTTGTGAGGGTGAGATGTAAAAGGGTATAAAAGGGCATTGAAAATTTCTGGACAAGTAAAGTACATGACGTCACACATGGGTAAATGTCTTTTGAATTGCCTTATATAATTAATTCATAGCTGAGACTTATGCTTTATTTCTAATGAATTTTTGTTTACTGTTTTTGTTTAATCGGAAAAGTCCAGAGTTATCATTTTATCAACGCTCAAAATTTACAAATGACACATTTTTTAAAGTTAATACTGCACACATATCTCATGCATATTTCGCTTAAAAGTGACGTATATTTTGATTCATATCAAATGTTATTATAAAAGCGTAATTATAAACACCTTACACATATACACATGTACATACAGGAATGTTTTGAACATACATATATATGCAATATGTATGTACATACAGTTATGGTAACTTTAGTAACAACCACCGACGTCAAAGAAAAAAAAACATTTTTCATTTTGTATCAACTTACGAAACGTTCAATCTTAAAAAGCCATTCTATAACCTAATATACTGCTATTCATAAATCAAAATTAACCGAAAGAAAAATGATTGTCTGTTTTATATAAATAACGAAAAAAGAAAATACCAAAATACATTTTTCATTATTCAACACTACAAATACATACAATGTACATAAAACGTACGATAAAACGCATCGTAAGCACATATGTACATATACCTATACTCAGGGTTGCCATATGTCCCGTATGTACGAGACTGCCATCGTATTTTACTGTTTGGTCCCGTATTACTATTTGTCCCGTTTTCTCTCTGAATTTTAAAAAAAGAAGTTTCAAGATAGAATTATATAAAGGAAAAGGAAATACATACATAAGCATATATGAGCAATTTAAATCAATCAAACAGGTTGTCAGTGAAGACGAATCAATCAATTTTGATTTATCAATATAATTTTCCAAGCACTTTCACCCAATTTTATTATTTTGTGAAATAAGAACGCACGACATCATTAAAAAAATTTAATCAAATCCAAAATACGCCTGGACTAAATAAAACAAGACTAACCTTTTATTTTGTTATATGTAAAGTAAAACCACTTTGTAAATAAATCAAAAAATAAATATATTTTTCATGTTTTAATTATTTTGGACTTATATGTCCCATATCAACGATTACCTATTATGGCAACCCTGTCTATACTCAATGGTAGAAAGTAATTTTTCTTCTATGTAACTTACAGCAGTTATATGTACATATGTATGTACATTTTTTATGGTGTAAAATCTTTTTGCATACAAAATACCTGTCTGTCTGTCTGTCTGTTTGTATGTAAGTAGAATACAAAAGACTGAAAAAAGGAAAATAAATTTATTATCTCTTCTTTCAATTTTAAGATTAAGATACTAATATAATTTTCCAAGCATCAGCTATACTAAGGCCATAATAATAGACTGCCATTGATAGCGATTTACGATGGTGTGTATGTACATATATCTTATCTAACCCTAACCTTTTGACACATGAATTTACAAAGCGGAAAAACAAAGAAACCGTTAAGAAAACTCATCAGTGTACGTACATTGTACGTATGTATATGTAAGGCCTATTTTATTTTTCATAAATTATTTAACCGAAATAAGTCGAATTTAATTTGATAAATTATTGAATTTATTCGTGAAGGATTTAAAGGACAGAAGAAGGACAGAATATTTTTATTGATATTTTTAAATCCCAGAAAAAAAGAATAAACAATAATTAAAAAATTAAATGCGAAAAAATGAGTTCGAGATTTCCAAAAAAAAGAGATTAAAAATAAAGCGATTTACAAAACTATTAACGCTCACCTGGCAGGCAATTCCCTTATACATGCTTATACTTATGTATACCAAACCTTATATTAAAGCCTGTTGATCTGGCACGAATTATGCTTTTGTGTAAGTACAAAGCAAGAACTTATTTCACCTTTCGTTATAACATCAAATTATAACAGTAAATCACTTCTGACTGGCAGTTGTTTTTTTATTTTATTTTATTTTTTTTTAATGTTTATTAGTTTAATGGGAAAATGTCGGATTGAAATAAGCTCTTAATTTTTTTTTCTCTGTTTTATGTTCGTACTTCTTAAATAAACATGTGGCGATTTTTGTAAATAACCATAGGGGACCATCTTGAGTTTATTTTAGTAAATAAAAATAATTTTTTTTAAAGAATTTCATTTGCTTTTATTTACTATTTATTTAATTTTTACTTATGTGTACTTAACGATTTGTCTGTAATGTTTACGTTAATGTCAAATATCAAACAAAACATTTCAGGACTTCTAAACATCTATAGGATTTTGTTGACCTAAAAAAACAAAATAAAATAACAGATATCTGTAACATTATAGACATTATATATACGTATTCATAAGTAGCTATTCTGGTCGAAGTTGACAAATCTCGCTGACATGACATTCTGCTAACTTTCATATAAAATGTACGAAATGTCTAAATTTGTAAACGGAAATCAACAAAATATCAAACTCTACTTCATTCTTTAAATATTTTCACTACAAGCTTAATGAATACTACGAAAAATAGTACCAGTACCACTTTATATCATTGTATACTGATATTTAAAAAATTTTAAATTCATCTCATGCTGTATGAGAACTTTAAGAATTGTGGTAACACTAACACTGCTCGTGAAATGCTCTTATTAGAAATTATGAGAGAAAAAAAGGACATACATATGTATATACTCCCATAAGACCTGTAATGAAAAATGAAAATATTTAAAGAATGAAGTATAGCGAAATCTGTTAATTACGACCTGAATATAATTCTCTTGCCCCATTCCATAAAGCTCACAAATTTGACTACCAGGCCAGGAGCACTGATTATTAAAATTTATTGAATTGCATGTTATTAAAAATTTTAAACACAATATTTTCTGTTTACCACATCAGCATGGAATTTTATTATTGGATTCATATTCCCTAACAATAAATAGACTATACGTTATATGTCCAAGTTTCAATTAATCTCGGAGATTTATTTACAAATTTTTCACTATTGGATGTTTAATGTTGTTTTGTTATATATGTTACCTAATTTTATTATTTTTTTTTTTTTATTGTTCACAATCCACCACATCTTGTTTATGTTCAACATTATACAATTTAATAGAAAACAGAAAAAAAAAGGCAAAAAATTAATAATTTTCCATAACGATGAACTGATTTACTGGCATGATGTTCATATTTCACGCAAAAGGTGTTCATATTTCATCGCAAAAAAAAAAAATAAAAAAATTTCTAGTAGTAAATGAGCGTTGTAAGCCCATTAAAAAAAAAGAAATCTCCAACAATTTTCTTTTTTTTTTTTTTTGTTTTTATAAATTTGTATCATTAATCATAGAATAAAATTGAGAATCAAAAACATAAACATTATGAACATATGCGTAGCGTAATAGGAAAAAAACCACTAAAAAATTATGAACATTTGCGAGATGTTACTACAGCTTACTGTAGTGTTACTGTTATGTTACTGGAAGGATGAAAAAGTTTTGTTTTTCTAAATTTTATTAAAACAAAAATATTCATGTAAAACAACGATGGGATCAAATATATTGGCAATGACAATCTCATAATTTTCACGAACAAAACCCAATAAAAATGAAAACAATGATTAAAATTCACATCAATAAGTTTTACAAATTTTAACTCCTACATAGTCACCTTGAACAGATGGAGCAGACCATCCGATTTCATAAGTGAACGGATAGGTAAACATACTATGAATTACGTGTTTACACTTTTGAGACACATATGAAAAGTAATACTATACCGAGCTACATGATAATAAACTTCTCTCACCCCTAAAAAGTCTCTAAGACAATTTTTCTACTTATACATATTATGTATGTATCATGTATGTATGTGTCTCAAAAGTGTAAAACACGGGAATGTGGAGAAAGTCTACTATTAGTATAGTCCTACCTTAATATCTAGTAAAATAGTGTAAAATTATATATTTGTACATGTTCCGTGATGAGGATATCCTGTTGAAAGCACGTAGATTTAATTGACTATTTCAGTGGCATGGAAATATAAAAACATTAAAATAAAAAACATGACAATTAAACCATTATCAAGGATTCAAATTCAAAAATCATTGGATTATAAGCTACTCGAATATAATTGTTTAATTGAAAATGTAAAAAAAAAGCCTCCAATCAGAGCCTCCAATTTTTATAGCATAGTCAGGTATACTTGCTTATGTAGCATAACAAATTACGTCATTTATGTTCATGATTCATGTATGTTAAGCTCTCGTGTAATTGTAGTTGTTCTCGTTTATAAAACACAGAAAATTGGCATTTGTGAGAGAAAATGACGAATTTATTCAAACTGAATGAAAAAAATACGAAGAAGCAACAATTTAAAATACAGGTAGCTAACGTTAAAAAAATAAATAATCAAAAAAACAAAAAACTCCGCAGTTTTCTAATCTTTTTACTTGAATTAAATTTTTCAGTGAAGGAATTCTGATAAAAATATAATTTAAATATTTCAAATTCAAAAAAAAACTTTCAAAATAATTTGAATTTTTGTATAATACAAAATTAAACTGTATTGTGTTAATTCACACAAAGAACATCATTTTTTTCTAATTTCTTGTATTATACAAAGTATTCAAACAACTCCTTAGAAGTTGTTTTTTTTTTCATTTTTAATTAAAACTTAAAGTAAAAGTTTGAATAAAACTTTATTATGAAGAAATAAGGAATAACTTCATAAATTCATGATAATATTTACCACATAAAGGAAAAATAAACGAAAAAGGCAAAATTAATTGAATTTTTATTATTGTTTGTTTTCTTTTTTTTTTTTCTAAAATCACTTTTAAACACTGAAACTTTGAATTATTATCATTTTTATTACGAAGAAGAAAATAAAAGCAAAAACAAACATACAAAAAAATATTATTGTTCAAATCTCAGCTGCTCTTTTCATATGTTATAACTTATTTCTTTATAATTCCGTTATATTATAATAGCCTGAACACAATCTCAGCGAAACTATGAGCGATAACAAAATTCGTCAACGAATTTCGCTTTTGTTTCCTTGAAGAGACACAATACCAGCAAACGCGAAATTAAGAAATTTTCATTTAATTAATTATTATCATTTTACATTAATATCATTAATACAAAATTGAATAGTTTTTCAGTATTAACTATCAAAAAAAACATAACATAATAACGTGAAAATTAAAAAAAAAAAGATCTGCAAAGTCGGTTACTTTGCAAAACATTTGGACGACAAATCCAAAATATTACAAATTAGCTGTAATTTGACCATCAAATAGGTTATCGTCGATGGTCGTAACTGTGGGCAGCTTCATAATGAAAAACGTGTTTCAAATTTTTAACAGGTGAATTTTTCACCAATGGTCCCAATTGTGTTCAGGTTAAAAGAATTTTTCTTCCGTTCTTTTTTTTTTTTCTATTTTGATAAAATACATACCGCAAACAAAAGAATTTAAAACATTTTTTCTTCTTGTTGTTGTTTTCGTTGGTCCAAATGTTTGTTTTCCTCAGATCCCTATTTATCCAGAAACAAAAACAAAACAGCTTAGAAATTTACCGATTATTATTAAATAATACAGACATTATTTTTAATAAAATGTATTTATTTTTATTTTTTATCTAGATGACCTATTTCCTTTTATAATACTCTTATAATATTTTTCTTCCTTTTTCCTTTGCGACTACTATAGTTATCGATATTTTAATACGTTTTTCATTAAAACATATTTTACGTTTTTCCTTTTATACAAGAAAATATTTTAAGAAAAAAAAAATTTTCTGTTTACTTGTTATTTTTTGTTTCAATAATAAACAAATAAACAAACAAACAAATTAAAATCTTAATTATGAGAGATTACCTAAACACAAACAGAAAACACAAACATGGGAGAAATACGTTATAAAAATTTGAGTCAATAATTTGGAATACTTCATTTTAACATGTTCTACAAAATACAATTTCCAAAATCGAAACTGATATAGATACCTACCTATTTATTTTTAGATGAAAAGGGAAGATTCAGAAATTAAACTGTTAATTGATCTTTATAAGGAAAAGGAGTGTTTATATGACAAAACTAACAGTTTTTATCACAAGAAACACAAAAAAATTCAATGTTTGAGCGAAATACAAACACAGAATACATTTTAGAACTTTTATGTTCGTTTTAGGGAGATATGAATCTTCTAGAATATTAAATGATTTTTTTTTGAATAGTTTCACATAAAGATGAATTGGTAGAACTGCTCCATCTTTAACTCGGCCATTACTACAGCATGTATGTACATATATGAATTTATATTCAACATCTACTAAAGCGAAAAGTATGACGCTATGAAACCCTTTCTAATTAAAGGAGTAAGATACTTCTTTAGCTTTAGCTCGAAATAATACATTTTTTCCATCTAAAAATATTAAAAACTTTCAATCCTGTGTAGAGATACTAACAGTCTTTTTTACCTAAAGCTCTCAAGCAGAAGGGGAAGTCCCACCTGGATTTGAATTTATCTGCAATATTTGTCCACTTTTCTGCTGTTGTAGGCATGTAAAATAACATAATTTTTTTTTTAGAATAATATGTTCGAATTTCTTAATTTTGAACAACCAGAACAGAGTAACAAAGCCAATAAATTAATATTGCCAGATAATATTGAAGAAGTTGATATCACTTCAAGAACAAAAAAAAGAAAACTAAACTGTGACACAACAGACATATTATCTAAAATTGAAAAAACCATAGAAAATCAACAAAATAAATCAAAAAAATTTAAAGATAATATTTTAGACTTTGGAAATTTCATAATGTCTATGTTAAATGAAATCGATGACGAAATATTATTACTCGAGATGCAAAAAATTTTCTCTCTATGTTTTGCAGCAAAAACTACGTGGATAAAAAAAAAATCTAAATAATAAATCTTGAACTTTTTTAAAAATAAAATAATTTTTTTTTCTGTTTATTTTATTGTAAGAAATTTTTAACGAAAACTCATGTTATCAACATACATATGTACATATGATACATTATATGACCCAGTGTACTTGATGTAAACCAATTTTGAATCATTGAATTGTATTTGATTAAATAATTCAGTATTGATTTAAATTTAAAAAACTGATTGACTGACTCATTCGCTTAAACTGAATAGTTCGAAGTGAATGATTCAGTCCAATGAGCAATTTTGCTCATCACTGATTCACAGTATTAGAAAAATTTCAAATTTCTGGACTTCATATTTTGTTTACTAAGCGCCATCAACCCCCATTAAATTGTCACTTATTTTATTTTAGAGATTAGTTATCTGATGTGGCTATCTTGTAAAAAGGAAATTGGAAGAAATCAATGTCCCATTCTAATTTTATATACGACAGAACATTATACAATTTGTGTTTAAAAGGTATAAAAAGAAGAGTACAGTGTTGCACTCATCTACAAGCAAGCTGTGTTATTACGGAGTACAACAAACACATACAAACGGAGTACGGAGTACGTTACGGAGTACAACAAACTATAAAATGTCCACTTAATTGTATCCACGAGGTAAAATATCCGTTGTTAGTATTAAAATTAAAAATAATTTTTATTCCACAAATAATGTCACTAACAGATCCGTATAGTTTGAATTAAAAAAAAGACAAAAAAATGTTAAAACTATACATAAATAAAAATGATTAAATCTAAGACTTTGTTTTGAAATTATGCACGAGTCATTTATTTTAAACTTTATGTACATAGTTTTGAGATGTACGAAACAAAAAATGAAAATTCACGATACAAAAATGGTGTAGATTTTGGTATCTAAGAAGAATTTCTTGAATAGAAATCAAAAATTTTGTAGTTGTGAAAATTCTTTTAAAACATAAAATATCACAAAATAAAGTACTAAATATAAATTACTTTACTTCCCAACTAAAATCCTCCACCAACATTTTTGAAATGAACAACCTCTGCGTATTGTGTTACTAACTCGTATAAAAAATTGATTTTTAATCATTTCTACATGCTATACATATACATATGTAAAAAAAATTCGATATCTTTTTATTAAATTTATATGCATCTATTTATGTATTATAAAATTCAATAAATCTCAAAAGAAATCGATTATAAACTATAAAGGTAACTTTAACATTTAACATAATTAAGGCTATTCTGATTGTAGTTAACAGATTTCGTTAAATTAACATTCTGCTAAATGTTGACAATTTTCACACAAAATGTTGACAGTAATAACAGTTAAACTTTGTTCACTAATTATATGCAGTTAAGGTCTTATAAAAATGGCATAAAGTAGTACCACTTTACGTCGCTGTATATTGATATTAAAAACATTCATCTCGTGCTGTATGATAATTTCAAAGATTTTGGTGACACTGCTCATAAGATGATCTTATTTTAGAAATTATGAGAGAAGAAAGAAGACATGTGTATTTTCCTAAGATCTAAATTGCATAGAATCAATGACCGAATGTAGTAAATTTTGTATGAAAATTAACAGATTATCAAGTTAACGAAATCTGCTAACTACAATTAGAATACCCATGAATATTTACTTTTAAACATGTCTTGTTTCATTCTATTTGAACGACTTAAACGAAAAAAAACTTTAAAGTTGTTGCAAAGTTTCGTAATAATTATATTGATTTGATATAATTCTCTAATCTGTTTCCTAGAGAAAAATTTCAGTTATATAAATAAACTACACGAATATACCATAATTGTGTAATGTACACAGGGACACCTTTTTTAACTTTGTAAATGTATTTATATTAAAATAACGGTAAATATGGTATACTATATTATAAAGAAAACTTTCTATATTGGTAAGAAAACTTACTTGAAATTTTTTCAAACTTTTACAAACTGTTTTCTTTCATCAAATAACAATCTGTTTGTCATAATTGCTTTTTTTTCTTTTGTTGATGATATGAGTTCAAAAAGTTGTCATGTATAATGTGTACGTAATACAAATGTAAGGCAAACTAAAGAAAATCTACACAAAAATCAAACAAATGATACAATAATAAAAATAAAAAGCAAAAGTTTTATTATATACTTTAAAGAAACAAAAATAGAAAAAAAAAAACATGCACGAAATGTTTTTGTTATAAGATATCTTACAGAATTTTAAACAGATACTTCTTACGCAATCTATTACTGTAGATTCAAATACCTTAATAATTTTAATGATGAACATAAATAAATATGAACAAATAAACTCAGATAATAATATGAAAATTTTTTTTCTTTCTATTGTTTTACTCTTGTTGTTTAGATTTAGAATATTTATATTGAATATAAAATTATTTTGTAGTGCGTAAAATTTTTGGCCCTGTTTGATAAAAGTGGTATGTAAAGGTGGAAAATAAAATGGAATGATAGAATCGAGCAAGTTTATAAAAAAGCAAACATTACTCATTTCATCAAGATCAGTATAGATTACAATGGTTGAGAATTAGGGTACATACACAGAATGGGTAATGATAGAATCGCAAGAAATATCTGAGAAGGCAAACTGGTTGGCCGCAGAAGACCAATTGAGATAATGATCTGCGAAAATTAAGAATTAGCAACTTCTTTTTCTTGACGTGAATTGCGAACTTTTTTTAAAATAAAGACTAAACTCAATTTTTGTATGACAGAGCTTAGATCGACCATTTGTTCGAATTACTTGTTGTAATCAAAATTTAAATTGACTAGATCAGATCAGTGGTATTACTAAATAGTAAACACTTGAACCCACAAGCAGAAAGCTTGGTACTCATTCAAAGCTGAGTGAACCCGAAAGCCGTAAGGTAGTGATGATTATGAAAAGCATTTTTAATTTTTCTTCATTTATCTGTGCCTGGCAGTGGCAGAAGCCAGCCAATACCCTGCCTATTGAACTACTGAGCAGTGAGCACTGAGCCCCTCAAGAATTAGCAACTGGAGAAAAAGGCATGGTATGGTAATAAATTTTGTAAGAAACGAGGATCCTCCAGGGACTATAGTGCTTACATTATATAATTTTAGTTTTCATTATTGATCTAAAAAAATTGGAAAGCAAGAAGACAATATACATAGAAAAATAAAGTATGTAATATTGTATAATATGAGCTATTCGGTCCTTGTTTTTATTCTTATAATGTGGTTGTTCTTAAACATAAAAACTTTTTCATCATCATATTCAATATTCATGTGTGTACCACAGATTACTTTTTGTTATAACCGCAATATTCATAATGGAGGGGGGCGAATATTAGTGAGGATGGTAGATACCGAAAAACACAACAAAAATATACATAAAAATGTAATAGCATAGTTACAAAATTTTAAATCATAAACATTTGAATACTTTATTCCTTCTTTTCAATAATAAAATTTTTTACTTTTATTTTTTATTTATTAAAATTTTCTTTTTTACTTAATAAATTTACATAAATGCGTTATAACGCTCTATAAAGAAATTCTTTGATTTCATTCTTTTATAAATTGAACCAATTTTATCTCATATTCACAAAATAAAAATGTATATAGAATTAAATAAAAATTATTATTCATAAAATTTTTCAGAGTCTATAAAAATTTTCAATTGATTGCGTATCCGTATACAAATAATAGAATTTCATTCAAGTATTCAATGACACAGTATGAATGATGGTAGTCAGTCACAGCCAGAGACAAGATACAATCAAGTGTTTGTAAACTTAGAAATCTTCCTACAAAACACGACAAAAAATTCGAAGTATGAAGATTTCACAAATTGCAATATCACCCGGATTTTTTAATTTCATAATCAATGTAATGAACTTTTGGACAAAGTATCCATACCACGTTCGTACATAATCAAAAAGATGACCAATTTTTAGAGACTATCCAGCCTACATTAAAACATACACACAGATTTTACGTAAACTTAATGGAAATATTTAAAATCCAAATACTTATATACTTTCAAAATTAACAGAAATGGTTTGAAAACACTTCTTGAGCATACACACACATACGTATGTATGTTTGTACAAACTGATACAATAGCGTACATTTATGAATGAATATATACTTTGTACTTTAAATATTTTCAATACAGGACTTATGGAAATGCACATGGCTTTTTTCTTCCCTCATAATTTCTCATAAGACTATTTCACAAGAAATACAGGATGAGCTTTTTAAATATCAATTATCAATATAAAAACAAAGAAGATGTATTATAAAAAGATGCAAAGTGGTACTATACTTTTCGTAGTTTCCATAAGACCTGTAGTGAAATACTTAAAGTACAAAGTATATAGCTTGGTTCAGTGATTGTCTCATAATGAAAAAAAAGTCACATGATGAAACTCATGAAAGAGAAAAATTTATTTACTTTTTGTTGTAGTTTACATAACAGCTTGAATTTTTAAATGATTATACTCTGTCCACCAATTTTATGCAATTATAAAGCCTTAACTACGAGAAGTAGTACCACTTTTCAACATTGTGAACTGCTCGTGAAACTAACTAGAAATTACGTCAGAAGAAAAAAGACATGTTTATTTCTATAAGGCCTTAACTGTATACAATTAGTGGACAAAGTATAGTTTTTACAAAATAAATATTTTATAATTTTTGTACAAGTGAACACCTTAATCATTAATTTTTGTATTTTACACTTGATTTTTTCAGAGAATTTAAATATCGTGATTCACAAAGAATACATAATATTGATTGTATTGGCCATTGACGGTGATTAAGCCAATAATCAAATGTAAGATAAGAACGTGATTAGATAAGACAAAAGCAAACTTTAAAGAAGAGATTAGACTAAACAAAGAATTTACTAAAAACTAAAACCTATAAACTGAATAATTTATTCAAGTTGTTAGTACCTAGCTACTATAACTGAGGAGAAATTAAGACCTGATAGAATAATTCTTTAATTAAAAAAGTTTTAAATACATACAACCGTATATTGATTTTTAAACACTGCTGTGTTCCCCATACACTGAGTTTTTTTAATGCTCGTAATACCATCGTAAACGCAAATTGGTAATTAAATAATATTTCTGGGGTTTATACCTTATGAATCTTATGATGTGACCACTACTAGGCCACAGTCACAAATTCAATATACATACATACATATATACATATGTACGTATTCAATATCTCTAGACAGTCTGTAGTTTATCTATATGTACTTTAGTCTAAATGAGCTTGAGCGTATATAAACAAAAATGTGAATATGAACGAAATCTTTAAAAATTCTCCAATCTGAAACATTACGTTGTGGATGGAACGGCATTACGAACGAAATGTGAGGTTTTCTTATAATCAACATTGAATATTGAATCTTCGAAACCACACAAACACTTAAATCATCTTAAATGTACAAAAAACTAAAAAAATTGAATTTGTTTATAAAAATGAAAAGCTAAATTATTGTGTATCTGAATTTCAGAATTTTATGCAAGTTAATGTGATATAGTATGTACTATATGTGAACTGTGAAGTGAATGAATATTGAATGGAATGGAATAGTTGAAGTTGAGGTTTTCCTCAAAAGTCTAAAGTTTTATTGAATATAATCACGTTATAATATGGCATTAGGCAATTAATGAAAAACCCAATAATTTTCTCACAACAAATTTTCGTCTGCTGCTGACGTAGACAAAACATTTTCTATACACATTACACACACCTACGACTGCTACATAAATAATGTGTATCACATACGTGTGTACAATGTGTGGTGTTGTGTTGTGCCGTATAACTATAAGTATAATAAAATATGTATTATTGTGTAATACGTGGACAAAAAAAAACTCTGTATACAGGGTGTCCCAGAGTAAATGTCACAAAATAATACATATCACTTCGTGTCATTTTTTATTTGAAAAAATAATATAATTCCCATATAAATTTTTTCATAGTGAAAACTCCACTATACTTTGTACTTTAAATATTTTCACTACAGGCCTTATGGCAGTATATGTTTCTTTTTTTTCTCTCTTATTTTTTAAAAGAGTGAAAATATTTAAAGTACGAAGTATAGAAATACTCTGAACTATACAATAATGAATAAATACATTTAGTGACATTTTCTCCGTGACACCCTCTATATAGAAAAATAAATAAACATTTGCCAAGCATGAGGCATTTTCAATCAAATTTTTTCGACTCAATATTTCGAAGAGAATTCACAGTTTCTTGTTTCTTTTAGATTTTAGATATTATAGACCTATATAGTGTATGTACGTGATTCAAAAGAATATTCAATATATCTTCTAATAGAAGTGACTTTTCTGCTTTATTTGCTCTTGTCGATGGATTATTTAATAATTTATTTAACCTCATAATTATCTAAGAAACGGCAAGCATTTGTCTATTTTTATTTCAAATCTAAGTTAAATTGTTTTCATGTTATTGTTCGCGTTTTTTTTTTTTTTTAATTGAATGTTCATTAAACATTTTACTGTGATTTACAATAAAAAGTTTTGCGCAACTCTTCTCATATTCATCACAGAAATTGACATTGTCATTGATTGACAACCATAGCAACAAAATTTTGTAAAACTAAAAAAATCTCGATATGTTTTACATGTATTTTTACTGATTCGATTTAATGAAATTTTCATGTAATAAGGATCCAGAGACTGTACAGTGATTTCCGTTTTAGTAACGTAATTTAAACAAATTTTCTATAAATAAAATATATTTTAAAAAGACAACAAAAAGAGATACTTAAGTGCCTTGTGTATACCATTGCTGTGTGCTTATTAGAAAGAAACTGAAATATTCAAGTATAAAGAGTGTCATTAGAAAATATTCTCCAGTCCCGGACCCCGGTATAAAAAAAAAAGATATTATAAGAAAAGACAATGAGTGCGGAAGATCCGGAAAGACCACTGTATGCAGTATTACCTAAACCATTAAAATTGTACGATGAAATTGCAGTTAAAGGGAAAACTAGAGAGGATGCTAAACAGTAAGTAGTCAACCACTTTATACTTTTATAACCGTTTTTACACTTTCGAGACACATATGAAAATTGTCTCATGCGACATTTCCAGTGTCACGGGTGACTGGTGAGGGAATTGAGGAAGTACATCGCTACCGAAAATGTCTCATAACTCATGAGACAATTTTCATATGGGTCTCAACTCAAATGTGTAAAACACGAGTAAATATAAATATCTAACATATTCTCCTATATATCCTTTTGATGTAAATTTATGTGAAATTTTACGTGACACTGCGAAATGAGAATTTTATTTTCGTTTTCTTTACGATAATGTAATTCATTTTGTTTCATAGAATGAACGTGTCAAACAATACCTACTGTGTACTATATGAACTATGAACTTTAAAAGTTAATAAAAATTCGTTATACGAGTATTTAGATATTCTTGAAAAAAAAAACAATTGTTTAGAAAATTTTAATTACAATACTGCAAGCACGTATTATTCATTTCGTTAAATAAAATTCAATATAGAATATAATAAAAACCTAATTTGTGTTGCCTTCATACTTGATTCGAATTACTTTAAGATGTGGTTGACAGGAGGGAGGAGGAAGTATATACACATAGCATAGCCAAATCACATGTACGTTGTACATGTGTGTTTAGTTGTTTACTTTACGGAATTGGATAGCATATAACGAGGAATGCTCAGAATTCAAAATTGTAATGAAGACATTCTACAATGGTTCTGACTTCTTTAATTTCTGGCTTTTACATCTTAGAGATACGTAAGAAAATTATCTTATGAGACACATGTGAGACACTTGCAGTGTCGTGGATGAGGGAAGTAAGCCGTGTATCAGGGAGCCCGGTAGTATCTCAACCGTAATACTGAAAATATCACACGTGTCTCATAAGACAATTTTTACACATGTTTCAAAGGTGTAGCCAGCATTATCATCGAATTTTAAAAGAAAACACAACATTCCAATATCTTCCGGTAACTTATTCTCTTTTCAAATTCAAATATGCATGCATATACAATTTGTAATTATAAATATCGCGTATACATAAGTACATATGTATGTAAATATCTTTAATTAATTTGACCAAATGTTCTAAATCCATTATTAATTTTCGCCTATAATAAAGTCATCCGTCTATCGAACAACATTCCACTATGATGTGATCATTTATTATTAAAAATAAAGAAAAAAAAAGTAGAACAATTGGGTTAAATGAATGGCAATATATCGTACGTTTGTTTGCATACATACATATTAATGTGGTGAACCAATCTATACATATGTATGTACATCACATTATTTGTATAAATTACAATAAAACAGTCAAATTTGATTAACACCTTTGTACATATTTCTGATTAATAACTTATACAAATTTATATTATGTTAGCATTTATACTACGTGTTAAGGCCCATTTACATTATAGTAGGTTTGCACTATTATCAAAATCATAATCTCACCCAGATAACTTTATCTTCAAGACAGCTAACTACAGTTATGAAGAAATCCAGCATAAATCAACAAATTTGTTTTAAATGTGTCACGTACAGAATTCAATATAACGTCTAGAATGGAAATGACATAATTTTAAAAGCCAGCATTAAATAATGATTTGCATGAAATTTATGTTGCAGCATAAAAACGGGTTTCCATTCCACGAAATAATTTAATGCTAAAGAGCATTTTTGGAATTTTTTTAAGAAAAAAATTTGAATTCTTTAGCGAAAATATGTTATTTAATCAATGCAATTAAATATAAAAAATGTTAAAAAATTATAAAAGTTAAATCAAATAATACTTCACATTTCAAATTTTTATTAGTATTTTCTAAAACATAAACAGTGATGATGACCTCAAGTTAACTAATTTAATAACTAAAATTAATTTTTAAAATTTTTCAAAGTAAAAACATGAACTTTTTATTTTAAAATGCAAGATAATAAAAAAATTAATTTTATTTGATTCTCAATTGTATAAGTATTAAATGCGAAATTTGAAAAATGAATTGATATGATAATAGTGTAAAAAGGCCTTTAGATAGACACACAAACAAATGTCACATGTACATATATGCTCCTACACTAAACATGTACTTATACTTACATATAAGTATATCTTATAATATGATTTTTATACGTGATTTTTATATATCGCATATTTTACATACATACAGCATACAGCGCTGTACTACGCCTATATAGGTAGTTTGGGTATGGGAATTTTATAAGATGAAAAAATAAAGAAAACAAAAACCTTCCGTAAACTGATTAGAATGATTAATTTAAATGATGTTTGATGTCAATAACATTTATCTGTTGCTAGACTTGATGTATTGTACATGTATTTAAATACAGCATTACATCATATATTATTTTATAAACGTACAGGGTGGTGCTACTGCTTAAAAAATGAAATCTCTAAAAAATTTTACAGTTTCAAAGCAGCCAAATAAAACGCCTTATCCTTCACCAGAAAAAATAAATTACTTTTTATCTAACAAGTATTACTTTTTTTGTTCTGTTATACTATTTTACACAGATTTTCCATAAATTTCACTATTGATAACAGCCCAACACCGAGCACCATTGCTTATCATTTCAATGTTAGATTTGATGAAGGCGTAATTATTGGAAATTCAAAACATCAATGTGTATGGCATGAAGAGGAGACTATTGAAAATGAATACATTGATGGTCCAGGTAATATACGCACTCATAATATCATTACATTCAATAATAATTGAGCCGTTTATTTTGAAAATGGAACTAAAAATCTAAAATTTTCTTAATCAATATTTTTACATTGTTCATTTTACAAGGATACATGCTTTGATATCGGAATTGGTTTTATAATTTTTTTGAGCACTGAGGATAAGATGAGATTTGATAGCCTTGACACTACAGCTTTCTATAAATTACGAATTTTATAGCAGTCAACATTTTTAAATAGTGAATTTTTGTCATTTTCAAAATAAACAGCGCTCAATTTTTTTTAATAAAATTCATTTTTACTCTTTTACATTATAATCTTTTGTGTATGTGTGTGTGTTTTCTTTTTAATAGTTTTAACTTTTTTATTTTTTTTTATTAATTTTTATCAAACATCAATAGCATTACGTTTACTTTCAGGAGAAGATTTTTCATTAATATTCTTCTTTGAAGAACGTGAAATTATTGTTTATGGTGAAGAGGATAATACAAGAAATTTCATTTGTAAATTTGAGCATCGATTTGATTATGAGAATATAACAACATTTCAAGTATGGGGTGATGTTGAAAAAATCAAAGAATTAATATTTCGTTATCATTAATTGAGTAAATGAGAAGGAAAATTAAAAATCAACAATTATCCATGTCCACAGTATATCCTTAAAATTTACATCACCATATTGTGTGCATGTGATGTTTAAGTGTCCAATTAGTTTTTAAATTTCATAATTTTTTTTTTTAATTTACCAAAGATTTATTATTTATGTCGTTCATCTTGTACAGCTCATAATAAGTAATCGAGTACACATTTATACGCCATGATGTTGTATGAATCTGCTTACTATTATTTTTATTGTTTTTTAAATCAGCTCTTATGTGATCAATTGTTCGTTTATATTTTATATCAAAATGCTTATTTATTACTATCGAAGACCCTTTAAAATAATGAAAAAAAAGTTGTAAGAAAGTTTCAAAAAAAAAGCAGATTTGCAATACATGCACGGACAACTTACTATTAGTATAAAATAAATGTTAGCCTTAAAAGTTATACAAACTTTATTTTTAGTATTTAAGTAAAAACAAATCAAATGCCTTCTTTCTTATTATTAAGAATAAAAATGAAATAATTTTAGATAAAAAAAAAAACACAAGCAAAAAAGTATTAAGTTTATTTTATCTGTAAAAATTTTTAAATGTTGTATTTTTAATTTAAAAAAAAAAAATTAAATAAATAAATTATGTAGAGAAAATAAAATTCGTTATTTTCAAAAAATTTTAACCACTTTTAATTCAATCAAGAAGTTCGAATTTGATATTTGATTTTATTTCAATGGCTCAGTATGAATCAAAAAGTCGTTTAAAAAACCAAGTCTAATTATCTCAATGTTACATTTTAAAAATTCCACCATAAATATATTGTATTTGTATATACCCAAATTTATTGATTTGCATTAAAAACAACAATTCAAAAAATTTTAGTTTATTACTAGAAATAAAATGTTTTATTTTCGTATTTTATTTGTATTATGTTACCACAATTATTTTTATTATTTTGTTTTTACAAGCTAAAAATTTTTTAAGAACAATTTTTATATTTATTTTTATTTATTTATTTTTTTTTTTTTTGTGATTACATTATAGACACACAATAAAATTTTATTTTGTTCTCTTTTTTTGTTTTTATATCTATGTATTACATATTATTATTATTTACTTTATAATTTTTATACTCTTTCAATCTAATACATATTTTATTTTATTTGTTCTTCTTTCTTACATCTATGTGAAATCATTTTTAATTTTTATAAATTTGAAACTTATGAATAGTTTACTTTTTTCTAGAATTTTTTGCTTTCTAATCTAATTTTTTTGTCAAGAATTCATCATTTTTTTGTTCTTTTTTTCAACTTTTTTTAATATTGAGAAAAAAAAAGAACCCGAAGAAACTGTTTTCAATAATAAGCTTTTCCAAAATGTAAACTATCTAAACTGCTTAAAGAACGAAATCATGGATCACTAGAAAGGGCCATTTTTTTTAATTATATGTAATTTTAACACTTAACGGACAGATTGTTTGTTCTTCATTTTTCTTGGTTTCCAGGTACTTTTTAAGACCATTTTTTACAACAATTTGTTCAGAAATGTTTTAACACCAGTCTGATTGATAGTCGTCTAACTAGCTAAACATTTATTTACGAATAATCTACCCGGTAAATTTACGTATACGTATTTTATTCGTCTGTCTGTTAAGTATTAAACATTAAAAATAATTAAAATTGCAAACAAAATCTAATCTGAAAGGATGACAAAAAGGATAAAGTTAACAGAAAAATTGTTATCTTATACTTTACATTATGCATTTTTCACTGCTATGACTTTTTTTTCGGATAGTACTAATGATGACTATTTTTTACTTAAAATATGCAATATTTTATAAATACTCAAATCTTATAATCATTCACTTTCAAATTTTTTTCCTTACTAAACTATGTGTAAATGTACACTTCATTTCTTAATGTTGGATAAGTGCAAAAATGCATCACTGCCTAAGTATGATGCGATTCACTTCGTGTCGCATGTAAACAGTAATGTATTTTGAAACTTACCCATTTTGTTTAGTTTTGCTCAAATGTAACTTAAAAAAATTTTTTTTTAATTAATCTTTTTAATCATACATAGAATTAATAATTATTTTATACTTTATCCACTAATAATATGCACTTAAGGTCTTACGGGAGTATATATGTCTTTTTTCTTCTCTTATAATTTCTAATTAGACTTTTTCACGAGCAGTATTACCGCAATCTTTAAAGCTTTTATCATATATCAGATGAATTTTTTAAATACATATCAATACATAATGATATAAAATGGTACCACTTTAAGTAATCTTCATAAGGCCTTAACTGCATATAATTTGTGAATAAAGTGTAATTTTCTACCTTTTAAATATCCTTTCACATTTTCATTTTACAAATTTTTTTCAAAATTATTTAAAACGAGAAAAAAAAACAAAATTCGACATTCATAACATGTGTGTATAAGGGCTTATTGTTATCCTTGTTTTGATTTTAAATATATTACAAAAATTTTTTTTAAATTTCATTTTTAATTAATAATATTATACAAACACACATATTAATATTAATAATAATATATCGATTCTTAAAAATAAATTTTAATGTAATATTTAATTTAATATAATTATATTGGAATACAAGCTAATATTAAACTACTATAATTATAAATCTTTTATTTTCACACATATTTAAAAACCGGTACCTATACATAAATAAAATAATTATTTTTATTTTATATAAATCAAATTAAAATTAAACATTTAAAAAGTATTTCATGGGCAAGTATCCTTTTTTTTTTCTTTATTTTATTTTTATTTTCTTTAATTATGGTACTTAAATGGCAAGTTAAAATACAATTTTTTGCTATTTTCATGTACATTATATAAAGTCTCATTAAATGCATGTTCAACGTGTATTTTTTTAAATGAAATTTCAGTTAAAAATAATTTTTGATGCTCTTTTGGAAAATTACTCAGAATTGTGATCACAAAGAAATTAAATACATGCAATCAACATAAACAGCGAATTTTAATAATTATTGTTCTTTTAGATTGTTACAAAAAGTAAAATAATTTAAAAAATTAAATACTAATGCATGATAAATTTTTATATAGATTCATTTAAACTTTCTCTTTTTTCTTTCATATTAAAGTGATATTGCACATATTCCACATTTGAATGTATGAAACATTATTAGATCTATATATGTACATGCAGTAATAATTCAAAAAAAAAAAAAAATTATTCAGTTAAAAATTTATGTAAATTACAATTTTAATTTATTAACACAATATTTACTTTTAATTGAGTTATCTAGTCATAAGAACTCATCAATTTTAATTATAAATCATTTATTGACACAGAAAACAATGAAGAAGACATCTATTAAGATGAACATTTTTCGTTCCCCACGAAAATATTAGTGGTGAAAAAAGATGATTATAAATCCATGTATACAATGCTTATGTAGTACTTTTTATATTAATAGATTAAAATATTACTAAAATACAACAACAAAATTTTTTTTATATTATGGAAATTGATCGCAAGTTTAAAAATACGAAGATACGTTATTAAAATCAATGTTTTTTTCTTGAAGCAAATAAATTTACACATTTGAACAAGTGACAAATTAAAATAAAATAAAAAAGAAAAAAAAAAACAAAACCATAATGGCACTAAAATAAAATATTTCAATTTAATTTAATTCAACATTACATAATATTCTCTATACAAAATACATACATGTGATCTGTTTAATTTGTTATTTCAAAACAAATAAAAAATATAAAAATAAAAATAAAACGAGAATTGTATAAAAAAAAAAATTAAAAATAAATAAATAAATAGATGAGAACCTATTGCATATAATTTGATCTGCAATATATGTATTAAAATTATTTATTATTATTATGATTTTTGTTTTGCTTTTTAAAATGTCTTACACATAATACAAATACATATTAATTTTATTCTGGAATAATAGCTTTGGTATAAATTTTTTTTATTTATATTAATAATAATTTCTAAGATTATGTATTTATAAGTAACTATTCTTTTTTTTTTTGTTTTTTTTTTTACTTTGTTGTAATCATTATTTCTAATTTTATTTTATTTTCATAATATTTTTGTTAAAATATTTATTTCTTTTTTTTATTATATTATGTATTAGAGATTCTAATAAAAATGTTTATTTACAAAAATTTACAATACACGCAACACTCACATATACAAGTAGAAACGTTTTTTGTCGTAAAACGAAAAAAAAACATGAAATTACGATCAAATTTATACATTAAAAATGATCGTCTGTCTTAAAAATATGTACTCTTTTCAATTTTTTTCTACATCAATTATTAAATTTAAAAATGTTCATTTTAAGATTAATAAATAAAAAATAATAATAATAATAAAAGAAGTCTATAATAATATCTACACTTAGCTCTAGAAAAAAAAGGATGCATAAAAATAAAAATATAAATTAATGGGCATTCTATAATAAACATTTTACGATTTCCACGTATAATTGTAATGTAACAGAGCTTTTGTTGCAATTTCACTTTAAAATCGCAAAATGAGTTTGATAATGCCCATCATTATAAGAATTTTTTCATATTATGCAATTTTTTCATCCATTCAATTAATTTAAAAAATATGTACAATAAATTTTATGATTATTAGAAATTAATTTTGTAATTCTAAATAGCACAACATATATTTAATTTCCATTTTTATTTATTTAAAAACACATTTAGTTGATATAAGTAGTGGTAGTTTGTTTTTTACTTTAGTGAAATTTGAAACCATCGGAACTGAATAACAGAATACTTAATACGAATTTAAGTGTTTATTTACACTCAATTTATAAAAAATAAAAAATAAATCACGATTAATAAGATCTAGTTTTTGCTTTAATTTCACTTCCCAGTACATACACGCACAACTATGTAAATATTTTGATTTGTTGAAAATGAGATTATTTTACTTTGTTTATGGTAGTCTTCTCATAGTAGAGATTTATTTAATTTTTTTTGCTTTATGTATGTATAAATACACACTTTTATAAAAGAAAATGAATCATTAACTAATTATGTATCATTAAAAATGTTTTCTTTTTGTTTGTTTTTTTTTTTTTTTTTTGTAAGTATAAGAAAATTACCTTAATGTCCTAATATTTATCTATTAATCAACTATATATAATTAAAATTAATTACTAGATTTTGCAAACCATATACAATTACAAGTGAAAATTTTTTTTTTTATTTAAAAATTAAAATAGAAAATAAAACTTTCACTTTTTTGTTATCTCTGTGACAACAATTATATCATCATTAAATAAAATTATTATTCATGATAATGATTTTGAAAAGAATCAAAGTAATATTAAAATGTTGTAAATATTTACAACGTTTATTTTTCTAATTTAATGTGTCCCATTATTTCACCGGTGGTGGTCATAAATTGGGCTGAATTAATTGATACTAAATTAGCAAGACTTGTTGGTAAATTAAGAACAGCTGTATCATGTGTACCGAATGTTTTCAAAACGGTCGCCGTTGTTGTACCATGCTGATCAGTTGATGGTTGACTAATCGCTATTGATGTAACAACATCAGATGATGATACAACAGGTGATGCAATTTGTAATTGCATTATTTGAGGATGTTGTTGTTGCTGCTGTTGTTGTTGCTGTTGGTTAATATTTTGTTGAATTTGTTGTTGCTGCTGTTGTTGTTGTTGGGCGTGATTTTGAAATTGCTGATTTGCTGCAGTAATTTGAAGTTGAATTTGAGGTTGAGTATTAGATTGATTTTGAAATTGTTGCTGTTGTTGTTGTTGTTGTTGCTGCTGCTGCTGCTGTTGTTGATCACTGACTGTTTCAAGAACAATACTAGATTCATCCGTTGAAATCGACTAATATAGAAAAAAAAATGGATTTAGTACAAATTATAAAACAAGAAAACATAATAAAACACACGAAAATTTTTGAAAAATAATTACACCGCGTGACAAAATAATAAGAAAACATTTATGCATTTGTTTCAGTATGAAATTTTCGTATACACAATTTGATATAAATTTAATGAAGGTTTATCAAACAATGCCTAATTTTTTTCTCTTTTCTAATTTTGGATATTTCTGTGAGTTATCAAAAATCTGTCTTTTTTGTTTGTTTTTCTTAAAGAGCGTTATTACATACACAATTTAAATAAATATTAATTTTATAATTTAAAAAAAAATGATATTTAAAAATTATATGTGGATAATAAAAATGTATTACACATTACACACGATAATTATATGTATTTTATTACCTGTGAGA
Source organism: Anthrax anthrax (assembly GCA_963971155.1). Classification (NCBI taxonomy): domain Eukaryota; kingdom Metazoa; phylum Arthropoda; class Insecta; order Diptera; family Bombyliidae; genus Anthrax; species Anthrax anthrax. The sequence goes on from OZ020119.1 coordinate 26,784,270, forward strand.
AACATATCAGTATTTTTACATATATGTGTACATTTTTTCTTTTTTCTTTTTTTTAATTAATATACAACATATGTATATTTTTTTTTTAATCTCCAAGAATGAAATTGTCATTTGATTCAAGTGATACGATCTACAAAAAAATAATAATAAAATTGAAAAGAGCATATTTGTATTCAATTATTCTTTTCAGTTTTAAATTTAAATTTCAATTAGGTAATTAAATACACACTAATGTAAAAGAAATCCTTTTATGTTTATTATTTATATATTTTTTTTTTTGTTTTTGTTTTCCTCTCTGTAAATTTAAATATAATTTTTAACATGAAACATAAAAGAATTTTTTTTCTTTCTTTTTAGTAATTTTAAAACTAAAAAGAAATAATAAAATTTTATTAACTAATCATTTCGTGTTAAATTGAAAAATATTATAGAAACATAGAAATATTAAAAACAAAGGTAAGTTATGTACTTATTCCTAATGTTAAAAAAATTGTGTATCTAATCTTTTGCTATATTATAAAATAATTGGTCATGAGATAATATTATGAGATAATTAAAAATTTTTTATAGCATTTTTTGTCTTCTGTGTTTTAGTTATTTTCATTTCTTTTCGTTATTTTAATTTCATTTTATTAAAAAGAATAATTTTTCGTGCACTGAGTATGGAATAGGAATAGTAGTTAAACGCTCAAATTTTATGCGAATTTATTACTTTGTCGATTTATAAATCAATTTATCATAATTAAAAAAAAAAAAAAAAAAAAAAAACAACGATTGTTTTTAACACGCAGTGTAATTTTTAATTTATTTATTTTAATAATTATGTGTATTTTAGAAAACTTATTTTAAGTTAACAATAAACCACTCATTTCTTTTTATATAAGATCATAGATTTTAAAATTTTTTATTTAAAATCTTTTATACATGAAATTTTTATAAATGTGGTTTATTAGTCCCTTTTAAATAAATTCATAAAAGAATCTATAAATTTTCTAATAGAATTACAAAATTATATAAACTAATTTGATTTAGTTTTATTCTACTGCTGGCTAATTACAAAGCCAAAACTCAACTTACCTTATTCTTTTCATTTTCTGTTTTTGTTTTAACATCACCATTTTTCTCATGCATCAATTTATGTTGAATGTAATACATTTTCACAACAAAACTCTTCTTGCATATTTCACAAGTAAATTGACCATTTCCAGTACCCTGTTCAGTATGAGTTCTAAAAAATAATGAAAGAAAAACAATCATCATACTTTTAATCCATAAAATAATAAAATTTTGCTCATTTACCTCTTATGCTTATTCAAATTATCTTTACGTGAAAAGAATTTCTGGCACAAATCACAACTAAACATTTTTTTACCAGTATGTGATACAATATGACGCATTAAATGCTCTTTCCTACTAAATGCCTTATTACAATTTGGTTCTGTACATTTAAATGGCCTCAATCCAGCATGCAATTTCATATGTTGTGCTAGATGTTCCTTTTTTTTAAATGCTCTGCCACAAACCGAACACTCTAGCACTGATGTATTTGTATTATCAGTTTTTGCTGATGCTGTGTTCGCATTTTTATTAGCGACAGTAGTTGACGTTGTTTGCTGAGAATTATTGGCTTTTGTCGTGGAAACGGTAATTGTTTTACCTGTACTTTGATTTTGTATTTGAATCCGTTTTGATGTATTCGTGATTAATTTACTTGTTGTACCTGATTCATTTTTAACACGTACAACATTTGTCTGATTTATTCTTTGAACGGTTATTGCACCCGATGTTATCGGTTTTCTTGTATTGTTTTGTTGAATTTGTTGAGTATTTGTTGTTGTGGTTATCGATGTTGGCAATGTTGTTATTTGTAATTTAGGCATTGTATTCTGTACAGCTTGTACTGTCTGTACGGTTTGTGATGGCTGTGCAATTTGTTGTACTTGCTGAATTGTGATACTTGGCTGAGCACTTCCTGTAATTCCATTCGCGGCTGTTGAAAATATGATTTCTTGATCATTTGTTGATGTTGACGCATCAATACCACCGCCAGTCGTAAAAATTTGTCCGGTTGATGCCATTGGTTCTTGTTTAAAGTTTTGAGTTGTTACTGCTTGCGGGGCGAGTGAAAGAGTTGCTGGAATTGCAGTTGGTGCTAACTGTACAATCGGTTGACCATCCACAGTCGCAAGTTGAGGTTGTAGCTGAAAACAAATAGAAATTTTTATTCATCGACATTATTCAAAAACCATCTGTTATTTACTTTCATTTGTAAGTGATAAGTAGTCGGTAATACAAAATTTTTTGCATCAATTTGTGCAACTAATTGTTGATCTGAATTAGCATCTTTAAATGTAATTGGTAGAAAACATTTATTTGGTGATAAAAATTTTACATCTTGCAATGATACAGTTTTTGTTGCTTGAGCTATTGTGGTTGTTGGTGCTGAGATTTGTGCTGTAGCTGTGGGAACAACTGTTGCAGTTTTTTGTTGAGTAGCTGGTGATGTTAGAACAATATTGTATTTAGGCTTTTTAGTTTTTGGTGCCTCTTGCGTTTGCACTGTTTGTATTGATATTGGTGCAGTAGTGATTTGCTGTTGAAATTGAGGAGTTGTCTGAACTTGTTCTTTCTTCTTCGATATCGGTGTGACACGAATATTTGGTTTCATTTTGAGAAATTCTGCTAGAGAACTGTGAAAAGACAAATTGCAAATTTATCGTGCTAAATATTTTATGAATTTCTTCTTTAATTTACTTATGCTTTGCTTGTTTATCGGAATGTGTATTTGTTGTGTCCTCTGTAATTTTGTATTCAATTTGGCCAGTTTTAACTGTTTTCCCATCTAATGTGACCGTATACTGTGGGATAACTTGTGTTCGATTTTCTGTTATCGTTGTTGCTGTTGTAGACATGTCACCATCACTGGGCTATAAATATAGTGAAATGTTTATTATTATTATTATTACAAGGTATAATTTATAGCAAAAACAAAAAAAAACAAAAAGAATTTTTACCTGTATACCAACTGCTTGTATAATCGAACTTAAAAAATCAGTACTTTGTGTTGAAACATTTGTAGAAATTGGTTGTTCTTGTTTTAATGTTGTAATTGTTGCAAATTTTGTTGTTGTTGCTGCTGCTGAAGTTGCTGTTGTTGAATTTGTTGCATCCTTGATATAAACTTTACCACCATTCTGAAGTGTTGTTGAATTTAGACATCCTTCAAGCATTGCTTGTGAATTTAAAGAAAGATTACGAAATTCAAATATTGCTTCAACTTGTTGTAAACATTGTCCACATAGTATTTTTGGTAATTTATCCTTTTCATCAACCTTTAAAAGATTTAAAAATAAAAATGTAATTTAAATATGTTAAATTTCACTTTGAAAAATCTTTTTTGATAATACATACAATAATTGGTAAACATTCAGAAATTTTTTGATGTAAATTCTTTTTTCTGCCTTCAACTGAGAATATATGAATTTTTGTACCACTGCTAGCCGTACATAACCGGCATAAATCATAATAATTAACACACCGATATCCTGACATATTTCTTTATTTTTTCTTTTTATTATTCTGTCCCAATTTATTTATCTTCTACTTTTTTTTTTGTCTATCGCATAAACAAAAGAATTTTCAGATGCACACAAAACGCACTTTTTTTCTTTTTAAATTTTTTTTCTTTTTCGAATTTTTATCTCAATCATAAAAGATGCTTGAAAATTAAATTTCAAAAAATCATTTAAACCCTTTTCCTTCATTTAATTTTAAATCACTATTAAATTTCATTATATGAATTCTATTGTTTTCATTTTAGAATATTCATACGTGAAATTAGTGCTTTAATTCATTGTAAATACATATGTATGTATGTGTGTAAAAGCAAGAACAGAAAAAAAAATTCAATATTTTTAAACATTGCAAACTAAAAAAAAAAAAAAAGAACATTCACTCTCAGTTCAAATTTTGATTTAAAAAAAAATTTTTTCAATCAGATCAAATCATTCTAATACAAAATCTCAATATTGTAAATATTTTTCAATTATTATTTTTATTTTAACATTTCATTAAAAATAATTTCTTTTTAATTACACAAAATATAAACTGAATAATTAATAAATTATGCAATTGAAAAAATTTTCAAGACGCTTCTTAAAAATGTTATTCTGAGCTGAGTGAACCTGAATACTTTTAATTTAATTGACATTTCTTCTCTCCATTTTTCGATATACAGAATTTTTTTTCCTTGTTTTTCTTACATATTTCCGAATTTCGAAGAAAAGCAAAAAATAAATAAAATAAAGACAACGCGATGCGTCTATCTCATTCCTTGAATTTTCGTTAATGTTTTTTGTAATGCATGGAAAACTGAAAATATCAAACAGATGTCGCTCCGCTATGCACATGCGCAAAGAGTTATATATTAAAGAGTATATATACAGAGTTTTCTATTGTCTATATGTTTTGAATATATACTTTTTGATATTCATATAAAGGCGAAGGCAGGATACACGCGATACATGCTTAGGTGGCAATTCACATTGAAGTCGGTTAAAGTTCCTCTTAGGACGCAAAAGGCCGTTCTACTCTATGTATCGTATCGTGGATTTTTGAAAATGAGTTTTTTCTCAGCGCAAAAAGAAAACGAATTGTAAAAACGATAAGATTATGTGTCGCCGCTACACTACAACTTGAAATCTCTACTGGACGTATTCGCAAGTTTATCGCATTTTGCCGTTCGAAAATAGAAACATCATGATAGACACTTGTTCGGAAGGATTGCATATTTACTAATATGTACCTATATGTAGATATGCATGTTGCATATGAGTAGTACTACAGCGTATTAGACAAATATTCGCTATACCTATATCTGTGAAATTTCGTTAATTTCATATAAAAACACGAATAAACGGACAATCAACAGTTGATTTGATAATTACTGAGGTCAAAATTCATACATATGGTACATACATACATATTATGTATAAATTCGCAATTTTTGTTCAGGTCTCAAGTCTCAACTCAACGCTATTTAATATTCTCATGCCCAAACACACATACATATTTAGATAAAAAAATTTATAATACAATTTTATGGTTGATTTTCGTGATAGGATAGTCAATAATAAATTTCTGGGTTGTTTGCCAATTTTTTCACATAAGACGGAAATTATTTATTGCAAAACACAATCGGAAATAATAATAATTAATAGACAACCAATATGTATCGGACAATGTCTATTTGTGAATCTGCTTGAAAATATATAGTAATTATAATCATGTTATACCTATGGTATGTATTTTTGTGTTTATTTACATTTGTAAATTTTTATTTTTATTTTTTTTATTCAAGATCAGAGGTACGCAAAATAATCATACACAAGTCACAACAGAAGTATAAAGTTTTCAGGAGAAAACATAAAATTTTATTTTTATCTCAAGCAAATGTTACATACGCACATATGTACATAATATATCTACAATCCACATACATATATATATGTACGTAATCAACATCAAACGCCACATGCACACAACTCAATCTTCTTATGATGACGTCATAGTTAACTAAAAACGTAGTAAATATTGCGATTTATTAACATCAATTTATTACGAGTTACGACACACTTCGTTCTAAATTTTAAAATATGTATGTATATGCACAAATCCATACATACATATAGTATGTAGCAAATATGTATGTTTGTATATATATATGAATATCTTTTTAAAAATGTCAGCTTTTACATTAAAGATAAGAACTTATGAAACACTTTCCACTACTTCCAGTGTAACGGGTGAAGAAAGTGAGGGGTGTGTTAGGTAGCCCCTAGGTACCGTGCAACCTCATACATGCCTCACTTTCTTCACCCGTTATCTCATAAGACCATTTTTCATATGTGTCTTGTAAGTGTCTCGAAGTTTAAAACCCTCTAATCCATTATATTTCTACATATTTCTACATTGTGCACAATTTCAATAGGAAGACAACGATAATTCCAAAATCAAAATTCCCAAACATGAAATACCCAAATTTTTAAAATTTCCAAAATTAGAATTCCCAAAATTAGGACTCCCAAACACAAAATTCCCAAAATTCCAAACAGATTCCCAAAATGCGCAATATTCGCGTACGCGCGAATTTTCAAAAAACTTAAAATATATCAAATACAAATACATTCGAATAATTTACAATACAAAATTCCCAAAAAGGAATTTTAAAGGAATTTGGGAATTTTGGGAGTTCTGTGTTTGGGAATTTTGTGTTAGGATTTTTTTTGGGAATTGTGTGTTTGGGATTAATGGGGGTAACCCATATTAGCGTACCCACAATTTTTCAAAAAACTTTTGTTTTTCACTTAAAATATATCAAATACAAATACATTCGAATAATGTACAATATAAAATTTCCCAAAAGCGTACGCGAATATCTCGTTTTTTGGAAATTCTGTGTTTGAGAATTCTGTTTGGAAATTTTGTGTTTGGGAATTATGATTTTGGAAATTTTGTGTTTGGGATTTGTTTTTGGAATTGTGTGTTTGAGATTAATGTGGGTAACCCATATGTACGTAGTCAATTTTGCGTACACTGTAATTGTTAAACAAATACAATGTATGTATGTATGTTAATGTATGTAGGTATTAAATTCTATTTGTAATCTTGTAATAGCCGTAGTTGAAAAAGTTATTGACCATTTAAGATTTTGAAAATTAAGAAAAAAAACAATAATACGAAAATACTTTATATTGAAGAAACACACATATGTACATGTCATATGTATATGTATATGTACATATGTGTATATAGACGTAGTACGAGTATCATGCCAGTAAATTTAAAAAATCTATATATGTACATATATACAGGGTGTTTCAAAAAACGTGGACACTATTTTAAGTGAAAATAAATTAAGATTATAATTTTAAACTGAAGTATTAATTAAAAGAGTGTTTTAAATTTAAAATTAAAATAGTCTTAATAATTTTTAAATTATTTATACATATGTATACATACATATATTTTTATACATTTCATATCCTGCCTGCGTTATTTTAAGCACGTTATATTTACGCTAGTGTTACAGTATTAATATAATATACCTATTTCTGTACACTTCATACCGTGCGTTATTTTACCGCGCGAATTTTTAACGCTTGTGTGATTACACAATGTGCCAACGACAAGTTCGACGTACATATATTTAAAAAATTATTTGAAATTATGTGAGAAATGGTAAGTAAATAAATAATGAAATGTTTTTCCTGAAATTAATTTTAAATTCTGTGTTTAAATTTATAAGAAATTATGAAGAAAATTTTTTTTTAATTTATGGACTACCTACATTCATTGATTGTTTACATTAATTCTTGTCTTGTTTGTAACACAACAAGATATTTAGATTATGTATTAATATAATTGTAACAGCTGTTTACTAATGTTAACGTACATATGTACACATTTATATTTTGGTTTAATTTAAATGTCAGAAATACGGTACGTTCGGTAAAAAATAAAAAAGCGTTGCGTTGCGAAGCGTTTTATTTAGGATTTAGCTTTACAGATAATGTATCTATGTCTGTATATATATACTATATTTTATCATTAGATCACGATTTGCGGTAAACAGTGTAAAGCTGCTATTTGGTTTTTGCTTTTAAATCAATTTATAATTCAATGAAATTAAAAATAAACAAATAGAAATATGTACATATGTATATACCTACATACATACATATCTACCCAATATACATACATATATCATATGTATATATATTATACATATATCTACGCATGTATGCATAATGTACATATATATATGTATGTATATATATATGTATGAGTATGTGTATTCGAAAATAAGAACAAGAATAAAATCGCCGAGTTATCTTCGACGCTGAGATTGATCGTCCAAGTACGTACATATGTACAAATAACTACATACTATATATTAGGGGTTTTTAGTTTTTACACACTATGAGTGTGTGCGAAATCGTACTGCGTTAAATATGCTAAAATGATTGTTTTTGTATGAAATGTGAAGTATGGTTTTTGTTTGTAATGACTTTTATAGATTTTATATGATTTTATGAAAAAAATTTCTTAAACTTTTACACGTATACAAAGCACTAAAAATTTGAATTTTTGAATTTTTAAAATTACATATGTACCTTTGCTTATGGAATATGTACATACCTACATATATATACGAGAATTTAAAATGTAGAAATATACAGAAAAAATAATATAACAAAAACTGTCAACAATTCCACACAGTAAAGTGCTGCTAATTTGAAATTTTATCGGAAGAAATTTAGCCCTTTAAATTTTAGCAGACTTTTCCACGCATCCCGCACACACTCAATGTACATACATATACATTTCATACAAAATTTTTGGCTATGCTATGATATGATCACCTCTGGTATGGCACTTGTAATGTAAATAACATGTGTGTGTATATAAAAAAATTGTACGAGCGTCGAATGGTCAACGTTGATTCTTTGTAAATATTTTGTCATTTAAATTTTTGGAATTTAATTTATTCGGGTAAATCGTATTTTAAAAAAACGACGAGTTTTTAACTGTATAGTGTGTGAAATAAAGTATAGACCTGGTATAGACTATAGTATTCAACTACTGACTGACTACAGTACTGTACATAATATTGGGACACGCACACATACATCCAAAATTAAGTGAATGTGAACTAGTTAGCGGAGCACTAATCATTTAGAAAATTTTACTAAAATTAATTACCATTAATTAATAATTTAGTCTGTTTTTGTTATTCGATCAGTACAAACAATACGAGCACTAAATTAGAGTGTGAATTGTATTTATTTATAAATTGATTGCATTTTTTTCTACACTGCATCTCAACGTCTGTGCCATATATGCACATGTGATATTTGAATTTCAATTTAAAAATAAAAGGAAAAAGAGTAGTGTGTGAAAAGAATGAAAATCACATTTATTAAATAAATAAATAAATAATAAAAAGGGCAACATAGAATTTGTGCATATAAACGTGTAGCAAAATAAATGCGATATAAATCAATTGTAAGGGATATACATAAATTGATAGTTTAGGTGTATTATCTGATTTTTCCAAACTAAAAAGACAAAAAAAGAAAAATAAAAATGAATAAATCAGGGAAAAATAAAGTGATATACATTGATGAAGAGGACACAATTGATGGTTTGTGTGTTTCTATGTTATATATTTTTTTAAAAAATTTTATTTACTTTTATTGTAATTAAAAATATCCGTTTCATCTGTTTCTATGTTACACAAAAATACTTTTTACTTTTTTGAAATTCTAAATTGTGCTGCTGCTGTGACATTGTGTGTTTATTTTTACTTTTTATTATTTTTTTTAGTTTATGTATTTTTTTTTTTTCATTATTTGCTTTTAACATTAATTTTTGTATTCAAGAAAATTAAAATTATGAATAAAGAATTTTTCTTACAAATGCGTAACATATCGGGTAAATTCGAAAATGCATTATTGTCCTATTTGATGTGTTAGCTTAGTAGAGTAGGTTATAGACGATGAGACACTTTCAGTTCTTCCAGTCCAATGTAACGGATGAAGGAAGTGAGACGCGCATCAGGTAGAAGATAGCTCGGATATCTGATATATCAGATAGCTGCACTGTAATAAATTTACGAATTTATCCATTATTTTGATTACAAACTTTTCAAATTTAATAAACATGTACTTGTAGTGTCTAAAAAACTTACAGTCTACAACGAGTATATATACCTACCTACGCTACGTATGTATAATTACAAATGAGTCGAGATATTAGAAATGTATGTACGTGTGTATTTACACAAATAATTGATGTATTGTGCATATCATATGTGAATAATGTACATATAATATGTATTAATATTTCATTAAATGTACCTACATGCAAAAATATAATTCGTAATAATGTGTTAAGTGTTACATTTGATGTTATACTTTCTACCGATCTGATCAAGAATTAAGATGCACCCAATTTGTATTCATGATAAAATTTATATCCACATTTCTAAATACAAATATCACGCATGCAAACGTAATGTATCTGTATAAATATTAAATTTATTATGTTAATTTTCTTAAATGTTTGTTGTTGTTGTCCACATGTAGGATGTGAGTCTCAAATAAAAATATAAAATTAAAAATGCTTTTATATAAATAAACGAGAAATATTCGAATGATCTTGATTTTATTTCTTCAAGGTCATTCTTGTATTTCGTTGTTTCTGTCTACTAAAACATCATTTTTATGTCCATATATTATATCAAATTTTAGAAAACTTTTAAATTTAATTTTTTTTTTCTAATCAAATACGTATATAATATATAATGCAATTATCTAAATTTTCCAAAACCTTCTATATTATATTGTATAGAAGGTTTTGAAATTTTCAATTTAAGAAATTGATCTGATATACATATGAATGTATGTGTAATAAAAGCTTCGTGGGTGTGGTAATACTGCTCGCTAAACAGTTTAACTACAAATTATAAGGGAAGAAAAACCACATACATATGTATGTAGTTATGTACTCCCAACTCTGTCCAATATTAGTGGACAGAGTATAGGTGCATACTATATGTTATGTACATATGCATATGTATGTATGTACATATCTGATCTGTTTTTTTTTTTTAAATTTGTCATTTGCTTTTCCTCAATAAAAAATATTTTGTTGCTAATTAGTGAAATTTTTATTAACAAATAATTGTCGAAATTGTATACAAATGTTATATGTATATATATACAAATCTTCATGTAAGTATGTACAAATGTTTATATGTACACACTAAAATAGACATGTATATATGTATAGATATTTTATTACTTTTGTCTATTTCATATTGTATAACAATTAATCTTGGCACAAGGGAAATAATTTTTTTTTTTTTAATTTGAAATTATTACATACAAACTTTGTACATCGCTTTTTGAACATATGCATACTATATACATGTGTATTTATTATACAGGGGGATTCAATAATCAATTAAGTATGCAGTAAACAAATAAAGATTTTATTTATGCATTAAGTTATCTTCAAGAATCATCGAAATGTCCGAAAAATTTGTCGTTTTCTCTAATTTGCGATTTTGAATTTAAATAATTTTTGAACCTATACACGTAGGATCGTGTGTGACTAGTAACCTTATTGAAAAAGATAAAAAGTTTTCTATAACATTAAGTCAAGATTCAATGTCTAATGGTTCAAAAGTTATTTAAATAAGCACAGAATCTTGATTCTTTGGAAAATGCAAAAGGGTTGTTATGACTTTTTTAAGACGATAATGACGTAGAACTAACGGTTCGCAAATTTTGGAATGTTTTATAAGAAGAGACACAAAATTTCTAAAACGCCCTCTAGCGGCAAAACAGTGAATATTTACCACCCTCCGCCGTCCCTAATGACTTTTTGTTTCTATTGTACAGTTCTATCACTTCTCAGATTTACTGCAGTTAAGAACTAAACCACTCTGTACATAGATAATATAACAAAATCAAAGAAATCCAAAGTCAATGTAATTATACTGGTTGTATTGTAATACAGTTTTGTACAGTTTTAATACAGTTTTATTTTTGAATGAAAAAACAAACTTTTGCTAACAATAATACAATAAATTAATTTTGTTTTGAAAAAAAAAAAAATAAATAAATAAATAAACAATAGGAAACGAAGTAAACAAATAAATATAATATATACTCAAAACAAAAATAATCAAATAAAAATATCATAGTGTGTGTATGGGTACAATATGTTGGCACAAATGTATAGATTAATTAAATATATAAGGTATCTATGTGTTTCATAATGTTCTCGAACCTAATGTCACGTCGCATTGAGTTGTGAAGCGTCTTATTTAGATTTTTGCTATTTTTACAATACTTTACAGCAAAGTTTTCGTCTATACTTTGTCCACTAATATTATGTGATATATTATATATAATATCAGATGAATTTTTTCAATATCAATACATAGTGATGTTAAATGGTACTACCAAATTACCAAGTACTTCTTTAAGTAATCTCACATACATCACAACACAATACCTCATTCGAAAGAGCAAAAGGTTCTCTATCACTTTTATGAATACAATCATGACATCGGTTCGTAAGTTATAAATTATTTTATAAAAACCAGGCACAATTTTTCAACGCCCGCTGGTGGCTAAATAAGCCTGATTCGCACCACGAGACCAGTACCATTCAACCAGACTCATCGAGTATAGTGTATGTACCACTTTTCATAAAAATCGGACCTGGGTCCTAAAAGGAACTTTAGTCGAAATCATATTGTTTTATTATAATATTTTGTACTGAATCACCATTTGACGTCACTCAAAAGCTTTTTTTAGAGAGCGAGACAACCTTGTAATTTATTCTACGGTCTGCTATGTCCTTTTCTTGACTCCGGAAATGTCTCATAAGACAATTTTCATACGTGTCTCGAAAGTGTAAAAACCAGCTTTACTATTTATTTATGTACATGTCTGTAAACCGTTACATCATCTTTTTTAGAAAATCTAGGAGGATATCTTAGTTATGAAGGCATTAATTAAAAAAATTTTAATCCCTAATTTAGATATCGAGGAACCGGCTATACCTTACAGAAATGTAAAAACAAAAATGAATGTATCACCGGAAACTGAATATGATCTACTAAAAGAGGAATTAGGAAGGTAAAATAGAAAAAATAATAATAAAAAAATAACCGATTATTTGAATACATTTGTTTTTTTCCAATTAATTATTTTATCAGAGGTACTTATGGAACAGTGTATTTATGCCGTGAAAAATCAACAGGTTTAAAATTTGCTGCAAAATTTATTAAATGTAAAAATAAAGAGGAAAGACGTAATGTAGAAAGAGAAATTGACATTATGAAATGTTTACATTATCCAAGGGTAATTCAACTTTATGATGCATTTGATGATGGCAAAACAATATGCGCTATTCTAGAACTGTAATTATTTTTATATTACATAATAATTTTTTTAATTGATAAAAATTTTATTTTTCATTAATTTAAAAGTATATTAGGTGGTGAATTATTTGAAAGAATTATCGATGAGGAATTTGTATTAACTGAAAAAGCATGTACAGCTTTCATGAGACAAATAGTTGATGGTGTTAAATATATTCATAGTCAAAATATAATTCATCTTGATTTAAAGGTAAACATGATTAAAATAATCAAATATTAATGTTAAACTTATATTGATATTTTTAAATCTCTTCGCCTAACAAAAAAAAAAAAAAATGTATTGCACAGCCTGAAAATATACTTTGTTTAACAAAGACGGGTAACAAAATTAAAATTATTGATTTTGGTATGGCAAGAAAATATGATCCAACAAAAAAATTACAGGTATGTATGTATGCAAAGGCAAACAGTTTATTGAATTTTTACAATTAAAAGCAATTTATGAATTTTGAACATGAATAATTACAGGTTCTTTTTGGTACACCAGAATTTACAGCACCAGAAGTTGTTAATTTTGATGAAATCTCATATTTTACTGATATGTGGAGTTTAGGTGTAATCTGTTATTTATTGTAAGAATATTTTTACCAATGGTTACATAAAAAATATTAATTCATATTTTATATATTCCTTTCTTTTCATTTCTGTCTGAAAAGATTATCAGGATTTTCACCATTTGTTGGAGATGATGATTTAGAAACAATGACAAATGTTACATTAGGAAAATATGATTTTAATGATGAAGCTTTTGATAAAATTTCAGCTGAGGCAAAAGATTTCATTTCAAAACTATTAATTATGGAAGGAAAGTAAGTATACCTACATAATTATCTGTAAGAATTAAACAACTATACTCTGTTCACTAATATTATGCACTTAAAGTCTTATGGAGATTACTTAAAGTGGTACCACTATTTATTCATCTGATATATAATAAAAGCTTTGTGGATTGTGGTAATACTGCTCGCGAAACAGTCTAATTAGTAATTATGAGAGAAGAAAAGATGTATTCCCATCCCATAAGACCTTAAGTGCGTAATATTAGTGGACAGAGTATAAGTAAATTATTTATTGTATTTTTATTTTTCAAAAGAAAAAGATTAACTGCTGTTGATGCATTAAATCATCCATGGTTGAAAAAATTAGCAAAAGAAACAAAATTAAGTTCAACAAAAACAAAATTGAAAAGATATGTAATTAGGAAGAGATGGGTAAAAGCTGTTAATACAATAATTGCATTAAAACGAATGGGAGCTAAAATAGAATATCATGTCTGTGTATAAAATTATTAAATTATTCAATAGAATATATTTTTAAAAAGAAAATATATACATATATATAAATGAGGAGAAAAGCTTCTGCTATCCTATAATTAATAGCAAATTGAAAAAGATTGCAAACAGTTGTTAAAATAACAAAGTTTATGAATAACTTTGGGAATTCCCTTACAAAAAATGTTACTTTATTGCTATTTAGCAGAAGTTATTCCCCTTTTATAATTAGACACAATCAATGTAAATATAAGAGACTCATTTTATGTGTTAATAATTATTCATTTTGTTTATAAATGATGTATTTTTAATTATAATATATTAATAATTTGAACATAAAAACAAAAAAAAGTTATATAATTTTTTACAGATTATTTATTAAATTACTTTGTATTTGTATTTATTTCCCCTTATTATCATTATTACTATAATGCCGTACTATACACGGTACACTATACACGTATGTATGTATTAATTACGTCTTTTAGTCATTTCTAGGATATAATTAATAGCATCAATTTCATTTAATTTTTTAAATGCATCAAGAATATCGTCAATTGTTAAATTTTCAATTTTTAAATTGATAATATTGAATAATTGCTCTGTTGGATTATCCTTCTCAGTCCAAACATATTCAAAATAACCTAAATTTAACATATTTGCCAAATTTTTCCACTTATCATTTACACTAAATATTTCCATTAATTGATTTATACAAATATCATCAAATAATTTTTCTGATGGACTTTCATCAATTTTCAATTGTTTTTCATTTTCACTATCATCATTATCTTCATCATCATCATCATCATCATCATCATCATCGTTAAATAGATCACTATCCGCTGTAGTGTCTTCATTATCACTTAATGATGTTTTTATTTCAGATTCTGCATATTTTACAGGCTTTTGAAAATAAAAAAATAGGTAAACAATTTTGTTTTGAGCAATAAAATTAATAAAATTCAATTTTTGATTAAACAGTTAAAAATACTTACCAAAATCGGTTTTTCAGTATCCATTTTTCCACCATATTTCAATAATAAATTTACAATTCCTGGTAAACCTTCTACAGATGCTAATTTTAATGGTGTATAACCGGATAAATTTTGCTCATTAACACTAACTGAAGTCGATTCAAGTAAATATTTTACAATTTGTTCATTTTTCTATAAATAAATTCTAGTTAATATTCCTTCTTAAATAATATTTTAAAATAAATATTTTGTTTACTTGTTGTACAGCTAAATGCAATGGATTATTACCATCTTTTGACACGAGTAATTTTACAGATGCATTACCGTCTTCTATGATCTTTTTTACAAGACTACAATTCTTCTTGCTTTATATATATAAATTTTGAAATAGAATGTAAACAAAAATTAAATAACACTGAAGCGAGAATTAACATTAAATAACATTCTTACATACCGTATCGCTAAATGTAATGGTGTTAATCCATCATAATTTGCATAATTTATTTCTAATTTACGTTTTACGCCATCATAATTTGATTTTTCAATAATTTTGATTGCACACATATTAAAATTATTTTCGACAGCAATATGTAATGGTGTATTACCATTTTTATCTGGACAATTTGGATCTGCGCCTATATCAAATTTCAAGAAAAATCAACACATTAAATTAAAATTTAAAAAATTTTTCAATATCATTTTTTTCTGTTATTATTGGAATTATTATTTTTTTTTTTTTACCTAGTTGTATCAGCATTCTAATACATTCTGGTCTATCAAACATACAAGCAACATGTAAACAATTTTGGTTATCATCATTTTTGTAATTTAAAACATGTTTAAAATCAAATTTTTCCACGCATTTCAACAGGTGTAATACAATATCTGATTTACCATCTCTGATAGCACTTTGCAATAAACTAAAAGTAAATCAAAGATATACAATTTTCTGGTATACATATAAAATAAATAAAAATTATAAGATGAACTCACTCATTATTTTTATTTTGTACTTCTTCAAAAATTTTTTCAATTTCTATTCGAGCTTTATGATAATCTCGATCTAAAACAGTACTTCGTAAAACGGACATAATTTTTTTGAAATACGTATGATACCAATCTGTATTTATTCTTGAACTTGGCTTTGATTGAAGTGGGAAACCAATTTGTTGTTGAGGTTCAATCCTTGTTTGCATATGAGGTTTTATTCTCATGTTTATTTGAGGTTCAATTATCATTTCCATTTGAGGTTCAACTTTTCCTAAATTATTCAAAGTCGTACTAACCCCATCAGTCGATAATCCATCCAAATCAGGTGATTCAAGAAAGTTTGTATCCATAACTTTCATCAAATCTATAATATAAAAAAAAAAACAAAATAAAATTTCGTAGAATAAAACAATTTTAAAAACATTATTTTTTGTATTATTTTTACCATCTGAATCCATTTTAACTTGATTTATGAACTCTTTTATATCATCTGGAACGTTACCAGAATCATAATTAGATAAACTAATCAATTTATCTATTTCTCCACTCTTATTGAATTCTTCACTTAATGTTAATGGTTGATTTTGCGTTTTCTGTCCAGAATTATCACTGTTTTCGGAACGAATTGTTTCAGGTAGTTCACATGAATTTAAACTAGATGAGCTTGAACTTATTCTGGCTTTTTTTCTTGATAATACAAAATCTCTTGGTTTATATTTAAAAGGTAATGGATCACTTCTTACACCATCACTGGGTCGTTCTAATTGAATGTAAACTTCAACCTGTAAAGAAAACAAAATCAATTTTCACAATACTACAACTTTCATTTTAAATTGTTACACATACATCTCCGTCAATATTTTTTTGTTTATAAGGTGGTGTTCGTAAAGCAATAGCATATTGGTGATGCACATCTGCTTCAGAAAATTTACCCCATTCTTCCCAAACAACTTCTTCATCTTGATCGATCTCGTAAAAACGTACTTTAATATTTTCTAAAAACAAAAAATTCGTTAGAATATTTCAATATGTTTCTATTAATCATTTGGTCATTCATCTTGATATAAACAAAATTTACTTTTTCCAACTTTTTCAACAAGTAAAAATAAATCTTCATCACCCGCTGCACTACTAACTACTGCACTCATGCGAACAATTTTTAATTCACCTGTTAAAGCACTTTCTAAAAATAAATAAAAATAGAATATTCAGAGAAAAACTTTCCATTTATTTTCTGAATTAATAAAAAAACTTACTCATATTATTGATTGGTCTTGAAAAAACTGGTTCACAAAGTTTTGATAATGTTCCATCACTATTAATTGCATATGCATGAAATGCTAAACATACTTGATTTAAATTCATGTCTTTTGCCTCTTTATCAGCACTAATTTTTATCTATAAAATAATGAATATCATATATTATATGAAATTATTTTATTTAAATATTTTTATCTATATTACTTGAGTAATTTCTCGTGTTGTTAATTCACGTCCTTGTTCAAATTTTTTTTCTTTAATTTTCTTTAAAATTAATTCTTCAACAATAAATTTCTTTGCAGTATGTATAATTCCCATTCCCTGAAAACTAAAATATACAATTTGTAATTGTTTAATAAAATTATTAAATTTCTCGTTTTTTTGTTTGTTTTTGTTTTACTTACACTGCTCTAAAACCTTCTTCTGGTGAAACAAAAAGATCATGTGGATCACATTGATCTTCATCACCATTTCGTACAACTAATTTATGTGAATGTGGTAAACGTTTTAAACTGTCTGTTTGATAAAGACTACAACGTACTAATGCTTTTCTATAATAATTTTTTAATTCAACAGTTGGATATGTTCTTTTTGACTTTTGATTACTTTGACCCATTAATGAACCATGTGTACCATGCATTTCAGATTTATAACGAAAACGAAATTTATCGACTGGTTGTTCAATTATAACAAGCTCTGGTTTATCTTGATTTTGAAAATCTATTTAAAAATTAAAAATAAAAATATTGGTAAATTGCACGTAAATTGATTTATTTGCAAATGTTATAATATTTGTGATTAAAAGTTTACTTTACCTATTGGTGCTTGATTTAATTTGTATGTATCGTATGGAACATGATGATGTATTGGATCTAAGGAAAAATAAAATTATTGATAAAATGTAATCTTTAATTTTTTTTATTTTAATAATTGATAAAAATTGAATAAAGATAAATAACCTCCTCCTAAATTCAGATAATGTAAATTATGAGGAATTAATTCGTCATCATTGTTAGATGACGGTGAGTAGACCATACGTGAACTTGTTGAAGATGATCCTGGAGATGATGAACCTGAATATCCAGAATCTGAAAATTTTTAATTTAAAAACAATTTCTTTTAAGCACTTTTACATTGATTTGTGATTTTAACATTTTCATTTCATTTTTGTTATTTAAAATTTTAGATTTTACCATAAAAATACTGATTAGTTTGTGTATCTAAATCTAGAATACTTGAAATCATTTTTGTTTTGTTTTGGTTTTTTTTTTTCTTAATCTAATTTTGACAAATCTTAACGTAATCAATTTCACAATTTAATGTATGTAAAAATAAATTTACAAAAAAAAAAAAAATATTAATAAAATGAAGGTCTTCTTTAAAAAAAAGTGATTTAATCACATTGGATGAAAATGCAAGACTAATAAGTATTTTTAATAGATTATCAATTTTAACTTTATCATAAAATCACTAACACTTCAATTAGTATTTTTAATTTTCTTACCCATTTTGTTAAAATGTTGAAATAATTTTGTTTTATTGTTATTCCTATAAATTTAGAACGAATCGTGTGTGTGTTTTTTTTTCCTTGAACACAAAAAACAATAATAAAATGATTTGTAAAAGGTATTTCCCCGTGATTCGTGAATAATATGTTGTTCGATAAAATGATTTTCAGAATGATATAAGTATACATAAGTATATTTTATTACAAGTAGTATTTATATTTACACATATGTAGTATGTAATGTATATGTATACGATGAAAATATAATTTATAGTACATATGCATGTACATAATATAATTGCACAATTCGCTAAAAATCATATATTTCTTCGGCTAAAACTGTGTATGCATACATATGTGTGCTGTTGCGTTGATGTTGCTGTCAAAATATACTATAATAATTTTTTAAATTCATTCATACATATACAAAATACAATCTATATATACATATGTATATATACCGCGGCTACACACACCGCCATATACACATTATAAAATAAAATATCGCCTGGTCCGCACACACTTTCGATTGTCGATTGTTTCTTTATTACCAGAATCTATAAATTTAAATCACACACAAAAACTTGCTGTACGTAAACATAACCTAAATATACATATATACATAAATACATAGTATGTACATACATACATATTAAAACAAGAGAAATCTGTTGAAAACAATGTGAAAAATTTAGTAATACTATTTTATATTATAAATCATAAATCACTACAGAAAAAATAAAAACGAGTACCATTTACCAACCGATGATAATTGTACAAAATTTCGTCAAAAAAAAGATACATACACATGTACATAAACATAAGTGGTATAAATAAATGCATGTATATATTGTTTTTCTTTTAGTAGGTTTTTTATAGTAATTCTTGCAACCCTAATAGACAAAACAACAAAAATTTATAATAATACATGAATGTCATGTCATACGTCCATATGTATATATGTATGTATATATGTTTATGTACAATGTACATATGTATGTATGTGCGTATTTATATATTTATGATATCGTGCTATATACATATGTATATACTTAATTTGTCTACCAAACACTATGTACACAAATAAACAATTACGATATGTATATAGGGGGTTCCAGAGAAAAGATCATAAAATGTGTTTATCATCCTATATTCCATACACTAATTCGATGCAGTTAAGACCTTATGGGACTATGGGTCTTTTTTCTTCTTTCATAATTTCTAATAAGATCATCTCACCAGTAGTGTTACCACAATCTTTAAAGTTGTCATATAATACGGGATAAATTTTTAAAAATCATACAGGGACGTAAAGTGGTACTAAGAATACGTTTTTAATTTATACGAATTTACAATAATAAACTTTTTGTTCTACTTCTGACACTATTGATTATGGTATTAAAAAGATTCTTAGCCTCAGTGATATTATAAATTTTTTATTTTAAATATAAGTACCTATGTAGATAGGTAAATAATAAATTTTGTAAATTTATTCCATTGTCTACTCTAAATTGAATAATTCCCTTTGGATTAAAATATATCATGAGAAAATTTAAAATGGACAAAAAGTAATACAGTATAGAATTATCGCAATAATTTATTAATTCTACTATTACACATACTAGATACTAAATTTACTATATATGATACATAAAATAATTTTTGAATGAAAAATAACTGTTATTTTGTGCTTATACATAATATGTAAACATATCCATAAGTGTATGATGAAATTTAATAGTAGGTACATTGTTTACAAGTAATTTTCAATTATTTAGAAGGAAATAAAAAATATTTACATTTTATTATGTTTTACTTTATAAGTTTTATTTTGTACTTTCCTAGTTAATGGTGATACAAAAAAGGAAAGTAATGTGTATTTTACATCTGAAGTGCAATAAATTTAATAATTACTTTTTTTTAAATAAATACATTCATAACTTTGTTAATTTTTAACTTATTTAGATGATTGTAATGGAGAATTCAACAATATAAACTTTATATTTAACATTTAAAAAATATATATATGTATATACCTTTGATTTATAATATTTGAATCATTTGTATTCAAATATCCGTAATTTAAACGGAAATAACAGAACAAATCTATTGTAGAACTCATGAAATGATCGTTATTTGTAAATATTTAGCCTACTAAAACACATACGTGGCTGAATATTTGCAATTGATAATCATTTGATATTTATTAATTCTATTAATAAATACTACGCTACATCTACATATGTATGTATTTATCATTTCTAACAGTATAACAATTTTCTGTAACATTTTTTTGTGTAACTTAAAGAAACTAAAAAAAAACTTTTTTTCTTCTTCATTTAAATTTGAAAATCAAAAAAAAATAGAAAAAGGAAAAAATTAATTATTTAACTAGCATTATCAGTGCATATGTACATTATTAATTAAGCAAAATAAAACGAAAAAAATAATTTAAATTATAATATATGTATGTACATATGTATTAGCGTCAAAGCATTTAAAATTAAAACTAACCATAAATTAGTTATAACTATTATCTAAATTTTTATGTTTACATATATCAATAGCTATGTGAATATAATTTATTATGTATTCTTTTTTTAATATAATTAATGCATAGCATATTTTATAAATACATATGTACATACATATGTATGTATTTCCAGAGTATTTATAATAGATTCAAAAAGAAAACAATTGTTATATTTAAATTTTCATTAAAATTAATGCAGTCAAGTAAATAGATTAATTAAATCTCTTATGAATCATTTGAAGTTTAACTATAACAAATGAAATTTAAAAAATTCATAATTTATGTAATTGCACCCATTTTACGCAAATTTCCGTTTTTCTTTTATTTTCCAATTGGTTCTAATTTTGGCTTTATAAGTTTCATTACAGCTTTCTCTTTAATACGACCCTCATTATAGAATATTTTCTTTTTTGTTCTTGTTTGCACTTTATTTTGTTGTTGTTGATGTTGTTCGGTACTATTACTATAAGGATTAATTACCAATTTATGTCCATTCGATTTATTAGCAATAACAGTAGCTGATGATGATTGCGATAATTCGTCATTGTTTATTTCACCAATATTCATTAGAAATTTCTTTTGTGCTTTTGTTGGCTTACATATTTTATTTCGATTATTATTATTCTGTTTTTTCATACTGACTTTTTTAGGTGGTTTATCTGATTTTGACAATGATTGAGATCTTTGACTTCTTAATTGAATTCTTCCATCATCGTTTATTGAATCAATTATTCGAGATCTTTTTCCAAGTGGTGAATTCATATCTATTAATAATTTACGGAGTTCACCAGATTTTTTAAATGTTTTATTTGAAGTTTTTTCATGATGTACCATCATTGTGGTTTTAATTTTTGGTTGTAATACTGGTGTTTTAGCTGTAGATGTTGATAGTTCAGAATTGATAGAACTGTTTAGTGATTTATTTTGATATTTTTGTTGTTGTTTTATAGTAGATTTATTTGACAGTTGTTGTTGCCTGTTTGATGGTGTTAAATGGTTATTGTGAACAGATTCAATATCACTTGATGGTGTTAAAGGATTATATCCGTATCCATTAACATATACAACAGTAAAATTATTTTTATCTTTATTAAATATTTCAGCACTGTTATCAATTGTATTTCGAATTTCTCGAGTTGATGTACCAGCTTGAATTGTTGGAGTTGATGAGCCCAAACGATTAGTATCCAAATTTATTTCAGTTGTAACGTCTGATAATACATCATTATCAATTGGTTCAGTTTTTACTATGAATGGAATAATTGGTGTTGAATGATTATTAGATGATAAAGCAGATATATTTGATGTGGTTAAAGAACTTTTCAGATTTTGATTTTCGTTTAAAATATTTGTACTAGCACTATTGTTGTTTGATGATATTCCATTTTCAATAAAATATTGTCTTAATTTTGTATCATTTTCTACAGCTAACCTTTTAAAATTATAAGCCACATTCAATTGAACTATACAGAGGTCACATAGTAATCTTGGTAAATCATCATTTTCTTCAATCTATAAAATATACAACAAAAAGTACACATAAATAACAATACATATGGCAACAGGTGTTTGCATTTTCAGTTTGTTTTTTAATTAATTTTTTTAATCAAATTTGTTTATTATTACTCATTATGCACTTTGTTTGCTTTATTTTGATTTTTATATTAGACTCACCTTCATCATTGTAACGTATCTTAATTTTTCTAAAAGTCTATCCAATGGTGATGTACTACCACTACTTGTACTTGGAGTTGGACTTGGTGCTATCCTGCAGAAAATATCGCGGGAACCATCTGACATACAAACGCGGCAAATTCTTGTAAAATCTCTCAAGCTATTCATTATTATTGTTTTATAATAAGGTTTTCAATTGTTTTCTTGACGTAAGCACGTAATTTTGTTATTATACCTAAATTAAGAAAAAGAAAATTTTTAGATTATAAAATATTGTATTACTTTAATATTTTCTTATTTCATACAATTCAAAATTTTAAAGCATCAAAACTAAATTTAGAAAAATGAAAAATAAAAAACAAATTTTTTTTACTTTACCACAATTACAACGAATGTTCAGAAAAAGTAAAATAAAGTATGTTTGTGGAATTGTAGAAATAATGGAGACAGTTGTCAAAATGTTTATTGCTTAGAACAAGAAAAAAGAACGAATGGGTATTTTTACACTATAAAACACAGTATGAAACACATATGTAAAATTGTGCATGAAGAAATTTTACACAGTTGGTTTTGTTCGTATAAGTTCGTATTAGTTATGTCAAATTATCGTCTTCTTTTTTTCATTTCATTTCTCGTTTTTTTAAGTTATGAGACAATAGGTTCATGTAAAATAAAATTCACAGGTTTTTATTCACTCGATTCTGTGAAAAATTTATTCAGTCTAAGATTTTCTGTCAAAATATCGTCTATTTTCTTATTTCATTTTCTCTTTGGTTATGTTATGTAAAATAAAGTAAAATAAATAAAAAATAATTCTCTCGAATTTATTATTGACACTTGTTTTATTTTATTATTAACACATTTTCGGTAATAAAAACACCATTTATAATTTGATTCATATTATGATTTTATTCGATGTTTATTGCTTCGCGACGAAAGAAAAATAAAACGGAGAGGAAAAAACGATTGTGAAAAAAACAAAATGTCCAAAAAATAAAATTGTTTTACGCACTAAAAACCCGCGGGTATCGTGCTAATTCACAAGTCACTTCCTCCAGTTGAATTGAATTCAGCCGAACTGAAAAAAAGTATTCCAAGATTCGATCGAATGCAACGTGGAACATTTTCGCGGAACAGAACGAAAGTGAAATGTGTCAAAATTCTGGTTTTAATTTAAAGATATATGTGTTTGTGTGTTGAAATTAAAGATATTTCTGTGTTTTTTATTTAAAGAGATTTTCTTCGGTTTAATTTTAAAGATTTAAAAAAATTTTTTTTTCTGAATTTGTTGACATTTTGTGAAAACGAATGAAACTGAAACAAAATCGAAACTTGGAATACGAATTTTTCGATATCGAACTGGTTTTCTATTCGCATCGAAACAAATCGAAACCATCGAAACTCGTAATAGCTCTGATTGGCATAAACGTTTTTCACTTTTCGAATTATTCGATCATGGTATTCAGCTAGATGAAAAAAGTTGGTTTTCAGTTGCGCCAGAAAAGGTAGCAAAAGGTATAGTTAATCGACTTAAATGTGATGTAATATTGGATGCACGATGCACTTTGTGACTGTGGCAGGAATACAATACACTGCATTTCAATTGGATCAATGTAATCACGTTATTGCAATCGATATTGATCCAATTAAAATTCAATATGCTAGAAATAATGCTAGAATTTGTGATGTTGAACATAAAATTGGTTTTATTGCTGATGATTTTTTAAAAATTTTTGAAACATTAAAAAAATCCATTGATGTAACATTTTTAAGTCCACCATGGGGTGGGCCAAAATATTTACAAAAACATCAATATAATTTGGAAGAGGATTTAAAACCAATTTTGGCTATGAAATTAATGAAATCATGAAATTATGTAAAAAAATAACTAATAATATTGCAATATAGGTATTTACTAAAAAATTCTGATATAAATCAAACTGGTAAATTATCTGAATCAGGTGAATTTATTGAAATCAATGAAAATTTTTTAAATTATAAAATTATGGCAATAATCGCATTTTATGGTGATTTAGTACCATTGAATAACAAAAGGTAAATTATTAACTCAGTTCATTATCCTTTTATCATCGTCTTCTCCTTTTTTTCCCTATCCTAAAATCAAATTTAGGTATTTTTTTTTTGTTATTCGATTAAACAATGGCTTAGTTCAAAGAGCGTATATATTTTTGTAATATATATAATCTTTGCTTAGTTACATATCGTTACTAACGTTTTGTTACCCTTATTTTTATAACCACGTAAAAGAATTTCATGTAAACGTAAAGAAATTTTAACGATATTAAAACAGAAAATTAATTTAAAAAAATTTTTTTTTTGTTTTAGGAATTCATAAAAAAATTCTTAAGAAACAGAGGACCATTGTAATTGTAAGTGTGGCTGATAAAATACAAAAATGCCAGGAAAAAAGAAGAAAAGTAATAAAAAAGAGAAAAAACTAAAAGATACAGATTCATTAACAGCTGTTGATAGAACATTTTATGAAATAACAATACAAGATTTAAATAATAAATTATCAAGATTACGTGTACATAATGCAAAAATTGAAGAATTAAATGAGAATTTAATGGAAAAAATTAAAATAATTGATGAAGATAAAATAAATATAGTTGCACATTTGAATCGAAAATTAGCTGAAAAATCAGATATTATAAATGAAATGAATGAACGTTTAACTGAATTATCTAATGTTAGAGAACAAGAAAATGTAGGTGCTAAAAATAAAATCAAAGAATTAGATATTAAATGTAAGGCAATTAATGAACAATTAACATCTGAAATAAAATTATTAAATGGTAAATTAAATTCATTAGAAGAATTTCGTATACAGCGTGATGATATATTAGCTAAATTTAATGAACAAGAAATAATATTAAAGGAATGTCAACGTCAACATAAAATTTTAATTAAAGATTTAGAACAAAAATCAATTATACAAAAGGAAAATTTAAAAACTGATATAAAAATGAAATTATTACAATTATCTAAACAATTTAATATGTTAACACAAGTTCGTATTACAGATACAACGCGTAATTTATATAATGAAAATATTTTATTAAATAAAGAAATTGATAAAATTATACAAATGTATAAACAAATTGAAAAGAATTGTACTGAATTGGAAATGATAAATAATGAAATGAAAAAATATTTAAATAATAGTGATATAGAAAAGAATCATTTAATTAAATCATGTCAATATCAAATCACAATTATACAAAATTTAACGCAGAAATGTGAACAATTGAAAAATGATAATATGAAATTACGAAGATACAAGGATTTATATGAGACAACAATTAAAAAGGAAATATGTGAACAATTTTCATACAATGAAATGAATAAAAAATTAAAAATAATGGGACAACGCATTGAAATGATAAAAAATGATAAATTAAAACTAATTACAATTCATCATCAATTAGAAAATGAAATAATAAAATTGAGGAATATATTGAAGAAAATAAAAATAATCGTTTTGTCCGCTGTAGTAAAATATCAAAAAGGAAAGGAAGAGGAAGAAAAAGAAGGACATGAAAAAAAGGATGAGACTTCTTTAATCACTACAATAGATGATCATCAGAAAATTTTACAAGCAATGTATAGAGAAAATTTACTTTCTGAAATTATTAAAATTCTTACAGATTATGTAGATGATGCATCGACGATACAATTTTTAACACCATCCCCAGAATCAATTTATAGACCAGGAACAGTTGGTTTTACACCAAAATCTGGTGCTTCTTTATTGGAATTATTTAAAAAAGAAGCACGTAAAATTGTTTCAACGGAATTAATGTTTTCAGAAAATTTCAAAACGAAAACACCAAATGATCAAATCATACCAACTGAAAGGATAATTAAAGAAGAAAATATTTTTGATGTTGATACAATTTACTTAAAAGGATTTTTACCAACGATTACATCGAAAGGAAATGCCAAAAAAGGTGATTTTGCTACTACAAGCAATCAGGATCGTTTAACAGGAAAATCATTAACAACAAGAAGAGCAATGAAAGATGTTATACAAAAATCGATAATTAAAAATTTAAAAAAGAATACAGGAGTAGAATTAGATGATGATCAAGAAAACAATAAATTTGCGGAGAACGAGGATGAAAACGACGAAGATGAAGTTCAATTTATTTATTAGAAATATATATGTACATATATATATATTTTTTTTTTTGATTTGGATGATTACTCACGATCAAATTGAAATCATAATCAAACTAACACATTTGCAGTTTTTATTCGTTTTTGTAAAATTAATTATTGTAAAATCACATTTTCATGCAATAAAATGTGTCATTTTTAAAAATAATTTCCTTTTAATTTTTCAATTTAATTAGTCGCAGATTCATGTGTACATAGTTCATAGAGATTCATGCAAACGTGCATTAAAAATTCAAACGAATTTTTTACGTTTTTTAAACGGAAATTCATTTTCAGCCTTATCTGTCGTTTCATTTGCATTTTTGAATTTGTAAGTTTCACAGTTTCAGAATTCACATGTTGTTTTGTTACACTCCACAAAAGTCAAAAACAATAGATACAAGTGTGTATGTAATCTTTTTGTGATATTTTGTGATTCTCCTTGCACTGCATCTAATTTTGGGTAATGTAAGTTGTGTTAGTAATGTGAATGTCATTTGAAAAACTGTTATGTCGGTAATCGGTATTACAGTTTGTTGCATTATTTGTTGGGGGGCTTTGTTTTTGTTTTTTCGTTTTCTTTCACTGTACTAGATGCAGTTCAATTTCAATATTCATTCAGTCCTATCCTATTGTATTAACTAGCTCCACTGCTGTAGTGCTGTTCTGTTAGCAATGTTGAATGTTAATTATTAGTACTGTTCTCATATTCCTATTCTTTCCTATTCATAAATCATAACCACAATATTCACAATCACTATTTCATAGTTTACTTACAATTTGGTTATTGGTTCTCATTTCACAATTCTTTCGTTCGCTTTAAATTCATCAGTATCCATTTCCATATAGAGCACGTACATATAGTACATCATCAACGTATGTACATATATACGTTTCTGCTCTGTATACAGTAATACACAGTACACATTTTATTTATACATACATTTCTATATTTTGCTGTATATTTTACATTTATTAAAATATGAAATCAAAATAACAGGGGGTGTTGGCGAGTGTAGTGATGGCGATATATGGTAAATTGGTGATACTGCTGCTGGAGTAAATTCATTCAATTTTTTTATTTGGAAAAATTATTAAGAAAAAAAATTTTTTTTTTGACAAATTATTAAATTAAAAGCTGTGAATAAAAATTAAAAGTGAATTTACTTTTTTATTAAAAGTAAAAAAAAGTAAAAATTAAAGTGTACACTCCTTTTTTTAATTCTTGAAAAAGGAAAAACAGTGAATCTTTTGTGCAGAAAAAAAAAGAAATCTCTACAGATACACATCAGTCATTTAAAATTTCATTGATTTTCTTTTTTTTCTGTTAATATACATATTTTATAGTAGTGCAAAAGTAAAACTACTGTATGTGATTTGAAAGTACATACATATATTTTTCTGTTTATTTGCTGTTGTATTTTTAATAAACAAAAAAAAAGAATAAATTAAATTAGGTACCATTTTTTTGCCTTTGTGTGAAGAAAAAATTGTTTAAATTTTTTTTTTTGAATTCACAAAGGAAAAGCAAAAAAATAAAAACAAAAAATAAAGTAAATAAAAACAAGAAAAGAAAAAAAGGAGGAAGAAAAAGGCAAAAACATAAAAAAAAATAATGTTCATATGTTAATTCCATTTACTTGCTCCTGTAAGAAAGTGCTCAATTTTATTTAATTAAGATCAAGAACAATTTTTTTCTGCTTCTTTTTTCTAAAATATAATATAATAACTCGTTATATTGCTATTGCATACATAAATAACATAACGTTTATTATTGCTTTGTGTGTGGAAAATTCATGTCAGACATATTCTTGTATGCTGGCTTTGTGTACATGATATGCAGATATAAGCATTGAATATTATGTACATGCATACATATTGCATGTAATGTAGATATCAAGTGAAGAAAGAAATAATAAAAAAAAAATCTTTTATCATTTTTAATCAAATCGAGAGTACATTACACCCTCGAATTTTCAGTTACATACTTTTAATATTAAAGGAATTATAGAAAAACGTAAAAAAAAGGTTCTATGGCTTTTATAACATCAGGTAAGGACTGAATTACTCTTAAATGTTTTCTTAATTTTTTTTTCATTATTACTTTTCTAATTTTCATTTGTATTAACAAGAAATTTTCTTTATATTAAAATTAATAAGAACAATTGACATATAACAGTATCCGTATTCTGTATGTGTCACAAGTATCTCTGTAATATGCAATTGTGTAGTGTAAATGAACACTGGATGATTTTAGTTTATACAACTACAGCTTGGGCTGTATTCTGTACTTAACTTATTTGCCTGTCTGCCTGGTCTGACTTACTGCAATAATGATGATGATAAATTGAGATTAATAGAAATATTATGACTAATGGTTTCATTAATTACAGTTTGTTTTTTTCTCTATAAGTTTCTTGACCCTCTTTGATTCAAATTGAAAAACTTTTAAAACTAACTCTCAACTCAACTCTAAACGCGTATCATGTACATCGTATCCGTATAATATATTTGACGGTATTTGCAAGCGATTATACAGTATACAAACTTTGCTTAAAAAAAGAAAACAAAAAAACTGATGAAAGCTTGATAATATTCTGAGCCAGTTAAGTGATTAAGTAGGAAATTAATTCAATCCCCGATTGAGTCACTATCCATTACTGTAAATTTTTCTTAACGTACCATATGTGTAGTGTAGTGTTGATGCAGTGTACACGTCTTGTGCTGTGATTAGAGTAATACCTATCGATTATAACGTTTAGAAAATATAATATGAAAAATAAAAAAATTTATCGATTATGATAATCAAATTTTTATTATGTATACTTTCAAAACTTCCTCCCATATAAAATTCACGACCATTTGTGATTTCCATTGATCGTTTTTTTTATCTTCAATTATAAAAAAAGAAAAACCTTATCATCTACTTGAGTACCTAGATTATTTTAAAATAAATTTTAAAAACAAACAAAAAAGTTCTACAATTAATGAAATTTTTCATTTTTATCAAATTACGTTTTGTTTTTCTTAAATCAATCATCAGTAATCAGTCATTCATTTACGCTCACTAACTTACTTCTAAAGTGCATCTAGCTCCTAACTATCTAATAAAAAAATATTTCCGTTCCATTATTTATTTTCTTTGTAAACAAAAAACAAAAAAAATTTTTTTTTCAATCAAATTATTTGCTTTGTTATTTAAATTCATATGACATGAAAACGTATTATTTATGCATACTGTGATACATAGGTAGTTGGTAATTTAAGAAAAAAGTCAGCGAATTTTTGAGATAATGGTCTTAATCTAATACATAATGCATTTAGTAAATCAATGCAAATTCATATGATATCTAATTAGAGAACTAAAAAAAGATTTTTAAAATTCTAAAAACAAAACAGACAATGTATGCTTATGCAATTCAAAAAGTTTTAAAATTCCAATTGATGACGTTGATGAGCTTTTAAAATTTATTATTTAAAATCTATTTTCGAAACAGTAGTATTTAAAAAATTTTTAAATTTAAAAATAAAAATTAGAACTTACTTTTATCTTAATTTGTCTTTTATCTTATTTCTCTATAGAAATAAATTAGAAAAAAGAAAAGAATTCATGTAATCTAAGAGAAAGCAAAATACAAAAATACAGCAAAATGGAGAAATTAATACGTTTAAATGCATTCACAATTTTACTATTTATCATCGTCATCGTTGTATTTACTAATCCGGCCAGCAGTACCAGCAGTATCACGTCATATAATGAATTGAATTTTACTGAATTAAAATTATCACAATGGAATAAAAATGTTACATATGCTAGCTCGACTCAATATTATGCCCGGGGCATGTCACCACTTTATAATCTTACACATGAAATTTTAAAATATTTTATTGATGTGGATAATCCAATACCTGCAGGTAATACAAAGCCATGAAGAAAATACCCAATCCAATGCAAAAAATATAAAAATACTTGTATTTTTTTCTGTGAATTTTTTAGGATATATTCATGTGTCGAAGAATGTCATAAAACCGGGACCAAAAATTCAAAATAATGAATGGGGTGATCTTATTAAACATTATTGGGCCATTTTATTAGTCATTTTATTGACAGCATTGCTTGTTGCTTTGATGCCAATCATTGGGTATATGCGCTTTACAATCATCCAATTAAACAGGAATAAATCAAATTACTAAATGTTCTATCCATTTTCGTTTTTTAGACTATGTTTCTGTTGTTGTCGATGCGCTGGTTCTTGTGGAGGACGATCTCAACCTTTTGACAAAAAGCATGATACATGTAGAAGGGTCATTCTAGGATTACTTCTTATTTGTGCTACAACTGGATTATTGTAATTATTTTATACCATTGCATTTGACGAAAACAAAAAGATAATAATGATAAATTTACAAAATTATTTTATAGATTTGGAGTTATCAATGCTTTCCTTACAAATAGTTACATGCAAAATGGTATTGATGAATTGACAACATCCGCACGCACGGCGTCAGATGATACTAGTAAATTTTTAGATACCACATCAGAACAAGTTGATCATTTATTAGTTAAAAATTATATGGAATTGTCACAACATTTAGAAAAGCTTCTTAAAGGTAAATACATATCATGATCATCTACTAATGTTAAATAAATTAATGGAGTTTTTTTGACTGGCTATAAATTTCCAGATACTCCAACTCTTATTATAAGTGATTTAGAAGAAAAATCTCAAGCAGTTTCTTTGAATTACTTAAATGATTTTGTTAAAGGACTGCCACATATGAAAGCAAGTTTAGAACGAATGCGAGTTATAACAAATGAATTACGTGTAAATGCATCACAATTAAATGATGGTGAGTTCTCTAAATCAAGAGAGAGAATACAATTCAAACATAATTTCTAATGATTTTTATTTCATACTCGTTAAAAGGACTTCGTGGTGTAAAACGAGAACTATTAATTTCATTGACGAAATGTACAGCTCCAGTTTGCAAAGATGTTTTATCCAAATATGAAATTGGGAAACTTGATGCAAATGGCATTGATTACAATCAAGTAAGACAATTTTTTTTCGATTTTTTAAAAATATTTCTTAAGGACCTTACCATCAAGCATTTTCAAACGTTCTTGTATTTACTTTATTTTACCGCTAACTAATCAAGATGTTAGACAGATATTTTCCAAGGGTACGTCACCATAATTTTTTTCAATAAACTTTTAATTTTGGTTCTTTCGACAGATTTTTAATATTAGGGCTTAATTTCAATCATTTTTCTTTTATATTCAAATTTTGCTCTATTTTTTGTAACACATGTAACTCAAATTATTTTTAAAAAAATTTTATGTTTATACTTTTTTTCGCAAAAATGTATAGTTACCTGATGTTACTGATATTATTGATAGTGTTAATAGTTTAATTAATCAAGAGATTATTGATGATGTATCAAGAGGGAAAGATGTACTTGAAAATATACGAAATAAAATAAATGATGCCATAAAAGCGAACACTCCAGCTGTAGCGAATGCAATCCAGCAAGCAGGTAAGAAACATACAGAAAAATTAAAGAGAAAAAGCTATAAGAGGAATCTTGAAAACATAATTTTCTTTTTTATTCACTTTAGGACAAGCTATTAAAAGCGTATCGAATAGAATATCATCAACATTTAGTGGAATTTCATCTTTTGTTAAAAATAATACAGATAAAGGAACACAATTTGCTGATGAGTATATTAAGAAATATGGAATATATCGATTTTATGCTGGAATTGCAGTTAGTTCTGTACTACTTTTAATACTTGTTTGTCTGACATGCGCATTATTTTGTGGAATATGCGGTAAAAGGCCAGATGGATACGGTGATGATTGCTGTAATAAAGGATCTGGTGCAAGATTTTTATTATTGTAAGTTAAAAATTTATAATGTAAATATTAGATTTTTGGTTTAAAATTAAGTACATTTTATTTTATTTTCAAAATTTGTAGAGCCATAACAGTAATATTTTTAACGATATCAGCTCTTGCCGTTATCACTCTTGCTCACTTTTTAATTGGTTTAGTTTTACAAAGAGGTGTTTGTGTACCATTAAGGTAAGAATATACATATTTTTTTAAAAATACAATCAAATCTTGAATATTTTTAATTTTGTTAATGTTTTCCTTCTCTATAGAAACCCTGATGGAGATCAAATATTTAGTTATGTTGATAATTATGTCGATGTTAATTCATATATCCCAAATAAAAAAACATCTCAATCATCAGGAAAAAATTTAAAATCCCAAGAAACTACTGAATATGATTATAAAATTTCAAAAGTAATTGTATCATGTAAACAAAATAATTCCATATATAATGTATTAAAATTATATAATCAATTTAATATAACTGATATACGAAATTTTCCTACACAATATAAAATTGATGATGCATTACAATCGCTTGTTAGTGAAATTCATATTGAATCAAATATTGTTATATTAAGTGATGATGCTGAGAAAAAGATAAAAAAATTAGCACAATCAGCATTAAATAAATTTGATGTTGATAAATTTGCTGATAATTTAAATGATACAATTACAAAATATTCATTACGTGAAATTGCTAATAAATTACAAGAAACTGCAAAACAAATAACAATTAATGATAAAGAAATGAGTGAAGTACGTATTAGCTTAAAAAATCAAGCATTACATTTAGAAACTTATCAAGATAATTTAGTACAACCGATGGCTAATCAATCAAAAGAATTAGCTGAATTAGCAACACAATTGCAACGTAATTTAAGTTATAACAATTTAAATTTTGAAGATTCAATTAATCAATTATTATCACAAATACGTGATGCTCAATATTATATAAATAATGAAGGCCCAATATATATAAGAGATATTGCAAAAAAATTGATTGAACATTTTAAATATGAAATTGAAAATTATTTAAATCGTATTGTGTATTCAGTACAAAAAGACGTTGGTTATTGTAAACCATTAGCAAATGTTTATGATTCATTAATTGTAGCAAGTTGTAATAAAATTGTTGATCCATTCGTAAGTACAAAAAGAAAATAATAATTTTTAATTTTTTTCAGTTTTCTGTTAGTGTTGTAATTTTAAAAAAATATTCTCTGAAAATTTTTCTAGAATGGATTTTGGGTAGGAGTTGGTTGGTGCATATTAATATTTCTTCCAACTTTAGTAATAAGTGCAAAATTATCTAATTTATATCAAAAGTCTGATCCTTATCCAGGACCATTGGTTGAATCGTAAGTACAATATTATTGGAAATTTTTCAAACTTTTAAAATTATTTTTCTTATATGTATGTACGTACATAATTATAAAAAATTAAATGACATTTTTTAAAAAAAAAAAAAATCTAATAAAAAGTTTAATTAATATTTGATAACAGGAGGTTAATAGCTTTTGAATTTTTGATTAAAGACATTAAAAGAAAATTTATTATTCAAAATCTGTTTTATTAAAATACTTTAACTATACTCTGTCTACTAATATTATACGCTTAAGGTCTTATGGGAATATATATGTCTTTTTTCTTCTTTCATAATTTCTAATTAGACTGTTTCACGAACAGTATTACCACAATCCACAAAGCTTTTATTATATATCAGATGAATTTTTTGAATATCAATACATAGTGATGTAAAATGGTACCACTTTAAGTAATCGCCATAAGACTTTAAGTGCATAATATTAGTGGACAGAGTATAGCTATTGATCTTTCGTTTAATATAATTGGGGATGGAATCGAATGTATTGTTAAATTAAATTTTTCATTATTTTCTATTTAAATGTCTTCTAGTATTATTAATGCTCTGTTCTTTTAAAATTTAATTATTTAAATTAGAAATTATACAAAAATATACAAAATTTTCATTTTACCATTTTCTTTTTTCCTTTTAAATAAAATGGAATAACTCATGATTCATATATGAAATTTAAATGAAAACCGAAAATTTAAAATTTTCATTATTCATTATTAACTTGTAAAAATCTCAGAAAATCTTCTATCTAAACAATTCTCTAGTTTTTATTTTTTATTTTCAAATATTCTATTTGTTTTTACACACAATTTAAACAAAAATATACACAGTCCCACGAAAAAGTTTAATATAATTGGCATGCTCATAAAAAATGCATAAAATTCGTAAAAATAAAAATTCATTTTAAATACATTTTTGTTTTACATATGGAATACAAAATTTATGTATAATTTTGTTTGTAATCAGAATTATCTGTTGTACATTGTTTGTATGTATTGTCTAAAAGATTTTCTAAATTATTTTTAAAAAGCATGTCTTTATGTAGAGCAAAGAAAAATTCATTAGAATTCTACATAATTTTTGTGTAAACATAATAAAAATCAAAATAAAAAAAATCACAACACGTACAAATATTTCATATGCGCATGTACGTTAAATTATTAAATAATTTTTATATTTTTCAAATCATTTATTTGTTAACTGTTTAAATGAAAAGATCATCACACAACTTCTATGTATATTTTTAGTTTATTGAATTTATAAAATGCTTTGTTTATTATATAGTTATTGCTTACATTTTGTATTTTTGTATTTTTTTTTCTTACTTTTTTTCCTTGTTTTTGTTTTCTATTTTACTTTTAAACAAACTTCCAGGGAGTATATGTACGATGCATACAGTGAACGAGATAATATACCTCTTGCAAAGTAAGTTAAAATTTATTGTTTTGTTGTTTATCATTTAAATTTTTTTTTTTTTTGCTTTTTCTGTTCATATTTTGTATTGATATAATTTTACGCTATTGTGTAACATAAATAAAGATAAAATAAATTAATAAAAATAAATTAAAATGTTGTCTTAAAATCATATTAAATTCAAATTTAAAAATTCATTCTCTTTGATTTTATTTTATTTTATTGTTTCCAAATTCAATTCAAATGAATCCATTTATTTCAGAAATGCGTATTTTTTTTTCATCATAAATTCCTAAATAAAATTTATGTACTACGAAACATTTAAAATAAGCTGTCCTTATTTATACATATCATTTAACCCCCATATACTCCATCAAATAAAAGTTTTTCATCCAACTCATTTAAAATTTATGAATTGCATGCCTTAATTGCATTTTATTTTATTCGTTTTTATTTGATTTTCATTGACTTTAAAAATTTCTGTACATGTATATGTATATGAATGTGTATGTATAGTGGTCCAAAATCAAAAAGACGAAAGGGAAAAAATCGTCGACACAGATCATGTGATAGACGTGGAGATTACTATGAAGATTCTGGTTCATCACATGGAGGTACTGCTGGTATTGATACACGATATAGTGATATGGCACCAAAGTAAGTTGACCATTAAAAAAAACGATAATCAGTTTTTGCTTGTTTTCATTTTTTTTTTTTGTTCTTTTTATTTGATTATTTTTTTATTATTTTATTGAAAAAAAATTTCTCATCATTTTTAACAAATTCATATATAATAATATGTAGGTATAGTGAAATTTTAACGTCTTTCAGAAACTTTTTTCAAAGCAATTTTTAGTATGGAATTTTGTTGTTGTTATGTTTGCAGCAAGATAAATTCAAAATGAAATTTTTATTATACAGATAATCCTTGTATAATGTGAATGATCACCTTGTTACCCGCAATTTTAATTCGAATAACACAAAATCTAAAGATTTACATAACGTGGGAATTTTTATAGAATGTAATTTTCGCATATTACGGGGATTATCTCTATTTTAATACGCTCAAATATACTTAAGAAAATATGGCATGTGTTATACATTATTTTTATCAATTAACATGTTTATTTTTTGGAATTTTACTTCATTTTTGTTTTTATCTTGCAGTTACATACAATTTTCTTTTTTAATTTCATAAATGGAAATGTGTAGAATTGTTGATTCGAAATTAATTGATTGCATAAATAATTTAAATTTGAAGTTTTTATGAAAATAATTAGGAATGTTTACAAAATATTAAATTCATAGTTTTGTTTTCTTATTATTAAATTTAATTTTTGGATTTAAAAATTCATTTAAAAAACTTTTTTTTATTTTATATTACATCATATTTTAGTCGTTTGAGGTTTGGTCCGAGGCCAAAAGCACTTTCTGGAGATGGCTTTCATTAAGTTATGCACC
The DNA here is from genome assembly GCA_963971155.1 of Anthrax anthrax. Classification (NCBI taxonomy): domain Eukaryota; kingdom Metazoa; phylum Arthropoda; class Insecta; order Diptera; family Bombyliidae; genus Anthrax; species Anthrax anthrax. Next base: position 26,821,831 of record OZ020119.1, read on the forward strand.
GTAAAAAAAAAACTTATGTACATTTACAATATCCATAGTCTGAGCGATTTCTTCAAAGGTGCTTTCTAAATTTGTACAAAAAAAAAAAACAAAAAAAATCAAAATCAAAATTTTGTTTCCATTCAAAATTTTTTTACCTGATTAATTAATTAATTTTCTATTATGTTGCTTTAGTTTTCGTTGTTTTTTATTAATATCATATTTATATAATTTATTTGTGTTTGTATATACAATTTATTCAAAATTCAAATTTTATTTTATGTGAGCAATATGTTTTGCCTGCTCCTCTACATCTCATATCTATGACTAATAAATTGCCTATCTGTTTTTTATATTGTACATAAATGTGTAATATATGTATGTATGTATTTTGTTGAATTAAATTTTTTTTTATCTGTTCTGCTTTTATATTCATCTTAATATTTTTTTATAAAATCATAATTTACACACACATACGTACATACAAACATGTAATTTGTAATTTAAGCTTGAATAGAGTAAAACGGGGCATAGCTGAGTTACCCTAATTTCCATGTTGGAAGTTAAGCTTTAAATAATTTAGACAGGATGACAGGAATCATGGTCACAATTTAAAACAGAGGAGGTCAAGGTTCGATTTGGACTATAATGCCATTGAAAGTAGTAAGAGAAGAAGAGATCGGAAATTTTATCTTATTCATATTTGATTGACAATCAAAAGAGTTTCAGATTTTTAGAGAACTTTTGAGTTATAAAGTTGAGTTAATTTCATGGTTTCGTTTGTTTTTTTAAAATTCTTAACCTACTGAGCCATAGTCTGTATCACCAATGTGACAACATGTATCAAGGCTTCTTATTTAGTTGTCAGCAAGTAGATTCGATCAGTATTAAAGTTATGATGTCTGCAAAACAAGCATAAAATTAAAAGGGGTTGATTCAGTTTTTTACCACAGAATTAAACAAAAGAACATTTTTTAATGAATCTCGTTATTGTTTTATTGTAGAATTTTTTTTTCATTTATGGCAGTTTTCACTCATTTCCATTGCATGCCACTCTACATAAAACGTTCGCTAACTTCTCTTGAACTGTTAAAATGTGCGCATTTATTCGTTATTGCTCCAATAATAAATCGTTTAATTAGACAAAGTTACTGAAAGACTATGAAATCAAACAAAAAGATGTTTTATTCTTTGAAAACAAAAAAATTGGCTTTGCTTTACTTCACTTTACTTTATTGTTTTCTTTTTTTTTCCTAATTTCTCTTTTTTGTAATAAAAATCCAAAAAAAAATGAATATCAAAATCATTAATTTAACATGAAATTGTAAATAATTCTCATATCCTTTCTCATTGCTCAAATGAAATTTCCTAGAAAATTGTTTTTAATTTTTTAAAAAAATATATCATTTTTTTGTTTTTGTTTTCTTTCGTATAGACATTGGGATGGCGGACCGCCAAGATATACAAATCCTCCAATGGCTCCACCATCATCTGAATATGAACGTCCGCCACCATATTATTATCCTGGTGCACCAGCTGAGCCAGAATAAAGAACAAAATGGAAGAATAAAAGGAAAATGCAAGAAACAAAGAGATTTTCTTTTTTATTTTGTTTTCCTCTTTCTTCATAACATTCCATAATTTATGTGGAAAAACAAAAAATTAAAAAACGATTTAAAGAAATTTCTGTTTTAAATTTAAAATTTTTCAAGAACAAAATAAGAAAACAAAAGTTTAAAAAAAAGTAAATAAGAAGCGAAAAAAGAATTTATGTAATTGAAACCCAAAATGTGTTCATAGACGCATTTCATATTTATGTATATTTTTTTTGTTTTTTGCTCGTTTTAGATTATTTTTTTCAAAAAAAAAAGTTTTTTTTCTTTTTTTAAATTTTAAATTAAATTCTTATATAAATTAGAAATTTAAATATGTAATTTAGTATTTGAATACCGTATACACATACATATATACATTATACAACTCATATATTTACATAAATATAACTTATAAACTATTTACTAAAAGAATAAAAAATTAACATTTAATTAATACATGGACATACTTGAATATTAATGAGCCGTTTATTTTGAAAATGACATAAACTCTGGAATTCAATGATAGTAACTGTGTCAACGACAACAATATAACATGTCGAATATTTAAGAAACATTTTTTTAATTCTGTCACTAACATTAGTACAGACTAATATCGCTGAACCACAGGCTTAAGATTGTTTACCTATTTAAATTTTAAAACACTTTTATGCTTTTTATTCAAATTATGTATTGAACTTATGTCACTTTCAAAATGGATGGCTAGGCTCTAATTATTACAATAAGGATTTATTCTTTCAAATTTTACTTTGATTTGTTTGAATTATTCAATTTTGTTTTTCATTTGTACAAAAAAAATGAATTGAACAAGTCGAAATAAAATAAAATAAAACCAAGAATCACAAAAAAATATATAAACGATTTTAAAAAAATAAAATAAATTAAATGTTAAGTAAGAAAAATGAAATGATAATAAGCAAAAAGTTTTAAATACATAAAATATTGATAGAGCTCATTATAATGAGTGAATTTATAAACAAAATGTGAATGATTTCAATGATTCAAGCTTAATTCACAATCTTGACATTTTACAGTGTTCATTTAATCAAACATTAACACATTAAATCATTAAATGTCCAACAAATCAAACAATTTTCCATTTAACTACACAATAAACCAAGTGTTCAAGATATACTATGATTTGTAAAACTACATTTCAAAAATTTGATTGTAAGTTTATGAAATCAATCTTGAATCATTGAAAGCAATTATTTACCTTCTAGGTTCTCTATATAAGTAAATAAAATTATTAAAAAGAAACAAAATGATTACATAATAAGAAAAGAAATTTAGCCATAATAAAATATTTAAAATGTTAATCAGTTCTCTGCCAATTTTCATTAAATAAAACAAAAAATAATAATAATAATAAAAAACGTGCATATAATAAATATTAAATTTTAAATGATAAAATGAAAATAAAAAAAAAAATTCTTTAATAGTTTTTAAGCTTTCTCAAAAAAAAAAAGTAAACAAAGTACGAAAAAATTATAAAACAAATTGTAGGAAAATTTTCTTCTATTATACAAAAAACAGTAAAAAAAATTTATTTATTAGACTTTGTTACAGATATACATACACATATTATTAACTATGTATTAAGGAATCATTTGGAAAATATCAAATGATCATTAACTTGAAACATTTTGTTGAGTTATCATGTTGCATTGAATGTTTATAGTTGATGATCATTTTCATTTATCAGACACAGTACATAAAAATACAGCAAGGTCATTAGTTTTTTACATCTTTTTTTTTTTTGGATACGAGACATTACCGCCTAAGATTCTGTGCTTATCATGTATTCACAAGGCATAAGTGTGATATCAAAATGAAATTTTTTATATGTGTTTATTAAAAGCAGAGTATTGCATCATTACTGTACTGATTTTTAAAAATTAATAACTTGCCATACATGTCCATATGAGTGTGTCCGTACTGTATTTTATTGTGCTGTGTTATTAAATATGTGTTGCTTACAATATTATTAACTATTAAGGAAAAAAAATTTTTTTTTGTATACAGTTCACGAGTTAAATATACGTTACAAATACGTTTTACATTTAAAATGATTACATATAAAATCAAATAGTAATGATAGTTAATTTTACAATTCACAAATTGAATAAATTTTTGAGTGCTAATAAGGAAACTAAAAAGAAAACAAACAAATAGTTTAAAAAACAACAGTAAAGAAAACACAATACAATACCTAATTAAAAAAAAAAAAGAAAATATACAAAATGTAATCAAATATACTGCCAAATTTTTTTTAGAAAAAAAAAGGAAAAAAAACCAAAAATCAAATTGTATACATAACATAGATGAATTTTTTATTGAAAAATTTTTTCTTCCTTTTTTTTTGATTTTTTTTAGATGAAAATTTTTCTCATATACTACGTGTTTGTAATTTAGTTCTCATTCAAATGAGACCATTGTACCAAAGGACCTAATGTCCTTTTATATTTTATATCTATAAAAAAATTTTATTAGAAAATATTGTGTTATTTTGAAACTATTGATTCACTTACAAGAGACTTTTTATCTTTAATGAGTGAAAATATTTAGATAAAAAATTTGTTTTTTCTCATTTTTTAAACTTTAGAACATTTTTAATTTTCTCTTTTGCTTATAAAAATTGTGAAAGTATTATGTTACATATCGAGAATAAATTTTTCTCGATTTCATTTTATTTTATTTTTTTTTTGTTTTTTATAATTTTATATAAAATAATAAAGACAAAGAACACATAAAAACATGATTCCATTTATTAAATTGTACCCTTCCTTCTGTAACAGTAATCGAAAGATTTGGTCGAGATAATTCAATCATTGTTAATCAGTAACATAACTGTAAATGGATAACGATTTTATAAATCTGGAATGGAACGTGGAACCGTGATAGTTTACAAGTAAATTTCGATTTTGTAAAAACACGACTTACAGAAGGAGGGGAAGATTCATTCACATCTACATTTACAGGAGCTCATTAAAATCCTTAAGAAAATTTACATTTGTAATTTAAGTATTATATTCCAAATGACACATATACACACATTATCACGTCTTGTAATAAAATAGGACATGTACATTTACGTATATAAAGGGAATAATTTTTTGTTTTTCTTTGAAAAACGTTTATCATAAATTTAATAAATTTTTTGCAAAGAGAAATTTCCTAAATTTTCCTAATTGAATGGCATTGATCAAAACATGCCGTTTTTTCCTTTTTCTCATGCTTATATATATTAATTGTAATTTTTTTTAATGTACGTACGTAATTTAGTTAAATCAAAGATATAATAAATAAAATAAATACAATAAAATTTTCTACTGTAATTGGGAGTTTGCAAAATTTATTGTGCAAAATATGATTAATTGTTTTTACCTTTTATTCATACACTAATTTTTTGTTGTACCTATGAAATTATGTATGTATTTAGTAAACACGATGCTGCATCATGTAAGGTAAATTCAAAAATGCATCATTACCCCGCGTATTGTAATCTTAAACTGTTGCATGAAATAAGTAGTAGTTATGCATTTTCGATTTTATCTGTAATTGTATTATTTGTTTAGTATTTTTGTTTTTGTTTTAATTTTTAGTTAGATAAAAAAAAGAGAAAAGAAAAAAATTAGATTCATTTCTAGTGCTGTGAGTAAGTATAGAGATTTATAAATTTCTGGCTTTCCTTAAAATCTATGGTAATAAGGTAATTAAATTATTTATTAAAAGCTTCGAAAGTTCGTATTTTATTTGAATAGAGTTCAGTTTTTTTCACAGAAAATAATTAAATCTCTATAACTTATTCACAGGACTGTATCAAAACCATTGTAACGCAATAAATTCAGAACAAATCCTTAATAAGCCAAAAAATTGTGTACATTTAAATGAAATTTAGACATTTCGGATGTTCCAGATTTAAGTGATTCAAGATTGATTCATGTTATTTTTTTTGTAGCATACCAGTATTTTCACTTTGTATTTGTACATTTTTTTACTAACGTACAATTTCTTTTAAATATATTTTTTGACTTTTTTACCGTTATGTAACGGTAAAAGCAGTCTAGCTCTTTTCGTTTATCATTTTTCCAAGTTTTCTAGATGTTCTATGCTTGAATCTGACGTTGAACATTACTGATTTTTCAAAACAAATTATGTGATTCGGCAGAGTTACATTTCAATGATCACAGTGTCTCATTATTAATTATAGTATGATGATATTCCTGTTCATTAGCAATCGTGAGTGCTAGATAAGCTCTCGTTTTGCAATCAATATTTGGGCACATAAAAATTGATTGGAGTGCCCTGGTTCGTAATGTTGAAATCTCCATTATGATGCGATGGTTTTGATGTATTTTAAAACTCGATTGTAATTTTTTGAAAAAGACATGTAAAACGTACACATGTACGTACGAATTTGAATTTTGTTTCTCTTTTTTTGTCTTTTATTTGTATTTGTTTATTTTTATTATTTTTTTTTTAAATGTCAATAATAACAGTGATGATAAACATTGATGACATTATGTTGAAAACGAAGACTGTCCTTTTGTCTAAAAAATCTTTTGCAAAGGATACAAATTTAGTTTAAATTTTTTTTTAAATCAATTTACACGTAAAAGAAAGGAGTCATTTTATTTTTAATTTATACACTTTTGCCTAGAAAGCATCGATTAAGGCTATGCATAAATTATTTGTGACGTATTAAAATAAAATTCAATGAGATTTCGATGATATTACATAATTTGATTTGTATATACATAATGGTAGGACTAGTATCACTTTCTGATGTTAAATAATAAAATTTAAATTTATTGAAATATCAAAAAAAAAAATTATCAAACTAAAATACTTATAAACATTAGAAAAAGTAGAAAAAATCAAATTTAAAAATTAAATTTGAATTGAGAGTGTTTTTGATTGGTTTTTGTTAGAACGTTCAAAGTAAAAAAATGATGGTTTCAGATGTTTCCTTATTTAAATTACGTATTTCTATTTTCTTTAAATTTTTTTGAAGTCCCTTGTGGACACCAATTACAAGAGTATTGCGATCTGTGAACGTTACAGAAAACAAGTTACAGATTTATAGCAAAATTACTCCCAGTCTATTGATTGGACTGTTAATTATTATGTTTTCAAAATTCATTGATTCTCAATATTTTATGTCCTTTTAAAAACTAAAGGATATAAAATCAATAAAAATGAAAAGAAAAAATAAATATATGTAGGTACCTAATTTAAAATAATTTATTTTTCATTTTTTTTTTTTTAGTGAAAAAGTAATAATTTTGAATGAAAAGAAAAGAATTAAATAAGACTGAAAAGGATTTTGAAAGAAAAGAAATGAGAAATGTTATAGAGATTATATAAAAGAGTGTATAAAATATAAAAAGAAAAAGATAAATAAAATTGAGCTAAACCACATATAATGTATATGTGGCTAAACGTAAATAAAAATTGGCTTCTATTTTATGTTATGCAAATTTTAGGAGAGAGTTTGAAAACTTATCAATGGTTTATAATTCGTGGTGAATAAAATAAATGAAAGGAAATTTTGTACTACTGTACTGGCGATAACATCAAGAACAAGAAGGGATCAAGAAAATCGAAACTGAGATGTGTGAATATGATTTAAATTTAGAAAAGTTTTGCGAAAATTGAGTTAATGAGACAAAGACAGACCAAAGATAGTATTGTGTTTGGCACACGAAGAATGAAGATTAAGCAAACTGACTCTCAATAAGTGGGAAAATCTAGACAAAAAAGAGAGAATAAAGAACTTTTTTAGTGGATTTAAATTAAGCGAATTGGAGATTAATTGCGAATTATATAAGAGTTACAGAAAATCAAATAATGAGTGATAAGTTTTCAAACTTAAATTTTATTTCAATTCTTTTAAAATATTCTCAAGTGTTTCAACTTTCAATCATACGTTTTTTCAATATTATCTGCATGTGTAATTGTATAACATAAATTAAAAGAAATTCATATTTTTGATACATTTGAAAAAAAAAAGAATAAAATTTAAATAAAAATAAAAATTTAAAAAAATGCTGTACTTATAAAACAGTTTGAAAAAAATTTTAAAATTTAAAAATTTCTGTTTACAAAATCAAAAAAAAAAAAAAAAAATAAAAAATTTTTACTTTGACCCAATTGACTCAACTATTTAATAATTACTTTCTATTAATTTAAAAACATTTTTCATTTTACATACACCTCAGCAATTTCATAAATATTTTACCATTCAATATACAATAGAAGCTGTCTACCTTGGCCAGTAGCAATGTATAAAAATTTGGTCAACTGGTGCAGATGGTTAAGAAGACATAAATATTACAAATTAAATGAACCGGCTATTAAAACCATGGCCGAATTATATGAGTGGTCAATTTTACAGGTTTCACTGTAATTTGATTTTTAGATTTTTTTTTTAATTTTCTTAAAATAAATAGAATCATACAAACACAATTGAACTTAAAAAAAAATTTTTTTTCGAAATTTGAAAAAATAAATTCAAAGTTTTGTGAAAATTTATTACGAAAATAAGAAAATCAAATAAAAAAAGATTAACTTTTAATGGCTCAATATATTTTAGAGTTTATTAAAATAATTAAAATAAAATTAAGAATTATATAATTAATTGTAATTGTAATTTCATGAAAGAAAATTCATTTTTTTTTAGTCATAAGAATGTACATGATAAGTAAATATATATGTAAATGTATTGTAATATCGTTTACAACATAAAAACCAATTATTAATAATATTAAAAATGAAAAAATTAAACACAAACATTTTACTTTATTTCAATTGTACGTGTAAAAATAAGAACAAGTATTCTAATTAGAAAAACAAAAACAAAAAATTTAAAAAAAAAAATACAATACATGTGTTTCCATAAAAATTATTCTGTAAATTTAATTTGTTTATTGTATTTAAAAAGTAATATAAAAAAAAATAAAAACAAAATTTAAAAAAAAATCAACAAAAAAAAGTTAAATTAATCGTTGAAAACTGTGTTTGATTGATATAAATTTCAAATAACGCGGAATTTTTGTGGAACTTACTTTAATCACAAACATAATGTGCAATGTACACATAAAACATGAACTCATGAAGATAGTGAAAACTATAGTAAATGGTCATTTGAATTTTTTCCTCGACTACCAAACCTGCAAATCGACGTAATAAATTTTCTTTTCATTTAATTTTTTTTTTGGTAACTTTTATTTTGTATTTAATTGAAAATTTTCTTTTTGTAAGCAATAGAAATGTGCATAATAATGCATTACAAATCAAATTAAATGCACAATAATTGTTTGTACATATGTATGTATGTATGTAAATATACGTAACGATCATATTTTATTGTACGCACATAATACTCCCTTCTAATTTTGTGACTTGTACATACATATCTAAATTATGTACACATTTTTATATTAATAAATAAATACTTAATATTTTGTTGCTTTTTGGTTGGCTTGGCGTTTCACTTTTTATTGTAATTGTCTGTCTTTCATTACAAAAAGTACATACAATTTTCTTGTTCTTATGTATAGTTAAGTCATGAACATTCACGAATAATTTTATATGCTGTATCTTAAAGAAAAACTTAAATAGGATGCAGGGTGGATGATGATGTGCGCCCTAGAATTTCAAAAAGTAGATGAAGAGCCTAAACAAAAAAAACACTATAGGATTCAAAAAATCCAAACGTTAGACTGAGTTTTACATAGAAGCTATAGAGTTTTCTTAAAATCTTGCAGAGATTGGTATTGTTCTTGGCCTCCCTTCCTCCCTAGGACTTGAAGGTTTTAATCTGAATTAATCTGGAAGGATAATGAAGATTAAACAGAGGTTAAATATTGAATAAAATGTAAATATTCAAAATTATCCATATTTCGTGATACAAGTCAAACTTTTATTTGTCCTGTTTTGAACTTTCATCTTGCCAGTTTGCATTTTTCAGTAAATGATGATCACGTCTTTTAGAAACATAAATCTTCTATAAATGATCTCCATCTGAACCTGTTTATTGCTATTCGTTCTGTTTTTTCAAAACTTTTTTGATGGTATTAGTATGCCATACATTTTTTAACCTTCCACTTTTTCTGCTTCCTTGTGGATTTCATTGATATGTGTATACTTCTCAATTTATTGTAGAATATTTTGTAGTGAATGATGGATTATAAACGATATTAAGTTCACCTTGTATTTTCTGAGATAGTTGCGCTATTTGATCACTGAAATTAAAGTATTGGTATTTTTTATGTACTATTATACGAGTATGTTATTATATGTTACCAAAGCGTTTGTATACCTATGTATATGTATGCATGCTGCATGCATCCACCACACCAATAGTTCTTTATAGCAACTTATAGTTTAGCACTATTGCCTCCACTTTCATTGTGGTTTGCCTTACATCAATAAAATGTGCATTATGTTACATACGATACTACAATACTTCATAACTTGATTTTTAAACTTTTGTTTTAATTTTGTTTTTCTTTTTCTTGGTTTTTTTCTTTTTGTATTGTTGTAACTACATATATGTACATATCTATGTATGAATTTGAATTATATTATTGTTGCAAAGAAAACTGTTTAAGAAAACTTGTAAAAAATCTAAAAACAAAAAAAATAAAATTTTGTTAATGTGTGTGCTGGTACCAAACATATGTACAAGTACAATCGTATCTTAAAAAATGAGCTGGCTTGTATAATACATATGTATAAAGGAATAGGAACCATTAAATTACCGTGTATACCATTATTTTAAGTCTTTTAAACACATACACATGCATACAAATAACTTATCTCGTTCATAGAAATCAAAACCAAAAGAATTACTATTAATTTTTTTTTAGCATAGTCATGTGTGTTCTTATGGAGCATAGAAATATTGCATTATCTATAATATATTTTTCTCGTGTGATTTTATGTTGTTTTTGTTTACAAAATACAGAAAACTGATCATCAGAATATGAGAGTGAAAGATGAATTATTCAAATGAACAATTTAAATTGAACAAAGACGAATGAAAAGAAGCATCCACTTAAAATACAGGTAACTATACTATTTGAAAATGAAATATAATGCTGCTATTGCTGCTGCAGATACCTATAATGTTAACACAACAGTATAACAGCGGTGTAACATAAATAATATGATATGATAGTAACAATAATTATAAACTACTTACCACCATCATCAGCTCTTGCACGAAATTTTTTTTTTTTGTAGTGGGCATACGTATGAATTTCGATTAATGTATGTTTGTTGTGTGTATCATAGTAGCTCTCACCAGCTGTTATTGTTGGTCTGTTGAAACTTTAATTTAGATGGTAGGGAGATAAAAAAATAAAATAAAGTTTTCTTACATACATACTAATGATCGTTTTAATGTTTTAAAGTTTATTGTAAATTATATATTGATAACTACACATTATATGTACATATGTATGTATGTACCAGCGTATATGTGCCATATATCTATATACTTACTACATGAATTGAATTGAAATTTGTTACCATTTTTGTTTTTTAATTTTTTTTTTTTTGTTTTTCACTTTTTTCTGTCTTACCTGTGTCTTAAGTAAAAAAAAGAAAATCTGTTTTTCTTTTTATTTATTTATTTAGTTTTTTTTTGTTATTTTGATTTAAGCCAACAGTATCATTTACTTAGTCCATCGAGTGACACTAAACATTTCATATTGTGCTTTTCTGTATCACACTTACCAGTCTGCAATATCAGAAAAAGAAAAAAAAAACAATTTTTTTTTTTTTAAGAGAAGACAAGAAAATTGAGTTAATTTTTAATTTTTTAATTTATTATTTACAAATTATTTTATTATTTTTGTATTTTTTTGTTTTTTTTTATAAAAAATTGCATATGACTTTTAACTGGATTTTGATTCTTTGAAAATCGATTTTACAAACGTTACAGACAAATATCGAAACTTTATCAAATTTTTGTACTCTAAAGTCTATTTTTTTCTTTTTTTGGTTTTTTTTTTGCGATCAAATCAGTGAAAAGAAGTAAAAAAAAAATTAAAGGAAAATATTGAGTGAGAAAAAAAGTAGAGATTTTCCAAAAGAAAGTTTAAAAGTTTTTTATTTTTTATTTTTAAAGTGAAAATCTGAAAATTTCGTTTTTTGTTTTTAACAGAACAGTATATTCAGTTTTGATTTGAAAAAAAAAAACACAAAAAAAAGATTTTGTGATTAATCCTCACACACACACATAAAATTCGATAGTTTTCTGTGTTTTTGTCAAAGAACGGCAATTGTGGCTTTTATTGTTCAATGTTCAGTAGATTAATGCATTTATACTGGCGTATGTGCTACATGCTCGTATATTAGCAAAAAACAAAAAAAAAGATAGTGTACATTTTTTTTTTTTTTTTTGAAATTAAAAATAAAATTAGGCCAAAGGTGAAAGTATTTATTAAAAACGTATTTTAAGAAAAACCAAACAAAACAAAACAAAAAAAAAAAGAAAAATTGAAGTTTACATTGTTGGAAAATTTTTGTAAAAAGAAAAACGAAAATCTCAATAAAGTCTTTTTGTATTTCGGTACAAATAGAAGAAAATTTTAAAATTTTCATAGTGTTCATTTTGTTTATATTTTGTGAATTTTAAACTTTTAATTTTTGAAGGTTTTAAAAAGAAGTAAAAGAAAATAAAAGATTTATTTTGTGTTTTTGTGTAAATTCAAGAAGTCAATTTTATACAAATCACCTTATACAACATTTCTATTCAAGTAACGAACGTAACGAATCCAATCAGGAACTATAGCTAAAATTCCAATTACATAATTTTAAATTATACCAACCATAAATTTAAAATCAATCAAAATTTTTAAAAAATTTTTTGGAAAAAACAAATATTTTAATATTTGAATAACTAAAAAAAAAAAAAAATTGAAAAGAAAAAAATGGTAAGTAAAAGATCAAAATGAAGCAAAGTACAGGTAATCCTCGTATTATGCGAACTTTATGTTATACAAAAATTCCACGGTATTTCACAAAAATCATGTGATAGCATTAGAATCATTTATTTTTCTTTTCCTTGAAATAAAAAAATCTTTGATTTCACAAAGAAATGTTTCTTCAAAGTCATCGATCCTTGGATTTTGCCTTTCAATTTCCGATATCTAATAAGTTCAAATCGTTTTCTATTAAGCTCCACCAGCTGTACCTTAGTCTATCAGTTCCAGAGACGTTGAACCTTTTAATGCCATCAATAAAAACTGCTTCGTATAAAAAAATTTACCACAATTTCTAAATTGGATTATATTAATGCCACGTTATACGAGGATTATCTGTATGCAAAAAATTTAAATTTTGAAAAAAAAAAAATAACCAGTTAAAAAATTGAAAGCGTTTAACTCGATATCGGTCATAAAACATCAATATCAGTAATTTATTTTTTGATTTTTTTTGTTTTTGTTTTAATTTTATAAATCAAATAGGAGTGAATTTTATTTACGTATAAAGGTGTTGTTAAGGCCAATTGTCGTTATTGTTGTCGTCAACATCCTCGTCACTATAAATCCAAAAATATATCATTTCGGTAAAATAGTCCGTTGCTGTAGCTGATTTTGTTGTTGTTGTTGTTACTAAATTACCGCTCCATACATGAATCTAAAAAGTATAGCTGAGTGTATATTGCTATAGTGTCCGGTTTTTTTTTTGAATGATATATAATATATATTGAGTTTGATTTGGATACCGCATTTGTATCTCCAATACCTATACGTATACATATGTACATGTATTTATGCTTTTTTGTTTATTTGCTAAACTTTCATGAGTGATCAAAAACTGGCCATGTAACATTCAATCGCATTACAATACTATGTGGGTACTGTAAGTAAAGTATTATATTTAGGTATACCAGTATATACTGTTGTACAGGCATATAATTATATATAATAACGGCAAATATGGTCAATATACAACAGATACATTTATACATCTAATATACATGTGTAACATGTACAATACATACACATGAAAAAATTTAAATTGGATATTGTAAATATTTATTCAAAATGAAATCGAAAGCGATTTTATTTTATGTCTTAAAATTGACTAAAAGAAAAAAAAATCGTTACTTACGTACCTGTACAGGTTTTTTGTATTGAATATAATCTACATACATGGACATACGATTATATATGTATGTATAAATGCTTTTGCTGTTTATTACTGCCTTGCTGCTGCTGCTATTTCACTGTGACACACTTCTATATGTAATATGAATTTATGAATCGTCGTCCATACATATTCCAATTCAACACGATATTCTTGCAAAGTAGGTATTCATGCATTAACATACTATACATTGACTGTATATGATATATTTAATATAAAATTTATATTCGAAATTAAAATTTGATCTTGTTTTTCACTTTTTTTCTTCATACATATTTTCCTTTCTTTTTTTGAATTTTAATTATATACGCAAAACCTTCAACAAAACGGAATGAATTAACTTTGCAAAAATATAAAAATTATTAATTTAGATCAAATGCGATATTATAATTAATGAATTAAAATCTAAAAAGGATTTTCGTTAGTCGAAAAATTCGTTTCATTCACAACCCACAAGAAAATGAATTTTTTAACAATTATTAATAAAAAAATGGATTTTCTTCTATAAACTGTAGATTACACGTCTTTGAACATTTCCAATTTATTTTATATCACGAATTTTCCTATGGCAAAAATAAGAATAAAGATGAATTATGAAAGCAATGCAAGATAATAATTTACTTCAATAATTTATTAATTTATGATTTTACAGATTGTAAATACATGAATTTCCTTGATAGCTTTTATTTTGTTACGAGGCTCTTATATCTGCATACATAAGTATGTATATGTACAGTAATCATAGTACAATGGATACGTTTTATAAGCTAAAATGCTTTAACTTATTGAATATTGATTCATATCTCTCTTCTAGTTTTTAAGTGAATAAAAAGATCTTTCACGAAATTTTACAAAATTATCGAATATAAACATAAACTGGTTACCATTAATTTGAAAAATGACTGAACATTTTATTTATAAAAGTGCAAAAATATTTACTCGGTATTAACAAAATAAAAGAAATCGTTTTTATGCAATTTTTCACCTCTTAAAATGTAATACACCGTTTCTAAAATTTTAAAATACCAAAACAAATAAGACTTAAATGATTTTTTGTTTGAAAAATTAAAAGGTTCAAAGATCCTGTTATGTAAAATTGAAAGTGGAAAATGACGTATAAATGAGAGAGACCAAAATGAATAACATTGAATCCACAAAATAATTTTTTAAATGTCTCAATTCTTTTTAAAAGTCTTGTGTAATCTTCAACCCATTCATCCTGGATTAGATTTCGTTTATCATCCCATCAAATTGTTCTGGGTGGTGTAACAGATCTTATTACTGGAGCAGTGTTAAAGAAGATTCATTTTGTATTCAAAGAAACACAGTCTAAATGCCCCTGCATCATCTGAAGTCATCATTTAAACCAACTTGCACAAAATTAGAAAAATGTATGACATTATGACTAGGCTATGTACCATTAAAATAAGATAACAAAATATCAAATTTCCACATAAGTACTCTGTTGTAGAAAGTGCATTAAAAATATTTTATCTCCCGCAGTCATAAAGTATCAATTCATTGTATTGTATTAAATAATATGTAATTTTATAGATGTCGAAAGAAATGCATTTCTTATATATTAAATATTTTCATATTGATTTTTATTTTTTTTTTTTTTGTTTTTTTATTTTTTATTTTGCATTCTATTACCATAAAATAATTCATTAAGAAAAACTTCTCTTTTCATTTTATTTTGATTTTTTATTATTTCTAAAAAATTCTACATGGTCATCGAACTGTGTCTGTTTTAATAATGTTTGTAGCAGTAACAACAGCAGTGTTTATACATCTATTGTACAAATTAATTATGATTTCTGTTGGCATTTTTACAATCATTCCGATTCCGAATAAGATATCTTAAAAATATGAGTGTGTATATATAGACTTCATTTCATTTACATTTTTATTTAAAAATTTTCGTTTTTGTTTTACATATTGCATGCACATGCATATTACCATTTTCATATGTGATTTTTTTTTTTTGTTTTGCTTCATGTCCTACATTTAATCTAAAAAGATACTGAGATACTGTATGAAATTAAAATAATAAATAAGAAGTTTTTCTTTGTTTTCATTTTCATTTTTTTTTTGTTTTTTTCTTTTGTTTTTCTTGTATTGTATTAACGTACATATTAGGTTACATTTTCAATTTCTTATTGATATGTACTTGCACGAACTACAGAATGTTATGTATGTATAGAAATGTACACCATGTACATACATACATACATACATATGTAATGTATTTTTGTTACATGCATGTGCATGTGCGTGAATTGTTCGTTTGATCGAATTATGTGTGCAATCATATCTACTTCACATATGATCGCGAATATGATCAAATTTCGAAAATTTATTTAAAAAAAAAAATAAAAAAATAAAAAAATTCTCTAGTTTATTGCTTAGCTTTTTTTTTGTTATTTCATTTGATTATTTTCAAATTCAATTGTAACAATTGAATTTTAATTTATATTTCCACGATATAAGCTAAGAAAATAAGAAAAGATCTGTTATGTATGTTATTACTTTTCTATATACAGTTGTATACGTTGAATGCTTATTAAAATCGACAATCGAAATTCATTTGATTTACTTACATACGTATAAAGCCGTTAAAATTGTACCAAAAAATCTTAATATCCGCCTACCTCGTTAACACAGTTTTATTTCAATTCAATGATAAATTATATAGTTATGATGATTATTTTTAGAAATCATCACATTTTATAACTTTTTTTGTAATAACAATAGAAAATAAAAAAACGGTAGCAAAGAAATTTCAAATAATTACAAAATTGAATTAGAATCGGTGATGTGTAGATCATTGATTAAATTATGTTTCTCGATCATATCACATCGATCACATTAAAGAGATTTTTTTAATGATGATTAGATCTAATCCATCAAAATGTCCACTAAGACAAAGAAAAAAAAAATACCGAAAGAAAACTCACATAAAAAACAACATATCTAAAATTTAAGTGTGAATTTTTTTTTCAAATAATTTAAGCGATTTTTTATTTTTTAAATTGTACAAAATTATTATGTTTCTGGTTTTAGCCGTGTAATTACACAGCCAGCCCTCGTATTATGCAGAGATTAAATTCCATTAAAAAAAAAAAAAAATTCCGGATTAAGTAAATCATATTATATGAGAAATAAAAATCATTTTTCATATTATTTGACGGTTACCTGTATTGTATAGGTATACTGGATAAAATTACAATTTAATTTTTTTTTTATTATTTGTTAACTACTTTTTAACATTTTCAAGATTAATTGAAGTTGTATAGATACTATACTACACAATTCAACTGTACAAAATGCATACACATAAGTAAAAATATAAGAACTGGTAGGTGTGTATATAAATGGAAGTAAATATGTACATTTGTGTGTATAAATAAAAATGTTACAAAGCAACAAATCGACGTGTACATTTAAAAAAAATAAATAAAAAACTTCCACAATATTAATAAATTATTTTTCTTTTTCTTTTGTCGAAGAAATAAATTAACTGGTATAAGTGGTAACTAAAATTAGTAGACAACTTTCTACTAAGCAAACTTTATAAATTCCTTTAGAAAAAAAAAATATATATATACATATATATATGCAGATACTAATAACTAAGTGGGGATTAATTGCCACCGAAATACTTGAATTCATTTCATTTGTGGTAAATTGTAGTTACATTACAATGGTAAAAAAAGCAAAAGTATGAATTTTGTTCACGATAGATACAAAAAATTTCATACATGCATATGTATGAAAAAGACACTACAATTAATTATCACATTTTTTTTTCACTTATTTAAAATTTAATTTAAATTTTAAATAAAATTAAAATCAATGGAATTGTTAAAATTTTCAAAAATTATTTGTTAATTTTTCAAATCTTAACTATTTAAAATTAATGGTTAGAATTTGTATGAATTTTTGTAAAGAACAGAGTAGAAGCATCAACTGGTTGTTTAACTTTTGGTTTCTATTCATTTTCCCGTAGTTCATGTACCTCTTTACCAAATTCACTCAAAATCATAGATAACATCATCATCGTAATTTCCCGTGTATCTAATTTAAAATATGTACATATATAAAAATTACAAAAAAATTCATAAAAAATAAACCTTGAATTGATAGCAAATAAAACTTGTGTACGAAGAAAAGATTTTTCTGTTATTTTTATTTATGATTAAAACTTGATTTTGATTTGTTTTAAATAAATTTTTCTCTTACTAAGCTATTAAATAGATAAACATTAATCCAATACATATATTTTTTTTTTGTTTTTCTGACATTTAGAAATTAATAATTTGTTGCTCCTTATTAGACTAAATTTTCGAATAAATTCAAATTTATCTACAAGGTCGTTTAAATTTTAGTTAATTTTATTTTTCTATTCTACAAAAACATCTGGATTCAACACATTAAAATAATTTTTTAATTGATTTTTAAGTTGTAAAGCTTTTTGCTAAATAAAAAAAAAAACGGCTGATACCCAATCACTGTAATATTTCGTCAGATATTACAATATTGTACAGATAGTCATCGTATACTAGGTAACGTGATGGAAATCTATGTCAGTCTTTGTAGTTTGTGTTGTACAAGGTAAAATTATAGATTACAATAAAAAAGGTCCGTGTTTTGCTATCAAAGTTTAGCCACTTTGTATTAAAATTTTCGTTACATAATGTATCCACTACGCTATGCGAAGGTTACCTGTAGTAACTGCTTGAATACTATATGTATTGCATCTATTCATTTTTTTTGTTTGTTTTTTCAATAATAATTAAATTAAGTAAGAATTCGGTATGTATAGTATGTATTTGGTCTGGATTATAAGCTGCAAAGTGATGTCACATTTTGTCAATAAAACATGCTTGCATGATTCAAGCATACGTTGTAAAATAAATGGCATATAAAGTACGTGTGTACATATAAAAATGGTTTTGAATTGGTTGAATAATGAAAGGAATTATGCAATTTTTTTTTTTGCAATAAACAAACGTGATTGTACGAAGTTTTTTACTTCTTGTGCTCATTTAAGAATTTTTCAAAACGAAAAAAAAAATTTAAATTATGATCGATTCCTTTTTTTGTGAATCTCAAAACTGAACAAATAAAAACGTGAAAAATAAATTTTAAAAAACAAAACTTTAGGGAATTGCATAAACGAAAATTAAATAAAAACATATTAAGACTGAAATGAATGGTAATGATTATCATTTGACTTTAATGTAGTATTTGAAATTCTTGAAGATTAAGTATGAAGCCATTCTTTTATACTCTATAGATACATTGACTATTGAGTTCGTTATGGCACATTCAAATTTTCCACTTTGTTGCTGTTTCTAAATACAGATCTCATTTTGAATTTGCATAGAAATCAAGGCTTCTGTAGAGAATTTAAAAATTTACAAAGTAAAAAATTTTCAAGGCTGTCCTCTTATTTCTTTGAAATGAAATGATGATTTTCGACACCTGCAGAGAATCGATATAAGTAGAAGAAAAATTATTTCTTTTCAGAACGTTATTTTAAAGTTTCGATTTTAAATTTCAAAATAAATGAAATCAAATGAAGCAGTATTCGTTCGTTTAATAAAAAGAAAAATCCGCTGAACTTCAATCGGTACTGTGGACATCTCACATAAAAATTAAAAAAAATATATACTTTTTTTCTTTCCTTTTAAAAAAGAAAATTTTATTGAATTTCTACTTTTGTAGATATTTTTGTGCTAACGTATTTCCTGCAGTAATGACAATTTCCTATGATAATGACATGATGGACTGATACGAACAGGAAATAATTTTCTGTATATTTTCACACATAATAAATGCATTCATGCGTGTATCTTTCGAGTTGTAAATTATTTTTATACACGCAGGCTAATATTTATTTATTTCTTTCATCTTACAAACGTATACTAAACAACTTATCCTATTAATTTTCTTTGTTTTTTTTTTTTCACATAAATGAAAAGTCCAAATCTGTAATATAGTTTTCCACAAAAGGTAATATGAAAATGGATAAAATAATTCGAAATGATAATTTACCATAATAAAATGGTAAAAAAAAAAGAAAAAGACAAAACTCGTTTTCATTGCAAAATTTTTGCACATATGCCTTCTTGTACCTTGTTATGAATACACAGCATATAATGCAATAACGTGCAGACATCGTAACAGGGTATCAAGGTACGTACATAATAATGATGATGTATCCATGTACAGGATAATTTTTCATCATAAAATTTAATGAACCTATCATTTCATATGATGAATTCTGATTATATATTTATTGGACACTTAGTTTTTATTTGCATTTTTGTTTTTTTTTTGTATTTTCTAGGAATCGTCTGAGAATTAAACTTGATTTTTTCTTATATGTATTATTAAACTGAAAATTTCCAGACCAATCTGGATTTATTGTATGGAAAACAAAAGTTGATTGAAAAGCTTGTGATCAAAAAACTAATGATAACGACGCAAATCTAAAAGAATGTTCTGTATGTTAAAAATTATCTATGTTCTCTCTATTCTGTTTGTTCCATTCTATCCTACTTATTTATACATAATGATGATATTATGATTAAGAAATTTATGCAATCGAAAATTGCGACAGCTCTTTTAAGGCGTGATATACAATTGCAAAGCATCAAATTTTTATAATATTGATAACTAGAGGGATCAGAAAATGACGCAAATGTAAAAAGGATCATTGAGGGAAAATAAGGTTGGAAATTGGAATCAATGGAAAATTTCCTTTTTTTTTATGAAAACACATTACCCGCTTTCAGTTTTTCGTATAAAGCGATGTGAATTAATCGAATTAGAATCTGATTTGTACTTGTTTTCTGTGTTCCTTTACGTACTGTGTTTTCAAATAACGTAGCTCATGGTACCTGTCCTCGTGTTACACGATAGTTGTCTGTATTCTAATATCGATATAATCTCAAATGAATGTAATAATACTTCTTTTTTTGTATGTAAATGCACTGTTATTTGGCATTTAATTTTATTATCAATTAAATAACTTAAAATGATGTACTGTTGAAGTGAAAATACCACTTGTTCAATTGTTTTCAAGTGTTTGAAAGAAGAATTAACACATAGAAAAGAAAAAAGTTATAAATATAAAAAGCAAATGTGAATTAATATGAAGACGATGTGAAGACGATTGTATTCTATACAAGCTCTGCAATGTACATAAAATATCATTTAAACATTTGAAAAAACGTTTTTTTTTTCTTTTCACCTTGCTTCTTTTATTGTTTTTTCACTTTTTTACATTTTATGAGCTTTTATATACGTATTTTATATTTTATTATTATTTAAATGCAGCATTTATTGCATAATTTTACACATTTTTCATAATTTGTGGTTTTCCTCTTTTTTTCTTGTTTTCTTACACAAATATTCAAAATAAAATGCCCTCCTAACAAAAAAAAAAAAAAACATAATGAAACGGAAAAGATATAATAAAAGACAAAAAAGCAAAAAAAAATTAAGTCATTGTTCATACAGATATCTTGGGTTTGTACGTGTTTTGTGTTTATGTGTAAATGCAAATGCTTTTCTGTATGCACAATAAACACAGATTTGTTACCTTATTATGTATGAAAATGAAAATAATGTTTTCATAAAATTTTTGTTTACAATTTTGCTTCATTTTATAGGTAACCATCGTAATAAGCGAAGATTAGTTTCCATAAAAATTTTGAGCACTAAGGCCTAATCACTAAATGTGATTTTTTGTGGCAATTTTATTGTACACGTGCATCTTACATGGTTTAAATTAAAGTCAGTAAGAATCATCAAGATCTCAGTAGAAAACACGCTTAATTTGTGTAATGGGGACTAGACTGAATGTTGCTTGAGTACATACTTGCTGTCGGCACTTAGATTAAATCATCATTATCTTGTACTTGAGAACTCAAAAGCAGAAAGGTCTGGCACTGATTCGAAATTAATTGAATTTAAGAACTAGAAAGTGGTGACGTAATTACGATCCGATAATGTAAAAATTTCTTTTTATCTGTGTCTGGCATTGAACCTATAACCATTAGATTCAGAAGTCAATACTCTGTACATCCTAAGCTACTGAGTCCTTTTGAGCTTTTGGATTTTGTGAAATTAGGGCTTTTACAGGAAAATTCCTAAGAATTTGTTACGATTTGTAGACTACTCTGTATCGAAAACAGAGGATTAAATGTATCACGTCGGTTATATGAGTATTGCCTGTATGTAAAACAAATTTTTATTGGATACGTATGTTGGTGTAGGTTATACAGATTAAAATGCTGAGTATTGTACATAGGACTAAATATTCAAACATACAACTTACAAGTATGCATGTAATGTTTAAATTCATTTAAACAAATTCAAATAATGTATGTGAAAACGTGTTCATTTTTTTATTTTTTATTTTATGTTATTTTGTTTTTGTTTTACTCTTTTCATATTATTTGAATATGATATGATTAAAGTATAATACAATAAATATTTTTGTTGTTGAAAATTTACGCAATAATCCTACTTTCGAATTGAAATTATGGAAAACAAAAATACAATAAAGAAAAATAAAAAAATAAAATAAAGCAAAAACGAAAAAAAAAATTTTTTTTCCATTTCTTTTGGTATTTTTAATTATACATTTGAATAGGTACGAAAATTATAAATAAAACAGAAACATAACAATTTGTACAGACAATCTTCGTTAAATGTGATACCATAAACTCAATTCTTATAATCGAGCCTTTGAACCTTCGAATTGCACTTCCGCCTGATATAAATGTTAACTGTAGTATTGTATTTATACATATGTATATTGTTGTATAAAAAAAGAAAGCCAACAAAATGAAAAGTGGTAATTTTTTTTTTTTAATTAGTATGCAAAAATGTATTTAAATGATACACCTGTATACTAGATTACGGAAACTTTTTTTTACAAGTTTTTGTATTATTTTGTGGTATTATGCGGTGGTATGAAATTACAAATTATTACATATCTCTGCATATACCAACACACGGTTTATGAGCTTACAAAAGACAATAATGGGAGCGAATTTTAGTTAGCTATTATATTTTTAAAAAACTTTTTTTCATTGTTTTTTTTTTGGGGGGGATTTTAGGTTTTGTTTTAATTTTAGATGACAACTCAATTCAACGCGTAACAAAAACTGATATAATATAATAAACTCATTAAATTTAGAGAATGACCAAAACGGTAAACTGTTTATTAGATTATAATTTGCTTAATAAAAACTCCCCCTGTCCACTCCCTACCTCCTTCCCTATCTACCTTACAGTGATGATATAATAATATAGTGACCGACCACATTTTATTATATACAAATCCAAAATGAGAATTATTTAAATAATTTATCATTTTCAGTATATTATTATGTGGTACTCTTATTATGTATTCAAATTCAAATATAAAGGTCATTCATTAAAAAATGTTTATTTGATACACAGTCATGAATACCTCCATGATATGTAATAATTAATGTAAATATTGTGATTTTTGTTTTTTTTCTCAATTTTTTTTTTAATTATGTGAAAGAAAATAGTTCTTGTTTAAATTATTTATTATAAGTATAAATTTTCTTGTATTTTCTATCCTTTCCTTTTCTAATTATTTATTTTTTGATTTATTTATTCATTTTTTTCTTTTTGCAATCTAAAAGAGCTTTTCTATATTATTATTGGATTTTTTATGTTTTTTTTTTTATTTTTCATTTTTTAACTCAATGGCGATTTCAAGGTCCACAACTTTTACAATACCTCTCAAAAAGAGGTGTACGATTTTTTTTTTTTTTTTTTTTTTTTGAAATTCAAAAAGCCATATTGTCGGTTGATTGTCGCTAACAACTTTGTTTGCTTGTAGCGTGTAAATTTTTTATATGATATTATTAAGATACCTACATATTATTATTATTATTATTATTATTATTAATATGAATATGAGGTCTTTTTTGAAGTACTTCGCTTTTATCATATATAGTCAAGTATATGAGGTATAGGTAATTGATGTAAATATACATATGTGTAAGTATGGATGTGTATGATATGTACGTCATTCAACAGATAAAGTTGATTTTAATAATGAATTCAAAGAAAAGGTACATAACTCTTTATTATGTTTGTATTTTTGTTTATGTATGCTAATTTATAGGTTTCTATGTATATTTTTTTCTTCTTATTTCTTATATAAAATTATAAAAATTATAACAGATATTGCCAAGAAAACTAACATAATTTAAAATATGTGCGCTTGTATGTACTTTCGAAGCTTTAAGGTATATAGTATTTTAATGTTATGATATCGAAATTACAGTGATATTTTAAATATCTTGGATGGAATAGAATTTTAACTCAACTGTGCTCGATTCTGACAATGAGAATTCATAAGTTTCTAAGAGAATAGATTTTTGCTTTGAACAAAAAATACTTTTGAAAATCACAGTACATACTTGAGAAATCTTTCGTCTCTAAAAGACTGCTTTTCTAATTTTATAATTTGGTATCTTATTTTATTGACATCTAGCTATTTCTCTTAACCCATCATCTCTGCAGCTTTTCTACAAATCAACCTCAAATTACTAACATATTGCTGTATAGCAAGAGGCCTATACAAATAAGCGCTTTCCAAAGACTGTTGGGGTCGTGAAAGAAAGACATATGAAATATTTCAAACATTTAAATTTTGTTTCTAATTCAAAATCTGTATAATAATTGAATTTGAATTTTTTTTTTTTTGAAAACAAAAGATCCACTTTTCATTCGTTTATGTGAGTACCAATTTATTTTGAAAACTACTGTACATAATAGAGAAATAAATCTGGCACATGAACATATTTAAGTACATTGCAGCTTATACATACATACATATGTAGGTACATATGTATATAGCATTACAATTTTTATGTCAATGATGTATATGATGTATTCATGTATTTATGTTTTATAGAGCTCTAGAAAAACGTGCTGTCGCATAATTTATTTTTTTAAATGCTTGGAAAAATTGAAATAAATGTATACGAATTGTATCGTTAATAAAAACACTTTAAAGAGTAAAAACATTCACATGTACACATTTATTTATTTTTTTCATACAATATTATTTTTATTATTTGTGTATTTTCGCATACTTTGTATTCACAGTGCGCATTCTACATATCTATGTATAAAACATGAATGGAAAGTGGTACCTTTTCTTTTTCTTTGTCTTTTTTTTATTTTATTTTACTTATTCACTTTGATATTTTTTATTTTTTTTTTTTTTTGTTTAATGAAAATCGGGAAGTATATAAACTTAAATCTCAACAAATATTTATACCCGTATATTGTGTATACTGAAAAAATGAAAACAGTATTATTAATTACAAATTAAGTATATGTAAACCTATTCAATTTGAAATTAAGGAAATGTCTTAATCTTAAAAGTTAAAAGAAAATATTTCAAAATAAATGTGAAATTTATTGCATTTACGAAATTCTCTTATTTTAATGTGTTACGTATATTGCTCAATGGCTTGGCAATGGATATTGTACGCATGTTTAGAGGACATCTCAGTTAACTCCTACACATTCATTAGAAAATTTCTTAATTTTTTTTAATTTTATGTGAATTTAATTGACCATTTTTTTATTAGCCAAGATGATACCTTCTAGTGTTCATTGTCTTTCGGTTTTAACCAGGAATGTTAATCAAATATTTCATGAATAATGATGATGTGCAGAATGTTTGCAACTATTTTGCAACTGTATAAATTCTTTTCATTTTAAAGAAAATGAAATTAAAGACATAAAAACAATGGTATGAAATCCTAGAAATCCATTAAGTAACACAATATCGATTCTTTTTCATCGGCGTGCATTGCGTGGGCAGCAATTTATGAGTAATCTGTAAGTTATGCTATGCATAGCCTACAGTATAACTGTTAAGAAAATAAAGATAATTCTTTTAAAATAGCAAAATATCAATGAAATAAAAATAATGAAATGAAAATGTATAGGCATCAATTTAAAAAAGAAAAACCATTTTTTGAATGAAACACAAACATTCAATTCAAGTAATCATCAGGTTTCTGTTGTGTCCTTGTTTTTTTTTTTTTTTGTTATTTATTACGTTGTCATTTTAGTAACTTGAAATATATGGCCATCAGCAATACAATAAAATTATTTTGTATAAAAATGAAAAAATCAATTGTATGGGCACTACAAATTCTACACCATATAATAGTGGTGTATATGCATCACATGTCGTGATTTTGTATTTTAAACAATATTTTAATTGATTTTAATTTTTCTTTTTTTTTTCTTATTGACCTAGAACGTGAAGAATTTTTCTAAAAAAAAAAAAAAAAAAATTTTTTTTTTAATCTTTTAATTTGCGTTCTTAAATTTTGAAATATTTAAATGAAATTATCGAAATATAGTCAACCTTCGCTTTAACCCGTTGAATTTGTTCTATGCTATGTAGAAGGACTTTTATGACTATAAATTGTAATGAACAACTCAAAATTTTGATCAACTATTTTGTAATTGATTATACTGTGTTGTGTAGTGTACTATGTAAAGAAAGATATCTGCATTAAAGGAGGGTTCTTGGTATACATACGAGGCATTTATGAGATGTCTACACACTGCATGCAGATTTAAATATAATCTAACTAATTATTGAATTATTTACTTAAATTTAAAAATATCTTTTTTCCAACGAATTTTCATTTAATTAAATCCTTTCAAAGTAAGTAAGAGATTGTTCTTTTGTTAACAAATTTTAGTGAATTTTAAAAGAAAATAAAAATACAAACATTCAAAATTTAACTTATAACCGTTTACAACGGTCAGCAAATTCCATAATTTATAATTTCTATACTCTGTCCAGTGTCCACTAATTATATATGCAATTAAAGCCTTTTACGGGGGTACACATATATTTTTTCTTCTCTCATAATTTCTAATTAAAATGTTTCACCTGTAGTATTACCACAATTTTTATTGTTTTCATACAATATAAGATAAGAGCAGACAGAGTATAATATTTTTTAATTTCTATTGTTATTGAATTTTTCAATATTAAATTAAATCCTATTCTCAATACAAACAATTTTAATGTCTTGTTAAAATCTTAACGTCTTCATATAATTGAAATTTCATACTTGCGCACTTATCTTGTACGTTATAAACGACGATGTAATACAAAATAAAATTGCTATTATTAATGTTTCTAATTATCGATAAATTCTTTTAAAAATTTCATAATTAAAATGTTTATATTTTTATTAATTCTCTTTTATTTTTAGATAATAACGCATCATATTAAATTCATACTGCTATTATGTCTAATAGTAATTTTTGTGTCAAGATCAGATGGTGCTGAAGGTATGTTATATTATGAGCACATAGTTGCAATTCAAAAATTATTATTTTTAATCATTTAAACAATTTAGCTAGCTTTTAAAGCGATTTATAATCTTGCACAAAAAAGTATGTCTAATGTACATTTTTATGTTATTTAAAAAAAAAAAAAGGAAAGCGAAGGCGATTACGTCGCCCAACAACACATGGTACACCTGGACCGAAGACAAATATTGTAGCAGGAAAAAAATTTGCACAAGATCGAATAGACCAACATTCATCATCAACATCATCACAAAGATTTCGAGTACGATCTAAAATTAGAGCAGGTGGAGCTGGAGCGGGGGGTGTAGCAGCAGCAGCTGCTGCTGGTGGTTTATCCTCATCTTTAAGTCGAAAGAAGAACAATAGCACAGACGATAGTACAGGATACAAAATCGTTTGCTATTATACAAATTGGTCACAATATCGAACTAAAATTGGAAAATTCATGCCTGAAGATATACCAAGCGATTTATGTACGCACATCATCTTTGCTTTTGGATGGTTGAAAAAAGGTAAAATGAGCTCATTCGAAAGCAATGATGAAACAAAAGATAAAACACCCGGATTATATGCAAGAATTATGAGTCTGAAAAAGGCAAATCCAAAACTTAAGGTACTTAAAATTGTGTACTGAATTCATAAGAAATCTAAAGAGAACTGAATTTGATGATGATACAAAAAAATTTAATATTAACTTTTTTTATAGATTCTTTTAGCAATCGGTGGATGGTCATTTGGTACACAAAAATTTAAAGAAATGACAGCAACAAGATATTCTCGACAGACTTTCATTTATTCAGCAATACCATTCTTAAGAAATCGTAATTTTGATGGCCTTGATATGGATTGGGAATATCCAAAGGGTACAGACGATAAAAAGAATTTCGTTTTGTTGTTGAAAGAACTTAGAGAAGCTTTCGAAGCAGAATCTCAAGAGATAAGAAGGCCTAGACTACTTCTCACAGCTGCTGTTCCAGTTGGTCCTGATAATGTTCGTGGTGGATATGATGTTCCAGCAGTAGCAAGTTATTTAGATTTCATTAATTTGATGGCCTACGATTTTCATGGTAAATGGGAACGTGAAACAGGACATAATGCTCCATTATACGCACCATCAAGCGATTCAGAATGGAGAAAACAATTATCTGTAGATTTTGCTTCGAATATGTGGGCTAAAATGGGTGCACCCAAAGAAAAATTAATTATAGGTTAGCTACTATATAGTTATATCAAAGTATCAATAATTTTGGTGCTAATTAAAACATTTTGTATATAGGCATGCCAACATATGGACGATCATTCACATTATCAAATCCAAGTCGTCATACAGTTAATTCTCCAGCTAGCGGAGGTGGTAAAGCCGGTGAATATACAAAAGAAGCTGGATTTTTGGCATACTACGAAATTTGTGAAATGCTATTAAACGGTGCTGTGTATGTTTGGGATGAAGAAATGAAAGTTCCGTACTTAGTACAAGGAGATCAAGTAAGTCAACTTGTGTCTTCCAACATTTTCCAGTTTTTCAATTTCTCATTTATTATTATAGTGGGTCGGCTTTGATGATGAACGTGCAATAAGAGGAAAAATGAAATGGTTAAAAGAAAATAATTTCGGCGGTGCTATGGTTTGGACAGTCGATATGGATGATTTTACAGGAGCATCATGTGGGGGAAATGTAAAATATCCATTAATTGGAGCTATTCGTGAAGAACTATTGGGTATATCTAGAGGAGAAAATGTCAAAGATGTTGATTGGTCTAAAGTAGCAGCAACATTTGATGATGAAGTTGTTGTGAGTGTTTTTTATTTGTGAGTGAGTATTTGAATGTTTTTTAAATTTGTACTTTTCCAGGAATTGGAAAAACCAGCACCAATAAAAATATCTGTTTCAGAGCTCTTAGAAAAAGTTAAAAAACCAGGAAAAGGCTTAAAAATCAAATCTGGTTTGGCAACAGTCGAGAAAAATTGTAACAAAAACGATCTCTATATTTCTGTATATTTTTAATAATTTTCATTTATTTACAGCTAGACCAGCACAAATATTCTGCTATTTAACAAGTTGGTCAGCAAAACGTCCCGGTGCTGGAAAATTTGAACCAAAAGACGTTGATGCAAATCTTTGTACTCATTTAGTTTATGCTTTTGCTACGCTTAAAGATCACAAATTGAGTGAATCATCTGATGAAGATCCAGATAATTATGACAAAGTTATTGAACTTAGAGAGAAAAATCCAAATTTACAAATTTTACTGGCAATTGGTGGATGGGCATTTGGTTCAACGCCGTTTAAAGAATTAACATCGAACGTATTCAGAATGAATCAATTTGTGTATGAAGCGATCGAATTCTTAAGAAAATATGAATTTAATGGATTAGATGTTGATTGGGAATATCCGAGGGGAGTAGATGATCGTGCTGCTTATGTCAATTTACTTAGGGTAGGTAGAAAAAAACAATTTTTTCTTTTAAAAGATGGTTACATTATTTTTTTTACTTTTTTAGGAACTTAGAATTGCTTTTGAAGGTGAAGCAAAATCTTCAGGCCAACCACGATTATTGTTGACAGCAGCTGTTCCTGCCTCATTTGAAGCAATTGCAGCTGGATATGATGTTCCAGAAATTTCCAAATACTTAGATTTCATTAATGTTATGACATACGATTTCCACGGACAATGGGAAAGAACAGTAGGACATAATTCACCTTTATTCCCCCTAGAATCAGCAACAGGATATCAAAAAAAATTGACTGTTGATTACAGTGCAAGAGAATGGGTCAAACAAGGCGCTCCTAAGGAAAAACTTTTAATTGGAATTCCAACATATGGTCGTTCATTTGAATTAGTAAATTCAACTCAATTCGATATTGGAGCTCCTGCTTCTGGTGGAGGAAAACCAGGAAAGTTTACAAATGAGGCTGGATTTTTAAGCTATTACGAGATTTGTGCATTCCTTGCTGCTGATAATACAACATTAGTTTGGGATTCAGAACAGCAAGTGCCATTTGCATACAGAAATAATCAATGGGTTGGGTTCGATGATGAAAGATCACTAAAAACAAAGGTAATTTTTTATAGCCAAGAAAACTAAAACTGAAGATTTTTGTTAATATTTTTCCTTCGTTATCTGTATAGATGCAATGGTTGAAAGAACTTGGATTTGGTGGTATAATGGTTTGGTCAATTGATATGGATGATTTCAATGGACGTTGCGGGGGTGGAAAATATCCACTTTTGACTACATTAAATCAAGAATTGACAGAATACAAAGTGAATTTAGAATACGATGGACCATACGAAAGTCATTCTGCTAGAGGAGCATACACAACAAAAGATCGTAAGTGAATACAAAATGTTCAGTGAATTATATTTTTTTGTAATTTTTTGTATTTTTGCTCGTTGCAGCGAATGAAGTTAAATGTGAAGAAGAAGATGGCCATATAAGTTATCATCCAGATAAAAATGATTGTACACATTATTATATGTGTGAAGGTGAAAGAAAACATCATATGCCATGTCCAGCTAATTTAGTTTTCAATCCATCAGAGAATGTATGTGATTGGCCAGAAAATGTTGAAAATTGTCAACATCACACACCAGCACCACCAACCAATTAAAATTTAAGTTTTTATCAATTTACAAAAAAAAAAAAAACAAAAAAAAATCTTTTTACAGAAATTATTTTCCAGTTTTGTTTTTAGTTTTTTTATTTACTTTATTTTTTTATTTTTTACTTTTCGGTTATTTCGAAATTTCAAAATGCAAAAAAAAGCGAGCATACTTATTTACAGATATAAAACTCTCTAAACTTCTGAATCAAACACTGCCAAACATGTTTACAAAAAGACGATCGTGTCGATTTGAAAAAATATAAAAATTTTACTAATAACCACAAAATAATACTCCGATAATTACCGTGACCTTCGAATGCTTAACAGATAAAAATACAATATACAAAAATGTAAATCTGTTGTAAAATATTCATATCTGTGATAATTCTTGAAAGAATTTGTAAACAAAAAACGAAAACAAAATAAATCAGTTGAGATTATTCTTTTTTCTACAGAGCTTTTAATTTTGTATAAATTTCCGAAATAGAAAAACTTTTGATCAATACAATAGATCACATTTGTTGTATTATATTATCACTTTGCTCTAAACAAGCGTGTACTAATCGTTGTTAATCGTACAGTTTAATAATAATTGGCTTTATTTATACTGTTATAAATATGTGAATAAATATTTTGTATTATTTAAAAAAAAAAATGAAAATAAAATTTTATTGTTTTACAAAAGTGAAAATTTCTTATTTTTTAGTTTTTTTATTTTTTTGTTTAATTTTAATTTTTAATTTTTGTAGCTATTATATTTATATATTATTGTATTATATTTATGTTAAAAGATGGTAATTAAAAAAACAAATAAATAAAAGTTAATTAATTAAATTAATTTAAAAACAAACTTCAATTGTTTTTTATTCATTTTTATTTTATTTTTCTTCTTAAAACATAACATCACGTGTATATAAATGTATTATATACGTTTGTAGTATGTTTAATACTGGGTGATTCTTTTTACTCTATACAAATGCTGAATGATGAATGGTTAATGGAATAAACAAAGAATTATTCATGACCGAAATCACATCGAAATTTTATTCTTTTAATACAGAGGCAGAAATTCCTCTAGCGTCTTTAATACCTTTCATCCTTTTATCAGCCCGCATTTGTGCAGAGTAATTAAAATCAAAATGAAAATGTGAACTAATCTCCAGTGGAATGTACGTACACATATACGTATATACATACTTAAATTTACACACATTTGAATTTTTCAAAAAATTGAGTATTTAAATTAAATAAATTAGAAAATAAAAATTAAATGCAAAATTAAGGAACAGAAAAAATTTTGATTAAAAAAAAATTAATACCAAATTAAACTAAAAGAAGCGAAACAAAATACGCAAAAACAAATTTAAAAGAAAGAATAAAAATGTAAAAATCAGGAAACAATAGTCAAACGTTTCTTCTCATTAAGTCCAATTTTTAGCTCTCCATAATATACAATGAACATTCTCATCGATTGTTGAATTTATAAATTCTTGAGTATCATTTTCGAAAATATCATTTAATCCACCACATCCACCACTGCCAATAACTCTTGAAAATGATCTTATATTATCTTTGATGTAACGTGATAATAATGATCGGTATTTTCGTCCAATTGTTGCTATTAACGGTATTTTATCATTTGGTATTGGAATTATTGATTTTACCTAAAAGAATGTTTTTTAAAAATAGCAATCAAAAAAATTATAAGGAAAAAGATGAATAAAAACTATTCATAAATCTTTACTTGATCTTCATATGGACGGAAAACAGTGATCGGTCGTAAATGATTAATATCAGCTACAATTACACAACCCCATGTTGTCCCAATATAAATTTCATTATTTAATGCTGCAATTGATGATATCTGTGTTTCAAGCAAAACGAAAAAAAAGAATAAAATTTATAAAATTTTAATTCAGTTTGATTAAAAAATCATACTTGACATTTTGTAAAATTAAATTGCTCTTCAATTGATATACTCTCTGAGCATGGAAATAATTTTGAACAATCTAATTTATTTTGTACAGTTTTCGTATCAATTTTCCATTGATAAAGTGTAAAACCAGGTTTTAAACATGAGAACATGTAATCATTAGAAACAGCATACAATTTATAAACTTTTGTTTTTTGTTTTATTGTAATATCTTCCCAATGACATATTGATATATGTCCGGATACACCAGATTCCATAATCGGATAAATATTAATAAAACCAGAATCACCACCACACCATAATTCATATTGGCTACAAAAGAAAGAAAAAAAAATTTTTTTTTTTTCTAAAATTTTATTTGATGTTCTTACTCATTTTCCCAAATAGCACAAGTTGTATTCAGCACTTCACCAGAAAATAGTTCTGTTAATACAAATGAACCCTCAGCGCAAACATAATTTGATGGAATATTAATTGGATCAACTAAAAACAATCGTCCATTTAAAAGTCCAATAGATACTCGATTGATTTCTTTTAAATAAATTATGCTCATAATTGGGTCTTTCATAACTGGTTCAAACATATATGAAAATACATTTGAATAATCTATGGAGCTATTAGATAAAACGAAACATTTAAATTTATCATCAGTACAATAAATAAAAGAAAAAAGTAAAGAAATAGTATAGTACTTGAAAACGTGTAAATTTCCTTCATAATCACCAGTCCAAATATAATCTTCAACTAAACAACAACAAACTAAAGAAATTCTTGATTTTCTTGGTGTATTTCCCTTTGATGTTGTTGTTGGTGTTATTGTTGTTGAAGGCTTTTCAATGAGCGTCGGTTGAAATTCACACATCAAATTGTAATAATCAATAAAACCAGCTAATGTTGAAATTTCAACGATATCAATTTTTGAATTATAAGAAGGTAGCCATAATTCAAAATTCATTGATTCATCTAGAAAGGAACAAAATTAATTTTTATTTGTGTTATCAAAAATATTTAAAAAAACAAGGTACACAAAATACCGACCTTCGCCATAAAACTTTGGCTTATAAATTCCACAATCAATTTGTTCACTATTAGGTAAGACGACAACATCTACTAAATGTATGATTTCTGGAGCACTTAAAATTGACACAATTTGACTAGCTGATGGTCTTTTCTACAAAACGAAAAGAAAACCACAAAAAATAAAATAAAATAAATTCGATCGTTCTAATAAATTTTTCTAATTTTACTTTTGGATTCTCATTCCAACATAGTGCCATCAAATCCAGACAGTATGACGGAAAGAATGTATCTTTGACGGTTAAAGCTGGTCGTATTCCCTCCAGAATGCATTCTTTAATTGATTCTTGACCTTCAAATGGTTGTCTTAGACAAATTGTTTCATATAAAAACATTCCAAATGAAAAACAATCAACCTGGATTGGACAAGAAATTCAAAGCAAACATTTGGTAAATCTTATAAATTTAATTTTATAGTTTCATTTACCTTCTCAGTATATTCTTCTTCTCCATTATACTTAATTATTTCAGGAGCCATAAATCCTTCGGTACCACCAAAACCTTTTGATCCACTTGGTGCTGTTACCCTACTTATACCATAATCAGCAATTTTAACCAGTACTTTACAACTGGGTGTATCCTCTCTAAATGAAATAAACAATACGAAAATTAACATTCGTGTTATTTTTCTTTTCTTCTTATTTTTATACTTACGTATTAACTGGTGGAAATTCCCATGCAAGAATATTTTCTGATTTTAGATCTCTATAAATGATTCTTTTACGATGTAAATATTCTAAAGCTCGAGCTACCTGAAGAGCCATTGTTTGGAAAACATGATAACCAATATGAGCTCCGCTTCTTCTATATTGACGTAATATGGAATCTAATCCACCCTAAATAGAAATGATGTAAAAAAATTTTATTCCAACTTAATGAAATTAAATTAAAATTGATGCCAACCATTGGTGCTAATTCCAAGATTAATGCAAGCGGTTTTATACAAAGTCCAACGAATTCTACAATATTTGGATGTTTAAGTGTTAACAGAACAGCTAATTCTTGGCGAGCTGTACAATATGCTTTACATGAATGTTGTAAGGGATCTCTATCCCATTTGCCCAATGCTATTTTGTATGCCATAATCGCACTCTAAAAACACATTGATATAAATTAAAAGGAAATTATTTTAAATTTTATTTCAAAATAAAATTTACTTCTTTAGCTCTTGGTCCTGGTGGTATGGGTTGAAGCATTTTCATTGCTACCGAATTAAAGCCCATTGAGTTTTTCATTTTACATTTAGCTTTAAATACAAAACCAAATGCACCTCTACCCAATAATGAACCTTTAATAATATTTTCAGAATTTATTAAATATCTTTCAGGGATATCAGCAAAAACCTGGAAAAAAATGTGGAATTTATTTTTTACTCATTCTGTAATTACATTAGTCACAAAAATCAACTCACAACATCTGGTGCAACTTTATGAATATCGATTTCAAAATGCAATGGGCATATAATTTTACTTTGATTATAGACTGATAATACACAATTTTCAACCATCCACATATAACAAATATTTGAGATTTCTGATGAATTGAATATTGGATTACTATCTACAGACGGATTACGTGAAGAATTTTGTGACTCTGGACCAACACCAGAATCGGCATCTGATAAATTTGGTGAATCCTTAAAAAAAAGTAATAAAAACGATTCAGAACTACTTCTATTTACTTCTGATTAGATTTTTTACCTCAGAACGTCTCTCACGTCTGAGCTCTGAATGAAGAGCAAACAGATTAAAATTTCCGTACTCATCATTACATAATCGCCTTGAAAAATACTTTGGAACACTACTACGTGGACTTTGTAATGTATTTTTCGTATTTAAATTTTGTTGTTGTCTTTGTAAACATTCTGGGCATAAAATTAATCGTGTTACTAAAAATCTACCTTCCGATGTATGAACAAAACGTGTTCCTAATGATGGATACCAATCTTCCAGTAACAAATCAATATGATCCACAATTAATGCTAAAAATTTCGAGAATACACGAAAATTTGGTTCGAGTACAGACAATATTCCTTGTTCGTTGTTATTATTTGTTTTAGAAATTACAATATTGTTTAAAGGTAATGAAATTTCTAAAATGCTAGACGTTGCAATATTAATATCACTCCATAGACCATCAAGTTTAAGTTTAAATCGTGTTGATGTATTTCTTAAAATCGATGATGAATTATTGAGAGGAATTTCCCAAATTTTCATAACAACAATATCATTAAAACATAACGATATTCCTGTTTGCCATAATTTCCATTTTGTATTGTGTTTGAGTAAAAGTCTTAAATCTAAACTGAAATTTTGCTAAAAACAACAAAAAGAAAATAAAAATTTCAAAAGTAAAGAAAAGTTCAGAATTTAAATGATTATTTTTACCTCATCATTTGGACTGTACATATTGGTAATTCCTTCAATTATTTGTTCATCTGCTAATATTCTTGTTATTAATCGCGACCAAAAACCTGATGGGAAATATGTCATTAAAATTATTCGTTGTATTGAGTCTGATCCGGGTTGAGTTTCATATTGAAGATTCAAGTAGTTATCACCACAATTGGAAGGAGTCAAAGCACTTAAACCGCGAGGTTTCATTCTTTGAGCAATCTACAAAAAATGTTAGTGAGATTCTCTTAAAAGCAAAACTTATGAAATAAACATTCTAAATACAATGGAAGATTTCTGACTCTACAAATAATAAATATATCATGAAAACAACTCAATTAATTACCTTAATATATGAAGGTTCCATACTTTTATCTTTTTCATTTGAAGGAAGCAACGAAGGAATAAGCAAAGTACGAGAATCCCAAGTTAATGCGACCTCAAATTTATTCAATAAATGCAGAATGTAACTATTGAACGAAAAAATAGTAATTTAAATATAATGATTGAAAACTAACTTTTGTCGTTTTCATTTTACCTTCGATTACTTTCCCCATTATTACTATGTCTAAATAGTAATTGTAAATCTTCTAATTTCATGATGCCGTTTTTCGCAAATGGATTTATTTCTCTTACGGTAACAACGTGTGCTAACATATCACAAAGCCATTGAGGATCTAAAAAATAATAATCACGTAGTGTTGCATCGTCATAATGTAGCATAATTCCATTATCATGTAGAAACATTGTTGCTTGGCTTAATTCTGACCAATCACTAGAAATACGTACAATTATTTCAGAAATTATTCAATTCGGTAGGAGAAATTTATGATTAATTTTACCGGAAACTTTTATGATGATGTAACCGCATCTCTTCTGTTACAAGTTTTTTATAATTTTCAGTATCTAAAACTGGATCTAATTGTTTAATTTTCAGGTTATTTGAAATTACATTGATCACATCTTCTAGAGCTATATAACTTGCTGGAACTTTTTGTAAGAGAAGTGGTTCTTTTGATCCAGTAGATTTTAATGTAAATGCAGTGTCATAGATAACATTCGAAAGCATTTGAATGTTATGCAACGTTCTTAAAAAATATAAAATAAATAAAAATTTCTTAATAAAAATCAATGTGATTAAAAGCTACTATATTTATTCACCTGCAACTAATTTCAACAGAATCCATTACTCGAGGTAAGCCAACCTTTTCAGCATCTGGTACTGCAATAAATTTTTCACGAATAATTCTTTGCAATTCCGCAGCTGTTTGCATAGGAAAGGTTTCTCCTATAGCATCATAATGTGTACCAACAATAATTACTGGTGAATTTGGAGCACGAGCCTGTATATTTCCTAACCATTGGAGTACTTCAACTAATCCTTTATGTCCATCTGTGATACGCCATAAAACTAAATACAAACTGCGTTTTGATAGAAAATATTGGTGCGTGGCATAATATTCTTTTTGTCCACCAAAGTCCCATGTTCGAAAAACTACTGGTCCATAATAAAATCCTTCTTTTTTTCTTTTATCACATATCCAAGTTCCAATATCGACACCGACTGTCGAAATATTTGCATGCTTATGTCCTTTTCTATGCGCATTTTTGTGTCCCATTCTTTTTGTCCAATGGTCCATATTCGTACGAGATTTTTGTCCACTTTCAAGCTTCAGTAATTCTAATAAAGTTGTTTTCCCTATTAAATTAAAAAAATTTAGAAGCTTAGTTCTTTTCTTCAGGGGAATATACTTCTTTTTTACCGATTCCTTGCACCCCAACAACCATCAGTTTCATTCTTGTGTATGGTTGAGCATCTTCATAAATTGATTTTAAATAGCCGATAATATCCATCGTTTTATATTTTTTACTTTCGATCATTGAATGCAACGGTTCTTGTAAAAGACATCCTCTTGTATTTAAATTCCATAAACGTGATAATTGCCCTAATTGTGGTGGGAGATTTACAATATCAACATTTCCGCTTATATTAAGGACACTTAAACCGCTTAACTCGTGTAAAGTTGCTGGTACTTCCTGCAAAATGTAAGTATTCGAAATTCAGAATTTTTAGAATATTTAAAAATTATTTGAAATTCATAGAAATAATTACGAAACCTTTAGACAATTATTACTTATATCCAACATTGAAAGGTTTGGGAATATCAATTTGGATTTTGTAATACCGATGACTCTCCAATCAGAGTCATCAGATTCATTAAAACTTGATGCATCGTCAGTCGAAAGTTGAATACGAGATAATAGATTATCTGCTAAAATTAAGGTTTTCAGAGATTCAAGTCTGAAAACAAATTCAAATTGATTTTTTTTTTTAACAATATGTAAATTCTGTCTTAAAAACACTCCACGCTCACCTTAAATGTTTTCTATGACGACATACAGCTTTAAGTATGTTACTTCGGAATGTACTACTTTTTGAATGTTTTGAAGTTTTTATTGGATGTTGGTTTTCATTATCATCGTCTGTTAATCTATCGGCTTGCTCTGAATAACATCTTAAATATGGATCTGAATCAGATATTCCTGGTAGGCTAGGCCAACATGTAATCTCATTATGACTAAGATCCAATTGTTTCAATGTAGCTGGATAACTGGTTACATGACCCATAGATCGTAGATTATTATATGACATATTCAGACGTGTTAAATTCACTGCTAGACATGGTAATGCAACTGGAATACTAGTAAACAAATTGTTTGCAATATTTAAGTGATTTAATTGAGATATTCCATTTTCTTGTTTTGGTTCACAACGCATTTCACTATCCATAACTTCAACCAAAGTCGACCAAATATTTCGATGTATTAATGGCAAAGAATTGTGACCTGGATTTGTAAATGTTTTAATATTCTCATATTTTTCACCAGTTGGTGTATATGCTTGAAAATCTGGCTTTTCTTCGCATATTGTATTCATACTATTTTGTACCGATGGTACTGGTAAATCTTTTAATAAATTAAATGCAATATTTAATTCACGTAATTTTGGTGCCTTCCACATATCAAATGGTATTTCTTGTAATTTATTATTCGATATATCTAATATAATTAATGATGGTAAATGAAATATTTCTGATGGTATTGAAACTAAACGATTATCTTGAAAATAAATCTCTTCTAATACTGAACAATTATAAATATCTTTTTGTTGATTTTTGTTCGTTATGAAACTTTTTGAATTTATGTCGATTAATTTTTCTAATTTATTTTGGGCTACATTTAAATATCTAAAAAAGGTAAAAGACAAATTTTTTTTTTATTTCTCAGATATTTTGTTATTTCTTCGAATTCTGAAGGAAACATTGTGTCTAAAGTTATGAATTTTTGATTCAAGTTTTTGCCACTTACCTTAAACTAATTAAACTGAAAATTTCCACTGGTAAATACTGTAAATTATTATTCGATAAATCAATTCGTGTTATTGCTGTTAATGTGATCTCATTAACCTTTGGATGCTTTTGAAGTTTAGGATTTAATTGAAGTACAGCATCAACCATCCAATTCATTCTGTAAACAATTGAAAAAGATTTTTTAAAAAAGGGGTATAATTTATTTCAGTTTAATTCACCATCTGTGT
This sequence comes from Anthrax anthrax, assembly GCA_963971155.1. NCBI lineage: Eukaryota > Metazoa > Arthropoda > Insecta > Diptera > Bombyliidae > Anthrax > Anthrax anthrax. Next base: position 26,861,618 of record OZ020119.1, read on the forward strand.
TTTAATACCTTATGTATGGTAATTGTACATTGTTATTATTATGCCAATTAATAATCGTTGCAACATTTGGAAAATAGCTACTATAAGTTACATTCGACGACGATGGTATAAACATTTTTGTCTCAACAGGAGATGGTAAACCTTTTTTATTTATTTTAAAATCGGAGTCTGGATAAACACGTTTTGATAATAATAATGACAAAATTAATTCATCTTCGTTAGAAACAGCTATAGCTAATGCAGAACCTTGTTCATCTTTAGCACCATAACTGAAACAAAAAAATGATAGTTCGTTTTTTCTAAATAGTTTTTTATTACTTAAAATAAATTACTTAAGTAAAACTTCCACCATTCGGACTGATTTTTGTTTACATGCTTCAGATAATGGCATTCGACTTAAACCATAAATTTCTTCACTACATCTAAAAAATGAAATAAAATCTTTTCAAAAAATCATTAAAACGAAATAGAATCTTAGGTAATTTTACTTTGGATCATTTTGATCTTCAACTGGTTTCGCCATAATATTTGGATCAGCACCTTTTTTTAATAGTAAGGCTACAACATCAATGAAACCGCCTCGTACAGCAGCTAATAAAGCTGTCTCTCGTGCAGCACCACATAATAAATTCAATGATATCGGACATCTTTCATTAATTTCATCCTGTATGTAATTGGTTGTTTAAAGAAATTTTAAATATGGATCTGAATCAGAAAACTGATCTACTCACATCGTTATTACTTTCAGCTGATAAATTCAATTTTGATAGAATACTTTCTATACCAAAAGAAACTCGTTTTGATGTTCTTGTCGGAGTTTGTTTTGCACTATCATCATCATCATCATTGTCCGACGTTTTATAACACTTAACTTTCCAACTTAATAGCAAATTAACTAAAGATTTATTTCCTAAAATGCTAGCAATATAAAGACTTGTTTGTCCAGTTACATCTTGTTGATTTGGATCAAATGGTAATTTCCATTCCCATTGTCCTTTTTCATCTCTATGAAAAATATATGTGAATAATAGATTTTAATTTTTTATAAGTTTTTCAAACGAACCTATAAACTTTGTATAATTCATCTGGATATTTGTGATTTATTAAAAGTTCTACAATATCTGTGTGACCATTAATACAGGCAGCATGTAATGGGAGCCATTTTTCTACAGTAGTTTGCTATTTAAAGAAAAACCAAAAATCATGATCTCTATCTTTCCTTTAAATTAATTTTAATTTACCTGAACTAATTCTGGAAATTTTTCAAGTAATATTTTTGTAATATTGAAATGTCCATGATGTACGGCAGCATACAATGGTGAATACTTAGTAACTGGATGTAATCTACCGTCAGCACCAGCTGATAATAGGATATTTGTTAATTCTTCAAAACCAGCTTGGCATGCACTGAAATATTATAAGATTAAAAGCTGCAAGAGATTAAGAGAAAAAGGTTCGTTTCACTTACAGGAAAAGTAATGTATTTGCCCCGCCAGGGGACATGTTAACAATGGTATCCTTTTCATCGGCTAAAGCTTCTAATAAAACACTAACAGTTCTTTGATCACCAGCTATAACAGCTTGTCTTAATTCTTTATGTTTTAAAAGACACATTTCTTCTTTGGTATCTGGAACAAAAACGTACATACACATAAAAAAACAATTTTTAGTTGTGAAAACTATTTTTCTTGTATTAAAAATAATACAAATTTCAATTGATTTCTTCTTTTTTTGCGGTTGCAATTTAGTCACTGATGATTATGTAAATTTTCACCTTCATTCATTTTATTTTTTTGTAAGTTCAAAATACCTAAAAATTTTCTAGTATCCAACACTTCATCAATAAAATAATCACAAGCATCAAAGGCAGTTTCCGTTCCTGAACGTGGTTTATGTGTAAAACTCCATGCCATTTCTAACGGATTAATAACAAATTCTAAAATCTAGAAACTTGATCAATAATTTTAGTGTGAAATATTGTACAAATGCTTTATTTAAAAATCGTAATAAGAAGGAAGTATTTTTAAATTTAGAAAATTTATTGTTTTGATGTTGTCATCATTTGGAACAGGTGTTAAAAGGAAAGAAAAGCAAAAAAAATCAATAAACGGAATTGTGATGTATTATGGATTGTATGTATACTGTGCCATTGAACGCATGCTTGTGAAACAGACGATTTTTATATATGCAATCGACCATGAAAATGAAAATAAAAGTAAATAAAATCAAAATATGATGTCCATACGATGGAGTACATGGAGTTTTATTTATTTCATGGAATTCACTACAATTTTAATGAAATTTTAAGTAAATTTTGTAGATATCGTAAAATTATTGATGAATTTAAATAGAAATCAGATAGTATATATACCTACACAAATAAAAGATTATAAATTATCGTTCAATCCTCATCAGACTTTCAACTTTTAATTGTGTTTCTGGTATGTCTAAAGGACACTAATCGAACTATCCACTTGATATAAATTTACTAACAAAATTATGTTAGATAATTGTAATTTCAAAATTATGAAACTAAAGTAAAATAGTAGATACCTGTACTTAATACTCCAACTTTACAGTATATCTTGTGTTAAAGTTAAAACATCGTCTCAAGGTAAATGTTTTGCTTCATTTATTTCACAATGAATTTTTTTACATCGAATGTTTTTTAACGCATTACGTTTGTAATTACATATTTAAGTAATTTCACTTTTTATTATTTATTTATTTATTTTTTAGTTATGAATTTATTACGCGTATTATGTGTTGAAAATAAATGCACTTGGTTTTATACTTTTATAAAATATTTTAACAACTTTCCATCATACGCAATGGTTAAAAATAAGTAAAAAACAAAATAAATCGAATTTTTTGTTTATTTTATTTTAATACTGTAAACAGTTTAATTTTCTTACCACTGTTATTATTACACTGAATAAACGATATTACGAATTACACTTCAAAAATTAAATCATAATTTGTGTGCTGTAGAAGCCATCATTTATAAACAATAACAAAAACACAAGCATAGCACTTAAATAATAACAATATTATAATTTATAAATAACAGTAATTGTAGTACCGACCGAATACGCAAGACAAACTCATCATTCTTTCATGAATCATGATGACCCATGGCATTGATGTTCTTTTCTTTAATTTGAATCAAATCTTTCAGAAAATTTTATGTATGAACATATGACATTTCTTTGTTTAACATTTAAATAAAAAATATAACAGTATAACCAAAGTATAACGACAATTATTAGTAAACAAATCAAAAACGGTACTTCTCAGTTTGCACTGTGTTGTGCGAAAAAGAATAAAGTTAACATTACAATTACAATTAGACCATATTAGACGCCACTAAAAATCATCTGTTCATCCATCTAATCATATGTCAGGTAAAATGGTAAATCATATGTTTCATTATATTATATATGTACCTACCTGGTGGTGAAATTTACGTTGCATATATTCTGGAGTTATTAAAATTAAAATTTTAAATAGAAATTGATATGATTTTGATTTTAAATATGGCAGTGTTCTGCTTTTACACTGTTTCATAAATGAATAACCAAAATAACTTGACGAATTATATTCATATATAGTATACATATATATTTTTATTCCGCTTTTCAAATTCAAATAAACATGAACCAGATGATTTTGATGATTACGTTAAAATGACAACTGATTGCATTATTAATTATTTATTATTATCAAATGATAAATTATAAAGACCGAACTCAGAATCAACGGTAAACTAACCCGTTTGATCATCTAATTGTTACAATTAAAAAACGTAAATTCAAAGAAAGTGCATAATTTAATTTAATGTAAATATTAGAAATTTTCGAAAAATTTGACATCTTTACATCATTCTTCAAAATTTATCGTGATCAGAAAAACGGCGACTTTTAAAGTCAATTAGATAATTTGTTATGTCTAGTCAAATAATAGATCCAAGACAGGAATCACCTCTAAATCCTAACAATAATGAACAACAACCTAAACGTCAGCATCCACTGGCAAATTATCAATTTTCTCCAGATGAATTGAGGGTTTTAAGAGAATGTAATACCGAATCATTTTTTCAACGATCGATACCATTTAGTACCATATTAGGTTTTTCAGCGTACTATGGTGTTCGTCAAGGATACCTAGCTGTAAGTTTTACGCTTTATTTTTATATAAAAAGTTTCTTATTAGTCCTTTTTTTTAAATTATTTTAAAGCCAAATGCGAAATATGGGGCTGTGCCAAAAGTTGTGGTAAGCGTTATTGTTGGTTATTTCTTAGGAAAATTCAGTTATCAAAGAAAATGTGCAGAAAAAATTATGCAACTGCCCAACTCAACATTGGGTCAACTACTACGTCAACGGAAGCAAGGCACATTTTATGATTCGTAATAATGTGATGGTTAATTTTAAAAAATTGTAAAACTAAAATCAATTTTATTCTTAATTTTTAGATTACCACAGCAAACCCTCACACCGAATTTTGGACTTCCATCTTTTGGTTCATCAACTCCAGATGTATATACAGATGAAAGTATGCGTTCTCAAACTAGCTCACTTGATTTAGATACCGAACGACCTCCTCAAAAAGAATTAGATGATATTTACAAACCAAGTTTAGACGGTTGGTACCAAATACCAATTGAAAAAATAAAAGGTTCTGTAGTAAAACAAACACATTTTTTTTTCAGGTACTCCAATAATCGCTAGTGATGATAAATCATCTGAACTACCTAAACCATCTGTATCTTATGAAGAACTAAGAAAACGTAATCGTGAAAATTATTTGAAATCACGAAGTGATTATGGAAGATCATTACCACCACAAAACCCAACTCAATCTGCTCCTATCCCTGTAAAACCAGAAGAACCACCAGCACAGAAAAATAGGTATGGTGATGTTTGGTCATAAAGGAGTTAAGAACATGAACATTCATTTGTGATTTAAATGCAAACGACCTTTAGATTTCGCGTTGAAAATAAATGCAAATTATTTTTTAATTAGAAAATTGATTTTTTCACTAATTGTTACATTCTACATCTTTCAATAAAATATTTAAAAACTTTTGTGCAATCATCATTACAACAGAATTTGGATTACCACTTGGTAAATTTGGCATTACAGATGCATCTACCACGTATAAATTTTCTATATTTTTAACTTTGAAATTATTTTGCATAACAACAGTTTCATCATCGTTGTATGGCCCAATTTTACACGTGCCCACAGGATGATAAACTGTTAAGGTAATATGTCTTATATAACATTCCCAATATTCGTCTGAGTCGAACTGCAAAACATTACATCCAGGAAAATGCTTTTCGTAGATTTTTGCTCCGATTGCTTGCAACTTCGGACTTTTTAAAAATGTTTTAATCAATCGAATTCCTTCTATTAACAGTTTAATATCGTCACTGTTCGCTAAATAATTTGGATTTATCAGTGGTTTTACTTTTGGGTCATCGCTCAATAATTTCACATAGCCTTTACTTTTAGGATGTAATAGAATTGGTAGAATTGATATAACATTTTCATAATTTAAATGCTCGAAATATTCCTTCCAAACACTATCGTCTATGTTAAAGTTATTCTTCAGTTGCACACCAAAATCTGCTGTCGCTCCTAATGGTATAATCATAAAACCCAAATTTGATGGTGAATTTGATGGATTTTTCAAAAATCCTATAATATCACAGCCAATTGATACGAGAGGACCAAGACCATTACTCACAAATTGTAAAAGACTTGTTGGTGAAATCAAATCGAACATAGAAAAGTTGATATTTGTCGTATTCACAGTGATTAAATCTAATCCAGTTGTAATGTGATCTTGTAAATTTCTTCCAACTGGTAAATGCTCAATGCATTCAATTGATATTTGACTTAATTCATCACAAGGTCCAATACCAGACTGAAGTAATATTTTTGATGTTCCAATTGTTCCAGCACTTAAAATTATACCTTTTCGTGCAAACATTTCAAATTTTTTGCCATTCTTTTCAAACTCAATACCTTGAACTGATTTAGTATTTGCGCCTTTGAAATTTAGTTGAAATAGGATTTTCGTGACAAAAGCACCTAACACTATGTTGTGATTTGAATTTGAATTTGGGAGCTTCATATTCGAAAAATAACGATGACACATTGACCAACGCATTCCATTATTTTGTGTTACGTTTGGTTTAAAGAATTCAACTTTATCATTATTCTTATGTTCCTCTAAAAATATTCTACTAAATTCAGATTGAAATTTTAATTCTTCAACTCCCAACAATTTTTCATTTTCACTGAAAATCAAAAGATAAGGAAATAAGATAATTTTTGTTTTCATTTTGGTCAAAGCAATCCACTTACAGAAAATATGGTAATATATCATTTTCATAGTTGTAATTTTCTTTATTTGTAAACCATCCACGAAAATCTTCTGGATGATTTCGATAATAAATCATATTGTTTAATAGATTTGATCCACCGAAACCTTTACCAGTTGGCCATTTACATGAATTTTGTTTCATAGCCTGACACGATGAATTTTGCTTTTCAGTCGAATATGACCAATCCAATGATGATCCTTGGTAAATCGGTGTCATAACAGGTACATCAAATAGGAAATTTGGTTCATAATTACCGGCTTCTAATAATAAAATTTTTAAATCTTTTGGTAAACCAGCTAATATTGTACATCCTGCTGTTCCAGCACCAACTAAAAATAAGATGAAATATTCAAACTTTGAATCTCATGTAAAAAATGCCTGAATACTCACCAATAATGTAATCAAATTCTATTTGTGTTGGAATATGATGATACGATGTGTAGAAATTTGAGAAGAAATACAATAATAAGTTTATAATCAATATACCAGCATAATACAAATATTTTAAAACAGTCAGCCTTGTGTACTCCACAATGTATAAAATCATGCTTTCAAGCACATTAGGGTTCTTTCTATTCTATGTTCTGTAATCGCTTACCATTGTGCCGATGATATAATGTTGTATTGCTTGGCCTGCCTAGTGCCTTGCCTATATAATAATCTTTATCGTCACGGACGGTTATCGTTATTATGTACTTTGACTTGACTGACTGACTATTTTATTTTATAGTGACTATGACTAGAGTCTTTAGTCTGCTGACATTGACAAATCAGATAATAAACGATTGCCATTGCATATATATAAGACATACTTACTAGTTACTATCCACCCAGTAGAAAAACATTTAAACACAAGATACCAGATTCAGATTACCAGAAAATGTATTGAAACTGATACATATATGTATGTACATACAAGGAAATGTGAAATGCTTTTCAGATATTTCAATTACCATACCTGTTGCCTGTAGTTGTGCTTGTAGATGTACATACTTAGATACGTGTGTGTGAGCATGTGCTTTTATATTTTGAAATTTTATTAAGTACCAACATACGTAATTTTAAATTAATTTCCAGTTCCACTAATTACGAGATTTCCACCAAAATAAATTTCAAGGTCTTGTATCTTGTATCCTGTATCTGCCTACTAACCCACATCTTATGATGATCTCAATCTCAATATACTTATGTAGCTACAAGTTACATAGCAGGTTGTACTACAGGTAGGAAGGAAGACATAACACTTTAGAAAGAGAAACAGTATTTACAATTTACAAGATAGTACACAAATACGGCCTTCGATTCTTCATTAATTTTCTAAAAGTTATTTTAGCTTTAATTTTTTTTTCCCAAAAATTTCTCCCTTGATAGAATCAATAAAGATGCTGTACTAAAAACAAAAAAAAAATAAATAAATAAATAAATAAAAAATAAAAACAAAATGTTCTGATTAAATTACCCAACCCATCCACACTACGGCAGGCTACAGACAGGTAAAATTAGAAACATCAGTTACGCACGTTACAATCAATACACAAAAATTTGTGTTGTGATTTTAAAATGACTTTTAATTCTAAAAAGTAATTAATTATTATGCTTAGAAATGTTTTTTTCAGCTTTTCAATCGCTTTTTACTTCCTAATATAATTTACTAATAACGTCCTTGGGAATAGAAACCTGTGAAATTTTTCATTTTTTTTATTAATCAAAAAGGGCCGACACTAACCACAAAACTTTTCCTCCTTTATCCTGAGTTGTGTAGACATACATACAAACATATGTACATGTGTACATGCTTATAATACAACAAGAATATACATATAGACAAGGATATTTGAAGATAACAGCAGGAAACCGGCTTTGCTGACTTACGAAATTCAGGAGCAATGTGATAAAGAAAAAATTCATGAAATTCAAACACGATTTTTAGGCCTTCTTCAAAATTCATGATAGATTTCTTTTTCTTCTTCAAATGGTTTTAAGGCTTAAATCAAACCAGGATCTTCCAACCCCAGCTTTACCTTCCAAGTGTTCTGATCTGCAGTTATGTGTTTTTTAACTCCTGTGCAATCGATGTGACACAATTTTCTCACTTCATGTGGTTTCAAATCCTAAGTGGTTGGTGTTGATAGCTAACCCATCATGAGCACGAATAGTATTGGAGCCTCATACTTCAGCTAACACACGTAATTACAATTCTCTATTGTTAAGTTTCAGTTATTGCAAACGACGGAATGTCCAGCAGAAATCTGAAAGTAGTCTTATGTCGAACATGCGAACATCCTTGGTTTACCCTAAACATACAGATACTCCTTTTTTCGAGTGTTAAGAGTTACATGATTACAATATTAAAATTGTAGTACGTTTGAGAGCTGATGAAGAGCTCTCTAATATGTGTGTGTGCACATATGTCTGTATACACTTTGTACAACTGGATTGTACTCTTCAATAGCACTATTTCATTTGTATTTATTTTTAGTTTATGTTGTACTCTGTTTTTTCTGTTTCTTTTTTTTTGTGATAAATATAAAAGATTATATAAAATCCTCATAATAATGATTATGATAATATTAATAATAATATTCATAATAAATGTATATGAGAAGCATCATACATGTTATTCATTAATTTCACTTAACAATAAAAGAGTTTTCATTTAATTCATTTACATGTGTGTGGGTAAAAGGATCATTCATACAAGCACATACATATGTATGTTGTATATATGGGGTGATTCTTTTAAATTTGGATAACAGTTGACTAGAGGAACGCCTTGATGAGAAAAAGATCGTAAATGGGTTTTGCATCATAAAGGATATTGGGCAGAAGACAGATGAGAGTAAATCTCAATTATTTAATCACTAAAGAAAGCCCAACAGATTTCCGACTTTTAATTACATATGAACATGGATTGTATTTGTATTGTGTAACTCATCCACTCAAAATAGACAGAATCACCCTCTTAAATATTTCATACATATGTACATACGTATGTATTGTGAATATTTGTGTACATTGAAATGTGTATTTATAAATTATTAAATGTCATTTACAAAATATTTATGTTTATATTTAAGTACGAGGTAACAGGATATACAAATGTGAACGCATATTTATGTAAGTACGTATACGCATGCATGCATCATATATATGTATGATGTATGTATGTGTATCACAAACTTTTTTTAAACATATTTTAATGCCTGTTGCCTAACTACTACAAAATATCAATGAATGTTGAAAGTATATGATAAATCAAAAGGATAAGGTCACGTAATATAATTATCCTTTCATATTTCATATAATGCATTTTAGTATATTAATGAGTAAATTGAATAAACGACCATACATCATACGTATGTATGCACATTTAAAAAGTAATGTGTACAAACTTAATTATACATGTAATGTACGTAATATGTTATTAACAAGCAACAAAAAACACAGTTTGATATACCACACCACAATTCTGTGTACATAAGTCCTTTAATATATTCTTGTACAGATGTGCTAATATGGTGGTCTCGGTATGTATCATTAGGGAAATGTTATATTAAAGACATTATAAATATTATCTTAAGCCTTTTAGAAAATAATTTCGTTTTACTTTATTTTTTTTTTCAGGTTCTTTAGTTTTTATTTTTAGTTTTCTTTTTTCTCCTTCATTTTCCTGTTTTATTTTATATTAAGGTTTTGAATTTTTATCCTTTGAATAAATTTCTATTATAATCGTATTTTAGATTTTATTTTATAAATTCTCAAGGATCACAATTATAAGCCTTGAGACACATACATATGCTATACGCACATGTACATCGTTCAATTGATATATAAACCTCCAGGAGGATTTCCTGTTTTTCTTTTAATTTTCATTTTAATGTTTTTCTTTGTATTGAAAAGAAAAACAAAATATATTCGTTTTCCTGCAACGCACATAAAATTGAGTTTCCATGCAAGAAATGAAAATTCACGGATAAAAGAAAAATGTATGTGATGTAACCTTTATATAAAATGGAAGTATCTTTTATTTTTTTAGCTTCACAGCTCAACTTCTGGTCAATCTTTTCTATCTTCAGCCATTTTTTTTTTTTTTTGTGAAGTTTAATGAATAGCTAGAACGTTGCGACAACAGAATGCAGAGATATTCAGGTACTAGTTAATTAGATTTGCAGTCTTCTGGTTCTAAAAAGCGCTGATACACTGCAGAAACTCTGCCTTTAAAATAAGCCCATGTTCAGTACAACTCTATAACCTTTTATTCTTATTTTCCGAAAGTCTTCTTTTAATAAAAGATCATGTTAAGTAAATCGTGTAATGCAAAATTTGCATTAGCTTTCACGTTGTATCTGTGTAAGATAAAAGATAGATACATATTTAGATAGCTACACTGTAAATAGAAAGGACATTTCATATTTTCTTCTAAGATCTGTTTCATATTGATAAACGTTGAGCGATGAGCAATTACATGTTAAACAACACTTTCTAAATGCATTTATTAACATTGACAAGTGGCGGTGAGCGATGGATGGCATCATTGAGCATTGTTTTTACACCCAAATTTGCTTTGATTATAAGCGATAGAGATGAGCGATGGTAATTAATTTGAGTGTATATTTCAATACGTATAGACTTTGAATATTAGAAACACATATCGCTCAACGCTTGCCAATGTGAAACGAACTTAAGAGTTTTGGTATCCTAATGATATGGTAATAAAATTAAATATTTTATCTGTTCATTTTCAAATCAACTTTTTGATATTTTTATTATTATTATTATTTTATAATTATTATCATTTATGTCTTTTTTTTATATTTAATATTCAAAAGAATACTAATATTTAATATAATTACATTTATTACATATAATATGTAAGTGTTATATGTATATGATTGATGATGATTCCTTAAATGTTATTATTATTATTATTATTTTGCTAAATATTTATGTACATTAATAGCGTACATAAATATAAATTATTTATTGAATAAAATTTTTTTTCTTTATTTTGTTCCTAAAAAACAAAATTTGTTCATATAATAGATAATATTTATAATTTATATATCGATTTATATAGATCATAGGTAGATGTATTTTACTGATCAATATCGTTTCCTTTTATTTTTCTTTTTTTTCTTTTTTTTAATTAATTTTAAATAGTAACACAGATTTAGGTATGTATATACTTTTTTTTTAAATATATATTTTATACATAATATAAATATTTGGACCGTTTATTTTGAAAGTGATGTAAGTCAATTTTTTTAAAAAGTTGATAAAATCGCATAATTTACTTATAATTTTAGCATTCCTTTAAATATCTCGAAAAGGTAAAAAAGTGAACTTACACCAATATCAAAATAAACGGTCATAGTTTACAAAGAGCTCCATTATTTAAATTTAGTTCATTTTTATTTATTTTATTTATTTATTTAATAATCATAAAAAATAATTTAATAAAATTTAGAAAATTTTTCAATAAATTTTAATAAACAATTTTATTACATGTTTAGTATATCTTTGAAGTAAATAACACATTTAAATATTCGTTTGTATGTATTTATTTTTTTTTTTTTAATGTGTTCTGTACAGCATTAAGTATAAAGTAATAAACGTTTTTTTTTTAAATATATTTTTTTTAATAATTATATAAAAAATTTTGTTAAATAAAAAAAATGCATAAATCCTGGAAAAATTTTAGTTTTTATTATACATACAAATGTAATTATACTATGGTTATTGTTCAAATGTTGGCATGATCACAACATACACAAAAAATACAGTAGGGACATTTTTTTTTTGTCAATTTTTTTTTTCCTCCCTTCTCAAATATGTCAAAGGAATGAAAAAAATAAGATTATTCTTATACATCGAAGCATCTAATTTTTCAATAATATTAAAAATATTATTCTCTATCCACTAATTATATATAATTAAGGCCTTATGGAAACGAGGCAAAGTAATGCCACTTTACATCATTGTGTATTGATATTCAACAAATTCATCTGGTTTTGTATGAAAGCTTTAAAGATCTTGATAATACTGATCGTGAGACACTCGAATAAATGAGAAAGCATGTATATATATAAGGATATAACTGTACATAATTAGTGAACAGAGTATAAATAGCTAAAATATTGTAAAAACAATATATTTTGAGTTATTGAAATAGGCCCTATTATTTTTTCAAACAGATATCAAATGTGTGACGAAATAACACATTCTACATCGCTTTCGGTTAGCACGTAAAGGACTTCGTCCTTATACAATACCACTGACCGATTACTTTAATGCGATTGTAAGCGACCTCTCGTGTCTCAAATACAAAGATGCTATTAAAAAATGTCCCTGTACTGTATTTCTCTACTATACTGTGAATTATTACACATTTTGTCTATAGTAGAATGTAAATACAAAGTTTTAGTGTACGTAATTTTATAAATTCTGAGAATAATTTTATATATAAGAAAATGTTTTCATTTAAATCTAAATTTTAATTTCTTTATTATTATTTAAAAAGAGAAGATTGGTGGTCATTGTATTAATATTTACTTGTATTATTATGTATGTATATGTATAATTTACTATTGCACTTTCTAAAGGATAATAAAATATCCTTTCTATATATAGGTATAAGAATTCCTTTGATTTTAAAAAACTTTTTTACTTTTATGCAAATAAGGCTCTATGTAGCCCGATTTAAAATTTTTTAAAGATTTTTTTTTTGGAATTAAATTTTATGAATTGAATTTTGTATGTGATGTTGCGTGTTAATGCACACAAGAGAATGATTTATATTGTAGCACTTAAAGGTCAACTAACAAGGGTCAATGTTAAATTGAAAAAAAAAAAAACGTTACAATTTATATTTTTATTAACATATGAGAATATATTTTCATTTTTTAATGTATTTTCAAAATACTGTTTTATTCTTGGCAAAATATTCTTAAAAAGGATTTTCATTTCTGTTTACTATTTTTTATTTTTTTGTTTTGTCAACAAAAAACTTCTACACTTGCCAAATTGTTATCGTTATATTTATCAATTTTTAATAGTCTTTTTGTCCTTTATACGTGATATATTGTTCATATTAAACTGTTTGAATATTTAAAACTGATGGAAGTATTTTTATTAATTGATTTACTATGCAAAATTCATTCTACAAAATTTTATTCAAGTTTTAAGGACTAAATTTTTTTTAAAAATTAACAAGAAGCAGAGAAAAAAATAATGATTATCCTTTTGCAAAAATTTTTATATATGAGCCGTTTTATTTCGAAAGTTCAAAATTTTTATATTACTGTATTCGTACTATAAGGGCGTAAATTTTAAATATTCAAAACGAAATTACATAAAAAAGATGTTCAGAAATAACAGATTTAACAGTAATTAAATTATGTAGGAAAAATATAAAAATAACTTAAAACTTGGAAAATTTAACTTAAGACACTTCCGAAATAAACGACTTATTATGCGCTTTTCAAAATTCTGCTCTTATATAAAACATGCCTGAATCTTGAATATCTCTTTAGTAGGTTTGATACATGATATTCATCTAAACCTAAATCCACACTGAATTAGTCAAAACAGAACAAAAAATAATGCGTAAAATACATAAAATGGATTCAGTGTAAGAATACGTAATCAGCAATCATCACACATATCTTAATATGATCTTAAGGATTTTTGTATTTTACATTGTAAATATTTACTTATTTTTCTTACTTAAATGGAAGTATACACATCATAATACGTTTATTATTATTCAGCACAAAATATTTTTTTTTTTTTTCTAATACTGGTAGTTAAAGTTTTTAAATTCTCCAGATGAGTTTTCGAGTATAAACACTCAGTACGAGTACTTTTAAAAGTGTGTACTTGGTATCAAGCAAAGTATACATATGTATGTATATTATGGTCTAGTACTGAGTACAATACTCAATTACTTTTTTCAAAATCTTACTGGATGGGGTTTAATTTTTTATTTTTTTTTGTTCAATTTTTCAGATTATTATTTTCTTTAAAAATTTTTATTTATTTATTTTTTGTTTTTCATTGAAATTTTCTACCATACATATATTTTTTCCCTTTATCGTAAGAGAATAGACAAATTTTGATACCCGAACCAAATTGAGTGGTTTCTTTAAATTTTATATACACCTCTATGTAGAACTAATACGGATATTCAAGTTTGTACCGCTCATTGTTTGGAGGTCTATAAGATATGATACATAAACTAAAAGTACATCGAGTGATGGAAATATCTCTTGAAAGGATAATTTCCAAACAAAAAAAAGTTGTTTAACCAAAATTCTAGGAAAAATTTACTCGAGTGGGTTAATGTCGTTTCAAGGACGAATTTAAAAAAAAAGAGCATTGAGGAATGAATGAACCGCAATACAACCTTTTATCTGTATTTAATTTTTGGTCCTACATAGACGCGTAATCTTTCAAATGGTAATGGTAAATAGATTGGAATTGATTGTTCAAATTGATTCAGGTACCCCATAAGCTTCATTCTATATACATACAGATGTATATAGATTTAATCATTCTCCTTTTGTTCATTCATTTTATTTATTGAATTTTCCTATTTTTGCTCACATTGCTTGCGTTCTCATACTCATTCTATTTTTGTTTTTTCTTCAAAAATAACGAATAAAATTAGTTCTAGGATTTTTTATCCAAGGAATAAAACAAAATATTTTCTTGAATTTTTTTTCATTAATAAAATGAAAATAGAATGAAAATTTTAGGCAAATCTCAACATACTATACCTGATGTGCATGCATAAAGTATAAGTACAGTGTCTGTTTGTGTGTGTATGTATACAGTATATGGTATAATAGATTTTATAATTTAATTTCTTTCTAATTTTGTAAATATATGTATGTATATGTATGTATATGTTCATGTATAATATATCTATATTTAAATATTCTGTATAATAATAATAAATCATTCTATTTTCTAATATACATTATATCCATTTTTTTTTAAATATATTTTTTGTCTTTTCTTTGACTAAACATATTTTCAAAATTTTTTTTTTTTTTTTGTTTGGTTCCTCTTTGTTTACTCCTCTCTGACTCATAATGATTTGCAAGAAAATAACAAAAAAAACCATTTTTTTTCTCCTTATATTTTTTCTACAAATTTTTAAAATCCATCATACAAGTATTTGTATTTCATGTAAGAAGAAAGAATTTATTTATTTTTATTCATTTTCTACAAAATTTATCAGAGTTTTTGCTATTTTCATGTTTGATTCCATTTTATCATATATTTGTATTTAAATATTTTTAATATATATAATTTTTTTTTTAAATATTTTTCTAATCACGTATAAATACAAATTCATTATAATGATTCCAACGATTTTCTTCAGCATCAACACCTGGTTTTGGTTCAGCTACAGAGCCAGCTGTACCAGAACCACAGCTACCAGCTAAACGAAAACCTTGCTCATGTAACATATCGAAGGCTTGTTCAATAAAACAATGTTTTAAAAAGAATCTTGATGTATAACGATCTGGTCCACCATGATCTGGATCACGTGATTCATTTAATGTATCACCAAATACATCACGACATAATGCAACTCTACCGCATACTAATATACGTGATAATTTACGAAATTTAACATCAGCCAAACCATCTTTACCAAATTGAAAGCTACCTCTATAACCGATTGTAATACAACCCTTTGGACGATTCTCAGTATCGCAACGCATACATTCAATCATATTAATTAGCTTATAATATTCAGCTTCTTTTTTTAAACGTATCAATTCACGAAAACCTTCTGGTAATGTTATTTGTTTATCCCTTAAATAATCTAATATATAACGAAATAATACACCATCACGATCTAAAAATATACGTCCTTTGCTATCCTTTAAAATTTTATTTGATGATGCTGCTGCTGCTGTTGTTGATGTGTCACCAGCATCATCATCATTATCGTTTTGTTGTTGTGCTTTTGAAAATATCTCATATAATAATGAATTTTTTTCACTCAATAATGTACTCAATTTAGTCGTATAATGTACACCACCAACATTTAATTCAATTATTTCACTATTATTTGAACAATTGTTACTCATATTGTTTTTCTTTTCTTTTATTTTTGCTTTTCTAAAAATCACTTAAAAAATTATGGAAATTCTCCTTTTTTTTATTTTTATTAATATTTTGAAAAAAAGAACCAATTTATTTTTTCTATTCCTTTTTGGTCAGATTTAATACATTTAAAAACAAAAAGGTGAAACAAATTTTAAAAACGAAGTAACAAAACACAGCATGAAATTCTTTTTGATCCGGTTAGCATCTAAATTAATACTGAAATCCTTTTTGTTGTGTATGTATTCTCAATTTAAAAAAAAAAAAAAACTATTACTTATTTGTGCTTTTATGCCTTATACAGTGTTATTACCATCGTCATCATCATCATCATCATCAGTCACTCTGATATGTAGAATCAAACGTGTGTATCAGAAACGTTTTTTTTTTCTCGTTATCAAAAGAAATTTTCAAGTTTAAGTTTATATCATAAAATATATACCTTCACAATTACAGGCACATACTTTGATACACTATTATACATATATGTTCCTTTAAATTTATATCCTTAATGCTTTTTATATGCATATGGATATCAATTACGCATACACGGGCATAAAAAACATTTTTAATGCATTATATTATACGGTGTAGTCGAATACATACACATATTCACGTGTACATACATATATACAAGTATGTACATTTCATTCTCTTCTTATACAAATATATGCGAATTTATTTACGTAAACAAAATTTGCAAGTGTATAGAAAAAAAATTTTCTCTGTTTGTATTCATTTTATATATTATATGAAATTTTTTTTTTGTAATTTTTGTTTTATGTATGTACGCATTTAACGCAGAATCCATCAAGTGAATTTTATGTGTATACGTAAATGTGTACACAAAAAAAAATTGTTGATTGTATTAAAAGTGTGCCTTCTCGATGAACCATCAACAAAAAACAATAAAAGGATATTATAACATAGAATACTGGCTTGGTTTTATATACAAGCATATGGAATTAAGCAAAAACTAAAAGGGTGTTTCAAAAATAACGTTGTCAGGATTTCTTTTGTTTTATCTATTAATTTTATTTTAATTTAAACTATCTATTTTCTTCAAGAATATATAATGAGCTTTTTGTGACTGCCTAATTGACTATCATTTTTTCCTCTTCCTCACTATAACGTCCTACAACGTTGATGAATTTTTGAAAAATATTCTAAAGACAAGTAAAATATCAGATGAAAAAGCTAACCCAGTCCTGGATAATCCGGTCATGATTTGGTGAATAACCAAAATTAGTGGAGCATAGCAAAAGACTTCCATGAAGAATGGAAAGGACCTATCAAGCTTGGGCTTGTATGTACCACTGTAACTTCGAACAAGAAAAATGAAAACAAACAGAAATAAATAAGTATTTTTTTTAAAGAAATGTTATCAGATTTCCTTATCTCTTTTGTTTATTTTTTTAGTTGGAAAGATCTTTTATTTCAGTTTTATTTTAGTCACAAGGTAAATTGAAACAAATGGGGTATCCTTGTGTAGATCTAAACTCACATTGAATTATACGACCAATAATCATCAATTTTCATTCTACAGTACACCCCATTTTCATGAAAATGCTTTTCCGTTTTTTATCACATTTTTTTTTATATTTTGCTTTGCTTTTTGTTTTGTATCATTTCGATTTGAAATTTTACCTGTGTGTATCTGTAGATGCGCATTAAACAGCCTCAACAAAATCAATAACAGAGAATAGCTTTGATCATATGTAGATACACAAAGTTGAATATAAACTTCAGCTGAAAATCATGTATAATATCTCATCCATTTTAATATGTATGTATGTATTACCATAGATATCCACCACATGTACATATATGTATATACTCCCTGCCTCTGCCTTATCTTCCATATTATTCACATTTACGTATGTATGTATGTATGTATGTATGAGAAAAATGCAATCATTAACTTTTTGTGTAAAAATGAAAATTTAATTAGAAAAAGAGAAATGATAAAAAACAAAAAAAAGAATGAAAAAGAAAATACAATTTTCACTAAAAAGTTTCAAATTTTTTACAATCACACATCATATAAGTATGTACATATTTATGTATATGATGTATATGTGTGTACATGTGTGTATCTAAAATAATTCTAAATTTATACAAATTAGGGCGTTCTATTTATGTCAGGCAGAATGTCATATATAGGGTGTATCATATTTAATGGATTTGATGATGAAAAAGAAAAAACGGTCATATAGTGTCAATGAAAAAATTTGTTCTAGAATGGGAAATGAGCACTGTACATATACCCCCCCATACATATGTAGGAAATGAGAATTTATTTTCAGACTTTGCATTTGATTGATATGAAACTAATAACCTTCAATCCACCCTCAAGCCGACCTTACGTATACTTGGATGAAATTCATTGTTTATTTATTTATAATATAAAAAGGTGTAGTTTCTAAGGCAAAAATAATGGAAAGTTTTATCAATACAACAAAATCAACATTCGAAAATAGTTATGTTGCATATAATTAATTGAACAAGTTTCATATTACCTATATAATGTGAAACCAAATTCACCTTGTATAAAAATGAAATTTAAATCTCAACAGAATTAATTATTGTGAATTGTTGCATACTATATGTTTACTTTTATACAGTATACGTTATATCCCTACAGCTTTAGGTATACCGTGTATATATATACATTTTCTTCTGATTGTACGAGTATATAGAAAATTGCAATATCAATTAATTATAAAGCTTTAGAAAATTAAGTGAATTAGAAAAGAAAATTAAAGTATGTATACATATACTAAATTTCATGTTCATATTTATTTATTTTTCTTTTTTTTGTTTTTCAAGCTCATTCGCATGTACACACAACTACGGTAAAATAACAAAAAAACAAAAAAAATATATATGAATTGTTTGTACGTTAATTTGAAAAATTTTTACAATTTTCTATTTCTAATGAATCCATGGTTACTGATGAATTTCTTGAATATGTTAATTCTGTAGTTGATTTAACAATTTTTGTATTTTGTGAACAATTTAAAGCAAATTTAAGTTCCTTAATGAATTCATCCTTTACACTCGTCTAAATAAATATAAAAAAAAATAAAGAAATACATTTCACACATATGAAAGAGAATGAAAATTATGAAAACTTACTTTATAACGATGCGCTGTATGATACATAAAGAATATCCATTCAAGTATACCATATAATGCAGCTACTGTACTACCAATAAATAAAACAAAGTAAACACCACCTAAATTGGGCATACCCATTTTTTCGGCTCCTTCACTAACTGGTTTTTTCTGTAAAGATTTTTCAAAATTAATTTTTTTGTAGTTTGTATTTTTTTTTTTTAATTTAAACTTTATACCGAACATTGTCCTGCACCAATTTCTCTCCACCATTTATTAGTCATACGTTCAAGTTCTCCAGCTTCTTGTAATTCAAGTATTGCATTTGTTAATTCTGGTCTATATGGGGAATCTGAAAATTTAAAATATCAATAAAAGAAAAGATTAACTTAACTATAGAATCAACAAAATTTACTTTTTTTAACAGCAATTCCATATCCTTTAGCATCAAGTAATCCACCAACTTGTCTAAGATCACATTTTCTTTCAATATGATATTCGATTGATGTTGATTCCATTAAAAATGCGTAGTTTTCATTTTGTGCTTTAACTACACCATCTTCATTATTCTCCACTAAAAGTTCTGGATGACTTTGCATATAAGTGTACATCTTTTGATAAATCGGTTCTGAAGAATTCTGAAATTCATTACTAAAATTAATTACATGTAATGGTGATAATTTTTCACTTAGTTAATACTTGAAAAAAATCCATTGTACTTCCAGTTTTTTTTGCACCATATTTAACACCACCTCGATTTTCAGATAATTGTTGAACATTTTCTACTGGACTGTAAGTGGTATCAACAGTTAAAAACGCAGCTAAATTAGCAGTATAAGATGAAACCATGATTATAGTAAAAAACCACCAAATTGAAGCAACTACTCGGGTTGAAGGTGCTCTGCAAGAAAACCAAAGAAATTGAATAAAAATTTAAGATAACAAACCTTCATATACTTTGGTGCTATTTCAGATCCTTGCTGTAGCAATGCACCAGTTGTAAACCACAATGAATTTGCAAAACTAAATTGATTTTCTAATTGATCTGGATCTTCAGTACATGGATATGGATTATCCCATTCGGTTGGGGATATTCTTCCAAGAATGAACAAGCTCAATGATACTCCAATGTACGCTAAACCCAAATATAACCAAACTTCAGATGAAAAAGGATCCATAAATGAGAATAATTTTGGTGGTTCTTTGCGTGGTTTTCGATATAGAATGGAAATACCTGAAAAGCAAAAACAAAATTCCTTAGTTTTGCGAATAAATGACAACAAAGCCAACACTGTTTCTCATATGCAGTGCCTATAGATACCTAAGTTCATGAATGGTATTGTAAAGTCCACAACTAATTCTCTATTTGCTGTTATTGTCAAATCAGTAATAGCCATATCGGCTCTCTGAAAATAGAAACAAGTCACTTTTAAAAAATATTGCCTTCAAATTGCAAAATAAACAGATTGCGTTACCCCATCTGCGATTTCTTTCATCATTCCTGTGGTTTGATTTGTTGTTACATTGAAACCACCATAACCACTTCCTTCTAGTAATTTGATTGTGTAATTAAAACCGAGTTTTTTCGACAATTTATCAATTAATTCAATACCAAATCCTTCATAACGATCATTTCCAGATAACTGATTAAATGATGATTTCAAAATAGCATAAGGAGGATTCTATAAAGAAATTTTAAAATTTTTTGAAGAATTTTGAACTGTTTTCTTGTCCATTTTTAACTTACTATAGCGGTTAGCACAATAAAACTTTTATTAGCCAACGATTTATTATCATCTAAAATGGTTGGCTGTGGTAAACGTTGTAATGAAAGGCCAATTGAATCATTCCAAAAACCAATTCTTGTTAAACCAGATGGATTTAATTCGATAACTTCTAATGAAAATTCAGTTCGAAATCCTTCACGATCAAATCGAATATTCCCAGTTAAACCGTATGTACTGCTCTAAAACCAGAAATACAGGCAGAAATTATTTTTACAGAATGATGGTACTAATTAAATTCTGGTGCTACTTACTGTCGCAATGTCATTTAATAAACTCAAACCTCGTGAAAGAGGTGTAACTTTCCTTGTTGGGATTTCTATAAATTTTTTTAAAGCCTCAGAAAATAAATTTACACCATCATAGAGCATAGCCATTTCCATGTTTATCATTGATGTTCCTGATAATGACAAAAATATTCATAATTTTAAATCAATTTGAAAGTTCTCTCTTTGGCATACCATTCAATGTAAATTCTTCATCAAATTCCTCTGTAAGTTTTTGAATTCTAACATCATCTGGTGAAAACATTCTTACACCAGTTATATTTACCTCACTGTATCTGTATTGTTCTAGATCTAGATATTGTAAATCAAGATTTCCAATGATGTACTGATATTGATCGTTTATAATTCCTATTTGTTGGGCCTATTAGAAATTGTAATCATTTAATATAAAAATCTGAAAAAATTCTTTGAAATCTTAATTCTTGTCAATGGTGGAATGATAAATTTTCAGCCTTTCCCGCAAGAGAAAATTGATATTTCAATAAAAGAAATAATATTCTTTATTGCAATATAATTACGTAGATACAGAGTTTGTATTCAGCGTGGTATACATACCTGTTTAAAAAGTTCACCCAATGATTTTGATGATCCAACAATTAAAACTAAATTATCTTCAGATTTTTTCAGTACTCTCAAAACGCTACGATAATTTCCATCCAATTCTAAGTCATATCTTAGAACTCTCATACTAAATCCATCTTGCCTTAATTCAAATAATTCATTTATAATTGGCAGATATTCACCTATAATGAAGAGTTTAAAGGACTCAACAAATAATTTGAATTTTAACTAAAACATTTTACCTGATTCATAGAGTAAAACAAATTTTTTCCATTCGTATGCTAATATGATATCACGTAATGCGGCTGCTATTTGTTTTGGATGAGGATAAATATTAATTGATGATTTCATTTGCTGTGAAAAATCCCATCTAGTATCTAAGTATGGTATTTCCTTGTAATCACATATTTCGATAACATGTTTAGCTGAATTTTTAGCTGATGGTCCAAATATGACGGCAACATCATTCTACAAAATAAGTTTTGTAAGTATACTATAACTACGATATTGATCACCATCAAGTAAAAAATCATTAAATATTTGCATATACTTACACTTAGCATATCATTGAGTTTACGTGATGCATCAAATGAATCAGAATAGTTCACATCCACTACAACAGCTTGCATTGTTACTTTTAATTCACGATTTGCTAATTCAACAGATTTCTCAAAAACTTTCTTAATATTCGGATCTCCATGGTCAAATAGTAGCCCTAAAAAGTTTTTTTTAAAAATAAATCAGAAATTAAATCGTAACTGAACTTTTAATGTGTTGGCAAAATTCAAATTAGACACAAAACTTAATTATCTGTTGGATTACGGAATTTAAAGACATTCAGAGCTATTCTGGTCATAGTTTGCAGGTTTCACTAACTTGAGATTCTGCTATGTTTCATACCGTCGTCGTTTTGTAAAAAAATCACTAAAACACATTTTGGCTAAATTGAGTTTTTTACACCATTTTTTTGCAATTTTCATAAAAGTATTTTAACAAAACTTACTAAGTCGATCGAGCATAAAATACGAAGTTATAAGGAATTAAAATCACTATGTCACACTGCATACAATACAGTTTTTTAACTTTGAACGTCATTATTTCAAAACTACTATTTTGTATTTAGTGACTTTTCACAGGCGACGACGACGATACAAAATTAACGAACTATGAAATTTTGCAGAATCTCAAATTAGCGAAATCTGCTAACTATACGACCGGAATAGCCCTGATTATTAGATCAAAAAACCATTGTGTACATGTACTCGTGAAGTGTTCTCAGTTTTACGTGAAAATCTAATGTGCACAATATTTTTTTGTTTTTCGGGAAAATAATGATGAAAACATGTTTTCTATATTTATATACATATTTTCAATTTTATTTTACACGAACGAACATACTCGTATATACCATAACAAGATGTAGAGGTGGACGCATTGTCTTCTGTGTTTAATTCGAATTTATTGAAAATTCTTAGATTTCATAACTAAAAATAAAAGGCTTACATATGTATATAGGTACATACATATGTGTGCTTTTATTCTGAAAGAGTGTAGTAAGAAAATTTCAAAAACTAAAAAAAAATAAATTATGAAAATTACGAAAAGCTTAAGTTCTAAAAAAGAATATGTAAGGTGTTCCATGATGATTTTGAACATGAAGTTTTTTGAAATAAAAACCGTTTTTTTTTTTCTCAATACCCGACATTTAGTTAAAAATATATTGCAATTAGCTTATGCAAGTTTATGTCGTCTCAAAGGAATTGTAATATCACATCCGGTTCAAAAATCGTAGTCCACATTATTTATTAACGTAATTTAGGGCGCAAAATATTCTCACATGTCTATAGCTACGAATAGCTTGGTGATTTTCTTATTTCTCTTGCGTGACATGTCAGTGCCATCATATCAGCATTTATTTGTGTGGAACACCCTGTGTATTCTGATTTAACTGTTGGATATATGTATGTACATACATCAAAAAGTTTAATAACGATATGAGACCACTAAAAATTTTACCTATTTTTAACGTTGTTTTAAACGATGATTGGAAAGCATAATTCCATAAAAAATTTAATTGTAACATGAAAAATATAAAAAATTTATTCATTTTTTTTATTTTTTTTATCACTTATTTTGTACACGTTCATAACTCTACACACTCTTTTAAAAAAAAATTGATTCTATCGTGAGAAAAAATTTCAAACAAATTTTTTAAATATCCAACACAGCGTCCAGTTTATAACTGAAAAACGAAAAAAATTATCTTTCTGAGAAAATTGAAAATCTGTAAAATTGTAAATTTTTCAAATTTCCATAATGAATTCATTTCATAATAGTTTGTGTGTTTCGGGCATTCTGTGTTTATTTTTAAATTACAGTGAATTTATTTTAGTCAATTCAAGTATTTCAGCAAGCAATTGCTTATAATATTGTGGGTGAGTAGTATTTTCTTTTTAAGCATTTTATGAATGGAATTTTCATTTTTAAAGAATTTATTTTTGTACTCTTAATATCACATGAGTTGGAATAAAATGATCAACTTTAAGCTCAATTACTTAGATCATTGATCGAGATATTATAGTCAAGTTGTATGACTTTTTTAAAACATATAAAATTGAGGGGATTAGTTGCATTTAACAACATAACGAAAGCTTCATTTTAAATGTAATTTATTATCCAGCAAAAATTTTCCAATCTTGTCACTGTCGTTGATCCAAACACTGCTTTCAATAGACTTCGGGACTATATAGAAAATTCTATTGCGAATATTATGAAGCTCAAAACGAGATAAACGTGGACAAAATAAACTGAAAATTAAACTTAAAAATAAATTTAAACAAACAATCTAAGATATTTTCCTGTTTATTTTTTTAATTTAATATTTCTCGTTATTTTTCAGAATATCATTTTTTTAATTTAATTTCATTTTGTATATCGTATAATTTCATTTCCTCATTGTTGTCATCCATTGTCAATGAATCAACAGTTAATGATGATTTCCTTGATCCAGAACTAATATTTGAATCTTTTTCTCCTGCTGGTTGTTCAATAGTTTTAACATTACCCGAACATTTCATAACGAATCTTAGCTCAGACATTAATTCTTCTTTAAATGATGTCTATATATCAGAAAAATAAAAGAAAAAAAAAGAACAAAAACAAAACATATTCATGAAAATTATTTTCATTCAATTATCCCACCCTGTTTTGTACCTTTCGGGATTTTGCAGTTCTATATATAAATGCAATCCATTCCAATATTCCAAACAATGTTGCAAATAAACTACCAACAAATAAAACAAAATACACTCCTCCTAAATTAGCCATTCCAAGCTCTTCAGCTGAGTCTTGATCATTATTTTGCTTTAAAAACCCAAAGAAAACGGTTTTTTTGGAAAAAAAATATCATGCAAATGAGAATGTACGAATATGGATTTTTTTTAATGTGGAGAAGAAATAAAATTAAATTTAAAATAAGGAAAAACTCAAATGATGGAGTCATGTTCATAAAGATATTCTCAATGTAAAATGACCATTATTCAGGTATTGTACACAGTTTATGTAATCTATGTATTCTAAATGTATGCATGTACAAAGCAAAAGTGTCATCACTTCACTGCAATAATTCACTCTTTTCACGAATGTATTTAGGATGTCAATTTTTGTCAAACATTTTTATGTATGTAACTGCATCACAATCCCAAATGGCAAATATAAAATCCATAATTCATCTTTCTCTCACCTTCTTCTCGTTTGCCCGTCTCTTAACATCAAATAGCATTTCAAGTATAGTCACGAAAAATGCAAAAAATGACCCTAAAATTAAAACAACAAAAACCCCACCAAGATTTGCTACTTCTAAAGCTAATGCTCCAGCATCACCATCAGAATCCTTTTTAGTAAGATATTAAACTACTTTGAAAGAAAAACAAAAATTTTATCAATAAAATCTTACCGAGCATGCTCCACCACCACGTTTCTCTTTCCACCATTTCGTTTTCATTTTTGTTAATACTCCTTGTTCTTGCAGTTCAAGCAGAGCTTGACTTAAGGCATCCCTATATGGCCAATCTGAAAGCAGATTTATGTATGTATACAAACAAATGCGTAGAAAAATAAAACGTTAAACGTACTTTTTTTCATTGCAATGCCGTAACCTTTTTCATCCAATAAACCCCCAACTTGAGTCAAACTACATTTTCTCTCGATTATGTATTCAATTGAAGTGGACTCCATCAAGAACGCATAATTCTCTGTCTCAACTTTTTTTACACCTTCTGCATTTGTTGATGGTAACATTTCCGGATGTTCTTTCATGTATTCGTACATTTTTTGATAAGTCGGATATTTGGCCTCTTTGAAAAAATTCAAGGTACTACCACCCTTTTTCGCACCATATGCAACTCCACCTTTGCCAGCAGCTAAATCTTCTGCACTTTCAATTGGACTGCTCAATGATTCAACAGTTAAGAATGCAGCTAAGTTGGCTGTGTATGACGATACCATGATCAGAGTAAAAAACCACCAAGTTGAAGCTATAGTTCTGGTCGATGGAGCCCTTTTTGAGAGAATTAAAAAAATAAAATTATAAAAACCAATCAATTAGTTTTAAAATGTGAAGAAAATACTTTGGAGCTATTTCAGATCCTTGCTGTAACAATGCACCCATTGTAAACCATAGTGAATTTGCAAAACTGAACTGATTTTCTAATACAGTCGGTTCTTGAATACAAGGGTATGGATTATCCCATTCAGTTGGAGATGATCGACCAAGTATGAATAAACTCAATGATACACTTATATAGCCGATACCAAGATAAAGCCAAACTTCACCAGAAAATGGTGACATAAATGAAAATAATTTTGGTGGCTCCTTTACTGGTTTCTTATATAAAATTGAAATACCTACACAAAAAGATCAAAACTAAAATAAAAACTGATTATAATTATAGAATGTAAAAAAAAACCTAAATTCATGAACGGTATAGTAAAGTCAACAGCACTTTCTCTCTCGGAAGTCATTGTTAAATCTGTAATGGCCAAATCAGCTCTCTGAAAAAATTACGCATTTTTATATGTATAAAAAAATTATATATAGCAAAAATGTTTATGCAATGAAAAAAAAATTTACGTCATCTAGTATTTCTCTTATCATTCCATTCCATTGACCAGTTTCAGCATTATACGATCCATAGGCATTATCCTCTTGCAAACGAAATAAGTAATTGAAGCCAAGCTTTTTAGATAATTCATGTATAAGTTCAATACCAAAACCTTCATATTGATCATTTCCTGTTAATTTAACTGAAGCTTCTTTTAACATCCCGTATGGATCACTCTGCGACATGAGAAGAAAGTGCAAATTTGTTTTTTATTTTTGAAATAATTTAAATATTTTCTATCTACACTTACTATTGCTGTCATTACGATGAAAGTTTTATTAACCAAAGAACGAGTATCCACCTCAACTGATAATGAAGATGATTTCCTTTGCATTTGTAAGCCTGATTGTGTTTTCCAATTTCCAATTTTATTAATTCCAGCTGCTGTTAATTCAATCACATCCATTTCTATATCAGTCCGTAAACCCTGATGATCGAATTTTATTTCACCTGAAATGCCCTGAACTGTTGTCTTTATAAAGATGTCGACAAAAAAACAATTGTAAAACATTTTTTGACCAACACATACAATTTTACGTATATTTATACCGATTTTATATAATTCACTAAACTGAATCCTTTATCCCATGTTTTTTCATCGTTACAATTCAACTGTATTGGATCGAACAAGATATGCTTAAATGTTTCAACTAATAAAAGTATCCCGTCGTATACTAAAGCCATTGACAGAGTGAATGGAATTACATCTATAAAAAACAAAAAAAACCTGGAATAAATAATGTTCCACTAAAACTGTTTTTTATTTTCATATTTTTATACCACTTGAAATTGGATTCTCATTACTGGGATCTTGGAAAATATTTATTAACTCTCCGATTTGTGAATTTTCTGGAGAAATAATCCGTAATGCAGTTATATTGACTTCGCTATGTTGAAAAGGTTCTAAATCAATTGAATGTAAATCCAAATTCGCAATTACATACTGATAAGCATCAGTCATAATACCAACTTGTTGAGCCTGTACACATGCATATATGTAGGTATGCAAAATATACAAATTTTATGGTTAAAAGAAAATCTCTACAATTTATAGCTATACTCACTTGCTTGAGAAGTTCAGCCAATGTGTCCACGCTTCCAGCAATTATGATTCTCCTTACTTCAGATTTTTTTATCCCTCTTAAAACATTTCTATAGTTTCCATTAAGTTCTAGCTCAAAACGACGAATTATCACTGTAGGACTATGTGGTCCATATAATTCTAAAAGTTCGTTTACTAATTGCAAGTAAGAACCTACCGACATGGAGTTAACAAGATTAAATTTGAAAAATTTCACTATAAATAAATTTTACCAGTTTCATACAAGACACCAAAATCTTTCCAACCAAAATTTTGTACAATATCACGTACTGCAAATGCTATTTGACCTGGATGCGGATGTAAATTGATGGTTGGTAACTGAGTTGAAAAATCCATTCTAGTATCTATGTAGGGCATCTCTTTAGCATCGCATACACTTTGCGCGTGTATCGCTGGTTTTGTTGATAATGGTCCAAAAATTGCAATTAGACTACTCTATAAAAGCAATTAAAAATTTAAAAAAAAAATTATAAATAATCTAGTCTCTTAAAAAATGCTAAAATTCGCTGCAAAGTAGGGATTTTCAACCCTAAGTTGAAAAGGTTGAAAAACTCTGCTCCAAAAGACCCACATCTTAAACTTAAAAATATTTTCGGTACTATCAACTTACTCTAAACATTTTACATAGCTTTTTTGATACATCAAACGTGTTTCCATAAGTAACATTCGCTACAATTCCATTTAATTTAACATCTGATTCTTCATTGTTATTAACAATTTCGATTGCCTTGTGGAAGATTTTTTCAATATTTGGATTATTATTTTCAACTAAAATTCCTACAAATGACACCAAAAAAAAATTGAAATTAATACAAAAAATTTTAAATATTGAAATAATTATCCTGCTTAATTGAATAAAATTTATATGTTATGCGTACACTAGTTTCCATGTAAAAAATTTTTTTATTTAGAGCAAAATAATAAAATTTAGGTGGACCTATGCCCATGATAAATGGATAAGTAAAGAAGTAGAAGAAATGATGAATTAATTGAGTAATCAGAACATAATTTGTAATGATTATTATTGATAAATTAATTGGAATAATTTAGAAATAATTTCTAGAACGTATTACTAAGTACCCTAAAAAAAAATAGATTCTCTATAGATACTTGCCCACATTTAAATTTTCTGCGCTAATAAGCGTAATAATTACTGCAATAATCGCTAATTTCGTTTTCATAATTAATGTAAAATAAGCCAAATTATGAAAATGATAAAAAATTTAAAATACAAAATGTTCACTTAAAAATTTACTTTTTGGTAATTACAAATTTATACATTCTGATATTTCCCTTTTTTTAATTCAATTCGAAACTATTACGCAAATTAAACTAAAGATCAACGTGTAACTAATGAATGAAAAAAAAAAAAAATCAAAATTTTTGTCTCTCTATATATCTGTATCTAATCTATTTTAGGAATTTGCGATGCATTATAACTAGCAAGTATTTATGTCGATTTTATGAATACGTAAAGTAAAAGTGCAACTACGAAAATTGCACAAAAATTTAAAAAGAAAAAAAAAACTAATTTTTCTTTTTGGTAATCAAAAAGTAACGAACTTTTTATTCTGATTCAAAATGTTTTTTCTAAATCAAATAAAATTCAAAAAAAAAAAAAAAACGAAAATTTTCGTTACATTTTGACTATGAAAAATTTAATTTCAAGGTTTGTTTTTCTATGAAAATCTCATCGAGGTTGGACGAAAAAAGATTCTAGAGACCAACACTCGTTATAGACAATTTAAAGACGTATAATTTCGTGATGAACTGTCTATATCTTCGATCTCTGGGTTGAGGTTCTACTAGTATAGAAATCAGTTCAAGACGTATGTACATATTCTCTAGGCCCTTCAAGACGTTCAAGACGTCCATAGTCTCTAGGCTAGGCCCTCCAACGAGGGCCTAAACAACGAGTTTTAGTGGTTTAAATTGCAATTTTGCATACCATATTTTGGTAAATACGACTTTTTAATTTTTATTTTTTCAAAATTTTCAAATTTAACTGACTTAGTAATCAGATTTTTGGTTTTCCATTATTCAATATTTAGCACATTTAAATTTCGAAATTTAGTAAAAATTTTTCATGAAACTAAAAGAAATCTACATTTAGAATGCAAACGGATGCTGTACATGCGCAAATACAATTCATAGTAGCGTATATGTTTGTATGTACAAGACGTATACATATAAACTTCATTAAGAAAAATCTTTTAATTTTATCATCATGTATTCTGTCTACACGTACACATACCTGTACTATAAGCTCTGTAATATGTATCACATCTGAACGCATATTCATGTATACTATCAAAAATATTTATTGTAGATACTGAGAGCTCTTCAAGCTATGTTTTGATATTATTTTGAGTGTAAATGCAACATATCTTAATAAAATTCCTTGAAAAATTCATTTAATAAAAAAAACATGAATATTTTTTGTTTTTTAACAATTTTTATTTTGAATTTTTTTATAAAATTCAGTTTTTCTCTACCAGATATAATTAAAATCGGTAAGTTATTAATGGCTTTTTAGTGTGATAAAATTTTTGATTCTCTTTTGTATGGTTGTGTTAAATTTATTGATTTTCTTTTCATTTTAAATTAATTTCCTGTGTGTACAAAAATTCTCATATTTCAGGTGGATTATTTCATCCAAATAATGATTATCAGGAACTTGCATTTAAACATGCTGTAGAAAAGATCAATTCTGATCGTCATATATTACCAAGATCAAAATTGGTAGCACAAATTGAAAAAATCTCTCCATATGATAGCTTTCGTGCAGCTAAACGAGGTTTGTATTTTTTTTTTTTTTTTTTGTATAGAAAAGGGAAAAGTTGTCACAAAATATCTTTGATGTTCTGTTTAATGCATTTGTTTTCTTGATTTTTCCTGCAGTATGCCATCTACTCTCGTTAGGTGTAGCTGCAATATTTGGTCCACAATCATTACATACCGCTGGACATGTACAGAGTATTTGTGATACAATGGAAGTACCACATTTAGAAAACCGTTGGGATTACAGATTAAGAAGAGAAAGCTGTTTAGTTAATTTATATCCACATCCATCTACATTGTCTAAGGTTATTTTATTTAGAAGTTTAAAAAACTTTTCATACTAATCCATTGCTATTTAGGCCTACGTAGATCTAGTAAAAGTTTGGGGATGGAAATCATTTACAATCATTTATGAGAGTAATGATGGATTAGTTCGTTTACAGGAACTTTTGAAAGCTCATGGACCATCAAAATTTCCAATAACAGTTCGTCAATTGGGTGATTCTGGAGATTACAGGTTCGTTGATTACTCAAAAAATAAAATAAAATAAAATAAAGGCATTTTGATTCATTAATGTGGAAAAAATTTATCTTGATTTTAGGCCTCTTCTTAAACAAATCAAAAACTCAGCTGAAGCTCATATAGTGCTTGATTGTTCAACAGAAAAAGTTTATGAGGTCCTTAAGCAGGCACAGCAAATTGGAATGATGAGTGATTATCATAGTTATTTAATTACATCATTGGATTTGCATACAGTGAATTTGGATGAATTTAAATACGGTGGAACAAATATTACAGCATTTCGTTTAATCAATTCAAAAACAGTACAAGAAGTTGTAAAAACATGGACAATCGATGATAACGGAACCATGAGATCAGCTAACTTATCATCAATTAAAGTAATTTGAAACATTTCAAAATTTCAAACTTATATCACCTTGCATCATTTATTACAGGCAGAAACAGCTTTAATGTATGATGCTGTTCATTTGTTTGCCAAAGCACTTCATGATTTAGATACTGGTCAACAAATCGACATCCATCCATTATCATGTGAAGAACAAGATACATGGGTGCATGGTTACAGTTTAATCAATTACATGAAAATTGTCGAAATGAAGGGCCTAACAAATGTCATAAAATTCGATCATCAAGGTTTTCGTACTGATTTCATTTTAGATATAATTGATTTAGGACCAACTGGAATACGAAAAATTGGAACATGGAATTCAACTCAATTGAATGGTGTAAATTTTACTCGATCATTTAATGATCAACAAGAAGAAATTCAAGCGAACTTAAAAAATAAAACATTAGTTATAACGACAATTTTGGTAAGAAATTATAAATTTAAAAAAGAAAATTCAGATCGGATGTGTAAATCAAAATTTTTGTAGAGTCCACCATATTTTATGCGTAAAGAATCTTCTGATAAATTAACCGGGAATGATCAATTTGAAGGATATGTCGTTGATTTGATAGCTGAAATTGCAAGAATTTTGGGTTTCAATTATGAATTCCGTTTAGTACCAGACAATTCATACGGAAGTTATAACAAGGAAACTCAGTAAGAAATATGAAATTGAAAACTACATTTTGGTGGTAGTAAATATAATACTAAATTTATTTATTTTTTTCAATTTTAGGGAATGGGGTGGAATGATTAGAGAACTTCTAGAGCAACGAGCTGATTTGGCTGTTGCCGATTTAACTATCACATTCGAGAGAGAACAGGTAAGTACCTTAATCTTCAATTAAAATTTCTAGTGTTCAAAAGAAAATCGAAATTTTCTTATTTACCTTTCATTTTAAAGGTGGTGGATTTCACTATGCCTTTTATGAACTTAGGAGTCTCAGTGTTGTATCGTAAACCAGTAAAACAACCACCAAATTTATTCTCATTCTTATCTCCGTTATCGTTAGATGTATGGATTTATATGGCAACTGCTTATCTAGGAGTCTCAGTGCTCTTATTTATCCTTGCCAGGTACTATATTTATTACCTCTTGTAATTCAAATTGAATAAACATTTTTTTCTTAAGATTTACACCATACGAATGGCCCTCGTACAATGACACTCATGGCAATAAAATAGAAACACAGTTTACACTTTTGAATTGCATGTGGTTTGCAATTGGTTCACTGATGCAGCAGGGTTGTGATTTTCTCCCAAAGTAAGTTCGGAATATGAACTAAAAATTTTAATATTTTTCCATTTACCTTTTTTGTCCGTTTACTTCTTTTCTGTTCTTCCAGAGCGCTTTCCACTCGAATGGTTGCCGGGATGTGGTGGTTCTTCACACTTATCATGATATCTTCATATACCGCCAATTTGGCTGCATTCTTGACTGTTGAACGAATGGATTCACCAATTGAAAGTGCTGATGATTTAGCCAAGCAAACTCGAATTAAGTATGGAGCTTTAAAGGGAGGAAGTACGGCTGCATTTTTCAGAGTAAAATTTTTCAGTTTCATTTTTTTTTTTTTCAAAATTTCAATGATAACATCGATTTTTATTATTTTTATTTGCATACATCAGGAATCAAAAATTTTAACATATCAACGTATGTGGTCGGCTATGGAATCAGCAAGACCGTCCGTTTTCACTTCAAGTAATATCGAAGGTGTCGAAAGAGTAATAAAAGGAAAAGGAACTTATGCATTCCTAATGGAATCCACATCGATTGAATACGTTACAGAAAGGAATTGCGATTTAACTCAAGTAGGTGGAATGCTTGATACAAAAGGATACGGAATAGCGACACCACAAAGTACGTTTTGACATAAGCCGGTATTAGCGTAAAAAATTCTAATAATTAAAAATTTATTTCAGAATCACCATTTAGAACATTAATAAATGGTGCAGTGTTAAAATTACAAGAAGAAGGTCGTTTACACATTTTAAAGACTCGATGGTGGAAAGAGAAACGTGGTGGTGGTGCATGTAAGGTAAGTTCAAAGTATTCAAATATAAATTTCGAACAAAATATCTATTCACTATACAACATTACATATGTGTACATGATGAATTTCCTTTTCAGGTTGATACATCTAAAACAACTTCGGCAGCAAATGCTTTAGGTCTTGCTAATGTTGGTGGTGTTTTTGTCGTTCTAATGGGTGGTATGGGTATCGCATGTGTGATAGCTGTTTGTGAATTTGTATGGAAATCAAGGAAAGTGGCTGTCGAAGAAAGACTGAGTTCAATATTAAATGATTAAAATTTAAAAATAAAACAGATTAAACCGAAAAATATGTTAACAATTTTTCGAAATTTTTTTTTATTTATTTATTTTTTTTTTATTTTCATTTTTAATGATAGTAAGTTCTATATATTCAAGTTAAATCTAAGATTTATAGATTTAGTAAAATTATACTCATAATTATACGTACATGTGTATTTCCAAAATATTGATACAAAAAAAAAAAAAAAAAAACAAAAAAACAAAAAATTATGGTCTATAAGAAAAAAATTTTTCTTGTATAATTAGTACTATATAATACAAGTCAACATTACGTACACTGCACAGTACATACGTATGTACATCATTGTAATGTTAATAAAATATAGTAAACTGTATTAAACAGACACATATGTAATTTTACCATGTAGTTTTTATTGTTACAATTTTTTTTAATTAAATAAATAAAAAACAAAAAGAAAACTTTTTTCTGCTCTACTGAAAATTACAATCTTTGTTTTTATATAATCCATTTATATTTATGTATTTTTATTTTTTTATTATTTAATTCATATAATTTTTCATTATTCAATTATTTCGTATAAACTGTATGATGGGATGGTATACAATAGCGAACTGTAATACAGGAAAAAAGCGAATTCATTTAGCTGAGCTACACAGAATCAACCCATTTTTGTAATTCTGAATACTAAATTTGAATTATGAATAATTAAGTTAAATAAGCTAGGATGGTTAAGCCATAGTTGGAAAATCGATTTGAATAGATCGCCCCGCGAAAAGTGATGATAAATAGTCCACAAGGAAGCAGACCTGTGGGTTGCCTAAAAGTAAGGTAGTGGAGTAGTAGGTCTGGTATCACAGTACTAGAAAAAAATTACATTAGATAGGTAAAGGCATAGAAAACAAGAAGAAAAAGTTTGAACTACAGGATCTTTTGACTGTATAACCTTTAGAATATTGGTAAAATCCTTCAAACTAAAAATATTGAAAAGTATAAAATTTATAACAGCCTTCTGGTATACGCCAAACTCAAAATATTCGGTAACTGAAATTCAATTTTTCCTCAACTTATAACACGGAATATAAAAATATCCTAGTAATTGATTTGATATTTTGAAAATCGATAATAGACTACAAGAAAATAAGTCTGTAATTTTTTTTTACCTTTTTAAATGCCAAACTAATCATTTTATAAGAATACTTGTACATCGTAAAATTAAAAATCAAAATCACGCAATTTCCAACTGATGTACATACATATGTACATATGTAAACATATTCTCTTGATTTTTCATTAAGAACAGAAGGATTTTGAATTTCTTGTTAATCAGTTAAAGTTTTTTATAGTTTCTGAAATGAAGCTGACGGTTACATTAATTTTGCTGAGTATTAAAATTTTATCATGTCAAGCGAATGATTTTTCATCATTTTTAACAGCTAACGCTTCCTTAGGTAAATCAAAAAACAAAGTATGATTATTATAAGTATAATAATTTAAAATTTTCCAGCTATCATTATCGATGATGAATTTACAAAAAAACGAGGTGAAGACATTTTTTCGCAAGTACAAACTGTTGTTGATGATATCGTTAGAAAAAATATTGAAAATGGTGGTATCAATGTAAGATATTATTCTTGGGGCTATGTAAAACTTAAAAAAGGTAAATAAATTATTATTTTTAAAATATAAATGTGCTAATCTAAAAATTATAATTATTTTAGATTTTATAGCTGCAATAACCGTTACAGATTGTGAGAAAACTTGGAAATTTTATCAAATGGCTGAATACAATTCAATACTTTTATTAGCGATAACAGAATCAAATTGTCCACGTTTACCAATTGATCGAGCTGTTATGGTATAGAAATTTATCAATAAAGGTGTATGTATTTTGTTAAATAAAAAATTTAAAAAAATTTTTCTAGATACCCATTATACCGAAAGGTGATGAAATTCCTCAATTTTTATTGGATATCAAATTACAAAGCATTTTAAAATGGAAATCATGTGTGTTACTTTTCGATTCTCTAATAGGTAGAATTTTGAATTAAAATCGAAAAATTTATAAAGAAAATAAAATTTTATATTTTTTATTTTTATTTATTTTATTAGAGGACGAATCAATAGATATCATTTCATCATTAAGTTACACAAGTCCAAAAAGTCAATTTAATCCGATTGCATTGTATTTGTATAAAATTGATAAAAATCTTGGACAAAAGAAACGACGTGAAACAATATATAATGCAATAAGAAAATTTAAACATGAACGTGGCTCAAGATTTATTGTATTCACAACATCATCTGAAGAAGTTATTGATATTGCAACTAGTATGGATATGTTTAATGTATTTAATCAATGGCTTTTCTTTCTACCAGTTACAACAGATGTATCAAATATATATGCATATACGGAACGTTTAAATGAAGGAGCAAATATTGCCTATGCTATTAATAGTACTTCATCTGAATGTCAAGTATAAAAGTAGAATTTATACTATTTCTTATTACTAATTTTTTAAATCTATTTTTCTGATTTTTCCAAGGAAAATATTTTATGTTCGGTTACAGAAATCATTTTTGGATTTGTAACGGGATTGTCAAAAGTAATACAACAAGAAGGTGTCTTATATGGTCAAATATCTGATGAAGAATGGGAAGCAATAAGATTAACAAAACGTGAACGACAAAATGAAATTTTATTTCATATAAGGGTATAAAAATGAATATGTATAACAAAAAATAATTGAACAAATATCAAAATTTTTTTTCAAATTCTTTAAAAGTATTATGATATTTTTTTTTTCATTTTTTTACTTTTAGAGTTATTTAAATTATCATAGTAAATGTTCTGGATGCTCTAAATGGACTCTACGATCCATGGAATCATGGGGAAAATCTGGCCAATACGAAAGGAACTCCGAACATTTTGGCAAGTTAATAAAAAAATATGTACATATATGATTTAATGTGACCAAAAATTTGTATACGAATTTATATGTTTTGTACTGTAACAGAGGATTATATTGGTGGACGATATGCTTTTACTGAAATTGGCCATTGGAATGCGATGTCTGGTTTTATTACGAGTGATGTATTATTTCCACATGTTGAACATAAATTTCGTAATATAACATTAGAAATTTATACATTTAATGTAAGTTAATGAAGCTGCTAATGTACAAGAATTTCGTTTCCAATAAATTGGATTTTACTCTTTTTTCTCTTAAAGAATCAACCATGGCAAAATATTGTAGTCAATGAGAAAAGTGAGGTCGTTGAATCTAACGGATATATAATTGAAATTTTGAAGGAATTAAGTTCAAAATTGAATTTTTCGTAAGTAAAAAGTAAACCATAAAACAAGCTCAAATTATTCGAATTTTCTATTTATTGCTTTTATATTTTACAGTTACACATTGCGTTCTTTAGACACTGAAGAAAATTTAAAATATTTGGATGTTAATGTAATATTTTAATTTAATTTATGAGTTCCATACTCTGATGAAAATATTTCGATAGAAGAATTTAAATATTTTTTTTCAATTTCATTCTGTAGCATCCAAATTATTTGGGATCAACAACCAATGTCCTTACGAAAAGATTAATCCAGGACATAAACGAAAAGAAATATTTTATGATCGCTGCTGGTGTTACAATTGATCAAACTGAAGCTGTACCATTCAATTTTACAATACCCGTTACAACACAAGAATACACATTTATAGTTCAAAGACCAAGTGAACAAAGTCGAATGTACCTATTTACAGCACCATTTCAAATAGCTGTTAGTTATTATCATCATTAATCAAACATTTTATTTCTTGGCATGTTTTTTTTTAAATTTATTTTTATTTTTTTCAAACCCACTCTCACTAAGACTTGGGTTTGCTTACTATGTGTGGTCATAATCACGGCACCAGTGCTCTATTACATTAATAAATATGGAGCAGTTAGTACTTTCAGAATAGCAGGATTATGTAAATTGGAAAATTGTTATTGGTACATTTATGGAGCACTATTGCAACAAGGTAATGTGTATACTGAAACCTTATGTTTCCTCATTCGAACATTTTCACTTTGCTTTTATTAGGCGGAATGTATCTTCCAAAGGCAGACAGTGGACGTGTAGTTGTAGGTGTTTGGTGGATTGTAGTCATCGTATTAGTAACTACATATTGTGGAAATTTAGTTGCTTTTCTCACATTTCCAAAATACAATGCAGGAAATGATTATTTATCAGATATTTTTGAACATAACGAAATTAATATATTTGGCGTTCGAAACGGGACCTATTTTGCAAAATATGCAAGAGTAAGCAAAAATTTTACATGAAAGGGAGTGATAAGTGAATGAATTAAAATTGCTTGATTACAGCATTCAATTAGAAGTGATATAAAACAGTATATTGAACATGCATCATTTTACAATGATGCATCTCAGGAAGATCTTGATTCTGTACTCAAAGGAAAAAGAGCAAATATTGATTGGAGAATCAATTTACAATTACGAATGCAACATGATTTCGATAAGCATAAAATCTGTAATTTCATTTTAGGTAAAGCTAAAGAATGTCTTAAACCCAAGAAATTTTTAATTGTTCTATGAATTTTATTTGTTTTAGGTAAGGAAGATATTATGAGCGAGAAAATTGGTTTAATTCTGCCGGCTGGAAGTCCATTTCTTGAATTAATTAATGATGAAATAGTACGATTACAAAAATATGGCTTTTTACATAAGTGGCATCAGCGATATTTTCCCCCTAACGATAGATGCAGTATGGGAATACAATCTAGGCAAATTATTAATCACATGGTTGATTTAAACGATATGCAGGGTTGCTTTTTGGTTCTTTTAATTGGTAGATAAAACTATATCCGAACTTTTTTTTCTATTTAATTTATAATCAACATTTCTTTAAAGGTTTTCTATTTGGTACATTTATTATACTTTGTGAATTCTTAGTTCATCATTGCCGTAAACCAAAAGAGGATCAAACTAAATTTATAAATTAAAATTATTCTAGCCCCTGAGACGTAACTATTTAAAGTTTGTTTTCACTTTTCACATGATTCTGCCTTGATGCCTCCAAGTTCAAAAGAATTGGATTTTCAAACACCGGTGCAAATAATTAAGATTTACAAATATTTATGTTTTGAAGCAAAAGAAAATAACATATAAATTTTCAATTATAAATTCTTATCGTTTATTTAATCTTTGTTGCGTGTAAACAATGCATGTAAATGAATGCAAATAAAATTTTATGGAAAGATATTCAAAAATTTACATGTAATCCCATTTTATGATGAATTTGCATTGGGTCCACGACGACGACCAAAACCTTGTACAACATTTACGAAACGACGGTTATATTGAATCCTTCTTTTAGCACGTCCAGTTTTTCGTTTTCTTTTTTCTTGTTTTTCAACTTTTGGTGTTTGGCCCTTAACTTTTCCAGCACGAGCTAAAGATCCATGCACTTTACCTCCAAGTAGTGGTACATTGACATCAAGTTCAAAAGATGAAAGATTTTTAACTAAAATATTATCATCCACAACTGTTCCATCATTGTTAAGGATTAAATCTTCGTAGCCAACACCTTTTCGTTCAGCATACTGGATCTGTGGAAAATACAAACAAAAAATTAGAACATGAAACGTATTTATACTTTGTTCACTAGTTGTATGCTATTAAGGTCTTATGGGAGGGTGTAAAGACTTCTTAATTAAGCTTTTTTTTCTCACAATTTCTAATTAGTTTCATAATCTTGCAATATGGGATGTATTTTTTAAATATCAATATATAATCATATAAAATGGTACTACTTTAGATAGTTTCCATAAGTCTTTAACTCCATAGAATCAGCGGACAGAGTATAGTAATCTAATTAACAGCAAATTTTATCAAATAGGAAATAATTAGAATTTTCCAAAGTACTTCAAGGTCAATTTGATTATATATGTGGAGAAAATATAAATTTTGTAAAGTATGCACTTAAGTGAAATGAAATTATAGTAAATAAATTGCGTACTTATACTCTACATACGATTTGCTGACGTAAATTAAATAATGAAATTATTCAATGATCTATTGCAAATGATTAATAAGTATTAAATGGTGTAACATTAGAAATGCACACAACACAATCACAATCACTGACGGACTTTCAAAAATAAAAATAATCACAAAAAATTTGAACTTACTTTAACATCTTTAATATTTTCTTCGGGTGAAACATGAATAGTTTCTGTTTCTCCAAAACCTCTAACAAATAGCAACATTTTTACAAATTTACAGCACGTGGAAAAAAATAATCCTTAGCTACTTTCAATTTTTACTGTAATAGAATGAAGAAAATTGAATTTTCTTTAGTATTAAAATTTCCAAAATACTTTTCTAATTATTTTAATAATATTATCAAGTAATTTCCAATGTAATAAAAGCAAGAAAACAATAAATAATTAGAAGAACCTTACTTATAAATCTGTGTTTTGCAGAAGTATAATACCAAAAGGATAGAAAATATGGCGATAGCCGACAAAATCACTATTTGACAATTGATATATTTTGACATTCGATGTTATTTTTTGTAATTCTATGTGTTCGCATTCATTCATAAAATGTTACCGCTTTCCCAAAATTATCTAAGGTTAAACTTTGATGGTAAACATTCCATTTTTTATATTATAGTAAAATGAAATGTTTTTAAAAAATGGAAGAGAGCACGATTGATGTAAAATAGCGATATGACTCAACTATTGCGAACTAAGTATTACGAAAATCTGACAAAAATCTTATAGTGTGAAAATAGACTTAAATCTACTCACCACGTCAGCTGCAGATGTAACTTAAAAAGTTAAAAATTTATAATTTCTATTATATGGTAAGACTGACAAGTGACAAGTCGATATGTTATTCGAAAAGAAAAAGCGATGCACAAAATGTACTTTTGTGTGTGTGAATTTTTCCCCACATTTTGAATAAAATCAAATGTATAAGAAGAAGAAGAAGAGAAAAATTGTATGGTAGTAGTGAAGTGCTTGCTTTGCTTGTTCTGTGCTTCAATTCAATTTTTGAAAGGAGAAGCAAGAAAAAAGTATTTTATAAAATTATAAAAGAAAATAATCAAATGGTGGTAGTTTACATAAAATTTAATAATATTGAATTTTGTTTTTTTTTTTCTTAAAATTTAAGTGAATTAATTGCATATTCAATGTATTATCAAATTTTAGTTTATAGTTTAATTAAAAATATTTAAAAAAGTGGAAAAAGAATTTTTAAGAAGAAAAAAATAGCTTTCATAGCATATAAAAATTTTAAGAGGAAAAAAAAAAGAAAATCTTCAAAGATACAAGATATTAAACACATACTATGAGTACGACGACAACTACCACGAATATGTATCGAGTGGGAGGTACGTGAGACTTGACTACTCTGTGTGTTGCATGCATATTATGCACATTCCTTCATAATATTTTTGTTTTCATTTTCTTTTTTTTCCATCAAATTAAAAATATAAATACATATTTTGACTAATTGATTAATTTTCATTATGAATACTAGATTTTTTATTACAATATATTCCCTTTTTCGTTTTGTTTATATCCATACATCTATTTTACACACCTTTCATGCTTTGATTTGTGTCAATTTCATTCAAATCTCCAAAAGCCAAAAAACCTCTAAAATATTTATTGCACACTACCAAAAATGTTAATTGATTTTACCATTTAGATTATGTGTATTTTGACACATCATCATCATCTCCATATCAAATACGAAGAATAGAAGAACTTAATAAAACACCATCCGGTAATGTTGAAGCAAAAGTTATGTGCTTTTATCGTAGAAGAGATTTACCAGCGCCGTTGGTTCAATTAGCCGATAAACATCAAAGTAAGTATCTGACACAAATGTTTAACAATTTTTCACGCAAGTACCAGCATAGTGCACAAAATCAATCTTAATTTCTTTTTTCTTTTTTTTTTTTCAGTTTCATTAGAAGATGATTCATTGAGTCATACTGATGCAATTGAATATAATGTTGATAAACAAGAAATTTTATCATCAAAACAAAGACATCAAATTAAACATAGGGAATTATTTTTATCTCGACAAGTTGAAACACTGCCGGCAACACATATAAGAGGAAAATGTTCGGTTACATTATTAAATGAAACTGAGTCTCTCAGCAGTTACTTAAACAAAGATGTAGGTTTTATTATTTTCAGTTTTTTTAAATCATGGAATGTAACCTGGATTTTCTTTCCTTTTTTGAAGGATACATTTTTTTATTGTTTAGTATTTGATCCAAATCAAAAAACCTTATTAGCTGATAAAGGTGAAATAAGAGTTGGTGCTCGATATCAGACTGAAGTTCCTCCTATATTAAAATCGAATGATTTAGATGACAGAAAATTAGAAAATTTGGAAACATTGATATGGACACCAAATAATAATTTAAATGATCGAAAAATTGATCAGTATTTGGTTGTATCAAGATCGATTGGAACATTTGCACGAGCATTAGATTGTAGCAGCAGTATAAAACAACCATCATTACATATGTCAGCAGCTGCCGCTAGTAGAGATATCACTTTGGTAATAATACACTGTTTTTGTTTTCCACAAAATATTTTAAGTCATAGAATGAAAAAATGACACTTTTGTCATTACTTTTCAGTTTCATGCTATGGACACTCTTCATAAAAATAATTATTCACTTGAAGATGCAATGTGTTCACTTGTACCATCTAGTGGTCCTGTATTATGTCGAGATGAAATGGAAGAATGGAGTGCATCTGAAGCAAATCTATTTGAAGAAGCTTTAGAGAAATACGGAAAAGATTTTAATGATATAAGACGTGATTTTGTAAGTTAATGATAAAAGACATGATTATGTTTCCATTATTTGTAATTATTAGTCAGTAATTAAAATAATTTTTTTCTCTTTACTATTAAAGCTTCCTTGGAAGACATTGAAAAATATGGTGGAATATTATTACATGTGGAAAACAACCGACAGATATGTTCAACAAAAAAGAGTTAAAGCTGTTGAGGCTGAATCAAAATTAAAGCAAGTTTTCATACCGAATTACACAAAAAATACTCCAAACATTGGCAACAGTGCAAAAAATATGTATAACGGAACGACGGGTACTAATGGAGATAATGTATCTTTAATGGGAAAACCATGTGAATCATGCTCAACAATGTCGTCTACACAGGTAATATTTTTGTACATGAACATGGTGATTATTTAATTTATTCTGATTAATTTTAGTGGTATCCATGGGGTCCTACACATGTTAATTGCCGTTTATGTCAACTATGTTGGAACTATTGGAAAAAATATGGAGGATTAAAGGTTGCGAACAGATTAACAGACAGTGAAACAGAATTAATTAAAAAGAAAGTTGGAGAATTTGATGATGAACGATTGAATGATATGTCTAACAGACAACAACATAGGTAAAGAGAAATTTCTTTTTTATTGTTCTAATGTTCGACTTCTGATTTCATATGTTGGTACAGATGTTCGATTGTAAGTTGTGGTAAAGAATTCAAATTAAAAACTCATCTTGCTAGACATTATGCCCAAAGTCATGGTATCGCTATCCGTTCTGGTTCTCCACGGCCAATAATGAAAACTCGTACAGCATTTTATTTGCATACAACCCCTGCTACAAAGTTATCACGGAAATTGTGTAGAGCTATTATAAAGCCACGTAAAGCAGCACGTCAACCATCATTCGTTATAAATATACAAGCAGTTAAACAAGAATGTAAGTCATAATTTTTGATTTAATTGAATTGTCACAATGAATAAATTTGTGTTTTTCAAAATAGTTGCAACTCAATTAGCTGCAAGAAATCAAAATGAAATTAAAGGATTACTGCTATACAGAAAAAAAGACAGAGGTAGTGTCACAAAAATAGCCAATCGTTTAGGTAATCCAGGATCAGGATCAAATGAATGGCTTGTGTTAACGCCGAAAGAAAATATACCAAAACCAGAAAAG
Organism: Anthrax anthrax; assembly: GCA_963971155.1. Lineage (NCBI taxonomy): Eukaryota > Metazoa > Arthropoda > Insecta > Diptera > Bombyliidae > Anthrax > Anthrax anthrax. Next base: position 26,906,155 of record OZ020119.1, read on the forward strand.
GTTGCATTTCCAAAACCGCCAAAAGCACCAGATGGTAGTTTATTGTATGATCGGATTCCTAATAAAGCAGTTATAGAACCAGAAAAAATTACAAGTCCAGCAGTAATGAAAAAGAAAAGAGTGCAAGACGATTCAAATAGTGTTGAAAGTAAGTGAAAAAATTTAATTTTTTAATTTTTCTTTTTGTAAAAAATTTTAATTGATAACTTTTGTATAGGTTTAGGGCCAGTAGGACCACCACCTAAAAGACCAAATAAAGATCCAATGCCTTCACATAGACCGTCTCCTGAACAGTATGCAGCAATGATGGCAGCTGCAGCTGCAGCAGGACAACCATTCCCTATTCAACATGTAAGTTTTAATACTATTAACCATTTTTTTGTAAAAATTTTGTACACTATGTGATTACATTTAACAGCTAAATGGAAAACCAAAAATCGCACAAATGGCCAGAACCGGTTCAGGACGAAAACAAGTAATTAGTTGGATGGATGCTCCAGACGATGTGTATTTCAGGGCAACCGAAGCAAGCAAGTAAGTAAATTCGTAGATATAAAATTAGTCAATTTTTTGTTCAAATTTCATTTTATTTTATTTCTTTTTTCAGAAAAGCACGAAAGTCTTTAACACTTATTGAATTACGACGTGCAGCACGTAAACCATGGAGAAATTTACATATGATGAATAAACCACCAATAATTCCGAATTCAAATGATTTACAGGTTGTGATTTTAGACTGACCTGATCGTCATCCACCACACCCATACGCTATGGATGCACTATTGAATTAAATGAAGTTAATTAATGATAATTGAAGCAAGCTCTCCGAATATGAAAAGAAAAACAAATATAGATACATAACTTAGATGTGTAATCGTCATTGAGTTTTTTTTTCGTTCTCTTTTTTTATATGATAACACAAATGGCATGTAATGCATTACGAATACATGGTTTAACATTTTTCTCATAAAATAACACATTTTGCTATCCTTCCATTTTAATAAAATAAAATGAATGAGAATGAGAAACACATTTTATTTAGAATTAAGTGAAAAACACAACGTTTTTGTGAGGTAACATAAGTAAAAACCGCATTATTTTACACTTCTTATAAATTTTAAGCATAGAAGATAACTCAAAATGAAGAAAACATAAATAAAAATAGTAATATTTAATAGCAAGTATCTTGGCAATCACATAAAATTGTATAAATTACATATATGGGTAATATGTATTTTGAAGTAAAATAAAAAAAACAAAAAAGCATATAAAATGGTTAAAAAGTAATGTCAGGAAAAATATTTAAATATAATGATAATAATGGTATTTTATTCAAAACAAGTTTTTTTCAATTTAAAATAATAAAAAAAGAGATTCTGTACTGTATGATTAAATTAAGTCAAATAAAACTTATTCTATTATTCATTCTATACTTAAAAGAAAAATATCTTTATTGTTTTAATCTTCGATAGCCAGAAATGGAAGAAACAAATTTTCTACAAGTCAAATCAATTTAACGGATGTATAGGTAACTCAAAGTCGATATTTAGATCGCTACATTCATTGTAGAACTGTCTTTGTTTTTGTAATTGGAAAAAATTTAATTTTTAATCAACTATTTTTTTTTTTTATTAAACAAACAAAATAACATAAAGTACAATAAATTGCTAAACTCTTTAGAGTACCTTTTAGTAACAAATTTTTTTTGTTCCAATTCCAACACATACATATATATTATACATAAAATTAAGCAGCAGACATTAAAGTAAAAAGACAAAATAAAAGAAGTGCAAATTGTATTAAATCCTTTAAATGAAAATTAATTTAAAAAACGAATTGACATTTTTTGTTCAACATCTGTGCGTTCTAATGCTTTACAAAAATCATCAAATGATATTTTCCCATGACAGCATTGATCAGCTTCCATAATTGTACGTTCAGCAATACTCATTAATTGATCTTGACTTATATTAGCACCGACCATCATATGTAAAATATTTAAAAGTTCATCACGACTAATCACACCATCATCATCTAGATCGTACATTTTAAAGGCAACTAGAAAATTTAAAAAAAAATTGCCAACAAATTAAAATTAAAATTATTCTTAATAATTTTTACAAAATTCGCATCATATACATAATCGAAGTATATTACATTTTAATTTTTCTTCTCTACTATTTAATGTATTGGGCTTGCCCTTTTTTATCGGTCGAAAATGTGCTAATACATGCATAAATTGACGAAAATTAACTCTATCGTCATTACTATCTGCAAAGAAAGCATGTACAATACGTTCACATAATGGATTAATAGCAAGTTCTGGTATTCGTAAAAAATCCTCTCTAGATAATGTACCACAATCACCACGATCTAATGATGTAAATCGTGAATATAAACGTTCAATTTGACTAGGAGTAACTAAAAAATAAAATATAAAAAAATTATATAAGTTATGATCATTCGTGTAAAGTGATTTTATTTTGATAAAAAATGAAAAGATAATGAAAGTAACAGCTATTGGACCTTAAACTTTAAAAAAAAATTTAAATGTCATATGACCAAATAGCACTGAACCATGGAAAAAAATACTAAAAAATTAATGGTAATTGCGTATACAAAAATAAATCTGATTTAACTTATGTGATTTCTTACATCCAGTTTCCTCTTGAATTTGAGCAATTTCTTCTTCTCGTAATAATAATGATGATTTATTACCCATTTTTCCTAATTTTAAATTGAATAAATTATTTACAAGTTTAAAAAAAAAAACTTCTACTTTGTATTTTGACTTCTTGTTTTTTTTACTAATTAATGTACACAAACAAAATCACTTTTTTCCTTGTTAATATTTAACTTTAACATTTACCAATTGGCAATTACCATTAGCATTTGTATTGTAATTGTACTTATTACATTATTATTCTGTATGTTAATGTTTTGTCGTGCCGTCATTTTAGACAGCTCTACATAACTGAACTGTGGTAACTGTGCAAATAACACTGTTTTACCAACTTCACATAAACGATAAAATAGTGCTCGACTGCTCCAGAAGAATTTTAAACTCGGTTATGTCGGTTACATTTTCATGTTTTTATAAACTCAAACAAAATAAAAATCCATAAATTTTCAATTTTTCAATTATTTTCAACTTATCGAGTGTAAATAATTCAAATTTTCTACATATTACTTCGTTCGAATTCTCAATTTTTTTCATTTTCCTTTTTCAAAGTGAAAATTCTTTCGAATAACTTTTTTAATAACTCAAAATGGCAATCCAAAATCCTAGTATTATTGTCATTGTCAATATAAGTGGTGTTTGACTAGGAAAGAAGAAGATACACAATTTAAATAATTTTTTAATTTGAATTGAATTTCTTTATGTTGTGTTTTAAGAAGTAGATGTGTTGAGAAAGAGATTTTGTATTTCTTTTTCTTTAAAAAATTTCAATTATTTATTAAAAATATTTTGAGTTAAGAATTAAGGACGAATTAAATTAAGAAATAAACAAAATAAAAATGTCGTACCATTATGTGGTTACAGCTCAAAAGCCAACTGCTGTTGTTGCATGTGCAACTGGTAAGAATAAAATTCTTTGTGAAGAAAAATACAACATAAATGCAAAATTTAAAATGAAGAAAATGATGTTTGGTTAGACCGGTCCGGTAAATTTATTTAAATTGTATAAATTAGATCATTTAATTTAGTTGATGAAAATTGTGATTCATGCAAATTATATCAAAGCAAAGAAATATCAATTTTAAGATTTTCCATTGGTTTCTATTTAATTTGTAGACGACCACAAAATGAATTTATCGATGTGTCAAAACAAAATAATAGAAAATGGACAATTTGGCGGCACTTTGGCACAATTGTATCTGTTTTCTATTTACGTTTTACAATAAAATTAAGCACTTCATCTCTGATCTTTAGAAATTTAATATTTATATCAACATGATATTTGTATACCATTTTTTTAAAAATAAAATTTATAATAACCCAATACATATTTTTGACATTATAACCAAATGATCTTATTTTATTATAGGAAATTTTACATCACCTGGAGATTTAAATTTGATAGTAGCAAAAAATTCTCAACTTGATATTTATTTAGTTACACCAGAAGGTCTAAGACCATTAAAGGAAGTTAACATTTATGGTCAGATAGCAGTCATGAAACATTTTAGGCCAATGGTAAACGACTTCAGTTTTGTACAAATTTTAGTTTTTTAATTGGCTTTTTCTTTTTGTAAACGAAAATTGAATAGGATAAAAAGAAGGATTTAATATTCATTTTAACTCACCGTTTTAATGCGATGATATTAGAATGTAAAATGGTCGATGATGATATTAATATTATTACGAAAGCTCATGGAAATGTGTTTGATCAAGTTGGAAAAGTTTCAGAAGGTGGTATTATGGCTGTTGTTGATCCAAAAGCTCGTGTAATTGGAATGTGTTTATATGTTGGTGTATTCACAATTATACCACTTGATAAGGACACAAGTGAACTAAAGGCAACCAGTTTAAGGTAAGTATAAATTGTAAAAATGATACATTCTAAATTTCTATGTACACTTTAGGAATATTCGTATAAATTTCAGAATGGATGAACAACAAGTTTATGATATTGAATTCCTTCATGGATGTGCAAATCCTACAGTTATTGTTATTCATAAGGATAACGATGGTAGACATGTAAAAACTCATGAGATCAATTTAAGGGAAAAAGAATTTATGAAAGTTGCGTGGAAGCAAGATAATGTAGAAACTGAAGCAACAATGTTAATTCCAGTACCGTCACCTTTAGGTGAAATTTCAATTATAAATATGCCTAATTAAACAAATTTTTCAATATTCCAAACAAATTTTTGTACTTTATGTAGGTGGTGCCATAGTTATTGGTCGAGAGTCCATCGTTTACCATGATGGTGTCACGTACGTAGCTGTTGCTCCTTCAATATTCAAAGTAAGAAAAATCTTTTATTAAAAATACAACAAACTCCAGTAACATTTTTATTTATTTATAGCAAAGCACCATAAACTGTTATGCAAGAGTAGATCCAAAAGGACTTCGTTATCTTTTAGGAAATATGTATGGTCAATTATTTATGCTATTTCTAGAAACTGAAGAAAATGGTAAAGGTGGTTATTCCGTTAAGGATTTAAAAGTTGAACTTTTAGGTAAGAAAAAAAAAGTAAATAAAATATTTTTGATGTATTATATAAATTATTTTTAATTTAATAAAAATTTTAGGTGAAATATCCATTCCTGAGTGTATAACATATTTAGATAATGGAGTGCTTTTTATTGGTTCAAGACATGGCGATTCTCAACTTGTCAAACTAAGTACAACTGTTAATGAAAACGGATCCTACGTAATTCCAATGGAAACATTTACAAATCTTGGTCCAATATTGGATTTATGTGTAGTAGATTTAGATCGTCAAGGACAAGGTCAAATAATTACATGTTCAGGAAGTTTTAAAGAAGGCTCATTGCGAATTATTCGAATTGGAATAGGAATACAAGAACATGCTTGCATTGATTTGCCAGGAATAAAAGGGATGTGGTCATTGAAAGTCGGTATTGATGATAGCATTTATGAAAATACTTTAGTATTAGCTTTTGTTGGGCATACTAGAATATTAGCGTTAACCGGTGAAGAAGTGGAAGAAACAGAAATACCAGGATTTCTTAGTGATCAACAAACATTCTATTGTGGCAATGTAGATTTTGATCAAATAATTCAGGTAACACCATTAACTGCTCGTTTAGTTAAATCTCATAATAGAACATTGGTGAGTGAATGGAAACCACCGGGAGATAGACGTATTGGTGTAGTTGCATGCAATTCAGGTCAACTTGTATGTGCTTCAGCATGTGAAGTATACTACATTGAAATTTATGACGGAGAATTGATTGAAAGATGTCATACAACTTTATCATATGAAGTTGCATGTTTAGATATTACACCTCTTGAAGATAGAAATTCGAAATCAGATTTTGTGGCTGTTGGTTTATGGACAGATATTTCTGCTATCATATTAGCCTTACCTGATCTAAATGTACTATACTCAGAGAAATTAGGTGGAGGTAAATAATGAGATCTCTCTGTTTCTGAAAATTATCTAAATCAAATTTAATTGAATTTTATATACATTTTTTTTTGTTTTTTTGTTTTTAGAAATCATTCCACGATCAATTTTGATGACCACATTTGAAGGGATTCATTATTTACTTTGTGCTCTTGGTGATGGTTCAATGTTTTATTTCACATTAAATAAATTAGATGGATCATTAACTGACAAAAAGAAAGTTACATTGGGAACACAACCAACAATATTGAAAACTTTCAAATCATTCTCAACAGTTAATGTATTCGCTTGTTCAGATCGACCAACTGTAATTTATTCATCAAATCATAAACTTGTATTTTCGAATGTTAACCTAAAAGAAGTAAATCACATGTGCTCACTTAATGCTGAAGCATACCCAGATAGTTTAGCATTAGCAACAAAAAATTCCGTTATATTGGGAACAATTGATGAAATTCAAAAACTTCATATTCGTACGGTGCCATTAGGTGAAGGACCAAGACGTATTGCTTATCAGGAAAGTTCTCAAACATTTTGTGTATCAACAATACGTATTGATATTCAAGAATCTACTGGTTTAGTACCGTCACGTTTAAGTGCATCAACACAAACACCAAATATAACAACATCAAGTAATGCTTTAGCAAAACCTGGTGCTGGAACTTCAGCTAGTAATACCGAAATTGGACAAGAAGTTGATACAAATAATCTTTTAATAATCGATCAAAATACATTTGAAGTATTACATGCACATCAATTTATGCAATCTGAGTATATTGTATCACTAATGTCAGCTAAATTAGGTGAAGACCCTAATACATACTATGTAGTAGCAACAGCATTAGTTTATCATGATGAACCGGAACCAAAAGTTGGACGAATTATAATATTCCATTATAATGATGGAAAACTTACACAAGTTGCTGAGACAAAAATCGATGGTTCATGTCATGCACTTGTTGAATTTAATGGTAAAGTTTTAGCAGGAATTAATAGTTTTGTAAGATTATATGAATGGACAAATGAGAAAGAATTACGAATGGAATGCAATATACAAAATAACATTTCTGTATTGTATTTAAAAGCGAAAGGTAAATTTAGAGAAATAAATATTTTGATTTTTCGATTTCCACAATAATTTTTTTTTCCATTTCAGGAGACTTCATCTTAGTTGGCGATTTAATGCGATCTATGACTTTATTACAGCATAAACAAATGGAAGGTATATTTGTGGAGATAGCTAGAGATTGTGATCCAAAATGGATGAGAGCAGTAGAGATTATCGATGATGATACATTCTTGGGATCAGAAACGTACTGCAATTTATTTGTATGCCAAAAGGATAGGTAAATAATAACGATAACAAAGAACATTTAGTTAATTCAGGTCCTTTTTTTCACCAAAGAAAATGTTTGTTTTGTAAATATTCTTTAGTGCTGCAACAACAGATGAAGAACGTCAACTGTTACCAGAAATTGCACGTTTTCATTTAGGTGATATTGTTAATGTATTCCGACATGGTTCCTTAGTTATGCAAAATGTTGGTGAACGTACAACACCAACACAAGGTTGCATTTTATATGGCACTGTAAATGGTGCTATAGGTATCGTCACACAAATACCACAAGATTTTTATGAATTTTTACATAGTCTAGAAGAGCGTTTAACGCATACGATTAAATCAGTTGGTAAGATAGATCACTCATTTTGGCGTAGCTTTTTAACATGCCAAAAAACCGAACCATCTGAAGGTTTTATTGATGGTGATTTAATTGAAAGTTTCTTAGATTTAAGTCGAGATAAAATGAAGGAAACAGTAGCTGGCTTAGAGGTAATAAATAAAAGGAAAATTTAAGAAAGATTATCAAGTTGGTTAACTTACATTTTTTTTTGTATGTTCATATTTTCAGATAAATGTAAATGGTGTTAAACAAGAAGCAACTGTAGATGATGTTATCAAGATTGTTGAGGACTTAACAAGAATTCATTAAAAAAAATACGAAAAAGATGTATTTTATAGTTAAGAAAACAGATACAAAGATGTCAATGAAAAGAAAAATCAAATTTAATTGAAGTTTTTAACTATTTTTCTTTTTGTTTGCAATTTTTCTTTAATTTACTATTTGAATTTCCTAATCATGTATTTTTCTCTTTTAATGTTTGTGTTCAATGTAGTAAAGATATAAAAAGAAAAAAAACAGAAAATGTAAAATTAAAAAAAACGTTTTTCTAATTGTTATTATTTTTTATAAATTTGAATCAATAATTTTTAAAAATGTTTTAAATACAGAGATCATATCTAAATATCAATTTTTACAGTCTAGGTATATGTTCTGAATGTTTCTTTTGGACATGAACAGTGTTGAGTTGTTCACATCAAAACTTAAAAAAAAAAAATTCAAATGAACTAATGATCAAAGTATAAAGAAAAGATCAAACCTTTTAAATTCTTTAGAAATCATGAAGTAAATTTAAAAATAGAAAACTTTGTTTATGTATTTTGTAATCATAAGGTCTTGAATTATATTTTATGAACTTTTCAAAATGAATACACACGAATGCTGTTGTGCTGGTAGCGGGCACATTGATACTGTTTTATAGTCCATCAGAATTTCTTTTTCTTCATAATAAATTATAATTGATTTATTTATTATTATTATGGCTTTGAAAATATAAAATTTAATATTTCTAATTACCACAATTTTTTTTTTTTTAATTTGTAATTTTATATGAATTTCTGTGGTAAAGTCATTCAATATAAGGTCAGAAAAATATAATCATCATCGTGTACTGTAAATAAATGATCAAATACACATACATATGTATGTGACTACAAGGGTATGTGATGTGTGTACTCTAAATAGTCTAAATACAAATCATTACATTACATTATTAACAAGAGAACATTTAGAAAGAATTTCAAAACAGTACAAACATAATTCGTATTTTTATTATACAGAACAGAGAGATTTATTTATTTATGCTGTTACTTTTTTTTTGTTTTCTACACTTCAACGGTAGACATATTGGCATCAATATAATAAAATAAAATTACAAACATTTTTTTTACGATGATTTCAAAACATATAAATCTCAAATTTCATTTTGAGCTCCAGTATAGTACACATCACTATACTTTATGATTTCTTGTATTTTATTTGTGGATATTTTATTATGTATTTTTTTGTTATAAGTCTTAAAAAGTTTATATGTGATGATTGCATATATATATGTATGTATATTGTTTTTCTTCCTCCTTTATTTTTCTAATATGTTTTGTATGTGTGTATGTTCGCCTACATTAAAAATAAAATAACGATATAAACTTAAACATGTTGTATATTGGTTGTATATTCCTGCATCATTATTCATCCAGATCTAAAACAAAAAAAAAAGGAAAAACGAATAAATAAAATAATAATAATAAAACAGTCCTTCAAACAGCTTCTGGTATAGAATATCATTACACATAATACTGTATGAGCTGTATATTATGTATGCATATATGTAGGCTGCATAATGTATACATATAGTGGAGTCAAAAGTAAAGTGATTGTTTTATTATTGGAACATTATTCAGTCACTTTTTTTTTAATGTACGTTATGTATGGATGTATGTATGTATTTTTATTTGTATAACACGGTATAAAAGATGGAAAATAAAAATAAAAAAGAAAAAGGAAAATACATCAAGAAATATAAACTATATATAAGCATAACGGGCACTCTATATAGAAGACTATACAATTGTACCCAAATTGTAGTGTTTAAGAAATAAAAAAAAAAAAAAACAAAGAAGGAAAAATGCATATAAAACGGTAATGAAGCTTAAAAAGAGGTTGGTTATTTGATGATGAAAATAAGATGCATTTTCATTTTTATTTTTAATTTTTTTTTTTTTTTTGATTTTTCAATTCATTGCAATCACAATCAACCCAAGCAGCCTAGAGTGTATTGTACACAAATTAGGTAGTTGGTGTATCTTATAAATTGTACAATACACAACGTTATGTACATATCATCATATTATTATGTATTTAGTTTTTAATGTGCTTCACCGTCATCGTCATCATCCTTTTTTTTTTTTAAATAAAAAAAATAAAATATGTATAAAAAAATTCTTAGTCTTCTATAAGATTTTTTTCAGTACCTTCTTTCTTTATAATGGAAATGTACATATACACTTCATGGATTTACAGTGTATCTACACACACATGTATATGAATGAATGAACATAAACATTTGCCCGTATTTAAATTTAAAATTAAAACTGATCCGACGACAACGACGAGCATGGAGAATATACTTTGCCTTTGCATACAACAACAAATACACATAACATGCCGCGATGATGATGATAATGACGTTGATGATGCTATTTACAAATTGTTGTTTTAAAAATGAATTCTGTTCATTTATTATACTGGAAGGCAACATACAGAACATACACGATATATGACGACAGGATAAAAAAATTTTTTTTTCAAAAAATAAATATAGGAATAATTTTTCTTTTTTTTCCTTTCTTTCTGTTTTTTACGTACTCGTATATTCAATCAATAATTATAGCTGTGTATAGTCAATGTTTGATTTCCTTTTTTGTAATCATTTCATATTCGGAGTTTAGTACGTACGTATGTATACGATTTATTTCGGAACACATGGATTTCTTTTGTATAACGTTGAAAATTGATGCATAATCGTTACAAATTCTCATTTAAATGGGAGTATGTATTAAAAAATATTTTTAATTAGCAGTGGTATAAAAATATCTCTGTGTGCCAATGGATTGAACAAAAAATCGCGTAAAAAATTTTGAAAAAAAAATTTTATTTATTTATTTTTATAAGGACAAGTGAAAATAAGTGATTTTTTGGGGGTTTTCAATTGAATTTCAAAAATATGTAGGTACTTACATTTAAATATATCTGTATGTACAAAAGCAGGAGGAGCATAGAAAACGTTTTTAGTTTCGTTAATTTTTCTATTCAAAAAAAAAAAAAATTTTTTTTTAATTTTAAAAATTTAAAATTTTCGAAGTAAAAGTGTTGTAAACACAAAAAAGGAGCAAAAAAAAGTTGTTAAGGAGGTCATATAGTGAAATTTTAATTACCAAGTGAATAATAAAAAAAAAAGTTGCTAAAAATTGTTAAGAAAAAAAAATTAAAAAATTATAACTACTAAAATGTGTTAACGCAAAATAAAAATTGCATGTACATGTGTGTATGAGAATCATGTAATAAAAAAATCTTGTTTGCTATATTTTCATTATACAAAGTAAACAAAAATGTGAATCGTGTATAAAAATAAAAGGGAAATATGAGAAAAAATTCTTTTTGAAAAAATAATATAGGTATTTTACAAAATTTCCTGACAATATTTTAATTAAAAATATAAAAAAGGTTAATTTGCAAAAAAATAACACTTCTGCATATAGTGAAACAAAAATACATCTAATTTGGATTTTTAAATTTTTTTATAAATTGAATGTGTATGATCAAAACTCGTTGAAAGTGTTCTCAAGGATTATAAATACAAATATCTATTCATTCTGATCCTGGGTACCTCAGTCGTAAACTAATTTGTCCTGGAGTTTTGGGACGTTTACACATATCATTCTTGTTCTTTCTCGTCATTGTGGTGTATGTATACCATACATTATGATGTAATTACAGCTGTAAATGGATTACGAATCATTGGACTGTTATTACATTACACCACAAATGTATCATTATTTTGAGAAAAAAATCCTGAATTTAAACACAGAACTAAATACACCTTATAGGAATTCAAAATCCTATAATTTATTTTTAAAGCATATACCAATATAGTCACCTGTGTTTTAAATTGATGCTTCCTCGAATTCTTTTGCATTCAGTTTGTTTTTACTCTCGTGACTCGCGAAAGTACGTGACTATATTTAAAAAATGAACTTGTAATTTAACATGGTTTAAACATCAGTTTTAGCATAGATTTAATTAATTGATGTATTTACAAATAAATTTCAAATAATTGCTTCTCTTTATCAAGTCACAACTTTTGAATTTATTACAAATTAAAATCTCATTTAATATAGTTTTTCTATATTATTACAGTGAAAATGTGCTACATTTCCGTTAAATTAATACTTTCGAATTTAAATTTTAGATTCACAGCTAAAATTTAAAACATTTAGGTACATTTTGACTTAAAACGCGTATATGAAATATTTCATTTTGAAAAAAATGTTTTACAAGCTTTGAAATATTTTGAATTTTGACTTCATCCCTATCGAACCACGTGTGAAAAGAAAAGGTTTGATTTTTTTTAAGTTTTCTACATGCAAAATTTTTATAGATATCTATCTATAATATGTGCAAAGGTTTAAATGAAAATTTCATGAAAACCGAATTTTAAAACATTTTGTAACTTGTACTTTATATGATTTGAAAACTTTGATATTAAGAGAAATATTTTAGATTTCGGTTTGAATGTAATTCGTAACGATTACGACGGTTATTTGTAGGTATATGACAAAGAAAATTATATGTATATGAAATTTCATGAAAAATGTTCATTAAAATAAAAATTTAATCAAATACAAGATATAGAGGTGGTCTATGTTTTTGTTACCGTTTTTCATGTTTGCACCAATGACCAATGTTTCAATCGATTTTTTTTACTAAACGAACACGCATTCAACATTTTGGTGTGTTTTTTTTTTTTTTTGACTAATTTTTATCTAATTTCCGTACATAATTGTCCCATTTTTATGTGCCAAAATATTGTAGCAGCAATAATACAAGAAAGAAAGAACAACAAATTAAATTGAAAACATCATACTAAGAGCATTACAGTATAGTTAATAAGGTTTTTTCTTTGATAAAAAAAGGACATTATTTAAAATTGATAAAAATTAGTTGATAATTCAATTCAGATGCAGATAAAAGGATAAAATAAACATATAAACACTTCATTTCAAGTACGTGATTTTGTGAGTCTAGCAAAAGTAAGTACATACATATTATAGCGTATATAGCAAAAATGCGTATACGGGCATGAATTTTTAATATATTGCATTATTAAAAGTACATTCAAGAAATCATTTTTTTCCCTATATTTTTCTTAATTGAAATTTTCATTTGTTTACCATTTCATCGTGAATATTAAAAATAAAATGAACAAGTCTGAATTCACATTGTTTTTGTTTATAGATTTTTAATACATAGTATTTTCTTTATAAGCATTTGTGAACTATACTCACGCAACATTCCTTGTATATAGACCCTATATCCTGTCTATAAATCCGAAATTTTTTATATCAAAATGTTAGAACAATGAAGTTCTTCTTTCGATCATAAAAACGATCATGATGTGATGACGATTCTATTCAAAAATTTTCTTTTGGTCAAAATTGATTATATTAAAAATTATCTGTAATAGCGATCAAAAGTTTTTCTTATGTTTCCAATGATCATTTCAACATTTTAAAACTGTACGTATTGAATATTAAAGTGTCAATCAAAGAAATTTGTCTTTATACGCATGTATTTGATGTCAATAATTTGTACAGCGAATGAAATGAAAATTTCTTTTCTCACACATGTGTAAATATTCATATGTAGGTACGTACTATATGTATATTTTGATCAATAACCAAATATAAGTAATCGAGTATCTTTTGTTTGGGGAAGTAAATTTCATGTATGTACATATATATGTATATGAATGTACGCATATTCCGTACAGTTTAATGCGGGTTTCTCAAAGGATCCTGCTTAATCGTGGCGATCTCAAACAAAATCTTAAATTTTCTCTTGTTTTGTATAAAAGTATTGCGTGATGTAGATGCTACTACATATTTTATGATTTTAATTTAAAAAATTTGTTAATCCTATTGAAAGATTTTACTTATTTGTTTTATAATTCTTGGCCTGTTCCACTTCGTATTCTCTCAATCCTTTCGAAAAATGATTGACTGTCTCTGTACATCTCATTAGTGCAAATTATTATTTTTTTTTTTTGTTATTTTATGTTTATGCTGTTTCGATTTTGAAAAATTTAAATTGTATATAGGTAGATAATAAGTGAAATAGGTATTTGATTTGGACATGTGAGAATCAAAAAAAATCAAACCTTTTGAATTAAAAAGGTAAAATTTTCTATTTCCGAGCCTGCAACTAAAAGTTAATTTTGGCTTCACTGTACAGTTTCCAACAATTTTGGCCTAGTGCATGTATTGTCCTCAATTCGCAAAACGTTATTTGAATATCTATATTCTAAATTGCATAATGTTGTTTTTTCCGATTATTTATGAAATGCGTATATGTATGTATCTTGATCTTGAATATATCCATGTAAGATTAAGAATATCTGGTCTGTATAAAACCATAAAACTGAGTATCATTTCAGTTAGGCTGACTTAATTTTATATAAATCCAAAATAACGTATGGACAAGCATAGTATTAAGTATTAACGATTTCCATAATAGGTAATTGAATACTTCGTCAATGGGATAAGTATGAATAGGGTAACTGACCCAATTGGCGGACAAGTAGTGGATTTTTTTTTTGAAAATGATATTGAAAATAGCGTGTTTATTTGAAGAAAAAACTGTAAGCACTATTGGATAATTCATTTAGTGTAGATTCATTTATAATTAAAGAAAAATGAAAAAAAAATAATATTATTAACAAAAATAATGCATTTAGAAAAAGGCTGCATTGTACCAATGTACGGACAGCAAAATCCAATTGGCGGACACTCTGGTTCCTATTTGCGGACAAGTTGAAAACCGTTTAAAATTAATTAAATTAAGCGTTTAAATTACTTTTAGTCCTTTAATTAATAAAAAAACTCAAATTCTTGTAAAAACTATAAATAATAATTCATTCGACCACACCTTTAGCAATGTTATAGCGGTTCAAAATTGATGCATTTTCAGTTGACATTTTTTTCAATTTCTTCGCTTAATGTATCGTTTAGTATGTTCTTAACACATTTATAAAAGTCAACAGCGTTTGAATCGAAGAGAAAAAGTCCTTATTTCTTCTATCCAATCCTTAAATTATCGCGGAGGGTTGGCATTTTTAGAACAACTTCTAAAAGTGGACAAAACGTTGCCTTATTCAAACATTTATTTATTTATTTTTTTGTTTTTTTAGCCTGTTTTTAATGATTTGAAAACACTAACGTCTTCTGGTTGATTAATGTGGGTGGTATTCGGAAGAAGTGCATACGAGATGATGCCATTTTTATCACAGAACTCGCTTAATTTAATAGACATATGTGACATATAACCATCTACAAAAAAATCACAAGTCTTTCGATATTACTGTTTGAAAGCAACTTGTCTATTCATTCTGATGTATATTTTTAAAAAACATCCCCTTTCATCTATCCACTTCCAAATTATTCTAGAAACCAATTTTCAGGAATGTTTTTGACAACTTCTTTTGCAGATCTTTAGTATAGAAATACTACCATAGAAAGAAGAATTCTACCATCAGCAAAAAAAACCATGAGAACTCTTAAATTATCATTTTCTTTTCTTGAACCCACTTAACACACGTTTTTGTAACCATTTGATTAAAGAATTTTCCCTGTTGATGGAAAACCCAATCTCATCTGAATTAAATATTCTTGTACGGACCGATCCGATTTCTTTTGAATAACCTTCGAGATCTTGAAACCATTGTTCTAGATACTCTTCACAGAGCTCTGGTTTTATTATTTTCTCCAGAGATACTTTCTGAGATCTCAGGACGGCATTTTGAAAATAAAGAAAACCACTTTCGTCCAAGAAGATTGTCAGAAAATGGACTTTCTCGACCGTCCTCTTTTAAAATACTTTGGATTGTTTTAGAAACTTCATTTTTTTAACTAGAAAACCAAATTTTGTTAATTTTAATATCCAATCTACTTCTTGCTTTTCTTCATAATCAGTTAAAATTGTTTTTGGACCAGTCTTCAGAATTTTTCCGGGTCTTTTTCCAGTTAATCTGTCATGTAAAGTTGATACGAGGATCTTGTACTATTCACTGGCTTTTCTTATCTTCCTTTATCTTTGTTACTGGCTTTTTAATCAAATTTTCTCTATAATTTTGTTTAGACATATTTAATAGAACATTTAATTAGCTGAAATAGGTAGTTTCAATACATAATTTGGTGTAATTTATGATTTTTAATATAAAATATGTAAGGTCCGCAAATAGAAACAACTATTTTTTTGTAATTCCAATTTGTGGACACATTTGTCCGCGAATAGGAATAGCCATAAAATTTGGCTCTTATTGCCGGACTTAAAATTATTCTATTAATAATTTGTTTTTTTTAATTTTTTTTTACAAAAATGCGTTCAAAGTTCGCTTTTTATACTAGAAAACTTATTTTCACTATAATAAATCGACAAATATTTAATTACAATTACTTTTTGTAAAGCCTCCCCCACTATGAAAAAATTAGTGCACTAGATTTAACCTACAATTTTCACTGATGTCACTTAACTAAATTAATTTTTACATGCAAACCGGAAAACTTTTTGGAATAAAATTTTTTCCGGGAAAACAAAAACGATAGTAAAACATTTTAAAACAAGAAAATCAAAATTTGGTTCGGTACAAAAAATTTTACAGCTATATTAATTCGAATTTGTCCGCCAATTGGTTTTGTCCGCCAATAGGAGCATCTACCCTACGTGTTTGTTATGTGAACCAATTTGTGACCAAAACAAACAGATCTTAAATTTGCCAGCGCTATATTAGAAGTTTTACTCAGGAATCAGGATATTTAAAAATAAATTTGCAAAATTCAAATATAAAATTCTTAATATGTTGTCGACAATTAATTCTTCTTTTTCACCTATAGTTTTATTTTTCATTTTTGTTACCTCTCTGATTTGTTACAACACAGAAAATAAAGAAAAACAGAAAGTCGTAATTATACATTAGTTAGATAATAATAAAAGAAATTCCTATGAAAAACTTTTCATTGAAAAAAAAATCAGATAAGCAAAAGAAAACTTTTTATTATTAAACAGTATTGAAACAAATTGAAGATATAAGAATGAGCATATTATTATATTATGATGGTATAGGCTCATCTCATGTGACAATACGAATTTTATATATTTTTATTTAAAATAAAAAGACCCCACAGCCCAGGTGTACGTTGGATACAAAACAGTTTTTTTTCTTTTTAACATTTTCAAATGAGTATATAAAAACAGGCATCTAAACATATTCAAAGAATTATACACACAAACTCTATATAAATAATGGTGAATTTTTAAAAAGAAACAAATAATAACTGATTTAAAATTTTGTATTGCATCAGAACTTACAAATGTATATACCTACTTATGTATACAGGTAATCCTCCTGTGGCACATTTGCAAAAATCTTTACACGTAAGTCAGGTCGTTAATTATATGACTTCGTTTTAAGATGAGAACGGAAATCTTTGTGAACCTTGGAACCTTCGTGTATAGCACGGCCAAATATAACCTACGGCATTGTTTTGTTTTAATAGATATCAAGATCCTCAAGTAGTTTGACTAAATTCAACCATGTTCAAAAGTTTCTTAAATTTGACAATTTTCGGGATTTAAATTCCATTTTTTGTACTTACTTGATACATCCAATTCTTACAACCTGGAATACCTTACCGTATTATGGACTGGTTGCCTGTATAGCATTTGCATACACATCTATACCGTGTAAGCTGTTATTTGTATAAAACAGAATGTCATCGTGTGGGCAAGTGTGGGTATAGCTATATACATATTTACATACATATGTATGTACCTATATATAAGTAGATTTATATAAAAAATGCACGGATATTTTGTATACAAACAAAATTTTGAAAAAAAAAAAACAAATATAATTCATAATGAATACCGTGCATTATTACATATGTTCTGTTTTGTTTTGTGTATGTGTTTTTTTTTTATTATTTTCTATTCTCCATACATACGTATGTATTTTGTTCAAAAAATAGAAAGGCAAAAATTTACAATATACATAAATGACACGTCTCTTCTTTTGTCACATTTATTGTTTAATTTTTTTGTTTGTTTTCTTTTATGAAGAGGTGGTTGGTGCACGGTTACAAAATGTATATTTTTTTGTCAAAATACGTATATGTACATCCATCTGTACATATATAAGTATACATTAAAATTTGATTCATATATGTGCCTTATGCCTACCTTATACACGTGAAATTTGTCGTAAGTCGTAAGTCATAAATGTACAGATTATGTAGACATATTCCTGAAGTATATATGTATCTATATATTGATATCTACATATAGGTATATATTTAAATTGAATTATTGTGTACGCAATCCTTAACGTAAAAAAAAAATGCAAAACGTCTTTCATATATACATATACGTACATATACATATATACATATGTATTTACGCTAAATTACTATAGAGAATATCTGCTAAAATGTAATTTGCATACTAAAAAGTATATTTTGTTTAAAATAACCATAAAGAAAACTGAGTGGTCACAGTCAATTCACTAAACAACACCTTACCCATATTTTTATATTTTATGATTGTATTCTAAGAAATAAGCGTGAAACCCATTAAATATAATATAAAAATTCATGGAATATAAAACATGTACATGTACATATAAGTATATATACATACATAATATGTACGCGAAACTTAGCAGATTTGTAATATACATAATGATACATATATAATATGTAGTACCTAGACCTACATACATACATGGTATAATGTTCATTGTACATGTACACAATATTTTAAGGCTTTTAAAAAAATATTAAAAAATGTTATTTTTTCTTAACTTTGTTTTTGATATGATTGTTTTATGTACACCTATATTTGATTTTTTCACCTTTTTTTTGATTATTTAACAAATTGCAAACAATGTCATAAAAATTATTAAAAACAAAAAGAAAGAAAATTTCCCAATGTAATCTAGAAAAAAAAATATTGCAATCTTACTTTTAATGAAATTAATAAATAAAAGTTACCTATATTCTGTTCACTAATTACACATAGCACATAGCTAAGGCCTTATGGAAAATAGTACCACTTTACGTTATTGTGGTTGTATAGGTAGGTACACATGTATATTGATTTTTAAAAAATTCATCCGATTTTGTAGAAATTTTAAAGATTATGGTAATACATATAGGTACTGCTCGTGAAACATTTTAATTAGAAATTACAAAAAAAAAAAAAAAAGATACAAAAAATACATGTATTTTCTAAGGCCTTAACTGCATATAATTAGTGGACAGAGTATAATACGTACGTGGTATATAGGTACAACGTCACGTCAACGGTCAACGGCGTGTCTACAAAAGTTCTTACTCAATCACGAATTATTACTCTGATAAACATGAGTTCAGAGTTGGATCTAAAAGTTTAGTAAAGTAAATTGAATCACTATATCTATTGCCAGACCAATAGTAGACAATTCATGCAAAAATGTGTACCCGTTCTACGATAGAATTGTGAGGAAGAAATCAGAGTTTCTAGTAAATAGATAGTATTATTCGATATATAAATTTGTTTTATAAACAACATAAAAATCTTTAATTTATTTAAATATTTTGAAACTAAAAATCACTTAAAACAATTACATAATGCCTGTAATATTTAAAAAAATATTCTGTATCTCTGCTGATGTGTAAATATGAGAATTTATGAATATACAACAATAACAAACTATACGTATACGTATTACACACAGATTGAAACAATTTTATGCATCATTGATTTAGTAATTGATCCAATAAGACGGGCTTCCGTAATTTAAGAACAATAATAATAATAAAAAAAAAAATACATGCTGAGGGTTCATGGGATGTTTATACACACAAATCACATTCATTTCTCCATGTATGCATTATTACACAAATTAATAATGGTTTTACGTGAATGTACATATATGATATAGAATTTGAGTATGTGTTTATAATAGAGAAAAATTTGTAAAGTGTAGATGATGTCCCTTTACAAAAACAAAAAAAAAACAAACAAAAAGTCGTCAATTAATGTATAAATACGTCAAAGTGTAACTATAATGCTCATATAGTGTGTAAGCAAAAGTAAAAGGATTCTGGTATATATGTATGTACTACAATCAACTACAACTATAAAAGTAGATTTCAAATACCCCACAATCCTGATGTACACTCACATCAAATCTATCAAATCGACAGGATGTCTTAAAAAAATATTTTCATTAGGATATAAAGACGTAATGCGTGTAAAGATGAACATGGGTATTAGGCCTTGTAAGTAAGTACATACATATGTACGAAACTACAATGTATGTATACCCATTAGTATGTGTTACGTTACATAATATGCGTTAAATGAATTGATACGCCCCCTCTAGAAAAAAAGGTCTTTTTTTCTCGCTTCATTTAGGAAAAAAAACGAAGTGTACCGCACGTGCATTGACTATGTGAATTTCTATTACAACTAAAATAAAAGCATGTGTGTGTACATATATCATCTAGAAAATGATTTACAAGATTTAACAGGCATTCGTATAATAATTGCCACAATTAAATACAAAAAAAAATGTTCATATAAATTTCACGCATTTGTTCAAATAAAATCAAAGATCCTTTTTAGTTCTTATACATAAATTCAATGTCACCTTATTATTATTAGAATCAAAAAAATCAAAGCCCTTTTAAGTGTTTAAATATTTAAACATTTCAAATGGATTTTGAATATTTTGGGTATTTCTGTGTAAGTACATGAATTCTTCTATTTATCTAAAATTATTTAACTCATAAAATTTCGAAAATTTTTGATTTTTCAAATACATTTCACTCTCGATGATACATATAAAATTTGGGTATAATTTTTAATCGAATGGACAACAGAAATTTTATGGAAATTGTGGGAATCAATTTTAATCACTTTTATTTGAGTATTAAATTTCAATGGTGACTAGCAACCCGAAATATCTATATATACCCAAGATCTATAAAATACACATTTTATAGATCTTGTATATATACCTACATTTTGTATAGTCATTTCAGAAGGACTCACCATCGTTAGAAAAATCTCCTATTCAAAAATTACTACAAAATATCGTCATCCTTGGTAAAAAATAATTCTTTTTGGTTTTTGTGCCACAAAATAAAAAGTTTTCAGAATTTTGGAAACTTTTCTGTGGATGATTATAAAATTTGCACTATAATGTTGGTTTCTAAAATAATTGAGAAAAAGACAGAAAATTTTAGTTTTGTGTAATAGGCCCACTTATACATCATTAAGGCATTGACGAAATATTCATTATCATATTACGAAGTATAGATCGTAATATTGTGATTGAAGTTTGTTTTCCATTTTGACTTAATTTTCATTTTTAGATACTTTTAAACTTAACACTCTGATACTCTGATCAAAAATCGATCATTTGATTAAAATAAAAATAAAAATTAACACTGACTGACTGGATATGTATCATATTATTGGTATCAAGAACAAAGTCAGTAGGTGCCTACCTACTTTGTATACGTGATTCACCGTATAGTGAACGTGGACCTTTGATTTTGTGACAATAATTCGATTTCTTTGTTTTGTCCGTTTAACGTTTTATAATCTTTGATTTAAACAACAAAAACACTGAGCCAATGTACAACTGATGGTACTAATCCATATTCAATATTTTGAAATGTTAGAATTTAGAATAGTCGTTATGTTTTCTTTATACAAAAACAAAAAAAAAATTCATTCATTAAATTTGAAAATTTTTATCGACAATAAAAACAAAAATTAGTAGCAATAATATAGTGTTATGCTCAGAACATTTTCTTGGTTTCAAGTCATTGACATTCGTAAATGATTTCTAACTTAATATTGTATGTATGTATGTATAGGTATGTGCAGAGGTATTTATATGACCACCAGTCGGTCACATATATGCTTATATAAGCAAAAATATAGGTACATTTATGTTACATCATTTTATAACAAATTATACATATGGTACCCAAAACTTTGGGCAAACACACAAAGCACCTACATACAAATGATACAAACGTGCAAAATGTACGTATATATAACTGGCTACATATACATATACGTATCTACATACATACATATATGTGCAATATCAAATTTACAATGTCATCTTTTCGTTTATTTTTACTCATGTTGTTTTATTTTCATTTTATTTTATTGTTATAAATTTTCGTATAATTTTAATGTCGCATATACATACATACATACATAGGTATATTGTATGATATATACGTATACTTACATACATATAAATACATACACAAACACATACGTGAAAATTTTCTAGTTATCAATAAATGAACTCTGTACTCACAGTAACACAATGTCATAGAATTATTACAAAGTTTATTTTATATTTTTATTTATTTTTCTAGATATGTAAATTCATTGTATTGTGTATTGCTATATACCTATACAATGTTGACAATATAAATAGGGTGTCCGAAAATAAGTGAAACTATAAACTTATTGTTTTAAAATTTCAAGCCGTTTCTAAAAAATCATATAAAAGATATCATGGATAAAAGATTCTTCAAGTCTTTCAAACTATTTACTATACCATGAAATTTTTAAATGCATGTAGGTACCTACATTATTTTGCAGACTAAAGATAAATTTTACATTCTAGACCTTCTAAATATATTAAATTTATTTGAAATAATTTTTGAAACGTCCAAATTTTAAAGGTATACAGTTCACAGATACAGTTCACTAGAACTTTTGTATATTAAAAGATTTGTACCAATTTTTAAGCTAAATGGTTGTTAAACTTTTAACTAAGAAGAAAACAATCTTTTTACTTTAAGGTACTTATATATAGATATTAGATAGGACATATATACCTACATATACCTACATATATTTGATTTTCTTATACTTGTATTCTGAGACACCGTATGAATTCACACACTATATTATACCTATCTCAGATTGCTTCTGTGTTTTTTATTTATTATTTTTTTATACCACGTGCTAAAATTTAAATTAATAATTAACACGACATTAATTTGTAATAAATTTTCATAGGTATTTAATTTTTTATCTTTTTTTTTGTTTTGTTTTGGTACAATTCCAAAACAAAAACAAAAAAAAATGTATTTTTGCAAGGTGGATAAAAGTCACGGACAATGTTATGTTTACAAAATGAAATGCATTCAAAAAAAAAAATTAATTTTATTTATTTTTTCATACTTATGTATAAATGTAGGTACATATGGTTACAAGTCTTGTATATGTATCTCTCATTTTGTTTTTCTGTATTTAGATTAGTTTTGTTTTTTGTTTTATTTATTTTTTCTAATAACACCAACAATAACAAAAAATTATATTAATGATGTCCATGATATACGCGACATTGTTGCTATACTTTTTTTTATTGATAAAAATTTCAAAAGAAAAAAAAAACAACATAAAAAAAATTAAATTTAGAAAAAAAAAGACCAGTAGGTTACTAAATTATAAGTAAGTAGGTAATTGATCTCGATCAAATTTTGTGTGAAAATTTTCAATTACTAAAAGTTTGATACATTTCTGGAGTAACTGTGTTAAATTAGTTACTGTGTACTTAAATCGTATACCTATATTAATAAAAATCTTACAAAACTTTACAAATTTTATAGTGCTGATGTTCGTTAATATAAAAATATAAAAAGAAAATGAGAAATAATTATAATGCAAAAATTAAATTTTAATTTTATATCAAGTTAAAAAAAATTTAAAAATGTTTAATGTTTAAATTCTAGAATGTGTTGTGCTTTTAAACGGGAACAAATTTAAAAAAAAAAACGAACAAAAAATGAATACAAAAAGTATTAATTTTTTTTTAAATTTTTTTATTTATGTGCTGAAAGTTCAATTTTAAATTAATCAGAAAATTTCTTTAAATTTAAAATTTAGTGCATAGATGTTTGAATATAGTCTGTTAAGAAAAATGTATATCCCAGTCTACGAGTGTATACCTAATGGCTAATAGTTTTGCTACTACAAACTACAAAGCTATCTTAGTTTATAAAACCAAACTTCTGCTTTTTCGATTTCACGTTATGTGAAGGTAATATTGCCCCGGTATAAGCAGAATTATACGGCAGAATTGCGGTAATCAGGATATGAACCGTGTCATTTTTGTTATTAAATAATGTACCCTTTTTTGTATACTGTGAAATGCGAATACATAATATGTACCTATGTACCTATATGTGTGAAATAGGAAACAAATTTTAATATTTTTGCATTTTTAATCTGGTTTAGTTTCGTTTGATGAATTAGGACCAACCACCTTGGACTTTGAAAATTATATCGGTGTTTTCTTTAAATTTTTAAATTTTTTATTTTTTATTATTTTAGTGTTATCAAAATATTCAGTGTTTTGGCTTTGTACCTACATACTTTTAGTGCTAAATTATTATTATTAATTTTTAAACATAAATTTTGATTATACGTAGGTACACGCTGTATATATTAACCATTGACAAAGTATAGGTAGGTAGGTACCTGTTCATGATCGTAATGGGTCGTAAAACCATGTAATACCAAGTAATACTGCGATATTAACCACCTATCTCTACTATGTACCGATAAGTATATAGGTACCAACATATATTAATTTGAATAATTCGATTCGATTTTTTTCTTAATTTTTATGTACACAATGTATCTACCTACCTTGTTATTAAATGCTATAAACCATGAATAATTTAGGTGCATTATTTTTCTGTGTGGTGACGAATCTACTTAACTTAATTAATAAGTCAAAATTTAATATTCTTGGTAAACGCAAAAATTATTTAATTCATAAGGCGCATACCTATAACTTTTGCGTTCCTGTGGAATTTACTTACTTAGCTATATACCTCATTCAAATATTTACCTATAGGTGCCTATATAGGTACCTACTTATTTTGTAAGATTTTATTTTTGTTTTTTGAACTAGCCTATATCATTTCAGTCGGAGGCTTTTCCTATAATATAAACTTTATAATAACTGGTACCTATACCTATGTGTGCCTGAAAAAGGTTGGGTGAACCTGGAATAATTTGTATAGGTTCCTAGTTAGTAAAATTCCAACGCCGAGAGTCCTAGATTCATCATCACTGCCCTTTAACAAAAATTATGAACAAAGATCGCATGTCCACCCTATGTATACCTACTCATTATAAAAAATTCATTAATATGGGAAATTATTTAAAATGAACAAAAATTAATTTATGCTACAATGTGCTATAATTAAGCTTAAAATGTTTCATATATCATACATACATACATATATAAAATGTTTTGGATTCTTTTCCTTCCTTGTTATCGAGGTCCGATACTTAAAAAAAAATTTAAAACATTTTAATTTAACCCATTTCTAATACACGGAAAAAGAGAATTTTATTTTATTTTTGCGGTCGATATTTGATATCCCACCACTTAACGTACTTATAATTTTGTATTTTATTTTATTTATGTTTAATTTGTTATTATGAATTTTAATCTCCGTTAAATATTTTCTCGATTTTTATAGTTTTAAAATTATTTAAAAATATAAAATAAATATTGAATAAATTTTCTTTTTATTTTTAAATAATTTATCGTCTCGTATATTCAATTTTATATCATTGTTTAGGTTATCATTATGGTAATAAAGTTTTCATTTTTGAATTTTTATTTCTTTGTTATATTATTTATTAGACGAGTTTATGTGTACTTGTTATTGTTATTTCGTAAAATGAAAAAGTAAAGCAAAAAAAAATTTTTTTTTTTATTTCTAAAGAAAATTGAAATTTAATGCAAATTTCCAACCATCCAGAAGAACAAAAAAATAAACATCCAAAGTTGTTCATTCAAGAAATGAATTTTAAATGAAAATGAATTCTAATAAACTAAGTTGATACGGATTTAAGCTCCTCCCTAATTATTAGGGTGCATATAAACTTACCGACTGATTTCCATGCATTTCCAAAGCCTACGCCACTGTTAACTGATATTGTCTGGTGGTATCCTATATGTACATGCAGCATACGTGCCGTATATGTGAGGATGTGTACACCTTTGCATACATATCTTACATTGCGTGCGTACAACATTTTCTTTTTTAAATATTTTTCTTTTTTGTATGAACTTGTCTTTCCGGTTATCTCCCCTTATTGTTTTCATTTTCCATTTTAAAGCTATATCTTCATATAAAAATGAATTGCGGGTGTGTGTGTGTGTGTTGTCCCTGCACTCGACCAATAATTTTTACTCAATACAAAAAAAATAGGCGTGACTACGAACATGAAAAGCAAAGAGAAAAAACCATTAGATAGATAGATACACACATAAAACAAGTATAAAAAAAATCACCTTTCATTTGTTTAAAAAAAATTTTGTTGTTGTGTACTTGGGAGAAAAAATGGCGGAAATTTTTCATTTTAATACAAGTTACTGATAATTTATTTATTTTTTTTTTTTGTAAGGTAGTGTCAATTTGTGTGTAACTATTATATCCGCAATATAGTGGAACATGATTATTTTTTTTTTGTTTTTGGTTGAGAAATTGTTACAATAATAATAATAGTTGCTGCTGAGATATGAAAGTTATCGCGTACATATACATACATATGTATATGACCATCAACTTTAATATGTATAAAACTATTAAACCATATAGAACAGAGTTTACGTATACCTATATACATAAAAACGTAAAAATGATAAAATAGTTCATTGTTTAACATGATAACAATTCACAATATATGTACATACTATATATCTAAGTACTTGTAAATTATTTTTTATTTTTTTACTTTTTTTTTAAATGCAAATTATGTAGAGATAGGTACTTTGTTGCTATTGACGAACAATGTATACATAGCATAAGTCCTATCTATACAAATTATGCACTTTTGAGGTACCCATATATTCATTCGTTGAATGTATTGTACCATAAAATGCATCTTACGTAAGTAACTTTGAAAAAAAATTTCAAAAAGTCTGTAGTGTAGAGTTTTTTAAAAATCTTTTTAATGGAAATATACCTATAAATATTAAAAATATATGCGGGGAATAACAATGCAAGAGGTGATAAAATTCAAAATGTAACCGATAAGAATGCAGCATATTGATGGATATGTATAAGATATACTTCTGGTGTCTAATGATTTTCAAAATGATACCCAATTTTTAACTTGTTTAAACTTTAAACATTAATATTAATGTACTTATAGGTATACCTATCATGATATGAAACAAATCAGGCGGTTAATGAGAATTTTTTGTTTGTGGGACAAACCAGTCCAGTCATATTAAAATATGTACCTAGGTATCTATCAAATATTGAATTTCTTTTGAAACTATACCTAAGTACCTAACCTTTTATTTATTTTTTTTAAATTTTAATTAATAATGAAAAATAACTAAGAAATCAGGTATTTATTTGTGATGCACAACAAATAATATGTATATAGGTATAAAAAAAATCATTTTTACAAAATACGAATTAGAAAAGGATACATAGGTGCATACATATTTCATTCGTTTATAAATACTTTTTTTAAATGATGCAGTGAATAGTTATATTTATTTCATATACACATATATGTACATACATATGTAGGTGTATTATGAGATATTCAATATTTCTAGATGTACATATATTATTGTACTAAATTTATTTATTTAAATATAACAAATAACAATAAAAGTGAGATTTTTTTTGTTCAACTGGTAGGTATATATATACAACAAATAGTTTCGACAGTGATCCATTCCGCCGCTCATAAATACGGCATAAACATATAAAACATCATATGTATATGTAAATTGAATGAAAATTGTATGCACATGTATTAAATAAAAATAAAAGAAAAAAAACGAACGTGATATTTGATTCAATTCTTATACCTACAGTACGTGACTTTTATTCAATTTTAAACTTTTGAATTCTACGTATATATGTATATATACTGTTACTGGTATACCAGTAAGGTATATATATTTTAGTTCCGTATTTCAAACAAATTATCATGCATTTTTTTATATATGTGTACCTATAATTTGAATTGAATATGGGCAAATATAGGTAAATACAGACATAATAAAATATCTACCGATGTCCGCATATACCTACAAATATGCATATACAATGCATATTTTATTATATATATACATACATATGTATATAGATATCCATGGATATATGTATACATGCATACAAACATTGTACAAACGTATAATTATAAACGGAAGTAAGAAAAATATTTATATCATAAACAAATGATTTTTGTGCATCAACATTCATACAAATCCATCCATATTATGAACACGGTATACATACATATATACTTACGTTCATATACGTCATTAATCCTACAAACGTTCTGTTCTTTTTCTTTTTTGTTTTTGTAAACATATGAGTATTTGTACTCATATATATATGTATGTACCTATATACAAATGTGGTAAAATGAATATACGAATGTGGTATGTATCGTACAGAAATAAATCAATATTATTTTGTGTTATTTGCATTTTAACCTACTACCAGAGGCCTACATAAATATTGTATGTGCGCTTATGTACACATTAGATGCGTGTATTGAAAAATCTTATAAGTACGTATACCTGTAAGTATAGATAATTTATATCAAATAAACAAAAAATTTTAAAATACCAATTTAAAAGGTGTTTATAGTTCGATAATATATACGTTAAATAATAATAATATGGAGGTATAC
This sequence comes from Anthrax anthrax, assembly GCA_963971155.1. NCBI lineage: Eukaryota > Metazoa > Arthropoda > Insecta > Diptera > Bombyliidae > Anthrax > Anthrax anthrax. The sequence continues at coordinate 26,934,982 of OZ020119.1, forward strand.
ATATATATACCTATACGGCATACGTATATTATATGTGGCTATATTTTATATATACATAGTTTTATTTATATATGTACATACATTCATATATGTCTATATTTATTATTTATATAGATTCATGCTTTGAAGAGAATTCGTATGATATAATAAAAATATGTTATAAAACGCTTATTTGTATATCTAATCTATATTATACTGCAGTTTGACCAGTGCGGAATATAATATAACCGAACCGACTGTATGCTTATATGAAGTACATATCTGCAGAAAAAATTTTTAAATTTTTCAAAACAACCTTAATTTTATTAAAATATTAAGAAAGGATTTTTCTTTGTTACAAAATTTTTCTATTTGAATTTATAAAATTCAAACCGCGTATTTATGGTGGGTACCTATATTGATTTTCTTGTATAGAACAGATTTTATTTTTTATTTTTTTATTTTTAAATAGAGACGAGTTTACAAGACGTTTGAAAACTTTTTAAAAATATATCTTTCGTGCGAAAATTATCGAAACATTAATTATTTTTTTAAAAAAAAAACAGGAACAGATGCTTCTAATTCACTATATATATATGTATGTATGTAATATGTATATATATATATATATGGATATGCATATAATACGTGTCATCATGTTTACAAAATATCGTTTTCCACGAGCTTAACAAGTTGTAGAAAGCACTTGAACTACCTATACCTGAATTCAAAATGTATACATGTATGTGCATATATTTTAGCACTGTGTTATAGCAATAAAAACAAAAGGATTCGTGCTCTAATCTGAAATAATTTTTTATTTCAAGTTGTTATCTATCGGAAAATACCCATCAGGTCCGACCACGTCTTATTCATGGTTCATCAGGGCTCGGGGGACGTGTACAGGGATTGGTTTTCTGAATTATTTTCATGTAAAAATCATGAAAATTATTCTCAAATTAGCACTCTAGTACCTATATTTTTTTTACACTTCCTGCTTCCTTTACATATATGTATATCCTGTGATCTATGCTGGTTTGCTGGTGGTATTTTAATTCAACAAAAACATATTCCATCACGAAAATTGTGAAAACTTTCATTTGTATTATAAGTTCAAGTATAGGAAATAAATTTAAAAAGTATAGAAAAAAGTCTGAAACATTGATAAAACAAATGAAGATTTTCTCAATCAATAAATCACTTAATCATGTTTTGCGGAAATTCAAATAAACAGGTATTCAAAGTGAAATGTTCCCACGGCAAATCTCAGATATATTATGTATTCATATATTTTCCCACGATCTTTAAAAAATTACTCTAAACAAAAACAATAGAGGCGAGAAAAAATAACAAAAAACAGCAATGTTAATGTTTTGTTCCGGTATCTCTTTATATTTTCATATAATGTATATACATATATAGGAAAAAATTTTCTTTTGTTTAAAACATGTGTTATTTAATGATGTTTAGAGAATTTTCAAAAATCAGGTACATGTACCTACATTAGAATATGTGTGTACGTACAGTGTATTTACAGGATAATTTAAAATAGTAATAAAGTGCAATAGCACCTATGTACACTTCTGTATGATGTATGCATAAATGATTATCACAGTGTGAAATGGTGATACTACCATGCTACATGTAATGGCCATATGTGTGCAATAAAAACAAAACAAAAACTTTTATGAGGTAAATATAATATATAGTATTGCAAATGAAAGGGTACACACACAGAGAGATATTATACTTGCACAAAATTATACGTATGCATGATTGCATGCATGGCTTTCTATACTGGTCTTAAGAAACAGAAAGGACCTTGCGTATACACGAGTATATATTGAAAGAAAAACAAAAATAAAGTGAAAATTATATATACACATATATATGACATAACAGCAAAGTGCATAACAAGTGCATAATACACATTCTCATATTTACCTGGACCTGCTAATGTGCATTATGTAGGTATATGGTATGGAATTTCATTAATGAAAATAAATAATTTTTTTTTTAATGGCACAAATCATTAAAATACGTGTAGAGTAAAGTATAAGCCTTGATGTGCCTTCATTCTCTATTACCTGTAAATCGATGCATTTTTTTTATAGGATTATTAATATTATTATCATAATTATAACAATCAATAACTTAATTACATAATATACATATACATATATATGAGCTTTGATTTACACACACACACCCACTTATGGAAATATATAATTACATATCGAACAAAAGCTCCTATAAAAGGGGTTTATGTGTATATACTCTACGAAAAAAAAAATTTTTTATTGTATAATTTTGTCATTACATATGCATATGTACATATTTGTAAGACAAATTTTCATTCATTCATTAAGCACATATGGTACATATACGTACATATTTATCACGTATATTTTATTTGATTGTAATTTTTTGTGTGTACATGGTATACAAAATAAAATTAATTCAAAATTATTATTTTTCATTAATGGTTAATATGCACATAAAATAACATCAATTTGTTAGTTATGTGCAATCGATTAGTATATACAGAATATAAAACAGCGAAAAGTACAAAAATAAACAAAAAAAAAAAAAATTATTTAAATGATTGTGTGTACTCAGCCTCTATATATATACAAATCACATGCGCACACATACACACTCTTCTGTACAAAATATCTTACATATTGTAGGATGTAATTGAATTCGTAATAATTTTCTTCCCATAATGATAATCATAATGATGATCAAAAATCATTTGTTTAATGAAATCAGAAGGAATAAGTACTAAAAGGACATTAACAAAATATAAAATGCTTTTATGAATCTATATATATCAGTCCATGCATATGTATGTATACATTTAAGAGAGGGTGTGTAATTTTTATTTATTTGTACAATCTGGTGTTTACAGATATAAGAGCTGCGCATTTGTGTACATACGTTTACACGTTAAATAATAATAATTGTGATTGTACGTATACAACAAATGTGTATATATGTATATTTACATAATCTATATGCATACATATATAGGTATACATTCACACACACATCTAACGTTTATTGGAATAGACATCAAAAATGAAGGCTGTTTATAACTGTTAAAGGATACTTGTAAATTCATGACATTACATTCAATCTGAAGATTATCCAAATTTTATGGCAAAAAAACATTTTGAAAATCTGTTCTTGCATTGTGTTGCTCTTTTTTTATTTTCGGTGTACATACCATACACATATATGATATTTCGAAATTTATATTTCCTTTTTTTCTCTTTGTAACATACATACATATGTGTATGTATGTATGTACCTATATATTTTATTTTTTGAATTTATATATATAGTATGTACATAAATAAATACCGCGCCTTTGGTATTGATTTTTTTTGTGTAGAACAGATTTTATTTTTATTTTATTTTTTAAAGACAATTTTATAGAAATTTTGAAAATTTTTAAAAATATTTCGTTCGTTTGGAAAATTATTTTTGATTGTAAGAGCATAGTACTAAGATTTCGATAATGAATACCTATACTTTGTCGATGGTAAGTGATATGTACATCTAATCATTTATGTACATAAATCAAAATTTTTGCATAAAGATTTAATATGAGAATTTAACTTTCTAATTAGGTGTATTATATCAGATTTGATGCATGTTTATAAGTATACGTATAATATTGGTATTATCGTCCACGGACGATATAACGTGTTATATATTATGATGGTACCTATTATCATATAAATTTTTTTCAAATTTTCATAAATGTTTTTTTTTCTTAGAATTATTTAATTAAATTTATAAAAATGGAAGACTATATTAATTCTTTGGAATAATACCTATCTTACACATTTATAACACGTAATACATATAGGTAGCAGTATACATTAAGGATTGTTGTATGTTATATCCCTAGATACAGATTTTTCTCCTGTTTTCTATGCACTACAGTTGTTTTGTACCAGCGCACTTTAAAGTTTTCTACATATTTAATTTGTCTAGGTTATTCGAAAAGTCATCCATTTATGTTTACTTCTTGATCGTCCTTGTTTTCAATAGTCTTTTAATATTCATCATAGTGTACAACGTGATATAAACAAATATAACCGTTGGCACATTTAACTGAAAATAAAAAATTATTTTGTATGAAAATTTTTAAAAAACGATCAACGGTCTCTGCACATTTAGTTCAAATATGAAACGTCAATGTCCCACAAAATATACATATACATATATAGCTTTGAACATCCAGAGGATTATCTATAATTATTAAAAACTGAATGAAAATAGCTTCTTTACAAAAACAAAATCCTTTATAAATTTTTCAAATATTAATAGAACTACCATTCCTACGTTGTTTTTCACATACATACATACATACATTATATGTTTGTACATTACATCGTAGACATACATATATGTATGTATGTACACTTTCATTCTTCCAACCAATGTGAAAAAATTTATCAAATTCCAACTTTCTTCAAAAAAACAAAAAGAAAATTATTTTTGCACATAACAAATGAATATCTAAAAACACATACGAGTGTACGTATAGTTTGTATACCTATGTAATATCGGTAATATCGTATATGTTTGCACAAATTATGTTTATCTAAGAAGAAAAAAAAGGACACGCCTACACTTTACACTCGTATTTAACGTACTTTAAGGAAGATATTGTAAATTTGTAACAGCTTAGACGATGGTGATAATAATTGTATATTTACAAAAAAAAAAAAAAATTTTTTTTTCTAAAGCATATATATTTATAGTATAGTCAGTTTCATATAGTTCTTAGTCTTGTGATAACAGGTGTTTTTAAAACACATATTTTACTTTTCATAACTGCTTAAACACCTTTATATCTATTACCAGTGTGCCTGTGTATAAAATTTGTGTAATTTATTTTAAATAGAGAATATTTAGAAAAAAATGAAGTATATGAGACGAGTGTTATCTGATTTTAATCATAATTTAACTGGTAAATTTAAATAGAATTTATCAAATTTTATGTACATTATATTTAATCTTTTAACAGGTATATTTGAGTGTATGTAATTAGAATTGGTTACAAAGAAAACTATCAGAATATACATTTTTCGTTGAAATTAAATATTTAAAATGTAGGTATAAATGAAAATTTCAAATTTTATAACGTTCACATATTTTTTCTTTTTGTGTAATTTATTATTTGAAAAATTTTATTCATTTAATGTATTTGTGAATGGTAAATAATTACACGTTGGAAAAGTTAGAATTTTCCATTTTTTTGTTGTTTGGATAAATTTTAATTGAATATTTACATTCTGTTTAAATGAAAATGTTGGAAAATATACTTTAGAAGTTGGAAAGTTAAGTTTAAAAAAATTAGCTTCAAAGTTAACCCATGCATTAACGTATAAGCGTATACTATGCGGAGCAGGATTTATATTTTACATTATACTCACGTTATGCGAACCTTATATCAACTAAGATTATGGGCTGTATTGGATCTGATGTATATAGATACCACGTCCGGTACAAATTAGCGCTTTTCATGAATTTGCTATGATTTGTACCTAAATTGCGGTATTATAGGTACATAGGTATACGTACGTGCGAAACTAAAAAATGAATATCGTTGTGATCTTATGTCTGACGGATAGAGTCATCACACAATGTTGAATTGAAATTGTCCTTGATATTTTGTTAAGCAGGTATTTCATGATCGCCATTCGTCATTACTACAGACAGTGTGCTACAACATCCTAGCTTGTATGGTTAACTGTCGGATCAGAGACACTTTGGTCTCTGATATTGACTCTCAAATATATCTTATTATTTGCTGTAGGACGGGAATTAATCTGAGCCTACTAATTTTCGTGCTTGTTAGATTTTTGATTTTACGTTGAAATCCTTATCGCCCTGATATTTTTCAAATCTATAGCATAAATTCTGCTTGGTTTCGAGGGTTCTGCCTCATCAATTTTATTTTATACTTAATTAAATTTTTTTATTGATATTAGGTTTGATCTAATTTCTTCTTATCTCTTCGCTTAATCTTTTGAATTTGATTTAAAAATCTTGGTTCATAAAACGAAGACCATACAGGGTTTAAAATTGAAATGACATTATTGGATTTCCAATTTTTCGCAATAAATTTAAAAACAATTGGAATTTTTTTTTTGTATTTTTTTTTAACTTAAATTTTTCTTTAAAGGTTTAACAAAAACTCTTGAAATGAAGGAGAAAAGTAAAAATGCAGCTAGAAACAGAAGAGAGAAAGAGAATGCAGAATTTTTTGAATTGGCTAAATTATTACCATTACCAAGTGCTATTACAACTCAATTGGATAAAGCATCAATTATACGTTTAACAACATCATATTTAAAAATGCGTCAAGTATTTCCTGAAGGTAATTCATGTAGTTTTACTATTTTAAATTTAATCGTCATTCTTTTTTCTTATAATTTCCAAAAATTACAAATTTCCAAAATCTCATTGTCGGATTTTAAGTTTAAATCTTCTGCCTGATCCAGAATGGATAAAATCAAAAGGTCTACTTACTACGTCTCAAGGTGTTTTAGTGCTTTAAAGCTTTAAAAGCAATATATAACATCAGCCACATGCCATACATAAATGCCTTCGCCTTTTTTTATGTTATAATAAGATGCACTAAAAGATTGGTCATTTGTTTAAAAAAAATGCAAATAAGAAAATCAAATAAGTTATTTGAATATATAATTGAATTATAATTTAACATTTTTCCCCCATAATTATACATATGTATGTATACAGACGAGACTGTTTTGCTTGTAGACGAGCAAACAGAAATGTATGTAAGCACATGTATGTGTATCTATCCTATAGAATTTTCCATAATACTGTGACAGAGATAAGGCACATCGGTTGGCTACATTCATTGCGTTATCTGAGAAAAGTCTACCAGGTTTCCCACTTAGTTTTTTGTTTTATTTTGTTTGATATGTGTTTTTCTTTTTTTTGGTTTATTTTTTTAATTGTATATTGGAGATTTTCCAAGAATGTGTATAAAAATCAATTGTGGCAATTATGTGAATGTTTTTTTTTTATATAGAGGGATCGTTTTTTATCATCGTCAAAACTTCAACTTTATTAAAAGAAAAATAATAAATAAAAAAAGCAAAGAAAAACAATATGCTAGAAGGCAAACCAAATTATATGTGTGTATATTACATGCAGTAATACAAAGCAAGTACAAGGTACACTAACAAATTCGACGTTTCATTTGATGACAATCGTCAGCCACCCTTCAAATTAAATAAATAATGCAAAAAAAAAAACAAAAAAAAACAGAACAAAATAAAAAAAGCATGTAAAATGCAATTTGTACTCATACTCGTATGTACTATGATGATGATGATGATGATGGGGTAACTTTTGCTGACAAATGAAACGACTGCCAAGTTGTTATGGCACTTATAACGACTCCTTGTCATTATAATTTGTACTTACAATATCATGCGGGGTACATACGTACATACATGTTCGTACGCACAGTGGGTATATAATAGGACCAGGAGTAACGCTTACGTACATATTTTCATACTGTGATGTATGAACATGTGTCTTACACGTTTGCTTGGCTCTGTGTTATTTAACAAAAGTATTGTTTTCATATTAATTGCTTAAATATAATACACACAATTAGGAAATAACTACCTTTTCATTATCCTTCTTTTTTTTTGTACTTTAATATTTTTTTTTCATTTTTTCCTTTCAACTGACGACGAAATTGTACTTATTATATAAAATTTCTATATTCTCTTTATTTTTATATTCTATACACATCAGGCTTAGGTGAGGCATGGGGATCACAACCACTTCAAAGGAATGCAACGATTAAAGAGCTAGGATCACATTTATTACAAACATTGGATGGTTTCATATTTGTTGTTGCACCTGATGGTAAAATAATGTACATTTCGGAAACGGCATCAGTCCATTTAGGATTAAGTCAAGTAAAATCATATGAAAAATTAAGAAATGTTTATTGATCTAATTTAGAAAATTTATTTATATGTTTTTAATTTGTTTTTTTCTCTACAGGTTGAACTTACAGGAAATTCAATATACGAATATATACATAATTTTGATCATGATGAAATGATTGCGATTTTATCATTACATCCTTATGCAAATGCGGTAGGTATGCTGCAGAGAAATTATTTGTAAAATTCTATACAATTATTAAAAACAGTTCTACCTGTTGCAAATACATAAATCTGTATCCTCTTGCTATTTTTCATTTTCTTATTTTATTTTTATTTTTTTTTTACAAGGAATCTATTTTTAATTCACATCCAAATATCCATCCGAATAATCATTATCAAGGTGAAGGATCTTGTCATACAATAGAAATAGAAAAAACATTTTTTCTACGAATGAAATGTGTTTTAGCTAAAAGAAATGCTGGCCTAACATCATCTGGATATAAAGTAAAAAATTTTTAATTTTATTTTTTTCCAAAAAATTAAAGATACAAAAAAAAATTTTTTTATTTTTATTAAATATAATTTGAAAATTTTACTTTTATAGGTAATTCATTGTTCTGGTTATTTAAAAGCTCGAATATATCCAGATTATGGTGATGGACAACCATGTATAAGAAATGTAGGTTTAGTTGCTGTTGGACATTCATTACCACCATCTGCAATTACTGAAATTAAATTACATCAGAATATGTTCATGTTTAGAGCTAGTATGGAATTAAAATTAATTTTTTTAGATGCTAGGTAAGTGGACAAAATCAATTGTAAAAAATCAGTGTACCTACGTCAATTGAGCATACAAAACTTTTTTTTTTCCAAATAGTAAAAACGTTGAAAAGCTTTTTATAATTTTATTTTGCAAATATGTATTGTATTTCAAGTGTATTGGAGATTCTTTTATTATTATATTTGTATTATGGTATATTTGTTTTGAATCGTGTCATTACGTTACGAAATCTTTTTAAAAATTATTTATTTGTATTTTACATCCATGTATGGGTCTTTTAAATGTAACGAAAATATTTTCATTTTTATTCCATATCCTTGTAAAAGGACCGAAAATATTTGTATACAATTTTTATACATATATAGACAATTTAAATAAAATAAATATTTATTGGAATCAATCTTTTCTTTTTTTATACATTTGATTTAAATAAAATAAAAATAATAAAAACTTTTCCATTTTCTCTTGTATTTACAGAGTATCACATCTTACAGGATATGAACCCCAGGATTTAATTGAAAGAACACTCTATCAATATATTCACGTGTCTGATATACTTCATATACGTTTCTGCCATCAAATATGTAAATAAAATTCTATTCTTTTATTCTTTTGTATATTTTACAATTATCATCATCATCATCAACAACAACAACGACATCATAACTAATTCTATTTTCTTTTTTGTTTTTTTTTTTTTTTTGCTGTTTTTTCTCTTTTCTGATGTGATGGGGAATGTATGCATTATATATGCGGTTGTTCAATGGATGGGATGATGTATAGTAATGTTTAAAGGGCAAGTAACAACAAAATATTATCGATTTCTTACAAAGGGTGGAGGATGGGTATGGGTACAATCATATGCAACCATTGTACATAATACTCGTTCATCTCGTCCTCATTGTATTGTTAGCGTCAATTATGTATTAAGGTAGGTGTGAAATACGTATGTATTTAATTATGCGTAAAGTTTAAAAGACAATATAACCGTTTTGTTTCGTTTTTTCTTTTGAATTCCTATAGTGAACGTGAGGCTACAGATCTTACATTAAATGAAATTCAAAGTTCAATTAAAACTGAACCATGTACAAATTCTGGATTAGAGCATTCACCGATATCAGCTTCCATTATACAGCAACAGCAAAGTAATAATCAACAGCAGTCATCAACAAAATCAACAACACCAACAATAGCGATAGCTAATAATACTCATCATCATCAACAGCATCACCACCCCAACCACCAGCATCATCATCATCATAATCAATCTGTTGTATCACATCCAACAAAATTAGAAAATCATACCGCTTCCAATTATCATAATAATCGTAATAATAATACATTTATTGATGATTATAATCAACAACAAATAGTTCAATATACTGGTACAATAATAAATGATACATGCAATTCGAATGCAACAAATACGATTGCAACAAACACAACAACAACACAAACATTTAATGAATTAAATTATTACAATAATCATCACCATAATCATCATCATCATCATCAACAGCCACAACATCATTATTATTATACAGATAATACACAGGATTCGTTAACAGCAGTAGCAACTGGTAGTAGTGGTGGTGGCGGTAGTGGCGGTGTAACAACATCAGCAATTACAACGAATTCAACATCAAATATAGGAACAAATTTATTACCACGTCCATTTTCAGCTAATTCAAATAGTTGTAGTAATAGTTCAGAAAGTGATCGACAAATAATATTATCAAATAATTCATTATTAAGTTGTACATCATCATCACAAACTGTTTATAGTACAACTAGTAATAATGATCTTAGTAATAACTTTATTGAAATGAATTGTTTTACAACAACGAATGATCATACAACAATACAACAGCATTCGAATCATTCAAATCATTCAAATCATTCAACACATTCACAACATTCACAGCATTCATCACATCATGTATCACAGCATATTGTTAACCATCATCCTCATCCTCATTCTCATCATCATTACGATCATCATCAGGAAAATTTTGATCAAACAGAAAATTTTAAAAATGATAGTAATGCCCAGTATACAAGTGTTATTGTTGAACCACAACATTACATAACTGCAAATTATTATGTTCATTAGAATTCATTGGATAAAAATACAAAATAGGAGTAAACAATGAATAAATAAATAAAATTGAATTCATGCTACATTACTTTAATTATACATGCATTATTATTTTTCATAAAACACACACAGTATTACTGAACATTCAAAATTGTTATAATGATGATGAGTATAACGATGAAGGAATTTGCATAATCTGATGCTTATAAATTTTATTAATTATAATTATCTCAATGTAATTTTAAGTAATTTAAAAATGATGATGATGGTGTCATGTAAAATAATTAAGTAAATTATTATTTTTTAAGTATATACATCAAATATATATTTACATAATTGTAATTGTATGTGTCATGATATTCTCTAAGGAATTTTTTTTGAAATTATTATTTACATACATTCATGTAAAAATTGTTTTGTACAACGGTTTTTTCTATATCGTATATACTCTAATTTCATTTTCTTTTGTTTTTCATTTTTTGATTCTCTTTTTACTCACACCGCTGTAATATGTATATGAAATGTTTGTGTATATATAGAATTATAAAAAAAAAAAAAAAAAAAAACAAAGAAAAATTTTTAATATTAAATAAAAACTATTTATTATAAAATTCAGTGGTTTTATTTAAACTGTTGGAAGCATATAAAACTTACATCACTCGCGTCGTATAGCGAAGAATTTAATCGTATTTTAAAGAATATATGTAAGAACCATAATAATAATTCGTCCAATGTTAAATATATGCAGATGAAGAAAAATAATGTTCCGTTGGAGTGTAATGTTCGAAGGAGTCAACCATAATTTACATGTGATACACCATAAGCCTATTGACTTTTATTATTGCATCAAGTCAATCAAAGTAAATATTTTGAAAAGATTTTCATACAAGAGGTAAATCTTTGATGAATTGGCATTATTTGAGTTTCCAATTTTTTTTAAATATAATTAAAACTGAAACTGAATGATTATACAACAGTAAGTGATACAAACCCTTTTCAATGACTCTACGATTCAAAGAATGTTATATTCTTTGTCGAGCCTTGACTTCCAGAGCTTTAGAAATTTTTTTTGAACTTCTTGAAAAAAAAAACAAAGAAAAAGTTCTAAAATTCTTTTTACATTTTTATTATATATAAAAAATAAATTTAAAATCAATTTTGACTAAAAAATAATTGGGAATATGTGAATAATAGGATTTCAATAATTTCAAATTAAATATAAAAATTACTGTTTTTAAAAATTGTAGACAAATGTAGAAAATCTTTTTTACTTAATTTTTGTGTGAATTAAAAATATCCTCCTCAATTGCTTTAATTTATTACATAAAAAATTTGTTTACATTTTTTGTGTTATTTCTGGGACAGCCTTAAATAGATCAGCAACAAGTCCTATATCAGATACTTGGAATATTGGCGCTTCTGGATCTTTATTAATTGCAACAATTGTTTTAGAATCTTTCATACCAGCTAAATGTTGAATAGCACCAGATATTCCAACTGCAATATACAAATCCTGAAAAAAATCATTGTTTTGTTTTTTTATTTATGTAATACAAAATGTCATGTTTGTATGACTTACTGGTGCAACAATTTTTCCAGTTTGTCCAATTTGTAAATCATTTGGTACAAAACCAGCATCTACAGCTGCTCTTGATGCACCAACAGCAGCACCAAATTTATCAGCTAAGTCGTACAATAATTTGAAGTTTTCTCCAGATTTCAAGCCTCTACCGCCAGATATAATAACTTTTGCACTTGTTAATTCAGGACGATCTGATTTTGTTAATTCTTGTGAAATGAATTCAGTTAATGTTGTTTTGTAATCACCAGCTGGTGCTTGTTCAATTTTTGCACTACCACTTAATTCTACTGGTGGAAAATTTGTACCACGAACAGTGATCACTTTAATTGGATCTTTTGATTTTAAAGTTAAAACTGCATTTCCTACAATTTTACAAAAAATCCAATTTTAGTTGAAGCATTTCAATTACAATTGCAATTATAATTTAATTTACCTGCATAAATTGTTCGAACAAATGTGTCTGCTGATTTAACTTCAATTATTTCTGATATCGGTGACACATCTAATTTAGCTGCTACTCTTGGTAGTAGATTTTTTCCAAATGCTGTTGCACCAGCCAATATATGACTGAATTTATGTTGTTCATGAGTTTTCAATACTAATGGAGTTAATGATTCAGGAGTAAATCCTTTAAATGCTTCATTTTCAGCAACTAAAACTTTAGAGACACCTTGAAGTTTAGATGCTTGTTCTGAAACCTAAAAAATAAGAGTACATAAAGGTGTGAATAAGGCAATCAAAAGAAAATCTTTTCATTTTTGTTTTTCATACACCACCACATTTTGTTCCTGCAACTAGTACAGTAACATCACCAATCTTTTTAGCTGCACTAACTGTATTTTGTGTTATTGGATTTAACGTTTCATTATTGTGTTCAGCAATAACCAGTGTACTATTAAATCTTTTTGTAATCTGAAATAAAATATTGTTCAGTTCAATTTTCAAAGTAACTGCATGGAATTCTTTGTACTATTTCAGAAAAAAAAATTACTTACGTTTATTGATAATTTTCTCGATATCCGGAACATGATTAAATAATAAAATTTCTTTTTAAGATTTTATAAAATTACGAAAAATTTTAAATAGAAATAAAAACGGAAATTATTGAATTAAAATAAGAATCGACCTGCACTTTACGTGATATGATGAACAAAGTTCAATTTTCAATGTTAAATAAAATTTTACAATTATTCAAACTCAACAATCAGCTGATTATTACCTTATTACTAAATCGAATTCGTTTCATGTTATCAAATGTTATCGATTCACGTTTCAATTTAAATTGAAATTACACACACCTCACAATTATTACTTCCAACTGTTGACAGCGCGACATCGGCACTTTTTGAAATAAAAGTAAATTGGTGAAAAAAAAACAAAAATTGGCAATTGGTTTGGTTTGGTATTTGATAATTTTTGGTAAATGATAAACTTGTCAAAATATAAACCTTGTTTAATTTGATTTTTGTTAAGGAAAAAAAAGAAGAAGAAGAAGAAGGAAAAAAAAAGGAAAAATCTTTTTAAAGTGAAGAACAGTGGAAATTATAATTAGAAAATTTTGAAAACATTTGATGTATTAAAAATAAAAAAAAGATAAAAAATAAAAATAAAAACATGGATAATTTGGGTTCAGAAGTTGGTCAGAAAATGAGGGTAAGTTTGGGTAATAATTTGAAGTTGAGACATTTTCTTTATTTGAAGAATATCCATGTTGTTACAAAAATATTTTGTTATTGTATTTTGTATTTAAAGAAAAATGAAATAAAACTTAATTGTATTTTAATTTTTGACCAGAGTGCTGTAAAAGCAAAGCTAATTGAACTTGGTACTGGAGGTTTAGCTGGTTATATTGATGATGAATTACCAGATTATGTGATGATTATGATTGCTAATAAAAGATCAAAACAACAAATGATTGGCGATTTACAATTATTTTTAGGATCACAAACAGAACTTTTTGTAACATGGTTACATGAAGTATTACAGAAATTACAAGAAGTTACATTACCAGCAACGGGTAAATTAACATTGATTTAATTGTTCAAAGTGAATTAATTTAATAAGATAATGAACATGTATTTTACAGTTGTTCATAAAACGAAGAGAAAATCTGAAGCGAATGATGTTCCAATTGTTGGTAAAAAAGAAAAGAAGGATAAAAGAAAAGAAAAGGAATCGAAGAAATCGAAAAAATCATCATCTGAACAGCACTCTAATAAAGAAACAAGTCAGATAACAACAACAATATCAACATCAACAACATTACCAACAACAGCAATGTCGTCATCATCATCAGCATCAATATCAGATGTATTTGCTGATCATTTATTACAGAAAGCTAAAAAGACAATGCAAACAGAAAATGTGATGGCTACAAAAATTAAAAAATGTGATCAAATATCATCATCGTCAACTGCTACATCTTCTAGTAATAAAATAACAAGAGATGAATTTGATATACCAACAATAACTGAAATATCAGAAAGTGTTGAAGAAATATCAAGAAAAAAAGATCTAGAAGAATTATCAAAAATTCAAAAGAAAATTTACCAGACCAAAGCTAAATTAAAATTAACGGCAGATATAATGGATGATAGTGATGATGATAACGATTACTTGAATATTAGAGCTGAAAAAGAAGAATTAGATGATGTTGAAAAAACAACTACAACAGAAAAATCATTATCAGAAAAAAAATCAACAACTAAAATCCATAATCCGATCGTTTATGACTCAACATCAAGCGATAAGCAACAATTCAATGAGAATAAATCTTATCGTAGCAACAGAAATGAAAATGATGAAAAAGTTCGTGATTTTAATGAGAAAAATAAAAAACGAGTTCATATATCATTTTCAAGTAATAATCAAAAAAGAGATGAAGAATCAAAAGAAGTTCACCATAAGAAAAAACCAATACATGAGAGATTGGGTTTTATTGCTAAACCAATTTCAAGTAATATTTCATCATCAGCATTATCATCACGCTTACCATCGTCATCATCATTGGTATCGTCGTCAACATCATCATCAATTTATCGTCGTTTAGAAAATAATGAATCATTTTTAAAAGGTGGAGTAGGTAGCAGTGGAATTCATTCATCATTTTCATTAACAACAAGAACGTCTGAAAGACATATTGAAGATTATGGTGGTAGTATGCATATCGATAAAAACGAAAAAGATCGAATTAAACCACAACAACAGCAGCAACAACAACAAAAAGAAAAACACAGTGATGATAATACTATAATGCGTCGAAGAATCGGTTCTAGAGTTATAGTTGCGCCACCAAAAAAACCAGCATTCAAAGATTTCAATGATAATGCTAACGATAAGGATGATAATGATGATGATGAAGATGATTATAATGAGACAAATGATAAAACAGTTAATTCATTGATTAAAATTAAACCGAGACCATCAATATCGCCAAGTAAACAAGCCAGTAAAAATCTTTTATTACGTGCTGTTGCTGAAGCACAAAGATCGACAGCATTAATCCAACCGAAAAAGGATTTAATACATGATCGTTCACCAAAACGTTTAAATAATAAAAAATCACAACAAAAATTACAAACGACAAAGTTATATCGTCGTACTACGACGGCTAGAGTGAATGAAAATTTGTTAAAACGGATAACAAAAAGTAATATTGTTATTGAAATTAAATCGAATAAAAATGCAGTGAATAACGAAACTCTTGATGTAGGTAATGAAAATGATAACGACGATGATGATAATGTGGATGTAGATGTTCGTAGTGATGAAATGGATCGTGATAGATTTGATGATGAATATGTGCCAGAGCCAATACACGATAGAACAGATTCTGATAACGATTATGTTTATATTCCACAAACAATAAATTTCGATAATCCTGATGATAATTCAGAAAGGTATGAAAGATCACTTTTTATATATGTATGTATGTATCTTCTTTTTTTAACTTTTTAATTTTTAAATTTCATTTCAGTTACGATGAGGAAGATCAAAACTTTTCTCATAATAAAACTCAATTCGTTGTTACACTGGATGGTGAGTAATTTTTTAAAAATTTAAAATTTTCATCAATAAACTTTGTTTTTATTATTTGTATAGATAAATCTAAGAAGAAATATATTTCAACATCATCACCACCATCATCATCTTCATCAACACATGTAACAGGATTACATACAGCCAAACATAAAAATCTTAATAATAAAAATATTAACGGTATTGAAAAAGAACAAAAACCAGTCAAAGATTTACGACATAATTTAAATAAAACACTGAGTTCGAAATCGTCATATTATGATAAAAATTCATTGTCATCATCATCGTCACATCATAATGAATTTTCTAGTCCAAAACGATCGTTAACATCATCGTCGTCATCATCAAGATTAGATCGTCAATATAATAGCAGTAATAGTAGTAGCCATAATGATGATAATAAAAATTTGATAAGATTTGAAAATCATTCGACGACAAGTACACAAACACGATCACTTAAGCAAAGAGAGCTACAAAAACAACAACAACAAACACAGCAAAAGAAAGTTATAATAAGATATGATTCAGATGATGATGAAAAGGATAAGGAAACAAAACGAAATAATGTAAGAGGAAAAGAAAACTTAAAATCTAATAATGATAGAAAAAAATCGATAGTTAATGATGAAAATAATGATGAAAATGATGATGGCTCATTAACACCACCATTACCAAAATCGATGTCAGTCTCATTATCAGTTGTTAAACGTAAACGTTCACCAATTAAATTCGATATAAATGATGATGACGATAAGATCATAAAATCATCATCCAAAGATACAATGAAATCATCAATAATTAAAGAAAAAGATAAAAATGAAGAAAATTCAAAATCATCAACAACTACAAAAGGCAAGTTAGATAATACATCAAGTGATGAAAATACTCATAAAATTTCAATAAAGAAAATAGAAGCTACCAAGAAATATGATAATATACCTGAATGTAAGTAAATTTATGAATATTGAAACAGCGTACTTTTATTAATTTTGACATTGGTTTAATCTGCTTATCCTTTTTCTTTCTTGTTGTCCTTGAATTTTAGCGCTTAGTTCTATTGCGGTTGAAGCACCAGGCAAAATAAAAGTTAAAGAACGTTGCAAATATTTTCCATCATGTACAAAAGGTGATGCTTGTGAATATCATCATCCAACTACACCATGTAAAGCATTTCCAAATTGTAAATTTGTCGAGAAATGCTTGTATTTACATCCAAAATGTAAATATGATTTAACATGTAACCGTGTTAATTGCAATTTTTCCCATAGTGCTCCTGTGGTATCTACAACGAATACAGCACCTCCTTTATGTAAGTCAGAAATATTAAAATTTTATGTATTTTATCAAAAATTTAATGTTTTCTTTTTTCTTTTTACCTTTACTCACACGTCTATTTTTTTTTCATATACATTTTATTTTTAGCTTCACATGTGGTACCAGTTCAAAATTATAAAAGTATAAGTGCTAGTTCATTACCAGCTATATGTAAATATTATCCAAATTGCACGAATACATTATGCAATTTTTATCATCCGAAATTATGTCGTTTCGGAAAGAATTGTATGAATAAAATTGAATGTAATTTCTATCATTATGATTTACCAACTAAAGATAAATTTAAATGGGTCGCTTCACTTGGTTAATGGATGAATTCATTTAAAATGGAAAATTTTATTCAATTTAAAATAACTATTATGAAAAAA
Organism: Anthrax anthrax; assembly: GCA_963971155.1. Classification (NCBI taxonomy): domain Eukaryota; kingdom Metazoa; phylum Arthropoda; class Insecta; order Diptera; family Bombyliidae; genus Anthrax; species Anthrax anthrax. Next base: position 26,953,124 of record OZ020119.1, read on the forward strand.
AGAGGTTTTCTCTTTTGTTTTATGTATAATAATAGATTTGTAGAAGACTAGAATTTAAAATAAAGTTTAACAAAATAAAGTAAAATTAGATAAGTATGAACAAACATTTTCTTTAGTTAAAAAAAATATCATGATTAAAATACATATTATGTAATAGATGTTTATTATATTTAATTTATATTTTTTAAAAATTAAAACAACACGCGTGTACGTAACGTTGATTATGTACTGTTTTCTTTTTTCTTTTTTTTTTGTTTGTTTGTAGAATATACAAAAAAGAACAAATACAGTGTTTAAATGAAAATAAAAGAATTATTAGAATATAAAAAAAAAAAAAATGAAAAGAAATAATTCACTGAATAAAAACTTTCTTAAAATCTTAATTTTTTAGTTTTTCTAATTTTTTTTCTCCAAGAGTACCTTCCTGATTCTAAAAAGACGTACATTGGAAGTATATATGTATATCTTAGTTGAAATTAAAATAAATTTTTTATTTGAAATTCATCTGTTCGTATTTTAAAAACTAATTTTTATTTTAAATTTTATCTTGTAAAAAAAAAAAAATTAAAAAAAGTAAAATACAAGTTCTTGTATAGTATTTGGTTTATTCATCATTATCTACTGTAATTTAACTAAAAATATTTAAATTTAAATTTAATATTATAATATCCCAGTATACATTATTTTTAATTTATTTTATTTTTTAAATAAAATACATATAATATGCGCGTGTATGATGGTGTGTATGTGTGTATGATGTGAGTGAGTGATTCTTATTTATTGTATTATAAAAACATGTTTATAATTTTATTTATAATAGATTCGTTTTCTATTTCTTTTTTTTTCTTGTTTAAAAATTTAAAATACAATTTTACACAGACAAAATTATTTGTATTTTATACAGATAACTACCTACCATTTTTAATTAATTTAAAATAAAAAAACAAAATACATATGTACATTCATATGTGTCTTATTATTAAATTTTAACTACATGAAATTTTGTTTATAGTGTTTTCAATGCAGAGCTTCCCTATCTTCAAAAATGCATCACCGCCTATTTGATGCGATATTCAGCTTAAGATCATAGTACGTTGAGTATCGCATCAAATAGGTAGTGATGCGCTTTTGAAGATAGCCCTTATGAGAGAATTTTATTTTTTAGAAAGCTCACAGCAACACAAAATGAGTCTTTGTGAGAGAGTACAATTAAGTTTTTTTGCTTCTTTTGCCTTCTTTTTACAACACTGTAAACTATTATGAGAACTATTTAGTCCATCGATCTGCATCGATCTATCCATCGATCAGTCGAAAAATCATACTCAAAAAATTTCTCCCATTACTCTCCGCTAATGTAAAAACTTTATAAACAAATTACAGAATGTGAATGTTTGTGAACATTATATATACTTATATATACGAAGACATATGTATATTTTTTGTAATATACACACATACATATACAATACATTTTTTTAAAATTTCAATAAGACAAATACATTTTATCTAATATGTAAAAGTAAAAATTATTTTTTTATATTTTATTTGATTTTTTTAAATTTGTTTTAACAACATGTATATTTTGACAAAAGCTCAATAAATACAATTATACATTCTGTGTTCAAGGATGCATCACATTACTTTTATTTGATGTGATATTCAATTGATAGTAGCACGATAGAATGCTATGTAAAGTATCTCATCAAATAGAAATTAGAGGTGCATTTTTGAACAAGAAAAGTTATAATTAAATTAAAAAACAAAAATCAGGAGAAAAAATTTATCCCTGAATTTAGACATTACATATTTTTTTATAAAAAAAAAATTTGGTAATAAATTACATTTAAATTTTATTAAAAATTTTTCTTTTCATTTTTTTTATTGTATTAAAATATGGGATTTCTTTTTATGAGTGTACTTACAATTTCTAAGATCTTATAAAATTAATTATTTATACACTTACAATACAAAAAAAAAAAATCAAAGCATTTTAATTTAATGAATAATCGTGATAATAATAAATAAATAAAGAAATCTAAAAAGAGAAAACAAAAAGTAAATAAATTTGCAACAATTTTAGCATAATACTAATTGTAACTTTTTTTGTTCTTTATAAATTTTTCGTTTTGTTTTTAAATTTTAATTAAATTTATTATACTACATACATTTATCTGTATACAACTAAATACAACTTATCTAATGTTAAATATTTAAATATCATTTTCTTGTACTCAAAAGAAACTAGTTGAAATTTAAATTTAAAAAAAAATATCAACGGGTAGAGGCATTTTTATTTGGAAATGTACATATATTCGAATTCTGTATTCTATGCCTGTAGAATTACAAAAATGATTTCTAGGTAAGACATGGTACCAATTTGAAGTGATCTACATTCAAATGCTGGTTTGCTACATTTAACACCGTTCAGATTTTAATTTGAAATCTTTTCCACTCCGATACTTGTGATCCATATAAATTATTCGTTTATGCGACTTAAATACTGTGATGTATCGAGAGATGAATGCAAATTAATTTTATAGAGAATAATTCAAAATCAATACACGTACACAGAATTTGAATATATGAAATTTCCGTTATTTTATAAATTATCATATTTTAATTTATATACTATATATTTAATTTCATATAAGCGTTTGTGTGTAAAAAAAAACGAAAACAATTTTGTTTTGCTGTTTAAAATATTATAATAAATTTCTTAACTTAAAAATAAGAATCCTTATAATTTTATCTATGTATGTATAACAAAATTTTAAATTGTAAACAAAATTTATTAAAGATATTTTCCTGCTATATAAAAATGTCATGGTCATATTAATTAAAGTGTATTTGAGAAAATTTTTTTTATTAAATTAAAGCTAAAAAAAAATTCCAAACTTAAAATGATACATAGGAATATAGAAACTCATTTGTATTTGATGAATTAATAATATGATTTCAATTTTAAAATTTTGTTCTTGAAAGATTGGGTACTTTCACAAATGCGTCGTCAATGTTGATGGCAAAAAAAATCAAATTCATAAATTTCTTTCTAGTGTAATCGTGGAAATGTATCAGGTTCATTAATTCAAGCAGTCTGCATAGTTTATAGAAATTACTCATACGCTTTCAAACAACTGCAATGCGTGCATGCACAGTTGACAACTCAGATTACAATTCCAGCGCATTTGGTTGGGTTATTAACACACGTCGATAACGCATTCAAGAAAGTACCCATCCATTCACAATTTCTTTTTTTTATTTTATCGTTATGAAGTGTATGTGTATGTATGGGGTTTTATTTGTTTCTATTTTATGTTTTCTAAATATGTACGTGAATATTTCATTTTACCTATGTATTTTCTATTTTTTTTTCTTTTAATCTAAAACAGATATACAGTCTACGACCTTGGTAACATTTAAATGTCTTTTGTTTTGTTCATCTATTTTACTATGAGATCTCTAAATTTAATGTGTATAGTATTCCTATATTATAATAATCTACTTATGCTTATGAATCTAAAATGGGATAAAGAATTTCAAATAGTTAATAACAGAAGATTGAGCCTTTTCTTTCTTAAATTAAATGTAAAAAATATAAATAAATAAAATACAAAAAAAAGGAATTATTTTAGTTTTTATGAGATATGAAGAGGAACATCTTTTATCATTTTGAGTTAATTCACAAATAAGTGAAAATCTTAAATAAGTTAGACATATCATTCATATTTTATTTTAGTTTTGAAATAAAATGATTGAAATTGCTAGTAAAATGTTAAAAAAATTTAATTGAGCTCTTAGAATGGACAAATTTATATAGAGAGTTTGGTACTTAGATGAATTTTGATTGAATCATTCTAAATGGGAGCGTCACGAAATCTACAATCGCAAAATCTCGAAGTGACGAAATCTCTATTTTCTTCTAGTTGCAAAATTGTAAAATCCACAAATACAAAATTCACAATTGCAAAATCCCCAAATACAAAATCCTCAGTTGCAAAATCTATAAATATAAAATTCCCAAAAAAACTAATGAAGCTATTCGATGTAGATGCTTTATTCTGTCCACTTTCAAATTTGGGGATTTTGCAACTGTGATTTTTTTTTGATTTTGCAATTTAGATCTTGTAGCTGGTGATTTCGAACCCAACCCATCTTAAATATAATGTTCTAAAAAAATTCAGAATAATCAAATATCTTTGAAACAAAAATATAAAAGATTTTCAAAGTTTAGTTGAATATTCATAGAGCCTAGGCAAATGTTTAAAATTAATTCTAAAATTGATCCAACTTTTTAATTGGCACAGAAATTAGAAATAAACCATTAAATTTCACTTAAAGATACCAAACCAACCGAATAAAGTTTTGATACTGATTTTAGCTGCTATCTTAATTAAATTAGGACATATACTTATATATAGATATTCTTTATCCCAAATTTGTCTATTTATTAGAGAGGATTCTAATTTTTCTTCTTTTGTTTATTCTTTTTTGTATTTTGTTTTTTTTTGTTTATCTAGAATTATCCTAATATTTTATTTATAATTTAAAAATTTTAATAGTATTTTATTTTAAATAAAATTAGATAATAACTAGAATCTATTAAATCTATATCATAACATAAATTAAAAATTTTGTTCTTTTTTTTTGTTTTGTTTTTATCACTTACATTTTTTTTTTTCCTTTTTCTTATATAATTTTTTTTTTCTTCAACATGGAAATTTCTAATTCTAAAAAAAAAAAAAACTTAATTAGGTATTTATTTTAAATATTATCTTAACATTTTTTAATTTTTGTAGATTTTTTAAAAAATCTTCTTTGATTTTGTTCTAAATACAAGATCATTATGAGACACTAATACGCAGTATATATACATAGTATAAAAAAAAAAAATTGAGAAAATGCCATCACTTCTTTCTCTTATTTCTTTTTGATTTTTTTTTTTTTTTTTACAAAATTTTAACAAAAGTAAAACACAATACACACAAAACTAAGAAACAAAATTAAAAAAAATTGAAAAACAGTGCAAATTACTAACGGTGTCTTTCAGATTCCTTTTTGACGATTCCAATGCGAAATTATAACGGAATTATATTACAATTTCACTTCAAAATCGAACATATAGATTCTGGATATACATAAGTATATAATGGAATGTGCAAAAAACACAAAAAAACAAACAAACAAAAAAAAATAAATAAATAAAAAAAAAAACATTTTAAATAGTAAATGTTAAATTGAATGTACTTATTTCCATTGGTTCTAAATGAATATCAGCGAAATTATTTACCAATGTATTACCATATCTAATACCAGTAAGTGATGTATTTTTAATTTCATCTAATTTTGTATGTGTAAACATATTCTGTTGAAATTTTTTATATTTTTTACAATTATCATTTATAGATGAAAATTTTTTATCATTTTTTATTTCATTATTATCAATATCATAATTATAATTAGAGTGATGATTATTATCATTATTATTATTATTATTAGAATTATTTATTTCACAATTATAACCTTGACGATGTAATATTAATAATGCTGAACGTGATGGGAATAATGGTAATTGTTCATCAGTTATTGTTCTCAAATTAATTAAATGAATATCACATGGGAATTGTTTTGTTAATATTAAATCATTATATATATTTGGTTTTATACTATTATCATCTATAATATCAATATAATATATATTGGCAGGATAACGTAATGAATTTGATAAATGATTAGCAATTAATGTAGGAACATTCAAATTAAAATTATATAAATTCATTTTCATGTTACTACTATTAATATTATTATGATGTTGCTGTTGTTGTTGTTGCTGTTTCCTTGTTAATTTTTTATTTGGTATATCTTCAATAAGTAACCAAAATTTATGACGTGTTAAACGACTATCAATAATACCCTCACCCATACCACGATAATCATCATATAATGTACGTCTATCTAACATAACTTCTAGTTGACCAGATTCTAAACTTGCTGCACCTTGTGCATGATTTGTTATTAATGTTAAACGTAATTTATCATCTTGTATAAATGCACTCGATGTTATTGGAAAATAATTACCTTCAATACCAATTGACGGTAATTTAATACGATGTTGATGAACAAAACCATTTTGATCTGAATAAAATTCTGAAGGTTCACCATTTTCGATTTCTGTTAAAAATCTCATAAATAATTCAGTTTCACGATTTTTTGGTGGTGGTTCAAAATCAATATCATTTTCAATGTAAATTGCATCATCTAAATATGTATGTGTATTAAATATTCGTACTGTATGTGCTAAAAATGGTCCATATATAACAGTTACATCACTTGATATTAAACCAGATGTTATTATAATTCGTATATCATCATATTGTTCTAAAACATTCTTTTCAATATCATGTTGTTCAGGATCAGTTTTAAATAAATATGCACCAGAATGAAATTGTGCACTTTTATATGCTGCAAATTTAATTGCACATTGTATTGGTTTACCATATTTTGATTTTTTCGTAAGTGATTTCATAAAACCAGATTTCTCATCAAATAATAAACGAATTTTTGAATTTTCTAATTGTATGTCACCTGGTTGCTTATTTTTAATTACAAATTCATTTATTTCATTATTATCCTTTTTAATATTTGCATTTATATTATTAGTACCATTTCCACTAGTATTACCATCACAATCATTACAATAAATCGTTGATAAATGATCTTTATAATTATTCTCATTTTGTACAATCGTATACTTTATCAATGATAATGGTGGAAGTTTAGCAAGAAATAAAATTTCATATTGTCTATCTGATACTCGTATACGATTTATATATTGATAATTATTAGCACTCTCATATGTTTCAGTTATATTCCATACTGGATTTATTTGTAATGGTACCTCTAAACCATTATTATCTAAAATTGTTACATTCGGTAATGCAGATCGTATCGATAATACTTCTAAACGATCTTGGGCAAGTGAATTAAATACAATGAAATTCATGATTTTCTTGTCTTCAAATGTGATTGGTGTTCTTTTTGGTAATTTATTAAAACTATCTCTTTCGATTTCACTCAATAAAAAATTATTTATATCCGTACCATTTTGTATTAATGCTTCGATTGTTGATTCTTGCATTTTAATTGTATCTTGTATGCTATCAAATAATCGTATACCATAGTCACGCATTACAGCTGCCCTCGATGTACCCGTTATTGCATCATGATGTTGAAATAAACCTAAATTTCTCCGTGCTAATATCATTTTCTCGTAATTCTTTTCAAATATTTTTATAGCTTTATTTAATTTCTTTTGTCTAGCCATATTATATGCAAATGTAAATAAAATTTCAGCTGAACGTAAATTATGTTCTAAATCTGTACTTAGAATTTTATAAAATGGTCTTGTTGTAAAATATCCAGACCAATAGGCTGGTCTACCTTCAGAAAATATATCAGAATAAACAAAAAAATCACCTTTAAATGTTGGAAAATTTTTACTACGTTTTTTAATTTCGTTAAAATAATCCCGCGGGGTTCCGAATGATATATCTGTTTTATAAATATCTTTATTTGCATTAATATGATCAATTAATTTCTTATAATTCGTATACTGTTGTTCAATTTCCTTTTCTTTATTATAACGAAAATCATCACCTACTGGTATTAATGCAACATTGTGTGGAAATAATGATGCAGTTCTTGCATATTGTTCAATTAATAATTGAGCTTTTTCGGCAACATTATCATCTGTTATAAATTGCGCTTTTATTGAATATTCTGTGTATTCACCAGGAATTTTACGAAAATCAAAATTTAAACAAATAAATGGATGTGGACCACATGAATGTTTAATTGAATATATATCGAATGGCATGTTATGTGTTAATATACTACGTTCTTTGGCATGATCTTCCATTGTTTGCCATAATGGCATCCATACAAAATCACCAGTCTGTTGTTTTGCAAACCATTGTTTCCAAGCATAATGTATACGTTGTATTATAGTGCCTTTAAATCCACTTGATGACAATAAATATGGTACTGTACTTCCATGTCCGAAGGGATCAATTGACCAACCAACATCTAAGCTAGTATTTAAATTCGATTTAACCCACTGATGACCTATAAAATATTTGAAAATATTTTAAATAAAATTTTCAAATAAAAATTGACGGTCTCTGTTACCTTCAACCAGTTGATCTATCATTGCAAAAAGATGAGCATTTGCTTCATCTGTCATTACCCAACCACCAGTTGTTATTTCAAATCTTCCTGATTGAATAAGTTTCTTTAAGGCCTAAAAACAGAACAATTGCATATTAGTAAAATATTACAAAATATTACAAATCTTAGTTTTATACCCTTTGTCTTGTTGGATGTGCTTGATCCCACCATAATTGAAGAAAACTAATCTCTGACCAAATGAATGTCATATCTTTAAAATCTTGCATTTTGGCTATAACTAAATTTAAAATTTGTCTAGAATCACTTTGAAAATAATTGGCAAATGTCTTTAACCATCCAGGATCGTTATGTGAGTGTGGTACAACGATTACCTACATAAAATAAAGAATACAAAATTAGTAATGAATCAAATTTTCAGAAACATTTCATTGTAAATCAAATACCTTGAGAGGTAATCGGTTTGAATCCTTTCGTTGCTCTTCAAAACGACTTTCAAAGCTCTTGTCCCAATACTCTTTCATACGCATCCATTCAGGCTATAGAAAATAAAATGAAATTTCATAAAATTTTATACAATTTGATATCACAATTAATTTTTTTACTTGAAAATCAAATTTAGAAAATTCGGTTAATGATGTTATATTTGTGTCTCTTGTGTACAATTTGTAACAATCATCAAGTAATTTATCATGGTTTTGATTATTTAAAAGTGAATTATCATTTTTAATGTATGCTGATTTTTTTTCGTGTTGCTTGAGATTTGTATTTTCTTCCATCAATCTGAAATTAATAAAAAATTTTTAAAATAAAATTTTATGGATAATAAAAAGATAATTTAAAATAAATTTAGATTTACTTGTTCATTCGTAGATTTTTTGAATTTAATGTCGGTTGTCCAATCGATATATAATAAAGGCATAATAATATTGTTATAAATGCTGATAGAAGACCTATACATCTTGCTGAACCTCGTCGTAATATTTTAAAGGTCATAATTTTATTGTAATTAAAAAAGCAACAACAAAAAATAATAAATTATTGTTATATTTAAATTGTTTTCAATTAATATGAATGCATTGAAGAAATTATTTGAAAAGTTTTCCTATTCTGGCTGTTCACTTTTATTCGATTTTAATCTTAAAATGTACACGTCTATTGTTCGTTTCTAAATATTTGAAAGAGTATCTGAAAAATAAAATAAATAAAAAATTTAATAAAATAGAAATTTAAAAAACAAAAAAAAAAAAAATAAGTTAATAATTTTTTGTTTTACTGTTAATGCAAAATAAATTATTATTATTATTAACCTTCAGTTACTTTTGCATGTATTTCATGATATTTTTAAATTATATGAACAAAATTAATTTTGTGTTAAATTACCTCGACGTTATCAGACTATTTAATTTGCTTGTTATGCATTACAACTGTGTATAGTAGACTATATTTGTATGTATTTGTACCCTTGTATTTTATTTTATTTTTGCTTTATTCATATCAATATATTTATGTAGGCTATTAATAATTTACATATTTGTATTTGTCTGAAATTTATAATTTAATAATTAAAACCAGTCAAAAGATTTGATTATTATTAATGATTATTTGTTTACGTGCTACAATTTACCAATATAAAAATTGTGTACGTAGCATATTTAAATTAAATTTTGATTATACATATATACTTTATTTTTTAAATTGATAAATACATCCGAATATGCGCGAATATGTAAGTAAGTAATTTAAGCAGTAGCAAATTTTTACTAATAATCAAACGAACGATTAATTTAAATAAGGCAAAACTCTCCTGTATTGTATTATTTGTAATTTTATTGGTTTTTTTTGTGGTACTAGATTAGGTACAAAGTAAAACATTTTTTTTTATTCTTATTAAAAAAGTAAAATATATGGGAATTTGGAATTCCCAAACGTTACTCGTTTGGTTTTTTTTTTCTAAAGAATATTAGCTTTGCCCACCTGCTTTGCAATTTACAGTCTTCTTAGGATTTTTATAATTTTAATTGACTTTGTTGCAATATACGTACACACATAGATGGGTATAGGGGTATAGGGTACAATCCAAGCTAAATAAAATTATTGAGCCTATTACAAATAATTTTTTGAAAAATGTACAATTTGTAATGACCAAAAATTTAGAACTGATTATTACACAAAATTACATGAAATTTTAATTATGTAAAATGTTTACAAAAAAAATAAATAAATAAATAAATTAATTAATTAGCCCAGGCAAAACACAAAACATTTTATTTTAAAGATGCTAAAAGGTGCTGCAAAATACAATTTTTGTATACATACATGTACATATGTATTTATTCAAAGGTACTTACAAAACCTATGTATGTAGCTACTTCGAAATTTTTATTAGAGCAATTGAAAGAACGAAAAAAAAAGAAAGTATTTCCTTTTTTATTATCACATTTAGAATACACAAATTTTAAATTTACTTAAAATGTTGCTTAAAACTAAATTTAATAAATTAATTAACAAATTAATAAAAATAATATGAATCCTTGTCTTTTGTTCATATATATAAAATAATTAATAAAATTTACACCTCAAGTATTTACTTTTGCAATAAGATACGGAATAGAATTAAAAAAAAAAACATTTTTTTTTCTTAACAGAATTGACAATTGTCAAATTGATTTAAAAAATTTTCTAAGAGTAGAGTACAACAAAAATGAGAAACTGCGAAATAAAAGAGAGAGAGAAATTATGTAAACACACAAACACTACATACAAGATCTATAAAATATACAGATATAAAATATATTTTATAGATCTTGGCAACATTTTTTTGCATATGTATGCTTGTATGTATGTATATGAATTTTGGTATAAAACATGGTATAATAAGTTATTTGGAGTTATTTGGTTATTTTGACATTTTAAACGGTTTTAAAATAATTTAAAATTTTTATTTGAATTTTCATTTAATTAATTGTTTACATTTCATAGTTTTTAAACCATGTTTCTTCGGTTATTGTTTCAGTTATTTCGTTTCACCCATCGATATTCCATAATGTAAACAGAAATTTTATTATGATGTGTCGAGCCGATGTGATATTTTGATTGTAAACAAACAATTAAAATTTGTATATACAAATACAATACATACATGTAACAGGGTTCAGGTAAAATAGTTATAGTATAGCAACGTTATTATAATTCGATAGGTATAAATATAAATTGGTTATAAAGCTAAAAGCATATCCATATATGTACATATGTATGTATATGGTACATTACAAAATCGGTAAACTCACCTTTTAATGCATTTCTCTTATTCTTTGTGCTTTTTTATTTTTCGCTATTCTTATTATTACACACACAGTGCACAAGTACATTACTAAAATTAAATTTTATAATCACAGATAAAAATCAAAAAATCACAAATTTGTTGAATCTCCATCTCCAATCCAATTCCGTTCGATTTGCTTACTCATTATTTTGATATATGATACATTGACTTTTTAACGTAAATAAATTAAAATGTGGTAAAGTGTTAACTGTTAAGTGTTAAAAACAGAAACAGAAAACATCAGAAAACCAGAAGACCAGCCAGACACAGAGAAAAGGGGAAAAAAGCACCATCAAATACCAATACCAAAGCACCACCAACAAATCAAATAGTCATCAAATTCATGTTTTCATATTGGAATACTAAACTAATTGACGTTATAAACGCACAGAACAGTAGAATAACAAAAAGTTCATCATTTTCCTTTAAAAAATTTTTTTAATTAATTATTTCCGTTTTATTTTTATTATAAAAATTCAAAAGATACAATTGAGCACACAATCATTTGTTTTTTAAGTATTTTAGATGGTTTACATTTTAATTTTTACTTGCATTTTTATACATAAATTTTTATTCTTTACAACAACGCGAAACGTAAAGTGAAATATTTGATTTTAAAGTGAATTAAAGAGTTATTTATGTTTTTTTATTGTGTATTAAAATAGAAATTTTAAATTTTATTTCATGAAATTATGATTTATAAACATAAATTATCAGTGAATTATTGGTTATCATTTTTTACAATTTTGTACATTTTTCTATCAATCAAAAATGTAATTTGTGATAATACAAATACAATTGATAATAATAAATTAAGTAATTTAAGTGATAATAATAATAATTTAGTACGAATAAATAAATGCTGTGAAAAATTTGAAATTTTATTTGATACCTTATGTACGGTTGCAAATGATACAAATAAAGGTAGGTAAATGAGCTCCCCATAATGTAGAATATAGCCCCCCTTTAATGTTGCTTCACTCCAATAAGAATTTTTTATTCCAGTAATAACTAATTTTTATTCCAATAAGAACCATTCAATTCATATTTTGTTTTTATTTATTTGTCCTTATTGTGAAAATGTAAACAAAATAAATTTCATATTAACAATTTTGCTTTAATTATATAGATACATGGAAGCCAGTTATAGAAAACCCTGATGGAAGTAAACATGAAATTAATTATACTTTCGTAATTGGAGTACCAAAATGTGGTTCAATGCAATCATGGTCTATATACCACTATCCAGGAGTAATATTACGTTCTTAAAATTTATTTTTTAAAACGCTTAAAATTTATGTAGGTATATTTTGTTGTTTTTTTTTATTCGAACAATTTTGTATACAGAGCCCAGATGAGTTGATGCTATTACCAGATGGAAAATTGCGACATTACACAAAAGGTGTCGATGACAATTCAAATAATGAGGATGATGATGATGAAGATTCCAGTGGTAAAGAATCTCGGTATTATGATTATAATCAAGGACAATATTGTATGGAAAAGGTATCATAAATAATTTCGTGGAATAACGGCGTTTCTATCAATTTAAATGCAAATTCAAACTTTATTTATTTATATTTTTTAGGGCGTATCGAATACGAATGAATATAAAGAATTTATGTTTGCTAGAGTTTGTTCACCACAAAAGGAACCAAAATGGACAGATGCTGATTTTATATTAAGAAAAATTATAAGTCCAATATTTCATATAATTTCGATTATAATATTCATTTTAATTTCGGTTGTATATTTTGTTTTACCAACACTAAGGTAAATTGATGATGACGATTATGATTATAAGAATTTTTTTTCTTTCCGTTTTTCAAATCCCATGTCCTGTTTCTTGATAACACTTTTACACATTGGTCTCAGTAATATTTAAATTTATGATAATCTATTGAATTTGTTTGAATTTTATTTTAGAGATTTAATTGGTAACATGATAACAACAATATCAATTTGTTTAGCGGTTGTTCATGCAGCTGATCTCGTTCGAATATTTACTGAATTCAGTAATCATATTAATTTTTTAGTTGTCGGTTAGTATCTTCTTTGTTTTGTATCTCTTTTAAAATGTTATATTTTTGTTTATTTATTTTTTGTTATTTATTAGAGTATTTCACACATCTCCATTCCATTTTTGTTTTTTATTTTACTCATATTTTTTATTTTTCTTCATAATTTTTACAGACTCTATTTTATATATTAGCATTTTGGGTGCATTTTTTTGGTTAAATAGTTTTGGTTATTATATATGGAAAACATTTAGGTGATACATCAACAAGAAATATTAAACATTTCAAAAAAATATTAAAAATCATAAAATTGTTTTATTCTAAATTTCAGATCAAGAAATGTATTCTTGCGTGTATCAGATAGTAGAAAATATTGCTGGTATTCTACGTATGCATGGGGTGCAACATTTATAATGAGTTCATTAGCAATATTTTCACATTATTTTTTAGATTCAAGTGTTTATAAACAACAGAAATTAGTTGAAAATCAAGAAACAATTGGATGGCTTGGAATAGCAATGTTTTTTACACCAATTGCTATATTAATTTTAATTAATGTATTTTTTTATGTTAGTACAGTTCAATTGATAAGTAAACGTATCATTTATGGACGTATACAGCATAGATTGAAAACAAAGTAAGTCATAAACAATTAATGCATCTAAATATTTTTTCAGTAAAAGAATTTTAATTTGTTTCTCGATTTTCAGTTTCATAATGTTCAGTCTATTATTTTTAATAATGGGAATCTCATGGTTATTTTTGATATTATCATGGCTTAATTATGATGGCCTTTTATATACTCATATTTTAGTAAGTTCATTACAGGCACCATTAATTTTATATGTTTGCATATTACGGCAAAAGCATATAACATTTCTATTAAAGAAATCATGCTGTTATAATGAACCAGTTAATACGACTGATTTTGGTGATGAAATGGTTCATATGAACGGAAGACATTATTAAGAAATATAAGAACAAAAGACAATTATTTTATGCTAAACATAAAATATTATTTTAAGTGAATTTATTATATATTTGATATGAGTTTGATACTTAAATAAAGATTTTTTACGGTTTTTTTATAACTCTACGTTTTTCAAATTCTATTTTAGAAAACAATTTGATTACATATTTCTTATCAACAAGTGCACAATACTCTACACACGGTCATTAAACGTAAAAGTAGTAATTGAGCATTTCGAATTCATAAATTAAAGTCGCAATTTTATATGTAGACAAAATGCAAATGGGTTAACATTCAAAAAATGAATTTATTTTTTTGAGCAAAATAAATTTTATTTGTCAAGAAGATGTGACAAAAAATGTGTTTTTTAAAATAACGAGTGATGATTTTCTTTAACAGTGAATTATTAAAATATTTTTTATGTACAGTTCTTTTTAATATCTTATTACTAACTTTTGTTCATCTATTGCTTTTTATTTAAATGAAAATATGTAGTTTTTGTTTTTAATGTGGTCGAAGATAATTTTTCATACGTCGTTTATTATTATCACCACCACTGGATGAATTTCCAGATGTTATATTTCCATTTTGTGATATTTCTCTTTTATTTAAAAAATCACGTATATGTTCAACAATTAAATCAATTGCAACTGAAAATAAATAAAGAATTTAAAAATTTTGTATATAAACAAATATATGAGTAATTACTATTTTTTAAAAGTAAAAATTGAAAAAAAAAACTTGAATATTTTATTGTTTGTAATTTGTAATAAAATTTGTTGATATAACACAATATAAACTGTTG
The DNA here is from genome assembly GCA_963971155.1 of Anthrax anthrax. Taxonomy (NCBI): domain Eukaryota; kingdom Metazoa; phylum Arthropoda; class Insecta; order Diptera; family Bombyliidae; genus Anthrax; species Anthrax anthrax. The sequence goes on from OZ020119.1 coordinate 26,968,423, forward strand.
CGTGGTACTATTCTGAATTTAATATATAGGTACGTACATACTGAATATGTATAAAGGGTTTGGTAATTTGAAATCTTAGATACTTCAATCGCGTGCTTGAGATTTTTTAAAGTGAATTTTTGAATTCTTGATAATTTACAAAATTAATTGGTATTGTATTGATCTATAAACTATACAAATTAACTGATATGTTGATATCCTATATCCATTCTCTACGTATAAATAATGTATCTACGTGTAAACAAACGAAATGTATATTTGATTATAAATTTGAAAAAATATTCATTTACTTGAAATTTAATAAATAAGTGTATAAATGTACATTAGTTTGAAATTAAAGGTGAAGCTATTTCTTCGCATATACGTTAAATTTATTATCGAACTTAAATTTGATCTAAAATAAAGAATAATATTAAATAATACAAATTAAAGTAGAAATTTTTGGTCTTTATCAAACGATTAATTACATTCGTCTGATTATATAGGTACATACATATATACGTACATTTACTTCTTTAACTAGATTGTCTCCCGTTATTTGTTCTTAAAGTGATTTGTTATACATATATGATTTACATATGTACATACAAATGATTTATACTGTAACGGTGGTACATAAAAATTTTCCAAAAATTTGAATAATTTCTAGATTGTTGTATGTTATACGACAATATGTTCAAGAAATTAAAATAATATTTTGCCTACAATGCATTTAACAGAAACTCTTGATACGAGTTATTCATTTTATACAGTTTAGTATAAACTATAAAGTATATGTTATCCTTATAATGTCAGTACGAAGCATAAATTGATATATTTATAGTCTATTTTTTTAGCATAGCCACATGAATGGATATCTCTAGTTTAAATTCTATTCAGTGTAAATGTTCATTTATCTTTAGTTTCATTTTTTGATTATCAGTTTTCAGTATTTAAAAGAAAAAAAAAGTGATAAAACAAATAAAAGAGAAAATAATTAAAGAATATAATAAATATAAGTGACTACGCTAATAAAATTGACTATTTCTTTTGAAAATTTTTATTTATCTTTGTTCGTTTTTTATATCAAGATAATAATTTTATTCACAATCGTAATAATAATAAAATTGAAATTAACAATTTTTAGAAAAAAATTAAAAGCTTAAATTATTTGTTTTGATTTAAACATTAAATTTCTACAATATAATTTTGTTTTTTCATATTTTTTTGTTTTTTCAAATTATCAACTACATACACTCTATATATTACTAAATTGTAAATTATGTAATCAGTCAATAATAATAATAAATCATTAGAAACAAAAATTAAAAGAAAATAAAACAAAAAAATATATTAAATTTTAAAAAGAGAAAGAAAACAACAAAACAAAATAAAAGGAAAAAATGAATGCGTATCTTTTGTTCACTTTTTTTCTTAAATATTTTCTTATTATTTGTTCTTAATATGTATTAAAAAAAATAATTAAATGAATTAAAATTTAGAAAATAAATTAGTGCTCGCGGTCCCTCCGCTTCAGTGGTAATATTGATGTAACATCTGGTAACCTGGTAATATTGATGTAACCTGGTTTAAGAATTTCTCCGATGTGATGAACAATGAGATCAATAGCAACTGCAAAAACAACAAACAAGCAAAACTGCTGGACATTCGTTTCTTTTTTTTTGGATTTTTTGTTCATAATTTCAAAAAATTTTATACTCAAAAACTCATATTTTTTTTTTCTCTTAATTATTTTTTTCAATTTTGTTTATTATATTTCAGTCTTTTTTTTTTCTTTAAAAAAAATATTCGTTTTTTTGTTTGTCTTGTTTTGGTTATTACAAAATTGAAAACAAAATAAAAAACAAAATTGTTAGGTAAAGAGAAGAAGTTCCATAACATTTTTATAATTAAATGCATTTAAAGTGTTTAAGTATTTAAAAAAGTAGAAGGAAAAAGAAAATAGAAAAATAAAAAGCAAAAAAGCACTACTTTTCAACCTAATAAAAGCAATTTAAACACAAAAAGGAAATACATTGTATACATAAATACTATGTCGAACACAAATTGAAAAAACTTTGAACTAACCTGTGTTATCGGCTCCTCTTGGAATGATTACGTCTGCAAATTTTTTAGTCTACACAAGATATAAAATTTAAGTAATTACAATAATGAGAAATTAAAATTAATTTTTTTGTGCTCCTGAGTTTCAGTGATAGTGCCTGCATTAATGATGACAGTATCAAAAATGTTTGCTTTTATTGGGCCTATGTATTATCAATACATTTTGTATAAAATAAAGACACAATCACTGGTCCCCAGAGATAAATTTTTATTTACCGGTGAACAAAATTCTTCAAATGCTGGCTTTACAAACGTCATATACTGAGTCAATACTTGATCTAAATCTCTTCCTCTTTCATTTATGTCTCGTGGCACTGGTATAGAATTTAAAATTTTATAATATTTACTCTGTTTACAATGACATACATTAATATTTCGGTTAGATACATACCTCGTCTTGCTAATCTTGTATCAGAATCGGTATCAACAAATAATTTCATATGAAATAAATCTCTTATATCTGGAAAATAGAATACAAGTATCCCTTCAAATAGGACAACATCAGCTGGATAAATTGTGATTTTATTTTCATGATCCCTGTGAAAAAAAAAAATATGAAAAATTATAAAAAGATTTTAAAAAGGCATTGTCTTCTACAAAACAAAAACTTACAAAGAATTTGTGCGATAATCATATGATGGAATTTTAACAATTTTCCCTTGTAATATTGATTGTAATGTATCAAACATTAAATTCTCATTGAATGCGTCTGGATGATCAAAATTGAATAGACCTTTTTGTGCTTTAATTTTTTCAGCTGGTGTCAGATCACGATAAAAGCTATCTTGACTTATACAAACAACCTAAGTGTACGATATAAATAGGAAAAGTATTCATCTGTGTTACATTTGATATCGTACATACTGTACATATAACTGACCTGTCTTTGTGTATGATCCATATCAGTTTGTCCTAATTGTTCCATTATTCTTTTGCAAACTGTGGACTATAATATAAAATTAAACAAATAAAATAACATTTGGTTATAATTACAGTCTCAAAATAAATAAAAAAGAATGAACCTTTCCACTTGCTGTTCCGCCAGCAACACCAATTAGAAAAGGCGTTTTAATTTCTTCATTCTCGTTGTTAGCATGTTTAAATGAATCCAATTTCGACACACCTGATCCATCCATTTTTTAACATTTAAATTACGACAATGAATTAAAAATAAAAATTTAGAGTTTTTTTCCACAAATATTTTAGTTAAATTTTATTTAGTTTAATTTAAAACCACTATTTAATACTTTACTTCTACGACGGATAATTTTCAATGTCAAATTATATCAATTCCAAATTCCAATTGATCAATATCAAACAAATCAGCTGATGATCTTCTTCTTACAATTTCATAAAATTACCGAAATTGAATTAAAAATTATCCGTCACCCCGTTCCTAAAAAGAAATTTATACCATTTTCTGGTCGTTTTCTAGCTTCTTAAATTAACTTATAATTTGTGATTTCATTTATTTAATAATTGAAGGCTTATAATAGCCAAAATTACTTTAAAAATTTATAATTTACATTTGTTAGATTTTACATAGCAAAATATCAGATTTTGGTTTTCAAAAAATTACAATAATTTTTTAAATAGACAAATAGAGTTTTAAAACGATGTACTCGTACACAGTACTCGTTTTGATTTTGTCAAAGTGTTTCTTACTTCACTTTGTTTGTGTTTTATTTACATTCCATATTTCATTCTATTCTTTTACATCTACCTTCTGTTAATTGCATATTGATGTTGATGCATTTACCTGTCTTTTTTGTTACCTGTGCTGTGTTGCATCTGTGTATGTTTATAGCCACCTGTATATATAGGTATATAAACGTGTGAAATTTTTTTTTTAGTATTTGTGTATGTATTTTAATTTGATTTGGAAATATACATATATATACCAGAATACATACATTTTTATACTGTATATTGTGTAAATACATAAATATTTAATAATCAATGAGAAAATTATGATGATTGTTGGATTTTGGTGGATTTATAGATATGATGACTGTTGTTGCTGTTGGTGTACCTCTACATACATATAACAAAAAAAATATAAAAAATTTTATAATTAATGTTTTCTTTTTTGTACTGTGTGAAACGGAGTAAATGGCTCTACAGAACAGAAATTAACTATGAGACGGAGACCAATTGTTAAATGATGTTAGTTGGTTAAATTAAAAAGTGGGAGATTATTCGTATACGTATTTTATTTTCATTTTACATTTTTTCTTTTGAAATATACAAAATATTTTCATCGTTGTATGTAAAGTGTTGTAAACTTTAATAATAATGGACTTGATTTTGTTGGAATGTTCTTAAATGTGTATAGTAAAAATTAAAAAAAAAAAAAAATACTGTTGTTGTTGAGTATTTGATTTTGTTGAGTAAAGCGTATTTTTTTTTATTTATATTCATTTCGTTTGAACGTTTGTTATAACAAAAATTTTTTAAATGTCCTATTTAAGTTTTTTATAAAAAAAAATTCTTTGTGTTTTGTTAAATTAGTGTTTCTCATGGTTTAATGAAAATTTGTACAATTAAGAAAGAAAATAAAAATCAAAAAGAAAAAAAAAACGATGAGCTGTGATTTATCATCAATCACTACTAATACAGTAGCCACACATTATTCAGTTACATTTTTTATAATATGGTTTTTGGTTTTTGGTAAGATTTTATTCAATTAATTCTTTTTTAAATTCATTGTAAAAGACAAAGTTATTTTTCTTAATTTTCTAATTTAAAAAAAAAAAAAAAGAAAAAACAAAATACATGCAGTAAATTTAATTTTTGTATAAGTAAGGCTTCAATTTCACACCTGTAGTACCTCCATGATGTTAAATTTGATTTTGCCCCCATGATTTGTATTTTGTAACATTGTTGTATTCACATACCAAACTGACAAATCATACCTTATACTAATCTGTTTCTAAATGGTTTCTAATCTCTAAACATGGATGAAATTGTCATGAAAATATCATTCATATTTTATTTAATTTTTATTCGTGCTTTTAAAATGAAAATAATAATTTCTATTTTATTAAAGAAATTTAAAAAAAAATCATTTTAATCTGCCAATTTCAAGCACACAGTTATTAGTGTTTGTACACTTGAATACAGTGTATGTACATTGTACACACTTAAAAAAGTAGGTGGATTGCATGGTTACTCATTTAACCATTCATAATAAATTAATTTGATTTTATTTTATTATTTATTTATTATTATTATTTTTTTTTTGTTTGTTAAAATATACTAAGTTGTTCAATATTGTTTTACATGTATGAATGGACACAATCACACATGCATGTACATAACGTGCGTACGTTGTACAGCATGCAAAGCATGGTAAATTCAAATTGTGTGAAATGCATTTTTGAGGGAAAAAAATATCGTATTTTCTTTTAATTGTAAGTAATGTAGGTACTTTCCTTTCACTTGATATTATGCATATTATACAGGGAAAATAAATAATCTTTTTTTATTTATTTACAACTTTTGTTTTTTACTTTGTGAAAAGGTGCATTGTAAAATTTCTAAATTTTGTAAATATTTACTTTGCCAGAGTGTATAGATTACAGACAAAGCAACGATGTGTATCTCTCTGTTATCTTCTGCTTATCATTTATTTAATTTTAAATGCTTTTATTTTTGTAACAAGAATTTTCATTGTTTTTATAACGTATTTATTTATTTATTTATTTTTTTAATAAATAAAAATTAAATTAACTATGCGTTATAAAATTATCACCCTGTAAATTTTAACCTGTTACACATGAAATGTTTACGTTAATGCTTACATATGTACCTATATACTTATACGTTATAATGAGGATTATATGATTATAGCAGGAAATGTAAACAATAGTTCCAAAAAAAAAAATTAGAGGTGCTTGACTTAAATCCAAACTAGATTTAAAATAATAAAAAAAAAAAAGAAAATAAAATAAAATATTGTACCTAAATAAAAACAAAATTAACTTGAACTAAATTATATGACATACTAAATTATGCATACAATAAGTTTATAGTACTTACATACAAGAACATTAAATTAAATTCTGAATCACTTTAAATCTAATTTACATTCATATGTATAAAATGCATTGAACTTTTTATACATACAATGTACATTTATGTAGAGAAAAGCATAGCAAAAACGATTTGCTTTATATTTATAGAAAAACTGAAAGTGTAATAAAAAAATAAAGAAAAAGTGAAAAAGAAAGCAAAGAATGGTATCACAATTTTAGCACTTTTTCTGTACTTGTAATGCGCATAAAATATCTGCTTGTATCTCTAATTAATTCTTCATGTTAAAGTTTGTTTTTGATTTTTTTTGCATAATCATCAAAAACTGAAAAATAAAATATGTATTTCTATTTAACTTTTAATTTTGTTCGTGATTTTGTTATTCCAACTTTAATTCTAGAATTTATTAACGTCTTTCCCCTCAAAATAAACATGTTTCATTTTTTTTTTTAAATTAGAATTTTTAGAAGGGCCAAAATTGGCTACAGCCACAGGTACAAGTTTAGAATCAAAAGAAGCTTACTTTAATGGATCGGCATATTTACGATTACTTACACCAATGCCAATATGGGGGCATTCAGCCATTAGTTTTAGAACGTGCCGAGGTATTTTTTATTTTTATATTTTAAAAATTTGAATAACAAATGTGATATTTCTAGGTGGTGAAATTTTATCACAACAATACAATAGACATACATTATGGCTATCAGTTATGAACGATTATGTAACATTATCATTAGTTGGACCAAAAGCAAGTGCAGAAGCACGAATACATGATAAATTACTGGATAATAAATGGCATACTATTCAATTTTTATATCAATATGGATCACTTAATTTTATCATCGATCACAAATCAATGGTTATTGGTATGAAATAATTAAATTTTGTAAACCATAAAAAATATATATACATACATATGTATATGTACAATGCACGTGTAATTTTATTTTTTTTCACAATTTTAGCAAATGCTACACACAATAGTTTATTCTTGACCAATCAAGAAGTGAAAAATGAGGCTGCCGTACTTATATTGGGCAATGCATATACAGGTTGCCTACTTCATGGACCAGGATTAATTTTTAATGCTAGTTCTATGCATGCCCAAGGAGTTTTATTTGGACCATGTCCTTTAGCACCGGGACCATGTGGTGAACATGATACATTAATAAGAGTTCCTATCGATCACTGTTTACATGATCCATGCATGCAGCACGGAACATGTATATCACGTCAAGATAGCTATGAATGTCATTGTACTGCACGTTACAGTGGAAAAAACTGCGAAGTTGACACTGGTCCTCCTTGTCTTTCGCAACCTTGTCAACATGAGGGAACTTGCCAAGAAGATGTACGTGGAAATTATCAATGCTATTGTCCTCCTCGTTTTACTGGTCAGTTTTGCGAAATTGAAATTAGTATTCATCCTTTGTGTGAAGATAATCCATGTCTAAACAATGGCACTTGTCGTGTAACTGCATCTGGAGTTGAATGTGATTGTGTTAAGGGAATTTCTGGTTCACACTGTGAAAATGATTGGAACGATTGTGAGTCGCAGCCTTGTTTAAACAATGGTCATTGTGTAGACGAAATCGGTGGTTTTTCCTGTGACTGTACGAATACTGGATATTCAGGCACCGTTTGCCAAAATAACATTGACGAATGTGCTCTTTATTATCCTTGTCAAAATGGTGGAACATGTTTTGATACATATGGATTTTATACATGTGAATGTATGCCAGGATATGGTGGAATTAATTGTGAACAAGTAATCAATGAATGCCAATACAATCCCTGCCAACAAGGAGGTACTTGCATTGATCATAAGGGACGATTTGAATGTATTTGCCCATCAGGTTATTCTGGTATATTTTGTGAACAAAGTCCTCCATGTCCACAGTGTCCTGTTGATTCAGAATGTGTTGGTGGAAAATGTCTTTGCAAACCGGGAACAACAGGTAAGAAAAAACATCCTAATAGTGTACAGTCATTGGCAAAAATGAAATGATTTTGGCCAATAATAATAATTTATTTTGATAAACAGTTTTAAAAATTTAATAACGAAATTAATCGATTGTTAATAAAGTTTTGCCATTGACTGTATACGGAGATGTGTGAATTTATAGTAACTTCAATATGTAGTTTATAAATTTTCGCTCTTTCATAATTTATGCCAGCATTTATTTAGGCCACTAATTTATCCCTGGTAAGAGAAAATTATTATAAAAAAATAAATAGTAAATTGCTAACAATGTAATGCATCTTTTTCATTTACTTGAATTTTATAACTGAGAATAAAGAAGAAAAAATTTTTTTTAATGAATGTACGTTTGTATATTATGCATGAAAAATGTATTAATTATAATTCAAAATTAAAAATTTTATAAATTTTATTAAACTGGAAGAAATCATCAAAATTCAAGAAAAGGACAATAACGTAGATTTATAAAATGTATTGAAAATTGATAAAATACTTTAACAACATTTCAAGATTTTACAAGTTTACTGATATTGCTGCTACTCTAATCGATGTACTGATATCATTTTTCTTACCTCAGTCTTCGTTCGATAGACTTGGTACAGAAAATAAATATTGAATAAAGTGTTAATTTTAGAAAATTAAAATTTTAAACTCCTTTTGATAAAATTGTGTGAATATATGTATATTCCCGCATGATAAAAATAAATTTTATGTGGAATATAGAATTTTTACGAATTATTATGTTACTTATTGAATGTATGCATGAACGTAATATACATGTGTATATATGTACTTAAAATATATGCTTAAAAAAATGATTTAAAGTTTAAAGGATTTTTGCTTACGTTTTTTTATATTTATTTGTAACATCGATTGGATAGAATGATTAGTAGTTAAAATATAAAAATACTTAAAAAATTATAAATTTTATTTATGTATGTAGATTGTATTTACTATAAAAATTTTTTATATTTAAATTTAATTTTTAATTTTTAATTTTATTTTGCTTTTATATATAGCTTAATTTGCTTTATTTTTATATTTTAATTATCCCACTCATTTGTATTATTATTATTATCATTATAAATTAGGCCCTATTGGCCATTGTGTAGTTATTCCAAATCAAGTTTCAACTCCTCCTCAATCAAGATCAGCTCAATTGAATGCATGCCCCTCTTCTGTATGCTTAAATGGTGCTACCTGTAAAGGAACTGCTTCAAATTTTACATGTATATGTTCTAATGGATATACAGGTTCGAATTCAACATTTTGACAAAATTACAAAATTATGTATATAAAAAAATTTTTTTTATTTCTCTTCTTTGTTTTTTAAATGTCGTTTGTATATTTTTTTTTGCTTTTATTTATTTATTAATTTACTTTTATCCATTTACTAAAATAAAACTTGAAGTAAAAAATTGGTACAAAATTTAATAAATTAAAAAATTTTTTGTGTGTGTAATAGGAATTCATTGTGAAACTCAAATTACATCAACAACATCAGAAAATTGTCCATGTTTAAATGGTGGTACATGTTTACCAAACACATCGAATTGTATTTGTTTATCAGGATTTGAAGGAACACGATGTGAAAGACCAGAAACTTGTAGCTCAAATAATTGTCATGAACCAATGATTTGTTTTGGTGGTAAATGTATTTGTCCAGAGAATACAAATTGTATACAGGCATGTAATTCATCACCATGTGCAAATGGTGGTACATGCAAGAATAAAGGAAATGATTACCAATGCTTGTGTACGGAAGGTTGGAATGGTACAAATTGTGAAATTGATATTGATGAATGTGCTCAAGTGAATGCATGTGGCCATGGTATATGTGTAAATAAACCAGGTTCATTTAAATGTTATTGTGAACCTGGTTTCACTGGGTTACGTTGCGATTCAGATGTTGACGAATGTTTAAGTCACCCGTGCAAAAATGGAGCATCATGTGTTAATAAGGTAAGTCTGAATTTTATATTAATTAATTTAAATTTTTAAAAAATATTTACATTCCGTAATGACATTGTATTTTGTGCTGTTTTGTACATGTCGATATCAGTTTGTATTTTTTAAATATGGCAAACGAATAAAAAAAGTTAAAGAAGTAAGTAAAATTTCATCACAATGATTTTGATGCTTAATCCATCCTCTGTGCTAGAATAAATAAAGTATTAAGTTCTAAGAAAGATTGTCGATAGTTGAAAACATTTCGTATTTATTTTTCCTTAATTTTAAACATTTTATATTTCTTGTTTTTGAATCTTAATTTCTGTGATATAATTTTGATTTTTATTTTTTAACTTTAGATAAACGATTATGAATGCGTATGTCCATCTGGTTATACTGGAAAAGATTGCAATGTGAATATTGATGAATGTGCAAGTAATCCTTGCTCACCGGGATCAACTTGCATTGATATGATTGATAATTTCTCATGTACATGTTTGCCTGGTTTAACTGGGCGTATGTGTGAAATTGATATCGATGATTGCGAATCACAGCCATGTCAGCATGGTGGCAGATGTATTGATGAACGTGGAGGATTTCAATGTGATTGTACACAAACAGGATATGTTGGTGATTTTTGTGAAGTAAATATCGATGAATGTCAATCAAATCCATGTAAAAACGGTGCCAGATGTATTGATAAAGTGAACGATTATCAATGTAATTGTTATCCTGGATACACTGGAAAAAATTGTGAGATCGATATTAATGAATGTGAAAGTAATCCATGTCAATACAATGGTACATGTTTAGAACGGTCGAATTTAACTTTATATAGCATGAAAGATAAAGATGGCTTACCAGCAATATTCTCACAAAAATTCACTTTTGAAAATGCTAGTGGCTATGAATGCATTTGTGTACCTGGAATTACTGGTAAAAATTGTGAAATTAACATTAATGAATGTGACAGTAATCCGTGTTCTAAGTATGGAACATGCTATGATGGAGTAGGAACATACACTTGTGAATGTGAATCAGGCTTTGAGGGTGTTCGTTGTGAAAAGGAAATAAATGAATGTGAAAGGTATACACCTTGCGTACATGGAACATGTATTGATCGTCGAGATGATTATCAGTGCGATTGTGATTCATTATATGGGGGGAAAAATTGTTCAGTATCTTTAATTGGTTGTGTCAGCTCTCCATGTTTAAATGGTGGAACATGTATGCCATATTTGGTAAATGAAACTGAACATAAATTCAACTGCACTTGTCAACATGGATTTCAAGGTGGTGTCTGTGAGAAGAGTACAACAATGTCATTGGTTGCAAGCAGTCTAATGACTGTGAATACTTCCAGAGAGGAAGGTTACGATATTAATCTAGAATTCAAGACAACACTACCAAATGGAATTTTAGCTTTTGGAAATGGAAATAGTTCAAGCTATATTTTAGAATTGATAAATGGTCGGTTAAATTTGCATTCGTCACTTTTAAATAAATGGGAAGGAGTTTTTATTGGTTCTGGATTAAACGACAGTAAATGGCAAAAAGTTTTTGTTGCAATAAATTCCAGTCATTTAGTATTATCAGCAAATGAAGAACAAACAATTTATCCAATAAATTCATACGAAGGCAGCCATACATCATTTCCTACTACGTATTTGGGTGGAACGATACCAAATTTATCTTCGTATCTCAGACATTTAACTCATCAACCATCTAGTTTTGTTGGATGTATGCAAGATGTTGTCATAAATGGAAAATGGGTATTTCCAACAGGATCCGATGAGCATACAACATTAATTAATGTTCAAAGTGGTTGTCCACGTGTAGAACAGTGCGATCCAAATCCATGTCATTCGAATGGGGAATGTAAAGATTTATGGCACACATTTTCTTGTACATGTCAGCGACCACATTTGGGACACACCTGCAAATACAGTAAGTAGTGTTAATGAAAGTAAGATTTCTTAACTTTTTTCAAATTTTACTTCTTTTTTACTTCCAGATATTACGGCAGCAACTTTTGGACATGAAAATACAACAGTGTCGGCAGTTATTGTCAATACAAGCGAAAGTGCAAGAAGAGCTATTCGATCAGTTCTTGATATTTCAATGTTTATACGAACCAGGCAACCAACTGGTCAGATATTTTATTTGGGTAGTGACCCACGTAAAACGAAATCATCGGCAAATTCTGAAGGTACAATTATTTTCTTTTTTTTTAATTTTTCGGTGTTGGTTCTGTTAAACATATTTTTTTTAAATTTTTTTATTTTTAAGCCGATGCAGCAGATTCTTATGTTTCTGCCAAATTGTTGGGAGGTGAATTATTAGTTAAAATGCAATTTAATGGTACGCCAGAAGCGTACACGGTAGGTGGCAATAAACTTGATAATGGCTATAATCACTTGATTGAGGTCATAAGAAATTTGACTTTGGTGCAAGTTAAATTGAATGGAACAGAATATTTCCGGAAAACTCTATCATCTATTGGACCATTATTTGCTGAAGTGTTGTATTTGGGTGGGCCACCACCAATAGCTGGAGGTCTGAAACCAAATTTATCCAAAGAAGATGAAAACAAACAGTATTTTAAAGGTATTATTCAAGACGTCCAAATAAGTAATGGCTCGCATGCCATGACAGTTGAATTGTATCCATTAAATGAAGAAGATTTAGTTGTTCCGCCTCCCTTCGGTGAAGTTACCATTGATAGAAGTTCGGTGTTAAAAGGCGAAGTATCCGATGATTTATGCAGAAAGAAACCATGTTTGCATAATGCAGAATGTCGGAATACTTGGAATGATGTTGAATGTACGTGTCCAAGAGGATATAAGGGAAAATATTGTCAAGACATCGAATTTTGTGAATTGAATAAATGTCCTGGAGAATCATTATGTCAGAATTTAGATGATGGTTTCGAGTGCATAACGAATATGACTTTCAAAGGAAATGAGGAGCAGCCACTAATATTCACGTATTTTGTAAAGGATGGTCAAAAATTGGAAAAGAATTACTTGAAACCAATAATTGAAATAACTTACAGAACAAAAACAGGTGGAACATTACTTTATGTACAAAATAAAGATATGTACTTTGAAGTAGCCGTTTTCAAAGATCAAGTTACAGTACAATGGAAGCTTTCATCTGAATTACCGGAGACAAGAAGATTCCATAAACAAACATCTGATTTTGGATGGAATCGAATTCTGTTACGTGTAAAAGATGGAGTACTCGAAGGAGGATGGAAAGGATGGGAAGAGTCAGCAGATCCAATACCATCAATTTCGGCAAAAATTGATCAAAATGCATATCTCGATTTATTCTCGGGAAAATATGTAATTTATTTGGGTGGAATGCCACTAATTGGTACTAATTCCGTAACAAAAGGAATTGATAATGGTGCAATATTTAAAGGATGCTTGGGAGAGACAAGAGTAGGGAAGTTACTTCTCCCATTTTTCTATCACAACGAAATCTATCCAGAGAACATACAAAATAGAGCACATTTCAGATTAAATTCAACTAAGCCAGAAGAAGGTTGCGTTTTATGTTTTCAACAAGATTGTAAGAATGGTGGTGTTTGCAGTAAACCATCTGAAAAATATGCGTGTGATTGTCCACCTGGATATGAAGGAGATGATTGCTCACAAAATATTGATGAATGCCTAACAGCCAATTGTACAAATAATTCAACATGTGTTGATAAGATTGCTAGTTATGAATGTCTGTGCCTTCCTGGATATGAAGGTGAATTTTGTGAACGTGAAATTGATGAATGTGCATCATTACCTTGTCATCATGGAGGAACTTGTACAGATTTAATAAATGGTTTCTTGTGCAATTGCACTGAAGATTATGCAGGGCCACAATGTGATGTGCTTAAATTGGTAACTTGTGAAAATACCCCGTGTCGAAATGGTTCAACTTGTATAGATGGTTTTAGTGAGTTTACTTAACAAAACTTCGTAAACAAATCTGAAAAATTCTAAAGGAGTTTATTTTTCCTTATAGATTCGACAACTGGAAATAATTTCACTTGCTTATGTATGCCAGGTTTACAGGGCTATTTATGCGATATACCATTCTGTACAATAGAGCCTTGTCAAAATGGTGGACTTTGTCTAGTTTCTGAACTTTCTGTAAGTTATAGAATTTGTAACTTAATAATTATTTCATTTTGATTAAATTTTGTAATTTGTCTTTATAGCCTCCAGTATGTCAGTGTAGTTTAGGATATACAGGAAAATATTGTGAAATCGACATAAACGAATGTGAATCACAACCATGTCAAAACGATGGACAATGTATTGATCTGCTGGGAGAATTTCGATGTAATTGTAATGGTACTGGTTTCGAAGGACAATTATGTGAAATCGACATTGATGAATGTGCAATTGAACGAATAGATTGCGGTGGTAAAGGAATTTGTATAAATACTCGAGGTTCATTTCGATGTCAATGTGAAGAGGGCTTATGCGGTTCAAAATGCCATTTAAAAGATTTATGTTTAGAGCCAGAAATTTGTTTAAACGGTGGCATGTGTATTGAAACATGTTCAGAAGTAGCTGATTACATGTGTAATTGTACAGAAGAATTTGCTGGAAAAAATTGTTCAGAGACTGTAAGTAAAAATAAAACAGTTTTCCATTATTTTGATACAAATTATTTTGTTTGTTTCGTTTAGGCTTCTGTTCGTGGGGAAGGACCATCAACGACAGATATTGCATTAATTGTTGTACCAATTGTTGTGTTATTACTAGCAAGTGGTGGTGCTTTATTGGGCGCATTTTTAGTGATGGCACGAAATAAGCGTGCAACACGTGGTACATATAGCCCAAGTGCTCAAGAATATTGTAATCCACGTCTAGAAATGGATAATGTTTTAAAACCACCACCAGAAGAGCGCTTAATTTAGTATCCACTCATATGAGTAAATATGAGGGAAGAATAAAAAAAAACGACAAAAAAGTGTACTAATGTGTATTGTAAATGTACTTAATTTCTTTTTCTTTGTAGTCAAATATACATTACATTTTATTTTGCTCTTTTTTAATTTAATTAAGTCCTATATACTTTTATCAATTTGTATTATTTCTTTTTCAAATTATTTAACTTAAAATTTTAGTAATTAAAAGGAAAAAAATAATGAAAATAAATTTTTGTTTATAATAAACATACAAATACACATCATATATGTACTTTTATGACAATTTTTTTAAAAATTTAATTTATTGATCTTATTATTATTAATATTAATATAATTAATTGTATAGATATTGAAATTTATAATTTCTAATTTTAAGAAGTTCTTTAGGACAAAAATATTATGTATATCATTTATATATTCCGATTAACGTTATAATAAATATGTTAAGCAATTGAAACATTCCGAAAACAAAAAGACAAAGCAAAAAATATTAATGACCAATTAGTAGATAAAAAAGAAATTTTTAAAAGAAACAAAAAAAAAATGGAAAACGAAATAAATTGTGATAGTTACATTCGATTTACATTAAATACACCGGTATATTATGTAATATACATGTAATGTAGTATTTTGTAATTAATTCGAATGATTTACGAATATAAGTCAAAGTATATAGTAACAAATCTATCGTATTATATTTGTATTGTAATTTTATTTAAGATAAAAAAAAAAGATGAGATATTATCATGTATTTTTAGAAATTTGATTATTAATTAATAAAATACGTACCAATATTACAAACTTATTTAATGTTTTTTTTCTTATTTATTCGCCATTTAAAAATTATTGCCTAAATTTTAAATGAATTCTAGCCTTGAATGTAGTGATAGTGTCTAGATCATTGTAACAAAGGTGAATTTTCGAGCGAATCATCTTTGTCTTGTTCTATTTCAGTGTTTATCATTCAGAAAATTTCATGAAAACCAGAGAATATCATCTTGGGATATTTGAAGTTTTATATCAACTTATCCCTCAAAAATGGAGCATTTTATCGAATTTAAAATATGTACCTATTTCACCTTATTTTTAAGACAAAAAAAAAGACGCAAGGTCAGGCCATATATACTATATATAATGATAAATCCATATATGTACACACATAATGATTATAAATTATGTATAAATACATATGTACATATGTACATATATATGTATGTACACATAATTCGTTTGATTCAAATGTTTTGTAACAGAAAATTAGAAACTCAAATATGTATCACAAAGTCCCTAGGACGATGTTTTCCTATATTCGTGAAATCGTTTTTGTTTTTTATATACATACCCCAAAACACATTTTTATCTTTATTTATTTTTTTAAGTATGTACATACATACATACATACATATATAAGTACATAAGAATGTAGATTGCTTTGTTTTCTTCTTTTGTATTATGAATAATATGTATGTGTAAATTGTTCGTTTAAATGTTTATTTTTTGAAAAGCACGAGATATTATACAGCTTGTTATCCTTGATCTTGAGAATTTTTTATTTTACTTAAAATAAATGTTCCTAAAAAAGAAATTGCTTTAATTGAATTGCTTAGTTACTAGAGTTTGAATATTTTTGAACATGTACAGCACGTACAATATGTGAAATCAATTTCTTTTAATTCACCCTCTTTATCTGAGTGATGTACTACGCAAATTAAAGTTGAGGCTTAATTCTTTCCGTCTCCAGTAAACAACAAAAAAAAAAAATGTTTTGTCCGGTTAACGCTTTGCGTTTTATTCATATTTAAAATTCTATAACGCCTAAAAAACGCTCATCAATCTCATATTCTTTAGTTTTAATTTAAAAAAAAAAAAACAAGGTGAATGCCTAAAAAATCATCATATTCAAGGACGTACAAACAAATAAAAAAAGGGCCAGAAAAAACAAATAAATTGATAACTAACCATACCAAAATAATGCTGATTTATGTTTATTTGAAATTTTATGAATAATTACTGAATTAAAGAAATTGCATGTAATTACAGAAAAATAATCATAATGATCCCGATATCATCGTACTCTTTATCTGTGTTTTGAAATTTTCTAGGGTTATTAGATAAATAAATTTCATTTTTATGCACAGATGGTTATCTGAGATATTTTATTACAAATTATTAAAAAAGTTAATGAGTAGCAATTAAAACGAATGAAGGAGCAAGTAATTAAGTTTTCTTTTATTTTCTTCTTTTTTGGCATTTTTCATTTCTTCTCTTTTCGTTTGTTCGCTATTAGAAATAAAATTTTAGAATAAGAAATGTGTGCGTTTTTTAAAAATCTTTTTTAGTCAAAAATTTATATATTCTTGAATATAGCAGAATAGATAAAATTAGGAGAAAAATCTAATTAAAAATGAATTATATGGAAAAAATGATGATAAATATATGATGGATTTTTTTTTCTAAAGAAATAAAAAATAGCATCGTTAATCAACCCGAATGGAAAGAGGCCATTGGGTAAACTGAGACTAAGATGGGAAGATGTGGTTGAAGCGTATGCCGTGACTTTGTTAGCGTGTAATAATTGGAAGACTAGACGCAGATAGACAGTCCTGAAAAAATTTAATTCAAGAGGCTAAAATTCAACACCACAAGTCCTAGCGCTATTGAAGAAGAAGAAGACCATTAAAAAGATAACGAAAGTGAGTAAAAATTTAAATTTGGGTATTATTCAAGCTTAACAATTCACACGAAATAAATCTTTTTGAAAATTTAGATTTATTTAATTTTCATCCAAAAATGAATAATTTAATCAATAATGACAAACCACAATTAAAATATTTGAAACACATGAATGTATCTTTCAGTTTAAATTACACACATGCAAACTTATACCTCATTTTTAAAATGTGGTCAACTGTATTTTAAACAGACGCTTCTTCTTATTCTTTTTCGTTCAATTTAAAAAGAATTCATCTTTTACTTTTTACTGCTTTTTGGTGTCTGATACTGCAATACTATCGTTTCGATGAAAATACTGCTTTCTAAAAATAAATTTGATGTATACATTTAATTTGATATTTGTAGAGCCACTGTACAATATCACATGTCTTCCCTTACATCCAAAAGGCAACTGAAATAAAACTGAATTATGAGCATTGTCATCCTCATTTATGCTAGACTAGACTAGACTGCTAAACTGGTATGCTGTTTGGTATTGCTATGTACAATACCAGACCCAGACCACTATAAATAAAATATGAAAGTAAACAGAAATGCAAAAGCAAACTGGTTGAGGAATAAAGATGGAGACGTATATCTGTATAGTGTACAGGACATAACTACCGTTTTACATTAAATTTAAAAAAAAATTTTGTATGGAATACTTCTGATTTCTAATAATCATTAATAGACAAACTATTGTTATATTAATTTTACATACACGAAGCTGAATTTTTTATATAGAAATTATTAAATATTCTATTTATTTAAGAATTTTGTCTACAATAAAAATTTAAAAAAAAATTGCTTATTTTAAAGAGAAAATTTGATATATTCAAACGAAAGTATCTAAAAAATATACGAGTGTCGTAATCAGGAAATTTAATCTAAAAAGCGGTTTTTTCGAACGTTATATACAGCTTTCAATTTTTGGGAAACGATAGCATTGCAGTGTATGACTATAAAACCGTGTAAATCGTATCATGGGAAGGAAAAAAAGAATTTTGGAACCACAATCTTCATGTGTGTACATTATACTTCGTATATTAAGAAAATAACGTTTTTACACACAGGCAGCATACTTATAAAGATTGAAGTGCCAAATTTACTCTTAGTGATATCACTATGTACAATATATGGTTTTGTTCACTATGATAAGGACACTCATGACTATAAGCTTTAAAAGCGAACAGTAGTTCATCACATTTTTAATTTATAAATCAACTATTAAAAAATTTTATATACAGATACTTGTACATTTTTCCAATTAAAAGTGGTACATCATGGCACATACATGGATTGTATAAAATAAAAGGTTTATGTGTATGGTGTTAAGCCACATTTATGTGTCTCTTGTGTTATATTTACATGCGATTTATGTCCTTGCAATGTATTCAACGCCTAAGCATATATGCAATATATGTATGTACATAAATGCATTGTATAAAAACTAATCAGCTACGAATGAATATAATGATAATATTTTGCCAACACATTCACATTTGTGATCAACAAATGCAAACTGTTCTATATCTTACATATTCGTATAATTAAATTTCTTTCAAATAAAACTTTTATTTAATATAAGTTTCATTAATTTTTCACAATTTTTAAAAATAAAAATTAAAAAAATAAAAACAAAAAAAAAAGACATCAACATTATTTTCTTCCATTGTGCCATAGAGAAAAGAACACACCATAACACTTCATTATTTTATGCATGTTTATACATCATACAGTAGAGTTTCGATTAATCGTCACGGTCGAGACTTAGCAGTTGACGGATAGTAGAATATTCATGCATATATATAACGAATAATCTGGGGGGATTAGTTTATTCAAAATTTTCTTGTCCAAACAAGCGATCTGTGAGTTTAAATTTAAATAAAAAATTAAATATAAAATAAAATAAAAAATTTGAATACATTGAATTTTTATTACAATTATGAATTTTGAATAATTGGTGGAAAAAAAAGACAAAATTATAATTCCTACCTAATAATAAAATTGACGGTTAAGATAGTGACGAATAATCGAGACTCTACTGTACTTCTATATTGCACATTTTCTGCATTTTATACTTAAAAAATTTGTGCATACACACATACAGACAGGATACAGGTATACAGGATACCTATATATAGGCAGAGAGATATACACACGAATTTAAGTACATTATGTTAAACTTATTTACATACATTTAAAATATTTAAAGGAAATATTTTTTTTAAAAATAAAATGAGAAAGTTTTGTGAAAAGAAGAATTTAAGGAAGTTTTTGCATTCTTATGTACATACTTACATATATACTGCTTGGGCTTGCATACGTGTGCATAGGTTTGTATGTTTGTTTTTTATTTTTACATGTTTTTTTTTTTTTTTTTTGAAAATAGTTTTTACCACTTCTAAGTACATCTGTGTGTATTTTATAATCCACAAAAACATCATATACTATACATATATAGTTTCCCACAAACACATGTACATACGTACATACATACATATGTACATTGTACATACTCGTCATATTTATCATATGAAATCTTGTTGAGATATACATACATACTTTCATACATGTATTCAAATGTGTGTGTACATGTTCATATTTTTACATAATGAACAAAAAGTGCAAGAAAGCACACAAAATTATATATAAACTCTCTAGAGAAAATTTAAATTTTAAATGTTTCCTTTTTGAATTACATATTATGTACATACATACATATATTATTTTACATACTTTGCCAAAGTACACAGAGTGACTACGTTTGAATCAACCAAAATGCATACATAAATATTTTATATTTTTTAAGAGCTTTCATTCACCAAAAACATAAATAATACTTTAAGAAAATTTTAAACTCATTTTTGTTTATTTTATTTTCCAGAAAAACTAGAAATTGCATAAACTGAAATTTTTGTTTTCTTAAATATTTTCATTTTCATGTTATTATTTATTTTTAAATAAAGTGTACATACCAGAATTTCTTCCAAATTATTATTATTTTTTTTCTTTTATTTAACGAACATATTCCATTGTTAATTGTGTGCTCGTGGGCTTACAATTATGATGAATTACAATCAAATATAGAACTGATTATTTCTCTTACATTTTCTTTTAAGTTTGTTATATTTTTCAAATCTTTGACATTTTTAGATTGGAAATAATTTAAAAATTTAAAAATATTGTTTTTGATAACGAAAATGTAAAAAGTAAAAGATCGAAAGAAAAGTGAAAGTGAAACAAGGATAACGTCGTAAATTTTTGTCCATAACGTTGCTTTCAATGTGCTTACAAGTGATTACAATCGTTTTGTATACATTTTTTAAATCAATTTTCCTTTTAATCGACTACTAATTTACTGTTAATAATTATCTTTCAAAAATCTCAAAAATCAATGAAATATGCAATAGGAAAGATTATAAGCAGTTTACATTTAATATTTTTATTTTTAAATATTTTTATAATATCACTAAGCAAATGTTTAATGTAATGTAATGTATGTAT
The DNA here is from genome assembly GCA_963971155.1 of Anthrax anthrax. Taxonomy (NCBI): domain Eukaryota; kingdom Metazoa; phylum Arthropoda; class Insecta; order Diptera; family Bombyliidae; genus Anthrax; species Anthrax anthrax. Next base: position 26,989,653 of record OZ020119.1, read on the forward strand.
CCTTTCCACATGCTTTAAATTAGAGCACAAACTATAAATATTTTTATTTGCTGTTTTCTTTTTGCTTTTTATTCACTTTTTCATCAAAAATTTCAATATTGTGCTTGTATCTGTATGCATGGATATTGTGTGTGTATAACAGAAAAGATATATGGGTACATTACCTATACGTACGTTATAAAATCATGATTTCAATTTGTCTACTGAATATTACAGATTTTATATTGTATACGATTCTTTTTGACCTATTTCCTTTTCATTTTTATCAATATCCTGTTATGTAATATATGTACGTAGCTTTACAATTACAAACAATTTTCTTGTTTTTTTATTTAAATTGTATATAGTTTCACATGCGTATGCATGCATGCATTTTATATATTGTATCTACAAACAGGTAAACCCCGTATAACATGAATTATTTTCCAAAAAAATTATGCGAATTCGTGTTAAGTAAAACATGATACGAAACAAAAGACTGGTACAAAAAGGGGGAGAGGAGGGTGTTAAGCTCCAGAAATTAAAGTAATATGCTATTACATTTCTATAGTTTAATAAGATGAACATTGCACTCTGTCCACTAATTCAGGCGCAGTTAACGACTTATGGAAATGACATAAAGTAGTATGACTTTACGTCGCTAAAAAAATTAATCTCGTGTTGTATGAAAATTTTAAAGATTGTGGTAATACTGCTCGTGAAATACTCTAATTAGAAATTATGAGAATTAACTAAACTGCACAGAATTAGTGGACAGAGTGTAGGTATTTTTCATATTCAAAAATTTTATTTCATTTGTTGAGCTGTTGTATGGGGATCTCATGTTGTACAAGAGTTTTACTTACTCAATTCTCGAGCCATGTTAAAGTGAATCCATGCTATAGATATGCCTTGCCGTGTTATACGGGGGTTATCTGTATATTTATTGCGTTATATAGACATTTTTACTTTGTACATATTTACATATAACGTTATGCAGATTTTTTATTGTGTTTTTTTTTTTTTTAATTAAAACTTAAATAGAGCTTACTATGTCATTGCTCGGATGAACTTCTGACTGTAAATTTTTTTTTCATATCAGTATGAATGAATGTATACATTTGATTTTTTTTTTTTTGTTTTTATTTATCTTTTTTAAATTTTTGTTTTTTATTTTCCACCCTAACTCTCCCCCTCACCATTTTTTTCAATTATTATCTTTTCCTCTTCAGTTATAATAAATGCGAAAGACAGTTTAGTTTGAATTGTATAGAATGAAAATGTTTGTTTTTTTCCCTCGTTGTTTTTTTTTTTTTATTTAACAAAAGAAATCGTTGATTGTGAATTGTATGCCAGTGATTTTTTACATTCTGTTTTTTTTTTTTCATTTTAATTTTCAAACTTTCATCATCCACGAACGAAAAATACATACACACATGCACTTTATATGTGTGCATGCTTCTGCATTTTTATTTGAATATAAATAAATCTTGTAGATACATATTATATCGTCAGAGTCATAACAGTTTATATATAAACGTATACGAATACGTGTATACATACATATATACGTGATCATTCATATGTACGATGAAAGTTATTGATAAAAAAAAAAAAAAATTCTACTGAACTACTGAAACATATGTAGATTTCATTTTTATTTACTTTTTATAACAATTTTTTAAAATGCATTTTAAAATCTATTTCAAATGAATAGGCAAAAAAGTCGTTAGTTTTTAAAAATTTTTATTTCAATTTAAAAAAATGAAAAATTCAAATTTGTTTTATGAAAAATCAAATATTAATTTAGAAAAAAAAAAAACAAAAAAAAAAAAAAAACAAAAATTTAATAAAAATTCATATTCACAATACATTTGACCATTCCGAAATTTACTCATGTTTGATAATATTAAATATTTAATTCAATTCAAAGAGGTCATTGGAATACATTTCAAACATATAGATGGTACACTCAGTGATCTAAACTCGTGAACGCTGGAACAATGATCATGCACTATATGCATATCGAAAATGTGAACTCCAAGGATCAGAAAAGAGGAACTATTAGAACGATTCGAAATAAATCCCCTTTGTGAAATTTTTCATCTTAACAAATCACGCAACTGTATAAGATTATCAGAACCTCCGTATTACGTAGCATACTGTAATTAGTGATAATGAATACTTCCTTAATGCCAGAACCATTCTATATTCATTGAAATAAACAAATTAAAATGGTCTAATTATTTGGTCAGAATAAATTAGGGAAAGTTTGAAAAAGTAAACCGGGTGAAAAAAGATTTGTTGGTAGGTCAACAAGCAGCAGATCTCATAGCTAGAGACATAGGGTCTGATGAGTGTAGCTGAAGAGAATGATTGCAATTTTTATAACAGGAAAGAATTGCTTTTTCATGGACTGTAACAGCTAACAAGATGACAATTATTGGAGTATTCTATTTGGTTTAATCACAAAAAATATTTAAATTTAACATTGAATGAAAATCAGATTTTTCTTTACATACATATTTGTTTATGCGTATTGCATATTCCTCAATCCCTCACACAAAATATCACAGATAAAAAAAAATCATACATACATATATACATACGTATCTATAGTATTTATATAAATTCAAGAAAATTACATAATTAATTGAGTAAATAAATAAGAAATACAAGAAATATATTAATTTGATGATAACCAATTATTATATTTATTCTTTCATTTGTATAACAATGTAATTTAATGATGAAAATAAATCATGTACGTCCTTATTGTACATAAAGTATATCATATGTGTGTACAGTACCAATATATAAAGTGTATATTTACGCATATTATGATTTTTTGGTAATTTATATATAAAAAATTATGTGTACTAAATTTATGTACTATTATGACTAATGAACTACAAGAATTCTCCATTTGGCTTAATGATGATATCTTGAACCTGTCAAATACAAATCATACATAATATTTATTTTGATTTATATTTTTACATATGTGTACATGTAAGCATGTATGTATATGCGTGTGTGTATTCGAATGATATGATTATATGAGTGTGTAATAAATCACTTAAAAAAATATTATATATGAACAAAATGTGTGTACTTATATTTTTATAGAGCTCTTACCAATACATCATCAGGTGTACAAATGGCATACATCAGTGCATTAGCTACATCTTTTGGTTTTAATCTTGGCATCAAACTAACAAGATCATTATTTGGGCCTATTGTTAGGATATCATTCTCTGTTAATCCAGGACTAATGTCCTAAATATATACGATAAGAATAGAAAAAAATTACTAAAGAAAAAGGATTATTTAAGGTATAAGAAAATATGAAGAAAAACAAAAAGGATTTCTTCACAATTTATTAAAAAATTTGAAATTTACCATAATTTTTGCAGATATTTGAAAGAATAAAACTTCCTGACGTAAACATTCCGTAATTGCTGTCATTGCGTATTTACATGCTGGATACATACCATTTATTGGCTTTGTACCGGGTACACATGTATTCAATTTATGACCAAAAATGCTTAATTAATGAATTAAATAAAAATTAAATGAATCTCCATTATTTATACCGTTATAGATTAGATTTTTAATTTGAAAAAAAAAAAAACAAAACAAAAAAATGATCTACTTACCTGTTTATATTCACAATGATACCTTGAACTTCACGTTCCTTTATCGATTTTAATACTTGTTTAGTGCAAATAATTAAACCCAATAAATTCGTTTCTAACATTGTACGTAAATCTTTAATATTATTATCATCTAATAAAAGAAATTTACTTAAAACTCCAGCATTATTAACAAGTAAATCAATTCCACCAAAAGTTTTTTCAATCCATGCAAATGCTGTATTAACTGATTGCTCTTGTGTTATATCACATTCAACAGCATTTAGTTGTCCTTTGGCACCAACAACATTTGGACGAAGAGCCTGTATTTCATACATATATACAAAATCATTTTAATGACTTAAAAATATTTAGAAAAAAAAAATTATTTGCTCATTATACGTGTAGTTATTAGAAAAATGGTATCGATTTTCATTCATTTTCATCGAATTTTTATTTTTTATTTTTTTTTACTATTTTTACTAGTGCTATGGATGTACGTTCGCTTTGAATTCGCAATTTCTTTGAACATTGAAATAAAATGAAATTTGTTTTTCTTTTTTTCCAGTCAACGATATGAAAACTAATTGATATTCAAATTAAATAGAAAAAAGAAATTATTAAGAAAAGAAAATATCTTCAAGAATAAAGAAAGGAATTTTAAATTCAATATCAGTTGAATAACATCAAAAGCATCAAAGGAATTTCATTACCAAACTGAGCTATACGTGTACATACGTGTATCCTGTATATAGGACTCGTACACGGAAGTAGTTAATTATTTTATGGATTTTATCCTTATCAATTCAAATTTCCATTCAGACAATACTGTTTTCATTTTCCTAATTTTGTTTTTTTTTCCTTACGTAATCGATAAATTATTCATAAAAATGATCGTATAGACAGAAAATTATGCACTTATAAAGGTTGTATGTTTGGCACAAAAGCATTTTTATTGCAAAATGTATGCATTTGAATTGATTGCTTTGTGTTGAAAATTTGACATAGTGTGAGATGCATGAACTCATCAGATTCTTTTCATTTAATTTTCTTGTAAGAGGAAAATTTGTTGATTTTTTTTTTGACTTGATTATTTAAAATTTAAAATTTTATAAATTTTTGTAACTAAAAAATTTCGTGGAAGAAAACGCACCTCCACTTTATCCTTGCGTCTTGATAGACCAACAACTATCATACCGGCTTTAACTAATTCAATAACAATTGCTGAACCAATTCCGCTTGTAGCTCCAGTAACGACGGCTACTTTTCCAACCCATTTATCCATTATTCCAGTGTTATTTCGAATTAACACAAATAAAAACAAAAATGCTTGTAATATTGTGCAACACGTTCACACACTATAAAACCGAGGACTAAAGATTTTGTATATGAATTCGATTATAAGAGTTTTTCACTATATGGATGCTTTATCTTTTAACTAACAAAAAACTAAAGAAAAATTTTCAAAAAATTTTCCTATTTATAGTGGAGAGCCTGCCTCCTCTTGTTTGTGTTTTTGTTGCTTTCAATGATGATGATGATGATTATGATGTATACAAAAGTAACAACAACAACAAAAACAGAAGAACACATAGATTAGAAATATGATCAAAATCGACAAAGTGATTTTCTTTCAAATAAAAAAAAAAAAAAAAAAAAAAAAAAAAAACAGAATACACACTAATACAAAAGTGGACCATATACATATCTAGAAAATCTTATTCGATTACCAAAGGAATTCATATACATACACATGTGTGTGCATTAAAGTATGCTGTTAGTGGGCTATTATTACTGCTGTTCATGAAAAACAATCATTTTTACAATTTTACATCATAATCACGTACACACTAACACATGTGAAGTTTGTTTTTTTTTTTGTTTTGTATGATATGTATGGGAATTGGCATAATTCTAAATAAGAAGCGCCTCAGAAATAATTACATACGTATTTATTAAATAGAAGGAAAAAAAACAGAAATACCAAAAAGAAAATTGAATAAATAATAAGTGTCAACTAAAAAGATATTTTGGGGCCAGATAATTGATTTCTTTTTCAATTTTATGTCATACGTGTGTATGTGAGCTGTATTCAATTATTACTAAACTTGAACAGAAGGAGGAGGAGGAGATGATGGTGGTGACGGTTATGAATTTTCATATTTTTATTATGTTGAAATCACATGAATTAAATTTATCAATGGATATATTAAGAACGCTAATTTTTTTGTTTCTTTTCTTTTTGCTTTAATTTTATTTTCTAGGTGGAATGTGAATTTAATTTATCATTTGCACTTTGTATTATAATCATTAAGGTTAAATTAGGCGCTATGCAATGTGTGTGTGTGTCTGTGCATTTTTCATAAATTTCTGATAAATTAAAGAGAAAAGAAAATGTTTTTTGTTTGTATCTTTAAATATCTCAGGCATAAATGACATAAATGTTTCACACTGGACACATTAGGATTTTTTTAAGCATTCGGAAAATACGAAGAAATTACCTCATGAAATTCTTAAAGAAATCTTAAGAAATCACAAAAATTCAAATTGACTCAACTGTGGGGTCAGAGAGCAGGTAATTTATCAAATTCTTTGATAGATCATTTTTTATCTTCATTTTGTTGGTTTTTTCACATTTTCCGAAATACATACATACATATGTATGTATGTACATACTCGTATGTATGACTTTTTGTGAAATGTTTTTTTTTGTCTTTTTTTTAATAAATATTTATGGCATTCCGGAAATGTCGATTACAAAATATTAAAAAGAACAATTTTAATTTTTTGTTTTTATACAGTAGATGAAGTTTCAACTGTGAACTTAAAAAGAAAACTACCAAAATAATCAACAATAATGAGACAAATTTACATGTTTGTTAAAAAGTACCAAGTCGTAGAAAAAAGAAAATAAATTTTAAACTGTAACCAAATTTGGCTGTATAGTCAATCTAAATCAGAAGTCTGGTTACATTATTTTAAATCAGTGTAACTGAATTTTAACGAATCAATATCAGTGTAACGAATGAATAGATAGTTCAGTTGACCTTCGTTGAGTGTGCTTGCCGATCACACAAAGCTTAGTGACTTGATCTTATTAAGATCTTAATTTCTGGAAACGGCCTATGTAACTTTAATGCTGCATTAAATTTTATATGACAAGTATACGTACTTATTAGATTTTCTATTTAACGTACAAAATTTGTAAAAGGACTGATAATTTCTATAAAATTTGAAAAAAACCATTGCCAATCAATTGAAAACCCTAACCTCAGTTTCACACATGTTCACTCAATTTACATAAGCCAAATATACGAGTAGTTATTGGCTCGTCAACTTCAGATATCAACTTGTAATATCCACTTAAGACTTAAGTGAATTCCGTTGACTTGATTGAAATTTTGGTTACAGCTTTAAAAACTATATTTGAAAAAGAAACTTTTGAAAGATGAAAAATATGAAAATTTTTTATTTTTTTTTCTTTTGAAAATTTAAAATTCCTTTTACATGAATCTTCGTCATGTTTTTTGTTTTTTCATTTTTTCGATTCATCGTTCTAGCTATTACATAAAAACAAAAAAAAATAAATAAATTCTATATATAAAGTGTACACCTGAAAGTTTTAAAAATTCACAAGAGATTTCCTTTTTATTACACACAAACGAGAATAAAAATAAAAACAAATATTAGTCGGTGTATTACGTACGCTATAAAATAAAATGAATATATTTTTGTGCTAAATCAACGTACCGTGAGTGTGTATTTGTACATCATTTTCTCGTGTTCTGTACATATACTTATATATGTATGTATATGGCATGCCTTTACGTATACAGATTACAGGATTCAATAGCCTAGCTTTTATGCAGATACAGATACACCCACAAACTTTTCTCATACAGACATAATTTCTACAGAACATGAAGTAAAATGAAGAAATTGTTCACTGCAGGGTATAAAAAATTTTGTAGAAGAACAAAAAGGAAAAAAAAGACGAAAAACACATAAATAATAGATAAGATGGTTATAATGGCAATATAGATACAATTTTTATCATAAATTTATTATGACAATTTAGCTAAGATACATCGCATGTACATGATATTTACCTTAAAAGCATGTCTCATGATATCGTCATTTATATGCGGTCATCATTAAATTGATAAATTTCTATATATACACACACACATATGTACATACTTAGACAAACTTATTTCCTTTTACATGGAAATTGTACACAGGAAAGTGAACAGCATTGTAGTAATATCCTTAAAATAAAAGGCGAAAATATTTGATTTATTTTTTTTGCTTACATGATTTTTATTAAGAAATAAACTAAAATAAAGGGATCTGAGATAAAAATAAAGCATAAAGTGATAAGGTAATGATCTAATTTATATCGGAAATTTACATTCCATTCAGTTTATTAGATGTAATTTATTCGGATCATCATATACAATGAAATTAGGATCATTTAATTATGATGATACTTTGGAATTGCCATGATTATGGTCCTGGTTCATTCTCATAAATTATCTTAGGTTGAAAAGTATTTAGTACAATTGAGTACATGCGTCTTTGTATCGATGCGTCCTTGAAAAAAGAGTTAATCGAATAGATTTCATTTGACTTTCAAACGCTTTACTTTACCATGCATGACAAAAGATCACGAGGTAGACTAAGAAAAGGTGAATTTAAATGCTTTCCATGAAAATCCGAATCTTCTAAGTTTGAAAATAGAGAAATTTGGATAAAAAAATAGAGAAATTTGGATATAAAGCAGCAACTAGATTTGGTTGAAATCAACTCAAGTCAAGTTCAAGAAAGTCTACCTACATGTACATATATTTGACTTCGATGAATTCAAGTGAATTGAAGGGCTACGGTCTCATATAGAATTTGCATACGGATGTTAAATGTCTTTGGGTTGTCTTCATGATGGTCTTAATACCTCATTCATGTATTCTAGGGAATTTTTTTTGTACATATCTTATTTGAATTATTCAGTGTATGTACATATATCCTCTTGTGTCTTGAAATTATAAATTATAATATTTTTTAATAATATAAAAAATTGAAATATAAATAAAAAATGCGAATTAAAAAAATTTTCATTTAAAAAAAAAATAAATGAAAAATATTTCCAATTATTAAATACGAAATTATCTGAATACCATACATTTGTATACATATGTACGTATGTACGTGTATTCATCGAACTTTGTGAATACGTAACAAAAAAATTTTTTTATGTTTATAAAGGCAACATAAGAAAAATAAATTGAATGTGATTTATTACAAGATTATTGGCAACCAAAATTTACAGTCTATTCGACAATTTTAAAGGTTTTGTAAATAAATTACATATATAAATTCATTTGAAATATTTATATTCTATACATTTATGTTATAATCTTATTAAAATGATCAATTATTCGATTAATTTAGAAATGTGAATGAGGTGGAGGAGGAGGAGGAGGAGAAGGAGGAGGGGGAGTAACTGAGCGAAGAAGCCTACTAAATTTTTCGATTAACAACGATTTTATCTGAAAATGTACACGAATACTACAACTTGTTAAATACATAATTCACAATAAATTTTAATTTAGATTACATTTCAAGGATTTTAATTATTCATTTCGATATTTTGATGTTTTTAATTTATGTGATGGTGGTGCACCTTAAAATATCGCAATATACATACATATGTATGTATAAATATCTCGTGTGCTATACAGAGATGTAAGTATTTTCATCCAAATAAAATCTATAGATATTTACTTTTACGCACACGCATTAATTACTGAGCTATGTAGCAAATACAATATATGTACATATCTACGTAAATTCTTTGATAATGTCGAATTTTATTAGTTTACATGTAGATTGCGTACATAAACATTTTCTTATACATAATTATGATTTAATGAATTCATTCCATTTTGCACCTGTCTATTGTTTCGGTATTCTCTTTACATTTTGCAGTACATTTTCGTGAAATATATAATTTTTCTTAATTAGTATTTATTGGACAATTTAAGTTCGTATACATACATATGTATGTAAGTAGATAGAAATCGAAGTTTATTTGATGAATTATTAGTTTTTGAGACATTTTCTAAGGTTCATTTTTTAAATAGAAGTCATATATCTTTTTGTGAAGCATGAAAATGTTGCGTTATTTATGTTTATAATTTACTTTGCTCTCATGTGATTGCTGCTGTTTTCGTTTACAAGATACAGAAAACTGGCAATCAGAGTCTGATTGTCAGACAATAAGACTAGTATGCAAAACGCATTCGGGTAGTTTTTGTACATCATTCGTATGTTTTTGGGACGCGGCCTAAAAGACGTATTTATTCAAATTGAATGCGAAGAAACGCCAATTTAACATGCAGGTAGCTATGTTTTAAAAACGAATTATAATGATTGTGTTGGAATCAAAAATGTTTTAAGTTAAAATCAGATCAGTAGTACGTGTGATAACGTATTTAGTCTGTTCTATTTAATAAATTGAACAGAAAATTAATCTTTTAATTAGCACAAAGAAAAATGTCATCATTACGTGTATAATTTTATAAATTGATTTAATCGTTTTTTGTCATTATCAATGTAAATGAGATTTGAAATTTAATTGGCAACTTTCTTCTATTAAAATTCAATTTTCAAATAATCTTTTTAATGAAGAAATTTTTTAAACATTATTTTTGAACGTCATTCATTATTTGTGCCAGTATATTATAGGCACATGTACTGTATCTACAGCTGATATCGAATCACCAAATGTGGTTTTGTTTGACACAAAATGCATAAATCCACAGTTTAATGTGGTCTGCGAACTACAACGCCGTCAGTAAAGCATAAATTTAATTTACATGACAAAGACCATACCGGACGTCCAGTGGTACCGTCAACATCAATTCCACTACAGCTAGCATTAAGTTAGCAATCAATGTAACGTCAACATCGAATTTAATTGCCTAAATAAGTAATTCTTTCTTATTTTTTGTTATTGTTAGTCCTCGCGCAGACAGAAAACGGAGCTGGGATGACTGGAGCTAAGCATATCAATTATTAATACTGAAGTAACCAAACAAATAGACTAATAATAAAAATGCGTGCACTACAAGCGGAGCGAAACTGATCAGCGCTTATCTGTTGCAGTTCATTTCAGTTCCGTTTTCTGTCTGCGCGAGGCCAGTTTGAATCTGCATTCTGCAACTATCAACTAAAAGGCCAGCATTTTGCTCAGCTATCGATGATCCATCTTATGTTTAAATATAGTATAACAGATTTTGTAATAAAAATAGACAAAATATTTTCAGTACATAAAGCGGTGGTTTATTTTTAAATACATATTTAATTTTTTTTTTAATTTTTAATTTTTTCTTTTTTGTTTTTCTTTATTTGTTTTTCCCCTTTCATTAAATTTATTTGATATAATTTACTAAATGACACAATTAATTATATTTTTAAAAATTACTTATTACAATTATATAATATTAGAAATATCATTAATAATTACATATATAATAATTATATACGTACAATGTTGTGTACAATAATAATAATAATAATAATAATAATAATAATAATAATCGTAATAATAATAATAATAATAAAAGTACATGGTAAATATAGTGTTAAACTTAAATTACACGTGTAATATATATTTTTATTTTTTATTTTTTTACTTTTCATTATTTTATTATATTATATTTAGTTTTTATTTATATAATATACTTTTAATATGTATGTGTATATGCATGTTTGCATGCAATTTTGCCCTTATAATTATGTATGTATATTTAGGATATATCATATATATGTATGTAGTTATTGTATATGTTTATAATGAAATTCATATATTTATGTATATGTATATTTAATATGTAAAGTTGTTTCTTTTTTAGTTTTACATAGTAATAATAATAATAATAATAATAATAATAATAATTCAATATACATATATTTATGTACTTAAATATGTATTTTATTTTTACATGAAATAACATTTATTATTAAATTAATTATTATAATAAATTATTATTAATTAGATTTTAATAATTTTGAATTATAATATGTATCTTGGTATGTATGTATGTACTTTTACGTGGTAAATATATAAATTAGTTGAATAGATTAAAACAGAGTTTCCCAACCTTTTTTTTTTTGTACACATCAGAGCTATACAAAATATTTGTATTATTATTATTTTTAAAACAAATTTTTATTGTTTGATACTTGCTGATTGATTGTACGTAGCAAATAATTGAAAAACCAAAATTTATGCCAGTTATTAAAACTCTTAATTTGCATTCAAATTTATCTCAAAGTCAAATTTGTCTACCGTTCAATGATCCAAATGGCTTTTAATTAAGATAACAAAAGGCTTTTATTTTGCAATCGAATATGAGTGGATACAAAATTTAAAATTTTTTTTTAAAGGTTATCCATCATAGCGTCATGAATGTTGGGGTTGGGAACCACTGGATTATGTCATACTACATTCACACAATAACAATAAAATTGTATGAATGTATGTATGATTGTTTAACGAATACATATTTGTATGTTTTTTCTTTAAAAAAAAGGATTCATATATTATTTATGTAATTAAGGATGTAATGTATTTTACTCACATATTCAATAGTTTTGCATAGATACAACGTAATATGTTTACCTTTTTTTTTTTTTGTAAACATTCGTAATTAAATTTAAAATTTGCTTTTATTTTACAAATTTATATATTTTTAATTTTATTGAATACAAATTACAAAATTTAAAATATCTTAATTATATATTGTTTTTTTTATACACAATCATAAAATAAAAATTAGAAAAAAAAAACAAAAAAAGACAATTTTAACCTAATGATAGTTTAATGGACAGTGCTAGAATAATGTGTAATAGTTCTGATTTTTAATATTAACAAGAATCATAGTCTACTTATTATTGTTGTTGTTTTTGTAAGTACTACATCTGATATTTAGTGTATAAAGCATAATCATAGTGTATAAAGCTGCATATTGTACATAATGGTATTAGAGCAAATTTGGAATCTCAATTTCTGTGTGTGCTGCGCTGTAAAAACGCGATTTTATTAATACGAAGTATCACGCACAGTCGTGAAGATTAAGGTTCCAAAATTCTCTTTTTCCTCTCAGTAATACCACTGTGTATAATATATGGCCTTTATACACTAATGCTTATAATATAAAAGTGAAAATAAAAATTGTAGTTCCACTTTAGGAAAAGCCTTGAAAGAGACTGGACAGAGACACATATTTACTCAATTTGGATCCAACCGGGTTCAACGTAATTTTTCCTTTTTAGTAACAAATAATGTACACAAGAAAATGTAGTACAATGGCGATGGTGTTAGTGGTGTTATTCATTTCTTATTTATTTAACTTTAACTTTTTGTTAATTACAACTACTACACACACAATTATAATACAAATAATCAAAAAATACGCTAATCAGTCTTTATACAAATATTATTGTGTCTTTGTTTACATACAATTTTTGCTTAATTTTTTTATATTTATTTATTAATTTTTGTATTATTTTTATTTATTTATACTTTTCGTTTTTCCTAATTTTCGTATATCATTTATGCATGGTAAATACGTGTGTATTTTTATTCTTAAATTCTATACATATTTTTATGAATTGTTAATTAATTTAACATAAAATGTAAAATCCCGGGCATTGAACCTTTCCTTTTATTTTTGCTTATTTTTTATTCTCTTATAATAAATTCATTTAAATTTAAATTTTATTGTATTGTCATTATACTAATAAAGGAAATAAAACAACTTTTGATATGTATTCAAATACAATTTATAAGGGTATACATTTTTCTTAAAAAATTTTATTTTTCACGTAGTTTTCTCGAAGGACGAAAATTTCAATATTTTCATTGAAATTATATTTTAGTCAAATGAAATTAGATTTAAAAGCAAATAGAAGAGTATAGCAATTTTGGTTTATTTTTTGTTTTTTTTTTTTTGATTCATTTTATTTTCTATTTGAGAAAAATAATTAAGGAACATCTTTGTACTTTGCTTACGAAAATTTAAAAAAACAAAAACAGAATTTTTCAAAACTGTCAAAAATCATGCAAAAATTTTTTAAAAGTCCTTTTTGTGTTATATAGAAACAAAAGGAAAGTAAATCTACGCTTATGCAATATAAAAATAAAAACCCATCTTAAAGGACAAATAGGATTTTTTTTGGAACTTTTCTTTTTGTTGAAACAAATTGTTTCTCGTACAAGCGTTTAAAATAAATGAATACAAAAGATAAAAAATTACAATACAGTCAATTCTTCTATAACTAGATTAATTGGTGTCACTTTATATGAATACTGTCCTAATTAAAAAGACTCCTTACATCGAGTTCCCGGTTAATTTTGACGGTTCAAGTTTAATGGCATGTGGTAAAATTCATGTTACGATAGTGTAGAATGTAGATGATCATTTTCAAGTGAATTCGTCTTCATTATCATCGGTGCAACAGGTCGATATAATTTAGGGCATAATTATTGTGACGATTTTTCAAAACATTTCTACACCTTACACTTATACAGTATAGCGTGGATTGCAAACCACAGTTTTTATATGACAGATTTGAAGTAAATTAAATGGTTGATATAATTATGTTTTACATGAAAACCGTAATCACAATTTTGAGTTTTCATTGACTGTATTGTAGAAAAACATGACGGATTGGTTACTTTTTTCAGCAATTTTCTATATTTCAATTTATTTAAACATAATACTTGGTGTATTTTTGTTATTTCTATTAATATGTATTTTTATTTACTAAACTACAAAAAGTGCTTCTTCATAGTACACATATATGTATGTATGCATATATGTACATACACATGTGATTATGATCATTTATTGCTTATCTATTAATAAATTAAATGTAATACAAAATTTTCTTTTTTTTTTCATAAATGAAATAATCTCATTTATATTAATATTGTTATCTTCCATAGGTTGATGCGTATTGCGTACTGGTTTAGTAGTCTCTAATTTTAGCTATACATACTGTTACATACTGATATCATCCTTTTTCATTCGTTTTTTTTTTTTTTAAATAACTTTTTCAATAATTTTGCTTATTTAGTTTCTAATTGTAATCTACTTAAAAACGTAGCGTTATTATTTTTTTTCTTAATCAATTATTTAATATCCCTTTACCCTCAAGGACACTGAAGTGGAGCCATTGAGAATTTTGTCTTTAAACTTTGAGCTCCATATTAAATAGCAATTACTACTTCTATAGTTTGAAGACAAATTTGAATTTAATCCCACTAGCTGGGTCATCCAATGTATTTGAAGGCCGTATTATTTTTCTCTTTCTAAAAATCTTCTAAATTTAACATTTTTTTTTTTTTTTTTTGAATTTTTTGCTTTATTGTTAGTTGATACTTTGAAAATGTAGATATTGTCCTTACAATGTTGCTTTATCTTTTTTTGTTATTTTTTTTATTTCTTTATGAACATGTATATGCAGTTATGAACAAATGATTTTCTTTTAAACTATTGATTTATTATACACCTATGCAAATATAAATCTTTTTCTTTTTCGTTTTTTTATATCTTTTTTTATGTATATGTATATCTTTTTCTTGGTATTATTATTCATTTAATATTTTATAATGTTGCGTTTTATTATTATGCATGAACATATTAAATGGTTTTTTATTACATATTTTTGTTTGTTTTTGTTTTTTTTTTTTTTTGGTTTTATTCTTGTCTTGGTTCATAAGCCTGCATTATGAGTTTTGGGTATGTATATAAAAATTCTTATATTTATGTATTCTATATGTGTCCTTTTTAATATGTGGTGTATGTATACAAGGATATTTTTTTTTGTCAATTTATAAATTCTTTCACATTCGCATATTTACGTTATCATGTGTGTATATAAGCCTCAAGACAAATATGTATGTGTATATTATATACTGTTTAATACATGTGTATGTATAGGTATATGCATTTATAGTTTATATGTTTATATATTTCCATATTATGTATAACTTTTATGTTTAAATTTGTATATAAACATTTCATTATCCATTTCCTTTTGTTACCTAAATCGTATATGCACGTATATATGTATATGCATCTGTATAATATATAATTTATTTATGTATGTATATGTATAAATTCTTTATATGTATATATATATATATATATATGTATATATATGCTTAATAAATTGTAATTGTATTGCCTATATATTATAGTATGTATTCTGATGTATATTGTATTGTATGTATATAAATTGGAAAACCCTTTGAAAAATACTGAATGTTTTTTTTATACTTTTTTTTTGTTTTTATTTTTTTTTATTTTTAGTTTTGGTATTATTTTATTGTTTTCAAGTTTTTGTTGTTTGCTTTATTTTCATTGTTTGTTTATTTGTATGTGTGTGAGTGTTTATTGATCGAATATACTATACTGATGGTAATATTAACAATGAAATAATCAAAAATTTTATTAATTGTTTTTGTATTATTTTTAACAAAACAACAACAACAGAAAACATTTAATTAATTTTTAACTTTTGTTTTTAATTTTAATTTTTTTTTGATTTGTTTGTAAATCGACGTCGTTTACAAACTTTTTGTGTATTTTATTAAAATTTATTAAAGAACTATAAAACAAAATAAAAATTACCAATTTGTGATGTATACGAAAATAAATAAAAAGTTCTGACCGTATTTAACAGATTTTGCTAACTTATTGAGAATCTGTTGAATTTTGAGTGTTCGTAAATTTTGTATGAAAGACTTAGCGAAATTTGTTAACTACGACCAGAATAGTTCTGAATAAATAAATATATTGTTTTTGATAAGTTCTATACTCTGTCCAATAATTATACGCATTGAAGGCCTCATACGTACGAGTATATAGGCCGCTTTTATTGTTTTTAACGACTCTTTTTGCATTGGTTTTTTTTCCTTTTTTAGAATTTTTCACACAACTCGATTAAAGCCTATCATCTTCTGAAATAATTCAATCCTTCAGTAATAATAATAATAATATTCAGTAATTTAAAAATCCTTTGAAAAGATGTTGAATGTAATTTGTTACGTAAAATAACAGAAATCAATTTGATTCGAATTTGTATGATCTCAGAATATTTATACCTTTGATTGAGGTATCAGGTATTAATCGATTTTAAAACTTTAACATGATTCTCGAATTTTCATGAAAATTTGAATTGTGATGATCTTATTTTAAGGGTTAAAATACATATAATGGATGTAAAATGGTGCTACTTCATGTAGTTCCTATAAGTCGCCCTAACTTTACTATGTACATAGAATTAGTAGACAGAGTATAAATGCGTTATTTGATAAATTCTAAAACTATTATTCGAATATATTAAATACCAAATAATAATTTAAATTTTTTTCATAATGATAAAAAAAAAGTTAGTAAATTAAAATATCTGATGATTACATGTAGTTTTTCCTATGTGCGTGGTATATGTATGGCGAATTTTTAATGGTGCTTGGTTTTATATCAAAGGTTTAACAAAAAAGTAAATGTACATATTTGAAATTCAATAAATTCATATGGTTCTGTTTAATCAGTACGTTACAAAATTAATAACATTTTACTTTTATTCAGTTTTACTTTTTTTTTATTGTTTTTTCTTTTTTTTTAATTAAAAGTTTTTCTAAATGAGTTGGGAATAGAACTAATGTATGGTATGAATTATATTTATGTATGTACATTGCAATATTAACATTACAGATAAGCATTTAAAGCAGAAACGATTTATAAATTTTTATACAGTTGAAAAGTGCTTTATTTTTTGTGATATGCATTGTGTGTATGTGGGTGTGTGAGTTTAAGCAGATAAAAAAATAACCCGCATGTATTAGGCGAATTTATAAAGGATTAAAGCTTGATAACAGAATAAAGTCTAAGAAAAGTATTCACAATTTTTGTGTTTAGAGCCTTTAATGTGTAATTTTAATAGGATTTAGAAATTTTACATAATGAATTTTTCAAATTGCTTTCTTGTGTGCATCATGTACATATGTAAATAGAAATGTGCATTGGTGTTTACATTATATGAGATATTTACTTATATAGTATTTGTAATAATTATATGAATGATATGAATTTGTGATGATGAAAAATTTTTTTCTTATTTAGAAACTTACCTTTATAAAATGTAAATGATATGCAATCAAATGATGTGACAATGGATGATGATGATGTACTGATACTTTTTTACATAAAATGTTTCTTGTTGTATATACGTGATTATACTACTGACATGACTGTCTGCAGTCGTATATATCGAAAATTTTATATAATTTTTTTTGTTTTTGTTTTTTTTTTTTTTGGTATTTTATATTTTTATTGTTTATTTGTTAACTGTATAAATTGATATAAATAAATTCTATGATTATGATTAGTAAAAATACAAATATAGAATAATTCCATATGTAAAATGTTCCTTTTAATGGGGGAAAAAAAATTTTATTTTTTCACTACAATTTTGGACCATTCGGTGGAGCTCTTTTGTTTCATAAATGCACAGTTTATGATTTTTGTTTTTAATTTTCTTTTTTATTCCAACTTATATAGATATTATGGTATATTTTTTAGACAATTATAAATTTTATCACGGTAAAAAATGTATACGTTATGTAATAAAGCGAAGCATTTTTTTTTTTAATAAGCAAAATAATACGTATATATTTTCCTATATTTATGTGTATGATATATAGTACATAAATGTTCTTTTTTTCATATAACATATTTCTAATTTTCAGTTATGAATAGTTATCCCTCATTTAAATTTTCAAAATTCGACGATATAAGTAAAGAAATTTTATTTATGAAAAATAATTGAATAAATTGTATTGAAAGGATAAAAGTATAACAAGAACGAAACGAATACAATTAAATCACTATTGTACATATAAGAACATACCTTTTGTCTTAAACAGAAAAATTTTCTTTACTATATTTTGTTGTGCGTGGTTCATATTTTCTTTGGTTTTTCTTCAAAATATTTATCTGTTCTAATTAAATTATTATGAAGAGAATTTTAATTTTCTTAATTTTTTTATTTTTTATTGTATATGATTAATCTGTTGGGCATTCGCATAAACGATCACCTCTCTATCTTGATCAGAGCACATTGAATAATTGGCTGAATCTCGATCTTCAGGAATTGTTGTTGTTGCTAAACTATGAATTGGATCTTGAAGTAATTTAGAAAATGTATGATGACCAGCACCTAATCCAAGATGACCATACGGTGATTCAGCTTTTGTAACATGTGGTATTCGTCTTAAGAAATGTGGATTTGAATATCTGACACCATTCGGTAATGTTGTATGCATTAATTGTTGTTTAGAAGTTGGCGGAGTATAAATTTGTGGTTTATATTGTTGCTGATGGCAACCTAATGGTAAAGGCATAGTACTACAATGTGAAAAATCTACTCTTTGTTCGGGCACATTTCGTGTTAATGGCAATGTTGCACTAGATTTTCCATCATTATTAAAACTGGACATTTTCATGTTTGTTGATCGGCCGAATGGTTCTTCTTGGATGACTGGTTGTGGTGGTTTTGGAGGCGGTTTACAAACAGGACGTGGACGGATAACAACTTCTTCACGTTCCTCACCCGAATGAACACCGCTTGATGTTTCTGAGGGTGCACGTTCAGGCGGAGATGTTGTACTCTCAGTTGTCGAAGTTGTATCGCTACGTGGTGTTAGCGCCTCATTCGGTACACCTGAGTCCGCTCGTCGTAGACATCGAGGTGTTGAGCTGGAAGCAATCTGTAATAAGATAATCGTATCCTTTATGTGTTATCCTCATTCTGAGGAATTATTATTGAAATTGAGCACTTACATGTGCTTCATTAGTATGTACTGTAACGGTAACTGGTGCTAATGGACTAACAAGATGTTCTGGAGACTCCATTTGAATATTTTCTGAATGCGATAAAGGTGCTAACGGTGAATGAAGATTGGATGACGGGGGTGGAGGAGGACGCGGGGGTTCTAGATCCCTGGTGGATGCATATGTGACACTATCGTCACGAACACATGCAAGAAGCTTACCTTCTTCTGATATATTATCATCAATTGAATCTCCGATATGATTTGTTGGTGGCAGCAATTGTGCTGGTGGTGGAGGTAATTCATCGTATTCACTTAAATGTAAAACGTTAACACAACCTCCTCCATTGTTCATATTGTTTGGATTATTGTTAATCGTAGCCCCACCACCTGCACCATTTCTTAATGTTGCATAGTCTCCGTCATCAGTCTCCCCCGCAACACTGGATATACATAGCGTGGCTCCACGGATCGTATTGCTATTTGATACGATATAGTTTAGAAAAAGAAGAAAAAAAAAATAAAAACGAATTTTTAATAATTTTATGAGCTTTGAAAGCTGTTGAAAGCCATCAAATATAAGAAAAAAAAATTTTTTTTTTCTTTTAAATTAGTGAAAATAACATATAAAATAATTCGATGTTAAAAATGATGCAGTTACAAACAGGCGACAAGCGGAAAACAATTTTTTTATTTTTTTTTACATTTTTTAATTTAAACATATATTTTATTATTATATTATAACATTATTTTTATGTAATAACAACATGTTAAATATAGTCATCTTTCAAAGTGTAATAACACATAATTTATTCTGAAAAAATCATAGTTATCACATTAATAATTATTTCATATAAAACACAAAAATAATTGCTTTTAACACATGAGATAACACATATGGCATTTAAACAAAAAAAAAAAAAAAAACAAAAAACAAAAACAAAGCAATAAAACACGTTAATTTGTATATTATATACACAAAAGGGCATGGACAAAATGTGATGACATTCAATTTATTACACGATCATTAAATTTTTCTGTTTGTTCATTATAAATTTTGCTGTTATTATTCGCAACAAAATAAAATGTTGAAAAATTATCTGAACATCCAGGGAAAAAAATGTCCATCATGCATTTTAAACATTTTTTAACCTTAATTAGTAATTTGCTTAAATAAAATGAAAACAAAAAGCAGAACAGACAATTAAACAATGTTGAATTGCAATTAATGCCATTGTTATTTATAAGTTGCATTTGTTCATTAGGTATCCTCGGCCTCACCGTAATGAATGACATGAAAGCGACATATGTATGTATTTTTTTTACAAGCTAATTAAAAAACACAATTGTTTTTTTTTTTTTTTTTTTTTTTTCATTTTATAAAACAATAAATTTTTAAATTTATTCAAAAGGAAAATAAACCCAAAACTGAATTTATATTTAAAATACAGAATAAATTAAATTTATTGTGTTTATTGCAATATTTTGATTTGAATGTCTGAGTGACAAAATACCAAATTAATTAAAAATGAAAAAAATAAAATAAAATAAAATAAAAATAAAATTTACTTTCTTGCAATGTGCGTAAAGTTAAATTCAGTGTTAGGTTGCGGTTATAGACCAACTGAGTAAATATAAGCGCGATTTCACGCGTTTAAAAATTTTGTATTTGTAACCATAGACCACAGTGTATTATTTTTATTACACTGGCTAATTTGCGCTTACTCGCGTTAGTATTAAACGCTTGATCCGTAACCACAGCCTCAAAGTGTGTTAACTTAGAGACAAACACACAAATACACAAACATAAGAAAAAGATGTAAAAAATTACAATTAAAAAAGCTTAAGCATGTTATACACTACACATATGTACATGCATGCGCAATCATATGATGCTGCTTCACACGCTACGAACACTTATTTCTACTCTAAAAATCTCGACGGAGACGGAAATGATGATGTGCCGTGTGCGTAGTGTATGGAGCAGCATTATATTATTGTGCATGCATGCATGTGTAGTTTATGGGGCTTATTAGTCCTTACTCATATGATTAATTATGAATATTTTTAATGTGCACACATTCTGTCCATGCTTTTTGTAAAATATTACATTCAGAACAAAAACAATATTACAAAAAGAAAACAAAAACTGTGCAAAAATGTCGAAAATTAATAAAGTAATTAAAAAAAAAACATTGAGAAAACAAATCACGAAAACATTCAATTTGTTTAAAGAAGAAAACACTGATACGTGCTATTTCAAAACATCAAAACAATATAAACGTTTGTTTTCTAGCTTATTACCGCTTGCCATCATGTTCGCCGCCAATAATAAGAACATCTTCAGACGTACTCGTTACTTCATTAAATGTTACTTTAAGTTTTGGTGAACTGGGTGTTAATTTTGGCCAATAAATTGTATCCTCAGCTCCATCTGTACTAGATGTTGTACTTGCAATACCTTTCATATCATTTGATCCTCCGCTACCATTATGACCTCGAGTTGAAATTAGAAGTGGTTGTGTTGCTCCTGATGAAGTGATTTTATATTGTTCAATTGGTGGTAATTTAAATGTCCATCGTCGTTTTGCAGTTAAACCCAGCCATAAAACGATCCATAAAAATAGATGAATAACTGAAGAAAGAGCTGCAAATAAAAAATTTTAAAAATGAAACCATGTGTATTTTGTACGCAAATATTAACACGTACATAAAAGTAAGTTGTATACTAACCAGATAATAGCACAGCTCCATCTAAACTTCCTCTATATGTGGCGCTAAGATCATGCATCAATGGAGCTTTAACAACAGCCAATGCTAGGACAAAACAAAGTGAGGCACAATGTGCAAAATAAATCCATGTTTCACTACTCTTCACAGTGACCATACATCGATCTCGAATTCTTGCTGCCAATCTACCGTGGCCATATAAATACAAAATCAACGAGGATGCTATCACTAGGATAGTGGAAAGTAAAAATAATGCCATGGTAACGGCAGCATTTAAAACTAATGTTGAAGATCGTATTGGCAGTATTTGGCCTACTATTTGTAATTTGTATAAAGTTGACATTCCCGTGTAACTGAAAATAATATCGAACATATTTGCTACCATTTGAATACTAAACACAGCTGCGAAAGGTTTTGTTGTGCTCCAAAATACAGCTGGATAACGTACAGACCATACTGTCAACGCAATTAAAAGATTTATGAATTCTATACTTGGAGGATGGGAAAATGATGTTACTTCGATTTCTTTCTCTACACCAAAGAAATTCTGAAGCATCCCAGAGAATCCATCCAATCGCATTAGAGTTGGTACATCAGAACCATTACTTAAAACTGCTCCAATCAATGGTTCTGGTTCAATCTCAACTTGTAATTCACTGTTTGTCATTCTCTTTACTTTTTTCTTTGGTTTAATTTCGATTATTTTCGAATTAGTTGATACGGGTGTTGCTGGTATGATGACTGGTAACTTTTCTGGTTTAACAATATGAATGTCACTATCCTTAAGAGTTGATTTGGTGGTTGCTTTGCGATTAACTGTGTGAATCGTAGAAATTGTTGAAATAGATGGTTTTGATGTAGCCATTGCATGAGCTTTTGATTTGTGATGTTGACCATTCTCAAATATAGCAGCTATCTCAAATTCACTGCTAAATTCATTTGATTTTTCTGATTTAACTTCTAAATTTTCGAATTCTTCTTTTGAATATTCTCTAAATTGTCTCTTTTCTTCACTATTATTTTTTCCTCCTCCTCCTCCTCCTCCATTTTTATGTGAATGTTTCTTATTTTGTCGACCACCATTATTTTTTCGATTTGAATCATTTCTGATTGATTTTACAACTCGTGTCGTTATAGTTGCACTACGAGTTGTTGTTGTTGTTGTTATTGGTGTTATTAATTTCAGTACATCAACATTATTATTTGTTGAATTCGTATGTGCTGATAATTTTGTTGGTATTTGTCGTATTGTAGTTTGTGTTGTTGTTGATGCTAATGCTGGTGTTGCTGATAATTTTGGAATTATTGTTGTTGTAAATTTTTGTAATATTTTCGTATTACCTAATAATAGATCACTTTCAAGATTTTCATGTGATTCAATCATTTCATCATCAGGACGAAATTTTTCAATTAAATCTGATTTATCATCATAATATGGTGGTATTTTTGGATATGTTAATTTATATTCATGTTCATATATATTTTTCCTTTTATTTACATTATTTGCATATAATGTTGTTATTGTTGTTGAATTATCATCCATATCAAATAATAAATTATTTGTATCATTTATTGATATATTTTGATATGGTGATGTCATAAATGATAATACAACTAAACGATCACGATTTGTTGATAAGAAATCTAATTCAGTTCGCCATATATTTTCTATATACATATAAAATTTTAAAATAATATAAAAAGAAAATTTATAAAAATTTAAAAATTTTTTAAATTACATAAAAATTGAAAAAATCGAATTTGTTTTTTTTAAAGATTTTTTTAATTAAATGATAAATTACATTACGATCAGAATTTTTTTCGTAGTTTTGCTCTAATATCTTGTTATTGAAAAAGCCATAAATATTTGTAATATATCCACACATTAATTTACATATGCGGGTATCTGGCGTATACATTTCCATGTATGTATCATTATCATTCGCTTTAATAAATTTCAAATTTTATATTTCAAGTTTCTGTTACTCTTCTACGTATACTGGTTACAGAACACATACTGACATGCTATTTAGTAACTTAATTACACTTTTGGTTAAAGTTTAGTGGTTAGTTTAATTACAAATTTATTTGGCAAGAAAAGTTTTTCTATATTCATTTATTAACAACAATTTAATTATAAAGTTTTCAAAATTATTTTCAAAGTTTTGTCAGCTTTTTAAATATGTACGGTTGTGCATACTCATACATACAAATATTGACGGCGCCAAAATATTTAAAAATTTTTTTGTTTTAATTTTTATGTACTTATAAAGGTTGTGCGTATAAAAATACGTGGTTCAGTATCAGAACAGAATACTACCATATAGCAAAATCCCACAACTCGGGGAGGCCCATGCTGAACAGGGATCTTCTTCCTATATGGTTATATTGAAATAAAAAATATCATTTCTTTTATTGCGGTCCAAAATTACTATATTTTGCGAGTAGATCGAGAATTTCTTGTTCCGCTACTGTTCAGTTTAAAACATTTCAAATTTGTACATGCATATTACATTCGATTGTTATTTGAAACGTAATTTCAAATTTATATTTAAAAAGAAAAAATCCTCTTGAATTTATTTGAATATTTTAATTTTTATCCTTAATAAATAAATACCAAAGAATACACAGAGAAAAAATTTCTAACGAAATTTATCATCAAAATTTATTGTTTCATTTTATTTTAATTGTAAGACGGTTTAATGTCAAAACAGAGAAATAAACATAAATTACATTTGTGTGTACTGTATGTATGAATATAGGTATGTACATACATATGTACATGTCAGGAAATTTGTAAATTCCAAAACGGTAGGTGGATGGGTAGATGATTACATAAGTATTTCCACTGTCGTATTTTTGTCAAAGACGATTTGTATTTATTTTTATTATTATGTAAACAAGAAAATTCATAAAAGATCAAAAATTGCTTTAAGGTAAAATAAAGAAATAGAAATTCGAGAAAAATGAAAAATAATTGTTAGCGACAAAAAATATAAAATATTTTCAATGATATTTATTTGTTGTCAGCTAATTTACTTAAATTTCTAAATTTTCATTGTATTGGTTTTAAGGAAATTTCTCATTTTCAGAGTATAGGTAATCCTCGTTTCATGTGAAAGCGGTTTTTAAATTTTGAACAATTCTTAGCTAACAAATAGTGGGGATTTTTGTGACGTAATTTCCGTGTTATTCGAAAAATGCAAAATTTCATTTATTGTGTACAAAAATAACCTGATACAATATTCAAAATAATTTTTCATTTATTGACTGTTATTTTGAATTATTCAAATGTCAATAGAACAGACAAAGAGACAAGTAATGAATAATATGTATGTATGAAAAATTTTAATTTAATTTTATGATAAATGTCTAGATAACAATTAATATTAGAATTTTTAATGTTTAATATTCAATCATCTATACAATATTAAAATTTTTACGTCCACATCTTTTAACTATCAAAACATGGTCACAATCCAACAATCTCCACCCACAATCCCCACCAATCGTATCTCAACCTCATGTATCTCAATTAATTTAGACATTTACCGATTTGATATTTTTATTACTATATCTATAGATATTATTGTCAATTTTCATATTTGAATTTTTAACGGGTAGAAAATGAAATATAAAATTATAAATAAAATTTTCGTTTAAATACTACGAATTTATATCGAAACAACGTCAACTATAGGTCGAAGGTATAGAAAACAAAATATTAATTTTTTAATTGAACATAATTTTAATACAAATAAACATTAGTTTATGAAATGAAAATTCTGTAACGTGTATTACATAATTACAAAATTCAAATGTAAATAACATAAAATTGCTTTTATATATCAGGATTTTTGTTTTGGATGTATCATGTGTTGCTTTTCCTTTTTAATAACAATAACAAACAGTAAGTCATCAGTATTTGTAATTATTATTTGTGTAGATCCTCTTTTGTTTTAATTAGAAATTATATGAAAATTATGTTATACATTTGTATATAAAATGAAACAATCGAGTTAAGCTCAAGAGCTTTATTGTATTGATAAATGAATTTTTAAATGTAAACATTACAAATGATTAAATTAATTTCAATGTTTCAGAGCAGTTAAAATATTTTCGAAAAAAGAAAAAGGAAAACAAGAAATTTTAATTTGTATTCTATGCTAAATGTAAAACATTTGCATATCTGCAGAGTGCAGCATCATAATAAGTACATATGTATACATGAATGTACCTGAAAGCAATTTTAATTCAAATCTGCAATGCCATTGAATTTCCGATTAAGAACTTCATCAATATTTTATCGATGTTTATAATGGGGCTTACACCAGAACATAAAAGCCAAAATTTATGTACAAGATAAAAGTACAAAATAAAGTACAAAAAAATTAAAAAAAAAAAAGAAACACTAACATACATGCACAGATACATATGTACATGAGAATAGTAAAGCACATGTAACAAATAATGATAGCACATTTTATTCATTTAATTACCTCTTGGCAGTAGTCCATTCTCAATTATTCTGGCCTCCAATAAAAGTCTGGGTATAAGTAAACACATTGCAATTACGATATGTATAAAGGCTGCTGTCGGTCCACCATGTGTCCAAAGTGCACGTAATGTACCACCTTTAGCTTCTTCCTCTAGACCATCATGGGGTGAAATTGAGCATTTGCTATTTGCAGTACCACCCAGTTTAATACCATCGTTAGCTAAATTTCCTACCTACACAATGAAATTTAATTAAAAAAAAAAATTGTTTTTCTCTTTTTTGTTTAAAAACAAAAAATTAAATAAAAATGTATCAGGACACAAATATGGGACCGTATGTGAAATGACAGATTGAAATAAAAACAGAATAGATTTTTTTGATAGAAGTAATCAAATTTTAAATTTTATTTACACATACAGTAGTGTACCTACATAACACAATATAATGTGGTGTCAAAATGTTCACCGAAAAAAAAAGAAAATTTAAGGATTAATTGTACTAGCCTTGTATTTTATTAATTTTTAAAATGAAATTAGAAATCGGTAATAAAAATAAAAAGTTTTATTAAATTTTATTATTTAATAAGATTACAACAATTAAATAAATCAATTTTTAATTAAAAAGGAACATTGTGAATTTATTAATTACAATATAATGAGGATTATATTAGGGATATGTATATATGAATGTATTTACCTTGAATACCGCAGATGCAAAAAATAATGGTAACAAAATGAATGCTATACCACATACAATTATTTGAATATTTAATTCCACTATTGGTTCGATTTTCCATTGGATTAATGAACAACCTATAAATAAATCAAAAACAAAAAAATATAAAATTTTTCATTATTTTCACATTAAATTAAAGGTTTGAGTGTGAAATCCTTTTTTTTTGCTTTTTTGGATTACGAAGGGATTTATTTTAATTTTAAAGCAATTTTCATTATATTATATACAATATATATAAGCATGTGTATGAAGTTACCTAAAAATCTATAAGCACCATGTATTGCTAAATATCCTTGAAATAATGTTATCAATATACCATACCAAATCGACCATAATGAATTTAAATGTAAATGATTTTGATTATTATCAGTCTGTTTTTGATGATGCATT
Source organism: Anthrax anthrax (assembly GCA_963971155.1). NCBI lineage: Eukaryota > Metazoa > Arthropoda > Insecta > Diptera > Bombyliidae > Anthrax > Anthrax anthrax. Next base: position 27,017,524 of record OZ020119.1, read on the forward strand.
GATTGTTGCTGTTGTTGTTGTTGTTGATGATGATGATGATGTTTCCTATGATTTTTACGATGATTATGATGATTTACACTTGCATTACTACTGGCTGTTGTTATAATTGAATTGCTTATACTTGAATTAAGGCTTGGACAAGGTTTATTCATTGAGCCACTAGATGTTGCCGTTATATTGAGCAATGAACGATTTGTTGTCTTTTTTGTAACGTTTATTTCGTTATTATTCTCATATCCAACAACTAAAGAACCTGTTATAGACATTTTTGCCTCATGAAATTGTATGTAAACAGTCTAAAATTTTATTTTATTTATTTATTTACTTTTTTTTTTCGTTTTATCGATAATATTTTATAAAATCAGAATTCTTTGAAATTTTCTTCATATTTATTTTCGATTGTAAATTTTTTCGAATGTAAATACAAATCGTTTCATTTTATTTTCGTTCTTTTAAATTAAATTCAATGTCGGTTGTATCAGATTTAATTCAGTGTCGTTTTGTAACAGTTTTATTTTGCTGAATTCATTTTAAAATTAAATGTAAACTATTTTGATGACTGAATGAATGATATGTTTCCTAATGTTGATAATACACACGTAACCTTTATTTTGCCTGCAAAGAGAAATAAATCAAATTTAAGTCATAGATATATGTACATACATAAATTATATATCAGCTCATAAAAATGCAAAATAATTAGAATAAAATTATTTTCCTTCTACTCATCTTGAAATTTTTTTTGAATTTCCTTTCAAAATTATCGAAATTTTTGCAAATAAAAATTTTTTTCCCTTTTCTCAAAAAAAAAAAAAAAGAAATTCACCCATATCGTTTAATATTGGAGATCCGTGTATATAGATTAAAAGTATGACTCACGTATCTTATAACAAATTTTTTCTGTTTTTTTTTTTTGTTTTTTCGATTTTCCTTCAAGATTTTTGTTTTTCTTTTTATTTTGTAGAGATTTTCCTCCCTTTATGCAACACAGGCAACATTTAAGATATCAAATAATTGTAATCTCGAATTATTATACCTTTTTATATAGATAGAAATGATATAGGGGAAAGTCTTTTACTTTTTTCTATATAATACTACATTTTATCAGCTTTGATCTGAGAACGCCTTATAAATTTTTCGTCCTTTATTTTCTTTATCTAGTATATACGTTATTTTATCATAATTTTAGAATCAGTTTTTTTTGTACTTTCCAATGTTATATCTTTGTATGAAATCTTTACACCTTCATCAACAGAAATTACATTCTTTAATGTACATAAAAAAATAAGACATATTTTGTTATTGTAATCGAATTTTATTTAATTTGATTTTATTATTATTATTACTGAGAGCGGGTTTATTACTGATTGAAAAATGAAATCAAATGAAATTTTGAAAATCTTTGGTCATATAGTTAAAGTTCTATGAATTGTAAAATTATATAGCTCTTATTATATAATGTACGTTATATAACACAGTTTTTGAATGGGAAACATTTCTATATTATTGAACATCAAATTCAGCTGGTATAGTGAACATATAGTGTTATTTTCAGATAATATATAAATATACACAGAATACAGACTTTATATGACTAGACAATACATACAAGTGTATTTATTTTTGTATGTTTTCATGTTTGTTGCTCCACACCTTTAGAGAGCAAATCTAATATACAATATATGAAGGTATCATAAAGGTTTTACAAATACAACCGTTAAATAAAGGGCACACGCTGTGTAAGTAAAATGAATAAAATATATAAGTATAAATGCATATGTACATGTTGATGTGTTTTAAATGAATTTCGTTACTATGGATACACCCTTTTTTAAATAGATGATGACTATACACATTCCATCAGTTCAATTTACAAGGACGTGTATAACTATATACCATCAGTATTGTACTATACATATACAGACAGAATATTTCAAATTATTCCCTACTGAATATTGTATTTTAGAGTTATTTTAGTGCCTATTTCACATTTTGAATAGTAAAATAAAATCATATGATGATCTATGCACGTACGTATATTCCTTTTTGTTTCTTTGTATGTATGTGTGTACATATACTACAAAGTACACAAAAAAAAAATGAACATTTTCATATAAGACTCAAAGGAAGAAAACATATGCATGATAGATATTTTTGATTATAATCTAAAAATGCTGTCGATAGTTAAATAATATAATAGATGAATATTACGCACACGTACGAAGTATTTTAATCCTTTTGGGATAATTTTGAGGCATTTTATGAAGGAACTATAAACTATTCTGTATTACATAAAATACTTATACTTCGTTTTTTAAATAAAATCACGTGTTGTTGTTAATGGTGCTTTTTCGTATTATTTTGCGTTCAGTTTGAATAAAATCGTCTTTTTCTCTCTTTACGTCAGTTTTGCTAGATTGCTAACGAAAACAACAACAACCACACGAGAGCAACATAAATCATAAACACCAATGACGTAATTTTTTTATCTTATATGATTTAAACTGTGACTATATTTAAAAACGAAGTATTTAAATATAATATAATATTTGTAATAATTAAATTTACAAGAAAATTTCTATTCCTAAACTTGAATACTTCTTGTACTTTTTGGTTTTTTTTTTGTATCTAATAATTAACAAAAACAATGTGAATTTCTATAAATAAAATCGATATTATTTAACTTTGGCCATAAAGCCTGAATTTATGAAAAAAAAATAAGCCTAAACATAATTTTAAATTAAAGCAAGTATCTGAAAAATGTTCATTTATTTCCGTAACTAAAAAACAAAATGTAGAAGAACTTCATGAGTTAATGATAAAAAAAAAAAATCAGAAATTCATTAAGGGTATAATGAATTTTGTCTGTTCGTCTTGTGATTGCGTGTTACTATGTAGGCTTTATGGGAATTTTTGAAAATCATGTCGAAAATCATAGAAACTATTTTTAAATAGCTAAAAACGAAAAACCGAAGTCAAAACAAAACGATAACACAAATTAGATAAACGATTTTTTTTTTTAAATTAGACAATAAATTAGATAGACTGCAGAGAATATGTTCAACTAAAGCGTTATTTTCCCAAAGGACACATTAAATTTTGTTTTAGAAATAAATCTAGTTAATTACCTAATCATTGACAATTCGATGTATTTTTGTGTTTAAAAAAAAATGAATGTATTTGTTTCTGTATTAACAACGACAAAGAGCGAGTTTACAAAATTTTGGAAATATACCGTTACGTTACACCGTTAAAACTGTAAAATACATATGTATGTAGTTTGGTTTGAGATACGTTACTCGTCACATGAAAATCGTCTGGAGTCTTGAGTGATGCATTTCAATTGATCCCAGTTTAGACATGATTATAGAAAATTAAAAAAAAGGATAACCTAAGCAAAGGAGCAACTCAAGGCATGTTTAGTATACATGAGGGCAAAGTAGTATGAATGGAATAAAGTGAAGCAAATGAGAAAGGAGAAGGAAAAGGAAAAGATTTCGTTTTTTTAAATTGTATATGCACGAGTAAATTTCTAAATAAAATTTATCTCATTTTACAGTCAATTTTATACATACATACATTCTTTTGTCACCTGTAATGAAAGTACATACACATGTACAATTTTTGTATATGAATTGAAATTTTATTTTAATGTTTGTAAAAATGTAAAAATTTCCTATTGAATGCATATTCATTTAGAACAATTACATAATCAATTCGTGCTTGAGTTGTTTACAATTCAATACTTGAATTTCCTTTTATTTCTGTAGTGATAAAAAACAAAAAAATAATGTCCTTTATATTGTATAATCTCCCCATTTTAATACCAACTAAATAAAATGAATACTCTATTTTATGTACATACATACAAATGTATATGTATGTGTATAAAATTTAATCAATTAATTCGATTAAAAATTTTCAACACGTTCATCACTCTTCACTGAAGTTTGACAATTTTTCTATACATATTCATAAAATGTATTATACATACATACATATTTACATATTCATACACTCATAGACATATAAATGTGTACTTGGTATATACATAAATGATAGATAGATAAATTGCATGCGAGATTACACATAAAACTGAAATTAATTTTTTTTTTGAAAATGTTTATACATACGCATTTATACAGGATCCTTGTTTTAAATACTTATCAATGTATATGTCATCCTTATTTATTTTGTCTATAGGTGGTTATAGTATGGTCTGTTGTATGTACATTTCGATCATTTGATAAGAAAACGATGTATGAGTAAATGATATATTTGTGTGTATATGTACAGAAATATACGTTTATGTATACATGTAAGAGAATTTAATTGAATTGCCAATTGTTGAATCGATCCATTTGTAATGGACTGGAAATATTCATTCTCATCATTATATATTACATAAACCGCATTAATAAAATTCAAAGAAAATAAAAACAAAAACAAAAACAAAAAAAATTGTGAATGATAACAAAAAGATAGAAAATACAGAAAATGATTATTATGAATAAAATAAAAGCATATTGGACTTAATGTAGTATATACAAGAAAAGAGGATATATAACAGCTCAGAGGATATAAGTATGAATGTACATATGTATGTACATAGGTATAATAGCCCATTTTTAGACGATAAGACACGAATGAAAACACACTTTTTAGTACTTCCAGTGTAACGGGTGAAGGAAGTGAGGCGTGTATCAGGAGGAAGCCTGTAGGTACCGTGCAACCTTATACACGCCTCACTTCCTTAACCCGGTGTTTCATAAGACAATTTTTCATGTATCTCATCGTCTAAAAAGCCCCATAGATAGGAAGGGCATCAAACCTAAAACAAAAGAAATATATTTTGTGTCCTGTAGCCTGTAGTACATCTTTATTTGATTTACATTTAATTTGAAAAGTGAAATACAAAAATAAAATGAAAAAAAAAAATTGAATAAGTAAATAAAGTATAAATGAATGAGTTTACGATATTTGTGTGTATGAAATTGAATTATTGATTGATTTTTTAGAATTATTTTTCGACATATAGTATACACGTATTTATATATATTTAATTAAATGAAAAAATTTATTCTTTTTGTTTTTTCTTTTCTGAGATGTTAACGAACTGATTGGTTGGTTGAATGTCCTTTCGTTTCCATGGTAAATGATAATTTTAGATATTTCATATTGAATGTGTGCGTACAATCAAAATAATACAAATAATTTATGCTATATTCACGTTTCTATGTACTATATACTTGCCACAAGAAAGGATTACGAAATTATTAGCAATTAGCAAACAATAACCATACCGATATTATTTAATATTTCGAAATTTTCACATGAATTTCTTGTTTGATCAATAAAACATTCACCATTTAGTGGGTTCATGTGATTCAAAATGCTTTCGATGCCAGAACTCTTTGAATGAAAGTATATAAGATATTTGTTAATTATTTTGTTAAGTTCTCAAAGAAAGAAAAGAAAGACAAAAACAATAAAAACACATGTCATTATACCTGTATGCTCAATAAAAAAAAAAAAACGGAGGGAAAATAGGCTCATATTCCATTAAAAAGAAAATTATGAAATAAATATCTGTGTGCATATGAAATTCTATACAAAAAATCGTCATAGTAATTCATTCGAAATTTATAAGTCAAAAGGAGCGTTTAACAATAAGAACTTTTACTTATTTTGCTTTAAATTGAACAATGGTTTTTTTTTGTTGTTAAACCATTTAAGGCCTATTTGGTTACAATGATGGTTTTTTACATATTCACTCTCTTTTTTTTCAGTTACAACAAAACGATAACTTAATGCCTTTTTGGTTTTATTTTTTCTTGCAAAAAAAAGCATGAACATACATACATAGGTAACGTTTAATATCAAATGGTTACCATGTAATATTTTTTATTTTATTGTTTTTCTCATGTACACTCATCGTGTATACAAACCGCATCATAGTTTATTTTTAATGAAAAATAAAAAAAGCAGTGAAGGAAAAACAATTTATTCAATGCCTTTTAAGTTTACATATTTTATTATTGTTGTTGCTGTTGTTGTGTTTTATTAAAAGGAAAAAATAATGCAACAGACTGCAGTCCTATATAATTAGAGTGTGAAAATTCATAGCTTTCCAAGAAAGAAAACCAAAAAGCACGTACACACATATTATAATGAGCGTTATACCATGTTATACACATTATTGTTGTTTGTGTGTGTGTGTGTGTGTAATATTTATGTACAGCGATAAATAAAATATATGATTTCAAAAGGATGAGCAAATAGGCGTTAACGCCATCCACTACCTTGGGCTACATTTACACTCATACATATGTATGTATGTATGTACATGGAAATTTATGAAAGAGGCTAATGTTCGTTTGTTTGTATGAGCGCACATTAAATGTTGGTATGTACTTTATTTATTTTTTTTGTTTGTCTTCTTTCAAAATGTGTAATTTGATCGGAATAAAAGAGCCATCAAATTGAAATTAACAGAGATAAATTTAACGGTTTTATAAAAAAAGCCATTTGAAAAATTAAATGCCATACAACGGCGCATAAGTACACATCACATTACTTCGGTTAAATGTATCTTATTACATAATTTTGAAATATAATCATCAGTTTTTGATCCGTTATTATTATTACAATGCATGCATTGCGATAATACAAGAGGTTTAATAACCTTTCGAAATTCGGTTCTTGTATGCTTTTTCGTTTGTATTTTTTTTTTTGTTTTCACATTTTTAATTAATACATTAAAATTCACGTATTCAATGAATTTTTTGCATTTCAGGTGCGAAATTTTGTATTTTTCCCTTATTTACCATTCTTCTTCCTCTCTTTTTTATTTTGGTTAATAAAACATTAACCAAAAAAAAACATTTGTTCGTGTAATTAATAATTACTTGAAAAAAAGCAAAAGCAAAAACATTTGCCATTATGATGGAAATTTGCATAAAATTTTAATCAGGGGTTTTTTTGTCTTATTCTTGTAGAAATAAGAAAATAAAGTAATGTCGTTTTCTTGCTCCATATTACATATACAACACTTCAGTGAGTGAATTTTTAATTTAAATTTGTATTTCTTCGTTTTGTTAAAAAAAAAAATGTTTTCCTTTTGTTTTTGTATTTACAATTTTAATTATTATTTTTAATTCTGTAACTGTTCGCCTTATCTCATCGCATTTAAATTACAGAAATTACATTGAATATTGAATTATTTAAAACATCGAAGTATAAACTTTTCTTGCATTCTTTTTTAAAGAAATAAACAAACGATACACAGATAATCACTGTATAACGTGGTACTTTAATGATATGTTTTCGGTTAAGAGTGATTTACGAATTTTTAGTTAGCGTTGACTTTTATGATCCAGTTTCGATATCATACGAAATTTTATAACGGACAAATATGTACATACGTACATATTACGTCAAATCAACATAATATTCCTCATTGCGCGAAGAAGGTTTATGAACCATGAAAGAGGAAATCTTAATATAGGCTTCAGAAACCATGGCTTAGAAGTTATAAATTGGTACTATTGGTACTATAAGAAAGTTATAAAAAAGGAGATTCAGAAGATACGGAGACATAAAAACTCAGAATAAGGACCATCAAACTGCTCTTAGTGTAAAAGATAACAAAGAAAAAAAACGCGATATCTGATAAGGGTTTTGTATAATGCGATTTACTTAACACGGAATTTTTTTCTAAAATGTTATTCCCATGTAACACGATAGTTACTTGTATAAAAAAATACCTGAAATACAACATTAATTTGTATAAAATTTTTGAACGCAAAACATGAATTAATTTTATTGTTTAATTAGTGTTACTCAAATTTACACGAACGAATATAAAATTTTCAAAAAAAAAGCGAAATGAAAATCAACTGTTAGGATTGAGAATTTTTAAATTCTCGTTCCTGAATAATGAAAATTTTGATACCGATCGCGATACAAACTTTTGAGAATGAACTAAAAGTTCGTTTTAACGGAATTTTATTTATTTTGTAATTTTTTACAAAATTTTTAATTTTCTTGAATAATCACAATAAAACATCACGTAATGAAGAACATACAACTGAATAAATAATAAACAAAAAAATAAATAAAAATATTTTTCTTTTTGTTTATTATTTTCATTTTTCTTGAATTTGGTAAGTTTACAGTTTCCTCTGCATTCAATGAAAAATTTAATGAAATCATAACAAAAGTAGTAAATAAGAATGAAAATTGTGAAACAAAATATATGAGAAAAAAATAATTTTAAAAAAATAAATAAAAAGAAGAAAAATTGGCTTTTCTGAATCAGAATTGCAACACTGTTTTGTTTTTTTTATTACAATGTGTTTGTATGTACGTAGAAAATTAAGAGAAGTTGATGTAGCACAATTCGTACGATGTTCATTTTCATAACAAACATTTTCGTATTTTTTTATTTTTGCTTTGTCAGAATAAAACAAATTTCGTGACAGGAATACAATAATGTTAAGTAAAATAAATTTTTACTCTTTTTTGTACACACACATTCATATACGTTATGTATCTTTAGAAACACCAGATAATACATGAATTTCCTTTTATTTCTGTTAGTTGTGTTTTTTCTTTTTTTTCATTTTATGTTTGTTTTTCTTTTTCTTGTGAAATTTTACAATAATACAAGAAAAATAGAGCAGCAATATTTTTTGTCTTTTTATTTGTTTTTTTTGAATGCACCCATCATCTTTGCATATTAAATTTTATACAAAACAAAACAGAAAACGTATAACGAATTTCTTAAGGAAAAAAAAAACATAAAAAAAAATATTTATACAATTTTTTTAAGATAAAAATATGAATGCTAAAAAATAAGAACAAAAAAATACAAAATACAAAAAATAGCGAGAAATAAGGGAAAATATTTTTCATCGTCTACCTATATATCGTTGGTTTGTATTCAGTCTGAATATATTACGAAGTTTCAAGTAGATATTTCCTATTTTTCCTTTAAATTAAAAAAAAAAAAACAAAAAACAAAATAGAAGAAAATGTAGATAAGAAATGAGGACGAAAATGGAAAAAAAGCCGGATGAATATAATATTTAAAGAAAAAAAGAAAGAAAGTATATGATTAATAACGTCAGTATTAACGTCACCAAGGAATAAGGATCTTCCTTGGCACATTGATATTATTGTACTCTTTGTTTTTGTCTAAATGGAAGGCATTTGGTTTTATCAGGTACTAAGCTAAGAACTGACTTTATACATTTTCACTGAAAATGCGACAAAAAAAAAAAAAAAATTTGAAATAAAATGAAATTACTTAGTTCTCATTTTGCATGAGAAAAACTCATACATTCTAGTATAGATTTCCTATGAGAAGTATATATTTAATTTCTAAATGGTATATTTGTGTGATGAGAAAAGGAAAAGGCAAAACTCAAAAGGGATTCAATAGGAAACCACCATGTAATTATAAATCATGTCATAACATAATTTTCATTTATTGCACGTAGTCGAGTGTCTCACATGATGATTTAAACAAGACAAAAGTCAATTTAATACCTTTCAAATTCTAATTCTAAATTTAAAAATCTTTAAAAGTGTGTTAACGTAATTTTTAATTAAATATTTTTTTTTTTTAAATTGTTAAAAATTTGATTTAATTTTCTTTCAACTTTTTTTCTTTTGGTCTCCCCATAAAGAAAATCTGAAGGTGTCGTGACATGGACATGACTTATTGCACTATACCTTATAATTTCTGGCATTTACAAAGTGTGGACCAACATCACTGTTTACAGAATTCCTCTAAATCGGTGTTCTAAATGCCTCTAAATTTGAATAAAAACCAATTTCTAAACATTAATGCAAATAATTTAGAAACATTTTAATTTTATCTTAGTACGTTTTTTTCTCTGTTGCCCTAATTAAGCAACGCTATCATCTGGAACTTTAAAGTTTTTCTTGTGAACTCTGTAGTAGATATGTATAAGGTAAAGTAAATTCAAGATAACAGAAGTAGAACGCTTTCAAATAAACAATTTTTTGCCTTTTTATTTGATCGTCTACAATTTTATAAAAACAAATTTTGTTTTTTTTTTCTTCTGAGAACGTTTGAATGATTCAAATGATTTTGATGCAAGTACACTACTTGAAAAATGAATTTGTAATATTGCCCGCAGATTGTGTAGAAATGTTTGTAAATGCAACATGAATGATTCTATAAAAACGAAAATGAATTAATGTACTTCAGATTATTCAATTGATTACATGCTCTTTAAGATTGCATAATGCTTTTCTAGGTTTTTACATTTTTTTTCGTAACGTCTGTATGTATTCGCTTTTGTGAATGCTTAGTTCGACCTTAATGATGTCTCAAGTGGTCAAAAAACCCAAATGCAATTCATTCTTTGACCAACCATAAAACCAAAATGTTATCAATAAGTAGAACATTATTACGAAATAACACACCCATTCATAAGAGTACATAACATACTCCTGTGAAAGTCTATACATTTTTTTTCCAAAGAAAAATTTTTGGTTCATTAAAAGAAAATCACTTAATATAAATTCAAAATAACAAAAAAAAAAATAAATAAATAAAAAACATTAACTAAATTTCTGTTTTTCTTCAATTTCCAAAAATTGAAATTCATCAAATTTTTGTTGTTTTTTGGTCATTAAATTTTCTGATAAGTTTTTTCTCCATTTTTTGGAATTTTTCTTTTTTTTTCGTAAAATTTCTGATGTAGAACAAAAATTATTGTTAATGTTTGAGAAAAGTTCTCGAATGAAAAATGACTTTATTGTGATTGATTATACATACATACATATATGTAAGTACGTTGAAAAATTGACTTTAAATGAAAGAAAAAAGAAAAGAATTTTCACTTAAAATGACAAAATTACAAATAAATAAAAACAGAAAATAAAAAATAAATTATTTACTAATGATTTAACATTGCCGGTAAAGGTAAATAAAACAACGAAATTTTCAATAAAAAAAAAGAAGTAAAATAGGGAAAATTTTTTCATGTGGAAATAAAACCTAAAAATAATTCAAATGAATTTAGGAAAAGGCAAAACATAAAATTGTCAAGGAGAAAAAATTTTCAAAGTAATTGGCTTTGTTTTAAATTGAAATCGAAATAAATATATAAACGAATTATTTCGATATGTACTCTGATTTTCAAATTTTGCAAAGCCTCCAGTCGTGGCCTTTGCTACTCAATTTTATTCCATGAGTTAAATGGAAAATTATATTGAATTTTTTTCCTAAATGTTTGATTATATTTTTGCTTTTAAAAGGATTGGAAATTTGTATTTTAAGACTATGTGAAATGAAAGTTAATTAATTAATAAATAAATCTTTAACGTATGAGATCATAATGTTATGTGTTTAGTTTTGCAATGCAATTCAACATGAAAAAAAATTTCTTAGGCCGGTTTCATACTGAAAAGTGACGAGCAGTTAGCGAAAAGCGATAACCGATGTGTGATCACACCCGAAGTAATGATTTTTAATGCATTTATTTACACTGACGAACAGCGAACGATGAACGTTAACTGAATCAAAGCACCGCTTAGCTTTCTCAGTTCAATTTGAAATTTACATCGCTCATCGTTTGCCAATAAGAAATAGGCCATAATAATGAAAAATTTAAGTTTCTTTTTTTGCAAATGACAAAAATGAAAAAACAAATAAAAAGAAAGAGTAAATGGATGAATTTGAAAATTTCCCATACAACGATATTTCATTTTGTTTTGCATGGTATAAGCTCCTATTTTTTTAATTTACTGAATGAGTTTTTGTTTTCTAACCGAATTCATTCTTTACCATGCACGTGACATTTTTAAATTCATAAACTTTAATAAAAAAAATAAATAAAAAGTAATGAATTAAAAAAAAACAAAAAAAAGATAAATGTACTATGTGTACATTACTAAGGTATCATAAAAGTAGATTACTTTGTCACAGAGAGTTATATGAGGATTGAATCAGAATCATGCAACAGGATATGAATAAAAGTATAAAAATGAAAATGATGGCACAGAATGCACAATATATGCACGTTTAGTCCTCTATATAGCCATAAAATCAAAGCTGTAAAAGTGCACTTACAGTGTAGGTACTCATCAAGTGTGTTGCATATAAAATGTTTCTGTACTGATTTTTTTTTTTTTTTTCATTTCAAGAACATGTGAATTACATTCGTACAACGTCATATACTGTTATTTATGTATGTATGCTGAACACGTGAAATATCTACACACATGTTATTTTTTTCAAGTTAGTATGCCACACAGAAAATATAATATTGAAAAACGAAAGCTAAAAAAAAGGACTTCCTTATGAAAAACTTTAAATGATTGTTATTTACCCTACAAAGGCACGTGATTCTTGAGCGCCTACGGCTTATATAAATTACATACATCACGTTTTACTTACATATGTACATGTAAAAATGTAATGAAACCGTCATGTATGTTGGTACGATATTTATGTCATTCAAAAATTTAAATTTCATGTAATATGCCGTACACGTATGCATATGTGATGAGGACGTAAAATATTGTCTACACTCTTTTATAATTATAAAATATACTCCCATCTCATCGTTATAATACAACTAAACGAATAGAAACTGTTATAAGAAGAATCGTATACAATACGACGTACATATGTTATTATATGAAATAAAGGATTTTATTGACTTGGAAGATTTCAAAGGATCTTACTCCTTATTCTTGTTTAAAAAAAAAGGAAGAATTATTGAAAGTTGTTTTATCGAGTGACTGCGATAAGACATCAGAATGTATGCATCAGTGATTCAATGCACTGTTCCATATGTAACATATATTCACACATACGTTAACGACCTATACGTACTCGAACTCTATATGCATACATATAAATACATATATGTACTTATATGTAATTCAACTACACACACTACTTTTATTGTTGTTTGATATTTAGTTGAAGTTTAATATCCTGAAAATTTTTTGATTAAAAATATGTGCATATGATCGCACTAAAATGATATGCACTTGACAATATAACGTATTAAAAGAGGAAATTAAAAAAAAGTGGTCAACGGGTATTTTTGTGATATGATATCATAACTTCAAATAGTGAAATTTTCTAAATTTTAAATGACATTTTGTATACACTATATTGAATCTGATCGGAATAATACATAAAATGTTGTACATTTTAAAACGGATTAATACATATATGCAAGTACATGTGTTCATTTTCCGTAGTATTTATACACATTATAAAATTTCCTTTTAATGTAAATTTTTGTATTCAAATTATTTACTAAATAAATGCTTTCAATATTGATTTTTAGCATGTATACAAAACTTTCTGATATTGTATTCTGTAACAGACAGGAATTTAAAAATTTTATAACACATAAAATATATTTCTAATGTATTTAAATTTTATTGTTCATTTTTATTAAAATTAAAATCAATACACATACATACATCATTTATAGAAGACATGCACAACAGACAATTTTCACCATCAGCCAATTAAAATACTGCATGTAAACAAATAAAATTATATTGACATTTTCATAACCCTCGAAAATTTCATTTATGGAAAATCACATTACAGATATGAGGATGCAATATGTGGCAGGAAAATCAAAAAAAAAAAAAAAAAAAAAAAACAAATTATTTTCTTATAAAATTATACATGTATGTATACATTGCATATACGATATGATTTCCATGTATGTGTACAAATGCGGATGACTGAGTAAATACATAGCAAAAATTTTCTCTTGTTTGGCATGCATGCATTATTTTCTAACTGCATGGAAAATTTAATTAAAACGTTACAATTATTGTTTCTTTTAACCATAATAACAAATTTTCTAAAAGGAAAATAAAATAAAAGAGGGATATTGAATACCTATATACATGTATACAAATTTTCCATTTTCCGAGTATATAAATAAAAAAAAAAACAATTTTCCTTTGAAGATTTGAATTAAATTATGTAGAAGAAATCGATAACACACAAACAAAAAATAAAAATCGAAAAAAAATTTTATAACTTGCATAATAAATTTAAATTATGTATATATAATGTTAATACTCAAATAGGGTACAAGGTACATATGTGTGTAAAATACAGGATTTGGCCGTGTGTATGTAACATAACAGATGTTTTTTATATAAAATAATTTATACAAAAAATACAAAATAAACTTTCCATAACTTCTATAATTTTAGTTCCGGTGGGTGGTGAACGGGTGCTATACCTCAAGTATGTATTAGCAATTCAGATTTTTTCATATGACAAAAATTTTATGATAAACTACATATACATAACCAACTATACCTTATTTTTGTACTCTCTACTATTAATAAAATTTATTTAACATCACTGTATGTACACACATACAAAACTGTTACAGTGAAACTTCTGAAGAGTTTTAACGTTTTTGTTTTTTTGTTTTTAGTTTCATAACAAAGAAATACAAAATATGGCAGTTATAAAAGATTTCATGTACGAAGAAAATATAGTATATGAAACAAGAATTACATGTAAAACATGAGAAACCATAATAAAACGAATTTTATGGTTTTTTACAATAAAAACAGAAATGCTAGAAAAATATTGCAGGAATTTTCGGGAGAACACACACATACGTGTAAGTTGTAGACGTTACTGTAGCATGAAGTTGATATTATTTTGCAAAATCAGCCAATAAGAAAATTAGAAAATCACATCAATCACGAAAAAGAAAAAGTTTAAATGTAAGAAATTTTTTTTAAGACTTTTGGCAATTTCAATTACTTTGAAAATTAATAGCTTTCTTGTATAGTCAAATTTTGTGTTCAGTTAATTTATCAATAAAATTGATTACGTATTTTTGATAATTTTAAATTTTTTGCACAAAATACAACGTCTAGACTCTGTATACGATAAAAGTGTGAAAATTTGAATGAAATCAATCAAATCAATTCGTTATTATTCAAAATTCATAATTGGCAAAATTTTGAAAATTCAAAAAATAAAAAAAAAATGCTTTTTTTTAATCAATTTATTACATAGCTAAATATTAAATAACATTTTTACCGTACAATGTCGTCTATAAAATTTCATAATTATTTCACAAATTTATTTTAATATCATTAATCAGAATAAATAAAAGTAAAACTAAATTTCGTTTAATAAATATAAACGTAAATTATAGAGATGAAAGCAATTAGCATTGTACATATGCAAACACACAACCGATTATAGAGTGAATATCAATTTTTGTTTTACGTTCAATTAATTACAATTTGAAGACTTGAAATTCTTGATCCTGTCAGAGAAAACAGATGCCGTTGAAAGCAAAATCCGATTATCAATTAAGTTAATTATCCTATTTCTATGAACTTCTTGTTTACATATAATACGGCGTATTATAACAGTTTAATAGTATACACACCACCCGACCACCATCCACCCCACATCAACTCACCCACTATACACATTTAGCTGTTTGACTGTTTATTATATATTTAACAGAAATAGAAAGGATTTGTATTATAGCAAAAAAGCAAATACAATATATAATTATTTTGTCTGTGTCTTTGTGTGGGTAATTAAGTTTTAATACTCATTATTCAAATATATTTATTAAAGCACATAAACAGCAAGATATCAGAAATTATGGTGTATTAAATTCGCTTTTACAAGCCATAAATTGATTTTTATAAAATTAAATTTCTAAATTGAATGTTAGAAACTTGTTTATAAATGGCATCAATGATTTCGAATATTTGCATTTACAAGAAAAGGATAAAGAAGATCTTTAAGTTACTATACGAAAGATAAATGTCATAATGATAAAATTGAATTAAAGTAATCGACCTCTCAGTTCTTATACAGCATCACACAATCATCATTGTTACTTGCTTTCGAAGAGCAGTGGTATGACCTTTCAATCATTTTTCATAAATTTCATTTATCGTTATCATAACGTAACTTTTAAATATACCAAATGCTATATTGACATTGCTAATCTTGACATAAAAATTAAGTACATTCTTTTTTATTCACGTTCACATTATTTATTTTAATTTTTTATTTTTACATTCAAATAAAAATTGAATGAATTTCTTTTTCTTTTTTATAGACGAAATGTTTGCGAAAATATACAAATGTTTTTGGCTTTGAACGTGACAGAATAATTTTCTAAAATTTATTATCATCGTTATTATGTGGTTGTTTTTTTCTCTATACATAAACATTTTTCCATTTTCTTCTAAAAATTTTTCAATTTTTCTTTCTATTACCTAATTCATGGATTTTTATTTCATTCATCAAAATCGTGTATGGATTAAATGAAATTTACATACTTATAAAAATAAAAAATTTTAAAATTTTCCAATATTATAAATATTCTCTGTTCTAAATGTATGGCAAACAAAAAATATTAATTTAAAAAAAAAAGGAAAAATTACATTCTATATAAAAATGAATTTTTCACTTCAAAGTTGAATTACCAGAAAAGAAAGGAAAAAGCCCGTTTAAATAAGAAAAATTACATTTCGATTTAATGTCTTTTTTTCGTTCTGTCGTTTTGTTTTTTAAGAAAAATTTGATTGATCGTAAATGGTTTTGAATTGCAGCATGGTATACACCATCGTATACACAATCTTGCGTACGCATATGAGACGTGAATACATATAAAAATTTTATTACAATAATATATTCTTAACTGAACTGAATCAAGTTCCAAATGATGCGTCCAAATAATATGATACGTCTTCTTTTACACATCGGACTCTTTTTGCACTTAACGATTTCCACGAAATTTTACAATGATCAGAGATCACAGTTTACACTCACTTTATTCACTAATCACTCACTTTATTCACTTATTATCAAATTTCAATCTAATTATTTAGCACGTTACACTGTATGACACGTAATTAAAATACACGATAAGTACTACATACATATGTAAAAATTCACTAATGCTTTTTAAATTCACTTAAAATTTTTCAAATTCTTTAACTATTCACTAAATCACTTAATATTTGCAAATTAAATATTCCATTAAATTTTTTGTGCTTTTTTTTAAAATCACTTTGTTCACTAAATTAAATTCACTTTTTACACCATTATCACTTTTTAATCACTAAATATCACTTTAGCTTTAAGCTCTGGTCGTCAGTGTTATTGTTTTATTGCAATTGCACTATTTTACTACTTTTTAATGTTTATTGTTTCTTTTAGAATTATTACTTATTATTTTTATTATTTCGAACTTATTAAAACAAAAAAAAATTAATTAATTAATTTTAAAATTTTTACTATCACTTCCACGCGTCGATTATAAAAATAAAATTCACGAGCCGCTGTACCAACTCTACCCGTCTCCTCCTACGTTCAAAAGGCAACTAACAAAAATTAAAATAAATACTGATTTTAAACCACATCTCATCTACGTTACTGACTGAGTACTGACTGACCTTGAGAACTGACTACTGAGTAACTGACCTTGAGAACTAGTTAGACTACTTACTATACTAAGCCTGCCATACAGTGTGGTATTGGTATTAAATCATACATGGCAATAGCATATAACATACTAGTCCAGCATACAACAGAACCAGTTCTAGTAGTCTAGTCCTACATAGTGTCTAGTCTGTAGGATAAATGATGGCTAATAATGAATAATTTTATACCAATACCACACTGTATGACAGGCTTAGTATAGTAAGTAGTCTAACTAGTTCTCAAGGTCAGTTACTCAGTAGTCAGTTCTCAAGGTCAGTCAGTACTCAGTCAGTAACGTAGATGAGATGAGGTTTAAAATCAGTATTTATTTTAATTTTTGTTAGTTGCCTTTTGAACGTAGGAGGAGACGGGTGGAGTTGGTACAGCGGCTCGTGAATTTTATTTTTATAATCGACGCGTGGAAGTGATAGTAAAAATTTTAAAATTAATTAATTAATTTTTTTTTTGTTTTAATAAGTTCGAAATAATAAAAATAATATTCGTACATATCAAATCAAGTGCATACTCGTATAAGTAATAATTCTAAAAGAAACAATAAACATTAAAAAGTAGTAAAATAGTGCAATTGCAATAAAACAATAACACTGACGACCAGAGCTTAAAGCTAAAGTGATATTTAGTGATTAAAAAGTGATAATGGTGTAAAAAGTGAATTTAATTTAGTGAACAAAGTGATTTTAAAAAAAAGCACAAAAAATTTAATGGAATATTTAGTTTGCAAATATTAAGTGATTTAGTGAATATTTAGTGAATTTAAAAAGCATTAGTGAATTTTTACATATGTATGTAGTGCTTATCGTGTATTTTAATTACGTGTCATACAGTGTAACGGTGTAACGTGCTAAATAATTGGATTGAAATTTGATAATAAGTGAATAAAGTGAGTGATTAATGAATAAAGTGAGTGTAAACTGTGATCTCTGATCATTGTAAAATTTCGTGGAAATCGTTAAGTGTAAAAAGAGGCCGATGTGTAAAAGAAGACGTATCACATTATTTGGACGTATCATTTGAAATCCCTAAAGATTTCCATTGTCTCGCAAATTTTTTTTCTATTCAATGAGTCCCATGCTGCTATGGAATCTAAGGTAAGTACCTGATAACCTTTTAATTGCTTCAATAAAAAATTTTTATTTTATATAAGATACTTGATTATGAAATTGATAATAATTGGTAGCAGTTTTTTGCTAGTAAATACATAAATTTGCTTTATTGTAACCTACACTGTATCATTTACAAATTTATTTCTGAATTTTGGATTACACCTGTGACCCCCAGTGGCGGGTAAAAGGACATAAGGTTTTTTTTTCTTTTGGTTTGTCTCATTTTGACTATACTATTGAATGTTGTCACTTGTCTGGCTTTTATTCAGTGTATGTAAGTGATCCATGCTCTGGTCCAGAAGCCTCATACATATTTGTACTACTTGAAAATATTACATAATACTTGTTTGTATGCTATGAAATGTTGGTGCATCATAAAAAACTTGTTAATGGAAAATGAAAGAAAATTTATGTATATCATATGAGTTGTGTTAGCTGATTACATACATATGTACATACGTATGTATGTGGTTGAAAAGAGGGTGGCAATACAGAAGTGCGATAAGGAATGTAATAATTTTAGGGTGGAATTAAGAATTGCGATACATAAACTCTCAACATGCCAACATCCAATATGATGCTGTGGATACAAAACAAAATCGATATCCTGGTAAAGGACTATAATGTGAACTGCATACATATGTACAGAAAAGTAGAAGGGTCGAACAAGACTATGATATGATATTATTATGGGATACATACCACATGTATATTCATATGTACGATAAGCGTGAAATTCATTTATTCATATACGTAAACATACTTATATGTACATATGTATATATATACAATCTGTATGTCAATGTTATTCCACAAAAACATGGGAAAACTTTCATATAAAACAATGAGGTAGGATAAAATGATGCAAGAATGTTTTTCTTTTTTCGTTTTTACGACTTATTTGTTTATTAAATGGAGTTCATTCCCTTTTCTTCAATTTCATCTTTTTCCTGTGATACAATTTTCACTTTTTTTTTTATCCGTTTTCTTCATTTCCTTTTATCTGTTTTGTACTCTTCTTAGTGATTGTTTTAACACAGAAGTGGTTATGTATCTCATAAGCTTTTGCAATGATGATGATGATGACAAAACGTATCTGTACTAAATAACGCACAGTTTACTTTATATTTCTTCTTTTTTTTTCTTCGTTATTGCATTTCTATTACCTGAAGTACCCATAAGAGTTCTCAAAAATAATACATTATATTGCTTTTGAAAAAATAAAAGCAAAAAAAACAACGAAAAAAAAAAAACAAAGGGAAAAAGATTATATTTGCTTTAACATAATTAGATCTTACGAATTTATGAAGAGTAATAAAACCTCAATACAATTTTCTACTTGAATTACCCATTCTTCGTATATTTTGTTATAAAATAATGATGATAATCCTAAGATAAGAAAAGTCCTCAGATGTATTGTTGAGTGAATGCGCCCATAATATAAAATTAATGTTGAAGGTGTTTATGAGAATGAATTTTTCGTTATGCAGGTATTCACAAAAAAAAAAAGAAAAAACAAAAATTTTTTTCATTTATTTTACTGTCCAAAATACAGAAGATTTCGACGCTATTTAATTGTCTCCAAAATGTAATATTAAGAATTTTTTAAATTAACAAGCATCGCTTAAGGTCATTAAATTTTTCATATTGTAATGAACATTTTTTAAAATCTGCTTATAGCCCCCATAAGAACCTATTAAATTGTTTTTGATGTTTTTGTTGCTTCAGTTAACAACTAAATATTATACACTGATATAGAAAATCTTTAAAGGAATGTGTTTTTCTTTGAATTTCATAAATCGATTACATGTGTATGTAAATTTTCCATCAGACGAAAAATAATGGTGATACAAATCATGCAGAAAATCGCTTAAAGCACGAAAACCTGATGGGTAATAATGATTGCATTGATAAGCGTGTACAAATGTGCATATGTGAACGACAGATTATGCTTTATATATTTTAGAACGCATTCATTATTATCCTGTTTGCCACAGTACAACATCAGAGAGATAATTTTAGTGACTATTTATTATCATTCCACTTAATTTCCTTTGCTCTGGCATAGTTTATAGTTCGATAATCATTTATGTATAGTAAATGTTAGTGAATATATATTCATATATGTACATACATATGTACATAACCTGATATAATATTATACCTGGCCATTTTTGAAATTTCATTCTTGATTTTTGGCTTATTTTACTTGTCCATTTTATTGCTTTTTGTTTTGTTTTTTAATTTTAAATAATGTATCGTTTGCTGATTTTGTTATATCATAAACTTTTTAATACATATAAAAGATTATAAAAAGATTCGAATCACCACCTGCCAATCGACGGATACACCCTTTTTGTAGTCTATAAATTTACTTCGAAAAAAAATCTACGATATTTTGTTTTATTTTATGTGTTATTTAATTACCTTCTTTAATGACTTTAGAATCCAAGTAAATTTGTGTTTTATGTCAAACAGTTGCACTTAACACGATATTTGGTAATTAAGCCCTTTTACATATGTACATATGTATGTATGTATGTATGCTAAAGGTTAACATAAAATAAAGGTGCAGCATTAAAAATTAAAATCCACATTTAACTTAAAATTCACATATAGATCATTGTATAGAGCACACGTAAAAAAATCACTAATGTGATGTTTATCCACGGCATGTGCTTGTATGCCGTAATGTTTATCAAATCTGTGTAAAGTAACGATATCACACGTACATATAAAATCCAATAAATCAATAAAATATCACAATTATATGTGAAATTTCAAAAATATTAAATTATCGGAAACAGAAATTCAATTAAATCAATTTGAAGAGAATATGCTGTTTCGTTTGCATTTAAAGGATTACGAACGAAGTTAAGAATTATTAGCAGCGTAACAGTATAAAAACATTTATCAAATTGTAAAGGTCTGTAATTCGTCTGTAAAATTTTTTATTTTTATTTTTATTTTTTTTTTCAAATGCCATTTTCACTTTATGTTATCAAGAAAATAACGTGTATGTACATACATACAATATTTTCATGTATAAAAGTAATAAAAAGAAAATAAAATAAAAAAAAAAACTTTTTAAAAGAAAATAATGGAAAATGATTATTAAATAGAATTATATACAACATAGAAAAAGAAATTATATTAAGGAAACATCAAAAGTATTCTTGTATAAATTCAAGGGAAAGATAACGATGACAAGAAGAAATTAAAAACAAGGAAATAATCTCTGACAAAATATAATATATCTTGAAAAGAAAAAAAAAATGAAAACTGTAATGAAATTATCTCCTTTAGGTGATAAGCTCAAATGAACATTTAATGTTCGTGTATATACATTGTATATGGTGAAAATTAATTTTCTTTTATTTTTCTTTGTCTCCCATTTATACAATCATCCCATATTGTAACTGATGCATGAACACATCCAAGTTTTATATTTTTATAAATTATCAACTTTCCTTGATCATAAATTTTTGCTACGAATAATTATTTTAAGCAGTAATATCAACACTTTTCCTTCCTTTTCTTAGTGGTTGTGTTTGGCTGGCTGGGCTTTACTCGTATATTTTCAATTCATTTTTAATCCAATGTACCACATAATTACATACGTGTTCGTGTATTCATGTTCATGTATACATGAATGAATGTACTTTTATAATTTTCTTTTTTTTTTTGTTTTTTTTTTTTATCAAAAAAAAAGATTTCTATAAAACTACTACATATAAAGATATACATAAAAGTTTTATATTTACTAAAAAAATTATTTTTAATTTCCGCATGAAACTTAATAAACAACATCCAAAGTCAGTTTATACAAAACAACAATAATTGATGTTCATTATATACACTATATAATATTAGAGTGAAACCGTGTAACGTGCATCAGTGTAATAAAATCCATGTCCTTGTGATTTTTGTTCTTCCATGCATGCTAGAGAGAGAGAGAGAGAGAGTGAAAAATGAATAGAAAAATAAAAGCCAAATAAACGATAAATACTATTGGAATTTTCCGCAATGTGATGCAATGAAAATTTATTTACCTCCTTTAAATAAATAAATAAAACACACATGCACATACACAAAGTTTTAAAATAAGAAACTGCTTTCTATCATTGTATCCGTGTGTTAAGTGAAAACAACAAAAAATCGTTGATTTCTGGTATAAAATGCAAAAACCCATTTCGTAAAACAAAACAAAAAAACAGTAGAAAAAAAATTAAAAAACATTTTACTATCAATTTTCTGTAAATTTTATAAAATTCATTAACTTTTACTTACAAGCAATGCATTTATTCATTTTTGTATTTTTATTTTATTTTTTGTTAACTTTCCTTCACTTTCTCATTTGTCATGACAGCAGTAACAATAAAATTAAAATGCAGAGATAAACTTCCTTTTTTTAAGTATGGAAATTAATTGTAAAACTTTGTGTTGTCGTTAAGAAAAATTTTATTCCTTTTTTTTTCGTTTAAACTGAATTAAAGTTTTTTCAACTGTATTTTAACTTTATTTTCCTTTTTTTTCATTTTGCTTTTTTTTTTTAATCCCTTGTTCATTAAACTTTCGATATAATTTATTCATTATATTTCATGATATAGGTAATTCTCGTATAACGTGAATCCTATTTTCTAAAAGTCTCGAACCGGCTTGGTCTTGAATTTAGATAATTTTCAAAATGTTTTGTTTAATTAAAAAATTAAAAATTGAAAATTTAAGGTTTACAGTTAACAAACCGCTTTAAACATGAATCCGTGTTGATACATTCGTTAGAAAGGATACTGTGCCACTCCACTATCAATTTACATTCGATAGAATTATAATATTATTTCCGGTACGAAAGTTATAGAGATAAAATAACTAATTTCAACAGAAAAAAAATTTTCTAATGGCTGTAAAGATTAAGGAGGCAAAAGTAAA
Source organism: Anthrax anthrax (assembly GCA_963971155.1). Taxonomy (NCBI): domain Eukaryota; kingdom Metazoa; phylum Arthropoda; class Insecta; order Diptera; family Bombyliidae; genus Anthrax; species Anthrax anthrax. The sequence continues at coordinate 27,041,083 of OZ020119.1, forward strand.
CTTCTTTCTTACATTTAGTATGTAATTTGAACTTCGTATAGCTCAATTTTAAAAACAACTAATATCCCAGTATGATGGTTATTTGTATACACCTGAAGGTGGTATGGAAAATTATTTGATAACAGATTGAGAAATAAAATTAACAGCCACGAAATAAAAAATTTCAATAAATAAAAAAAACCATTCTATGAAATAAGATGTATTATTTAAATATTTTGTTTTTCCATGAATTGAATTCAATTATTTGAAAAATGTTCATTGTTGAATTGCAGATATACTCATACATCAGTAAATTATATGTTTCCTTCTATAGCTTTGTGTTCAAAAATTATAAAGATTTCATTATCCATGGTATTATTTGTTAAATGGACTTTCAACAACAAAACGAAAATAAAAAAAAAAATTATTGATAAAACAATGAACTCATAAAATTTGTGAACCATATCATACTGTTGTTTTTATTCCCATTTATTTATTTGTATAATTTGAACAGAGTGAGTTAAGTGAGAGTAATGTATACGTTTTTACTTCTACAGCTCATTTTCATTGTATACACAAATAAAGAATAAATACATATCACAATAACTGGGAGAATAAGATTAAAATTTTATTTTTATTTTGTTTATTTACACATCTCTTAATGTGTGTGTGTGTTATGTATGCATGTAAATTATTTAAATAAATAAATAAATTTTCTTGTTATCCTTTTTTTTGATTTCTGATGGTATAAAAAATTTTTTGAGATTTTTTCTTTTTTTTTTTTATTAACCGAAAAAAGGATCAATTTTTTATTGACTCGTTTCCTTCTACAATGCTTTCATTTTGCCTTCTCTTCTTATTTATCAAAAATATTCAGTGAATCGTTAACCTCTATTAATCTTTCTTTTCAACAAGTTTTACTTGGATTTATTTTTACAATTTTTCATGTGTATTCAATCAAATATGTACTTCTGGGTTTTTTTTTTTTTTTTTTTTTTTTTTTTTTTTTTTTTTTTTTTTTTTTGTTAAAATACAAAAACATAAAGTTTATTTTGATTTAATTTTTTTTCCAGTGTATACAAAGAGATACAAAAGAATAAATAAAATTTGATGGATAAAGTAACCAAAGTTTTATGAAAAGAAAAAAAACAAATACATAAAGCTTTTGTTTATTTTTGCATTTTTATTTTTTATTTTTGTGTACAGGTGATCCTCGCACTATGCGGAAGTTACGTTTCATAGAAATTTTTGACAATTTTTCTAATGTTGTATAATCTACATAGTTATGCAAAGTTTATATCACAAGAGTTTTGTTTTATCGAATTGAAAATATTGTCAAAATTTAATCTTCGGGATTTTGTGTCTAAGAATTTCGTCTTTGCAAATTTTGTCGGTAGGGATTTTTTTGCTGGAAATTTCGTCTTTTTAAAAGTGAAAAAAAGAAAAATGAGGTTTCGTCCTTAGAGATATTTTCTTTGAGGTTACCTTTTATTTCGAAATTTGGCAATCTTGAACCTCTTATTCATAGAAGTTCTCTTCTTCCATGACATGCAAGCAAGCAAACGGTTTACTGATGAGGTCCATCCAGTCCGCTTTCCTTGGTCGTTTCTGGATAATTTTTAAAAACACGTTATGCTTGTATTACCTGTACAATTTTCAATATATTTTTTTTAACATACATACGAAGATAATAACAAAAGTTTGAAGAATTTTTATTAAATAAAACAAAAAAAATCGATACCAACGAACAATTTGATTTTTGAGTTCTATTAAGAAATTTCTCTGAATATCATTGGCTTTCATGAACAAAATTGCCATAATACTACAAGAACAAATGTATGTATAAATGAAACTCGATAACGAAAAAAGTTTTTATTTTCCGTTTTCAAATTACCAACGTACTTGAATTCCCATCAAAAGCAAAAATATTTAAATTAAATTAAACTGAAAAAAAAAAATTCATATTTGTTCAATTTTTATTTCAGGATTATCTTGTTATCTTATTTCAGAATTTTTCATGATAATTCAATTATCCTTTTTTTAATATGTGTTCTTGGTAATCTAATTGTTTTCTGTTTTTTTCTTTTGTGTCATTATTAGAGATAACACCGAATTATCTAGTATATATGTATGTCTTTAATGGTATTTATTGACGAAATAATTAAATTTATTATCTTTTACAATACATCCTTGAGAAAGCTCGTGAGAAGACAATAAAGTTGTCTTATGCATTCTTATATCAATCAAAAATAAAAGTTGAAAATGATAAAATTAGTTAATCTCATAATTATCATTTAAAATCGAACACATAGGAGATCACAATTGCTAATTTATAACCAATCACAATTATAACTATAAGCACTTTCGGCACTTAACTTCGAAATAAAATTAAAGGACTTATATCCCTAAAAATAAAATTTTTAAAATTGGTCTTGTATCTTAAACTCAAGATGAATGAGATATAACAGTTTTTTGTTCTACTCCCCTTTTGTTCTACGCAGAAAAGGAAATTTGAGCCCAATACATAGTGATAATACAAAAACCCAGGGCTTTGTTGAACGCTACGATTTGTATAAAAAATACATGGCGGGTGAAGGTATCTAAAATAAACCCATGTTAGGTGTCTAAAACACATAGGAATGATTTTCGCAATTTTCTCCTAACGAAAAAAGAAAATAATTTTCACATCAATATGTAATAATATTATAAAAAACCCAAGAGTTTTATTGAACGTTAGGATTTAAAAAAAATAAATAAATAATAAAAATAATAGCAAAATTCATAACCACTTATGCCAATCTAAAGAGGATCTGTAGGGGACTTAATAATTTACAAGTATATGTATTCTGCCTTATAAATTGTAAATTGTGTACTTTAAAAGAGTTTTTCTATGTTCTCAATAATGACGTGTAATAACGGTAATAATATTGCACAGACATTTTTATACCCACTCCTTAACATTATGCATTTTATTTTCTTTCAATTTTCATTATTAAAGATAGAGACGATAAGAGAATATAGAAAAATAATAGTTGAATGACCTATAAATTCAATGTACTATAAATAAACTGAAAAATAATCCAAATACGATATGTTGTGTATGATATATGCCATAAGAAAAAAAAAAAACAAATTTCAACTTTTCATTACATCGTTCATCTTAAATATCAACATATTCATATGATATTAATATTCTTAGCTTGAAGAACTTTTGCATTTTTTTTGTTTATTTTTTTCTCAAAATTCAATTTTGAATCGATGCCAAAAACTATAATTTTCTACCCATTTTTTTTATAATGTCACTCTCTCTTCAAGAAAAAAGTCAATCCAAAGGAAAATTTCTTAATGCAAGCAAACACAAATGTTGCTCTATACTAACAAGAATATATCATTATCATCATCATCATCATGTTCTATTTTATGTACCAGAACAGAATATTATATTACATTTCCTTCAACATGAACGAATTTTTTCTTTTTAAATTTATAACTGACTATTTTTCATATACAAATTATAGTAATTTCAAAGGATCATTCACATATAACGACAAAGTTAAAAATAAAATACGAAAATATGGTAAAGGAAAAAAAAAATTTGAGTAAACAGGACGAAGTAAAATTTTAGAAAAATAAATAAATTTAATTTTTTTTTTGTTGATATTTCAAAATTTCGAGCTGCATTATTATATACATATGTATTTTATTCTCAAAAACAAACAAACATAGATCCTTTTGATCCTTTGAATGGATATTTTATATGATTCCTATGAAGGAATCAATTATCCGTTACCATTTTAACTGACATCGTAATATTGGTAATAAACAATTACATGCATTTTCCATGTACATATGTACGAACAAATGTACTATATGTGTAATTATGAATGAAGTTTAATATATGACCATACACACATATATTATAGACATTACAAAAGGACCATAAAATAAATTGAATTTTCTACAAAACAATAAATTTTCATATCAAATGACAATTTGATTTCAATAATAAAAAGAAACTTTCACTATACGATAGTGGAGCACATGTGTTTTAATGGGATTTTATTCATAATGTGATGTACACATATGAACCTTGCATTATATATATCCTGTAATGGAGTACACATATGCAGACATATGCCAATACAATCTGTTTTGGTTTTTTTTTTATTATATTCATGTGTACGAGTATTATATGTACATACATCATTTGAAAAAAAAAAAATGCTTTTCCTTTTATACGTAAGGTTACATACATTACAGTCTCATCGTTTTTATATACTGTATTATTACAAGGTTGTTCACCTTAACGAAGATGAATTAGTGACCTTATGGGAAACAAACCATTTCTTTTGCGTGATTTATATAATAACACATACCTAGTAAGAATATAATATACAAAGTTGTTATAAAACGTACATGGTATGTTTAGTATATGGAAGTTATCAGTTACGATTTTTATCTTGATTAAGTTCGTTAGAGATGTCACGGATAAATAGGTTTACAATTACACGGGTTACTGACTTTTATTCCACTTCTTGTTTTTTTTTATCATTTCTAATATAAAAAATTATACGTATGGACGGGTATACATATCACAAGCAGCATTCGTACTTGCAATACACCAATAACTAAAATCAAATTAAATGATTTCCTTTGAGAACGATCAAAATATTAAACACGTTATTTTGTTTGTTTAATATTAAATCTATAAGGGATAAAATGAATTTGATTTTTGATATTCGAAGGATAAAGTCCAATAACTTGCTTTGACCGTAAAAAAATATCAAGAATTTTAAAATTTTAATACCCAACTATATTTCTAATATTCTGTATCAAAGATTTAAAAAAAATAAAAATAAAAACAGATTTCCTTCATTTCAAATCAAATTAATCTTTTTCCAATATCAATATCATACGAATTATAATAAATTTTACAATAATTTATCATTTCGTAAGACGAAACTTTAATGTATCTAAGAATTGCTAATGGCATGCTCGAATTATCTCATATCATTTATATACATGAAGGATACCTTAGTGCACATCGATCTGATGTGTATAAATTTTCATATAAATTTCTATTTAATTTTCTGTTTTTTTTTGCTTTAAATTAAATTATTTAATAATTTAATAAAAAGAATTTAAAAGCGAAAATTTAAACGAGAATTATGTGACTGACTACACTACACATTCACTTTTGTTGTTTTAATGCTAAACTTTACATATATGTAAGTATTTTACCTGTACATGACAGAAATGTATTTTCATATACACGTACATACATATGTATGTGCGTACATGAAGCGTATTATCGCCATACTATGCAAATATGCATAAGATATACATGCACAATTGCGAAAAAATACGAAACATCATAGTGTCGTAATAATATACATAATTATAGATCACATATTTTACTTTACATTAAACTACTATATATGCAAATCAGTTACACATCGGTTGTACATGTCCTTAAAGCACATATACCTATGTAGTATGTACCATACGTATCAATGTATGTATACAGTGCATATATAGTGCATATTTAAACACACAGTCATTAGCCTGAATTTTTAATCATTATCTTCATTTATTATTCATTTGAATATTCTGTCAAGTATAGTGCAATGATACGCGAAACTTTTCTTATTTCAATCTTTTATCGTTAATTTTTAATCCAGGCAACTATATGCTGATGCTAGTTTACGTATATATTTGTATATAAGCGTACATATGTATGTACCTATATGTATGTATGTACGCATATACGGCCTCTACAGCATCTATGTGATTGTACACCAATTCAGTGTGATTGTAACATCATCATTATGTGTACATGTACGTATAACTGCATTTATTGTACATTACATTGTAAATATATTGAACTAATCCTTAAGAATCATCATGGAATAATCAATATATCGCAAACACAAATACGTGTTTGTTCAATTTGTCGTTTTATTGAAGAAAAGCACAATTTAAAGAAATTAAAAAAAAAAAAAAAAACATTTATTATCGAATACATACGTTGTATGTTGTATGTACAGACCTACGTGGTGATACACGTGGGTGTGTGCTCAACAAAAAATTAATTTAAGTCATATTCAAATATGTTGTATAAAATTGTAGTTAAAATATCGCTAAGTAAAGAAAAAAAAAAGAGAAAATAACTTTTGATGAGACTCTTTAATTTACCATTTCATTTTCCAATATTTGTATAAGGCCGTTAACAGGTAAAGTGTCAGTATATAATTGTAATTTGAATTGTCCTTTGGATTATTCACAAATAAAAGTAAACAAATGAAATTGAATCGAAGAGACAAACAGAATTAATTGGAATTGTATTATAAAATATGCACATGCACATACCATCAGAGTAAATTAAAAAAGCATGCACATCAATATAATATAACGTCGATATACAGGATGCCCAGATATGTGCCACAAACTGATTTTTCTATTTCAGACTGCTTAAGGAAGATTTTTAAAGGAATCATTTCTTTAAAACGAAGAACAACGGAGAACTAGGACGTTCCATAAAAAATGCTGCAAAAACCTTCAAACCCTCGTATTTCTAAAACCTATCTGTGGTTAAATTTTCAATTATTTAATATTGAACACCCTATATGAACGTATGAAAATGTACGTACATAAGTATGTATATTCATAACATATGGTTAAATATACGTTAAAATACAAACGTATGATAATGATTCGTCGTTTATTGATTTAATTTTTTTTTTAAATATTTAAAAAAAAGGTAAAAGAAATCGACCATTGAATATGGGCACCGGTTACATTCGTACATATCCATGATTTTACGTATAGATCCTGTCTGGATTTCCGTTTATAAACCTTCGTTTTTTTTTTTTGCTTTTGTGCAATTTTATTATTTTTTTGCTTTGTGTGTTTTACATTATCGTTTATATTTTCCTCTTTTTTTATTTCATTCATTTTATTCGATTTCTGGTATAGTATTAAAATGTCTATTGGACTCGTATCACACACACAACACATTGACTCATGACTTTAACTGTCTAAATGAATTGACGAAAAATTAAATGTACCTACGTTCAATTTTTGGTTAATGCACAAATTTTCTTTTAGTTTTCACGTTGTTCAGCATCAATTTGTTATCATTCTCGTGAAATTTAAATTTTGTTAAAGTCGATGTTGATTCTACATCATTGGATACAAACTATAAAAGAATTCAAGGAATATTTAATAAAAAATATTTAAATTTCAAATTTTTACAAATTTTCTAAGAAATTCATGAATATTTATGAAATATCTTAATTAACATTTAAAAGATTTTCATAATTTTTTTTCTCTTTCTTTTTTGTTAATTGAATTCATTTAATTGTTTATCTGTGTACTTTGAAGCTAAGTGCACTTTTAAGAAATTCTTACGTAATCATAATATACATACATGTAAGCAATAATTATATGTGCTTGCTTACATAATATGTTAACTAATAATGTTGTAAATGTGTAAATTAATGTAAAGTACTTATTAAGTATATGACATAAATATGTACGTCTACATACATGATAATACTTTTCATATTCTGTGATCCTTTTGCATTTTCATCGTCATAGTAAAGGATTAGTACAAAAATACTAGAAAAGTACTACGCGTATGTGTACTACATATGTATAGGAAGATAACGATGATAACATCACATTTGCTACAAAACATTTTCTTTATTTACACCCACATTTAACATACATGCACACATACATATATGCATGGTAGGTGAACACTACATATACTTTTTTAAGCTCTGTACCATTTATTAAATTATCTTCATTTTGAAAATAAAAAAAAAAATGCAAAAAAAGGATAATAATTAGAAAAAAAATAAGTAGTACTTGAATAAAAGCTTGCAATTAAAATAGTAGTGTTCTTTACACATACACACATGTACACAAACAAAGAGCCTGCATAAACTGTGTATTTAGGACATAAATTTGTATGTACATAAAAAAAGGAGAACATTTAATAAAAGAGTTTCTTTAGTTGTTTCATTATTATTACATTAATAATACAACATTCAAAAAACTGTTTCCTTTCGTATAGAATTAAGTCGTATACTCTCTTGTGTATACAAAAAAGTTAAAATTAAATTAAAAACTGAAAGTTTTTACAAAAATTTTTTAGAAAATCATTTTTACTTCTTCATTATTTTCTTTGCTTTTGTATAGTCTGTCTACTAATTCGATGCAGTTAAGGTCTTATGGAAATGACATAAAGTAGTACCACTTTACGTCGCTGTATATTGATATTTTAAAAAAAATCGTCTCATATTATATGATAAGTTTAAAGATTGTGGTAACATCACTCGTGAGATGATCTCATTAGAAATTATGAGAGAAGAAAAAATACGTGTACATTTCCATAAAGTCTCAACTGCATCGAGTTAGTAGACAGACTATAGATGTATTTATATTTTATCCTGGTTTTGTATTTTGAACATTTTTAGCACTCTACGAAGTAGAAACGTTTTGTCAGATGCATTTTAAATTAAGTGCAAGTTGTGGAGATAATATTAAAAATTTTGTTGTACAATCACTAAAATACAACTGAAATCTCTTGTACATATGTACACTTGTACACATATCCTTTTTAATTTTTTTTTTTTTTTTATTATGAAGTTTTTCATTTATGTTGCAATTTACTCAATTTTACCTGGTTTTCTAATCATGATGATGACGATGATAAAAAAATCGTATCTCAGTTTATTTTCTATTTCTCTTCTTTCTTTCTTTTTTTTTTTTTTGATTGTATTGTATCCTAGAAAATGGACTTTTGTGTATTTTAACTATTCTATCTTTTTGCCTATAGATACAAATTATTTTGTTGTATTTGACTGAACAACTTAACTATGTTGTCTCTATGAACTGTATGTGACATCGGTCTAAACAATCACACAAAACAAAACAAAACATAAAAAAAGGATACAATAGAAATAATAAGAAAACTTGATACCAGAAAAAAAAAGAAAACTTTTTAGATTTGTTTGGATTGTGGTTAGCATACGTAATGAAAATTGATGTTGAAAATTTGAAAATCCTTTTTTGCAATACACACAAACACATATGCACAAACGAATGCATGCAATATACAAATGTAAATTTGTTAATGTGAATGTGGGAATATGTGTCTGTAATGTACATACATATGTATATGTAACAGATTTTATATAGATTTGTATGTTCATATAAGTGGTCGCACAAATAATATCTTTAGGGAATAATTTAAAAGTTTTTTGATAAAAAGGAAGTAAAATTCTGATTTTGTTTCATACAAAAACACAAACACATATTATAGATAGTGGGGCTTTTTTGAAATATAAATGATTTTATTTTTTATTTTTTCTGTTTTTTGTAAAACGGATGTAACAAACGAAATGTTTGCTTAAAAGTTAGACAATGAGGTTCACAAAACATTCATACACCCGATTGTTTTTTGTTTCTATAAATTCAACCCATTTGTTTTTTTTTTTCGGTGTTTTTATGTTATATGGCGGCCTGTAACTAGAAATTTTAATTTCAATTTTAAAAATAAAAATTTAAATTTATCAAAGAAAAAACAAAAATATTAAAGTTAGTTTAAACACAGTTTAAATTTTCAAAATTATTCTCAACGGATGAAATATCACTTCTCTTATATCAAAAACAACAAAATCCAGGGGGAAAGAACCTTTTCAAGAACTTCCAAGTCATATACTAGTAGAAAAACATATAAAGCGGCTGACAATGCTTTCATTTATTTTCAATAAAATTGTCCCTTTTTTATACTTAATTATCACAAACCCTCAAAATGAATGATATAAACCAAAAATATTTCAATTTTTTTGAAAATATTTAAAATTTTAATAATTTTTATTTTTTTCCAAAATTTTTTAAAGAAAAAATTCAAAAAAAAATCTAGATGGCATTCATTTTTGTGGAATGAAAGTACAAGCAGGTGTAAATTTAGTCAAAAGAGAAAGAAAAAAAAAACAAATGAAACAGGTATTAAACACAACACAGATTTTTTTTTTTTTTTTTTTTTTTTTTGATATAACTAAAATCTGAAATACAAAGTAAATGCCATGCATGTGTACATAATATAATGATTTGGCCAAGCTGAGGCAGGTGTTTCTTGAACACGAACAAACAAAAAAAATGGATTGACTGATTATATGTCCGTAGAATACAGAGACCTGCCAGTACAATGGTATTAAAAATTTTGTTTCATTTTTTAGTTACCTTTAAGTTTCCCCTTTTCTGCTATTAAAAGAATTAAAAACAGATTGCATGTGCGTCTACAATAAGATTGAATCAATTTTTTTTTGTAATTTTTTTTTTTTTCAATTTGTACTTAATATTCAGGAATTTTGAGTATACTTAATGCAAGTTTTAGTCCTTATAAGACTTTTATTTTCTTGTTATATAGACGCATTCAATTCCTACAATTTTCAAATTATATTTTATTTATGATTAAATCTTAAACAGCTTTAATTGTTGATTACTGTTAACAAATTGGTTGTTACTTCATCATTTTATTTTAAAAAAAAATTGTTTTGTGGTTATGTATATATATATATGTACGTCTATGAGTATTTCTAGTCAATTGCGTGATATTTCTTTACAGTAAAATAACGACAATGAAATTACGGATTTTCTAGTCCTTAATTTCCTCTGCATATTTTGAATATTAATTGACATGACATACTATATAGTGAATTTTTTACAAAGGAAATTCAATATTAAAAAAATTTAATTTACAATTTAATGCGTTCATTTCTTCAAAACATGCCTAAATTACTTTCCAAATTTTTTGTTAAAATCAGTTTTTTAAAGTTTTCTAAACTAATAATGAAAATGTTTTATTCATTTTCACTTTAGTGAAAACGAATCTTGTACATATTTATTAGAATTTTGAATTAATTTTAATTATATTTATACAAAAGCAATTAAAAGAATTGTATCAACAATTTACCTTATCTTTTTCATACTCGGGTACGGGTATACTAAATAAATAGATTTCGTATGTATTTTATTCGATATTAATGAACATTTTGTTTAAAATAAGATCTTTTAAAAGCAAACTTAGAGATCCTCAAGAGTAAACTGCTAAGCAAACATTAAAAGACTGTTTACGAACGATAGGTATATTGTGTTGTACTGTACGTTTTAAAACCATTTTAAAACCCATAGCACGTAATATGGATAAATGTTAAAAAAAAAAAACAAAAATAGAAACATGTTCACAAGAGACAAAATTCTGAACATTCTGTGTGCAAAAATATGTTTTAACCCACACAATTTGCACGGGCACGGCATATTATTGCCATATGTACGTTATACTCGTGTATGTTAATACATATAACATTAAAATTAACTTTCAGCATAATTGAATATTCAATTCGATATGTGTGCGCTTATAAATATAATCAAATTTCCACATAACGTGTATGTGTGTTTTAATCATCGAATACATATATGTACATATATTCAAAAAGTTGTATTTTCATGTATTTTTTTGGTACGAAAAAAAAAGTCATCTCTTGCATAACTAATAACCCATATGATGATAATCATAATGAATGATGAGATATTCTCATGCGTTTTGATGTATACAAACATTGATACATAGAATGATATAAAATTTATTGTACTACTTTAGTACTACAACACTTTTCCATGCTCTCCATACACGGTTCCATCCATAATGCCAAACACATTATAAATTTGAACAACTGACTGATGAGGAAAGTGAATGTTTTTATACAAAATATGAATTAACATAAATTTCTACCATTATACAAAGACACGTTATATGCCTACATATACATATGTATGTATACTTAATGTATATTGAAATCCTTAATCGAATGATTTCTAAGTAATTAAATATTCAACAGAGCTGATCCTGATGAATGTTCAAATATACATGATAGAAACGCCTTTATTTTAACATAAAGAGTACACTTCTAAGCACATATGGTGTTGTATATGCATTAATTTTTTTTTTTTTGTTTTTTTTTATTATAAAAATACATCTTTGCTATCTCTAATTTCCTTTCATATATCCCAAAAAAACGAAAAAAAAAATTCTACAAAACCGTCCTATACCATACGTGTCTGAACGACATCATATATAGAACTAAGTAATATAAAATTCATTAAAAGAAGGCCTTAAATTATATCGTTGATTATCTGACAATGCCACAATGGTGATTATATAACAGTCAGTAAAATTTATAATTTCGTTATTCTTTTTTTTTATATCCTTGTATGAGAACTTCTATGAAAACATGATAAAATGAATTTATTTCAATTCAAGAATTCATTTTTATATACAGAAAAAAGAATTTATATACCACAGTTTTGCCTTATTTTATACTAAAAGTAAACAGACTTTCCATACACTTTATTTTGTACATTGTTTTCGCACAATACAGAATTTTGTGTTTGTTTAAATGAGAATATCTTTTCAACAATAATAATATATCTTTCAGCAATACGTTATACGTTTAATAAGATTGGAATTTGTATTACATAAGTCCGTCAATACAAAAAAAACAATACAATTCCGTAAATCTGTTATAAATAACTGCTGGCTATCTTTAATTTTATTTGTTTTTTCTTTTTTCTCAATGGTATCATCAAAACAAGACTAAGAGCAAAATTATTTCTTTTATTTTATCACATTTTACTACATGAGTCCATCTATTGTAGAAGTGGTATAGGTCATCTTCACAGATCCTGAAAACATTGCAACTCAACTCCATTCAAAACAACTTCTTCTTCTTATTTGTATAGCGGCTACAGCCCAATTTAAGCTTTGGTCTAATCATTGTGATGTGATGGTTTTTCAGGGCAAAATTCTATTATACGTGCATCTATAGTTTACCATGGATTGCGAAGCCAAAATTAATACACTCAGTTTCCGAGTTTTGTAAGGTCACAGGTTCGATGCCGAATAAATAAAAGTATAAAAAAAATGTTTCTCATCATTTGTGCGCAATTTCAGTATCGCTACCTTACCGTCCATAAATTCATTCAGATTTTAATAAGTGGCCTAATTTTTCAGCCTATGGGCTTGAATGCTTAGTAATTTTTGATCTAGTCTACTTGCTGGCAACAAGCAAATGTTTGGTCTGAGCCATATCATTGAAAATCAAGTAATTTCAGAAATCCTTTTGCACATCTTTCTTTTTGAAAAGAAAACTAAATTTTTAATATTTCGAACTTACACCTCTTTCTAAAATAAACTGCTCATACATCGTTTGTTCTATTGAATTTTTTTATTGTTTATTTTATTCATTTTATTTTATCTTATCATTTCATACCATTCGAAATTTTCTTGAAAATTGAAATTTCATAACTTAATATGAAATTTTATTATTATTATTATTATTTTTTTTGTTTCTTCATATCCTCTAGTCATAACCATGAAAAAGCCACAAAATGAATGAATTTTCTTATAATAACGATAACACATACAAGTATATGAATTCTAGAAGATTCTTATTATTTCTTAGTTAATGATTTATTTGAATTGTTTGGTAACTAAATTTGGTCTGATTCTTTTCAATTTATCGCATTTTATTTAAATAAAAATTTTTGGTCTTTAATCTTCAAGAGTTCTTTACTATTTTTAGTATTTGTGAAATTAACATTTTTTTCTTAAAGTTGTAATTCTTTATTTAAATTCCATCGCCATATGCACACGAATGAATCCAAATGAATCCTTACAAATGATTTACATCACACATATGAGAGCCGATAATTTTGTATTAATTTTATTCTTGTCAGCTAATTTACATATACAACATGTAACCTTGACTTTATTAAATGAAATGATAAAATTGCATTTTAATTAACAATGTTGAATGTAATGCAGTAAAGACGTCAATAGTATGGAATTTACTGGCAAAAATGTTATGGACTGAAATGTGGCCAATAAATCGATTATTATATGAGCGAGAATCAGATTATGATGAAATCAAATATAAAACAAAAATTTATCATACGACAACAGCACATATTAAAAAGTGAACGTATGTACTTACATATGTGTTTTCATTTTGTCGTACCTGTACCTGAGTATACATATATAGTAATAATGGTCATTTTTACTGAACTTATGATTTTAATTTTTATCGTTTGGCTAAAAGCCAAAACAAATAACCTATACAGACTGAAAATGCAAATATTTAAATTTGATGTTCAAAGAGCGCGTTATACGTGACAATAAATTAAATTAAACAGTTTTTCTTGTTTTTCTCTTTCCTCTTCTTTGTCATAAACTGAAAGTACTAAAATTTAAATTATGAGTACAAAATACTCATCATGAATATATTGTACTTCAATTCAAAACAAATGAACTTGATTTTAAAATTTTCAACGGTTTTGCTCTATATACACCAGAATTTTGAATACATGTCCATGAAAATTTTGAAAAATTCATTTTTTTTTCTTTCAATTATTTGAAAAATACTTTTGATCAATTTATTTATTTGCTATCATTCAGATGCGATCAATGGTTGTTTATTATATTCTCATTTGCATTTGAAATTACTTAGCGGATGTACGGATTTGATATTTATACAAATTTTTTAAATACAGTGAAACAATAAATACCTCCAAGCACACCTTTATGACTTTCACATTAAAAATCTAATCGCTTTTGTCGCCTTTTGTGTCCATGCCTATGTACATATGTACATAGATGGTATGCAATAAAATTCTAATTTTCATCTCACCGATCAAATACAACGCATGCATTCTATGCATTCATCATTTTTTAGTTTTTTTTTTTTTTTTTTGAAATTTGAATAAATTTTAAAAGAAATAGCAACTAAATGACAGGAAATTGATTGTCAATCAATCGATGCGGTCATTTACATTAGTTAAAAATGGATAGATTAGATTATACAAAATTACATTATGAAAGGAAGCTCGCGTATGTACACATATACTTTGTGCATATAGTGCATTAGACACTTGCATGTAATGTTATTTGAAATTAGAAATAAAAAGTCCAAGCACTGAGCTGAAGTCCAAGCTAATACAAGGTATCTTTATGACTTTTTTTTTCTCTGTATGTAATTGTAAATAAAAATAAAAGCAAAAGGATTACCGGCCACATCGTATGCATGGTGTGTACTATGAAAGGCGAATAAATTAAATTCCTTTTTTTTCGGAATTAACATTTATTTTTTATTTTTTTCATTAAAATTTACCGTTTTAATGATTACATCAAACGAAAAATAAAAAATGTTTTCCTACCATACATATTTCATGTTACACGTAACGTAGACGGTTTTACATATGCACATACATATGTATTGTATGTACGAGTACGACGAAAACATACATACATATATTAAATTCATATATACCTCATGTAAATTTCCTACATAAAGCGAAGAGGGATTCTTCCTTTTTTTCTTCAAAGAAATTAATTTATGATCTAGCGATTTTTAATTTTTCTCTACTTTTTATTATTATTATTATTTTTTTTAGAAAAGCTAATAAAGTGCTGTTTTTTCCACTTTTCTTTTTAAATATTGCATGCAGAAAAAGAAAAATTATCATATAGAGGATATGTATACGTCGAGATGTCTAACATTTTCCTACTTACACATAAATTCATACTGCTTCATTTCATTTCAACGCCACTACATAGTAAGGAGTAAGGACTGAGGGTGGTAATGGGCTGACTAACTTTAACTCTAACTGAGACTAACTTGACTGATTATGGTAAACGGTGACATTTGTTGATAGAAATCAAATTTTACGTTCTATTGCTTGTTATTTTCTTTATTTTTTATTTTTTAAATGATGTTATTTCGAAGTTCCTTATCTTGGAATTGTCAGAAACATTAGAAAGCGATATAATTTTATTTGCAATATAATCGTATATTTTAAGTTTTTTTCATTTCTCAATATACATACATCTGTACGTATGGTATTATTTTGATATCTAAAACGTAATCCCCAACCAGTTCATTTCCATTTCTTTTCGAGGATATTTTTTAAAGGAACACAAAAAAAATTGTTTACGATATTTACATTTTTTTACCGTCTTTCCGTGTTTTGAAATTTTCAAAAAATGCACATTAGATACGGAATTTTAAGGAGATTTATGAGTTTCTAGAATGTTGGTTAGACTCAGTGCCATTAAGTTAAGACAGTTGTTCGGTTTTATACATTAAATTTTGGAACTTATTTATAAAAAATACAAATTAGAAAAAAATAAAATAAAATCTGATAAGAACTGCTTACCAGAAATTTCAAGATAACGTATCGAAAAATACATTCCCTCATTTCCATTTCGATTTTATAGTTTTGTAACAACATATGCCAAATATGAGATTATCGCAACTGACTGAGTTTCAATTTTTTTCGATTTAGTCTGATTTAAGTTTTGATTTTATTTAATTTTTTTTGTGTGGAAACATGGCTGTATACCGATAAATTCCTAGTGCAAAAAATGATTAGAAAAACAGAACTATAAAATATGGAAAATTCTATCGTATTTAAACATAAGGCCTGTTTGGTATTAACAAGCGATGAGTGATTAGAGCTTAGACAATGATTTTTAATGCATTCATTCACACTGATGAGCGACATCGATGAGCGTTGTTTTACAACCAAATATGTTCCTGGACAGATTAACCTATCCGTACATATTGTACCGCCCCGCCCGTCTAACCAGAAACTGCCTCCAAACGTCAAAGATGACAGGCAGATGACTATAAATGGATCAAAACCCCGCTTAGTTTACTCGGTTCAGTCTGAAACCCAAATACATATCGCTCATTGCCAATGTGAAATAGACCTACGACGTGTTTTTTAACTATAAGCACATAGTTTCTTATACAACATAAAAAAATTATGTTTATAAATTATGTTGCTCTCGTGTGATTGTTTATAAAACGCAGAAAATTGGCAAACAGAAAATGCGGGTAAAAGACGAACGAATTTGTTCAAATTGAATGCAAAAGAATGTTGAGAAACATTAATTTAAGATACAAGGACGGACGTTTTAAAAACGAATTATAATACTTTTTTTTACTTACCAGTAGACGAAATTTAAAGGAGGTTTCCTTTTTCCAAATATCCAAAATCGTATACCTCAGCTTTCATTGTACTTCAAAGTGGTTTAAAGTCAGAAGCTCTTTGCTAGGTTCTTTTGGTTTTTGTTTTCTAATTAAATTTTTAAATGTTTTAAGAATACACAAAACTAAAATTCATTCAAGTATTCAAAAAAAATCACAATCATTTTTATTTTGCATTAGAACAACAATACATAATAACAAAATTTATCTAATTACCATATGGCAGCACTAAAATATATCACATTAAACGTTTTGTTTTTGTGGATGTATGAAGGAAAAATTTTTTGTTCTTTTGGATCACTGCACTTCCAGATATAATCTACATGATCATGCAAGAAATTCCTTAACGATTAAATAGTTTTAGAAACAATTCTGATTGGAGTTGTTGTAAAAGTGCCAAAAATCACAAAATTAACAATTTTATCTTTTATGCAGTTTCAAAATAGTCGCATTGAACACCAGCAGCAGCGCGATGATCATTCAATTTTACACATAATCAATTCAAATTTTTCTTCTTTTAAATTTAAAGGTCACAAAGAAATTTTTCTTTTCCAAATGTAAACAAAAAAAAAAAAAAAAATGAATGAATGAAAAAATTTTATTAAAAGTGTAAATAATCACAATTTAAATTACCACTCAATTGCTACAGTTTAACATGAATCTCAAAGGAAAATCAAAGTCCTTTTCTCAAAAAAAAAAAAAAAAAAAAAATTAATTTTCACTTTTTACGTATTTAAAAATTTTCTACAGAAAAAAGAAATTGTTCTACGCACTTTTTGATTTTTGTTTTCTTTTTTTTATATTTTGTTTTGTTTTTGTTTTTTAATATTGAACCACAAAAAACTGTTGAAAGAAAAAAAAAGTAATTTTTTTTCTTTTTTGATTTCCTTATGCGACTAAACTGATTTCCACTTTAAAAATGAAAAACAAAGGCAGTATAGCACTCACACTCGTATGAGAGCCACTCATAATGTAATTCACAATTCACATGTAGAGATATTCTCCGACAAGTCAATTCTGCTATTTATACAGCCACCACTCAATAGCACACGAACGAAGACTGCACTGCACACTGTTTCAAAATTTTATCGGCCCTCTATATACCCAGCAGCACAGTCAATATATATGTATATTATCCACTATATATAGCAGCCACTTTTACATTTCTATATAATTTTTGTATATGTACACATATCCTTTTATCCTTTTTGGTGTTGTATTGAATGCTTGCTTGCTTGTTAAATTGCTGGGTGTTGGGTGGTAGAAAACATCAGTATGATGTGTGTATAAAGCTATAGAATGAATGAAAATCGATATGGGTTAGCTAACTAACAAAAATGAAACGAACGAACGACCGGTGGGTACATATTAAACATGAATATATGTATATTTTTGTATATGAATATAACAAACATAAAATATAAGCATAAACACACAACAGCAGTTTTATTCGAATTATTATTATTATTTTTTGTTCTTCGTACAAAATATTTACACACATATATGAAGTCAGTCAAAATAACAAATTGTAATCCTTTTCCATTTGGAAATTTTCCTTTTTCATGATGATGTTGATAGTGATGATATTCATACAGGACGAAGAGCTAATTTCATTTGTCAGACAACGATATAATGTTTATATTAAACATACACTAAATTAGAATTCGATTAAATCCCGTTTTTATTTTATTTCATTTTTTTTTATTAATCCAAAAAGGATAATCGAAATAACCACAGATTTTTTTTTTTTTGATTTACACCATTTAATGTATGTTCACAAAAATTTGAATGAGAAAAAAATTCAATGAGCAAACCAAAATTAAAACAAAAACAAACGAATAACTGTTTTTTGAATGATTTTCCTTTATACTGTCTAGACTCTAGATTTAAAGATTTTGAAAAAAAACAGCACTGTATAGGTTTTTTTTAAAAAGAACGAACAGAATCCACTAGACCACCACCAAATGCAACGACGCTCAAACGAGAAATGAATTCATAGTGTGAAATGAATGTATACCAATCAGGTACGTGTATAATGTACCAGCACCACCAGCAGAGCCAGCAAACAAAACTCAACAACAAGATAAAACCTCTTCATCTCGTTGGAATATAGACTGGAAATGGAAAATGCAGACATTATTAAGAATTTTATAAAATGAATTTTTTTATGAACATGCGCATAAACTATACCAAAAGTTAAAATATTTACAAACAAAAAAAAAAGAAATAAATAACCAAAATTGAACTCAAAGAACAAATAGACATTGAGGAAATGTGAAGAACGTACATGCACGACATTGCTGATGTTCTCATGCTGTTAAAGAACTCAAAGATACCTATATGTACGCGATACGACCATCATGATTCTTAATAATGTTAAAATGTTAATTTTCTTTTTTTTGTCTTTTTTTTGCTTCTTTTGATTTTCACTAAAAGACAGACACATTTTTTATTTTGTTCATTTTTATTGCAAAAAGGAGAAAACGAAAAAAAAAACAAATTTAGTAAAAATTTTACCATTTGTGTACGGTAGACAGCTGTACATTTAAAAAAAAAAAAAAAATCCGTCTTTAAAACAAAAATATTATCTACAGTAAATGGCTTATAACTTTGAATTTCTAAATCCACAAGAATTTCAAAAATCCTTTTCAACTTTTTTGTCATACATGTAACATGTGACTATTTTTCGTATTAGAAAATCCTTACGAGTTTGAATTTATGCTGTGTTCATATATGTAGTATGCACACGAATGCAATTTACGTTTATACGAATCCACGAATGTTACAAGAAAAAATTTAAACAGCAAAAAAAAAAATTCAAGTATCCATGAAAAGGACTTGTAACGTTCAAATAATACCCAACATGAATTTAATGTAAAACAAAAAATTCTAAATCGCTAAATAAAATCCGTAAATACAAAAAAGGATTCTAACATTGAATGTGAAAAGCACAAAAAAGGAAAACAAATTTGATTGCTGGCATTATTTCGTTACAAACTAAAAAATTATGAGAAGTAAATTATAAAATATGAGAATGGACGCAAATAGAAAAATTCAAGTTGTGTACAGCTTCACAAGAGCAAGAATGGATATCTGAAAATTTCTTTCATGATCATATTGAAGGAAGAAAATGAAAATTCGTCCTTCTAACAAGGTAGGTAGAGATGGCTATCCGCTCATTCCCTAGCAAGCACACTTAGGCCAACAAGACCCATTGTGATCAGTACCATTGTGAAGATCATAATTAGTTTCCTGATTCAGTAAATAAAATTCTTAAAGGATATAAGGAAAATTTCTTTAAAAAAAATTTATTATTTCGAATCATCATTAAATTCATCTTTTTTGAAGAGAATTTAAATAGAATTTTCAAATTTAAAAAATAAAGCAACGGCTGTAAAATGCTTTATGAGTACAGTACATTATTTTTCTGTTTAACTTATTTTACATATTTTATTTATTGGAAATAATTAATAAAAAAAAAAATAAGAAAATATGTTTTCTATCAGTAGATTTTATCACAATGCCAATTTATTTATTTTTAACGGAAATTACAAAATTACACGAAATCCATTCTGTAATCAAATCTACTGTACTGCTGTGTACTTATTTGAACGTCAGAGTTGTTTGAATGTGAAAATTTTTAACTTTTTTTATGTACACACACACACATACGTAGAACCAAAAAGAATGGTCATAAATAAATATAAGAGGATCACTAAACAAATGTGTACAAAGAAGTAATGTTTTTCTTCTTTTTTTTGTAATTTAAGGAAATAAACACCAAAGAACAAACTTGGCTTTTTTGTTTTGTCATAGTAGAACAGTTACTATATACTATAGGCAGACACCAAAAGTGTAGGTGGTAGGTGCAATAAATCACTGAAAATCGTATACATTTGTGTATATTGTTAACATGAACAAAAATACAAAATAATAAAAACAAAATTCATAAAATGCTTGTAAATAGTTTATGTGCTCTGCCTTAGAGAAAATATCCTTAAAAAACCGTATTTGTTTGTATACATTCATGATTTAACGAAAAATGTGATAAAATTGATAACGAATACTTGATTTTAGATCTGAACACATACATACATATGTTGTACGTTACACAGACCGTGCAATTTGAAATGCATTTTAGTTTTTTATTATTTGCCTGGATAAATTCAGTGAAGTTTTTTTTATTATCGTAAATCGTTTGAATTTTCTTTGCATCATTTGTTTTGAATTTTATTTTTCCATTCATTAAAGTCATCTGGTTCGTATATAGTCAAATAACATAAAAAGGATAAAGTTTTGTTTTACACTTAGAAGTTAAGACACAATTTGCATCGTATTGGGTATCATAAATTTTCAAGTTAAGTCGAGACTCCTTTGGGACGTACATTCATAAATAAATAAAATAAATATAAAAAAAAAGTAAACAAACAAAAGGCATGCAAACTTTGTGTTAAAGATTTCATTTATTTATCATTTTTATTTTTGCTTTTTTCTTTTGTTTTAACTTAATTCTATTTTATGAGTAAAATTGGCTTTCTTGTGCGTTTTCTAAATGCAGAATTCACAAAAAATTTTGTACATAAAATAAAAGTAAAAATAATTCAACCACCCATCCACCCTTTTGTTATTTTTGAAGGTTAAAAAGTAACATTACACAGTAACATGCATTCTATAAAATGATCATTTCTCATTGTTTACCCGAACAAACACACACATAACCAGTTGCAGCAATGCCATACGTTCAAAACCATTTAAATGAATTCAATGTTATATACTTTTTTTTTAGTGCAGCGGTAAAGCATATATGTACATATGCGGCGTTCGATTTCATTGCTCATACGTGCATAGATAATATGACCCTTTTTGTTTAGTACACAAATCCTAAACATACATCAAACTGCATGCACACATGCACAATACGTTAAAGCACAAAAAGGGTTTGGTCGCGTGCATAAAGTACATCAACCATTTAATCCTTTTGTAGATTTGATGCGTATGTAAGTGTCCTTATTTATTTATTTATTCCACTTTGTTTTTCTGTTTTTATTTATTCTAAAAATCGAATATGAATGTTTGTTTCATTTTTTGTTGTTTATAAAAGTTTGCGTGTTTACTAAAATGCGTAGGTAAATTTTGAAGTTTTCGAGAAAATTTTTTAAAATTTTACTATCCAAATAAGTTATCAATAAATTTTTAATTAAAATTTTAATTGAACATTTCAAAGTCTTGAATTCAGTGTTTCAAATCATATTAGTCAAAAATTATTCTACTTTTACTCAGCGAACGTTGTGCAATGACATTTTTTGAGTGAACTACAGTAAATTCTCGCATAATGTGGTTGTTTTTGTTGTTTAAAGTGGGAGAGAGATTAAGGTCCTCTGAGCACTCAGACTAAAACGATCCATTGTACTTGAAATTCCTCTCAGCTCTACAATATCAGTGCTAAAAGTGCACACTCGAGAATCGAACATAAGAAAAGATGTGATCTCTTGTGTTTTCTTCCTCAATGCAGGCAACGCACGTTGTGTCACCAATAACTCCCATGGCAGTCAACTGCTTGATAAAGTTTCCGTGTCCAGTGAGCACCCCAACCATATCCCTACATTTCTTCATGCTTAAATTCAGCAGGAAATCTGTAAAGCTTCGATCAGATTTACTTACAAAACACTTTGTCTTAAAAACAGCTCATGAAATTCTCATAATTTTCATAATTTCAAAATTCATACATACATATATCCATCCTGATTCCTGACATAAAACGTCCATAAATATATCCACAACACATAACGAGTTAGTATGAAATATACATAGGTATGTACACACGAATTTTTGATGCTTGAAAGTTTTGAAATTCGGAGGAAAAATTATTTAAATCCATTAAATTATTCAAAACATCGAAAGTTGATTCAAAGTCATCATTTTATTTTATTTTTTCGTTTATTTTTTTTTGTTTAATGCATTTTCTTTTACAGCTTTTAAATATTATATTAGCAAAATATTCACACAAAAAACAAAAACAAAATGCATACATTTTCTGACAATTTAAAAACATTTTTGGCTTTTTATCCATTTATTTATGTTTTTTTATTTGTTTTTGTTTTTTCTTTAATAATACATTGAAGAGTCTAGAATTGCAGTTTTCATCTGCACACAAAGGAGAATGGGAAGAGGAGAAAACGCATAGGAAAAGGAAAACCTTCCATTTTGTGTATATTAGTGAAAACAGCAATTTTGTTTATTTATTTATTTTTTTTTTGTTTTCCATTAAAAAATAGTGAAACTCTTATTCTGTTCGAGAATTGAAATCAAACAAAAACAAAAAAAAGACGATTTTTTTTTTATTCTCTAAATACAAAAAATTATTAAATGTGTATGAAACGAATGTACACAATGAATGCATTAAATTCAATTTTTCCTGAATGCCTTAATGCTCTCTTTGACTTCACACTGTTGTTATTATTGTTAGTATTTTCGTTTTTTTTTTGTTTTTTTGAATTTTTATTATTCTGAAATATAAAAATAAACTTGGGAAAATAAATAAATTCAAAATAAAAACAAAAAAAGAAAAAAAAACTAAAAATAAATAGAAAATAACGAAAAAAAGAAATTGAAACTAAGTAAAAGAATTTAGGTGTATGTACATTTCCCTTTTTTTCGCTTTTTATTATCATTTTTATTATTTTTTTGTTTTTTGTTTTTTGTTCTTTTTTTATTTTTTTTAATTTTTTTTTTTTCGTTTTTTTGGTTTTAATTTTCTGTTTTACTTTTTGTCTTTAAAATGTATTACAAATTCTGCTGCTGCTGTAGAATAAAGATAAATAATATTTTTGCTTTTTATAAAAAATAGCTAAAACCATAAAACAAAAGAAAACACAATCTGCACACGTATTTATGTGTTGTATAAGTAAACCCCGAATTATATGAAAGTTATGTGTCACAAAAATACTGCAATGAAAATAAATCGCGTTATACGATTATATTACGTCTAAATTGGTCTAAATCACATTTCGTTATATAACAATAATTGATTGAATCAACTTAATGAAGTGAAAAGCAAAATTTGTATTTTCAATGATAACACGGGGATGTAGATAGAATATCATTCTTCTTTTTCTTCATGGAGGACCTTTGCCTCCAGACAGAACACATTTTCTCCATTCATCCTTGTCCCATCAGTTCTGGATTTGAATGCTTTTAGGTCGTTCTGTTGTACCTCGTCTTATAAGACCTTTAGATCTTGTTCCTTTAGTTTTTAATGCTATTTTGCATGGGCCCATGTTTTTCTTTTTTTTAACTTAATCCTTACATCTTAACCTATTTTCTTTTATACAGGATGCTATATCTATATTTCCATATCACTCACACGGGATACCATTAGATCTTCTTATTGTAGATTTTGAACTTGTTGTGTGGGTGTGGAAAGTACAAGATCAGAATGTGAGCCACCAATTCTCCAGAAAATTATTTTCCTGTTTATTCAAGACAAAATTATGATTTTCTCAAAAGGCTCGCTCATAATTTGTAAATCACATTAAATCGTGTTATACGAAAAGAACTGTATCAAAATTTCATAAATATGTATATGAAATTAAAAACTTTAAAAAAGTTACATATACTTTGCTTCCTTTTTACATTTTTTATTCGTGGATTACGTAAACAAAAGAAAAACCCAAGAAAACAAAAAAAAAATTAAAATTGTACATTTATTTAATTGAAAGTATTATTTTCTTGTTTTTCAGATAAAAACTTTTTAAAGAAAAAAAAAAAGTAGCTAAAAGTAGAGAAAAGCTAATTTCCTTTTAGTTATTTCCCTGGTCGTGTGATAATAACAGAAATGCATTTAAATTTTCCGTTTATATAAAAAAACAAAAAAATAATAATGAAAGTAGCCAAGTTTTTCTCAAGATTTTTATAGGATTTTTTTACTTAGCCAGCCATTATACTTCTAAGTCTGGAAGAGATATGATGCCAAAATAAAAACTGCATTTACTCGAATTTATAAATAAAAAAAAAAAATTTCTTTTGACATTTTACAAACATGATTAAGTGATTAACATAAAATATAATTTGGCAAGACGTTATAAATGAGAAAACAAAAACGCTTTTAACTAATCGCCTTTAAAAGGTGAAAATGTTTTCAAATAAATTTACCATAAATTATGGAATAATGAACTTTGAAAAAAAAAACAAAAGATGTTAAAACTGTTTACAAATTAAATAAATTAAATATCGATTTTACTTGAAAATTTCAAACCGAAAATCTGTTGTTTTTGGGTACTTCCATAAATGCGTCGTCGACGCTGATAGCAAAAATATCAAGTTCATAAATTTCTTTGCAGTGCAATTGTGGGAATGTATTAGGTTCGTTAATTTAAGCAGTCTGCAAAGTTTACAGAAATTACTCAATAGTTTTCATACAACTGCAATGCATGCATGTACAATTGACAATTTTGATTACAATTCTAGCGCATTCGGGTCGTTAACACACGTTAACGACGCATTCATGAAAGTACCCGTTGTTTTTTATTTGGCTGTTTTCTTTTCTACTTTAGAACATCTTTCGTGTGCCATCTGCGTGCTTCAAATTTAAAATTGAGAAACATTTAAAACGATGAAGAACATATCAAATTCTCATTCATTATTTTTTTTTTCTAAACAATCTATAATCGAATATTGAATATAATCAAACTGTTTTTAGCCTACAGCAGGATACTTAATAACAAGCAATGAGGGAGAGATATTATTATGAAAACAGATGTTTTCAAAATATTTTTGAACAGTAACACTAATTATGGTCAAAAATAAAAAATAAAAAAACTAAATAATTAAAATTTTAAAATATTTAAAAACAAAAACAAAAAACGGATACATTCTAATAGGGGTCGAGTTGTGGGGATTTTCATTTTATTTTTTATTTATGTTGAATCTAATTAAAAGGTTTTAGCTAATAAATGCTAAAAATAATAACTCAATTGGGAAAGGATATTAAGGCAAAATATCGTGTTTTTAATAAAATGACGGTTATTCCTTAATACAAGGTGATATAATAGAGGTACAAGAAAGGTTTAAAGCCTACGAAATTTGTATGAAATGAAAAATGAAAATTTTCAGAAAGTGCAATAAAACGAATGAAAATACAGAAAATATTTTGAATAATTTTTTTTTAGCAAATATTCCTGACAATTAATTACGGATGTATGTAAATAATTTCACATTGGAGTAGAGCTTGTGATGATGGGTTTGTGGTACATTTTCATTAGTATATGTATGTTCAAGTTTTCAACCACCTGAACCTTTTTTTCTCAAAAATTCATTTAAAAAAATATTGGCAACATTACATGACACACTCAATACTATGGACAACATCATGATTACACATACACGTACATGTGTACGTGTACATGTTTTGGCAATATACTTTTATTTAAAAAAAAGCCTCTTTTTATATCACATTTGATTTACATTCTGGGAATGTAAAACATCTGTCCACTACAACAGGAAGATGCAATCAATTTCCCTGAATCTCTGATGAATTTTTTTATTTTTTGTTTATTTAAAAAAGCAACACAATAAAAACCTCTTTTCCTTGGTCATCCACTTGTGTTATGTCTTGCCGATATGAATGGACTCGAATGATATCATTACAACATCCAACAAATACTATTGATGTTCTGTTTGAACTCTGAAATGAAGCTGTAGTCATCTTATTGTATGCCTGCACAACTTTTTTTCTGTATGTTCATTGCCATTGGTATCCACTATCATAGTCATTGGTAAGCATTTAATAAAAAAGACAACAAAATTATTGCAAAAAATACGATACCAAGATGAAAGAAGGCAGGAGGGCAGGAGGACGATGATACCTTGCAATCAAAATGACGGAAGTTTGAACAAAAATTGTTGTTGATGAAAAACAAGTTTTGTTCCTTTTTTAATCCTTTTTTTATTAACTTCTTGTCCTTTATTTGTTTACTGTTTTGCATGGATTCGAGAAAGAAAAAGGAAATCTGTGTAAACATTTAATTTCAGTTAATTTTCAATTTTTTTTTTTTTGTTTTTTGTTTTTTAATTGTTAAACGAAAAAAGAAGTTTGCGTTCTTTCAAGAAATAAATGCTTTTGAAATAATTGCGAAAATAATGTGTGATGCTTTTATTGATGAAATTGCGGTTAATCATTGTATTTATACAATATAGATAAAGGTGTCAAAAATGTATTTTTTCATTGAATTCTTACCTATTGGTTCACATTTGTTAAAATTTTATTGAATCAGAAAATAACTCCCAAACAAACCGCAAATTTTAACCACAAATCAATGAACAAATTGATCCCATCAGCATTAATTTGGAATTCATTTAAAACATTCGAACACATGCCATTTGTGTAATTTATTTGCATGTATTACAAAAGTATGAAGATTCGACTTTGTAATTTTTCCAACTAAAGGAATACCCACTGCATTCATTCATACACACTGCAAAACAAACAAAAAAAGTCCAGATTACTGTGTATAGAATTTTCATGCATATTTTATGCAATATGCATATACAGTTGGAATTAATGATTGTAGCAGATTCTTAAAATACCAAACAGTTAAGAACACTAAATGAAATGATTTATTTAAATAAATTCTCATATTGCGGTTCTCTCTGTTAAATTTTAATTCTATTAGGTATTGCAACCGGTTTTTCTTGTTTAAACCGCACATCAAGTTAAGTTACATTCAAAATTCTTAGGTATATTACAACAATTCTACTTAAGAGACAGTAAAAAAAATAAAATAAAAAATATTTAAAAAATTCATGTACATAAGTAGGTACATCCCCCGTCGTCATTATAAAAATAAAATTTCAATTTAAGAAACCGAATTGAAAGACTTGAAAATTTTACTTCATTTGGCCTATATCTCCATTATTATAAAAATAAAAATAATTTTCACAGTTCGATATTGAAATGTTGATTTATTTGGCCATAAAAATGTTAAAACAATAAAATTTTCAATTATTATCGTCACATAAAAATGTCATTAAAAAAACTTTTTTTTTTATTCGAATCGATGTGCACATTGCACAGAGCAAAGTAATCTTGATTTATCACATGACACAAAAATACTCTACTATATAGTCTATAGCATATGACCTTCGACAATCGACAGACATTAAATAATAATCTATTTAACAGCAATCAATTTGATTTAACATTGCATTGACTTGAATTTCAAAATCAATGAAACTAATTTCAAATTAGTTCGTTTACTTTAACTTCCTGCAACATTTTCGTTATGATCAAGGAATACCAACCCAGTAATTTAAACATAAAAATCGTTTCATAGTTGATGTCTTAAATAACATATGTATGTTTGTATGTATTTTCAATTTTCACTGGTAATTGAGCTCTTATGTACGTTGCATTGCAATTTAATATATTGAATACATCACCATCATAATAATCATCATTATCGGTTGATATCGGTTAAAATAAAGTCCTCTTGCCCCGGTCGTCAAAATTCATGAGTTTATTTACCAGAGTTGATAATATGAATATCATCGCCATACGAACGACATACGTCATATTTCTTAAATCCCTTTTTATGTCTATAAAAATTAAGAAAAAAAAACAGGAAAAATTAGAAAAGACTGTTTTGTTCAATATTAATGGTTCAACTTCTTTAACTTGATTTTGTTAGGGCATATATCTACATATGTACATGTGTATGTGTGTACGATGCCTAAAATGTTTGTATTTATTTTCAATATACAGTAAATATCACGAAAAGAAAAAGGATCCATTCCTTTAGTACCGTATCAAATTTCATTCTATGAGCCAAACAATATCAAATTAAATTTAAAAAAGGAAAATAAAAAAAAGAAGAATTAAGTAGACTCTATAACAGAAAACAAACCATCTGCCATGTGAATAACAACAAAAGAAAGGAGAAAAAAACGCATCCTAAAGACCAGGAATATGATGATGAATACCGAAAACATGAGTGAACGCATTTAAAAAAAAAAAACAAAAAAAAATTGAAAGAGGTTCCCATCATCATCTTCAGCACACAAAGAAATTAACAATAAAATAACAGTTTTATTCTTGAATAATTTTTACGGTCATTCTTTAAAGAATTGGGTTATTCTTTAGAATATTTTTCTTTTTTTTTTTCTTAGTTTTATCAGAGAGGTTTCCAGAGACTATTACTCCACATATTGGCGTGTATTTTCATAAACGAGTATTTCGTATGCTTTTCTTAAAGCAAGTTGTTTGGCTTAACAAGAACTGCAAATATGCATGAAGTTTTGATGTGACATTTATTACGTCCGATGACCCCTAATAATGTCGTAATAAAAGAAAACCTTAATAATTGGAGTTTTAAATGATACGAAAATCATTGTATTTTCTTTTCAGGAAAACTCAATTGAGATACGCGAAAACTTGTAAGTCATTATTTCGTTACTCCACATTGATCAATAATTCTTGTATTCTTAGACCGAGGATACACCATGACTTATTTATCCCAATCCCATGAAGTATAAAAACGCTGTTTTGTTTGAAAGAAGGAAATGAAGTCGCAAGAGGATTGTGTATCATAAGTTAATGCATTTTCTTTTTGGGCAAATTATGATATAAAGAAATTTTTTGGAAAATTCTCTTTGCTTTATATTCGTACTTTTGTGAGGTTAAAGTGAAAAAAATTATTTATTGTAGTAACTATAAAGAGTAATAGTTTTTGATTAATAATTTTCACATAAACTGTATTACGAATCAAACACAAAACAGAATGAAGAAAATTTGCCCTAGGGCAAAACAGTGTGTTCTTACTTTCGTCATTTTCGTAGATTTTCGGTGTATCCTCTGTCTTATGCTCTACAGCTGAAATATTGTAGGTTTCTACAAAAAAACAAAAATTTGTTAACATTCTTGACATGTCTTCAACATCATGAAGTCATAATTTGGCTAAAATATAGTGTAAAACAAAAAATAAACAGAAGATAAATAAAATCATAGACATAATGGCTTAGCATCATTCATTAATTTATTGCCTGCATGCATTTTATTTTTTTAAGATTTTGTATTTATTCTTTCACAGTGTAGTTAAAGCGTTCACAATGAGAGAAATCTATTGATTACTTTATGGTATAGAGGAAATAATTTTAGTATAAGAAAGAAAATCATCATTATAATGATGTTCTATTCCCATGATAACGATAATATTTTGTTGTTATTCTAAGATGTAATACGGTCCCAAATGATGAACCAAATGAACCAACCCACGTAATAATGATTAATTACTGATTTTTTTTCTGCTCTTCTATCCATACGTCATATGTGCGTATTTTTTGCTTTACTTGTATGTCAATCAATTTAAAAGAAATCATAAATCAATTTTTTCTCAATTATTTAAAGTTTTCTTTTCATTTTTCTGAAAGTACTTATTTTCTTGATTTTAAATGTTACGACGAGTATACATTATTGTTATAGCAACCAGAACATCAACTGAAATATAAAAAAAAATGATACGAACAAATATGTAGGTACATATACATATGTATGTAGAGCTATAAAAGTTTTACAGAAAAACATAAAATTTTTAATTGAAAAACTAATAATTGAATTTCTTATTTACATTTCTACATGACGTGAATACATATGTGTACTCTAAATAAACAAAAAAATTAAAACAATTTTTTGATGAATTCGTATCTCATTTCTAAATTTCCAGTATTATTGTACAAGTAACTCAAGTATCACATTGTATTCTTTTCAAATCGGTTTCAACATAACACAATGTAAATTGAGGTAAATTTTCGGTTTACACAAATTCTTGTGAAAACTGGCGGCTCAGTAGGTCAATAAATAGAGTATTGGCTACTGAAGCACTGTATGCTTTTCATTCATTGGTGTCACTGCCTTACCACCCACATATTTACTAGCTTTAAATGAGTATATGATAAGCTTTATGCTTATGGGTCCAAGTGCTTACGATCTAGCCTACTCGCTGACAACAAATAAATCAAAACAAATGGTCGATTTAAGACCTTATCAATTATCATACAAAAATTGAGTTAAGTCTCTACTCTAACGAAACTCAATGATTCGAAATTCATGTTAAATTAAGAATACACGACTAGTCCAAAGTTCATGCTGAACTAAAACAAAGCCAGAGATAATTAATAACGTAACATGAAAACTAATGTAAGATACTCGAAATGAAATTCTTGTTGTAATACGAGAATTGTCTGTACCTTTTTTTCTGGTTTGTAATAAAGTTCTCAAGGGTTTGTCCATTTTTAATTGTCTTATACAATTAAAATATGATAAACAACAAAAAAAAAGAAGGAAAATTTAATAAATTTCTGTACAAATACAAATTTTTGAAGCTTGAACATGAAAAGCTTAAGTATCTCTAAATGGAAAATGAAGATGCATTCTACGTTGTATCTGTAACTATAACAAAATTCAAATTAAATGCATGTCAATGTTATAGAAATGAAAAATTCAAACACAATAAAATGTTACTGTTTTTAATAAAATTAAAATTTTTGAATAAAAAAATTAAAATTTTTTTTTTAATCTTACAAACGATTTTAATTTCTGTTGAATTTTATGAACAATTTGAAAAGAATACTAGAAAAAAGGGAAAAAAATGTAGAAATGAAAGTAAATTTTAAG
This sequence comes from Anthrax anthrax, assembly GCA_963971155.1. Lineage (NCBI taxonomy): Eukaryota > Metazoa > Arthropoda > Insecta > Diptera > Bombyliidae > Anthrax > Anthrax anthrax. The sequence continues at coordinate 27,072,847 of OZ020119.1, forward strand.
TGTTTTTCACTTCAATACAATGAAAAGTTAATGAGTATCCTTACAATCAAAATTAATAAAAGGTTCACTGTTGATGCATTTTTCTGCAATAAAAATCAACATTATATAAATGCTTTCACAAACAAATAACGAAAAAAAGGAAAGAAATTGTTTCAACTAGAAAATGTTTTATCGTTCGCAGTAAAAAGAATTTTATTGTTTTGATTCATTTCATTCGGATGAACTCGTCCGTTTACTTTTCAACAGTCTATTTATGTTTATGTTAAGATAAAAAATTCAGTTTTAACTGAGATTTTCATATTTTTGATGACAGAATTTTGCCATTATTAAAAAAAATAAAATATAGCTCATGTTGATGTTACATGATTTGGACTTTTATTTTGCCTAGGAAATATTATTCTTTATTAGATGTGTAGTGAAGGTATTTTTTGAACATCGAATAAAATTATTTAAATTTCAGATACAAAATTAAATCAAAATTTTACAATAAAACAGATTTAGCATGACTTGATGATATTTTAATTCATTTAAAATTTATGCAATTTTGTGAACATGAACACAATCCAAGGACTCCATATACCCTCGTATGTTATTCAGTTCAAGACCATTTTCGTTTATTTTCTACCATGGGCAACTGATATGTATGTCCATAAATTGCAACAAGACAAACAAAATAACTCAACCGAAAACAAAAACATCTGTCGGTTACAAAACAAAAAAAAAAAAAAGAACAAAATTAAATTACAGCAGCTACCTATGTACATTATATTCAAGATGCCGAGATTAAGATTTGGTTCACTTGACCAACAGGTTTTCAGATGAATTCCTTTTCAAAAAGAACACAATTACACGGTAATATAATTATTAAGATTTTTTTTTCTTTTACCTACCAAAAGGTGTGGATGGGAGTACAACAATGACAAAAAACAAATAAAAAATATCGCTTGCATCTTAAACAATTTTGAACACAAAATAAAGTACAACCAAATAACTTGTTTGTACTGGCTTAAGATCAGTGAACAGTCATGGGTTTTTATATGCAAAGGTCGTGTTTTAATCATACGCGTATATAATGTGGGGTTTTAGACGAAGAAACATGGTAAGCCATTGGTACCGTGCAACCTCATACACGCCTCACTTCCTTCATCCGATGTCTCATAAGATAATTTTTCATATGTATCTTATAAGTGTCTCTTCGTCTAAAACCTCCCAAAGCAGGTAAATTATTATGCAAACGGCATATGGCATCAGGGTATGAGTTACCATTGTTATTAATAAAAACGGCTGAAAAGATAAAATCAAAAATGTGATGATCTATCGAATTATGTACAGAAAATCAAAATTCAGATTTTAAGAATTATATGTGTACATATAAAATTTAACGAATATGGCTTCATTCCATTTATTGTTTCATTTAATTTCCATTACTTTTACCTTTTAAATTTAAAAATAAGTAAATAAAAAAATTTAAAAAAAAAACAAATTTGACTGAAATTTATCAACCAATAAAATCACTGAAAATACAAATTTGTATCCGGGCCTATTATAGTGTTTAACATATTTTGGCGTTCATTTAAATTTCATGGAAAATCAATTCTGTAATTTACAGAATAAGTTATAAAACACAAAAGTTATCGAAGGAAGTACTGTTTCATACGAAGGTTACTTGTATTTAAAATTATCATTTATCATACTATGTAAATCATTGTTTATTTTATTAAATTTAAAATCAGTCAAGTTTCAATTCACAAACAAAGTAACTCAACGTCAATCATTACTACAAGCCTACACATAGGACAAAGCAAAGGACATACGACATATATACATAGTATCTACCTTGTATGTATGCCAAATACAATTTATTTTCATTTCAAACATTCTTCAATTTTTTTTATGTAAAAATTCTTCTTGTCCAATAATTTATTCAAACACTGTCAAAACATTTAAGCTTTATTGAAAACATTTTTAAAAGATTTTATTTAAAATAAAAAATAAAAAAACTTCCAAAGAAATTCAATTACTCGAAATGAATTTTTGTTGTTTTTGGCACTTGAAATTTTATTTTTTTATTTTTTCAAGTGTTATGGAATAACAGCAAATCAATTCAACCACAAAATGTAAAAAGCTAAATTAAGTCAAAGATTTGAAAAAAAATTTTCTTGTGTAATTAATGGATTTGAAAATATCGACTTTAAATCATTTCTGTAAAAAAGAAAGTGATTTTCAACAGAAAAAGAAAACAAAAATCCATTAAATTATCTGTACATTATCTGCTAAAAGGATTATTTTCGAATTAGAAGGATTCAAGATGTTTTCTTTTGAATAAATCTCTTTACAAGGTGATAAGTCGATGACTTTATATACGAGACGCTATATGTACCTCAGTTGGTAAACTTAAATTACATAAATACAAATTCTATATTTAAAGTATTAAACTAAAGAATAATAAAATTCATGATCCTTAATGACATAGAGAAAATAAAATCCTATTTACTTTTATTATATCTTAAATTCTTTCAATTTTCATCAGTTTCAACATGAAACGTTAAGGATAAATTTTCGTCTCTTTTTTTTCTACATTGACGCTCTACTGGATACTTTATACGAATTTTAAGTACCGAAAAAAAAAAAAAAACAAAAAGCTGGAGAAAATCAAAAAGGATATCGTTGTGTTGAGATTGATTAGTTCGAAAGTAATGTTTGCATAAATTTGAATACAAAAAGTCAAGAAAAACGAAGGAGAACAGAATGAAACCAAACGGACGTGTGATTTGTATGTGTACGTATGCACTTCAATATTCTTCAGTTAAAATAAAATTTAAAACAAAAAAAAATTAAGTTAAATTGAAATTTTTAAAAATATTTTCCACATCATACAAACGTTGTCCTTATACTTATTGTAACGTAAATGGCAATATTAAATTTTTCATTTTGATTGTATTATCCTTTTAAATAAGGTCATTGCTTTTTTAACTTTCTATCTTTTCTCACACATGTTTTTGTTTTTTTTTTTATTGTTATAAATAAAAACACTTTTAAGAAAAATGTTCATTTTCAACAAATATTTGTTTAAAGATATTCTTCCTTGTTTTCTTTTACAGTTGTGTATCACGACGTTGTATTATTATTGCTCTCTTGGGATCATTCAATTTTGTTTTCCTTTGTATATAAAATAGAAGAAAACACTGATATTGTCTTTTATATATTTTTTTAGATGTTTTTCTTTATCATATGTATATATTGTTTTCTATTAAAGAAATTGCAACGACATATGGTGATGCTGATGGTATGCATCAGTATATGAAGTATAGTAAAAAACAAAAAAAAACGAAAATTGTCTAAATTGATTTAAAGTTCAGTATTTATGTGAACGTACATCCCATACACCTAGATAACAACACACATGCGCTCGTGTACTGGTAAAAAAAATTGTTTGCAAGATTCAATTTTATAGCAAGAAAATTAATTTTATTTCGATTTTTTTTTTTTTTTTATTTTGTCCTTTTTTGTATACATTACGTACTTTCTATTTTATGACTTAAGGAAAAGAGCACCAATATCCTTTGCTTTAAAATACTTCGATATAACAATAATAAAGTTTTCAAAGGATCAATTAATGTAATCTCTTTTTTAAGTATATCAAAAAGTATCTGAATTATAAATTTATGTATGAAGTACGTAAAGGACCGTATACAAAATCTTTTATTTCCTTTTTTTGTCTCAAAATTATGAAAACATGCTGTGGTTAATGATGAACCTATAAGTTGTGTATATGTATGCGTATGTACATGGCAAAAAGATACAAATAAAAAACAAAAATTCAATTTTCAAAATTATATTCAGAAAATTTTTAATTATTCTTTGATGTTAAAAATGAGATTATAATTGACAAATTTTTAAATTAGAATATCAGAGAGACAGAGAGAGGAGAAAGATAGAGAATCAAGAACTTTATCAAAGACCACTAACAAACCGATAGTCATTTACTTGTGCATATTTAACTGAAATTGAAGTAAATTTTATATAAATTTTGTATTTTGTTAAACTAAAATGTTATGAATAAATACAGGATGTTTCTATTTGCTATGATATTGTTGTTGTTTGAGTACTGAAGATTAGATGAGATTTGAAGCTTCTATAAAGTAACTTTTTAAATTAAGCTTGATGTATCTTTTACCTCTGGCATTTCTACATAAAAGCGCATATCTTTCTGGCTAGATATACTATAGTATACTTTACATAGTCGGTAACAGTATATGAAAGATCTTCCAGATTACAAACTGCTGTAATAATCCCTCTCCATTTTCCTGGGGCAACACAATCCTCCATGATATGTGTTGATGTTTCTTCTTCTTCGAAGTCGTGATGAAATAAGGAAAGAATCATACAAGAGGATGTGAAATTTTGTTAAAAGGATCAAAAGGTCTATTTGTAATTTTAATGAAAACGATTGAGATTTATGTCTAACTCTTACTTTTCCAATTTTCTGTTTATAACATCAAAACATATCAGGTCTTTATAGATGTTGGTTGTACAGAATAGAGAGAATCATCCTGTTATGTTACCCATTTAAATAAGTGAATCAAGTATTCAAAGTATTTTAAAAAAGACATCATAATGTATGTATTCATTAAGTATAAAATTGGTATCATCCTTAATTTTAATGAAAATATTATGAGAAATTTAAACAAAATTAACTTAAAGGATCTTTTATGTATTAGGGAAAATATTTTATTCATTAAATTTACTCAAAGGAAATTTTTTTTTTTTTTTGTGAAACCAAATATTTTCATTTGAAATAATGAAAGGCAAAAATGAATTTACATAAAATTACAAAGAATATGATAAATTTGAATATTGTATGATATTTTGAATTAATTAATAAATACATATGTATAAATTGTGTACACATACACTGAACCTCATGTAGTATTGGCCAAGTATTGGCTATATAGTATGCGTATGTACATACTACATAATGATATTTAGTAAACAGAAAATTAAACGAAATTTTTACTTAGATACTGTGTGTACACGTATGTATGTACACACAATAGAAAAATAAAAGCACAAAATCAATTCAATCTGAAACAAATCAATTGTCGTACAGAATAATAATTTGATTTTTGACTCATTGAATAAATTATTGGTTCTGTTCTAAACTCCTATGTATGTATACATATGTATGTATGTATGTATTGTTCATTTTCTATTTTCACATAAACAAAAAATTTTTCAATAGTTTGTTTTTTATTTCTTCTGTCAATTAAATGCCAGTTTTCATTGATTCTATGAATGTTCTATGATGTAGTAAAAAATATGTATTTACAACTCGTCAAAACCAATTTTAATATTTACGACATGAAAAACGAAAAATCAAATTTTTTTTTTGTATTTGTTATGTCGTACACCATTAATTTGTTAAATTTTCAACAATTTTCATACTTAAATTCTTTTTTTATTTTTTGTTATATTAAACTCGATAAATAAAAATTTTTCATGACATGAAAATTACAAATGAAAAAAAAAATGTACGTACTTACGTAGATATCCAATTTTCTTTGGCCTGTAAATCACTAACGGGCTTATCAATAATTCTATATGGTGTCCTGTTCCTTTCACTTTATCAACATTTAACATGGAAAAACTGTTAAACGACAAACACACACATACATATGTTTGTACCATGGCCAGCTAAAACATGGTGTAGAGCTTTATAAATAGAAACCAAAGCGCTATATATGGTTTTGTGTGCGTGTACATAACATTTTGTCATTTTCTTGAAAAAGCAATAACACAGAACTAGACGCAGAGTACACGTACGCGCCCCTTTTTCTAAAACATCCTATCCTCTTGGGCCAGAAAGCAAAACAAAAATATGAACAATCTCCAGTGACATCTATGTACATACATATATAAAAAAATGTACGTGTATACATGAACGTTACCTATACACACTCGCGTGTACGTATGTACATAAAAAAATATAAATCAAAACTTCAATTTGTTCTGTGGACAAGAAAATTCATTCACTTTTCTATCGATTTTGTTATTAATGTAAAAGGAAAAAATATATAAAAATATAAAAAAAAAAAAAAACATAAAAGCATAAAACTACGATGATTACGTAGAAAAATGTTCAATGGGAATTTCAGTATAAAACTACTCAAAATGTTTGTACGAACAAGTGGATATATTATTCAGAGTGTATAAACACAATGTATATTTTTGCTCGTTTAAGAAAATAAATTAAAAAAAAAAATTAAAGACGTAAAAAAAGAAAAACAATTTTTATCATAAATTTTTTATGATTTTTAATTAAAGTTAAATTATTTCCCATAAAAGAATAACAACACTTAATTATTACATACACACACATATAGCATAGCATAGCACAATCATACGTGTTTGTTTTCGACCTTTTATTGACATCATTAAATCAAGTCAGGAACCACATTTAGACGTATACATACTAAGCGAAGGATGTGGTGCTACACCCACCAAATTGATGGTATAGGACGTACATATGTACGTATGTAATTTCCGTTCATTTAAAATGTTTCTCTATATATACGATAAAAGCAATATTTTATATAATACATATAATATTTTTTATAACTGGGTTAGGTACCCTACTTATGTATATGAAATAATTCCTGAATGAAATTTAAAATTAAATTTGAATTTAAAGTTCTCTGGAAAATTATCACATATGATTGCATTTTCTTCTTCTTTTGGCGCTACAATCCGGAATAGATTTTGGCCTAAATCTGATGATTTTATATGATTACATAGTGAACTAAATTTGTGAGTTATTTCATATATGTGTGTCTTCTTTAAGAATTTTTTTGGGAATTAAGGAATACCCATGAAATCATTTTTCACGTAATCTGGTGAAATAAAAATCTTACTAACATTACAAAAATGATTCAGAAAAGGTGAATAAACAAATTTTATCTGTGTGCATTCTTATTATGTGGTTCATTGAGTTTAAAAACTTTTGAGAGAAAAAAAAACTCTTGAACAATTTTCATATATGTACTGTTTTCGTGTCATTAGAGAGAAAACAAGCAATTCTGTATCAGGATGTCTGGTGTATGGTACAATTTTATGTGATGTCTCTGTATCACTATATTTATACTGTGTTTATACATGAGCAATTTGCATTTCTTTTTTCATTTTCTGTCGTTTTACATTTTTTGTTTTTGTCACTTTGAACATCTACACAAATCAGTCAAGGACTTGGCATATACTCCTAAATAATTTGTTTCTAAATCCTTCTTTTTCCCTTTTACATATTTTAAAATCCTTTGTTTTTGTTTTTCTATTAAACAATTTTTACCAAAAATTTTTGAGTTTTTCAATGGCAACACAAATCTACATTTGTTTGTATTTTCATACCGATACGTACATTTTCAGTTTTAAATACTTGGCAACATAAAACCAAATTAAAATCAAATAGAAATCAAATGTGTGTTCCAAGAGTAAATATACAAGAGTACGATTAAATTGTTATCAAATTTCAAATGTTTCTACAAAAACAAAAAAAAAAAAACAAAACAGAAATCATGTTTCTGGAAAAAGTGAATCAAAAATAAATTTATGCAAACAATTTGAAATCTAAATAATTTTTTCAATTACTTATGACTACTCTATACATATGTACATATGTATGTACGTTTTTGATAAGCTTTTATTGTGGGGTTTTAGATGAAAAGATACTGTGTTATGAGACACGTTCCAGTACTTCCAGTGTAACGATGAAGGAAGTGAGGCATGCATCAGGTAGCCCATTAGTACAGTGCAACCTCATACACGCCTCACTTACTTCATCCGGTGTCTCATAAGACCATTTTTCATATGTGTCTCATAAGTGTCTCTTCGTCTAACACGCCTCCATTGTAGGTGCTAGAACGTCTAAAAGGTAAGTTAATCGATTTTATTAGATTACATACATGTCTGTTTTCTCTGTAACAGAGATTAATATCATGTCTAAAACATTTGTAATCTAAAAATAATTAAAAGTAATTTCAAATTGTTTTTATTATCCTTTTTTTGTTTCTGTTCTTCAAATGATTGAAATTACATTACATCATGAATGTGTATTTGACAATGTTTGTCTACATGAATGTTTACCTTTTGATTCTCATATACGTACATCTATCATTTACAATTTAGTATGTAATATATAATGTACATGAATATAGGCTCTATATGGTATAGATGTTTTTGTACACATTCATCCAATGTTATACACGAGTAAAGCACTGAAATAGGAGTGGATTATATTATAATCAATTTACAATTCAAACCACAAACAAATTTCTTACAAGTTTTCATTTCTTCAAGATGTTTATATACTTTGGATAAATATATTCTCTACTTCAGAGTTCTTATTGTATGCTTATATTTATGGATACCAAGTACACACACATACATATATACAGTTTGTCCCACAGTTTATGTCACAAAGTAGGTCTATCGTGTAGTTCAGAATGTTTCTAGCAAAAAATCGTTGTAGACCCCTCGCCCTAAAATCCACCTGATCTGAAATACATAAAGTCGACTAATCAAATATAGATACATACATACATATATCTCTTGAACCACTCCTTGTATTCGAGTCGTGGCAAATGCAAATAAAAGCTGGGGATTAGTCCTTTCCAACGAGCTATTGTGTGTTGAAGTTGGTTAAGGAAGTCAAAGTTATCAACAACCAAAGTACCAAATTGATGCTTTTTACATTAAAAAAAGACCTATTTTATGACATAAAATACACTATAGACCTTTATTTATTTTACATTATAGACCTATTTTGTGACATAAAGTGTTGGACACCCTGTGTATTTTGTTGTCTTATATTCACTTAGGTGGAGATCATTACACATTTTCTTACAATAATTATTAACGAATTTTGAGATGATAAACAAAAGTAATTTTCCATATTGTGATATTCTATTATGTTAGCCTAACTGACATACATATGTTCATGAATGAACTGTACGTATTCAAATCTTCATCACATACTCATATAAATATGTGTATTTGGTACATGTCAGAATATCAACCTAATATGTACTGTTATCATATATACACATATATTTACACATACATGGGCATTTGTTCAATGTTCATTGTTTTCTTTATTATTATATAGATTTAGCACATTATTATGTTATTTTCAAGGAAAATGTAAATATCCTATAACACACATAGATCAGACTTACGTAATATCCTTTTCATATCCTTATTTATGCGAAAACTGACTATGTGAAATATAAGCTTCAACTATAATGTACAAATATATATCGGAAATATTTTTATAAAAATATGTATAAATTTGGGTGGGTAAGAAGATGATGATATTTGATGATGTACCATTAATAAAGATAATGTGCGTGATATACACCACATAGTACACATCTATAGTTGATTCCTTATTCTTAAGTGTATTGTAAGAAGTGCCATAACAGATATTCAACATCTAGAAAATTATCATTAAAATTGTGTTATAGGTATGGAAACATGTGCATGATTGTCTTGTACATGAACATGTACTTGTAGTAAAGCGAACCATTTAATTGTACTTATGTATGTATGTTTGTGTACAATTTCACACTGGCATGAAACATAACAAATATTTGATATTTACGAAAAATTTAATAATATTAAGGCGTTTTCTTTAGATAAATATCAGAAAAAAATTGAATAAAATTTCAAGTTTAAGTTGCTCTTTGAATATTTCCAGGACTTTTATTGAAACAAAAAAACAAAAAAAAAAAATAATGCAAAAATTAAACAAACAAAAAATGAAGTAAAGAAAATAAATCAAAAGAAAAATACCCTTTGATATTTTTCTTGAAATAAAAGGCAAACTGAATCCATTGTTATTTGTTTGTGTTGTATACACATGTGAGTGTCTATTAAAAACCTTCAATGAATAAATGTCACGAATATGAAAGACAGTAAAAGCACAAAATCATGATTTCGTACACATACATATATCCTTGTGAACACATCGACAAAATTTGGAAAATATCAGAATATAAAAAGTCTTACATAATACTGGCTGATGATGATAAATGACGAATATTACAAATATCATAATAACAATTGACGCATATGTGGAGTCTGAGGATTATTACATCAAATTTACTCAAATTAATCATAGGAACTTTTCTTTTAAAAGAAAAACGAAAGCTAAAATGAAAAAAAGAGGAAAGAAATGATATACTTAGAAAACATTGTTAGCTATTTTTATTTATTTTCAAGGGGTGTATATTGCACATACACCCGAATATGCCTTTTACAAGAATATGTATATACGATTTCAGATGAAAATTTTTTTTGACTTAAATTCAAGATACATTTCCCATTAAAAATTTACATACAATTTTCTGTTGAAAATTTTCTAATAATCGTAAACTTTTTTGCCACTGTTTTTATTTCTTGAACATAAATAAAATCTGATTACATACAGTCAATAAACATGTGTAACGTAACGTCAATGGCTTACAACATAAATAAAATACAAGCATAACACTTTGTTGTAAGCAATTGTTGAATTATAACTCAAACATCCGTACATATGTATGTATGTATGTATGTGTAAAATTCACGGAGAAATAAACTTTTACAATGTTTGACGTTACTTCATATGATATTAAATGAAACAAATAAACAAGAAAATAAAATTTATGAGACTTTATTATATGTATGTGTACTCACATGCAAGTCTAAACGTATGTTTCTCCGTCATTAAAAACGAATCTAATTAACTTTAACCCACACTACAATAATAGACATATACGAAATTTCGTTGAAATGAATGAATGAAAACTTTTTAATTATTATTTTGTATGATATTAAAAGGTAAAAATGTCATTTATTTAATTTTCATTGAAATAAGTACATACATGCACACTGCATGGTATTGTGTGTTAGCTTAGATTTCATTAAATTCTTTAACATTTAAGAAAACCTGCATTTTTTTCAGTTTGAGCTCATTTTTACAGATATTTCAGTACATTCGAATTTAGAATGAATATAAATTAACACATTCCCTTCCCCTCCCGGCTGTTAAATTTCTATTAAGATTGACTTCATCTAATAAATATAAGACCAATGGAAATTGAATCAAAATAAAAAAAAATCCGAACTTATCACCATAAAACAAAATGAAATCTAATAATAACAACAACAAGAGGAACGGTAGCAATAATGAAAATAAAATAAAACCAGAGAAACGATATAAGGATATCCTGTCCAGAAACAATTAATCTTCCCATCAAGAAAACCAAGAGATATGTTGGTGGTACATTGTATGACGTACATGGTTTTGACGTATATAGGATTGTCGACCATTAATTTTTGATCACTACCTCATAAATACAAATGAAGATAAATATTTTTTTTTTAACTTCACGATACGGTGATTCTATGTGTATATACACGAAAGGATGTTGATATAATGGGTTTATAGAGAGTCCTACATTGGTACACACATTTTACAAGTAGACACCGCTACATAGCATATAAAAACGATAAAAATTCTTTACTTTTGCTGCTTTTAAAGATGCTTGTCCGAAAGTCTATTAAAAAAAAAGGCAAACAGGAAGTGTAAAGCTAAATATACCACATTGCTCTGTCTCTATTTATTTGAAAGCCATATCACAAACAAACGTCCTTGCAAAATTGATTACGAATAATATTTGGTTACGTATGTATGTATGAAAAATTTGTATTAAACTTAAGGTTAAAAGGTTGATTAATGTACGATGTATGGACATTATATTGGTTTATGTGTTGTAACGATATGACATCATCGTACAGGTATGTACATTTTTGCAATGTTCTAAAATTTAAGATAAATTTCATTATTAAAAAAAAAATAGAAGAGTTTTGATAAATTAAAAAAAGGTGAAATGGCAATCCCGTGTTTTACACTTTTGAGACACATATGAAAAATATCTTATGAAACTTTTTTAAAGTCACCGGTGAGGGAAGTAGGGCATGCATCAGGTAGTCCAGTAGTACCACCTCACTTCCCTTGCCTGTGACACTGGAAATGTATCATAAGACAATTTTCATATGTATGTGTCTCAAAAGTGTAAAAACGTCTAATCATAGCACTGAGATCTTTAATTTTGTAAAATCAGATTTTACGTACCAACGTTTTCAAATGTAGGAATCTACTTGCTTGAGGATTTAATAATCAAGACATGAGCACTTGAGGGTTCAAGAATAATCCATCGATATGTTCAAATGATACAGTTTTGTGACATAAAATCCATTTTATCTGATTGTATATAAAAAAATAGTTTTGATTATAATCGAATAAATTCAATTCAATTCAATCAATTGATATCTCTCTACTACACAGGATTTTTCTTTAAATGCTTCTAAAATGTAATTAAATTTCCTTTCAATACATCCATGTTTTCAAAATGTGAGCAAATGACAGCCTGTAGAATTTCGTATAATTACAATAGATTTTACTCTAGATTTTTCTGTATCTTCAATGAAATAATACAAAAGTAATATAAGAAAATTTTTCAGCTAACTTAAGGGTTCCCAAGGCAATAGACAAAAGAAAAATGATGCATTTTACCTTCTTTTTTTTCTTTATTTTCCTTTTTTTTTCAAACCATAAAATCAGACAAGAATTTCCTTTACTAAAATATTTAATTGTAAAATATCGCTACATACAGAGTACATGCATAATACATACATATACATCCTTTTTTGCAACTGGTACAAAATTTCCCATATAAAAATTATTCATGTTGACTCAAAAACCAGTAATTTTTTTGCATCAAAAATAACATTTTTTAACTTTGAATGTCCATAATTTTAGACCTTCTTCATCAACTTCAACACACATATCTCGTTGGAAAGATCTAATGTTAGGCTTTTTATGTGCAATTAAACTCTGGCTCGAATACACGAGATGGTTCAAAAGGTATGTCCGGTTATATGACGTCATGTACTTCAAGTATCTGAAAATTTTCAAACCCCTATATCGCAAAAGGGGTGGATTTCAAGGAGAAGAGGGTTTAGAACGATTTTTTGCTAAAAACAGTCTAAACTACACGATAGACGGTTTTGTGAGATTGACTCTGGGACACCCTGTATAAGTAATTTTAAAGTGTAACCAAACGTAAAAATCTCTTGTATCTAAATCGTACTTGAAATTAAAAAGAAAAATTTTTTTGAAAGTTTCTGTTATAGATAAATACTTAAATAAATTGCATTCAGTAAAACTTAAGATAAAGTTCAAGTGAAACCAAAACGAAAAGAACAAGAAGGAAAAAGATTAACAACTTTTGTAGGATTTACGTAATTTGCTTTTTAAAATAAAAATCATGAATTAAAAGCTGAAAATAAATCACAGTATCTCATTATTGTAATGAGATTTTCTATTCTACAAAATCATTAAAATCTTATTTTTAATTTTTTATTACATTTTTTCTAATTGTTTTGAATAAAACAAAAGTATCAATTGAACTTTCACAGGACAGGTCCTCATATAAAAATTCATCAATTTTCTAGTCAACAAAAAACAGAGTGAAGTTTTGTGTCTAGAATTATTTTAATGATGTCTTCGTCCCAATTGTTGCTTCATTTATTTGATTTCTAAAGAAAAATTCATGTAAATAAGAAGTATTATTGACCTTTTTTTTCGACCGTTACCATAGTATGGTATTGCGGGATTTCAAATGAGAAATTTCAAATTTTCTGTACTTATTTTTTAAATATTTTCACTACAGATCTTATAGAAACTACGAAAAGTAGTATCATTTCACTTCATTGTATATTGATATTTCAAAAACTCATCCCATATTATATGAAAACTTTGTGAACTATGCTATCACTGCTCGTGAAACACTTCAATTAAAAATTATGATAGAAGAAAAAAGATTTACATGCTGCCATCAGTCATAAGGCCTGTAGTGAAAATATTTAAAAGATAAAATATAGTGTGATGCATTTAATCTTTCAGTGACTAGTGTACCACTTTGAAACGTGTGTAGTATTATGAATATTGAAAATTACAAAGAGAGCAGGCCATACCTGGTGTAATCATCATATAGTCTATATAGTTTAATTCACTACGCTGTTAACCTTACATACTTGTACAATTTTCACATGTCAACACATAATTCATGTAAGTCTGCCCCTTTACAGCTTGATATCAATTTTGGTACGATCAAATAGGTTTCTTCAATCCCCTGTATCATTGACCTTCGTGCTCCAGTTTCTCATTTTCTTTTTCCGACTATTGCTGTCTAGTCTATACTCTGTCTAAAAGGTCTTATAGAGATTACTTAAAGTGGTATCATTTTACATCACTATGTATTGATATTAAAAAAATTCATCTGATATAAAATAAAAGCTTTGTGAATTGTGGTAAAGCTGCTCGTGAAACATTTTAATTAGAAATTATGAGAGAAGAAACAAGACATATGTATGTACTCTTATAGGACCCTAACTGCATAATATTAGTAGACAGAGTATAGTGTCTACATATATTCTATGTTTTGTGCATGTCCAAAGTATATATGTTTGATTGAAAATAATAAAATTCTGACAAAGTATTTTTGTGATTCGTTTTAAAAACATAGTTACCTATATTTTAAATTGATGCTTCTTGGCATTCACGGCATCTTCGCGTTTTCCTTTACTTTAATTTTCTGATTGCCAGTTTTCTGTATTTTGTAAACGAAGACAACAAAATAATCACCCGAGAGTAACATAAATCATGAACGTATAAAGCCGTGAACAAGCTGGATTTCTAATTGAGAAAGTAGGAAACAAGTAACAAAATTTTCTTTTAAAATTAACCACAGGCATGTGAATTGTGACTACATACATTTAAAAATGTTTCATAATTTATACAACTTTCAGTTTTCATTTTAAAACAAAAAATTCATTCTGTACGCCAATGGATACTCTCAAAACTTTTGTATTTTATCAAACCGATATGGCAATGACATTAATAATATTTTGTTATGATTTTGTTCTTTGGAACATTATCAACATTTTACTCTACAGATGGTACGATATTAGGATTTTTAAGTTTTCTCAAAAGCCTATTGCTTGAAAGTTCGTTACGTGAAAAAATTTGAATGGAAAACTTGAATAGAATATCAAGAAATGATTAAATAAAAGAAAATCGTTACAATTTTTACACATAAAAGAAAATTAAAAATATATTTGTATAAATATTTGTATTTAAAAGCCGTGATATAAACTGTCAGTAGTGATTGTAATATGTATGTAAGAAAAGCAAAAGAATAGTTTTCAAATGAAAAGAAAACGAACATTAATAAGAAAAAGAGTGAATTCTCACATATGAACATCAACATTCTCTAGTATACATACCTGTACTGTATATATATGTACATACATTTTAATCAAAAAAGATACACGAATACACCTGAAGAAAGTTAGCTTAATAATACGTTGAATAAGGTCGGTGTATTGACTTCAGTATTTAATTGTTTCATTGAACTGAACTTGAAAAATCGTTGATTCTTTCTTGGCTTAGTTGCAATTAGCTTTCGTGTAAGTTGTGATCCAACATTGATAGAATTATAATTCTATTATTAGAATATTTTCAGTAAGTTATAAAATTTGTTTCTAAGACTTTGTGATTATTGTAAGTCATTTCAAATGGAAATATTCAGAAATGTGAATTAATTTACACCGAAATTTTAAATTAAATTTGAGATATGAAATATAAGTACACGTAAGAAGAATTTTGTATACATTTACATGTGTGTATACTTTATATGTGAACATACATTTTCATACAAAGTTTATAATTAAAAAAAAATATACAGGTAAAAAAAAACTCATTATAAGAAGACATCAGTTGAATCCACACACATGATCATTATTTCATATTCGTATATAGATAACTCGTATTCACACGTATATAGTGATCAGTAAACGAAGTAATTTCACCATCAATGTTGATCATTTTCAAGGTATTGATGTGAAGATATAGGTATATCTTCTTGTTGTGCACACCAGCCACGGATCTTCCGTATCTACATATACCTTCATCGTCTTCATGTAAAAGAGACATTGTAAAAACCAAAGTGCATGAGTATATGTGGTGTATGTGTATACTTTCATGGTTATAACACCATAACCAGGCTTATAACAACAATAACGGTTTCCGACGTCAATAATCTGGGTCAAATAATAAAATAATTTTTTAGTATGTGTCATATGTTATAATTTTACATATATTACCAGGTAATATCTACCTTTACTGATATCACAATACCATTTAGAAGCAATCACTTAATTTAAGCCATACGTATATGAAATTTTTAAAATTTTTTCAAATTTTAATTTTTAAGGAAAAAAAATTTTTCCTGATTTATGAAAATTATTTTTCTTAATAACGAAGAAAAAAATATTTTTTTTCAAATTATTTAAGTGAGATAAATCCAATGATAAGTAAAGACCAAGTGCAAGAGTGTGAAGTGCAAACGATAAAAGAAAATTTTTTTATTTTTCATTCAAAATAATTTTAATGTGTAACCACGTACGTTAATAAGAAAATTTTTTTAATGTGTATATATATAAACAATTATGATAAGAACGTAATAAAAAAAAAATTAAAAATAAATAAATTGTTTAAAAACAAAAAACGATAAAGAAGAAAAATATAAACAATTAAAAAAGCAGACAAAAAACAATTCAAATTAAAGAAAATTCAGGGTCATTACCTTTTGGTTGTAAAAAGAAGAAGAAATCTAAAAGGTAAGCCATGATAAGCATTTCTCAGTATAAATATCATATCGAGATTTGCACAAACATTCTACTGATGTATTGTGTACTTTGACTTCTTTTAGATTTGAAATTTTCACTTTTACTCGATTACAATCAGCCACTAATAAAAATAGTTAAATTATTTCAATAATATCAAAATAATTCAAACGTTTCGATTTTGATTGTAATGATTTTATTTTGCTTAAATATTTTTTATTGCTAATTTATAAATACGATAACGAGTTAACATATGAACGAGTACATACATACGTGTTGGGTGTTAGAGCCAGTGCTATCACTTGAATGGGTAGTTTGTGTACAAGTACTGTAGTATGCTGTAGTTTACTACGATAATAGTAAAGTGACAGCCCTGGTTAGAGTTAGCACACTGTACGTATGTATGTGTGTATGTTACATGCAAAATTATTTGTGTGTTATCACTTATCACTATACGTACAATAAAATTGAAAACGTTTCAAATTTTCATTGGATCGAAACAAAACATATTCAGTGCTACACGTTGTTGAATCTATATGAAAGTAAACAAAATAGAAATGTTATACATATTTCATTTTTTTTAAATTTAGGGTAAACTCACCCATTATCAGACCACGTATCTAAAATATTTTTAAAATTAAATCTTAATTTTTTTTTTTTTTTAAATTAAATTTAGATTATTTTTGTGATTGTGATCGAAATATTTTAAATTTCCTCTTTTCTTGCATTTTACTCTTATCACAGCCTCCACTTCTCGTTTTTCAACCGTCAAATAGCTTTGATCAGAGTTTATCTCATCTTCCTAAGCTATTTTAAATAATAATCGTCTTCTGTACAATGTGGTTCTGTTTTCTTTGTTTATTTCAACCTCTCCGACATTGACAACTCTTTCATACAGCCCTTGACATATGAGCATTTGACTTTGTCCTTCGACTATCATCCTATAGTCTGTTAACTAATTCGGTGCAGTTAAGGTCTTATGGAAATGGCATAAAGTAGCACCACTTAACGTCGCTGTATATTGATATTTAAAAAATTCATCTCGTATTATATGATAACTTTACAGATTGTGGTAACACTACTCGTGAGATGATCTTATTAAAAATTATGAGAGAAGAAAAAAGACAAGTGCATTTCCATAAGGCCTCAACTGCATCGAATTAGTAAACGGACTATAGTTAAAAACTCTGATCATTAAAAAGCTTTTTATTATGGAAAACAGATTTTTGTACATGATGTTATTTTGAAAATTGATATGCGAAATTATACATAGACACCTACATTAGAATAAAAATAATAAAATTTTTTGTGTTTTTATTTGCACAAATGTTTTAAAATTTGAACATTTAGTCAAAATTGAAGTGACGGAAATTATTTCTTTATTTCGTATCTAAAAATATTAATCAGTTAAATATTTTTCAATGGTAATTTTTTCTTTTATAATAATTTGTTATCTCGTTATATGTTAGATGCTGCATCACACGTTTTAACCAGTTATTTTTAAATGGCCGTTTTTTTTTAATTTCGTAAAAGTCATTGTTTTTCTTTTTCATTTTTTAAATAGATTCAAGACATAATGACGAAAACAACAACTAATGGAACACCACCATCCTCTACCACAAATGGTAAATGTTACGAATGTGAACCAATGATGTCGAAAAGAAATTCAAATCCAAAACATCAACAAAAATCACTTATCATTACATTTTTATTATGGCTTTTTGGTGGATATTTTGGTTTACATCATTTCTATCTTCATCGTGATATGCAAGCATTTGTTTGGTGGAGTACTTTTGGTGGTTATTTTGGAATTGGTTGGTTCCTTGATGTTTTCAAATTACGAAGATACGTTAAAGATTTTAATCAGGATCCAGAATTTATGGAAAGATTATCACTTAAAATGTCTTGGAATCGTAAACCACCATTTTCAACGACAAGATTCATGGGTGCTATTGCAGTTGCATACTTTTGGGGTGAACTTTTTCAAATGTCCATTCCACAAGATATTTTTGGTGGTATCGATTGGAATTTTTTACATTGGTTGATACCTTTATTCATTTCATTAGGTAATTCAAGGTGAAGATGTATGATATGATGATTGTTTAAATTGTAAAAATTTTGTTTCTTTCTTAATGACGAAAGGTGTTTGGTGCATTGGTAATATTGGTCGAGAAAAGGGTGTTCTTACACATTGTCTATTAGCTGCTTATGTCACCTATCCGATCAGATATTTCATTTACGATGAAACTTATTGGTTTTTAGCAACAGTTTTTGCATCAGCTCTTGCATTCGATACATGGTCAAAAGAATGGAGAAAAGAACCGACTAAGAAACGTAGTTTTTCTCGCAGAATATTATATTTATCGGCAGCAGCAACAATCTATTTAGCTATATGGAGTGGTTACTTTTATTTCAATGGAACGATAACAGACAGTGAAGGGGACGAAGTACCAATACATGAAGCAATTAAAAATTTCCTTGCATCACCATGGTGGACAGATCTTAAACAAACGTTAAATGATACTTGGTTATATGCTCAACACCATGGCTGGTATGAAACATGGAAACAGATATTTGATACAATGGACGTAGACGGAGAGAGAAATGCTTATAAAGTGCGTAAAATGAAATAAAAATTCAATTACATTTTATTTATATATTACTTCTAATTTTAGGTTTTAGGATTAAGCGCGACAGCATCACAAAATGAAATAACAAAAGCATGGCGTCAATTATCAAAAGAAAATCATCCAGATAAAGAAAAGGATGCTTCGAAAAGAAGACAAGCACAAGAACGTTTTATGGAAATTCAGCAAGCGTATGAAGTTTTAAGTAATATAAAAGCAAAAAGGAAAAGTCGAAATAAAAAATTCAACGATGATTTATAAGAAAAACAAAAAATGAACCACTTAAAATAAATCACGTTGTGGTATTTCAAATTAATTTTTTTTTTTTTTTAATTCAATAACATATCATAACAATTTTTCAATTTGTAATGTAACTATGTATAACAATCATAGAAAAAAAAAACAAAAATTACAATCATGTATAAAATATACAATTCTAAAAAAGAATGGGAAAAATGTATTTCATAAAATATAAAAACATCATAATTAAATTAATGTCGTATACACGTATATTGTAAATAAATTAAAAATATTTCAAGAATGGTAAAAAAAAAAATATTTGTGCTTTAAGATATTAAAACAAAAAAAAAATTAATTAATTAATTAAATTTAAGATCTAAGCAATTATGCGAATTTATCAAGTATCAACAACTATTTGAAGTAAACAAAAAATAAATAAAACAACGAAAAAATTATAATTCAGAAAAAAAAATTGAATTCATTAATTTCATTGAATTATTGTTTTTACCAAAGTGATTTTGATTTAAATCAAAAGGAAAAAAAAGTAAATAACTAATTCATATAAATAATACCTGCATTCTGTAATTATTTAATTTATAATCTTGTTAATTAATATTCTATCTGAATTCATGTATTTTTATATGTATTTCATTTCTAGAAAATATACAAAAAAAAAAAATACAAAAAATAATATAACAACACAAAACTAAAGCAGAACTTAACATATTTAATTTTTTTTTTGGCACGAAATAATTAGTTTTTATTTTATTTTTTTTAATTCTTCAATAAAATGTAATTAAGAATAATATTTACCCTGGGATCAAGTGAGAGTGCCTACATCAAAGACAGCGACAACCTTAAAAAAATATGTTTAGTCTTAAATAAGTTTTCTTTAAGATTACATATTCACTATTATCAAGATATGTATAAACACTATTACAGAGCCCGGGGAGTAAATGTCAAGGAAAAAAAATGTACATAGAATCAAAAAAAAAATTTATAAATATCATGAAAAATAACTAAACATAAAAGCATCATGTTAAAGGCTGTTCCAGGATTTAAATCCCAAACTATGTTTTGCGGAAAGTCAATTACTAAGTGTTTTATAGAAGTCTGGATTTTTTTTTCATATACTGTAACGGTCGCAAGAAACTCAATCGGACAAGCGATCGACAAGTGATTGTGAAGATTGAAATACTGATTTCATTCTATATACATATTGCAAAATTCAAAATTCATGAAGTGTTCATTGAAAGGAAAAGTTTGGAAAATTTCAACATATTCTTTTTTTTTTTGTCAAATTCGCAATTTTAAGTTTTTTTATAATTTTCAAATAAATTACATCTTATGTAGCATACAACAAATTAAGATCACATGTAGTCAAATTATTGTGGTGACAGATAACGAATTTATCATAATGGGTGATAACGTTCTCAAAACATACAACAAATAAAAATTTACATCAAATTAAACAAAAATCTATACAAAAATTACTTTCTTAAATAACACTTAAAAAAAATAAAGGACCTTAGAAATTTAATTTCTTATCGATACTCTATGGGAAACATTAACAATATTTGATGAGCTTTTCTCTCGTTTTAACTTCTCTTCGTATTTTTGTATTAAATGCTGATTATTAGCAGGTGTTATTTCTAATCTGAGGATTAAAAAAAAAGTAAAAATAAAATAAATCATGTACAAATTGTTCTTCATGAAATCGAAATTATGTAATACTTTGGCACTTCTAAAGGTCTAATTGATGCTGTCATTCTCTTTTTATGCTCTGTTAAATTTGTTGTTGCTCCTCCATTTGAACAAAATGATGAATTCGATAAATAATAATTTACTAAATCTGATGTATTTTCAGAATTTTTATTTTTCCCTTTATTCTTTTTTTTAGTTTCTTTATCCTTTTGTGAATTTGTATTAAGTGATAAAAATTTTTTAAATCTTGAACGAAAACTTTCACCTATCTCCGGATGTATCGGATTCGTTTTTGAACGCATTATAGCAAATTTTGTTTGTGGTTTTGATGCTTGTCGTACTGAATTTGATTTTTCTAATTGTCGTACTCTTGCACATTTTTCTAACATTTCAGCACATGTTTCTCTACAATAAAAAAAAAAGACATGTTATGTACATTTTTAGAAAAATATATTTTCCATTTACCTTCCACAAAATCGAGCCCATTCTGCAGCATTTAATTTACGACCACTATCAGTTTCCTCAGCTGATGCTCCTAGATTAGATCAGATCAAAAAGAAAACAATTTATATATGGAAAAAATAACTAAAAAAAAGCAAAAAAAATCAGTTCTTAAATTACCGGCAAATAATAAAAGTTTAGCACAACGAGTACGACCTTGTAAGGCAGCCTTCATCAATGGCGTAAAACCTAAACAATTTTTTGGATCAATTTGTAAATTTCTACATCTAGTCAACATCATATTAACAATCTCTGATTGGCCTGTAATTAAAAAAATCGTTATGTGTAGCAAGAGGATTTGTGAATTTCAAAGAGATCGAATGGTTAAAACTAACCTGCTTGTGCAGCAAAATGCAATGGTGTATTTCCTTCATTATCTGCTTTATTCAAATCAATTCCAGGTAATTGAAGCATAATATCAAGGAAATTTGTTAAATTTGTCGAACAAATATATGAAATCGCCGTCTGCCAAAAAAAAAAAAAAAAACAAAAATTGATTAATTTGAATGATCATGCAGCAGCAAATTTATGATTCATGGGAATTTAAGGATACAAATACAGCAATGATGATTGAGATGATGAATAATACGAGTAATATGAAATAATTCAGTATCTCTTTATCTTATCAAAATTTTGTGTACTATGAATCAAAAATCTAAATTTAAATTTCTTCTTTGTCTTCATGAAAAATTTACGGTTTTATCAGCACGGCTATGATGAATCAATTTTTGTAATTAGACGGGTGTATACAGACGTCGTAAACAAAATATTTAATCGTTACAATTTTGTCACGTTTTTATTGTTTGCTTAAAATGCTTAAATGTGATTAATTCAAATGGGTAACGGAAATGTTGATTTTTATTTCCTGATCGAACAGCGATTCATTTTGGTAACAGGAAGAAATTCCGTTTTAAACACCAGCCATGTAAGTGAGGAGGGAGTAAAAAATTCTTGTCCTAATTTACATTTCTTTTTATGAAATATTTTCTTTATGATTCATTTTCTTTTGCTTTTTTTTGAATTAAAATCCTCTTTTATAATTAATTTCAAAATAAAAAAACACATCCAATTTGTTATTGATTTCAATATATTTTGTCTGGCTAATTTTCAATTATACATACATACATATACATACATTTGTATTTAAATATTCAAATATGTAATGTTCGTTACTTTTTTTTATTCATATTTTTTTGACCTTTCTTTTTTTTATAATTTTTTGAGTTTTAGTTTATTCAAATTTTTAAAAATGAATTACGTAAATTGTTTTCCATGTGATTTAATTTATAATTGAAGGAAAATAATAAAACAAAACAATTTAAAAAAAAAATAAATAAAATTATGTACATACATATGTATGTATATCTTCCAATAATAATAAATTAGGCCTGTTTCAAATTGAGGAGCGATGAGTTATCATAGCTTGAACAATGCTTTCTAATGCATTCATTCAGATTGACTAGCAATGAGCGGTATCGCTGAGAGTTGGCCTTACAATCAAATTTGTTTTGGTGTGAGCGATGGTATATAATTTTAATGCACGTTTCAACACGTTTACAACACTTTGACATCAAACGTCAAAGATAACTGAATTAAAGCGCCGCTTAGCATTCTCAGTTCAGTATGAAATACGCATCCCTCATAGCTCAGCCTAAATGTTTAAGGCCTGTTTCATATTGAAGAGCGGTATCACTGAGCGTTGATTTTCCAACCAAAATTGTTTTGGTTGTGAGCGATGGTAATTAATTTCAATGCATATTATCGCTTATCGCTCATCGCTCTTCAATATGAAACAGGCCTTAAAGTGTACAAACACAACATACTCAAACGTTCGCATACATTTCGGTTAGTGGCATATAATAATGTATACGCATGTTAAATGCATAGAATACAAAACGGTCTGTCTAATTTATATTTAGTATTTTATATTCATGTACCTAATACCTAAGTATATATGTACATTCGAATATAAGTAATACACGGTAATACAAAATGAATCAGAAGGCAAAATATTAACCAGATATAACGAACTCCTCTTGAGAATATCATTTAGCTATTTATACATTTTTATTTTATATTTCTTCATATATTTATATCGTACGTAATAAAAGCGTTTTATGTACATTTGATTCATTTCTCATTATAAATTTTCATTAATAAATTTTGTACGTAATCGAGTTAAGTATATACATATGTACGTACCTACCTATGTGTATGTTTCATTAGGCTTTAATATAAAACAAAACAAAAAAAAAATTTATAGACAACAAGTAATTCGTGATAAGCATTTTTGTTTTATTATTTTTTTATTTTCATTTTTTCTGCTGTTATTTTTCTTAATTTGATTTATTTTATTTACATGAAGACTTAATCATGTATGAACATTTATTTAACGTGTATTTATTTAATATTTATGCACTGCAGATTCGAAACGGCATACGTTCGTATTTTAATTCTTCAATGTCGATGGTGTAATTATTACGTATGTGTATAAGTGTACAATTATGTATTTGATTCTGTTGTTTTCTTAATATGGAATTTATTCTTTTATTTAATCAAAATAGACAATTACAATGCTATTTAAAATTTATTACATGTTGAATAACCGATTGACCACAATCACCTGCAATTTTTATAAAACTCTTTTTATATGTCTTAATAATAAGAATAATTAAGAAAGGACAATAAATTCTATGTCTCATTAAGCTTTAGGAGAACATATTAGGTTGCATTGCAAATTGCATCAGCTTATACAATTGCATTAGAACGTTTCGATAATTTATACATATTTACATTAAATTGACTTCTATCATGAGAATGAGAACAAAATTTCAATTTTGGTTGAGCAGGGTCATAGCAAATCACAAGTACCTAAGTATACCTTGTACTTTAAATATTTTCACTATAAACCTTATGGAAATTACCAAAAGTAGTACCACTTTACATCTTTGTATATTGATATTTAAAAAGTTCATGTCATACTGTATGAGAAATATGAAAATTGTGGTAACACTGCTCGTGAAATGCTCTTATGAGAAATTATGAGATAAGAAAAAAGACACGTACATGTACATATTTTCATAAGGCCTGTAGTGAAAATATTTTAAGTACAAAGTATACCTAGAAGAATTACGTTTACGTATACACTTAATATTTCTATTTTGTGATTAGATTGATTAGGTCTAATTGAATTTAGTCAGATGAATATTTCAACAGTAAATAGAGGGTTTCTTTAATTGCACTACAGTGCATAAATAAATAATTTATAAAGTCGATATAGTAAAACCTTTTATAAGCAGTCACTCACAGTTCCACAAGAAACATAAGAAATGTATTCTTATGAGAAGTGCCCGTTCAGACAGGTTATTTAAACAGAACTTATAATAATATCTTTGTATAATGTTATACGTAAGCTCATAAGTAAGTCTGTAATGATGTCAATTAATTGGTAATTTACGGAAATTATCAAATCATAATTTTAATTTAATTAAATACAAAAAAAAATAAAGGTTATCTTATTGTTTACATCATCTGCTAGTAGTAAAATTGTAAATTAAATAATAAATAAAAATATTGAAAAAAATTACTACATAAATCTATGCATTAGTATATAAAACGATGATGATTCTTACCCGACCACTTCTATCAGTTGCATTTAATGCCTCTTTTGAAATGCCATCAATTAAAATTTTACGAAAAACAATTTTTAATAGATCTTCATCACCATCACGTGCAGCACGTAATAATGTTGTTACTGGTTGATCTTTTGTTAGACTCATTTTTAAGCAACCAAGACTAAAAAAAACGAAAGAAAAAACAAAAATTGACAATTTAATTAAAATTAATAAAAAATAAATCGGGGAAATTCTTAAATATTTAAAATTCTAAAACGGAAAATTCAGATAAATACAAATAAAAAAAATTTTTTCTTGTCAATGGACCACCCACCCGATTTTTATGGTACCTACAAATTTATTTTGATGACAATTCCCTTTTAATTAAACAAAAAACAAGGAAAAAAAAAAACAAAATGTGTTTTTCATTTACTAGGTATGCTGCTACATTTTCCGTACATTGAACTTTTGTCCTAAATTTTGGTTCATTTTATTATTTCAATTAATGAAAAGAGATCCATAAGAATTTTATTGAATTTTCAAATTAAAAAAAAAAAAAACCGTTTTGGCATGTATCGTTGCGGTGTGTAATGGACTGATGCTGGCATAGTGCAAAAATATTTTTATTTAAAATTCTTTTGAAATTTTCTGTTTTTTTTGTTTGTTTTTAAATGTGTATATGACAAATCCGTTTTAATTGGGAACACAATTCATTTTGACAATTTAAAATCACATTATTGTTTATTTTCTTATTTTTTATTTTTTGTTTTCCTCGAGATCATACTGAAATGGCTGAAATGTGGTACAACAGATATATTCGTACAGATTACTGAGTATCCACACACATACTTATGTACATAATTTGTGTGCTATATTTTAATAAATTTTATAAAAAGTAGAACGTGCCTTGTCAGTAATTATATCGTCGTTTAAGAAAAAAAAAGAACAAAAATTGTTGCCGTTGAATGCATTTATATGCGATCACATATCATAGTAAGTAAGTACGTGTATAGTGGGCAATACAGTGGTATAGGTGTACAGTATAACCATTTGTTCAACATTTTTAATTTTATTATAAATCATTATTGTCGGAAGTTATGTTTTCGAAGAAAAAAAATAATAATAAACAAAAATATCACACACAATATATAATACAAAAAGTGTGTTTTTAATATCATGAATTCGAATATGAGTACAAATAATAATAAATTTGTCATTCGCACATTCTGTAATCGTAAATTTGTAAAATATAAATGTAGGTATATGTACATACATAATTTTCCTACACAGACTATAGAGTGTCCCAGAATAAGTGACACAAAATTCAACGAGAAATCATTCCATACCAGGCACATTCACTTTTTTTGCACTAGGAGTGAGATGAGCTTTGGTAGCCTCGACATTGGAGCATAACTAATCAGCTTATTATATCCCTCACCAGTCACCACCAGTATTTCCACATAAAGACGCATATCATTTTAGCAGGGAGTACCACATACTTTACGTAGTCAGTGTTAGAAAGATCCTCCAGATTACCGCCCGCTGAAGTAATCCTTCATTATATGTAACAAGGTACCTAAGTATTACCTAAATGGAAAAAGCCGAAGTTTACATAGTTAAAAATTCAAAACATCCTAACGCTTGAAAAACGCTTCAAAAATAATTTTCTTTTTATTTCTGGGGCAGCTTGTAACAGCATAACTACCCATTGGTACACCTAGTGTTTCACATAACATCACGTACAAATAGATAGTTAAGTATTAGGTTAGGTATGTTTTAATTAAACTCGTTCATATCATATCAGCTCGTATATTCACATTATAATGTATGAATGTAGCAAAATGTTTTTCTTGTGGTTTCGAGTACCTATCTACCTATGTACTATATATGAGTAAAAATTACCATATCTACTAGTATGCCATTTTGTTATTCATTCAAAAATCTAAACAAACAAACAGACATTATTATTGCAAGGAAAATGAATTTAATTTAATTAAAAAAAACAAACAGAACAGAAAAAATTTTTCAAAATTATAATAAATTTTGATTTATTACAATAATTAAATTTTCATTCAATTTTCTTTCTATTGAAATAAAAATTCACAAAATTTTAATTACAAAAATAGAATAAAAATTCAGATTAATAAAATGTAGTTTTTTGTTTGTTTTTTTGGAAAACTACGTAAATGAAAACGAATTAGGTGAAAAAATTTTGGGAAAATTCTGATTGAATAAATAAATTTAAATGTGCAATTATTTACATACATACAGATTTGCATGTATCATCAGAATGAGAAATTAATAAAAGAAAAATTTCAATTTTTATTACAAATCGAATTTATTGTTTATAAAAATTAATGAAATTCAAATGTTGTTGTTGTTGTTTTAATTAATCTTGTACATAATTGTTAAAATAGGAATATTACACAAGGATGTTACTAATGGCCGTTATTGATTATCATGCTAATGCCAAAATGTAAGTTCTTGCAACATCTCAAGAGTTGATGGATTAAAAATTTTTTTAAAGGATTATTTGAAAATTCGGAAAATCTTAATCAACTATTTATGATCAACACTCGATGATCCTTTCAAATTCCAAGTTTTGTTTTTGTTATTTACAAGATCGTTGCCATATAGGTACTCACAAAATAAAAATAATTGTTCGACTGAATACATGAATCTTTCATGTCAGTCGTGATCATCATTGACGTAAAAGTATTTTACTCATCAATTGTTCAGTCTTCCTCGATGAGAATTACAAAAATTGTTCATTTTCAAACTGTCATCCCCCCATAGGCCTCATGTGTCCACATGTATTTTTTTTTTATCTAACATAGCTGATGTAGTCAAATAAAAAATTTTGCATTTAAAATTCCAAATCAATATTGTTTGGTCTACTGCTAATATAACAAAAACATCTCTAATCCAAATGACAGCCTACACATTTTAATTGTTTTAAAACGTGCTATTGTTTAAATGACCGATATAAATGAGTAAATGAAGTAAAATCATTGTAATTGTTTTTTATTTTCATTATTATTTTCTGTTATTATAAAATGCAATTAAAGTTACGTAATTTTGTTTTTCTATTCTCCTTATTTGGTAGATATTTGTTTTACATTGAACATTTTTTTTTTATTTATGTTATTATAACCAAATGGATATATTTACATGCATATGACATGCAAACAGCCTCACACTCATATGTATAACAATCGAAATTAAAAATGCAAAACGATAATTCACTTAAATAAATTTAAAAAAAAAGCTCTCAATTTAAATGTGGCATATACGTATGTACGTTTCATTCACTGTATGTAATTTGCATAGAATCACATACAGAATTTTAAAATTAAGAAAAGCCAAGAAATAACATAAATACGCTTTAGATCGAGTACGAAACGTTGTACAAAAAAAAAATTTTTTTTTCAAAATCTATTTTCTTTGATACGATCTTCAATTTTTTTTTTGTGAATTTTCAAATGTTTAAAAAAAATGTACAGAGATTGATTTGTATAAACAAAATAAATTATTTTTTGTCTATACAAAAAAATACAAACTGTATGCATACGTCTAAGAATAATTTAGAAACAGAAGAATCTAAATATAAGCATTCTGATGAACTTTTGACCTTTTAACAATACAACAAGAAACAAATGCGTATGGCAGAAGAATTATTTTGTTGTTTTTTTTGTTACACAATTTGGAATCCAAAAAAGAAATGTTTTCGTGCTCATAAATACATGTGCGTGCGTACATACACCGCATACCTACAGTCCTACAGATACAAACATGTACGTATTGCTCATTTTTTGAATGTAAATAAAAATTGTTTTTAGCAAAAATATTTCATAATAAAGAAAATAAATTCTCATGAAAAATTGGTACCTCGCTGACTACCCCAAAAATATTTAAAAAAAAAACTGTAATGTATATTTTTGTGGGCTGGAGAAAAACAATAATTAAGTCAAAGTGAAGGCTATAAAATAAAACCAAAAAAAAAAATTTAAAAAAAAATAATAGGAAAGAAAAATCCAAGAAAAAGAGAAATTTATATTTATGACAATTTTAGAATTTTGTTTATTTTGTAATTTTCCATTTCGAAAGAAAATAAAGGAAAATATTTTTTTTTAATTTTCTTTTTACATATTAAACGGTGATGATCATCATTTAATTAAATGAAAAGAAAAAATTTAAAGAAAAAAAAACAAAAAAACGTGTACTCGACAACGATCAGTCATTAAGATATTTGCGATTTTTAGTTGAAATGTTGCATCTTGTCAAAAATTTAATTTTTATTATTATTGTATATATATATTATTGTATATATGTATTGTATTATTGTATATATATATGTATGTATGTTTGAGCATTTGTGAGATTGGATGTAGTGTCTATAAAGTTGGTGTAAAGATATACAGAGTGTCCCAGAATCAATTTCACAAAGTGGGTCTATCGTGTAGTTCATAGTGTATCGTCAACCCTTGAAAATTTGAGGTAAATCGGAGGATATCATTTAGAGATATTCAATTTGTGTCACTTTTTATTTTAAAAATAGTCAAATTTCCATACAAAATTTTTAATGGGAAAATCCAGTAATTTTCTTTTTAAATTACATACATACACATGTTATGTCCATACAAAATGTGATGTTTTAGACCAAAAAAATAACACAAATCATTGAGTATCGTTGTGACCTTGGCTCTGGGACACCCTGTATATGTACACACATGATCGTATGTTATAGACATATTCTGGAATGCATTAAAAATTTTACATTTACACGTACATCCTACTAGTGTCCTCTTTAATGAAAATAATTATAAATTTTCTTACTCATCACTCCGCTATATTTACATACATATGTACATACATATTATTTTCAAATAAAAATACGTGCACAAATATTTAAAAAAACGTAGGTATTTGATTATATTTTAAATACGGTTGGTTACACGTAATACCACACAAAAATTTTTTTATTTATGTGCAATGACTATGATGTTTTTCTTATTTCTACTTTTTTTTTATAAATGAAGAAAAAAAGGGAAAGTTATTAAATGAAATATGCAAAAAAATATAATATAATCAAAAATAATTGGCAAGAAATCATATTATCAAATTTAAAATGATCACGTATCTAAAAGCTTTAAATTAATAAAATAAAAAAAAAAAAACAGAAATAAAGAAAAACAACAAAATTCCTTTTTGTATTGCGTCATATTGAAAATTTGAAAATTATGACGGATTTACACACCACCACATAAACATATACAGGTGCATATTATATGTATGTATGTATGTATGTGAACTCAAGCAATAACAGATGCTATAGAGATTAACAAAAAATTTTTCAGATGTAAACATCATAAATTTGAATTTTCTTTTTTCTTTCAATTTTGAATAATTTTTGACCTTTTAATTAATATACATAAGTACATACATATGTTCATACATACGTATGTTTGATTTTAATAAATTTTTAATTCGAAATCTGGGAATTCGTTTACCTTTTTACAACCTTCAGTGTCAAGAATAAATTCCCTATTAATTTTAATTTTTCGTTCATTTACAACATACATGCATACATACATATAAGCAAATCCATTATAACAATGAAAATTCAGTTCAAATTTTCTCATGTGTGGTAATTTTCTATCCATAATAATTATCAAGCAGAAAATTGTGCCTATGTCAAAAATGATATAAAATTGAGGGCACCATGATCGACATGTGAAGGTTTCAAAAAAAAAAACAAAAATTCTTGACTTATTTTTCGCATAACACATTACTCACACACACACATGTACACCAATAAATGTGTAAAAATTTCAAATGAAAAACAATTAGCAACAATTAGTGTATAAAGCATTTCAATAACATTTTCAAAATTTTTTCAATTTTAAACAATTTTTCAGTTATCATATACATATAGTATAATAAACAGACAATTTTTATTTCAGAATTTCTTAATACGTAATTATTTATTCTAAACATTTTGTGTGATTGTGTAAAAAAATCCTTGACCTTCATACTTTTGAAATAGTGGATGTTACAAAGTTATGTAATTAGCCTAGGTATTGAATGCCAATAATTTTCCTCAATTGATACAAAAGGGCTTTTAAAATTCATCAATATGAGAGCAGATGGTACTTATCAATCCATTAACATTGTAGCAATTCAAAAACCATGTCAGTGCGACCATTAATTTACATATTATAGTCTTAGATTTAAAATAAATTGATTTTCTTTTTTTTTTGTTGTATAACAATTTTTATGATCTCAATGAAAATCGTTAATTTAACGATTATCGTTTAAAAAAACGACAAATTCAAAAAAATACAGTTTATGGTATTGATAAACAATTTTTATTTGTGTTCAAATGAACACATAAAAATTCTATTCTTTTAAAGATCAACTGCTGTGGGTGATCATCAAATAATTTGTCTAAATATCTTTTATCATTTAAATTTGAGCTATACAGAATAAATTTTTAACTGTAACAATATTTTGTTAACGAAATACTGTAGAAGAAATTCCGGTAAACATCAAAAGAGATTTTATGATGATCTTATTTTTATTGTGTGTGATCACACAGCGTACATTAAAATTCACCTGTAAATAATTAATTTTAAAACATTTCACTGTTAACTCTTGTATTTTAACTGACACGGGCCAAATATAAAGAAATAAATCAATAAAAAAAAGAAATTGTAAAATTTTAAAAATAATAATTTAAGAAAATATGAACTCAGTATTAAGTCAGGGTGATAAGAGATTTTTAAGATGTATGCACATTTCCTTTTTTTGAAATTTTTTATTTTGGCCAATAAAATGTTTGAGTGATTTTTAAATTATTTTATGAAGCAATAATAATTTACACATATCATTTGCTAAATATTTACGTATGTGATATCCCGTAAGTAAATGTTAGGCAATTGGCCTGTTACAAAAAGTCCTTGCCAAGATAAACAAAAATTTGTAGGTGTAGATGGGTAGAATTTGAGTTATGGGGATTGACAGAGTTATTGTTTTGTACTACGATTAGGCTTTCAGAACTTTAACCATTTAAAACACATTTAATTTACGAACCAACAATGGTATCCGGTTATAGCGTCAATGGTTCAAACAATTTATCGATTCTATAGTCAATTCTTATTAATTTCTTTTTCATCTTTTAAATTTAATGTTAATGTTATAATAATGTATCGCAAAAGTTATGCGTAAATTTTTATTATTTTTATATTTTATCTAAAACAAGGTATTTGCATTTAAAACAACAAGAAATAACATAAAAATTTTTTATTATGTGTACGCTTATTTCATACATAAAAATTAACTTAAAAAAAAAAAAAATTTGTAATTAAACATTTACCGCGATTTTATAATTTGTTTACTTTTCTATGTGCGCAAGTACCAAGTAAAAACAAAAAAAAAATGAATAAATAAAATAAAAATAAAAACAAAATAAAAATTTATTTTATTATTTTAGATAAAATTTCAATGTAAACGTTAAATATACATTAACGTTTTTTTTCTCTGTCTCTCGAATAATAAAATATAAAATAATGATGAATATTTGCTAAATTTTAAACCTATTGAAAAAAAACTAAAAAAAAAATAAAACAAAAAATGGTAATTTTTGTAAAATAGCATCAAATTAAAAAGTCAATATTTATTTTTTTTTCCTATTTTTTTAAGATACCAGAGGATAACGTTTAAGGTATGATTTATTTGCGTCTTTTTTTGTATCGATGTGAAAACATGTAATTTACATTAAATTCAGTATTACTATTAGGCATCTAAGCATTACGTAAATTTAAATAATGGCTATTATGGAAAATGCAATTGAGATAAAATATATTTGTTTGCTATTGTTTTCATTCAAAACAAAAAAAAAAAACGTTCTATTAAATAACGTTTAAAACGGTTAAAATCCACAAAAGTTCAGTCGCTTGTTAAAATTTACTTGAAAAATTGACTGATACCTGAGCCGTTTCGGTTGAAAGTGGTATAAGTCCAAATTTATCGATTTGCGATTTTCAATCTAAATCACCTTGCAAGGAGGACTTTAGTATCTCAAAAGATTTTACAAGGAAAAATTTCAGAATATGGATTTTATAAAGACCATAATTTTACTTTTCTGGTCAGTTTAGTAGAGAATGCAAATGTAAAACACGAAATATTTCGAAACTAAAAAATAAAACGACTCACTTCTCAGATTAAAACCAAAATAAATCTTTAAAAAATTTTTTATATATTTTTTTTTACCTTTAATATTTTTTTAAATTTTTTTAAGGCATAAGTTCATCTATATAATGGTTATCGTTTGAAAATTATCTTCATCATCATCATTGTCATGAATCTACGACCAATATTAACTACTAGCATCGCTACTAGATATTGCAATTTTTTTCTTGAAATTTTTACTATAAACATGTTATCCTAGAGTTCAAGGTATATTACGAACCACTGAGTTGTTAGTAATTAGTATAGAGAACAAACCTTAAAATTACATTAGAATAGCAGACAAAATAATTTCCTATCACAAAAAACGAATAAATCATTCAATGAAATAAACAATGATTTTTACATAATTATTACCTGTACCCTTCTATACTTATATTTCGACATTAAAATGAGTAAATCAATAATTTACATAAATACAAATATTTGAAAAAATTGTTCGCTTTTTGAGCATATATTGATGAACTGAATAGGAAAAAAAACAAAACTAAATCACAACAATGCAATGCAATATGTAATTAAAAGAGAAAAACAAAATTTAAATAAATCAAAATTAAAATTTTCTTTTTATGATCACATAATTATTGTGCACGTTTATTTGTTTCGTGCAATAATAAATTGAATGTTTATTTTATTTAGTGCATATACATATGATTTAAATGCATATATACTACAACTCCTACCTAATTTTATTTTTCTTTTTTTAAAAAATTTTGTAAAGTTGAAGAAAACAAAATTTTCTTGTATACATATAAATTTCAAAAAATATAATTTAAAAGCTAAACACTTACATAATGGCAGTTAGGAACGCCGATACAAATTATTGGTCAAGATCACTTATAAAATTTCAATTAATTTTTTTAATTTTTTTTTTTTTTATTGATAATCTCATAAAAACACACAAACTGACAAACTGTGCGAATAAATTATTAATTATTGTTTTAGCCGGTACAACCAACAAAATAAAATCAACAAGAAATTGTTTAAATTATAAAATAATAATGTGTGGCCTTCGTTACAATGAATTTTGAGGTAATAATAATATATAAAAAAAAAATTCAAAAACAAAAATAAAGAAAATTTTTTTCTTTTGTTGAAATCTCCGCCAGAAAGATCGATTTTATTATGAGATTTTCCACAAAATTACAAAATAAATAAAGAAAAATAGATGATCGTCAAAATGTCTTAAAACGTATATGTACATACACATTCAAATTCGAAATAATGAAGTAAATTAAACTGTAATGCCTTTAAATGATGATCACTATAATTTTAAACCGGTTGAAAAATTCAATATGCACTGATTAATTGTAAACGAAATTTTCAAAATAACATAAAAATAAAAATCTTCGTAGAAAATTACAATAGAAAAACAAAAAACCGTGAAATTATTTTTATGAACAACTGAAGATCATCATTTTTCACAAACAATTAATTGTTATACGAAAATTTTCTTTTTTTTTAAAAATATCACTTTAAAATTATTTACTATGTATGCTTTTAATAACCGTTCTCTGCAATGACT
Organism: Anthrax anthrax; assembly: GCA_963971155.1. NCBI lineage: Eukaryota > Metazoa > Arthropoda > Insecta > Diptera > Bombyliidae > Anthrax > Anthrax anthrax. The sequence continues at coordinate 27,108,090 of OZ020119.1, forward strand.
TTAACTAAATTGATTACTGATCACGAATGCAATGATCAACAGATATGATCGAGAATTCATGTAAAAATACCAACCAGAATATAAATTGAGAAATAATAACAAGAAAATGAAAAAATTTTCTTCGTGCTTTATGGAAATATGTATTAAGAAAATATACATATAAAACTGATCGACACTCTCTAACGTATATACGTACCTCCTTACATCCGTTTTAAAACGCTTCGTAAATTTTAATGTCTCAATTGGATCTTTAGATACAGACACATTATTGTTGTTTATAATAGAATTATGATGATAATTATATCCGGCCCCAATTTCATTTTCATATTTTTCCCATCTATTATGATGCCGTTTCAATTTGTATATTAAATCATGTATAATTCCATTGTGATTTTCTTCAGATATTAAATTTTTTTCAATTGTCTCCAATGTTGTTGCTGTTGTTGAGGTTGTTGAATTATTAATATTTCGGTTTAAATCTTCACTAGATAAACATTTATGTTTCATTGGTAAATCTGTAAAAAAAACGTTACAAAACAAAAAAAAAATAAAATAATGAACAATATTAATAATCAACAATTTTACCTTTATAAAATTTTCTCTTTCTCGCTAAAATATCTTCAAATAATCGAAAACGACTAAATTTATCACATATCGTCTGACAATCGTACATTTTAACGGTTTTTAATTCTGTTACAGGTGGATTATTTAAAATAACAATATGTTTTGCTTTAAGTGCATCAATAGTTTTTGTATATGAATTACAACTTTCTAAATGCATACTTAAAGGAGATCCTTTAACGATTTCAGTTCTTTTCACATAATTAGGTATTGTACTTTTGTAATTAATTGCTTCTCTACCTTGAGTACAACCTTGTAAATAACAATTAATTTCAGATGACCTTGATGAAACGTTTGATGATGGCATTATATGAATACTATTTGATGATGGTAAAGAAAAATCAGAAATGGGTTTTACTATTCTTGTAACAGTGATTACTTCTGAAATTTGCTTTTGCGCAGGAATTTTAATTTTTGCATTTATCAATGTCCCATTTACATATGAAATAGTTCCATGCTCCTTTTTTCTAGTTAATTTTTTTCTATTTTCAAGTTGAGGTGCAATGTCAGGTAAATTAAATCTTACCTTTCTATCTGTTTTATTACCAAAATTATTCATTTCCTGTATTTAAAAAATAAAATTCCCTTGACCTCAATTCAATTTAAATGTATGCGAATATTTTTAACCCGTTTCGGAAAAATTCAAATTTCATTTTTTTTTTTTTTTTGATATTTTTTATTTTTTTATTTTTCTTTTTTACTGTAACACACCATCACACAGTGATAAATAAAATACTGTTCGAGTGTTAAATTTCATACTTTCACAACAACTTAATGCATATAAAAATGATTTTTAGTCACGCGAATTTTTGATTTTTTTTTTCTTTCGAAATTTTCCTTTTATACTTATTTTTTATTATTTTGTAATGCCACCTGCTTGATATTCAAATTCTGATATATCCTGAAAGTCAACATAATGCACGAACACAAACACAAATAAGAACATTTATATGTACTCTGTCTACTAATTCGGTGCAATTAAGGTCTTATGATAATGACATACAGTAGTACAATTTTACGTCGCTGTATATTAATATTTAAAAAATATCATCTCGTATTATATGACAACTTTAAAGATTGTGGTAAGACTACTTGTTAAATGATCTTATTAGAAATTATGAGAGAAAAAAAGATATGTTTATTTCCATAAGGCCTTAAACTGCACCGAATTAATAGACAGACTATAGTGTATTATAAATAAAAAGTTCATAAATTTCTATTTTTGATTTAAATAAGTTTAATGTTACAAAATTGGCACATTTTCATGAAAAACCATTTTCAAAATGATAAATTTGAATTATTTTCTTTTTTTTTTTTTCAAGGGTTTGAGGTATACTACACAGCATGTGTGGGCGCTCGTATACAATCGATAATGTGATAATATTTTCACACACACTTCTAATGATAAAATTTAAAAGTAAAATAAAAATAAAATTATAATGATTGCATGTCAAAAATGATAAAGGAATCAAAAAAAAAACTTTTTTAAGCACTTTTTTATTGAATTTGAATTTTGTAAACAAATCTGATTACACATTTATACTCTGTTCACTAATTTGATGCAGTTAAGGCCTTATACATGTCTTTTTTCTTCTCTCATCATTTCTAATAGAATCATCTAATGAGCACTGTTACCACAATCTTGAAAGTTTTCATACAGTATGAGATGAATTTTTTTAATATACAGCCATGTAAAGTGGTACTACTTTATGTCATTGCATAAAGATACTACTTTATAAGATCTTAACTGCATCGAATTAGTAAACAGAGTATAATATTTTTCATGTTACAAATATATGTTGATATTGATACATTGATATGTTGATGTGTTTATGTTGATATATACATATATGCACATGAATGCAACATTGATGGGTCAAAATTATAGAGAGAAATTTACAATAATTACAATTGAATTTGATCGAATTTGTTTAATAGAAAAAGGATACGAAACATTGATATAATTGTGCAATCATTTATTTATAGCAAAAAATTCAAAATGAAATTCGTTACACGTGCTAATTATAATGTCCTTTAGAAAATGTCAACATAAAATACCATTTACGTGAGATGTTTATTTTGAAAGTGGTCTAAGTAACATTTTTTACAAGTTCCCACTGAATTCTATTAAAAACTTTAACTTTAACAGCAACAGCATTAAAAAATACGTGATAAATTGTCGTTATCTTGTCGTTATGCTTAAGATGAGAGAGATTTGTCCTTGAGGTGGACACTATCCTTGGACCTTGAAATCAAAGTTTGCAATACGAATTACTGAAATTTTTCAAATTTGTGACTTGTGCCACTTTCAATATATGTTATGTAAATGTCTCTCATTTACTTTTTCTGCTTTGTGATAGTTTACGTGTGTACAGGAATTCAATTGTAAATTTTTTTTGAACTCCTTGACAACATTATGAACAACACAGAATTTGTACTGACTTTAACTGCAAAAAAAAAAACGACTTTTTAATTAATAATTTTATTTTTAAGAATTTAAATCATTGATTAGTGCAGACAGTCTATAGGTGAATTTGCATCACAATTAGTCTCACATTAGTCACATCTTATTCATGTGTGTGTGTCAGTGTGTGCGTGTAAAAGAATATTATGGTATCTATGTATTATTCTAAAAATATTCTATTTTCATTTTATGTTTTTTTATAAAATAAAAAAACGACAAAAAACAAACTTGTAAATAAACCAACTATAAAAAGTAATTATAATAAATTTCACTTTTTTACAAGATCAAAATATAAACAAAAACAGATATTTACTTCATATACAACACATACAACAAAATAGAAATTTTCGTGTTTTATTTTTCTCTCGTATACAAATAATCTGGTCATGGACCAATTGAGACAGAATTATTCGATCATTGTTCAATTTTAGAATATTTTGCAATACATTCACATATGTATACCATCTGTATAACAACAACCACTCATATCTGTCTGTATAACGTGTGATATGTTTGTTCACTGAGATTTCATATTGTTAAACATTTAGTAAAGTAAATCGATCGAAATATCATTTATTAACGACAATTAAAAAATTTAATTAAAATAAAAATATCGAGAAAAAAAATTTTTTCTTGTACAACGATTAAAATATCCAATATTTAAATTTTGTAAATTGCAATAAAACGAAAATAAGTGATTTAAGTGTAAAAGTGTAAAATTATTAAATTTTCTTGGATTAATTTCCTTATACGTAAATTTTATTGTGAACATTTTTAAATATGAAAATAAAACGTAAATTAAAGGTAAATTTTTATATTTATTCTACTATAATTTAATGAGCTTTGTATTATGAGACAAATTCATTCTGATGGACGTGGATGGACGTAATACGTTACACAGGAATGTATATAGTGATTGGGGATTTTTACACTTATCGGACATATATGAAAATTGTCTTATGAAATCTTTTAAGGAGTTATGGGTAAAAAAAGTGAGGCGTATAACAGGTACTCCGGTAATCTTGGGTAAAATTTTTGAAACTTCGAATAAAAATCATGACTATTTTCATATTTGTCTTATAAATGTAAAACCCCAAAATAGGATATTAAAATAGACAAGGACATGTTTTTCTTTTAAATTTAAATTTTCTTCTAATAAAAAAATTAACTCAGTATAAAGGGAAATCACTCAAAAATAGGATCTTCATTTATTGGAACACAAATTGCAAACAAATTGTATCTATACAAAGTATAATCATAAATAATTCTATGATTTGTTAATTTGTTTTGGAAAAAAAAACATTAATATAACTTCCTGTATAAATGAACCATTTCACAAGTTTTGAGTGATATTTTGAGTTTTTTGTTTGCACTCTTTACCCTACTAACCTGCACAATTGTGTAATTTTTAAAATCTTTCTTACAAACTCTTTTCAAATACAAAATTCACATTTTTGATGATTCTTGTAATAAAAAATTTAAAAAATTTTTTAAATATACGTTACTTTCGAAATACTCGTAAATAGAGCTCAACTGTTTACTGCGAAATGCAGCTTACATGTTTTTTTCTGTACTCAATTTTAACATAAAAAGTTGACTACAATCTAATAGATTCAATGGTCATATTTTCAATTTAATTAATTTTAAAAACAAGACATATTACTTTTAATAAATTAATCTTTGTACTGTGTAATGTATTAATGGTAATAATGAAAAATAAAATAAATAACAAAAAATAACAGACACATTATTCAATCGATTTTATCCTACACACATGTGTACATGCATCTAAATATCATTTAATTAAATTAATTATTTTTATATGGTTAAACAATGACAATATTTGAAATTATTATTTATTTTTACTTTTTTTGTAAACACAAACAAAATGAACTTGAATATAACAACTATGTAGGTGTATGGACTATGGTACGTGTGCATTACAAATTTAGATGTGTTTAAAGGTTTCCGTCAACAATTTCTCTGTACTTTGTTGTTTTCACATTTATGTATAAATAAAAACATCATCAAACACTGATTTTCAATTCATTATTGTGTCATGACCTACGACAATATAAGGATGATTTCTCATTATTATTGTAATTTTTTTTTTTTTATTTTATTTACTTAGTCACACTGCAGAATCATTAATTAAATTACTTTTTGATTACAACAAATTTTTCGTTAATTTTTGAAATTTTGAAAAAACAAAAATTTTAATTATTTATAATGTGAATAATTTTTGTTATGAATTATGATATCACACAACACCGCATGTAGGTATTAAATTTTCATTTTTCTTATTTTACACGTAAATTTTTTTTTTTTTTTGGTTTTTTTAAATCACAATTTTGTTTTCGTAAAACTGATTTATTATGTACAATTTTTTTTAAGTGTAAAAATTTAAATTATAAAAGAAAACGTATACACACTATAAAAAGGCCATGTTCCTTTTTCGTAAATTAAACTTTTCACAAGAACTTTACGTATAATACTGATTTTCATAAGTGAAAACTTGATTATGAGGATTAACAACGGCAGCAGTAACAACGAAAAAAAAAAGAAAAAAAAAATATATAGCAATAATAAAACATACAAATCACCTTATTTTAAGCGATATACCATTACGATTACAATTACGATTATATTGCACCGCATCGACCTTTACTCATCTACATACATACATAAATATAGAACATACATATGTAGGTACTATATATAGGTATATATATAATCGAGCACATGACTTTCCTGATGATGGTGTTTTACATACATGAATTAATTTTGTAACACAAATAAAATGTATAATGTACAAACAAATATTTTCCCATTATATACATTTATATTTTCTCTATTAAATATGTTCTATATAATATTTCATATAGGCTCTAAAATTAATATTAGGTGGATTTTCATCGTGTATCATAATTTAATGAAAATGGTATGAAGGTACATACATGTGTATTATATTTTGCGTGTTGTTTTTATAACAGCTAGTTGGCTAACAGCCTAAATACTAAATAGTAATTTTTTTTTTTTTTTCACTTAAAATACTCGTATAACACGTATACATTTTACCACATATTCTACGTACACTGACTACACACAATCCTGTTCAAGGGAATGAGTTGGTGGTGGTTTTTCTTTATTTATATTTATATCTACTATGTTACAAATATATCATTAGCATTTGCGTAAAAAAAATTTCAAATGTAATTCCCACCAATCGAAAAAAAAAATGATCAACATAAATATAGAAATTCTAAAAATAGAATTTGTTTTCTTAAACTTTGGTAGGTATATGAATGACCACTTTAAGTTTTTTCATTATCATTTAATTTGAAATTTAAAAAAATTTTGTTAGTGGGTTGTTTTTGTAACGTATGTTTTCCCTATGAAGGCATCTACATAGATTGGTGCAATTCAATTTGATAGGGAATTTTAAAGTATGAAAATGCTCAGGAGATATTCAGAAGATTTAGATTTTCTATTGATTTTACAAAAAACAAAAATTTTTTTTTCAAATTTCATTGTTTACATTAAATTGAATTTTCTATAACGAATAAAGAAATTTTACTTCTCATCGAAACATTTGAAAAATCTTACATCAGCGAATATGTAATGTGAAATTTTTCAGATACAAATTTATCAAAAATTAATGTAAATATTTGTGACTTTTTTTTTTTTAATTTGTATGATCAAAAGTTTATGTATAGGTAGATATAATGCAGATGGAATCAATATCTTGTTACTTTTTAACAGATCTTATACTCGTATTATGTTTGAAAATATGTTTATATAAACAGTGATCATTGACCGTTCCATTATGTGATCATAACACATTGTGTATGCGTATAGTGGTGTATCATTATCATAAATTAAAAACAGAGATAATAAAATGAAATTTTTAGTTTAAAAGCGTACAATAGAATTATAATAAGCATATTTTTATTTTGCTGCATATGTAAAATATTTTATGAATTATATTCTGTCCACTAATTTTATGCAGTTAAGACTTTGTGATAATGGAAGGTAACAGCTCTTGCAAAAAGCTATTACTTGGTATCATCGACGTGGTAAGACCTAGAGGTAGATCCAGGAACCGATAGTGGAAATCAGTGATGGCAGATTTAAAGTAACTCCAGGTCCGAAACTAGAAAGAATTAACTAAAGGAATAGAGAAGCTTGGCGCTTCTTTTAGAGGCGAAGGTCCCGCTTAAGACTGTAATTCCATGATGATGATGATGAAGGCTCTATGATAGTACACATGATGTCTCTTATTTTCTCTAGTAATTTCTAATTAGAGTATTTAACGAGCACGAGCAGTATTACCACAATTTTTGAAGTTTTCATGCAATATAAGACTAATTTTCTAAATATCAATGTACAGTGGTACTACTTTTTCCATAAAGGTTAAGCTGTATACAATTAGTAGACAGAGTATAGAAATTTCAATATTAACTTTAAAAGTACATTTTTTTATTATTTTCAAAATTATATAAAATCTTTGAAAATTATTAAAACCAGTTATGTATAACACAAATTCACTATCAAGTATGGTAATAATTGCATAAATGCTAAAATTCGGTTACAATTAAACACTTAAAAATTTCTTAATTTTAATAAAAACAATTTTTCTTAATCGTAATTTACTCAGAAATATTTTCAATTTTATGTTGATGAAAACAAAAACATAATCCCATCATAAAAGGCAAATAAATAAACGAAAAAAAAAAAATGAAATAAAAATTTTTATACAGAATAACAACTAATTAAAAATAGAATAAAATCAAATAAATTGATATAATATAAACACTTATTATTCTCGTTATCCAGATGAGATAAACTTTTAAACTGATAAAAAAAAATTAACTAATTTTCATGTATTTTAAACGGTTAGATTAATTTTATCACTTAAGAGACATTTTATTTTCATTTAAGCAAACAAATTCATATGGGTAACTCTCATACCATCTCGTATAGCGGCGATCACATTTCATGAAAACTCAAGAAATTTAATTGATTTTTCACGTTGCACAAGATAAATTGCTTTGATTAAACAGAAATCAAAATATTTGCCATAATTTATGAGTCGTGTTTTTATTGAAACGAATTTCGTGATGGCTCAAATAAAATTCTGGCGGATAAAATGCTTGAAATATATTTAAATATTGACAATAAAATAATCAAGGGAAAATCAGGGAATTGCAGATGATTAAAACTCCTAAGAATCAAAAATCGAGGAAAAAAAACTAAGCAAAAAGGAATTTTGAGCCAAATTCTTAATAAGACCAAAGATCTTTTAAAGAATGTAGCACCTTAAAAGTAGATGAAATTACCTAATTCTAAACTGACACTGGCTTATAAAAGCATCATGTGTCACGAAGATTGTCTGTACAATACATGTTTACCTATACATTTAAATTAAAAAAAAAATTTCTTTAAGTTTGTGAATGAACATTAAACTGATACAATTTTATCTAAAAATATAAACAAATTTTGAAATTAAACTGAAATATTTTCATAATCCTCTAATTATGATGTACACTTAAACAATAAAAATAATTAGGTACTACAACTCAAATATAAATAAAAATTTTATAAATAATATAATAAAAGAATTTTAGTGAAACAAAATAAATATGAAATTTATTTGAATATTATTATTGCCAAAAAAAAAAAAAAAAATATATTAACATTATTAAAAAATGCGTAAAAGAATTTTTTATGAATGTGTGAATTCAAATTTCAATTTAAAATAGTTAAAAAGGTGATCATTTCAATTGACTCAGATCAGAAGATTTGCATAAATTAGTATTCAGTATGCGTTTGAATTTGTATGCATTTTGTTTTATTTTTCTTCTAAAAGTTCAAATCAAAATTTTTAAGAATTTAAAGAAAAATTTTTTTTTTCGTTATTTAATCAAATGAATTGCCGAAAACAACAAATAATTTTTCTTATTTCCATTTTTATTTAATTTTATTCCATTTCCATTTTTTTTTTTTAATGGTTTAAAAATATAAATAACTATATTCCATAAATAACTTAAATTCCATTATCAGAACTTGTTCAACTGGAAAGAAAAAAAAAATAAAAATACCAAAGCTTTGTAATTTGTATACATATTGTAATTTTAAAAATACATTTGTAAGTCCCTCATACAGCATACGGGCACTCTAGACTAGTCTTGACTCTATATATAATATGTGTACATATCAACTTGTTATCACTCAGATAAATTGAAATTGGGACAATATTATGCATAATATCGTCACATACCTGTAAATAACGTATTATAAATATAGATACATTTCATTTACATAATTCTAGCTTAATAAAATCTTTAATAATTATATGCATACGTTTATAGATGTATAAATATGTGCAACAGGGGGATTGAAGGGACCCCAACCAAACTATCAATATATGTATGTATATTAATCAATTCTCATATATGTACATATGTATATTATATTCCAATCCATACCATCTAAAATGATTCTGTGTGGCATAATATCTACTAAATGCATATATGTAGGTATTTTGTGTTTGAGATACTTGTATATTCCTGTTCAGTATGCCCAATATGTACACATGTATGTATATGTGTTAATATATAAGTAATGTGATACTTGGTACAGTAAATATCGGTTATAACGACATAATAATATCAAAAATACTTTTTTTTCATTACGATACATTTTTTAAAAATTATGGAAAATACAGTCGTTATACATATGTATACAATATGTTGTTAAAACCGATGTCGTTATAAGCGATATTCACTGTACATGGTTAAAATATACGTAATGAAGCTTTTTTTGAGAGAAAAAAAAAATACGACAACTTTAAATAAAAACGCGATTTTATTTGTTAATAACTTTTTTTTTTTTAATATTAACTTTAATACAAGGCATTTCTCACAAAATAACTTCTCAAAATGTATACAATCAACAAACTGATCATTACAAGATTGTACGTGGTTTTATAATTATTCAAGTTTTATTATTATAAACTACTTATATTTAGATATTTAACAATAAAACCAAAAAAACAACAATAACTTTAAATAAAAAATAATTTGTATAAAAATTATTACATATAGAGATTTGCGTATTATACGTGGTAAAAGCATAAATCTAATCTAAGGCATCTATGGAAAAATTATTTAGATTATTATATTGTATATAAAATTAAATTTTACCTGCAAAAAAAAAAACAAGAAAAAGAAAACAATACAGTTTAATGTATTGCTCATATTGGCTCATATTCATAGTATTTGCTATAATACGAGTATGTTATCAGATATGATCACTTATGTTAACATCAAACTTCGAATTAACAACTTATTCTGCGGTCTTTGATAAGGTTCATATTTTTTTCAAAAAAATTTTTTTTTTAATTTTAAATTTTCGTTATTTTTAAAATTCAATTTTAAAATATTCACATAGTGATCGTGTATTGATTACATTATATACCTGATAATGTACGTATTTAATTACTGATGTTTGTTAAAAATTGTGACTCGATCATTAGCGAATAATGAACGATTAACAAAAAACAAAAAAAAATTTTATCTAGTGTGAGAGCATATTTTATACAGATCTGTTGTGTATGTGTTTCGTGATCGTTGAATAACAAATCAATATCCAATAAAAAATTGGGTGTTTTCGTCAATCATTTTTTTAAAATCATTACAAAAAATACGTTTTGAATACAGGTAATAAGTTTATAATGAAATTTTAAAGTCTCAGAATTAATGGTAAGCTATCAATGTTCAAATACGAGGGTATATAAAGCTTTACACGAGAAGAAATCGAGAAAATTACTGTGAAAATTTCTTGAGATTTCAGTTTGATTATAAAGCAAAATATTCAATTGATTGAAGGGAAATCGATAACATTAAAAAAAAAAAAAAACAAAAAAAAAATTAAAAACAAAACACTACATTCATTTACAATTTTTTTTTTTTTGCTTTGTTTTTTTTTCTATTTAACTTTTCTTTCTGTTTTTATTTTCTCGTCTCTCATGTTGTTGTTGAATATTTATTTGGACATAATTTGGACTTTTTAATAACAAACACAGCAACAACATTCAAATCAACTCAAATGCATATTTAAAATTCAAATTTAAATCGTTTAAATATACATACATACATACAAGCAGACGACAGTGTTTAATAATAGAGGCTTTTTTTTTAATACTACAAAAAACAAAAAAAAATTTCTATAAATTATTGTAAAATTTTTTCAACACACATACACACACAAACACACAGAAACTTATCAAATTCCATATATATAATCAAATGTTGACTGTTGTGTATGAGAGTTTTATACAGCTACAAAGCTATATCAATTCCATATAGCATGTATTAGTCTTCGATCAGATCTTAAATATTAATTATGTGTATTATGTAGTGTGTGTTCGGTTCAAGTTTATCTATCGTTTCATCAGCGGAAAAATAAATTTTTAATGTGACAATTTTAGTTGATTTTTATTTTTTTTATTAATTTATTTTTTTTTTTTTTTGTTATATTTCATTTTTTTTTCTGTTTGTAAACAATTATTGTGAAAAAAATTTTGAAAAAAACCAAATTCATAAAATTTTGTGATTGGCAAGAGAATAATACTTGAGGGCAGAAATTTTATTCAAAAATGCAAGTGTATAAAATTCTAACAATAAAGTGATTATTTATCCAATCAAATATACCTACATGGTTTTGTGTACAAAAATTCAGTTTTGCAATTAAGTGAAAATATCATTGTAATGTGAATTACACATTTTGGAATAGTATTTGAAAAAATATTAAATCGACAATTTTTTTTTTAGTATTTTACTGTTGTGTGTTTTTTATTTTCAAAATTCCAAAATTTATCTAAAAATTAAAATGAGAAAATGACCGTTTAGTTTAATCACATATACAAAATAATTATAATCATTGTAACAAACACAAATAAACAAATTTTTGAAATAACCTTGTAAAAAGCCGAAAATTTAATACAGTTCGAATCTCATGAGATTAATAGAAGGTAAGGGCATTTCAAATTTTGCGTAGACTATGTACGTTAACGTAATTAAGTATGGAACACACACCCTCCAGAAACGTACTTATGAAAGCGTATATATGTGAACGCAGAAAATCTTTTTTGTCATCATATTGACGGAAGGGTAGCGTTGCATTGCTCACTTCTACCTTTAATTTAAAAACAAAAAGTGATAAATTTTATGTGAGGGAGGGATCATTCAGAATAGTGGTGTTAAATTTTTATTTTTATTTTTTTATTTTTTGATAATTATATGCAAATATAGAATATTATGGGCTGTTTTTACTACCCACATTTTTGCATCATTATAAAATACAGAAATATTAAAAAAATTAATTCATTTCAATTTTAATTTTAATGTAAGTTACTCTTTGAGCCAAACGAAAAATCAAAAAAAAAAAAACATTTTTTTTAAACAAATTCATTGTGAATTTATAAAAATTGTTAAAATTACAAAAACAAAAATTGTTTAATGATGATTTCATTATTAGTTTTTTTTATTTTTATTTTTCATTTGTGATTCGTACAATTATTCTCATGGCCGACGTAATTTTTACAGCAACTAATGAACAATATTACGTTTTGAATTATGTATAGTGTATACTAATTTTTGTATACGTGTACGTGTACAATATGTATACACTATACACTTTTTTTTATAGTTAACCATAAATTGAAAAATTATTACCAATTTTCTTTTTTTAAGTATTGTAATTTACAATAAAACTTAATAATTATGATAAAAACATTTAAATTTTAAAAAATAGGAAAAACAAAAATATGAATTGTAACTGTTCCATTGTTTTATAAGAATTGAATTTACAAAAATAAAAAAATTTCATAGGTATTATATGCGTTAAGAATAGAATACACGTAAATGTAACAGGGTGATTGTGTATGGTTCACACAATAAGTAAAGTTGTGGTCTTGATCAGATAACCAAAACATTTTACCATTTGATTTCAATCGTTTAGTCTCATTTGATTTCAATTGATTTACCTACATAGATATGTACATATATTTAAAACTTTAAATCATTGTTCCAATAAGCCTTTTCAAACGATAAAACACATTCGTAATGGTGATTTTCACACTTTTAAGGCACATATGAAAAATGTCTTATGAAACCTTTTTATGATTTAATATTTCATGATTTAAAAAAGCTTAAATAAAAATACTTACGAACTAAAAACCTGTGAGTACCAGGCTCATTTTCTTCATCCATTAAGAAGCTTTAAATCGTAAAATGTCTTGTCTTCTTGTGTAAAAACGGTGAATAATCAGTAATTGTAACGTAATTTTGCATGCAGAAAACAGAATCATCCTGTATATACAGTGACTCAAAACATTCTTGTGTTATTAAGAAATTTTGTTTGTTCCCTTAGCTCAACATTTATTAATTTACAAAACAAAAAAAATTAATTGCTCAAAAAAGAATCTTGTTTATTGCTTTAATATTTTTAATCATTTCGAAAAAACATAATTAGTGAAAAGAAAAGTAATTTTTAGACTTATGGCAACATGACGTGATTGTCATAATAAAGAATCTTTTTTTTTTTAAATTAAATAGGTAATCCTACGGAAAAAAAATGTTATAAAAAAAATATTAAACATCACCTTTATAACCTGTTATGTAAAGAAAAAAAATCAGCATACACATAAATAATGTGATATTTATATGTAGATACCTATGTATATATTCGCGAATTGCTAAATAATAGTGTGAATTATATTTCTTTCATAATAGGTACCTGTATATGCGATATGGCATATAATAGGTACATTATAGTTACAAAAAATTCATACACACGCACACATATAGTAGACTATGTATATATAGACGATTATGGTGCAAGTATCATAGATGCATATTGTCGTGTTTATATAGGTATATATACACCTTTTCAAATCTTAACTGCAATGCAATTTACTTTTTTTATTCATTATTTTCATTTTTATGCACTTTAATACGAGCGTTTTTATTTTCAATGGTTTTGCTGATTTAAGTAAATTATATTAACATGAAATTCAATATGTAGGTATAGCATTCAACATGTCAATTGCCTTTCGTCTTATAGCTTTTTCTACGCTTTTATTTTTATTTTTTATTTTTATTGTATATTGTAAATTGCTTTGAAAGTAATAAAATAATTTATTAATATACAATACAATAAATAAACAGTAGATATTTAAAAATGATAAAATATAAACAATATAATTCCACGTAAAATATATAGAGAAATATTTCATTGACAGTGCTACAAAAAAAATATAGGACAAATTGGAATTTTTTAAAGAATTATCGAGACTATTTATTTTGATAGTGGTGTAAGTCCATTTATTAAAAAAGTTGAGAAATTGCATAATTTACTTATAATTTAGCGTTTCCTTAAATATCTCGTACAATAAATATAAGTAGTACATGCATATGTACTCTGTACAATAAACTCAATATAAAATCCAAAAAAAAATCATTAATGCTACATAATTTATTGAACATACTGTTCACTATTTGAAATAATTTTAAAAATTTATTGAAAGTGAAATACGTATACAAACATATGCTTTGTCTAATATATGGGTATTTACAATTACAACAAAATGTAAACAATTTCAAAAAGATACCAGAAAATATGTGAATGATAAAAATTTCAAATAGAAACAGAAATATGTACCTAACTATTTTTTTTTATTTAAAAATTAAAATCGTTGCTTATTTTCTTATTATTTCATTACAGTGTATATACAATAAATACGATTTTTTATTTTCTACAAAACATTGATATCGATGTACAACTGTGTACTTTACTTACATATGTACATGGATGTTTTTTTTCAATACGTGCATCACAAGTACAATTAGGTGTACAAGGTCGATGCTGCTATTATACAGTTAATGAATTATGTGAAAAACGACACTAAATAGTAATATACCTATACCTACCTATAATTTTTTAAAAATTCATCTTGATATTCGTACATACCTTTATACAGGTATCATGTACAGGAAAGCATGCAGCGAATGCTTGTATTGTACTCGTATGCATCTATTAATTTACATATTTATGAAAAATCTAAAATAAAATAAAAAAAGAGAAAAATAATTTTTATGTTCATTACATACTATGAGAATAAAAATTATTTATTAATTTTTTCTTTTAATTATATCTTTGAATTTTATTATCATTTTTACATTTATTATTAACGTTTGTTGTTTTTTCTATTTCAAAATTTTTCTATGATTATCTTATATCATGCATGTACATACATAATATGTTTAACTTTTAATAAACATTATGTGGGGTTTTAAATGAAGAAACACTTTCCAGTACTTCCTAATACACGCCTCACTTCCTTCACTCAGTGTCTCGTAGCACAATTTTTCATATCTGTCTCTTCGTCTAAAACTCCACTATCTATTATGTACCTATACAGTGTGTACAAATGAATATATGTATAGATATTAAAATTATTACATGTGACATTGTATACCTCTAGTACACCTTTTCAAATCATGATGCACAATTCACAAGCTTTTTATGGATTATCATAAATAAATACCTATGTATGTTGCTTAGAAAAAACAACGCATGAATAAACAAAACATGTGAATGATCTACAATATACACAGATTTACATTACAATAAAAAAATAATAATAATAAATATCATCATGTATTTACCACTTGTATTAATTAATGAACACATAATTATTTGCTTAATATACTTTCACTTACAATTAAAATTTATACCTACATACACACATATTTTTATGATGAAATGAGTAACCATCGTTGAAGGGGGAAGTTGTAAAAATAACGCAAAATGTGTCAAAATAAGACTTACACTCGGCTTTCGCGTTATAAGAAATCCATAAAATTTGAAAACCAGATAACACAGAAATCGTCTTGACTCCAATTTTTAAAAACTGTTACATCAAAACCGCATTATACAATGATTGCCTGTACTTATAAATACCAAACATGGCTCTAAATATATAACTATAAAAAAGATAACACATAATTAAATACAAATAGATGGAGAAAACAAATCATTTCGAAAATTATGAGTATTCTTCGAACATTTAAATAGTATGTATGCATACATATGTACCATGATTTCTATCATGGTTAATTTGAATAATTACTCTACACACAATTTTAATGTAAATAAAATAAAAATTATTTAGCATAAATATGATAGAAAAAATATTCAAATATAAACACGTATTACGAACACAAACATTAAACGTATTTGTACTTAGTTGCAAATCACATTCGTATCATATCTGTATGAACGGCTTGCAATAAATTGTTGAAATAGGAAATAAATAAATAAAATTTCATCAAATCAATGTAACTATAATATTTTGTGTAAATAAAAATAAAAAATCAGTAAAAATCGAATAAATTAACAAACAGAAAATTTTCAAATAGCAATTTTAAACCTATAAACTTAATTAAATCACATGACTGTTTCCTCAAACTGCTTGAGATATAGAAAAAATTATAAACAGGCCATAGGGTGTCCCAGACTCAATGTTACAAAATGAAATTACCGTGTAGTTTAGAGTATTTCTAGCAAAAAATCGTTTCACATTCTCCTCTCTCACTTGATATTCATCTCTTCTGAGATATATGTATGTAGGTGGTTGAAAATTTTCGGACACCAACGTTATACAATTGACCATGTCTTTTGAATCATTCTATGTACATAGTTCATATTTACTACGTATAAAAGCTAAAGCTTGAACATTTTCAAAAAGTTATTATTCAATAAAATCAAAAAAGAAAGTCCAAAATTATTACATTCAAATCTCAAAAATTATGTTGTTCATGCAAAAAAAAGTTAGTAAAAGTTACAAAAATGGGTCGTCAAAAGATTGTCCATATATAGGTTGGTTTAAAAGATAAAGGAATATAGAACGATTTTTTTGCTAGAAACACTCTAAACTACACGACAGATTTCTTTTGTGACATTGGCTATAAGACACTCTGTAAATTGATTGATTTTAGGCCCATTATTGAGACAGCTATTAAAATATACTCAAAAATTCAAAACAAATTTTGTAGAGATCGTCATATGAAATAGAATTTAATTTTCGTTAAGTTTTTTTACAATTCTTAAAATAACTTTTGTTTTAAAGATACTAACTATTACTAGACCTATTAGTTCAACTAAAATCATTCAAAATAATTAACGGATGCTCGTTTTGAATATTTTCTATTTAATTTTTGATATTCAGTGAAAGCAGGTCAAATCGTATGTTTTTCGTCTACAACACCAAATGATTTTTTGAAAGTGCTTTTGTTTTTGAATTGAATTAATTAAATTCATTTTCGTTTCAATCAAATTATTATTTTAAAAGACATCAAAGTATCTAAAACGATAACGTATTTATCAATTTTTCGTTTTGTTTAATCAACTGGTAAAATTTTTTGAAATGACTAAAATTATTTACATTTTACAGTAAAACAAAAACAAAAAAAATGAATTTTATGAATATTCTATTCAAACAGAATCAACCAACTTTAAATACTCAAATCGAACAAGACAATGAATTTTTACAAAGAATTTTTTTTTTTTTTTTAATTCTATTTTTAGCAAAATTTTGTTATTATTTATTTAACCATTCAATATTGAAAATATTTTTAATTAATTTTCCAAACAATAACAATCAAATGCTGTTTAACGAACATATTTTGAATTTTTTTCAAAAAATATTATTAAAAACACTCTTCGAATTTACAAAAATTATTACAAAATAAATTTTTCTCTTTTAAATTTATTTAAAACGTAAAATTTTATTTAAAATAAATAAATGAATCAATAAATTAAAAAAAAAAAAAGTTTTTTTCAATATTTTCTCTCAATATGAAATTTTTTCTTTTTCTATTTTTCATTTTGCGTCAGATACATATTTTCTAATCTGTATTTTTGTTGCTATTTTCTTTTTTATAGCTAAAAAAATAAAAATTTTAAAATTTGTTCAATTGAAATTTTTATGAATTTTTTCCGGACAATATTTAGAAAAAAAATTAATAAAATAAAGGAAATAAAATTTCTGTTATTTCTAAGTTTTTGCATACAGAAATAAACCAAATGGAAAATTTCCGTCACTTAGAAAATTTAGTAGCTAACGTATATAAAATTCTAAACAGAACACAATTGATTGTGTAAAGAGTCACACATTACATAAAATTGTAATTTATTCAAGAACCAAAAAAAAACAATCAATAAATTTTTTTTTTTCTTATTTTGTTTTTTCAGATGGGTAACGTTTTATGTAAAAATAAGAAAAGTCATACACAGGGTAGTAGAAGTACACTTGATGGAATTTTGGGACGCTGTACACAAGTATGTTTTCAAATAATTTTCCGATATTCTATTCAAAAACAGTTTATGATTATTTTCCATTTTTTTTTCCAGATATGCCATAATCCGATCAGCAAAAAGAAACATTTCTGGGATAAACAAATGTAAGTTATAGTGTGTATAAATTAAAAAAATAAATAAAAACATTCTATGATGTATAATTTGTATTCATGTTTAGATTGGAAACATCGCCACCATGTAGAACTCAACCAAAATCGAATACAGATTCAGGTTGGAATACAGTTGGTTTAAGTGTTCCTGATGGTTCATCTGAACATCCAGTTGCTCCACCTCGAAAAAAACGTACAAAAGAATTAAAAACAGAATCAACTGAGACAAAATTTATTACTGATGACAATGAAGAAGATCAAAACAAAAATTCTGAAATCGAAAATAAAGTGATTACAAATATACCTGCTGTTGATAAAATAAATGTTTCAGAAGAAATTGTAATCACAGAAGAAATTAAAATTCCAATTGCTGAAGTTGAAATAAAGGATAATACTGTAGAAAATGAAAAAATAGATGATTCAACGGAAACAAAAATTAGTATGACAGAAGATAAAAAATCTGCATCACCAATACGTAGTATATTAAAAATAGGTAATAAGAAATCTGATAAATTTTTTGGTGAAAATTTATCAGAATGTTTATCAAATGAACCAATTACAGAAGCAACAGATTATGAAAAAGGACAAACATTACCTCTAACAAGTAGCCAACAAGAAATAAAAAAAGAAGATGAACAGAAAACAGAAAAGGTCGATGAACATCCTTTGAAAACATCCGAAGAGAAACCACAAAATGAAGATGCAAAAGATGAAAGTGATCATCATCAAGTAAAAATAGAACATGTAAAAAATTCTGAAGAAATGGAGTACCAAATTAATAAAGAAAAAGGAAATCTCCTTTTTGCAATTGAAAGTCAAGTCCCTAAGAAATTCACAGAATTAGATACTGATATGAAACCAGTCGAAGAAGAAATTATTGTCCCAGTTCGTCGTCATAGTCATCACATCTGTGATGATGAAACACAACTTCATGATGTATTACATCGTCATAAAACATCATCAGGATCAGATGTTGTTCCACCGAAAAAACCACAACGTGATTTTTCTAAATACAGAAAATCAATAGAAATACCAAAAACAGACGATCAGTTGGTAATAGATTCCACGACTCTTCCAAATGAATCTAAAGATGAAACGACTAAACTTAAATCTGATGAAACACTTGAAAAGAATTCAAACATGAGCAAGAATGATGAGATCTTAGAGTCATACTTAACTTCAGACATAATTGAAGCAATTTCAAAAGAAACAAATGATTCACCTATGTCGCCTGAAGAATATCTTCCAGAGGACTACACAAATTCAAGTAATGATGGATCATCTCAATTTATTGTTAATTCAAAGTTGACAGAGAAAAAATCTACAAAGACTCAAAGTGAATTACCGATAAATAAAATCGTTGAAACACCACCAAGTCCGCATACCGAACCAAAAGACGAAAATAAATTAAATTTACGTTTAGAGGATAAAACTGAATATTTACCAAATTATGAAGAAGCTACTGGAATTCCTAGATTTGAAACAAAGTCTTCATCAATTACAATTGAAATAACACCGCAACAACCTTCTGATCCTCAGCTGTCTGTACATAGTGAAACCAAAAAGCCTCTTCCAATTGATCCTGGTTTCCACAGAAAAGTATCATCTACCAAAGATATATCAAATGCCATAAAAACGTTTCTATCAAAAGAGGATCATGATCCAAAAGAAATATTAAAAGTGTTAGAAGAAGAATTTGGTAATCTTTTAAATTCCTCATGTTTATCATCTGAAGATCAAGAATTAATCAAAAAACTTCGAGAATCTGCACAAACAGCAGAATCTAATGACAATCAAATAAATGAAAATAAAAATGATGAAGAAATAGAAATTAAAATTTCAGATCAGGATAAAAATAAAATTCAACCAATTAAAATAGAAACACAATTAGATTTAAAATCTCCGGGTATTATAAGTAATGTATTGTATGGTGGTAAACGTAGACATAGTATTGATGACTTAGATACTTGGTTCTCTCCCAGTTCAATTGAAAATTCTGAAAATGATGACAATATTGTATGTAGAAAACGAGAAATCAGTCTTCCCAATACACTTGAATCAAGTTTTGATATAACGAAAACTTCTTTAAATTTAAATAAAGAAATTCAAATCAATGTAAATAATAATGATGAAACACCGAAAAAGATTAATACTGAAAAATTTATATCAAATAAAAATGATCATTCTCCTTTATTAAAATTTCTAGAGAATGAAAAAGCAACTTATAATCATTAAAATGAAAATATAAAAAACGTATTCCAAAATAATTTACAATTAATTATTTATTGGAACATACGCATACATAAATTACGTTAATGTTATTATAAGTACTATATAATTTTATAATTAAGAGAACAATATTGGTGCATAAATAAATTAAATCTTTAATCTGTAACAATTCTAAGTAAATATGTTTGTCAGTATATATATAATGTACATGTATGTTATTATTGTTATAAATTTCTTACATAATAATCAAAATCACAAATTTTAGTCTGAGTAACTATATGTATGTGTATTACACACGCTTATGTACACATATGCTCGTATACAAAAATACATATCTACATACATATAAAATTTATGATAAATTGATGATATAATAAATAAAAGTAAAAGTTAATTAATTTAAATAATTACTTGCGATTTTCTTTAATTTTCTCAATAAACGTCTGTTTTACCTTAGTTATTAGATGAACAAAATTTCAGATTGAGGAAATGACCGTTACAAAATCGTCACATTAACATCCGTATCTAATGTCCGTATCCGCCATAGTATCCACAATCATCAACAATTTGCAAAAAATATAGAATTCAGCTGTTTCAGACAGCTGGAGTACGAACATATCCATACATACATATTACATATACGTACACATGAAATATGTATGTATATGATAGGTGAGAATAGATCAAGTGTGTGTTGTGTTTGTGCAATCAAATGTCAGCTTTTACATTAAAGATAAAAACTTATAAAACACTTTCAAATTGGATTGATCAACCTCATACATGCGTCACTTCCTTCACCCGATGTCTCATAAGACAATTTTTCGCATGTGTCTCATAAAAGTCACTTCGTCTAAAATCCTCCATACACATTTCACGTACGTGTTCTACAATATCCATATACATGTATGATTTCAAAATTCTTCCAATAAATTGTTCCAGTTGGAAAAATATGATTTCTAATTCAAATTAACTTCAAACTGTTTAAACAATTTTTTTCTGATTATAATGAGATCTTCCTCGATTTTTACTTCTACAACGAAAATTAATAAAAGATTGTTTGATATTAATGTACTTTAAGACTTTTATTTTTCAAAATGAACAAATTACCATGATTTAATGTTAATTTAATCGCCTCAGCTATATTGTACTATAAACAATATCCCAAATTCTCAACACTTCAATTCGAACTTGATTGAACATCAGACTTCCAGTTCATGTTGTATACATGGTAAATTATCATATTGACGTTGACATTTTTTTCTTGTATTCAATATTTATCTCCTTAATCGGTATCGGCCCAATTGAATACTTGCGAAAATTAATAAATTGTTTAACTAAAAATTTAAAAAAGTGTTCAATTAATCTAGGTATTAATTTATTTTGAATAATATTTGTTTTAATTTTCATTCATAATTTGTATTTTATACATCGTGTATTTAGACATACTTAGCAATTTAAAGCTTCCATGGTAGTCATTTTGGGCCTGATATAAATAAGAAAATAACTTTAAATTGTTAAAAAAAAATCGTGTGATAATAAAATTTCATTTAAATTGTAAATAAGTATGAACATTAAAATAGGAACATTACATTTCATATTAGGAATAACTTTTCTATCTCAGTTCATTTTAACCAAAGGTTAGTCCAGACACAAGCATTAAATAATATATACGATTCATTCAATAAAAGAAAATGAATTTTCTAATTTCAGGTTCAAAAGCAAAATATGTTACTTGTGGCTCAGTAATAAAATTATTAAATCCAGACTATGATGGAGCCCGTCTACATTCTCATGATGTGAAATATGGATCGGGTTCTGGTCAACAATCGGTTACAGCAACTGAAGTAAAGGAGGATATAGGAAGTCATTGGGTAGTCAAAAATCGAACAGGAAAATTTTGTAATCGAGGTGATATCATAAAATGCGGTGATGTTATTAGATTAGAACATTTGACGACAAAGAAGAATCTACATTCTCATATTTTTTCATCACCTTTATCTGGAGAACAAGAAATTTCATGTTATGGAAATAATGGAGAAGGTGATACTGGAGATCACTGGGAAGTAGTGTGTAGTGGTAATAGCTGGGCTAGAGATGATACAGTTAAATTCCGACATGTCGATACAGGAGTGTACTTAGGATTATCAGGTCGTTCATTTGGACGACCGATTAGCGGTCAAATGGAAGTTGTTGGCTTTAATAGTGCAAGTAGCGGTAGTAGATGGATAACTGCTGAAGGATTATATATTGTTCCCAAAGATTCCTCACATTTAGGTTATCAACATACTGAATTATAAGAAATTTTTTCTACTACATCTTAATAGATACATACATATATAAATGTGCACTTTGAAAATGTCACTTACATTTAAAATTATTTTTGTTAATTGAATTTGTGATTTTTGATTTTTTTTTTCATTTTTATGTACAAAAGAACTTCATTAATATTGAAATAAAAATATATTTGGATTTTTTACCACAAGATCGAATGTATAATTGTTTAACATTGCTTTTTTTAATTTTCTATTACAGAGATTTTATCTATGTGTATTTTATTTTAAAATAATTTTAATTTTTATTTTTGAAGCTTATTCCATGAAGCTTCAATTGAGAAAACATAAAAATAATTAAAACAATCCGTTAAATTTGTATAAAATAAAACCGAAATCAATTTTTTAAAATATTGATTTTGTTTATGTTTTCAAAAAAAAGAAGTCAATTTTACTTCTCAGTCTCACGTTGGACCTTTACATAAGTACATACACATACATATGTGTAACCCTGTTACTCTGAGATACACAAAAAAAAATTCTTATAAATGATCTAATCTATTTGAACTTATAGACAACTTTTCAAATTACTGTTAGCTTTGATTTTTTTTTTTTTTTTGTTTCTTAAAAAAAACTTCTACATACTATCCAAAACTAAAAGCTTAGAAAGATTTTACTCTGATAATTCTCAGTTAATTTTATTGATCGTATGACATAATGTACAAGAAATTCGTTATTGACTTATTAATCGTAAAATATACGTATGTTGTATTTTTTATAGGCTAAAAAAAATCTGTTATTGAAATCTCTAATCATCTTGTGTTTGTAGTTTGTTTTTATTATATTCACTTTAATCATCATCATCAATAGTGCCAAATGTGAGCCAAAGCGTAATAATTTTGATCGTTTCTTTCGAAAATTCGATTGCGAATAGGACCTAAATTGACCATTTGTTTTGAGTTACTTGTTGTTGTCAGCAAATAGAGTCGATCAGTATTACATTAAGCTCTTGCAAACATAATCAATTCTTCATTTGTCTGTGCCTGGTATCGAACCTGGGCCCACTTACTTCAGAAGTCCATACTCCACCTATTGAACTACTGATGATCACCCTATACCTGTAGTTTCTTTTATTCACTTATAATAATACGTATATGTAAAAAGATACTTTGGTTTCAAGGTATGTACAGTATAATTTGTAATAAATTTTTCTTTGATGTATCAAACCAACAAGTGACCTGTGGTATAAATTGTTGAAAGCAAAACAAAATAAAAAAAAAAAAAAACATCATCTACTCTTTTAGATTATGCATTGTACGTATCATATTGTATGTGTGTATTATAACACAATTTTAAAGCTAAGACTAAATAATAGAGCTCTAAAATGGTATTCAAAATATAGTGGGGACTTTGAGGAAATTACATATAATTATTTAATTTTTTTTTTCTTTTTTTTTTTTCTTTTTTTAAATATATGTACAAAAGACTAAGACACCAAAAGGCAAAAAGATAGTGGTAAATGACGAAATAAGACAGTTACACATAGAGCCAATATGTGAAAGATACAAAAGATTTCAATTCAGTCAGAGTTAATGGAAAAGCAAGAAACTTGTACAGCAAGTTGAATTAAAAAATATAGAAGCAAGCAAAAGAAAACAAATAAGAAATAAAATATTCAACATTCACATATAATTGTATAAATTGGTTGAATGGTGTACGATGACGAATTATTTCTTTTTCATTTTTCAAAATTAAAAAAAAAAATTTTTTTTCAATTTTTAAAAAAATTTTTCTTGTTAATTTAAAAAGTATAAAAATTAATTTTTATTTAAAAGTGAAAAAAAAAATAGTTAATAATTTATAGTGAAGGAATTTACATGCATAGAAAATAATTAGAAAAATTTTATACGAAATTATTTTAAATTTAGTTCAAATTTTATTTAAAGGAAAAAAGTGAATAAAAATTCAATTTTTTTTATTTTTATATTTATTACGTGTATTAGTGTTTGTGTATGCTGTGCTGTGTGTTCACTTTTAAATATCATTTTTCTTGGTTTGAATTTATTTTTATTTTTTGATTTCATATTAATTTTATTGTTATGTGCTGTTGTGTTGTACAAGAATTCTGCTAAGCTACTGGCTGTTGCTGTTGTTATTGTTGCTACATATATCCAAATTAAAGAATTGCATAGTCGTGTGTTAATTTGATATTTTCCTTTTGAAAAATACAAAAATTTTCATTTTAAAATGAATTAAAATGTCGACATTAGAAAATTATTAAATTTCCATTTTTTGTGTTTTTTAAATAAACGGACAGTTAGAAATGGTCGTTATCATGTTTAAAAAAATTTTAAATTTTTAAATAAATTTTAACTCAATTAAATAATACTTAAAAAAAGAAATTCAGGAGTTACAGAAGAAAAATAGAAAAAAATATTTCTAAAAGAAAAAAAAAATTGTTTTTTTTTTGATTTTAGGTAAGTTTGAGTACCCAGTAACATTCCTAATCTAGCAATTTTTTAACAGAATATCACTTTTATTTTTTTTTTCTTATTTGTAACGTACATATTATACTTAAATTTCCTGTATGCCTAGTGTTTAAGAAAATATTTTTAATGCATAAAGACATTAAATACAGTACATACGTGTATAAATATGGTGTATAGAGTATATCTTACAAGGACAAATTTAATAGGCCGGATCACTTTGTACTTTCACTTTTATTTGAAAAAAACAAAAACAACAAAAAATCAAAAGAAAAAAAAAAACTTGTAATTATAATACAACAACAACAATAATAAAAGCAACACTCGTGTTACTGTATTTAAAAATCTAGACTTTTATAAATATACAGTTGTTGTCTTACTAAGATACCTTCTTAGAGTTAATATGTAAAAAGTATATAGTTACCATGATCGATGTTGCTTTACGTTACAATTATATATACGTTCATGTGTATTTTTTTCTGATTTTTTTAAAGTTGTTTTTGTTGTTGTTTAAAATAACTTTTGAATTTACATACAGCCAAACGTATGTAAATGGCTTATATTTATACCATCAGTTATGCTGTGTTATGTTATGTTTCGTTGCATGTACGTATACATAACAACCTATTCTATATATATTAAATTTTCTATATATAGTGTTACAACTATTACACTGTTAGCAATATTAGGTATATACATACATATATGCATAATGTACCTGTAATTACATCGTAAATGTACACGTATTTTTATTATGTTACGTGTGTAACAATTCAAATTTTAAATACATGTTTGGAAAAATGCACTATATATGTATACCGATGTTGTATACCAAGACGAAAGCTAATAAAATTACACATGTACAATAGTAACAATTTTTTTTCTTCATTTCGACTTTCTAATCTAATTAAAAATAAAAATATTTAAAAGAGAAAAAAAAAACTGAAAAACAAAGAAGAAATATTTTTCAATTAACAAATTGTGAATTTTTTAAAAGTATTTTTATTTTTCGAAATGTAACATATAGAAATGAACAAATGATTGTGTAATACGTGTGCAGATATACAGAAAAATAAGACAAAACATTGATATGTATTTTAATGTACAATCTTGATTTGGAATTTCTCACATGAATCACGTCAAGTTTTTTTATTTGGGGTACTTTCTATATTTTCTAATTATTCGAATTACATTACGCATATATCAATGCCTATCAATATTATATGCATTCAATTTCAGTAATTTAAAATGGCTATTCTGGTCGTATTTAGCAGAATTTGTTAATTTAATATTCTGTTAAATGTTAATCTTCATGAGTAATTTATAAACCTCAAATTCAAAATTTTATATAAACGTTATCTACCTACTTGCTGACAAGAAAGACTCTGATTAGTTTTAAACAAAAGATTTGAATGATTTCATGGTTTTTTACTTAAATACTAGATCTTGCAATTCAAGAAATTGTTTTACAAATTGTTGTACAGAAATACATGTACAGCATTTACTTCTTATCTGAACTCGCGAAAACTAATTAAAAAAAAAAGAAAAACGATTTTATCTTTTTCATTTCTATAAATTGCAACAATTTCATTATTCAAAATCTACTTTGTAACGAATCCTTAATATATTCTGCGACATTTAACAGAATATATAATTGAAATACAAAAAAATTTAATTGAATATTCCATTTTTGTAACTGAAAAATTTATTATTAAATAAAATAGATAAATACCAATGCATAAATCAATGAAATGAATCATGTTATTTTCTTATTTCTAAAATATGTACTTTAACAAAAAAATAATAATAATTATGCCACATTTTTATACACTTTTATACTCTATCTTGTTTGTAGGCAACACATTCCATGGTTGTTGCTAATTTTCTTTGTTACAGGAGAAACCTATAAAAATGTCATATAATAACTTTTTTAAATGCATGCACACACATACATACATTGTTATCTAAAGTACAAAATTAGTGCTATTAATTTTCTTTTTGAGCTGTTTCTAGTGTTCAGATATCAAATAAGGTGTCTCAGAAATGACTCGAAGGTCATTTGAAATATTTTTTGTTTTGATTTTTGTTTTTGTAGACCACACATTTTCATGATTTCTGAAAGTATATTATACCTCTATGTCCATTTAGTCGACTTCAAGTAAAAAAACACCCTATACCTCCACATTATAAGACACCATGACGCATTTTTGCATAAAAGTCTATTACGAAGATAATATAATATTGTCTTTTAATCTATTATTAAACTTATACTCTGTCCATTGAACCAGTTAAGGCCTTATGGTAATACAAATGTCTTTTTTCTTCTTTCATGATTTCTAATTAGAGTATTTCTCAAATAGTATTACCAAAATCTTCGAAACTTTCATACAAAACCAAATGAATTTTTTAAATATCAATATACCTTTATGTAGCGTCCATAAGGCCTAGTGGACACTGAATTAATGGACAGAGTATACAATTGTTACAGAAAAAAAAAATATTAAAGCTATTAGCAAAAAAAGCATAATCAAAACAAAAGTACTTCATCTACACACACTTATACAGACGTATGCATATGTATGTGCATATATGTTTGAAATTATGTTATAATGGTATATAAAATATTTTTACTAAAATATCTGTAACTTGTACTTTTAGTTACCTTGATGGATAAATTATGACTTTTTAAGACCGGTTTTACTTTTAAAAAACTTTTAAAAAAACATGTTTTATCTCTCAACTCAACAGTATCCAACATTCTGTTACTGTTTTATTTGTAAAAATCAAAAGTTAAGTGAAATTATTATTATTAAAAAGACTTTATATTGAAATGGTACACCACCACCATATAACATGCGATTGTATAGGCAAGTAGGTGGTATGTGGTAATGTGGTTGATATTTCCCTTGTAAAATATATAAATGATACTATTAAAAATTTAAAAATATGCAATGTATCCAATCTATAAATATACATACATATATATACAAATGTACAAATTTTGCAAAATTTAAAGTTTTTATTTATTAATATAAATAAAAAATTTCAATATGAAAAAACTAAAAAAAAATCAAAATCAGAAAAGCACGTAAAGAATATATGTATGTATCTACCTACATTTAATTATTTCTTAAACCGTTATGTGTATACAACATACGTAATCACATATGTACATATGTATTCTGCAAACTTGTGTGTAGTTGTGAAACAAAAATATACTCATTTAATTAACGAAAAGATTTTATTACATTAAAAAATTTAATCAACTGTTATAAAGCTTAAAATTTTAATTAATAAACGTGACGAATATTAGAAAAAATAACGTTTTCAAATTTAAACTTTGAATTTTAACGAATTTTATTTTATTTTATTTTTTTTGTAAATGTGAAGAATTTCTTCTGATATTTTTCTGTTACAAGATGCTACAAGGACATTTTATTCAAGGTCATTTTAAACATAATTTCATTTATTTATTTATTTTTTTTTTATTTCAGAAGGTTTTTGTTTTCTTTTTAATAAGAATATAGTATACGATGTCTGCTATAAGGCATCGACCATTGTCTTCTCCTGGTTCAGGTGATAGTGATAATAATTTTTCAGATGATGAAAGTACACCATTAACCCACGATATTTATGGCGGAAGGTAAAAAAATAAATAGAAACCAACAAATAAATCAAGAAATTGCAACAATTTTAAAATTAATGTTCTTTTTATATAGCCAACGTACAATACAAGAAACAAAAGGATGGGATGTATTCAGAGATCCACCTTTAAAACAAGATAGCGGTTCAACTGCAAATCAAGCATGTCTAGAATTTACAGTGAAAATTTTAAAAATTTTTGCATACCTAATTACATTTGTTATAGTACTAGGAGGTGGAGTCGTTGCTAAAGGCTGTGTTTTATTTATGACATCACAATTACGTAGAGATAGAAAGTTACAATATTGCAATAAAGATTTAGTAAGTGTATTTGTTCTGTTTCTCTTGACGCATGTTTTATCCGCTGTGTGAGGTTAATTAAATTTAAAAATATTTTTAAATTTTCCAGGGTCGAGATAAAAGTTATCTGGTAACATTACCAGAAGAAGAACGGATAGCATGGATATGGGCGATCATTATAGCATTTTCAATACCAGAAGTAGGAGCATTAATTAGAGCGGCTCGTATCTGCTTTTTTAAATCATACAAAAAACCATTATCGTCACATTTTTTATTTTGCGCATTAATGGAAACACTGCACACTCTTGGTGCAGTATTGCTTATGTTTGTCGTTTTCCCAGAATTAAATGCCATTCAAGGAGCAATGCTTACCAATTGCTTATGCTTTGTTCCGGGAGTCTTTGGTTTACTATCTCGTACTTCCAAAGAAGGTAAACATGTAGTAAAAGTTATCATAGATATTGTGGCGATTGCAGCACAAGTGACTGGATTTGTTGTTTGGCCACTGTTAGAAAATCGACCAGTATTATGGATTATACCAATTGCTTCAGTAATGATATCATGTGGTTGGTGGGAAAATTATGTTACTTCTCAAACATCGGTTGGCCTAATTAGATCAATGGGTCGCGTCAAAGATGAACTCAGATACACAAGATATTTTAATAGTTTATTCTTATCCATTTGGAAAGTAATTTTCTTTTTCTGTGCAACTTTATTTACTGGCTGGATACAAGGAGATGATCCTGCAAACATATTCACTTTATTCGGTGAAGGTTTTGGACCACATAAAATTGTAGTCAAAGAAGTACCTTTATCTGTAGCTCAAACTTTACCCGATTTATTGGAAACATCTCAAGTTGGAGATACCATTGAAATCGATGCTTTACATAATACGGTCATTTATGTATTACTTATTCAAGTATTAGCAGCATATTTATGTTATATTTTTGGAAAATTTGCTTGCAAAATCCTTATTCAAGGTTTTAGCTATGCTTTTCCTGTAAATTTAACAGTTCCAGTAGTCGTATCATTACTCATCGCAGTATGTGGAATTAGAATTGGAGATCCATGCTTTTTCCATGACACCATTCCCGATTATTTATTCTTTGAAAGTCCTCCAGTATTTCGTCTCACCGACTTTATTTCAAGACAAATGGCATGGGCTTGGATATTATGGCTGTTTTCACAAACTTGGATAACAATACACATTTGGAATCCAAAATGTGAACGTTTAGCAACTACTGAAAAATTATTTGTCTGTTCTATGTATCATTCACTTTTAATTGATCAGTCCATGGCTTTAAATAGGAGACGTGATGATCAATCTGATGTTAAAACAGAGGTAAATTTTTAAAAATTTGAATATGCAATACAAAATGATTTGAATTTAAACCAATTTAAAATATACTTAGGATTTGGCTGAAATTGAAAAGGAAAAAGGCGATGAATATTATGAAACAATTTCTGTTCATACTGATGGATCAGCCATACAAAAGCCAAGTATCAAGTCTTCAGATCATATTACCAGAATTTATGCATGCGCTACTATGTGGCATGAAACTAAAGATGAAATGATGGAATTCTTGAAAAGTATAATGCGAATGGATGAAGATCAGTGTGCACGACGTGTAGCACAAAAATATCTTCGTGTTGTCGATCCTGATTATTATGAATTCGAAAGTAAGTAATAATTATTCTAATGTTCTATTCCTTTTTCTAATTGCAATTTATATATTATCTTTACAGCTCACATTTTTTTCGATGACGCTTTTGAAATATCAGATCACAGTGATTCTGATATTCAAGTAAATCGTTTTGTAAAATTATTAGTATCAACAATTGACGAAGCTGCTTCAGATATTCATCAAACGAATATTCGTCTTCGACCTCCAAAAAAATACCCGACTCCGTATGGTGGTCGTTTAGTTTGGACCCTGCCAGGAAGAACAAAAATGATTGCACATTTAAAAGACAAAGACAGAATTCGTCATCGCAAACGTTGGTCTCAAGTCATGTACATGTATTACTTATTAGGCCACCGTTTAATGGAACTTCCGATTTCTGTTGATAGAAAAGACGTTATGGCAGAAAACACATATTTGTTAACATTGGATGGTGATATCGATTTTCAACCCAGTGCTGTAACTTTACTTATAGATTTGATGAAAAAGAACAGAAATCTTGGAGCAGCTTGTGGACGAATTCATCCAGTGGGATCAGGTCCGATGGTATGGTACCAAGCTTTCGAATATGCGATTGGTCATTGGCTTCAAAAAGCTACAGAACATATGATAGGATGCGTTTTATGTAGTCCAGGATGTTTTTCTCTTTTCCGTGGTAAAGCACTGATGGATGACAATGTCATGAGAAAGTACACGACGAGATCTGAACAGGCACGTCATTATGTACAATACGATCAGGGAGAAGATAGATGGCTTTGTACACTTTTACTACAAAGAGGATACCGTGTAGAGTATTCAGCTGCGTCAGATGCATACACACATTGTCCTGAAGGTTTTAATGAATTCTATAATCAGCGTCGTCGATGGGTGCCTTCGACACTTGCTAACATTATGGACTTACTAACGGATTATAAAAGAACTATCAAAATTAACGACAACATTTCACTTTTGTATATCTTTTACCAAATGATGTTAATGGGTGGTACAATTCTTGGCCCAGGAACGATATTTCTTATGTTGGTGGGAGCATTCGTAGCAGCATTTAGAATTGACAATTGGACCTCTTTCCATTACAATATCGTTCCTATCCTATTGTTCATGTTGGTGTGTTTTACGTGCAAGTCGAATATTCAATTATTGGTGGCTCAAATTCTATCGACCACTTATGCATTGATTATGATGGCAGTAATAGTTGGTACAGCTTTACAACTTGGTGAAGACGGTATTGGAAGTCCTTCAGCTATATTTTTGATATCTATGTCAGGGTCATTTTTCATAGCAGCATGTTTACATCCACAAGAATTTTGGTGCATTACAGCCGGTCTCATATATTTACTTTCCATTCCCTCAATGTATCTATTGTTAATTTTATATTCCATCATCAATTTAAATGTTGTATCATGGGGAACTAGAGAAGTCGTAGCGAAAAAGACTAAAAAAGAATTAGAAGCAGAAAAGAAGGCTGCCGAAGAAGCAGCAAAAAGAGTTAAACAAAAGAGTTTGTTAAGATTTTTACAAGGAAATGTCGGAGAAAATGATGATGACGAAGGTTCTTTAGAATTTTCATTTGCTGGATTATTCCGATGTATGTTTTGTACACATGGAAAAACAAGTGATGAAAAAGTTCAACTCAGACATATAGCTGGCACACTGGATGCTATTCAAAAGCGTTTGGAAACTCTTGAAAGGGCTATTGATCCTCACGGTAATCATCATAGAAGACGAACAACATCAGCAGGTTCAAAAGATCATAATCTAAGTTCAGTAGCTGAAAAGCACAGAGATGAAAGCGAAGATTCTGAATCACAAACAACAGAACATCCAGAAGAACGTGATTTTCTTACTAATCCGTATTGGATCGAAGATCCAGAACTTCGTAAAGGAGAAGTTGATTATCTTTCCAGTAGCGAAATTCAATTTTGGAAGGATTTAATTGATAAATATTTGTATCCAATCGATCAGGATAAAGATGAACAGGTAATTGTTTTTTTAAAAATATTTAAAAATTTTTTTCAAGTTTATTTTAAGACCAAAGAGAGAGAGAGAAAGAGTAAAAATATACAAGAAAAATTACAAGAAATTCATTTTAAAAAAACAAAATCCTCGAGAATAATTTTAAATCCACGAATTGATTTTATTTTCCTGTGGACGGAATTATCAATTTAATCTTTTAGGCTAGAATAGCTGTTCAGTTAAAGGAATTACGTGATTCAGCGGTATTCGCATTTTTTATGGTAAATGCACTATTCGTATTAATTGTATTCTTATTACAATTAAATAAGGACAGTATTCATATTAAATGGCCACTAGGTGTTAAAACAAATATAACATATGATTCTTCAACGCAAGAGGTAAATTAAAATAACGGGATTTCGGCAATTATTTATCAGGATTTATACATGAGATTAAATTAAATTTCATTGAATAATAAATACATACATATATGTATGTATGTACATACGTATATTAAAAATTATTAATAATCTTAGAACTCTGTTCAAAGGAATCAAAAAAAACTTATTTTTTTCAAGTACACATCAAAGTATGAATGAAATGTTAAGAAGATGAATCTTTTTATTCTTATAATAAGTATAATTTAAGTTTTTTATTATTAAAACTGATAAAATTGCTCGAATTCCCGATTAATACAAATTTTACTAATATATATTTTTGTTTTCTTTTTTTTTTGTTTTTGTAATTTAAAAAAAAAAAATTTACGTAATATATGGATACGACAACGGCTAAATTGTGCTTTTAAAATAAATGTATAAACATCTACCTAAAAAAAAAAAATAAATATATTTAAACAAAAAAAAAATATACAAATTGAATAATTAATCGATATACAAACAACCAAAATATCAAATATGTACTACATTCAGGATCGAATTGCACGCGATCTTATCGAATTAAGGAATAAATCAGTATTTGCGTTTTTCATGTTCAACGCATTATTTGTCCTGATCGTGTTCTTATTACAACTCAACAAAGATAAATTACATGTTGAATGGCCGCTTGGCGTTAAGACGAATATAACATTCATTGAAGAAACATCTGAGGTTGAATTAATTTATAAAAAAAAAAAATTTTTTTAATTTAAAATTAAAATTTTTCTATATATACATATATATACATACATAATATATATACAATATATAAATTTTCCTGTGATTACTATTATTTACTATAATTATATTAATTAATTATGGTGCTAACATACATTTATTTTATAATATTTATTACAGTTCACATATATATATATTTCAAAGGTACTCGTTACATTTAATAATTAATTAACAAAATCCTTATATTACATGTATCTATTTTCACGGGATGTTTTATTCTAATTTTCTTTAAAAAAAAAAATTTTTTTTTAAATTTACTTATTTAATTTTTTTTTTAAATGTACATACAAATATATACAAAGTACACAATATGTATTATATAAATGAAAAAGATGAATTTACATGATTTTTTCATCATACAAAAAAAAAATAACGATTAAATTAATAGAAACGACTTTAAAAATAATCTAGAGTGTTAATACATACACATTTTCCATTGCATTTTGTTTATTATTGAGATATATTTGATATCTCTAACTAAATCATCATAATCGCATCATCATCTTCCCTTTTTACTCCTCTGGAGCATAGGGTAATCCTCATTGTGATGATTTAACGTAGATTCCGGATCTCTAGTAATTCTTTTGCCAGAATAATGAGTAGCAATAGTATGATAACGACGTTTATCCTATAATCCAATGTAAAAGAGACGCTCAATTAGGTTCAACGAACAGAAATTAGTCTTCAATTTTTTTAAATTTTGTATCACTCATACAAAGTTATAGAAGTACATTTTATACCGAATGTCTTCAAAACTAAATTAATTTTTTTAATTATAAATGTTAAAAGACGAAGACAAGAAATATTCGGCTCTATCGACATTATAAAATATATAAAAACCACGATTAAATCAAATAAGTGCAACATACACGTGTACAAACTGCAATGAATATATGTATGTGGTAACATATTGTGCTTGAATTTATTTTTAAAGTTTTTTCTATTAATTATCAAAAAAAAAATCCTCAATATTCAAATATCTCACACAATATTCGTAACTCGAACATCATAAGGAAATATTAAATACAATGGTAATATAATTTAACCGACACTGCATCCTGGAATGTTATTACATAGACATATAATTATTATTATTGTTGTTATTATGTTCTGGAAATTATTTTCTTTTTTTTTTTTTGGTTTCGGTTTCCTTTTTATCAATTTAATTTTTAATTTTTCTAATCAAAAATTTCCATTTGGTTTTTTTTTTAAATTAATAAACGGTTATTTTTTTGAATTTTTATGATTTCTTCTTTTATACATGAGCAAAAGTTTCTCTTCAAATTACATACATACATTATTTACATTACATTTTTGTTTTTCTTTAATTTTCTTTAATAATTTTAAATAAACAAAAAAATGTTCGCACGTTAAAAAATAAAAATAAAACAAAAACTAAATAATAATAATTATAATACAAAAATGATGCATTATTCTTCTTCTTTTTAATTGGTTGTGGTAATCGACTTATTATTATTTTTTTTTATACATATATATATATGTGCTTGCACTGTTTACAAAACACGACGATTATGTATACGTACAATCAGTACAATGTATTTAATCACATATTTCAAATTTTAATTACAATTCTTTAAAAAAGTGCAATTATCATGCCATAATTATGAAAATAACAAAAAATTAACGTAATAATAAAAATTTTTTAACTGAAATTTTTTTAATTAAATTTCATTAAAAAAAACTAACGAATATTTTTTTAAATTTTTAAATAAATTTTTAATTTATAATTAATTCAATATAATTTTTATATTCAAAGTAAACAGGCATTTTTGCACTTTTTTTTTTGTTTTTGCAAATTGAGAAAAAGTAAAATTTCTCAAATAAAATTTTAACGTCGATTACGTATACATCACATAAATATTTTATAATTAGAAAAAAACACGCAAGCACAATATCACACACATTTTGCATCCTTTCCAAAATTTATATTGCTAACATTTATAACATGTTATGCACATAAGCCGGATAGTATCGACTTTTTTTTTGTTTGGTTGTAATTCAAATTTTTATACAAGAATCAATATTTGATTTTAATTTAAATATTTTTTTATTTTTATTTTCTTAATTCATATTTATAACAACAACAACAAAATGAATAGGTTTTAATTACCAAGGAATATCTTCAATTGGAACCGATTGGTCTTGTATTTGTATTTTTCTTTGCACTCATATTGGTTATACAATTCATAGCAATGTTATTCCATCGTTTTGGTACTTTATCACATATTTTAGCATCAACAGAAATTAATTTCTGTTTTAATAAAAAATCTGAAGACTTATCACAAGATGCACTCATAGATAAAGTAAGTCAAATGCATAAAGCAAAAAATTATTGTTAATTTTTCATTGATAATTTAATTCAATAAACAGCATGCAGTTGAAATCGTTAAAAATCTTCAAAGATTACAAGGCATAGATGGTGATTATGATAATGATTCTGGTAGTGGACCAGATCGTATTGCCAGAAGAAAAACTATACAAAATTTAGAAAAAGCTCGTCAGCCACGACGACAAATTGGTACATTAGATGTCGCATTTAAAAAGCGTTTTCTAAAACTCACAGCTGATGAAAATAATCCAGGTGAATATTTTGTTTCAATAATTTTCAAATTCTACATGGTACAAGAATCGGTTTTTTTTTTTAGCTACTCCAATTTTAACAAGACGTTTGACCATGAAAGCAGAAACTATAAGAGCATTAGAAGTTCGTAAAAATTCCATAATGGCTGAAAGACGTAAATCACAAATGCAAACATTAGGAGCAAATAATGAATACGGAATTTCTGGAATAAATGCTGTAATTAAAATGAAAAATAATCAATTTATTTCGTTATTATACTTCGTTATATTTTTTGTTACCTTTTTAGAATGGAATAATCCCCACTAGAACTTCTAGACCTTCAGTTACCAATATGAGCATAAAAGATGTATTTAATGTAAATGGGGATCCTGGAGAGGTAAATAAAGTACTAGAGAAATGAAAACTTTTTAAACGTATATTTTTGTATTTTAGACATATGGTACAACCGGTCACATAAATCAAGGATATGAACATGTCATTGAAGAAGAAGATGCAAATTCATTAAGATTAACAGCCCGAAATCCACAAGTTTCATGGGTTAATACAACAAATAGACTTTAAAATCATTTTAAAATTTTAAGTGCTCTTCTCTGCGTTATATAATAATGTATTTTGTTTCTTAAAAAACAATAACAAAAAATAGATTAATAATTCATACTGCCTTAAATAATTTTAAGATCACTGCCTGTAATCACTCAGAGATATTATTATGTTCGTATACAATTATTTTATAACGCATTTTATTTTTTAAATTTCTTCATATTTGAATTATGTACGTAATATACTCGTATAACGTAGAAAATGCACGTATATGCGAAAAAAATACTCAAAATGTATTTTTGCCTTTTTATACAATTTTTTTTTTAGTGACAAGGAAAATATAAAACGATTTATATATTAATTTACAAAAAGTTTTTATTTATTTTTGTTTTTTACTTTTTTTTATTTTTAGAAGTTAAATTAGAAAAGTTGTGTGTTGCATTTCAAAGACCACGCAAATATAAAAGAAAATAAAAATTTATTCGTTATATGGAAATAAGACAGATCTTTCTGAATTCTTTTTTAATGTTTCATGAACTTTTGATAATTCTTCCAATTTTGAACCAATTACTGATGAAGCAGATTCGATCCATTGTAAAGAACTCATGTGTGCATTAAGAATTTTTCCTATTTGAGTAATCTAGAAAGGAAAAAGGAATATGAATTTATTATTTGAAAATTAAAAAAAAAAACATTTTGAATCTTCTGTTATCTTTCCTTACCGGATCATTATTATTCTGATTTCTATTTGTTTCATTTAGATTATCTATAACTTCTTTTAAATCTTCCGACATTTGCTTCAATTGAGTATCTAGATTTTCTACAAGGGTGTACCTACAATTTAAAATTATTTTTTTTTTTTAAATATTTTTATTTACACAACAAAATATCACCCTTTCGGCTTACGTTTGTAATCGTTCAATATCAACATGAGTAACATTTCGTAATTCTTTCTGTAATGGGACAATAGTTTCTTCTAACTCAGAATGTTGAGTTGTTATGAATTCAAGTTCTTGTTCTAAAGTCTTTTGATCAGCTTGAATCTTTTTAACAGCATCATTTAAATTCATAATCTAAAAAATAAAAACAAGAAAAAACATAAATCTTCAAGTTCTTAAGTGAACACTTACAGAACTTTGAACACTTACTTTATCATTATTTGAAATTAATAATTTATCCCATGCGTTAATAGTGGTTGCTTGATTTGTAAAATTCTTTTGTTGTTCTTCTAATTCTAGAGTCCATTTATTGATGTACTCTTCAACTTGACCAAAAGTTAAAGTATTGCCTGTCACGGACATTGAAGAATCCGTAGTTCTTTGTTAAAGAATGAAAAGTTTACAAGTGTTGTTATGTATTTATAATAGAAAAATAAGTTTGTTAGTTACTTAGTCGCAGTTGAAAGATTTGCTGTTGCTAAATTTCTTTGTCCATCTGATGAACCCAAAGTGGTCGCTTTTGTGTTTGCAGTATCTCCAACACTGGTCATGATTTATATCTTGAAAATTTTTGAAATTTTATTCTTAAATCTATTTTATATGAAGATTGAAAATTCGAAGACACTTTACTTCAAACTGAAATTACTTGTAATACTTTAATTAATATGGCACTGAATTTGAATATTATTTCCAAAATAAAATTCCAATTTTAGCTTTTAATTTAACAAACTTGTTTAAATTCCACTGTCAAAATCAAGTCAACTATACATTATTTTTTATCCGACGGACGACCAACTGAACTCAATTGCAAGTGAGGTTATGATGATTTGCTATTGTTTTATTGTTATTTATGGTTGCCGTAGATTTAGACGAATTATATGAATTATGAAAGTTATTTTATTAGACCAATACGAGTTACGTACGACGTTACATACATACAACAAAAATATACTATTATTTTCTCCATACATTATACAATAATACAATCAAACATGAAACAAACTAACATCTGTCATTTTTGGCAGTGTAGTATCATAAATTGAAAATTAATTTTAAAAAAATCTCACACCGTTAAATTCATTTCCCTTTATGTATTTATTTTCATAAATCGTTTAAATCTAAAATGGGCAAATAAAAAAGAATAGTGACGAAAAATAATGATTTATTATTTACACATACTCGCATTCACAAAAATACCGGTTTTTCTTCTCTTTCACACATGTCAAACGCACTCAATCACAAAATAATAAATATACAAAATTACAAAATACAACATACACAACACAATACAACATAAAGCGTGTGCGGAATTTGGCTAAATTCGGTTATATCTGGCTAAATGTCGAAATAGCTAAATGTTGGAAAAAATCTGTAAAGTAGGATTTTATTAAATGCGACTAAATTGGTAAATTCATTGCTACTCCTCGAGTATGCTTAAATTGGTAAATTCATTGCTTTGGTATGAAATGATGAAATATGAAGTGTAATGTATGGTTTTTGAGTTATTTTGGGCGAGAAAAATTCAAAATTTCAGCAGGTAATTGTTGAAAAAGTCTGACCACACTGGTAATTGTTGAAAAAATCTGCCACACTGTTCTCACCTTATCTCATCTTTATATACTTTTTAGTTTTTTATGTGTTTGTTTACTGTTTGTTCTAAAGTTCTTCTCTTCAATCAATCGCCATTAAACAAAAACAACTACAAATACAAAGTACAAACGGTTTTTTAAATGCACCTTTTTTCTAGTGTTCGCATACCGCATGCATATATGTACGTATGTGCACAATTATTAAATGTACATTTTTATTGTACGTAACGATGGCACATACCGTACATACACGTATTTAAAAATATTTTATCTTTTCTATGTACGTTAAATGTTTGTACCATTGTTTGTATACATTTCGATTTCGATGTAGGTCTTTTATACATACGCACATACATACATACACAACACACAACACTTGAATTAAAAAATATGTATTAGAACCGGGAACTCGGGTACAGGAAAAGGGACCCTTTGAAAATCAAAAAAACAAACAGACGAAAAAAAACTAAGAAAAAAGGGAAAAAGAACAGAAAAAATTTCATTCCTCTACCATGTCCATAGATACAGTGCAAGTGTAATCTGGAATTCAAGTTCTTTTTTTTCTTGTTCTTGTTTTTTTCTTTTTTTTCTTTTATACTGCGTGTACAAAAGCTGCATCATAAACGTATACCGACCAACAATCATATGTATATATATACGTACGTTCGTACATACATACATACATGTACGTGCATATTCCTGCATTCTTGTGTGGTGTACGCCGTACGGTGTACTGTACACAGCCACATCACATCAAATTCAATAGGTGTACGTACATATATAGTGATTAGTGATTATATAGTGAATGAATGTAGTGTATGTGGAATGGATCATGGTTATAGAGGAAGGGTAAAATAAAAATCGGATTTTTTTTTCTTGTAAACTTTTTTCTTTGATTCGTTGTTGAATTGAAAGTTGCATATGCATTTTGCATTGCTTAATTTTGTGGTATATTCTGTCATATATGTATATTAATTTGTGGTTTCATTTGATTTTTATTGAAATTAATTAAAATAAAAATACTTATGTCACGTAGGATAAAATTGTATAAACAACAAATTTTTATAATAAATTTCAATATAATAATAACATTGTGCCTTGACGGAAAATTTATCGCGAATATGACTAGTGTCTTTTTTTATTTAACAAATACAACAATAAACTTTTTATTAAGTTTTTAATTAAT
Source organism: Anthrax anthrax (assembly GCA_963971155.1). NCBI lineage: Eukaryota > Metazoa > Arthropoda > Insecta > Diptera > Bombyliidae > Anthrax > Anthrax anthrax. Next base: position 27,149,297 of record OZ020119.1, read on the forward strand.
CTAATATATTTATATTAATTTATTATTAAAATAAAATAATAAAACAAAAAAAGCTTGAAAAGTTGTAGTTGTATTTTTTTTTCCTTTTTTTTATGTTTTTGGTTTTAATTTAATACGATAAAATCATGAGGTCAAATTACATTTATATTTGTTTAAAACATATAATACCAATTAAATGTATAATAAGCTGGTGGATTTACTTAATAATTATTTCCAGTCAAATTATATTAAATGTAGCTGCATCAAATATTTTAAATTCAAATAATAGTTCAATAGTTAATTGTACATCAGTACTTAGTAGTTTGGAATCTAGAGGAATTAAAATTGAGGATATACCTCGAAAGCCGATAAATGGTAATTTCAATTTTTATTTCTTTTGGTTTTTCTTATTGTTTTTTTTTTTGCATTTTCTACCGATTTTAAGAAGATTTTAAGTAGGTAGATCTAGATAATGATGATATACCTGTATTCTCTTAACCTCTTAATTTAGAAAAAAAAAGAACTCTAGACTCTTGACTGGTAGATTTGCATTTAAAATGAATTTTAATTAAATAAACATTTTTCGTTTTTTTTTTTTTTTTTTTTTTTTTTGTTTTTCAGAGATTGTTCTTCGCTATTGCGAATTATCGTCGGCTGGAACTTGTTGTACATATAATATGGAAGCAAAACTTGCTGCTGTATCAAAACTTCATTTTGAGAAAAGTACAAAAGAATCCATCGGAAAATTACATTCCGTTTTAATAACAAGAGCACAAAAATTTAATGGTATGAAAATTTATTTTCCAAATGTAGGCATTTACATACATACATGTGTTTACAGTTTACACATTTATGGGCTATAATTAAAAAAAAAAAAAAAGAAAAAAGAAGTTTGCAAAATGCAATGGTCTTTAACTCAAGAAATAAAATATTAAATTTAACGATTTTTTATCATCAACGATTTCATTCATGTACCTAGATTGTATTTTTCTAGATACAATTGCAGCTCTGGGCTCTAATAGAAGCAATATTTTCTATAAAATTCTCGTTCTTTTTATTCATCTTCAAGAAATTTTATTTCAGCGAATTTAAAAAAAAAAGGATGTTCTTTTTTTATTGGAATATTGAAATATTCATTTTTTTAGCATTCGTTAACCATCATAAAATTTCTAATTTATTGAAAATAAAATTTCAGAAAAATTTTCTTTTTTATTTTTCATTCCTTAGCCTTGTTCATCATTTAATTTAGTACACATGGCTATAATTTCATATATATACATACATACATAGGTATATATTTTCACAAGATCATATAAGTTAAATCAATGAGCCATAATTTAGAAAATTAAAATAAAACAAATAAAATTTCTTGCACATTACGCACATAACAATCTGTATATCTATTTTCATACACACTGTGGTGTGTTTATTTAAAATGTAAACACAATTATTTTTAAATAAACAGATTGAATATTACATAGAGCATACATTTGAATTTTAAAAAGAAAATATTCCTTTCTTATTTATTTCTAAATATAATTATTTTTCCTTTACAAATAGAAAATGTATATAAACAGTTTAAAAAAAAACCAAATTTAATTACTAATTACACACGTGTCTGAAGAGATTTTTTAATTAACTGCTAAAAAATCGTTAAAACTGTAAAAAAATATTCCTATTTATTTTATAATCATGTTTAAAGTCAAATATGAAATTATTTTTTCAAATTTAAATGAACTTTCAGAATTTTTTACACAATTATTAACGGAATCAAAAAGTGAATTTGATACAATGTTTAAACGAACATATGGACTTATATACCAAGAAAATTCATATGTATTTGAAGATCTTTTTGGTGAATTAGAAACATATTTTGCTAGAGGTAAAATAGATCTTAGCGAAGCAATGGATTCATTTTTTAACGTACTTTATCAGAAACTTTTTACGGTCTTAAATTCACAATATACATTTGATGATAAGTAAGTTGAAAATGTTATCAACTTCATTTTTTCATTTATTTTTTCTTAATTCTTATATTTTCTTGTACTTTTTTTTTCGTTTTGTAATCGTTATATAGGTACTTAGGTTGTATAAGTGAACATATGAAAGAGCTTAAACCGTTTGGTGATGTTCCAGATAAATTATCAGTTCAAATTAAACGTTCTTTTGTAGCAACTAGAACGTATGCACAAGCATTAACTGTAGCAGCTGATGTCGTCAAAAATATGATAAATGTAAATAATCTTCTTCATTTTTATAAAAATTTTCTTTTTATAATTAAATATATTGTTTTTTAGGTACGTCCAAATGCAGAATGTTCATCAGCATTAATTAAAATGGGGCAATGTGGATTATGTAAAGGTTTTGCTGAAAAGCCATGCCCTAGTTATTGTGTAAATGTTGCTAAAGGCTGTCTACAATACTACAATGATTTAGATAATGAATGGGATAATTTCGTTTTATCTATGGAAAGAGTGTCTGAACGTTTGTTGGGTCCATTTAACATAGTTATGGTTGTTGAACCAATAAATATAAAAATTTCTGAAGCTATAATGAATTTTCAAGTACGTAAAAATGTAATTAAACATCCGACTTTTTAATAAAATGATTTTTTTCTTCTTTTTTCAAATAGGAAACAGGACAAGAAATAACAAAACAAGTTTTTCATGGATGTGGACGACCATCATTGGGTGTTCAAAAAAGATTTGTTCCGAATGAACAAGATCATATGAATACGCCAGTACATTTAAATACCGATAATCATCAAATTTCAGGGAATCAAACAAATACTACTCATAAACATGAAACAAAACGTGATATTCATTCTATTAAGGAGTTTTGGCACAAAATAGTTCGTCGTGAATTATCAAATGTACAATCAGATTCGAATAATAAAAAGAAATCAAATAAACGAAAACAAAATAAATCATCTAAAAATGATGATAGTAAAGAACCAATTTTAGACAAATTAATTAAAGATATTAGACAAAAAGTAAGGGATTCGAAGAAATTCTGGTCAAATTTACCATATCAATATTGTAATAAAGAAGAAATAGATATTTCAACACGAATAAATGAAAGCTGTTGGGATGGAAACACAATTGTGAGGTAAAAAAAGTAGAAAACATTAATATTAAATTTAAATTGTTCACGTTCTAAATATATAAAAGAATTAATAGACAAATTTTATTTATACAGTAATGATTTAACGTTGTCTAGCAACGCATCTCCGGCAACTTCAACAAATACTGGATCAATAGCACGACAGACTGCCGTTGTTGGAAACCAGTTGTATTACTTAAAGACTGCTATAAATCATCTTCGTAATGCCTACAATGGTCAAGACGTTGAATGGAGTGATCAAGGTAAATAGCAAAAAATTAAACACTAAACACGATAATTTATTAAAGATTTGATTGTTTTTTTTTTTTTTTATAGAGGAATCATATTATGGGAGTGGTTCTGGTTCTGGTAATGGAATTAATTATGATGACGAAGATGGTTCGGGACTTAATTCATTAGAAAATATAACAAATCTTCCAGAACATCCTTCTGTATGGGTTAATGTTAATAATGGAGTGAATGGTACTAATGGTACAGATTCTAAACATTATTCTGTAAAGGATGATGAACAAAATACCATTAAAAATAAAGCATCGCAATATACAAAAGTTTCGTTACGTCGAACATTAGTTACCTTTTTACTGCCAATATTTGTAACGTGGTTCGGAAGTATTGTCTCGGATTTACTGTGATTTTTATAATTTTTTTATAATTTTTTATTTTTTTCTCAATTTTAAGTAGGACACTTTTTTATACACAATTTAACAGAAAAAAAAGTTTTAAAGTATGTAGATTTATTTATTAGTTAAGAATTAAAATTATTTAGAAAAAAACAAAAATAATAATAAAGTAGAGATTATTTCTCTATTGAAGTCATATTATAAGAATAATTATTATAAAGCAAGTTTTTATATTAATAATGATATGAATAATTATGAAAAAAAAGAAATGGATGTATGAGTTTATTAGTTGAGTGCAATTATACAATTCTCTAAATTTTTGTGATTATGTGGTTATTAAAAATTTTATAAATGATATTTTGATTTTTTTGGTTTCTCCTGTATAGAAAAATAAATCTGAATTTCGAATTATCAACATTAAATAGATGGAGAATAACAAGGAATCAATGAAATCCGCTATTAAGAAAAAATACACAAATTTGTTTTAAAATTTATAATTAGTTTTAAACTACTATTTACAAAATTTCTACTATTACTCCTAAATAAAATTAAAAAAAAAACAGTCGTTCTATTGCCAGTCATCTTGAGGTAAACAATATGTCCAATTATTACTTCGTGTTATTGATATACCAGCTCCATAGTATGGTATCACATAAGCAGATCCGTCTGCAGGACCGACGACCTGTGTTGCTATTAAAATTATATCTATGAGTTGACCCAAAAATATGAATCCAAGTGTACAAAATTTTAATAAACCAAGAGCTGGATATCCTAAGTAAAATCTATCAGCACCAAACATACCCAAAAATACAGATAACAATAGTGTTGTATCAAAATGATAACCATTTCTAAAATAAGAAATTCAAACAAAAAACTAATTTTATCGCTTTCCGTCTCAGTTGTTAATTTGTTGTTGAATTACTTACGTCCATTTACATGGTATCTCTTTAGTAAAAGATGAATTTTTAGTTTCTGTACAATTTATACCATCAGCAGCTATACACCAAACTTTGGCTTTGTTTTCTTTAGTACAACCACGAATCTGTTGTGTTTTGTAGTCGATGTGATTTATATTTGGATCTGGACATATATATTGACCCAAACGTAATTCATTACAATTTACCCGATATTGAAGTTCTGATGAAATTAAATTAATGCAAATAAAAATACACAATATCTGAAGTGTCCTCATCTCACTTTTTATTTTGAAACACACAATAATTCAGTCAGTCTCAGTCTCAGTCATCCAGTATTCGATGCATGAAAAATTTGAAATTTTTTGACATTTTCACTTTGCTATTGCAACACTATTTTTTTTGTAGTTGTTTATCATGTTTACTAACACAACATCTGATTACAGCTGAATTATATTATTTATCGCACACAAATTTTACAACTTTAAGAAAATATTTATGACTTCAAACGAAAAATTTATATTTTTATTATTTGTTGAAAATTTTCTATTTCTAAAAATTTTAAACTCTCTGACGTCACAGATGACAGAAGTAACAAGGAGCTATTTTTGTTTTGAAACTCCCACTTTCCAGCCAGCGTTGCCGTTTTCAAAATTTTAAGTGTAGTAGAGTAGAATCTACTACATTTTGCTCAAAGCATGTAGTAAACTAGTAAAACCAATTCTGTATAGTGTGTTTTTTAAAAGATAGGCACTTGTTACCTTGAACGCTTGGCACACCGAAACTGAAAATGCTTAATTTCATAAACGAAATCACTTAGCGATAAATAGGATGTTTTTAGCTGTTTTTCTTTATTTTTTTCCTAGATAGAATAGAATGAACAGAATACTGTTCGGAAAATTTGGAATAAAATTTAAACGGTTTATTAAAATGGCTTGAGAAAACAAAATTAATTTTTTTTGTTACTGAAGAGATAGGTTACAGACTTTTGTATTGAAAAAATAATAAAAAATGGAAAATAAAATAAAGTAGCATCATTTATGTATTTTATTAAATTATTTTATTATGACGTAACCCTAATCAGTCTTTCACTATTATAAATTTGACAGATCACGAATTAAAAATAGGGTTTATTCCATTTATTCCATCATCAAACTAGGATCAAAAAGAATACGTTTTGGATATTCCGAACGTATAAAGAAATACGGAAAAGAACATTCGGAATATACTTTATGAATAAAGAAATACTGAATGCATATGAAACATTCCGAACGTTTAGAATGAATAAAGCCTATGTGTTAAGTTTTCGTAAATAATTATTTTATCTAAATTTAGAAGAGAATACCTATACATATAAAGAAAACTTATGAGACCAGTATTGACCTTGAAATATGAATCAAAAATATGCGTGCACATTAAGAATAAGAATACAGGATGAAAAAACTATAGCAGCCTTTTAGAAGAAAATATAGGGGCTGAAGTTCCTTTTAGGTCCCACCACCGATTTTTATGAAAATTGGTACATACACTATACTCGATGAGTCTAGTTGAATGGTGCTGGTCTCGTGGCGCGAATTGGGCTTAAAAAATTCAGTTACATTACAAGTTACAATATGGAAATAGAATGCAGCTAAGAAAAACGTTTGGAGGCAGGCTCTAATCGTGGTGAGTGAGGACTCGCCTAGAGTTGTAGCACCGTAAAAGTAGAACAAATAGAAATTTAAAATATTTAATTAAATCAAACATAATTCTCAATAAACGATATAAAAATAAAAAATTTTTTTTAAATGTGTCATACCATAATTTAACTTCTCTTTAATTCAAATTATGTTTGTTTACCACAAATATTTATCCTTTTTTAAACGATTTCTCTAGAGTCTAGAACATAAGTACACAGTTGTTTTTTATTTATGACAATATAACTGCAATATGAACTAATTTTGGTATTATTGCGGTCATTTAACTCGCTATTTCATTCATACATAAATATGTATATATTTGTACGAGAATTTTGTATATATGTATGTATGTATATTGTATGTGCATGTATGGATGTACAGTTTGTTATTTTTGTTCTAATTATGTTCAATTAATCAGCTTAAAAATTAAAAAAAAAATTGTTTTTTTATTGATTAATATTTAAAGGAAAGCCATAATTTGTTCTATTTTAGAGCATTTAATATGTTGTTTACACATGTTATACTCATTTGTAGAACATCGTATTCAGACGTATACATACATGTATAGGAATATACTGGACTACATGCAAGTTTTATATGCAATGAAATGTGAATAAGCTTGTATAAATATAAAACAAAATGCAACCATACAAACCGGTAGTACAAGTAACGTCCTAACTAATAAAAAAACATTTTCGTATTTGTATTTTTCATATATGCAACGTACATATATATGTATGTATGTATGTAAGTGCATTCATATACGATACATGGAATATACTATATATATGTAAATGCAATTTATTGTTTATAAAGTTTAGTCTATTGAGATATTGAAAATTTGTGTCATTATAAATTCAAAACCAAATAATCAACTTTAAGCACATTAAATCAAGAATTTAAATAATAATCAAATAGCATGCAAATATGTTACAATATCCAATGTTAGAATTGTGTCAAACGTTTAATTAATTTTTTGAAAATAAAACCGTTAAATACAGTCAACAATAATGATGCCAAAAGACAAGTCGTAACACATTTTTACAAAAAATCATATGCAAAAACTACATACATATGTAATGGACTAATGGTCCTGACTTAAGTCTTTTAGAAAATGTACTCATGATCGGTGATCCAATTTTAATGTTCATAATATCAATTTAAAAATATAACGAATCGAATGTAGGTGTTTCAACACAACGGTGTCTGTAGGTGTGTGTACGTATTTATTGATTTCATATTTATGGCAAAGAAAATAACACGTAGACATGTTTGACAAATACATACATATATAAGTACATACATATGTATGTATGTACGAATTTCATTATTTCAGGGTAAATAACAAGCTTGATTTAATTTGTTTGTAAATATTAAAATCTAATTAATTCTATCGTAGAAATTTGGTTTTGTTGGTCAACTGAGATAAAGGGGTACGTTGAAAATATTCACGTATTAATCACATGTTCCATGTATCGAGATTCGAGGCCAATGTTGAGTTCTCTTATATTTTATTCAACTAATCTGATTTTATTTTTTTTAAGGAAGGAAGTAATAGAAATGTAGGAAATTGGGGACATACTTATTAAAAATATCACCGGAACTTGCAGTATTACACATAAACGTTATCATCATCACTGGCGTAACAGCCTGATGTGAGAACTCAACATTGTGATCAAGACAATTCCAAGAGTAAGTATACATCACCGTGATAATTTTTAAAATTCGAGCAATTTGAGGAACTTAGAAAACCAGGACTTTGTCATTTGAATAGCATGAATAATATATGTACATACATACCTACATACATTTCAATTCCAGACCAGTTCACAAAGTGAATAGTATGAAAATGCTCCTAACTGTCTGGATTTATTTTTTAAACAAATTTTTATAAAAATTATGTGTAAGCGAGAATTGTGAAAATTTTTATTTTATTTTTTCTTTCTTTTAAATTATCAGTGTATACACATATGTACAATGCACACGAGAACATTATAAATTGCAATTACTGTTGGACTTCATTAATTGCATTCAATTCAATCAATTGCTCTATTCATGTAGTGTTATGACATGGACATAAGAGAGTACGTTATATCCGTGTACAAAAATTATATATTTTGTTGATATTATTCCAAATGTACGTTAAATTGTGTGTATATGTAGAATTTTTTTTTTTTTTTTGTTTAAATTATCAACAAATCTGGTTATCTAGTAGAAAGTAGGTGAAATGTAATACAAACTGTACATTTGAACAGTAATTACTAACAGCAAGCTTCATCGATAGATAAATATGGCTATTGCATATAATGTACATTTAACAGAATACCGGTCATGAATTTTTTTCACCTTAATTTCTAGGATCATTTTAGAGGAATTGTTGTTAGAATGCATCAATTCGTTGTGTGAATGTATATAAATTCTGCTGTTTACTGCTCTTCAACCGGATTCTTTTTCAAAATAAGAAAAATTGTTGGTAATCGCATATATGTATGTATGTGCCAGGTAAACGTACATTTAACAAACAGTTGCATTTAACATTAATGTATTTCGACTTTTTATTTTTATTTTTATTAGTAATCATAATGATATGTACGATGATCGATATGAGAGTACTATACATATGTACATGCTCGTCCATTCACATCATCAATGCGCATAAAACAAACGATAAAAGTGCATTGAACATTATAAGAAAAAGTTCATTTATATGTCTGTTATAATTTTCTTGGATATAAGTATCGATAACAATCGATAACAATGCCTGTATATAATTACAACAATTGAACAACACGAATAAATTATAACGTAACATTTCATCTTATATATGAGCCTGATCATGTGTGTACATCATTTAAAAATTCATATATGAACATTAAATAAAAATTTAAAATGTGTAAGAAACACAATAATTATTTACAATGCAAATTCTTTAGCTTTTTACGGAGATCTATCTTGTATGGAGGAGCATCATTTACGTGTGATTGTAATGAACACCATAAAATTGAAACAGATTAAGCTGAGAAACAAATTAATGTATAATGCATTTTTATTTAAATTTTGAATGTGATAATAATTTTTTCTTCTTGAATATTAAAATAATGAAATTTCGTGTAACAGACGGCATTTATACATAATATTCAATCAAATATATGATTTTGTGATTGTCACATATATGTACATATGTACATTACACACATATGTACATATATTGAAACTTATACTCTGTCCACTAATTCCATGCAGTTAAGATTTTATGGAACATTCTACATCGCTATAGTAGGTATATTGATATTCAAAAAAAATGCATCCCATATTATATGAAAAGTTCAAGGATTCTGGTAATATTGCTTGTAAAATACTCTAAAATCAAAAATGTGTTTTTAAACGTAATCACCTGTGTTTTGAATTGATGCTTTTGCATTCAGTTTGAATAAATTCGTATTTTTCTCTTATTTTCTGGTTTGTCAGTTTTCTATGTTTTATAAACTAAAACAATGACCAATTAAATAAGAGCAAACGTAAATCATAAACATAATTGTCGTAATGCTTTTCTGCTTTATAAAAAAGTACATGACTATGCTTTAAAAATGCACTATAATTAGAAATTATGGCCTACGAGGTTTTAACTTAGTGGACAGAATATAATTGTTTTATTTTTGTTTTTTTATTTTTAAATTGTTTTATTTCTCTTGATAAATTTAATTTTTTTTCAGAAACTAAATCTAAATTTTAATTATAGGATTCTTAATGTCTTAATTATTTTACTCGTTACCATCATCATTAGCTCACAGCCCTTGATGAGCATCGTCTTGCATAAAGATTTCTGACCATTTTTCCCAATTTCGAGCTTACTATCTACCAGTTTTTAATACTAGAACATACCGCGAACTAAATAAAAATATTTTCAAATAACACGTTTCCATTTATGTATATGTATCTCAGTTTGATACTATTTTTAAAATAATTTAAAAAAAAACCGAAAAAACGTTCTTGTTTTTTTGTAAAAAAATTTCTTGATTGTACAGAGTGCTTATAAAACAAGTTTTGAGGAAATTTTATTAAAAAAAAAAAAAACGAAAAAAAAAGCTATAATGCACGCTTTTAAAAATTTTCTTTTGATTTTCCTACACAATTTCATTGTGAATTTGTTAATTTTCTTGTTTTTCTAAGCTTTTTCAGCTTTTCAACTTCATACAACGTTTTATACATATGTACGTGTTATGATTATTTCGTTAAAACGGGAATTTTTCAATCATTTACAACACTTGATCGTAAGAAAAACTGATCTTCATATCAAAGCCATAGTTTCAGTTTTAAAACAGAAAAGACCATAACGATATGTGAATGATGTTGATGTAAAAACGATCAACAAATTCATAACACTTTCAGAAGTTTAAAGACATCATTGTCGTGTTATTAAATCTTTCTGTGGTGATTTTTTTTTTTTCATTTTATAAGATTCGTACATAATGTACGTGAACAATATTAGTATCAGCGCGAGTACTCTGGATTATTAGAAATTAAATTGTTGAATTATTATTAGAAAAGATACAGAGCATGTTAGTGCGTATAATAAACAAATGCAGTGTATTTAAATTGTGTTCCTGTACATGAACGTCTAAAATTTCATTCATTTTATTTTATTTTATTTATTTTTTTTAAATATTTAAATGTGATTTATTAGTTTGTTTGAAATAAAATATCAAAAAACAAAAATAATGTTATCGATTTGGCAATATAAAATGATGATTTATACGTTATTATCGCGTATAAAGAAAATTTTATCAATTTCATAAAATACAAATAATATGATCGTCTTTTAATACAGTGAAAGTTGCCAGTTGTACCAGTTTCAATATCAAATATCGCAAATTGCAATAGACCGAATTAAAAAAGTTCAAATACTGATTGTCTGTTTTTTCATTATTTTTTATTTTTATTTTATTTTTATTTTTTTTTAAATAAAAGTTAATTATTTCTTCTATTTATCATTTTGTTTTGTATATGAAGACTATTATTTATAATAGCTATAAGCGTGTATGCACATATTTATGTGTTATTAATGTGTTGAATGATGAACAAAAAATCTTTAAAAAAAAAGAGAAAAGTGGTAACAAAATAATAATAAAAATATTGTAGTTTGTACAATTGAATTATTTATTTTTGTATTTAATTGCAATTAAATATAAAGAAGAAAAAAATGCGTTTTGAAAAATATTTATTTGTAATCAGTATAACGATCAAAAACATTTAAAAAAAAAAATGTTGTAAATTATGAATTTCATGAAATTATTTTGAAAAACAATTTTTCTATTTTTTTTTTTATTTTTTTATCTTTTTTTATTTACAAATAAAATTTATTTAAAAAAACAGTGACTACAATTTTTTTTTTTTTTTAATTTTTACTATTGTGTAAAACTATAAAAAAACAAAAATAAAAAATGGTTACATGTAAAATAGATTCAAAATCAAAAATGAATAGATCTCGTAAAAGTTCGAGTACAACATCATCTGGATTTCGTTTACTTGAACAAAATGATCAATTAGATACAATATCTAGTATCAGCAGAAATTCATATTATAAAATTAAAATAGATTCAATGTTTGAAGATTCAAGGTAAAATTTTCAGGTCATTTATTTATTTTTTTTTTGATTTTCTTCATTTTTAAATTTATTTTAAAGATAAATTGAAGATGAATGCTAGATAATTCTTTAAATTGATTGTGTAATTAAATGTAACATTTTTTTCTTTTTAAAATTTCTTTAATTTAAATTTGAATGGAAGGCAAGAATTTTCAGATATAATAACTTAAAAAAAATTTAATAAATAGGAAAAATTGTACCTATCTGAATTTTTTTTATATACATATGTACCTATATATCTTTTTTTTTTTTGAAGATTCTTTAATTTCTTCTAAATACTTTTTATGAAATATGTATAGGTCTTGTACGTGTACACAAATAATTTAGTTATCTTTATACACATACATACATATCTGGGGCTTGTGGCCCAAAAACAAAAAAAAACGAAGAAAAATAAAAAAAATTCAAAAGACTATTAAAATCATTACTACGTAAACTGTACAGTTAAATGGTACAAACAATGCGCACACATGGTTATATCATTAAAATAAAAAAATCTTTTATTTTTTTTATTTTTGTATGTACATATGTACTTATTTTTTGGAGTATAAAGTATAAACGAATAATCAGTCATTTAACGTTCTACGTGCCACATCAACATTATCAACGTGTGTAGTATCAAAGTAATACAAAATTTATTGTTTAAAAGAAAATATTATTTCTACATACGTGCTTTATTGTTGTTGTTTTTTTTTTCTTCTAAACTAATTATTACAATAATTACATGTAGTAACAGATAATTTGATTTAATTGAATTAAAATTGTACAAAATAAAAAGCAAAGTGAATGCATAATAAATTATTTTGAAAATTGTCTCTATCAGGATTTATTACGAAATAATCTTTTTTTTTGTGAAAAATTTATGTTAATCATTTTTAAATTAATAACGGTCGGAAGCAAAAAAACAGAAATGAAATTATGAATTAATTATTGCTGCATATACTGTAACTTAGTTAAAAGCACACAGGAAGGTATATAAATTTTTTTTCCAAATTTTTTTTTTTGTATAATGACTTTTTTGTTTTTTTTAAAAAAAAACTAAAATACCTTGAATTTTGAAAGGGACGTTTTTTTTACTAAAAAAATCTAGAAATTTTTTCAAAAAAATTTTTTTTTCTTTTTTGAAAAAATTCATTCAGTTAAAATGTTTTTCTATAATTTTCTGTTTCCATTTTGAAAAAAAAAAACAAACAAATTTTTTTTTTATTTAAAGTTAAAAATTTTATACTTTCTGTTGTATAGGAAATAAAAATGATATTTCAATTTCTCCATCATGTTCTTCAATTAAAGCTGATTTGTTGTTTTTAATCTGTTTTTCTCTCTTCTTTTTATTTATTTATTTATTTTTTATTTTTTGATTTTTTTGTAATAATTACAAATTTGATTTACAAATACAAATTTTTCAAGCGAATCGTTTACATAAGTGTCTTCCTAATCAAAAAAAAAAAAAAAAATAGTTTTCTTCTACAAAGTTTTAATTTCTGTGTATAATTAAAGAAAACAGAAAAAACAAAAATCAAATTAAAATCTTTTGCTACTTCATCATATTTATAAAAAGTGAACTTCAAATAACACAGTTATAAAACACGTTAACGAAGAAAGAAAAAAGCAGCTACCGTGTGTGTGTGTGTGTACCAAACCAACATATGAGCTCTTTATAATTTATGATTAAAAAAAGAAAACAAAAAAAAGCAGAAGATTCAAAGAATCTTAGCCTAAGTGATAAATACACTTAAATATCCATATAGCACAAACCATCGGTGAAATGAAGATGAAGAAAGATGTGTCCATGTTCTTGCAATTCATGTACATATATATTGTTAAATACAAGAATTTTTCTATTATAACGTAACGAATAAGCACAAAAACTTTTAAATTTTACTGTTTATTAATGTGTACATCCATGTATGAATGTCCAAGAAAAGATTCAAACACAAAGAAGATAGAGGAGAAAACCATTAACCCAAATAAGAGAGAATTAAAATACATATAAAAAAAAACTTTCAAATAAAGCACAAGACATGTGAGACATTAACACAAGTTATATTCAGATTCGGATTATTTTTTAAACAATTATTTTCAATCTTTTGGTTTATTTTATTTTTTTTTTAATTTTCTTTTTTTTTCCAAGAGACAATTTTATTGAGTTTTTAATTTCTTTAATTTCTAAACAAATTTTTATTATTATCTATATTCTATTTATATATGTACAAATGATGTATATACCAATAATAAGCATTCAATACCTATCATCATTGGCCCATCTATACGTATGTAATCCATTTACACTACATAAATGTACTTTTTATTTCTAGGTCAGTTATTAGTCAACGGCTGGATGGTTGTCGTGGATCTCGTCGTACCGGATCGATAATTATGTATGGAAAAGGTGAATTAAATAATACCCGATCAACATCTTCAGTTTTACATGGTCATGAAAATAACAATAATATAACAACAAATGCATCATCTATAAAAAATCAAGATACATCATCAATACCTGGAATTGTTAGTAATAGCGTTCAAGCTCAAATTGAACGAATGTTTACTGATGTAATCAAAGATTCAACGACTGCTTGTAGTTTTCCTGTTAAATGTTTGGGTTCGTTAGTATTACAGAAAAAAGTTACAAGCTTACAAGGCCTACAAGATCCATTAAGACAACTTTATTTAGGTGGACAAGGGGTAAAAAAAAATTTTTTTTGTAATTTTATTAATTTTATCAAAAATATATAATAACAGTTACGTACATAAATGCGTATTGAGTGCACTAATTTACATTATTTTCATGGGCAATAATTTTTCATTGTTATTATGATGTCCAAACTCAAAAGAAAAACTGTTATAAAAAAGTGTTTTTAAAATACACGTAATCTCTATTACGTATGTATTTACTAATTTCAACGTATATATAAAGCACAAAATTTATGTTATTTTTTGATAGAATCAAAATCCCGGACAATTGGATATTTGTCCAAATGCAGGACTTAGAATAAAATCATCATCAAATGGTGAACCACAAATTACACCGTTTTACAATATTGCAGTATGGTCAGCTTTAAAATTTGTAATTTCACCGTCAGAAGGTGGTGCAGCATTTTTACCATTAATTACTGATCCAGAGTACATTGACAAAACATCACTTTTTCGTCCATTAACGTAAGTATTCTTGTTTAAATGGAATACACATGGGTATATAAGATATATGACATTATATAATATCATAATTTAGAGCTGCCGATCAACGTCGTCTATCATCTGAATTACATGCTCCAATATTTGCCGTTGTCATGAGATCATCTGATATTACAAAACTATTAGAATGTCATGGATTTATTTGTCAAACTCCAGAGGATGCAATTGTAATAGCAGCCAGTTTATATCAAAGTCTAATGGCATACGTTAGTACAAATTCAATTCGTAATACAAAACGACGTCCACCACGAAATCAAAACGGAATTAGTTGTATAAGTATTGCTAGCAGTTCAGTATTAACTGGGCAAAATACAAAAATTTCACAAACACCAAGTATTGCAGTAGGAAAAAAATTAACATCAAATTTACCGGCTAAATTTATAAGAAAAAAACATCGCACAACCTCAAGTACGATAAGCGGAGAAAGTGGTGATTCTGTATGTGAAATAACTAAAACAATTGTTGATGAGCGTAGAAAAAAATTATACAAAGCAAAACAAATTCAACCAATGTTCTTATCGAACAAACCTGATTCAGATGATGTGATCGAATCATCAACTTCATACCCCGATAAAGAATATCAGAATAAAAATTTTCATCTATCAACAGAATCAATTTATCATACAAAAGATGGAATTGGTGGTGACATATTAACTCGTGTAGCCATTCCACGATCGGGAAGTTTTTTGAATACGAGTGGATTAACTCGATATAAATCAAGGGTTTCAAGGCGTAATTGTGGAAAAATTGGCGGTGGTGGAGGGTATAAACAAATGAACAAATTATTGCATTTAACAAAAATTTTTATTTTTTAATTTCATTTTATATTCTATTTCAGATCACCTTTAGGTTTTAGTGAACTATTCAATGAGTTCAAATTACATGAAAACCTTCATTCATTGGACGAAATATTAAATGCAATTATAGACGCAGATGGAATGTCTTTCAATGATTTAAAACCTATATACAAGGAATTCCTTTTAAAGTTAGCGGTTACATTAACAAAGGATGAATTGTATCAAAGATCAAAAAACATAATGAGAAGACAAAAAAAGAAAAAATTAAAAAGACGAAAAAATTATGCACCGGTAAGAATTATTTTTGGTTTTTTTTTTTTGTTTAATTTTCAAGTTTTTATATTATAATAATGAAATTTTTTTTGTAAATTTTTTTGAAGAAAAGCAAAAATGTTCTAACCGCAACTGGACTGAAAAACGTATTTTGGCTTGGAAATTTTCGCTCTTGCAAATTTAGAAAATTATCAAAATCCTTAAAAAATAAACAATTAAATTTTCCTAAATTAAAACGAACAAAAAATTCAAATAATGTACGAAATGGGACAAGTGGCTCAGATTTATCTGAATTACGTAATGATAATATTTTAAATGGAATTAATCGAAATAGTTCTAGTGGGTAAGTTTATTCTAATTTTATATTTATTATTAAGAAAAATTGTTTAAAAAATTTAGACATATTATTTGCAGTTATGTATCTTGTTCGGAATGTAGCTATGATTCAGAAGCTTGTACCTGTGCATCAGCAGATAGATGCTATTGTAGTTTAGGTGATGAAAAAATTTCAAGACCAGTTAATCGTGAATCATTAATTACATGCAAAACTGAAGATAAATGTTATTGTTCAATGGATGATACTAATAATGATGATGATGATGATACATCAGAAACAACATGTTGTGATTCAGATAGTTGTATTAGTAATAGTAAATGTTATTGTAAACAAAATATTGGTAAAAAACAATCAATACCTAAAAAATGGCCTGAGAAAAATAATAAAAAAATGGGCTTGGATTATGAATTATTCACAGTTGGATGTTCACAAAAATCCGTTAAATCTCATGAGGCATTAAGTGCTAAAAAGAGTGCAGAAGCGGCAGCAATGTTTGCAGAAATTAAAGTTGTTCAAACAACCGATATAAAATCTTTTCAAAAATCATTGCATGATCGAGGAAAACACAATAAACAAAAGGAAACATATAACGTGAATCATAATGAAAAGGATTCAAGTGAAAAACGTTCAAATCCAAGTGATATTTTGAATAAATTAGATGCAATTAAAGATAGTAAACAAAGTAGAAGCAATTCTTTGAATTGCAATAATTGTTGTTCAATAAAAACTGTTAGCGCATCTCTTGAAGATTCGCTTGGATATTTGCCATAAAACTTATAAAAATTAAAATATAATATAAAATAATTAATTATTTTAATTTAAATTGGTGGCGGAAACAAAATATAAATTTCTTTTTTGGGAAGACAAACGAAAAACAAACCGTTGATCTGTTCATATTTTTGTTGCATTTGTGAGCATAGAATCAACAACTTAACTACATATTTGATAATTTTTAAAATTTTCAAAAAATAAATTTATAAATACAATTATTCATGTAACATGTTATTGTAATTATAAATTTATTATTTAATAATTAAATTTTTTTTTTATATGTATACAATTTAAAGTGCAATCAATAAAATAAGTATTAAATTTAATTTATTCACCTGTTTTTAAGATAATTTTGTTAATTTAAAAATTTATTTAAAACTACTAAAAATTAAATACAAAAACAGATGTTGTATAAAAAAAATAACCTAAAGAATTTAAATTTACTGTGCAATATTTTTTTTTTCTAATATTTATGTACTATTTATTTATTATTTTAATACATTAGTGAGCAAATTAATAAATAAATTAAAAAAATTAAATGCTTGCATTTCAAATTATAACATAAAATTGAATTATTCGAAAATGTACACATTATTTAGAAAAGTTTCTGATTCAAAAATTTCACTGCTGCTATATAGTAATAAATTGTGATCAAATTTTAAAATTAAATCACTCGTTAAGATACATACATATGTAGATATATATACACGTAATATTTAAAAAATGAAGTATAGTACAAAAAAGGGGTTTGTTTAATTACCGAAAATTAAAAGACATGCTGTTATATTTTCATAATTAAGATATATAGGTATACGAGTATTCGGTTTCTTTCGCACTTAAAAGTTTTATCTACATAGTTGATTTCCCTAATTTCAAATTAGATAAAGTTCACTTTTAATAGTTTTTATCACATTTCATGTTGTACGAAGATTTTACTCAATTCTCGAACCGTGTTAGAGTGAACCCGTTATATAAAAGCACCATATTATACGGGTGTTACCTGTACATACATATACAGACACGGGCAAGATCTATAGACACGGGTATATTTTATAGATCTTGCATACATAGTACATACATTATACAGTATATATTGATCACTCATAATTTCCTCCAATTTCACATGGATTCAATATTCAATGTATGCGTGTATTTATGTACTTAATATTGCGCTTAATATTAACGATTTTTATAAAATTTTGTGACATAATGGTCGAAACGTACTATGTAAAGGATGACAAAAATGATCAATTTTTTTGTATACCATTCAATTTCTATTTATGTACATACATAAGTATTTACACGGGGACACGAAAATTGTAAATTTCATGTAATACATTATGTACATGGTGATGTACGTGTACGTGTTATTTAATATCAAACAAATTCATTATTTTTGATATCATTATACACGAGTTTAACTTAAATTAAATTATTATCATTTAAAATGGTTCAATGCGATTGGTGCCCTCCTGGGGTTAAAATGAATTTTCCAAAACCATTTCAAATTACAAGAGGTAAACGTCAATATCCAAATCCAGGAACAGTTGCAAATCTACATAAAAAGACACGAGATATAATGCCAGAATTTTTTGATGGTATCGAATTAACTTACACAAAAGGGATAGCTCCTAATAAAACGATGTTTGTTAGTTGGATTATGAGTCATATTTATCCTTCTGGTTTTAGAACTGGTGGCAGTTATACATGGAGATGTATTGGAGATCTAATGGTAATTTTATATTTCAATTCGAAAATATTCCTTCTTTGAAATATGTACAATAAAAGAACTTCATAATAATTCATAGGAAACGCCAATAATTGAAGCAGATATAAATCCAAGTACATTAGCATCAAATTTTACATTTTTATTTTATCCGTTATCATTTCTTAAATTTGAAACACGACTACAACAAACAAAAAATACAAGCGAACAAACTTGTACCATTGAAATCCTTC
Source organism: Anthrax anthrax (assembly GCA_963971155.1). NCBI lineage: Eukaryota > Metazoa > Arthropoda > Insecta > Diptera > Bombyliidae > Anthrax > Anthrax anthrax. Next base: position 27,168,588 of record OZ020119.1, read on the forward strand.
GAAAATCTGAAACATACACTTTGACTGCATTTAATCCAAGTAAACATTCTGGAAGAGTAACACTATCTTATTTGAGAAATATAACAGAACATTTAAGTATGGGTTGTGAAATTTTATATGAATGGCTTGGTGATGGAATGTTAGCAAAAACTGCATTTGCTTTAAGGTAAAATGGTTGTATACTACTTAAAAGAATCCATGTTATAAAATTTAATATGACTAGGTATGGGCAAGATAAGTATTCATTTGCTGCAACAATATCACCAGATTCCTTTGATCTCAGTTATTGGCGTCAAATTAGTAAATCACTTCAGATGGGATCATCATTAGTATTCAACAAATATACAAATAAAGCGATTGGTTCTATATTTTATCAATGGGAAAGTAAAGACTCTTGTATTCGAGGCATGTTCGACTCTGATTTTTCAGTTGGATCTATTTACAGAAGGTAATACAATGTGAAATCATTTCTTTTTGATATATACACACATGTACATATAACAGAAATTTATATTTTTATATTCATAGAAATTTAAGGGCACTTCCGATTACAGTTGGTGTTAGTCTTCTCTTTTGCGTACCAAGTAATAGATTTGCTTTTGGATTAACATTAGATATAGATCCGAGCATGAAATGTAGCATAATACAATAGAGGAACAACCAAATTAAAAAATTATAAAAATAAATTTATTTTATGGTTTTTAATTAAAATTATATAATTGTACTTACAATATTTAGACAATTAAGGACTAATTTATATGTATTTAAATTTAAAAAAATGTTATCCAATACAATTCGATTCAGTAAACAAATAAACATAAAATGATAACTCACCGCAATCATGTATTTATGTATTACCATCAAATTGATCACAATTAAATTGATTTGATTTCAATATAGCGTTATATTGTAAAAATAATTTTCCTAAACGTATAACACGATATTCAGATTTTTCTATTATTTGATCTATAGTTTCTTTTAATAAATTATATGCTGCCTGAACTTCTGCAGATAAATTAGTATCTATAAAAAAACATAAAAATTACAATTAATTAATATAATTTTCTAAATATCGATAGTTTGTAATAAATGTAAAATGAAAGGTATATGTAGGTATAGAAAATAATAAAGTACTATACTCTGTCCATTAATAACATACACTTAAGGTCTTATGGTGATTACTTAAAGTGGTATCATTTTACATCATTATGTATTGATATTCAAAAAATTTATCTGATATATATAATAAAAACTTTGTGGATTGTAGAAATACTGCTCATGAAACAGTCTAATTAGAAATTATTAGAGAAGAAAAAAGACATACGTACTCCCATAAGACCTTGAGTGCATAATATTAGTGGACAGAGTATACAATAATATGATATAAGTAGAAGTGTAACTTTTAATTTAAATTACAGTATTTTAAATGTTTACTTACTTTTCTTTTCATGTTTACTAAGATCAAACATATATCGGTAATAACTTAATTGATTGAATAAATCTCGTTCAGAGTACTGTCTTATAAGTTTCCCATATTTACATTTTGGGCATATTAATTCACTTTTTGATGATACCTCATAACAATTTCTTATGTTTTCATTACATGTTGGATCATCACAAACCATCCAATTTTGATAGAATCTGCGAATACACTGCCGTACCACAAGAATTAATTCATTTCGAATAGATGTCACATATTGATATGGACATCCAGTACATTTACTATTCGTGCATTTTTCTAACACTCCAATGTAATTTTTATCTAATGGTTTAAAAGCTGAAGCAACAATATTCGCTGTTTTACAATGAATACAAATAAATTTAAACTTCTCACATTGACGAAATTTTTGTAATGTTGTTTTTACAATTTGAACTCCATCACCTTCTTGCATTTTATCTTTTTCAGATCTGAAAAATATTAATTTTTTTTTTTTTTTTAATTAAATTTTCTTAGTAACAAGAAAAAAAGATATAAATGAAATGCGTACAACGTACCTATTTATGTTGGTTTTAAATTTATTAGGATCCAGTCCTAAGCAACTAGCAATTCGAGCAGCATCGATTCCATCTAATGGTTCACATAATCTTGAAATTACTGGATGAATTTGTTGTGACAAATAGTATAAATTATCCACTTTTAATTTTGGATTAGATTTTAATTCATCCAAATGATATGACCGTTGCATTGGTGGGCTGTCTGTTCCGTCTTCACAGATAATATAGCTAACCATATCACCTTTTTTATATCGTTTATTTCGTTCTGAATTCATCCTTAATGCGACTTGAACATGAGGCAATGTGTTCACTATTGTGTACTCTTTTGGTGGCCTTGTAAGTTGTTTCGTTATAGTTAAAAGTGGTAAAGGCACTGTACCATTAGTAATATTCTCTTTGATTTTTTCCAAATGATTTTGTATATTTTCAATTTTTTCGTCTAATTGTTTATCAGATAAAATTTCATCAAGTATTATTTTACCAGCCATAACTGAAATCTGTGACCAATCTCGTCTAACTATATCTAATCCCTTATGTTCTTGAGTATAACAAAATTCTCCAGCTTTGTTTTTTGTAATTAAAACCGCGGCATATTTTTTCTTTTTCAACAACAATAGATACTTGAAAATTCCATCAATATCTAATTCGATTTGTTTATAAACTTTATTAACTGCTTGCTTAATATTTAGACCGATTTTGAAAACTTGTTCATAATCTATACAATTCGTGTTAATCATAATACTATCAGTATCGCCATAAATAACAGTATAATTCATCTTCTGTACTAGACTTTTGGTGTTCATTAAAATCTCTCTACCTTTGTGAGTTACCAGTGCGGCTAAATGTTGAGCAAAGAATCGAGAATGTGGAAATCCTAAACAACCATACATTGAATTCGCAGTCAATTTTAAAGCAAGCTGTCTAATGTTGTATTGCATTTTTTGTTCTGGTTCTAGATCAGGATTAGCCATTAATTTTTTCACTTCTCGGCGACTCTCAACTAAACGACGAATTTGTCTTGGTAATATACCTTGCTCTGTACTAGAATCTGGTAAAGCAGGTGTTTCATTCGGATCATCAGTCGGAGTTATTGTTGTAAAGCAAATGTTATATTCTTGAATAATACTTGGATACAAAGAGTTGAAATCCATTAGTAATACAAATTTATCATAAAAACCCTTTTGTGGTTCTAATACAAGACCACCTGAATAAGCAGCTTTTTTTCTACCGCCACTATTTCCCGCTTCTACTCCTGTCCGTAAATTATCATGCAAATTTATTTCTTTTGCTTTCTTATCAGGAACTATGTAATTTTTTTCATTAAATGCATGCAAAAGTAGAAACTCATTACGTTCTGATCGACCACCTTGTAAAGTTCTAGACATTAAATTCCCACAGATATTCGTTATTTGAAGAGCCAAAGGTAAAACATTTAATTCACACATTATTCGAATTATGTATAAGCAATCTTGCACCGTGCATGTTATTAATTTCAATAAACCATTCTCACTTCCATACATCGAATATAAATCATCATTAGAAATATCGCAACGTTCATTCTCTTTGAGTTTCAGTACATTCGTACACAGTGTGTCTAAATCATAGCTTCGTGATTTTATTAGTTCTTGAGCTGATTGTTTTACATCACAAATCATGCGACCAGCAAAGAAATCCTTAAATTTCTTGCCCATTATACGAGATATTTTTAATTTTCCAAGTCTAGACCACATTGCAATTTTCAACGTTGTGATACGATCAATAATTGCGTCTAACTGACAATCATTCGCATCAAATGATACAATCATGTCAGGATCAATAGTATGATAAACAGCTAAGAACCAATTTAATAAAGCTTGCTCGGAATCTAACTTCATGATTTTTACAAATTTCTGATTCTGAAATTTTCCAGTTAAATCGAGTGGCCAATTTTGCGCAGATGGGCGAGTAATACCACATAATACTTTATTAACTGGCCGATTTGGCGGTGGTTTATCTATAAAGAATTTATCATTTACAAGGCATGAAATCATCACAATTTCATTTTTTAACGTTTTCGGATGCAATGCTGTTTTAATATTCAAACCAATAAACACGATTGGTGGAGGGGAATTACATTTTTCTTCTGCTACAGATATACAATTTATTGAAGAGCATCCAATCTCAAATTTACACCAACTTGACGAATTATTTTTAATTCGAAAATTTTTTATATTTAACCATACCGGCCCTTTAATTTTACATTCAAGCAAAAATGTTTCTATTGCAGATGTATTTGCACCAAAAATATGTGCAATTGTATTGTACTTTTTCTTCATATTTGGAACTGAGTTTTTTCCATCATATTGAATTTTTAAATATTCACAAGATTCAGGAATATTGACATCAGATAAGTTGAAGGCAAAATTTTTTACAACTTTCTCACATGAGAATGTCACTATATTAAGATCTTTAGCTATATCATCTTTAAATTCATTATACATATCCTTAAATGTAACAGATTGTTTAGTTTTTTCTTTGGTTATAGGGTCAAGCATCTGAAAAAATTTAAAAACTTAAATTTCATTTATAAAATAAAACTTTAATAAACTTACATATTCTCTTGGCAATAGATATAAGACACGGTCAACATTCTCAATATGAACACAAATCGATTTATATTCAATGCCATTTTTTATTCGACCAAATATCCAACATTGTCCGGGAAATTTTTGTGAATCTTCCCAAGCATCCCAAAACCAAATTTTAATTTCCTTAGTCGTGCCATTTGAAAATATATTTGCTGTTATTGTTGTTGATTTAATTGGTTCAGAAAGATTTTCAGTTTCAATCGTTAACATTTTATCTTCTAGAATTTTATCCAAAGTTTTGTCTTCTACAATATTATCGAACATTTCATTTTCTAAAATTTCATCCAGTATTTTATTATCTAACATATTATTCTCTATCTTATCATTTCCATCATTGTTGTTTTCCTTACTAATCAAAATCTCGTCATTTTCCTTTTCTATTTCTTTACTATTACTTTTAATCAATTCATCATCTTTAATTTCATCTTTCTCTTTTTCCACATTTAATTCATTTTCTTTTTCCAGATTAGGTTTAGATTTTAATTTAGAAATTTTTTGCTTTTCACTTAATTCAATCTCAGCTATTAATTTATTACCCAAATCGTTTTCATTTGCTTTCTTTTCTTTATTTTTTAAACCTTTTATAAAATTCTCCATATACTCTTTAACAATCATTTCATCTGATTTATTTACGTTATTTTTAGAATTTTGATTTATATTAGTTGATTCATTTTGTTGAGATAATTCAGAATTTTTTGGTTTAATTTCAACTAAAATATCTGATAAAATTTCATCATCATCTAATTTAGCTTTTGTTTCACGTTTTTTAAGATTCACATTACTGAGCATACTATAAATTTTATTTTTTCCAGCTGTTGTAGGAGTATTAGATGTAAATTTTCTTTTTCGTTTTTTAGAATCTTTAGAATTTTTTGATGTGTTATCAGTTTCATCTGAATAATCATCTGCATCTTCAAAAAAATCTCGACCATCTTCTAAATATCCAGTTCCATCTAAGAAAAAATTTTAGTCCTAATGTTATATTCATGTTTTCATTCAATTCCTAATAATAAAGCCTGTATAATACATACCATCTTCTATCCAATCCAAATCATACATATTTCTGGCCCGTTTTTCAAACTCATCTTCATCAACAACATCATAAACATTATCAACTTTCTGTTCCAGATCATATTTATGTTTTTGACCTTTGAGATTTCTTAACTTCTTCAATGCTTCTAATCGTCCACTTTTGTCTATTTTTTGCCTCTTAGCTCTGGATTGTTCTAAGAAACGAAGAATCTTATTCAATTTTATTTATATCACAATTTTTATTAATATTAATTACCACTCAATTCTCCATCCATTATTTTGAAAAATTTGTTTTCTAACGAAACGAATGTAAATAAAACTTATTCACTTCCACTGTATAATACAAAATACACCATACTACAAATATGCTGCAATTCATTGTATGTGTACTGTATAGACAACTATCAAAAAAGGCGGGCTTTTTATTTACATGCATTGTTTTTTTTTAAATACATAATACTGTGCAAAAAGTATATATTCAAATAGAGTTTCCAAGTAATAAAACTGTCAAAATTTCGAACACATAAATGCACATATATACAATTGTATTAAATGTGTTTCGAAGATATTTCGAAGACATTTCGAAGACATTTTTTGCAAACATACAGACAAGTGGAAACTCTATATATATGCTCTTTGTACTGTGTCATTCTCATTGTCATTCTTTAAAAATTCGAGTTTTGATCTACTACAAAATTAATTAGAAAATTGATTTGTAGAAAACTGAAATTTGATCGAAAATAGAATTGAGTTGAAGCTTTGCACTATTGGCTGTTTTTCTTTATTTTTGCCGCACTCGGAATAGAACGAACAGAATATTGTTCGGAAAATTTGGAATAGAATTAATAAAGAAACAAAATAGAATAAATGGTATATTAAAATGACTGGAGAAAAAACAATTCAATTTTTTTTGTTATTGGAGAGAAAGGTTGGAAATTTTTGTATTTAAAAAATAATAAAAAATGAAATATAAAATAAAATAATGTAATTTATTTATTTTATTAAATTAATTTTTTATGACATAAACCTATTTGGCCTTTCACTATCATAAAATATAAATTTAACAGATTACAAATTAAAACTAGGGTTTATTCCATTAATTCCATCATCAGACTAGGAATGAAAAGAATACGTTCTGGATATTCCGAACGAATAAAGAAACACATTCGGAATATACTTTTTGAATAAAGAAATGCATATAGAATATACCGAACGTTCGGAACAAAAAAATGAATACACTCATGATATATCCGTCATTATTACGATTAATGGCAAAAATCCATCACAAGGATAGTAGTAAATGATGGTATTTTATCATCATTTCGATATAATGATGTTCTATTTCACATCGTTTTAATGGTTTTAATTAACTGAATTGTCATTTCAGTCAGCTGAATTAGAAAATTTTCGGAGTTCGAGTCCTGCTGTCATTGCTGTCAAGACAATTGTCATTGTGTTTTGTTGTTGTAATTGTGTATTTCGACACGCACAAGATTAGCTGATTCTGTGGTGAACGCATTTTCTTGCATTTCTATAATTCATCTGTACACAACGTTAACAAATCTTTTTAATACATTTTTGAGGTAAAAATCTATAAAAATAAAACCTAGTATAGTTGCAGGTCACTCGTTCAGGCATCTAAGTTTGTTTATACCATTAACCATTATAACAAGAAGTTTTTTTCTTTTTTTTCAGAAATTTTAAACAACGCGAAGACCGGGTGTAGAGATCTTTTGGATTTTACCGCCACTTTTTTGTGAGTTCTTAGTAAAAAAATATTTATTTAACGTTGTGAATTTTGTTCTATTTCATTCTGTTGAAATAAGAAATTAGAAGTTCTTAAAGTGCTTTTCAAATGGCGGGAAAAAAGAAATTAACTACTGAAAAACCAGAAGGTGTACAATCAAAAAAGCGACCACGATTATTGTGTGAACTAGCCATTCCTGAAATTCCACAAAAAGTTGGAACTATATATGTTTGTGGTACTGGTGATGTGGGTCAGTTAGGTCTAGGAGAAGATCAAACAGAAAGGAAAAGGCCAACATTAAATGCAGTTGTTAGAGATGTTGTAGACGTTTGTGCAGGCGGAATGCACAGTTTAATTTTAACTAGAAACGGTGAAGTTTATTCATTTGGTTGTAATGATGAGGGAGCTCTAGGTAGAGAAACAAATGAACAAGATATTGAATTTGTACCGATGAAAGTTAATCTGCCAGGAAAATGTGTAAAAATTTCTGCTGGTGATTCTCATTCAGCATTTTTACTTGAAAATGGACAAGTATACGCTTGTGGATCATTTAGAGATTCTCATGGTAATATGGGATTGACTTTGGAAGGAAATAAACGTTTACCAATGGAAGTATTAAATGATATAAAATCATGTGACATTGCATCAGGTGCTGATCACTTAATGATATTGACATATAATGGAAAAGTTTATACAATCGGTTGTGGAGAACAAGGTCAATTAGGTCGTGTCGCTTTACGATCAGCTTCAGGAGATTCTCGTCGAGGCAAAACAGATCTCTTAACACCGGGTTGTGTATCTATTCAACGTGGTAAATTAACACAAAAAATATGGGCAACCAATTATTGGTAAGAAAAAAATCAATTTTAGTGTAAATTTTTCGATTAATTTCAGAACTTATTATATTTACAGTTCGTTCGCTAAAGAATTCAATGGCAATAAAATATATGCTTTTGGTTTAAACAACTACAACCAATTAGGATTTAAAAAATCAAAAAAAGAAATCGAAGTTAGACCAACAGATAGCGGACTCGAAAATTTAAATTTGAAAACAATTGCTGGTACGTAATTCAGTTTTTTTTTTTTAGATTTTTAGTTTAAATGATTTTTATTTTCATTATGTAGGTGGCCAACACCATACATTACTTTTAACTGAGAATAAAAAATGTTATGCAATAGGAAAAAAGGATTATGGACGACTTGGTTTAGGAAATATAGAAAATGATATTGAAGAATTTCAAGAAATTAAATTGTTGTCTGATAAAAATATCATTGATATTTCATGTGGTGATTCTCAATCATTTGCAATTACAAGTGATGGTAAACTTTATGCTTGGGGTATGGGATCTAATAATCAACTTGGTACTGGAAGTGATGATGATGAACTTCAACCAATACTTATAACATCAAAATCAACACAAGGCAAAAAATTTTTAAAAGTATCCAGCGGTGGACAACATACATTATTTTTATTAGAAGAAAATGATGAAAAAACAATTTCGCAAAATGGTAATGGTGTATTAGCTAAAGATGAATTATCAAATAATGTCGAAAAACCAATAGCTATATCTAATGAAAATATATCAGACAAAGAGAATGACGTAATCGATGTGGAAAAACCAATTCAAAAACAGAAAAATAAAAATGATAAAATTCAAAATAATGTTATTGAGAAAATATCTAATCAAGAACAAACCACAACAGCTGTTCCAGAAAATGTTTCAGATATTCCAGCTAAAAAACGAGGTCGAAAAAGGAAGAATTAGTTAAGTTTTTTTAAATTCATTTCAATTTAATTCGAAAATCTTAAAGATCATCCACACATAAAATTAATAAAAAACTTTAGATTACAAGGAAAAAAATGTGAAACTGAATATATTTATTACATCTGTAATCTTTCGATGATCTTTGAATAATTTCGAGTTTGACCATTTATTTTGTTTTTGAAAGACTTTGTATTCGAAATCTTTTTTGTTCTCATTATTAAGATATAATGTGTTGTCTGTACAATTACGTACATAAGATAAAAAAAAAATATTATGAATTACTTAACTTTTTGTTTGTTCTTTTTTTTTTTTCTTGCATTATTATTAATTTTGTAGTTATAAAAATGCAATGAAATACAATTATTTGTATTGAGTGTAGTATTTCATTAGCTTATTTTTTATTAATTATTATAAATCAATAAAAAGACTAAAATTTCAAAAGTAAAAAAAAAAAAATGAATATTACATATTTCTCTTTTTTTTATTTATTTATTTTATTTTTATGTGCTTGCTTATACATGAGTAAATTAGAAATAATGAGAGACTATACAAATTGTTTATAAGTGTGCTTTAATATTCAAATCCAGTGCAAGGAATTATACAAAAATTAATTATTACGAAAAAAAAAATAACAGGATTTAAAAAAAAGAAATGATAATAATATTATGAAGAATAATATTATTTGGAATTTAAAATACTTTTCGATTTCAATCCATTTATGAAGATGAATAATTTTTTTACATGATTTATTAATTTAATCAATTGATAATTGCCTAAATGTTCCTTCCATACCAAAGAGATCATCAACAGTTTTTGGTGCACCAGGACGTAATGCTTCATTTGCTTTTGAATTTTCTTGTTCTTTAAACCATGGTGTATATTCTCTTAATTTTTGTCTCCATTGTTCTGTTAATTCAACAATACCACCAGCATTTCCACCATATTCATTTGGTAGCATTGCTTTTGGTACAAATTTATATAATGATTCAATATTATTATGAAAATGAATTCGGCTACGAATTTTTTCTTTAACAAATGGTTTAACAAAATTCATGATTGTATCAACTAACGGTGAAACATTAATAACATGAACTTCTTTAACTTTAACTGGATAAGCTTCTTGAACGCAAATTAAAAATTTCTTAACAACAGTTGGCGAGAATTTAGCAAAATGTGCTGCTGTTGCAACAGCTGCATCCAAAATGAAAATATCACCACCGACACCAACTTTCTCCTCAGATAAACGAATATCACCAATCATTAAGGCAACTTTCATTGCATCTGGTATTTGAGATGATTGAAAATCACAGTCAATAGCTCTAATGAATGTTACTCGTCTACCATTTGGTGTTAAACCCGGGAGTGGGGGAAAATGCCTGAAAAAAAGAATATTAAGTTGAAAATGTTTTATTTATTTATTTTTTTTTTATTTTAAATAATTTACTTCAAGAATAAAAATACACTTACACATATTCTAAGACAATTGATAATTCTGGTCGATCTATATCACGATTTGCAAAAAATTCTGGGCAAGCATTTCTCATTGTATAATACATATCAAGTTTTCTTTTAACTTTTTCCAAACTAAATTTACAGCCACGTAAAAATGTACGAATTCTTCCATCATCCATGTCTTTTGGTAAATGTGGCTGTAATTCTAACCATTCACGAATTTTCGCAACATCTCTATCAATGTCCTCTGGATTTTCTGGTTCACGTAGCTCTTCACGGATAAATACCCGCATATCTGGTGTTGGCTGAACTAAAGTCATCTGGAAATTTGAAAAAGAGAAGAAAAAAAAAACAAGAAAAATTCAAAATTGTGTATAGATAGATATCATAACGTACTTATTTGTAATGGATATTTCATAATTTTAGACGGTTACATTTTGAATCTAAGGGCCATATTCATCAATTAGAGAGAGCTTTTATTTTTCTCAATACTTCCGGATTTATGCGATATTTATGGATATTTTTTTATGCAGTTTCTCAAAAAAAAGAAAAAAAAACTGTTGCAATGTTGCAATAATAAACATCCAAACAAATCTACATTCACGCATGTAACATACCAAAACGCCTTATTGCATTTTCAAATTTTCTTGTATTTTTTTTTTTTTTTTTTAAATTTCATAAATGGCCCTTCTGACCTCTTAAATAATAATTGAATGATAATGATGAAATAATGTAATAAATTACGAAACAAGAATACTGTTGTATTATTATGTTGAACAAAAATACAATAAATATCTTTTCCATATATAGGTAAAAATACAAAAAGAAAACCAACGCAGCTCTTGTAATTTAAACTTGCATAATATTCGTTATTATCAATATACATACATATATTTTAAAAGTTATAATGATATTTTACCATCATACTCGTATATATACCATTTCATTATTTTCTGTATATTTTTTGTTTTTACTCAATTGTACAATGCGATTTATTTCACGCACACATAAAAGGATTTCATGAACACACAAACATACACATACTTTCATAATTATGTGTATGGATATATTTGAAATCCATACATATACATACATACACGTTTACATATAGTATAGCTCGGCTGATGTCTAAAATTGGGTTACAAGAAAATTTTTCATTTTTCATTATTTTTTGTAACTATATCTTTTTCCTTTTTAAAATGTTTATGTGTGTTTGCATTAGTCATAAAAAATTTTTTTTTAATTTATACATATAACTGTGTAACATGTAGTGTTGAAATACAAAAAATTTGAAACACACATTTATACACGTGTATATACCTCCATATAAGTGTACGTTATATTTATATGAAAGAAAAATTTTTGTTATGTTTTCCTATTTGTGCATATGCACGTGTATGTGCATTTCATATATTTACGTTATATAAATAAATCATATAGGTATATGATTTGAAATCATTTGATTAAATAAAAAAATAAAAATGTTAAATAAAGAGTTTGAAAATTGACCAAACCAAAAAAGCATAAAACCCAAATATAAAAAAAGATCCATCATACACATACTTACATGCATGTAGGAGAAAAGCATATTTACCAGTAACGAATTAAAGTATAAACTGGATTATTATGATAGCGTGGTATTATGGTCAGTTAGTTCATATATTTGAAGGTTTTCTTACATAATTTTTCAGACCAAAAAAAAAAAAAAACAACAACAACAAAAAAGTGATCAAGCTTAGATTACTTTTACACAAGTACGAAGTATCTTTGTGTTTTTTTTTTCATCATCCATCTACACGTTGAATTGAATGCCAAAAGATAACGAAAAATTGAAGTTTGAAAATAATTACCAAGTACATAACGTAATTTATTTTTAAAATTTTTTTTTCCTCTACATAGATTTCTTTCAGTTGCTTCATTCGAAGTAATTTTAGTTTTTATTTTTTATTATGTTAGTATGTACAAATGATTTCTTAAAATTTTGCTCCATTTCATGTTACAGGTTTTTCTTTTTCTTTTTTGTTTCGTTTTAATTGCAAGCACACGCACATTGTATTCAACGTTTTTTTATTTTCTTCCATAATAATGATTATTTTATTATTGCAAAATAAATAACGTCTTTTTTTTCTGTTACTTTTAAAACTGTTTGCTTTAATTGCATGAACTCTTTTTTTTTGTTTGTTTTTTTTTTTTTTTGAATTTCTTTGGTAAAATTAGAAAATTTAAGTGCCTTTAAAGAAATTAACAAAACCAAATTAAATTCAAACAAATATAAGTAATTTTTATTGCATGATATAGAAGCGTGTGTGACTAAATATTCAGTGATCTGCATCACAGTCATTTAATGTAAATGTGAGAAAAAAAAATTTTTTTTATCTTTTTTTTTTCTTTCATTCTTAAAGAAATCAAAAGTCGAAATTAAACAAAATCATACAGACAAAAAGATATAAATTAATTAAAATGTAACAACTTTTCTTATCAAATGGTTAAAATCTTTAAAAGATTCTGATATAAAATTTTAAAAATTCAAAATTCATTTTTGCATTGAAATGAACAAGTAAAAGGAAAATATTCTTTATTATTCTATAAATACACGCAAATGTCCATACATATGTATGCATTTTTATGATTTTCTAAATTGCACATAGGATATAATCTAAAGTCAAGAATAAGCAGTGCAAGTGAATATCATTAAGCTAAATGGGCAAGCAAATATTAAGTTATTAAGTACAAATAAGATTATATAAAGGTATCCGACGAGTGACGACAGAATAATTTAAAACTTTTCGAGACGTAAGGGGTTCTCACAGTCCATACAGAAGCAGACCAAGAATTTGCTGGTGAAATTCAGTTTCAATAGAGCGTTTAATTTAAACCATATAATGTATATAAACCCATATGTTGTACATAGTGGTGTCACTGAGAGCAAATTTGGAATTTCAATCTTTATATGTACATATATGTATGTGTGCTGTTTGCACGTAATAATAAAACGTCGATTTTTTATACAAAGACAAAGTATCAGGCATATATGTACATGAAGATTGAGGTTCCAAAATTTTCTTTCTCCTCTCAGTAATACCAATGTGTTTTATACACTATGGTTTAAGTTTTCTAAAAATGAGGGATTAAAAAAAAAATCCAACAAATGAAAAAAAAATGAAAGCAAATCCTTAATGAGCTTAAACGTCTTCTAAATACTGTAGAGCCGTAAAAATGGAGGAAGACATATAGAAGTTATATGTGAGACATAATGTATGTAAAAAAGAAAATTATTCTAAATAAATTCAAAGAAAAAGAAATTTAAATAATTTAATAATTTTTTCCTTTTTTAATAATTTTTTACAAGCGATACTAATTATCTGTATACGTGTGAAATGAAAAATTTAAAATAAAATAAATAAATTATAAGCACATAACAATTAAAAAGTGTACATATGTATATACATTTGTATGTACGTAAACGTACTTTGCTTTATCCATGCCTAATTAATTTATTTATAATTGATCAAATCAATTACACTTTCTGTTGAATGTTTTAATTAGAGGCACTAAGCAGATATAAAGTTTTTTCAATAGATTATGTTCAATTTAATGTTTTTTTTTTTTTTTGTTTTAATTTTGTAAAACGATTTATTAAATATTTAAGCATAAATTACCATTTATCCTTATCTTTGATTTAAGTTTGTATTTTCGATTTTTTGTTTTGTTTTTTGTCAATGAGCATAGAATGAAAATCATTTCTAAACAAAATGCTGTTAGTTAATTATAGTCATCTTGATGAATAAATTAAAAATAAAAATCTTTCAATTATTACGTAAATATTACACGTGTAAATTATATCTGTGATTTTCACAAAAAATTAAAAAAAAAACACACAATAAAACCTGTTCGATTGTTTCGTATACAAATAGCAAGTAAACGAACGAGTTTTTGATGTTATAGACTAATTAATCACATATTGAACCTACCCATTATTTGTTGAATGATAGAAAATATACAATACACAATTTAAGCGTAATTTTCAAACATCATCAGATTTTAATATTGTTTATGGGAAAATTTTCCAAACCGCATTTGAGCGTATTACATACATACGAATTTTCTTTAATTTTTATTTTTTTAATTTGGGATACGTACATGAATGTAGCAAGGAAGCAGACATCTGTGGGACGTTCAAGGATAAGATGGTGGAATATAGTGAAGGACTTGAGAAGATTAGGAATGTCATAGGGAAAAGTGGAAACTCAGTCTGCAAAAGGCCAGAATCTTTCATGAGTTGTAGAGCTGTAGAAAAGGGAGAACGTATGAATGAAACACGTTCACAAGTACATTCTTCATTAATCAGGAAATTCAAAATTTTGTCTTTGATATTTTTATACTTTTAATTTAGGAATATAAATGACCGCTTTTTTTAAATTTTTATTTTAATTTTTATTTTTAGAATAAGCCTCAGAGATATTGCATTTCTTGTTTTTGTCATCATACCCCCCACAATGGCCACAATTAAGCCTATTACCCTTTTTCATTTTTTAATTATTCGATTTTTTTTTTTGTTTTTTTTTTTACTTTCAACCTTGAAGAATATCTTGTATGCCATTTAATCTTGATAATTTGCATTATTAATGATTCTCTGATATTTACGAAAAATAAGAAAAACAAAATAAATTCGAAAAATATTTTCTTTTTCCTCACAAAAAAAAAACCAAAAAAAAAGTTTTCATTGAATACAAAAAGGTGGAGAGCCCATAGCATATATGTAAATGGTAAATTTTATTTTGTTATTTAAAAAAAGTTAACAAAAAAAATTTTTTTAAATATCATAAAATAATGGCAACGGTTTATTGGCATTTTGCAATGTGAGACAAAGAAAAATTATATATAAAATATCGTGGTCTTTTGATTACATCGGAAATACTCTCTGTACGTTTATTATTATTGATAGTTCATGTGCAGAAATAATTTTGCAATTAATTAAACTATGTAGTCTTACTGCAGTCAATTGTTATCAAGTCAAGATTTTTCTTTCAATGATACAGAGTCCAATTCTGAACCTTGCTTTTCTGAATTTTTTAATAATGCCAATGTATGTAAATGTATTTTAAAATTTAAACAATAATTTCAATTACGAATGGCTGCATCTTAAGATGCACAAATGAGAATTTAATTCTTTGTGAAAAAAAAAAATTTTTTTTTTTTTAATTTCATTTTTTGTAAAAATACACACATTCATTTAAAAAAAAAGAAAAAAAAATTTTAAATTTTACATAAAATGCCCATCGATAATATAAAAAAAAAATAATAATTTAAATTTTTAATTTGATATTTGAATTTCCTTAAAATTTGTTTCAGACAAAGAAAAAAAAAATTAAACATAAAAAGTTTGATCATGACTTTTTAATTTAAAAAAACAAAAAAACCTCTGATTTTTTTTCTCTTTGATATAAACCATCCATCTACAAAAATTTGAGAGATATAATAAAATTCGAAACTTTTCATTTCATTTTGTCCGAAATAAATGAAAAAAAAAGAAAAAATTTCATTTTTTATTATTTTATGCATTATTTCAAGAAAAAAAAAACAAAAAATAAAAAAATAAAAGTTGAATTAAAGGTGCAACGGTCAAAATTTTCCTGTTTTGCATTTATGGGCTAAGTATTGCATTTGTGCGAGTATATAGTGTGAGCATATATGAACGTGTGCATTTAGATATTAAGAGGAAAAATAATGTCCATTAAAAAAAAATGTAAAAAAAAGATATGACAGAGACAACAGATAAAAGTAAAAAATCCAGTTATCTTAAATTCAAAAAATGTATTGTCGTCGTCTAACTAAATATTAAATAACTTTTTTTTTTTTTAAATACAAGATATTTTTTTCTTTTTCTTTTAAACAAAATCTTACCTTTTAATATGATGTGAACGTATCTGCTAATTTTAATCCAACAAAAAAAATTTTTTTTTTAAATGAGAAATGAAAAATCACTGCACGGTTATAATTAAAAAAAAAAATCGTGTATATTTTTGCACAACACTAATTTCACGTATTTTTATACGAAATTAAGCAAAATTTCTGTTACAAGATTTTTGCTATATTTTTTTATTATTTTTATTTTTTATTTTATTTGATGTCGTTATCTTACAATAGTAATGTGTATACAGAGTAGAAGAGTAAGCGAACAACTAAATACCAACTATCTCGATGGTAGATTAACGTCTAACTAAATTAACTGAAATAAATAGTTGGGTCTATATAGAGAAAACAAATCAACATTTTAAGCCAACCAATATAATTTTTATATCTTTTGTATATCGTGTGTTATTTTGTTAATTTAAAAAAATATATATACATATGTATTTCTGTTGTGGTTGTTTCAAAAAAAAAAAAAAAAACGAATTATTATTGGTAGTAGGGAAACAAGTAAAACAAGTGGAAATACAATTGTTATTACGTTTTCTTATTATTGTTACTGTTAGTATTAATAATAACATTTTCTTTTTTATTTTCATAACGAATTAGGCCTCGCGCATATTGCAAGCGGAGCGGAATTGATCAATGCTTATCTACGCTTATGTGAACATTTTTGTTACTTTGCATATGTTTGTTCAATTCAACGTTGATAAAACTCAGCTCGTCTCAGCTCCACTTTCTGTCTACATGAAGCCTAAGGCTGCGTTTACGGAACAAGCGAGTAAATTCTAGCGCAACGCAAACACTCGCGAGGAAAAATTTGTATTTATAACCACAATGTATTATTTACATGAATTATTCAGGGCTATTTTGATTGAAATTAGCAAATTTTGCAAACTTTACATTGTGTTAATTTTCTTTAAAACAATTTTACAGTTTGTACATTTAGCGAAATCTACTATAATAACGACCAGAATAGCAACGATTAATGTAAACGTTAATTCAAGCGAGCTAAAGTCAGCTCTTTTGATTTCGGCTTGATCTGTAATCGCAACCTTAGAATTGATCATCAAAAATATGAACAACAGACAGAGATATTACAATACAATTCGAAAATACGTATGTGTGATTATAAAAATTAAAATTTTGCGTAAATGTGAAAAACAAAAAAAAAAAAAATGAAAAATGCAAAACATTATTATATACTGTAATAAATACAAATGTAGGAAAATTTAACGTATTTCGGTATACGTCCACATAAATCATGTTTGTGTGTTTATTTTATTTGTACAATACATTTTGTATTGTAAAATTTTGTAAAATTACTCATCAAATTTGTAAGATCGATGATGATGATGATGATGATGAAGATTTTCGAGGAGTTGAGATTGAGTTATATGCAATTAAAAATTATTGATGATGGATGTGTGTACATATGAAACGCTTGAATTAATAAACTTTCTTTATTTATTAAAAAAATTTTTTTAAATAATTTTCAATTATCATTATTATTAAAAAAGAAATTAATGAAAAAAAAAATTAATTCAACAATTTAATTAATAAATTTTTGGATAGAAAAAAAACCAACAACAAGTAAAAATTTCAAGTATTTTTATGTACACAAAATCATAAGCAATTGTTTGCAACAAGATATTCTCATTTATCTCATAATTAAACATAAAATTCTAAAAAACAAAAAAAAATTCTTATTCATAATTAAACATAAAAGCACATAAAAAGTAATTTTTTAAAAAAACCCAATTCAATATTGTCTTAATTATAATTTGCGTATGCTTAGAATTTTTTTTTTGAGGGGAGTTTTTATAGCCAAAAATAAATCAAATTAAAATGGGTATTTTTCTATACCAGAGATGTAAACATAGAGTGTTAAGATTTTATTGAATTAATTAAAGTAAACAATATGCGATGAGGTCAACCACAAATAAACAAAAATTGGATATCAAAGGTGTTTCTCATTTGTAGAACTAAAGAAAATATATGTAGTATAGTATCATTGTAACCTTAGACTGGGTAATTTGAATTGTTCAATCTTTTGAACTTTACTCATATATGGACCAATTTACCTTCATTTTTGAATGTGTAGGCTATTTTGGGCTATTTTTACAGTTACACAAAAATTTCATATTACGCATCTATCATCATATTGTGCGATTGTACGTAACGTTATAACGTAACGTAAATTATATTTTGAATTTTTTTTTTTTTTTTAACAAAAAGCAATATACTAGTATTTCTTAATTTTTCTCATTTCATGATCGTATATACTTACATATGTATGTATTTCATAAAAATTATTTGTACGTGTATGTACCACACAATTTTTTTTCAAATATTGTAACAGTTGG
This sequence comes from Anthrax anthrax, assembly GCA_963971155.1. Classification (NCBI taxonomy): domain Eukaryota; kingdom Metazoa; phylum Arthropoda; class Insecta; order Diptera; family Bombyliidae; genus Anthrax; species Anthrax anthrax. Next base: position 27,187,483 of record OZ020119.1, read on the forward strand.
AAAAAAATTAAAAAAAAAAAAAAATTACATATGATTGATAGACCATTTGAAAAAAAAAATTTCAAAATCCACTATGAAATTATTATTGTTACTGCAGTAGATAAATAAGTGTACATTTTTGTATCTATGTACGTACATAATAAATCTGTAAATCCATACATACATATGTACTGACAGGAGGATATTAAAAGGTGATTTTACAATAATCATTATCACAATAATTAAATGGACGTTAATAAGAATTGCTCAGATTTAATCAATTTTTTTTTTTTTGTAAGTTTTATGTCCAAATGTTACATAACAATGATACATAAAAATATACAATAAAATTTACAAATACATGTAGAAATCGATTTCTTTATAATTTATACGGTTTTAATCATATTTTCAATTACTCAAAATACTTTTCGTTACCTTTTCTTATAGTTTTCTTCATAATTATCTAATTTTTAAAACACACTCAATTAATTGGTAAAAGTTTTTTTTTTTTTTTTTTGATTTTCTATTTCTTTAGTCTTCATTCTCCGTCTCTCTGTTTAAATATTTTTTAAATTTATTACAAACCGTTAATATCAAATAGACAATGGTAGCAACATTGGTAGCCATAACTTTCCTTAATTGTAAGTAGCAACGATAATTTATTTCTTAATTTTCTTTCTGTACCAATGTGTAATGCTCATGCATTTAAAATGTTTAATTTTTTTGTTTTTTTTTTTTTAATTATTATTGTGATTTCATGTGTTTCAAGCATATTTTATTTAATTTTCATTTTTTTTTTCATGGATCTTGTATACCAGTATCGAATGAAAATCAATAAAATTCAAAGTTAAAAAAATAAAAAAAATGAAAAATGACCATTTATCATTAAATAGATCACTTCCGAATAAATCGTATAAGAGAATACTTGCGGTAACTTACATTTAACATTACGTAGATACTTTTACGAATTTTACTCGCAATACGTATCAACATACAGGAAACTTTTTTTTTGTTTTTTTGTTTAATTTAAAAGGAAAAACATGTACGTACATTTTTTATTTTCATTTTTTTTTAAGGTCGAATAAACATTTTTCATAATTTTTTTTTAAAAATTACTTTTATAATTTTTTTTTTAAAATTACTTTTATAATTTTTTTTTTTTTTTTTGAACAGAGAAAACACAATTTTTGTGATTCCTTTTAAACATGTTTAAATCCATTTATGTCGCAAAATTTTTCTTTGGAGTGAAAATTTCATTTAAAGGTGGGTGGACATTTTTTCTGTTACAAAAAGTGTTCAAATTTATGTGCAAATTTATGAAAATTTTCAATATTAAATTTTGCGAGATGATCATGTTTGAAAAGCAAATTTCTACAATCACATCTGTTTTTCCAACCATTATTTTATTTTTTTATTTTTGTTTTTTTTTTACATACGAAACAGAGAAATCACCCTCTATTATTAATTTAATAATCAGAAAATTTAAAATAAAATAAAAGAAAATCCTAAATAAAAAAAAAGAAGTTACGTGTGCAAAGTAAAAATATAAAAAATATAACGAAGTTTTTAAGTATATGAATGGAATCAGACCAGAAATTACTTCGTTTCTTCTTTTTTTTTTTTTTTCTTTTTTTGACTTTTTGTTTTTGCATTATAATAATGCTAACTTGTAAATGAAAATGTAATTAATTGGTATAAATAGTGAAAATTCATTCATTGGAAATTTGACAAAAATATATTTCATATTAAATGAAATGTTCGTTTTCATATACTTATGTATTTATTTTTTATTTTTTGTACATGTGAATTGGTGTAAATTAGAATGAATGGAATTTTCCTCTAAATATATTTTGTATTTCATTTTTGTTTTTCTTATTCGTTTGAAGATAGAATTATTGAAGAAATTATATACAGGTGACCATCGTGTCATTTAGAAGTTAAATTTTGCAAAAAATCATTTTTTTAATTCATGTTAATGTGGAATCACACCATCTTTTTACGTTATTGTAAATTGAACTTGTGGATTACATAGAAATTGCATCGTAAAAATTCATGTTAAGACAATAATTTATCGTAATTTGTAAATCATGTTATATCGAAACTAAACTATAAAAGTATTGCATTATACAAGAGTCACCTGTACTGAATGATGTACATAACAAGTACTTATTAATTGTATTATTGAAATACTTTTGTGCTATGTTAAAGATGATCAAATTCCATTTTTATTAAGAAAATTGATAATGGTAAACAAAATCGGATTAAGAGTAAATATTCTGTAAAATATCACTGAAGTTATCACTTTCTTACAGACGAAATATTCTTCATTTCCTTATACGTATATGAGACTAATGTTAAAATTGGAGTATAATTTTGAAATATTTTGATTTCTAAAATTAATTTCCGCTTCGAAAAGGATTAACCTTCAGTCTTCTTTGTCTCTTAATTTTTCTTTCCAAATATATACATACTTGTGTCCTTTCGTATCCTCCCTTCTATTCTGTGATCTATCTGAAACTTATACCCAGTTTTACCAAATACATAGTAATTTTCCGCAAGGATTTCTGATTAGTATTCTTCAAGTTTATTTGCAATTTACACTTTGTTTTTTACTTGAAAATAAGAATTAATTTTTATTTTAAATTCTAAAACGCCAAACAAATAAAAACGGCATTTTAAATTTTTAATTTCATTGTCTATTAATTATCAATCCAAATATATAAATGTATCATATATTTTAGAGAACGAAAAAAAAGTATATATTCCTATATATGAAACGATAATATTAAAAATATCCATTTTACACGTTTTGTTTCTTTTAAAAACATCTAATATTACAAAAATTAATTAATTTATTTTTCTAGAGTATAATAATAATAATTCTAATTAAAAAAATAAAAATACAATTAAAAATTTCATTCTTTAAACTATAAATTTAAAAATAGAAGAAATCAATTGATTTTCATTTTCAATATTTAAAAAAATAAGTTCAAATAGCACACATCTTTTACATTAAGACGTTGAATAATAAAAATTAGGTACCTAAATTGTTAATAAAAAAATTAAATTTGAGCGTAATTATCATATAATTTTTGTGTAAGTAGTAATGTCTATAAAAACACTTCATATATATATTTTTTTAATGATTAAATTCTAAACCGATGCTTTTTAAATTTAAATTTTTTAAAAATTAAAAAAGAAGGAGAAATTAAAAGTAAACATGTTATTATAATTGTCAATTTAATTGTAGTATGGGCTAGCTATTTAAAGAGCCACTGATATGATTATGACTATAATGTTGTGAGTTGACAATTACTTGTACTATGTAACCATTTTGTATATGAGCTTCTTCAACAAGCATTTTATCGCCAAGCAATTTTCCACTATAGAACCATCTTTGGCAGCAAGCATCAATACCTTCCACTGCCTATATTTAATATATTTTAAAAAAAAAATTAAAAATATTCAATAATTTCTTAAGTTTGAATTATTGTGATTTAGTATGCTCACTTGTAATTTCTTTTTGCATTGACCGATAGTATCTTTTGAGTAAACTAATAGCTTAACGTCAGACATTGTAGACGATATCCTGAGTTTAAGAAATATTTCAGTACCACCATCAACTGGCTCTGAGTATTCTGCTGGTGAATCTCGTCCATTCTCTTCTGAAACAATATTCACTGGATATGATAAACAATAAATTGGAACTTTATATTGTGTTCCAAGTTCATCATAACATTCAGTTAAATATCTGAAAAATCAATGTAAAATAATTCTAAATGCAATCTATTATCATCAAGATTAACAACAATTAATTTACCCATTTGGAACAGATATGTTAGCTCCATCTAATATTGCTTGAGCTAATTGAAAATCTAATGCTTCAGCAGCTGTTGTTGCTGCTCTTAATGCATCCCAAATCTCTTTTCTACCATCAAAGGCAGGAGCTGTCTCCCAAAATTCATCTCGTTTTGAACGTAATTGACCTTCTGTTAAGGGTACATCTGAACGCCAACGAATTGTTTCATGACAAAGTGGATGATTTTTTCGTGTTGGTCCAAAATTAGGTCCTAATAATTTAAAAAAAAGGACACGAATGAGTAAATATATTTATTCATTTTACAAGTAAAATATTGTTTATTATCAAATCAAATGCAGTATTTAATTTTTACCTGAATTTGGTCTTGAGCCACCAATTGATGATATACTTATTGTTTCATGATTAACATTGTGTATTCCTATACAACCACCCATTATATTTAAAATGAAATATAAATTCCTAATCTTATCTAAAATAATTTTCTTAATTTTTAAAAAATGTGCGTAAGACACAAATGCATGCAATTTAATCGTTGATAATATCCTTCTTCTCCATACATAGCTGGTATGTATTTTTCTTAGAATTTTTTAACAATTTGACCTTTTTATTAACAAAATAATTAAATTTTTTTTGTCCGGAAAAAAATTACTATTTTCGATTTTGATCTTTAAAAAAAGATGCAAAAGATATCCGTATTGTCAAACTTCTATAAATGTCAATCGTCAAAAACGAAAAAAAAAATAAAAATACAAAACCGTACAAAACAAGAATCTATCATTTTAAGCAAAAGGTGTAAGGCAGACAGGGAAATACAAAATGCAAACAATCAAATACAATACAATTCTGCTATGTGCTAGATCATGGTGCTAGACATAAAAATTAAAATTTTCAAATTATTGTCATTTGTCAGTTTGTCACATATTGAGCCAATTTACACATTCGAACTCGGATTTACGCTTTCGGATTGTTTCGTAAAATAACCAAAGAGAAAATATTTGCTTGAGCGTGTATGACTTGGGTAAGACAATATTTATTTGACAGCATAGCATATTGCCTTGGAGCAAAATTACACAAAGAAGTAAAAGTCTCAAACTCAAATCAAATACATCCAAGCAAATATACAAAAATGTCAAAAATATAGCCGCAATATTTCAAGAAGCAATGTTGCTCCCTGAGGCAGAGGCCAGAGCCAGAAGCAATGGCAATATTGCCTTTCATCAAATGATCATCAGTCATCACATCACATATAATATAGCACATTAGATTAGAATATTGTGTACAAGATACACATACATACATAACCGGCTTAATCCATATAAGTATGTAATCAGTAGCACAAATTTTAAATTAAATACCTACATATGTATGTATATATTGTAAATAAATTGCTTATTTCTTACGTGTTTATTTCAGGAAAAATAACATGGAACGATTAAAACTGATTCTTAATAAATTTCCAAAACACCAAACTGTTTTTAGTTTTGCGTATGGTTCAGCTGTTAAACAACAAACCAATTACAATAAAAGTGGTCCACAAAAAATGATCGATATTATATTTTGTGTTGAGAATTCTAAGGAATGGCATCGTGATAATCTTGCAAGACATCCAACACATTATTCAAAATTGAAAATATTCGGTGAGAATGTTATTTCATCTATTCAAAATAATTTTGGTGCCCGGTGTTATTTTAATACATTAATTCCACTTTATCTTGAAAATAATGAACATTGTATGATAAAATATGGTGTTATACAAAAAAATCATTTAATCGATGATTTATTAAATTGGAAATATTTATACATTGCGGGACGTCTTCAAAAACCAGTCGAAATTTTATTACTAGAAGAAGAAAATATAAAACTTGCATTAGAAAGAAATCTACAAAGTGCTGTAGAAACTGCATTATTACTTTTACCAAATACATTTAATAATTTTGATCTTTTCTTTACTATAGCAAATTTAAGTTATAAAGGTGATTTTCGATTAATATTCGGTGAAAATAAACAAAAAGTACAAAATATTGTTCATGGTCAATTAAATGAATTTTATCAATTATATTTACCAATTTTACAAAATATGTCATTTTGTTTATCAACAACATCTATTAATCATGGAAAATTTCAACAAGATAAATCTGAATCAGTAATAGAAACACATTTAAAACGATTACCAATCGGATTACAACAAAAAATTATAAAAAACTATTCATCATATAGTAAAAATTCAGATATTTTTAAATTAATAGCAAAAGATCAAAATTATCAAAATTTAGTAGGAAAATCAGTTTATCAAATAGTTAGAAAAAGCAGTATTTTACAATCATTAAAAAATATTCCTACAGCTGGTATTAGTAAATCTATGATGTATAGTTGGCAAAAATCAGTTAAAACTTTTACATAATATAATTTATACATTGATACATTGATAATAATAATTTATTAATATGTATTAAGAAAAATTTTTAATAAAATTGAATAAATTTTATGATGATAAAATTTTCAAATACAAATTTTACATTTTTAAAATAACAAAAAAAAAAAAAAAAAAAATTCATTGTGAAAAAAGTTTAAAAACTTAAAAGTGAATTAATATTTTGTGTTCATATGGCTTCTGTCACGAATGCGATGGATAGTAAAATGGCTTATAAAAAAATTAACGCTATCATTTATCAATGATGACTGATAACTCTTAATCGTATTAATAAGGAACACTTGTGTTAAATGCTGCACTAAGTCCAGACACTAAAAATTTAAAATTTAATCTTATAAGGATTTTTTGATTTCTTCTATTTTTAAGAAAATTTACACTTACAATAAGTTTGCTGGTTTACGTAAACTGCGTTATTCAAAAGTTTTGCTAAATATTGATGTAATCTTGTATATGACCTTTCGATAGCATCGATATCAGATAATAATGTGAATTTATCATTATTTTTTTCCATAATATTTTCATCAAAATTTTCTTCAGATTCAATTAATTCTAAACAATTTTGCCATTCCAATTTGATCACATACACTAAATTTAATAACTTAAAAAAAAACAGTATTGATAATACATTTATGTGTGAAAAGTTTATATGAAATTTACCTGCTCAATTCCTTTTTTTATATCTTGACTAGATTCAGTTATAAAACAATGTTTACATATTGTATTAACATATGATTCATGAACAAATTTCATTTCAGCTAAATTACTACAATTTTGTATTTTTTTATCTAATTGCATTCCCATCGTTTGTAGTACATAACTCATCAAATGGAAGTGTATACATTGCACAGAATACATCACCCAAAATCGTACTTGCTCTAAACGACGTAATAAGAAATCGATCATTTTTAAATCACCGTAAACATTAATTCCTTTATTAGAACGTTTCGGAAGTCGACAATTTTCTAATGTCCATAAAGCCCACTTGACTTTCAAAAGAAACTGAAATACTGCAAAAAAAATTTCAAATTTTGCTTTTTTAACAATTTACTTTTTACATTAAGAAAAAAATTAATTTTTAACCTTTATTATATTGCTGAACATTGAACTCGGTGATTATATTTTTTAATTCCTTTTTTAAATTATACGTTATGAGAAGCTCGTCAACAGCTTCTAACACCTATCATTTCGATTATATAGGTATAAGAATAGTAAAGAAAAATTTATATTTAGTAAAATTTTTGCTTTTTCTTTAAAATGAATTTACATACCATGTTTGTTTGATTTTTATATTTACTATTAATTTCAACTCTGTATAAAGATGATATTTCAGGAAATTTGGAATAAATAATATCATTTAATTGTAGTGTTAAAATAAGTGGGTTCATCCAATTCTTTCCTTCTTCAATCTAAATTTTGAAAAACGAAAATAAAATTATTAGTATTTTTAAATGTGAAATGAATTTTCCTTTTTACCTGTGTAAATAATTTAGTATAAAACAAATACATTAAATCATTCGATTCCAAAAGTAAAACTCTCCGTATATTTTGTGTATGCTTCAAAATTTCAAATTCATTATGATAAATATTCACAACAAATTCATTAGCACATGAGATTCTTGTTTCAAGCACTTTTGAAAATGATTTACAAATTATTTCTTCTAATGGTAAAATTAAATTAGGAGTAGAACATAACAATTCATATAATTTTATAGTATTATATGTTGCTTTCTGATTTACTAAATTTTTTTCGTGTGACGTTGTTTTATCATTAATATTAACCTCGAATACCATTCTTAATAAATCATCATCAATAAAATCTAAATTAATATCTTCTGGATCGTTTTCTTTTAGCAAATGTTCAGAATATGATAAATTCTCATTTATATTTTGATCATCATTTTCATTTGTACTTTGATAGTTTTGAAAAAGTTTAATTGTCGAGATTACATCATTTAAGAACGAATTATACAAATTTTCTGCAATTAAATCATTTTTCAGTTATTTTTTTAAAATAATTTTTGGAATTTTAATTCATCAACATTTTATTTCAATTCATTTTTCAAAAATTTTAATTCATCATACCTTCATAACTGCAAGCATTTTTTAAATTTCGTATTTTTTGTATTTCAAAAAGTAAATTTAATGTACAACCAGCTTCTAATGAATGATTTAATACAATTTTAAAAAACGTATTATTTTGTATAATTTTTGAAACCTCAGATGTAACAAAAAATGATTTCTCTTTAGATTTTACATATAAACGACTATTAATTTCATCTGATTTTTCACATCTTTAAAAATTAATAAAAACATTTTTGTTTTATCTGTTTAAAATTTATTGAAGAAAATATTTTAATTTACCTTTCAACTAAAAATTCATTTTTCCAATCATCTAATCGTCCATCAGTCCACCAAACATCGATAATATTACAAAACACTTTTACTGATGATAAAAATAATGTAGTAGCAATATTTGTCATTTGTATACAAGAATTCGATTGAACGATTGTTAAAAGATTTGTTAAAAGAAATGCTGAACATATATGTGCTACCGAATGAAAAATTATTAAAATATTTTTGAATAATACTATTTCAATTTTACCTGGAGTTGTGGTGTAATCTAAAATAGAAGTTTTGTGTATAAAATGAATATCTTGTAAATAAGAGAGTAAATGATTCATTTCTTGAAGAAGATGTAATGCAGTATTTATTTTCATTTGACTTTTAATTACTTCTTCAATTTTAAAAATGTCGTCATAAAATGGTTTTAATAAATCCTTCAATGCTGATGTATAAAATTCATAAGTTTTCGGTAACGATTGATCATTAACATTAGAAATCGCATTTATGAAATTTTTCAAATTATTTAACATTTTTATATATGGCAGAAAGTGGTTTACCAAGTACTTAAATCCTGCCTGAAAGTAAAACTCATTATTTCTCATAATATTTTCAATAAGAACATAAAATTTTACAATTGTTGTACTGGCCAATGAAATTTTATTTCGAACTTTTACATCATCGTTATGAATCTCAAAAAGTGTACAGCTTGTTGGTATATAAAACATCCATATAAGTTCACGGAGAAATTGAAATTCAGAAATAATTGATATTGATTTACAACTCAGCTTACTGTTCGTTTGTTTTAAATGTGTATTCCAAATATTACAAAAATCTGAATCCTCATAAGAATCGCAAACTCTAGGTGCATTTGAGATTTGTAACCACCATGATGGTTGAACAAATTTGTGTAATATTTCAGTTCCCTCTACCACATTAAGATTAAAAACACTATAACTACATAATTTTCTCGGTTGCAATGAATCTGGAAAATTATTGGTACTTTTACTGAATTTCCTTTCATTTTTTTCAGTTGCGGGTAAAGTTTCATCTTCTTGTGATTCACAACTAGAATTTGACCATTCCTATAAATAGAATAGACTAGAGTTATAATTTCAAGATACATACAAATATTATTTTTCTCACTTACACTAATTTCTGAATCATCCGAATCATAACTACGTTTAACAGCAATAAAATCTTCCTTCAATTCACTTAATAATGATTTATGTTTATCTTCCACTTCGCATTTACTTTTCTCAATCATTGTCGATATTTTCTGTTGTGGTTTTCTTAATGCTCCTGTTGGATTGTACGATACTTTCAATAAAAAATCTAGAACCCTCCATTGAATATCAAATTCATAGTGATCAACACTCAAAGCATGGTTTAAATAAAAATCACTGAGTTTTTTAAATTGCTCAGCTTCATGATGAAAATTTCCATATATAAATTTTTCTTGTACTCCATCTAATTTTCTTTGGACTTCATGGCTATTTACACTGACACTTTTATAACTTTTTATAACACTCCAAGCAAATTCTTCACAACGTTTAAAATTTTCATCATTTTCCTGAATATCAAAATAAAAATTTTATTTTTAATTTCAATTATTTTAATTTACATTACCTCGAAATTTGTTAAAGATTTTATCAATTTAGGAATAAAGTCTTTTACTATTTCACGACGTTCTTCCTGTACAGACATTATTCCTTTTGTTCTTCGACTTAATAAAATTATTAAAATTCAAACTAAACAAATTCAACAATTCAATTTCATTTCAGTAATTTTATAACAAATCAGAAATTTTAATAATCCAAGTCAAAAGAATAGAGATTAAAACAAGAATGGGCACAGTATGGGAGTGAGTGCAGCCAAAATTCAAAACTAACACATATAAGCAACATAAAATTGCACCAATACTAATGCAATGTTGGTGCAGGTCAGTTCATTTTGAAAGAAGTAGACCGCGTATAGAAAAAGAGGTATATGAAAAAGGATAGTCGCGAAGTACAGAATAGACCGCATGTACTACATCGTTTCATTCTCGAATCTAGCTAGCGAGTCTCGAGAATTATTTTGTTTACAAAAATACAATTTCTCGGTGAGTTCTGAGAATTCTTAAGTGTTGTTGGGTTAATGTGTTATAAACAAACTTTATAATTTGTCTAATTAAATAATTTATTCTATTTTATAAATAATGTCATGCAATTATTTTAATATCTGTTTAAAGTGAAAATGTTTAGATATACTGTAATATATTTTTTTTTGACGAATCAAAAAGTTTTAATTAAAATATTATTGAATAAAATTTTGAATTGTATGGAGGTTTTTGTGTTTACAATTTTTGAAGAAAAATATATTTTTATCGTGTGTGATATGAATTTTAATCAATAATTATGAATATTTAGATATTGTGTTATAGTTTGCATCTAATGTCATGTGAAAATAATTAAAAAAAGTTATAGTAATATTCATTTAAAAATCATGTACAAAAATCAAATTTTCACGTGTCTGAAAACTTGAGGGAGTTCCAAGAACTTCAAATTTCGTATACGGATAGGTAAATTTTATATGATTTTAAAACACCAGGGAGTTCCAGGAAAACGTGGTTAATACAAATACAACAAACATGTGGTTCTACATTTTTGAATGATTGTTTTCTTCTCTTTTTTTCAAATGGGATATATAGAACTATTACATTTTGGCATTCATAGTGAATTTTTTTTTGTTTTTTAATGCTTTTATGTATTGTGTTTTTCTTAGAAAATATCAGCATCTCTTTTGGTTTTTTTAGTCTAATTTATCTTTCTCTTCTTGTACGTTAGTATCTATATTCTTTTGATCCAAGTATGTAAATTTATTATTTTATAGTAATTGGCAATAACTGAAGAAACAACAAAATCATCAAATAAACAATAAATAAACATAAACAAAAACAAAAACAAAAATGAAGTGAAATGAAATATGTATTTATTTTTATAGGCCGTGGTTAGAGAATCGATAGCATACATTCATCGAGATTCGAGAGTCGTTTGTCGTTTTATTCAAACTAATTTGAAATTTAAATTATTGCGCAACAAATAAACCAAAAATATTCGAATATTTTCTTTTCGCTCTTCGAATAACAAGGCGGGAATTTTAAAAAATATTTTGGTTAAATAAATAAGTAGTTGTCAATTGTTGTAAATTGTAATTTGTAATTCGTCAGATGAGATGTGAAAACAAAATAAAAGAACCAACATAATAATTGAATTTTAAAAATTGATGATAATTTGGATATTAGTTAATCAGTTATTAAAGTGCTAAAGTGGACGCTCGCAACTAGGTGCATATGTGTAAAGATTATCAGTTTTCAGTTTCACACATAATAAAATGAACAAGTTAAGAATAAAATAGTTAAATTTCACCATCGAGTTTTAATAGTACCTCTATTTAAATTAATTGAAATCGATTGATTCAAATAATTAGTAATTTCTCTCTACAAAGTAATCCTGAAATAAAAATAAAGAAATAAAAATGGAAGAAACAGGTGAAGAAATGTAAGTTATTTTGCATACATAATTATATTAAGTGGAATAAAAAGTTATAAAAATTGAATTTAGGTCTTTATGTACACATCCAAAAATAACAACATTAAAAGAATTTATGAATCGTAAAAACCTTATCAAATCGAAAATTTTATGTGATAAACAAATAAACGATCAACTAAGAAAATTTAAACCGAAAGTACTCAGTAAACCATCGGAAACGCATTCATATTCGTAAGTAATAAAATATGATACATATTTCTCTAATTAATTGAAATGAATTTCTTTTGTTTTTTAATAGGAAACATTTACAAGAAAAACTCAGGGAATTAACAGATTTTGATATTCCGAACAAAATTATAAGTGATATTCCAAATTTGAAATGTGAAAATAACATTATTGATTTGGATTTCGAGCCTAAAATTTTGAAGTAATTTAAGCATCATTTTAATAAAAAAAAGCTTAGAATAATCTAATGTTACTTTCTAGGTCTAAAATGGTAAATTTGCCAAATGTATTTAATTTAAATCAACGTAGAAAAAAATCAAATGATAAAACAGAATGTTCTTATATAAAACTTAAAAAGAATTTAAAACGGCTTGTTACACAAAAACGTGAAATAGAAATTAAAAAGAAATTTGAGAAAAATGATAAAACAAAGGATGAAATAAATAAAGATAAATTAAACGAAGAAGACTTAGAAGAAAAAATGGATGAAGATGAACAAGAAAATGAAGATGATCAAGAAAATGAAAAAGAACAAGAACTTAATGACATTGACGAAGAACATGAAGAGGAAGAAGAAAAAAATGTCGAGGAGAGCGACAAAAATGTTGAAGCTGAAAAAGAAGTAAGATAACAAAACAAAAAAAGAAGATAATATATAAAGGCGTACATTTATTTTTTTCTAGGAAGTTGATTTTGGGGAAACCGAGACAGAGGATAAAAATGAAAACACTAACAATTACCACCAGATTCAAAACGTTGATGAAATTGAAAACGAAAATCTAAGTCCAGAAATATCAAATGCTCAAAAATCACAGAATTTCAATTTAAAAATAAATGAAGCATTTATTTCTCAAATCCCAAATACATCAATGTCAGAAGATGATGAAAATGAGTTAGCGAACTTATGTTCTGGAAAATTTACAAGTACCCAAAACGTAAACAAGAATTTTTAAAAAATTTGGACTTTTATTCAAAATTTGTAACCTTTTTTTAAAATTTCAGAATTATCTAGATTTACAAAGTTCGGACGATGAGGATGATGATATTTCACTACCTTGGGATACTAGACAAAAGAAAATGAAAAAAAGACCTGTAATTTCAGATGATTCTGAAGATTCTGATGAATCAGATAAATCAGATGATGAAAATGTAGACCTTAGAGAAAGGGAACCTGAACCGATTGACAAGCCAGAAGATGAATTCGATGTGTACGTTGATTATGATTCAGAAGAAAATGAAGTTGAAGTGAAAATAACAAAAGATGATTGGCAAAAGGAAGCTGCAGAATTTTTTGAAAATGAAGCTGAACTTTCTGAATCAGAATGGGGTAGTGATGACGAAGATGAGAAAGATTTAGACAAATACGATATTGAATTAGGAGATGAAGATAACTTCGATCAAGATGAATTACGTAGTGATTTAGAAAAAATTCATATGTAAGTGAAATTCGTAAATGAAACCCTTTATAAAAACTTAATAATTGAAAATTATTTATGCGATTATAATTTGTATGATTAACAGGCGTAAATTACTGGACGAAGATATGCGTGATTTGAAAAAAATTCAAGAAATGTTCTTTGATGATGAAGAGAATGATGGAATTGGACGAGAAAGACAATTCAAATGGAAAAATATTGACAATAATAATCTAGTATTACAAAACTGTGATGACGATAAAGTGCAAAATGAAGATGCAGATAACGAAGATGAAAAGGATGAAGAATTTTATCGTAAAACAAGATATGAAAGAGAACAAATATTACAAGAAAAGGTAAGCTTATATTTTAAAAAGTGAATAAAAGAAGAAAATTTGGAAATATCCTCATTTTTATTTCAGGTTAACGAACAATTTGAACAAAAAAAATTAGAAAATTTACAATTGACAAGTAAAAAACTGACAATTATCAAATCAAAAAGTTATACAACCTCTGATAAAAGCTTAGATCATTCATTTTTAATATCGCAAGTTGATAAACGTACAACAGGACGAGCATCATTTTTAACAAGAGATAAACAGACCATTTCCAAGCTAACATCATTAATAAAAGCAAGTAATGAAAATAATGACGATGATGAAATTATTTGCGTACGGTCAGTAAACAGTAGAAACACTCTGTTTTCTGTAATCGATAAAAATAATGAACGATGAACGAAAATAAAAAAACTAATATTTAATTCAATTTGTTGTGCTGTTATTCCTGTTAAATCGTATTAGTTAAATTCAATTCTTTTATTCTAAATTTTACGTAAGTCTAGAACTTCATCAAATGCTGAATTTTAGTTGTGAAAATTTTATGAAAATAAAAATTAATTTAAATTTCAAACTAAATTTTTACTAAATTAGTAAAAGTTTTATTTTGAATCACATTTTGAATAATCTAATCAAATTATTCACTTTAAAATAAAATTAAAGTTATCCTTGAAATTCGAACGATTGACGATGTCAGTAATTATTAATCATTTATCTAAATCAAAATTTAAAATAATCAGTACTTTTTAATATTTAAATTAAAAGTAGATACATATACATATGTACATATTTCGAGTTCAAAATTTTTCGTGGTAATATATTACGTTGGAAAATCTAAAAATTTAGAAAAAAAAGCTATTCAGTATATAAAGGGTCTATTTATTATTTTATTTATATTTCAACATATGTATACATAATTATTTGCATAAACATTTACAAGATGTGCTGTTCTTCACATAAACAACCAAACTGCAATTCTATACCTAAATGCGTAATATTCAATTATATGATAGTCGTTATAAAATTTTGAATCCTTTTCCTTTTAGTTAAAACAATGTAAAAGCAGAGAATTAAAAAGCGGCGTTCTACTTATATCATGTGATTGCGTAAAACGTAATGGTTTACAAGATCAATGCCCACGTACTGGGTGCGGAAAATGTTGTTTCCTTCCATGTAGCCTGATACCGCGTTGTTGCCCATCTCAATTTCCATTGAAATTTCAACGAATGACAATGGGAATAAAAAGTGGTCATTCAAGAGGATCTGCCAATAAATTCTTTAATGATAATCATAATTCAAAAGAATCTTCACGAAGAGAATGTTCTAATTCTAATAATTATTATCCATGTGGCATCCAACCAACTCAATTGCCAATGGATATTTGTATGACTGAACCAGGATGTTTATATGTTATATGTACGTAAAGGCGTAGACTTTGTTTCTGGTCCTTTTATTATTTGCATACAATTTTATAAATTTTGCATTATTTTTTTTTTCTTTCAGAATATGAAGAGAATCGACAGTTTTATTTATTTTTTTTTACATCTTCATTACCTTCTTTCATTCAAAACAACTTATTAATTATTGACTAATTTATGAAAATTTAATAATGAAATAAAAATTACCATTTATTGGTTAATTAATTTCTCTTAGATTGTCTTGGAATGTCTTTGGATCTGTTCTTATATCCAAAGATCAAAATATAAATGATTTAATCTCGAGAAAATTTTTAATTTGAAATAGTACGTTTAAAAAAAAATAATAAAGTACATATGAAAGTTAAATTTAAAGTTACATTAAAACAAATGGGGATCATGCACAATACAGACAACATTCATCTTTATTTTTCTTCTATTTTCCTGGATTTACTACTTTTCCAGCGAATAAAATAGTCCCCGTTGACTCGTCTTCGATGAAAAATGCGAATGGTCGGTTAGCATTAAATTCTTCTAATTTACTGCTACCAAATTTATTAGTTATGGTCAATTCTGAAAAACAAAAACGAAAGGAATGAAAAAAAAATTTAAAAATAAACAAAAAGTTTACCAGTTGCTGCAAAAGCAATTGTTCCTTTTTCATCAAGAATCAATCCAGATTTTTGAATAACATCTGTTACTTTAAGTTGAGAATTTAAACCTGAACCTCTTGCAATACCTGGTAAAGATGCATTTTGACTGAAAATTTCCGTAATCCCTAACTGAAAAGAAGAATTTTCTTTTTTATGTTTTGTAATTCACAATAATATTGACAAAATCACAAACCTTCATAAGAGTACGTTTTAAATGTGATGTATAAGTGAATTTAAATTTTGGTAAAGTAACTTTAACGGATACTACGTCCATTAACCATTGTAATCGTTTCAATTTATCTCCATCGAAATCACGTATTAAGCTATCTAAATTTTCATCAGGTTCAGGTAATAAAATGGTCATCGAAAATTTTTTACCCTATTAAAAAGTAAAAAAAATTATAAGTTGAGATAAATTTATATTTTGTCTTTAATTTTTATATTGATAATTTAATTTACTTTATATGGAAGACGAATAATTTTTGCATTAAATTGTGATGATTTAAAAAAATAGAAATTATTTGTTTGACTCATGTAATCCGCTTTAATTTGATTTTTTTCTGTAACAAAAAATGGCAATGTCATTGTTTCATTTGATGGAAATTGATGTTTCCATTGTCCATTAAAATAAATTGCATTTAACATTAACATAACTGCATTTTGAACATCATCTACAAAAAATACATACAAATTCAAATTAAAATTATTTCCGTTTTTTTATTTTTATTTAATAGTGAAGAATAACAAAATGAAATGTACCTTCTGATACAAGATCTTCTATATATCCTTCAGTTGCATTTTTACACCAATTATTAATTATATTTGTAGCTTCTAAAACCCTTTTAAAATTTAAATTTTCAATTTCGGTACCATAATATGCTTTAACTATTGCTGCATATCTTTGACGTAATTCAACATAATAATCGGCAAAAATTTTTGTACCTATTTTTATTTGTGAACCAGAATTCCCATCCTTAAAAATAAAAAATAAAAACGTTTTAATTATCTAAATAGTAAATAGCATGAAATCTATTTATTGGTATTACTGAAGTACAATTATTTACCTTTAATGAATCTAAATTCTTTTTATAGTGTTCACGTACAAGAGCAGGAGATCTAAGATTTGGTAATATTGATGCTAATTCACGTTGTGTTTGTGTTTCAGCCCCAGCTCCTTCAGATAATAAAACTAAAAGTAATTTTACTGAAAATGGTGATAATATAATATTATTGTCCTCTGCTAGTAAGACTTCCTGAAAATCAACAAGAAAAACAACTAACGATTTTTTCAAATTCAAAAAATAAAAACGATCAATATTTTATCAAAATTCAAATTTTTTGCTTAAAAATTCTGTTGGTACATATTTAAAAATTTTATTTATTCGAAAGTTCAGGAAATGATCATTGTGTGCGTTCTACACAAGATCTTTTCAATATTTGAATTTCAAAGTAAAGAAATGAGGTTTAATTAATTTGCAATTTGTATATAGAATACCTACAACAAAAATATTAAGAATTTTTACTTTTCCACAAAGCAAAATCTTTACAATCTTCAGAACCTTATCGGATTATCGTTTTCTTTTTTTAAAAAATATTTTAATTAATTTTCGCTTTTTTGTTTAATTTGTCACTTGCCCTGTACATTATCAGCGTTTCATTACATTGAATAAAATCAAAAAAAAAAAAAAAATAATAATAATAAATAATTTCTTATCAGTTAGGCACCCCATATAATTTTCTTATTAATTTCAGTTTAATAGAAAATTATTATTTTTTTTTTTCAATTATAATAAATGTTTTATGAATTTCTCAATAAATTAAAATTAATTACCTATATGTTCTCAATATTGAGAATTATTTATGATGATAATAAAATTCTACTGATTTTTTTTTTTAAATATTCTCTTTAAATTTATAAATTGTTTGAAGAAATTTAATTAAAATTTTTATTGTTATTATGCAATTTATCATACTTTGGAAATTATTGTTATTTTTATATTCTAATGTACATACATACATATGTATATAAATTTTGTTGTTAAATTCTTTGATGTCATTATACATCTAGAATGAAAACCAGTTAAATACGTTAACGATAAGCACAAAAAAAAACCAGTCAAACATGTCGATTAGTTTTGTTGGTATTGATGTTGATTAAATTAAAACAAGATTATATTTTAAGCTCAATGATAAAAATGTATAGTAATTAATAAAATGTATGCAAGAAGAATATTTTACCTCTAGGAGTCTCCAATCGAATGTATCATGTCTATCGGCTTTATATGGTACAAAATCATCATTATCCCAATAATCGATATCATCAACCTTTGATTGTGTTGCAAAATCATGTATTAGAGATGGTTGTGCTATTTTATCATTTCTATTTAATAAACGATTTGCACTTAAACCACCAAATGTACACAATAAAAATGTTATTAAAAACATTAAATACATTTCTTTTAACAATAATGTGAAGTTCTTTGAATCTGTTTTTGAAGTTTTTTTTTTAGAATTTGTTTTTTTTTTTTTTAAATTTTGAAAATCCACATCTAATCTTCTATCAACCGAATGTTGCCTATGACTAAAAATTTAAAAACTTCGAAAAATTGTTAACTTGTGGATTCATGATTTCATGATACAAAAAAAAAAAAAAACAAACAAACAAAAAATGGGGAATAAAAAACAACAGCGGTTTTTGTGTGCTGTTGCTGTAGGTTATCATCGGATCTGTCTGTCGTATATTTATTTATATTTTGGTTGCAATGCAAGTTTATAGGGTGTTTCAAGTTTTCAATCAAATCTTCAAAAAAAAAAAAAAAAAAAAATACGTTATAAATCCACATCAACTCATCTGGATCATCATTTTCAATTTAATCACTTTCGCTTTTCATCAAATATGTAGATCTCAAATTAAACACTAAATGATTTTCTTTTTAATGTGTACCAGTTTACTTGACTTAATATCAGTTAATACTTTTACAATGCATATTTTCAATATAAATATAATTTTAGTAACAGTCATTACAAAACAATTTTAAATATGATTGATTTATTGATATTAGACGTTATGGGTCATAAATAAATGAAAAAATTATGTGTAAATTGCGTATGTTTGTATACTATACGTCTATACGCTTTTAATGAAATTCATACACAAATCGTATGGATTATACAAATCGAATATCTCCCATTCAAATTTGAATTTAAATACGTACATGTAAGTACCCATTACCAATCATTACTAATAACAGGATAATTGGGTATTGTACGCTTACGAACAAAAAGATAATGACCTATAAACAGTCTAGAGTTCAATTAAACACAAATTTACACTTTCTTTCAATCCAAGCAAATTATTATTTTATTCATTAAAAAAAAATTTCATTTGTATTCATACTACATGCTTTTATTCAAAAATTCAAATTCAAATATTTGTACGTTATTTTATTTGTGTTAATAACACATTTTGTATATTTGAGTATACTATGTAAAATGCATCATACATAAAGTTGATTTTTATTCAATGACGTAATATTGCCTTTGGGAAAAACGTTCATTTATTTACATATTTACTTTTTTTCATATCACTGTTTTTATATACAGTAAACAAAAATCCCCTTAATTTTGAGTATTTGTATTTTTTTTTGTAACTGATCAATTCTTGATTTTAATTAAATAATAAATACCATAATTTTCCATATAAGCTCGACAGTCAAAAGAATGTAAATTTAAATTGGCCAGAAGGCAACATTACTTTATAAAATAAATCTAAAATTAAATTAATTATAGAATAAAATTAATTAATTATTTCATTCTTGAATTTGAAATGATGCTTTAAGGTAAACGACCTTAAGGTTAAAAATCTTATAAGACAATTTTCATATGTGCCCCATAAATGTAAAACTACCATATTGCTATATCTGTTTTTGATACGCCTGTACCTGAAATTGCTCATTTAAAATCTCTTGGCAACCAGCTTTCTTTACTTTTAAGTCAGACAGGACATTTTCATGGTTATTTACACATTCCCTTATTAGAAATAAATAAAAATTAAATCAGTATATAATTTTTTTTGTTTGTTTTTTACTTCATTTTTTATTTGATATAATATCCATGATTTCATCTAAATACATTCATCAATGTGTGTGTGTTTTTACCCATATTTATTTAGAACAAGAAAAAAAATTTTTTTGTTGTTGTTTTACTTTATTATTTTTTTTTTAATATCATAAATATACTTCTTATTCTACAATTTAAAATAATAGTAATAATATAAACAAAAAAAAAAAAACATGTTCCAAATATATAATCAACAATTACTTAACGTCTTGTTTTTATCATCTCTTACAATTAAAAATAAATATGTGTATAATAATCTAAAAAAAAAAGAAGAAATTACTTCTAATTTTCCATTGAAGTTTTTAAACTTAACAAATAAATTGTTTTTACTGTATTATTATTTTTTAATATATTTTGTTTATTTTTTTTTTATTATTATCAATTGCATTCTCAGTTTTCTTGTTTTCCATTTGCTTTTAAATCTTTTTTTTATTTTTAATTTTTGTTTTTTTTTTTTTTTTTTTGTTGTTATTTAAAACAAATCACAATCACTGGTGGATATTCCAGAATTCAATTTTTATGATTTAAAGATGCAAAATTTTAACAAAAATTTTCATCTCAATTTTTTATTAAACAAAAAAAAAAAATAAATTTTGGAAAACTCACCATTATATAGAAACAAACAAAATAATATGATAGTAAATTGTATAATTAATTAACAATATGCTATTACAATAATTTAACTAATTTGGATTTTTTAAAAAAAAAAAAAGTTATAATGAATAGCTAATAAAAACAAAAAATATTTTTAAAAATTCATTTAAGAGAGATTCAAAAATACTTTTTTTCATAAAAAGAGAGAAAATATCCTGAAAAAAAAAACATGAATAGAAAAAAATTTAATTTTCTTTCTTTTCATGGTAAATTTACACATAGATGTTAAATGGATATTAAGATACATTTATGTACTGTTTTATTTTAGGCGTCAATTATGAGAGTCTATTGCTAATCGACTTTCGGTATTATGAAAGTCAACTTTTCCCATTCTATAGACTTATTCGATATTTTTGTGATAGAATTAAAAAAGAAAACAAAAATTATGATAACATAAATAAAAAATTTTCATATAAATTTAAGAAATAAACAATCAAATTACCTTATTTAGTACTATAATTTAGTTTAATACTACACATGTAAGTCGATTACATAATACCCATATAATACCATGACTTGTCTTGATAGACTATTCATTGTCTTGATAGACTTGTCTAGAAGTCGATTCTTGTTTATCGAATAGACTCTCATAATTGAAGTCTTAGTTTTTTTTTTTAAATAATAATAAAAATCGCAGTTAAATAACGTCTTTATGTATTTTAGTATTTCCAAATACAATCTATTTAATAATTAATTTTTTATTTTTTGTCATTTATTATTAAAATGAATTTTTATTTGTTTTTATTTTGGTTTGTGATATTACTAATATAATTTAATTAATTTTTAATATGCAGTTTAATAATACAAATTGGAAATATAATATTTTATTATTATAGATAAATACATATATTAATTTTTTTTTTGCTTTTTTTTTTATTTAACTATTCATAAATAGATTGATCCCAATTTTTCAGTTTTTCTTATTTATTTTTCTTCTAATTCAAAAAAAACTTTTTTTTCAATTACATTTTTGTATTTTTTTTTACTTATCTTTCGAATAAAAAAGAAAATTCTTTATATCTGTTTGTTTCTTTTTTTTTTTTTTTTTTTGTTAAATGAACACTTTTTGTACAATACAATAAATAATTAATTTTTTTTCTTGCAATTATTATTAACAAACAATATTGTCTTTTACTTCCCTACAAGAATATAATGTACATATAATATCATGAATACATATTTTATTTCATTACATATTTGTTTTTTGTGTGAATATGAATATGAATCCGAAACAATCACATTTGACAGAGCATTTTCAATGTTGGTTGTTTATTTTT
Organism: Anthrax anthrax; assembly: GCA_963971155.1. Lineage (NCBI taxonomy): Eukaryota > Metazoa > Arthropoda > Insecta > Diptera > Bombyliidae > Anthrax > Anthrax anthrax. Next base: position 27,209,679 of record OZ020119.1, read on the forward strand.
AATCTTTGTTATTTATAACATTACTGTTGTTGTTTGTTGTTCTTGATTTTAATTTCATTTTTCTTTTTTTATATTTTTACTTGATTTTTAAATAAAGGTTTTACTTCGCTACCCCGTATTTTGTTTTCTTTGTTTTTTCTTTTGTTGTCTTAATTTGTTTACTTAAATACTACTTACATTCTCTTTTTTTTTTTTTTTTTGCTTAAACTTAATTATTATTATTTTTTTTTTAAATAAAGTCTATCATGATTGTTCACATTTTTTTCCATCTTTTTTTTAAATATTTTTTTTTTGTTTATTTATTTATTTTATTTTTTGTCTTGAATTTAATAACTACGATTACAAACGACATTATTTTGTTTTGTTTTCTTTCTTATTAATTAATATTTAATTTTTCTAAATACCGTTAAAACGCACATTTACTGCTTTTACAATATAAATAGATAAATATATATTTATATATATATGTATATATAATATGTATGTGTATGTATAATATATGTAATACGTATAATGCAACTGTTTTTCTTTATTACTATTATTAATTATATAATTACATTAATAATAATCATAATAATCATGTATGTATGTATGGTTTGTATATAGATATATATAATTTTTTTTTTTAAATATTTTCCCTTAAAAATTCGAAATAAAATTATTTTACGAAATAATAAAATTTTCAATTATTTTAATATGAGCCTTGTACATTTCTATAAGATCAATTATACATGTATTGCATGCATGATAGCATCATTTTCAATAAATTGTTACATTCAATATTTCTTCAGTGTATCAACTATTCAAACTGACCGGCTGATGTGATTTTTTAAAGATCTGAGATAACTGATATTATCGAAAATGATAATAGTAATAAAAATCTTATACATAGACTGCATACACTACACCTGCATGCATGCACAATCATATAATACTGCTTCAAACTCTACGCATGCACATTGTACAATTCATGTTCGTTGTGATTTTCAGAGTAGAAACATGTAGTGTGCGCAGTGTGTAAGGCAGCATCATATGATTGTGTATGCATGCATGTGTAGTGTATGAGGCCTATAATTCAGATATTTTTCAGATCTTATTTAATTTAGTTAAATTAAATTAGTTGAATTAAATTTACCTCCTTTAATTTTCATTTTATTTCAATTTAAATCAAAGTACATGTATGCTCATATTTGTTTTTTTCAATTTTTCTTTACAAGGAAAACTGAAAATTCTTTTACTAATATTTTTTTAATTTTTACTTTACTTTGTTTTTACATTTGTAAAAATTTTAAAATTTCACTTTTATATTTTATTTAATAATCATTAATTTATATTATTAATAATACATATTATTCATATAATATATATTTTGTTGTTTTTTTTTTTAAATGGATCATAAATAAGAATATCTAAAATATTAAATATATATATATATTTTTATAATTATTGAATTTTTGCTAAATTGTTTTTATTTTCTTACCATTCGTTTATTTAAAAAAAAAAAATTGTTTTTAAACATTTATGTAAATTCATCTGTATGTGTGTTAAATATAAATGTGAGTGTAATTATTAATTTTAATTTTCATTAATATTCTATCTGAAAAAAAAAATTTTTTTTCTCATTTTATTTTCTTTGATTTATGAAATATTTTATTAACAATTGAATTTAATCATTAATTTATAATTATCCTTGAATAAAAGATTTTTGTTTATACATGACAAAAAAGAAAAAAGAGAGAATTTAAAATTCTTATTTTATATATTTTTTCTTTGTTGTCTTTATTGCAATATGATTGTGAATAAATGAATTTTTTTTATATTTTTTTAAATTTTATATTTTTAATTTTTATGTTTGTCATGCAATTCACTTTTGTTTTTGTTTAAAAAATTTTTTTTTTTTTGTTATAATTCCATTAATCAATTAATTTTTTAAATTTTTATTTAAATAACAATATATCATACGATTATTACAGGTAAATACGTGTACTACAAAAAAAAAAGTTTTATTTTTCATTATACATCTACATATATAATACAATATATACTCCTACTATATATACTCGTCGTATTTTATTTATTTATTTTTTATTACATCTATCAATTAATTTTAAATTGCTTTTCATTTTATTATCAGTAAAAATTTCTTATTCAATTTTTATTTTTTGGTCAATAAAATTCATTCTTTTCTTTTTTTGTATTCCCTTATACGTTGAACGTATATTTTTATGTGTATATGCACTTTTTTGTATATATAGTCTTAATTTAAATAACAAAACAAAGACATTACAACGTAATAAAAATGTATAAAAAAAAAATAATAAAATTTTAAATAAATATAAAAAATAAAAAATAAAATATATTTTTTTTAAAAATGGAAAATTAATTTTATAGTTTATAATTTTTTTTTTGTTATTTCAATTAAAATTACAATTAAGAAACAGTCAGTTTCATTTTCAATTTGACTAGAAATAATTTAATCCGATTTCGTTTTATTTTTTTCTTCCAACACTAAAATTACAATATTATCAAATTGATTGTACATTTAATTGAATTAAATTTTTGATTACTTTAAAAATGTAAGTAGCTGTTATTTTTTAAAAATTTATGATGATTTTTAATATGATAATAAAATAATTATTACTTATTAGTTGAGTAAAAATTAAATAGAGAGAACGGAGAAAGTTAAGATCTGAATTAAAAAATATTTTATTGAAGATTCTTGTAAAAAATTTTTTTTTTTTTGTAAAAGTCGTGATACTAATAAAAAATGTACATGACCAACTGAGTATTTTTATAGTATAATGGACTTATCGCGAAGTCATAAAATGAAGTTACGAGAGATGGTCTAATTATTTTCGAGTCTTAATTTGTTTTGTATAAGAAAACGGTTGTAACAATTTCAGCCATTACTCAGTCAGTCAGTACATGAGTTTAAAACAGTTAAAAAAATACTTAAAATACGAATAAGTTTTCTTTTAATATGTAAATTATTTTTCTTTTAATTTCTACTTCATTGGTATGATTTTTTTCTCTTTCAGGAAATCATCATAAATTTCCAAAAAACAAAAAAAAAAAAAAAAATGCATACTTGCATGATAAAATAACAAAAATTTAATTTAAATAAAAAAAAAAACATACAATCTGTTATTTTGACGATTTGATTTGGCTATTTTAGTGTGAAATTTTTATTTTATTTTTTTTTAATCTAAAATTAAAACAAATGAAAGATGTATATATAAATTTTGTCTTTAAATTTAATAAAAAATAAATTTCATTTCTTTTTTTATTCTTTTTATGATGATTATGTTTTTTTTTTGTTATGATTTGTTTTTGATATAAATAAAGTATTCAAAAAAAGGTAATACTTTCATCCGCAATATTTTATTGCAATAAATACGCGTATATAGTACGTGTATGTATGTATATATTTTATATGTTTTTTTTTAAATTTTATATGTACTTTCAATTTTTAATTATCACTAAAATATATATCAGTAACAATAATAATAATAATAATAATAATAATTAATAATTGATAATATATGTTATATGTGTAATGTGTACGTATATAATGTATATTTATAAATTTCGAAAGCAGTTTATTACATATATTATGTATTATATTCATTTATTATTGTGTTATATTGTTATGTACTAAGAAAACAAAGAGGATATGTTGAAACCAAAATACTAAATCCATTTGAATGGCTTCGATTTTTCCTTTTTTTTTCTTTTCTATTATTATTATTGTTATTTTTTTAATAAATATCGTTTTTATTTTTTTATTTTATCTTATTCTGTTTTTTTCTCGTGAGATATGTTTATTACAATGAAACTCATTTCATTTTATTTTAACATTTAAACATATTGCAATTAGGTATTTTTTTTTCTTTTTTGTTATAAATTTCTCATAATAAATGTTGCTAAATACTGTAAATATATATATAATACACAGTACATAATAATTTTTAAAAAAAATTTGTTTTTTTTTCCTGTTTTGTCATAATATGTACTTGGTTAAAATATAATGTGAGTATTATCTAATTTTTTTTTCTTTTTATTGGTTTTATCATCATTTTAAAATAAAATATTTATTTTCAATTATCATGTCCATGAAATTTTTTCAACACATAAAGGCTTATGAGAAATATTTTAGTAGCAATATTTTTTTTCTTTTTCTTTAAATGATATGAGCTTATTTCCATTTGTATGAAGTTTAACGAAATTTTAGTTTTCTCAAGTCTTTCAAAAGCCTCATGTTGAAAATTCTGCATGGCATATGCAAGATTTACATTGAATGTGTAAAATTTTAATTAATTGAAATATAAATATGTATTTTACTTTATTATTTATTATTACTAAATTAAAAAAAAAAAAAAAAAAAAAAATTAAAACATACATTATATATATAAAAATTACGCGATAATATATTGAAGACTATTTTTTAAAAACAAAAAAAAGATTTGTTTAATAATAAACTCTTTTTTTTTTTATTTTTCTGTCTATTCTGTTTAAAAAACACTATTATTGTATATAATAAGTAAAATATTTCATCGAATTTTTAAAAAATAATTTAATATAATGTATGTGATTGTATCATATATTATTATAACATTATACAACATTGAATGAATTTATAATTACACAATAATACAATAAAAAGTCTTAAAAATTACATTTTATTTATTTTGTTTTTTTTTCTTTGTTTTTGTCTTGTCTTATTTTGCTTTTTGTTTTTCTTTATTATAATATTATTTTTTTCTTCTTTTTTTTAATTACTATATATGTATGTACGTATATTATAAGAAAATGGCATAAGAAAAAAAATTTTTTCATTTAAATTAATTAATTAGATATTTTTTTTTTTTAACAACACAAGGAAGAAATTTTCTTATTTCTTATACAACATGACCAATACAACATTTTGCATAAATAACTTATAAACATTTGCTAAAAAAAAAAAAAAAAAAAAACATTAAAAAAATAACATTTAAGTTATTGATATTTTTGAATGCAAAAATTGGACACAATTTTTCTATTTTCCTTTTAAGTTTTTTTTTTTCCTTCAACAATAATTTGTTTTTTTTTTTTTAATGTATAGGTGTTTTAACGATATGATTTGGAGCTATGTAATGATAGCCAGCTATTGGTAATCCAGCTGTTTCCATAGAAATCCTGAAAATATTATTATTCCAAATTTAAAAACATGAACATGTACGTCATTAAATAAAAGTACACATAAAAATTTTCTATTATAGCTGAAAATTTTCATTAAATTGAAATAAAGTGATATAAAAAATTAAAAATAAAAAAAAAATTATAAATAAAAACTATAGTGTAATTTTGTGATTAGTTTTTCTTTGTGCTTCATTTATTTGATGAACAATTTTGCGACTTATGTTTATTAACAAGAAATTTGCACATTAAAAAGCTAATAAATTGTAAATAAGGAAAATGGAATTTAAAAAATGGAATATATAAAATCGTAAATTTTTTAACTTCTCAAAAAAAAATTTCGGTATACATATGTTTAGTTGTATTTAAATGAGGATTTAGAGATGTGTGAAAGGAGGTTTTTTTGTATTATTTTTATTTAAAAACAAAAAACAAAAAATTATATCAATATTCTCTCTCTTTTTTTCATTATACAGTGGGGTCACAGGTCTTCCAGACGATAATGTATACATGGACATGTTGAAATTTTAAAATAAATACAATTAAAGTAATGTCATCAAGAATGTATGCTACATTTGTAGTAATTAAATGAAAATATCATTTTTTTAAAATGTAAAACTCCATAAAAAAAAATCGAAAATGCTTTATGTTCAGCACACTCACGCAGAAACGTATAATACTAATAATCCAATTTTGGATGAATCACCCATCAAACGAAGTATAGTACCCCACTTAAGTACAATTTAAAATGTTATAAATTATCATAGGCTCTTATACTTCGGTTTTATATCCTCTTTGGTTTAATAATATAAATAAATCCTCTTAAAGCCCTAAGACACCAATCCACGTGTACAAATATTTATTTGTCTTGACATTACCTATCAGTAATTACCAATTGCTTTATGCCCGCAAGGCAATATCTACTTTAATTTAGTTTAATTCAGAAGCGTTCAGTTAAAAATAGCCCCATTCATTAATGAGCCAAACAGTTGAGAAAAAATCAAGCATCTGCGTAAATGTGAGCGTGTTAAACATTGAAGATCAATCAGTCAGTATTACCATGAAAAGAAAACGAAAATTTATACTTTTTTTTTGTTATATAAATTTTTCTGACTTTAAAGTTTTTATAAAGATATTGAGTATCTCCCCAGGTTTATGTTTTTGAGAAACATTGTGTAATTCCATAATAGCAAGCGCATAGAAAATTCATTCATTCAAATGTTTATCAAGCATTCTTTTATTGTGAACACCTAAAAAACAAAAAAAAAGTTAAATGATCGCATTTAAAATATTTGAAGAAAAAAAAAATTTAATTAAAAATAAAAAAGTGAAATTTTGTACTTACTTCAAAGACAGATTTTCTCGTAAACCCTTTTTAATTGATTATCATTATCATCTTGAATTGAATTGAATTTTAAAAGTTTTCATTTAAAACTATATTCCGTCTTAATTTACTTGAAAAGACAATTTTTCGCATAGAAAACAAACAAATATGTATGTACGGATGACACTTGTAGAAAAATTCATAACAATTTAGAAATAAGGGAAATAAAAAATTTATCACAAACTTTACTGCCAAATAACAAAATCCATGAAAAACGCTCAAAGATAATGTTCAATTTAAAGATGAACTTAACTCATTTCTAACATACAAAACAAATTTTCAATTTTATTGTACATATTTATACATCATTGTAAAAATAAAAATAAAAAATAGATTACTGAACAGAGTATGTCTATTTTACACCCACTGTACATAAAAATTAAAAAAATTAAAAAAAAAAAATTATAAAAATAATAAAATAAAACAATGAATGAAAAACTAAAGTTGTATTATTTGTTTATTAATTAAATTTTTATTACACATGAAAGCATAATTTTTATTGTTTTTTTTTTTTTTGTTGTTATTAAATTTAGGTTATTTACGTATAAATGGTCTTACCGGAATTATTATGATTTGGAAGTTTTAAATGTATTTTGTTTATTTTTTATTTTTTTAAATAATATTTTTGGTGATCTTCAAGGTGAACTGGAATTTGTTTTAAGCGGTTGTGATGATATAGAGGAAATGATCTTGATCTAAAATTTTCAATCAGGCAGGATATGTTTATATGTCGGTTGATTAGTATGACGGCATATTAACACTCTCATTGGATTGAAGCAAATATAATTATTAACAGGAGAAACTCCAAATTCCACTGTTCAGTTGATTTATTCATTTTTACATACATTCATGTATGTATGTGTTTTTAATACCTTTTTCGATTAAAATTCTTTTTATATAAAATCCTATTATATTTTTGATTACCGATTTCTTTTTTAAAACTCAGTTAAATAATATTTACAAAAAAAAAAAAAAAAGAAAACGAATTTTTATATGAGGCATAAACCTTTCATTTCTATATTTTGTTTTCCAAATAAATTGTAAATAAGGCGGAATTTTTTTATTTAGAAAGATAAATACAAGTTTGTTGTTTCTCATAGAAATAAAAAATTAAAAAAGAAAAAAAATTAAAATTACAGACCGATATGCAATTCAAAAAAAAATTCATAATAAATTTCACTTAGTTCAAAAAAAAATAAAATAAATAAATGAAAAAAAAGCTAAGTATAGTATATAAACACTCATTAACAAGGGTATTGTTAACTGAGTATTATATACATATATATGAATTTATTTTAAAATATCCGTTGTTTTTAAAGCATTTTATATTTTTTTTCATCTAGTTTTCTTCATATACATATAACTGGATATGTAAAACACCTCAAAAAAAAAAAGAAGTTATTTACTAAAACAAATTCAATGTATTGAGTAAAAACATCGTTTATGTTTTATTTCACGATAATCTTAATAATGATAATAATATTAATAAAAAATATATTTTCAAAACAAAAATATCTAAATGGATTGTCCTTATAAGAAATTAAAAAAAAAACGTGTTGTTTAATGTGTTTTGTGTATGTGTACACATATACACATTTATGCGTATGTGAATTGTACATAAATAAATTTTTGTAAAATTTTCTGTTTTTTTTCATAATATTCCTAAAAAACATTTTAAATCACAAATCATGAAATAAATGAATATTTTTGATACCAAAAAGAATTTTCCTTTTCTTAAAACTCTTGAAATTAAAACACAAAAAAAAATTCTTTTTTTATATCAGCCTAATATGTATGCGTATATAATGAGTGTGTGTATATATTGATAGAGAATATAATATTACTAGAAGTTTTCATCTTATCATTAAAACTACAAAAAAAAAAAAAAAACATAATAATAATTGTTTATGTAATGGTTTGTTTTTGTCAAAATATCTATGTAAATCTATCCTACTATATTTTTGTTTTCCCTTATTTAAGAAAATAAGAGAATTTATTTTCACTTTAAAAAAAACTTAAAGATATTAATAATTTTCATAATATATGGATTATAAATATATAATGGTCTTTACATAAGTGACATTACATTATTATACATCTAATAATAATAATAATTAATGTAATGTTTTAAATTTTATTATCATTTAGAAAATGGAGACACAAAAAAAATCATTTAAAATCCTTCCGTTCATTTTTTTTTTTTTTGTTTTCTTTTCTTTTCAAATGATTTTTTGATGATAAATTTATTGATTATGTTAATCATGTATTTACATTATTCTGTTTCTCAGTATGGACTAAATTTATTTCGATCATTCTTTTTCTCAGTATTATTATTATTATTATTTGAATTATTATCTGAACGTGATCTTGAATAATTTTTAGTTCTATGTACTCCAGTCGTTTGTACTGGAGGACCAAGATTTGTGAGTCCACCTAATAATTCAGTTAAACCACCGAGTGCATTTAAATTTGATAATATATTAAGAGCGCCTGGTTTAGTTAACAACTGTGCCAGTGGAATTGCGGAGGCAAGGGGATTTGTATTACTTGAAGATGACGCTGTTGATGATGTTATATTAGTTGTGGACGTTTGATTTCCATTTGAAGAGTTATTTGCTTCTTGAAGATTAGCCTTCTGGAGTTCAACACTGTAGGATATAAAGAAAAGGATGGACACTTATGTTAGGTTTTTGATGGCTGGGAAGGTAATAAGGATTTTTGTTCTTTTTCCTTTTTTTTTAATATACATTTTTCCTTTTTTTTAAAGTTCAAAAGCAAAATAAAAGCTTTGAATAATTAAATAAACTATATTTAAAACTTTTTAATTTTTAAAAATGATAATATTTCTAGTAACTGCCAATTTTACTTTTTGTACATTTTACAATTTTGTTTCAAAAAATTAACCGGATGCCATAAGTAAAGCAAAAATGTAAGATGTCTTAGTTATTTTATATGTTTTTTTAAAAAGAATTTTAAATTTTTTAAATCAATTGGCAGTTTCAAATCATTTCATATTTATAAGCCAAAGAGAAGAGAAAAATTTACAGAAACATTTTATATACTTGAAAGATAAAATTTTAACCTTCAAATATACAATTTTTGATTTGATTTTCAAAATTAAATAATTTTCTTACCTCATATTAATTAAATACTGTGCAAGAGCAACAGAATCCGGAGTACCACTGATTGTAATCGTTCTATCAGTATTACCACCTTCCCTTTCTTCACAATTTGATATACGTATCATTGCTCCAGATATTTGTCTTATTTCAGCAATTTTGGTACCACCCTTACCAATTATACATCCAATAAGATCATTTGGCACGGTCATTTCTTGTTGTTGTTGATTACGATTTGTATTAGCTGAACGAAGTTGAGAACCAGCTAAAGCGGCCAATGCTGAAATTGAATATGATTTTTAAATAACGGTAAACCAGTCCTTTTTTAATTTCTTGAAAGTGCTAAAGTCAATTTTTTATGAATTCTTTTTCAGATTTTTCAATTAATTCTTTTTCAACACCAAAATACACATTTGTACGGTATGCGTTATGTAAGAAATTCATTTTTAAAAATTTTAGACCTATAACACTTTTAAAAAATGCTCAACATTTATATCACAAATTCATATTTTTTAATAATTCTCATTAAATTATGTCATAATTTGATTTTATTTGTTGTTAAAGAAAAAAAACAACTTATTTGGATACACTTACCAGTTGGATTCAATCCACCAGTATTGGTCGGTGCTATACCAGCCAAACCTAATGCTGCAAGACTTGCAAGAGGATTTTTAGTAACCTGAAATTTTAATTTTTAAATAATTTTTATGTTTAGTTGTACAAAAATACTTCCAAGATAAAATGAATTTTTATTTTCTCTTTATGATTCTAAACAAAAAGAAATTAGAATATATTTAAAAAAGCTTTGTTGACTAAATATTAACTTGTTGTTTTATTGATTTTTTCTTTCTTTTTAATAGATTAAGAATAACTAAATTTTTATGCAAAAGTATTATACCACTAATAATTAAAAAAAAAAGAAGAAAAGAAAATTGAGAAAAATATATTTTATTAATTGTTTTATTGAGATAATAAATCTCTAAATCACACCTTTTCCTTTATTCATGCGAAGAATCTATCATTAAAATATCTAAAAATTGAAAATGTCTTTTTTTTTTTAATTAATTTCTATTTTGTATAAAATACGTTCCAAATAGCTTATGAATTTTTTAAAAAAATGTACGTTTCATTTCTTTATTCTTTTATTTAAAATTTTCAAACATTTCAAACACATGCAAGAAATAATCTATAATTGTTTATATAAAAAAAAAATTTAAATGAAAAATTATTGGTAAGTGACAGAGTCTTGTGCTTAGAACTAAGCCCAAGGGTAAAGCAAAATTAAAATAATTTACCTATATGAAGTATATTTTTCATGCTTTGATTAATTTCATTATTTCTATTTATCATTAATGCAAGATTATAACTGAAATATCATCGATTATTATTTGTAAAAAAATTTTAAACAAATTGAATTACTATTTTTATTTTTTCTATTTTCTGAGCTATTTAAAAGTGATTTAATACTTTTGCGATACAATGCATGAGCTTAGCTAATTCTTTTGTTTTAACTTAGAAAAACTCCAAATGCCAATCTGTATTATCAGAAAAGGAAATAAATATATATAAATGATTTAGAGAAAAAAAAAAAAAAATCAAAAATTAACGGAAAACAAAAATCAAATATTTTAAATTTTAGCACACATATACAGTTTATTATTAGAACAAAAATATAAATATAAAAACATTTTTTTTCTAAACAAAAACTGAGAAGGAAGAAAAAATGAAAATTAAAACAAAAACAGAACCAAAAAAAGTTATTTTAAATTTATTTTTTGAGGGGTTGGGGTGCGGGTATGGAAGGAAGTTCAATCAAGGGCAGCAACACCATCCAAAAAAACATTTATAACTCACATCAGATATTTGTTGAAGATGATATGGAGGTATCGCTCCTTGTAGATGAACACCTTTAAGTAATGGATCCGTTAAACCAGAAAGACCTGCGTGTAGATTACCAGTCATGGCTAATGGAAGAACTGTGCAGGTCTATATTTTTTTAATTTTTTTTTTTTTTTCGGAAATATAAAAAAGTACGCTATTATAATCGTATAACAAAAAAAGGAAATCTAAAAATTAAAAATTTTAGTTTGGAAGATTCTAACTAATAATTCATAGTACGGAGTAGGGGTTTCCCTTTAAATATTTGAAAAGCAAAAGAAAAATTCTCGCAATCACAACTCAAGAAAATAAATTTAAAAAAAAAATCATAAAATCGTAATGAAATGAGAATACAAAGAGAGTTGTTATTAAGACAATTTATTTTTTTATTCTCTATAAGAGGACAAAGATAAATGAGTGATTTAAATAACAATCATTTTAAACAGTATTATAACGTTTTGTAAAAAAAATACTAAAAAGAAATAAAACCCCACATTTTTATCACAAAATTAGAAAATTCTTAAACAATATTCTTATTTATAATTTATGTTAAATTAAATTTTAGAAAGCATAGGCACAAAGCTTTTTATATTACATTGAATTCGGACATTTTTTCTCTCTCAAAATCTACATAAATTGTACAAAGTGCTAGGTGGAATTATTTTAAACCAAGGATTAAAAAAACAAAAATGTACACAGATTATCTGTTTTAATTAATTTATTCAATTATATTCATAACTGAGTGAACAGTAAGTAGTAAAGTAAAAAAAATTTTGAAAGCAATTTGATTAAAGAACACAAATTACTTACAAACAGCTTTCGCCTTTTTTTATGTTGTGAAAATTCAAAACAAAAATAAAACAACACTAAAGGTAATCAATTGACAAAAAAAAAAAAAAAAATGAAATACTTATTTGTTTACTTAAAAGAAAAAGGATAAAGCCAATTAATAAAAAAAAAGGAAAGAAAAAGAAAAAAACGGAAATACAATAAATGTATGAAGTAGTAAAATGCATGTCAAAAGTGAATCATATAAAATACATAAAAGCTTACGTACTTTCTAATAACAATAACAGTTGATATTGTTTTTCTTCTTTTTTGAAATTGTTTTGAGCAAAATAAATCAAACATATTGGAATTAAAAATTGAAAAAGAAAATAAATACGATAAAAAAAATTATTTTTATTTTTATTTTTTTTTTTGTATTCATCAAATAAAATATACACGAGAATCTTATAAATAGGAAATAATCCGAATTAGATCTTTTGTCTAATCTGTTTTATTTTATTTTTTTAAGTTAAATAGGTAAACTTATATGCTTTTGGCATGCATTGAAATTTAGAAAAAGGTTTTTGTCAACAACATTAAATAAAATATAATGCCTTATTCTAAAAACGGTTCATATACATATGTAATGTATTTCTAAAAATAATATAAATATTTTTTGATGTGCAGAATTTTTACAACAGAATAATAAAATATTGTGAAGTATTTTATTCTTTGCTTTTCTTTTTTATTTTTTCTTAAATTAATGAATTAGTAATATTCTATAATATAATTTTTTGTTTAATATAAAAACGAAATAATTATTTGAAATATAAAATTTTACTTACCTCTTGTGCTGGAACAGCGTAATTCCCCTGAATAGTATAAGCTTGTCCGTTAGCTAAAATAACTGGTCCACTAACTTGCGGTTTTGGTCTATATGGTATGGTGGCACCTTTTGGTGGTGACTATATGAAATTACAAAGTTGCAAAATTCAAATAAAATTTATATGTACTTTAAATATTTATTTACGTTATTTACCTCGAGCATTACCAAACAAATATGATAAATACATTGAGTTATTTGTTCAGCTGTACCAGTTAAAGTAACAGCACGTTCTGTTGAATTTGGAAGCATTTCACTAGCTACTTGTATAGAGCAACCAGTTGTATTTCGAATTTCCTTTATTTTCGAGCCACCTTTACCTGAAATTATTGTTATTATTTTTTCTTAAGTATTTTTTTCTTATTATTGTTCATTATTTCAAGATAATAAAAATTATGTTAGAAAAATTTTTTATATGGATATAAAAATAAACCCAAATTTATTCTTGAAATAAATGATTATTTTACCGATTAATGATCCACATTGACTTGCTGGCACAATAAGACGAATTGGAATTTGTGTTTTGCCACCAGATGTTGTTGCATCATTAAATTGTGCCCACCACTGTAAAATGAAATAATTTATTTTCATTTTTTTTTTGTTTTTGTTTTTTTTTCTAATTTTATATTGAAATTATACCTCTTCAAATTTTTTTGTGATCAATGAGAATGCTGAATATATGGCACTTGTTGTACCAGACACTGTAACAATACGTTCCGGGCATGATCCGTCTGATATGTTTATTTTTGCACCTGACTATAATAAAAAACAAAAATTGTTTACGACATTTAATTTAGATTCTGACGACATATTAATAAAAAAGAATTAAATAAATAATAATAAACAAAGAAAACGTATGTACATGTATTTACCTCTTCTCGAAATCTGTTTACAATTTCACCTTTTTTGCCGATTATGCTGCCGACTTCCTATAATAAATAATCATCATTTGTTTTTCTTTTAATTAATGTAAATTTTATTTCTTTGCAATTATTATTTTAAATTTTGCATCTGATTATTACATGTATTACAATTTTAATGTGTATATATACTATACCTGTGCGCTGTGCAACACATGCATTTACACGTATTTGCTTGCACATGGATGTACACACACATATGTAATTGTACAACATGAAAATGTATTTATAATGTCGTAATTCTAATCATTTATGTAAAATTAAAATTAATTTCTAAACAAAAATATATATAATTTTTTTGTAATCTTTACCTTTCCTTGCATGATAAGTCTAATGGTGAGTGTCACTGAAGGATCATCATTGACAACTTTTTTTGTGTTGTTTTCTTCCATTTTTTTTTTATTTATTTATTTTTTATATATATATTTTTTTAATGATATTATTGTACTAAAAAGAAATCACTTTTCTTTTATCTCAAAATGTGTGAACTCTGAAAATGTTAAATTATGCATGAACTCAAATGAAATATATATAGGTATATAATATACATATAAAAAAAGAAAGAATTCACTCTTTTCCACACTGTACATTATAAAGTATTTGTATGTGTATACACATTAAGTAGGTATATATACATACATAATACATAAAGTTCGTAATTCGTATATTATAATTTATAATGTACAGAGGCTATTTTTATAACTACACAGGATCTGCCTGCATAGAAAGTGTACTTTATTTTTTTTTTAGAATTAAAATAAAACACGTCTTTGTCTTTTTTTTCTGTTAATGCAAAATTCATAAAACTAAAAATTTAATTTGTTTTTTTAACTTTTATTTTGCCTTTATTTACTATCTGCCAAACGAATTAAGTATCAAAGAGAAAAAAAAAAATTTTTTTTCTACACTAAATTCCAAATAAAATATTTATTAAATAATTTGTCTGATTTTAAATTAAAGCAAAATTTAACAATTAAATGAAGGCAAACAAATTTAGGTAGCCCTTTGTATTGGAATTTTACTTAATCGAATTCTTACTGAAGCACAAATAGAGAAAAACAAACAGCATCCAAATGTAGGTTTATTTTTCTCAATTTAAATTGCTAATATAATATTATAATAATGAATGTCAGACAATTTATTTCTTAAAATATTTACGATTTCTTTTTTTCTTTACAAACATTTTTTAGTTTTCTATTGAAAAAAAAAAAAAAAAATTTTTTTTTAAAACAAAACTTTTAGTACAGATTTTTTTATATTGAAAAATAAATTTATGAAAAAATTTTTCACTTCACCAACTTTTTTTTTGTATCTATAATAAAAGGTGCATAACACTTTTCATTTTAAAACTTTTCCGAATAATAGAAAAAAAAGAAATATGTAACTCAAATTCCTATATGGTACTTAGTACTAGAGTATTGAGATGTGTATCTATCTATATGTACATATATATGTATGTATATATAAATTGGGATGCGTGTATACTTTCCATTTGCATAATAGATAAAAAAAATTTTTTCAAATGCAATGATGCGAACGTATATGTGTATAATCGTACATGTTAAGTATACTATATTTATATTAAAAAATTATATTATAAATAATTTTGCTATTACAAATCTTACAATATGAATTGTATGTATCTATACAGAGTATACACGTATATGTACATGTGTTTGTTAGCACCAACATACATATATATATATATATATTTCCCTTCCCCTACTTATAAAAAAATAAAATAAAATAAAAATTTACATTACTTTACTACTACTATTACCGTAATAAAATATAACAAAAACTTTATCAGAGCTTGCAAAAGGCTTTTGGCTTTTTTCTTTTTTATGGTACATACGTATAATGATATATAAATATAATATATGTTATAATATATATGACGAGATAAATAGTCTTCAAAATTTACGATCTAAAAATCAAAACATAAACAAAAAAAAAAAAATTTCTTTTTTTGTAAACGAAAACAATCCATATTACTTATACATTGGAGAAAAAGATTTTTTACTTTGACATCTTGTATGTTTTCTTTTTTTTCTTCTATACATTTAACAAAGAATTTGTAGTTTGTACTAATTTATTTTTCCCCTTTATATAAAATTGCAAAAGAAAAAACAAATTGAAAAATTAAATTTGAAGTAATTTAATGGCGCTATTAAAAAAAGGGAAAATCAATAATTTTTTTTCGTTATATACGGATATATTGCTGTACATACATATTTATGTATGTATAATCTTTTATATCGCGTTCGCGTATATATTACACAAAACATGTATGTAGCACTAGCATATAATTATGTATACTGAAACCGGCAGTATCTGTATATACATATGTATAATCATGTATATATACATGTTCTCTTGCTTCTATATTTATTGATTATTTAACTAAACCTAAACAGCATCATTTTTATACTAATAATAGAATAATGCTAAATTTGTGTTTATTTTTAATGTAAGGTACAACACTTCACTCTATAATAATGGTTTGTACGTATGTACATATGTATATTTATTTCTACTGAACTTTTTTTTTTCTTACCAAAAAATTATTTTAAGCAACAAGCACCAAAATACAAAAAAATTGATTTATTTTATTTCCGTAAAACGTATAAATATACTCCTAAAAATCAGATAACACTATATTTATATTAAAATAATTTATAATGCAATTCATATATTCAACATTTGTCGAGCACTTCTTTTTTTTTTAATTAATTAAAAAATATTGTATATGTATATATAAAAAAAATAATGATAATCTTAAAGTAATGTAGATATTGATTGGTGAATGCTGTTGAAAGGAGCAAATTCAATTGAATATAAATTTAATGAACTAGTACAGTACAGCACTAAGTTGTACTAGTCTAGTCTAATCTAGTAGAGTACAGTAACAGTACAACAGTAATCAATCAGTAATCAGTATCAGTATCATATAAAAAGGGCCATTCTGTCAGGTCAGTCAGCCGTTTATCAAGTAATTTCAGCAATTTCCGGAGTACATCTTTTTGAAATATATCAAATTGAAAATAAAACTGTATAAAATGTTATTGATAAGTCATTGAAACACTTCATTTAAATATCTCAACACAGTAACTTGAATCTTTATTTCTAAATTTAATTTTGAATCCCTATCTCTAATCTACTACAAAATTTAAGTAAAATCTACCATAATTTTATTCAATTTGATGAAATTGAGACTCGAAATGAGCTCTGAACTGAAAGTCATATTTGACGGTTTGACTTGTCACTTGTCACTTGACTTGACTCAACTATTCAATATTCATTCATTTTGTCTTTCTTGTTCTTGCTTCCTTCTTGAAGAAAATTCATCATGGTAAGTACAATTTAACGTAATGCCGATTAAAAATTCCCTTTTATTTTAATTGGTTGATTTTAAAATTAGTCTACAATTTTTGTGAGATTAATAATGAAAATAAAATAATCTATGAATAACAAAAAAAGTATAAAAGTTGATCATAAAATAAGTATAGAAGTCATGTCAAGTCATTACCATGTGGTTTTACAACAACCTAAATTTAATATGGGTGCTTGTTTAATGCTCACACATTAATGGAATTTTAACTATTTTACTTTATAGCCTCCAAAAAAGGATACAAAGTCATCAGCTAAACAGCCACAAAAAACCCAGAAAAAGAAGGAAGGTTCTGGTGGTGGCAAGGCGAAAAAGAAGAAGTGGTCAAAAGGAAAAGTTCGTGATAAATTAAACAATCAAGTACTTTTTGATAAAGCTACTTATGAAAAATTGTATAAAGAGGTGCCCCAATATAAATTAATAACGCCATCAGTAGTGTCTGAACGTTTAAAAATTGGAGGCTCATTGGCTAAAAGAGCACTTGTAGAATTACGTGAAAAAGGTACAAATACAAATAAACAATTGATCTGTTTTTTTATATAATTTTATTTACATTTTTTTCCAGGTTTGATTAAACAAGTCGTGCAACATCATTCACAAGTAATATACACAAGAGCCACAAAAGGAGACGATGTATAATTATTTCATAAAAATAATAAACTAATCTTTTATTAATTTGACGTTTTATTTTTTCTTTATTTTGCGAAACAATTTATTATTGAGTAATTATAGTGCGAATTCACAATATTCAGCTCTCTTAAATTTGTTTGAACTTATTAATTATTGCATGCAACATTGGTACTTGGTAGTGATAAATACTGTAATAATTCGATGGAATATCGATAATTCTGAGTTCTGAAAGGTTTGGTATAGCATCGAAAAATAATCAAATGAAGTTAAATTTGCCACTTGAAAACAAATTCTATACTTTTTTATGGGTTGGCTGTGTAATCCCCTAAATAAAAATCCCCAAAAAAGTTGAAAAGAATATTATTTCGCGAAATATGTCTTTTTAACTTTTTTGGGTATTTTGTATTTGAAAATTTGCAAAAGGTAAATATAAATAAGTTTATATATCTCGCTCATTTGCATATATAATACACACATATTTCAATATGTGTATATTTTTGTAATTAAATTTATCAATTCACAATAAATTTTGTAAAAAATTGTATAGAATAATTTTTCTTCCAAACGAAGTAAAGTAAAAGGAAAGAAAACATTTTCAAAAATATTAATTACATTTTTTTGTAAAAGGTACAAATTTTAAGAATAAAAATTTCATGTTTAGGAATTTTTTGTTCGGGAATTATGTAGGATTTCTCTTTTCTATATAAACGAAAATTTGAAATGCGGATAATTTCCATTCTAAAAATAATTCAAACAAATTTATTTTGTTTATTAATTTGTTGCATTTATTAAAATGTATTAAGAAAGGAAAAGTATAATTAAAATGTCCTATTATTTTAAAAATTAATTTCTTCAAGCTTATAATACAATTACACCGTTTCAAATACAATAATTTTGTATTTGGTAAGAATATGCAAAAAATATAAATTTTTAATATTAACGCTAATTATCATCTGATTAAGAAAATTTTCTATCAGTATGTATGTACGATTCTAACGCCACCATCCTCGGTCTTGATTGTTGGCTGCTTCATTCTGGCCATTTTCTCTTTCTCGTTCACGTTCGCGTTCCTGCTCAGTTGGTCTATATTTCATTTCTTCACCATCTTCATATTTAATAGCTGCAGGTTGAAAATTGATAGGTTGTGATGGATAATCAGGATAATCTAAAATTATAGAAAAAGAGACAGGCAATTATAATTTAAGTTACAATTGCAATTTGTAATTATAATTCATAAATAATGAAAGGTGAACTTGTGGAAGCTTTATACT
The DNA here is from genome assembly GCA_963971155.1 of Anthrax anthrax. Taxonomy (NCBI): domain Eukaryota; kingdom Metazoa; phylum Arthropoda; class Insecta; order Diptera; family Bombyliidae; genus Anthrax; species Anthrax anthrax. The sequence continues at coordinate 27,229,098 of OZ020119.1, forward strand.
GCCAACAAAGATTTACTTCAGAATTGAAGGCCCTGTTAGCTTCCTACATTTTGACATGCAGAAGTTATTCTTAGCGAGAAATATTTGCAATTATTTCAAATACTGATGAACTGCACTTTATAAAACCCGCTGTTTACTGTTTTTGTTTAAGTTTTAATTCTACTTTATTATATAAAATTCTTACCGTCAATCGGTTCTTCTTTGATTTTAATTTCAAGATGTTCTGGTTTTCTTTCTTTTTTCTCGCGTTCTTTTTCACGTTCTTTATCACGCTTATCACGTTTCTTCTCACGGTCTCTATCACGTGATCTTGATCTTCGTTTCTTTTTATCCTTATCACGCTCACGTTCCTTGTCCCTGCGATCTCTTCTATCAAAATCATCAAAATCACGATCTCTACTTCGTCTTTTTCTTCTTTCTCGTGATCTACTTCTATGACGTGATCGTTCACGTTCCCTGCGATCCCTAGATCTTGAACGAGCGTGTATATCAAATCCTATTAACAAAAGAAATTAATTAATGTTTTATTGTATTTTTTCTCTTCTAAATTGAAATTGATTGAAACTTACTTTCTCGTTCACTGCGATCACGATCTTCACGTTCACGCTCTATTCTGTATCGCTCTCGTTCTCGTTTATTGTCTTCACGACCAGAATGTTTAATGTTAACATCAGCTCCTCCTCGCCGAGTACCACCTAATCCACCACCTTTGAAAAAAGAAAAGAAATATCATATTGAAATAATATATGCTCCTATTAAATATTGTACTTCATTTTTACCAAGTCTTCGAGGTAACCATCCTTTCACAGTACGTGCCCTTTCAACATCAACTAGTACTCGTTTACCATCAATTTTCTTACCGTCAGCATGTTTATAAGCAGCTGAAAATTTTTTAATATTAAAACAAAACTTCGTTTATAAATAAATTCTGTTTAAGTGACATAATTTTCAATAGGGATTTAATGAATTTTTAGATCATCGAGTACACCATAACAACAAAATAATTTAAAGGTAAAGTAATGCATGTTTTGATTTAATATGGACATTACATCTTAATTTTTATTTTGAATTATGAGATTAGGATTATTAATATATATCAAAAACATGAAAAAAATAAAATAAAATCAATATTTTCTTGTTATGTTTTTCTCATCGATGATCATTTCTACTACAGAACAATGATATCCTTGATAAACGATGTTTTCACAGCAATAAAAATTTCTAACGATCCGCAATTTTTTTCTATGTTTATGGAAGAAAATTTTTTCCTTGTATATTTCCCCTTTTATTTTAATTTTTTTTTACCAGAAGTTGGGGTAGAATTATCCAATAACACTTTCTACTTTTTTTGTCTTGGATCAATTTTCTAAATTAAATTTTATAATTTTTTTTTTTTAAATACCTACCCGAAACAAAAAATACAATTACTTACGATAATTACAGAGGCTGAAAGCCTTGAACGAAAATTTTTAAAATGAAAATATTCTTTTATTTATAATAAAATTACGCATTCATTGTGTATTTGCTATGATATTAGATATGTATGTACTTCATTTTTTAAACTCTGGAGAAGTTTTACAGCACATTCATGCTTTTGAGAATTCACAGGATTGTTTTACCTGGTGCGCTTAATACTTACGTATATGCGCAAAATTTTTATACCATTTTTATAATAAAATATGTATATATATTTATATATGTAATTTTTTTTTAAATTTAAATATAGTTTTAAAAAAAAAATTATATAAATCTGTACAATTAAATTCAAAATAATTTACCCAACTTACTATCTTTGTCTGTACGTCGTCGTCCTTTAAAATTAATTTATTTTTTACATTTACATTATTTAAAGTGAATTTTTTTTTTTTTACCTTTTACCCAAATTTCATATTTTAATTTTTAAAAATGCCATTTTAAAAAAAAAGCAAAAATGTAAGTATGTATGTACCTCTATTAAATCCCAAAATATATATCTTTTTTTTTTTGTAGAAATTATAAAAAATTTTATCAATAACCTTATTTTGCTTTTATTAAATTTTTTAACCTGATCTCTTCCTATTGCTTTTAGTCTTTGTTAAATACCTTTTTTTGTGTTGAGTTTTAATTTAAATGTACACATAAATATATACATATATATATATTTTGTATGTATGGTTTTCTTACCAAACACATACAAACCTATTTTTTGGATTTTTATATTTGCAAGTAATTTTTTTAAATTTAGTTTTTGTTTTTATTTTGGTTCAATTTACAGCTTGAAATTATGTTTGTTTGTATAGTAGAGATATAGGCAACAACAACAGATGATATGCATTCACTGTGGCAAGATATACTGTATTGGAAACAGAACAAAACCGAATTAGTTTTTCTTTTTTTTTTTTGTAAATTGTATTATTATTTTTTTTTAAACTAAACTCATTTATTATTAGATAGAAATTTTATCTTAAAATTATTATTTTTACTAGAAGAGAATAAGCAAGAAAAATTATTTATAATTTGAAACCGCTTACATATTTCAGAAAAGATTAAATGAAAAAAGGGAAAAAAGATATCAATTAATTTTTCTTGCTTTTAGTTTTTTTTCTTTAGATTGTTTTCATAGTGGACTTATGTATGTCTTTCATTATTTTTTTAAAATTAAAGTCATGTTATTGTACTCACAATGCATATCCCGTTCATGTTCATATTCTATAAATGCATAACCACGAGGTTTTCCATTTTCGGTATTGTGAATCATAGTAATCTATCAAAAAAAAGTACATAAATATGTATTTAATAAGTACCCTACACTTATGATCTAGTAATAATTACAAGAATTACCTTTTTAATGGGTCCATATACTTCGAATTCTCTTCGTAGTTTTGATTCTGATGTATCGTAATTCTGAAAGAGAACAATCATATATATATTATATATCATATAAAGCCTATATGAACTGTAAATATGATTAAGTATAAAACTAACAATCCGTGCTACAAATAATGTTTTAAATGGATTTTCTGTAGCTGATTTTATTTGAAGAGGATCCCACATAGCAATCTCCCTTTCAAGCTTATATGCAACTTGTTCAGCTTTTTCTCTGCGTCTTCTTTCCAGGCGTTCTTCACGCGTCTCCACCCGGGTGGGTGGTGGCGTATCTTTAGGATCCTAATAGAAATTTTCAATGCAATTTTATTGGCTTCATTTCACGATATAACAAAAATAAAATCATTTCACATTTACCTCGAATTCATTTAGAAATGCTCCAACACCTAAATATCCTCGGGATTTCTTTTCATGGGGCAATTTATCAGGTGGTGGTAAATATGGAATTGGATCGCGTGGAGCAAATAGTGCCAATAAATTTGGCGGTAGATATTGTGTCATTGCATTAAGATTATTGGTTTAATTTCAAATGAAATTAAACAAAACTTATTAATAATTAGTAATTAAGTAATTTTTATGCACTTCTTCTCGGAAAAAATTCACATTACATTATATTACACTATCAATACTACACTATTATTGAGCAGCCATCTTACCTAATTCAATTTTTTGACATCAGCTATCAGCTTGCACTTTTATCGGCTTTGCACGTCACGTATTCTACAAATAACAACAAATACGAAACCAAAACAGTCAAATCCAATTCGCCATGAGTCAAATCAATTCGAGTTGAATTACGACGTTTACAGTGGGTCTCCAAACAATGTCAATATTGCTTCGCAACACTGCGTCTACAAATACCGAAAAGTTTGCCATGGTCGTATCTATAAAAAAAATTCATAGATGGGGATTTTATGGAAAGGCAATTTTATTTAATAAAATGGCACCAACAAGGGAAAAAAGAGCGATTCAAGCTATAAAGTGTTTAGAAGAATTAGAAAATATTGAAGAAAATGAAAATAACACTAAAAATAGAAAATATTGGGTAAATCATTTTTAATAAAAAGAGACAAGTATATAATAATATGATAACAATATTGAAAACATACATACATACATACAAGATCTATAAAATATATAGATATTTTATAGATCTTGCATACATATGTATGTATGTCATTTTATTTTCTTTCTACACAAATTCACACGTAGTATTATAAGACGCTATATTTATTTTCGTAAATGTTATATTTATGAACAACATTCATGGAAAGCCTTGATGACAGATGGCATAATGGAATAGTTTTATGGGTGTACACAGTCCATTTATGGATATGGCGATGGCCATGGCAAACTTTATGGTACTTGTAGAAGCACTCTGAACTACGCGATAGACCCACTTAGTGACATTGACTCTGGGGCACCCTTTATGTATGTATGCACGTATGTACATACATATGTGCATTTTCGTGTTCAAAATTGTAACGGTTTTCAATTATAAATTCTCTATTGATAAAGCTTTGCTTTATATCTATTCTTTCTTCTAGTTTAATGATTATTCTGTAAACACAACACGTACCACGAAATTGGAAATTTTGTAATTTGATGTCAACATAATTTCAAAAACATTCCCAAGTTATTAATTTAATATTACAAAAATATGAAATTTTCCGTTACGACTCCATAGAAACACAGAAAACATATACATATGTATGTACATACGTAGTTTTATACTTCAATCAAACTAAATTGTGAACGCTATTCACACAAGTATGATTAGATGATCATTCGTACATTTCATTCGTTATCTGATATCCAAGATTTTATTTTAACGAAATATTTGATCAAAAATTTGAATTTAATTAGGAGAGTATTTATTTATTACTCGATAACCCTAATAAGTTGTTACATCAATAGTTCAAAAATGTGCACACACCTGTTATACCTTACTAATGTGATTAATTTGGTAATTTGCTAGTTGCATCCTAAGTTACATCCTCGTAAACACCTTCAATCCTTGAATATTTAAGGAAAATCGGACAATATCAACTTGAGATATTGAGTGATTTGTGTCACTTCTTATTACAAAAAAGTCAAATTTCCATAGTGAAAATCTATTAATTTTCTACTTAATTTAAACTCATACAAAATATGGTGTTTTAGAACAAAAAAAGGACACAAATTATTGAATATCTCAAGATAATATCCTTCGATTTTCCTCAAATTTGCATAGATTGAAGAAATTTATGGGAGACATCTGTTTTTACAATTGGTATAACACTTTTCATACAAAACTTAAATAGGGTGAGTCAAAAGGCACTCATTTTTTGCATAAAAAACAACATTTTAAACTTTGCACTGCCTTATTCGTTTTCAATGGTCGATAACTCGTTGAAAAGGTCTAAGTCTCATCTTTGACAAGCACTTTTCCTAATTTCAATACACGGGGTGGTTCAAAAAATATGTTCGGTTATATGACGTCATGTACTCACGAGTATTTGTGCCTACACTCTTCACTCACTCACCAGTTAAATAATAAATAGGATCAAATTTGGTATCACATTCACAATCACAATATGAAGAAATTATTCATTGAATTACTTTTACTTCACAGACTCATGATCATACAAAAACCTGCTTTTATCAACGTTAATTTTTCATGCATCACTGATTATCGTGTGAATAGCATTTAATACAATGTAGGTACTATGTGAAATTTAAATGTTCTTTGGTACTATGTATGTTTGTAATTAAGATTTTTAAACGAATTTCTGTATATAATTATTCAGGGCGTTCGAAACATACGTATATGTACATATATGTATGTATGTATGTATATATTTTTTGTAAACAATAAAAATACTAATGCTTTTGATTTTTGTAGAATAAATTTGCATATTTTGTGTACTTTGCATAAAAATTTTCCTTATAATATACGTAGGCATATGTATGTACATATTTGTAGGTACCAGTGGCGGAACAACTATTTTTTGGCTCCCACCGGAAAGTATAATTTTTGGCCGCCAGTAAAAAAGTAGCGTTTAAAAAAATAAATAAAAACGAAACAACCATAACTTTCAGACAGTTTTAAAATAAAATTTTTTTGTATAAGAATATTTAAGTATGTAGGTATGTACCTATATTAAGAAATTTTTAAGTATAGAAATAAATTTAACTTTGTCCTCTATAATGGGTCCCAGTTCAGCAAGGCTCCCGGCATTGCGGTATATCTTGCTATACAGTAGTACCGTCACTGGTATGTACATATTCTTCTGTTTTAACAAAAAAATTGTGTATAATTAACTAATTCTATTTTATTTATTATTAAAAATTAAATTATTTTCTAATTATTGCATCTATCTCTATATACAAATTGATGGCATCGAGCAAAGAACATTGATGGTGATCTAAATGAGTCCTCTGTTATTTTATTTAAACTGGTTAAAATTGATTCTTTCCCTATATAAAATATTTGAAAAATTCAATGTAAAATAAAAAAAGATTATCAATTATTTTTATTCTCTACTGTTTTCTTTATTTTATCAAGCTTTTATTATTATCAATAGTTTTTTCTTATTTAAAATCCGTTATCAACAATAATGTACTACTGTAGTACATGCACCTATCAGTGTTTTTTTTTTTTTATTATTTTTATATATGTACATGAAACCAAATTTTTTCAACTTTTGCAAATGTATACATATATAATGTACACATGTACGTACATATAAGTACATAATTATTGTCGACAAATGATGATGCCTTTAATGTGTATTAATTACTGTTTTAAATTTTAGTACTTATTTCGTGTTCATGAAATTTAGAATAAATTTGAAATTCTTATCACTTACCGTATAAAATATTTTATTAAAATATTATAAATTCATTCTTTTATATAGCTTTTCGTTTTCTTTACTTATTTTTTTGTTGTTCTTTATTCATATGTACATATATTTTTTTTTTTACATTGAATTAAGCTAATCGTGATTCTAATTTCTAATTCTAATAAATTTAAAAAATAAAAAATAAGAAAAAAATTTAAAATTAAATTTTGTTAAAAATTTTAAAAAACGATTTTTTTTTTTAAATTCTAATTTACACTGAGGATTTCAATTAGAAAAAAGGTATGATTTTACATGATATTAAAAAATTATTTAAATTTCAGTAGCACTAAATTTAAATACTTTAGTTTATTTTCATTTTAAAATTATTATCGATAATAAAATAAATTTAAAAAAAAATTTTTTTTTTAAATGTAAAAGCTTTTCTTTTAACATGTAGTAATGAAAAATATACATATATATAGGTACATTGATAATTTGAAAATACAGTAGTGTATATATGTACAAATCTATACTTACGTATATCGCACTATAAAACAGGAAAACACGTGTTTTAACCGTTTTGTTTTTTATTTTTTAAATTTTTTTTATTTATTTCCTATTACACATGTTGAAAAGTTGACGATAATCGTAAAACGTTTATAAAATTGATTAGCTATTTTTTAAATCACAGCAAAAATATAATAAAAATATTTATAAAAATTATTATTTTATTAACTGTTTATTTAGAGGTCGATTATGCCACATTGAAAATTTCCAATCTAATGTTGTAAGTGTGTATGTTGCAATATAGGGTCAATGTTTTATAGTCTAAAGATTTTTCATTATTATATAAAAAAATAAAATAAATAAAAATTAATTTAAAAAAAAAAATTATGATCTAATCTGTACAATGAGCATATTAAAAACGTAGAGGCAAAAACTAAAATTTGAAGTTGAAAAGTAATTATGATGGGGCCAAAAAGTTACGTACATACAGTACGTATAGGTTATACCTATATGCTGATTGCTGGAACATTAGAATATTCCTATTGATGAGTGATGAAGAATCGAAATATACATACCTATATGTATATGTACTATGTAAAAGAATATGGAGGTGTTGGGAATTTGATGAATTTTAATTTATTTTCTTATCATATTTTATTCATATTGTATTGTTTTTATTTACTACCTTCTATGTGTATAATCATACCATATCATACTATAAACAATCATTTATTTGTGATAAAATCATGAAATAACCTAATATACCCGATATTTGTAATAATATATTATTTGTTTATACTTTGTACTTTAAATATTTTCACTATAGGCCTTATGGAAACTACGAAAAGTACTACCACTTTACATTACTGTATATTGATATTTAAAAAGCTCATCCCATACTGAATGAGAAATATTAGAAAGGTAGTAACACTGCTAATCAAATACAGTTACGAGAAATTATGAGAGAAGCAGAAGAAAAAATACACATAAGGCCTGTAGTGAAAATATTTAAAGTACAAAGTATAAGTACAGATTTTTTTTTTTTTTGCTTTGTAATTTGCACTAATCACTTTTTGCCATTACTAATCACTTTTTTTTATATTTTTGTTCATACTTAATTAAAAATAACTAAATTGAAATCAAGATTTGAAAATGTCAAATGTTCTGATTCCAATAAAATTTATGATACTTTTATGTTCGTATTGAATTTAATCGAATTAAAGATAACTTTCTATATGATTAAAAAATATAATAGTCATACCTACTTAATAGTATAGTCATGCAGATCAAACACATTTTTGTTTTTTAGATTTGTACTTTACAAATAAAATTTTGTAAATTTAGATCTTAAAATAAATTATATATAAATGGAAGAAAATAATTAATTTCAGACCTCAATCAATGGCAGAAATAAATGGAAAAATTTTTAAAAATCTTAAACCGTCTAATGTATATAAAGTCATTAATCCAGAAGAGCCTGTTAAACTTCGTTTAGATACACATTCATCAGAGGAACCGATATCTGTTCCTGATCTTTTGAAACAAACAGCACAAAAATATCCTGAACATTCAGCATTGGCTTACAAAGATGAAATAAATAAAACATGGAATACAATTACATATAAGTACATTTTTTTCAAGATTTTTCTGTGTTATAGAATATTCATGAATAAATTGTGTTTTTATTAATGTAGAGAATATGAGGAAAAAGTTCATCATGTAGCAAAAGCATTTATTAAACTTGGATTAAAGCCTCGTCATACTGTTGGTGTATTAGCATTTAATTGCCCAGAATGGTTTTATTCAGAATTAGGAGCAATTCATGCAGGTGGAATAATTGCCGGAATTTACACAACAAATTCACCAGATGCTGTTTTTCATGTTCTTCAAAATTCACGAGCTAACCTAGTAGTAGTCGACGATGCTAAACAAATGGAAAAAATTCATCAAATCAAACATAAATTACCTTTATTGAAGGCGGCTATCCAAATACAAAAGTCAAATGAGTCGTATTTCAAAAAAGAAGATGGTTATTACACAGTAAGTAAATTGTTCTATTAATATGCTTAAACTTGCTTAACAACACTGTGTATAATTTTAGTGGTCAGAGATATTAGATCTTCAAACTGAAGACATGGAAGAAGAGTATAAACGGAGGCTGGAAAACATAGCCATTAATGAATGTTGTTGTCTTGTATATACGGTAAGAAATAAAAATTGATAGTCTCTTGATTTTACGATGATCCTTATTTTACAGTCAGGAACTGTTGGTAATCCAAAAGGTGTAATGATCAGTCATGATAACATGACGTGGGATAGTACTGCTCTAGTGAGAACGTTAGGAAACATAAATCATGGCCATGAAACAATAGTCTCATATTTACCCCTCAGTCATGTGGCTGCACAAATTTTAGATATATTTTTGAGTTTAACAGTTGCTGCTACTGTATATTTTGCTGATAAGGATGCTTTAAAAGGAAGTTTAGTAAAGGCCTTAGTAGATGCAAGACCAACAAGATTTTTAGCTGTACCAAGAGTTTATGAAAAAATTCAAGAAAAATTGATAACAGTTAGTGCTGGCGAAAAAAACCGCTTTCGCCGATCGATTATTAGTTGGGCAAAAAATGTTACATTACAACATCATATGGAAACCTTGAACGGGTAACTACCAACCTGTCTGCTTATTTTAAGATTATAATTTCTTTTTTCTTTTTTTTCTTTTGTGAAGAAAAAATTCTGAAAGTTTTCAGTATAAATTGGCACGATATTTATTCTCTTCAAAACTGAAAAGTGCCTTAGGATTAGATCGTTGTTTAACATTTGTCAGTGGAGCAGCACCAATTTCTCCAGATACAAAAAAATTTTTCCTTTCGCTAGACATAAAAATAATTGAAGGATTTGGTATGTCAGAAACATCTGGTGGTCATTGTCTTGCTGTTGGTAATTGCCCTTTAAATGCTGTTGGTAAATCTGTAGTCGGGTGTGAAACGAAAGTTATAAATCCGGATGAAAATGGCCATGGAGAAGTAATGAAAATTTTACAAATAAAAAATCAATTCTAACTTATAACATTAATTATAGATTTGTATGCGCGGCAGACATGTCTTTATGGGGTATATTTTCGATAAAGAAAAAACCGAAGAAGTACTTGATGACGAAGGTTGGATTCATTCTGGAGATCTTGGGTATATAGATGAAGAAGGATATGTTTTCATAACTGGAAGATTAAAAGAACTTCTCATAACGGCAGGTGGTGAAAATATTCCACCAGTGCATATCGAGCATATAATTAAAAATGAATTACCCGGTATTAGTCAGGCAATGCTTATAGGAGATAAGAAAAAATATCTGACTATTTTATTAACAATTAAAGTAAATTTTATAAATATTACAAAATTCTTTTACGAAGTCTAAATTTTATGCATATGATATTTATTTTAGACTGAGGTTGACCCTGAAACAGAAATGCCTACAAATAAATTAACTGGCGAAGCAATAAATTGGGTGAAATCGCTTGAACTTTCTTATACGACTGTTGATGAAATTTTAGAGGCTGGACCATGTCCAAAAGTATTGCAATCAATTCAAGAAGGGATAGATCGTGCTAATAAACAAGCAATATCAAATGCTCAACGAATACAAAAGTTTGCTATTTTACCACACGATTTTTCAGTAGCTACAGGAGAACTTGGTAATTCCTTTTTCAATTTTACATTCCTTTTTCAAGTTTAATTATTTTATACATTTATAGGACCTACAATGAAACTAAAACGTAATGTTGTTGCTAGAATGTATGAAGATATCATCAACAATTTGTACAAAGAATGATATTAAAATATTCATTTATTATTCTTGATTTTTTGCATTATTTTATTTTACACTTTAAATGTAATTTATGTAGAGTATTATTGGCAAAGTTTTTAGATACAATGTAAATATGTAGATACCGTATACTTATAGATTATTTTTCAATATACAACATATTGATAGCAAATTTGAATTTGTAAATGCTACGCAGGTAATCGATATGTACCTTAATAAATTTATACATAATTATATTATATTAAAAGTGTCTATGTTAGAGAAATGAAAATGAGATCAAAAAATATTCTTCTTATTTCATTTTTATACGGTTAAAATACCGTTAATTAATAGCTATACGATTTAAATACCGTCAGTTAATATGAAAAAAACCCTATTTCTACATTGCAACATTTTACACCATGAGATACATATCTTACGAAACATTTATAAAACTTTACGATTTAAAGCTTAAAGCTCGAGTACCGTATGGTTGAGAAAGTGAAGCGTGTAACAAGTAAGCCCTTTTCCCTTTTTTAGACAATGAGACACTTATGGGACAAGCATGAAAAACTTCATTAAAAAAATGTACGCAAATGTTTTAGTTCGTATAAGTTTGTATTAGTTATGTCAAATGATCGCCTTCTCGGGAGATTTATTTTACTTTGTTCCATAACATAACCAAGGAAAAAATGCAATAAATGAATAGACGATAATTTGATAGAAAATCTTAAACTGAATAAACTTAACAGGATCGAGTGAATAAAAACCTATGACTTTTATCTTAATGATCTTACCAAAAGAATATAGATACTAACGTAATTAGTATTTAATCTCTATTCTTTTGATCTTACTTTGACTCATAACACAACATTAAAAAACGAAAAATGAAATGAAAAGGAGAATGCGAGAATTTGACATAACTAATTCGAACTTATATCATATATGAACAAAACAAATTGCCTAATATTTACTCATGAACAATTTTACATACGGGTCTCAAAATGTAAAATCCCCCTTACATATTCTATGACTGTGCTACATATAGTATAACTGTCACTTTGACATTTCTTATGTTCCAATTACGAAATAAAAGAGACAAACATATATAGTGTTATACCGGCTTGTAAGTTGTGTTGCGGCTGACAAATGACAACTATGCTTTTGATGTTGTTTTGTATATCATAATGTTATTGTATTCGAATTTTGTGTGATCTGAAAAACGTTTGATATTGATTGATTTTGATTTGATAGATTTTACTTTAAAAATATATAAAATATTTATTCAAATGTCTGACGACGAAGATTTAATTCACATAAAAAAGGCCAAAACTTTATATTACGGTTCATTGGAAGAAGTTGAAAGACAACGTCAACATGTATTAGAAAGTATTGAATCCGAAGAAGATGATTATGAGCCAGAAACGAAAAAACCTCTTGTTGCATCTGCTATTACAACAACTGCAGCAGTAAATATTCAAACATCGAAAGAATACTTTGATTTAGAAGCTGAAGTGTAAGTTTTTATTTTCTATTAGTGTTTCCACTCTTGAAATTAAGAAAAAATTATTTTTTTTTTTTTTAGATCTAAGGATAAACAAGCTTTGTTAGAAGAATTTGAAAGAAAAAAACGTGCAAGACAAATTAATGTTAGTACAGATGATGCTGAAGTTAAAAAGTATTTAAGACAATTAAATGAACCTATTTGTCTATTTGGTGAAGGTCCAGCCGAAAGGAGAAGACGTTTGAAAGAATTGCTAGCAAATTTAGGCGAGAATGCTATAAAACAAAAACAAACGGAAGAAGAGGAACGCAAACAATTGCAAAAAGAACAAGAGACAACGTGGTATCACGAAGGTCCAGAATCGTTAAGAGTTGCTAGATTTTGGATCGCTGATTATTCTTTGCCAAGAGCTAAAATGCGATTGGAAAAAGCCAGACAGTTGTTGGAGCTATCTAGCTCGACTAGAGCTGGTAAGATGGTCGAATTACAAAAACGAATTCAATCATTGGTGCCACAATGTAGTCAAGTTGGTGATACAAGGCCAGTAAGTAATTGCGCTTTTAATGATGATTCTACATTGCTTTTAACATCAAGTTGGTCAGGATTGTGTAAAGTTTGGTCTATTCCTGATTGCAACCTTTTACAAACTTTACGTGGTCACACTAGTTACATTGGTGGTGTAGCATTTAGACCACATGTACCGAAAGATTCGAAAAATGAGGTTGCCATGGCCTCTAGTGCTCATGATGGCTCAGTAAAGTTATGGACATATGAAAATGAAGAATGTATAGCAGATATAACTGGTCATATACCTCACAGAGTATCAAAGCTATCGTTTCATCCCTCGGGACGTTTTTTAGCTACCGCCTGTTATGATTCATCGTGGCGACTATGGGACTTAGAACAGAAGCAAGAAGTACTTCACCAGGAAGGACATGCAAAAGCTGTTCACTGTTTAGCATTTCAAGTTGATGGAAGCGTTATTGTGACTGGGTAAGATAATATCTTTTTAAACAAAATTTAATATGAAAATTACTAATTTTGATTTACTTTAAAGTGGTTTAGATGCTTTCGGACGTGTATGGGATTTAAGAACTGGACGTTGTATAATGTTTTTAGAAGGACATTTAGGTTCTATATTTGGAGTTGATTTTTCTCCTAATGGATATCATATAGCAACAGGAAGTCAAGATAATTCTTGCAAGGTAACACTTCATCACAACCCAATCAAATACAGATATAGAACGTCCATACAAAAAGTTGGTTACAAAAATTTGTCGTAGCCAGCTCGTCGCAGAAATTTACGGCTACGAGAAATTTTTGGACCCAACTTTTTGTATGGCATTCTATATCTGTATTTGATTGTCCTGTGATTCTATGATTGTAGAAACATAGATCTTAACTTTTTAATTTCATGTATATAATCAAATTTTTATTTATAGATTTGGGATTTAAGAAAAAGGCAGCCAGTATATACAATTCCAGCACATTCAAATCTAATTTCAGACGTAAAATATCACAAGGATGGAGGTCATTTTCTAGTAACGGGAAGCTATGATTTCACTACAAAGGTAGAGGATTTTAAACAAAAGTAGTAAATTTTTATTTTTAATATCTTTTTTTTAACTTTATGTTTTTAGATTTGGTCAAATAAAACTTGGCAACCGCTAAAGACTTTACAAGGACACGATGCAAAAGTAATGAGTGTAGATATTTCTCCTAATTCTATGTACATAGCGACAACATCATTTGATAGAACATTTAAGTTGTGGACAACAGAAAATTAATTTTAACAAAATATTTTATATTAATAAGAAGACATGTTAGCTATTTTTTGAATAGAAATAAGATTTATTTTCTTAATCCAATTTGTTCTTTTTAATTTAGTTTCAAACAGGTCAATTTTCCTTTTAGCTGTAAGCCGTAAGGGTAATCGTTTTTGAGTTATTATTCCTTTCGTTTCTTTTAGAACACACAAACAGTATATGTACATATGTACATACACCAGTTTCCAATTTTTATTCTGATTTCTGTTTGATCATCTTCATCTTTTAATTTTATATTTTATTCAGTAGATTTGACATTTCAAAATTTATTTTGTTGGTAGCATTTACCCTTATGTTGTATAAAGTTGTGTAGTTTAGTATAGTATACGTACAGCCAGTGCTGTCGTTTTGGACTTTTGAATTGCAGTAGGTTTATTTCCAAATTACAGTAAATTTCACGAAATTGCAGTAGACCACAATATAAACGGTTATTTTAATACAAATCTATTTCTTACCCATTTTCTTACCTTCGAATACCAAGCTTGTCATAGATTTGAATTTAAAATATATAATATGATTACAGGTCGAAGGAAACTACTTATTTCAAGACACCAATTTCTAATGAAAATACTTGATTATTTGATCAATAAGTTTCAAACTTTATTGATTTATGTTATCATTGTTTAACAAAGTACATTTAATTTAAATATATTTTTTCATACACATTAAGACTCTGGTTTATTCCGATTAATCTGAATACAAGAACAAACTCAGTCAATATGATATTGTTTACATGATTTTGAGTTGGTATATATATGCTTGAAGTAGGATTGTTGTAAATCATACAGTAAAACTTGAAAAGTAGCAAAGTATTCAAATTGCAATAGATCGTAAACAATTGCAGTGTTGCAGTAAATGGACATAGAATACAGTAAAAACACTGCAATTGCAGCAGAACGATAGCACTGCGTACAGCACAGTATAAATACATATGTACATATGTGTTGTTGGTTGTTGTTGTTGCTGTTAGGTTTTACAACAACTCTGTCTTTTATTTCACAATTATTTTCAGTTTCACGTTTTGTTTTTTGTACATATGTATGTACATTTATACATATAAGAATTAAGAGTTTAAAGTTAAACTGGAGTTCGGGATCAACAAAAGTTTGAGATAATTCGATTTTACAAGATAAATGTTTTTCGTTACAATAAAATATTTAAAATTCAAACATTCAATTATAGTGAATAGAATTTCTTATTTCGCAACAAAAAATTCATCAACGCATCTTAATAATTTACTATTAGAAATGCCTCGTGAAACTAAGCACATTTTGGAAGCTCAACAGCAACGTATAAAAATCAAAGATAAAGGATCTAAGTATGCTCCGGGTACAGTGAATTTACAAGTTCTTGGATCTGGAGCACCAGGTGCTCCAGCTTCTGTTTATTTATTCACAGATCATACAAGGTAATCATCAGTCGAAATGTATAACCTTGTCCTTTAAGAATTATTTAAATTTAGATTTTTGTGTTTTCTACATTAGATATTTATTTAATTGTGGAGAAGGTACTCAGCGTCTAGCACATGAACATAAAACAAAATTAGCTAGATTAGAACATATATTCATTACTAGTACTAGCTGGAACCAAATTGGTGGTCTTCCTGGATTAAGTTTGACTGTACAAGATGCTGGTGTACCAGAATTAACATTGCATGGAACAGCAGAGTTGGTAAATTTAATTTGTTTTTTTCATTAAAACATTTTTTTTTTTTTTCATTTGTGTTCTTATTTTCATTTCAGGGAGACTTATTTCGTGGTATGCGTAGATTTGTTGTTTTAAAAAATTTAAAGGTAAATACAATAGATTGTAAATCTGGAGGAGAATATGAAGATTCAATCATGACTGTGAAATATATTCCATTTAAAAAGTATTTATATTTGATTGTGTGAAATTTACAACATATAAATTTTATTTCATTAATACATTCTTTTTTTTTTGTTTTTTTAAGAAAAGGAAGTCCCATAGAAGAAGAACAAAGCACTAATGATAATAATTTGGAAAATATCGTTGTAGATAACACAGATTATTATTCTTATGAAAGTGAGTCGTTTTTATTTAATAATTTTATTTGTTTTAAAGGAACATTTTTTAATTTCTAGAAAACAGTGATTTGCAAAATTGTGTCAATCAAAAATTATTAGTGAACAAAATTCAGAAAGAAGATATCGTAATTTCTTATATTTGTAAATTAAAGGTAATAAAAAGAAAACTTAGAAAAAAAGGAAAATTTAAATTTCTACTAATTTTATTGTTTAACATTATACAGCCAAAACCTGGTACATTAAATTTAGAAAAATGTGTTGAAAAAGGTGTACCGCCAGGACCACTTTTAGGTCAGCTTAAAAATGGTATCGATATATCATTAAATGATGGAACTGTAGTTCGTGCCGATGAAGTTAGAGGTGCAACGGATCCAGGCGCGGTATTTATTTGTAAAAAATTTTATTTTAATGAAAAAAATTTGATTATTTTTCTAAAATTAAATTTCTTATCTTTTAGTCATTGATATTCCCGATAAAAATTACCTAGAATCACTTGAGGAAAATAACCATTTATTTAAAGATTATCAATCGACAACAGGAAATGAAAATAATATTGCTTTAACTGTAATACATTTTTCACCACAAAATATTATTGAAACAAAAATATATCAGAAATTTATTGGAAATTTTATTCCAAGTACAAAACACCTTGTTTTAAATTCTAGTAATCAGTAAGTATGCAAGGCATTGATTAAAATTGAATCTTCAATTGTTCGAAGTTTAAATAAAATAATTTATAATTTTTAAGATTTTCAGGGAATTTGGCTGCTCATAGGATTCAATGGCAATTAAATCAATTAAATCCATATGTGTTTCCAATTTTAAAGTAAGTAATCATATGAATATGTGTAAATATAAGTTATATGTTAAATTTCCTGCTTTTATTTTAATATATTTCAGTGAGAATAGGACAGGAAATAGTACTGAATTAATAAAAAATTATAAAAAGTGTAAATTAAATGATTCAACCGATTATAATTCAAATAAATCCGAGTTAAAAATTTGTGACAATAACATGGAAAATATTATAAAGTGTAATTTAGAAAATACGAAGGCAATAACATGTTTTCATTTAAGGCCAAGAAAAGGTTTAGATCGTAGTTTAGAACTATCAATTGAACCTAGACAATATATTGAAGAAATACATGCTGTAGAAGGTTTTACAAATTGTTTAGAAAATTTAAAGCAGTCCATAAAAGATTATTATATTGAATCATCAAAAATAATTAAAAGAGAAAATGATTATCCGAAAATAGTTTTTTTGGGTACTGGTTCTTGCATACCAAATAAAACAAGAAATGTTAGTTCGATATTAGTACATATAACAAAAAGTTCTTGTATATTACTTGATTGTGGCGAAGGTACTCTTGGACAAATAATACGATTTTATGGGATGAATAATTCAATTGAAGTTTTAAAGAATTTAAAAGCTGTTTATATATCACATCTACATGCTGATCATCATATTGGTAATTTTGAAATTTTCACTTCTAATTATGATTTAATAATTTTTATTGCTTGAATTTAAAGGTTTAATTGGTATTTTATTGGCTCGTCAAAAATTACCAGACTTAAAGCCATTATTATTGCTTGCCCCGAAGCAAATATCTTCTTGGTTGTATTTTTATAATCAGATAGAATCAATTAATAAAAGCTACAATTTAATTTCAAATGACAGCATGGTAATTTTTTTCCTGTTTTTATTACAATATAAATTAATTTAGTTTTTTTTTTGAAGATTTTGACACCATTATGTATACCAGAATTACAAAAAATTGCAATTAATTCAATAAGAACATGTCCAGTGCAACATTGTCCTTATTCATATGGAATTTCTATTGAAGTTGATCATAAAGAAATAAATAAAAATGATCCTATTAAAATTACATATAGCGGTGACACAATGCCTTGTGATAACTTAATTAATATAGGAAAAAATTCAACGATACTTATACATGAAGCAACTATGGAAGATGAACTTATAGATGAAGCAAAGTTTAAAATGCACAGTACAATTTCTCAAGCTTTAGAACAAGGAAATAAAATGAATGCTGAATATATAATTTTAACACATTTTAGCCAGCGATATGCAAAATTACCACGAATTAAAGAATCACTTGATAGCAATGTGGGAATTGCATTTGATAATATGGAGGTACATATATATATATACATAAAGTTTATTGCTTTGTTTTTATTGTAAATTTTATTTTTTGATTTTCTTGTTTAGGTTACATTAAACGATTTAAATTGTCTACATTTAATGTATCCAGCATTAAAATTAATGTTTAATGAACATTGCGAAGATATGGAACAGAAAGCTTTAAAACGTGTTATGCGTAAAGAAAGAAAACGCCAGGCATCGATTTCTAATTTAGTTAAATAACGAATTTTGTTAAATTACAAGGAAATGAAATTGTTATAATTAATGAGTATGATCCACTAAACAGGTTAACAATTAAGAGACAAAAACACCTGTATATTATAAACATAAATCATTATTTTGCTTTCTGTGTTGTAAAAACTCATTGGAAGACAAAGAAGAACATAAAACTAATTACTTGTTTACATTAAAATATGGTTAAATTTAATTCAATTTTATTTTTTATTCACTTAAAATAATATTTCTCATTTGCTTTATAGCTGTTACTAATCTTGGTTCACATCCTTGACTTATACTTAAATAGTTTTCTGGAGATGCTTTTAAAAGAACAAGAATTTGTTTTAATTGGTTACTTAAATTCAGGCCCAGTTCTTCTAGGACATTTTCAAAATATTCTGGAAAATGGATAATTAAATTTAAAAAAAAAAAAATAAATACATAAATAAAAATGTGTTTCGTCTTTCACCTATGTCTGTGGCAATTTGTTTTGCTGCTGTAAGGGTTAAAGATTTTATTTGAAGAATTTGACTTTGATATTCAACACAACATTGTTCTGCTATAATTGATAATAGTACATCAGCTCCCGGAATATTTTTAGCATATTTGCTGTCACAAAGTTCTAAAGTTAACTTCAATGCAGATGAAGGAGAAAGTAATAGAGGCTCTAAGTGTTGAGGTAAAGTCAATAAATATTGACCAATCTATAAATTAAACATAATTTTAATTGGAAATTAAAACAAATGAATAAAGAGTTACCTCTGTTATAAATTCTTGTGGAACGTAGCTACAATTTGGTAAATCTGATCGTGGACCATTTATACTTTCTGTTGGCTCTGTATTCAAAAATAATTTCTCAATTGGTGAGAATACAATTGTTAAAGTAGTGTTATGTATTTCAACGCAAATGGATTTGATTAATTCATAAACATCACTAAATAGACTAAAATCATTTTGATTGAATTGTAATGGTAAATTTACTATTTGATTTTCTTTGATTTTAGATCGAAGTCTTTTTAATTCACTTATATCTCGTCTTTCTGTCAATCTATAACCAAGATAATCATTATTTAATTGATTAAGTTTATCATAAATTTCCACTACATTGAAAGCAATTTTCTTTTCAAATTCCCAAATTTCATTTTGAAATTCACCAAGATTTTGTAACAATGATATACTACTTTGTAATAAACTCCAATTTTGTTCAATATTTCTACTAGCATTTAATTGTTGTTGAGCTTTTTTATATTTTTCCACAAATGTCTTAAATATCAACTAAAAACAAAAAGAGGAAAAATTTGATAAACTCTTACTTAAAAATATTCATAGTTAACAACAAACATTTAAAGTATTTATTAGTGAACCGATGGCACAATTTTGTGTAATTTTATTGCATCTTTTGTATGAATTTTCAACCCATTGTAGAATTTTTTTATTCCCATTTGCTAAACTTCTTATAGTTTCAGTAACTGTCGATTGTGTAAGTTGTAATGATGTAAGTTGTGTATTCAAGAAATTCTGTTCAATTGTCGGATATTGGACAATAAATGTATTAAAATAATCAAATATTGCACTGCATAATAATTTGTAATTCTCTGATGAAGGTTTGTCTAAAAAGAAAAAAATCGAAAATTGTATGAATATTTAAATTAAAACAAATGTTATCTTCACTAACTTTCGCTAATTTGAAAATGTTTCTGAAATAAATGTGCAAAATAAATATTAGCATCAGAAAATTCTTCGAGAACGTTCAATCTGTCACTGGAACGTTTTAAAGCGTTTAAAATTTGTGACTCTCTACTTGGTTGAAGTGATGCTAATAGTTCTATGATAACCATGAGAGCTTCATGTTGATAATCAGGACCAAATACTGTAATGCACCATTTCAACTGCAAAATATTTGGTTGTATTTAAAGAAATAATATCACATAGTTATTTTTTTTTAAATGTAAACATATTTACCTGTTTTTGATAATTTTCAAACAATAATTCATAAAATTCACGTAAGAAGTTACTAGAATTTGAATCAGATAAATCTAAAATTTCAATCCATGATTGTTGTAAAAATGTTTTTTGGACAGTCCGATAGTATTGTGTTAATTGTGACATTCGATTCATATTTTGAAAAATGTCAACATATTTTTTCGATTGCTCTAAAATATACAAAAAAGAAATGATGCAATGAAATATTATAGATCAACATTTTTACAAATTAAAAAATAAATAAATAAAGGAAAGATAAAATACCTATATCACCATCAGAAAAATATTGAACAACAGCTGGACTGGCTAATGCTTCTAAACGATTTTTAAATGCTTCGACTTGATTCTCTCGATCATTTTGACCAGATAGTCTTTCTTGAGCTACCAATGATTTTTGTAATGAATTCAATTTTTCACAAATTTTTAATAAATCATTTCTTTCAAATAAATCTTCCAATTCTAATATTAATTTACTCCAACCATCTGATTCTTGTAAACCATGTTTAACAATTTCTAATTTTGTTTTTAATGCATCGAGTTTTTCTAAATTAATCATACATTGTCCTGTCTCATTTTGCACTTGATTTATTTCGTCTTGTAATTTACACATTTTTTTACGCAATGTAATTATTTCTGTTTGTAGATTACGTGAATTTTTTAAAACTTTTGGCATTCCAGATACAATTTGTTGACTTGTATCCTCTAACGCAACATTTACTTGTTGTACATAAAGTTGAAGTTTTGATACCAACGATGTGATAAGCATCTATGAACATTTTACATAAGATATTAATTTTAAATTCAGTGATAAAACATGAAAAAAAGTTTAATTACCTCTTTACTCGTTTTACATTCAGAATTTTTTATTGTCGTATTAATCCACTGTATTACATCAAAATTATCATCTGAAAATGCTTCAATATCCTACAATTATACACAAAAATAAAAATTATGTTTACATTGTAGAAGTAACTCAATAAGTTAATTTTACCATATCTTTTTTATTTTTAACAATTAATTCAATTATTCTATTACTTTGCTATTTGAATTTGATTTAATTTATATTTGGAGATGTTTTGTGAATTAATTTATTTTAAAATTTTTTTACATTATATTATGTTTATCACCACTTTTTAAAGTTTAAAGTATTACACTACTTCTACACGTGCCATAAAGTTTGCCACGGCCATATCCATAAATGGATTGGAACTGACGAATAAAACTATTTCATTATTGATGGCTTCCATTATGTACAAACTCATGGATAGCCATCATGATTCATGGCTTAAATGCCATTTAAATGCCATAAATGTTGTTCATAAATTTGGCATTTACAAAAATAAATATGGCGTCTTATAATATTATGTGTGAATTTGTGTTAGAAAGAAGGTAAAAGTAATGAAATGAAAGTAAACATATTTTTCCAATATTCTTAAATTTGTCTTTTTTTATCATAAATGGATTTACCTAATATTTACTTTTTTTAGTATTGCTTTCATTTTTTTCAATAATTTCTAATTCTTTTAAACACTATAGCTTGAATTGATCTGTTTTCCTTTGCTAGAGCCATTTTATTAAATAAAATTGCCTTCCCATAAAAATCCCATCTAAACATGTTTTTTATGGATATGGCCAATGCCATTGATATGGTTGAAGAAAACTTTATGGTTTCTGTAGACGCAATGTTAGTTAGTATAACCACAATTGCGTTGCGAGCATCGACGAAAAATTCACCTGTCAATAATTTGATACACATACATACATCGGTATAAAGTTGCCAAAATAACGACCACCAACGAATCAGCGATAGATAATTTTTCATATTTTATGTATGTACATACATACGTATCTACATATCATGAACACGATTGGTATTATTTATTAAGTAAAAACACATAATGAAATTTGTAACATAATTGCCAAATTGATTAAAAACAAAGATGAGAAATATAAAATTATTTCACAAATTCACATTAATATAAGTTATTAATATTATTAGGTACTCGTACCGCGTACGTTATCAAGGAAGAAAACTCAGAATATAGGATTAATAATTGGCAACGACCATACCATGCTGAAAGCACCGGTTCTCGTCCGATCACCGAAGTTAAGCAGCATTGGGCGCGGTTAGTACTTAGATGGGTGACCGCTTGGGAACACCGCGTGTCGTTGGCACAATTTTTTTTCTTCATTTACACCCAATTCTACTAATTGTTTATTTTACAACCTCATATTGTCGTGACAATAAACTTTTTTTTTGTAAAATACATATTACACATTTAAATATAACAAATAATGGTCATATTTTATGTATGTACCTACATTCAATACTAGGTAGGGTACATCAGGTATCCGAGTAATGTCAGGTTAATATTTATATTTTATTACAAAACTACAACTATCATGTCAATCGATTGGTATTATTTATTAAGTAAAAACACATAATGAAATTTGTAACATAATTGCCAAATTGATTAAAAACAAAGATGAGAAATATAAAATTATTTCACAAATTCACATTATTATAAGTTTTTAATATTATTAGGTACTCGTACCGCGTACGTTATCAAGGAAGAAAACTCAGAATATAGGATTAATAATTGGCAACGACCATACCATGCTGAAAGCACCGGTTCTCGTCCGATCACCGAAGTTAAGCAGCATTGGGCGCGATTAGTACTTAGATGGGTGACCGCTTGGGAACACCGCGTGTCGTTGGCACAATTTTTTTTCTTCATTTTCACCCAATTCTACTAATTGTTTATTTTACAACCTCATATTGTCGTAACAATAAACTTTTTTTTTGTAAAATACATATTACACATTTAAATATAACAAATAATGGTCATATTTTATGTATGTACCTACATTCAATACTAGGTAGGGTACATCAGGTATCCGAGTAATGTCAGGTTAATATTTATATTTTATTACAAAACTACAACTATCATGTCAATCGATTGGTATTATTTATTAAGTAAAAACACATAATGAAATTTGTAACATAATTGCCAAATTGATTAAAAACAAAGATGAGAAATATAAAATTATTTCACAAATTCACATTATTATAAGTTTTTAATATTATTAGGTACTCGTACCGCGTACGTTATCAAGGAAGAAAACTCAGAATATAGGATTAATAATTGGCAACGACCATACCATGCTGAAAGCACCGGTTCTCGTCCGATCACCGAAGTTAAGCAGCATTGGGCGCGGTTAGTACTTAGATGGGTGACCGCTTGGGAACACCGCGTGTCGTTGGCACAATTTTTTTTCTTCATTTACACCCAATTCTACTAATTGTTTATTTTACAACCTCATATTGTCGTGACAATAAACTTTTTTTTTGTAAAATACATATTACACATTTAAATATAACAAATAATGGTCATATTTTATGTATGTACCTACATTCAATACTAGGTAGGGTACATCAGGTATCCGAGTAATGTCAGGTTAATATTTATATTTTATTACAAAACTACAACTATCATGTCAATCGATTGGTATTATTTATTAAGTAAAAACACATAATGAAATTTGTAACATAATTGCCAAATTGATTAAAAACAAAGATGAGAAATATAAAATTATTTCACAAATTCACATTATTATAAGTTTTTAATATTATTAGGTACTCGTACCGCGTACGTTATCAAGGAAGAAAACTCAGAATATAGGATTAATAATTGGCAACGACCATACCATGCTGAAAGCACCGGTTCTCGTCCGATCTCCGAAGTTAAGCAGCATTGGGCGCGGTTAGTACTTAGATGGGTGACCGCTTGGGAACACCGCGTGTCGTTGGCACAATTTTTTTTCTTCATTTTCACCCAATTCTACTAATTGTTTATTTTACAACCTCATATTGTCGTGACAATAAACTTTTTTTTTGTAAAATACATATTACACATTTAAATATAACAAATAATGGTCATATTTTATGTATGTACCTACATTCAATACTAGGTAGGGTCGTAGGGTACATCAGGTATCCGAGTAATGTCAGGTTAATATTTATATTTTATTACAAAACTACAACTATCATGTCAATCGATTGGTATTATTTATTAAGTAAAAACACATAATGAAATTTGTAACATAATTGCCAAATTGATTAAAAACAAAGATGAGAAATATAAAATTATTTCACAAATTCACATTAATATAAGTTATTAATATTATTAGGTACTCGTACCGCGTACGTTATCAAGGAAGAAAACTCAGAATATAGGATTAATAATTGGCAACGACCATACCATGCTGAAAGCACCGGTTCTCGTCCGATCACCGAAGTTAAGCAGCATTGGGCGCGGTTAGTACTTAGATGGGTGACCGCTTGGGAACACCGCGTGTCGTTGGCACAATTTTTTTTCTTCATTTACACCCAATTCTACTAATTGTTTATTTTACAACTTCATATTGTCGTAACAATAAACTTTTTTTTTGTAAAATACATATCACACATTTAAATATAACAAATAATGGTCATATTTTATGTATGTACCTACATTCAATACTAGGTAGGGTACATCAGGTATCCGAGTAATGTCAGGTTAATATTTATATTTTATTACAAAACTACAACTATCATGTCAATCGATTGGTATTATTTATTAAGTAAAAACACATAATGAAATTTGTAACATAATTGCCAAATTGATTAAAAACAAAGATGAGAAATATAAAATTATTTCACAAATTCACATTAATATAAGTTATTAATATTATTAGGTACTCGTACCGCGTACGTTATCAAGGAAGAAAACTCAGAATATAGGATTAATAATTGGCAACGACCATACCATGCTGAAAGCACCGGTTCTCGTCCGATCACCGAAGTTAAGCAGCATTGGGCGCGGTTAGTACTTAGATGGGTGACCGCTTGGGAACACCGCGTGTCGTTGGCACAATTTTTTTTCTTCATTTAACCCAATTCTACTAATTGTTTATTTTACAACCTCATATTGTCGTAACAATAAACTTTTTTTTTGTAAAATACATATTACACATTTAAATGTAACAAATAATGGTCATATTTTATGTATGTACCTACATTCAATACTAGGTAGGGTACATCAGGTATCCGAGTAATGTCAGGTTAATATTTATATTTTATTACAAAACTACAACTATCATGTCAATCGATTGGTATTATTTATTAAGTAAAAACACATAATGAAATTTGTAACATAATTGCCAAATTGATTAAAAACAAAGATGAGAAATATAAAATTATTTCACAAATTCACATTAATATAAGTTATTAATATTATTAGGTACTCGTACCGCGTACGTTATCAAGGAAGAAAACTCAGAATATAGGATTAATAATTGGCAACGACCATACCATGCTGAAAGCACCGGTTCTCGTCCGATCACCGAAGTTAAGCAGCATTGGGCGCGGTTAGTACTTAGATGGGTGACCGCTTGGGAACACCGCGTGTCGTTGGCACAACTTTTTTTCTTCATTTTCACCCAATTCTACTAATTGTTTATTTTACAATCTCATATTGTCGTAACAATAAACTTTTTTTTTGTAAAATACATATCACACATTTAAATATAACAAATAATGGTCATATTTTATGTATGTACCTACATTCAATACTAGGTAGGGTACATCAGGTATCCGAGTAATGTCAGGTTAATATTTATATTTTATTACAAAACTACAACTATCATGTCAATCGATTGGTATTATTTATTAAGTAAAAACACATAATGAAATTTGTAACATAATTGCCAAATTGATTAAAAACAAAGATGAGAAATATAAAATTATTTCACAAATTCACATTATTATAAGTTATTAATATTATTAGGTACTCGTACCGCGTACGTTATCAAGGAAGAAAACTCAGAATATAGGATTAATAATTGGCAACGACCATACCATGCTGAAAGCACCGGTTCTCGTCCGATCACCGAAGTTAAGCAGCATTGGGCGCGGTTAGTACTTAGATGGGTGACCGCTTGGGAACACCGCGTGTCGTTGGCACAATTTTTTTTCTTCATTTTCACCCAATTCTACTAATTGTTTATTTTACAACCTCATATTGTCGTGACAATAAACTTTTTTTTTGTAAAATACATATTACACATTTAAATATAACAAATAATGGTCATATTTTATGTATGTACCTACATTCAATACTAGGTAGGGTACATCAGGTATCCGAGTAATGTCAGGTTAATATTTATATTTTATTACAAAACTACAACTATCATGTCAATCGATTGGTATTATTTATTAAGTAAAAACACATAATGAAATTTGTAACATAATTGCCAAATTGATTAAAAACAAAGATGAGAAATATAAAATTATTTCACAAATTCACATTAATATAAGTTATTAATATTATTAGGTATTCGTACCGCGTACGTTATCAAGGAAGAAAACTCAGAATATAGGATTAATAATTGGCAACGACCATACCATGCTGAAAGCACCGGTTCTCGTCCGATCACCGAAGTTAAGCAGCATTGGGCGCGGTTAGTACTTAGATGGGTGACCGCTTGGGAACACCGCGTGTCGTTGGCACAATTTTTTTTCTTCATTTACACCCAATTCTACTAATTGTTTATTTTACAACCTCATATTGTCGTGACAATAAATTTTTTTTTTGTAAAATACATATTACACATTTAAATATAACAAATAATGGTCATATTTTATGTATGTACCTACATTCAATACTAGGTAGGGTACATCAGGTATCCGAGTAATGTCAGGTTAATATTTATATTTTATTACAAAACTACAACTATCATGTCAATCGATTGGTATTATTTATTAAGTAAAAACACATAATGAAATTTGTAACATAATTGCCAAATTGATTAAAAACAAAGATGAGAAATATAAAATTATTTCACAAATTCACATTAATATAAGTTATTAATATTATTAGGTACTCGTACCGCGTACGTTATCAAGGAAGAAAACTCAGAATATAGGATTAATAATTGGCAACGACCATACCATGCTGAAAGCACCGGTTCTCGTCCGATCACCGAAGTTAAGCAGCATTGGGCGCGGTTAGTACTTAGATGGGTGACCGCTTGGGAACACCGCGTGTCGTTGGCACAATTTTTTTTCTTCATTTTCACCCAATTCTACTAATTGTTTATTTTACAACCTCATATTGTCGTGACAATAAACTTTTTTTTTGTAAAATACATATTACACATTTAAATATAACAAATAATGGTCATATTTTATGTATGTACCTACATTCAATACTAGGTAGGGTACATCAGGTATCCGAGTAATGTCAGGTTAATATTTATATTTTATTACAAAACTACAACTATCATGTCAATCGATTGGTATTATTTATTAAGTAAAAACACATAATGAAATTTGTAACATAATTGCCAAATTGATTAAAAACAAAGATGAGAAATATAAAATTATTTCACAAATTCACATTAATATAAGTTATTAATATTATTAGGTATTCGTACCGCGTACGTTATCAAGGAAGAAAACTCAGAATATAGGATTAATAATTGGCAACGACCATACCATGCTGAAAGCACCGGTTCTCGTCCGATCACCGAAGTTAAGCAGCATTGGGCGCGGTTAGTACTTAGATGGGTGACCGCTTGGGAACACCGCGTGTCGTTGGCACAATTTTTTTTCTTCATTTTCACCCAATTCTACTAATTGTTTATTTTATAACCTCATATTGTCGTGACAATAAACTTTTTTTTTGTAAAATACATATTACACATTTAAATATAACAAATAATGGTCATATTTTATGTATGTACCTACATTCAATACTAGGTAGGGTACATCAGGTATCCGAGTAATGTCAGGTTAATATTTATATTTTATTACAAAACTACAACTATCATGTCAATCGATTGGTATTATTTATTAAGTAAAAACACATAATGAAATTTGTAACATAATTGCCAAATTGATTAAAAACAAAGATGAGAAATATAAAATTATTTCACAAATTCACATTAATATAAGTTATTAATATTATTAGGTATTCGTACCGCGTACGTTATCAAGGAAGAAAACTCAGAATATAGGATTAATAATTGGCAACGACCATACCATGCTGAAAGCACCGGTTCTCGTCCGATCACCGAAGTTAAGCAGCATTGGGCGCGGTTAGTACTTAGATGGGTGACCGCTTGGGAACACCGCGTGTCGTTGGCACAATTTTTTTTCTTCATTTTCACCCAATTCTACTAATTGTTTATTTTATAACCTCATATTGTCGTGACAATAAACTTTTTTTTTGTAAAATACATATTACACATTTAAATATAACAAATAATGGTCATATTTTATGTATGTACCTACATTCAATACTAGGTAGGGTACATCAGGTATCCGAGTAATGTCAGGTTAATATTTATATTTTATTACAAAACTTCAACTATCATGTCAATCGATTGGTATTATTTATTAAGTAAAAACACATAATGAAATTTGTAACATAATTGCCAAATTGATTAAAAACAAAGATGAGAAATATAAAATTATTTCACAAATTCACGTTAATATAAGTTATTAATATTATTAGGTACTCGTACCGCGTACGTTATCAAGGAAGAAAACTCAGAATATAGGATTAATAATTGGCAACGACCATACCATGCTGAAAGCACCGGTTCTCGTCCGATCACCGAAGTTAAGCAGCATTGGGCGCGGTTAGTACTTAGATGGGTGACCGCTTGGGAACACCGCGTGTCGTTGGCACAATTTTTTTTCTTCATTTTCACCCAATTCTACTAATTGTTTATTTTACAACCTCATATTGTCGTGACAATAAACTTTTTTTTTGTAAAATACATATTACACATTTAAATATAACAAATAATGGTCATATTTTATGTATGTACCTACATTCAATACTAGGTAGGGTACATCAGGTATCCGAGTAATGTCAGGTTAATATTTATATTTTATTACAAAACTACAACTATCATGTCAATCGATTGGTATTATTTATTAAGTAAAAACACATAATGAAATTTGTAACATAATTGCCAAATTGATTAAAAACAAAGATGAGAAATATAAAATTATTTCACAAATTCACGTTAATATAAGTTATTAATATTATTAGGTACTCGTACCGCGTACGTTATCAAGGAAGAAAACTCAGAATATAGGATTAATAATTGGCAACGACCATACCATGCTGAAAGCACCGGTTCTCGTCCGATCACCGAAGTTAAGCAGCATTGGGCGCGGTTAGTACTTAGATGGGTGACCGCTTGGGAACACCGCGTGTCGTTGGCACAATTTTTTTTCTTCATTTACACCCAATTCTACTAATTGTTTATTTTACAACCTCATATTGTCGTGACAATAAATTTTTTTTTTGTAAAATACATATTACACATTTAAATATAACAAATAATGGTCATATTTTATGTATGTACCTACATTCAATACTAGGTAGGGTACATCAGGTATCCGAGTAATGTCAGGTTAATATTTATATTTTATTACAAAACTACAACTATCATGTCAATCGATTGGTATTATTTATTAAGTAAAAACACATAATGAAATTTGTAACATAATTGCCAAATTGATTAAAAACAAAGATGAGAAATATAAAATTATTTCACAAATTCACATTAATATAAGTTATTAATATTATTAGGTACTCGTACCGCGTACGTTATCAAGGAAGAAAACTCAGAATATAGGATTAATAATTGGCAACGACCATACCATGCTGAAAGCACCGGTTCTCGTCCGATCACCGAAGTTAAGCAGCATTGGGCGCGGTTAGTACTTAGATGGGTGACCGCTTGGGAACACCGCGTGTCGTTGGCACAATTTTTTTTCTTCATTTTCACCCAATTCTACTAATTGTTTATTTTACAACCTCATATTGTCGTGACAATAAACTTTTTTTTTGTAAAATACATATTACACATTTAAATATAACAAATAATGGTCATATTTTATGTATGTACCTACATTCAATACTAGGTAGGGTACATCAGGTATCCGAGTAATGTCAGGTTAATATTTATATTTTATTACAAAACTTCAACTATCATGTCAATCGATTGGTATTATTTATTAAGTAAAAACACATAATGAAATTTGTAACATAATTGCCAAATTAATTAAAAACAAAGATGAGAAATATAAAATTATTTCACAAATTCACATTAATATAAGTTATTAATATTATTAGGTACTCGTACCGCGTACGTTATCAAGGAAGAAAACTCAGAATATAGGATTAATAATTGGCAACGACCATACCATGCTGAAAGCACCGGTTCTCGTCCGATCTCCGAAGTTAAGCAGCATTGGGCGCGGTTAGTACTTAGATGGGTGACCGCTTGGGAACACCGCGTGTCGTTGGCACAATTTTTTTTCTTCATTTTCACCCAATTCTACTAATTGTTTATTTTACAACCTCATATTGTCGTGACAATAAACTTTTTTTTTGTAAAATACATATTACACATTTAAATATAACAAATAATGGTCATATTTTATGTATGTACCTACATTCAATACTAGGTAGGGTCGTAGGGTACATCAGGTATCCGAGTAATGTCAGGTTAATATTTATATTTTATTACAAAACTACAACTATCATGTCAATCGATTGGTATTATTTATTAAGTAAAAACACATAATGAAATTTGTAACATAATTGCCAAATTGATTAAAAACAAAGATGAGAAATATAAAATTATTTCACAAATTCACATTAATATAAGTTATTAATATTATTAGGTACTCGTACCGCGTACGTTATCAAGGAAGAAAACTCAGAATATAGGATTAATAATTGGCAACGACCATACCATGCTGAAAGCACCGGTTCTCGTCCGATCACCGAAGTTAAGCAGCATTGGGCGCGGTTAGTACTTAGATGGGTGACCGCTTGGGAACACCGCGTGTCGTTGGCACAATTTTTTTTCTTCATTTACACCCAATTCTACTAATTGTTTATTTTACAACTTCATATTGTCGTAACAATAAACTTTTTTTTTGTAAAATACATATCACACATTTAAATATAACAAATAATGGTCATATTTTATGTATGTACCTACATTCAATACTAGGTAGGGTACATCAGGTATCCGAGTAATGTCAGGTTAATATTTATATTTTATTACAAAACTACAACTATCATGTCAATCGATTGGTATTATTTATTAAGTAAAAACACATAATGAAATTTGTAACATAATTGCCAAATTGATTAAAAACAAAGATGAGAAATATAAAATTATTTCACAAATTCACATTAATATAAGTTATTAATATTATTAGGTACTCGTACCGCGTACGTTATCAAGGAAGAAAACTCAGAATATAGGATTAATAATTGGCAACGACCATACCATGCTGAAAGCACCGGTTCTCGTCCGATCACCGAAGTTAAGCAGCATTGGGCGCGGTTAGTACTTAGATGGGTGACCGCTTGGGAACACCGCGTGTCGTTGGCACAATTTTTTTTCTTCATTTAACCCAATTCTACTAATTGTTTATTTTACAACCTCATATTGTCGTAACAATAAACTTTTTTTTTGTAAAATACATATTACACATTTAAATGTAACAAATAATGGTCATATTTTATGTATGTACCTACATTCAATACTAGGTAGGGTACATCAGGTATCCGAGTAATGTCAGGTTAATATTTATATTTTATTACAAAACTACAACTATCATGTCAATCGATTGGTATTATTTATTAAGTAAAAACACATAATGAAATTTGTAACATAATTGCCAAATTGATTAAAAACAAAGATGAGAAATATAAAATTATTTCACAAATTCACATTAATATAAGTTATTAATATTATTAGGTACTCGTACCGCGTACGTTATCAAGGAAGAAAACTCAGAATATAGGATTAATAATTGGCAACGACCATACCATGCTGAAAGCACCGGTTCTCGTCCGATCACCGAAGTTAAGCAGCATTGGGCGCGGTTAGTACTTAGATGGGTGACCGCTTGGGAACACCGCGTGTCGTTGGCACAACTTTTTTTCTTCATTTTCACCCAATTCTACTAATTGTTTATTTTACAATCTCATATTGTCGTAACAATAAACTTTTTTTTTGTAAAATACATATCACACATTTAAATATAACAAATAATGGTCATATTTTATGTATGTACCTACATTCAATACTAGGTAGGGTACATCAGGTATCCGAGTAATGTCAGGTTAATATTTATATTTTATTACAAAACTACAACTATCATGTCAATCGATTGGTATTATTTATTAAGTAAAAACACATAATGAAATTTGTAACATAATTGCCAAATTGATTAAAAACAAAGATGAGAAATATAAAATTATTTCACAAATTCACATTATTATAAGTTATTAATATTATTAGGTACTCGTACCGCGTACGTTATCAAGGAAGAAAACTCAGAATATAGGATTAATAATTGGCAACGACCATACCATGCTGAAAGCACCGGTTCTCGTCCGATCACCGAAGTTAAGCAGCATTGGGCGCGGTTAGTACTTAGATGGGTGACCGCTTGGGAACACCGCGTGTCGTTGGCACAATTTTTTTTCTTCATTTTCACCCAATTCTACTAATTGTTTATTTTACAACCTCATATTGTCGTGACAATAAACTTTTTTTTTGTAAAATACATATTACACATTTAAATATAACAAATAATGGTCATATTTTATGTATGTACCTACATTCAATACTAGGTAGGGTACATCAGGTATCCGAGTAATGTCAGGTTAATATTTATATTTTATTACAAAACTACAACTATCATGTCAATCGATTGGTATTATTTATTAAGTAAAAACACATAATGAAATTTGTAACATAATTGCCAAATTGATTAAAAACAAAGATGAGAAATATAAAATTATTTCACAAATTCACATTAATATAAGTTATTAATATTATTAGGTATTCGTACCGCGTACGTTATCAAGGAAGAAAACTCAGAATATAGGATTAATAATTGGCAACGACCATACCATGCTGAAAGCACCGGTTCTCGTCCGATCACCGAAGTTAAGCAGCATTGGGCGCGGTTAGTACTTAGATGGGTGACCGCTTGGGAACACCGCGTGTCGTTGGCACAATTTTTTTTCTTCATTTACACCCAATTCTACTAATTGTTTATTTTACAACCTCATATTGTCGTGACAATAAATTTTTTTTTTGTAAAATACATATTACACATTTAAATATAACAAATAATGGTCATATTTTATGTATGTACCTACATTCAATACTAGGTAGGGTACATCAGGTATCCGAGTAATGTCAGGTTAATATTTATATTTTATTACAAAACTACAACTATCATGTCAATCGATTGGTATTATTTATTAAGTAAAAACACATAATGAAATTTGTAACATAATTGCCAAATTGATTAAAAACAAAGATGAGAAATATAAAATTATTTCACAAATTCACATTAATATAAGTTATTAATATTATTAGGTACTCGTACCGCGTACGTTATCAAGGAAGAAAACTCAGAATATAGGATTAATAATTGGCAACGACCATACCATGCTGAAAGCACCGGTTCTCGTCCGATCACCGAAGTTAAGCAGCATTGGGCGCGGTTAGTACTTAGATGGGTGACCGCTTGGGAACACCGCGTGTCGTTGGCACAATTTTTTTTCTTCATTTTCACCCAATTCTACTAATTGTTTATTTTACAACCTCATATTGTCGTGACAATAAACTTTTTTTTTGTAAAATACATATTACACATTTAAATATAACAAATAATGGTCATATTTTATGTATGTACCTACATTCAATACTAGGTAGGGTACATCAGGTATCCGAGTAATGTCAGGTTAATATTTATATTTTATTACAAAACTACAACTATCATGTCAATCGATTGGTATTATTTATTAAGTAAAAACACATAATGAAATTTGTAACATAATTGCCAAATTGATTAAAAACAAAGATGAGAAATATAAAATTATTTCACAAATTCACATTAATATAAGTTATTAATATTATTAGGTATTCGTACCGCGTACGTTATCAAGGAAGAAAACTCAGAATATAGGATTAATAATTGGCAACGACCATACCATGCTGAAAGCACCGGTTCTCGTCCGATCACCGAAGTTAAGCAGCATTGGGCGCGGTTAGTACTTAGATGGGTGACCGCTTGGGAACACCGCGTGTCGTTGGCACAATTTTTTTTCTTCATTTTCACCCAATTCTACTAATTGTTTATTTTATAACCTCATATTGTCGTGACAATAAACTTTTTTTTTGTAAAATACATATTACACATTTAAATATAACAAATAATGGTCATATTTTATGTATGTACCTACATTCAATACTAGGTAGGGTACATCAGGTATCCGAGTAATGTCAGGTTAATATTTATATTTTATTACAAAACTACAACTATCATGTCAATCGATTGGTATTATTTATTAAGTAAAAACACATAATGAAATTTGTAACATAATTGCCAAATTGATTAAAAACAAAGATGAGAAATATAAAATTATTTCACAAATTCACATTAATATAAGTTATTAATATTATTAGGTATTCGTACCGCGTACGTTATCAAGGAAGAAAACTCAGAATATAGGATTAATAATTGGCAACGACCATACCATGCTGAAAGCACCGGTTCTCGTCCGATCACCGAAGTTAAGCAGCATTGGGCGCGGTTAGTACTTAGATGGGTGACCGCTTGGGAACACCGCGTGTCGTTGGCACAATTTTTTTTCTTCATTTTCACCCAATTCTACTAATTGTTTATTTTATAACCTCATATTGTCGTGACAATAAACTTTTTTTTTGTAAAATACATATTACACATTTAAATATAACAAATAATGGTCATATTTTATGTATGTACCTACATTCAATACTAGGTAGGGTACATCAGGTATCCGAGTAATGTCAGGTTAATATTTATATTTTATTACAAAACTTCAACTATCATGTCAATCGATTGGTATTATTTATTAAGTAAAAACACATAATGAAATTTGTAACATAATTGCCAAATTGATTAAAAACAAAGATGAGAAATATAAAATTATTTCACAAATTCACGTTAATATAAGTTATTAATATTATTAGGTACTCGTACCGCGTACGTTATCAAGGAAGAAAACTCAGAATATAGGATTAATAATTGGCAACGACCATACCATGCTGAAAGCACCGGTTCTCGTCCGATCACCGAAGTTAAGCAGCATTGGGCGCGGTTAGTACTTAGATGGGTGACCGCTTGGGAACACCGCGTGTCGTTGGCACAATTTTTTTTCTTCATTTACACCCAATTCTACTAATTGTTTATTTTACAACCTCATATTGTCGTGACAATAAATTTTTTTTTTGTAAAATACATATTACACATTTAAATATAACAAATAATGGTCATATTTTATGTATGTACCTACATTCAATACTAGGTAGGGTACATCAGGTATCCGAGTAATGTCAGGTTAATATTTATATTTTATTACAAAACTACAACTATCATGTCAATCGATTGGTATTATTTATTAAGTAAAAACACATAATGAAATTTGTAACATAATTGCCAAATTGATTAAAAACAAAGATGAGAAATATAAAATTATTTCACAAATTCACATTAATATAAGTTATTAATATTATTAGGTACTCGTACCGCGTACGTTATCAAGGAAGAAAACTCAGAATATAGGATTAATAATTGGCAACGACCATACCATGCTGAAAGCACCGGTTCTCGTCCGATCACCGAAGTTAAGCAGCATTGGGCGCGGTTAGTACTTAGATGGGTGACCGCTTGGGAACACCGCGTGTCGTTGGCACAACTTTTTTTCTTCATTTTCACCCAATTCTACTAATTGTTTATTTTACAATCTCATATTGTCGTAACAA
Source organism: Anthrax anthrax (assembly GCA_963971155.1). Lineage (NCBI taxonomy): Eukaryota > Metazoa > Arthropoda > Insecta > Diptera > Bombyliidae > Anthrax > Anthrax anthrax. The sequence goes on from OZ020119.1 coordinate 27,265,742, forward strand.
TAAACTTTTTTTTTGTAAAATACATATCACACATTTAAATATAACAAATAATGGTCATATTTTATGTATGTACCTACATTCAATACTAGGTAGGGTACATCAGGTATCCGAGTAATGTCAGGTTAATATTTATATTTTATTACAAAACTACAACTATCATGTCAATCGATTGGTATTATTTATTAAGTAAAAACACATAATGAAATTTGTAACATAATTGCCAAATTGATTAAAAACAAAGATGAGAAATATAAAATTATTTCACAAATTCACATTATTATAAGTTATTAATATTATTAGGTACTCGTACCGCGTACGTTATCAAGGAAGAAAACTCAGAATATAGGATTAATAATTGGCAACGACCATACCATGCTGAAAGCACCGGTTCTCGTCCGATCACCGAAGTTAAGCAGCATTGGGCGCGGTTAGTACTTAGATGGGTGACCGCTTGGGAACACCGCGTGTCGTTGGCACAATTTTTTTTCTTCATTTTCACCCAATTCTACTAATTGTTTATTTTACAACCTCATATTGTCGTGACAATAAACTTTTTTTTTGTAAAATACATATTACACATTTAAATATAACAAATAATGGTCATATTTTATGTATGTACCTACATTCAATACTAGGTAGGGTACATCAGGTATCCGAGTAATGTCAGGTTAATATTTATATTTTATTACAAAACTACAACTATCATGTCAATCGATTGGTATTATTTATTAAGTAAAAACACATAATGAAATTTGTAACATAATTGCCAAATTGATTAAAAACAAAGATGAGAAATATAAAATTATTTCACAAATTCACATTAATATAAGTTATTAATATTATTAGGTATTCGTACCGCGTACGTTATCAAGGAAGAAAACTCAGAATATAGGATTAATAATTGGCAACGACCATACCATGCTGAAAGCACCGGTTCTCGTCCGATCACCGAAGTTAAGCAGCATTGGGCGCGGTTAGTACTTAGATGGGTGACCGCTTGGGAACACCGCGTGTCGTTGGCACAATTTTTTTTCTTCATTTACACCCAATTCTACTAATTGTTTATTTTACAACCTCATATTGTCGTGACAATAAATTTTTTTTTTGTAAAATACATATTACACATTTAAATATAACAAATAATGGTCATATTTTATGTATGTACCTACATTCAATACTAGGTAGGGTACATCAGGTATCCGAGTAATGTCAGGTTAATATTTATATTTTATTACAAAACTACAACTATCATGTCAATCGATTGGTATTATTTATTAAGTAAAAACACATAATGAAATTTGTAACATAATTGCCAAATTGATTAAAAACAAAGATGAGAAATATAAAATTATTTCACAAATTCACATTAATATAAGTTATTAATATTATTAGGTACTCGTACCGCGTACGTTATCAAGGAAGAAAACTCAGAATATAGGATTAATAATTGGCAACGACCATACCATGCTGAAAGCACCGGTTCTCGTCCGATCACCGAAGTTAAGCAGCATTGGGCGCGGTTAGTACTTAGATGGGTGACCGCTTGGGAACACCGCGTGTCGTTGGCACAATTTTTTTTCTTCATTTTCACCCAATTCTACTAATTGTTTATTTTACAACCTCATATTGTCGTGACAATAAACTTTTTTTTTGTAAAATACATATTACACATTTAAATATAACAAATAATGGTCATATTTTATGTATGTACCTACATTCAATACTAGGTAGGGTACATCAGGTATCCGAGTAATGTCAGGTTAATATTTATATTTTATTACAAAACTACAACTATCATGTCAATCGATTGGTATTATTTATTAAGTAAAAACACATAATGAAATTTGTAACATAATTGCCAAATTGATTAAAAACAAAGATGAGAAATATAAAATTATTTCACAAATTCACATTAATATAAGTTATTAATATTATTAGGTATTCGTACCGCGTACGTTATCAAGGAAGAAAACTCAGAATATAGGATTAATAATTGGCAACGACCATACCATGCTGAAAGCACCGGTTCTCGTCCGATCACCGAAGTTAAGCAGCATTGGGCGCGGTTAGTACTTAGATGGGTGACCGCTTGGGAACACCGCGTGTCGTTGGCACAATTTTTTTTCTTCATTTTCACCCAATTCTACTAATTGTTTATTTTATAACCTCATATTGTCGTGACAATAAACTTTTTTTTTGTAAAATACATATTACACATTTAAATATAACAAATAATGGTCATATTTTATGTATGTACCTACATTCAATACTAGGTAGGGTACATCAGGTATCCGAGTAATGTCAGGTTAATATTTATATTTTATTACAAAACTACAACTATCATGTCAATCGATTGGTATTATTTATTAAGTAAAAACACATAATGAAATTTGTAACATAATTGCCAAATTGATTAAAAACAAAGATGAGAAATATAAAATTATTTCACAAATTCACATTAATATAAGTTATTAATATTATTAGGTATTCGTACCGCGTACGTTATCAAGGAAGAAAACTCAGAATATAGGATTAATAATTGGCAACGACCATACCATGCTGAAAGCACCGGTTCTCGTCCGATCACCGAAGTTAAGCAGCATTGGGCGCGGTTAGTACTTAGATGGGTGACCGCTTGGGAACACCGCGTGTCGTTGGCACAATTTTTTTTCTTCATTTTCACCCAATTCTACTAATTGTTTATTTTATAACCTCATATTGTCGTGACAATAAACTTTTTTTTTGTAAAATACATATTACACATTTAAATATAACAAATAATGGTCATATTTTATGTATGTACCTACATTCAATACTAGGTAGGGTACATCAGGTATCCGAGTAATGTCAGGTTAATATTTATATTTTATTACAAAACTTCAACTATCATGTCAATCGATTGGTATTATTTATTAAGTAAAAACACATAATGAAATTTGTAACATAATTGCCAAATTGATTAAAAACAAAGATGAGAAATATAAAATTATTTCACAAATTCACGTTAATATAAGTTATTAATATTATTAGGTACTCGTACCGCGTACGTTATCAAGGAAGAAAACTCAGAATATAGGATTAATAATTGGCAACGACCATACCATGCTGAAAGCACCGGTTCTCGTCCGATCACCGAAGTTAAGCAGCATTGGGCGCGGTTAGTACTTAGATGGGTGACCGCTTGGGAACACCGCGTGTCGTTGGCACAATTTTTTTTCTTCATTTTCACCCAATTCTACTAATTGTTTATTTTACAACCTCATATTGTCGTGACAATAAACTTTTTTTTTGTAAAATACATATTACACATTTAAATATAACAAATAATGGTCATATTTTATGTATGTACCTACATTCAATACTAGGTAGGGTACATCAGGTATCCGAGTAATGTCAGGTTAATATTTATATTTTATTACAAAACTACAACTATCATGTCAATCGATTGGTATTATTTATTAAGTAAAAACACATAATGAAATTTGTAACATAATTGCCAAATTGATTAAAAACAAAGATGAGAAATATAAAATTATTTCACAAATTCACGTTAATATAAGTTATTAATATTATTAGGTACTCGTACCGCGTACGTTATCAAGGAAGAAAACTCAGAATATAGGATTAATAATTGGCAACGACCATACCATGCTGAAAGCACCGGTTCTCGTCCGATCACCGAAGTTAAGCAGCATTGGGCGCGGTTAGTACTTAGATGGGTGACCGCTTGGGAACACCGCGTGTCGTTGGCACAATTTTTTTTCTTCATTTACACCCAATTCTACTAATTGTTTATTTTACAACCTCATATTGTCGTGACAATAAATTTTTTTTTTGTAAAATACATATTACACATTTAAATATAACAAATAATGGTCATATTTTATGTATGTACCTACATTCAATACTAGGTAGGGTACATCAGGTATCCGAGTAATGTCAGGTTAATATTTATATTTTATTACAAAACTACAACTATCATGTCAATCGATTGGTATTATTTATTAAGTAAAAACACATAATGAAATTTGTAACATAATTGCCAAATTGATTAAAAACAAAGATGAGAAATATAAAATTATTTCACAAATTCACATTAATATAAGTTATTAATATTATTAGGTACTCGTACCGCGTACGTTATCAAGGAAGAAAACTCAGAATATAGGATTAATAATTGGCAACGACCATACCATGCTGAAAGCACCGGTTCTCGTCCGATCACCGAAGTTAAGCAGCATTGGGCGCGGTTAGTACTTAGATGGGTGACCGCTTGGGAACACCGCGTGTCGTTGGCACAATTTTTTTTCTTCATTTTCACCCAATTCTACTAATTGTTTATTTTACAACCTCATATTGTCGTGACAATAAACTTTTTTTTTGTAAAATACATATTACACATTTAAATATAACAAATAATGGTCATATTTTATGTATGTACCTACATTCAATACTAGGTAGGGTACATCAGGTATCCGAGTAATGTCAGGTTAATATTTATATTTTATTACAAAACTTCAACTATCATGTCAATCGATTGGTATTATTTATTAAGTAAAAACACATAATGAAATTTGTAACATAATTGCCAAATTAATTAAAAACAAAGATGAGAAATATAAAATTATTTCACAAATTCACATTAATATAAGTTATTAATATTATTAGGTACTCGTACCGCGTACGTTATCAAGGAAGAAAACTCAGAATATAGGATTAATAATTGGCAACGACCATACCATGCTGAAAGCACCGGTTCTCGTCCGATCTCCGAAGTTAAGCAGCATTGGGCGCGGTTAGTACTTAGATGGGTGACCGCTTGGGAACACCGCGTGTCGTTGGCACAATTTTTTTTCTTCATTTTCACCCAATTCTACTAATTGTTTATTTTACAACCTCATATTGTCGTGACAATAAACTTTTTTTTTGTAAAATACATATTACACATTTAAATATAACAAATAATGGTCATATTTTATGTATGTACCTACATTCAATACTAGGTAGGGTCGTAGGGTACATCAGGTATCCGAGTAATGTCAGGTTAATATTTATATTTTATTACAAAACTACAACTATCATGTCAATCGATTGGTATTATTTATTAAGTAAAAACACATAATGAAATTTGTAACATAATTGCCAAATTGATTAAAAACAAAGATGAGAAATATAAAATTATTTCACAAATTCACATTAATATAAGTTATTAATATTATTAGGTACTCGTACCGCGTACGTTATCAAGGAAGAAAACTCAGAATATAGGATTAATAATTGGCAACGACCATACCATGCTGAAAGCACCGGTTCTCGTCCGATCACCGAAGTTAAGCAGCATTGGGCGCGGTTAGTACTTAGATGGGTGACCGCTTGGGAACACCGCGTGTCGTTGGCACAATTTTTTTTCTTCATTTACACCCAATTCTACTAATTGTTTATTTTACAACTTCATATTGTCGTAACAATAAACTTTTTTTTTGTAAAATACATATCACACATTTAAATATAACAAATAATGGTCATATTTTATGTATGTACCTACATTCAATACTAGGTAGGGTACATCAGGTATCCGAGTAATGTCAGGTTAATATTTATATTTTATTACAAAACTACAACTATCATGTCAATCGATTGGTATTATTTATTAAGTAAAAACACATAATGAAATTTGTAACATAATTGCCAAATTGATTAAAAACAAAGATGAGAAATATAAAATTATTTCACAAATTCACATTAATATAAGTTATTAATATTATTAGGTACTCGTACCGCGTACGTTATCAAGGAAGAAAACTCAGAATATAGGATTAATAATTGGCAACGACCATACCATGCTGAAAGCACCGGTTCTCGTCCGATCACCGAAGTTAAGCAGCATTGGGCGCGGTTAGTACTTAGATGGGTGACCGCTTGGGAACACCGCGTGTCGTTGGCACAATTTTTTTTCTTCATTTAACCCAATTCTACTAATTGTTTATTTTACAACCTCATATTGTCGTAACAATAAACTTTTTTTTTGTAAAATACATATTACACATTTAAATGTAACAAATAATGGTCATATTTTATGTATGTACCTACATTCAATACTAGGTAGGGTACATCAGGTATCCGAGTAATGTCAGGTTAATATTTATATTTTATTACAAAACTACAACTATCATGTCAATCGATTGGTATTATTTATTAAGTAAAAACACATAATGAAATTTGTAACATAATTGCCAAATTGATTAAAAACAAAGATGAGAAATATAAAATTATTTCACAAATTCACATTAATATAAGTTATTAATATTATTAGGTACTCGTACCGCGTACGTTATCAAGGAAGAAAACTCAGAATATAGGATTAATAATTGGCAACGACCATACCATGCTGAAAGCACCGGTTCTCGTCCGATCACCGAAGTTAAGCAGCATTGGGCGCGGTTAGTACTTAGATGGGTGACCGCTTGGGAACACCGCGTGTCGTTGGCACAACTTTTTTTCTTCATTTTCACCCAATTCTACTAATTGTTTATTTTACAATCTCATATTGTCGTAACAATAAACTTTTTTTTTGTAAAATACATATCACACATTTAAATATAACAAATAATGGTCATATTTTATGTATGTACCTACATTCAATACTAGGTAGGGTACATCAGGTATCCGAGTAATGTCAGGTTAATATTTATATTTTATTACAAAACTACAACTATCATGTCAATCGATTGGTATTATTTATTAAGTAAAAACACATAATGAAATTTGTAACATAATTGCCAAATTGATTAAAAACAAAGATGAGAAATATAAAATTATTTCACAAATTCACATTATTATAAGTTATTAATATTATTAGGTACTCGTACCGCGTACGTTATCAAGGAAGAAAACTCAGAATATAGGATTAATAATTGGCAACGACCATACCATGCTGAAAGCACCGGTTCTCGTCCGATCACCGAAGTTAAGCAGCATTGGGCGCGGTTAGTACTTAGATGGGTGACCGCTTGGGAACACCGCGTGTCGTTGGCACAATTTTTTTTCTTCATTTTCACCCAATTCTACTAATTGTTTATTTTACAACCTCATATTGTCGTGACAATAAACTTTTTTTTTGTAAAATACATATTACACATTTAAATATAACAAATAATGGTCATATTTTATGTATGTACCTACATTCAATACTAGGTAGGGTACATCAGGTATCCGAGTAATGTCAGGTTAATATTTATATTTTATTACAAAACTACAACTATCATGTCAATCGATTGGTATTATTTATTAAGTAAAAACACATAATGAAATTTGTAACATAATTGCCAAATTGATTAAAAACAAAGATGAGAAATATAAAATTATTTCACAAATTCACATTAATATAAGTTATTAATATTATTAGGTATTCGTACCGCGTACGTTATCAAGGAAGAAAACTCAGAATATAGGATTAATAATTGGCAACGACCATACCATGCTGAAAGCACCGGTTCTCGTCCGATCACCGAAGTTAAGCAGCATTGGGCGCGGTTAGTACTTAGATGGGTGACCGCTTGGGAACACCGCGTGTCGTTGGCACAATTTTTTTTCTTCATTTACACCCAATTCTACTAATTGTTTATTTTACAACCTCATATTGTCGTGACAATAAATTTTTTTTTTGTAAAATACATATTACACATTTAAATATAACAAATAATGGTCATATTTTATGTATGTACCTACATTCAATACTAGGTAGGGTACATCAGGTATCCGAGTAATGTCAGGTTAATATTTATATTTTATTACAAAACTACAACTATCATGTCAATCGATTGGTATTATTTATTAAGTAAAAACACATAATGAAATTTGTAACATAATTGCCAAATTGATTAAAAACAAAGATGAGAAATATAAAATTATTTCACAAATTCACATTAATATAAGTTATTAATATTATTAGGTACTCGTACCGCGTACGTTATCAAGGAAGAAAACTCAGAATATAGGATTAATAATTGGCAACGACCATACCATGCTGAAAGCACCGGTTCTCGTCCGATCACCGAAGTTAAGCAGCATTGGGCGCGGTTAGTACTTAGATGGGTGACCGCTTGGGAACACCGCGTGTCGTTGGCACAATTTTTTTTCTTCATTTTCACCCAATTCTACTAATTGTTTATTTTACAACCTCATATTGTCGTGACAATAAACTTTTTTTTTGTAAAATACATATTACACATTTAAATATAACAAATAATGGTCATATTTTATGTATGTACCTACATTCAATACTAGGTAGGGTACATCAGGTATCCGAGTAATGTCAGGTTAATATTTATATTTTATTACAAAACTACAACTATCATGTCAATCGATTGGTATTATTTATTAAGTAAAAACACATAATGAAATTTGTAACATAATTGCCAAATTGATTAAAAACAAAGATGAGAAATATAAAATTATTTCACAAATTCACATTAATATAAGTTATTAATATTATTAGGTATTCGTACCGCGTACGTTATCAAGGAAGAAAACTCAGAATATAGGATTAATAATTGGCAACGACCATACCATGCTGAAAGCACCGGTTCTCGTCCGATCACCGAAGTTAAGCAGCATTGGGCGCGGTTAGTACTTAGATGGGTGACCGCTTGGGAACACCGCGTGTCGTTGGCACAATTTTTTTTCTTCATTTTCACCCAATTCTACTAATTGTTTATTTTATAACCTCATATTGTCGTGACAATAAACTTTTTTTTTGTAAAATACATATTACACATTTAAATATAACAAATAATGGTCATATTTTATGTATGTACCTACATTCAATACTAGGTAGGGTACATCAGGTATCCGAGTAATGTCAGGTTAATATTTATATTTTATTACAAAACTACAACTATCATGTCAATCGATTGGTATTATTTATTAAGTAAAAACACATAATGAAATTTGTAACATAATTGCCAAATTGATTAAAAACAAAGATGAGAAATATAAAATTATTTCACAAATTCACATTAATATAAGTTATTAATATTATTAGGTATTCGTACCGCGTACGTTATCAAGGAAGAAAACTCAGAATATAGGATTAATAATTGGCAACGACCATACCATGCTGAAAGCACCGGTTCTCGTCCGATCACCGAAGTTAAGCAGCATTGGGCGCGGTTAGTACTTAGATGGGTGACCGCTTGGGAACACCGCGTGTCGTTGGCACAATTTTTTTTCTTCATTTTCACCCAATTCTACTAATTGTTTATTTTATAACCTCATATTGTCGTGACAATAAACTTTTTTTTTGTAAAATACATATTACACATTTAAATATAACAAATAATGGTCATATTTTATGTATGTACCTACATTCAATACTAGGTAGGGTACATCAGGTATCCGAGTAATGTCAGGTTAATATTTATATTTTATTACAAAACTTCAACTATCATGTCAATCGATTGGTATTATTTATTAAGTAAAAACACATAATGAAATTTGTAACATAATTGCCAAATTGATTAAAAACAAAGATGAGAAATATAAAATTATTTCACAAATTCACGTTAATATAAGTTATTAATATTATTAGGTACTCGTACCGCGTACGTTATCAAGGAAGAAAACTCAGAATATAGGATTAATAATTGGCAACGACCATACCATGCTGAAAGCACCGGTTCTCGTCCGATCACCGAAGTTAAGCAGCATTGGGCGCGGTTAGTACTTAGATGGGTGACCGCTTGGGAACACCGCGTGTCGTTGGCACAATTTTTTTTCTTCATTTTCACCCAATTCTACTAATTGTTTATTTTACAACCTCATATTGTCGTGACAATAAACTTTTTTTTTGTAAAATACATATTACACATTTAAATATAACAAATAATGGTCATATTTTATGTATGTACCTACATTCAATACTAGGTAGGGTACATCAGGTATCCGAGTAATGTCAGGTTAATATTTATATTTTATTACAAAACTACAACTATCATGTCAATCGATTGGTATTATTTATTAAGTAAAAACACATAATGAAATTTGTAACATAATTGCCAAATTGATTAAAAACAAAGATGAGAAATATAAAATTATTTCACAAATTCACGTTAATATAAGTTATTAATATTATTAGGTACTCGTACCGCGTACGTTATCAAGGAAGAAAACTCAGAATATAGGATTAATAATTGGCAACGACCATACCATGCTGAAAGCACCGGTTCTCGTCCGATCACCGAAGTTAAGCAGCATTGGGCGCGGTTAGTACTTAGATGGGTGACCGCTTGGGAACACCGCGTGTCGTTGGCACAATTTTTTTTCTTCATTTACACCCAATTCTACTAATTGTTTATTTTACAACCTCATATTGTCGTGACAATAAATTTTTTTTTTGTAAAATACATATTACACATTTAAATATAACAAATAATGGTCATATTTTATGTATGTACCTACATTCAATACTAGGTAGGGTACATCAGGTATCCGAGTAATGTCAGGTTAATATTTATATTTTATTACAAAACTACAACTATCATGTCAATCGATTGGTATTATTTATTAAGTAAAAACACATAATGAAATTTGTAACATAATTGCCAAATTGATTAAAAACAAAGATGAGAAATATAAAATTATTTCACAAATTCACATTAATATAAGTTATTAATATTATTAGGTACTCGTACCGCGTACGTTATCAAGGAAGAAAACTCAGAATATAGGATTAATAATTGGCAACGACCATACCATGCTGAAAGCACCGGTTCTCGTCCGATCACCGAAGTTAAGCAGCATTGGGCGCGGTTAGTACTTAGATGGGTGACCGCTTGGGAACACCGCGTGTCGTTGGCACAATTTTTTTTCTTCATTTTCACCCAATTCTACTAATTGTTTATTTTACAACCTCATATTGTCGTGACAATAAACTTTTTTTTTGTAAAATACATATTACACATTTAAATATAACAAATAATGGTCATATTTTATGTATGTACCTACATTCAATACTAGGTAGGGTACATCAGGTATCCGAGTAATGTCAGGTTAATATTTATATTTTATTACAAAACTTCAACTATCATGTCAATCGATTGGTATTATTTATTAAGTAAAAACACATAATGAAATTTGTAACATAATTGCCAAATTAATTAAAAACAAAGATGAGAAATATAAAATTATTTCACAAATTCACATTAATATAAGTTATTAATATTATTAGGTACTCGTACCGCGTACGTTATCAAGGAAGAAAACTCAGAATATAGGATTAATAATTGGCAACGACCATACCATGCTGAAAGCACCGGTTCTCGTCCGATCACCGAAGTTAAGCAGCATTGGGCGCAGTTAGTACTTAGATGGGTGACCGCTTGGGAACACCGCGTGTCGTTGGCACAATTTTTTTTCTTCATTTTCACCCAATTCTACTAATTGTTTATTTTACAACCTCATATTGTCGTGACAATAAACTTTTTTTTTTGTAAAATACATATTACACATTTAAATATAACAAATAATGGTCATATTTTATGTATGTACCTACATTCAATACTAGGTAGGGTACATCAGGTATCCGAGTAATGTCAGGTTAATATTTATATTTTATTACAAAACTACAACTATCATGTCAATCGATTGGTATTATTTATTAAGTAAAAACACATAATGAAATTTGTAACATAATTGCCAAATTGATTAAAAACAAAGATGAGAAATATAAAATTATTTCACAAATTCACATTAATATAAGTTATTAATATTATTAGGTACTCGTACCGCGTACGTTATCAAGGAAGAAAACTCAGAATATAGGATTAGTAATTGGCAACGACCATACCATGCTGAAAGCACCGGTTCTCGTCCGATCACCGAAGTTAAGCAGCATTGGGCGCGGTTAGTACTTAGATGGGTGACCGCTTGGGAACACCGCGTGTCGTTGGCACAATTTTTTTTCTTCATTTTCACCCAATTCTACTAATTGTTTATTTTACAACCTCATATTGTCGTGACAATAAACTTTTTTTTTGTAAAATACATATTACACATTTAAATATAACAAATAATGGTCATATTTTATGTATGTACCTACATTCAATACTAGGTAGGGTACATCAGGTATCCGAGTAATGTCAGGTTAATATTTATATTTTATTACAAAACTACAACTATCATGTCAATCGATTGGTATTATTTATTAAGTAAAAACACATAATGAAATTTGTAACATAATTGCCAAATTGATTAAAAACAAAGATGAGAAATATAAAATTATTTCACAAATTCACGTTAATATAAGTTATTAATATTATTAGGTACTCGTACCGCGTACGTTATCAAGGAAGAAAACTCAGAATATAGGATTAATAATTGGCAACGACCATACCATGCTGAAAGCACCGGTTCTCGTCCGATCACCGAAGTTAAGCAGCATTGGGCGCGGTTAGTACTTAGATGGGTGACCGCTTGGGAACACCGCGTGTCGTTGGCACAATTTTTTTTCTTCATTTACACCCAATTCTACTAATTGTTTATTTTACAACCTCATATTGTCGTGACAATAAATTTTTTTTTTGTAAAATACATATTACACATTTAAATATAACAAATAATGGTCATATTTTATGTATGTACCTACATTCAATACTAGGTAGGGTACATCAGGTATCCGAGTAATGTCAGGTTAATATTTATATTTTATTACAAAACTACAACTATCATGTCAATCGATTGGTATTATTTATTAAGTAAAAACACATAATGAAATTTGTAACATAATTGCCAAATTGATTAAAAACAAAGATGAGAAATATAAAATTATTTCACAAATTCACATTAATATAAGTTATTAATATTATTAGGTACTCGTACCGCGTACGTTATCAAGGAAGAAAACTCAGAATATAGGATTAATAATTGGCAACGACCATACCATGCTGAAAGCACCGGTTCTCGTCCGATCACCGAAGTTAAGCAGCATTGGGCGCGGTTAGTACTTAGATGGGTGACCGCTTGGGAACACCGCGTGTCGTTGGCACAATTTTTTTTCTTCATTTTCACCCAATTCTACTAATTGTTTATTTTACAACCTCATATTGTCGTGACAATAAACTTTTTTTTTGTAAAATACATATTACACATTTAAATATAACAAATAATGGTCATATTTTATGTATGTACCTACATTCAATACTAGGTAGGGTACATCAGGTATCCGAGTAATGTCAGGTTAATATTTATATTTTATTACAAAACTACAACTATCATGTCAATCGATTGGTATTATTTATTAAGTAAAAACACATAATGAAATTTGTAACATAATTGCCAAATTGATTAAAAACAAAGATGAGAAATATAAAATTATTTCACAAATTCACATTAATATAAGTTATTAATATTATTAGGTATTCGTACCGCGTACGTTATCAAGGAAGAAAACTCAGAATATAGGATTAATAATTGGCAACGACCATACCATGCTGAAAGCACCGGTTCTCGTCCGATCACCGAAGTTAAGCAGCATTGGGCGCGGTTAGTACTTAGATGGGTGACCGCTTGGGAACACCGCGTGTCGTTGGCACAATTTTTTTTCTTCATTTACACCCAATTCTACTAATTGTTTATTTTACAACCTCATATTGTCGTGACAATAAATTTTTTTTTTGTAAAATACATATTACACATTTAAATATAACAAATAATGGTCATATTTTATGTATGTACCTACATTCAATACTAGGTAGGGTACATCAGGTATCCGAGTAATGTCAGGTTAATATTTATATTTTATTACAAAACTACAACTATCATGTCAATCGATTGGTATTATTTATTAAGTAAAAACACATAATGAAATTTGTAACATAATTGCCAAATTGATTAAAAACAAAGATGAGAAATATAAAATTATTTCACAAATTCACATTAATATAAGTTATTAATATTATTAGGTACTCGTACCGCGTACGTTATCAAGGAAGAAAACTCAGAATATAGGATTAATAATTGGCAACGACCATACCATGCTGAAAGCACCGGTTCTCGTCCGATCACCGAAGTTAAGCAGCATTGGGCGGGGGTAGTACTTAGATGGGTGACCGCTTGGGAACACCGCGTGTCGTTGGCACAATTTTTTTTCTTCATTTTCACCCAATTCTACTAATTGTTTATTTTACAACCTCATATTGTCGTGACAATAAACTTTTTTTTTGTAAAATACATATTACACATTTAAATATAACAAATAATGGTCATATTTTATGTATGTACCTACATTCAATACTAGGTAGGGTACATCAGGTATCCGAGTAATGTCAGGTTAATATTTATATTTTATTACAAAACTACAACTATCATGTCAATCGATTGGTATTATTTATTAAGTAAAAACACATAATGAAATTTGTAACATAATTGCCAAATTGATTAAAAACAAAGATGAGAAATATAAAATTATTTCACAAATTCACATTAATATAAGTTATTAATATTATTAGGTATTCGTACCGCGTACGTTATCAAGGAAGAAAACTCAGAATATAGGATTAATAATTGGCAACGACCATACCATGCTGAAAGCACCGGTTCTCGTCCGATCACCGAAGTTAAGCAGCATTGGGCGCGGTTAGTACTTAGATGGGTGACCGCTTGGGAACACCGCGTGTCGTTGGCACAATTTTTTTTCTTCATTTTCACCCAATTCTACTAATTGTTTATTTTATAACCTCATATTGTCGTGACAATAAACTTTTTTTTTGTAAAATACATATTACACATTTAAATATAACAAATAATGGTCATATTTTATGTATGTACCTACATTCAATACTAGGTAGGGTACATCAGGTATCCGAGTAATGTCAGGTTAATATTTATATTTTATTACAAAACTACAACTATCATGTCAATCGATTGGTATTATTTATTAAGTAAAAACACATAATGAAATTTGTAACATAATTGCCAAATTGATTAAAAACAAAGATGAGAAATATAAAATTATTTCACAAATTCACATTAATATAAGTTATTAATATTATTAGGTATTCGTACCGCGTACGTTATCAAGGAAGAAAACTCAGAATATAGGATTAATAATTGGCAACGACCATACCATGCTGAAAGCACCGGTTCTCGTCCGATCACCGAAGTTAAGCAGCATTGGGCGCGGTTAGTACTTAGATGGGTGACCGCTTGGGAACACCGCGTGTCGTTGGCACAATTTTTTTTCTTCATTTTCACCCAATTCTACTAATTGTTTATTTTATAACCTCATATTGTCGTGACAATAAACTTTTTTTTTGTAAAATACATATTACACATTTAAATATAACAAATAATGGTCATATTTTATGTATGTACCTACATTCAATACTAGGTAGGGTACATCAGGTATCCGAGTAATGTCAGGTTAATATTTATATTTTATTACAAAACTTCAACTATCATGTCAATCGATTGGTATTATTTATTAAGTAAAAACACATAATGAAATTTGTAACATAATTGCCAAATTGATTAAAAACAAAGATGAGAAATATAAAATTATTTCACAAATTCACGTTAATATAAGTTATTAATATTATTAGGTACTCGTACCGCGTACGTTATCAAGGAAGAAAACTCAGAATATAGGATTAATAATTGGCAACGACCATACCATGCTGAAAGCACCGGTTCTCGTCCGATCACCGAAGTTAAGCAGCATTGGGCGCGGTTAGTACTTAGATGGGTGACCGCTTGGGAACACCGCGTGTCGTTGGCACAATTTTTTTTCTTCATTTTCACCCAATTCTACTAATTGTTTATTTTACAACCTCATATTGTCGTGACAATAAACTTTTTTTTTGTAAAATACATATTACACATTTAAATATAACAAATAATGGTCATATTTTATGTATGTACCTACATTCAATACTAGGTAGGGTACATCAGGTATCCGAGTAATGTCAGGTTAATATTTATATTTTATTACAAAACTACAACTATCATGTCAATCGATTGGTATTATTTATTAAGTAAAAACACATAATGAAATTTGTAACATAATTGCCAAATTGATTAAAAACAAAGATGAGAAATATAAAATTATTTCACAAATTCACGTTAATATAAGTTATTAATATTATTAGGTACTCGTACCGCGTACGTTATCAAGGAAGAAAACTCAGAATATAGGATTAATAATTGGCAACGACCATACCATGCTGAAAGCACCGGTTCTCGTCCGATCACCGAAGTTAAGCAGCATTGGGCGCGGTTAGTACTTAGATGGGTGACCGCTTGGGAACACCGCGTGTCGTTGGCACAATTTTTTTTCTTCATTTACACCCAATTCTACTAATTGTTTATTTTACAACCTCATATTGTCGTGACAATAAATTTTTTTTTTGTAAAATACATATTACACATTTAAATATAACAAATAATGGTCATATTTTATGTATGTACCTACATTCAATACTAGGTAGGGTACATCAGGTATCCGAGTAATGTCAGGTTAATATTTATATTTTATTACAAAACTACAACTATCATGTCAATCGATTGGTATTATTTATTAAGTAAAAACACATAATGAAATTTGTAACATAATTGCCAAATTGATTAAAAACAAAGATGAGAAATATAAAATTATTTCACAAATTCACATTAATATAAGTTATTAATATTATTAGGTACTCGTACCGCGTACGTTATCAAGGAAGAAAACTCAGAATATAGGATTAATAATTGGCAACGACCATACCATGCTGAAAGCACCGGTTCTCGTCCGATCACCGAAGTTAAGCAGCATTGGGCGCGGTTAGTACTTAGATGGGTGACCGCTTGGGAACACCGCGTGTCGTTGGCACAATTTTTTTTCTTCATTTTCACCCAATTCTACTAATTGTTTATTTTACAACCTCATATTGTCGTGACAATAAACTTTTTTTTTGTAAAATACATATTACACATTTAAATATAACAAATAATGGTCATATTTTATGTATGTACCTACATTCAATACTAGGTAGGGTACATCAGGTATCCGAGTAATGTCAGGTTAATATTTATATTTTATTACAAAACTTCAACTATCATGTCAATCGATTGGTATTATTTATTAAGTAAAAACACATAATGAAATTTGTAACATAATTGCCAAATTAATTAAAAACAAAGATGAGAAATATAAAATTATTTCACAAATTCACATTAATATAAGTTATTAATATTATTAGGTACTCGTACCGCGTACGTTATCAAGGAAGAAAACTCAGAATATAGGATTAATAATTGGCAACGACCATACCATGCTGAAAGCACCGGTTCTCGTCCGATCACCGAAGTTAAGCAGCATTGGGCGCGGTTAGTACTTAGATGGGTGACCGCTTGGGAACACCGCGTGTCGTTGGCACAATTTTTTTTCTTCATTTTCACCCAATTCTACTAATTGTTTATTTTACAACCTCATATTGTCGTGACAATAAACTTTTTTTTTGTAAAATACATATTACACATTTAAATATAACAAATAATGGTCATATTTTATGTATGTACCTACATTCAATACTAGGTAGGGTACATCAGGTATCCGAGTAATGTCAGGTTAATATTTATATTTTATTACAAAACTTCAACTATCATGTCAATCGATTGGTATTATTTATTAAGTAAAAACACATAATGAAATTTGTAACATAATTGCCAAATTAATTAAAAACAAAGATGAGAAATATAAAATTATTTCACAAATTCACATTAATATAAGTTATTAATATTATTAGGTACTCGTACCGCGTACGTTATCAAGGAAGAAAACTCAGAATATAGGATTAATAATTGGCAACGACCATACCATGCTGAAAGCACCGGTTCTCGTCCGATCACCGAAGTTAAGCAGCATTGGGCGCAGTTAGTACTTAGATGGGTGACCGCTTGGGAACACCGCGTGTCGTTGGCACAATTTTTTTTCTTCATTTTCACCCAATTCTACTAATTGTTTATTTTACAACCTCATATTGTCGTGACAATAAACTTTTTTTTTTGTAAAATACATATTACACATTTAAATATAACAAATAATGGTCATATTTTATGTATGTACCTACATTCAATACTAGGTAGGGTACATCAGGTATCCGAGTAATGTCAGGTTAATATTTATATTTTATTACAAAACTACAACTATCATGTCAATCGATTGGTATTATTTATTAAGTAAAAACACATAATGAAATTTGTAACATAATTGCCAAATTGATTAAAAACAAAGATGAGAAATATAAAATTATTTCACAAATTCACATTAATATAAGTTATTAATATTATTAGGTACTCGTACCGCGTACGTTATCAAGGAAGAAAACTCAGAATATAGGATTAGTAATTGGCAACGACCATACCATGCTGAAAGCACCGGTTCTCGTCCGATCACCGAAGTTAAGCAGCATTGGGCGCGGTTAGTACTTAGATGGGTGACCGCTTGGGAACACCGCGTGTCGTTGGCACAATTTTTTTTCTTCATTTTCACCCAATTCTACTAATTGTTTATTTTACAACCTCATATTGTCGTGACAATAAACTTTTTTTTTGTAAAATACATATTACACATTTAAATATAACAAATAATGGTCATATTTTATGTATGTACCTACATTCAATACTAGGTAGGGTACATCAGGTATCCGAGTAATGTCAGGTTAATATTTATATTTTATTACAAAACTACAACTATCATGTCAATCGATTGGTATTATTTATTAAGTAAAAACACATAATGAAATTTGTAACATAATTGCCAAATTGATTAAAAACAAAGATGAGAAATATAAAATTATTTCACAAATTCACATTAATATAAGTTATTAATATTATTAGGTACTCGTACCGCGTACGTTATCAAGGAAGAAAACTCAGAATATAGGATTAGTAATTGGCAACGACCATACCATGCTGAAAGCACCGGTTCTCGTCCGATCACCGAAGTTAAGCAGCATTGGGCGCGGTTAGTACTTAGATGGGTGACCGCTTGGGAACACCGCGTGTCGTTGGCACAATTTTTTTTCTTCATTTACACCCAATTCTACTAATTGTTTATTTTACAACCTCATATTGTCGTGACAATAAACTTTTTTTTTGTAAAATACATATTACACATTTAAATATAACAAATAATGGTCATATTTTATGTATGTACCTACATTCAATACTAGGTAGGGTACATCAGGTATCCGAGTAATGTCAGGTTAATATTTATATTTTATTACAAAACTACAACTATCATGTCAATCGATTGGTATTATTTATTAAGTAAAAACACATAATGAAATTTGTAACATAATTGCCAAATTGATTAAAAACAAAGATGAGAAATATAAAATTATTTCACAAATTCACGTTAATATAAGTTATTAATATTATTAGGTACTCGTACCGCGTACGTTATCAAGGAAGAAAACTCAGAATATAGGATTAATAATTGGCAACGACCATACCATGCTGAAAGCACCGGTTCTCGTCCGATCACCGAAGTTAAGCAGCATTGGGCGCGGTTAGTACTTAGATGGGTGACCGCTTGGGAACACCGCGTGTCGTTGGCACAATTTTTTTTCTTCATTTACACCCAATTCTACTAATTGTTTATTTTACAACCTCATATTGTCGTGACAATAAATTTTTTTTTTGTAAAATACATATTACACATTTAAATATAACAAATAATGGTCATATTTTATGTATGTACCTACATTCAATACTAGGTAGGGTACATCAGGTATCCGAGTAATGTCAGGTTAATATTTATATTTTATTACAAAACTACAACTATCATGTCAATCGATTGGTATTATTTATTAAGTAAAAACACATAATGAAATTTGTAACATAATTGCCAAATTGATTAAAAACAAAGATGAGAAATATAAAATTATTTCACAAATTCACATTAATATAAGTTATTAATATTATTAGGTACTCGTACCGCGTACGTTATCAAGGAAGAAAACTCAGAATATAGGATTAATAATTGGCAACGACCATACCATGCTGAAAGCACCGGTTCTCGTCCGATCACCGAAGTTAAGCAGCATTGGGCGCGGTTAGTACTTAGATGGGTGACCGCTTGGGAACACCGCGTGTCGTTGGCACAATTTTTTTTCTTCATTTTCACCCAATTCTACTAATTGTTTATTTTACAACCTCATATTGTCGTGACAATAAACTTTTTTTTTGTAAAATACATATTACACATTTAAATATAACAAATAATGGTCATATTTTATGTATGTACCTACATTCAATACTAGGTAGGGTACATCAGGTATCCGAGTAATGTCAGGTTAATATTTATATTTTATTACAAAACTACAACTATCATGTCAATCGATTGGTATTATTTATTAAGTAAAAACACATAATGAAATTTGTAACATAATTGCCAAATTGATTAAAAACAAAGATGAGAAATATAAAATTATTTCACAAATTCACATTAATATAAGTTATTAATATTATTAGGTATTCGTACCGCGTACGTTATCAAGGAAGAAAACTCAGAATATAGGATTAATAATTGGCAACGACCATACCATGCTGAAAGCACCGGTTCTCGTCCGATCACCGAAGTTAAGCAGCATTGGGCGCGGTTAGTACTTAGATGGGTGACCGCTTGGGAACACCGCGTGTCGTTGGCACAATTTTTTTTCTTCATTTACACCCAATTCTACTAATTGTTTATTTTACAACCTCATATTGTCGTGACAATAAATTTTTTTTTTGTAAAATACATATTACACATTTAAATATAACAAATAATGGTCATATTTTATGTATGTACCTACATTCAATACTAGGTAGGGTACATCAGGTATCCGAGTAATGTCAGGTTAATATTTATATTTTATTACAAAACTACAACTATCATGTCAATCGATTGGTATTATTTATTAAGTAAAAACACATAATGAAATTTGTAACATAATTGCCAAATTGATTAAAAACAAAGATGAGAAATATAAAATTATTTCACAAATTCACATTAATATAAGTTATTAATATTATTAGGTACTCGTACCGCGTACGTTATCAAGGAAGAAAACTCAGAATATAGGATTAATAATTGGCAACGACCATACCATGCTGAAAGCACCGGTTCTCGTCCGATCACCGAAGTTAAGCAGCATTGGGCGCGGTTAGTACTTAGATGGGTGACCGCTTGGGAACACCGCGTGTCGTTGGCACAATTTTTTTTCTTCATTTTCACCCAATTCTACTAATTGTTTATTTTATAACCTCATATTGTCGTGACAATAAACTTTTTTTTTGTAAAATACATATTACACATTTAAATATAACAAATAATGGTCATATTTTATGTATGTACCTACATTCAATACTAGGTAGGGTACATCAGGTATCCGAGTAATGTCAGGTTAATATTTATATTTTATTACAAAACTACAACTATCATGTCAATCGATTGGTATTATTTATTAAGTAAAAACACATAATGAAATTTGTAACATAATTGCCAAATTGATTAAAAACAAAGATGAGAAATATAAAATTATTTCACAAATTCACATTAATATAAGTTATTAATATTATTAGGTATTCGTACCGCGTACGTTATCAAGGAAGAAAACTCAGAATATAGGATTAATAATTGGCAACGACCATACCATGCTGAAAGCACCGGTTCTCGTCCGATCACCGAAGTTAAGCAGCATTGGGCGCGGTTAGTACTTAGATGGGTGACCGCTTGGGAACACCGCGTGTCGTTGGCACAATTTTTTTTCTTCATTTACACCCAATTCTACTAATTGTTTATTTTACAACCTCATATTGTCGTGACAATAAACTTTTTTTTTTGTAAAATACATATTACACATTTAAATATAACAAATAATGGTCATATTTTATGTATGTACCTACATTCAATACTAGGTAGGGTACATCAGGTATCCGAGTAATGTCAGGTTAATATTTATATTTTATTACAAAACTACAACTATCATGTCAATCGATTGGTATTATTTATTAAGTAAAAACACATAATGAAATTTGTAACATAATTGCCAAATTGATTAAAAACAAAGATGAGAAATATAAAATTATTTCACAAATGCACATTAATATAAGTTATTAATATTATTAGGTACTCGTACCGCGTACGTTATCAAGGAAGAAAACTCAGAATATAGGATTAATAATTGGCAACGACCATACCATGCTGAAAGCACCGGTTCTCGTCCGATCACCGAAGTTAAGCAGCATTGGGCGCGGTTAGTACTTAGATGGGTGACCGCTTGGGAACACCGCGTGTCGTTGGCACAATTTTTTTTCTTCATTTTCACCCAATTCTACTAATTGTTTATTTTACAACCTCATATTGTCGTGACAATAAACTTTTTTTTTGTAAAATACATATTACACATTTAAATATAACAAATAATGGTCATATTTTATGTATGTACCTACATTCAATACTAGGTAGGGTACATCAGGTATCCGAGTAATGTCAGGTTAATATTTATATTTTATTACAAAACTTCAACTATCATGTCAATCGATT
Source organism: Anthrax anthrax (assembly GCA_963971155.1). Lineage (NCBI taxonomy): Eukaryota > Metazoa > Arthropoda > Insecta > Diptera > Bombyliidae > Anthrax > Anthrax anthrax. The sequence goes on from OZ020119.1 coordinate 27,288,309, forward strand.
GGTATTATTTATTAAGTAAAAACACATAATGAAATTTGTAACATAATTGCCAAATTGATTAAAAACAAAGATGAGAAATATAAAATTATTTCACAAATTCACATTAATATAAGTTATTAATATTATTAGGTACTCGTACCGCGTACGTTATCAAGGAAGAAAACTCAGAATATAGGATTAATAATTGGCAACGACCATACCATGCTGAAAGCACCGGTTCTCGTCCGATCACCGAAGTTAAGCAGCATTGGGCGCGGTTAGTACTTAGATGGGTGACCGCTTGGGAACACCGCGTGTCGTTGGCACAATTTTTTTTCTTCATTTTCACCCAATTCTACTAATTGTTTATTTTACAATCTCATATTGTCGTAACAATAAACTTTTTTTTTGTAAAATACATATTACACATTTAAATATAACAAATAATGGTCATATTTTATGTATGTACCTACATTCAATACTAGGTAGGGTACATCAGGTATCCGAGTAATGTCAGGTTAATATTTATATTTTATTACAAAACTACAACTATCATGTCAATCGATTGGTATTATTTATTAAGTAAAAACACATAATGAAATTTGTAACATAATTGCCAAATTGATTAAAAACAAAGATGAGAAATATAAAATTATTTCACAAATTCACATTAATATAAGTTATTAATATTATTAGGTATTCGTACCGCGTACGTTATCAAGGAAGAAAACTCAGAATATAGGATTAATAATTGGCAACGACCATACCATGCTGAAAGCACCGGTTCTCGTCCGATCACCGAAGTTAAGCAGCATTGGGCGCGGTTAGTACTTAGATGGGTGACCGCTTGGGAACACCGCGTGTCGTTGGCACAATTTTTTTTCTTCATTTTCACCCAATTCTACTAATTGTTTATTTTACAACCTCATATTGTCGTGACAATAAACTTTTTTTTTTGTAAAATACATATTACACATTTAAATATAACAAATAATGGTCATATTTTATGTATGTACCTACATTCAATACTAGGTAGGGTACATCAGGTATCCGAGTAATGTCAGGTTAATATGTATTTATATTTTATTACAAAACTTCAACTATCATGTCAATCGATTGGTATTATTTATTAAGTAAAAACACATAATGAAATTTGTAACATAATTGCCAAATTGATTAAAAACAAAGATGAGAAATATAAAATTATTTCACAAATTCACATTAATATAAGTTATTAATATTATTAGGTATTCGTACCGCGTACGTTATCAAGGAAGAAAACTCAGAATATAGGATTAATAATTGGCAACGACCATACCATGCTGAAAGCACCGGTTCTCGTCCGATCACCGAAGTTAAGCAGCATTGGGCGCGGTTAGTACTTAGATGGGTGACCGCTTGGGAACACCGCGTGTCGTTGGCACAATTTTTTTTCTTCATTTTCACCCAATTCTACTAATTGTTTATTTTACAATCTCATATTGTCGTGACAATAAACTTTTTTTTTGTAAAATACATATTACACATTTAAATATAACAAATAATGGTCATATTTTATGTATGTACCTACATTCAATACTAGGTAGGGTACATCAGGTATCCGAGTAATGTCAGGTTAATATTTATATTTTATTACAAAACTTCAACTATCATGTCAATCGATTGGTATTATTTATTAAGTAAAAACACATAATGAAATTTGTAACATAATTGCCAAATTGATTAAAAACAAAGATGAGAAATATAAAATTATTTCACAAATTCACATTAATATAAGTTATTAATATTATTAGGTATTCGTACCGCGTACGTTATCAAGGAAGAAAACTCAGAATATAGGATTAATAATTGGCAACGACCATACCATGCTGAAAGCACCGGTTCTCGTCCGATCACCGAAGTTAAGCAGCATTGGGCGCGGTTAGTACTTAGATGGGTGACCGCTTGGGAACACCGCGTGTCGTTGGCACAATTTTTTTTCTTCATTTTCACCCAATTCTACTAATTGTTTATTTTACAACCTCATATTGTCGTGACAATAAATTTTTTTTTTGTAAAATACATATTACACATTTAAATATAACAAATAATGGTCATATTTTATGTATGTACCTACATTCAATACTAGGTAGGGTACATCAGGTATCCGAGTAATGTCAGGTTAATATTTATATTTTATTACAAAACTTCAACTATCATGTCAATCGATTGGTATTATTTATTAAGTAAAAACACATAATGAAATTTGTAACATAATTGCCAAATTGATTAAAAACAAAGATGAGAAATATAAAATTATTTCACAAATTCACATTAATATAAGTTATTAATATTATTAGGTACTCGTACCGCGTACGTTATCAAGGAAGAAAACTCAGAATATAGGATTAATAATTGGCAACGACCATACCATGCTGAAAGCACCGGTTCTCGTCCGATCACCGAAGTTAAGCAGCATTGGGCGCGGTTAGTACTTAGATGGGTGACCGCTTGGGAACACCGCGTGTCGTTGGCACAATTTTTTTTCTTCATTTTCACCCAATTCTACTAATTGTTTATTTTACAATCTCATATTGTCGTAACAATAAACTTTTTTTTTGTAAAATACATATTACACATTTAAATATAACAAATAATGGTCATATTTTATGTATGTACCTACATTCAATACTAGGTAGGGTACATCAGGTATCCGAGTAATGTCAGGTTAATATTTATATTTTATTACAAAACTACAACTATCATGTCAATCGATTGGTATTATTTATTAAGTAAAAACACATAATGAAATTTGTAACATAATTGCCAAATTGATTAAAAACAAAGATGAGAAATATAAAATTATTTCACAAATTCACATTAATATAAGTTATTAATATTATTAGGTATTCGTACCGCGTACGTTATCAAGGAAGAAAACTCAGAATATAGGATTAATAATTGGCAACGACCATACCATGCTGAAAGCACCGGTTCTCGTCCGATCACCGAAGTTAAGCAGCATTGGGCGCGGTTAGTACTTAGATGGGTGACCGCTTGGGAACACCGCGTGTCGTTGGCACAATTTTTTTTCTTCATTTTCACCCAATTCTACTAATTGTTTATTTTACAACCTCATATTGTCGTGACAATAAACTTTTTTTTTTGTAAAATACATATTACACATTTAAATATAACAAATAATGGTCATATTTTATGTATGTACCTACATTCAATACTAGGTAGGGTACATCAGGTATCCGAGTAATGTCAGGTTAATATGTATTTATATTTTATTACAAAACTTCAACTATCATGTCAATCGATTGGTATTATTTATTAAGTAAAAACACATAATGAAATTTGTAACATAATTGCCAAATTGATTAAAAACAAAGATGAGAAATATAAAATTATTTCACAAATTCACATTAATATAAGTTATTAATATTATTAGGTATTCGTACCGCGTACGTTATCAAGGAAGAAAACTCAGAATATAGGATTAATAATTGGCAACGACCATACCATGCTGAAAGCACCGGTTCTCGTCCGATCACCGAAGTTAAGCAGCATTGGGCGCGGTTAGTACTTAGATGGGTGACCGCTTGGGAACACCGCGTGTCGTTGGCACAATTTTTTTTCTTCATTTTCACCCAATTCTACTAATTGTTTATTTTACAATCTCATATTGTCGTGACAATAAACTTTTTTTTTGTAAAATACATATTACACATTTAAATATAACAAATAATGGTCATATTTTATGTATGTACCTACATTCAATACTAGGTAGGGTACATCAGGTATCCGAGTAATGTCAGGTTAATATTTATATTTTATTACAAAACTTCAACTATCATGTCAATCGATTGGTATTATTTATTAAGTAAAAACACATAATGAAATTTGTAACATAATTGCCAAATTGATTAAAAACAAAGATGAGAAATATAAAATTATTTCACAAATTCACATTAATATAAGTTATTAATATTATTAGGTATTCGTACCGCGTACGTTATCAAGGAAGAAAACTCAGAATATAGGATTAATAATTGGCAACGACCATACCATGCTGAAAGCACCGGTTCTCGTCCGATCACCGAAGTTAAGCAGCATTGGGCGCGGTTAGTACTTAGATGGGTGACCGCTTGGGAACACCGCGTGTCGTTGGCACAATTTTTTTTCTTCATTTTCACCCAATTCTACTAATTGTTTATTTTACAATCTCATATTGTCGTAACAATAAACTTTTTTTTTGTAAAATACATATTACACATTTAAATATAACAAATAATGGTCATATTTTATGTATGTACCTACATTCAATACTAGGTAGGGTACATCAGGTATCCGAGTAATGTCAGGTTAATATTTATATTTTATTACAAAACTACAACTATCATGTCAATCGATTGGTATTATTTATTAAGTAAAAACACATAATGAAATTTGTAACATAATTGCCAAATTGATTAAAAACAAAGATGAGAAATATAAAATTATTTCACAAATTCACATTAATATAAGTTATTAATATTATTAGGTATTCGTACCGCGTACGTTATCAAGGAAGAAAACTCAGAATATAGGATTAATAATTGGCAACGACCATACCATGCTGAAAGCACCGGTTCTCGTCCGATCACCGAAGTTAAGCAGCATTGGGCGCGGTTAGTACTTAGATGGGTGACCGCTTGGGAACACCGCGTGTCGTTGGCACAATTTTTTTTCTTCATTTTCACCCAATTCTACTAATTGTTTATTTTACAACCTCATATTGTCGTGACAATAAACTTTTTTTTTGTAAAATACATATTACACATTTAAATATAACAAATAATGGTCATATTTTATGTATGTACCTACATTCAATACTAGGTAGGGTACATCAGGTATCCGAGTAATGTCAGGTTAATATTTATATTTTATTACAAAACTTCAACTATCATGTCAATCGATTGGTATTATTTATTAAGTAAAAACACATAATGAAATTTGTAACATAATTGCCAAATTGATTAAAAACAAAGATGAGAAATATAAAATTATTTCACAAATTCACATTAATATAAGTTATTAATATTATTAGGTACTCGTACCGCGTACGTTATCAAGGAAGAAAACTCAGAATATAGGATTAATAATTGGCAACGACCATACCATGCTGAAAGCACCGGTTCTCGTCCGATCACCGAAGTTAAGCAGCATTGGGCGCGGTTAGTACTTAGATGGGTGACCGCTTGGGAACACCGCGTGTCGTTGGCACAATTTTTTTTCTTCATTTTCACCCAATTCTACTAATTGTTTATTTTACAATCTCATATTGTCGTAACAATAAACTTTTTTTTTGTAAAATACATATTACACATTTAAATATAACAAATAATGGTCATATTTTATGTATGTACCTACATTCAATACTAGGTAGGGTACATCAGGTATCCGAGTAATGTCAGGTTAATATTTATATTTTATTACAAAACTACAACTATCATGTCAATCGATTGGTATTATTTATTAAGTAAAAACACATAATGAAATTTGTAACATAATTGCCAAATTGATTAAAAACAAAGATGAGAAATATAAAATTATTTCACAAATTCACATTAATATAAGTTATTAATATTATTAGGTATTCGTACCGCGTACGTTATCAAGGAAGAAAACTCAGAATATAGGATTAATAATTGGCAACGACCATACCATGCTGAAAGCACCGGTTCTCGTCCGATCACCGAAGTTAAGCAGCATTGGGCGCGGTTAGTACTTAGATGGGTGACCGCTTGGGAACACCGCGTGTCGTTGGCACAATTTTTTTTCTTCATTTTCACCCAATTCTACTAATTGTTTATTTTACAACCTCATATTGTCGTGACAATAAACTTTTTTTTTGTAAAATACATATTACACATTTAAATATAACAAATAATGGTCATATTTTATGTATGTACCTACATTCAATACTAGGTAGGGTACATCAGGTATCCGAGTAATGTCAGGTTAATATTTATATTTTATTACAAAACTTCAACTATCATGTCAATCGATTGGTATTATTTATTAAGTAAAAACACATAATGAAATTTGTAACATAATTGCCAAATTGATTAAAAACAAAGATGAGAAATATAAAATTATTTCACAAATTCACATTAATATAAGTTATTAATATTATTAGGTACTCGTACCGCGTACGTTATCAAGGAAGAAAACTCAGAATATAGGATTAATAATTGGCAACGACCATACCATGCTGAAAGCACCGGTTCTCGTCCGATCACCGAAGTTAAGCAGCATTGGGCGCGGTTAGTACTTAGATGGGTGACCGCTTGGGAACACCGCGTGTCGTTGGCACAATTTTTTTTCTTCATTTACAGCCAATTCTACTAATTGTTTATTTTACAACCTCATATTGTCGTGACAATAAACTTTTTTTTTTGTAAAATACATATTACACATTTAAATATAACAAATAATGGTCATATTTTATGTATGTACCTACATTCAATACTAGGTAGGGTACATCAGGTATCCGAGTAATGTCAGGTTAATATTTATATTTTATTACAAAACTACAACTATCATGTCAATCGATTGGTATTATTTATTAAGTAAAAACACATAATGAAATTTGTAACATAATTGCCAAATTGATTAAAAACAAAGATGAGAAATATAAAATTATTTCACAAATTCACATTAATATAAGTTATTAATATTATTAGGTATTCGTACCGCGTACGTTATCAAGGAAGAAAACTCAGAATATAGGATTAATAATTGGCAACGACCATACCATGCTGAAAGCACCGGTTCTCGTCCGATCACCGAAGTTAAGCAGCATTGGGCGCGGTTAGTACTTAGATGGGTGACCGCTTGGGAACACCGCGTGTCGTTGGCACAATTTTTTTTCTTCATTTTCACCCAATTCTACTAATTGTTTATTTTACAACCTCATATTGTCGTGACAATAAATTTTTTTTTTGTAAAATACATATTACACATTTAAATATAACAAATAATGGTCATATTTTATGTATGTACCTACATTCAATACTAGGTAGGGTACATCAGGTATCCGAGTAATGTCAGGTTAATATTTATATTTTATTACAAAACTTCAACTATCATGTCAATCGATTGGTATTATTTATTAAGTAAAAACACATAATGAAATTTGTAACATAATTGCCAAATTGATTAAAAACAAAGATGAGAAATATAAAATTATTTCACAAATTCACATTAATATAAGTTATTAATATTATTAGGTACTCGTACCGCGTACGTTATCAAGGAAGAAAACTCAGAATATAGGATTAATAATTGGCAACGACCATACCATGCTGAAAGCACCGGTTCTCGTCCGATCACCGAAGTTAAGCAGCATTGGGCGCGGTTAGTACTTAGATGGGTGACCGCTTGGGAACACCGCGTGTCGTTGGCACAATTTTTTTTCTTCATTTTCACCCAATTCTACTAATTGTTTATTTTACAATCTCATATTGTCGTAACAATAAACTTTTTTTTTGTAAAATACATATTACACATTTAAATATAACAAATAATGGTCATATTTTATGTATGTACCTACATTCAATACTAGGTAGGGTACATCAGGTATCCGAGTAATGTCAGGTTAATATTTATATTTTATTACAAAACTACAACTATCATGTCAATCGATTGGTATTATTTATTAAGTAAAAACACATAATGAAATTTGTAACATAATTGCCAAATTGATTAAAAACAAAGATGAGAAATATAAAATTATTTCACAAATTCACATTAATATAAGTTATTAATATTATTAGGTATTCGTACCGCGTACGTTATCAAGGAAGAAAACTCAGAATATAGGATTAATAATTGGCAACGACCATACCATGCTGAAAGCACCGGTTCTCGTCCGATCACCGAAGTTAAGCAGCATTGGGCGCGGTTAGTACTTAGATGGGTGACCGCTTGGGAACACCGCGTGTCGTTGGCACAATTTTTTTTCTTCATTTTCACCCAATTCTACTAATTGTTTATTTTACAACCTCATATTGTCGTGACAATAAACTTTTTTTTTGTAAAATACATATTACACATTTAAATATAACAAATAATGGTCATATTTTATGTATGTACCTACATTCAATACTAGGTAGGGTACATCAGGTATCCGAGTAATGTCAGGTTAATATTTATATTTTATTACAAAACTTCAACTATCATGTCAATCGATTGGTATTATTTATTAAGTAAAAACACATAATGAAATTTGTAACATAATTGCCAAATTGATTAAAAACAAAGATGAGAAATATAAAATTATTTCACAAATTCACATTAATATAAGTTATTAATATTATTAGGTACTCGTACCGCGTACGTTATCAAGGAAGAAAACTCAGAATATAGGATTAATAATTGGCAACGACCATACCATGCTGAAAGCACCGGTTCTCGTCCGATCACCGAAGTTAAGCAGCATTGGGCGCGGTTAGTACTTAGATGGGTGACCGCTTGGGAACACCGCGTGTCGTTGGCACAATTTTTTTTCTTCATTTTCACCCAATTCTACTAATTGTTTATTTTACAATCTCATATTGTCGTAACAATAAACTTTTTTTTTGTAAAATACATATTACACATTTAAATATAACAAATAATGGTCATATTTTATGTATGTACCTACATTCAATACTAGGTAGGGTACATCAGGTATCCGAGTAATGTCAGGTTAATATTTATATTTTATTACAAAACTACAACTATCATGTCAATCGATTGGTATTATTTATTAAGTAAAAACACATAATGAAATTTGTAACATAATTGCCAAATTGATTAAAAACAAAGATGAGAAATATAAAATTATTTCACAAATTCACATTAATATAAGTTATTAATATTATTAGGTATTCGTACCGCGTACGTTATCAAGGAAGAAAACTCAGAATATAGGATTAATAATTGGCAACGACCATACCATGCTGAAAGCACCGGTTCTCGTCCGATCACCGAAGTTAAGCAGCATTGGGCGCGGTTAGTACTTAGATGGGTGACCGCTTGGGAACACCGCGTGTCGTTGGCACAATTTTTTTTCTTCATTTTCACCCAATTCTACTAATTGTTTATTTTACAACCTCATATTGTCGTGACAATAAACTTTTTTTTTGTAAAATACATATTACACATTTAAATATAACAAATAATGGTCATATTTTATGTATGTACCTACATTCAATACTAGGTAGGGTACATCAGGTATCCGAGTAATGTCAGGTTAATATTTATATTTTATTACAAAACTTCAACTATCATGTCAATCGATTGGTATTATTTATTAAGTAAAAACACATAATGAAATTTGTAACATAATTGCCAAATTGATTAAAAACAAAGATGAGAAATATAAAATTATTTCACAAATTCACATTAATATAAGTTATTAATATTATTAGGTACTCGTACCGCGTACGTTATCAAGGAAGAAAACTCAGAATATAGGATTAATAATTGGCAACGACCATACCATGCTGAAAGCACCGGTTCTCGTCCGATCACCGAAGTTAAGCAGCATTGGGCGCGGTTAGTACTTAGATGGGTGACCGCTTGGGAACACCGCGTGTCGTTGGCACAATTTTTTTTCTTCATTTTCACCCAATTCTACTAATTGTTTATTTTACAATCTCATATTGTCGTAACAATAAACTTTTTTTTTGTAAAATACATATTACACATTTAAATATAACAAATAATGGTCATATTTTATGTATGTACCTACATTCAATACTAGGTAGGGTACATCAGGTATCCGAGTAATGTCAGGTTAATATTTATATTTTATTACAAAACTACAACTATCATGTCAATCGATTGGTATTATTTATTAAGTAAAAACACATAATGAAATTTGTAACATAATTGCCAAATTGATTAAAAACAAAGATGAGAAACATAAAATTATTTCACAAATTCACATTAATATAAGTTATTAATATTATTAGGTATTCGTACCGCGTACGTTATCAAGGAAGAAAACTCAGAATATAGGATTAATAATTGGCAACGACCATACCATGCTGAAAGCACCGGTTCTCGTCCGATCACCGAAGTTAAGCAGCATTGGGCGCGGTTAGTACTTAGATGGGTGACCGCTTGGGAACACCGCGTGTCGTTGGCACAATTTTTTTTCTTCATTTTCACCCAATTCTACTAATTGTTTATTTTACAATCTCATATTGTCGTAACAATAAACTTTTTTTTTGTAAAATACATATTACACATTTAAATATAACAAATAATGGTCATATTTTATGTATGTACCTACATTCAATACTAGGTAGGGTACATCAGGTATCCGAGTAATGTCAGGTTAATATTTATATTTTATTACAAAACTACAACTATCATGTCAATCGATTGGTATTATTTATTAAGTAAAAACACATAATGAAATTTGTAACATAATTGCCAAATTGATTAAAAACAAAGATGAGAAATATAAAATTATTTCACAAATTCACATTAATATAAGTTATTAATATTATTAGGTATTCGTACCGCGTACGTTATCAAGGAAGAAAACTCAGAATATAGGATTAATAATTGGCAACGACCATACCATGCTGAAAGCACCGGTTCTCGTCCGATCACCGAAGTTAAGCAGCATTGGGCGCGGTTAGTACTTAGATGGGTGACCGCTTGGGAACACCGCGTGTCGTTGGCACAATTTTTTTTCTTCATTTTCACCCAATTCTACTAATTGTTTATTTTACAACCTCATATTGTCGTGACAATAAACTTTTTTTTTGTAAAATACATATTACACATTTAAATATAACAAATAATGGTCATATTTTATGTATGTACCTACATTCAATACTAGGTAGGGTACATCAGGTATCCGAGTAATGTCAGGTTAATATTTATATTTTATTACAAAACTTCAACTATCATGTCAATCGATTGGTATTATTTATTAAGTAAAAACACATAATGAAATTTGTAACATAATTGCCAAATTGATTAAAAACAAAGATGAGAAATATAAAATTATTTCACAAATTCACATTAATATAAGTTATTAATATTATTAGGTACTCGTACCGCGTACGTTATCAAGGAAGAAAACTCAGAATATAGGATTAATAATTGGCAACGACCATACCATGCTGAAAGCACCGGTTCTCGTCCGATCACCGAAGTTAAGCAGCATTGGGCGCGGTTAGTACTTAGATGGGTGACCGCTTGGGAACACCGCGTGTCGTTGGCACAATTTTTTTTCTTCATTTTCACCCAATTCTACTAATTGTTTATTTTACAATCTCATATTGTCGTAACAATAAACTTTTTTTTTGTAAAATACATATTACACATTTAAATATAACAAATAATGGTCATATTTTATGTATGTACCTACATTCAATACTAGGTAGGGTACATCAGGTATCCGAGTAATGTCAGGTTAATATTTATATTTTATTACAAAACTACAACTATCATGTCAATCGATTGGTATTATTTATTAAGTAAAAACACATAATGAAATTTGTAACATAATTGCCAAATTGATTAAAAACAAAGATGAGAAATATAAAATTATTTCACAAATTCACATTAATATAAGTTATTAATATTATTAGGTACTCGTACCGCGTACGTTATCAAGGAAGAAAACTCAGAATATAGGATTAATAATTGGCAACGACCATACCATGCTGAAAGCACCGGTTCTCGTCCGATCACCGAAGTTAAGCAGCATTGGGCGCGGTTAGTACTTAGATGGGTGACCGCTTGGGAACACCGCGTGTCGTTGGCACAATTTTTTTTCTTCATTTACACCCAATTCTACTAATTGTTTATTTTACAACCTCATATTGTCGTGACAATAAACTTTTTTTTTTGTAAAATACATATTACACATTTAAATATAACAAATAATGGTCATATTTTATGTATGTACCTACATTCAATACTAGGTAGGGTACATCAGGTATCCGAGTAATGTCAGGTTAATATTTATATTTTATTACAAAACTACAACTATCATGTCAATCGATTGGTATTATTTATTAAGTAAAAACACATAATGAAATTTGTAACATAATTGCCAAATTGATTAAAAACAAAGATGAGAAATATAAAATTATTTCACAAATTCACATTAATATAAGTTATTAATATTATTAGGTATTCGTACCGCGTACGTTATCAAGGAAGAAAACTCAGAATATAGGATTAATAATTGGCAACGACCATACCATGCTGAAAGCACCGGTTCTCGTCCGATCACCGAAGTTAAGCAGCATTGGGCGCGGTTAGTACTTAGATGGGTGACCGCTTGGGAACACCGCGTGTCGTTGGCACAATTTTTTTTCTTCATTTTCACCCAATTCTACTAATTGTTTATTTTACAACCTCATATTGTCGTGACAATAAACTTTTTTTTTGTAAAATACATATTACACATTTAAATATAACAAATAATGGTCATATTAATAATAAAATTCACATATTTCAAGCAATTTTGTTGGGCGGATTGGTAGAGTATGTAGATTGTGTATGGGTTTTAATTGGATCGTATCTGATGAAAATCGTATAGAAGTCTCATTTTTAATATATCTTTTGTTCTTTTTTTGAAGTTTATTGTTTACATAAATTCTTTAGAAACAAAATTCGACCTGGACAAACTTAAATTCTAATTGTCGTTTCATCAACAAAGTAATTGAAACACTTTACTTTTGGATATTTATTTTATTTTATTATATTTTTTTCTTTTGTTTTTTGTTTTGTTTTTGTTTTTTATACAAATGTGTGTGTACACTCATATTCAATTTAAAATCTTATAGAGAAATCTGTATAGCCGTATTTTGATAATGTTCCCCAGTTTGTTAATTCGCATTTTTCAATTTTAGATCCAGGAGATCCTATTTTTGAAAGCCATTCAACCCTATAAGAATTTAAATTAAATTTACTTAAAATTAAAATTATTTTTTAAAAAATTAATTTATTTTTTACATTAAATCTCTATAAATTAGCTAAATAAAGTATTTAATTAGCTTACATTTTATCCACTTCATCTTTTGGTCCTTGCATTTTTCCAACAATAGTTCCACTTTTTGAATTTTTTACCCATCCTCTTATTCCAGCTTTTGTGCATAAATCTCTAACGTATTTTGTAAAGCCACAACCTATAAATAAAATTCACAGTAAATTACACAATTTGTTTATATTATTACACGTATGCCGTGATTACAAGTGTCCTATTATACAGGAAATAACCATTTCTAATGTAACACAGAATTGAATGTAAGTGCTGTAAAATATACATATGTACATATATGTAGGTACTATATGGGTTATTACAACAAATAATAATATTTTTCATTATTTTACATCATTACTGTAGAATTTCATTTATACTCTGTGGGCTAATTCGGTGCAGTCAAAGCCTTATGGAAACACTGAGTACTGACACACATGTCTTTTTTCTTCTCTTATAATTTCATCTAACGAGCAGTGTTACCACAATCTGTGAAGTTATCATATAATACTAGATGAATGTTTTTTAATATCAATATATACAGCGACGTAAAGTGGTACAACTTTAAGTCATTTCCATAAGGTCTTAACTACACCGAATTAGCAGACATATCTAAATTTAGTTTGAAAATTAAAACTGTGATAACAATGCAACATTAAAAATAGATCTGCACATATTATGCTATAAATTTATATATATATATAGTATGTATGTATATACGAGTATTTATTTATGTACATATGTAGATATCTGTTACACAAATATAATTTTGTAATTAGCATTAGGCTACAATTATTATCGTTTTGAATGAAATTAGAATTATAACATGATAGAGAAGAAGAAAAAAAAATATGGCGTAGAAAATTATAACTCACAAAGTAATATTTGAAATTTCATTGTATTTCTTTTATATAATATTTTTGTTCTAACGCACTATTTTTATTTTTAAATAAATTTTCGCTTTTTTTTCACTCACCTTGAACATGTCCAAAAACTTCAAAGTCCACTTGAGCTAATAATCTAATATCAGGAATTCCCATTATTAAAGATACAATAATATAAAATACGCCACGTTATGTTACGTGTATCACAGAAATATATAAATTTTTTTAAAAAGTATATTTTCAAATTTATATATATATTTCTTATAGTACTTTTCAATGAAATACGATTTTTATTATTTAATTTTTTATGACAAAAACAAAAAAATAAAAATTTTGGAAATTATAGAAATAAAATAATAAGTAAAGTGGTTTAATATGATATTATGTTTGCGAAAAATTTTATTTTTCTAGATATATCTGAATTAAGTACATTAGCCGACAGAAGACGTTCACATTGTTTTTAAAAATAGGAAAATTGTATTTCAATTTTCACTACACAACTACATTATATTTTGATTGAAACATCGTAGAATAGATAAAAAAAAAAGAAGAGAAACAAAAAGTATCTGAAACTTAACATTCAAAATAATAATAGTAACATCAACAAAAATTAATGAAAATTTGTTTGCGATGTTTTTTTTATTTTTTATTTTTAATTTTATTCATCAATTTAAATTAAAATACATCGCAAAATTATGTGTCCACTTTATACTGAATTTTCTAATGCATTCATCAAATACATAATTGGAAAAGTGCAACGGTTTTTAAATGAAATTCAGTACAGAATTCAAATGATTTTTAATTAAAGATGGATGTATTTGTGGATTTGTGCAGAAAAATTAGTTGCACATATAAAAAATCATAGGTATCTTATTCATCATCATTATTAGTCCAACAGCCTGTGTTGGGTCAAGGTTTGCTGTAGGATCTGACTCCATCCCTCCATGCATTTTATTAAATTTCTCAAATTTTCTACACCAATCTTCTTTAAGTCATTCTCTATATCTAAATCCAGTGTAACTTTGGTCTTACTCTTTTTCGAGTGTCATCAGGCGTGTACGTTAAACGCTCGCTTTACCATGTCATAATCTGATTCATACGATGCCCGAGACGTCTTAGCCTATACTTATTTTGATATGATGGACCACATTAATATCGACGTATAACTTGTATAGCTTGTATAGCTGTTGTACTTTTTCCTCTAACCATTTTAATCTTAGATCATCCCATATATTCTTCTTAATATTTTTCTTTCAAATATTTTGAGAGGTTCTTCATCTTTTCTAGAAAGAGTCCAGGTACCTGCAACGTACGTAGCTAACAGTAATATTAGCATTTTAATAGGTATCTTATTAAAACACAAAAAAATTGAGTTACAATAACATGTGTGTACTTACTGTATATGGATCTCAGCCTCTTAGCAATATACATATTTCTGATAATTTGAACATTGATAAATTTTTATGTTACGTAAAATAGATTTAAATATGAGACTGTAATTTTAAATCTATTTATTGTGTATGTATGTATATTTCGTATCTCTTTCACTTTTATTATTTTAACATTATGTATACGTACACACATATGTACATATTTTATTGATCAAGGTTTAATGTAAAAATAAAACGATTAATGATATGTCAACAAATAAAATAAAATTCATTACATACATAAATATGTGTAAATGTAATGTAATTCAATTATTTTAAATATGTACCATCAGTACCGTACATATATTTATTATCTGCATATATGCAACATGTGTGTTTTACATACAGCACACATAGATAAATAAATTTATAAAATGTAATTTCAAATATTTTTTTGTATTTTAGCATTTAAAATTGTTGGCATATATACATATAATATAGTATGAATATAAATGTAAGAAAAAAAAATACATTTAGATTATCACTTACCACTATCTGTATCCACTATCTATATGCAGTTAAAGCCTTATGGAGATTACTTAAAGTAGTACCATTTTACATCAATATGTATTGATATTGAAAAACTTCATCTGATATATAATAAAAGCTTTGAGGATTATGCTAATACTGCTCGTGAAATAGTCTAATTAAAAATTATGAGAGAAGAAAAAATACATACATACATATATATGTGCTCCCATAAAATCTTAAGTGCATATTATTAATGGACAGAGTATAGGAGTAGTGGCAATACTGCTTATAAAAAATGTTCTTGTAAAGAAATTATTAAAGAATAAAAAAAACATACGTACATACATATAGGTATATACGTATGTACTCCTTTAGACCATAACTATATATAATTAATGGACAGAGTATAATATGTAGTAAGAAATGAATTTCATCAATATTAAATTTCTAATATTCTAATATAGTTTGTCACACAATTAATTTAGTCGATTATAAAACCTAGTTGGAACAGTGTAGATTTGTAAAAATTGAAAATAAAATTCTAAATTAAAAATCATAAGATTTCAGATTTCAAACAAATTTTCTTAGTGTAATTTATTCAAGTTAATCGTGAATTAATTCAATTGTTAAAATGTTGTTGTCCTTTTGCATTTTGAAATCATGTACATATGTATGTACTTATGAGTGTTCAGATCTAATTACATGTGATTGTGAAAATTTCATATTTCTGTAGTTGAGCATCATATAAATATACAAATGTACAAAATACTCGTATGTTATAAAGTTTTCACAATTTTATGTGACGTAAAAATAAACTATGTATTTAAAAATCATGATTGATTGTTATCAATTAGAATTTAAATAACAACGAATGGATTTTAAAATAATAAGGAAAATATAAACGAGGGAAAAAAATAATGAAATATTGTTTTAAATGAAAAAAAGAAATAAAATCATTTTATCTCAAGCTGTGTCTTAAATTGATATCAACTAGGTACATAATAATTTATTTATTTTTTTTTTTATCGATTCTCTGGATTAGATGATTGTGCTTTTAAATATTTTTTTTAAATGATTATTTTTATTTTATAATGATAATAATGCATTTGATTTATTTGTTTTATTGTAACATGAATAATGCGTGGATTTTAACATCCGATAAATTTATTTCATGTAGAGTCATCTATATTCTATGACCTTAACTTGATATAATTTCGGTACATATATACGTTATATGTATTGTATGTGCCTATAAAATAATTTTTTTAAATGCAAATTGTAATTTTTTGTTTATTTTATTTTCGTTGTGTTTTTTAGTTTTTTTTTTATTATTTTTAAATTCATAATTATATAGTTTCTATAAAATCCCACACATATTTATGTATGTACATTCTCTGTACATCATGAAAGGGCACTACCCCTAACATACGTAATCGTAATATACAAAGAACAGGTATATGTATATATTATGACAATGACGTACTATAAACATCCTAGAATAAAATTTAAATAACCAATTCGAAAAATGGAGATGAAAACAGTTGGGTATTACATTACGAATAGTAGTCGGTATCTGCGGTAGTTGAAATGTATTTAAAAAAAGGCTGACAGACCGGGATTTAAGAACGTTCTTAGCCCGTTCAAGTGGCTAAACCTCTGATCTGTTAATATGGATTGCAAACGATCAGATGGTTAGTTACAGAGATCAGATTCAATATGATATGGCTTAAATGGACCATTAGTGAAAGTACGTACATACGTATACGGGATACAGGGTATATAAAAAACTACTTATTCGAAATTAAAATTAATTTATTTTCTATTATGATATTTTATACGTACAAACTTAATTCTTATAATTATAATGTTTCTCTTCTTTTTACAATATGTAGGTATGTATTTATTTTGTAACTAGTTTTGTATAAGCGCAATTTTTTTTATATATAAGGAAATTAACGTTAAGATTGTTTTTTTTTGTTTTTAGATTACTTTCATTTTATTTAAAAAATAAATTAAAATTTTGTATCCTAATAGACTGGATATTATAAAGTAATCGTATATAAATTTATCCAATATACATATATGCATATATTTAACTTTTTTCATTATTATTATCTTTTTTTTTTTAATTTAAAATAATTTATTTGAAATTATGATATGTACATACACAACAATAGTTTATTTAATGGAATACTCAAAACTAGAATTTGTATTTATTTATAAATCATTCCTTAATAATACTAGTACGATTACTACTGTTCCTTCTTTTTTCATTATTTGTTGTTTGACTTATCATCGGTTTTATTTCGCAATTTTGTACAGTACTTTTCATTTTATTACCACCACCACCACTATCACTTTTAATTATTTTTATATTATTATGTGTAACGGTAACTTTATCTAATAGTAAAACAGTACTATTTTGATTTTGTTTTTCTAATGAATCTAATAAACGAATTTGTTTTTTTCTTCGCTCCTTTTGGAAATGTAATCGTATATAATGTATTGGAAATATAACACATTGTCCGGCTGGTTCTTCACCATCAATATAAACACCACGTACTAATACTGAATTTGAGCAATTAATTAACATCAATATAATAAATGATACAAGATGTGTTATCCAATCGCTGACCAAACGATTATCTGAAATTTCAGTTGAGGGAATATCCTCCAACAAAATAAATGTTTCATGCATGCATATTGTATTTTCACCTACCTGGTAGGAAATAAATATCAAGTAGATGCCATATACCACGCCATGCATTCACTGTACCAATAAAACTGATAAATAAGAATATATCAGCGATAGTAATTCTCCATAAACCAGTTACATGATCACATATCCATCGTATGATTGGTTGTATTGCAAATGTAAACGCTACTATACCGTAACCTATAACCTATTATAAATGGCATATAATAACAAAAAATTTTATTTCAATACCTTGTAATCGAGAATTAATCATTTTAGTTAATTTTTGGGAAAAGTTAAAATATGTTGTTATACACTGTCTAGTAATTGGGTGCACTCAAGGCCTTATGGAAACACTGACATGTCTTTTTTCTTCTCTCATAATTTCTAGTAAGATCTCACAAGTAATGTTATCACAATCTTTGAAGTTATCATATTACTTTATGTCACTTTCAAAAGGTCTTAATTGCACCAAATTAGTAGATAGAGTATAGAAAGATTGAATATTCTTAAAATTCATATGCATCTTGGGAATTATGTATCTTTATCAACTTTAAAGTCGACATTATACAAAATATCGAATATTAATGATACTATAGAAATAATCAACAGTAAACATAGTTAAAATGAGAAAAAAATTTAAAAATGAAAAAGAAAACGAAAAGTATAAAAAAGTTTAAAAAATTACATATAGGGGTATCTATTTGGAGTTTATATTGCAAACAATTTTGAAAACTACTATCTTAAGTAATGGCAGTCATTTTTTCTTAGAATACCCTGTTAAGTTTATTTAATTGAAAGTAAGCAACTTGTATCTTTTTTGTGATCTCTTGTAATGGATGCACAAAAGAAATATTAAATTGTAAATAATAGGCTGTAAATGAATAAACACAAATTTTTTTTCATAATTCAACAAAGTAAATTGATATAAATAGGAATCTTTTCAGTATAATATTTACAAATATGTATATATATGTGTAATATTTACCTATAACCTTGAAAAAAAATTCCTATTATACCTTTATTAAAGGCAAATAGTGTTAGTACAAAATTTGTACCAATTTCATTACACAATAGAAAAAATTTAATTTAATTTGCGGAGAAAAAAAAATACATGTTTATTTACCAAAAAAAAAATTGTTTTACAAAATAATTCATTGAATTTGAATATTATGAAAAATATAAATATAGTAAACTTATGTACTCACCAGAGATCCCCATGCAGAAAATGTCTGATTATCTGGATATAGTGTTAAATCAAGGAATACCCAAACTCCTCTCCATGCTACTACAACTAATGTACCTACAGTTAGAATTGAAAACAAACTATCTAAAATCCACAGCCCTGGTTCACGTGTATTCTGTTAAAAAAACGGAAAAATAATTTAAAATTACAATTTTAATGTTAAAATAAAAAAAATGGAATGAATGAATAAATACAATTTTTGAATATTGATTAATGGACATATACATATATAGGTATTAACTTTAATTTTAACACTGCTTCTGGCTTAAGGATATTTTGTAATTTGAAACAAAAAAAAAAAAACTATACTCTATCCACTAATACTATGCACTTGAGGTCTTATGGGAGTACATAAGTCTTTTTTCTTTTCTCATTATGATTTCTAATTATGCTCTGTCTACTAATTCGGTGCAGTTAAGGCCGCATCGACTATGGTACAGACTGTTTTACAAGCAGTATTATCACCATCCTCAAATCTTTCATTATATATCAGATGAATTTTTTGAATATACATAATGATGTAAAATGGTACCACTTTAAGTAATCTTCATAAGGCTTTTACTGCACATAATTAGTGGACAGAGTGTAAATAATATAAATTTAAATTTTATAAACATATTTTGTTCATTTACACGTATACATACATACATAAGTGGAGTACATTAATCAAAATTTAGATTTTCAGATTGTATTTGTAATGTAACGAAAATAGTAATTATTAATTATTATGAACGCTATTACAAGAATGTGCTGAACATATACATACATATGTATCATGATTTTTTTTATACATAAACGTATATATATGTACATGTACAGATATATGTATGTACATGATGTATTTAAAATGCGATCAAACATAATCTGGAAGTTAAAATATTCTTTAGTGTAAAATATTGACCACGAAAATAAATTAAATATGCTTATTGTTATTACGTTGACCGTCATAATGCTTAAAATAATTAGGAAATTTCTAATTAGCTAATTGTAATGCATCATAAAACTATGCAATCGCGTTTAGTCTAATCTGTATTATTTTTTATTATATTATTTTATAATCATTTTGCTTTGTATAATATAGTTTCACCCGTAACTGTGTGCATTGGACATTTGTATGTAAATTTACTATCACAAATTACGTTGAACAGTCGACTTATTTAAAAGATAAAAAAAAAAATAATAATAAATTTCTGTGATTTTTTTTTAGATAAAGTTAAAATGTTTAATGATCAATTACAAATATTTAGTATACTAGAAAACAACATACTCGTATATGTATGCACATATATGTATGAACAAATTAGAAAATTGTAAGTAAAGTAACAAATTAGAAAATTTTACGATATAAAAACAAATAAAACTGCCTTATTGAAAAAGATATATAAAATGTTTTCTAAAAAGAAAGTGCAAAAAATATTTGAAAAAAATAAACGTTATTTACTTTTACTATATATCATAGCCATATCATTTGATTTCGATTCTATACTTTGTACTTTAAATATTTTCACTACAGGCCTTATGGAGACTACGAAAAGTAGTACCACTTTACATCATTATATATTGATATTTAACAAGCTCATCTCATACTATATGAAAAATATGAGGATTGTGGTAACATTGCTCGTGAAATGCTTTTATGAGACACATATACTCACATAAGACCTGTAGTGAAAATATTTAAGGTATATTAAGTGTAGTTCATAATATACATATATATATTTTTTAAATTACCGAATGCAAAAGAAAATATTTATTAATTTCATCAAACGAAACAAAATACAAAAATATGTATGTATGTATAGGTATATAGTTTGTATTTTGAAAAAAAAAAAAAAAATATTTTTCATATATTGGAAAAAAAATACAAAATACAATAAATCTAATATTATTTTTTGTTTAATTTTGAATTGGAATTATAATACATCACTTTCAACGTGTAAGGCTGATATACATAAGTATGTACGCATGTAGATATGTATATTGTCGCTTATTAAATAAACGCAATTCATTATTGTTATTGTTTTTTAGACTATACATTATTAAACAAAATGTATTTGTTCAATTGTTGCACATATACATATGCGATATAAAATGAACTAACAAAATAATGTTATTATTTATTTATTTTTTTTTTTTTGGAGAATAAGAACTTCACTGTTTTTTTCTATATTAGTATATAAACGAAAATTTGGATTTTTAATAAAAAATTAGAAAACAAAATTGAAAAATAAAAATACTTTGAAAAAACAAAAAAAGAAAATTTGTTTATCTTTCAAATATGTACGAGGTGTCTCAGAGTAAAGGTCGCATTATATGAGTATATCTTGTAGTTTAGACTTAGAGTGTTTCTAGCAAAATATCGTTCCATACATCTCATTCCTCTCATCACTGAGATATAAATGATTGAAAATTTTCGAACACGTACAATTCATGACGTCATATAGTTGACTATATTTTTTGAACCAACTTATGTGCATGATTCATCTTTACTGCTGATAAAAGCTGAGGTTTCAGCTTGTCCTTACCTTATTGAAAATAAATAAAAAAATCCAAAAAAATTGCACTCAATTTGTACTAAATTGTACTAAAATTTGTGATCTATACTCTGGGACACTTATAATAGATTTGAAAAAAAAAAAAAAAATGATTAGTCTAACTAAAATCCTATTAGGCTATCATACAAAAATGTAGTTTAAGTCTCTACTTCAACAGTTCTCTTTTCAGTGGTTCACAATCCACGTTAAAACTCATAAACTGTACTGTAGGTCCACGTACGATAGAATTGTATTGGGAAAATAGTTAAAATTTAGGAGAAGGTTCAATAGGACTATACATGCCCAGAAGAAGAATCCTTTTTATAGATTTGACATAATTTAGAAAATTTATATAACATACATATGTATGTTCGTTTGTCAAAACCAATTTAATAATAGTTAATAACTTGTCTTCTTATACGACTCAAAAAAATGATTATAATGTATACCTTTATTTTAATTAAAAGCCAAATCTTTATCATTGTGTTTAATAATGACTTTCCAGTTCATATCAAGCTTGTTTTTTTTTTTTATATTCTTAGTAAAAGCCTTTACATAAATCTCTAAAACGTTCTGTACTTTTCTTAAATAGATTCACATATTTTTAAATATTAAATTATCACGTGAACCTCTTTAAATCCTTTAAAATAATGACTTTTATCATTTTTATTAACATTTAAAACAATAGAAAACGTATGTGAAATGTAAATATTTAATTTTTAATTTCCTACTTAATGTCCAATGAAAATGACTAAAAAAAATATATATTTTTTTAATTCGTACGTAAAACTTTTAAGATAATAAAAATTTAGTGGTTAAATAAGAAAAAATGTTTGTGAAAAAAAAAAAAAATGTTTTATCTATTTTAGCGTACAAAATTTTGCATGTGTAGACGTATTTATATTTAAAAAAAAAAAAAATGTAAATATGCTTTTCAACATTAAGGAATGAGTGACGGCAACATAATTGTAAATAGCAACAAGTACATTCACATTCATAAGTTTTAAGTAAACATAAACTTAAATTTTATAATTTTAGCACAAATACGTAAATATGTACCAATATGTATGTATAGAAAAGTCTGTGTATGCGATTTTTACGTTATTTTTATTAATTATTGTATGTATTTTCTGTTATTAAAATGTAGCACACAGGCTTTTTATATTAAATAATTCTTATTTGCATTAATTTTAATTCTATTTTTTATGAAAATAGATAATAATAACAAATTTTCTGGGCTTATAAATAAACGTTTATTTACTTATTATTATTTTTTTTAAATTTTAATTTTATTTTAATTTTTTTTCTTCATTATATTAGTTCTTTTGAATAAAATATATATAAAATATTATTTGCAAATTTCTAGTTTGAACAAAATATTTTCCAGTTAGGTATATACATACGTTAAATGTGTACATGCGTATACAAATTTTGTTTAATTGTCTGTTGATCTTTTATTTGCGAATTTAAATCATATTATACTCTTCAATATACTATGTATGTATTTCAGAATAAGTACACATGTATCAATTTTCAGTTTATTTATATTTGGATTTTCTTCATTTTTATGTAGATAACAGATTAATAAATAAAAATTTCCATGAATTTCTTACGAATTACTTATTCATCTCTTGATGCTTTTTTTTCAAAAAAGTGGATCAAAAATTGTTGTATTTTTTTTTTTATGGATGATAATAAATAATTTTTATTTGAAAAAGAATCCGTGAGTTTCGAAACACATTAGTACCGTATTAATACGGTACAATATAGCTTTGAAACGTCTAAAGCTGAAACGGATGTATTGTCAAAAGTTTCGAAACTCACGGAATATATAAACGAATTGAAGAACAGAATATATTCATTGTGTTCGAAACAAAAATGATTTGGACATTCAAATCTGTCGATGTCCTGTCCAAATGTGTGACTGGTTTATGTGTATTGAGAGAGTAATTACCAAAAATGTTAAAACATTAATAGATTCAACGTGCATCAAATACTTTATCAGAGTTTTAGAAATATTTCATAAAAAATAAACATTTTTAATGGTTTAATTGAATACTTCAGGTCTTAGTTATTCAAAAACTAAGAAAGTCATTTAAAATTTGTAGAAAAATGAATTCATTTGTTATCTCTAAACCTTGATAACTTGTGTTTTCTTTTATTTTAGGTCTTGATTTACGAATTTGTCACTGTTTAATGTATGAAAATATATTAATAAACATTTAAGTAAATAACTTGTAATTTTTTTTTCTTTTTTTAAAGTGATTTTTATATACTTACCGATGTTTTAAACATTGTCGTTATATCAAAATAATCCTGTGATGTATCCATTGCTAATGCAAATGGTGCTGCACCTAAATTCCTTGATGTACGCATAAATACTAATAATAAAATTGCTGTTGATGTTACCAAAATGACAACATATAAATTAAAACCAGTATAAATATCAGTTAATAACCATGCACCACGCCAACCATTTACACAAACAACACCAAATATAGCCGTATAACATCTTGAAAATGTATAAAATATTAATCTATGTTTATCTGGATTGAATATATTTTGAAAATATCGTTGAAGTAATGTAAATACGATATGACCAAATATACCAATTAAAAATGATGTTGTAGCTGAATATACTTTATTTGATGGTATTATATAATGTTCCATTAAGTCCCATGTACCACGCCAATATCCAATAACGCATGGAGCTATTACAAATGATGATAATAATATATCAAGAAATTCTAATAATATTGAATGAATATGGCTACTAGGTGCTGGCATCCCACTTATTCCTACAATACTTCCACGCATAATGGATCTTATATTTCTATCGTATATTTTGAATAGTATTGTATTTTTAACGATTTTTACGAATTTTTTTTTTCGAAATTTTAATTGATTATAATTTACTTAAATTATATTTTATATCACTATATTACTTTAAATGTTTTGTATCTAAAATAATTTGCTGCCGATGTTTCGTATTTTTAGTACAACATAAAATAAATGTAATCCTTGCAAATGTATAGTGGTGCATTTGTTTATTGTTGACTAAGTTTTTTTTTTTTTTTTAAATTAGTAAATTATAATTAATTTTTTTTTAAATTCCTACTTTATATTCGTTAAAATTGAATATCAACTTTTTTCAGTTTTCATTTTTTTTTTTTGCTTTTCAGTCTTTTATTAAAAAATATTTTCTTATTTAATTATCCTTTTATATGTATGTTTCTTAATTAGACATTATTTAATATAATCGTGTCATAATAAAAAATTTTACTTAAAATAATAAACACTTAATAATACCACGAACATATACACTATTTTTTTTGTTCACTGTTAAACTTTCAAAATTAAAATAACCGTTTCAAAAATTTCATTCATTTTCATTTATTTTTTCCAAGCAACATACGCATGTAATACAATCAACGTTAAACGTTTTTTTTTTAAATAATTGTTCTTCGCTATCTCACACTTTTAACATTTACGTATCTAAAAATGAAAAACAAATTCGTGTTATTCTAAATATAAAATAGAAAAAAAAATCAAACTAAATAATGAAAAGAAAAAAAAAACACTGGATAAAAAACAATAAATTCTTTAAACACCTTTTTGCGTATGGAAACTTATTTATCTCTGTATTATTTATATGTACGAAACTTAATTAAATTATTTTCCAAAAAAAACAAAAACTATGAGATTTATCTTACAATGGTATATATAGGTATACAGGGTGGGCCAACTTGGACTGACTGTTTTTAAAAAATTGTAACTTTTGTGTTTCCAAATTTTCTTCGCAGATTATAAAGAATTTCATGAAATTTTATAATGGCTACATACAAGGACTTGTCAAAATTGTTGAATTTTATTATGCTTTCCCACGATCTCTTGTTACAACACAAACAAAATTCCCTAAAAATTTTAATACTATATTACTGTAACAGCTCTTAGTGTAAACATGATTATAAATTTAATAAACCCGTTTTGAAAAGCGGGTTACAGAAACAAAACAACAACAATTTAGGAGTTTAAACAAAATTTTCATGCAGAATTTTAAGTTTAAAAATTGGAAATGAGTCAATACACATTGAAAAGAGCCATTATTTGTCCACAAGAAAATGGAGGTTACTTGCGTAATGTCATTTTCCACAATTAATTGAAAAAAAAAATTAAATAATTTCTCTTTTATTTAAACCGTAAAACTATTGAAAATGATTAAAATTACAAAAATTATAAGCATTTTACATCAGTCAGTCCAAGTTAGCCCACCCTGTCTATATACAGTTTATGAATTTTATATTATCTATAAAAGTATTTTATATCTTTTAAATTTAAAATAAAAAAAAAAATATTATTTATTTTTCATATTAAACGTAAAATTTTCTCAAACTGTGATGTAATACATACACATGTATGTATATATATTTTTAATGTAAACCAAAAAAAATATAATCACTAAGATATTGCAAACGTACATTATATCAGATAATATACAGAGATGCGTAAATGATTTACACACATGTAAAATTACTTTAAAAAAAAAAAAAACTGAAATATTTCGGTTTTTTTTTTTGTTTGAGGACCTCCTTATCAGTACTTATAATTTTTTACAATTACAATTGTTTAATTAAATAATTTGTGAATTTTTTTTACCATTGTTTTATTAAGAAAAAGATTTTTTTTATTTTTAGATAATTTATTTATTTTGAATTTTTACCAATTTAATAAAAGAGTTTTGTTGAAGAGCTTAAATAACATAAACATTTGTGCGTTAACAATTTTCAAAAACATATAAAAACTTAAAAAAAACTAATTCATTGTGAAATACTCAAAAATTACAAAAGATTATGGATATCTCTTGGAAATTTTCAAAAAAAAAAAAAAAAACGATTTTTTCATGTTTGTGATACCACAAAATATGTACATTGAATTATAAAGAATAGAAAAATGTGTATCAAAGTCTTTAATTCAATTTTTATTTACGATTAAACCAAATATAAAAAACCGTGACTTTCGAAACGCATATTAATACCGTATAAATACAATTCTGAAACGTCTAAGACTGAAACGGATGTATTGTCAAAATGCATCGAATACATAAATTTTATACATTGATTAAGCAGAAAATGCATCCGAAATTTTGTAGATATATAAATGTTAAACATGTTTTTATTTAAGTACGTTGCTATCGTTTTGCAGTGGAATGTCCTTAATTAACGTCAAAGGAAAATGTATACCCATTGGATGCAATGTATCAATAAATTGTATCCATAATCGTATCAGAAAAGTAGTGATACCGTATATGAAATACAGTATTTTTGATGATTCAAAACTCACGGAATCTTCTTAATTAAGAATTTTTCAAGTTCAAAATAATTATTTTATTTGCATGTAATTATTTTTTAGAGAAAATTCTCTGATCAAAATACCTGAGTTGAAAAATTTTCTCCTCTACTTTTTAAATTGGAAATAAAACGAAAAAAAAAAAAAAAACAAACAAAAACTGAACATTTAAGATAATAAAATAAAGATATTCCACATACTTATTCTTGAGTAAAAACTTTACAAATTTGATTTGCCTGGTATTACAATAAATCACTCATTATAGCTTCTTATCAATTATCTATTTTTAATAGATAATTAGATCCATGCTTTGTTTATAAACAAAAACAAAAACAAAAAAAAATCATTTATTTCTTCGGAATTATGTTTATGTAATACTTTAGTCTTTGTATGTGTAGATAAAGAAGATTTTTGTTTTTTGATTTATTTAACACTTATTGCTATGTAAAATGATTAAAAATTGAATTTTGGCACATACATACATTAATGTTATTAGGTATCCATTCATTTACCACAGAGTTCATTTAAATTGTGATAAAAATTTTTTATGTATAAATATTTTGAATTTAATTCTCACTTATTGATAACGTTGACCTTATTAAATATAAAACTTAATCTTGAATTAAAAAAAAAAAAAATTTTTTTCTATTTATTTACATTTAATGTAATTTTCTTATTTTTATTATGAGTTTCAAACACACAAACGAAGATCACTTTGCATGAAAATGAAAACAAAAAAACTTCACCAGAATATCTAAATTTGAATTGTTCCTTTTGTCCGTTAATATGTGAATTTTTTGCGATTTTCAATGGTATTTTGTATCTTCGTATTTAAAATACAATTTTCTCTTTTAAAACACACGTTATCATTTTCCTGTGTTGTAACCGTTCAATTTTATTTATTTTCCAAAAAAACGAAAAAAAAAATCGTAACGACTTTTTAAAATCATAAAATCATAGTCCTTCAAAAAATTTTTCTTTTTGTAAAACTTTTTTATGAGAGTGTTCGTAACTTCACAAAGGTTTTCTTTTTTTTTTTTGTTTTTTAAGTTATAATATTCGTTACGATATTGTGCGATCCGTGTACCGTACTCGTATGTGTTTAATCACACTTTGCAAAAAAAATTTTAACAAAATATTTTCAATACCTATAATAAAAACAAAAGAAAAACAACAACAACAAAAAAAACACACAACAATTCAATGTCTGCGTAAACACATATTTTCAAAGCTCCCGAGCATAGATCAAAAAAAAAAAAATTTGTCAACGTTGTTCTTTAATCTTTATCTCCATTTTAGTGTGTAAATGCAAAATAAATAGTAAAGTATATTATAGATTAAAAGAGAATTTGAATTTTTCTGTATAATATATGTACTTATATAATTTTAAATATTAAAACAAAATAAAATAAAAATTTGTTTAAATCAAATTATATCGAATTATGGAGATTTTTTATTTTTATTTTTTTTATTTTGTTTTTTTATTTTAATTAAGGATTATTTGAGGATAATAACACATTTTAGATACTAAAATAAAAATTGTTAACATTATTTGTATTATTTTTTTTTTAAATTTTTGTTTTTATTAATACAGTCTCTTGCAATGTATGAGTACATACATATATTATGAAACATGCTTGCTACAGATGCTTGCATTTATTTAACACTCATAGCAATAAAAAAAAAATTTTTTTTTCTTTTTTCGAATAATTCAAAAAAAGTCTATTAATCTCTGATTGAATTTTGTGATGTTAGAAACACAATAACTTAATAATTTAAATACATTTTATATGAAAATTAATTATTCTTTAAACAGTTGTTTAATTTTTGTTTATATTTTTGGATACATGTGTAGACGTTTTTTTTGTCTTGTTTTTTTTTTTAAACAAATAGGAAAATAATGAAATAAATTCCTTTTAATCACATTAATATGAAGTTTTGTGTCACCTTTTTCATTGCACTTTAATTTCGTTTTTTTTTTGTTTCTGTGAAATTATTAACAAATTTATTATATTTGTGAACGAAAAACAAAAGTAGACAATTATTATTTATTATTTATTTTTTGTTTTTTAATTTCTATATTTTCCGCAAAAATGGTTTTCGTTTTTATTTTTTATTTTTTTTGCTTTTGTGATAAAACAATAGGCAGGTACTTTTGTGAAAATCTACACTTGTACGTATCTTTTATTCTGTGAAAAAGTTTATTATAAAAAATATATGTATATGTATGTATGAAAAATATTACATATAAAACGTCAAGAAAGATAGACAGATGAGATTTATATTACATACAAATGTAATATAGTAAGTATCTATAATTTACTTATTTTTATTATCATTTTAAATATTATAATGGTAAATGTACTTTCGTTATTGTTATTACAAACTCGGATATTATTGCTGAATTACTATGTAGTCAATTTTATATGTTTTGTTGTATATATGTATGTATGTATGTATGTATTTTTTTGTAACTTTTTTTAAAAGATGTGCACTATAACGATTATAATCAACAACGATATAAGTATATATTCTATAAAATACTTTAGCAAGGTAGATACTTAATGAGCGTGTGCGGAATGTGGGTAAATTTGGCTAAAAGTCTAAATTGTTGGAAAAATCGGTAAAGTAGGTTTTAGCACACTAAATAGTTGGTATTTAGACACCTTTTACCAATGATTCTGCACACACTCATAATATCAAAGCTGAGGATAAAGATTAGTCAGGCTAATGCTATAACACTCTATAAGTGTGTGCGGAATCATCGGAAAATTGTTTAAATCCAAGTGGCTAAATTACTTTCAATAAAATTTCAATTTAGTGTTTAGCAGCATGTTTTTGTGTGGAATGGCTAAATTGTTGACAGTTTCTGTTCTCAATGAAAAACTGTCAGTTCAACTTCAAACAATTCAGTAAAACATTGAATTTACCAATTTAACCGCATTTAGCATACTCATCGAGTATGCTAAAACCTACTTTACCGATTTTTTCCAACAATTCAGAAATTTACACATTTAGACAAATTTAGCCAAATTCCGCACACGCTCATAATTTTATAAAATAGTTTATAGTGTTAGTACGATAGTAGTATAGCAATATATTTAGTTTTGACGGACAGTTAAAAAAAAAAACAAAATAAACAAACAAAAAACCAATGAGGGAGGCAAAAATATTTTAACAGAATATTTACCTAAACTTATATACACATATACGTATGTATATTTTTATCATTTTACGTACTTACATATACATACATACATATGTGTGTGTTACGAAAGATCGAGTCAACTCAGAGATTATCTATAGATATGTACATATGTGTGTATACAGTTTTATACATATAGTAACAAAATTTTTTTCGTACATACATACACATATACATATAAAATTGTTCTGAAATATGTTTATTCAATTTTAAATAAATTGACTATTTTACAATCCATACGATAACCATAACGAAGATCATATTATTAAACAGCCTGACATTATTGAAAAAAAAGCTTTTCTTTCTCCATCAGTACCATATATGTACATACATATGTATATGTATGTATGTATGTGAACCGTAGTAGGTAAATTTGCATACAGTACATATATATAACATGTATGGCTGATAACAATGATAACGTTTTGTCACACGTAATTTACTTTTTGATAGTGAATATACATAAAATAGAATTCTGGTCGATCTCCTCCTACATGATCTGTACTTATATGTATGTATATACATATTTTGGTCTCCTCTTGAACTTTAATTTACAATTGTATATATTGTACATAATATGTATGTTACATAGAATACTGGATGCTATTTTACTTTGTTGTATCAAAACATATTAAGATTAGGGGAAAAATGATTAGAATTATTTAGTCATATCTTATCCATAGTTTCGTTTAAATTCTCTTAAAATAAATAAAAATTATATTTATAACGATTTTGAAATTTATTTTGTAAACGTTTCAAGTAAACGGTTTTTACGCTTATGTATGTACCTATAATGAAATGTACAGTACTACAGTCTATCTAGTATCTACTAATTCGATACAGTTAAGGCCCAGCAGTTATGGAAACTCACATGTCTTTTTTCTTCTCTCATAATTTCTAATAAGATCATCTCACGAGTAGTGCTATCACAATCTGTAAAGTTATCATATAATACGAGATGAATTTTTTAAATATCAATATACAGCGACGTTAAGTGGTGCTACTTTATGCCATTTCTATAAGACCTTAACTGGATCGAGTTAGTAAACAGACTATATGTAGTTGTAAATTTAAAATCAAGTAATCAACCCTTAAAATTTAGAAGGCCAAAAAATACATATTTTCTAAGTGTCTTAAAATTTTTCTTCAGAAAAGAAATTAGAAAATGGCGGTTACGAATAAACAGGAGTGGAATTATGCGTTAGAGGAGGCCAAGGATTGATTTAAACTGTAGCGTCATTAGAAAAAAAAGTTTTTGTGATGCGATTAAACTTTCAACTTTTAGTTTTAAATTTCGGTGATTGACTCTTGAGCACAACTTACGGAAACAAAAATCCTTACACCTTAATAGAATTTTCGTCCCTATAAGGTCTCACTTTTTTAAAAAGGTTTTGATGCCTACTGTTTTCAAATATAAAAAATTTTCAAATATTTATCTAACTTTAAAAGCCAACTTACATATACATATGTATGTACCTACATGTTTTAATAATACAATTTTATGTAATTTAGGGCATTTACAAAAATGAAATTCGTAACGAATCTATGTAGATACCTAAATTTTTTAGGTTAGTATTTTTTAAAATTATTTTAAATTTGTTGACTTTTTAATACTTTTTTTTAGGTCTGTCGTCTACTTTTATCATAATTTATTATTTGGAAAAAAAAGTAAACCTTTTTTAGCTAAGATTTCCTAAAAATAAACTGTAAACAGTACAGCATTAACACACATCAAATGTTCCTATTATTTTTAAGATTAAAATTATATAAATATTGATAAAAAAAACAAAAACAAAAAAATTGTTATACATACGTTGAAGAGCAATATAGCATATATTATGACATTAATCCTTACTACAATTATATTCAATTTCATGTAAAATTTCATACTTTTAATAATAAATCATCGCATTTTTCATCATCATACAAAATCTATTGGTGTACAAAGAAAAACAAAAAAATTTGAAAATATATTCAAAAAAGAAACTTGTACACAATATATGAATAAAAAGATTTAAAATGATATCAAATTAAGAAATGAAAATGTAAATAAATTTCTATTATGAATATTATGATAAGAAATCTAATTCACGTCATATGAACTGAAATCAAATAAAATCTGTGTAATTTATCTTTTAAATTAGGTACCTACATTCACGTTGCCAAGAAATTATATTTAAATTGTCATCTTGCATCAAGATTACATTTAAAAAAAAATTTTTTATGAAAAAATTGGAAATAACTGTTTAAAACTGGCTTATACTTACCATAAAAACAACATGAGTTTAAACTTATTACGGTTTCAAAAGCACATAATTTACCAACACAGGTTGTAGTCACTATAAAATTTTAAAAAAATTGTTTGCAACAATATAATAAATAAGGATATAGGTATGTAATCAAATTTTTGGGTACTTACATGAATGCGTCGTCAACGTTAACGGCAAAAAAATTAAGTTAACATGCGTTGACGACGCATTCATGAAAGTACCCTTTATGATTTTACAAGACAGTTATTACACTAAATAGATCCTGAAAAAAAAATGTAATAAACTCATTTTGTTAAGCAAAGAAAATAAATTTTTCTGATAGTTAAAAATCTTTTAATTCAGTTACTTAATACATATTTAACGTATATAATATTTCTATAAACTTTGTCTTATTTGCGCAATCTCAAAAACATATCATTTTCTCATATACTATATAATATTGTAAAATTGAAATTAAATTTTTATTAGGTAAATATGTATGTGCAGAAAACTACTTTTAATTTAAATTTATAATATACAAGTATAAATATATCGATAAATATTTTATATTTTCAATAAATATAAAAAGAATTAAGTTTAACTTTGAAAAAAAAAAAAAATGTAGGAAAATTAACTATTTTTCGACTAGAATTTTATTTTTTAACATTAAAACGTTTCAAAAGTTATTCGTATCGTTCATTTAATTTCATATATTATATTCGTAACATGAAATATTTTCTAACTTATGATTAATATAACATATAATATGTATATAATATGTATATGTATTTGTAAATATTTTTTGTCGTTTATATATTTCAAAATTTAAATTTTTTTATGACGTATTTATACATTAAAATAAAATTAATATAATTTTTGTATAATTTTACGATTTTTTATGTTTATGATTGAATATGTTCTTTTTCTTTTTGATAGGTTTTTTATTATTATGATTTTCTTGTTGCTGTTTTTCAACATTCGAATTGATATTAGTTAAAGATGTTGAAGGATGTATCACATTTTTTACTGAATTTTTCTGAGTTAAAGTTATCGATTCTATACACTGCTATAAATACACACAAATATTAATAAAAATGATTAGATCAAAATCAAATATAGAAATTTGTTATTAAAAATTTATATATGTAGCTTCTTTGCTTTTTTCTTCAAACTTACATCTTCTATGCTTATCCTTCGAACGGTAATTTCTTCAGGAAAACGCCATGGTTTTCTTTGATTTGATTGAGAACTTTTCCAGTTTATATATCCTAAAGCAGCTTTTCTTAGATCTTTTACTACTTTTGGACCAACCGTATTTGTTACTTTATTAACAAGCCATGATGGTAATGCACCTTGCGGATCACAATGTGCCAAATATCCTAAAAATGTACCACCAGTTGTCGATTCTGACCGAATAATAAATCCAGTTATGTATGACATAGCTCTATTCAAAAATTAGAAAAAAAAAATATTCTTGATAATTAATTTAAAAATACAATATTAAAATTCAGTAACGCACCTAACATAACCTTCACGAGGAGGATAATCTTTATGAGGCACTGATCTAGATAATAACATTTGTTCACCTTTGGGACCTGTATCCAACCATGAACGCATTAAAACAAAATCTCTGGGCTTCAATGGTGGTGGGCATGACACTGTAATAAAACGAAAATATGTATGTAAATTTCAATATACTTTCTTTTTCTATTACATATGTATGTATGTACATATGTATATGCTTGACACTCACTTGCATAATAACCGACATCATTATTGACGTTAATAATTCCAATTTCTTCACTAGCTAACATATGTGAATCCCATACCCGTCGATAATCTGGATCATGAAGAACATCGAACACAGTATCTGGTGCACAGTCTTCAAATTTTGATAGGATTTTAACCATATTAAATTCACAGCCAGGAACTGTTCTTGTCCATACTTGTAAATTTCCTTTATTCAATTGTAATGTCCAACCATTATGTGTATCAATAAGTTCCTTAAGATTTTGAAAATCATTGTCATCAGCTATCCTTGGTCGTTGCAAATTCATTTTGGATCAGCTAATTCTTTTTTCTCTCTAAACTTTTATATTATGCCTACAACAAACTGAAATTTATAAAAGAAAAAATTCACATAAAAATTATGCAAGATTATAAAATATAAGTATTTTTATGTAATCGAAAAAAAAAAAATCATTACAGGCATTTTTCGTATTTATAATTTTCCTATTAAAAAATTATATTTTTCAATCAAATTTGTGTAAATTTATATCCTTTTCGTTAATCAAGGCATATTTTGATAACAATTAGGTATAATGGATATCAATATTATATGGATCTTGATATCAATCACAAATTCGCGCGCGCAAAATAATATCTTTTCAACTTTTTTGGGGATTTTGAGTTTGGGCATTTTAAATTGGGGATTTCGTGTTGGGGATTATAGAGCCAACCCTGTAAAATCATATACGATTATGAAAATTTTTTGGGCAGGTAAAATTTTCAAAGGAAAAAGTATCATGCAAAATCCTGCATGACATCATGCAAAATCCTGCATGACATCATTCAAAACCCTACATGACATTATGCAAAACTGTATAACATTATGCAAAATCCTGCATGACTTCATGCAAAACATTAACATAACAAACATTAAGCCTTGCATAACATTATTCAAGAAGACAGGGGGTACCCCACTAGTATTAACTTGAATAAATAACTAAATAAGTATTAACGTAACGGAAAAATTAAGGATTCTATTTTTATAACGACATTACAATGAAGAATGGTCCAATAGGGCATTAGCACGACATCTAAAATGCTCAATGAATGTGGTTTCACAATGATAAAAAAATTGAATTTATGCGTGCATGTACATATGTATGTATGTGTGATTTCACGATTTTCACGAAATTTGCACGAGATTTTATGTATGCACATTATACATACATGCAATAAATTAGTTTATACTTTATAGTTTATAGCTTTATACATATATACCATACGTACATATGTATGTATGTACATAAATAAACAAAGAGACCTTGACTTGATAGCAACAATTTTTTTGAATACTGCAGAATAAAAGTGTCAGAAGGTTTAATTAATGTTTTTAATTAAAAAGGTTTAAATTTTATTACCTCTCCTGTAATTTTCAAAATAAAAAAAAATGTCCTGTTCGCATCATTAATAACTAAAAAGAAGAAAAACAGTTTTTTTTTATTTTTACTTTATAACTGATAAATATTTTCGCTGATATTATTGTCTCGAGTATTTTTTTTGTCATTTATTGTAATTTCAGTTGTTTTTTACTTGATTATTGATGCAATTTATTTTAGTTTTTTTTTTTATTTCACAATTCAGATTACATTTCTTCATTTACACAAATTGAAAACAATAAATTAAAACTTTGTATTAAATTTGTATTTCATTTACAAGACAAAATTTTACACACATATGTAAAAGCACAACTTTAAAATACATATTTACTACTAAGTAAAAAAAATACAAAAAAAATTTACATTTGTGTAATTTAATTATTTTTTTAAAAATAAAATCAAAAGATGTATAAAAAATAAAATAAATTAAAGATTGTCTGAGATGTTAAAATGAAGAAATACAGACATATAAAGACGGAAAAAACCACAAGTACTTCTCTAGAATGGAACAAAACAACAACAATGGGACGGGAACAGCAAGTAAAAAATATAATAATGATGAGAAATTAAAAATGAGCTACTGAAGGAGTAGCAAAACTCAAAAGCAAGTAAACTAAATAAAAAAAATACCAAACATACAAACAAATGAAACTTAAATAAGTACATAATTGAGAATTGTGCGAAAAAGTATGTATGTGCGTGCGTGAATCCACATGGTGTATTCCATAAGATGGTTTTCTCTAATAAACGTAAATTGAAAAATTTTTAACTAGGTAATTAGTTGTTTAAATTATTTTGAATTTTTGAAATTTCAATATAAAGGTCTAAAAAATTGATTATTTCTTAAATCATTTATACCTGTATTCATCAACAAGATTATCCGTCGGATATTTTTACAACCACTAGAATTTCGCCGTATGCGTATTCATCAACGTGGATAAAAATTATTTTTCGAAAAATCTTCATAAATATAAGAATAACCCAAATTGTATTTTCCTTTGGAATTTGGAATGCGTGAAAACTCATAACATGAAAGGTGATATACCAACGTTACAATGTATACGTAATACCTGGTAATACGTACTATACATTGTACAAACTGCAAATTTAAAAAAGTCAAATATTCCTAAAAAAAAAATATAGGTATGTACATAGGTATGTATATCCTGTGAGAATTTAAGAATTTTCCTGTCATAAAAGCGCAAACTCCCATATATTTCCCCGATTCTCTTGTTTTGTTATATTTTATAAATGAAAAGCGTACATTAAACATCACATCACAGCGTACAATCGTACATTATATACATTATATTACATCTGGTTGGGCTACGGACGAACGGAACAGAAAATGAAATCATTTCTGTTTTACTTACATTTGAAGAAATAAAACAGTAGATAAAACAGAAAAGATTACAATAACAACAAAATTAGTACATATTTGAAGCATTGATTTGCATTTGGAGTTTGGAGGTACATTTGTACTTGAAGTAAACAAAATCAAAATCTACAGTCTGTCTGTCTACTAATTCGATGCGGTTATAATTGTACTCGGCTTACTTTTTATTTCTATTTTTTGTACGTAGTTGCAAGTGGTTGAAAGCTCCTCAAAATATATATCCAGGAAAAACAACATTCATATATACATATATAAATTTGCTTCAAGATCCATCATTTTGTATACCAACATCATAACACGTAAGAGCAAAATTTAATTTTTAGATTTTTTTCTAAAATTTTAATTTCAGATAGGTATTTGTTTTTACTTATCTTAATTGGTGATTTTGGTCAAATCGTACATAGTAACAATGAACAGTAATTAAATGACTAATGAGCTATGAATCGAATCAAAATAATGTTAAATAAATTATTTTTTCATTTGTTATTGTGCCTTACGAATAGGATTCGATGTTAAGTAAGTCACACATGGATACCTTCTCTTTCATAAAAAAAAAAAAAATAGAATTAAAATTACCAGCGTTATTTATATACGATTGTTCAAAATCTACATATACATATTCTATATACGAAATAGTTAAATTTTTCCAAATAATTAAATAATTGATCAGAATAAAAAAATCGATTAATATTGATTTTATACTTTGTTTTCTAAGATCCCAGTGTATCTTGAAAGTATGGTGAAATTTAAAAGAAACATAATTAATTTCTAGGTAGACAAGAAATTATTACATATATATGAATCATATGCTACATATGTGTGTACAATTAATTGTACAATGTACGTGTAGGTATGTTGATTTACATGTATGTAGGTACGTGTGTATACTTATATTGTTCGTATATTGATAATTATATGTACGTTTATGTTTATGTAACGTGTGGTGTGATTGATAAGAGAGCGAACATGGGTGTCGTTTAACTATATTTATTTCCAAGCAATAACATCATTATCACTTTCTTTAAATATATTTTTAATTTACAATATTGACTGTAATACAATAAAATTAAAAATTTATTTTAGAATTTAATTTAATTCGCTGTGTGCTAAAATGAATATCGTGGATAAAAATTCGATACAA
Source organism: Anthrax anthrax (assembly GCA_963971155.1). Taxonomy (NCBI): domain Eukaryota; kingdom Metazoa; phylum Arthropoda; class Insecta; order Diptera; family Bombyliidae; genus Anthrax; species Anthrax anthrax. Next base: position 27,327,076 of record OZ020119.1, read on the forward strand.
TCAGGTTCTAAAGAATTAGATGAAAAAATCAGTGAATGGCTCAAATGGGATAAGGTATAAAAGATGAATATAACATATTTTTAAAAATACAAATACCTAGAATAAATTTTGCTTTTGTTCTTTAATTTTGTATAGAATGAAAATACTCGTGCTGAAATAGAATCATTGATAGCTAATAAAAATTGGAAAGATCTTAAAAAAAGGCTATGTGATCGTTTATCATTTGGTACAGCTGGATTACGTGGACGAATGGAAGCTGGCTTCAATTCAATGAATGATTTAGTTATTGTACAAACAGCCCAAGGATTGAGTAAATATATTTTAGAATATTTTCCTGATACGAATAAAGGAATTATATTGGGCTACGATGGAAGACATAACAGCAAAAGGTACAATGATATAAATTTACAATCTTATAAATTAGTTTCAAGAGTTGTTGACAAATTATTATTATTATTTTTTTCATTATTAGATTTGCTGAACTTTCTGCGTGCGTTTTCATAAATAAAAATATTCCAGTATACATGTTCAGTGAAATGGTACCAACTCCATTCATCCCTTTTTCAATTAGAGAATTAGGTTGTATGGTCGGAGTTATGGTAACTGCATCTCATAATCCAAAAGAGGATAATGGTTACAAAGTATATTGGGATAACGGTGCACAAATTATATCACCACATGATAAAAATATTCAAAAGAAAATTATGGAGAATTTATGGTAACTCCTTAATTTCATTTTTGATTTTTCTAATGAAATTAGTTTGATATATTTGTTTTTATTTCATTATTTCCATATAGTCCATTAGAATCATCATGGAACTTAGAATTATTAAAATCACCATTATTACGTGATCCATATGAACAAATTAAAAATTCATATTACGAAAAACTCTCATCATACATTCCAAACGAATTTTTAGATATTAATAAAAAGAGTGATATGAAATTTGTATACACAGCAATGCATGGTGTTGGCTATAAATTTATTGAGAAAGCGTTTGAACAAGTTAATCTTAAGCCTTTAATACCAGTTGAAGAACAAAAAGATGCAGATCCAGAATTTCCAACTGTAAAATTTCCAAATCCTGAAGAAGGGAAATCAGCATTAAATTTATCAATAAAACTTGCTGATAAAAAAGGAATTTCTGTAATTTTAGCAAATGATCCAGATGCCGATAGATTAGCATGTGCAGAAAAAGATTCAAAGTATCTGTCGGGAATATGTATTTAAAATTTCGATAGGGATTCAGTTTTAAACTTATAATGAACATTTTTATGGAATTTCTTACAGAACTGGATTGTGGAAAGTATTTTCTGGTAACGAGTTAGGGACGCTCTTAGGATGGTGGGCTATTCATTCATACCTTACAAAATATTCTACAACTGATTTATCAGATTGTTACGTCTTAGCCAGTACAGTAAGTTCTAAAATGTTGGCTTCAATGTCGAAGATTGATGGATTTAAATTTGTTGAAACATTGACCGGATTTAAATGGATGGGTAGGTATAAAGTAAGGAGCTTCTTTTTTAATTTCCTTTTTAAATTTTTTTTATATGTAAATTTAAGGTAACAAAGCAGTTGAGCTACTAAAAAATAATAAAAAAGTATTATATGCTTTTGAAGAATCTATTGGATACATGTTCTCACCGATTGTCTTAGATAAGGATGGCATAAGTGCAGCAACACATTTGGCCACTTTGTGTTGTTATTTGAAAGAAGTAGAAAATCTGACATTAATAGAAAAATTAGATCAATTATATGAGAAATATGGATATCATTGTTCAACAGTTTCATATTTTCTCTGCTATGAGCCTGAAACTATAAAAAGAATTTTTGAAAGACTCCGAAATTGGGAAGGAAAATCTAAATGTGTAAGTACAAAAGAATACAAAAAGCAAATATAAAATTTAAAAATTAAATTTTGATTTCTTTTTAGTATTGTTCTAGTATCTGTAATGGAAAATACAAAATAATGTCAGTAAGAGATTTAACAACTGGAATTGATACAAAACAACCAGATGGCAAAGCAATTTTACCAACCAGTTCAAGTTCCCAAATGATAACATTTGAATTTGATAATGGCGTTATCATGACGTTGAGAACAAGTGGAACAGAACCGAAAATTAAGTATTACGCTGAAATGTGTGCAAAACCAGAAGAAAAGTAAAAGCTATATACAATTTTTGACCTTCCTACATCTTTGTTGAATGAATAATATCTTCTCTTGTTTCAGAGATTGGAATCAATTGCAAATAACTCTTAAAGAAATCGTCAACGAAGTTACTCAGGAATTTCTAGAGCCAACAATAAATGGTCTTATTCCAAAAGAAGATTAGAACTAAACAAACACCTAATATAACAATTGTTGACATGAAAATAAAGAGTAAATATGTATGTATTTAACATAAATTTTTTAAAGCACATTTTTGTCTTTGTAAATTTTTACTAAGGCCCTCTTCTCTCATCAAAAAGCTTTTAAATATTTTTCCAAAGACGCATATTTAATAATTTTGGGAAATCAAAATTTTCTATTGTTCAATAAACTAAGCAATAATTTATTTACTATTTTTTAATTCTTCGTGTTGATATATTTCAATTGGAATTATTCTAAGAGTGTTGTAATTAAAAATTTTGAATTGATTTATTACGTTCAACTAAACAAGTTCAAATTTAAAGTGCAAACTAATGATGAAAATCCTTTGGATCTGGTTTTCCATATTGTTTTTCCCACCATGCCACAAATTCTTTTTTACGTTGTTCTCGGCGTGCAAAATATTCCGGATATTGAGCTTTTTCTAATGGATGCCAATAATCTAAAATCCAGTCGGGTGGAATGACCTCACGTTCAAAGGCACAACCACCAGGGCTGTTAGCAACTAAAATTAAAAAAATTAAAAAATAGAATGAAACTAGGTTTTAAATATGTGTAACTAGGTATTACATTTCTTTGGTTGATAGTGTTGTTTCTCGAAAAGTTCCTGTTCACCTGCAGCAAGTAGTTCAGCTGCTTTTCGCATGTCGGTTATGTTCCTATTTTCTTCAAATCTTTGCCTCAAAAGAACAGCTCTATATCGAAATATGTGTCTGCAAAAAATTAATTAAAACTAATTATCAATTACTAATCTGAAAATTAAAAATTTTCATATTTCTACTTTAGAGTTTAGGTATGAATGTATACTTCATTTTTTACTTACAAATTTCTAGAGCATAATCAGCTTATGTAAGTAATACTTTCACATAGAACTTACCTTCGATCATACCATGCCTCTAAATTTCTAAGTGCTCTTTTATATAAACTGCATACTTTTTGACTATGTGACAAAACACCAACAGGAATATTTGCCATTATTCGAACACAAAGTGGAAATTTAAATTTAACTTGTTAGTTAAAATATTGCAGAAAAATGCTCCAGAATAAAAAATTCTCAGGAATTAAATTAATTTTTGGCAGATAGGGGTAAAACAGCTGATTGACTGTTATTGTCAAAGTCAAAGAAACAAAAACAAAGAAATTATTGGTGGTACAATGGTAATTTACAAACGAAAGGCTGTGTTCGATTTGACAAATTTTCTTACTTACTTTTCCCTTTGGTACTTTTTTTAGATGATCGAATTATATCTGTTTGTGACAACTTTAAATAGACGGCTGTCATTTATCATATTTGTTATCGTTTGTTTTGTTTATGTTTGTTTACAAATTTAAAAGTAATTTTAACTTAAAAATAATAATTTTGACTTTACAATTTAAACACTTCATGTGATTTTAGAAAATTTAATAGGTGCTTTTCTTTATTACGTTTGGAATGTTCCATATGCATTTCTTCATTCAAAAAGTACATATATTCTGAATGCTCCTTTCCATGTTTCTTTATTCGTTCGGAATATCCAGAACGTATTCTTTTCGATCTTAGGCTAGGACCTAGACTCAAGACTGACGATGGAATAAATGGAATTTTAATTTGTAAGCTGTCAAATTTATGATATTCAAAGGCTGAATAGGGTTATGTCATGTCATAATAAAATAAATAAATTATGTACACTATTTTATTCTGTTTTTCATTTCTTATTATTTTTAAATACAAAAATCTCCAACCTAGCCCTCCAATAACAAAATAAATTAAATTATTTTTTCTCCAGCCATTTTAATAAACTATTTATTTATTTTGTTTATTCATTCTATTCCAAATTTTCCGAACATAATTCTGTTCGTTCTATTATATCTACGGAATAAATAAAGAAAAACACTCATACAAAAATTCAAAATTATTGTTGAATATTCGATTTCGAAAATGGTTGTCAATTGCAATTTCAATTTTAATACGAAATTAGAAATACGAATTGCTTGATAAATGGAAGGAGAAAAGGAATTATACATGGATTATGTTTTATGTATTATAAAAATTGGAATGAAAATTCATGAAACGTGGCAACTATTTGTAAATTTTATATCTTTTATCTCATTTAGATGAATTGTTAAGTATATGATTTTGAATTTGCGAATCTGAAATAGATGCATGTATAAAAATGTTTCATTTTTCGTAATTTATATACATATCACATATCTACATATATATACTATAATATGCATTTATTTTCATTCCATTTTATATATGCATATGCCATATTCTACATGAATTATGAATCTACTTTATATTTTATAATTTGTAATGATTAAGTTAGGTTATATCGTATTCGTATGCCTTCATCATACATTTATTTTTAAGTTTAGTTTTCTAAGGGAAAAGTTTTGATTTTTTTTCCTTATTCGGTCTAAATTAATTAATAATAGTGTAATTTGTAATAAAATAGACAATAAAAATAATTATAAAATATAGAAAAGTAAGAAAATTTAATATAAAAATTACACATTTCATAATACATAGTGTGACGACTTTTTTAAAATATATGTAGTGCTGCGGTGAGAATTAATTTTTCGTTCAATTTTTTGAGTCGCTTCCTTTTGTGAAAAATAAAAGTAAAAAAAGTAAGTGAGAAGGACGCGATTAAATTTATATAAAAATATTAAAAACAAATATTTGGTTAATTTTTATTGTAAAAAAAAAAATAATAAAATCCATTTTCAACATTTTAAAAAGGTATTTATATTTTCATTAATTTTTTTCAACACTTTAATTAGATTTCGTCTTCATCTTTTTTTTTTTTTATTACTATTCATCGAGTCATGCACATAATTTATATAGGTACATACATATGTATGTGAATTGTGAAGACATTTTTCTACAAAAAAAAAAAGAAGAAAGATGTAAGGGGAAATTGTTCCTATACACATTTTTTTTCTTATAAAATATTTTGTATATATATTTCTTATTCTTTTCTGTAGCGTGAAAAGTGCAGTTTAATTGAGTATATCTAATATATCATGTATATATGATATTTTTCTTTAAAGCATTTTAGAAATATATATAGAAATAGAATTGCTGAGATAAGTGTATTTTGACCGGTGATACGTTTTCGTTAAATTTTTTTGAATATATGTACATAAATTTTTTTTGTTCCTTGAAGAGGAAAAACGTGTCATTATAGAAAAGGTAAAATATAATGTGTGTGTACACTACGTATATAAAAAATGAAGTGTATTATAGAGGGAATTTTAGTATAGAATATATAGAGCAGCCATTTTTTCGAAAATTCAAAATTAAAAAGGGATGATAGAAGATAATCAAGTTTTTTGTTTGTACTTTTTTTTTGTTTTCTTCTTCTTTGTTTTACAGAATTTATAGAAACGAGAAAGAAAGAAATCACCTATTAATAGACAAAAATTCGTAAAAGAGAGTGATAACTATATTTCTGATTCAATTGAAAAGAATAAAAAAAGTTTTAACGCCGAAAAAGCAAAGGAAAGGACTTTCATTCTCATTTTTTTTTTTTTTTTTTAAAGAAAAAAAAATATTTAAAGAAATAACTGTGAATGAAAATAAAATTAAAATATTAAGAAACGAAGTTAAAATAAAATAAAAAGAAAATACGATAACATAAATTTTCATAAATAAAAGTAAATTGAATATTTTAAACTATTCTTAAGAATCGTAAACAAATTTTAACAATGGAAGAAGATGAAAGGGGCAAATTATTTGTTGGCGGTTTATCATGGGAGACAACACAAGAGAATTTGTCAAGATATTTTTGTCGTTTTGGTGATATAATCGATTGTGTTGTTATGAAAAATAATGAAACTGGCAGATCTCGTGGATTTGGATTTGTAACATTCTCTGATCCAGCTAATGTTAATCATGTATTGCAAAGTGGACCGCATACATTAGATGGACGTACAATTGATCCCAAACCATGTAATCCAAGAACATTACAAAAACCAAAAAAAGGTGGGGGCTATAAAGTGTTTTTGGGTGGATTACCATCAAATGTAACTGAAACAGATTTAAGAACATTTTTTGGACGTTACGGTAAGGTAACAGAGGTTGTCATCATGTATGATCAAGAAAAAAAGAAATCTCGTGGTTTTGGATTTTTATCATTTGAAGAAGAATCATCTGTTGAACATGTAACAAATGAACGTTATATCAACTTGAATGGGAAACAGGTGAGTAAAATATGTGTACATTTTTTAAAAATAAAATTGTTATAGGTTACGATGGCAAATAACTATCAAAATCATAATTAGAAATACAGAAAAATATTGAATTTTCTAGAGGAAGAGAATCATAGTTTGACTGGAATTAAGAGATTAATATACTCAATATATTTTATGTACCAGATGTTTATTTGAAATTACCTTAAGTCTATTAAATGCAACGAGTATGGCTTGTCTATTTAAAATTACTTATCTGTTTAATGTTACACTATTATCAAGATAAGAAAAATGTATTTATTTTGAATGTTTATTCCACTGCATATCACCAACTATTTCTTACATATTACTTGTTGTAGAAATATGCAATGAGATCACAAATATTATTACAAATCCCGTAAAGTACTCTCTTACTTGCAAATAAAACTTGTTTTTTTTGGTGTTTAGGTGGAAATCAAGAAAGCTGAGCCAAGAGATGGATCAGGATCTAATAACGTATCCGGAAGTGGAATGGGTGGAGGTTATGGTAAAATGGGCAACGATACCAGCCAATGGGGTCCGCACCATGGTGCCCCTATGAATATGATGCAAGGTCCAAATGGGCAAATGGGTGGACCGCCAATAAATATGCCTATTGGAGCACCAAATATGATGCCAGGTTATCAAGGTTGGGGTACTTCACCACAACAACAAGGTTATGGTTATGGCAATAGTGGTCCAGGATCATATCAGGGTTGGGGTGCACCACCAGGTCCGCAAGGACCACCACCACATCAGTGGAGCAATTATGGTGGTCCACAGCAAACTCAAGGTTATGGTGGATATGATATGTATAATTCCACATCAACCGGTGGACCTAATGGTCCTTCAGGAGGTGGTAGTTGGAACTCTTGGAACATGCCACCAAATTCAGCTGGTCCAGCAGCTGCAGCTCCAGGTGGTGGTTCTGCAAATGATATGTATTCAAGAGCTCAAACTTGGGGGGCTGGCGGTCCGTCAGCTGCTGGACCTGTTGGTGGTATGCCACGTACTGGTCCTGGCAATTCAGCATCAAAATCCGGATCAGAATATGATTACGGAGGCTATGGGTCTGGATATGATTACGATTACAGCAATTATACAAAAGATGGACCTCCATCAACGTATGGAGCTGGGCCAAGATCAGCGTACGGTAATGACAGCTCATCACAACCTCAATATCCAGCGTCACAAGCTGTTTAAACTTTATTGAATAAACCATATTAAAAATAATAATTATTATTAATCTACAAGAAATTAATTCGTATAAAACACATAAGTTAAAAATTGAAAAAAAAAGAAAACAAAATGAAATAATTTAGCAAATTTAATATTTACATGGATAATTGAAAGAAAACAGAAAAACAGAAATTTATATACAACACATATATAAACTAAGACAAATTGAATAACTAAAATAAATTGAATTTAAAAACAAAAAAATATTTTAAGAAAAAGAATATAAAAAAGCATGTAAAAATAAAATTAAGAAAATTATAGCTTATGTACATTACATGTATGCAACTGTGGAGCAAGCACTATAATGCACGCTATTTTAATTTTTTTTTCCTTTCTCATTTTGTTTTGATTCTTTAAACAAGAATTGTATGTATTTTAAAAACTAAAAATGTTTAAAAAAAAACATTAAAATTTATCTTTTATTAATCCTTCATTTTTTTTATTTTTTATTTTTTGCATTACTGTGCTATTAATAATATTAACTTTTTATTATAATTTTTGTTTTTTATATTTTAACAAAATAAATTCATCTCTATATAAATATAAATAAAATATAAATAAAGTGTATTGAGTAATGATTATATACATATGGATTATATATATATATATATGTATATACATACATACATATAATGTGAAATTCAGAGAATATATGTTAAAAATTTTTAATAAAATTAAAAGAATTTAAAAAAAAAGTAAAATTAACAAAAAGAATAAAAAAATGATGAAATTTAAGTAAAATAGATAATTTAAAAAAACCTATATATGTATAACTTTTACAAAAGTAAGTTTAAAATGAGAAGAAAAAAATCACCTGACGTAATTTAATAAATTTAGCAAAACAAAAAACCTTTAATATTAAAGTAATCTATACATACAATACCATACAAATGATTAAAATTAAAATTGAATAAGATTTATAGTAAAAACACACATGGTAAAGAAAAAATTATAAAAAAATTAAAAATTAGATTTTCAAGTAAAATTAAAAATTAAAGTAAAATTAAAACTTAATGATTACGATAAATTATATTATTATTAATATATATACCACATACATACACTGACTGTTAATTGTAAAGAAAAAAAAAAAAGCAACAAAAATAAAACTTGTTTTTAATAATATAAAAACAATGAATTGTAACACATAATTAAATTATACATATATATATATAAAAATATATATACTAGAGTAAAAGGAAAAAGTAAAAATAAATAAAAATTTTCAATTAAAATTTATTATTAAAAGAATATACCATAAAATACACATACATATATATATATTTTTTTTTTCATATATTATTGGTTAGAGAACAAAACAAAACAAAACAAAAAGAGAAGAAAGCTTAAAAAATAAGTGTAGCTTTTAAAGCCTTTATTAATTCTTAAATTTATTAATAAAATATATATATATAAAAACAAAGAAGACGGTAAAACTTTTTAAATTATACATATAATATACATGCATATTGATACCATTTTATATAATTAATTTTTACAATTTATTATAATAATAATTAACTATTTACTACTATTAATACTACTATTATCTATTAAAATACTAATGATTTTTTTTTTTTGTTTTTAGATTTTATCATATATTTTTTTTAATAAATAAAGGAAAATGTCAGTTATTACGAAGGAAAAAAATTTATTAATAATGATAATAATATAAATAATTAAATATCTCTATATAATATCATTACAAAATATGCGTTATATCTTTTTTTAAAGAAATTTTTATAAATTTGTATATATCATATTAATTCAATTGTATCTAATTCTGATTACGTTTTTTTTTTTTTAATTTCGCTTGAGGTTTTTATTCATATCTAGAATACATATTTAAATATAAATATACATTTGAAAGAAACAAAAATATATGGTTTCTCATAATTATATTCATTGATAAGTTTTTTTTATTTTTATTTTAGTATGATAATAAATTTAAAAAAAAAGAAGAATTAAGAAAACATGAACAGTATGAATGGTACAGTATATGAATGCACGTACTTTATTCATTCGTGTTTGTTTTTTCTTTCTTTTTTCATTAGGATTTAAAATCAATCAAGTTGCGATTTTAGACAGTAGCATGGACCTTTTTATCACAATTTTATTCTTTCTTTTCTAATTTTAAATTTTTAATTAACGTTTCTTATTTACATGTGTAGTAGATAACATTTAATTTGAAAAAAAAAAAAAAAAAATTTGTAATAAAAATTTCTTTATAAATAGAAAAAAAAAACTAAATAAAATATAGTTATATATTTAAAATTAAAATTTATAAACAGACAGGACCTTTAAATATATGTAATCAATAAGTTGAAAAACAAAAAATAAATAAGTAAACAAAATATATGAAATTATAAATATAACTTTAAAAAATATGATTTTATTATGTTCATTATTATTTTCATTTATAAATTGACTGGTTATTATTTTTTTATTTTTATTTTGATTTTATTTGATCGTCTTACTTTAGTTACTATTTATGAGATGAAGAAAGAACATTTACATATTTTTTAAGGAAAAATTGTTAATTTATTGTGTTTGTAAATTATGGGAAATATTTCGATTTTAGGAAAATAAAAAACAAAAACATAAAAACTTAGAAACACATTAAATTTAGAATAAATATACGTATGTTTGGTATTTTCATCTGGCAAGTGTGTTATATCAGTAAGTACTACATATTTATAATAATTTTATTAATTTTTAAAAATTAAAAAAAATTTTTTGTAGGATTCAGCAAAGTAATTTTTAAATTAATGTAGCTAAAAATTTATTAATTAAATTAAAATAAAATAGATTGAATTAAAATTTGATCATTAAGTAAGACAACTAAATTAACTTCTGGAATGCATCAAAACGATTACAACGACGAATGTCTTAGAATTTGCTGTTTGATATTTTCAAGTGAACTTATTATAAAAGTTTTATTACAGTTTCATATGAAGTTGGAAAAGAGTGAATTCCAGATCATCCATCTAATATCAAAAATTAGTAATAATGTTTATTACAAAGCAATTTTGATGCATTTTAGTAAAATCAGCCTTATAATTGCTATTATAGTTTTATTTTATTGTTAAAATTGAATAAAATAATTTTTTTTTTTAATTTAAATCGTACACTTGATTCGATTTTAAATATATGTATATTATGTTTTCGAAAATACATTGCTAGTTTGCAATACCAGTAACGATGAATTTCCGAAAACATGAGTAATTAACGTAATTTAAAGCAAAAATTTTTAATTATTTTTATTTTTCTTTATGAAATTTTAAATTTTTAAACTTTATATTTTCAAATTTGCTTTAAATCAAAAAAAATTTATTTTATTTTCTTTTTCAAGTATTTTTATTGCTCAAATTTTCCTTTATAAATTGTGAATTAACATGAAATAAAATTATGTACATTTAACTTTTCTAGAAAACGAAAAACAAAAAAATATATATAAGTGGTAATTAATTTGATTTTAGATTTAAAAACAAAAAAATAAAATACAAGACTTGAAGCCTTTTAGAATTAATCCAAAAAAAAAAAAAAAATTAAAAGATAAATAATATATGAAAATCAAATAAATTTCAATTTTTTCATATAAGGGTATTTCTTTTTAAGGATGTATTTTAAGCAAGACGACGAAAATATACATATATAGGAGTATTACATGTATATGTAAAAAAAAAAAAAAAAAAACTTATAATATGTTTCCGATAAGAGTGAATGCACAATATTTTTAAATTAATGAATTATTTGTAAATACATAGGCAAAAATAAATAAAGAAAACAATTATGAATATTATATTGAGCTAAAACAAAAATAAGAAGAACAACTATTATGTATAAATTATTTCTAATTAGTAACAACAAAACGAAAACACAAAAAAATTTAATAACACAGAAAAAGAAAAAAAAATTTAACATTAAATGCATTTTTTTAAAATAGTGATGGTGAAACATAAATTAAAAGTAAATAAAAATAAAACAAGATAAATTAATAAAATTTTTTTTTGTTTATTACCTTTCTTTTTTAAATTCATTTTCAAATTTAAATTAAATTTTACAAGAACAAAGTAAAAAATTAAAATTACTGATTAAGTAAATTCAATAACTAATATAATTACTGTAAAAACAAAGAAAAAAAAATTATACATTATTACCATGAGACGAAAAAAAAAACAACTAAATTAATTTGAAATAAACGCATGTATTGAAGAAGACAAACACTATAAAATAGTAACGTATTTGTAAAAAAAAAAGAGAAATTAATTCTTTGTTATTATTTTTATTCCCCGTAGATTTATTCTACGGTTAGTGCCTAAACAAAAAAAGAAAAATGAGAATTATATATATTTAAAGTAAAAGTTAAAAACAAAAATAAAATAATGGAAAAAACATTTTGATTCTAAGGGTATATTTTTAGTGTTTTTATATATAAAGTAAAACAAAAAAAAAATAGAAATTATCTTTTTTTAAATAGAATCTGATTAATTTTTTTTTTAAAAGATTACATTTAAATTTTAGGATAACTTAAAAGGTATAAAAACCAAAACATAAGATCATTAAAATACAGATCGGGTAACGATCATGTATCATGTTCATAATTTTGATGGATGTTCTAGAATTCATTTCTATGAAATACAATGTAAAATTGCAATACAAGGTGAATTATAAAATATCTATTATTATTATTATTATTTTCTGTTCCTTTTTTTGTCATTTGATTTACGCAGGACTGTACAATCGAAAATTAGAAATTTAAAGTAGTCAATTTCATAGAAAAATGTTTCTTTGAAGACATCTTATGTTTTATATTTTTGTTACGAGAAAAGCATAATAAAAGCAGCCTGATGATAGCGATAGCATAAATTTCATGTAATGAATATTGAATAGGCTCGATGGTACAATGAGCAGCAGATTTGAACATACATCGCTATTTATAATATATTCAGCTTAATATTTTTGAATATTTTTTGCTGATTTTAAGTACCAAATTTTTATTGAATTAAAAAGTGTCATCATCTTCGACACATTGAATATGGATAAATTCAAAAATACATACATCACTGCCTATTTGATGCGATATTTAGCTTAAAATCACAATACGCTGGATATAGCATCAAATAAGCAGTGATGTATTTCTGAATTTACTCTATATGACCAATAATGCGTTGCTGACATCAGTCTCAGATTTTATCAAGAACATTTTATAACACGCATATAACAGATATATATATGTATATATATACAAATTGAAATTTCTTAGAAATTCAAGTAAAATATCTTTTCTTATTTGTATATTTTTTTCACAGTACATATATCTACTACTACCGCATAGCTTAGTTGTAATAAATTTAAAGAAGAGAAATAATTAGAAATAAAGTAAAAAATTTTAGAAAACAATATGTAAAAAATCAACTATCGAAATTACATTTTGAGAGCAAGGCATACGTATTCGATGTTCGTAAGGTTTTTTTTTTGTGTCTCCCTTTCATTTTTAAGTAAAATAGAATTCAAAAACATCACATGACTGTCATTTGTAGATATATTGAGCGTATTAAGATTTGGTACGACTGAATATTCGTAAATAACAACCAATTGATGTTTATGAATTCTACTTAAATATTTTCAATAATTTTCAAATAACATAGCAAATCTTTAGCTAAGGAATTAAGAACAATGATAAAATAAGAATAAAAATTTTTTTTTTAAATATTGTACATATTCTGATGAATGCTTACACATTATTGATTGTTAATTACAAATAATTTATTTAGGATAACTAACATTTAAATAAATACAATAAAACAAATCTGTAAAATTTAAAAAAAAAAAGTTTTTCAAATTAATTTTATTAAGAAAAATTAGATTTTTTATATATTTCTCCAACTTTAATCCAAGTTTTTTAAATGTAAAATTGTAAATTTTTTAAAATTATAAAAATTCATCAAAGGCTTTAATAGTAATCGAGAAAATTTTTTAAGGATTTTTTTTTTTTTGTTTTTTTCTAAGTACATAAATTTATTTTTTATCAATAAAATAATGATACAAATATCTTTTAAAAACTATGTACGTACACTTATTAAATATTTATATAAAAAAAAATTGTTGACTAATGACTAAAACTCTACTTAATTAATTATAATAAACGAATTGTTTCAGAATTTTATAACACAGAATGGAAACACAAGAAATAAAAAAAAAAACAAAAAAAAATTAAATAAGTAAAATATAAAAATATAAGTAAAATACGTTATTGTAAGTAGCCAAGAAAAAAAAAACAAGTAAAATAAAGATAAGAACAAAAAGTGTACAAAATGTCTTACGATTTATAAAGAAATTTAAATTTTTAAAACTAAGGATTATGATTACAAATTTATGATTAATACAACAAAGAAAAAAAGTATTCTCTAGGCGTTATCTAAGGTTTAAAAATAATATTAAAAAAAAGAAAAATTATATAATAATTGCCTTTTCCTTTCTTGTTTTTGTTTTGTTTCTTTTTTATATACATACATATATTTTATTGTTTTCAATTTTTATTTAGGAAACACATTAATCGACTGAGAATCATAAATAAGTATATATTTAAAAATTATACATAAATGAAAATCGATTAAGGTCAAATAATTATAATTTTATATTTAATGAAAAAGAAAAAAAAAAAACAATAATAATACTAATTAGATTGTACTACATAGAGAAGACACTTTACATTACAATATAAGTGTATATACTATATACAATAAGTGTATATGCATAATCTAAAATAGAGGATATATCATAATAATTTTTATCTAAGCCCAACATATAAGTTAAATAAAACTTTAAATATAAACAAATTAAGATTTTAGAAAAAACAAAATTTAAATATTAGACAAATGTTAAACACATATAAATACTACACTTAATTCTTTTTCTTAAGTATTTGATATTAAATTTTTTTTTAAAATTACAAATTAATTACAAATATTACAAAATAAATTGTATGCCTTCTTATGAAACATAAAAAAATTTTTTGTATATACCTAGAATTGTCAATTCAAGATCATTGTTTTTACTTTTTTTTATTTTGTATAAATTTTTTAAATTTATTTAAATTGTAATTATGATAAATATACATACCCATGGGTACTTTCATGAATGCGTCGTCGACGTGTGCTACGACCCGAGTGCGATGGAATTGTAATTTGAGTTGTCAACTGTGCATGCACGCATTGCAGTAATTTGAAAGTAATTGAATAATTTTTATAAACTTTGCAGATTGTTTGAATTAATTAACCTGATACATTTCCACGATTGCACTGGAAAGAAATTTATGAACTTGATTTAATTTTATGCCATCAGCGTCGACGACTCATTTATGAAAGTACTCCATCATATGAGTTAAATTCGTTAAACGAATGATTGTAAATTGTATATCTGCTGTTTACGATCATTTGATGTTTGTGAGTTGGTTATCATAATTTGTATTTCTCTCTAAAATGAAAGATTTTAATCACAATTTTAAAAAATACTAATAAATTAAAGTAACAAAAATAATCATTATAAAAGAAAGCAAAACCATTGAACACTTCTTTTTCAAAAAAAAACATTTTTTTTATACGAAATATACATACATATATAAATAATAATGGTTTCTTTTATATGAAAATTTAAATTTCAAAATGAGAGAAAAAATATAGAAGAAATAATAGACATAAAATTGATTATATAAGTACATAGCCTAGCACATGAAAATATAGAAGGAACACTGATATTTTTGGATTTTAATTTTGACTCATAAAAGAACTTGAACAATTTATTCAAGAAGAGATTCTATCGACTTCATAAACCAAAGATTGAGTCATGAATGTATGTTAATTATTTTTCTTTAGTTTATTATTAAATAAATAGTGTTTGATAATGAAAAAGAAAAACAGACAACAAATGTTCGTGATCCGATTCTAAATTTTATGAACATAGAAGTTACTCATTTTTTCACTTATCTGATATTTGCAAAATTTTCTAAGTCAAATTTGGGTGCAGAAAAAATTGAATTCAAAAAACAGTGTCCCTACTGTATTTCTATGTGCTGTGATGCATGATAATAAAATGTTAAATGTTCTTAATCAACTGCAATATAAAAGAAGAGAATTTGTTTATTTTTTTGGTTTTTATTTATAAAACAATGTCGTTCTAATCGTAACTTTAAAATTATTAAAATTTACATTTGAAAACATTTTTTTTTTAGAATAACAAAAAAGAAAACGAAAAACAAAAACGAACAAAATAAAAATAAATATCTAGCAAATATAATAAAGTCAATAAACAAAAACAAATGTTAATTCACAATTTTTTTTTCTTTTTAATAATTAAATAATAATTAAAACCATCCAAATATACGCAAATTGTTGTAATAAATGAAAACATAAAAAACAAAAAAAAAATGTACCTACGTCCTTAACTTGTTTGTAACATTTTTAATTTTTAAATAAGTAATAACAGAAAATAAGATAACGTAATAACAGACATTTTCCATTTTATAATTAATTTTTTTTTATTTTTATTTCGTATACTTCGACATTATTAAAACAATATTATAAATAAGAGAACTTGTAACTAATGTAGCAAAAGTGAAATAAAATTTAGAGAAATACTTTAAAAAAATTTAAGAAAAAAATTATAACACATAAATATGAGAAAATTAAAAATTTTTTGTATTTTAAAACAAGAAAAAATAAATTTAAATTTAAATAAAAGGAAAGAATCAAATGCAAGAAATTTTTATGTTATCAAAAAATTTAGCAAATAATAATAATTAATAATACTAAATATTAAAAAGGAAAAAGGGAAAAATAAAACACGACATACCCACACATATAAACATAAAACAAGAGATAGTGTTTGAAATAATGAAAAAATGTAGAAAAAATTTTTTTTTTTTAAATTTAAAATTTTACTCATAAAACGTAAATAAAGGTAATAAGAAAAAAGAAAAAGATTAATAAGTAAAATAAAAAGTCTGTTAGAAATATGATTATGAATGTATGTAAAAAACAAAAACATAAAAGTTTAAGCATATTATAAATAATGATTAAAAAAAATTACACAATTATATGATGAACCATATAGAAAATAACATTGAGAATAAAAATTTATTAATAAAAAAAATTTATTGTAATGAGAAAAATGATCTTTTTACTGTTATAACAAGGAATTTGATTTTTATTTTGCTTTATATTTTAGATTATTGTTACACTTGTAGAATATCTAAACAAAAATAACAGAAAAACTTTTAAACAATTTTTTTTTTGAAATTGTTTTTTTTATGATCGTTTAGCAAAGGAACTAAATCATTGCCTGTTTGATGATATATTCAGCTTAATATCATAATACGCTGGATATCGCATCAAATAAGCAGTGATGTATTTCTGAATTTACCTGTAAACTTAAATATTCTTCGTATTACGACGCTAAATATTTACAATTGGCAATTATTTAATTTTCATGATTTAAAATTTTTTAAATGATTTAGTTTTTCATGATTTAAATTTGAAATTTTACTTTTTTCTATATATTCTATTTTATTCTCTTCACATTAAATGATTGTTTTCAGTTTCTTTTTTCAACTTTTACTATAAATTCTCGTCAAACACAAAAAGCAACATAATCTTAATTAACCAACAATAAAATTTTTAATAAAAATGCGATTAAAAAAAAACTAAAAAAAGAGCCAAACACAAAAAAAAATTACTTACTCTTATTATAATTAAATGATAAACATATATGCAATTATACATGTAATGAAAAAACATTTTTAAAAAAAATTTAATATTGAAAAGAAAATAAAAATCAGAAAATCGTTTTAAGTACATATAAAAAAAATTAATATACAACAAAGATACATACTATATAAGTATATATATATATATATATAAATATACATAAATATTAATTAGATTTTCAGATTAAAATAAAGAAAACAAAACAAAATATAAAGTAAGTATAAAGTAAAATAAATTTGATTTTTTTTTCAGGAAAGGAAAAACAAAAATAAGTAAATAAAATTTAGAAAAATAGGAAAATAAAAGTAGAAAAATTTTAAATTAATTTTTTATTTTGTTTTGTTTTTTTTTTTAGTTTTTTTTCTGATGAAAATTTTATATATATATAAAATAAAGTAAGTGTAGTAATTTCGAAGATTGAAAGAAATTGAAATAAAATTTTTAAAAAAATGCAGTTTATATTAATTATGAAAAAAAAAGAAAATAAAAAATAAAGATAAATTTATAAATGTTTTAGACATACAAATTTAACACACAACAAAAACAAAAAAAATATTTTACTATAAAATGTAAAAATATAAAATAAGAAAATGGTTAAAAAGAATTTGGAGGAGAGAAAATTTTGATTATTCATTAACAAAATAAAAAAATAAATAATTAATTATTTCATTATATATTATTATTAATATTATAATTATTATTATTATTATTATATCATTTTATTACTTATTACAATGATTATTACAATTTATTATTATTATTATTATTTTATTACTACTATTATTATAGTATCATCAATTTTGGGTAAAAACAAAACAGAAAATAAAAAAAAGAATTTTTTTAGGAATACAAAAAAAAAAAACAAAAATTAGCAAAAAAAATTATATATATACACATACATATATATATTACAATATAAGTTTTATATTAACAATTTTTATTATTATATATATATATATATGAAACAAAAACAGAAAAAAAAATAAAAATATAATTAATGATCCAATAAAAAAAACAACCTAAAAAAATTAAAAAAAAAATTTATAGAGAAAAAGACCTAAAAAATTACAAAAAAAAAGGAAAATGGAATATTGTAAATGATAATTACCTTCGTTAATAATAAAAAAAATCAATATTGAATTTAAAAAAAAGAGAATTTAATTTGCTAGACTCATTGATTTTTACAATGAATGGTACTTTGTAATCAGAACACTTCATTATCGGCATTAGCTTTGTAATCTCAGGAGCCTACACATATATACATATGTACAAGATCTATAAAATATACATAGATCTATATATATGATCTATGTATATTTTATAGATCTTGCATATGTACATATGTATGAACACACGTATTATATCTGCTTAAATAGCAGATATATGTATGCCACGGATATATTTATACTATACCTGCATATAAGTCTTTCCTTTGCATTTATCTTGTCTAACAAAGCTTTGATGGATGCAAAAAAATAGGATCAAGGAAGAAAAAAAGATATGCAAGCAAGTCAGTCTCAGGAATTCAGATTTTTGAAATAACATAAAATTGCATACATTGTTTGAAACTAAAAAAAAAAAAAAATTAAATTTGCATTCAAAAAGTAATATTCAGTAAACGTGAATTTTAGTTGAAATACTTATTTGATTTTGTTTTTTTTTTTTTTTTAAGCTTTAAAATCTTCAAGTTTTCATGTATTCTGACTCTTGCTTTGAATATTACCGTATACTGCTATGTTTCCACATCAAGTTACCTCAACTACATACACATGTAGATTGTAGGTATATCATTTATTCGATCTTCATTGACTCCCCAGTCCCCAATCTTCACTACTTTGTTTCATTTCAACATTATTGAATAACATTATGAATAACGAAAAGTTTTTAAATAACTTTGTATGTAAACTGTAAAGTAAAAAACATGTAAAAATTAAAAAACTACAACTACAAAACCAGAACCAGTATTAAATAATCTTTTCGAACAGGTGGTCGTCACAAATGGATTTCTTTGTTACGTGTTGAATTTACAAATTTTATTTTCTCAAATTTATTCGCTTTTCTATTGTGATTTGTTTTTTTTTTTTTTTTTTGTTTTTTAATTTGTGATTTTTATTTATTTTCGACTTAATTTATTCTACATTATAAAATAATTCTAATTTTATACTTTAAAGTAGGATAAAATTATAAAATAAAAATTATTTTTATTAATCGAGTCCCATGACAAAATCGTGTGTTTAGGAGCAAAAAAAAAAAAACTTCAAGTTCGAAAGAAAATTTTTAATAAATTTAAGTAATTTTACAAAATTCAAAGGTAAATTGTAAAGTAAAATACTTTTTAAATAATTTTAAAAAACAATTTGATGGTTCAAATAAGTTCATATTATAAAAGATGTTAGATCACGTACGGATGTATGTACATATTTGTACGTCAAGACCATGTTAAGATCTCTGGAGTTACATCTGGGGCTTATAAGTTATAAGGTACATACATATGTATGTACCTATGTACGGGAATTGATGATTTATTTTCTGAAAATCAATACGGGGTCTTCGATAACTTGTAATAGCCAAAATATAAATGGTTTATATATAAACAATACAATAAGTTTCACTTTTCTATAGTTTCCTGTTTTGTGATTTACGTCATCTGTATTTGATTTAATTTTATAATAAATATACCTGACTATTTTTAAAAGATCATGTGCTTACGTATACATTTACTATTTGCTAAAAATAGAGAGGTTTTATTATTGAATATCATTGAAATTATAAATGACAGCCGTTGTTATTAATTATTAGTACATACATACGAATAATTAACATAATTGTACATACGAATAATTTACAACAAATCAGATGTAGAAGTAGAAATATGAATATGATGAATAATACAAATTGTGAGCGTATGAAAAACCCAGGGTAAATTTGAAAATGCATCTATACATAATTGTTTACAATTGCAATAACAATTGCTTTAAAGTTTAAACACAATGGTTTAAACTACTTGATTATTAATACATCCATTCTATACGTTAGAGTTACCACAATTCTCAAAATTCTCATACAGTATGAGATGAGCTTTTTAAATATCAATATACAGTGATGCAAAGTGGTACCACTTCAAGTAATCGTCATAAGACCTTAACTTAACTGCTTACTGCATATAATTAGAGGACAGGGTGTACATATGTACAATGTACATACAAATGTACACATCTGTTTATACATATATAAGGCTTGAATAAATTTCAGATATGTATGTATGCGTGAAACATGAAATTAACGAATTTTGTATGTATGTACATATATATACGGTTTGGTTTCACCTTCATAATCATATAACTTCATATTTATTGTTGATTTATATTTGTAAAGTTTTAAACATGTAGGTACTACGTATAATCTCTACTATATATATAATATACGAGTATGTATGTATGCATGTCTATATACATATATACATCAGTTAATTCTTTAACACATGTGTATGTATCTATTTTCTATACATTGTATAAAGTATCTTAAATTTTTTTTTTTAATTTAAATTTTTGCAGCTTTTTACTATTTAAACAAAATTAAATTTTTTAACGAATTTTTCAGGTTGCTGCAAAGTAGTTGACTTTGATTTCAAATTCACATTGAACTTAAACGTTTTTTTTTTGTTTATTTTTTACCATACACACGTTATTTCTAAATTTTCAATGTGCAGAAGATATTTTGTATTGCATATACGTATATATGCGTGTGATACTGCACGTTAATTTCTTTAGTTGATTATTTATATACATACATAGATAATCAGGCTTTCATTAAAATTTTGATTTTATATTTTAGTTAAAATTTTTAATTACATTAGATCTAGATGTCTAGATAGTAAAGTAGATACATATTTTAAGGAATTCAATTTTTAATTACTTAAGTATAACTACTTAATAAATCCAATGTTATAAGAATATCATTATCTGATGTAATTTCATTATAGAAATTATGTTCACATCTCAGTTTGATTATATAAAAACTGTAACGGCCTTTAGGGTTTAGGCCTTTAGATGGAAATGGTTGAGATTTTCAAGTCATATGATACAACAAAAAATTACAATTGAAAATAAAATATTTATACTTTGTCTACTAATTCGGTGCAGTTAAGGTCTATGGAAACACGTCCTTTTTCTTCTCTTATAATTTCTAATAAGATTATCTAACAAGCAGTGTTACCACAATTTTCAAAGTTATCATATAATACGAAATGAATGTTTTTTAATATCAATATACAGCGACGTAAAGTGATACTACTTTATGTCATTTCCATAAGGTCTTAACTGCACCACCGAATTAGTAGACAAAGTATGTAGATCAAATCTTTAAACAAAACATATCTAAATTATTTTTGATTGACTCAGCTTTGATATGAAAAACTATTTATTACACTACTGAATTTTTTTTACGTTATATTAAATCGAATTTTACACTTTAGAAATGAAAGGTTGGTTTGATGCATTTCGAGATGATGGAGGGCCAACTTTGTATTCATTCTCAAATCGAACACCAGTCACTGGAGATGTGTCTATTATAGCTGTATCAGTACTTTTTGGTACAATTTATATAGCATTTTTAGTTGTTTTTCCAGGAGTAAGGAAGCAAGTATGTAAAAAGCATTTAATTTAAAAAAAAGAATGTTGTTAACAAAAATTCTGATTACAGAGATTTACAACATTTGCAACAGTAACATTGAGTTTGTTTGTAGGTCTTGTTATATTGAGTGAGTGCATTTATTACTTTACCCATCTTTGCCTTAGTATATGCATTATTTAGGCATGTTTAGTTGTAAACTTAATTGTTTTCTTTTCGTTTTTAAGTTACACGACTCGGTTCGGCATGGCATGTAGCTTCAACGACCATTATTGCTCCATACAAGGCATTTTCACGCGAGAAACTTCCGGCTCGTATTGGAACTTACATTGGTTTAATGCATGTTAACATTACATTAACTGGTAAACAAAAATGATCCATTTATAATTTGTTTAGAAAATCTTATGTAAAAACTTCTTTTTATTTTATAAACAATAGCTTTGCCCGTCAATAACTGGACCGGACGAGATATTGATTTTAATGAACGTTTCAATTGGGAAGGTGCTAACGAAATGGATATGTGCTATAAAAATGCACTAAAAAAGGGATTACCATATCCGATTTTAACTGTTGCTGAATATTTTAGCTTAGGTCGTGAAGGTTTTTCTTGGGGTGGACAATACCGAGCTGCAGGCTACTACGCAAGCATTTTACTTTGGACATCATTAGCTTCATGGCTTTTAATGAATCTCTTATTAATCGCTGTTCCCCGTTATGGAGCTTACATGAAATGTATGACAGGATTCTTATTAGTTTGTACCAATATTGGTTACTATGTTATGTTACCCAAACAACCGTTAGTCATATATATTGAAGGCGGTATTCTTGAATTCAAATTAGGCTGGTGTTATTGGGTATTACTTGTAGCAGGTAGGTTTTCTATTCACTTATTTTATAAGGATAAGTTATTATTCAAATTTTCAACCGTTTCTAGGTGTTCTTTGTTTGTTTGTTGGATTGATTATATCTGCAATAGATTTAGTTTGGCCTCATACATTTTCAACAGTTCTGGAAGTATATTATGATACACCATACGATCGTCATGTTATCTTGGAAGAATCAAGAGATGTTCGTTATCGCAAACGTAATAGTAAAGGCTTAGAAGATCCACCTGGTTTAGGAACTCGAATTTTAAGACGTCTTTCATCGAAAAATAAAGATACAGCGGTTGGAGGAAATACCTCAGGTGAAGCTCATGATAATAAAGCTTTTCAACATGATGCACCAAAAAGCCCATGGCGATATCCTTTCCGAAAAACTCAACAAATACCACTTCATACAATGAGAACTTTACAAAGAACAACATCACAAGATTCAGGATCTAGTATAGCTTCAGGACCAATAAAAATTTCCCCAATGCATAAGCAAACGTTATCAAGAATGATACCGTAAGTATTATGTATTATATTTAAAATATTTTTTATACGTAAATTAAATTTAATATTTTTGCATTTTCAGAAAACCTGTTTACGAGCGAAATAGAGAAACAGTAAACTGGTAAAATAGAAATTAAAGATTTTATTGTAGTTGCGTATTATGTTTATGTTTTTTTGTACTATTTTTAATCATGAATAATATGCAACTTTTGAATAACAATAATGCATTACACATACCGATTTCAAACAAACTGAAATTTTTAAAAATAATGAAATCTTTAAAATTCAAATTATTTTTTGTAACCAAAAATAACAGTCATCCAAAAATAAAATCTTAAAGTTGTGATTACATAAAAACATTTTAAGACCTTTATTTTTAGAAATTTAAAATGAAAAGAATTAAAAGAAAAAAAAATTCGTTAAATGTATTTACATGTATAATAATACTCCATGTTTAAAAAACGAAATCTAACCTAAGCAGCAATTATTTAAAAAATTCATTTATTTTTATTTATTTAGTTAAATAAAGTTAATATTATATTAACGTGTTTTGAAAATTTTTATTTATCATTTTTTTAGTAATTACTTTATAGTTACAAGAATCGTATTTTAAGCACCACTTATCTAAGTCTTTATCTTTGGCGTCATTTTAAAAGGGTTTCAGACCAATAACAGTTCTTTTTTTATCAGCAGTTGTATTAAATGGGGGTTGGTTCGCCGTTAGATGGACAGGGGGTACCCCCCTAGTATTACACATCAAAAAGATACCAAATGTAATTAACATAAATTTTATTTAATTGAAATAAATTTTTAACATGATAAAATAATCTTATTAAAATATGTATGTATTATAGAATACGTATTAAATTGTATTAAAAAATGAAAATTATTTTTAACAATTTTTATAATTGCTGGATATTTTATACTTTTTGTTCTACTGTTAAAATGAATGTTCGAATTTGCATTGGCTTTAATAATATTTTAAATTTATTATCATCATCAATTGGATTTGAGTCTTCAATATCTTGTAACGTAGCATCATTTAATTCTTGTACTTCATTTGTACTTAACATTTTCCTAAGTAAATGTCCTTGAATTTTTTCATTTATTACGTTATTTTTTAAATTGGAAGTTTGTTGTTGCTCTATCTCTGATTTAAATTGTAAACGTTGCATTTTTTCAAACCATTCATTACCATCAAGGGTTGTTTCTTGTATATCGATTAAATTAATATTTTTGATAATATCTTTCAGATTGAATGTAACAGGTTTTGAATATTCTGAGTCTTCTCCTATTTCTAATAAATGTTCAAATCTTACTAATAATTCATCTTTATGCCAAGGTTCTAGTGTCATAAAATGAATATTTTGCGGAAGAGATAATGATAAAGCTGAGTACTGTTTGTAAAAAACAAAAAAAAAGAAAATGTTGAAAGCAAACAGAAATTTATATTTTAATTTACTTACTATGTTATTGTAGTTACTTTGCCAATCACCGTATGTTTGATTTATCGAACTGAAGAATATCCAATTCGAAAGTAATTTTTTTATTTGAAGAAAACGTTCTTGTGCTTCAATTGTTGGTGAACCAGAATGTTTTGGGCCAAGAATTAGATAATGATGACCTCTAGCAACAAGACCTTTTCCAAATGCTGTTTCATTTAATGCTTCATCAACACCAAATGCATCATCATGTAATAATCTTCTGTGTATCATAATTTCTATAGAGCCGTCTTCTAAACTACTAGCACCTTGAGCTCGATCCACAAGTATCGCGAGACGACTATAATCATCTTGTATGGCTATTTTGGTTGTTACCGGATAATAGTTGCCAGAAACTTTTTCAAGTAAATCTAAATTCCATGTTTCACGATGATCACGTTTTCTCTGCAACATTTCTCGTCCATTTGAATCTGTATAAAATATTCCATTTGATTTAATGTCAGTACTAAATTTTGTAACGATCTCTTTTCCAATACGATCTTCGATTGGAATAGGTCCAACAAGCCATTCAAATTCTACCCAGTTTTCTTCTTTGTAAATACGAATTACTTGACTTATCCAACTATTAAAAGTTTGATGAACTTCATCAACTAAATCACCACGAATGACTTCGATTTGTGCTTTTTTAGATATTGATCTTACAGTATTATTTGGTCGAAATATGTACGCTCCAGATGATCGATTTCTAAATTCTTTATTATCACCTATTGCTCCTTCATAATACAGGAATTCTTGTGATATTTTGCGGTAGATACCATTTGAAAATATTGAGCTTAAAACGCCTTCCGAATCAAAAGTCAAATTTAGATACTAATAAAAAATCATTATTAATCTAATAGAATATTTAGAAATTTATTTAAATAATATTACTTTGTTGCCAACTGTTATTTGATCTTCATTGCTTGTTGGTATTATTTTTGGGGATTGCTTCTGTTTATTTTCATCAATTTTTTCAATGTAATATGATTTATAACCCATTGGTGGCAGTTCACTTGCCAAGAAAACAAGCTCATGAGTAGTCTCAGCGAAACGGAATGGTAAATCTGTCACTGATGATGGTACAGGTACTAGTTGAGATATTACTGGAATATTTCTATAATCTGTAATTTTATAATTTGCTTCAATCACTGGTATCCTTACGTATTGAAAGGTTGAATGTGCCAAAGGATTGTAAAGTGTAACTATGAACTTGCTATTTTGTTCAGAAATGTCACATTTACTAATATTTAATAGTAAACAGCTTTGAAATTCAAATTTATCAATTTTCACGTTTTCCTTTATAGTAAATTGATCTGTTACAAGCTGATTTAAAATTGATTTTGTATTTACAGCACATGCACTTAAACCCATGTCCAATCTTCTCGCATAATCATATGCTACTTTTTGTTTCTCAGTACCTGTGACAGCATCATGATGTTGCATTACACCCATTGCTTCTCGAAGTGAATTCAAATTCTTCTCATATTTTGGCTCATCTTTATTTTGCAATGTTAAGGCAGTTAACTGTTTGCAAATTTGTAAGAAATGATTACCAATACGTTCGAATCGTTTTAGCGTTGGACGAGATGAAAAATATCCAGTCCAGAAGGCATGTGGATCGGATGCATAAGGGAAAAAGTCATCGTCTTTTGTTGGCCACACAATACCAGCATCATATAAAGATTTTAAATAGCATGAAGGCGTCGAATAAAATACATTTATATCAGATTCATTTTTTTGTTTTGCATTGCTATATCTATGAAATGTTTAAAAAAATTCAATGTAGAGAAAAAAAAATATAAATAACTGATTTTTTTTTCATGGCAGAGAATTTGGACAAATTTGAAAAAAGTATATATATAATTGATATAACATTCAATTATGTAGCACTTACTGTATTAATTTATATAAATTTTTATACCACATATTCGCATCTTGATAATTAAAATCTTCACCCATTGTAATGAGGACATTATTGGTACGATAGACTTTTCTCATTTTGTTAACATATTCAAAAAATTCAGATATCTAGAAAAAAAATCGTTGAAATAAAATTAATCTAATGCATTCTATACGGACAATAGTTCTAAAATTAAAATTAACTACACAATCTTACTGTATTTATACATTATATTTGTCCAAATTCTCTTCCAATTTTCAAAAAAAAAAAAAAAAAAAAAAAAAAACTAATTTCTTACTACCTGATCAATTTATCCAAATTCTTATAATAAACATTAGCATCCATATAGGTAAAATCTCCACCCATTGTTAATATTATGTTGTTAGTACGATAATATTGTCGTTGTTCATTAATAAATTTCATAAACTCTGAAACCTTTACATTTATTCTAAATGAAATTCTTCTCAATGCTTAGAATATTTTAGAAATTAATTTAAACCAGTTATAGTTTAAAAAATCCAAAAAAGGTATACAAATAACTTACACGTTTTTCTACATTATTATCAGTGCTATCTTCGCTGTCTATAATGGGCTCATCAGCACATAAAACATCAAAACAAAATCCTGGTGGTGGTCCATAATTATTGTATAAAACACCAGTGAATAAATCGGAATTTTTATCTGTAAAAAAAAAAAAACTTATTTTATAAGGTATTTTATAAGGTATGCATAAAAATTGTACTACCTAAATTCTCACTTCCATGCCAAATCATTTCAGCTGTTTTTGTTTTTAAACGATTTTTTTTATCTTGATAATCTAAACGTCCAAAAAATAATCCATCAAATCCCATTTGTGCGAAAATTGAAGCCATTTCACGTGAATGACCAAAAGGATCTATTTGCCAACCAACATGAGGTCGACCACAATCACCAAATGTATCATTAAGTTGTTTTAAACCCCATGCAAACTGATCAATTATACTTTGATAATGTGTAGTAGCTTCATCGTTCATACTCCAAGCACCGCCAATAAATTCTAATTGACCCTCATCAACCAATTGCTTAACCTGTTCTTTTAGTTTATTTGTTTGTTCTTTCCACCACATGAAGAAAAATGCTGACTCAACATAAATAAATCTAAAATAGTGAAAGTATATATTAGATGAAATTTTGAATTAAATTTTTGTTCGATTTCTTACCTTTTCTTTGGATCTTTTAGAAGTTCCTGAATAACAGAATCAATAATGTATTGTACACCGGCTTTTTGGATTAATGTTTGACTTCCATAATAATATTGATCAACAGTTTTAAGCCATCCAACATCATCATGAGTATGAGGGACGATATGAACATTTAACATATTTGGCTGCGTACGTGGACAACTCTAATGCAATAGAAAATAAAATGAAATTTAACTTCAAAACCTTAAAAAAATATGTACGTAATTAAGTTAATCGGACATGACCTCTGAACAAAGATTTAAAATTATAGTGCTTAAGTCTAAAGTAAGATGCTTATAAATTGGATGAAAATTATTATCACAATCAATGTTTATCAATTAAATTGTAATGAATGACGAAAGATCCATTGATAATTTGTGATTACACTGTCTAAATATATAGGAATAGCAAAAGAGAATTTAAAAAATTTTAAAATTTACCTCATATCCACAAACATTTTGTTGAATATTTTCAATTGGTAAGCAAAAACAAATTTTAATTAGAACGAAAAAAATATTAAATTTTATTAAATGTGACATTTTAATAAACAATGAAATATGAAATTCTAAATCACATCACATTACAAAGAAATAAGATTTAAATACAAAATATAAAAGCGAGAAATTCTTAACACGATTGAACGTATACAAGTGAATTTTTAAACTGAAATTAAAACTGAAAGCTTAGTTACTAAATGCTAATGGTGCTGCAGACGATTACTGATTACTGATTAGGCAGCACATGGATGATTGGATGGATATCGATAAACGATATGCAAATGCAAATGCAATATGTATATGATGGCAATGAAAATTGAAGAGAAAAATATAAAAGACTAATCCAGGCCAGTGGCCATAGCAAGTAGCAACACCGGTAAGACAGAACCAAAAGAATATAGATACTAACGTACAAGAAGAGAAAGATAAATTAGACTAAAAAAACCAAAAGAGATGCTGATATTTTCTAAGAAAAAAACAATACATAAAAGCATTAAAAAACAAAAAAAAATGCAGTATGAATGCCAAAATGTAATAGTTCTATATATCCCATTTAAAAAACAGAGAAAAAAACAATCACTCGAAAATGTATAACCACATGTTTGTTGTATTTGTATTAACCACGTTTTCCTGGAACTCACTGGAGTTTTAAAATCATATAAAATTTACCTATCCGTATACAAAAATTCAAGTTCCTGGAACTCACCGAAGTTTTCATACACGTGAAAATTTAATTTTTGTACATGATTTTTAAATGAATATTACTATAACTTTTTTTAATTATTTTCACATGACATTAGATGCAAACTATAACACAATATCTAAATATTCATAATTATTGATTAAAATTCATATCACACACGATAAAAATATATTTTTCTTCAAAAATTGTAAACACAAAAACCTCCATACAATTCAAAATTTTATTCAATAATATTTTAATTAAAACTTTTTGATTCGTCAAAAAAAAATATATTACAGTATATCTAAACATTTTCACTTTAAACAGATATTAAAATAATTGCATGACATTATTTATAAAATAGAATAAATTATTTAATTAGACAAATTATAAAGTTTGTTTATAACACATTAACCCAACAACACTTAAGAATTCTCAGAACTCACCGAGAAATTGTATTTTTGTAAACAAAATAATTCTCGAGACTCGCTAGCTAGATTCGAGAATGAAACGATGTAGTACATGCGGTCTATTCTGTACTTCGCGACTATCCTTTTTCATATACCTCTTTTTCTATACGCGGTCTACTTCTTTCAAAATGAACTGACCTGCACCAACATTGCATTAGTATTGGTGCAATTTTATGTTGCTTATATGTGTTAGTTTTGAATTTTGGCTGCACTCACTCCCATACTGTGCCCATTCTTGTTTTAATCTCTATTCTTTTGCACTAACCTTGTATATTTTGTAGATCTTGCAAGTTTCCTTGTGTAAATCCCCTCGTTCGTTTGTGTCTATACGTCATATTTGCTGCAATTTGCATTTATTAAAATAATTTCTTTTTCACTAAATTTCTGATTTCACAGACATAATTCATTCATACCATAATATTCATAATACATTTTTTTAATTTCTAAATATATTATATTTGAATTTTTTTAATTTAAATTTATTTATCGATTTATTTACTTGTAATAATTTTGAAAATGTGTAAGTGCAAAATAAATTTACATTTTTATGTTAAATACAAATTAATTAAAGTTTTCCATTTTGTTGTTTTTTTTTTCTTTTTCAGGTGAAAATATAAATTTTACATTTAATTTATATAATGATGAAAATATAAAAAATGATTTAACTAAAAAATTATATGAATTACAAAAATCTGGAGAGAATTGTGATTATGAGTTAAAAACTGAAGATGGTCATACATTTAAGGTTCATAAATGGATATTAACTACAAATAGTAAATTTTTTGATAAATTAATTAAAACTAAAGAATTTCGTGAACGTAATGAAAATAAACATTTAATATTAAAAAATATATCATCAAATATATTAGAGAAAATTATTAAATATATGTATACTGGAGAAATTGAAATTACATTAAATATTGCTAAAAATGTAATTGATGCATCAATGTTTTTAAATTTATATAATTTAACTGAATATGGTATACAAATATTATATAATAATGTTAATGATAATAATTGTTTGGATTTATTAAAATATTCAGAAATATGTTATCAATATGGTGATAAATTAAAAATGAAATGCTTATATTTTATTTGTAAGAAATTTAATAATTATATTATATCTGATGATTATGTTAAATTAGAAATGAATACAATTAAATTATTGCTATTACAAGCAATTAAATTTAATATAAATGTAAAAGATAGATATTTAGCTGTTAAAAAATGGATAATGTATGATATTGAAAAACGTAAAGAATTTATTGAATATTTAATGGAAGATATGCCATTAGAAAATGTAGATTCAAATTTTGCTAAATCATATATATTTAATGATGATAATCCATTATTAAAATCATATGGTTTAAATAAGAAATTAATAAATTTATTATCTAATAATTGGGAACAATTAAAACAAACACCAGAAATAATTGAAAATTTATATGGTATCACTGATAATAATATGCTAATATTATTTGATGATAAAAAAAATGAATTTTATGAAATTGAAAAATTTTTCAATAATAATGATAAATATATGAATTATGGTTTAACAACAATTGATAAAAATATTTTCATTAGTGGTGGTGAATTAAATCATAATGGTTATCCATTAAATACATTTAAACGTTATTTAATGGATAAATACACGTGGTATCATAATTTACCATCAATGAAAATATCAAGAATTAATCCAAAATTAATGAATATTGATAATAAAATTTATACTTGTAGTGGTATGGAAATTCATTCATCAGCATTTATTAAAAGCATGGAAATATTTGATATAGGAGAAGAAAAATGGTCATTAGCTGAATATGAATTAAAAAATGATCGAACATATCATAATAATTTATTTGATGTATGTAAATTAGATAATTGTTTATATTTTATAAGTGGTGATTGTGTACAACGTTGTGACGTTAAACAGTCAACATATTGGAAAACAATTTATTATAAAGATTCAAAAAATTTTATTTTTACATCAATTACAAATAATATGTATTATATATATGGTTTTGGTAATGAATATATTTTTACATTTGATGTACGTAGTTGTAATTGGTTAGATTCTAAAATTAATTATAAAACAATTAATGATGGACCACCAAAAGTATGTGTAATGAATGATAAAGTTTATATATTTTTCATGTCTCATACTACAATGAAATATTCATTGCAAATACGCAATTTATCAGATATGAAATGTTTGAAAAGTAGTAGTGTAGATTTAAATGGAAATAAAATTGAAGCATTATTTTCAATATAATAATTATAAGAATTATTTAATATTGTAAATATAAATATATTAAGTGAACATAAAGAATAAGAATTTCATGTTTAGGAACTTTTTGTTTGAGGATTTTGAGTTTAGGGATTTTATGTTCAGGGATTTCTTACCTTGGGGATTTCGTGTTTAGGGATTATATAGCGTTCCCGTTATGCAAATATAAAATTTTCTGCGACTTAGTTTATTAGTTTATAATTAAATTTTTACATTAAACCTTAACAGTAAATATTTGTTCTGATAATTAATAAATTTTTAAATTTATTACAATGAGTTTAAAATTTTGTTCTTTTGTACCTATCCACATATGAAAACAAATACAATCACTAAATAATTTGTTAAAACAATGGGTGCTATTCAGTGACATTTTCAAAATCTGTAACGAATTGTAACAGATTATAATTTTTACAGATATTTGCAGATATGTACATATGTATTCAAGATGTACATAAGTTACTAATCTTTTCACTTTCCATAATTTTTAATTTTGAAACTGAGTTGGTATTTTAATTTGAAAATGAAAAATGAATTTTGCGAGTCTCGATTTTTTTTTCGAATTTCACAATTCGATTTTTTGGTTTGAATAGAAAACCGAGTTTATAAACTTGACAAGTGGATTCTTGTACGTATGATTTTCCAAATTTCATTTATTCCAAATTTAAATTTATTAACGTTTGATATAACGTACTTTTATATGTTAGAAGAGACAGAGTAATTTAAAAAAAAAAAATTCTTTGTGCATAATTAATAATAATATTTATTTTATCAAATTTAATGGACACAGTAATTATGCATTACAATTCATATTTTTAATCAACTTTTTTTCCTGTTTGATTTAAAGGCATTTGAACTTCAAGGATCTGAAATTAAAAAAAATAAAGTTAAAAAAAAAAAGATAAATAAATTTTCAAATTTACTTTGGTGGTTTGGTTAAAATTAGCTTTCACTTGATCACGATCAATACTATGATTAATAAATTTATAAAAAACATATTTTCTCTTTAAAGATTCCAAAAGTATTCTATCTTCCCCAACATCAAGATTAATTTCATAAGCAGAAATCTAAAATTAAATAAAATTTATTTTACATTATATCTCTTCATTTTCTTTTTAATTTTTATAAAGTAAATGTATTAAAATTGCTTACACATTCTGGTAAAAAAAATTCACCAATTATTTCATAAATTTTTGAATTCTTTATTTTACCATAAAGCCTATATTCAGGAACAATAAATTTTAAATTATTTTTATTGTCAATTAATTTATTATCTTTTGTTTTATTTATTATTTGTTGTTTTTCTTTTATAGTAATCTCTTCAATTAATTTTTTATCATTTTTATTTTCATTATCAAGTATATCTTTTATAAGCTTATTATCTTTTAATTTTGATGGATTTTTATATGAATCATAAACCCTTTTTATATCACGATTTTGTATACGATGTTGTACTAATGTTCCCATTAATTTACGATTTTTTAATATAATCCAATCATTTTCTGATACTTGTATATTATATTTTTCACTAATTGCTTCTAATATAATTGCAATACAAAAATCACGAAATATTATTGATTTTAGGCATTTTTTAAAAAATTCTGGATTTATAGCAATATCACATACATCAACATTTTTACCAGATTTATCTTTTGTTATTCTTGGTGCGCTAACACTCATTGGTACACGATATGAACTTGGTCTACCAGATTTTAATATATCTTCTAATTCATTTTCGGTTATATCTTCTGGTGCTAATATCCCGTTTGTCTGACATAAATTTATAAAAAATTTCTCTTTAGTATTCACTTTAAAACATTTTATACACATTCCTGAAAATAAAATACAAAAATTAACGTTTAATCTATAGAATACAATAAATAAAAAATACCAAAAAAATTAACCGGATACAATAAAAAAAAAAAATTCAAAAAATTTACAATAAAAGCTATAAATATTAGAAAATAAAAATTTTTAACGTGGTACCAGTTTTTGTTTTTTTTTTTTGAAATTTTAATAATAATTATAAAATGATTAAAATTTATATTATTGACTTCAAAATCTTTAAAATAAAAACAAATTTTAAATTTCAAGTAATTATTATTATTTTTTTTTTCAATTTTTAAAATAAAGATGGTCATCTCTCATTAAAACAGTCATTTTTCATTTCATCAATTTACAGTAGTTAATGAATTTTCTTAATCGCTTTTCACGTATTTCAAGTTTTGTGTATTGTTTTATTATTTACATACATAATATATCAGAGATTTTATTTATTTGCTTTTTGATTCACTTATGGATATTTAGCTTTTAAGACAAACATAAGAATATAAAATGATAATTATGCAAACCTTGGAAATTTATCTGTATATTTACAAGTTAAAAAATAAGAAATATAAAAATGTAATGAAGACACTAAAATATTTATAATTAAGAGAATTTAAATCTTTGTTACACATTTTCTGTACATTTTTTTTTAGCTTAGTGCTTTTCTGTTATCTTCATGTGATAAATAAATATCGTATAATTTTATTATTATTTTTTGCGAATATATTTACGTTACACTCAATCTTACAGATAGTGAAAAATATTTTATTTATTTTCAAATTTAAAACAATTAGTTCACAGCTAAAAATGAGAAAAACTAAAAAAAAAATGAATAAATAAAATTACAAAAATGCAAAATAATACATATTTAAGATTTTCAAATCTTTATTTAATATATGAATATTATAGACGAGTCTTTTAATGGTACATTTAATTTTATTAGAAATAGGTCATTTTGATTTGTACATCTGGTATATGCATTTGCAATGTAATTCAATTATACAACGAGTACAGTATTTATGCATTCGATTTTATTTAACTCAATGCAACGTTTATTCACACGATTGAAAGAAGTAGCCGTAAGCTATAAATACATACATGTTAATAATTGATAAGTCATCAATTTCATATCAATAAATTGTACATTATTCAATATTATAATGAGTCTTTTAGTTCGTATGTATATATCATAAAATGTTTTTTTCATATGAAAACACTTCAATATAAACAAAAATTTTTATTTTATCATCGTAAAATGACTTTCATCATAACATTTTCTTACGGTACACATTATCAATCGATTAATATACAAATAACTTTTATAGGGTGTAAAAAAATTTCCTGCATAAATGAAATTTTATTTATATAAATTATGTAGCATTTAAGTTAATAAATTGTGCATTAGACGATTTTTTTTTTCTTTTTATATGTTAATAGTTTTAAGATTTAATTTTTGCATATTATTTCACAATTATTGAAATTTTAAATTTCAAACTGAAAAATACACATACATATTATGTATGTACATACATATGTATGTCTAAAAATAATCCCTTAATTATTTACAATAGTAATATGTTTATTCATTCAAGTTTTCTTCATACAAGCATAAATGTTATGTTCACATGCTATTATTATAATGAATTGAAAACTTTTTAATACACAATTAAATAATAATGTTTACACATTGTATACATATACATATATGTACATAGTAAATTGATAACAAGCTTCAGTTTTCTTTCATATTAAAAACAATAAATGAAAAAAAAAAAAATAGAAGCCAACGTAACCGGTAATATACATATGTAAGTATGTACATACATATGTATATATAATATTTGAAGAATCTTTTTAAAGTACTCTATGATTATTAAAATTATTAACATTTTGATGTCATCACAGTTAGATTAGATTTTCTTTTAAGTTGTCGAACATATATTGTACATTTAGTTTTTGAAGAGCGACAATATAACTTTTATATATGGTATTGGTCAGTTATTTTAATAGCCAGTAAGTCAGTCTTTAACTACCTGACCGTGGAGTTAGTTCAGTTTTTTTCTGTATAAAATTTATATTTTCATTAAAAATATATATACATTTATTTGTTGTATAATTTTACAGTCTGTTTCTTGTTAAAATATAGAAAAGGGGACCAATTATCATCCTTTGGAAATCGAACGTATATATACGGTGTTGTATACGTTTAACGTGGATTATAAACATTCCACAGGTATTAAGAAATTTACGAGAAAGCAAAATAAGATTCTTTTGATTTTTGATTTTTTTTTTTTGCCTTTCTCTTATATGTATATGGTGTGTAATTTTATGATGATTTTGTGTATTTTATTATTTTTTTATATACTTCTATTAAGTATTTAAAGTACCGTAATAAGAATGGTAGTGAAGATACATAGATTATAAAATACAGTGAAGTGTTTGTTACTTATTTTATTCATTCAGAAAAAAAAAAAATATATTAATAAAGAAAAATTTTTAAACGAATATCAAAATAAAAAAAGAAAAATATCTGGTTTTTAAATGGTTTTTAGATAAAGTTATTTTGTGTGTAAATGTGTTAAAAATATAATTGATATAAATTATTTTCAAATATTATGTACATAGGTATATAATTTTAGATAACCTTTTAATTTATATTTTAATAAATAACTCTTCTAAAACCGGATAAATTCAAAAAGATTAGAACTTGCCGTTTAACTTTATTTTTGTATTTAATCTTTCAATTAATTTAAATTAAAAAATTAACAAAAATTCTGTGTGATAATTCATTGTGTGTACCTATATACTGTTGTTAGTAATACAATGAGTATAGAGATCATTATATATGAGTGTTATTGCTATGTATGTGTATGATTAATTACGCGAATGGTTTTTTAAATAGTTCAACGTTTTATTGACTGTGTGATGACTTTCAAAAAATTATTTATCTATTTTTTTTTATTCTATCACTTGCTTATTTGTTCTTTTTATTCACGTTTTCGTGTATTAAAGTTAGAAAATAATTATAAAATGATAATTGCACATAAATGCAATTTTGTAGATGATGTGATCATTAATGAAATATTGAATAAAAATTAAAAATTGAAAATAATTGAGCTATTGTTTAAAAATAAGGAAAAAAGAAGTTTGCTCAAATCTTTGTCCAATTTTGTGTCTTGTTAATATGTATTATATTTAACGATAACACGTTTTAAAAAATTACACTGTCTCTAATATAATTTTAAAAATATACATAGGTATTGATTTATTATCAATTAAAACGTATGTAATACATATTAGAAAAAACAAAATTTTTTTCCCAACAAATTCATCAATCAAATCAACCAATAAATAGTACAATGCCATGTATAAAGTTTAAAACACAAATAAATAAAAATAATTATAAAGAGTATTACAATGTTTGATCATAATGTATGATAAATAAATAAATAAATAAATTTAATCAAATTTTGATATCTTTGTAGCGTGACATACATAACTGAAATATGAATTGTTGAAGTGGTTGGAAAAAATTTGAA
This sequence comes from Anthrax anthrax, assembly GCA_963971155.1. NCBI lineage: Eukaryota > Metazoa > Arthropoda > Insecta > Diptera > Bombyliidae > Anthrax > Anthrax anthrax. The sequence goes on from OZ020119.1 coordinate 27,364,553, forward strand.
ACTGTTGAAGTAGTTCATTGAATAAAATAAAAATTAAAAAAAAAATAAAATAAAATAACAAATTATGTATACGTTTACCCAAAAAAAAAAGTTTTAGAATTAAATTAATTTTCAATTAGCACGAAAAATAATGTATCATAGTAAAACGAATAGAATTTATATTATAATCACACGTTTTTTAAATGATTAAAATTTTTGATAATTATTTGAACAATCGATTATTTATTAATTTATGATTTATATTGCTATAAAATTGAGAAAAAATTTACAATAATACAAATCATTGGATTAATTGAAGGGAAATTCAAAAGAAATAAAAATAAATGATGACGCGTGTAGAATACTTGCGAAGGAAAAATATTTAAAGAAATTCCCATATTGCTTATTGTTTAAAATGTATAAAAAAATATCACATGTGAGCAAAAAATTTAAAAAGAAATTAAATTGTTTTGAGGTTTTAAATTTTTAAAAATGTTTATTGGTTATTATAAAAAAATATTGCATATAACCGTCAATAACTTTTAAATTCGTTAACTTTTTGCCAAGCACATATTTTTTTGCTAGTTTAATTATCAATTTTTTTTTTTTTTTTTGTTTTTGTTTCCGTAATGTAACAATAAATAATAATATAAAGAGTTATTTTGTCTCAACTTTTATTTTTTTATTTTTGATTCATTATATGTTATGTAAAAATACTCGAAAATCATTTTTAAAAATAATTATAAAAATTATCATACTTTTGGTTTTTTTTTTTGAAATTAGCTTTGTTTTTTTCTCGATCAAGTATACAATTTAAATATGTTGTAGAAAAATACTTTTACAAAATTATAAAAAATTAAATCTCTATAATGTATTTTATTCATAAAATTATGACCTTCATTATTAGCAATTTAATGAAGTAACAAAATTTGTGTTATTAACAACGCTATTATTATTATATGAATGTTTGTAAATGAGTAATGTATGTACATATGTATATATGTATGTAGATCTCCTTTGTAGAAGCGTTTTACTATGTAATTACACATTTCTAATTGATATTAATATATTAAACATCGTATCAAGGTTACAAACACAGTATTTGAAAAGGAATTAGAAAAATTACAAATATTTGGATATTATGTAATAAATTAATTAAGTCATTGAAAGCAGGTGTATTCGAGTTAATGAATATTTTAAATAATTTTTTTGACAGAATTTAATGTGAAATAAATGAACAATATTTATATGTATGTATGTTCAAATCTGAACATACTCGAGTATGTTATGAATTTGCATTTTTAAATACACACACATCAATATTTTTAAATACATTTGATAACTTTTTTGAATTTGAATTTTTTATTCTTTTGTTCGTGCAAATTTTAATAGAAAAAAAAAAAAAAACAAATTTGTTCACGCTAATTATATAAGACACGTGTGATACACCTTGCGAAAATTGAAAACATACGATTTTCCATGGTATGACAACGATTGTAAATAATATGTGGAGCATTCAAGTATCTTTTACATTATACATATTTTTTTGATGATGATGTGATATGATATCGTAATTTTATGCATGTTATGTTGTTTGTTTATTTTTAATCGTTAATATACGGTTTTGTGAATTGTTACATTATATATAAACATACAAGTACAATTTAAAGACTTGTTTTTTGTTTAAATACCGGTCAAGAGTTTATTTTACTAACCGGTTAATGAAAAATAGAAATATTTTTTCTTGTTATTATACGCTACGTATAAGTATTAATAACTTTGAGTTCTTTACAAAATAATTTTGTTTTTTATGATTTTGTTAGTAGATATATGTTTATCCTTTGTGTTGCATCTTTTATAACAAATTAATAAATAAACAGGTTTATAATAATCATGTTTCTAAGAAATAAAATTGATTTAAAAATTTAAATAAAAAAATCTTTAGAAAATAATTAAAGACAGTCGATGTATGTTAGATTGTATTGAAAATATAATATTAATAAGAATTCAATCTATTGAATGTGCAGTTATATGTTAATTTAAATTGTGAAATACGATTATGTTTGATATAAATTTTATATTGTGATAAAATAAATATTTGCACAAGAAACTTTCAATGGAAGCATAGAATATAATATTCAACTTCAGTATTTTATAAATTATGTATAAAATTGAAAAAATATTAAATTAATAAGAAATATAAAAATCTTCTAAATACTCGTATTAAGACAAGAAAAAATACAAAAGTAATATTACCTATATTTGAAAAAATGTTTTGTCTCATGTAGGCTCTTCCTACAATTTATAAATTCAAGTTTTAAATTCAGAGTTAAACAAATTTTGAGTACCTATGTTTTGTTTATAAAAATAAAATATTAGTTTGTAATAAATAAAATGATCTGTCTAAATAACTTTTTTAAAATATCTTTAAATTTAAAAGTCAAGGTCTAAGCTCTTTTCTAGTCATAGAATTAATCGTCCATTCATGCTAAAAGAATCTTGTTTTTCGAGTTCTAGTTTTTCTATTTTTACCAAAAAATAAAACTAATAATTTTTATACATTAGATACCTATATAATTATGTATGTAGGTATGTACATATCATTTTACACTATGTTATGTATAATACGTTCAAATAACGAGCTATCTAACTTCTAAAACTTGTATTATTTATTTTATTATATATTTGTTTATATTATTTTTTGTATTAAAAAGTGTGTAATTATTGCAAATAATTTTATATTCGTATATATAAGTACCTGGCTCCGGTTTAATAATTTTATAATCAGGAGGTGCTGTATTATTCATTTTTGATGTTTCACCAATACCAAATATTTGCTCAAGCTCTTCTTCAACTTCATTCTGAAATTACACATAAATTAACATCAATTAAAAATAAGTTTGTAATTACAGCTAAAAATTCAATTTATGAAAAAAGAGGTAAAAGTAGAATTTGAATAAAAGTTTTCGCCTCTTACATATGTGTATGTATGTATGAGCATGCGGAGCAAAAATATTTTATGTTTTACTTACCTTTACAAATTTTAAATTCTTTTCAAATAAATTGGGATCAGAATCGAGAAAATTCATATTTGAAGTTATTGTTTCTCAGATATAATTAATTTCTATTACAAATTTTTATTTTAAAAAACACAAATTAAAAAAACTAAATTAGTGCTTGTTTTGATTAAAATGACAATTCAAATTTGTTCATTTACCAAAATATCACTGTTGATTGTTGAAGTGCTGATTGCTAAATGGGAAATGGGAATGATGATATTGAATTTGAATATTGAACAACGTGAACAAGAAATGAACAAGAAAAAAAAGTTAAAGATTAAGAAATGAAACGAAATGGAATAATAAATAAAATGAAATCAAGATATGTATTGTGATTTGTGAACACGAAAGACTCAAAATTGTAAAAAATTGTAAAATTTGCACTAACTGTAGTAGTATGGTTAGTACAACATATTTTTTATTTGAATTATGATCAGTTCGAGTTTGTTATTTGTTCGGTATTACGAGTCTTGAGGTTTGAGTTTGACTTCTTTGAATCTGAGTCTTGCATTTGGATTTGGAGATTTGGAGTTGGGCTTTATAATAAACTAAACTGATTAATATTTTTGAATTTATTGAGTGATTAGTCTCGAATGTTGAGTATCGATTACGTACATTACGTTACATTAGACATTACATTGTATTATATTATAACTTGCATCATGTTGAAAATGTTGACAGTCGAATGTTTCCTTTCATTCTTTAATATGTTGATTTTTTTCTTTTTTGTAGATTCAGTACATTTATTACATACTGTTACCGAATATCGTATTTTGCATAGGTCATAGAGTAGAGACTATTAGATTAGTGAAACAAGTGAATCAAAGGTTCGATGAAACTGAAAATAAGGATTTCTGTATGGAATAGTAGTCAAATTAAGTAAAAAATGGACGGTTTTTGTGCTGATGAATTTTGGGTATAAGATAATAAAATATCTCGTAATAATAAATCTTATAATTTATTTTTTCCATGAGTAGAATGCGACGTTAGCATGGTACACAGATGATCCTGATTTAACTACTTGTTTTCAACAGACTGTGTTAGTATGGGTTCCTTGTGCCTTTTTATGGTTATTTGCTGGATTAGATGTATATTATATGAAAACAAGTTTAAATAAAAACATTCCATGGAATGTACTTAATATAACAAAATTTGTTATAATTATACTATTAGTTATTTTGACATTAGTAGATTTTATTAGAGCGATTACGAAACAAGTTCAAGATGATCCTGATGTATATCCTGTTGATATATATACACCGGTTATAAAATTTTTCACATTTGTAAGTATATTGTTATACATGGTTGTTCTATAATATAGTAATTTATTTTATTATATTTAAATTTCATTTAGTTATTATGTGGAGTACTTGTCTATTATAATAAAAAATATGGAATGAGAACATCTGGTCTAATTTTTCTATTTTGGTTATTTTTAACTGTTCTTAATATACCACGATTAAGAACCGAAATAAGAGCTAAATATAAGCGAGATGAAAATGGGGTAAATGATAACTGGATGGAACATAAATACATAAGTTTTTTGATATTTTTTATTTGTTGCACAATTGAAGTCTTTTTAAATTGTTTTGGTGATAAAACACCAAGGGAGTCGAAATATAACAGGACTGAGGTAATCATATACATTTATATAATTTTTATTTGAAGAAATATACTCATATTTTATCTTTTATGTTCTTTAGAAAGAATGCCCTGAACTTAAAGCAAGCTTTCTTTCACGCTTAACATTTACATGGTTTGATCCGTTAGCATGGAAAGGTTTTCGAAAACCATTAGAACAAGATGATTTATGGGACTTAAAACCACAAGATTGTTCAAAAGAAGTTATGCCCATATTTGCCAAACATTGGAATAGTATGGTAGCTAAATGTCAGGCTAAAGAACACTTATCATCATCACATTCAAATTCTACGGCAGCCAATACAAAAGCAAAATTTTCAAAAAGTTCTGCAACAGTGAATTTTTCAAATCCAAAATCTGATAAATGTAAAAAGAAAGCATCAATAATGCCACCAATTATAAAATCATTTGGTGGTGTATTTTTATTTGGTTCCTTTTTAAAATTACTTAATGATATATTAACGTTTATTTCGCCACAAATATTACGTTTACTTATAAATTTTATACAAAGTAAAACTGATGAAAATTCTGAACCACAACAACAATGGAAGGGTGTATTTTACGCTGCATTGTTATTTTTAGTCGCATCAACGCAAACTGTTATATTAGGACAATATTTCCAACGTATGTTTATCGTTGGTTTACGTATACGTACAGCATTAATAAATGCAATTTATCGTAAAGCTTTAATAATATCAAATAGTGCTAGAAAAGAATCAACTGTTGGTGAAATTGTTAACTTAATGGCTGTCGATGCACAACGTTTTATGGATCTAACAGCATATTTAAATATGATTTGGTCAGCACCATTGCAAATTACTGCTGCATTATATTTCTTATGGGATATATTGGGACCATCTGTACTAGCTGGTTTAGCTGTTATGATTGTATTAATACCAGTTAATGGTGTTATTGCTAATAAAATCAAAGTTTTACAAATAAAACAAATGAAAAATAAAGATGATCGTGTTAAATTAATGAATGAAGTTTTAAGCGGAATGAAGGTAGATTGAAATGAAAAAATAAAATTTTTAAAAAGTTGAATCTAAATTTTTTAAAAGTTGTAATCAAATTTTTCAAAGGTATTAAAATTATACGCTTGGGAGCCAAGTTTCGAACAACAAGTACTTAAAATTCGTCAAAGAGAAATTGATATACTTAAATCAACTGCGTACTTAAATGCTGGAACAGCTTTCTTATGGTCATGTGCACCATTTTTGGTATGTTTTTTATTGTTATTATCATTATAACTTTTTTTTTTAAGTTTTTAAAAATTTTATTTATTAATAAGTTTATTTTTCCAGTGTAATTCGATGTGAATTTAAATTTTATAAAGACAAAAATCCATAAAAAACGTTAAATAAGTAAACTCGAACTTTTTTTTATAAAAAATGTTTTCTTTAAACAAAATTTCTTCGTTTAAATTTTGATTTAATTTATTTATAATTAAACAATTTTTTTTCTCAATCAATTTCAGCATTTTTCTATTTTTCAAATCGTACATATGTATATAATTACTGTTTTTATTTGAAAAATTTTTTCTTTTAAATTAAGGTTTCAATTGTTACATTTACAACATATGTGTATACTGGTGAAGATCATGTTTTAACACCAGAAAAAGCTTTCGTTTGTTTAGCATTATTCGATATAATGAAATTACCGTTGGCTCTTCTACCTCTTTTAATAGTTTACATCGTTGAGGTAAAAATGAAATAAAATTGAAAAAGAAATCAGTACGATAAGCAAACTAATTGATACTCTAAGGTGGTAGAAATAATGACGGAATATAAAATATTTTTTCACATTCTTTTTTATCTATTCTTATAAGGAATTTTTAATTAAAATTCTTTTAAATATTTATATGGAATTCAGGCTGCTCTTTCTATTGTATAATATAAATTGTCTATTTCTATAATACAATAAAAATTTATTTAAAAACATACAATACATTATGCCACGCCCATAAATTTATATATTATATTTTATCTTTATTTCAAATGGATTTATTTGTCTTCATCTATAAAATTTCATAATTTCACAAATTCTTAAAATAATTTTATTTATAATAATTAATTTTCATTTTAACAAAAATATATCATCGGCATTTTCTTAACTAAGAAAATAATAAATAATAACTTTTCTTAATATATTATCTGTATCTCAGGTAGCATTGGTTACTTTTGCCACATATGTTCTTGTAGATAAAAACAACGTACTTGATGCAACAACTGCTTTTGTATCTTTATCTCTATTCAACATTTTACGTTTTCCTCTAGCTATGTTACCAATGTTGATATCTAATATTGTTCAAGTAAGTTTCAAAATTAAAAAAAAAAGAATTAAATGTCTATTTTCTGAATGGGAATAAGGTGAATTTTTAAAAGTGCTTTTTTAATATTTTAAATATTTCCAAATTAAAATTTACTGTTCGTTTAATAATAATTTACTTAATTTTTTTTTTCAAATAACTCTTTAATTAGACTCAAGTATCAGTGAAAAGAATTAATAAATTTATGAATAGTGAAGAGCTTGATCCAGATAATGTTCAGAATGATCCTTCAGAATGTAAGTAAAATACAGATTATAGATAATTAGTAAACATTTAATCTAAAAAACATAATTTAATTTCAGCTAATCCCTTAATTATCGAAAATGGAAATTTCTCATGGGGTGAAGAAGATTTAGTTTTGAAAAATATCAATATAAAAATTCTTGATAGACAATTGGTTGCTATTGTTGGTTCTGTTGGTTCAGGTAAAAGTTCTGTTATATCAGCATTTTTAGGAGAAATGGATAAAATATCTGGTCGTGTAAACACAAATGGTCGAATAGCATATGTATCACAACAAGCATGGATGCAGAATGCTACATTGCGTGACAATATACTATTTGGTAAATCATATGACAGAAAGAAATACGACAGAGTTATAGAAGCATGCGCCTTAAAACCAGATATTGATATGCTATCAGCAGGAGACAACACTGAAATTGGTGAAAAAGGTATAAATTTATCTGGTGGACAAAAGCAAAGAGTATCCTTAGCTAGAGCTGTATATAACGATGCTGATATATATTTATTGGATGATCCATTAAGTGCTGTTGATTCACATGTTGGTAAACATATATTCGAAGAAGTGATTGGACCAAATGGAATATTATCACAAAAAACGAGAGTATTAGTTACACATGGTATTACATTTTTACCATACGTTAATAATATTTTCGTTATGAAAAATGGTGAAGTTAGTGATTCAGGAACTTATCAAGAGCTATTAAATAAAAAGGGTGATTTTGCTGAATTTTTATTACAACATTTACAAGAAATTAATGAAGAGGAAGAAGGTAAAAACAAAAAATGAGAATAAAAGAAAGAAAAAAGTAAAGTGATATTTTCTCTAATTTTTAAATGCAGATATTGATGAAATAAAAACTCAAATTGAAAGTACAATAAAATCAAATGAGTTGCTTGGTAAATTTGAAAGAGCTATTAGTCGAACTAAAAGCGAAAGTAATTCAGATACAGCGTAAGTAATTAATTCTTTCAATGCATCTTTTTTTAAAAGTTGTTAAAACAAAAATTTATTTAAAAATTTTTAAAGTTCAATACATGATCATGATAGTATGAATGATGTTAGTGATCATAGTAAATTGAGAAGACGATCAACAGATCGTCAAAGTTCAATAAAATCGGATACGCCAACAGATATTAAAAAAGTTCAAAATGATGATGATGGTAAATTAATTGAACAAGAAAAATCAGCTACAGGAGGTGTAAGTTTTCTTTTAATAAAAAATAATTTCAAAAATGTGCTAAGTATTTTTGTTTATTTTAAAAATCTTGATTAGGTAAAATTTGCTGTTTATAAACATTATTTAAAAAGTATAGGCCTTACATTAAGTGTAGCTACAGTTGTATTAAATATGATATTTCAATCATTTTCGATTGGATCAAATTTATGGTTAAGTAAATGGTCATCAGATAAAAATGCTGCTAATGATACATCAGTACGCGACATGTATTTGGGTGTATATGGAGCATTTGGTGTTGGACAAGGTAAGAAATTGAATATAAATTTGTATTTATTTTGATTTTTAAAAATATTTTTTAATTTTTATTTTTAAATTTATTTATTAATTTTTTTTTTACAAATTATTTGAAAATGATTAAAAAAAAAACATTATTTTTTTGCCTTTTTTTTCAAAATTTGGTTTATACTTTTTGTTGAAACATTTCCGTTTTATTGAGTTACATACAGGAAATTTGTTTATTTCGGCAGTTTTTTATTGCATACGCTATACAATTTACGCGTGCATGAAATTTTATTTCAAATAATTATTTTGTTTTAATTTAAATACTTTTTTCATCAAAAAAAGGTTTAATTATTTTGGTAATAGGGAAGTAGTAGTTTAAAAATACACTTTACGTTACATTATTTTAAATTTAAATTTTTTAAGTTCTTTTGTTCAAATAAAATAAAACAGTTTTAAACTGAATAAAATATAGTAGATTGAAGTTAATTTATTTAATATGAAAGGGGTTTTAATTAAATCTTAAATTCATTAGTAACATTTTTGTTATATTTTAAGTAAAACCAAAGTAAAACAACAAAATTAATATTGAAAATATGATAAAGATCAGCAAACTTAGTAACTAAAATATACATACATACATATATCAAATTAAATTATTATTTGATTTTTCTTTCAAAAAAACGAATTAAAAAAAAAAGAATTTAATAGTAAATACAACATTAAAAAAAATAAAAGTTCAAATTATTTAAATAAAATAAAAATTTTACAAAAGAAAAAATGCAAAATATTCTTATAACATATTGAAAATAATTAAAAAAAAAAAAAACGCTTACTAAATAATTTTAATAATTTTATTAAATACATAACAAAATTCAGTAAAATAATTTACATTACATTTGTTGTGTAGCATAACTTAGATAATTATTAATTTTGTTCTTTAGTTTCCTTTAACATTGAAACGCTACTTATAATATATTACTAATAGTAGCTATAGCTATGGTTTGTATATAACATAAATTAATTTTTTTATACTTTTTACTATATTTTATTTTCTCGTTTAAAACAAACAAAAAAATTAAAAACATTGATTAAAAAAAAAAACAAAAAAAAAAAAAAAAATAAAAATCATTATATTAGTTTTGGCACATTTCATCGGTTCTTTAACTTTGGCTTTGGGCTGTTTATATTGTGCCAGAGAAACACATCTTGCGCTATTGCGTAATGTATTGAGATGGCCATTGGAATTATTTGATACAACACCAGTTGGTAGAATAATAAATCGGTTTTCGAAAGATGTCGATACTATTGATAATACTCTACCAGCCGTATTTCGTTCATGGTTAATGCAAGCTCTTGTGGTAAAAACAAATATATATATATATATACATAAAAATAAATTAGATAGAAAAATAAAAATAATTAATATTTTAATTGATTAAGAAAACAAAGACTAATAATTATAGAAAACAAAAGAAAGAAATTTTTTTTTAATATGAACAGTTCTATTGTAAATATTAAATGATATATATTATACTATTTCATACTATCGGTAATAAGTCTATTACTTGATTTATATTTTTCATATATATTTGCTTTTTTACACATATGTATATAATCCAGATAATTTTGTTTAATTTTCGTTTTCCATAAAATTACTTTAATTATTTTATTACATAAATTTACATGGTATTTATATATAATTTTTTTATTTTTCATTTCACTACATTAATACACACGTGTAAATTTTTTTTTCATTTTAACGAAAATTTTTATTTTATTTATTTAATTTTTATAAAAATTTTTAAATTATTTTAATTTTTATTTTAATTATATATTTATATATATTTTTGTTTTTAAATTTTATTAGTTTAAATTATAGATATCCCATGTTTTATTATGATTATTATTTTTTTTTTTAAATTCACATAAATAATTATCTGTATTATTTTTCTACATATTACACAAATACAAATATACAACTTCATACTGATCACCACTTAATCAACAAAACAACAAAAACAACGACAACAACAAAATTATATGGTTTTTATCCAATAACCGGTCATCTAAAATGAAATAATTTGAAAAAAAAAAAAAAACCTTAAAATATTAGCGACATTCGTTTACTTTACAACATTATGCCTTTATATTGGAGCATTTAGTGCTGCATACAATTTACATAATAAAGTATTATACAAGGTGATTAGAGCACCGACAACAACATTCTTTGATGTAACACCAATTGGAAGAATATTAAATCGTTTCAGCAAAGATATTGATGCTATAGATAATGAATTACCAGCTACTTTACATGCATTATCGTCGTGTTTGTTTGGGGTATTGTTATTGTTATTAATTTTAAAAAATTTGAAAAATAATGGTATTCTCTAAAACTTATTAACCTATATATGAAGGAGCTTTAACGAAATCTGATATTTTTTGTTTTTTTTTTTCTTTGGTTTGGGAAATAAAATTTATTCAAAATTGAAAGAAAGGAAGAAATTAATAATGCATGCAATTTCCAAAATAAAAAAAATGCATGATGAATATAAAAGGGTTTATGATTATAAATCAGAAAGAATTTCTGTCCTATTAAGAAGATTTCTTTTTTTTTAATTTAACACAACATAATTTTATATAAAAATGTACTTTTCTTTTCCTTTAATTTCGATTACAATAAACTTGTATAACTTCACATACAGTACATAACCGATAGAAATTTAAAAAATACAATTGTAATATTTTTATTTGTTTATTTATTTTTTCTTATTTTCTTTAAAGTATTTCTTCAGTCTGTTTAATTTATTGTATAATTTTCATTTCTATTTTGAATTCCTATTTTACAAATTATTACGTATATTAACTGTGAAAACTCTATTGTCTAAATAGTCTGTTCTACATATACTGCATCATATTTATTGGCAATGGGGACAATGAATGCATCATATAAATTATTTGTAAATGTATTTAAAAGAATATTACATGCCCCGAATGAATTTTATGATATAACACCAAAAGGACGTATACTTGATCGATGTTCTAATGATATTAATATATTAGATTTAACAATGCCAATGAATTTACGAATATTTCTTATTAACAGCTTTAAGGTATGTTTGTATCTAATCAAAACTAAAAAAAAAAAAAACAAAAAAAAATTAATAATACTAAGTAAAATTTAGATCATTTTGCATTTTGATCATGTTCCTTATGTATGTGTATGTATATAATAATGGAATGCATTCAATAAAATTTATATGTTGTGTGTATATGGCATGAAAGAATATTAATATTATTAACATTTACTAATATAAATGTGTTTTCTTGTTAATTTATTTATTTTGTTTAAAAACCTCTAATTTTTAAAATCTTCATGCTTTATTTAAAAATATCCTTCTTCTCTTTACGAAAAGAAATCTAAGATACACGACCTTTTTTTTTATTTTGTTTGTTTTTTAATGATTATTCGATGAAATATGATCTACGAAGTTAATATACTTTAACAAAAGGAGATAAATAAAAAAGAAAAAAATGCATTTTGTGAACAACAGATTTTCTTCTTCTATTCTAACAATTTCAGCTATAACTTCATTTTTAGCGGAATTATCTCCATATTTAGGATGTTTACGTGCTGCCGTTGTAATACATTATGCAATTTTAACACGTATACCAAAAGCTCCATTGAGTTTTTTTGATACAACACCAACCGGTCGTATTTTATCTCGTTTCTCAAAAGATATTGATCATGTTGATAATACATTACCTAAACTATTGGTTGATGCTATATTTTGTTTATTTGAGGTAAATGTAATATAAAAATTAGTTTCATATGTTCCATTTGTGTATGTATACAAAATAACTTATCCTTGTAAAATAAAAAAAATAAATAAATAAAAGAGAACTGCTCTGAAAGTTTTTTTTTTTTAATAGGATTAATTGGCAGAAACAAAATTAAAAACCGATTGATTAAATTTACAATTTTTGTTTTTTCGTTGAGTAGAAATTTATTTGCATAATGTTTGATGTAAGCATCAGAAGATTACTATTTATAAATTTTTTTTTTTATTGCTGATGGTGGTGGCTGAAGTTTTTAAATCGTACCGCTGCATTTTGTTTAAAAAGAAAAAATAACGATTGCTTAATGCTTTTGTTTTTTTTTTTTTAAATGGTGGCTTTTTAGTTTTTATTTTTATTTTTTTTTTGTAATTTTTAATTTTGGTTTTTAAATATCTAACTATAAAAAAACGAAAAAATAAACAAAAAAAAAAAAAATAGTACAAAAATAATATTTCGAATATATGAAATTACATATATAAATTTCAGCTATAACTTCATTTGCTACGGATTTAATACCATATATGGGCTGTCTACATGCAGCTATCATTTTACATTGTATGCTTCTAAAACGCATCTTGAAAGCTCCATTAAGTTTTTTTGATACGACACCAACTGGTCGTATTTTAGCCCGTTTTTCAAAAGATATTGAAGTTGTTGATACTGAACTTCCTCAGTTATTGACTGATGTTATCTATTGTTTATTCGAGGTAAAAAGAAAAATTTAAATTAAAAAAAAAAAAAATGAATAATTAAAACAAAAACTAGATTTAAAAATAGTACAAAATAAAACTAAAAAATATACGAATATATATACACATACGTATATACAACACAATATAACGTAGTCAACGAACAATAAAAAAAATTTCTGTTTTATTTATAATTTAATTTTAAATTTTTTGTTTCCTAGTGTAATTTGTGTAAGTAAATTATTAATTATTTAATTTATTTTTTTTTTTTTAATTTTTATTCAAATAATAAACATGAATTAAAGGAGGACTATTTTGATTGATTCTTATTTATACAAAAATTAAAAAAAAAAAAAAAAACAAAAAAACAAATTACATAAGGTGGTTTATTCTGTTATAAGGATTAAGTCAAAAATTTAAAAAAAATACTCTTTAATGTATTATTTAATTTACATGTACAATTTTAGTAAACAAAAATAAGGAATTTTCAGAAAAGTTCTCAACGTCTATTTTAAATATACATATGTATTTGTTTGAAAATTGTAAATTTTAATTTAGAAAAATTAAGACGCTTAATGAGTATCATATTTTTATTTTTGTTTCAAATGTGCATGTCCTTCTATTGATTTTATTAAATATGTATGTACATATGTATACGTAGATTTATCTTAAACCATAATTTTTTTATTTTTATTTTTAAATGTTACATATGTATACATTATCGCTTATAATATGCTTATAAAAATTTATGAATCGTTTATGATACTTATGTCGTGTGTCTTACATTATTTTCCGTTTACATAAACTTTTTTCCTTTTTTTCTAAATAATTTTCAGAAATTTATTTCACATAAATAAAATTTTGGTTTAAGGTATAATCAAACACATACTTTTTATTTTTAATTTAATGAATTTTATTTATTTAAAAAAAAAAGTTAATTTTATGTTCTTCTCATTTATTCTATTTTACGTACTTTTTTTTTTTTTTTTAAATATGTTTTAAATATAATTTTATTTTAATTTATTTTATTTTTCAACCTATATTTCTTTTGTTTTTATTACATTTTTTAAAAATTTTCAAAATATAAAGATTAGTAATATCTTCGGTATCATTTCTAAATACAGATTTAATCTTTTAAATTATTACTACATATATTTATCGCTTAAATTTTCTATCTAAACAATTAAAAATTTTATAAATAATTTTAACTTAAAATATATATCATTTTATTTGCATTATATTTGTTTTATTCTTATAATACCTACACATATACAACAGACATGTTTTACGTACCAAATTTAAAAGTAAAACAAAAACAACAAAAAAATCATTAAATAAATCAAGTAATAGGTCGCACTATCTATTTTGTATTCATTAAAAAAAAAAAAAAAAATCAAAGATAAAAATAAAATACATTTACATAACGCATAACAAAAATAATAACAGGAATGAAAAAGTCTTGTACTTTCTTTTTTTTCTTAAACATTCAATTAAATAAAATTCATTGTTTTTTTCATTCCTTGGCTTTTTATTTTTATAATTTTTTTTTTTATGTATTTTATTTTTTAAAAAAAATTTCTCAATATTTTCTCACTTAAAAAAATCATAGGTGCTTGCAACATTGGTTGTGATTAGTATATCAACACCTATATTTGTTGCTGTTATCATACCGATAGCAATATTTTATTATTTTGCTCAACGTTTTTATGTAGCTACATCACGTCAATTAATGCGTTTAGAGTCGGTATCAAGATCACCAATTTATTCACATTTTGGTGAAACGGTAACTGGTGCAACTGTAATTCGAGCATACCATGTACAAGAAAGGTCAGTGTACATTTATAAGAGATTATAAAAATTATTATCCTCCATGAATGGAAAATGTATTTTTTTTTTAGGTTCATAAATGAATCTGATGCAAAAGTCGATATTAATCAAGTATGTAAATATCCAAGTGTAATAGCAAATCGTTGGTTAGCTATACGTCTAGAAATGGTAGGAAATTTAATTATTCTGTTTGCCGCATTATTTGCTGTATTGGGTGGTCAAACAAATGCTGGTCTTGTTGGTTTGTCAGTTACTTATGCATTACAAGTAACACAAACATTGAATTGGTTAGTACGTATGACATCTGATATTGAAACGAATATTGTTGCCGTTGAACGAATTAAAGAATACAGTGAAACAAAACAAGAAGCCCCATGGAATATTGAAAATTCAAAATTACCTAATGATTGGCCACAGAATGGTACTGTTGAATTTGAAAATTTCAAAGTACGTTACAGAGAAGGGCTTGATTTAGTTTTGAAAGGTATTAATTTTAAAGTACAAGGTGGAGAAAAAGTTGGTATCGTTGGACGTACTGGTGCAGGAAAATCAAGCTTAACACTTGCATTATTTAGGTAATTAAATACAATACATACATACTTCTATTTTATAATTGCCATATTCAATGTTTTTTTTTTTGAATTCCAGAATAATTGAATCTTCTGGAGGAAGAATTTTAATTGATGACGTGGATATATCAACTTTAGGTTTACACGCATTGAGATCTCGTTTAACAATTATACCACAAGACCCCGTCCTATTTTCTGGATCATTACGTATGAATTTGGATCCATTCGATACACATTCGGATGATGAGATTTGGCGTGCATTAGAACATGCACATTTAAAAGATTTTGTTAAGG
Source organism: Anthrax anthrax (assembly GCA_963971155.1). Lineage (NCBI taxonomy): Eukaryota > Metazoa > Arthropoda > Insecta > Diptera > Bombyliidae > Anthrax > Anthrax anthrax. The sequence goes on from OZ020119.1 coordinate 27,380,480, forward strand.
GTTTAACAGCTGGTTTGAATCATGAGATAACAGAAGGTGGAGAGAATTTATCAGTTGGTCAAAGACAATTAGTGTGCCTTGCTAGAGCATTATTAAGGAAAACAAAAGTTTTAATATTAGATGAAGCAACAGCTGCTGTTGATTTAGAAACAGATGATTTGATACAAGTACGCATAGTACAGGAAATTCACTTATTTTTTTGTTTTTAATCTTGTTTATTAATTTATTTTTGTAGAAAACGATTCGTACAGAATTTGCAGATTGTACAGTTTTAACGATAGCACATCGTTTAAATACAATTATGGATTCAGATAAAGTTATTGTATTAGATAAAGGACAAATAATAGAATTTGCTTCACCATCTGAACTATTACAAAACAAAAAATCTGCATTCTACAGCATGGCTAAAGATGCAGGCTTAACAGCGTAATAATTAAAAATTAAAAAGAAATATTAGTTTTTCTTAACCTTTTCCCTTTTTTTACATTTCCATTGTTAATTTTTAATTTCACTTAAAAACAATCGTAACATATTTTTTTTAACAAATTTCATTTATCATTTTTACTAGCTAATTGTCTAGTTGATGAATTGAATTAATAACATTTGTTGTTGTTTTTTCTTTAATTTTTCCCATTTATTATGAAATCAGTATTCACGTTTAATTTTAAATTCAAAACAAAAAAGAACAAATAATATTACAAATATATATATAAAGAATCTTATGTTCAATTTTTTATGTTTAATCGCTTTTTGTTTGTTTGTTTAACTGATTTTTGTAAATAAAGTAACCATAACTTGCCTTTTAAAAATTAATTACGTAAATTCTAAATAAATCTAGAAATTAAAATTAAAAAGTAAAAAATCATAAATTCGAAATATGAATAGTATGAGTTTAACTGCCTTTTTTTTTAACAATTATGTATGTACATGTATTTTGTAATTTTCATTAACATTAGATTCTTCATAATATAAGCGAAAAAAAAGTTACGTACACAACTTATTAAAAATTTATAAATTATAGCAATATAAAAACATTAAATAAATAAAATATTCTGTTATAAAGTACTTAGAAAACAGGAATTTATTAAGCACATATTTTTTGTAATTTTGTTTTTTATTAAGTTTTTGAGTAAATATTAATAATGAAGTCACAACAAAATCAAAATTATTAAGGAATTAAATAAAACGAATTTTTTAATTTTTTTTTTTCTTTGCAATAAAAAGTAGAAAATTTATTAAAAATTTAATTTATATTATTTTGTACAATTTTTGTACATATTTAGGCGAGCAGAGAGATAACTTTACATATAACATATGTACTTATATAATGTACATAATGCCTAGATTATGGGTAAAGCAATACAAGTGGGAACTAATACATGCAACTTGAAGCAATGATATTTCTTCTTTTTCTTTTTTAATTTTATTGTAGTATAACGTAGTTGTAACTAAAAAAATAAATAAAAACAAGTTATTTTGAAATATTTTATAAATAAATTAATTGATAAAAAATTATATTTTGTATTTTGAAATTTCATAAAAATTTTATTTCCGAACATTTAGAGTATTTTCATAAAATATATGCCTGAGTGGAAATTCTAATTTGTACAGACAGACTTTTGGTGAAAATTAAATAAAAAAAATTAATTAAAAAACCATTGTTTTTAAAATTTTTATTTGTACAACTTGAAAAGAAACAAAACTAAAGTATAAAAGTGGAACATAATTTTCTTAATTAAGCAGCATTTGTTCAATACTATTATCATCTGCTGATGTACTAGCTGCTAGTGCTGCACTTCCATTCTCTAAAAATTCTCTAAGTTCACTTTCTAAATCAACAGATGATTGTGTTTGATTTGTCGCAGTCTCATCTGTTTCAATATCCATTGGAACTTCTGTAGTATCAGATGATCGAATCGTTAAAGATTGACATGGTTCTTGTAGTATTGATGGAACATTAAGTCTAGGTGGAGGCAAGGATGGTAAACCAACTGAAAAGTTAAATTAAATAAAAGTTAATTTTTGTTACTAAGCAGAAAAAATATAATTATATATATTCACCATTTGAAATTCCCATAGCTTTTCGAAGCGCATGTGGTTCTGCTACTGCACCTGGTGAAACTTTTTTCACCATATCAATTAAATTTGATGTAATCGTCATGGCCAGTTGATTCTCTTCTGGCCCAGCGGGAGGCACGTTTGCTAAATGTGATGGCAAAGGTTGGGACAATCTTTCATGCTGTGTATTATGTAATTTTTCAAGAAACGGTAAATTAAGATTTAAATGATCTTGTAATCTTTGTTGAAGTTCCCACGTTTTCATTTCCTGTTCGAGTTCATCCAAGAAACTTGTGTCTATACCTAATTCAGATAGTGTACGTAATTTTCCAAAATCTACCATTACATTACGATATTTCTCATAATCATCTTCATCACTTGCTTTATTAGGAAATTTTTTCTCAATTTCATTTTGTTCAGATTTTTGACGCTGTGATTCATAAAGAGTGGCCATAGTTTTACTATGTTCTCCCTGTGTCAAAACATCTAATAAACGATTAGCTATAATGCTAGCATAAGAGCTGTCTTTTGTAAATTCTAATAAGCTATCAGCGTATTCTACTCCAGTCTCGTCACCTAAAAAGTAAAGCAATGACATTTATAAAAAAAAAAAGAAAACCTAAATTCATCTTGTCTTACCATAAGTACGAAGAACTAATTCTGTTTCCTCTTTATTAAGATTAGCAAATCTCGAATCGAATACGGGAGCAAATGATGAAAATGCACCATAATTCAGTGGTTTAACTATTTTTGACGCGTTTCGCCGGTCTTCTCTAAAACCTTGTAGTTGTCCAGTTCCTTGTTTAAGTTTACCTACAAGTGCTCCCAAGTTTACCACTTTTTCAGGTCCTTCATTTAAATCTTCTATTAGAATTTTTAATGACGTAGTTCCATCTTTATTTGGATGTAAGAAACCCATTTGATTCAATCTTCTTTTAGAAGACAAACGTCTTTTAGCCGTTTCAGCTGCATTTTGAACTTGTGCCAGAATCTCTTCTGGTGTTAAATCATCAATATAAGGTTCAAAATGGGTTTTTGGCTCATTTTCCAATCTAAAAAGAAGTAATAGAATAGAATTTTAGACCAAATTTATTTAAAGTTAAAGTCCTACCTTATTGCTCTACGTTTCTCTTCTTCTTCAATCTGAGCTGGAGTAGGTTCATCTGCACCTGTAGACGCTCCTTCATCTGCTGAATCCACAACTTGGTGATCATCTATGTGATCTTGACAAAGGGGATCAAAGCCAAGTTCTTTCGATGTAAGTTCTTTCATGTAACCTGGTAATGGTTTAAGGCTGCGTAAAATATGGTCGGGATGTAAAATTTTTCCACCAATATGAAGCAGTCTTTTAGCCGCTTTATGATACACTGTTTCCATGTGATTATATCGAATTGCATTTTCACACATTAATTTAAAATCATCATGAAATTCTTGTAAAGTTGAATATTCATTATCTTCAATTTTTTGTCTCATTGTTGAAAAATCCATTGGCTTTGTGATTATTGATGAATAGCCAGGAGCTATATCATCAGTAACAGGCCATGCAAAAAATTGATGAGGATCACGTTTTTCTAAACATCTCAATAAATAGTCCAATAGTTTTGTTAAAGGTGATTTACTTTGTTTTAATTTCAAGACACAAGTTCTTGGTTCACGGCCTGATTCACTTGAAGAACTTGGAGTTTTTGGAGCTTCTAATGTTTTAGGAGTATTTGCCGGACCTGGTGTCGAAGCACTCCCCGGTGTTGACGCAGTTCCGGGCGTTGAAGCTGTACCTGGACTAGCAACTAAATTCGATGCTATTTCCGATATACTTTTTACGGGACTAGCTGATGGTGAGTGCATGCTTTCTTCAAGTCTACGTGAAATTAGTGGTTTTGTTACAGGACGGCTAGCTAAACTATTCTCTGTTGTTATTCCTGAATAGTTCAATATACTTTCTTGTAATGTTATTGAGTTATCATCCCCAAAACTAATTTCTTCTTGGCTAGAATCGTCACGATTATGTCTATGACGTTTTTCTTTATGATGTTTATGTCTTTTTTCACGATCCTTTTTCTTTTTCTTCTTTTTTGATTTTTTCGGTTTTTCTGGATAATCGTCTTCATGGTACGGTAAACGACCAGCAAGTGCATCAGCTGCATTTGGTGGACCACCGTATGATGATGGTGAATCCATTCCGTGTTCTGGAGTTGAACTATTGCCGCCGACTTTTAATATAAGTTTAAGTGTACTTGGACGATCCATACTATATTCTATATAATGTAAAATATAAATGTAAGTACAAATAATTCACAATATTTAAAATAAATATAATTTAGACTCCTGCCTTCATTTGGTAGAATTTACAGCGACAGTGAGTTCATTAATATTATTTTTTTCTATTGTATTTTAGTTTTATACTAGTTTAGCTTAGCTTAGTGCTAGTGTTTAGTTTTTATAGTTTTAAACTTTTTGTTTACCTTCATATCTTTCTCGTCTTTCTGATTTATGTTTTTTATGTTTTTTAGACGAACCCATTTTCTTTTAATTTATTTTAACTTAAATATATGTATATATAATTATGAATTTGTATAAAAATAAATAAAGACGCTAAATTTATCAATATGAAACAAAAGCCAAGCAAGTGATTTTAGTGATTGCGTTGACTTGACACTTGACAGTTGATTTCGAGTTGATTTGATAGTTAAATAGAGATCACAGCGATATTTGATTTGTATTCGATACTCGACCAAATAATTTACAATTAATTAAATTTTGACAATTCTATTTTGCATTTTTTTTGTTACTGAACGTGTTTGCCATTTTCCGTTACTCAACTAGTTTATTTAATTTAATTTAATTTTGGCGCTAGTTTTTTTTTGTCTAATGTGCAGGTGCTGGAGTTTGGATATGGTCAATTTTCCGTCTAGTCTAGTCATCCAATATAATTCAGCTATATTTAAATAAAGTAGAAATAACTATTAATAAAAATTAAATTAATAAATATACGGGTTAAAATAATTTGAAGTGTAATATATATTAAATTAAAATTATAAAATAGAAGAAAAATAAATACATATATAAAAATAAAAAAAAAATGTCATCTAGAGAACAATCATATATAGATGATTTTAACATAAGTGTAGTAAAGCTTCAAAGATTAAAGACCGAAACAACTGAATATGAATTAAATTGTAATTTATCCGTAAGTAATAAATGATTTTATAATTGGATATCTGGCTATTTAATTCTGGTCTTCTGATATATATAACTTTTAAAATTTATAAATTACTTTAATTTCAATGTTTCCTTTATTTATGCACTTACATTCACAGCTTGTTTATTCATCCAGGAATGCATTAAAATTGTCACCAGATTCAATAGAGAATTGCCGTTTTTATATAAATCTTCATAGTTTGTTAGAACATTTAGATCCAAAATCGGATACTGTTTGGACATGTATTTCAATATTACAATATGCCATTAAAAATATTGAGATAAAAGAAGCAATTTTAAATCAATTTCGGTTTTTGAAACCATTATCAAAAATTTTATTAAAAATTGATTCACCAGTAAGTGATATTTTTGTAATGAATAAGAATACAATGTATCTTTTACTTTATATATTTTTTTGTTCAGGAAAAAATCAAATCATTATTAACTTTATTGCAAGATTTGTCGTATGGAATAAAAATAACATGGGAAGAAAAATATGTAGAAAATTTATTAAATATTTTAATTCAATATGCCAATGATGATTTTCATAATTTGGGAAGTATTGCATTATCAGTTTTAATAAATTTATGTTACAGAAATGTTACAACAATATTTTTGTTGTTTCGTTTGATATATTTGCCATCATTTATCAAGAAAATATCAATGTATGGAATCATAGGTAGTAAAATGCAAATAATACTTGATAATTATTCAAGTATAACGAATGTTAAATATTTACATTACTTTATAAAACAAAGTTTTTTGGAAATAGAAGAATCCTTAGATAAAAGGAATACAATGAAATTAAAACATACTGTAGAATTTTTGATTGATAAAGAAAATTTAAAATCTTTAAATATTGCAATGAAAGAATATAAGGATTTCAATGTAGACATTGAAAAAATATTGAAGGTAAAAATAAATAAAATCTATATTTGGAACATAAATTTAAATAATTTTTTATTTGATAGCATTTAGATAAAGAAGAACTGCAATTAACTGGGAGTGATGACGAACAAATCATTAAAAATCAAGCCATCTGTTTAAGTTCAATTTTCGAATTACTAAATAATATTCTTAAATTTGGTATTTAAATACAAAATAAAAAAATTAAACATTTTATATTAATTTTGTAAATTTAATTTAAGATTCAAGTTTACGATCTTTAGAAAAACAAATATATGATTTAGCAATCCGATGGTTAGGATCAAAATGGACAAAAATGAAGGCATTAGAAATAATAACAACAATTTTAGAACAAAGTTAGTAATTAATTAAAATATACATAAGTGTATTTTGTTACTAACTTTTCCCGATTTTATTTTTTAGCGGAAAATTGTAAAGTATTTTATAATTCTCTCAATGAAGTTCTACCCAATTTAGTTGAATTTTCAGAAAGTACCAATGTTAGTAGTGAAGAGGTAATAAAATAATATATATACATTTTTTTTTGGTTTGTTGAAACGTTTTACATAATAATTATTTTGTTTTATTTTCATTTTCAGTTGATTGCATTCTTTAAATTATTAATAGTTCTTTTAAATAAACAGAGTATAAGAAAATCAGTTATTTCGGTTATAAAAGAATCATATTTTGATAAACAATTTTCATCATTATTGGCAGTTACACCAGATTTAATTATTCATAAAAAATTCACTACACCTGATTTATCAAGATATTTGCATTGCTTTCTGATATTAATTGAATTTTTAAATTTTAATGAAGACGGTTGGATGGAAAAAGTTACAGAGTTATTTAAAATGAAACAAATTCAATATGTAATAGCAAAATCAGTAATATGTGGTGATAATGATTTATGTAATATTGTTTTTCAAATAACCAAAATCGAGAATTTTCCATCTATGTCTGTATCAAATGTAAGTAATAAAACTTGATGTTATTTTTATTAAACATCAATAATTTTTTTTCATGTTTATTGTATTACAGAAAATTAGTAAATTAATTCCAAGTTTAAAAACTGAAATATCGACGACGGGTAGCGATACAGAGATAACGGTATCAGAAGAACAGAAAATTGCATTCTTGTTACGAAAATTATGTGATTGTGGGCGATTCAATTTTGATGAAGATACAGAATTAAGATTAAATGAATTAATATCACATATTTCTGAATTAAAAAAAAATGATGAAGTATGTAATAATCTTTTTCTTTTCAAATTATATGAAGCTAAAATGAATTTCTACTTTGTTTTTATGGTTTTAGTTAAATAATTTAGCAACATCAGAATTAATTGAATTATTTAATTATAAAATTCATTCATTTAATAATATTGAGAAAAATTTAACAAAACGTTTAGAAGATGCTAGTGATGAGGTAAACATTTTTGGGGTTTAATGAAAAAAATTTTATTCATTTTCATTTTTTTTTTTTTTTTGTTTTCAGATAACTAATTTATCTCATAGAATTAGTTTATTAACAAGAGAATTATCCTTTTATCACGAGAAAAATTTTGAATTAACTTTGGCACAAGACGGGTACAATTTTAATTAAAGATTAAATTAGATTCTAGAATTTCTGAAATATATTTTTATTTGTAGATTGCAATCAGAAAATGTAGATTTAATAAAGCAACGAAATGAATTAAAAGAAAGCGTAACGGTATTAACAAAAGATTTTAAAGAGGAACAATATAAACTCAAAGTTTATCAAGATAATTTGGAAAGTTATAAACATGAAAAAGAAGGTAAAATTCATTTCTTATTTTATAAGAGATATTTTTAATATTTTCATTCTTTTTTTTGAATTTTTTTTTTTTAAATCAAAGGTTTACAACGTGAATTAAGTAAATATACGGAACGAGAGACAGCCAATCTGAACGAGATTAAAAAACAGGAGGCGAAAATTTCAGAACTTGTAATTTTTAATTATTTTAATCGTTTTTTAAAAATGTTAGTTAATTTTTATTTTTTATTTTGTATAGACATCAAATATACAAAATCTGAAAAAGAACATAAAATTATGTGATGAAAAATTGAGAGAGAATAAAAACTTACTAGAAGAAAAAGAAAAAGAAAACACGAAACTAATAAAAACTATAAATGATTTAAAAGAAATGCATGCAAAATCGGAAAATTTTCTGAAACATGTACAAGCACAATTAGTTGAAAAGAATGAAAAAATTAAACAATGTGAAGAAGAACTACGAGAAACTGAAGAATTACGTAATACAATAATAACATTAATGAAACCAAAACGAAAAAGTAATAGTAAAGCAGAATAGATAAATAAAATTAAAAATGTAATTTGAAGAGTTTTGATTTTAACTATACATTTTATAGAACATAAAAATCGAAAGATTTGTAGTTTATTAAGGAAAATTAATATTGTGGTAGATGTTAAATTTGAGTAAATATTGTATTTTTATTTAAGAAATAAGGTGGAGTTCATGTTTGCAAAAAATTGACTGCAGTACTTAATTTGTCAAAACTAAGTTAGTACTAGCCAAGATCTATGTACTATCCTAGCAGAACACTAATATCGTGCAGCTGTTTTTATGAACTGTCTAATGCAAAAAGAAAGAAGTATACAAGAGATGACGCTTAATAATAAAAACAAGCAGTGATTTTTCATGATTTAGAATACATTTTACTTTGTCTTTCTCTTGTGATGTATTTTTAGACATAATTTTACAGCTGCTAAAATTGCTGTCAAACTTATTCAGAACTGCAAACGTGAACTTACTGCTTTCGCGCAGAAACGAATATGAACGTAATGCCTCTGCAGAACTTACTTAAAACTGCAAACATGAACTCGACCTAATTCTATTGAAGACATAATCAAAAGAATTTAATTTACTGCTTTTTAAATATGTATTTTATATTAATTCTTCAAATTTAAAAAAATTTTAATTTACAATAAATTGGTCCTCGTTGAAAGGTTTAAATAAAACTTTTGACGAGCAAAATTAAGAAAATACAAATTTTTTTAGTTAATATTTTTAATCCATTTTTTATAATATTAATTAGATTTTAATTTAAAAGTAATTTTAGTCTTAATTTAAAAATAAATTTTATTTTTAGCAAAATCTAAGAAATGTTATTTGTTCATTTTTTATTTTTTTGAGTTTTAACAATATTAATTTGGATGGCAACAAATTTTATTTTTATTTTTATGATAATTATTAAATGAACTTGTACAAAATAATACTATAAACAATATTAATAAATTTATTTGCAAATAAGTTATGATAAAATTTTAAAAAGTATCAATGAGATCATAAATATCATGACAGACTGTGATATAAAGTTTTCATATTGATTATAGCTGCTATTATTGCCATTAATATTTTGATTAATATTACTTTCGTCATTCTTTAAAGATTGCCGTTCTTCAGCACGTACAGAACATGAATTACCACAATTGGATGTTCCTTCACAAATATCACAGAGTGTTGACTTTGGTGCGTTGTAGAACATTCTTGCTTTGCGTGCTATTAAAAAGATATTGAAAAATTGAACAACTAAAAAATTTAATATCCCTTTTCTATTTACCATTATCATAATAATCATAAATTATAACAGGAACAGGTCTGTGTTTTGCAACTTTATGAGTTTTATGCGCATCTAATGTTGGACAAATTTCCTTTCGATCTAAGTAATCAAAATAAATTACAACAACTGTGTTACGTCTCTTAGTTTCAACTTTCTGCGAATTAAAAATACGGTAAAATTTAGAATATTTTTTTAAAAAATAAAGAAATTTTTATAAGAACTTTTATGCGTTGGTTTGCTTCTAGTGATGGGAGTGTATCCATATCTACAGTAAAACCACTAGGTAGTTCAATTTCCATAACAGCCATATTAGAACGACTTGGTCCATCAGGTACAGATACAAAGCTGTGATTATTAAATATAAAGGCAAAAAATCAATTCAATTGTCCTATGAAACAAAAATTAAATCCTAACTTACCTTGTACAGATCGATAAATGTAAGTAATTTGAATGTGATATTCTATTTACTTGTGGATCTAATGAAAATCTTGGCCACGCTCCAGTTACATTTGTATTGTATTTATATGATATTTGTGCAAGAGCAATACCTCTACCTGTAGCAGTTATCGTTATATTACGAGAAGATGGTGGTAACTATGAAAAACTAAAATGAGTACAGACCATATTTTTATATAGTTTAAATTTACCATATAAGACTGAAGTACAATAGAATTTTCATCATTTATATTCATTCGTGTTTCAACACCAGTTCCATATTCGAATGTAACTTGAGTATTTGTACCTTTGTTTGGTAATTGTTCAGCAAATTTTGTTAATGCTTGTAATCCAACAACTGTATCTTGTGTTGATACGAAACCACCGTTTGCATTACGTTGATCTAATAACCATCTTAATATTGGAAACGCATTTGTAATCAGATCACTTTCGAGAAATGCTAAAGCTGCATATGCTGTAATCTCATTATTCAAACTTCTTGTTTTGTTATACCATGGACTCTTTTTTTCAAATTCAGGAATCGAAAGTTCCCACCACTTTTTGCCATCTAAATATACAAAAGAAAACACATTTGTTTTGAAGTAATGAATGTGGCATTGTAATACAGGACAAAATTTGATACCTTTATTCATTGCTTTACTATCTAATTTGTACATGAAGTTTATTCCTGCATTATGTTTGGCTAATTGTAAAACGTACGTGCATATTGCTAAAGAGAAGAGATCGTCGCTAGTGTCCAAACCTCTTACAATGTAATCGAGACCTTTATTAATGGTATTTTTGTAATCTGGAATTTTATTTTTATTTTCGATGAAAGCCAAAAGAGTGAATGCAGTTAAAGCAACTCCATCATTAGCAGCACCATACTCTTGGTCGATTGTGTATCCGATTTCCGGAAAACTACCATTTGGCGCTTGAATTCCAGCTAAATAATCTAAAGCGGATTTTGTCACATTCTCATCGATTTCTGTATATTGTGTTGCTTCATAGAACCAACGAGCTACGTAAGCTGTTAACCATGTACTACCGTTCTTATCAGAATTTCCAAATGGACTAAATGATCCATCTGAATGTTTGAATGCTAATTGACGTTGATAACCAAACTCTAGATATTGCTTGGCTTTTGCTTCAATAGCTGGTGAAAGTTTACCGATTTTCTGTTTTATAGAAAACAATTTTTTAAGTATCCTATATTATATATTCTATATTATTTTGCTTTTATTTTTGAATTAAAATTTTACCTGTAAATATTTTAGTATTAAAATATTTGGTACAAAATTAATCATATTCTGTTCTCCACAACTGTATGGCAATTCAACGAGTTTATCTAAATTTTTAATTGTTAAACCAAGAAAATCACCAACAACAGCTGCTTCAACATGTACCGATTCAGGAACATGATTTTTTGGTATATCTAATGTGAAATTCATTTTTTGCTCTTTATTCGATTGAAGATCGAGAAGAATTCCTTTACTAATGGTTATCGTTGAACCTTCAGGCTCAACAAGAAGATTTTTTTCTAAAGTATCTGATATAGTAGCACTATTCGCAGTAACTTTTATTAAGATTTGACCAATTTTTTTCGGTCGTATTATGAACGTTACTAATTGAGAACTTTTTGCTGATATACGAGTATTTCGACGATGATATAATTCAATTCCTAAAAAAGATTTTAAATTTTCAAATGAATTTTTAATGTTTTTTTTTAAGTTGATGTGATATATTATTACTTGGAGTTTCTTCAACAATTTCGTTATTAATTTGTGGAAAATCAAACTCTTGTGCAGTATTGTACAAAGTCACTTCACTATCAACATCTCTGTCCATATTATTGAATATCATGAATGGAATTGAGAGTATTTCACCTGCAAATTTTACAAGATTAAAGAGAATTAATACAACTAAAAATTACAGATGAAATCAAGTTATCTGACCTTTTTTCACAGAATATGGAAGATCAGTTGTAATATAAAATTGTCTATAAGTTTCAAGCGTTCTTGGAATACTAGTGATTCCCAATCCAGTTACAGGATCTAGTGAAAAGCCAGTCAACATCCATGTAGTTAATGTATTTGGTAATTTTTTGTGAATTGAGATCCGTCCTTCGCTTCTGTAGAGCAATAGTAAAAAAAGTAAAAATAAATAATATAATGGTATAATAAAAATCAACTGAATGAAATTCAAATAAAAATACAAACTTACCCTGATGATGGCAAATTTACAAATAACCATGTATCTGCAATATCATATTTCACGTGTACACGAGGATGATTCCAAAATGGTTTTGGTATACGACTAAATGCGTATGGTCCAGCTAAAGGTGGTCTTGTATTAACTTCGAATTTATGTGCTGGACCAATATCTGTCTTTTTAATTGTTGTCATTTTACCACCAGAATCATCTTGGGTTGTTGTTGGTAATGATGATGTTGGACGAACTTTTTTTTTTAAAGAGAAGAAAATAAAAGAAGAAAAAAAAAGAAAATTTCACTAACCAATTTGAATCAGATTTTACATACCTCGTTCGAAATAATAATCAGAATTTGTTAATGTTATTACACCAGATTGATATCCTGGTGACCATGTTGGATTACTTTGAGAATCTTCATCCACATCATATAGTTTTAATTCATTAAAAATACCCTTTGAGGTAAAATCGTTACCTAAACAAATGAAACATGAAAATAACAAACATTTAGAATATAGAGATCGGCTAATAATTTGTATGCAATTTTATAACAACCATTTTCAAATGACATAACATTTTGATCAACTGCCATTAAACCGATAAATGAATATGGTTTCGTTGTAATTGTAATATCGATATCTTGTCCAGGTGAAGCTCGGCTTGGTAAATCAATTTTCATCTACGAAGAAGAAAAAGATAATAAATTTTTTTAAGTAAAAAATTTTTCAAACAAAATTTCTTACGAAATTCCATAAATCTGTTCCAAACTCAATAGTTTGTTCATCGAAAACAAAATTTCCATTTTCAACAAAATATACCAATAATCGAGCTTTTGGTACCATTGCAAATGTAGCCAAAAATTTAAAAACGTGGTAATTAGTACCAGGAACCTGTTTTTTTTTTTTTTTTTTTTTTTAGAAATTTGGAAAGAAAATTAAATGTAAATTCATGGATAAATAATTCAAAATTTTTTTCTTATTTTATTACGTCAATAGTTCTTGATAGAAGAATATCTCCACGCCCTGCCAATTGAAAAATTAAATAACTCATTTTTTGATTTGATCGAACAGCAACTGAAACTTCTTGATTTACCATGGGACTAAAATAAAATACAATGATATGAAACTAAAAGAAATGTTAAATTTAAATTTCGTACTCACGTATCAGTTAAAAGTTCAGCTTGTATGTAACTATCAGAATGTGTCATTTTACGTTCAACTACACCAATATCTGTTGAAACATCCAAATATTGAACCTATGGATTAAATTTATAAGAATTTAATTGAAAAATTAAACTAAACTTATATTGATCATATTATCTTACTATAATTGAATGATGGTCATCTGTATCATCTTTAGGTACCGTAAATTTTAATTTTGTTATTCCCCTATTATCCAATTGATAATTAGTTTTATTATAAATTTCATCACTACCATAATAACTTGTTAAGTATGCAGTAACTGATTTTATTGAATCTTTCAAAGGACTTCCATCATATTGAAATACTTTAACCTGTAATAAAATATAAATAAAATATTTATATTTAATTTCATTACAAATAATTTCTAACCATTGCTTCAAATGGTAAACCAGGAACATAATATTTTGGTATTCTAATTGGTTCGATTATGTAACGATCTTTATGTATTGTTACTATAATTGTTGTATTTTGTTTTCTACCAGTTAAATGCTCTTCAACAATTGCTTCTAAAAATATATCACGTTGATAATCTTCTTTAAATTTTAACTCTCTTTTAATATCAAATTCAAAATATGCTTTGCCATCTAATTGTGCTGCTTTACGTGTTATTAAATCATAAACGAATGGTTGAATTGAACCAAAGAATTTTGGATAAACTGATAATGTTACTTCACCTTTAATTGGTTTACCAAAATTATGTCTGTAAAAAATATATAATTAAGTATATAAATTGCTTTTAGAATAAATGAATTTTTTTTTTTTTTTTTTTTTGTATTTAAAAAGTATTGTAGGTACCTTGCTTTAACGGTAGCTTGAATTTTTTCATCTTGATAAACAACATGCTTTTGTGATTCAATAATGATTTCAAATTTTGGTAAAACATATTCAGCAATTTCAAAATGCTTTTTATGAATTTGTCCCATTACTTCAACTTCAATTGTCCATTTACCTAATACTGGCCATGTTGATAATTGAAATTCATCTGAATAAATATTATTCGTTATTCGAATATTATTTAAACGTTTTATTCTGTTATTATCAGCATCCTACATATAGATAGAATAAATATATTATAATAATTATTTATTAAAAGAAAATACAATTTTTTTTTTTTTTTTAATTATTGATTTCATTATACTCTGTCCACTAATATTATACACTTAAGGTCTTATGGGAGTACATATTTCTTTTTTCTTCTCTTATCATTTCTAACTAGACTGTTTCACGAATAGTATTACCACAATCTACAAAGCTTTTATTATATATCAGATAAATTTTTTAAAAATCAATACATAGTGATGTATAATGGTACCACTTTAAAAAATATCCATAAGCTCTTAAGTGCATAATATTAGTGGACAGAGTATAATGTATGTATGTATATACCTTAATATTGATATTAATTTTTTCATTAATATTTGCTGGTCTCAAATTTGAATCTAATATTAATATACGATATTTAACGATATCACTTGGTTTATACATTGATTTATCTGTTTGTATTAATACTGATAATTGTTTATCATCATAATGTAGGTATGTCTCATTTCTAAAGATAACACCGTCTAAACCTTCAGCTGTTAGACTATATCTATCTGGTTTTAAATTTTCAATCTACAAACATATGCAATAAAATGGAATAAATTTTCTTTTTTTTTTTTTTTCATTTTTTTGTATTATTTTTTCATTGCATACCTGAAATCTTACTAATTCTGTTGAATATGGACGTACATCGACTGTTTTAAAATTCGAATAACTTGAACTAATAATACCAAGTTTAACAGTTGTTGGCTCAGAACTTTTATGTATACTTACAGCTACATGATATTCTGAATTAGGACGTATTACATTTGGTGCTATTATTGAATAAAATCTAAGTAAATAAATGAAATGAAATTATGAAGAAAATTATATTTTCATATGTATTTGAAAAATAATAAAATTAAAATAATTAAAAAAATTTGTTTGAGAAATTATTTTATTTGTATGAAAATTTTATTTTTTTATTTTTTTATTTTTTTTTTTTACAATTTACTTTCAAAAAGAGTAACCCATTAAAGAAACCGGAAATAAATAAAAATAAAAGGAAAAAATCTAAGCCAATGTAAAAAGTATCCATTACAATAAAAGTATAAACACTTGCATACAAGTTTATATGAATACATTATGTATGTGTGGTTGCAAAAACATGAAACGATCTGTTACTTATTTTTAAATGTAAGTAAATTCTATATTTATGAAATTCATAAATTTTCTAAATGCATACATGCAATCAAGAGAAGGAAATTTATTTTTTTCAAGGTGAGAAAGTTTCTTTTTCGTATTTTGTTTTTCTTAACAATTGTGAGAAATGAAAGTAAATTGACTTCAAGAAAATTTGCTTATGAACAAGAGAAACTTAAATGGAAAAATTGAAGAAAAACAAAGAAAATGTAATTTTTTATTATTGTATTTTAATTAAATTAAAATCGAAACAAATAAACAAAAATATAGTTTTTTTGTTGTCATATAAAAAATGAGGACCTTTTACAGACGAATTGTATAATGACAATTCTGTGCAATTGCATCATAATATTTATTCTAAAAAAAGTAACAACCAAAAACAAGTAAATAACGAATGACATAAAATTTTAATTATTAAACAAAAAAAAAAAAACAAAAATGATGCATAACTTTTATTTATCTATTAGGTCAAAAATACACTGTAATGAGCAGATACTAGTATATTGGCATGAGTATGCGTTAATACACATAAAAATGAAATATTTACAAAACAGGTAAAAAAATGTATTGACTCATAAGGTCATATGTATATTAACGAGATACGTAACTTTTATATGAAATTTTATGTACCAATATTGTAGAAAAAAACAGACTTCATTCATTATGTTTGTAGGTGGAAAACCACATAATCTGAATATTAATCTATTACACATACGTGCGTTTTTTTTTTTATTATGTATAAATATTTATTCAATTATTAAATTTAGATCTATACTCATGTACCTACATATGTACATATATACAAATGTATATAATAATATTGTATACAGGAAAAATAATGAAAATACACCAACGCACAATTTCATGACATAGGTACCATATTTTTGCAATTTTTATGAAATTTTTTTAAATATTGAATTGTTATAAAATTAAATAATTATGTAACTATTGTAACATAATTCAATTAAAAAAGCTCAAAATAAATAATTATTTAGAAATAAATTTGTTTATTTCATTCAATCACTGTAATGTGCATATCACAACAGATTTAATTGCATATTTATATCAAAAACCTGCATTGTTATGTTTGAATCAAAATAAAAAAAAATCTAAAGATTAGAAGTATTATTGTTTACTAAATAAAACAAAAATATCCATCATACAGCAATGTGATACCGTCTTAGAGATCTCATTTATTTCAAATTTTTTGCAGTAAAACCAGTTGTATAATAAAATAGCATATATGAACATAATAATAAAATACAAACCCTTGGCAATTGATAATTTTCAAAATTTGTAATAGAAAATAAAATGTTAAAAATAAATACGACATTTTTTATGAATTTTTGAAAATATTTTTTTTAAATAAAATTTGATTTAGAAAAAAAAAATAAATAAATAAAACAAAGATACACTTTACACGCGAAATTATGAATTTAACAAAAATACGCGAAATAAACACCTGTATCTGATAGGTAATATGAAAAGACTGTTAAAGCACAATTTTGCAGGTAAGTAGAGAAAGAGTATTATAATAGATCAAAAATATATGTTACTTTATTGTTGCTATTGCTGTTATTTGCTATTCTTGTATTTGTTGGTATTATTGTTGTTATTAAATTTTATTTAAAAAAAAAATTGAAAAAAAATTGAAAAAGCAAAAAGCATAGCTAAAAATTTTTTAATAACAAACTGAATCCATAAAGAGTGTAAGAGATCATTGTACATTTGTATTTGTGTTAATTTTAAGTAGCTTCTGCAAAAAAGGTAAAAACGATTTTTCTTACCCGTACCACACCATGTAAGATAATTCTCGAACTTGTTTTTACATTTCAATAAGATTACACAATCTGGTGATTGCAAAAGCTACAATGGGAATAGAGTATAGAGTATAAAGCACTCAAATCATTACAATGGTAGATTTGCTGTAGAGTATAGATTATAGAGTAAATATGGTGATATGAAGCCAGTAGCATCTATACAAACAAATACAAGTTTTGCTTTTGCTTTTAGATTGAACACATACCTGTATGTTGTATAATAAAATAAATTAATTTGTTATAAAAAGTTTTAAGATAGAGTTAGACATAATAATAAAAAGAGAAAAAATCTTTAAACTACGGTTTGAAGATTGTTCAAAGTTGGTTGTTTTGTTAAAATTTGAGGAACTTGAAAAATTTTTCAAAGAAATGGCAGTTAAAGAAAATACAAAATGTATCTATTATACGTATACCTATATCGCCATAAAAGCAATTTAAATTTTGAATGGTTATCATAGAGATAGTCGTCGATGTAAAAATTATGTACAGGTTGTGTATATATTCATTTAAAACTCAAGAAGTTCATTTTTACGTATAAACACTTGAAAATGAAGTGGGATTCTTCACACCAAGAATTAAATGGGAAAAATAAATGATTTCTCTTTTTTTATTTTTTCACTAAGAAAAAAACAAAACAAAATAAAAAAATCACAGATAAGTGTTTCTTTAAAATCTTTTTGTTTAGGTCGTGTAAGAAGAGATGAAAAAAGAAATGTTCTTCGGTTCTTAATAAAATTACAATTACAATTATAAGTCATTTGCTATATTAACTATACTTACTTATAATTTTGAAATAAATTACGATTTTAAACGATTTTGTAATTCAATTATTAATATCAATAAAATTCTATTTACAAAACCATTTCTTTAATAAAGTAACGGTTAAAATAGGACTTATACGTATATACACAAGCATATCTGAAATTTAATTTCAGGTATATATATGAAATCATGATTTGCAAAAATGCATAATTTTAATTAATAAATTAAAAATTAGTTTGTTTTTTCTTTATCATACTCTTCTCGTTATATGAATATTAGGAAAACCCAAAATAAACGTTACTCCTGTCAGCAGTTTTGGAAAACATTTTTTTCTCTAAAATTGTGTAAATAAGAAAAATATTTATTTTTTTGTTTTTATTACTTTGTCATATTTTTGTGTGTTAAATTTATATGAATGGAAATACCGACATTGAAATGTAAATAAATTTATCAAAAATAATTGCATTTTTTTAGTCTGTAAAAATTGATTTTTGCTTTTTTCAAATAAATCAATTTTATTTTAATTTATGTTTTTGAATTATTATAAACATATAAATATTTTGATATACATATATTCCCAGTGTTTCCCAATCTAAAATTTAGAGGATGTAAAATATACGTTATTTTGTAATCGTATGTGTACCATACGTCTTTTTGATAAGTAATGAACATGCGCAATAAAATATATAAATATATATATACATATGTATATTAGAAGACATATCAAACATCTTTTTAACTGAATATAGAATGTGCATCCCTTTAATTAAACCAAATTATAAATCACTGTGTTCAGTACTAACATACAACAAAATTATAACCGAAATTTTTAAATTTTTTTTTTCGTTAATTCGTAATTCTTTTGAATTACTGTTATAAAAAGTTTTCAATTCAATTTCCTTATATACATTTTCTTTCATTTCTATTCCATTGAATAATTATTATTATATTAAACTCTGGTAATTCTATAGTAATTTTTCTCACAAATTGGCTCAAATATAAATTTTAAAAAAATGAGTAAAAATTTTCTATGTATAAAAAAGCTTTTATGTTGTTGTTTGTGTTGTTAAGTTTATACTAGTTGATGATCTCATCAAATTTTCGTATTAAATATATCTTTTATTACACCATTTAAAAAAATAACAAAAGCTCAAATTTTCCAATATATCATTTGATATCATAACATAACATACAATAATTTGTTTTTGTTGATCATTTATCATTTGTGAGATTATTTTAATATAATTTTCAAAAGTAATAAAACTCAGTGAGATATATTACATATTGCATTTTTGAATGTATTTTTGTTTATACGACATATTTTTACATAGTCATTTTTAAAAAGTACTTTTGTTTGTAAATATAAGAACATTTAAAATTTACGTATACATACTCTATACACAGTGTACCGCATTTCGCGTATAATAATTGTGTGCTGGAACTTTCAAGTGCAAAATCAAGGTTGTAAAGAGTATATAAACAAAAGTTTTTTACAAAACTATTACAACTAATAAAAGTTTTATTTAGATTTTTGATTTTTGTTTACATTGAGAATTTATCATCATAATTCCAATAAAACCAATTTACAAGAAAGAAAATAGTCAAGTATTTTTTTTTCAAAGAAAGTATAGATTTTCCAGTTAAAGAGAGAGAATTTGAAAAATCACTTCATTCATCAGTTTTTTTTCCATATTTTTTTTAAATTGAAAAATAAACAAAAACCTGTTATTGCCGGAAAATGTAAGTATATTTATTTTCTATATTGTTTATTTATGTTACCTATTTAAATTATTAGAGTTTCGGGTTAAGCATTTTAGAATCATTATTATGTAATAATAAGTCGCAAAATAACCCCACTACCCGACTAGAAAAAAAAGTCTATTTTCCATTTATTTTGTTGTTTTAAAAATTTTATTTTTATGTTGACGCCTAGAAAAAAAAATGTTGTCTTCTATTAGTTCTGGTAAAAAAAAAAATTATTATATAAATTGGTTATTGTTGTTAACATACATAAAATCTATTTTTGATTTGAGTCGAAATTCTGAAATACCACTTTATAAGTTTATGCCATACCATTTATTAAATACTAAAAGCTGATTGATATGATGACTTACTTTAAATCAAACAAAAAATAAAAATTTTTTTTTCCATGTGCACATTTTGGGGGAACCCCCGTCTTTAATAAATTTCACAGTTAATAAATATGTATAAATTTTATATTGATTCTGTATAAATTACGTATACATATAATATAACTTCATAAAACTGAAAACAAAAAATGTAGGAATAAAAAAAATTTGAAAATTTATTACGTAATTCGTATGATATGATGCTGTTATATTACATATGCAAAAATTTAAATCT
Source organism: Anthrax anthrax (assembly GCA_963971155.1). Lineage (NCBI taxonomy): Eukaryota > Metazoa > Arthropoda > Insecta > Diptera > Bombyliidae > Anthrax > Anthrax anthrax. Next base: position 27,401,262 of record OZ020119.1, read on the forward strand.
CTATAATAAATCAATAAAAAAATGTCATTTAGTACACAATAGAAAAACAAAATTATAATTTATGATTAAAAAATTCACATTTCGTAAAACGTTGAAGTTTTTATTTGATTTTAGAAAATAATAAAATTAAATATCAATTTAATAGGTACTACACAATACTTGCACCTGGAACGATTCGACCAAATTCAAATTATCGTGTATCAGTTGGTACTCATGATGTAGATGGGACATGTGTTATGAAAATTGGAATTAAAGGTCCAGGATTTGAGGAAGAAAAGGAAATTCAAGTTCCAGCAGATTCAGAAAAATCAATTGATTTTCAAGTATGTTACAGATTTTGAAAAATGTTAAAATTTTATGTAGATTAATTTTATTTTATAAATTCCATTAAAGTTGCCATTTAAATTAAAAAATGGTGATTATAACTTAACGGCAAGAGGTATTTCTGGGCTTAATTTTATGAATTTTACACGTTTACAATATAATGAGAAACATAAATCAATATTCATTCAAACTGATAAAGCCACATATAAGCCAGGAGATTTGGTTCGTTTTAGAGTTTTAATTTTAGATCCAAATACAAGACCAGCAAAACTTGAAGATCCTGTCGATATTTTGATTACCGTGAGTAAAAAATATCAATTTAATACATTTCTCAATTGGAAATTATTTTATTTTTATCATTCTTCTATTAGGACTCAGCTGAAAATCGCATTAAACAATTTAAAAATGTTGAATTTACAAAAGGTGTATTTTCTGGTGAGTTGCAATTATCACAGTTTCCAATACTAGGAGATTGGATTATAGAAGTATCTGATGGTGAACAAAAAGAAACTAAATCATTTGAAATCGCAAAATACACTTTACCGAAATTTGAAGTTGCTGTTGAAGTACCCAAACATGTATTAGCCAGCGATAAATTCCGTGCTACTGTAAGAGCAAAATATACTTATGGAAAACCAGTACAAGGAGAAGTTGTTGTCAAAATTAAAGAAAATACTTATTGGAAACCAAAAACTGCAAAAACATTGATAGTAAAAGCACCTTTAGATGGTAAAGCAAATGTTGAAATCGATCCATCAGAATTGGGAATTGAGAAAGGTTTCACACGAGAAATTTTAGTAATGGCTACTGTCGAAGAAAAATTAACTGGAAATACAATGAATGCATCTGCAAAAACTCAATTACATCATGATAAATATAAGATTGAAGCTGTTGATGCGCCATACGTATATATTCCAAATAAACCATTTAAAGTAACTGTTGCTGTGAAAAATTATGATGATACTCCGGTTCAAGATACTAAAAATCCAGTTAAATTTATTTTAACTTTAAATGATGACAGACATTATAGACCGATACCAGTTCCGCTATCATCAGATGATAATGATAAGACGGAAACGACTGTTGAACCACAGCCAGAAGATAGACCACAAAAACAAATAATTGAACAAAAACTTGATGAGAATGGAATGGCAAGTGTTGAGTTTACTATTCCTGAAGAAGATGTTAAAGATGATAAAGGCGATATGAAAAACAAATATAAATATTACACAATAAATGTAATTAAATTAAATATTTATACAATGAATATAAATTATTAAAATAAATGTAATTTTTGTAGGCAAAATATCTTGATGTGGATTCATATGTTACTGGTGTGTCTAGAAGAGAAAAAGAGGCAGAAATTTTTAATGAAGATTTGGGTTTAAAAGTTATCACAGAAAAGTAAATATTTAAATAAAATAATTATTTTAAAATAGAATTTAAAACTTTTTATTTTATTTTAAATAAATTTATAGGCCAAAACTAAATGAAGACGTTGAGATAAAGATACAATCAAAAGATCCACTAAAATATTTTGTATACCAAGTAATTGGACGCGGAAATATTTTAGAATCCGGCCGTGTTAATGTTCCTGGAGAAACTAATGAATATGTATTAAAAATAAAATCAACATTTGAAATGCTCCCACGTTCGACTGTTTTTGTTTATTTCGTTAAAGATAAGAATATGAAATATAAATCGACTGATATTGAGTTTGGAAATCAATTACAAAATTCTGTAAGAAAAAACTTATACATATGAATTTTTAATTTTTTCGATATTAAAATGATGTAGTTGTTTTAGATTACAATTGATACTCCAGATAGGGCAAAACCTGGTGAGAATGTTGATATTTCTGTAACTACAGATCCTGGCTCTTATGTTGGATTATTAGGTGTTGATCAAAGTGTTCTATTACTTAAAAGTGGTTAGTATATTTTATTGTTACATTTTTACACTGAAATTTGGAAATTGTGTTTTTAACTTTTTTTTTGTTTTGCAGGTAATGACTTGAGTAAAGATGCAGTTATTAGTGAAATGTCATCATATCGTTCAAATTATTTTAATGGATTTGAAACACGTCCTGGTGATTCTGCTGGTCTAGTTACATTTACTAACGTTCCTTTTTCTACATTTCGTAAGTACAAATTATATTCATATTTGTCCACGGGTACATTTTTTCAAAAAAAATTTAAATAAGATAAAAAATACATCGAGGGAATAAAGATTTTCTGTAATTAAGTGAATCCGTTTAAAATAATTTTATTTTCTTTAATATTATAAAAGACATTGTAATAACACCGATAGGTTGACCAGGTGGGAGTGGAGGAAATGCGGCATATGGAAGTGTTTTTCAATCTGCTATAGAAATTGAGAAAATTGCACCATTACCAATATTTGAAATGAAATTAAGAAAACAATTTCCAGAAACTTGGCTATGGCATACTATCGAAAATAATTTATTAGGGTTCGTTAACTCAATAAGGAAGAAAAAAATTGTAGCATAATAACAATATTTTGTTTCTATGCCAAAACAAAAATGATGTTAACGCAGTTTTCAATTAATTAGAATTTATCTATCTCTTATTAATTCGCATACGCCTATGGCATAATGGAATAGATTTTGTCTCAACTTTTTTTCAATTTTTTTGAGTTTTTTATATATTTAAATCGTTATAGTTTAATGCTTTCGTTTGGTGAAGGAAAAAGTAATAGTAGAATAATAATATATATTTTTTAAACTTATTTATGTGGTTTCTATCATTTAATAGAAGAAAGTTATTATATGGAAGATTTATCACATGATTTTACGTTTACTTCATCTGTTATTATGTATGTTAGCAAGTGAATCTCCTATTGATATTCGAGTTTCAAATGTTCAAATTGAAAGTGTTCGAAAAGAATTTCCTGAAACGTGGATATATGATACAATGAATTCTGAAAAGTAACTATACATACATGAAAAATTTTATTATAAAATTAAATTAAAAAATTTTCATAAATTATCAAAATTATAGAAATATAATTATTAATTAAGGAATCCATTAATTTGCATATTAAATGAATAACAGTCATTCAATTGGATTTAAATCGATGCAAAATCGATTTTATAAATTTCATGTGTGGACTAACTTTTTTGGGAGTTTTTGTTTTCTTTATAAATTTTATACATATTGTTTAGAAGTTTAGACTGAATAAATTTATTTTTGGAGATAAATCTACGACAGTACATAGGACTAAACATTTTGCCAGGTTTTAATTGATTATTTGATTTACTTAATTTTTCCTAATATTCATACAATTCATAACATTCCTTTTGTTGTTTTTTTTTTTTAAATTTCCATTATAAATAATTGCAGCTCGTCGCTGGATATTTTATAATCACTATTTAAACAGCCGTTATCCAATATGGAATAGAATACATTATCATTATCCATATGATGTAGAGTCTCATTTAAGACCAATTTATTTTCAACATTCACAATCAGAAAATTATGTTGAAATTCTAGTTGTACATCCAATTGAAATAAAAAATGTCAGAAAAGTATTTCCTGAAACATGGATTTTACTATATGACGAAGAGACCATATGGATATGGACATTACAAAATGATATCAAGTTAGAACTGACAATAAAATATGAAAGTACATATTGAAATGTAAATACACTCGTAAAGTAAATATGAAATGTAAAAAATAAAAAGCATCAGGATCAGAAATAGAAACAAAGAACATTGTTCGAAATAATTTCTTAGAGTTCTGGATATGGCTGTTACAGAACGATACAAAGTTAGAAAATGCTTAGTTTGAATAAAATAAAAAATAGTTTTATGCGTGAATTTTTATAATATCTGCTGCACATGTGAAAATTCTATTCACATGAATTAACATTTGAATTAAATGCGTGTATTTTATTGATTTAAATAATTTAGTGCTAATACTCAAAATTTCAAAAATCATTAATGATTTTTTTTTTGCTTTTCGTTTTGAAAATAATATTTTTGGACTTTTTAATTGCCATATCATTACATAACCCATTTGTTTTACTGTTGCAGGATAAATTCTCTATAGAAAAAAAAAGTTGTAATTTTATATTACGCATATTGAATATAAAAAAAGAAAAATTATATGTATTTATATTTATTAACAGCTGAATACGATTCTGCTTTATTTGACGAATTGGAAAGTAATATGTCTGATATGAAGGAATTAGTAGAAGCTATGGGTACATTAAAAATGGAAATAATTATTCCTGAAGTCGAAAGTCGAAAAGATTTTCCAGAATCATGGATATGGCAGTTAGAAAATGTTAAAAAGTTAGTTGAAAAACTCATAATGCTAAAAAAAACTAGTTCATACTTTTTTTAACTGCTTATCGTTTGAATTTTGAATGACTGTAATCGTTAAATTATTTTCAAATTTCATATTTTTTTTTATTTTTTGTTTGTATGTACACATACATATGTACATTAAATGAACTTAATTTAAATATTATTTCAACTTAGATATTGATTAATAGATATACCAATGTTAACCATTTACCTTATATATAAAGATGAAATTATTTTTATTTTATTATTAAAAAAAGAATAAAAATGAATTTTAACAGAAAGAAATTGAATTACATAAATATTAACTAAACATTTCCTTTCATAACATTTCCCTCCATAAACATTTCCTTTCCTTAAATTTTATAAATGTTTACAGTGATAATGGTGAATTAAAAATTAAAAAAAAAGTTCCTGATACAATTACATCATGGGTATTAACTGGTTTCTCAGTTAATCCTGAAACTGGTCTTGGACTTACAGAAACACCAAGAAAACTTGAAGTATTTCAACCATTTTTCATTTCAACAAATCTACCATATTCAGTTAAACGAGGTAAATATTTGAATTTCATTTTTTAATTACCGTTCATTTAAAAAAATATTGATTATACATTTTTGTTTTTATTTTTATTTCATAGGTGAAGTGATTAATATTCCAATCATTATATTCAATTATATGGACAAGAATTTAGATGCTGAAGTTACTTTGGATAATTCAAACAAAGAATTCGAATTTGCTGAAATAACAAATGATATTAATGAAGTATTATGTAAGAAAATTGTATTTTTTAAAAATTTATTTAAAAATTATGAGCTTATGAACATAATTACAAATAATTTTTTTGTTTTTGTTAGCTGACGATGTAAAACGCACCAAACAAATTAGTGTAAATTCAAATTCTGGTAAATCAACATCATTTTTGATTCGTCCAAAACGTGTAGGTCATATCACATTAAAAATTTCTGCTATATCACCATTGGCTGGTGATGCTATTGAACAAATTTTACTTGTTGAACCTGAAGGTGTAACAGTATACAAGAATAAAGCAGTTTTTATAGATCTTTCAAAAGAGAATGAAGTAAAACAAGAAGTTGATATTGACATACCAGAAAATGTTGTACCAGATTCAGTCTATTCAGAAATATCAATTGTTGGTGATTTGTTAGGACCAGTAATTCAAAACTTGGATAGCTTAGTACGTGTACCAAGTGGTTGTGGCGAACAGAATATGGTCAATTTTGTACCTAATATTTTGGTTCTTAAATATTTAACTGTAAGCATAGATTTCTAAAAATTAGATGGAAAAATAATTTTAAATAATTTCTTAATGTGATATTAGGGTCTGAAAAAATTAACTCCTACGATCGAAGAAAAAGCTAAAAAACACTTGGAAATTGGATACCAACGTGAATTAACTTACAAACATCCTGATGGTTCATACAGTGCTTTTGGAATAAGTGACAAGAGCGGTAGCACGTGGTTGACTGCGTATGTAGCAAGATCTTTCCAACAAGCAGCAGATTACACTTTGATTGATGAAAAAGTCATTAAACAAGCTTTAGAATTCCTTGCCAAAGTCCAAGCTGAAAATGGTAGCTTCACAGAAGTTGGTCATGTTATTGATTTTAGTCAAGCGAAAGATGGCAAGAATATTTTCTTGACAGCCTTTACATTGACTGCATTTTTCGAAAATCGAGTGGGTTTTAAGATTTAAATAAAAAAAAAATCGTTTGATACGAATCTTTTTATTTATTTCAATAATAGAAAGCTTTCCCTGAATATCATGACACTATCAAAAAAGGACTTAATTATTTGGTAAAGAATATTGATAGTGAAACTGGAATTTATTCATTGTCTTTTGTTGCGTATGTGCTTGCTTCAGCTGGACATGAGCAAAAACAAGATGTGTTAGAAAAGCTTAAGAGACACGCAATTCAAAATGGTAAACATTTAAATTTTAAAAAAATTTAAAAAATTTAAAAAAAATCTTTAATCCAACAAAAAATTATTATAGATAAATTCAAGTACTGGACAGAAACTTTAAAATCACATGATGAAGAAAAAGATAAAGATGATTGGTATTGGTATGAGCCACCAACAAATGACATTGAATCAACATCATATGCTTTGTTAGCTATATTAGAGAATGGTGCTTCTGGAGAAGAAGTAATACCAATCTTAAAATGGTTGGTATCAAAGCGTAACAGCCTTGGAGGATATTATTCTACTCAAGCAACAGTTGTTGGTTTAGAAGCTTTCATTAAATTCTCTGAGAAATTTGGATCAACAGAGAAAGGTGATATCGATATTAATTTCACTGATGATAAAGGAACAAATGGAAAAATTACAATTAATGATGAAAATTCGTTGTTGTTACAAACTCATTTGGTACGTTATTAGAATGAAATTGGTGACTTTTAATAATTATAATCAATATAACGATTTTGTTTTTTATACAGCTACCACCTGAAGTACGACATATTAATTTTGTTGCACATGGAAAAGGTTCAACATTAGCTCAAATTTCATACCGTTACAATGTAGCTAACATCACTGAAGATCCAAGATTTAAATTAGCAACAAAATTAAAGGATACAAAGAATCCAGATGGTTTACAAATGGATGTTTGCACAAGGTAAAATAATTCAATTTGAAAAATTTCCATATCTGATTTTCTTAATTTCTTTTAGCTTTATTCCAACAGAAAAAGAAAGTCAATCAAATATGGCTGTTATGGAAGTTAATTTACCTACAGGTTATATTGCTGATCAAGATAATTTAAAAGAACTTGAATCCGTTAAAGATGTTAAAAAAATTGAAACTAAAAAAGAAGACACTGTAATTGTAGTCTATTTTGATGGTTTAAATAAAAAAAAAAAATGTTTAAAGGTTGAAGCATTACGTACACATAAAATTGGAAAACAAAAGCCTGCATCAATTATTATTTATGATTATTATGATAACAGTAGGTCTTCATTATTATTTATAGTGATTTGAAAGTAATTGAGATCTATTTTTTCGTATTTTCAGCACGTCAAGCAAGAATATTCTATGATCCACCAGTATTTTCACCAGTGGCGCATTCTTGGGGTGTTCTAGGTGTTCACAGAACACCTAGTCATATTTTAAAAGTTCTATTAAACAAAATAAAAAATTAAAAAAGTTTTTATTTATGTGAAATATATTTTTATTATACATACATGTACTATTACTATATGTATGTATTACTAGTCATCGTTCTATACTTCATCCAATACACGTCGCTTAAGTTCTATATACTAGATACATATGTTTATATTACTGTTAAGTTCTAATTCATGTTATTTGCTTGCGGTGGTGCTGTAATTTATCCAGCACACGAATTTATGTCATACATGCATATACCATATAAGACTGGTCATATAAGGCTGGGTTCGGTAATATGATCTGTAGTTCAGATGAGAAATATTAACGATTTGGTTAAAATTCATAATAATTTATTTTTTTGTAGCGACAGAACATCCTTTGCAAACATCAACGCTACGCAACTGATCTATAATCATGTACCTACATATGTACATATATACAAATGTATATAATAATATTGTATACAGGAAAAATAATGAAAATACACCAACGCACAATTTCATGACATAGGTACCATATTTTTGCAATTTTTATGAAATTTTTTTAAATATTGAATTGTTATAAAATTAAATAATTATGTAACTATTGTAACATAATTCAATTAAAAAAGCTCAAAATAAATAATTATTTAGAAATAAATTTGTTTATTTCATTCAATCACTGTAATGTGCATATCACAACAGATTTAATTGCATATTTATATCAAAAACCTGCATTGTTATGTTTGAATCAAAATAAAAAAAAATCTAAAGATTAGAAGTATTATTGTTTACTAAATAAAACAAAAATATCCATCATACAGCAATGTGATACCGTCTTAGAGATCTCATTTATTTCAAATTTTTTGCAGTAAAACCAGTTGTATAATAAAATAGCATATATGAACATAATAATAAAATACAAACCCTTGGCAATTGATAATTTTCAAAATTTGTAATAGAAAATAAAATGTTAAAAATAAATACGACATTTTTTATGAATTTTTGAAAATATTTTTTTTAAATAAAATTTGATTTAGAAAAAAAAAATAAATAAATAAAACAAAGATACACTTTACACGCGAAATTATGAATTTAACAAAAATACGCGAAATAAACACCTGTATCTGATAGGTAATATGAAAAGACTGTTAAAGCACAATTTTGCAGGTAAGTAGAGAAAGAGTATTATAATAGATCAAAAATATATGTTACTTTATTGTTGCTATTGCTGTTATTTGCTATTCTTGTATTTGTTGGTATTATTGTTGTTATTAAATTTTATTTAAAAAAAAATTGAAAAAAAATTGAAAAAGCAAAAAGCATAGCTAAAAATTTTTTAATAACAAACTGAATCCATAAAGAGTGTAAGAGATCATTGTACATTTGTATTTGTGTTAATTTTAAGTAGCTTCTGCAAAAAAGGTAAAAACGATTTTTCTTACCCGTACCACACCATGTAAGATAATTCTCGAACTTGTTTTTACATTTCAATAAGATTACACAATCTGGTGATTGCAAAAGCTACAATGGGAATAGAGTATAGAGTATAAAGCACTCAAATCATTACAATGGTAGATTTGCTGTAGAGTATAGATTATAGAGTAAATATGGTGATATGAAGCCAGTAGCATCTATACAAACAAATACAAGTTTTGCTTTTGCTTTTAGATTGAACACATACCTGTATGTTGTATAATAAAATAAATTAATTTGTTATAAAAAGTTTTAAGATAGAGTTAGACATAATAATAAAAAGAGAAAAAATCTTTAAACTACGGTTTGAAGATTGTTCAAAGTTGGTTGTTTTGTTAAAATTTGAGGAACTTGAAAAATTTTTCAAAGAAATGGCAGTTAAAGAAAATACAAAATGTATCTATTATACGTATACCTATATCGCCATAAAAGCAATTTAAATTTTGAATGGTTATCATAGAGATAGTCGTCGATGTAAAAATTATGTACAGGTTGTGTATATATTCATTTAAAACTCAAGAAGTTCATTTTTACGTATAAACACTTGAAAATGAAGTGGGATTCTTCACACCAAGAATTAAATGGGAAAAATAAATGATTTCTCTTTTTTTATTTTTTCACTAAGAAAAAAACAAAACAAAATAAAAAAATCACAGATAAGTGTTTCTTTAAAATCTTTTTGTTTAGGTCGTGTAAGAAGAGATGAAAAAAGAAATGTTCTTCGGTTCTTAATAAAATTACAATTACAATTATAAGTCATTTGCTATATTAACTATACTTACTTATAATTTTGAAATAAATTACGATTTTAAACGATTTTGTAATTCAATTATTAATATCAATAAAATTCTATTTACAAAACCATTTCTTTAATAAAGTAACGGTTAAAATAGGACTTATACGTATATACACAAGCATATCTGAAATTTAATTTCAGGTATATATATGAAATCATGATTTGCAAAAATGCATAATTTTAATTAATAAATTAAAAATTAGTTTGTTTTTTCTTTATCATACTCTTCTCGTTATATGAATATTAGGAAAACCCAAAATAAACGTTACTCCTGTCAGCAGTTTTGGAAAACATTTTTTTCTCTAAAATTGTGTAAATAAGAAAAATATTTATTTTTTTGTTTTTATTACTTTGTCATATTTTTGTGTGTTAAATTTATATGAATGGAAATACCGACATTGAAATGTAAATAAATTTATCAAAATAATTGCATTTTTTTAGTTTGTAAAAATTGATTTTTGCTTTTTTCAAATAAATCAATTTTATTTTAATTTATGTTTTTGAATTATTATAAACATATAAATATTTTGATATACATATATTCCCAGTGTTTCCCAATCTAAAATTTAGAGGATGTAAAATATACGTTATTTGTTATTTTGTAATCGTACATATGTGTACCATACGTCTTTTTGATAAGTAATGAACATGCGCAAAAAAATATATAAATATATATATACATGTGTATATTAGAAGACATATCAAACATCTTTTTAACTGAATATAGAATGTGCATCCCTTTAATTAAACCAAATTATAAATCACTGTGTTCATCACAGGTCAGTACTAACATACAACAAAATTATAACCGAAATTTTTAAATTTTTTTTTTCGTTAATTCGTAATTCTTTTGAATTACTGTTATAAAAAGTTTTCAATTCAATTTCCTTATATACATTTTCTTTCATTTCTATTCCATTGAATAATTATTATTATATTAAACTCTGGTAATTCTATAGTAATTTTTCTCACAAATTGGCTCAAATATAAATTTTAAAAAAATGAGTAAAAATTTTCTATGTATAAAAAAGCTTTTATGTTGTTGTTTGTGTTGTTAAGTTTATACTAGTTGATGATCTCATCAAATTTTCGTATTAAATATATCTTTTATTACACCATTTAAAAAAATAACAAAAGCTCAAATTTTCCAATATATCATTTGATATCATAACATAACATACAATAATTTGTTTTTGTTGATCATTTATCATTTGTGAGATTATTTTAATATAATTTTCAAAAGTAATAAAACTCAGTGAGATATATTACATATTGCATTTTTGAATGTATTTTTGTTTATACGACATATTTTTACATAGTCATTTTTAAAAAGTACTTTTGTTTGTAAATATAAGAACATTTAAAATTTACGTATACATACTCTATACACAGTGTACCGCATTTCGCGTATAATAATTGTGTGCTGGAACTTTCAAGTGCAAAATCAAGGTTGTAAAGAGTATATAAACAAAAGTTTTTTACAAAACTATTACAACTAATAAAAGTTTTATTTAGATTTTTGATTTTTGTTTACATTGAGAATTTATCATCATAATTCCAATAAAACCAATTTACAAGAAAGAAAATAGTCAAGTATTTTTTTTTCAAAGAAAGTATAGATTTTCCAGTTAAAGAGAGAGAATTTGAAAAATCACTTCATTCATCAGTTTTTTTTCCATATTTTTTTTAAATTGAAAAATAAACAAAAACCTGTTATTGCCGGAAAATGTAAGTATATTTATTTTCTATATTGTTTATTTATGTTACCTATTTAAATTATTAGAGTTTCGGGTTAAGCATTTTAGAATCATTATTATGTAATAATAAGTCGCAAAATAACCCCACTACCCGACTAGAAAAAAAAGTCTATTTTCCATTTATTTTGTTGTTTTAAAAATTTTATTTTTATGTTGACGCCTAGAAAAAAAAATGTTGTCTTCTATTAGTTCTGGTAAAAAAAAAAATTATTATATAAATTGGTTATTGTTGTTAACATACATAAAATCTATTTTTGATTTGAATCGAAAATGAATTCTGAAATACCACTTTATAAGTTTATACCATACCATGCATTAAATACTAAAAGCTGATTGATATGATGACTTACTTTGAATCAAACAAACAAACAAAAAATAAAAATAAACATAGAAAAAAATTAATTCACATACATACCTACATATGCCATAATTTATCTAAATTTTTTTTTTTTTGTGACAATTTTAGTTGTTGATTAAACTTGATTAAATTAAAATAAACAAAAATGATGACACATACAATAATCAATTATTTTCGAATTTCATAAACATAAATTGTTTGGAATATTTAAACATCATAATTTCAGTACACGTACAGTACAAGGTAGGTACATATGTATGTGCATTTACCTGTAATAACAGTAATCAAATATTATCAAATTCAAAACAAAAAGAAAGCATACAAATTTTCTTTTTATAGGTGTCAATTTATTTAATAAACAATAATTATATATTTCTTTTATTTTTATTTTTATTTTTTTAAAATTGTTTATAAATTAATTTCCCATATACCTACCTAAATAAAAAAAAAAAAAAATTGTTAATTTTTCATAAACAAATACAAAAAATAGAAAAATACTAATTAACGGTTTGAAATAAATTAAACAAAAAAAAAAAAATTAATTAGGTACCTATATCATTAAATACCTAGGTGGTTGAAAGAAATTAATTTTCTTTAAGTTGAATACTATCTACATAGCTAGATTTTAAAATGTTTAAATGTATTACTCGAAAACCGAACAAGCGCAAAAGGTAATTAAATTTAACAAATTTATTAAATATCTTAGATGTAATTAATTTCTAATGTAAACAAAAACAAAAAAAAAAAAAATGAAAATTTCCGTTTTTTTACCTATAATTCTGTAATTTGATCATGTACACATTAAGTGTTTAAATAAAATACAAAATGATCAAAAGGCGTATTAACATTAAGAAGAAATACAAGTTTTGAAAATTTATTTTATATTTGATCTGTTTTATTTGAAAGTGGAATAAGTCCAAAACTATCGAAGTTCGATTTTAAATATAAATCACCTTGGAAGAATACAAACTTTATTATCCTAGAAGATTTTGCAAGAAAAAAATTACAAAATTACGCACTTTATATAGAGATCAATGTTTTAATTTTCTGTTGAGTTTAGTAGGAAATGTAAATGTAAAACATAAAATAGTTATCTCGGAAAATAAAAAATGGACTTATTCCACTATCAAATAAAACAGCTCATTTGTAAGAAAATAAAAATGAGATTTTGAAAAAGAAAAAAAAATTTAACCGGTTTGAAAAAAAAAGAAAAGAAAAAACAATTCAGTAAGCAACTATCAAAAGAGAATACACTTTAGATTTCAAGTTCCATTTTTTACAATGTAATCAAGTATAAAAATTTCGAACTTTTTATGCATCATCATAATACGAAATAACAACGAACATCTTCATAATTTTGTTATAAAAATCACAAAAAAAAAAAAATATGACTTTCTCAGTATTCGTAATTTAATTTAATTTCAAATAAAGTATAAATCTACAGCGGTAAATACTTTTATTTTTTTTTTTTTTTGTGAGAAAACATCTTAGTTTATTTATATTTCAAATTAATTTTTATTTTTTTTGGGGGATTTTTCATTTACGCCTCATACACACGCACACAGTACATTCAACGATTTTCTTTTTGTTTTCAAACGTGTGTATCTATGATTATGATATTATATTTTTGTCATTGAAATTTCGTTGTCTTTTTCATTACCAAAATTAATTTTTAATTGCAAAAAAAAAAAAAAATTATTTTCAAAGAACGAATGAAAATTTGTTTTCCCATTTTGTTTATAAATTACAAATAATAAATTATAAGTTCGTCAAAAAAAAAAAAAAAATTGTCTTATCTCACAGTATACTAAATTATTTTAACAGAAAATATTTGAAATGTTTATGACAAAATTGGTTTTTCTAAACTTTTTTTTTTCAACAAATTTTTCCTTCTAAAAAAATTTGTTTACAAATATTACATAAGAATTCTAATCACTTATGTTAGACAACAATTTTTTTAAATATTTCATTTTATTATTTATAGAATTTTACAGTAAAGAATACCTAATTATGTGTACTTTTATGTTTTGGAAAAAAGATGTACGATCCGAAAATTGAGTCTATTTGTTTATCTATTGAACTTAATTCTTATGGAAATTCAAATACCTATCTGTTGTTTATTTGAGATTTTTTCTTAAGACATATGTATTTCTTTATATGAAGAATCATTTCATTCAAGATATGTAGTTTAATTAATTTTATAAAACACATCACGTAGAGAGTACACAGTACATAACATTATTTTTCGTATTGTTTATTGTTGTCATATGATAATCGTCATCTTTTTTAACATTTACTGTAACGTATTTTTAACTCAAAATCATTAGATTTAATTTTATTACTTGTCTTTAGTTTAGTTCAATGCTCTTAACCTCTTAAGTTACATATTCTTATTATTTATAAATATAAAAAATGTACTTGTATGTTTATAGTTGATATTAGACTGTATTTAGCGTACTATACATAATACGGTATAGATTTAAGACAAAAAATGAATGAAATCAATTTTATTCATTATGTATTTGTTGCATTTTGTATGTGGTTCTATAAAAACAAAAATTTTGATATGAACTTTTTATAATGACAACAACATTTTTTTTTTCTCCTCATGATCAAATTTTGTAACATTTTGTAGGTCAAGATTAATTTGTGTAATATTACAAATGAACAAATTTCAGATAAAAATCATCCGTTTTTTTTTTCAATAAATAAATTAAATATTTAAATAGTTGAATATTTTATGCTTGAAATAATTTAGAATTTATTTATTTTTATAATTATTAAATTTCCACTAAATTATAAAATAAAATTGACCACAAATTAAACGATATAATGAGATCTGAGAGAGAAAGCTTACATTTATTATTAGGTAATAAACATATATTTAAGATGTATATTTTATTTCATACAGCTTTTACCTATGTAACGTTTTTAATGCATTAAGAGATTTGAGTAACGTATTTTATTGCATTTAAATTTTAAATGACGTAGGTGTATGCAAGTACATATATGTGAATACTGAATTATATGTAAAAATGTTATCCACTACGTGTTTATATTATTGATTATTTTTTTTTTGTTGACCGGTAACTATAAATTCAGTTTTTGTCCATATTTCCGTAGAAGACGACGTACATACTTATATTGTATGTTTTTATATACATATGATTGTATACATGAATTTTAGTAAAAACAATTTACATTGTATAACCTGTACTGATAGCCTTTGTTTCATTATCATATGTTCATTTAAAAAAAAAATAAAAAAAACAAAATTTAATTATCAATACTGCTGTCTAGTAGTCAACCGTCATCATAACCATTATTTTAAAAATCGTTCACAAAATGTGAGTAAAATAGATAGAAATACATATAGTATCTGGAAATATTCAATATATGTAGATATGTATGTGTTTGTATTGTATGTTATTTTGTTTTACTCTATATGATACATACATTTACTGGATTAGAATAGAATATGATGGGAGCTTAACTTGAATAAACAAAAAACTGGCTAAACACACACACATACATATAGTAACTCTATACTAAATTCCTTATATATATATCTTTAGTTGAATCCATAATAACAGAGTCATTTGTGGTGAATCCGTGATTGGATTAACATCGTTTTTAAAATACACTAAAAAAAAAATTAATATATATATTTTTATTTTAAACAAAAATTTTAAAAATCTATTGAAGTTATAATAAAAATTTAAATTAAAAGGATATACATAAATAGTTTTAATTTTAAATTTAATACAAAAATTAATCGCAGATTACAAAATGCTGCAAATAAAATGGACATTTGTATTTTTATTAATAAATTTTGTGATTTATGTGAAGAGTGAAGAAAAAGGGTTAGTATTTAGAATATTTTTAAAATTTTTAATATTTTGAATTCAAATTTTCAGTTGAAAAAAAAAAATTGTAACTTTTTTGATTTTTTTTTTTTTTTTTAATAAAAAAGAAATTTTATAAACGTTACGAAATGCAAAGTACATAAATTAAGTGTAATTTGATATTTACATACGTGTACATAATAACAGACATAAATATTCATGTTCACCTAAGCATAATCATTTTATATTCTAATCGACCTATACATCATTTTATAAAACATTAAATATAATAATTATGTGCAATTGGCATTTTGCTTTGATGAACAAATTTGTATATTTATTCGGTTTTTTTGTTTATTTTCATTTAATATTTATTTACTATAGGTAGGTATATATTATAAATGTTTATTTTATTTTTTGTTTTTGTTATTTTTATAGTTTTTAATTTTTATTTACCATTGAAGGTGAAATCAACCTTGATTTTAGGTCATCGCAAAAATAATAATATAAATTTAGATACAATCATGATTATGATGATTGCATATTAAAACAACAGTTTATATGTGATTTAAATGATATATGATATGTACATTGTAGTAAAAATTTAATACAAATTTTTGTCACATATCTATTTTGCAAACAATAAATTTTGTTATTATGTTCAAAAATAAAATTTTGAATTGTAGACCTTGTTGTATACCACCTTGTATTTTTGGTTTCCTCTTTTTTATTTAATGATAAATTATTGTTTTCGTAAATCAATGAGTTCAATATAATTAAGTAAATTGCATTTTTTATTATTTAAAAATTTATTCTCTTTACGTATTTATTTAATTTATTATTATTATTTTTTTTTCTATTTTCTTAACAAGAAAAATACAAAATTATTTGTACTTTAAAATGAAGGAAAAAAATAAATTGTAATCTGTTATCTTCGTTTTTCACATTTTGCATATTTTAAACTGGAAAATCCCTATTTTTAGTTATTATGAGGGATATTATAATTTTGTAAATATTCAGAATTATTTGATAACATTTTAACCTTACGGTTATTATAATCCATTTTCTTGTAAATTATTTAAGTATGAAATTTATACATGATTTCGGTTAATTTTAAATACAGATAACAATAATAATAGCAGAAATCCATTATCAGTATGTAATAACGAATTTTTGCATTAACATATGTACATATTTGTATGTAGTTTTTTTTATATTAGAAATAGTTTCAGAATAATTTGAATTTTTAATTCAAGAAAAAAAAAAACAAAAAAAATCAAATATTTCATAAAACATACATATGTTGAAAATTTTAGTTTTTAATACTATTTTTTTTTCTTATTTGTAAGAATTACAAAATGTAATTATCATATCGTGAACATTACATGAGATATGAACTTCATTTCTTTTAAAATTATTTACCTACTTATTTATCTGTTTGAAAAAGAATTCCAGAAATAATGAAAAATAAGAAAATATTTTTTATTTTACGTTAAAAATTTTGTTTATCAGTAAATATTATCAAATTGAAATTCTTGTAATTATCATTTTCAAGTACGTAAACAAAAAAAAAAAAACAAATACCCATCGTTAATTAAATTTTTTAAAAATTGCATCTTGTATATTTATTAGTAAAGAAGAACATGAAAAAATTTGTTGATAATATCAGAAAATTTTAGTAACGAAATAACAATTAAAAGAAAAAAAAACAGGTACTAAGAAATTTTTAGAATAAAATTTAATCGTGTGTAAAAAAAAAGTGATAAATGATTTTGCCTAGATAACGACAATTATTGATGAGCAAATGTATTATTAGATTCAGTAAATATACAGGATTTGTATATAATTTAAAATTGATAATTAAGCTGAAATAATAATTTTTTTTTTTCTTTTAAATTTATTTTATTTTTATTTGAATTAATTAAACGAGAAAATTAAGTAGTTAAAAATTATAATAATAAATTTCTAACATATAGGTACCTACTTGTATCTATACAATGTGTGTTTTAGAACGATACGAATGATTATGAGCTCGTAAATTTTATGAAAATATAATCAATGTCATAATATGCTTTTTAATTGTCTAATTAAGCATTAAAAAATGTACTTACCTGTATTCTTTTATACAATAAAAAGATAATAAATATAAATAAGTAATTGTGCATACACGATAATATAAATTGAAAAATTGCATGATTTTTTTTTTGAAAAGAATAATTTATTTTTTTTATGAATAATGGGAAACACCAATAATCAATCTTTTTTTTTTTTTTTTTGTGAATATATAAATATTTATTTTTTAGTATCTTTATTATACATATTTAAAAGAACAAGTTTTATGTGTGTATAAATAAAAAATATTTTGTATGTTTTTTTGTTGGTATTCATTTTTAAATCAAAAAATTAAAAATTATAAACCTGCATATATTATGAATATACAAACATATGCAAATGTATTTTAATAAGTGAAATTAATACTGAAAAGCAAGGCAATTTCTAAATTGATACTTTTTTAGTTTAATATATTGAATGCAGGTACAGCGTACATCAGCTTATACACTGTGTATAGCTTCTAAATTCTATGATGATAGTTTGCTTGATTATTTTTTTAATTAGTAATCACATAAAACAAGAATAAAATAATACAAAAAATCTATTGATAACATACGTAATACATTAACACTTTTTATAATCATTTATAATTACAAATATATACATGCTTATACGTGTATATTGAATTTCATATGTAATATCCACTACTATAATGAAATAAAATTCAATATCAATGATGCAACTAATCTGTTAAATCAGCCGGTTTCTAAAAGAAATGTTTGTATACACACATGAAAATTGAAAAGAAGAAAATCGTTAAACAATTTTGATCATGATTTTTATAGATCGTTTTATATATGAATACATAAATGTATATTTTGTATACAAGTGCAATACATATGCACGAATGCATGTATACGTTACATATATAGAAAAGATGCATTTAAGTAAATAAACGACATACTGAGAATGTGACGTAAATTGAGAAAAATTATCATAATCTTTTCGTTTTTTTATCATCTACATATAATAGCTAGGGTGAATGATACCATTTATTTCTTTTATAAAAAGTTTTTGAAAATGTATTCAGTTTTTAATAGTAGGTATATCCGTTTCATAAAAAAAAAAAATTTTTTTTCCACATGCACATTTTGGGGGAACCCCCGTCTTTAATAAATTTCACAGTTAATAAATATGTCTAAATTTTATATTGATTCTGTGTAAATATACGAAGATTACGTATACATATATTACATAATATAACTTCATAAAACTGAAAACAAAAAATGTAGGAATAAAAAAAATTTGAAAATTTATTACGTAATTTGTATGATATGATGCTGTTATATTACATATGCAAAAATTTAAATCTCTATAATAAATCAATAAAAAAATGTCATTTAGTACACAATAGAAAAACAAAATTATAATTTATGATTAAAAAATTCACATTTCGTAAAACATTGAAGTTTTTATTTGATTTCAGAAAATAATAAAAATAAATATCAATTTTAGGTACTACACAATACTTGCACCTGGAACGATTCGGCCAAATTCAAATTATCGTGTATCAGTTGGTACTCATGATGTAGATGGGACATGTGTTATGAAAATTGGAATTAAAGGTCCAGGATTTGAGGAAGAAAAGGAAATTCAAGTTCCAGCAGATTCAGAAAAATCAATTGATTTTCAAGTATGTTACAGATTTTGAAAAATGTTAAAATTTTATGTAGATTAATTTTATTTTATAAATTCCATTAAAGTTGCCATTTAAATTAAAAAATGGTGATTATAACTTAACGGCAAGAGGTATTTCTGGGCTTAATTTTATGAATTTTACACGTTTACAATATAATGAGAAACATAAATCAATATTCATTCAAACTGATAAAGCCACATATAAGCCAGGAGATTTGGTTCGTTTTAGAGTTTTAATTTTAGATCCAAATACAAGACCAGCAAAACTTGAAGATCCTGTCGATATTTTGATTACCGTGAGTAAAAAATATCAATTTAATACATTTCTCAATTGGAAATTATTTTATTTTTATCATTCTTCTATTAGGACTCAGCTGAAAATCGCATTAAACAATTTAAAAATGTTGAATTTACAAAAGGTGTATTTTCTGGTGAGTTGCAATTATCACAGTTTCCAATACTAGGAGATTGGATTATAGAAGTATCTGATGGTGAACAAAAAGAAACTAAATCATTTGAAATCGCAAAATACACTTTACCGAAATTTGAAGTTGCTGTTGAAGTACCCAAACATGTATTAGCCAGCGATAAATTCCGTGCTACTGTAAGAGCAAAATATACTTATGGAAAACCAGTACAAGGAGAAGTTGTTGTCAAAATTAAAGAAAATACTTATTGGAAACCAGAAAATGCAAAAACATTGATAGTAAAAGCACCTTTAGATGGTAAAGCAAATGTTGAAATCGATCCATCAGAATTGGGAATTGAGAAAGGTTTCACACGAGAAATTTTATTAATGGCTACTGTCGAAGAAAAATTAACTGGAAATACAATGAATGCATCTGCAAAAACTCAATTACATCATGATAAATATAAGATTGAAGCTGTTGATGCGCCATACGTATATATTCCAAATAAACCATTTAAAGTAACTGTTGCTGTGAAAAATTATGATGATACACCGGTTCAAGATACTAAAAATCCAGTTAAATTTATTTTAACTTTAAATGACGACAGACATTATAGACCGATACCAGTTCCGCTATCATCAGATGATAATGATAAGACGGAAACGACTGTTGAACCACAGCCAGAAGATAGACCACAAAAACAAATAATTGAACAAAAACTTGATGAAAATGGAATGGCAAGTGTTGAATTTACAATTCCTGAAGAAGATGTTAAAGATGATAAAGGCGATATGAAAAACAAATATAAATATTTTACAATAAACGTAATTAAATTAAATATTTATACAATGAATATAAATTATTAAAATAAATGTAATTTTTGTAGGCAAAATATCTTGATGTGGATTCATATGTTACTGGTGTGTCTAGAAGAGAAAAAGAGGCAGAAACTTTTAATGAAGATTTGGGTTTAAAAGTTATCACAGAAAAGTAAATATTTAAATAAAATAATTATTTTAAAATAGAATTTAAAACTTTTTATTTTATTTTAAATAAATTTATAGGCCAAAACTAAATGAAGACGTTGAGATAAAGATACAATCAAAAGATCCACTAAAATATTTTGTATACCAAGTAATTGGACGCGGAAATATTTTAGAATCCGGCCGTGTTAATGTTCCTGGAGAAACTAATGAATATGTATTAAAAATAAAATCAACATTTGAAATGCTCCCACGTTCGACTGTTTTTGTTTATTTCGTTAAAGATAAGAATATGAAATATAAATCGACTGATATTGAGTTTGGAAATCAATTACAAAATTCTGTAAGAAAAAACTTATACATATGAATTTTTAATTTTTTCGATATTAAAATGATGTCGTTTTTTAGATTACAATAGATACTCCAGATAGGGCAAAACCTGGTGAGAATGTTGATATTTCTGTAACTACAGATCCTGGCTCTTATGTTGGATTATTAGGTGTTGATCAAAGTGTTCTATTACTTAAAAGTGGTTAGTACATGTTATTGTTACATTTTTACACTGAAATTTGGAAATTGTGTTTTTAACTTTTTTTTTGTTTTGCAGGTAATGACTTAAGTAAAGATGCAGTTATTAGTGAAATGTCATCATATCGTTCAAACTATTTTCATGGATTTGAAACACGTCCTGGTGATTCTGCTGGTCTAGTTACATTTACTAACGTTCCTATTCCTACAGTTCGTAAGTACAAATTATATTCATATTTGTCCATGGGTAAATTTTTTCAAAAAAAAATTTAAATAAGATAAAAAATACATCGAGGGAATAAAGATTTTCTGTAATTAAGTGAATCCGTTTAAAATAATTTTATTTTCTTTAATATTATAAAAGACATTGTAATAACACCGATAGGTTTACCAGGTGGGAGTGGAGGAAATACGGCATATGGAAGTGTTTTTCTTTCTGCTATAGAAATTGAGAAAATTGCACCATTACCAATATTTGAAATGAAATTAAGAAAACAATTTCCAGAAACTTGGCTATGGCATACTATCGAAAATAATTTATTAGGGTTCGTTAACTCAATAAGGAAGAAAAAAATTGTAGCATAATAACAATATTTTGTTTCTATGCCAAAACAAAAATGATGTTAACGCAGTTTTCAATTAATTAGAATTTATCTATCTCTTATTAATTCGCATACGCCTATGGCATAATGGAATAGATTTTGTCTCAACTTTTTTTCAATTTTTTTTTTTTTTTGAGTTTTTTGTATACATATTTAAAACAATATAGTTTAATGCTTTCGTTTGGTGAAGGAAAAAGTAATAGTAGAATAATAATATATATTTTTTAAACTTATTTATGTGAATTATTGTATTTGATGAGGTAAATTTAAGGATTTGTTTCCTAATCAATGTTAAAATTCAACATTCTAATTTCCCTATTTATTTTTTCTTCTATCTAAGATATTAATATTGAAAGTTATTTTGCGGATAGAATGGATGAAGAAAATGATGATGATGAAGTTGATTCACCACCTCCTTCTCCAAAATTTCCAAATCAAGAAATTGATTTGAATATTCGAAAAATATTTTTTGAAATGTGGATTTGGATAGATTTAAAAAATTTGAATAGGTTAGTTTACTAAAAATAAGAGCAAAGTCCAATACACGTACCGTAGTAATTATTTATTATTTTGTCCTGTGGTAATGAAATTAAGTTGGTTATTAGTTTTTATTGATATTGGTTTGTTTAGGTTTTATTTGACTGCTCAATTTATTTAATTTTTTATTTTATTTTTTTGTTTTCGTTTTTTGTGCTTTTTTCTAATTTTTACCAATGATAATTAATGTACCCTTTGGCCTATGGTAATTAGTTATCATATATGTAACCGTAAAATGTAAAATGTAGTCAAAAAATGAAATTTTATGTAATTATTTGTATACGATTATGTTTGTGAATGACTTAGCATCATTTTTCTATTTTTCTTTAACTTTTCTCCAAAAAAGAAAAAGAAGAATATCAATCAAAACTTATTTTCTTTGCTTTAATTAGTAAATTTTTTAAGAGTCAGTTATATTATGTCTACAAAATATTTTTAAATAATAATTTCAATTTATTTGACGCATAAATAAAAATCATTGTAGGTTTCAATTTTTATATCAAGGGTGTTTACGGATTGCCACGTTTAGGTGTACCTGTTTCTTTTGATACTCAGAATCTAAGAGCAGGTTCTCTTTCTGGTGCTGTTCGTGGTGGTATATTTCAAGATGTTAAAATGAAAACTGTTCGAAAAGAATTTCCTGAAACATGGTTATATGATACAATGAATAGTGAAAAGTAATTATACATACATACATGAGAAATTTTATTATTTATTTTCACTCGTTTTCATTATGGGAATTCATGATTTTGCTTGTGAATGCATGTCATTGAAAAATTTAAGTAAATTCAATTTAAATTGATTTAAATAGAATACGGGATGAGGAAGACGACTTTAATAGTTGCAAATGTGATTTCTTTAATCATATTTAAATTTTCCATTATTTAGATTTTTAAGTGAAATTTCTTCAAAAAACCCATTGTTCTGGATAAACAATTACTATAATAATGCATAAAATTAAATACATTTTCAAATCTAACTTACTCATTTATTCAACATTTTGTTTTTCTTTTTTTGATTTTTCTATCTTTGATAATTTAATTTATTTATTATCATTTCTAATGTAAATTATAATTATTGTAGATTTCTATCATTTAATAGCAGAAAGTTATTATATGGAAGATTTATCACATTCTTTTCCGTCTACTTCATCTGTTATTATGTTAGCAAGTGAATCTCCTATTGATATTCGAGTTTCAAATGTTCAAATTGAAAGTGTTCGAAAAGAATTTCCTGAAACGTGGATATATGATACAATGAATTCTGAAAAGTAACTATACATACATGAAAAATTTTATTATAAAATTAAATTAAAAAATTTTCATAAATTATCAAAATTATAGAAATATAATTATTAATTAAGGAATCCATTAATTTGCATATTAAATGAATAACAGTCATTCAATTGGATTTAAATCGATGCAAAATCGATTTTATAAATTTCATGTGTGGACTAACTTTTTTGGGTATTTTTTTTCTTTTTAAATTTTATACATACTGTTTAGACTTTGAATGAGTTTATTTTTGGAGGTAAATCTACGACAGTACATAGGACTAAACATTTTGCCAGGTTTTAATTGATTATTTGATTTACTTAATTTTTCCTGCTTATTTTATTAAGTTTTCATTAAAAATTTATCGTATATCTTTTAATACTGGACAATAGTCATACAATTCATAACATTCCTTTTGTTTTTTTTTTTTTTTTAAATTTCCATTATAATTAATTGCAGCTCGTCGCCGGATATTTTATAATCACTATTTAAACAGCCGTTATCCAATATGGAATAGAATACATTATCATTATCCACATGATGTGGTGTCTCATTTAAGACCAATTTATTTTCAACATTCACAATCAGAAAATGATGTTGAAATTCCAGTTGTACATCCAATTGAAATAAAAAATGTCAGAAAAGTATTTCCTGAAACATGGATTTTTGAAATAATTACTGATAAAAGTCAAAAGTGAATATAAATCTAAAATTCTTTTTTTTTTTTTGTTTTTTTAAATTTTTATTTGGTTACGTTACATAAATATAAAATGTGATAACGTATATATGAAACCAATGGAATTCAATTTATTTAAAGATATTGGGGAAAAATATATTAGATTACATATCATAATGCGTTTGTCCTAGTTTGCTTTTAATGCAGAGAGCATGAATGCGTTAGTAATGTTTTCTACATATAATGTAAGGTATACATAATGAATGTACGTACCTACGTAGAGATTGCTTGATATTTGAAAATCATTTCAACTGATTTGATGTAAACAATTTTTTTTTATTTACAAGATATTTGCTTGTATGCGAGAATAACAAAATTAACATAAAATAAAAATCGCTTTTAAGAATTTATTGTGTTAAAAAATACACGTTTCAGTATTTTAGTGTAAAACTATTAATGCTAATTAAAAAAATTATAGGTCCTATTTTACATCAACGTGGTGGAAAAATGCTTAGGACTCAACCGTTTAATACAATAAAAATAAGAAAATTATTTCCAGAAGTTTGGATATGGGAACTAAATAATTTGTAAATAAAATATCAAGCATTATATGCATGAAGTTTTTAAACTTAAGCTTGTATTCTGCTATTTTACACTATGAGACTTTGATACGATTTTCATCGGACACGATTCAATTAAAGCCCACACAACACTCCACATATTCTATCCCATATCTTATCTACAAAATTGCATGAAAATCGTATGGAAATCGTATAAAAGTCTCATGGTGTAAAATGATAGATTTCATTTCATATGAATGTTTTCATTAATTACTTATTTTATGTATGCAAGTGTACACATACATATACCACTTATTACTATATCTTATATTATAAAAGGAGTACCATAAATGTCCTGCACATGTACCTACAATTTTATTACATTGTTTGAAACACTTTTGTAAAAAAAAAAAATGATATTTATGTGACCAAATTGTTAATTTCTTAAATTGTTTTATTTATATTTACGAAACGTCGTTACTTTAGAGTTTATTGAAAGATCAGACGGACCCAGACCATTAGCAAGTTCTTTAGGTGGTGGAGGAATATTTTACAAAACAGATCAAACAAATGTGAGAAAAGAATTTCCTGAAACATGGATTTGTGATAATTTCAATTTTGAAACAAAGTAATTCAAATTTTATGTAGCATTAAACTAAAATGTTTGCATTTTAGAGACAAAAACATAGTTTCTAACTATTAATTGTTTACACCAATGGTGATAGGGTTTCAACTTTTTTATTTTACAACTTATTTTTTTTTCACATATGTATGTATGTGTGTAAATATGTTGATGTGTACTTATACCTAGCCATTCAATTAAACAAGATTTCAATTGCCAACAAATTAACAATGACTAAATTGATTATATAAAATGATTGCCCATAATTTCCGAATGTATTACAGGATATAAATGGAAAATTCCTCAACCTGTCAGACCCGCTTATCTTTATGGATCACTTTTTGGAATGTCTATGATGGCACCATCATCAAGATTGCCATCAGGAACAGAAACTATTAATAAAATATTTCCTACTGCAACTACTATATCACAACCAGTTCGAAAAATATTTTCGGAAGTTTGGGCTTTTGAGTCAATCAATTGTCACAAAAAGTGATTATAACAAAATTAATTTATGTATATATTTATTGCTAACTAAAGTTTTGCTTTTAAAATTTACTATTTTTGTAGATAATTGCATTAACATAATTTTATGTCTAGTTTTAAGTAGTTTCATAGTAACGTTTTCAATAATCTTGAACTATGTGTTTATGATTCTTTCAAAATTCAAGTTATAATTACACTTTTAAATAGTGAACAAATTTTGTGTACCTTTCCAAGAAATTAAAACAAATGAATACAAGATCTTTTTTAAAAGCATGAGTCTGGGGCATTATTGACAAATATCGTTCTCTAAATATATTAAATTTCTTTTTTTCAAGTCATTTTGGTTTGACAATGAATAATTTTTTTTTTTTTTAAAAACGTTTTCCAAAACATCGAGATTTGAAAAAAATTTTCACTACATCCAATTTTTATTAGTTATAATAGTAATCGATTTTTTTTTTAATTTGTTAATTTTTTATATAAATTATAAATTATGTACATATTCTCGAAGGTCGTTATTTTTATCAAGCTTTCGCTGCTCCTGGAATGCGGCCTCGTACTACAGTTAGGATGTATTCAACTTCAGTAAAAACATTGAGTGATAAAATGACATTCGAAAATGAGAACAGATCTCCAGAACCATCTAATATTAGAAAAGATTTTTCTGAAACATGGATTTATGATTTATTGGCAAATGAAAAGTAATTTTTTCCCAAATCTATATTAACAAACATTTACCATTTTTAGTATACAAATTTATTTTAATGCTTTCTTACTTTAGCTTAATTTTGCACAAATAGCACAAACTTATGCTTTTCTATACTTTATTTATCTATTTATTTTTTTAATTTAATCAATTTGTTTTTTATGTTCTGCTATTTTGTAAATGAATTTTTTTCTTTTTGTGTTTATTTGTTTAATTTGTTATAAAAATGATCACAACATCAAGACCATATATATGTAAATACGTCGAAAAATTAGTTACAATATTTTTATAAATCATGAAAATTTGACCACAAAATTCTACTTATCTAAAAAAAAAAAATATTTTTAATCAATAAAATGTTGCATTTTGAGAATTTGTCGAATAATTAACATTAGTTTGCAATTAAAAAAAAAAAAAAAACTATATATTTTTATTTCTGTACATATACTACAATACACAGCAAATATTCCATTGTTCCAAAATGCCTTTTTTGATGAACAAATAGGACTTAACAATGTACGAAAAGAATTTCCAGAAACATGGATTTGGTCATTATTCAATGCAACGTAATTATATTATTTATTATTTTAAATAAAATATTGAGACAATAATAATTAAACTAATGGTAATCGTAATAATTTTTTTTTTTTTTTAATTTTCATTAACTTAATTTCTATACTGATATTATAATATTCATATGCTTAATTTTTAACTATGATGTAAAATACAATTTTTAAAAAATTAATATGTTCTGAACAAATACATAAAAAAAACTTTTAAGTAGAAAATAAAACACATTAAGGGATAAAGTAAATTTCACAAAATACTACACTTCTGTAAAAATCTTTTCCGAAAGCAAAATTTTCAAAATTGGAAAAAAAGTTTAAAAATCAACTAAATTCGAAATTTTTGAAATATTTTAAAGGAAACCGTATGTGCGATATTGTATGGCACAAATTTCATTTGATTTGTTTATTAAAAAATTCAAGTTTGAATTATAGATTCAGTTTAAATGAATCTTTGTTTTTTTTAAAAAAAGAAGAATTTATTGATAATTCTATAACTGTTATAATAATCTTTTTCCAGCTTGTGATTCAATTCCTGTTTCCGATATGATATTGAACGACTCACCAGATACACTGTATAATCACCGTATAGAGACGAGCGTTACACAAACGTATATTAGGAAAAATTTTATTGAAATATGGATATTTGAATTGAAAGAGAACAAAAAGTAAAATAATATTTTTTTGTGAACATTTAAAAAAATATACATATACATATGTACATATATCTTTTGCCTCTCTACACCTGTATAAAAGTGAAGGTCCCAATACATTTCCTTTTGTAAATATACGTGTACATAAATCTAAGTCAACAAAGGGTTTGATTGAAATTATCCAAAATTTTCTTTTATCTAAACTTTCAGTTGCCTATAGTTAAATGTAGATAGAAAGAGCTTTCTTTGCTTATTTGAGAAAAATAATAAAATTTTACTTGATAATAGAATAATTAAAAAAAAAAAAAACAATAAACATCAACATTAATAAAATTAATTTTTATTTAAATGCTGTATAGCTTTCGAAGATTATGATATGTTTGACGTAAATTCTGGGAAGTTATATGTTTTATACTCTGGAGATTCGGGATCGGGGTTCACTCAATACCAAAATTCACTCCCTGGAATATCACCGCCAGCACCATCATCGTCACAAAATATAATTTCTGTTCGAAAAGAATTTCTTGAAACTTGGATATGGGACCAAAATGATCCAAAGTAATTCTATAAATAAAACGATTCTTTCAAAAATGAATAAGAATATTAAATGTGATTTTAAAGCAATTATATGAAAAATCATTTGCTTTCATTTGTTGTTTCATAAAAATGTGTGATTGAGATTCAATATTTCGTAATACACAAGTAATACATTTTTATCCTACATACTCTCCCATATAGCTTATTATTTTATACATTCGGTCGTTCATATTTTTTGTTCATGTTTATTATTATTTTATTTATTTATTTTTTTATTAATTTAAATTTCATTTTATGCATACGCAAACAGGTTTCATTCATGCTAATACAGCACTTCTAGCATTATACAGTGATACAACGAATTTAGATGAAAGAGAATCACCAAGAAATTCATCTATAATTAATAATGTTGTATCGGTATTACTTATTCGAAAACAATTTTTAGAAAATTGGATATGGGAAAATCATAATTTAAAGTAAATGAGATTCTAGAATTATTCTAAATTTTTAGTATTTTCTTTTTTTTTATTTTAATTTTAACATAATAATTTGGTTTTAATGATTTTTATCATCCGTGGTGAAAAGATTTTAGATCTTGTTTGTTATTTTGTAAAAACTGGTTAAAATTATTAAATTTCAAATTACTAGTTATATCGTGGTATTTTCGAAAAAGACATTTAGTGTGTATAATTAGTAAAGATTTTTTGAATTTATCGAAAAATTCGGTTATAATGTATTTTGTTATTGTTATTATTGTTTTGTTTTGTATAAAAAAAAAAATACAGATATTGATTTTCTACCTGGAGCATTTGGAATGCGTCCTATTGCTGATAATGAAAGAGGTTTTGCTTTATCAGCATCACCATCATTTAACAATCCTTTAAAATCTCAGAATGTACGAAAAGATTTTTCAGAAACATGGATATATTATACAATGAATACTGAAAAGTAAATAAAATTCAAAAAATTAATTTACATTATTATTAACTTCATTCATCATATAATAACATTTATTTTTTCGGTGAAAGTAATTTTTGAATAATAAAATATATATGTTTGTACATCTTAAAGAAATTTTCATGTGATAAAGCAAATTTTTTATTTTATTTATTTTGTTCATTTATTCATTTTGTTAAAACGATTTATTCTTAAATTAGTCGAAATTTTTTTATTTTGTATTTAATTTAACAGTTTCATTTGAAAAATTTGATATAATGAAAGATTCAATGTTCAGTATAGATGATTTTGATTATGAATGTGAAATAAGTATGCAAACATCTTTGATATCATCTTTATCAATATTATCATCATCAAATATTCGAAGAAAATTTCAACATAAAGAAAGAAATTTTAATTAGAGTTTAAGTACTTTAATTAATTCTTTTGTTGTATTTGAAAAAAAAAAGAAAAAACTTATAAAAGTTTAATATGTAATGTGTAATATGTAATATGTAATGTTTAGTGTGTAATTTTAAATAGTATCCCTGATTTTTCTTCTATTCCTACATAAATGCTTTGTAAATTCTATTGGGGAAATTTTCTATGTATGAACATTTCAAATAGATTAATTAGAATTTTGTCGAATATGAATTTCACTAAATTTATTAATTACAGTTTTAAATTATAAATATTTAAATATTTATTTAAAGTATTTCACGATGAATCATTCATGGTGTTCAGGTCACACGTAGTTATGCCAGAAGTACTATATGACGAAGAGACCAGTATACAAATTGTATCAGACACAAGTCCAAATATTCGAAAAGATTTTACAGAATTATGGATATGGACATTACAAAATGATATCAAGTTAGAATTGACAATAAAATATGAAAAAAACAAAATTTGAATTTGAATTTTTTTAACACAATTGGCACATTTCATTTTCGAAATTTAAATAATGTTACATTATACGTTCTTTTTATGTCATTTTGCTAATATCTAAAATATTCATCAAAATCCTTATCATTTATACTTTAATGCACATTATTGTCAATCTTTTGAAACGAATGTAAACGTGTATCAATAGTTGTGATAGCATTTATCTATGTTGAACGTTTAAAAAAAAATCATTAATGATTTTTAATTTAGAAACAAATTATGTATGTACATACATACATATGTACATTTAAACATACTATAAAAAATTTTTTTTTAAATTTTTATTTGCCATAGCAGTGTAATATAACTAAATTAAATATCATTTTTTATTTTATGGTGAAGCTAAGAGGATACACTTGAAATGTAAAAAACAAAAAGCACCAAAATCAGAAACAAAGAAAATTGTTCGAAAAAATTTCTCAGAGTTCTGGATATGGCTGTTACAGGACGACACAAAGTTAGAAAATGCTTAGTTTGAATAAAATAAAAAATAGTTTTATGCGTGAATTTTTATAATATCTGCTGCACATGTGATAATTTTGTTCACATGAATTAACATTTGAATTAAATGCGTGTATTTTATTGATTTAAATAATTTAGTGCTAATACTCAAAATTTCAAAAATCATTAATGATTTTTTTTTTGCTTTTCGTTTTGAAAATAATATTTTTGGACTTTTTTAATTGCCATATCATTACATAACCCATTTGTTTTACTGTTGCAGGATAAATTCTCTATAGAAAAAAAAAGTTGTAATTTTATATTACGCATATTGAATATAAAAAAAGAAAAATTATATGTATTTATATTTATTAACAGCTGAATACGATTCTGCTTTATTTGACGAATTGGAAAGTAATATGTCTGATATGAAGGAATTAGTAGAAGCTATGGGTACATTAGAAATGGAAATAATTATTCCTGAAGTCGAAAGTCGAAAAGATTTTCCAGAATCATGGATATGGCAGTTAGAAAATGTTAAAAAGTTAGTTGAAAAACTCATAATGCTAAAAAAAACTAGTTCATACTTTTTTTAACTGCTTATCGTTTGAATTTTGAATGACTGTAATCGTTAAATTATTTTCAAATTTCATATATTCTTTTATTTTTTGTTAAATGAACTCAAATAGACATAGATTAAATGAACTTAATTTAAATATTATTTCAACATAGATATTCATTAATAGATATACCAATGTTAACCATTTACCTTATACATAAAGATGAAATTATTTATATTTTTATTATTTAAAAAAGAATAAAAATGAATTTTAACAGAAAAAAATTGAATCTACAAAAAAAAAAAAAAAAAAATCATTGAAAATTTTCAGAAAACCATTCTATTACAATTCAGGCATTTAACAGCCCATTAAGACGTCATCAAATAAATATAATTCGTAAACTATTTCCAGAAATATGGATTTGGTTATCACATGAAAATTATGGGTACAAAGAATTTTTAAATAAATATGTATTCGAAATAAAATATAAAAATATATAAAAACATAAAAGTAGAATGATTAATACCTACAATTTATTTTTTTACGAGTATTATTGAAGAAACTAAAAAAGGGACAAAAAAAGGATCAGTATAGAATATAATGTACATATATGAAAATATGAATTAAAAATATAAATAAAATATTTTTCAAATGGTTTATGGTATAAATTTAGTTAGAATATGATAAATAAATTGATGGTGATATTTTTGTAAACATTTGCATATGTACATACATATATGTATAATATGTACGTACGATCATCCAGATATACTGATTTATGTATATAAAATTTAATTTTATTGAATATTTTTATCATAATTTGTATGCGTACTTTTTTTTTCTGAGTTTCAATTGTATACGTATTTTTAGAAAAAAAAAGACATAAAAAGGAATTGGGTAAATGGTTTATTTATTTTTCATTTTTCAAATAATTTCATTGCGTTGCGTTTTTTGGCTTTGTTTTATTGCATGTATCCTATATAGTACATATACATACTTAAAAAAAAATACTCATTTTACACATCAATACATATTACGTGTTGAGCGCATATGTACATATATTTATGTAGAATTTAAACTATTTTATTTTGCATGCTTATTTTTCTGTATGTTTTAAATGTTTGTAGTTTGTAGAAATTATTATAAATGTTGCAAAATTAAAATATAAAATTAAATTTAAAATTTAAAATATTTTAATTTTGAACATTGTATGTACATAAAAGTAATTTCGAATAACTTTTCATATTTTTATACTAACATTCTTTGATTTTTCAAATTAATATGTTTTTTCTTTAAACAAAACATTAAGAAGAATTTAAATTAATGAATTTTCCTATTTCCTTCCATAAACATTTCCTTTCCTTAAATTTTATAAATGTTTACAGTGATAATGGTGAATTAAAAATTAAAAAAAAAGTTCCTGATACAATTACATCATGGGTATTAACTGGTTTCTCAGTTAATCCTGAAACTGGTCTTGGACTTACAGAAACACCAAGAAAACTTGAAGTATTTCAACCATTTTTCATTTCAACAAATCTACCATATTCAGTTAAACGAGGTAAATATTTGAATTTCATTTTTTAATTACATTTAAATCATTTAAAAAAATATTGATTATACATTTTTGATTTATTTTTATTTCATAGGTGAAGTGATTAATATTCCAATCATTATATTCAATTATATGGACAAGAATTTAGATGCTGAAGTTACTTTGGATAATTCAAACAAAGAATTCGAATTTGCTGAAATAACAAATGATATTAATGAAGTATTATGTAAGAAAATTGTATTTTTTAAAAATTTATTTAAAAATTATGAGCTTATCATAATGAACATAATTACAAATAATTTTTTTGTTTTTGTTAGCTGACGATGTAAAACGCACCAAACAAATTAGTGTAAATTCAAATTCTGGTAAATCAACATCATTTTTGATTCGTCCAAAACGTGTAGGTCATATCACATTAAAAATTTCTGCTATATCACCATTGGCTGGTGATGCTATTGAACAAATTTTACTTGTTGAACCTGAAGGTGTAACAGTTTACAAGAATAAAGCAGTTTTTATAGATCTTTCAAAAGAGAATGAAGTAAAACAAGAAGTTGATATTGACATACCAGAAAATGTTGTACCAGATTCAGTCTATTCAGAAATATCAATTGTTGGTGATTTGTTAGGACCAGTAATTCAAAACTTGGATAGCTTAGTACGTGTACCAAGTGGTTGTGGCGAACAGAATATGGTCAATTTTGTACCTAATATTTTGGTTCTTAAATATTTAACTGTAAGCATAGATTTCTAAAAATTATATGGAAAAATAATTTTAAATAATTTCTTAATGTGATATTAGGGTCTGAAAAAATTAACTCCTACGATCGAAGAAAAAGCTAAAAAACACTTGGAAATTGGATACCAACGTGAATTAACTTACAAACATCCTGATGGTTCATACAGTGCTTTTGGAATAAGTGACAAGAGCGGTAGCACGTGGTTGACTGCGTATGTAGCAAGATCTTTCCAACAAGCAGCAGATTACACTTTGATTGATGAAAAAGTCATTAAACAAGCTTTAGAATTCCTTGCCAAAGTCCAAGCTGAAAATGGTAGCTTCACAGAAGTTGGTCATGTTATTGATTTTAGTCAAGCGAAAGATGGCAAGAATATTTTCTTGACAGCCTTTACATTGACTGCATTCTTGGAAAATCGAGTGAGTTTTAAGATTTAAATTAAAAAAAATCATTTGATACGAATCTTTTTATTTATTTCAATAATAGAAAGCTTTCCCTGAATATCATGACACTATCAAAAAAGGACTTAATTATTTGGTAAAGAATATTGATAGTGAAACTGGAATTTATTCATTGTCTCTTGTTGCGTATGTGCTTGCTTCAGCTGGACATGAGCAAAAACAAGATGTGTTAGAAAAGCTTAAGAGACACGCGATTCAAAATGGTAAACATTAAAATTTTAAAAAAGTTTAAAAAATTTGAAAAAAATCTTTAATCCAACAAAAAATTATTATAGATAAATTCAAATACTGGACAGAAACTTTAAAATCACATGATGAAGAAAAAGATAAAGATGATTGGTATTGGTATGAGCCACCAACAAATGACATTGAATCAACATCATATGCTTTGTTAGCTATATTAGAGAATGGTGCTTCTGGAGAAGAAGTAATACCAATCTTAAAATGGTTGGTATCCAAACGTAACAGCCTTGGAGGATATTATTCTACTCAAGCAACAGTTGTTGGTTTAGAAGCTTTCATTAAATTCTCTGAGAAATTTGGATCAACAGAGAAAGGTGATATCGATATTAATTTCACTGATGATAAAGGAACAAATGGTAAAATTACAATTAATGATGAAAATTCGTTGTTGTTACAAACTCATTTGGTACGTTATTAGAATGAAATTGGTGACTTTTAATAATTATAATCAATATAACGATTTTGTTTTTTATACAGTTACCACCTGAAGTACGACATATTAATTTTGTTGCACATGGAAAAGGTTCAACATTAGCTCAAATTTCATACCGTTACAATGTAGCTAACATCACTGAAGATCCAAGATTTAAATTAGCAACAAAATTAAAGGATACAAAGAATCCAGATGATTTACAAATGGATGTTTGCACAAGGTAAAAAATTCAATTTGAAATATAAAATTGATTTGAAAAATTTCCATATCTGATTTTCTTAATTTCTTTTAGCTTTATTCCAACAGAAAAAGAAAGTCAATCAAATATGGCTGTTATGGAAGTTAATTTACCTACAGGTTATATTGCTGATCAAGATAATTTAAAAGAACTTGAATCCGTTAAAGATGTTAAAAAAATTGAAACTAAAAAAGGAGACACTGTAATTGTAGTCTATTTTGATGGTTTAGATAAAAAAGAAAAATGTTTAGGGGTTGAAGCACTACGTACACATAAAATTGGAAAACAAAAGCCTGCATCAATTATTATTTATGATTATTATGATAACAGTAGGTCTTCATTATTATTTATAGTGATTTGAAAGTAATTGAGATCTATTTTTTCGTATTTTCAGCACGTCAAGCAAGAATATTCTATGATCCACCAGTATCTTCACTTTGTGATCTTTGTGAAGGTGATGACTGTGGTAATGGCTGTGCTGCCAAGGCTTAAATAACCGAAATTATAATAAAATCATCTGAAAAAAATGCTTTTAAAATTGTGTTAATTGTGACGTTTGAATACTTAAAAAAAAAAGAATAAAAAGTTTGTATTTGAAAAAAAAAACAAAACTAAAAAATTGAATAAAATAAATAATATGTATATTTTTTTTTCAAAATAATTTTAAAAATGTTCTCATTATTTTAATGATCAATATACCACGTACGAACCAATATATAAACTAAATTTTTTTCTAATGCAAACAAAATTAAATAGAAATTTATTTAATACAATCAAAATACATTAGATTTCCGTTTGATTCAATTATTTGAATGGAACACGTGGATATAATGAATGAATCATTTATATCCCCTAAATTCATTAATAAATATTCATGTATACAAAAATGTATCTACATGATTAGATGATCATATACGTAATATATCACGATTCATTTATTCACGGTTTATCTAATATTTATTACTCGTTATTAACTAAAGTTACGTATGAATTTGCATCACATATTATTATATTAAATAAATACAATGTCTTTATTTAAAAAAAAAAAAAAAACAAAAACAAATTCAATTCAAATGAAATAAGTTTAAATTAAAAAAACGTTTATACTAATTTACTGGTGTATTTTTTGTATAATATTAAGTCTCGTGGAAATTTTTTTATTCATATTGTATACATGAATGTAGTGTGACAATTTTCTTAATATGAAATTTTCTTATTATTATTTTTTGTATAGTAAATTCTCATGGTTCAGAAAAGAGTATAAAAGAAAACGGAAAAGAAAATCTAAAGAAGAAAATTCATTGATTAATCAAAACGTAAAGGAAACGATTATGTTAATTTGTTTATAAACTATAACTAAGCCAACATGTTAAAAGTTAACTTATGATATTTATATATTTTTTATGTACCCAATTTATGTCTAGAACTTTGCTTCGAAATGGTTAACAAAAAAAAAAAAAATGATGTTCACAATAAAAGTGATGGTATCACATCAACATAGATTTTATTTGTATGTGACATAATAACCATATTATATAAAACAACCCCTCAAGATCATCATTATATTAAGATCAATGTTCTTTTTGCCTTTTAAAACCTTATACATTCACACAAAAATATGATTTAAGCAATAATGAAATCTGTGCATGTAATAGTTCACTGAATATGGCCAGTATACAGAAGAATGTTTTTACAAATGTGACGTATACAAAATTTATATACGCTGATTTTAGTACATGTGTACATAAAAAATAAGAAAATATTTCAAGAAAAAGTATACATTGTATATGATTTTGTTTTATTAAATATTACCTTTAAATGTTCTTAATTCAAAAGTCTGGATCAGTTAAATAAATCAGAAAATTTAAATCATTTTACCACTCAAATTGTTTATGTTAATAATAACCAGCATCAGTGTATATACATGTATTTTACTCGTATACATACGTTTATCAATGATAATAATAATGATAGCATTTACAATGATGATTTTATATTTTATGTACGTATATACGAGTACATACGTATTTATATGTTAATGATGCGTTAAATTGATACTTTATATGTACATTTAATTTTGGACGTTCTAAACTTTTGCATTTTATATTGCAAAGTAGTACATTAAATCTGTTTGTTCGTTAAAGTTGTTTATTACATATCTCTAATGAAAAATATTTGAAAAATAACAACCTATGTATATAATTATTAGTGATTTCATATACATACTATATGTACTTTATCTACAATTGCATTACATTACAAATGATTTGTTTTCTCCATATATCTGTTAATTGTTGGTGTGAAATTTATGGGTTTTGAATATTTATAATTTAAAATTTAAAAAAAGAAAAGGGTGAATATACAAAAAGTGAAAAATAATTATATAAAATATTAAAATGGAAAATTGTAAATTAAATGAAAATGATATCGGTAAAACGGGAAATTATACAAAAAAATTTGAACATGATAAAAATCGAGGATCATGGGAAAGTAAAACTGAATTCATTTTATCATGTTTAGGATATGCAATTGGAATTGGTAATGTTTGGAGATTTCCATATCTATGTTACAGAAATGGTGGTGGTGAGATGTTTTATTTATTTATTTATTTTTTTTGTTTTTCTATTTATTATTAAAATTCATTCATATGAAAACGCAAACGATATTATTGTATGTGGGTGAAAAGTAACGAATAAAATTTCTTATAAAAAATTTTATTTGAATTATTTTAAAAGGTGCATTTTTGGTACCGTACATTCTGATGTTAATATTATGTGGTATACCATTATTTTTTATGGAAATTACAATTGGTCAATTTTCAAGTACAGGATGTATAAGTATGTTTAGAATGTGTCCGTTATTGAAAGGTATACAATATTATAATTAATATTTTATTCAAAAATTAGACAATCTAACATAAAAAAAAAGCTATACATAATTTATTATTTACGTATGTAGGTACTGGTTTTGCTATCTTACTCGTTAATTTTATTTGTACTATTTATTATACTGTAATTATTGCATACCCTGTAATGTTCGTTTTAAATACATTTCATTCAAAATTACCATGGGAAGATTGTTCTAATTCATGGAATACAGAAAATTGTTTTGAGGTAAATACTTATTTCTATATAGTAATTCTTTTATTTTTTCTACATTTTAAAAACTATTTATTTATATTAATTTTCATCAGATTTTTAATTTTTTAGCTTGATTTTTGGAATAATTCAACAGCAGCTAATGATGAAATGCGTGGAAAATTTGAAGCAAAAATATTACGTACACCAGCCGATGAATTTTTTCAGTACTTATAAAAATTTGTTTTTATTTTATTTTTTATTTCTATTTTCAAGATATTTTATTTATTTGAATTTTTATTTACTTCTTTGAAATAAAATATAAAGTTTAGAAATTCTTCAAATTACTGATGGAATACATAATCTTGGAAAATTTGTTTGGCCTTTATTTGGATGTTTAACATTAGCCTGGGTGATTGTATTCATTTGTATTGTAAAAGGCGTTAAATCGGTATGCATTTATTTATTTTTTTTTTTTTTGAAAGTTAAAATTAATATTTATTAATAATGAAAACAAAATGTAGGTTGGAAAAGTTGTTTATTTTACGGCAACATTTCCATTTATTGTTCTCGGAATTCTATTTATTCGAGGCATAACACTACCAGGTGCTGGAAGTGGAATTTTCTTTTACATTTATCCAGATTGGAATCGATTAAAGGATTTGAGAGTATGGGCTGATGCTGCTGTACAAATTTTCTTCTCATTAGGACCTGGTTGGGGCGGTATTGTAAACATGGCAAGTTATAATGATTTTCGGAACAATGCAAAATGGGATGCAATTTTTATACCTATAGTGAATTCTTCAACAAGTATTTTTGCTGGTTTTGTTGTATTTTCAGTTTTAGGATATTTATCAAGTAAATATCGAAATAATAAATATTATATAGTGTGTTACTCATAAATTAAATAATTTATTATTTTGTTTTTTAGCTGCAACTGGAATACCAGTAGAAAAAGTTGCTACTTCAGGTCCTGGTTTAGCTTTTGTTACATACCCAGAAGCTATTGCTCTTCTCCCATTTCCACAGTTATGGGCTTTATTATTTTTTCTTATGTTATTCTTTTTAGGATTGGATAGTGTAGTAAGTGAACAATTTGCCTTTCATTTTTCAATTTTTGATAAAACGTTAGATTTTAATTGACCATCAAAAATTTCAGTTTGTACAAATTGAAGCGATCATATCATCTGTTGTTGATGAATACAAACCATTGAGAAAACATAAATTTTTAGTTACATTTGTTTCTTGTGTTGTAATGTATCTTTGTTCTCTTATTATGGCAACTCAGGTTATTTTTTTTAAGAATTAAATATTATTTATTTCGTATAAACATATTTATATCAATTTTTTATAGGGTGGCATGTATATCCTTCAACTGTTAGATTGGTATTCAGCATCAATTGCAGTCATATTAATTTGTGTTATGGAAACTGTAATTGTTGGTTGGACATACGGTATAGATCGATTTTCAAATGATATTTTATTTATGGTGGGAACAAAACCAGCAAAAATTTGGGTAATTTGTTGGAAATACATAACACCAACAATATTAATGGTAAAATTAAAAATAAAATTAAAAAATTTGCTTTTGTAAAGAAAAATTCTATTAATTTTCATTTTTAAAAAATTTCAGTCAATTTTTATAAATACAATTATATTTAATCGAAACGTTACATTTAATGAAGTTGTGTATCCAACATGGGCTATTATAATTGGTTGGTGTTCATGTTTAATTTCAATACTTTGTATACCATCATATATCATTTATAAATTATGTACTAGTAAAGGATCATTTTTGGAACGAATTAAAAACAGTATAAAATGTGTAGATTGGTCACCAGCTTTACCATTACATAAACAAGAATATGAACAATTTTTAAGATCAAATCAAAATCAAAATTTAATACATTTACAGTGAGAAAACAAAATTTATATATAAGATTTTTCTAATTCACGCAGGTAAAAATCAATAAGTGTTCTATGTAATTAAAAAATTTCAACATAAAGAGAATTTATAGTGCAAAGATTTTTTTTCCATATATATTTTGTAAGGTAACACAAAGATATAGCTTTAGACAATGTAATGTTTAAAAAGAAGTAAGTTATAGAAAATAATTTAGTTTTAAATTTGATTTTATTTAAACTTCAGCCGGTTTGAAGTTGGTTTTGTTTTTTCTTCTTTTATTTTTAAGAGAGTAAGATTATAATTAAGAACTACTATTATCAAAGAATAAAATTAATTATTAAAAATTAAAAAAAAAAAAAAAAAAGAAAAGTTATAAAATGCTTTTAAGTTTCACAAAGAAAAAATTAAAGAAAAAACACAAGAAATTTTAAATCTGATCACACGCATTAATAATATTCCATACAAATTTTTAGGTACATTATACATATGTATATTATGTATATTAATTAGCATTCTTCTTCTTCTGGTTTCATTATAACTAATTGATGTGATATATCCGATGCACCAAGTGTTTCTTCGTATCGTTGTCTGTAAATGGGATCAACTGGATACCAATCAGTAGGCCATATACTTTTTTTAAATCGATGATAAAGTGTCCCCGTTGTATTCGCTAATTTAACACCAATATATGCTGGTATACATAACCATGGGAATACTTTCACAACTAATAATAATAATGTATCAAATATAGATAAATGTGTAAATAATATTGCCCCAACAGAAAAAACTAAAAATATAAACTGCAAAAAAAAATAAAAATATATATAAATAAATGATTAAGTTAAATTATATGTAATTATGTGTATGTATGTAAACTTACTAAATCTATTAAAATGAATAATGGTGTTATAAAACGAATTAAGAAAAATTTCCATGTTGCAAATTTACGTCCTAACATAAATTCAATATCACGTTGGAATCTTTCTCGTCCATAGAACCATACAACAACAATTATTTCCAAAAAGCAAATACACATTTGCATGAAACCACTAAAACTTGCTAATGCAGTGAAAAAGAAGATTTCTGCCTGTGAAATACACACACGTATTGTGTGCAATTATCATTTATATTTTGTAAAATATGTAAAATATAACTTACATTTGTTG
Source organism: Anthrax anthrax (assembly GCA_963971155.1). NCBI lineage: Eukaryota > Metazoa > Arthropoda > Insecta > Diptera > Bombyliidae > Anthrax > Anthrax anthrax. The sequence goes on from OZ020119.1 coordinate 27,442,846, forward strand.
TAAACATCAAAGATGCTAATCCAATACAAGTTATTGTCAAAAGAGATACTCTTTGTTTTTCTGCTCTTAGATTTTCGAATTCATCAAAAAGTGCAGTAAGTATTGATAAAATTTGAATTACCTAGAAAACCCAATTAAAAAAAAATTTTAATTTTCAAAATAAAAAGCCGTTTCAATTGTTAAAATTGCTTAGTAATACCAATCCACAAAATTCACAAAGAAATAGCATCCCAAAAAATATCATAGACCACATATTTGTTGCTTCAATGTTCCCAAATAGATGTGGAAATGCGACAACAATAAATTCAATTAAATAATCTCGACGGCCATAATGAGCAAAATTTAAATATTCTTAATTTTTTTCAGAAAAAAAAAAAAGTTTAAAAAAATGTTTAATTTTTTTTTGTTTTTTAAATTAATTTCACAATTTTATTACAAACCATACAAATATTCTTCAGCGATGAATGTTGCCATTGAAGTTAATCCAAATAAAATCATTGAACAGAAACCAATTATTTGTGAGTAACGAATAATGTCCTCTTTAAAATTATTATAACTGGCCATTGTTAATATTGTACCCCAACCTGAACCAAACATGAAAACGGTAATAAATGGTGTGGTAACGAATGTTTCAATGTAATAAAATGAATCAATATGCGGTGAAAAAAATGCACTTATATTATCCATAGCTCCTGGAAGGCATAACATTCGTACAAAGAATATTCCAAAAAGAACAAATGAAATAATAGTACATGAACGAATAACAAGATTAACCTGAAAAAAAACAACAATTTTTCACAGAATTCATTTTAGACACAAAGAAAAACTAAAACTATACAAAGTGGAAATTTTTAATTACCATTTGAAAACCTTTATAAAATGTGCCTGCAACGAGCATCCAAATTAAAATTGTACAAAAAAATATTGGCCATGCAACATATCTAACATCATCATTGCTTTGATTCAAAATACCATAATTAAAGTATTCAAGTGTTGACCATGATTTTGAATAATAATATTCTGAAGATGAATTATCAGCGGTTGTACCATTCTGGAAAAAATTAAAATGCGTTTAGTTTCTATATTTACATATAAAACTCAGAGACTTACCACTGTACAATTTTCTGTATTGAAACTATTATCGCATGACATCCATGGTATATTTGGATCAAATGAGGCAAAAAAATATGTTAGAGTATATGCGATAATTGCACTATAATAACATGATGATGCTATATTTAAAACTAGAATTACATATCCAATGCCTAAGAAGAAAAAAGACAATTCATTAAAATACATGAAAAATTTTTGAAAATGTAACCGATTTTTGTTTGAACCTTTAAATAATGGTGATATCCGAAAAACAGATATAAATCCAGTACTTGAAAATTGTCCAAGAAATGATTGAAAAATAAAAATAGGCAAAGCAAATAGAAATAATCCGATCGTATATGGGATGATAAAAAATACTATAAAAAAAAGAAAATATTTTATTTTAGTTTTTCATTTTTTCTTACGTAAATGAAAAATGTTTTTTAAATCGTTATTTTTAAAATGCTTATATAATTTGATTTCCTCATTATTTTTACACGAAATTTAAATAATTTCAACAAACGTTTTTAATTATTCAAATAGAATTGAATTACAATTCATGTAAGTACTATTATCGTATTGTTTTATAAAAAAATTTGTTGTACATATTCGATAAAAAACGCCTACAAAATAATTCATAAAATTTTCTAACTGTTGTTTTTTTAAATACGTTCATAAATAAATTTTTGTTATCAAAATAAAAAAAACTTTTTTTTTTTGTGTTAATTTTCATTTGAAAAATTAATTTACAACCAACTTTAATTTTCCTGAAAATTCATACATACATACGAATATGTACATATACATACATATGTATGAATGAGTACCTCATATGAAGGAGTTCATTTGTTACATGTAGATGATGTAGATTTAGTAAAATTATTAAAATTAATTTTTTTAGTTTCCTTTTTGAGATCCAAATTATTTAAAATTACGAACGATTTAAGAGACCAAAAATTATCACAAAAACAAAAAAAAAAAATTCAAAATTCACAAAAAATAAAAAATAGAAGATATTAAAATACGTCAGACAGACATATAACGAATAATTTGAAATTTTTACGCAAGTATGTATACTAATGTATACATATGCACATGTAATATTTTGTATTATTAATTTATTTTCATGTTAATTTAGTTTTATCGAACCAATTTAATTAATTCATCTTTTTTTTTTTTAATTTTAATAAATTGTTTACCCGTATGTAAGTATGTAATGTTACGTACATATCTTAAAATGAAAAGAATTAATGGGGAAAAATGTGAGAAGATTTTCATAGTTTGTGAATGAAAATTATATTACGTGCCTTTATGATTAACAAAGTAATTAAGAACGATCTATTTGATACATATGATTCGTTTAAAATGATTTAAGTACGTTAGTTCTGGACTAAAATACTTTTTTATATTAAAATATGTATTCAAGTGTGTGTACACACAATATTTGTAAATAAGTTTAATAATGTACATTTTCATGCATTTTAATAATTTGACAATGAATATTATTATATGTAAACACACAGTAATTAACTGACCTTGAAAAAATATTATTTTAGATTATTTTTTGTTTTGTTCTTTTTTTTTGTAAAAATTAAAAAAAATATTTTATTGATTAAGATTACTATTATTTATAAACTGAATACATGTATGTACATACATTGTTGTTATTGTTGCATTTTTGTAACGTACATACATACATGTAAGAAAATTGATAAGATAATTGCAAAAATTTTTTTAATCTAATAATTACATTAGTTTTAAAATAAAATTAATTCTCTTTGTTTTGTGTAATGCAATAAAATTCTATTCTGGTAAGAATACTTGAAATATATGCATGTGCTTTTAATTATAAAAATTTTTTAATATAATTTTTATCAATATAATGTATTGTGTAAAATTAAAAAAAGACACACACACACACAGTTTTCAGTGATGTAAAAAAAAAATGTATATTTTAATTATTTATGCAGATTTTTATATTTTATTTTGCAATTTTTATTTCGATTATCTTTATATTGATATATAAAATGCGTAAATTGATTTTACACTTTTATACATATGTACGTTATTTCAAAAATATACAAAATATATACAAATTGTATAAAAATAAATTAAAAATTATTGAAAAAAAAAAATTGCTTTTATTTATAAAATGCATTAAAAATTTCAAGGCTTAATACAAAAATATGAATACTATATACGTTATACATTGTAAACAAGACCATGTAATGTAATGTGTGTAATGTGAATACGTATTATGCGCAGTATGTATTTGATATTAAATTCTCTTTTTGTAGAACTTTTCATAAAAGCTACATCCGGAAGAATCAAATTGAATCAAACTTATGGTCATATGAAATTTAATTCCGAAAGTATGTTTACTACGAACGTGTATATGTACACATGCATTGAATAAACGCATATTTGTTATGCATTCAGATATAATTTATGTACACTAATATAGTAATCATTAAATTTCCTGAACAATTTTTTTTACAAAAGCTTTTCATTAAATTTTTCGAATAAAAAATTTTCATTCTAACAAATCTTAATCTTATATGAAAGAATTTGTACACCGCTTATTATTATATTGTAAATTTCATCTTTTCTAACTTGAGCTATACATGCAATGTAATATACCATATATGATATAATGTATTTGCATACAATATTTGAATAATTTATGTTTACAATGGGGATTACAATATTTGAATTATGATTTACCGGGGTAAAAAAACAAAATAAATAAAACAAAGAAATTAATTTCATATAAACAAAAGTCTAGTTATAGCTTATACAACATAATTATCTTTTACAATAATTTTTATTAAATTTTTATTTTTGATTTATTTAAATTTTATTTTAATCTATTACACATGTACACATTATTTTTGTTTATTTCTATAATAATAAAATTTTTAAAAATAATTTTCACAAAATGTAAATAAAAAATCAAAAAAAAAAGAAGAAAATTGTAAATAATTTTACCTCCACCATGAACTTGAATAAAAAATGGTAAAATTGTAAAACATTTTATACTGAATGCATGTCCAATACAACCTAAATAAAAATCTGAAACAGATTTCCATTTTCCACGTTCAGTATCATGTCGAAATGGATTACCGCCAGTATCATATGAATTAACATTATTTCCAACGGATGTCATATTTTTATTTAAAATAAATTGTCCTTTAAATAATTTGTATATATATAAATTTGTCTTACGAACAAGAAAAACACAAACACACACGCATGAACTGTGTTTATTATTATTATTTGTTTTTTTTTTTTTTTTTTTCAAATATTTTTTATTACTTTATTTTGGTTTTTGTTATTTTTTTTTAATGACAAATAATACATTGGAGAAAAAAAAATTTAAATAAATTTACACAATTGCACAATAAAAGTACATACGATGAAATTATTTTATTTATTATTTTAAATCACTTTAAAAGATTTAATAAAAAAATATAATTCAATGAGAGAGAAAAAAAAAAAATGAAAAATCTTCTTTATTTGATATATTTAATTTAAACGTTGAACATGTATTCAACGTTCAACTAGCAATTACAAAAGACTAAACTCTCATCAAGTCATCAACATCATCATCATAATTCATAATCATCATCAGTTTATTCAAAGTGTTTTAGTATACTACTTGCATACATTCAGTTATTATCATCATACGTATATTTATCATTTAAAATAAAATTTAAGATGATCGCGAAAAAATACTTGCATATACATACTATTATTAATAATAATTCTCTGAATCTATTGATAATATGTATGTACTCGTATATATAAATTTTTTTTTTTTAGTATTTTATTCTATCTAACAGATTTTTGTTAATGTTATTATCGTTATAAATTTTTACTTGAACTGGCCTTTTTCATTATTATTATTTTTTTGTTTTTATTTTTTTGGAATTTTTGTTTTTGCTTTTTGAAATTCGTTATCATTTTCTGAATATTTTACATTTGGTATTTCTGAATAGCATGCATATTGCATACATAAGTACAAAGAAACAGTGCATAAATGTGTTCACTTTATATTCTATACGTAATTTTTATTTTAAGGATATTATTTTGGTTTTTTCCTGTTTCTGTGAAAACAGTGATTATTGATAAGAAAAATGGAAAATACATAACATAGATAAAACAAAAAAACAAAAAAAAAATAAATAAATAAAAACAAAAAATAATCGTTTTTTAATTTTATATTTTTATGCTGTTTTTTTTTTTGTTTTTTTGTTTATTACATAATTTAGTGATTATTTTACTAAAAAGTAATTGATATATATTATGTCTGGAAGTAATACAACCGCAAAGTGATAATGACAACGAAAATAGTGATTATTTGTTAAAAGCCATATTTGAATAATATTAGTGATCTTATTTATGCATTACTGACCATTTGGAGGTGTATAAAAATGCAATCTACATATATATGAGTATATTAAGTAAGTGTTGTAGTTTATTTGGTTTTCATTATATTACTTAAACTGATTGAATTACATTTTGATTATATTATTCTCATTATCATCCTTAGAACTGTGTATTTTTCATTTAATTCGCAAATTATTACAAACACAAACATATTTCGGCCTTGACCTTATTAAATCACATTGATTCAAAATTACAATACATACACACTATACTCTATACACTAATTCGATGCAGTTAAGGCCTTTTGGAAATGACATAAAGTAGTATCATTTTAAATGGCCGTATATTTTAAAAATTCGCCTTATACTCAATACAGTATGAAAACTTTCAAGATTGTGGTAACACTGCTCGTGAGATAATTTTATTAGAAATTATGAGAGAAGAAAAAAGACACATATACTTCCATAAGATCTTAACTGCATCGAATTAGTGTATATAGAGTATAGTACATTTTAAATCGAAACTGTAAATAGGAAAATGCAATACATATGAGCTGAAAATTTAAAAAAAATGGGCTCAAAATTCACACAATTTTCAACTTTATCTTTTTTTTAAATAGATGGGTGTAAACATTGATAAAAATATATTTTTTTTTTTAAATTAAGAGTATCTTATCAATCATTTTTATCGCCTGACATTATTTCTTTCAACACTCAACAGTATATTTTTAGTCCTTTCCAAAAAAAAAAATTAAAATAGAAAATTTTTATTTGAATTTATTGTTATCAAAATGAAACAAAAAATTTTTTATATTTTCAATAAATAAAAATATTCATTTTTCATTTATTTTGTGTGCTTTCCTTATTTACATTAATGATAATAATAATAAAATAATATAACTCTTGTTTTATGAAATGTAATTAAAATTAAAAAAAAAAGAATAGATAAAGATAAAAAAAAGAAAGGATACAGATAAAAAGGAGAAATAAAGGAAAAAATTAAGAGTATTATGAAAGTGGAAGAAGAATGTTGCTTAAATGTTGATATGCCGGTGGTGACTTCGTATGTTCGTGATAATATATGGCATAATATATTAAAACGAACAGGATAATCGTAAATAAATTTTTGAAAATAATTTAACATATTTAGATGGTTCCTGGTGCAGGAAGAAGATTAATTGATGCTGCAGAATTAAGATGACCAGCCAATGGAGCTGTATGCACTGCACCACGTGTTTGAGCAACGTAAGTACCACCGGGAACGAGACCAGCATGATGAGCAACTGATGGTCCTAATGGACCAGCATGTGTGGCAATAGCAGCTGGTCCATGCGCTAATATTGGACCACCATGACCAATGAGAGCACCAGGATGTGCAGCAAGAACTGAACCATGTCCAAGAAGACCATGTGCAGGAAGTAATGCTGGTCCATGAACTGCAGTATAAGATAGGCCATGTCCTAATCCTAATCCAAGATGTCCATGTCCTAATCCTAATCCAAGAGGTCCATATGGCAAGACTGATGATTGTGCTCCAAGAGCTAAAGCTAACACGACTACGACAATGGCGAACTGAAACGAAGCGGAATTTTTTTTTTTTTTTAAACACAATTATTTAACACAATATTAAGTCAAATTATCACTTTTAGGATAATTTCAAATAAGCTCACCTTCATGTTTTGAATTTTTTTAAATTGAATATAAAATTTTAATCGAGAAACACTTTTTTGTTAAGTGCTAGAATTTTAAATTGTATCTGATACAAAATCGAAAACAGTTCGCGCTTTTATAGGAACAAAATTTTCTTGTAAAAGATTGAAACAATCATAAAATAGACGGACAGACAACCTTCTTAATTTTTTTTTTTTAATGTTATATCGATTTAATTGTGCACATATTACACAAACAATACACCTAAACATATGTATATAAAGGTATAATATGTATAACAAAAAAATAAAATTTGCCTTGGAAGTAAATGTATCATAATCCACCGATTGATCAAATACATGTATATTATATGTTATGAATTAACCAACCATATAAATGTATGACATGAGTTCATGCATATTATTGTACACATATACAAATAAAAATTTACACAGGTGCAAAAATATACATACATACGATATACTGCATGAAAACATAAACAATTATATTTTTAGTTACATTGAACTTTTTTTTTGACTTCGTAAAATACATATATGTAGGTATGTAAGTGGAAATATAGGTGGCAACAATTTAGTGTACTTACTTGCATGTACATACTTACGTATGTATATAATAGTTGCATTATTAAGAAATTACAAAACGATATCCGTATATCAACAAGCAAAATATTTGTATATACTTTTTATTTAAAGTTATATTTATCTAATTATTATTATTGTTATTATTATTTTTCAATATTATGATGTTGGTCAGGTTATAATGGCACAAGCCATTATTAATTCAATTTACCAACATCCATACATACATATGTATATGCATGTTACATATAACAAACGAATTGTAACGTACATACAAAGTTCATGTAAAGTGAATTACTATTAAAGGCGTGTTTCATACAATATATTTTATTATTATTGAAATCCAATAAATTTTTTTTTTTTTTTTTTAAATTTCGCTAGTCAAATTGATAAAATAAAATAAACATACTAACACAAGACAACAGCTATGATGACAAGGATACAATGAAACAGTACAGTATTTTACAATAATACGGAAAGTAACTCTGAACATGAATTTATCTATGTACTTAAAATAAAATTAATAAAAAATCTTAATAGGTATCTAAAGTAGGTGCACATTTGTACAGAAAACATATAAGAAAAAATTTAAAAAAAAATTAAAAAAAAAATTATGTGGTTACTTTGAATTTGAAAGATAACAAATCATTTTTCTTTAGCATACATATGTACATGCATATCATATGTATGTATGTTATAAAACCTGTGTATCTAAATTGAAACAATATATATAATCATTTTTTTTTTTGTAAGTAATTAAAATTTGAATCTACGAAATACATTATATTGTTTATGGATTAAAAATTGAGCAAAATGTTTATTTTTAGAAGTATTCAAATGTATGTACATACATTACGTTAAAACATATGTATGTACATACTTTACTAATTCATATAACAATGCAATATAATATAAGAATGCATTCAAAACTATGTACATGTATTATTATGAAATGGATAATAAAATTGAAATTAAACTGATAAAGTTGGCTTTTACATAATTTAAATCTATACATATACATAGGTATATAAATTTTAGTACATAAGTGCATATGCAAATAATTAATGAATGCAAATTTTTATTGTACATTTTCAAGAACCTATGCATTTTAATTATAGGTGTGTAATTCTGTGCAAATATAATATATGGTAGAAAAAAAAAAGTTGTTTACCTTAGTTGTAATATATAAAAGTTTATTAGCATATATGTACAATGTTACAGTTTAAAAAATATATATTATAAGCTTTAAATCAAATATGAGTATTAAAATCGATTTCCACATAGATATGTGTATGTATATACGTATGTACGTATTTAAATAATTGATTTTTACTATTATTAAGTGTTAACAAAAATAAAATTGTATGATAATTTATAAAATTAAGGAATAAATAAAGATTTAATTTTATGCTTTTATGGTTTTCTAATTTATGACTGATCAATTCAATTAATTAACGAGTTAAATAGAAATAAATGATTTTTTATTGATACGTACGGAAAATTATGAAATTAGAATATTCCAAACAACATTATTCAATTTCAAATGAGTATTCAAATAAAAATAATCAAAATCTAATTTTTAAATACTTTCAGAATATCCAATACTTTAATTTATTACTCCAACGAAAAAAGTCAAATAAATATTAAGTAATACAAAGAAATTTTTTTTAATGAAATAAATTAAAATTTATTCTTAGTTTTTGCACAAATCTTCATTAAAAAAACAAAAAAATATTTTAATTAAATTATAAATAAGTCATTTAGATTGTTCCTGGTGCTGGTTCAAGATTGATTGATGCTGCTGAATTAATGTGACCAGCTAATGGAGCAGTGTGTACAGCACCTCGTGTTTTGGCAACATATTGTCCTTCTGCAGCAATAATTGGAGCAGCATGAACAATTGGAGCTGGAGCTGATGCAAGAGCAATAGTTGCTGGTGAAACGATATGTCCGACAGGTCCTTGTGATAAGGAAATTGCTGGTGCATGAGGTATAATTGCTGGACTAGTCAATAATGTTGGTCCTGCAACGATGTTAGTTGAAATTCCATGTGCTCCAACCCATCCAGGAATTCCTAAAGGTAAAATTGATGATTGTGCACCAGCTACAAATGCGAACACGACTACGGCAGCAATTGCGAACTAATATTTAAAAAAATTAATTAAAAAAAAATTATTTCAATAATCATAATTTCTCTCCAAGTATGAAACAACTAAACGTTGAAAGTAATTTACCTTCATGTTTATTTGTTTAGGTTTGTATTGAAAGGATGTTTTACGATTGAGATGTGAAAACGTTTTGATGATAATCAGAACTTTTCTAGAGCATTTATATACTTACCTGATTTTATTCTGCTTTTAATGTATATAATTAAATTTCTGTAACACCGTTTTGGAACGTGTAAAATAAAAAAAAATATAAATAAAAATTTTAAATAAAGAAAAGTTGTCATAAATCCGCTTTTAAAAAGAATGATGTAAAAATGTAGTCTGAGGAAATGACTTTTATTACTTTACTTAATTATATAGTGTATATATTATATTACATTAAAATTAAATACTTAATGTATTTACATGACCATTTTAAGAAATGTGTTGTGTACATACGTATATATGTATATGTAGTTGTTAACAGAAATGAAAGGCGTGTCTGTTATAGAAATTATCAGTTTATTATTATCATTTGTATATTGCAGTGTATACGTAATACTCGTATGTACTCATGTATATACAGAACATGATTGTAAATAACAATCAATTATGTCCATAATGTAAACTAATGATAATAATTGTTTAAGAATTTCGCTTTCAATTAGATCTAAGTAAACATTTTTAATCTTTATGTTTTCAGGTATTTTAATTAGATGGTATAATCATGTGCATGTGATGTAAATGCAATTAGCCATTAAAAAAATTAATAATTAATTTTGTTCTTAAAATGGATAAAGAAGTACTATTTCTAGCAAAATCTAGATTAGGCGATTAAAAATGATCTACAAAATCTATTTAATAATTCATATTTTTATAATAGCAAATTTTTTAAACGTACAAATAAGCGTTAAAAAATTAAGACTTTTTGGACTGTAAATATAGAAAATGTGGTTAAAAAAAAACAATTTTGATAATAAAAAATTTGAAGAATTACTTTTCAAATCTGTTGAATTATAAATATAAAAAAAACTATATATGTATACATATTGTGTATGAAAATCAATATTTACATGAAAATTTCACTGTATGTACTGTGGTATTTTTATGATTTCTTTCAAGGTTAATCCAAAAATCTATACTTTACAGAATGGTCATATGTAAACTGTTGCTCATATTAAATAATATGAAACACATAATTCGGATTGCATCAGAAAATTGGGAGTTTTCAATTCACATATGATGTGTGTGTGTTCTAGTCCATCAAACACCACATTCAACTGGAATACAAACCATTCTCGATTTTTCTGTTGTAATTAAAATCATTTTTTAACTCAGACTTCCCATTCCATTAAAATATTAAAATATCTATTCTACATAATTTTAAGCACATCTATCCTTTATCAGAAATTTAGTATATAAAACCTGGTGCAAAATTTAAATTTCATCAGAAGTTGTTTAAAATTAAACAAAACAAATTCATCAAAAATCATAGCTTTAAAAGTTTATAATCTTTAAATTCAAATATCAAAAATGAAGGTATAATATATTCATTATCAAATATTCAAGAAGGTGTCCTTTACTTAAAAAAAAAAAACTATAATAATAATTTTCAATTTCAGTTCACAATTGTTGCTTTTATTGTTGCATTAGCTTTCGGAGCTCATGGTTCTGTACTCCCATTATCATCATGGGGATTATCACCATTAGGAATTCCTGGACATTTAGGATTATCAACAATATCTGGACCAACTTTATTGACATCTAATCCAGGAGCAGCTTTAATTACACCAGGACATCTTGCACAAGGACCAGTTTGGGCCAGCTCGTCTTTAGTACCTGGTGGTATTTCAACATCAATTGTTGGACCATCACCTGGAGTTAGTTTATTAAGTAGTCCGTTAATTGCTGCTCAAGGTTCTTATTTAGCTAAAACTCGTGGAGCTATTCACACAGCACCTTTACCTGGACACCTCAATTCTGCATCATCAATTAATCTTCAACCTGCACCTGGAACCATATAAAATTTTAATTTAGTTCTTTCATCTGATTTTTTCAATTTCTCCCTATTAACGCTTTACTGTCTCTATTTTCTGTATTCTCAAAAATGATAAATAAATTATAATTTATTCATAAAATATTTGCTGCATTTTTTATTTACATAATGTGTATGTGAACTTTTTCTCTGATTTACTTTTTTATTAAATCGATTAGTTCTAATTTTTAATTTTTTTTTAATTTGCTCATTATTCATATGATCATAATATAATGGAATAATTCAAATTCTACCAAAGCAAAATTTTTGTATCAAAATCGAAATATGTACATTTTTGATATACGTTTATGTACAAACATACATACATACATATACTCCAATTACCATAAAGCCTGTAATGAAAATATTTAAAGAATGAAGTAAAATTAATTATTTTATTCTTCCAAAGACCAACATACAAGTACAGACATATGTGTCTTTTTTCTTTTCTCATAATTTCTAATAAAAAGCATCTTACGAGCAGTATTACTACAATTCTTAATGTTCTCATATAGTATGAAATGAAATTTTTAAATATCAAAATATAATGATGTAAAATGGTACTACTTTTTGTATTTTCCATAAGGCCGGTAGTGAAAATAATTGAAAAATAATGTATATGCACTTTGTATTGCAAAGGTAACTTTCATTAGAAACACAAATTACAATAAAAAGTGAAGAATTTTTTTATTATTATTTTTTAGCTAAATTAGAAATTATCAAGTATAAGTTTTTTAGATATGTATTTGAACATAAATCTAAATGTGTACATGCATGTGTACTTTCAGTCAAAAAAGTATACCTGTAAGATTTTTAATTTGCAGCAGTAAAATAAACATGTAATTAAGATATGTTGAATTTAACCGGTTGGCAAAAATATTTTTAAAAAATATAAAATTATATATTTCACTTTTTTATGGTTTTCTAATTTATAACTGCTTAATTCAATTGCCTTATAATTAAATATAAATACATTTGATTAAACATAATACTAATAAACAAAATAAGTAAGGTTTTAATGATACGTTGAGAAAGTTGAGAGATTAGAATGTTCCATTCGATATTATTCAATTTCAAATGAGTATTCAAATTAAAAAAATTTAATCTCAATTAAATTTTCACATTTTTAAAAAATGTTCAAACATTTTTAGAACAAGCAGCATTGAATAATCTATTAATCACCCAATCGAATAAAATCAAATAAGTTTCAGATAATACATATAAAAGTCATGTTTTCTTTTTAAATTGAAATAAATTAAAATTTATTCTTAGTTTTCGCACAAATCATCATTAAAAAAAAACAAAAAATATTTTAATTAAATTATAAATAAGTAATTTAGATTGTTCCTGGTGCTGGTTCAAGATTGATTGATGCTGCTGAATTGATGTGACCAGCTAATGGAGCAGTGTGTATAGCACCTCGTGTTTTGGCAACATATTGTCCTTCTGCGGCAATAATTGGAGCAGCATGAACAATTGGAGCTGGAGCTGATGCAAGAGCAATAGTTGCTGGTGAAACGATATGTCCGACAGGTCCTTGTGATAAGGAAATTGCTGGTGCATGAGGTATAATAGCTGGACTAGTTAATAATGTTGGTCCTGCAACGATGTTAGTTGAAATTCCATGTGCTCCAACCCATCCAGGAATTCCTAAAGGTAAAATTGATGATTGTGCACCAGCTACAAATGCGAACACGACTACGGCAGCAATTGCGAACTAATATTTTAAAAAATTAATAAAAAAAAATTATTTCAATAATCATAATATGAAACTCTCCAAATATGAAACAACTAAACGTTGAAAGTAATTTACCTTCATGTTTATTTGTTTAGGTTTGTATTGAAAGGATGTTTTACGATTGAGATGTGAAAACGTTTTGATGATAATCAGAACTTTTCTAGAGTATTTATATACTTACTGTCGGTTTGTTGTGCTTTTAATACACATATGATAATTAAATTTCTATAACACCGTTTTAATTAAACATATGTACATATGTAAAAAAAAAAATGTCATAAATCCGACTTTAGGAAAATGATGTAGAAATGTAGTTTGAGGAAGTGATTTATATTACAGGTATAGTTTTAAAAATAATTTAAGTAGTAATATAAGTATGCATGTATAGTATGTATACATAAAATGAATATAGAAAAATTAAAATATTGATCTCAGTGTATTGTATGTCGTTAAATACAAAAAAATTTATTCTGATAACTAAATAGTAAAGGGATTGCTATTTGAATTTATCGAATTCGAACATCAAACATATTTTGTATGAAGATAAACATTAGCATGAAAATTTCATTATTGATATTTTTATATGGTTTCCTACAAGGCTGAGTTAAAAACCCATACTTTTCACAATGGTTTATAATATGCAATAACGACGAATTTAATATGAAATAAATAATTTGGATTGCATCAGAAAATTGGGAGGTAAGTATATAATTCACATACGGTATGTACATATATGTGTTCTAGTCCATCAAACACCACCTTACGTCTCCCATTTTCGATTTTTCTGTTGTAATTAAAATCATTTCTTAGCTCAGATTTCCCATTCCATTAAAATATTAAAATATCTATTCTACATAATTTTGAGCACATCTATCCTTTATCAGAAATTTAGTATATAAAACCTGGTGAAAAATTTAAATTTCATCAGAAGTTGTTTAAAACTAAACAAAACAAATTCATCAAAAAATCATAGCTTTATAAATTTATAATCTTTAAATTCAAATATCAAAAATGAAGGTATAATATATTCATTATCAAATATTCAAGAAGGTGTCCTTTACTTAAAAAAAAAAAAACTATAATAATAATTTTCAATTTCAGTTCACAATTGTTGCTTTTATTGTTGCATTAGCTTTCGGAGCTCATGGTTCTGTACTCCCATTATCACCATGGGGATTATCACCATTAGGAATTCCTGGACATTTAGGATTATCAACAATATCTGGACCAACTTTATTGACATCTAATCCAGGAGCAGCTGTAATTACATCAGGACATCTTGCACAAGGACCAGTTTGGGCCAGCTCGTCTTTAGTACCTGGTGGTATTTCAACATCAATTGTTGGTCCAGCACCAGGTGTTAGATTATTACATTAAGTATCCTATTGATTACTGCCTCAAGGTGCCTCATGAGGATTGCTGCCTCATTTAGCTAACACTCGTGGAGCTATTCACACAGCACCTTTACCTGGACATCTCAATTCTGCATCATCAATTAATCTTCAACCTGCACCTGGGACCATATAAAATTTTAATTTAGTTCTTTCATCTGATTTTTTCAATTTCTCCCTATTAACGCTTTACTGTCTCTATTTCCTGTATTTTCAAAAATGATAAATAAATTATATTTTATGCATAAAATATTTGTTGCATTTTCTTTTCATATAATTTTCATTTTCTTTGTTATTAATGCATTGTACTGTCGCATAAAAAAATTAAACAATAAGATATTCTCTAAATTTTACTTTGTAATGCTAAATTATATTATGTATGATTCAATCTGATTTTTTCTTCATTAAGTTTTGAATTTTTGTACTATTTAAATAATTGTAAGATAATGGAATAACATAACTTCTACTAAACCAAAATTTTTGTATCAAAATCGAAATATGTACATTTTTGATTATATAATGTATACATATGCTGTTTCCACTCGTATGTTGCTCTTCGGAAGAATAAAGTAATGAATATGCACTTTGTATTGCAAAGATATTGTTCATTAAAAATAAAATTAACAATAAAAAACTAAAAATTAATTTTTAATATTTTTTAACTAAATTACAAATCATAAGGTCTTAACTTTTTTTTAGATATGTATATTGTAGATACATACATATGTATATTTGTGTACTTCCGGTGAAAAATGTAATTTTCTACCTATAAAATTTTTAATTTGCAACAAGTAAATATTCAATTAAATTGATTTAAATTATGCGCTTCATTTATTTTATTTTATTTAAAATGTTAACGAAAACAAAAATCAGATTTATAAAATTAAGGAAAAAATATATAAGTATTTTATTTTTTCTAATTTATAACTACTTAATTCAAATAACTTATGAGTTAAATAGATATACAATGTCTTGTTTTCTTAATACGTAAAATAAGATAAAATAATTAAGAAGATCTTGATAGAATGTTAGAAAATTGAGAAACTCAAATATCCCAGACGACATTATTTGGTTTCAAATGAATATTCAAATACACAGATATGAGTAAGAAGGTATTAATGATATGTTACGATAGTTGAAAGATTAGAATACTCAACACAAAATTCGATTTCAAATAAGAATTCAAATGAAAATATTCTAATCCCAATTTTTAAATATTTTCAGAATACCCAATACTAAATTAGAAATTTATTACCCCATTGAATAGAGTCAAATAAATATTAAGTAATACAAAGAAATTTTTTTTTAAATTGAAATAAATTAAAATTTATTCTTAGTTTTCGCACAAATCATCATTAAAAAAACAAAAAAATATTTTAATTAAATTATAAATAAGTCATTTAGATTGTTCCTGGTGCTGGTTCAAGATTGATTGATGCTGCTGAATTAATGTGACCAGCTAATGGAGCAGTGTGTACAGCACCTCGTGTTTTGGCAACATATTGTCCTTCTGCAGCAATAATTGGAGCAGCATGAACAATTGGAGCTGGAGCTGATGCAAGAGCAATAGTTGCTGGTGAAACGATATGTCCGACAGGTCCTTGTGATAAGGAAATTGCTGGTGCATGAGGTATAATAGCTGGACTAGTCAATAATGTTGGTCCTGCAACGATGTTAGTTGAAATCCCATGTGCTCCAACCCATGCAGGAATTCCTAAAGGTAAAATTGATGATTGTGCACCAGCTACAAATGCGAACACGACTACGGCAGCAATTGCGAACTAATATTTTAAAAAATTAATAAAAAAAAAATTATTTCAATAATCATAATATGAAACTCTCCAAGTATGAAACAACTAAACGTTGAAAGTAATTTACCTTCATGTTTATTTGTTTAGGTTTGTATTGAAAGGATGTTTTACGATTGAGATGTGAAAACGTTTTGATGATAATCAGAACTTTTCTAGAGTATTTATATACTTACTGTCGGTTTGTTGTGCTTTTAATACACATATGATAATTAAATTTCTATAACACCGTTTTAATTAAACATATGTACATATGTAAATAAAAAAATGTCATAAATCCGACTTTAGGAAAATGATGTAGAAATGTAGTTTGAGGAAGTGATTTATATTACAGGTATAGTTTTAAAAATAATTTAAGTAGTAATATAAGTATGTATGTATGTACACATAAAATGAATATAGAAAAATTAAAATATTGATATCAGTGTATTGTATGTCGTTAAATACAAAAAAATTAATTCTGATAACTAAATAGTAAAGGGATTGCTATTTGAATTTATCGAATTCGAATGTGATGGTTAAGAATACATCACACATGTTTTGTATTGAAGATATACATTAGCATGAAAATTTCATTATTGATATTTTCATTTGTTTTTTGTTTCTTACAAGGCTAAGCTAAAAACCCATACTTTTCAGAATGTTTTTTTTTGCAATAACGACGAATTTAATATGAAACACATAATTCGGATTGCATCAGAAAATTGGGAGTTTTCAATTCACATATGATGTGTGTGTGTTCTAGTCCATCAAACACCACATTCAACTGGAATACAAACCATTCTCGATTTTTCTGTTGTAATTAAAATCATTTTTTAACTCAGACTTCCCATTCCATAAAAATATTAAAATATCTATTCTACATAATTTTGAGCACATCTATCCTTTATCAGAAATTTAGTATATAAAACCTGGTGAAAAATTTAAATTTCATCAGAAGTTGTTTAAAACTAAACAAAACAAATTCATCAAAAAATCATAGCTTTATAAATTTATAATCTTTAAATTCAAATATCAAAATGAAGGTATAATATATTCATTATCAAATATTCAAGAAGGTGTCCTTTACTTAAAAAAAAAAAACTATAATAATAATTTTCAATTTCAGTTCACAATTGTTGCTTTTATTGTTGCATTAGCTTTCGGAGCTCATGGTTCTGTACTCCCATTATCACCATGGGGATTATCACCATTAGGAATTCCTGGACATTTAGGATTATCAACAATATCTGGACCAACTTTATTGACATCTAATCCAGGAGCAGCTGTAATTACATCAGGACATCTTGCACAAGGACCAGTTTGGGCCAGCTCGTCTTTAGTACCTGGTGGTATTTCAACATCAATTGTTGGACCATCACCTGGAGTTAGTTTATTAAGTAGTCCGTTAATTGCTGCTCAAGGTTCTTATTTAGCTAAAACTCGTGGAGCTATTCACACAGCACCTTTACCTGGACACCTCAATTCTGCATCATCAATTAATCTTCAACCTGCACCTGGAACCATATAAAATTTTAATTTAGTTCTTTCATCTGATTTTTCAATTTCTCCCTATTAACGCTTTACTGTCGCTATCCTCTGTATTCTCAAAAATGATAAATAAATTATAATTTATTCATAAAATATTTGTTGCATTTTTTATTCACATAATTTGCATTTAAACAATAATAACAATAAAAATATAAACAAATAAATACTCTCTAAACTTTACCTCTGATTTACTTTTTTATAAAATCGATTAGTTCTAATTTTTATTTTTACTTTTGTTGTTTATTCACGGTTAATCGTTTACATTATCATAATACAAAGAATGAAGTAATGGAAATTTCTAATACAGAGGTAAAAGTTTTGTATTAGTAAATAAAGTCATACTAAAATTATTTTTCAAACTAAAAAAGTCTCAAAATTATATCAAAAAAGCACTGACAAAGTACATATGTAGTATGTATTAATATTTCATTATTTTTGGTGTACATTTGACAACCAAGATAATTTTTTTATTTATTTATCTGAAATTAAGTATTCCTTGATTAAAGATTTTTATTAGAATTTTAGTTCTTTTTTTGATGATTTCAAAGTTATGCCAGTTTAAAAATAAACGTTTTTTTTCGTAATTTAACGATGATACCGGAGTATAACAAGTAAAGTGATTTAGCATAATTAATGCTGTATAGCTTTCCTACAAAGGAAAATCTATGTTTCTGGGATGGGTTATTAAGAGATTATGAACATTTAATATATTAAAAAATTACAAGAACGCATCAACAGTTTAGTCAAATAATCAAGTATGAACATTATGTACCTAAAAAAATGGCAGTGTTTGGGAATTTCACTTTAAATTCTAGATTATGTCCTTTCTAACGATGTCTTACATAAAATTGAAAAACAAACTATACACAAATTTCCTAGTCCTTTCAGGCTTTGCAAATTTTATGAATACAAAGTAAAAGTGATGAATTTTGTTGTCAATATGAAAATAAAAAATTAAATACCAAGAATAGAAGGTATTCAAACCATACTATCTTCAATCATAAAGGATATCTGATTTTTTTAAAAACAAAAAATTAATAAATAAAAAAATTTCATATTTAAATATCATACGTAACGTTTATTAAAATGTTTGATTACATTTTTAAAAATGCTTCAGATAAATTGTTCTAAAGATTTATTTAACAGTATAAAAAAGAGGTATACATACATTTTTAAAAGTAACGTCTATTAACATTTGAAAAACAAAATAAGGTAAAAAATTGTGAAAAAAGATGAAAAATTATTGAGTAAATTTATTTTCTTTAGAATTTTAGCAATGTAGTTGATGTCGTATTGTTTTTTATTTGTACTTTAAAAAATTCGGGTACAAAAGAATAGATTTGGAAATAATTAGAATTTTAGAAAATTTATGTGAAAGAATTAAAATTGTTTAAAGAAAATAATAATGTAATTATCTATGTTTTATGTAATTAGTTATTAAAAAATTTATATTGTTCCTGGAGCTGGTTCAAGATTAACTGATACTGCAGAGTTTGCATGTCCTGGTAATGGTGCAACATGAACAGCACCACGAGTTTTGGCTACATAACTTCCTTCAACAGCAACAACTGGAGCAACAGCAACAGCATGTACTGGAGAATGTACAACTTCAACGGCGGCTGGGATATGAGCTGGAGCAGCTGCAATAACAGTTGGTCCATGTACAGCTGTATATGAGAGTGGTAAGTGCCATGGAATGATTGATGATTGTGCTCCAAGAACTAAAGCCAACATGACTACGACAGTAACAGCGAACTAAAAAATTTAATATGAAAATCGTGTTATTTTGTTAATAAAAAAAAGTTAAATCCATTGTAATCCTTTGATCGTACAAAATATTAAAATCAAAAAAAATTATTTTTTTTTTTGTTGTTATCCACGACTTACCTTCATGTTGATTATTTTATTTTTTTTATTACGTGAAAATTAAGAAAATTATAATTGAAATGCTCACAATAGTTTAACTATTTCTGATAGAGATTTCAACACCTTGCGGTCTTTTTATAGTGAAATGCAAAGTTCAGAATGGAATGTGGAATCCTAAAATGTAATCCATCACCATTATACAGATCCACCACATTAATAACATTTTATTACTTTTATTATCACAATTACAGGTGCATTAGAGTATCGCGACATACATATTTTTCCAACACATTTAAATTTATTTGTTTTTGGTTGAATAACATACAAATTCTCTCATTATTTAATTGTAATTGTCCAATCATCTAATTGCTAATTTTTATTATGTATGTACTCCTATTTATTTTTGCTATTGTATAAAAATAATTAAATTCAACCAATACTAAAAAAAAAAATAAAAAAAAAAAACAAAACATTATGCATTATGTATTATTAGCATACATTACTGTCTATCTTAAAAAGATTAGTTATAGCTACCTATTGAAAGTGAGTACGTAATTCATATGTATTGTACGTGAATAATATAAATAATGTTCTTGAGACATTGTTAAACGCAACTATAGACAGATGTATGTATGTACATACAGACATACTCCCGTACGTATTACAAGTATGTAAATCAATATATAGTGTGAATTTATCGTACAGTTATAAATGATTGCGCATAAATTGAACTCTTGATCCAGGTGAATGTTGTTTTGGTATCTACATTCATATGTACGAGTATACACATTGACTAGAAAAAGCATTTGACATTGAAATTCTTCAATTTATTTAAATCTTTCCTTAAGTTGCTACAGTTTCATTTAAGATAACATAATTTTTTTTCTCTTCCCGTATCAGTCAGTTGTGCTTTTTAAGTTGAAGAAAACATTAAAATAAAAAAGAGGTTAAAACAAAATCATGAACCAGTTTTTTTTTTTTTTATACTAATCATGGCATAAACTGTACATACTATATGTAACGATTTGTTTTTAACTTTCTCAATGAGATCTTTATAAGCCCTTTTTAAAAGAAATGTTGAATATCACACGATCGTCATATGTATGTACGTGACATCTGTAATTTAGGTTTAATTAATTTTTCATTGTTGAAAAGTATCATAAAAAAGATTAAAAGATTAAAAGAAACATTATTCCATTACATTCATTCATTTAATTTTAATTTTTTAAACCTTCAGTTAATGTAGAAAAGTTGGAAAATTGGAAAAAAGTTAAGAAAACTGTTTAAATACAATAATTCCAAAATATTTTGTCTAAAATTTTAAAGATTAATTTTACTAGAGATTTATCAGACATAAAGTAAATGAAGTAATGACAAAGTCCTTTAATAACTGAACAAAGGTAATTACTTGGTTTAAATTAACAAAAATCAAAAATCGCACTGGCTTCTGATCTGAGCCGCTTATTTATATGTACATAATGTACATTTCTCAAAGTACCGAAATCTGTGATTGATTACAGTTTATTAAAATACATGAATGCAATTTATTTAGCTTAAAAATAATAATAATAAATTTAAAACTGTTATATTTTTTGTTTTTTATTTTTTGTTGTCTTGTTTTTTTTTGCAAGTATAAAATCCTAAGTCCATGAACTTGACTGCTAAACGCATGATGTAAATGTAACGTAAATCGATCATTTTTGAAGGTCGAAATTATTATGATTTTTTTGATTCGGCTACAGAATGTTTTGAAAATGAAGTTTTCATGAAAATATCAATTTTATAATGATCATAAGAACGAAAAATAATTATACCTTACGTTATATTCTCGTTATAACGTTAAAGGACATTGTAGATTAAAGGACATGCCATATAATAAAATTCATCACGCATTCGCAAATTTAAACTGTTTATATGTACGGTTAAATTTGTGATAAATGAAATAAGTACATACAAGAATAAAATAAAATAAAAATAAAATAATAAAAAACATTAATAAGATTAAATAAAAAATAAATAAATAAAAATGAAATAAAAATATAAAACATAAGACATGCTTCTCAATTACCATTTGTCTATAGAATGAGAGTAAAAAAATTAATTTAAATTTTTATACAACCTAAATACTTGTCGGCATATGTTCATATGTAAATTTAAAAACTTAAGAAATCAAGAAAAAAATTAAAATCAGAAATATTCTTTTAATATAACATCAATTTAAATTTAAATTAATTAGAAAAAGTGGAATTATAAAACAAAAACGGATATAATTACCAATTCTAATTATTACTTTATATGTACATATGTATATCAAGAACACAGTTCATTTATTTTTAAAAATGAATTAATTTGAATTCATACAAGTAGTTATTAAAGAAATGATAATTTTCAAGAATGCATTTAATTCAGTTACCAATAGATAAATTTATTAAATTAAAACCCCAGTTTTTTTTATTGCATGTGTGCACAAATAAATTGTATCAAAGAGACCGGAAAAATTTTTTTTAAAAAATTTATAATGGTAATAAAAAACAAAAACTTGAAATACATATTTTTTTTTAAAAATTGAATTAAATTTCAAAATATATAAAAATTTCTACATTACAAAACATCCACACACATGTGTACGAATAATTTTGTACGTATACTATATATGTATAAGAAACTTAATGTAGGCAGATTTTTGCAAAACACCATGTAAACATTTCTGCATTATTTTCTCAAGGTAATCAAGCTATCAAAATGGTGATTGATTTTAATATGGGGCGGTATATACATAGATATACGTACATAGATACGTGTTTATGTGTATGTATACATATGTATAATCACTTGGTCTTGTAAAGACTATTATAGTCAACATGTATCTATTTATTTATCTAAAAACAATTGATCTTGTATATGCATATTTTTCTTTTTTATATAATTTTTAAAAATTGTTATTAAATCTAATAAAAATAAATAATAATTAAATTATTATTATACATACATATAAAGTAGAAAACAAGAATATAAGAACAAGAACAATTTAGAATTATAAAATTGTTAAAACTTGTTGGTAAGTTCAGATTCGTCATAAGAAATTTTAATTAATATTCCTGTATTTAAATAAATTATGTAGTTTGCATGTACATAATTATACAGATTTTTTTCTTTTTATATCAAAAAATAAAATTTAAAAAAAAATAAATATATTAAACGGATATGCAACTAATTATTGAAATTTTGAAAATCACATGTCCTTACATTATTTGTTTTAAAATCAAGTTTTTTCCTCAAAAGACCTATGCAGGTTTTATTTTTGTAAAAAGGATTCAAATTTCTCAATTGTTAATTTCAATTTTTGTTAATTTATTTTTACCCAAAAATAAATCTGATGTAATTTCCTTCCTAATTTGATCATTTTTTCATTTGGCCTTTGCATACATATAAGTATGAATGAGGTTTCGTAATATTACTAAAGCGCATGTTAAGTATGTATGGATAATATTTACCTACTCACGTACAATGCGCAAAATTGCACAATCTATACAAAATAAAATATAATAAATTATAAACTAAAATAAAGTATTGTATATAAAACGTATGTAAAATAGTTAACAGTTAACATTTCAAATATACATATGTATATTGTATTTATTGTGGTATGGGGTTAAGTAATGTCTCAATCAAAAAATTATAAAATATTTTTGTTATATTATTATAATTCGGTTCGTTGAACACGAATTATGTGCATTTAAAATTTTCATGTACGACCATACCATAAGTATACACTATATTTGCATGTGGTTGTGTGTTTTCTACTTGCGTGTTGGTCTGTTACTATTAGGAACTAAAAACTAAAATTAGATTTTCATATATTATAAAAAAAAATAAAAATAAAACAAAAATATTCCTATGATAAGATAACGTTAGTGGTGGGTTAATTTCATAAATCAAAATAAAATGTTCCACTCATAACAACTATTTGTTATGCATTCAAAATGTATTGAATTCATGCAATTTTGTCCTACGCGTATTTTTGTTTCAAAATGATTCTAATATGTAAATGATACCTAAAAATATTCTATACTTTACATTTTTGTACATATCGTAATCAAGCTCGTTTAGGGTATGAATTGTTCTAATCAATGTAAAAAACTTTATAATTCTACGAAACCAACACCTTCAATTATAATGTTATAAAACGTATATACCCGTATTATGCATTAATTGAATGTTATTGCACTTTCACAATCGGATCAACGAGAACCGGCTAACATGACACCGAACCGACATCAACATGTTGTGTTCATATGTCAGCTGGATCTCTTAAGGTCTAGTTTTGCGTTAATAATGCATAAATAAAGCAAAGTAGTTAATTTTATGCATTTATATGTATACATTAAAGTTGTTTAGCTAGTTATAGAGTGTCAGTTGTTATGCTCTTATGCACAAGATCAATGCCAACCTGGGCGTTGGACTATAATTGTCATTTAATTTTTTTTAAATCTTACTTTATGTTATAAAACATTGGTATGCATATAAAAATGTAATCATAACTTACCCCATTACTACATTCATTTTATGTATATTTCCTTTTAAAATGTATAAATTTATTTAAAAAAAAAAAAAAAATTTCTTAATTAAGTAGTGTCCATATTTGGTTTTTGTTTTATGGTTCTTGCTATAATTGCAAGTCTTATGAAATATAAATTTATACAAAAATATTAACTTACCAAGTTCTTGGCTCTTTAAGTTTAACAATAACATTTAATGCTTATATTCAATGAATACAAATCTACATGATTACATGGTACAATATGTTTTACAAATAATACATTTTAATGATTATAATGGGAATAATTAAAGTGCCACATAAATTCTATAAACAATTGCAATGGAATTTGATTGCAATTGAAAAAGAATTTAATAAATACCAATTAGATAAGTAATTAACCAATTTCGAGAGGATTTCTATTGTTTTTAAAAGTCTTACGTAAAAAAAAAAGATAAAAAAAATTATGCACTCATGTGCCTTAATTGTAAAAGCAGATTTAAAGGTACATATAAAAATATTTACAACTTTCATGATATGAAGGATAACCTCAATTTTTATTTGGTCACAGATTTTAATTGTGGATCTCATTAAATTTTATTATACTCTTCATACATGATTTTGTTTTATTTTTCCAAAACAAAAATGTGGTATTTTTTTTTTTTTTAAATTTTCGATGATGGTCATCAATTTAAAATTGATGGTCAACGTAAATTATTTACATGAACGTATTACGTATACTTTTTCCTATATTAAACGTGCACATATATGGAAAATTATGATCCTTGAAAAATTATTAGTATCATTTTTTTTTTTAGAAAATTTGTTAAAAATGAAATTAACTAAAAACAAAAGCATTATTTCAATTGAAAAACTTTTTATAATTTTTACATTTTTTACTTTAACATTTTTTGAATAATTTTCATTTATTCTCTACAAAGTACCTTGAAATATGAATTTTCATGTACTCTAACAACAATCAAATTGAAAATAAATTTAAAAGTAATGACTTCAATCTGCAAAATTTCACACCATTTAAATATTATACATTTGAATTATTTTGCAATTTTTGTTTTCACTTATTTTTGGATGTAATTTTGGAAATTTTCCAAATATTATTGTATAATTTATTTTTACTGTTCATAAATATACACGATATTCTATCTGTCTGTGTTATTGTTATTAAAAAGTGAAAAAAGTCAAAAACCTAATAATGTACCTATAATATAATAGAAATTCGTGCCGTTATTATAGTGTAATAATTACAATAATCGCATGTAATAAAATATTGTGCGAAAAAGGATATGTAATACTTGTTCGTGACAATATAATAACTTTATGCATGTATGTATATGTAGTTCATTGTAGTGTAAAAATTATCGTTTCACTTGATTTCTGTTGTTAAGTGCTGTCTTCTTCTTCTGTTTATTTTTTATTTTTTTAATTTTTTTTATTAATAATTTTTTTTTTTTTTTTTTTTTTTTTGAAGAATACAGTGTATATGAATAAAAATAATAACATGCATTCATTTCTCGATTAAACTTTACACATTTTTATAAATAAAAATTGTAGTGGGATGAGTCTTGATGAGCTTCTTCATAATAGTAAGCAGATGTATCACTTGTAACGAAGTTTTTAGAATGAAGAAGTCAGTCATCTGTATAAAGTAATGTAATTTAAAGGCGCATCAAACATTTTATAGCGTGAAATCATTATTACAAAAAGCAAAAAAAAAAAAAAAGGTGATAAGTGCATGAGGTATCGTTTTTATAACAAATTATGAAAACTAATAAATTGAAATATGATTTTTTTTTATCATTTTCATATTTTATTCTATTAAAACCCTTTAATAGTCATTATATAGCTTTTTTGTGTTTTACTACGTTACTAGTTTTCAAGGTGTTAATACATATATAAAAGTGCTTTAATTTTTCTTTTGTAAAAAGGACTATAAAATTTATGTGAAAACTTTTGAATAGCACATTAAATAAATTTTTGTTAAATAATTCAAAAGAAAATTAATTTAAAAATATTTTTAACAAATTGAATTAAAGTGATAAAAAAAATTTTTTTTCAAAATAAAATTAAAAATTAAAATTATGATAAACGTTTGGCAAACATTAGAATTATTAAATAATAATGATATACAGCAATGTATTGATGGTTATTCAAATGTACAAAAATTTTTAGATAATTTAACAAAACGAAATAATTCAAATAATCCGTTTAAAAAGGATACTTCGACTAGTTTTGAAAAATATAATATAAAAACTAAAACACAAAGTTCTGAAATTAATGATGAAGTTAAATTATCAAAGAAACAGGATCAATGCGGCACAGAATGTCAGAAAAATCAAAAAAGGGAAATAAAAAAATTGGATTTATCAAAATCAATTTTATGTAATGAAATTGATAGAAAGTATTTTAATGAAATTAATAGAAGGCAAGTATGACTTAAATTTAAATTATTTCAAATAACCATTTAGAAAAGGAATACACGGATATATAAGCGTCTTTTAAAAGCCAATTTGATTAACTCTATAAAATAAAAAAATTTTGGTCATCTAACCGATGATAAAAAAAAAAAAAAATATTATTAATAAGTAAACAACTAAATAACGGACTAAATTTTTAAAAATAAATTTTAAATAAAATTTAGTGCATTCCTCATGTAAATGTTTATTGGCACTACACACTATTAAGAAGTATAAAATATTTTGAATTTTTATCCATTTCTTCCATTCGTCATCGCTTATGAAAATAGAATTAAAAGATATATATCATAACATCGATCTTTCACTACGTGCAAAAGACAACTAACAAAATAAAAAATAATACGATTGAATTAAATAAACTGAAAAACTGAATAATTTGAATAATTTGTACAACTGATGGATGAGTAGCTGTATGCTTCTCCTAATTCCTACGTATAGTGCAAACCAATTACACAAATATCATTCCGTAAGGCATGTTTGCCTTATGCTCGTATGCGCAGAAGAAAAACAAAAAATTAAAAGAAATTAAAGAAATTTTAAAAATTTTAGAAAATGAACAAAAAATTTAGAATGAAGTTAATCAATTTGGCTTATACATTTTTTATTCTCAATTATATTTGCTTTTTTCTCTATTTTGTTTTTAAATTATTGCTATTCAAATGTAAATAATTTACACATCTTGAAATAATTTTTGCTAGAACATGTACTTATGTTATTCGAAACAAGGTACTGTAGTAAACATGTTTTCAACAAGATTTTGAGGTGTATAACAATAACTGATTATGGTTTATGTCTGTAATAAAAGTGGTGAATTAATCATTTGAATGAGAAAAAACGTTGAATAGTTTACATAGTTGGATTTTAATACTTTGAACTTTGAAGAAAACTATATAAAAATCTATTTGGTAATGGTATTAATTCTAATTTTATTTTGTAAAAGAATATTTATAAATTAAATAGAAAAATGTTGCATTTGTGAGTTGTTAATTTAATAATTCATGCATTCTCATGTCTCTATAAATATTTACAAAATTTATTTCCATATGTACATGTGTATATATTAGTATGTACATTTATAAAATTTATTATGTGCACATGATGCATAAAAGGATAATAAAAAAAAATTTTCCATAAGTTAACAACCTTTTTGCTTAAAAATGAAATTACTTATCTATGTTATTATATTTTCTATCATTGTTGATATGCAGAAAATAGCACCAACACACATTTATGATATAAATATTATTAACATCTCTTAAAGAAAAAATATCAAATATCATTCAGTGTATATATTTCATACATTATTTTTTTTTTTTTACACATACACAATGTTATGATGATTTTATATTATGTAAATTGAAAAACAAATTTTTTTTTCTTACCTTTCATTTTTATTCCAGAAATACTTTAATAGTGAAAAAAAATTATTTAATTTTTTTTTTTTGTTTTAAACACTAAAAGAAAAATCACCAAAAAATTGAAAAGAATAAATCTAAATAAAATTCAAAGTAAAATTCAATATCAATTCAATTAAATTACATGATTATTCCAAGTACTTTTGAAAATTTAGATGAAATTTTAATTAGATACGCATACAGGTGACCTTTAACGCTTTTTGTATGACGTCACTAAAATATTTATTTTGATTTATTTTGTTATTTTAAGGACGTTTTGTTTTTACTTTTTTTGTTTTTTATCCTTGAGAATTGTCATAATACATAATCATATGTGTATACGTAACGTTTTCGTACATGTAAGTATTTATAATGTATGCATTTGTACGAATGATGAGTATTTTACATGCAAAAATGACTCGAACATTTTTTTTTCACTGTGTTTTTTATTTTTTATTATTTTTGGTTTTACTAAAATTTTATTTTTATACTTTTGTTTATACATTTTTCATTATTTATTCAATTTACCTTAAGTAAAATGCATATATGTACATAATACATATTTTATTAAAATACATATGGTTTAAATATGATTCATTTGTTTATGTGAAATACATACATTAACACAACACATATGTATGTATGTGTATATATGTAACACATGTAATTCGATGTAATGTACTTAATACCTACATGTAATAAGGTACCTATGATACCTACCTACATATGTACATGTAATATGTGTATATAAATAGAATATTTTTTATTAAAAAATGTCATAAATTCATACGTATGTACTGGATTTTATATAAAGGATATATCATTTGATCTAACAGTATTTTGTTCTCAATTTTTTTTTTTATACAAACACATAAAAAATTTTTTTTTCAATATCTTTATAAAATAAATTTCTAATGTGTAACAGTTACAATTCAATATTCAGTTTTTCTTTGACTTTTGTATTTTACTCTAATCATGTTAAAATCCTTGATACGTTCACATTTTACATATTTTTTTTTTTTTTAAATAATTGAATATAGTGCCGATAATAAAATTTGTACTTTTGCATTTACTTAAACGTATTATGCGCAATAATAAGATTTAAAAATAAAAAGCAAAGGAAAAAATTTAAAACAAAATTTTTCTTTTTTAATTTAATGGACAATGAAAAAAATGTTAAAAAATAATAAAAAGCAAAATAACATAGCGGAATATTCTATTATCCCACATTTAAGGTAATGTGATAATGTAATTGATAATTACAAAACAAAATATTCAAATCATATAATATGTTTTCAGTTTAAATATTAAGTTTAATAATTTCAATATCTTAATTAGCACTTGAGATAGTTTATCACCATCTTTAATTAATTATATAGCCTTTCACTTTTTATGTGTAAATTTACTTAAATATAATCATGACATTTATTTAAAAATTAAATTTATACGCTAACAGATGGTACTATTACACATGCTATTTGAATAAAATTTAAAAATTATTGTACGAGTACAACCTGTACAAATGTGTGTGTGTGTGTTTGTAATTTGTACATGTATTGAAACTCGAGGACAACAATGATTTTCAAATGTTTTCAGGAAAAATTAAATTTCCGCCGGTCGTCGAATTTGTTTTAATCAACATTTTTGCATATGTACATACATACATATGTAAAATATCACAGTGCGTATTATGAAAAATATTATTTTTTTTTTCTTTCAGAAGTAAAAACGTATATACTTGTATGAAAAACTCGAAGACATGTTTTTATTTTCACATTATTTTGAAATAGGATATAAGAAGGATAAAAGTGATTGTTTTATTTTTCACAGAAAAACCAAATCAAGAGAAAAGTTTACATGAAAATTAATGATAGCAATATTATGCGGCTAAAATTTTTGTTTTCTTTTTACTAATCTTTATCATCAGGTTGGTAAAAATTTGGTAAAAAAAAAAAAAAAACATAATTGGTAAAGGAAAATGTTTTCCTTTGAAAATTGAATAAAATTCGTTATTACTATGAAAAGAAAATTAACTGAGAAAACTTGTTTTGATTCGCGATCAAATTTTTTGGGAATATATTTTATTGTGTAATAAGTGTGAATTGCGATTAAATTATCATTAATCATGATTATTAGTCACGATTGTAATTTTCTAGAAAAAAAAAATTTTTTTTTTCAATTTTTCCTTTTTTGTAATTTCAAATTCTTAGAAAACGAAATAAAAAAATTTTTTTTTTTTTTGTATAAAAGAAAGTAGAAAAATTGAATACTTGCATGACAAATTCCATAAAATATTTCTCTATAAAATGAAAGAATAATAAATTCTATACCATTCGTCTGTACACGACAAATAGCATTTAAGGAATTTCTGTTTTAGTGTTAACATTCAAAATATACAAAAAAAAAAAAAAAAACGCAAAGTGAAAAAGTAAAATACCAAAAATCGTAGAAAACAAAATAAAATTAACAAACCATATATTTTATGTTTATGTGACGTAAAAAGAGATTTTCTGGATTTTAAATTTTATATGTCCTTTATTTATTCGTGGATACAAATATAGGTATGTGTTTATGTAATATTGCCATCATATCACATCGACAAATTACGAAATTTATGTACTTGTACGAATAATGTTATTATACATTTATGCATTTTAAATTGCAATCAAATAAATAAATACATACCTACACATGAAAAAAACAAAACAATTTAATAACATGTGTGTAGGTACATTTTATTACTTTTAATGGAAATGGCATGTGATAATAACAGCGTATGCAAAGCTTTTACTCTTACCATCATTTTTACCCATTTTTACCTTTTAAAACAACATAAATTCTCGTTTTAAATCAATCAGTCTTTGATATATTTATGATTTACTATTAATGATAACAACTTTGAAAATTGAAAATTTTTATTAGTCACGTGAACAGAAACGATAAGAACAAAATTCTGATTTTTTTTTTTTTTAGTCAGGTTTGAATTTTTATTTTAATTTCATTAAATTAAGTAATAATCAATGAACAGTTTTATTTGAAAATGCAGAAAAATCATTGATTTTTTTTAAATAAAAAAAAATGTGGGGGCATGTTGGCATGTAACACAAAAATGTATCTCAAAATAAAATATATATAAGTAGACGTAACTTTTTCATAAGCTCAGAATGATGTTTTCAAAACACGCATACATGTACATATGCAAAGAAGATTTAAATTCTAGACAATCGATTTTGTGTAAATTTTTGAAATGATTGATAAATAACATGAGTACAATACAATAAAGTCGTTATATAATACAAATTTTGTTTATCTTTTTAATCGATTTTAATTGATTTGTTTATCATTGACAACTAAATTATAAATAAATTCAAAGAAATTTAAATATGAATTAATAACAAACAATTGATATTTGGCAAACAAAAGTCAGAATGAACAACTACATATAAGCTCATTTAAATTTATACCAAATAGGCATAATATTATAATGAATTACAAAACCGTTTAATTCCACACACACGACTTGTATTATTCTTTTATTTATTTCATTTATTATGCATATAATTGAAATTCATTTAGAAATAGAAGATTTTCTACTACATACCATCGACTTTGGGGGACTTTATGTCCTCCATAAAGGATTTACCTCCTTCAATTTGAGGTGGTTTGCTTAATTTTCTGAAAATAACTAAACAGAATTTATTGTTTATTTTAGTTTTTTTTTTTTTTTACTAACTTTTTGTTACACGTGATAGAACTTATAATTTTTACGTCGTACAGAGAATGTACTAATATGTAGACAGACAATTAACATTATATGTACATATGTAGTATGTACTATATAACGTATGTTCACGAACGTAATTATATACATACTCGTACATATTAATACATAGTATACGCATAATTCAGTTAATTTGCAACCCCCGTTTTTAATTTTGATTTAATTCAATAGACGTTTGTATAATAAATGATATAAGCAACGTCATTTTAGACATAAAGTAATATTCATAATTTATAACATTTGTACCTTGCTATGTACTATTAAGAAATTGTGCGTGAAGAACCAAAACTCATCATATATGCACACATATTCATTTGCATATTAAAAAACAATGACTTCTAAACAACAATTTTCTTAAATATTATAGTGTCTTAACATACACTATACCATGTTTAAACTCATTTTGTTTATTGTTTACTTTTTTTTTTGTTTTTTGCCATAAATTGTTTTTTTTTTTGTCATATTACATAAAACAATACATGTGTATCATGTATGGAAACACATATTCAATCATATTTCCACGTTCCAAAAATTCTTTTTGTTTTTGTTTTTTATTTTATGTTTTTTTTATTTTTCATTTTTTACATGAAGCTTATGTCTACCTCATTCTTACTTTTATTTTGAATTCGTTATCCTTTTTAATATACATGAACTCTAATATCGATGTCATGTTTATTTATACTTACGAGTAGATGTACGAATTTTAGTTGTTTTGTAATTTCGTTTGTGCTTTATTTTTATTTTTTTTTTTTTTGTTTATTTTGTATTTGACTACTGCTTTATTTTAGTTGTGTGTACATATTATTTTCTATTTTCAAAGAAAATTTTCATTGTTTTCGATGTTTAAAACAGAAAAATTCAATATTCAACCATTCAATTCACGTTAATTTGATAGATAGTAGATACATGTAACAGTAGGTGTAATCGGAAATAAGTAGATTTATTTTTAAGTGAAAAAATATTAAATACTAGAGACATTCTTTTATCAAATTAAATTTAAAAAAACAAAAAAAAAGTTTTTTTTGTTGTGTTGTGAATAACATTAGGAAAAGTTTTTCTTCGAATTTTTGTATGTAAAACATTTTCTATTGCAAAGTTTTATTCAATGACTTCCCTATTAAGTGTTTCAAAACTTTAAATTCAAAAAAGGTCAAACAAATTTTTGTTTTTTTGTTATTTAATTTTTTTGTTTCTATGTGTTTTGTATTCATAGTGTGAATTCATCACAATTTAATGGAATATTTGAAAATTTCATGGAAACAAATGTAACACATTTGACTGATAGTAAATACATGAAAATTTTAAGACAAAAAATATCTGACGATTACAATAAACTATTAATGAAAAGAATTGCTACAAGAGAGGTAAACAAATTAACTAAAAAATTTTATTTATTTTCTAACTATAAAATTGCATTTCTGATACTTTATTTTAAATCTTTAAAAAAAAAAAAAAGAAATCATTTTAAATTTATTCATTATCACGTTTATAAGTGTACATTTTTATTTAGTTTTATAAATTTAAAATAATTATTTAAAGAAAATTCTATTTCCATTTATGAAAATTTATTGATAATAGCAATTAATATTGAATTGTTATTTTAAGACATAGATTTTTTTTTTTTTTTTTAAATATTATTTTTCATATTGTTCAACAAATGGATAAAAAAAAATGAAGCAAAAAGAAATTGAACGTGAACGCAATTTAATTATGGAAGGAAAATGTAAAAAATTTTCAAATGAGCCGTTTAATCATGATGTATTCATTGTTGATCAAAATGGTAGTGAATGGAAAAGTAAACGACGAACCAGAGTAAGTATTAAATCACGTTCAAACAATTTTCTATTATTATACATGTAAACGCTTGACCTATGGTATTTTTAAGACATAAATTATAATTTAAAAAAAATTTTTTTTAATATGCGGTTAAAAAAAATAGAAAACAAGAAGAAAATTTTTAACATTTTATTTTTAACATTTGTGTGTTAGCTAAAAACTGCTCATGAAAAAAATACTGAACGTCTTAAAAGATTACAAAT
The DNA here is from genome assembly GCA_963971155.1 of Anthrax anthrax. NCBI lineage: Eukaryota > Metazoa > Arthropoda > Insecta > Diptera > Bombyliidae > Anthrax > Anthrax anthrax. The sequence goes on from OZ020119.1 coordinate 27,477,336, forward strand.
TAAATGGGAGAAAGAAAGGCTTGAAAATCCAATCAATAATGGAGATGAAAATCCATTGTGTAATTTAGACAAAACCGAAGAAGATGATGATGAAAATTTCAACATAGTAAATGAAAATCAAAGGTGATTATAGTACGTTACATTAAAATTTTCAAAATAAACAAAAAAAAAATTTTAATTTGTTTTAGATAATTTAAAGTTTTAAGTAATGTGCGTAAAAGCAAAAAAAAATTTATTCTTTCTTTTTAAAATTTTTCATAGCTTTGAGCATATAAATCAAAAATTAGAAGAAATCTTAATTAATTCAGAAAAATATTCATCGAAATCATCATCTCCGATTGATTTAGGCGGTTATGAAAGTGATACGGTATTTGATATTGGTAATATCGTTCTTGCAAGGTAACAACAACATTTTTCGTCTAATTATTTCATTTCTATTCTTAGAATAAATGATTTTTATTTTCAATTTTTAATAGACAAAAATTTAGAAACAAGGAAAAAACATATCAAAAGGAATTAGATGATAAATATATAAAAAGAGGAATAAAATTTAAAATTATTAAGGATCTATTAACATTGGCATCAGTAAGTTATAAACAAAAAAAAAAAAAAAAAACTTGAAACGAAATTATTTTTTAAATAATTCTGGAGGAAAAAAATTTTTTTTTTATTTTATCTTTTAATACAGTTGAGAAGCATAAAATTGAGAAAAATGGTTGAAAAGGAAATAAAAAATACACCAACAGATATGGATGATGTTATAGAAAAACAAAATGAGGAATTAAATAATAAATTATTGTCGTTTGATGAAAATTCCAAAATAGAAACGTTAAATTCAAATAATTTTGAAGAATCTAACACAGCACTGACTACCAAAATAAGAAAAAATGTAATTTCTTGTCGAGATGAGAAAATATATGAATTGAAAAAAGCTAATGTTAGTATAAATACATAGTTTTTGCTTTAGTCAAAAATTTTCTTTTGAAAATATATTTTTTATTTTCTCTTTTTTTAAATTTAATTTAGAGTGTGAACGAATTATATCAGTTAGCTGAAGTGATATTATTGGAAGATTCAGACGATAATGAAAAGGAAGAAAAAGAATCTTAAAATTTGAATAAATTAAATTTAAAAAAAAAAAATTATACATAAAAGTGAAATGGTCAATAATAAATATTTAAAATTATATACTAGAAATTATTAATTATATGCATTTTTGATTTCTGTTTTTTATTTTTATTATTATTTTCTTTACATTTAAAATGAAAAGTTTAGAACGTTACATTCTAATAAAAAGGTTTGAAAAAATTCAAATAAATATTGATATTAACGAGTTAATTAGACTTTTTAAAAATCTATGGTATGTTGAAAACTATTTTCATTAATTTGTACGTCCTTTAAATATAATTTGAAATGGAAAAAATTTGAAGTTGATTTTTTGAAGAATCCTAAAAAAAATTTGAATGTAATAATTTTTCGTAGAAAAAAAGTCTTGTAATAGTATAAAAATAGAATAAAATTTTTTTGAATTTATAAAATGACAAATTTTCAAATACAATATTTACAAGAATTCGTAAGAATATTTTCTTCAATAATTTTTTGATGTAATTTAATAAATTTGATAGTTAAAAACTGGAAGAAATTGGCATTTAACAGGCAGAAATAAGTAGACGCAGATAATTTTAAAGGTCTTAGACCATCTAAAGAGCTAGAACGTCGACAAGAAGAAGTGATGTAATAATATTGAAAAAATTTACTTACATAAAAAGTTTTTACAAAAGAAAAAGAATAATCAAAAAAAAAAAATTTTTTTTTTACATAACATGTACACTTTATAGATACTTACGTTTTTCTTCTTTTTTTTTTCAAAAAATCATCTTCGAGTGATTTAATTCATTTTTTACTTGGAAAAAAGGAATGTTCAAATTATTTAATCCTTTTTTCATATTACGTACTTACAAAAAAAAAATTGAAATTTGAATAGATTTTTATCACCTTTTAATACATACAACAGTATCTAAGAAAAATTAAAGTTATATTCATACATATAAGCGATCTGAAGAAAGGGCTACAATTTAAAAAGAAAAAGGATGTTATCAATTCTAAGAAATCAAATAAAAATGTTATGAAATTTTTTATATTTTTACATTTCTGCTATTTTACGTGTCATTTAATTTTTTATTATTATTTTTCTAAATGTCAACCATTATCAAATGAAAATAAGAATTAAAATATAACTTTCATATGTATTTTCTTGATTTTTCAATGTTAAAACAGTTTTTAAAAAGATCAATTTCGAAATGGATAAAAATTTTCCTAAATTCTTATTACGTTGTGGTTGATTTTTTTTTTACCTTTTTGGATGATAAAATTCAATGAATATATCTGTATAGAAAAGAAATAAAACATAAGGATAAACAAAAATTTTTTTTAAAAAAAAGATTTAAATAAAATAAGATTTTTTTTTTAGTTTTTTTTTTGATATGCGATAATCACCAAGAATAAATTTTTTTTTTCCAAAAATTTTCTTTCGTTTTGTTTTGGAGAAGGAAAAATAAGGTGAATTATTCTTATGTTTACCAATATTTTTTTTTCCTTTGTTTTATTGTTTACAAAGCATAACATGAAAATTTAACATTTAATATTTTTTTTATTATTTTTATATAAAAGATGTGATTTGAAAAAATTTTTTGAACTTGTTTATTAGATTTTGTTTTTTATGTTATTTAATATTTTCAATTTTTTTATATGGTGAATGGTTTGTATACGTATAAGTGTTTCTATACGTATGCATACTGCCCACATGTATATATAATTTTAATTTATAACTTTCTTGATATACATACATACATATGTACTTATATGAAAATCATTGCACGTTTTGTTTTATGGCGACACAATATTACAAGACAATAAATGATATTATTATTGTATTAAGATTAATATTATCATTCATAATCAAAATAATGTTTCATTTGAAACAATTTTAACGTTCATACAGAATGTGTGAAATTTTATTTAAAAACAAAACGTTAACATTCATCAATTTCTATGTATTAGTTTTATTACATACATTTATAGCACACGCACTATGTATGTATACGAGTAGATGTAATCAAAATAAGTACATATAATACTCGATAAATTTCTGAAAGCCATGCGCTTACTTTTATTCAATGTAACATCACACAAACACTAAAAATGTAATGTACATATAAGTATAAACGAATACACTACTACAAAACAAAATAAAATACAGTACAAAAATTTTATATTAAAAATCGTATGTTTATTGTAAATAATTTTATAGTTATGTGGGTGTTAAAAGGATATTCCTTAAATATAATATTTAACCACAAATGTATTTGTGTATGTGTATACGTATACATATATATTTGCGTTTCCTTTTTATTTTCTATATCTTTCTATTGTTATTTTCTATATAAATGGAATGTATTTAAAAGTTCATCATCGCATTATTCAACAAGTGGTCGAGCTAATATTTCATACAAAAAGACCGTTACAAAAAATTTATTATTTTATAACAATATATTACATGAAAAAGTCGTGTTTAAATAAAAAAATATACAGATGTTCATTTAATGTTTAAAGTGAGTAATAAACTGGAAAATTGGTTGTTAACAGAAAAAAAAAAAAAAAATAAGGTGCCAAATCTTTCTATTATTTCGTATATTTCGTGGAAAATTTTATTTGTGATTATATCAATTAATCTATAATAATTAAATTTTCTGTTTTATGATAATAAAGAGAAGGAAATTATATTTAAAAAAATTTTTTAATGAGTGGAGAGTGTGAAAATAAATCATAAAATACAAAACAAAAAAAAAGAAAAAAAGAAAATTAGAAACGTGCAACAAGTGGAAAATATATTCAAGTTAAAGATAAAACTAAAACGAAAAAGATTTTATGTTTTGAAATTCAATTAAAAAAAAAAATAAATAAAAAAATTACAGGATAAAAATAATTTTCAAGGTAAATACAAAATTTTCTTAAAATTCAAATTTTAATTTGTAACTTGTGATTTTAATTAAGTAAGTCATTATCAACTTTTTGTTTTATCTTTTTAAAATAACTTTAACAAAATAGAAATAAAACAGATTTTAATTTGAATTAAATTAAAAATTTTTAATTAGTTTGAAAAGATCAAAAATAATTCAGTAATAAAATTAATGATTTATTAGTAATTATAATTTATAAATTTATTTTAAAATGAATAATAAAAATTCATATAAATCAAAACCACAAAATTTATTATTAATCTTACAAAAAAAAATCAAGACTTGTATTGCAAATTAATCATCATAAGGCCTAATTTTAATTTATAAAATTTTTATTTTTTTTTTCTAAGTATCTTTTGATTTTTTTTATTAATATAAAATCAAAATAATGTCATTGAATATTTTAGCTTTGAAAAATTTTTTTGTTTTATATACGTAAGCAATATAAATATTAAATTAATATTTATTAGAAAATTTTTTGATATTTCATGATTCATGTAGTCCCACATATGGTATATAAATATGTTGAAATTGTTTTATTCATTATGTACATCCTTTTTGTGGTAAAGTGTTCACATATTTTTGTTAATTTCCGTTTTCTTTTATATACGTGACACCCATTATATACCGACAAGATTTTTTTTAGAATCAAAAAAAAAAAAAATTAGATGAAATGTGCTAAGATACATTTTACACTTTTTATTACATTGAAAAAACAAAAAAAAATATATAAATAAATTTCAAAATGAATTTCAATCAGGATAACTTCTTATAACATATATTCTTTATTCACATAAAGAATTTTAAAATTTTCCCAATTCATTATTCATTAGATTGATAGTAAATTTTTAATAAAAATTGTTTAAATATTTCCTGTCTTTTTGCCAATAGTCCTTTTAAATATTTTACTGGGTGGCATTTTTTTTAACTATAAAATTTCACTATATTTTACATATAAGATGCTAATACACTTTAATATTGGAAAAAATCAATTATATTATTTCTTTTGTGTACTTTAAAATTTTAAAGGATTATTTTTAATGTATAAGGTTTTTAAGGAATATAAAATTCAATTTAGATAATGCCACAAATTATACATATACATTCTTTATATACAAATTGTTTTGGTAAATTTTTGGCATTTTTTTAAACTTTGTAGAAAAGTGCTTACTCAATTCACATTAGAAATTAGGGAAAATTTTATAAAGTAAAATGGAAAAGTGAAGAACGAATTAAAATTTCATTATTACAAATTTTTTTATTTTTATTAAAAAGCATTTTATATTAGTTTAACTTTATTTAAATACCTACAGGGTGTATAAAAATTATTTTTAGATTCTACACTGTATATTGAATAGGAATAAAAAATTTTTTAATTATATGTACTAGTCCTTGTATAGATTAATTGATTACTTGAACATGATAAATATAAAATGATAAATCACTCGAAAAAAAAAAAATACGTTATTTATACAAATTTAGTACATATGTTGTGCATTTTGATTTATAACAAAACATGTAAACATCTTATCATAATGTAAATATTTTATAATAAAATGATAAGTGAACAATTTTTTAAAATTTGAAGCATAATGTCACACGTTATCAATCATTTTAAATATTTTAATTTAAACATGTATGACAATGTTTTCAATGAGATATGCATACATACGTATGTATGTATAATTGACCTAAACAAAAAAATTATTCACAACAAATGTATTTATAAAAAATATTTAATTTGATAAATTTTATGATTAAAAAAAAAATTAAAAAAAAAACGTATAAATGGCAACCCAATGGGGGCCAATGGACTAACATAAAAGAAAAGTAAAATATATTTAATACATTTATTTATTTTTGAAATTATTTAGAGACTATAAAATTTGGGAATTTATTGCATAGTTTGTGAGTCCAGAAGAAATTATATTAAATTGAAAAAGAAGAAATTTCAAATGTAATAAAATTATGTAACAGATAAATTCTATAGAATTATGAGAAGAGGAAAAAAGAAAATAAATTAGATTACATCACATGAAAATTACGTAGGCAAAATACCAATTTATATTTTAGGTACTCAACAATTTGATAATATATCATAAATATGTACATAAATCCTTTGAGAATATAATAATTTTTTTTTATTTACGTACGAACTTACATACACGTACATATGTATGCACGAAGTTATATAAAAATGTTATATTAAAAGCTTAATTTTGGTAATTCAACAAATTTTAATCAAAAAACAAAAAAAAATGTCTTTTTCAGAATAATTCAAGGTTTTTTGTTTTTAATTTTAGAATTAGAAATAAAAAAATCTACATAATAAAATGATTATTTAAGAAAATACACTTTAAAAGATATTTTATCTTCGGATACAGGTGTACGTACGTATGTGACTTTATTAAAGATTATTTGTCACAAATGAATACAATAAACGAAAAATATAATAAAAAAAAAATACATATGTATATTAAAACACGTGGTGCAATAAATGATCAAAATAAGATAAAATACATAAAGCATGTAATTGCATGGAAAAGAAATCGAATTGTCGTCATGGTATCGAATTTTTACATATGTAATATAATTTTACGCATCAATAACAAAATGAAAATATTGAAAGGTCATCCATATACGTACATACATGGAAATCTTTTAGATTTATATAAAAGTAATGTATATGTATGTATGATTTTTTATTTGTCCATGAATTTTTTGAGTTTAGTATTTTTTATTTCATTACAATGCGAAAAATAACGGATAAAAGAAAAAATTAAATTATTTTCTCATTAGATAAAAATATTATGATAATAACTAATAATTTAATAATCATTTTTTTTTTTTAATTAGAAATTAATTGTAACTGTTACATTAACCTTTGTCCTCTTTTTAATTTTATAATTTGAACCTTTATATCGTAGATGTACTTAGATCATATCGTCACATTAATACAAATTATTTCTGTATTTTTCTTTGTCTACACAACATTTGTTTCAGTTAATTTATGAAAATAAATAATAGTAGAGTTTATTTAATTAAAAGCGTAGGTGAAAAAAGGAAAAAGGAAAAATGTTAAAAATTTATTTAATGCAATTAGCACATGAAAAACAAAAGCATAAACTCCCTGTATGAATATATGACCTTAATGAAAATTTGTATTTCTTTTGTATTATGTGTAGTATACATGAAAACAATTTTCTTTAAAATAAAATCATTTATTTTTTAACAAATTTATTTGACTTTAAGGACAAAAAATTTAAATAAAAATGTTATGTAAATCGAAATTATGTAAATGAGATGTTAAACAATGAAATTTCGTTTTAAAGTTTAAGAAATTTAAATATGAAAGAAATTATATATGATCCCAAATATAAATATAATATCCGGTCGAAAATAAATTATGATATTCAACAAAATAAATTTTAAAATATCAATGTGGGAAGAAAGCTAAACAAATTAGATTAATTTAAAATAAAAGATGACAACAAATTTCAATAAATCTATTCATCTGCTTGTAATTAAGTATGAAGAATTAGTCATTAAAAAGAAATTTGAAAATATAATGAAAAAACTATTTATAAAAACTATTTTAAAATATTTTAATTATTTTTTTATTAATTTTTTTTCCATACACAAGTATAAAATTAGAACAAAAAGATATTTTTGTTCTACACGAATTTTTGTTGATTTTTTCATACACACACACACGTACTTGTTAGTCTTACTACGTATAATTTCTACGCATGAGTTTTTTGCTAAGTTTAAAATTAATCCTTTTAAATTAATTTATATTTAGTTGTATATTCGATTTTTTTTATTAAATTCTAATTTCTGTTTTGTTTTTTGTTTCTAACAGAATCTCTGCCAACTTAATATATTTGAGTTAAATTTAAAATAAAAACATTGGAAAATTAAAAATGTTCATGTTATATTTTATGATTGCTACTTTAACAATTCTATCAAGAAATGTTCAATGTTTTGTAACTTCTTCACATCTACCCGGTAATGTACAACAACAACAGCAAGAACAACAACAACAACAACCACAACAATCGCAACAGCAACAACAATTATCACCATTAACAGAACTAACACACAATTCAAAATTGTTGTCATCTGTTCTTTTACCTTTATCATCATTAGATAATACTGATATTGGCAGACAAACATATTATGAAGGCGAAGGTAAATTCATTTTTTTACATATGTTCATTATGATTTTATTATATTAATGTTAGTATTGTAGTTAAAGTATAAAATATATAATAGGCATTATAAAATAATTAAATACACAAAACAATAAGAAAATTCATAAATATTTTATTGCAATTATAACACATCTGTATATTATTCGATTCATTAATTTTGCAAGATGTTTTTACAAATACATTATTTATTTGAGTACGTACATAAAATAATACAAGGTGGGCGAGCAATTAAATAAATACAATAAATGTTGATAAACATATATGTACATAACATATGTATGTAGGTTGTTATGTGTAGGACACACATTCGATAGACCTCAATTCATTGAAAATTGTCCAAATTTTGAAAATATAACGTGTGTAGTAGTACGTTTGATTTTATTTAAAATAAAATTAAAAATAATTTTTAAACTAAAAAAATTTAAAAAAGACATTTACATTTAATTTAATTCAATACAAAATGCAGTGAAATCAACTGTTAATAATTTAATTGAATAATCAATATTGTTGTTCCCATTATGAATAAAAAATTTCTAATATTTCAATATTACATAAATTCGTTTATTTATGTCAACAAAATATCAAATTTATTTTATCATCATCAAAAATAAACTGAAACTAAAAGCCAAAAGATATAATAAAATAACAATAAAGAATAGAGAAAGAAGAACCTTATTCGATTGTTTCCATTCGATTTAACAAATTATACATCAGATTTTAATTTTGTACAAATTGATTTCGAAGGATAATGTAACGCACACACAATTTTTTTTTTTTTTCATCTAAATATTTAAATTTTTTTTATCCAGAAAGGAAAACTAATAAATATTATACATGTAATACACAAATTACAGAGTTATAAATATTTTTTGAAAAAAGTGATATTTACGCTACTTAATAAATTTTTCGCCAACGAATATTACTTATGAGAATGTAATTTTAAAAATCCTTAAAATATACATGCAGACACTAATTTATCTGTGTTTATGTATCATGCATGAATCTGGATATATATTTTGAAATTTAATTATTTTCCATTACTATTTTATAAAAATGATATTGAAAAATGATTTCAATTAAAATGTAACGCTAGAACTAATTTAAAGTAGTTTTTATCTAAAAAATATTTGTATGTACAATACGTTTGCGTTGGTGAAATTATCTTTAAAATTAGAACAATAAAATTAGGAAATTATTAAAATAATTTAATAGAAGTTCTTTATCCTTTTGTGAATACTATGAAATAATGATAATTTATCAATGACAAAAATAATTGTACATATGTTACCTGAATGATTTTAGTACATACCTAGATTAATGTATTGTAATCATATTGTGAACAATAAGTAAACAAATCTCATTATATTCAACAAACACACATCATCATCATCATCATCATTAATAAATATATCATCACCATCATTGTAATCTGTAATTCTATTACCATTATACCCGAAAATATCCAATACATACATATTTGTATTGTATACAAAATTATTAAAATAATTGTAGGTATATAGTAGAAGAATTGAAAATGAAGAACAAAAAATTTCTCTAAAATTTTAGTAAATATGATATTTTTAGTTTTTACATTTATTATTTATTATACGTACATAATTCATAAATAATCATCTCGTAATGTAAAAAAAAATATAGCGTAAATATAATACTCATTACGTAACAAGTGTGTAACTGTACGTATAAATAAATGTAATAATTACATCAATTTACGTTTATACCACATTTGTTATTATACACATGTATGATAATAATTATTTGATTTCTTTGAAATAAAAATTAAGATTTTTACTTTATGTAATTAAAACAAAAATTTTGTTATGAATTTTTGGAAATAAGAAATTCTTAATTTGTCCTGCTATTTCATTGCGTAGGATTAAATGAACCTGAAGAATACGATGATATAAACAATGATTTTCAAACAACTGGTGATATCGAAAGTTTTTTCCGAAAATTAGAATATGATATTAAACATGATCAAGACATTGCAACTAAATCAGTGATTCTCATGAAAATGTTGGAGGTAAAATAAATGATTACATGTGTTTATCTATAATTTGTTTTCACACATTTTGTATTTTTAAAATTTATTTATTTATTTTTTTTTTAAAATTAATGTTTCATGTTATTCCTACATCTTATGTTACAAAGGATCCAAATTTATCAACACTTCCCATTGTTTATGTTGAAAATGAACCCTTTATAACATCAGATGAGAGCATGGAAGACGATGATTTGTCATCAACATTTGAATTGGCAAAACGTTCAAGATATTATCGAAGATATCCTGGTAAAAGACACAGTCGAAATAGATCGTAAGTATAAATTTATTTTAATTCTTTTATTTTTAGTATTTTATATTTATGGATTTTTATTTCATTTGTATAACATCCGTTTTTTTTTTTTTAAATTTATTTTCTTTATTAAATTTTTGAAGAACTTATGAACCAGATATGAGATATTTATGTGTACCAAGTCGTGAAGATGTTTTTAAATTATTAGTTGGAATTCATGAAAATCGTAATGGTAATCATCGTAAAACAGTACAATTTTGTAATCGTAAACGTCCAGCTAAAGCGATCTTTACAAATATAAGATTTCTTGGTTAAATAAAAAGAAATAAAAAAATGAATGTAAAAAATAATATCTAAGTAAATAAAATAAATACATATTATAAATAAATATAACAAAAAAATATTAGAAAATTAGAAATAATTATATAAATGAATACGCGAATGTATGCATATCGTTTATAATTATACATTCTTTTGAGCAATTATAAATAATGGCAGTTTTATTCCTTTTATTCCAAGTAAGTACTTAAAAAACCCAAAAATATTCAATTAATAAAAATTAACACTTTCACATTCGATATAGAAAAATCATCTACGAAAATTTATAAAAAGCAAAAAGAAAGAAAAAATAAATAAATAAAATGAATTTTCAAAAAAATTTTTCTTTTGCGATATTATTGATACAAGATGTACCATACACGCATTTATAACGTTTTATCCTTTAAATTTAAAATACAGTATGTATTGATTACCGAATGGGCATATTTTATTCTCAATATTTTTGTTTTCCAATGCTATAAAGAAAAAAAGTATTTTCTATATTATGCCTCTATTTTATCGAATTTATTGATCACCACCAAGTGTGTTTTAACACAAATTTAAAAAAAAAAAAACAAAAAATTTTAATTATTATATTTTTGAATTTTAAATAAAAAATAAAATATCAAATATCATATTTCCAAAAGTAATTAAAAATATTTTTCAAAAACAAAAATGTATGATAAAATAAAATAAAAAGAAATAATTAAAAAAAAACTTTTTTTTTTTTTATAATATTTTTTTTCATTTATTTTCAGTTCATTTAATTTCATAAAATGTTGCACATAAATAATATGAAAAAGTTAAATACATAAAAAAAAAATCAAATGTATATCAATAAAAAGAAAAAAAATTATAAAATTTATTTTTAAATTATAAATAAATTTAATTTGAAAATTATAAGATATATATTACTTAAAAGTCTGAATGTACTAAATTATAATAAAATATATAATATTTATTGTATATGTATCATACTTACATTATTCAAACCGTATTATTAAATATTTTCATGTAATATAATCTAAACGATATAAAATAAATATGGAAAAATTTTAAACAAACAAAATAAAGAAAAGAAACTGTTTTTTTTTTTTTTTGGTTTTAATCAAATACATCCTATATTAAATTATCTTTTTTTTTTAAACCAACCAGAAAAAAATGAATAATAAAAAATTTTTTTTTTCCTTATTAATATTTGGGTTACAATTTTATTTTATTTTTTTTAATTATGAAAACAATGATCTAAAATTACAAGATTTTTGATTTTGTGATCTAAAATTTCAAATTTTCTCTAGTTTACTCACGTCTAACACTTGTGATCAACTTGTGAAGAAAAAATTTACACGTATTAATATAAAAAGCAAAAACCATACGTTTGAAGAAAAACATATTTGTCCTTTCTTAGAATTCCAATAAGGTTACAACATACAAGAAAAAAATTTCCTTGTCCTTAAAAGAAAAGTATACTTTACATTCAAACCGAAAAAGGCTGTTTTTTTTTTGGTTAAATAAATTTTTTTTTTTATATTATAACTTTAAATAATTTTAAATGAAATTTTCCTTTTCATTTGATATTATCTTATTCAAAGAAAAAAAGGACAGCATTGAAATAAAATATGAAATTATGTTACAATTTAGATATCATTCATTTATTGGAATAAAAGTATTTATTTTTGTGTGAGAAAAAAAAAAGGGAAAATACGATACTAAAATAAAAAAAAGGTAAAATAAACTGAAAAAATTTTTTTTACTATTTTTTAATTTAATTCACACAATATTTTAAAAGTATACTAGAAAGTTATTAGCATTTCAAATGAAATTCAACGTTTTTTTTCTCATACATGCTCGTATATGCAATTGTGTATTTCTATAAACAATTTAATTGATTCCTTTTACTTAACACACTTACACATGAATATGTACGAGTGTAAAATGTTAAATACATGAAATGTATGTTTCTTGCATAAATTTGTGTTATCTCACTTTAATGACAAAAACAAAAAAAAAACAAAAAACAAAAAATAAATAAATAAATAAACTTAAATGAAAAAAATACTCATAAAATTCAAACAATGAATAGAGTCAGGATATCATCTATGACAGTATTACGCTTTTACAGGAAATTTCATAAAATAACAAAAGGATAATTAAGAAAAAAACAAGTGTTGTTTATACATACAAGTATGGATGATAAATAACATGAAGGGGGAAGGAAAAAATAACAAAACACATTTTCTTTCATATAGTTATACTTATATTGTATTACTTGTGGTTACATAAAAGTGATAATGCATTGTGAACAATGACAAATGATAAACGACAAAATTTAATAAGTCAAACTATTTTTACTTTAATGTAGATACTATGTAATTAGTCGATGGCACAATACATGCTGGTTTATCAATCCATAAAGATTCAATAGAAAGTCGTATATAATCAGCTACAGTGAAAACACATCTATTACGATTAATTGGATTTAAAGAGTAAAATTGTGAATTTGGTCTTTCCTTCGATTTTCTAATAGTCATCCAATTACGTTCTTCATTTGTGAAAATATTTGAAAAACTATCATTTAATTGTTTTGTATAACGATAAGGACAATCCTCTTGTAGAATTTCCAATATAAATAAGCTACTGTAACCGTCACTTTTAATACGAATCATTTTAAAATCATTAAAACCACCCCATTGTGATGTATAAATAAATCCTGTTTTACATCCACATATACGACGATTATCAATCTCTAAAAAATTCTCGGTACAAATTTCTGCATCAATATTAGTATCACCTCTTCCAGGTCTTATGGATGATTTAATGTAGAAAAATTTAAATTCGATTCTTAGACGACATACATTTGGTCCAAATTTCTCAATGATGTAAAAACAATCTCTCGGATAATGAAAAGATCTTAAAAAATCTGAACTGGATAAATAAAATCTTTTTTGTTTAAAATTATTTTCACAGCAAATTGATTGTGAAAGTGATGGTAATTGTGAAAATTGTGATGGCAGAAAAGGCGATGGTGGTGGTTTCTGTTGATTTCCAACCTTTGAAGTTGAAAGTGACGAGGAAAAGTTAGAAGTACGAGTATAATACGGGGTTAATGTTGTTATTGCTGTAGGAAAATTCTGTGTTATAGGAATATTCGAGAATTCTGGTGTAGGTGGAAAAGGGAAATTTACTAATGGAATTTGCTGGCACATGACAAATAACGGAAATTGAAGATTACGTGGATAATTTGATGGTTGACCTAATGATGTTGGTATTATATCTGGATTTTGATTAGGTGGTAGAAAGTTTCCATTATTAATTGGTGGTAAAAAATTTAAATTAACTTCTAATGATGATAAATTAGGTGAATCGGTTGGATAACCGAAAGAATATTGATTTCCTTTGTTTTGCTGTACTGGCTTAGTTTCATCATTATTCATTTTAATGTATTCGTTATCTATGAACACAGCATTACTTGTATTATTGTTAGATACGTGATCGGTATATGAGCACGGAAGTCTTGTTATTACTAATTTAAATTTTTTATTTATATGTATTCCGATCACGTTATTTTCATTTTGTCTATCATTTTCATTTGAACTGAATACAATTTTCAATATTCCATTATTTGTTTTATACTTTTTAATACCAATCAATTGTCCACATAATACATCTATCATATCACTGTTACCATTAACATAAACACGTAGTGAGTCCTTAATACAATCTTTTGATGATTGTATACGAAAATCAAGAAATTCAATATGATATTCATTCGAACATACAAATGATGATTTCATTATATATTCACAATAAATTCCATTTGGATAATCATTTGGAAAATTTGGTGATGTTAAAATTATTTGTTCATTTTTATATATTCCACCACATCTCTGTAATTCATTATATGTTTGATTATTATTTAAATTTTCATTTAAAATATTATTCAAATGATGATGATGTATGAATTTTTGAAAATTTAATTTTTTATTTATTATATTTTTTTCATCACAATTTTTATTAGACAACATAATCCTTTGTATTGGATTTGATATATCATGTATATTTGTTATTTTATCCATCTTATAAAAATGATTTGGCTGTTGGCCATATTCTGTAACTGATGAAAATGATGTTGGTGGTAATAAAGGTGGTAAAAATTTTCCATTTAAAAATTCTTGATTTTGTTTCAATAAACTTTCATAATGTTGGTAATTTATATTTTCATCGAAACTTTTACATAAACTTTTTGTAATGAATATTAAAAATAAACAATTTAATATATTTAAAATTAATTTCATATTTTTCATCATTTTATTCATTTTTTTTTTTTTTTTACTTTATTTTTGTATTTGGTTATTTTATTTTTTATTATTTTTTTATTAAATTGAATTTTTATAAACTGCTGTTATATATTAATGAAGTTTTTAATAACACTGAACTTTTACCATGTAAATGATGAAAATAATCTGACTAATATGATGTACATACATATTAATAGTATATAAAAATTACAACAACTTTTAGATATACGTATTTTGCTTTTTAAAATAACGAACAAAAAAACAAATGGTTAAAAAAAAAAATGAAAAACAAAAGGTGATGGATAAAAAGTCTTTGTAAATAAGTAAATCAGTGTGAAAATATATAGTATATAAAATAAATTATCGTGTGTAGATAAGTTATTTTATCTTTGAAATTTTTAAAATTAAAATTAATTTCCTTGAAAATGACGTGTAAGCAACATACATATAACAGTCAAATTATATGTAGTTTAAATTTTTTTTTTACTTTCTCTTCATATTGAACATTTATTTTAGATGGTTAAATTTCCGGTATGATAAAATTATACTTTTTTTCTATACTTTGTACTTTAAGTATTTTCACTACAGGCCTTATGGGAGTGTAGTATGTGTCGTTTTTCTTCTGTCATAATTTCACATAAAAGCATTTCACGAGCAGTGTTACCACAATTCTTATATTTTTCATACAGTATGAGATGAACTTTTAAATATCAATATACAATGATTTTAAGATGGATTTTAAATGGTACTACTTTTCGTAGTTTTCATAAGGCCTGTAGTACAAATATATAAAATACAAAGTATAGAGATAATTATTTTCATGTAAATAAACATAAAAATAACAAATATATGAAAGTAAAGTTAAGAATTGTTTTTAAATTTCATAATTTTTAAATTTTCTACGTTAATATATTTTTATTTGTTTTATTTTTTCAATACGATTTTTTAATCATTTTTTAAAACAATATTACATATTTGTATATTCATGTTATAAGTACGTTATTTGGTTTATTACAAAAATAATTTTAAGATAAAATTTTTTATGTAGGTAAATAAACAATAACGAACCTTTAAAGATACTACATAAATGTGAACACAACACCAATATAAATATGACATAAAAATTTAAAAAAAACCACAAAAAAAAAAATTAAATATTTGAAGAACGTTACATGTACATAGTTAAAAAAGATACTTATAAAGGTATGAAAAATATTTCTAGATTTTTTATTAATTTTTTTCCCTGGTGTATTTTTCAGTCACGTTCTTTACATAACGTTGTTATTCATTTTAACGTATTCTCAACAGGTTTATGTTTACTTGTGAGAATTTAAATTCCCTTTTGTTTTTATAAAAGCATCGCATTTTGTTTTTCTATTTGATATTGATATTGATATTGTAAACAATGAAGAAACTGAAAGGATTTTAATATTTTTCAATATTTTTTTAAATATACTTATTTACTCTCATTTAACCGTGACATAGTTTTGACTCTAATCTGAATGAAAGAAAAAAAAAATAGTTAAACGGAAAAACGGGAAAATTATGTACATACATGCGTTATACGTACATACATATAAATTGTGAAGGAAACTTTGTTGATTTGTAACAGGTACATACCTGTACAGCTTATAATAAATACATATCAAAATGCAAGAAGGACATGGACATTTTTCCATCATTATTTTATATTTTTGTTATTTTACTGCATGATCACAGTATTTTGATTAAATCCCCTTAACAATCATTAAGCTCCAAACCTAGCACACACTGAGAATTCATTCAAAATAAATTTAAAAAAAAAATTTTTTTTTTGTAATTAAATAAATAAAAAATAATTATTTTCTCATTTTGGCTTGAGTATTTTTTGTAAAAAATTATTTCCGTTGAAAATTAAATCTAAATTTCAAAATAAAACAAAATTTAATTTCTTTTGTTTTCGATTTATGATTCGGCCTATATTAGAATTTTTTCATAAAATGGAAAAAAAACGTTTAAATTTATCAAAATCATCATTTAGAAGTAATCAATTAAAAAATGAAAGACAACAAAATCATATTGTTGAAATTGTAAATAAATCAACACAATCTGAAACATCTGGAAAACATACTTTGGATGATACTGTATCTCTGATTGATGACAAATTAGCTAAAGAAAATGAAAATTTAAAGAAAAATATTGAATCAGTACAATTAGAAAATTCTGAATTAAAAAAAGAATTAGAAAGTCAAGTGAGAATCGCAGAGAGAATTCAGGATGCTTACGAATCAGCAGTCAAGGAACGTAATAATCTTATAGCGATGATGGATGATTTAAGATTGCAAATTAAACAAACAAAAGCAAAACTTGGGCAGCAATCAGTTATTACATCATATCAAACTGATAAAAATGATACACCACAAAATAAACAACAACAAAAAGATACATCAAATCAACGTACACAGAGATCAAATATGGAATCATTTCGAAACGAAATTAAATCCTTTAGACAATGTACGTTAAATAATACAAGATTATTAAATAATACTGCTTTAAAAGACAAAATGGATAATTTAACGACAACAGTATCGAACAAAAAATTTGTTGGTCCTACAACAAGTATTCAAGCAATTCGAGATAAACACAATTTACGTGGATTAAAAGATAAATTGGAAAAATCTCTTACGTTTCCAGATACAGGAAAAACATCAAATCGCCCTAAACAAGATCATGTAAAAATAGTTATTGAAGAAGAAAATGATAATGAGAAAATGACGAACAGTGAAAACATCGAAAGCGAAAAACCTAGTTTACCTGATGATTGTCCTAAAGTAGTAACAATTTGTTATGTTAAAACTGAAACATTTAACTCAGATTTATCAAATCAAAATTTTGAAATTTCTGAAACTACTAAACAAGATTTATCAAATCAAAGTATTCAACAAAATGTGAATTTAGATAAAATATCAAGCAAAAGTGTTAATTCTACGGTTTCTGGTAAAACATATTTAGTTTCAAATATTGATAAAAAAGTAGATTTACAGAGTAAAAATGACCAATCTGTAGATACCAATGAGAATTTAAGTTCATCAGATAAAATAAATCAATCTGAAAAATTGGATAATACGGATTTGTCAGATAAAAATACTCTAAAATCAAATTCTAAATTAAACGAAGAGTCCGGTGGAATACAAAATGACGAAATTCAAAGCGAAGAATCAACAAAAGATGCTAATCAGAATACGAAAGATACAGTACTAGAAATCGAAGAAGATGTTTCCACTGTTAAAAAAGATGAAAACTTATCAGATATAAAATAATGATCACATTTATAAGAAATATCTTATTTTCTAATTTTTTTTTTTTTTTTTGCTACTAAAATTTTAATTTTTGAATAAATTTTCCAAATAAAATTTTAAATTGAAATTTTTGTGTTATTCAAAAATTTATTACAGTTATATACATATTATTGTACATGATAGAAATAAGTTTGAAAATTATAAATCATAGGTAATTATCTAATTATGAAAATTTATAGATAATATAATTTATTGTTATAAAGTGTTGACTTACGTATGAAAGATAATTTATTCCGAAGAAATCAAATCACCCACACATTTTCCTTTCTCCGCCCACTGAAAATTAGATATTACGTGATATTACATTATAAATGAACTTTCACGCTTTCACTAACAAAAAAGTTTTTCAACAAATAAAAAAAATTTTTTGAAATTGAGCTTTACGTTTTAAAATGTTTGTAGGTTTAGTACATTCATGATTTGATCAACATTATTGGGCTTTTGAAATCTGTATTGCTTTGCTGCATGTAAAATAAACTGGAAAAATATTTTCAAATAGTTTATGAATGAGTCATAAATCGAATAATCAGCTGTTTTATTTAGTTGTCAAATTTTATTAAAGTTTAGAAAGCGAGGAAAATTTTTGGTTTTTACCTTGTTTTCCTGTGTAGTTTATTTATTTATTTATATTTCTTTTTTATAACGTAAGCAATCCAACGCATAAATTTACACATGACTGAGGGCGCTGAAGGTAAATTTATTTGATATTTAAAAATTAATTGAAAAATAAAACATTTTTATCCATTTTTGTTTTATCATAATAAATGCCTTATTAAATTTTTTCATTTATTTTTTTTATTTATAAAATTTAAATATCAGGAAAAGTTCGTTACGACAACTATAAAGTTTATAAAGTAAAATTTAATACTGAAGATCAATTTGAATTTCTTTTCGACATGAGAGTTAATTCAATCGATGTAAGTAATTTTATTTTTATTCCTTTACCTTTTATTGAAAAATCCAAATTCCATACTACAAAATCGAAATATAAGGGATCTAAGTATACATATATTTTATGCGATAGGTATCATTTTGGCAATTATGTCGAGCTGAAAAGTACGCTGATATTATGGTTGCTCCTGATAAGGTTCAAGATCTATTGAAGAAACTTGATGATCATAAAATTACATACGAAATTAAGATACATGATGTTCAAAAGTAAGAAAAACTGCTATCTTCAAAAATGCATCACTGCCTATTTGATGCGATATTCAGTTTAAGATCATATAATACGCTGAGTATCGCATCAAATAGGCAATGATGCGTTTTTGAAGATAGCCAATATTAATAATTTTAGGTATAAATCTATTTTTGTTTTCTATTTCTTTTTACTGCTAGGCTCATTGATGGTGAAAATTCAAATAATTGAGGAAATATTTTAGTACATAATTTCTTCCTGTTTAAAGAATATCATAATGTATTTTATGTTTGCATTTAATTTTACTTTAGTTTTTAAAAAGATATGTGTAAACGTATTTAATCATTAAATAAAAAATATATACATATAAAACTATCCAATTTGTTTATTTTTAAAAATCGTACCATTATTGCACCTAAATATTTTTTTTTCGATTTTTTCTTGGATTTTATCAATCGCATTAATATCTTTGAATTTCGAATATGAATTATGTATGAAACGAAGAAATGGTTGCATAAAAATAAATATTTATGTTGTATAAACCAAAAGGTCATTGTAATAAAATCTACGAAAATGACAAATTCATTATGGTTAAATTTATTTTTAAATTTTTACATTTTATTTACCTTTTACTGTGATTATATATTTTTTATTCATTTTATTGCGTGAGACTTAAATTAAAATCCTTTCAAAAATTCAGAATCAGAAAATAATTATATGTACTTTCTCACCACAGCCACCCTCATAATTACTTATGGCAAATAAGAACTGAAATAAAACGTGTAACGTGTAATCCAACACCCAACTGCATTAATTATAAATGCTTAAACTCATACATGCGCTCATTCGTATGAATTATATTAACTACACATAATATGGTAATGAAATCTATTTAAAGTTAATGTATGATACTCTAGTTGATAATAAAAACAGGTAATAAAATTTATTTCTTTGCATAATTTTTTGTATTTTGTAAAAAAAACTTAAAAGAATCGTAAAAGCACTAAAATTAAAAGGTTTCATATACATTTATCAAAATAATTAAGATACATGTAACCAAATGTAACGTATAATTTTACATAGATATAATGCCATACATTGATATATGTATGTACATACTACATAGGTAGCAACATATATACGAGTTTATACGTATACATTATATTATGTTTGTTCAGTTTTAATATTCCTGATAATAATGTTTGTGTCATTTTTAAATTAAAAATATTTTTATTTAAATTTATATTGCATGCATGTTTAATTTCCATTGTTTTAAAAATCTAGAAATACTTTATATGTATATTTTTATTTGTACAAAATACTACATATGTACAGATACATCAATGTATGTACATATGTATGTATCTTTTGTATGATATAACTACTCGGTATAAAAAATCATTTGATCAACAATAAAAAGTGCCTATTCCAATTATTCCAATTAAATTAATTAAATCAATATATTTTCACTTATACATATACTATATATGCATGCATGTACATAGAAGCATCAGTAAAAAAAGTAACCGAATTTTCACATACACGATAAATAAAGAAAATATAAAAAAAAAAAACAAAAAAAATTATTGTATGCCTGGTTATTATGGTTTTTCATGTTTTTAATTTTTTTTTTCATATTTTTATCAAATTTACCGAACCAATTTCCAAGATTTCTATTTTTCTACATATACAGCATTTGAGCATTACATACATAAGTGATAACGTTTATTCCAAAAATTATCACTTTTTGTCTACAGTATTATTTCTATTTTTTTTTTGTCATTAATTCGTGTTTTGTTTTATTTTTAAATAAAAGCAAATGTATTGATGATTAACATTTTATTTTTCGTAATGAAACTTTAATTTAAAAATTTAGTATAAAAGCCCCCATAAAAAGAGGAATAATAACACAGTTTATGCTTAAAAAGCGCATAATAATTTTGAATTAGTTAATATACGCGTGGTTTTGTCAGTCATTAGTTTGATTGTGATAATAAAGACATCGTTAAATATTAATTGAAACACAGTATTGCGCTTTTAAATTTTTATTATTGTATTAAATACAAATTGAACAAAAAAAATGAAATTATTTGTGGTTATTTTCTGTGCAATTTTTGTTCTCTCATCAGTTTTATCGGAAAAAGTTCGTTACGATAACTATAAATTGTATAAAGTTAGTTTCACAACAGATGAACAATTCGATTTTCTTTTTGATATGAAAATTAATTCAACTGATGTGAGTATTTTAATGTATACATTTTGTTTGGATTTTTTTTTTAATTTTCAACCTTTGAATAGGTATCATTTTGGCAATTATCTCGGGCTCAGAAGTACGCTGATATTATGGTTGCTCCTGATAAGGTCAAGGATTTACTTAAGGCGCTAGATGAACACAACATTACCTACGAATTAATGTCTGATAATGTTCAAAAGTAAGAAAATCATGTACACATGATAATTAGAATGTAACAAAATTTTTATTTTTTCTTTCATTCTTTTTTTTTTATTAAATATATTTCAGGCTCATGGATTAGAAAATTAATTTTTATTTTAACAAAAGTTGATTTTTTAAATATTTATTTATTTATTTTTTGCATATATGATGTTATTAAATCATCTATTTTATATCCTTGTGTTGTTGTGCATAATAATTTTGATGCTCCAATCATATTTCCAAATCTTATGTGAAAGAATGTGTTACCAAAACTCCAAAAATTCAATTCAGAAAAATCATAACTTGTTAAAATATTCTATTTGAAAAAGAAAACATTAAAAAGAAAATTGATAAAAAAAAATATATATATTGAAAACTTAATTATTTAAATAATATAATAACGCATGTATACTCATACATACCTTCGATATTGGATCAATAATATGAAAACCGTTACGATTAATTGCAATTAATATAACTTTAGGTAAATTCATATCATTCGATTGTTCTACCATGAAAAATGTTGAACCAAATGTTGTTTGTTCTGAAAGTTCTTTTAAGAATTCAATTTTAGCATTATTATCAGTTAACATTTTATATGTTTCTAATTTATTTAGAATTTCTTTTTTCCATTCATCAAATTTACGTAATGAAATTAAATCTTTTGGTATTAATTTCATTAAAATATCATTATTGATTTTTTTCATCATTTGTTCATTATTATCAAAATAATTAATTTTATATAATAAGACAGCCATTTGACTAGCCTGTGACCAATTTATCTTATAATAACCATTCAAATATTTATGTAATTCTTGTGGATAATAAAATATGATATCGGCATTTATATCTTTGCCTGGTATTATTGGTTGTATCCATAATTTTTTCATAAAATACAATTGATAAAGAAAATTAATATTACTTGTTTGTTCATTTGTTACGGTTGTTGTTATTGTTCTTGTTTCTCTTAACCATATTAATATGTCAGTAATAAAATCAAATAAATAATCATTATCTGGTATTGAAAATACTTTATCTTGAATTTTAATGAATAAATTAAAACCATCTGTTGTTTTTAAATTTAAACGTTTATTAATTGCTAAAATTATATCATGACAGCGTGTTGTTGATTGAATTTCAAATGCTTCATCTGTATCATCTGGGAAATAAATCTGAAAAAAAAAAAAAAAAAATTAAAATAGTACAAATACATTTTAATAGATAAAAATAAATTTAATAAATATGTACCTTATGGTATATTTGCATAGCTCGATTTTGTATTGCATCGACCTCAATAATATATGGTAGATGTTTTCTTGGTCCCAACGAAACGACTTTTTGCATTCGTTTTAATGATTCCGATGCTAATGGATGATAATCAAATCGTGATTTTAAAAATTCAGTCAACTCCTTCATAACCAAAGCAGATGGATACATAGTACCAGTCGCTAAAAACATTAAATCCCAACCACGCTCTTCACTCAAATAAATTTTATTATCAGTTAATTGTTTCATAATTTGACAATAAATTTCATCTCGTAAATTTTCATTTTTAATAGCTGGTTTAAATATTAAATCTGTGTTAATTGGTGCTTTGCCACGAGATAGATCACCCATATACTAAATGAAATATGTTATAAAAAAAAAAAAAAAAAAAAAAATTATTAATATAATATTTTGCCTTTAGTTTAAATAAAATTAACAAAACCTTTAATATGTATACAAAAACTGCAATTGCTACATCAAATAAATCTTTATCTTTTTGCAATTTCTTTAGAAGTGGTGCTTTAATTGGATCACGAGAATGCCTCCAAAGATCCTCAGTTTTTGCTCTTGACATCGTCGGTAATCTAAAACGAAATAAAAAAATTTGTGTATTTCTATGAAAGTCTCGGCGTTAAATTAATGTTACTAACGTTAGGTTCAATCGAAAATGTTCTGTAGAAAATTTACGTAATGTGTATAATTTTTGTAATGCAGCGTAATCCGTACGTTGATAGCTTTTAGTTTTAACAAAGCTATTATCTTGGAAAAATTTCAAAATTTTTTCAGATGGTTCTTCGGTTGTTGGAAGAATATAAACTGTGTCACTTAAGAAAACACCTTTAATCCCATTACATTCTCCATAACACCATTTCTTTTTGTTAAAAATAGTTGCTCCTGTGCAATTGTTAACAAGTTTAATAAGATCACCTTGTGAATATTGTAGATGATTTTCTTTGACTTCAATATCATCATTTATTGCAGTATTTTGGTGATTTTGGGTTGCGATAACATAAACCGAACGAGATTTTAAATTATCAATGATATAATTAATTAATTCAGTGATATCTTTAGCTTCAAAACATTTAAATTTGAAACAATC
This sequence comes from Anthrax anthrax, assembly GCA_963971155.1. Taxonomy (NCBI): domain Eukaryota; kingdom Metazoa; phylum Arthropoda; class Insecta; order Diptera; family Bombyliidae; genus Anthrax; species Anthrax anthrax. The sequence continues at coordinate 27,501,772 of OZ020119.1, forward strand.
CTTCTGAATTGTATTTAATACAAGTTCGTCAATGTTAGAAATTTCATCTTCTTCAACTGTGACTGATGTTATCTCAATAAAATTAAATTCAGTCTAAAATTTTTCAAAAGTAAAAAATTTTTTTTCTGATATAGAAAAAGGAAAATTTATTTTATATTATATATACCAGAATTTGTTCAGTTTCATCAATAAAAAATATTCCCTTCCAATTAACTGCCAATATTATGTTGTCTGTATTTAATTTTGGACCATTAATTCGTACTGCTTCGAAATATCTTGAAAATAACATTGGCCAATTAGTTTTAGCAAATACAACAATATCTTCTTTAGCGTATTGTTGTGATTTCTGTTTTCGAACATAATCAGATTTTTCAAATGATTCGATAATAGCCTTTTCCCATTTATCTAATGCGATATCACCAGAATTTAAAAGATCCTTTGGTATATAATCTGGTAACAATTTTCGAAGTAACTTTATGTGTAAAATAAAAGTTTTTCGTTATTATTATTGAAACAAAATTTGAATTATAAAACTCTATTATTACCTTTCGATTCATTTGTACACCATTTTCAGCATAAAATTGTAATGCTGCTATTATTGCAATATCTTTATCATTTTCACATCGGTATTCACCAAAATTAATTCCTCTAACAACCTAAAAAACCGAATATAACTTTAAAATGTAACATTTTTAACTTATATCAATTTTCTGTAATACTTGTTTGTATATCAAGTTAGTAGCCAGTTTATCAATACTTGGATCATACCATGGTGAAAAAATCTCTTTACGAAAATACATTTTCCAAAAGATCTTTTTATCATTGTATCCTTGTTCTTTTGTATATTGTTCACAATTTGATATTGCATCCATGATATGTTCACGTCCACATCCCAATGACAAAATTTTATCAAATAATGTTATAACTATTGAAAAACCAAAATAATCTTTAAGTCCAATATTTTGTGATAATTTTTGAATAGCTTCTTTTGATGTTGATGCAGAATCAATTTGTAATTTTTTAACACTACTATCCATTAAAATGATATCTAATGTAATTGGTAATTTGTTTCTTGTAGCATTAAGTTCTAACCATGAGGGAGGCTGAGTTCGTATACCATTCTATATATTATTATGTATTTAAAAAAGAAGATAAACCTTGTAAAATCATTAAATATAGGAGTTTTTAATTTTTCTATACCATTAATGTTCTATCCATACGATTCTCACAATATTCTGAAAATAATTCTGGTCCATTTCGTATAAAATTTCTTAAGTATTTTTCAAATTTTTGCGATGGACTAAAACATCCTAAACATAATGATAACAAAATCCAACCTTTAGCAAACGATACATAGTAAGGATTATCGATCAATTGTTTACAAATTTGGCAAAATATTTCATCCCTTAAAAATAAAAAAATAAAAATTAATGTTTTAAAAATCATCCAAAAATCATGATAATATATAATGAACAAAAATCACCGCAATTCAGGATTTAATATTCCATGACCAATGATAAAATGAATTTTTTCTAGATTTGAACTTCTTTTATTTAACCAATTCTCATAAAATTCACTATTTATAGAAGATTTTTGCACAATCTCTGATGGTAATTTTGATTTTTTCTTTAACGTTTTATGAATTAATTTTTGATGTAGATTTTCATTAGGTCCGTTGTTTGCTAATACAATTTCTTTGTTTAATTTAAACGATTTACTTAATGTTGCTGTTAAATTTTGCATTACAGGGGTCTTTCTTAAACTTTTTCTTCCACGACGAACACTATCACTAGCATCAATTTCAGTATAATTTTTTTCATCATCATCATCATCATCATATTTTTCTACCATATCACCCATAAAACGAAGAATTGTTATCCAAATAGCCTACATAAATTTTCACATATACATTAAGATGATTATTTACAGAATAAATTTAAATTACGAACCTGAGCTGAAATTTTATCCATTAAAAAATCATGTTCTAATAAACTATTTTTAAGAATTTTAGAAGAAAATTTACCAGCTACATTTCCAACAAAATATGTAACCGCAAATTTTTGAAAATTATATTCAGATAAATCTTCAGTGTATTTTTTAATTTTTGATAATCGTATTGTTTCTCCTTTCTTTGAAGATTTCTATATATAAACATATTTTTTAATAATAAATAAAAATCATCTGAAATGAGTAATTTACTTAATCTAAAAATCCAAAAATATGCAATGGGATTGATTGTGTGTGTTAAATGATTCAAGGATATATATAATTTTGAAATCAATACCAAAAAATTTAGTGTATGTTTGTGTTTATTTACAATTTTTTTGTTAAATGTTTATTTACAATGAATTTATTATTATTCTAAAATTTGTTCTTATAAATGAATGAAATTCGAATTAAATAAAAAAAAAAAAAAATCTTTGCTTTACTAAATTTCGAAAAAACAAAAAAAAATTTAATATCAAAGACGTGATTCGTATGTATAAAAGCCAACTGGTCGTGATAGTAATTTGCGAGGAATGTATTTCTTTTTACGAGATTCTTTTTCAAAGAAAATCAACATTTCGCTTACATTATGATGTTGATTATCGTCGGACAACAAAGATGATGATGATGAAGGTGACGGTGATGAACTTGTTGTATCTAAAAATTCAAATTCTTTGTCAACAATTTTGGTTTCTTCTTCTAAACTTATAGGTTTGTGATAATCTTTTTGAATTTTCGGTTTTACATTCATCATGTCCTTAGATAGATTTTCAACACGTTTCATATAATTTTCTTTTGCCAATTCTTTCCAATTTGTTTTACCAGATTTTCGTAAATCATTTTCTTCTTTTAATTTAATTGCAGCATATTCTTTCAATTTTTGCCTAGCCAAATATCCTCGACAATACGATTGCAATTTTAATATAATTGTACGAATTTTAGAAAATTGATAAACTAATTCACGTGATCTTATGCAAGATTGTAATCGATAGAATCCCTTTCTTATTAAAATGAATCTTTTACGAGGACCATAACCACGCCATGTTTTTTGTATTATTATAGCTGCTTGTCGATGACGATTTAACCATTTCTTGAAGATAACACGTCGGAAACCACGTTGAATTATTAAAATATATTTCAGATGTACACGTGCACGTTCACTTTCCAAAAACATATCATCAGAATCTTTTAAGAAAATTTTTGTATGTCCTAGCTGATAATCAGAATGTTTCGATAAAACTTTTTCACAAATTTTTTTAGCTGCCTCATGATAATCAATATTTTGGAGAGATCCTAAACCAGGTACAAGATGTCGATATCTTTTAACAAAATCTTCATATTTATGTCGTATTGGATATCCGGCTTTGCGAATTTTTGTTGTTTCCATTATACCAGAATAACGTAACTGCCGCACACATAAGTTTCTATCGAATTTCTGAAAAAATGAAAAAAACAAAACGTTTAATTTTAGTCTTAAAAAAACAAAAAAAAAAAATTTTTATGGAAAAATGGTACTAACATTTGCTTGTTTTGTCTCGTTCGGCTTTATACAACGAATAAAAAATGGATGACATGATGATAACGTTTTCATAAGTAAATCTAATGAATTACGAAATTGTAAAGATAATGTTATGGATTTTTTACTAGTGTCGGTTAAACTTTCAGGTGTGAATAAACCAATCAAATATTTATTATTTGATTGTGATATCATTTCTTTTAGATCAAGACTAAAAGAATCACGATTTTTCTCCAGAAAACCTAAAAAATTTGAAAATTAAAACGGAATTCTCAAAGATTGTAAGATTGTGTAAAGTGTTTACCATTTGGATGATAATAAACAGTTCCAGCATAGTGTTGAATACCAAATTGAGCTGTATGAGATGATTTTGGTTTTAAATAAATAGATCGAGTACCGTGAGTTGTATGCAATTTTTCTAAAAGTGAAATATCATTGCCTGGAAATTTAAAATAAAAATTTTTTAAAAAAATTATAAATTTTGTATGCCACATAATTTCATACCTCTTGGAAATTTTGATTCTTCATCGATTAATGACATTATATTCATTGGCTTCATTCCGATCATATTTAAAATTTCTTGATTATCAATGAATTCAATATTTTCCCAATTAATTCCTTCATTTGTATACTCTTCTTGTTCCATCTAAAAAAAAAAAAAAAAAAAAAATAAAACAAAATTCTTCCTTATTTTCCAATACATATAGAATGTTGTTTTGATTACTTACTTTAAAAATATGTTTTACGAAGAATTGTTGTAAATTTTCATTTGCATAATTTATACATAATTGTTCAAAACTATTCGTATTGAAATTTTCAAAACCAAAAATATCTAATACTCCAATAGATAATGATGATGATGAAGAAAATGTTTGCGGTTTATAAATTGTTTTATTAATTTTTTCAATTATTCGGACAAATATTCTTCCATACAGAGCTTTAACAAACGCATCACGTCCTTCTGATGCAGCATCCTTTGATAATGATGTTACAACTCTTTCACCTTGTACAAAAATTGTTTTTTTTGTTAATGCCATGCATAATGTTTGTTTATCGATTTGAAGAAGATTTGAAATTTTTGTTATATTTGTAATGTCCGTTATTTCTGATGTACCCATATTCTGTACAGTTGTACCATGAATTTTAACGTTACCCAAATGAAGAATTACAGCCAATAAACAAAATATATTCCAAACTTCATCATCTGAGAATGATAAAACTTGCATTGCTGATCGAATATCTGCAAATTCCTGCGTATACAGAAAGAAAATGTTAGAAGAAAAATTAATTATTTTATTTTTATTTTATTGTATTTAACTTACAGATGCATCATTCCGTCCATCACATACTAAACAGTCACCTTGTTTTAAATAATAGTATTTAGATGCATCTTCTAATTCAAGTTTCTTTTTTTCATCACGATTTAAACCAACCAACATTGAATAAAATATATGATAATTACGTTCATTTGGATTTTGTGAAACAATACGTGATTTCTCTAATAGATATTGTTCTATTTTTGCCCCAAGTATTACACCATCATCATTAAAATGTACATCAATATATTTACCAAAACGTGAAGAATTATCATTTCGTACAGTTTTTGCATTACCAAATGCTTCCATAATTGGATTTGATTCAATTATCTGTTGTTCAATCCATGAATGTTTACCACTTATTGCAGCTAAATATTGTAATATTAATTTTGTACTTTCTGTTTTACCAGCACCAGATTCACCACAAATCACAATACATTGATTACATTTATCATCATACATTTGTTGGAATGCATTATCACCGATAGCAAATATATGTGGTGGTAGATCACCAATTTTTTTATTACGATACAATGATATCTGACGATTTGTGTAAATTGATAAAATTTCATATGGATTAACTGCAATTAACATTGCACCAGTATAAGTCTAAAAAAAATATATTTTATTAGATAACTATATGATTGATAAAAGAAGAAGGCTTACATAAATTTTTTTATCATTATATCTCATATGTAGATTACGTAAAATTGCGTATTCTTGTAGATCACCCAAAGTGATCATATCATCAACACCATTTTGTGATGTAATATGCATTTCTTTGATGATATCATTTGATGATATCCAAAATTCATTATTATCATCATCACGAACCAAACATTTATTTTTATTTGTTTGTTTAATATGACATCCAATTGGTAATGAAAAATCATTATTGTTGTTATTATTCGATTGTGGTTTAATCCAAATAAGACCCTGAAATTGTATTTGAAATTTGAATATGTATACACATGTATGTATGTTTTATTGCTTTTTAAATAAGGTGTAACGTATTTTTGTCACATAATTTTTAATAAGTATTAAATAAAATTTTGCTTTTTTTTTATTCGAAAAGAAAATAATTAATTTTGTATTGTAACGGTATGAATATTTAAAAATTCAATGATACATATATTACAAATGTGTATTTGAATTGATAGAAATTTCTGAATGAAACAACAATAGCAATTCACACAGTCATATTTTGATGTATTTTGTTTATAACGTTTTGTTTTCAAAAAATTGCTCATTTAATTTTGTCTAAGGTTTTTTCTTTTTTAATTTATTTTATTTTGCTTTTTTATCTTGAGTATGGCTATTAATGTACAATTGTACACTGTATAATACTTATTATACGATACTTATTATTCATTACTGTAATCTACAATCGATAAAAAAATTCCTTGGCAGTGATATAATCTCTTCATATTAAATATTTTTTTAAATATTTTTTACTGATTACAAATTGCAAGTAAAAACTTCTATTTTTATTGAGACATTAATTGAATTTGTTTTTGAAAATAATTTAAAAATTTCTATTATTTTCATATTTAAATTTTTTTTTTTTAAATCAATTTCGTATTTTTATGAAAAGCCACACTTTGATGTTTTTCGTATTGTATTGTAAAAATTGTAAAAAATAAAATGATTAATTTTTTGCTAATCACTGTACAAACACGTTACATAACGCAAACGTAAGCGCATAAATTTTTAAATGATTTTTTTTTATTACATGAAAATTAATTTTCATAAACTTACACTATAATTTTGTGTAGACATTCTGTTACTTTTTATTTTTTATTCCTTTTCACAGTAATATTATTTTAAATCATTTTTTTATTTTTTTCAAGGCAAATTTATAAACCTTTTGCACAATATAGAACCAAATAATGACTGATTTATTGATAAATGTTCATACACATATTTTAGAAATATTTTAAAAGTGTTTAAAAGTTCAATATCATATCAAATATTTGTTATATCTTATCATAAATCTGTCGATAATTATTTAATATCTTCAGTCTTGATAACAGAAAATGTACGTTACGTCTACTAATGTGCATTTATACATATATTTAAAATATAAATACATTTCGTTAATTTTTATCTAATTAAATCTAATAATGCACATTGAATACAACTTGTTTTAAAAATTACGAATACTCTTATAATGTTTGTAATTAGGTCCTACTGTGATTGTATTGTAATGCTCATATTTATATTAATTTTTTAATCATTTTAAAATTACAATTAATTAAAGTTGTGCCTATATGAAAAATATTAAATAAAACTGATTACACTGTATTTAGACTAAAATTAAAATATATAATAAAAATATATGAAAAGAATATTATTATTAAATAAAAAGGAATAATGAATTTTTTTAAATAACGAACATTTTTTAAAAATTGAAATTTGTAACGGATATATTGCAATTGCCTACGTTTTGCCTACGTTTATACTATTTGAATAGTAATTGAGTTCAGATCAGATGTCTCTGTAGTAGCCAGAGAAGTAGGAACAGAATTTATTTATTTATGATATTTTGATGTATTTTGTATATGCAAATTCAAAACATCTGATAACGAAATTCACTCTAATATTGCAAAAAAGAAAAAACTGACATTTATTATATTGGCTGAATTTGTCATTTTGAAAAGGAAAAAAACATTTTTGTGAAAGAAATTATTTTTATTTAAAAAGTCTTTTTTTGATTTCATCTATAAATATAGTAGGTATAATTTTTTTTTAAATTTACAAAAATAATGATATAAAATAAATAAAAACAAAAGACATACTTATATTTTTTTCGATTAGAATTTATTAATAATGTCATTTGCTACAGCACAGGTAATTAAAATATTTTACATTTCTATATAATATGATAATGCAATTTTACGTTTATAGGGAGCAAAACTATTACGAGGTTTTAAAAGACTTACAAAATTTGATGTTGGATTAGGTGCAGAATTACCAGAAGCATATAAGAAATTTTGGCAAGAATGGAAAGTTCAAAAACCAGTTGCTGTACATTATATCCCAAAAGAAGGACGATGGGAGCGTGATGAAGTTACTGGACAAGTAAAACCAATTATAGATATACCAATACCATTAATCCATGTCCCAGAAGCAGATCAAGGTATATGGGGTGGTGAAGCTATAATAAAAGGTTTTCAAAAACGTCAACGTTTAAAGCGACGTGTACCACATTTTTGGGTACCAGTACTGAAAAGATCTGTTGTTCATAGTGTTGTATTAAATCAATACATGTCCGTAACAGTGACTGATAGAACTATAGAATTGATACATGAAAGTTTAGGTTTTGATCATTATCTCCTTAAGGTAATACACAAATCCACTTGTTTCTTTGATGATTTTTTAAAAATTTGTTTCTTACTTTTATAGACACCAGCATGCGATTTAAAATCAGTTTTAGCTCTATCATTAAAGAGAAAAATATTACATGCATTGCAAAATGGTTGTCCAGATTTAGCTGACGATCCTGAAAAGCAAAAACAAGTTTTAGAAGAGTATAAAAAATATTTAGATCAGGTAAACAAAACTAGGTTTTTGAAAACTATAATAAATGTAACTTAGCAAAAAAATTTTTAAACAGTACACTTCTGAAGAAATTGAATGGTATGGATTAACATTTGATCAAGCAATTTTTAAATTAGTTGAGAAACGTCGTGAAGAGAATATAGTAATTCCACAAAAAATTCAATTTAGAAATAAATTAATTGAAGAATTAAAAAAATCAAACATTAAAGAGGCAGGAACAGATGATACCAGCGAAAGCACTAAACTTTCAACATTGTATGCAAATATTCTTTTATTACATAAATTAAAATGCATAGGTACTTAAATTTATTAAATTTTCTTATTTTATAGGCAATCATCGTGGATATCAAAAATAAATCCTTTTGGAAGAAAGCAGGAAACTTGAATTTTACGTTTTTAAATTAGAAATGTCGAAATTACATTTATGTTAATAAAATGAATTTATTTGTTTGATAAATTAAATGAAATCGTATTTTAAATTTTCAAATTATTTTACATAATATATTTCACACGTATATTTGTATAAACAAAAAACATGTATGAACGAAGATTTACTGTAATATATACTCGTTTGAATATGAAAGTAAGTATGTACATACATATTTGTGTATATAAGCCCTATACACTATATACATATAATATACATATAATGTTATTATAGTGTATGTACCGTACAATTCGTACAAATTGTACATAACCTCTTAAAATTTACAAGATTGTACATACTACATATTTGGTTTAGATTAGTTATCGCTTATCACATTTCCACAACTTACAAGGATTATTTTAGTAAAATAAAATGTCTAAACCAATTACTTTTGTTACTGGTAATGTAAAGAAACTTGAAGAACTTGTTGCTATTTTGGGTTCATCGTTTCCTAGGAAATTAGTATCTCAAAAAATTGAATTGCCTGAATTACAAGGAGAAGCTAATGACATTTCTATTGAAAAATGTAAAGAAGCAGCAAGACGTGTAGATGGACCAGTGTTAGTAGAAGATACTTGTCTGTGTTTTAACGCTTTAAAAGGATTGCCAGGTTGATGATCTCATTAAAGTATTTTATAGTTTTAATTTATAATTTATTCACTTCCAGGACCATATATTAAATGGTTTCTTGAAAAGCTAGGACCAGAAGGTTTATATCAATTATTAGCAGGTTTTGAAGATAAATCAGCAAAAGCTATTTGTACTTTAGCATTTTCTGAAGGCTGTGATAAAGAAGTGAAACTTTTCCAAGGAATCACAGAAGGTGAAATTGTATTTCCTAGAGGACCAAGAGATTTTGGATGGGATCCTTGTTTCCAACCAAAAGGTTACGACAAAACATACGCTGAATTACCAAAAAGTGAAAAGAATAAAATTTCCCATAGATTTCGAGCTGTAGACGCAATGAGAAATTATTTCGTAAATTAAGAGTAGATAAATAAACCCAAGTTAATTTGAAATCATGCATATATTTTTATCCATTACTATTCAAAGAATTTCACTTTTACAAAAACCATATTATTCTTACATCTACTTTTTTGTGTGTAATGTTTCTTTTTCTTTTTAATCAGTCTTTTTAATTTTTGTCTTTTTTTGGTTTTGTTGTGATTTTACAGATTTTTCATTTTTATTATTCCAATAGTATAACAGTTGTGCTACAATAACAGCATTACTTAATGATGATATGATATAAGTTAAAATCATCATAAAATCGCCAGTTTCTTGAACAGACGTAAAAATTCGTGCTAATGAACCAGCAAATAACATTAGAACAGTTGCAGCTGAAAGTTGTCCAGTACTTTTATTCTTGTAATTTGTATACGCTTGTGATAATTTTCCAGTAACTAATATTGGTATATTAAATGCTTGTAATGACCATAATAATTCACGACTAGTAAAACCACTCATTAATATGTAGCATGTAGTGATATAAAATGAACAAAATAATAACGATTTAAAAGCAGAATCTCTATACAATAAAATTAATGCAGCGATAATTGCTGTCTGTAATGCAAGAAATGTTCCTTCACCCCAAGCACTAAATGGAAATCTATTGACAAATCCATATGACATATTTGATGTTATGGCAAACAAATCTAATAATACACCAATTATATTTATTCCTTCACCACTTTTGTTATTCCATATTTTAAGAATTTGTGGAACTTTTACTAGCAATGAACCAGCTATAATTCCAATACCGAGTCCCTTGCTAATTAATGCTTTTAAACATGGACCTGAAAAAGCACAGTAAATTATTAAAAATTTAAATACATAATATATTTTTGCACATTTAATTTCTTGTATATATTTAAGTACCATTAAAAAAATCATGTTGATAGAAATACTTATCAAAACATTCTTCACTGATTATATACAGAAGTAATGCCTTTCCTGGTTCGACCATATTTCCAAGCTCTTGAATATTCGTTTTTTAAATTTATTATTATTATGGCAAAAAATTAATAGAATTAAAATTAAGAGCAAATTTCAATAAATTTGATAGGTTTAAAAAATAAAGTAAAGGACACTTTCACAATTCACAACTGCAGGATGAGTGCAGTTGTCCTAATCCTAATTTTTACCGCAAAAAGAAAAACGATATTTGACAATTGACAGCTACGGTTAAAAATGAACCAAAATGAACTACACGTACGTGTAGTATATACATTTATACACATGTTATTTATATTACCCAGTGATTACCCAGCATACACACTGAACAACCTGGTTGATAACCAAAATAAATCAAATCAAACACTAATGGATAAGTTCGCCTATATACTATTTAGAATTGAATTAAAATTTGAAGCAGTGACGGTGGCCTGGCAAACCTAATATTTGAATTTCTCTAATTTTCCTTCTTTCTGTAAACTATTTTTATCTATATTTAAAAATCTAAATTGAAAATTATCATTTATTAAATACATTCAATAGATTAGAAATAAATAGAATTACGGGGATATTCGATATTATATCAAATTGAATTGAGAACTAACATTAACCCTGCTGTTTTAATTCGTAAACGAAACAATTAAAGAAGTATTTAATTGAAAAAGTTGATTAGTTCAATAATTAGTTGGTTGATGAATGTTGATCTTGCTTTAATACAACAAAAGCAACAAGTTCAGTATTTTCATTTCATGTTTATGTTCTTATCACATTTTCTCTTTTTTCTGTTTATCATCTGTTATTTTTTGATTCTCTACTCTCTAGATTTTTGTGCTGAAACAAAAAAACAACAAAGAAATTGAATCAATTTGACAACTAGCAATCAGCTGATTCATAATTTTTTCATATTTTAATTTTAATAGATAGGACAGGGTTAGGGTTATTCTTATTGGTATTAACAGTAAGGGTTAATGACTAGGGTCATTTTAAGTTGTTATTTTATTATTACTTTATTAGAAGACACGCTCTACCTACATACAAGTTACAGTTACACTACACATATTTTTGGTATATCATATACATATACATTTGTTTATTGTACAAAAATGGTTACATATTAACATATTCCAATTGGTTTTTTAATGGTTTTGAAAAGCAAAGAATTTTCCCTGGAAGTGACCTTAAAAGAAAAACTTGGAAAAACCTTGAAAGGAAAAGTGTCAATTCTAAAAAGAAAATTTAAGATAAAATAGTTATAGACAGAACAAATAATACAATAGAGAGCACCAACAAAAATAAGGGAAATTAAATTAGAAAGGAAAAGTGAAAAATGTCAGTCAATTAATGTGTATTGTGTAGTGTAGTGTAGTGTAGTGAATTTGATGAATATGTGTTTTGCAAGAAAAAGAGAAATGTTTTAATAATGGAAGAAAAATAGAATTACATTAATTAATTAGATTATCTTTAAAAAAATACGTTTAGAAGTTGTAAATCTAGTGAATTTAAAAATTTTAGTTTTTTTTTGTGATTGTGTGCTTTTTTAGATAACTAAAAAATCAATTTCATGTAAAAACAAATTGAATACTATAAGAAAAAAATGGTGTCTATAATAAAAAATCAATTACTCAAACATTTATCACGGTAAGAAGAATTTCGAATTATTACAAAATAAAAATATTCATAAAATTATTATTATTTTTAAAATTGTATATTTTAATTGATTTTCCCCAGTAAAAAAAGGGTAACATGTAATTTCAGTTTTTTTTTCTTCACCTTGAATTTTTTTTTATGATTCAAATATTTCTGTTCTGCTTTTTATATTTATTTTTCTTTTTATTTTAATTTATTTTTTATATCTACATATGAGACCAATTTATCTTACTTTTTTGTTATCACATAAAAATTATTCATCTGTGAAAAATTGAATTTTATATACATACCTACATGATATGTGGATATGCCCATACATATTTAGAAATGTTAATTTGATAAAGTAGACAAAAATTAACGTATTTATTACTTTAATTGCCACACCTACAGCATATTAGATACATTCATTCATACACATATTTATTATTTAACCATACATAATATGTGAATATACCTATTCGTACATATGTACATACATGTCTACTAATTGAAAGGAAATTTTGTTTGTTCCTTTTTTCTTTTCTTTTTTTCAAATTAATTTGTCCTTGATATCTTCCTTTTGCTTTTATTTCACTTGATTTTATCTTATTTTTCCTGCAACAGAATTAATGTTATTTTGTTTTCAATTTCCTCATTAATAGCGTATATTATGTTGTAGGTACATGATTATATTATTATTTACCTACTGTTCCATTAACCTACATATGTATATATATGTAGGTATATTCATATCTAATTAAAATTTTCTTCAATATGTATTTTTTATGGATTCTGATAAGGAATAATATGAATTTTTTTTTTTTGCTTTTGTTTTATATATATTATACACTTATTTGTAAGTGTACAATTTTTATTTATAAGTATTAAGTACCTACATATTGGCGCTTTACGATTGATGTATGTACTTCATAAATTTTTGATTCAATGAGTTTCTAATTTGATGAGGAAATTTTTATTACATATTCTAATAATGATCAATTTATGGGCATTCAATTAAGATTACAATTGTAACATTATTTTATGGTTCAAGAATTTATTGATAAAATGAAATCATGTTGAAATAATATATGCATACTTAATGTCAATTGATTCAATTAATTTACATTTTTATTCTTCAATATCTTATTATGTATGTTTGTATTCAAATGTTAGAAATTTCAATGATCAGAAATAATACGTGACTACAATAATAGATAAATACCTACTTTTTTATAATTTAAAAAAAAAAATGTACCTATACCTATTTTTTGCTTATTTTTACTTCTACAGATACACCAAAAATTTATCATCAGATAAAATAAATTTAAGTACATTTCGTGGTGAGGGTGAATTATCGAATTTACAATTAGATGAAAATGTATTAACAGATCTATTAGAGCTTCCGTCTTGGCTACGTTTAACATCAGCTTGGTGTAATCATGTATCATTTCGTATTAGTTGGACCAAATTAAAAACTGTTCCAATTACATTGGTAACTTATTTATTTATTTTTTAATAATTAGATAACTTCGATATTCAACAAATTTGTTTTTCTGAGAATAGATTTTAGATGAAGTTAACATAGCAGTTGAAACATGTGAAATAGCTAGAACTGGGTTATCATCGCCATCATCTGGAATACAACCGTTGTCAGTACCGCATGGAAAATATAGTTTCATACAAAAAGTTGTCGATGGTATTACAATAATTGTGAATACGGTTAATGTGAAATTTAAAAGTCAAGCGTTTACAGCATCAGTACAGGTAAATTCGTAGTACAGGATTAGCATCTTTACATGCTTTCTAATATTTTAAATTTTTAGATGTCACGAATACGAGTTGAGTCAAAAACACCAAAGTGGCAGCACAGTAATGATTTACGAATTACTCGTCTTAAAGATCCACAAAAAGGAATTGTTCTAATATTTAAAGAAGTTTCGTGGCAAACAGTACGTATTGAAGCGAGCTCAACACAAGATACTAGTTTGACACCACTTAGATTATTGACGAATCAAGCTAGATGTCTTATTACTATAAGGAAAAGATTGTCTGGTACATAACATTTACTAAATTAAAAAAAAAAAAGAGTTCTAAAATTAAGTTTTTATTTTTAAAGATTGCAGTGTCTTAGCATCACGTCTAGTTTTAATTTTGGATGATTTGCTATGGGTTTTAACTGACTCCCAATTAAAAGCTGCATTACATTTTGTAGATTCATTAACAGGATTAATAAAGGCATCGACTCATGAAACACAAAAAACTAAAGCACAAAAAAAACTTGAAGTATATCAAATTTTATACGCTTTAAAAATTTATTTTTATTGATTTTCGTTTGTTTGTAGACTTTACCAGAATATCAAGCATTAATCGCACAACAACAATCCCGCCAGTTAGGTTTAAATCCAACATCACCAGCCCAAAAAAATTTTAATGCATTCGATGTTCGTGAAACATCTTATCATTTTTTTAGTCAACGGATTGATTTACATTTATGTGATGATGAAGGAGGTTAGTTAGGTTTTGAACAATAATTTGTTTTAAACATTGTTTTTAATATTGTTATTAAATTTCATTAATTGAAACAGCAGAAGGGCGTTCTAGTCATCCAGAACTTGTTAATGGTGGTGCACTTCAAGTATCAGTACAAGCTTTTCAAGTTGATTATTATCCATATCATTTAGCTAAATCGGATAGATCTCATTGGGCTAAGTACATATTACAACTTGTATTTTATAAAGAAAAAAAAATGTATAGATTTTTATTTTGAATTAAGATATAAGGAAGCTAATATACCACCAGCACTTTGGCTTGAACAATCACTAAATGTATTTCGTGAAGCTGTTTTAAATTTAAGTCAACCCAGTCGACCACCATCTCATGCACCATTAGAACGAACTGTTCCTGGAACACCACCGACGCAACAGCAACAACAACAACCATCACAACAATCACGTCAATCGCCCGCTAATTCTGGTCAAATAACACCTGGTTCTAGAACTAGCACTTCTACATTGGCAGCAGCTGTTACACATAAATCTGTTCTTGACAATATTGCAAAATTAATGAGTGCATGTGTTGTTATACGTATTGAAGATTTTACGTTATATCGTGTTACAACATCTGGAAAAAAACAAATGCCAAAGGAGTTTATTTCAGGTAAATATTTATTTAAAAATCTAAAAATTCTGTTAGTCTAGAATGAAATAAAATGTTTAAAAAATGTGTAAATTTAGCACAACAAAAAAGGAGACCGAAACAATCGACAGGTGAATTTTAAAATAAAAATACATTTTTTATGTTTTCTTTTTATTACATTTTTGTTATGAAATTTACTTTTATGATTAAGCTCACATTAAATATAAGTTTAGAAAAAAAACTGCACTTTGATGTTTACTATTCAGTTCAGTTGTTATGCATGATGATTTTTCAAGAAGTCTAGCTTTTGTGCAATAATTTTTTCCTTACTTTGCATTTTCTAAACTAATATTTTTTTATTTTAGGTGACAAAGACAAATATTCGATGCCAGCTGAAATGCCCATTGTTCATGCTGAATTTACTTATTTTTATTATCCTGGAGATTTTATTTTTCCATGTAAGATATTTTTGTCAAGTATTTTTATTTGGGATTTTATACTAACTTTTTCTATCCTATAGTACCTCCGTCCAAAATGTTCGTTTATATAAATCCAGTTCAAATTCATTTCGATTTATGTACTATATTATGGTTTAATTCATTCGCATTAAACTTACATGAAAGCTTATTAAAAATGAGTGTTGTAACCGAAACAATGCAACAGCAATCTCCCACATCAACAATGTCATCATCAACAACAAATGAACCAAATTTAATGTATATGGATGTAAAAATAGAAGTGATAATGCCAAGAGTTTTAATTGAATCGACTATTGATCCAGTACCAGCTCAAAAAGATCGTCCAAAACTGATGCAAATTCAGATAGCACGTTTCGCTTTAACAAATATTCGTGAAATGGGTTCATCAAGAGCCGATTTAGCGCAAGCATTACATTCATTACAAGAAGGTAGTTTAGTATTTGGTACAGACTTTCCATCAGCTGATGGAGATTTATGTATTGTAACCGATCGAATTTTGTCACACGTTTCAGGTTTGAAAAAGAATTAAATTTATTGTATGCAAAAATGTATTTTTGTTTTAACACTATTACAGCTAGTGATGTTCCTAATATACAGTCATCAGATGATGCCAGTGTTAGTAATTTAACACGTTATGCCACGTGGGCTGATCCTAGAGACGTATGGTGTATAAAATTAGATCCAGTGTGGATTGACTTTTTAGGTACAAGATCATTAAGTTCAAGCAAATCGACTATTCCATTCGTTGATGCAGTTCCTATTACATTATGGATTCATGGTTCATCACAAGGAGATTTATCAAATGTAAAAAAGAAAAATTTCTTTCACTTAAAAAAACAATTATGGAATTGATTTATTTTTTCGAATTTACAGATAAAACAAAATATGCAAGATATTAGTTATACTCTACATGATGAAAATTTTACAATAAACCCACTTGATTTTGCTAACAGTAATAATATAAATTCAAATTTCTCATCAAGCTCAAGTGAAATGAATATAGAAAATATAAAAATAAAAAATGAAACAGTAACAGCTGATTTACATGCGATTGCACATGTATCGAATTTAGTTAGTGTACAAATTGATCATTATCAGTATCTATTTTTGTTGCGATTATCCGAAGAATTACAAGAATTAGCAACATTTTTATCCTTAGACGCTGATCGAATATCTGAAACGGTAAATTAGTTAAATTAAATAAGTGAAATTGCCTATTTTGTTTTTATTAACTTTTTATTTTACTTTGGTTTTTTTTTTTTAATTTTAAGGAAAAGACAAAGAAATCAATTGTATTTGGTTGTGTTATACCTCAAATTGAAGTTACTGTTGTGATGCCGTCCCCAACACCTGGTAAGGAATCAAGTGGTGGTGACGCCGAAAGTGTTATACCTGATTCGGCTAGTTTGGGTGATGATTTACATATAAATAGTTGAGTTTTAATTTTTTTTCCTTTCTTATTCTTTATTTTCAAATATTTAGTTTTTATTTAAATTTTTTCTAGTCTTAGAAATTTTTTTTTATTTGTTTATTTTTGTTTAATGAACTAGTATTTTAATTTAACTTTTTCCTTATTTTTATTTTTATTGGTTTTATAATTTTTTACCACAAAAAAAAAATTGCACAAACATTACGCATACACACACATTTAAATAAAATAAAAGTTGAATGAATAAAACTTTTAAATGAAAAATATGATTGTTTTAAACAAAGCACTAAACACCCACAAGCAAAAAACATTGCATGATACAATAAGAGAAAATAGTTACTTTTTATCTTTTGACTTTGAAGATGTAAAAATAATTTTTATTTTAGGTACAAATATGACTTGGCCAACTCCTCCACCTTTAGATCATACAAAAAATGCAAATAATTCATTTGCCAATATTGAAACAAAAATATCACCGATTCATGCTGCGACGACAACGACAGCAAAAACTACAGAACCTTTAACACAACAACAACAACAATTTGAAAATGGATCGTTTACGTCAAATCCAAATGCACATGGGTAAAAAAATAAAATATATATTTTCCACATTTCATTTTCATTTCACACAATAATGGGTTCTGTTTTTTTCTTTTAATTCATTTTTATTTTATTTTTATTTTCACATTCGATCTAATTTAGTCATAATGTTAAAATTCAAAACAATCCAACTTCAATTATTTTAAGCGATCAAACTCAACAACAACAACAACAACAAATGGCATCATCGCATTTACGTAATCAAGAGAATCAACAACAATCATCATCTAAAATTAATAAATCTAGAAATTCAATAACAGATTCAGTAATTTCAAAGGAAATTAATTCAGGTATTTTATACTGAATTTAGAAAACTCGGAAATAAAAAAAAAACAATCGATAATTTGAATTAACTACCTTTTAATTTTTAAGGATTATTATCTATGAAGAAAGGCCTTACAAATTTTATGACTTCAATTGATTCAGCATTAAAAACAGGAGCATCAGATGATGTTAGTGATACATTTTCAATTTATAGTGATATTAGTTCAGATTCAGAAAATTATGCAATCATAATGGCTGACGATAAAACTGCTGATTGTATGGATGTTATGTTTAGGTATGCGATTTAAAATATATACACATATTATTTTATATTTTTATATTTATTATTGTAAAACTTTGTGTTAATGATATTATTTAAATCTTTAGATTAAATCCTTTCACAAATGATACTACATTGAAGGTATCACCTGTTGAAATGGCTACTGAAGTATGTGAAGAACCAAATTATAAAACAAATATGTCATCACCGTCAGAACCATCTGAAGGCAGTGTATGGAGACGTAGAGATTTAGTTTCAATGGTTACATTTAGGTAAATTTAATAAAATCATAAATTTAAATTTAAAAAAAATCAAAACATTATTGTTTTTAGATTAACAACTGTAGAATTAATTCGTCAAAATCAAGGATATACATCATCTTTACGATTACAAGTTTCAGCTGTATCATGTGATGAATGTGGAGCTATACCATGGGATGAACTTCAGGTAATTAATTTTTTTTTCCTTAAACTTTACAAACAACAGAAATACTTTTTAAATCATTTTCATTTAACGAAATATAACATAAATGTATTTTACATTATTCTCATTAATATCATTAACATTTTTTTAAATGTTATTATTTATGGTCTTTTAATTTCTTTTTTTTTTTTAAATAAATTTTTTGTGTTCTCTATCAATCAAAAACAATTGTGAAAAATCAAAAATATATTTTGCTTATGTTTTCAATGTCAGGTTTATTTTATTCAAAACAAAAAGTGGTAAACTTTTATTTTTATTCTAAAAAATAAAATAAAAATCAATAATGTTTTTAAAATATGTCGCTGCTTTGCTTTTAAAAATGTCAGGAAAATTAAATTAATTATTTTATCACAAAACAAAAAACAAAATTTTTTGAATTTTAAAAAATTTTCTTTTCCTTACAAAAAACAAAAAAAAAGTTATTTAATTTTCCTATATTCCGTGTCAAAAATATTTGTAATCGGTATAAATTGGAAATTTACTCAATATTTATTCATATAAAGTATTTATATATTTATATTTAATTTGTTTTTAATTTTTGAATTTCAAATTTTTATTTTACGATTCCATTATGTTTTACTGTAAATAACATTTTCACGAAGAAAATATTTTTACAAAGTATATTCCTTTCTTTTATGGTTTATATTTTTGCAATCACATTATATCTAATATTAATGCAAATAATATTTTATAAATATAAATTTCTTGTTTTTCTTTTATTAAGTTCAACTTGAATTTCTTTTCATAAAAATTCAATATTCTTAAATGAATTATACATATATTTATATCGTAACAATCAATTGTACAATGTTATAATAATAAATTTTATTTGAATTATTTATTTTATATATTTAATATTATTTTTATTTTTTCTAAAACAAGTTTTTATAATAGTAAAATCTCGATTAATTGCGTTAAAAATTTTTCTACAAATAAATGGAAGTTTTTTTCAGAAACACAAATAACAATTTATTATTCATCTTTTCTAACACATATCGAGATTTTACTACAATTTTATACAATTTTATTAATACATATATATATATATATTATAATTACTATTCTTATTAAATAAATATTTGATAAAATAAAATAAATTTAATGTTAATGTGTCGCCTATATTTTTTTGCATGCTTTCTCTTCTCTTCTATAATCAAACACAATCAAAAATATTTTTAAATAATTAATATACATTATATATACATAATGTATATATATATATAATATAATAAATAATAATAATGTCGTTGATCCGCATATTGATGGGAAATTATTGAATGATAATAATATTTAAAAAAAAAAAAAAAAAACTTTAATTTAAATGTTGCAATTATTCAAAAATTGTTGTGAAAATCAAAAATACAAAATTGAAAATAAATTACAAATAAAAATATTTAATTAAAAAAAAAAAATAATAATAATGAAAAACACAAAAATAATAAAAATAAAATAAAACACAAAAATATATATAGACTGCTCACCAACAATCAACAAAGGTACATCTTTTAAAATATTAGTTCTTAATTTTTAATTTAGTTTTTAAGAAAATACAAAATGTAGTTTATTTTTTGTTTGAAAAAAAAAAGTTATATAATTTTCATTTTTCGTTTTATAATTTTATCATTATAACAAAACAGAAAACTGAAAAAAAAGTGAAAAATAAAACCTATTAACTGCTATTGAAGAGCTGCCTTTTTGCCTCAATTTTTTTAATGTTTATTTGCTGAAAATTTTATTAAAATTAATTTCAATCGATAACAAATTAGTCGGTTTGTTATCAGTTATATTCCAAAAAGGAAAAAAAAATAATCCAAATTTTATAAAAAATCAAAACGTTCTTGAAATTTTACGATTTTTACTTTTGTTTTTATAAAATTTGGATAAACTCATTGTATTGCATGGGTTTATAAAAAAGTGCAATTTGCTTTTATGATTTCTTATGTTAATCAATATTTTTATTTTGTTAAACAGCAATTATGTGCGTTTTGTTAAATATTATTTCCTGATTAAATGCTTACGTTACATACTTGAACTAGATTTTAAAAGCATGAACATCTTAAATTGCAATTCTGATAATCGTAAAAACAAAAAACAGAAATATCTCTTTTGTTATTCAACTACATAATTTAAAAAAATTCAATGTTCATATACATATTCTTAAACGCAATTAGAATAATATTCTCTGCTATTTCCTGTGTTTTTAAAATAAAAACTTCCAATTTTTATTTTAGTTCTTTGGCCGCTAAAATTTATAAAATTTAATAAGAAAATATTTTAAAGATTTGTTTCCTTTTTTTAAAACATATATAAACATAATACTTTTTTTAAAAATTTTTATATAAAATTGTAATAGTTTTAAACTTGTCTGTTTTTAATAATTTTATTTCGATTTTTTATTAATCTTATTTTCTAATTCAAACGGAGCGGCTAATAGGTTTTAAGCAAACAGAACACATAAATTCATCCAATTTTGCTATAAAACATTTTTTGTTTTATTAATTACTTTTGTTTCGTTTTATTTTATTTTATTGTATAAAATTATGTTTGAAAGTTGTAATTTTGTTTAGAATAATTATAATAAAATTGGTATTCAAAATTTTTTTTTTTATTTAATTGCAATTTGAATTATATTTGTATTTAAAATTTTTAATTTTATTAAATTTTCTTATTTTATCATCATCAAAATTATCTTAACTGGGAAAAATAAAGTATTGAAATATATCTATACTTGAAGAAAAGAAGAAAATAATGATTTCTCTTCTTTATAAAATAATAAAAAAAACCTATACTTCAAACAATAATGAAATTCAAATTTCAGATCAATGACGAAAATTAATTAAATTTTTCTCGAAATTAAGTTTCTAATTCAAAAACAAAAATAATATTAATAAAAAAATAATATTAGGTATAACAGTCATAGTTTTTAAACTATGTGAAAACACTTTTCATTGATATTTGAGAAAAATAAAAATGTTGAATTAAAAATACCAATAGAAAAATTAAAAGAAATGAATTTTTTAAAATTCGATTAATTCAATTCGAAATACAGAATGTACAATGATTACCTAATGTTATTTTTACAATAAATACACAAATCTTTACAATATTTTCTTCACAAATGTTTAAAGTTCTTTTATTTCTCTTTTGTTTATTTTCGATAAGTATATTTGAGTTCACATTTTTTACTTTGCTTAATTAAGCACTGTTTTCTTTTATTTAATAATGCATAAAAATTGATGAACAAAAGGATTTCATGTTATGTTTATAAAAATAAATTTTATGTACTATAAATTTTTGATCAATGAAATAATGATTGGTATACACAAAGAATATGAAATTTATTTTGTATTTTTTGAAATCAAGAAAAATAATGTATTTTGTTATCTGTATTTTATAATTGCATGTTTATAAGTGTAATGGCTTTTAGAAAATTTTGTTTTTTTTCGTTTTTGTAGTTGTAGATGAAAATTTTTAAATAACTTTAAAATAAATAAATAAAATTTAAATTCAGAAAATTAATTAAATATTTTCTATACATTTTTTTCTCAATTATTTCTTTTCAAAACGATACAAAAATTAATTGAAAAAAAAAAATCACGATTCAATAAAAAATTGATTAGACGAAATTTGAAGCTAGATGCCGTGCATGGAATATTGCCACATATAATCCAGAAGCACCACCTTGTATTCAATTAAGATTAGAAGAAATATTAAATCCACCAGATAATTTAAATGATTTAAAAAAGCAATTTGATAAAAATATTATAAAAAGGTTTGAAATAATTTATTTATTTATTTTTTTTTTTTTAATTTCAAAAACAAAAAAGGAAAATAAATGAACTTAAAAATGATCCTTTTTTTTTCATTTTCACAGTTGGTTTACACATAATATAGATGTTCGTGTCAAAGACTTAATATTAGATTTATCAATGAGTACTGTAATTGGTTTAGGTGATTTAGCTGAAGATGAAATTATAGCTAAACCGTTGCCAGTAAATGTAAGTCATTTTTTATTTTCATTTTTAATTGAAAAAAGAATAAATTTATGAAAACTAATTATTTATGTATTTGTTGCAGATTTTAGTTGAAAATGTGAAATTAAATTTAATTGAAGACCGACCACCAGTTAATATTACCTCACCAGGTCCAGTTCCACTTAATTTATCAATAGGAAAAATGTACTTAAAACGTGATACAGAAGGAATATTACACATACAACCATTAGATGAGCAACAACAATCGGATACAGCAAAAACAGAAATTAATACAATTGATAAAACAACAGTAAAAGTGACGGTCGATTCAAAAAATCATAATTTTGATAAAATTTCTGAATTAGAAGAACAAAGTAGAGAAAGGGAATTAATTTTATTACGAAGAGAAAGAGATCGTGAAAAAGAGATACTATCATTACAGTTAATTATGCAACAATTAAAATTAGAAAATGATAATTTAAAAAAGCAATTCAACATAACAAATGAAACATCAGAAAATTATAGGTATTTTTATACATCTTTGTTTTAAGATTTACATATTTTAATTTAAAATTACTGTGTTACAGGATAAAAATAAAACAAGAAAATGAGGTGTTACGAACATATTTAAAGGCAGCCCAAGATGATATTTCAACATTGTTAGAAGAAAAGAAAACTCTATTAGACTCCATAAGATTATTACAAGTAAGTATAATTATTTTTAAATTTTATTTGAAAATTAACAACAATAAATTAAAAAAATAAATATTCATTCTTTTTTTAAATTACAGCAACAATTAACAGCAGTCGAATTGAATAAAAAGAACGAAGGCAATAGATAGCATAATTGTATGGATTGTATACAGTGCTGTGGTGAAAATAATAACTCATAGTTGAATTTTCTTTAAATTTGAACATTTAAATTGCAAATAATTTCTGTAATAATTTTAAATACAAAAAGCAAATCAAAAACATTAAAAAACTGAAATTGATAATTGAAATACATATATGATAATCAAAATATTAACGATAGAAAAAGCCAACATAGGGCCAATTTTTGATCAATAAAAATAAAACTACGTATTAAGTTTGAAGAAAAATTAAATTAAAAAAAAACAGAATTGTACGCTAATGCAATCATTTAATATAAATATTTTTTAAAATCAATTTTGGAATATCTTTTACCTTATTATTTTTAAGATCTAAATTTTTTTATAATCAGTGTCTTTCCCAGAAATGGAAAAAAAAATCAAGACGATTTTTTTTTTCTTAATGAACAGACTTAAAAAATAGTAACATTAAATTGTCATCCGTCATAATTTTTTTTTTAAATATAATTTAGCATAGAATTTCGTACGAGCTAAATTTTGTAATTTGTTTTAGTAACATCATTTTTCTTTTTAAAATTTAAAATAGAAAAACAGGGATTCATTCCAATTTTTAAAAATGTTTTTGGTTTTTTAATCTAGTATTTAATTTAGTTTGGCTATCAATTGATTTTTTTTATTGCAAGCTAATTTGTTTTATAATATGTAAATAATTTTTTTCATATTTATGTATGTATATAAATACAAAAAATATGTTTTGTAAATTTTATTGTTATATTATTTAGCCATTGAGATAAAATAAAAAGAAAAGCAATCAAATATCATTAGAAAATGTTATATAATTGATAAAATATGTAATTATGTACTTGTTTTGTTTAATCACTTTTTTATTATTGTTATTATTATTAACTCTTTTTTTTATTTCAAATAATGTTGAGATTTGTCTCCTAGAATAGTACTCAAAAGTTAAAAATGCATTATTGTATGTATGTAAATTTGAAAAATAAAATCAATTAAAAAATAGAATTTGTATTGCAAAATTTTACTGAAATGTGAAATGTAAAATGCGATTAATGTAAAAAAAAAAAAACAATTTAAATAAAATTTACGCCTGAGGGTTGTGTTATATTGTCATAATGAATGTAATATTCTCAATAAAATTTAATTTATTTTTTATTTTAAAAAAATTAGACGAAAAAATTAAAAGTCTGAAATTTGAATAAGAAGTTTTATAAGGAGAAATCTCATTATAAATATTTAATTTAAAAATTGAAACACTTATGTAATTGCTAATAACTTCAATTATTAAGTTTCTAAAAGAAAATTAAATTTAAAAATACATTAAAGCTTCATAATAACAAAATAATATTTTATATGCATATTTAAATACTTAAATACTTAATAATTAAATTTTTACTGTGCTCAATAATAATTTCAATTAAAATTTTATATGTACATTATATTCATTCTTAATTATATTTTATAATACACGAATTTTTGTCCATTTTCATTTTTTTTTTTTATCTACATTTGTTCATATTAAATTTAACTTTTTTTTTCCTTAATCCTTATTAGATAGGAATGTTAAATGTTCTAAAACAAGGTAAAATAAAAAAATTTTTAAAAAAGTGAACGAAAGAAATTTAAAAATAAAAATATATATATACAATGAAAAAGATAAGAAAAAAGAATTTTAACATTAAAAAAATTACTTGTTCTTAAACAAAAATATTTAGCATTTTAAATTTCAAGAAAAAGAAGATATTAAACGTGAATAAACTAAAAAAATTATTTGTAGGAATTTAAAGAATCCAAAAAAAAAGAATTTAAAAAATCAAATGAAAAATTTATGAAAATGAAAGAAAAAAATTAACATTGTTATTTTATTGTGATTTCCATAATAGAAATATAAGTTGGAAATAAATAATTGTAAAAAAAAAACCAAAAAAGAGAAAATAAAAATAAAATCATTCTAAGTACATATATACAAAATAATGATTGTTTTCTTTGTAATTTCCAATTTCTATTTATGTAATTATCTATTTCAGAAATCTGTATTTGTTTTTTATTCTACATGTTTTCTTGGGCGTATACATATATCCTGCACTGTGTTGTTCACTTGTTTTTGAAAAATAGCTTGTCTGCTTACAATATCTTATTTTTGATGAATATTTACCTCAAAATAATTCATGTCACCATATGAAGTATTATCTGTGACGGTAAGTCTCTAAAGTGTTGACTGCCTTAAACCTTAAACCATAAACAAAAGTAAAGTGTAACCAAGTATAACCAAGAAGTTTGATCAATAAATTTTATCAATATGTAGTCTTGTCATGAAATTTTCATCAAATTTACATTTGGATTAAAATTCAATTTAGATTTTTTTTTAAAGTTATTCAAATTCTATTAACAAATGACAAATTTATATTAGCATTATTTTATTTAAAAATTTATTAATTATTTACTATTAACAATTTATTTTATTTTTATTTATTTAACAATATTTATAATATATTTTAAAAGAAAAAAAAATAATAATAATAATAAAAATAACGAATCAATATAGAAATGGAAGAATTAAAAGATGCCAGTATTCATCATACAACAATAAAAATAGCAAATGATATAAAAGCAATGAAAGTTTATGAAACATTATACAAAACCGTTCAAGTATGTAATCCTCAAAATTGAATTAAAATTAAATTTCTTAATTGTATATTTTAATATTTTAAAGAAATTAGTTTGTCAATCAAATGTTGATAAATACGATATGAAAAATACACTAGAAGATGCAATTAAAGCAAATGGATTAGAAATTGAAATACGAAATATTGTTTTTCATTTAATACGAAATAATTTGAAATCGGCAGCATCAACGGTATCAGATAAACAAATACTTTTAACATCGGTAAATTAATTGATTAATAATATTGTATTTAAAATATGTAATATCTAATTTAATTTTTTTAAAAGAATGATCCATTAAATTATTTGCGAAGAGCTGGATTTCAATGGGATCGAAGAGTACGAAAATCATTGAATGCAATGTGTAATGAACTTAAAGTTCCAATACAAGGACAACCAAGAGTACCCATTGATCGTGAAGAAATTATTGCTAAATGGGATGAATTAAGCAATTATCAAACTGGTAATTTAATTTTTTTTTTTTTTTTTTATTTCAAATAGAAAAGAAATCAAACTTATATCATTCAGATCTTTCAAGTTATCGTCCAGTGTACGCTCCCAAAGATTTACTTGAAGTTCTTTTGTCATTAAAAGGACCACATAAACCGGAGAGTGTTGAAAATATGTATGATAATTATTGTACAATTTGTAATTTGAATTTTTAATTTTTTTTTCCTTTTGTTATTAAGGAATATTCCAAAATGGGAATTTTCGCACATCGCTCTAACGGTTAAAAATCTTTTTGAATTGGTATGAAATAAATTTTATGAGTAATTTTCGAAGAAATAAAATTCAAAAAAAAAAATCTTTTTTGTACGACATAGAGAACTCATTATGGTGATCTTCTCCGTAATGATGGCCCATCAGATCTTACATTTCAATGTCAGAAAATCTTGGATTATAAACATTCTCCATTATGTCAACAAATTTTGAAAAAGGGTAGTACACCACCACCTTTTCGTGGTTCATTGTGGTCGTACGTTTTAGGCAGTCATGTGACTAATCATGTACGCATTGATCGTAATAAATTATTTTGTTTTAAATAATTTTTGTCTTACTTTGAGTTTTTATTTTTCATACAGCATGAAGAACATTGGGAGAAATTAAAATCAACGGTTCTTAATAATGATCATATCGTTGATAAACTGGTTTTTAAAGATGTTCAACTCACAGCATCAAATGATGATCAATATTTTGTATTCGAAGACGTATTGTATCAAGTGATGTTGTGTTTTTCAAGAGACACAGAAGTTTCTGAAATGATCCAAGCAGAAACAATAACCATAAAAGGAAAACAATACGAAGGACCACCATCAGGAGTTGTTCCTTTTCATGGTATCTGTATGTATGGTAAGTTAAGCAATGACTTGTATTTTATTTTCATACTTAAATTCAATACATAACTTTCATCTTAGCTGCTCCATTTTGTTATCTATATGATTCTCCTGTGAAATTGTATTTTGCTTTTCGTGCATTTTATATTCGTTACTGTCACAGACTCACTACAATTAATACACATCCTCAGGTAAAAATTTATCAGAATATTTAAATTGTGATAAATTGAAAAATTCTATCTTTTAGGGTATCGTAAGCCTGTGTCTACTTTTCGAAAAATTATTGCAAACTCATGAGCCACAATTATGGTCTCATTTTCGTGAACTTCAAATTCAACCGTAAATTATTTATTTAATTTGTTTTTCTTTATCACAAATTTGTAATTGTTGTTTCTTTCATTGAACTTTTAGTATTCGTATTGTATTTAAATGGTTGATGAGGGCATTTAGTGGTCATTTACCACCAGAACAATTACTCATTTTATGGGACTTAGTACGTAAAATTCATATTTATTATGTGAAAAATTTTGTTTTTTAATTTACATGCTCTATATTGCAGATACTTGGCTTTGATAGTCTCGAAATATTATCATTATTTGCTATCATTATATTAAGCTTTCGAAAAGAAAGTTTAATGCAAGTCACATCATTAGAAAATATTGAAGCAATTTTAGCTGATTTATCTTCAATTAAAGTACTACCATTAATACAGTTGGCATTATCCAGAGATTAAATAAATTAGCATATGCGTATTTCGAAAGTTAATAGAACATATAAAAGAAATTAATGTTAATCGAAGTTGAAATTTACGTAATTTATTACATATTACAATAATCTATTTAAATAATACTTTTACTGGTAATGTAATCTGTTATTAGCAAATAATTATATTTTATTAAATTACACAAATTTTAAACTAATTAGACTGCGTTTTAATGTATTATGTGGTTTGAAAGGAAAATTTAGAATTTTCGATAGAAAAAATTTTCTTAGATGAAAGAGAAAAGAAATTATTAAGTGAAGAATTTTAAAAAACAAAATTTCAAAATAATTTTTTAAACAAAAAAAATTTTTTTTATTTTTGTACAATTACAGTAAAAATAATTATTTCCTTTTTTTCGTTAAATCGTTTAAAATAAATGTGATTTATGTAAGTAGATATACATAACGTTTTTTTTTTTTTTTTGTAAGATATTCGAATAATTTTTTTTTTGTTTTATTTTCATTTCATTTAGATATACATAATTAATTTTTTTTTCTTTTTTTTTTAAATTTCGTACTGATACTTAACTATATTAACATAATTATGAAAAAATAAGTAAAAACTACATGTATGAAATTTATGAAAATTTATATGAAAAAAGAAGAAGTTAAATGCTATATGAAGATAAAATCATATTTAGTTCGTTTTCTTAGTGAAATGGAAATTTTAAAAATATTTTCTAAAAATTATATTTTAGATTATAAACACATAAATTTAACACATATTAAATTGTAACAGTTTTATGCTTTAAATCACATTCATACGTATAACGCATGCACACGTAAAATATTGAAATTACGTTTAAATTATATAATAATGCTACATAATAAAATATTATTTAGTAATAAATTCCTTTACAAAAATACAAAAATATTCCAAAAAAAAAATCTTTTTTTTTTTTTTCACCATTCATTTATTATGATCTCCAACTGTGGTCGCCAATATATGATAACTGGGATTACTAAAAGCATCTTTACCATTTATTTGTTTATTTTTAATTTGATGTATATCACTATTACTGTTTGATTTAATATTATCATTTAAATTAGAATTTTTAGCATTTAAATTAACATAATTATTATCATCAGTTGATAATTTTGTTTCTTTAATTATTGGAAAATTTTTATTTCTTGGATCTGGACTTAATTCAACTTCAGAATCATATTGTGTATTATTTAACATTGGTATCTCTTCTGGTATACCAGTCTTTTTTGTACGCTGCTTTGATAATGGACTATCCAAATTATTTGATATTGTTGGTGATATTGGTTCTGGGAAATTAAAATGATCAGATTTAACATAATCATCATGTGGACGTGGACTAAATATAGCATTACCAGATTTTGGACTCATATGTAAATATGTTGAATTCAATTGTAATTGTGATGAATTATTTGCAGTATCTATATAGAAGACCAAATAGTTAATTAAAAAGATTGAAAGATGGTCAATTTTACGACCAGAAAAACTTACTTGTACCTTGAACTAAATTCCCATTGATATATCTAGGTGCTTGTGGTGCTTGCTCTTCTGGACATCCCATTAATGCTAAATAATCTGTTTTACCATACTTGTAATATTCTGAATTTATGCGTAAATAAGGTTCGTTGAGATCAATATAGTGCTAAAAAAAATAAATAAATAAATACAAAAGTAAATAATTACTTGTGATGTGAGCACTAATTAAATTATTTACATTTGTAACTTCATCCTCCAAAAGTCTAGCAAATTTCCTTTCGAGCTCATTAAAAAGAGGTCTTGATTCTGGATTCGCACTCCAACATTCAAGCATTATATCATATCTAGAACGAGGAATAAGATTTGATTTTCTGTAACCTTATTTTTTAATTCGTTTCTTAAACTTACAATTCTTGATTTGCGTATTCTGGCTTCTCCATTCTATAACCATCTTTTAATTTCATATACAAGGTTTGATCAGCCTCCATTCCAGGATATGGAACTTTAGCCAACGAGAAAAATTCCCATAGTACAATACCAAATGACCATACATCTGAATATGTACTAAATACTTGATCTCCTAATGATTCTAATGCGAGCCATTTAATTGGCAATGGCGCTTCACCCTGTTTCTTATAATTATCACTTCTATACATTGATCTTGCCAAACCAAAATCACATATTTTAACGACATTATCATCACATAAAAGTATATTTCTAGCAGCTAAATCACCATGTAAAACTTTACGTGATGCTAAGTAATCCATACCACGAGCAACTTGAAATGCCCAACTTAATAAATGTGTTGTAGTTATATCCATTGCTGTCGATCCATCTGGCTTATAATTTGATCTCCAAGCTGGTTGTACTGAATTATTTGACAGGATAACACTTTCATCACCTAGTAATAAATTGAATTCGATTTTTTTGTTGATGATAAGAGAGAATTATGCACAAAAAGCTATATGTATGTAAATTACCTTCATGTGAAATAAGTGTCTGCTCTGTATTACAACTATCAACATTACCACCAACATAAAGTTCAGATTGTCGTATATAACCAGTTGAATTTGGTCCAACTTTAAGACCAGTCGATTTACGATCACCAGTTTCACTTCCCTTACTGTTATTTAATTGAAGATGTGAAAATGTAAGTTTTGCATATTTCAACCCTTGACTATTTTTATTTGTACAATTTTTAGTTTTTTTTTTTTTTAATTTTAAATCAAACAAAAAACAAAACGAACATGTTGTTATGAAAATCCATCACCAAACAAGAAATAAAATTGATGCCATATTATCCCAATTAGATAAAAGTGATTTAAAAAAAAGTAAAAAATAGAGAAAAAAAATAGGACAAATAGGCAAAAGAAACATATCATGACTATCACATTTTAAAAAAGCATTTTTTTTAGTAATTTGATTAGTTTAAAAATTTGGTGTTAGTTTAGTATTTTCAGTTTTGATTGTAACTACAATTAGAAATCTAAAAAAGTGTTAGCGATGGGGTGTTAGTGATTTATTAAAGTACAAATTTACATGACTGTTACAACAGATTAATTGAGTTTTTTTTTTGTTTCTGATATGAGTGCTAGACATGACTACAGTAAAATGTTAAACGCTCACCTGTTGTACTCGTAATCACTTGATAATCTTGAATCTCTGGTTGTTATTGTTGGATCAACTTGATCTGTATCTGGATTTATTTGATTAATAAAACGTTTACGATTTTTAAGTAAAAAGTTTTGAACATTTCCATAACGACAATATTCAACTATGACCATAACTTCACCTGAAATATTTCCGACAGAAAGACAAAAAAAAAAACGAATTTAAATAAAACCTTATTTTATCTTACAACCACAAAAAGATCTTATGATACATACGTTTTGCAATATTTTTAGTTACTGCTCCCAATAAATTTACAACATTTAAATGTTGTCCTAAATGTACCATGATTTTCAATTCGGACACAAGTGCTTTCATGACTTCATTATCTGCTGTTTTTTTGACCATTTTTACAGCAACAATCGTTTCTTTTTCATCTGGTATTATACCTTCAGCAACACCCTTAAGAACAACACCAAATGCCCCTGCACCAAGTTGTTTACCTAAACGAAGTTTTTCTCTTGGGAATTCGAATCTTCTATCATACGGTAATAAATCTGCTTGTTCATCTAATGATAGAGCAGGATTAATGCATTCAACATCACCTTCTTCGAAGTTTGCTAGACCAGCAGCCTTCATTTCACGTAATAACTGGAAAATAAAAAAAGGCAAACAAATTTGGAAAAGCTCTTTAAAATTCATAACAAAGAACTTACTTTTCCTTTTCTGATAACTCGAATACACAAGTAAATAATTAAAATAATTAGGAATGCGATTAACGCAATTATAGCAAGAATCCATCCAAAATGTAATCCAGGCATATCTGAAATTTAAAATCTTGTAATTAGTAAAAAGGAAAAAAAAAATTCAATTTTCTTTTTTTAGTTTTCTTCTTAGAAACTTACTTGATATTTTAACTTGAGTGTGTCTTTCGATTGTACCTAATCTATTTGAAACCAAACATTTATAGGTACCTTCATTCTCTGGCTTAACAAACTGAATATTTAAAATGGTACCATCTTCTTCAAATTTGTGATTAGTGTCAGATGATGTTGCTCCGATAGGAACACCATCTTTGTACCATGTTACAGTCGGTTTTGGTATACCGGAAGCTTTACATTGTAACAATAATTTATCTCCAAGATTTGTATCAATTTCACTATTAACTAAATTTGTTGTATCCATTGTAGGTGGAAGAGAATCTACAGAAAAAATAAACTGAGTTATTCCACGCTTATATTATAGTATAAAAATCATAAATATACCATGAACTTTTATTTGCAAAATTCGATATTCATATTTTAAATCATCACTTATTGGACGAACACGACATTCATATGAACCAGCGTTCTCGTGTTGGATATTTTTGAATTTCAATACTTTTTTGTATGAATAATCTGAATGAGAATCTGTTATTTCAATGTCTGAAGAAATGAAAAAAAAAAAAAATATGAAAAATTTTTTAAAAATTTAATAAAGAGATAAATTGATCGTTTATACCTTTAGTTGGTGCTACCAAAATATTGTCTAGATACCAATCCATATTAGCTGTATAATTATATGCTAAAGCTCCACATGTTAAACTTATTTCATCTCCAACAGCAATTTGTCGACCATCCTCAACACCATACACAACAATAGGTTGTACTAAATCTCCAATCAATAATTCGGCTTCTTTACTGTTAACACCTAAATCATTTTTTGCAGTACATTTAACTAAACCAGGTTCATTGGGTTTAAAACGTAGCTCAGATAATTGTTCATTTTCACTTTCAGCTTTTGAACGAGACATCGTATTCTAGAATAAAAATTTGAATTTTATAATAAAGTACATGAAAATTTTAAATTTATTATATTCATACATTTATTTGCATTGCTCTAACTCCATAGCATGTTGGCCATTTTGGTCGAATTTTACATGGTGTAAATGACCATGAAATTACGGCTGCAGGATATGCATTACTTTTACAAATTACACTTGCTTCTTCACCAGCCTGTATGTAAACATTGTCAACAGAAACGGATGGTTTATCTATAAAATAAAATGATTATAATGTTTTATCATTTTCTCATCTCTTGGGTGTAATTCAATTTAATGTTAGTTCACTTACCTTTAACGGATAAATTAAATTTAAGCTCTTCGTTATCTATACCATTTGTTGCTTTAACTGTATAAATTCCACTATCCTCTAATGTTACATTCCTTATACGAAGTATTGTGTCCCTTTCACTTTGAGTTATTGTATACTTTCCATGTGGTGTTGTTGCTGGTATTGGTGTATTATCCTTATTATACCAACGTATACTTGGCATTGGATAACCATTATAATAAACAACAATTTGAACATTTTTACCAGCTATTTTTCGAATATACGTACTATTTGAGGCTTCATTTAATGTAATATAATGCTCATTTTGACCTATTAAATATTTAAATATATATTTACATTGTAAACATTTTTGCTTTCATTTACTTTCATCATACATCAACAGATAAATACTAACCTAATATTAACATTCTAAATGTATTGCTGTTTTTATTTTTAGAATTATCTTCTACACTACATTTATATATTCCACTATCTTTCTTTTTGTTAGCATTAAAAATAGTTATCACACTTTTACCAATCATTAACATATCACTTGATTCAGATTTTGTTGTTGGATGAATAAATGCTCTACCCTCCTGTATTTAAAAAATAAAAAAATAAAAAAATCGGAAAATCACTTGCAATGATATCCTGTTTTTCCGAATCTTTTTTTTTTCTCATTTACCTTAAATGCAATATTATGATTTGGAGTTTCCCAACTCATATTAAATAATAAATTTGGGATTACTTCAATATTACATGTTAAATTGAATGTACTTCCTTCATATGCATGTCCTCTATCATCTGATGTAATTATTGGTCTATTAATTGAACCAGTGACTGCTGTATTTGCAATGATTTTTGTTTAGCAAATACGGAAATTTCAATATAAAAATAAAAAAATATATGTGAATAATTGAATAGTAAAAGAATTAAGCGAAAAAAATACATGCAGGCATGCAACAAACGTACAAAATAAAAACAAAAAACATAAATTCATTCGTGTTAGTATATAATAATAAATATATAAACAAATTTGAATTTTAAAATTCATATTATAAACAATTTATAAAATTTTGTTTATTTTAAATTTATCCAAAAATTGAAACAAGAAACAATAAAAAAAAAAAAAAAACAAAAACTTAGTTAACGTAAAGAAAAATCACAACCAAAACCATAAATCAAAATGCATAGAACGTATAGCAATATACAAAAACAAAACATGTAAAACTGTGAAAATGCAGAATATTAGAAAAGCAAAACAAAAAAACCAAAAATCCATTCATTATTATTAAGAAAGATTAATTTAAATTGAGAGGAAATAAGTAAACGTATTTGTGAATAGACGGGTATTTGAATTAGAAGCTATATTTGTTCGATGTATAATTTTCATGTTTTTGAGAAAAACGATTTTGCTTTTTGTGTACGAAAGAAAAAATTCAAATTTGTGTAATAGCAAACAAATATTTTTTAATTAATTTTTTTTTTTTGCTTTTTTAAATAAAAAATTTTTGCAAATAAAAAATTCGTGAATTATAAAGCTTTTCGAAATAAT
This sequence comes from Anthrax anthrax, assembly GCA_963971155.1. Lineage (NCBI taxonomy): Eukaryota > Metazoa > Arthropoda > Insecta > Diptera > Bombyliidae > Anthrax > Anthrax anthrax. Next base: position 27,537,121 of record OZ020119.1, read on the forward strand.
CAAATGATTTTTTTTTAACATGAAAATTTACATTTTATTTTATTAGAAAATCCGCCATTATTTATCCTTTTTTTATAATGCGTTGAAGTAATTGGAGTTACATCAGTAGTAGTTGAAAATTCATATTGATAGTATAGATTATTGTTGCTGTTATCATTATAATTACGAGCATAACGATTACTAGTCTTATTAGGAGTTTGATTATTTATACGATTATTTTTAATAGGAGTAATATATTTTATGTGTTTAGTCGTACCCTTTTCACCAATAACAGTAGTAGAACTAGTAGCAGTAGTAGTGGTAGTGGTAGTAATGGAAATAGGATCATCAAAATTATATAATTTAAAAGGTGAATTATAAGTAATACTAGCAGTAGGAGTAGTAGTACTAGTAGGTGTCGTAGCTATAAAAGAAAATTATACAAAAGATTTTACATTTAGTCACAAAAAAAAAAAAAGAAATTATTTATATTTTAACCATTACCATTAAAAAACAAACAAAATGAAATATTTAGAAAAATGAGTTCAAAAGAAAATCAAAAATGAAAAAAAAAACAAAATTTATGTAAAGAACAAAAAAGCCCCCATTATCCTTTCCCATTTTTTTAAAAACAAATGTAAAAATAATTTGTTTCTGTTAATGAAACTCACACGGTAGAACCATTATATGAATTGATGTTTCTTGTTCCTTTGGTAAACCAGGTGTATCCCTTATTGAACGACATAAATAATCTCCACCATCAGATAAATGTACTATTTTAACAATAAAACCAATTTTTGGATCATATTTTGAATCACTGCTGTGCAATGAACGCTGTATAGATACAAATATACGTATAGAGAAAGAGAGTTTTTTTTTAAATATATTTTTTTTAAATGTGTAATAAATTCGAACTATCACATGGCATAAATTTTACATGCGAAGGATAACAAATTAAAATGAACAAAGAAGACCAGAATTTTCCTTTAAAATGAAATTGGCCGCCGTTTAATATTTTTTCTAAATATTTACAAAATCAATGATTTTTGTTTTCATTTAAAATTCAGTTTTGTTAGTATTATAAGATATATGTATGTATGTGTAAATAAATATGTAGGAGTATATAATATCCTGAGTACAATAAATTTATATGTGTATATTATGTATTAATGAAAACTGAGTAAAAACTTTTAAAATTTCGTCTATTTATTTGTAATTTGATAAACAATTGATTAAAATTTAATATCAATATCTTTTAATTTTTTTAAATATTTTTTTTAATTAAATAGTTTACTCAACGGTCCAAAAATAAAGTTTTTACTCATTTTTCCAAAATTTTATACTGTACAATTGAATAAAAAATATGATTACGATATACATATGTATATGTATATATTTTTTTATAATTTTATGATAAGGATAAAAATTAACTAAATATTGAAATATTAAAAATAAAAAAAAAAAATAAGATAAGACATACGTCTAACATCAAGAAAATGAATTTGATCATGGGTTCGATTATTATCAAATGCATGAATTGATTTACAAAATAATGTTTGTGAATGTGTTACATTAAATAGTGTAAAACCATTTTTAGGATCATAATGATCAAAAGATGTCTGTTTAGAAGAAAAAATAGAAAAATAAAGAAATAGTTAAAAAATAAATAAAAGATGATAAAAAGAAAAGAAAAAAATAAATGATTAAAAATTGAAAAACAAAAAACAAAAAAAAAAGAAAATACCTCTTCATTTGTTGTACTTTTTAATTCAACTTCAACATCTTTAGATGTTGGCTTACAAGGTACAACAACATCAGAATATTGAAATGCTTGAACAATTGGATGTTCTAATGGTGCTAATAATGTTTCCAAATCTATATAAATAAATTTTCAAAAAATTTAAATATATTCCGCAATAATATATTTGTAAGCTATGTAGTTACATACCATTAACGAATATATAAATTTTTGATGCTTTAAATTGTGTAATTTGTTCATCAAAAAAATTCAAATTATCTGATACACCCTCATTTATACAATAATAATATCCAACATTATATGCGCTAACATTATATAAAACTAATTGATTTCCATATGGTCGAATTGGATCTTGTGTTGGAAATTTTTGTTCATCATATAATATAGGATTTTCATATAATTCTGGTATTATCCATTTAATTGGTTCTTTTGATTCACATAGTAATGTATAATTTGAATTTGCTTCTAATGTTATTTCAGTTGTTGTTGGTGTTATAAGTGGTGCACCCAAACTATATCCATTACCATCATAATAATCTTCTGTTGTTGGAACTGTAATAAAAAATAAATAAATAAATAGTAATCAATTAAAAATAAACAAATCGAAATATTTAAAATATTTGTAAAATTTTTAAAAATAATTTATTCATAATTTTATTTTAATAATTTTAATTTAAAAAAGATTTCTAGCGAATATTAATATTTTTATGAAATAAAATGAATTAAACGTAGTTATAGTTTATAGCGCATCCTAAAACGTGCATTGTCACTATTTGCATTATTTAAATTATTTATGAGTACCTATATTGATGACATTCTTGTAAAACGTGACTATAATTTGAATATGGAAATTAAAAATAAAAAAAAACATTTTTTTCTTCTAAAGAAATCATATTTTTAAATAAAGCAACTTTTTAATTGTCTATAATAATAAACAATTTATCATATCACATTTATATAAGAGGCACAAGACAAAAACACAACGTATATACGTATACGTAGGTGTATTCATATATTGTACGTGAATATGATTTTGTACGTTTGATAATTTTTTTTTTAAATTCTTGCAAAATTATTTATTTAATGCACTATTATAACATTATTTTATGTATTTTGTCTTTATGTTCAAAGTTATTTTAACCTTCCTGTTTATTTGCATTATTTTCACGTACGTATATTTAATGCAATATGATTTCTCTTTCTTTTATCTTCATAATGTACTTATGTATATATTAAAGTCTATAAAGTGTTTATAATTCAAATTTAAATCATAAAATTAAAAACTATTAGATTTTATTTAATAAACTTTTTGATTTCATTTATTATATGTAAAATGCCTTTTTGTCTTTTGTTTATATTTTATTTTTAATACGTTTTATCGCTATTTTAAATTATTTATTATCTAATTTCTAACAAATAAACATTATGATAGCAAATAATAATAATCATTTATATCCTTCTAAGTAAAATTGATATAAAAATTATTTGATAAAAGTTTTTTGTCGCCTTTTTAAGTAAATTTCTACTTAAACATAATATAAAAAGACCACCCATTGAAATTTCATTTCTCTTACATGGTAAAAAGTACAAAAGGACTTGAAAATAAACAATCATTTTTTTTTCTTTTTTTCAATATATAATATTTTTTTTTATTAATGATTTAAATTTTTTTTATTTATTTTAAAATGTTGAAATTTTTATCAACAAAAAACCGAAAAAAATTCACGATAAATGTCTCGTGTTTTTTTTTTTTCAAAATTGATTATATCACATTAATCAAAACCAGAAGCATAACTGAAAAAAACAAAATTACAATTTTTAAATGTATCTGAGTTCCTTTTAAGGACATTCGCTATATATGTATGCATGAATTGTATACATTTGTTCACACTTGTATACAAATTCTTGTGTATATGTGCCTTTGTTTATTAAAATTTTTCTTTGTACCTTTTTTTTTTTTTAAATTGAGTGACACATGTATAAATTTGTAAGAAAAAAAGCAACGATTTCATACATTGGTTTTTGTACACAATATTTTGTTCAAAACACAACAAATACTTATATAAATATGTATGTGTATATTAAATAATATAATCATTCGAAACATCCGGTCATAATCGTTATAACAATAATTTATATAAAATTAACGGACAATATAATGTGTTGTACAATATCATATTTAAAAAATTATTAAAATACAATAAACATCTTATTTTATGCTAATAAGTATGTAAAAATGTGTTCACATAAAAATATACAATTTATATCGTAATATCAACAAACATATACACGTACATACATGTATGTACACATTTGTTACAAATATTACGAGTACAGCATACGTTATTTTGTTGTCAATTTTTCTTATCATTACATATATTATGGAAGTATTTTTACTTGAATTGTTCAATGTATACTACACATTAATATAAATAATAACAATTGTTTATGTTCAGATTATGTTTTGTCCTTAAAAATATTTTTTTTTGATTTTTTGTTTTTGTTTTTTTTTGGAATATCAACAAAAACAAAATCAAATGAATTTTTCATACTTGATTTGGAAAATAAAAACAAAAATTGAAAAAAAAAAAAAAAACAAAAAATAAAAAGAATAATTCATTGCCAATAGCTCATCCATAAGTGGTATTTGAATATTTTAAAAAAAAACATGATAATATATTTTAACAGACATTCATTCACAAAAATTTCTAATTTTGGATCAAAAAAGGAAAACAATCTATAAACATGATTTTTAAAGAATTTTTTGTTTTTTTTTTAATTTTTATCAAATTCCAAGCAATCACATACAGTAGCATACATATGGACATGGGATTTTTTATCTAAAAAAAAATGAAACATGTAGAGCCCTACTGTATACGATGATAAAAATAAAAAAATTTCATATTATTGTATAGAATAAAAATACCATATGGATTTTCAACAAAATATTTGAAGTATGCCTTTGTATGCTTTTGTTTAAAAAATAATTTGAACAAAAAAAAAAAAAAAAATTAGATGTATGAACAATGCCTTAGAGACAACTGAAAAATTAAGATACTTTCCAAAATTTACATTTTCCGGGATAATTTAAAAAAAAAATTCAAATTAAATTATACTTACAACAATAACAAAATGATTGTAATAATATCCAAGTAAATAAATTAAAAATAAATTTATTTTGAATTTTATTCATCGAAATCGCCATCATGTTGAAATTTAATAATATTTTACAATTTTTTTTTTTGTTTATTTATTTTCACTTTATAACATTCTCAGTTGAATATTTGTTTTGATCTGTTTTTTGTTTTTTTTTTATTTCACATAAACAAAAGTTGTTTTTAACTTAAAAAATTACGTATTACGTCTAGAAATTTAATTGAAACTAATAAAATTTTTTTTTAAAAAAAAAGTCGTTTCGATTTTTATCATGAAAAAATTACTAGAAATATTTTTTAAAAATTTTTTTATTTTATTCTTGTAGTTATAAAATATCAGTATTCATTGTTTTAACTGCAATATAATTCACATTCTTCTATAAAATATTTTATTATAATTATAGATTTTTTTTTTTCATAAATTAAACAAACTTTTTTCATTCACAACACTTTACATCTCTTGTATGCCGCAATACATTACAATTTGATTTTTTTTTTGCTCACATTTATGTTGTAACTACAATATATTGTTGCTGTTTTGTTCGATTTATCCGTTTCAGTTGATTTGCATTATTATATTCTTTAGGTGCGGTGATTCTGTAAATGCAAATACACATATAATTATTATTTTACTTAAGTAAATTACATCATCACTTGAAAAAAATAAATTTAAATTTTCATTACAACATCACATAAGATCATTTATTGTTATACGTTAAAATTTGAATTTTTAATTTTTTTTTTAAATTTTCATATATTAAAAAATTCACTGTTAAAACATTTCACTTCTTATATATTATCAAAACTTCTCTACATATCAATTTTTTTTCTCTGTATCTAATAATTAAAAAAATAAATAAAAGAAAAAAAATTAAAATTAAACCACAAAATATGGTTTTTGATATCACAAATTGTGCAAATACTATAATAATGGATTCTATTGATGGTAAGTATTCAAATTTGCGAAATTTAAAATGTTTATACTCGACTCACAATGCCTTTGTGTTTTGTATCTTTATAGAAAATTTCATATGTAATATACGAGTATTTACTTAATTTAAAACAGATTTATTAATTTTTTTTTTTTTTTCACTTAATTCACTGCATTTTCAAAGATCTAAAAAATTTAAATAAAATTCACAAACTATACATATGTATACAATGTGATTGTATCTACTGAATATTCGTTGTGTTTTATGCTACTGCAGCTACAGTATGTTATTTCTGCGAACATTGTATACATCATATCATACTTATCGTTAAATTATGGATACAAACACATTGATAGATTGTATACTATTTTGTATGTGTTTTAAATAATTCTTTTTTTAAAAAAAAGATAAATGTTTATAAAAAAAAAGATAAATAAAAAATAAAATTAAAATTTATATATAAAACAAACTTATGTTTAAGATGTATATATGCAGATAACCACATATGTAGTATATATGTATATGTACAGATGTATGTATGCAAGCATACTGGAAACTATAAGTAATAAACAAAGCACAAAGTATTTTTTCTATATCAAATAAAAATAAAAATTTCAGATTGTTCATTTTCATTAAAAAAAAAAAAAAAAACAATTTTTTTTTAACGGATTTATGAATAAGAAAATAATATATAAAAATTAAAATACTTATTTAATGATTTCATTAAACCAAAAAAAAACAATTCAAATTTTGTTTTTTTAACAATAAAACTTTCAACCCAAAAAAAATTATACACATAGCTATATGAGTATTTTATTGAAACACCATTAAAAATTTGGTCAAGGTTCATTTTTTTTATGCTTTTAATTAAGTATCTGTATTGATATGTTTGAACATCAAACAGTTTAAGTTTAGTTGCTTTTGTTTTTCCATATTATATTCAATCTTATCTGTTTTGGATAAGAATAAAATGATTAACCAAAAATAATAAAAATTAAATGTTTAAGTGAAATAAATGTAAAAGCAAATTACACATAAAACATAGATTTTATTAGTTTTTAAATGTATGTACATATCTCTGATGGTGTTAAATTATGTGAATTACGAAAAAGATTACAAAGTCATAAATGTAATGTACATTTAGATTAGATATTTTGAGAATTCAGTTTTAAAAAGTTTATAAATTGATCTAACTAGTTCAATTCAAAGATTTCAAACTTATTTTTTAATACTAGTTTTTAATATAGAGAAAATATAACACCGACAGGACAGGATTAGAAATGGATATGTATAAGATATTCTTAAAATAACGTACATGTATAAAACCAAGGCTATGTCTTGAGAAAAAGTACTGAAGACTGCACAAGGAACACCCTTCAAGCACCATCAACATTGTCAAGAAGAGTTGGAAACGACATTAAGATGATAGGTTTACAAAACCTAAAACAAATTCCATAGTTTAAGTTTTTACAAATTTCGTTTAATTTAAAACAGAAAAAGGACAGAATTGCATAATTTTTTTATTTATTTCTTAAGTGATGTGTTTGCTTTTGAAAAAAACTGTTGGTTTTTAAACTTTTATTTTACTATTATTATCTAAATTGATATAAAAGTATGTTTTGTTTAAATACCTTTTGTCTGTTGAAAATTTATTAAGGGCGAAGTCAACATGAACATATGATACAAAATATGATAACACAAAAAAAAAAATTCTTATAAGAATGTAAGCATCATGCAACATGTAATAATGTACTTAAAAAAAAATAAAAAAATGACAAAACAAAAAAATTGTAAAAAATGGTCACATGTAATAATGTGATAGCCACACCTTATCAAGAAATGTCCATGTGTGAATATATCAGACACGATCACAAAATGAAAATAAAAATCCACTTTTATTCGTTGTTGAAAGGACATGCATTACATAAAACATATTTGTTTTTACCTTTTTTTTGTTAAACCCGTTTATTTTGACATGATATTAAATGTAATAATTTCTTCACAATATGCATGCAAACCGTTATGAAAAGGACTTATGTATGTGATATACTATATAGTCTCACAGGAATAATAAATTATAATGTAGGTGTTTTATCAGGGAGAATTTTTCTTTTATAATCTTTGTTTTATTTTTTGTCAATCCTATATACTGAATTTTTTGTTTTTCTGTAAGCTGTCTCAGTTAAATTCCTGATGATTATCATAATATAAACAATGGGAACTCATTTATACATTTTAGATACTAATTAAGCTCATAATTACGTATACAATGCGATTATATATTTTCTTAACAATGACTGTGAGCACATAATATGATGATCTCAAATAATTTTATTAGATCTGCTACATACTACTTGTCTCATTATAGACGAATTAAAAAGTATATAAACATAATATACCGTGTGGTTAAAGGCAATAAATCTCAAGATTAATTACATTTGTTCTATTTTCCTTTATGGTTTAATTGAAATGTATATGAACAACACATTGTAGAAATATGACACTAATTAATATACCACAAAGTCATATTCTCATCCTTGCTAAATTTTATATCCTACATAATATCTCTGTTTATAAGGAACATTCAAATATCTAATTCATAGATCCTTTTATCTGTTGCAACTATCTACACTGTTTAATATATCTACGTATTTTAAATTTCTATTGTTTACTTTAATTTGTTATCATCTTATGTTCTTGTTTTATTTCATCCTACGTTAGCTCATAAATTTTCTTTCATGAACTTTTAGAAACATTTTCATGGAAATATTTACATATTATAACAAAATTCTAGAATCTACCTACTACATGTAGATGAGATGAAATATGACCAAAAACATAAGGTAAATTTACATTTTGTTATTTTTTCCATTTACTGTAGTTTATTATTATTTCTAATTTAATTATGTTAATGAAAATTATTCATAAGATACTTAGACATAATTAAATCCTCCAATCACTACATTTCAAAGATCAAAGTTATTTAATGGTTTTTTGTTACTGTCAATTAACACACACCTTTTTGTGGTTTTTGAACTTTTGCTGACTCAGATTTAAAAAAAAAAAACAAATAATAATAATAAAAAAATGTACAAAAGAGAATAAAACGAATAAAAAAGGAGCTTAGATTAAATTAATTATTTTAGACGAAAATTGTCTACCTATTCGTACACATTATAGATAATATCTTTTGGAACAGGTAAGTTTGTAAATTTTTATTTTACTCAAAATTCCGTTAGAAATTTGTGCCATTTTTTGCATCATACACAACAAAAAGGTGTTAAAGAAATTTTTTTAAATACAATAGTAAAAATGGTATTTATGTAAATTAACGTATCAATTTCAATCGTTAAAAATCATTGTTATAATAAACAAAAATCGAAGATACACGTACTTAGAAACCAAAAATAAATTCTTTTAAATAAAATGAATAAAAATAAATAAATAATTTTTTTTCCAACAGATTTTAAAAAAAAAATATCCGTTTCCTTTAGCACAACATAAAGTCAGAGTCAGAGTCAAAGTATAAATACTGTAAAATGAAAAATTTGAAAATTCTTTGACCTTGATTAAAATAAATGCAAATAGTTTTGCATGGTGTATATTTGTTTTAAATTTTCATAGTGCATTTTCATGTTGATTATAAATACATTTATTTCAAGTAGAGTGTTTCAATTATTCTCGTTAAGATAAGAAAAATATTTTTTCAATCAATAAACAATTTTTTTTTATGTTTACGAATTTCACTATATTGAATTTTGAATCATATTCACAAGTCATAGCCACCGCCTATATAGTGAATCATATTTCACTATCCGAAAAATAATTGTTTTTTTTTTTTTTTCTTAAATATCGATAGTAGAAAATTGTTTAAATTTATATTTTAAATAATTTTCTGTTATTTTAACTGAAACACCATGTAAGTGGATATAAGAAATTTTCTTTTACTTTTTGTTTAAAGTATTTTTAATTAAGAATTAATGACGTTGCATTTATATTTACATTGTTTAAAAAGTGCAAGTAAAACAGTAATCAATATTCATTTACTTTCAAAAAAAAAAAAAATAATAATAATAATAATAAAATTCATTATTCATTAAACAAAAATAAATCAACAAAAAGAAAAACGAAAATAAATCAGTTGAAAAAATATACTACATTATTGAATAAATAAATAAAACATTAAAAGAAACAGACAGTCTGTTGTAATCTGTATAATAATTAATTTGTTCTAAATCGCATTACTTATAACAGATAAATTCAAATTTGAAAGTACATATATACGAGTATACATACGTAGACTTTTTGTGGGTTACATTGTACAGATTGTTTTGTTAAAAATTATAAACAATACAATGAATATGAAAACAATGAAAATTAAACGTTTAAAAAAATGTTTTAAAGAATGACACTTCTAATTCGATTTTTTTAAATTCAAATTCAGTTATTTTAACTTTAAATTTTGTTCATTAAAGTTTAAATTCTAATTCTAAAAAACTGAATTTGAAATTAAAAATTATTTCAAAACATTTAAATAATCTCTCAGAGAATGTAAGGAACGTATTAAAAACTTATCATTATTTCGTACTATTGTTAATTTTTAAAAATAAACATAGGTAATTCCACAGTTTATTATTACAAAAAAAGAGACATAATTTGATTAAAAAAAAAAATTTAAAACAATAATGGAATTAGGTCATACAGTTAAATTCATTTTAAATAATAAATACAAATTTCCATACAAAATATGTAATACAAAAATATAGTTACAAAATAGTCACGTGCGAGTTATTTGTACATACATATGTATGTATGTAAATTATAATTATGTATTTATCATGTAACTGAAATTCCAATAAGGTAATTAAAATTATTTTATACTATTTGATACATTATTTTGTAATTTGTACGTATATAGGTGGGTATGCCAAATTGAATCATATTATGTGAATAAAAGTTCATTAGATACCAATTGTTTATGTAATTTGCAAATACACATATCAATAATCAGTCATAAAATTCATTAGATTTTCAAAAATTGATTTATTTACTCAAATGACGTAAATTTTCGACTGATATAAATTAATCAATAATTTTTTGTATTACATATTAAATAAAATATTTTATATCAAGGTTTCTTTATCAAATCAATCTACAGACATCCTCTCACTCTTTGATATCAATCAATTAGTCCATCTACAACAGACCTACACTACATTATTCGTGCGTGATAATACAAAGTATATTTTTATATACATACAAAAGTACATATAGTATGTACATATGTATGAATTAAATAAATTTTGAAACTTTAGAATTATGATTACGTTTTCAGTTTTATTGTTTTTTTATTTTCATTTTTTTTTTTATTTGTGAATAACATTTACATATATTTTTCATTTTAATTATACATACATGTATGTATATATTAATGCGTATCAGAATAGTATAAATGGCAAGGTCAATAACAAGGCTATTATTATTTATTTATTGTACAATGAAAATGTTGCGAAAATTAACGTATGTTTGTTCATACATTTGTAATTGATGAAAATTGAAAATACAAAATGAGAAAATTTATTCCCATATGAGAAGATCGAATTTCTATCGTTGTAAATCTAGAAAAGAGTAAAAACATTATTTTTCCTATACATGAAATTTTAATTATTTCAATATGTAGAATAATTGTATAACATATGCACATTTGAGATGAGATGTTTTTCTAAGTTTATTTGTTTTGTAAATGATTTTTTTAATATATGTTTTGTTCATTTTCTATTTTAAGAATTTATGTATAATTTATTATTAATTTTCATATTGTATTGCCATCATTGTAATTATAATATCATACACGTATACATTTAACTTTTAGATGCATGATAATGTGCAATTCAATGGTGTACAATTTAACCACTTGCTGATTCTCGGCAGTAGTCCAAAACATTTGAATTTTTTTATTGGTGATTAAGAGTAAAATAAACCAATTGAATTAAGTGTATGCCCAAAAGAATACAGACTTTTACGTGAGTATTGTACAGTAGAGTAGGTATCATTGTATGAATTAACTTTATCTGTATAAGATACTCTGACAAGAGAAACTCATGTACCTAATATATTTTCACTTAACTGTATACAAAAAAAAAATAACACAATTTTATTTATTTATATGCTTATTTTATTATTTTATTACTGTCATATGTAAATTTATACATTTAAATTAAATTCAGCTTTTTATGCAAATATACAAGAGGAAAATAAAAACTTAGCTATTTGAAATGGGGCCAAGATATTAAAAGATGACGTGAGCAACATACATATTTGTAATAAATTTTAATCAAATATTTCTAAATATATCTGAAAACATTAGTGGGTTTCTATATTTTGTAATATAAATAAATTTAATATAAAAATTAAAAATGTTCTGCTTTTAATTGCTTCATGATTCCAAATTTAACTTTTTTTTGTATACATTTTTGCTTTTCAAATTTTCTTCTTATTTTCAAAGTTCAATTACATTTTAATAATGTATTCAATGTAGAATTGATACGATTTTTTTATTAACAAAAAATTAGTGTATTTGTTCGTATTTTTGAATCGTTATTTGATTTATTTACATTGTTTAGTCAATGTTGAATGGCATACCAGTCTATTCAGATGAAATCATTCTGGTAAACCGACAAAAAAAAAAAAAAATCAAGAGTTCATATGAAATTTTTTGAATACCATGATGTTGAGATTTGAACAAAATAAAATGTTGATAATTGTTTATTAATTTGAAGGTGTTTGGCATTAATCCGAAATATTTGTATCAAATTAGAACAAACATAACATAAACTTATCGATCTCATACCAGTACATACATATTTACAAATATACGGATTATTATTATGCTCTGATTTGACTAAAATATGGCAAATTGCCAATGAAAAATTATTTTGTTGCTGTGTTTTATAAAACATATGCTCAGTAATATATAAAATATAATACGAAAGTTATTTTTGATTATTATGTTATATTTTGAATGACCAATTTGATTTTATATGTTTCATAAAAAGGAAAAGCGTACATAATGAAATAAATAAATAAATTCATATGTAAAATTATTGGATAGGTAAATATTATATGCATGTAAACATGTACAATAAAATTTTGCGTGTTCCATTTAATTGTTTTTATTAAAATTTTTATAACTAATTATGTTTGTGGGAAAATTTGAAAATAAAATTAAACAATTAATAATACACGTTTCATACAGAAATGAAGAAAAAAAAAGTTGTTTTCAAATTTTAAACTTTCAAAAATGAAAACGTTGTCAATATCTACACTTATGATATTTCGTGCATGGGTATGCAAAATTTTGAAAAATACTAAAATACATGTTTCTCAATTTAACTTTCTTAGTAATATTAACCGGTTAAAGTGTACAATCACAAGTGGTTTTCATTAAAAAAAAAAAAAAAATCAATGGCTTAAAATGCATAGCATTTTATATAGAATAAAGAATGAGTATTCAGATTACGTTCAACTACTAGGTACATACATATGTATACCTAGGTATACTTTAAGTTATTTGTCAGGTAAAATAAGCATTAGCCTCACTTTTAAATGTGTCTTGTCTTTTAATGTAAGACACTTACTTTTAATATTGAATGCACTTTTTTCTAAATGTACATATATTACCAGTCTGCAAATTTAAAAAAAAAAAGACAAGAAATCGTTTTTTGTTAACAAACGGATATGACGTAAAATTATGCATTGAAATTATTGTACATAAGAAAAATTGTTTACAAAAAATTAAAATTTAACTAAATTTACTCCGTTATAGGTGATGTGTAACATAACTTAAACTACAATCGTTTTGTCGTTTTGTGTTCTTGTAGATATGTTTGAATAATATATATTTGTATATTTTATTTTTACTTAAACGTCATCACGCAAATTGGTATTTACTGTGAAATTTTTCCAACGAAAATCGATGACAAAATAAAACAACTACTGTATTACTTGCACGTATAATATGTATTATATGGATACAAATGTAAATATATACAACAAAAGTAATTAACATACTTGCATGGACATATATGTATGTATATTAGCTTATAAATTATAAGCAAACGTACATATGTATATAAAACAACAAATACAAAAATCAAGATACACCTTATGCCGTATTATACCTATTTATGTGACGGAATGTTAAAGGTAAGTCATGAAGTTGTCACTCACCTCTCTTGCCTTTTCTTTTATTTACCTAAAAAAAATACTAGTTATTGAAACTTTAAATTTATTTTAAATATTTTGTCTTTTATATGAAAGTAAAAAAAAAAATTTTCAAAAGAATTTAATTCAATAAAACAGAATAAAATATTATGTACTTGAATCAAAAGGAAAACTTTAAAACTTAAATTAAAACGTTACAGTTTATACTGCAGTAAAAGGTCTACATGGTTGGTCAGTTGAATTATACTTGAAATTTTTTTTACAATGAGAGGGATATTGGATCCTTTTTTAATGTATTCATATAATCAATTTTTATATATAGTACATGTATAGGCATATGCGTGTTGCTGTGCTGTACTAGGTTAACCTTTGATTAATAGACATGAATGTCGAAAATATTATGTTTCGGAACTATGTACTTTATATTATAATTAAAATTAGTTTTATGGTTAAAATAACAAAAATATTTTTATAACATGTAAATGCAGACAGGTGAGCTGAAATATAATCTTATCTCGGAAGAAAATTCAATGAATCGAAAAGGTAAATTTAAAAAATTGATCTGATCATATTATATTCCTATAAAGTCTAGAAATTCATTATTTATCTTGAGACGAGTTTTATGATTTAATGCAACAACTGGTTGGAAAACTGGTTTTAATTGTGGACAAATGTTAATTTTTACTTTTATTTTCTTTTTTTTTTTTCTATTATATGATCGATGATTCAGATAAAAATGTAGGTACCTGTAATTATTTTTTCTTTTTTTTTTAAATTTATCGTTTAATATGCATTTAAATGTAAAACAAATAAAATGTAATATGGAATTTATGAAGCAAGTTATATCTAATACCTAATTTGATTCATTTAATAATTTACTGTTTTCAAGGTTGTTAACATTTAATCATTTTATAGATTGCATACCACCCGCCCATTTGGGAACATTGTTCATATTAATTGCAAATGTGCTCTTAATATTTTTAATAGTGATTAATTTTTTGGAAATAGTCATAAAATATCAATTATTAAATATATTTACGGATGAAAAATGTACATAACATTGTATCAACAAAAAAATGAAGAAATTGAGGACGTTCTTTTTTTTAATGATACAATTAGTTTAATACGCGAAGAAATTTCATAGGAAAAGTGGCTTATCTATGTATGTATTTTCATTAAATAACTACCTACATGTTTTTTGATTGTACATACATTATTTTATACTATTTGGCAAAGTTCTTAATTTTTTTTCAAAATACAATTTTATCATAAAGTTTCAAATCTTTTTTTATACACAAAAAAAAAAATAATAAATAAATAAAAATAAAAAATAAAATATTGTTGACGACATTTGATTAAAAGAAATTAAAAGAAGAGAAAATTTCATTTCAAACGAATCAATGAAATTAATTTCAATATAAAAATTTTCTTGTGGGTAGCTATTATTATATGATATAACATTAATTTCAACATTTAGTAAATTATCTTCTTATACGTTATAATCTGTGCTTATGTTTATAGGTAGTACGTGTGATAATAAAGACTTTTTAGATTTGAATGTAACAACAAAATTAAAATTATAGAGCACATAGTAGCAAGCGAAAATTTAACTATACTTAATTATTTAATATTTCCGATTTATTACTTAAAAAAGAAGCAATTACATGAATTTATTTCAACTGCTTATTCATATAAGAAGAAAATTTTCTTGAAAAGATAAAGGTGATTAAGATAACATTATTAATGTATGTATTTTTTTTCTAGAACTATAGGTATGACATAACATAAAAGTTTGTGTGTTCGTTCATTTTTCAAACTTTAAGTGTTCGTATATGAGAGAATGTACACATTTATGTAGATCTATCGGTGTTAGTAAATTAATGTGCAAAAAATTTATAACACTTTCGTCTTATCGTTATCATTCAAAATTATACTTATGACCCACAAAGTATAAAAATGGGAAATGGAAAAATAAAAATTATTACATGTGTGCGATAAATTGTTTACAAATTTGATCAAAAGAAATCAAATAATAATTCTATTATTATGTTTTAAAATTTATTATAACCGCGTGTTGCTCTAGAGATACGAACCATTAAGTGTATAATGTATAAATCATGTATAATTTCTTAAATTGAACACTATAGGTGGGTATACACAATGATATCAAATTTTCTTTTC
Organism: Anthrax anthrax; assembly: GCA_963971155.1. NCBI lineage: Eukaryota > Metazoa > Arthropoda > Insecta > Diptera > Bombyliidae > Anthrax > Anthrax anthrax. The sequence continues at coordinate 27,553,350 of OZ020119.1, forward strand.
TGAATAAATTGTATGAAAATTACGTCAATTTGCTGTTTTCTACATTGAAAATTCCGTGTAAATATGATTTTATTGAACACACATAGGCATTTTTGTATAAAAAAATTTATACATTTAACATATGTATACTTATTCATTATATACTGTTATTAACAAAATATACATGCAAATATTGCAATATCAAAGAAAATACATATGAAAACATATTATATACATATATTACGTAAAAAATAATTCAAATAATTACGAATACAAATATGAGATTGAAATTATCATCATCTTATTTTTTTATTATACACGTTGAATAAAAATCAGAAAAATCCAAAAAAATAAAGTGTAGATAACACATTTATTTTGAAAAAAAAATTTTTTTAAATATTTTTCCATTCATTATAGAGTAAAGCTAACATAATTCTCTTTTTTATAAGTTTTTTATTTTACTTTTGCGAAATCATAAAGGTGTACGGTAAAAATAAAAACTATAAAGACAAGGTATGAAATAAGTAAAGTAGATATCCAACTATAGCTATAGTATTATAACGTAAAGATCGTGTTTTAAACGTTCCAACAATGACTCATCGATTGATACCTGTGCATATATTTTACCTGTGTATGTGTTGTCAATATATATTATTTTATAATAATGATTTTGATGATGATGATGACTTCGTTTTTATATATTCATATACAAACATATGTATACATTATAAAATACATACATATACAGGTAAATATATTTAATGTTTAAGATCGTATAAAACTCGTTATAATGAAGATTCAATCATTATAAATTAAGATATTTTTTTTTTGTTTTCAACAGAATAACAATAAACACAATTTAATAAATCGTAATTATATTTATAAATATTTTTAATTTTTTTTTTAATAATCTACATTTACATTAAATTTTTATTTATTTTAAATACACGTTCAGTTATGTTATATAGGAACACAAGAATATAATTTAAACTATTTTCAACATCTTCACCATAAATTTAAAAAAAAAAAACATAAATATCTATTATTAAATTATATTTTCAAATTTAATTTCAAAATTATTCAATGTATTACGCAAAATGACATTGAAACTTATTTTACATACACATTACTTCTAAACAATAAACAATTTAATTTATTTTAAGATTTTTAGTTGATATTCGTTCTGTTTCTATTTTATTGTTATTATTATTATTTATTTATTATTTTTTTTTTTTTAACATCTATACAAAAATTAACCTAGGCATGTAAATTACACTTAAAACCAATAAGAAAAATTTTTACCACTTAACATCCAACAAGTGAAAATTAATTTTTATAACTTTTAACATTATTCTTTTAACTACATTTTAATATGAGTAAAAACTACAAATAAATTCTTAACTTGTTTTCTTCTGAAAACTTTACTCAACTGTCGGAAAATATGAATGAACAACGTATTTTTGTTGAAATATGTACAATATACATATACATATATAAAATATTGTACAACAATGCCATAACGCCAAACAAACAAAGATTTAAAATATAGGTACCCGATCTATATAGTCAACCAGACCAAATATACCATTAAATTGAATATACAAACTAAAATAAACGAATAATATAAATTCACTCAAAACTTTTTACTCAATTTCAAGTTCAAAATTTTGAGTAAATTTTTCACACAACAAAAGAAATTTAAAATTTTTATTTATAAATCAATATAAAATCGTATATAATGTCTAATGTGTATATACATATACCACACATACACCATTACATTATTTCTCAAAAATTTAAAATTCTCTTATTTAATTTTAATTGTTTTTAACAATTTACTATCAAATTTAATTTTTTTTTTTATTAACAAAAGCAAAAAAAGCTTTTTCAATTTCGAAATCCGAATTTTTGAATTTTATAACGTAAAAAAAAAGACGTTACTAAAATAAACTAATTTTCGTTATTTTACCACTAAACTCTATTTTGAATTTATATTTTAAAATAATAAAAATCCAAATTTTTGCAGTTTTACAAAATTTATTATTAATTTTCACATTCTTAAAATTATAATTTTCTTTTTCTTGCATAATTATTTGTTCTATAACTGTTCTTCTGCACATAAAATAATTGTGTAAAATTTTCAATATATGTATGTCTACATATACATAAATCATCAATTCTGTAACGTATTTTGAAATATTTTGTTAAATGAAATAAATTTGAGCTTGTTGATTTTAATTTTGGACATCATATGCTCAAAATAGAAACATTCAAAATTGATAATATGAAATGTAATATTAACGCTGGAAATTCATTTTTTCGAAATTTTAAATTCAATTTTAATGCAAGTCTTACCCTGTAAAATTAGTTAAAAAAATTATTTAGTTTTTGATTATTGCAAATTTTTCAAAATTTGAATTAAATGTGTATACATTGTACATACATTGTCGTGTTTTATGTTTGCGTCTAGATTATAAACTCCTGACATAAGGGCCAGAAAATTTGCATATTTGGATATATCTAAATATTTTTTACCTTTTAAACAAATTTTTTCCTGACCGAGTAAAAAGAAAATAATAAAAAAAAATGTTTGAATAAATTTTAATGATAAATAAGAATTAAATATACAAAATTTATTATTTTTATTCTTTTTACTTTTTTTACTGGACAACTTTGTGGTATACCGAATATATCCATAGCTCGTGAAAAAAAAGTAGGTACTATTTTGAGTGCTTTACATAAATTACCACTCATTGAACGATAAATGAATGGTGGTTTTATAAATGAAACGCTGCCCTTTAAAAACCAAAATTAACAAAATTATTTAAATTATTAATTTTTATATCAAAAAACAAAAAAATTATACAAATAAAAGAAATTGCTAGAATTATGTACCATTGCCGTTTTAAAACCTTTAATTGTTATACATCCATTAGGCACAATTTTGCAATTTTTAGTTAATTTAATTTGAAAATCAGGATCAATTCGAATAACCTGTTTTTTATCACCACAATTATTAAGTTTTATTATGCTTGCCTTATAATCTTTCTAATATCCGCAAAAAGTATAATAAAAATTAATTAATTTATTTTAAAATTTATTTATTGAATATTTCAGTACACACTTACACATTGTGCTAATGTTGAATCAATATTAGAATAAATTGCTAATAAAATCACGATATATTTAAAAATCATTTTTATTTTACTTTTCAGTATAATTTTATGTAGTTATATTTGTTAATCGTATTTATTAAGAAATAATTCTATGAAACTGAATAAAATTAATTTATATAAATTTTTTTCCACGATTTTCTTAAAGTTAAGAATTAAAAAAAAATAAGTAATAGAAATTTGTATATGGCTTAAAATGTTATGAATAAAAAATAATTACACAGTTTAAAATTGTTTTTATGAAATAAATTACCAAAGAAAAATACGTGTTACAAAATCTTCATATCGTATTATCGTTTTGAAAAAAAAAAAAAGAAAAAAAAACGCAAATAATTATTTTAATTTTCATTTCAATTTATTTATCAAATTAAAATAATTAAATTTACTACATAATGTATATTTAAATTATTTTATTTACGATAAGAGAATATCCATTTCATTTTGTAATTTCGAATTCAGTTTTAAAACATGATTTCCCCTATAAAAAAAAAGAAAATACATGCATTAAATTTTATTTATTTTTTTAGTTTTTCAAATAATAAATATTTACAGTATCATGCTCTATATTCGTTTCAATTAGAAAATTTCCTTTTGCCATACTTAACATTGTTTTATATTTTGATAGATCAGCTTTCATATTTCCATCTGCACAAAGTTTACCCTAAAATATTTCAATATATAATGAAAAAAGAAAAATTGGAGTAAATAAATGGAGGAAAAAAATCAATATTAATTTTTTTCTACATACATTTTTCACGGGACAATGTTCTGGTAAACCGAAAAGTTTCATCATATTTTTAATTTCTCCATTAGCTGAATTAGCGACTTCACATAAATCACCAGATTTTTCAATTAATGGAATTCCATCTTTTTTTAAACTATATTTTCCCTGTATACAAAAAAAAAAAACATGTATTACATGTTTTATTTTTCTACTACATAAAATTATTCGGTGTATTGATAAATTTTAAAATTAACATCATATATGTACCTTTGCCGAAGCAAATCCTTTAGATGTAACACATCCATGAGGTACTAATTCACAATTTTTAGTTAATTCAATTTGAAAACCTGGTTCAACAATGACCACTTGTTGTTCACCAGCACAATTTTCAATACTTTTTATTTTTGCTTTATATCCATCCTAAATATTATATTTGTAAAAATTTCAAAGCAAAAAAAAAAAAAGAAAAGAAATTTTCTTAAATATTTTATTATCCCTGAAATGTCTAGAGATACTAGGATATCTCTGATTTTAAAACAAAAAAAATTAAACTTACACAGGCTAATGATGGATCAAAAATACAAAATATTAAAAATATCACAATGTTTTTAAAATTCATTTTAATTTAAATATAAAAAACAGTTCCAAATAAAATTGAGGATATTTTATGGGGTGGTTATTCGATGCCGGAAAATTAATTTTGTACTAAATAAATTTTAAAAAGTTTCAACTTATTTATGTGAGGAAATTTATAATTTGAATTACCAAAAAACAAATGAAAAATTATTTAAAAAAAAAAAGTAATCATTTATAAACTAAATTACTTGTAATAAACATGAATACAAACATGCATGTAAATGTTGAATGCTTATGTAGAAATTTAACTGATACATAATATTGATAAAATTTTCAAACAAAATTTTCATTTAAAAAAACAAGATCAATGATCATGATATACCCTTAGTTAATTACCATTTCGTGTTAGTATATACACATCTTCAAAAAAGTGGAAAAAATAAATTGAAATATATGGATGTAATGATTCGTGAAAAAAAAATTTAACCTTTAGAATTGAAAACAAAAAGCAAATCACATTTTGTTACATTTTTGAAATTTATTTTTTTTTTTTTTATTTTTTGTCTATTAATTATTTACTTATTTTTAAGGTAAATCAAGGTGTTTATTTTTCATCAGAATAAAACAAAATGATGGAATAAATATTTGTTGAGATTTATTATAAATTTAAAAATTTTACTCTATTCTACTTTGAAATTTTGTATGCTGACATTTAAAAATTGAATTTGAATTTTAAAATTAACATTCAAATACTTTGATATTGATCTTAATTAGGAATACCTTCTCTCAGAACTACATGAACCATAACGGTTATTAATTTTTTTTTTTTTAAATTTATATTTGATGGTTGTATTATTCAAAACTACAAATTGTTTTTTTTTTTTCTTAAAATTTCATAACTTTTATTGATAAAATAACAAAATTGAAAATTATTTTTATTTCATTTTTAATAACAATTTTTTTTTTTTATTTAATACACATGTAATATGTATGTAATTTTTATGATTAAATATTTTTTAACACCTTTACACGTGCCAAAATTTTTGATAATTAGAAAATAATTTATATAAATTTTAGGTATTAAACAAAAACATGTATTATTTGCTTGTAATCGTTATTCATCCATTATTTTAGAGATTCAGCAGTTCTTTATGGTGTTTGAAAATATTCAATCATAAATTTATCATACTTTTATAATCTTCTTTTCGATTTTATTTTTTTTACTTTACGTTCGAATTCATTAAAATGTGAAATTGGTCTCAAATTAAATTTATTTATTTTTAGCTTACATTTACTATTTAAAAAAAAAAAAAAAAGAATTGTATTGAAATGTTATAAGTCTATTTATTATTATTGGTTAGTTTGTTATTTACTATTTATTATGTTGATTCGTGATATACATACATTTTTACTTAGTATTCTACATATTATGCTATGTAATAATAATTCGTTGTTTTATAAAGTTAGCACCATTAATTAATATTTTTAAAGTATAATTAACGTGTATATATTTAATCATTTCATATGTAATTTTTGGACAGCTTCAATTAAGACCTACATACATACAAACATATTTAAGTTCATCATATCTACATAATTATGATACGAATTTGGAAGAACTAAATTTTCATTTTTCACAGCTTTAAATAGTATACAAAATATTTTGGTGTAAATATCAAAATGGTAAACCATACATATAATTTCGTTGTTGTTTTTCAATTAGTCATTGAGAACGAAGTTCATGAAATGATCCTAAATATGGTGAATGTTTAATGCCAAAACTATATGCTGGTACATGTTCCATATTAACCTAATTAAAAATTTCAAAAATTTCAACATGAAAGAATCAATAAATTGATAAAAAAAAATAAATAAATTTTACTTTTTCAGGAAAATGAGCACCTGGACCTGGTTTTAATGTATCATCAGTTGGTATTTTATGTCTTGTTCCCATTGAATACATTGGTGGACGTTTCATAATAACTGAATATTCTGCATCGTATGCACCAGGTCCAGGTACTGCAGCTGTTGGAGGAACTGATACTTTATGTCTACCAGTTATGGTAAAAGCTGGTGCCGAACGAATAGGTCCTTCTCTACTACTGCCCAAAACTGTAGGAATTTTATATTCGTTTGGAGCTGTTAATAAAACAAAACATATATAATTCATTTTCAAATAATTTTAATACACTTATATTCGTTTAAAGTTTATTTTTTGGGTATAAAAATTTCAGATTTATCATTTTATAAAAACGAATGATGATGATTTGAGAACTTTTCAAAATTTTTTTTACTTTTACTTACCTATCAAAAATTAGTATAAATAGAAGTAATTAGTATTTGAAACTACCAAAATTATTGCTTATATATTACAGTGAATAGAATCTAATATTGTGCTCACTTACCTTGCTATTCGTTGTTGTTGACTTGTAGATTTTATGCTAGATGCATAAGAGGAAATGTGATTCAAGGATGATTTTTCAGTTTTAATAAAAGTGTTTGAGGCTATAATCGAAAAATTTTCAAATAAAATTCAACTTTTGTGAGAATGAAATATGTGCAAGGACTAAATACCTGGAATTCCAGTTTGGTAGAATTGACTGTGTTTTATACCAAAAGTGTAAGCAGGACTATGGTCTAGCTTAACCTTTTCTGGTTGGTATGTACCAGGAGCAGGAATATCACTTTTGATTTCTCTATCTACTTTCACTCCAAATGAATATGCAGGGGCATGATCTAATTTAACTTTTTCAGGTTGATAGGAACCAGGAGCTGTTTAAAACAACGAATTAAATTTTTTGCAAAAATAAATTTTTATTTTTTATTTACCAGGAACGTCATTTATTTTTTGGTGATTTACTTTAACGCCAAAAGTATAAGCGGGAACATGATCAAACTGTACTTTTTCTGGTTGATATGTTCCTGGAGCTGGAGTATCACTTCGTTTTTCATGATTTACTTTAACGCCAAAAGTATAAGCAGGAGAATGGTCCAATATACATGTTTCAGGCTTATAAGATCCAGGGGCAGGAGTATCACTGCGCTTCTCATAATTTACTTTTCCACCAAATGTATATGCTGGTGTATGATCTAATTTGACCTTTTCTGGTTGATAAGCACCAGGGGCAGGGGTATTACTAGGTTTTTCGTGATTTACCTTAGTACCAAAACTGTAAGCAGGAGTATGATCCAATTTAACTTTTTCTGGTTGATAAGCACCAGGAGCAGGAGTATTACTAGGTTTCTCATGATTTAGCTTTGTACCAAAAGTGTATGCTGGTGTGTGATCTAATTGACACTTTTCTGGTTGATAAGTTCCTGGGGCTGGAGTATCACTGGGTTTTTCGTGATTTACCTTTGTACCAAAAGTGTATGCTGGCGTATGATCTAGTTTAACATTTTCTGGTTGATAAGCACCAGGAGCAGGAGTATCACTTGGCCTCTCATGATTTACTTTTGTACCAAAAGTATACGCTGGTGTATGATCTAGTTTAACATTTTCTGGTTGGTAAGCACCAGGAGCAGGAGTATCACTTGGCCTCTCATGATTTACCTTTGTACCAAAAGTGTACGCTGGTGTATGATCTAGTTTAACTTTTTCTGGTTGATAAGCACCAGGTGCGGGAGTATCACTTGGCTTATCATGATTTACTTTTGCACCAAAAGTATACGCTGGTGTGTGATCTAATTGACACTTTTCTGGTTGATAAGCACCAGGCGCGGGAGTATCACTTAATTTTTTATTTTCAATTTTCACACCAAAACTATACGCTGGTGTATGATCAAGTTTTGTAGCTTCAGGTTTGTATGTTCCAGGCGCTAAAAATATTTCATATTTTTATTTAAAAATTACAAATATTTCATTAATTTCATATTATTCAGAAAATGTACATACCCGGCGTTTCATTTGGTTTCTCGTGATTGACTTTCATACCAAATGTGTATGCTGGTGCTTTATCTAATTTAACCTTCTCTGGTTCATAACTTCCTGGAGCTTTAAGTTAAAATTACACGTTATAAATTTAAATTATATTATTCTTAAATGAAAATGTTCAATTACCAGGAGAATTCGATTTTATTTCATGATTAGTTTTCACTCCAAATGTGAACGCTGGAGTATGGTCTAAATTCACCTTTTCTGGCTGATAAGCTCCAGGAGCTAACAATTAATAAGTCAATTTTTTTAAAAAAAATTATATGAATGAAAAAACAAATTTACTTACCTGGAGTTTCACTTTTATGTTCATGGATTGTCTTAAGTCCAAAACTATATTTTGGTGTGCTATCAAGTCGAACCTTTTCAGGTTTATAAGTGCCAGGTGCTTTAAACCAAAAATATTTTACTTTTATTTTTTTAAGTTACAAACTACAGAGTATATAAAAAATTTACCAGGTGTTTCATCATGCTTTTCGTAAATCGTTTTTAATCCAAAACTAATTTGTGGTGTCTTATCTAATTTTACTTTTTCCGGATAATATGTACCGGGTGCTATAAAAAATTTAATTTACAATCAAACAACTATTCGTACAAGCGTTTGCTTAAAACAAATTTTTATTCGTTGAATTATAACTACATATCATACAAAATTAACATCTCTACCTACTATCAAATACTACATATTCTTTATTGGTGTGCTTTTGTTTACCATTCATATAAACCTACCGGCAATACATTTGTGCAGAATAATAAAGTACTACTTCTAAAAACATACGATGATATTCAAATATTGTAAATGTTCATTTACCTGGTGTATCACTTTTAATTTCTAATTTAGTCCTAACACCAAAAGAATATTTTGGAGATGAACTTTGAATACATTTCTCAGGATAATAACTATTTGGTGCTACATAAAAAAGGGAAATTTTGAAAAAATAAAATTTAATCCTTTCATCTACTTTTACAAATTACATTTTGAATAAATTCAAGTACAAATGCGAACACCATGGATAATTTTAGTTTACATTATAACGGCATGCAATTATGATAGTGCTGTACATTTAAACAAGTGTTTTGTTTTTGTGCTATGCTATAACAAATATTTTAAAAATAAATTAGAAAAAAGACAAATTTTACAATAACAATTGCAAATACAAGGACAAATACAGTTACATAGAAAAATTTTACATTACAAAAATATAATAAAAAACTTGTAAAATCGATCTACCACTAACAAATATCTTGTATTATACAGAAACATGTATTTTCAACAATACAAAACGACATGTAACAAAATTAATTCAAAATTATAAATCCATTGTGCACCAATAACAATCAATAACAAATTGAACGATTTTATTTAACATACATCCCAAAAATTTAGAATATTGTTTTCATGCTTGATGAACGAACAAAAGCTCTCACGTCATCATCTGAGTCTGAACAGACACATATATGTAAATGAAAGCAAATAATTTTCCAATTTTTCAATGTATCAACAAAATGATGATATTGAATTCCTGTTTGCATATGAATATGACTAAAACTTACCTGGTGTATGATTTGGTTTATCCGTATGAGGCTTTAAACCGAATGTAAATTTTGGTGCTGAATCAGTAATCATTTTAGTTGCCTTATCAACATTATATTCTCCTGGAGCTGGTGTTACAAATGCCCCTTTTTCTCTTGGTCGACTTTGTAATGATATTGCTGGTGGATTATCACGACCTTTTACACTTAAACCACTTATATCGTAATTAGCTGGTCCAGGGCCATTTGTATCACTTCTACTTCTATGCTTTGAACCAAAACTATATGCTGGTGATGCATGTTTTTTAGAATCAGTAACTTTAGTGCCTGAAAAATTAAATCATAATTTTGTTTGTTTTCTTTTTCTTTTTGTTTTCAGTTTTTAATTAAAAGTCAAAATAATTAAAAAATTTAATTCATTGATTTTACCACATAAAATCAATTGACACAATATACATTTCAATTTAATTTTACACAATTGTTTTTCGAAATCAATTAAAAATTAATTGATTAATTGAGCATTTTAATAATATATGTTTTGTATATTTTCGAAAAATTTTTACCAATTAATGTGGGTAGTTGCACACATGCTGGTCCTGGACTTGAACTTTCAGCTGCAATTTTTCCACGTCGAACAGTTGGTGTCCATGGTCTTTGTTCGTAACCAGTTCCCATTTTTTTTTAGATTTTTTATTTTTTATTTATCTTAATAAAACAAAAATTTTATCTAAACAAACGAGAACAAAAAGAATAAAAATGAAAATTTATATTTGGTGATCACTATTTCAATTAATAAATAATAACAAGTTGTTTTGTATTCTTTAAGAAAACAATTCAAACAATATAAATTTGAGTTTTTGTTAACAAGATGACGATTTATGGAAATTTGATTGTTGATTTTTTAATAGATAAAAAATGGTTAATTTTCAATTATCATCTATTCATAGTACAATTATGTGTATGTATACATGCATAACGACACAAATTAATTTAAAAGATTTAAAACATGCAATTTGTAGCCTTACGATTTTATTAATTGAACATTTTGTCTATGTCACATCGGATTTTTTAAGATAAAAATCTAAATAAAATAACTTATACACATACATATGTATGTATATATTTTTGTATATAAATTAAAAATTATTTGCATGCCATATTTTACAACAATTTCTTGTATAATTACAATAAATTTAATTGTAACTGCAAGACACGATTAAAATAAAAAATATTTTAAAAATTTAGATTTTTTTCCTTGTTTGTTAATTGTACATTGTGCAGTACATGAAAGTATGTACTTTACATGTTTTGTGTTATATACATATGTACATATTATGCAAATACGCATATTTATGTATATAATTAATAAGGACTGAGTTTACAAGAGTAAACCGCACATTATTTATACCCATGGTTAGAGTACACTTTTACTGCATTTTCTTCAAGAATAATTAATCCTCAAAACTACAATGTATTATTACTTATAGCCTTCTAAAATTAAAATTTTACCTAATTTATAAAATTTAAATCAAATTTTATATACTTTTATATTATTAAAAAAAAAAATAATTTTTTGACCGTTAAATACAAACAACCATGTGTACGTATTACCTGGTATTACATATAAATGGGACCTTTTTCTCATTGATTTCTGTGATTATGATACCTATTCTTATACTCGTTTATAGGTAGTTCTATGATGGAACATTTTACCAAAAAAAAAATAATGAATTTTTGAATTTTTACAAAAATTTGGAAAATAAAAAATAAAAAAATAAAAAAAAAACATAAAATTTAATTTCAATACTTGAAACAATTTGAATCCTAAATACTTACTTCCATTCATTTTTAAAATAATGTTAGTACATACACACATTTTGCATAACTCTATAGTCAACAGACACTTCATAATTTGAAAAGTACAACTTTCTCTCATTACATAATTTGGTAATATCCTGCAATTTAAACTCATAAAATTGACTGAAATAAACCTAATTTTCCTGTATAATTATGTACACGTATACTGTTAAAACAGTCATTTTTTCTTTAAATTTAAAAAGGTAAAGTACAAATATATGAAAGAAGTTCATTGCATTCCATTCACTAATATTCTGTGTTTGTCATGCAATCAAAAAAATATACAGTTGCATTAGTGCACTATAAAATATGCTTTGGTACTTGTTTTACTTTTTTTTTTTTTTTCGTTTCTTCAGAATATTACTGTATATATTATTGCAGAAAATCTTTTTTGGTCAACATTATTATGTTACTGAAAATCCATATTTGAATGCCAACTTGCATTTTAAAGTCCATTCTTTTTGAATTTTAATTTCAATTTCAATTTCGATTTTTATATATTTAACCCACTTCTTTGACGTGACAATGACATGCTTTATAACTTTGCAAAGAATTTACAAAGAAAAGTTTAACTATTTGAATTTTTTAATAAATGAAAATATATTTAACTGTTATTATGAATATTCTATAGTTAGTGAATGTTTATTTTGTAAAATACAAATATTTACGTGGAGATAACGATGGATGTAGGTAGGTAGGTAAACCTGAGTGAAAATCACATTTTACATGTACATACTTACATACATATGCATTATGCATATGAATCACTTACATTGTTTATAGGTAAACCAAAAAATATATTAAGTAATAAAATGCAACTTGACCTACATATTGTGGAATCATATGTGAATGTACACGTACACCTGTATGTATTGTATGTAATAAATGTGATTATACCCTAAAAAGGAATAAGCATATATTTCATGTATGATACTCGTAATCGAATAGATACAAAACACAATAGTAATAAGGCACACATATTCTACGTATTTTTGTATAAAAATCAATTTTTAACGCTGGAAAAAAACAATAAGTATTTTATGTGGTCTTTTTATTCACATTAAATATAATGCACATATGTACATACGTGAACATGTGAAATACATGTTATATTTGTCCTGGAAAGGGTGCTTAGTAAACCTAACACATTTTATTTCCGAATGAATTTTAAAACATTTTTCCTATACCCTATCGGATGGTTTTTTATTGGATTTTAATTACAATTTTTAATCGTTTTTACTTTTTTGTTTCTTCTTTTTATGAAAAAAAGTTCAGAAATATTCTAAATTCCTTAATATTATCCGTGTTATCGATTTTATACAGGCATTAGTTTTTCTTTTTTTTTTTCTTTTTTTGTATACTTTGATATTTTTATCTATTTTTCTGTCTAAAATATTATTAGTATGAAAGAAAGTAAAAAAATTAGGTACCATTCGGTGCCAGTATAAATTTTGTATAGTTTTCGTTTTTGATATTATCGCAATTTGTTACAAATACGAATTATTTTTTCTTTTCTTGCTTTTTTTATTATTATTATTATTATTGAAATTCCAACAGATACATGACATGGGCATTATATGTACATATGTACATAATTTTAAGGTATAATGTATATGTATGCGTGTATCATCACTCAATAAAACGTAAAAATGATATAGTGTTCATATGAGATATTTTCTATTTCAAATTACAAAAGAATTCTCCTGAATCCTTGATTATTCTAGAATTTTGAAAAATGTTTACTCCTCATTTTGTACTATACATAGGCATATAATATGTGGATTTAAAATGATTTTTGAATAATTTCGTTGGTTTTTAATAAAATCTAAGACAGAAAGTAAGAGCAATATACATAATATATTAATGCGAATTTTAATTACCTATGTTTTATTTTTCTCAAAGAAATAAGTACCTAAATATTTTTATTTTATCAACTTTTTTATTTCATACATGTGTTTATATGCGTACACTTACACACAATGTTTTTAAAATATATACAAAACGTGTGTATTAGCATTAAAAAAAAAAACACTTCAAACATTTTCTATTTATTTTTCTAGACAATGTCGAGACAATTTTAAATTATTGAAAAAAATAAATAAATAAATGAAAAAATTAATAAAAGTGTTAAATATGTAATACTTAAAAGAAAATCCATAGTAGGATGTCAGTTTCATATAAAAATACTTTGATTAATTATTTTCATGAGCAATAAATAAATTATAAACATTTATTACAGTATGTACATCAAACCAAATAATAACAGCATGTGTAATATATAATTGTTGACAACTTTCCTTTTATGAAAAAATTTATAATATAATTTTTTTGATATATTTTTTTTAAGTCCCACTTATATGCTAAAAGCCTATACAAATTCATTTTTCATTTTTATGTTAACTGAATAATTTTTACTGTATATAGAGGTGACTATTAACACTTATAAGATAGTTACAGATTTTCTACATTCATACACTTATACTTGTACTTTAATAAATAATAAAACCGTCATTTTTCATGTTTATTTTCATAATGGTAATAATGTACAAATTTTAATTCATTTTGTTTTATTTTATTTTTCATTTTTTGTATACATTCAATATGGTCTGACTCTTCCACCCATACTTGTGTAATTTAATATGTTAGAAAGTTTAATCGATTAATCTTTCATAAGGAAGTGGTTAATAAGATTTCAACGTACAATATACGTAATTGGTTATTATACAATGTTACGCTATTAATTCTTAATTGAATTGACTTATAATGTAATATAATGCTAAAGTCAAAATTTCCTATATATACATATTCTTCGGTGTATGACTGTGTAAGTAACGAATTTCAATAAATTACAAAATCATTCTACGTCATTATTCAGTATATATCTGGTACACTACGGATTTATATGATGATATTTAAATTACCAGTTGGAAAAAGACTCAGATTAAAAGAAACATTGAAATTATTATTTTTTTTTGAATATTAACCTTAAATTAAATAGGTAAGTAATTTATTTTATTTATTATTTTTTGTATCACTTGGCACACATGACGTACCTACCTATGCAGAATATATTGTATATGATGAGGTGTGTAAAAAACAAGTGTGTCGGGCACACCTACGTGCACTTAAATAAAGAGATAAATACAGACAGATAAATATATTTTGTATACCCAGTACGTCTTGTTTTGTTATTTGCATAAAATTAATTCATCTATTTATTTTAATTATGATGAATTTTTTTTTTTTATTTCTTTTTATGTAAAAAAAAAAAACCACTTTTCCTTGAAATTGCCCGATGTCATATATTTCACTAATTTTTCTTATTTAGTTTGTTACAGGGTATACCTAACTAAATTATTTTGTAATTAGATATCTCCAATTTGTGAAAGTAAAAAATATAAAATATCAGACTGAGAAAATTGAAAACTTTTTCTGACATCATTGAAAATAATAACGCAAATTTGTTGTTGCTTTTATCATTAAAAAAAAAAATAAAATAAAAAATAAAATATAATGTTGGCGCCCATGCATGACTGAGACTGATATTAAATTGCCATAATTTATTTATTTATGTATAACTAACTAACAATTCTCATCTTGTACAAATGTTTTGATAACTATGATTTCAGAATCATAATGAATGACGATACACAGTGAATAAATACAGTGCAAATACCTTATTTACAATTTGTCCAATAAATTTTTAACAATACGATAATTTTCAAAGATGATAATACGTAATCATTCCATTGAATTGAGTTCATAATGTGGTTACAAACAGCAAAAACAAAATCGTTAATAGAATACTCAAATATCCATTGTATGTATATATACTGTGCAATTGAATAACCATAAAACATTGAGTAACTCGACTGTACTAAAATTAATTCCCTGTATATAATCAATTTAATTTACCAAATTTGTCAATAAATTCAATAATTGAAATTTAAAAAAAAAAACAAAAAACAAAATTATTTTTAGGTCTGATATAACGAATCCCAATCAAATTTTATATTTATTTTAAATATTTGAAATGTGTATAATAAGTACATATACAATAACTGAAGCAAAGAAGACGACATAAAAGAAAAACATTATAAATAAGTAAACATCAAAAGTTAATTACATACATTGTATTTATTGATAATGCATGACCACTTTGGTATAACCAAATATGATCAAATAAAATTTTATTTATGTACAATAAAAATTACATATACTCCATACACTAATTCGATGCAATTAAGGCCTTATGGAAATGACATAAAATAGTACCACTTTACGTATATTGATAATAAAAAAATTCATCTCATACTGTATAAAAACTTTAAAGATTGTGGTAACACTACTCGTGAGATTATCTTATTAGAAATTATGAGAGAAGAAAAAAGACACATCTAGTCCTGTAAGTCTTAACTGCATCGAATTAGTGTATAGAATGTCTACACAATTATTTTAAAACGCAGAGTAAAATGATAATATTAAAATTGTATGTAATGACGTAACGTTCAATAAATTTAAGTCTGATTCCAGAATACAATAACTCTTTAGTTTGTTCAAAAAAATAAAATAAAATAAAATAATAAAATAAAACAATTTGTATATGTGCAACGATTAATTTTAATAATTTCATTTTTCTATTGATAACAAACATACTGAAAGTAGAATTTCATTTATTTATTAAATAAAAGTAAACAAAATGGTAATAATTCTATTTTAAGAAAATGATGATTGACATTTTATTTAATGTATGCAATGTACATATATAATTTTTTCTTTTATCTTGACCTAATAAGGAAATTACAATAGACAAAACTGAAATTAATCAATCGTACAAATTTTTTATTATGTATAAACTTTTATTTAATGATGATAAATTTCATTTTAATAAGATTATTTTTATTTAAAAAAAAAATTCATTTTTTTTTTGTTGATTTTGTTTTATTACTTAAAAGACAATTTTATTTAATTTTATTTTTCTTTGTTATTAAATTAGGGGGTTGGTTTTTCGTTACAAAAAAAATAGAAAAACATGTAAACACGCGAATAATATTATTATCAGTACTCAGTAGAATTAAATAGAACTTTAAATATTTATTTCGTTTCTTACAGTATTCTCTCATGAACATCAATTTATTATCAGTAATCAGAATTTTCATTTCGTACGCTTAAAATCTTGAGATTATTTTTTTGAATATAATTTCATTGAATATAAAAAATAATTTGAATAAAATTTAAAAGGTCATTAATTTTTTCTTTTACTAAAAATACGTTACAAAAATTTAAAATCAAAAAATTATTTTTCAATTTGTACAAAATTTTCAACTTACCTGTAAATTTATTTATTTTCCTTTTTTTCTTCTAGGAATTAAAATTTAATGATTTTTATTTTTAATTCACTTAATTGATCAAAATCACAGCCACGAAAAAAAATCAATTAAAGCTCAAAAAAATTTATAGATATGTATTTGATATAGTCAAACTCGAATAAAAACTGGTTAAAAAGCACTTCGATCAATTAATGATTTTTGTTATAATTTTTATTCAAAAAAAAAAAAAAAAAAAAAAAAAAGATGACAATAATAATAAAATTTAAAATCACTTCAACGTTATTATGTTAAAAAAAAAAAAAAAACAAATTAAAAAATTTTTCTTTTAATTCGTCGTGTTCGATTTTGTTTTATAAATAAAATTTTCGATTTAATATTTTTAGCAAAAGCACTTATTTCGTTTTTTCAAATTATTATTTTAATTAATTTTATTTTATTAATTGTAAATGAAATGAACTGTATTTTAATTATTACTTTTGATATTTTTGTATTAATTTTGTATATTAGAATTTTTTTTTTTTTTTTTTTAATTATAAGAAAATTTTCTTGTAAATATTAGTGACTGAACTTAATGATTCGTTATACACATCTGACTGACTGAAATTGAATTTGTTGATGATTGTATTACATATATAAATTGTATTATGTAGTTTTATGGTTGGTCTTGTTATAATTTAATTGACTTTGAGTTGATTTGTTTTGGTTTAGTATTGTTAGTATGTAGTATGTATATCAAAGAAAACTTTATTATAAGCTTCAATTTGAAGTTACCATACCCAAATATGAGTAAATGATAACTTGTATTTTTGCAACTTTTATAACGACTTTATTGATTATATAAAAATGATATACAAATAGGTATATGTGTATAAATGTATAATACAATTGTTTGAAAAATAAAATGGAATGGGAAGAATACATTTTAAATATAATTTATAAATTCACCCACGTAAGACTATTCATATTTTTAGCACAATATCTAATCCAAAACCAAAACAATTGTTTTGTTATTGAGTCGGTGTCGGTAAATATAAGCGAATGTATGTACATGGTATGTACATACTCTCATATATGAAGAATAGAATTCACAAAGTAAAGCAACAAAGTTAAATATAAGAAAATCTCTAATGTGTTTTTTTTTCTCTCTCTTTTTTATTTTTAAAATTCAATTTATTAAATTGTCTTATTTAGTTTAAATAAGACTTAATTTTACTCTAAACAATTTTTTTCTTCTTTTTCCTCAATAACGTTTAACAGAAAGAAAACTTACTACTATGTACATATATTCATAAAATATGTACATTTTTACAGTTCTTGTATACATATACCTGAAATTTTCCTTTATTTTGAAAAGAACTTTTTGAATTACCATTTTCACCTTTTTCCGTGTAATAAACAGTAATAAAAAAAAAATACAGCAATAAAAAGCTTTTTACATATTCGTTTTTTTTTTATTTATTTCTCATTCTTCACTTCCTTATTTGGTTCATAAAAGAAATTCTATACAAAATGTACAATTTTAATCATGAATGTTAGTTAGGTTTGTGTTCAACATTTATGAAATCATTTAAATAATTCTTTGCTTTTTATTACTTTGATTTTGTATTGTTTTTACCTGACAATAATACAATTTTCAATATTAAATGTACAAAAGAAAACAAATGGATAAAGAACCCATTCAAACGCCTACATATTCCTGTTCATTTTCAACAAATGATAATTATATTTATCTTTTTTATTTTGTTTCAATAAAATTCTATTTAAGCTTTAATTTTGAAAAAAAAAAAAGAAAAAAAAATTCAATACCAAACCAACAATCTCAAAAAATTGAAAATTTATTTGTCCATTATTTCAAGTCCCAGATATATTATTTATTTGTCCATGTTGCATACAAAATAACAGTATACGAGTATATCCGTATATTTTCAACTTTCTCCATGTAAATTCAATTACTTTCCAAATAATTTAAAAAAGGAAAACGTTTACAAAAAAATAAATTTTGTCATTTTGTGGACAATACGTATACTCCGTGCGTAAAAAATTGTTCAAATCTAACAACATATTTAAAATCATTACAATTCTTATGATTTATATGACGAAAAGATACAAGTAGGATAATAAGATTAGGACACTCTTAATCTTATCATTGAAGTATTCGAAGTTTAAAAAGAAATAACGAATCAGCATTTTCGATACAAGATACAACAAGGGATACAAGAAAAAGAATTCAGTTATTTTTCATAGAAACAAGACTAAAAAATTAAAGTTTGAATAATTTGTTCCACTCCTGTCCATAATGATTTGAGGCAAACTTTTTTCAGAGTATTTTTAAAATTTCAGATTTGCTTGAATTTTTTTTACTAAATAAGTACTCAAAAGATCTAAGACAATGTTCAAAAATTTTTTTTTTGACTGTAACTTTTTTTTTGCAAATGGTGTTAATACACTATTTTAACAGTATGTACAATTTTCATTTTCAAGATATTATTTATTTAAAAAATTTTTATTTAGTACTTACGTTATGCTTCGATTATGTTTTCATTCACTGATGAATTGAAATGTAGTTCTCATGAGCTTGATATCATGAGATTCCCATTTAAGGTAAAACCAGATTTTATTGTGATTTTATGTATGTAAGAGAAACTTCAATTGTATTATTATTTAATGATGTTAAAAATGATGATATGACTTTTATTTGCAAAAATTATTATGTATTGTGTGCATTCACAAATATCCGTTAATAATTACAATTCCAACTTTTACTACTTCATGAGATTTGTAACTGTTACTATAAGGGAAAAATTGAATACGATAAAAATGTTCAAAAATTCAAGAATAAATTTATAAAAAAAATGCATTAAAAAAGTTTTTTTTTTTCATTATCAAGAAGTGAATTTGTAAAAAAGTAGTAACGTCTTTTGTTATTCAAAAAATTTAATTTGAGAATGTGAGATCTTTTCATACTTACAAAATCATTTTGATCAATGATGGAATGAAGATTTACACTTTTTTTTCTTATTTGTATTTCAAATTTTATTTTTCAAAAATTCTATGTGTACATATGTATTTCGCTTTTAAGGAAAAATTTTAATGAACCAGTTCATTGGATAAAATTTTATATTTCTTTTTGTTTTGATGTAGTAATACAAATGAGTCATTCAGATGTTAACTTATATGAATACACACGTATTGTGTATGTACATATATAATACAACAAAAAAAGTTGTAGGTAGATAAAAATTAAATATGAATTAGACAATATTGCGAAAATATTGTAATCATCAGAAATAAAACAATCTGCTGTTGTTGTTGTTGTTGTTTTGCTTATTTTTGGAAAAATCATTCACGTATTTGTTATATGTGAAATGCAATACGTTGCATTGTGTACACTGTTGATTTGTACTTACATATATTGCGAATGTGATTTTTCATTGACAATAACATCATTCATTTGGCAATTATTATTGATATAACATTGAATAAAATAAACATCAATATATAAATGTATACAATAAAAAAAAAAATTCGAGAGAGATACATATGTAAATGTAAATGTAAAATTATAATTATGCCCAAAATTGATTTATTTGAATAGAAAAAATTTATTTAAAAAAGAAACAAAACGGTTTTATTTTGATACAAATATGGAAAAATTCATGTAGCTGGACGTGTTATGTAAAATTATTCAATAAATAAAGAAAAATGATATTTTTATTTTTTTTTTTTTTTTTAGTTATCATAGGTACATTTATTCCAAATCATTTCACATACATATGTATATATTATAGTTTTGTTTTTGTTCTTTGTATTTAATTTCAATAATATGTATTTATGTATATGTAGTTTTTTCTTTGTAAATATCTTCCAAATATTTTATTAATTATATTATTAATTTTTTTATTTTTTATTTTTTTAATTTTCTTTTTGTTGAATAATTATTATTCTTGCTTTTAATTTTCCTTGCATTAATGCGCACAAATACAAAATGAAAACAACAAAACATGTTTTGTTCAAAAGCATGTTGGCAGTTTATATTTTTGTATTGTTTTTTTTTTTTTTTCTTAATTATATTTATATTCTAATAATAGTAAAAATCTTTTTATTTACTTACTTGCATTTTTATTTTTATTTTTTAACATTTAATTATACGTAGAAAATTGTTGAAAAAAACCGTGTATTTTCCTTTAATTCATTTGTTTTTCAGTAATCAGAATACAAGATTATATTAAAGTGTTTATACGGCATTTTCAGATATTCTTTTAGATCTTAAGGATTATTTAATTTTAGTCTTATTATTTCTTGTCTTAGAATTTGTTCTTATTTCTTTTGTTAAGAAAGCTCTAATTAAAGTCGGTTTGACATCTGTACTTTGATTATATCATAATAAACGCAAATACACACTTCATTGATGATTGGAAATATTTGAATTCGATTCATCATTCTGGTGATTTTGCTATTCTGATTACTGTTTCCAAACTTTTCATAGTATTAAATTTGTATATTTTTTTCTTATTGTTTTTATTTAATTTATTTATATTAAATTTTCTACATAATTATAATGGTGTACATAATTTCATTATATTGAAGTTCATTATTTCATATCATATGAAATCTACTTTTATATATTTAATAAATTTATTTAAAAAATTTTTTAAATATGTATTTTCTTATATTTAATTATAATATGTTATAAAAATTGTTTTGTAAAATGTTTACTTTTATTTTGCTTTTATTTTATCTGATATTCAATGGCAGTTCTTAGTTGTTTCTTTTTCTTTTTTTTTTCTTTTTTAAATTTTAAATCTTGCATCTAATAACAATTAAACATATAAATTATTATTGAATTTATAATTAATCTGATTGCTGAGTTATGTATGTATATTATTATAAATAATTTAATCCAATCAATATACACACATACATGTATTATGTTAGTGCATGATTACACATTGTACATACATATATTTTATTTTATATGTAATTTTAGAAAAGTACGGTGTTTCATTTATTAGTAACTTATATATTTCTTCTATTATTTATTAATATTTTATATAAAAATGTATAAAATGATGTGTAATATTTTTTGTTTTTACATTATTTTAATTTTTTGTTCTTGTTGATAAAAGGAATTTTTTTTTAAATTTTTGATTTATTTTCAACTGTTATTTTTATCCTGAAATTTAATTTTGATTTTTGTTTAGAGTGTATCATAGAAAACAAAATCGAAGAAAAAACTGTCATTTACTAAATTTCGAGACTGAAAGAAATTTGAAAATTTAAAAATATTACATATTTATTGGAGTTACGTTATTTTTTTATATTTTCTGATTTTTTATAGTTTGACTTAAACTTCAACTTCAATTTACATGAAGTTAAAGAAAAAAGAGAAAATCTAACTTCAAGCTTCAAAATATTGGTGTTAACTAGCACTAAACAGTCTCTTCCAGTAATGCTTCAATAAAATTGCTATATTGTACACTATGTAATTCAATACATGCATATATAATCTCTTATTAAGTAATCAATTTTTTTTTTACATTTTTCTTAACTCAAAAATGTCTACCTAAAACGCTCGTTCTTATATATATGAAAAAAAAAAACATTAAAATTAAGGAATTAGAAAGAATAACTCTGAACAAAAAAATAATGAAAATAAAACAAATAAAGGTTTTTTATTAATTATTTCTATATTTTCTTGTATAATAAAATGTATACCTGTATATATAATAATAAAAAAATAAAAATTAATTTCAATATATAAAAAAGGAAGGTTTTTAAATTTTTATACATATGAAAATATATTAATGCACATAAAATCATTAAAATTATTTTTTTTTCTGTTTTTTGTAAAAGAAACGAATAAATATAAAATTTAAAAAAAAAATAATAAATCAAAAATCATAAGTCATAAAATGCCTGTCTCTCATAAAATGTGAAAAAAGAGTATATTATCATATAAAATTTTCTTTTAGTTTTACAGATTGGAGATTGCGAATAATGAGAAATTCTTCAATTTAAAAGAAAAAGCAGCAATAATTTTGATATAAAAGCGACTAATAATCTCAGTCATTTATTAGAAAAACATAATTTATCCTGTTTGTCTAAATTTAAAAATAATTTTTAACGTTCGAAAACACAATATAAACTAAATTTTTTTTACTCACAATTATTTGTTTTCTTAACGTTCTTATCAAATATCATAATTTATTTTTATTTTTATTCTTTTTTTCTTATTTAAAAACTTCTAAATTTATTAATAATAGCACTTATTATAGTTTTTCTCTTTTTATTTTGCATCTATTTTTATTTTTAATTCACACTATATATTTATATAATGCAATAATTTAGATAAAAAGCTTTAAATGTATTTATTCATTTTCCATTAAATTTTGTCTGTTTGTTTTTAATTCCGAAATGGAAGTAACAGGAATTTATTTTTTGTTATCATTATGTGCTTTTTTTAAATAATTATTTTAACAAATTTTATTTTTACATTTATTATTTATATTATAAAAAGGCAAAAAAAAAACTCCTTTACTTTTTTTTCTTTTTAACTTAAAACTATAAAAATGGTATTATTTTTATTTTATTTTTATCTTGAATATACAACTTTTTTATTTTGTTGTATTTAACTCAATAAAAAAAAAATTATTTAATTTTATATGTTTAATTAGATACATACGCGATAATATATAAAAATTTTACTTGATGATGAATAGTTGAAGTAGAATTTTATGAATATATAAATGTATGTTATGAATTAATGTATACTTGAATATAATTTCAATAAAATTTTATTTTTTTCTATTTTCTTAATCGGTTAAAGTTTGAGCAATTAATGCTAATTGCTCTTTTAAAACACGAAAAGATGGCCTATCTTCTGGGTTGTGACACCAACATTTTTTCATTACCTAAACAAAAAACAAGTCGATTAATGAAATCAGTTGTTTTAAATTTTAAAAATTAAAAAACTCACATCATAAATTTCTTTTGCACATGCCTTTGGTTTCTCTAAAATATTTCCACGTTGAACACGTTCAACAACTTCAGTGTTCTTTAGTCGACCATATGGCATTTTTCCACAAGTGAATACTTCCCACATAAGGACACCTTTAATGAAATTTAAAAATTTTTTAATTTCTATTTTCATTTTTAAATATTTCATTGCATTACCATAAGCCCAAACATCACTTTTAGATGAAAACCTTGTGTAATTTAGAACTTCTGGTGGTGCCCATTTAATTGGAAATTTCGTACCACCAGAACTTGTATATTGATCATCGAGTACATATCTTGCTAATCCAAAATCAGCAACTTTGACTACATTTTCCGAACCGACTAAACAATTACGTGCAGCTAAATCTCGATGAATATAATTATGTCTTTCCAAATATGCCATACCTTTGCTGACCTAAAATGAATAGTAAACAACAAATAAATATGGAATTAACAGCTTTTAAACTGTCTTTTCAAATACATACTTGAATGCACATATCTAATAATAATCCCATGTTTCCGATCAATGATTGTTCATGTCTGCGTAAATAGTTTAATAATGAGCCATGTTTCATGTATTCAGTGACAATGTAAATTGGTCGATGTTTTGAACAAACTCCATATAATTGAACTAAATTTTGATGTTGAAGTTTACTATTAAAAAATAAAACCATTTTAAATCTTCAACATTCAAAAATCATAACGTTTTATTAATGATAACATACGTCATAACTTTGGCTTCTTCAATGAAGTCATCTTCAGACATGGTACCTTCTTTCATCATTTTAACGGCAGTATCAATTGAACCACGCCATTTACCTCTTCTTACAACACCAAATTGTCCAGATCCAAGTTCCTCAAGTAACATTAGTTCCATTGGATGGATTTCCCATTTATCTATAAGGAAAACAAAAAGCACAATAGAAAATAAAATTACAAAAATGGTACAATTATGTAGTAATTGTAAAATTACAATTATGTAGTAAAATAAAATTTTTATTTTATGGGAAAATAATAAACAAAAGAATTCAAAAAATGAAATTTTTATTCTTACCATGCGACAATCCTGCAGTCGGCGGAACGGGTCTATCACAGGGCGATGACTTTAATCGACAGGCTAAGCCTCCCGAATTGTGTCGATGGTAATTAATTAAATCTGGTATTGATTCACAACAGTGTTTCTCTGATAAATAATATTCACCACGAGCATTTTGTTTAATATGATAATGTTTAACATGAGATTGGGGACTAAGAAAAAAATTAAAAGCAAATTAATGAAAAATAATTCTTTTTTCATAAAAAAATAAATTAAGTTTTTGATACTCACACTTTGGTATGAAGTGAAAGAGTATATAATCCTTTTGTTGATGATTTCCTAACTACAAAACAGCCTTCTTTATCACCTTGCTTAAGCAGAGATTCTGCTCTTTGTCTGGACATGTCGCCAACGTACCATCTTTAAGAATAAAAAAAAAAAAAACAAAGTTTTAAATAAAAAATATGCTGTATGTAAAATATTTAAAAAAAATTTACAAATACTCACTCGTATCTTTCAAGACCAAGTAAACCTTTCGGTTTAACGTAATTGCTAGGAATATACCCGATATTGCCATGTTGATCTTTCACTTTCCACCAGTGTTCTTGAGAATCATCAATAACTTCATATTCAGCATTCTAAAATTTAAAAATATCATTTGTTATTTACTTATTTTAATTTAAAATTGAAAATTTTTAAATTAAATGTTTTTATTTTCTTGCACATTCAAAAAATAAATTAACTATATGAATGTTATTATATTCTCATTTAAAATTCATTTTATGATCATTAAAAAATTCAACTTCGTTAGAATAATGGAAAATGATAAAGAAGGTCGTAATTCAAATACCTTTGTCACACATGTTTTGTTCAAAAACATAAAAACAAAAGTAGGTAGGTACAATGAATGATAACCCAGAAAAGGTTAATTAACTCTTATCATGGTAAGTGGTTACTTCAAAAGTTGTAATAATAATTAAACAGAAGCTCTAAAGTATTCAAGTTACAGTGCGTAGTAAAATTGTCATAATGGATTAATTATTATTTATTAAGCTTATATGCATGTGAAACAAAATTCGTGCATGTTGCATTAAACAATTTAAAATAGATACAAAAATATGATAAAATATTTAGACAGAAACGTGATCAAATTAAAAAAAAAAAAAAAACAAAAATTTAAAACTTAAATAAATAAATAAACAATAGTAAATCATTAATTTATCCATTCAAAATATCTAAAGTCGTTAACGCACAATGAGAATTTAATGTGTTTTCGTTGAATTTCTTTTAAAATTCGTAAAATTTTATTACTGTAATACCTCATTTGTTTTTTTGGTTTTAAATTTTTTTCCCCCTTTTACTTTACTGTCGTTGTTTTTTTTTTTTTTTTGCTTTCGTTTCTGTATTTAGAAAAGAAAATTATAAGAATGTTTAGAAAATATATTTTCTAGAAACATTAAAATGTAAAATTTTCTTTGAAATGTGTGCATATATTGTGTATAAAAGGTAACACGAGACATCATAATTTGTATGCTGTAAAGTTATAACATAATTGTCGTACATACAAAATAAAACTTGTAATCATTTTGAAATATACTTAGATATCTAGAGTGTATATAACAAATAGAAATAGAAAAGAAAAAGGAAAAAAAAAACAGTAAACCAACAATAATCATAATTATCATTTTTATTTGAAATTTAAGAAGAAAAAGTTTAATGAACTTTAATTTGTTTATATGTACATATGTATGTGTGCATAAATAATATAATTTACATATGTAAGGAAAGTGTAACCAAAAACATAAAAAAATGTATAAAAAAAACGAGAGAACTCTTTTGAATTTAACTATGTTTTTAACGTACTTAGGTGTACCTACATATCTGTTTACTGATAATATATCAGAAAAATATTTATTGAAGAAAAGTAAATTCATATGAATCGTGTTATAAAATGAAAATAATATACTTGTATCACATGTACACATTACATTAATTTTTCATCTAATTTATCTATGCTTCAAGGTAAATATTAATAAAATATTATTTTTCTAAAACTGAATTATTAGATATTAACATAACATATGTACAATGTATTATAACATAACATGTATTTGGTTTAATTATATTTTCAAGTTTTTGACTCGTAAAAATCTCAGAACATATTTTTTTATTCTTTAAGGAAACCAAAAATATTGTATACATTTTTAAGATGTAAATCTAATAAAGAGGAAATCTTATACGTTATTATGCACCTACTATTAAAGTGTGCATCAAAGCTCAAGCGTAGGAAGGTATACCTATGTATATCTTTAAGTTGAAATATGTACTCGTATGTGTATGTATGTATGTACCAAAATGCATGTATTACATGTACACAAAATAAAAGTACAAAAATGTAAGATAAATGAAACGTGATGTTGATGATTATAATTTTTATTTGATTAGATAAATACAAGGAATCATTATTCATGAATAGTAATAGTAGCATTCAAGTAAAAAAATAAAGAAAATATTACACTAAATAGAAAATAGTGACAATTATACAAAAATTATTTTTCTTTTTGGTTATTTTAATTGGTGAAACATTAAATATATAGTACTTGAGAAATTACAATTTATAACATGCGCGAAGGCTATCAATCATTTAAGAAAATATAAATTCTGTTATTTATTGTTTGTATTTTATGTAAAAATTACATTTATCACGATTAAAAATACACATACATATACAGTGATACAATATGAATACACGTAATAGAAAAACAGAAAATTTTGTTGTAATTATGATAAATGTCAATTTATTTTTGATGTATTTTAATGTTGATTTTATTTAATTATTTTTGATTGACATTTTAAAATAGTAAACGTGCAACAAAACATTTGTAATTTACACACATTTTACAAAGCGTATATAGAAAAAGTCATAAGTATTTTTTTTATGTAATTAAAAATTTAATTAATTACATAATAAAGTTTAAAATTAAGTTTCGTAACAGAAAAAGAATAAATAAAAAAAAAAAAAAACGATGAAAAAACACAAGATCAATTTACGTCATTGTCATAGGAATAAAAGAGTTTGTATGTCATATTACTGCTTATGTAAATAAAATTCAACAAACATGTCAAATATTAGTAACTAGTGTACCTCTAGGGGGTCTGCGTCACATTAATGATGCATTCTTATTAATTAGTGGGTTTAATTTTTTAAATAAATGAAACATAAAAATGCAAAACTTTACATGAAGATAATTTCAGAGCTGCTTTAGAATCATATAGGTATACTTAAGTAGGTCCTAATCACTTTTGTCATAGGTACAGTATACCTGCTATAAGTAAGACGGCTCTGGACAATCCGAATTTAAATTTTAAATTCATAAAATGAAACGATGTTAAACGAAATAAAAAACAAAAATGAAATTTATTATAATTAAATTCAAACACACCCAAGATTAGTGACATTTTACCTATAACGTACTAAAAAAATAATAAACCCATTCAAATATTTTTGTATGTGTAAAATTTGTTTTAAACATAAATTGGTTATCGAACGTGTTTAGATTCTAATGAAATTGAATTAGTGACAACAGAAGTAAATAAGTTGTTATATACCCAATAATTTATTTTAATAATCGATTAAATGACATTGATATACTTTAGAAAACAAGTTAAAAAATATAAAGAGTCGAATTTTGTTGGCTCAAAGCAATTTAGCACACGATCGTACCATACTTTTATCAATATCATGATTAATTCGACATGTTTACTTCATTTTAGAATATTGATTGATTGTTACAAAAATTTTGCTTCTTTTAAAAATTATGTATATATTATGTACATATAAAAAAATAAAACTCACCTTTTCTAATGATAAATCACCTCCTTCAATGGCTTTGAATGGATACAGTGCAACAACGATTTTAACAAAATGCGAGTTGTCCTGTTAAAAAATATATATAAAATAGATAAATAAATAAATATAGATAATGACGAAATGAATTAGATATTTTTAATCAATAAAACAGGCAGCAAACATCTGTGTACATGTTCAATTTTATGGACAACCAAACAAAAAATTTTTTTTGTTTGACTTTAAAATGAATATGTATTATGCAAACATAATAGATGGCCAGTAGCTTTATTTTGGACTTTATCTAGATTTTACTATTCATTTTTCAAACTGTTTGTTTTCATTTTTTTATTTAAAAAAAAAAAAAATTAGTTTTAATTAATTTTAATTGTGTTATATTGTATATTTTGTTGTTTGAAAATCATATGTATGAGTACATGCGTGAAAATTTACATGTACAGTGTTCATTACCATAATTGCATGCTTATCAATGTAAATTTCATATAAATAAATAAAATAAACATGTTTTATATAATAATAAATTAATTTTAATAAAATGGTAGACAAAAAACTAAAAAAAAAAGTTAAAGAATTACCAGCAAGTGTATAATTTATAATAAGAGCTGGTTAAGCAGGTACATATGTACATACATACATATGTATATGTATGTTCACAAACAATATATTTATGTATTTATAAAACCTTGACAATCAAATTATACAACATAGTGTACAATAAATTTATTATTATTATATATATTATGGCTAATCTGTGATCTGATCCATGTAATATGTATATGTGCCTGATATGATGTATGTATATATACATAAGTATGTATGTACATTTATATCACATATTTTATACAGTAAGTAGAATGAATTTTTGATTAGTTTGGCATTTATTGCAATTGCAATTACGTGCTTTCATAAATTTTAAGGTCAAATCAAAATATATATAATTTGTTTATATAGTTCGTTCATTCGAAATAAATAAAATGCGAGAAAATTAAAAATAAAATTTTATTTTTTATTATAATTTTTTATTTTCATAGTGAAATCTTAATGAATAGTTAAGTGTTCATTTTTAAAATTCTATTTAATGGAACGGGTCATAAATCATTTACAGATAATTTTTCTACTATGAGAATTTATTTTAAATAAATTTAATTTTTTATAATTTTCTTTTTTTTTTTTTTTGTTTTTTGAATAAATGTAGCAACAGAAGTATAATCGAAAATAATTCAGAAGACAGAAATCTCATAAAAAATATTTATAGATAATTTATTTCTATTTAATATCAAAGAAAAATTATTATGTTCTATCATTCTTTTATTTTTATTTTCTTATTTTTTTTTTTATTATTATACACATATAAATTAGTTTAGAAGATCGTCCTTTACCTTTAAATAATATTTATGTATCTAATATGCACGAATATGTGTCATCATTAATTTAAATTTATCGTGAGAAATGTTAAAAACATATTGGTGTCCAAATAAAAGCTTTAGTTTAGTTGAATAAAAAGTAAGGGAAAATAAAAAATAAAAAACAAAAAAAAAACAAAAAAAAACAAAAAAAAAAGGATGACAGAGAAATAACAAAAATAAAAATAAAAAATACTAAATACATACAATATAATGTTTGACTTGATAAAAACCATACCTTTGCTTTGGAATTTGGGGTCCCTGGTGTAGGAATCCCTCCTGGCATGTTGCTATCACAATGATTCGTACTGTTACCGTTCGCAATGGTTGACTTAAATGTTGAAACGGAAGACTGCTGTATAAATCATCCGAAAACAAATGAAACAAAAGGAAAAACAAAATGTTGAAGAAAAAAATTACAAAAATAAATACATACTTTTGAAATAATATTATAGAAGGATAGAAAAAAATGTTTTTATTTTGTTTTCATCACTAATGCAAAATTAATTCACAAAGTAGAGAAAAATAAAACAAAAAATTGCCAAGAACAATGACCAAGAATGGAAGAAAAAAATAATAAAAATAAAATATTTAATTAAAATTCACATGTATACCTGAGGATGAGATGAAGTGGGCGTTGAACTACCTAAACTGCCCGAACTATTATGATGAAGACTAAATTGACTTGTAGTTGAATTCGAATTAGGACTTATACTCCGTGTCGAATTCTGGGCGGGAGAACTTCCTGTGCCTGAAATTTTTTAAATAATAAAAAAGGAATAAATTATTTAAAAATAAAAGTGAATAAGAGCATAGTAAAAAAATAAAAATAATGCACAAATTATGTACACATTTATACGTAGTATATATGGAATATGTATATCACATAAAGCTTTAAATGAATAAATTTATTAAAATTAATGTAAATCTTAAATATTTTAGATTATTTAATCGTTTTTTATTATGATTCCATTTAAAAAGAAAATTTTATTCCCATGACACGTCCCAAACACATAATAACACAGGAAGTTAACAATTTTTCTTATAGTTAGTTTAGCAGTTAAATAATAAGTAAATATAACCAACCATTCTTTCATATGCAATATATTAACATTCAGTGTACAGTATATGTATACATTAGTAATACATGATAACACTTTTATGTATTAAATGTATGTATAGCTATATACATATGTGCGAAATACGAATATGGAATGCACATATTGTATTACAGGATTACGGCAAGACCGGCATACCACACAAAATATGCAATAGAATAAAAACGATACATAAAGAAATAACACATGATTAACATAACAAAAATATATTTACATAAATACAATACACATATACTGTTTATGTGATGTACGAATTATACTAGAAAGATACCTACATACATTTTTAAAAATGAATATGAATGGATACAGAACAGAAAATATAGTATTTGTAATAAAATATTTGATGAGCAAAATATATTTTGCAAAATACAACATTGGGAGGATGGATAAAATAAAGTGAATTATGTACATTGGATGATTATAAATCAAATTAAGACGTCATTTTAAAAGAATTTTATATGTTTCTCCAATAAAGGAATTTACATTTTTTTTTTGTATTTTATTTTATATTTTTGTTTTTCAAAAATTTCCATTTTAGTTTCTTTTTGCTATGTACGTTTAAAAATCTAAAAGAATGTTAATTTGTGGAACTGTAAGTATAAATAAAAAAAAAAAAAAAAAAACAAAAAAATAAAAAAAAAGGAAAATAACCATATTGAATGAAAATTATACATAAATATAATAAACTAAGTTAAAGGAAATTATCTTTACTTTTTAAAATTACATTAAGGTTAGAAAAATCATTATTATTTTTAAAACACAGAAATATTCTGACTTTTAACGGTTCAGTAAATAGCTTCAAAGTACATATAAAAAAAAAAAGAATACCCAGATACTGTTTCTATTTATGCACACAATATTATTATAAAAGGAAAAATATAAATAAAGAAAATGACAAAGTGAAAAGGAAGTGGAATACATTAATAGACATTAAAAGAAAAAAAATATTAAATAAAATTCTTGGAAAAAAAAAGCAAAAATATAAATTTAACATTAAAAAAAAAGTTCTTTAATCTATTTGGTAAAATTTTATTTTCTTTTGATTTTTCTACAAAAGTTTAAATGTTTTTTTTTTTATTTTCTTTATTTCATATATTAATATGTATACATTTCCGAAACTTTTAAAAAAAGTTGTACCTACATACAACATACAGGTTCAAACACTTTACGTTTTGATTAGGTAATCATGAAAAAGTGAATTTATAGTGCCGATAATGTACACATTTATATTTAACCAAAAAGAGGAAAAGATCAATATTCACTTTACATAATATGAAAAACCTCACTTAAATCAAATATAAAATAAAACAAATAATATAGAATGAAATTGATATGTATACGTTACACACATATGTACATATATATGATAGTACAAATACATAGTATGTTTGAGTATAAAAGTGAAAGATATATAAAATTCAATTTGATTTGTATGAACGTGTATTTCAATGTAAATATTAAATTCGATATGTATCTACAGCAATTCTAACTTTTATTTATGCATATAAGTAGTAGAGTTAATATTACATACAGTGTTTTAAATTGTCTGGTTTGTTTCTTTTATTTTTATTTTTTGTAGTTTTATCATTTCTTTCTTCTTGTACGTATACACTTAAAAAAAAAAACGGAAACACTTGATGGACACAGAATACGTGAAATGTTTATTAACAATAAAAGTAAAAAATGTATATATGTGTGTATGTATGAATTTCAATTTATTAAAGGTAAGCATGAATTTCATATCAGCAAATAAAAAACATTTTCTATCACTCGATGACAAAATGTGAAGCCATATTCAATACATTCGTAGATATACATATTATGATGTATTATTATTGCTTTTGGCATAATATTAAATAACATTACTGTACTCGTTCATACATTGAAAATCTACAACATTCTATCAAAATATCAAAGTTGTCATATGTATCATGTACATATGAGTGATGCTTGATGAATTTTCAATTAACGTGAACACCTTCACATATAATAAAAGAAAAAACTGTTAAATATCCTATACAGAGGAACACCTGATTTTAATATTCTCTCTAATATTCAAAATTAAAAATGAAACAAACAAAAAAAAAAAATTAAAATCGTACACATATCTAGCATACATAATATCTGTACACACAAATTGTATTTTACCTTTTAAGCATTGACTTATAATCTTCTTTCTTAAATCCATATGCACATACATGTAATTTTTGCCTTTTGTTAACAACAATAATAAAAATTGCATTTGCAATCACATCAGTATTCAAATCAAAAGAGATAATACAAAGAGAACAGAAAAAAAGCTATTTTTTAAATGAATTTCTTGGATTCAATATTATGATGTAAAATGAGTTTTTCTTTTCTTTCTGCTTTTTTTTTTCTTTTTGTTTAACAAAAAAGAAAAAGAAAATTTTATAATCTGATTATCACTTCTTTTTATCGTACGAATGACCTCATATTTGTATGGTAATGATGATGATCATGATGATAATAATAACAATAATAATAATCATGGAGAATGGAGGTGGACATTTATTCTTTTTACTTTTTATGGATTCTTGTTAAAGATGGTACTTAATATTGATGATATAATTACATACATGTACGTACAACACATAAATGACGACTTTCAATTTAGATAATAATGATGAAATGAAAATTACTTTCACACAGTAAACACAAGAAAATTTGTATTACATTTATGTACATTTAATTGACTCGTCTAAGTAAATAGAATAAATTTTTGTATTACGATTAGATGACTTTCATTTTCATTGCAATGAAATATCATGTAACACAACAACAACAAAAATCTGTGTTAATATGTTGTTTTGTATATAGTACTTAAAATCTCAACAGATAATTATTTTAATGAAGGAATAAAAAAGGTATGATAATGAATATAGGGAAAATAATAAATAAAAAACTAATTATTAATTATCATCATATATTCAATTTACATTTTAAACTGCACCTTTCTACACTTTCTTTTCATTACTAATTAGAACATTTGAGTACACAATGAAAGGAAAAATACAGAAAAAATTACTACAATTTGAGTATTTTGTATCGTTTGTTTTTTTTTTATTTTAACTTTTCTTTAGTGAAATTAATGCAATAAACTTTTACTTATATATGAATCCGTTAAAAGAATCAATTACAAATTTTTATATTTAACTTAAATGAATGTTTCACTTGGCATAGTCACCGGTATAACTGAAAGTAAAATATCTGTTTCATTACATTGATAATATGTTTAAACCCGGTTTTATTTTTTCAATTTCTATACATGAAAATCCTGATTTTATATTAAATAAAAAATTTTTACAACTGGATTATGTATCAAAGCTGTACACACCCCTTTTTTTTTCTAATTTTCATTTTAATTTTGAATTTATACTTTTGCATTAATTTTCAATTCATTTATAATTCACTGTATAAAAATTCCATCATCATTCATTTTTGTTTTAAATTCAAATTAAAATTTCATACTTACAACAACATTTTGTTTTAACGATGCATATCTATTAGTCGTGTATGCCAAGCAAAAATAAAATCAATTTTTTTTTACTATTATTTATTAATTATTTTAATATGCATTGAAAGTGAATTTTCAAGAATTTACATTTTACGAATTAACTTAAAAATGCATTTAATGTACACGGAAATTTATTTTTATGATTTTTCTGTATTAGATACAAACGATGTACGGATTCAAGTAAATCTATTAAAAACGATCAAGTTTTCCTCTTCAATAAAACATATAATATAAATTTGAAATTAAATTGATAATCGTTTATAAAAAAAATACCAACACTAGTATAAATGACAAAACTAATAGAAGCTATTTAATAGAAAATATTTGAAATAAACAATTAATTATGTGTTAATTTATATCAACTTGTCTTTAGTAATTTGATCGTTTTGAAAATATATATATATATATTTTTTTTTTTTTTTTCATAAAAATTATTTGTAATTTATTTGTAAATTGAATTGTTCAATTGAAAATCGATTAAAATTATTTGAAATAAAATGTGATTGTGTGTATTGTCATGTCATTTATTATATTTCATGTTTTTGTGATAAATATAATAATTTATTGAGGTAATAACTCAACAATACGTAATATGTGTGGTGTGAGTACATCATGTTTGGTATATTTCAAGTCTAAAAAATCAACACGAAAACAATGATTTCGTGATTTTATTTGTAAATTGAAATAAAATTTATCTCAAATATTTCAAAAATAAAATATGTCATAGAAATGTTGCTTTTTTGTATTATACACATATTCCTACATACATACGTACATATATATCAAATTATGTAGTACTGCAGGTTATCTAATGGCTTATTGCGAAAATTATGCTGGTCAAATAATATTTTTATTAGTAATTTATTTTCAATTTGTAATGTAGCACTTGATTTAATTTATTCTCTGACATTTTCTTTTTTTTTTAAATTCTCTAGTCTAGACAAAATTATTTTATGAAATTTAATATTCATCTTTGTTATACCTTGCATACCAGCAAATTTATTTCTACCACGAATGTATGGTGCCTTCACAGAAGAAAATAGAAAAGAAAATGCGTAAATCGTACTGACACATTAATAAAAATTGGTTACCAATATGTTTATCAGACAAATTTTTCTTTATAAAAGTAAAAATGAAAAACATATTCAAACTGGTTTTCCATATTTCAAGTTTTCTTGATTTACCTTTTATTATAGTAATTATGATTTTGCTCTAATTTTCTCTACATATACAAATTAATAGCATCAATAAAAATAAAATAATTTTTTCATCATTAAACGGTAACAAAATATTCAATTTTGTAGAAAGTCTATATTTCCGATTAAAATAAGTAAAATTAAATGAACATGTTAAAAAACAAAAAATGAAAATTCACTTCATTAACTCTTTATGCAGTTATAATGTGATTAAAAAATACATAATGTATGTTTACGAGTATATTGTGTGTCAATAACTTTGAGAAATAAATTGAATGAAAATTTTTAAAATTTTATCACATGTACACATATAAAGATATGCTGTATTCATGTGTGTATTAAGTTAAATATCTGTTACAATTTTGTTAATTACAGTGCATTTTGTATTAAATGTATACTAATTATGTATGTTTATGGTATATAATCAGAGTTAATAATAAAACATAATCACATACATATATACTATGTATGATAAAACCTTAGTAATTTGTTCAAGGATTTTTTTTTATTACGGAATTGTTATTTTCAATTTTTCAGTTGACATTCATCCGGTTTTCATTTATTTACATTTACTTATTTAGATTTTTTTTCTCCTTCTCTGTATGTGATAGTCTTTTTTTTTTTTCTATTTTTATAATTTTTTATTATAATAAAAAAAATAAAATAAAAAAACTTTTACCAATGGTACTATGAATTTTACAAATTTTTTTCTTTTTTTGTTTTTATAATATAAATCAAAACATACACAAATTACATATATTAAAAGTTATTCAATGTTTTCCTATTGGATGCTATGCTTTATTTACTTTTATTTTTAAATGTGAACTTACTACAATATTATCTATTTAACCTTACAAATTGGAATCTAATTTAAATTTAATTTTATTACACATTTGTGCAGTAATATACACATGTATGTATATATAACAAGTGTATACATACAATTTGATTACAAATGAGACAAAATAAAAATAAAATAAATAAATAAATAAATAATCATTTTTTTTTATGAACAGGTGATTTATTTTTAAATAGATTTTTTTTTTTTTCAAATAGAGTAAAAATACATTTTATATGCAATCAATTACGTATTTGATAAATTTTATTTGTAAGTGTGAATGTGTAATATGTATTGATTTTCAATGAAAATGAAACTTTTTTGCAATACAATATTAGTATGTATTTTGATGTATGTACATACTTATAAATATTTATTTAACAACAACGAAAAAATGTATTTAAAAAATGTTAGCTTATAATTTAAATATTAAATTTCTATTTGTATGTATAAGAAAAAAAAATTTTAAATGTATTTTTAAATACATACATAATACAAAAATATATGTTTTAAATATAAATATGATTTTTATTTTTTTATATTTTTTTATTCATCATCATACCCAGTTTCAATGCAGACAAAAGCATCATAATCACTCGAGGTTAACGAGTGTTTTCCACTTTTTCGTCTTCTTCAGTGATGTGTTGTATAAGTATTAGTATGTTTTATATATATAAATTCGAAATAAATTTTCTTGTTGTCTTCGTTTTGTATAAATTTTGTATATGTATACACAATTAATAACACAATATTTGTGTATGTTCATTTACAATACAGTATTTTGATTTAAAAAAAAAAATAGTTGTGATTTTTCTTTAATTTATATTCTTTTATATAGGTAAAATTTTACACGATTTTTATTAAATTTTGTTTTTACAAAAATTATTCACTGTATCTCTGTGTTTATTCGTTTTTTTTGTGTTGTTATTTCTCTTTTGTAAATTTTGTTTTTTTTTTTTACAATAATCACTTCTGGATAATAATTTTCAGTTTGAACTATTATACAGTGGTTTTTATTCCTACAAAAGAAAATTGTTCTTTCAACAAAAAACATAAATAGAAATAAGTACAGCAAAATATATGTATACAGAAATAACGATAAACTACAAATTTTCACTTTTCTTTTGGGATATAAATACAAGGCAAAAAAAAAATTTGTTTTTTCAAACATTAAATGGTATAACACTTTATTTCTAAATTTCTTTTATATCACTTTTAATTTTTTATAAATTTTTTTTTTATTCAAAGATATTTTTAAAAAACGAGAAATATTTTAATTTTTTATTTTTTTTTTTATTTTTAAGAAAATTAGTACGAGTATGTACTAGAAATTTTTTTGTGTAAAAATTAAATTAATGTTTGTTGTTACCCTATATTATAAAAAATTTCATATAAAAAAATATTTTAGTGTAGTTGCAAAAGGTAAAAATTACACCATGACATTTAATGTTATTCGAGTATAACATAATTTCATATTTTGAAAAATATAATATCACAATATTGTGACAGAAACAATGTACAGAAGTACACATAAATAAACATTGTATGTATGTATATTAATAAAACAGAAACATTTTATTTTCCTTTTTAGTTTTATTTCAAAAAAAAAAAAATTTAAAAAAAATATAAAAATTAAGTCTACAAAAGAAAACCAAGATGAACAATTCAATGCTGAAATTAACATTAAAAAAATAAATAAATAAAAGAGAAAAAGATTTAACTGAATATAAGAAAATGATATACAAGTTTTACTTTATAAATTTACCAGTTATCTTTAGATATAGGTAAATTTTATACATACATATGTATTATTTATTGTTTCTTCATTGTTACTTGAAAGTTTCTTCATCAAAACTTGCTCAATGTAATATTTGTATCTATAGGATGAGATGTGATAAATGTAAAGGTAATAATAAGAAATGTATGCACATATATGAAATGTAATAGGGCAACACTACATTAATTGCGATTTATACACAATATATTGTTATATTGTGAAGACGAAAAAGTAGTGGTAAATAATAAAAGAAAAAGAGAAACAAAAAAAAAAAAACTTAAAAGCTGATGGCCATCAACAATTCAACGTATTCGTATTCCAAAAAAAAAAGTCTTTTATACGATCACTCACTGTGAGGGATTCATACAATCACTTATTTTATACATGTATGAATTAAAAATTATAAAATTAAAAATAGAAAACTGAAATAATAAAAACTGTTCAAAATACAAATACACCAGTATTTAAGAAAGTAATTTTGGCTTTTGTTTTTTAAAAATTAATGATAAAAACAAAAAAACTGAACCACTTTTTTCGTTTTTGGTTTAAATGTGTACCACATGTATACTACGTGAAATAAAACCAGATGATATCCCTTTTTTTGTCACCAAATAAAATCGAAAATTTTTCTTCAAGAAAAAATCATTTATTTAACTTTCTTAAATTTATAATGTACACAGTACACTAGTATTGGATAATATATTATTACAAAAATGTATAGAAACAGCCAAGAAATAAAAAAAAAAAATTTTTTTTTAACGTATCAAAAACTCTATCAATACCGGAGGCTCTGTTGATTGTCAATGCTTAAATCGCAAATGCTGAGCTATGACTGATCGCCAGGTGATCAACTTTTAGTGAACGGTAAAATAAGGTATGTATATATATACATAGTAAGATATTTTATTACATATTACTTTTAAAGTAATATTATTATATCTTGCCTTTATGTTGTATTATACTACATTTGAAAAAAAAAAACGAAATTAAATAAAAAAAAAATACATACACACCTGTTGTTGTTGAATGGCTTCTTGAACATGTTTATATGTGTGTATATGTGTATTTTTTTTTTTTTCAAAAAAGTAAACTAATATTCAAGTTGTAATATTGTTGTAAAGTTTTTTTTTTTCAGTTTTACAATATCATTGCCGCTATATTAACACAACTTGTATTATACTTGTATTTTACAGTCGATGACAAACAACAACAACATTATGTTATGTACCAATAACATTGCACGCATTGTACACACAAACATACAAATATACACGTATTCCATATGTATGTATTGTACATATATGGCCGTAATTGTATCGCAATATAATATGTAATACTTGTAATTGCAACAAGTGAAACTATAGATGTTTCATTAAGTCAATTCCACCACATCAATCAGCTATGTATATACATTTCACATAATGTAAACAGTTTCATATTTCATTTTCAAATTATTTCACGATATAAATAAGAAAAATGTAATGTAAAAGTTAAAAAAATTTAAAAAAAGTTAATAAAAAAATTAAAAATAAAACCGTATTAAAATTAAAGTATATATACCTAGGTACATGTGTAACGTTTTATGATTTAACATTTAAATCAAATCAAATTTCTTTTATATATTTTGTTAAATGAAAAATTTAAAATTATGGAATGGAAAATTTCTATTTAAAGTAAAAGAAAATTTATAATAAATAAAAGCAATTTAATGTTAATCATTTATTTAAAAAACAAAAATATACAAGATTCAGATATACTTCAGCAAATACATTACATATACTTAAAAATTATATTACACATTTAATATTATGGAAAAATCTAACACATACGTACAATCCACTACCTATACTATATAATTCGAAATGAAATTAAAAACTGTAAAAATTGTAAAAAGATGCAAGCGTATTATGCCTACATATACAAACATGATGAATTTTAATAAAATTTATTTGGATTTGATTGATTGATTGGTTTAGTTTGAAATGCATGAATGCATTTTTGTGAAAAGAAATTTATAATATTAATGAAACGAGTTACGTATGTTTGTATCTACATTAGTATATGTAAACCTGATCTAACAGTGAATAATGTTTTATTAATAGTAACACCAAAAAGGAGGAACAATATTATATTGACGTGTAAGCAAGGCGATCCAATTTTATTCTGTAAAATTTCAGATCGTTTCTACCAAAAGATTATTGTAGACCCAGTCCTTCCTTGCACCCAAAAATCTGCACCTTACATATTAAAGCTTTTAGATACTCTTCATTCTTTAACACCTTTTAAACTAAAAAATCAAAGAATATTATTTTGAGATATTTGGTGTTAAAATATTTAAAAAAATCTAACTTTTATTCTGAGATACCCTACATTATGTATAACCACAGCAAAGTGGGCAAAATAATGAAATTTGTAAAATAAGTAATTATTAACATGTAATTCCATTCATTATTTTATCTGTATACAACAAAATATTCAGACTCCAGCTAGACCCTTTTAAATGGGCATATTACATAAATGTGTATTACATTGCAGTACAAATTTTTTTAATTGAAATGAGTTCAAAATTTGTTACATTATTTATAGAATCAACATTACATTTTCATTGTTATACATGTATTTTAGAGTTATTATAAAAATGGAATTTCATAAATATTTATTTCAGATTTAGATAGACACAAACACACATAAAGTGTATAAAGATAAACTGATATATACTTATAAATATTTAGGTATATGTATCTATGTTTACAATACATATACAATTAATGTATATATGTAAAATTTAAAAATTATACATACATATTACCTATTTAAATGTGCCATATATAGTATGAATTTAATTTTATTTCAAGTGATTGGCAATAAAAAAATAAACCGTTAAAATAAATCATTAATTTTTTTTTTATTTTCGGCTTTTATTTTGCATAAATATTGAGATGATCATCTTTTTTGTAAAACAAAAAAAAAAATTGAAAATCATTCTGGTATAAAAAAACGATAAAGGTAAAAATACAAAAGATATTTTTTATTTATAGATATACATATGTACATATATTCCGTTTGAAAAAATCAAGAGAATGAGAAAAGAGTTTAATAATTAAATGCTTTAATTATTCTTCCTGTTTCGGTTGTATAATATTTCTTGATTTTCTTGTATAGATGAGATTTAAATGAGAAACCAACAAAATTATATGACAAACAAAAAATATTCATTTTAACAATAAGCGCATAAAAAATGTTGGCAAAACTAAAAGAAAATTAAAAATTAAAGATGAACACAACATTATATTGTATTTCGTGTTGTATTTTATTATACAGTAGTAGTAAAAGTTGTTATGATTTCTGTAGTTTTAACCTTCTTTTTTTGAACAAATTCATAACTTTTCAGCAACTTTCCATGTTTTAAAATTAAAAAAAAAGAAGAAAAAAAAAAAAACTAAACCGCAAAATGAATTTCACGTACAGCATTTGTGTATTTGTGTTTCAAAATACGTACACTATATTATATTGTCTATTATTATTACACATTGTACAGATATATTACGTACACTACCTTATACTGCGTTCAAATATACAGTTGTTTCAGTAATTTTTCGGTTTTATGCTATTTCTTGTTTTTTTATTTTTTTTATTTCGTTCATTATTTTTCTAGTTTTCATCTCTTTTTATATTAATTTTCGTTGTACTTTTCGCGTTTTGTAAAAATATTTTATATATGTATGTATATATATACCTCTCCATAAATACATACACAAGAAGTAGGTGGGTTCAAGTGGTTGCTTACATTCATTTTATTTTTCTTTTTGTTATTACATCTACAATCTTGTAATAAAATCTTGTACTGACATAATTTAAAAAGTAAAATAATGTAAAAATTATTTGTATTTTATACTCATTAAAAAGAACTATAAATTATAGTAAATTTTATAAATGTTTTCTCCTTTGATTTTGGTTAATACATATACGTACGTATTAAAAACTAGAGCGAAAAAAATATGGTAATAATTTGTAGAGTAAGATCTGTATGTAATGGAAAATATGAAAGGATAAAATTTGTAATTTTAATATCCTTTATAATCATCATACAACAAATATAGAAAATTAAAGCTTTATATAGTATTGAATCCAAAAACATTAAGTTTTCAAATCCACAAAAAAAAATTCTTATATACATACTATGTATATGTTCATTAGCACAATACTTTCACTTTTTCAAAAGGTTCAGAGTCATTTAAATAATTTCAAATTTAAATATAAAATTGTCGTATGGTATCAAATAAATATTTTTTAAAATCAATTAAAAACAAAATAAAAAATATATTTTTCTATTTTTCAGAAATTATGAAATTCTCTTGTTTTTAAATATCAAACCAAAAATTAATCAACAAAACCAGAAAAAAAATATACTTTTATGACGGATACATGCTAAAATAAAAATTGATTTTATCTTCGAAATTCTTTGAAATTTATAAATAAAAAAACAGGTAATATACAAAAATACAACAGGTATATGCAAAAACGAGAACTAATAAAAAAAACACAAAAACACAAAAAAATAAAAGAAAAAATCTTTGTGTTTTTTTAAAAATGAAATTAAAATTCAATTTGAATTCAATTCTTAAAAATTGAAAGGTGAATGCCATTTCATTTCACCTATATGACTATTATTGTACATACATATATGTATGAACAGAAGTTTAACAAAGTAAACAAAAAATAGCAACATAATTTAAGCTTTTGTATAAAGTGTAATTTAAATATAATATGTGATGAAGGAAATTGCTACATTATGCTTTTATGATTCCCATTTCAAAATATCATTGTCTTTTTTGTT
Organism: Anthrax anthrax; assembly: GCA_963971155.1. Classification (NCBI taxonomy): domain Eukaryota; kingdom Metazoa; phylum Arthropoda; class Insecta; order Diptera; family Bombyliidae; genus Anthrax; species Anthrax anthrax. The sequence continues at coordinate 27,597,060 of OZ020119.1, forward strand.
TAATAAAAGGTTTTATTTAATTTTTAATTTTTTTTCTTTTTTTTTCATAAGTTCCATATGTTTCTTGTACTGTGTTTGATTACGTTTTCATGTGTTAACTGAAAAACAAAAAAAGGAAAATTATTAATGTTAAAATCAAATTTCCGTATTAAAATTTTATACTGAACCATATGGATATTTGATGCGTTCTAATTGAGTTGTTAAATGTTTTAAAAAAACCGGAAGAATATTCTTATAAATGCGTTCATAAAAATAAATTATACGTTTGTTTGTTTGTATATATGTATGTATGCGTAAAAAAAGTATATAGGTATATGAAAGAGAATAAACATTAAGCACAAGTACAGAAGAAAAAAAAAACACGTCTACAATGTCGTGAGGGTATTAGAGCTTAAAGGTCAATTAAACTTTTTATTTTCATTTAATAATATTTTCTTTTATTTATTCATTCAAATAACAGAAAATTTATTTTTTTCTATTACTCTTCATATTACACAATTTCGATACGATTTCATTATTTCATGATTTTATTTATTTATGAAATTTTCAAATTTTCCATTTATATCACGTTTTATTCGATAAATTTTAAAGTAAATGTATTTATATCGTATAATAAAATAAATTGAAAAATAAAATTTAAAGATTAAATGCATGAATTCCATAAGAACCATTAAAATTTATTACAATTAAGTATTTTTTTTTTTTTTAAATATTTTATACGTTTTCGGTTTTATTCATTTATTTACATCATAGAAGAAAAAGAAATTAGCCTAGCCTCATATTTATGAACAATTAAAATAATCAGTAAAAATATTTAATAATTTAAAAATTTATTTAACAAAAAAATTTAAAATAAATTAAGGGCTTCTTTTGAAAAATCACGAAATGAACCTAAATTTTCAAAATCAAATTTTAAAAAAAAATTAAATTTTCTATTCCTTTTATAAATATGGCAAATTTTTTTTTATTTAAAGGTGAATTTAATGGAACACATAAAATGTAAAAAAGAAAAAAAAAAATTGTGATTTCAACCAAAAATTATATTAATTTTTCATCACTACATATATTTTCTTTAAACCTTTGTATTATACCATAATACGTTTGCATATGTGTAACATAATTTATAAAAAAAGAGGTATAAAAGAAATTAAGAGCTCTTTTTTCACAATTTGGAAAAGTTACAGATCATTAATTCCATTAAAATATATTGACGTTGTTACAATTCGATATCTGATGAAAATGGTCAAAGCATACATACATGCTCGTACTCGCATTCTTTATAGGTATATACATATGTATATATACATGCTTTGAAATCGTATGAAACATGAAAATAAATTAAATTTTTTTTTTTTTTCAAAATTATACAGTCTATATTTTATCAACCGCGAACTTCTCATATTTCGCATGTGCCTATAATACATTTATTGTATAAGCACTATCATACATCTATATGCATATGTATGTGTGGTACAAACCAATAAAACTTAGATAATCTTAAAATTCTGTTCTTTTTCATTTCAATTTCTTATGCATATGAAAAAATTAAAAAAGAAAATACAAAAAAATATATACAAACTTTAAACAAACAAAATGAAAAATTCAAATGGAGAGGACTTCAACAAAAGTTATAAATAAGCATCTTTTTTAAAATCGAAACGGAATCATACACAGAATCAAGCAAAAATTAAACAAACAAAAAAAAATGAAAAATCAAAGAACATACATTCATATATTTAATATTGTGTATTTTGTGCAACTAAACTTATGAACATATGGAGTTAATATTTTATGAAGCATGCACAGCACAGTATTAAAAATCATTGTATATCTTTTTTGTAGCTTATTTGGATCTGTATACAAGATTAAAATCTTTAGTGAATACACAAAATAAAAAATGAAAAAGAAATGAAGAAAAATAAAATTAAAAAAAAATTAAAATAAATAAACAACACAAAACTGAATAAAATAAACGGATGCATCTTTTGTAATGCATATCCGTCTTTAAAAAAAATAAAATAAAATTAATAAAAAACAGAAATAAAAAAAAATCCAAAGTGCAAATAAAACTAAATGAAACAACGAACAAATATACATTACGTGTGGTATGAATGTGATACATCATTATTTCTTGTTTTTCTGTTTTTTAATGTCAATTGATAGATTTTGACAAAAGAACGAATTTATTAAGATCATTGCACTCAAAAATTTTATTCAATTTATTTGGGATAATGAATTTAATACTAAATAAATTAAAATTCAATAAATAAATTTTCAAAATATATAAACGAAAAAATGTTTATGTTAGTATATATGCAATAAATTGAATTTGAGTATTAAACATAAATTATGATGACATAAAAAAGGGAATACATATGTATGTACATAAGAATGTATATGTGTCCAATTTTTTTTATTTTTTTTACTTAAGTGAAAGTATCTTTTATTTATTGATTTGTACATGGTGGCTTTTCTTATCAAATTATCCATATAAATTTTGATCATAAATTTTACTCCTTCACTACCGAAAAATTTAATAAATCACAACAAATTTAAAAAAGAAATTAATGTACCTATATAATAAAAAGCAAAAATGGAACAAAGAAAGGATTAATTTATCTGTTCAAATGAAATCTGAAAGTGTTCCAAATTTTGAAATTATGTACGTACATACATATGTATATATCATTTTATAAATACATATAAACTACTAATCCATTTTCAAAGTTATTATTTTGAAATCTTTAAAAGTCTTTTGTATAAGTATTCATTTTAAAAAACTTAATTATATTATCATCATCATCATCTTTTATTTGGCTTTGTGATTAATCAAAATATTTTTATAAATTTTTTCAAAGACAATTTTTTTTTTGTTTATTTGTAATTTTTTAAAAACATTGAAAACAGTTAATTATGTGAAGAAAAAACAACAGCGAAAAAAAAAACGTGTTTTTTTCTTAGAAAATGTGTTTTTTAATCACATGTAATACTTTTTGAAAATATCATTATTGCATGCTTTTTAAGTGGGCGAAACAAAATTACTTAATTTTAAAATAACAATTTTTCATTGATGTCTGTATATATTAGTACGGTAGATTGCCTTTTTTTTTTCTTTTCGTTTAAATATCTATTGAATTTATAATAAAATAAATTTACCTTCCCACTTCATATCTACTCATGTGTTAAAACTTGTATGTATATGCACATCATTTTGTTTATGTTTATGTATTTGTTATCTTTTATTAAAACATAATTTTATCTAGAATAATTTATGTGTAAAAACATATAAACATAGAATAATTTATCACGTATCTTTTCTTTTCAGCTTCTTCTTCAAGAATTTGAGTATTCATTTTTTTCTTATCTTCCTCTTAGACAGTCTTTTGTAGATTTTATTTACAATTATTTGGAATCAATGTCACATATAATGCAACATTTAATATGTACATATACATATGTATATACGACTATCTAAGTATTAGTACAAGTATTTTTATGACAATAAATAATAGAAGCTTTTTCTTAAATATCATACCGTTAATTCTATGAAGTGAGGCGATCACTTGTTTTTCTTTGACCCTAATTATTCATATCTATCATCGTATGTAAGTAAATTTAACACAAAATACTCATAGTTTATAGATAAACCAGCATCAAAATAATTAACGCAAAAATGGTTACGTATCTATGTACATATGTATCTTTTTTAAGCTTTTACAAAATTATGAACGTATACAAATGAGTTTCGTACTTACATATGTACATATGCGCATATGTACACATATGTATGTATATGTTTGTTTTGTAACCAAAACTAAAATAAAAACAAATTAATTTAATGAACAGGTATAAAAAAATTTTTATAAATATACAAACATGCATATGTACTTATTTTTTTAATAGTTGTCACTTACATGGGTAATATCAAAGTTATAATACATCCATACGCAGATATATATACCATTATATTTTCATATACAAAATATTAATTTTTGTGGGGATGATAAGAATAAGAGTATATTAAAAAGATTGATTGACATTAGATGTTGAAGGCGACAGTTTTAAAGGTGGAGGAGAATTTATACTTAAAAACAAAATTTAATCAAAAAAAAAAACATACAAAAATACATTCAGGCAAATTTGATGCGACCAACATTTCTGAACTTTTATAAAAGATGTTTCAAGTACTTACAAGTTATTTATTTTTTATTTTTTTAAATTAATTTTTAGAGTTTATTTTTACATTCATACATTTATCAATTTAAAATTTATGAAGGTGACAATCATATACTATGAGTATGTATTCGTTATAGTGTCTTGATATTTTGTTTTTTTTTTTTTTTATTTTTATCTAACATTAATTTTATTTGTCATACGAAAATTGTACAAAACGTATAACAAACAGAATTTTGGAACATATTTATGAACATACATTCATATATGTATGTATGTTTGTACATACTCGTACTATATAGGTTGTCAGAAATGCATATATAAGAATTAGTTATATAAATGTTAGATTTTATATTTAAGATTTTAAAGAAGTAGGTCAAATGTGTTATTTAAGATAAAAACAAGAGATCAATGTACCAAAATGATTAGTTGGTATTGACTTTTGTTTTTTTAAAAAAAAGAACTACCTAAATAATAATCTGTTAAAGATATCTTTCTAAAAAAAAATTATCTGTATATCAAAGCAACAGAACAGTTAATCACTAAATTTTAATAAATGCCTTAGGAAAGGATTATCGCTATTATTTTTTTGTTATTTTTCGTTTAAAATCGATAAAATTTTCTTTGATTTAATTTTTTTTCCCCCCATTTAGAAGAAACTACATTCATATATGCAATATTCAATTTTTATTGGAAAAATATGAGATAGTATATTTTTTTCAAGTAGAAAAGTAACATAATAAAACTTTATTACTTCATATGATTAAAATAAAATACTAAAATATTGCTGAATTTTATTTTTTATGTATCACATAATTTAATTAATATTCTATTTCAGTTTTATTATTCAAAATTTAGTCAGTAGGAGTTTAGAGGTTTTCCATGATATCAAATTAAAACTTATACATAAATAATTATTATAATCCTATTAAAGCTATTTAAATTATTTCAAATTAATTTAATTTCATTTTCATATTTTCAATTTTATTGTAATTTTGATTTTTGTTTATGTAAAGAATTTTTTAAATAATAAAAAAGCATAAATAGCTGAAGGTTATAAACGCATTAAAATGTAATGACTTTATTTATTGAAAAAAATTGCGAAAAAAAACTACAAATTTTAGATTATTATACAGTATATTTGTATAAATTTTATTTTATTTTCCTTCAGCATAGACACAAGCACAGAGCACGCACAGCAATAAAATATTTTAAATAAAATAAAATATAATAATAATAAAATTATGCCCATAGCAATGAAATAAAGTACACTTGAAATTTGAAAAAAAAAAAGAAAAAGAAATAATTTCGTATGTGAATTGTTTAATGCAATCATTACACAGGCTTTCATGTAATAAATATAACTAAAATACCTTCATCATGTGTATGGCGTGTATACAATTATAAAATGTTTTATTAATAAAAACATTTGTAACTTAATAATAATTGAAATTTTTATTTAAAAAACAAAAGAATTAAATAGAAGGACAACAATTTATAATACTTTAAAGTTTAAACTATATATAATACTGCCTATCAATTTCATTTTAATTCTTTGGGTGTAGAATAATTGTTTTAATATACTCTCGTATTTAAAAAAAAAAAAAAAAAAATTGATAAAATACAAAAGTTATAACCATGTATTACGTACACATAAACCCTGTGTACGTACATACATAGTTTGTATCAATAAAAATAAATTTTATTTTTCGCCTTGTAAACTGAAAGTAAAAAAAAAAAAGTTAAAATGTTTTGTTTTCCTTGCTTTGGTTATTATTACCAAAATAAAAATAAAATGTTTTTTTTTCCATAATAATGAGACAATTTCGTAAAAATACGAAAAGTAATTATTTAATTTATAATAATGAAAGAATTTAATTTGGCTTGAAGAAATCTTTGGTTTAATTAAGATATTACTGGCATTTAGTTTGGTTTTTTCAACAATTTAAAATAAACTTTTCAATTTATTTGATATACGGGTAACTACATATTTTTAATTATGTAATTTTAAAAATTGATTTTTATTTTCATTTTCTTATGCATGTGTTACCTGCATACATATACTCGTATGTACAGATTACATACTTTTAAAGAAAATTACAAAATTTTTTATTTATTAAAATGAAAACAAAATAAACATTATTTCCGGTGATATTATAATAATTATATAGGTACCTACATATGTATATGTATAAATTATAGATATTTTGTACATATTTACGTGTTCATTTTTCGTAACAAAATTTCTGTATTAAAAACGTTATTGTGTAATTATTGGAAAAATACATTAAACTGAGCCCACTAAAAAAAAATAACTTTTCTACCTTAAAGCAATCAACATTTTTTAAAAAAATACCTATATATTCAAAATATTAATAATTTTCCAATTAAATCAGAATAATGTTATTATATTTGCATTCAAATAAAAAATTTATAAAAGAAAATTTTTCTCAAATTTTTATAATAATAAAATTTAATACCTTTATTATTTCCATTTATTTTTGGTCCAACATTATTCCAAAAATTTAAACGGCATCCAAATACTTTCATATCCTTAACACGTTCTTTCATATTACCCAGAACACTGGTTTCAGTTAAACTAACGCACGGAATCATTTATAAAATCAGATATTTTCAATTAATGAAGAAAAATATAAATAAAAGAAAATACCAAAGAAGCAAAACAATTTAATGCTTCTGATGATGACTATGATAATATTATATTGAATATAATAATACAAACGTTTTATACACGCACGCACTTATTTAAGTTTTAAAATAAAAACGATATTTGTATATAAATACAAACACCAGAAAATAATTACGTTTATTAATTCCTTATTCGTATAAAAATTAAATTTATAGGATTGTCTTAAAATTGCAAAAATTGTATTACATGCAATATTTTTTATTTTTCTTAAATCTTTTCCTTTTTTTACTTATATGTATTTACATTTAATTAATTGACAGCTGATAATGTTTTTAAGTATGAAAGTGCATACAAAACATCATATCATATATATACGACATTGTACACACAAGCATACATATATTATACACGCACACGAAAACTTATAAAAATAACTGTGATGTGTGTTGTGACTATAAAGGTGACGATGAATACAATAAAAATGTAATTAATGAATTTTAGACAAGAAAAAAAAAAACAACGTACGAAAAATTGAAAATTAATTTTATATTTTTATGTCTCTTTACGTTGATCGTAATTATAAAGATGACGAAGTTTCGCTTCTTTTTTTTTTTTTTGTAGGTATATCAGATAAAATTAATTGAACTTTATATAAAACGTATGAATTTTGATAAATAATAAATAAATTAATAAATTTAATTTTAATGATATTTTTCACATTCTCTCTATTGAGGTTTGTCGTATTAATTTTTTTTTTTTTTTTTAAATTTTATTTTCTATGAAAAAATAGATAAATTTTCTTCACTAACTCACAAATTATAAACGATTTAATTGTAGGTAGGTATATTGATTTATTGCAAATTTTTTTACGTAATATTTAATTTTATAAAATTTGCAATTAGAATTTCTTTCTATTTTTTTTTTTTTTTTTTTGTAATTATATTTTATTTTTCATTATTATCACTGATTTTTAAATTTTTTTAAATTACTTTTTCATTTTATTTTTTTGTTTTCTCAATTTTAATCGAATTTAATCGATATTGCAAATTATTATTTCCATAATACAAAACAAATTACATAATTCACTTTGTGTATCTTTTTTTTTCCTTGAAAAAAATGAACATTAAAAAATTAATTTTAACAATAGAATACAAAATAAAATTTAATATTAACAAATTATTTTGATATTTGTATGCAATTATTGCAATATGTATACTGTTTTGTTATTAATTTTATTGTGATTATTTTCATCGATATAATCAACATAATATATGTATGTACAATTTTAATCATATTTTATAATTGGTATACCATGAACATCCATTTAATTTAATTTGTCGTGTTGTATGATCTCGTACATACAATACAAAAATGTAGATAATGTGATTTTGAAAAATCATTAAAGAAAAAAAAAAACGAAAAGGAATAAACAAGACAATATAAATTTGTGATATTATCGCTTAATTTATTAGTAGTAAAAAAATTTTTCAATTATCTGGTTAAAATATATGTAGTTGAAATTTTAATGATAATTTGGTATATCCGTAAACTGATTGCAATTTATATACAAATATGGAATGTTTTATATGTGTTTTTTCTCAATACTGTTTGCATGTATTTATTATTTATATTAGCTTGAATTATATGTAATTATCAATTATTTACAATCGAAAAAAAAAAGTTTTTTTTTTGTTTTTCAAATTCCTAATTAAGAACTTTACTTACAAGTCTAATCATTATAACAAAAATCAGTACGAAAATATGAAAATTATAAAATTTGATTGACATTTATAATTGTTTATGTGCTATATTTAAACACCATAAGAATACGTTATAAGGAAAAAATGAAGTCAATTAACTGAAACCAATTTGTTTTGCCAATTTAACTATAACCTTGTCTTAAAAACAGAATGGAATGTAATAATAAACAAAAAAAAAAAAAAAAAAGTTCTTTCAATTAAGAAAATAATAAAAACAAATTAAATTTTCTATATATGCATTTTATAGTTTAGAAAAACATTTTCATTTACTAACTAAACAAATATTGCATATATACATTTTGACCTTTTTTTAACTTTTATAACTTTTATAAAAATTAACTACAGAATGTTATATTATGCAATTACCCTATCTTTTATATGTATAAGAAACTAACCTCTAACCATTTGACCTATTTTTTCTTTATTAACACGAGACACGAATTTAAAACAAAATAAAAATAAAAGCAACAAAAAGAATACTTTAAATGATTTAAAAAAAAAAAAAAATTATTTTCTTAATTAACAGGATGCATGACTGCATCCAATCAGTTGCATTTGAAAAAAAAGGGATTCAACTTTAGAAATTAAAAATAATTTCAAAATTTGTTTGTATTTTTAAATTTTACATAAAATTTATTAAAAATTAAATTTTGTATTCATTTTATTCTTAAATTCCTGTTTATTTGTAAACAATAAATAAAAAATTGAAAAAAATAGAAAGAACTTGGTTATAGTTATTTTATGATATTCTATATTATGTTCTCAGATCAATTTTAATGTTTTTATTGATTACATCCCAGAAAATTATTATTTTACGTCAATATAGATAGTTTACATGTATGAATGTATTACAATCAGTTTAATGGCCTTTTCACAAAAAAAGGTGTTCATTTTACTTAATAATAGTGTTACAAAAATAAAATATGATGAAAAAATGTTGCATTTAACGATGGCCCTTTCAGACACTTTTACGATTACCACTATCATCTCTATCAGCACCTATCGTTTGTTCAGGCTTTTTCGATTTTGTTTTGCTTAACTTAACAAAAAGGTTGTAATAAAAAGAAAATATATTGTATATATGTATAATCTGTATGTATGCAGTATATATATTTATATGAAAACTGAACAAAAACTTAAGAAAAATAAATAAATGAATAAAGAAAAACAGGTTACCCAGGTGAGTATATTTCATCAAAGATATGTATGTAACTAAGCTGTAAAGCAAGTAAATGTATCGTGTACCTACCTCTATAAGCAAATAAGTAAAAATCAAGTAAAAACTTATTTACAAAGGTATAAGTTAAATCACCTAACATATATCTCATATAAAAAAATAAGCTAGATCAAGAGGAGAAGAGCTAAAATAGAGGTTACACAATTTGAACTTCGATGAATTTAAAGATTTAAATTTCAGGTATAGGTACAGAGTTGTAGAATTAGTTTTAGGTTTTTGTTTAAATAATATAAAAACTCCATGACGATGACATAAAAAGAAAAATTACTATAAAGAATAGATGCTAATATAATCGAAATGACGGCAATACATATAGTATAGGTTGTGTAGCTAAAAAAAAAAAAGTAATAATGATTTTGTACAATTGGTATAACTGCAAACAGGACAATTACGAAAACTATATAAATTATATAAATAGTAATAAAAGTAACAAATACTACAAAAAATAAAAAGAATATATTTTAGTGTTAGAAAACAAGAAGAAATAAAACATGAAAAGAAATAAAAATAAACTAATTGAAGTTAAAGATTTTAGATTATTTACGAGGTGTGGATAGAATTTAATCTTGAAATGTTGATTGGTAACATCGATTAAATAAATACAACATCATCTATAGAAAATTAACAAAAAAAGTTAAGAAAGAAAAAAGAGTTTCAAATAAAAAATATATGCATGAAATGTACAAAATTAAATTCAATATGGAAATATAACAAATCGATAATATAGTACAAGAAAATTTATTTTTTATATTTCCGTTTTTTTTAAAGATACATATTGCATGACAAAATTCAAAAATGTCTATAGAAATGAATTATTGTGAAAAACAAAAACAAAAAAAATGTAATAATAATAATATTAAACATTGCACAAAATCGTAAAATGTAAACGTAGGTATGTATGAAAATTTACATATCTTATATTGACCCACTTCTTGACTTTAAACATTGTACATTCTCAAAGTTTTGTATAATAAAATGAGCAAACAAATTTTATGGCATAAAAAAAATTTTGTTTTTTTTTTGTTTCATGTTTTCTATTAGATCAAAGAATATAATCAGATCAACAAGTTCTTTGATTTATTGTCAGATCACTAACAATAACTGTTTATAATTTAAATCAGGTTAAAAAAAAAATTCTTTTTTTATTATTTCTGTTTAATTTCAAATTCTTTAAATATTTTACGTAATCAAAAAGCAATAAATATAGATTTTATTACGAAAACAAAATATAAAAATAATGAATTATTTCAATTTAAAAAAAAAAAAAAAACAAGGTACGTTAAAATTTAATTATTGACTAATTAAGTATTTCTCTGTCTTTACATACATTTTTTGTATATATGCATATACATAGATTAAATTTGTTAAACGATTTTTAATAGCTTTTTTTTTAAATGAAGTACCTATAGCTTTTACTCTTAACAATATGAACAATCTTGAAAAAAAAAATCGTAATAAATTTTATTTTAAGTAACAGTCATTTAAACTTTTTATTTTTATTTTCTGTATGTATTTATGTACATAATTCTCCATGTCATTATCACGTTTTTGAAATAAAAAGACCTAATTCAATTGTTTTAAGTCAACAAAATTGAAAAAAAAAAATGAGAAAGAAAGCAAAAAACAAATTTCATTTTCCATAAAGTAAGTAAACATAGGAAAACTTTTACTCCCGTATCTAGAACATAACATTTACGAACATTTACTAAGTCTAGGTTTTTATTTTTACTTAAAAAAAATTTTTTATTGCATTTTCAGTGTACGCTTTTTTATGATTTAAGTAACTAGGTAAATGAAATTTTACTCTAATTTAAAAAGTTATAATTGATTTATGTTTGTTTAATGAATGCAAAAAGTAGATGCATAATATTTCATTTTAAATTAAATTTTTTTTTGTTTTTTAAATCACATTATCTGTACATAAATTAAATGAAATTTATGGAAAAAATAATAACAAAACAAGTACATGATTTAAATTTGTTTAACGTACAAAGAAAGAATAAAATTAATTAAATTTCACTCGAAGAAAAATAGTTAATTTTTTTTTTTTAAATAAAATTAAGGACATTTAATTAAATTAACACTTTATCCGATTTACAATTTAATAATTGGGATCAAAGAAAAACAGAAAAAAAAATTCAAATTTTTAAATATATTTATTATGTTTTTTTTTTTTTTTTTTTTTAATTTGAGCCCGCGATAATTTTCGAACAGCTTACATTAAACAAAGTCAAAATTCAACTGAAGACTTGTTTTAGATTTTGGTGTTTTGGAACCTCTCAAACTTAAAGTCGACTTTTAAAAATTTATTTATTTTCTTTATAAATGTGGTGTACAATGTGTCTTTTTTTTTCTTAATTTTTCAACTTACTGTATTGTTGATCTTTTGAATATGAAAATATGTATGTATATCTACCATATCTACTTACAAACGTGTAGTGTACATTAACGCGACTTAGACATTGTGTGCTTACCAGAATATTATCCAATATGCTCGGTTACTACTGGTTGCATATACAGAGTTGCCGTTCATCAAAATTATCATGCACTCATTCTTTAAAAAACTGGTCCAAATCGTGAAAAACTTGAATAACATTTTTAAGACAAATAATTTCAAAATAATATGTTTTAAAATGACAGCACTTATTACTATGCAGTATAATATTGAGTATATGCATAGACAACATTTTTAAATTGACTCTTTTTGTATCTTGAAGTCTCTTTATGAAAATTGACTCTTTTTAGCTTGAATAAAAACCTGATGGAGTTTAATTTACTTTTTGGTTTTTTTTTTTTTATTTTTTTATTTTTTCTTGTCATACATTAACTTTTCGCTTTTTTTTTAAGTACAGAATATAAATGAGTACGGGTGTTATGTAGTTGAACAACAAAATAAAATTCGTAGAAGTGAAAAAAAATATTGAACGAAAATAAAGTCTTTTATGAAAAGTACGAGTAATAAAAAAATTGACATAAAGGTAAATAAATGTTTAAAATATGATTTTTCAAATTTTATAATAATTTCATAGTATTTATTTAAAAAATTAAAATAATTAGACAAAAAGAAAATATTTTGTAAGTTTGCAGTTATGGCCTATAGTACGTATATTTTAGTCCTACTCTAGATTTTCTTGTTTCTTTTTGTGGTTTAAATGCATATACTTATCCAATGAATAAAAATTCAATCGTTTCCTTGATATTCTACGTATTATGAATTTAAATATTACTTTGTATGTTCACATTTAGTTACCGGCATACCTACATATATAATATAGAACATACTAACATATGTATGTACAGTACAAGTAATGTAGTAAACAGTACAAGTTTAGAATATTATACAATGTATATTAGGTGTAGTAGCATCAAATAACACATCTCTTAAGAAGCCAGTTTTTTGAGAACAAAAGTTACAAGAATAAAATATAAAAATAAAATATAAAAATAAAAATAAAAAATATATAAAAAAAAAATTCTGTGTGAAAGAAAATATAGAATATATCTCATGTATTCTTGGTCACAAAACTTGTTATAAATTGAAAATAAAATGATGAAATAAATAAGCAAAGGAATAAAGTTTAAAAACTTGAAAATAAAATTGAATTATATTTAAAAAAAAAAATATAAAAATTCAAAATAAGAAAAAGTTGAACAAAAATTAAGTATACTATACCATGTTTAATTTTTTATTTAAATTAATTTTAAACTATTGCATAAGTATGTACATACGTAACAAAATTTAAATATTTATTTAATTTCTTTAATTATTTGTAAATTTGAAAAGTAAATTTTCGAATTATTTCCTTTTCATTTTTATTTTATTTTTTTTTTATAACTATAATTCCCTTTTTCTTCATTTTATAAATGAACAATTTATCTTACATCGTTTTATCTCATATATATATGAAATATTAAAAGATAAACTTTTATTTTTACAAATTTAATTAACGATTATTATTTGTGTTATGAAAGACTATAAATAATTTACATTAGTAATGTAATTATGTATTTATTTATCAGTAATGATAAAATATGAATTTATGTAAACAATAATAAATTTTTTAAATAAAATGAAAGGTACACATGTACATACATACATATGTATGTACATATGTAATGTATGTAAGTACATATCTGCAAAAATTATCTTTTAATTTCATATAAAATTACATAAAATAAAAGAAAAATGTATAAATGATAAAAAACTGAAAGAAAATTAGTTTAGCCCTTTTTTATCTTTTTATTCATTTGTTTCTGAATTTTATTTTTCTTTTGATGAGTACAAATTTTTAAGAAAAATTATTATAATTTTTTTCTTTAAATAATAAAATGACATTACAGTCAAAGAAAATATGAATTATGCGAAATCTTATGTGAAAGTTGACGATTATCATTAAAAAAAAAATCAAAATCAAAATTGCATGTAAAAATAATGTTTTCGTTTTTTCATCTTTTGTACTTATTTTTTCAATTTTTTTCTTTTTTTTTTTGAATGTATGTATGTTGGTATGTTGAATTAATTTTTTTCTTGTAGGTTACAACAATAATGAACATTTAAAAGTAACGTTTTTAAAAGAAAAAACAAAAATTAATAACTACATTTAATGTTGAATAATCCGTTCCGCATTAATAAAAATCGTATATGAAATGAGCAAAATATACAAAAGAAATACATGTATGCATTTATTTTATGATATATAAAATAAAAACAAAATCTTCTCCTTTTATGTGTATAATTCCATGCAATATTCAATTTTTCTTATTATTTATTTAGTTTTTTCAAACTGAAATAATATAAATAAAAATACAAAAAAAAAGTGGAATTATATACACATAAAAAAAAAATGTATTTAGTACTTTGAAATATTTAATTATATTTTCTTTTGTTATCTTCTTAATGGCATAAAAAATTGTTTATGAGTTGAAATTCCGGAAATATTATGTGTATAAAAATATTTAAGATGTACAAAAGTATTTATGCATGCAAATAAATTTTTGTATGAAATTTAAATAAAAATGCCTTTTAAATTAAGAAAAAAAAAAAAATTACCATCATTTTATATTAATTATCAACATGTCGAACAAATAAATAAAAATAAATAAAAAAATACAAAATAAATTGATAATGTTTATCGTTAAATGAAATTCAATTAATAATTTTGATGACGAACATTTTCTTACGAAGATGTATTAACTACAACACAAAATATTCATGTTAATATTTCGTAATCAACTTTTGACAAGAAAATTACATAAAAAAATTAATGTTCTGTTTTTGTACACGATTAATTATTTTTTTAGACTGTTTCAATGTTAGTTGTTTCATATTTGATAAAAATTCAAAAAAAAAAAAAAAAAAAAAAACATAGGCCCTAAATACTTGAATTTTTTATTATTAACAAATTTTTCGTTTATTGTTGGTTTTATACAACAACGAAGAAAAAAGCGAAAAAAAAAATTACTTTTTGTATATTTTATTTAATCAGTGTTTTATATTGTCATTAAAGAAAATTAAATTTCTCAATTTCCAAAAAATACTTAATTCACAAGGATGAACCGACTTAAGACACTTTTGTAATTCTTGTACTCCCAAGGGCTAAAAAGTTGTAAAAATGATCATTACTAACAAGACAAAAAAAAAAACATCTAAGGTGGATTATTTGCAATTTTAACATCACATTTGTTTAGCAAAACGATAAAAATCAAAAGAAATACGAGCATGTACTAATTATCAAATATCAAGAAAAAAAACTTAAAACATAAAAAAAAACTGGCGAAAAAGGGAGTATTAACATTTAATTCAATGATAAATTATCCATATTCATGTCTTGTCATATTTGTGTACTCAATTTTTTGATAATGATGATAATAGGTATAATGGTGATGACACCATACGTCCTTAAACTTGGAAAAATACAGGAAATTTATGTCAAAGAAAAAATTGAAAACACCTGCTTTGTTATGAACGTTTTTCTTCTTTTTTTTAAATCTTTTGAATGAATTATATACATACTTGTATAATAATGCATTGCTCTTTTAATGTTAAATTCATACAAATTAAATGGCACGTGTATACCTGTACGAATTTTTGTGGTATTTCAAATATCAGTTGATGCAGATAATAATATAATCACGATAATGAAATTAAATCGTGTTATTTTCATACAATTTAAAACTGAATGATTTAAAAAATGAATAAAATTTATTTGATGTAAGTGCTCCAATTTGTCTTTTACTTTTTTATAAAGATTGAAAGGAAAATGTCTGTACTGTGTTGTTGTGTAGCACATTTAGTATAATAAATAACAAGAAAAATTTTTGCGTACATTGGTATGTACATGAATAAAAACAGCTTGAGTATATATAAAATGAAAATAATAAGAATTTCTGTAAGTAAATGATTTAATTCTGAAGATTTAAAATGGCACAAGTCACAGTTGTATATAACAAACAAAAAAATAAAAAAATTATTTTTTTTTCTTTTACTGCACAAAAATTAAATTCATTTTTGAAATAATAATGATAATTTCAATGCAATTTGCTACCGCAAAAGATAAAATTTTTTGATTTTTCATTTTATAAGCTATATCGTATACATTTGAGCTTTCATTTTACAAACAAAAATAAATTAATTCATATACAAGAATTTTTAGATAACAACATACAAGAGCTATTTTTGTATCACAAAAGGCGTACATGTGTGTACATTTACAAAACTGAAATAATCTATAATATACGTTGCATTGCATACACAATAATCTATTTTCATTCGAATGCAAAAGATTATTGCTGTTCTTTTGATATATATATTTTTTTCTTTTTCTTTTTTTTTTTTCATATTTATTTCATTTATGTCACCACACCATACAAATTCTCATTCTAAGTGATATCAATTTATAGACACAAATGTGATTGGAATTTTAATTGGAAAAATGTTCATTTGTGAAAAACTAACAATCAAATATTCACGATACAATGTATATAAATTTCTTAATTATTCTAAAATAAGCTAATGCATATGTACTTACTAGGATTATTATTTGTTTCAAGCCAATGTGTTGCCGCTTGACAACCAAATGTTGTTCTTGTTATACCTTTACAACAAGACCATCGCTTTCCAGACCATAAACCCGGATGAAATCTATATGATTTTGGTGTATTCGTTTCCTCACAAACTATATATTATAAAAATATTGATAATTTTAAAATAAATTCCTTAAAAACGTAGATTAAAGTTAATATCAAAATTTTTCAAATAGATAAAAAGTAACTTGTATAAGTTACTTAAAATAGCATATATGTATGTCCATGTACATGTACTTTAACTAATGAATGAATTTACTACAAGAAATTAAATCATAAGAAATTTACACTATACAAAAGTATTACATTTTAAGAATTTATGTGCATAAATGTTTAAAAAATAAAAAAAAAAGTAAAAAAATATTAGAAAATTTTCTTTAATACAACGGTTAAAATAAGTGAACCATAAATATAAAAAAAAAAAATGTTTTAATGCATTCATATATTTTTTTATCTTAAGTTTAAATTAAAATTTTCTTCGTGTTGCATCTTTTATCTTTTAATATAAAATAATTTTTCAATATGTATATATGGGTATACATTACCTTGTCGAATAACTCTAATCCATTCAGAACGTTCTTTTTCAGTTGTTGCAATTAAATATAATGTATATTGGGGCACTGACCTTCCTGGTAATTGATCATCAGTCTCACAATAACCTACTTGAAATGGAAATCCCTGAAGATGTATGAAAGAAAAAAAGAAAAACCAAAAACAAAAATCTTTTTAATAAATAAATTCAATAACAACAAAAATTAAAATGAAAATAAAACAAAATCAAAATAACAATAATCGGTTTTATTTATCATCTCATACATCAACATATCATCCTTTATCAATCCTTCCATCATATAAAATTTCAAGTGAAAAATTTTTTTAATGAAAAATATATAAGAAGAAAAAAAAAGGAGACGATAAGCAGAACAAAACATTGAAACTAGGTATGAAGAATTTGATGTAAATAGTTTTTGACTGGAGGATATAACATATTGTATATGCGATATTACACGTATATGGCATATTGTATAAATAACATGTATGATGCTTTAAATTCATTTTTTTATCGAAGATTAAAATCTTGAAAAAAAAATTCTTTTACGCGTATACATACATCATCATGTTCATATGTTTATTGTACGATGATGCATGCAATGAATGAATTAAAATTAATTTTTTATCATATTGAAAAAAATAAATAAATAAATAAATAAAAATTAAAAAGTAATATACATAATCATAACTTACATCTGGTGCAAATGGATCACCCCCATCACCATTCAGAATAGCATTTTCAACTAAACGTACTCCTTTAACTAGAATTCTTCCTCTTTCTCTTCGTTTCTATAAACAATAAAATGAGAAAATAAATTTCAATAAGACACACAAAAAATTAATAAACGAAAACATAACATAATAGAAAAAATAATAATAACAAAAACAAAATCAAATACTTGTCTCACTAAAACATTTCATTTAATTTAACCATATTAGTAGGTAAAATAATAAAATTACTATGTACAAAATACGTATACGTACCTATTGGCTGGATTAAATGAATTTTACTTTTCTTTCCACAAAAAAAAACAAGACATGCATTTACAATAAACAAAAAATTGTTATTATGTACATACTACTATATGCACACACAATAATACACAAATAATGAATTTTGGTTTTTGTATCTGATAAAAAAATATACAAAAAACTTAAGTAGAAAAAACAGAGTCTTGAACTCAATTACAATAAAAGGCATGCATTTAATCAACGATGACACAACATTAATTGTCAAAAAAAAGTTGAAGGAGTAAAATATAAATTGAAGGGCGTGTACTTTAAAATGATTTTCAGTACTTTTTTTTTCTTTTTAATACACAACTGCATTACTATGTGTGCTCAGTGTGTTGTGCGTAATGCATGTAGCATTTGATTTTTGTATATGTTCCATATATGCATCGAAAACTCATGATTTTATTTCTATTTTAGAATAATATAAATTTTTACAAAAAAATACCTAAATTTTTTTGTGGTCGACTGCATATGTATTGTGTTCACATATACAGTGTATACGAAATTTAAATATAAATCATACGAAGAACGTAAAAAAATAATCTAGAAAATGTATAAAAAAAATATGTTATTTTCAAAAGTTACATATTTTTTTATTCTATTTTATGATGCACTTTTGCTATCAGAAATTGCACTATTCTGTACAGTGAAATGTGTGATTTAAAGTTTAGAAGTAATTTGTTGTTAGAAGTATGCAAAAACAAAAGTTATTATATAATGTTTTATATACTGTACGTGTTCGATTTAAACATTAAAAATAAAATAAATGTTATATGAATGTTAAATAATAAATTTTTAAATTATTTGAAAAAATTATTAACAAATATTTGAAAATTTTCAACAAGTAATTTATTTTATATTTACCGATTAAGAAAATTTTTCCGTTATCAGTAATTTAAAAATTGTATATAAATGGGGCATGTATGCTTAAATATTTTGTTTTTAAAAAAAAGGGAAAAAATGAATTTCCATTTTATTATAACAATAACATAGCACTTAGATACGTGAACTTTATACACGTACATATGTATAATAATCAATTTCTATACACTGTAAGAGTAGTATTTAAATAGGTCAAACAAACATGAGATATAATATACGTTACATAATGTGGTATTGTGTATCCACCTATTTAAATGACATTAATAAGATTATAACTTTTCTCCACAGGAAGGAAAATGAATTTTTATGTATGTACTTATAAACACACACATACAAATATATTTTCCAGTATCCATAAGCTTAATTAATTTTATATTTACTTTAATTCTTATTTCCTTTATTTTCTGAATAACTTTTGTTTTTATTCTTTTAAACCTTTTAATACTAATTAATTTTTTAATAAAAATCTTTTTCTTGTTTTCAATTTAATATACTCGTAAATGTGATATATTCAAGGTAATTTGATTTCTCTTTTATCTTTATCATGAAATTTGTACAAAATTCTTGTTAAAATGAAAAAATTATTTTGAGGCATTTTTCTTAATTAAATTTTAAATTTTAAATTTAACATTGTTTTATACTTTGTCTTTTTAAATTATCAAAAAGCTTTCTTAAAATATTTAAGTTATTAAAATGCTTTCAAACAATTTTTTGTCCTTCTATAAAAAACCACACAAATACATTATTTGAAATTATCTATCATCATAAAACTAAATGACTGCCTATATTTTGCTTTTTTTATTGAGGATGAAAATAATTTTTGAATTCTTTCAAATTTGTATAACATGTATGCTATTTATATGAAAAATTAATTCCATTAGATATTTTCTTAAATGTATAATACAACATAACTCAAAAAAAGTAAATATTAAAATGACTAAAATTTGACAAGAAAAATAAATATAATACGACAAGATGTACAATTTACTATGTATTTCCACTGTACATATTTTACATACATACACATAAATGTATTAAATGTATTTATATAAATTCCTTTCGTACGCACATACCAATCTAATACAATCATCATCTTCATCATATATCGTTTGTCTACATTAGACAACATTATGTATCCATAATGTGGATGGGTCGCATAACTTTTTAAGCCATAAAAAATTATTGAAATAATAAAAATAATAATTGTGGTCATTTTCAAAGGCCGTACACGAGTTATATGTGCATTGTATATATATATACACATTGTCATCATTATAATGTTGTGAAATACATATATATTTTATTTCAAAATATTTCCCATTTTCCTTTTTATTTTATTTTTTTGTATTTTCTTATAAAATTTTATCTAACAATCATGAGCTAACGTATATATATGTATATAAACATACATACGTCATAAATCATATTTACATACATCGTATTTACATATTCACAAATATGAAAGAATAGGTATAATTTTTTCTCATGTTTTTATTTTTCATTTTTATCGGCTATCGGTGTTTTCTTAAAAGAATTTTCCATTTGAATGACTTACTTTTGGACATACACACATCTATAAAATGTTTCATTTTGGATTCCATCCAAAAGTAAAAAATAAACAAATGAAACCGTCAGGTATGTACTTCGAATTACAAATATTCGAAAGACAAATATTTTTTTAGACCTTTCTAAGCCATGTTATGTGTATAGTATGTATGAACAAATCATTGAAATTTTTATTTTGTATGTAAACACTTTTAAAATATAAATACCATGTATGAGGGTCAATCAATTATCTCACTAATTAAAGAGGAATTAGACTAGACAGTTCACATATGATAAAAACTAATTTAAAATTATTTATTTTGTTTTCTTTTTTTTTTTGTATTTAGAAGCAACTAGAAGTTTATAGTTATGTGCACAGGACCCTAAATATTTTAATGTGAAAAAAATGTTTTATAAAAATATAAAAGGAAACTTAAATTTGTCATTATGTCAAAATGTTATGTGTCGTTTTTATATTATGAGAATGGAAAAAATATACTTTATTTACTTCTTAAATGAATTGAATAACTAGCAATTGTTATTAATTTACAAATTTTTTACATTTAATTTAGGTTTATTGAACTTAATTTAAATTAATTGTTTACATTTACTACAAAACAGAAAAGAGATATGTATACATATAAACAATTAATAAAAATGTTTACATTTCATGAGAATCTGACTTTAATCCTTTCATTGAAAAGTTTTTACATATACGTACATACTTATACTAGATCAAATCATGAAGTAGATATTTGTTTATAATTCAAATATATACTATATATGATTATTCTAGACATATTTTCGGTAATTTTTTTTATTCAAAAATATTTTTTATAAACTTTGAAAAATGTATATCAATGTTCTTGGTATATAGTGTTTAATATACAAGAATCAAAAAATCATGATGATGACGATACCAGTCAAAATATAAAAATAAAAACAAAATAATAATTCAAATTTTCGAATCTTCTGAATCGATCAATCAAGATATTTTATATGTACATACATGAACCTAAACAAAAACATGTATGTCCATTTATACATATATATGTATGTACATTAGAATACGCATACGAATTACAAATTCTACATACTGTATAATAATTTATTATATGTTACGCATACGTGATACATAAAGAAAAAAATTCATATAATTTTCGATCCTTGAAAATTGAATTGATCGTCATTATTTTCTTCTAAATCATTTTCTTATTTTTTTTTCTTTGTTATTTCTTATTTCAAGGTCTTAGAAAAATCTTGAAATGAAAGAAAATAAATGACTTTATAATATACTTATAGTTACACGCATATAATAATATATATATACTCATATGAATTTAAACATATTCTGATTAAATGGTCTTCTTTTTCTTTTCAAAGACATATTCAAGTACCATCTTGAAAAAAAAAAGAAGAAAATAAAATCTCTTTTCTAGAACAATCATAAAAATCACCTTTTAAAAAAGGCAATTTATTACTGTATTGAATACAAAATTATTGTATGTGAATTGTGAATGTTAATAAACAGTATAAACATTTTTCTGGGATTAGTTTACCTCTTATCATTTGGTAAGACATACTCTTAAAATAAAAGTATATGATGTACATGTGCTTGTACCAAAAGTGAAAATGTAAATACCTTAATAATAATTCACGTTTACTTCATTGTTATATGAAAAATATTTTTGTTTTATTTTCACACAAGTACACTTAATATAAAAGATGCAGGAAAGTCAAAAATATTTAAAACAATAAAAATTATAAATTGTACATTTTATGCATTCTTGATTATATTGCTTTTAATACTCAAAAAAAAAAAAAAAACAAAAAAAAACAAAAAAAAAAACAACATTCAAAAAAGCAATTTTTAATCTGTGTACCTTTTCATATATTTATAATATAATCACATAATTTACAATCATATAATAGTTAGCTCTCTAGAGTGACTTATCATATTGTCATTAGTTAAAATGAATGATACCAAAAGTGATATACCTTATATTATGAGTTTTATAAATCATGTTTTACTGCTAGTATAAATTTTATTTATTCAATATTTTACATTCAACAATATGTAAAGAAGATGACAAACAACAAAGTTACCGCGATCATTTAGGAGCAAAAAAAAAAACACACAAAAAAGCACACCATGAAAAATGTTTACAAAACATCTTTTTCACTTGAACAAGGATTTGTAGATCTTAAGTAGCGAAAATTTTCTTCTTAAAAAAAAAGAACTTAAGTAAATATGAATTGAAGGAGGATATAATATGGTGTTGATGATAAAAATGTGACGAATTGTTCAAAAAAGAATTTTATCTTTTTTTTTCTTAATTTTTTTTTTTTTTTTGTTACTGTTATGAGCTATAAATATACACACAATTATTTTTTGTTTACCACCCAAGTTGTTTAAAAAACAAACATGAGAAAAGAAGAAATAATAATGAAAATTGAAAAGAAATCTTTATTTAAAAGGATACATAAAAATGAAAAAGGAAATGAAATTTTTATCTTAATTTTAAGAATGACTGTTGAAGTAGTTTATTTATGTATTTATTTATTTGAAGATATATATACGATGTAAAATATTTTGAAGTTAATTATTTGGAAATAATCTATTCAAAAAAGGATATATTGTACAACAAACGTATATATATATACGTATGTACATGCCTATACATATAAAAATAAGTATGTATAGTAAGGAAAAGAAAGAATATTATATTATATGATATATGTACACAATGATAATAATACGATCCTTTTTGTTAATCGAATTTTATTTTCATTTATTTGATTACAAGTTAATCAAGTGTATTAAAAAGGAGCTATTAAAAATTTCATAAGTAATTCATTACGAAAAAGACAAATCATGTTTTTATTTTATACAACTCAATGAAAAAGAAAGAAGATGATAAATGATTTAAAAATTGAATTTTCTCAAATTCATTAGAAGGTTTCGGATGATGGTAAAATTTAATTTTATTCATTATAAGAAATTTTCCGTTAAAATGATATGTAAGGATGATTGAATAAAATCATTTTAAGTAAAACGAATTTTTCTGACATTATATTTAAAATTTATAGGAAACCAAACATTTTATGTATATTCCCTTTTTAATCTAAATTTTAAATTTAATTATTTTTGAAGATAATGGAAAAAATTTTTTCAACTTAATACATATATGTACATAGATGTATGTATTTGTATAGAATTTACTATTATTATCCGGTTAACAACATCACTCCATTATATTTTAACTCTATACCCAACAACTTTGTCATCGTCTATCAGCAGAACAAATTTTTTAAATTTTACTAGATAAACGATATATAAGAAAGAATAAACAAAGACTCTTCCTGCTTCTCTTTTCCTTACATCGTAAATTTCATATTCTGGACTAAATCTTTTTCTTGCCTTCTTGCTTTCAAGAGCGAGAATCACATGGAAGGAAATAAAATTGAAAAACAAAAAAAAAAAAAAAAAAAACTCGAAATCAGGAAAATATCAAATTGCCTACTCATTTCAAGTATGCATCCCATATACAACACAACCTATAAGGAGTAGATAAGTTTTTCTATTTTCTTTATCTGGTGTTGGAACAATTCCAGAAGAAACCATATTTTGTACGTACATAAACTTGCACAATACATTGTGTTAATTTTATGTTTTTGTCATATGATATGATTTAAAAAAAAAAAAGTACACGTATTAAGAAATGAAAATATCTAACTTTGATTTTATTTTTATCTCGTATTACACTGAATACATGAATAAAATGAGAACTCAAATATATAAAATTTAATTAAAAAAAAAAAAAAAAAGAAGTGAAAAATTTGGATAAATTATGAATTTTTGTTATTGCAAAATTTCTATGTGAAGTAAATTACTCTCATATATTTCAGATTTTTATTTTGCATTAACTTTATTTTAGTATTGTACTAAAAATTAATATAATGACTTTAAACGTGTATTATTCTCGGAGTATTAAATTTTGAATAAAACAAGAATTATGCTAATTATAAGAAAAGCAGTTCAAAAAACAGAAAAGTATTAAGGTAGAATGAATTTTATTTATACCAATCTATACCCTATTACCAGAACCACAGTATATTGTACCATACCACATTTGTGTGCCAATAACTTATCATATAGGCCTATATAACTTTTATGCGGTTACAATCACAAACAATCCATGCTATACTTTGAATGACATTATAACTATACATATACATACATACATTTATATACATATATATATACATAAGGGATTAAAACATAACTGTCAAAAAGAAAACCACAAAATATTTGCAAAAGAGATACACAGGTTAAAATCATTTTTAAAGTGAGAAAACCACAAGCAAATCACATTTTTTTGAAATTGAAATATATATTATGTACGTATGAAATGTATTCTTTAATAACAATAAAATATGTACGTACATTTAAACAGTATGTAAAATGAAAATTTTCTTTTTCATAAAATAATGAACAAAGCATATGTAATAATCCTATCATCATTAACAAAAAAGATATATGACTATACTTTATATGCGTACACAATACGCATTTTTTAAATACAATTTATACATACTTGAGAAAACAGATTCTCTTGAATTTTATTTTGAGCTAATTTTAATGAGCTGTAAAAATGTATTTTCATGATGAAAAATAAATGTCTAAATGTAATGAAATGTAAAAGAAAATTTTTGTAAATGATTCATATTTTATGGAATTTAAAAAAAAATTATTTAATGTTGGGAAAAGTATTTATATTGGAAAAAATAAGTATGCACAGTTGATAAATTATGTACGGTAAAGTAATGGTATGATGCACAGAACTTATTTTATTATTATTGTTATTTTTATTTATTTTTTTTTTCCGTGTAAAATTTTTGCACATGTTCCTAATATATGCTACATATTAACAATGACATTGTTTTAATATAGTCATTGCTAATATAGTAGAATGATTTTATTTTGTTTTTAAAAAAATAAAAATTAAAATAAAATAAATTATAGGAGTAATGTTGCCTGAACGTCTTACATAAAATGGAAAAACTGCATTTTAACATCAATTAAAAATTTTCAAAATTAAACGATATACCTATAAAACAAATACTTACATCAAAAATAGAACAATCCAATGTACATAAGTACATAAGAACATTTAAATTTTAATCAGATCAAATTAAACATAACTAAGAATGTAGCAGAAAAACTACCATAAAATTCTCTATATATGTATTCGCAAGTTCTTTAACCATTTACACATGAAAATTAAATATCTTGAAGGTGACGTGTTATTTCTTTGATTACGGGTGGTCAAGTTCGGTGGTTTTGTTTTATTTGTCAGGTATCCGCAATCATAACTTTTAGTATCACGAATATATGTACACATATGCTTGTACAAGCAATATACTGATATATTGTGCACATATATACGTATGTACATGTTAAATTGCGGCATGACGGCTATCACTTTATTGGTAATAAAAAAAAAATTTTTTTTTTCTTCCTTGAATAAAACCAATTTCTTGTGATCGAATACATTGCTGGTGGCCTTAACATATTAATAAAGTATATATTTTCTTATTCATTCTATATATACTCTAAAAACTAAACAAAATCAAAAACATATAAATTAAAGATTTTTACATAGTTTCGACACTACTAATTGATAGCAATGAATTGTTATTTGAATTTGCTAAAAATATGAAACTCAAAATATACTAATAATACAAAAAAAATTTTTTTTTCATTCACTGGAAATAGAACAAAAAAAATGAAGAAAAATCTGATTAATTTCGAAATCCTTTGTATCTTTTTGTTTATTCAAAGCTGTTAGTTAGTGAATTAGTGTACGTTTTTTTTTTCTAATCTGATTAAAACTATACAATAAGTATATTGGAAAAATTGATTTTGTTTATTATGAAAACAAATTGATTTATCATTTATAAATCTTAAGATAAACGAATATGCCGCAAAAGATCTTTAAATTTGATGGATACCATGATCAGGATAAAAATGTTTTATGATATAAATTTAGATATTAATTGAATAACATTAAAAAAAATATTTGATGTTCATCATTCAACTTATTACTTTTTTATTTTTATTTAAACTATAACATGTCCTCATTGCAGTAGAATTATTATAGATTCATTCCACTATCATACACTCAACAAATTGCTTTTATTTAAAATTTATATAAAACCTACTTAAAAAGCATTGTTTTTTTTTTGTAATGAAAACAATAAAAGCCTCAACTCACTTATATAATGACTCTCTTTAAAATGAACTTATTAAGATTCTTCTCCATAAATATGTGCAATTATTATCAATTATTATTTGTTCATTTTTTCATTTTATTTCGTTTTCTTTTATTTTTTATTTTTTTTTAATAAAACAAAAAAAAAGGAAGAAAAATCCAATAATCACTTGAAAATAAATTAATGGTAAAAGAAAAGTAGAAAAAAAAAATTAAAAAATGTATAATAATACCTAATGACAAATGGATACAGAGTCATTGAGAACAAATGCACATATGTACATACATAACGTATGCATATATGTATATATATACATAAGGATGAAATGTACTGTATTATCCTGTAAATCAATGTACAATATTTTAGCCAAGTTTTAAATATGCATGTATTCTATAGAAAAAAATATAAAGACACATAATATGTATATATGTATGTACATATATCCTTTTATGCAATTCAACGTGCCTAAAATAATAAAAGTAGGTACATACATATGTATTATACAGTATACATTTCATTGTAAAAATAAAATAAAAAAAATAATGACAATATAATGATAAGAAGAAGATGAACGGTGGTATTATCATCGTCATCATATTTATAACGATGTGATGATGATTATGATGATGATGAGATGAGGATGACACTGGTGACTGACAATGTGAAATAATAAAAAACAAAAACAGCACTCAAAACAAAACACTGTTTTGTGTTATACATTTTCTGTCTGATCGGAAGGGTACGAATTTCTGCATCATTTTTATTATTTTTTTTTTTATATTCAAGTACTGTCTGCTCTGTGAATTAAAAGCACTCAAAAGTGTGACAAGCAAATGACAAAGGACTTTTTTTTCGTCTTTCTTTCTTTTACAGATAATGTGTAATAAATTGCACATACGTACATTATACAGTACAGAAAAAGAAAAAAATAAATGAAAATAAATAAATAAATAATAACACCTTATAATAATATTTTGAATTTAAAGAAAACAAAATGATTAAATTAAAATTAAGTCTGAAAATCCTTGCAATATACAATGTACAATTCATATTCCATAATAATAACAGTTTCACCCCACCCAATGAGAAAACTTTAAATTAAGTAGACAAAAAAGTTCAAAATAAAAATGACAAAAAAAAATAACAAAAAAGTATTATTGTATTGCTTTTCATAATGTATATATAGAACTTAAAATATACGTATATATAGTATATATATAAGAAAAGAGCATAATAACAGATTATTTTCATAACTTTCATAATTTATAAATTACCTAATGGAAATTGTGTACATTATACAATGCAAATAAAAAGCAGACTTCAACCTTATATGTATATTATTAAGCTTGATGAAAAAGAAAATATAAATTACCTTCGTTTTTTTTTCTTCTTAGTGGTAAGATTTCAACCTTTTTTATGCTTATGTTTTCATTTAAATTTTTTTTCTTATTTTATTTTATTGTTAATATAATGTATGTATGCACATAATCCTTAAATTCAGTTTTAAAGTAGAAATGAAGCAACAAAAAAAAAATACAAGGAAAAACTTTTACTTTTCTGCTGTTACTTTGTGTACACTGTTTTTTTTTTTTTTTTTTTGGTTCTTTAATGTGCAATAACTGTGTTTCTGTCTATACGTGTGTGTGTGTTTTATTTAACAAGAGTAGGAAAAATTCGTTAACTAATACAAAAGGAAATAAAATTGAAAAACTTCGGTGATAAGTGTGCCTATGCACTTTATCAGATAGGTATATATACACTATGTTATTATATATGTTAAGTTTGTGTGTATGTTATGTTTGCACAAATATAACAACTACTAAAATAAATAAATTTAAAAAAATATATGTGGAAATGTACATATACATATATGAAATGAATCACAAAATGACACAAACAACTTTAATACTGTTCTATCCTTTTATGAATAAAAGGATCTGGACGGCACACAGAGCTTTTTTTTCATGGGTGGATATTTTTTGTTTTTTGGTTTTATTTTTATATTATTTATTTTTTAATGATTACATTTTTATTTAAAATTCACTTTTATTTGACTTTTATACTATATTCCTTCACGAAAAATTAATAAACAATCCTTTTTTTTTATTTTATTTTTTCTTTAGCAATTACTAGAGGTATTACTGTATTTTCAAAATATTATCATGTTTTGTATCATGAAAAATGCACATAACTAATAAACAAAGAAAATTTTATCAAATATTTTATTTATTTTTCCATAAAAGAAAAATAAATTTCTAACAATGTTTTTTTTTTTAAATTTTTTTTTTTTTTGTTTACTTTGAAACCTTTAACTATTATTGCTTTTTTTTGGGAAAAAATTTGTAATTTTATTTTTCAAAGTTAATGATAATGAAAAATTTTATGAAAAATATACAATATGTAATTTGTATGAGAACAAAACTAAAAGAAACTATATATGAATGAATTTCCTAAAATGGTAAAAACGATAATGATAAGGAAGAGTCGATTTTGAGATGATTTCAACGAATGACGATGATGGCGGACACTGAACCCTTATAAACGAGGGTAAAACTTTGTGTTGTGTTGTGCACATTATATACGCAAGGTTGTTAGTTGAATTAGATATACATAGGTTTGTACAATATGATAAATATAAATGTGCCTTTGAACGTGCATGTGTAAAAGTTTAGTTAATTTGTGTGATAAGTAAGAAGAGGCTTCCAGACTATGTGCATTATATGTACTAGTTATGTATGGGTGTATGTAATCATATGGAAGTTAAATATTTTATGAGCATTTGAAAAATTTTAGATAAAAAAGAATCAAAGTTAGAAATAATATTCTTAAAAAATTTCTTTAAAGTGTTGCTGTTCAAAAGTAAATTTTTGCATTAAAATTTTTAAAAAAATTGTTTATAATTATCAAAAAATAAAACAACATTTTTTTTATTAAAGGAATACAGTCTATTATTATTCCATTTTTTTTTTTCTCTAATTTATGCAATTTTGTTTTTTATTTTAGTTTTTTCTTTTTTGCATGAAATGCGCATGTACTCTCATTTTTTTTGAGAATTCTGAAAATGAATGAACTTTTATCATACACAAAAATACGCATGTATGAATGTGTATGTATGATTGTACATGGATATAAAAAATTATCTATTCGTATAATATGATTTTTATTCAGGAGAAGAATATTTTTTATACATGTAACGTTATGTTTGTATTTATAATAAATTTATTGCAAATATGTGCATGCAATAATTTATATTATAAAATTTACATCATATTCAAAACATGAAAGTTTCATAATTTACATAAGTTTAATAACACTTAATAATTGCACTTATATTTTTTAATATGCACATGCAAACGCATACATTTATTATTACAATTTTATGTTATTATTAAGATAAGCAGTAATTGCATTAAATTTTTAAATATCATGGCAACATAATATTGTGCAAGTACATATGTGTTGGTATATAATAGATATCATTAATTTAAAAACTTTATAATATATAATTAGTGATAAAATTTGTATATGAATGAATATTTGAAAGAATGAATATTATAGAGAAAAATTAAAACATTTCCGTTTACGTTATTATCAAAAGGATAAAAGGAATATTTATTTTAAGATGGAAAAAAATTTTTTCTTATTCCTTTTTATCATAAATTTTCAATTAATATAGTAGGTACCTTTATTTTAGATTTTAGATGATTGAATACAAAAAATAAAAATTACATCATTACAAGTTTTCTTGAAGAATTTCTTCTTTTTAAAATTTGATATTCAAATAATTATTTATGGTTTTCTCCATTTACTTAAAATTATCATGCTAAATTTTAGTGTTTTCATTAATTTGCTATTGTTAGTATATAATGTATTATTACTAAATATTAGGATAAAGTATTTTTAATGGTATCTATTTCCATTATCATGAAAATTATCATGAAGATTATAATGAAAATTACACTATAACTTACCTCAACATTTTCAATATCAAAATATGATAATGTCTTCTTAGTTAATTCAAACCATCGTAATTTATAATTGACCGGTGTAAAACGTTTTTTATTTTGTGCACGTTTTATCATTGAGCCACTTTTTATTAAATCATAAAGTCTTTCAGACATTTTTTGATTATTATAATTTTTCATTGATATTTTTTTATTTGTTTACTTAATTCTTAAGGAAAATTAACTTCTTTATTCCAGATACCTATTCATATCAATATTGGAAAAAATAGAAAAATTGAAATTTGGGCTTTGGATTCTATTATAGAAATTATTTTATATTAATTAAGATTTGAAAAACGTATATCAGAGAATGTATACGTAAGACGTTTTAATTAAAAATTTTAATTTTCAACGATAAAATAATTAATTTCATATAATTTACTGAATTGTATTTTTTTTTGTTTATATTTTAAATTTTCTGTTTTGTTTTCTTTAAATGAAATATTGTACAAATATTGTGGTTAATTGAAACAGAATTAATTAAAATAGAATGTACATTACATGTACAATTGTGTTTGATACAACAATTCATTTGCCCGTATAATATTATATTTTATGTTTATTATCATACTTGATATAACACATGTCTTGGACGGAAATAATAAAATAGAATTTTTGTTTTTGTTTAATTTTATTTATCTTTATTTCTATTCTTTCTAATCTTATCATCTATTCTGTTGTAGATTTTAAACTTCCTATGTACATACATAATTATTTACTTTCCGTTAATTATTCTAATATATGTAATATATTAGCAACATTTTGTATTAATTGTGTCTACTCTATATCATCATACATATGTATAATGTATATGTACATGTCATTATTGTTTACAAACAAATTACATCTGCTTTTTATTTACAAGTAGGTAATTGGTTTTTTGTTTTTCAAACAAATTTTTTTTTTGTTTGTGATGAAAAAAAATAAGTGTGATGCACATATGTACACGTGTATGTATGTGCGTATACGTACATATAAAGTGTGTATTGTTTTAATGTAATTTTAATTATTTATGAAAGAAGAGACTAAAATATAATTAAAAAAAAGCACGTGCTTTAATAAACATTTATTAAATATACGTATTTAAAGTAGATACTAAGTAGCAAGATACTAATAATTAATTTTTATGCAATAAAATAAAATGAAAAAGACATTTTTTATTTATTGTGTCAGTATAAAAACAAAACGAAATAAAATATTATTATTTTAATTTATATATACAAAAATACATTTTATGGTCTAATATGTACATTGCAATAAAAAAAATCATACATTCACCTGTATCAGGTAAAAATCATTTTTAAAATTTAAAATCATCTTCAAATAAAAATTAATCATATACATATATACATAACGTATGAACGAATTAAAGTCCAAAAAAATAAAAAAA
Organism: Anthrax anthrax; assembly: GCA_963971155.1. NCBI lineage: Eukaryota > Metazoa > Arthropoda > Insecta > Diptera > Bombyliidae > Anthrax > Anthrax anthrax. The sequence goes on from OZ020119.1 coordinate 27,629,626, forward strand.
TAAAAAAACAAAAATTTTATTTAAAAATAAATAAATAAATTCCAAAAACCCAAAACAATCGAAAAATAAAATATTATGTGCACATATATAGGTATCGTGTTTTTAAATTATATAAATGAAAAAGCAACAATTTAAAAAATAAATAAAAAAGAAAACCAATAGAAATTTTTTTTTTATGACTATTGATTTGATACCCAAAAAGGCTCCGCTTATTGTATCTTTTTTTCGCAGCACAAAAACAACAACAACATCAATAATCGCTATCGTACACAGCACACAAAAGACAAAAACATACGAACTGTAAATAATTTTTTATTGTATATATTACCACTTTAGTTATAGAAATTTTTGTTATTGTTTTACGTGTATTATTAAGAAGTGTAATTTAAAAAATTTTTAACTTTAATTTTTATTATTCATTTACTTTTGTTTTATTTAATTTTCAAGAACAACACGCACACACATACACAATTTTATAAAAAATTTTATTACAAAATAAAATAAAAAATTATACAATTATTAAATACATTTTATTCGTATTTATTTTCAATAAATTTTTAATAAATTTAACAACAAAATTTAATACTACCCCAATTGCCGGCCATATTCTTCAATCAACTGAGAAAAAAAATGTTAAAAAAAAACTAACAAAAATTTATCTAAAAATCTTTTATTTTTTTTAACTTTCTTTTCTTTTATCTTTTATTTCTTAAATTCTTCTTCTTTTCCAAATGAAGTTGTTACTTTATAAATTTTACTGTGTACATTCCATTTCCAGTCCAAAATCAAAGTTGAAAATAAAACAAATGTTTGTTAACATAAAGAAAATTGGATAAAGACAAAATCGAAAACTGCAAGAAAAATAAAAGCAGTTGATCACTTGATGAATGATATTGAACAAAACAAAAAACAAAAATTACAGTCAAATAAAAGAGCGATAGACTGGAAAAAAAATTGTCCATGTCATCAGCTGGTTATCAATTGGTGTTGCTTTTATCATCCATTCATGGAAGTTCATTTTTAGGTTTTTGTTCATAAAATATAAATATTAATTTATTTTAAAAATAGAAATATTAAATAAATACGAAATATTCAAACATTTAAAAAAAAATAAAACATTATCAAATTTTAAAATTCTTATATTATTATCTTTCTCAGTATTTACATAATTTCCGAAAAAAAATTAAATTTTGAAAGCTTCTTGAGTTGAATTGTTTAAAAAAAATTATTGTTTTTGTTCCACACTGTACTACTTGTGTGTGTTTTGTTTGATTATCATTATAGCGATACTATGTTTTACATCGAACAATCGATCATCTGTTGTTGATTTGTCTTTAAAATTATTTAACTTGTGATTTAACCAATAATTGACACGATAGAGGAGCAGAAATCCAAGATCGTGGGTTTTTCTTTTGTATTGTTTTTGTTTTTTGTATTAATGATAACGTGGCACAAATAAAAATAAAATTATTTTGATAAATCAAATAGAAATTTAATTCATTTCGTTATAATTAGTTTGTCATTTTGGTTCTACAAAATGACTTTATTTGGATTCATTCAATTCATATTAACTGTAGGAATTATACTTTTTATTGTTTCTTGCATTGTGGTAAGTAAACAAATTTTAAATTTTGATTTAATCAAATAATTAAAAAAAATTCATTTGAAATTTTCAGTTAATTCTAGTACAAAAATTAACGATAGAACCATATCCAACTATTAAACGTCATAAAGAAGAAACAACATTTCTTGATCCAGAAACTGTTGATCAAATCGAATTCCCTTCAATTGAAGATGAACCGACACTTGAATTGAGTGTTATAATTCCAGCATACAATGAAGAACAAAGATGTAATATGATCTCATTATTTTGTTATCTCATATTATTATTATTATTATTATTCCTTTTTTTAGTGCCAAAAATGATGGAAGAATGTTTAAATTATCTTGAAGAGAGGCGTAAAAATGAATCATCATTTATTTATGAAGTAATCGTCGTTAGTGATGGTAGTACAGATAATACTGTTCAATGTGCTCTAAATTACACAAAAAAACTATCAAGTAATAAAGTTCGTGTTCTAGAATTAGTAGAAAATCGGGGAAAAGGGGGTGCTGTTCGATTGGTGAGATTATTTTGTGGCATTCATTTTTTCAATAAATTTAAATTTTAGCATTTTGATTTGTAGGGAATGTTATGTGCTAGAGGTAAATATTTGTTATTTGCTGATGCTGATGGAGCCACAAAATTTTCTGATTATGAAAAATTAGAAAGTCAAATTAAACGAATAGTTTTGGGTAAGAATTTTTAGCAACCTGTAAATTGTTATGGTACTTTTTTACCTTCATTATTTGTAGATTGGCAAAAACCAGCTATAGCTATCGGTTCGAGAGCTCATCTGGAAGAGCAAGCAATAGCTACACGCAGTGCATTTAGAACATTTCTTATGTATGGATTTCATTTTCTTGTATTCCTGTTTGCTGTAAAAAAAATTCGTGATACACAATGTGGATTTAAATTATTTACAAGATCATCAGCAAGAATATTGTTCAAATCATTGCATGTTGAAAGATGGTAATTAATCAATCAAAAGTTCAAAAGTAGAAATAAAAAAGTAAAAAATCCTTTTGTGTAGGGCATTTGATGTTGAATTATTGTACATTGCTCAAAGATTACGTATTCCAATTGAAGAAATTGCTGTTAATTGGACAGAAATTGAAGGCTCAAAATTACAACCATTCTGGTCATGGTTGCAAATGGGTATTGATCTTTTCTTTATTTGGTTCCGATATCTAATTGGTGCATGGAAAATAGAAAAATTGCATTCAAGATAAGCAGATGGGACATTCCAGTTAAAACACATTATATTCTGTCATTTTAAACACTAGCCTTTGTTGGAATTTTTTTTCTATTTAAATCAATGATGTATTAACATTTAAGAATAACGTACATAATTAAAATAAGTTAAGAAAAAAAAGGCTTGTATTTGTGTATTTAAAAAAATGTATTTAATTTTTCATATACTAAATGAGACGTAATACCGTATAAAAGAGTAATACAAAGAAAAAACTCAGCACCTGCACAAACACAAACATTTATCTTGGGCGTCCCCTACCTCTTGAGAAGCCTCTACCTCTTCCTCGAATCACTTTACCATTAGTTGGTGGACTTTTAGGACGTAAAGCTTCAATACGACTTGTACAACCAGTCGCTGTAGTTTCTGTAAAATAACTGGCATACAATTCATTATTGAAGTTTGAATTCGTCAATTCTGGCCCAACTGTCAACCATCCAGGCCGAATACTAGAATCTCTTCCAAATAAATGCAAACGTCTTCTCCCCAAACAGAAATGCTCAATAATATGGAATATTTCAATGGGTTTCTCAAAACTTCCAAATTCTTCCTCTTCCGATATAATCAAATCAATATCAACATTAGCATGAATAAAATCACCATCAGTCGATCTTCTTACAGTACCTTTAATACCCATTAAACAGTGTTCTTTGGTACGTTGAAATACTGCTTTTGGTTCAAGAATTTTTGAATGACCCGGATTATTGATATTTGTTCGAATCCAACAAATATCTTCACATCGACGAAATCCCCACTTCTTTAAACAATTTCTACCCATATCTAATCCTTCAGAGTTCCCACACCAAAGAAACACAAAACTACGATGAGCAGCTATTTCGCCAATGTCCAAATCTAAAATAAGATAAAAGTTTAAAAACTTTTTAGTTTTACTATTTAGATAATTGCTTTAGGATATATTTTCGTACTTATTATTTCATCCCATGACCAAAATGTTCTTGGACTTCCACCAACAACTGCAACACTAGGTCCACCTCTAGCATATTCTTCTAATGGTGGTTCAATTAAAATTACATCAAATTTTGTTCCCAACGTTTTCAAATCTAATGTTTTAATATCAGCCCTTAAATACATTGGAGGTGTTGCAGTTTCAGAAATTAATTCATCTTTAAGACGTATCAGCTCACGTAATTTCGGATATTCCTCAAACCTATCAGCTAAGCCAACATCACGAATAAAATTTTGTGGACGTTGTCCAGTATCAACAAAATGCTGACAATAATCGTTATGTGGATTTGACGATTGGGTTCCCTAAACCATCCAAAAACCATTAAAAAATTTTAATTTAGGTACTTATTGATTAAATATTCCTTTTTCACCTTTAAAAATGTTGATGAATCTCGATAAAATAAATTCTCAGACTGAGCTTTTTTCGTTGATGTTGCCTGTATGTCATCATCTTCATCACGATTTGGCTTTTGTACACAATATTCTTCGGCTGTACCTAAAACATATTTTAGTTCATCTACGCTTGAAAGACCCAGCTGGAAAAGTAGAAAAGTAAAAAAAAACATGATAAATTAAAGTTGTTATAAGTTTTATGTTTTTCCGTACAGTTTGAGCAAGTAATTTTCTACGTTTTTGTGATCTTTCTTTAGAAATTTTTAACACATCACTCATTTTGCAAATTCGCTACACTATAAGTTAATAAATTTTAAAATAATTTTCTTTTTCAATTGCAAAATTGAAAACTAAAAAGAACATTTCACTCACAGCAATTTTAAATTTAATAATGAAAAATATTTGACAATGACAACAAACAAATAACTAAACAACACAAACGACACTGTATGGTATGAGTTTGATCTACAGTCTACACACAACACAATCCATACATTCATTATCCACATCCTTGTCGTCTGTTACACTGTGCAACATGCTATTAAGTTACGCTAATCGCTGAAGTGCGCTATTTCCGATTTCGCTATCTATATAGCACCTATCCACTACATCACCGGAAAAGAGTGAGTTCTATTTTTAAAATATTGAAATAAATTTTATTTTCGGAAAAGTAAATTTTTTTTATAAACAAGAGTGAACTCAATCTCAAAAATTTTGAACAAAGAACTTAATTTTGTCAGTAGGACTTGAATAATGAAAAGATAAATAAATAAACTAAAGAAAAAAAGAATTAGATTCTATTGTACTAAAAAAAGCAGTTTTGTAACGGACTTTTCCACATTTTTATTTTTATTTTTAAAAAATCTTTATAATTTCTTTTTATATTAATCCTAATCTTGTTCTTGTGAAGTTGTATTATTAAGATGCTTCATGTAAACATCTAAATCATCTTCGGATTCCATGTCTTCATCCATTCTGTCAATATGATTACGATACGATGTTCTATCCACATCGTCGTCATCATCACTTCTATCGAAATATTTATCTTCATCGTCCTGACCAATTTGCCTCAAGTCATCTAATTCAGCGTTATCATCAACTTTGCTATAATCAAAGTCTTTATCTTCACCTTCTAAAAACTTTGTATACATAATTCCAACAAATTCCTGTCTTAACATTTCACGTTCGCCGGCTGTTATGGACTTTTGTTGTTGACCATTTTGATTTTTATGTGACTTTTTAGTGTCTATTTTTGATTCTTTTTCAGTTGACATTGTTGCTTGGTTACTATCATCATCGTCATCAAAATTTCCCCATTGTTTTCTACTTGTCGGAGGTGTTGATAAACATGAATTTTTCTCATTCGAATATTCACTGCAGGTATCATCATACGAATATTGACTTATTGTATCATTAGATATCTGCTGTTGTCTCTCTTCATTTTCTTGTTTTTTACGTAATTCATTCATCAATTCTTTATCATAATTATCTAAGACAATTTTCGAAAATGTTATGTTTTTTGGATCATAACTATCACGAATACGTTTTTCAGATTCTGTTAAATATTGACCAACTAATTGCTCATACAAATGTGGCTCTCTTTGCATCATTTCTTTTTCACTAAAATAATTGTTTTCTTTGATCATTGCTTGCATAGCAGCATATCTTCGATTTTTTATATTTTTATGTCTATGTTCAAGGTTTTTTCGTAAATCGTTTAATAAAAATTTTATTTCATCATCTTTTTCTATGATAATATCATCATACGTTTGACTTTCATCAAAATAATCCAAATGTCTATTTTGTAAATATTTTCCGAAACGTAATAAAAATCTTCCACGATTATTTTCAAGTATTTCTTTTGCAATTTGCCTTTTCTCATCAACTGTTAATTCTGGATCATCAATTTGTTGACTTTTAAATTGTATTTCATTAATTTGACATAAAAAATTTAATATATCATTTTTCAATACGATATTTCCATCATTTGAATTAATTCTATAATCCTCATTGTCGTTATTTTCCGTAACATTTCCTGTTTCTGTTTCTGCATTCATTGTGTCGCCATCATTTTCATTAGCGGTTGATTCGGTAACCTTCTCTGTCATTTTTTTCTTTTTGGAAGTGATTGGAAGAAAAAAACTCAAATACAATCCAGTCCAGTATCCAATTAAAGTTGGTTGGATGTCTGTCTAATATTTTAATGAGTCAGAAAGTAAGAGAACAACAAATTATCAAAGTTGTTGCAAATTTAAATCGTAAATTAATTTTTTTTAGTTATGTGAATATTGATTACTTACAGTGTTTTAATTCGTTAAAATTTATTTATCCAAGTTTTAAAATTGTAATTTTACTGAATTTTATAAAATTAGAAGAAATAAAATGTGTGTATGAACTTTGGTGTAGTTTTTATTTTGTTTTTTGTTTTGACAGCTGATTATAATAAAAAAAAAAGTGGAAACTGGAAAAAAGAAAAATATTCTCTTTGCGAGGGTAAATGTTAGTGGGCTCGAATTATGAAAATATTGTATATACCAAAGAAGTTAGTAACGTTTTTATTTTTCGAAAGGATAACAAATAATTGGTGAGTATTTTTCAAAAGTAAAGAAAATTTCCGGATTTAACTAACCGTTACTTTTTAATGTAACGTATAAATATATGTATATGTATGTGCTAGTATATAATTACATTACAATTATTTTTCTTACAGATTTAGAAAAAAAACTAAAAAATATAGTATATACACATACAAATAGTAAAATGAGTGAAACTGAAAATGTATTCGATGTATGGAAAAACTGGACAAATCTTTGTCCAACTGGATTAACACCATGGATAGCTAATTCAAATGATTTAACACCATGCTTCCAACAGATTTGTCTGCAAATGCCAGTATTTACATGTTTTGCAGCAATCTCATCATATTACTTTGGCTTAAATGAAAGATTATGTATACGTGATAAAATTCAATTACGCTTAATTTATTGTCGTATTATAATTTCATTAATATTAGCTTGCATTCCAATTGTTAGAATATTTTATTTAAAAGTCGATGAAGTGTACGCATCTGATATACTGGTATCATGTACACAATGTATAACATGGATTGTTCACGTCGGTATGCAAAATTTTCGAATATGTTTAGTACAATAATTTATTTAAATTTCTTCTAGGCTATCTTCATACATTACGAAAATATGGTGGATGCAATCATCGTGGTCCGCTTTTTATAAATGTTATTTGGACAGCAATTGTTGTTTTAGATATAGTTTGGTTAAGAACTAGTCTTCGTTATTCATATTGGTCATGGAGTTTAAGCGTTCTTATATTAGACACAATTTATTTTATTACGTTCTTACCGAATGGTAAAGCTAGATATGTTCGTGGGAGAGTAACTGAAGATAATGAAAGAAATCTTCTATTAAATAATCGATACGTTCATTTTAATACAGAATTTGATGAAATGAGTTTAGGTCATGCACAAGATGAAGCAAATTTCGCATCAAAAATTCTCTTTTATTGGGTTGAACCGTTAATAACGAAAGGTGTTAGAGGAAATTTACAAAAAATCGAAGATTTATTTGATCTACCAGATTGTTTGAATATAACGAAATTAAGTGAAAAATTACAACTACAAATTCATAAAGCTAAAAAATTAGTAGGAGCGTTACATAGAGCGTACGGTAAAGAATTTTATGCTATTGGAATTTTAAGATTTATTGCTGATACAGCTGGTTTCGCTGGACCACTTCTGTTAGGTGGACTATTGAGAGAACAAACAACAGAAAATGCCGGCACCGATCTTAAACCTTATTTATACGCTGGTGGATTGTTTATGGCAACAATGATCTGTAAGTAGTTAGAAAATAAAATAAAAATTTGCTTTAGCATAATTTCTTGACATTTTTCAAAGCTGCTTTCTGTGGTACACATTTTAATTGGAAAATGGCTATCGTTGGTATGAAAATGCGTATTGGTATTGTGAGTGCCATTTATCGTAAAACGTTGGAGGCACGAGGATTAGAAAATTCTCGCCCTGAAATTTTAAATTTAATGTCAACTGATACCGATCGTATCGTGAACTCATGTATTAGTTTTCATTCTTTCTGGAGTATTCCTTTTCAAGTAAAAATTATATATTCCAGTAATCTTTTTAAAATAGCAATAAATCCAATTCTTCTAGCTCTTTACAACACTTTATCTTTTATACACACAAATTGGAGCTGCTTTTATTGCTGGCGTTGTATTTGCTATTATATTAATACCAATAAATCGATGGATATCAATAAAAATTGGTAAATATTCTGAGGAGTTGATGAAAGCTAAAGATCATAGATTATCCGCAACAAATGAGACAATAATTGGTGTCAAACAAATAAAACTTTATGCCTGGGAAGATATTTTTATTCAAAAGATACAAGAACTTCGAACAAAAGAAGTTGAATATTTGAAAAAACGGAAGTATCTTGATGCCTTGTGTGTTTATTTTTGGGCTACAACACCAGTATTAATGTGCTTACTCACATTTGGTGTATCGACTTTAGTAGGAAATCCTTTAACAGCTTCAACAACGTATACAAGCGTCGCATTATTAAACATGTTGATAGGTCCACTAAATGCGTTCCCTTGGGTTTTAAACGGATTGATAGAAGCTTGGGTATCAATTAAACGTGTACAAGAATTAATTGATGTAAAAATAAAAAATAAGAAAATATTGTCTCTTAGTTTATTGAAATTTATTTATATTTTTTAGCTTCCAAATCTTGATTTATCCTCATATTATAATCCAATTATTCACTTTTCTGAGGAAGATTCAAAACAATCTATTTTACAAATACAAAATGCTAGTTTTGAATACGATACATTGGCTAAACAGGAATCAGATTTTGCATTTAGGTTAGAAAATGTTAATTTAAATATAAAAAAGGTAAAAGATGAAACCGTTTTTTCTTACTGCATTTCGCTTTATTTATTTAAAATTATTGTAATCTCTTAGGGAGAATTAGTATGCATAGAAGGTCCAGTTGGAAGTGGAAAAAGTAGCTTAATAACAGCGATTGTCGCTGGATTAAATTGTACTGAGGGAACTATTTGTGTAAAAGATTTAAATGAAGGTAAATTATAAAAGATTTCTAAACTTAATGAATTTAATTTCTGTTTTTCGTAATTAAGGATTTGGTTATGTTACACAAAATCCGTGGCTTCAACATGGAACGATTCGTGAGAACATCATTTGGGGATCTGTATTTGATGAACAAAAATACAAAACAATTATTCAAGCATGTGCATTAAATGAGGATCTAGAAACGTTAGGCGGTGATTTAGTAGGTGTTGGAGAAGGAGGACGAACACTTTCTGGTGGTCAAAGAGTTCGTATTGCACTTGCACGCGCTATATATCAAGAAAAGAAAAGTAAAAAAAATCGTATATGATGTAATTATTTTTTATGTGATGATTTTTTGCTTTAATTTTTTTTTTAAATAGTTTATCTTATGGACAATATATTATCGTGTTTAGATGCTCATGTTGCAAATTACATCATTAAGTATTGTATCTTAGGAATTTTAAAAGATAAGACTAGAATAATTGTGACTGAAAATCGATTGCTATTCTATCATGCAAATCAAATCTTTCGGATTGAAAATGGCTCTGTAATACCAAGTAACTTTATGTCGGAAAGTTTTGAATTAAGTGAAGAAGATGTTGATGATGTGAGTTTAGACAATAAAAGAGACGACAAAATTTCGTCAATTAACTTTGAAGGAAATTATGGTGATGACGAAAAAAGTTTAGACAGTATTATGATGGAGGTAAAGAAGTGAAATTTAAGCATAATTCTATTTTAACTAGAAAATTGTTTTTTTTCTTTTGGTTTTGCAGGAATCTAAAGAACATGGAAATTTGTCTATAAATGTAATCGGTACATATTGGAATGCTGTATCTGGACCATTAGCATTCGTTGTATTATTATTTGTGGTTCTTATGCAGTTATCAAAAAATTTATCTGATGCTTGGCTAGCGCATTGGGTGACAGACGCAAATGTGAATCCTCCTTCTAACAATAGCAATAGTACAAATTTTACTTTTGTTGATATTGAGGTCAATAGTACACTTACCTTAGAGTGGTATCTGGGTATATATTCATCACTGGCTCTGGCTAACTCAATAATTACATTGGCAAGAGCATTTTTATTTGCATATGCTGGATTAAAAGCAGCAAAATATATTCATGAAAAACTGCTCAATCGAGTAATTTATGTAAGTTATATGATCCCAATCTGTTTGTTAACACTACTTAATTTATATGTATATTATACATGTCTTTTTATTTTAAATTGTAAAACAGTCAAAATTTTATTTCTTCGACATCACATCAGCTGGAAGGATTTTAAATCGTTTTTCATCAGATACATACGCAATAGATGATTCACTTCCGTTTGTTCTTAATATTTTATTAGCGCAAACTGTGGGATTAATTGGTAATTTATATATGTACATCTTACTCACTTGCTATTTAATTATTAAGTATTTTCTTTCATCTTATAGGAGCAATTTTTATCAGCCTTTACGCGATGCCTTGGCTTGGTCTTATTATAGTTCCAATGGTACCTATTTACCTTAATATTCAGCATCGTTATCGTCATGCTTCCAGAGATATTAAACGTCTTTCAAGCAATGCACTTTCGCCGATTTACACTCATTTTAATGAGACAGTACAGGGTTTGACAACGATTAAAGCAATGCGAGCAAGTCATCGATTTAATCGTGATTTTCATGTAAAACTTGAAGAGAGCATCAAAACTCAACTTACAATGGCAGCAGCTCAACAATGGTTATCATTGAGATTACAAATACTGGGAGCGTTATTAGTGGGTGGAGCTGGGTTGTTAGCTGCAATTACATCAGCTCATGCCACAAACCCCGGTTTAGTTGGACTTTCCATATCTTATGCACTTTCCATCACAGGACTTCTTGCTGGTGTTCTTAATGCTCTGGCAGAGACGGAGCAAGAAATGATTGCTATAGAACGTGTAGATCAATATTTGCAATTAGAACCTGAAGAGAACGCTGAAGGTAGTGCAGATCCTCCGTTTGCTTGGCCTAGTCAAGGTGTAATATGTTTTCGTAATGTTTCCATGAAATACCGTGAACATTTAGTACCAGCTATTATGAATCTGAATTTAAACACAACAACGTATGAAAGAATTGCAATTGTTGGTAGAACAGGAGCTGGAAAAAGTTCAATATTAGCAGCATTACTGAGAGTGGCTCCTTTGTGTTCGGGAGAAATTACTGTTGATTGTGTTAATGTGAAAACGTTAGCATTAAGAGTTCTAAGAGATCGTGTTGTGATAATTCCACAGGAACCATTTTTATTTGAAGGTACTATATTTCAAATTTTGATGAAATTCTCTGAAATTTTTAATTCATATTACTTTTCAGGAACAGTTCGTGATAACCTAGATCCCAGACGACATTACATAGATTATGAAATTTGGAATGCAATTACAAATTGTTTAGCTACCCCACTCGTTCAATCACTGGGTGGATTAAATGGACGTCTCGAAATAGGTGGAAAAAATTTGTCAGCAGGACAGAGACAACTTTTATGTTTAACAAGAGCGCTACTTAAAAATTGTAAAGTAAGTTTTAAAACATAAAATATTTATTCCTTTTTAACGATAATTTTAATTTAATATTTACCACCTTCAAGGTTGTTTGCATCGATGAAGGTACATCAAATTTGGATAAAGATTCTGAAGTTGCTATACAAATTGTTTTAAAAAATGCATTCAAAAGTTCAACGGTTTTATATATTGCTCATCGTCTAGATGGTTTACATAAAATGGATAGAATTATAGTAATGAGTAATGGAAAAATTATTGAAGAAGGTGATCCAAAAGAATTAGCTAATAATCAGAATTCAGTATTTCGTAGTATGTTACAAGAACAACGTAATAATGATTTTATTTAATTATAGTCTATACAATATATCTTCTAGAAAAAAAAAGAAGAGAAATATGTATTTTGTAATTACTTTTATTTGCCCGTTAACATTTTTATATAATGTATGTATAAAGTTTTAATAAATTACAAATAAAACTGTACTGAAAAAAAAAACTAACTGATGGCTATATTATTTCTATAAGATGTCATCTAACACTATTTTTCTTTAAAATTCGCGATCAATAAAACTTCAATATAAGAAAATTCAATTTTTCTACTATCAAATATTTCACTGCTTCTAATTTATTGGGTATATATGTATTCTACTCGGTTCTCTATAAGTATCATAATACTGTTACCCTCATCGCATTTTAGCAATACAAAATTCTTGGCGATGATTGTCATATATCAACACAACTTCTTCCTATGCTTGGTGGTTTATATGTTGGCGGTGGAGGACGTAAATAATTGTTACCAGTATTTGCAGGACTGAAAACGGAATTTGTTTTTTTCTTCTTCTTATAATTATTAACTAAACTATTAAAATTTATTTTTCACCTTTCTGAATGTATACTAATGTTATCAATTAAAAGATTTGGATCCTTTAAACTTTTTAATGTTGTGGTCGGTTGATTACTTGTATCAGTGCATTGAACCATTTGAACTGTTGCTGATCGAGTATTATTTCTATTGAAAAGGAATTTGGTTTTAATTATTTTCAAAACATAGAATTAATTTTAACATGAAATTTTGTTAGAGCGAAAAATATAAACTAAATTAATTGAAAAACAAAAAATAAATAAAAAACGAAAATTCTTAAAAACTAAAATCCTTGGTAAACAACAAATCAAATAAAAATAAATAAAACTAGTTTTAATAAATTAAAATATCACCGTGGACAATAATAATCTTCACAAATATGAAATATATTCTGAAAAAATCTCTCAGAGTAATCATCATATCTAGAAATTAAAATAAAAAAATAACATTGAAATAAATAAAATAAATTAGGGGAAAAAATTAAACAAAATTGTTTGAAAATTCTAAATCTAAAGAATTACTATTATTATATATGTGCTTACAGTTTTTCATGTTGGAAACATAATACAGCTGACAAAATTCCAATTAATATAGCAAATATCATACCAGGTATTGCAAATGCGAATGCAAATTCATCAATATAATTACGTATTGGTACTTCACTTTTATGCATACCATACCATCGACTAACACGTTTCAAATCAGTTGTAAATGAATTTTTTACACCATGATTATGATATAAAATTTCTGGTGCAGATGATACTGTGCTATCAATCCCATCACCAATTAAACGAAAACTACACCAATCTAATTTAAAGCCGACATTCTCAAATAATTTTTGTACCGATGTACGTTTATACGTGCATGTAGTTAATTTATATAATGGTCGTATTTCTTCTTGTAGTTCTTTTAGGCGATCAGAAAATGGTGTATTACCACCTAAATGAACGATAACTCTAAAATAGAAATATTTAAAAATACAAATTATTCTGATATAAGTACAATATCCTTTAAAAATACCCTTCTCTTTGTTGTGGCCTTAATGGTACTCTTCCACCCATTTTAACTGCTGATTCCATAAATATTAAACGTAAATCAGTCTCACTTGATGGCCATAAATCTTTTCGAAAAATATTTTTTAAATTTTCAACACGACCAGGATCCATTAAATGTACCCAATTTAAATTATCTATTTTCATTTGTATTAAATTATTAGCAGAATTTTTTCGTATTATATTTAATTTCAATACAATTTCTCTTGTCTCATAATTTTGTTTATTCAATCCAACAATATCCAAATAAACCTGTGTACATATGTATGTAATATAAATTAATTAAATAAAAGTAAAATTTTAATGTTTATTTTTTTACCTCTTTATTAGCTAAATTTTCTGGTGGTGTACCATATAAAAATCCTGCATGATATTCAGTACTATACATATAACGTAACCATGATGGTAAATCTGGATAACCTTTTAATGATGGACGATATATAAATTGTTCTGTAACACCTTGAAATGTCCAATTAAATATTTTTGGTTCAATTTTTGTTGTAAATAATTCAGATACTGGTATACGATCAATTATTAAATCATCACAATTAATAAAATTAAATAAATAAATAAATGTAAAAAATATCACAGGAATTAACATTTTTATAATAAACTGAGAAAAAAAAAATTTTTTTTTTTTTGTTTTGTAAATTATTGATTTTTCTTTGATTTCTGTTTATAATGAGATTTACATAGGACAGCAGTAGTTTATTATTTAATATTTTTCCACTAGAACTTTTTCTTTAAGAATGTTTATTTTGAAAATCTATTTTTAAAAATAAACATAATTTTATTTTTCTTTTATATAAATAGAAAATAAAATACAAGATATGTATATATGAGTGAAATAATTGACTAAATGGGTCAACGTACACACCTTTCTTTTAAAATTTTGAATGAAATAATTTTGATCCAAAAATCTTTTATAAATGATATAAAATAAAATTCTGAGAGAAATCTAAAATATGAGAACTTCTGCGCATTGAATAAAATATAGTATTATGTAATTTCTAAATTATCACCTTTGCAAATTTGAACTTTGAATTTCAAATTTAAAATTAAAAGTAAACAACACAAAATTCGTTACATTTTTTTTTTTTTTTTTTTTTAATTAATGAATATTTGAAATACAAAAGAATAAATATTTGACAAAGTATTTGTTTTTTAAATTTAAATAGTAAAAATGTTCTTTTACTCGTATTACACTAGTAAAAACGATGCATTATGTATGTTGGATTAAATACAGATCAAATATTATAAACGCAGGATATATGTATGTATGTGTACCTAGGTACATATTATAACGATATCTTTATCTGTTGAATAACTAATGTCTTTATATTTTAGCCCCAATTTTCTATTACATAATATTTATATTTTTATTATTTAAATTTTTTTTTTCAATTTTATCTTGAAAACATTAGTTTTTATTTTATTTTAATTATTTTAAGTAAAATATTCAAATATTAATGCTAAAATTAAAATAAATATTGAGTGAGAATGATATTTTAACGTATGTTTTTTTTTTTAAATTTCCTATTTTTTTTCTAAATATTTTGATTAAATTTTGTAATCAAATTATTAAATCAATTAATTTTATAAAAATATACATATATAGTATATATTTTTTTTTCAATAATTTTATTTTATTTCAATATCATTTAAATACATACTTTGTAATTTATAAATTTGAAAACAAATACAAAGTAAATTGGTTAAATTTAAAAAGAATAACTGTCTTTAATTAAATTTTTATAAATAAAAATATTTAGTATTTCTTTTATTTGTTTTCTTTAGTAATAAAACAGTACAATAATAATTACCTTTTTTTTTTATTCAAAATAATTTATGAACTTTTTAAGTCAAAACTAAAAAATAAACAATTTAAATTTTTGATTATATTTTAAAATCTGTAAATATGAATTCACACTTTTTCTGATTATGTATATATAATTATGCATATCATTATTTTCACTATAGTTAAATAAATTTTAAACTTTAAAATTAAAATTGTACTGTTTTTAATTCTAATTATTTAATTAATTTTTTTCTTATTATACATACACATATTTTATTTGTGTGTTATTTTAGAAATGAAATTATAGAATATTTATACTTTATTTATTATTAAATAAAAAAATCTTATTAATTTATTCTTGTTCATAAATACCCAAATCTTCATTTGGATCACCAGTTAAATGACCAAAATAATATTCACGAAATTCGGTATCATTTAAAATAGCATTAAGTTTTATTTCATAGTGTAAAATTATGTATCCGAGAAGATCATCAATATGTTTCTGCAAATAATTAAAAAAAAAAAAAAAAAAAAAAATACATGAATAAATCATACACACACATCATCAATAAACGATATACACGCAAACGAACGTGTGTATCTATAATTTTAAATAAAATAAAGTAAAATATTTTCGTTTACCTCTAAATACATTCTTGCATTATATATGATCATTTTTAAATCATGGACAATCTCATATATATGATAATATCCTCCAGCATTCGATTTTAATACTATCGATCTAACATCAACGTAACATGGATATTTTGACATAAATTCTGGAAACTATATAAATTCAAGAAAAATAATTTTTTTTTTTGTTTTTGGTAATTTACAAAAATTCATAATTGCTTACATAATTTTTTGTGAAAAGTGAATTGAAAAAATATGTAACTTCTGGAAAATCCATAACGCGATTTAATAAAAGTTCATGAAGTTTAGTTGAACTTGAATTAGTAAGGCATTCATCAGTTGATTGTAAATTTTGATTATTAACTGATTGTAATAATTTTCCAATATTATTCTGAGAAAGTTGTATTTTATGATCGGTATTATATAATGATAGCTCAAAAAGATCTGATGATTTTGATTGATTCGATATCATATTTGATTTAAATATGGGTAATGGCATTTGTGGTGAGTCAGGTAATGATGATGATGATGATGATGATGTTGATATGCAATTATTATTTACTGTTGCTTCAGTTGTTAATAATTTAGGCCAAATAATTTTTGATTTTTCTATATTATCAGCATCAATTACTTTTGGTGAATTCAATTTATCCGTATTATTCAAAACCGAAAGATTACTAGTATTAGTTGGATTATTATAATTATTTGGACAGGAGAATACATCATTAGTTGTATTTAATAGATCTCTCTGGCAAAAATTAAAACCAAGTATATCTCTTGGTACTGGATTATAAATACCAGTCTTTATGTATTGACCGTTATTTTTCAATTTTTCAATTTCAACTTCATTTAGATGATTTCCATCATCTTCGTGATACTCAGAATTTGAAATAGTCTTTTTTGTACTTTCAATTGGTGAACTACTATTACTATTATTCCTGCTGTTGATATGATCAGTAGTACTACCATTACTGATATTATTAAAATTGTTATTGTTGTTATTACTATTAGTATTCATGAGTAAAGAATCTAAAGAACTATCGAATATATTAAAATCTGGTCTATTTATATCGAAGTTATTAAATGGATCTTCAAATTTATGAGTAGGAGTTGAAGTTACAGGATTATTGCCATTATTTTCAGTTTTTTGATACGTCTTTTGAGTTTGAGTCAATTGATTCAATGATATAAATGATTTTACTAATTCTTGAATAAATTCTATTGTTGACTTTTCCCATTGTAAAAAAGATTTTGAAAAATTTGGGCTTAATGAATTTTTAATTTTCATTAAACCTTCTGATGGATTATATACATAACCTCTTCCTATAATCCATGCATTTAAAGTGCGTGTATACATAAATATGAAATCTTTAATTGCCCATGCAGTTCCTTGTGAATTAATATTTGATAACACATTATCGAAACGTTGTACATCTTGTTTGATACGAGCGCATAAACTATCAATTTTTTTAAAGCATG
This sequence comes from Anthrax anthrax, assembly GCA_963971155.1. Taxonomy (NCBI): domain Eukaryota; kingdom Metazoa; phylum Arthropoda; class Insecta; order Diptera; family Bombyliidae; genus Anthrax; species Anthrax anthrax. The sequence continues at coordinate 27,647,286 of OZ020119.1, forward strand.
GACGATGACGATGTATATGTGCTATACGTTCAGCTAATTCACAGCCTCGCATTGCTATACGTACCATCTATGTAATTGTAAATTCACAATTAAAATAGATTCAATATAAAATAAAATTAATAAAAGATTTAAATAAAAATAAAAAAAATGTAAAAATGAAAGAACAAAATGTATCATATGACCTCCATAAATGTGGCTGTGTTCATGCAGTTGAGATCGTTATTTCCTCTATAAAATAGAAATAAAATATCTTTGATACAAATTTTCTAAAAAAGATAGGTAGCAATTTAAATTGTTACCCAAGGTTTAGATCGAGGTTATTTCTTCCTGGCAAAGAATTCGTCAATTCCGCTTTAAAAAAAAAAGTGAAAAAAAAAAAAAAATTTGTTTTTCCTTACATTTCTGATAAAACAACGAAATCTTACGGTTATAAAAGCATGAATAATCCAAATCATTATTACAAGATGTAGGAGATGTCGTATTTCCTGAAGTTATGTTATTGGTACCTTTAGTAGTTTGTAAATCATTTGATAAATTCAAATTACCACAATTAAAATGATTTGGCGTAATTGGTCCAATACGATTGTTGTTCATATTATTATTTGGTATTATATCAGAAACATTTTCAAACGTATTTTCTAAATTGGACGACATATTTCGTGGTAGATATTTTTGTCTAAAAAATTAAATTAAATCAAACAAGAAGACAAACAGATAATTTTTTAAACTGAATTTTGTATTTCAAATAAAATATTACGAATTTTCAAGATTTCTTGAATTATTTTTATGATTTGTTTGATAATTATTATTCATTGGAATCGCAGTAGAATAAGGAGATGAGAACGGATGATGTGAGGTTGGAACGACAATGGGTGGTGATCGTGGAATTTGATGAAACATTAAATTCATTAAATTTGGTTGTAATTGTAAATATGGCAAAGATGTTGTAAATTGAGAACCATCGTAAGATAAAAGTTGACCTGTATCAACTAAAAATTTTCAAAAAAGAAAAATGTTTTTTTTTTGTTTTTTGTTATAAAACTATGAGGAAATAAAATTTTTACATACCTAACTGTTGAACTATTGCCGGTGGTAAATTTATTGGTTGTATTCTATCTAATGGAATATTTGGATTTGGTAGTGAATTCAATTTTTTGTTAAAATTATTTGATAAATTTTCAAAATTTGAATTATTAATTCTTGAGTCGATTTGTGCTTGATTATTCATTCCAAGAATTTAAGATTGGACACTGGGAAAAGGTAAATGTATTCTTTCAATTTAAAATTAATTTTAAAATTGAATTTTTTTTTGTTGAGAAAAAAGAAGAAAAATGATTAAATATAATAAGCCAAGTTGAGCTGATTCAGACCAGACATTGCGCCAAATTAAAAACAAAAGAAAAGAAAAATTCATGCAGACACATGCACACACATATTTATATACCATACATACATATGTACATACATATATTAGTTTTTAAATTATTGGCAGTGGACTTCTTTCAATATAAAAATCATGTTCTAGAAAAGTTTAAATAAAAACACAACAAATTGGGGGAATTTTGTAGGTACCTACATACATACCTATTTTTGAATATAATTTTTTCAAATTAGGAATATTAGTTCATTTTTTCATACATACTCAATACTTAAAGTATTATAAAGGTACTCACATGCTTATAAAATAATAATGATCGTTCAAATTTGCTAGTTTTTGATTTTTTAAGAAAAATTTATTATACTTATTTTTATTTCTTAAATAAATTCTTGTTTTATTATTGTAACTTTTAAAATTATTTTAAAAATTTTCACTTTTAAAAATCTCTTATCAAAATTTAAAAATAATTTACTGCTGACGATTTTATGTAATTTTCACTTACTTGGGTGTAAAATATAAAATAAAATGATCAAATTTTGAATTTTCATCTCCTTTTATATTGTATGTATGTATATGTATGTACCTTTTGAAGTTTATAAAAGAGCGCCAGCTAGACCGTCAAAAGTGTTCGGAAAAATCAAAATTTAAAATGCTACCCAATACCCAAAGAACCTTAATTATTATGTAATTAAAAATAGATGGTTAAGGATATTATCATGTATCACTTCTCGTTCTATTCTCACACTTCTCAGAAAACCCAGAATTTTTAATCTACTCTTTTTTTGAATTTTTATTGTCGTAACGACAATACAAATTTGTAAACTACTAAACGGAAATTTCTAAATTCATTTTTGTAATTTCCTTTTAAAATTTTCATTTTTTCACTTTTTTACTAATACCATGATGACCACGTCAATCGACACTATTACTGATCATCAATTAGCGTTATTAGCGATATTGGTGAAAATTTTAATGATTTAACCTTCACCTTTATCTTTATGTATGTACCTTAATTCCTTTTTTTTTTTTACTTAAAATAACTATTATATTATACAGGTAACTAAGCATGTACATATTCATTTACAATCTAAAAACTCGAGCAAAAAATATTATAAATCAACTTTTTTTAGGACTTACAATTGAGGCGAAATTCAAATTTAAAAATTCATACCAACACATATGAAAGTGTGTGTACAATCATGTACACACATGTTATAAGATCTGATATATAAAAAAATTATTAACTTTTTATAATTAAGAAAATTCTTAAGAACAATTTATTTTATCTTGTATAGTATATTGTAATTTAAAAAATGAAAAATCAAAAGTTTAAAGAAAATTTGTACTGTTTTGAATCAACGTTTCTGCTTGTTTATTTGATTTTTATTATGATTTTTTAATACATGAATACTATGATAAATTTTTAAATTTAAAGATTTAACGGCAACCAAATATTATTTTTAATCGTAGAGTTATATTAATATATATTGATCCAATCTGGTTTGATCTTGATTTAACCTTCATCAATTTCAATTTAGTATGATTAGTTATTTGTAATCTTTTTCAATTAATCACCATTTACGAATGTTACTGTTAGTGTTACTGATGAATGATACCTGGTGATATACATATATAGGTATAATTGCTACTTGACTGATTACGAAAGCAATGCTTTCCCTTACTATGTGCTCACATATATGTAAGTATGTATGTATGTCATGATGTTAAAGTAATTTCGATTACAAATTATACATACACACATGACACAATTTTTGATTGACAGAAAATCGCGCCGATCATGTAATAATTAAAGCAAAAAGTCATTTGTAATTTGTGTTTGTATCATATACATATACAGCATACTGCATATGTGCATAATGTGTAAGTACGTATGCACATACTCATACTTATATATGTAGCTATATGTACCCATAAGTACTCGTATATCGAGGGAGTAAAATCTAAAATATTTTGATTTATTATTTTTTTTTCTTATTATTTAATTTCTAAAATTCTGATCACAATTTTAAAAAAAAAAACACCTAATGAATACTGTGATAATAATTTTCATTTTATTATTATTTATAGGTATTAGAGCATTTTTATTTTTATTACATAATTCATTTTTCTAATTTTTCTTATTATCTAATATTTCATTACCTTTTATAATTTTTTTTTTTTTAAATTTTATTTTGTTTATTCAACAACAGATAAACTGTAAATATTATCTTAATTAATTTAATAATGAAATTTTATTAATGCATTTTATTATACATTTTTTTAAATAATTTTCTAAATTTTGTTTATTTTTATTTCGTATTTTTTTCACACACAACATTGTAATTTGTAATATGTATAGTAATTTCTCATATTTAAGAATGTAAAAATTAATTCATAGTCATATTATAGATGATTTTCATTTTTCTTATCTCTCTGATATTATAGCGTTTGGTAGGTATAGGTATTATAATTACATAATGCATTTTATAGGTAAATACCTATATTGATTTAGTAACATGATAATATGCATTATAGTACACCCTTTCATTTATGGTGTTTTATTTATGTATGCATGTATTTTTATGACCTAGAATCTTTACATTTATAATTATCTAGAAATTTGATTTTATTATTTTTACTTGCATCTATTTTTTTTTTTTTAAATTGGTTTAAAAGAAAAAATAAGAAAATTTTCCCCATTACAAGAAACTATTTCTTTGCTAATGGGTAATCTATTCGATGTTAATGGTTTAAAAAGTCCGAAATATGTGTATAAGAAAATTAAGAAAAAATTAAAAATTTGCATACATAGATTTAAATCTTTTTACTTCTCTAGACTATACGCCTAAAATGTTGTTTTATAAATAGTGAACACTAATTTTTGTTTTCAATTATTATTGTTTTTTTTTTTTTTTTTAAATATTATGTCTTATTTCTTTGCTTATTACATTTTTCTAATTAATGAACATTTTCTTTAATGGGAAAAAAATTCAAAAACAAAAAAAAATGCAGTATTTGTTAACACTTTATTATTACATAACGTGTAGTATGTATTATTTAAATTCTATTTTACCTAGGTGGTATGGATACGATTATTATCTAATAAATCTTTGGTATTAACATTTAATTACATAATTAATGATTTAATCTAAAAATTAAGATTTTCCTTTTTTTTTAAAACTTTATTCTATGCAAATTTCTAAAAATTTTATTCCATTTGATTTCAACAATTACAATTTATTAATTAATTATGTATGAATTTTTTTTTTTTTTTATTACATATTTTCTAAAACGCTTAATATAAATTTTTATTTTTTTTTAAATTTTATGTCTTTTTTTTTTAGCATAAAACATTACACATAAATTGAAATAATACATGTATAATCAAAAATACGTTATTTTAAAATAAAATTTATATCAAAAATTTTTTTATTTTATTGTTTTAAAAAAAAAAAAATAATAATAATAAAGAAAAAAACTTAAATTTTTACAAAATTGTGTAAACGTTTAGAATATAAGCTGATACATGTACATTATGTTTTATGTTTGAAAATGTTTGTTATAAAGTATTCTAAAATTTAATTTATAAATAAAATTAGGTATTTAGACAACAATAATTGTACCTATAAATATGATATTTTTCTGTTTAAATTGAATTAGAATGGAATGTTTTGTAAAAATTTGTGCACGTGCTTTCTTTCATTATGTGCGTTTATATATATTTCTTACTTTTTATTTTTTTTTGTAATTTGGTAACCGAAAATTTTTTTGATTTTTATTATACTTTGCATTTACTCTAGGATTTCATTCCGAGGATCAATCAGTAAAATATTTTATAGAAAAAAAAAAAACAAAAAACAGAAAGAAAAATTCTGCAAATTATAATAAAAATTTATATATTAAAAATAATTTAAACTTTTCTCAAGAATATTGTTGCACTTAATATTATTAAAATTGCTGTTAAAAGATTTTTATATAAAATTGAGGAATCTATTAATGTTACAGCTGAATTACAACCATCAACCTCACAAGAGCAAACAATTTGTCGTCCACCAAATCCAGCACGTTGATAGCAATAATTTTTGTTTGTTTGATTTTCATAACCACAAGAACGAATTACACGATTATCAGCTGGTACTAAAAATTTTCATAATAGATAGAAAGGGTATTTAACATTAGAATTAAAGAAAATGATAAATAAAAATAAAAATAAAGAAAAAAAACTAATTTTTCTGAATTTTGGATACTTACAATTATTTACCGAAAATTCTATGATTTGTTTTATTTTACGACAATAATTAAAACCCTTTTTCTGTTGTTCTTTTGTTAATATTTCGGTACATTCTCTTAAATATTTTTCTGGTGGTTGATCTAAATCACAGCCTGGATCACTATGACTGTTACAATAGTAACATTTAACTGATGAACCTATTCAATAAATAATATTTAAAAAAAATAAAATAAATAAATAAAATTTTCGTACTTTAATTTTCAAAAAACAAAAATTTTGAATTGTGCAAAATGAAATTATGAATTGATTTGTTTTCATTTACATTTTTTTAATTTATGATGATACTAACGATTGCGTATTAATTGTTTCACATGTATTAAAAAAGATTCTAATTTTTTTTTTTTTTTTTGAATAATATTCGTACTTATGTACTCGTATTGTGAATATATTTATTTATTTTTTTTTTATTCATTACAAACAATTAGTACATTTTATTCGTTTATTAAAATGAATTAAAGAAGTAGTTCATCATTACATAAATTTATGTACATACACTGTATATGTCATATTTAAACGCATGATTGAATTTTTTTGTATTGTCTTTTTTATTTTAAATTGTTTATGTTTATTTATTATCATTATTTATATGTATTCTATTATGTACATGCAGTGTATGCGTATTAGAAATTAATACAACAGAAATTTATTAACGATTTCTTGAACTATATAATATTTCCATATTAGAAAAAGTAATAAAAACACAAAAACGTTAGAAAGTAAAATAGAATAAATTATATTGAATTTAAATGATTACTTTAGAATTGTTATATATTACAATCAAGTATAATTTACAATCAATATAAATTTCGTATTTTTATTATAACGATAATTTTATTATACAATGTACTATACATACTGGTATATTACATTTAAATAATAAATCACACTAAAATGTTAAAATAAAGGGTTTTCATGTTATGTTATAATGTACATAAATATGTACATATATATCGGTATAAATCCATGCACATGATCTGTGATCATTCTAGTACATACGTAGGTGGATATAAATATTTATAGTATGACCTCTATAATTTTTCATTATATCTTTATTATCTTTGTAATAATAAATATAAACAAATCAATTAGTTTGTGCAAGTGAAAAAAAAATCTGTTATAACAATTTTTCTTTTTGCTATTATGTATACGTATATTGTTTTCATGTACATTATATGTACATAATAAGTATGTAAATAGCTGTATGTATACACGTACATAATAAAGTAATTGAAAATTTGTTTCATACTCAATTTAAAACGGAAATATAAAAAGATAAATAGATTGTGAATATACTATACATAGATATTTATAATACACATAAATGAATATTGGTAGAATTTTATAACTATATAGTATATAAAAACTTCTGAATTCATATATGTATGTATTCGGGGTACGATAGAAAAAATATTTTTTTGATTAAATGAGATTTAAGATTAAATTTTGAAAAAATAGTGTCGTTCATCTATCACATAGTTTTTTTTTTTGTATATTCATGTATACACATGTGTATTCAAAATTGTATACGTATATATGCATATATAAACACTTAAATTTATATGTTCATACATAATGTATGTATGTGTGTATATATATTGAATATAATTGAATTGTGTGTAGGTGTGTACATTTATTTATTATAATACAGAAAAAAAAATGAAATTCTCATCGTCAACATGATGATGATCATGATTATTTTGATTATTATCATTTTTTATTGAGGAATTTTTTTCGATGATATATAAATTACATGTAGGTATATTAATAATGTTATTTTTAAAATTGAAAACACTTTCAGCTTTATTCTGTTACTATGATCACTATGTGATAATGAAGATGAAAATTCTGTATTTCAATTAATAGACTTAAATATCATAATATGTGTAGTAGATAAATGAGTTTTAACTACCTTATTATTTATTAAACATATTTAAAATTAATTTTACCAACAAATTATTAAAATCGCATTGAATTAAATATTTGTTTGAAATTATTATTAAACTTTTTTAAATTGATGGAATTATGTTCAAAAGTAGAAAATACAAAATTAAAAATGAAATGATTATTCTACTAAATTATTTCAAAGTAAAAAATTTATTAATTTATACAATTGTATGAGTTAAAATTACGAATGCACACATATATGTATGTACATACACAAATGCATGTATGTACATACGCATAATGATACCGTCCATTCTCTTTAACGCGTAACAATTAAAATTATTAGACATTTTAAAGTATAAAGAATATTTTGATGTACATAAAAGATGACCCTGAAGATTAATATCTGAAAGATTATTGTATTAATGTCTAGAAATGCAATATAAAAGGTATAGTATAGTATGCATATGAATATGTTCATATATAAGTATACACAGAGTGGTTAAATGGACAATATCCTACTACATTTTTTTTTTTTTTTTTTGTTTTTTGTTAAAAAGGAAATTGACACTAATTTTTTAATTCATTAATCTGTTCTTGTTTTTTATGAGTATCATTGATATGTATTTAAATTAAAATTCATACTAGATATACACAATCATATGCACAATATAATATGTACATCTCGCTTAGAATATTGATGTATCGTTTGCCTTTTGAGATGATGTCCTAAATTTTATACAAATTTTTATTATCTTAATTTTTGTTTTCTTTTTGTTCAGAGTGAATTTAATGAAAATGAATTCTTTATTCCATTAGATTTTATGAAAAATGCGCATGATCTAAATTTCCTTTATAATATAAAAAAAAAATGAACTGGCATACATTTAAAAAAAAAAAAAAAAATGTTATAAATAAAATTCAAACTCTATGCATCAAATCAATAACCAGAGGGTTCATTTATAAAATGTATTTAAATAAAATATTATTAATAAAATTTTTAAATAAATCTCATATAATATGATAATACTTAAGTAAAATTCTTAAAGAAAAATAAAAATAATCATTTATTTTTTCCTTCTATAAAAAATCATTTCTCTTTGAATATTTAATGTATGTATATATACATACAGACCAAACAACCATTCAAATATTTTATTGGAAAATTATGTTTTTCCTGTTTTGATTTTTTTTTTTTTCCTTCTGTTACCTCTTTGAGTTCAACATATTATGTAATCAAGCAAATGCTAACGTAACAATAATGTAATGTTATAAATATAGAAGAATATTATTTTGTATTTTATGTGTTTCTCACCTTGCTGCACTGTGAAAATTAACAGAAATGCACTTGCTAATATTAATGAATGCATTGTTATACTTATTTTTAAACCTTTTTTTTTACAAGTCTTTTTGTATAGCTGTTATGTGTAAAAATATTTTTCTCTTTTTTTAGAACGTTAAGGAGGATGCTTTGTATAATATTAGATTTTTCTTTGAATGAAAATTTTCACAACAAAAAAAGAAAATTGTTAAGTAATAGCACTATTAATTCTTTAGTTAATATATTTATGTAAAATATTATTATTAAAAAAAAAAAAATCAAAAATACACACAGATTAAAAAAATTTTCTTATGTATATATATTTTCGAAATTTTTATTTAATAAATTTTTGTCTGGAGGAAAAAAATAATCCTTGTTGTTTTGTTGGCTTCTATATAGTGATTTAAAAATCTGATAAGATTTTTTCTTTTTTAAATTTTTGATTTTGTATATTATAAATTTGTGTAAAAAATTTTGAGAACAAGACCCGACCGGAAAATAAGAAAAATTTAAAACAATAAATTTTCTTATTTTTTCCTTTTATATTTAATTTCCTGATATTATACACTTTTTGGATACGTTTATTATGTATTTAATAATCAACGGTATTAAAAATAATATTTGAACCGATTACTAGCTACACCGCGCTTGTTCTAAATAAAGTAAAAATTTTTCATATAATTCCAGAGTACATTGATATGTATGTATACATCTAAATATCTCTGTACATATAATTTACAATCAGTAGATTTATAGTTAGACATTGGATTGGATATTGGACATACAATTTGTACTTGCATGTGTAGTAGATGCTTTACTGGTATATATAATAATATTTTTATATACGAGTATATACATACATTTGTACAAGTAAAATGCAATGTAAAATGTAAGAGATGAAGAGTGAATTTCTTAATAAAATATGATCTGATCATGAATGAGTCTCATTATGCGAAGATTGAGGAGCATATTATATGTATCATATATAAGAATAATATAAATATAACATTTTATAAAAGTAGAAAAATATTATACAATTAATAGACCAGAAGTAGACAAAATAATTCTTAGATATATTAAATGAAATAAAAGAAAATGAGATAGATGTGAAAAATTTTCAGGATATTTTGAAAATTTTAATATTTCCGTTAAAAGAAAATTTAAAGAAGCTATCATTTTTTTTTTTTAAATTATTATCGAAAGATTTTTCCATGTAAAGTATTTAATGGTTTTTTACGAAAAATTAATTAATAAACACCCAGATTATTAATTTCAGTCATTTGTACTTTTCAGGATACAAAATTAACTTGTTTTAAAATTTTAAATAGACGTGTATTTCCAATAAATATTTATATATGTGTTTTAATTTATTTTGTAACGATTTTTTGATAATATTTCTTATTATTTTACACCTGTATGGGTGTTGTATTCAAATATTTATGTATATGTATTTGAATATAATACTTATATAAGTTACGCATTCAAAGTGTATTTACCTTAGATATAAAAAAAAATTAAGGACACGCAACAAATAAAATAAAAAGGAAACTAGGTTTTTTATTTTAATAAATGCTAAGTGTATTAGTATACCTACATGAATAAATTTTGTAGGATGATATTTACGAATGTATGTAGTACAATGAATATAGTACATATATTATGACAATATGTTTACTTATGTACATAAGTTATTTATATTTAAAATATTTATATTCCATAATTTATGGGTATATATACTTGTAGTTACGCACATGACGTGTGTGTTACAAATATATTCTCAAAATAAAAATATATTTTGAATGTAATATGCTTTGTACTAGATTTATACAAGTAAATTAATAGAAAATTAAAACTTTGAACAGCAATTAAATTAAATGTTTTTTTTTTTTAATTTCAAATAAAACGATAAAGAAAACTACGAATTTTAAAAATCTATATGATAAGTAAATATTCCATTTAATAAATTTTATCATTTTGTTTTAAACATGAATGAATAAGAGAGTTTAAAATTTATAAATGAACTTCAATTTTTTAATACCGATTTTTTCGCAAAATACATACAGTTTAACTAAAATATTTCAGAATATTTTAATGAACAACTTCCTTACATACGACTCATATTATGAATGGAATACATGTAAATATTAATCTAATCATCTTATTTAAAGATTAATTGAATAAATTGTGTAGAGAAAAGTAGATGAGTTAATTAAAATACAAAAATAAAAAACATAAAAATCAAATGAAAGATTTCTTTTAATTTTGAACAGTGATACCCAAAATTTCAAAAACTTTTAAATATAAAAGTTCGTTAGTTTTTGTCACATTGGGAAAATTTTTCATAATTTAAAAATTTCTTCTATTAAACTTTTTTTAAATTATTTTTTAAGAGCTTTTCTTCAATCAAAGTCTGTTTTTTTATTTTAAACGGAAACATTACATAGTGCCATCTGAAATTTTCTATATATACTTCAAAGTGGAAATATAAAAGTTTTAGTTGTGTTAGATAAAATTTTCGTTGAATTATTTTCATTGTTATTCAAGTTTAAATTACTTAAATTATTTAAATTACACTGTGATTTCTGTTAGCTGTGTGAATTAAAAAAAAAAAAAAACAGAAAAGAAAAAATGTCTCATTTCTTATTTTTTTTTTAATTCACATCATTTACCAGAAACAACCAAATTTTGTCAGATATAAATGGAAATAATGTAAGAAAAGAAAATAATAATAGAATTGATTTTCAAAAATTTATTGCTATGGAAAATTTATATTCTTTGCTGTCGTCATTATCGTATTATGTAATTCAGTTAATTTTCGTTTTAACTAGTTACGTTGAGTTATCTACATAAAAATGTGATGAGATTTAAAAATATCAAAAAATTTTGTAATCAGGATTATATTAACTCTATATGTTAATTTTATATACATATATTGTATGGAAAATTAATAATGTCCAGTAACTCAACTGGTTAATACAGCTTACGGTTAGTCAATAATGTGTAAAGAATTTTATTGAAGATTTTAGTTTTTTGTAAAATTCAAAATACTTTCAAAAATATAGTCAAGCACGTGTTGAACTACACCACATGAATATCTTTATGAAGTTTGTTGAGACCACGAAAAATAAGCATGATCCTAGGCCACTATTTTAATGTAATTGATGGTAACATCATGTTTATTCTTTGATATCGTGATACCACAAAACATGTGTTGATGAGCGATTCTGTTACATTTGCATAAATCAATAAATATTTATAATTTTAAATATCTATAGGCATTTTGTTCGTTTTTTGAATTATATTATTAAATGTAAATTTTTATAATGATTTTATTTTTTTTTTTGATCATTAGAAAGAAAGCGAAGCAAAATTTCTCCGTATCTACTAGAGTAATATGAATTTTCAAACAATTTATAATTTTTGTTTATGTAAGCATTTTCATTTTTTTTAATTTTATATTTCTTTTTTTTTTTTTACTAGAATATATTTTTAGTACATATTTGTAAAATGTTTAATAGTAACTCATTGTTTATTTATTTTTTTTTTAACTGCTTTTATCCAGATATTTCTTGATGTAACATTTGATGAAGTCGTTTTACCCATACAAATTACACGCCTTTATTTATCCACTGGAATAAATGTATATGTTTGTGTACATACAAATCGTAATACTAGACTTAAAGTGACGATTAATCAAGTTTTTAATTTTATGCAAAATTTTTCATTCTTCTGTGTGATTTTTTCTAATTTTTATTAAATTATTTGTATTGTACATTTTTAATTGAATATATTTTATTTACTTATTTTATTTTATTTTGCAAATGCACGTGTATGTGATTATGTATTCGAATCTATACTTGAACTTGAAATTTTTTAAAATTTAATTGAAGGATACATGAAGGTAATACGTAGTGATCGTCTAGCTCTTCTAGATCGCCTAAATTTTTAAAATTATTTATTTTTTGTTTTTAATCCTATATAACAGAAACATACTATATTACCAAAAAAAAAATTTTTTTTTAGAATAAATATTGAATTGAAAAATTAATTCATTAAAAAATTTGAAACAATTTTTAATTTTGTTTTATTTATTTATACTTGAAATGAAAGCGAAATCATTTAAAAATAAAACGTTAAAAAATATTTAAAAAATATTATAAACAATATGCATACAATATCTGAACACTTATCTGGATGTTATGAATATAAATATTTTTATTAAGATATAAAACACATACGTATGTTCGTATGTGGCAATAAATATAATAAATGAATATATGTATAATGAATAAACATTTTATGTAGGTTAAAAAAATAAATATTAGTTTTTAGTTTCAGTTATCCATCATATATTTTGTCACAATATTATTAAAAAATTTTCATAACTATTTATTTAACTGGAAATCATTTATCTTTGAATTTTCATCATATTTCATATGGTTTTAAGTATTTATCTTTATTATAAAATTATCATTATTGTCGTCATCATCATATTTTAAATTGCATGCTTAGTATTCATAATTTTTTTTTTACATAAAAAAATTTTTCATATATAGTATGTATACATACTTACATACCTACATGCCATAAGATATATGAATGAAAAATAAGAGAAATTAAGTAATAATTTTGATACCTTATCTAAATTCTTATTTTTCTACATGCGAGTTATAATTAAACATGAAATATAAATAAATAGTATAAATACCAGTATACAAAGTGTCTCAGTATAAGTGTCACAAAAAAGATATTTATTTTCACAGCTCATAAATCGTTTTACAAATTACCGTTCCCTAAGAAGAAATACAACAATCACATACATTTTAACATCCTCTTGTACCTTATCTTTTAAACATTCTTTATTTTTTATTTGCATGTAAAATAACATTTATTTAAGTACCCTTTATCAGTGTTTTTAGCCAATTTTCAAATAAATTTTCCTTGTTGACAAAGTTTAAGTTTTAATTTTTAATTTTCAGTAAACACGAAATAAATAATAATAATTCAAAATAAATAGATACATAGTCAGTTATATGACGTCATATTTTTAACATGATTAGAAATTTTCAATGCACTACATCTTAGAAGGAGCGACAATTTTTGGAAGAGGAAGAGATTAAGGTAATGTGAACTTTAAGAATATTGAACTTTGTGACTATTATTTTTGGACGCCCTATATACATGCGTATAAAATTATATTACCTGAACGTGTTCACAAACATTTATAAAGGTTAAATACTTATTTTGTTTGCCAAAATCTATAATCTTTTTTACTATGTATAAAAAACAAAAACTATTTATATCTTATACAAAAGCTTTTCTTTAAAGATATTAAGCTTTTTTTCATGTTTTGTAAAAAAAAAAAAAAATTGAAAAATTAGTTTTTCTTATGCTAATGACCTTTGGAAAATTCACTAATAATTTCATTTAGATATTATGATTAGATATTACAGTTCATATTTTAAAAATAAAAGTAAAAAATAATCTACAGTTTGCAAATTATGCGTCTTAGAACTTACCAAATTATAGATTGTTTTTCTTCATTTGTATAATGCGAGCATTTTTTTTTTTATTTTGGTCAATAAATATAAATGAAATTATTTTTGTCACTTGCTATGGACGAAAATAGTTTTGTATGTCCATTAAAAATAATTGCATTGAATTTACAAAACATAACTAAAATTTAATCAAGAAATTAGTCATCATTTTATCATATTATTCCATATATTATTATACTTACAGAGATGTATATAATAATTGTTATCAATCAAAGGTTAATTTCAATACTAATTATTCTTTACTAAGAAAAAACGAAAATGAAAAAATTTTTTATTGCAATTTAATTGCATTAACTGTATTGAAATTGATATGATTTTATCAATATTTAGACTTCAAAAAGAAAATCCTTCAATAAAAATGAAATTTTAATGTTGTAGATAAGAATTAATTGTTCTAGTTAAATCAAAAACAATCAAGTATCATCAATCCGTTGAAAAATATTCAACAAATATTATACGAGTACTCATGATAATTTTCATGCGATTTGAATATATCTCAAAATTTTAATATAATAAATAATGTTTGTATAATTTGTATAAAGGTCATCTCTGATTAAAAACACATACGATGTCTGTCGAACAATAGATATTTAATTAAATAAAAATATCTGAGATGTATAAATATTTTATATCCATTTGCAAAATGTGTACATATTTAATTTATATTGCAATTCATTATGTTATTCAGTTATAGCAATCAAAATTCAATTATATACATTCTACGAAAAACCGCCTATGAAAAGTATCTTATAATAGCTTCAACAGTATTTTATTCATATGAATAGTTTGATTTTGATACTATTGTAATTTTGAAAAAAAAAAGTGAAGTTATTTTATGATGACATGTTTTAATACTTTCATATGTAAAAGTGTATACATACGTACGATGTAATGTATTGTTTGTATTCTATGCAATATTTTGTTAGTATTTTGTTGGGTGCTATTTTCATACTAGTTAAATCCAATCTAACCCGGAAAATACGAAGTAAATATGTGTATTTCAATATGAAAACGTTCGTATTTATTACTTTTATAGAATTATTTAAACTTGTTTTTTAAAATATTGAAAATAATTTTTCATACAAATTTTCCTGAGCTATATCATTGTACACCAGTACAAATTCAATATACGAGTATAATAGGATCTTTCTATCAGTCAACTTTTCTGCTTGAAACATTTCAATTGAATATCACCATAACAAAATGGTACTGATCTGATATTGACGTTGCTTAAAAAACTTTACAAAGACCTTGTGAATTTTAATATCGTATCATGTCATGTTTTTAAGTGCTTATCAAGTGCTAGCTTATTTCTAATTGCTACAAGCTACAAATTAAGCTGATTTTATTTATTTCTTTTTCTGTATGATCGTGGTGATCAACCATAGTTGAAGACCATATGATCGAGAATCTTTGAAGTTACTGCTTGAAATTCTTGTATTATTTCATTTTGTAGTGAACGTTCGAAGATAATAGATCGTCTCTTTAAGAAGCTTTAAATATAATTAATACAAATATTAATGTTTTGTATTTATTATCAATTTATTCAATTTTTTTCTAATAAATTGTGTATTTTAAATTTAAAAAAAAAATGTAAATAAGTGAATAATAAAAAAATTTAATTAGTGAGTTTTTTTTTTAAATTGAAAATTGTGTGAAAAAAAAAAATTTGTTTGTTTAAATTTGATTAAGTACTAGTTTAAATAATTTTTTTTAAATTAAAATAAATGTACGAATTTTTATTAAAAAGAAATTTAAAAAAAATTAAATAATTTTAATAAGTTTAGGGTTTGATTTTTTTTTTAAATTATTTATTATAGGTATACTATATATGATTAACTAATAAATGAACAAAATAATAATAATAAGATATTGTGAATTTTTCAGTAATCATAAGTGATTAAAAATTTTAAAATTAAAATTTCAAATTTTTAAAATACTCGTAAATAAAGCTAGTCAGGCAGATAGTTCATGAAATTAAAAAGAAAAATCAATATTAAAATCTAAATCTTTGATAAGCTGGGTGTTTATATCTGAACTATATTTTTTTTAAAAAAATCTGAAATAATTGATATTGGAAAACATATTAATAATAATAGGGGGAAAAAAAAATGTTGACTAAATCGCCAAGATCATCATTATCAATGGTAACTAAACGTCTCCGTTCATTATCATCGGCTACAATTACCTATTGTTGTATTTACTTTGTGATATTTGGATATTTTGTTATATCAGGTGAGCACTTATTTTATATAATATCACACAATTACACATCCATAGAAATTTGAAACTATATAAAATATTGCCAATGAGACCATTTTTGTAGTTGTGTGTACACAGACAATTTTTGACATTCATTTGTACATATTTACACATATACTTATCAATTCTGATAAGCGAAATACACATTATTTTTACTTGATGGTATTATTTTGTTTATATATAGTGGTAATAAATTCTGCTAGAAATTAAAAAAAAAAAGAGAAATGTTTTAGCACGTTTTTTTAGTTCTCATACAAATATTACATTTCTTTTTTATTAAATCCAGTTTAAAAATAGTCTACATATAAAAACAATTAATTATAACCAGGTTTTATGGGTTTATTACCTTCCATGTACAAGTTTACGTGGGGTTTATTTAAAAATTTACTTCTTGACTTATGAATTTAACTAAATACAAAAATAACCATTACATGTATGTATTATGTACATGTGCGTAAGAACTAGAAATACCTATATTATTGTTTTGTTCTAACACAAATGAATATGTAATACTATAACGTCTCACACTTATTTGAAAAATGTAGAATAATATGAAATTGTTACTAAGTATTTGGTGATAATAAGTAAAAAATAAAAATAAAAATAAAACAATTAAAAATGATCAAAAACAATTTTAAATGTACTTGGAATTATGAAATAAAATTTTGATTTATGTAAATCTCAAATTTTCTTATCGCATCAATGTAAAACGTATTAAGCATTATATTTATCTATACGAGTATTTAATTAACAAACAATAATCAAAGCAATAAAACATTGCATGGGCTACTGTATAAATGTAATTATTGATAATAATTTTAATCAATTAAATTCAGTTGATTTCGTAATACTATGTACACCACTTTTATTAAATATTTGCATTTGTATTTTTGTATGATATACAAATTGTAAACAAAACATTCATGCAATTTTTATATGCACTTGAAAATAACAACGAAATTTAAAAAAAAAACAAACATTAGACAACAAAAAAAAAACAATCAATGGCCTTAAAGAAAATCTTCAATGCTATGCGTATTATTTATATGTATGTTTTATTTCTCTATAGTAAAAATTTTTTAAAGTATAGAAGAATTTTTATTTTCTTGTTTAATTCATTTCGTGTTTCTATGTGAGAATTTTATCTCACGATCATTTCAATTTTTATGAAATAAAATAAAAATTATTTTATTGTAATAAAATAGGAAGAAAAGCGTGTGTATAATAAAAGTGTAAAATAAGAAATGCGAAATAAGAAATTTTCTTTCAAATGTAAAATGAAAATAAAAAGAAAATTTTCATAAGAAATTAATTTAAAAAAAAATAATAATAGAGATACTATTACAATTCTAAACAGCCAGATCGTATTCTACTAAAATGATGTTTCTTATGCTCGATTAAAATGTTTTTAAAATACATACATACATACGTGCACACATTACATTATTGATAGAACAAAAATAAAACCTAATGCCAAAATTTCAATATAATAATGATCATTGTTTTTATTTAAATCGCGTGTAAATCATATGGTAAAAATTTTTCAAAATTTAAAATTATTTTTATTTATAAATTCGTTTTTTCTTTTTGGCTTTTTTTTTTATCAAGGTTAGTAAAAACTTGATTTAATCAGTTTTACCGGTATACAACTGGTTTAATTTGTATTACATTTTATATCATATATATGTATGTGCAAAAACAAAAAAAAAATTAGCAAACGTGATTCATTGATTTAAATAATTTAATTTCATATATGTATGTAGGTATACCATAATATAAATTTTAAATGTGATCGTCAATAATCTAGAAAGCATGACCATACAATTGAAATTAAATTTCTATGTTAAAATTCTTAATGAATGCAGACATAAAAACATAATGATAACAACATGGAATTTAACCTGAAGGACTAGGTTATTAATTTTGATAAAATAAAATTTAAATTACTTCTACTTTAAAAACAAAAAATAATAATAATTGAATATCAGTAAAATCGAATGTTTTCCTAACATGATAATTTTCAATGATAACGAAACCACAAAAATTGATTAGTTTTTGTTATTGATAAAATTTCCTTTCTATTGATTCATTCATGTATTAATGATTTCCTTGACAAATATAAAATGTACATATGTACTTATATACGTGTAAATGTTATACTAAATAGATACATATGTACATATGTACATAAAAATGCAAGATAAGTATGTTTTATTATTTATTAGATTGTTTTCAAACACAATTTACCCTGAAAACTGATCTATTAGATTACACTGTGATATCCAATTTCAGTTTTGTTTTTATTTTTATTTTGTTACCTTTACCAGTATAATTTCATGTACATATTCGTAATTTAAAATTAAAAATAGATGATAGAAAATGAATTTTGTGGGAAATTGTTACGTAAAAATTTTTTCAAAATGTATATATTTTTTTTAAAATTCATAAAAATAAGCATTTCATGCAATTTACTTTTTATTAAAATTTTGTTTTAGTTTTGTTTATCTATTTATGTACATTCTAATGTATAATATCTAATGATAATGTAATTAAATAATGATAGGGTAAAATATCCGCTTAAAATATGAGAATTTTCAAAAGTTTATTTGCACTTTCCTATATAATTTTTTTTTTTTTTTCAAATAAAATACCATTCAAAGTTATTCAAATTGCATGATTATGCAATTTGATTTAAATATTCATAAACTGATTTTAATCTTGTTCTATTCAAATCACTATTTTATTAGTGTAGACATTTTTGTTTACAATTTCTAATATGACACGTAATAATTTCAAGTATACACGATTTCACTAAAAAAAAAAAAAAAAAAAAAAAAATGCATTCTGCTCCTTCACATTAAAAGTTAATAACTGACAATTTAGATTATAGTATGTATGTATGATTATACAGAAACCTATACTCGTTAAAAAAGAAAGTTATGTAATTACAATATTTTTCATCTTTGATGGAAATAAAATACGAATAATATATTCAAAAAAATATGAGAAAATATATCCAATAAAAAATATACCTATGTATGTGTAGCGACACTCATTTACTTATATATATATTTAAACCAGGTTTTCTATTTTGCAACAGTATGTTTTAATCGTGTCATATCATTAATTTAATTCAAATTAAAACCGTTTTACATAACTGTATATTATATTGTTTTAAAATTGATTTAATTAAAAATAAAAAATAGATTTATGCACTACATACACATAATCAAAATAAAATAATCAATAAACAGAATTTTAAAATAACTTTGCCGTGCATTGTATACATACATATAAAATTCTGATTATTATTATTACTATTATTGCGTGAAAGGTCATCTTTAAATTGTATCGACATATCTGTCTGTAATTTGTAACGTTTGATTTGATTTTAAAAATAAGAATCAAATTTTATCTAATTAATAAAAAAAAAGCACTAACTATACCTAGACTTCACCTACATATGTATCAATCAATAAAAATATACATTTTGTAGTACATTCGTTTTTCAACAGTTACTTACGTATATGACGTCCTCACAAAAAATGAATAAAAAAAAAATTTTTTTTTTTTTTTTTTGTTATTTAAATTAATTACCGTTTTGACGCTTTCAATTACTAATATGTATTATTACACTGTAAATTAAATGTAATTAATTCGATTTAATATCACTTAATACAATACATACATATGTAATATGTTAATTATGATGACACGTAAAAATGTCATTTTTTATTCAATATTTAAAAAAGGTATATGGTACAAAATTTAAAAATATTTACTTTGTTCAAATATGTTCAAATTAAATTAGATAATCTGTAATAAAATTTATAATTTTTTTCAATATAGGTACATACATATATGTAATGTAAATATAAAGTCTTTTAAAAATCACCCAATGTAACGTACATTTGTATATAGAAAATATTAAATAATTTCTATATTATGTAGTAATATTTATTTATGCTTTTAATATACATACATATGTATGTTACGTGTATATATCTAGATAATGATAATATGTGATAATTGATTTTAATAACATTTTTCAAATTCAAATACAAACAATTCAAATAGAAAATTTTCCATAATTTTCAAAAATAAATGAAAAATAATAAACGATAAAAATTTGTAATAATTAAATATATGCTATAGGATTGAACCATATACAAATTTACATGTTTTGAACTATTTTTGTATTATTTACAAAAAAAAAAAAATGTATCTTGAAAAAAAAAGTTGAAATTCAAATTAGACGTTTTAGAAAAAAAAAAACAAACACGCTTAAAAATTTTTTTCGTCATGTTTTAAATTTAAACACATGTGTTAAATAATTTGTATGTTAATTATTTAAAAAAAATAAATGGGGTTTAAACCTTTTGAGATTTCAAATTAAGAAAATCCAGTGTATCCTTGTACAAATGTAAATATCAATCAATATGCACCGATACATGTATGTACATATATGTACATACGTATATAAGTATATGTAAAATACATCACCAGTTATTTTTTTTCCTTTTCAAAATGATGATATAAATGAACTTCTATAGATAAAATTTATTATAGTCATGTTTTCCTTTGCACACTCAAATACATACATAAAATAACGATATTTTTGCGTTATTATTTTATTTAATAGGAGTATTTTATTATCTGACAATAATAATAATTATAGTCCTTCATATACAACATATTTCCATACATAACGTAAAATAAAGTATTTCAATACAGAATAACAAAATAAAATTTCATAAAAACTGAAGGTTGCGAAGTTTATCAGTAAATTTATTCAGTATAAAAAAAAATAAATAAATAAATGCATATACTTATTAAATTGAAAACGCATGTGTACACATCACACATATTAAAAATATCTGCATTGTCTACAATAAGAAAAATTAAAAAAAAAAAAAAAAAAGAAAAGTTAATAAATAAATTTAAAAAAATTTTTTTTCTTATATTTTTAGTTGATGCCATTAGATGCCATCAATGCAATTCATATGAAAATGATGGATGCCTAGGTGTAATGACAAATGATGATACATTTTTAAAATCATGTGATATGAAAAATAATACAAGAGCATTTTGCCGTAAAATTGCATTAACTGTTGAATACAAAGAAGATCATCGTATAATACGTTCATGTGGTTATACACCGCATGTAAATTATACAGAAAGATGTTTTACAGCAGATAATGAAGGTTATTTAGAGCAAGTATGTCAATGTTTTACAGATGGTTGTAATGCAGCCACAACAACAATAAAATTTAATCATAATCAAAATATAATTATATTATTAGGTATTATTTTAATTTATGGATTAATATCGAATTAATATTTAAAATAACGAATGTAAAAAATAAATATGTAATATAAATAAGAAAATTTTTTCTTATTATTAAGTTTATAGTAAAAATATACATATCGTAATTAAGATCATTAATTACTTGTAATTATCATTATGTGTAATATATAAAAATTACACAAACGGTTGTATGTTTAGATGGTTATCTATATATGTAAGTATGTTATATAAGTATCTGAATTAATTTTTTGTTAAAAATTGTACAATTACAATTATTGTAATATACATATGTCGTTTGTAAGTACAACAAATACTAGTTTTTGTTTTAATTTTTAAAATTATGAAAATAATTTTTCCTTTTTTTTTTGTTTTCGGTATGCCTACATCGAATAGCCATCGAACAGAATTAAAACCTTGAATTTAATTTATAAATTTTGAATTAATAATAAAAATTCTAATAAAATTACGGAAATTTCGAGTTATAGTTCAAAAAATATGATATTGGTCATTTTTATTTTCCCTCCTTATATCATTATTTTTTTTGTATTTATGTCCTTTAAAAAATATATCCTTGTTATTTTATGTTCTTTATTTCAATTGAACATTTCCTTTTTAATTTTTCAAAAATATGTCAAGGAATTTGAATTTATCTTATGTCTAGATTTTCCTATATACATATATACATACGTATGTATCCTTTTAATTTTATTATGATTGTTCGTTACATCATTTTTATTTGATTTTTGATTTTGAATATGCGTATTTGTGATACGTATACGTATATTATGTTTCTACGTAATGTCAAACAAAAGCTTAAAGATTCTAAATAGTTTTTATAAATTTTTTTTTGTGATTTTTATTTTTCCTTTTTGTTTTCAAGGTTAAAAATGGGTTTTTGTTTTTTTTTTTATTTTCTTTGTTTTTCCATTAAATTTTTGCACATGTATGAAAGAGTTTATTAATGTTAAATAAAGGACAAAATAAAAATACGTAAAAAATAAAAATTGATCTTATAAATTTATGTTCTTGAAGAAAAAAAAACAATATGAGTATTAAATTATAATTTTTTCCCCTAATGACTAATCGGACTATTAGGCAGCGAGCTAACACAAAGCATTCTACAGACAGGGGAAAATAATAGTAGCTCATACTTTTCGTAATTTTTTAAAATAATTATTATTTTTTTCTATATTAAAATTACAATTACATATTATTATTGTTTGAATAAGATATTTTCAATTCAACAGTTTATTATTATTTATTTTAATGTGTAAATTTAAAACTAACAGGTATATTATAATAAAATTGAAATAGTCGAATTGAATGAAATTGGTATTTCATTATTCAATGCAATTTAAGAAAATTGCATCCTTTCATTCATAAACAATATGTACATACATGTGTATGTGCATATTACATTTGTGTATATTGTTACACATTCATTTATGATACAGGCGCCAAGATGACTATTTGAATTAAACAAAACTGAATCATTCTGGCGCCACCCACACTGTTTAACTATACAGAACTAAAATGTATGTATATACTTATACATTCTATATTATATTTTAACCATATTTAACTGAGTAATATTCGAATAATATATGTATGTATGTACATATATAGTTTTGCATAAATGTATAATGTATGCGTCTGTGTACTGAATTATATATACGTATAAATTCAATAAGATTTTTATCTATACTGTTCTGATTTTTGTTTGTGTACATATAAAGAATTATCAAATGTTACAGATTGAATTTAACATATGACTTATGATTCGATTTCTCTTTTTTTGAGATACAATTGGTAACGATTTCTAAAGGACATACATATAAATACTGAAAATATCTATACGCACACATTTCCATGATTTTTTGAAAAAAAAAAATTATCAAAATTTTTCTTGACAGAAACATTATTTTTGTTATCCATTTATAAGTAGGATATTTAGGATATGATATGTGTCAGTATTATAATATGTCCTTTGAATTCCAATGACTTTTTCCACAAAATACAATAATAAAGATAAATTGTATATTTTTATAGGACCAAAAAAATAATAATAAAGGGTACAACAATATTAAGAATGAAATTGCCCATTAAACTCAAATAATTAATAATTTTACATTTGATTTATTTTCATCTTTTGTTTTATTTTATCTCTTTTTTTATGAATTATGAACTCACTTTCTTTCAAGGATACATTTATGTTTGAATATGAGTAAAATAGAAATTTTAATATAATTTCTGGCCTATTGCCAGTTTAAAAGTGAGAAAATTTTAAAAGGTACAATTATCATTTAAAATTTTCTGAGTTTTCCTTTTTTATCTCATTGGTTTTATTTTTAAATAAACTTTCATTTTCATCTTAAGAGAAAGTTTTTCAATAAAATTTAGTAAATTTAATATTTTTGAGATATTTAACTAATTTGTAAAATTATAGAAAATTTAAGTTGAAAACTATTTGAAAATTAAATCGTAGAAAATGGAAAAACAAAAGATAAATTAACAAAATTATAAGCCTTTATCGTTCATATTTTCATATACATACATACATATGCGTATTTATGAATATAATTCTGAATTTTGAAAATTTCTTTCATTTTACTCTTTTCTTTTATTTTTTTTTCATGATAATTGAAATCTCGTGTAGACTTAAAGACGCGACAATAATAAAAAATTATTTGAATGTATGAGTGTATTTTATGAAATATATTCAAAAATTTTTGATATGATAATAAATGATAATAATTTGAATTTGTACACGAGTTAGCAAAAAAAAATAAAAAATAAATAAATAAATAAATATTACAAATATTTCGTTGTTTTTCTTACTGTTTTATTTTATTTTTCATTTATTATAAGATTTAACGAGTATGTTCAACACAAATTTCAATTTCTACACATATCGAAGTTATACTTATATGCTCGTGATTTACATTATTTAATCTTTAATAATAAAAAGAGAATATGAAAAAAAGGTAATAAATAAATCAAATATCTTGAACAACAAAACAGAAAAAAAAATTGTTGATAAACACAATTAGTAGAAATTATTGTTGAGATGTGAAATTTACTTTCCCTTATGTTATGCATGGAATTTAAAAAATTGAAACAAAAAACACGACAACCAGCAACATGGCATAACAACATACGTTCAAGTGTGCAAAAAAAAATGTAGAAAAGAAAAATAATATTATGAATAGATCATGTCATATTTAAATCTCTTGAGATGAAAATTTTCCGCATTTTCAAAAACATTCCCAGAATATTTTATCCTCTGAATGTGTAACTGCTTTGTTTCCGTTTACATGATAAAATTTAAATTGTATGTATCTGTGTAAAAGAAAAATGCGTGACAAAAATTTCTTAAAAATTTCATTCTATTTTGAAAATGGCAAAATTTTCAAAAGAAGACAAATTGTTTAAATGCTTCAATTTCAATTAGGAAAAAAATTTAAATCAAATCATGTGAGTATATATTATATATAAATGTTGCAAGTAAATAAATTTAAAAATTTTTCAAGGATTTTTTTAAACATACTAGTTTAAAATAATAAAAAAGAAAATGGGCAGTTTGACTTTGTCAGGAAAATAATAATATAAAAAATTTTTAAAATATTACACATATACTAAAAGACATGAATAACGAATAAATTAACATGAATAACGAATGTTAATGTTATGTGGATAAATAAAATGAAACCACAAATATTGTGCGGTAAATGTCACCAAATCTAATCCTTATACAAAACCTTTTATTTTATACTATTATTTTATACAATACCCACACAATACTATTTTTATACTATAGAAAAAATTGAAGACATATAAATTCAGCTTAAAAAAATTTTTTTATTTTTATTTTTAATTCAAATTGTTTTTAAGAATGTTAAATGAAAGTAAGTAAAGTAATTTGCTAAGTTTAAGAATACATTAATTTTACGAATAGTATATTGAAAACAAAATAAAAAGCTTTCTTTAAATAATTATGTTTGTTAGAATTGATGGTTGCGTGTTAATACGTTTTGTCACCTTTTCCATTTTACATTATATTTTGCATTATACATTTACGTTTATCTGTATATTACACATTGTTTATATTCTTTAAGTATTTTGTCTAATCGTTATGGGACGGTTATGGTCTAATACCATAAAATTGATATTACATACAGAATCAAGATTACAATTTCTCTTTTTGTTAAATATCATTATACTGCACGAAGGTTATTAAAATGTCAAATTTCAGTTTTAAAATAAAATTAAAGAAAATAAAGAAAATTTTATCATACTTCCCTATACTTTGTTTGCTTGTATTCATTCACTTTCATGATTGTATATTTTCCGTACAAACAAAAAAAAATTTTAAAATTAATTTTCTATATTTATGAAAAAGTTTTCAAAGAAAATAAAATTTTCAATTTGTTATTTAAATATATTTTCTTTTTTTTTTCGCAGTTTTATAAAATGTAGGTTAATAGTTTTGTTTACATATCAGATTAATGGTGTACAAATACTGGTACATGATGAAGTTCATAAATTATTGTAGAAATTCTATATTTTTATATCTGATATCATCATTTATGTTTTTTTTTTTTCGTCTATTTTGATTTAATTTCAAAATTCTTATCAAAATATTTTGTTTTACCATTATTTGAAAATTATGATGATTTAAGTTCATAACTGCTCGTAAATATTAATTTTTGAATTCTATATATAAACGGAAAATAAA
Source organism: Anthrax anthrax (assembly GCA_963971155.1). Lineage (NCBI taxonomy): Eukaryota > Metazoa > Arthropoda > Insecta > Diptera > Bombyliidae > Anthrax > Anthrax anthrax. Next base: position 27,674,023 of record OZ020119.1, read on the forward strand.
AAATGAAACAAAATAACATCAGCTTCTGCTAAGAAAATTACATACTTAAATGGATGGTTCATAAATTATATTTTATAAAACAAAATTTTATCCTCGTTCAAATATTTTACTATCATTTTTCATATTTTCTTTTTGTTTTTTTTTTTTTTTTTTTTTTTTTCAAATGCCAGCATTTCAATTTTTAGATACAAAACATTTAACTTAAATATAAATTTACAACATCTACGTATATAGTTGAAAAGGTAAGTAAAGGTATATAAAATACAATTTTCGTTTATTTTGCAATATACTCACATGCATGTACGTAAGTATATATGAACATCAGGTGCTATCACATATTGTACGGCTTCTTCAATGAAATTTAAATTTTATATAGTTAAGTACATATATATATTATAGTAAATATATATGTACATATGTATATAAGATAGTTTTACTATTTTCACATTTTCCGAATATTGATTTTAAATAAACTGAATACTATGTCTATATGAGCATGAATATATGTTACAAATGTATTATCTATGGAATGTTGTATTTTGTAAGTATATTTTGTAAAAATATACATGGTCTTATTCTTATATCCTTTATGCATTATAATATAACGTGCATATGTGCTTTTAGTAAAGTTATTCATATGTATTGTACATACATTTCTGTACTTCGGCATCGATACATGTCTTTATAGAATTTTAAATCAATCATTAATAAAATATGACATCACTTTATACACATACAAAGGAAAATGTATGATTTTATATATGTATGTACATACATGGACGTACACAAGAATAGTAATAAAATAAATGGTAAAAGCAAAAGCTTTAAATTGCTTTTCATTTAAGGACGATGAATTCGACAATACGCACGTTTTTTTGTACACATACACAAACGAATAGTGAAACATTTATATGTATATAACAAATTATTTGCAACAAACCAACATGTGTTTATATGTATGTGATGAGATATACATTCACACATACATAAATTTGTTCATATATAAAATTGTTATTTGAAAGATATACACTGAACAGTCTTCTCGTATTAATCTTTTACATATGTATATGTATGTATTTATGAATTTCTACTGTTGTTTTTTTCTTTTTAAACTTTTTCTTTTATACATATCTACAGCGTTTACACCCATACATGTACGCATATAAATTTAGATTATTTTCATTTTCTATTCCCTTGGATTCTTATTTTTTAAAATTCTTCTTGATATGTATAGTTTGCAGAAATCCAGAAGTTCAAATGTTTTGTATAATATCAAAAGAGTATTAGTCTATTTTGGAACGTTCTATAATTCGGTCGTTTTTATCTTTTAAATAAAATTTAAAAAATCGGTATATTGTATTTAAAATCATCATATAGTGTCTGTTTTTTCGAAATTTTAAATATTACAAAAAAATATTTAGATTTCTTCAATTTTTTATTATTTTAGAAAAATATTTTCAAAAAATTCAATACTTTATAACGTTAAATTCAAAAAAATTGAATTTTTAAAAATTTTCAATATTTTTAAAAGTTCATTGTTCCAGTGATCCTTTTTGTATTGTTTTCAAACGAAACATACATGTTTTCGATTTATTATTGATTCATTATAATTGTTAAAAAAGGGAAAAAAAAAGAAAATCACAATGTGCGTTATCTTAAAAAATTTGGCAAATAATGCCAAATATTCAATACAAATTATTTTTATTATGCTCATGTTTATTGAAGTGGGTCAGTGTTCTAAATAACAAGTGTTAGATTCATAAGTATTTTTTAAAAAATATATTTCAAAATTATATATAATTTTTTTTTTCAAATTTGAATATATTAAAAATTAATAGGAAAATACTTGTAGATGTTTTAAAAATATTTAAATTTATAGGTTTTGGAATACAGTGTTTTATATGTGATTCAACAATAAATCCTGGATGTACAGATTTAAAAAAAGGCTCAGATATATCACCAGAGGTATGTACATAAATATTTGAATTAAAACTAAAAAAAAATGAATAGTTTCATTCAAAATAAAATTCATTACATTTTTGTGTTGAGTCTTGGCTTAATTATAAAAATTTGAATTTTATAAATATAATAATCAAATAAACGTTCTATGCTAGTAATGTATGTATACATATATAAATATTTCTGTATCATTTGTACGTACGTAAAACATCTGTTAAACATCTTTCTTGAACATCTCTTATTACTTTAATATTTTCATAACTCATATGTTGGCTATTAAATGCTATGCTTTTATTTATTGTAAAAAGGCACTACGCGATTATGAACACTACAACATGTGTCTTAATAATTTGCTACTTTCTTAGTACACCATTAAAATATAATTGAAAGAAAAAGTCATGTTTAGTTCAATTCAATTAAATTTGACCAATTAAAATTGAATTAAGAATTTTCTCTTGACTTTCTACGGTTTTTTGAACTTCAAGTTTTTGCCTTTAACAATTATCAAATTTTTTTATATTCGAATAAAATTAAATAATTAAACGAATTTAAAAATTCAAATAGTTTGTTTCATTATTTCTTGCGTTACATTCTTATTTATAATGATAAACTCGTTACGTTATTACTACTTACAATGCAAAGTTGCACAGATATTATTTTGCTACGTCCATGTATAATTCTCATGTCTTCCCAAATCTTGAGTAATTATTATTTATTTAAATAATTAATTATTTTAAATTTTCTAGTCATTGCGTTGCATATTTATGGGGTGTTTTTGATTTTCATTGAAAACGGTTCTATCGTTTGAATTAAATTTATGTGTTAAATTGAAATATTGGGATATTTTGTAATTTTTTCAATTACATTAAAATATAAGGAATTATGATTTTTTTAGAATGGAAATTTTTTTGAATTTATTTTGAAATTTATTCATTTGAGAATTTTTAAGAAATAATTTATTTTTTAAAAAACTTAAATAAGTACTTAAACAATTTTCAAATTTGCATACATGTGCATTGATGTACGTTCTCATTTCAGACATGCCATATATTAAAAATGAATGAACATACATCCTGGTTATCTGATTTAAATAGAGTTGCTATACATGAGGCATCAAAAGAATTAGATGTACCAATGAATTGTCAAAAGATAGTAGCTAAACGACGTAAGTCCAAAAATTTGTAAATTTAAGTTCGTTATTTTGAATTTTTTTTTTTTTAAATAACTTATTAAATTTAATTAAATAATATTTTTAATTTTTATTTTATTTTTATTCTATCTTACTTTATAGATGGTGAAAAGCCAGTTACAGTACGAAATTGTCAAATAAATACAAAAGATACAGATGCATGTTCAATACCAAGAGAAAATTTATCTAGAAATAAATCAATTGAAATAATACATTGTTCAATTTGTAATACAGATAAATGTAATGGTGATAAATCATTACATTATACACATTGTCATTATTTAATTACATTATTAATTTCATTAACATTTATAATTTCATATTTTTCAAAAAATTATTTGTAAATGAAATCATATTGTTAATATCTAAAATGTATGTATGTTAGAAAAATTAGTTGTATTATTTACTTTGTTTTTGTTTCAAAAACAGCTACGGCGGGTAAAAGAAAATAAAGTAAATTTTGAACGGTTTCTTATATCTATAATTTTTTCTATTTTTTATTTTGTAATTTTATTGAAATATAATATCATTCAAATTAAAGTAATACCGGAAATTTAATAAATATAATCAATGCAGCAACTTAAAAAAATTTTACATGTACACTTGTTTTGTAATTAATTATATTATATATAGAAAATCGAATAAGTATATTTTACAAAGTTATTCCATTGAAACCATTGAAAAATATTATTTCTAAGGTACTTGAATTCTTCACACAGTAATTTTTATCTATAAGCGAAAAAGTAAAAAAAAAAAAAAAAAAAAACTTTTTTCTATATTACGATTGTTTAAATAGAACCTGTAATTTATTAAATTGCATTTAGCAAATGATATAATACATATATCACGTATGATTGTATGATTTCACTTTTATGTATACTCTTAATTCTTATCTAAGTAAAATATTTAAATGTTAATATTGTTTTTTTAATTTAAAATAAAAAAAAAGAAAATTATTTAATTAATATCGTTGAGCTGATAGGTATAGATACTTATTATGTATACATATGTATATGAAAGGCTAAAAGATAAATATACATACATATATGTACATAAGTATGTGACAAAAGATGATATGTCTGCTATGAAATATGAGCATTGCTTTTATTATTTATCAGTTGGAAATTATTTTATTAGAAAAAAAAAAAATAATAAAAAAAACATTCATACACATGGTACATATGAACACGTTAAGTTATCGCAATAATAAAATGCATTAATACTCATCATATTTATACTACATATACACAATTTCACAATTTATAATGAAATTAAACAAAATTTTTAAAGATAACTAATTTCCTTTTTTCTTGAATTTTTTCATTTTTCATAAAGATATATTTTGTAAAAGTATGCTTAAATCATTATGATAATATGTACTTTAGAGTTAAGTAAAGATACAAAAAGATATTAAAAAGAAAATAATATAGAAAATTAATTCAATTAAATGTAAAAGCAATGAATATTTTATGACAAGCAATAAAATAATGAATAGAATCATTACAAGAAAATATAAAGTTATATACATATATGTTGTAAATAATATAAAGTTAAGCTTTATAAATATTTAAGTTTAAAAAATAAAAAATAAAAAATAAATTAAAATGACACAACACAATATATATTAGTATTACCTATAAACAATAGATTTTTCTGTGTAGTTTATTTATAATTTTAAATAAAGAAAACGTATAAAAATAAAAAATTATTTAAAAAATATATATTGTATAATAATTTAATGTTTAATTGATTTCCTGGTATTCTAATATTAATCTATATATTTCATTATTATCATTGTTTTTTGTTGTCTTTTATAAAAATACATTTTTTTAATTAAAAGTTTTATATAGTTTATAAAGCTGTTTATAAAGCTGAGGTAAATATTGGTAAAGGGAATCCCCAGAAAAAAAATGAATTTTTGGCGTTAAAAAACAAAACAAGAAAAGATAAAATTTTCTAATTCTGTCGTCATTGCAGCGTTTTTTTTTTTTTAAAACAACTAATGGAATTCAAGCTCATTTTATTTAACATAATTACTTTTATTTTAAGTAAACAAAAATCGTTATTATTTACTAAAGATTTATTTTGTATTATCATTTTGATTTTTATTATTTACATTCGTTCAAGTACTTAAATGAAAACAATTAATTAAATGATACTGAGTCATTTTTAATTAGATATATAGGATATCTATATGTCTTATATATTTAAAACGTTATATTGTGAGTTTTTATTTGATTAATAATAAAGTATGTATGAAATAATAATTTTAATGATGGCCGATCAGTCCGTTCAACCTTGGACTATTTTGAAGAAATATCATTCAATGGTCATTGATAGTCAGAGGAAAACATCAGCGGTATATCATGTTATGTTAAAGACAACAAATAGGCACTACATACTTTCTAGTACCTACATTATCTCTGGATATGTAACTTTCTATTTTCGATATTTAAAATATTTTATTTCGGTCTTTGAGTTGATCCCGGTAGTCAGGATATAAAAATCTAAAAAACATGTAGGTATGTATCTTAATTTCTAATTCATTTAAATATTGCGAAAAAATTCTGTTATGATAATACTATATTTATTTTCATTGATAAATTCAGTGCACCCGTTTATTATTTTCAAATTTAAAAATTCATACGTATGTATGTGAGTATGGAATATGTTACATGATATAAGATACTAAATAATCAATAATACAGGAAATTACAAGTACGCAACGTAACATATTAAAAATACATATTCGTATGTCAATATTCATTTGTTATTCATAACAATAAAAATGTATGTTCGTACTAACAGTACTACATATTACAAAGTTTTCCCATTGTAAAAGGTGTTTTTTTTTTTTTTTAAATTAAGTAAAAATAAAAAAAAAAAATTTAAAATAATGTAAAATAATAAATATCTGCAAGTTTTATTAACTACAAATATTTACTTTATGTATGCAAGTACTTACACACATTTGTGCATGTATACACATTTGTTATACTTTACTGTAAAATTATTTACCAACTGAAAAAAAAATTTTTTTTAATAATAAATAAAAATTTATTAATAAATTTTGAAGGCCTTTATGTCCTTAACATTGTAATAATATAAAAATACTTTGATAGCTACACCCGTTTTACATAATATGAACATCATACACACGTCACATAAAATAGTTAGATATAGGTATTGTATTTTAAAAATTACATATACATACGTACGTAACATTATAACATTAAGGGCTAATAATTTTTGATTAGACTATATATACATACATACAAAATGTATATTATAAAATATGTACACGTGCATTTTACCCCATTCAAATTTATATTTTTACATATAGTACACTTTTTCTTATGTGTATGTATGTGCATAACACATATATACATACATATATGTGTTTAAAATGTACACATACGTACATACATACATTAATAATATGTGAATTTTATTACATTAATTTTTTAGTTACCATTTGAACTAGAATATGTATAGAAAATTTTTTAATCGGGTGTAATATCGAGTGTAATTATGTTATCTTTACTAAACTTAAAATGCAATGAATAAATAAATTTAAAAAAAAAAAAAAAACAAATTGTTTTCTTATCAAAATCTATAAAAGGTTGAATTTTAATAAAATTTAAATTAGTTTGTTTCAATAAATCACTGTTATTAAATTGCTTGTAACGGATAAAAGAAAATACAAGTACCTAACAGTTATAAAAGTACTGGAAACGGATTTTCTTTTTTGAAATTTGAACTATTTAAAAAAATTTTTCAAACTTTCTAGGATATTAAAAATTTTTTGGGATTTACACTACATCATCAAAATGCGGATCACATATATTTTTTTATTATTTATTGTGACTTTTATAACAATATCTGTTGAAGGTATATTATAAAAATTTTAATTTCAAATAAATAAGAATAATTAAAAAGTTGAATATGAGTTATAAAAAAATAAAAATTTAATTTAAAAATGATTTTAAAAAATTGAATAAATTAAATTAAAAATTAAAATAAAAACAGAGTTGTTGTCCTTTTTTTCTTTTTGAAGTTATAATGTGATGAGTATTTTATAAACTTAAACTTAAATTAACATAAAAATTTGTATTAAAAAAAAATTGGAAAAATACTGATTTGAACATTTTAAATTAAGAATTTAGAATAATTCCACTGAAAATAATAATAATGTGATAAAAAAAATAAAAAAATAAATACATGAATATTTATAGTTTCAGGTGAATTACAATGTTATGTTTGCCAGAATTGTGAGGAAATAGGACCTAGTACTCCCAAACAAACATGTGGTGCAAATGAAAACAATAACTCGGGTGAAAATCAGGGTAATGGAAATGGAGGCAATCAACAAGGTGGTGGAAGCGAAAATAATCAAGGAGGTGAAAATAACAATCAGGGTAATGGAAATGGAGGCAATCAACAAGGTGGTGGAAGTGAGAATAATCAAGGAGGTGAAAATAATAATCAGGGTAATGGAAATGGAAATAATCAACAAGGAGGTGGAAGCGAGAATAATCAAGGAGGTGAAAATAACAACCAGGGTAATGGAAATGGAGGCAATCAACAAGGTGGTGGAAGTGAGAATAACCAAGGAGGTGAAAATAATAATCAGGGTAATGGAAATAATCAACAAGGAGGTGGAAGCGAGAATAATCAAGGAGGTGAAAATAATAATCAGGGTAATGGAAATGGAGGCAATCAACAAGGTGGTGGAAGTGAGAATAATCAAGGAGGTGAAAATAATAATCAGGGCAATGGAGGCAATCAACAAGGTGGTGGAAGCGAGAATAATCAAGGAGGTGAAAATAATAATCAGGGTAATGGAAATGGAGGCAATCAACAAGGTGGTGGAAGCGAGAATAATCAAGGAGGTGAAAATAATAATCAGGGTAATGGAAATGGAGGCAATCAACAAGGTGGTGGAAGTGAGAATAATCAAGGAGGTGAAAATAATAATCAGGGCAATGGAGGCAATCAACAAGGTGGTGGAAGTGAGAATAATCAAGGAGGTGAAAATAATAATCAGGGTAATGGAAATAATCAACAAGGAGGTGGAAGCGAGAATAATCAAGGAGGTGAAAATAATAATCAGGGTAATGGAAATGGAGGCAATCAACAAGGTGGTGGAAGTGAGAATAATCAAGGAGGTGAAAATAATAATCAGGGTAATGGAAATGGAGGCAATCAACAAGGTGGTGGAAGTGAGAATAATCAAGGAGGTGAAAATAATAATCAGGGCAATGGAGGCAATCAACAAGGTGGTGGAAGCGAGAATAATCAAGGAGGTGAAAATAATAATCAGGGTAATGGAAATGGAGGCAATCAACAAGGTGGTGGAAGCGAGAATAATCAAGGAGGTGAAAATAACAACCAAGGTAATAATGAAAATGGAAATAATCAACAAGGAGGTGGAAGCGAGAATAATCAAGGAGGTGAAAATAACAACCAAGGTAATGAAAATGGAGGCAATCAACAAGGTGGTGGAAGCGAGAATAATCAAGGAGGTGAAAATAATAATCAGGGTAATGGAAATAATCAACAAGGTGGTGGAAGCGAGAATAATCAAGGAGGTGAAAATAATAATCAGGGCAATGGAGGCAATCAACAAGGTGGTGGAAGTGAGAATAATCAAGGAGGTGAAAATAATAATCAGGGCAATGAAGGCAATCAACAAGGTGGTGGAAGCGAGAATAATCAAGGAGGTGAAAATAACAACCAAGGTAATAATGAAAATGGAAATAATCAACAAGGAGGTGGAAGCGAGAATAATCAAGGAGGTGAAAATAACAACCAAGGTAATGAAAATGGAAATAATCAACAAGGAGGTGGAAGCGAGAATAATCAAGGAGGTGAAAATAATAATCAGGGTAATGGAAATAATCAACAAGGTGGTGCAAGCGAGAATAATCAAGGAGGTGAAAATAATAATCAGGGTAATGGAAATAATCAACAAGATGGTGGAAGCGAGAATAATCAAGGAAGTGAAAACAATAATCAGGGTAATGGAAATAATCAACAAGGCGGTGGAAATGAAAATTATCCAAATGATGGAACTAATAACCAGAGTAATGATAATGAAAGTAATCAACAAAGCGGTGGAAATGAAAATAATCAAGATAGTAGTAACAATAGCCAAAGTGATGGAAATAATGATCATGTTAGCAATAATGAGCAAGACCAGGTTAGAACACTTAAAAAACGTTCTATTCCCAATGTAAAATATAATCGAGTCAGACGTGCTCTTTTAGCTAATAGTAGTCCTCAATATTTCTGTTACGTAATCAACTCAGCAGGTAAATTATTTTCAATTAAATTTTCTTGTTCTAATTTTAATTAATCAATTCTAATTGAAATAATCAAAATTTTTTATCATTTTCATTATATAGATGGTAAAAGTAAAAATAGAGGCTGTGTAGAAGCAAATAATGCTGATGAAGCATGTAAAAACGTAAACGAAAAAAATCTAGGAAAATGTGATAATAAAGATAAAAACATTTGTTCAGATAAAAATTTGTGCAATAGTAGCAGTATAATAAAAATATCTATAGTATCTATATTAGTAGCAGTATTATTATGTTTAAGAATGTAATTGTTTGTATATATATTTGTATTGTTTAAATAAAATAATTTTATAAATAATTTTAAAAATAATTTGTTAAATTTTAAACGAAAAAAAAAATGATTCGATATACATATTCATGTATACACTAGGATTTATTTTATTTTATTACTGTTGATTTTCATTCATGACGATATATTCTATATAATTTAATTACAATTTTTTCATTTGTTGGATATACTATACAATAATTTACTATCTCTTAGAGTTTTCAATTTACTCATATTAATTGACTATACATATATATACTTACGAGTACATACACCCATAAAAGTATAGCCAAGAATTGTTCATATGTAAATACCTATCAAAATACTTAGTTAAAAAAATGTAATAATATGTATAAATAATTAATTAATCAATTAGATCAAGGGTAAAAATTAACAATTGTCTATGTATGTATTGTTATTTTATTGATAAAAATTTAAATTTTAAACGCAAATTATTTAAATTATTTTAAATTCTAAAAATAATTAATTAATGAATTAATATTAAATTATACACCTATATAATCTAACGTATGTATACCTAAATAATCGAATGTGTGTGAGCACATACATATAGACATACATGTATAACAATTAAATATATGTAATTTATAAAATGTCGTTTATCTATAATTTTCTGTATTTATTTTTTTATCTTTGAAACACTTGTTTTATTTCTTTTCGTTAATAAATCGATACTGTTAAAATCGTATATAAAATACAATTTTAGTATTCAATTATTCAATATGTATTCATCATACACCCACATTTTATACGTGCGTACATAGACATTTTTTTATTCGAATTGCATAAATACAATTTCAAACCATATTGTACATATATTGATACACACAAATATGTAATTGATATTGTACGTACCCACAAACGTACATATGGTATGCCAATATTTTCTCTGTATTTCATAAATTTATATAATTTGTTATCATTATTATTTTTATTTTATCATAATTTTGATAATGAATATCTATTGAATTTCACATATGTACATATAATACAAAATAATTTGTATTACTTAGACTTTAATTATAAATTGAAATATTTCAGTTTTTAATTTCATTTTTTGATATAAGCATTTATTTTAATCCAAATAAAAACTTGTGTACATAAGTGTTATATTTTTGATTTATTATTTGCAAATTATTCTAAAATTAAAAAAAAAATGAATTTTCATACAAATTTAATTTTATTTTCAATAATAGCAGTTATAATTTTAAATTGTTATGTAGCTGCAGGTACATATTCTGTATATATTTATTCGTATATAATTAATTACTATTATTTTTCTTTAATTGTGTGTTGTACATATAATTCGGGATTTTTATTTTCTAGATGTTAAGTGTTACCAATGCAATAATAAGGATGATCCAAAATGTCTAGATGAATTGGAAGACAAAAAACTTGTCGAATGCAAAGATCAAACGAAATGTGTAATGTACATTAATAAAGGTAATTATAAATGTGTAATATATAGGTATAATATATAATATATATATTTCTATTGAAATTTTATATGTATATAGCTTTATTATAAAAATCAAAATTTTCATACTTTGTCCATTAATTACACTCAATTAAGGCTTTGTAAAAATTACGTAAAGTGATATCATTTTATATAATTGTGTATAAATATTTTTTAAAAAATTCATCTCATATTGCATAAAAACTTTAAGGATAGTGGTAATTCTGCTCCTGAAATGTTCTTACGAATATTAGAAATTATGAGAGAAGAAAAAATACATATTTATAAGGCCTTAATTGCACATAATTAATGGATAGAGTATAAATCGAAAAAAAAATTAAATACTTACGTATATGTCTGGAATAGAGAACTAATCGATATTTAAAAAAAAAAATTTTTTTCTACATTTTTCCATATATGGATACGTATACGCTTACTTACATGTATGAAATAAAATATAAAATAATTTCCAAGTAAATTGAAATTGTATGTATAAGTAAATGAATAAAAGTATAAAAAATTAAAATCGATAATAGAAAAAAAAGAAAAAATACGTTTAATTTTCTATGATAATTTTAAAAATGATATATAGTAAAACTATTCATTTTTTATGTATATAGTATGTACATACATTGTTTACTTTTTAAATATGTATTTTATGTATGTGGACGTAATTGAGAAGATATAAAATCGTGGTAAAACGGTTACGAATTAAATAAGCTCATCATACATGCACAGTTCATATTGGAAAAAGAAAATACACTCATGACAATGTGTATATAATACGTACATATATGCAAGTATGTGTATATCAGACTCAATACACAATACACAAACATTTATATTAATAACATTTAATTAATCATTAAATATCAAAGTATAATTCATTTTTACAAATTTATTTTTTTATTTTTTTTTAGATGATGGATATCTTTATCGAGATTGTGCATCAAAATTCACTGGTGAATGTAAATCACCATTATGTGAAAATTGTGAAGGATCAAAATGTAACGATCAAAAAAATTTCCCGGAAAAATCAAGACTAAAATGTTATCAATGTAAAGGAGATGGAGAAAAATGTTTTATGAATTCAAAATTAGATTCATCAATATATTGTCCAAAATATTTAGAATCAGATAAATGTTTTATATATGTATACGATAATAAAACAACTATACGAGATTGTTTATCAAATGATAAAAATAATCAATGTACAAATAAAAAAGAATGTATTCAATGTGACAAAAATGAATGTAACAATGAAAATGGTGAAAATGAATTAAAATGCTATGAATGTAATAATAGTAATGAATGTAAAAGAACAGAAACAAAACAGGATAAATGTATTATTGATAAAACATATTTAAAAACATGTAAAACTATATTAATTGGTCGTGATGAACCAAAAGATGTTTGTTATATTTTACAAAATGGTAATAACATTGATAGAGGATGTTATATAAAAAATCAAAAATTTCTTCCATTATATAGAAATTCATCATTAAAAATAACTGAAAAAAATAATAATGGTTATTGTTTAACAGATTTGAGTTGTATTAAATGTTCTGATAAAGATAAATGTAAAAATGATAATGATAATAGCTTACCAAATTTAGCTAAAGCATGTGATAACTACACAACAAGTTGTTATCGTTACGATGATGCAGGTTAAAAATTTTATTTAATTTTTTTATTTTTTATTAAATTAAATTTAATTAAAGTAAGAATTTAAAATAATAAATTAACTTATATCATGCTCTAATTAGATATAAGATAAATTTTGAAAAAAAAAAAAAAAAAAAAAAAAATTATTTTTTCTTTCTTGTATTTACAGAAGGAAAAACAAACCGTGATTGTGGTATGCCAAAAAATGATAAAATTCAATCTACATCATTTTGTTATAGTGATAAATGTATTGCTGATAAAAAATTAATAGAATGCTATCAATGTGATTCTGAAAAGGATGGTGAAGAGAATTGTGTACAATTGAAAAATATAACGAAATTAAATACAATTAAATGTGATGGTAAATGTGTAGTAAAAATTAAAGATAATGGTCATACAATACGAGGATGTACAAAAGATGTATTAGGTAATGAACAGAATTGTGGTAATGATAAACTTTGTCACATATGTTCAAGTAAATTATCTGATATTAATCCATGTAATGGAGAAATTTATCCAATGAATCGCATTTCATGCTATCAATGTACAAATTGTGATGATATTCAACAACAGAAACCATATCCTTGTCGTATATATGACAGAAATGATATGTGTTATATGTATGTAAATAGTCAAGGCAACATAACACGTGGTTGTGTATCAAATACTGATGAAAATAAAAATTGTAAAGATGCAAAAGAAAAATGCTATAAATGTTCAGAAGATGAATGTAATAATTTTGGAAAAATGAAAGATCCATCACGAAAATGTATTAAATGCGATAGTAATATTGATAATGATTATTGTAAATGGGGATTTGATATAAATGAAGCAACTAATTGCAAAAATCCGATTGATTTTTGGAAAACTGAAAATTGTTATACATGTAATACAGATGGAAAGGTAATTAGAAATTGTGAACAAGATACAAATAATACAATATCAGATACATGCAAAAAATGTGAAGGTGATGGATGTAATAATTACGATGAAATCAATTACACATGTATACGATGTAATAGTATCATTCCAGGACAAGAATCATGTGCTAAAAATGCCGAAGGTATAAAACCATCAAAATGTTTTTATCCTGTTACAAAAATGAATGCAGGATGTTATGTTGATTATGATGGTAAGAAAAAATTTAAATGTTTAATTAAAAACTAATTCTATCTGACTGAATTACTTGAAATATTTATTTATACACTTTTATTATTATTTTTTTGTTTCTCGTTAGTTGAAAGAGGAACCGTACAACGAGGATGCTTGGGTGATTTCGATATCAAAAATCGTTTATTATGCTTTGATAAAACATACAAAAATTGTGTACCTTGTTATGAACAAAACTGTAATATCCATGAAATATCTGGTAGTTCAAAATTATCTGTTCAAATTTCAATTACAAGTATTTTAATGTTAACATTATTTAGTTATTTTTACATTTGATTAATTATATTCCATAATTAATAACAAATAACATATTATATAAGTAACATAAGAGTCATATTATTTGAAAGTGGACTAATTTCATTTTTTTAGTATTGAGATATTTTTAGTTGTTACATTCGTATTCCATATATTAAATTTTCAAAAAAAAAAAAAATAATAATAATAATAAAACTTTGACCTCTATGAAATCGATGATTTGTAATAGTTTTTTAAATACTACAGTTCATATTCTTGCAAAGCGATTTATACAAAAAAAAAAAAAAAAATGAATTTAAAAAATTTTTGAACTTGTACCACTTTTAAATGAAACGACTCAAATAAATTTTATTTGTAATATAATTCTTTTACATTTCAAAGGATAAGAACATAAGAAAATTATATTTGATTTTTATGTTTTTTTAAATGAAATTTTGATAATAAAGACTGTATTAAAAAAATATATATATACATATTTATTTGTTTCTTTTATTTATTCACTTCTTGCAAACTTCTTGGTAATACCACACCGGTCGTTACAACATACAGGTACTCCAATAAAATACCTCAACGATGACAGGCAATAATATAATAAGATAAATAGCAAATATCTTAACAATTTTTAATCATGAAAAATAATCTTATGAGACTTGTATTCAATTTATTACAATAAATATATGAAAGTTGTATTTTTAAACACAAGTACTTGTATATCTATATACCTATAAGTACGTATATATCAATACATATGTATTGTTCGTGTATTAAAAGTTATGCAATATATATGCGAAAATCTTATAGGTACATAAAGTTATGATAAATTTTTAAAAAAAGTTAAAACATAACTTATCTGGAATTTAACTTTAAAATTAAAAAACAAAATTTTCTTGTCTAACTTATCATACATCCATCATATGTACATGTATGCATACATGTGTGTTTCAATACTTATATAAATGGCTTTTAATTAAATAAAGAATTTTTTTTATCTTTATAAAAATAAAATTTAAAAAATTTAAAAACACCCAACCCAAATAAAATTTAAAAAAAAAAGTTTATTATTTGTACGAATATCTAGTCACAAAAAACTTGAGATAATAGTATACGTATCAATATTGTATTCGAGTCAAGGAAAGCCAAAGTAAATCAATAGCCAAATTTTAAAATTGAATTTATCAAATTACCATCTTTCATGTATTACACTATAAAATTTTTGTATGGAAAAGTTTTTGACCGTTATTTTAAAAAAATCACGTCAATTAACATTTTGTTCTAGGTTTCTAAAATGAAAAATCTAAAAAGGTTTGTAAAACATTTGTAAAAAATATTCTGGAACATTCTGTACAACAAACAATCTAATTTGGTATAATTTCAAGGACAATTGAATAGAATTTTATTTTATGTAGTTATTTTCTTTATACAAAAAATAAAATTATTTTAATTGTAGTGTAAGGTTCGTATAGTTTGTCGATCTTTTTTTGTTTTTTGATTTTTTGACTTTCTATATTTACATTCTTGATCAACTACGCATAATTTGTAAGCATTATAAAAATTAAAACAAAATTTTACATATACCCAATTTATAAAATTCGATATTTGTGATAACGATTTTTTTTTTGCAATATTATGATAAATTTTTATTTTTATCAACTAAAAATAAGATTAACTTTTAGTGATTAATTTCAATTTTTTTTTCTCCCTTTTGTTTTTTTTCGGCTCTTGTTTTTTCTAATTCTTTTATTTTATTTTTTGTTCTATGTTTGAAGATAAAAAAAAACCATACATGTACATGTGCACGCATATTCACATATCAAATCCTTTTATTTTTTATCTACTATCTATGTACAAAAAAATAATTTTTTTTTTATTATCATAATTCATGTGTATATACTTAACAAAATGTTTGTGTATGTTTTTTTTTGTTTTATTTCAGATATTTCATCCTCAATAAGTCGATATTATTTAATCGTTGTACATCATAAAAAAATTTGGATTTTAAATCTAAACGGCCGTTTGGAAAGTTCTTTTTTCTTATTGATTTATTTTGTGAAATTAATTAGTGGATTAAGTATTTTTTTTTTTTATTAAATTGAATTAATTTTTTTTTTATTTTTTATTTTTTTTTTCAAATAATATTATAAATTATTTTTTATTCATAATGAAAAATTTCTATTTTCCATTTTTATTTTTATTTATAATATTCGCATATTGCGAAGCTTCTTCATTAGGTAATGGTTAGTGATTAAATTTCTAAATAGACATAAATTTTTTTTAAATAATTTTTTCTCTTAATAATTTTCTTTTTTTGATGAAGACAACGATTTCAAGTTTACAAATGATTCAGCAATTGAATGTATTGATTGTAAAGGTGATGATTGTAAACAGGATCCTCCTAAAACGAAGAATTGTACTACATCATGTGCTATTGTTCTTGGTAAGTGATTTTATAACTTAAGAAATTATATTTCAAATCCTGATTTTATAACTTAAGAAATTATATTTCAAAAAACCTATTCATGAAATTTTGTAAAAATATTTAATCTTTCTTGTAACAGTTTATTATGCCATAAAAGTGTTCATAAAAAAAAATTATTAAATAAATCGAAATTATTATTAATTGATTATTAACTTGGTTCAAAATAAAAATCTAGAAAATCAAACTCAGAATCAAAAATTTCTAAAATCCAAAATTAAAAAAAAAAAAATAAATAAATAAAAAATAGTATAAAAAAATCATTAATCTTCAATTAGAAACTAACTAAAAATATCTGGTTAAAAACAAAAATAAAAATACAATTTATAAAATCTTTAAATATAAATTATTTTTTTCAAATTATGATATTGAGATTAGATTAAGTGTTTGAATTGTACTTCAATCTCTTAGTAATACTATAATTAAAAATTATTTCAATGAAATTGCCTAAATAATCGAATGTTCAGGAGTCCAATTGATTTTATGATATACGTACACATACATACGTACAATAGATAATGGACAATGTATATAGACGTTATGTGTATATCAATATAATAATTTTAATTTTGAAATTTAGAAATTTAAATTTTTATTCCATTTAATTAGAATTGAATGCATTTTCATATACATTTGTACATGTCTCAATTTTACTATATTATTATATTATGTTTAAATTAAAAATATAACACAAAACCATACATACATACGGTTGTATTTGATAAAGATCAAATTTAAAGAATACTCAAAGGCCGTTAATTTAGTGTACAAATTTTTATCGATTTTTATTTTGTTTTCATTTTAATTTATAATTTTTAATTTTTTTTTTTTGTACTATTTTGAGTGTTTTATTTAATACTTTAGTTAATATCATTCTCTACTGATAAAGATAAAAAATAAAAATAAAAAAACCGTTGAAACATAGTATCATAAATATTTACGCCTATACATTGTATGTGATGATGTTTGTGATAACGATTATAACTAGTTAAACCATAAAATAATGATTTTATCAGATATTTTTATACCAATGTGTATACATACATGTGTGTGTGTGTGTGTGTATTCATATCTCATGAAATTTAATTTATTAGTGAACACGACAGCACTAAAGTATTTTGTTTTTTTTTTAATTGAATTAAAAATAATAATTATCTAATAATGATAAAAAATTTATTTTTACAAAAAATTAAATCGATTTTCAATTTTTTTCTCAAAATTTAAACTTGATACCTATGTACGTTATATAAAGTTTAAATATACTTGTAAAATATTTGAATTTAAAAATTTCATCATCTGAATTATACCACAAAATACATAAAATTTATTCATACAAAAAAAAAAATCAAATTTTTATAAATTGAAAATTATTTTTAATTTTTTTATTTACATTTTACAGTTAATAATACAATAGAAAAAGGATGTGGAGATAATTTAAATCCAGATGATAAAATTATTTTAATATGTAATCAAACCAAATGCAATCAAGTTAAATATAAATCATGTCACAAATGTTCATCTAAAACTGATAAAAGTTGTTTAACAATAATTACTGGTAGTAGCACAGGTACAGGGTACTGTGGATTACAAGATAATTGTGTAACGTTTATTGATCAGGAAGGATATACAGTACGTGGCTGTGAAACAGATGCTAATATTGAATGTAACACAGAAAATAAAGAATGCATAAAATGTCTTCAACAAAATTGTAATGAAAAAAATGTACATGATGATCATCTTAAATGTTATCAATGTAATAATGATCAATGTATTCATAATGTGACTTTAGATCAATTACAATATTGTTCAAAATATAAAAAAAATGATACATGTTATACATATGCATTAAGTAAAAATTCCGTTACACGTAATTGTACATCGAATCTGGATCCTAATCCAAGTAAATATGTATTACCTTGTAAAACAAATGGCTGTAATTCGATAGATGCAGTTGAGGAAATTCAATGTGTAGAATGTAAATCAACAAAAGATGGTAAAAATTGCCTTAGAATAAGTAATGCACAACCTAATGAAACCTGTACAGTACCAACATCATTAAAAACTTGTACAATTAATAAACTATTAAATCACGATGAAGTAAAATGCTATACAAATTATAAGAATGGTGCAGTTGAAAGAGGATGCACGAATAATACACAAAACAAGGATTATGAATATTGTATTGATAAATCGTTATGTAATAATAAATGTACACCTTTGCAATGCTATGATTGTGATTCTAAAAATGACTCAAAATGTCTAGATAAACTTGATGAAGTTAAATTATCCGACTGTTCTCAGGATATGTGTTATTATTGTTCAGATACTGGTACAATAAATTAATTACTTACATTTTTTTTTAAATTAAAAAAGAAATTTTTATTTTTTTATTTTTTAAAAATAAATATCTTATATTTCAGTTGGAACCATTTATCGAGGATGTGGTAAGCCAAAAGGCAACATGAAATGTACAACGTGTAATTCTGATAGTAAATGTAATAATAATATTGCGCCAAAAAAGAATGTAACTTGTTACAAGTGTAATTCAAAAGATGATGCAAATTGTGCACAATTGATAAATATTAAAAATCTTTCTACTACTGAATGTAAAGATAAAAATTCGAAATGTGGCGTAATGCAAGATGGTATATACACGGTACGTGGTTGTGTACAAGATGACTTCAAATGTGAAAAGGATAATAAAAATTGTATGATTTGTGATGGAGATAAATGTAATAATGGAACATTTCCACAGAATCGTAGGAAATGCTACACTTGTAAGAATTCCGATGATTGTGATAAGGAGCAAAATCCTAATAATGGATTACTATTAACATGTAGAAATTATAATGTAAATGATTCATGTTATGCGTACGCAATTAATAACAAAGATGGTAATAAAGTACAAATACGAATGAGACGTGGTTGCCAATCAGACAATGATGATTATTCTTTATGTAAAAAGGAAGGTGATAAAAAATGTAAAACGTGTAATACTACTGAATGTAATTCATTTCCATTGCAATCAAAACCAAAATTATCATGTATTAAATGTGATAAAAATAATACAGCGTGTGCATGGGGATACGATACTAGTAAGAAAAGTCCGTGCGTTTACGGATTCTTTTATTATTCAGAAGAATCATGTTATGTAAGAAAATTTGATAAAAACGAAGTACAACGAGGCTGTTCATTGGATGATGGTATTTGTCCTGAGGGTGGTGCAAATTGTACTTTCTGCTCGAAAGATGGATGTAACAATGAGAATGTGATAACTCAATCATGTATACAATGCAATAGTAGTGTACCAGACCAATCACAAAAATGTACAAGTGGTAAAAATCTAACGGCTACAGAATGCCAAGGAATTATTTCCTACGATTATCGTGGTTGCTATACAAAACACGACGGTAAGAAACAATTGAAACATTTTTATTTCGTAATGACAAATTTCTTTGTTGTAATTATTAATATCCTTTTCTTTTCCGCAGGTGGAAAAACAATCCGTGGTTGTGCTGCTCAACTTGCAGGTGATTTTGAAAATTGCAAAAATGAAAAAAACAAAAATGTATGTGAATTTTGTGAAAAAGATGGTTGTAATAATAAAAGTTCTGGTAACATTATATCAATAACATTAACAACGATTTTGTTATCAATTTTCACATTCTATATTTTTTAATAAATTAAAGAAAATTAATGTATTGAGTTAATTGTAAAAGCTAATATTTAAATAAAAATTAACAATAAAATTAGAAACTGTTTTATTTTTCGCTTAATTTTAAAGCATGTTTTGGCTTGCTATATGATTTCTCTATTTCGGAGGTAGCATGTAGTAGGACAAATTGAAATTAATATTGTAATATGTTTTAATGGAATTTTTGTATATTTATTTGAAATATGCAAAAATATAAAAGTTACATAGAATACAATTTTTTCATTTTTTCTTTTAATAGTTAGCTAATTTTTAACAATAAGCGATAATAAATTTTATTTTCATTTTATGTTGTTGCACAGAATGTCAGTTATTACTTTATATTTATGATATTTTTATATTAAATTGTTTCAAATTTTCCTGAACAGCACGCACAGTGATCAACATTGGGTACAAATTTTAAATTTGCTTCCAAATTATCTTCTTTTTGTTTAATGTCAGCTATTATATCATGAATTTTCGTTAATATTGAATTTTCATTAAATTCTTTTATATTTGATAAAACAAGTTGTGTTAAATTTGAAATTTTCATTTTCATTTCTTCACGTTCTGCTAATAACATATGTAATTGTGTTGTTTTTTCAATTTCTTTTTGCTTTAATAATCTTCTTTGTGTTTGATAAAGTGTTATATATTCACCAATTGTTTCGGTTTCACCTTGTAACTGGCAAACTAAATGTTCTAAACGTTGTTTCTCATCAGTTAAATCGGCCACTTCTAACATTAATTTACGAAAACGTTCTTGTAATTTCTCCATTGCCTCATGTGTTGGTATTCCATTCACTACAGCATAATCATCATCACAGTTAATTGAACCATTTTCACCTTCATATATTTTTTTACTTTTATTTATTTCTGGAAGTTCTGAATCAGAACCTAAAAAGATATAACCAATAATGAAAAAATTTTATATTAAAAGTAAAGAAAAGTGATGTACCTTCTAAGCATTCCTGGGCTTCGTCATCAATTTCGCAATTTTCTTTTCTGTCATCATGATGATGATGATCGTGGTTATGACTATGATCATGATTATGATTTTCATGATCATGATCATGGTCGTGATCGTGATTCTTATGATTATGACTGTGATGATCTTTACTATGGCATCTATCCATTCCATTTTTATGGCTACTATTATCTTTTTCGTTTTCAATATTATTTTCGTTCAAATCGTCATCACTAGTTTGATCTTCTTGATTCTCATTTCCATTATTATGATGTTGTTTTTTTCGCCTCGAATATTCTTTAGCTTCATAATGCATTAAACGATCAATACGTTGATTTAATTGTAATATAGTTTTATTTAATTCATTATGCTCATGTGTTAAGCGTATCATTTCTTCATCTTTAAAATGTAATTTATCTTTAGTTTCATTTAATTGTTTTTCCATTTCATCATAATTTTCACGAATTTTACGATTTTTATATTGTTCTGAATCTAATAAATTTACTAATTCAACTTTATCATTTGTTACTTGAATTAATTTTTGTTCAATTTCATTTAATTGAACCTTTAAATTTTCATTTTGTAGAATAGCTCTTGATGCAGCTATCTTATCACTTTCCATTGTAGCTAATAATTTATTATTATCTGGTTTTTCTGATAATATATTTTCAATTTTATCTTCTAATTCATTTATGTAATTATCTTTTTCAATTAAATTTTGCATAATTTCTTCAATTTTATTATTTTTTAATTGTATTTCATTTTCAAATTTTAGTTTTTCCTCTAATAAAATTTTTATTTCATTTTCGAATTCCGATTTTTCATTATTAATAGATGTAGAATTTTCTATATTTACCTATAAAGTTAATTAATGTTAAATAATGTAAATAAAATTTATAGTAATTACATCTACCTGATTTATTTCCTTTTTTAAATTTTCCTGTTTCGCTATATTCTCTTGTATTTGTTTTTCTAAATTACTAATGTGTTCTATTAGAGTTCTTTCTCTATTTGTTAATTTTTCATTATCTGTAATTAATTCTGAATTTTTTTCTGATAAATTCGTTATCTCTTTATTTAAATGTTGTACATAATTTTGATACTGTTGATTTGATTGGTCTTTTTCTGTAGTTAATTGTTGCACCATAGCCTACAAAAAAATAAATAAATAAAAAATAAATTTTCATTTTAGCATTATATTTTGATTTATAATCTCATTTACTTGTAAATCACGTATTTGTTGTTCATACATGAATTTCGTTTGTGTTAGCACCTCAACTCTATTATCTGTTGCTAAATTAGCTTCATCTGATATTTGATTTATTCTTATTTGACATAATTCTAATTCACATGATTTATTTTTTAATTGCTTCTCTAATTCAATATTTCGTTTATTTTCTTCATTAAATTCACGTTTAATTTCATCTAAATGCTCTTTCATTTCATTATTTTTTAATTTCTCTTGTTCGCATTCATATTTTTGTTCATTATAACGTTTATTTAAATCATCTAAATTTGATTTTAAACTCATATTTTGTATATGTAATTCTTTAATTTCATTTTCTAATAATTTATTTCGATTTGTGATCATTTGTAATTGCATTATTAGCTCTTCATTTTCAAGTAATTTTTCTTTATATAATGTTTGTTGTTTTGTTAATTCAGCTGTTAATGATGCTTTTTCAGCTATTAAAATTTCCATTGCATTTAATTGTGTTTTTTCTGTAGATGATTGAATGGAATTATTTTTAATTCCTGCTGTTATCATATTCATAAGAGCCGTTTGTTCTTCTTTTATTTCATTGGTTATCTGTTCATTATCAGCTGTTGTTTTAATAAAATTATCTGATGAATTTTTAAAATATTCAAAAATTGGATTTGAATTAATATGCTGTTGTTGTTGTTGTTGCTGTTCTACTAACTTATCATCATTTCTGTTATCACTATTAATTGTAAATTCTCTTGTTGGTGAAATTTCATTATTTTCAGTTACATTTTTATTAATAACTTCCTCTTGTTTCAGTTCCAGTTGTTGTTGTATATTATTATGTATCGTTGTATTTTGTTGTTGTTGTTGATCTTGATAATATTTTTTTGTGTTACTACCACCATATTCACTTGTGTCTGAGCTATCAACATCAATTAAATGTTTTTCTTTTATTTGATATTCTTTCAGCTAAAATATAATAACAATAAAAAATGAACATAATAAATATAGTATAATTAAAATGGTAATTTCCTTTAACTTCTGACGTGTACGAATTTTTATAATCACAAAAACATCATGCTCATACAAACATAATTATTACGTGTCATCAAATATGTACCAAATGGAAATTTTAACAAAATTTTTAATTAACAATTATTTCTTACCTTCTTTTTGGCTGCTGCCAATTTTTTTGCTCGTGTTTTATCAGACATTATAATTTTATTTTTTTTAATAAAATAATTTGAAAATTTTTATTTTTTAATGAATTACATATTAAAACTAGATTTTGCAGTTTTGCACAACAATTAATAAAAACAAAAATAAAAAGAAAAAAGATAAAAAATTATAACAAGCATTAAAATGTTATAAAGTTGGAAGAAGATGTGAAATATCTACATAATATACAAAAACAAAAAATGACATTTACAATTTTACAACAAAAACGATTGTCTGATGACGTTTTCTGTCTGTTCGTTCATTACATGTTCTTTAGGTAAAATACAAACCGGATGTAATTTTTTGTATAACGACTAGTTCCGTTGGAAATTAAAGAAAGTAAAAACCGTTAAAAATTTTGAATTAGTTAACTGACGAACGATGACCTGATATGATATAAAGATAAGATGAATGGATATAAATATGTATTTGATTGCATGGTTTTGCTTTGTACGAATGAAATGGATGGATTAACGGAATTATAGCTAAAAAAAAGGCAGTAAAAATCAAAACTTCCGATTTAATTATTTTTTATCACTATTTTTTGTCTTTGTTTATAACTCTGAAATTTATTTAAAAAAAAAAAACAAAAATACAATATGATGAAAATTGTCTAAAATTACAGATTACGTTGAAAAAAAAATTAATAAATAAATAAGTTAATTAAAATTAAAAATAAATTAAATTTTAAAAAAATTATACATAGGTAGGTCTTTATCAATGAAATAATTTTACATGATGATATCAAAATCGAATACATACACACATTTCCTTTTTTTTTTGAAAATTAATTAATTGATGTTATGTAATCGATGTGCGAATTGCTAACAGATAACTGTTATCTGTTTTCACTGCTAAAATTTCATTTATGTGATAAAATTGGTTAAAACAATAAGAAAATATTAAAAGTTTCTTATGCACATGTGTATACCAACAAGATTAAAATTATAATAATTTAATAATTTATAATAATCAGTTTTTAATAAAAATGATAGTAAAAAATTATAAAAGTACAATTGTAGCAGTTATTTTCATACTATTGAAACATACATCTTTACAACAGGAATGTAGTAGTGGTAAACAATTAAATTACAAAAAATAGATACACACATTTGTAATGAAATATAAAATTCAATTAAATTTTATATTTAAATTTAATATTTGAAATTATTCAATTTTAGGTAAACAAATCTCTTGTTATGAATGTAATTCATTGGAAAATTCGAATTGTGCAATTAATCCAAGTGCAATTTCAAAATACACACAATGTAAAATTTGTGATTCATGTATAAATGCAATTGGTAAGTTACGATCAATTTAAAAAATATATATATTAATTATATAGAGAAGAAATTTCAAAAATTTATTTTTTGTTTTTATCTCTGATAGTTGATGATATTACATATCGAGGATGTTCATCGAATTTTCAGCCATTCATTTCAATAGATTTATTGAAATATGTTGAGAAATGTTATGAAAATTTGTGCAATAACAAAATTTATCCATTAAATCGATTACGATGTTATAAATGTTCTGATGATGTTAATTGTGTTAATTCACCAAAAAATGATGTTATACCAACACCATGTTTATATTATCGAGAATATGATCAATGTTTTACAGATATAATTGATGAGATTGATGGTGTTCGAGGATGTGTATCAGATGGTAATTATACATTTGGTCCAGGTGTTCTATTTTGTAATGAAAATGGATGTAACAATAAAAATGGTGTAATTACATTAAATTGCATTAATTGTTCATCAAAAGATTCAAGAGGATGTAAAAGATTACCTGATTTAAATTGTAAAATACCTCAAATTAATACATGTACAGTAAACACTTTACTTGGTAGACCAGAAGATACATGTTTTGTATATCATAATGATGACATTATAATACGAGGTTGTACAAAATTGAGTGGATTATTACATACAGAAACGGAATATTTTAATGAATGTCGAGGTAACTTATGTAATCAAAATTGTTTAAAGATGTTAAAATGTTACAGTTGTGATTCTGGAATTGATCCAAAATGCAAAACGCCCGATCTTAATGCATTAGTTAATTGTGGATCAGAAGATTCATCTTGTCATACATGTGAACATGAAGGTAAGAAAAAAAAATCTTAATTTTATTTTCCTATTTATTTTGCATACTTTTTCTAATTAATTTAATTATGAATTAGATGGAAATATTATTCGTGGTTGTGGTAAACCAAAATTTGAATTGGATAATTGTTATCAATGTTTTGATTCTGACGGTTGTAATTCAAAAAAATTACGAAAATGTTATAATTGTACATCTGAATATGATCAAAATTGTTTAAATTGGTCAAATGAAAATGATATTGATCAACAAATTTGTCCTAAACCAGATAATTTATGTGTAACATTTATGAATGAAAAAGGTAATGTGTTACGTGGATGTTTTAGTAAAAATTTCAATTGTATAAATAAGCTAAAATGCTTTGATTGTGATGGAAATTTATGTAATAAAGGAATATTTCCACAGAATCGTAGGAAATGCTACACTTGTAAGAATTCCGATGATTGTGATAAGGAGCAAAATCCTAATAATGGATTACTATTAACATGTAGAAATTATAATGTAAATGATTCATGTTATGCGTACGCAATTAATAACAAAGATGGTAATAAAGTACAAATACGAATGAGACGTGGTTGCCAATCAGACAATGATGATTATTCTTTATGTAAAAAGGAAGGTGATAAAAAATGTAAAACGTGTAATACTACTGAATGTAATTCATTTCCATTGCAATCAAAACCGAAATTATCATGTATTAAATGTGACAAAAATAATACAGCGTGTGCATGGGGATACGATACTAGTAAGAAAAGTCCATGCGTTTACGGATTCTTTTATTATTCAGAAGAATCATGTTATGTAAGAAAATTTGATAAAAACGAAGTACAACGAGGCTGTTCATTGGATGATGGTATTTGTCCTGAGGGTGGTGCAAATTGTACTTTCTGCTCGAAAGATGGATGTAACAATGAGAATGTGATAACTCAATCATGTATACAATGCAATAGTAGTGTACCAGACCAATCACAAAAATGTACAAGTGGTAAAAATCTAACGGCTACAGAATGCCAAGGAATTATTTCCTACGATTATCGTGGTTGCTATACAAAACACGACGGTAAGAAACAATTGAAACATTTTTATTTCGTAATGACAAATTTTGTTGTTGTATTAATTAATATCCTTTTCTTTTCCGCAGGTGGAAAAACAATCCGTGGTTGTGCTGCTCAACTTGCAGGTGATTTTGAAAATTGCAAAAATGAAAAAAACAAAAATGTATGTGAATTTTGTGAAAAAGATGGTTGTAATAATAAAAGTTCTGGTAATATTATTTCAATAAAATTAACAACGATTTTGTTATCAATTTGCTCTTGTTATATGTTTAAATAAATTTAAAGAAACATGTATATTTTAAATGTAAAAAGTACTTTAAAATTAAATTGTAGGAAAAATAGATAGTTGAATTCTTATTGTTTTTAATTTACAGTTTGTATTTTTTATTTAACAATATTTTTGTTTGTACATTTTCGTAAAAATTATATTAATTATTTGTTTTTTGTCTATTATGATTTATATACAGATTAAAAGTATAAAATTAATGTAATTTAATTTATTCTACTATTAACAAAATATATTTAGATTTTATTTTATTGATCACCAAATTCAATATTAAATAATATTTGCTGAATTCGTAATCTAGCTAGTGCATTCTTTTTATTTGTTAAGCGTTTTAATATTGGTGCACAACTTAATAAAAATCTTTCATCCGGATCTGCAGTTGATACTGTTGTATAATCGTCACAACTTGTAATTGTATCCACATTATTTGTTGTTGTTGTTGTTGATTTACGATTAATTATATTATCTGTATTAGGTGAAACAACTGCAGTTGCTGACACTGCTGATGTGTCATTAAGAATTGTTGCTGCTGTTGTTGTTATTGTATGCGAACCATCATATTCTGTTGATGATTCAGCAGCTGTTGTAAAAATTCTTGCAACAAATTGATTATTATCGTCATTTAAATCGATCGCACTAATATGTGTTGTACCTGCGGCTGTCGTTCCATCACTTTCTTGATGATGGTGATGATGATGAAGATGTGGATGTTGTGAATGTACATTTTCAACAGTAATATGTTCTATTGGTTGTAATGAATTTGTTACTGATGTTACAGCCCCTGTTGATACATCATTCTCATGTTGATGTTGATTATGATGATGAATATGTGGTTTAAAATCCGAACTTTCTTCTGTAGCATCTAAATGTTCTTCAGTATTTAAAATGATACTTTCATGTGAATTATCTTGTAATTGTGATATATCTGTGGATTCTTGTGAACTGAAATACAAAAATAATAGAATAAATAAGTAAAAATGTTAAAATTAAATGTTAAAATTACTTTGAACAATCCAGATACGGTGCAATAAAGTACATTTGATCATAAAATATCCATTTCTTCTTTTTTGAATTCATTGTAACATCAATTTGTTTATAATGTTTTGCAAAGGCGTCTCTTAAACTTCGCCACCTCTTACGGCATTTTTCAACTATAAAATATAAAGAGAAATTTGTTCAATTTATAAAATTAATTTGTATCAAAAATCTGTTTTTATTTGTTTGATTTGACTTGTTAATTTTTATTTTTTCAAAAATAGAAATGTTGAAAATTATAATTTAAAAAAAAAATACACTCGTTTAAAATTACACTCCTTAATACATCATTCTTAAATTAAGAAATATTAAGTTTATCTTTATCATTTTTATAATTTAAAAAAGTTATATACACTGGTACGAGTATTTATTGGTGGGAAAATTATTCTAAATAATGAACGCATCGTATTCTAAATTCTACACCCTATTTGTTGCATTACAATTCCGCTGCTACATACATATGTATTTACAAGTGCAACACAATTGTTTATTTTTTAACCGACTTTGAAGTTTGAAGTGAATGATGATAAACAATAAACAATACACTTAATATTTTCATATATATACATATATATATATATATATAATTATTTTATAAACACAACCATACCATCCTATCCAAAATCATATACCATACCACATCAAAGTATATGTATGTACATATGTACTGCCTTGTTGATATGGATTGCTGAAATGTACGTTTTACACTACACACATAAACGTAAATTCAACGTATTTACCTGTCGAATTTACGGATGCTGCAATTTCTTTCCAACATTGATCACGTAGTGCTGATTTCCTATATCCTTTCAATGATTTATCATATAACATTGGACGTAATTCAACTTGTCGTATTAATTCTTCTTCATTAATTATAACCAATTTATGTGGTTCCCTTTTCTTTTTTTCTTTTTTCACAATCATATCACCAATCTCATGAATGACATTATACTTTACATCCATTTCCATAATTAATAAATTTTCAAATACATAAATATTTACATAAGTAACTAATAAAAATTTGTAAATATTTTACTTCATTTAATATCACAAAATAATGTAATTAATTTGTCAATCAATTTTACGAAAATCTTTAAAGCAAAATAACTAACTTATTTATTTTTATTTATTTTTTTTTTATTGTTTTAATTATATTTTATGTCGTATGAAAACGCATAGACGATGAAAAAATAATGAAGTACGACGTATTTTGAAACGTCAACATTGTCGTTTTATATGTAATGTCATGCAAATGACAGTAATAAGCATAATTATGCGTTGATAAATAACACACACAAAGAGAACGCAAAACAAAAAAAATGCTAGATCTCGAACTTCTACTACAGTCTACATACAGCCTACAGCTACAATCTGTCGTTTGTAGTACAAACAAGTACGAACTACAGAAAAACAAATTACAATTGATTTAGAAAAATTATCTGTATAAGACCTAACTTTATTTTTTTAATTAAAAAATTTATTTTGAGACGAGATTTAAATTTTTCTGTATCATTTTTTTATTTAGGCAAACAGAAAATCCAAAAAGATTTTGAAATTCTATTTCTGCTTCTCCTTTTTAACTTTTGTATTTCATTGCATAAATAGTTTAATACTATTTGCACCTACACTACACACGAACAACTTGACTTTGAAGTTTGAATATTATTTTCTCTGAAAAACCGGACGAATAAAATAAAATTCAGGAGCCACTGTGCAATATTGGCCGTCTTCTCTTACTTTCAAAAGGCAACTGCCTACTGGTAGTACTGGTATTGGTAGTGATACTGATACTGACTAGTGACTAGACACTAGATTACTAGACGTCTACACTGTATGGTAGAAGATTTACTATACTAGTCTAGTCAGTTCTCAAGGTCAGTATTCACTATTCAGTTGATATCCTACACTGTGTGGTATTGCTATGTGAGTGAACTGGTTTGGTTCATCTTCATGGTTCATCTATACTGGTCTGGTCTAGTATAATACATAGCAATAACACACTGTATGGGAGGTTTAGTCTAGTATTTAGTAAATATTCTCAAGGTCAGTACTCACTCAGTTCAGTAGCATATATGAAATTGAAAGTCAGTATTTAATTTAGTTGCCTTTTGAACGTTGTGGAAGACGGGTAGTTTTGTACAGTGGCTCGTGAACTTTATTTTATATTTTATGTGGTACATGGAAGTGATATTCAAAATTAGTTTAAAATTTTTTTGTTCTAATAAATTTGAAAATAAATGTGGTACATATCAAATTAATGCGTGTAATTCTAAAAAGCCAAATTTTCATTGACACGATAGTATTGCAGTATCAAACAGCAAAAAGCAGAAAAAATACTGTAATTATAATAAAACGATAGCATTGAATACAAACAATGTCAAAAATTAAACATACAAATAGATGTTCCAAGAAATAAAACTATCAAAATCCAGAGCACATAAATGCACATATACACAATAAGAATAAATGTCTTACGAAGACATTTTTTGCAAACATACAGACACTTGGAACATCTATTTGTGTCTTGTGTGTATAATTTTTGTTCATTGTCATAAATAGATAATGCTAAATTGATGCTAGCAGCAAGATAACTAAACTAAAGCCGGCATCATTTTTTAACTTTTAACTTGACAGCATTTTGTTGTTTTTTTTTTTTTTATTATTAAGAAAAGCAAAAGGAAACCAAGAAAACTAAAACAAAAACAAGTAATGATCAGAATCAGAAATAAAAATACAGAATACCGTAACGAGAAGTAAAAATCTTGTTTGATTTTAATTTTTAATTTATTGAATATTTAACAACACATTCTAATATAATAACGCTTAATAAGTTGGCAGTTCGATCTAATCCAGAGGTCTTGTTTTAGTTTACGTTGAAATGTTTTAAAATAAACAAAAAATAATTTGAATCATTAAGAATGTCAACAAATTCTGTAAACATTTCTATAGAAGCACCAATTGAACATCAAATTCAAGAAATTGCATATGATGGAACTGAAATTTATCAACCGTGAGCACTTTACTTTTTTAATTTAGAGTTAATTCTTATTAAGCTTTAAAATTTTAAATTTATAGTCCCCCAACATTGTCAGAAAGCCTTTCGAAATGTGCAGCTCGTATTGATTTTAGTAAAACTTCATTGGAAGATTTAAAAAAAGAAGAAGAGAAAAAAATTGATGATGATACAAAAGACCCATCACAATTTCAACCGAGCTTATGGCCATGGGATTCAGTTCGTAATAAATTACGTGATGCATTAACAGAAGTTTGTGTATTGTCTGATGTTTTGTCGATAGCAAAAGAGAAACGATATCTTGTATTAGATCCTATACCACAAGAGCCACAAGAAACTAAACCAATGGTGCAGGTTTATGCACGAAAAAAAGCTCTTAGTCAAGCTGCGAATGTTTTATTGAATGGAGCTGAACGCTTAAGAAATACACACAGTGAACAAAGAAGTAATAGAAACGTATCAGATTTTCATATTGAACTGTTAAGATTAAGACAAAACTGGAGATTAAAAAAAGTGAAGGCTTCCAATACAATAATTGGTGATTTGAGTTATAGAACTGCGGGTTCGAAATACATGCATTCCGGGTTGTTTGAAGTCACAAAGGCAGAGGAAGATCTAAATAATTCGGATAATTCTCCTCCGAGCAGTCCAGCTGGAGGACAACAGTCTGTGTGTCCGAAGACCACTTCAGCGCTTCGAGTTAGTGTTCCTTCAGAATTACAAGGTGTCGCCTACATTAAAGTCATTACACAAAAGGACCAAGAAGATTTATGTACGGCGACAGTAAATCTTATTGGTCATGGTCCAAATATCACTCAACCTGTCGGAATTTGGCAAAAGACACTAGAATTTGCTCAAAATGTTCTTTTTTGCAAAGAATTATTTAGTCAATTAGCTAGAGAAGCTGTTCAATTGCAAGCACCCATACCACATGTTGTTGTCGGCAATCAGATTCGCGCAACGTTACTTCCGGGCATTCAATTAATTATTTCTCTATGTCACTCAACTACATTTGATTCAACACAACCAGGACCAATTAATGATCATGATCATGTTCTTGAGCATTCTCTTCATCAACTGCTTCGTGAAGTTCATCATAAAAATACACATCATCCCTTTCCGCATCCAGCAAGCGGGCCATTAGGTCCTAGTAAAAAGCGAATGTTAGCTGGACCAATGGCTGCTGATCGTTATCAACTTCTAGAAATGACTAAATCGCAAACTCTTTTGGAACAAATAATTGCACAAGCACAGCATATATTTATGCGGAAAAGAACACAGTATGTTCTTGATACTCTAGCAAGAGATGTTAAAGATCCGCAAATCGTTTCACATTGGAATGCAATGAATAGTCCGACGATGTCCTGTGTAAAAATAAATATTGTAACTCATGGGTAAATTCATTTTTTTTTCTTTACACGCAAACGTACATTCAAGTTTTTGTTTTTCAGTTATGATACAATTAATAGAACGTCTTTAGTGATTCATGTGAAAGAGAGATCTTTGAAATGTATTTGTCGTGATGGTCGTGTAATGCATATGAGTTATGAACCTCAAGAATTAAGAGATTTAATTTTATGCCAAATCAATCAACATCAAATTTCATGCCTTCTAAATCTAGCCAAATGTATGGCATGGCAAGTCCTATCAAACAGTAATCATTTGGGTATTGGATCTGTCGAGCCGTTGGGCAACGCAAGTGCTTGTCTTCTTGCATCTCCAAATGGTGATCGTATGATTGCTGTTCAAATACGATGTGATCCACAAATTGACGTGAAAGTTTTTGTCGCACGAAGCCCTAGACAAGATTTCTTCCCAAGTCCATTAGTCCCTGGCAAATTTTGGGAACATCTTGGAGGTCATTTCAAAGAGGTAAGAAACTGAAATTCCTTGTTATTGAATAGTATACCAAAGTATATTACTTTCTAGGTGAGATTTGACAAATTGGAGGGCAAAAACTTTTTAAATAAAATGGAATTCCTTATGGCGAGTTTAACAAGCTCATCTTGAATTCACTGCGCCCGAAAGCAAATTATATATATTCATATTAATATTTCTAAGCTATTTGAAAAAATTGAAGTACATATAAATAAAAACATTTTGAATTTTAAATTTTTCTTTTTATTTTACCACATTCCTTAATTAATACTTACAAATTGTTAAAAATTTTGTATGTGCTTAACATTTTGTTGTATTTTTGCAGTCACAAATCGAAGTTAAAAAAATTAATTTATGTTTTGATTGAAGTGGAATGAGAATGAATTGATATAATTAATTAAAAATTATTTATACAATTTAATAAGCTTGTAGAATTAACTGGATACAGATCATGATTTAAAAAAAAAACTTAAAACTATTAATTTCAGTTTTTTCGCGTGAAAATTAGAACTTAAAAGTACATGTATGACAAAAATTAAAGAGCCGTGAAGAATTAGGTAATCCTTAATATCTATGTCTTAAAACCTACGACCGGCAGCGGGTGATCTTGATCGAAATCTACCAGCTCCACCTGTTGGACCTCCCCCGTTTCTGGCACCACCATATGATCCGCTTCCGCCACCAAAGCTTCTACCTCCTGCACCATCACGACCACCGCTACTATAACCTCCGTCACGACCTCCACCATAACCACCGCTACGACCACCACTGTTATATCCACCACCGCCACCACCTTGATAGCTTCGAGCACCGCCAGCACCGTCTGTTGGTCCTCTTGATCGAAAACCACCACCGCCACCACTACGTTGTCCGCCAAAACCTCCGCCTCCACCTGATCTGAATCCGCCGCCACTACCACCTGATCTTCCACGACGGAAATCATTGCCACCATCACGAAAACGTCCACCGCCACCTCCAGGTCCGCCACGTCTACCTTGTCTTGGACGACCTTTAGAAATCTCAACACGAAGCTGTGATCCAAGAATTTCGGTTCCGTTTAAAATACCACAAGCTTTCTCGGCTTCATCACGGTTTTCAAATTCAACAAATGCAAATCCTGGTGGATTGAATGCAACCCAAACTGAATTTAGTTTACCATATTTGGTGAATTCTCCTTCCAGATCTTCTTTTTTGATTTTGTCGTTTAGATTACCTACGTAGACACGAGTACCCATTTTATGTTGTTTTTCTTTTCAGTAATTTATGACGTTCCGTTTAATTAAAATAATACGACGTCTTCTTTTATTTTTAATTAAAAAATGTTTTTCTTTTTTCAATACGTTGATAAAATTTAATAAGCGTACAAACGCTGATGTGAAGAAGACGCAAGATGACGACGATGAATACGTTGAATTTTTAACTGTGAAATGTTTTGATAATTTTCGTTTAAGAGTGGTTCATTTTCATGAAAATTTGTTTAAAAAAAGATTATATGAGAGAATTACCTCTCTTAAGCTATAGATACATATATTATATTTATGAAAAATATAACATTTTTACATTTATATATATACTAGATAAATATTGTGTTTGTGTGATTGTTAAAATTGCCATAATTTCTCATTATTTAGTCATTTAATTTTTCAAATATTACAATGTTAAATAAAATTTTATATTTTATTCGAAATAAATTTGCGATTTTCATTTTATATGTACTTATGTAAATGTTGAAAATAAAAATACGTTTTAACAAAAGTAAAAAAAACTGATAGTCCTTTTCCCAGTAAAATCGTAGCGATCTAATGAATACATTATTCTGCTTCAAGTTGATGTGAATGCGATCAGTGATCCTTCATTGAAAAACCAGTTTTTCAATAAAGCCGGGATTAAAGTAGAAATTTTACCTCAACTTATTTCGACTTACCTTCCATGTTCTTTTTTTTTTAACCATTTTCCAAAAGTATGAAAATGCGGGAGAAATACAAGTGAGTGTAAAAAGATTTGTATAGGAAAAACATGTTGATGTTTAAAATTATAATTTTAAAAAAAATTAGCAATTTGAAAATCACACAAAAAAGAAATACATGTTTCTATGTAGGTCTAGGTATATAATATAGATAATAGTATAGAAAAAAAAAACGTAGTAGATTCTTCTCGGTGATTGTGTCTTGTTTTATATACTTTTATTTTTCACGTAATAATGTAATAGCAGCAAATATGACGTATGTATTGTATTGTACGAAAATGCTTTTTTTTTATTTCGTGGAAATTTTGAAAATTTTATAAAATTATGATGTAGGAAAAAATTGCTTTTATCGAAATGTTCCACTTATAATAGCGTCGTACGAGAAAAATATCGACGACGAAAAAATAAAAATTTTTTTTTTACTAATTTTCGATAGTAGTTTTATAAAATGGCGTTTGATTGTGTAGCTTCGCAATCATAAATGAAATTTTCAGCATTTTTTAGATGGCGGCGATATTTTTTAAAGAGCCACTCCCATTTGATTTTCAGTAATAAAATAAATGAATAAAATCACGATTTTTATTTATAAAATGACGAAAAATTCCTTAAAAACGAAATTAAACGTGATGTGTAGCTTTTATTTTTCAATTAAATATAAATGCGAAGCTCCATTTAATTTTTTATTTATTTTTATTCAACAAGGCACAGGCACTTTGAGGAAATTTTTTTTTCTCTTTTTAATATTTGTGTTCTAATTTAATGAAAGAAAACGAAGAATAAAAAACATTAATAAAATATTCGAATGTAAAAACATTTTTTTAATGTTGATATGAAAATTTTGTTACCGTTAATAAAACTTTAAAAATGATGGTAGTACACAAATCACAAATTAAAAAAATTTATTAATATTTTTTCACTAATTTCTCATTCCTTTATTTCAAAACGTAAATTAACACGTCTACTTCAATGAACAACCAACGAAAAAGTGAGGTATTTTGAGAATTGAGAATTCAAGAAATTAAATTCAAAATGGAGTTTTGAAGTTTCAAATTTAAATATGTGGATCGTGTGCATTGCATGTGGCGTCCGTTGTATTCCGGTTTTTTACACCGTCAAACATCTTGGTGACACATATTCAAACTTGTATCATAAGACACCTTGTGAAAGAACTGAGGCGTGTAGGAAGATGCACGGAACTCCCGAGCTATTTGATAGTTGATACACGCCTCACTTCCTTTACCAGTTAGACTTCAAGCACTGAAAAGTGTCTCATAACATAACATTCATATGTTTCTCGCATGTGTAAAAACTGTCTATGGAGGGCTTTAGATATAGAGACACTTATGACAAACATATGAAAAATTGTCTAATGTGTCACCGAATGAAAAAAGATAGATGTGTATAAGGTTGTGTGATACCAATGGGGTACAGGCCGTACGCGTCAAGGTCTCATAGCACAATGTTTCATCGTCTAAAAACCCACTATCGGCTATATGACATGTGTTTGCATGTGTATATTTTATTAGTAGATGAATAGATAGTGGATGGTGAATAGTGAAGATTCAGATGGTTGGTGTTTCAATTCTAGGTGTATGATTCTCATATTGAAATTTGAAATGAAATGGTAAAAAAAGAAAAAAAGATAGAACAAGATAGAATAACCATAAACCAATAACGAAACCATTTACCGGTTCACTCATCCGTTCACCAATTACCACACCATTGACACACCAACGAAGAAGAAAAAAATTCTTTGTACATACATATTTTAAATTTTGTGTTCATTTTCCAAAAATTAAATTGTATTGTGCGATTGCGATTCCATTGTTGTGTTGTTGCTCGCGTACATTTTTATTTTAGTTTTTTTGCAAGAAATCAGTATTTTAATTAAGAAAAATTCTAAAAATAAGCGTGAAAAAAGAATTTAATGGTAAATTTTATTATATAAATAAAATAATTTGTGTTTTTTTTCTATTTCTTTATTGTATTTACTTATTTAATAAATAAATTTTATTTTATTTTTGGATATAAAGAATACATTCGACATTTTTAAAAAATACACTTTTTTTTATTGATCATTAAAAAAAGTGCCTGTGCCTTGTTTCAAATTTCGCATCGAATTTTTAATTAGAAATAA
This sequence comes from Anthrax anthrax, assembly GCA_963971155.1. Taxonomy (NCBI): domain Eukaryota; kingdom Metazoa; phylum Arthropoda; class Insecta; order Diptera; family Bombyliidae; genus Anthrax; species Anthrax anthrax. The sequence goes on from OZ020119.1 coordinate 27,711,403, forward strand.
ATGAAAATTTGTGATAGAATATCAAATATTACTATTTATAATGTACTGTGGAAAAATTTTCAATCTTCGTTTTCTAAAAAGAATAATATTATAAATGTTATAAAAGAAAATTATGCGACGCCATTTTTTCATTTTCAATTTGTTGATGATGGCCTGCTTAATAATGCTGGGCTAACTTTCATTTGAATTTGAGTCACTTTTATTGAAATAAAATAACATACATATGTACATATCATATTTGGCTACCAGACAGAATTACCTGTACGGCTGTACGTCATACGTGTACACAGTACAAGAAGGTAGAATCAAGTCCATCAATTAAAATTATAAATTAATGTTTTTCCTACTTATAACGTTGCCTTGTTTCGTTTTTACGAATTTTCTTTTATTTATCTTACATACGTCTATACAATATTTTGTTTTAAATTTAAGCTCATTACATTTCAAATACAAAAAATACAAAAGGAATTAAAATGGTATTTAACAGTTGAATATTAAGATGTACATAAAATTCATAAAATTATGATATAATAATCGTAATTCGTACTTAAAAAAAAAATGAAAATGTGTAGTAAAATGAGAAATTTTAACAAGTCACAAAGCGCTTCGCAAACGTAATAAAACCAGAAAGGAAAAATGTTTTTCATTAAATTTGTTTGATTGAAACCAAGTATTTTTGTAATTGTCAGAAAATATAAATTGAGAAAATATATATATATAGCACTTGGCACATAATGTATATAACTACCACGAGGAAACTATATGTACCAATGCACATTAGAAACACACATAATATATTTACATTGCGTGTGAAAATCTTGAAGGGAAAGTAGGTACCTCTATGTACCTACAAAATATTTTGTGCCAGTTACTTTTGATTTATAAACCTATATACCTATGTATTTATATTATTTAACTATTTACATACATTCATATGTACTATACGCTATAACTTTTGTAGATGGTAAAAAATTATGGTTACCAAATAATCACATATTTTATTAATCCACGTATTATTAAGAATATTTTATTTTTTCATCGAAATTTAAAAATAAGTTCGGAAAATTCTTTAAATCTTTTATAATACATAAATGTAATTTAAGTTGACATATTTTTTTATTTTCAGAAAAAATTTTGTATTTAATTGATATTACATTATGTTAAAAATGTTTATTTTTGTTTATGCTTTTAAAAGGTTTAAAAATGATAAATTACGTAACATCAAATATTTTTATTATTTTCTTTAGTTATTCTCATGTTGATCATTACTTTAACTTTAAAGTATCTGTAATGGCTTTGAGTGAAATTTAAGTGTTTTATTATAATTGCGTATGTGTATGCCATTGCTTATTTTTGATTATTGTTATTATAAATCGTTTAGTACTTAGGTATTACATTAAATTTATTACACTAAAATCAGATTTAGATTAATTTAAAAATTTTTTCAAAATTTCAATTTAATTTGTTTAAATTATAGGATTGAATTTCAATTACCTACCTATCTCTAATTTTTTGATAAAAATTGAATTTCAATCTTTTGATATTTAATTAATAAGATAAGAACATTTTAAGATAATCAAAGTTTAACGATTTAGATTTATAATAACGATATATGTATTTCATTTAAAGCCATTGTATTTAATGTATTTTATTTAATTTCAGCATCAAACACAAAATCAACTAATTTCATCATTTGTATTATTATTTCCGTCCAATTTATTTATATATAATTTTATTTTATAACAAAGAATCAATACAATTAATTGTAAATTTAAACAACGCATTGCATTCCTTCCTTTCGCACACATTACATACATTTTTATAATTTATTTTGATTTTACATTTTATTTCGAATAATATCGTTATCATAGCAATTTGAAAAATACATCTATAGCTGTGATATTAACTGAAGAAAAAAAAAATAATGTTATATTATTTGTTGTCCGTTTGATTTATGTTTTGAAATGAAAATGTATAATACTTTCAAGTAAAAATGTGAACAAAAAAAAAGTAATAATAATAATAATATAAGAGCGTGTGAAAATTTCAATAAAATTGAAATAAAAATAAAATTGTTTAATGTTGAATATATAAAATAAAGAATTTATATTTACCTACATGTTATATTGTAATTTTAATTTTTAAAAAAATGAAATGATATTAAAATGTTGTAATTTAATTAATGATAATAATTATCATCGCATAATGATACTAAAATGGATAGTGAAGAAAGTTCAGATGTAACCGATGATCATCATAAAAGTGAACAGATATCAGCATTTTTAGTACAGGTACTTAAAGATAATCAAGTTTTATTAGATAAAGCACACGTTGCTAATTCAAAAACAATAAAAAAGCAAGTAATTGAAATAATAAGAGATAAATATGAGAATAAATTTCGTGAAAAGATTAGTACACAACAAATAACGAAAAAGATATCAAATATGAAATGGCGTACTAAATATAAATTAAATTTAAATAAAAACGGTTCTAGACATTATGTATTAAAAGACTGGGAAAAAGGATTAATTGAATTATTGGAAATAGAAGAAAATAAAAATACTAATAATACTAGTATTACTCCAACGAATAATAATAAAATACAAAGAAGTTTGCAACAACAACAACAACAGCAGCAGCAGCAACAACAACAACAACAGAAACAACAATCGCAACAGCAACAGTTGCAATCACCACAAGGTACATTACTTCTAGCGTAACAGTAATTTCCATTTCATTTAGTTTCTAATTTATTATTTTTATTTTATTTTTTTTAAATAATTTCATTTCACTTCATTTTTGTTCTTTATATTTTTTTTTTACATTCGTTAAAATAACATTAGGATTTCAAACATCAATAAATCAAAATTTAGAAAATAATTCTGTATCATTACAATCACCAACAACAACAATTAGTGTTAGTGGTGGTAATTGCGGTAATAGTGTTAGTGGTGGTAGTAGTGGTGATGAAACATATTACTACTATTCTTTACCATTTGAACAAACATCATCACTACAGATAATGGAGCCACCACCAAATAAAAAAAATAAAATGGTAATGCATGAAAAAAACAGCTTCTCACTACATTTTTATTTAATTTTTGATTTAATGTTTTATTTTTGTTTTTCTTTTTTTGGTTTTTCTTTTTTATTTTTTATTTTTAAATTTTCATCGTACATTTGAAATGCACATTCATAGACAAATTCAAGATTTGGTGACAATATACTGTCAAGATATGAAACTGATGAAACATCTCAGTTAAACGATGCACAATTACAACGTTTAGTATTATTAAAACAAAATCTTGTTTTAAGTAGAAAATTGAAAATGATGCAGATGATTACAACATCAACAATACAAACGCCAACACCAACAATGACACCGATGTCAACACAAATGCAAACATTAACAAATAATAATCAAAATCATCATCAAAATGCGATTGTACTAATAGGACATAATATGCATCAACAACAGCAACATCAACAGCAGCAACAACAACAACAACAGCAATTACAACAACAGATTAATCATCAAATTAATCAACAAATTCAATCACATCAACAGCACCAACAACAACAGCAACAACAGCAAATATCGGCCATAGGGCCACCACCGTCTATTAGTGAAGTGATTAATGGGGATGTTGCAATGGAGATTAAATCGAGAAATTTATCATTTGATGAATTTTAAAAAAAAATTTTTACTAAGAAAGGAAAAAGACAACGAACAATAAGAAATTATTATTATTTTTAAGAGATTTTATATATTTGAAAGTAGATTAGGTTTTAAAAATAAATATATATTTACAATTTAATTTTATACTAATAAAGTTGAAATTGTCTCTCTATTTTATATGATATACACATTTCTATACAATTACTCATTTTTAGTATTTGTATTTTATTTTAGGTTTCTATTATAAATAAATTTGATATTATGTCGTCTTCCTCATAATTTTTATTGTTTTGTTTTCTTATAACAAGAAAAATTTTATTTACTGTTTTATATGCATTTGTACTTTTTTTTTTTGTAATTTTTATACCTTTAAAAGCAAAACAATGTAGTTATTAATTATATAGTTAGTAAGTTACATAAATGAGTATTTTAAAGATTGAATATCTGTAACTATTTAATAATTTTTAAAAAGATATGTATATACATAGTTATTTTTATTTTGGCATGAAACTTGTTCTTACTTAACATAAAAAGAATTTTCCGAACTTAAAATCGACGTTATTTTGTAGCAAAAAATAAATATTGTTAAGTTTTTTCTACTACGATTTATTTAAAAAATATATAATTATATAAGTAGAAGAAAATTTGAATTTCATAAATATATATATACATACATATATGTATATATTTGTTTTCAAAATTATCGCAAATTTTACATACATATTCTAAATACATAAAATGAATCATATAAATCTGTATGCTTAGCAAAAATATTACGACATTCCACAGTAAAAAATACTTCGCATCTCGACGATACGACGAAGCAATAAGACGTATAGTAATCTTCGATATACTGTTGACCATTGTGATTTCGCAGAAGACGTACATAAGTGATTATTAAAAGAAAGTGAATACCTACATACAAGAAGTACCGAAAAAGCCCAACAAACAACTGCTTCTACTGATCACAAGGCAGGCAGGCACTTGCGACGAATATACATTCTACGCTACGTTTGGAGGGTATTTGCAAAAATCACATCTAAATCTGCGAAAGTCATTCGACGACAACAAGTTTGAAAAGTTTGAGAAGTGGTGCACACTTTCTATATCTTCGATTACGTAGGCTACGAATGAAACAAATTTTTAAGAACATCGTTTAAAAAATAAGAAAAATCAATATCAATTGAATCTACAATTTGTAAATCAGTAATACAACAAGCGCAGCAGCAATGGGAGATAGTATTCGAGGAACACGCGTTTATGTAGGTAATTTAACTGATAAAATCAAAAAAGAAGATTTAGAAGGTGAATTCATTAAATACGGTAAATTGAATTCGGTATGGGTTGCATTTAATCCCCCTGGATTTGCCTTCGTCGAATTTGAGAATCGTGATGAAGCTGAAAAAGCATGCGATATTTTAAATGGTGCTGAGATTTTTGGTTCGAAGCTAAGAGTTGAAATTTCCAAAGGACGTCCAAAACAAGGTCGCGGTGGATCAGGACGACGATTTAGAGGTGGCGGTGGTGGAGGTGGAGGCGGAGGAGGTAGCCGGTCTGGTGGTGGTTTTCGAAACAGACAAGGTGGCGGTGGTTTTCGGTCTGGTGGAGGTGGTGGCGGCGGATTTGGAAGTGGAGGACGAAGTGGAGGTGGTGGTGGTGGAGGCGGTGGCGGATTTCGCTCTCGTGGTGGTAGAGGTGGCCGTAGCTTTGAACAGAATGGTTTTGGTGGGGGAGGAAGTGGTAGTGGTGGTCGTAGTGGTGGTGGATTTGGTGGCAGTCGTTCAGGCGGAGGTGGTGGATTTGGAGGCGGTGGCAGAGATGGAGGACGTTACGGTGGAAGAACTGGTGGAGGTGGTGGTGGCGGTCAAGGTGGTCGCTTCAGATCACGATCACCAGCAGGAGCAAGAGGAAGGTTTTAAAAGTATTCTATGTATTTTAAAAAGTAAAAAACAAACGATATAAAACATAATATAATAAGATTTTAATTTAGACTAATATATAAACTGCTTTAAGATCATGATATATTCAAATATTTAAATAACTAAATATTTGTTTGTACTGATTTGATTACTAGACAAGTAATAAATTGGAAAAATTACTATTATATTTGTATTATACGATTATAAAATACACACACATATTCTTAATCAAAAGCAACCACAATACTCAAACTTGTAATAATGATAAAAAAGCATAATTATATACTATTACGTTATAAATTTTCTACAATTGATTTCGCTAATTACTTCAAATAACATTTATATAGAAAAAAAAGCATTCACAAAATATTGATTAAAAATTAATGTAATTTTATGCATGTAGACAAATTACATAAATTATTTGCTAACAATCCCTCCAATTTTCATTAATAGTTAATAAAAAATTATTTTTGGGCTTACGACAATTCATTAAAAAGCAATTTTTAGAAAATTAAAAGAAAAAAAGTTTATTTTTTAAAAACGAAACAATCTTTTTGTAAGTACAATTTTTCATAATAACAATAATGATAATGATAATGGTAATGAAAATGATAATTTTTGTTCTTTAAATTTTAAGGTAAGATTACGATGTACTTCAATAAATAATTTTGATTTAAAAGAAATTGAATCGTTTTTATTTATAAATTTCATGTTATTTATTATTTTTATTTTACTGATTTTTCCTGATTAAATAATGTGTAACGAATAAAAACAAATTTATAGTCATCCTTGAGTGAAAGGTGAAAGAAGAAATGTTTTAAAAATGTGTTACACACCTTTAAATACCCTTTTAAAATAATGAATAAAAAGGGCGTATAAAATTTAACGCCTTTTCATGCATTTTAAATATCATGTATATTTGTATCTATTTATCATCGTCATGTACGTATGTACATATTGGTACATATTCATATGCAATATAAAAAGTCAATGTCCTCTTAATTTAATCTATGAAAAAAAAACGAGCATACAACATTAGATCAAAGAATCCCTTCTAATTTCATACGATCGTTACTGGTGTTACAAATTTAAAAAGAAGACCTTTGATGACGGACCTTAGAAGAAAATTCAAATAGGTCGTAACAATGCATGTTTTTAGAATTCTTTCAAGAATGATGAAAATACCGAAAAAAATATTTCTTTTCATTTTTTATTTTTTTTTTAACAAAAAGGTAAGTTGTAAACTAGCTAACGATTACGTATTTGTATTTTTGTGTGCTTCACATGTCTCAAGAAAGAATGGTGGGACCCTTTGTTGATGATAACACATCAAGAGGTCAAGAACCGAATTAAAAATATTGAATTTATTTTTAAATTGAAAGGATAACTTGTGTATTCAGTGTATTTTGATCAAAGTGTTAGATCTTTTTGTCGAATGTAAAATTTAAAAAAATGTCTGTTTAACAAGAATTTTAGAACAGAGATGTTTAATCAAGGATATTAAACCAAAGGTTAACTGTAAGTAGGGTATTATTATAATTTTCTTTTAATGTTCTTTATAGAAGAAAGAATTGTATTGCTTGCGAGAATTCATAATCCACAAAGAAGGAAGTATAAGGAAAGGTCACTGACCACTATAGAGTATTGTTCGATTGTGGTATGATCATAAAATAGCTAATAATATATGAACAGAATTTTAAAATGCCTTTTATAAATGAAGTGATGTTATGAATTTCTAGTAAAGACATCAAATTATTAAACAACTGATCTTGTTACTAAGTTAGAAAACAAGTCGTAGAAACGATCCTAACAGATATCGAAAAATAAAGCTAAAGAAGAAGCTTTAAACCACGAACAACTTTGCTGAACAACTATGTACTAATAAGTTAAATTCTTTTAATGAAACACATTTTTTTAGCCGTTACTGTCATTACTTAAAAAACAAAAAAAAAAAAGTTGAACTTGTTTTGTTTACTTCAATTGTTATCGAGCAGTAATTTTGATACACTAACGTGCACATGTGTACAATCTACATGTATCGTGTATATGCAATATTATAAGGTATGATGAGCGTATTTTTGTACAAAACATGTTATATTCTCCCCACAACCCACAGGTGAACAGGTAAATTTTTGTTTTTGTATAGGTAAGTGTACGTATTCAAATGTTAACGTTCTTTATTGTAAATAATTTATATTTTGTATATGTATGTATGTGGTATACAAATATATGTATATGTAAAAACTAAAAAGATGTAAACATACAACATGTGGTTAACCGATCCGATTCACAATATGAATATTTATTTATATTTTTTATTTAACATTTCTTGGATACCACCATTACTTTACTACAATAAAACTATGTAGGTATATTTTATTTTTCCATGTTCTTGTAATAAAATTCATATACTTATGATTCGAAATGTAATAATGTGTATGCATTATGCGCTGCGCTGATGCAAACACATTCAAATACCCACAATTTACACTTATATTATTGCTTGATTTTTATATTAAAAACTGTGTAAACACAATTGGGCTTGATATTTGAGTTATTTTGTATAGTATCGAATCTGATACACGATTATATCATCTAAGCTTACCTGTCTACAAAGGTAAATTAAATGCATTATTATTTCTCTTGTCCAGTTTACCATTGGTAGTGGTGTTCAACCGTTGTAACGAATTTATATGTTTAAACTTACATATATCGTTATAATGTGAGTATTTGTATAGTTACCATTGGAAATTTTATGTAGAGTGAATTGAGTATTTATTTCTACTTTTGTGTATGTAATTTCAAAGTTTATACAAAAAAAAAAAAATAATAATAAAATAAAACAAAAGTGTTTTTTACCTTCATTGCAACTTTAAAAAAAAAAACAACTTTAACTTACACTACTACACTGAAACTTTAAAAGAAATACAAGTAGAGTAAAAGTACATATATAGAACAGGTAAATCTAAACTTTTGAACATATAAAATTATAACGAATACATACACGTTACGATATGTTCCTGCATTTGTATCTTTATATTTAATATGTTTCATTTTGCGTATATTCAAAAGAGAAGAAATATTTGTTTAAAAATTTATTATTTTTTATTTTTTTGTTTATTTCAATATTTTTGTTATTAAAAAAAAAAAAGATACCTAATTTAAGTGAATGTATACGTTTATTTTATAGAGAATGTATAGAGAAGGGGGAGGGTAAATTTATAATAATTTCGAATATATATAATAAAATATGTACATAATAAAGTTAATAAAATTATGATAGTGAGACAAAGAATCGTTAAATTTGTCTCTTGATACAATAAAATTTAACTTGTGTATTTGTATTGTAACGTACATAAAATAACAAAATGTTGTTACGTTTCATATTTTACTTTGCTGGCTTTATTATCTATCAGAGAGTTAAAGATGTAAGAAGTCGTCATTAACATTTCGATTGTTTTTTTTTTTCACTCATTTTTACAAAATAAAAACTATTTTTAGTTATCTTACAAAACAAAAAAAAAAAAATGTAGAAAAAAATACACGAAAAATTAGTAATATTGGATAACGATATTTTTTGTTACCTCATGTATTTTACATTGTATGTAGTGGAGTGGCCGCGCCTATAAAGATTTGTTTTTTAATTTTCTGAATTTTTACAATTTTTTAAAAATAATAATTAGAGCTTTTTTCCTTAAATATATTTAATTTTAAAATTTTTTTATTTTAAATATTATGAAATTTGTGTGCCTTGATAGAAAAAAAAATTTTTTTTTGTTTTTTAAATGAAAAATTAAAATTTTCATATAAAATAAATTATTCAAGTATATGGAAAACATAAAAGTGCAATTAATTGTTATTTAAAAAGTGAAAGAAAAGAAAAGAAAATACAAAACATTTAAAAAAAAAAAAATTATAATTGTTGTTATTGTAATTATGAACACAATATAAAAAGAGGCATTTTATTTATACAAGAAAATAATGGTAAAAAAGAAAAAGTGAAGTTGGGACTTGAGAAATATAAAGAGGAGCTACAAGAAAAAATAAAAAATAAAAACGTAAAAATAAATTCATTATATTGTGTATGTTTCAGATACTTTGGATATTTTCAATTAATGAAGGTTATTTTTTTTTTTTGTTTATAAAAATTAAATTTTGATTTAACGCCTTTTCATAGTTAAATCAGTTTACTTTTTCTTGTAATTTGAATTTTTTTTTGTGTTCGAAAATCGTGATCATCTTTGTTGTTGTTGTTATCATTGTTATTTTTATTTTATATTAATTTAAATTTTTGCTTTTTTTAATTTGTATTCTTAATAACGATTAAAGAAAGGAAATAAAACTCGTTTTTAAAATAGAAGCTGTTAAACTATATATGTATGTATGTAGGTATATTTACCATAGTTGTGTACGTATGAACCTGTACAAGTATATGTGTGTGTTGTTTGTCCAGTACATATACCAATATTATATTTTGCATCAATATATGCGATTTTATCAATACTACAACCACAACTACGATACAACTTCTTGTAACGTTTTGATTGGAAAAAACAAAAAAATTAAAAGTCCTGTAGAAACAAGTTTATCTTTTTGTTCATTTTGCAGTCTGTCTGTTTTTATGCATATTGTGAATATTGCAAAATATTTACAATTTCGTTGTACGCTATATAAACTTGTTTACTACATAATTAATAATTTATTATTATTTTTACTTTTTTTTTTGTTTTTTGTTGTTTCATACTTATATATATGTATGTACATTTTCCATTATGAAAAATTTACAATAAATATTTGTAATTGTAATTTTTTTGTTGAGATTTTAGGTGCATGTAGTTTCAATAGTATTTAGCTTGCTTTAAGTTTTTTTGTATTCTAAAAGTGAATAATATTGTGAATAACAATAAAGTTTAAATCATTTTTAAAACTTCATAAAAATAAGTCAAAGTGGGAGTATAGTGAAGGTCTTTTTTATTTAAAATTCGTTATGTATTGAATTTTATTTAAACTTATACATACATATATGTATGTACATCGGACATATCGTATGCATGTAACATAACATTTCATTGCTTTTTTTTTTTTTACAAAATAGATCTGTCTCTGTTATAGCTAAAGGATTGCCTTATATCCACCTATACACATAAGTACATGCTTATATGTATTTGATACTAAAATACAGTTATATGTAAATATACTTGAATGCCTACACATTAGATTAAATTGAAATACAGTTATTACAAGAAATAAGAAAAAAGGATAATAAATTTAAAATACACATAAATAAATAAATATGTATAATATACATAAGTTTGATTCACTTATTCTATTGTCAAAGAAAAAGATATGAAAATTTCATTTTAAAATCTGTGTCATATTATTCGAGTTATATCTTAGTAACGGACTTTGTTATATTACGTATGTAAATAAAATTTATTTTTATTTAAAAAAAAAAAAACTAATGTATAATCAAACAATAAATCTTTTTGTATTATAAATGACTATAAAGTCATAAAATATGACTTCATTTAAATTTTGTATAGAAATGATGAAAAATTTGAATAAATTTTCTTTTTTTTCTTCTTCTTCTTCTTATTTTAAGAATATTTAAATTATAAATCTGTGAGAAAATGCATTCAACAATTAAGAAATTTACAATATTTTTTTTAAATACATGTATATGACTACATGTATTCATCTGTATAAGATTTTATCAAACTTTTAAATCTCTTAGTATAGTAACACAGAAGTACCTATGTGAACTTTGTAAGAAAATATTGTATATTCATGAAAAAAAAATAAATAAATAAATTTATAATCGTTATTATTTCAAGCATATGCTGTATAGAAAACTAATGACCCAGATTTTTAGATGCTAAAAAATGATCACCATTTATAAACATGTACATGTATGTTGAGGTTTTATGAATATAATAAAGTTCCAAACAAAACAGTACAGTGTTTTGTTTTTTTTTTTCACCTTCGCATAGTGTAATATATTTCTACAATATTTTATTACAATAAATATACGTTCGTTGTATTCACAACGTACGGTTGTGTTCAAAAATGCATCTGGTAACTGCATTTGACATGCTAAATTTATACTTTCATCTATACAATATTCATACATCTATACGAGTTTATAGCATTGTGTATACTGTACTATAAGTTAACTGAAACTACTGAAGTTTTAAAATGCATTAAACTAAAGTTTTTCTTTACAGGTAAAAATGTAAATTTAATACTCTACACGTATGTATGCATAGAACAGCTATAAATTCATATAAAATAAAACAACTGCATTGTGAATTTTATATACATACATATATAGATATGAATATATCAGTATTCAAAAGATTTTCAGATTTTCTTAGTATATTTTTTAATTCATGCATAATATTACGGAGCTTTTTATACAACATTTACACGTTTATGCACTTAATCTATATGATATGTATTTCCATAAATAAATATACATATACTGATATTATGCATTTATTAAAATTAATTTTATATTATAGAAGAACAAAATTAATTACATACATATTCAGATCTTTGTCATCATCTATCCATACAATAAAGTACTAAATTAAAGTTACAGGGTCAAATGAATAATTCAATTATGGAAAGTTATTTAAATCAGTAGATTTTATTATGCCTGTATACATGTGTACGTATACTACATGACGAATGTATGTATGTATGTATAATCCATAGTATAATTTTTATAATTCCCAATGTGTAACTTTTAATTCCCAGTTCATTCATATATTATGCATTCAATATAAATTACATATTTTTATAAGATAAACAAAATACAAATTAAATTTTTTTTATTACTAGGAAAAGCTTTCAGTTTCTTTTTATATTCCCATCAGGCTTTATTTTCTTGCATTTTTCTATATACATATGTATATTCGTGTACATTGTTTTGCTTATTATTATTGTTTAAGTTTTAATCTTTTTGTTAAGTAACACCTAGAAAAAAAAAATATACAGAACTTGTATTTTTCTTATTTTATGAATCACATATTAATTAACGTGCATTTAATAAATTAAAAAACAAAAATTATTGTTTACAATGTGAACATTCATTGGAAATCACAAACTTTAAATATCTAATTATGTACAAATAAATATCTTTCATGTTACAATTTATTTCCTATAAATATGATTTTATTCTATTTAAAAAAATGAAAAATAATAATTTTAAATGAATTATATTTATGAATCTCATTACATTATACAATATAATAAATCATTTTTCGATATTTCCAACATTGTTTTTGTAATTTTCTTTATAACAAATATAATAAAATATTTTCATACGTTACACATTAATTTGAAATTTTTGTTATGTTTCAATATATTAAATAAGTTTTTGAGATACAGATAGAATCAGATAATTGTGTACCTAAGCAAAACCTAAGGTTATAATATTTGACCTTCACATAGTTTTGTTTTTTCTTCTTTGTTATATTACTGAGATTTTCATTTATTATAGTTTTTTTTTTTTTTTTTTTTTTTTGGTAGACAAAGACAACAAAAATTACCTACAACACATATTTTTAAACCATATTTTATATACATTATTGTATTCTATTATTAAATTGCAAAATATATTATTAAGTTAACGCTGTTAGAAACTTTTGTTATATGAAATAATTTTATGATTTTCATGTTTACAAAAAAATTTCATAATTATATGTATGTGTAGTTATGAAATGGTTGAATTTACATTTAATAATTTTTAATGTGGTTCAGTCAAAAATTGAAAAAAACAAACTGAAATTTGCATCATTTATGTTTAATGGATATTAAAAGCAATTTTTATTACAATTTACAATTAATTAAATTATTTTAATTTTAAATGTACTTATAAATTATTTAATAAAAGCCTTAATAAAGGTAAAAGCATATCTTATATTCTACGAATTGTACATTGTCTGTATTGTTTATAGTTACAATTTTCCAAGTTTCAGCTAATTTACATCTTACATTTATTTATTTATTTATTTTTTTTTTGTTTAATTAAACTGGTATTTTTGTGATCTCATCTTTATCAACATTTGCTACCACCCTCTCCAATAACAGAATAAATAAAATAATTAAGTTGCCTTAAAAGCTACAACATCGTCGTTATATTTAAAAATACTGTAAGAGAATAGAAGTATATATACACATGAGTGGTTTTTTTCTTTGCAATAAAAATTGTATAAAGATTTGAAAAAAAAAAAAAATAAAAATAAAAAATATTACAACTTCTATAAAAAAATTCTTGGATATGTTTGCATGTACATATATGTACATACCTATATGACAAATCATTATAGCATTAATTTTGTCACATACAAATATCAATTTAAAGATAATAAAAGAGAAAGACAATGAAATTTACAATAAATTATTATTTTTTTACATTATTGGTTCATTTTTACATGTGCCATAACCGACACCCGTACTTTCATATTCAAAAGGTAAATAACACTTCAAAATATAAATAATCTAAATATCAAATTAAATTAATAACAATTGAAGATTTACACCAAATACATTATATACGTATGTATATACTGTAAAAAACAAAAAATACCGAAATTGTAATTACGAATGCGAGTACTGAACTTTTAAGCATATGAAATTATACCTGTATTTGTATACCTAAACAATATAATATTAACAGTAAAAATTGCTTTCGATCATGATCATGATGTTCGGATTATTTCATGTCAATGTATTTTACTTTTACAAATGATTGAAAATATAAAAATAAAAATGAATTATTGCTAGTTAGCTAGTTAATGTTATAAAAGATAAATTAAAAGTTTAACGTTTTATGTAAAAAAAAAAAAGATATTATGAAAAAGTTGTAGAGTTACATACTTTATGATGCCTATAACGTCATCAATATTCATTGTACATATTTAGAAAAATAAAATAAATTCATAAAATAAAAAAATATAAATTTAACTATAGGTATATACACATACATTTATACATTTTGTATCTATGGTGAATATGAAATTTTCATTTTGTTATCCACCATATTATATTTTATTTTGTTTTAGTGTAAACGATGAAAAATGAATAAAAATTTTCGAAAACTAGAAGAAACCAGCTTTTTATAAATACTTTACTATTAACAAGTTTTTATAAATTTTATAATGTTTTGAATGTATGAGAGACAATTTCTCATGCCGTGAAATATTTATATTAACTAATACTAAATTATTTACCTTTTGAATCTTTCGTTAGGTTTTTACAGGTAAAAATGAACGTTAAAATGCATACAGGTAAATATTATATGAATTTCATAGTATGAAGCTTTTTCGATAAATCCCCACTTCAAAACTGGGGATTTGATATTTAGTTTTTCGTTTTGTTTTTAATGTTATTTTTTTTGAAAAAAGTAACAGACAAGCGCCTTAAATGGAAAGAATCTATTTCGTCATATGTACTCGCTTAACATGCTGAGTATAAATTTGTATGTGTGTGTATAATAAAAATTGTAGTTTTGTACATGTATATATACAATATACATACGTAAAAATTTCAGATAACAATCACATAAATATCTGTTAACTTTTATTATAAAACAAAAATTTAAATCGTCATCATCTTTTATTATTATGAAATTGTATCAAATATCATGGATTTTTGTAACTATAATTTTTGAATATGCTCACGATATTTTTGTATTTTAAAGGCTTATCATCATCTTCACTATCATCATCATCAAAAAATTTTCTTGTGAATATCATGCATTTTATTGTGCATAAAAGCATTAAATACATTTTTTCTTCTTTGTATGTATCTATAAAACTGAAAATTATGTATACGAGTATTTGTACGTATGACATGCATAGGAAAATATAAATAATTAGGTATTATCTCTATGCTTATAAAGCACGTTTATTTTTTCTGTGTTTCATTATTTTAAATGTCAGTTCATCAGTTAAATTTTAACCGTCGAAGACTTCGTCACATTTAAAATTTATTCATTTTTACTTTCATATCTTCTAAAGTAGATACAATCTATTTTACATAAAAAAAAAAAAAAAAATAATAAATAAATTTTTAGCTTTAAGGTATTAATAGAAAGTAAAACATGTGTAA
Source organism: Anthrax anthrax (assembly GCA_963971155.1). NCBI lineage: Eukaryota > Metazoa > Arthropoda > Insecta > Diptera > Bombyliidae > Anthrax > Anthrax anthrax. The sequence goes on from OZ020119.1 coordinate 27,727,117, forward strand.
TTTTTGATCACATCAAAATTATCTTTTTCTGAGTGGATGTTGCAATTTATTTACTATATACATATGTACATTAGTATACCAAGTTATGTGTACAATGTATTGTATTCATAATTATTAATAATAACGTAATAATTCAGTTTTTTTTTTTCACATTTCACACAAGATCACTAAAAAAAATAAAAATAAATGTAATTCTGTGTAAATAAAATAATGATTCATACAAATTAAATTTTGTGAATAATTTTTATTGTTTTTAAAAAATCGTTAAAAACTTGTTTTATCGGAATTTTAATTTGAATTGAATTATGATAACAACAAATACGTTAATTTTAAGTGAATTTAATGAATTTTTAATATCGTTATATGAAAGGTAATAAAATTGTTTATTTTGATTTATATAGGTAACACAAAGTGAGCATTTTAAAAATAAAGTGAAAGAAAACCTTTCGAGTTTTTAACGTATACGTAAAAATATGTAGTTATAAAGTAAAGTGGTGACTAAAATGAATTTAAATAATTTTTTAAATCAAAATAATTGCTATAACATTTCACACGTCCACATTGTGTTCACTAAAGTTTAAATATTTATGTAAGAAAAAAAAGGTTAATAATAATAATAATAATAATAAGAAAAGTGAAAAAAATATTTTTTTAAAAAAAAAAGAATTTAATTATGTGAAAATGTCAACAATACGTATATATAAAAATTTTTTAAATAAAACTCAAAATCAACAATCAATTATTATTAGTAATCAACGACAAAAACGAATTAAAATATCTAAATTATATAATTCATTAATAAATTATATAATAATTTTATTAATTACAATTACAATTAAAAATGTTTCATCACAACAAATTTACAATAGTAATAGCATTAGCAATAATAATAATACCAATTATGATGATGGTGGTATCGTAATTAATAATGAAATTAATAATCAAGATAATTTACATTATGATTCAAATTCAATAACAAATTATGATAATTCTATAACAACATCATCAAAAATAACAGAATTATCTGATAATTTAATAGTTGGTGAAAGAATATTACGTAAAAATGAAAGTCCATATTTATTACGAACTGATTTAATAATTGAAAATGGTGCTAAATTAATTATAGAACCAGGAGTTAATTTGTATTTTGCTCCAATGGTTGGAATTACAATAAAAGGATCAATTTATGCAGTGGTAAGTTAAAAAATTTTAAACAAAAAAATGCAATTATTTATTAATTCGAAGATTAAAAAAAAAATTTTTTTTTTAATTATTTCTATTTTATAAATCTGTTTATTAAACGTTGAAATAATAAAAAAAAAAACAAATTTATCAACCTGTTCTATTTACAAATTTTATATTTGTAGAATACTATAAAATCATGTACATTCATATGTGTATTTTCAATACGATAACAAATAAAATTTTATCAAAATGATTACAAATAAAAAGCAGGTGCTATAAGATAAGATAAGTAAGGAAAAAAAAATGTTTGCTATATAAATCATATTTTTTATGTATGTATGGTACATACATATTTATAAAATTATATAGCTTGTATACTGAGTCATACATGATTATTACAATTTTTTTTATGTGATGTTTTTTTTTATTTAGCTTCAATTCGAATAGAAAAATTAATTTTCGGAATAAAGAAAAAGTTGAGCTAAGAAAATTTAAAAAAAAAAATTTTTTTTTTAGATCAAATTACGAAATTATAGAATTTTGATAAGAAATTAAAATTGTGTACTTTGTCTTATCATTTCTCATTAAAAATGGATGAATAGTCTTACACATTATGATCATACTGTAATTATTTTCATCATGCGTCTACCATGTACAAATTTAACAATAATTTATGTAGGAGTGGCCATTTATTGCTTCTTTTTTTTATTTTTTTTAAATTAAATTTTTCAACTGATGTCAAAAGAGGTCGATTAATTGAAGTTTAATTTTATCAAGGTCACTCATATATATCGAATATAATATTTTTGCGTTTTTGAGAATCAAAAAACAAAAAAAAAAAATATGCTACTGTCTTGAAATTAGAACAGTTTCTGAAAAACAAGAACCTATTAGCCAATATCAATATGTACAAAAATACAACAGGTACAAAAAGGTAATATAGTTGCAAAGAATTTCCTGTTGATAATTAATAAATATTTATTTACATACCAAATGTTGAGTTTTGTATTGCAAATTGTTTAAATATATTTAAAGCTAAAGACAAAGTCAGGAAAAAAAAATTACAATGCAGTTTCAGTTTTGTTTTTAGGTCATTATTACTATGTTAATAAAATAAAAACAAATGAATTGCTGATTTTTTGGTTTTATTTATTGTTTATTTTATATGGTAAGATAATGACGTATACGAATGTACATATTATGTATATCGATATAACATTAAAAGACAATGAAAATTTATATTTTTAGACCGCATTAAAGTGATTTCCTTAAATGGAAAATAAATTAGTTTTTTTAAAGATAAATTTTCTTTTGATTGCACTTAAAATAATTATAAGCAATTGATTTTTACTTTGTCTATATGGTGCTTATATTAATTACAAAATTTGTATAGACAAGAGAAAATGCATTATAGATAGCCGTAGAACGTTTTTTTTTCTCTTCATAGCTATAAACTATGTAGCAGTTTATTTTTTATTTTATTTTATTTTTTTTTTGAATTTTTAAAAAACCAACTTTCAAGATCATTTCACTTACTGTTATTAAATTTAGTTAATTGAATTTTTTCTTATATAAAAATTAATTCTACATTCATACCTCAATTAAATTCGATTTTTCTTTCAAATGAAAAGAGCATCTTCATATTCATATATAAGTAGTTAACCTCTTCTTTTCTATTTGAACATATAATCGACTTTTAATTTTTTAAAAATTGAAAAAAATAATTTTTTTTTATGTACTGGAATCGCACACATAAATATCTATAATAATACTCATCACATAAGATTATACGCTTGTGTAGTAACGGTGGGTGAAATTTTGTTTTTGTTGAACTAGAATTCTTGTCGCCAATTTTAGGTCGATGTGGAGCCATAAAATGGGGTCAAATTAAGTCATACACATTAAATAAGTACAAAAAGACGTTCAGCTACAGTAAGTATACAAACGTCGATGTTATTATTTAGATCACATAAAAACTGTGCGTAAAAATCGTAAATTATCTTTCAATTCATTTTCTTCTTGAAGTATGAAAAGTAATCGGTATTGTTGTAAGTTGAACACATCCATACAAGAAAAGTTTATTGTTTTGTTTTTGTACGAGAAGTAATAATGACTTGCAAAATAATTGTAATGGATATACTTCAATTTGTTTATTTTATTTTGTTTCTTTTTTTTTTATTTTTTTTATTTTTGAATGCTCAGATTACACATACAGTCATACGCAAGCATAATTTTCTTGAGTTTTTTTTTAGGATGTATGAAAAAAAAAGTGATTTTAATCTTTGATCGATGATGCGATTTGGAAAGATCTAATGTTTAGATATTAAATGTGAAACATTGGCATTTCACTGTTAGGGGAAAAAAAACAAAATTTATTACTATAACTTTTATAAAAAGAAAATCGAAAGATTAAGTTATTTGCTATTGTTTAAAAGTACTTTGCATTTAACATTAAGAATTAAAATAATAATAATAATGGGAGCATTAAACAATGTATGAGAAAAATCAACGTTAAAAGGTATTTAGTCAAATGAAATTTAAAACTTGTATGTACATATATGTGTACAATACATACAATAAAAATTAAAATAAATTTTTTTTTAAATATTTGTTTAGTTTTCATTTTCCCATCAAAGTTGTTTTTTCTTTTAATTTTATGTGAAGCAAAAATTGAGTTATTTCAAATTCAGTATGTGCGTATATTGCATAGTATACTGAAATGCACCCATTTATGGACATTGAAATTCAATTATACTGCTTTCAAAGGAAAATTAAATATTATTTCAAGTTTTTCGAGTTGCAGTTTTACTTTTTCATATTCTTTAAAATGAAATTAAATTGAAAATAAAAGCCTCTTCATAAATAGTAATTGAAACCAGTTTAATTGTTGGTAAATTATATCACTATTACCTGTGCTATTACCATCAATACTATTACGTGTACAAGTTTAATGTTATTGGACTGGAAAATTATAATCGGAAATTAGGGATTTTAAACAACTTCCTTTATCGATCAGTTGATGATACGTTTATTGCATACCTACATCATATTATTTTATTTTAATTACCATATCCTTTTAATCGTTTGCGAGTCTTTTATTGGCTTCAATTTCATTATGTTTGTTTTTTTTACTTTAATTATATTTTTAATGTTAAACTAGCTGATATTTATTGAAAGAAAAAAAAAATATTTTAATGATTTAATTTTCATCTTTATGAAATGATCTAATCTAACATCTTTAAATTCATTTGTTTTTTATTTTTATTTTTTGCAATGATTATTTTGTAACTAACTCTGTGTATTTGAAATGAAAAAAATATACTCGTAAGAAATGCCCTTGATTTTATACAAGTACGGGCTGTTAACCATACAGTCCATTAATAATTCTTGTTTAAATTTGTTACGCTACTGAAAGTTCAATAGCCTGATATATTGCCTTTTAAATTATACACAGTGTATCAGTATGCATTATGTGTTATCAGTTCAAGTAAAAATAAAATATATAACCACACGTAAAGTAATGTACATCAAATGTGTTATGAATATGTGTCCATAATGCACGCGTATGTGAATATGCATTTGTACATGTACTTTGCTGACAGCGTAGCATAATCTTGAATTACGGATGAGTTGTTAAAAAGGTGCATATCCGCAAATGTTGTGCACTAAATTATGCAATATTGTGTATAAATACCTATGTCTTGTTTTTTTTTCTTTAGAGTCAAGAAAACTCATATATCGATTCTTGCATCATTACTGCACTTTTTATAATATAAAAATTCTCGTTTTTATTATTACTGTTGAACAATATACATATGCATACTTTTTGATCTTATACAATTTCATCATGAAATCGTGATCCACACAATTTACATACATATATAGCATACATTCATACATAAATGTAATTGCATTCAAGATTGAGCATACAAGTTTGATCAATAATAATTGTAATTACAAAAACGTTCCACTTGATGCATTATAATATAACAACATATAAATATTATAAATGAATATGTAAGAGAATTTATGGTAGAATATGAGTAAATAAATGAATGAAAAAAACTATGCTATACTATAAAAAACAACCTTATATGAAAAATATTAAAAATTAATTATACATTTGTTTACATGTTTACTTACGTCTAGGTATGAATGTTGTACAAAAAATTAAGATATGCTTTGCTAGTTTGCTTCACGTACATACATACAAAGGTGCTTATAGTTATTTTATAATTTTTTTTACCATATACACTTGTTTTCTTTTAAATTTTTTTTTACAAAATTATATCATAGAATCATAACACCATTTTGTTCAGGTAAATAATAATATGTGTATTGGCTTACATAAAACTCACAAAAGTATATGTGTTCGTATTGAATTACATTTTTAATAACACGCAATCCTCAAATTTACAATCTAATTTAATATCAAAACATTTTTATTTTTAAAATCTATTTTATGAAAAGCATCTAAAACTGGTAGGTAATAACAAAAAAATTAATAAATGCATATGCTGTAATATATATACGAAAAGTTTTATCAATTCAACAGGTGAATGCAGATAAATATGGTACAAGTAGAGAACAGGATGATTACGAATTAAATGAGCATTTCGTATTTTAGAAAAAAAAAATTGTCGTTATTATAAAAATGTTGAATACTTGCTATATACAAAAGATGTCTTATAAAGGTTCAATTTATGAATTGTCATTAATTTGTATACAAATTTCATGTATAGAGGACCTTTTATTGTGTCTATAAATAACAACTTTATTACTATACATTTCTATTGATTCAATGACGATGATGATGATGATGATGATGATGATAATGATATTGGTAGTGATTATAATATGTATGTAATAACTTTTTGATGTTGATTAAGCATACCTGTACGTTCACAGAAATTTTTTAAACCGGATGCATCACCTGTTGAATTCATCGCCATTAGTTATACGTTCAAATATTTTTTTATTATTACATTATTATTTACTAAGTACTTCCAATAATAAAATTACAATTGATTGGCTTTATAGTTGACTCTTTCAAAATGGAATTTTTTATTCATCATCTTTTGTTCAACATACAAATATACATACATGTATTTCGTATATCGAATGTTTATGTATATTATGCCGATTACACTGCTTTATAAAATATTACAAGCATACAAAATACAATATTGATGACTGTGATTCATGATTAATCAAAATACGAATATAAACAAAATACAAAAAAAAAAAAAAAATAATAAAAATTCTGTTTATAAGACATGTATGCAAGTATTTAGTTTTTGTTTTTTTTTTGTTATTTAATCACGTAAAAAATAATGGAATTTCTATGGCCGCGTTAAATGCATACCATACATGAATTCATATGTGCATTACAAAATATACAAATAAGATAATTTAAAAATTCTTTGTTTAATTATATACTAAGGAAACTTTATGCCAGTTTCAACTTAAAATTGACTTTTCTTTTACATACAAATTGAAGACAACAAAGACATGAAAATGATAAGGTAAAATTAAAATAAAACAAAAATAAAATAAATTAATGTATAAATAAATAAATAAATAAAAAAGAGAAACATTTTGTTATTTTAATTTACCGTAAAATCGTTTTGTTTTTTTTTCGTAATATCTTGCTGTTGCTTCAACTTTAAATATTACATGATTTTCATAATTAAAAGTTAAAAAATTGAAAAATTACATTTATTTTTTGTTTTGGAAAAAAACTTGATGATTACCATTTCTTTTATAAATAATAATTACTACTAAAGGAAAAAGGTGTGTGTAATGTTGTTTTTTTCTTTTATGGATTATGTCTATGTTTTTACATGAAAATACATCAACAAAAGAGCCCTTGACATTTAATCAAAACTCTAGTAACTTTTTAACTTGTATAGGCACTTACGATAAGTGCTAGTAAATTTCAAGAAAATAATAGACAATATAATGTAATAATTATGCTCAATATGTACTTACTATTAAATACTATATCATCATGTAATTTATTTTGTTTTTCATGTTGGTTGAATTTAACTGGCGACAATGGACAATATTTTTATTAAGTCATGTAGCTATAACAATGGTACAAAGTAAAAAGATAAAATAGAAAATTTTATGAAAAATAAAAGAGGATTTTGTTGTGTACTATTGATAATTATGATGAAATTACGATTATACATACAAACGTATTTTCAATCATTATAAGAAAATATTGTACAAGTTACTTGAAAGCGAAAAAAACATCATATACAGTGTAAATATATTTTTAAAGTATTAAGAAAAAAAGAAATCTGAAAAACACACAAAAAAACTCATCATCATTTAATGATTTTCCGGTGTCTAAGCAACCATTTCATTGGAACTAAAACGACAGTTAGGTTACACATATTCGGTTATTGTAATACATACTTATGTAGGTACATATAAATGAAATAAAAATTTTCATTTACAACAAAATCTTCATATGTGTGTTTTTTTTTGTATTTTATGATGAAAATCACATTGACTTTACATTTGCTAATTAGTTATCTTAGGTGATGATATGTAGAGTGTATATACATACATGAAAAACAAAAATGCTTTAAGCAAAGTAGAAAAATTTCTTTCAAGTAAAAAAAAAAATGAATATAGGTACATGGCATATTTGAAAATCATATTCGTGTAAACACAAATCTTATAAATTTTTATTTTTTCGAAAATTCAAAATTGAATTAAGTAAAATCAGAAAATATGTAACAATGTTGGAAAATACCCATAAACTTAAATTCAAAAGTGAAGAAAACTCTATGTTTGTATGTTGTTTGTAATGTTTGTTTTGTCCATTTTGACCTTATTTATTTTTTATTTTTACTGAAATAACAATATAATTAAGGTATACTTATTTGATTTGTAAAACAACGGTTTTTATTTTTACCATTTAATAATTTTGTTGAAAATTTATTCAAGTGTTTTAAATCATTATTATAGAAAGTTTTTTTTGCTTCTTTTTTTTATATTTGAAGTCTATGCTTTTTTTATTTTAATTTTTATTTTATTTTTTTGAATTTTTAAACTTAAAATTATTTTTTCGTTAATTTGATTACTGTATGATCGCTAACTAAAGAACAATTTTACCGAGAGTATATCCATTTCGTTGGAAAAAATTGTGAAGAAAATCAATCCGATTTGAAATCTAGAGATCTCTTATTTTTCTTTTATATGCTGATTTTCCTCCTTTTTCATGTTAATATAAGCATTCAAATATTACAATAACTTACATATAAGACATATATGTACACGTAAGAGCATATTATGTACATATGTATGTATGTATGTAATGTATATCTATCGCATAGTATTAAATTTATTTATGTTATATGTCGATTTTATTTTATTACTTTATTGATAGGTGTTGTATTGCAAAAATTAATTGATTGTCCAGCATTATTATACACATATGTACAGTTCAAATTTTTCAATCATAATAATATTAAAACCTTTTCTTGTTGTTTTATTTAAAACTGAAAATTTAATTTAATTTTATATTTTACGATTACGAATGAATTTTCAAATTAGATTCGTTAAAAAATTTCAATTTTAATATTTTTAGTTCACATTCAGTTTTCCCGTTTGTAATTTCGTGTACACAATACAAATGTGTATGCTTAATGTAACGTACATACGTACATAATGTAAAATTGGTAAACTAAGAGATCTTAAAATAGACACACATAAAGTATTTATTTCATATCTGTATGCTGACTTCTTAAGATCTTATATTTTCAAAATAATAACAATGAAATGACAGATTTTTATTTTTAGGTTTTTTTTTCTTTACTTGAAAAAATCGTAAAAAAGCTTTTTTTTTTTCATCAAGTTAATTTTAATTAATATGATTGAAATTTTTTTGAATGAAACTACAAAACGTACAAATACAAATACTGTAATGAATGAATGAAAATATGAATGAGTAGTAAATAAAATACGATTATAATAATTGAAACAAACATGTACATATGTATTATAAATTGGTGTTGATTGAATTTACGATACTTTAATTTATTTAATTGATATTAAGGGTTAATTTTCATTGATTCATCATACTTAATACAAATTAATGACATTTTAACCTTACCGTTTAAACGTTTTGTTCTACTAAAATGTTTTTTATAAGAACATTTTGTTTTCACATCTATAGACAAAATACGATTAATTATATTTAAAATGCCATAAATTTATACCAGAATGATGATATTTTACTGTAAAAGAAAATTATTTTATTTGTATCGAATACAAAATGTTAAGTTAATTACATAGGACATACATACATATATGCGCTTTAAAAGAAATGATTCGTACAAGGTTAATGCTAACATTTTGTATTTTAATTTCTAATCAGTTTTTATATAGCATTTTATCTTTTATGCTTAATTTTATGATAATCTCTTGTGTTTGATGAGGAAATTTTAAATAAAATATTTCTTTGTTTTATTAAAGACTTCTTACAAATACAATGCATTAATTGCATTTTGATGTTAGTACTTTCATTTTGTCGGATTTAAAAAAAAAAGCAAAAAATGATTACAAGAATGTTTGACAAAGGCGGCGGTTAACTATAAATACTGAGCATGCAAACTGTATAATATAAGATGATTGAATGAATGAGTGAATATGCACACATAGAAAGTGCATTATAAATTAAATTAATGTCTTTTGATGTTTTAATTACAGGCGACATGGTAATGAATGATGAAAAATAAAAAATGATATACATATGTACGTGCATATAATTTAATAACATATGCCATGAATACGGTATAAATGAATATGAGTGAATTAATATATGATTATGATTGTATAGAAAACGAATATTAAAATAAAATCAATTAAAAAACTTTAATTTGTATAGCCTTCTTTTTGTTTTGTCACAAAACTTATTATCTTAGGTATCTGTACGACGTTCAAGTAAATTCAAAAAAGAAATTTTTAAAAATATTTTTAAAAAAGCAAAAAGAAAATAAACAAATATATAGTTATGAGATCATTGTTAAGTAAACAATAATGAAAAATATTACAAATTAGTCATGCACTTTTGCACAGAATTAATTAATTAAAGCTTAATGTGTAAAAGTATATTTTTCAATAATTTAATCTTATATTGAGTTATTAATTAACGGTAATGAATAATGAATTTAAAAAATGTTAATTAGTTTATTGCACTTTTGAACCATTCAGTTTTTTAAACATTTATTAAAAATTTCGTTTATTCAAATATAAACTACAAAATTTGCATTATTCCACCATTTCTATTTCATATTAGGGTACACCAGAATCAAAAATTATTTTTACATCACAATCAAATTCTGGATACAATGATAATGTATTGCCAGAACCTCAAGAATTGGGAGCTCGACTGGTCGATGGTCCAACACCTCTTGAAGGAAGACTTCAAGTTTATCATAAAGGCAGATGGAGATCCGTTTGTACAAATTCAAGAAAGTAAGTTATTATAAAAACATAAAGAATAGATTTTAAATCTGTTCAAATAAAATAAAATAATTATTTAAAAATTTTCTTCGATCACTTAGTTGGACAATTCAAGATTATGAAACTGCCTGTCGACAAATGGGTTTTAAAGGTGGACGTTTTTGGAATTGGGTAGAACGAGTATGGAATTTTCAACCACGTTTACTGTACGAAGAACCAAATTGTCGAGGGACCGAATCTTCATTGTTTGAATGTTCTTGGCATACAAGACAACTTGGTTCAGGCGTTTGTGATTATCATAGTGATATTGGTATACAATGTTTACCATTACATGAACATGCTTTAGCTCATTGGAGAGGTTTACGTTTTGAAAATGCACCAGCAATTAGAGTTTTAGCTGATGATAATACAATTTATAATGCTATATCAAAATCTGAATTAAGGTATGTTGATATAATTAGAGCAGGTTCAGGAAGAAATCGTGCAACAACATCAGCAATTGAAGTAATTGGTATACCACCAATTCTAGAGCATGTAACTGTTGACCATTCAGCGTATACGGGCATTAACATCACAAAATCTGATGCAGCATTCACTTTTCGACAGGTTACTGTTAGAAGAAGTAAAGGGTATGGTATATTTATTAATTCAAGCTATGGTCTTGCCTACCTTGAAGGATGCAATGTTAGTGAAAACGGTGCTGATGGTGTTAGATATGTTGGGCATGATTTAAGATCTGATGAACGAAAAGATCGAACAAATATTCATGATTTTTGTACATTACCAACAACAGCTGGACAGACATATCCGATATCTGTTTCTCTTCAACAATCCCTTTATTCTGGTGCTACAAAAGAATGTGGCAAATATTTTTTTACACGACCGGGCTACGTAATAACTGTAAGTTTTGTTTATTTTACAATAAAACAAAATGAAACGGCACAAATTGATGTCTTTGATGGATCAACATCAAATGATCGCCTACTTACATCGTGGTTTATTCGAAATTCAACTCGAGTTCAAAGTGTAACCAGTACAAGAGATAAATTGTATGTTCGATTTAAAGCAAATGCAAGAGCAGAAATGCTTGGTTTTCTAAGATTTACAACTGGCCATCACAAAACTTATGACATAAACATCACAAAATCTGTGATCGCAGATAACGGTGGTAGAGGTGTAGCTGTCGATAATTTAAGATCTCAAATACATCTGCATTCTAGTTCGATTTCTAGTAATGGCCATGTTGCAGGACTGCATGTTACTAGCGGTGCTGGAGATGTGAATGTAACTGAGAGTAAAATAAGTTTCAATCAAGGTGATGGCATTAATATTACTTACTACGGTGGTAATAGAAATGTTTCAAAAAGCTCAATAAGCTCAAATATGGGATATGGATTTGTAATTTGGATTAATGAAACAACTGATAAAGATCGTCTAGAATTTTTGGCTGTAAATCAAACCACTGTTATTGAATATTCGGAAATTTTTAGAAATCTTGAAACGGGAGTAAGACATGGAAATTTCTGTGGAAATCATTGGGTTAATATAACGGGAAATTTATTTAATAGCAGCATTTCTGATGATATCAACATTCAAAGCTGTTGGTTTGACAGAGAGGTTGGTAAAATGCTTCAGCTACAAATTGGACACAATGTCTTTGAGTATACTAAACGTAACAGTATTATCATGAGCCCAGCATTAAATTTAAATGGTAAAATTGAATATAATCATTTTCGTTTTGGAAGTCATGGTTCTTTGTATATTCGTAATAAACCCTGGGAAGAATTTCGTTTACTACCAGTGAAACTTATTATTCAACATAATCAGTTCTATAAAAATCAGGGTTTATATGTAGTATCGTTAGGATTATCACCATATGGAGACCGTGAAACGCAATCAATTTTATTTACACGAAATTTTGTACGTGATAATAAAGTGAATGAACCATTCGGTCCAGTAACTGAAGGATCTGAAGGTATTCAAGGGACTGGTCGTTTAAATCCAAGATCACGAGTTTCAGCTGCTGTTGTTATTTCTTCTAGTAACGTAGATGTGTTTCGTAATATTATTTGGAATCGTGATTCAAAATACGAAGTTGGATCTCAACTTTCTGATCAAAGTCAAATAATAAATGTAACCTATAACTGGTTGGGTCATACAGATGAAGAAAAAATTTTCAGTAGATTATTTCATCGGAAAGACCGTTATGATTTAGCTAAAATAGAATACCTTCCATATTTATTACATAATTCAAATCCTGGAGCTTCAACAATTATTATGCATCCAACTTTTGTGCCACGATTTTATACGGAAGGTTCAGCACGTATTGGTGGTGAAGTTGATGGCCAAGAAATGATCCCTTCTGGAACGTACACCGTTGATCGTGATATTAATGTTCGACCAGGTGGTAAACTAATTCTTCAGCCAGGTGTTATATTAAATTTTGAACCAAGTGTTGGAATAATGGTAGCTGGTAAATTAGAAGCTCGAGGTAGAAGACCGGATGATATTTTGTTTACATTAAAAAGGGAAACTGTTATATCGAATGATAATGAAACAATAAGTGATGCAATGACAATAGATGAAATGGAGGCACTCGATATAGAAACTGAGACTGTTATTGATGTCAATGAAACTCCAGATGTTCCTGTAAGATTAGTGGGTGGAGCTAATGAACACGAAGGACGTTTACAGGTTCGTATTTCAAATTTGTTCACGATAATTTGTTTACATTTAAATTTAATTTCTATGCTAGGTTTATCTTGATGGTCGATGGGGAACAGTTTGTGATTATGGTTGGACTATTACGAATGCAGCACTCGTTTGTCATCAGCTTGGATTAACGTTAAACCCATCGGATTGGCGAATGCAAAGATCTGAAGTTCCCAGCAGTGGTACTACAGAAGAAGTTATTTTATCAAATGTTCGATGTACTGAACATGACGTTGATATTACAAAATGTAGAGCTGAAAGACTTTCACGTGGTGAGTTTGAAAATTCATGCAAGCATGACAATGATGTCGGAATACGTTGTTATGAAGGAGCTTGGGCAGGTCTACGATTCAGCGTTTTAGCTGAACGAGCAGACCTTCAATACATTACAATTGAAAAAGCTGGACTTTTTGATTATACAACCAATTCTTTTAAACCTGCTTTACAAATGGATTTTGCGAAACATAATTTAGAAAATGTTCGTGTTGTTAACAACTTACATGATGGCTTAGGTGTTATATATTCAGATGTATTTGGTGGGAAATCAATTAATAATGTTAAAAATTCAGAGTTTACGAATAATCGTGGAAATGGAATAAGCTTAAAACAATTAGGATTACGCGTTCATGGTTCAATTATTAAAGATAATTTTGGAAGTGGAGTAGCTCATGATTCAGTTTTATCAGCTGTTGAGCAGAGGGAGATTTCTGGTTGGTTTTATATGACGCCAGATTTCAATGCTTTTGATTCTGACTATGATCCACTAATTCTTCCTCGGGACAGCATGAATATTGATCTGAATACTTGGCAAACAAAACATATTATCACACAACGTCATTATGGTGATGAAATTGAACGAAAAATTTACATACGTTGTCAACCTGGATATGTTATAGGAGTACAATTATTAAATCCAATAGAAAATCGTTCAACAGAAGAAATTTGGTTTTTAGATGCTCAAAATGAGAATCCTAAAGCAGATGTTTGGGTAGTAAAACGTGATTTAACAGTATTTCCAGCAACTAGTAGTAGTTTTGGAATAGTAATGTATTATAAAAGTGGAAGTAGAGCATTTGGTGGAACAGTCTTTTTATTATCGACAATTGCAGCACCTGTACAAGACGTTCGAAATCGTATAGTAAAGGGACCAATACCAACACTTCATATAAGATCTACGAAAATTCAAAAAAATTCACGAGGTTTGTCAGCAACATATTATAATAGGTATTTAGGGGAACGTGGAGAACATTACTTGCGAAAATCGAACGAATCAATAAAAATAGTGAATTCAGAAATAAGTTTCAATCGTGAGGAAGCAATATTTATACATGCACCATTTTGGGATGTTCATGTTAGTAATTTATCTGAAATTACAATACATGTTAATAGTTCTCTTGTAATGCAAAATGGTCGAGGAATCAGACAATTTTCTAAAGATTTGAGGTCGTCAAATAATTTGTTTCACTATGTCCTTCAAGACACAACTATCGAAAGTAATCAAAACGGTGGATTTGATATGTCTTTGCCTTATGTTTGGCAATATAATGAAAATTTTACTCATTCAGTGTATTTAGGCAATAACACCTGGAAAAGGAATCAAAATTTTGAACTGGCAGTCAAAGGCCATTACGCAGAAGTTAATATCACTTCGAATGTATTTATTGATAATGAATGTAGTACAGGTTTAATATCAATTCGTGGTATGGAAAAGAAAATTAAATTTAACAATAATCGAATTTTGAACAATAACGGACGTTTTATAATGGAATTTAGAGCGGACAGTTTAAGTGAAATATTAGGAGAAGTTCCTGCTGTTGTTGCCTACAATGAAATAAAAAATAATCGTTATGAATTAAAGTATGTTCCAGGTATGACAATGATGACAGCTCCAATGAGAAGGTTTAAGGCATATCCGAAAGATCCTACATGTGTTATAGGTTTTGGTGGAATTCAAAAAGTTCGTATTTATAGAAATTTGATATCTGGAAATAAGATGGATTATGATCTTGTTGCTGGTATTAGATCAGCAAGATTGAAAAACTTTTTATATGCCACAGAAAATTGGTGGGGTTCTTCAGATCCAAATCATATTTTGTTGAGAATTTTCGATTTTGATGATTGGAATAATCATGCTGAAGTTGTTTATCGGCCGTATTTAATTGAGGATTCATTCGATGGTAGTGTTTCTGTTGCTTACGATGATAGTAATCAAGAAATTGATTTTAATAATTTCGGTGGAAGAATTTTGAAAGATATTACATTACCAAGACGGGATAATCCATACATTATAAGATCCGATATTACTGTAATGCCTGGTGTTACATTGAATATAGCACACGGTGTTGTAATGGAATTTCATCCAAACGTTGGTATTCTGGTATTAGGAACCTTATATGCTAGAGGCTTTCAGGATTCCGAAATTATTATGCGACCAATTCAGAATAAATCACAGGGAATGATGCGGCGTTTAGAAAGATCTTTAGAAAATATGATCTCTTATGATAGTATTCGATTGTGTACAGGAAGAAATTGTTCATCTAATGAAAATGAAGTTGATACAACACATGAAGGATTTTTAGAGTATTTTAATCATACAACTTTACAATGGGTACCAATTTGTGATCGAAGGTTCACAGAAAGAAATGCACAAGTTGTATGTCGAGAACTGGGATTCGACCCTCTTGACGTTTACTACTCACATGATCGAAGAATTGAATTTCATACTAATTCACTAACTAGAATATGGTCGTGGGTTGAACCAAAAGAGTGCAAAGGTGACGAGCCACGTCTTGAACTGTGTCCAGAAAGATTAAATGGACAATTATATGGTCGAAGACATGAATGTCATTGGAATGATGAATTCGTTTTTGTTAGTTGTAATGGCGAATCAGAATTAAAAAATTATTGGGGTGGAGTTCGATTTACAAATTATGATTTTGAACAAAATGTGTATGAAAATAGAGTACACGATATTCATACACATGGAACCATTAAGAAAAAAGAAAGTTATATGGAATTTGTTCGAATAGAAGGTGCTGGTATATTACATAATGAAAAATCTCCTGCTATTCAGGCAATTACAAAAAATCCTATTATAAAGTCAGTGACAATAAAAAATTGTGCTCATCACGGTATCAATTTGGTGTCACCAAATGACGCTATTAGTTTGAAATTTTTAAAAATCGAAAATGTTTTGGGTAGTGGCATAAATGCAGTTTCATTAACTGGTGAAGGTCGTGAAAGTGAAGAGTCCAGTTTTACGCCACTTAAAACGTTAGATTTACCTTATCATTTATTCTCATTGATTGATATTTGTGATACAACAAAAGTAATAACAATTGAAGAACGTGTAATACTCTATTACAAATATGATAATAATCCCGTGAACTGTGTAAAAATTTTTAATACAGCATATCGAGTTAAACCATTAGGTTTTCGTCTTCTTCAGGCAAATTTGTTTAATCATTCGAAAGAATACGGACGAACAGATGCAATTCATTTGTATGATGGTGATATTTATAATATGTCATCCGTTTTTGTTGGAAAAATTGAAGCGAATTCTGGAAATGAGAAATTATTTTTCCGTACAAAAGGTCCAACACTGAGTGTCAGATTGATTGCTAGTGGAGCACCAAATCATCATGGTTTTATTGCAGAAATTGTAACTGTTCCAATATCAGCAATTGGATTTAGTAAGTTGATATGTGATTTCGTATACGAACTTTGTTAATTCATTTTTCCAATATTTAGATCGCGATGCACAACATAATGTCTCGTACTCTGAAATTTCTGGAGCTGTTACTGGTGCCATATCGTATTCTGCTGCAGGTGAAGTGAATCCAATTTTAACATTAGAGGGTAATCGTTTTATAAAGAACTGTCGTCAACTTTATGGAAATTTTTCAACATGTGAAGCTACAATAAATATTGATGTACAGAATATGCAATCTCTATTTTTTATGGTAATTAAATTAAAACAATGTTTCAAAAAATCGACTTTATTTTGAATAAAACTGGAATAAATAAATTAATAAAAATCAATTCTAGAATAATTTAGTTCAAAGCAATCAAGGTGGTTTACATGTTCGTGCTGATTCACGGGGTTCAGCAACATCATTACGTGGTTGGATACATCATAATTTATTCACAAAAAATTTAAATCGACCAACATTAAAAATTGAAGGTAGACAATCATCACCGTATCAAGAAGTTGTTATTTATAAGAACTACATCACACAAAATCATGCTGGTTATCATGATGTGATCAATTTGAGACAAGTTGTGTCGAATTTTACATACAATTATGTTCATAGTAATTATGGTGGTAGAATTATGGAAATATCTGGATTTGATAAAGTTCGTTTACCAATTTATCAAACAACATCACATAATGGATTTTATGAGTAAGTGATTATTGTTTTCTTAATTCTCGACTTTTTTACAGTTATGAATAAATAATTGAAATTTTTTTATTATTATTTTTTCAGTAATGTTGCTACAGATTGGCATGGACGAGCAACAATTGTTGCTGGTACAGCCGGACAACAATATGTTGACAATATTTTCCGTAATCTTGATAATGATTATGAAATTATAACTATTAATAGATCAATGTAAGTACTACTTGCAAAAATTATTTAAATTTAAAAATTATTTATTACGTAGATAATTAGATAATTAAAGTAAAAAATAGAAATCTTTAAAAACATAGTTGTACCCGTATGTAAAATGAAATTTAAGTAGCATAAATATTATTATCTAATTTAATTTTCCTATAGTATTTATTCTTGTCTATAATCAATTCTATTAACTAAATAAATTTTTTTACAAATTTTTTATTCGAAAACGTATTTATTTGGTATGTATTTTGCATGTTCAAAACAACATTTGAATTTCTTCAACTTAAAAAATAAAACAAAAATTTGGATGTTACTATATAATAACTACTCTACTACCTATTACTACTACTGTATTTTATCATCTTTACTTTCTGAATGAAAATAAAAATTGTTGAAATAGTTTTGAGTTCCAGTATTGGAACAGGTAATTATAACGATGTAATAAATTTTGTAGATTACATATTTTTTGTTCTTATTATGCATTTTTTTGCATAATACTTTGTTAAATATTTTCAATTTTCATTGGAAAATTTAATTGTTTTTCTTTCTTTCAACAACAGTTCCCTTGATTTGTGGAAAACCAAAATCGATGCCAGACATAATTACTGGAGTTTTAATGAAACAATTTCTGTACAATCTCGTATAAGAGATAAATTGGGTAAATATTATTCTAATTTAATAAAATAAAAGTTTTTTCCTTTTCTTTTTTAATGGTTTTTTTATTTCTTATATTTTTATATTTAGATGATCCTTTACTTTTGGAAGTTCAAGCGGTTCCATTCCATATGAATAATAAAACAATTTTAGATGAAAAATGCCCACCAGGATGGACGCTTGTTTTAGATACTTGTTATGCATATATTGGTGCTCCAATGGGTTTTTACGAAGCTAGAGACTTTTGTCGGTCTGATAACGCATCAATGCCATTCATAAGAGCCGATAGTAAAACAATGTGGAATTATTTACAATCACAAATGTCACATTTAAAGTAAATTAATTATCTTTCTTATATCATTTTAATCTATCATGTATTATAACAATAATATTTTATTAACAGATATCCTGAAAAAGTTTGGGTTCAAGATTATAGTTACATTGATCGATGTACTAGTTATGCTTATGGCAGTATTAGACTGGAAAATTGTGATAATAAATTTGGATTCTTATGTGAAATAGACCCAAAAGTAAGTAGAATTTAAATAAAAATGTTTTTTGTTCTCCTCAATTTAATAATAAAAAATTTGATTTTATAAATTTTAGGTTGTTCTTGATCCTTTATCTTGGAGAGCTGATATAGTCGCCATAAGTGTTATATGTGCATTTATTTTGGTATTAATTCTTTTGTGTTTAGTTGGAATTTGTTGGTATGCCAAATCGAAACATCGGCATATTGAAAGATTGGAAAGACGTAATAGTATTCGTCAGAGCTTAAGAAGTCTTAACAGTATTGATCCTCAAGGATCTATTAGAAGAAGAAATTTTGTATGAACACATTTGTTTTTAAATTTTTATTTTGTTCTTTCTTTCTATTTTCAATTTTCACAATCTTGTAACTTGCAACGTGTTAATCTTAGACATACGGCACTAATAATAGTTCTTCAATAATTCACCTTACTACTCGTATTCCATCGATTTTCATCCTACTAACTTCGAATTCGTATCATTTTACTTTACATTTTTATTTTTTTCTGTTATTGCTTGATTTTAAGTTTTTTCATTTAATTTATTCATTTATATTTTTATTTTTTAAATTCAGAATATGTCAAGCTCGACAAATACTTTAACAAAATCTTCAGCAACGGATTATAAAAAAATGACTTCAAATGGTTCCATAGATTCTATGGATAAAAGTGTTCTCAGTTCCGAGACTAGTTATGATATTTATGATCCAAGTCAACAACCATTTAACGAATATGTTAATAATCAAACAGGAAATGGTTATCATCATCACAATCACGGTGTAAATAATTATAGTGAATATCCAAACCAAAATAAAGTAAAGACATCACCAATGACTGCAATAAAAACGGCAACAGTTGGTTCAACAAGAAGTGGTGGAAAACCACGAATTTACGGACTTCCGGAATATAAACCTACTGTTCAAAATGTTGGAAACGGTAGTGGTGCAAGTGCTAACGGTGGATTTGAACTTTCATATCGGAATGAAGGATTTCGAGATAATTCAACATTTTCAGGAACTAGAAACAATTCATTAAGTACTAATCTTACAGAAGATACACCGATTATCCATCAAACAGATACAGATGATGTTGGTTCAGATTACTATGGGAATGCTAGCACATTGCCATTAAGACCAAATAACGAAACATTTTCATTTTTAACTGAATTAAAACAAAAACTACCTGATTATGATCCATTACCAAGTCATTCAAAAGGACATAGTAGTTTTTTGCCTCCACCACCAGATCCACCCGATATTTCACCTGATCATTCAAATTCTAGTACACTGCCATATGATAAAAAAATTGATCAATTTAATTTTACTCCTGTCTCTGAAGATGATCTCAGTAAAATAGAAATTCGGAGACCGGAATTAACAAAACCGAATACTAAAACTCAACAAAAATATATACCAACAGATCTACGTCGGCCAGATTCGTATTATACAGCAGTTAGAAGTAGTAAAACACCACAAATTCTTAATTTGCCAGATCCTCCAACTCCACCAGCTGTACGTATGCAACAAGGAGAAAATCGAGGAGAAACTATAATTAGTTCTAAACGACCGAAAACTGTTTATGAAGCAGCTATAGATGAAGAACAACGGCCGTCATATACACGATCGAAATCAGAAGCTTTATTAGAAACAAATTTTGATGAAACGATGCCGACACCTTTACAGGTGGACAGTCGAAGTTATAGTCAACCTCTTGAGACTGCTATGTAGTTTCATTTGAATTTTATGAATTAATGTAATAATTAATTAATTAAAATGTGTTATTAGGTAGAACAAATTTTTGCTTAAAATATGTGAAGAAATTACATAAATTAAATTACTTTAATTGTAATTGCAAGTAAAAATTATATTTTACTAATTATAAAATGAAAACGCCTTAAATTTAAAATGTGTATACAAAAAAAAAAAAAAAAAAAAAAATTAGTTAATTTTAAATTACATTAAAATAATGTAAATAATTAGATTGCAATTTTGTATGTAATTTTATATTTTTCGAATTGAAATTTTATATTTTAGAAATTACGCTTTAACTATAGTATATGTAAATTGTATGTAAATCTATGTCGCAACGATTGACAATATATTTGTAATTTTTTTTTAAATATTTTGTTAAATACAAGTTATGTAATAATTAGATGTTAAAAAAAGTAAAAAAAATAAGACAAGCAATAAAAAAAATTAATTGAAAAAGAAACTTTGGAAATTCTTTTCATTTAGAAATTGTCTGAATGTAAAATGACCTTTCAATTATACAAGCTCAATAGTAAGTAAAAAAAATGGTATTAAACTTCATAAATGTGATATAAAAATATGATCAAAATCATAAATTCGATGTCCAAAAAAAAAAGGATAAATTTTCTCTTCAAAAAAGTTTCATGTATAAGGAATATTTTGTATACTTATTTCGATTTTACACTATATGTATGTACAATATTTATAATCCATTCATGAATGTGTGTGGGAGTGATGTGTACCCATACGAGATTATAATCTAGCCATTTTAAAGGTACATAATAGCACATACATATGAATAAATTGTTCGTTTTTTTTGTATCTATTTTGTTTACTACATACAGTACAATCAATTTAAAATCCATATTGATAATATGTTTTAATATACCAAATAAAAAGAATCTTGATTCTACTAACTAGTTCCAGTTTTGCTTTTCTGCCTCTATATGTTGCACTTTCTTTTTGATGGTCATTTATTTTAACGTTATCATTGAGTATCAGAATACGTACATACGTAATATTTGTATATGGTCTATTACATTACTGTTGTAACGTACATATATGTAAGTACAAATGTAATGTGCTGTTTTTTATTTAAAAGAAAAACAAAAACAAAATGCTTTTTACTTTGCTTTCCCCAATTTTACATACATAATGCATTTTATCATTTTATTCATTTTTACATGTAGATATATCAATGTTGCATATGGTTACGTTTACATATTTTGTTGTAAATATTACTCTTGTATGGTATGATAGCATGGTGTAATTTACTCTGTAACCCAACTAACATATATGTATACATTTTTTTTTACATTTGTAGATATGTAGTAAATGTATAATGCCATTTACCATAGATATATCAGATATGTACATACGTTACCTACATAAATGCTTACATTATTTACTCTTCAGTTACATTTTACACAAGAAAGAAAATTGTTGTGTCGCAGCTACACATTACATTCTCTTGTATATTCTCGATTTTTTGTAATATATTGTTGTAATTTTATGTTATAAATTTAGTTCTTTTAAATTCTTTTTTCTTTTTTGTATACATATTACTTTTGTTGTATATTGTGACTTTTATTTTATATTTTTTTATTATTTTTGTTTTTCTCCTTTTACATACAGTGTTTATTTATTTGTTTTTGTAAATTTTGTATACTTTTATTTATTCATTTTTTGAAAGTGAGTTCAAGTTTTTTTCGAGATATGTATGTAATTTCATTATACATACATATGTACATATATAATGCCATATAAATAGATATTTGGTTTAGTACTTGTATTTTAACAAACAGTGTGTATTAAATAATAGTGCAATATAGTATAGTATAGTCTTATTCTTATAATATTACATACTTGAAACAAGTAGAAATCTGTGACAAGTAATAAACAGAAAACAACTTCTTTTTACAATAAATAAATCAAAACAAAAAAAAAAAACAATACAAGAAGGAAAAATAACAAGAAACAAGAAACAGATAACATTTGTAAAATTATCCATTACTATACTATCGATATACGATCAGTAAATACTTGATTTTTAAACTTAACAAAGTGACTTTTATAATCATCTAATATTACTTTACTTGATACTCATACTTCATTCAATTTAATTCATCTTCATTGTTAACAGTTTTTTTTTTATCTTTTAATAAAAGAAGTTATTTAACATTTTTAAAAAAAAAAAGTATATAAAAAAATTATTATTTATTTACAAGAACTACAAGAAGATTTATGAAATTCATTAATTTTTTTACAATAACTGAAGTGAATTATCGTTTTTCTATATTAAAATTTTTTATTAAAAATAAAAAAAAAAAATAAAAAACTAATTAAAAATTAAAATGACTACTTACATTTAGAAATTGTATTTAAATATTTTAGCCGAATTAGTAGTAAATCTCGTTTTGTCAATTGCTTAAAAAAAAATAATAATAATAATTAAATAAATGAAATATCAGTCAAACACGAACTCAAACCTCAAATATAGTAACTATTACATTACTGCTAGATATAACGTCCATATAAGTGTATGTACTATATGAACATAATTTTATATATTTTACATATTAAAAATTTATACACATACATACATAGTATATCTTAATAAAAAATGCATTTAAATTTACTAGAGTAGTAGGTGGTCATTATACACATTTATTCATATACATACATACATACATATTATTATTATTATACTAACTTTGTAACAGTGTGAATTCCTCATCGCGTACATACATATATAACGTCCAATGTTTATATAAATATATATTGTTTATTTTATTTGTATTTGTATACTATGTGGTAAATGGTAACTTCGTGAGTAAAATATAAATTGAGTATCATTTTAAGCGCATGTCTTCTTCATCAATATAGCAGAAAAAAGATCATTGAGAAAAAAAAAAAACAAAAATACGATAGTTTTCCTTTTGTAAATTATAAATTACATACTATACGTAACAGGGCTGTATTCAAGATAGTCGGGTAAGTTGTAATTATTCTTATACAATGAGATTTGTTTTTTTGTTTTTTAATTTAATTAGATGTAATTTGATTTTATTGTTTTATTAATTATATTTGATATCAAAATACCTTATAAATAAAATTTTAAATTTAGTTTCGAAATTTAAATGTCCTTAGTTATGATGATAATTTTGTTTTTTAAATGTAGCATATAGAGTATTTTTGGATTTTATGGTTCTTTTGACAAAATTGCATTTTTATTAAATCTGTTGAATTATGTTATAGTACATATATGTAATTTTGTTACCACATTTATGTATGTGCAATGCACTTTTTTCCCTTTATTGTTTATTAATTCATCCCAATCTACCTATGTAGATATGTACATTTATTCAGAAAACAAAATGTTTTTTTTTTGCCATTAATAAAATCAATAACTTTTGGAAATATCTAATGTTAAATGAAAGCCAAATGAAGGAAATTTCTTCCTTTAAAAAAAAATATGATTACAATATGTTGTTTTTTTATGTGTAATACTTGTTTTTGTGCCTTTAATTTTTTTTTTACGGTTGAACACGTACATGTATTCGAATTCATCGTATATGATGAATGTATAAATAAAATAAATCGACATAAAAATTTATGTATAGTGCTTCTTCTTATTCATCTCTGATATTTTTCGTTTATAAATTATGGAAGTTCAATTCAATATCCACTTTTTTACTCCTTTTCATAATTGAAAAATAGCACTGTGCGAATAAAAAAAAAATGAAATTACAAAAAATTAGTCAATATGATATGAAATAGCATTATTTCCAGCTTTACGGCTACATATACATACATATGTACATATTTATGTATGTACATAAATACATGTTTGTATGTTTATCATATCATTTTGTATCTGTGAATAAAGTAAAAAGTAAATTTTGTATATATAAATGTACATATACATATGTATATGTATGTATGTGTGTATTTTACTCATGTATGTGCATTTATGCATATGTATGTTTATAGCCTCACGATACTTTTTAGTGCAAAATACGACATGAAAGAGCTTGTAAATACGTGTTTCTTTGTCATCAATGGGGATATGTTGGTCGGAACCATTATCCAATTGTTAGAAAAATTACAAATTTTGGGGAACTGAAACATTTTTTAAGTTCTTTTAATCTTAAAACATATCAAAAACTTTTGGAAATTTTCCGAAAAACTAGTTCAGAAATTCCAAAAATTGGAATTTTTTTAAATTTTAGTAAAAAATTAGAAAATTTTTAAAAATATATAATTATCTAATAGCAGAAAACCCCGGAAAAAATTGGAGATTTGGATCCCCGGCATAAATAGTATCATCCAAAGTCTCGTTCTCGTACGCAAAGTAATGTATTTCCACCTTAGCGGAATATATACTAATGTATATGATTAACTAATACATAATATACATATAACACAATACAAGCACAATACTTGGAAAAAAGAGCAAATTTCCCCCCTGCTGAGACGATTATATATTGAAATTAGAATGAAATGGAAAATTTGATTGGAGCCGGTAAGGGCCGGTTAAGAAAAAAAACACATAAGATATTTGTATATAAATATTTACGTATATATATCAAAGTAGTATAATGGGTAGAGTAGAGTAGATACATTACATTACACACTCTTCAACAAAACAGCGTAATGCAATGCAAAACGAGTTTCTCCTTCTTTTGGGGAATACTCCGATGGAGTATTGTGCATATATTATGTATGTATGTGTGTACAATTATAGCACAAATGCGTATAGTAATAATTTAGTGCATCCATATAGAAATGAGAATTGCATGTGCATATATGAAAAAAAGAAAATAAAGAATAATAATATTACATACTTTTATTTATGTATGAGAAAATGAATATGGCATTATAATGATTGTTGAATGTGCGTATACGTGTGTGTTGGAAAGTAGTAAAGTATAGTAAAACATGCTTGAAAATAAAATGAAACGAGATTGGAGACTGGGGGCTTTGGTTTGGGTTCTAAAACGTATTTAGTGTTGTAAGCATAGTAAGTAAGCAACCAGTTAGTTCATTGTGAAGTGCAAAAATGCATTTTTATTTGTGGGAATTAAGAGGGATAGAAACCATGTATAGACTTTTTCAAAGTTGTTTTTATGGACCGATGATTTTTCATTTACTTCATTGATAAAGGGTTACCATAGTAGGATAAATTAATATTTCTGAATAAAATGGTAGGAATCAAAATGAAAAAGCACACTTTTAAAAGATAAGAATAAAAACGGCAATCAATCTGTGTTTAAATAAAAATAATAATAAATCCAAATTATCATATTTCTAGCGATGAAATATGTTGTACATACATACATATTTAAGTATGTACGTTGCAAATGTTCAAATGTGATTTATTTTAGAAAGATATTATTTAATAATTTGATAGATCAAAAGAGGTACAAACGTATTTTTTTAGATTTAAAAATTTTGTTTTATCTTTGAAAGAAATTTACTTATCTTAAAGTTTAAATATTGTACGTTTAGATGTGTGATCCACAGAATAATGTATTATAAAAATGTATTGCACAAAATTGCAATTTATTGTATTATTATATATAATCGAATTATTACTGTACTGTCGCGTATTCCTTGCATGATTTGTAAATTTTAAAGATTTGTGTTTTTAGTTATCATCCAGTACATTGTATTTTGTATACGCACCTAAATCTCAAACCAGTTTCAACAGTATACATAATAGGTACATAAAAGTATTTACTATATTTTATGTAATGAAAACCGGTTAAATTGTGTATATGCATTTTGTATATAAATATATTAAAAAAGGTAGTAACATAATTTGAACCCGTTTATTTAAAAAAAGAAAAAAAAAATTCAATATATACCCCAATGTATGTACATACATAAATAAGTAAATAATTGCAAAAAACAGCAAAATATAAAAAGAAATTGAACATCTGAAAAAGTTGTATTCATACTAAAAAAGAAAATTTCATAAAAAAAAAAACACCAAAAATAAAATGAGAAAAATTGAACAAATAAAAGATGACGAGAAATACTTACAACAATTATTACAATTGAATTTATACTTTTGTTGCGATTATAATGTACAAACTTTTGATCTTTGATAGTAGTCTGAAAATGATTGTTACAGCTAAAGTCTTTAAAACATTTATTGGACATACAAACATATTTGAGAACATTGTATGTTTGTATGCTATGTACATATAATGTCAACTTATGATTAAAGATGTACAAAATACTTAATAAGTTAATATACATTTATACGAAATATATGTATGTACATAGTGCAAAAACAAGAATGCATTTATAAGTTTTATAATGCATTCATATATGCAGTTCTTGTACGACTCCGAGTATATACATATACTTAGCTATATATGATATAAAGCTTCAAGCTGCTATGTACCTATGTATATACATTTTTTTTATAATTTTTTTTTTTAATGAGTATTGAGCATACTAATGTAATACATCTATGTATGTACGTATATAAAAAGTATAATCAATGCACATGTATTTGTGTGTAATTTTGAATGTATCTATTGATACTGATGTATACCATAAACCTGAATGCATACAAATCTCTTCATTTATATGTACATACATTTAATTGAATTGCATGATACATGTTACATTGTTATTGGTATCCCTCATCTTATTTGATGGACATTATTTATTATAATATATTTTGTTTTTCATGAATAAAATCAAAATGTATCAAATATAAATTGTATATTACAAACAATACAAAACTCGTACATAAATAAAAATTACAATAATTGTAATCATGATCAATGCACTTTTAAATTTTCATTTACATCTTTTTATATACAGCATCTTTAATATTCAATATGCTTGTACATACGTTTATACTATACATACATATATCTAGTATGTTGTATATATATTTCTATTTTAGAAAACTAATTAATACATTTAATAAAAAGATATATGAAAATTGACAGCTATGTAACATGCAATATCGACTTGAGTTTACACAGTATATGAACATTTCTTGTTATATTGTTAACATCAATACTATCACAAATTTCGATCAAAATTATATACCATAATAAAATCAATTATTGATGTAATTGTTTTTAATTTCCTTTGACCGAATCACATAAATCCATTTTATTTTTTGTTTTTTGGAAAGAAAAATTAAAAGAAAAATGTATCTATTATTACGAGTATGCGAGTATAAAACTAATTTTCCTGAAATAATTTCATATTAAATTTAAATTTGTTTCAATTAAATTTACCATAACAAAATATTTCAAGGAAAATGTATTTAAAAAAATGTCATTAACTTACAATTGTAGTACAATTGTATTTATTACAATAACGTACATATACTTTCTTCATACTTATGTATGTACATATTACATGTGTTTTGATTTTGCAAATGTGTAGAACTAATATTATAAAATTTATTGTAAATATAGGTAATGTATATCAGTTTTGTATGTTTTTTTACTGGCTTTTAACTGACTTTTTAAATAGTCTTATTATTATTTTAGATAAGTAATAAAAGATAATAATTTAAAAATATGTATGTAAAACGAATAGTTGTCTTTAATCTTATCCACAAATATGTATATGTATGTTTAGCATTTCAATGTTTATTTTATAATAACATAAAAAATTAGGTAATGAAAATAAATTACATAAGAAATTATGTGAGAATATAAAAAGCTTTTTACGATATCGCATGATATACATTTGATTCATGTCAGTCAGTGAATTTATATTTTTTTCAATAAAATTTTATTGTAATTATTTTTAATGTTAACTTTTTCATCAAAATTATTAACATGCAATTACACAGTAACAGCTTATATCTTTTTTTTTATTTCAGAATATAAAGTGTATAATAATAAAAATTTTTGTGTAAATAAAAAATTTTTATTATTTCTAATTTATGTGATTAAACAGAATTTATATAAATTAAAATATATACTTCTGAATTCTGAATTAAATTATAAATTAAATGTAATATTTTCTCTTTTGTAAAACTTTAGAGAATTTCAATCATAAAGAATATGAGAATAACCCTGTTTCAGTACCCGGAATCCGGATACATATTTGTTGAACACACTTTTTTAAAGTAGATTTTGCCATTCGACTTCATAAATTGAAGAACTAAAACAAAAAAACAATTTTTTTTTTTTTTAATTTAGAAAATCAAAAATATGTATTATTCTGCAATCTCGAAAAATAAACAAAAATAAAATATACGTAATATTTTAATAATTTTTAAATGATTTAAAAAAAGTTCGAAATATGAGAAAATTTGAAAAGTATGTACATATTTAGCTTTCGCTCTGCTTTGAACGTATTTGCATAAATTCTAATGAATTTTCCATAGAGCGTATAAATTTGAGTATATTTCAGAGTAAAAATCAACGTTCTGTACCCTATGTACATAACAGAAAAAGGACAACTTTGAAGTTCTCGAATTTCGAATAGACATTATTGCATTTTAGAAGAAAAAAAAAACGTTACTGAAAGAAAATCATAAGTAAAAGAAGAAGAAAAGGAATTTGAGTTTTTATATAAGCTGAAAAAAAATATGTGTATATTTGTGTGTGTTTGCGTTCATATATTTGTGCAGTGCATAAATTAAATGTATGGGTATATGTATGAGTAAAAATATGTAGAAAATGTGCAAAACAGAAGATACAATTGATGAGACAACAATAGAGAAATAAATGAAAAAGTGAAAAACGCAAGAAAATTCAGAAAATACGAAAACTAGTTGAAAAGCAATGAAAACATACAAAAATATAACAACAACAAGATAAAAATGAAAAACGAAAATAAAAATAAAATAAAAAAAAAAAACAGAATTTTGTTTTTTTTTGTGCATGTCTTCTTCATTTCTGCAAAAGCTTTATGCATTTTTTTCCTTCATAGAGACTGAAAAAAGGTTGGTTTTGGGGTAAAGTTTGGTCAATTTTGATGGAATTTTCTTTTAATTCCAATTAAAATAAATAATAATAAAAAAAGAAAATTTTTTATACAATTTATATTTTATATTATTTAATATAAATTAAAATTTCATAATCAATAAACATTTGTAATTATAATTCAACAATTTATTGTGTACAATTGAAAAAAAGGAATTTTTCGTTGAAGTGTTGATATAAGTTTTGTTGTTGTTGTTTTTTTTTCTGAATAGCGATAGTACATAGTAACCAACAAAAAAAAGTAATAAAAATAAAAATTGCATGTATTTTTTAAATATCATTTCGAATTGGGCGTAGAAAAATGCATAAATATTACAAAAAAGGATGATTAAACAAGAAAAACAGTAGAAAAAAAAGTTTTTCAAAAAAAAAAAAAATAATATATGCATAATTATAATTGCGTAGACTTTTCCTTTTGATTAAATACAAAGAACAAAAAAAAGTAGTTATCCTTTTTTCCGAAAATAGAAAAAAAAACATAAGAGAAGTGTAAAAAGTGTGGTTAAAAATGAACTGAAAAGAAAATTGCATCTAAAGAAAAAAAAACGAAATACAAAAACAAAGAAAAAGCTAAGAATTGAAAGAAAAAAACATCACTGAAGTGTATATGAATGTATGAAAAAAAGAATGGAAAAAATAATGTTTCTAATTTCGTGATGTTGACAAAATATACAAAGTGCTTTTTTTTATCTAAAGAAAATTCTGTAAGAATTTTTATTTTACAAAAGAAAATTATTTAATTGATTGTCTTTTCCATATCCAGAAAAAAATTATAACGAATATTTGAATGTAATTATAATATTGGAAAATACTAGAAAAACCTTTGCAAAATTATCGGATCATTTTTATTTATTTGAATTATTTAAAAGTCGAAAAAAAAATAGAGAGGCTTGGTCCTTTTGTTCTGTCTCCTTGCATTTATTTAAAGTGTTTTTAATTTTCCTTCTTCGTCTTTTTTTTATACGTTTTGCTAGGACTATTAGTCTGAGTCTAGTAATAGAAAACATAAGTGATATGCAAATGTATACATATATAATAGATGCATATACATACATGTACATACTACATATAATGCTATTGAAATTATAAATATAAATTTAAAAAAAAAGAAAAAGGAACAAGACATTTTGTTTTTATTTTTCAAAAATTTTCCATAAAAGTACAAATGTTAAATTGTAGTTTTTAAACTAAAAAAAAAAAATCTAAACAATATAAAATAATTTTAAAAAAAAATCAACTATTAAAGTTAGTGACGAAATAATATGTACTTCGAAAAAAAAAAGATAAAGTTGAAAAAGAGTTGGAAAATGAAGAAAAGAATTTAAAAATAAAATAAAAATAAAAGTCTATTTAAAAAAAAAAAAAACGAAAAAAAAACGTATAGAAGCTGCAAGAAAAAAGAGTGAAAAAGTGCAAGGACCTGTGTGAAGGAAATGGAAATAGAAAATATTTTGAAAATTAAACAACGAGTACAACGATAACGACAGTTACACAAACAGCAATATATGAATATAAAATAAAAAATGCAATAACTAAGAAGAAAAATAAAAACCAAAATAAAAGGATTTAGTTATTTTTTTCCGTTTATATTTTGAGAGACGACTGACGAGAACAAAATAATTTTCATCATCGTCATCATCATTATCATCGTCGTCGTCAATATCATTTCTCAGCGCCTTGCAAAAGTCCTTGACTTTTTTTTACGTAGGCGAATTACACTAAAATAAAGTAAGCGAAAAAGGCTAAAACGCCGGTACCTACTGTATAATATTTTCTATTGTATGTATGTATACATGCACAGATTACCTAGTATTTTGTTAGTACATACATAACTATTAAAGACTAAGTTCTAATACATAAAAATATAACAGTAATAAATAGTGCATATTTACAAGTATGATATTATGCGTACAACCAGTTAAAATAAAACTAAAATGAAAATAATATGAAATTGGTTAATTTTTGCCAAAAATTTAATTTGAGTTGTAGGATATTTCTGTTAAACAAAAAAAAAAAAAAAATTGAAAGCGCATAAAATTTTAAATGTGTTAATTTTTATCATTCAACGAATTACCTTTCATGTACATGCATACATATATAAATGTATGTGTTCTAGAATATGAGCTCTTATTCTTAAATGTTAATTTTTATGATGTAATTTGAAATCGCTCTGTCGCCCTCTGTTAAAATTTTCATACTAACAAAATTAATAATGAACTAATAGAAGAAAATTGAACAAATATACATATAGTTTTACCGGTATACGTACATACATTATGTGTAAACTGTAAATGTATATTTTAATGAAATACTATATGCACAAATAAAAATTTCATTCATATTGTGTAGAATATTTATTGTTCCTTTGAATGGTTATCACTTGATTATTACATACATTGAAAAGAAAATCAAAAATTTAATTATTTTATTTATGCTTTAAAAAAAAATAAAAAAATAAAAACACTTTTAAAGATCAATGAAAATTACAGAAAAATTTTTTTTTTAATTTTTAAAAAATTAATAAAAAAGTATACAATGACTTTAAGAGAAAAGAAGACTGCAAATAAATAAAATAAAGGTTTTGAAAAAGTAAAGAAAGAAAATAGAATAGAAATTTTTTTTTTGTTAAATTTTTGTATGAATACTAATGATTTTGTGATGAATAATTTTATCATTTATAAATTAAAATGTGAATGAAAATTATTTTAGTGTATATATACAAAAAATTTTCATTATGGCTACAACAAAATTTATTTACTTTTAAATTAAATCATTTCTTTTTCCCTTTGAAATTTTCTAATACATACAGATATTTGTGCATATACTTATAAGTGTGTATTATGTAATAATTTATGTTTTGATTTAAAGGATTCTAATATGGGCACATTTAAAAAAATCTAAATGATGTATAATGTGTACATATTGTACATGCAAACGTATACACATATATAAATATACGCCTAAAATAAATACAATAAATAATGTATCTATAAATTATATAGCAAAATAAAAAGAAAAAAAATAAACATTTCAAGAAAATCTCAAGTACAAAGTAATTTTAAACGAAAAACAAAAAAATAAGTTAGTGAACACGAATAATATTAGTAAAAGAAAAATAAATTAAAATAAACGATAAAAAATAATATAGAAAGTAAATCAAAACAAAAAAAAAAAATATCTGAACGTCCGAATGTGATGTTTGTCAATATATGTACGTATTTTGTACATACATTCAAGTAATTTTCAATAAATCATACATACATACATATGTATATATGACACTTATATACAGTATATGTATACGTTATATTACATGATGTAAAAAGCATACATGAAAAATTATACTTTTTTTATTTAAAGTTAATATAGAATTTAAAATGATTAATTCATATTATTAGAAAAGAAGATAATTTAAATTTAAAAATAAAAATACAATTTTTTGTTTGTTCTTTTTATAAATTTACGTGAATAGATTTCATTAATAATTTTTAAATTAACCAGAGAACAAAAAAAAAAAAAAAAAAGAAATAAAACTATCATTAACATTATAAATTAAAATATTTCAGTAGATTTTGTTGTTGATATTTTCTTTGTTTCTATTAATAATTTATAATTAAATTAATATTATAATGTGTAATAAAATAGTATACACAATTAGAATTTAACATAAATTACATTTTAGACGTAAAATTGAATTAAAATAAAACAAAAGTGAAAAATATTGTGAAACAAAAAGAAGTCAATTTATTTTTATTGTATTAAATAAATATATACGAATTAAATGAAAATTTATATTGATTAAAACTAATAAAAACGTAATTAATTAAAAATAGTATAAAATACATAATTAAATTTAATCAAAATAAAATTTACAATAAAAGAAAAAAAGTGTAAAATTCTAATTGTTCCTTTTTTTCTTGGTACATATTTGTGTATATACATACATATTTATACATTTAATATATACAAATATTCTCATATGTACATACATATAGTAGTGTATGATTATATTCAAATTGGTATAAAAAAAAAAAAATAATATTTCCCATAAATTGTTGTATAAAATAAAGCAAAAAAATTATATTAAGATTATAAGTCAAAATATTCGTAATTACAATTAGAAAAAAAAAGTAGTTATAATAATTAACAATTAACATTAATCGTATAGAGAGAAATGTTGAAATATTTAACGCACAAATTACGTACACATTCAATCCATGAGGAAAATAATATCAATGAGAAGGTAAGAATATATGTACGTGGAAAAACTCATAAATTTTCTATTTTTATATTTTAAAGTGTTACATTGTTCGAATTTAAGATTTTATCTCAAATATTGAATAGGTTTATTTGAAAATATTAATTTTTTAAAATTTAAATAATAAACTCACCTTTTCAGACATTTAAATAGGCTCATTATGAATAGAAATGTATGTATATATGTATGAATGTACGATTTATTTTTGGATATTGCTTTAAAGAACCCGGAATGATTTTATTTTACATTATGTGTAAAGTTCTACTCAATTTTTTTTTTTTTAATCATTTTATACTTTAATACACATGTATATATACATATGTAACATGTGTTTGTAATTAATTACAGCTCTCTCTCTCTCTTTGCATTACAGAATGCGCATTAAAATTCTACAAAAATTTATTGTACAAATTTTTGTATGTATTTGTGAGAAATTCATATAAATTTTATGTTTTTCATTATCCTTTTTTCACAATTATACATTAAAATTTTTAATATGCTTTCTAATTACAGTAGACTACACGAAAGCGCGAAAAAGCTCTTATCCTTTAAATTTCCCATTTTTCATTTTCGTTTTTATGTAGCAATTACATTTATCACATTTTTGCTTTTAAACATTTCTCATTTTCATGTACATATACAAATATTTTTCAATATGTATGATCACGTGACATATGTCTGTGTATATGTATGTATATGTTTAAATTGTATTTGCGTAAGAAAATGTTTTTATATGTATGAGCATGTTTGCATGCATAAAGAGGAAAATTTCAAGGCTGCCAGACATTACACACAATAATCATTTTTCAAAAATTACATTTACATGTACAACACGTTTGTTTTTCTTCTGTAGTTAAATATATGTATGTTTTTTATTTTGTATTGTTTCGATTTGAATTAAAGAAGAATTTCTCCAGGATAGAAAAACTTATTGCCCTTTTTATTGTTTTATTGTTATTTGTTTGACGTCAATTCTTGTAGTAGTTACTACACAATTATAGCTACTATACAAATTAGTTAAGGATTAGTTTTTGTCTTGTCTTACATTTATCCTTGTAATGTCTAATTTAATGTTCTGTTAAAATTTTTCAAAGAAGATTAAATCAAATGTTTTATTAGAAATCATAAATTTATTTTACAACAAAACTATAAAATTATTAATCCTAAATAATTCATTACATTTTACACATGAATAAATAAAAACGACAAAATGTTTAATGTTCCTTGTAACATTTATTTGTACATTTATTGTTAAAATTGATTAAAAAGGTTTCATAAATATTTTTTAATACCATTTTAAATATGTATAAAATAATTTTATAACATCATTTATTTTCGAAATATTTTAAATTTTATAGAAAATAAATTAAAGCAAAAATTAACTTTGGAAATTATCTAAAACGTTTGTTTTTCTTTTAGAGTTTAAAGAAATGTTGATTTCAAAATTGGTTTCGAAGCTGAAGCAGAAAATCATGAAATATGTCTGCGCAGATATTCAAAATTTTTGCTTCTATCGTATTGTTATTTTGAAATTATTTGAAATTTTTAAAGGAAAAATGATAACGACACAAAATAAATTCGATCATTAGCAATTTGAAAATGATATACTTTTCAATTGGAAATAAATTATCGATGTGTTTAATTTACATATGATAAAAAAATAAAATGAAAAATTTTTTTGTTTTGTATCTAAAATTACAAACTTATACACATGTACACATGTACTATAAAGACATACAACTTTTTACAGAGCTGAACGTAAATGTGTATACACAAAAAAAAAATTTTTTTTTTCTTTTTTATTCTTTGCTGGTTTCCAAAAATAAATTTGTATTATATTCTGTTCATTCAAAATTATAATTTCAAGGTCAACAAATAAAAATGGCTTCTATTTATTACATACATATACATTAATGTACTTATATTATCAATACTTCATAGTTGAGGATTCTATTTTTATGTACACATAATATGTGAAGATTTGTGTACGCTCATACATACATATGTATATGTGTGTATATATGAAGTAATATATTTAATGTTCAAGCCTTTTGCACTCTTTTTTTTATTATCCTTGAACATTTGAGATGAAAAAAGAGAATTGTAGAAAAAATAAATACAATAAGAGAAAATTTTGTATTCGATAATATAGATGTATTCAAATGAAGAGAGAAAAAAGAAGAGAGTAATTTTCACAGGATTTCAAGGACTCACGCACATTGATCGTATTATTAACTTGGCAACAAGGTATTATTAACGAAGCGAATTTATAAATTTAAAACGTCTTTAGCATATACAACTGTGTGTATGTTGTTACACACAGCTGTAATTTGTAATAATAAAACAGGACGAATAAAGCTAAAAGATATTTGACTTACACATTTATGTTTATAGTTGTAAAAGCTATTGGTGAGATGAAGAAGAAATTTATTTAAAAAAAAAATTGTAAGATGATTTGCTTAGGACATTCGAGAAATTATATATGTATGTATAATTTGTGTGTGTATCGCCCCATACATGCATGAATATAGATGAATATTTGTGTACATGTATGTAACTTGGCGCGTGTCGTTTCAAAGTATGCATATAAATAAGTACATACATGTAAAAAAATTTAAAGTAACTGTGAAAATCATGTATTTTATTTTGTATACAATGTTGTGCAAAAGGAGTTCGATGAACACTAACAAATACGTATTAAGTATACGAAGGATACATTTTATGGGAATCGTGTGTTTGTAATATAAATTTGCAATTTTTTTTTTATAGTTACTAGCTATAGCTAGTACGATTTGTTGTAATTTTAATGAAGATTTATATCGAAATTTCTGAATAATTTCGTATAAAAATATAGGTAGACTGCAATACATATGTACATAAAAGAAAAGTACAAATTTTAAAAGTTTATTAAAGAAGGATTTTTTGAAGAAATTAAAAGTTTTTCTTATTAAATGTGATTTGTTCGTTTTAAATTAGATAATTTCTAAAATAATGTTCTCGCATTTCCGACACGTGTAACAAACAATTATTGTCGTGTGTACTGCGAATTCATGTATGTATGTATCTGTGAATGAACATATGAACACGTATATATACTACTTATTCTATAGAATATACTTATATACATATATATTTTTGAATTGTGTTAATGGTGACAGAAGAAACTTCTAGGAATTTTCTTTTTTTTATACATATACATATGGATGTATGTATGTATGTATAAATTTTATATAGTCCTATTTTTGTATTATTTTAGATGGTAATGGGAGGTAATATTATTTCAGCTAAGAAATCCTTTATACATAAAAACGTGTTATGTATATATGTATGTGTATTGAGTATAATATATGAATATTTTTTGACCTTGAAATTTTCTATTGAAAGAAAAAGTTTATTGCTCTCGAATTTCAATATTAAAAAAGGAATAGATAATAAAATCCTTTTCATATACAAAACTATGCCTAACAAATGAATAAATTAATATTTATAGGATTTGTAATAAATATGAAATATATGTACGTAAAAGCTATGTAAATAAATAAATAAAATGAAAGGATATCATTTAATCAAACATATTTTTTTTTAATTTGAACAAATTATTCAAATGAAAATGAAATGTGTTAGTAATGTTATTGCTGACGAAAATAAAAAAAAATCAAAAATTTAAATATGAAAAGCAAGTGAAAAAAAATGTATTAAAGAAGCAAAGAACTTTGTACTGTGACATTTAGAAAATTTTCAAGGTTAGCCTAACTCCTATGATATTTACTGACGATAATATGGTTATCTACATTACATACATACGTACGCCTTTTAATTTAGTTCAAATAGATTTTATTGCTTATTTAAGTATACTTCGTGTGCCGAAAATAGAAAAAAAGCTTTATAATTAATATCATACTTTTCATGTAAATTTTTCCTAAAATGTAAAACATTTTAAAAACAATGCATACACCTATGTTTTTCTCCAAAAACACATATTTTTGTATGTTTGCATTGTACAATAATTATAGACGACACGTGTTTAATTTTTTTTTTTTAAATTTCGTATTCAATTTGTGTATTTGACTACATGCGTGCATAAAGGTATAATTTATTTTGGAAATTGTTATTAATTTATATTTACATATACATATACATATGTTGGTTATTGTTGAAAAAATTGAATTGGAATTTATTACGGATTATTGTATTATTGAACACACCGAGAAAGATATGTTATTTTAATTATTTACATACATACATACAAAGTAGATAGTACAGCTTTTTGCAACGTACAACTTTTCATTTATGGATAGGGATAATAAAAGAAAATGAGAGAGTAAAATTCAACTTTCGATATATTCGATAGTATATAGACAAAAGGAGATTTAAAGATAAAATTTTTAAAAATAAATACGAATAATAAATTTAAAAAAAAAAACAATCAACAAATAAAATCTAAAAACCTGAACAATACATAAAATAATGACTTATCATGATCATGATTACTTCGTGTAAAAACTAACTAAAATTTATTTTATATTGAGTCAACAACAAATAAAATAATGATAATAGAACATATGTATATTTTATGGTTAGCAATAGAACGGTAATGATAGCTTTTAAGTAAATCTTCTAAGAAAATAAAATTACGAAACTGGAGACTTGGAGAATAAGAAAGAAAAAAAGAACAATGTAAAAAAGAACTATTCTGATACTTATATCAGAACATGTAAGAATACAAGAATAAATATTAAGAATTTCGATAAAGTAAAGTGACAATAGTGGCTGCAATATACAGTGTTTGTAATAACATCAAAATAAACAAAATGTTGATTAGAGTAATGGGAAAAGCGATATGAAAATGCTTTTTATTTATTTTATATTATACATGTGCATGATAGTATACAGATATCAGATTGCAATGAACACGAAAATAAAGGAAAACAAAAACTTTCAAACCTCTAGAGATGTTCAATAATATAATGATAGCACGCGATAAAAATGAAAATCGTCAAAGTAGACTTTTTAGTATGTTTGCACGAATCCTGTATATACATATATGTATGTATACATATATATACAAACATGCATACATAGGTATATCATTAGAGCTCGTTTATTATTTGTAAAAATAAGCAATTTAATTTATGTACATTTTCCATCTGTGTGTAAGCAATAGCATATTATATGCCTTCAATTGCTTAATGCACTATATTAGTAAACGTTTCCTTTGGGAAAAAGAAAATTTGATACTTACATATATCATTATTAGAAATCATCTTATATGTAGTAGAATATATACAATTATGTATAATAAGGAAAAAATATATGTACCTATACATGTACATGTTATTCATCTACACATCTCCATACACATTTAAGTATGTGTACATACATATCTGCATATAAGTACATATAACTTGATATAGTGAAATGATTGGGTGATTTAAAAATAATAATTCCCGAAAGAAAATTGAGCACATTTTAATGCAAAATTAAGAAATTATGTTCAAATATGTGCAAAGAAAAATAATAAGAGTGGAATTTTTAACAATTTCGTTAGATATTTACTTATAAATAATTTGGATTGTTTCTACCATGCTACATATTTAAATGCAATCGATATAATACAAGACTCGTAAGTGATAACGATAATATCAAAATTATGAAAAAAATAAAACCCGAATATACATACGTCTTGAAAATAAAATTTACAATAATGTAAGTGTTTGTAAGAATGTAAGAATAGTATTTGAACTGAATTCAAATTTTCCACATATTTTTTTTGACGTATATTCTCACTCATGTTACCATTACTACATATTATGATATCAAATGAATTGGCTATTAAAAACGACAATAAAAAAAAACTGTGTATTGCATGATCACCTTAAATTTCATTAAAAATCAAATAAAATAAATATGTAAGTAAAAGAAAGCTAAAAACCAGAACAAAACTAAATACAATAACATGCAGTCATGTATGATTGTAAAAGTATTTTATTTTATTACCAAAATACTATTATTTTATTTTTTTTTGCATCAAAAACAAAGTATAGAAAAATATAAAAATACACATGAAAGATTATGGCTGGCAATTTTAGTACTTGTATATACCTTCGTACGTACATATATGTATGTATATGTACATCACGATATATAGCGTATAAACACTACATATACGTTTAACACAATAAAGGTGAATAAATAAAAGAATATGTATTTTACATTATACTATAAATGTAAGTAAATGCATGATCCCATATATGCTATACGTTTATTGAATTTTATAGTCAATAAGGAAACATGAAAAAGGTAATAAAATAAGTAAAAATTAATCATAAAAATAAATTTAAGTGCTATCAATGAAAATAAAGTATCATTATGTATTCGAACATTTTTATACTTTCTACCATATTTTTATAAATCTAACGTACAAACATATGCATGTAATGTACGCCTTTATATAGCTCAGATTTTATTATTACACAACAAATTATTCTTAGATAAAAGGTTTTATTATTAAGTCTTTTTTTTTGTCATTTTTATTTCCTTTAATATTATATGCATATTTGCACAGATTTTCTGTCATAATCTATCATATAACTTTTAGTAAAAATGGTTTTATTAGAATTTTGATTTTATAAACTGAATATGATAGCATAAAAAATTTTATTACTAAATATAAAATAAACACAAATTTTTAATCTACATATGTACGTATAATATATGAGTTATATAGGTAATTCTAAAAATAGGGTTTCAAGAATATTTGAATAAAAACTGATTTTATATCAAATTTATAAAAATAAAAATTTCATAACTGAAATTGTTTAAGTATACTATAATTATATTTTATAAAATTAAAAATAACTAGAATTTTTAGATGTAATTATTTGAATATAAATTTCAAAATATATTTTATAAAAACAAAATTTTAAAAACTATAAAGTATGTACTCATTATGGAGTAAAAATAAAATTTTATTCATAAAATAAAATTCATTTATTTTATTTCTGATTTTGATATGCAATCAGAAATAATATAATTAATGATCATTTTGTACATATAATCAGAAAAATATATGTTCATGTTGTTTGAAGAGTTCGCATCTGTTTTTCGTTTTTTGTTTGGTTTAAGAATAATAATCAAACTTGTCTTTAATTAAAATTCTTTATATTTTTTTTTGATCTCATTCATATTTTTATTTGTACTTATTTATTTATTTATTTTTCATTTTATTTTTTTTATTTTTACCTATATAAAAACAAATCACGTATACTTGCAACTGCTGTTAATCATTTATTTTCAATTATCATTTTAAACCGATTAAAATAAAATGATTAAAAAAGAAAAAAACTACGAAAACAAACTTAACGTTGTATAATAAGATGTCGCCTTTTTAAATTCCTTCGGGATAATTTCTACACCATCATAAACATTATATCATGTAAGAAAATAAAAAACCAGAAAAATACAAAAAAGAAAACTAAACAAACAAATCATGGAAAACGCATGTTAAAATGTGTATAGATTCGACTCAGACGAATGAAAAAGTTAATTATGTGTTTGATGTTTATATGTATGTTGAAGAACACATTATAGGATGGTATAAACATATGTATAGGTGCACACATACTATTTGAAATTGAGTATTTTCTTATTTTCATTGTAAAAAATGTTTATTTTTATATATCAATCCAGTCATGAGTATAATATGTGTGTATAAATGACTTGAATAAAAATATATACATTCCTTAAATAGAAGATGGAATACGATATTATACATACATAGGTATAACAATATGTTCTCTACAGATATGATTGAATTATAAGTTATGTTTTTTTATTCTACATAATCTAAAACTTGTTTTTACAGTGAAAATATTGTAAATACTTGAATGCTTCATATATTTATAGATTAAAATAATTTTGTTTTATTTCTTTATTTATTTAATTTTTTTTATATTAAACATATAGGCTTACATATGTGATAACGACAATACAATGCAATGAAATCCTTACAACTATCAGAGTTCTAATGATAAAAATTCTTTTTTAATGATTTTCATAATAAAAAAAAGTGTACAACAATTATCTATATATTTCAAAAAAATTTAAAGTAAAAATGTATTTTCACTTCAATCAATAAAAAACAAGTAAAATTCCACATTGTACAATGTATATGTGTATTTTATGTAATTGTACCATATACTCGTATTCTTTAAAAGTAAAAAAAAAAAAAAATGTAGAAATACATTTATAATCCTTTTTTATATCGCGAATACATTGTTTTTGTCTTAAATTTGTACTAGTGTTCAATTCATTTAGAAGTTTTACTTCACTTTTATTTTCTTGTATTAATTTCTATCATAATTATTTTCTGCAATTACAGTTTAAATTCATTTATTAAAGTAATTAATTGTACAATAAAAAAACAAATATTTTTCAATACTATTTCATATATTTATTTTCATAATATCATTTATATAAAATGTAAGATATTATATTCCTGTACATTTCATTCCAATTAAAAATTTATTACTTAGTTTTCATTTTATACATTATTGTCATTGATGATCGCATATTTTATGAAAAATGTTGAAAAAATTATCGTATGTAAAATATAACGATTTTTTTTTATGGTGTTCAATAGACAATTAATCAGCTAATGTAAAGTGTTTATTTCAAAATTCATTTATTTTATAACAGTTTGAATTTTTTTCGTTCGGATTTATTCTTATTTTTGTTATTCCTCAAGAATTATTCAAGAAAAATGTAAGATCATATAGATGTAAAGTGCATTCAATAACATATAAAACTATGATGATGATGCTGATAGATATTTCTTATAAAAATTTCAGTTATAAAAAATTTTGTATTACTAGAAGCAAAAAATCATTTACAAAAAAAAAGAACCAAAATCAGTAACGATTTCAAATAACAAACAATCTAAAGGAATACTGATGTAATCGATTACAAACAAGTACTGTATAATATTCTTATTTACAAATATGTACATATGCTTATAAAATACAAAAGAATAAAATACTACAATGGTCACTAAGATGTGATGATGATGACTGAAATAAATAAATATAAAAATGAACATAATCACAATGAAATATCTATATACATGAGTTTCATGAAAATATATAAATATAATTTCTGTATACACATACACATGTATATTTATTATGTCTGCATTCATATCAAAATTGTTTTCATATTTAGTTTTTCAAATTGTAAGGTAAAGTGTGTAGATGATACAAAGTTGATCAGATAATAAATGTACTAAAATTAAAGTATAAATCTACAAATCTACAGTATACTCAAAACTACTACAAGTTTGAAATAAAACGAGAA
Organism: Anthrax anthrax; assembly: GCA_963971155.1. Classification (NCBI taxonomy): domain Eukaryota; kingdom Metazoa; phylum Arthropoda; class Insecta; order Diptera; family Bombyliidae; genus Anthrax; species Anthrax anthrax. The sequence goes on from OZ020119.1 coordinate 27,770,629, forward strand.
TTTACATAGTCATAGAGTAAATTTATAATATATTTTATTTTCAATGTTTAAATGTTAGAAATTTTATTGTATTATCATAATCACGATTGTAATTTGTTATATGATCTATTCTGACCTTTCTGACATTATTTTACAAAAAGTAAAGAAATCTATATACATGTACATATACACAAATAAATAAACAAATATGCCAAAAAGCATAAGAAAAAATAAAAATTTTTTTATTGTATACACATATTCTCTTTTATTTTGCTTATGAACATCAAAATTGTAATGTCGATGTAATGAAATTTAAATCAGATTAAAAAGCAAAAAAAAAAAGAAAAAAAAATAGGTAAAATAAAATTTTTAGGTGAAATTTGCTTAAAATGAAAAAACAACATTTACAACATTTCCATAATTTTTCATTTCCAAGAAAATTATATATTACGTACAATACAATAAATATACATATACTGCACATCCAATTTTCATTTCTTCTTATAAAAAAAAAAAAGAAAATAATAATGAAATAAATAAATGAAATTCATAGGTCATAAATATAGCCTAGAGATTCAATTTTAAAATTTTATTCAATTTTCACATCTAAATATAAATAGAAAATTTTATTTATTTTTCTTATAGGTATTTCAATATTTATGTACTGGTATATATGTATGTATGTATATAAAAAAAATGAAATTTTTGGATTTTTAAAATCAAATTTAGATAAAAAATGAAAATATACGTATATATATTTTTTTTCATTTTTTTTTGTTTACTGGAAAAAATGTATTCATTCACATGTATGCAAATTTGAAAATGAAAAACTGAAAATATGTACAACACATTTTTTTTTTGCTGTTATTGTCCGGGTAATATATTTTATTTAATAGTCTAGAATAACATAAAATTTATAATGCATCTACCTTAGTATTTTTGTTTTTTATCTTTACAATTTGGTGCAATATCATGAATAATGTGGTACATACTATTTACTTGCATATACACAAATAATTTGAAAACATGAATTAAGAAAAATTTTAATACAAATTAATTTTTCATGAGAATAAATTTCCATGGAAATGAAAATTAAAAAAATAAATTAAGATAAAAATATGGTATTTTTCACTAAGTTAATTTTTAGTATTTACTCTTTACATTTTTTTGTTGTTGATAAAACTGAGAAAATTAACTACCGTCTGTCTATGTACGTACATATGTTATGTATATTCCTCAATGGTATGTAGTTGAATATTTTTAGTTCTGATCAAAAATGTAGAAAATGTGTAGAAATGATATCGAGCGAGTTGCATAGTCTGCATGTATTTTAATAATCTGGAGCAATTTTTCAACCAGCATGAATACAATATTACATTGTCTGCTCATATAGACATACATATATGCATACATATGTGCATACAAACAAAGTCAAGTGATTCTGTATCGTTTTATTTCATGAAACATTTAATATCATTTGAATATATAACTATACAGCTACTTTATGGGTACAGTCATGAAATGGTCATTTTTTAAATTTTGCATTTCATTTAATACATACGTGATAAAGTTGATACAGTGTAACGAAAACATCGATATTTTTGGCTTTTCTGCAATCATAAGTGAACAAAAAATAGCAAAAATTCTTTGCCTATATTTAAATGTACAGTATATGGCTATATGTTGTATTTACACTCATATGAGTACAGTATAAATCTTAATGTAACGTAGATAGAGAATTTTACTTTCATAAATAATAATTATCACTCTGCAGGCAAAATAGTGAAAACCATTAAATCACAAAATTAATGTTAACGATCACTACAACTGGAAATGTAAACTAAAAACTAAATACTCATATGTATATTCATATGATTACACAAACAAATAAAATATGTATATAAATATAGATTTTACAAATTCAGATATTATCGAACAAAAAAACAAAAACATAAAAAATAATTTCACTATTTTCTTATATTTTTCTTTTCTTTTTTTATATATAGTATGTACATTTTTTAATTAAATACAAAATTTTTAAAATTTGTTACGATATAATTTTTTTAAATTAAAATATTTTCCATTAATTTAATTGTATGCATGTATTTGAAAAACAAAAATGAAAAAAAAAAAAAATAAGAAAATAAGCTTAAATTGATATGATTATAATGATTTTTGTAAATTTTTCATTTATTATTTTCCCTTAATGAAATTTTCTTTTTTCATCCTAATTAAAATTTTCTTAGAAAAAATAAATACGATTTTACAAAGTAAATTATTATATTAAGCGAGAGAATATAATACATAATTCTAATTAATTATAAAAATCGGATTTTGGAAAGAAAGGAATAAAAAAAGATTTTATTTATGTACTCCTTTCTTTTTTTTATAAGATTGCCACATAAATAAATAAAGAAGAAGATTTAATTTTTTTTGGTAAAATAATCTTTATATACTATATGCTCACATATTTGTATATACAATATGCATTTAGATGGGAAAATTATACCCGAATATATATGAGAAAAATGTTTTTTCTATAATCTGTCTATAATAATAACAAAAAAAAAGAATACGCACACATACAAAAAAAGAAAAGTGAATAAAATAAAAAAAAAGGAACATAATTTACTGGAAAAGATTATGCGTGTAAGATGTGATTGGGTCCTTTTGAATATAATATCTTAGATTATGTATATAAATTTGGTTAAAGGATATTATAGAACAATTTTTCCCGATTTTTTCTTTCTGTTTTTTTTCTTTTTTTGTTGCTTTCTATTATTTTAATAAAACTTTCTTATTTCCAAAATTGAAACTTTAATCCTTTTTTTCTCTATCAATATATGCAAAATACAATGATTTTTTCCACTTTTATGTATTGTATTCAATAAAATGTATATCAATGTGTCTATACATTATGTGTATAGAAAGAAAGTAAAAAAAATATGTGTACATATAAGTACATACATATAATGTATTTCCTTCTTTATTACATTTAATGTAATATCTATTTTCCTATAAGTAAAACTTTGGTTTCAATCTATATATGTATGTACATATATAAGCATTTTTGTCCTGAAACTTTTTTTATTCTATCCTTATTATTATATTTGTTTTTATTTATTTTGTTTTTTTTTTTTTTTGTGTAAAAATCCTTTTTTATATGTAAATGTACTTATAAACATTTTTAGACACTTCTAATATTCTATTTTATGGACAAAAGTTATCTAATATGTGAATTTTTTTCATTGAAATAGAAAAAAAAAGAAGAAAAACATGAAATAAAAATAGACGAAAAATAACAACTGTATTTACTTGTATAATATACAAATATACAATATAATAATATATGAATGGAAAAAAAATTTGAAAAATTCTTCTTTTTGTTGGTTTTATTTTGCTTTCTAGGATTTTAATAGGTAAAAATGTGTGTACATAGTTTACACGCCATATAGTTTGCGTATATACATATATAAATTCACATATGTGTATGTAAGTATTATTTTTAAAATATCATGTATGTATATATATGCACATGTGTTTACACATATACATACATAGATATGTGTTTCACTTGTAAAATAGAGAAAAACTTTTTATTATGTTGTTATTTTCTTTTGATAATACTTTATACATTAAGTTGTGTTGTTGCAGATTTGTTTAACTCTTTTGTTTGTTATCCTTTTATGTTATGTGATGCGTATTTAAAATTATATTATTATGTACTTGGATTTATACATATGTATATACATATGTATATACATAAGGTAAATATTTTTATATGTACATACAATTCATGTACTTAAATGTACATATGTAATATTACACTACTTATGTATGTATTAAGAGTAAAGTAAAGTGAAACTAGAAAAACTACAAATAAAGTAGAAAAATTTTCCATAATTTTTCTTGTCGTTTGTTTTGTTTTTTCTTTTTATTTGTTTTTGTTACGAGACAAACAAGAGACATAAGTGAAAACAATATCAAACTGTTAAATTTGTTATTGTGTGTGTATAGTATATGACATTAAGAGAATATACATATATGTATGTATATATTCTATATACATACATACTTAGTTCATATTTACATAACGTATAGAAATAAAAATGTGCATGTTATAAAAATGTTATTTGTGGGATGTGTAATAACAAGGACTTCAGTCAGTTGTTTGATTTCATTTTTGTTTTGTTTTTAGGTTTTTTTTTTTATTTTTATCATTTTAGTTAGAAAATATTTCTTTTTTTTCTTTGTGTATTATGTAAGTACACGATGTACAATCATGGTAACCATGTGTAACGGTATATATATTCCAATATATATTAATACACACATGATAAAATATTTTACAAATACATTATATATTTTGTAATAAAATATTGTAACGGTAATAAGAATAATAAAAACAAAGGAAAAACAGTAGAAAACTTGACAACATTATATTATTAGTTAGGTGTTATAATAAAGAAAAATATACACGGTACCATATGAAAAAAAAAAATTCACAAGATAGTAAGTAATATGTATAATAACACATAGAAGAAAAATTGAAAAAATTTACAAGCTTTCAATTTCAATATTAAGAAGATACAAAATACTTATTTGAATCTAGTACTTAATTTGGGAATATTGAAAATAATAATGATAGAATATACATATAATACTGAAATGACGGTCTTATAAAATATTCATGTGGCAATAACAATGGAATACAAATCACAAATTTTGTTTTAAAAAATTCAGAAATGTACAAGAAGTGCTCATTTTTAAGAAAATCTTTAAAAGATTGTACTTACAATTAGTTCTTATTCTGATTATGATTCGATTCCATTGTCTACAGCATAAATACAAGAAACGAATAAAAATATATGTATAAAATAAAAAGACAAGAAGAAAAATTAATTATTTATGTGAGTAATATTTTACCCCCTTTTTTAGATTAATATAAGTTTTCTGTTCGTAAACCTTCTTCATTAGTTATTTTAATTTTTTACATATATTTTCATAAACACAGTAATTTTCATAATGATGGAAAGCAAAAAAAAAAAAAATGATTTTGTATTATTATTATGCCTTTGCAATTTTTGTACTTTATACACAGTCACAGTGTAAAAATAAGAACTTAAATGTAGTTGTGCTTTTGGTAATAAAATGGTAAAATTTTTTCTTCCATTTTTTACTTTTATTTAGTCATTTGCTAATTCATTTGTTGAAAAAAAAAACAAAACACAAACAAGTATATTAAATTAGTTTTCTTGACAGTATACTGTCAGTATTTTTATCCTTTCATATTAAAAGTTTCAATTTTTTTTAAATTTCTTTTTTAATTTTTTTATCCATTTTTTTTTCTTTTATTTTTATTCTCGTTGTACTGTGTGCCATTTATTTCAATTTTAAATAGCATTTATTTTGAAGTATATTATTATAACATCATATATTAAATTGTATCTAGCTGGAGGAGAGTATAAAATATAAACAAGCAAATAAATTATGAAAAAACAAAAATTCAAAAAAGAAACCGTTTCTAAAAAAAAAAGAAAAAAAAACAATGACAACAATTTTCACAGAGAAAATAGTCAATTTTGCGTACAAAACTATGATAATATAAACGGGTTGTCTCAGGAAAAGCGTTACAAAGCATTTATTTTAAATGAGGATTTTTTTCCAGAATTTTTTTTTTTCAAATACTCCCTCTTTTTTTATATAATTTTTAAGATATTCGATATCAATTCAAAATATGAATTTTCTGATTAACTTTACACGTAAATTTCTCACACAAAGAATAAGAACTTGCGTTGAAAGTGACACATTTCAAAAAAACTTGCTATGATGCACTTATTCTGAGACACGCTTTTTTACTTATAAATTACATACAGTAACTATAATGTATGTATGTATGAAGGATCACCGTAAATGTTGTAGAAAGAAGTATATATAAAGTTAGGTACGGGAATTACAATGAGGTGTCTGTCATTTTATTTTATTATTTATTTACTTATTTATTCACTTCTTCATTTGTTTTATAAAGTTACATTTTCCAGACTATGTATATCGTTTTAAAAAAAAAGAGTATTTTCTTTCCATTTTATTTTATTTTTTGCAAAATGAAAAAAAAAAGACAAAATATGTAAGAAAATAAAAATTGAAGTTGGCATTAAATTTTTAGCAATAGGGAATAGATAATAAAAGAGTTTTGTATATGTATGATATTTAAAATAAAAATACCTAATAAAAAATGCATACATTTGATATGAGGGCATATGTATGTATAATGTATGAATTTGTGTGCATAAATTTAAATTTTTAATATGTACGTAGTATGTTCTAATACATACATACATGTGTAATACAAATAATAATATAATTTACACATTTCAATGAAATTAAAAAGTATGAAATAGAAAATATATATGTAGATGTCATAATAACACAGATATAAAAATCTTCGATTTTTTCTGGACTTTAAGCTGTTCTATTAATTGAAATTTGATTATTTACTATTAACATGAATTATTTTAATAAATTATTTATTTTTTTTTACAAATACATACATTAAAAAATTTTAAATTTCTTTGTTATTTATAGATTGACGGACACGATTCTGGTACAGAATCAGACGGTGATTTAGATTCTGAAAATACTTTTCAACCAGAGGCTGATATTGAATTGAGTAAGTAAAAATTTCAATTTCGTTTTGTTTTCAATTTAAAAAAAAAAACAAAAAGGAAAATTTGAATTTACATAAATTTGATATAAAATAGAATAATTTACAAAAATAAAAAATAAAAAATTGATATTGAAAATTGTTTTGTATGTAAGTTACGTTGATTGAATCAATAAACGAATTTTGTGTATGTACTTAAATAACATAGGTAGGTAATGCATAAGAAGAAAAATTTATATTTTGATATTCAAATAGAAATCATCTAATAAATTCAAAATTGGCATCATTTACAAGAGTTATGTGTAATATATACTTAATATAAATGTGAATATGTAAGCATACGTTTTAAATTGTGTACATGATATACAACAAAAAAAAAAAAAAAAAATTCAAAAAAATAATAGTGAAAAAAAAAATAGTCTGAAAAATGGAATTGAAAATTGCTTCCAAGAACACACGTTACCTGTGTGTTTGTATATATTGCATTGTGATGTAAAAACATATGTAATGTATAAATGTAATGTGTAAATTATGGAAATTGATCTGTAATACGTATAAAATAAATTACAAGTGTATATTTCATAAACTTATAGCTGTCATATCATGTTCACTATCAATTTTCAGAAAGTTTTTTTTGTATTTTATTTACTTTTCTTTCATTTTTTAAAATATTTTTCAAAAAAGAAAAATTATTTAATCTCTTTTTACACAGAATTAAAACAATTTTTCCTGTTACGATCTTCAAATATTACTGAGTTCGTTTATATGTATGTATATAAATTTCCCTATTGAATTAAATCATTTTCCTTTTTCCTATCATTTTACGTAAAAACAAGAGAAAAGACAAAATAAAGATGAAATCAAAAAAAGTCGAATAAAAAATAAATTAAAAATTATTCAGTAAAAAAAAAAACAACAAAGAAATAAAAATAAAATGATGAAAAAAAAAAACTGAAAAATAATTTCTGTTGTTTTATTTCATTTATTTTTTAAGTTTTTTTTTTTTTTTTTTGTAATATGATAATATTTTGTGTATATTTCCTTTCATATAATTTTTATTTTTACATTTTTTCATAATTTTTCTTAAGGGCATTAAAGAATATTGAAATATAAAATAACATTGTTTATTTTTTTTTGTTGCCGTTGTTCGAATTTTTTTTTTATCGGTTAGTACATTTTCTTTTTCTTAATTTTACCAATTTTTTGTTTATTTGTTAATTGAATGAATAATAAAATGAAAATATTCAAAAATAAAATAAACAGATTTTTTTTTTTTTGTTTTTACGTCACATACACATCTGCCTCGTAAAATATTACATGTACATGTTTTGATTAAAAAAAAAAAATGATGAATTTTATTTAATAGAATGTTTTCCTTATCTATATGTCTATATTTTGGTTTTTATATTTATTATTGGTATATACATACCTATATACTATACATACAAAGAAACTTTGGAAATAAGTTTGTCGTGTTTATTTAGGCAAACAAGATTTTTTATATTTTTTCTCATTTAGTATTTTCGCTTTAAAATTTTTGTAAAAGCTTAAAAGATTTTTTTTGATAATTTTTTAAAAATATTTTTTCGCTTTTTTTTTGTTTTTTTTTTTAAATCATTTTTCCTTTTCAATTTTCATTTTAATCGTGTATAAATTTTTTATGTTTTCATCATTATGAAATGTTGATGTGTAAGTATACACAAATAAAAGCAATATGATGTTATTTCTTTTAGTAAAAAAAAAAAAAACACGAAAATAAATCTATTCATATTCAAAAAGGATACTTGAAAATAATAAACAATTTAATATTTAACACAATACAATAGGATTTGCAAAAATTATAATATTCTTTTCACTTTTCTTTTTGAAAATAAATTTTTTTCATTTTTTTTTCCATATAAATGAAAATTTCTATAATTTTATATACCAGAAAAAGAAAATATAGAAAAAAAATCAAATTTCATTAATTAAACTAAAATATGTATATATTGTACAAATTTTGAATAGAAAATTATACTCATTTAATTTTTGTTTTTAATTTGATTTTAAAATAAAACAGGAAAAAGAAATATTTAAAAAGAAATTTTTGTTAAAAAAATTATGTACATTAGTATAAAGGTTTAGTATTTTCCTGAATATTTAAATTGGAATTTGTATCAAATAATAAAATTTAATAGTATACGTATCTACAAATGCATAATATTATATGTATATAAATAGCATACACATAAAACACTGACTTCCGATTAACGGAAATTAAAATTCATTTTATAATATCTGAATATACATAAGAGAATCATATAATATCATTGAAAGATTAAAAAGAAAATCATTTAAATGTAACAAATTATAGCTATGTGTGCTATAATATGTATTATTATAGATTTACATATGTATAGGTATTCTCTAATGATAAAAATCATTTTAATCAAAAATTTAAATTAAATATTAAAGTTTTATATTAAAATTTATGTTATATACATAAAAGGTTAAAAAGGATAAAATGAATATAGTGTCAATAATCATAAAACTGTATTCACAATAATGTAAAATTTTAATAAGATACCTATGTATATATTATTATGTATTCATTTCTTTTGATTTCTTTATAATAAAACATATCTAGTTCTTTTTATATCGTTTGTATGAGTACATCAGTATATACAAATACAATACGTACATACATATTTTTTTACAGCATAACACTTAAATAATCTGGAAAATATCAAAAATATGAAATTTCTTTCATAAAAAGGATCATATTTAGTAATTGATGTATTTAAAAAGTCACTTTAATAAAAAACAATTTGTACATATAAACGTATATTCCTTTTAATAAATGATATAAAACAAAAAAAAAAAACAAGGTTTTTCCTTTGATGATATTTATGTACATACGAGTATGTACAAATGATCACTTTTATGCTTAAGGCTAAAAAGTAGCATTCACAGATTAAGTATTTTTTGTTCTGTCCTTATTCATTTTTTAAAAATATTTTTATTTTCGTTTTGTTCTTCAAATTTCATTTTTTTTTATTATGTTTTTGTTTCAAATTATTTCCGAAATTTTGTTAAAAATATTTTTTGTCTTTCATATGAGAAAAGAAAATCATAAAATCATACATAAATACGTATTTATGTATGTACATAAATAAATATAACATTGGGCATTTTATATATGTATGTGCACATAAATACTTCTACATATGAATGCTTGCAGTATTAAATGCTATCCAGAAAATGAAATTGTATGGTATGTATTTATATATACTTTTGTATACTTTTATTAATACTTACGTACGTCATATGCGATAACGAATATTTCTTTTCGGAAAATTCAAGAATAAATTCATATAAGTCTTTAGAAGTTTTATTTATTTTCCTTTATCCTTATATTTTTGAAAGTATTGTATATATGTAGAATGCACATGCAGATTTATCTTTACATACATACATGCATAAGAGAACCATTTTTATTTATAGTACATGATATATTTTATATGTTTGTATGTATATATAAAAGTATATGATAAAGTTCACCTAAAATACTTTTGCCAAAGGCCAGTCAGTTTGTTATTTTGTTATCAAAGCAAACATACAATTTTCATTTAAAACTTTACAATACTGTAGATATTTGTGAAAAAGAAAAATGTTTGTCTATGTACATGTACATACATGATAAATACCGTGTAGGTGTATGAAAAAGGTATAAAGTTAGAAAACATAAAATTGACGACTAAAAAAGATTAGATGGACTAAGCTGTATAAATCTAAGAATTATATAAACTATAAACTGTACTACATACTTTTATGTACATATATGTATGTATAATGTAAACACATACTAAAATTACTATATGTACATATAAAACAGTTTAATGTATACATATGTGAACATAAGTAAATCTTTAAATGCACAACAAAATAAACACAAATATGTGAATTTTCATGTTCACATAATTTTAGTACCAGTATATTAACACATCGTATATACATTCTAGTTGTACAAATATTAATATAAAATGAAAGAAATGAAAAACAGGACGAAAAATGAAAGGATATACATAAGTTTAATTATGTGTTTATACAATTTTACTGTATAGCCTGTAGTTAAATTTGGCTTTATACGAATATTTATCCCGTTAGTAATACATTTGATAAAAGAATTTTGTCTTAATAATAATTATTTTTGTATGTTTCAAAGATAAAATATAATATTTATTATTGCTATCTGAAAATTCGCGTAACTATAATACAATTTATAAAATTAATACGTAAATATGTACAAAAGTACAAACAATATCTTTTGGAAAAACCAAATTATGTCATACACAAACGTTTTGCACCTGTGTACATATGTATTAATAAATAGATGAAATTGTAAGTTTAATAAATAATTTATATTTGAATTTAATTTTTATATGAACGATAAGATTTAATACGGTTCTCAATAAATTCATAGAATATAATTCACATTTATATTAAAAATTTTTTTTAAAAAAGCTGTAAAAACACGTATTAGAACAAATAAAAGTTCAGACAGAAATTAATATTTTTTTACGTCATTATTTTTATCAAGTAGACGAAAGAAGTATAAAAATGTAAAAAACAAATTTATATCAAAGAATTTTTCTATAGAAGTTCATTGAGGTTATAACGTTTTTCTACAATAATTTTGTTATATACGTATATGTATGTATGTATGTATATGTAGCATATGGTATTAATGCCATTGCACCTTTGAAACATTGTACGTGAATGATGATAAAAAGTCATTATTTTCGAAGAAAAGGTAAAAAGAAAAAATATAGTTACATATATACACATGTATGTGTGTATTAGAAAAAATGAATCAAACTGATACGCCTTAGCCTGTAATTTGTTTGTTATATCCTGCTGAGCCTGGAGCATTCTAAATCTTTCATGACAGTTACGATTCTGTAAATTCTAAGATGACCCCAAAGGATTCAAGTAAACAAAAAAACAATTTAAATAAGAAAATTACATTGATATAGTATAGAAGTAGAAAATTTATGGGAATACTATAATATTGGTTCGTACTTGTAAAACTTTAGGTTTTTACATTTTATTTCATTTGCTTTTTCTATTTCTTTTTTTTTCGAAATAAATTTTAAAAAAATGTTCAAATGCTTCTTTTAACAACTTACACATGTTGGAATTCCTAAATGTAAAAAACATATTTTAATAAAGGAATAATAATGGTAAACGATTGATTTTTATTTTTTTTTTAATGAAAATTTCAAAACAGAAAGATATTGTTAAGAATTGCTAAATTTCAAATTGTCTTTGTTTTTATCAGTAACAAGAAATTATTTAAAAAAAAAAAAAGAAAAAAAAAACTAAAGATTTTCTGATTTCTTCAAACAAACTTAAACAAATACCTCTCATACCATGTATGTCATTTAAATTTTAATTTTAACGTTATACATAATTTATTTTGATATTAAAAAGTAATAAATTCTTAAATTTTCATTATTCTAAATTTTGATGATTATATTAAAATAAAAATGAAAGAGCTAAATTTGTAATGCCCTTACCACGATTACATAACATACACCCGTATTACATATACGTTATACCTTATATGTTCATACATATACATATGTATGTTTGTTTCAATCATTTTATCATTATATTAAAATTATATTCTATGTTTTTAATTTGTTAAAAAGGATTTATTTTCTTATTCTTTTATATTTTATTTATATATACATAATAGAAACAAAAGTATCAAAAGAAATTAGAATGTACACAAAAAATTTTTTACACATACATAAATAAGCATAAGTAATCTTCTCTTTTTGTTCAAAATCAACATTAAAATTATATTTTGATCTTAAACTGGCATAATCCTTAACCTAAATCCTTTTTTCTTTCACTTTAAATTTTATTCTTTTTCTTTATTTTAATTTACTTTTATTCCTTTCTTCTTTTCGCATATAAGTACATATTTTCTTTATAGTTGTTTTTGTTTTTATGTATTAAAAATTTTATAAGTTTGTAACATTACATATATCTTATACTCAAATATTATACATACATATATGTATATATGTATAATATACTTGATTTTTCATACATACATACATATTCTGCATGTTAACATGTACATATGTACATATACATATATGTATATCTTTTGTGCGTGTACATAGAAAATTTAGAATATCATTAACTTAAAATATAATATATTATATTTTTATAAACATTATTACATGTTCATTGTAAACATTTTATATCATCTATGTATAATATAGTATATACAGTATAATATGTACATTTAGATTTATTTAAGGTACACGTAATATTAAACACAAACATACTTATGTATCTCTTTTTCTTATCATTCTATCATCACCTTCATTATATTATATTATTCTCTGTTTTTGTGTTTTTTTTTTTTTTGTTGTATTTATTTTTATTATTATTTTATTTGATGGTGTATCAAAAATGAAATAAAATCAACCAAAGTTTTTCCTCAAATGTGTATAACTGCAATCCTTCTAAAGATTATTACTTCAAGGCATATTATGATAATAAAATATACATATATGTATGTGTGCATGTATACTCTTAGTATGTTTATGCAAAATATATGTATGTGTGTAATTTATATGATTTTTATTTAGATAGAAAAATAGATGAAGATAAGATATTTACATATATATACATCAATATGTGTATAATATATCTTTCTATATTTACATATATTATGAGAACAAATAATGTATATTGTATATACATACATAAACGTATGCAATTACACGTCCATATAAATACATCTCAAATGATGTATACATACATATTTATGTATATGTATGTATGTGCAAGTATAATATATTATATAATAAAGAAAAATGCAAAAATAAAGAAAAGAGGTAAATGCCATCATAAAGGAGTAATGAACGTGAAATGAATTTTCATGTAAAACTGCTTAACTACCTTCATAATATATTCAAAGGCTTTGTATTCTGGAAAAATAAAATAAAATAAAGTGAGGAAAATGTAATAAAAATAAATAAAAATATACGAGAAAATATATGAAAACGTATAAAACAACCTTTATTGTACAAGCATACATACTCGTACATCATATACATACATTATGACATATGTACGTAAGTAAGTAAGTATATTTTTGCAAATAAATTACGTAATATAAGATTACCTTACATTATATGTATGTATGTGTAGAACACATTAAATATTTATGTACATATGTACAGATCCAAGTGTATATATGAATATACATAAATATGAATGTAATTTATATGTATATCTAACAAAAAATACATATACATGCACCCTTGTATAATGTATGTATATATGAAATCTTATATGTGTACATATATATCTCTAAGTATTCACTTAAAAATATTGTATATACCATGTATGTATACCATATACTACCTATCACATCATAAAAGTCAGTATAAAGAAAATTTTATACAATAGAATTGAATTTCAAATAAATACTCATAAAAAGAATAAATACATTATTATATAACCTATTCACATATGTACAAGTATGTACATATGTATGTGTATAAACAAGTATATCTTTCATATATGCTTTGTATCTATAATGTACAAATAAAAAACCATCCATGTGTGTATATAAGTAATGGAATTATTATTTGTATAAAAATGATAAAAAATAAATTGTAAGAATCCTTTTTATCAGATATCAAAAATTTTAACGGTTTCAGGAATTATGTACAGCTATTTATTTGTACATAAAAATGAATATGACTTATATATATGTACATATATATATACATATGTACATGTACACAAATACACACCTTAGTAATGTGTGGAAATTAACGTACACTTGAGATATCTATTTAGATACACACAGTTTGTTAAAATATTACATGCAATATAATTTTTTTTTTTTTTTGAATTGTTTAAAATTATGATGAGAAGCTGATGTTGATGATTATAATAAACATGATGAGATACGAGTTTAAAATTTATTTATTATACCTATCTGTTTTAAATAAAATGTGTATGTATGATGATATGTATTATGATGATAAAGTTAATATTAAGGATTTTCATAAAAGTTAATTTTTTGTAATGCATACAACATTTGTTTAACTAAATGTATTAAAACGTAAACAAAAGAATATTACTTAAGTTGCACACACATACATATCGGTCTAGGCATGTGTTGGTTTTAAAAAATGAATAATGAGTACATTCAAGTATAATACTTGGATTATGCGTTAATATAAACTGTCTTTTCATAACGTTTATTTACGATTTTGTGTGTTTCTTTCATTTTATCTTGCATTTTTTCACGAGAGCAATATATTATTATGCTTTGTATCAAGAATTTTTTTTTCTTTAAATTAGTAAAAATTAAATTTTTAATTTAAATTTTTTAAAAAATATTTTATGAATAATTTTCAATTAATTTAAAATAAAATTTTATCGTTTTTAATTCAAACTTTTTGTCATTGAGGATAATAATTATCAAAATTTTTATTTGCACATATTGAAAAGAAAATAAAAAGAATGATGAAAATATTATTCCTTATTAAATAAAAGGCCTATAGGAAAAATACAAAATAATTCATTATTTCTATTATATTATTTATAATAATGCTATTACGTTTAATGTAAGATATTCGTATAAATTACAGCAATAATTTTATTACTAAAAGATTTCTTTTTAATGTTTGTGTAAAAACAGGGCTGTTGTTTTGTTTTTTTTTCATCTACATTTTTCATTTATTTAAATAACAAACAATGTAATCTTCTTTTGTTTGTTTATTGCTTTGTACATGTTAAAATATAATTTTATGTATTTTTTTTTTTTTCATTTATTAAAATTGTACGTATGTAACGTACGTATATCCTTTTGAATTAAGAAGGAATTTTTTTCTTATTTTTTTAGGAAATAGAAACTTGAAAAAACAAGTAAAATAAAATAAATTTTCTTTTAACAATTTTTCTTTATAGTTACGCGATTTTCATTTCAATTGTGAACAAATGTTTAGATATGATGGATATATGCATGCATGTACATTGTACCATTTCTCATACGTTTTAGCGTAATTATGAGAAGTACACACACATATATGTATATTAATGTATTGTATTTTAATGTATATATAGTATAATAGGTGGATACATAAAATTGTTCGAAGCTATATATTTGAACCATCATAAAAGGGTGGTGATCCATAGCTCCTTGTCTAATTATGTTCATCAGTATGATTATGGGTGATTTAAAAAATTGCATCTTTTTTTTCTTTTCTTTTATTTAATATTTTCATTGCTTTTGTTCTTTGTATTTTTGTTATATTTATTTTTGTTGCATGTGTAATAATACATACAAGCATATAAGTATAAGTATTGTACACACATTCATACATATATATGTAATGTAAGTTGATTGATGCAGCGTGATATAAACACTAAATGACGACGCCCTTGAGGCTGCGACATTTTCTATTTTATGGACGGATAAATAGATGGATAAGATCGGTATATATATATGTATGTATATTGTTTTTACTTTTTATATCAAAGATACATATATTTTATAGAATACATACATACATATACACACAAAACACGTGTACTATATAAAAGTATAAGATTATAAACAAAAATGAAAATTTCTACAAAAAAAGGGTTGTATTGCCGAGAGCCATTGTGCTTTAAGAAGCTTGTTAGCTCCAATTCTTCAACTTCATACCTTTTTTTATTTTTTTATTTTTTTTAAACATAATAATGTACGTATTTTCTTCACTTTTTTTCATACAATGTTTCCAAGAAACATTGACATAACAATAATAAAAACAACAGTAACTAACTGATATTCTCTGTGTAAAATTGTTCTTAGTCAGAGAATAAAAAAAAAAAAACAACACAGAAAAAAAAAACAGACAAAAGGAAGGCAAAATGTAAAAATAAAAGAAAAGAAGACTTTAAAAAGAATACTCGGCAGGATTAGACTATATAAAGTCCTTTTGACGACAACTTATGTTATATACATATGTACATTTAAGTATTTGCGTATAATATAGTAGAGACAAGTTAAAAAAAGCAAAAAGAAAAAAAAAACAAAGTAAAATATTATTATTTTTTTGACATTTTTTTAAAGTAAAAATTTTTTAAGCGTATGCATTCAAGACTGTCGTACATAAAAATAATGAAAATTTTTAAAGTAATGGAAATAAAAAAAAAAATTTAAAATAAAGGATAGATGACGATGAAAAAACACATATACGGATACGAACAACACGAATGTCTTATCATAATTCAATTAAAAAAAAAAAAGAATTGTTTTTTTGGTTTTAATTTTAAATTACTGTTATTTTGGTCGAATGAATTTGAAGATCAAGTTAAAAATATAAAAAACAATTGGAATGAATAGAAAAAGAATATATCCGTTATTTGTATTTTCTACATTTTATCTAACTTCTCATATACATAATTTTTTTTTTTTTTTTTTTTTGTTGGTTGAATATCTATTATTGTAGTTTTCATATATCCTGTCCCGTATCCTTTATTTTGTAATAAAACATTTAAAAAATTTGTAATGGTCTCTCCCATTGATATTATTGTCACAACAACAAAAAATAATAGCATGTATACACATCAATGATTCTATGACCATGATGATGATGATGATGACGATGAGGATGACGATAATGATAATGATGATGACAACGATCATAGTTGAAAATTTTCTTTTCTGATGTCATTTTTATTTAGTATTATATGTTTTCGTATTTTTTAATGATACTCGATGATAGCTAACATGGTATTGTCTTAAATTATTATGATTATATTTTATTTTCTTAACAGAAAAAAAAAACAAGGCATAGATAAAACTCTAATGTAGCATATATGTATGTATATCCAGTGTATGTATGTTTACAATATATGTATATTAAGAAAATTTCTATAATTTGGGCAAACCAAAAAAAAAAAAAAAGACAAAATTGTAAATAAAATCAAATAAAAATGATTAAAATAATAAAAAAAAGAAACAAAAATCAAGGAAAGAAAAGTTTTTATGTCAAATGGAAAGGAAGTAAGGTTGATAGCTATTTCTTATAGAACGATTATTTTTTTCCTATTTATTTATTTGTATTTGTTTTGTTTTGTTTTGTTCATTTTTCTTTTGTGTATCATATAATGTTATGATGACATATCTTCTATATGATTTCATTTAATGGTTGATCATGATATGAAAATGAAAATGTTACATAATAAGCTAAAAAGTTAACAAAAGAAGAAACGATTTAGTATACATGAATGCAAAAAAATTACGTATTTATTTTTTCCTTATATTCAATCATAAAAAAAGATTTTAATAAAAATAAAAATTTAATCGAGAAAAAAAAATTTAGGTTTTCAAGTCCATTTGTTTTGTTTTTTTTTTTTTTTTTTTGTTAGTTTGTTGTATTTTCGTGGATGTTTTTAAATATATGTATTGAAAATAAACAAATTTTTTTTATTTTATTTGAAATTTTCATAATTTGGGTAATTTAATAAATAACCAAAAATATTTTTTATTCGTTTCAATAACTTTCACAAAAAAACATTTATTTTCTGAATATTGACAAACCAATATACCAAATAAATATACGAATCTATATGAAGAAATGAGAAAATTGTGACTTAACTATAAAAATGTATATTATAATCAAAACAAAACAAAATAAAATAAACAAAAAAAAAAAAAAAAACAACGAAAGTTTTGCAGTAAAATAAATTTTGAAGTCATTCATTACTGATGTAAATGTTGCGCATCAACCAAAATTATATTGCAGTACAACAAATTACAATACATATTTGCAATTTTGTATGATTATATACATGTACATATACATACATATCTGTATTTTTATGTAATGCAAAAATATATACATTCATAGTAAAAAAATATATACACATATACTCGTATATATACACGTTTGTATTAAAATAAAACAATGTCAAAGTGAATTTAAAATTTGTTAAATGGACATAATTCTTTATAATCCATCAGAACATACATAAATGTATCTTGGAAACATTTTCTTCTAAATTTGTTTTATTTTGTTACAATCCTCTTGAATGCTACATTTTGTATGCATATACTGAAACATTCATATATACGTGATATACAAGTATACTGGGTTTTTTTTTTCCTTTTTATATTTACAGTATTTCGTTATTTTCCTTCATATTTATATATGCAATGTATTCATTTTACGTACATATTCTATATTCTTTTTGTAAACTTTTTAATCAAAGTCAAATACAGACTTGACATTAATTGATAATTCAAAATAAATCTTTTTAATTTTTATTCCGCATACATAGACGTATGTTTTATTTTTTTTTTACATTATGTTTTCTAATTTGGACAAAAATAAAATAAATTTTTATTTTCATTCATTCATATATACATACATAATGTATGTTATGTAGTTTAAGGGATTCTTTGATTCTTGTAATTTTATTTAACTTTTTCCTTATGAATTTTTGTATTAAATTTATGGTTTAAGTCTCTAATTATATCCTAGATTTTTCAATTTTTTTTTTATTCCTCATTATGATACTAGAAATATCAGTTTAAATACGAGTATACTGCATATTACATTAAACAACATAACGTATACACATAACATGTCTTATATGCATCTTTTATGTATGATTTTTAATTTAATTTTTTTTTCATTTTTATATTTTTCAAAAGTGTAATTTTTCATTTTGTCATTCTCTATAAAAAACAAAATTTACTTAAAAATTTTCTTTTAATATCATAAAATGAAAATGTATCTGGCTGTATATACATATATGCATATATATCCATACATACTCATATGTATGTATGTAAATTTTTTGCAATAATATGTCACCATCATTCTTAATCTTTGACACTTTTTTTTAAAAAAAAAGTAAATAAAAAAATAAGGAACAAACAAAAAAAAATGTTTCTTTGTATTTCTTGTTTTTCACAAAAAAAAAAAAAATCTTTTGTGTTTGTTATGCTTAAATGTATCTTCATACTGCATACTGATGTTATAATGTTAATGTACGAGAACACATATGAATATTTAATATATACATATTTAACATAAACACCCATTTTCCAAATGTAATTTTTAATTCAAGATTTTTTTGTTTTTTTTTTTAAATGAAGAAAATTGTTTGAGTTTTTCTTGATGTTTTATTTTTGTTTATTTGGTTTGAAACGACTCGATTTAAAGATGATAATATATTAGATATCCTTCTGGTAACATCATTATTTTGTTGTTTTTTTTTTCCTTGGTTATTTCTTTTCTTCATTCATTTATTTTCTTGTTTTGCTCTCGTATACATAAACGAAATGTTATATTAAAATTACATGATTGAAATAAGCAAACAAAATGAATGAATGAAGTTATATACTATACGCTATACGATATAGTGATATTATTATTTTTTGTTTTTTCTTTTTTATCCATTTACATTTTATTTATTTCTGTTTTTAACTCTGTATACATACATACATATGGCATTGCATTTATATGATATTAAAAAATTTTGTTTTTATTGATAAGATTTTGTCATTTTATATGCCATATATTTTTTCTTGTTTTATTACAAATTTGTGTTATGTATAAAATACAGTAATATGTATGTCGATAAATAATTTGTAATAATCATTCTTTGAGAATTTTATTAGAAATGTTGTCAGAATGGTTCTGTTTTATTTTTTTATTTTTTTGAGTTTCTCTTTTAGGAGGTGGTGGATAATAAAATAGGGATGAAAAATACGTGAAACATATACATGTACATACATTGAATAATGAGAATATAAAGAAAAGAATAAAGAAAAAAAAAAAAAACAAAAAGAAAAAAACAATATGTAATTTAGAATGATTTCCTTTTCCTCAGCTTTTTTTTTGTACTTTTGCTTTACATTATTTTGTTTATTTATGTATTTTCTTTTTGTTAAAATTTTATTACTCTACATTATTTCCTTTTTTTGATTTTATTACGTATTTATACTTTTATACATATATATGTATGTACAATATTGTGTAGGTATTGCTTTTATCATCTTAACAAAAATTTTCTATACATATACATGTACTTTTATACATACATATGTATATGATATAAATGTACTTGAAATGAAGAACATAACACATAATACATACAGAATATATTTCATATGTACATAATACTTGTTTTATGTTTCAAAAGAAATGAAAAACTGAATTTGAAAATATAAGAATAAAAATACAAAAATAAAATGAAAGGAAACACATAAAATGAATAAAAATATAAATACAATATAAGAATATAATACAAAATATTTATACAAATTTATTATACTGAAGATCAGTATAAATTTTTCATGTCACTAAATTTTAGTATATGTAATTTGTATATAATTTTAATACGATATACGTATATATACTGCATATGTACAGATGTGATATTATAATGTAATTTACACGTACATATCTACAAGTAAATGTGTTGTACTGCAATGAATCTTGTATTACACATCTTATTAAATTCATAAATTTTTACATGCAAACACGTATACCAACTCAATTTCGAAAGTATTATATATGCATGTAATGAATATGTTTGTAACCAGTATAAAATGCACAATATGTGCATTTTAAGTATTTAACTTACATTCATATATAGTATACAAATATACTTGTATGTATATAAAAAATTTTGTAAATATTTGTATTGTATATGTAAACTTACATGAATTCATTCAAATTGTTTGGAATTATTGCAGGAGTATCAAATGCATTTATATCTAGTACATGTACATACATACATGTGTGTTTTTTAATCGTTATACGTTTTCATGTACGCATATTTATGATGTGATATTTTTCCTTAAGTATAGTCTGTGATATTGCATTTTGTATTTATATTTTGTTAAATGAATATCGTTATGATTTTTACTTTAAATTTTTCTATTCATACATCTAAGAATGTAAGAAAAGTAAATGAAAATCTGCATTCATTTATATATGTATCTACATTTTCATACATGTAAAATAAATACATATGTATAAATGTACAAAAGGATATATGGAGTAAATTTTTCTTAAGATGAAAATTTTGCAATGAAAATGTTTTATTACTATTTTACCAAATTTAACGTACTATATTATGTACACGAATGTTATATACATATATGCTTGAAACTGTTATTTTATGGCTCATTTCATTATCCCTTTTTATATGCAATTCAATGTAAAATGAGAAAGATAAAGTTTTATTTTTTTATATACAAAAAAAAAAAAAAGATAAAAACGGATAGACAAAAAGTAAAATTAAATCTGTTGCTTTTATACCAATAAAATATTCTTAAAGACTTACTGATTTTGTTTAATTTATTTATTGTTTTTAATGTTTTCTGAAAAAAAAAATTTGTTTTTCTTTTATCATAAATATATAATCAATACAAATAAATAGAAATTCTTTGGAATTAAATTAAGGAAAATTTAATTTTATGTTCTTTTAAATGTGATCAAAATATTTAATGCAATTTTTTAATCAACTAATAAAATAAAAATAATTTTAAAAATAAACAAAAATTTTCATGGTGAATAAAAGAACAACAGAATCTGAAAAATGTTTTATACATATTTCAATCAAAATAAAAAACTTTAACAATTTAAAATATTTTATATGTCATGTACAAATGATGAAAGAAAAATGTATAATTTTGATTTTCTGCAAAAATATTTAAATTTATTTTAAGCCAAAAATAGAAATGACAAAAACGACATTATAAGAAAAGTCTATCATATTTTTGTGAACATTTTAAATGTACAATACATATCTTATTATTATAATATAAATTGTGTAATTTTTAAAATGTAATTATAAAAAAAAAAAAAAACAAACAAAAACACAAAACAAATTTTATTTTTATATACATATACATACATACAAACATAAACAAGAATTAGTGTTGTAACTGTTTGTAATTAATGTTATAAAATTATACATGACAGAGATACATACATATGTGTATATATGCACATGTGTAAAGTGCATTCATAAAATTTTATAAAATTCTCCTAATTATATACGTATGCATTTAAGCATATCCTCATTCCAAATTTTCATTATACAATATTTATGTGACATAGAAAATGTGTAATAAGTATTTTACTTTAAATGTAAAATTCAAGAGTTCAAACTTGTGGAATTTTCACATTCTTTACTGTATCACATATAATATTGTACAATAATGTAAATGAATGTGCATTTTCTTTTAAGCATGTATACATAACATTCATATATGTACTCGTATATATTTTTCTTTATATATACATGTGTATGTACTTTTATATGCATGAATATATTATGTACATAAATATATGTAAAATAAATATATTTATATAAACTCATTTATATTCAGTAATTCAGTAAATTTGTGTATACATACATACATACGTACATATGTATAAAATTGTTTGTGTAATAAATTGCATACTTATATTCAAATGTATGTTATATCTAATATATGCATATACTAACATATACAAGTATGTATATTAGAAATTTTATTTTTGGCATCGAATTTCTGCATAAATAAAAAAAAAAAAAAAAAACAAAATAAAAAGAAATACACTAAAAACTGAATAAAATGAAAATGTAAAGTAAAATGAAATTTTGTGGGCACAAATTTAAATGAAAATTTGTATTGTATATGAAAATATAAAAACATATGTATATAATTTTCTATATATATAATAATACAACATGTGTACAAGGGCTACGTCTGTTTTTATACAGAATATACAGAAGATGTATTACACATAATATAAAAATGTGTAATTTCTTAATGAAATGTATAATCAATGAAAGGCAAATTTCATACGAAAATATTTGGAAAAGTTAAATTTTTCACAAATTTATGATTGAATTAATAAAAGTTAAAAGAAATAAAAAAATATAATGCACAAACACATACATACATAAATGTATATACACACACGAATAATACAACCACTTATAAGGGATTGTAGTTTATCCAGTGTTTTCTAGAAAAGTGATATTAAAAAATTTTAACACAATATAAAATAAGTAAAAAAATAATTGCGTACAGCTAAGCACAAATTGTATTTGTGCATTACATACGCATGAATATTGTATTTACTTACGAGTACATGTATCGTAAAAGACTAAAAGTAATTATTTTCGTTGTTTTAATGTATACAAACATAATACTTTTAAATGCATTAGAAGCCAAGAAAATTTGTGAAAAACTCTTATTTTTTTTTATTTATTTCTAAAATTAATTTATAAAAAAGAAGTCGGTTTTCATTTTAATAACAATACATAATGTACTAATAACATTTTATAATGTACATTGTGAAAGTGTTTATGATATTCTTTTTAAATTCTATGTATGTATATGTTGTATTTTATTTATTCGTTTTATGTTTTTGCCAAAATGTCATATTTGTATGATAAAAGAAAAAAAAAATGTTTGTATTTCTTTTCAAATATGATTTTATATTGAAAAAATTCTTTTTAATTCATCTATTAGAATAGCCAGTTTTTGTAATTTTGAATTGAGTTTTTTTTTTTTTTTTTTTTTTTTTTTTAATTAAAATTATGATAAACAAGCATACATACATGCATTGGTAATAATTAACAACAACATGAACAAAAGTAAGTTTTTAAAATTTATCATGAAGAAGTAATGATATTTCTGTAGTTCATATATAGTATATCTTATTCGTTAGTAATTGAATTATATAAGTTTTTCTTAAATGGTTTTTATAGTAATCTAAATGATTTAATTATATGATTATTTAATGATGTTAGTTAATTAAATTAAAATTGTTTCTGTAATTTATCATATTAACTGACTTAATCGTTATATCTTTTAAACACACAACTTATACAAATTTATACCATAACATTAAATTATTATTTGTTTTTCTTTTGTATACTTCGTTTCTATCCGTTTCCTTTTTTTTTTCTTTGCTTTTTATCTACAAAAGAATTACAAAATTAAGATATAATTTTTGGCAAAGAGATTCAAAAAATAAAAAAAATAAAAATTAAAGAAAGAAAAAAAATTTCTTATTCCTGAATTTTATTTCTTAAGAGATTATAAAGAATTATCATGATAATGTCATAATAAAATATAAAGTTTTCTAATTGTTTGAAATTAATTGATAATGATATACTCGTAAAGACGACATACATACTCGTATATATACAGTATAATGTCTGTGTACAATTATGATATTTTACATATGTACACACATACATCAAGTTATTTCTCATATACTCTGTTTTCAGTCAGTGTTTTTTTTTTTTTTTGTTTTTCACTTCTTTCTCTTATTCTCTTTTTTATATGTGTGTTTTTGTGTGTGTATTTTTTTTTTATTAAAAAACTTTCAGAATTGTTCAAGACAAGTTTAAGTCTTTAAATTAAATTAAAATTTTTGAAAGACAATTTTTATCAAAACATATACATACATACTTACGTAGTATATACTCGTGTGTTATCTGTATATTTACGTTATACATTTATACGAAATTTGACATGAATTTTTCATACGGTATGTACATATGCGTTTATATATATTTATGTATATAGAAGAAATTAGTCGCCTAAATCAGACAGAGTAGATTTTGTGGCAGACAAATGATTATATTAAATTTAAACCATACTCTTGGTATTCTTAACAGAATCATTTCCGAATACGTTTTGAACTATTGTTTGTGTAGTAAGTATTTTAACTTTTTTTTTTTTTTTATTATTATTATTTCTGTTTTCCTTGTTTTTAATACATATTTTTATATTCTAAGCAAAAAAATCAAAAAAATAAAGTACATATATTATTTTTCATTTTATTTTTGATTATTTTTTTTTTTACATTATTTTATATTAAATTTATTATGTCATCAAATGAACAAATAAAAATAAAATAAAAAAAATAAAAATTGGAAAAAAATATTTTCTCTGTCAATTCATATGTAACTAATATTTTAGATCGATTTGAATGCACGTACACAGAATTTTTAAAAGAATTTTTATTCATTATATTAAGAGTTTCGAATCTTATATGTACATATGTATTCCATATAAACCAAGCAATTCAACTGATGTTTTCAAATGGAATATAAGAAAAATATATATTTATATATGTATGTATATAAAAATAAGTATTGAAGGAAACAAGTGTGAAAAACAAATGCTCAGGATCTCCACATACATATGAACATATGAAAAAGTATTATAGCATGTCTTTTTAAATATATCAAATTTTTCATTTTTATCATGATTTTCTATTTTTTTTTTTCGTGTTTATTTGTACTTTTTTTTTTTAGCTTTTTTCTACTTTATATTTTTACATTTGTAAATCATGTTCTATTCGATAATATCATTTCGTTTATATACGTAAAAATGTATGTGCAACCATATAGCATTTTCCTTTGGGTTCTCTTCTCTGATGTTGAGGACAAAAGCACATCTGATGTATTTGGTTTGGTCGTCGATAAACATATAAATATACGATTTTTATATATATACTATATGTATGTACATAAGTATGTATATATGTAATAAACTTTTCAAATTCCATTTCGAATTTTCTATTTATAAGTGTATACACACGCATATACTTAACATGTAAGTATGTATATATTTACTATACATAAATATAAGTGGGTGGTAAGAGGTATTTGACGGTTATCCTTTATACCTATAAAATAAAATTGAAATTTTAAATACATGCACATGTATGTTAGCATGTAGAATAGTGTATATAGAAAAGGAAATATAAGTGAAATGCAAACAATCATTCGTACATAAGTAGTACGTACATATGTATGTATGTGCATAAGTAAAAGAAGGAAAAAATAAAATAAAATAACAGCAACTGAATGGATTTTCTTCTATTTTTACACTTTGTATACTTATATGCATTCAGTATTTTCTATATGACATATCATGAAAATTCTATAGGGTTCACAGGGTGATATATAGAGAATAATTTCACAGCATGAAATGCATTACAAAAGTGCAGTAAATTTTATTCTTTGAATAAGTACATGCATACATATGTAGGTATATATGTATGTATGTATATAAATACGTATAATGTCTACGTTTAAGTACAGGTTTTTGTCTGTTCATATAATTGCATATATTCATATATACGTACTATTTTACAGTGGTACAATAATAACAGTAGTATTTTTAGTCATGGCAATATATAATAGTTAATATTCTATGCTATATTGGTATGAAGTATCATAGCTCAGTATTATTCAAAGTAATTTTAGCCATAGTAAAAATGATATTACATATGTATATACACATCTGTATTTCTGTAGATATATTAAAGTTCGTAAAACATACATTTGTATACAGTAGACATAAGTCGAAGGATTATCGTCTTTTGAAATGTCGTCCTGTGGTGTTAAGGAACTGGCTTCCATTTTTATCCTCTAGTGAATTCATTGAAATATCAAACCACTAACAGTGTGGTATATGAATATACATAAAAATTACGTATAAACGTACACGTCCATATCTATTTAATATTTTAATATATACATATACATATACACCATATTTTATGTGTATTTGTGTGTGTTTCTATTTTAGTATATGTACAAATATTTAAGAAAAAAAAAATTGCAAGACAAACGTTAAAAGTGTAATATTTTTTTGGATGCTAACTTTATTATCTTAATGCGACTTTTCCAGGATTACAATATATGAATATTGGAATAAAAATGAATATCCACCACTATGCTATATATATTTTACGTGCATTCTCTTTGGTATGTACATCATAGTATGTATGTTTTATTTATGTGTGCGTACTGCAATGTACATTAGTAATATAAAGAAAAAAGGAAATAATTTTCTAGTCTTAGTGTAGTCTTATAATTTTATAGTCTACTAACGTATTTATATGACTTATCAAATAATAGAGATTTTATCTAAAAATTAAATAAGAATTGAAATTTACGATTGAAGGAAAGAAAGATAAAAAAAGAAGTACAACAAAAGCTACTTTCATTTTACTACTTTTAATATAATTAATTTGACGTGGTATACCAAAAATTAAAATTACTGTGGAAGTTTAAAGTTTTTGTAATATAAATATAAAATATATAATTTTGAACATCATAAAATTTTCAAGAGTACTAAATTTTATACTATAGTATCTATATGAATATTGAAGGTATGTATCTACGTAAATTTAATTTTTCTCAATGCATTTCATATTATGGTAGCAGTATAACATCTATACTTGCAGAAAATCAAACCTTTTATCATAATCTCGTTTGCATATACAGTTTTAGTCTCTAAAACTGATTTTTTCGTCTGTGTAGAAAAGGAAAATTTATTCAATTATATTAATTTCATTGAACATATAAGTGTTAAAGTTTTACATTATTCTGTTTTATATGATAAAATGAAAATTTAATAAACTAATAATTTAAATCTAACTTTTACATCACGTGATTTATTTTATCTATATTTAACATGTATAAATATGTATATTAAAGTATACACATATATATATGTTTTTTTATTCTTCAAAACGAAACAAAGGAAAAAAAATTTTCAGTTACTTTCATTTTAATACATATAATATTAAACTGACAAACATCATTCATCTATGCTCGATTTATCACTAATCATATTTCAATAATTTTTTCCACATGATTAAATTCAATATATGTTGTATGTATTACATTGTTGTATGTGTGTAAAAATTAAAATCATGATGGCTCACCTCATTGGAAAATTATGAGTATTTTCCTTTTTCTTTTTTGAATTATTATTATTATTATTTTTTTTTTATCAAGTATATGTTCGTATACACATATCCCCAAACATATATATATTATGTGTATACATATGTACCTACATATGTGAATGGCCTATAAGTATATAATATTATTTTATATTGTTACAATGTAAAAAAAATGTAAAAAATACATACATATGTATACGTACGTGTATGTGCTATCACATATGTACACATTAGTCTCTATGTATCTATGTTTATGCCCATCTATTTTTACTATTATTATATGTACTAGCATAAATAGTCTTTAAACGCTTTATAATAGCTAACAGCTATTATTACATGAAATATTTCCGTCATCACACATCATATACAAAAAAAATTTTTTTTTTTTCATTTATTTGTAAACTGATTTTTGATTAAAAAAAAAATAAGAAAGGATATTTAAGTATACGATATTGTATACACGTGCACAATGTATACTTGTGTGAATATGTGTACACCCATATGAGTATATACATATTTTATACATACAATATGTATAGATTTTATTCATTACTTTCTGAGTTTTTTTTACAGGGTGTTATGAAATCTTTAAAACTTTGTTTTTTCTAAAAAAATATTAAATCCTTTTAAATTTTTTTATTTACATGAAATATTTTCCAAAACTTAACGCTAAATATATGTATATTGAATTTAATTCTTTAAAAAGGATTTGATGTAAAATTAATCATTTTCTCACTTTTGTAAGTTTCTTGATTATATTGTGTTTTAATCAAACAATTAACAACAAAAACAAAGAAAAAAAATTATGATTTATCGGTTTTGAGAACTAACACCCTACTATGTTATGATGGTTTATTCATTTATATGCATACATACAAAACATGAAATGCGCATGCTTTTCACAAGTAATATTATATTCCAAACCATAAAATACTACATTCCATAAAATTATAATGACAATAAAAATCATTTCATTTTATTATTATAAGGCATCAAACTAATGTTTAGTAGTAAAAATAGAAGCAAAAAACGAGATATGAACGCTTCTATATATTCTATAAAAAAAAAAAAAAAAAAAAAAAAAAAAATTAAAAAAATAAGAAAATAAAAAAAACCATGATCATATAAAAAATATAAAGTTAAATTCATTTTGTATTACTTAAAAAGGATAACAGACTTTTCCATTTAACAAAGAATATAAAAAAAGGAAGAAAATACTCATAATAATAGATAATAGTAAAAATAATTTAAAAATAAAAATAATATAAAATATACAATATTATATAAAAACGATGAGTACATTACAAATTGCAAAGAAAAACAAATTCATATTTTTACATATTATTTTTATTATAGTATGTACATATTAAAAGAAAAACATCATTTTTCTGTAAATTTGTTTTTATTCTTTTTAGTTAGTGTTATTTTTTTTTTTGTAACTTTTAAAATTCATGACATAATATTATATTTTACATTTACCATCAAAGAATAATAAAAATTAATGTATTTTCCGTTATTATAGTATCATTTTTATTGTTTATGTTAATAGTATTCGTCTGATTTCATGCATGCATCCGTTTTCTTTAAATTCTCATTTTTGTTGTTGTTGTTGTTGCATAAATGTATATATTCCACGAAAAGAATGTTTTTCCAAATATTACACAAAAAAAGAAGTACTAATGTTTTTTGCTTTTTTTTTTTTTTTTTTGTTATTTTGTGATAATGTGCTTATTTTTCAAAAATACTTACATTATATGCAGACGTGCGTAATGTACATTATATTATACATGTGTAAAACAACTTATTTACTCACATATATTTACACATAGTATGTACGATATATGTATGTATGTATACGTGTGATTTGGTATTAGGAAATATTAGAATTCAATTCAAAATTCCAATTCCAAACTTTCATCAAATAATTTTCACTTGAATGCATCAAAAGGGAATGAATATAATGCATAATTTTTGTGTATGCATGCATACATGACATTTATTTTTAAAAAAATAATAATAATTCCGTTTAAATATACATATGTATGTATGTATATGCTTGTTAACTGGCTTTGTTCAAATACATATATAGGTATACATACATACAAATATATGTACATATATGTATATTTTTTCATTTTTATTTTACTTTTATAAATATATAATTATAAAGGGCAGACATAATATGTATGTACATACATATATACAATTCGTTATATAGAAAAATATAAAGCAGCAGTCACACTCTGTGTATGCTCATCATGTTATTATTATCAATTTTACAACAAATAGAAAATAAAATGTATGAATGGAAGGAGAAAATTTTAAATCATATACATATGAATGTATATTTAAATAAATAACACATGCATGTGTATGTATGTATATCTAATGCATGCATGCGCGTTCACGTATACAATCCCGTTAATTTTCATATATACGTACGTCCGTGTTAAATTACATAAGCGTAAATTATAATAAAAATGTATGTATATTAACCGGCTAACAAAAAACCACAAGAATTGTATATACATTTACTAGGTATATATGTACATACGTTGAAGTAAATAACATGTGGTGGTGAAAATGAAAACAGGAGAAAATATATTATTAAAGAATAACAACAACAATAACAAAAAAAAGAAAAAAAACGTTGAAAAACAATAATAAAAAGAAACAAGGGAAATTGTAAAGTGGATAATAAAAAAAAAACGAAGTAGAATGAGACTGAAGAAAATAAAAAGAAAAATCAAAACAAATACACATACATGATTGTAACAATATACTGAAATTGAATAATAGTAAAATTTGTAAATGCTTGCGCACGTTTTCCCATTTTGATTGTAAATTTTTTTTTTTTTTTGTTTTCAAAATCTGAAAATTCGAAAAATTTATTAGCTTCGAATTTATAAAATACATTTGTTTTTGTACGTTGAAATCATTATATATTTTTTTTATTACTGAATAATTAATTTATTAATTTACGTAATTTTAAAATAATTTTAATAACAATAAATACAATTGTAAGTTAATAATATTTAAATTTGTAACTTATTTTGAAAATAAATTTTTTTGCCTATGACAAATTCAAGAAAAAAAATTATATCCTTCCATACATCCTTTCAAATTCCTATATACTTGAAGTTAAGTTTTTTTCTTGTTTATTATTGTAAGTTACTAGAAGTCTTTTTTTTTTCAAATTGGCAAATTAATAGGATTTATGTAAAAAGTATTACATGGGTATGTAAATTTAAATTTTCTTAAGATACATACGAGTACAGAAAAATAAGACTTGATAAATATGTACAAAGGTTACACATGTATGTACACATGAAAATAATGTTTGTGATAAAAACAGCTAACAGTTATTTTTGACAAATTGATAAACTACTTCAAAATACTTTGTATTTTATGTATTTATATTTACATATGTATACACACATAATTCATAAGTTACAAAAAAAAAAATTATAGTCATCCAATTTTTTTTTTTACCTCAATTTCATATTTTTTCTCCATTATCATCACCATCATTAACAAATGTTACCACCACCCATTACTGTCTGATATCTTCATCTCTAAGTTTATTCCTTCTCACATTTTGTACATTAGTGTATTGTGTGCGGTTGTTCATATTTTCTTTCGAACATATCCTTCCTTAGGATCCTTGTAATGTAGTTTTTAAGGCTGCATCATCATTAACAATACCATCGTCATCAACAGCCCCATTTTACAATAAAAGGCATATTATACACATGTTCTGTACATAACATAACACATACGTCTAATTTTGGCTCTAGTGTAAGTGTTACGTGTGTACGTATATAAAGTAGTATTCTCATTCCCGGTTACGCTATTACCGTAGATTACTCGTATTGTACACACAACTCAAGTAATAGAACTTACTTTATTACAAGGACATGCGCTTTAGCAAATTCAATCATCAACCAAATGTACTCACTATTCTACCAACAAAAATAATATACGTTTTGAGTATTTTAGTACAGTTTTACAACTCCGGAATTTCGAAACGAGCCCAACTTTCATTCAGATATTTCTTTCGTTTCATAGTATTTCGTACAGCAGTGTCACACCCTTCCGCTTTACCGCAGATACTCTAGATTGTGTACGTGAACGTATAATGTAGTAAAATCTACCCCCCTTTTGACCGTCTTTTGAAAATTTTTTTTTAAAGATTTTTATTTCATCCCTCTACTATTTGCCTTTTCCAAAACAAAAAAAAAGTTTTTTTTTTTATCATATTGTTATACTCCTCATGTCTTACAACTTTTACAGCTAAATTGTGGTTTCATTCTTTTTGTTTTTCCTTTTTTATTTGCCGCTTGACTGAGATCCCTTGCTCTACACATCCGGTTTGCTATTTCCATTCACACTATAAAAAAGAAAAGTTAAGTGCAGCGTTTTACCACCCTTTCCTTCTTCCGATTGTCTCATCATCATCGTTATCAAGCAGAACAATAAGAAAAAAAAAATAATAATATACATAATAAGAAATAAGGAAAATAAAAAGAAACATTTTTCCTTTTTCCTGGGAAGTGAAGCGGTTAAGTTGTACACATTCTCCTTTGTACATTTTCTTTATGTAAAGAAAGCTCAGGCTTGTTTGCTCCCAAGGACTTTTAAGAAGTTTTGAATCATTTCCTTTACATACTATATATAAATACTTACACATACGTATATATTCGTATAACTTATACATACATATTTATGTATATAAATGAGTTTAAAAAATTTACTGGGATCGAATTATCTATATATTGTAACGTCATTTTTTTTTTTTTTGGCTCATGTGTGTTTTCATATGTATTTAGTGAGTGGCAAAGTATATATGTTACGTTTATTCTATTGTCAGTTTTAGTCTTTTGTCTTTTTGGTTCGCGTATAACAAAAAAAAAAAATCGTGATGATGGCATACATATACATGAAGTATGTATTGAATTGTTATGTCCAACATACGTGTTTATATCATTTGTAAAAATTTTTATACACCAGATTCATTTCTAAAGAATTTTTGAATTTATAGTGTATCCTGGCAGCAAAGAATTTTGTATTAAATAAAGTGTAAAATAATACAACTC
This sequence comes from Anthrax anthrax, assembly GCA_963971155.1. NCBI lineage: Eukaryota > Metazoa > Arthropoda > Insecta > Diptera > Bombyliidae > Anthrax > Anthrax anthrax. Next base: position 27,804,174 of record OZ020119.1, read on the forward strand.
CCTACGTGTATATTAATATAAGTTTTGGGGTTTTTTTATATATATGTATTTTTGGTTCGTTTAAACATGTGTTAGTGAAGGATATAATAAAGTGGTATATATGTACGTATGTTACATATTTCTTTTTCAACATTTATACTGTTTATTTGACTAGAAAACTTTTTTGTTTTTTGTTACTGTTTTGCCTTACGAAATCATATTATTAACCGTACACACCTACATATTACATGTGTACATAATTGATGTATACTCACATATATATATTTATATCGTCAGTCAATTGAGAAGCTTTTTTGTGTGCTTTTTTTTCCTGTGCTATTGCTATCCGTACCATCGATGAATTAAATTTTTCGCCTCAGTCACAATCGTCTAGAATCTTCAATCATTCGTCCTCTTCAATTGTAGTGAATTGTATTACTACAAAAATACTACACATCACATTTCCAAATACGCTACAGGACATTTTATATATACGATAAAGTGTGTAAATTTTTGTCATTGAAAACATTTAAATAATTAATTTTATTCTAAATTAAATTAATTTCTTTAAATCGCTTATTATACATTTATACTCTGTTTCAAATTTATTATTATAATTAACTAATTAAAATTTATTGTTGGTTTTTTTTTTTTTTCAATTCTAATTGCATATATTTTTTTTTTGTATTGTGGTGCCTTTTTTGAAGTGAATGAAATATAAACATAAAAACTAAAAAATTGAAAAAAAAAAATTCCAAGTGCTTCTGATTTATTTTGTTCATTGTCTAATTTTTTATATTAGTAATTATTAAGTAAAAAAAAAAAAAATAAATAAAAAATCATTCTGATGGTGTGAGTTAAATGTTATTTTTGCCTTGATTTTCTATATTCGTAATATTATGACGTAAATGAAAAATACTAGTACTAATTTACTATTCAAGGAAAAGTTGTGGAAAAAAAGGTCCTGGCTGAAAACAAATAAACATTTTTATTCAATATATTGACTTTGAATTCATTTTTTTTTTCTCTCTGCTTTTCTTGAAAAAAAAAGAAGGACATTATATGTTTTATGTCTGGTAATTTTATTCATCCTAATTTGGTAAATAAGTGACGTCAAACATTTTGTGTGTAGTATTTATTTTTCTTCTGTACGTTAAATTAATACAATACGTTCAAATAAAATTTTTTATACAGCACCAATATACATACATAAATTTTTTCAACGTGTGAGCAAATTTTAAATTTTTTACTCACTATGATATACAGAGGTACGTATAAATTTAAAATTTATTACATATTTATTTTCAAGGATTTTTGATTTAATTTATGTAATAAAGTTATATTACTTCGTTAATCGAGTTCTTTTAAATTGAATACCTTAAAAAATGTATTTCAATATTAATTTTTTTTCTGCAATGAATGAATAAAAAATTTTTTTACAAATTAAATATAAATATTCATACACAAATTATAATATAATTTTATTTATGATTTTTTTTTTCAAAGATTTCATTTGATTTAATGTTAAAATGTATTACACTTTATTAATATTTTATATAACATTTAATTCATGACCATTAGTAATTATCATTAAAAAAGAAAAAAATCACATTTTATTATCTGAATACGAAATAATATACAAACGCATAAGAGTATCATTTTTGATTTTCACATTATTATATGAATGTACAAATATGGGTTGTAAATTTAATTTCATTTGTGTGTAAAAGGATAAAAGAAAACTTAAGTATGATATACACTTTTGATATTTCAAATTTAACATGTACATAAATTTTCATACATATGAATATTTTAATTATATCCCTATCAGTGTAGCGTATAATGTTGTATTTAAGTTGTATATTTATGTCAAAAAAATTTATTTTGAAAGTTTTTCATAAAAAGAGTTTTTTGTTTTTTTTTTTTACTGAAAACCATTCATGAATAATAAAATAATTTTCATACAAAAATGAATATACATACACATTAGTATTTTGTTACACTGATGAATGTATGGATATGTATAACGAGAGCATATAATTACATAGTACGTGTGCTAACAGTACATACAACATAACAATTATTATTATTATTGTTGTTTTTAAATAAAGTAGACTAAATCATTAGAATATACATTATATTTTCAATTCGTATTATGTATGTACATGTGTAGGTTTAATAGAACCTTCAGTTTTATATGGATGTTATACGCATAAAATGGATACATAAAATTAAAGAAAATTTATTGTTTGATTTTTAATTAGAAAATAATTAAAATAAGATGGCACATTAAATTAAGAACATTTTATTTATTTGTGTGAATGTTTGTACATGAACAAGTACGTGTAAGTCTGTCTATACAACTTATTTACACAAATACTCCTGTATTTTCATATTTTTTCTATTGTTTAATTTGTTATGAAAATAAATTTTATTTTTCTTTAAGTTGATACTTTATAATAATTTTAATTAAAAAATTTATGATAATATTTAAAATTTTAATTAATAAATAATAAAATTTAAAAACAACAGAAATGAAAAAAATTTTTTTTTTTTAATTAGAGAAAAAGTCTGAAAAGTATTGCGTATACGAGTATGACAAAAACGTAGAAAAAAAAACCAAATTTCAATTTTATGAAGCGTAAAATAAATTCATTTATTTTGATATTGTTTTCTTCATCTGCTATTATTCGGTTGTGTTTTATTTGCTTAAAAGAAATTAACTGCATACGTGATTGCAATGCACAAATAAGGGTCTTTTTAATATATCGATGAGATCTCATATACAATTACACAAAATTTCAGTTTACATTTACATAATCAAATAATTTAAAATACAAAAATATTTTTAAAAAAATTAAAATAATATCGTTATCTGTTTTTTTTTTCTTCTCTTTTTATTGAAGAAATTATTTTGGATATAAAATTCAAATCGATTAAATTTTAAGTAAAAATTTTGAAAATACTGTAAAATGCACAGTATTTTAAGCAAACATATTAATAAGATAGAAAATTAATAATGAAAAGATAAAAAAAAAAAATTTAGCAACTATAGAAGCACATGAAGTAATAATTCTTAGCTCTCTAAGAGTTTTATACTACATAACTTTTTGTTTTTTTTTTTTTTTTTAAATAATTTACGTGAGTGTAATAATAAATGAAGTAAAGTATACGGAAAACAAGTTTATATAATCAATGAACATATTTGCATAATTTAATAATTTTCATAAGTTCTTATACTTCAAAGTGAAACACAAAAAGAAAAAAACCAGAAAGTTTAAAACTTTGTCTTTTTTTTGCTCTCTTCTTTATTGTCTATTATATATTTGTTGTAATTTTTTGTTATAATGAGAAAAGTGATATTGCATATTATGTATCTTTTTGTATGAAAAAGTACTTTTTATTTATTTTCGAAAAAAAAAAAAATTTTTTTTTAAATAATACCTACATACATGAAAAACAAAGTTTTATATATTCAATATTTTCAATTACAAGGAACAAAGTACAAAGCTTTTTTTTTTGTTTTTAATTATCTATTATATGATTTTATCATTAAAAAACAATTTCTTTGAATACATTAAATTCATGAAAATCAATATATTATTTATATTTAGAAAATATTTTTAGTATGTAATAAAAAATGGAATTTTATTTTTATCTCTCATTTTACTCTTTTTTTAAGATACAAAAAATTTTGTAATTTTTTTTTCGGTTTTCAAATTCGTTTTTTTTTTATATTCGTTAAAAATTTCCATCATAAAATTCTCAAGATAACAAAAAATTTTGGTTTATGAACACGAAAAAAAGAGAGATTTGTAATATTGTACAACAGATATATACATACATATCTGTATACTTAATCCAAGTACATAATACATGATTTACACGAATGTCCTTCATCCTTGGAAGATATGTGTGCATACAAAAATAAGTACACGCATTTATATTACGTGAAAAACAAGTAAACTTTTTCATCCATAAAAATGATAGAAAAAAAAAATGTGTGTACGATAACAACGAAAAAAAGGAAAATGAAAGGCAAGAAAAAAAAAAATCATTTTATATTAGCAAATTTTCAGCACGTGTAATGATTGTTGCTTTTCTTTTCTCCTTTTTTTTTTTTTTATTGTTCAGAAAGTGTAAGAACTTATATTCTGCTATCACAGTATATTACTGAAGATATACTTTAATTTATTTATACAGTATATACTATATACACTATAAATACCTGTATGTGTGTATATCAAAATACAGCATATACACAAATTTTATTATATTTACAATAACATTAGGCATGATATTGTATTACCACGTATTACTTACGCATATCGTTTTGAAACTCAAAATTTATTTCGTTACCACATAAATCTTATATGAATGTATATGTATATGTACATAATAACACTGTATGTGTGATTTTGTGTACCCATCTATGTGTAAATATATTTTTAAAATATATGTTCTATATTGTAACGCCAACGCGAAATAATAAAAAAAATAAAATAAATAAAAAAGGAAGAAAAAATGAAATCTTAATAAAAATATACCTAGGTATAAAACAATCATAAACAAATAAAATAAAATATAAATAAAGTAAAATTAAAAAAGCAAAGAAGAGAATTAAAGAACATACAAAATAAACTAAAACTTTTACCTATGTTAAGTAATAATGTTCCAAGGTTGTATAGAGGTTTTTCAAGAAATAAAATTCCGCTATTTTTATAATTTCAATACATGTACATATGTATGTACGTATGTACGTGAATGTATCTGAATAATACCTAAAGAATTTTGTATGTACATACTTCAGATATGTAGGTACATTATGTGTTAACCGTGTGATTATAGAATTTCTTTTCATTTATTTAATATTTCACCACCTTACAGGTATTATACATATCTTTCTGCTATTATTTTCTATAATGATTTTTTATTCAACGTCTACATGAGAAAAAAACACCATAAACGGATTATATGTCTCTATTATATGTTTATCTAATAGAAAAAAATGTTTTCAACAAATATTAGTGTGATGATACACAGGTACTTTTTTCATTTCATATTAATGGTTTTTTATTTTATTTGTTCTTCTTTTTTTTTAATTTAAAGTCATTGAACTATTAAAAATCAGCTGATAATTTGAATTTAATTACGATGACTGTACAGACAGACATAATAATATTCAAGGTAATAAATGTAGTTTACGCAACGTTTAACGTTACAGAGTGATAGAGAGTAAATACAAGTTGAATACTGCTACAATTTGTAATTATAATGTCAATTAAAAGAAAACATTTTTTTTTTAAATACATTTTTTTCTTCTTGAACATGAAACTTACTGTTTTTCATGGGTTGTAAGTTTTTCATTTTAAACAAAAATATATATTTCTCTGTGAGGTATTTTTCCTGCACAGAGAATGTGTGTAACATGATTATTTGCTACCTATAAGTAGAGTAGTCATCGTTTTTTCTTTAACAATCACAATTTAACAATACATTGAATTTCCGGAATTTCAAGGCCACATACAATAATATACTTACGTACATTTATTTTATCTTCATTTAATTTTTTTTTATAATATATTTTCATATGAATGCGTATGATTTTGTGAGCACAGTTGTTCATTCTATAAAGTAAATTCAAAACACGTTTATTCAATTAAAAAATAAATATTTTCTTATACATGTGTACATTCGAATGTACACTCGGACTCGATATAAATTAATTATTAAATTTTTGCTTATATATTGTCACATATACATATGTATGTATGTACTTTTGTTATAATTTAATAAATTTTTGAATCTGAAATATTTTGATATATTTACGTAAATCTAAATGTTTACGTAAGATTAACTACCACCATGTTTTTTTAAACCAATCTATAGATGTATATATACTTTTTAATAAAATTTTTTGAATCAAAATACAAATATAAAAATATATTGAAAATAATTGAAATAATGAAATCAACTGATTTAAAATTCAAGTTTTATGAATCAAATATTTTATTTTATTTCATTTTACTTTTTATTAAATTATTAAAAATATGTACATATGTGTGTATATATAGAGTACACGTATTTAATATGAACATGCATGAATTTCGAAATATTTATTCATTTTTCATTCACAAGTGCTCACTTATGAAGGTTGCAATAATTAATTTTATTATATTTCCTTATAGCAAACGAATATAAATTTTTTAATTTTTTTTTTAAGTTTTATAATAAGATGAAAGTGAATTAAAACAATTTATATTTTCCACATTATTCAACAAATTAAAAAAAAAATTTTTTTTTCAAAAATAAAAATTTTCTTGAACTACAATAATGCAATCAATAATAAATTTTAGATACTTTGTAAATTTGTTTTTAAAATGCAAATTGATTTAAATAAAAACTCTTTTTAGATATTTTCTATATTTATATAAAATTAATAAAAATTTAGAGATTTCATTCTTATTCATGTGATAAAATATAATAACATCATGTTTAGAAAATAAATAAATTTTTTTAGACAAAAAATCAATAGAAAATATAGAAACAATCAAACAAAAAATTGTTTTTTTTTTGTTTATATAAAAAAATAACAATTTTTATTTTATTTTTTATTTTGAAGGAAATGTGAAAAACGTATGTATATAATATACCTAATAACAAGAAAAAAAAAAAAAAATACTGAAGAATAATAATTTTGATATTTGCTTACATTCACGTATATGTTGGTGTGTTTTTTACGTGTTTAAAACGTTTATCCTTTTAAGTTTATACTTATATCACTTATATTATACATATGTATGTATGTATATGTATAAATGGAATTTAAAGTAAAATTTTCGTGTTTTTGATTTATGATATAACATTTATACAAATAAGCATACGTATGCATAAGAATATTTATAATGTACATTGAATATAAAATGTTCATGGTAAATTATACGTTCATATTATATTGGTTGTATATATGTAGTATAGTAACATCATCAGTACATTTTCGTAATTCAAAAAGAAAATATAAAAATAAAATGAAAAACTATTGACATTTTCATTTCTCATTTCCTCTTTTTATATCTGTTTTTTTCGTGTTTTTTTTTTTCTATTGCATTGTATTTTATTTTTGTTTTTTTTTTTTTTTGGCAAATATTTTCTTTCAAATTTTTTTTTTCTTTTGAAATTTGCTTGATACCACTTGGTATATGACATATACACATCATTTATTAATGCTTTTATATATATTGTTCATAATTTGCTATTTTCTTTTTATTTGTTTCATTTTTATAATATACATATTTAAAAAAAAAAAAAATATATGTATTTTTTTTTTCTTGTCTATCTTTTACAGTAGCTTGATTTTGTTTTCAAAAAGAATATTTTCGTGTATTCATGAACATACAGTGCAACTATATTGATATACATATGTACGTGTATGTTTGTGTATTTTAATTCATGTATCATGAAAATATTCTAAATACATTATTTACGTGGAGAATATACTTTTTTATATATATGTATGTACTTAGATGCAATAATGTCAGTTTATTATATAGTCAAATTTTGAAAATATCATATTATCTAATACATATTGCTTATACACTATATTTTATGTATTATGTACATATGTATGTATCTACATATCAGGAAATAAAATTTTGTATCAAATATTGTTATTTTCGTTTTTATTTTCATATTATCAAAAAACAAAAAACGACTTGTTTTTTTCTTATCGTGTCTGTTCAATTTTCAAGAAAAACAAACAAAAAAAAAGATGAAAAAAAAATAAATAAAAATAAACGAGAAATTGCATTAATAAAAAGAATGGAATGAACATTTATTTTGTTACACACATACTTATGTTGTGTACTAGGCAAAAGGTAAATAATGAAATAAAAATGAAAAATTCTTCACTTTCTACATCTATACAATATACGTATGTATATTTAGTATCTAATATATTTTATAGTTTTTATTTTTTATTTACAGTTATTTTGAGCTTAGTTTTTTGTCTTATTATCCTCGTTTCTGACATTTTCCTTACAAATTCAGTTGGAAAATATCATTATCTAGTGAAATTATGATGGTATCCAATTCTTTAAAGTTTTTATATTTTATTTTATGTTATGTGCATATTTGTTTTTCATATACAAGTGCATTGCATATTATATATATTTTCTTGCTTATATATATGTATGTACATCTCAAATTTCTGAAGAAGTTAAAACTGTCAGTACATTTATTTTTTTATATACGTACAAAATAGAATAGATCCCATCCCACTCTAATATAATAACATGTGCGTTATACGTATATGAAAACGTACATCTGTCTGTATACGAAATCACCAAGGAAGGATTTAGACACTCGAAAGAAATTTTTTTTTATGCCACATTTACGTAACATAATACAAACAGCTATTATACACAAAATACAATTTTCCTGTGTTTGACACATATTTCATTGTTTTTCCTTAAAAACATATCATGTACGCACAAATTCACTCATGATGCTATTTCAGTACTTCGTTAGTATTCTCATATCCTTAAATATTTCAATTCTATTTTGAAAAAGTACAAAATAAATTTGTACATAAACTTGTAAAATGTTCATGCACATCTAAAAATCCAAATTTTATTCATCATTTATATGTATATAAATGTATGTATGTATGCATTAATCTGCCGCCCACCCAATTGTATCTATTTGTATTTTTATTTTTGTACTGGTTTCCGTATTCGTTTATTTCATAATATATTTATTTTTAAAAATTTTTTTTCTCTAGTTTTTTGGTATCCTTTTTCAAATATACCTTAGACTTTTCTCTTTTAGTACACACTTGTGTATGTACCATACATTTGATTTGTTTTCCTCATTTCTACCGTTTCTTTTCATTTATATTTTCTTTATACACTTTATAATTTTTTATTACTACTACTATTTTTTTATTTCTAATTTTCTGTGAGCATACTTACACAGGCATATATAAAAAGGTACATATACATACATAAGTACATCGTTTTTGCTTACAATGTTTATTTTTTATTTTATTTTTTTTTGTTTTTTTCAAACGTTTTTGTATTACATGCACACATATACTTATTATAAGGATTTTTTATTTGATTTTGTCGTGACTATCGAATATTAAAATCGAGTGATAAGCAAAAGGTTATTTATGACGTATAATATGAAAAGTTACTTTAATATAAGTTTAAGTACATAAAAATTTTTGAATTTTGATACAGATAAAACATTACATACATATACATATGTGTGTATATAATTTGTTGTATAAGCTAGATATGTATGTATATAAAATCATATTATAATGCCGTAAATGTTAATGTACACATGTATACATATTTTTTTGTATATTTGAATCATGTATGTTATGCAGCGTGTGGTACAATATTTTTGATGAATAAAAAAAAACTTATGCACGCTAAAAGTTAAAATATTTACACATTTTATATTCTTGTGACAGGACTTTCTTTACATGTACGTAAACTGTGAAATATACTATATATGACAATGTACTTTACCAATCATAAGAAAGTATAAAAAATTAAATATGTTAAATTAATGTTAAATAAAAAAATGAAAATAAAAATTCTTGTTACGTTGTTGCATATACGGTTGATATTTGCACAATGCACATTTATTTATACGTGAATTTGAATATACATATGTACATATGTATATATGTATGTGTAAATTACACATATGTTTTTCTAATGCAATTTGTTATATACATATGTCTCTATTACATTCGTACCTGTTTATGTATGCATGTGGAACTTATAATATGAATGACTTGACTGCACCTTTTCATTTCATATTATATATATGACCTCAAATACATAGCTTTTATTATTTTTTTAAATATATCATATTTGTTGTATTCAAATTGCATGTCTGATAATAAGCATCTGAATACATAAATACATGTATGTCCATACATATATTATTCATTTTACTACTAATACATGAATTTACATATATCACACATTTCTATACATACGTATACGTAAATGCTTTGTACATATTGTACAAAAAAAAATGAGTTGTAATTTTCAGATAGGTAGGTAGGTATATGGGGAATTTATGCGAATGTATTTTAGGATTAAAAAGCCGGTACTTAAAATTGAATGTTATTTACGGACATTTGAATAAACGATTATACCTAGTACTTTATACAAATACACGTACGATATACATATGTATATTTCCATGTATGGAATGGTTTATATATTAATAATTTTTTTTATCATCAAATAACAAGTCATCTCTTAAAAGTACAATTTTTCTTTAAAAAAAAAAAAAAAATGTACTTCCTTTTATGATATCGGCCATTAGAGCTGAATATTTACGTAAGTAAACTACATAAAAATGTGTAAAAAAAGACGATTCAACGATGAAGTAACTTGTTAATATATAGGTATGGATACAAGAGAAGTCAGTTAAAAGAGATTTTTTTTATAAAAGAAAAAAGTAAATCACTTGGTCAAATTTGTGAAATTTTTAAATTATTCAAAGATTTTTATTTTCTTTAGTAACTATCAAGAGTTCATTATTTTGAGTTATTATTTTTTAAAATGTTTCCTTATTAATCTATAAATAAATCTGAACTCAGTGCAAATGTTTGTAATGTCATGTTCAAAAAGTCAAGTATTTCAATTAAGTAACTGCATAACTAGATACATACAATGTGCATATGTTTCATACACATTGCACGTACAAATATAGAAAAAAAGAAGAAGAAATGTAAGCTCTTTATAATGAAAATTACATCTTATATCGCATATTACACTTAGTCTGTAAAAATTTTTTGTAAGATACTTAAAAATGCATATGCCCTCACACAACACATTTTACATACTGTAGTGCACACGTAATTTTGTATATATATACATACATGTGTTTATCTACATAGTAATAACCACCTACATTTTGTTAAAGAAAACTATAAAAATCGATTTATTTAAATATAAAAGACCATGATTATGTAAGAAAAAGCTTAAAAAAAAAATTGCATGTACATATGTAAATATTCACACATCAATTATTCATATCTGGTATACAAAACCTGTATAATATATTATGCACTTACATACACACACGAATGTTTTCCTTTTTATTTTGATAACAAAACAATATACTCTACCTGGTTTTCTTTACGTCGACTATCTATAAAAGTCGTCTTTTTGTCTAATGTGCATCTTATGCATTTTACATATTTGTAATGAATTGTACGAGTATGCATATATAGTAAAAGTCGCGACTTCATGTGTAAAATAATGAAAATAATACTGTAAAAATATTTTAGTAAAAAAAAAAAAAAAAAAAAAAAAGAAAAAATAGATAATAGTGTAATCTTCTTATACCTACTACTCTGTCTCATATATTTTTTTCACATTCACGTTTTAAACGAATTTCAGTGTATCGTACTTATACGAATTCATATACAAATATAGATTATATTCAAATAGTAGCTGATAATTTTTTTTTTTTTTTTCATAGAATATTAGGCTTGTATTATTATTTTCTTTTTAGATTTGATAAAATTATGAAAATTTTATACATTGCTAATCTATTTGATAGCTTTGAAAAAAATAGCCAATTTGCCTGCTTTTTCATTCATTGTTAATGAGATACACTTATTTCGATAAGCCGATACTTGAGTATGTACATACACATATATACAAACGTGTAGTACCTATAATACATATTACAGCTCCCCACCCTCCCGTTAATATGTATATATGTACTAATGTTTAATATATATAATTATTAAATTCTCATGTGTAATAAGAAAATTTTTATACAAACGCGTGTATGCGAATTTATGTAGATATTATGTATTTTTTTTAAAAAAAAAAATAAAACATAATGGATTGAGTCCCACCACCCCACAGCAGCTGGGCAGCTATACTTAAAGTTGGGGCATCGAACTTGTGACCTTCAATAAGAGTCGCTTAATTATAGCACAAATTACTCTAATACTTGTAAAATATTGAAAAGCTACACATACTATATGTACTATTTTGATCTATATGTAAGATACATGTATTGCAAAATTTATTTTGCTTACACAGCCAAAAAGAAAAAAAAATGGAAAAAAAATACTATCACTACAAATAAAAACACATTGTGTCTATTACAAAATATATATACCATAGAAATGAGGTATGTATGTATATTTTTTTAAAAGAAAGAAAATATATATAGGAAAATAGAAAAAAAAACTTTAAGTAGCTTTAACTCAACATGTACGTTTAAATGTGGGTGTTTATTCACATTTCACACGTATACATATTATAGTATATACATTTGTACATATTGCTCGTAAATATTTTATACGACTATACGAGATACTATAAAGTACATTGTATTTGTAATCTCTTTTCTAGCTTGTATAAAATCCCATGTACATACACTTACGCTTTTATTTATCTTTACTACTGTTTTGTGCAGTGTGCATATTTGTAATATTTTACATATGTACATAGATACGTCAGTGAATGCGATTTATCGATAATGATTACAAGTAGAGTTTTGTAGTAGATTTACAATCTAATTTGTATTATTAAAAGGGTGGTGGGTAATATGCTAGCTGTCAAATATACATACATACAAACATACGTATATGTAGATATACTGTAGACAAACTACAAAGTAATTCAAGCCTAAAAAGCTTTCATCAATTTTGTGGTTGTATCGTATATTATATTTTATTATTTTTCATTTGTATATATAATGCATACAAATACAATACACATACATACATACATATATTGACATATGTACAAAACATACATACCATGTAATTTACAACATATTATATACATGTATATTTTAATGACGAGCTGAATACACAATATATATTATATATTTTATATTTTGACAACATACATTAAAGGTATTAAATTCTATGTATACATATGTATAAGTCTGATAATGCTCGCTATATTGTATAATAAATATATTTTAAAATCGAGTTAACATACACATATTATAGTAAAGTGTAGAAGTGTAATGCGGTTGTAAAATTGCAAATCGACCGGTTTTATAGAGTAGTAATAGACCGGCTTTTCATTTTCTTTTCATTATCTTTTCACATGAGTTAATCAACAGAAACATTTATAACATAAAGGTATTATTCCATAAATATCTTAATTAATTGAAAAAAAAAAAACGACGATACATTACTTTGTGTTGTGGTGATAGTTAAATTAATTAAATGTAATATTCAAGTATTTTAAATTTCAAAAATTTTCCTTTCAATTTTTTTTTTCATTTTTATCTTTTTTTATTTTAAATTTTCAATTGATTGACAAACGGAAATTATTGCGACGGTCACGGTTAAAAAATTAAAATACTTACATGTACATACATATGTACATATATTCGTTTCAGAGACAAAAAAAAAAAAAACTACAGAAAAATTTTTATCTATTTTCTTTTTCGATTCTGTGCTATTTGGCACGCGTAAAATATATAATTAAATGAAATTATATTGAACGTGACATTGTTATAATTACATAAGTTAATAAATTAATTTATACATGTATATTATTTACAAAATTTTTTGGTCATTTAATATTAAGATAAAATTTTATATGTGTTTTCCGGGTTGAAAAATATTTTATTTAAATTTATTTTTCATTTTAATGTGCACTTACAAATGCATAAGTTATCGTAAAATAATTTTAGATTATTATCATTGCTAATTTGAGAAATTTATTCAAGTAAAATTTAGAATTTTTATTCATTTAAAATATCTTTAAATTTTTTTTATAATAACTTTTATATTTGTATTTACTGTCTGTCATAATATTTCATAAATTTTACGTGTAAAGTAAATTGAAAATAAAAAAAGTAGAATGAGAACTCGCCGGACATATAAAAACGGTAAGTGAAAGTGAATACCTGTAATCATGCTTTATTTATTTTATTTTATTTTTTTATTGTTATTATGCATTTAATTAAATTCGTTAAATTTATGTACCATACTAATGTATACATATGTATGTAGATACAATTTTTTATCTTTCATATACATTATGTACACACATTAAATGCAATATGGTCGACAGATAACGTATAGTATGTATGTACGTTTGTTTTTTTGTTTTTTTTGTAAAACCGAGGTCATTTTATTAATAAATAATACAAAATAATACATGGTTTATGAATTTTTACATGTGCATATACATCTTTAAAATGTGTATACATTGTAAATCTGACTTATGCATTCAAGCATAATATTCACATGCATATACATTGCATATATATACAAATATGTATGTATGCATATACGTACGTAATACGTTTCGATTACGTAGATAAAATAAATAAATGGCGGAAATAAAAAATTTATTTTTGGAAAATTAAGTATAAAACAGTTTTTCTTTTCATTTTTTTTTTTTTTTTGTTAAAATTAAATTAAGTAAAACTACAGCCAATAAATTAATTTGAAATAACGATAATCATTACGATAAACGTAAATAAAATTTTTATATACATACGTATAGCGTTAATAATTTTCATATAAATGCATACATTCAAAATTATCATACATTTTGTCAAAAATAAAATTGTTAATGTTTTATATCAGAAGTATTCTATTTACATAAACTTTCTAGAATACTCTGGTGTATGAACAACCACATATGTATGTATGTACATATGTAAATTATTGCATTATTATATTAATTATAATAAATCATTTCATAGCATGGTATGGTATGTATAATATTTAACTTTGAAATAACTTTGTGAATTTGGTTTTTAGATAATCTACCCACGTTTATTAATTTTATATACCATCAGGCTAATTGATCTTAAATTTGTTTATTTATTAAATAAAATTTTTGTATTTTAGTTTGTAATAACCAAAGCTTGTTTTTTTTTAGCGATAAATCAAGACGAATTGAAAATTGTATGTTAATTGTATATGTACAGATGATAATAATGTAAACCAGAACATAACTGAATTAATTTGATTTTTTTTTTTTCATATATAGAAATTCTTCTTGAATATCATTAAATCGAAATTCAACAAAAATGTAAATAATCTCATTTAAGAAACAAAGTAATTAAAATTCATAAATTAATGAAATGATTGCATTATTACACTCATTTAATTTTAATTATTTTAATACTTGTATGCAGGAAAATTGCTTTATGTAAGCATGTTACATATGTGAATAATTATGTAATTTATAGTTTATATATTTCTATATACATATTCATTAAAATATATAAGGCGGATAGTAATTATAAATGCATATACCATACTTATGGAAAATACAAAATTATGTTTGTGTATATTACTTGTACGTCTGTATGACTTGTACAAATTTAATAAATATGTGCGTTGGTACACGTATTATATGAGTATCGCATACATATTTTACTTTTTACACAATTTTTGAATTATTATTCATTTATTTTATATGCACAGTTAAAAACGAAAATTTTTTGTCCATTTTTGTTTTTGCTTTTGAAATCTTTTCGATTTTATGCAAAAGGTAAAAATGTACAAAAAAAAAAACAAAATTGAAAAAAAAAGTTAAATTCAAAAATTTTCAATAAACAAAATTTAAATGAATGCAATTTAACTTTTCCTTTTTGGTTTATTTTCCAATTTTCTTATCAATTTTTCTGTTTATTTTTATTCTGTTTGTTTTACCATACATATAAAACACAAAATTGCGATAAGACAATACTATACACATTTTACTCGTTCATACCTATTTATTATTGTAATATTTTTTACCTTATCTGATTGTAAAATTATTAAATAATCATAATCAATGTATTATTATTTAAAAATTAATTTAAATTTTTCATTATCTACAGAATGTATGTTTTAATAAAATAATTTTTAAAATAATGTATAGAAATTCAAAATGATAAATTTTCATAATTACATTATTTTCCTGATTTTCTACTTTTTGTTTTTATTCTTAATATGATATTTTAATTATAAACATTTAATGCAAGTTATTGCAAAATAAATTTCTTAATCTTTGATAGTACATATTATATACATACAAAAGATTAATAAAAACGAAGTGAAACATGCATATTGTCACGTATCTTTATATAGTAAATAAATTCAAAATATCAAAATTACTCATTTATTTTTCTACTATAAATATTAACATTTCATGATTTATTTATTGAATAATTTTACCTAATTGATATGCGCTTTTATGTACTTATTTGTATATGTATGTATTAATTATAGTATGAATTTGATTATTTTTTTTTCTTATTTTTATAGTTAAGTTATAGTGGAGTCTACTTGTTATTGTCATGACTGCGACTCATAATTCTCATAATTCTTTATAAAAGTTTAAATTTCAAACTAAAATATAAGATCGTTTATTATTTATAAAAATTTTTAATTTTGTGTTCAAATTTTAAACGTTTATGTCTATTATTATGTACATAAATATGTACATATGTATAGCAAAATTCTTTAATCTTGAGAAAACATAAAGTAAAAGATAAAAACATGAAAAAAGGAAAAATAACCGGAACAAGCCACATCATAAATAAATTTTCATTTAATGTGAAAAATAGTTACTTTACTTCTTAATGCATAAAAACGTTCACATAAATACTCATTAATCTATCTATAATACATTTTAATATATTTGTTTTATGTGTACACTTGTGCGTAAATCTAAAAGAAAAACCCTTTCTACATTTTGTTTTCGTTTATTTTTCCGTTTATTTTTGCTTTTAATTTTAGTAAACTATTCAATTTAGCATAAATACACACATATACATACATATACATTTTAGAAAACTCTAAGGAAAACAATAACGAATTTCTTTTATAGTTTATATTCATAATATATGATTATTGTATAAAATATGTTAAATTTTCTTCAATTACTATAAAAAAAATTTTTTTTATTGTTATAAATTTTCTTTGCTAAAATTTTAAATATATGGTTTAAGATATTTTGTGCCAAATAAATTAAAAGATTTATATTTTATTTATTATTAAAAATAAATAAATTTCGTTTTTGCTTACATATTACATAGTGAAATCATATTTATTTGTCTTTTATGTGTTTTCTATATTATAGCTAAAAATAGATGTGTATACGAGTTCATTTATGGAGTGAATATACAAAAATACAATAAAATTTCTCGTAAATACATACATATGTATGTATACTCTTGTATACTTTAAACAAAAATGTTTATGTTTATTTTATATATACATACATATAAATGATGTAGGATTAGATAATTAATTCATTTTATTTGTGCACATACGCTTACAGGCAGACGTACGTACACAAAACACAAAACATACATATATAATTTTATACATTTACATGTATGTGCGTATCAATGCAAGTATTTATATTGTATATGTGTATTTTTTAATTATCATATTTTAATAGTTTCGTTTCGTACGAATATTAGCTAAATATAATAATGAGTACTTCATTTGTATACACACAATTATCTTCATCCATATACAGCAAATATATACATATCTAAACATGCATACAAAACAAACTCATGTATTCTAACTATTGATTATATTAAGTCATGTATGTGTATATATATATCTGTCGTACACATTATGTTTTGTGCCTTTTTATTAAAAGTCTATATACATTTTTATTTATATACTTTATTTTGTATTTATTTATGTTGAAAATAAAAGTTATATTTAGTCATTTCATCTATATTATTCTATTTTCTATAACGAAGCTTTTATAATTTTAGTATTTTACTTGTTTATTCCTTTTTTTTTTCATTTTATTTAATTTTTTTATTTTATTTTTATGTTTACATTTTTTCTGGCATTTATTTCATTTTTATTCGATTTTCTATCTCATTTAATTTAAAAATGATTTAATCAAAGCAAAATAATAATATTCATTGCTTTATTCACATGCATTCATATATACATACATATATATGTAATACAAATACAACATAAACATATAGGAAATTTGATTTGCATACATTTATACAACATTTTTATTACACAATAGAAGAGCGTGTATGTACATGTATGTATTATACATACAGTCAATTTAAATGCTTATTAATTTATTCACTTCTAAATTACCATGTTTTTCTAGTTATGGAAGAATAACATTTATATTTATTTTCATTTATGCATATACATATGTACATGTATATGTATGTATGTATGTATTCTATATTCTTTTGCATTATATCATAATTATATTTTTATACGTATAAACATGTGTACATATTATAAAAGTTACTTGTATGCCTTCCTATTATTATGATAAAAATACATATAATATTCAAATTAAGAATATAAAAAAAATAAATAAATTGTGTTTATGTATGTAAGACTTTTAAAATTGAGTACCTTCTAAATTCACTTAAAATATAATTTTTATACTCAATATTTCATTTAAAGAAAAAAATAAATAAATAAACAAAGTAAAAGCAAAGAAAACAACAATAACAAGAAAATATAAATTAATGCTTCCATAATATTGTTTGTGACATTAATTTTAATTTATTATGTTTGTATGTACATTACAAAATATCACATCAATCTTCAAAAAAAAAAAGAAAAGAAAAAAGAAAAGTATACAAATATATAAAAATAAAAAGGAAAATAAATTTAAAAAAATTAAATGAAAAAAAAAATAGTACTGAATATTGTAGTAAATTTGCACTCATACACACTTATATTGTATGGTATATCTATTTATGTATTACAGCATCATGTGATTATTTATATGTGTGTAAAGAAAGAGTATATAAACTTACCGTTTTCATTACATGCATACCATGTTAAGCCATGAATCCGTAATTTAAAGGAAGAAATAAAAAATAACAAAACGAATACATATGTATGTACCTATATATGCATATAAACAAAAAATACATAAAACTTCATGAATATTTCTTCATCGGAGGATATAAAGATATATTCTGACTTATACACTAAATTGTTTTACTACCAATGAAAATGGTAATATAAAAATGTTGAAAATATAGCGGAAAAGTGAAAATATGAAGGCAAATGAAAAAAAAAACACGAAAATGTTTTTCCATCGAGAGTAACGAAAATAAACAAACAAATTACAAAAAAAAGGTTTAATTTTTATACATTTTTCATTTAAATGTACAATGTATACTACATATAATATATAATGTAATCTGTATATGTAGAAAATAATATTTAGCCAAGTGTTGCTTATATGGATACCCATATATACACATAAATAAATGACTAAGAAATTAATGAAGAAATACTAAAATTTATCAAAATATTATAGTGATTACCGCATTACTCATTTGGCTTAATTTGAGATAAATATACATATATAGAACTTATACATATTAAAATAAAAAATAAAAATAAATAAAAATGAAAAGAAAAACAACAACGAGAAGAAAATAAAAACAACTTAGTGCTTTTTCTATTAACATTTTCTAAAAAAAAATTCTCTTCACTTTTTGCTTTATACATAGAAAACAAAAAAAAAAAAAAACGAAAACTAAAATGATAAGAGTATGAAAAACAAATTTTTATGGTAAAGGACTATTACGATGATGATTATTATGGTCAAATAAAAATGTATAAAAAATGAAAGAAGAAGAAGAAGAAGAAAAAAAATTCTTTTTAAGTTGTTTATATAAACATAAGAAAAACACTTATACACATATCTTCAAGGGAAAAAACCTTTTTCTTTTACTTAATTCTTTATTTTATTTTTTATTTTTATTTTTAAATTAAGAAAATAATAAAAAAGAGAAGAAATAAAAGTATTTTTCCTGTTTAAAAAAAAAAAGGCGAGAAAATGAAAAAATAAGAAAAATTACAAAAGTTTACTTATTACAAAGAATTAAGGATTTTTTGGAAAAAAAAAATGAAAATAAAAAGAAAATAAAAAAGATAATATAAAATGAGACTATAAACTGATGAGTGTATAGAGGCGTATAATGATCAAAATACTCATAAAATTTTTGTACAAAATAAAAAATGAAAAATATTACATAAATATAATAATAATAATAATTTTACTTTAGGATTTTATTCATTACTTTGGTTGTATAAAATAATTTGCAATAATTTTAACGAGTCATAGAGTTTGTTTGTAATGAGTTCAAGCGAATAATTTATTGAAAATCTTTTAAGATTTCTTTAAAGAATATTTGAATTGGTTTCATTTTTCTTTTAAACTTTAGAGAAACAAATTAAAATTAACATAATATAAATGAAAATTTAACAAAATCATTAATTTTGATTTAACATTATTATTGTCATTGAGAACACTTTTATGTAATAAATTTTCTTGTAGTAATTTGACAAAAAGATAGAGACGAAAACAAGAAAGTTTAACTTTGTTACCTATGTAGTTCAAAAAATTTCAAAAGAAAATTTCTATGTAGGCTTAGTTAGCTCAATTAGAAAACAAGATTAAATTTTCTTTTATTAAAAAAAGAAAAGAAATGATATTACAAAGGAAAATCTTGTTCACTGTCTTTTCATGTGATATATATGCAGATACATACATACATACATATGTATATATTGTATATACTGCCAATTTTTCTTTTGAAATTAATGTATCTATAAACTACGTATATAATTATGTATTGTGTACCGTACATGAATAGTACATATATTAAATATGTGTATGTGTTTTGTATATAAATAATGTGACTAAATGACAATTTTATTCAGCTTCAATACCCTTAGATTATTTTTCATTTTTCTTTTTATCCTTTGTATCTATATTATCATCGTTTTTATTTTATTTTATTTTTATTCTTTTTTTTCTTTTTAATATTATTGTATCCACACGTGTTTAATATAATTTCTCAATTGAAATGAATACGAAAAGAAAGAATTGATAAGAAAATAGTAAGAAAAAAGAAAAAATTTCGCTTACACTATCAAAAATATGTAAGAGAAAAATATATAAAAAAGATTTTTTTTTTTCTGTATGTACTAAAAATACCAATTGCTTAAATACAATAAATAGACATGTCACATATAGATACATTGTGTAATATACATACATATGTGTGTATATACATATATATATTCACAGAAAATTGTGCACGACATACATATATATTATGTGCATGCATACCATCCGAAAAATTATTATGTACATATGTCCTTTCCGATTGGAATGCGAAAGGAAATGAAAATACTTAAGCAATTTATTTCTTATCCCTTATCATTTTTCTATCTTTATTATATTCAACGTATTGTATATATTACTGTATATGTATTTGTAAATATAGACAAAATTCTTGTTTTTTATTTATTTATTTCAGATATGAGTACATTATATGTATGTATGTATGTATGTATGCAGAGTGAAATATTCAATGTTTTTTGCAATCAAAATATTTTAAGGCTATAGCCACGTGGAAATATCATTACACTCATCACAATAAAGTCTTTTTTTTTTTTGTTTTTTATTATTTATATTTTATTTTACTATCATTATATTTACATACGTACGTCCATACATATATGTATGTATATGTGTGTTCTTTATTATTATTATTCTTTTTTCTTTTTTTTTTGTATTAAAGTTTATCAGTATATCGTATATTACTATATCTAACATCCTGCAAGATATAAAATTTTCTTATCTATGTCCGGTGGAATTTAGTTTTTTTTTTCTTATGTGATATCTTTTTTTTTTCTATTTTTTTTTTTTTTATACGCAGACTTACGAATGAGTATTATGTATACCAGCATGTATCAATAATATACGCACAACACAGAGTAATGTAATATGTTTAAAAGAAAATTGAACAGAAGGATAAAATTAGAAATGAAAAAAAAATACAAAATACGTACAAATTGAAAAAAAAACACAAAAAAAAGAGTGAATGAATAAAATAAAATGAAAATGAATTGTATAGGAATAAAATACACAAGAAAAGGAAAATGGACATTTTTTTTTTGTGTATTTTATTTTATTTTGAAATATAGAATGGAATAAATGTGTGCACGAATATAATTTAAGGACAAAACAGAAGAATGAAATCATGGATAAATTTCTTGTATACTATAATTAGGATCGAATTTTTTTCTTCTTTATCTTCATTTTATTTGTGTTTAGTATACGTTACGTTTCATATATTTCAAAATAAAAAAGAAAAAAAAAACGCCCAAAAATGAAAAACAATTTATGCATAAAATGTTAACGAAAGTAAAGAAGGTGAAGAAGTAAAATTATGTTACATAAATGGCAGCTCCTTTTATTATTATCCTACAATCTTTTATCCAAAAAGCAAATACACAAAATTCTTTGTGTGAAGTATAATAGTCAAAAAAAAAAAAAAAAATGAAACAATGAAAATAAAATGATAATAAGAAAGCAAACACATCATGGAAAAGAAAAGAATAAATAAAATAAAATAAAAATAAAAAAAAAAAATACATGAAAAATAAAAATAGAAAATCTAATGGACGTGCACAATAATGAACACAGAAATGATAAAATGAATTTTCATGGAAATTTTCATTAGAATTTTTCTTTTATTTTTTTTTTTTCTTTTTCTATTGTTTATTTACAAATTTTTTTCTCTGTTGTAGTTTCCCTTTTAAAAATATCAATAAAATGAATACGCATCATATCAGGTTGATTTAATTATATTTTTGCCATTTTCTATCTTTACTTCATTATGGGCATATTCATAAGTTTTCTTTTTAATTTAATATAAATCAATACATATAACAAAAATATATTAATACTGCTGATGATGATGATAATAATAATAATCATAATGATGATAATGACAGCAACACATAATGATAATGAAAATAAATGATATAGGTGCTGTGTGCAATACGTCTGCACGAGGAAAAAATGCTACTTTATTCACATATATAAATATGTACGTACTCGTATTATAAAAATACTGTAATTTTATCTTTTTAACAAAATAAATGTACTTATTTTGATACATAGTATCATTAGAACTTTTTTTTTTCATTTACGTATAAACAACCTTTTTCCGAAATTACATATATCTAGAATGTATCACATTTTTTAATACATTACATATTACTTGTATGTATTACAACGGAATGTACATGTAAGCAAAGAAACATATAAGTCTGTATAAGGAATGAATTTATTAATCTTAGATGTAATCCTATTACACATTTACGTATAATAAGCGTAGACGTACACAATATGTAGCTACAAGCGTAACTCAATCAATATAGAAAGCGTACTACACATGTACGTACTCATGTATGTACATATGTATGTAAATGTACATAAAAAAACTATGAATTCTTTCACAAAACTTTTCCTGCTTTTTATGTATAAGCTCCAGTATTAGATTTAATCATTGAATTTCAATATTTAATATATACAGATAAAAAAAAAACATATTTTAAATCTAAATTAAATTACAACAGACTGAGAAATGTGTTATTTATTTTAATTGTATATTTATTTCCTAATTTACATACAATTTTTATTTTATAAAAATAAATTGTATGTACACACATATGTATATGCATAAAAGAGATAAAAATGTAAATGGTAAAGAAAAATGTTTTAAAATGAAATTACTGAAAATTAAAAAATAAATACATAAATAAACGAATCTTGCAGTAATTCGAAATAAACGAAATAAAAAAAAAAAAAACTTCAAAAAATAAAATTATTTCGTATTTTCTTTTTTTTTTGTATTTTTATTGTAAAAATGTTTTTTTTCTCATATGCTATTTTGTTTATTCCATGTATTTTATTTACGATTTTTAAATGAAATTTAATGTTTTTCTTTCGAAAATGTTTGCCCTGTTTTTATATTGTTTTTGGTACGTTCTTCTCATTGTATTATTATTATTATTTTCTTTTTTTTTCGGTGTATTTGTGTACACATACAGATATTGTCCTTTATAAATTTTTTGGATGTATATATTATGCATATGCACATACACTTATTTTGAAAAATGGAAAATATGTAAATTACAAGATGAAAAACTGTATACATACACATAAATTATTCTTTCATGCTTTCGTTCATTCGTTTTTTTATTTATTTTGTCCCACTAATAGAAAGATACAAAACTGGACATAAGCATATAATAAAATGTGTATTTGACTTTTTTATAATAAAGAGAAAAAAGTTTTTTTTTCATTTTTTTATTTTTATCTTTTTTATTATTACTACTGTGTACTGTGAATATTTTACAAAATTCTATAAATTCTACAACATATGTATATCGAAAATAGCATAAAAATGCAACACGTGATGTTGTGTTTTTAGTTTTGTCCTTAGAAAAGAAAATTCTACTTATATACATATTTCGTTTTTTGCTCTTTTATAGATTGTAGTGCTTCTCTTTCTTTCATTTTTGAATTAATTTTTTTCAATTTACATTCCTTCAATTGTTCAAAAACAAAAAAAAGAAATTATTCATTTATTTTTTCTTTATTCCTTTTATATCTCAATCAATTGTTTCTCCTTTATTTTATTTTATTTTATTTTATTTTTTTATTTTGCTACATCTTGAAGACGAAAATATAAATGAAACAAAATAGAAAATGATAAATGAATGTATTAAAAAACAAAAAGATAAAAAAAATAAATAAACGAAAAGAATAAGAAAAAATTTAAGTAATTTACATAATTACGATCAATTTAAAAATTTACGTGCATAATCAAAAATGCATACACAAGTAAAAATAAAATCCAATATATTTTCTAAAGACTTTTAAAATTTGAGAAATTAGAAAAAAAAAACCCAGCAAAAAATAACAACAAATTTAAACTATTCCAAAAGTTTTATTTTAAAAAATTAAATTATACACGAATGCAGTTTATTTCAGTGAAATAATATATTTTTTATATAGTTAAAAATATTATCGTAAAAAAAAAAAATGGAACTTTTTAATTTTTTGTCATTTTTATATTTTTGCATACGTACATATAGTTAAAAAACTTATAGTCTATGGTATGGAAAAGGATATGTTTTTTTGTTGGTTTTCTTTGGAAAAGCCAAGAAATAAAGTTGATTTTTTTTTTTTTTAGTAGCCTTTTAATGCATGTGTACGTAAATAAAAGTTCATTCGTATTGAAAGGCTGTACATAATATACATTTATCTTTTTGTTTTTTTCTGCATAACTATATAAATATCTAGATACATATCTATATATGTACATACATTATACATAATATCTGTGCTATAAATCTAACCGTAATAAACGTACATACATTATATTATATATGATTTATGTTATATTTATGTGTTGATTTATTTTCCTTGTAAGCTTAAATTTTATTTTTATTCCCTTGAAATTAAAGTTTTTTCTTTAAAGTTATACTTTAATTTGTAGTCCATTTGTCTGTGTGATAAACAAAAAAATTTTTTTTTCTTTTTTTACAAGCAAGAAAATCTTAAAATTTTCTCCTTTAACAACTTTTATTTAACATTCAACATTGACATACAAAATAAAAAAAAAAGAAGGAAAAAAGAACGACTATAATTTCTTTTAATTGGATCTTAAACCAGAACTAAGTAAAAGACAAATTCAATGTTTATGCTTCATACGCATAGGTATACATGTCAACTACTTCTTATGGTCCATTTCTAATTCCTTTCAATATTGCTTCAAACATTACTTTTACAAACAAAATTTAAAAAAAAGAAAATGACGAAAAAAAACATCATAACTTTACTTAGTTTTTCTTGTATTCTTTCATTTTTTTTTTTATTCATGACGATAATAACAGTGACAAAACAACATAAAAAAAAATAAAGGAAAACTCAAAAAGAAAAAAAAATGGACCAACTATAAAAGGAAAGTAAGAAAAAAAAATGTAGTTAACTCAAGTTAAAAACTTTTGTAATCGACCACGTGGAAACATATGTTTCCATTCACTAACACTGCAGTAATTTTCCTTTTTCAAAACTGAGAAAAAAAAGTAAATCCAACAACCATTTTTATTTGATTTTGTTTTTGTACATTTGCTGCTTTCTATTTTATTATACATTTTCTTCTTTTTTTTTTTCTTAAAAGAAAATTTATTTTATGTTCATAATGATGAAAACGACAATTCATATGTGTATGAGACTCTAGTTGACTGGCTTCATTCTTCGTTCCGTTTTTCTTTTCTTTTTTTCTTCTTCTTTTACTGTTCTGTTCATTACTATTATTATGATGATTAATATTTTTTTTTCGAACTTTATTTTGTACAAAATTAAAAATTTCTTGAATGCTGACTCCAAACTTTTCTTAAAAAAAAAAAAAAAAAAAAATTATTTTTCTATCGTTGTTGTTATAAAAAAAAAATAAAATAAAAATTAAAAATGAAAGAAAAGAAGAAAGAAAAGACTTGTAAAAGTAATGACATTTGAATTGGTGACTTTTTTTGTGGTTTTGTTGATAAAAAAAAAGAAAAGAACAAAAATGCTGTAATAATTTTGTGAATGTGTGTATACACAAGAAGCTTATTTTTACCATTTCGATGACAAACTCAAGAATTCCCAAAATTCAAAAGTTTTTCTTTGATACATGTTTTTCTTTTTTTTGTTTTAATTCTTTCGTGGTTAACTCATCTACACACTTCTTTTATTATTATACATTTGGTATATGATATATTATTGTTTTTCGTTCTTTTTTTATTCATATTACATAATCACTCAAAAATATAAAAGAAAAATATCATCTTCTTATAAACTCACACCATAAAACAAAATCATTTTCATTTCATTTCTCTTTCATCATATATCAGTATAAAAATACATTGCAAATACCTACAATCTACTACGTTGGGGTTTTTTTTCTTATGCCCTTTTTTTTCATTGCTTTTCAAAATGTCCTCTCAAGATACAAAAGGCACTAAATTTTTTCCTGTAATGAAGTTGACTTTTTTGCGGATTTTCGGCAGTAATTTTGTACTTGAACTCAAATTATTTTTCTTCTTTCCTTTTGATATATAATTTGTTCTGTTTTTTTTTTTTTTTTATGATGATTTTTTTTCTTTTATTCTCATATTTTCTGGTTTTTGTTAATCGTATGGTGTAGCAATGGTAATGGTGATAGTACATGTATGCGGTTGATTGTATATATAATTTGTTGATATATATTTGAATGTGTACACGCGTACATATAAGTATATATTTTTGTATAACATAGCAAATAAACATGTATGTATGTATCATTAAACAAAAGTATTTTTGCTTTTTATAAAAATTTCTAAAGCCAGAAAATTGGCCAAATTAGAAAGGTCTTCAGGAAATTATACATACTATGTGAATATGTAATTTATATAAAATGATATATAACATATTTATAAGTGTGCACAAAATTTGCCTGTATACAAATACACATGCATCTCTATAAGTTTACATGCTATTTCGTAGTTGATTATCATAAAATGTACATGGATATACGAGTACAAGTATATTGGGTAGATATATTTTCTGATTTAAATTATTTTCATTTTTCGTTTGTCACACGTAAATTACTAAATATTTTCTGTTTCTCTTCTTTTTTTTCTGGTCAAAACTTTTTTTTTTAAATTTCATCATTCTGGCTGGAGTAGTATTCTATATGTACATGCATATGTATGCATGATTACAAAAGAAAGCACTTAATTCGTTTAAATTATTTATATTTTGGTAGTATGTATACATACCTACGAACGTTTTTTCCCCCTTTTGTAATTTTTGTTAATTAAAATGTACGAAAGATAAAAGCATTAGTTATAAATGGTAAAAACAAGATTCATATACATATATTTATTCTGATTGTTTGAATGTAATTTTTTTGTTTTTTAGATGATTTTTTTTTTCTCAAGCTTATTCTAATAAAATTTCTTGAATGTATGTGTGTATAATTTTTTGTTTTAAAAACATGAAATTTAATTGAAGTTCTTTTTTTTTTTAAAGTATTCTAAATAAAATATTCATTGCAAAATTGAAAAAAAAAAATGAATAAAACTTTGAAACAGCACAATAGTATATACATATGTATGTACCTAGAAGGATACTGAATTATAAAATGTAATATACATTAAAATTTTAAAATAAATACAAAAATTAGAAAATATGTTTATATTTCTAATGGTGAAAACATAAAAACATTTCAAATATCGAATAACTAACCATAAAATTTCGTTATAATAAAATTGTTTTCAAATACAAATGTTCATTCAATTACAATTATTTTTAAAAAATTTTCTAAATTTTAAACAAATATTCAAAAACAAGTTAAACATAATTAAATAAATTTAGAAAAATTGTTAAATACGTTTTAAAATCAACAAATTAGAAATAGAGAAGAAACTTTATTTAATTTTTAAATGTAAATAATATCTTGTTGATTTATCACATGATTATAATATTGGCTATTATTACCATGTAATTATAATTATTATTAATTTAAAATAATGCTCTAAGTTATACAAGTAAACAGAAAAAATTGTTTGTTCATACACAATAATATTAGAAAATATAAAATGTATTGTAAAAATATTTTTAAAAAAATGTTAAACATGATTTAAACATGATATTCATATCAATTTTTAATTCATATGAAGTGAAAATCATTTTTGTAATTTTAATTCTTCTCAAGTTGTCAAATAATATTCCCTCACGCTATATAAAATATGTATACAAGTATTTAAAATAAAAATTAATAAAAAAAATCATAAAGTTTTTAAAAGTTTATTTTTATTTGTTATTTTTGTTAGGTAAGAAAATCTGACAAAAAGTAAAAAATAGTAATAAATATTTGATTACATTTATATCCTCTTTAAAAACAAATTTATGTAGTAATTTTATTTCCTTGTATACGAACAACCCTGTTATTTCCCTTTTTATTACAGTTCACACTGGAAAATTTTGATGTTTTATTGTTTATTTAAGGAAAACTAGTACAAAATCGCCAGAAATAATTATTAAAAAAGTTTGAAATAAATGTATCGTTTGTTTTTTATTATTTGTTTGTAATTAATAAATCAAAATAAATTAAAAATGAAATACATTATATATTCATAGATAAGGAAAGTTTTCTAATCATCAAAAAAAAAAAAAAATCGTTTTCTCAAAAACAAAAAAAAAATTCTAGACAAAATATTTCTTGTCTTATCTGAAAATGAAATTAATTTCAAATGAAAATAAGAAAATCATTCTAATTATGATGAAATGATTGAACCATATTTCTACAAAAAAATCGAATAAATCTAGTAATTTAATAATTAATTTATTATAACTTTTTGAACTGATTTGAAAATTATTTGCATAAAAAAATGTATTAAGTATTTTTCATTCTCATTAAGTTAAAGCATTGAAGAGAAAAATGAACATTAAATCTTTAAATGAAATTAATCTGGAAATATTAAAATTTTAAGTAGATATAAACGTCATTACAAAATTGATTTATGTTACTTTGTAATATTGCATAACATCAATTTCATACACATATTGAATTTGAAAAGGATAACGAATCTCAGATACCTTATACAAATTTTTTTTTAAAAAAATACATGAACATATAAACATACTATATAAGACATGAAAAGGAATTAAAAAAAAGATAGGTACCTACATAAATATGTGTATCATATAATGGCTTGAAACATAAAAGAATATTAAAGTGAATTTTTATATTTGAAATGCATGCATTTAAATCTGTAATTAAAAAATAAATTATTATTAAAAAGTAAAAAAAAATTACAAAAAATTTTAAATGCAATTTTAAGATGCTAAAAAACTTAATTGCAATGCTGATAATTGTGCCATAACGAAACCTTTTAATTTTTCATTCCATTTGTCACCTTGTATAATATTTGAAAAAGAAAAATTATGCAATAAATAAATGCAATTTGATTGTAATTACAATAGAAAAAAATTAAAAATTAAATTTCATTTTCAAACAATAAAATAAAATCAAAAACGTAAAAGATCAAATAAAATTCTTAGAATTTCTAAATAATTTTTGATTACTTTTTCAATCATATACATACATACCTAATTACCATTATTTTATTTTCTCTACCTGTATTTTTATTGTTTTTGAAAGCAATGGAAAAAAATATTTATAACACGCGCAATAATTCTTTGTGCTTGAACTTAAATATTAATTTTATATGAATATTTATAATACGTTATATATTCAAGCAATGATTGCTATTTGCTATATAAAGATTTATATCATCCAGAGAAAACACTTATATATACGTGCAGATGTTTGTAGATGTGAGGGTGTGTGACATAAGAACATCATAAACATTTACAAAACAAATAAATGTGTATTTTTTTTTATCTTATCTTTATTTGCAAAATTTATTTACAAACATAAAAAAAGTAAAAAACGAAAAGTAAAAGTCGTTTTCAGATAGTATTTTTGAAGGTCAAAAGAAAACATTTCTTTTTTGTTTTTTGAAAAATCAAAAACAAAAATTATTAAGAAAGAATGTGCGATAAACAAATAAGAGATGTTAATTAAACTTAACTTAATTTATGTTTCTGTTATAATAGGTATAACTCATACATACATATCTCCCATTTTGAAAATTCAAATATTTTACAATTTTTTTTTGTCTTATGGTTATTTTTCATTATTTCTGTAAATTTTTGTATTTTTAGTTATTTGTTCTACTATTACCGTTAAAATAAAATATACGTGGGTAATGTTCAAAAATATTTTTTCAAATTAAATCACAAAATGATATTCTTATACATACATATGTATATATGCTGATTACAAAATAAATTATTCAAAATTTTTAATAAACGCTTATGTGTACGCTATAAATATTTATGTAATAAAGATAAATACTAAAATAAAGCAAAAATATTTAAAAAAAAGTTAAATAAAAAAATTTGAATAAATAATAAATGTATAGGTACTTTATTCCGTCAATCATTTCTTGAAAAACTGTTAAATTTCTTAGAATATCTCAAAATTTTCCAAAAAAAAAAAAAAAAACATCGTCAGTGTTATCTAAAATTTCAATAAAGTAACGTCAATTTCTTAATTTAATATTTTATAGAACAACTTCCGAAAAATTGTTTACAACAAATTAAATATAATTTTTTTCTTTTTTTATACTTCCCCTGTAATTTAAATATATAAATCAATCCACTACAAAAAAAAAATCAGAGAAAGAGATTAAAATTTCAAATTATACATATAGTACGCAATATCTGACGATATAAATAGCAAAAAAAAAAAATAAATAATAAAATACAATAGTGAAAATTTGTAGATGTATGTACGATCATGTACATGTATATTTTCCACGTGCCGATAATGCTCACATAAATCAACATTAAAAGTCTCGTGCGTTTTCACTTCGTTTATTTTATTATTATAATACAAATTAAGATTCTTTTTCTTGGAATAGAATTATTAATTAAATAAGAAAAAAAAAGAAGCAATTATCATTTCATTTTCATTTGAAAAGTTTAGCTTATGCTTTTTTTATTTCTCTTTTTTTTTATTGTAAATTTGTTTGCCATATATTTTATATTGTTGTGTTTTCAATGTCAAAGTCATTTTAAAATAAATTTGTTTAAAAAAAAAACGAACGAACGAGCTTTTCACGCATTTTAATTTGATCATTTATCTGACTCTTTTTTATATGTATATTTGTATCTTGTTTTTTTGCTTGTACGTAAGTTATTTTTAAAATATAATTTTTAGTTGAATCTATAACTTAGATTTTATTTTAAAAAAAAATACACATTTGAATATATATACACATGTACATACATCAGATGTTTATAAGAGTAGATAAAGTTATGTACGTCTTTGTTGAAATAAGAGAAAAAATTTATAGAGAAAAATAGAAAAAAAAAAAAACAAAAAATTACTCAATTTTCAAATCAATGTGAAGGTCATGCTAATGAATTTTCACAAATGTCATTCACATCTAAATGTATTCATCATCACCATTCAATTAAAAAGCGAAAAATGTTGAAAATAAAAATAATAATAATAAAATTAGTTTTTTTTTTTTTTTTAATTGAAATTTGAATTTTGAACTTTTTTCCTTGAATGATTTGAAAATATTTTACACGGAAAGTAAATAAAATGTAGAATAAACATCATGCGATTTGAAATTAGAATTTTAGTAAATGAATCGTATAAATTTGTGGGTAGATGTTCACAAAAACAGAAAAACAAAAAACAATTTAACATACATAAGCATATGTATGAATTTGTCATTTCATGTTTGCATAATAATAATAGGATACGATTGTCTTTTTATTTTTTTCACCTTAGTTTTTTTTTTTTGGTTTTTAAATTCAAAACAATATACAATTAAAAAATTCTACCTTCCGTATCTCCTGTTAATTTGCATATAATTGTGTAAAATGTTTTTAGTATGCATTTTTTTATTTCGTTTTTCTTTATAGTTTTACAATTATTAATTTTGTTATTTTCAAATTGTTTATTTGTTTTTATTTTAAAATCAATTTTCCATAAATAATATGCAGATTATGAATATTGATAAATTTTCTGATTAAGTTATCAAAAATACTTCATTTTTATCATACTATTTTAATCTATTATAAATATTACATATTTTATTAACATTTTTATACAGTGTTGTATAACTTGAATTTCTAACAGTTTACGCATAACGTACATGGTGTATTTTGTACATTTTTAGTATAGCCACCATACAATATTATATTTAGGCACATAGCACATACATCGACTTTACTTGGCATACAATTCAATAATACATCATTTCTTATCAGTTGATAATCAAAAAAATGACAATAATAAAAAGACGTCGATTGTTTACTATAAAAAAAACGATGGGGTTTTTTTTATTTTTTATTTTAGTTTTTTAAGTATTATATTTACTATATTGAAAATGAAATTTATAATAGCAAAAATATTGAATCGATATGTGAACAGAATTATTATGATTATGTTGAACACGGTACCATTATTATTGTATATTGTAACATTTGTACATAAATTATATTTAATATGTTTATATAAACATATGAAATACATAATATAATGTTTACATAACACTCTAATTGAATTGAATCGAAAATAGAATATAGAATTTATTGTCGGAGCAATTAAAGCATAAGGCGATAATGGAATGTAGAGGGATACGGGTCATACATAATTTATGCTGAACGATTAAAATAAATAAATAAATAAATACTAAATTTTTTTTTTTTTTTTTTTGTTTTTTACAAATAAAATCAATATTGTGAGCAATAATATCACGTACATATAATTACTTTGTCAGAATATTTTATGTTTATTATACATTTAGATACAAACATATGAATGTTTACATACTTTGTATTTGCATTTGACCGACCTGATGATTGAAATAAAATTTATTAGGCATAAATCGATCTACATAAATTGTATTATAATGACAAAATAACAAAACAAAATATAAAAAGTAAAAAAAAAATAATTTTTTTTTTTTTTGATTTTATTTTCATTTTATATTTATTCATTTATTTCTTTTATTTTTATTTTTATTTTTTTTTCATTTTACTTATTTTATTTTTTTTTTATTGGTAATGTAGTACTTATAAAATACACACATTTTTCATGCAAAGTAATTCACTCATTCTTATAATATTATCTGTACATAAATCTTATTTATGTTATGCATGAAAACATTGAAAACGGAAAAAAAGAAACAACAAAATATGTACATTAAATAAAATAAAATTTCATTTGATTTATTGTATCATCATTATCATTATTATCATGCATGCATGGGTGTGTCTTGAATTATTTTCGATGACTTTGCTCAATGTTATACAATTTGTTTAGACATTTTTTTTTTTTTTAAACTGATGTATACGAATATTATGTACATATTGTGTATAGACGTACATTAGATACATTTTATTATACAATATAATCATTTAAATACGGTTGATTTTGAATTTGAATTAAATTTGTAAACTTTCTAGTACATGCAAGTACATACATATATGTATGTGTGTGTACGTACACGAATTTGAATAAATAAATAATTAATGAATTTATTTTATCATACATACATAAAACTTATATAGGTATATATATACATACATATGTATATATTTACACACATGTTTATACACAAAACAATATAAAATGCTAAACTAAA
This sequence comes from Anthrax anthrax, assembly GCA_963971155.1. Lineage (NCBI taxonomy): Eukaryota > Metazoa > Arthropoda > Insecta > Diptera > Bombyliidae > Anthrax > Anthrax anthrax. The sequence continues at coordinate 27,838,267 of OZ020119.1, forward strand.
TCCATAGAATGTGTGCATATATGTAGGTACATATTGTCTACATACTCGTATATGCTTTGAAAATATACATATTGAACAAAAATTTGTTTATCTACATTTTAATGTGAGTGTGATGTGATACATCTAAATTCTAAATTCATGAAATTCGATAACGAAAAAAATTGTTGATTTTTTTTTTTTCTAAAAAGTTTTTTACATCAATTTTTAATACTTACATATGTGTATTGTTATTTAATGTTACCAATATAGGTAATTCTAATTGAAATTTTTATTTATTTCTCTTTTCAGGTAAGTAATTGAACATTTAATTGTGAATTTTGGAAGAAATACTTATACATAATGTATGAATGTAAGTATATGTTTGTGTTTTAATATATATAGGTACATAATATCTATATTTAAATGTCTGTAAACGTGATTACATAAAAATAACTTTATTATGTTCTGGTTATTTTTAGTTAATTTATCTTACACAATTTAATCTAATATGACCTAAATTGAAATTGACTGTCTGGTTCGTAGAAAAAAAATTTTTTTTTCAAATATTACATACATTAAAACGTGTGTTATTCACTTCTTTAACGAATTTTCAATTTCAAAATTTAGAAAAAAAAAACTAATAAAGTTTTACTTTATAAATTAATTCAATATAGTTCTAATCTAATAAATACGATACTTAAGACTAGACTTAAGTTAACCTAATTTTAAATTGAAAATGATAAGAAAATATGTTTAAGATATGTTCATACACGCATGTGTATGTAATTCATATTACAGCAGTGTACTAAAAACAAGTAAAAAAAAAGGATTTCTGTTTATAACAAATAACAAAGTGAAATCATCCTTTACTTAATCAAAAAGAAAAATTCCTTTTTGACGTTTAATAAAAATGCATTTTTATATTTTCCATTCATCCGTTTTTGTTTTTTTTTTTTTGATATTTTTTATTTTAAATAAAAATATCGATTATTTTTGTATGTAATATTGTAACTTATAACAATGTAATCTATTTGATCAAATATAAGAAAAGAATGTCGAGATTTGAAAATTATTACAAAATATACTACATGTATTGCGAATATACAAAATATCTATATGTATACAGATACATCAAGTTTTAGCATAAGACACACACTTTATTTTATAAAATTATCAAAATGAAGTTTGTATGTACGTATGCATGCTGTCTATGTCTTTGACACATCAAAAAGAAAACATATAAAATAAGACACTCATATATGCATGAAAATATTATTAAAAAAAAAAAAAAACAAAGATTGAAGTGGTTGAGAATATCAGAAAAAACAGTAAATAAATAAAAATGAAAAAATTGAAGTAAAAAAAATGAAATAAAAAAGAAATCTAGGATAAGAATTTCGTTATATTATAATGTGTATGTGGAAAAACAAGAAAAAAAAAGACTGAAAACGAAAAACAAAAGTAAAATAAAAAGCTTCAAAAAAAAAACTGATTTTTTTTCAATTTTTCCATATACATATGTACGTATGTATATGTTTTCCTTATTATTTATGCATACCCATATTTTTATATGTATGCGCTAGAATTTGGGTACCCACTCGTATATATTGTATGAACTCCAAATATATACATATGTATTTATATATTTATACATTTATATGTATGTATATTTTATTGTTGTGTTTTTTTTTTTTTTTGCATTTTATCTTGTTTAAAATCACTTAAATAAAATATGTATATATAGTATGTATATTCCTAAATAAAGCATACTTAAAAGGGTGCAGAAAAAAATAAAAAATCCGAAAATAACAGAAAGAAAATACATGAATGTACATTATATAGTACATGTATAGCATTTTCCAAATATAAAAATTCAGTGTTTAAAAGAATAACATAAAATAAAATAAATAAAACCAGGATTTGAGGATTATTCAAATTTTAACCTTTGAAATACAAAAAAAAAATTCTTTTTTATTTTTTTAAAAAGTTTCAAACGGACAGAAAACATTTAATTGTATTAATTTTAAACATATTGAAAAAAAGTAAATTTTATTATAAATTTTTTATTTCATACTAAATCAAGGATAAAATTTTCAAATTAGGATTATATTGATTCGTATGTATTTTTTGGAATTTTTTGTTTTATTTTAAAAATTATTCGTTGATTTAACACAAATCAGACAAGTAAAATACCCTGTAATAATTTGTATTGTACATTACATACATACATATGTATGTAAGTACATATATAGCCTAATGTATATTTGACATTAATGAACTTACATGAGTTGTTGAATGATTGCTGCGCCTATGTACACGAATAAAAAAAAATCCACATGAGGATATCATATTTTCCTTCTCTTTACATTACAACTACATGTGTATGTATGTATGTTTACGCAGTTTATACGTACATGTTTCAAGGATGTTTACTCTTACATTTATGTCATGCATAACCAAATTCAATTTTTTATACTTTCATTTTCATTTTTTCAATCTTTTTTTTTCTGTTTTATGTTTTCAAATTTTTTCTTGCTAAGGGAAAATACATCAGAACGATTTTTCTTACTTTAACGCATACATATGTACATATGTACATACATACATACATACGTTGATATGCGTATGTGTATAAGTGTGTAATATGTATACATGAAATTTTATTTGCGTCAGCAATTTAGAAAGGATCTATTTCAAAACTTCTCATGACGCATAGATAGGTGAATACATTATCATCTCCAAAAAGAGAGAAAAAAAAAAAAAGAAAATCCCGAAAGTTTTTTGTTTTGTTTTTTCTTATTCATCTATTCATTGTCATTCAGTTATTCCATCAATCTTATATCCATTTTATCGTCTGCTTCGAAAATATTTTCATAACACAATGTATTTATATGTATCTCTTCTTCATAAAAACAAAAATGAAAATGGAAAAATGCTAAGGTTTCCTACAATGAATTCAATCCATTATAATAAGTAAATATATACACACATATGTATGTATATGTGTAAAATAATATGAATATTCCTATGTACATTAGGAGCATATTCAACAAGAATACAATTTTTTTTGACTTTTAAGTGCTTCAAGAAAAATCATAACAAAAACATACAGCCTGTTGTTGGATGATGAAGAACATTTTTGGAACTTTATTATTATTATTATTATTTTTTTTTTTTTTAGATAAAAAAGTCTGGAAAGAATAAATGTATGTATGTATGTGAATACAAAAATGAAATATCTATGCATTTTAAAAAACTTTTTGAATATGTCATTCCCTTTCAAGCATCTAAAAAATTTGATAATATACACAGGTACATTTATTTATGCATACACACATATATCTAATTGTGCTTTCATTTTTATTTGTGATACGTTATCACTTTTCACTAAGAAAAATTTTTAAATTTTCTTTTTTTATTTCATAAAGATTTTTTTTACAAAAAATGTATTTTTCTTCTTTTTTTTTTTTTTAAATTATGTATTATAGAATGTAATATTTAGGATATAACAAATTTTTGTAAACAAAATATGTTAAAAGAAAAAGAAATAGAAACAAATTCACTTTTATTATGATTAAATGCTGTGACACAATCTGTATAATTATGCATAATTTTTTTTTTTACTTTTTTTTTGCCAAATAAGTGGATTGTAAATAAGTACATATATACATATGTATATATGTTTGTACATCTATAAGATTTTTTAGAATAATGTCATGAAAACCTTTTCATAAAAAATTTCATATACGAATTTATGAAAAGTGTATGTATGAATGCATAATAAACTTTCATTATTCTTTGGTTAAACATCATGTACATTTATATTGTATATAATAAAGTATATAAACTGGTATAAACAAATACTTGAAATATTCCCTCATATTATATGAGATACATAATGAAGACATGACTTGGCGTTCCTGTCAACTTCTCAAAAACATAATTAGTCGAAAATTTTTGTGTGTACACGTTTTCACAGTTGTTGTAATATAATTATTTACTGTATAATATTCATGATATGATAACATGGAGTGATATAAATATATACATATGTATGTATTTAAATTTGTATACATATATAAAGTAGGTGGTTGGTTTTAGAAGAGTCTACAAACATAATTTAACTGAAATAATGATATAATAATTTGTTGCTGTTGTCATTATTATTATTATTTTCAAAACTTAAAACATTTTTTTTTCTTTTATGTATAAAACATAATATACCTATACCATAGCATATGTAAAAGATATATACAAGAACATAAACACATATTTCCATTCTCGTATACTCACATCATGTACATCCATACAAATGTATGTATGTATTTATGTGTAAGAGAAAATAATTGTATATCTTTGTGGTACATTACATTTACATATACAATACATGTTTAAATAAAATTAAAATAAGATATTCTATCAAAGAAGAATATATTTTAGAGATTTCATATTTTGGTTGTATATGTTGCATAATGTTGATACAGTAACAAACAAACAAAAAAAAAAAAAAAGAAGAAGATGAAATGATGATTACATGATGATGATGACATGATGCTTTTAATGCTCATATCAAAAAAATATAGTATAGTGAAAATGAAACTGCACACACTTCTAAAACATACCACACATAACATAGGTTCATCATACATGAAGAATTTTTAAATAATTTTCATGAAAAACATGTAATGTGTAATATAATATAACGTACAAGTTAGATCATAAAAAGGGATATTAGATACGTGTATAATATTTCATTTACACATGTATAATACATATGACTATACATTTAAGCAAAAATATATCTAAATACAATATTGTATGTATGAAATAAAATTTTATAGACACGCATGCACAGACATTAAATTTCAAAGCAATAATCAAATCTAAAAATTATTCACACTTTTCGCTTTATGCTCACATAATTGTTTTTAGTGAAAGTTTTTCTAGAATGAGACTTTCAAGTTTAAAAAAAACAAAAAAAAAGAAAAACCTTTGGGAAAATATACAAATATACAAAAATATGTAAGAAAGATATACACAAATGTAGACACGTCGAAAACAACAACAATTTATTAAATTATTTCCTTCTCAAGGTTATTTTCAAATTTCATATACATACGAGTACATTAGTGAACACACGTAAGTACATATTAAGTTCATGTATTAAATAACCAAAATAATCAAATGTACAATGTCCTTGCTAAATATATGAACTTACACATACTAGTACAAAAGCACAGCTTTTACTTTAAAAAAAAAATTAAACCATTGATTTATTTTAAAATCAAAATGATAAAATCGTGTAGTATGATCATAATAAATCACTTATTTTATGTACTTATTGTATTTACCATCTTTTATAGCAAAAAAATAAAAAAATAAAAACAAGAAGAAAATTACTAAATATAATTTAACTTCATACATACGTAATTATTACCACAACGGCAATTATAGCTAATGATTTTATTTATTGTGCTTTTCATTTTATTATACATGTATGTACCATGTATGTATGTATATAAATATTTTCTACCTATAAATTATTATTATTGTTGCTATTATTATTACATAACTATTATTATTCATTGTGTTTAAGGTATAATTATCTTTATACTATTATACATACGTATGTACATAAAATCATGCATAGATGAAGTATATACACTAAACATTTCGTTAAATATAATAGGAAAAGTTGTTATCTCAATTGGTTTCTAACCCTTCTTACACGATATATATTATTCATATATATACGTATTGTACGTGTATAAATGTAGACATTCTAAAATTTATATGTATAAAAAAAAAAAGAAATAAAATATTTATACAAGCAAATGTTTATACGTATGCCATAATTGATTATTATTACTATTATTGCCATTATTGTTTATTATATAAAATACCGATTATATTTATTTTCATTGTCGCCAATATATTCATACTTCATAAATATAGATATACACATACATACATATATCTATTATTATCCTTAATTTCCTTTTTCTTTCATTCTATTTGATTTTATCATTAATTTTTTTTCAATTTAATGTATCTACACCTACGTATATTACCTTTCTCTTATGTATATGTATATAAAAAAATAACGAGAAAAAATTCATAAGTACTTTTTCATACATATGTATAATAAATAAAAACAAATTTAATATAGAAAATATGTAATAAAAACAAACCTATAAATAAATAAAAAAAAAAAAAACAAATACTATTCGAAATAATGAATTGTTGAAACATTTTTGAAATTTTTCTTTTTATTAACCTAAAATGATAAGGTTGCGTGTTAAATGACAATAATTAAAATTATTTTATTTATTTTGTTTCTTATTTTTATTTTTTCAAAAATTATATTTTTTCGTTTGTCGAAAATTTGTGATGTATTTAATTAACAAAACAAAAAAAAAATAATAATAATAGTAATAAGTTAGGGGAACGCATATATGTAATATACCAAAAATTGTCTAAAAAAAAAAATTTTTTTTTTCCAAATTATTTTAAGTGTTTACGTTCATATAAGCAAATAATAAAATAATGTAATTTGAATTAATAAAATGTTAAAAAGAGGAAATGAACGAACTAATATATAATGGTCATCATATAATATGAAAAACAAAAATATTTTTTATTGTTTTCCTGATGTTTTATGGTAGTTATTTTTAATGACGAAATCTTTTAAGTAAATTAATATTTGTAGAACATGAACTACACCATAATAACATATAGCTTACTCATGCATAGTTTAAATTGTGTTACTTAAACAAAAAATTTCAAATAAAACCATTTTATTCATTTATTTAATATTACAACTTTCGACATATATTGATTACAATTTTTCGTTTAACTTTTTAAAAATTGATTACTTAAAATTATGTCTCAGAAGAACTATACAGTTAATATGAAAACATGATTCTAGAGAAAATATTTTCAAATATGAAAAATGCTAGTCTTTGTTATTCATTCATATTTAATAATTTCATATGTACTATATAGTAAAGTGAAATTCATGTATTTTTTTTCAATATAAAATAACGATCATTCTAATATAAATATAAAGTTTTGACAAAAATTTCATAATGTATATTGATTTATTATTTAACATTTTTATTTATTTAGTTTCTTCTTCATTTTTTTTTCTTATTTTTTAATATTCTGTTCATTTTGTATGCTTATGTGCACATGTGTGATAATAGAGTAAGAAATATTTATAAAATAAAAATTATTTTTATTCGTTTCAATATTTTATTAAGAAAAACATATCAAATTTTTATCAATACAATAATGTATACATGCATATATGTACATATGTACGTATACATGATTGTATTTATATGACTGTAAATTTAAGCACAAGACGATAATAGGAGTAACGAAAACATATTACAAAAATTGGAAGCATTTTAAATTTATTTTTTTCAATATATGTACATACATTATTTTTTTTTTTTCGTAAAAATTTACAAAATACGATGAAATATTTTCAATTGTAGTATGTGCACGTATTATATATATATATATATATATATATATATATATATGTATATACATAGTACATGGCATCTCGTATAATACGATGGTAAATACGTACTAACCGATGAAAATTCCTTCATTTTTTAATGTTGGTTATAATATAGAAAATTGAATTTTCAAAATTTTAGTAACACATCTGTAGCTTTTCAACGCTACACAAATAAATGTAAACGATGTGAGTTGTTTGCAAAGGATATTCATTTAATTCAAATTTTATTCCAATTACTGAGATTTTGTTGATTGATTTTCATATTTCTATTTCATATTGAACGGTAGTTTAGAAATGTATAAAAGAAAAACTAATTAATTACATTAAAATTTATCTTCTTGTAAAAAACAATATTAAATAGTATTATGTTTCTTCATTTCTTCAATATTTCAAGTATCAAAACGATAAAACTGTAAAGGATTTTTTTTTCTTGTCTTAATACAAGTAAAGTTTCGAAATTCACCGGTTCTCTGTTACTAATATTTTATCTCAACTAAACTACAAAAAGGAAATTCAAACAATTGCTATTTGCTATACAAATACTTTGGAAATTAAAAAAAACAAAAAAATATTAACTCAAAACAAAACAAATATAAAGATAACAAAAGAAAAACAATCAATTTAATCGTTAAAAATATTCGTTTTATTTTGCTTTCGTTTTGATTTTTTCTTCATTTTGTTTTTTTCTTCATTTTGTTTTTTTTTTTTTTTTGTTTTTTCAAATAGTTACATTGTAGAGTATATGAAACAGCTTTTTTATATCGATTAATTTAATTGAAAATCAACACATTCCGAAATTTTTGTAAAGTTTGGCTTTTTTATTTTTTTTTCTGTATCGTATATGCTTTTTTTTATATATATACTTTTATTTTATATATTCTGTTCTTTTAATTTTGTGAAAAAGAAAAACAATGTTTCACTTTTATTTTGATATATTGAATAGATAAACACAAAATCTATCAATCAATTGTAAATTGATAGGGTTTAATAAAAATTTATTGATAAAATGAAACAAAAGTTAAATGAAGAACAAAAAATGAATAAAATTTGAAAAGGAAGAAAATAAAAAATGAAAGATGAGAAGAAAAATATTGTATTCAATAAATGAAAATTAATCAAAAAAAAAAAAGAAAAAAAATTGAAAATATAAAAGGAAAGCAAAAAAATAAGGTCAACAAAAATACAAAGGGAAAACATTTAAAGTAGGGTCATCAATTTTCAAATTTTCTTATATGTATCTAACTTCTCCCGTATAAAACCTTAAGCTTCAAAATCATCAGGCAACTAAAGTTTTGAATTAAATTTATTTTCATTTATTGTGTTTATTTAGTTTTTTTTCTTTTTTTGCACTGCATGATTTCTTTCCGTTTCTTAGTATTATGTTTTTTTTATATATTTTTACTAAATAAATAGATTTTTACAGGACAGGTATCTATGTACACATATGAGTATACACAGCATGCACATATTGTCAATATCAATTTCTCATTTCTTATTCTTATATCCATCCATGTAATATGTATCTTTTATTTTTTTTTCTTTCTTTTTGTTTAGTATACACACACACATACACCTAATATACCTTTATATTTTTCTTTTAGTTATTATGTGAAACGTGAAACTTTTCTAAACCGATCTTCTTCAACAAAGACTTGACAATTTTCCAATTGATAGAATTCAAAAAAAAAAAAAAACATGAAAATGAAAATTGTGGAAATTGAGAGTTTTCCATTTCTACTAAAAAGAAATTGTATTCTTTTATCCGGTTTCCGGTTATATACATAAATATATACATACATGTGTATACCTGTGCACGTACATATATCCAAAACAGTCAGAACAAGCCATCCAAAAGTACAGGAAAAAAAAACAATAACAACAAAAAGACAACCGATGAAAAACGAAAAATTTATTTTCATATTCTCCTTCTCCATACAAAATTTGATAGTCAAATCAGCCCACAATTTACCATACCAATAAAGTGAAAATGTCTAGTATATACGTATTTGTATGTATAAAAATAAAATAAAAAAGTAAATGATAACTAAAATAAGGACTAAAACAGTCGACCAAACATTTCACCTCAATTCTACATTGTGACAGTTGTAGTTGTAGTACAATCAAAACAAGCATAGATAGGATAGTTTTTTTTTTAAATAATGTAAAACGATAGTTGTAAAGTATTCAGCATGTTGCCACGTTTCTATATAGAAATTTTATATTAGTGCCCAAGTATAAAAAGGATAAAAGATGATAGTATGTAGTAAGTTTAAATCCGCGTACAAACAAAAAAAAAAAAAAACAGGAACGTTTTTACAAGCCAAACACTATGTATTTGTACTATATACATATATGTACGTATGTACGTAGAATGAATTTTTAAGGTGCTGAACTTTTACATCCACACACCGTCATAGTATTGTATTTGTATAGATGTTTACACAAGAATCTATCCATAAAGATAGAAATAAACTGTTTTCATCCTCATCACCATTATTGTTGTTTTTGTACAAAAGATGAATATTCTTGATAGGTGATGGTGTGTAGGTGGATTGTATTTAAAAAAGAAAAAGAGTTCAAGAACAGGAATGAGTATACTTCTAGTATAAAATATACACACATCACAAATAAGAGTACTATGTATAAAATTCATCCATTCAGTTGAGTAAATTTTTATGTTTATTTTGTTGAGCTATTCACAGCATGTTTCCTCATCGGTAAACTCTCCATGTCGCCATTAGCAAAAGTTTTAATTTTGCCAAAGATGGTGTATGGCTAAATATTTATTGTAACTGTAAATATATGTAACACTTTATATATAAATAATGTATTCTGTATAATGTGTTATAGTAAATGAATGCACACAAACGTGCATATATTCAGAAGGATGAATGAATTGTAAATTTTTATATAAAGTTTATGCGTATCCATACATGTATATACATATGTATGTACATAAATAACGTATATGCATATTGCACATACTTTTGAACTTTTTAAAAGAAGTGAAATAATAATGATAAGGATATAAGGGAACAAACTAGGATAAAGTTTAATACACTTAAATTTAGTTTGCGTGAAAACATTGACTAATGTGCTGTGCAGGCAACTTTAGTCAGTTAACTGTTATAGATTGTATAGTTAGTTAGATGCCCAGTTTAAAAATTTTCACATTACTGTTTTTTTTTATATATATAACTATACACAGTTATTACAAACATGCTTTTTCTTCGTCTTCTTTTTTTTTTGCTTTTATTATTCCATTCCAAAATCACCTAAATTCGATTCTTTAAAAACATGGTATGTTATACACCTTTTAATATTAGCCATTCTCACTAAACATACTTCCTTATACACTTGATTTTAATGTGTACATACATACGTATGTATGTATGTATGTTTGTGCATATTAGAAAATTGTTAAAATGTTAAAAGTATTTTTATATGCGAAACGAATATTTTAAAAGTCTTCGTTTCGGTGTTACTTTCTTCTTTTCATTTTAATGTTGTTGTTGTTTTTTTTCATTTATTTTTTTTTTTTTGCTTTTTGGTTCACATTTAAATGGATGGTGTGGTAAAGATTGTGCATGGATCCATTACTTCAGGCCTGATAAGAATTTAATTTCCTGTTACAAGGATTTTCTTTTATTTTGCTTTCGAAAATTAAAAGAATTTGTAAAAAAAAGGAACTAAAATTAAAATGAAAAACACAAAAAAAAAGAACATGAAATAGGTGTATATATACATAGTCTATTTCAATTGCTTTCTATGCTTTTTAACAAACATGTTTTGTGTATTTTCAGCAATGTTTCTTTTTTGCTTTTCATTTTTTTTTTTTTTTAACATTTTACAATACCATGACGTTCATGCATGACAATGAGGTTGTACATACAATACATATACATATTACAAATGAATAAATGAAATTAATACATATTTTCCATGATTCGAATATAATTTTGTTTTTATTGAATTAGCATTTTCTAATGCAAAAAATATTTATAATATGACATGCCACATGCATAAATTTTCAAATATGATTTAAATATAAATTGTGATTTTAAATAAAATTTTATTTGTGTGTGTATAAATACAAATGTATGTACATATGTATGTCTTTAAGGAAAAATTCCCATTTTTATAACTGTTTTTTATCCGTTAATGCCATTCATATATCAAAACCAAAACAAAAAAAAAAAAAAAAACACAAAAAACAAAATTGCTTATAATCTTGCTACATATCAGGCATATATCATTCATTTTTTTGTTTCAAATAAAATAAAAAAAATGGTAAAGAGGAAAAAAAAAGCAACTAAAATTGCTGACAATGTCGAAAATTCGAAAGATATTTTACGTTTTATTGTATGTACTATATGTATGTACATTTACATGTGTACGTATAACACAAAAGAAAATTTTAAGAAAATTGAAAATCACAAAAAATTTGAAAAGAATTCAAATTCTTATTTATTGTAAAAAAGAATTTAAAAAAAAAACCGATTTAAATAAATTAAATAGTAAAATGTCAAAAAAAAGTAGAATAGAATTTGAAAAAAAGGAAGATAAGATTGGTCAAAATATAGCAATTGATGTATCCAAATGTTGATGAGGGAAAAATGAATAAAAAAAATAAATGCAAAACAATTTTCAGTATTCTGATGATAATAGATATGTAAATGCAATACGTACATACGTATGTATAAATTCAATGATAAAATGATTATGGTATAAGATTTTTCATTAGTAAAATGATGAAGATAATTAAAATAATTTTTGAAAAAAGAAAAAAAATAAAAAAATTTCTCCAATTTTCTCTGTTCATCATTTAAATATTTTATTTTTGTGCTTTGAATTGAAAAAGCCAGTTGGCTTTTCTTTATTCCTAGATACTCAGATAGTACTAGATACTGCTACTGTATATATATTATTAGGTACTACTACTGTGATACCACTAGATGTATTATTTTCATAACCTTTGCTTGTGTTTTGAAAATCTTGATTAATACTAATATCTTTTTCATGTAAAAATATTAGTTTTTATTAAGCAGCAATTTATGAATTTTAAAATTGTTTTTACTTACATTTGACTTTAAATTAACATTCATACGTAGATCAGGAAATTTGCATTCATACATAACAATATTAAAAGTAATTCTTCATTTCGATAACTCATAGTGATTTATTATTGTAATATATAATTTGAAATCGTAGTATATACTCGGAAAATTTCAAAACTTGACGTATTTGTAAACCACCCGTTTATTTTTTCTTCCACCTACTTCTTTTCTACAAAAAAAAAAAAAAAAAAAAAAAAAAAAAATTGTACCCAAAAAAATCATTACTATCAGTTACATGCCAAATCCACTCTATTGAATACTTGACAAGTACAAGTGTCAAAATACTATGCAAATATCATTTGCGACACAAATTGAATTATTGAAAACAGTCATATTTTTTGTTATTCTCAACAATTTTAGTTGTTTAGCAATAAAGTAAATAAATGAATTGTTAAACAAAATCTAAACTACATGCACAATATTGATTTTGCATACTACATATGTACATACATATATTTTTGAATAAAAAAAATGTAAAAATAAGATAAAACAAATATACTGATCTAAGGATATTTTTATTTCTAATGGTTCATATAAACACAATTTTCTGTAAATAATTACTGTTATTGTTGTTAATGTTGTTTTCCTTATCTTTTTATTTACCCGTGTTTTCAAAATAAAAGCACAAAATTAACGATAAGAAACTACATAGAACAAAAAGGATAATATTTGATATCGTATCCCAGTCACATTACGTATGTACATATGAGATCATTATTTAATTCTATGCTATAATAATGTAAACAACATACACAAATGATATTATGTATTGTATATACTGGGTTTTTTTTCCAGCAGATTTTCATACGTATGTATGTATATATTTTCAAAAGATTTTTAACGAATTGATCTGTTCTCGATTTTCAATGTTTATTATTATTATAGCATCCATTCTCATTAGATTGGTATTCAATTGTCTGAACCAATTTGAAAATTGTGAATTCAATCGTAAATAATAGCAAAAATATGTATGTACAAGTATACACATGTATGCATGTTTATCTTTATTTACATGTATTTGTTTGTACGGACTCACTCACGTATAGTAATTAAAATTAAATGTTCATATATACATATGTACATTGATACATAAAGTATGCGTATTAAAAATACACTTACACTAAGAAAAACAATCTACTTCACATTAAGTGAAATATACACAACTTGTACAGAATTATACACATACGTTATGTGCATATGTGAATTCTACTCTCAATAAATATGAGAATAAGTTGTCTGATTTTATTAATAAACATTCTTATTTTTATTATTTTTGCTGTTATTTTATACCTTATTATTTTACTATATTTTTCTTTTTGCTTTTTCATTTAATTTACTTGTTCATGAGTTTGTTTGTTTGTTTGTTTATCTATTTATTTTACACTTACGCAATGAAAGAATTTTATAGAAAAGGAAAAAAAAAAAGAAAAATATTAAAAGACATGAAATGAACGTAAAGCAAAGCAAAAAAAATCTAAAATGTACATCGAAATCAGATCATATTATTGACTTTGTCATTAAATTGAAACACAGAAAAATACATAAAATAATACAGAAAAAGTGAAAAAATCTCAAGCAAATACAATACCGGGTAATTTTTGTTTTTCTTTAAACTGCTTGTTTATTTCATTTTTTATATCACATTTATTGTTGTTTCTTATGAGAATTCTACAGGATTAAGAGAATTTTTACTACTTATTTATTTTTTATTTTTCATTTTTTTTTTTTTTTTTATAGATACATATAATGTATGTGCACATATATACAATACGGTGGCAAAAGAATTAAATATTATTTGTTTTTAGATATATGTATATGTATGTAGTATAAAAATTAATATTATTTTCGTTATTGAAGAAAAAAAAAAAGAAAAAACAGTTCAAACTTTTTTAGGTACATTAAACTCGTATTGTGATAATAATTTTATTTATTATATCAACCCTATGATTATACACATACACAAGAGTTATTTCTACATGCACATTTATAACTTAAATGATATAAACACATAATAAATAAACAACATTTACACATTTCATTAAATCAACAACGAATTAAAATCTTTCGATAAATACTTTCAATTTGAACTATATAAATTGTATATTTTCTTTTATTTTATGATTTTATGGATTAAAATTATAGATTCTATCCTATATGGATATATAAATATGTATGTGTGTACATAGCTTTCAATTTTTATATTGTGAACAATATTATTTTGTATACATTTTCATTTTTAACGAGTAAAAAATTTTCATAAAATTTATTTTTCATTTTTTCATTTTCTTATATTTTTAAAATTGATATTCTTTGGTGTATAAATACTAAATATACACTTTGATAAAGTAAACAAATATAAAAAAATAAATAAATAAAAGAAAAATAATTTATTCTTTTATCCTGGTAATAAAATGAAATTATTGAATTTTCATAATCCTTAAAGAAAATAATTTATATCACTGATATTAGATAGTGAATGAATGATATGCCATTATAATAATTACAATTTTCCTTTTTAATACTCTTTTCTTTATTTAATATTTGACAATTTTATTACCAAAAATATCTTCAAGAGTATCATGATGCAATTAACAATAATGGGTCTGTATTTTGTTTTATAAAATTGTATATGTATAAGATAATTCTTATATATTGTGTTACACAATACAAAATAAAATATGTATATGTATATAATGTATGTATGTATATATACAATATGCTTTAAAATTTTATTATTAAAGGAAAATGTAATTCATTACCTATATAATTTTCTTCCAGATTCTTTTTTTTAATCATAATATCAAATTATACAGTGTATAAATGTGTAAATATGTAAATATAAAATTACTTTATACGGTTTTTCCTTTATGTTCTTATTAGTATGTGTATGTGTGTTATATTTGTATTTTGGAAATTATGATAATAATACAATATTTGGTTTCCTACATGTATATCTACATATAAGTTGATATAAGTATATGCAAATGTATATATTATTTTATAAATTAAAATTTTGAAATCATTCATGAATGTATTAATTCATCATCGTCACCATATCGTCATTATTATTGCATTTTATCTTTTAATTTTTTAATTTAAATGGCGTCATCATCATTATCGTTATTATTATTATTATTATAATCATCATCATCCTTGTCATAATAATTATATTTTATATTATTTCTATTATTACGAACATATATGTATATATTCTCGTATATATGCATATATACACATAAGCATCAAGTATTATTATTGTTGTTGTTGTTATTATTATTACATACATATTATTATGATTATATCATAATAATACGAAAATTTAAGTTTATTTACATTTCCTTCAAAATATTATTTCATGTATAATATATTGAAAATAAAATGAAATGAAGGGTGTTTTATACAATATTGTATATAAAATAAATGTTATAAACAAGTTTATAAAGTAATGTACATATAAGTATATACATATAAGTACATACGAAATATATCTACAATCTATGTATAGTTATTTAGACATATGTATGGATGTACATATATAGAAAAAAAAATTATGTCAACACATACAAATATATATGTATATGTACCTACGTATAGAAATATTCATATACAATTTATTATAGAAAATTTTCATATACAATTTTTCAATAATGTTGACATAAGAATTCGCAAATGAAGTAAACATTATTGTCGGCTTTTGGCAAAACAAAATTATCCCACTGAGATATACACTATATTATAATATTATGTATTTACAATTTAGGTTATATAACATAACGTATTATTTACTATCGTTGTTGTTATTATTATTATTATTTTCATTTTTTGTTTATTTTATACAATTTTATGCGTAAACACGAGAATATTTTTAGTACATACAGAGTAAAGTGAAAATTTTGTGTTTTTCTTATTTTTCTGTTTTTTTTTTTCTATTTATTTTGAATGAATTTTAGGGTGTTATCTAACATTATTTGAATATGAACACCAACTAAAGTATGTGTAAATATACGTAAACATCATTATAATATATATTTCATATATATAATAACGTACCAATATTATATACATATATGTACATACGTATATCTAAAGAAAAATAATATATATATGTACGTATGTGTGTTGTATTATTGACAAATATATGTACATATTTCATTAAGTATTAAAACATAAAAATGACAAATAGAAAGTGTCAAAAAAAATTTTTTTTCTTCTTCAAAATTTCCATGATATAATAAGAAAAACAAAATCAATCATACATGTATGTAAATATTTCTATATTGCATGTAATGTACATATATAAATATGTAAAATAAGAATTTTGTTATTAAAATTTTTTCATTCGAGCAGAAAATTTCACATTAAATTGATTTAAAAAAAGATAATATATAAATACTTCAATTTCCCTTTACAAAAAAAAAAAAAAATGTACCACTAATGGTTTAAAATTTATTTTAGGATTGCTGTTATTTTGTAAACAATATATAAAAAAGCAAAAATTGTGAAAAACCTATATACGTACATACATATATGTGCTTCACATGTGTGCGGTATTTAATTAAGTGAAATTTTATCCATTAAAATGTAGAAACTTTTGTATTATATCGTCGTAGAGCGTCAATTTTTATGCAATTAGGTACATTCCCCAATGTATATAGGTTTATAGTTTTTATCAATATCCTTTCATTAAATTTATATATGTACTTATAAATTAGTGTAGCTTTTCCTACATTTCTAAAACGTAGAAGAATTTTTCCATTTGTGATGTACACATGTGAGTACTTCCTTCAGATATATGTATGTATATACATAGCTTCATAGGTCGACTTATATACATATGAATATGTGTGCGTGTTATGTAAGTGTTATTCCTTCAGAATGATACTCAAAAATTTATTGACACTATGTATATGTAGTGTAGTGTATATATGTATATGTATTGAGCTTATGCACATCAACACACATATCTGTATGTAACTTCTTTATCATCATCACCATCATCATTTTCGTTATCTTTATATTCTCTACATCTCGTATGTTCTTTATGTATTGTTATAACATTGTGGGGTATATCATATCATATTTTATCATACACAAAAAAAAAAAAAAAAAAAAATGAAATAAATAAATAAAAGAAAAAAGGACATAAAGTATTAACCTGAAAGAATATTCTTTTCCTTCCAAAAATTTTTCTTTTTCTCTTTTTTTTTATGTTTTCTATATTTCTATTTTTTTTTTTTTTTTTTGACACTTTTTCACATATACATATATTCTTTTGTATTATCTACCATATAATACGTTATAATTTTTATTTATACGTATTCTGAATTGTGTATCTTGTATAACGTAAAATCGCTACCGTTCATCATTTTCTTCTCTTCTAAAAAGATATACTTAAATGAAAAAATGTTTATAACAAGTAAATGAAATAAAAGTAGATAACAAAAAAATGAATAACCCTTCCTATATTACATGTGTATGTATTCTAGCTGATTTTTCTAAATTGGTTTTCTTCTAGTTTTTACTATATTTTTATTTGTTCCTTCTTTTTTTTTTTTTTTGCTATAATTTTTTTTTTTTTTATCTATGTGACTTGTTTTCTTTTCATTTTATTTTTGACATTTGTACTCGAATATACATATAAGATATTATTTTTGTAAAAAATTAAAAAGATATAAAAAAAAACTGTATACAGATAAAAAAGAAAATAGAAAATTGAGATAAATGAAAAAAATTTCAAGAAAAATGAAAATGAATACGATAAGGTGTCAATAATAATTAGTTTTGCTTTTTATCACTTTTTAGTTTTTTAGTTGTTTTTCTTTTGTTTAATTTTGTACACGTTTAAATCAGTCGATTGTTTTGTTATATTTTACACGCATAAATATACTCATTTGTACATATAATGTGTTCACATTTATAATTAAAATTTATCCTTTTTAAGCTTTTCTTTTTATTGTATTTGTTCGATGGTTAAAAATATTCAAGAATTAAAAGGATATCTTTATTTAAAAAAGAAAAATGTAGTATGTGTATGAAAAAACAATTTTTTTTTTGTTTCCATTATCATTATTATATCTAACACAAAACAATAACATGAAGGACTTTTAGAAAAAATAAAACGAAGCCGAAACTATGACAACGTTGAAAATTGTTTTCCTTTGTTTTTTGGTACATTTTTTATGACAACTTTGAATTCCTGTGTGTATACCACAATATGACATATATGTACACACATTCGGAAAACATGCTCTTTTGGACCAAATTAAAATAAAAAACAAAAAAAAAAAATAATAATAATAAAAATTGCGATTGTTTGATATAATTACGACAGTCATTAACTGAAAAGGGTTATTAGTCGTAAATATAGAAGAAACGAATAAAACACGAAATAAGATGAAAATCCCATTTTTGTTTTTAATACACATTCAGTAACGTTGATGTGCATTTGAAAAACAATAACAAAAAAAAAAAAAAGAAATAAAAAGAAACGATGAAATTTTGACTATTAAACAAAAACAAATTAATGAAAATTTAAAAAATAAACAAAACAGGCTGCAAAAAAGGCATAGAAGGAAATTTTTCTTTTATCGTATTTTTTGTTTAATTCTTTTTACTTTGTTTTTGTTTTCCTTTATTACAAATTTTTTCATATTTTTATTTTTTAAATTAATGAAGAGAATAACTAACAACAACAACACAAAAACAACAACAACAATTTATAAAACCATCAAAAAGAAAAAAAAACGTAAAAATTTTTCACATAAAAAAAGAAAATTTACGTCCATTGAACTTCATTTTATGCTCTGTGTATATTATTTATATTAATTAAACAAAAAGCAAAAAAAAAAAAAATAAATAAATAAGTATATGCAACAACAACTGGGAAAATATAAAGAAAACCTAAAAAGAATAAAAGAAAATGTGTTGTTACGTTTTTTTTTTGTTCTGTACTCGTACCTTTACGCTTGACTTAATCCTTAATATGTCCTATAATACGTACTAGGTAGGCATGATTAATTTTCCTCTCGTTGTTTTTGGTTTTTCTTTTTTTTTTCTTAGTTTTTAATATGTCTTTTATTACTTTGTTTTTATATATGTACATAATATTTTCATTGTATATTTTGTACCATAATATTTGGTTGGTACTCATGTTGTTTTCGCTTCCTTTTTTTATATTGATGATGGTAGCGTTGTTGCTGCTTTTTAATTTAATTTCTTTTTTTTTCTTGTTTTTTTTTAAATTTATTTTTTACCATGTTTTTACCATTACATATACATATAAATACACATATCCATATAGTGTACACTCATTAATACATACATATGTACAAACATACATACTCGTACATATGATGTACGTATACTACCGTCAAACCAATTTCACACGACTGAACGCACTTCATTTACACTTTATCCGTATTTAATTATGATTGCTTGATTCTGTTTTGTTCTTGTTGTATTTTATCTCTAGATTATACATATATTATGTCTGTATATCTATATCTGGCTACATTTTCATTTTCGTTTTCGTTCTCGGTTTTTTTATAGCTATTATTTTGTTGTTTTTCTCATTTTTACATATACGGGTTAAAAATTTACTGTGTGTATGTAAATTTAAATAGAAGAAAAATAAAATAATCGTTATTTTTTTTTTTTGCATTATTTTATTCTTGCGTTACTTTTAAATTCATTTTTCGCCTACACATTATTATCATCGTCATCATTACAAATGCAATTTATAAATTGTATTTAAATTTACACTTGCCTTTGTCCATAATCATCATCATGGTCATCTACCCACCCACTAACATGTACTAACAACTTTCATTTTACGATAGAATTTTATAAAATGTTTACTATGAAGATTATGCATTTACTTTGTAATATACAGAAATAGCGTATTGTTAAAAAAAAAAATAACGTAACCAGTGCTATCGTTTTGCTAAAAAAATTTACTGATTTTTTATGTCTGCATTTAATTTGATGTGTATTACTTTTATTTTTAAATGTAATCGAACAAACACAAATTATTAATAAATTTGCATTTAAATATAGTGTACAGAACAGGAGTACCATTTAAAAAATATAAGAGGATTTTTTTTTTAAATGTACTATGGTACTATACTGCTTTCAAATTTTGGAAAACGATTGCATTGGTCGCATAATAGTAATACACTGAAATTTGAAAAAAGTTCATTCTCTTTTGGTTTTTTTTATTATTCATTATCTTCTTGTACCTATAATATACATATATTTATGACATGTGTACATGTGATATAATGTGTAATAAAATGTACGATACTCGTACGGTTAAAATTGATAAGCGATCTTGAAAAATTTTTCAAAATGTCAAGTGAACTCTATCCAATGATTAATTCAAAAACAAAACAGAAAAAAAAAACATTTTTTTTGTTGTGTGCACTAGTACATAATGCCTACATGACATGAATTAAAATTTATTCTTTCATAATAATTATGAAAAAAAAAAAAAAAGTTATGAAACTGGGATGAGAAAAAAAGGACGAAAAATTTTTCCATTTTTGTTTTTTTTTTTATATTTTCTTTGATTAGATTATACTTTACGATATGCTTTACGTTTTCTATATATTTAATATGTATGTAAAATTTTTAATTCAAATAAACTGATAATATAGTCGTTATTAAAATAAAAAACTTCTACCCGGTAGACCTTTTATCCTATAACCATAATAAATGAAAATTATTAAGTTATAAAAGTTAATAAAGAAATAAATAAAAAAAATATGTAATAAGGAATATTTAAAATTCATAAATGTTTAATTTCATTTTTATGTGTACGAATTTATCATATGTATGTATGTAAAATTATCATATATTGTTTTTAATTTTCTTCTTTTTTTTTTAAATTCATTTTTTATCGTATGTATGTACGTATATACGAGTAAAACAGGAAAATAAGAATATGAGTGAATATTCATCACCTCTTAAAAGTTATTACATAAATATGCATTTATAAGGGAATTGTTTATATGTGGCTATATTGTGTATATGTATATGCAATTGAATGAATTAAAACGACGATATATCGTTTTGATGCATACAAAACTCTATATGGAATATGAAAATGTGATATGAGTGACAAATAAAGTAAAGAAAAATAATGAAAAAAGTCATCATTGCATGCAATTTTTCTCGAATAAGTAATACACATACACATTTGCAAAATTACACTATTGGCTTATAGTGTGTACAGTACATTATAACAATTGATGTCTACGTATATAGAATTTAAAAAATAAAATTAAAAAAAAAAACTACAGGTCGGCGCCGGTCACTGTAAAAATTTTTCTTTGCACATTTGAAAAATTAAATCTTTTATTTATTTTTTATTTTTATTTTTTTATTTTTTTAAAATTCTTCTTTTTTAAAATTGCATATATGCAATATACGACAATCAACAAAATAAAAGAATTAAAAAAAATTTAAAAATAAAGGAGTACACCAACAACATCAACACCAAACACTAAACGATAATAATAACAGTAAGAAAATAAAAATTTAAATATTTTGTGCTCATTCGTTCTATGGGCATGCAAATTTCCTGGACTATCCATAAATTAAGGTGAGCATAGGTGAACATAACATGAGTTTTTTGCCATATTCAATGTATATGTATGTATATAAGTTACGTATTTGCTTTTATTATTATTTCTCTATGAATTATTATTTTTTTTTTTTGCTGTTATTCTTCTCTATATTATTTTGCATTTAATTTTAAACATTTTTTCACTTTTTTATTTTTATTGTTAGCAAGTTAAAAATTATGGCTATAGTAGTAAACAGTAGCAGTTAGTCGTATTGTAACAATTTTTTACATACACATATATAAAATATGAGCATGCATAAGTATACAAATAATTAACTACAAAGTGGTATATGGGTGGTACATTGGCTAAAAATGAAGGTTGATAAATACATATATACAAATGTACGTGTATAACATACAAAATACAATTCTAGTTAAAATAAAAAAGAAAAAAAAAAGAAATTGTCCAAAGTCATATAAAAATCATGCAAAATTAAAAGCATATTAAGCTAAATGTATGTAGTAAACTTGATGGTAGAGTAAAGTGTATGATGCATGTTATCCTATGTTTTATGTAACATGGAAAAAGGCTAAATACAGAAATTAAAAATGTTAAAAAATAAAATTAAAAAATTATACAAAAGCTTTAAAAAAAAAATAATACATGCACATGTATAAAATTTTTTTTTTTTTTAAATCCTTTAAAAATAAACATCATACGTACATACATACATAAGAGAAAATAAAGGAGTACGAAAATTACGAAAACATTGAATAAATGAAGGTAATAAACAAGAAATTAATAACATCACAAAAACAAAAAAATAAAAAAAAGAAATAACAAAATAAATAAATTAAAAAATAAAGAAAAAACATTTTTTTCTTAAGGGCTAGGCACTGTTGCTGCCTTGCGTGCTGTTATAATCACAATTTTATGTTTTCATGAAAACATGAAAAATAAAACAAAACAAAAAGAAAAAGGAAAAATAAGTAAATAACAGAAAAAAAAAAAATTGGAAAAAGGGTTGTTATTTCATGTATTTTAATAGCAACAGAATAAATGAGTGAGGGTGGACAAGCAGTAAAATAAAAAACAACAAAGAAAATATCAAAACAAAATACAAAAAATTAGAAGAAGAGAAAAGAAATTATAATGAGAATGACCGCACAGTGACCAAATAAAAACGAAACATAAATAAGAACAAAAAAAAAACAAAATAAATTTCTTGTATATATGTGAAAAATTATTTGACTGGCATTTATAATAAATTTATGTTTTTTTTTTTTTTTTGTTTTGTACATATTGCATGTAACATCATACGTATGTATGTAGATACAATATTCACATTCACGAACAGGATAATAGTTTGGCAACATTTCATATGATGACTGTTAAGATTAAATTGCACAGGAAGTTTCAACAATTTAAACGAATTATTACCCACAATTCTTGCAACAATTTTTTCTTAGATTTATTATTATTTTTTCTTTCGCTTTTTTCCTTCACCCTCATTCTCTGGATTTTTGTTTCGTGCATTTTTTGGATATACCTTATGAATTTTCATCACAAGCAGAAACAGAAAGAAATAAAATATAGAAAAATATGCAAAATATGTGGAAATGAAAAAGAAAACAAAAATTAAAATGTTGATAAACGATGAGGTCAGTTGGATTAACTAAAAAACTTTCACTATAATCATAACTAAAAGAAAAAAAAAATCAGATATAAAATTTGAATAGTATGTATTATACATTGTATGCATGAGAACAAAATGTACATGAATACAAATAAAAAACTATTTTTTGACGAACACATTTTGATAGTGCTAAAGTATTAAAATTGTGCGGTGGTGTTAGAATAATGTGCCATATTATTTAACATAATTTGTCAACATTTTTGTTTATTTTATATTTACATTTTTACAATTTTTTTTTGTTTATTTTATTTACATAAAAAAAATATAAAATTAAATTCGTCATGTAACATTATTAAAATTAGATTTTATCAAAATGAAAAGTATTCTAAAAAAAAAAAAAAAACATTACAAAAAATATGAAAACAAATTTTTTTAAAATTATATGTATACAACCGTCAAAAACTATTTTGATTCAATTTTCTATGGTTTTTTTATTGGTTAGTGTAAGGCTTCAAAAGTATCTCAATGATGTCTTTCCCTACCTATGTACATATGTATGTATATGCATTACGACTATGACAGGAACAGTTTTCGTATTAAAATTTTCATTTATTTTTCAATAATTTTAAATATATACAAAACAATTTTTAATATATACTAAAGTGTACAATAATAATCAATTAAGGAAAATAATTTTAGTAATTAATTTTCATTGAACAAATTTAGTTCATGCATGTAAATAAATTCCTTTTGGATCTTTTATTTAAATTACACATAATAAATTTATTATATACAAAAATAATGAACAACATACGGATATATGTATAAGATAAAATAAGCATAAAAAAGCAGAATAGTAATAATAATAATAATAATAATAATAAAATTAACACCGGCTTATATATTGCATGCAAATTTTCTACATAAAAACAAAAAGAAATAACTTTACATATCACATATTATACGCTATACGTATACATGTATAATAAAAGGCTATCATATTTAATGTGCAAATATCCTTTTATATTACCTTACTAGGACTATCTGCATATCACATATGATCGAACACTGATATCCTTTTATATAGCGTGAAAAATATCAATTTACAAAAAAGGAGCATTAAAGGCTAGCTGGTTTAATATTAAGTAGATATTACCATGCATGCATGCATGGTAGATAAATAATTTTTATTCTCATGATACATTTTGTATAAGTACAATATAGTAATAGTATTGCCATAAAACGCGACAATTATTAAATATGCATACAAATATGATAGTATATTTAAATATAATTTTTTTTTTTTTTCAAGGAGTGAGAATTTCACGTGTCTATTAGACATACATATTGTTGTAAAAATATAAAAATAATGCACCTGTGTATGTACTTTATTAGAGTAGTAAAACATAAAGTCAATTAGAAATCTTTTAGTCATTATATTGTATGAGAAATAATTTAAATTACCAATTAATTATATTAGAATGTATATATGCATGTAAGTATACATACATATATAAATGAACATACACGTATTATACAAATACAATTATGCATTATACGATTTATGAGCAACACATGTTTATATTATGCATATATTCACGTACATATGTGTATGTATATAATAAATTACTAAGCACATAAAGTTTGCATTATTTATCTGTCTGAACTCTTGTACGATAGATAAAAAGCATTTGCTCAAGAAAACACAGGTATGATTAAATTTTCATGCAATACCTTTATATTATCCTGTTTTCCTGTTATATTAATTTTAAAAATTATCTACTTATACACATCATATACATACATATGTATATGCTCCTGATAGTCACATATAGATAAGAACATTACATACGTGATAGCTTATAAATTATACAAAATAGACTTTTTAAATTACTACATATCACATTATATATACGTATGTATGTGTATATACATATGTATGTATAAAGTCTGCAATGATGAATATTGTATTGTACATATAAAAAAAGCATATTTTTGTTAAACTATCGTTGAAGTCATATACAATAATTTATGTTTTATTTTTTAATTTTTTTTATATTTTCTATACGCTTTGTTATATCCTTTCGTTTTAAATTTATTTTTATTTCATGTATAATATAATCATTTTTTATATATGAACTAAATTTTATTCGTATTATGGGTATGTATGTATTATACATATAAATAAATACCGTCAATCGATTGAGGCAATAATAAATTGCTTCAGCATGACTATTAGATTGTATGTCTTTATGACGATTATTGAAAAGTATCACGAAAAATACATTATAGATTTTATATACATAAATGTAGGTGTTTCCTAGACTTATACACATGTAAACGAATAAAATGTAGACTGGATATGCTCGGTTAATAAATATTATTTAAATGAATTACCTGCAACCTGCAAGTAATTCAATTGTTATGAAAAATTTACAATTACTTG
The DNA here is from genome assembly GCA_963971155.1 of Anthrax anthrax. Taxonomy (NCBI): domain Eukaryota; kingdom Metazoa; phylum Arthropoda; class Insecta; order Diptera; family Bombyliidae; genus Anthrax; species Anthrax anthrax. Next base: position 27,864,542 of record OZ020119.1, read on the forward strand.
CAAATATACTTATGATATGATATCTTTCATGCTTATGATGTAATATGTGTGTATGTATAATGGTATATACAATTCTTGTAAGAAAAATCGATCAACGTGTATTTATAAAAATCTATACTTTTTGAAAAATTAATGAATTTCTTTTGTATTCTATTACAAAAAAAAAAAAAAATAAAAGAAAAAACTAAAGGTATAATCATATTTTGAAATTGAATATTGATAAAATTGCAACGATGATAGTAAAATGAGGGCAATAATTGAATTGGTATAAATATAGGAAATAAATAGTTTGGTGAATATACGTACACGTAATATATGTACATGTACAGGTGGTATAAAAATACAATTTTGGATTTAAAAGAACTAGAATTATTAGTGGGTATTAAATTTAGAATTTTAAAATTATTTCATGTTTCTACATAAAATGAAATTGAATGATATCTTACTATTACGAGGTGTTAATTTGGTTGTGTAATAAAAATCTAATTTCATTTTTTCAAATAACACTAATTAATACGTGTATTCAAATAGAATAAAATAAGAAAAATTTATTTATATAAAATTACAAAATGAGAATTAAAACTACTGTAAAATGTATTTGTATCATAATATTCATAAATAATACAGCTTTTACCCACGCAAAATATAAAATATAACATGATATGGTAAGGTGTAACCATGTAACAAACATTATAAACATACTGGTTGTATAAGTGACCGGAAAATATTGAAAAATTAGATTTTAATAATACAGTAATGGACAATAAAATTACTTGTTCATAAAATAATTATAGAATATATGGTTGCAGTAAAAATTACATTTTACACATTTACATCCATATGTGTGTGGTATTTAAAAAACACAAAAAAGATGTAATATATTATTGAACAATTATAAAACATAAACTATAATTTAATAAAAGAAAAAATACACATACAAGTATATGTACAATTGTATGTATTTAAAATTACAATATGGACATAGTAACGTATTCATTTATTTGTTTAAAAATAAATTTTAAAAATTAACTTCATGTTTAAATGATTATACAATACATGTACACACACTTACATTCATTAACATACATATGTAAATATATCATTAATAATTACACATGCAAATATAACGTTTTGTAATACACAACCATATACGTTTTGTATATGTACTTATGGATTTTATAAAATTTTAATTATTTTAAAAATATGCCAGGAAAACTATAAATTAAAAAAATCAAAAACTGAAAAAAATAAAAATTAAATTAATTATGTATGTACATATATATATACAAACACCATCAATATAAATACAATGATGTATTGCAATTAATTAACCATAGAAATCGTTATCTGCATACAATAATATCATTATCAATATTGTGTTTAATGTCTATTTACGAGTACTAGAATCAATTTAGATTTTAATTAGAATTGTAATAGAACTAAAAACAAAAAAAAAATTTTTTTTTTATTTCCTTGATAATATTACAACAATTGAATTCTAATTATTATTTATTGAATTAATAATTAAAAAATAAAAATACAACAGTATAAATTAATAATAATAATTGAATGAAAATATAATTTATGAAATACAGGAAAAACATTTTCTAAGTATAATTAAATAATTAAATTATATTTTAAATTGTTCTTTAATTATATTGAATATTGTTAACAATACATAAGATGTTTTATTTCTATTGCAAGTCAATTTCATTTTTTTTTTTTTTGTAATTTTCCATTTTCAATTTACTAAATAAAAGGAAAGCATTTCAATATACATATGTACATATACGTATATATATAATTTTCAATGAAAAATATTTTTTAAATTTTATTTCCCTATTTTAAAATTATTTCAATATTTAAACGTTTATGAAAAAGATAATTAAGAATAAATTTTTTATGCCTATTATATATTTTTTTTTTTTGTTTTATTATTTTTGATTTTCTAATTGAACTTTATTCTTGTAATAATTATGTTTTCTAGAAAGTTTTTTCGATTAGAATTTATATTTTATTGAAAATATTCTTTTTTTAAAGATCCTTCATTTAAAATGGCAAAATTATTCTTAAAATTTATTATCGTCCTTTCAAATATTAATAATTAATTTTTTTTTTTGAATTTTCAATAAATAATTATTGAAATCCTTTTCCCACAAAAAAAAAAAGAAACAATTATTCATTTTATTTCTGATCTTCTGAATTAATAAAATTTAAGAAATTGTAGAAAATCATTGATAAGAATTTTGAAAAGTTTCGATAATAAAGGTTAAAAAATTAATAGAATATACAAAAGTTAGTTTTATTTATTATTTCAAAAATATTTATAAAAACTTCTACAAAAATTTGATAAATCATTTTTTATGTTAATGGTTTCTTGTGTATAAAACTTGTAATTAATTTTAAATTAAATTTGAAACTTTTTATATTTTTTTAAAAAATTATTTTATTTTTTTTTTTGATAAAATTGAAATTAATGATCTTTCTTTACATATTTTTTTCCCTCCCCCTGAATTTTTTTTTTTTTGTAATGTTATTTTGTACAATGTGTATACGTTAGTTTTTGTTTAATATATGGATTCCCATTCTTTAATTTAATTTTAAACAAAAATTTCAAAAACTTTCGACAAGTTTTAGTAAACGAAAAACATATAATAACAAAAATAACAACAACAAATCGAAGAAGCCACCACTTTTAAAATAGAAAAAAAAAAGTTTAAATTTTCACTAAAACATATAAATTAAATTTTAAATAAAATTCTAACAACAAAAAATAAAAATGAAAAATGAAAATCCAAATATTTTCGACATTTTCTATGTACGTGTATGTGTTATACATAGATCATGTTTTTATTCCATTTTATCACATTTATTCTGTACTTGTAATTGATCCATTCATTTTTACTTTTATAAACTACTGTTTTCCTTTATTTATTTTATATGTGCACATACGCATACCTATTAATGTTTTTTTTTATATATGTATATACATATTTCATCCTGTTCTATTTTAATTAAATTTTAATTGGTCAATGACTTACTCTATTTTTAAATTTCTAACTTAATAAAAATGTAAACTAAGAATTTTTCTATTTCATTATCGGAAAATTTAAAATTTTTATTTTTACAAAAATTAAAAAAAAAAAAAAACATGTCTTTCTTATATGATAAATTTCGAATTTTATCATATATAATTTAACAAATTTTCAAATTAAAAGCAAACAAAATGAAAAAAATAAGGTTAAATATGACTTAATTATCATAGCAAAACAAAATTACTTGATTACATTTTAAATTCTAATTTACCTTTTGATTTTTAGTTTATCTTTTTCCTTTTTAGAATTTAGAAAATTTTTCATTAAAAATTTTCCATTAATTTATAAAATGTAATGTGACACCCACTTTTAAATGTAATTAGTCTCCAATAATGTACGTATGTATGTGTAGTAAAACGAGTAACATGCGATATCATATGCATAAATTTTCAATTATGTATTTAAAAATATATGAAAACCAAAAGTATTTTCATGTGCTTATAACATGTGTATATCCTGTTTATAAATACATACTATTTAATACTATGCATTTATATATACATGTACATGTGTATATTTCATGTTCCACGTGCTGTTTATAGAATTAAATTTTTAACATTTTGTTATAATAAATAATTCTCGTCTTCTTGAAAAGTTTTAAATTTGCTTTCATTTTTATTTTTCTTTTGTATTTTACTAAGGATATATTTTATTTTGTATTAATGTTAAAATGAAGAAAACAAATTAAAAACATTCAAAAAATAAGAAAAAAAAAAATAAATGGGAAAATACAAAATACAAAGTTAATATGTATTTACATATATATTTTATAGAGGTCAATGACTTGAAAATCTTTTGAACTTTTTCATTATTTATGTATACATGTGTGCATTTACATATATAACCGCAAGCGTATGTGTAGGTTTGAATTTACCAGCAATTTGTAAGTAATATATGTATGTATACATAATATACAATATAAGGATAATGTAATCTGACCTTTTCCATTTTATTTCTTTTCACTTTATTCTCCTAACCACCTACTTACTATGTACATTATTATTTTTATTTATTATTTTGTTACTGTGCTATTTTCTTGTTAATTTCACTATAAGATTTTGATTTTTCTAGGAAATGGCACGTGAATTTTGTGTACAAAATGTATAACCATATGCATATTATACAAAATTTTCATCCTTTTTTCTTTCTAGTTCATGTAATACATTTTCAAAAGGCAAAAAATAAAAACATTAAAAAAAATGTGAATAAAGGAAAACAAAAAATGTACCGCATTTAAAAGGAAAATGTTCTTTACAAATTTTTGTGTATTTCCAAATTGTAATGATTATAGTGATAAGTTGGAGAAAAGAAAAAAATACACCGAAGAAATGAAAGTAATAATGAAAATAAAGCAAAACAATTTTAGTTTTTTTTTTCTTTCTTGTATTTAAATTTAAAGAAAACAACAAAATGAAAGAAAAACAAAAATCAAGAAAATGTTCAAAAAATTAACTGTAGTACAAAATAATAATTTTCATATCTGTATGTGTATGTTTGCTTATCTGCTCACATGCGATGAAGAAAATTTTCTAGAAAAATATAAAAAGAAAAGAAAAAATTTACAAAACATTTATAGTGTATAGTATACATATACAAATGCATATACATGTAGCCAAGATTTATAAAATTATACACACTTATATTACCCAGACAAATACAAAATATAAATATCTCTAGGTTTTTAGATAAGAATTTGTACGTGTATGTTAACAATAAAGTAAAATTAATGATCATTTCTGATGTAATTGTATGTTATATATTTAAGTGTATGTATATGCCACTTTAAAAGACTATAGAGATAAGAATTTTGCTGTTATTATTATTGTTATTATACTTATGTACATACATATATAAATACGAAATACCTATACATATTGATATTATTATTAGAGTTTATAATATCAATTCCACAGGGGGCAAATATTTTTGTTTACTACATATTTTATTGGATGTTTTCTAACATACTATATAAAATGACATCTATTAACATGTGTGTAAACGTGTGCACATACATTATTAGATTCCTTTTTTTTTTTATCATTAATTCAAGTCATTGATTTTATAAAATTTTGATTTTATTTTGTTTTTCTCATAGTCATGTCGTTTTGTTTTTGTTTTTTTGTCTATATTAAATAAAACAAAATAAAATAACTGATTTAAATTTAAGATGAAATTCATTATCACAAAAAAGGAAAATAAATGTGTATAGATAAATACTCGTACAAATAGTTTATACTCCTTGAAAATTTTCTTTGTTCATTTTCATTATCTCTTTTATTTAATATTTGTAGTTTTTATAATCACTGTCCTTTGTTACTACTTACCCTAATTATTCATTACTTTTATCTTTTGATAAAAATTAATTATGTTGTGAAAAATCATTGAAACAACAAAGTACGTAATACAAAAAAATGTGTTTCTTTTTTTTTTTTTTTAATCAGTTAAAGTTTTAAAAAATTTTTTTAACGTGGTATATCAAATTTGACGTAGATACATATGTATAAACATCCGTGTATAAATGGGAATAATACATAAATAATTATAACCGAATGAAAATATTTAAAAAATTAAAAAACATGTGAAAACAGATATCAAATTCTTAGTTTTCATGTTTGATTTTTTAATATACCAATAATTTTAAAAACTTCAATTGTTTTCTAATTTCAATGAAGTTTTTAAAAATAAATTTAAATAAATTGGAAAAACAAAAAAAAAAAACATTATATACCCAGAAAATTTGCATATTTTCATTATTTCTACATATGTACATACTACACTAAATTACATATTAATTATTTACTTTATAAAATTAATTTTGTTCTATATAAAAAATATTTCATTTTATTTACATTTTAAACAGCTGTGATACGGCAGTACATAAGTACGTATAAGAAAATTCCAGCAAGTTAAGTTATAATGTTTGGATTAAAAAAAGAAAGAAAAAAACATTTTATTTGAACAAAATAATGAAATTAAATTGAATACATATACACACGTAAATATATAAAAAAAAAATTTGAAAAATAAAGTAAATATGTCCATGATTGTTTATTTTACTTGTTATTGCTATTTGTATTTTTTTTTTTTTATAAATTTCTATGCATTAGAAATGATTTTAAACTAACTAACTGTGTAATTTAAAATTAAATTCTTTTTCATATGTATACATAAATACTTCCTATAGTGAATCATTTATATGTACAATGTAGTTACATTGTAATATTCATTCATTTTATATATAAAATTGTATAAATGACAAAAATTAAAATGAAAACTAAAATAAGTAAAAAAAAAAAAAAACCAAAAGAAAAACAACAAAAGTTTGTATATTGCATTTTGGTTGAAGTTAAAGTCGAAACGTTTACAAAAAATTGATTAAATATGTATGTAATACAATAAACAAACAAAAAAAATAAAAATACGTAGCTAAGAAATAGAAGAAAAACCAAAAATATAAACAAAATATAAATACATACATATAAATGTGCATTAATGAAAAATTCAAAAAAAAAAAAAAAAAAAGAACCAAAGTTGAAATTGCCAAGTTAAGAAAACTAAAGTAAATGTAATTAAGACACTTCTAATACATTTTTAGTAAAGGAACAAAAATGAACAACAATAATATAGTCCTTTATGTATTGGAAAAACGAAAAATAAATAAAGGAAAAGTCATTACAGTTAAGAAATGAAAGAAGAAAAAAAAAAGAAAATGTTTTCTTGTAATGAAGGACAAAAATGAAACAAAATAAAATAAATTTAGAAAGAAAATAATAATAAAAAAAAAATAAAAATAAAAACAATCAATTAAATAACACGCATACAAACAGAAAAATAACCCTTGAATACACATTTTTAATTTACACAGTACATTATTTGACATCATTTATTTGTATGAATGTTTGTTTGTGTAAGTAGTTGTCTGTTTACTAACCATGTTGAACATGTACCACGTTCCATCCGAATAAATTCATGTATGTGTGTAATAAAAAAAAAGTCTTATGATCAAAAAATTTCTTAACACAATCAAACACCTTACAAATATTATATCAAATCAAAAAAATAAGTAAATGAATTAATTTTACCACCATTGGCATCAGTATATAATATATACTCAAAAATGGATACATACGAGCATATAAAATGCGTTTGTGTGTGTGCATATGATGTATTATTTTGTTATAAAGATTGAATAACATTATTTAAAAAAAAAAAAAAAAAACATTCATAGGTACTAGCTTATAAACTAAAAAAGGTATCTGAACTAAAAGGAAAATATGCATTAAATTCATGTGTACTTACATACATATAAGTAGGTATATGTATATATATAAAAAAACCAAGAAAGCAAAAAAGAAATGAAAATCCATAAACGAAAGCTACGATAATGATGATGAAGGAAAAATATATGTGATGACATATCATCAAACTAAAACGTCAATCAAATGTCAAAATAATGTAAACGCAAAACATGTGCATACACATACATACATAAGAAAACTTATATGATACATACGTTACATATGATTATAATGAATAAATTCCCAAAGAGAAGAAAAAAAAATTTATATTTCTTCAATATTTTATACAAGCACACAAATAATATAAAAAGACAAGTTTTCAAAATATACATAAAAGTTAGAATAACTTTTTCACCTTATCTTATTTAACTTTTTTCCCTTCATTTTTTGTGTTTGTTATTTTTTCTTTATTTATTTACTTCTTTTTTTGTTACCTTTTTGAGAGTGGATAATGATAGGATTGAAATGAATTTAGGATGAGCATTTTCCATTATCTATAACGTATGAATGTACATATATGTACGTACGTGTGTTAAGTGCATAGGTATATCAATGTTAGTATGAGCATAAGAGTAACAATAAGTTATTGACAAGGAAATTTACTTTTGTATATAAGTTCTTTAATGTATAAAATGATTGTATGGTACATATAGAAAATCATCATAATAAGGAAATCTCATGCATATATTCCCTTAACAAATGTATATTTTGTTGTACACATAACACTATTACTATTACTAAATTTTAACAATACATTCATATATGTGCATATAAAATATTTGGGTTTGGTTTTTGTGTAAAAATGTACAAATATGTGTATAAATACTTAAACTTTCTATATACAGGTATTATCTTACATTTCTTATGTTACTTTTATATGTAACATACATACATGTTTGTATGCATAAGTACACACATCAAGTTTTTGTTTCGTACCATACATAATTTCAAGGGACCCGTTTCAAGAAATGAAATGCCTTTTGGGTTTGATTGCCATCACAACTTACTGTTATGAGCTCCATTAGTCAGTGATAAGTTTTGGTCATTACTTGTTAATCACTCAAGAAAATTACATATGTAGAGGCTTTATAGTATAATCAATGTTGGATACATAAATAAATAAATATCGCTTATACTCCATTTACATTTAAGTATAATATATAAAAGGAGAAAATAATTCGGTTTTCTAACTTATGCATGCATACATATACGTATAATACTGTTTACAGTTAGAATTTACTCCCTTAAGTCATTTGACTTTTGTCCATCAATGCTCTTGGGGATGACCACTATATAACCACATCATATTATGCTTAAATTCAAATACAAATTATTGTGCAAATATCTGCCTATATAGAAATCTACATATGTACATACATACATATATGATGAATGTGTATATACACTAATAGGAGGTATATATGTATGTGTACATTAGTAAATAAATTGTTAATTCTGTAATATACTGAAAAATGTCATACCTTATACGTATGTATGTACATACATATTTGTATGCGTCTAAAACACACGTAATTATACCTGTATGCATATGTACATGTATGTACATATTCATGTAATTACTATATACCTATATGTATATGCATATGAAGCGTTAAAGCAGTTAAAGTTTTAAGTTTATTGGTTTACCACAACTATTTCATGATAACCATAACATATAGTATGCAAGCAAAATATACAGGTATACATGATAAAGTTTATAATATTATTTATACAATGTATAAACATAAATTTACTATGGACAACAATTTACCACCATTTAACCATTAAGAAAAATCATCAGGTTTTTCACATATTTTATTTTCCTTATTTTATCCTTTTTAAATGAACTTAAAGCAATATTTTGTTAGGTGTACAATTCACACACATAACACCTATACATGATTTAACTATAATATGTACATGAAACAATAAAGCAAACAAAAAACAAACTAACTCTTTTTTTTTTTATTTAGTACATTTCTGTTATGATTACTGTAATTAACCTTTTTTTCTGTCTGTCAAAACTTACTTTCAAAAAGTAAGGAAAATACCATAAAATACAGAAAAAAAATATGAAAATTCTATATATAGGACTAGTCATTGGACACGAAATATACATTATTTTATAACTATAATTTGTATGACTAAAGTCAAAAATTCAAGAAAAAAAAAAGTTTAATAATAAGTAAATTGAAATTTGATTTGAAAATGATTAGTTGATTTAATAGTTATTAATTACTTCACACAGGTATACAAAACAAAAATGTTAAGAGAAGAAAATGTCATGTATCATTATTAAAAAAAAAAAGTACAAAGTTTAAACATAATATTCAACGTATATACGAGAATTATGTACTTATATGTGTATCAGATGTATGTATAAATGAAGATTCTCTATTATGTATACGTAACAAATAAGATAAACTTGAATTTTATGATAAATCAAGAAGATTCTCGTACGTATTAGGATTTGAAAGCAATTTTGTGTAACTTATCATCAAAAATTGAAAGAAAATTATAAATAAAAATAAAATATTGCAAAAGTTTTTCTACATTTGACAATAAATTATATTAATATTAATTGATCTAAAAATAATCTAAAACGAAAGATGATTTATTTCTATATGAATATATTTTTCTTCTTTTTATACGCACAAGTTTTAAATAAAACAAAAATTAAGTAAATAACAATAGGATTTTTATAGGAAAGGAAAATAATAAAATTTAATTCGAGAAAAATTATAAATTCTTAAAAACAAAAAAGTTTAAAAGAAAAAAAGCTTTTAAATTTAGCTAAAATTTAAATATTTAAATATTTTATCTTTTTCATTTTAAATTTGAACAATCTAATTATTTTTAATTGATTAATTTAAACAAATTTAAATATACGTCAGTCTAACTGAAGCAAATCAAAAAAACAAAAACAAAAAGTTATTACCATACATTATTTATTAATGACATTATTTTTTTAATGTTTTATATGTATATAAAAAAATAAATTTAAAAAAAATTATTTTATTATTTGTTTAAGAAAAATTTAATAAAAATTAATTACTAAAAAATTGTATAAAATCAAAATATTTTTATTTTGATTATAAATTGTTCTAAATTAAAATTTGATTAAAATATTGAACATACATACATAATAATATTTATATAAGTATATTATGAATTGTCATTTTATATGTCCTTCATTCGATCTTCCCACGACGACACTACATGTATAAGTGATACATATGAAATAGCATACGGTACTTGGTAATAGTACAATATTATGGTATGGTTTTTTATAAATTTCAAATTGTTATGTCATTTTCAATTTATTATTTTAATAGCAATTTAAAAGATTTCTTTCTTCATTTTTTTTTTTTTTAACATCCATGTATGTACATATTTTGACTATATATGTATGTATATATGTATATAAACCAAATACAAATATCTCCATACATAACATGCATACGTAAGTGTAATGTACGTATATACCGCATACAGATACATTAAACATTCAAAAAAATGACAACATTCACATTCTAAAAAACAAGTAAAATGCCACAGTCAGTCAAATTTTTAATTTGTTATAATTTTATAAAATAATTTATAATATTGTCTCCATATACACCTCAACCTATGTATAATTTAAAAAACAACAACAATAAAAAAAAGCAGATACGAAACATTTTCTACACGCGTATACACCAAAAAACGTACAACATTTTATTATTTATTTATTTTTTTATTTGTACTTTTTTTGCTTTTTTTTTTAAATTTCTTTTGAAATTAACAACCTTGATCAAAATTTCATTTTCTTTTTTTTTTTTTTTGTTATGTACGTACATATTTACATACACTTAAAAAGCTTGTACGAGTTTTTTGTGCGTGTGGAAGAATATGAGTAATGAATTAATTTTTTTTTATAGCTTATTTTTCTTATTAAATATATTCCAAAAACGGAAGAAGAAAAAAAAAACTTTTTTAAGTGTTAGTTTAGAACTGTGTGCAAACTTTGAATTAATATGGAAAGTTGCATCGATTAACATAACTTTTCATTAATGTAATTTTTTTTTTTTCTATTTTCAATATGATGGTAAATAAAGTATTAACGTTTTAAATACGATCGAATAATCAAGTTTAACCGGTTCCGCATACATAGTATTATGTATCGTAATCATGAATGCAGAAAAGAACATCAAAATTGAAAAAATAAAAAGAAAAATATACAAAAGAGCAAATTGTAAAAACAACGTTAATGTTAGTAGGTAGATACTACATAGTAGTACCAAGTTTTTCAATATCTTTCAGATATTGCTGACAAAATGAATAAAATCTTAGACTTGCCAAGACCCACATTTTACATGATTTTAAAAGTGATCATTGTTCTTATATCAGTTAAGAATTTTTTTTTAACATTTCTATATCAATTTCTTAAAGAATCTACCTGTACATTGATGAACTAGTAAAATATACTTTTGGTAAATTTCAAAAGTACCTACCAAGTTTTTATTTTTTGTTTGTAATTTATTTGATAACATTATGACCATTTATTTGTCATCAAGTAATTACGTGTGAAAAATACGTTAATGAAAAAATACCCATCAGTCCATTTGTGATCATTTATGTAATCACATTATTTAGACCATTTTTAACTTTTTTCATTCTCAAGTTTTTTAACAACAATAATTTTATTAGCTATAACCTTTGTATAATATAAGTAACAATTTTATTGTATAAGAATTTTTTTTTTTTTTTTTATTGTTATACAACAGTATTGTTAATGTAAAAATTTTATCGCTTAGACACGGTGTCGCCCTGTTTAAATTTGACTTTATAATAAAATATCGTGTATAAAGCTTTTTTTCTTCAAGTTTTTGTATGTACATACAAACATATTATAATAAAATAAGCTAATAAGCGATACTATATTTTAATATAACTCAATACTCGTATAAATAAATTTTCATTCATTATAGTGGAGGGGATGATAAATAATATACATATAATAAAATTATTTCTCAAAGTTGATTTCCTACAAGTGTCGGCAAATAAAGATACTACTATGATAATATTTTACTATATATTATATATGTATGTGTATACTACAAACTAACACAAATACAAATTATCATTGTATGAAAATACATACATATGTGTAGAAATTTTTATTTATAATAAAATGTATACATGTATATTATAAATAAATAAAATATTTTTTTCTATTATAGTATTTCATTATAATTACTTCTTAGAATAGTATCTTACGCAAATGAAAGATTTTATTTGTTTTTTGCATATACTTGATTATATTATACATATATGTATGTTTATTGACCATTTAGACAATTTATGGTAATTCTTTCATTCATCAGTTAACTTTTAAACATCAAAGTTGTCAGTAAATTCGTTTTCATATTGTGATATAAACGTATTATAAAAAGTTGTTTTCTTGAAAAAGTAATTTTGTTTTTTTTTTTTTTTTTTGGTTTTTACTTTCTTTTGTTTTGAAGTTTTCCTATAATGAACCATTATTCTCCAATTCGGTAATAATAAAGTACAGTGAATAAATTTTTACAATTTAATGAAAAAATAAAAAAGTTTAATTCAATACAAATTGAACAGCTGACATTATAATTTCATACACACTTATAAATAATTGAATGTATTACAAATTTCTTGGCCTCTGGAATTGTTGAATTCACATATTATATTATACACAATTATACGTACATGTGCATGTGTGTGTTCATCGATATAATAATAGGAGCAAGTACTATATATCTTATAACTGAAGAAAAGTAAAAATATAGGAGCCTCGGCCTCCCTCCATATTTCATTGCATTTACTGGATGGTTATTGCTCGTTTGCTTTATACTCCTCATCATCTTTTTCTTCCTCATTTTCTTTTTATTCTGTTGCTGTTCTAATGGTGGTAAGTTATTAAAAGTTTTTCACATTAATGTTTGTTCTAGTTAGTGAGTTAGTTAAAGTTATAAAGTTAACTCAGCTAGTGGTGGTGACAGATAGATAGTTATACTCATAGCCCATAGTATTGTAGTAAAATAGTAGGTGAAAGCATATAATATAGAATTTATGGTAGTCATTTCAATTCAATAAAAATAATAGTGTATAGTCAATCAAAAAGACGAGAAATTATTAAAACTATTCCAGGACAGGGAACTATTAATAATTTATAGTGTTTAAAATAACACAATAAAAGAAGTAAGCAAATAAATCAATAATAAATTCATTTTAAAATAAAAGTTAATTAAAATGAAAATGAAGACAAAAATTAAATTAAATTAAATAATAAAATGAAATGAGATCAAAATTAAAACAAAAACAAAAAACGTATTAGTAAAAGTAATCAAGCAGAATTGTATCTTTTCAAATTGTACATTTTAACAGTATTATATACCTATATAACTAAACAATTATACCTGTGGTGCATACATACTATTTAAACAGTTGTGCACTAGTACATACATACATTAAAAATTTTATGTACACATACGTATATACAAGATAACATTACTTTTTTTTTGTAGCCGGTAAATCGGGTAGCGTAACACGTACATTTGTATCTAAAGAATCTGGATCGTAAAACTACTATAGTAAAATAAAAAAAAATTACTATAAAAAAGCTTACATACATACATACATACATTCTTACATTCATGTATAAGTATGCACATTTAAAAAGTAAAAAGAAAATGCTAATAAAAAGAAATGTGGAAAAAACTTTTCAAGTGATGTAGACAAAAAGAATTTTAAAGAAAAAAAAGAATTTTCTTACGATAAGACGACGATGATGATACGTCGACCGTCGAGATAAAATACGTGTACGTACTACATAATGTTTATTTGTCTATGTACATTTGTAAAAAATACGTACATACATATATGAAGAAAATTACTATATATTATTGCATACACATACATAAGTATTTAACATACACACACACTAGAATAAAATTTTTTGAATACATTTTCACTGTGAAATTATATATATACATATGTATGGATATTATGTACATGACTTTAAACATATAAAATCTTATGTACCAGAAATGTGGAGATACTTTTCTTACTACAAATGCATGCAACGAGAATATTTATTTTTTTTATACATTAAGAAGCCGGCTTTTCTTAGACGTTACATCACAAATGTTCGTATTCTTATATGTATGAATGTACATATGCATGCATGCACAACTCATCATCTTGTGAACATACATATAATGTATTAATCTATAGGTACGTACATACATACATCCAGTTCAGGGTGTCTCATCTCAATGTTTCATAATAGATATCAAATTGTTTATTACACTACACGAATTTTATCACTTTTATCCAACCTTATCATGAAAATGGCTTAAAAATTATACGCCAACGTATATAAATAAGTAAACTCTGAAAAAACGTGACACTTTTTGTATTTGATAGTTGACCAAGTTGGATAGATACATGGACTTTTGAAGAAAGTTGTGGATGATTCAAATAACAAAACAATATGAAATTCTTTGATTCTATGAAAGTGTATCTCATTCAGCAAGTTTAAGACATCGTTACTTCTAAATCAATTTCACTATAAGAGGAAAAAATTCGTTATATACAAGTAGTGTGAAAATTTTGTTAAAAGCTTGAAAATACTTTGAAATGGAATACCTTGTGTATTAAAAAAAGTCTTTATATGCATGTAAATTCTTGATACTATATTTTTTTTTATTAAAAAAAAAATAAAATAAACCAAAGAAAAATCATCAGAAAAAATGTATATTTGTATAGTTGCACATATGTTCACCAATACTACCTATATTTTATATTTGTGTATAAAATAAACATCTAATTATATATGTACAAAAACAATATACATTGTATGTATGTATTTGCAGTGCATTCGTACAGATATATGTACATATGTGCTACACATACATATCTATTGAATACATTCACATTCAAAAGAAAATTCAATTTCACTTTCATTGGTTTCGAAATAAAATAATATTATTTTTATAGTGTTATATTTTATTTGCTTATTTTCTTCAGATTCTTATAAAGATATATTTTATTGAGTTTACATAAACGTGTGTGTGTGTGTATTATTTTTTTTAAATAATATATTTTTTTCGTTTATATTTTTTTTTTTTTGTTTTTAAATTTCTTTTATAGCTTTTAAACGACATTAGTTCTTTGTTTTTGCAACAAGTAGAATAAAATAAAATTTATTAAAAATTTTAGTTGTGTCTGTGTTATATACATATTTTATATACATGTATATATGTATGTACAAATATGATATAACACACTTATGATATAATAAAAACCATAGTATTTGTATATACCGGTCTCATAATAAATTTGAGTATCTTTAGAGTAGAGAGTAGGAAAAAGAGAATTAATATGTATGTATATTGTATATTGTGTGTATATATGCATATACTTATATGTATGTATATAAATTATAAGCATATAAATTATTTGTATGTATGTATGTGATATCACGAATACAATCATCTATTATTTTAGTATACGAGAACGTCGAGTAATCGCATAAAAGTCAGCTGGTTCTAAAATTCAATAATATATTGTGTGTAAAATCTACATTGATTATAGCTAATAAAAAAGTACAAATTACATATCATTTTTATCACACAGTATAAAATTATTGTATTATTGAAAAAAATAAAAATTACTAAAAAATAATAATTATTATTAATATTAATTGTTTTTTAAATTAAAATATGTATAAATTAGTGGGTGAAAAAATGTATGTGTAAATAGTGTATTTTTTGTATAGAAACGTTATATTAGTTCTTATTTTTTTAATTAAAAAAAAAACTTTAAAATTGAAAAACCAGAAGAAAAGTATAGAATATTGAAAAAAATATTAAAAAAAAAATTATAAAAATTGTAAGTACATAAAAGACAAAAAAAAAGTAGTTTATAGGGAAAATAATTTTAAAAAAAATATATATTATGTAGTACTATAAATTTATTTGCTTGATAGATTTTAATTGGTACAATGATAAAATATTAGGAATAAAAAATATAGAGTGTTACAATTGATGATACACATATGTATGTTATACCTAATTCATATGTGTACGTGTACACATATATCCGTATATGTACATATACTTACAAACAAGTTTGACTTTCGTATGTCTCAAATCTAAATTTTATTCCATGTTATTGTATATGTACTCGTTTTATTTGTTTTTTTTTTTTTTTTTTTTTTTAAATGTTTGTCCATATAAGTATATATACTTGATAAGAACTAAAATACACATTTTACTCTGCTTATACTGATTGTACATATAGTACAATATGACAAAATGATAATAGTAGCTATTTTAATAATGTTAATGATACACATTTTCCATATGATTTTAGGGGAGAACTTAAAAGGCAAATAACAAACAAATAAATAAAATAATTTTAATTTAAAATATAATTTTTTAAAATACAACACATAGTACATTGTGCAGATAAAATCAATCTATATATGTACATATGTATTTATGTATTATGTACAGTGTGTTAAATATACTAATTGACTAATATGCCATATGAAAATATATTTGATAGAAGCAAATAGAATCAATTACTGTACCTGTACTAAGCTCAATTACATATACGGGAATATGATGTATTGTACACCTTTTATAATTTCCCTATTTGAATACAAAACAGCCTAAAATATTCTGATACTCTGATAGGTGAAGGCATGCTGTCTGAACCCGTAGATAAAATTTTGTAATAATATTATCTAGTATCTATCCTTAACTATTTACCAGTATAGATATATATATCCATTATTTCTATGTAAATAAATATTATATAGATTTATTGTAATTTTTTTAAAATTATAACTTAAAATTCTGTTGTTGTACATTGCAATGATGGTGGTTTGTTTTAAAGTTTAATACAAATTTATACACATGAGGTACTCATTCTTTTTGTTTTTTGTATTTTTTTTTTTTTTTTTTTTTGGTTTTGCAATTAAGTAGTAAACTAAAAGAAAAAACACAAAAATATATGTACATAAATGTAATATAAAACTCTCAATCTTTTGTATATTGACTGTACAAATATTACTTGATATTAATTCAAAATTTTTATTTGTACATACTATATACTTGATTTAAAAAGAACGAGAAAAAAAGTACAAAAAATATAATGTAGCAACAAAATAACATGGAAATTTATAAAATATTTAATATTTAATTTTATGTTATGTCAAGTTTTATGGTGAACATATTTATCTGGAATTTTCTCATCAAATAATAAATCAGCAAAAGAAAATGAAAAATAAAAATTAAAAAAAAAATGAATTTTTTTTTCTTATACCATCATGCGTACACCATACGACATCACACATCATTCGATGATGTATATTTTTTTATTTTATTTTTCAGCATATTTTCAACATTTTTTTCATTTACTTCTTACTTTCAATCTCTTCTTACTTCACTTGTATATTTAAAAAAAAATTCTTGTAAAAAATTTATTCTTACATTCGTTTCTTTTTTTTTTTTCATTTTCAAAAGGATCATTTTTTTTTTATTATTTTTTACGTTTTTTTTTTTTTTTTTTGTTTTTTTTTCAAATTTTTTATACGAGAAAATAATTCATACATGTGAATATACAGTACTTAATAAAATTTTATATCAGTTATTTTAATTTAAACCTTAACTGATTTATTCTAAACTTTTAACATAATATTTATATTAAAAATAAAACAAGTTTAATCATCTGTAATCGATAAATTAAACGAAATTTTAACTTGGTAATTACAATTTTTCTTTACACTGTATTTCGTATTTTGTATACAATACGTTTAATGTATGTATATATAAAAAAAAAAGAAAAAGATGTATTAAATGGAATTCAATATTTATCGTTGTAACAAGTTGCAAAAAAAGAAGAAAAAGTTTCTTTTTTGTTTTTGAACTTGATTTTTTCTACTTGAATATTATATACATATGTACATGCCCACTCAAAAGTGGCCAAAAATTCATACATATGTATCTTGTACTGTATAAAAAAAGATGAAAAAAAAAAGTTGATAAAAAATATATATATCTTTTGATTGTTAATAAGCGTGTTATCTCATCGGATACCTATACAAACATTTTTATAAAATTATAAAAAGAGCATAAGAATTAATACACATAAGAATAACAAAACTACGAAAGAGTACGAAAAAAGAAAAGAAAACAAACTTTTTTTTTTTATTAACGAAAAAAAATTAAGGAATTAAAAGTCAAGGTTGAAAATTAATTATGTATGATTATCGTGCAAAAAAATACACAAATTGTAGATTGGTATTATTATATGACTACTGCAAAAACTAGATTATCTCGCTTTATATGTACATACATTAAAATGTGTTTATTATTATTTTTTTTTTAAGTAATTCTTTTGTTTTTGTTTTTATTGCATTTTAAGTAGAACAACAATTTGGATATAATATTATACGTTAATTATTATCGTACATGATGATGATGATGATAATAATAAACAAATTAGCATGATTATGCAAATAAAAGAAAATCATAAAAATTTTGCTTTTTCTGGAAAAACAAAAACAACAAATGAAAATGAATTTTCATTTCACTTTATCATGATTTTTTTCATTTTATATACATACCTATACATATATCGATGTATGTACATATGTATATTCCCATATTCATGTAAAGGCCTCTAATTTTCTAATAGTTGTATAAAAACTTATGATTGGTCTTACCTAATGTTATTGATTTAAAGAATTATTCGGTAATCATTTACAATTCATTATTACCTACATTTTGCATATACACATACAATACATGTGTATTATGTATTTGCAGTAATTTTAATAATAGCAATATGTAAACGCAACATGATTGACATGAACACATTTTTACACTTAATTACTATTTTAATTGAATTTTTGTATAGTCACACGTATATTCATGTACGTATATTAAAGAAAATTAATGTAAAGTAATTATTAAAAATTAATTTATTTGAAACATATGGAAAAAAATGTAAATTAAATTAATTAAAAAAATGAAATTAAGTCAGATTTTACTAAACAGCTGATCATAAATTAAAATTTGTTGTGTAAATAAATAGAATAAAATTGCAAAATATTTTATTTTTCATATTATGATTAGAATAAAATATTTATGCGGAAGCAATTGGGAAATGTTTCACAATTATTACAATTTTGCATCAATTGTGATTTGTGATAAAAATTTCCTAATTACTCATCAATTTTCTTAGATAGACAATTAATTTATATTCAAAAATTTATGCAAAGATGTATAAATAATTAATTATTAAGATATCTATAGCAATATTAAACTTTTAAAAGCTTTGAAACATTTTGAATTTTTCATTTTTACATAAACACTTTAATTACCACAGTTAAAAGATTGTTTATTTATAGATTTTCAAATTAATTTTTAATTTCTTTTTTAAATAGATATTTATTTTAATTTTTCTTTTTCTTTTTTTATTTTCTTCTTTTTTCAAAAAAAGGTATGAGCTCCCGTCACGATACAACATCCCCCACAGATACAGCCTGCTCATCAGAATCATCAGCAATGTTAGGACAAGCCCACCTTTCGTTATATGATCAACATAGTTCCGAAGAAGAATTAGAAGTTATAAATGGACCATCATCAGTAGCTGCAGCTGAAGCAGCAGCTGCTTCACATGTATTATTAATACAGCGTGCAACAACATCAGCATCAGCCGCATCTGAATCATCATCAGTTGAACCAGAAGAAATATTTGAAGAATCACCAAAAAGAGCCAGTTCAACGATATTAGAAACTAGAAAACGTTCATTAGCACATAGTTCTGATGACGAGGTAAGAAAATAAATAAACAAATTTATTTCAATTTTTTAATGAAATTAAATATTAATATACATACGAGTATATATACAATATGCATTATATTTTATGCACATGAGTGTACCTGTATTTGCAAATTAAAATCAATCTGCAAATTAAAAGAACAAAATCTTATTACTTGTATCCACACGTACTCTGCGTACACATTACACACAGTACACACACCTTATGTGCATATACATATATGTACCTTGTACACACCTCAGAAAAAAAAGATTCTAGAAAACCAGAAATTTTAATGTTAATTTGTGGAATTACATAACCGCAAATTATATTGTAAGAAATAAGAAGTTGAAAAAAAAAAGCACACAACATTTCTTGTGTTTGTATCTTTTAATTTATTTTTTATTTTTATTCGTTTTTGATGGTTTTGATTTAATATAAAAAAAATTGTATAATTGTGATTATATACACAGCACACAACATAGAATGAAAATATACATACATTCGTGTAGAATGCAGATGTATACATAGATATATATTATAGATAATCTGGTAAAAGAAAAAAGAAAAAGTCATTGAGTTGGTTTTGATCATAGCAACGGTAACGTGTTAGTAATTATACATACTTATATATAACATTTGTTTGTATGTACTTATAAGTAAAATTACGAATGTGGACCATCATCCATTGAGAGATAAAAATGAATAAAATAAAAAGAATAGGTAATACGACGAGAATTTATTTTAATTTTAAATGGAGATTTTTCCTTAATTTTTTCCTTTTTTTTTCTTATTTAGGATATGAATGTATGTACATATATTAAACGAATAAAAATGAAAAGAAAATAATTTGTTTTATTTTCTTTATTTATCTTCTTCTTATATATATATTTTTTTCTATTTCTGCATGAATTATGTAAATTGTTTGTTTTTAGTTTAAATATGTATGTATATGTAATATAAACATGTATTTAATCGAAGATTTCATTATAATACATTTTTGTCTTTCGTTTTGGGTATTTGTACACATATAAAATCATTCATAATTTATTTGAAATATAATAAAAACCAGATGGGAACCACGAGTTGCATAAATTATAATTGAAATAATAATGTATCTATATCATACGAATATATATAAATATATAGGTATATTCATGTACATTTGTGCAGCTAGAACGATATACATAATATGATATAATACGATATAGTATGTGCATTTATAAATTTAATATTCTCATTTTTATTCAGAACAAAAAATAATACATGTATACTATATATATACATATACGGTAATACTAGTAATACCAATTACTATGGAATATATATTTGGTACACCAACATTTTTAATGATTATGGGTATATGTTTCCATATCTGATGGTGTATGTATATAGATGCATTACAGTTTACAATACGAGTAAAATATCAAATAAAAAAATAAAACACCAATAAATAAAAAAATAAAACAAAATTGAAAATAAAATTAATAACAAAAAATTGTAATAGTAATAATAATATAATTGAAATGAAAACATTTGGGTGCATTTAGAAATAAATTTCAGTTAAGAAATATTTAAATTGAAAATTTTTTCCTTGTATTTTATTCTGTAGGAATTATTTTAAATAAATTTTTCTAATCAAATTTAATTAAAATGAGATTTAGAATGTCATTTTACTTTTTTAAATTCCTCTTAAGAAAAATACAGATATAAAGAAAACAAATAAATATGAAGACATAAAATAAAATTAGGATTAAATGATGAAATTTATAATGCAACTTTGAAAATTGTCCACATGTGTCCATAATAAAGATAATGATAATAATAATTAATACACAACATAGAAAACAAAAAAACAAACATTTGTTTTTTGAATTCGCAGTATTTTAAATGAGAGAATTTCATTTTTTCAATTTTATAGGTAAGATCACTTCTTGAGCCAGTACCAGCTCCAGTAAATTTTCGTACATCACCACCACTTGAAGCATTAAAACCAAATCGAAGCCATATGTTTCGTGCCACAACACCTTTAATTTTAACAGAGACAAGCCGTGGCATAGAAAGTATTAGAATTTCATGTGATAGTAGCAACAGCAGCACATCAACATCAGGTAATGATACAAATTTATTAAACAATGGAACCAATTGCACCTCATCATCATCAACAATAATAACAAATGCTGCTGCTGGTTCATCAGCAACAATACTAAATTTGAATAATAGTCATCATCATCAGCATCAGCAGCAACAGCAACATCATCATCATCATCATCATCACCATCATCATTTACATAATAATAACAGCAGCTGTACAAGTAGTCCATCATCCGCCCTTTCAATGGATGTTCGTTCGGTTAGTCCACCAGCGAAATTATTCCATTGTGCAATGTCACCACGTCGCCGCCCACCAAGAACTCATCACGCGCCACAAAGATTACAACGGCCGCATAGACCATGTTTAGATTTTGATAAAATGCAGCAGGTAAATTTTTTTGATTTTTTATCTGTTCTCTGAATTTGTCTGAAAATAATTTCATTTTTTTTTTTTGTTAACAGTTAAAAGCTCGTTCAGTAACATCATGGCGACATAATAATGAGCACACTGGTGAGCTGTCCGTCTTCTGTTGGTGATGAACGGCGCGCCCGTATAGCCAAGGGCAAATGTTATGGCGGCATCCAAAAACAACAAAAATAATTACAGTAACATCAACAACAAAAGCAACAACAACAGAAACAGCAACAATTGAATCAAATGAAATATTAGCACTAGCTACTGAAGATAATGTTTTTACAAGAAATCAACAAAATTTTACAGTAACAATAATAAATACTAAAAATTTCAACACAACAATAGAAACTAAAACTACTGCAATTACTATAAACGCCTCAAAAAAATTTTCAGAATATAAATATAAAAATTTACAACAAATAAATACCATAAATATATCTTTTTTACTAATTATAACTATTAAAATAATAATAATAATAAAACTAAAAATAATACAAATAACAAATACTATCAATAGAATGATAATAATAATTACAAAAAAATATCATCAAAAATTCAATAATAAAAATAATCATCATCATTATCATCATCTTTATGATCAACAGAATCATCAATACTTTCATCATCATTATCAATTATTGTTATTATTATTATTATTATTACTACAATCAATAATGAAATTGATAAGTGAACAAAATAAAAATAATAATTATTTGAAAAAATTCATTTTTAATGAAAAATTTGTAAGAAATTTTTTAATCAAAGTAAAAGTATGATTGATTATTTAATACACTAAAATAAGAAAATATACAAACAAAAAAGAAGAAGACAAGAAAAAAAAAACAAAAATCGAAATAAAAATTTAACAAGAAAAGACAAACAAAAATAAAAATTTTGTTTTTAAATTTTTAAAAGAAACAAATAAAAACACATGAATGAATTGTGTAAAAATAAAATGATTGAAAAAATATAAAAATACAAATTTAATTTTTTTTTACAATAACAGCAAACATACAAAAAGAAAAATAGAAACAAAAATACAATAAAACTATATAAAATAAATTTGTTAAAAAAAAAAAAACACGTACGAAAAATACAAAAACCTAAATAAAAATTAAAAAATTTGTATTTGTAATCTTAGCTATTACAAAAAATATAACGAAACCAAATTTTGAAAAAACAAAAAAATTGTAGTAATTTGAATTTTTTTTTTGTTTGTTTTAAAAGCAAATGAAATAATGAAAACTGTAATGAAGTAAATAAATAAATTAGGAAAATAAGAGAAAAAAAAAAACAAGCATCAAAACTGCAATAACACTTACACGTATATACGTACTATATACATACACCAAACTAAAACATACAAAAGTATAAAATATATAAATTTGTACGCAAAAGAAAAACCCAAAAATAAAAGAATTAATATTTTAAAAAAACAAAAAAACAAAAATTATACATATGATGATGAAAATTTTTTGTAATGGAATGAAAAAACAAAAAACTAAGGAATAATAGATTTGTATTTATTTCACGTACACTTACCACAACACATACACAATAGATACACACATATACTTATACCGAAATAATAAAATTTTTTTCATATAAATTCTCACATACATAAGTAATTTTTTTGTTTTTCGTTTCTTAGATGTTACATACAGACTATATATTACAAAATACATACACAGTTATAATTCAAAGTAAAAGAAAAACAAAAACACAAAATAAAAAAAATAAAGAAAATTTGTTTATTGCTACTAAATTTTTTAACACAAAGTTAAAATCTAGTAAATTATAAGCAATTCTATGTTATGTAAAAGAAAAACGATTGATGTAGTTTTTCCAAACCATTTATCCTTTTTTTTTTTGTTGTAATTTCTTGTTTATTTTTATTTCCTTTTCTAATTTTTGTTAATCATATTATTTTTAATTTGTATCTTATCATGCTTACAAAAACAATGAAACCAACAAAACGAAATAATAGTAAAGAAAAAAAGAACACACATACACACAAAAAAAAATGATTGTCGTCATACACAAAAAAAAACCCTTCTTTATAAATATACCATACATTATATATAAATAAAAATAAAAACATAAAATTTAAAAAAAAAATGAAAAAAAAAACAAAACAAAATAACAAAAAAAAACACAATTATATATAAATAAAAATAATAATTAACAAATTTTTAGATACAACACATAATGATTATGTATAAAAAATAAGTAAGAAAAAAAGCAAAAAAAAATATACAGACAAAAAAAAAAACAAAACAACTTTAAATTTTAATCTAACTAGGAAATATTACAATTTAAAATAAAAAATACAAAAAAATATAAAAAAAAATTATTAATAAAAAAATAAACAAAAATAAAATGATAATTGAAAGAAAAAAAAAAACAATTTAATTTTAAGGCAATTTAAGTAATAAAAATAAAAATATAAACAGCAAAAAATTGACATTGATGAGTTTTATTTTATTCGTTATAAATATTCTACCTTTTTATTCAAAATCCTTAAATAAAAATTGAATATTCAAATCATAGACGAAAATGCAACCTTTATGTTTCTAACATACATACACATATACGAAATTTGAAAATTTATTTCAAGGGTGATACAGAAATTTATTACAAGGGTGATATTCATCTTCGTACGACTTGGTACGACTTTTGTTTACTTCTATAACTTTAGCCATAGTTTTTTGGTTATATTTAATGCTTGGGATATTTTCCAGTATATACTGTCCAAGCAAAAATTTATGACATCTTACGATAGTTTTGTAAACCCCTTATTAAATCGTATTTTGTTTTTATTTACACCTTTATATGAATAAGAAATTCAACATTTTCTTACTTTTCTCTCAAATTTGCAAACAAATAACTAAGGAAAAAGTAAGAAAATTTAGTTAAAATAAGAATATTTCGTATCTCGCACATAGGCTCAGTTTTTCGTCATAATTTCGTTTAAAATATTTTTATCTAATACACAAACCTAAATAAATGAATGGTTTGGTTTGTTTTACGATGTGTTACCCGTGTTCTAACAGCACTTTTTTTTTTGCACTTCCTCTTCCTTTTTCTTAACTTCTTCTTCCTTAAAAAAAATAACGTTTTTTTTATTAAAAATTTGTTCTGTCTCTATGAAAAAGCAATTTAATAAAAAAAATTGTATTTCTACATGAAGACAATTTTTTTTTCTTTATTTTAAAAGCTACAGTCAAACATTTGTTTTGAAATACTTAATCTTTGTTTGTGTACATACAAATCAACACTTCAAAAATTTAAAAAAAAAAAAATTCTTTTTTCTTTCCATATTATTGGTCTACGTAATATGTAAACAGATTTTTTATGTCAAATTATTATTATTATTATAAATATTAAATCATACCGGAAAAATCATCAAAAGTATCATTTTTCATATTTTTCTTAGGTTTTTTATTATGATCTAATGTGTGTACAACTTATATGATACAACACACTATACAGTATAAAGTATATGAGTTAGTCTCGTTTTGTTTTTATTTTTACATACAATAATAAGTTCACTTTGTTTTTATTTTTTATATTATTGATTTTTTATTCTATTGAAATTTTTTTATATATATTCTTTGACTTTTTTTGATACTTTAATTTATCTGAGAACAGTTGTGACATTGTATTTCTCAATTATGTTGATTCAATATTTTCAAAAAATATTTAGATTTTTTTAGGTTTTCCTTCTTTTTAGAAAAAAATAATAATAAAAATAAAAAATAAAATAAAGAAAATATTGATTTCCGTTTGTATTGATTTTTTTCTTCATATTTTTGTTATTCTTTGATCGTCAGTTGATTTGATTGATGTGTTGACAGATACTTTGATTGTATTTGATTGAATCCATATTTATGTCAAACAAATAAGAAAAAAATATTAAATTAATCAGAAATTAATAGAAATCTTTTTCTTTTTTTTTTTTTTTAAAGTTTTTTTGTTTTTTCTTTTAAATTAAATTTGTTGCAGAAAGATAACGATCAAGTCATACATAAGTATATATGTATATTCTATGACAATAACAAATTTTCATGAAAAAATCTAACAAATACACACACATTCTTTCATAATAGTTGTAGAAAATAATCTATTTGATATTATTATTCATATGCAATTTCTTTTTAAATTGAATTGTAAATTATCTTTTATATAAAGAAAAATAATGTACATATTAATATGTACGCTCTTGTCCACATGCATGCATGTATGAGTATATAAAGGAGTAACCTTCAGCTTCGTTGCAACCACAATTATTATGATATTACATTCGTCACAAAAGGTGAACATCATAAATACATATAACCACTAATTTCATTAATATATAAAAATTATTACAAATAAAAACAAATAGATATAAGGAAAAAAAATTACTGCTATAAAGAACATAATAATATAAATGTTAAATGTATTGGTATTGCAATTATACAGCATTTATAATCGGCTTTGTCATCTCTGAATTACGCATGCAAAAGAAACCGCACAATCATTTGATAATATTGGAAAAACATACAAAATCATATAAAAATAAAATTTTACTTATATCTTTATGTAGCAGAAAACCTACAACTTAATAATAGCTTAATAACAGAAGCCAAACAGAATTAAAGTGAAAAACAAAAGCAATAATACAGTAAATTATAATAATAATATTCAAATCACCGAATCCGATATACATATTTGTAATTGTAACCATCGTGAGGTACAGTATAATCAAAGAGGATGTATTAGAGAGATGTACATTTAAAGGCTTTAATTTTACCCCAAAAATTTTGATCGAAACAGGTGCTGTGCGGGCAGAGTAGATAGGGGTAAAATGTATTTCTCTTCATTGAGAATCACTAAATTTCAATTTTTCATTCTTTGAATGTATGTGTGAATTCTATTTACACATAAGGAAAATACCTAAAAGTACAGTGGAGTCTCAGAAAATGTGCTACCTTTTCCAATATTTATCATTACATCATTCTTTTTAATTGTGAAAAAATTTCAAATTTCATAGAAATATTTTCATACAATTAAGGGTTTTTTGTTAATAGCCGACTGTACTATTGTATTGCATTGATTTTGTAATTCACATGGGGTGGAGTTTAATTTCTTTGTGATATCATGAACTTCAAATGTTTTTACGCATTTGACCGATTTTAAACATTTTAATTTTACATGTACTTACATTTAAAATACACGCGTTTGTATCGCAGTATATCAATTACCACATGTTCGTACATGTATTCATTTATCTCAATATGAAATGCATGCTTTCTAATAGAAAAAAAAGGTTCTTTACTTTTCATATATGTATGGATACACATCATATCATATACAAACATTCATATGATCATAAAAAGTGTGAAAAAAAAACAATGTATGAAGATCATTTTTTTTTTTTTTGTACCGAAGTATTAAGGATGAATATATATACAAACAAACATGTACTATTTGTATGAAGTACATATAAATACGTATTACAGCTAAATGATATACTGCGATACAAACATGTGTATTTTAAATGGAAGTATATGTAAAATTAAAATGTTTAAAATCGGTCAAATGCGCAAAAACATTTGAAGTTCATGATATCACAAAGAAATCAACTCCACCCCATGTGTATTACAAAATAAACGATCATCATAATAATAGTACATGTTTGTTTGTATATATATTCATCCTTAATACTTCGGTACAAAAAAAAAAAAATGATCTTCATACATTGTTTTTTTTTCACACTTTTTATGATCATATGAATATTTGTATATGATGTGTATACATACATATACGAAAAGTAAAGAACCTTTTTTTTCTATTAGAAAGCATGCATTTCATATTGAGATAAATGAATACATGTACGAACATGTGGTAATTGATATACTGCGATACAAACGCGTGTATTTTAAATGTAAGTACATGTAAAATTAAAATGCTTAAAATCGGTCAAATGCGTAAAAAATCTAATAGTCTTTAAGAAAAAAGAAAAAATCCTAAACAAGTAATTAGTTTTGGGTGGTGGTAATATTTTTACACATACATTCATGAAATTGGTATTTATTTCGTACATGTACACGATTTTTTTTGATTTTTTTTGTTTTTTAATCTACATGAGAGTAATTCTCTTTACGAAAAATATTTTTCGATGGGAGGTTGTGTTTCTTGATCAGAGGTTTTAAAAATAGGGTAAATTCTGCCGTATAAACTGGAATTCTTGGTTCTAATACATATTCTTTGGTATAATGCAAAAAAAAAATAGTACATAAAAATCGTAATATAATAAATTTTTTACCATTTTCAAATATACATATGTATGTTAATCTATTTATAAATTTTATAATAAATGGAGTGTACAAGACAATTTTTATTATTCCCAAGATTTTTGATTGGTAATTTCCTCAAAGTTTAGTTGTAAAAATTTTAAATACAATCTTTATTCCGTAAAATGTACACATTAGTAAAATAAACATACAATATTTGTATGCATGAAGATATTACTTATGTACACAATCAATCGAAAATGAACTTTAATAGGTATTTAAAAAACTCAGGTGACAGAATAAATCCTCATCAGATATTACTTTACGTAATAATTTTATACACATTCAAACAGTATTTAAAAGTTATTATATACACTTTTTTAACTACAACAACAACAACCATAAATACTGACACGATTGCGTTGAAAATAAAAAAATGTTTTTTTTTTTTTTTTTAATTTGTGCATATGGGTAATTTGAGTGATTATTGCACGACCTCGTTGAATTAAAAATACGTACATACTTAAGTCCATGACTTTAAACATGGTATGTTACCAAGTAACTAAATATAACTACTGTAGTATAAATATGTGTGTTAATTTTAAATACCCATTACTACTAGTATACTCATTACTCATATAATTGACAAATTAATTCAAATAAAATAAATAGACAAACGTATGCACATATTTATGTACATAGGTAGAATAAATATTCGTTCACTCTATTCTATATCGAAATCAGTCATTCGATTGAATGGACAAATTGAATATGAAATGCATTACAGCTAAAGACCGGCTCGGTCGGCTTGTAAGGTAGATTTAGTCTTCATTAAGATTAATAAATGTTTGCTAAAGGACGAGTAATAATTCTAATATTTTTTGTCCTGGAAAATATTGTTTTCTCATGAGAGGTTTTTTTTAGATTTTTCAATTCTTTTTTTTTTGTTCTTTTTATTTTTCTTTATTTTCATAAATAAAATACTCCAATTGCATCATTTTACTGTTATACCGCTTAAATTGTCTAAATTAACACATTTTCATTTAATTCCTTTTCTTTTCAGTTTTTTTTTTTCATGTACATCATTTTTCATGATCAAGTGTAAATTAGTGTCAATGTACAAACAAATTTGTGATGACAAGAAATTATTTAACCAAATGTCATTTTACATATTTACTCTCATATATTATATATTATTGTCGATTACGTTTTGATACATCAGAACATCCAAATACAACTTACTTATATATAATATGTAAATGTACATATGTACAAACACGTTAACATGTTTTTCCACAAGTTTTCTTCTTTCCTTTTGGAACATGCATACATATTCATATGTATGTACAAGAATATAAATTCTTAAGAAAATATATAAGAATTTTTAGTTTAGACCCCGCAAAGTTGTCATGTTTTGTATATTTGAAAATATGTAAGATACTCAAATTGCTTTGGCTAACAAGTGTAAAAACAAATTTCACCCGTAAGTGTGTCGGTACCTTTTAATCATGTAATTGGAGTAGATTTTTTGGTTTCTTAGTAATTTTGTATAAAATAAAAATAAGCAAAAATAAATAATAAAAAATAAAAATATTAATATAAATCCACATCTTGAATGTGAATAAAGAAAAGTTTTTACAGACAGATTATATGTGTTATACAATGTGTACGATATATACATACATAGATCTGATGGAATAACAAACAAATTTCGTTGAAATGAAATTTCACAAATGTGACATAACCGTTCTGAATTGTAATTTTTGTAAGGACAACAACCTGTTGGCATATTTTCTAAATTTTATCTTCTCTTTTAGTCTTATAAATCATATCAAATTACAAATATATAGATTTTGAAAGAATATATTTTCGATAATGTTCAGAAATCAAGAGAAATTTTTGTGCACACGAATAGCGTACAGATCAAAGGACACACATGAATTTACACACATTCGCGTATGTTGTTATATCCTTCATTTATTTTTAATCGTTAGCAATAATAATAATAATAATAATAATAATCGACAATTCAATAAAATAAAGCGCTTGTTTCCTCTTTATGAATGTCCTTTTCATTAAACTTCAAAAGTTAAATCTTAATTTTCAGGTTTTCTTTTATTTTCAATTTGGTTTTATTTTTTAACGTCCTGCATACACATAATATATGTGCCGATATCGTAAAGAAGTCATACACGCAAGAAAAAAAAAATCAAAAACAAATCACAAAGAAATATGCCGCAACTACCAAATAAAAAAGAAGTCATCTAATAATGAGCTAAAAATTCCAACAGGGACCATTCACTCTAAACAAGAAAATAACAGAAAAATACCTTTAATAATAATCAATATAATGAATTAAAGTGCGAACGAAATGAACATGAATATACTAGGAAACTAAGAAAACTATTTTTGTGTGCAATGAAAAAAACAAAAATGATTTTTTTTTTTTGTGGTATTCAGCAGACCGATTTTTTAAAACTATATCATCATCATTTACACAAAAGGAAAATATATACAAAAACTCGTTAAATGTTTCCGAATCGTTTATTTTCATTAAAGTCCCGTGTCCTTTTCTTTTGGTATTGCTGCTGTTACACCGTTGCTGTTCTCTTGTATTCTCTTGTATGTATGATGGACAAAGGAGAGAAATAACTACAAAAGAAATTTTTTTTTTTTCTAAATTTTGTCTTTTATATCTTAATGTCCTTTGAGTGACAGCTTTTACTAAAATAAGATGTCAAACTATAATAATCATTTCGGATGCGCTCATAGTTCAAATGAACAACAAAATTACGACTTTTTATATCCTTTATGGTATCCATCCTGGGCGGTGATTTATATCACTTGATAGTTAGATAGTGATAAAGTGTTACAATAGAATATTATGTAAGAATGATCCTTTTATTTTGTTGCTTTCTTTTAACAAAAATACATTCTGTACATAGATACGTTTGTATACGTAAAAATTCTTAATAGATTTCCTTCAAAATATGCGTAAAGAAGATCAAAGAAAATCGAAAAGAATCGAGTTGACCACGGAACAATATTTGGCGGCAATAAAATATAAAGGTACAAACAATAAAAATTGATTTCAAAATAAAAGTAAAAATAAAGAAAAATAAAAGACAACAATAAAACTACGTAGAATACAAACCCCTATGTAAGGGAGAAACGTAATGCGATTTTAAGATAACGTAAAAAAGAAACAAAAATGAAAGAAATAAAAATAAAAAAAATACTTTTCTTGGGTCTGAAATATTTGAAAATATTCTCATTTTGTTTATATACAGTAGCCAGAACTGGTGACAATTTCTGAGATAAAACATAAAATAATGATGAAATAATAGTTTTGATTAGAATGAGATAAAATATTTTTTTAAAAGAGAAAAATCAATAAAATTATTTTTATAAACATGCACATATGTACATACATACCTGTAACAATTCATGTGAGAAATATATTTGAATGAAGCTTTAAAGGTGGTCCAAATCATTACTGTATACACATCTTTTTTATTTATTATGTTGTTTGAGAAATGCATGTACCGAAAATATTAATTTCCATTGATTATAATCTGAAAAAAAGAAGAAAAAAATTTAATTCCATTTTTGTTTTGAATTTAAATGAAAGCGTATGGCATACAGAATTAAGTATTTATAATTCTAGTTTTCTATTTTTTTTTTTTTTTTAAATGTACAATGTTCATTTTAAGCCTTTCATAATAATTATGTCTTAACGTTTAAGCGTTAAACCTTCTAAAATTATTATAAACAGAAAAATACTTATACAAGTGGTACAGTGTTGTTCAGATGATCTATTATACCTTTGAAAGATTTAAAATTGAAATTCATATGGGATAAAGAATTAGTTTAATTAGAAAAAATTAAATCCTTTTTTTTTAACTTGATTTCAAAATAACCGAAGAAAAAAACGAAACAGAATATTTTCCTTTTGATATTTTTCATGTTACCCGAAAACAGATCATATACAACAAAGGATTGCATTGTGAACTACGCTATGACCGCTTATGTGTCATACAAATAACATACTTAAGTACTTACGCTAGAAAAACATTAACAACAAATAAATTCAATTTTATATCCTTTAAAAGATTTTCCTTATAGCAAAACAAAAAAAAAAAAAAAAACAATCTTTTCATAACTAAAATGAAAAGACGGTCAAAATGAAATTATTTCAAAATATTTTCAAAACAGAATAATCCTTTGGTTTTTTTTTCTATAGTTCTATAATGCGAAGGAAAAAAAATGTATTTTGTATTTTCTAAATTAAAAAATTCAAAATTTTTATGCATACATTTTTATAAGCTTATTAAAATGATTCTCAAATAGAATGATCTCCTTACAAAGATAAGAAGATCCTATATATGGACATGATCGCTTACAAGTAAAACAAATTTTGTGTGTACAAAAAAAAAAAAAATCTAAAAACATATTAAAATTTTGTGTTCTAAATAAATTTTACTAAATATTGTCGACAAACAGATTGAAAATTTTGTACATAGTATTTAACTGAAATGGAATACGTATATAACAAATCCAGTTGATCTAGTACTTAGTTTAATCATGATTATCCATCGGATTTTGAAAATGAAACTTATTATCTTGTTACTGTGATACATATGTGTTTTCAAATAAACAAATGTTTGAATTTCATGAATTTCTTTTACAAAAATTATATATTTTAATACAAAAATGTTAACATGCATACATACACATTCATGTGTGCATTTCGAATAAAAATGTAATTTTTTAAACAACTACCTAAACTGAATTTTAATTATATCGTAGTAATTGTAAAGTAATCTTACAATAAATTAAAAAAGAAAAAAAAAACTGAAATAATTGGAAAATAAATGAGAAAAAATGAGCTTCTAGCAGAAGGCAATAATACTGGTTGTTGATGTTACTTCGAAAATTGATATCATAAAACTCTAGATTTTATAAATAAAGTAATAATAAAAATTGTAAACATTGAATAAAATATGAATCAAAAAAAAAAAATCAAAATGTTTATCATATCAACCTCAGGAAAATTAATAATATAATAAATTCTACTATAAATATAAAAACATTTTAAATAAATAGAAGCTGATATCAATCAAAATAAAATAAAAATTTATAAAATGCATACAAAAAGATAATTTTTTTACATGAGTTGAGTTCAAGTATTTTATTCCACTTAAAGTTTATTTAGATCACAGCAGGAATATAAAAGCATTTTCTGTTAGTTGTTAACTAGAAATTTTTATATAAAACAAAATAACAAGAGAAAAAAAATAATATAAATAAATAAATAAAAAAGAAACATTGTTATTTTGCTATTTTATTTTTAAAAAAGAGTAATTGAAAAATTCGTCTTCAATTACATATATTAAACATTTGTAAACATTTTATCAATCCGTATATATTTTGCTCACATATATGTATATACATGAAATATTCGTCTTTAAAATTTAAACTGCATTGTATATTTTACATGTGTATGTAAACGAATAAGATGTTATTATTAATATGCGGCATTTAAATATAATTTAAAGAAAATTTTGTTTTCTAAATATTATTAGTATTCAACAGCTGGAAATTTTGTATAGATTATTTTCATTATTATGATTGTATGTTTATATTATCATCAACATCATCATCACCATCATCATTATCAAAAACGATATACATACATATGTACATGTACATATGAACATGGTGTTTTAACGTATTAAGATACCAAATTACTTATAAGCTTCCAAACTACTTATATAAGTATTTATGCATACAAATTAAATTAAATTTTGTGTATGAAAGCATATAAACGAAAACATTTTTTTTTTCATTTTTTTGACTTAAGGCGATTTTATTTTATTTTATTTATTTTTTATTTTTTTGAATGTAAAGTGTAAAATACATCACTTCTGTATACGGAATTGAAAAAAAAAAATAATAATAATACTACCTCCTTATTTTCTTTGTACCAAAATTGTACTTAAATAATATACCGCCAAAGCGTATTAAAGATTTTTGTTTGACATTAAAATTCCGGTTTCTTTAAGTGGATTTCTTTTAGATATGCACATATGGAAGTTTACAAAATGTATATGCAATGAAATTGAAGATAAATTAAAATCATGAATTTCTTTTTTCCGATATATATTTTATTTAATGTAAACAAATTATTCAATGAAAATCAAAAAGAAAATAAGAAATTTTTTGTTTTTCAATCACATGTTACGCAAATTATACGAAATAAAAAATAAATAAAACAGGGAAAACTCTCTTTATAAGTAATTTACTGATTCAAGGTCAAGACAAAAAATATTTATTTTTTTTTTTATAGAAAAGTATAAAACATTAAATATTATATACACTTTTCTTACATTAAAAAGTGTTAAAGTAAAAAAACAAAAAAAAGAAATTGAAGAAGAAAAATCATTTGTTTTGAAATTGTTTACTCAGTAATTTTCTTAAGAAAATGTTGATAGAAAAATTTTCAAGAAAACAGCGGTAAAATTTTCTATGATCTCTTTACAAACATTTTTAAAATTTTATTTATTTACAAATAAATAAGAAAAAAAAAGTACATATGTGTAATGTAATTGTATGTTTTATCTTTTCTTGATGATCTCTTTGATTTATAAGTATAAATTGTGGCATGATTATTTAATCAATTGATTTTGATTTATGTGAGAGAAAAATATAGAAAATTTCCACTTTGATGAAAAGAATTTCTTACTTCTCAGAATTAAAAAAAAAATTTTAAAAATTTTCATAAATTTTCGAACACGTTGTATGAATTTATGAAATTTACGGGTATATGCAATATTCGTATATTGTCACATTTTAGACGAAAATCAAAGTACTGACCTAAAAAAAAGGAAACTTTCATTCTTCAATTTTGACTAATATAATTTGATCCTTAAAATCAATTATTTACTATTCGAGTTTTCATTTTGATTTTTTTCTCTCTTATTTTTTTTTTCCTCAATTTCACCCTATTTTCCGTGAATCAAAATGTTATATCATTAAAATGAATGTAAATTGAGATAAAAGTTTGTTTTGAAACCAAAATCGACCATCATAACATTATATAGAAATCATCATCATTGAAAAAGCGTGACAAACAAAATAAATACAGAATAAAACTGGTAAAATATAACAATCATCATTCGTCCTTGTAAATAATAATCTGTATGTAGTCACATGTGTTAATAGAAGAAAAAGAGACATTATTGTATTACATAGCGTACAAAATTTATTTACACAGATTGTTATGTATAGATATATAAAATACACACATGAATTACATATTTAATATATATGTATATACCTACTTTATTCACTTTATAAAACATACGATAGAAGAGGCTCATTATAAACTTCTCGAATAACCTTTAACTTATACTTACACTATACACTTTAACATGTAATTATGTATGTGTAGTATGTACGTATACGTTATGTACAAATAAATATGTATGTATGTATTTATTTAATCATATCTTATTCCTAACAACCCTTGTGTATATGACAATCTTTTCTTTCAATATAACTAATAAATAAGGGATGATTTAAATAGAAAATATTGAAGTAAATATGTTACATGAGTTTTAGTACAACAAAAGTAGAATATGTGTAGTAAATATTAGAAATCAAGTCAAGAAATAGAAAATAATTTGAGTATATTTTCTACAAATCATTTAAATTTCACATGACATGCAATGTGAGATTTGGAATTCCATTTGGGGACATCTGGAGTTTGATAATATTATATATGAACAAAATATGAAAGAAAAAAAACTATGGCAAAGGTAAAGTACATTACAATTGATGCATTTAGAAAATGAGTGTTAATAAATGGAGTTTAAAAAATACAAAATAGAGAAAAAATAGTAAATAAGGATAAAACTTAAAAATTGAATAGAAAAGGTTTGTCTTGAATATACGGAAAAACAGTAATCATTTTCGTAAAATTATCATGAAAAAAAAAGAAAGAACAATTATAGAAAATGAATAATTACTAAACTTATTCAAATTACAAATAGGAAAATACCATTTCCAAAATATTTAACATCATGGAAAACATATTACAAAATGTTTTTTATTTATACGTTACTAGCTAATGTCTATACATACATACGGATTTCATTGGCATGCGTTTTATTATGAAAATATGGTATGCATTTAAGTAAATGTTTGAAAATTAAACATGTATTGTTTTTCAAACATTTGTCCACATTTAAATGTTACAGTCATAAATTATGTATACAACTTAACATAAAAATTTTTTACTTAATTTTAATCCTAAATATATGAATGCTGTCAACAAGGATTATCGTAAAAGAAAAAAAAATTAAATAATAAAATTAGTTGGATTTATTTTAATTTCCATACATATGTACATACATACAAGCGTCTTCTAAATCACATCAATTTTCATAATACTGAAAGAAGGAAAACATATTTTTGTTACATAATTTTAAAATCCTTAATACATAATTAAATGAATACATGTACAAATGTACAAATGTATGTACTTTTAGTGTTGTATACATCGTCAACTTTCTTCTGAAAAATGTTATGAGAATAATAAAAAAAAAAGTATAAAAATAAAAAAATTACATAAACCAAAAACATAAATATAAAATTCTCTAATTTTATGTAAAACCGAAACATAAATTAAATTTTGAAAATGTTCATCTGGAGCATAACGTATGTTTTCTGAAAATATTTTGTTTTCATTACATAATGTATTTGTTAAGAGAATAAAATTGAAAAAAAAAAATCTTATATGTAATGTTTTCTTTATATACAATGTTTGTTTAAATTTGAAAACAATGTAGCACATATAGAAAGTAATAAAGATAATTTCAATTAGTACACTATTTGTACACAATAAAAATCAAATAAAAAAATTTAATTGTTTTCAAATTAATTACTATTTATAACTATAAAATTTGATTTGTTTTTATTTTTATTGATTTTTGAATGTGGGTGGTTCTCACAGTTATGTTAATAAAATGAATTAAATTCACTTAAAGATTGTCCGTCTAGACGACATACTTTACTTAGATTTTAATTATTACAGTAAAGTTAAAAATAAGAAGATATTGGAAAATTAAAAAAAAAACGTTTTTCTTAAAAAAAATCTTTAAATTTATTAAATGTTTTTTGTATTAACTACACAACTATAATGTACGTTATATAAATAAAAAATTTTCAAACTTTTTATTCTTGATAAAAATAAAAGAAAATTCATCGAGCAGAAATCTAAATTGTTTATTGTGTGTACATGTTATTCAAAAATAAATATAATAACAAATCTATTTGTTAATCGTATCAGTTTCATATAATGTATTGTCCATTGACAAATACATAACATTGAACTGAAAACAAATTTTATACAACAAAAGGACAACATTTGCAAAATAAATGGATGACTGAATGTTTAATCTATAAACACAAAAAAAATGTATATTTTACGTATTTGTAGTACAAAGCAATTCTTGAAATTGAAATTGACCAAGAAAAGACAAAAAAAAATAAAAAAAACAAGTATCGTAGATGATATCCATATGTATACTATACATAAGTATAAGTGATCCGACTTGATACACTTAAGGCGATTATTAAGGGCGTATTATGTGAAAAATAAAGCGTTTACTTTTCAATCTATATATGTACATGCACCACCATCGTCATCATCACAACAAGGACACAAAACAAATATTTTCTGAAAAGGCTTTAAAAATTGGTTCGATGTTAAAGAAAGAACTCTTATTTTTCCTGTTTTTTTTTATTCTTTGCTTTAAAAATTTTCTATTCATTGTCATTTTCTAGAAGCTAAATTCTATAAACGAATTAAGAAAAAAAATCGAATGTCAAATTGGCGGTATTCTGAAAGTCAAACAAAACTAATTGAACACTCATCAATACCTTCTGTTATACATACAACGGACAAGGATGATAGGATAAAGATGACAGGATTGAAAAGATTATAACGAAGAAAAAGGAAATTATTAAAATTTTTGTATGAAAATGTAGAACTACCAAAAGTTATTGTGGAAGATTATTTTGATTCTTTATGGTTTTCATCACTTTTAACGAGATTTATTTTTTTTTTTCAAATTTGAAAATTTAATTAAACTTGTGTAACTGATTTTTTTAAATTAAATTTTTTTTTTATTTTTCAAAAAAAGAAAAATAATTTTAGGTCATCCTCAAGTGAATCTGTGGTTTTCCATTATTTTCCCTTTTTTAATTTTTGTTTTGTGAAATAAATGGAAAACAATGATTCTATTGTACGACCAAAAACAAAAAAGGATACAAAAAATGTTCTTTATTTTTATTATAGGTACATATGTAAGTAAATATCAAAACACATCTGTATTAATTCGATTTTTTATTTTTCTTTTTTTTTGTTAATTATTACATATAGCTGATTTCACTTAAAAAAGAAATCAAATAAATATCAAATTATTGCCGCCCAGTACCTCCCAATAGGCGTATTGTTGTCACCCTTAAACTAACTAAAAATATGTGTATTTAATAAGAATAATAATAATTTTTGAATAAAACGACAAAAATAAGAAAATTTTAATCGAGAAAAAAAAAACAATAATGTGTATAAATAAATTCAGAATTCACAATTAGTGTTGTATATTATAAAATTCACCACATGAACAACTGGCTCATTTTCAAATAAAAACAACATCATCTCATCGAGGCGCAAACAAAACAGAAGAAAAAAAAATAACGAAAAATGAAAAATTTTACTTAGAAAAAGAAAATTATGATTTTTGTTTTCATATAATTTCCCATGGTCTTTCTGTACATTTGTACATGTAACTGCGTTTTTGTTTTCATTTACACTTTGGTGATTCCATTATCAAAAGGCAGTCATTGCACTCCACTTAACTCCCTTATAAAAAATATTCGCGATATTGTACATACATATATGTACATACATACATATTTGATACCTAATACGGAAAAATAAATTCAATATTTAATATAATGTATGCCAACTGTATAAAATGTGTGTACACATTATGTATACACATTTTGGCCAGTTGTTGATGAAATCATAAAAAAACAATAATTAGAAGTCCTTTGTCCATGCATATTTTTCATCAGTTTCAAATGTACATACATTTTTGTATACATCGAAAACAAAACACACAAGATGTACCTTCATAATATGTTTGTACATACCTATGTACGTATAATTCGTAGTACTTAATGAGTTTTCCACTTCATTTGATTTTCATAAAAGATTTTCTCTTTTGGTATTTTTATTCA
Source organism: Anthrax anthrax (assembly GCA_963971155.1). Lineage (NCBI taxonomy): Eukaryota > Metazoa > Arthropoda > Insecta > Diptera > Bombyliidae > Anthrax > Anthrax anthrax. The sequence goes on from OZ020119.1 coordinate 27,904,886, forward strand.
TTTCCTTAAATTTTACAATAATTTTACGATATACAATTTTTTTATATTACAAAAAAAAAAAAAAAATTGTTTTGTTTTTTATTCATGATTATACGAGTATAACCATGTATGCATACACGTAAAAAGGTAATGTATTCATAACATCATAATATTAATTTAAAAGATTATTGGCATGACAAAATTTTCAAAATATTTTATAAAAATGAGAGAACATTTTTTTTTTTTTTTTAATTTTATTTCAAGGGTCGAATAATATACGAATATTCTGTATTTGAAATATTTTCAAGTTTTATTTATTTCGATATATTTTAAATATTTTTATGTACGTAAAAAAAAATTTTTTGTTCAAAATTCTTTTAATTTTTGCCGCGAAAAATATACTCATTCTTTTAAAATTTTATTTATATCCGCTGAATTAAATTCATGTCTCTGTACATGTACATGTGTATATTATACAGTATATAGTATATTGAAAGACCATATTTTATGAGAAATTGACCACCTTATAAAAGAATAGTTATAATAAATAAATTATGTGGTCAAATTATGTTGTATAGGGTAAAAGGTGGAATTTATCTAATATTAGAGACAAATGATTTCATTAGATAAAAGCATTTTTGACCGCAAGCGCACAACATGATGCCAAGTTGTCTAACAACAATATATGAAAACATTTATCCTTTGCTTTCTTTAAATTTTATTTTTTTTTATCACACTTCTGAAAAAAAAATAAAATTATGAAAAATGTCTTCATTTGAACAAAAAAAAAAAAATTAAAGAAAAAAAAACTGAATATCTAAAAAGAAAATGAAAGAAATAAAGATGATGAAAATTTGACCACTGAAGGCGGATTATTTGATGACTTTTATATTACCTATACTTTATATACATTTTAAATATTTATAACTCAATTTTCTTTTTCTTCACGTATCTACTATCTACGCACTTTCACACAGACATTGGTCTTTTAGAATTTATTATTAGTGATTCAAATGATTATCATGAACAATGGTTATATCGTTTTTAATTTTAGATGTCATCACTAGAATTTCTTTTTAAATTATGATCACCTGTATATGAAATTAGATTTACAATTTTTATCTGTGAGAATAAATATTATACACATACATATGTATGCATATATGTATGTACATAAGTATACACATTTATGTATATTGTGCTCGCATACTACTTTTATTCAAGTGTAAAAACCAAAATATAAAAGTCAAACTATATATTTTATAATAAATTTTAAATTGAAAAGCAACAAATTTTACTTATGTGAATTTAACACCTAATGAAGATGATAATAAACAGCCATACAGGTGATTCCAGTAATGATATAGAGGCTGCATATAAGAATACGATTATAGTAATAATGTTATAATAATAATGTAATCATATTGTATTTGTAATAACAATATTGATGAAGATGACGGAGTTTGTGCTAATGCTTAATAATATTGTAAATGGTATAGAAAAATTTGTTTCTTTTTCTTCTGAGTTCAATATATACATGATTATAAAAGGTAATTTGTGGCTTTTATACATCATAAATTCTACCTTACATTCAGGGATGAAATTTAGTGGGAACTGTCGTATAAAGTCTTTTAAAACATTTTCAAAAAAATCAAATGAAATAATGCGTAAGTCATTTTGTTGGGCTGATGAGGGTGGCATATTATCGAATCTATAAAAAAAAAAACGAAAAGAGAAATAAATGCCAGTATTAACAACGTGGATGTTATGGTTTATTAAATGTTTTAATAAAGATATTCAACGCTTATTAACCTTTATAGAAATCCATATTTTTAAATGAATGGTAAAAATGCAAGTGAATAATGGATGTTTGTGTAAGTACGATGGACATATGGAAACACAAATTCGTACATATACAACTTTGCAAAAATATGTAATGGTAAAGATCATGAATTGAAAGAAAGACGAAATAATAGAAAATTTTGAATTGTGAATAGCAAAAAAGATCAAATTTTTAGTATATAAAAATAATAATTTTATTTTATTTGAAATTTGCTCTTTTGCAAATATTTTTGTTTATTTTGGAAAATAAAAACTATTATTAAAAGTAAACAATTTGTACAATACCGAAATTATGAAGCCAATATACACATGAGTGAAAGCCAAAAATCTTAGACTGGATTTGAAGTGTTTTATTTTTGATTAAAAATAAACAAATAGTGCACAATTCGTTTAATATCCTTATTTCAATCACTTTACACAAAGTCCGACAAAATCCTTTAGAAATCTATTTTTTCTCTTCTTAAATTTTTTTTCACATTTTTCCCAATATTTGTTTATTTTTAATAAGCGTATAACTGAAGTGTACTGGTATTTTCATTTATAAAAAGTACTGAAGTTGAAAATCCATTATTATTAGAATTTAAATAAAAACGTTATATCGAATTATTCTAAATAAACACCACCTGTGTGTGTACATACGGTTTTATTTTGGATTTAAAAATGCGGGTCAAAGTATTCTTCTACTTATTTTTAATTTAATTTTTAATTAATATTTTTCTAACAATTTTAATTTTCAAGGATTAGCAATAATATTGAAAATTGGCCAATAAATAATTTGTCGTCACTAGAATTGATTGAATTTCTTAAGTGATTCAATTTTTGTTCGTATTTGTCCATGGTTTAAAATCATGAATTTTTAAGTTCTACAATCTTTATGACATATGCATGTGTGTGTACATTTATGTATGTATATATTAATGTATTTATTGTTTGCAAATACAAATCGAAAATTTTCAAAAAATTCATTTTTAAAAATTGAAGTAAAACCAAAACGAGGAAAAAATTGCAAAAAGAGATAAAGCGATGAAGTTCAATACAAATACCAACTACAAAATCAACCTGTCTTTTATTAGATTACATTTAGAATTTAATCTTTACATATATGTATACATTTTTAATGCATTTTTATTTTTAAATCATAGTCACATTAAATGCATAATTACAAAAAGACTAAATACATGAACTACAACCAATTTTTCTATAAAAATAAATTAGGTAAAATAAGTAAATTCAACCCATATATGTAGACGTTTCTCTGAAACATTTGTTGATGATATGTGATATATGATATTTCATTCATTTTTCTTGTGGAGTTGGAAAATATACAGCTTTTCGTACATACTGTGCATAATCTATTAGTGCATTACGCCTACCTGCTCCCATTAATGGTCTTGCTGATGAAAAATTCCGACTAGACATTAGATTCGTTCTTCTTAATCTTCCAGTTGATTCACCAATTGTAACATCTTCAGCTGATGGATCAAGTGCCCAATAATTTCCTCTACCTCGATCATCCAAACCTTTTGGTATTTTTATGAAACACTGATTCAAACTTAGAACAGTTTGAACACTCCTTTGCCAAACTCCTTTATTTTTTTGATAATATGGAAAATTTGCAGCTATCCACTCACAAATTCTACTATATGTCAATTTCTTTTCTGGACTACTACGTATCGCAATCACAATTAATGCACTATACGTATAAGCAGGTTTTATATCCTTCGCGTTATTAATTTCTTGATCTTCTAAGGAATTTACGGAATTTGATGAACCACGAGAATTTGAAGAATCTGATGAATTGTTATCTTCTTCGTCAACTCTCAATACATCAATTTCATCTTCGTCTGAAATGTTGCTATCAGATAAAATTGATCTAATTGAGAAACTTGATTTAAATACTGGAGCCATTGAACTCGTATCACAGATGGAAATTAAACAAATAGTTTTAATTAAAATAACAAATTATTCTAAACAATTTCTTAACTACAAAATAGTTACACGTTTTGAATTTTTGCGATAACTGAAGTCATTCTCATAATTTTCACGATATTTATAGATTGTTCGAAAATTTTATATCTTATGTACCTACATGTTCTGTATTTGCCTAAAGCTTCGTTAACGTTTACATACATATGCATACTTATAATCACACACACCCACAATGAAAAATTTTCTTTTAAACAGAACCGAAATATAAAAATTTAATGCAAAAATTAGAGAAATCTATAAAAATGAAAATGAAATAGGTACTTATTTTCTGTGTACAAATATTTATACAATATGTATTAATTACATAAAAAATTACGTCCATATAACATATACACGCACAACTTGCACACAATATAAAATAAATTAAATGAAAGTAAAAGGTATGTATATGCTAGAAATATATAAAAAACAAAAACGAGTTTTATTCAGGTGATCTTCATCCTTTTTTCAAAGGATACAATGTATGTATGTGTTGTTGGTAGGATTTATGTATAGTATGGTATAACTGGTACACAACATGAAAAGAGTTACGTAAATCTTTCTTGTGTGATACAAAATTTAAAAATTCGCTTTAAAAATTTGTCGCATACAAAACACAACTCTTTTAGTTGGCTACAAAAAATGTTAGGGACCAATTTCTTACATAGATATTCTATATCTGTATTTGATTGTTGTGTGTTATAATATTGACAAAATATTTTAATATTCATATGTATACAATGCAATGGAAAATTTTCAAATTACACTAAATTTCACTCTTTAATCTAGTGGACTAAGAAGGATACAAATATATAATGTTATTTTGACCATTTCTTAGAATACCGAAATACCTGAAATTAAAATTATTTTTCGAAATATGTAATATTACATTACCTGACCATTTAGATTTACATACATACATACATACATATATACTTCTATGTATGAATGGTTTATATATAGTCATCACAGGTATATTGTGTCTTTTATGTATCATAAATTCTACCTCATATGAATACGAAAATCGATTTAATTATGAAGTGTGAACGATTTATCCCATGATTACGTATAAGTATATAATTATTATTATTACCACTATTAAAATTCCCATAATTTTTTTCTTAATACAGATTCTTATGCACAGTTTTATGTACCTATTTGTGTCTACTAATTTTCGATAAAGTATACATCGTCTACTAATCGCTTTTAATTATATACAGAAATGAATAAAATTACGAGATTAATATTATTATTGTATTAGAGTTTTGATATTTCTTATGTATAATATTCAACAAACATCTTTTGGTTACACCTCATATTTATATGAATTATTAGAAAATAAAAAACGACAATACAAATTTTGGAAAAAAAAAAACCAGTATACACATACAATTCTTTTAAAAAGAAGGAAAAAAACAACTACAACTTACCACAGTACTAATTATGAATTCTATATTATATTACCCATCTTACATATTTATTTTGAATATTAGATTTTGTTTGTTTTTCAAATATATATTTTTATAAATACATAAATACACACAATCTAAAAACTAAAAAAAAAATTATGTCATATCAGATTGTTTCATGGATATAATTTAAAAATTTTATTATGTAATCAAAATTGACAATTCATTTGAAAAGAAATTTTTTTTGAATTCCTCAATCTCTTGGCCAATGAAAAAGATACTTTAATGATACAAATTAAAATTTTTCATAATTTATAATTTACTATATTAGAGTTTTTAGAGTTACTTTAATCAAGAAAAATATAAAAATAATAATGATATTTTATACATATGACAAAAATAAATTAAATGAAAAAAAATTCCATGATGAAATAATAAATTATCGAATTAATACGTGTGCAATAATTGTCATTGCGGTACCTTCATATTGTAAATACTTTGAAAAAATTAACATTTTTATAATTTTATTTAACATAATTCATTTTTACTAATTTTTTTGCTTTAAAAAAAATATATTAAAATTTCGTATATTATTGTAATAAAGGATTTTTTGCTCTAAAATTCATTTTTATTTTTAAATAATATGTTCATTTTAAAATTCAATATTTTCATCAGACTATTTGTAATCATTCTGTGATGTTGTTTGCATGGCACATTTCTTTGGCAAAAGAAATTTAAAAAAAAAAAAAAAAAAAAAAACAAAACTGAGGGAAAATATATAAAGAAATGATATACACTTGAAGGTAAAATCAATAAGTCCTTAAGCAATGAAAATATACGGTATCAACAAAATTGATACAAAATAAAAAACAATGAGGCTACAATCAAAATGATGAAGAAAAAATAAAATTATGAAGACACAATAAATACAGAAAAACAAAAAAAAATTGAAGCAAAGACTAAAAAAGTACCAATATTGTATTCACTTGTCATTATTTGTTGTGCTAGCATTATAATAAGATATTCATATACATATGTATGTATTTATTTTTTTGTTAAAAATTGTTTTTTAATACATTCAAAAATAATGTAAGTATGTATCTTATGAAAATCTTTTTATTTTTATTTTTTTTCGTTGGTTTTTTCTTTTTCATTGCTACATACATATATCTATTGAATGTAAGTTTATTTTTCATCTTACGTGCATATACGTCTATTTATGATGGTAAAGTATTTTTTTATAAAACAAAAACGGAAAAAACAAAAGACAAAAAAAACACTATCTAAATAAAGGCAATATCGCATTTTCATCATAGTCATTTCATCATCTTCAGCGATATACAATTTGTTTTTCATTTTTATTATTTTATTTTTATTTTTTTACGTTGTCATAATGCAGCAGCAACATACAAAACCTATTTATTATAAATATATGTATGTTCGTATAAATTTTATATAAAATATATATTATGCATCTGTATGTTTGGTACACAAGTACAAAATTATGATGAACGTGACTTAAGACAAAAGAGGCCACTCATGATCCTTTCTGGTGGCAGCCATGTTTTCAGACATACTATTCATATTATCATATCCTAGGTAAAAATAATATACATATAAATATAAAAATCAACTTTGAATTGCGGAAAATATAAATTCATTTATTGTGTATACACACATACCCAGTACACAAGAAAAAAGTTATTGATTTTATATTTGAAAAAAAAAAATAATAATAATAATAATAATAATGAAAATCTTCATAATAAATAAAAACTGTGAAATACAAAAACCGGAAAAATACTCTTGCTTATCATGACTAAAATATTTATAACAATATAGGATAAAAAAACAAAAAAAAAAAAAATTCTTTTACCAATCTTTTGATTGTAATATGATTATAAAAACAAAAACCAATAAAAAACGTTAACAAAACCATTGATAAGAACTTGAAAGCTAAGCACACTTCATAAAGTTATTCAATTACTTGTTTCCGTTTTATCATATTTTATACATACGTATATGTACATACAATGTATTGAAGTATCCTTAAATATTTTATTCAATTTCGACTTTCTTTACAAAACAGTAGACAAGGTATTTTTTTATTTTTATTTTAATAAATTATTAAAAATTTAAAACTTCATACATTTTGTTGCTTTTATTCTTTGTTTGTTTAATTTATTGCAATTTCAATTATATATATCCCACAAAATACTATAGCCACATTATTGGTGTATTACATTTTACTATTTATACTTCTGACTATTTAACATCTAATTTGTAATTAATTGCAAGGACATTTCGTGTTGCAATTTATGGTAAACCCATATAGCAATTGAATCGCGGTTTTCAGTAACTTCAAGGATACAACAATTTCAATCAACCAAAATTAATTCCTATATTTTTCTCCATTTCTTGAAAAAACTATTTTAAAAAAAGGAAAAGTCCTTGAAATACAAAATTTATTGAATGTATTTTAATGATACATACATATGTATTTGAAAATTTCTCATCAAATATTTTTTAAAATATATGAACACATAATAATGTTTGTTTTTGTACTTGTAGTTTCTCTTTACTTTTCAATTCAAATCTTAGTTAGTTATTTTTTCATTTGTGTGACACATTACAAAACAATAAGAATGAAAATTTATTATCTATCGTTTTATATATACATTACATATATAAATATCAAAACACCCCCAACATGGAAAACACAGCATGTTGTAAGCATTTAGTTGTTGTCCCGTGCCTTTATTTCTTCTAGCAAAAATATATTTTTTCTCAATTTGTATTTTGTGAATTGTTTATACTTACTATTAAACATTACAATTTTTTTTTTTTTTTTCAAATGAATGTTTTTGCAGACATTTTGCACTTAATGATTGCTCATAAACTACCAACTACTCACAATTTACAATAAGAAAGTGATTCTATTTAGACAGAATTCGTTACGCAGTTCTATTCTTAAATTTGTTGTTTTTATTTTTATTCATTTTTCAAGTTACACAGAAATTTAGCAAGAAAAAGAATATTAAAAAAAAAAAAGAACATTGCCTATGTATGTATGTATATAGTTTTAAAAGTCAAAAAATGTTCGTATTACGTGTATGAAACAAATTGACAGTTTTTAGTTTATTTTCATTTTCCTTTTTTAGTCCTGTACAGATTGTTTATTTTTCTTGTCACCAACTTCAACAGAAATTCTTTTCAAATTAGAACAAATTTCAATAGAATGAAATGATCAACGTATACGAATTTCATACATTATATTTAAGTATATGTACACATATTGCTTGTAAACGTTGATACATTCGTACATACATATATTGTAAATTAGAAAAACAAACAATAAATTTAAGTAAAAAGAGTGAATACTAATCAGCATGACGAATATCACAATGTATAAATTTTTAGATACAATTTAATATCCTGCAAAGCAGCTACTATTGTTTTGTACATAAAATTTATGTTATTACAAAAATTTTACTGACAATTCATTATATATTTTATATACATAAATTGTATGAGATTTTAAATTTAGATATTTCAATCAAATTTCCTAGAAATTTATAAAAAAAACACAAAATTGAAAAAAATTTGTATTTGTTTACATTATTTACGTAATTTAAAGGAATTGTTTTTCAATTCATTTTCAGCAGTTATTTAACTGTTTGACTTTTAATAGATAAAAAATTCTGATCAGCTAAATTAAATCACCCTAGTCTTAGAAACTAAAGCCAAAATAAATGTAATTTAACATTGCAATTAAAATAACCAAAATTGTGGCCTCAATTCAGTTTATATTACCTTGAAAATAAAAAAGGTTCAAAATGTCATCTCTCATTAATTGCTTTACGGTGTGTTGCCAAAACACATTTATTTAAACAATGCACGATGACCTTTTACTTTTATATGTATACTTTGCTGTAATATAACGATAAATGCATAAAATAATTTAAATTTACGTATTTACACACATAGAATTTTTGTCCTTGATTTTATTACTCGCGGAATACCACACTGTGGTGTATGGATTTTTCTTTACCGTTTACAAAATTGTTTACATAAGCACATATACATATAATATGTACATGTACAGTACTTACCTTGAAATAATTGTTTTACAATTGTTTATATTTTAAATCATTAATTTTTATAAACCTTAACGAAAGAAAATTCTTTTATTGTCAATTTTCTAGAACCAAAAATACAAAAAAGTAATGTTTACATACGTTCTTACGTATCATATTTAAATTATGATTTTTTACGCTAATTACGTACATATAAGTTGGTATATAAGACTAATTTTGGATCGATTTCAAAATCATCTTGTTAGCATACATAATTATCATACTTATTAATTTACTAGTTTTGGGTAAGCACGCTTAAATTTAACTTTGAAGTCAATCAATTAGCTTAATGTCAACAACCTAATAATATATATAATTATTTCTCATTTTCATAAATTTTTATTTTTATTGTTTTTTAAAGGAATTAACTAATCGTTTTATATACTGAAAATTATTATTAAAAATGATTAAGAGAAACAAATAAAACAAATTTTAATTTACCCTTACGTTCTGTTATTAAAACACATAAATGATACTTCATAATTTTATTAACATTATATTTCATGTAATACTAACTTATACATCTATGCTTATATCCATATAAAACACTATAAATATAATGAGATGATAATCGTGTTAATTTATTACAATTCACCCTGATAATTAGTTCTTGTCATTCATTATAATTATGTCTTGTAATATTTACTTATTATACACGAAAATAAAACTAAAAATTTTCTAAATGGGAATTCTCCTTAAAAATACATATCATAACATAGATATTACTAGTGTATATAATGTATGGAAATGAAAATCAACTACTCTTTCCCGCATCAAGAACATATGTTATGTTTGATTTTATTTATTTGTCAAGAAGTAAAAATTTTTTGAGATACAGAATGGTTACGGAAAGTAAATAAATTTTAAGGGAGCATATATGAGTACTGTATATATGTACATATATCATATCAATTTTTGGATGGAACATGGATCTAATGCTAAAGTATTTGTGTTACATATATGTACATACATATGTGTACTTTCATCTTTGGATTTGTAATGGGATTTGTAGACGATATATAAAGAGTTCTTAAGATTCGTACTGTATAAGTATTCTACATCATATAAGTATTTGAGAAGATATAGATATATGTACATATATATATAAAAAATAAAACAGTAATCAAGACAATCTGATATCTAAGATTTAGATGTCATATAATAATCCATGCAGAACATGTATACATACGTATTTATACAAACTATACGTGAAAAACAGATAAACGATTCTTATGGTTTCACACAATCATACACTTAAAGTAAATAGATCCTTTATCCTTAAAAGGATTATTAAAGCTATTGTAATAAATTTACTACCTATACGTCTAATGTATAATTATTACAATATACTTTGGCGTATTTAACCTAAAGAAGATTAACTATATCAGAAGAATTTTGAAAATTATTACCAATAATTTCGTACATTGCTTTGTTATCACGCATAATGTGACATATTTTCTGAAAAGAACATGTTTTTTGTTCCATTACATAAAAATGTCTATTTAAAAAAAAAAAATTATCAAATAAAAAGGATAATAATATTGTCAATCAATATTGCAATGTGTATTTTTAATGTTATTTTATTTAACAACAAAATACTTTTATACAGATCAAAATTGTATCATAAAAATCAACGAATTGTAAAAAACCTTAAAAGGAAAAATTACAATTCTAACGTTAAATTCAGCAGCATTTTTTGTGATATTGTGATATTAGACTTTAGACACCTTTAGATTCATAAAATGAATAAAAAAAACAATAGAATCTAAAAAAAATTGATTGTCACGTGATTTATGACAACTATATATGGGTCTCTTGCATCCAGTTGAGAAACGATAAAATTTTTTTTTATTTATTACTCTTAAAATAACTAAATTAGCGTGTAAACACGCTATAAAAAATCTTTTTCTTCTTCTAATAACTATTTTTATGCATTTTATGAATTTTCTATGCTGTTTAGAAAATACAAGAATAAATTTTATTATGTAAAGTTTTTATCTATTTTAGCTATGGACATTATATGTATTTTTTCAAAAAACGAACACGTATACATATTTCACAAATACACTTGCATACATAAATACACACGAAATTTTGTCCTGCTGATAAGCACAGTTTGAAATGTTAAAGGATATATATAAAATTTGTTAGGATATGAAATTGTTTGTATGCAGTACATGTTTGAAATAATGCTAAACATGTTTTCAACAAATAAAAAAAAAATTAAATTAAAACTGTTTTTACAAAAAATTACTTTACCAGTGCAAAAAAAATAATTTCTTATATAAATATAAAAATCTTTGTACAAACAATTTTTTAACTAAATCGAAATATAGTAGTCTAAACATACACATCAGCTAAGCATGTTTGCTAAATACCACAATTAAGAAGAATAACAGAAAAATAAAATGTTTATGTCATCATTTTATTAACATAATTTGTTGTTTTTTATAATGCTTTTTTTTGTTTTCTCTTCAAAACAAAAAATAAAATAAAGTATATTCAACTTTAAACAATGTCACGTGTCTAGATACACATAACATAACACAAGAAGGATTTAACTACTCAACTAAATGATTTGTACCCTCATTATAAACAAATATGTATATAATATATATATACATACATGCATGGTGAATACCAGTTAACCAATATCCTTTAACGTATATTTTATAAATGAACATAAAAATCTCCCCCTAAAATCAGAACATCAACAAAAACAGATCCAAACACACGTGTCATTTTCATTTGTGGGATTTGCACTTTCACACGTCCCCCAATTTACGTTAACACTAAATTTCCTTCCACTTTATTTTGTTTTCTTCTCTGTTTCGTTGTGCACATTCTTTTTTTTTTTTACTTTACATTCGGATATGTATATTGTATAATTTTCAAATAGTACTCGAGTTTTATTTCATTTTAACCAATTTTAAACATGTTGTCATTTTTCAAGTGATTACACTTTTAAATATTTTTTTAGCTTGTCATACAACATAAATTGGCAAGGGTGCAATAGAAAATTTCTTTTTTAAAATACATATTAAAAAATTTTTTATATAATTTTAGAATTGGGAATTAAAATTAGAAATTAAAGTTATTTGGTCTTGTATACAAATGCAAAAATACCTGTACTTTTTACGATAAATCCACATTGAAGTCCACATACGTAAATTCACTATTTTGTCTTATTTTACACATGTAAACGTACATATGTATGTACATATGTATATGTGTGATATATGTACATATGCAGAAATCAGCATGCATTCAAATCATTTTTAATATACCAAATATACAAAAACAAATGAAAACTCTCGTCGTTTATGTTTACAAGGACTGTGTCGTTCATTATATCCTTTTAGATTTTCGAGCACGTGTCAGAACGTACATCAATGTTTGTTATATACGTTGAATATACTAATTGCTCATTTTTAATACACAAATTTTACAAATAAACAATGAACTTCCTTTTTTATTCCTTAGATTACGTGTAAAAGATTATAATATCGTAAGAATTAATGAATTTGTTTTGACATAACACAGCGTGCTAAAATACGATAAAAAATTTTAACCACAAATTATTTTTTAGCATTTTTTATAACATATGAAATTTCTAATATCATAAGGTCTTCATTATCAAACATTGTACATCACTTGCATTAATGTACCATGAGTTTTACAATTTACAAATTCTATTTCCTCTAAATACTTGAACACGCTTTCTTTTGAAACATGAATCCTTTTTAGCTTCTAATAAATTCTGTATCACGTTCGTTTAAAAATATACATGTATGTATGTAATATGTACATACAATTCATGAGATATTAATCTTACTTTCATCAACATCATCATTACATTGTCGTCATTATCACCATCATCCTCTTGTCTATACAACATTCGATTGTTCATTGTTTATTGTGCAGTTAACCGCATATTAAATTATTATAAACAATTTTATAAAAGTACTACTAACAATGTCTACACATGTAATGCACTTTAGATGAACACTGATAAAAAAATAAAATACCACACGTTCAACATTAAATATTTAAATGAAAAAAAAAAAAAAACGAAATTTTTGTATGACATGATACATTAAAATTTGTATGACGGTACAAACATATAAATAGAAAATAATGTGTTACATGGCACACGTTCACGTTTTGAATTATTATAACTTTAAAGTGCCTTTTTCAACATTATTTATTGTCATTTATAAACTTACATGTGTAAGTTTTTAAGGATACAAACAATGCGTATGTATATATGTATGTGCATTTATTAAATAAAAGGCTGAACATTTTTATATAGGAAATAAATCAAAAATACATAAAGGAAATGTAACTTTAACATCACTCGAACGTATAACAATTACATGTTAAGATTTACGTGATGTTAAACAAATTAAAACAATTTTATAAAATGTTTAAATCATGATACGTTATACAAAGTTATAATTTATTTTCAACTTATTTAAATAAGAACATTTTATTTTTGCAATTTGAAATTTTAAACTACGAACGTACATATGTATGTATGTATGTATGTATAAAAACGTTAACATACATGCATACATATTTCAATATTAGAAAGGAATTAATCATATGAAACAAGAAATTTTTATTTTTCTATATTTTCCGTTAATTTTGTTTTTATTGTATATATAAAATCTTGTAAATAACCCGCATAATTTTACAAATCCTATGTTCAAACGTTTACAATACATCTAACTATGCTTTTATTGAATTTTTATTAGTTTTGTAAACATTTATTGCATTTTTTTTTCCCAAATTTTTGAGGGTAAATAATTACATAGTCATACGGTTTGTATACATATATGTTACAAAATCTAAAAACTACATCACTTAACCAAAATTTTAACAAGTATTTATTAAATTTTGGTTCTAAAGCACTTTTTATTTGACACTAACGAAAGAATAAAAATGAAAAATCATTGCATAGGTTTTTTTTTCTGGCCAACATTTTCTTTTTTTATATACATATAATTGAGTAAAACCCGCATTTATTTATTAAATGTAATAGAATTTACGCAGCCGTGTTTAAACCTAACATACTATAAGTAATTTTCCTCTAAACATTGTATACTTTCCTTATTGAATTAACTAACCAACGGTCATAATACTGGTCACAGGATGGTTAAATTGAAACATATACGAATGTGCATTGTACGTGTATATTGTATATGCTTGCATTTAAACAAAATGATGAACAGATAAGCGGGATGTTTGTTCAACAAGTGAAAATTGCTTTCAAAGCAATTTTATTTTTATTATATGATAACATGGAGGCATAATTTTTTATTGTTATATTTAAATCTAATGTGTTGTATACACATGCATATGTATAAACCACTTTAGAATTATACAATTAAAGGAGTAAAAATAAATAAAAATAATAATAACTATTTTTGACCGGATTTTTTTTCTCTAAATGTTGCTGGCTTATAATTTAACATACATATTGATACATATAATATTCTTCAATATCTGTAAACTTCACAAATTCATACTGTTGTATTGGAAAACTGCTTTAAAATGAAACACAAGATAAACTGTTTAATGATGATATTTATTTTTTATATATTTAAAAATATATACACATATATATAAAATGTATTTCATACTCATAAGTATTTATACGGTTATTATGTCAATTTTTATATAATTATAAATAAGTGGTATTTACACCAATCTAAAAGTAGATTTAAGAAACATGATGTCAACTTAAAAATTTTTCGTTTTTTCTTTTCATTTTTTATTTAATAATTGTAATTTTCATGTTTTTTTTTATTTATTTTTGGATAAATAAATTTTTAAGCGGTTTAGTTTTAATAAGTAGATCATGCATATATTTTTCAGATTTTGTATGTGTACGTATACAAAAATATGTATGTATTTATATGTGTATCAGGTAATCCGGCTTTATAAAAAAAAAAGAAAATGACAATGTAATAATAAAAATCCAGAAGGCAAAACTATAATAATTGGCAAACTAAAAGAAATTATTTTTTTCTTTCTTTGTTATTTTCAATAAAACAGTGGTCATCTTATTTGTATTTATTGGCAACCAGCCTTCAATTTCTTCTACTTAATATATTGTAGCATAAGAAATGATTTTTATAACAAGATCATTTTCAAAAAAAAAAATTTCATTTCTTTTCATTTGTATAGTTACATGTATTTTTTTATATAAATTTTCACAATAGCATACTAATTCTTCAATGCATACAATAAATGCTAAATACGAATTGAATGACATTTTAATTTCATTGTCAACAAAAAATTATACTAAAAAGGTGTGACTTTGATCTGGACTATTGATTTCTATAACTTGCTATAACTAATTCACTAGATTCTGTTTAGATTACGTACGCATGTTTTATTTTGCTTTGTGTCGGTACATATCCTTCTCTGTTGAAAAATAAAAAAGCTATACAATAACAATACAAATAAACAACTAAAACAAGTCATCAAGAAATGTAGTGTATCTACATGATGTATCTACACAAAATGAATATAATCGAAAAAAGTTTACAGAAAAAAAAAATTTTTTTATTTTTTATTTTTTTTTTGATTTAAATCCCTTGGTGATCCATATACATTTATATAAAAGTATTTCTTTGTAAAAATCGATCAATTCTGTAGCATATAATAATGTGGAAACATGTGGCGACAGCCTGAGGATGCAAAATATCATGGGGAACAAAAGATTGATATACGTATACATAAGTGATTTTGTATAGAAAAGACAGAATATAAGAGATCCTTTTGACTAAAAGGACATTATAAGATGAATTATTATCGTTGAATGTATGTATGTATGTACATATATGCACATACATACATATGAAAGATATCATATATGTAAGTATGTACATACAAGTCACATGCTCATGCGTTAATTTTGCGGACAACAGTAGGAAAACATTAATGTAACAAAATGTCAACGCATTTGAAGGATCACGAAATATATAATATATTCACATATGAATTCAAATAAAAATATTGAACTGTTTCTGATGTTTTCTATTCATTTAGTATTTGGAATTTTTATGAAAATTTTCATATTCACGGTAGGTGTCGTGTAACATCTGCACTTTTAAATATAAAATATTTATCAGGTGAAAATGGATTTGATATACATATGTTTGTATATATTTTTTTTTAATATGAAAATATACTTACATACTTGTAATATATATTTCATATTTATATTCTTTCAAAGACTTTTGTAAACCAAAATTATTTTTATTGTTTGAATAGATTTCACATAATTTTTTTTAATTTTGCATATAGTGATGTACACACACATACATTGAAAATGAAATATTTATATTATTCCAATTTTTAATTTTCAAATTCGTAGTTTTTCAGAAAATTTAACTTAATCATTTTTTTAGAAAAAATCTATTTTCATCATATACATACATATGTATGTACTATATATACTAAAACAGCTCAGAAAGCAATATTACAGCTGACTGCACTTTTAAACAATAAAAATAAAAAATAAAATAGACTCACACATTTAAAAATCAATAAATTATTTGAAATAAATATAAATTTTTAATTTTTACGATTCATTAACATCTGTTTTTGCTGTGTCTTTAGTCTTAAATATTTTCTGTATATTATCTCAATTAACAAATATCATTTTTTTATTTTTAAAACATATTTGATGTTTTAAATGTTAACCCCTAACTGCCATTTTCAATACTATATGTATTTTCATATACATATGTATGAAGATGTTCACGTATATGGAATATAAAATATAAAAATTAAATTATGAAGGTGTGATCCTCATCACCTTCTTATTAATAAATTTTTATACTCATTGAGCACATGGCATTGATAGTCTGTATTTGATGTAAAGACAAAACATAATTATACAAGAATAGAAAGATATTTATACTCGTATGTATGTATATTAATAAATTTATATGTCAGAAAATTAGAGTTTCTGTTAATAACAAACGGATATACGCGTGTATGAATTTATGGTTATATGCTCTATAAATTATTTAAATATTTCTTTGAAATAATATTTAATATTTTTTAAAGTTTTAATATTATAAAAAATATACATAAAATGAAACATATTCATTTCATCCTCAAACATGGTGTTTAAACATTTTTACACAGAAGCAAAAATAATGAATCAGTACGTAAAATAATAATTACAAATAAGTACTATAGGATAATATTTCATTAAGAGATTTTAAAATTTATTAAATATTTAATCAAACTGTTAACAAACAGACAAATCTATGTACAAATGTACATTAAATCGAATGCATTAGACGCTGTGTTGTCGACAAACAGTTATTACTTGTTATATAGAAAATCAAACCATTTACCAATCATTTACCAAT
This sequence comes from Anthrax anthrax, assembly GCA_963971155.1. Classification (NCBI taxonomy): domain Eukaryota; kingdom Metazoa; phylum Arthropoda; class Insecta; order Diptera; family Bombyliidae; genus Anthrax; species Anthrax anthrax. The sequence goes on from OZ020119.1 coordinate 27,922,616, forward strand.
CATTACTTTAATTATCGGTTTTTCAAATCTTCCTTATATATGCCTATATATTGCAAATATTTTATCCTTTGCATTAATTCGTAGAAAGATTAAGCATTATATTTCTTTTAAATCATTCACAAAATTTTATCATCCTAAATAAACATTCAATTTTAAATCAACTTTTGAATTTAAATAATCCTTTCGTGTACATTCATGCTATACTTATATATGCATACAGGCAGAGTGCTATAAAAACGTTTAAGTCTGACTTCTTGATCCATTCATGATCAACCTGAAAATAGGCCGACAGAGTCACAATTCATAAAAGTGTATATTTTGCATATATGTATGTATATGTAAAATTACATATTTCGAAAAATAATTTTTAATCCACATATTTCGGGATCCTTACAAGTAATCAAAATAACATGATATTTGTATCCTTTTTAATCCACTAGATTAAGGAGTGAAATTTGGTGTAATTTGAAAATTTTCCACTGCATTGTATACATATGCATGTTAAAATATTTTGTCAATATTATACGTTAATAAAGCCTTTGGCAAATTTAGAACATGTACATAAGATTAAAATAGTAAATAAGGATTAAATTGCAATTTCGAACAACCTATAAATATCGTGAAAATTATGAGAATGACTTCAGTTATCGCAAAAATTCAAAACGTGTAACTATTTTGTAGTTAAGAAATTGTTTAGAATAATTTGTTATTTTAATTAAAACTATTTGGTTAATTTTCATCTGTGATACGAATTCAATGGCTCCAGTATTTAAATCAAGTTTCTCAATCAGATCAATTTTATCTGATAGCAACATTTCAGACGAAGATGAAATTGATGTATTGAGAGTTGACGAAGAAGATAATAATTCAGATGATTCTTCAAATTCATCAGATTCTTCAAATTCTCGTGGTTCATCAAATTCCGTAAATTCCTTAGAAGATCAAGAAATTAATAACGCGAAGGATATAAAACCTGCTTATACGTATAGTGCACTAATTGTGATGGCGATACGTAGTAGTCCAGAAAAGAAATTGACATTAAGTGGAATTTGTGAATGGATAGCTGCAAATTTTCCATATTATCAAAAAAATAAAAGTGTTTGGCAAAATTCTATTCGACATAATTTAAGTTTAAATCAATGTTTCATAAGAATACCAAGAGCTTTGGATGACCCAGGTAGAGGACATTATTGGGCACTTGATCCATCAGCTGAAGATGTTACAATTGGTGAATCAACTGGAAGATTAAGAAGAACGAATCCAATGTCTAGTCGGAATTTTTCATCAGCAAGACCATTAATGGGAGCACATATGGGATATGCACCAATGGGTTATGCACAGTATGCACCAAATGCTGTATATTTTCCAACTCCAGAAGAAATGGCAATGTTATCAGATTCAGGAGTAACCATACCGCCTGAACAGACATTATGGAATGCGTATCATCAACAAATGTTTCAGAGTAACGTTTATATGGGTTAAATATCTCTTATTTAATTTATCTTTTTAGAAAAATATATGAAAAAATTGTTTATGTTTTTTATATCTTATGTGTTTAATTTTAAGTACACTTTAATTTTCTTTATCTATATTTTTATTATTTTTTGCAATTATACATTTAATGTGACTATAAATTAAAACTAAGAATTGTAATTGTATGTACATAAACGGATAAAAAATAAAATTGTAAATTTATGTTCACAAAATACAGTTTTTTTTATATGGGCTTATTTATTTCTGCAACTTTATCTTGATTTTTGATTTTAATTCAATTTGTTTAAATGGATTTGTTAAAAATTTCCAATTTAAAAGGCAGCCAATAAGCAAAAAATAAACCAAAATATTTTTATATATATTTATGCATTATGTACATATATATGTAATAAAATTTACTTATGAATGAATTGGGAATAAAAATTATTGCAATAAGGAACAAAAATACTTAATATAATCTGAATTTTTAAATACAGAAAATATTCGTATAGATGTACATACAGAGATAATTATAGAGGTAATAAATAAAATTTCTAAACCTTTGAAACGAAAAAGTTTTCTGATATATTTTCCAGAACAAAAATTTTTTGAATACAAATTCTCTTTTAAATTCAGTATTTTTTAAATGAATTTTTTATGAATAAAAATACCAGTACGCTTTAGTTATACGTTTATTAAAAATAAATAAATATTAGAAAAAAAATTTAAGAAGAGAAAAAATAGATTTCTAAAGGATTTTGTCGGACTCTGTGTAAAGTGATTGAAATAAGGATATTAAACGAATTGTGAACTATTTGTTTATTTTTAATCAAAAATAAAACACTTCAAATCCAGTCTAAGATTTTTGGTTTTCACGCATGTGTATATTGGCTTCATAATTTCGGTATTGTACAAATTGTTTATTTTTAATAATAGTTTTTATTTTCCAAAATAAACAAAAATATTTGCAAAAGAGCAAATTTCAAATAAAATAAAATTATTATTTTTATATGCTAAAAATTTCATCTTTTTTGCTATTCACAATTCAAAATTTTCTATTATTTCGTCTTTCTTTCAATTCATGATCTTTACCATTATATATTTTGGCAAAGTTGTATATGTACGAATTTGTGTTTCCATATGTCCATCGTACTTACACAAACATCCATTATTCACTTGCATTTTTACCATTCATTTAAAAATATGGATTTCTATAAAGGTTAATAAGCGTTGAATATCTTTATTAAAACATTTAATAAACCATAACATCCGCGTTGTTAATACTGGCATTTGTTTCTCTTTTCGTTTTTCGTTTTTTTTTTTTTTTTTTTCATAAATTCGATAATATGCCACCCTCATCTGCCTAACAAAATGACATAGACACACAAAAAGTTTTAAATGACTTTATTTCATTTGATTTTTTTCGAAAATTGTTTCGTTTCACTGTTGGGACACATTAAATCCAATCATCACTCATAAAGATGAAAATATTTTTCTTTTATTTACAATATAAAAAGACATGTTTTGTACATAGGATGTATCGAATGATTCACATATGAATATAATTGAAGTGATAACTGCGTATCAAATTGACTTTTGCTCCTTACAGGACACGGCATATATTCATGAATTAAGTGTAAAAAATGTTGTTCTTTTTATCCATCTCATTTCTATGGCAATACACGAAAATAAAAGGAAAAAGGATCATTTCATGTGTCATCATCAAAAGGTCCTCAAAAAATTTAGAAATTATGTGAATTCTCTAATTTTAACAAAATTATTGTTCATGATCGTTCAATTAACATGTAGTAAAAATTATTTTCTTTTACTTTTTCCTCTATATGTGAACACATATAATACTTTAAATCACGAAATGTATTTATTATATGACAATATGTATATTTTTTTTATTTTACTAGCGGTAACATTAAAGGACAATTATGATCATAATGTGTATTTTTTGTTCAATCTACATATATCTGTAAAAAATAGGAAAAATGCTTGTAATAAACTCCGCCTTTTTTATGCATGAAACATTAGTGTAAATGACAAAAATGTTGACTTTTTAGAATATCGAGAAAAAATAAATGTAACTACAAAAAAAAATCCAATTTGCGAAAATCCATGACGAGTTTAGATTTACACACAAGAAATACCGACCATCAAGTATAGTTAAAAATAATTAAAAATAAGCGTACCGAAAGGATATATTTATGAACAAAAGTATTAAGTCCTTAAGGGAATTATCAACGATGGTGGTTTCATCAACAATTTTTAATGTTGTTCAGGAGCAATATAACAAAAAACCAATTTGAAGACTTTAAACTTGTAAAAATTTAATAAATGTATACAAGAATGTACCTATATTACTCCACTGGAAATATAAGGTCATTATACCATTCATTTTAAACTCAAATTACAGTTTAAAACAAAAAACAAAATATTTAAACTAGCTATAGTAAGTACATATTTTAATAATAAAACTATTTGTATTTTTCAATTAATAAAAAAAATTTCACAAAACTGTAAAAATTTTTGATCAATTAATTACTATAAGAAAAACAAAAAATTTTATATAAATAAAAATAAATTCGAATTTCAGATGATTTCAAAATGTAAGGATTATGGGAAATTCATATTACATGATGTATATTAAAGAAAATATCATGAATTTCTGATTCAAAATAAAAAGGATGGGTGAAAAATTTGTTACAGTCAATAAAACAATACCTTTTACGGCATTCTTAGAATCGTTCATATGTAATTTTTGTTCAAAAAGAATTGAAGTTTTAAATGCATAATGAATCTATGAAGTTATAATATACAAAAGAATCCTTATACAATAGCATAAGTAATAAATATATAATACACGTAGTTTTGTTTGGTTTTTGTTTCTTTTTCGTAAATCGTCATGAAAATAGGTATATGTTAAAACTAGCATTTAAGGACCGTATCAAATCATGAATTTATTGAATTTTTGTTTTTATAATTTTGTAGATGTGCATTTAAAATAAATTTAAAAAAAAGATCTCCTATATAGCATGTTATATACATAATACGAGAAATTTTTTTGTGTCATTATGACTACTGATTGGCCAAATTTTTAGTCTAACTGTCCAACAGTGAAACTAATTTAGATGTCTTTAAATGTTTTATTTTCTAAAACATAAATAACTAAATTATTTATCTTCATGTATGAATTTTTATGTTTTTTAAAGCTTTCTACTTATACAAAAAATATTGCAATTAATTTTCAAACCAACCAACCAGTCATTAATCATCATTTTATTTTCATATTCATATTCCAAATATTGTTATTTTATTCCGTAAAGTTATATCCACATACAAAATTGATACCACCATACACATTCGATATAAAAGAAATGATATAGATAAAGCAAAAAATAATAAAAATAAAAATATGATACATGAAAAATCAAAATTTTTACATACATTTTAGTTTTTATTTTTATATTTTATTATGTTTTTATTTATTTATTTTTTTTATCCTTAATCACGCAAATATTTTTCTTTCTAGCCCCTACTGCTTATATACAAAGGGTATATACATCCCTCTATAAACTAAAATTGAAAAAAACATAGCAAAAAAAAAAAATAGTAACAAAAATGTCCTTATTTTCAAAAAAATTCACAGTTTTTCTTTTTTTTTTTCAAACAATTTTTCTCTTTTGTGCAAATATTGAAAAAATAAACAGGAAATATTGGTGCATTGTTGAAGTTCTACCTGCCATAACATCGGCTGCTGCTTGTTATAATATGTATGTATATCTACATAAATGCTTGTATTATATTATCTGATGTATTCTATTTTTGTGTACCTTTTCTATATGAAAATGTACTGTATCCTCCATTGTTTGTTTATAAATGAAAAGCATTATTGTTATTAACAGGCGTAAAATTCAACAACCAATGGCACAAGAAAATTTATATTTATCCCTACTAATGAAAAGTAGATATTAAGGCGGAGTTTCCTTCAATTTCTACAATCAAAACACAGGTTTTTCGTTATAACAAAATTTGAAAAAAGACTGGTTTTTTCAGTTCTGGAAACATATAAATACCAACTAGAGGGGAAAAATTGTTAGTCTAGAATCGACTTTTCAGCAGTTAAGTGTTTAGAAAAAAAATTTTGTTTTGAGTAAATTAAAAGTTATTATTTTTTTATTTGAGAATTTTTGTATAATTTGAGTGAATAAACAAAACATAAAAAATTTTAAAAATGGTTAAAGATTTATCTTGTTTGGATTTAAAAACGAATTTTTCAATTGATGCAATTTTATCTGATAATATTCGAAAAAACGAATGCAGACCAAATTCTTTGGCCAGTAGTAATGACGATAGAAATTTATCCGACGTAGAATCATCAGATTTTGATTGTTTATCAAGAACAAGTACACCAGTTGGTGATGAAATTGAATCTGGCAGTGAACAGAATAATGATGGTGATAGTGATAACGATAAAAAAGATGATGTTGATGGTGATGACGAGGATAAAAAACCACCATATAGTTACAATGCATTAATTATGATGGCTATACAAGATAGTCCCGAACAAAGATTGACATTAAACGGAATTTATGAATATCTAATGAAACGCTTCCCGTATTTTCATAAGAATAAAAGAGGATGGCAAAATTCAATTCGTCACAATTTAAGCTTAAATAAATGTTTTACAAAAATTCCTCGAAATTATGATGATCCTGGTAAAGGAAATTATTGGATTTTAGACCCAAGTGCTGATGATGTTTTTATTGGTGAAACAACTGGAAAATTACGTCGAAAAAATCCAGGCGCAAATAGATCACGCTTAGCCGCATATAGACAAGCTATTTTTTCACCAATATTTGGATATCCTGGAGCCGGATTTCCTTATTCACCAGCAGCTGGTATTGCACCGTATTCAAATTATTTAGCAGCAGCATCCTTGTACAATCGAGTGTCACCATATCAACCCATGTATCCTGGAACTTCCATTCCATCCGGATTTCCACCAACTGCTGCAACTTTTCCATTACAATCGACTACAACTCCATTAACACCATCAGAAATAATTCAGCGAATGCAAATGAAAGCTTTTTCAAAACTAAATGCAAGTTAAAGTTAAACTTTTTAATCTCTATGCGGTTATCATTATAAAAGTGGGAAACATTTTTGGATTCAATTCAATATTGTTCTTATATCCATATGCATAATATTCGTTGGTGCATAAAAAATTAAGTAAGATGTTGCTATGCACAAATAAAAAGTGTTTGGATGCTTTGTCTTACGATTAAGGAGTATAAGGACCAAGAAAGTTAAACTTTCAGTCTTCAAGGAGAATAATACTTCCAAAAAGGAGACATACATATACATAGGATCAAGGTGTAGATTTAGCTCGAAAAGTAGAATTTACTTTTTTATTTAAATGTATAACGAAAAACAATTCAATTCTTTGTTAATTGAAAAAATAAATACGTATATGTATACATTATATATTTTTTGTACTTCAATAATACGATATTGTAAACTTTAATAAATTTAAAAAAAAAAAAAAAAAAACAAACAATTATTTGGTAAAATCAGAAAAAATAATAATAAAACGACATTTTAAAATATAAATAAAGCTTTTTTTCTATCCTTTTATTATTTGAAAAATATTCAAAATATTTATGTTTCTTATTAGGTTGTTAACATTCAATCGTATTTAACCATTATAAATTTTATTTATGCAAGTTTTTGTTACTCTAAAATTCGTGTTTCTGCTTTTGTAAATTGTTGTTATTTCTTTTGAACGATATAATTTCGATCAATTAAAGTTGAAATCGAAGTTATTACATTTATGTTATATATATGTGTGTACACATGTAACTACTTTTATCAATGAATATACTGTACATCAAATGCATAATGTGATCAAGAACATAAAAATACTTTAATTAAATTTGATGACCCCATAAGTGTAAAGAGTCACAATATTTAACCCCAGCTCATTCATTCATCAATTTAAACTTGTAAACTGTAATATGAATGATTCTATGATTCTAAATTATACAATATAAACATACCAAATGAATACATTGTACATGAAATGTACGATAAATGTATTGTATATATGTATACACATATGATACAACTTACATACATTTGTTCCTATATATCTACTCGTATATATAATTTGTAAAATAATAAAATCATTTCAATAGAATAGTACTTTATACAAAAAATTTTTTATAATAAAATTTATTATAATGTTTACCATACGTATTTAAAAAAAATTTATTTATTCATATAAAATGATGAATTTCAAAATATATATATACACAAAATTTTGAATATACATTTGAGTGGTTCGCATTGGCCTTTATTGACCCGTTTTCCAATTAAACAAATTTAGTTCATTTATATACATTTTATATATGTAACATGTAATTTTCTTTACATAAAAGAAGATATGCGGCTTCTTTTTCTTTTGTCAATATGAAAAGTTAAATACATATATCTCGCTTTAATTTTATTTTTCTTCATTTTTCTTTTTAATTCATGTCATTTTATTGATATACTCTATAAAATAAATTTTTATTTAATTGAATTCATAAACATTGCTACAACAAAAATTTATTAAATTAATAAAAGCGTAAATTACTAATTTAATTGAATTTACAAACATGCTTGATTAAAATATATACACATAAATATATGTACATATATATGTCCATGTATAAGACAAATTGATACTTTTTTTTATCAACTAAATAGGTACATACGTAACATACACATGTTTGTTCAATTTATCCCCTATTTAGAATGTATCGGTCAATACTTTATGATTTTATTGATGAATGATGAGTGGACTCTTAAGAAAATAAAAAAAAAAATGTAAAATAAAAGTTATACATATTTGAATTTCAATTGTGTTTTATTGAGACACAAAAAATTATATTCAATGGGTCATCATGAATGAACCCGCACTTTTTATTTGATTACATCGTCCAATTTAAAATTATTACAAATAAATAAAATCAAAATATTTTACTCTACAAAAAAAAAAAAAAAAAACTTAAAAAAATGTTATAGTTTAAATTTTCTAATGAAACAAAATACTGGCATTTTTTTAATTATAGAAATATTTTCCTTTGATATTTAGTATATTATTTATATGCAAATACCAGCACATACTTTTTAGTTTGGACATGTATAAAACCAATAGAAATTTTAACAATGTCCTATTTTGACGAATATTTGTACATAACGTTTACTAACAAAACATATATGTAGAATACACGCATGTGTATTGTTGATTTCTAATCCTCGTATATGTCTCATAAATATACGTATAAGGAGAATATTTATGTATTGTCTTTGATATGACTAAAAATAAGAACAATACGTGGTAAAATAAAATTTCCCTTCAAAATTTATTTGAATAATACAAAGGTGTTTTCTTTAGAGAATAACTGTGAGGTAAATATGTAGGTATTCAACATAACGTTTAAGACTTTATGACTAAAAAGCAAAAAAAGAAAAATTATTATAAATACGAAAAATTTTTTAATTCACAATGTAGTTGGAGGGTTGGAATTTTTAAAGGATTAAATACATATTTAAATATATTTTTATTACTTTATTTAGGAAGCACTACAAATTTAAGAGGATATTTGAAGATTATTTCATTTTTCTAAGAAATATTTTTAAGGAGATAACAAACTAACTCATCCTCACAAATGCACCTATATATATATGTAAATATGTTCAATTGAGCATAAATTTATACATGTATTTGTGTTATGTACATTTATATCTGATTAATTAAATTTCAAGATTTTTTTATTAATGTATAGGTAGTTTACAAAAGTTAAAAATGAAAAATTATTGTACAAAAAAATTGAAAGAAAAACTTCAAAAATTTATTTATTATACACTCTTACTAAAAATATTTTCCTGTAAACGTTCATCAACATACAAGAACGTTTTAAAATTCGAATTAAAAAATTTACCCTTTCATTTTATTAAGAGTTCACATTGTTCTGTAATTTCTAAATTGCATAAGACCATTACAAGAACCAAAAAATGTAGTAATTGGAAAAAACAATAGTCTCAGCAAAAATGAACAGAAAAACATGAAAAACAGTTTTTATTAAATAAAAATTTTCAAACGACACTTCAAAACTTTATTACATATTTTACGTGCATTTGTATGTACACACTAATGGCTTTTCTTGTCAACCCATTTTTCATTGCCATACATGTAAGCATACATACATAATGTACATATACTGAGAATAGAAAATTGTAATTGTGTATAACGTATACATACACATTAAAACATCATGGACTATAAAATTTTTGAAATGCATTGATTGTACACATTCAACCTCTAGCTATTGTTTTTTTTTATTTATTTTTCGTTGTTTTCTATTTTATTTCGTTGTTTTTTTATTTCGATTCTGCAACATACTGAAAATTAGTTTAATTTTCGATAAATCATGAATTTTTTGTCCCCAAACTTTTTTTTAAAAATATTTTTGTTAGATTAACAGAAATGTATAAAGCCAACAAAAAATAAGTAAACATAAAAGAACAATAAGTAGAAAAAAAAAGGGAAACAATGAAATTTAGATAGATGATGATGTAACCATATTGGTTGAATATTCTGTATTATAATGCAAAATAATCAATAATAATAAACAAACATTTGAAAAAAAAACACATGTATGTATCAATTTAAAATAAAAGTGATATAATTATGCAAACATTCATACATATGTAAAAAATATTGAAAAATATGTTTCAAAACAAAAATTAATTGTGAAATTTAACAAAATTTAACCATATTTAACTGTTTGTGTATATGTAAATTTCACATGAATACTCTGTGTGCAAACATGTACAAAAACTGTATAAATCCTTTTAATATTTTAATTGTTCATTACTTTCAAGGAATTTTCATTAAAACAAAAAGGGTAAATTTTGTAAATGTAACTGAATGTGATTAAATAAAAATATTTACTTGTATAATTTATTGTTTTATGCTCGTATATATTCAGGTAAAACCACAATATACCAAAATATTATAAAAAAGAAAAGAAAAACTCGATTTTCTATACGTTTTTAGAAAAATTTATGTGAATTTTTCACATATGAGAATATATTTTATCCTGTTATACCGATACCTAAATTTACAAGTATATGTATGTACATGTACTACTTAGCCCTTAAATGCGTTTATGTTAATTTTTATATTTTAAGAATTCAAATTTTCATGTGTACTTTGTATAAAATTATAAATTTTCTATTTAACAGTTGAATCCATGTTTTTACCACAGGATTAACATGGTCAAACAATAGAATTTTTATTTCAAACGGTAGCCAAATTAGCAAATAATTTTTATGACAATTTCATATAATATATAAAATATGAAAACAAAATAAATGAACAATTGAAATAGAATTTTATGACAGAATTGGTCATACATACATGCATATGAAAATATGTATTCATAATAAAAAGGATTTAATTTTAGTTCATAGGAAAAAAGAGTAACAAAAAAGATACAAACAATTTACTAGGACATTATTTAAAGTTTAAAAAACAACTAAAATTTGAAAGTAATTGTTGGAATAAACTTTTGAAACAAAAAAATTTTAAAATTTCTAATTCGATTACCATGAAAGATGTTTACATATGTAACACCAGTATGCACATCGTATGTAGGTTTTTTAGGAATTTGTGTCACATATGTATGTAATTGTAAAACTTTTCTTACATGTTTGATTGATTTAAAAATTGATCTTTGTTGCATTGCATGTATGTAAATACAGTAATCACGAAACTTTTATTATTGTAATTATTAATTTTTTTATACCTACATATACAGGTATTTATTTTTTTTAATTTTCATACAATTAGTCATATCTGAGACATATGCAAATGAAAACAACTGTCAATTTTTTAATTCCTGTACAATGTACGTACAACTGGTACAACAAAATCCGGCAAAAATAAAATATATGAACAATTGGTACAATACACATAGTATATTATGCCCTATTAGAAGTCATATCATATCGCATGAAGTTTTTGATTAAATTTATTTTACATCATATTGTGTACAAGAATGTATGTACACATAATAATAATATAACCGCATGTACATTGTATATATACTTGATATTTTTGTATATAATACTCATGCATGTTGTATAAAGAAAAGAATAAGAAATTTTTTTGTTAAATCATTGCTGCGATGTTTATCATCATCATCAAAGAAATATCGACAAACAAATATGAACACAACATAACTAAATAACAAATTGTTATAAACTTCAGTTATTCATTTTTTTTATATTTATTTATTTTTTTTTTTAATAGATATTACAATAAATTTGTCCCTAAATCACGATTTTGGCTTCTATAATAATGACCTCATGTCCTCAACTAAAAAAATAAAAAAAAAAACAAAATGTGTACATAGGTAGGTATGTAGGATCTTAAAGATACCTATAATGATGAATTTATTTTCAAATGTTTTGTACGTTTACAAAATACTGTACTATGTATACGATACATTTGTAAAAAAGAAGCAATATGTTCACATAAAACATGACAATATAAATAATTCCATGTAATGTGTAATATTGTGTAATATGTACAATAATATCATTTATGTACGTGTGTAATACTTATTTATTTTTTTTCATTTTGATTTGTTTTATATCCAACTTTGGATATTTTTCTTCTTTTTTTGTGAAAAGCCGCAAATTCATGCTCAACCAATAAATCACCGCCTCAATTGATCAAAAAAATATATAAAATACTATAAAATAGATATGTATGTATTGTGTGTGTATATACGAGTACGTATCGATCACAGTACATACATATATAATATGCATATATACATTCATGTGCATATATGTATATACAATCAAACGTACACATGGACATGAAGTATCTTGATATTACAGCACGATCAAATTTGACAATCGACAAAAGTGAAAGATATACTCGTATAAATAAGAATGTACGTATGGATATATATGTATACATGATACGAAAATTTTGAATTGTACACCCATACATATAGCATTAGTATATGGTATAAGCCACATGTCAATTTATTATTTTGGCACTAAGTCATTACATTTAATGTTTGATTTGATGTAATGATTCTGTGATAAATTTTAAAACTATTGGCTATTGTAAACTTAAAATAAAATTAAAGGATAAAATTTTCCTAGAGAAATTACTAAGAATAAAATTATGATGAAAGGATAATATATTTATTATACATATGTACATATGTAGAAGGTCTATCGTATTTTGTGAAGTTTTAGATTGATACAAATAAGACTATGCTATGAATTTCATTTACATGAAGTCAATTAAACTAAAGAAAATTTTGTCCTTAAATCCTAAAAACATAAGTAATAACCCTTTTTGTTTCAAGAAAAAATGTAACTTACTCATAAGATATATGCACTGAAAACCATTAATAGACAGAGTGTAGTAGATCATTAATATCATTTTACATTTCATTTTATTTTAAGTCAAATAAAATGATAATGCAAATTAAAGTTATTATTCATCAGTATAGTTCAGTTTTTTTTTTTAAATTTGCTTTTCTGTCAAACTTAGATTATTGATTTTAAACAGTACATTTGGTTATTATAAGGAAGAATTAGTATTACGAGTCAGGCGCTTTTATTATAATATACAAATGCATATTGTATTTATATTTATCATTATACATACTTACATTTACATACATATGTATACGCACAGTGAGTGTTATAAAAAATATTTCTATACGTCCATCAAATAGAAAACGGGAAGAAAATTATACACGCAAGATTATTAAACCAGATAACGTAAACACATATGTAAATGTGTGAATAAGCATATCGCATATGTGTATATAATTTATATGACGTGAAAAAGGATAAAATAAATGCTGAAACATATTGATCATTATTCGATTCCTCCAGATTGCATATCATACATATACTTTTATATAAAACACATACATATGTACATGTACATACAATTTTTTCTGTTCATGACAAAAACAAGAAATAAATAAGACAACGATCGTACGAATAACCTCTCTATAAACATGACATGGTTAAATAGTTTATTGATGAATCGATTAGCTTCGGTATTTATTTCTTGTAAATTTTTTTGTTTATAATATGATATATAGGATATTGATTTGAATGCATTGTTATTGTAATAGTATTAGTTGTTTTTATTTCTTTTTGACGCTATTTTACTATGCAAATTTTACTTACATAATCTTTAATTAATTAACATTAATACAAATAAAAATTTGTACAAAACAAAATTTTTGTATTAATGATTTTTTTTTAATGATAGTTTGGTAAATGCTAACCAAAATCAATTTGATTATAAATTATCGTATATTCAATAACCAAAATTGATTTAATTAACATCCAATATGTACATACATACCCATATGTAATTACAATGTTTTTTCAAACAAAAAATTAAAAACATTTATTTATGAACATAGTGAAATCTTGCCTGTAATACGCAACAGATCAATGTTGTTTATCTTTTTTCTAAACATGTTGATTTTTAAGAACTGAATTTTAAAAATGTGTATGTACATACTTACATACATATGTGAGATTTTACGAGAAATAATCATACCTATCAAATTTTTTTAAACTGATTTTTTATAAACATATGTATGTATGTACATACATATGTAATTAAGTCAACATTTTAAAAATGAAGTTGTCACTGTAAACGATATGACAGGCTCAAATATTATATGTTGAGAACAAACAAAAAGTAATGATTAGTGATCAACAACGTATACATTTCTGTATGGGTACCGGTACACTGTACCTTTAGTAGCTCCTGTGTCGGTATTCTTTTTAGTTATAATTTCGGTCTTTTTAAGATCCTTTTGTCCATTTCGATCATTTGCTAAAAACATTTTAATCTCAAAATAAAAGAAACGAAAAGAAATGACAAATATCAACTAAAAAAATTATATGCCAAAAATTATTGAAAAAAAAACCAAATGCATGAAATGTAGAAAAAAAACATAAAAGTCATGCAACAAAGTCATTAGGTGGAGATTTTGACTTTTAAGCACGCTCAAAAGATTGTGTGTATATAAAATAATACTATAGATGCACTATAGGTATTCTTAGGAGGCGTTAATCGGTATCTTTTAAGATTTTTTTTTCATCGATTTTTTGTTGTCCTTTGAATGTTTATTTTGTTAACTTTGCATGATTTTCGATATTCGATTTTTTTCCTATAGGCATACTAACGTATGTACATATATGTATGTATGTACATTTTTTTGTGATTCTATTTTTGTTTTTTTCTGTTTTATTTATTGTATTTTTTAAAAATGTTCACAAAATGAATACAAAACAAATAGTTCAATTCGCTTATCTAGAAATCATATTTCAGGTCATATTTTTGTGCATTAAACAAACAATATTATTTCTTCAAATGTGATTTTTAAAAGTCATAATTAATTTATGTCAAACAATGTGTATAGTTTACAATAATATAAAAAAAACTAGAATCTATAGTTTGTAAACTATGTACATACATACATATATACATATTTGTTCTAAGAACATGAATATCTCGAATTTCTTGAATGTTTTGAAAACTTAGCAATTATTTGTTTTAAAAAATGTTCATATTGATTAATTAAAGAAAAATATTATTAGCCGATTTTGCCTTCGATGTTTTTTAAATTTATAATCTAAAATTTGTTTGTTTTTTTGATTTTTGCATGAAAAATACATAATGTAGGTATACATACTAATAATATAAAATTTTTATTTTGAACACAAAATCATAAATATGTACGTATTTTTGTGCACATATGTATGTATAAACACATAAACATAATAAACATGCACATAAAGACCTTATTTGTATTGTTATAAAATTTTATGGATACATATACACATATGTACATATGTATGTATGTACTTATGTGTAATTATAGTTGTTCATCCTTTTTCTCATTAGAGCTAACTCAGCAGATATAGTATAAGAAACTTGTCATACTTTACGAGTAGAAGTTATTAAATATAAAAACACAAAAATTTTTATTGAAAAATAAAATAACACATTCAAGGAAACAAAATCTAAAAGTCAATGAAAAAATGTTGATTTGATTGATTTATGATAATTTACACATTTATTAGTTTATACCTGAATGTATAGATAAATACTTATGTATGTACATACATAAATGACCATGTTTTTTAATACGGATGTAAATATTATTTATAATTCTAGAGCCTGATCATAATAATAGATCATCAAATACGTAATAAACACCAAATGATATAAACCCAAACAAGATAGTTTTAGAATTTTTTTATAATAAAAGCATATAAAAGCCTGAATATATTATCAACTAAATATTTAATAGGTATTTTATTAAAATATGAAATAAACTAATGAAAAAAAATACAAAAAAGTATAAAATATCAAAATATATTTTTATTGTCACTATAAAATTGTATAATTTTTCACACATCATATGTATCTATTTTGTGTTAACTGAACAACAGAAAATAGTAAATCCCTTTCGGAAAGTTTCAATTTAAATTATAATCGAACTGGGAAATTTGAACATTTTTTCACACTTTTGAGAACTCATAAATATATTTTTTGTATTGAGTTATTCATAAAATAGTATCTGTATTCATCATCATTGAAATGGATTTAAATAAATCATTCAAATATTTTGAAATATTCAAGATATATTAATTTGTATGTACATATTTGTATGGACATATATACCTATCTATATACGTATGTAAATATTTCTAAACCATGTTTAATGAAAAAATATATGAATAAATAAAATGAAAACGTTTATTTAAATTTTTACATTTAGAACAATAAAAACCTATTCAAGTGAAAACGTATACCATTTATTTTTTTTTAAACTCGATAAGGATAAAATCAAAATTTCAATTTCAAATTTTAAAGACATATCTGATGTTCGCCATTATGAGTATGATTAAAAGTTTTATCTTTATATCTCACGTAATGGCACGTATAAAATACGTACTTAACAAAAATTATCTAAAAAATTGCACCATTCTTCATAAATATTGCAAAACTTTTTGATTACTCAGCTAAAATGTCAGCAAAAATTTTCATGTTTTGAACTTTTTTCAACAATATTTTGTACATTGCAATAAACCCACACAATACACATACATACATACATATATATAAGCATACGCATTCAAAAGCAAAAAAAGATAAAATCAGTATAGTAGGTACTATTTTTATGTAGAATAACGTGATATCAAGTTCTCCAAAAATTATTATAGAAATACGATAAATTGCCAACATTATAACAAAAGGCATACAAGAATACAAAAATATTTGCCTGTTTTCTTTATATCAACAACAGTAGGAAATATTTTTAAATCCTATATTTCATCATTAAAAACCATCAACAAGACCATCACACCACCGCAATCAACCTTTTTATAAAAACATAATCTAACTACCAGTCATGTTAATGCCAAAATCAACAAAAATATGTACAATTTCGATTCGTTTATTTGATGATAAAAGTCTCCAAAAAGTCTCCATCATGCGACCATAATTTTATTTAACTTCATTTAAGTCATGAAAAACAACTTATCATTATATTATGTATCCGTGTATAACCAGCATAACGCCCTTTCCAGCCACCTCTTTATATTCAATAACTTGTTATGTTTGTCTTTTATATAATATAACACAAAACAAAACTTCTGTTCCATCCACAACATAATGTCTTAAGTCTTAGTTTTTGTTTTGCTTTGGAGCCATCTATTTATTCAACCAACAACAAAAATCAATACATATATAAACAAAAATTCAACAGCAATACAAAATATAACATAATAGGTTTTTCAGCCCCACAATGTACGAAAACACTTTAATTTTATTTATACGAACATTCCTGCGATTGTATCAACAATAAAGTATCAAAACATACATATGCCTATATATGTATATACCTACATACATATGTATGTATATGAGGACAGAAGTTGGAATTTGTTGTCATATACATAACGATGATGATGAAAAATAAGAAAACATAATTTTCGTTGTGTAAACTTAGCACAATACTCTAAAGATATTTATGGCATTGATGAGGGGCGTTTAGGCACCCCTAAAAGTACTTGCAGTTTGTAAACTTTGAGCGAATGATTTACATAGAAACATTGGAAAACATTTATGAAACACACCCATCGGAATAACAAAAAGCAAAATAAATAATTCAAGAAAACATGTACAGAGGGTATAAAGTTCAGTATTCACTTACACACTACATTACATTATTAAAATACAGACAGATGTTTAAATTTATTTCATTGGATTTTCACTTCCAACTCAAACCATTACTTTACTGTTTGCTTACATTTTTATTGATGAAAATGAAATTTCAGAAGTCTACAAGAACAAAATAAATTTTCAATATGAATTTGAGCAAAATGACGAATAATATGGGAGCATTCATACTGTATGAATTTTCCAAGCATGTAATCATATTATATGAAACGAATTGAAAAATATTTCAAAAATGGTTTTGAGCATGCGTTATAATGGACGAAAATAACCTCCTGTTTTATGATATCGAGATCCAGTCTATTTCTGATTGGCTTGAATGAGAAAGGCGTTTCTGGTTTTATATGACCAAGTATAAAAAGATACTTGTGGGGAATTTTATGAACAGTTCAGCTGATGGAGTCGTTGCGATCGTAGGGAATTTTATTATTTCATTATCGCAAAATAAAGTTTTTATAATGTATTAGAATTTAAATTGAATCAAATATGAATAAATATTTTAAATAAACCGGTATACGGTCGAATATGTTTAATATAGCAAATTTTTGAATACAATATAAAAGTGCAGTGTTTTTTTTTTTTTTTTTTTTTTTCTAAATAACAAATTATGAAATTAAAAAATGATGTGTGAACTGTGTTAAAAAAATTATTCTGAAAAGAAAAAAATCAAAAAAGTATTGACATAGTGTGATATAAACTGATCATGGTGAAGATCGATGGAATCCAACAAATACCAATTCATCAGCTAACCGACATTCATCGATCATCCATTTTCAAAATGGCTAGAACACCTTTATTAAAATCAAGCTTTTCTATAAACTCTATACTTCCTGAAACCATCGAGGATCATGCAAGATCCCCCCTTCGCATAGACTCACAGTCACCTGAACCTTGTAACTCGCCCGTTGGTTCAGAGGAACAGGATATTTGTTCAGATGCTGAATCAGATTTGGATGTAACTAGTACATCTCCACCACCTCCTCTAGATTGCAGTAATGGTAATAGCAATGGCAGTAGTCAAAATAATAATAGTAGTGATAAAGAAACAACAGAAAATGGCGAAAAAGAAGGTGATGAAAAAACGACAGATAAAAAAGGAAATGAAAAGCCTCCTTATAGTTATAACGCATTAATTATGATGGCAATTAGACAAAGTCCTGAAAAAAGACTGACATTGAATGGAATATACGAATATATAATGAAAAATTTTCCTTATTATCGGGACAATAAACAAGGTTGGCAAAATTCAATTCGCCATAATTTAAGTTTAAATAAATGTTTTGTGAAAGTTCCTCGACATTACGATGATCCCGGAAAAGGAAATTATTGGATGTTAGATCCGTCGGCAGAAGATGTTTTTATTGGCGGATCTACAGGAAAACTTCGACGACGTACGACAGCAGCATCAAGATCACGTTTAGCAGCATTTAAGCGATCCCTAATTGGGCCAATGTTTCCAGGCTTAGGATATCCTCAATTTGGACAGTTCCTCTATCCACCGACAGCAGCTACAACACCAAGTTTACTAGCTAGTATGTACAGTAGATATAATCCTTTCGTACCAAAACCTCCAACACTTCCTTTGCCTTTATCATTTGGTCCAACGTCAATGCATGGAACACCAGCTACAGCGTCTAGTCCTTTTAATGGAATGGAAAGACTACTTACACCTCCACATCCACCACCATCAAATACAGGACTACCATCTTCAGCTGAAATTTACCAAAGACTTCAATATCAACAGCTGTTACAACAACATGCAGCCGTTGCAGCAGTCGCGGCACATCAAAGACAACAACAGCAGCAACAGCAACAACAACAAATCGTAACACATTTAGGTCAACCTAGTCCGACGGGAACAACTAATCCTCCAACAGCAGCAGCGGCACCGCCACCACCACCGCCAGGACCAATTTACAAACCGGTTACTGTTGTATCCCGAAATAGCAGTTGAGGTTAACCAATTGGTTGGTGTTAATCAGATACATCTTCTAAAGGTCTCTGGTATTTAAAATTCATTTTTACGTCCATGAAAAAAATAAAAAAAATAAAATAAAAATAAATGATGCGTGTAGCAGATGAAAAAATGTGCAACGGGATCTGCAACTAAAGATGTCCAATTGTACATATATTTGGAATGTTTATTATACGCACAACGTCAACATGATTGCGTGAAAGTGATGTTTTTTCATTGAATTACAAAATTCAAAAAGGATCATTATTGATCGGTCAAAACGCTTTAAATCTATTACATATACCTAGGTAGTTAAAAAATCTAAGTTTCAAAACAATTTGAAAATTACTTCAAATATAATATTATATGGTAAAAAGTATTATAAACATGTGTAATAGAGGGCCGCAAGTGTTTTTTTTTTACATTCCAAAAATGGGAAACAAAAACAACAATAATGTGAAAAATGATGTATTACATGATATTGAAAGTTGTATCGTATGTACTTTGTACAAAAACATGAACTTCGAAATTTATATATGATACAAATAATCCAATCATCGAATCAAACAGAAATATGAGTATCTACTAATCGCTGTACATAAAATGTATGTATTGTAAAAAGTATATAATTGTATGTATTATATTAAATTAGTTATTATTATATGCATATTTATATATAAGACAAACTTATAAAAAAAAAAGTAAACAAAGTTTTTTAGTTTTTACTAATTTATTGTTAAAAAAATGATATATCAGAAAAAAAAACATCTTACTTTCAAGTAAATCTCTTTTTTTTTTCTTTTTTTGTAAGAAATAAAAAATTGGATAAAAACTATATTGAGTAATTAAATTATGTATTAAAAACAAATAATAAACGAGAGTTTTCTTTTAAAATCTGATGAGATCCTTCTAATAAAAATTTACAAAAAATGCTGTAAATATTCTGTTCTCAACAAAATATTCAGAATTATTATGTAGGTACATACTTACTTAACTCAAATTGTTGAAATACATGATGAATTTGTCCAAATAAATATACTACATAAATCACAAAAAGATGATTAATCATTAATCAATCTAACCATTTAAGCTTATTATATTCACAAATATTGTACTATATGTACTTATAAGTTATAATATCACTTTCTTAAAAAAAATGTTATTCATCAAACACATCTTGATTGTGTGAATTTGTCTCATAATTACTTCTTAACAAATAAAAATTATAAAGTTAATTAATAATAAAAACTCAGTTAGTTAAGTGTTATGAGGTTAACCAGAACTTCCCGTTTTCTTTGTAATCTTTTATTTTTTCTATAAATAAAAAAAAATTTTATTATTTGAAGGGCAATTAATCTGAACTTTCATTTCCTTTCTAAGTAAAATCTAGATTCATTGCAATGTAAAGATTTTGTTTACAGCACAGAAATTATACATGTATGATGATATTTGCGAAGATCTTAATTATGCAATTACTCACTAATAAATTTATTTTGTTTTTCTAATGAAAATTATCACATGTGTTATTTCCATATATGTATGTATATACATAAACGCATCACAAAAAAAGATACATAGGCATATATGTATGCATTCATGTACTTAGACCACGCGACAAAGTATATGGGATTCGTTGCAGCCGGTTAAAATCTTTTATTAAAAAAACAAAATAAAAAAAAAATAAATAAATTAATAAAATATTAAAGTTTGAAGGAAAGTGCAAGTATTTCTTTTTATTTTGTAATAAATGATTATATGATATAAAGTCACCAATTAAGAAGCGTGTCAGACGCCGCACGTTCACTAATTAAATGACTTGACACATGCGCACAATTGAACAGGAAGTAATTGATCAAAAACAAAAATAAAAGCGAAAAAATTAAATGAGATTTTTTTTTATCCTTTGCCTATATTATGAAGGTTATATAAATGGGGGATCATATAAAAAATTTGTTTTATATATAAATTTTCCCAACATACATATGCTGTACTTAGCTTTATTGAAGTCACCCTTTTTTCTGTATAAACAAATGAATAACACTCTCTCTATTAATGTCTAATGATGAAGCGTAGGAGTATTTCAAATAGCAAATTGTACATACCAAATAAGTACATGTATAATATGCGGCGACAATTTAATTTAATCCCTGTACTGTATAAGCTACATACTAATGTATCTTTTTACAAGTACTGCTTGGTACAAAAGGGAATTTTATTTATGTATCGTAATGTTAAATGTATGTATATGCATTACATATAGTATTCAACTTAAAAAAAATAAAAAATAAAATTTAATTCGCTAAATAATAGACGTTATTACAAATGAGAAGTTAAAGTGTTTTATAACAAAGAATGCCCTAAATTGAAAGATTGTTTTGATTACAATATGAACATGAAATATAAACAGATACACATATATATATGTGTATACATACTTTTATCCAAAATATTGTATATTATTCCTTGCCATATAAATTGATTTGCAAGATAATGTAAAAAAAAATCTCAAATGATATAAAAATTCTACATTTTATTATGGTTCATAATTCTATTATACATTTATAATGTTCATATGCTAGAAATAAATTGCGGCGATTATGACTAAATACAATAAATAAATAAATTCTTTTATTATATGTATATATACTGTGCATATATTTTAAAATGCTATAAAATTAAAATTAAATATTATTATGTTGGTCAAAGTAATGTACAATGTGGGTATATTATCATTGTTGTAATCATCATCGTTATCATCAAAATCATCATCGTCATCATCATCATCTTGATCTCAAGTTGTTTATTGTACGTTTTGCTTGCAACACATTTTCATTCAGTTTGCCAATTATGCTCTCATTATTCAATCAAAGTAAATTTATTTGTTTATCCATCAGTTGATTTTTAGTTGGTTCACTATTAAATATATTATTCATTTATTAGTTAGATTACAATATAATCTGCATCATAACAAAAAAATATAATAATTTTTATCGGTCGCGGTATGATTAAGAATGTACGAATGAATTATCATAATATTTTATAAATTAAAATTAAGGTTTAAAAGTAACATTCTAATTAAGGAAACATGATTATCTTATAAAATACATCATGTAAGTTAGAAAAATATATTTTACTACATAAAATAATTTTTAAATACATATATGATATGTTAAATTATTGCAAAAATTACAGATTACAATAAAAATAAGAGAATGTAAACAACTGAAGTAAAATAGATGCAATGCGTTACATACACATATCGTAAATGATCGTACTATATTAAAAAGAAATTGTTTTTCACATATCCAGCTAAGAAAAAAAAAAATAAAGATGAAAATCGAATGTTAATTACTTCCAGTAATTTCACATAAATACGTAGTGTTCTGCACTTCTTTATTATATTTTCAAAAATATACTTTTGTTGTTCATTTCAAAAATTTTAAATTGTCTAGATATTTTTGTATTATTATTGTCTCACATTTTCAAAATAGGTAATATCAGTTACAAAATTTATGTATCATTTTTTGTACAAATTTTTTATGCAATACTGTATTATCATTATTTTTTAGCTAAAGTGTATATTTACTTTCACTTTACATTAAGTAATATTTAAATTCATATTAAAAAAAATAAAAAACTAAAAATTTAAAAATGCATTTACATGTAGTATTCATTTTATATTTTTGTATATGTTTACTACGATAATCAGATCAAAAATTTAAATTAGGCAGAAGTTTTTCATTTTTTCAATGTTGTAATTTGATATTAATGCCATTGTAAATACCCAACAAAACAACACAAAAAAAGAAGAAAATTAAACAAAATTTTCATTGTTTAGTTTTTGATTTATTGAAGATTATCGCTATAAGATCAACCAATTGACATGAAAATAAAATTATTCATTCAAATAATATAATTTTACGGTTATGAAAATACACACACAAGGTACATTACGTACATACATATGTCTGTATACATGTAACTGACAGTATATACATACATCAGAAATGTTTGGTATATGAGGATCAAACATAACATATAAATATGTATATTTGAAAATGTAGAGAAAATTAGGGCAAAAATGTATCACATTTCCTAATGTGACTATAATGTTATAGATAGATGTTATTGCACGATAAAGTGCCCATCTGAAAAGTCCTTTTTCTATTTTACCTTATATTTTTACATTGTTTTCATTGTTTTGTTACATGTTACAAATTCAAATAAATTTTTGTATTCGGATTACAAAATAATATTGGCAAAATGAATTTGTATAATATAAACTGGTATGTACATAATTTTTATACATTTTTATATGATTTAAATTGTATATATTTTATGTACATATACTTTCAAATATTATCATACTTATATACATGACATTCTTATATAGTACGTAAAATATGTTTATGTATGTATGTATGTGTAGCTTGAATAAAATTTAAAAGGGGATGTTTGTTGTTAGTACACATTATCCTGGGAAGTGAAGAAAACGTTACACAACAAAAATCATTTTTGTATTATTTTGTACTATAGTTTATACTTCATTACAAATGTTTTCTTTTACTTTGATACAGCTTATTGTATATACAAAAAATGTTTATCTGATTGTAATTGGATACATTTGTATTTTTTATTTAATATACAGTAAAATAATATTACAAATGAATTATGCTGTTTAATGATTTATTGTTCAATGTTTCTATAATGTTTACGAATTTAAAAAAAAAAACATATATAATAAGAACGCAAATAAAAACAATTTTTTTTTAATTTCATAAAACACAACTAACTTTTTTTTTAAATTAAAACACTAAAGCAAAAGTTATACAAAAAATGCTTTTAAAAAAATAGGTACTTATACTGAAGACTTCTTTTAATTGATAAATGAAAAAGATTTGAAAACAATTATAAAGAAAGAATAAAGAAATCATCAAAAAATATAAAAACAAAAACTGTGTTTATATCGAAAGATGTGTAGAAACATCCTATGCAAATCAAATGACCATCACATAAATAAAATATTACGAATTTGAACGTAGCTATGGCGTTAATTCGAGCTACTTGAGATCGTCCTTATAATTTATAATAATAATAATGTCTGAAATTTTATGTAAAACAGGGTGCATGCAACAAACAACAAATATACGTAAATATGTACGTACAAAAATATTCTTCATCTTGAGCAGTTAAAATATCATGGAAACCCTGAATGTACTCAAAACTATAAAGAATATTTGAACTTGTCCCACAAATTTCATCATACAACATACATTTCAATTGAAAGGATTCCAATCAAATATTTTTTTATTTTTCTTTACATAAATCTCTAAGACTTCCTTTGTATACATATGTAGAAATCTTTTGATTTTTCATATACTATAAGTCGAGTTAACTTTTCAGAAGTATAGAATGAACAGTGAGAAAGGACAGCTTTATTTATTTATTGTTCTTTTTTTTTCAAAATTAATTTTTGTTGAATGAAACAAAACGTCTTTGATTATTTTAGTAGCTTAATTTCGTATAGAGTTTGTTTTAATTTGCTTTTTATTTAATTTTTTAATTTAACGTAAAAAACAAAAGCATCCATATACAATTCATTTTATACGACATCGGGAAATAAAGTATTAAATTTTATCCACTGCTCTTCTTTTTAACATACATACATACATATGTACAAACATACATACGAGTATATACGTACGTATACCTATACATGTTATAAATTTCAAACTTGTTTTAAACGTTTATTCGAATCATTTTCTCTGAATTTTTTAAAATTATTTCTAAAGTGTTTAGCAACGTTTCAAAGACAAATTTTCATAAAATTCAATATTTAATGTATTTACGTACATATAAACATACCATGTAAGTACAATGTAAATGTTTTCTGTATGTAAGTTTAAATATCAAAATATTGTATGAATTTATATTATTTTAAATTATGTGCACTCAAATAAAAGATCATGTATGAACAGTATAATATGTTGAACAAGTGATCAACATCTTAAAATTATCTTATCAAAGTCATTATAAAATTTCAAATTGCAGGTGCAAAAAATGCATATATGTAGATTGTACATTACTTATATGTACATACACATGTGTAACAAATTAAAAGGATCGATTTATTTAAATACTTATATGTGCATATGTGTATAAATACAGCCACATACAATGTGGTGCTTAAATTGACAGTGATGATTAACATGTGTAGTAGGGTAATAATTAACAATTCTTTTTCATTTTTAATTTGTGTATTACGATCATGCATTGATCGTTCTAGTTATCAAGTACTCTGTATTTTTATAACAAACTTATTACGATCGATGACAATACAATCTTTTGTTCAAGTGTTCATTTAAAAAACAAAATCAAAAATATATTCATTTTTATTAATGATGAAAGGTGTCAAAAACGTTTTTCTTAAAATGTACCATTTAATTGTCTATTTTATTTATACGTACATTGTAAATATATGTATACATACATATTTAATCAAAAATAAGAAGAAAAATTGAAATAAAATACGATAATAAATTTTAGCTTGAACAGATTAAAGATCTATAGTTTATATTTTAAAATAATATCTTGAATTTTTTTATATGCTTAAATTGTGCCATAAAAAGATGAAATAAGATCTCTTTGTTCTTAGAATTTTTCAGTTACCATCTGTACGTTACATATTATTGAAATCTTATAAGTACAAATAAAATGATTTTTAATAAATCTTAATTTGTTATATTTCACTTATGAAACGAAAATTTTATGCGAAATAAATTTAATCCTTTTCGTTTTTGTGATGATTAGTCTCTCATCATCATCATATTTAAATACGAATTGTCAGACCTTCTTTATTAAGGTGTTGATATTCTGATTGTTTATTTCAATAATTTTAATCTGTTTTTTTTTTTTTAATTTCGTTTTGTTTTTCATTATTTCCATGTATTTCACACCTTAATTGTTTTTTTTATTTATCTCTTAGAATTGATCCTTTACGAATATGTACATGTTGTAACGTGGGTATAAACTTTTTTTTTTTTTAATTATATTGACATTTAAATGATAAAGATGTACATACTTACGTTTGCAGATACTTTTATGTTTACCTACGTATAAATGTTAAGAAAGAATTATTATTTCATTTTAATATCTGTTTTGAAAATTTTCAAAATGACATTTTGCGAATCGTAACATTGGATTAAAATATTTTGTATTTTCGGTATACATACTCAGAAAGTAATATAGGTAGGTACTTTTTTTTACTATATTTTTTTCGCTTATTTTCATTATTATAATTTAAAACCATGGCATAAGTTATGAATTATGAATTTTTATTTGACATATGTACGTTTACACATTAAATAAAAATACTTCACTTTTATTTTCGAGTTAAAAAAAAAATCAATTTAATCTTTTTAGTATAGATTTTGTTTCAAATACACAAAAATCAAAATTGTCTGATAATGATTAGGGAATTCAACCCCATCACCCATAATGATTCAATAAAATAAATTGAAATAAGATTAAGAAATAAAAAATTATAATATTCTCACGAAAAATTTTCTCAAGAAAATTTTCAAGAGAATACAAATATGTATGTGCAAAAAATGGTTCACCATCAATCTAAATTTTGAGAGTACACCAAAGTCTCTTGAAAGCACCACAGGTATCATTTGATTGAACAAAATCATTCATCATAGCAATTCTAATCATAAGTATATATAAATTGTATTCTAATAATTTTCATTTTATCTGCCTCTTTTGCACTACACATATATTTTTTCTGTCTCCTTGAATTTTCGCCTCCCCATGTGGTTGTATATTTTATGTTATGTACTTGTACATTCAAAAATGCAATGTCTTCAAAACATCACCGAAAACTTTGAAAAATATTTTTTCTTTACTACTCTCAAATAATAATTTAAAAAGCATCACGAAATACTTATTCTCTATTTTCAATTATTATTTTATTCAAGTACCATTTGACATTTTCTTTTTATTTGATGACGTTTATTTTTTATTCTTCAAAACATGAAAATTGTATGTATGTAAGTATGTGAATGCACACATTTTATATGTATATCGCAATCATTGAATAACAAATCATCATCCCGAATTTACAAAAAATAAAAAAAATTAAAAATTTTTTCTTTGATTCTTACACCTTCTTAACTTTTCAATATCATCAATTGGAAAATAAAAAAAAGTACATGTGCTTCTTTTCATTAAGAATAGTTTTTATATTACATTTATATTTCCTTGTTTTTAGAGAATTGTGAGAATCGAATATTTCATGAAATCACAAAGTCAATTATTTTATTTTCTGAATATAAGAAAATAAGAATAGAAAAAATTCTAAGTACAAATTTACCCCCCATAATGTAAGTACTTACCTCACTTATCATTCATACATTGGTATATCAATTACACACCACATATGTATATGTACATACACACACATATTTTATTGAATTTAAATAATACAAAATATATTATTATGAATGCATTCATTGATATCATATTTATGTATACATATGTTTTAAATATTTCATCTAAATATTTAATTAATCTGCATACGTGTATGCAAATAATATTTAGCATTAAAAGAGCATTGCTATAGAAAACAAAACTGAAAAGGGAGAATGGTACCTATGTTCTTGCAAATCCTGACTTTTACTTAATGTAATTTTGATTTTTATTTAAAAATAATTAAAATAAAACAAAAAAAACAAATTTATTTTTTATTTGTGAGAATATAACACGTGCAAAAACATCGTTCGAAACTTATGTTCTCGTACGTACATATGTTTGAATAAACAATCAACATTAATTGTCTTTCTAAAAAAAAAAAAAACGGTGCAAATACTCAAATATTCATCAAAAAGTTGACCACATTTTTGAACTAAATACACAAATATGTACATACATACATATTTTTTTATATATACATATTGTTTTTGATCCTTTTTTATATTTGTGCACACCGTCAAGAAATATATTCTCATTTCATTGTT
This sequence comes from Anthrax anthrax, assembly GCA_963971155.1. NCBI lineage: Eukaryota > Metazoa > Arthropoda > Insecta > Diptera > Bombyliidae > Anthrax > Anthrax anthrax. The sequence goes on from OZ020119.1 coordinate 27,951,426, forward strand.
AAGTAGGTATTTCATTTGTATATGTTTACCACAAATTGAAAACGAAAAAAAAAAATTAAAAATACATCAAAACTAAATGAGTTTTATATGAACCCACACACAATTGAGAAACTCAATAAATTCATGAAATTTATTTTTACTTTATTTTTTCCTTTTTTTTTAAATTTTTAATTTTGATTTTTTAGATAAATGCAAAATTAGAAAATAAGTAGTTAAGAGTTTTCTTTTTTTAAATATCAGATAACATCATAATATTATACGTATTTATTCAACCCTAATTTTCTGCTCTTTTCACTTTGATTTTCATTGTTTATTTTCTTTCTTGTTTTTTCTTACAATGCAATTGAGTACAATTGTTTTAGATTTTTTAAACTATTGAATGTATAAAAATGTTTTAAATTTTTGTTTTTTTTTTTTTTTTTAAAGAGCCAAACTGCTATTATTTTAGATTGCTCAATTTTGTTTCCATTCATTGTAACAAACAACTTTTGTTTTGTACTAATGTATGATGATCATCTGTATCTAATGTATCTTTTGTTGAAAAATTAAATCAAAATATTCTGTTGCATTTTTACTTAATAATAAGGATTATGGAAACCTTAAATGAAAACAAAAGCTTTAAAATGCACATGCTCTTAATGCCATTTCTCTATAATCTTACACATGTAGTGAAAATAAAAAAGATCATCAATATATGAAATTTTTCATTTTATTTCTAAAATCAACCACAATCCTATTTATTTAAAAAAAAAGAAATATTTGAAGAAAATTGGTAAAAAAAAAGTGATTTTTAAATTTATTATGAGTTCTTATTTGAGGTAAGTAAATCGAAAGATCAAAAATTTGATCATTTTTGAGATACAGATAAAAATTTTATTTTTCTTTAATGCTTCGAAGATTTTATTTTTAATAAATTTGTCATGGTTTTTTCTTATATACTGTATAAAAGATTATTTAAAAAGAAGAGTATACACATATAAAAGAGAAAAATTCTTATACACCTTATTATACGTTTAAAAATCAAATTTAAAAAAAAAATACAATGAAAAATTCATTGAAATTAATTATTAAACATGTAGAATATTATTTAATCTCAAATCCCTATATTTTTTGTTTTATTGTATATTTTTATATGTTTAGATCACACCTTGCACAATCTTTGTTTTTCGTTTTTTCAAGTCACCACCCGCAATGTTTTTTTCTTCTTATCTTTAATATAAATCATTCATTTATATATCAATCTATGTAGACTGAAAATGATAAGCAACCGTACTAATTGTTAAGTAATTTTCACACATTTTTTTCTTTATTTATTTTCTCTTGCCTTTCGAAATATAAGGAATATATATCAACGTGTACAGAAAAAAGAAACAATTATTATTATTTGTTGAAACAGCAATTACATTATATTTGAAAAGTATTCATTTATTGTTATGCAAATATTTAAGAAAAACACCTCTTTTTTCCATTTTTGTTTTTTTTTTTTTTTAATGAATTTACTAAGCTTTTTAACGTAATTTATTTGAATTAAAGTAAACTAAAATTTGACATGCATGCAACGTTGTATGTGAGTTTAAATATATACCGTTCGTTTGAGTTTTTCTTTATTTTCAAAATGTCGGTGAATGAAGTACAACAAGATTGTTATATTTTGATAAAATATTTGTTCTTTCTTACTACGTTTTTCTAAATATTTTACATTGTTTTATATAAAGATAAGTATTACCTTTTGTTTCCGTATAATCGTACAAATGTACATATATTTTGGAAAATTTTTTTTATGCAAATGATTTAAACTGAATAAAAACGCAATGTAGCATAACGATATTGTTATATTTTAACTCGACAAATTAAATAATACAAGAGTATGTAGGCGTTGTTACTATTATATATGTTTTTTTTTTCTTTTTGTAATAAATGATTTCAACAAATTACTTTAAATATTTATGATGAAACAGAATAAAAGAGCAAAAAGCGATAAAATCTTTATTTACAGCAAACACAAGAAATGAAGTCATTTGTTACTTTAACAATATTTTTTTTCCTTTTATGTTTTTCATTTTATTCTTGTATTTAATTTTTTTTTTAATTTTGTTTTTAGTTTATGTATTCAACATGATTAAAATATTGTGAAATTTTAATGTAATTAGATTAAAATTTTTATGCACGTAACCAAAACGCAATGTGCAAATAAAATTCATACAATTATTTAAGGTAAATTTTGTGGTCAAAGTTTTAACGTTTTAATTTACGTTAAAGTAAGAAGGTAGTAATAAGAAAAATATATATTTTCATACATTACGATACGTATAATTTTTGGAAAAAATATTTAAAAAAATAAAAAAAAATATATAAAAAAAATAAAAAAACAATTAATTCACACTTGGTTTAAATATAAATTTCACTGTTGTATGTGAAAAGATAATTTATTTTATTTTATTTCATTATTATTTTTATTTTTATTATTATGATTATTTTTGTCATTTCTGTGGTTTTGGTTAATTTGTTTAATTTATTGAGTAAATAAATTTTTTTTAAAAAATTACTTGATATAATTTAATCATCCTACACATTGCATTTTGATCTCATCTCATCATTTTTTATTTTAATTGAGTTTAAGGGTCAAGTGGTAAATATTTTGACCTCAGACTGATTATAAAAATATTCTTTAATGTTTACTACAAATAATACAATATAACATACTTTTGTATTTATGACAACATAAACTTTATTCAACAAGGTTTTCCTGCTTTCATTTAATATATTTTCTTATTTGTATACATGAATGTTTAACAAAAAGAAATTCTTGGATCGAATATACAGAGAATGTATGTACATATATATCTTGTATTTTAATATCTTTGTGGATATAAAAATTAATTTCATTATGATCTCTATTTATTATTACTTATAATTTTTAATATACGTTTATACATATGTTATATGCATACTTTATGCAGACAAAATTGAACAGAATTTTACATAATATACATATTTTCTTAATTCAAAAATTTCTTGTTGTATGGACACTTTATTGACTTTAATATGGACACAGAAAAAGTACAACAATATACGTATAAATTTATTACAATAATAGTACTGTTTAGCTTTTGAGTAGTCATTATAATGCATATAATAATGGTAATAATAATAATAATAATATTAATAAAAATATGAAATGTTTGAAAAATTCTTTAAACAGCTTGTGTGGGCTGCAGATTTCCTCTTTTCATTCATAAGTTATTCATCCGTTTTTTTTTTTTCTCTGTCCATATTCTTCTTTTTCTATACTTCTCAATTAATACATACTATATTACCATGTTACATATAAAATTTATCAAACATTTTGAGGAAATCCCAAATTAACTAAGGGCCTCACAAAATGTTTGTTTAACTAAAATGTGTATACATAACATAACTATTTTGTTCATATTGTACAATACATTTGCATTGTACATAAGAGATCTTTATAACGAGTAAAAAGAAGAGTTATCAGACAATATGACGACAGTGATCTTATTTGATTTTTAAAATATAATAAAAAAAATGTTTTTAGATTTTGTTTTTATCATATCTTTTACTTAGTCATCCAAGAATTCACTCGATTACAATTTTATTTAATTAAGTTCAGTCGAACGGAATCAATGAAATTTTTCTGATATACACATATACCATCATACCAGTGTGAGAAGTATGGAAAAGTTGACGATGATGGTCTCATGTAATGATTGATTTTGTGATTCACAAATTATAAAAATTTGTGAAAATTATCAAAACAAATACGAAATATAAATAATATTAAAAATATGCCTATTTCATTTTATCCCCATTCTGTGGGAAAAAAGAATTATAAAATTTTGCTCAGCAATTGTGTAAAAGAACACATATTGTTGTACACAGACTTTTAAGTTTTGAAGGGAACTTACAAAAGTGCTTTAATTTTTTTCACACCATTTAACTTATAAAGTTGAGTAAGTATATAATAAGTTTAAGTTTAATGGTTAAGTATAAGAACACTTTTCAAAAAAATTAAAGGATATTGTGCGGAAAGGTAAATTATTACATGTAAATTCAATAAATTATTTCTTTATTATGTTATTAGATACGTATATGTATATGAATTTTCACATGTATAACAATTTTATGATCAAAATATTAAAATTAGTTATTTGTACATGCGTAGAAAAATTTTTTAATATCAAATCGATTAATTTTGTTGTAAATTATTATCCATAACAAAAATTATTTGTATACATGAAACGAATTTAATTTACGCCAACTTAGGAACATGTATATGTACGTATACATATTATGTTGCCGCCAAAATAACAACACCCATTGATTTTTTTTAACAACAAATAAAGTTTATAATGTTAGTAATCACAACAACAATACATATACGACTACACTGAAAGAAAACAAAAATCAAATTCTCTACATCATGCCAGTCAAATATATTTTGTGCACAGTGTTTTAATACACGATTTTACATATACATACATACATTCATATTGTTGGTTATAAAAAAATTTAAATAGATTTGTTTGTGTATATAATTGTGTGCAACTGATCAATATATTTATGTATGCATACCTACCAAATGCATTTAAAAATGAAGAAAACATTAAAAGAGACAGAAGCAAATTTTAGCCACCAAATAAATATAACTTTATTACACACATTTATGTTTTATTCACGAATATGATGTAGAAAATGAAGAGGTAATCACTTTATTTTTGAGCTGCTGCTGCTGAATGCTGGATATTGTTATACTAGCTAACTATTACAATAATATATACACAAACATACAATATTATTAAAATGAAAATCAATAAATAGCGTGTGGAGAGACCCCTGCTGACAAAACTGAATTAAGTTGATCCTTTAACATATTGCCTAAACAGAAAATTACTATATTACATTTTGCTGGTATTTTAATGTAATGATAATGCAAAACTAACCATGTATATATGTATACATACATATATTATTATACACAACATATACAATTTGATAATATGCAACAAGTTACCAATTACCATTCGCTTGTGCATTCAATAACAACAATTATAATAGATAACGATACCATTACAACAGTTGGTGTTGAACTTACAGTATAGTAGTAGTCATGTTATAAACATATGTATGTATATTAATAAACAAAAAATTAAACAAACTTATTATGCATATACAAATGTTTTAAATGAAGTAAGTACAATTTTTTTAAACGAATTACAACATTTGACAAACACCTCATAATTTTCTATAAGCGAATATGATAATATTATAAATTGAACTACTGCTGATTTTTACCATTATAGAGATATTCGTAGTACGGCATTCATATAATAATAATAAGCCGCTTGTGTATATATATGTTTAGAAATATACATATAAAAGTACCTATATTCATTTAATTTTATAAAATTGATATATGTACATACGTATATCTGTAAGTATAAATGTGTATGTAAAACAATAAATTCCCAATAAATGAAATCTCGTTTTCAATAAAATTTTTCCATGTGATCACATGTTAATTAACTTTTCAATATTATTTGGTGATGATAGCAATCTCATGTATTTTGCCATACGTACATTTGTATTTTCTTCATGTGTGTACACACAGATAATTTTCGCACGCATCTTGACAAACAGAAAATGAACAATAATTCAAAAGAAATTGAAATATCAAGCAATGCATTAAAACGAAGACAAGAAATCAATATCTAACCAGATATAAAGGATCAACATAACATTTTATATGTTGCAATTTCTATTTGTTTGCAGATTATGTGATTAAAAGTATTGTAATCATTTTTGTATATATAAATATGCAATATACAAGTGTATAGATGAAGACATGAATAATAAGTACATAAACATAATTGTTAGGATACTTTTTATCGCGCGAATATATGTATGTATAAATTTAGTTTATGTACAGTAAATGTTAATTTGATGGTTCATGGGAGCCAGATAATCCCAGCAGGAATAAATAAACTTAAAGAGAAATTTGAAAATGTCAGCAGGCGATTTTCATGTTTACACGCAAATTTACACCCCTCACCTTTGTATTGAATACGAAATGAGGTGCAATAACAAACACTCACGCATAATCTTGCTGTGATGTTGTAATAAATAAATAAAAGCCGAATTACAAATCCGGCATGTTGACCACTTTTTATTTTTGCTTTCCTTTATTTATTCATAATATGCACAGATATTTATATTATTATTATTAAATTTTATTTACACATATTCATGTGTATACTATAAAATTTGTATTAAAATAAGAATTAAGATGTAAAAATATAGAAAAATTCAAGATTTTGTGAAAGAATAAAATCATATACATAAATATGTGTGTACATACATATATGCTATAATGGAAAAGATTTTTAAAGATAGAACAGGTATACACGTTGCATACATATACACTGCAAACAAATTCAACAAAAAGTGGACAATAAAAAAAATTATTAAGAAATAAGAAAATTTTTGTTAAAGTGCCGAGAAATATAAATAAAAACGGAAACTTGCAACTTGACACCAGCTTTAATTGAGTTCTCTGATTATGATAAATGATTTTTATAACGTCGTAACCTTTCCTGATTGTACTACATAAACGAGCGTATATGTACATACATATGTTTAAATTACATATATTTCATATTTACATTTATGTACAAATATGTATATCCATATATGTATATATAAACGTATGTCCGATTAAAAAATGCTAAAATTTCTTGTCCTTTTTCAAAAATAAAACAAAATAAAAGCGAATTTTTTTTAAACTACATCACAGGTTTTTGGTGTCTTTACATACATATATCCTCGTAATAATTGATCTATATAATATGTACCTACGAAAAAATATCATAAAATTTGAATTGCAAAAAAATTATAAATTTTATAACGATGTTTTTGTTTTAAACAAAATACACAAATTCAAATAAAACGAATTTTCATTTAATTCTTATTTATTTCTTTTCTTGCATATGCAAATTTTTCCCAAAATAAAAAGTTAATAAAAACTTATTAAAAACTCTTTAATTATTTGTGCAAATTAAAATACAAACATACATATACACATGCGCATGCAAAATTTAATTATAATATTTTTTTAAATGTTTCGATTTTTTCATTAATGCATTTACATACATATATATAAATATCTGTATGTGAATTTAATCCTATATGCCTCTATTAAAAAATTAAAATAATCAATTTTGATATTTTCGTTTACAATCTTGATAAACATTTAAAATTATCTATAAATTTTATCAAAATAATATCAATTAGTCTGAGGTAAAAATAAAAAAAAAATCACATGAAAAAAAAATAAAAAAAATAAAATAAAATACAAGTTGAATATTTGCAGATAAAAAGAATTCGAATATAATAAATACTTTTATACACACACGCATGCATTCAACATATAAATACATATACATATGCATCAATAAAAATGTACACTTTTAAAACTAATTAAGTTCGATGGTTTAGATAAAGACGATCAACCTAATTAAATAACATCGTTTATTCATATTCTGTATAGTATATTCCGTTCGTTTAAAACATCAAGAATAAATTTATAAGAAACAACAACAACATATCAATATAATATATTCATATGTATCTTACTGCTTCATTTTTTTTTCATAAATGTTAATTTTTTATTATTTCATTCATTTCGTATAAATTTTTTTCTGTTTATTAATATTTATTCTTTTTTAATTTTTCTGTTTATAGCCAATATCAACAGGGTGCATTTGATCGTGCATAAAACCAAAATATATATGCGTATAAATAAAAGGAAAAAAGAATACAAAATAAAGGAAAACAAATCCAAGAGCATTGGAAAAAAATTGAATTCAAATAAAAAATCATTTTAAAAAAATTAAAAAAAAAAAACGTTTACACATCAAAATTTAAAAGAAAAATAAAATATTGAAAAAAAATAAATAAAAACATAAATTTAAGAATGAAACAAAAATTAAATTCAACAAGCGAACTCATAAAAATCCGGAAGATTTTCAGTTACGATATTAAATTACCAAAATATTTTGCATACAAAAATTAGTAAATTCGTGTTCATTAACACATCGTTAACTAATTGACTTGTCTTAAGGCGACAGGCTGAAACATCGATCAGACAAATGAGCTGAACGACGATCAACCAACCGACCGACCGGTCCGAATGATTTAAAAAAACACACAACAAAATTTTTATTATTTTTCAGTACAAAATTGTATTGGTTCATTATTTGATTACATATTACCAGAATATTACATATATACATGCAATATACATTGAATATAATATATAACTTACCTCAAAATCTCTCAATATTATTGAGAACGTCTTAAATTGTTATCGTTGTTTTTTTTTTCTTTATTTTTGCATTTGCAAAATGTCAAAGAAAATATTGAAAATAATACTAATAATACTTTGACAATAATGTCATCAAGACGATTATTTATAAGCAATTCACTGTAAAACAAAATCACTTAAAGAACAAGATATTGAGAAATTCAACCACGAAAATGAACATACACACAAAAAAAAATTTAATTAAAAATTGTATTTAAATCAACACAAAAAACAAAAACAAACTGGAAAAATAAACAAATTATTTTCAAAAAAAATATTTTTTTGTTCTTTCAGGTACAATTTTTGTTTTATAATTTTCTTCCTCACTTTATAGCTTTTACCATCTTTTACTAAAACATAATTTTGCACATTTAAAATATCAAATGCATTGATATTAAAACTTTAAAAAAATATATTTCCACCAAATTCATTGAATGATATGTATGTTTTGAATAATCAAATTTCAATTGTCATTGAAAATTAAAATTTTTCAAAAAAAAAAAGAAAAGCCAAACGTATACAGTGTATAATACTCATTATGGTCTTCATATTTTTTTTACTTTTGTTTTTTAAATGATTTTATTTCCAATCTTGATTTTTTCTCTCTCATTTTTCTTTAAAAATAAATTCTTGGATTTTTTTTTCTTTTGTCAACTATCATTTAACAAAATGATGACATGTTAAAATTAATGTAATTTTCTTGTTTACATGACAGGAAAATGAGATTATTATTAAAAGCAAATAAAGAACAAAAATAAAAAAGAGATAACAAAAAATCTTTAAAAACAAAGAATTATTTCAAAAAGATTTTTACCACAAAATTTTGACAAAATTTTATTATAAACCTAATAAGTGTATTTATATATCAAATTTCATATTGAATATAAAATGTCTCATATACTTTAAATTACAAATTTTGTTATATTTATTCATATACACAACGTATATACTTACATATGTATGTATGTACTTAATATACAGTGTAATTTTAAATAATATGTAGTAAATTTACACCTTTATTATGTTTAAGAAAGTATATAATTTTTAATATTGTGAAGATTTGTAAATATTATCGATTTCATGATCTGCCTTTTATGTAAGTATACATGTGTGCATGCATACATGAGTACTTTTGGACAAATTACAACTTAATAGTCTTTTTGCCATCAGTGGTAATTAAGTGAAAAATTTTACGATAATATTTATTTTATATGATATTATGTCAATATATATAATAATATAAAATATTATAATAATTTTTGCAACATTGTTGCAAATAATGTAATACGATATTACTAGTTATTAACTCGTACTTTGTTTATAGGCAAATTTGTGGTTAAATGATATATTTTTTTTTATTATTAACTTATTCGCATTATATACCTACATATATGTATGTAAATATTACATTTAATAAGAAAATAATAAGAAAATGAGCTCTTTAAAGTTTTCAGTGTACATATAAGTAAATGCAAATACGCACACACACAACATAATTATTTTAATTTAAGAAAAAGGGTATTTATAAATTTAAAACTAAAATTACCTTTTTATCATAATCAAAACATGTTTATTTAAAAGGATTACAAGAAAAAATGAAAAATGTCAATCTTTAGTATATGACTTCATTTTTCTCAAGGACTATTTTATGAGCTTAATAAAAACCAATATACATATGTATACATATACAATAAGTACTATTTTTCCATAGGTTTTCTTTTTTAAAATTAAAGTCAACAAATCTATCATTTCGTTTGACATAACATAATACACAAGTATGGCTACAACTTAAATAAGAAAAAAAATAGATTTTCTTTTTTCTAAATGGCGACTGAAAAGAAAAACTGGCTTTATGCATAATATTTACGTTAACAAATTCGTTACGTATTCATAAAATGACAAACAACCTTATGATTCCATATCATTACTATTCACATATCCTTTACAACCAATTATAATAGAGATATCATCCCAGGAATATATTTATCATAATAAAAATCCTTTCTTGTAGCAAAAAAAAACTTCATGTAGAAAGAGTAATTTTTTTATTTTTTTTTTAACAGCTGGTCGCCATTTTCATGTTATTCAATCAAATTAGTTGATCCTTTTTCAAATGATAACAACTGATTTAATGGAAAAAAAATGGAATAAAGAAACTCTTCTTCTTCTTTTTTTTTGCTTTATTAACTTGAATGGCCTCCGTTTAAATTTTGGGTTTCAATTAAGACCTCAATTCAAATAACGCATACATATTGCAAATGATAGTTCACAAAATTGGTGTTTTTACCGGTTTTCTATGAGCCCGTTATATAGATATTCCTACGATACGATAAGACACTACATATACATTACGTTTGTTGATCAAAATACAAACAATAGCATAAGAAATCTATAACTAGTCGTCTATAAAACATTAAATTTTAGACCATGAAAGCGTAACTGATTTTGTGTTATAAACATAAATAAATATGTTATACATACGATGTACTAATGTTTTATAGAAGCATATGTACGTATACAATAACCTACAGAAATTTATCTATAAACAGCACCCTTATCCTTTACCATTCGTATGTAAGTGCATATTCTTACATAATAATTTTAATTTTACATATCATTTGGGGTGAGTTAAAGACATCCAGAACAAATCACCCTTTTTAACTTTATACACATGTATATACAGTATTCTATGTACTTTTGTTATAGTTTATTTCTATTGTTTGTCAGTTATGCAATATGCGCTAAAGATGGGAGTGTCTCTGTCATTGGATGAGGATAATTCATAACAAAAACTACATGGATTTTATTTATATGCTATGCATACTGTATACAATATACAATTTTTTTGCACGTATATTGAAAACAATTCAATAAAATTTATTATGATATCTTACCATAATCCATAGGTAGATATTATACAAATACTAAAAACTTATACAAAAACACATGATGTGTACATAACATTTACGAGTATGTATAATGTGCAAGAGTCGCAATACAAATATTTTAATTTTTTTATTCTATTTAACTGTATATGTACACATACAGTGAATAGATTTCATCACCCCATTTAAAATTTTGATATAACACCCGGAAATCTACATCCATTAATACTATTGTATGTTGTCTATCATGATGGAAATATTTTGGGAAAAATATTTTTTATCCCTTGTCATACAATATTAGTGCAATGAAAATATAGTTAAATAAATAAAAGAAACAAAATATTTTCAATTTCATTTTTCTGTATGTACAAACACATTTACATATTGTATTTATATCAATTATTTATATTGTGTACACAATTTTTAATAAATATATTAAATCAGTGTATGAGTTACGAGACTCGAATTTATGTACTTACTGTATATACATACATATGTACATTATGTATGATTTTGATTTATACACCTATACGTACTGTATAATAATTTTTTTAAATGTTTGTTTCTGTTTTCAGATATAAAATTGATTTTATGGCAGTAAATTTCAAACGAGGACAAGTTTTATTTTTTGCTTATTAGTAATACAACAACAATAACAGCAACAACCTAAAAATGGGTGGGGATTTTTGAATGTAATGAACACGTTTTTATACTATAGCTAAAACAAGACATGATTTTTTTAATTTTTTTTTTTTTTTTTTTTTTTCATTAATAAAATGCATTGATGCATACATGCATGTGGCTTTTTGCATGGGGTGAACCGATTGACTATAAGAAGTTTATACAAGTTGATATGTATACATATGTATGTACGTATTATAACCGTACCGTATACAACTAAATAAACTATACCCTTTTTATAAATATGCATGTGTACTGCAGAAAAAATAATGTCTTTGGACAAGGATTAAGTTTGATGTGTACAAATATGGGTAATTGAAACATCAAACAGTCAATGTGAATTATAATTGAAGGTTTGAGTTCCTGTTATAATAATTTTTGTATTGGTACATATACATATACATGTTATATAATATTCTATTGTTTTATCTGTGGTGGTTCTACATTTTTATTTTGCTTTATTTTATAACTAAATGAAAATAAAAAATAGAAAAGGGTGAGAAAAAGGATATTGTTTTCATTTTTTTTTTTTTAATTCCAAGAAGAAGAAAATATTTTAATAGAAAAATAAAAAAGGTTATTATGCAAAAATATTGATTTAAATATAAAATTATTCCACACATATTTACATACATATATTTATACGTAATAAATCAATAACAATAATAAATGTCAAATCGTTAAGAATTTAAATGTCATAGAAACTTTTAAATTTGGAAATACCTACATATAGGTACCTAAATATATTAGATAATAATTAGGAAATAATACACTTAAATATATTAGTATTATTATTATTACACTTGTATATGTGGCTCTGTATATATATGCATATTTAAAAATTTAGTTTTTTCTTTTATTTTTTTTTAATTGTCTGTAATAATTTATTTGCATTTTATTTATTTTTCATATTTGTATTAAATTAATATAATAAATTTATTACAATTACCACCAATCTTTATCATTGTCATCTTCTTAAGTATATACAATTGAAAATAATAATATAATAAGTATATAGTAATAACATTAAAGCGATTAAATACAACTTAAAAGCAATTTACCGTCAAATTCAAAATCACATACTGCATGCATATACTTACGCATGTATGCAGATATTGAATTTTTATGTATCGACAATATATTCATATTATATATGGTTCATACATTGTATGTGTATATATAATATTGCTGGTGACTGTAACAACTAAATAACAAATTAATCAGCTTATCCATATAAAGTGGCTTACCGCTTTCTTATTTTATTATATTGTTGTTTCGTTTTTTATATACGTTTTATATTGTATACAATAACAGTTCAATTGACCATAATAATAATAACAATAAAATATCGAATAAAATGCATTGAACTCTGATTCGTCATTATAATTGTTTTTTTTTTTTTTTCTTATTATTACACATTAAATACGTACTTACATGCTTACATGTAGTCTTATGAGTAGTTTCAATTAGAAATGAAAAAGATAACTCAAGGAAAAAGAAATGAAGAATAAAAAAAAAAAATCTGAACTCAGGTAAAAATCATATTGTTAAAAAAAATGGACAAACATAAAATATAATAAGGATTCCGAAGCACACATAATAAATCATATACTTATACAATTTTTATATCTCATTTATTAATTCATTTTTCTCATACACACAATACACAAATAAAAAAAAATTAAATAGCAACAATAATTTGCGGCTTGTATTTTTAAATGAATACCAGCTTGTACTGTACCAAACTTAAAGAAGTCAAATCATGCACAACAAAGTCTGAAAAAAAAACGGCTGGTACATATTTTAATTTGTTACCACAATATTTAATAATGATTTAAAAAAGAGTGCAAATTTTTTATTAATTTATTTTCATCACTAAAATTTTCTTTTTTTTTTCAAATTTCAATCAATTAATCAACTATAATATCACGATTAAAGACAGAAAAATGTTTAAATATTCATACATACATTTGTACATAACTATTTCATTGTATAATGTATGACCATTTGCTTGTGGCTAAAATACGTTCAGCCTAAATATTTAATAGAAATATTTTTATTAAATCATTTTTCTTTAAAATGTCAATTAAAAGAAAAATTTCTCTTTAAAAATGTAATTTAAAATTGTTTTTTTCTTTTTTTAAAGTAAAAAAAACTGAATAATTTTCTTTTGTTCAATAAAATAACAATAAAAGTATAAAAAATTTAAAATAAATTGATTTAATAGTTATAATCTATAATGACTTCAATTATGTATATCATTCGTTATACTTATCAATAATTTGTGAATCCACATGCCACATTTTATCAAAATTGTTTATAATACAACGGATAAAAATGATTAAATAGGAAAAAAAATTCCTCTAATCTCATCATTATTATTATGTTCTTAATAAAACAAATTGGAAAATAAAAATAAAAAAAATTCAACCGAAAAAGAAAGGAGATATAAAAAAAAAAAAGCTAAATGTTGATGGAATACTTAAGGCTACTCTATTATTATATTACTATAAAATACAATAATATTAAATGAAATCTATTTTTTAATTATAATTGAAAAGGTTGATTGTTATAATAAAAGATCATCCTAATAGATACATTAAAATCACAATAAATGCCACAACATAATATGGAAAAATTATTACAACAAAAATCATCATCCATCAATTTATCGCTGTAGAATGGAATATTATACTTGATTATACGCACATACTTACATACATATGTCTATATGGACATTTAATAAGTGACCAACTCAAATTTATTTTCATATTTAGCTGTGAAAATATTAATATGTTATAATGTAGTGAAAATCATCATCGTCATCCATCGTAACCATTAGGTATAAACCATTATAGGTATTAATTTTTGGTATTTCAGATATATCATTTTTCAAATCTATCAAAAGAAAATAAAACAAAATGAATTTCTATTATTTATACTTTTATAGATTTAAATTTTTATAGTTATATAAAATTAAATGATTGCCAATCATTATATAGTGAAAATAAAAGCTTGACTGAAATAAATTTGAACTTTTGCTAAATTGAATTATACGAGTAATAAAAGAAAATGTGTATGCATTATACACACGTTTTTCGTATGTTTAATCATGTTTAATGTAACAATACATAAATTGAATAAAAATATAATGCAGCCACACATACCTACATATATGATGGTATGATAAAAAGATGTTATCAATTTCATGATGTTAAATTTGACTAAATCATTGTACGTGTATTCATATGGAATGTGTATTCAAAGATATTTATGTATATGTATCAACATGGTATAAAATTTATCAACAGCGGAAAGGAGAGGAATAGATATAATAAGTAAATGTACACATACATATGTATGTATGTAACTACATATTCTTCCATTAAACGTTATGTCAAAAAACTGCGATCAATTAATCAATAACTTCTTTAAATTATACAAAAAAGTATACATATGTAAATGTACATATGTACATAAGTATGTATTCGAATGATATAGAAAACACATAAAAACATAAAAATATGATAAAGAATTCGATGTCGATGATTATTGAAAAAAGATACAATTCAACTTTCTTCTTATAGTTTATCATCTTTATCACACCATCAAGTTTTGTTTGAGATCATGACTTATGTATTTATTTTTTTTTTTTTTTTATAGTGATACAAGTAATTTACATATGTTCTTATTCACACTGATCAATTATAAAAATACATTAGTACGTACACATATTTTATATGTATGTATCTACGTGAAGAAGTAAGTAAAAATAAAATGCATACCTTTTTAAATTTCATTTGAAATTTCTATCGATATACATACATATGTATGTATGTATATATTGTTAAATATCGATCAATTCTCATACCAAATAACTAACAATCTGTATCATATCGATTATTCATACACATGTATTAAATGTACATACATAAGTACGTAATGTACGTATCCTCTGTATCAATTGATCCTCCAACCAAGCACCTACTTTTACTGATCTTGTATTCTTATTTCGTTCAAAGTAGTAATATACGAGTACATATAAGTATATTTTCCTGTATAGGTACGTATGAGGAAATGTATATGTATATATATCTGCTTTTTCCTTATTAATTATGAATATAGTAAAAGAACAAAATTTTTGTATAACTATATGTATTATCCATATGTGTTTTGTGGATAATTCAATATTATACACAAATTTATTGATCAACATCGATCATTTTCGTTTTATAACTTTTGGAATATGGTAAATATAACTAACTATATACACATATCATGTATAAAATATTGGCATGCATGTTTAGATGTGTGCGCTCACATTGTTTTCATTACGTCGCTCATACTGTCAATCAAATTGAATTGACTGATCAAAGGCGGTAAATACCACTTTTTAATATAAAAAATAAACGATAACGATATAGCATATGTATACATTTTATATACATATGTAGATACATACGTAAATCATACAAACGTGTTCTCATATGCATATACGTAAACGTTTTTATTTAGATATAATATAAATTAACTCAAGCACACGTAAGTATAATACATAATTAATTGTGCATCTTTAAAAACATTTTTTACATTTTTCTCAAATACGTACACATGTATAACAGGTTTTTATTTATTTCTCATTTGTATTTCTTTTTTATTTTATTTTATTTTTTTTTAAATATAAAAATAAAAACAGGAGTAGAAAATAATGAAATTTTTGAAATGTAATAATTTTTAATTGCACTTTTCAATTTTCTCATGATACTTATATTGTTTAATTTAAAAATGAATTCTTCTTATTGAAATGTATACCACGTATAAATTGCTTATAAATATTGCTATATCCTTTTTTTATCAATTTTAAGAAGTAAAAAAATTATAATCAAAAATGTGTGAAAACACAAATAGACCGCTACGTCGAAACATTATTATTAATTCCAATAAAAATATAATTTTCACATCTGTCATTTTTATTGTAATTTATCTTTTATTTTTCAAATTTTTCATACGTATATATATTGACAATTTTTTTGTTGTTGTTGTCTTCTATATTGCCGCTCCCTTATTTAATTTTTCAATTCAAAAAATGGCAAAAATAAAATCATAAATATGAATCAAAATTAAATACAAAAAATAAAAGATCAATCCTGATTCCTGATATGTATACACCTTTTAAACTATACATCGGTTATTTTAATTTATATACATTTGTAGTATGCATGTGATTAGTAAAGGCAAAACACAAAAATGAACCATCGTGATCTTTTCTTCTCATCATCATTTTCATTTTTAACATCATTTTAATCGTTATATTAAACATAAGTATATGTATACATATGTATGTATGTACATATATGAATGTATCCTAAATTGTTGTAAATATAACATCTTCATTTTCGCATAACCTTGCAAATGATTTATGAAAATACAACAATTGTCGTTATTATATACATTAACATTAACACAAACATAATATTGTACAGGTAACCATCTACGTACATACATATGTGTGTTATATGTATGTACATATATCAACAAAAATGAAAATAAAGGAAATATTTTACAGTACAAATGATTCTGTTGACAGTAAAAATTTTCATTTTCATTTTTATTTTATTTTTTTTTCCAAGCAATAATGTGCCTTTTGCGGTCTCTTAGAATAAGGATTAATGATCAGTTGATCAGTTGATCAGTTATTATTGTATTGTACACAAATGTGTATTTATATACATACATGTACGTATTGTAACGGATGTATGATCATTGAGATTATTGTCACCATTAAAAATATTCATTTAAAACAGAAAAATTAAAGAGAAATATATAAATCTACACATCCATACATATATTCACAATGTATGTGTGTAAATTTATAATTAAATGAATTTATTTGAGGTTACATTTTAGTATCTTTTTAATTCGTTTTTGTATTTAAATATTATACACATATATGTACATGCATACATGTATGTACATAAATTATGAATAATAATATTAATATACAGTAATACATAAATAAATGAATACATGCATAATATGTATACACATTTGTGATATATTATGCACATATATCATAATTTTTCTCATCTCTTCTTTTTTTTCCATTTTTCAAATTTATTTCTATAAACTTTTAAAATACAAATTTTCCAATTTATTGTACATTTAATATAGCATTTAAATATTTTATTTCATTAATTTCATTCATTTATAAATATGAATTGAAAACAACTTAATTTATAAACATTAGTTTAACATAAAATATTTACTTATAAAATTTACATGAAATATTAAAATCTACCTACTATTATAATCATCTTCACACGATTTTCTCATTGATTTAAATACAGTTCATCATATATATTAGATATAACAATTGTATGTATGTATGTAAATCTTCTTTATAAGATTTTCTAAGTATCTTTGTATAAAATATGTACATGTATTGTATGTAATATACGCTTTTGTCATAGGTATATTATGATACAATAATGATTGAAGATTTTTCAAATAAGAAAGTGTTTTGTTTTTCTTCTTTGTTCAAAAAATATTACGAGATTTGAACATAGTAAGGAACATTTTACATTGAAGATACACGAATGTACATACATATCACATACATATATCATACATTTTATTATAAACTGACCGACTAAACGTACATACTAAACATACATTTATGCATTTTATGTATGTAAATAGAAATACATATATATAATATTATATTGCAGTTAGTATAGAATTAACTCAATTGAAACCCACGTACTCGAGATGATTGAGTTAAGGGTCAAGTGATAAATATTTTGACCTCAGACTGATTGCCCGTATAATACATTTATACTCAACATTATAATAAATATACACAACCATAAATATGTGTGTTTACTCTCACTTTTATATATTTGTTTCTTCCTATAAAATTTTATTTATACGCTTTCAACAAATGTATTGTACATACGAAATTCAAAATATAATATTAGAAAATTTCTTCTTTACAAAATTATTCAATTTAAAAGTAAGCAATAAATTTAAATAAAAATTATACTTAGATATATGCACATACATTTTTTTTTAAATTTTTGTCAACAAACTAAATGAATAATGTATGTAGGCGTTAGTGTCTACATATTTTATATGATAACGAAATAAAAAAAAAAAAAACTTAATAATAACTATTACATTTATATGATGTTTTGCAAAGAAATGATTTTTTCTTATTATTAATTCACTTTAAATAGGTTATTAAAGAAAATTTCTTTTGTTCATTTATTTATTTGTTTTCTTATTTATATTTTTTGCTTCCTGTTTTTATTTCATTCATATTTTGTTCATTTTTAGTTGTATTTTCTTTTTATTTTTTTCATTTTACAATTTAACTTCCTGTTGCTTGAATAGATATTACATATAATATAAATCAAAATAAATAAATGTCTGGTATATTTTAGTTTGCCAGTATATTTACAAAACGTGATTGAATTAACGCTTAATTTGAAGCTACTTATTTTACTTAAATTTCAAATGTACAAATTTAAAAGAAGTCCAAAAAGTTTATTATTATAATTATTATTTTTTTTCTTTTTCTTTAATTTTATATGAAACCCATCATCATCATCTTTATCCAATTTTCTCTGTTTTTATTTTTCTTTATACAATCCTGATATATTTTTGTGCATTTTTCGTGACATATGTCAGACCAAAGAATAAACCTATTAGTATGAAGAACAATATAAGTTTTGTGTGAAAGGTACATTTATTATACACATACATAGTTTATATGTTATATGGGTACAATTATATAATTTCATGTATACCATTATAAGTGTATTCTGAACACATAAAGTATTACATAATTTGTATAATTGTCCTAATAAAGTAAAAAGCAAAAAATAAAATTCTAAACATACAAAAAAATACAACGTTTTCTACATACATATACTGACCAAGCAAATAAAAACGAAAATTTGTTTTTAACGTGTATATTTTTATTATGTTACCACCAAATTGACAACAAACAAGCAAAATAAGATTCTCATATTACCAGAAACCATCATATTAACAGAAATCATGTAAAATGTACATTCAACAAAAATTCGTAACTACAACAGAAGAGAACATTTTATTTAACGTATTTAGTGTAGCAGAATAAAGGACCGTAATAGGCTTATTGTGTTCATTTGACACTTTCCAAAAAGTAAGTTACATAATACAAAAACGATATAAAATATATTTGAAATACAAAAACCATCATCTTTCAACATTTTTAATAGCTTGAGGCTATTGATTTTGTGGCTAATGATTTTGTGGTGTAGTGTGGTTAATTATTATTTTACAATATTAAATTTTTAAGCAAACATTTTTTTGCATGATGTGTATACAAGGAGTCAAATTATACAAAATTTGCCTGA
The DNA here is from genome assembly GCA_963971155.1 of Anthrax anthrax. Lineage (NCBI taxonomy): Eukaryota > Metazoa > Arthropoda > Insecta > Diptera > Bombyliidae > Anthrax > Anthrax anthrax. Next base: position 27,971,774 of record OZ020119.1, read on the forward strand.
AGGTAAATACATAAATAAAATTTAATATAAAATATCCAAAAATTGATTTTTTTTATTTGCCAAGATATTTTGTTTTTATTTTAAAATTTCGCTAAGATAATATATTTTTTTTTATTTTCCACATAACGTATTTTTTCAATTCAGTTTTCTAATTTAATACTTGTACATATGTATGTACGTATACATTTTTTTTGTTTTCCAATTGCAATTATTTACATTTCATACAAATTTTCAAATTTTTAAACAGAATTTTATTCGTATTATTTTTTCATTACGTAAGATTAGATTTCTATTTAAAAAAAAAGACTAAATCTTATTTTCTTTGTTTTTTTTTTACTTCATCCATTCACAAGCTACTCATTCAATCATCATAATATTCACATTCAATTTCTTATTATTTATGTACCTTTTTATAAAAGTATTAAATTACCCACCTACTTTATAATTTTTCTTGATTTTTGAAAAAGGTGATTCAAAAGCCTTTTTCGTTAGTACCACGCATATATATTTTATAAATTTGAAAGGATATGTCTGTGTTCTTATAATTTTTATTATTCTATTATTAACCCCTTTTTGTTCTTTGTTTTTTTTTTCACGTATACATATATATTCTACGTATACTTACGTTATAAAGTCTGTTACTCGCCCAAAAGAATAAAATATTTTGATTAAATTATACGCTTACACCATTGATATAGAGAGATTTATTTGGATGTACATACATATGTATGTATACTACAATTTTCATAAAACAAACATCAATACAAATACTTTTTTTCCTAATTTTTTTAACATATTGAAAAGTGTCAAATTTACAAAAGGATTTACCGCAAATATATGTATGTATACATATGTACGCGCATGAAAATAAATGTAAACATTTTATATAGACATTTTTTAAAACTTTTGCAAAAAAAAAAATTCATCAAATACAACGTAATCAGACTATAAGATATCCATCTTTATTATACTAAATTTTTATTTAAGATTCAACCAATATTTTTCAAATTTATCTCCCACACCTCTTTCAACTGTACATAAAAAGAAATAAATTAGATGATATTAATGTAAATAGACACAACCTCTTAATATATGTATAATATTTTTTCCGCTTTTATGAATTATTTTTATATATCAAAAATTTGGATTAGGTTTCTTATCTTTTTTACAAATTTCATCAGCACCTTTTTAAACATAGCAATTACTTGCGCTTTTATGTTTTACACCAGTTCCTTCATTACATTAAAAAAAAAATATCGATACATTCAGTATATCATATAATCTACACAAACAATAAAGGATTAAAATATAGATTTTTTTTAAGTGTTTATTTTCTTGTAAAACAAACCAACTGCTCACAGAAGCAGTAGCAAAAAACAGGCAACAAAAAAGTTTATATTTTATATCCATAATCAAAATGATATACCTATATATGTATGTGTGTATGATAAAAAATATAAAAAAAAAATCTTTTTGTATTTTGATTTTATTTCATCTGATTTTTTTTGTTCAAATTTTAAAAACACAAATACACATAACAAATAATATATCATCGATAATTTGTTATGAAAGGTTAGTTAATGAAATCAAGGATGCATACATCATGTGTAAAAATAAAAATATTAGAAATATCAGATAACAATAATATTTTATTAATAAAATCGAAAACTGCTGGATTATTATACTCGGTTTTTTTTTTTTTTATTCATAAAGTTGAAATTAAATAAACCGGATTTCGAATATGAAAAATAAAATCTTTATGATATCTATAATTATAATTTTTTACTTTAAATTTTGATGATTGTACATCCTAAAATATGAAAAGTTTTTCCTATTGAAAACTTTTTTAAATAGAAGATAATTAGCTTTATATCCTGTTTTGGGAAATACAAATATTTTAAACTAACACTAATCATACGTGTATCAATTAAGATTTTATTTTTTGTTAAATTGAATGAAATTCATACCCACTTACACAATTTATATTCATTCTATTTGTAATCTTTGTTGTACAAAAAAATTTAAAAATTTTTACATGATTTTACAATCATGTACTTGTACTACATTATATAACGTATATGGTTGATTGACTTTTGTCATTCTTAAATACACAATAATACTTTAACATCTATTTTTTTCATTTGTCATTATATTCAATATATAAAGCTAATAATTTAAACCAACACTTTCAATCCCTTCTAAAAGAAAAAAATATATACATTTGTTATTTCCCTTTATATTTCCCTAAAATTTAAGTTATTAATGTAGGATTTGTACATTTTTATATTTGAATTGTACTTATGGTGACATTATCCTGTCATACCTACAAAAATCGAAATTTTAAAATAGGTGTATTATACGATGCGCAAATGTATAATAAACCATGACAAGCTGGTAACTATGATGTTTAAATGAAGGGAAAAGACTTGTAATGTTTGCTAATATAAAAATGGATGTACTTATTGTAAGGATTAGAATTTGATACAATAAAAATACATTTTTATATAAATATACTCATTTCACAGATGACGACTTTATTTAATTTTTTTTTTAATTTTTATAAATTTTTAATCACCATATTCATTGATTGCATTTGCAAAATGATAATTTGTATGTTTATTTTTGAGATTCAATAAAATATTTTTCAGGATTAAATTATTTAGTTGTCATTAATGTTTTTCTTCCTTTGTGTTCGTATCTAATACATGATTGCATTATTGTATGTATAGTGTGTATTAGAAATGAATTTTGTAAGTAAAATTTTAATGAAAACATCTGGAAAAATTATAAATGAATTAAAAAATACGTAAATAAAATAAAATTAATATGGACACATTAAATAAAAGAAAATAAATAAAATCGTTTTAAGATAATTTCCCATCATTATTTAAAATCTTGTCCATTTTTGACTGCTTAAAGAATTTTACAAAAGAACATAACTTCGATCTTTTAATCGATAAAATTTTAAAATTAAAAATAAAAGATACATTGAAATTTTATTTTATTTGTTTTATAGGTATACCCCATATGTGCAATATCATATATGTACGAGTACGTTACAAGCTAATTTACTGATTTGAATACAATTCTTAAAATGATTTTTGCATTTTAATCTTAGTATTCTCAGTATGAATGCATCAAAAACACTAAACGTATAAGATGCATGGATTGAATATGCATAACTTTTTTTTCTTTAATGAAATTTATTTTTAATTCCAATTGCGAAAATATATTGTGTGTATTATTGATTGATCTCTTTACACAAAATTTTTTAAAAGAAAAAGAAAAATAAATAAAAGAAAACTAACAAATTTAAATGAATGAATAACAAATAACAATATTCAACGATGTTTCGAAGAATCAAGGCAAAAAGATCAGTATTTACCACCTGCAGTGAGTATTGGAACATATTTGTAATGTAAGTATATTGTATGCACTGTTACTGTATAGTTTTACCAAGTCTTACTATATAGAGTTATGGAATTAATAAAAATCTGTACAAATAATCTATGTACAACTGGTACAACATATTACAGAAGTTTCTCCTTGCATATCCGAATTATGACAGTTGACCTATCGTGAGACCCCAATGATGATGATGTATCACTTCTTGTGATATATACATGAATGTATACAAAAATTGTAACTACTATATCTAAGTAACTATTATCATATTATTAAATTTTGGTTCATTGATTCTGCAATACTTTATAGTGGGCAAAAATGAATATTTTTATATTATAATGTTGCAGTAAATATACACAAAGAGGAGTCATAACAATATTCTGGTTAAACTGAAATTGTGTACTACGAACTAACAAAAATACAACCTCAAGAGATTTCTTGAAAGTTTATTGTAAGATGACAACAGATTTTTATAAGAAAACAAACACGATCAATACAATATATAAAAAATGAATTAAAAAAAAACTAAAAATTAAAAAATATATATTCATTCCAAAATTCGATGTGCATGCATATACATATATTTTTGTAAAGATACAAAACAAATACATCATATAAATATTGGTCATGTATTTCGACCACTGACTGCTTGATTGACTTCCAATGACATCAGCTGAAAAGGTTTGTTGACAGATAGGCTTAGGGTTAATCATCAATCATTCTGGATTTTTTTTTTTCAAACTTTATTTACAGAAAAAAAGATTAAATAAAATAAAAACAGTATTAAAAAGAAAAATGTTCCTGAGAATAGTACATTTTTTATAAAGAAATAAAATTCATGTGCTCGTCGTGCATGCATGTACGTATACATACATATGCATGTATATTATCTGTATGTTTAATACCTAATGTATGGATATAAAAAGTATTTAAAAATGAATACAATCATGATTATAAAAATAGATACAACAAATTTATAACTCATACATCATATTATTTTGAATAGAATATCTAATCATGTGTATATGTATTACAATTTTCAAACACAGAACATTTACATATACCTCATAGAGATAGATTTCGTTTTTCGTGTCCTTTTAAATTGTTTGTTTTGATTCTTTAGAGATTTATCCAGCTTCTACGTTTCAATTTGTATACAATAACACACAAACCAAAAATTATCTGTCATATATTAAATATTTAAATTTTTATATATTTTTTTTCATTTTCTTAAATTATATTTTATTTTATTGATCACCTACAAAAGATCTTATTGAATGAAATACAAAAGATATCCAGAAATGATGATTAAACCAAAATCAAATAAATGTAAATCATGTGAAGAACAGGTTATCTTTCATTATATTCGTGGCATTATTTTATTATATTAAATTTTATGAACCATAATTCGTACATACATATTTAATGAATATAAAATCTATTTTCCATATGAACATTTGTATTTGAATTTGAAAAAAAATAAATAAATAAATAAACAACACTTATTTTTTGTTGATGTCAAAATATTACTATTGATTTCGATACATTTCACTTTATCTGGGAAATTATTACTAAAAATCTCAAAATTTATTATAAGTTTTTTTTTAACTTTAATAAAAAAGAGAAAAATATTTTTAAGAAATCATGAAAAATAAAAAAATAATTCTACATTCATCGAAAAGTAAATAATTTATTTTTTTTTTTATGACATAAAAATCAAAAGCTACATAGTTTTTACTTATGTATGCTTGTATTTTCCTATTCAAAATTAATCGAATTAAAAATAATTTGCTTATTTATGAGAATAATTATATAATATATGCTATACGAGTAAAATAAGGTAGTATAAATTGATGCCTACATACATATAGGTACTTCATGGTCAATTTTTGAATGCATACCTACATATGTATGAGTATATGTATCATTTAAAAAATGCAAAATGCATAATACATAGTCCATTTTTTTTTTTCATTTTCCTTTGATCCAAGCATTGTGTTATTGATCATTTGTAAATCATTGTTATGTGGTTGACAATTTTAAATTAATTTTTCATATTTACATATTTAATAAACCACATATTTTTCGAAACTTTTTTATTTCTATTTGAGAAATTAATATAAAAAATGACAAATAAAAATTTATTCAAAAATAATTTCATTGTATTTATCTACATTTATGAAAATATAAATAATAAATTATTATTGATTAATATTCATATTAATATTTAGGAAAATAATTGAAGAGGATATTATGTAAATGTTTGTTTCAAATTTTTGAAAAATTCAAAATTTCTAAACTCGTAGTGGAACATAATTTTATTTACTTTACTAAAAATACCTTCATTTTATTCAATGAATTCAATAAATACATATATTTTGAATACTATACATACAAAACTACACAATTTTCAAAAAATAATTGAATGTAATATGTGTCAATTAACTACATATATAATATGTATGTACCTACATAATGTACATATATTCCAAGGATACATGCGTACGTACATAATATCATATTTATGTGGAAATGAAAATATGTAGTTTATATTAAATTTATATCAAAATATGTTTTTTTTTTTTTATTTCTATTAATAACCCCTTTTAAAAGTATTTTCCCATTTCATATTTAATTTACAATACGTATCACACATAACCAGTCAAATTATATCCATCAAATTCACACTCCAATACACTACTCCCCTATTTATGTCGAGTATATCGAAGCGGTTAAATTCAAATGTATCTATAAACTGTACTATTATATTTTGCATTTTGTATACAAATAATAATATTTGAAAGGGATTTTTTTTTTTTTTGTAATCTTTGGACAATAGTAACATTTAACAAATTCACTAAATAATAAGAAATTCACAAAATATTTTTCAACATATGACAAAAGAATTTTTTTTTTATTTCCAATTTTTTTTTCACACACTTTAAACCAACAAATCTTTGTATATCCTTTATTATTATTCGCACTTCAAGTTAATCGAAAATAAAATGATATCTTCTAATACATTCACACAATAAGATGATAATAATAAAATATACCTCGTATTAATTCAAGAACATTTATATATACACAAAAAAAAAACTATAAAATTGAATGATTTTTGTCCTCGTTATACATATGTTCATATGAATATTTAAGAGAGTGTAATAAGTTCCTAGAAGGTCATAAATTAATCATTCGAGCGATAGAATTGAATGTATATATGATTGATTTTCTATTGATTGAATTCAGATTTTGCAAGTATATTTATCACATAGTATATCATGTATTTTCTTCTAACATAATATGTTGTTAAGGTAATTGTATGTACATATATGTGTTGTCCAAATTATTATAAATCCAGAATCTCAGTTAACATTTCATAGATCTGAAAAATAAGGATTTTCTTGATAACTAGGTACATACAATATGAACACATATTGCAATGTACATATATACATACAAACATATCATATACATATATACATACACATGTATATAGGTAAATATATAATTTCTTTGATAATTGAAAAGAGTGTGAAGTCCTTCACTTTTTAACTGTATCAATTATTATTATTATTATAATGTCACCAACTGATGTTCTATTTAATTCACAATATTCAGTATTCTTTTCTTCACCTTTTCCGTTCAATAAAAAAGTGGGTATTTTAACTAATCTTAAAAACGGTAAGTGTATGATACTCAACGGTTTGATCATGTGTGTAACACATCTTAATGCGGGTTTTCTCATTTTTTTTATCGTCCTTTTTTCATATTTTTTATTTGAGAACCAGGTGAAAATTTATTAAATTGAAAATTTAATATTATTCAGATAAACCATAAATTATCCAGAATAAAAAATTTTAACAATAATAATTGGTTAAAAATATATTTGATTTTTTAGTTTAGAAAAAACAATTTGTTTTTTTTTTTTTAAATTTCACATATCAAGGAAAAAAGAGTGTACCTAGTTAAATACCGTAAAATTATTACAGGGAATTAATCACGACTTGTTTGATTACATTTATTGCACTTACATGAATATTTTCAATTTTCGCCTTTTTTCTCTCTAATTTTTTCTTTCGAAGAAAACGATTATGATTAGTAATCACGTAAAGATTTTTAAACCTCATATATTATATACATATGAATGTATATCTAAGACATCAAGTACTCGTTATACACTCATGTATATATGTTCTAACAAATTAACAACATTTTCTAACAAGCTCATGATTTTTTGATATTAATTCAGCAGGGGTTAATTGTTAGTTGTTTTAATTGATTTCTATCATGTAGTACCATGTATAACTTCCTGCTTACTTGTTCTATTATAAGATGCATGTCTATAAATATAATATTGTTTTTTCTTTTACTACATCATTTATTGAGCCTAATTCATCAATTATATAAACAGACTACTACGTTACTATGCTCCCTACTGTTGGGGAGTTAATTGTTGTATAATATATTTTCAAGCTAATTCATTCATAAAATAAGATGAAACTTGCATTTAAAAGTTTTTTTTAAAAAAAATTTCATTACTATAAAATAAAATTTATAAGTAGACAAAGTATAAAATGTATCTTCTTCACACAGCATCATAGATATCAGCATGAGTTAAGCTAATTACCTCAAATTGTATGTCAAATTAAATAATGTACGTGGTCATGCATATGCAGTATATGAACACGTCTTTCATGTACATATGTATGTATGAAATATTATATGACATGATGAAGAGTCTAAGTTTTGACATTTTGGCCTTCAATTATAATGTACATCAAAAGATACGAATGAATATATGTATGGCATTTAATTACAAATATTTTATTTAAAATATTTTCAAAATAAATAAAATACATATAATACTAACTGTTAAGCGTACATATACTCGTACATATAATACAACATATTCAAATGAGTAATTGTGTTTTATCAAATTTTTGAATGTTATTTTGATGAAAAAATTATTTTACTTCGTTGGGATGTAATAAATATAATTTATTGTATTTTATAAAAAGAATGTTAATTGATTAATTAAAAATTTATTAATCAATAAAATGAACAAAAAAATATTTTTTATAAATAAATTCGAAAGTTTAGGATATAAAATGAGCAAGACTCTCTTCAAATTAGAGAGTGAATTTCAAAATGTCAAGAAAATTTATTGCAATGCGGTAATACTACAGTTTTGATACAAAAATTATTCAATGTCATTGCATTGCAAAGTTAACGATGCGTTAGTTACTTAACCAATGCGTTTTAGGCGTTTTCATAACAACTTTGCATCAAGGTGGCATTTAAACGTTTTAGAACTCACCGTTAATTAAAATACAAGTAAAAAAACAAATGCCCTCTGAAATACCAAGAACTGAAAATAAAATAGGATTAAGAAATGCAAACTCACAAATTTTTTGTGTATATTTTTGCGCAAAATATTCCAGAATTAATAATCCCATACACACATACACCAATTATTGAAAAAAAAGTTTAAAATATAAACACTCGACAATTTCAACAATAATTTTTTGTTTAACTTTGCATTTTTTAAAATGTTTTTAATTTGAAAAGAAAACGATTAAGGAAAACAGAAATATTGTATTTTATAAATATGTTACAAGTTTGTATTTTTTTCACGCAAAGAAAATATTTCTGTTACATCTGTGGAATGTTAATATATGATAAATTGTCATATATCAACAGAAATCGGTTTCATTTATAATATTATTGATTCTTCTGATTTTGGAATGTCGGTTAAAAATCAAAAGATCAAAGTAAAAAAATATATAAAAGTAAATAAAAGAAATGTATGTAATACATAATGAGAAAATCTCCAACTAATATCTATGAAACCTGTTCAAATACTTTTATAAAGGATTAAATAGATCCTTTTCCTATACAATCGCATAATACGTATTTTTACAAGTCAATTCAGTAGCATTCAAGTAAATATACATATGTATATACATATATTTTTATGTTGTTTTTGGTTTATTTATTCAAGACTTAAGGACGAATATCTTAAAAATTAAATACAATAAATTGATGTAAATATAATATGTGGACGAATTTCATTTTGCTACTGGTATTTGATTTATTTTGAAAATGCATTCTTTGATATGTGTACGGCGGCAACCACACACTCGAAAAAAAAAGAAGTAAAGTCAAAACAATAGTCCAAAAAATTAATATGTACGTATATCATGATTAATTTCTTTTCGGTTTTTTAAAAGGATGAAAAAAATTTTGTATCTTAATTTGAAAAAAGACCAAATATCAAAAAATAAACAAAAAATGTAAAAATAAGAATTCATTTTTCCAAGATCATTTTTTATTTTCTAGAAAAAAAAAGTCATAAATTTGAAATAAAATTTTTACAATATATGTATATTTTTTTTTTATTACAAAATTAACATTAAACGAAGGATTAGATAAAACACAACAAAAAGCTTAAAAAAATGATCATAAAATTTGAATTTACAATAAAATCAAATTAATTGTAATTTAATCGATAAATATTGACACATTCTATAAGAACACTTTTCTTTTAATCTTCCTGTGTATTCGGTAAATCATCAAAAGAATTTTTAAATAGCTTCACCACGACAGAAATAAAAAATAAATTAAGAACTTAATTTTTCGAAACATATGTGGAACGAATTCAATCATAACTTGTCTTCATTTGTTTTCTATTAAATTTTAAAACTTCGTTTTTTTTTTAAAGTTTTGTTTTGTTTATTTCCCGTTTATCATTTATGTCTACATACATATCTGCGTATGTATGTATATGAATAAAATTAATTTTCTCAACATACATACATATTTATATATGTACATATCCGAAACTACCAAGAAAAAAAACAGATATTTATTTGAGTATATGATATACATTAATAATATTTCTCATATATGTACGTACATTTATGTAGGTGAGTATATATACCCAACATAACACCTACAGACAACAATCGAATTAATTTTCAATAAATTTATCAAGAAATATTTCATATGACACATACCTAAAAAACTTCATGAACTTTTAAAATAGGAATTAATTTTATTTTTGTTTTGTCTTTTACATATTATATTTATTTATTTATTCTTTTATCCTTTTTTTATAATTTCAGTCTTGTTGTTGTTTTTTTTTTTAATTTTTCGATTTTGGATTTTGTATGTTTTTGTATACCAATCATCACATATACGGATAATATGATTGTTTTTATTGAAGATTCCGAACTTTTTTTTTTCATCAATTAATAATAATTTTTCTTTTTTTTTTCAATTTTAAATAATATGCATACGTTTGTGTGTATCATTTTTTTAACCATATATGTATGTACATATAAAAATTATAGATATCAAGCTGAGAATATCGAAAACTAATTAAGATACAAATGAAAACATTATAAAAATAATTCTGATGTATACATACAAAAAAATATGATGACAATGATTATGAATTTGAAAATGTTTATAGATCGTTTTTTTTCCTTTGTTATATTTTATTCTAAAAACAATTAATTATATACACAGATAAATATTAAGATATCTTTAGAAAAGCCAAATACGAGTATTAAAACAAAAATTTTAATTTAAAAAAAATATATATATATAATAAGAAAAAAATCAGATTGAAAAAAGTATAAAATATATGATGAAAAAAAAAACTTGATCTATAAAATATTGTACATATAAGTGGTGTATGTATGTACATACATATGTATGTACGAAAAAAGATGCTGTATACCTGTGAACAAATTAGTAACGCCTATTTCGATAAAATATTTTGACATTAACTTTACAAATTTATCTTTTCATTGTTCATTTTATATTGAAATTATTTCAGTTCTCTCGATTAAAAAAAAATATACATACATATGTACATACATACCTAAGTATGTGTGTGTAAGTATATGTCCGATATTTTTATTTGAAATCTATAACACAAAAATGATATTTTGAAAGGAAAAAATAATAAATGTAAATTTTTTTTTAAATAAATAAATTTCATAGATTTTATCACAAATTTACGGATTTACTTTTAATTACTTTTTTATGTTCATAAATTACTATAAAAGATTTTATTTATTGTTTTTATTAAGTTCAAAAAAAAATTTTTTTTAAAGATAAAATAAATGTAGGAGAAATATTTGGATTTCAAAATTTTTATATGTACAAAATGTGTTTATTAACATGTACTATAGAAATTTATGCATACATATGTATACATATACATATATTATGTATACGTATTTTTTCCACACATTTGAATAATCGTATCCATATGTTAAGTAAAAGTATATAATTTTTAAGTAGTAGCTCTAAAGAATTTATCTCTAACTGATAATATTAATTTATAGATTTTATAATTTCATTTCAAACTTATCAAAGATTTTTTAATATCCACATGCTTTAGATTACATATCAAAAATATATTTTGAAAAAATTATAAATTAGTTTGCTTCTACATTTTTGTATTTTGTTATTCAAATTAAATAAAATTAAAATAATATTTTTCAGATTATTGACACCGTATAAATTAATTTATATTTTATTTTATTGATATTATTATCAATGATAATTGATGCAAATTATAATGTACATATAGCTGTATACTGTATACGGTAACAGTACGAGTATATTTACAATATTAAATGAAATTTGATATTTTAAATTGTGTAGGTGCTACCAAGTGCTACTTAATTTTTTTTTTTTTTTTTAAATGTAGTAGCAAAATAAATTTTATAATCAGCAAATTTTTATATTTTATCACGCTTAAATATTTGTAGCATTCTATACAAAATAGTATACACAAGTTTGAATATAAAAATCTATAGAATATATATACATATGTATGTATATAAATGTATATAAGTAACAAATAAATTTATATTTATTTGCATATTTATGTATAAATTTACAAAAACATTTATTATTTTGAATACGCTAAAAGTGTATGTTAATTTAAATTTATCGTATCCGTACGAATATGCTTCATAAGTGCACGCATGCAAGGATCATATCTATATACACATATAATCTACACATATATTAGTTATCATTTATGCATATAATACTTACAAGTATTTATAATAACTAAAAAACCCGTCACAAAAAATTACCTTAACGATTGAATTATTATTTTCTTTATTTTGAAATTTTCATGCTTTCATTAATAACGCATCATTTCTCATTTGTATAATATAAAATAATGCGCGAGAAATTACGACATGTTTGCCGGTTCTGATACATCAAGTTGTGTATCTACATATATACATACATATATATATATGTACCTAAACATATAATCGTAGTATCGTATGTCAATTAAGTATGTACATACATTATATACAGGTAATGTGTATGTTCAAATGTACATGTTAATCAGATAAATGGCAACTTTTAAAATAAAAATAAAAATATAATAATAAAACAAAACTATAGCAGCAGCAACAAAAGTGCATAAATGCAACACATATTAACATTTCTTCATGATCATGATATTAAAAGAAATCAATACACAAAGACTACATACATATGTATGTATGTATGTATATATAGTTATGTGTGCACGTATGCGTTTTCAAGAAAAATACCTGTACATGTATCTATGTACATATGTGTTTGTACATATGTATATCAATTTAACTTTTTCTTAAGCTCATTCAGATAACCATCATCATCATCAACATCTTCTCCTCTTTTTCTTATATCATCCTCTTTTCATCCCACCCGTTTTCTGTCATTGCATTCAGCATTGTATCTTGTTTTTGTATCACAATTGTACTCAAATGGTTGGCAATCATTATTTATAAATATTTTCATCGGTCACAAGTCATACTAATCGTACAAGACATGAAATGTTATAAAAAGGCCGTCTTTTGGTGCATATACTCACCACAAATGCATTTGTTTATATGTAATATACATACATATATGTATGTATATGTACGTATTTACACATACATATGCATATATGTACATATAATTAACATCCTTGTGATCACTGCTACAAAGAAGCTTTTTATTAAAGATGTGATTTTGGTTGGACAATAATATAAAAAAAACAAACGATATAAATGTATAGGAGACAACAATGACAATGACAACAAATATCTTACTTTGTTGGTAACAAAACATCACATCAGGCTTTATTAAAATTTAAATTGAAAAAAAAATAATTCTCAAGGCGGCCTATTAAATCCTTGTTTTTTGCTTGATTTTCTACATAAAATTTTACACGAGGAAATCACTAAATTCTAGCAGTAAACGTATTATCACGATTTCTGACAATTGGCAATGTGCATACTAACGCATTCACGTGCATTTATGAACGTACATATGTACGTGTGTCGTGTATATTTGTATTGTTGATATTAAAATAAAAATAAAATGTTTTTTTTTCGGTATCGATGCATTGTTAAATAAAGTTTTATGTAGTGGAATTCAAAAGAAGCCGAAATTCGGAAAAATTTTCTTAACTTAATCAAAATGCACGAATTAATGGCGGGTGCGGATCTTTATATGTACTTTACAATTTACACAAAGAAAGAAATATCTCAATTTTCAAATAAGCATAATACCTATATGTATATACATTTCTACTGAAGAAAATGGTATATGATGGTTAGGTTATGTTTTTAAAATTACTTAAGCTTCGGATAAGCTGATCAACTTTTTGCTTATGTTAATTCACTGAAATAATGTACATACATACACATATATATATATTTGTAGTTTGTACCTATACATATGTACATATATATACATAAATTTGAGAGGTTTTACTTTTTTATATTTGAATGAAACTTTTCAATTTATACATACATATGTATAAGTACATATGCACATATACATATGTATGTATATTTACGAGTACATCCTAATAATGATGAAGATTGGTTTATTAGCCTATTAAGATATGTGATTTACAAAAGATGATGATGACTTTTTGATTGGGATATTTGCAAAATTATTAACAATAAAAATGACAGGGGAAAAAACGTATAATAATAAATTGAAATTCTAAAGACAGTAATGTGCACTTCATTTTCGTAAAATATGTTAATATAAATACCGAAAATGAATATTCCAAATGAGACTGTTACATACATATGTATATGTACTAACAATCATAAAATATGTGGGTGAGTAAGATATTATTAATTAGGAGTAAAATTGAATAAAAAAAATACAAAATTGTAAAAAACTTTTCTTATAAAGAAATGTTCTCGCGTTCTCGTATGTAAAATAAATATATACATATGTATGTATGTATATGCAATATTTAATTTATATTTATAATTATATTTTGTTGTTAATATTTTGATTAAATTTATTTATTTGAAATTAGTTTTTATTAAAAAATAATAATAAACAAATAGATGAAGAAAATTACTGAATTTCGTTCTTCTTTTTTAAATTGTGAATCTTTTTATTGAAATATGTATTCTAAATGAAAGTAATTAAATATTATTTTATGATTCAATCATAAAAGTGAAAACTTTTATTGTATACGTATTGTATGCATGTATTTCTCTCATATACAAATATGTATGTGATTACATTACAATGAGGTATACATATTAAATGATATAAAAATCTTGATCAACTTGTGATCAATAATCCACTTACTACAATCACATATTACATATCAGATACACAAGATTCAATCGTACCGACTTGAAATGATTGAAAAAAAAATACAAAAAAAATTTTTATCAAGTCATACACATCATTCTACCACACATGCACGAAGCGGTTATAGTACGTATAGTGTTATAATAATTAGATATATATATGTATGTATCTATATATGTACATGTGCACTTGATAGTACACATAGTAAAAAAATAAAATAAAATTAAAAAATAAAAATAGAAAATACATAGTTAAATAAAATGCCTAAATGTTTTTTACATGTATACGGTAGATTAAAAAAAAGTAACAATCAACATCAATAAAAATGATGAAAAAAAAAAAAAATTAAAAGATAATGTTATAATAATAAATAATAACAATAAAGGAAAAAAGTGATAATGAATTTCTTTCCTTGATTTTTAAAAACTACATATATGTCCAGGATACATATTAACTAAACGAAAAAATAAAAAGAAATTATTTTTAATGACCACTTGGAACAAATGAGAATCAACAACAAAACAAGACAAAACTATACATATTATAAACCGACAGTAAGTTTAAACATCAAAACACCAAGAGATAAAATTCCAATAAAAATGTTAATAATATAATCAAAATGTATTTAAGATACATACATCTATTATATGTACATACATATATACATATATGTGTACAGTGGTAAGATAAAATGATATCTTTCTTCCAACAGAAGATCAATTGATCAGATCGGACCGATTGATGCTTTGATATGCATACATACTTATTTGTATATATGTATGTATGTATAAACATAGTACTTGATGTGAAACGCTATAATCAAATCGAATAAAATAAATAAAAAAAGAGAAGAGCAATGATAAAGTAAACAACGATATAAAGTAAAGAATAAAAATAAAGAAGATTCTAAATGAAAATCTACCAAAAAGAATGCATACACATACACAGGATTATTAGTATTTTTTATATAAATATGTAGGTTTCGGAGGATACCATCAAATAACCATGATATCACACACTCATTAGATGTTACATAAGCGGTGTCTTTATGATAAGTTTCTTTCTTTTTATTATTATTATATTTTATGTAATCACTTAGCAGATCATATATAGATTTAATTTCTTTAAAAATGAATTTTATAAAAACATTAGGCGGTGGATTATTTTTATAATTTGTACCTTAATTAAAGTGTCAAAAACCAACAATATCAAAGAATAAAATAATGAATTAATATCTTCTTGATTTCTTTTTGACTAATTAGATTCATAAAAAGTCACTGAAAAACCAAAACATTCTAACATATAATATCTGGTGTATATTGTTAATCAATTCAAAAAGATATCAAATGAAAACAATAAAAAGTAAATGATCTTTCTTTGATATTTTTTTTGCTACT
Organism: Anthrax anthrax; assembly: GCA_963971155.1. Classification (NCBI taxonomy): domain Eukaryota; kingdom Metazoa; phylum Arthropoda; class Insecta; order Diptera; family Bombyliidae; genus Anthrax; species Anthrax anthrax. The sequence continues at coordinate 27,988,216 of OZ020119.1, forward strand.
TATGTACACCATGATTACACCAAATGACAATAATATACATACACACATGCATACCATTGTTGAACTTGTAGTTATTATTTCTTTTTACAAATTTTTAATTTGTACATATGAATATTCAAATCACAACATACGTATATACAGTATATTCCTATGATTAAAAAAAGATATTAAAAAAATAATCTAAAAAATGAAAACAAATTAATCTGACAATTTTTTTTTAAATTTTATTTCTGTTTTTTCTGCCTTCGATAATACACATTAAGATGTTATCTGAATGTGTGTGTACGTAAATGATACATGTTGAAACGAATGATGTCACAATTTTCAGGTGCATATAATTTGTAATTATTTATGCAGATTAAATTTAACACATACATATATGTACATATACATACATATGTGCATATGTGCACAGATACTACTTATGATATGTGGATGCACACAATTATTTTTTTGTGTATGTTGAAGACACACATGCAAACCTTTGTATCTGCTAATAAACATCTTTGATTATTTTAACATCTTGGATTATCACTTTTTTCAGATTGTCATGTATTATTTCCAATTTTTTACTCAATGATATTAGTAGCTTTTATTTTAATTTTATATTTTACCTTTTTTAAAAAAAAAAGAAATAAAAACTAGATGCAACTCTTTAGCTTTATTATACTCTTTTATTTTTATTTGCCTTCTATTATAAAATTAAAAATTTTTTTTCATTCTCTTTAATTCGATTCCCTTTTTTTATCTTTTAATATAATATTGCCTTTTGCACTTAATCATAACCATATTTTTTAAACAAGCAATGTTTAACACAAAAAAAAAAACAAAAAGAAAAGTACAAAAATCTTTGTATATGTGCTTACCTGTACGTCCATAATGCCTACATATTTATAAATACATTAATACACCTAATCATCTATCTTTCTTTTTTTTTATTTTCTTAAATAACTTAATTAAGTTGACAACGGATTAAAGCTTATCCACAACACGTATTATACGTAAATATGATATAAAATATCTTAAGATAATATTAAAAGATATTAATTTATATGTATAAACATATGTACATTCATATTAAACGTTACAGGTAAACGTAATATGTTCAACTATGTGGTTAACATTTTTATGCACGTAATATGTATAACCAACTAAGCATAATTTACATGTACATTCGCACTATGGTGTATAAAAAGAAATGACAAAATTTAAATTAAGTTTGTAATAAATATGAAATATATATACTATATATTTAAAAAAGAAAAAAATAAATAAATAAAAATATGTGGCATTCTTACTTTTTTAGTGAATTTGTTTTTCATTATACGTAAAAAGAAGTGGTAAATTAATGGTAAAAATTTTTGGTTATAATAAAACTAATTACAAATAAAATTAATAAGAAAAGAAAATCCGAAAAAATTAACAAAATAAAAATAAATTTTCGGATTAATTCTTCCAATTTTTCGTTAAAATCAATTAATTTAGTATTTTAAACTGTTGTAAAATCAAGAACAAAATAATATACAATATTTAAATTAGATAAAATCGTACACATAATTCATAACGTTCTGTAACATTGAAATTTTAAGGGGAAAAAAAAATATCGGTATTTTTTAAATTTATAATGTCATTTAAATTTATCATGAAAATATTTAGAATTTAATTATTTTAATAATTTATCTTCTAATTAATATCATAAATCAATAAAATTAAACGAGTATGTACATGTATGTTTTTTAGTACCTACATATATCCTATATTATAATACACACATATGTACATATGTATGTACATTTTGCATAAAACAAACGTAGATATTTAAACATTTTAATTAAGTTTTATTAATTAATTCTAATTTATGAGTATACATTATGTACATATGTATGTTATGTATGTATATACTTATACATATATTCATTATTAATTTATTTTCTTGTCATTAACTCATATCTTTTGTTTTTACATAAATACATATATAGATAGATTTTATGTAAATACATTATCATTGTACATAAAACAAAGCTTTTTTTTAATGATTATTGATTATATGAAACAAGTTTTACAATACTACGCGTAATTATTGTTCAATAATTATTGTTAGATATATATATGTACAATCACATTTAGAAAAAATGAAAAACAACAACTTTATTAATAATTGTGTGGGAAAATTTAAAAAAGAACGTCTAAAATTTTATACCTTAACGTGTATTTGATAATACTTACATAGCAATAAATTTGCATACAACACACATACATACATACATAAGTTTAAACAATTTGTACATATATACTTATACATATGTATGTGTGTATGTATGTATTTGCGAATTCATATTCAATTTTATTATGAGAAGTGTAGTATCTATATAACTCGTTTTAAATGTTCATTAAAAAAATTATGATATAAAAATAAAATAAAAAATCAAACAAGAAAAAAACAATGTCTAAATTAAATATTTACAAAATATTGACAATAACAGGAAATTTTATTTGACAGCGGTAAATTACAAAAAATCCTTTCGGCATTTTTTATACGACACATCATGTACATATGTATAGTCGTATATGTACATATGTATGTACATACTTACATATATAAATTAAAATATTAAATCAATGATATACTTACCTGTACATCAACAGTCCAAACATAACACACACACGTATTGTGTATATACGTATGTATGTGTACAAGCATGTAGTAGACAATAATTATAATTATTGTGATAATAACGTCTTGTACATGTAATAAAAAGTGTCGTATTTAAAAAAGAAATACCGCCACGCTAAATTTTATTTTATTTTATTTTTTATTTGTCATTATTATTATTATTATTTTCATCCAAAAGCACATATTATTTATACACAAAATCTCGTGTTATAAAAATGAAATTATATACCATATGAAAAAGATTTGCCGAAATCGAAGATCCTTTCATCAAATTCAGTACATACATGCATATATTCACTACACATGGCATAAAGAAAAATGAATGAATTGATTATCATGAGATTCCTTTTTCATCATATGGAATTTATTAATAGTTAATAAAGGATTGAGCAAAAAAAAGAAAAATTCTCATTTAATTTTGTAAATAATAATAATAATGGTGAAAACTGGGAACTAATTCATTTAATAAAACATGGAAATGAAAGTATACAAAAAATACTACAAAAAAAAATAAATAAAAATTAAAGGAAGACATCTTCCCCGCCATATGGAGGTCTAATCCTTTTTTTTTTTTGATAATAAATTTTTAACTATGAAGAATATAATTGAAGCCATCATTAAAGCTAGACGTATAGATAGATACTCGTAAATACGTACATATACACAACAATATGTATTTGGCGGATTCATTTAATTTCTTGAATAGTTAAGCCTGCGCCTTGGAAGTACATATGTACGTATACATAGTACATATATGTACAAAATGTTTGAATGATAGAAAACAAAAATTAAATAAAATTTCGTAATATCATACAACCAACAAAGATGAAACATAAAATAATAATAATAAGGAAAAAAAAATTGCTATCAATGTGTTACCGCCTTTTCTTTATTGATATTTTTTTCTCTTACATTTGTACAACAATAAGATGAAAGAGGTGCGCCATGTCTATCAATCAAAATGAGCATACGAAAAATTTATACACACATTGGAATGGTTTTTAATCAAATTATTTTATAATGTTAAATAAATACTACTTTTTGTGTATATTTACATATACACAGATGAGTTTCAACCATCATTATTATTTACTTTTCTTTTGTCCTCATTTAATCCTTAATCGAATTAATATACACGTTTAAATTATTTTGAGCATAAACATTTGATGATATCAACTATACAATGTACACCTGTATAAATCTTCAATTTTTTTTCATAAATTATTTTTTATTTTATGTATCCGTATTTTTTCAATTTGAATGAATGATATTGCAATTTTACATTTCTGTTTTGTATCACGTTTTTTTAAAGGACATATATACATACGTGTACAATGTGTGTATCAATTTCCATCACATATTCATTTTTTTAATCAAATCTTGTGTGTGTGTGTATTGCATGTTTTTATTTTTATCCTTTTATATGATAAAAATCTAGAAATTATAAAACAAGTGTAAAATGAAAATTATTGATTATATACGTACGCTCAATTAAATCAAATAATATGTGTAATTGAAATTATTTCAAGTAAATTATTTGTAGCATTGAAAACCTATAACAACTATTACATTAAATAAATGACAAATAAAAATTTTTATCCAAATGGTTTATTTCTCAAATATTGCATAAATAGATAAAATGTCGTGTTGAAAACAAAATTCAATTTATTCATAAAAAATAAAAAAGGGGGAATGAATTTGAAAACATAATTTGAATGAATATTTTTTAATTTATACTTTTAAAGGAAGAAGGTGTCTGTATTGAGTATAATTATTTATGTATTTAAAAAAAAAAAGAAGATACATACATATAAATTAAATTGACAAGTAATTACAATGTTCAACTTATGCCCACTTTTGTACATTTATATGAACACATGTGTCCATTTACTATTTGTAACTAACTAAATATTTACAAAAATATTTATTTATTTTGATTACAAATTATATACACATACACCATTTCCTTTTTGGCATAAAATTTTCCCACGATAGTATTAAAATCATCGAGAAAGTGATACCTGAACTTATGTTTTTTTTCTCAATTTTACTTTGTTGATTTTTCTTGAATATATTTTTTACATACAAATTTATTTGTACATATATGCACATATATCCTACTTTGATTGTCAACATGACTGATCCAAATGGTCATCATTATTATTATCAATAACAAATTGAATATACATACATACATATGTATATGTAGTTAATATGTGATTTGGTCAATATATTCAATTTGTTGTTTGTTCAATATGTTTTTAAAGGATGAAGAAAACTGAATAATAAACAAAACAGAAAAAAAAAATGTTGAAGAGAAAAATATAGTTTAAGATTTTATCAGGAGCTACATAGATATGTATATACATATGTATGTATGTACATCCACGTATACATATATATTTATTGTTACTTTTCTACCATTATAGAAATAACACATAGCAAAGATGCTTATCTACACTAAAAGGAATTTTTTTTCAACTGTACGATGCATATTCATATACAGTGCTGTCGTTTTGTTGTAACATTTAATTTGATATGTAGTTGATTCTAGTGTAATAGAACAAACAAAATTAATGAATTTGAAATTCAAATTTTAAATATTGTAAAATTAACATTTCATAATAGAGTGAAGTCATTTGAAAATTTCTTATTTTTAAAGGGAAATTTCAAATATTTCAAAAGAAAGCAGCTAAAAAAATACATATAAGAATGTCGTTATTAGGAAAATTAATCTAAAAAGTGTTATTGTCGAACGTGTATACTGGTATACTGGTTTCAAATTTTGAAAAATGACAACACTATGCATATATGCAATTGCACACTATAATATGTGTTCATCTTGTATGGGCATTTAATGTATGGATGTACATAAGTATATAGGTATGTATGTTTAAAAATTTATATAAGTATGAACATTCATATATGTATTATTTAAGTTGTTATTTCGTACATATGCTGTCAAGTGTTCAAATATGTCAAAAATCTGTACACAGTATTTAATATATCTACCTATATAATTTTCATATTTTTAAAATATTTATTTCATATATTAAGTTATAATATGCACATGTACATATTATACACGAATCCTTATTAACACATACACGAATGCAATATATATATGTACGTATTTGTATAAGAAAAAAAAATTTCTAAGAATAATAAATTCATGATCAGATTTATGTCAAGTTCAATTATTCATCCTTCAATAAAGATGGGCTTCTGATATGTGTACTGAAGTTATAATTAGCTTGTATAAATACTGTTGAGGTGTACAGATTAAACGATTGAAAAAAAAAAAAAAAAAGAAATTAATAAATAATAAAAACATGAATAAGTAAAAGAATGTATCAGAAATTATAATATACGATGACGATCAAGATATAATTAATAAAAATAATTTTTTTTTTCTAAGTAAAATAAAAACTACAATTTTTTTAAATACAACTGCCTACCAATATACATGCATATACTCATATATGTACATACGTATATATACTCATATGTATTGAATATTGATCATATTTATTATTTCAAAAATATCTTCTACATGCAAAATTCAAAATAATTGATCAATGCGTAAGAGAAATCATTAAAAAATCACATAATATATTTTTTTTAAATTCAAGATAAAATTGTCAATTTAGCTAGAATTAAAATTTATGAGATCGTAATTAATTTTGAAAAATTGTATGGCATTATTATCAATTTTGCAAAATTACCTAACTATCTACGTACTCTTATATAGTTAATAGCCGTCAATTATTGTCACTAATCCGTCAGATATACCATTAATTCATTTATTTTTTTTTTTCAATTTAAGTGTTAAAAAAGTGATGCAGATATCAAACCTTCATTTTGCAAAAAAACAATTTTTTCATTGATTGAGACATTTATTTTGAAAATGATACAAGTCCATTCTAAGACATTTAAAGTTTAACATTTGTATTTACTACTAATCCTCATAGAAAAAGAAAACTTTAAATGCTATAAATTTCATACTTTTAGGTTTTTGATACAAATTCTTTCCGGATATTAAAAAATACATTATTAAAATGCAAAAATTGTTGAAATTTTAATTTAAAAAATATTGAACTTGCATCACTTTACAAAAATGGTTCGATTATTTCAAAATTGAAATTTTATAAAAATAATAAATATGGACATTTTTTTAAAGTTCTGTCTATACCTACACAATACACATAGATACATATTTTGACTTTTGAAATGAAATATTCTTTAAAAAATTAAACTACAAAAATTCTTTTGAAATGTTAAATAATAAAAAACTAAAAAAGATTAATTCAAAGAGTTATTATAAATACAATAAATTAAAAAAAAGAAAATACCAAATAATAATAAACAAATAACGCGGTATAGATTATACAGATTAAGTATGTATGAGATACATTATAAGAATATTTATAAAATATACAGAATTCTATACATGTTATATTAAATTTGTTTTCATTTTGTTTGACATTTCAAGATTTTTATGAAGATAAATTATCTCACGTTTCTTACGTTGTATGTAATGCATAATTTTATACATATTATGTATGGCATGTATGTATATAAGTATAAAAAAGATTGAATTGTCATCTTCTAAGGTAATTTACGTTCATCATCATTTTTTAACTTTAACATGTGTAACTTTTTGTATATAGATTATTTCATACTGATAGACACATTCAATGTATGTACATATGTACATATATACATATACCTACGTATGTGTGTACATGTATCTCTATTATGTACATTTAATATAAATTGTTGCTTTTACAAATTATAACATAAATAGATTTTTTATTTTACAAAGATTCATCATCATATTTTCATAATATGCCATCAATCTAACATCATAATATTTATCATTATGTATACCTAAGTATTTCACAAGCTTTTACTAAATAAATCCATACATAATTAACAAACATGTTCACACACATATGTATGTATATATTATGTACACGTATATGTATATTTTGTAGTACCATAACAATATATTTTTAAAAGTTTTGTATACTAAAATGTAAACTTTTGTTTTCTTCTAATATTTTCAAATAAATCTTAATAATTTTTTCAAAATGTTTTGACTTTAAATAGAAGACAAATTCATGTTTAAACAACAAACAAATTACAATAAAATATTAAGAAAAAAATAAACCACGTATACAAAATTTCAACAAACAAAAAAATCTTATTGTTTATTGTAGGCTTGTAGGACATTATTACTAAAAATATGAAAAAATATGCTATATACTATGCAAGGTGTACATTATAATATGCTCATATGTATGTACTATGTTTATGTGTACATGAGTGGGAATCAAAACGACTAATTTGATTTTTTACTATCGATTTTTTATAACATTTTTATTGTAATAAAATATAACAAAAAGAAAACAAATTCCTCTTTTTATTATAAATATATGTTATGTAATAAAATCATGTTTGTTATGTACGTATACGTAATAAATGTCATAAAATGAGCCATCATTCATTCAACAAAAATCACCAACACATTAAGAATATCTGTATATTTAAAAAATTTATTAATTTGTTTAATACAGTATTTTGTATGTATAATAATAAAAATTTGTCAAAGAATTCTTTGGAAATTTTTCTTCCTTTTTATTAGTTAAAAAAATACGTACAATATAAATATTTGAAATAAATACTTACAATCATCTTCCTTATTTAAAATTATAATACAAGTACATATAATATCGTTTATTCTAATCTTCATTATATTTAAAAGATTTGTTCACATGTACGTAGACACTGGTTACATATCATATGTATAGATACAGACACATATCATATGTATATTGTTTATTTATTATTATATACATACGAGTATATATTGTAATATTATGTATTATTGTATATTTATAAAATTGAATTTTTAAGACGGATGTCCATTAAATGGATAACAATAATAACATAAAATATTTTTATTATTGTTATCATACATACATATATGGTAGATAAACTATTATAATATTGTGTATAGATACATTTGTTTATTTATTTATCATGTCAATTTAAAATATAATATAGTAATAATATTTGATGTATAAGATGCTGATGGAATGTTGAATATAAATGATTTATATTTTTTCATATAAAATGTGTCATATAAGGTTCACATTATATTTTAAATCATTATGAAAAAGTACTGTACATATACATACAAGAAAATATCTTGAATACTCGAATTTATTTGAGTGTAAGGTTTGCTTTATGATATTTAATATTTAAAAAAATATTATACATAATTTAATTCTTGAACAAAAAAATCTATTTTTTTTTTAACTTTTTAATATGAAAATTTTACCAAATCAATAAAAAAAATATATTTAGATTTTTTAAAATAAAATTATAAATTTTATTACTACATTAAAAATTTTTATAAATTTGTGTATACATTTTATATCACTTAAAATTATAATAAAAATAAAAAAAAGCAAGATTATAAAATTCAGGTAAATAAAAGAAAAATCCCGAATAAATTTTTCTTTGATCACGAATAAATCATTTAATGTATATATGTACATATGTATGTATGTATACCTGTACTGTAATATACCTGAATATACTATATAATATTTAAGTAATTTTTCTTATTAATTAAAGAAAATATTTACACTACTTTTCAAATATTATTAAATATAACAATAAACAATTGTACTTTTAATAATAGTACGAAAAGAGTATATAATAATAAAATACATATTGGAAAAAAATTTATTATAAAATTATTATTTGTAATTGTTGCGTGCATGATTTTTTGATGTCAAACAAATTTTTAAACCACAAATGTTTTTTTTTTTTCATTCCTATATTTAATCATGCAATAAATTATAATCTACATGTTACATTTATTTCATATACACAAAATACAATAATGATGATACATTTATTCAACTAACATGAGTACATTATACGTATATTAAAATTTTTTCAATAAATATAAATTTGATTTTTTTCCAATACATTTACTTATCTACATATTAAATATTTCCCTTTAATGTTTGCAGCCACAATTATATATTTTTCAATGTAATGTATGCATGTAAAAGTTACAATTATTATATTATGGGTAATATACATACGGTATATGTACATCAGTCATAAATATTTCATTTATTCAAGGAAGAGTCAAATAATTACATGTTATTTAAAAAATATGATTGTTTCTATTTTATAAATAATTAATTAAAATAATTTAAGACTTAAATTAAGTTTTGTATATTAAAATCGTCTTTTATTCTCAATATAATATAATAATACCAATGTGTTGAGGTAAATTGTATATGATATAAAGTAACGTTTTTTCTTGTTTTCTATTTAAGAAAAAAAAAAAAATTAAATTAAACAACCTACTTGTCGATAAAAATATACATATACGTTATATATAAAGGCTTTGTTTTACAATATTATTATTTAAATTTTATAAAATTGTATTTATAACATCTGTTTAAACTCACATAAAATATTAGTAGTTTTCATTCTTTTTTCTTTAATGTTTTTTTTTTTTTTTTTAAACAATGAACAACGATGCATGTGTATTTTTGTATAATAACCACCCACTTCTATCGCGTATGTAAAAAGTGTATTGTATATTTTTATACATATGTATGAGCAATATACGTATAATATTTGTTGTGTGTATTATCTTACATCATTTGTTGGTGATACAAAATTTAATTTTGTTTGATCACTTTAATTATAAAATTGATCCGTAAATGAATAAATAAAATGAAACATACATACATATAATACTAGGTACATTTTGTAGTTATTGTAAGATAGAAAAAATAATTATGTATGTACATACATATGTATAAGGCACGTTTGCCATATGTGAAACTATACATATGCACATTGAATACTAACAAGTTTGTTTACATATTTTACATATATGAATATATGTGTTAAATGGCAACGTATTAATGAAAATATAAAATATAATTTGTGTGTGTGTAGGTATGTACATAAATTTTCCATCATGAAATACATTAATATGTAGCATTGGCTATACGTAATGTTATTTAATTTTGATTGGTTCAATAGATACTAAATTTATTTTGTTAATAAATTCAGAGTACGTATAGATATTTACAATAAAAATCGTTTTTTTTTTTTTTGCTTTTGAATAATTAATGAAAATATTGTACAACATGTACGATTATATTATATAGTAACATGTATGTATGTACAGTATATGTATAATTAATATTTAAATTGATTATTTTGTAATTTTTATTAATTTATTTTTCAAGAAATAAATAAAGTTAATTAAATTAATTTATGCATAAAATACGTATACAAAATTATATAAATATTATAATTTATAATATATATAATATTTGATTTATATTCTCATGTTAATTTATTTCTGTAATAAATCTTTGATCAATTAACAACTTAATTATTAAATATATTTTTAACTACATTGACATGTAATTTTGCAATTAATTCAAAATACGAAATGTTATAAACATGTATTTAGTATTTTATTATCTGCTATTAATTGTTTTTAAATTAAAAAAAAAAAAAGTAAAATTTTCAATTCTATCTACATGAATTAAAAAATATTACAGAAAATCAATAATATTTCCCACAACAATTAAATTTGTTTCGTAAATGAAAATGTTCACTAAATGACTAAACAACAAATTAATATTTAATTATAATATTATGTTACCACAAAAATCCAAAAATATATTTTTAAAAATTTCTTTAAATATTTTATCATTGGCTACCTTATTCCTCCCATTCATAATGCAGAGTACAATAACATTTATATACACGTTAACATAAGTTTGTATTTTTAAATTATTGTATTATAAAATGATTTTCTGCCTTTTTGAATATGTACTCGAATAAGAAATTAAATATATAAAAATGTTTAAATTTCTCCCCAATAAAATGTTTAAAGGAAAAGTTATAGAGAAGAAGAAAATATTTTTTATTTCAATTTATTTTTTTCTTTTTTCATTGTGATTAAATAAATAATTAAGAAGTTTAGAATTCAAATCTATTGATATATTTTTAAATTTTTTATAAATGCAACAAAAAAACGTTGTACATAACTTTATAGGGAGAAGATAAAAAAAAACCTTCGATAACAGGAAAATCATCGCCTTTGTATTTCATTATGTGTATTTTATTAATTTTAAATTTATTTTTCTTTTCATTATCTCTTTTTTTTTTTAAATATTATTATGTAAGTCCATCCATACGTCCATATTGCAACAAAGTGATCACATATAATCAATTTTGTTGTCTTTAATAGATTCCGAAATAAAACTATAAAGGAAAATATATTTTAACAAAGAGCCAAAACATTTCAATAATTCGTAACGCCTATCCAAAAATATTATATGAATTTAGAAATAAAGAAAATAAAAAATATGGATACATATTATGTTTTTCGGTATGTGTATTTTCCCTACCAGGAGATTTATGAAGATTTCTTTTTAAACCAAATGACTTTATTCATCCAAAAACCGACTTTAATTTTAAATCATTTTAACTCTACACAACATACATACATATAAACTTACATGAGGTGTGGTGTGCTTAAATGTATTTAAATTAATTTAATAATATGATATATAATAAGATATCTTTATAGAGGATTCAATATCAAGATAATCTGCATCATTATTTTTAATAATCATATCTTACTCGTAAATATTCTAAAAATTATTGATAAAGAATTTTATGAACTCAACAATTTTTGATGTCTTTTTTAGCTGAAAATACTAGAAAACAATACCAAATAGTATACCATGCAAGTGGAACGAATTAAATGCAATAATTAGAAAACGTTTTTTTTTTTTTTTTTTTTGCGTAAAAGGTCAATAATTATGTTGTCTCTACAACTGTCTGTATGTGTACGGAACAGTTCAAAAAGGATACACGATCTCTTAATTATTATTTTATAGTTTGTTGACCAGTTTAAAAATGTTGTAACATATGAATGAATTAAAAAATGTTATCCATTAATAAATGACATGGCAAAAAAAAATTACATACGTTTGTATGTATACATATATATTTAAAAAAATAATAATTTTCTGTTTTTTGTTGATGGAAAAGGTGATCACAAAGGCGGCTTTTATTGATTTTCAATATACAACACATGCAATTAAATATCCAGGAAAATGTGTATATATATTATACAGTTATTAAAATTTAAACAGCTCATACCCATCTCTGATACATTAATCGTATATTAGATGATCCTAAAAATTGTAATCTTATTGATCCTTTGGTGGATGGATGACGCCATTATTTTTATTTTATGAATTGAAAATACTTAAGTGGCAGAATTTTAGAAACAAAATGTATATCTGTTTTGATTATCATGTTTAAAGTTTTTTTCTTTTTTTTGATTTTCATCTTCTGCATCATCTGTGTGTGGTCTTTATATCAATATACATGTGTACAAACATACATTAATACTAATAAATTTTGTTGAGTAGCAATAATTAATGACTTTTTAGGTTTTTTGGGATCACTTTTTGATGATGACGATAATAATATTAATATTAATAGTAATAATAATATTTGAATGTGTACTTTTGAATGATCATCATTTTAAAAATTTACCTATTAATATGTTCATTTACATGTACATACATATATATAGATATTCACAAGTTATACTTATAAGTATATACACATAAATTAAACTTATTTGATAACCTACTAATACATATTCAAAAATCAATAACAAGATTGGTAGCAATAACCATAATAACAACATAGTTAAATTATACTATTACATACGTGTACATTTGATATACACAAAAAAATGAAATTAAAGATCGGCACTTAAGATGTTTTGATTGACTACTTGTGCATGCTTTTTTGGAATTTTTTTCTTTTATTTTATTAGTGGACAAGTTGTAAACATTTTACAACAAAGATCAAAATTGTATATTTGATATAACTATCTCATTAATTTCGATTTCCGCATTTTAACACAAATTTCATTTCAAATTGTATATCAATAATATTTTTTATATTTTAAAAAGGTGATATGTGATATCAAGGAAGCAATAAATATATATACACATGCATATATGTATGTACCAATAATTGTATACATACATGCATACTCGTATACATATTTATCTTAATTTTTATTTTATCAGTTTTATCAACAACGGTTTTATAAATACAGAACTTTATTCATCATATAAATAGATAAAATTAATTAAATGAATCTTAAATTTTATTAAGTAGGATCACATATACATGTGTGTATATGCTCTGGAGCACAACTATATGACCATTTGTATTGTACACATTGTAATACGTCCATAAACATGCATTAAGGTATATGTATATATGTATGTACATATGTGTACATGGAATAACGAGGGTGTTCCAGATTAAATATCACAGAACGAATTTTTCTAAAGATTAGATAATTTAAAAAAACTGTTCTATATAACGGTTCTATTTTTCCTGAAAACCACCCATTTTGAGACAGTGTGGATGTTTTTCAAACAATCCTGTATAGTTTCTATGATATTATTCAAACATAAATATTTCATTTCAAAAAAAAAAAAATTTTTTAAATAAATATTCGTCATAAAACTGCTCAGATTTTCTGTATTTCAACTTTTAACGCATTGACAAAGGCTATTGAATTTTAATTGATTAAACACAAATTTTTTCATGTAAAAATTATGCATAATGACACAGAAGTGATAATTGTGTTGCTTGAAAAACAACGTTCCGGATAATTTTACGTAGTCAAATACTCTCGGAATGAATTTGAATAAAACTATTTTAAACGGAAATATCTCACAAATGGATATGTTTCATTACGGAGCAAATTTTGACTATTAAAGTCTGAACTTTGACTTGCAAGATTAGTATACTTAATATGTATTACATTTCCTAGACACCATGTATTTTGGTATACGTTAATATTATTGACATAAACCTAGCCTGAGAATATGCATTAAATAATATTATTTGGTTGTGGTAAATAAATCTTTCAATAGATGGCAGGTGTGAAACTAAAATTCGAAACGGATGTAGTTATTTAAGAATTTTTTATACATACTTCTAAAATGTCCCATTTTATTTCCATTTATTCCCATTACTCTTTCATGATAAATTTCATTTAAGTAACTGATAATTTTCTAATCAAAATAATAATTTAGTTTTTAAATTCTCAATAACAATATATGTACGCTAAATTTATTCTAAAATGAATTTGAATTTTACTATTCTATATTATTTTAATGTTAATCCATTTAAAAATTAATTTATTGTGTCTTAGATTTTATTATTATTTACTTTTGTATTTTCCTAAAAAGCAGGTAAGAGATTTTCAATTTTTCTAGTATCTATGTACATACATCAATTGTTATTTGTTACATACGTATGCAAGGAAATATATTTTGATGTCAATTTCTACTTAAAATTAAATTCCCACATGTACCATATACACACATATGTACATATGTACTTACTTATGAATGCAAAAAATTTACACATTTTTTAAGGTTTTTTTTTTTATATCAATTAGTAACACTGTTTATCATTTATTTCTGTATCTTTTTATGCTTTTTGTACATTTCATTTTCCTTTTGTTGTTTATTCTGTATTGCACGCGCTTTTTCCTGTTTTCTTTATTTTCTATTTCATATCTGATATAACTATATATGTGTATGTAGTGGTAGTATGTGTGAAATTCAAATAAATATAAAATGAATTTTGGGTGAAGTAAAAAAATTGAGAATGAAGAGTAAATAATAAATACAGAGAAATCAGTAATCACCTCTTTCGGCATTCACCACACGGACCATACACCACACCAACACCAATTCACACAAATCCAATCCAAATTCAACACATCATTATACAGAATTTAATCATGCCGAAAAACAATATTAAGAGAAAAAAACAATTTTTTTACCATTAATTTTTATTTTAAATAATTTAATAATATGAAAGTTGAACCCAAGTAACACAAGGATAAATAAAAATCATATAAAAATTCTTAAATTCCCCTTTTTGGTACGCTGTACAGCACAATTATAACAACACTCAATAAACAGGATTTTACACAAACACAATCCTGATATCTGATATTCCATTTTTGTACCTCTTTTTTGCTGTCGTAATGTCGTATCATACGTTGTTGTGGTATGCTGATTGCTGGTATGGTATGATTTTTTTCTTCTCGTAGCCATTGTTTTCCGCATCTTTCTCACGCCATCGGCGTTGACAATCTTTTATACGTAGTACATTTTGTACATGTGTAACGAATGTAAAGACGGTTTTTTTGAAATTTATAATATACCTAAATAAATTAATTATAAAATTTGGTCAGTTCGGAAACCATATGTTATTTAATATTGCTTATTAATTAAATTTAAATAAAAATAAAAATTTTGCTTGTTTCAATTTAATTTCAATAATTAAGTACTCCATTTAAACTGGTTTTTGTGAATTATTTTGTGAATCCTTAGAGATAAGATTAAATTTAAAAAATGTTTTCTTATTAAAAAAATATAAAAAATACATTTTATCTTGTTTCCATCTGTTCATATTGATTTGGGTGGGCTGGGAAATGAATATATGTACAAACAAAACATTATAATAATCATTCATCATTCCGCTTTTTTCTGCCTATGTTGTGTGTTTAATGTTTATGAAGTTTAAAAAGACATAATATGTATATGAAGCATTTAAAAGTGAAATAAATACGAATAAATGAAAATAAAAAATAGTGAAACAGAATAACAACAACAAAATAAAGAATATCAAATCAATATCAATAAAATAAAAATACTTTATACATACATACATATATCGTAAACTGAAATAATCCAAAAAGCAAAGGCACTTGTTTTGTTACACGTATCCATCATATCACATTATTATTGGTACTCTTATGTGGATTTATATTTTTTAAGTGTAGACAGACTGTAGAGTAGATGTGTATTTAAGAAATAAGAATGCATGTATACGCGATATATGTACATGGTTAAATTTATATAGTAATATGATGATAATGGTTGACATGCTATACAATATTTTTGTTATTTAAATTGTTCATTCGGTTGGTTTGGTCGATTGTGATTTGATGAGAGTACATTTTTGGTAGTGTTGTGTGATTTTTTTTTTCTTTCAAATTTTAAATAAATTTCTAATTTAAATTTGAGTCATACAGTAAAATTAAATAAAATTTGTGAATAATTATTTAAATTTATATAAATAATAAAAATAATTAGTGTGTGTTTCATTCATCATAATTAATATTAAATAAAAATTATAATATTAATTCATATTTTAATCTAATTGTTCTGGAAAAAAAAATTTTTATTTTTTTTTTTTTTTTCAATTTTTTGAATCAGTGAAATTTTTTTTTTCCATAAAAGAAAAGACAAAAAAAAAGGTTTATAAAATAAAAAAAGAGAAAATATTTTAAATATTTTGTTGTTGATTGAAAAATTATTAAGAGAAAGAACGCAATCATGGAAGTGAGGTTAAGTTCTGGTTAGTATAAAATATAAATAATAATTTATTTCTGTACTTTTTAAATTCATAAATTTTAAAAGAAGAGAATACTTTTCGTTTAGAATTATTTAAAATATTTAATTTAATATTTAATTTATTTTATAATTATTTAATTTTGCATACTTTTGTTAAAGGAAAACATGGTTATCATAATTACTTTGATTACTTTCTAAATTTACATAACTTGATAAATTCTTTTTTTCTCTTCTTTTTTTCTTTCTATTGCATATAAGTATAATATGATATGTACGTACATATTTTTTTTTAATTCCAATTATAAGTATATCTTTATTATGTACTTGTGTGATGACTGTACATTGTACAATCTTAAGTATTTCAATGCGTTCAAATAAAATTTTTGCGGTGGGTTGATTGAACGATTTTTTATTTTTTTTTTATTTTTTATTTTTATTTTTTTGCATTGCTTGTATTTATGTACATTTTATACATATAATTATAAGCTGCAATTACACCAGTTTTAAAAGTCGTTCCGTTGATATTGAAAAGGAATTTATACATATACATACCTACCTATGTAACATTAATACATTTCACTTTATTACCCTGCCCTTGGTTTGTTCTTAATTTCTTGTTCTACATCTACCATATTCAATATTGTAATAGCCATTGTCGTTATAATGTCGACGTTGTCCTCATCATCATCATCATTCACCATCTACATTCACATATTTTAATAAAAATGCATGTTTGCAATACAATCAAATGGTCAATATATAATATATATGTAACATAATACATACATACATATATAGATTTATGCACAAATATAAATCCATTCACCAAACCAAAAAGCCAGCCAACATCAAATTCAAAATCATCATTAACAGAAGAAATACAGTGCAAGTACGTATACGTACATATACATATGTATAACAAATGGCACGGCAAGGCAAAGCAATAGACATGTACAGTATTTGTACTTACACTTATATGTAATGTAGCCAATTTTAACATTCATGCATAGGTACAGCTACTTAAAAGACTAAAGACTGCATAATGCACTTTTAATAAAAGCATAAATAAAAAAGTAAAAATTCACTACCGTGTTATTCTTTCTTATAATGTATTTTGTTGATATACCTACCTATTCACACATGATTTGAATATGACAAGATGGTATCTTTTTATGAAACATCAGTCGATAGTCAGCCAGTAGAGAATATCTTTGGCCTTTTGATTTCAAAATGTTACCATTTTGCCGATACAATAACTTTATGATACTTTGTATACATATTACATATAACGTGTTTATATTATGAAAGAACATTTACTTAACTATTCCAGTTTATTGAATATAATATAGATACATTCATTAATATATGTAATATTTTTGGAAAAAATTAGGTATAATGATAAGAAGACGACCTCAAAATATATATGTACAAGTAGCTAACGTAGGCTTTTATATGCCTACACCTAATAATGCTTTAGCAATGCAGTACATTTTTATTATAAGTGTGAATGTAGGCAATATATAACACTGATTCTATTTTCTGTTATTTTCCCTTTGTTGGTAAATTTATCTATGGTTGCATCAATAATAATATCAAAAATAATTTCATTTGAAGTCACCAATTTGTTATTACTCACATCGTGTTCATAAGTGTCGTATCTATGCATCTAATTGCAAACATTGTCTAGGTACCTATATAAAAATTTTTGTTTGATATTTTCATTCCTTTAATGGTGGTAACATCGATCCTAAAATAAAATACCTAGGTATAAAATCAAAATTCACTGTGTATCTATTGTACCTATATATACACGCATACTGTTTTTCTTATACTTTTTTCCTTAATCTTATTGAACTCTATTCACACTCGCATCATACAAGTCTTCGTTATTATGCTACTGTTTAATTGGAGATAATCTACTTATCACTATGCAGGTCTGCTATACAAGTTTCACCTAAGCTATGATACATATAACCAGTGAATTTTCTTTGAACTATTCTTTACTTTACTGTTCCCATCTTTGATTTTATTATTTCCATTCCACTATCTGATTATCACCATCATTATTTTTCAAAAGATTAAATACAAAATTGTAATGAGTAGAAGAAATACATAGGTACATTGAACACTTAATTTTATTGTATTATGATGGATACAAATGTTAAAAATTAATATCTTCATAGCAACTTCGTAGCAACTACTTTTATTACACCTACCCTATCATACAATGTTTTCGGAAAAGTATAGGCACTAAAATGATGAGAAAAATACATTATAAAATGTATTTATACCTGTTCTATTAATATATAAACAACAAGCTATCACTTATCACCTAAAAATATACACCTACCATAATTGCAGTACATTTTTATGTACGTAATTATAAGAATGGGCAGTACATATGCAGACGTATGTATGTATGTACGTGTTATGTTATCTATTTTTAATTTTATTTTTATATTTACTTTATTTTGTTACTTTACAAAAATAAAAATAATTTGGATCAAAAATCATCAGAATTTGCCCTTGGCTTGAAGTAGAATAATGTAAATGCTGTTATTTGTGGTGCATTTAAACATCACATACGTGCTAAGTTTTATGTTTTAACATGAAAATGTACAAGTAAATTAGATCAACAGAAAAAAACAAAAACTGAATAAAATAAAAAAATCAAATAACGAATCTTATGCAATTTTTTCCTACATTTTAAACTTTATGTTAACGATTTAATTAAATTTGAAATCAACAAATTTTATAAATAGAAAATTTACAAATTAAATTGAATTAAAATTTATTTTATAAATTGAAAATTTTGAAAATGTTTTTTTCATGAAAATTTCCATTAAATCTAGTTACATAGGTTGGATACAATCATAATATAATGAAAATAGCAAATCGTATCTTTTACAAAAATTAAAATATTCACAGTTTAAAAATTACGAAAATTTCAAATTTATGGTTTTAAAAAAACATTAATTTATAAATTGTTTCTAAAGCAAAATAATTTAAAATTACCTAAATGTTTCATTTAAATTTTTATTAATGATTTTCTTCCGAGTAATTTAAAAAAAAAAAAAAAAAAAAAAAACAAAACTGACTAATTATTTATTTCTCATAAATTTAAGAATACATAATTCCTAATTTACTTAGTCACAAAGAATTTAAATAAACTTTTATTAAAAATTATAAAGAGAAAATTTTAACTTAATTTGAAAAAAGCACGTGTTTATCTAATAACAAAAAAAAAAAAAAAAAAATTCTTTTTTTGTTTCAAATTTTGTAAAGAAAAATTTTATAATTATTAAGAAAATAAAATAATTTAATTTTCATTATTAGTTAATATAAACATCTTTTTAAAATTAAAAAAAAAAAATCTATTTTCTTAAGATATATTCATAAAGATAAAATTTTTTTGACTTTTACACGTGTTTTTTGGCAATCATTATAGACGGTCAATATTGTTGTCATTCATTTTCTATTCATTAAATATTTTTGTATGTATGTAAAATACACTGTAACACAGTTATGTGCCAAAAATATTTAATGTGTACGTCATAAAGCCACATTTTACAAATTTGTGAGTTTTTTTTTTTTTTTTCACTTTGGTTTTTTTACCTTAGCTTTTTCAGTACAATGATGATACAATGTCTCAATGTGTATTTGTTTGTACACTCCCTAATATGTTATTCATGTAAACATCATAATAAAAGTATATCTCTTATTATTACACATGATGAACAATCTGAAATGCATGTAATTTAGTTAATTTTAATACCTACTCATAATTCATAAAATTATTTCTAAAAATATATTTTTGAGAAAATATAAATAAATTTATTTTTAAAACAGAAAATTCTTTCTTGTTGAAAATAGTAGGTAGGTAGAGGAAAAAAAAAACAATAAACACAAAAATTTACTTCCGTCGTCGTATTATTTATTTTTGTTATGTAAGTGTATGTATGCATTTCATACATACGTAATTAATTCATTCATGTAAAATATTGTAAGAGATAATTTTAATGCATTTTTATTTTTGCACATTTTTTCTCGAATATACCTATATGTATGTACATTCATACATATAAGAGTATTGTTCATAGTAGGTATGCATAATTTTATGTAACTATAATGATGTGTTAATTAATATTTAATAATTGTAAAAAAAAACGAAAATAAATAAAATCTTGTGATTTTCGATGATCATCCATAATGTTGATGATAATGATGATGATGATGAACTTATACAAAGTAAATAATTTAATAAAAATTAGAGTAAGAGAGAAGGTCAATTTATTAGAAGAATTAGAAATATTTAGAGAATGTTTTGTATATACAATGATTCTTTTTTTTTTTTTTTAATTTAAAATAATTTTTAGTGTTTGATCTAATGCCAATTTTATGCGCTCAAATAATGAATACATAATTAGTCATTTTAAATATACATGCGTACATACATACATAGATAGATAACTATGTTTTTAAAACATTCATTTATCATATGGTTTATTATCTAATTTTAAATATTGATAGCAACAGTACATTATAATCTATTTAAAATGAGCATAATTAAATAGAACAATTTTATTCCTTTAAGTCATATGTCATTTAAAATTAATTGTAATTATAGCTGATGTTGTTTTGTGTAATGATGTGATGATTTTAAAATTAGCATAAAATTTATGTAATTCACAAATAAAATTTTTATGTTGAGAAGAAAACATTTATTGATTTATTTTAATTATAAAACAATGGATTCAAATACATACAATTGTAAGATAAAATTTTTGAAAATTTTTATTTTCTTATTTATTAAAATTTTTAAATAAAATATTTTATTATTTTAAATTTAGTTACATATTTAATTATTTATCTTGTTTTTTTTTTTTTTTTTTTCCTTTTTATATTTTTCAGTTATTCATAGTTTTCCACAATGTTTGTTGATGGTGGTCACACTTTTACGACATTAAAAAATCATAATTTGTATTGTCAACAAAATAGAAATCTTTTAAATATCGATAATCATCACCATTACAATTTATATAATAAAGACATTCAAAATTTTTTATTTCCTCGATTTAAACCGAATAATACAAACAATAAAAATAACATTTCCTTAACTACGTTATTACCATTGAATACAATTTTTTATAATTCAATATTTTTAACAAATAAATTTAATCAAAATTTAAAAAATCAATCGTCAATAATAACAGAACGAAAAATAAATATGCCACCAATTACTGAAAAACGTTCACCATCAATATTAAAAAGTAATGTTAAAGAGAATTTTCCATCAGGAAATTCAACAACAATTCCACAAAATAAACAACAACAGCCATTAAGTGATAAAATTGATAATCGTGTACCAGAAATAATTGATTTTCGTGATACATGGCTTGAGGAAATTGAAATGTATAAAGATCAAATAAAAGTACAACAACAACAAATTTTATTAATTCAACAACAGCAACATCAGCAACAGCAAAGTAATTGTGGTCATAATCATAGTTTACATTTTCATAATTTAAATCGTCATGTTAATCATGATGAAGACATTTCTGCCACAACCACTGTTACTGCATCAATGGTCACCTCATCAAATATGACTACACATCAACAACAACAACAGCAGCAACGTGATATTGTCGTAAAAAATGTTGATTCAATAAAGCGTCGTATGCGAACTCGTAGTGATTCGGATTCATACGACAAATCTTTGAATGAAACTGACGATGGAGTAAGTAAGAACTTTCTGTATTATTTGTGTGTAATTTGTATATTTATTTTATCAAATCTGATTTAATTAATTTTATGTAAGCTAACAATTAATAACATGATTAAAATATCAAAAAGAAAAATATGTTGACGTAATAAAAAAAAAAAAAAAAAAAAATTAATTACAGAAAAATATCAATTATGTTATGGACCCTACATTTTTTTCCTAATCACGTTTTTTTTGTCCTTGTCCAATTTTTTAAAAAATTTAAAAAAAACTAATAAAATGTAATCCTGTGTTTTGTGTGCCTAATGTTGTTTCTTCTCTTTTTCTCTTTGTTTTTGTTTATATTTTTTACTTAAACAAAAAGTTGGTTTTAAAGCGTGCACGAGAGGATAACTGTACATCATCATCATCATCCGCATCCGCATCTGTATTGTTATCATCATTATCATCAGCATTAAATAACAAAAATAAAATATCCCGTCATGAGAATAATAATACACATCACACAACAAAATCACGAAATCATCGTAAACGTAAAAGTCCATCACCATCATCGACAATAATATTTGAGTCCTCATCATCGTCACCGTCATCACCAGAAACATCAAAAGTGTTATCTGAAAATGATCAAATTAAAAAACAATATACTCAATCACAAGAACAATTTGCAACGATAACAACAACAGTTTTGAATCCTAATACCACAACCACAACTACCATAACAAGTAATATTTCCTATCATACTAATTTGCCTAACAATCCTCAACAGCTACAGCAACAGCAGCAAAATCAACAAAATCAAAAACTGGAAAACTCTAAAACGAATCCAGTTACGAATAAAAATACAAATATTTTTTCCGCCCTTGCATCACAAACACCACATTCTAGCTTAAGTAATAATTATAGTAATGATAATAAAAAAGAATCAGGAGCTGTTACAACTACAACTACTATGAATTCATCAAAATTATTAGAACAACAATCTTCCAAAGTAATAAAATCTTCGCCTATAGTAGAATCAAGTACAACTATAACAACGGCAAAAGAAGAAGATCCTAAATCATCAACATTGATGAATGCACATTCTAATATTACAAAAGATGGTAAAAAAATTGAAGAAATTGAAAATCTTATAACAAATAATGAAATAGAAGATGAAGATGACGATGATTTAATTGGTGGTATGTGAAATGAATTTTTAATTTTTTCATATTTCTGTTTTCTAATGATTTCAATTCTTTACATATATTTTAGATATTGATGAAGCTGACATTTATGAATCATCAGATGATGATGATGAATACGTGGGATACGCATATTATTTAGATTTCGAAGAAGAGAATTTATCTTCACAATTAATGTCAACAAATGACAATAATTATATAACACCGAAACAGCCTCTCAGTCCTAGTCTATTTCCAAATGTTCCACCATATTTAAATTTTTCATCGCATGCTGAGAAAGGGCCTACATTGCCAAATGAAATACAAAAAATTTTAAAATGGAAATTAACAAATGTAATACCAAAAATTGTTAAAAAAGTTATTGCTAATTCAGGATTCCGTTTAATTCGAAGTAAGAAAAAATAAGAAAATTTGTTGATACATGCATTACTAACAAATTTGTATATTGTTTATTTTATTGTAGAACCAATTGAATGGATGGGTACTTGGGAAAAACATATGAAAAGTCCATGTTTTAAAACCGTATTGCCACATCAAAAATTTAATCATTTGCCAGGTACATTTAAAATTGGACGAAAAGATAGTGCTTGGAGAAATTTAAATATGTTGTCTGAAAAACATGGAAAGAGAGAATTTGGTTTTATGCCAAAGTAAGTTTAAATTTATTTTATTTTATTTTATTTTTTTATTTTTTGCATTTAATGCGGTAAACTTAAATTGTTTCCTTTCTTTTTAAGAACCTACATTTTACCACAAGACTTAGATCAATTAAAAAAAATTTGGCCTAGATACGCTAAAAGTAACACGAAATGGATTATAAAACCACCAGCTAGTGCTCGTGGTACTGGTATTAAAGTAGTTAATAGATGGTCACAAATTCCTAAATCAACACCAATTATTGTACAAAAGTAAGTTTGAATTTTTGCATAATTTCTTGTGGCGAAATTTCACAAATACAAATATACTCCTTCTACAGATATATTGAAAGGCCTCTACTGATTGAAGGGAATAAATTCGACTTAAGACTATATGTTATTGTAACATCAATAAATCCATTAAGAATATTTTTACACACTGATGGTTTAGCTAGATTTGCATCAGGTAAGACCTGAAATTTTACATTATAATTTTAATGTTATATTCTCAAAAATTGGTTTTTATCTTTTCTTTATAGTTCAATACAGTGACAAATTAGATACATTAAATGATCGTTGTATGCATCTGACTAATTATAGTATCAATAAATTATCATCAAATTATGCTAAAAATGAAGATATAAATGCATGTCAGGGTCATAAATGGACATTAAAATCATTATGGTCATATTTTAATAAACGTGGCGTAAATACAAAACGTTTATGGGCAACATTACGTAATTTAGTTATACGTACTATAATATCTGGTGAAAGTTGCCTTAATAAAATGTTTAAACAAAATGTTAGCAGTAAATATAGTTGTTATGAATTATTCGGTTTTGATGTATTATTAGATGAAAATTTAATACCATGGCTATTAGAAGTGAATATATCACCATCGTTACATTCTGAATTACCATTAGATCAACATGTTAAAGGACCATTAGTACAAGCTGTTTTAAATACAGCGTTATATCAGGTATGTGCTGATCGTACAAGTCAATAAATCATAAATTAAATAAATTTTTTGGATGCTTTATTTATAGATTCCTTCAAAAATATCTGAACAAGTAGAAAAACAAGTTTTAACAGAATATAATCTTAAAGGGCCTTTATGTTATGATAAAAGAATTTTCACTGCCTGTTTATCACCTGAAGAAATAAGAAAACATAATCAATTTACAAATCGATCAATTGAAGATAGAGAAGATGTAAGAACTACTTTACAATAAAATAAAAAAAATTTCTTTTTAATATTGATATTTTCATTTTCATTTTAAACTAGTATATTAACACAATACTTAATAATCTAACACCAGATGATGTTAGATGCCTTATAATAGCAGAAGACGAATTAGCTAGAAGTTCACCATTAGAACGTATATTTCCTGGATTAGAATCTTATATGTATTTGAAATTTTTAGAAGGGCCACGTTATTATAATCGTTTATTAGATGCTTGGGAAACAAAATATTCAAATAATCGTTCAGAAGGTATAGAATTATTGCAAGAATTATGTAAAACAGAATATCATTTACAAGTTTCTCCATCTGCATTAATAAAAGTAAGCAAACAAAATTATTTTTAATTTAGAATTTTTTAAAATTGTTTATTTAATTATATTTATTTTGTAGGATGAATCTGAGGAGAATTCAGAACAACAAAAACAACAGAATGAAGATAAAGACGGTATTGATGATAGCGATTTAGTACGGAGTGATTCACAATTGTCAATTACCACAACAATAACAACAAATTGTGATGATGATGATGATGACAATAATACAAATTCAGCGGCTAGTAATATTTCATCTTTGATTTCTACTAGTAATGAAATTAATAACAGCACTAGCAGCAACAATCCTATAACACATCCATCATCATCATCATCTACATCCACAGCTCCTGTATCTTGCTCAAAAGAAGCGGCCGTTACTGCCGTTGTCACAACTACGGATAATGAAAGTCAATTGAATAATGGACCTAGACCAATTGTTGTGGAAACACAGGTAAACTATAAATTCATTTTTAATCAAATAAATTTTGAATTTTTTTAGTTAAAAAACAAATAAAATAATATACAAATATTTTTTCTTTTACAGTAATGCAAGACAAAAGACTCATATAGTGTCCTTATACAATAAATTACGCTTCTTACGTTTTTTTCTTTCTTTCCTTTTTGATCTTTTTTTCTACTTTAGTTTCAATGATTAGTAATAGCGATAATTGTAATACAAAATTATAAAAATATAATAATTATTGATTGTTCACCATTATGATTTTTAAATTTTGTCGTAATAGAATCAAGTAAATAAAACAGAAATACATTAAGAAATGAAATCGTATTGTATAAATAATTACAAGAAAAAAAAAATTGAGATTAAAAAATACGTTTAAAAATTAATAAAAATTGTTTTATTTTTAATTATACCTTAACAATCAGAGGCATTTAATTTTAAATTAAAATGAGAATGCCAACCTGAAGATCCTAAGACAGTGAATAGAATAACAAATAAATTTATTTAATAAAAATTTAGATGAATAGGATTGAAATCAAAGTTCGGTAATAGTTTTAGAATTTAATTCGAAACATTCGCGCATTCTTCGGAATCTTTCTAAAACTATAAAAGGGCATCAACAAGGAGATTATAATACATGACAAAGTATTAGGAAAATTTCAAAAATAATGTAAATTAAGAAACAATCATTCATTTTTTATTTCTTCTTAAAACTACTTTACAAGTTTATTTTTATTTACAAACATCCAGGAAACGGTTCAACGCGATTTTTCCTCAGAACAAATTGGATTTTTCGATTCATATCTTCGTTATATATTGCTTTACATTTTTCAAAGTTAACCCGACGGCGAACCTGCAAAATGAACCAATAAAATATAAAAGAATCGTTAATTTAATAAAAAATAATAATTCACTTTGAATTTTTCAAATGAATTTACTTACTTGGAAAGGTTTCTCGTAATATCTTGTACGTCGAAATTGATCTAATATTTCTTCTTTACCAAGAATACGATTAAGTAAACGGCATGCTTCATCAACATTATTATTTTGTACCATTACAGTACGTGCTATAAATTTTGCGTGCTTTAATGGCATTTTTTTTAAACCAATTTATTAAAAAATAAATAAAATAATAAACTGCACTTGCACTGCAAAACACTTTTTATTTATATTTTTTTCAAAAGTAGTCTAAATGTCAATCGCAATTGTTAACTTTTTAAGGTTAAGTATGATTTGAAATCATGGAAATGAAATGAAATTGACAGTTTAGTTTAGTTACAAACCATAGACTACAAATCATGAGCTACAAACTACAAAACAAAATACAAATAGTTAAAATTTTCAACTTGAATCACAAAACAGTTTTACTCGACTTGGTGAAACATTTTTATCAGCCTATTTAAGTTTAAACTTGATAATTTATACATAATACAGACAAAAATTTTATATAGATTACAGACACTGTGAGAATTGAGAAATACAAATATCGTACTCATTTTGTGCGAAAACATCCCCTAACGGCAAAAAAGAATATCGAAAAAAACCCGATATAAAGGCAAAATAAGGGTAATGAAAATGAAAAAATAACAAATAAAACAAAAAACACCAGTCATAAATCTGTTACCAACCAATTATTGGGTGTAAAACAAAAAAAAAAAAAATAAATTTCATGTTTTTTATCTATTTATAAAATGATGAAGCACACATTAAAATAGCATTTAAGAAATATTGAAACTCGTCTTTATTTTTTTTGTAGCAATATTTTCTCCAAAAAATGAGTGCGATATTAAGGTTGTTATGATTTATATACTCTACATACTAAATGTCAGTTCTTAATTAAAGTTCAGTTCTTAAATTAAATGTCAGTTCTTAATTAAGAAATAATGAAAAAAAAAAGTAAAATTTATAGGAAGTTTACGTGAACATAGGCCTTAAAAGTGTTTCATTTGTCAACGGACAGAATATGAAAAATTCATTTCTCTTTTTACTCCAACCGCCCACTCACAACACAATCCACAATTAATATGTTTATGCGTATATAGATATGTACTGTTTATGTATGTGATGAGATAGGGTGGGTAAGTGCACTTTCATAAATCATAATTCATTCATATTCATAATAATTAACAAACGATTATCACCACTCAATTTTTGTTTTTTGTTTTTGCCTACATTTATTTTATTACTGTTGCTGTGATATTGTAAGATGTCAAACTATTTTTTTAAATTGTAAACAAATTCATATGTTCTGTGTTATTTCAATAGTTTAAGTGTACATTTTTCCTTTAGTTAAATTTATTAAATATGTGAATAAAAATGTTTCAAAATAGTCGATATCCATTGGATTTGGTGCAAGAATATCTTCAAGCATCAAATAAATTAAAAAAATTCGAAAGAGTGGTTTTTAAGTATAAAAATATATTAATTAATATTCAATTATTTTTTTCATATATAATTCGGAATGTGTTATTTGAAATAAACTTTGATAATTGCTTTATTCTCGCTTTTAATTTAGAAAATTTGCTCCAAATGTTCAAGAAGTCTCAAACGAATTCAATACGTTAGCAATAAAATTTGAAGAAGCATGTATTTTCCAATATTCAGCAATTTGTTATTTGGGAGCAGCTAAATGTGAAAAAAGTTTAGGTAGGCAATTAATTGTATAATAAGTAAAAAATTTTTATGTCAGATGATTGATATGTATATTGTATAAAATTAAATAAACTGTTTTTTAGGAAATTCTCCAGCAGAAATTGATTTTTATTTAAAATCAGCTCGTGCATTTGTAAAAGCAAATAATGAAATTGAGAAACTTTGCTTGAGGAGCAACAATAGAGAATATATAGAGGTATCCTGTAATATCTATAATAATAAAATCAAATCATTTAATTTTTTTTTTTTTTTTTTTTGTATTTTATAATCTTTAGGGTGCTTTAAAATCCTATGACCAAGCACTTACAAAGTTAGATGATTCATCTGTGATAAAAGCTGCTGTTATAAGAGAAATAAAAAAAATCAATTCAAATTATGATGGTACAAGTAGTTTTTCATCACCAAGTCATCGTATATATGACTTAGAATTATCATCAATTGATTGTATTAAACGTAAAGATTATGTATTTGCACTAGAAAAATTAACGGATATATTAGATAATATAACTGAAAGAAAAAAATTATCATTATATATAAATTTATTAAATAAAATTGAAATAACTAGATTATTATTACTTATAATATTAGATCTTCCACCGTCAAGACAATCACCATCACATATTAAATTAATTGAAAAATATTCAAATTTTGATATAAATGATGAATTTCGAACAAATCCTGATGATAATAATGATAATGATAACAAAAATGATGATAATGATGTAGATGATGATTGTGATAATTGGCGTTTTAATATTCCAATCGAATTAAAATTTATATGTAAAAAATTAGTTATATCATGGTTAGAAAAAAATAATAAAAATGTATTAAATACAATTCAAGAAATGTTAAAATTCTCATCATTAAAATCTGAACATCGAATGCTATTAGATGAGTTACGAAATATTTATAAAACATAACATAAATTAAATTAAAATTTTGAATTACATATATGTATAAATTTATGTTTTCTTTTTTATATTTAAACGAAAATAATATGTACATATATTCTAAAGTAATGACTATTATTTGTTTAATGTTTGAAGAATAAAATTATATTTTTAGAGAAAATACTAAGAAAACTTGAAAAAATGTTTTAATTTAAATACATATCCTATATTTTCTTCTAAATGGTAGAATTTGGGTATAAACAAAAAGGAAAGGAGGAAGAAAATTAAAATTCCGTTAGTTTATACATCAAATACTCGACATTTTATTTTTCATTATATATAATATTTTATTTTTCATTTCTTTTTTTAATGTTTTTGGTTTCCTTAAAATTATATATATTTTATAACAAATGTTTTCTTTTAGTTATTAAGTGACTTACAATTATAAAAAAAGACTAATAAGAAAAAAAAAACTAAACAGGTAAATATTTCTCAAAAAGGATAAAAAAGAAGTGTGATAACGACGTACACAATGTAAAACACACACATTATGCGCATATATGTATATTTTCTCAACATAAAAACTAACTAGACATATAAAAAGGCAAGTTGATATTTATTCATTTAATTTCACTTTTCAAATCCTTTGTTTTCCCTTATACGTTTGAATTTTAGGAAAATTTTTGCCTAAAAATTTTTATAATTAAACAAAATATGATCTAAAACAAAACAAAAAATAAAAAAAAACAAAAACATTTTGCAATATAAAAAAATATGCTTAACTAATATCTAATATTTACAATTGTAAGAAAAATAAATTTGCACTGAAATGAAATTAAATTTACAGATAGCTTACTAATAATGTGCTATTTCTTAACATTTATCTACGATAAAACAAAAACTAATAAAAATTTGCCTTAAAAAATAAAAAAAAAAATATGTGTGTAAAATCTAAACAGATTTGTTTTTTCTCTGGCTACAAATTTCTACAAGCAATGATTTAATTTCATATATTTTTTTTATTTTCTAATTTAATTTCATTTTATCATACTATTTTTTCCACAATTTTATTTTTCGATTTTTTTTCTTCGTTTTTTAATAATCACTATTACAATCTAAACATAAAACTTCATTATTTCATATACATTCACCATTTTCACAATTCATAATGCCTTGAATAATTTCCATAATTTTACGAAAATCTGGGCGACTTTTTGGATCTTCATGCCAACACGGTAGCATTAATTCCTTATAAACATTATCTTTACACATTGATGGTTTTCTCAATCTAAAAAATAAAATAAAAAAAAATAACAGAAAAAAGATTTGAAGAAAAAAAAAGTTAGAAGAAGAGTTGAAAAAAATTCCAAACAATTTATTACCTTTCGCCATTTTCTAAACGTTCTAATAATTCAGTTTGATTAAGTTCCTTATCAGGATCTAAATTTGGTTTCATACCACCAGAAAACATTTCAAATAATGTAACACCATATGACCATACATCTGATTGAAATGAGAATTTATTTGTTTTTATTGTTTCGGGAGCATACCTAAAACAAAATTTAATTTTAGAAAATTTAAAAATTTTTCGAAAAACAAAATTAACAAATAAAAAATAATACATATATATTTTTTAAATATCAGTTTACCATTTAATAGGAATTTCACGATCACTTTTTACAAAATAGTAACCGTCTTGATCAGCAACTTGTGCTAACCCAAAATCTGATATTTTAACACATTCACTGTCAACCAAAATATTTCTAGCCGCTAAGTCACGATGAATTATTTTTTTGTTGCGTAAATAATCCATACCCTAATATTCAAAAAGAAAACAAAATTTAATCTATAATTTTTTTCATTTTTTCCTCCATTTTTAAATAACTTACATTTGCTATATCTAAGGCAAATCTTAATAATTTACTATTAGTTAAATTAGGCTTTTTAGATGACAGGTACACAATAAATGATCCACATTCAACATATTCCATTATAATTGAGATTTGTGGATAATCTACCCATGTTAAAATTTTTACAATATTCGGATGATCTAAATTCTAATTAAAACAGAAAGCAAAATTGTTATTTATTATTTTGTTCAATTCGTATTCTTTTTGTTCCAATATCTTACTTTCATAATTTCAATTTCTCTCATAAAGTCTTGTTTTAATGCTCGCCTATCGAAATTACTTTTTAATGTTTTAATGGCAACTTGTTTCGGTGGTTCACGATTATTACTAAAGTGAAATTCACCACGAAATACTGTACCATAATGACCTTCTCCAATTTTTTCTTTATAAATAACTTCACTACCACCAGGTAATGGTAATACAGATGACGCTTCATCAAAGTAATTTTGTGGATAAAAGCCATTTATATTATTACCGGATGAGTTGCTTACATTTGAACGACGTAGTAGTGGAGCTTTATCATATTGTCCAGAATACTCTGAATATGAATTCAAACTTGGATCACTACCACTACTACCATTAATTAATGTTTCATCTAAAAATTTACAAACAAATAGAAAAATCGATAAATATACAGAAGTGATAAATTTCATTTGTTAGTTACGATTTAATTTACCTGTGTATGCTGATACTCCACTGTTTTTCGATCTTAGTGAATGCGTATCAAGACATGTTGTTACTGTTTCGACCGTTGAATAATTTGATGAACGACTTTCTTTAATTGATGCTAAACGCGAGAATATCAATTGTTGATTAAAACGTT
Organism: Anthrax anthrax; assembly: GCA_963971155.1. Lineage (NCBI taxonomy): Eukaryota > Metazoa > Arthropoda > Insecta > Diptera > Bombyliidae > Anthrax > Anthrax anthrax. The sequence goes on from OZ020119.1 coordinate 28,021,267, forward strand.
TATCTTGATCACGACTCCATCCATCTAACATTGTTAAATACATGTCATATGGGCAATCTTTAGCTGGATTTGGTAATATACCACCAAAACGACTATAATTCTCACGTAATGCTTCTACACTTAATTTATTTAATAATTTTCCACGAGAAAATATTTCCCAAACTGTTGTAGCAAATGCCCATAATTCAGCATTTGGATCAGTACACGCTTGTTCAGGATTATTATGATATTCAAAAGGAATCCAGGGTAAGCTATTTTTTGAAAAAGAAAAATACAATTGTTTTTGTTTTCAAGTATTTAGATTTTAAATAAAACTCACTCTTCCTGCTTATAAGTCTTTGAGAATCCAGGATCTGCTAATTTAGCAATTAAATTACTCGATTTTGCATCATATCTGACTACATAAAGTGATGAACATCGTATATAACCGTGTACAATACAATTTTCTTGCTAAAAATATTTTGTAATATAAAATTAAAAAACAATATGTAAGAAAAATGTATAAAAAAATATAAAATTAATTACCAAATATACTAAAGCTCTAACTAAACCATGTACTGCTTCTAATAAACATAACAATGGCACATTATCTTTAAATTTACGTAAAAATTCATTTAATGGCCCGAAACGCGAATATTCCATAACCATTGTATATGGAGTAGATAGTGTTAGACCGTACAATTTTAAAAATTCTGGTGAATACATTTTACTCCAACAATTGGCTAGTTTCATAAATTCCTAAAAAACGGTAAAAGAAGATTTTAAAAAAAAAATGTTAAGGGCACAGATAACCAAAATTTCAAGTTAATGGTTTTTACTAACCGGAAAATGTTTTTCAGACTTTAAAATTTTTAATGTGACTTTTAAATGCATATCACCCGGTAATTTCCAATCAGCTCTCATTTGTATCATTTTACCACCTTCACAGTCTTTTTGAGAATCTAATAAAATTTAATTAATTTTAGTTATTTTCTATTTATTCTAATTGTGAACATTTTTATATACATACTTTTGTACCACAGCAAATCAATTTTAGGATCAATAATTTGAACACGTTTTCGTTGTAATTCAGCCTCACTTATTTCACTAACAGTCTTTTTAATTGTTAATTGATTTCTTGGTAAACATATAAGTAATAGTGGAGGTTTATCTAAAGCAGGAAAAAATATTTGTTTTTATTAATTTCATTTATATGTATATAAAATAAAATTGTAAAGGGTATGGAAACATTGGTACATATACATACCATATTCTGATGGAGGAAAACGAAATTTTTGTTCAGATGATGTTTCTATACTTAATGCTAAATCAGTCAATTTATCAAATGGTCTTATGCACTCTTGCATATGTAAATGCCATTGATTACAATCTCGTGTTATTTTGAATGTCTCTGTTTGTGTTCTGAAAAATAGCAATAAATATCATGAAAATATTTATTCTTTCAGAGATAAATTTCATAATTTTATTTACCCTTTTGTATTGATGTCAATGTAATACGTATCATATTCTTTTTCACATTGACGTATTATATAGCTTCCTGGTTTATTATTTTTTTCTCGAATTTTTGCATATGAAAATTCACCACTAAAAATAATTTAAATATAAAAAAGGAAAAAAAATCAAAATCAAAAAATCGTTATTTATGAAATTTTTTGTTTAATTTATTTACCCTACTGGACCATGGCATTTATTTTCTTTTAAATCTAGTAGTGATGGGGTTGGATATTGTACACATAAATCTAACATCCATTTAACAGTTAATCTGCAACAATAAAAAAACAACAATTATATATATTACAAGTGATATTTACAAGTGTTAAAGATTCTTTGTCTTGAATAGAATTTATGTAAATACCTATAGTATCCAGCTACACACGTTATAAACGATTTTAATTCAGCCGGACGAAAAAATTCTAATCGATAACCATTAGGTAAATCGCTTATTTCAAGTTTAACGAAATTTTTTCCTTCACGATATAATGCATAAATATTCTCTAAACGTACTATATGTTTCCACTAAATAAATAAAAATTAACAAATAAATAAATATATGAAATATTTTAATACATTTTAAAATAAATACCTCATTTTTGTACTTATAAAATACTCTTAATCCTGGTTGTTCTTCATGAAATGGATTAAATTGTATTGTAACTGGACACGTACCATCTCTTAATTCATCTTCTGCTAAATAATTTGCATTACCATGAAATTCTTCTATTAAATAATTTGGTGCCATACTTTTAATTGATTCTAAATATGTACCCTTTACATAAAATAAATCATGATCTTTTTTCTTAATATCTTTTAAGCCTTTATGAATTTTCTTTTTAGCAAAATATTGATGATTTTTAATTAATTCTTTTGGTATATATTTTTTATAATTCTTTTCTAATAATTCAATTGTACAATTTGATTCAATCATATCAATATACATATCAACAACACCAAGTCCTAATACATTATCTTTATATGCTGGATATTTTATTTCTGGTATTTTATCATTAACTAAATCATAACGTACTTGATGATAAAAATAATTGTAAGCATTTTCATCTAATTTTTTTAATGTTGATAACTGTGATATTTTATAACGTATACGAAATTCATATTTAATATTTTTCTTTAATGGTTTACATAATGTTAACCAATTTTGTGTATCAGAGATTCTTAAACCAAATAATAAACGTGTTGGTGGTAATATACCTAATAATTTACTTAATTGTATGCATATATCTTCACATGTTGTATTTTCTTGATGTGCTATTTTTTCAAATTCTTTTGTTTTATAATTAAATATTAAATTTGTTTGTAGTGGCATTTTGAAATTCTTGTTGATTTTCCTTTTATTTATTCTTAAAAATTAATTCGAGTTTCTTCTGTTTTACTTATTATTTATTATCGAATAAATTTATGTTTGTATATATACATAAATATTGCACAATGTATTCGTTTTAATTCCATTAAAACCAATAACATTAAATCTGTTTGTATTTTTTATTTATATATTTGCATTTAACATATTCATTAATTATTTACATTTTTCTTTTTAAATTAAAATTATTTATATTATATGGCATCAGTTTGATTCATTTATAAACATTTTTAAATTGTGCATTATGTATACAAATATTTTTAAAATTGTATCTGTAATCATCTATAAAAAATAAAATAAAAATGAAAAAAAATAAAAAATTTTATTTGATAAGAAAAAAAAAAAAGAAATATATATATAAAAATATTCTGAGTTATTTATTTTTCTGTATTAAGAGATAAGAAAAAGGGAAACAGAAGTTACAGTAAAAATAACAATTTTTTTGTACACATTAGCTTTTGGAATTTTTATTATTCTTCCTTTATTTTGGAAATTTTGTTATTTGTTTGTTATCCAACTACGTACCCATAGTAGGTATTTCTAATTATTGAAATTAAAATGCACGAATAAGATGCATGATAAGCTTAAATAAAATTATGAACTTATGTAATCTAGAATTTTTTTTTTTTTTAATTCACGTGCCTACATAGTACATATTTAAAAAATTTCTAAGTTCAAGGTCAAGGACTTTTTTTTCTTATTAATTGTATACACGTTTAATTAACATGTGTACATACATACATACATATATTACTGCAAATCTTGTACGGACATAAAGTGTAATTATATACGTGCATTCATCACATATCATATACCTAACATACATATAACATCACATAAATATAGTGAAACAATAATTATATTCTTTACTGTAACCAAAACAAAAATTGTATAAATTTTTCTCATTCAACTTCCAATTTTGATAAAATGTAAACAAAAAACTAACCAAACAACAAAACGCACAATCAATCAAACTATCAATATAAAATTCAATTTTTTTTTATTATCATGATAAACACGTATTACACACGCACACACTACACGTACAATATACACGTATATTATGTATTATTGGAACTTTGGATGTTGGAAGGAGAGTGGAATGGATAGTTGAACGATAAAAATTTTTCAAGTGTAAAAGAAACAAATAATATGCACATGTATTATGCATGAGAAAAAAAGGTAACATGAAAAAAACAAATAAAAAATTAAAATTAGACATGAAGAATTACGTGTGTGAAGTTTGATATAAAACTATACAAACAAAAATACAAAAATAATAGTGTACATACATATTTGTAGGTGCAGTACAACAATTTATATAATTTTCTTAAGCTATTCTTTCAACCAGCCGTATAATTTTCTAAATTTAAAATAATAGACATTTAAATTAAATGTGTCTACATGTTTTATGTTAATTATCTACAAAATGAGTTTATCATTACCATAATGTATAGGTACATATATATTATTATACCCAGCTATGTGTTATATATGCGGCCATCCCATAATCAATCTCATTATTTATTCATGAAAAATATTCCTTATTTTGTATTATTTACTTATTAAGTTTTAACACTTTTGTAGTTAATGAATATATAGTTTGGAAATTATAAAATTTAATTTATATACACATTACACACTTAAACATTTTTATAATTATTTATTATCAATAATATTTTCCACTATTTATATTATTTATATATAAAAGGTTAAACATTTTTTCACAAAATTGTTGATTTAGCACTATTCTACCACTACTGTACCACTGTACAACTGTATAATATATTATATCGCATACCATATATCATATGTACATATGAATATTAAGAGCTGTATCAGTTAATTATTTAGTAGCTACTCGCTATTTTCCACCATTTTTCTTCATTATATATATCTATATTTACTTGTTCATTCATTCATTTTTTTTCCCATTATCATTTTATACTCCTTATTAATGTTATCAATTTCAATTTTTACTGAAAACTACAATTGAATTCCACTGAAATTCATATTCCACATATGTGCATAAAACGATAAAATACACACATAAACACTGATTCAACAAAACAAAAAAGCCAAACGATTTTGTTGATTATTAGAAATTCATCAACATTCATTTGACAGTTGATTACCCCTCTACTTCTGTCAGCTGATTTTTTTTTTATATCCATATACCATATATACCATATATGTACCATTTATTTACTGCATATACACATACCACACATATACTATACAGTATACACTATACAACGCAACCATATATTTTTTTATCGCACACACATAATATGTGATCAAATAAACAAAAAAAAAAAAAATATATTAAAAGAATGTTTCCTTTTTTCTTTTTAAATTAAAAGACGTTAGCATTTATTTTTTGTTTCTGTTTTGAGAAAAGAAAAGAAATCATTCTTTTTTTTTATTCAATTGCCTTCAGCAAGGTCAAATTTAATTATAAACAGATATACAGACAATTACTTTGATTATTTGCCTTTCTTTTAGTGTTAATGTTAAGTGTTAATTATGTACTGAGACTGAGTACTGAGTTCAATTTCAACTACCCATACTCATTTACTTTACTGTTTATTTCTTACATACAAAATTTATCAAAGTAAGAGCATTAAAGTCTATCTAGGTACTTCGAATGTAGATATGAAATATGAAATTTCATGTTTGTTTTGAAATAAAAAATACGTGTAAAATTGCACAGTAATTTAAATTAAAATTATTTTGAAAAAAATTTCCTGGTATCTTATTTTAAAAAAATAACTCAAAACCGTTAATAGTAACATTGAATATTGGTTTCTTTTTTCAAGTAAGTCATGTAGGTATGTATGTACTAAAGTAGATACCAAATACGTACGTACCTAGGTACTTAAAAACTCAAAAAAATTTTTGTTAATTAATTGAAACTCTTATTAATACCTTATTTAAATATTTTTTTTTTATTTTCAAAAATTATTTAGTTTTAAACATTTAAACAGATACGTGCACCATACGAATATAATGAGTAAAATAATGGATTAAAAAAAAAAAAATTCAGTGTCTTTCTAATTTAATTTCCATAGAAAAAATGTATATTTCAAAATTCAAAATAATAATATAGATATGTAATTTATTCACTATGATATAGGTAAGATAAGTACAAATAAAATTTTTAAGAAATTTATGAAATTTGATATTTTTGCATACGATGACACTGTAAAGTACATTCATGCATTTCTAAATTCAAGGCATCATATCTACCCGTTGATAGTAAGACATTTGAATTGCAGCATTGCAGTGCAATTAATAAATAAAATAAATATAAATACACAACAAATAACGTGTGTAACGAATTAAAGAAATATTTTATATAAATAAATATGTAGAATTTAACGGTTAGAATTACAATCAACAAAATAATTATTATATTAAGACAAAAAAGAAAAAATTGTATAAAAAAGCGCCAACCAATCAGTAGACGTAAAATTTAATGATAAGAATGTCTGGTTTTAATATAGCTTCTCTAATCATATCGTAATGTAGTACATACGTAATTTAAATTTGGAAATAAATTAAGAAAATGATATGTTTTTTATTGCTAAGTTTACTCAATAGTTTACTCACTTGGGATTCGAAATATTATACTTTCTTATTTAAAAAAAAAAAATTATACTGCTTATATTTATATGTATGCAAATGCCAGTATGCATATAAGTACCTACATACAATACTTATGTACCTACATGCATGTATTAATATAGCCCTGAAGTCCGGATATAGACATAGGGGTTGATGATATTTATTTAAAAAACAAAAAAGAAAAAAAAAAAAAAACAAAAGATTACTTAAGTGAAGAAAAAAATTTGTCTGGAATTATCATTAAGCCGGCACATATCATTTTAAATTACTTTATTTAATGTATTTTTCTTTTACTGATTACACTTAAATGGAATTAAAATATTTCTTTAAAATAAATAATAAAAAAAAGGTTATAAAAAATTGTTTTAAAATAGAAGAGATAAACATTCTACATAGATAACAGAGTAGATAGATAGATGCATTTATTATGTTTTGAATCAAATTTCATTCATTTTATTTTATTTATTATTTTCTAAATAAAAAAAAAACATGTACGGTATTATATAAATATATAGTGGTGCAACATATAGGTACCTACACTTGCAGCATTTCTATGGTATACTCACGTCATACATACGTATATTGCCCTCTACTGTATAGATTTTTTATTTTTTCTAAATAAACATTCTGATTCTGATGTTCATGCCACCGTATACCGTACATTACGTGTGCACACAACCATAAGAAATGCATATGTACATATAAGTACATAAATATATATATAGCTATATATAGAGAGGTATAACATGCATTTATAATTTTTGTTTTTATAATACGAAGTAAAACCCAAGATTAAGAACCGTATAAACACAGAATTAAAATAAAAATAACAAAAAAAAAAAAAAGGAAAAAAACCAGGATGATAGAATGGATGGATATGGGATGAATGATTGGCAATAGCGATGGTATGTGTGTGAATGCATTGTGTACGTATGCAGTTAACGTAGGAAGAAGAAGAAAAACTAAATGTCTGTTCTGTAATCTGTTTTATGTTTTTATTTACTTTTTATTTTTAATTTTTTGTTTATTTTAATGTTTTTCTCCGTCTCCCTTTTTTTTTCATTTCTTCTTGTGGATTTTTTTTCCATCACATACCATAAGATAATATACAATAAATGCACATACCTATTTGTTGTTATTGTTATTACTGTATTATGGGTATACGTATAGTACACATCAAGTAGATCTTACGTACTGTGTACAATGTAGGTACCTACATATGTATATATTGTACATATGCATGCATACCTATATAATATATTTTCATGCATGCATACCTATGTAACATTAAAATGTGTGATGTGTAAATATACAATTTTATAAGAAAAGTTAAAATAAAAATAAATAATAAATTTAAAATATAAAAGTATACGATTTTCCAATTAAAGTAAAGATATTACCATAAAAATGAAAAAAAAAACAAGAAGAACATACCAATAGAAAATAATACCTATATAACAAAAAAACAAAAAAAAAAAAAAAACATTAGAAGAAAACTATACACATTCGTATGTAGATATAGGTACCTATATGTATAAGGAAAAAGCAAAAATACATTCATACAAATGTGTTCAAATAAACATTATAAGAAGAAATCAAAAAGAAAATTTTTTATTATATATTTGGTATTAAAGCATAAAATTTTTATCAATATTACAACATAAATAACTATCTATATAAGATACCTACATAACAAAACAATAATATAAAACAGCAATTTTAAAATCAACATTATTCAACTTACCTTAAATAGAAATTAAATCTCCAAGAATTTTATTTATTTATTTATTTTATATTTTTTGAGAAAAAAGAAGAAGTTATAAGAAAGTTAAATGTAAAATTAACATTATGTATAGGTATACATGTACTCTATATTTATACGAAAAAAGATATAAAAATTGCTTCTTTTTAATCAATTTAACTCTTTTACTCTTTTTTAAAACAACATTTATATACACACGTTACATACATATGTAAATTATAAAAAAAAATAAACAACAAAACACACTTAAATGAAGAAAACTTGTGTGTATAAATATATTTTTATATATTCTTTTATATACACTTGCATGTAAACATTTTAAGAAAAAAAAAAAGAAAACAAAATTTTCAATAAATAAAATATTTTTAAAACGATGAACAATTCTTATGTGTATTAATTAGATGTTGGTTTGGTATATAACATTATATGATCATACGTATAAAAAACCGGATTACCAAATAAAAATAAAAATTTTATTTTCTTCATTAAAATAAATAATTTTTAATATAAATTATTTACGTGTATTATATGTACCTCTTTTTTTTTATTTGTATACAAACGATTCTGGTCAAATATGTATGTACATATATGTGATTGTTTTAATATATGTAGGTATGTATGTACATATATATTTTTTGATTATGTTATGAAATTTTTTATTTGTTCTTTTGGTAAACAATAAAAATTCATGATATCGGTTATACTGTTTTTTTTTTTTAAATCACCATTATATCAATTTTATATTTACTTTAAAAATTAGCTAACATTGATTTCATGTTATTTACTTAAATATTTCACAGTTACGTGTTAAATATGTATATTTTAATATATTTATTTCATTTTTCATTTATTTATTTATTTTTATTTTATTTTTTTAAATTTTATATAGGTACATACACGTAGAACCCTAGTATATATATTAATATTTAAAATATTTAAATATTTAATTCACGTACGTTCTACATAATAAAAAATACCTGTATACACACACTCACACTATACTAATATGTACATTTTCTTTTGCTTCTTTCTTTTTTTCACTTTGTTTTTTAGTTTATTAATAAACCTTAAAATTAATTAAAATTTTTTATTTTTAATTTTTTTTTCTTCAATTTAATGTCAATTTTACACATTACATTATAAATTATTTTAAAAAAAAAATTTAATTTTGAAAATAGTAAAAAACCATCTGTGATATGTACCAACAAGCCACAATCACAAATTCACAAATACGAAACAAAGTACAAAATACAAAATATCAATCACTGTCCACTTTTCAATACGACGGTCGACGATAATGATAAAAAAAACAACAAATATAAATAAATGCTACATGGCAAAGCAAAAGCAATTAGCATTGGCATCTATTTATGTTTCATTCCATTACAAAATAAATGAATTGTTGAATAGGTTCCACTCAATTCAAATCCACTTCACTTTACATCAAAACCTTCTATATTATCAAGCCGTGCTGTGGTTGTCAACACTAACACAATCAAAGCAAATAGAAGTGTTGTTTGTCAAACTGCAAACTGTCACTTCTGTCAGTTTGTAGTGTATTTTATATGGAGTTGGAAGTGTTATTTGGTTTTTCTTAAATAAAATAGTGAATTATTATACAATAATAATAAAAATAATAATAAAAAAATAATAAAAATTAAAATAATATAATGCAAATAATTTAATAATAATTGAAACAGTGAAATCGATTTGCAAAAATAATTTATTTATATAGAAATTCAATTTTTTACATTATAACCTTAAAATGCATACAAAGAGGCTTATAAAATTCAATTAATAATTTCATTTGTAGTGTAGTGTAAAAATAAATATTAAAAATTATAAAATAAATTACAATAATAATGGAATAATTAAAACAAAAATATTTGTGTAAAAAAATTTTAATTTATGATTATAACAACAACCTTAGTGTATATACATATGTATGTTGCACTGTGTATTTGTTTATCTGTATAAATCAACATTTTGAATTTCCATGATGAAATGGCTCGCAATATAAAACTATGTACATATATAGAAATTTTAAAAAAATTAATATAAATTATGAATTTAAATCATGCAATTCGATCAAAATAATTACATTTTTTATGTACTTGCCTAATCTAAATTATTCCATATGTACATCGTTTAGTTTTACATATTAATCTATTTTACTGAAAATAAAGGAAAAGTGTGTTGTTAATAAGTATTTTATATAAATATTGATTATAAATTTAATAACTGATTTAATAAAATAAATCATTTTACTTACTTCAGTTTTATTTTAACTTTTTTTCCCTGGTTTTAAACGTTTTTCTAACTTTATACACTTCCATTATTAGTACTAGCACTACTATTTTGACAGATAAACGAGAATGTAAACAAAATAGCCACACTTCTATTTAATACATACAAAACACTAGTTCATGGCTTTTGTATAGAAGGTTTTGCTTTACATCTATTGACAAATGACAATACTAAAAAAAACCGAACCATGACGGAAAGAAGTACATAAAACTATAAAACTATTTGAAATCAAATAAGGAAAAAATTGTAGCTTGGTCTCTTCGCTGACTTCTTTGAAAAAGTAAAAAAATTTAGTTAATTTTTTCCTGGATTATCAAAAGTCTGATGTCTGTTGTATTTTCGAGAATGACTTAATTCGAGTAAAACTTAATTTTTACTGATTCCTATTGCATTTTTTAGAACAAACATAATGAAATTTGAATTTTGTTTTGATAAAAATTAAAATTTAACATTTAGAGAGAGTTTATGTGAACAGTGAACACATACCTTAACTATATTTGAAATGTTCCAATTGTTTTTGTTTCCAAATTTATGTTTGTTTTTATATTTATTTTCAACTCCATCCATATTCATTTTGACCCATTTCCGAACGCTTCATACATATATGTTTTGTTGTTAACAAAATTGATAAAAATACAAAACGAAAATTCATTTGCATTCACATTTCATATTTCATTCTACACAATAAATAAACATGTGCGACTGACGTTTGTTATTCAATTTCGTTTTGTTGTTTTTGTTTGAATTTCTCATTCCTTTTCATTTGTTTGATTTTGATTTAACTTTTGGTTTGATGCTAGCAAGTAGTAAGTGAGTAGTAGTAGTGCTAGACAATAGAATATAGTATAGACTGCTAGCTAGCTGCTTGTTAATGCTAGTTAATTTTAGTAAGCAATTGAAGATTGAATTGAACAGTGAGTTATGGTGACGAAAGGATTTTGAACAGAATTCAATTTATTTCTTTTTAATAACATGAAATAAAATAAAATTCTTTTAATTTTATTTTCATTATTTTCGTTTATTTTGTTTTCACTTAAAAATAGTATTATAAATAGTAAAAGTGATTTCACATAGAAATTCGTATTCACTTTATTTTTTTCAATTACAATCATTGAAGAAAAAAATGTGTTTTTGATAATTTGTGAGGAAAACGTGAAGGCTATATAAGCTTATGATTTGATCAATTGACAAGGTGTTATATTTTTATTTATTAATCGATTAATTCTTACATTAAAATCAATTATTTTAATTTTGAAAAAAGGGAAAATCATCGAAAAAAGTAAGTGTACCAATTTTTTGTATGTATATATATACATAATGTGTTATGTGTGTAAAATGTGTAGAATGTAGGTTAGAATGTAACAAGAAAATTTTTTAATATTTATATAATTTTTCATTTTGCTGTTTTTGCATTTATTGTTTATTCAAATGATAATTATTTTAAAACAATAATTACTCAATTTATAAATCAGATTAGCATACATTTAACACATTCATGCAAATTTAAGTAACGTGCAAATAAAAAAGATTAAAATACATACTGTGCATAATAAGCATTAGACATCATATTATTAACGATACAACCAAGCTAGAACCAGAAAAATTTTTGATTTTTCTGTACATGTACACGAACGACTGTACATTAAATATTTATTCACGTTCACGTGCCTAATCGAATAGGAGTAGCTTTCATTGCTTTATTTAGTTGCACAAGTTCAAGGTTTAATTCACTTCTTTTTTTTTTTTTTTTTTTTTTTTTTTTTTTTTTTTTGCAAAACACTAGAGGTGTATCAATTTTTATTTTCTATGACTACCAATTATATTATGTGTATGTATAACACACATACGTACCATTATTTGCACTTCTAAAAAAAGCAAATCTAATGACTATAATAGGTCCACAAATGTTCAAGGATTTTCATTTATCTTCTTTTCTATTTTGTTTTACTTTTATATATTTTTTTCTCTTGAAAATGATTATTTTTAAAAGCCTTGAAGTAGTATAATTCTTAAATTTTTAATTTATCTAAACATAAAGAACAAATATAAAAGACATAAAACTAAAGATAAGGTATCTATTTATTATCTAACATCATTAAAAATTTTTAAGCATCTTTTCATCATCTTGAACATTAATTATTATCTTGTATTTTATTCCTAACGTTTTCATGTTATTCTGAATAGATTGAAAATTATGAGAAATTATCATGAATAGGTTACATACATATGTACATATATTGTCATTGTACAATGAATGAAAAAAAAAAAAATTATTTAATCAATAATGAAATAAGGACATTTCAATTAAAATAACTGATAGATACCTACTTTGTATTGCATTCAATAAATAATACAAAAAAAATCAAATTATGATGCCTTTTAGGATATTGAAAATAATCCAAAAACAAAATCATATAATAACGAATTTTGCTACAAAATTAAAACTTTGTGCAAAAAAGGATAAAGCAATAGGTATGTACATATATAACAAAATTGAATAATAGGTACAGAAAAAAAAATTACATAATAATAGTTGGCAAAACATTCGTTGTAAAAACTTCAAATTGTCAATCAAAGAAAAACAAATCATTTTTTGTTTGTAATGCGAAATTTTTAAAACAATCAACCAATTGAATACATGAATGTCAGTTAATTAGATTCGACTAAAAAAGAATTTTCTTTTGTAAGAAATTGAATTAGCAGTGGCACTTGAATTATTATTTTATTCTAAAACAATCACTCACGCTAATTCTTATTTAACAATTCTATAATTTTTTCCTATTTATTTGTGAACTACATTAGGAATATAAATAATAATTTATAATATCAACTCCCTATGATAAACTTATATGTGTTTATTCACATACACACATACAAACAATAGGAAAATTTTAACGTGCTTTAGCATTCACATCATCATATCCACACTTTTCCTTATCGAGTTCTTCACGTTATTTTATGTTGTTTTCGTTTTTGTTTCTTATTACTACTTATTTTTTTGTTTCGTGAGTGCTGTATTTATTTATTTTCATAATGCACGAAATATAGGTATTAGTTTTCTGCCTTTTTGGGGTTTTTTCTTTTTGTACTCATTCACCTTATTCATTATTTTTAGCATTATACTAGTGGTGGATAAATACACATATAAATACATTATATCATATTCATTTAATACTCATAGTTTTATACAATACAGGGTTTGTTTACTTCCTTATACTACAGTTATAGTAAAAAATATAATAACTTAGATTCTTTTTAAATGTGAATAAATTTGTTTATTATTAAGGTCGTTAGAAAAAAAAATATACACATAATTTTATTATATTTATTTATACGTATACATACGTGTGTAGGTTAGTAGTGAATAGTGATAGAAAAATAGAATATTTGTAATTTGTACCTTGAGTGTATAGGGTGTTCCACTTCAATGCAATATACGAAATAAGAAATGTACACTATATTACTCCTTTAAGTATACCAATACTAATTTAATTTCACATATTCTTCTTAATTGAGTTTAGCTTAAAATTTTCGGAATATTATCCTCATCCAAGTATACATTGAGAAATAGCTCTATGAAGTGTATAATAATTTTGTTTTTAAAGTACATACATTGAAGTGGAACTCACTGTATTATTCGTTTTTCTTCCCTCACACAATATTGTTAAATTATGTACATCATTTATTATTTTTTTATTAATTTTTTAAAAAAATATTTCCAACACATTTCCCTATGATGTATTTTATAGTTATGTTTCCTTTTCTAAAACAATATTAGTTTTCTTACTTCTTTTAAAAATGAAAAATATAAATCTATATTTTTGAATATATTCGTAGATACAAAATGTTAAATGTTAAAAAGTAAAGAATTTGTGAAATATTTAAAAAATAAAAATACAAAAATACAAAACTAGGGAAATTTTATAAAATAAATGGAATCAACATCGAAACAAAATTATGTTGAATTCATTACTACAACAAATGATACTGCTTCAAATAGTAGAACTAAGATAATTAAAAACACTCCTACTAATCGACAGAAATTAATATTTCATCATCGTTCTAATAATTTTAATAATTACGATTATTATCAGAATTTTCCTTCGAAAAAATTCAACAATAATATTAATAATAGCAAAAAGAAATTTCCTACACGAACATCTTCACTTTATGAGATATCTTCATCAACGTCATCATCATTATTATATAAAGATTCAATTGATAATTATGATAATGATGATATAATAAAAAATATTGTATGCCTTTCGCCTACTTCATCGTTATCATCATCATCATCACCACCTCCACCACTACCACAACTGTCTTCACTATCAATCATCAGAAATGGATATCATCGAAATAATGATGGCAACTATCGTAAATTGTAAAAAGAAAATTATTACTCGTTTATTTCCTTTACTTATTTTTTTGTTGTGTTTCTTCACATTTTTATTTTTATTTATTCACTTGAATAACTATAAAAGAAATTAATCTTAAACTTTTTTTTTTTCATTTTCTAAAAAAATATTTTATTTAGTTCATCTTATAATCGGCAACATAATTTATTTCGTGATACTTTAATAACACAATATTCACCACCAAAAGATATGACATCAATAGTAGAAAGGAGGTCAGGATCGTCATCAATTGAAAAAGAAACAAATGCAATAATGGCAACACAAACACCAACAACGACAACACCAGCAACAAAAAAAGAGAATTTTCATCAAACAAATAATAGTGGTACTATATTACGAGAGAAAATTTATAATAATGAATTTTCAACAAATGGTGCTTCAAATAATAATGAATTTTTATCATCTGGATCATCATCTTCACCTTCATGGTTGCTTTATGATGATATTGATGCAGTTAAAGGTAAAATGAAAATAAAGTCATCTAGTCAACAACAACAACAACAATTTTCATCGGAAAAAAGTAACTGTTATTCTCATCGTGAATATCAACATCATTCTCAACAAAATCAAAAATATCCTGAATTAACAGGCAGATATCGGCATTCAGAAAGTGAAAAAGAATCACCAACGATAACAACATTAAATTCTAAACGTACAATTGGTATACGTACTAGAAGTGAATCAGAACCAAATGATATTTGCAATATGAAATATTGGTCATCAAAAAATGGGGAAACAGCACATACAGATGTTGTTGACGAGGTAAAGCTTATGAGGATGAAATGCCAGTAGTAGATAATTACTCCTTTTTTTTTATTTATAGAAATTGTCAAAGCGAACCAGTGATGAACAACGTCGTTTTGTAGAAATAGAAAGACATCAATATTCATCATATAAACTGCCACCAAAACATCCACAGCATGAAAATGTGACTAATAAGAGAACGATGACACCATCTCCTCCAATAACACCCCCTCGAGTATCGATTTACACAAAATCGTCTAAATCTCCGGGAATTATAAGAAAAACAATATCAACACGTTCGCAGTCATCAAGTGCTAACATCAGTCTCATTAAAAATGCCCATTGCCTGAAATCGTCTCACATTTCAAATCGTGTAAACAATAGTAATGGTTATGGTTCACCACGACGACGACGTTCAAATAATAGTACAATTGTTGCATCAACCAGACGATGTAGAACAAAGTCACCTTCGCCAACTTACACAAAGGGTAATAATAAATATTACGGTTCAACTGCTATTTCATCGGCTGTGACATTTCGTAAAGCAAAATCAGTAACACCACCTCCAAAACTGACACGACATCATCAGTCAATGATATCATCATCACTGCCACCATCTAATGATTTTGTTACATTGTTAAAATGTAGTAAAAAATCATCACAGTCTTCCGTCCCTCCATTTCTTAATTTAGCCAAATATGGTTCAGATAATGAGAATGATGAAGATGACGATGATGATTTCGATAACGGTAAGTTTGGAATATATTTTTGAAATAATAGAAACAACATTTTGATTTTTACGATTTTTACAGATCTCAATGATGATGATGATAACGATAATGATGATGATGATTTGAATTCATCTTCAGATTCAGAAAACGGTTACCGCGCTCACGCATATGTTAGTAATTTTGAAAAGTCCTCTTCAACTTCATCATTTCAATGTTCGGCAAATAATGCAAATGTAATTGATACAACCATTAATTATGTACCACCATCTTGCCCGCTAGTACCAAGTTTATTTCCAAATGTTCCACCATATTTAGCGTTTTCAACGGATAGTGAAAAAGGACCACAATTACCACAACAAGTTCACAAAATATTAAAATGGAAATTAACAACAATAATGCCAAAAGTTGTGCGACGAATATTAATTAATTCTGGATTTCGTTTATTAAAAAGTATGAAAAGAAAAAGCAAAAATTAAAAAAATGTATATTTTGTTTATGTTTTTGTATTTCTCATTTGTAGAAACAAATGATTGGATGGGTACATGGGGTAAACATATGAAAAGTCCATGCTTTCGTGCAATTCGACCGTATCAAAAAATCAATCATTTACCTGGTTCATTTAAGATTGGTCGAAAAGATTCATGTTGGAAAAATTTACAAATACAAATGATTAAACACGGCAAAAAAGAATTTGGGTTTATGCCAAAGTAAATTGAAATTGAAAATAAAAAATCTTTAAAAATTATATATTTAAAAAATTATATATTTTTAGAACTTATATTATACCACAAGATTTAAAAATACTGAGAAAATCTTGGCCAAAATACGCACAAAAAAATTTTAAATGGATTATAAAGCCACCGGCAAGTGCTCGTGGTACTGGAATTAAGGTTGTGAATCGATGGTCACAAATACCAAAAAGAAAACCAATTATTGTTCAAAAGTATTTTTTAGTATTATATTTTCGAATTTGAATTAATTATAATTTATTATTTTTAGATATATTGAAAGGCCATTTTTAATAAATGGTAGTAAATTTGATCTCAGGCTTTATGTGCTTGTGACATCGATAAATCCTTTACGTGTTTATTTATATCATGATGGACTTGTTAGATTTGCATCAGGTATTTGCGCTATCAATTCTTTAATTTTTAGACAATTTAAAAATTTTTTTTATTCTTTTATATTGAAAAGTGAAATATAGTGAAAAATCAGACACATTAAGTGATCGTTGCATGCATCTAACAAATTATAGTATTAATAAATTTTCATCGAATTATGCTAAAAATGAAGATGTATATGCTTGTCATGGTCATAAGTGGACAATCAAATCATTATGGGCATTTTTTGAAAAGCGTGGTATTAATACAAATCGTTTATGGACTGCATTTCGTAATCTGATATTGAGAACGTTGTTAGCTGGTGAAAGTGCAATCAATGCAATGATTAAATTAAATGTTGAAAGTAAATATAATTGCTTCGAATTATTCGGTTTTGATATACTATTGGATTCAGAATTAGTACCATGGCTATTAGAGGTGAATATATCACCATCATTACATTCTGAATTACCATTAGATTTACACGTGAAAGCTCCATTAGTTCAAGCTGTTTTAAATACGGCATTATATCATGTATGTATTATGTCTAATTTATCTACATTGTTGAGAAATTTAAATTTTTCATTAATTTGTCAAAAATAGATACCACCAAAATTGTCAACAGATCAACAAAAAGAACTCTTGAATCGTCATGGATTACAGGGTCCATTATGTTTTGATAAACGTTTATATGTAACATACTTATCACGTGCTGAAAAATTAAAACATCAACAATTCACAAGAAAATCTTTAGAAGACAGAGATGAGGTAAGCTGATAAGTAATAAATAAGATAATTTTTAATTAAATATTTTCTATTTTCCAATTCTTGATTTTGTTTCTTCAGTATTTAGATGATATTCTAGAAAATTTAACACCAGATGATATACGCTGTTTAATAACAACTGAAGATGAATTATCACGTTGTAAACCATTAGAACGTATATTTCCAACACAATATACGTACAAATATTTAAAATATACAGAACAACCACGCTATTATAATCGTTTACTAGATGCGTGGGAAAATAAATATGGAAAGAATCGTTTAGATGGTATAAATTTATTAAAAGATTTATGTGAACAAAAATTACACTTGGATATACCACCAGTACCAATGAGAAAGGTAAGAAATTTAATACTACATTTAAATGAATTTTATATTAAACAAAAAAATTCTATATGACATTTATTATTTTATTAATAATTTAATTAATTGGTTAAATATGAAATTAATATGTTATGGAATGAGAATTTTTCCTAAACATTTTGTTTTTTTTTTTTTTGTTTTATCAAAGTTTATTGGGTGGGTAATACATTTGAAAGTATTTAGTTAAGTAGATTCATAAAAGAAAAAAATATTTCATTATTTTAAAATTGATAATGGGGGAACAATTTCTATTGTACTTTTTTTATATTTGTGTTTTTTGGTTTTACTTCTTTCACTGTTTTTATCTATTTTGTTGATTTTTAATTATCTTTTGTTTTTTGAATTTTTTTCAAAGTTTATATTTCACAAAAATGTTAAATTTTATTTATATTAAGTAAATTTAATTTTATTGTTAAATTGTTGCAAATTTTATTTAATATTTTTTTATTAAATTTTTTTAATATGAGGAATTTAAAAAAAAAAAAAATCAGACAATACAAAAATTATATTTGATAGAAAATAATTAATTAAATGGATTTAATCTAAAAAAAAAAAGTGATAACACTAAAGGTGCTAAATTTTTACTATACAAAAACTAATAAGATAAATGAAAAAATACCACTTAAATTTAAAAAAAGAAAACGAAAAATAAAATTTGTTCTGTTTTTTATTGTTAATTCCGAGGACATATGGCGAGCATTACGTTATATTTACTGGAGATGTCGTTCTATATTCTGTCGTAAGTTCGTCATTTCCATTAAAACCAAAAACAAAATTCATAAAGAAAAACAGTATATGTACCAAAATCTTTACATACAAATAATAAATTTCATTTTTTTTAAAAAAACCTACTACATATTATACATACAATTTTTTTTTAATAAATTGTATTTTTTTTAGTGATATTACATAATATATTGAGTGGTTTGTTCTTTAAGAAAATAATCATAATTACGACTATAAAAAAATTTGTTTACTATTTGTTGTCTTAGAATTAAAAATAGAATTTGATTATATAAATTCGAGTACTTATATTAATGATAACAAAATTCCCTTACATTTTTAGAAAAATGTGTTTTAATTCCCATTCTTAATTAAATAAAATTTATATTTTATAAAGAAAATTTATAAAAGAAAATCAAAATTTTTCTATTTCTTATAATTTTCTTATAAAATAATTTTAGTGTAATAATAAAAATGATAATAAATTTGTTTTACATATAGTAAGTAGAAATTGAGTGAAGTTTTTCCCTTTAGTTTAATAACTGAAATCAAAAAAAGGACTGTGAATTTAAATAATTTTAAAAATGGTATATAAATACCATTTAAAAAAATTTGAATTTTTGTATTTTTAGAAAATAATCTAGATAATATTTAAGTAATCCAATTTTTAATTTCAAAATATAATAGATTGCATTTATTTTTTGTGTATTATTATTATACTTAAAAGTTGTACATAATGTACTCATTAGGAAATTTTCCTTTTTAATTTTTTTTTTATTTTTTTAGTTAAATTAACAATTTATTGATAGAATTATTTATTTTATATTTGAAAAATTTGTTCAAATTAATAAAATATTGTTTTCACAAATTTATTTAATTTTACGTATTTATTATTTTATTTTTTATTTTTTTATTTTTTACTCCTGTGTCATTGATTTCTTTTATTTTTCTAATTACTAAATTTCAAAGGAAACAATAATTTCCATTTAAATCTCATTTTAACATTAGATCAAGTTTTTTTTTTTACTTTCATCTTTCACTTGTACATTTAAAAAAAATGTTGTTCATTATATAATCATAACACAGACAATTATTTTTAAACAAAATTAAACGTGATAAAGATAAAGCAATAGAACATAAAAACAAAACAGCAACAAAAAAACAAAAACAAAAACAAAATTTATATGTATATTACAGGATTACATCGTCAAATTGCTGAAATGGATAATAAAATCTTAATAATAATGGCTGTCATTAGTTTATTTTTAGTATTCATTATTATTAAAATAATTATATACATTAATTAAATTAATTAAAAGAAAAAAAAAAAAAACTTTTCTTAGAAATAGTTATATTAGCAAAATATAAAATCAAAAAAAAATTTTTTTTTAAGGTAACAAATTTAAAATTTAGCTAAAAATCAAAAATAAAAAATGTATTTTTTTCTATAAAATAATAAACAAAAACAAATTTAAAAAAAAATATACATATAAAATTAAAATAAAATACGTAATAAAATTTTTATGCTGCATTAGATGAGTGATTCCAGAAGTCAATGCGGTTAATTCCATTTTTTGATGTTGCGTGATTTTTGTAAATTTTTAAAAATATTTTTTAATAATATTTTTTTACACGTTAAATGATTTTGAAAGTTATTGTATTCAAAATATAAAATTTTTTAAATATTTTTTTATTAATTCAACCATATTGGCTTCTGAGCCACTTATATTTGATTAAAGCAATATTGTATAAATTTAATTTTATTGTTGTAATTACATATTTTTTGATAAAAGTAACATAACATTTAGCGTATTCAAAAAAAAAAGCAACTTAAATCATAAATTTAATAATGTGAAAAACATAAGAAAAAAAAACAATTTAATTATTTTTATATACGTAATGTGAAAAATCAAAAAATTTCAATTATTTTGAGATAAAAAAAAAAACGAATTATTTATACATGAATGCGATTCGTAATTACAACATACATATTTCTACATTTGTATTGTGCTATTGAAATAATCTATTATACTACAAAAAAAAAAAAAAAAAAAAAAAAACAAAACAAAAATGATTATAAAAGTTTTAATCACTCATAATATAATATAGATTCTACATTTGTAATGAAATGTAAGTGTATTTTTAGAAATATATATTTTCTAAATTATTTTCTGTTTATTTAAAAAAAGTGAGACACGAAACCATTTTGCAAAATCGTTATTTTTAAAACTTGAATTTTTAATTTATTTCAATTTTTTATTACATCATTTTGTTAAAAATTCTTTCCCCGGCATGAGACTTATCTCAGAGAAACTTGGTTGTTTAATTCATTCAAATAAAATAAAAATATAATTTTTAAAAATTATTACAATAAGCATGAGCTCCTTACTACTTAAAAAAAAAAAAAAAAAAAAATTATTGCTATTGCTATTTAATACCAATTATTAAAGAAAAAGTCATTTATAAATTTTTGAAAATATGGTTTTGTTTTTTAAAGTTATTTTTCCTTGTTTTAAAACTTTCGTTAATATTGGACAATTAGGTTTTATGTTGTTTAAAAAATTTGTATTTTCTTTTTGTTTTTAATTAAAAATTGCTCGCCATATAAGAGTTGTTTTTAAAAAAAATTCCGGCAAAAGGCAAAAATAAAAATGAAATTCGATATTTTTGTAAATATGTACATTTGACAAAATTTTTAAATTTTAGAAATTATAATATTGCCAATTGGAAATTATAACATAAATTTTAGATAAAATACGAATATAATAGATTATTTAGAAAAATTCGATTTTTAGATAGAAAGTAGTCGATTAATTCATTCTTATTTTTCGTAAATGGAAAGAGATTATATTTTCTTTCTATTTTTTCTGTTTTGTTAATTAGTTGTATATTTTGTTTTTAAATTTTATTTTATATTTCTTTAATGCTTAATTAAAATTATTTAATCTTTCTCTGATTTTTGCATTTTTGTTTTTTAGTTATGAAATTTTATAAAATTAAAAATTTTTTACAATATTTATTTTCCTGAGCTTATGATAAAATTACAATAATTTTATATTCTCACTAGATGTCTTATTAATTTTGATAAAAATTTCAAGTTAAAATTTTTTGAAAAATTAGTATAAAATATCTAGTATATGTGATGGTACCTTACTTATGTAGATTTTTTGATTTGATTAAATAAAAAAATAAATAAACAAAAACAAGACAATTATTTTCTTTTTTATGCTGTTATAATTCAGTGATTTTCAACCTTTTTCTCTTAAAAAAATTAGATAACACACTATAAAAGCCTAATGGAATACTATTGTGTCACAGAACAGTGGTTGAAAATCATTGCCTTAGAGATATTCATGCTTTTATTTTTTATTAGTAGTTTTTATTATTATTTGAAAAATTTTATGTTCCTTTATTTTAATTTTTCTGTTGATAATATTGGTCATCATTCAAATATTAATATAGCCAATAAAAATTAGGACTCGAACGTTGATGAGACGAGGAATAATGAGAACAGCAACTTCATCGTCATCGACAGCAACAGTGAAATCTTACTTGGCTTTAACAACAACAATAAAATCAATCAAAAAACGAAACAACAAAAAATCATCAACAATCAAAGCAGAAATATTAACAAAATTGAAAAATCTTCAAAAAAATTCACCAAAATTAACAACAACAACAACAACATTGTCAACATCAACACCAACGGCTCCAACATGAAAGTGAATAAAAATCGTAATACAAACGATATTAATGATAATATGATCATTAATGGTTATACGAATAACTCAGAAATTATTTTAGTAAATTAATGAAGATTATAATAAAACAAATAAAAAAAAAAAAAAAACAAAAATCATCTTTGCCTTGTTCTATTTTAATTCGTATCATTCAAATTTAGTAAATTAATAATAAAATTAAGACTTAGAATAATGATCACAACAAAATATAAAGCAAAAAACTCGATGGTAGTGTTAAAGTTTTATTCTTGAATTTTTCTTGATAAAATAAAAATGTAATTAAATTTTTTAAAACTCAACGTACAAGAATGATATTAGTGAAATTCTTTCTTAATATAAAAAAAAACACAATTTTTAATGTAATGATGTGTCGTCATCACTATTAAAGTTTTTCTTTGCAGCGACGTATATAATATGTTTAAGACTGATTTAATTGTGTTCTTAATGCATACGAATATTTCAGAGCAAATTAATATTAATTATGTAATTGTTTTTTTTTCTTTTTTTTAGAATCACTTATGAACTACTTATTAACGTGTCCATTTTATGTTACATTTTATAAAGTTTATATGAACCGCATATAATATTAAAATGTTGTGATTTTAAATTTCAAATAAACGAAAGTAAACAAAAACTAAATAACAATTAGATAAAATATAATGAATTTACAATTATGATTTCTTAATAAAAGGAAATATATATTTTTATGATTACATATTTTAATTTTTTTTTGTAGTATTTATTTTATAAGCAATAAAAAGCTTATAGGACGTATTACTTAATTTTTCTCTTCATTTTATTTTTTTAATTTTTTTAAACATTACAGTTATTCATCAGTTCCTTGTTAATAAGAAATAAAAAAAAAAACATTTTTTTATACTTTCCCTTTTTTTTTAAATATTTTAATTAATTTAATTTTAAAATATATCCACATTTTATATATTTTTAAATATGTAATTGAATTAATTGTAAAGAAAACAAAGAAAATATAAAATAAAAAACAAGGAAAATAATGTTATATTTAAAATTTAGTTTTTAAAATGCAAAATAATTTTATTATAATAATAATGTATGTATACGCACACACACAACACAAAAAATAGTTAATTATAAATTTTATGAAGAAAAAAGAAAAGTTATTTCAAGTAGTAAAAGTGGAAAGAAAAAAATATATATATTAAAAATTTAAATAAAATTAAAATTTGTTCTATAAAATACATGAATTTTATTTTTTCAAATATAAAGTTTCTAATTAAATCAATCGATACATATTTAAATAGATTACTAGCCAAAAAAGAAGGAAATTTTTAATGCAGTACGTTTATGTGACATGAACTTATCTTTAAAATTGCAAGACTTAAATTGCTCACCCATGTATGAATGAAAATTTTTACTTGTAAGTTTTTTGAATAATTTTAATTCCTTGAACAAAAAATTTTTTTGAATGTATTTTGAGGATCAAAATCTATTTATATACGAAATTTTCAACTGATTTGGTTTTTGCTATGTGACAAATTTTATAAAATTCAAAATAGATTATATAATAGATTGAAGGGGTTTCAATTTATCACGATACATTGCTTTTGAAAAAAAAATAGCTGATATTTTGCGAACACAAAATAACTCGAATCCTTGGAAATTACACATTTTTTGAAAATAAAGGCAACCAAAATAATACACAATATTTCTTTAAATGAACAGTATAGTCCAAAATAAAAAATACTTTGTTAACATAGAGATAGTTCTTTTCTCTTAACAATAAAGACAAATTATGGTTTGTATTTTTATTACATAGTTTTTTTCTTTATTTAATTTCAATAACATGCAAAAACAATATTTCAGAAAAAAAATATATTTTTCTTATTTTTCATAATAAATACACAATATCGTTTTAATAATTATAATAATAGTAATAAAATAAAATAAAATGAAAATCGAGATAATAGCAAAATATTTTTGTTATAAAATCTTTATGTGTTTTATGTAGAATAAATTTAATGTAAATTTAAGGCGATAATTTGCAATCTTTCATTTAATATTTAATATAATTTTTTTATTTTTTCAACTGTAACTGTGCCTTGATGATTAGCACGACCAATGAATAATGAACCAGCTGGTGGGGCCTTTGGTGGTATATTGGCACCTTGTAACAACCTGGAATCAACTAAAAAGTAAAAAAAAATATTTTGTTAAAATTTGAAACGTAATATATATTTTAGTGTTGTTTTATACTTTGCCGGAGTTAAAGCTCCTTCGTACGTGCAATATAAATTTGTTCTTCACTTGCATCAACTCCACCTTCTAGAGCTTCTGGTGGAATAGCTCCTGAACGAGCAGGTACCCAAATACCTGGTCATCTGCCCAACCGGTTGTTGGTATCAGCTTTGTTTTTCACTTCCTCATTCATTTCTTTTTTGGTGTATACCGTATAACCTTCACTAGAGTTTTTAATTCATTATCTATATATTGTATATTATATACACTATCGGCGTCAGCTTTCTTCTTTAATTCATCTTTGTCAGCTTTTTTGTCTAATACTGAGTTCACATAAGTAGAAATATCAATTTCCTTATCAAAAGTCTTCTAGTATAGTATCAGAAATTTTTTCCTCATTGCCTGTGTCTCTGTTTATGTGTTTTGCATATATTATTAAGATGCCATCACTTGCATCTAAAGTGTATTTATCCCCTACACCGTCGCTTAAGGTTATAATTTTAATATTGTTTAAACTTTTTTAACTTCTTTATATAATATATGAAGTATTTTATTCATCGGGTTACTTTTGATAAGATTATTTAAATAATTTGTTTTATTTCCTTCTTTATCAAAACAAAGATCATGCAGTTTTTCAAAAGTAGAACATATATTAAGTCCTACTCTATCTAATATCTTAGATAAATTTTTTGGTGTAAAGAGACCTTTCTCGGCTAAAAAGTGATTTAAATAATTTTTTTTATTAAAACAAGATTCATGAAAATTTACTAAAATAGAAGAGGCATTATTTCCTGCCATGGATAATATTTTTGATAAATTACTCGTTGTAAAACCTGCCCTATAGAAATCATTTAAAAGCTGTGTTCTATTTCCTGCCCCATCAAAACAAACATTATGAAAATCTCTTAAAGCAGAATAAATATTAGCTCTTGCTCCATGTAATATACTACATAAATTATTCGGCGTAAAACTTTCTTTCTCATCTAGAAAATGGTACAAATATTTTTTTGTTCCTCTTACAAAACAAAAATCGTGGAATTCTTCTAGATTGTCTGCTGTCCCACTCAATATATTGCATATATCACCCGGCCTAAAACCTGCATTACAGAAATCATTTAAAACCTCGGTTCTTTCTCCTTTATCATCAAAACAAGCACTATGCAATTTTTTTAAAATAGAAGACGCATGAACTCCTGCTCCGCATAACATACAGGATAAGTTACCAGGCTGAAAACCTGCATTATAGAAATCGTCTAAAAGTTTGGTTCTTTTCCCTTTGTCGTTAAAGCAGAAACTATGTAATTTTTCAAAAGCATATCGAGCATTGGCTCCTGATCCACTTAATATACCTGATAAGTTATGTATTGTAAAATCATTTTTCTTAACAAAATGCTTTAAATGCTGTTTTTTATTTCCTTGCTCATCAAAAAAAGTACTATATAGGTCTTTAAAAGCTTTTACAGCATTAGCTCCTGTTCCATGTAAAATACTGGATATATTAGTCAAATTTATTTCTTCTTTTTCTAGAGTTTTTAAATACTGTCTTTTCTCTCCTTCTGCATCAAACCAAAGATCATATAAGCTTTTAAAAGCTTTTGCAGAATTAGCTCCTGCCCCACTTAAAATACTGGACATATTAGGTAGATTTATACCTTCTCTTTCTAAAGTTTTTAAATATTGTTTTTTGCTTCCTTCTGCATCAAACCAAAGATCATATAAGTCTTTAAAAGTTTTTGCTGCATTAGATCCTGCCCCACTTAAAATACTGGACATATTAGATAGACTTATTCCTTCTTTTTTTAGAGTTTTTAAATATTGTGTTTTATTTCCTTGCGTGTCAAACCAAAGCTCATATATGTCTTTAAAAGCTTTTACGGCATTTGCTCCTGCTCCATTTAACATACTGGATATGTTAGCTAGACTTATCTCTTCTTTCTCTAGAGTTTTTAAATATTGAGTTTTATTTCCTTGCGTATCAAACCAAAGTTCATATAAGTCTTTAAAAGCTTTTACAGCATTAGCTCCTGTTCCATGTAAAATACTGGATATATTAGTCAAATTTATTTCTTCTTTTTTTAGAGTTTTTAAATACTGTCTTTTCTCTTCTTTTGCATCAAACCAAAGATCATATAAGCTTTTAAAAGCTTTTGCAGCATTACCTCCTGCTCCACTTAAAATACTGGACATATTAAGTAGATTTATACCTTCTCTTTCTAAAGTTTTTAAATACTGTTTTTTGCTTCCTTCTGCATCAAACCAAAGATCATATAAGTCTTTAAAAGTTTTTGCTGCATTAGATCCTGCCCCACTTAAAATACTGGACATATTAGCTAGACTTATTCCTTCTTTTTCCAGAGTTCTTAAATATTGTGTTTTATTTCCTTGTTCATCAAACCAAAGGTCATATAAGTCTTTAAAAGCTTTTTCCGCATTAGCTCCTGCTCCATTTAACATACTGGATATGTTAGCTAGACTTATCTCTTCTTTTTCTAGAGTTTTTAAATATTGTGTTTTATTTCCTTGCGCATCAAACCAAAGATCATATAAGTTTTTAAAAGCTTGAGGAGCATTAGCTCCTGCTCCGCTTAAAATACTTGACATATTAGCTGGACTTATCTCTTCTTTTTCTAGAATTTTTAGATATTGTGTTTTATTTCCTTGCGTATCAAACCAAAGATCAAATAAGTTTTTAAAAGCTCTTACGGCATTAACTCCTACTCCACTCAAAGCACCAGACATATTAGCTAGACTTATGTCTCCTTTTTTTAGAGTTTTTAGATATTGTGTTTTATTTCCTTCCGTATCAAACCAAAGATCATATAAGTCTTTAAAAGCTTTTACAGCATTACATCCTGCCCTACCTAAAATACTGGATATATTAGCTAGATTTATTCCTTCTTTTTCTAGAGTTCTTAAATATTGTGTTTTATTTCCTTGCGTATCAAACCAAAGGTCGTATAAGTCTTTAAAAGTTTTTGCAGCTTTAGCTCCTGCCCCACTTAAAATACCGGATATATTAGCTAGATTTATTCCTTCTTTTTCTAGAGTTTTTAAATATTGTGTTTTACTTCCTTCTTTATCAAACCAAAGATCATATAAGTCTTTAAAAGCTTTTACAGCACTAGCTCCTGCTTTACTTAACATACTGGAAACATTAGCTAAATTTATCATTTCTTTTTCTAGAGTTTTTAAATATTGTGTTTTATTTCCTTCTGCATCAAACCAAAGATTATATAACTCTATAAAAGCAACTTTAGCCTTAGCTCCTACACCATGCAAAATACTGGATATATTAGCTAGATTTATTCCTTCTTTTTCCAGAGTTCTTAAATATTGTGTTTTGTTTCCTTGTTCGTCAAACCAAAGGTCATATAAGTCTTTAAAAGCTTTTTCGGCATTGGCTCCTGCTCTACTTAAAATACTGGACATATTAGCTAGACTTATCTCTTCTTTTTCTAGAGTTTTTAAATATTGTGTTTTATTTCCTTCTGTATCAAACCAAAGGTTGTATAAGTCTTTAAAAGCTTGAGGAGCATTAGATCCTGCTCTACTTAAAATACTGGACATATTAGTTAAATTTACTCCTTCTATTTTCAGAACCTCTAGACATTTTTTTCCTTCTTCTTCAATTAAAAAATCTAAAAATCGATTAAACCTAGGTGTCTCTTCTCTACCAGCAACACTTTTAGCAAATTTAGTTTCTTCATTGTGCAGCCTCTTCGATACTATATCACCGTCGTCTAAAACAGAACGCTTCCGTTTTTTAGAGCTAGGATCAGCTTCAGAACTTTCCTTGGCTGGCTGAACTCCTTGAATGACCACTTTGTTCGGATATTTCATGTTATTTACTTAAATATTTCACAGTTATGTGTTAAATATGTACATATGTATATTTTAATATTTTTATTTCATTTTTCATTTATTTATTTATTTTAATTTTATTTTTTTACATTTTATATACACGTATAGCGCTGGTACATGTAAATATCTAAATATTTAAAAATATATAAAAATACTATACTAATATGTGCATTTCCTTTTGCTTCTTTCTTTTTTTTCCACTTTGTTTTAATATATTTAATATTAATAAACCTTAAAATTAATTTAAAATTTTTATTTTTAATGTTTTTTTTGTGCTTTTAATGTCAATTTTACAGATTGATATTATAATGTCAATTTTCAACTGGCATTCAAATCAAAGAGAAAAAAGGATAGAAGATAATTTGACACAAAATCCTAACCTCAAGAAGTTTTGGATATGTGATATGTTTGTGATATTGTTTTTGTGTTTATTAGTAAGTATTGTTGTTTTCAAAATAACTCGAATCCTTGAAAATTACACATTTTTTGAAAATAAAGGCAACCAAAATAATACACAATATTTCTTTAAATGAACAGTATAGTCCAAAATAAAAAATACTTTGTTAACATAGAGATAGTTCTTTTCTCTTAACAATAAAGACAAATTATGGTTTGTATTTTTATTACATAGTTTTTTTCTTTATTTAATTTCAATAACATGCAAAAACAATATTTCAGAAAAAAAATATATTTTTCTTATTTTTCATAATAAATACACAATATCGTTTTAATAATTATAATAATAGTAATAAAATAAAATAAAATGAAAATCGAGATAATAGCAAAATATTTTTGTTATAAAATCTTTATATGTAGAATAAATTTAATGTAAATTTAAGGCAATAATTTGCAATCTTTTATTTAATATTTAATATAATTTTTTTATTTTTTCAACTGTAACTGTGCCTTGATGATTAGCACGACCAATGAATAATGAACCAGCTGGTGGGGCCTTTGGTGGTATATTGGCACCTTGTAACAACCTGGAATCAACTAAAAAGTAAAAAAAAATATTTTGTTAAAATTTGAAACGTAATATATATTTTAGTGTTGTTTTATACTTTGCCGGAGTTAAAGCTCCTTCGTACGTGCAATATAAATTTGTTCTTCACTTGCATCAACTCCACCTTCTAGAGCTTCTGGTGGAATAGCTCCTGAACGAGCAGGTACCCAAATACCTGGTCATCTGCCCAACCGGTTGTTGGTATCAGCTTTGTTTTTCACTTCCTCATTCATTTCTTTTTTGGTGTATACCGTATAACCTTCACTAGAGTTTTTAATTCATTATCTATATATTGTATATTATATACACTATCGGCATCAGCTTTCTTCTTTAATTCATATTTTTTTTTTAATTCATCAGCTTTTTTGTCTAATACTGAGTTCACATAAGTAGAAATATCAATTTCCTTATCAAAAGTCTTCTAGTATAGTATCAGAAATTTTTTCCTCATTGCCTGTGTCTCTGTTTATGTGTTTTGCATACATTATTAAGATGCCATCACTTGCATCTAAAGTGTATTTATCCCCTACACCGTCGCTTAAGGTTATAATTTTAATATTGTTTAAACTTTTTTAACTTCTTTATATAATATATGAAGTATTTTATTCATCGGGTTACTTTTGATAAGATTATTTAAATAATTTGTTTTATTTCCTTCTTTATCAAAACAAAGATCATGCAGTTTTTCAAAAGTAGAACATATATTAAGTCCTACTCTATCTAATATCTTAGATAAATTTTTTGGTGTAAAGAGACCTTTCTCGGCTAAAAAGTGATTTAAATAATTTTTTTTATTAAAACAAGATTCATGAAAATTTACTAAAATAGAAGAGGCATTATTTCCTGCCATGGATAATATTTTTGATAAATTACTCGTTGTAAAACCTGCCCTATAGAAATCATTTAAAAGCTGTGTTCTATTTCCTGCTCCATCAAAACAAACATTATGAAAATCTCTTAAAGCAGAATAAATATTAGCTCTTGCTCCATGTAATATACTACATAAATTATTCGGCGTAAAACTTTCTTTCTCATCTAGAAAATGGTACAAATATTTTTTTGTTCCTCTTACAAAACAAAAATCGTGGAATTCTTCTAGATTGCCTGCTGTCCCACTCAATATATTGCATATATCACCCGGCCTAAAACCTGCATTACAGAAATCATTTAAAACCTCGGTTCTTTCTCCTTTATCATCAAAACAAGCACTATGCAATTTTTTTAAAATAGAAGACGCATGAACTCCTGCTCCGCATAACATACAGGATAAGTTACCAGGCTGAAAACCTGCATTATAGAAATCGTCTAAAAGTTTGGTTCTTTTCCCTTTGTCGTTAAAGCAGAAACTATGTAATTTTTCAAAAGCATATCGAGCATTGGCTCCTGATCCACTTAATATACCTGATAAGTTATGTATTGTAAAATCATTTTTCTTAACAAAATGCTTTAAATGCTGTTTTTTATTTCCTTGCTCATCAAAAAAAGTACTATATAGGTCTTTAAAAGCTTTTACAGCATTAGCTCCTGTTCCATGTAAAATACTGGATATATTAGTCAAATTTATTTCTTCTTTTTCTAGAGTTTTTAAATACTGTCTTTTCTCTCCTTCTGCATCAAACCAAAGATCATATAAGCTTTTAAAAGCTTTTGCAGAATTAGCTCCTGCCCCACTTAAAATACTGGACATATTAGGTAGATTTATACCTTCTCTTTCTAAAGTTTTTAAATATTGTTTTTTGCTTCCTTCTGCATCAAACCAAAGATCATATAAGTCTTTAAAAGTTTTTGCTGCATTAGATCCTGCCCCACTTAAAATACTGGACATATTAGATAGACTTATTCCTTCTTTTTTTAGAGTTCTTAAATATTGTGTTTTATTTCCTTGCGTGTCAAACCAAAGCTCATATATGTCTTTAAAAGCTTTTACGGCATTTGCTCCTGCTCCATTTAACATACTGGATATGTTAGCTAGACTTATCTCTTCTTTCTCTAGAGTTTTTAAATATTGAGTTTTATTTCCTTGCGTATCAAACCAAAGATCATATAAGTTTTTAAAAGCTGTTACAGCATTAGCTCCTGCTCCGCTTAAAATACTTGACATGTTAGCTGGACTTATCTCTTCTTTTTCTAGAATTTTTAAATATTGTGTTTTATTTCCTTCCGCATCAAACCAAAGATCAAATAAGTTTTTAAAAGCTCTTACGGCATTAACTCCTACTCCACTCAAAGCACCAGACATATTAGCTAGACTTATGTCTCCTTTTTTTAGAGTTTTTAGATATTGTGTTTTATTTCCTTGCGTATCAAACCAAAGATCATATAAGTCTTTAAAAGCTTTTACAGCATTACATCCTGCCCTACCTAAAATACTGGATATATTAGCTAGATTTATTCCTTCTTTTTCTAGAGTTCCTAAATATTGTGTTTTATTTCCTTGCGTATCAAACCAAAGGTCGTATAAGTCTTTAAAAGTTTTTGCAGCTTTAGCTCCTGCCCCACTTAAAATACCGGATATATTAGCTAGATTTATTCCTTCTTTTTCTAGAGTTTTTAAATATTGTGTTTTACTTCCTTCTGTATCAAACCAAAGATCATATAAGTCTTTAAAAGCTTTTACAGCACTAGCTCCTGCTTTACTTAACATACTGGAAACATTAGCTAAATTTATCATTTCTTTTTCTAGAGTTTTTAAATATTGTGTTTTATTTCCTTCTGCATCAAACCAAAGATTATATAACTCTATAAAAGCAACTTTAGCCTTAGCTCCTACACCATGCAAAATACTGGATATATTAGCTAGATTTATTCCTTCTTTTTCCAGAGTTCTTAAATATTGTGTTTTGTTTCCTTGTTCGTCAAACCAAAGGTCATATAAGTCTTTAAAAGCTTTTTCGGCATTGGCTCCTGCTCTACTTAAAATACTGGACATATTAGCTAGACTTATCTCTTCTTTTTCTAGAGTTTTTAAATATTGTGTTTTATTTCCTTCTGTATCAAACCAAAGGTTGTATAAGTCTTTAAAAGCTTGAGGAGCATTAGATCCTGCTCTACTTAAAATACTGGACATATTAGTTAAATTTACTCCTTCTATTTTCAGAACCTCTAGACATTTTTTTCCTTCTTCTTTAATTAAAAAATCTAAAAATCGATTAAACCTAGGTGTCTCTTCTCTACCAGCAACACTTTTAGCAAATTTAGTTTCTTCATTGTGCAGCCTCTTCGATACTATATCACCGTCGTCTAAAACAGAACGCTTCCGTTTTTTAGAGCTAGGATCAGCTTCAGAACTTTCCTTGGCTGGCTGAACTCCTTGAATGACCACTTTGTTCGGATATTTCATGTTATTTACTTAAATATTTCACAGTTATGTGTTAAATATGTACATTGTATATTTTAATGTTTTTATTTCATTTTTCATTTATTTATTTATATTAATTTTATTTTTTTACATTTTATATACACGTATAACGCTGGTACATATTAATATTTAAATATTTAATTCACGTACGTTCTACGTAATAAAAAATACCATAAATATTAAAAAATATATAAAAATACTATACTAATATGTACATTTCCTTTTGCTTCTTTCTTTTTTTTTCACTTTGTTTTAATATATTTAATATTAATAAACCTTAAAATTAATTTAAAATTTTTATTTTAATGTTTTTTTTGTGCTTTTAATGTCAATTTTACAGATTGATATTATAATGTCAATTTTCAACTGGCATTCAAATCAAAGAGAAAAAAGGATAGAAGATAATTTGACACAAAATCCTAACCTCAAGAAGTTTTGGATATGTGATATTGTTTTTGTGTTTATTAGTAAGTATTGTTGTTTTCAAAATAACTCGAATCCTTGAAAATTACACATTTTTTGAAAATAAAGGCAACCAAAATAATACACAATATTTCTTTAAATGAACAGTATAGTCCAAAATAAAAAATACTTTGTTAACATAGAGATAGTTCTTTTCTCTTAACAATAAAGACAAATTATGGTTTGTATTTTTATTACATAGTTTTTTTCTTTATTTAATTTCAATAACATGCAAAAACAATATTTCAGAAAAAAAATATATTTTTCTTATTTTTCATAATAAATACACAATATCATTTTAACAATTATAATAATAGTAATAAAATAAAATAAAATGAAAATCGAGATAATAGCAAAATATTTTTGTTATAAAATCTTTATGTGTTTTATGTAGAATAAATTTAATGTAAATTTAAGGCAATAATTTGAAATCTTTTATTTAATATTTAAAATAGTTTTTATTCTTTTGTTTTTATTATTATCATTACTTTTAATTTCTCTTGAAAATTGAATTAGCAAAAGGCACTGGTTATTATTATATTTTGCTTCTTTTTACAAATTACAAATACATAAGAATAATAATTTCTGAAAATTAAAATAGAAAACCAAAACTATAAAAAATACATGTAGTAATTTTCTTTGTAAATATAACGAATTTTTGCAAACAATGAAGCCCAATTTGAATAAGTTTACTATTTTTTTTATTATTATTATACTTTATATCAGTCGTTTTCTTGGCAATAGTAATTTGACTCTTTTATATTTATTTTGTTGATTATTGTAATAAGTATATTGTGCTGCGTGAAATGTAGAAGTAAGTTTTGTTTAAATTTGTTCATCTACACATACATATATATATAGGTATATATATAACATAATAATTTTATTTTTTATTTTCTTGTGTTTTTCAAAAACCTTAATTTGGAACAAATAATTCATATTCTGAATATGCCAATTCATCTCCACCGAATGGAATGTAACAGCAATTATGTGATGGTTGAACTTTTCCAACTGTAATTGTGCCTTGATGATTAGCACGTCCAATGAATAATGGTTCACCAGCTTCGCTTTCACCAGCTGGTAAGGCATTTGGTGGTATATTTGCACCTTGTATTGGTACCCAATAGCCTGAAGCACCACATAATACTTCGTATTCATCATGTGGATGTTCACCACCTCCCCATGGTACATAGCATACTCCATGTGATGGAACCAACTTAAATGAAAAAAAAAATATATATATTTTGTTAAAATTTGAAACGATATATATATTTTAGTGTTGTTTTATACTTTGCCCGGAATTAAAGCTCCTTCATGTCGTGCACGTGCAATATAAATTTGTTCTCCACTTGCATCAACTCCACCTTCTAGAGCTTCTGGTGGAACAGCTCCTGAACGAGCAGGTACCCAAGTACCTGGTCCTCTGCCAGGTGGTGGTGGTGCCCAACCGGTTGGTGCACTTGGTTGATGAGCATTTACTAAAAGTTTAATGCAAAAACAATCATAAAACAAGATAGTGATTTTACTTTTTTTTCTGTTGTATATATTTATACTACATACCATCAAGTAACCATGATCCAGATGCACCCCAACCAGTGCATACACCAACAAAATTAATTGGAATCATTTGTGGATCTTCCCATGACATAAATGCAGCAGGCTCACCTTCACGTCCAACAGTTATTACCTACAAAACAAAAATATTAAAAATAAAATGATATATTCCTTTCCTTCATTGTTTTTGTGCACGTTTCACATACATTTCCAAACCATCTAACCCAAAATCCTCGATATTCGCCTGGATGCAATATGCCTGGAGTATCAACTTCAACAACATCAGGTTTTGTACGATTTTTACGGATAACTGATTTTGAATTTGACCATCCCCCAAGGAATATTTCAAACATTGGATCTTGTTCAGCTGGTACTGCTGATAATGCAATATGAGCATCATTCGGTGCACGAACTTTGAAATTAAAACATCCACCAGAAACTGGATGGAATTGATATCGAAGTTCGTCGGGTGTATGGATTTCTGTAATAAATTGATAAAAAAAGAGGATGATTATTAATGTTTCAGAAAAAAATATTATTAAAAATATTTTAAATAAATAAACAGGTAATTTTTTCATATTATAAAGATAACAATAAAATTTTGTTGAAAAATTTCACATAATTAAATCTAAAAAAAAAAAAAATTAAAGACCACATTTTAATGATGTAAGATGTAACGTGTGTAATCGTAATGTAGAAGTCACTCTTCTCGTTTTTTTTAAATCTAAAAACTTTTTATATGATCTTTTATTTTGTTTGCGAGAATCATAAGTGACAAGTTGGAGTTCTAGCAAATTCTTTAAATGATAATAATCATGTACATACCTATAATTACATATTGTGTATTATGTTACATACATAGAGATTTTTTTTATTCATTCATTTTTTAAAAATATTATTAAATTATTAAATTAAAATTCTTTTGAATATTAACGACAAAAACTAATGACAACAATAATGGTGTGGTCGTTAACTATGTATACAACCGTTTTGTGGTCATTTTAAATATGGTATGCAGAAACATTAATGTCTTAATACGATGATTGAATAAAACAAACCAAAAAAATTCCAAACTCATCAACTACCTTTGAATTTGAATTCTTTTAATTTAATTCAATCATTCATCATGTACTTTTGTCATGTATGTGAACAATCCATTCTTCAACTTATTCAAAACAATTAATTGAATAGAATGGCAAAATTGTTAACTAGCGTACTAATTTAACTAATGATTACACAGACAAATATTAAATTCAATTCACGTCGTATTGTACGATATACGAGCACATATTTGTATCTATATTCACGAAATCTAAAGTATTCCATTTTCATTTATGTGTATAGTGTATACGTTTTGTTTTTTTAAATTTTAAATTTTAACCGTTTTTATTATTCATAGTGAAGGCAAGTGAAGGTAACGAAACATTTTTTTTTCTTACTGGATTTTTTTTTTTTGGAAAATTTGCATTTACAAGGCACTTGTATACAAATTATGTCATATACACGTAAAATTATAGTTATAACGATATTCTTAATTTTCTTTAAAAAAAAAAAAATTAATTAAAACAATCAACTGGGATTATTTGATGACTGAAATGAAATGTGATAAAAGGAATAAAAATTAATTAATCTAAATTACATTTACAATAAAAATAATTTTTTGCAGTCCAAAATAATTTAACATTCAAATGTTAAATAAAATCGTTAATGAATTTTAATTGCCTGTGATTTTGCATGGCATGTGTTTTTTTTCAAACAACAAAAAATTTAACTGTGTATTAGAAAAAAAAAAAAAAATAGAAGAAAATAATTTTCTTTTGGACTGCATGAACAAAATTCATTTATTTTTGAATGATGACAACTGAATTTTAATTGAAGAAAAAAAAAAGAATTGCCATCACCTTTTTTGATTATAACATTCGAAGAAATTGGTTTCCATGAATATTGGTCACTTTCATTAATATAAAACCTGAAATGTTGAATGGGTATTGATTATTTTTGGATGTATTAATTAATAACTGGAATTGTAGAATTAGTATATAGGTATGTATCTGATATATCATAAATATTTGTTTGATATTCATCGTTATCATTTTAAAAATATTTAATTTAAATTTTGGCCAAATTAAATAACACAAAATGTTGTTTAGCTGTTTGTATATTTTAAAATTGAAAAAAAAATTTTTATTTACGTGTGTATATGTGTAGAATAATGGCAAAGGCCAATTAAACAAAATAAAATAATATTTTTTTCGATTTTAAATAGATGATGTCATCTTTTTATTATTTTTATAAATATATACGTCTCAGTTTTTGTTTATAATCTAACAAAAAATTCGCTTACTATAATATGTATCTACATATATTCCATATTGAATCACAGCACAACACATGTATGTATGTATTGTGTTTGTTTAAGTAAAAATGTAGGTATATCTACAAAAACTAAAAAGTTTCATTTTTTTTTTTTTTTTTTTTTTTATTACAGAGAAGTAGGGAAAAAATCATTAGTGGGTGGTGAGAAGGTCGAAAAAGGTTTGTATGACTGTTTGTATAAGTTGTTATGTTCATTAAGTTTACCCATGATAACTAAATACACCGTCATATCAATCAATCTCAGGGGGTAAAGACTCTTTCCAATCGAAGTACAAAAAAAGAGGTATGGAAATTATGGGTTGAATTTTTCCACTATGATATTTTATTTTACATAATAACCTAATTATGTAATTCCGAAAATTACATAATTTTAAATTTTTAGATTGAATTACACTGAATGTATAATAACATGAATCATAGAATACAAATACAAACAAAACCTAAGACCCAAATACTCTATCTAATGTTTAAAAAACAAAATATGTTGTTTATTAAAGTGTAATTTTTCTTAAGTATAATCAAAGTGTGTAATTAATACCGATAAGAATATAATCTTTGAAAAAAAATTACATATTGTAATTAAGAACAAAACAATAACTTAACGACTTTTACTATTTTTCAAGCAAATTATTAGGAGATCGTAAAAATAATTATTAATCAAATGATTAAAAAATTATGAATCACACTATGATGCTCATATGTAATTAATTGTTGTCCATTTGAGATTGGTCAGAATAATTATAACTTTGTTATCATAGTATTCTAATGATATTTTATATTGTAATTGTGTTATAAATAAAAATTTTTAATATTTTTAAATTCATTATGATTCAGGTCTATTCTGATTGTTGTTAACAGATTTTGTTAACTTGAAATTCTATTTATTTTCATACAAGGTGTATTTTGTAATTTGCACTTTATTGGGTTTTTTTTGTACAAAATTTTGTATGAAAGTTAGCAGAAAATTAGCGAAATTTGTTAGCTAGGACGAGAATAATCCTAATTATTAGTAATTTAATCTATTTATTTATTGATTAAATTAAAGTCGAATACATTTAACAAAAATATCATAGAAGTGTATATTCGTAATTTTAAAATTATGATTAATTAATTTATTATTATTACTTACATACATATTATTGTTATTTAGCATAATAATGCTTGTACATACATACATACGTATGATGCACATTCCATATTTATTTATGATGTCAGGTTACACACACAATGTTACATACATGAACATCAATTGATCAATTTATCAACATTAATAACATATTAGAATTTTCAAAAAAAAAAAAAAAATTATAATAATAATATCCTCACTTTAAAATTTTAATTAGTTTTAGTTCAAGAACAAATTAAACTGTGTATAGTAGAGGTGCATAAGTAGGTATGTATGTACATGAACAGTTAGTACAGAGTATAAATTCATAAAATATTAAAATTCACGTAATAACATAAACTAATTTTGATAACTTTATCACAAAGTTATTTTTTTTTTGTTTTGTTTTGTTTTTCTTATTTGTAGAATTAGCAATTGTTGTATGTAAAATGTTTTATTTTTGCATATTTTGCAAAATGTATTATTTTTTATATTAATGTTTATTGTTATTTTCTCAGTACCTACAGTAGATTTTGTTTGTTTATTTTATAACATAAAAAAAAAATTTTTTTTTTGCAAAAATACAATGAAAATTATCTTCTATTTGTAAACTTTCATTGCTTTCACATTAAATTTATGATTAAAATTGTTATTGTGAAAAATTTAATAAACAATTTCTAATTTTATACATGTAAGAAAATTTCAATATTATCTGTTTACAAAATTCAAAATAGTTTTTTTTTCGGTACATAACGTTAATGAAAAATTCGAAAAAAAAATTTTTTTTCTTTCAATTTATTTTTTGATGACATTATTAAAAATTGTTGCTGATAAAAAAAAAAGTAAATTACGCGTGTAAATAAATATAATTTTGTTTGTTCAATGTTTTATAAATCCGTTAAAAATATTTTTTTATTATATTATATAGGTATATATATTTTTTTTCTTTTTGATTGAAACAAAAAGTTATATTATTTTTTTTATTTTAATTTAGAAATAATTGACTGTATAAATTTAATTTTAGAAAAATAATTCTGTTTGATTTAAAAAACAATGTCACGAATAAAATTCATTAATACATATTTATAACTTGTTTTCCGGCTTTTATTACAGATTAGTTTCATTATAATATTTGTTTTGATTTTTAAGAAAATCGAATTTTTATTGAATTTTTTTGGGCCATGAATCACATTAGTTTGTTTTGATATAGAAGAAAAAGACGTGTAATTTTTTTTTTTATTTACCCATTTAATTTTCACAAAATGTTTACTTTTAATTATGATTTAAGAAAATTTCCTAAAATTTTCATATTTTACTAACCATATGTATGTATGTATATATGTGAAAAACTAGAAAAAATTTTCCCATATTTCTTTCATTATAGTAAATAATTAAAAATTATGACACAAATTATATAGCCAAAAGTTATGATTGATTCAAGGACAAAATGTAACGAACTTTTTTGAAATTTTTTCATGTATGTTTGAATATTTCAAAGAGAACAATTATAGACCCAGAGGTGTAGAAATAAGGAAAATTCATTTAATGGAGAAAAAAATGAAAATTTGTTTTTTTTCTATGTAATTATTTTTTTGTTTTTGATTTGTTAAAGTAAAAAAGAAAATTATTGCCACGCCTAATTGAAGATCTGATTTAATTTTTTTAAAATTTTTAAATAATTCAAATGAGTACACATTTGTATGTATAGTGTATTTACCTAAGTATCTACATACATATACGTATAAAAAAATTAAGAATAGGTATATATATACTATACCATATAATCATATGAAAAGTGAAGTATTCTCAAATTGGAACGAATCCAAGAATGCTTAAAAATTTGAAAAAAAATCATTATTAAATAAGAGGAAGAAATATTACATTTTGTTTTTTTTTTTCATAATTGAAAAAAATAAAAAGACGATAAATAAATTCCATTAAAAGAAAGAAAAAGTGAATTATTTATAGAATCGACGTACCTCTAAATACATGCTCGTATACTTATAAAACATGTATTATAAGAATATTGAATTGAATACATTTTTATTTTGTTTTGCAAAATTTTATTGAAGATACATAAAATATACATTAGAATTTTATATTGTCTATATATAAAATTCTATGTATGTGTATTATGATATCACTGGTATATAAGACAACATTTCTATTATTTGCGTAGATTACAAAGCACAAGTTTATCAAGGTCACAAAATGTTAATTTGTAAATTGACCTAAAAAAAAAAATGTCTCTAATTCACTACATGAAAAAGATATTTTTTTTTCAAAATTTTCGAATTAAAACATTTTATTATTATTACAAACAAATTTTTAGTAAAGAAAAAATATATTTTCTTTTTAATTAAAAAGTTATTTCTTACCAATCGGCATCTTGTTGAATAGTTTTATGCTTTCCTCTTAAAAAACAAGAAAATTTATATTTAAATCCAACTGGTATTGAATAGTATATTTATATCACAAAAACAAATACCGTATATTTTCACTTTAATAATTTCTTAACTTGATTCGATCTTATGAGATTCACGTTCACAAAATAACTGAAATAAATATTTTATTTGAGAAAATTTAAAAGTTTATAATTTTGTTGTGATTTCGAATTTATTATTTGTATTTGTTATAATACAAAAAAAAGGGGGGAGAGGCTAGAAGGCAAAAATATAAGGTATGAGTATTGGAAAATCGTAAAAGAAAAACGATTTTGGAGCTGGTTTGAGTTTCATACAATATAAGTTACGAGGTTACGAGTAATAATATTATTAAACATGTATACGTTGGGTGTTGGGTCTAGTTAGGAAGTAATCTATAAAAGATGTTGAAAAAAAAATAAATAAATAAAAATAAAAATATATGTATGTATTTGTTCAAATACATGAACATTCGATGAAGATATATTCCCCCTGTCTACATATTTGTTATTTGTTCACTTTTTGTTGCTGTAATTCAATACACACATAAAGAAATACTCAACATAAAACATAGTCAAAAATTATAGAAGACATGTATGTATGTATGTATGCTCTTTGATAAAGTATACCTATTTACACAACAAACGTATCTATTATATCTGTTTATTACAGAAATATACATATGTACGTATTTTCAAATTCGAAAAATCATATTACTAAAATGAAAATACGTTATGTATAGGTATGTACATATTCGAATTAAAATAATATAAATGACGTAATCGACGAAAATGAAAATATGATGAAAATTGAAAAAGGAAAATTCTCTCCTTAGAAAATATGATGAGTCGTCGACCGTATGACACATATATTTATTAACTCCAAGGTTACAAAGGATACTAAGAATGGAACCTAAAAGAAGGTGACGAGGTTCACAACATAACGAAATTCTTCTGCATAACGTAAGAAATTTAAATTGATTTTTGTTTTCGAAAAATGACGTCATCATATTATATATATAAGGTGAATGGATTATGAAATTATTAATGATTATGTACATACATACATACTTTAGTGTTGTCAGTAGCATAAAAATAAAATTGAAATCATCGAAATTATTTTTGCTCAACATAATATACGATGAGTCAATTAATAGACATTTTTTTTAAAACAAAATTTTCGATTTGTTTTGGAAATCGAAATTTCGATTTTAAAATTTATGCTAAGAATTAAATTGAAAAATTGTATGATGAATCACAATAACGAACTTTTAGACATAATTAATACAAATTTTTAAAAACATTGAATGATGTTATAAATTGCTTTATAAAGTAGGTAAATGATTAATCTAATAGTAACAGCTTAGAAATTATAATAGTAAATTATGAAATTACATGATTACGTATATAATTCAAATTAACTGAAATTTTTATTAAAATCACACAAATATACATACATACAATACATAAAATTATTATATACATACATATTATCAAATAATTAAAATAAAGTTTTTTAAATATTTTGCTTTTCTTTTTCGTATAAAATTCGAATATTATTGCTTTTTTATTTATACATATTTAAATTCATTTTTATTTGATAACATTTAATGCATTATACACATAATTCATTCTATTTTACAACATAAATGCTTTTTAAATGCAGTGGTAAATTTCTAATCAATTCATTTAT
Organism: Anthrax anthrax; assembly: GCA_963971155.1. Lineage (NCBI taxonomy): Eukaryota > Metazoa > Arthropoda > Insecta > Diptera > Bombyliidae > Anthrax > Anthrax anthrax. The sequence goes on from OZ020119.1 coordinate 28,064,491, forward strand.
TTATTTAAATCTTATAGTATAGTTGATTTTCTTATTATTGTATAATTTCACAATTTCACATATATGTATATTCACATGTGTTAAACACATTTATTATTATTCAAAAAAAAAGGAAGATGACTACAAATGTTTCTAGTGCACAGAACAATTTTACTGGCACTTTGAAATTTCTATAATACAAATAAATTTTTTAAAATAAAAAAACATATAACAATTTTTTGTGTAAAATTTTCAACATAGAGCAATAAAATAAAGTATAATAAAAATATAATTAAAACAAAAATCAAATATTTATAAACAGTCGAATTTGATATGATTGTTTTTTCAAAACAAAAAAAAAATGATTTAATGTTATAAATTATACAATTTGTAGATAAATTTAAAAATTTTTAAGTTACAGACAAAAAAAAACAGAATGGAAAATATAAACATTTTGTCTGAAAATTGAAATCTCATTTTATTTACATTAAATATTACAAGTTTTTGTAAAAATTATTGTTTCATGTTCAGCTCATATTTCTTTTTTGTTCTTATATCACTTCGTGCATTAATGAAATCTTTAATTTTATGAATTTTATTTGAAGATAAATTTTGCTACGTAAAAAATATAATTTTCTTCTCAAATTTTAACATTTTTCAAGAATTTAAATAAAATATTGTGACTTAAATAATTTTAAAATTTATTTCTTTCAATAAGTTTTAGAATTGTAACATAATAAAATTAAAAAAAAAAAAACACACTACATCTTTTAGAACTGTATTTAATATCCAGTAGCTCCAAGCATCGAACGAATTTGCTCAAATGATAGCCAAAATGTTAATGACCACGGAGCCATGCGTATCCATACAGGGAGAAAACCTTTATATAAAGCAAAGAATCCTTCTTTCGAAACAGTTTGTGTTAGACAATCTATAGCACCTTTGTAAAGAAGACCTCTGAAATGGAATAAAAAAGAATAAAATGTGAATTTAAAATTTAAATTTTGTAAAAAATTTGATAAGAAATCTTAAAATTTACCTTCCACTTTTATCGGTTGGTTGATTCATGACTCGTGTTTTAACAACGTCAGCTGGTGTGCCCATTATAGCTGCAACTAAACCAGCACATACAGATGCCATTATATGAACAATATGACAATCAGGTAAACTTGTTTTTCTCATAATAAAATGTTTTACAGTATCGTATGTAGTGAGATCACCTAATAAGGAACAAGTGGTTTTTTTTTTAAATTTAATTTACTTTCTTTGTGGTATACAAAAGACAGTTTTACCTAAATTTACAAGCGCTGCTCTTTGTACATTTGGAACACTACCTTTCCATAAACTTCTAATACCACCACGGTTAATAATTTCTTTAAAAGCATGTGTAGCACCTTTTACTCTGGGCTCAAGACCCATTAAACGTCTTTTACCTTCCATTTGACAATGAACTTTAACTAGATCTGCGGGCGATGCCATCCATTGTGCTAATGAACCAGCACTAACACCACATATTGCTGATTTCCAAACTGGTAGACTAGTTGTATTTGTAGCACCCATTTTTTTACGTAAATAATCATAAGTTACAATACGAACACCACTGGAAAACATTATATTCACATTTTAATACAAATACAAAAGGAATAAATTAGAATCAAAATTAAATGAATAATAAAATGTTAATTATGAAAGAACAAAATTAATTTCATTTTTTTTACCTATATACAAGATGTCGATAAAGGGCTGGTGTAACACCTTGCCATAATTTTAATGGGCCCTCTTCACGTGCAATTCCGAGTGCTGTTGCCATCATTCCTCGGTATTGCATCTAGAGGTTATTATCATTTTTTAGATAAAAGAAATTTTTTTTGATTTTTTTTTATTGTTTGCTGTCGAAAAATTAAATAAATTTTTGCCTAATGAATTAATGAGTTTGCGATAACATTTAATGATTTTTAAAAAACCAAAAAGAATAAAAGGAAATAAAGAAATGGAAAAAAAACCTAAAAACCAAAACATGAAATTCCAGCTTATTTTTTACAACCCATAGAGTCCACGTGAACATGAACACAAATGAGGGACAAAATGAATGAAAAATGATTTTATAGAAATCGTAGAAATGAAATACTTATCACTATTTTGTATTACCTGTGAATGTACTGGAACTTTTTGTGTCGAAGCAGCTTCACCTTGAATTTGTAAACGAGTTTTCGTTAAATCTAAAGGATATGTAGCTAAAATGAACAGAATTAAAAAAAGGGAGTTTCATATATTTAGAGATAACATAAAATTATTGTAAAGGAAAAAATAATACCTAATTCAGCAATATTTGCTGATACAACTGATACTATATAAGTGCACCAAAATGTATCTGCATAATGATATTTAACTGGACGCATTTCAGTGCGTGTAGGCTTTTGAGATTGTGGTGGTGGTGGTGGTGGTTTCTGTTGCTGCTGTTGTTGTTGCATTTTGTCTATAAAGAAAAGAAAAAATAGAAATTAATTGATTTCATTCGAAAAAAGTTTTTATTTTTATTATTATATTTACCTCGTAAAGAAGTTGCGTGCAAACACTAATAATAATGATGATTATTGAATGAAATAATTAGTTGCTATATATTTTATACAATTTTTGTAACTATATTTAGATTTTTAAAAAAAAAATGTATGTACAATAATGCAGCATATATACATATGTACATGTATATATGTATATATAGATTTCTTTTATTTGCGCGTTTTACAATATCATTTTAAACATAAAACTGTCGAAGAAAAAATTTAAACACATGTATACGGAAGCAGAAGATTGTAAATTAAAAAATTTTCGTTAAGTATTTTTTTTTAAATTTTATAATTGCTTTTTGCACACTAGTTACAACTTATGGTATGTAATTTTTTTTTCTAAACGGGAAGAGTATTTTTTTGTGAATTGAATTTTGAATTTTGAACTAGTAGACGAAGCAGAACAGAAAAACACGATGAAAATGATGATGATTATTAGTTAAATTGTGATATAAATATAGAATATTTTTCGGTGTATTATTTTCTAACGGATGACCTTCTCAAACATATGATGTATATAAGCGTGTATACCTGTGTGATGTAAGTATATGTATATATAATATACTATAGCATAAAAAAAGGAACGAAAAAGAAAACGTTTTATTTTTCTAGTTTTGTTTTTATTTCGTTTTGGTCACGATGATGTAGTAATAAAATGTTGTTATGATGATGGAATACAGACAGCCAAACCCAAATAGTGATTTTTTTCTTTTCGATGATGTGAAAAAAAAACGTATAATTTTTGTTATACTGTACTATTACTTAGAAATTTCACTAAACATTTAAATGACTCTAATAGTAGTAATATTTTAGATGACAACGATAATAATTGTAGCAACTGTAACAATGATACTGATGATGATGACAATGACGATGATGTACAGGAACGTTGATTAAAATGATGATAGCAATAGTAACACCTTTCTTGTATTATCATTTGCACGATTAGTTGATTCTTGATTGACTGACTGATTATATTTTCAATTTTGGCAGTGAACGATTCACAAAGAAAAAATTTTTTCTTTTTTTTTTGTTAATGTTACTTTATAAGTTTCTTTGTTGCTTTATTTTCCTTTATTGTCATGTGTTTTGTATATATTCTCAATTAAATATTATATAATAATCTCTTATTTTTGTTCATAAGAATTTAATTAGCTTAACTGTTGATTTGCATACATTTATATTTATACATTCATATAAGTACTTATATATCTTTTATTATACAATGATTTTTGCTTTTATTTTGGTTTATTTCACTTATTTGTAGTTGTTCCGAGTAATTTTTATTATAGTAAACGATTTTTTTAAATTGACTTCAATTGATGTATAAAGTACAAAAAACGAATAATCGAATATAGCAGCAATGTAGATATCCAAATGTTGATATTGTATTTTTATGTTGATCAATTTTGTGTATACATTTTTTATTTCTATGAATGATCAGCTGATTCAACAATCAACAACAAAAAAACAAAACTAGGTTATTGAAAATGAAAATTTTTAGACGACGTAAAAAGAAAATATTCCAAATTTTTTATAAGATTATGAAAAAGGAAATTAAACAATTTTTATATCAAAAACAAGAAAAAAAAGTTTAAATTTTGAACAGGAAATTATTTTTAACACTTATTTTGGTATCTTTTTTTATTTTGTTCAGATGCCTTAATTTGTCCTTATTAAAATTTCGTCTTGCTCGTGAAATGGTATTTTTGTTGTTTTATCAAATTTCATATTTTTGACAAAAAAGTTATGATTTTTAAATATGATAATTTTCATTTAAATGTTATAATCTGTTTTTATTAATTTAAAATAAATTAATATTTTTCACAATGTGATTTTCCTTTTTCAAAAATGAAATTTAACTTGACTGAACTCGCTTAATTTACTGTAAAGCAGTATAAAAATATAGCGAAAGTGATGAACCAATTAATTTACAATTTATATTCAGTTGTCATTTAACAAATTTGTTATATTGACATTTTGCAAAATTCAAAATACAATGTCCCCAAATACCCACAATTCTAATATGAATACATACATATGTACATATGTGATATGTTCAAGTCAAAAACCTTACAAATGTTTTTAACAATTTTTTAAAATCAAAATTTATTTAATTAAAATGTTAATTTAAATGAATTAAAAATTTTTACCAATGGTAGAATTAATTTTAATAAAATTTAAAATTTTTAAAAATTAAATTTAAGTTAATAATAGCTTAATTACATGTAAACAAAAATAAGTAACTTTATATTCTTAAAAATAACATTAATATAATTTTCATTTAATTAAAAAAAAAAAACAATTATGTTTGAAACTAAATAAAATTATTTATAACACATTCAGACCATATTTGATTACCATCTGAGGTAACACTCTCATCTTTAATTTCTTCAAAATTTTGTAATGTATTTGCCATTATATGAGATGTTTTAATTAAATCTAATGATTTATCTAAACGAATAAAAAAATATTATCAAAATTAAATATTCATGTTTTCCATTAAATTATATAAAAATTTATTTATTACTTACTATGGGCTGATTTAAATTGTAATAAATTTTTATGCTCAGTTAACCAATCATAAATAATTTTAATACGATTTATAATTACAATTCCACCAATTTGAATTATTTCATGTCTATAATTTAATATGCATATATTACCTAATAGTAATATACCACATCTTGAAATTTTTGATATTTTTCTAAAATCTACAAAACAAAAATAAAAAAAAAATTTTTAAAAATATAAAATAAAAACAAAATAATCCAAGAAATATTCTTACCAATACAATTTGCATCACATATCCATTGTTTTAATATTAAATGAAATAATATAATAAAACTATTTAACATTCGTATATAACAGTCACATAATTTTGATTGTTCCATATTATCATCTAAATTTTGTTCTTCATTTAATGACCATTTAACATATTTATTTATACAATTTTTTATAAATTGTATATGATTATAACATATTAATATTAAATAATTTATTTGTAATTTTGTTAATGATTTATATTGTTCAAATGCTATTTCTAATTGATAACCATAAAGTCTTAATAAACATGTATTTGGTGAAAATTGAACAATTTTATAATATTCATTAATTAAAAATGTTTCTGTATTTCCTGGGCATAAATTATGTAATAATGATGCATTATCATTATTATTTCTTGATAATATATTAAGACTTTTTGTTATTTGTACTAATGTTCGAATATTTGGACGACTGAATATTAATTGTTTTAAATAATTTATATTATCGTAATTATTGATTTTTGCTTTTATTAAATTTTTATAAAAATATCCAAATGATTCCATTAAACCAGAATAATGATAAATTTCTTTCTATAAAAAAAGAGAAAAAAAAAATTATAATTAGAAAATATAATAATTTGTATTTTCCATCTTACCGAAAATCCAATCATTTCTATACTTTCTATAAGAATTTGTAATAAATTATATTCACCAATTTTTTCTTTACAAATTATTTCATTTATAATTGTTTTGTCGTATTTACAAAGTATACTTAAAGCGGATATATATCGTCTTATTGCATTCCCTTTTTCTTCTGGATATAATAATTCATTATTAAAAATTGTTTTATTACAATTTGATGATATATTTTTCATTTCATCGCATAAAAATGTATATTCAACTAATGCACTTGTATCACGATATCTTGGATATTTTAAATTACGAATATATTCAAGTAATTCTGGTAAACATCGTTTTAATGATAAAGAAATCTAGAAGAAATGTGAATGTCTTTTGTAAAATTTTGAATAGAAATTAGTTCCCTATTACACTTACTTGATCTTTGAATTTATCAGTAAAATTCCTATTTACAAATTTAGAAGCTTGTAGTTGAGCTAAAATATCTTGAAAGACGGACAATTCCTGATGAAAGAGATTCTCTAAAATTTTAATTTTAGAAATTTTAAAATAATTTAAAAAATTTATTTTATTAATTATAATTTACCTCTAAAAGTAAGTGAATGCTTTTTAAAATTTGAATTTTCATAAATTTCTGGTGGTATATTTAAATGATTCTTTAACAATTGAATTTCTTGTAATTTATAATCTACATTTAAATGTAAATTAAATAATTTCTGTGTTGTATGATTTTTTTTCGAACATGATGCTTTTGAAGTATTAAAATCATTTGATATATCTGCTTGATATTGTGTTACATTCAATGATTTTGATTTTAAATTATGAATTTCAGCACATTTAAATTGTAATTCACTTTTTTGTGCTATTATAATTTTTTCTAATTCATGTATTTTATCTTGCCATTCTTTTTTAACATTTTCATTTGCTTTCATTTTTTCTATACATAATTTATCATTAATTTGTTTTAAATTTCTAATTTCATAACGTAACATTGATACTTCACCATCTTTTGTTTGAAATTTATCATTAAATTCTTTAAGATCTTTTGTTAATTTTTCATTCTCTTTACGAAGAATATCTAAACGTGATGATAAATAATTTAATTGAATGTCTTTTGAATTTTTTTTCATTAATTGCAGATTTTTAGTTTCATTAGAAATATTATTAGGTTTTTGTCGTACATTTGAAAGTGATACATTTGGTCTTTGTGGCATTTTAAATAAATTATTATCAGCATTATTTTGTTCATTATCTTTTTTCTTATTAGTAGTATTTTGTGGTTGTTGTTTATCATTAATTCGATATTCTTCAATACCACAAAATATTCCATCATCACCATCATCAAATCCATTATTTGATTGAATCTTTTTTGTTGATGGTTTGTCTGTAATTTGCGTACTGGTCTGTACACCTTCACCAAATTTTGTAAATGTTACATCGATGTTGAATGGATCCTGTTGTTCGACAATAATTTTTTGTGAATGCTGTTCAATTGCCTCAACAGCTTGTGACGCTAATAATATAACATCATCGTCATCATCATCCCATATATTATTATTGGGGCCATCATTTAAATTGATTTTTGATTCAATCGAGCCTGCATTTTTAACGAGATTATTATTATTTTTTTATTTGTAAAAACAATTTTAAATGGATATTTATGTTTGTTTATTTTTTTAGAAATTAATTTTTTTTACCATTGCGACTAACGACAACTCTAGTTGATGATTGCCCTTTATCTGCATTAAAGGATGACTGGTTTTGAATACTTATTTCAAGTTTTGGTTTTTTAGTAACTTGATTTCTACTAAAATTAGGATAACGCTTAGACATATTTGTTGTTCACAATTATTTAAAAAAAAAAAGTTCAAATTGTACAAAACCAAAACAATTTAATAACGTGAAAAATATGAAAACACTGAAATGAAAATACAGGTGTTGAGTTGAGCAACAGTTTGTTTACCTATTTATAAACTGTCAAACTAAATTTAAGGTTATGATTATAATTGGAAAAATGGAAAATTGACAATTGATGTCGAAGTGATGTAGTGATGCCAGATATAGAGTTAAATTATGTAGCCCGTTTTCTAAAAATTTGTAGTTCGATTCCAATGTTGCCCATTCAAAATGTACACTAAAACAGGCTCTAAATTTGACAAAATTATGTTTATAGCCCAAAAATCTGAGAGTTCAATTTTATGGAGCCCAATTATGCTATGAAGCCGCGAACTTTATTTTGAAAATTTTTCCTCTAAAACGAAAAAAAAATATAGTTCAATTTACGGAAAGTAGCCCAGCACAATCTGGCATTTTTAGTTGAAGTATGTTACGTATAAAATTTTCTTATTAGAATGTACTTATGAGCAAGGAAACAATTTAAAAATGAAAAAAAAAAAAAAAATTGTTTTCTAACTTTAATGTCAACGGTTACACAGAGCGCAGTTGAAAACATCAAAAACCGTTACGATGCATTTCCTTATCCTGTTGCTGTTGCTGTACAGAAGCAAATGATGCATATTAAATAAGAATTGTTCAAACATAATTATTTTTTTATTATTCGTGGAAAATAAAAATTTATGTGATGTAATATGTACGTACGAATGTTTTAATAATTTCAAAAGTACATACCATGTCGATTAAATGTAATATTAGAATATATATAAGAATTTACAAAACTCAAATTTCTTAATTGTATCATATATTCGTTCACAAGTACACATACACAATCAAATGCATGTTTTGTATTCAAATTTAAAAATAATTTTTTTTATTTTTATTTTGTACATTTAAAATATAAAAAATGCGGTTAATGTTCTACACGATATATTTTTGAAATTTTCTTCAGACGTATAAAATATATTTTTTAGATCTCATATACATACATATACGCTATAAACCGTATAAATATGTACACATAGAAGTAAATAAAAAAAAATTGGTATATACGAGGGAAAAATTTGTGATGATCACATCTTTATAGTTTTTGTGTGCTTGGGATACGTACAGAACATTTTTTTAAAAATATTATTTGATCTTTAAATATGTAATAATTAAAAACATATGTCATCATATTTAGATAATTATTCATATTTTTATAAAAAATTTCTTTTATAATAATTTTTTTTTGACTACTTCATATCCACTTCGTATCATTGTACGTAACAAGAATCTATATCGATTATTATAAACGCATACGCACACGCATACATTTATCATGAATGCAAAAATAAAAAACAAAATCAGAGGAAATTTATTTTCTTCTTATTAATGTATTAATATGCGGTCATATAAAAACATAATAAATGATCTAAACATTTGTTACTATACACAAAGTGATTAGAAAGAGGGATCATGTTCTTTACGATTTATGTTCAATTTTTTTTTTTAAATTTTTTTTCCTTTTTTCATAACTGATTTTTCCCATTGAAAACGTATAATTTCTTCTCAGACATAGGAATATTTTATTCTTAACATTATAATTATCATTTACTGTATATTAGATGAAATTCGTGAAAAATTTTCTTTGTATACGTGAATGCATGCACTCAAGTAAACGTACATATATACATGCATCAACACATTTTATATCTAAATTTTTAAAAAATATCCGTATACATACATCGTATATTGAAGTATATTAAAATTCACACATGTTTATGTAAGAAATCGAAAATATCAGTGCATACAACAATTAAATTGCATAGAATTTCTTGTAATATTTATAAAATGCATGTAAAAGGCACGTAACGTAATTATATACGAATGTTGATGAACGTTATATTTATATGATTTAAAATAACCCGAATAATTTGTGTTCTATATGATGAGTATACTCGTACACATCATAATTAACGATACTTTCTTTTTTTATTTTGAATTTATTTCTAGTTTTTATGATGTGCATTTTCAAATAATTAGTATTGCAATAAAAATTTTCTGAAAAAGTCTGGTATATATACTGTTTACATATACGTAAATATCGTCGTGTATTTAAAATATAGTATACGGAAAATTTTTTTTCTTTTTAAATTTCTTTAAAGAAAATATTTTGAAGAAGAAAAAGACAAATTTTGTTTTTCATTTGTTTTAATTTTTTTTTTATTGTATTTTTGGTTTTTGTAAATAAGAGGACTATTTATTTCTATAAATTGAAAATTTTATGTAATTTGCAAAATTTTTGTAATTTCATTGCTTATGAAATTTAATATTAAAAAAATTAAACCAAAATATAGTTCAATAAACTATATAGTTTTTGTTTTCAGGGACACATGTACAATTTGAATCTTTTAACTATGCTCGTATTTTTCTTAAATCACTAAAGTTTAGATCATTTTATTTAGTTTCTCATATCGTTTTTTTTTTCCTTTCTATCACGATTGAATGAAATCCATTAATATAAAAAAAAAATTATTTTTAATTCTATTAAATTTTCTTTAAAGAAACAATTCATATCTCTTAATATTTAAAATAAAAATTATTTCATTTAAATATTTATTTTTATTATTTAAAAAAAAAAAAAAAATATATACATAAAAACAAAATGAAATTAAAAGATCATATGTACAAGGTCAAGACTACTCTAGCGTATAATACAATGTAAATCATTTAATTAGCTTTAACTGCAATTAGTAATTATATGTACATTACACGTCTAAATACACTGATAAAAACAGTAAAACAAAAATGATTAAAAATCTGTTTTATTTTATTTTTTTTTATTTTGAATTAAATTAGTAGAAAAAAAGTGTGAAAAGAAAAGTTTTACGATTTTTTCTATAGTAACAAGGATTTTTAAATGATTTTTGTCCATTTTTACTATGTACTTATATGTATTATTGTGTTCATCATCTGTTTGCAATATGTTTCTTTAAAAAAAGGATTTTTTTTTTAATTTGTTCTTCGGGTCGTTATTTTTTATTTTTTTTTTAATTTGCGATATTTAATATTTTTGCCCTTTTCAAAATTTAGCAAAAAAAAAAAAAAAAAAACGCTTTTAATACGGTCATTTAAAATTCGATTTGATATAATTTAGTTAAGAAAAAAAACCTAATTTCATATGGTAATAAACTATAATAATTTTTGTTTTTATAGAATTTTTTTATACTAGATTTTCATATAAAAAATGTATAAAAGAAAATTCTGAAAATGGCACACGGAAGTCATAAACCCAGAAAAAAATTCATTTTTTGTGTCATTTTATTTCATGTTTTTTATACTAAATTTATGTATGATCTAGTGATCACAATAGCAATCCCATATAAGATGCACATATATACGTGTATATGTTGAACATATGTACGTATATATGTATTTATGTATAAATTTATAAAATATGTGTGGCATTTGTGTAAGAGGACGACGAGATGAATAACACATATTCTTCTGTGACCCATAGAACTAAAATGTTATAACATTTAAAGTATGTATATTTTTACATATATACGATGAGCATAATATGATGATAATGATGATTATGTTATGATCATCGTATGTGCATTATTTTGTTTTACAAAAGACAAAAAAAAAAAAAAAAAAAACAAAAAACAATTTTTTTTCCCTTTGTGAATAACAGAAATTGATGTTCATTCAGAATTTTCAGAATATACATATGTATGTGTATTTGTATACAATGTTAAAAAAAAAGAAAAATATTTTTCCGAATGTATAAAGAGAAGATGAAAATTTCATGTTATGATCAAGATTACATTCGATCGTAATGTTAAATATTTTGAATTGTACTAATACTAAAATTTTAGTCGTTTATATTATTTCGATCGGGTGACAACAGTTCAGGATTTTTCATAAGAAAGTAGAAAGTTGAATTTTTTCTTTTTTGTCGATTTTGTTTTTTTTTTTTGTACTTTATTTAAAGAAAAAAAATTTTTTTTTTTCAAAATTCTGCTTCTACTTTAGAATTTTAAACAGATTGTATTCATTTTATTTTGTACACATGTGTAATAGATAAATTGATCAACAGTAAAAGATCAGTAGCATCATAAGACACATATATTTATATTAATATCCGTTATTACAGTTGTACGATCCACTAATAAGAAATATGAAATTGAGTACATTTTAGTTAGTTTCAAGGAGTATTTGGTTGGTGATGGTTCGATTTAATTTATTTTCCTTTTCAAATAATAATGTAGATTAAAAAAAATTTTTAAATGATTTTTTGAAGAATAAAAAAAAAATAAAATAAAATAAATAAATAAATATTGGTAAAAGAGAAAAAAATTGTTATTTTTACAAAAAAGGATATCAGTGTATAGTGTGTATGAAATTTTCATTTTTAAAAAGGATATTTAATAAATATATAAAGCAAAATGTTTGGATTTTTTTTAAATAATAAATATTATTTAATTTTTATTTTATATTATTTAAATTTATTTGAATCAATAAATGCTCAATTATCATCATCATCATCATCCTTGCCTAGCAAATATAATTATTGGGATGAATTAAGTCCAATATATTTGAAAAAAGGTGATAGTGAATTTGATCGAATTGTATTAGAAGAGAAAATACATTTTTTCAGTGAAAAATATGATCACATCTATGTAAGTTAATTAAATAAAAATAAAAAAATTATTTTTTACAAATTTTCTATATTTTTTGTTTGTTTGAATGAATGCGTGCAATAATGTGAATAATGCCACTGTAACATATTAAAGAGTGTAATTTTTGAATATTTTCTTTAGATCTTTTAAAATAAAAATTCCGTTTAATTTTAAAAACTTAAAAGTATAGTGATGAAAGATCTAAGAAATTGTTGTTTAGAAGATATTAGAAGATTGCTAAAGAAAGAAGATTAGAAGATTGCTAAAATTTTTCAAATTAATTCATTTCTTTGCATATATATTTTTTTTTTCAAATTGTACACACATTTTTATAATAAATGCAATTTTTTTAATGAATAAGAAAAATTTTTATATATGTACATACTTATTATAAATGTTGATATTCTTTATGATACGAAAAGTTCAGATGAGGTCAATATGCGGTTATCTTGAGAATTTTTCATTATTATTATTACTATTTAAACACATAATAAAAATAGATGTTATACATATGTATGTATGTATATATCTGCATGTATGTATCATATAGTAGAAATAAATTTAAAAAAGAAAAGCCGTCATTTAATTAATGTGTGAGCGATATTTATATTCTCTACATCAACCGTTTTCATTTGATTCAAATGATCGAAGATATAGATAACACTTATGATTTTATTTAAAAATATTTTTATTTTTTTAACATTTTATTCTTAAAAATAAATATAAATAAAATTGTTAATGTATTTGCCTATGTTTATCATTTGAGATTAATAAATTTAGTTTTTTTTTGTTTTTTTAAATTAAAATTTTTAAGATATTTTGTGTAAATAAAAAATTATTATTTTTAGATCCCGGCAGTTTATTATTATTGTTATTATTTTTTTTTTTTTTAAATTGTATTTTTTTTTTGTGTAATTTATTTTAAAATTTTATTTTCAAGAATTTTCTTTTTTATTAAGCAAAAGACGATTAAAGAAAAAAAAAAATTAAAAATCAACAAAAAGTAATATTTTAGAATTTTTTATTAACAACAACTGGAATATTTGACTTTTATTAAGATATATGAAAATGTTATTTTCATATAAATACCTTAACATAATTTTTATTTTTTTTAAGAGAGAAATAAAACGATTTTCCCGAATGATTGTACTCATTTTAAAATACATAGAAATCTAAAAATGTTATAAAAATTTTCAAAATCATTTTGGAATTTTCTTTTAATGAAAATCGTTCTAATGTATTCGTATTTTAAGAAAATTTTTTTTAAGAAAATTATTTTCCCCAGAATTATAAAATAAATTTACGTAAATGTTTTATAATATCATGGGTCGTGTATTTTGAAAGTGGGGATCAGGCTAGTATACAAATTTTTCAAAATTAAGATTTTCACATTATTTGTATTACAAGGATACATATACTTATGTACATATGTACGTTATGTACTCGTATATTACAGATTTTAAAAATTATAGATTTTATAGCACTTAAAAATTTTACTTTTATATGAAGATTTGTATAGGAAATACAAACAAAAACTTAAAATATCTAAAAATTTCAAATAATGGACTTGTACCACTTTCAAAAAAAAAAAAAAATAGCTCACATGTGAACGTTTACAAATGAATGAAGAAATAATGATACAATGGGAAAAAAGTGAGGAAAAATTATTTTTATTTATTTTATTTATTTTTTATAGATAAATACAAATGGTATACTTACTTTTGTAACGGAATTTTCTGATTATTTAAATCAACCATTTCCATTGGAATATCCATCGATAGCACCATTTTATTCAAATGTTGATACAACAGGATCAAATGAACAAAGTAAAATTGTATTTTTTAAATCGCAAGATCCTGAACACTTACGTATAGCATCCGAACTTGTTAATAATGCTTTTACCGATGAACGAAATTTTCAAGCAACAATTATTTATGTAGCATCATGGGAGAATGTTGGATATTATAATGCACGAAATGATAAACTGAATTCATTTCAGGTCAGTGTTTTGAAATGTTATGTATATATTACCAGAGATATATATATACATATGCATGTGTTTCCTTTCCTATTATTATTTGTTCATTTCTATTGTGTGTAGTCATGTTAATTAAAAAAATAAATTGCCTGTTATTATCATTGTACTTCTAATTAGGTTGCAATAATTTGTAATCGTGATCAAACATATGTACAATTTATATATCCACAAAATGGTATTAATTGGTTACAAGCTGAAGTTGGTGAACTTGGTTTCCCAGATATTCGCGCACAAGCTGGTTTTATATCTGAAGATGGTCGTGTATTTACATTGAATGGTTCGGGTACTGATAACGTAAGAGCAAAATGTTATTTTATATTTTGTTTTTCTATGTAATTAAATTTGGTTTAAAATTTTTAAGGTCAGATATTTAAATGTATTGACAAATGTTGGAACACCTGGTGTATGGGTATATCGTGTTGGACCTCTAGCATACAATGAACAGGTTGGATTACCCAATAATTACGAGAATAGAATGATACCACCTCCACCAAAATCATGTTCTGAGGGATTATATCAAAAATGTCATTCATCGGCAGAATGTATTGATAAAATGAATGGATTTTGTTGTCGTTGTAAAGATGGGTATTATGGAAATGGGCGTAGTTGTATCAAGAGTACAGTGCCTGTAAGAGTTGCAGGTGGCATTTCGGGAACTATTAATGGAGATCCTATTGATTCCAGAGCTAAATTACAATCGTACGTGATGACTGTGGATGGACGTACTTATACAGCGATAAATCCAATTAATTCTGAAGTTGGTTCTCAACTTCAACTAGTATTACCCATTGGAGGTGCCATTGGTTGGTTATTTGCAAAGCCTTTGTCAAATGTTCAGAATGGTTATCAGTTAACGGGAGGTCGATTAAATCATGAATCCACACTAACGTTCAAACAATCTGGAGAAGTTTTTACTGTTAATCAAACTTTTGAAGGACTTAATTATTGGGATCAATTATCAGTTAAAATTGATCTTAATGGACGTTTACCAAATATTCCAACCGGTTCAAAATTACAGTCAGGAGATTATGTTGAAGAATATTCATTTTTAGCGCCGAATCGTATTCAATCGGTTGGAAACATAAAAATTGAGATTCCATTAGAAAATCGTGTTATCGAATATGAATTAGAACAAGTTATTACCTTTGAACGTTGTATGTTGGATACAGAAAATTTTGATATTTCAGCACCACCAGTGTTACAAAAAGTTTCAAAGATTGTTTTAGATTATAGCAATCCAGAACAAGCAATTCGAATAGGAATGCTAACGAAAGTTGGTGTTGACCCCGAATCAAATGCTTGCACTGATGGAACAGCTAATTGTGGTGAAAATATGATTTGCATTCCGCATACAGACGGACATGATTGTGTTTGTAAAAACGGTTTTGCTCCAGATGTTACGGATTCAGATATTGAGCATTGTGTCGATATTGATGAATGTCGTGAGTCCAATATGTGTCATGAAAATGCTCATTGTCAAAATATGAATGGCGGATACCTTTGTACATGCTTTGAAGGATATGAAGGAAATGGGTATGAATGCTTGCAAAGTAGATCACCCGAAGAAATGGAGTTTATAAGAACTTCCACCGATTATTACTATGACTATACAACCACTACTAAACCATCATTTTACGATTCACCATGTAACGTAAGTTTTATTACTAAAGCAATATTCAAATTTCTAAAAGATTTTGTTACTTTTCTCTTAGAAATGTTCTTTAGAAGCGTATTGCGTTAATAATGAATGTATATGTAAGGATGGATGGACTGGTAATGGATATTATTGTACTTATAATTGTCGAGCAGATCAAATATGGAGTAATGGCAAGTGTATTGTAGCTGATTCAATTGAAGATCCTGACAGAGAAAGAATTTATTACGATGATTATGAAACTAATACCGATTCTAGACCAGATGATAATTGGTCAGGAGGTAGAAGTGAAGAAGGTATGAATATGTATAATCATCTTAATTATTTTGTATACATGTACTATTTCTCTTTCAAAAATTTACATGCCATGATTCAATTTTAATTCAAGTTCCTTGCGATATCAATAATAATTGCCATCCTAATGCATCATGTCAATGGATAGAAGAAGAAATGAAATTAATGTGTGTTTGCCTTCGTGGTTTTGAAGGAGATGGATATCAGAGTTGTACAAAAATTGAGAAGTCTTGTACAACGGTAAGCAAACCATTTGTATTTGAAATATTTTTCAATATAGTATGCATCATTTCATTTACAGGACAGAAGTATGTGTGATGTTCATGCATCGTGCATTTATAATGAATTTATTAGAAAATCTGAATGCAAATGTGATCGTGGTTATGAAGGAGATGGATTCACTTGTCAATTAGCACCAGAATGCAGATCTAATGAACATTGTACAGAAAATGCTTTTTGTGATAATGGAGTATGCAGATGTATAGAAGGATATGAAAGAGATTTGTCTGATTTTTGTGCACCAGCTGGATATTGTGGAGGAACAATATGTGCTCAAAATGCCATATGTAAGTGGGAACCAATTCAAAAAGTACCGTACTGTGAATGTTTAGAAGGTTATGAAGGTGATGGTGTTACAATGTGTAAAAGTATTCCACCACCATGTAATGTTAGAAATACATGTGGATTACATGCTTCATGTCTTCCAAGTTCAAGGTAAATTTTTTTGAAACAAAATAGAAATATAGAAATGCGTTTATATTTATAATTTCATATTTTACTTGTTATTAATTAGAGATTATAATCGTTTTGATTGTGTTTGTGATCCTGGATATTTTGGTAACGGTTTCACATGTGTTGAAGAAAGTAATTGTTTAAATACGCTAGGACTTTGTGATCCAAATGCATCTTGTAAACAAATCACTTCTGGAATGCAATGCGTTTGTAATTTAGGTAAGTATTCAATTTTCTTTAATAATAATTAATTTACACATAAAATAAAATTTTGCGAGTCCTGAAATTATCATTATCTTAAAGTTGGCTTTGAAAATAATCGTCCGTTCAACCGTCAGTTCTATTCAGCGAATTTCGAAAATATTTTGAAAGTTTCTTTATGTTAACAAACGACTTTTTACAGCATTTTCTTATTTATTTGTACTATTGATTTTATTATTCAAAAAAAAAAAATTTGTTTTCATAAAAATGGTAAAATTTCTGTGGGGTCAGAATAGTTTTGATAAAGAGAATGCAAAAATTTTATTTAAAAACTTTCAGTTTTTAATAAATCCTTTTTCAAAATTGTTAACGATACGAAAAGATACACTCAATAATCAATCATCATTTCATAATTGGCCGAATTATTGGGATTCAGTAAATAAGCTTTGGTTGCAGAAAACTAATGTTCGTTCATTTTCATCATCAGATTTTTCTAAAATTTCTAAAAAAGATAAGTTACAATCAGATACATCAAGTTTAGAAAAAAATGATGATGGAAAGAAAATTATTACATTACATATGTTATCGAATAGAGGTACTTCCATGGACAACTCGAAAAATACAACTAATGAGAAACCTTTAAGTAATCTTCCTGGAAGTAATTCTTCTAATTTAAATTGTAAATTTTCTTGCTCAAACATCAAAACTATTCCAAGAGAAACATCTCAACCGGAATCAGTTACTTATAACAATGTTAATGTCGATAATCTAAAGCATTTTAATAATCGTGAATTAAATTTATTTTCAAACTTTACATCAAAATTTAACGATTTTTTTCAACATCGCATAACAAAAAATTGTTTACAAAAAAATTTTAAATTATTTAGAAAAGTTTTGATTTTTTACGGAATTTATATGTACATATCGAGAAATGTAAATGAAGATACAGTAGATGAACCAACATTAAAACCGACTGAATTATGTAATAAAAATGAACCGATATTTAAGTTAATGGATAATGAAACTATTATTGCAAGAATATCAGATAATGTTAAAATTGTAATAACGAAATTTGGAGAAATAAAAAATAAAATATTTGATACAAACGTATTTGAAAGTGACGAAAAGTAATAAGAGTATTTTTAATTTTTATTTTTTTTTAAAGATAAATATTGGATATGTTTCCTTACTTTTTGTTTATGATTTTTGTTATAAAAAAAAACTATGATGAAAAAATAAAATATAAAAATTAAATTAGTTAAAATAAAATTACTTATATATCACATTGTGTTTTGCTGTCTTTTTTCGTTTTTTTCTTTAAAGGTTTTATTGGTAATGGTACTTATTGTAAAGAAATATCTACAAAAGATACAGGATATTTGGTAGTTAGCCAAGGTGACGTTATTGTACGTTTGCCATTTAATGGAAAATTAGGACGTCCGTTATCAACAGCACAGATGGCTGTTGGTTTAGATAAAGATTGTGCTGAAGGTCGTATCTATTGGAGTGATATATCGAATAAAACTATTCGTAGTGCTAAATATGATGGTACTGATGTCAAAACCTTTATTGGCGATGGTACGATTGAAGTAGTTAAAAACATACAATACGAGTATTTAATTAATTCTTATTTTATTTTTTTTTTCTGATTGTATAGATATTGAATCTCCTGAAGGTATCGCAGTCGATTGGATTTCAAGGCGTATATATTGGACAGATTCAACAAAAGATACAATTGAAGTTGCTAATTTAGATAACCCTTCACAAAGAGCTGTTATTATTAATAAATATTTAGTAAATCCACGAGGAATTGTCGTTGATCCCTTTAATAAGTACAAATTTTCATTTTTTAAATTTCGTATTTTTTTTTCTAATTTATTAATTTCGTAGTAAATTATATTGGACAGATTGGAATCGTGAATCACCAAAAATTGAAATGTCTAATTTAGATGGAACTGATCGTAAAATTTTATTATCAAAGGGTAATTTAATTTTACCAAATTCATTAGTAGTATTAAAAAATTCCGGTGAATTATGTTATGCCGATGCTGGAACCCGAAAAATTGAATGTTTAAATGTTCATACACAAGGAATACGAACAATAGCTGAGAATTTAACATATCCATTCGGTTTAGCGAATACAGAAGATCATTTTTATTGGACTGATTGGACAGTGTAAGATAAAAGATAATTAAGATTTTTGTTCTTAACAGAAATTTTGATTAATTATTTTTCTATATTATTTTAGTAAACAAATTGAAAGTGTAGATTTTAATGGGATGCGGAAACAAGGAATCCGCACAAGATTTTTCTTAAGTCATAAAATGTATGGATTAACAGCTGTAACAGATTCATGTCCGACCGCATTTAGTCCATGCTTAATTGATAATGGTGGTTGCACAGATAATCGATTATGTTTAGTTAATGAAAATTCACCATCAATGAAAGCATGTAAATGCACAAGATTATCACAATCATGTAATTTTGATAATCATAATATAGATTATTAAGTTAATATGTATGAAAATTAAAAAATAAATGTTTTTTTCTTTATTTTGTATGTGAAAAAAAAAATCGCTTTGTAAACATAATTATGAATAATATTGCCGGAAAGTAGATCTTAAAAAAAATTGAATTTTTATACACACGTATATGTATTATATGTATATGTATGTGCGTACACATTTTTTTCTGTTTTTTAAACTGTATAAAAATAATAAAAATTTATTTAAAAAATTTAAAATTTTTTTTTGAATTTATTATAGTAGGCGTAGAGTTGATTAATAATAGAAGTACATATGTATTTAAAGAAAAATATACGTAAAAGTGTTAAGGAAAGTAAGGAAAGTAATAAAATAAAGTAAATTTTTAAATTTTGTAAAGAAAAATAAAATAATAATAAAACAAATAAAATAATATTTATTTTCTCATTTGTTTAAATTCTAAAAATGACAGAAACAGATACTCTGGTATTTTTATTGGGCGACATAAATTTTATTACAGAGGAGGATTTAAATAAAATGATTACAGAAGCATTCAATAAATTTGATACTGATAATCAAATACAATCTTATATATGTGATGAGTTAAATAAACAATTTAATCCAAAATGGTATTGTCTTATCGGCGATTATGGTGTGGTGTATGTACCATTTAATTGTGAAACATTTATTAGATTTTCTTTCCGAGAAAAATTAATTACTTTATTCAAATGTTAAATATTTAGAAAATTTATGAAAATTAATAATAATAAAATCATGATGATATGACATGGTTCAAAATTTTGTTCTTTCTGAGTTCAACTAATACTACTTTATTCATCAAATAGGATAATTTATTATAACCTTATAATGAAATAAGTTCACTTTGCTGATAACCTTTTGCTCAAATTAATAATAGGTACAATTGGAATAAGTTATAAGAAAAACATCTTTTTGTGTTTCTAGCTAAAAAAAAAAAAAAAAACAGAAAAATCCGTAAAGCTTTATTAAAAATACTTCAACCTACAAATATCAACATATTTTTTCCTTTCTTTTTTTTTAATTTGTTAAATCTACCCAATATATAATATAAGAACATTTAATAAACAAAAACATTAATTGAAATTTTGCAATTTACAATAATAAAGTTATTTTAATCGTACATTTTTTTTTGTATGTGAATTAAAAATTTATTTTTTAAACTTTTTAGTTGTCGTATGTACTATATCATCATCGTCTTTTTAAATAATATAATAAAAATATATATATGTATATGTATATGCATAAACATGAATATACAAATTTTCTTTATATTTTTAATTAAATTTTTTGTTTAAATTGGTTTGTATAGAAGAGTTGTTACATACTTCTTACGGTATCTATGGGTTGCACTCAATACCATAACACCATCTTTAATTGAAAGAGCATATAAATGATTTAACATCACATGATTCGGCTCTGGTAAAAGAGTTGGTTCACACTGAAATGAGGTTTTGATAATTAAAATTTAATAAAAAATCTAATATACATGATAATTCATGCTAAAACTTACAGATAATGGTGTATCTTTATTTAAAATAACTTGTAATAAATGTGGTGGTAGTACCGGTGGTCCAGATACTTTCTCCCATGGTTTTATTTGTGGTATATCTTGTGAATATTCTTTCTGACCTTGATTGGCTGCATCTTCACTATCTTTAGCTAATGCTTGAAATACTTCAAAATCTGATTGACGTACAGATACTAAATTATTTTTATTTCCAATATCATTTTCAATATTTTTCTATAACAAAAAAAAAAAGTCAAGACGAAAGGGGAAAAAACGAAAAATAAGCAAAACGTTAAAATATTGCAAAAAGAAAATAAAACGTTAAAATATTGTATATACAATATACATATATACACACATATGTATAAATACTACTATCATATCAATAAAAATTGATTTTTAACAGACTTATTTTTTTAAGACGTAAATAAAATAATAACAACAGAGAATAAAAATGTAAGAAGAAGAATAAATTGAATCAACTAATTAATTTCAATTATATATTTACATACCAATTTTGGATCATGTTTCCATTCACCATCCACAAAAAATTTATATTGATGATCACCTTCTGGTAAATCAATAATTGTTACAAAATCTCCATGACTCCTAACCATTGGTAATTTCTTCCAATTAGAGAATGTACCACTTATATACACTTGTTTGCCACCACCGTCCCATTTAAATACTGTAGGTAAGGCTGGTTTTTTATCTTCAATAATTGAATTATCTGCTGATGATGGTGTGTCAATTGATAATGATTTATTTACATTATCTTTAGTAGTACCTTCTGATACAGTATTTGAACGTTGACGATGCATCGGTGATGATGATTGAAAATCATTAGAATTATTAGATATATTTCCTCCTCCACCGCTAGCTGTTGTATCGTGAATCATTCCTACTGCAGTACTATTACTATTATTATTTGTATTAGTATTTCCTGTTGCCGTTGTCGTTGCTGATGTCGCTACTATCACCGATGATGGTTTCGTATAATATGGTTGTTCTTCATCCTCTTGTGAACCCTGATATACTAAGCGCGTGTCCGGTTTCTTTTCAAACGTAAAAGCTTGCCCGTCTTTTATTGGTGAACTAGGCATAATGTCATTTGAACTAGATTTATGACGTTCTCTTGGTATATTACTTCCAGCATTTCCCATATTATTATTGTTGTATTTTGTTATCAGTAAATGTATATATTTTAACTTTTATATTGTATTCTATATTTTGTACATGTATGTATATAATATAATCGCGTATCTATATATATGTTTTGATAATTTTTATTTGTGTTTGATAACAATATATAATATATGCGTGATATATAATTTTGACGAGTCAATAAAAACGAGATATAAAAATTACAATAATATATGATTAAGGTTTTTTTTTTTGTAGTCGTTGTATACAACAATGTAAAAATCAAGTACAAATATAATAAATACCAATTAAGTAGTTGTTTTATATTTATAATCTCTAATAGATGTACACTACACTTTTAAAATAGAATAATTTATTATTACAACAATAAATATTTATATACTATTTAAGATTTAATATATTCTTTTCTAAGTAGTTATAGTTACAGTCAAGGAATTCGCACAATATATAATTTTTTTTCTTAAATATTAAATTTCGAATATGTATTTTTTACACAATATTTTAACACAGAATTTATAATTGAAATATTTAAATAGAACAAAAATAAATATAATGACAAAATAAAGGAAAATTTTAAGAAATTTTTATTCGTTCTTTTTAAAGCAAAATATAAATATCCATAAGTAGTATTATACAAAAAAAAAATCACTTTTTTTTGGCACTCTATATAAAAAGAAATAAAAAGAATTTCTAATGACCAACTCTCAGCTGATAAAATGTCAAAAATCAGAATAATTGAAAATTAAATAAAAAGAAAGGGAAAGTTATATTCAGAATTATTTGTTTTTGTATTTACTATTATTGTTATACGAATTTTGTGAATTATTGCTTAACATTAGGCGCATATAGAAATAATGAAAGATAAAAGAGAAATAAAAACCAAAATGTAGCTATCTTCAGTATAAACAGAAAAATGTATTATCAGGATCAGCTGATTTTATAAGAAAACACAACAACAAAAATTACTTTGGATTTGACGTTATTCGTTTACATTATTTTTTTTACATTTAAAGTTAAACACATTGTTCTAAATTGATTTTTCTAATAAAGTTTTTATTAAAATCAATAAAATAAAAAATCCTTTTTAAATTTTTTTTTTTTTAAATACTGTGTATATACATGTGTATATTACAGTTGATTGAAATAATTACATCAAGGTAGAAAATGAAAGTAAATATAAAAAGTAAGTGAAAGCATTGTTATTTTTTCTTCTTCAGAATCCTCAAGAAAATCAAGAATTTTTTTTTATTTGTCTTGCTAAAAGTTTTAATTGATAAATAAAAATTTGAAAATAATATTTAAATAAATAAGAAAACCTATTGGTAAAATTCAATCGAAAAATTTTATACAATCTAGGCCTAAAAAAATAAGAACTGAAAATAAATTGTAAAATCATTTTAAAAAACAAAAAGAAAAAAAAAAGGAAAAAAGACAATTAAAAACTAAATTTGTCATTCATTAAAAATATTCATAAAAATTTTTAATAATAAATATACACACAGGTTGGATGGGAGTTGCTGTTTGGAGATGGATTGCAAATGATGAAAATTGTGGTATATGCCGTATGTCATTTGAAAATTGTTGCCCAGAATGTTCATTACCTGGTGATGATTGTCCATTAGTATGGGGAGCATGTACACATTGTTTTCATATGCATTGTATTGTTAAATGGTTAAATTCACAGCCAATTAGTCAACAATGTCCAATGTGTAGACAAAATTGGAAATTTAATATACAATAAGACAATAAAAATATAATCATTTTATAAATTACATTACATATTTTAAAAACGATTAAACATTTTAAATTTATAATTTATGTATTTGTATGTTTTATATACTCAAAAATAGAATAAATAAAATAAAAAAACAAATACAATAAAGTGAAGTGAATTATTTACATGTAGACAAACAGTTTTTGTACATTAAATTATTCTAAATTACATAATAAAATAAATGTTTAAATTACATGTAATATTATGTCACATTTTAACATTTTAAAATCATTGTAAGTATATGTATGTGTAAAAATTTTGTGATATTTCACACTATATTTTGACTGAAAATTTTCTTATTCTAAAAACAAAAAAAAAAAAAAAAAAAAACAAACTTTAATAATTATAAAGAAAGTGTCCATAACAAAAGTTAGAATTTTAGAGTAGTGCCGTTGATGTTAATAAGTGAATCAAAATATAACAAAAGCATAACAATTTATATACTGTAAGAATTTACATTTGTATATATGTACTTTGATATTTTGTTTGATACTATTGAATGAAACCTTTCAAGTGATATAAAAGAATATCAATAATTGCAGTATTATAGGGAATTTATAGGTATGTATGTATTTTATCATTAAGACATAAAAAAATGTATTAAAAAGAAATTTATATTTTTAATAAACTTAAATATTTATGTAAGATTATAACAATATTTATTCTTATAATAGCATGTACACATATTTCCATACACAAGTATTTCCTGGTTGTACATACGTTCTTCTTTATTTTAGATTATTAAATTAAATCAAGAAAACAGGTTCATGTGGTAATTCTCAATGTCAGACAAACTAAATACTCTGTCTCTTAATTACGAATAAAATCATGTATCTAATGAAATTTTGAAAACAATTTCTAGATCTGATTAAAAAGATTACTGCTAGGTATTACAACATTACTAATCCAATTTAAAAAAAAAAAAAAAAAACAAAAAAAATTTTAATGTCTCTAATAACAATTTACAGACAAATGGAATTTTACTATTTTTATTGTTTGTATAACTTGAAAAGATTCATTTATGTAAAAGCTTTTTTTCACATTTATATTTAGTTTATATATTTATCACAAACCAAAACCGAAGGGATACAAAATCAAAGATTAAACCATATTTTTTTATTGACCGATATTTTGTACAATTTACTTTTTCAATTCAAAGGATTTTATTGTAAATATCATACAAACTTAATGCAGATAAAAGTATATAATAAATTTTCATTCTGTTGAAAAAAAAGAAGTTAAAACAGTTTTTTGTAGTTTATGCATTACATTGAATTCATTTACCTAATATTAAAACTATAGGAATTGCATTTAAAAAACACTGAAAAATTTAAAAGAATAATGCTATCGATATTATTGTACATGTGTATTTTGTATACACGAATCTATTCACAAATTGAATATTTTATAAACAAATCGAAATAAAAAATTGTAACAACTTTTTGCTATTTTTTCCTAAAATATTCATAGTCTAAATAGAAAAAGTTTTGCAATAAAATACATTTACGTATTGTATACGAAAAAGTCGAAAAGGATAAAAAGTACTATACATATGTAATGTACAAATAATCATATCACGATCTAAAAAAAAAAAAAAATGGATTAAAATACGTATCATACTCGTATTATAAATTTTTTATTAACTTTTTTTTTTATGCATTTTATTTAAAAATGTTCGATTTTATTTGCATTTGTAGATAGCATTTATTTCGATATTTTATTTAGCTAAGAAAATAAAATGTACGATTTTTAATAGAGGTATCTACATAAATTTCCTTTTTTTTTCATTATTAAAATCTTGTACATTTTTATAAATCCAAATGTGTGTGATATATATATATAAAATACATTAAAAATATATTAAAAAATTGCTTTAAACTTTTGAAAAACTTCTATTTTAAAAATTGCATATTTAATAGAATTAAAGAAATCATATATCAAATTTAAAGTTTTCCAGTAAAAAAAAAAAAAAATAAATAAATTCTAATTGAATTTCTATTTAAATTTTATGATTGATTTAAAAAATAAAAAATAAGAGAAAAAAAAAAACAAAGAAGGATTAAATGAAAAACCAATAACAATAAAAAACATTATTTTCTATGAAAAGAAAAATTCTATGAACTAAATAATGTGAAGAATATGGTTTAGTAATAATACCTAACATTCTAATAAAAATTTATAATAAAATGTTAAAGAATAATAATGATGCGAAATAATAGTATTGGTAAAACAGTAAAAGAAATAATGTGGAAGAAAAATAATATGTATAGGAAAAATAAAAGTAGGAAAATATATTGAAAAAAAAATTAGGAAAAGTACGTGTACGTACGTACGTAGGAACAATTTTATAATATTTGAACGTAAGTAGAGTGGAAAAAATCAATGACAAGGCAAATCGGATTTTTTCTCGACAATATAAAAACCTACATATGCCTATCTACATGTATTCTGATACATATATATATACTTGTATATTGTCTGTACATATATCCTATAGTTATGAAATTTTACAATCAGATCTAAGGTATTTTTTTTTTAAACATGTAGAATTAGAATTTTGTAGAGGCTCTTGATAAGAAAAAAAAATGTCTGAAGAATAAATTGATGAAAGCTTTTTAACGTTCATTTTCATGTAGTTCATTTTTTTTTCCTATTACATACATACACACATACATGTATATTTTCTATTTTCTGTTGATGATATAAAACATAAATCTACAAATTTTAACATAATATTATATGTACAAGTACAGCCATAAACATATTTGATTTTTTATTAAATAAAAGAAAAATGCATGTAAAAAAAAAATTGTTTGAATGAAATTTAATGAAGTACAATTTCATTTAAGGATACAAGGAAAAAGAGAAAATATTATATCTGTAATGAAATGTTTCCAATAAGCAAATAAAAAAGAAAGAAGTTTGTTTGTTTGTTTGTATTGCTATCATTAGAAAGTAATTGCAAATAGATAAAAAGTATTATAAAAGAATAAATTTTTATGATATGTATTTACAATGAATTTTTATTAGATTGATTTTCATTTCATTATTTTATTTGTAGAATTTTTTACTTTGATGAATGTTAAAAAGCCACAATAAATAAGCAAAAAAAAAAAGAAAATTATGTTGCATTGCAGATAATAATAATTTAAATTTTATTATGCAATTTTCCTTTGAAAAATGAAAATAAAAATTTACTATACCTAATTAGATTAAAAATTTATTATAATTAAAGAATATACACATGCATCATAAATTAAGATTCGTAAATATTAAGTATATAATGTTTACATAATATTCATGTATACATGTGCAAACCATGTGAAATATAAAATTTTACAAATATACATACGTATGTACATTCATCGTCCCACATAATCTTATGTTATATTTTGATATTGATTGTGTGCAGGTAAATTACATAATTTTTTCATGTATTTTTTAAATTTATCGTAAAAACAAGAAGATTAAAAAATTATGAATAGCATAAAAATAACAAAGAAAAAAAAAATTACAATAAAGTTTCATAAAATATTGCTATATTTCTCTGATATGAATATATTTCTCATTCTAAAAAATTTCAACTCATGTGTAGTTAAATAAATAAAATTTAATTTGAATAATTGTAATCAGAAATTTTTTTTTTTTATTCATTTTTTTTGGGTATTATGTCTTTCGAAATCAGTTATTAGAAGATTTGAAATTTATGTTGCAGTTTGAAAATTTGTATTTACATAATAGAAAACAAAAAGTAATAATGTTATATATAATAGTATTATAAATGAAATTTTTAAATCAATAATATTTACCTAATGATGCACATTTGATGCATATACGTACACACAGTTAAAAATACAAAAAAAAATGTCATTCAGCCCACACAAGTCACAGTTTTACATAAGTAATAATTTATTTATTATTGCTATTTTTATGTTATTTATTGTTTTTAATAATTTTTAATTTTTTGTTTTTTTTAAAAAATTGATTTTTAAAATCTGTATAATAATAAAAGGTCATGAATAAATTATGAAGAAAAAGAAATGAAAGGAAATATTGTTTTATCTTTTATTTAATAGGCATATGTAAAACGTATTTCATGTATTCACAGTTAAATTGAAATGGAGTTTAGGTGGCAGGTACATACATTACCTTTCTGTATATATCATACAATATATTATAATATGTATAATTCATTCATATTTCATACATCATATTTTACTGATATTTTAATATCGTGAGAGAATTATAAAAATGCATGTGCAAGTAATGAGATTTCATAATCATGACAAGTGTTTGTTTGTGTATGTACAGATTGAAATATTATTATTATTGTTATTATTATTTTTATATTGTTATTATGATTACTATCAAAAATAAAAATCCCGTAGGTATATTGTACATACATATATAACGATCAACAAGGTCGTTTACAGCATGTAAATGTAGGCCAAAAGAGAAAAATCATAAGATTTAAATTTTTTTTTTTTGCTTTTTATTTTATTTCAGTTTCTTGTCTTTTTTCTTTCATAGTTTTTTTCTTTGTACCTTTCAGTTTTAATTTTAAATTAGAATTTGTTTTAAATTTCATTTAATGTGCACACGATCGATATTCATTGATGTTGTTGTAGCTGATGATGATAATGATGATGATAGTAATAGCGATGGGAATAAAAATTTGATGAGATAATCTGTTAGTTGGCATCCTGATGTGAACCTATAAACCTAAAAACAAATCATTTTTTAAATGTTCAATTTACTGTTTTAGTTTTCTTTTTGTTTGTTTTTTTTTTCTTTAATTTTTTATTTTCAAAAAGAGTTATACGGAAAAGAAAAACATTTTAAATCTATAAAAGAAATCTTGATTAAATCGATTTTTTTTTCTTAAAAAAAAAAATTTGTTTGGTTTTTTTATTTTGAAAAAAAAAAAAAAAAAAAAAATTATCATCATTACCGGAAAAATTGTAAGATAAAAAAAACATTTTGATCACGTTTTTGTACTAATGCTGTGCACATTCGTTATTAATTTATAAATTATAATTTTTGAACGGAAATACATTGAGATCTGGGTATAATGAATATATATGTATCTACTTTGTAAAATTAACTTATGATTATTTATTGCAAATAAATAATCAAAAACAATTAGCTAAAGTATGTACTTAATACATATGAACACAGAAAATGAAGCATCTTTTTATAATTCTCATGTAATCTTATGATTTCATCTTTCATTTGTTACGCTACTTTATGTATATGTATGCTCAATTGATAGATACTGTAGATTACTTTGTAAACTGTTTGCAAAGTTGCACGATCTTGATATTTTTTTGAAAACAAGATCAATTCATTAGTTAGTGCTTTTATATTTTCACTGTATATTTATAGTTTGTCTGTTATATTTATATTACATCTATACATGTACATATATCTCTGAACAAAGTAAGCACTGACTGAAGGATAACCGATCATGAATGATGATGATAATGATGATGATGGTCATTAATTTGTACTAAATCATATGTCAATGTATTTGAATGAAGTACAAGCAACCATGTGTGAAAATTATATTAAGAGTAAATGAAGAGATTAAAATGTTATTATAATCAAATTGAATTTAGATGAGGATTTAAATATATCACCAAAAAAAAATAATTTAATATGTATCAAAAGTTGAAAAAAAAAAAAACGTAAACCTTGTTACTATTTAAATTGCTTTTATTCGATTTATATTTTTATTTTAATTTATCGTATTATTAATACATAATTTCCATAAAGTTTTTCTTTATTTTATCATTTATATAATAATTTTACCTTGTATCTAATATTAAAAAACCGTCATTTTATCTATTTGATATTAAATCAGAGTACAATACATATATACAATAGATAAATCAGTAATAAAATATTTAAAGTAGTGCATTTAGTATTTTTTATAATAATAAATATATGTAGGTACGCGATATTGTATTTATATAGCCCTCAAGCTTTTATATAATGTTTGTACCTAAAACAACCTTGAAATTATTTTCAAATTACTATAGTTAATATACAATTATTTGAAACATAGGTATGATCGAATTTTTTACAAAACATCTTAACCAATAAAAATTGTAGGTCTTTTTCATACACGAGTATTGTGTGTTTTATAGTTTATAATAGATTACAGATCAATACATTTTTTTTAAATCTCATTGTATAATTGGTACAATTTTGCTGAAATGTTTTATAACATATATTTACTTAGATACACCACATATATAGTATGTACATATAAACACATGTCCATACGTATTATATACATACATATAACGGGTACATATCTTATAATACATAACATAATGCTATGATGTGATTATCAAGTATCATTTCGTAATTTAAATTACATTACGTGTATTATCGAGGTACATATCTTATGAAATTACAAATATCTTAAATACCATGTACCCATTATTTGTGTTTACTATAATTTGCTCCAGATGCATTCTGACATTATTATACACAAAAATAAAAAATAAACAAAAGTCAATAATCTTATTTAAAAAAATATTTGTGTACATAAGTATAAGTATATAATTTAAGACGTTCGTCTACCAACAGTCTGAAATCTATAGTGTATATAAATACATATAGTACATATTTATCTAGTAAAAAGGTGCCAAAAAATTAGTAAAATGGTAAAATAAACATTTTGCTATTTATACACCCGTGTGTACCACATATGTACATACATATGTATGAATGTACATATGTAGTTTAATCAAAATTTAAAATTGCTCCTGTGTACAACAATTTGAGTTTCTTTTTTAAATTACAAATACATAATACGATACGTCAATCAATACAATTTGAAATTAATGATATTTTGATTGTATATTAAAACATCATAAATACACATATCATCATTCATGTTTATTCAAAAAATTAAATTTTATTTGTAAATCCAAATGTAGTATAATCTAATGTTTATATGAAAATTAAAAACCTAAAATACAGTTATATTTAACCTAAATTTTAGACATACATATGTATATGTATTATGTATATTGATTTTTTAAAAAAAATTTAGTATACACTTAGTTACAGATTATCATCAATAATTACAAAAAAATGTAACGTACTTTATGTGCAATTCTTCTTGCAAAAAAATGGAAATTTTTCCTACTATTTTTATTTGAAAATATTGCAAATTGCAATTTATTTCAATCAGTACTATTGCTATTTCCTTTTTATATTGTATGTGACTTTTATGAAATAGGTATAAGTTTAATTCATATAATTAAATGAATTTGGTCAATAAATTGTCAAATCAGATTTAAAATTAAATTGAATTAAAAGTCATTGTTCTCGTGAATGTATTTTATTACATACATATGTATATATTTCGTAATAATGATGTAAACAAATAAGGTATCTTGTTTAAAATGATATCTTTGTGTATAAATTTTATATTTTATTATTAATATGTTTGTTTATTTATTTATTCATTACTAGTATGTACATATAGTGTAATTTGAACTCGACATTATATGTATGTAAATGGAAATGTATACCAAGATAAACGATCTTTTAATTTTGTATACATATGTACATAATGTTCATATGAATGTTTATGTATAGAAACATGCAAGGTAGCATGATCATAGAGTATATAATATATATTATGTACACATTGCATGCAATTTACACTTTAATTCATGAATTTCTTCACACTCTATTTTACATATTTGGCCTGAAGATTTTTGACATTTTCTCAATATACATAGGTACATGTTACGTATCCTGTATTCGTTTCGTATACATGTTTAATGTTATAAATATATGTATATGTACATATAGCGAAATATACATTTATATGTGTAATTACATATTTGAATTTACATGAAGAAAATTCAAAAATCTAGAACAGTGAACTTTCACATTGAATTACTGAATATTTTATAAATATATACTTTATGATATATGTATGTACATATGTATATACTACTTGTACACATAATGCATACATATACAAAAATATGTTAGTTGCTTTTAATATTAATGTTATGTGCTATTCAAAAGTCTTCAATTTTTCAAAATAATATTTTGTGTTGTTGCTATTGGTGTTGATTTTATGATATTGCTGTTGCTTATTTAGAGTTTAAATATTCAACCAGCATAGGAGTTTAACAAACATTTTTAATACACATGTCTGCATTAATAAAGGTGGTATAGATATCATCAGATATATTGACTACATGTTAGTTGTTAACAACTGTAAGGTTCCGTCCATGCTCCAATGACCACTCTCTTTTTGTACTTTTACGTATGTACCTATATAGTATATTATATCCATTATCCATGTGTTACCTTTAAAATAAAAAAACATTCATATAATACGAATACCGTATCCAGCAGCTGATATACAATTACAGAAGCGTAAGATTAAAAAGTACAAAAACAAAAAAAAAAAAAAAATGAAAAGAACAAAACAAAAATAAAGAACAAATTTGTAATATGTATATTTATTTTGTAAACCTACACCTTTTCTTATAAAAATAAACCGACAAAATACCTATATACCGTTTTTCGTTACATTGTAGTTTGCTTTAGGGAATTTTTCTAATAACACCATTATGCATAGCTAATACACGGTTAAATTTTCCTTATTAAATTATACAATAGATATATTTACACTATGTTATCATTATACTACTGAGTAGATACTTTAATTTAAAAACTCTTTGTCTTCTTAATTTTTTTGTTAATCAAAGAAAAAATGATAGAAAAGAGGAACGAATTTCTACGCTGGTTTGAGATATTCAAAAATAAAATGATACATACATACGTTACCTTTTAATATCTGTACTACTAAAAGTAAACCGATGATGATCATATACATTATGATGGTAACTGGTAATGTTTCCTATAAAAATTCAAAAATTTAAAAAATTTTTTTTTTCTTTTTTCATATTTTTTATTTAATTTCATTTATTGTAGAATGAATGTACCTGCATATATAATTTTAATTTAATTTTTTTTACAATGTACATACATACATATGTACGAATAAACGTATCGTTTCAACATGTTACAGAAGTTACCAATTCATAAACATTATGAATATCATCATCAAAAAGTTATTATTGTTGAAAATGAGTTTTTCAGTTTTAATGATATTAAAATTAAATTGGCAAAAAAAGTTAGGTGTGAAAAATTCGAACAAACTTTTTAATTTTTATTACTGTTACTATGTATAAGTTAAAGTTAGACGATAATCATTTCTTGATGATGATGGTAATTATGTGGTCTATACCTACTTTATGATTTTTTACAATTTATACACATACATACATATGTACATTTATGTACATAGGTATAATTTTGAATTATTGTAAAATATAATGTGTGTATATATATCATAGTCAAATTTATTGGTTTGCATACATAATATGTATTAATGAATACGTGTATCATGGTGTTTAATTTAAACATGTTATTAAAAATGTATTTAAAGTGTGGGCAAAGAAATACATACAATGAGTGGTCGTTATATGAACGAAATTAGATGAGACAAGATATATATGTACATTCAAGAAGATAAAATTTTCTTCTAAGGTATACACCTACATTATGTGCACACATAATGCAATAAAAATAGAAAATTTTATATGTCTAATGTACATTAAATAGAAGAAAATGATTGACCTAATTTTTTAACAAATGATGTTTAAATAAGGTGAAAAAACTGGACATATGGTTTCATACTCAGACATTTTGCAAAGTAAAAAAAAAAGAAGAAAAATAAACATTTTCTGTTATAAAACGCTTTCTTTTAAATTCATGTCCTATTATGAATTTATGAATGGCATAATTATTTATTACATATAACAATTTTACATGATCTAAAGGCAGAAAATATTGAAAGAAATGGAATATTTAAAAAAAAAAAAGTAAAAAAATAATTGAAAAATATGAGGAAAAAATTTATAGTTAATTAATTTATTTGATTATATCCTCATATTTTTAACAGTGTTCTTTATACGACGATATTTACTTCTTTCAGTGAATTTGAACATTTTAATCATTTTCATATATTACACTAGAGTTACTTCGAAATAAACGACAAACGTATGTTACATGTATGTTCAGTTACATGTACATATGTTCAATTTCTTAAAGGAAGTAATTTAAATAAATTTCACAGAATTCGTCTCGTCTTGTAATACACAATGTTGTATAAAATGTTTAAATGACAAAAGTCTGTTGTACATATAAAATCAAGGAAAAATGTTTTATTTTATACTATTTATGGACTTTCTTTAAAAATAGATTTTATAATACACATCTTTGACTGTGACTGATGTACTTATTCTCTTCCTAGGTTGATGAAATTGTTTTTCTACCTTTAGATTTTTTTTACTATTTTAGAAAAAAAATGTAATGAAAAATAAAATAAAATAAGGAACTATAAATAAATGACTCTAGGATATGTTACCAGATGTTTCTATAAACGTTACTCAAAAATATTTCTTAGAATTATAGTAGTATATCTTGAAATTTTTAGGGATTTATTTGTATTTTTATGTATATAGAAATCCCTAAAACTAATTTTATTTTTATATTTTATATTTTTATACTAAAAATGTCATAAAAATGAATTTCAATTTTCATATAATAGGTATTGAACATTTTAAAATTTTAGATACTTATTATGAATTTATATATGTATAGTGAAAAATGTAATGATATTTTGAAAACAAAATAAAAATAATTTTAATTTATTATTTAAGTGAAAAACTTCTTAATTTAATTTGATAGCTTTCAAGATTGTTTATCACTAGATTTTTTATTTTTATTTTTTTCTAAATAAAATTTATACATCAATGTATAGGTATTCTTTTTATAAAACATTTTACGTGAAATGAAATTCAACTTTGTTTTTTTTTTATTTCAAATTTTATATCAAATCATTTGCAATTTTTCTGTAAAACGAATAAAAATATTTTTGAATAAATCAAATTGGATTTTATATCGTTGATTTATGTATAGTGTGATAGAATGAAAAGAGACTTTTCAATTTTGTAAAATTGTATTTTTTTTTTTTTTTTATTATACGTACATCATAGATTTTATTCTTGTTGTTTTTAAAATTTATTGTTTTTTCTAAATTTCAATATTAGGCCATACACATACATACATGTGTTCATATATGAACAGTCTTCAATTTTTTTATGTTAAATAAAAATAAAAATTAAATCCGACAAAAAAAAACGTTTATTACAAAATATTTTAAATTTTATGTTTTACTCTTTTCATAAATTTCCATAATTTTGAAATGTTTTATTTTTATGATTTTTTTATATGTACATATATATTTTACATACGCGAATTTACTTAAAATTTTACCCAAAAGATACATGTATTCTAACGTATGTATGTAAATGAATATTTTTGGCTAAAATATTTTATTATTATAAGAAATATTTACTTTTTTTTTTAACAGAACATAATATTAATCATGTTGAAACAGATAAACAAATAAAATGTTTTATACGTTTTTTGGTTAAAAAAACAAAAATTTTAAATTCAACAAAATTCTATGTCGATGCTAAAATTTAGCGAAATTTCAGTAATATTTTTTTTTTTTTTGTACAATTGTAAAGTATTTTCTTAATGATTCAAAGAAAATGAATAAATAGACAATGATTAGCTAATTATTAAATTAATTCAACACATGTATGTGAATATGTTACATTTTGGTACTTACATTAAGTGCCAATGATAAATTTTTATTTGTGATATTTAAGAGTTCAATTTCTTCATTAAACATAATATGAACCTTAGGTATATGTATATTGATCACACTTATCAATCAAGTGTTTATTTATAAAATCGATTAAAGACTATAAATAAGAAATCATTACTTGAAAAGGTCATTATAATCCAAATCAATGAAAAAAAAAAAAAAAAAACAAATGTGTATACTCGTCGTACGTATAAGTGTTGTTTATGTTTTCTAATTTCTTCTACATATGCATGAATGTTCATATAATGATAGATACACGAACTATAAATGTATAAACATTAACAAAAATACTTCTAAATGATTCTCAAAATCAAAATAAATCAATGTACTTATGTAGATGTTTATGTTGTTTCATTTTAGTTATATATTTAAAGATTTAAAGTCAATAATGCTCTTTTGAAAATGTATTACACTACACATGATATAAATAATGAAATTTTATTTTATACAAAATGTCATATTGCTACAGAGGTTATATACGTGAAATGTCTTTTGAATAGTATATATATAGAGTGTTTAAGAAAAATTGTATACTATATATGTACACTCAACAGGATCTTGAATGTCTTTAATTAAATCATGATATTACACATTTCACATCAAATAATTTTGTTTTGCTATTAATGTACTTCTCTAATACATACAGTGTTTGAATATGTTTTTGAAGGTATATACCTTCAAGTGTACCTCAAATGTATTAAAGTTGTTTAAAGTGTTTTGAAAATTTAATCATTGATCAAAGATATTTCATATTTGTATAGAAGTGAACACACGTCATTTGACTTAATTGAAGTTATCATTGTTATCATATTATTCTCATTGTATCGTCATATAACTACGGTTATCGACTTTAACTTTAAACACGATTTTTAAATGCAATTTGAAAATTATATGAAGTTACGAACTACTTTTAAATAACATATGAACAAGAACAATAGTAACAAAATGAATACAACAAAAGCACATGATAACTCAAATCAACTGGTATTTAAGTTTAGAAGTAAAGATACGACGAATGCGGGTATAAAAGTTATTTAGTTATAAGTTTATGGTAGAGTGGTTTTTCAAGAAAATTAAAAAAAATAAAAAAATACTTATAAGAAAAACTCTACTTGAATTTAAATGAAATTGTTAAAAAAGTTGATAAAGCTTAAACTTTAACTTAGCTTGAACTTAAAGTCCGGTTTTGTTTTGTTAGTACTTTTTTTAAAAAAAAAGATAAAACCATTGGGGTTCCATGTAAAACACCTGAACATTACAAATTTAGTTCACGGCAGCATTTCGAACGGTAAAGACTATCTTTCTAGTGGATATACTGTATAGTGATAAAAAAGTGTTTCTACAAGTAGAATTCAAGTCTGATCGATTTGATTGATTCAAGGAAAATTACTTTTAAAATCAATTTTTTATT
The DNA here is from genome assembly GCA_963971155.1 of Anthrax anthrax. Taxonomy (NCBI): domain Eukaryota; kingdom Metazoa; phylum Arthropoda; class Insecta; order Diptera; family Bombyliidae; genus Anthrax; species Anthrax anthrax. The sequence goes on from OZ020119.1 coordinate 28,102,083, forward strand.
GAAATATTTTATATTATCTTTTGGTCAAACGAAAAAAAATACAAATTAAATAAAAATATGTGAATTAAATATTTTTGTTTTTTGTTCGAATTTAATCGTGTTTTACTTTTGAATTTTAAATTTTTATTGAAAAAAAAAAAAAAGTTAAATTTAAGTTGAGTTTAAAAATTTATTTATGAGGTAACTCAATCAAGGTGTTCAAGTGATGATAACAACAAGGAGTTGTTATGTGTTCACGTAGATTATAATTGCATGTTTTGCAAATAGCATGTAATAAACACAACATAATGTACATAACATTATTTTGAAATAGTATTGCATGTAAAACGATACATGAATTCAATGTTAAATTAAAGTGCATTAATTTTAAATTATATTTTTATGCAGAGCTATATTTATATTGATCATATTTTCACTGTGTTAAATTTTTATGTGTAACGTGAATGTGTATTATATGCAATCGATTACGACATTGCATTATTATTATTATTTCTTTTTTAAATAAAAAGCAAATTATATATTGATATGCATTGAAAAAATATCAGTAAGAACAAATTAATTTTTCTTAGGTGATATACCATAAATATACAGTGAACAATGTTTCAGTAAGTAATAAAAATGTAACTTGAATAAATTTTCAATAGATAAATTATTTCAATAATTTTTTTTTATGTGTATTAAAATGTAATAAAATGTTTATTGTGTTTGATTAAAAAATTAAGATACGCGTACATACATAAAATTATGTTCAGATAAATAAAATTAAAAAATATTGATTGAAATCAAAAAATAAAAAATTAAAATTATGGCAACAATAACAACAACAACAGTAAAAAAACCAGGTCCACCGGTACCACCAAGACCAACAAATACTTCTGGTATTTTAAAATCACGTAGTGAATCACCAATAATTACCCATAATAATAATCAAAATTCAGTGAATAATAATGGTAATAAAATATTATCATCATCTTCATCATCATTATCATCATCATCATCTTCATCGTCGTCGTCATCAACAACAATTATAACAAAATCTACTGTAGATGCTGGTAGAACAGTTATTTACAAATCTCCTTCATTTGATCTCAAAAAACGACAACAAACATCACATAAACCTCCACCATTACCACCAACATTGCCACCTTCATCCACAACATTGAATTCATCTACAACAACAATAACATCTTCAACAAAATACGAGAATGATGATAAAAATAATAAGAAATTTTGCATTAAAGAAGAGCAAAAAGAACAAGATTCTTATCACTATCATCAGAAATTAAAAGAAAATCTTACAAAAGAAAATCCCGGAAATACATTGAATGATGGAAATAGAGACTTATCAACAAATGTTAAGCAACAATCGTCATCAGTCTTTTTGAATAATAATCAACAACAACAACATCAGAATAATTCAGTTGTATCTGTTAAAAATAATCAAGAACATAATGACTCATCACAGGTATTAAAATCGACTACAACATCGAAAATAAATTCATCATCGACAATATCGACTTTGATTAATCATCAACAGCAACAATACAATAATAATCATTGTAATACAATAGCTGAGAAAAATGTACAACAAAATGGAATTTCTGCGGTGACAATTGAAAATAAATGTAATCGAACAGAAATCGTTATTATTAACAATAGTAAATCATCAATGATTAGTAATAATCCTAATGTTAATGCTACTACAACAACAATGACGAATGTAAATACTTCGAAAAATTATAATAACACAAATGTGGATATTGTTAATGGTATTGTATCATCAACAATTCATAATCATTATGATAAAAACAATGATAATAATTATAGTAGTAAAAGTAGTATTGGTAGTAGTAGTAATAATAATAAAAATAATAATGATAATGTTAATCATAATGTAAAGACTGATAAAATATCACCAATACCGAAACCAAGAACACTTTTACCACAAACGATAAAAACATCAATTACTGATGATAAGAATGAAGGAGAAATTTTAGTTGATAATAATAATAAAAAATATGATGATAATGGTAAAATAAAAATGCCATCAACAAAAACCGAAATAATAATTAATAATAGTAATTTAATTGAGAATAATAAAGATAATAATATTAGTAGTAGTATATTAAGTAATGGTAATAATAATAATAATAATAATAATAATAATATTGAAAAAAATAAGATGGCAATGAAAAAAATTGTTGAAGCAAAAAATATTGAAATTGAAAATAATTTAAAAAATGCTGCTGAAAGGCTATTTACAGAGATTTTCATAAATAAATCAAAAAATTATGAAACAACAGAAACAGTAGAAAATAATAATATGAATGGATATGATACGATGGGTAATGAAATGAATCGTAATAATTATGATAATGAATATGATAATAATAATATTACAAAAATTTCAAAAATTGGTCATTGTATATCAGTTGGTAATAATGATAATAATGGTACTACTTCAAATATTTCAACAAAATACAATAGTAATATTCAAGAGAATATGAACAATTATAATAACAATAATAATAATAATATTGTTAATGGTATTAATAAAGATTATAATCCCAACGGTAATAATAATAGAACATGTGTAAATCTGTTACATAGACCAGAACCAGAAGGTGGTGAAAATAAATCAATTAATTGTGATATGATTACACCAACTAATCAAAATAATGCAAATAAAATGACGCCAACAACAACAGCAAAAACAAATATTAAAAATTTAAGTTTATTACATCAACAAAAATCTGCAATTGAAACAAAAATTACAGATGAGAAGAAGGTTGCATTCCATGAAATTTTAATATCTGAGATAGCTGCAATGCGAAATACAACTTCTTTTAATAATAACAATGCTAATAATAATAACAAAATAAATAATAGTGATAGTACTAGTGATATAAATAATAAACATACAATTTATAAAGGTAATACAAGATCTGGAGGAGATGGTGGTCTAAATACAACAATAACTAAAACAATGATGATGGCAACAAATTATAATAATGATCACGAATTAAATGATCAGCATGATCAAAATCATCATCACGACCATGTCATTTTAACTGATAAAGGGCATCAGTATAAAACATTAGATAATATAAATGTTAATCATCAGCAACAACAGCAAGGAGAAAAAGAATTGCAAAATAATCAACAACCACAACAACAGAAACAAAAACAACAACGTAAAAGATATCCATCTGGTTGTTCAACAGATTCATCATCATATGGTACACAAAGATCACGTATACGTACATCTGATTGGGTTGAAGTTGGTGATAATGGTAAAGAAGTTATGTTAACTAGTTGTCATATAAGTTTAGAGGATTCTGGTCTTGAAGATGAAGAACGTTTAGACGATACTTCATCTGGAGTTGGTGATTCTTGGGATAGTGTTAAGGATGCCGAAGAAAGGTATATATAATAAATAGAAATAAGTACACATCCATATACGTTATACATATGTATATAAAATAGTTAATTAAAATTTAAATGATTAAAAAATTAATTTAAAGATTATTATCTTGAAAATGAAACAATAGTACATATAGAAAGTTTAATTGAATGCTCTAATGCCCTAAATTAATGTTGATGGCTTTCTTTTTGGTTTTTGCTTTGTTCTCGATAAATTGTGCGTGTCTCATTTTTTGTGTATGTACCTATACAACATTCTTACATCATTTACTGTAAAACATCTTCTAACGGCATATTGTGTAATCCAAAAAGATCAATTTATGCACACAAATATACATAAGTATGCCTATGTGTGCAGTATACTTGATTTTGATTTTCAAAGAAAATTCGTTTTTTTTTTTTCATTTAAAAATAAACAGAAAAAAAACCATCCGGATGAACGTGACTATGTGTATTCTATGTGTAGATGCAACTGAAGGTTATTTTTGATTTGATATTGTTAAGGCGATTTTAAGCACTTCATTTTTATTTCATTGTCTTTTTTCGATTGAGTTACTACCATTTAACAGTAGCTGCACGCACGTTTATAATTGTCAAAATGTTTTAATTTTTCTTGATTAAATGCGTGTATCATCTTATATATAGTATTTACGAGTATAAGTATACTGTTAGTACATAATTGGTTGCCCTTAAAAAGGTATCCAATTTTTTTTTATAACAATCGTGTTACAAATTTTGTAACACTTTTTTGACGTTTTTTGTATGTTTTTTTGGATGCTACTTTATTTTGCTGATGGAAATTAGAAAATCTTAGTAGAAGGTCGTAAACATACTACATTAAATTAAATGTGTGTTTGTATGCTGTTTTAATTCATTAAAATATTTCATTTAAAAAAAAAAAAAAAAATCTTTTTTTTTCGCGTTATTGTCATTTTAATTAGGCGTTGCTGTAACGATGTATTGATGCCCTTTAGTATAAAATTACTGTAATACATATAAAAATAAATAAACATCAAGTACACATAAAAAATACAGAATTCAATTAACGATTTTTCTTGATATGGTACAGTGCTTTTACAACACCAATTATTACATTGAAAGATACATGTATAATTTTGTTTTTGATTAGAAAGATTTACGTTTTTTTTTTCAAATTTCTCAATGTTACAAATTGTTGTATTTGAAATAATTTTGATTATAAGTTCATGTTATTCACATACGAATATGTTTGTATTATATCATCTTATAGGAATTAAATACCTAAATTTTGTACAATACTCGCACATGATTATTGAATTTTTTTTTTTTTTTTTCAATAAAAATTGAAAAATAGAAATATTTTGTAACAGAATTATCAAGGATATTTAATTGTATTTTTAAATTATTTCATTCAAAAAGAATACGTGTAATATAATTTTGTATTTATTTATTTTATTTTTTCTTAAATCGAAAAAAAACAACAAAAAACCTTGAAATAAAGTAATGGTAATAATTAAAACATAAAGTACATTACACACACTTTGTACATCCATTTAAAAAGCAAAATAAATTTATTTATTGTATTTTTCTACTCTTATTATTTATTTTTCAATTAATTAGAAAACGTTTTTTTTTTTTTTGTTTGTTCAATTTATTATATATCATTATATTGAGAAATTCTTTTATTTAAAAATTGATTATTTTTCATTTTCAAAGTAAAGTGTTGAAAATGTTATAATTTTTTAAGATTTTAATTAATTTTGTGGAAAAAATGAAGGTTTAAATTATTACTTTTTCAAAATTAATTTTAAGTAGTGTATATTAAAAACACATATTTATTTATAATAGGTTGCAAATGATATAATATTTTATGGTAGGTATTTTTCTCATGAAGTATGGAAAGATGAAGGAGGGGTTTTTAAAAAAGTATCATTTTTTTTTTTTTTTTTGTTAAGAACTCAGTTACACATGAAATTAATCTGAAAATTTTTATAAATTATGTTGTTTTTTCCAATTGAATTTCATGTGTGTTATACATTACATACATTAACCGATTGATATTTTAGAAAAAGATTTTCAAATATTAGTTACAGTTACGAAATTAAAAAAAAAAAAGGTTATTCAGTTCATATGCCCACATTAAATGTAGTTTCGTGCGCTTCAGTGTCGGAAGATAATTTTTTTTTTTTTTTGCTTGTAATAATAGGTAATAAGTGTTACACAATAGTTAGAGATTATTTTTTTTTGTAATATGTTTTTTTTATTTTTTTCTTCAAATAAGATACATAATTTATTTTGATGTGGTCAGTAATTGTTAATCGAGATACATATAGTATGTATGAATCTCAGAGGGATACCTAAATTAATAAACATAAAGTGATTACATCATGAACTTTTAGTAATCTTAAAATGAAATATAATAAAAAAAAAAAGAAGAAAAAGCTAGTGGAAAATTTATAATTCGATCATTTAATTGTGTATCACGTTTACAGTTAGTTTCAATTATAAATAACATATATTATATGAATTATTTTTGCTTTGCAATGTAGGTATACGCTTATCTTGAAATTAAGTTTTCTACAATTGGAATTGTATAGTCTTTCTAAATCGAAAATGGAAAAAAAAGGAATACCTGTCCATTAAAAACGTATAGGTATGCTATTTTATCTTAATTTATTTAATTTATTGATTTGATTTTGCAGTTTTTTTGTTTTGCATTCTCATTAAAATTATTCGTCTCTTCATTTAAAACTCAATTAAATAAATTTAATTTTATACACTTGTATAATGTAGATTACAATAATTATGTATAAACTTGACCAAAATATTTTTAAAAAGTAATATGTAAGACAAGGTAATACAGTCTGGTTTTAGAAGATTATATTTATTATAATATATTGCATAAAAAAATTATAATGCAATTCGATGTCAAGTTAGTAGATATATTTGTACATATTTAAATATATATGTACACCTAAACACGTACATATATAAAAGTTGCCATTTGGTTAAATATTAATTGCTCTATGAATAAGTTGAAAACTTGAAAAAATTGTCACGTCACACATATGAGAAACGGACTAACATGCATTTTTAGACATTAAAAAATTCTTACAACTGGACTTTATTGCAAATAAAATATGAGCAGTTTAATTGGCAAAATAAAAAAATAAAAAAATAGTTACTTGTCGTCTATTAAATGTATACCTATAATAATGTGAACAGGTTTAAACTAAGTACACACATTGAATAAGTGTATGAACAAGTAACCTGCATTAAAAGGTGCAAACCGTAAAACCAGTATTTAATTTAATTTAATTTATTTTTTCCTTTTTACCAGTCGGTCGTCTGTTTCAAGTACTTTACATTCTACAGTAATCCTTAATCATGTGAAAAGATTTTAACTCACATATAAATTTTATATTTATCTATTATCAAGTTCTGTGATTAAGATATCGTCACACTACCATCATTATCATCAACATTGTTATCATCAATGCTGACGCTGAATAGTGTACACAGTTATTTATACACAGAACAGAATAAATACAACATTTGAAGATACCTAATGTTGTCTGCTGTTTTTTTAATTTAATTTATTTTTCTAAGGTTAAGAATCTGAGGAACAGTCAACAACAGATGAATAAGAAGAGATAATTCCATGTCCAAATTGATGTTCAATTAAAAGTTTGTGTAATAAGTAGTAAATTTTCCATTATTTGCTTTTTTTTTAAATTTTCCTGTAAGAATGCCGCAGACCAAGTATTCAATAACTCGTTTATATTCTTTTTTTTATAAAGTTGGTCTAATTTTAAATTTATTGTTTTTAAACTTTTAAATAAGAAAGCTGAATAGCAGCATGTATGTGCAAGAAAAAAGAAAATGCAACAAGTTTTATACATATCGCAGACAAATATACAGACGTGAGTATAAATAAGATCTTTATAATATTACGGTATATATGTATAATGTTGTTATCTGAAAGAAACAGGTTAAAATTAAAATAAAAATAAGAAAATTAAAAAAAAAAAAGTTGGAGGTAAGATTGAAGAAAAAAAAAACAAACAGGTACTAAATGATCATCGTCATCGTCGTCAAACTTGTAATCGTCATCATTAAAAACGTTGTTTTCTGTTTGCTTTTATATTAAAAGCCCAAGATAAAGAAAAAACTTTTCCATTTTCAATTATTTTTTTTTTCTTTATGTTTTACTCCTTTTTTTTTGATTTTATAAATACTGTTGTTTACTGCTGTAATAATTAAGTGTTTTTAATATACACGCATGTATGTACATATTAAACGTTTTATTTTTCAATACGCAACAAATTACGTGCGTGAACTTTTTTTTGTTTTTTTGTTTTACTCATAACATACATACAAACGTACTTATGAACACACCATGTAAAATACTTCCGGTTGAATGAAAATTCTTTTATGTAATCTTTGGTAAATGGATAGTAATAGTAGAGTTTAAAAACTTGAATGTATAGATAGATACATACCTGTACTATTTGGTCTGTAATATATAGGATCGTGATTTGATACAAACATGATTGTGGACACTGGACAAACGTCTTATACCTGTTATAAAAAATTATAAAGTACCAATAACTGTTTTTCTTTTATGTTTGAATTATATTTTTCATTTTCACTGTTGTAGTGTTTATAGTTAAAGTAAATTAGTAATTATTTATGATTTATAATTTTTCATTATTTACTATGAAATTTTAAGAATTTTTAATTTTTAAACAATAATGAAAAATGATATGATATTAATCATAAACAAAGCGAGTTATATCATGATAAAGAAACCAGAAAAAAAAAATGTAAGAAAAACAATAACAAAACCTAAAAAAATATGAGAAATACATTTTTCATGATTTTTTGGGTTTTTTAATGATATCTAAATTATTAATTTTTTTTTTTTCATTTCTGAAAAATATGACAAAATAATTAAATTTGAAAAATTATATTACAACATTATTTCGTTATTGTTTTAACGTAACAATGTTACGTATAATATTTTCAACTGATAAAATCTTTTAAAAAGAAAAATAATTTGAATAATATTTCTCGTGCTATTTATAAACATAAAAATTCTAAATTATTATTTTATTTCTAGATTTTTTACTTTGATTATAAATTGTTAAGGTGGATTACAGCCTAATATATATGTATGTAAATTTAAAATAAGATATGTGTCTGTTAGATGTAAAGATGTGTTAAAAGTAATAATAAAAAAAAAATTTAAATTTTAATTAATACATATTATTTTGTTGTTGTTTTTTTTTTCTAATTCACATCACAATTTATGATAATTGTCTGCATATTAATAGTACAATCATTAAAATATGCAATGAGATATCAAATTTCAACATGAAATTGTCACTTATACAAACAGAAATACATTAGATAGGCGTCAGATAATAAACAGAATTTGTAATTGAAGAATATAAAATGCATTTTTTAAATGTAAAAATAAAATTGATTTCCTGGTATTTACGTGATTATGTAACTATTGAAATGTAATAATAATATACAATATATATATATAGTAATATAGTGATAAAATTGATTGTAAACGCTTGTATTAACTTAACAACATGACGTATTCATAAATACACGCATTATGCATATATGAAATCATATTTGGATATTAAATTACATGGTATGTACAAAATATTACCATTTCTTTTAAAAGAGAAATTTTATGAAAAATACATTGATAAGTACATTAGTACGTGTATGGTATATAATTTGATAACGATGATGCAAATTTGTAATTCATTCGTATAAAAATCCTTTTTTTAATATCGTCTATTTAATTTACTTATTTATTTATTTTTTTCTAAATACATATATACATTTGTTGCATTTATTTTTATTTTATAAATGCAAATTATTGCCACGTAGTTTTGATAGAGGAAATTATCTAAAACATGTTTTATTTTTCCATACGAAAAAAAAAAAATAATAAATAAATAAAGGAATACATAATAAAAGACGAATACAAATACAATATTTTCGTTTGATATATTTGTATGTTTTACATGATAAATATCAAAAATATTTACTTTTGTCATATTTGTTGATTTGATAACCAGTTTTTAAGATATATTTTGATGAACAAGTGTCATTGTGTATGTACATATGTATAATGCATGCGAATGTTTACATTTATGGAAGTTGAAAAACAAAAATAAATATGTATATTATATCGATTGTATGCATATATTTATAAAATGCAGCAGTAGTATATATTTTTGATATAAAAATTACTTGAATCGTGATATGAAAATTTATTATACAATATATTGATTCCTGCTTTTTTTTTTTTTTTTTAATGTACATAAATTACATACACAGAATGAAGGGAAATGGATAAAATGAATAATAAATTAAACTTTACGTACCAAATAACGTACACATGTATATAAATATGTAATGTACATGTATTTATAAATTTGATTATGTAAAAATTTTCAAATCCATACAATATTCGATAAAAATCTATGTATCTTGAAATTTCATGTGGTGTTCATACATGATCATAGATGTATGTATGTATGTAATTGAAAATTTTCAAACTATAAATTTTTGACACATGTTTGCTAGAAATTCTATATGTGTGTGAAAAAAATGTGTGAAAAATAGAAAATAATTTAAAAGTTTTTCTTTAGTATATTCTTGGTATGAAATTAATGGTATATTTATTAAATTAAAACAAGATTTGTTGTGAATACTAAATAAAAGTAAGAGTTTGATTTCTTATCGTATCTACCATATGTGTATGTACATATGATTATCAAAATAGTTGGAAAAATTTGTATACACAATGAATTCTGTTATTGATAAACAAAAAAGATACATATGTAGATAACTAATTTTTGTTTTATTACAACTCACATTCCTATAAGGATAACATTCTTGTTTTCATGAATAAGCTTTTTCTTATTTCCTATAATATCTAATTCAGATGGTTTTGTAAACCTAAAAATAAATATTCATAATATTCTCATAAGTATTAATTATGCAATTTAATTCATTTTGATGTTGTTAATTACTTAAAGTTTCTCATTTTTATCAGAAAAAAAAGCCAATGATATAATTTTTTTATTTAGTTGCTGTGTTATGAGACGGGTAGTATATTTACACATGTATGACCTTTTCATTGTTTATAACTTCGTAATCATTTTAATGGTATTTCTTAGCAGTTTTTTACTCCATTTCAAGATTAATATTTCACTTTTTTTGAATTTTGCATTTACTTAACAGACGGGCTTACAATGTACTCTGTAAAGTGTAAATGTTTATTATTTTATACAACTAAAAAATAACTACAAAAATAAACGAAAAACTACACATTTTCTGACTATTAATCAATTTAGTTTTCTTATCCTAATTTATGAGTTAATGACAAATGAACTTCAGTTTTTCTTTTTTTTTCTAATTAAAGAAAAAGTAATATGTTTTATTTTTCTGTTATTTTATGTATAATATATTATAAAACCGCACATGTTTAGTTTAGTTTAGTTTAGTTTAATTCACAAGGGTGAGAAGAGGTTGGGTTGCCTCGACACTGCAGCTTAAGAAAGCTTATTGTATCCCTCACCCTTTGTGTCTACATAAAGGCATTTATCCTTTTGGCAAGGAGAATAACGTACTTTATGTAGTCTAGATTTGAGAACCGCACATGTTAATAAAATTTTATAGTGAATATGTACGTACACGCACAATGTGTACATTACAAAGTAGATATTATGTAGGTATATAATTCTGTATATAAAAATTTCTAAACAAAAATTATAATTTTTTATTTTTTTGTAGGTAAAGGTATATAGCTTTCTACCTTGTAATCACAATTTCGTAATTAGAATTTTAAAAATATTTATTATACTTTATACTTACTTAATTTGCGTTCACAGTAATATGTAAATGTGTAAGTGTAATAATGTATAGGTACAAAAACATGATTATGAATGTACATAGGTACTTATCATAATGTTATGTTTTTTTTTTTTTTTTTCATTATTCGAATTACATTTTACTTTTACTATTTTAAATATGAGGCTTTTGTACAATAACTGAAAATGTTATATGTATTGTATAAAATAAAATTTCAATGCCGTATCAGACTGACCAAACTAGGGAATATAAAAGTATACCGCATTCATACATTTGTGTATATAATATCGTGTTAAAATGTGAAATAATTTTATTATATAACATTTACGTTTAAACATTTTATATACAAATACATTTGTAATTCAAATGATGAGGTTTGGGTTAGTATATGAAGGCATATAATATATACATAACCATCACATTTATATTATTATTCTATTAATTTAAACTTTAGCAAATTAAAAAAAAAAATGAATAAAATAGGTAATATGAACAAATAAATGAAAAACAACAGTATAACCGGTAATGAAGTTGAATATTACGTACAATACAATATCGTATTTCTCATAGAGTATGTAATTATTATTACCTTAATTACTAAGTGTATGGTGTATTTTATGTATTTACAATCGGAAAACATTTATTGCAAAAGTATTGTACAACACATTTATACGTACGCCATGTAGGTATATTCGTTTTTTTTTTTTTTAAATGAAAAAAATGGTATAATATTCAGAAAAACGTGTATCGTGACCGCACCTTATATTTTTTCTTTTTCAATATGAATTACGTGTGTATTATTAGATTTTAACCATAGATATATCGTACAGATGCGAATAGATACAGTGATGTTACAAATTATTCTTACACAGAAAATTATGAAATTATTTCAAGTTCTTGTGTAATTAACATTAAACAAAAATCGATTATTTAGTTTTGTTTACATTAATTATCATTTTAAAACAATCTTGTAAGACATCCTATTCTGTTTGAAATAAATTATTTCCACACTAAAATACCATGCTGATATGTAAGACCATTTACATTCTTAACTTTAATAAAACTTAATGGTAACATTAAATATCTAAACGTTAAAATTATAATTTAAAGATTTTGAAAATGTTAAGATAATGTACCCACGTATAAAAAAATTCTTAAAAGCATATCATTCAACGAGAATTTACAGATTCAAATATCAGCTTAAGTTGATTGACACTGATAAAATTATATTTCAAAAAGCAAAAAAAAAAAAAATTTATTAAGCCCATAACATACAGTTTTTCTCTTTGTTAAAATTTTTATCTTTAACAGTTTGTTTATTATTATAAACGCTATATTAACGCTATAAAAAAAGACTACAATATATGTATACCTATATAGACAAATACATATAATGGTGCCCTGAACTGGAATTTTAAATCTTTAACGATATTATAATTTTCATCTAAATTAAAACAATTGTGACCTAATTTTTTAAAAGTATACATATATACGTGTACGCATTGCACCGTATCTCATACCATGATAAAATAAAATACAATAAAGAAAATATTTGATATGTATCTTGTGGTTTATTTATGCATCGATGTTTTTTTTCAAAAAAAAAAATTGAAAATAAAATTTGTAAAAAAGAAAAGAAAAATGTTGAAAATTAAATTTTCTTTCTTTTCTTTCGACTGTATGTTTATAATAACTTTTGCATAATTAAGAAATTAATAAACGATTAATATAATTTGAAAAATCCCTAAATTCATTTGTTTAAAAATAAGAAAAAGCAAATCTGCATAACGTACATAAGTGAAAATTTTGTAAACTAGATATGTACACACAAATTGAAAAACAAAACGTGAATGACGTGAACATATTTTCTGAAAATAAAGATGTATGTACGTATACATACATACATATGTATATAAAATAAAGTAATAAAATATGTTTCGAGTATATTTATAGATTTAGGCATACTGAAAAAAAAATGAATATTTTCCTAATTTGAATATTTAGGCCTTTTTTAGGTACGAATGATAAATAAAATGACATGAAATACAATTTTGCTTTTTCTTTTTTTTTACGTAATTTTAAATATATTATGTGAGGTCATTTTTAAAACACTAATATTATGAATTTTTTTTAAAGGAAATAAATTCTTCATAAAACGTGTGCATTTCAATATAACCATATACACGCTTTATTCAAATATAATTGAAAAAAAAAAAAAACAAAAATTATTTTGTCGTTATGTTTTCTTTTAAATTTTATTTTGAATGGTGAAAATATCAACGACTACATATACAATGACTGATATGTTAAGTTTTTTTTTATGAGTAATTTAAATATTGATGTAGGCATTTTTAAAACATTATTGATAAAATGAAGACTAACCATGTAAAAAAAAAATAAATAAAAAAATAAATTATTTTTTTTATGTACACATTGAAATCAATCGATTATCGATTGATAATAATGACTATCATTATTGTCGACATCATTTTGATGCATAAAAATATAAATGTAAAAAAAAAGTTTTCAATTTTCATTCACTTTTGTTGTTGTAAATTTTTCATGATTGATATGAAAATTATTTCTTAATGGATGATGATTACTATGGAAAATGAAAACAAAAACAGAGAAAAATAATAATGAGACAGAATTGAGATGTCCTAATACGTTTTATGGATTTTCATTTTAAAGTATGTATGTGTATACTTTACATAATATATAAATAATAAAAATCATAATGTGTATGTATTAATTTTTGTTTACATTAAAATATAAAAAATGGCTTGATTTAGTTTAATTATTTTTTATTTATAAAAATTTTATTCGTGATTTTCATGTTTGTTTTGTACATACATATATCAGATATTATGTTATTCAATTAATTTATATTATATGTGAATAATGTTTATTTATAAGATTTTGTATTAAATATTTCTAAATACAGAATGTAATGGAATTTTAGTTTAGCTGTAAATTTATTTCTTTTTTTAATAAATTACACTATGAAAAAGGAAATTATTAAGAAAATAAAAAAAAATTTAATTGTTAAAGTATAAATTCCGTTTAAATTTTTACGAAGTCGTGAAAAATGAATACATCAGAGAAAAAAGTATATTTTTTCCTTAAATATGTGTAATATACTTAATAAGGCAATAAAGTGTATAAATATTTTAAGATTGAAAGAAAAAAAAAAAAAAACCAAAATATTGAATAATAAAAGAAATTAAAAGAAAATGAAGTAATTAAACGATTTATGTTTCGTGACGATCAATATAATTAGTTCAAGTAAATTAAAAATGATGAAATCATAATGAGACATTTATCATTATTATATTACAATACATGTACTATAATGTTTGATTCATGTATTTAATTATGTATACGTATTTATGTTAATAAATATAAAGTTTTAATAATTCACATTATGTATCATATGTATGTATGTACATATGTGTATAAAATTTAAAAAATATATGTATATGTATATATCCGCAAAAAACATAGTTTGGTAATTAACAATAGCAACTTTTGTTCATATTTTGTATGCTTTAAGGCAAACAGAATTATTAATTGCATACAATATATGCATATGTGTATATACATACATATTGCAAAACTGTTCAACATGAAATTGGCTTTGTTTTTTGTTTCTAAATTTATTTTTAAATGTTTTTAGCTTTTTAATGTTTATTACTTTTTGATTTTAATTGCTTCTTTTTATTCGAATATAATTTTTTTTGTATACATAATTTTGCAGTATTTTTAATTTAAAAATACAAAACAAAAAATACTTCATAATGATTTATTTAAAATAAAGGTAATTATGTACAAAAAATTTGTAATTTGTTTACTAGTGTTTTTTGTTTTTTTATTGATATTACCGTGTTATTTTCTATGATTTATTTATAATTTTTATACCTTAACGTGTTTAAACAAGTAATTTTTTTATGTATAATTTTTAAATACATAGCAATAAATGAATTTTATAGATCTAAAATTGTTGTCTTCAAAATACAAATATAATAATGATGATGGTGATAATGGTTGTCAGCTACAAAATTTATTATTTAATTTTTACCAACACCCTATTACATAAAATAAATTTCATTGAATAAAGTTACAAGAAATGAAATAATCTACGTGTGTGGTAATTTATTCATAAATTTAGCTGTTTACCGTATAGGACACGTATAGGTATAAAATGCAACTGAATAATGCAATTTTTCTATGTTTGTTGATTGAAAAGTTATTGATATAATTTCACAAGCACAATACAAAAAAATAAATAAAATGAATAGATGGAGTAAATACATATATACATACATATGTATTTGAACGTATTTTTCAAAATTTCGTGATAATATACTTAAAGATGTGATAATACTGTAAAATAAAATGTATAATTTTATACTATATAATACATACAAACTTGTATCATTAGGATGACAACAAAATTTAATCATGATATTATTATATACTTGTTATATACATATTGATATTTCAAGCTTTTGATGAATCATCTAATTAATACCTGTGTGAATACATTTTTTTGCCTTTTTTTTAAAGCTTTAAATTTAACAACAAAAATAAATAAATAACATAAATTAACGTTAAAATTACAAAAAAAAAAAATGATAATATGAAAACAAAAATTTTTTTTTTAAATATATTGTTGTTTATGATAATTACTATAAATATTATTATAATATTTTTTAACAGATACTACGTTACATTTTAAATAAAATGTTATAATAATCAAATAAAAAATTTGATTTTTAAAAATACATTTTAATGAAGACATTTTTATGGTAATTAATATTATTTTTTTTTATTTTTTAAATACAAAATGTTTTGTTAGCATAAAGTGTAAATGTACCTGTACGTAAACATTTTATAAGGTGTTTGTATATGTGCACTATACGTGCACTACGTGCGTATTGTGAATCCGTGTGTAATCTGTGAGTATTAGACATAAATTTAAGTAGTCTATTAACGTAATTTAAATTTTAGTTAAAAAAAAAAAATATAAAAAAAGTAAAGTGAAATGAATTAAAAAATCAGGTATCATCAAGCAAAAAATTTTCAATATCCATAATTAATTTTCTTGAGTACAATATGTTGTTTCGTTACACAAAGATTCATGTTACACATATATATGTGTATACACAAAAATCAAATTTTTATTACAACAATTTCATATCGGGTATTAAATTTAAAAAAAAAAAAAACAGAAATAAATAAATTAATATACATATACATTTATTTGAAATTTAAAATAAGTTTTCTTTTTTCTCTTTTATTGTAGGTTTATGTTACATTGTAATAACATTGTAATATACGAACATGTATAGGAAAGTAATAAACAAACTATAGAAATAGTAGATAGTTTATTTTTTATTTTTAAATGTATAGATGCATGCGTTTATAATAATAATTTAACGTTTTGGTCGAATAATTTGATAACTTATATAAAATTTAAATTATATATACATACATATATGAGAATATTTAGAGGCTTTGATAGTTTATTTTTAGAAAGTATGTCAAGGTTTTTTGAAAATTTTCAATAAATTTTTAATATTTCATATGCACGAAGAGGGTTTAAAAATTTAAATATGTACGTATGTACATGGTATTATTTTATAAAATCTACAATTAATGCAATAATATATCGTTGTAGTTTAAATTTAATTACTTGCATAATTTATTTGTAGTTATATTGATAAATATATAATTCCTAAGTACATGTGTTTGTATATTTTAATTATTATCTTATTTCCGTTTTGTTTTTATAATTTTGTGTCATTTTATATTTATAGAATTTTAAAAGTTGTTTTTTCGTTTTTCTTCTTTTTTTTTTAACTAATTTATAATAAAATAACCATTCTGAAATTTAAATAAAAAAGCTTTGTCATAAAAATCTTCAATTTATTCTATCCTATCTGCAATATTTACATAAGTACATACATATATTGTATTATGATTTGTATTTGTTAAAAATAAATAATCTAGCATAGTAACTACCTATAGTAAAGTACATTAAAAATGTATTTATATTTCATAGGAATAGAAAATAAAATAAATTTCACTCACATTTTCAATTCAATAATAAAAGAAAAAAAAACTTATATTATCTGAAATGACAGTTTGAATATTTTTATAACTGCCCACGTATAATATATTTTCATACATACTATACATTTATGTGTTCATGATAGGTTTTCTATCTACATGAATAAATACATCTTTATCGTACATATGCATTATAAATTTTATATTTATTGAACACGTTTTATAAACAAACTGATTTATTCAAAAGAGGAAGAAACACGTTTTATTTGTGTTTCCTTTTTTTTTATTTCATTAAAATGTTTTCTTCTTGAATTTCGTAGATGTTGTATTTTTTTATTATTTTTTTATTTTTTAATAAAAGTTTAAAATCTAGGAGTTATTGTCATCATCAACATTATCAGAATTAAGCTTTTTTATTTTGACTTAATTTTATTTTCTTGTTTATTGTTCATTATTATTTTTTACTCGGTATATCATTGAATGCGTGGTCAATTTAATTTTATATTAACGTCATGGAACGATTTCAGAATACACCTTAACCGTAATTTAAAATTTTCACTGTCACCAAAAATGAGAAAAAAAAAAACAAATAAAATAAAATAAATAAATAAAAATAAATATACAAATAAAAATGTAAGTACCCATAGATACCTATTGCCTATACGTCCGAAAATACATACACATGCATAGAAATAAAAATATAAACCATGACATAAAATAACAAAAAAAATACACGAAGAAATGAAAAAATAAAAATAAAAATGTCTTTAAACAATTTGATATGGAAAAAGGTATATTTGGTATTCATTTCTTTTATAGAGATAGATACAATATAATTATATTGTCTGTTTATAATATTTGCATGGAAAGGAGTTTATTTTTGTGATTTTTGGTAATTTTTATGCTATTGACATATACATAAATTGTGTGTATGTATAGCATACAAAATAAAAAAAATTACAAACAAATGCAAATTTGACATTGACACTTTTACTATAATACAATTCAATCTGTTGCATGATACATGTACACCATTCAGATTAGAAATAAAATGGTTATGTATTTTTAAATGTAGTTTATATGTTAAAATCTGTTTCTTTTTCTTTGTGAAATTATTTGTATACGTACTATATACTATGAATGCTATATTTAAAAAGAAAAAAGAAATTATTTGTTTCCGCTTTATTTTATTTTTGGAAGAAAGTTTTTTATTGTATGTCTTTTTTTTGATATTCTACTAATATAGGTCAATAAATTGTTTGATAACTTAATATTTGTTGACTTTTGATAATGTATGAATGAATCTTTTTTTTTTTTTAATTCAACGATGACAATGAACCAAATTTTGAAAAAAAAATTGTATTTCTGTATATATAGGAAAAGAAGAAGAAAGTAAAGAGTGAAAATTTTTCTTGCAGTTCAAGAAAAAAAAAGACGTGTGATAATTGAGTTCTTCATTCGTGCCAACACACGTACATACTTTATAATTAGAGTACGCAATTTATTTTAAGCAATTCATTTAATGATGGGCAAATTTTTTATAAATATTTACTGTTCCATAAAAATTTGAAAAAGTTATATTCTTAAATGTGTTACATGTAACACAAGACAAAATAGTAAATCTTAAAATCATAAAAAAAATATAGATGAATAAGTTACATTCAAATTTTGTTATGTATTTAATTTAAGAATCGTTAAATTTAATAAAAATTTAATGATTAGATTTTTTTTCTTAGTATTTGTAAAATTAATAGAAAAATTTGAATTTTATTTCAATTTGATTAAAATAAATGTTCTCACCTTTAAAATTCTTTTCTTCTTCTAAATCATTTAAATAATTATTTCTAATAAAATATTGACTACATCAATTTTCAAAAAATCGGAATAGCAATATACACATGTTGTTATGTATGTAGTCTAATAAAATGTAATTAAAATTTGATTAATTATTATATTCTAAAAGAAAGTCATTATTCACATCGTTATAAATCTAAATTTTTCTGTTTCTTTCTTTATTATGTCTTTAAATCTTATCTTATTAAATTAGATATTTTTTTATGATTACAAAATTAATTTAAAAATCAATATACAATTTTTTATATGAGTATGTATATGTTGATTTGTGTACATATTTTCGTGATTAGATTAATATCGTAAAATATTTAGAATTAAAAACGATAAAAAAAAAATTGTATAAAGAAAAATTATAAATTTAAAATTCATATCATGATTTAATTTTATTGCATTTTGATATTTTGAAAAGTACTAACATGAATTTGTGTGTGTGAACATGAAAATTTATTAATGAGATAAATATATAAAAAAAAGTAATAATAATTTTAATTTTATTGTATGCGTATCACATATTAAATACGTGCATATAATGCCTATAAATTTTTTATGAGTTTCAATAAAATTTATATTTCGTGTGTTTGTATATACGTGTACATACATATGTATGTATATTCATTGTTTGAAAAATTTGTTTTCCTTTTTTTTGTTACTTATTCTCCATTTTTCCACATAAAATTTTTTCATACTCGAATACCTTTAAGTATGGCATTTTGCGGTTTATTGAACCATTAAATAAGCAATTTTTGCATTCTTTGATGCATTGTGTATAATTTTAAATTAGTATATTGAACATTGGGTAAAATAAATTTTTATTAAAATTCTAAACATTAATAGTTGAACATATGTATATGTATGTTATCCCGCTATTATTTAGGGTGAATATTTGCATTAACTTTTATTATCCTTTTTCTATACACAGACGTATGTATGTACTATATATTCTGATAATTTTTTTATTTTTATTTTTTTCTATAATTTTAATTTTTTAATAGAATGTCTCTTCCTGGTCTTCCACCTCTACCAAAAAGTTTAAGTGGTATTGAAGTAACTGGAATACCAGTGCATAATAATACAGGAAATTTAATATCATCATCTGCAATTGAAGCTGCATCCCAAAGAACTATAACACAAATGAATAGGATGACAGCAACTACAGGTGGTGGTAATACAACAGCAACAACAACAACAAGTACACTTGATACACAATTAGCCGTTTTACGTAGAGAAATGGTAAGTTTTTTTTTTTCTTTATATTTCTTTAAGATTTTTTTTTTTAAATTTTTAAATTTTGTATTACAAAAATTGTACAAACTTTATTAACGGTTACTTACAAATGTATATGTACGTGCATTCCTATAATATGAATGTAATCTAAAATTTTTGATAAAAAAAAAAAAAGGAAATTAAGATTTATTTTCATTTTTCACTAGATTTTTTTTTTTTGAATTTTCGATTTACATACTTAGAATTTTCTCACTGATTTTTAATGTGCTACATTCACATAATTTATATGGTATAGTTTTTTTCTTTTTTTTTTATATCTACATACTTACGTTTATGCAGTTGTGACTTTATAAATTTTTATTGCAATAAACTTCGAAGTGGGAAAAAAAATTTTTTTTTTCTTGTGCAAAAATAAAGGAAAGAAAGAACAAAGTCAAATAAAAGTGATGTAGAACAATAATATAATCGTAACTTTTTGTCTCTTTGATAATATATAAATGGGTGGGAATAACCACTATCATATGCTGGTATCTTTTATAAAGTAAAAATAAATAAAATATAATGTGGCTTAGTTCTTTTTGAAAAAAAGTTCAAAAATGTGTTATATATTTTTACAATTGTTAGGGGTGTTAAAAGTTTTTCTTAACTTGACTTTCTGTACATATTTTATTTAATTTTTTTTTTTTCTTTGTATGCACACATTTGAACATTTATACATTCTCACAACAATTGCATATCATATAATGTATTTTCTTTTTCTGTTCTTTGTTTTTTTTTTTGTTTTGAATTGTTAAAACTCAGTCAAGTGAACTTTTTTAACAAAGATAATATGATGATATGAACAATGAAAAATGAAAAATGAAAAATAAAAATAACAAAAAAATAAAAAAAAAAAAATAAAAAAAATGAAGAAAACACTGAATAAATGTGAATTTAACAACAATTGACTACACAATTGTGGTTCTATGTTGCATTTTGAAATTTTTGTCTAGGAATTCTTTTAAACTATAGAGTATGTGATATTCACATATTTCTATCTGTTCAAATTATTTTTTACCTTTTGTAAATATAATTTATTTTTGTTTTATGCAATTTTTTGCTTTTTTTTTTTATTATGTGTAATAATTTATTTGATAATAAATGATTTTTATATTCTTTTTTAATGCATATGTGAAATGAATACATGTCAACTGTTTTTTTATTTAGTATTTACCTTACTACCTATAAACATGATTTAATTTGATTACAATTGAAATTTTTCAATTTAAACAGGTGCAATAAAAATTGTCCCTTTTTCATGCAATTTGTTACCAATAAATGATTTTTGTGTAAAGAAAAAAGACAACATATGTAGGTAGTAAGTACCAATTGTTTTCTTATCAAATTATGTAGGTATTATAAATTTTAAGTATCTATACAATATTATGTAGTTGTAAGCCAATCGTTTTTTTTTTTTTGTATTTACATTTTAAATTAACGTAATTACCATAATCATGATTTTATTATAAAATTATATTCATTTTATATTTGTCATATACTTTTTAATAAGTCAATGAACTTTTTCATATTTTGCAATGCGAAATTACTTTGGAAAATAAAATGATCTTTTTTTTCTCATGTGATTGATCAAATGTAACTAATTTGAATATAAAAATATAAATTTGTGTAGTTAAAAAAAAAATTTATTTTTGTTGTTACAAAATGTTATAATAAACGTTTCGTTTTCGTCATAAATAATGTGAAAATAAAAATCAAAAAAAAAAAAAAATAAATAAAAAATAAAAAACTTTTTTATTTCATATAAATTGTATGATCATTTGTTTAAATTAAAAGTATTTCAGTTGAAATTTCCTATTCATTTCGTTTTATTTAAAATGAAATACAAATACGTGATCAGCTTTATTAAGTACATATTTTAAAAACTTCAAAGAAAAGTATAAAAAGGAAGAAAGAAAGAAAAAATTCTTAAAAGAAATTTTTACTTACATAAAAAAAAAAATAGAAATAAGCAAATTTATATGCTAAAACAGAAGTGATCACAATTTACAATAAAAAGTTTTTAAAATATATACATATGTACATATACAGATACTAAATAAAAACTAGGTGACTCACGTCTAAAAATTATTCAAAGTAAATTCGAAGAAGAAAAAGGAAAATACATTTTTTTTATATCTCTAGGAATTTTTCTTGATTTTTCTTTTAAACAGAATTTTGTTTTATTATAAATTTGTGTGTATGTGTATACAATGTAGATTTATTTGAAAATGAAATTCTAGACAAGAAAAATTATTTAATTTTTTCTTTTTTGAATCAAATTTTTATATCAAAATTAAATTACGTGTGCTTATCTCAAAAAGATGTTTAACTTTTATAAAGGTATAAAATAAGAACGCATTTTAGGTATACATAAGATTCAGGTCACACACATATGTATATGCATTTTTATAATAGTGCATTTTTCAAGTTTATTTTTAATATCACTTCTACTTTTCCCCTAAAGAAAGTAACTAAATAACAAAATAAATAACAAAAAGATGTCTGAAAAAATATTAACAAAAAATAAAATTTTCTATGTTTTTTCCTCTTTTTCTTCATTTATTTAATTTTTTGTTGTTGTTGAATGAAAAAACTATGTCGAAATCGAATTAGGTCATCAATTTATGTATACATATGTACATACATTTAAATATAATATTTATGATACAAAATGCATTTTAGTGACCTACAAGAAAAAAAAAACTTTTTTAATTTATCAAAGACATAAATATGTATTTAAAAAAAAAAAAATACCAAAAGACGAGAAAAACAAAAAGCTATAACTGAAATGAAGAAAACAAAAATCAAAAATAGATGAAAGAAAATTTTAATATATATAGAAAAAAAAAAAGAAAAATTCGAAAGAAAAAATGAAAAATAAAATACGACAAATATTCATTACATTAATTTATTTACAAACAAAATTGAAATTGAAAATATAAAAACAACGTCAACTGTTAGACGTTGAAGATTTTAAATTAAGATTAATTTAGAAAAACAAAATGAAAATTTATCAACAATATTTAGCTTGTTTTTATCATTTTTCTTTTTCGTTTATTGAAATTATGAATAAATTATGTATTGAGAAAAATGTTCGAATGTACCTATATAATACAAATTGTTTTTGGTTTTGTTTATATGTTTGTGGTTGTTTGTTGTTGTATAACTTTGGTTCATGGTTATAAAGAGAGAGAGAAAATGTGAAAAAAAATAAAATGAAACAAGAAAATTTTGACATCTAAGCAAAAAACATTTTTTTTTTCTACGTTTAGAAAGAAAATTTTAGAATATATATAAACTGATATTTACTTACTTATTTTGTATAATTTTGGATCTTGTTTTTTTTCACTGATTATGAGTACACAAAACCTTTTTTTTTTTTTTAAATGTATGAATACCTAATTTTTAATGAATAATATGTTAAAGTATAATTAAAATGATTATTTTTTGTTATCGTTTCATTTTTAATTAGTACTACGATGTTTTTCTTTCTGTTATTTTCGTGTTTTTTTATGTGTTACGTTTTTGCTTTTGTTTTAGCGGAAAACATTATTATACATAACTATACACTAACAATGTAACATATTTTCAGTTTATGTAAATAAATTTAGTATGCAAATTAAACCCTAGAAATACAAAAAAGTTAAGAAACGAAAAAAAAAAATACTTATTAAACAAAAGTAAATTTAAATAAAATTCGAATTTATTTTGGAATATGATTAGAATATAAAATGTGTACTTGCATATGTTAGCAATGTTTAAAAAAAAAAAAATTAGGTGTATTATTGATAGTAATTATAATAGAAATTCGTATAGGTAAATATAAATTGGATCATTTTCGCTTTTTAAATTTATATTTATGTGAGGAATAATAAAATGTTGAAAATTAACAAAATTATATTGTGTTGCGATTTAACGATAAAATCTGAAATTTTGTATCAAATATTTTACGGTTTTTTGGGTAATTGTGTATACGAAAGAATAAAAGGTAACAATGTAAGAACTTTAACTATTTATTTATTTATTTATTTATTTATTTTTTTGTTGAAAGGATGTAGGGTGTTTGTAGTCAATTATTTGGGTTTACATATGTACATGCTGTACATTTATATGTGCACACATATTATAACGAAACTTTCTTTAAAACTTTTCTCTAAAAAATTTCAATTTCTTTGCATTCATTTTACTTATACTATACTATAACAATTAATTAAAAAATTTTTTTTGAATATGTATTTTTGATATGTATTCATAGCTTTTAGGGCTTTCTTAGTATACATAAAATACTTCTTAATATGTGTTCCACGCGAATACATGTTAAATTAATTTTAAAAACGCATTTACATTCAATTAATTAGGTTAATATTGAATAATTAACACAGCAGCGTTAATTTTTTTTGGTTGTCTTTAGTTTTTTTTTTTTCAACATTTTTATTTTATACTATATGCCATGCGTTTAATATGCGTACATATAACACATTTGCTTCTATGTATGGGTGCATAATTTATATTTTACATGTTATACCTATATACATATATGTATGAATATTTGTTACTAAGCGAAGATTAATGATAGAAAAAATGTATTTTTTATGAGTTTCAAAATTAATTATTATTAGTTTTTCTTTTCTCTTAAAAATTTATTAATATACATATTATGAATAAAATATTTGAATTTTAATAATCTGATACAATAATTTCAAAATATTTATTTTTATCTAACCACAACAAAACCAATACATAAACAGATAACAAACATGTGTATACGTATATTCAGTGTAGTAAATCATATTTTCCCAAAAATAAAAAAAAGGGTAAAAAAAAAAATAAATATAAACTTTTACAGTGAAAATGAATTAAAATTTTATGCATATATTGCAAATTTGTTTTAATCAAATAAATTAGAAAAATGTGCTTTTTTGTGGAGAAAGGATAAAATTCGTTGAAAATTTATTTAACCTTCATTGCAAATTAGTAAAATCTAATAAATGTAAAGGTAAACAGTTTTCTGTTGCTGTTTTTTTTTTGTTTGTTTTGTTTTTAATACATGTATATGTGCATTTCAATTGTATGTACCATTTACAAATTAAATTAAGGTACGCCAATACGATTAATCTAAAAAACCATAAAATAATGCATATCCATACACTTTCATATATGTATGTATACATATGTATGATACATACTTATATGTGTTCACCTATGAAAATGTACATGTTATCAACTATTCTGTGTATGCATATGTGTGTGTACATATATTTGAATGTACATAAATAAGGTGTCAATGGTAGATACTATCGTAATAATATATGGTTTCAAGCTTCAACCATATAAAAATGTTTATGCATGTACCATTTAGAGTATTCGTTAATGAAAATCAATTTAGTAGACAAGTATGTAATAAAGGAAAAAAAAATCGATGTTTACATGTGTAATGTACAATGTATGGTAGATGTTAGAAATGTGCAAAAATTTCAAACTTTTCCTTTTATTTGAAAAAAAAAAAAAAAAATATGTATATATATATAATCGATATTTCTATTGTAAACAATTCATTCTTTCACATTAAACATCGATATAATAATGTTTTATATCTGATGAAGATTTTACACCTGTTTACGTAATTATTTATTAATGTTATATGTTTACGTAAGCAGTTCTATATGCATAAATTAAATTGCATATGTGATATATAATTTTTTAATTATTGCTGACTGAATTTGTAGATAATTCTTCATAAAAAATAAAAAGAAATTCTAGTCACTTATTTGAATTTGATGTTTTTCATATCTTATGGCGATAATTGATATTATGTTAGGTATGAAAACATTTCTAACAAAAAAAAAAAAAATAAAAATTATACACTTAGGTATAATCAAAATTAATTTTCATATGATTGATTTTTCCTTTCTAAAATAAAATAATTATATAAATTGATATGGAAAATAATTTATGTATGTATAAATTTGTATGTATGTGTGCTGTATTTATTTTAATTTTATATCAGATGATTAATATTATTATTACGTAGATAGGAGTTTGTTGATTAGAAAATGGAATTGATATAAAAAGAAATACCTATGTACGTAAAGATATGTATGGTTTTAATTTTTAATTTATTAAGATGTGCTTTCATTGTTAAAAAGAAAAAAGCAAAAAACGGCAAAATATTAAATAATAAAAAATACAAGATAAATTATTTGTTATTGTTTATTGTGTTTATGGAGCAGTAACAGTGAGCTAATATATATAATGTGTAATAACATATGTACACATGTGTGCAATAAAAAATTATACACGTATTTTTTTGCTGCGATTACGATAACAATAATAATAATAAAAACAATGATGATGATGATACCGATGATGATTATGCCATATATTATGATTAACGTTAATGTGGTGCACTTGTTACATCATAATTTTATATATGTATGTATGTACTATACCCTTATATTTGTACATAATGTGCATATATGTACATTAAAATATATATGCCTTATCATTAAATAATCATGTACATGAAATATGTTTTTTATTATCTTAAAAAAAAAAAAAAAATTCAATTTTCTTTTTTCAATGATTTTTTTTTTATTCCTTGTTTATATTTAATGAATTTTTAAAATTATTATTATTTTGTTTCACTTCTTATTTTCACTTGTTTTTCTTTTTGTATTTAAATAGTATACGTAACATATGCATGTACTTTTGTGAAAATATTTTTCTCATAATTGTAATGAACATTAATGTATTATAATGTATTAAATCTATAAACAAAAGGTACATATATGTATGTATGTATTCACATATGTATTCATACACTCATATGTAATTACATATATGCCTAACAAAAAAGATGATAAATATCCATTCATAATATGTGTATGTGTTTTAAATCACGCAATACAAATTTCACTTATAATTTATTTTCATCTAAATTAAAGAAATGAGAAAAGAAGAAAAAGAAGAAGAAAAAACTAGCATACCATATATGGACTCTATCAGTTCTGTTTTTTGCTTTTATTTCTAAAGATAAAATAAATTAAGTTAAATAATGCAAATTATGAGATTTTTTTTTTGCTTTTTAATCAAAATGATAAAAAAATGCGATTACATAAAAGACACGTAACATAAAATTCAATTTATCTTTGAAAATATTTAAAAAAAAACAAAAAAATTATGTTTGCGTCTTCATTATAACAAATTATTGAGAAAAGGTAAAAAATGAGGGAAAACTTTTTTGTTAAATTTGTCACACGTTTGATATAATATGAAATAATTTGTCATTATGTGATTTGTGAAGAATGAATGTAGAAAGTGAATTCATGATTGTCGATAAACTTTAAGAATTTTTGTTTTTCCAATATTTTATTTTATTTTTTTGAAAAGTTTAAATGTTTAAAGGATTTCATGAATATATACAAATACATTTTGGTTTACAATTATTTCATACAATATTCTGACGGTTTAAACAAGAATAAATTTTTATAATTATAAAGAACAAAAAATAAATTTATAGAAAATCACCATTAAATTGTAAATAATGAACCATAATATAAAATATAATTGCAAATTTTTTTATAGTACATAAAAATTTAAAAATTTTTTATTTTCAATTATTCAAACAGTGATGTTTTATGATATTCGTATTCATTATACCTATGTATGCATTTGTTGTATGTAAAGTAGAGAATGTATTGTAGAACGTAATCAATATTATGCATTCAATTATAGTACTTTTTTACCTTAAACTCGAGAAAATGCACACTATGTATGCATGCAGAAGAAAAATAGAATTTTTTAAAGGAGATTCAAAGACAATACAAAACAAAAAAAAAAAGAAAATTCTTAAGAAAATCAATTATAAACTGTATTGACCATTTAAGAATTCTGTTTTTTTTTCTTTTGTTTTTTGTTTTGTATTAATTTAATGGATAAAAATGAAATATAAATAATAAAAAAGTTTTCAACAACTAAAATGAAGTAAAAACTAAAAAACAAAAATTCTTACAAGTATTATTTTTTCCTGTTTTGAAATGTTATTACTGCTCCTTTGTTGTTTTTCTTTTGTGTCATTGAAAATAAAATGATTGCAATTAATGTTTTAAGCTGATATAATTTTCGATTTTATTCACTTTAAATTTCAATTGTCCGTAACAAAGCTGGAAAATTAAATCGAAAATGGGTAAAAAAGAAAATAAACATTTTAAATGAAAAAACTTTAATTTCATTTATTAAAGTTTGTGTACATTTAAAATGAACATTTTCAATTGTTATACAAATAAGTTTTGAAATCATGAAAATAGCATAAAAAATATTTTTATTTTTCCTTTTTATATTCAATAAAATAAGGAATTTAAAATAATTATATACGTAATAACATACGTACGGTTAAAATTTTTTAAAATAAAAGATAACAAAAAATAAGATAAAAATACATTTGCATTTAAAAGATATTAAAGATATTTTTATTTTTACCTGTTTGTTCAATTCCTTTTTTTATTGTTTTAATAAATTTTTTTTCATATTCTAAAAATTTTTTATTTTTATTTTATGCCAGTTTTAGAATACCCATTTTAAATACACGAAATCGTTTTTGTAAAAACAAGTAAATGGGTATAATTTCCATCTTTCCGTTTATTATACTCGTATACATACATTTTCCTTTTTTTGTTTAATGAAAATAAGTAATCATTTATGCGCATAAAAAATATTGTCGGTACTCGGTATACGTACTATTAGCATAAAAAAGAACCGATCATTTTCTTGGACTGTTAATTTTGAAATTTTAAATATTGTATAGGTATAGTTATAAATTTGAAAAGGTAAATTATAGATTCAAAATTGAAATCCTTTTAGGACACGTTTATGTGCTTTTATGTACATAAATGTAAAAACAATAGGTAATAAAATTGTTTGCAATTGAGATTCTTTAAATAATTTATAGAAAGCTACTTATATGATTCTTCGTATTCATAAAGTCAAATATAAGTTATGCAACACAAATTTTTAGAAAAAGAAAAAACAAAAATGAAAATCTATTGGTCGTTTGTATTGTGAGTACATATTTGGAAAGATTTTTACTATTAAATTACCCTTAATAAAAATTCATATAACATTTTTAACTTTCTTCAATCGATATACAATGCAATATTTACGTGAAAAAAGTACAAATATAAGAGTAAAAATGAGAAATAAATGAAATCAACAAGGACATAAATGGCAATATATGCAATAACATAAAATTAAATGCATAATTTTAAAAGATGATATTTATCTCGATTGTGTGAATAAATATCATAAATTGTTTTTAATATTATTAACTCAACATTTGTTTTGTATTACTTTATGTAGGGTTTTCAATAAATAGCAAAAATAAAAATAGAAAACAGATTAAATAGGAATTTTAGCTTATAGAGTGAGTGATACAAGTGTACTATTACGAGCATTATTTTTTCGATATTTATTGTTTTTTTTGCTTTTATGGGAATTGTAGTACATATGTTTAATAATATGTAGGTACACAATACTTAAGCATATATCAGAAATTTTTGTTTAATATCATTGAAAATTAATTACTTGATTATTTTGTTGTTGTTTACGAGTGTTACAAATTCGATTTCACTAATTGAAATTAAATATTTTCTATCATATTTGGCTTGTAGCGTTTTATGAACTTTTATTTTATGGGTATGGAATTATGTATGCTATCTATAAAAATCAACTAGTTATGTACCTATGTTTAATCTCCAATTTTGTGATCTTATAAATATTATCTAAAAATATTAAATGAAAATTCATTATGTTTTTGTTGCTACTTAGAACTGTTATTAGACGATATTAAGTATTGTGGGAGTAAAAGAAAAGACAGTGAATTTCTTTTTCTTAGAGACAAGTTAAATTCAAAAACGATGTGTGTACGTGTAATACATACATATGTATAAATATCAAACTTTGTGTACGTTGTCAATGTATTTATATAATTTTGTTATTTTGTATAAACTTGAATTGATTAAATAAGAAAAAAGAGAAAAACTTAAATTTAATTCTTAAAGTTTTCTTTTTTTTTTTTTTAAATGAAAATAAAGTTCACAAAATGAATCAACATGTTATACAATGTATTAATTTTTTTGACATGCTTTCATATTTATTGTATATTACAAGACAGAAGAAAAAACTTGAATATATTCTTGAAAATCAAAAAGTAAAAGTTGATTTCATCGAAAAAATCATCTTGGCAATAATGTTTTTTTTTTGTTTTGTTTTATCTCAGTATATTATGATTTCATGTTCTCAATCAATAACGATGTAATCATAAATATACACATCATTCATACATGTTTACATACGCATATATGTAAGTATATGCATGTGTATGTATCTATAAAAATTGTATAAAAGTAAAGCTTTTCTTTTCTTTACAAATATAAATGATCTAAGCACTTTCTCTTGAAGTATACGTGTATGTGTACTCCTCCTACATTTTATTTATAACATAATCAGAATAAATTGAATCGCTTGAAAAACGGCAACAGAAAATATAAAACACAAACATTGAAGACGAAAAAGAAGGAAGATTATTTCTTTTATTTGTTTTACTTTATATAAGGTAGTTTACTTTTTTCATATTTATTAATACTTACTGCATCGTATTTTTTCATTAAAAAAAAAAAAAATTTTTTTTCTTGATTGTTTATTTTTATTAATAAGTCACGAATTTTCTTTTTATTATTTTTGGTTAAAAAAAAATATCCTCCCTCTTTATCATCCTACATCACGTTATAAAACATTAAAAAAATTTTAAAAAAACTTTCTTACAACAAAAAGAAAAAGAACAGAAAATAAATTTTGTTCTTCTTATAAAAATACTTAATTTTTTTGTAAAAAAAAAAAATTTATTCAAGTTTATTTGAAAAGAATTAAAAAAGAACAAGAAAAAAAGATTAGCATATAAAATCAAATTTCTATCTTGAAATTATAAAAGACAATCATCGTGTTTTTATTCTTTTTCTTTTTTTGCGGTAAAATACGAACACATACATACATATGCATACATATATATACATGTAGAATTAAATGTGCATGTATAAACATTGTATAAAATATGTATGTACATATGTATGTATATGAAAGAAGTTGTATCACGTATAATATACAAAAAGTAATAATCGGGGCGAGGTAATTTTCACGCATTTGATATTCAACGAATGTTATATGAAGAATAAAGATGATGATGATGATGGCAACATTTTGAAACCATGAAATTATTATTATAATTCCATTTAAACACACATACCATTATATACATACATATGTATGTATAGATACAAAAACACACATATGTTCTTTTTATATATAAATATGTATACTCTTTCACATATAGGAAAACTGAAGATATTGAAACCAGAAAATATTATTATACTGTAATATTAATAAACCAACAACTGAACCAATTAACCAATCTATATACGATATCATATGTGTGTATACCGATTGAACATGTGTATGTGTATCATATAAAGTGGGTTTTTCATATAGAGAAATTACCTTAGGAGGCAAAAACAGTAGAAAAAAAAAGAAAAAAAAATGTGAAAATAAAATTCCACAATTTTACAAGGTGACGACTTCAATTAAAGCGTTTAATATTATAAAATGTTGACAATAAAAATCACTTTGTGTACAATGATGACGATGATGATGAAAACGATATTCAGATTTTAATATAAATTCCATGCACGTTTAGTTGAACATTTTTTTGTTTTTCCTTTTCTCTTTCTTTTTTATTAATGTTACATGTGTGGGCGCATTTTGATATGTACATTATTGTACATACATACATATTCGTATATGATAGGCCAAGTATAGATGTATTATTGTAGAAAAGCGCCATTAATTGTATGACGATATGTTACCACTTTGTATAAAATTTGTACACATGAACATCTAAATATGGATGGTTGCTGATAGATTGTCTTATGCATAGAAAATGTTCTAAAATTTGTATTTAATGGTTAGAAGCTAAAAGAGGCTTAAAGAATTATTATTGTATGTTAAAGTGAAAGAACTCTGATTGTACATATATGTATTCATGATTCCATAGATAGAGTATTTTTGTGTTTATAAGTCATAATAATTAATTGTTCAATAAACGTACATAGTGTGTATAAGTATTAACAATTAGAATAAAAATGAAATGGATATCGATGGTCATACATGGATGGTCGATAGGCATGGTAAACCATCGTATTACAGAAAAATATTGATGACAATGACAATCACGACGCCAATGTCATCATCATGTAATCATGAATTCATGAGTTCTTCGTTTATTCTTACTTATGTGTACATATGTCAAGTTATACAAGAAGACATTTTTATATTTCACTTATTTACGTGATTTGTATCCAAAAAAGAACAGGATAAATCTGGATACTATTATTTGTCTTGTGCTGTTATTATGTTGAATGAAAAATAAAATAATTAATTTTTACGGTGTATTTGTATATACGAAAATTTCGTTTAATTTTAATTGAGGTTGAGAACTTTGTTCACGAATATGAGTTTTTTATACATGTAATCAAAATGTAACTAAATGTAATCAAGAAGTAGTAACCACCAATGGCCATTATAAATGTTCGTATATAGTAAAATACGTACAAACATACATATGTAAACTCATGAAAATGTAATAAGAATTTTTTATGTGTCATTTTGGACAAATTACTTCTGTTATTACTGTTGTAATATCATTTTGTTATTTTATTTTTATAAGTACATCGTGTTCAAAATTTTATGTACAAATTTGTTCGAATTAAATATATGAAATATACGTACGTATGTAATTTTCCATAAAATGCCTTAAAAAAAGGAAATGTCAAAAAAGAAAATTTTTAATTCGTTAATTTTATTTGGTGCAAGTTAAAATCATTTTGAAAAGTGAAAATGGTGAAATTTATGATTATTTTAGATCTTTTACTTTAAAATTTTCTAAATATATAAATGACAAAATACAAGTTAAATGTTTAATCATATAAATAAAATCTCTCATCATTTAACCACGCATACATGTAATGAATTAGATGTGATTACATTTTTTTCCATACATGTATGAAGATATACACATAGATGTATCTAAAATTGCATGTCCATTAAATTGAATGGTTTAGCATTGTAATTTTGAAATAATTTAATATGCACCTATGAATATCACATAAAATATTTGATTGTAACATTTCTTAAATAGGTATACATAGTATTAAATTTATAATAAAATAGAGTAGATATTTTGATAGATATGAATTGTGGTTAAAATACATATATGTATATACATATGTATGTATGTATGCACATATGTATGTTTTATGTACTTAGGTATGTTACATTATATTTTATAAATATATATACATACAAACATTGTACGTACGTATGCATAGATAGATAATTCATTCACGCATATACATATGTATGTATATCCATGTATATATATGTGAATATAGTCACTTTCATACATACATACATACATTTCTACATACGATTTGATTAGAGGTTGCGGCTGCGGTTATATGTATGTTTAATAAAAAGGAAACACATATCGTATTTAAATAAAATTTATTACCAATTATTAATTAAGTGTAAAATAAGAGGTGAAAAATATAGAGTTTGATATTTATTAATTAGTAATATCGCACAAAACAGGATGATATTTAATATGTAAAAATCTGATTGAAAATAACATTTATAAATTGTGAAAGTATTTTAGAATTTTAATATGATAACGTTTTGAATTGTCTTTGATTTTCAAAATACATACAATATAAAATTGTAGGTCACAGAGCAAAATAGGGTCATCCATCATACCATCATTATATTTACATTATAGCACTGTTAAATTTAACATTAATACGTACATACATACATATGTATGTACATATAAAACAAAATTTAATTATGATGATAAACGTTAAAATATATGATGATGGTGTCGTGTATGGGTATTTGAAATATAAGAACAAAAAAAAAAAGTTTTTCATATGATTTATTCATATTGTACATGTACGTATTTATGTTGTACATACATACATATGTATATATATAGTGTACGTCACAATTTAACCCGTCAGAAATCAATCATACATTAAAGTGAGTAAACTGAAGGTAACAGATTAGTAGATCGAACTAATCATACGTAACTAAACAGTTAAAAACTTTCTTTAATAAAATTTCTTTTATGTTTTTTTTTTTCGAATAAAATATTTTTTTCTTCTTTCTTTCTATACAGTATATGTGTGTATAGTTATGTTATAAATTCAATTCGATTCATTCCATGCTGTGTCATCTTTCAAGATTATAATTTGAATATAAGCGTACAAAACACCTAAACAAGCTTGAAATATTATAATTGTGATTTTTGTTATTTTAAGTTACCTATCAATTATATTTCTTCTTCAATTTCATTATAATGTATGTCACATCATTAACAATATTCAAATTTTATTTCACTACACGCGTTATTGAAATCAAAATTATTGTATTATGCATATTTAGTTTTGGAAAATGTGAACGTAATCAAAAATTGAAAGATATATGTACATATGTACATATGTACATACATATACATATACAAATGGGGTTAACATGAATGATGAAAATTAAGAGAAAAATTGGGAAAATATTACGAATTTTTCTTTGTTGAAAGAATAAAAATATAGAAATTAAAAAATAACGAATCTGTATACATATGTAAGAACATATCATTAATAAAGTATGTACATATGTACATATATACTCTGTTTCAATTTTTATGTAAGAAATACATACATATGTACATATGTATGTACATATGTATGATGAATAGAAATCCACACATGGTATGTTTCATACATTTTTTTCTTTATGTAAAAATTTTACTTCGATGGTAATTAATATATGTATGTTACAAAACGATATTGGTGTTGTGTGTACATTATATTATGTATATAAAACCAAATAAATAATACAACAATACAATATTTTGAATGTCAATAACATGAACAACTTTTGAAGGAAATTGATGATCGTTATATTCTCGTAAAAGGAAAATTGTAATGATTTGTTAAGAATAATAAAAATTTATATACTTATACAAATAAAGATACTACTTAGGTTTCTAAAATGAGCTCCTTAAAATTCTGACTTGTGTCAGAAATTAGATATAAATAAAATACATGTTATTAAAAAAGTTTTTTTTTTTTTTTTTAATTAATTACACATGCTTATAAAAGAGATGACAATTTCAGACAAGATACATAGGTAGTATTATACTATATTTATGTATACATATAGTACATTATGTAGGTATATATTAATATACAGACGTTCATGAATATATTACAAAATTTATATCATTAAAACCTTTTGTATAATACTGATAGGATGACAAATTATTTGATGATTAGGCAATTATTTAAAATGAATAGAATTAGTATTGATCGTAGGCGATGATTTAAATTCTTGTTCTGTTAGATATTACTACATTAAAGCATATAGGTGCTTTACATATAAATGTAACTTAATTTGAATGTTATCTTGATTGAAATTTAAATTAATAACCAATTAATTTTTATTTTATAAAGGATTTATAAAATTTTTTGAATAAATAAATTTTTGGTTTTAATAATATTTTGCTTATTTTCTTCTCTATTGAATCTTTATAAAAGCGATGGATGTTGTTTTTTATTTGTAATTAAAATATTACTGTAATTTTATTTCATATAGGTACCTACATAGCATATGTAGAAATTTGATATTAAATTTCGAAAATAAAAACATGATATTTTTCTTTGTTTAAAATACTAAAAAGAAAAAAAAATATATATAAAATT
Source organism: Anthrax anthrax (assembly GCA_963971155.1). Classification (NCBI taxonomy): domain Eukaryota; kingdom Metazoa; phylum Arthropoda; class Insecta; order Diptera; family Bombyliidae; genus Anthrax; species Anthrax anthrax. The sequence continues at coordinate 28,138,439 of OZ020119.1, forward strand.
TTAACCACATTTAACTTAATTTCCAGTTCATGACTACTGTAACGAAACGAAAGATTTTATTTTTTTTTTGCATGTCAACTTGTCACGAAATTCTTGTTGTTAATTTTGTATTCAGTGCAAGCATTATATAAAATCAAAAAATTGTAATTGTATTATGCACTTGTTGCAGTTGACATTAACCAATATAAAGAGTTAGTTAAAAGCATGTAATGTAGGTAGTTATAGTTATAAACATAAGGTTTTCCTCGTGAAAAAATAAAATTCAAAGAAATAAAGATCATTTAACGTGTGCAGTGTCCACATATAATTTTAAATCTATGTAGGTATGTAGGTATATATGCATGGTTTGATTATGGTAAACACAAAGAAATCTAAGAAAATCTAGAAAAGTACTACTATGTTATGTAGTGGAATGAACAGAAAAAATAAATAAAGCAAAAATAGACTAAGACTTACGTAACTTAATTTAATAAAAAGAAAAAACAAACAAAAAGAATTTTTTTTTGAAGCAAAGCTCGTTCATTGAACTATAAAATAAATACAACATAAGTAGTCAATTCTACTGATTGTTTTTTTTTTTTTTTCAAAGTGCTATGTGCATTTATTTAATTTAGTAGTTAAGGTAAATGTGACGATAAAATTAGAGAATTTCTATGGATCACTAAATTTTGCAGTAAAATGCAAGATTGATATTATAAAGTTTAGTTACGCTATAAAGTGCATACTGATATATTGTACAAGTAATTACTTTCATTTTGCATTTCATGTATTGATATAATACATACATACATGTACCATTTACAGATGACAGGTTAAAATCTTGAAAATTTGGCTTTTATATTTACACAAACAATGAAAGTCTTAAAAGTATATACATATATGTTGCACAAATATGTAAGATAAAACAATTTTCAAGTTAAATTAGCGAAAAAAAAAAATTTACCTTTCACAACGTTATATTATGATGGTGTTGTAAACAAGTAAACACAAATGAACATACATACATGAAAAAGTAAATAAAATTTTATCTAATAACCACTGTATACAGTAATAGTGTGTCTTGACTTTGTAAGAGTTGTTTGACTTTTTACTGATTCTAATATTCCACCCATTTATTTTGTATTAAGCATGTGTATAAGAAGATTCCCAAGAATATGTAAATGAACATGAGTGAAAACGTTTTTAATAAAGTGTCTTGTACTAAGTATATTTGTTTTGTTTGTTTTATTTGTAAATACGTAAGATGTAATAATTTAAATTTCAAATGCCAGTAGCAAAAAATTTTTAATCAAATGAAATACAATAAAATATAGGTACATACTAAAATTTAATTGTCATATTACAATAAAATAATGAATTTCCGGTAATGATGAGAATGATGTTAGAATATAAAATTTAAAAAAAAAAGTCTAATAATAATAATTCAGTGTACAATACAAATGTCGTTATAAAATTTAGATATTTACCTTATAAACCTTTTTCTTAGCTTCCTATACAATATACATACCTATTATTATTATATTTATTTTAACAAACATGTTGATTTATACGTGATTTTGTCATTAACCTTAAGTATAAATGTACATAATTTCATACTGTAGGGTATATGAAGATTAAAATTTTATTCTTTTGAAAGACCCTAATCATATAAAATGTATATTTGTTTATAAAAAAGTTTAAATAAAATTGAAATTCAACATTTAACATCAAGAAATACGAAATACATATATTTACCTTATAAACAGAAATTTTAAAGAAAAATAATGCAATATGAAAATCTTGCAACGGAATTATCAGACTAGTATAATGTATGTACGAGAGTATTTGTACTTGAAAAAATAAATTTTATGTATGTAGTTATTATCTAGAGCTAATTAAAAATTAAAAGTAAAAAAAAAAAAACATCAGACTACAGACTTGATCAATATTTACATTTTTATATACTTGTGCTTATAATACATACAATTTAAAAAACAAATTTTGCTTGTTTGTCCAAATTACTCAACCATAAAACTTGTTTTAAAATTACTTTTTGTATTCTCCTTTATATCATACCTATGTATATTACTTTTTGTTTTATTTCTTTTTATTTAACTAATTTTAAGTCTTACATAAATTATACGTATACTGGGTTTTACACTTAGCATTATACTTTATTTACATACATATGTATGTTTGTGTAACATTGAATTTAATTAAAAAAAAAAAAAATAAAAGGAAAAACTTGATTAAATTGTGAATCTTGCCATTGCCATTCTACATTTACTTGAAAATATCGATTTTGTTATAAGAACAATAAAAAAAAAAAAAAAAAAAAGAAAATTTCAATGTGTATATGTAAATGCACATCTGGTACATAATAAACACATCAGAAAAACCACAAATGATTTGAAATGATAAGAAAAAAATTATGATAAAAAAAAGGGAAAAAAAATGAAGAAAATAAAAGATGAGAACGAATGGAGAATTTAAATGAAACGAACAAAATAATGATAGCAGTTGGAAATTTTTTTTGGTTAGATAGACGCGACTTTACAATCAATACTCGTATCAATGTAAAAGGAAATGACCTTGCGGCAAAACTAAAAAAAAAAGCTAAAACAGAATACAAAAAGAAAAATGTTTAGAGAAGAAAAAAACAACAACAACAATAATAATAAAAATGTTGTTAAAAAGTAATTCAGTGTGTTGATGAATTTTTTTTTTATATCTGTTGAAAATGTATGTATATACGTACATTTTCATGATATTGTATTGTACGTTCTACGTGTATACACATTTGTGAATGATTTTAACAGAAACTAAAATGATTAAATAACAGAGAAAAAAAAAACTCATACACATACAAAATCAAAGCAGCAATAAAAAAAAATTATAATAATAAATGAAAAATTTTAAAAATGCTCTTTTGTATTGTATTTAAATGAAAAATTTATTATGGATTTATGTGTAGAGTTATGTATGTTTATTATAATATCATGCTGTATATGTAATATCCACACATTTATGAACGAAAAGAGTATAATTTTCCTTTCTGTTTTTCCTTTTGCTTTTACAATTGAAATATAAAATAATATGAAGAAGCTCCCAAGCGGGACATATTTTCGATTTACTCGAAATGAAAATATAATAAAAAAAAAAAAAAGAAAGAAAAATGAAATGGAAGAAAAACGTGAATAATAAAGAATCCTTGAATTACTAAAAAGTTATTTTAATCCAATTTATATGTATGTATAATAATGTAAGTACAGACGACGGTTTATATAGTTATATCATGTACATGTATCTGTTATTCAGAAAAAATGTATAAATTGAATGTTCATAAAATGTATGCATAAATGATACATATTCATATATGTACATATATATTTTATATACTGTGCTGTAATTGTGTACAGAAATGAATTAAAAATTAAGAATTGCCTTTGTTTCCATTCGTCATTTTTTTTTTGTTTTTGTTTCTTAATGGAACAAAAATTACGTGGTAGGGGTCGATAAACTTTCTCATCCAAAATATTTTTTAGCCATCAAACCGTGACCTTTTCCAAGTACTTTTTTTTTGTATCTACACATTATATACTCTTAAGAAATACTTATTATGGGTTTTCTTCATAGTTGGTTAAATATTGTGTATAATTAAATAATACGTGTAGTTGAATACTTGAATTCAATAATAAATAATATTAAAAAAACACACATATATCAATTTAAATTCATTATATATAGACACAAGTAACATAGGTCAATGTATCATTCTTTTAATATGAAATTTTTCTTCAATATTTTCTACGAGAAACTAAAAGGAAAATATAAAAGTACAAGAACATGTATTACATTAAAAAAAAGAAAAAAAATTATATGTTGACCACGAAAACGGCTTAAAATGCAAATTAATGCATATTTTATCAGATGGCTACGTATACATATGTAAACCTATATATAAGAATTATGCACGTAAGACATGATTTTATTAAAAAATTTTCTTTGCTTTTAAATTCTTCTCTTTTGCGACAAAACTATTTATATACCTAAATTTTTTGTATATTATCACGCTAATGAATTTAAATGTTAATTCCACTTACAAAAAAGTTAAATAATTTTCAAATACATATATTTTCTTAATTAGAAAATTAAAGAAATAAATTTTATCTGATGTACACATACAATATTTAAGTGAATTTGCATATAAATTGTAATTATTTTATTAGGTCTATGAGAACTAATTACTAATGATAATAAATGGAAAATGAAAAAAAAAAAAAAACTTTATTTTTAGTAGGCTAGAAAAATAATACTTATGTATAAATAAATGCGAAAAGGTACTCGAAATAAATTCTAAAATGAGAAAAAGGTTTTTAGCATATACTAGAACAGTTTTTTATACTTAGTTCCGTGCTTAGTTCCTTTAATTTTAAAATAAAAAGTAAAAATAAAAATTTTTGCTCTCATGCAATTTATTTTTATGTAACAGATTCTTTAATTTATACATGAAAAATCGAAAAAATAAATTAACTTTTTCTTTTGGTGTTTTTTTATGAAATTAAAGATATTGTTATCTTTATGAAATTGATATTTTTAAGTTAAATCAAATGTAGGCCAATTAACAAATAATGATATAAATTTTTTTTAAACAGTTGTCGTATATAATTTCTGTGTTTTCTTTTATGTTTTTATTTGTTTTGTTAAGAAAAAAATATTTGTGGTTGTATTTGAATGTCAACTACAATCATTGTAATGTATATACATATTTGTGTACATATGTGTAATAAATTATTGAGGTCTGATGTATTATGATAAATATAACAGAAACTGTATTAAAACATATCATATATAATTATATGATAGAAATTTAAAACTAAAAAACATCTGGATTCAAAAATATTAATTATAAATTGTAAACTTATACAATTTCGTGGTTAATTTATAGGCTGTATCTAAATACATATAAATTAAATATTATATTTTCTTTCCTTTTAATTATATACTCGATAAATTTTATATGTATTTTTATCTTAGTTTTATAAAATCGTGAAAATTATAATTAATTTTCAACAAATTGCTTTTAATAAATCTATCACATCTTAATTAATATATCCTTTGATTATACGTGGAAATTATAAGAAAACAAAAAAAAATTACAACCTTCATAAAATATAAAATGAAATAATTTGTTTTAGATCATCATAGAAATTATTAACTAACATTATTTGATTCATACAACTATCTATTATCATTATACGTGATTAATCATAAAATAAAAAAATTATACTTATTTTATAATAATTTAATAATATAAACAAATAGCAACAAGACTAATAAAAAAGGAGTAGAGATAAATTTTTCTATCATCTGTTATCAATATTAGTTCGTAATATTTAATTATATACTTTCACTTAAATTTATAATACATGCATTATATTATATACGTACGTATATGGAAGTTTTTATTCAAGTTTTTGTCAATCCCATTTTATTATAATGAACTTATTGTATTTATTCATAGAATGAATAATATAAAATAAAAATAAAAATAAGAAAAATTAGTGACAATGACAAGTATATGTAGTGTTGCGAAATCAAAACACAAACAAATCATATTATTATAGTTACTAAATAAATAAGAAAACTTATTGAAAATATCATAGAATTAAAATGAAAACATGCACGAAAGGTAAATACATACATATGTATGTACGTGTATAAATATGATCGGAAAATGATATATTTTGTTAAATAAAAGTCAAATAGATTTTATTTATAAATTTAACCTGTTTTGTTAAACTTTAATTCTGATTTTAGATTATAAACGATATCTTTAAGAAAATATAAAAAAAAAGGTTTGGCTTTGATAGTTTTTTATATTATTTTTTATTTTTATCTTGTCGTGCATTAAATACAAATTTCTAATATTATATTTAAGACATTTAAAACAAGAAGGAAAAAATTGATCGAATAAAATGTCTATCTAAAAAGCAAAAGGCAAAAATAAATGCTATGATTTGAATGTATTTATTGCATATATATATTTTTGTGAATATAAAAATAGTATATGCTGTAATAATTATGTACAGATTTGCCACACCTTGATTTAAACAATTCTATTTTTATTTTATTTTATTTTTATAATTCGTAACAGTTTATTGTGATGTATAAATATAATAATGAAGGTATTTATAAGATCGCTTTACGAAGGTTTTAAATGTTAAAACAATTTATGTACCTTATGTATTTTTTTAAATTATATTTTTTTTGTTTTAGATGATATGATGTACAAAATTTTGATAAAATCAAATAAAATCTAAATTTATGTTATGAGCAAATGTACATACATATGTATGTACATATAAGTATTTGATTTGCAGAACGTGAACAATATGAGTAAAGAATTATTATAAGTACTTTACCTTTACCTGTTAAATTTCTATCTGTTTTCTTTTTGCAAAATCAATTCAATATAACAAATAAATTTATAGAATGAATTTTTTTAACGAGAAAAAAAATCGTGTATTGAATTAAAATAAATTTTGACAGGTTGAAAAGAAAAAAATAATGTACAGATACAACAAAGAAAAAATTAAATACAAATTATATGTGTATGCACATCATAGTGCATTTGTACAGAATTTTAAAATGTGAAATTTATTTGAACATGAAAAGATTCAGGTTGATTGGTTAGTAAAAAATTTGCTTTATAACTTGATATGTATATTTATATGTATGTACATACATTTACTTACATGCAGGATAACTATACGTATGTTTATATGTAGTTTTTTTTTAAAAATGTGAATAGTTAAAATGAAAACGTTGCTTTAGTAAAAATTGGGAAAAAAAAGGAAAATATGAAAACATTCACATGTATATCAATTTATTCTTTTTTGTATGTGTAACGGCTATAATTTTTGAATGAACATGGTAACAGAAAAATGCACTTGACTTGTTCTTTCTTTGTAGTTTTCCATTTTATTACTATTTTTTTTTTCTTTCTAAAAGTACATTTTGCACTTTTAAGTTTGTTATTGAATATACATATACATATATTGACTCTTCTACAAATATGTATGTGTATATAAATATATATACATATGTATATATGCATTAAGTATATAAAAGTACATATAACATAAAATATAAATATTGCTTGTATTCATATGTTCGTGTTCTTTTCAGTCAGTTATGTCGCTGAAGTATATTTTAAAAATTTAAAGATAAAATCTCATGCAATAATGAATAGAAAATATATGGTTTAGATAGAGTGTATGTAACATTTTTGTATGATACATTCTATGTATGCAGATATAGCATATGAAATTTTCAAAATCATGCTGGAAAATGAAAAAGAAAAAAAAAATTGTACGATTCCTTGAAAAACGTGTGAAAATTTTGTGGTATAAAATTGATGTTATATAAAAGTTTATGTAAGTATGTGTATTTTACGTATATACATATAAAAAATAAACTGTGAAAATTGAACTAACCATCTAGAAAACTTGATTGTATTTAAAAATGAAAACACAAAAATACTGTACAGCTTTAATCTTTAATAGCAGTTAGCAAATGAACATTTTGAACAATGAATAGCAATGGTAGCAATAGTAACGGCAGCAGTAAAATTGGAAGTACTAGAAGTAGTTTAGTAATAAATTTAGAGTACACCGTAGCAAAAGAAAAGTAAATGGTTAATAATAAACGATGATGAATGAATATTTGGCGTGTGAAATATACAATGAATTAGATAATAATAAATATACCTATACTATTATATATATACTACACATGCACAATCTTATAATATAAATTATATTCTTTCGTATAAAATAGTTTATTTTGAAAAATGAAGTTAACGTGAACTAAAATTGTAATATTTATAGAATTTTATCATGTTTTACGTGGAAAAAATATTTATTTTGTATTTCATGTTTTCCTTTTGTATAGTTTCATAAATGTATGAAATGTCCTTTTTCTTTGTTAAATTATAATTTCAATTCAATTTCTAAATAAAATACTACACACAGATGAAAACATAAAATAAAAGTTTTACGCTATTCAATGGCTTTCTTTCATTGTTTTTAAAATATTTTGAAACGTTTTTTTTTTATTATTTTTATTTTTAAAAAATATTGTTTCATTTCTGTTTCACTTATTTTATGAAAAATATAAATGTTTCAAAAAGAAAAAACAATTTTTTGAATTTTGTACGTTTTTCACGTACGTTTCATGTTCAATTATTATTATTTTTTTCGACAAATAATGTAAATATGGCCTTTTTTTGTATTTAATTGAATTTCAATTCATAATAATGTCATTAACCCGAATAATTGGTGATTTAATGTTTCTGATGTATAAAAACTAAAAACTTTTCAAATACACATACACTTTATGTACATATAGTATGTACGTACGTGCTAACTAAATTGAACATCAATCAATTGATTAAACGTTTGAGTATGTTATATCTGGTTATATACACATGTCAGAAATCATTGACTTTTTTTCAAATCTATGCCATCATTGAATTCACACTGTTTAATTCATGTTTGTGAATAGGATATAATTTGAAAAAAAAAAAAACATCCTGATAAAAAGGATAACAGTAAAAAACTGATTTAAATCTAACTAACGCAAAGTAAAACCAATTTGTTTTTCATATGAGTAGACTGTTTGTTAAGGGAGTTAAGTACATACGTTATTACCCTCGTTATCGATTATTTTTCTAGTTTTAAAATTTTTTCTCTATTGTAGAACATCAACTTAATTAATGACCTTTTTATTGTCATGTACACTTTTAAAGTTTCTATATAGTGATAAATAAAATTTCATGTTACAGATATAATTTAAAAAAATAATTTTTTTATTACAATATAAATTGTAAGTATGTCGCATACATGCATTTGTAATTGTAATTTAAAAAAAAAAAGAAGAAAAGTGCAAAAAGAAAATATTTTGCTTAGTAACAAAATTTTCAAATGTATTTCACATATACATACATATTTTAAAGCTCATATCACTTGGCCTCAATGGTATACAGAAAATTGAGGAAAAAGTAAAAAAACACTTTGCCTACACATTATACATATCTTTTTAAAAGATGACGTGAATAAAGTGTTAAGTGATTTTTTGTTTTTCAAAAAGTGATGATAGTAGACAGACTATTATTGTTAATTTGCATTCAATGTGAATAAGAAAATATTTTACTAGTACATAATGATAGTACTGTAATTGTGTGAATATTACACAGTAACGTATACTATATACATAGGTATATTTTATTGATACTATAGTGTCTAGTAAAAGAAAAATCTGTACATTATATTCGCATGCATAAGAATGTGGAAAATAAGTTTTTACCATTTTTGGGTTAAGTGTTGAAAAAAAATGAAGTATAAAATGCATATGAGACATTATAGTCGACTGACTTCTAGGAAATGCATGAATAGGTATATGTATTTTCAAGTTAAATTGTGATCTGCATTGATTATTATAATATAATGCTTAAACTTTAAGTATTCGTATAAATTTTATAAAGACGCGACAAAATATAATGCAAAACAGAATAAAAATGTTTTTCATGTCTTGTTAACAATCAAAATACTTACCTACAGCATATTCGATCTATTCAATTTTGATTGGTTTATTTTATTTTTATTTTTATTTTATTTATTTTTCAACTCAGATAGATAATGTGAATTGACGAGAATAACTATTATTATTGTAATCATACAGTTTTTGAATTTTCTTTTATCAAAGTAAACAAAAGTGAATCAAAATAATCCAATACATAGTATTTTACAATAACAAAAAAGTTGTGTATTTGTACTCTGTGGAATTTTATTAAATGACCTTGGCGGCTTTTCTAAGTTGATTTTCTTTTTTTGTACCCACAGAAAAAAAAAAAAATAATAAAAAAAGTAAAATACGTTTATGTACACATGTAGTCGAATATACTTATCATGCAATATCAAACGATCCATATGTTTTTATTTTACTTTTATCTCTAGCTGGCAATGATAATATACATATTTAACAATGTTTGTAATATTGTCATTTATTTATTTATTTTTAAATGTACAAACATGCAAGATAATATGTCTTAAAAAGGTGTGGCTAATTGCTACTTTTTTTATTTCTTCTTTTGTTATTATCATTTAAATATGTGTAGTACGTGTACAGGGTCAACCGGAGTTATAATAATGTATGGATATGGAATTTAAAAAATTTTTCCTGATTTGAAAGTGATATTTTCTATGAAAAAAAAAAGAATTTCCATTTTATTGAATTTTATTATTACTACATTTAAAATATTTATGAAATTTCCATTTATGTTTTCGCCATATACTATATATTTTCACTTGAATAAAATAATCGATTTAATTTTTGTTTTTTTTTTTTTTTTTGCAAGATAAAAAATATGAAAAAAAAAGCAAAATAATAAATTTATTTTTCTTTTTTATTGCAATAAACTTTAAATTAAAACATATTTAAATTTAAATTTTAATCAAGTTTAATTGCAAAAATAAGAAAAAGAAATATAATCACATAGTCATCATCATTATCATCATAATTATGAATATTTTTTTCTTTCTGTTCAATCAAATAACCAGATGCAGTAGAATCATAATGAAATTGCATCATTAAATGTACGTATGTATTAATTATATGTACGAGTTATGTGTATCTGTAAGTATTATATACTGTACTTGAACTTTATGTTTTATTTTTTCTTTTATTTTATTTTTTTTTTTTAATGCAGAAATTTCAATCCAATCCAATATTTTTGCATTATACATTTACTTACATGTGCACTTTTCAATTTGTTACGCTCTATGTTCTTTTTATTATAATAAAATAAAATGAAAATGGAAGTTAATTTCAAAAGATATTGAATAGATTTTAAAAACTTGGTAATAATATTGTTATAGTATTTATCTTTAATGCAAAAATTTAATAGAATGTAATTTTCATATATTTTAACAAAGATTATAATTTAATCAATTTGTAAAAAAAAATAGAGAAAAAAAAATCCATGCATTTAAAATAATGAAAAACGATCAAAAATTGAAGTTGTGGAAAATAAAAGTGGTTTACTTATTGTAATGGAAAATTTTTAAATTGAAAAAAAATTAAAAAAAAAAAATTTCATTTCCGATAGGAACTAATCAATTTTTTTTCTATAAAATTAAAAAAAAAAAATACACAAGATTGTAAAAATATTGATATTTAAGATAAGAAAATCATAATAACGCTAACATTGGAAGCTGCATTGTTTTGTAATTAATAACTTTATAAACCCCACACAAAATCTCTATTCATTCATATTAAATTTCTATTCTACTTATAATGATAAGTTTTGTTACATTTGCACATACACACACATATATATGTATGTACCTATAAATCAGTATATTCTTTTTATTATTACAATCAAAGGTAAATTGCATTTAATAATAAAAACAACAAACAATTCATCTTTTGTAAATTGCATTTTATTTATATGCATATATGTATACATTTTTTTATCCATGTAATTGTTATGCGTTAAACATAACAATTTGATATAAAGTGAAATTTTTAAATTATCATGTTCTTTTTTTTTTTTTTTGAGGTTATCTACAATTAAACTGATTGATATCGATAAATAAATAAATGATAGTGGTACATAATAGTAATAGTAATAATAATAATAATTGTATGTGTGTATTCATGTATTTTAAATGGTTAAATAATAAACGAAACGAAATTCTATTTTACAATATCTATAGTATACATGTATAGTATGAACGTATTTTATGAATATATATTGTATATAATTTAAATGTGTAGGAAATGTATAAAATACTTACTTTAGGTATGTATGTACACTAAATTGGAATATATGAATTTTATATAAAAATATAACACTCGGAAAATCTATTAAAGATCAAAAAGATAAGATTTTTCCTGTTAAATTGCTGCTTTTTAGCGTAATATGTACGTTTTGCTGCTTTAAAAATTGCAATTATTAAAATACATTACATACATATGTACATGTGTACATGAAAATTTTTACAATTTCAGATTAAATCGATTTAAGTTTTCTTATTTTCATGTTAATGATGATAATAACAGTAGCTACATGTTTGATGATTACGTATACAGTTGTGGAAAAGGATTAAATTTAAGAGCGTGTACTTATTTATACGTATATAATATAATTGTGAATATATAAAATCGTAAAATGTATATTTATATACACATAATATGTATGTATATATATATATTTAATAGTTTATGTGTATACATTTGCGTATTTATGTTTGTATGTTAACATTAATTATTATGGCATAGTATATACGATTATTAAATGTACAACTTCATGTATAAAATTATAATAATGATGATAGTACATGCTGAGATAAAATAAATGATAGAGAAATTTAAGATTTGAATAAATATATTACTGTGTAAAAGCAAGTAAAAGATATTTACATACGTGTATAGTGTATACAGAAGAAAATAAGAAAATTAATCCTATTTAACTGATATAGTAGTTGAATACATACAGGCAAATATTTTGACAAAAATGAGCAATAATTTAATAAGATATTTTGATTTTTCTTTTACATATTATTTGTTCTTAACTGTTATCTTCATATGTTCAATGTGAAAAATTATATCTACATACATATGTACATATATGAAAGTGAAAAGGTAATCAAATTTAAATGCGGTTTATATGAACATGAAAAATTATTCCAAAACACCCACATTTTTGCATTTATTGTACTGCTAGATGTACAATATCAAAATTGTATGTTTTTTTTTTTTTTTTTTTTTTTTTTTTTAACGGGTTTAATGTGCGTTATGGATTTTCAATTTAAAACTAGTTTTTCTTCTTTTTGATAAACTCGTATCTGCACTTTTTTCAAAATCCTTTTTAGAATTACATTTATGTTGAACAAAAATGGTGTATTGTGTCTTTAGGTCATTATACATACATACATTTGTACATACTATGATGTTCACTGTATTTTTTTTTATAAGCGGTTTATTTGAAATAGACGGTATACGAATGCACATACATATGTACGTTCAGATGAAAAAAAGAAATCCAATTGAAATACCTATAAAATAACTAGTAACTATAGAAATATTATAATCAATAAGACAATAATAATAAATAACAAATAAAGCATACATACCGATGTGAATAGAATTATTTAAAATTATACATTACAAAGAGAATAATAAATGAATAAATTGACTATGAAAAATAATATACAAAATTTAACAAAATGTACATCGTCCACACATACCTATGAGTATATCTATGTATTCATAATATACCAAAACGTATACTCTTATAAATTAATTTGTGTATTCAGCCACTCAAATATAAGTTTATGATAACCAAATATTATTTTATGTTTTATAAAATAATTTTCTCGTGATATATTTTATGAAAACATGTATGTATAGTTGTATACAGAGAAAATTATATCATTTCGGTGATGATACTACCATGACAATACATACTACATTTGTGGATGATATGATTATAATAATAGCAAAACTGATGTAAATTCAAGAACATTAAAATTTTATTATGACCTCAATGTATGTATGCATGCACATACATATGTACTATATGTACGTACCTGCTATACAGTGTGTATACTGAAGCATACTGCATATTGTATGTATGTATGTTTATATTGTATTTGAAAACAATATGACATGAAACCAATATATTAACATTAAATCCTTTTGCATACATGAATTTTATTGAGAATTTATTTAATATTAAATTGGAAAAGAATTAATGTCAATTGTTATCAGACAAATTTTCAATGCGGTAACATAATATATCCTATGATACAAAATGTATGCACACACATAGCAGTGTAAGTGGTTTTAAATGAACAGTTTTGAGTTTTGATTTATTATTGTTGATAATATAATAACAAACCTATATTAAATATACAAAAAAGAATGAATATATTATGTGATTATAAAAATTTAAAAAAAAAGTAAAAAATGAATAAAAAATTAATGTTGTGGCAAATTTTATTGGTATTAGGTTTAATTCTTTTTTAAATATTTAATAAATCGAATATAACGTACATGAAAGTCAGAGTGTAAACAGAACTATGCACAAAAGTAATATGAAAAATCAAAAATACAAAATGAAAAATTAAAAATAAATGCACAAAATAAAATTCACAAGAAAAATTGTTCAAACTTTTTTTTATTAAAAAATTTTAAGAGAATTTCTCTTATTTATATAGAGGCGACAAGAATTAGGGTCATTACATTTGCATAATGCACATAATGTGTTATTTTATTACATTGTTTTTGAAAAATAGTTGTTCTACTTGAAATTGGCGTAGTTTTATAAAATTCACAACCCTATAATATTGTCATACAATTTCTATTGTCATATATTACACGACATAATTTAATGTAATATGCATTCTACCCATTCTTAAAAGTTGAACTATTTACATAATATTTAATTTTGAAAAAAGGAATTTTAATATTATGAGAATACTTGTATATAATCATTTTTTATTTTTTGCATTCAATGTTGGCTTATGTTCACTTTTAAACTAGGTAATCTTATTACATTATGTTGATATATACTATACATATATGAATGTATTTAATTTTACGGAAAATATTCGTATGGTATCCTTCTGCTTGTGATTATTATTGAATAAATATAGAGTGGGTATTCATATGTATATCTAATGAGTGATTATGATTTGCAATTTTGAACAGTGATAGCGGTAATGGCTATTTTTCTTGTCTGGGAAGTTATATTTTCCTTGGTGATTTTATGTTGTGTATGTACATATACATATGTACATATCGATATGTGTACAATGGCATACAAATATGCATAATTTAGCTGCAAGAAAACTTATAAAATAAGGAAAATAAAAAAGAAAATTGTTAAAAATATATTGAGTTGTTTTTTGTAGGAAGTCCATAAGTTTTCTAAAAGTGCCGCGTAATTAATGTCGGAAAATGAATGTTAAAGGAAAAACCATACAAGACAAAAAAAAAAATAATAAAAAAATAAAAACACAAAATAAACTATAGATAAAATGTTGATACTTACATATTAGTTTAATAAAAAAAAATCTATAAAAATAAGTTAGATGACCATCAAATTCATACCACTCAAACATTAATTTAGAATATATAATTATATTTGAAGTGAATAGATGAATAGGTATTTTCCAAAGTTTTAGTATTAGATATCATGTATATGTATGTATATACACACATTAATACATGTAAAAATGTTGTAGCTGGGTATACATACGAGTATTATATATTTTATAAATGATTTGGCAAAAAGCCAACATTAAACGTTTTGTATTTTTTCGACGTTAATATTTATACGAGCATATACGCATATTAATATGTGTGTATATAATAAAATCTATTCAAAGAAATGAACACAATTTTACCATGATAACATAATATTCACAATTCATATGTATATAAAAGTGAATACTTTATAGTATAGAAATATGTACATTCAGCAAAATAAATTCAATGCAATTACATTTTGATATTTTAATTAGATGCCTTTTTTTCCAAACATGTCTACAAAAGTAAATTGTATAATTTTTGTAAAAACAACTTTATTTAAAATTGTTCAAATAATCCGTATATATGTATGTACGTATGCATTGAATGCACTTATAAAAGTGAAATTCGTAATTGGAAAAATAGGAAATATTGCATGAACATAGATGTAGTATGTACATATTTGTACATTTATACAAAATGTAATTTGCAACTAGTTTTATTTGATAATGGAATTAATTAAAACAGGAAGAAAGTGTAAAATGTAAATTCGTTTTTCAAAATATTTGTACAATTTTGAATATTCATGAAAATGAAACTAATAGCATTTTTTAAAATCAAAATATTTTATAATATGTATTACGTTTAATGAATGGAAAATTCTTCATTAGCATTGACATGAATAATATTTTCAATTCAAATAAAATTCTGATTTTTCATACCTAAAGAAAATTCTCTATAAATGATTTTTTTGTTTTTGTTTGTTTGTTGTTGGGTGAAAACATGATTAAATCATGTATGTACGTAATTTGGTTTAGAAAATATATTTTACAAATTTACCTTAAGAATAATGACTACAATTAAATTAATAACATTATGTTATGATGATAATTTGTAAAATTAATTTTCGTCAATGTTGCTGTATTTATAATATGATGAATCATGTGTAAACAGTATGTATGAGATGTACATACAATTTTTATTATTACATAATGTAATGAGTATAATAACGCATAAGTATATATATGGTGTTTTATGTATTAAGATTATAATATATTTAATCATGATATTTTCAACATATGTATGTATACTATACATATTTTATGAAAATAAATTTTAATTCATACAAAAATGATGTTTCAATTAAATTAAATTAAATTTAGGTGTGGTTTACATATTTGGTGTTGGTTTTAAGAACCTCATTATGATATTTTATAAAATTATAAAACAAAAAGATTCAACAACAACATAAGGGAAAATAAATTATGAATTAATTAAAATAAGAATCATATATGCGTGATAATTGACATTAAAAAAAAAAAAAAAAGAAAAAAAGAAAAAGTTATGCTAATTTTATTCGATGATAACCATATAAATTAAAGTATTAATTAAATCTCGTTGTTTAAATATGGAAAACATATATGGATATAAATAATATGTGCATGCGTTATATAAATTTATGTTTGTATTTTATCACGAAAATATCAGAAAATTTATTCATGTAATTATTTTTAATTTATTTGTAATACTTTTTGTTGGTATTGATTTGTTTTTATTTTTATTCTCATCATCAGGATTATAAATTACCCTATGCATATTATTTTTATATTTGTATCTATGCACTTATGTTGTAAAAATATAGTAAATATGTATGTACATATATATTTTTTTATTAAAATAAAGATTGATGATTTTAATTTATTTTTAATTGAATTTTTTTGTTTATTCCACAAAAAAAAAAAATGTGTTCGCATATACATACGTTTTTTGTTTTATGCTTATTATTCAATGGGTGTGAAAACATTTGATGTTATTAGATATAATGCAACATCGTATTAAGATTAATTTAAAAATAAAAGAAAAGGTACAATATGGAAAAAATGCAGAGAAGAGATCTGATATATATTCAGTTTTATAGATATACAAAGATAAGCTTTTATTTTGTCCATGTCATTGAAGTATACGTTAACTTTAACATAATTGATTATACACATAAAATTAAATAAAAACAAAGTATTAATTTTTTCTTTTGATGTGTTGCTATACACGAATTTAATTTTAATTTTAAACAAACAAAAAGAACAAAACATTCATTAGACAAAAAATTTATTTTTTTAATGTTACAAAGCATTACATTAAAGGATTAATGACCGAATAATAGTATCTGTTGTGTATGCATTAACAAGAAAAATGTATATATACTCGCATTTATGTATAAATTGAATTCATGGTAGAAGGAAAAACTAATAAAAAAAAATGTACTTGTGTGGGTATATATGGAATAATTAATTACACAAAGTAATACCAATGTGTACAGTTAATAAATTTTCTTTTAAATGTGAAAAAATATTTATACATATTTCACTTTCAATTGTAATACATTGAAAAATATATTTATGGTCACAAAAATATTTATCTTTTCAATACATAAAAATTATATAATTTTATATACATACAAATTGTATTTTCTATTTATAATGCACGAAAATAGAAATCTGAAAATCAATGTAAAAGGATTATAAAGGTACAATGTCTATTTTAATATCATATAATTTATTTTAATTGTCTGCTATTAGTTTTCAAGTTAAAAATATCACAAAAGTTCTGTTTACATGTGTTCAAGATTAATCGATTGATTCATGTATGAAAATTAATTTTGTAAAAAAGGACTAAATGATCCAAATAACAACCAAAGACAATTGGTTGTTTTTATTTAAAAAAAAAAAAAAATTAAAAGTATAAATTTACAAATAGGTATTAAAATTTCTTGCATTTATTTACTAAATTTAAGTTAATAAATTCTCATTCTTTTTTTTCCTTTTATATATACCTATATATGTGTATAAAATTTGTAATAAATTATTTCTAATTTGTTTATATAAAATTTATTATTATTTCTATATAAAATAATAAGAGTAATTTAAAAAATAAAAATTGTGCTATTCATAAAAGTTATTTGTTTCTAATTTTCATTTTCTATATATGTATGTAGTATTTTGCAATTACCATTTATAACGAACAGTTCATTTAAAAACAAAAAGAGAAAAAAAAAAGAAAGACAAATGTTTTCTGTTTTTAAAATTTACTTTGGGAAATCAAATCGTAAATTTTGATTTTTTGTTGTAATTGTTGTTGTTGTTGTTTTTCAAATAGCGTTGCACATACATACATACATACATGCATTGTTGTAGATTACAATTTATGTGCAAATAACAAATTTTCAAATTTCAATCAAATAAATTTCAATTAGACAAAGTTTACAGGACAGAAAATTACACGTTCTAACATACTTACATATACTACATGATATAAAATATGTACATATGTATTCGTATGTACGTACAAAATGTATTACATGATATAAAATGAAAATTACTTGCTATAACAATTTTCTATTATTATATTTTTTGTAGTTTAGTTGTATCTTATTTGTTATATTTATATCTATACATTTTTACTTCAAAAATGACCTGATCATAAATTTAAAACTAAATGTATTAAATAAAATTGTTTAAAAAAAAGTGTACATATGTATATAAACAAATAACAAAAATAATTACATACAAGAAGTGACGGAAGGAAGGAAACTATTATTTGATTATAGAGGATATGATCTACAGTATGTATGTCACTATACATCATTACACTTATTGTGTATTTTGTGTATGGAATAAGTTTTTACTTTTTTATAGGTTTACATATAAAATTTATCAATGTATGTATGTATATCTAAATACTTTCACTATATCAGTTGGAATAATTTGATTCAGTTTATGACCTTCATTAAAAACATCTAATTAATTTTTTAGAATAAAATAATTAAAACTTTAATAAAATAAATTTTATTTTAAATAAAAATCTGCATTTTAGATTTTTTCATTAATTTTTTTGTTTTCATATTGACCATACATTATACTGGATAAAATTTAAAGGGAATATATATCCGAATAAAGTTTTTATGTATTAAAAATAAAATTAAAATTCTGTATAAACAGAAATTAAAAATTACGTTAAAATAAGAAAAGAAAAACAGAAAAGCATAGACGTAAAGGTTTCTGTTAATATGCAAGGTAAAAACTATTTCACATAAAAGTGTGTATAATTCATTTGATGATGGACATTATATACTGCAGAAATATCAATAAAATGTGTTTACTTGTACCTGTAATATTACTCATTATTTGGCAAATTTATAGAACAAGCTACTTTCGGCATTATTTGATTAAACCAACATAAATACCTACATATGTTGCTTAAAAATACATGTTCAAAGTTAAATTTATTAGAATGGTCGATGAGACCCCTATTGTTTAATAATCTTTAATAATTTTATGATACTATAAATATGTACACAATTGATGCATTCCATTCATTTTCTTTAAAAATACAAGATATTTTAAAGCAAGTGTCACAAAGCGCATACTTTAGAATAATATGTGTTTTTTTAGAAATATGTACTTTGTAGTATTAATTTTGGATTGCCCTATATTACGTACGGTGAACTTGCATACGCGTAAAATACATAAAGGTATGCCCGCAGAAAATATAAAATTTATGACTACATACAAATCATATGAAATTTATTACATGTAGGTACTTACATTTCAAATTTCACCTTTACTGTTTGATGAAATGTAGATACCGTATGTGAGGTCTTTAATTATTCTTAACTTACAGATTTTTCTTGAATTTTAATACTTGGATGATGGCGTGTGTTCAATTAGTAGATGTTCAAAAAACACAATTTCTAAACGCATAATTTTTGTTTATTGTTGAAAAACTTGAACTTAAATCATTTAACAACTATTGCTTTAAAGCAAAATGATGTTTTAGATTTAATTATTAGAATCGACAGTTAAAAGTCATAAAAATATTTTTATGAAAATTTTATTATTTATTTTTTTAAATAACAGCTAATTTTTTTTTTTTAAATAAGATAATAAAAATTAAATAGATGCATTTTCAAAAAAGAAAAACCGCTAATTTTAATCATTCTTTAGTATTTACATCTATCCATCCATACTCATCCAGTATTATAAAATTTTTATTTCTTCCATAATATCTACTTTTCTTTTATTACGTACACATTGTTCAAAAAGAGCATTGTTCTATTTCCCATTTTTCTTTTCTGACGACTGTGTAATAAAAAGTTCTTTTAAATTTTTCTTTTATTTTCTCTTTGTTTCTGTTCTAAAATTTTTCTATAAATAATAACGTATTTTTTGGTTTGTTTTTTGGGTAATAATTTTAGTCTAACACAGAATTTCATATTTAATATGAAGAAAAAATTGAAAAATAAAAGCTAAACTGATGAAACGTGCAACCAAAAAAAAAAAAACATTCTTTCAACAAATTTTGTTATCACCTTTTTAGATCGATGAATTTCTTTATAATTTTATATTTTACTTGTTACCATCTTTTTTTTGTATTCATACAAATTGGTATGTATTTGTACATAATATTTGTATGAGATTGTATGAGTATATGATTACTTTTTTCTACAGGAAAGAAAATAAATTAAAAAAAAGGAAGATCGTACAATTTATGAAAAAGAGAAGACAAAAATGAAAATTAAAAATAAAAGAATAAAGTAATAATGCAAAATGTGGGCGGAAGTGAAATGTAAAGTCAAGAAGTCAACGTAATTTTCTTTGAAAATCGTTTCAATTTTTTTATTACATACTGTTTAATTTACTTTAACACTTATTTTTTGCTTTTATTTAAAATTTTTTCCTTTGTATTATGGTTTCATTATTATTTTGTTTCATTATTATTTTGTTTCATTATTATTACAAATACTTATTATATTGTTCTTATATTGTTATATTATTGGTTTTGTATAGTTGGTGTTAATCTTTTCACCTGTTAATTTAAATTTTCAATATTATATTATACGTATATGAGATATATAGTTGAAGTCAATAAACTGAAATTGATTGAGAATTGCTTACATTATATTGTACACATAATACTTATGTAGTATTTATTTACTACAGGAAATATAAAATTTATTTACAACATTCATGTACGTACAAGTATGCGTTTTGTATGTGTGTTTGTGTGTGTGTATGTGTAAAGAATAAAACAAATCGAGTAAAAGTAAATAAAACGTTTATTTTTATATTAATTGAACTATAATAATAAATTTCAATGAACAAGCAAAATGTTTTCAAATATTAAATTTTATATAATGATCGCAAAATTTATACTTATAAAGATGAAAAAAAAAAAAAATTATATAGGAAGAGGGTGGGTTGAATACATTGTGTTGATGACGGTCTTTACTTTATAATTGTATATATAATGTTAATTTAATTTTTATTATTAGAAAAATCGTCTTTTAATTATATACAGATGTCATTATTTCAAACTTCTTCTTGTTTTTGTTTCTTTTTTTTTTTTTGGGTAAATACGTAAAGGTTAAATTTGGATACTGTACATGTGTAAAATTACATGGTTAACAAGATAAACTTAAAATGGATATATGTAATGTAGAAGGTTGAGGTTAAATTATGTAGAATATAAATAGAAAATAAAATGTGTGTATATTAAGTAAAGAGAAAGTTCATGATAGATTAGATAAACTTAATGTAGCTAACGTAAACGTATGTACGTACATACATATGTATGTAATTTTAATGATATTCAGTACTTAAAAGGTATCCGGCTTCTTTGATGTTATACGAAAATATATTGTGGCATTGTAATTTGATATTTTACCATACACACATACTGTATGGGTACATATGTATATCCATAAAGCATTTGTTCGTAACTTTTAATTACATTGTATTATTGCTGTGTATTAGGTGAACTCTTTAATTTACTTTTATATATACATATTTAATACTAAACTATTATTTAATTTTAATTGCATTATGTATTTAATGAATTTGCATATGTGAAAAATTATTTATTTATTTACTCTTATTGTATGTATTTCATTTTTAATTCAAAATTGTAATAATGTACCTACTCTGAATAATGATACAAAATTATAAATCCATTTCCTTTATGAAAAATTTTACACTATAGTTGTTTTATAACAAAAGCATTATAATGTTTTTGTATTTTATATGTGGTACACCTTTCATTCATATTAAGTAAAAGTTGATCTGATATTTTAATGGTTTTAAAACATTACACATTAAATTTTTTATTTATTTAAAATATATATGCTTTTTGATTAAAATAGTACACTACGTATTTTTTACAAATCTAGCAATTTAAAACTAGATTGATTTTTATAAAATAGTAATAAGTAAAAATTTTCCACAAAAAAATATTGTGGGCCATTAAATGTTTATAAATTTCGATTTATTTCTTATTAAAAAGGAAAAAGATTTCCTTTATTTTTTTAAAGGAAAATTACAAAAACTAATTTACGAATGTCATTAAACGTTTTGTCGGAGTTGTATACGTACACATGTATGTATATGATGTATCGTTTTTCGTTCTGTCATGATGACAGATATTTTATTATAAACCTATACCAGAGAACCTTCTTATATGTATGTATATACACATTCATATAACTTTGATCATTTTTAAATTAAAAGTTCTTTCATCAGGCCGTGTTTCAAATGTATAATGTAATTGATTAAAGCTTTGTATGTACATTTACATTACACATGTATAATTTATAGTATACATTTCGTACCTTCTGCATGTACATAGTTATCCTATTAATGTTATATTCCGATTTAATATAGGCAATTTTCATTTTTGGCAAACACAAAACAAAAAAAAAAACAAAACAACTAAAACACATTTAAAAAAATACATACATACATATATAGTGAAGACATGATAAAAAGGATATATGTATAATAAAATGAAAAGGCACAAATAAAAAGTAATAAAATTGACTAATATGTGTACACGTGTACATACGTGTGTGTATGTGTATTACACACGTAATGTATAAAATTTTTATTTAATTTATCAGATGTATACGCATATATACAAATAAATTATATGTATTGTAAATATGTATGCTTAAGTATATTTGTATTCGCAGGCACATGCTTTAAATAAATTAAAAGAAATTGAACAAAAAAAAAAAATCGATTGATGAAAATTTTATGTATAAAATTTGAATACAGGTTTTTCTTTGATGATTTCATTAAAAAAAGGAAATTGGATAAAAGAGATGGTTTACATATAAATTAGATTTGTTGTTTTTTCTATTCGTTTTTTATAACGGGAAATAAGGCTGTAGAGGATTAAAATTGGGAAAAATTGAGTTAGGTTCAACTTTGTCAAGGAAAATAATTATTAAAAATAAGTTCGTTCTGATATGATGTTAACATGAAATTTACATACATACTTACATACATACATATACATTTTTCATGCATATTTCGAATGAATTTTTGTTTTTTTTGAAAATTTTTAATAAATTTACAATTTTCGTAAATTCAATTTTCATACATCAATAAATTTTGTGTTCTTATTTTTTTTTTGTTTTTTTTTTTTTTTTTTACTATAGTTTGGTCTTCGACAGTTAGATCTATCACTTCTCTCTCAATTATGGGCATTAAATGAATCTATACAGGAATTTCGTACATTATTACAAGAACAAGAGACATTATCGCCACCATCACCTTCTCCATCACCATCGGATGCTAATTCGGTGTCATCAGGAGATGAAGATGATTTACCATCAACAACAGTCCATCAGCACCAACAGCAACAGCAGCAACAGCAACAGCAACAACAAACAATTAATAAACCATCACCACAATTACCATCATCATTACAAAGGATGCGATCAGCTCCACCACCTCCACCACCAACAAGAAAGGTGACCCAAAGACCTGTCTGATATTGCCTTTTGTCCAAATTTCTCTTTGGACTTAAGTTGACATTATGCCGCTTTTTCAATAATAATAATTCACCGAAAAAATAATTAAAATATGGCCTAAATTCAATTTTTTAAATTTTTGATTACTTCATTTGTTTTCTTTTTTTCATAATTATTCAAATTTGTAAAATAAAATTTCGCAAGTGAATTTTTTTTCCATACAAATACTAAAATAATGAAACTTCCAAAAGATATGATTTTATTTTTTATTTTTTGCGTTTGATAAAAATTTAAAATGATAACGAAATTAAAAATTCAATCGACGTCAATTTTTTGAGCAATTTCATTGAAAGTATTTTAATGAAAAAAAAAAAAAAAGATTTAAAAACGGAAAATACGTTCTTGTAAGACGATAAATATAATAAAATAGTTCCTCTTCGTTTTCTTTTTGTATTCTTTTTTAATTTCAATAAAATATCAGATATTAAAAAATACTAAAAATGTTTGTCTTTCGAAGCAAAATGGAATTATGAAAATTGGTTAAAAATTGTATTTACTAGAAGGAAATTAAAAACAATAAAATGTTGGTAACTAAACAAAAAAAAAAAAAAATTAATAATTATGAAACAATAATGTAAAACAGGATAAAACTAATAAAAAAAAAAAAAACAAATCGCTAATGTTGTTTTTTTATTTGTTATGTAAACAGTTTTGTAATATATACCTAATAAGTATACAAAAAAAAATAAAAAAAAACAAAAATATACATACATTATATACGTAGAAGAGATGTTCTCTGTATTATTATAATAATAATTATTATTAATATTGCTATATTATAATGTAGTGTTATCTATTGATATGATAATATGTAAATGTACTATTAATATTAGAAGTTAATTAATAAATGAAAATGGAAAGAAAAATTTCAAAAAAAAAAATAATAACTTGAGTTTATAGTTAATATATCGAATTAGAAAAAAAAAATGAAATGCAAGTAAAATATTATTAATAATTATAATAAATAAAAAATGAGTGGAAAAATAATAAAAATTGTTTTTAATTGTAATTTCTAAATTTTGTTCATAAAATTTAAAACAGAAAGGAATACTTCGATAAAGTAATGAAATAAAAATGATATTTTTTCAAAACACAATGTTGTTATGTTTGTTACATATAACGATATAATTTCAACGTTTGAAATTTTTAAATTGTATATTGCATACTTTTGGTATTACTATTTTCTTTCATTTTTATAGAGTTATTCAAAATAGTTTTTTCAACTTGTTTCTTAAAGTTATTTTAGAAAATATTTAAAAGTTAATACGAATAGTGGATTTTTTGGAATGAAAAATTTAAGTTTGTATTTGTGATTTCAGAAGAGAATAAATAACACTCTTTCCAGTCTCTTCATTTTCCAGCTTCTTTAATTACCACTGGTGAAAAGATTCTTATATTTATTTAAATAAAAACAGATATTTATACTATTATAAACAACATCAATATTTAAATTTTTTTTTTTTTTCATTTAAATAATATACGGGTGAAGATTTCAATAATTCTATGTAAAAATTTAAAATTTTTACGTTATGATCTTTTCTTCATTGAGCATAATCATTTTTTATTTTCTATGAAAATAGAAATCAAATGAAAAATCAGTTATTGGTTTGAAGAATTCTGTATGTTGTTTTTTTTTACCTGTTGGAAAAAAACAACCAGGTATAAGGTAAAACATGTGTTGTAGGAATCAGTAGAAATTTGGTAGAAACTACAATGTGTGTAAATATCACAGATATCATTGAAGATTATTTTGCTCTTTAAAATCTTGTATCTGAAAAATTTAAAGAGTATATGGTTGGTATAATAAAGATAGTTATTTGGAATTGTAGCTCTAACGATCGTTGGATAAGTATATCTTAAGAAAAATATATCTCAAATCCAGTAATGAATACTTATACACATATGAATATATATGAGCATGAGTATCTTCAACATTCAACATAAAAATATCAATATAGTAAAAATTTATTATTTTGTTAGTACTTCGGTTATGATCGGGTAGCCATTTTTTGTTTCCAATTCCAATTGCTTTCCAATCAATTTTATCTTTTAGTACCTTTACTTATTCCTATTTGCAACATCGTAAGTTGTTATAAAAAAAAAAAAAAATTATTTTATTCAAAATATTTTTTTAAAATAAAATTTATATTGTTTTCATGTGCTGTAAATTTTTTATTAAATTAAATTATGAAACGTCATAAAATTTATTTTCATATTTTTAAGTTTTTTTAAGAAATTGTTTATTGTTTTTTTTTTTTGTTTTACAAAATTAAAATTCTTATAAAATTTGTAGACGTATGTGAATACAACAAAAAAAAAAAAAAATCAAAAACAAGTATGTAATATGTGTACATTACAAAGTAAGAAATGAATGAAATTTGATCTTTAAAAGAAATTTGAAGAAAAATGTCTTCTTGTGATTTTTAAAAAGTTTTGAAAAAGTTATTTAGCTGATTGTAGATAAAAAAATTCAAATTATATTTTAGTGACTGGTTAATCACAGTGTTAAAAATTATTATAATTATTTTTGTTTTTTATTAATATAAAAAGTTAAGTAGAAATTAATATTTTTGTGAGTTTTAAAAATAATTTCATTTAAAAAATGTAGAAACAATAGTGAAGAATTCCCATCACAATACATACATATCTTTACATAGATTGGCGGGATTTAAATTTGAAATAAAAAGAAAGTCATATGTACTATATATATGTATGTATGTTCAAAATATACAAATTGAAAATTTTCGTATAAGTGTGTATAAATGAAGGAAAAAAATTTTTTATTAAACAATAAATGTTAAAATATTAAAGTAATCACTTATAAGGATTCATTGATTACCTTATTCTTTTAACACGCATACATGTACAATTGGATAAACCGACACTAAATTGTTAGTACAAAAATTTCAGCTTATTGCAGTATATGTACATACATAATATTTTGTAAAAATACGTACTTTGGTGTAAGTTACAAAAATTACATATTTTCATAGGAATTTATTTGATTATTGTTTTCCTGTCTGGTTGATTTGAAAATATAATTTTTTTTTTGTACAGTACACAATAATTTGAAGGTATGGTATTTGACATTCATTTCCTGTAGAATTAAGCTTAAGAATTTTATAAATCTATTTACGTATGTATGTACACATAAGTATAGTAATTTAAATAATAATACATTGATTTCAGAATGCAACTTCTCTCAAAGCAATTCATTCATAATAACATATTATACTTATTTACGAACACACAATTATGATTTGTATTATGATTTTTTTTTGTATTCTGTTTAGCAACAAAATCTAAATTTTGTGTACACACACATGCATACATGTGTTTAAAATACAATAATATCATACATAAATTAGATTTTACAGTTCATTGCACTTTATAAATTTCTATCACAATTACAATAGAAAATCATCTTGTTCTGATCTATGATTTTATTATAACAATATTCTTGGTAATTTATAGTCATTTGACTTAATTTAATTTAAAGCATATTAAAGTAAATTTAAGGATATACTATATAATGTCAATTTTGATTTATGAACTAAATTAAAATAAAAATTTATTTATGAAAAATTTTAAAAGTAAAAACTACTCCAGATATTTTGTTTTTTTTTAGGAGATATCTTGTTAAACGTATGAAACTTGGTCTTTTATGTGAAGATAATGACAAGAAATTGTAAGGATATTTTGTAAATTAAGAAACTTGTGCTATTGCTATAGTGTAATACATACATAAGTGTGCTTTATAATGTTTTTTTGAAGCTAAAATGTTCTTATCACGTTACAAGAATATAAACGTTCTGCATGTATTCATATTCATATATATGTATGTATATTCATTTAAACATGTATCTACGTACTTATATCTGTATTCATGTTTTATTCAGATTCATGTAATTCTTCATTCTATCACAATTAATTTCCTCTAAAAAAAAAAAAAAACAGAATAAGAAGAAAATAAAAAAAAAGAAAAAAAAGGTTTTTAAGAAAAGATTACATTTTAATTTAATCTTACATTTAATTTTCTTAAATCCCGTTAAAAGCTTCAAAGTAAAAAGAAAATAAAAATTCTTTTCATAAAATACCACTTTTCATTTAGTTCATGTAATATAATACATTATTTACTACATGAAAAAAAAAAAATACGAAATTTTCTTTTTGAAAAAAAAAAGCCGCTGAATCATTTTATTTTAAGCTAAAAATTAACTTGTAAATCGTTATTTTTGAAAATACACACTTACACGTACTATGTGCATAAGAAAATTAGTGTGTTTAAATATAGTATAATAATGTTATACACACTATACAAAAAGTTTCAGTTTTACTTTTAGTAATTTCATGTACTTATTGTATTTACGTAAATTTAATTCATTTTAGCAAGAAATTAATAAATTTATTGCAACAACGGTTAAATAAAAAAATTACGTGCATTGCTTGAATATTTTTTAATACAGTCTAAATTCGAAAACATAAAGGAAAAAATTGATTTGATTATTATATGGTTAATTAATTTTTATCCGGTTCACATTTTTTTTTTTAATTAAAAAAAAAATAATAATAATAATTCGTTGAAAATAGAAATTTGATTCTTAGAAAAACAAAATCTTCTTAAAAGTTATCATGTTACATATCATATGTATTTTCTCCCTAACGTTCCAACTAACATTACACAGTATATTCGAAAATTTAAAATTTAGTATTTGCCATAATTATTCTCTGTTTTCAAGATCTACTTAGTTTTTCACCATAATATCGATTTAATTATAATTTTTCTTTTTTGTATTGATTTTTCAACAAATTAATGATTAAAAAAAAAAAGAAGTAAATTCATTGCTACTGTACGTGTTTTCATTTCAAAGTAAAATAAAAATTTATTATAATAAATATGATGGGACGAGAGTAAATAAATTATTAAAATATCATTAAATGCTTCATTAATTCTTCAATTAAAATTATGTACTTTATTATAATATCAAATGTAACTACATGTAATTTGCATATATTTTAGAAAGAAGAAATATATTTAAATTAAAATCATAACGATCATTGTAAATAATATTTGAGATTATTTTACAAAGTATTTAATTCAGTTAAGAACGTATAACAAGATTTTATGATTTTAATTAAATAATACATGTCCAGATGATTTTAAATATCACATTTATTGTGTCTTATTCAGAATACTGTAACAACCATTCATGCATGTCCTGTACAATACAGTTTATTAAATTTTAACCAAATAATTTTGTGCATACATTTATGTAGATAAAATTAGAAAATTTTGTAAGGATATTATTTTTGAAAGAAAAGCATTTTCTCATATTCATTTTTTATAATTGAAAATTTTTAAATTTTTTCAATGATTAAACGAGATAAAATAGAAAATATTTAAATAGCTTAGTTACATTGAAAATCGAATCAAGGACTTTTCTTATTTAATTTTAATGCAATATTATTGGTAAACATGGTTTACTGAATCTCGTGATTTTTGTTTAAATTTTAATTTCCGGCTTTTTATTTAATTGAATATATGTATGAATATATTTTATTTTTCTTGCATATACACACACTGCACGAATGTGTACATTTATCCGGCATATACACAGTGCATGCATATTTATTTGATTTTTTTTTTTTTTTTTTTTAATTAAAACGCGTTGTACGAGATTTTGTTTTTAATCAATGGTATTAAAAATAATACGAGTACATACGAATGTGTATGCAAAAATGAAAATATATGTATAATTAAGAAAAGGAAGATGGATAATAAATACAAATATTGCATACATATAATTTTTAGTATGTGAATAAAATGCATGTAGACAGAGTATTTTATATTGGTTATATTAATTTCTAGAACACACATTTTAAGTCAAAATAAAGTTGTGAAACTGGTTTTTTAAAAACAATAATATATTTTTGTTTTGGTTTACAGGTGAAATAATGTATCTCCATTGAGTATATTTTCGTTATTTTTATGATGTTGGATGAACATACATATATACATAATATGTACATATACGAATGATATTGGTCATAATAAGCAACCATGAGCAGTTAATTTTTTCTTTTAACCCACGTTCCACAAAATAAAACAAAAATTGCAAGTGAAAATTGTTTAAATGATTATATCTATTATTTAAAGAGTTTTTATGAAAGTTAAGATATGTGATTGTACACACATACACATTGGCATTATACATTAATGGAAAAATTGAAAAGAATTATAAAGTTTATGTGTAGAATAACCCATTATAACAGGCCTTAAAAAAACTGATTTAAGTTGATGTGAGTGTAAAATACATTCTTATTATAAACAGACATATATATATGTATGAATACATTTTGCTTTTTAAATCACAGAAAAATTGAAAAGTAGTTCAGCAGGTTAGGAGCTCACCATAAAAAAAAATTTTTAGCGAAGATCACACGAAATATAAAATTCTGACCGTCTGAGAGAAAAAAAACCTTTTATTATTTATAATACATGTGCATCCATATATAACATTTTCATGCTCCGTATAAATATTTTTAATTGATTGCTTGAAATTTACGACTAATTAATTATATCCGTCGTATACTGATGGTGTATCACTTTTAAAGATTATTTTCAATGTATCATTTTTGTGTTATGCATGCATAAATTGTAATAGGAATATGTGGTAAAACATTTGAAATATCTTGTCTTATTGAAGTAAAAAGTCTTAAAAAAGAAATACAATTAAACAAAGTTGAGAAAGATGTCTGCTGTTGGTAATAATCATAAACTAAATGGAAATTTAATAGCACTGGCCGGTAAAACTCAGGTTCAGCAGCAGCAGCAACAACAACAACAGCAGCATCATCATCATTTACAACAACAAACTTTATCGCCAACATCATCGTCATCGTCTTCAGCAACATCGTCATCAAATCAACAACAGCAACAGCAACAACTTCATCAACATCAAACTCAGACTGTAGCCACAGTACATCAGCAGATGTCTGGTGGTCATCATCATCAGTCGGTTTCTGGTAGTAATATACCAACCGCACAGCATATAATACCACCACGATATCAACCACCACCGCAACCACCTGGAGGAATTCTTAAACACATTCCAGTATCATCTTCTGTTAAGACAACATCATCTTCATATTATCCTGTACCACCAGAATTAAGTGCTCCACATTTAAATATTAAATATCCACCAGAAATTCCAAAACTTGCTTCTGTTTATATACCAGATTCAGTTAAAAATTCTGGAAATTCGACACGTTTTACACAGAGGCCACCTTTGCATCGTACATCAGGAGGACAAATTCCAGTATTGATACAAAATCCTTCGTCACATCATCACATTAGTGAAGATCATTTAACAAGACAACAACAATCACAACAACAGCAATCGGAAATGTTGAAATTTGTACGAAAAACAGATTCAGTTGATCCAACAGGAAATGGAAATAGTGGAGGTCCTACAACACAAGG
This sequence comes from Anthrax anthrax, assembly GCA_963971155.1. Lineage (NCBI taxonomy): Eukaryota > Metazoa > Arthropoda > Insecta > Diptera > Bombyliidae > Anthrax > Anthrax anthrax. The sequence continues at coordinate 28,170,085 of OZ020119.1, forward strand.
AGTTGCAATTAACACTGGACAAACAACAGTGACAGGATCTGGCAGATTAACAGCAGAACAGAATCGTCATTTACAGGTGAGTGAACGCTTTTACGGTTGAGAGCCTTTTTAGAGCTTTTTTTCTTATGACTTTACTTTTTGCATGCATGCATATACATACATACACATACGTGGAGGTGCATTTGTACATCTGTTATATATCAATTATTACACATTGATGAATATACATAATAAAATATTATTTCATTTTTCATTCGTCTTTATGGCTTCACTGATAGGTTTTACATGCAATTGCCATATATCATTGTTGGATACATACCAGTGTTTATCACAAAAAAAAAAAGAATAATAATTTTATATTTTTCCATTTACATTCTACTGTGATGTTCACTGGTCAGTAAAGAAGATGTACATACATATGTATGTACATATGCATACATTATGTATATGCATTTGAGATGATGTAATTGACAGATCATAATATGAGGATTATGGGTTAAATCTTCATATTAAGTTTTATATTTTCGTTTTCTTTTTTATCATATTAAAAACATTTAATATCAAACATTATATGAACTAATATTTGAAGCTCTGATAATATTCAGTGTAAATGATGAAAATTTGAATAAAATTGATATTAAAAGTTTTATGATTTCATTTAAATGAATTTTTTTTAGGTGTATTTTAAACTAAGATTTAAATAATTTTTAAATTGAAAAAAAAAAAATTTATATTTGAAAGTTAATAATGAGATATTAATAATATGCGAATATTGGGAAAAACCAGAAATTTTTTTTCGTTGTATTTAAAATTTTTTGAAAGTTTTGAAAAAATTGCATTTTTGAATTTAAAATACAACATATCGTTTTTTATTTTTCTTTTTTGTTTACATCAATGCAGTCTCTGTTGTCTGAACTTCGAGCATTAAAAGAGGCTAATCAAAGACTTAGTGATGATAATCAAGAATTACGTGATTTATGTTGCTTTTTAGATGATGATAGACAAAAAGGACGAAAATTGGCAAGAGAATGGCAAAGATTTGGTAGATATACAGCGAGTGTTATGAGACAGGAAGTTTCAGCTTATCAGGTAAAACTTCAAATTTTATTGATAATTTTACTAAATATGTAAATTAACAACGAAATGATAATATTTGATTTTAGAATAAACTCCGACAATTAGATGACAAACAACAAGAGTTAATTCGTGATAATTTGGAACTTAAAGAATTATGCCTTTATTTAGATGAAGAACGTGCACATGTTGCTGCAAATACATTATGTGCAAATTGTGGAGCTTCAACACGTCCTGCATTACGTGATGATGGTGATGGTAGTAGTTCGAGTACAAATGCTGACGAAACATTATCTGCAACAATTCGACAGTATGAACGTCAGATTCCAGTTGTAAGCTAAAATAAAACTAACAAAAACATTTCTTTTTTTTATTTTTCTCTTCTTATTTTTTCACTTTATCGACATTTTTATTGAATTTGGTTTTATCTATCTAACACTTTTTATTATTTATTTATTTATTTATTTTCTTCATTTTATCATATTATACAAAAAATATCATCATGATCATTATCACTGTCATTATTCATTTTCATTCTTTGATCATCTTGCACATTATGTATTCTTATATTTAGGAATTAAATGTTCGATCAACATTAAGTGATCAAACCCTACAATATGTAAGATCATTGGAGAGAAGAATTCGTCAATTAGAGGAAGAAAGATTAGCTGCTGGTGTTGGTACTAATGGAATTAGTATTGGAGCAATGCAATCAAATGGTAATAATAATAATAATAATAATAATAATACGACAGGACAACACATGCCTGATCCAATATCAGGTCGTCCAGAAGCTGTAGTTCGTGCACTACAAGTATTAGAAGTAAGAGAACAATTGGAACGTGATCGTAGTTGCGGTAATAGTCTAGGAGGAACACAAAGTATTGGTGGTAGTGCAACACCAACAGAACAAATGGATGATGGTGAAAAAGCATTGGTAAGAGAAATGTGTAATGTTGTTTGGCGTAAACTTGAGGAAAGTCCAAATGGGCCAAGTATGGATCCAATATAAATAATAATAATAATAATAATAATAATAATGTAATATGTTTTATTAAACTCTGTTATTAGTTCTTTAGTCAAATGAAATTTATTTAATTATTTTAAATATAACGCATTTTTAATCATATATTCTTGCCTAGCAATTAATTTATTTTAAGCTTTTCAATGTTTATTTAATACATTCTCTTTCTTAATATTTAAAAATAAATAAACTATCAGTAAAAAATAAAATTGTGTACAAATTTTCAAAATTAATTAAAATTATGTACGTTTATTATTCGATAAAATTTTAATTTAATTCATATAATTTTATATGTTATGTATTACATTAATATTTGTACAATACTCTTAATAAAATACTCAATTAAATAATTTAAACTTAGATTTTTAAATAACTTTGAATGCAAACGTATTAGATTTAACTGATTGAAATTAATATTGAACTTTTACAGGAATATAATGAACCTTAAATTTATTTTGAAATAAATGAGAATACCAATTTTCTGTTTTTGAATGAAATAAAATTGCTAATTGAAAATTTCATTAATTTCATAAATTGGTCATTGGATACCAACAACAGCAAATTTCATAAATTTTAAAAAGTCTCAAGGAATATGTCAATTATATAGAAAAATTCAAAAGCATATGAGCATGAAAAGTTTTACAAAATTTCATTAAAAAACAAAAATAATATTTTTGATATATGATTTGAACAAAAATTAATTAATCAAAATTTTTGTGTATTTTATTTATTTGTTATATGACGTTTGTCTTTTACAGTTACTTTTGTACATCCAATAATACTTAATTCTAAAATCTTTAAACTAAATTTATTTTTGGTCCTTATGTTGCAAAAATTTAAAAATTTTTACCATAAAGTTTTTGAGTTTAGAAATTTAATTAAGAATTTATGAACAAAGGAAAATACTTTTGTATAATATTTTCAAAAAATGAATATTATTGCAATAATTTCCGAAAACAATACCACAAAAATGTCTTGAGAATTGTTATGGTATTATGAAAGAGCCTCTTGCGTATTTATTTACATACATGTATATGTGTACGTACGTAGATATTAAAATAAGGATAAAACAATTATATTTATTCACTTTATTATTTCCGTATTTGTATAAATTGTTTATATTGTTTATATCCTTTGGCTGCAGTCTTTTCTCTCAAAATTCGATAATAAAGTTGTAATTTGTAATGGAAATAGATAAAGACAGAAAATAAATTACATGTAAACAAAATTCAAAATAAAGAAAAATTTCAATATAAAGTTGCATTAAAAAAAGAAAATTTCTTTCAATTTAAAAACTTTTTAAATTATTATCAGTACTTATTTGAATTTTCTAAAAACGTTAAAATTTAAAATTTTGAATTTCTGTTAACGATCATACTTTTTCAGATCAACGAATTTATAAAAGTTAAATGATGGAGCTTTACAAAATCTCAGTCTTACCAGAATGGTGATATTTTGACCTAAATAATTAAATATTTTGTTTTTCTCTTATATAGGAAAAAAAACGTTAATTAGTAATTTAAATGTGCAAAAAAACAAAACGTATGCACATTTTATTTTCATTTCTCATTGTCCAATGATCAAATAACATTATCGACCTCCTACATTTTTTTTAATTTAAATAACATTAGAGACGTAAATTTTGTGACACTTTTTTAACTGGTCTCGTCTTTTATATGTAATAAAAAGAAAAAAAAAAAAAAAAACAGGTTTAAAATTGAGCACAAATGTTTATTTAAAAAATTAAGTGTAAATATCTTTGTAGCTAAGTGATAAGAAAAGTGTAAACGATTGTAAATATGATTAATTACTGGTTTTTGCTTTTTACATAAATCGAACGTTAACATTAAGATCAAGAATTGTTTTAAAAAAAACAAAAAAAAAAAAATGTTGCAAAATTTTAATTGCAAGATAAAATTCAAATTTTTGTTTTGTTTTAAATTTTGATTCATCATTTCAGTCATTATAATGCGTGTGGTATCCAGGTAATGAAGATGAGATGCATAAAAAAAATGAAAATCATCTGTTTAATATTGTGATTGTGAAAGTAATTTATGACGGAATTGAAATCAAGTTTCGTTTAAATAGTTTAAAAAAAAAAAACTGTGATAATATGTTAGCTTTGTTTACCTTGACTTTGGTCTGTAACAAGTCTGTTAGTTCTTCAGATGGTTGCAAAGTGGTAAGATGTTTAAGTTTAAGATGAGGTGTTATTTATTTAAAAATTAAATATCTGCAAGTTACTCGCGCATTACATTATTAATTTTGAATGTCCATCACACATGTACAAGTAGTTTGTTTTTTTTTTCGTCTTCATTGATGAAAGTGGAATTTAAATTTTTGAAAAATATTTATATGTATTGCAGTACATATGCATTGAATTATTAACGATTTTTTTTTTTTTTAAATAATATAAAAATGAAATTAAATGATTTCATGTCTGTTTTTTTTTTTTGTAATTAGTGAGAGTTGTTAAAACAATTTGATCTAAATTTTCCATTTTAACAAGAAAGTAATAAATATCATGAATAACATTATTATAATGTACAGAACTGCATATGCATAAATTATTCAAAAAATAATCAAATATAAGTAAAATTAAAGTGTAATTATTTTTATTTTTAATTACAATGACTATTGATATGTTAGTTTATTTTATTATATTATTAAAAAGTTTATCATGGTGGACAATTATAAATGCAGCACCAAAAATTCACAATGGATTAAATTCAAAATCATGGCCACCAATGAAAAATTATGATATATGGAAATTATCATCTGAAGATCAATATCAAAAATCAATATCATCATTATTAGAAATGAACAAAGAAAAAGAAATCATTCAAAATAAAAATTATAATAATTTAGCGGAAAATAAAAATGCAATTCATATTGTTAATAATAATAAATACAATAATGATAACAGAACGAGTAATAAACAACATCGTAATAGTAAAGGTAAATCATTATAAAAGTAAATTAAATTTACGAGTATGTTTAAAATATTAAAATCTAAAAATGATTTGTATATGGAAGAAAAGAAAATTAGGTCAAAATGCTTGGAATATAAACTTAACTAATGTTACATGATCACTTTTTTTTATAGCAGCTAATTACACTAAATTTATGTACTGTACAACTCATTGTTAGCTATAACATGTTTGTGTACGATCATTGATATACTATATATATATCAATACCCACATAAACGTATGTGTACATAAAAAAATCAATTCGTTATGCACTCAATAAAATAAATATAATAATAAATATTTTAGTTAACGAATTGAATTTAGGTTGTTAAATCTATTGATTTAATAACATGCTTTATTCATACATTCACATCCATATGTACTCATAGATTTCATGATTGATTCCATCATTAATTTTTAATACAAAAAAAAAAGAAAAAAGAAAATTGTTTTAATATTGAATTTTTTTAGAACATAATGCGTTTGAATATACGTATGTCCTCTATTTCCGATGGGAATTTCTTTTCTTTTAATTTTCTAGATCTATATTTCAGGTAAAAATAAAACTACATCCAGATTTAAAAAGAAAGATACAACTTTTTTTTTCAAAGTTTTAAATGCCTATATTAAGCGGTTTTTATTTTACATACATTCAAATACTTTTTTATATTAATTATGTGGTATTATACTCATGTAATACACATCATTTTTGTTTTGTTCATATGTGTGTAATAAATACAAGAACTTCGTTAAAACTGACACACAAAAATGTAATAATATCTTACGTGGAACCAATTTAATTATGTACTATCGTATATCATTTTTGTTTTTTTAAATAGATTTTACTACTTTTTTATGCTAAATTGTATAATTATTCAGTTTTAAAGTTTATTTTTTGTCGTACATCATAATTTATTTTACGTTTTTACCTCTGTGTGAATTCTATTCAAAAATTCGTGTATGTCATGTATTTTCCCCAGGACATTGAAGGTAACTAATTTGATATTAAAAGAAAGAATGTATAATGTCTACTTTTTTTTCGGTATTTTTGATATTTAAAGAGATATCAAGAATTTTTATAAATAGAAAAATTAAATAACATAATTTTTTCTTTAGTTTATTTATTATGATAGCTATTCATTAATTTCTTTGTATTTGCATAAATAATACAAAAAAAAATTTTTTTAAATATTTATATGCACAGAATTAATAAACTGAAATTCCTTAGAATAATTTTTGATCCTAATTGTTACATATCATCTTCAAAAAAAAAAATTTTTTTTTTATTTTTAAAATTTTTCCTGTAACGTATAATGTATTATGTTTATGTAAGAATTTATTTTGTATATTCCTGTATAAGGATGTTCCATGTTTACTTGGACTTATGTACATACACGTACTTGTTTATTTGTTCGTACTATTATTATTACTGTTGTTGAAAATTACGTGATTATCTTAAATAATCAAGTTAAAAAACATCTGCATGTGTAAATGTTCATAAAATATCTATTTAATAGACATAATTTTATTATATTATACAAGTAAGTACACATTTTATGCATGTACATATGTATAAACATTTTTTTTTTAAACTTTTTTTATTTCTCAATGTTCTAGATTTTTATGATGTGATTAACTTTTTGTAGATAGAAAATTTTTAAATCTTTATTTTTTTCCTGGCAATTGGGTTTTGTATACTTGTAGCTTTTCTATATTACTAATAGATGATTTTCATTTAGTATGTATTTGTGTATATTTGACGATAAACAAAGTTACATAAAAATTAAGAAAATCTCAGCAACAACAAAAAATACATGTAACTACGAACTGTTGGAAAAATGTTAATGTTCAAAAACAAAAAAAAAGAAAAACTAACGTAGTCAAAAAAAAAATAAAAGAACATTGTAATGATTTTATTAATTTTGTATAGGCTGAAAAAATGTGTGTGTAACTTTTATTTTTCTTTTTATTTTTATTCATTTTTTTTTATTGACGTTAATGTCTGTAACTTTTCTAATTAAGAGATTTTCAACATGTATGATGACTAAACATAAAAATTTATTTTTCCTTTAGTATGTATATGTGTAATATTGTTTTGTTCCATTTACTGGATTCACAAGATTTACGAAATTTATTCAGTTATAAGATTTGCTAGATTCAAAAGATATTTTAGATTTAAAAGATTTAACAGCGAAATTTTTGAATATTTAAATTCGATTAAATGTTGTTGTTAGTTGTAAAATTTGTGAATTATTTTATTCTCACAAGCATACACATTTATATATCATTAGTTATCAAGGTTTTGAAAGTGCAATCTCGTGTAACGGGTAATGTATGTTATATGTATGACACAAAAATTTGTATACATTTTGTATTGTCATACTGCATTAGTAGATTTTTAGTTTTTTTAAAAAGTATTGCGATAATTCATACAAAATTTGAAATTTAAGATTTTACTCATATATCTACAGAAAATTTTTGTGTATTTTCTTAAACTTTGTATTATGTACAATGGGTACACACATATTATTAAAGTATTTCAATTTTAAGGATATGAAATATACGAAAAAGTGAAAATAACAAATGAATATTGTCAGATGTTTTTGAAATTCAGAAATTTGTTAAAAGCATTATTCCATTAAAGAAATTAGTATTTACACACATACTACATGTATATAGATACATATTATGCAGATGTTCGTACGAACATACCTACAAAATATTTATTATTCCTTTACTTTTAAGGATATGTACATGTATATACATGTATATAAATGTAAATGTGATAAATATAAATACATGCATCATTTACAATAAAGAGGAACTTTATATTTCTTGTCAGATTTATATTGATGTTGTTATATGCATATGTATATTGATGTTGTTATATATGTATATATATATATTTAAAGAGATTATGTACACATTTATATGACTTTCATGATGAATGTTTTATTATTTAATGATAAAATTGTAGGGAAATTTCATTTAATAACAACAATACATATTTCAACAAGCATCAATATTATAAGAAACATATTTAAGAAATTCATTAAAATCCTTATTCAAAAATCTTGTAGAAATTTGATATGGTTTGTGATTTTGATGCATTTGTTTATATTATTTCCATTTACATATCATTATAATGTACCAAGATTGTATATTATTCTTGATGTTATATTAAAAGCTTTTGTCAATTAACTTTGTGGTATTTTTTTTTTTTTTGATTATTTAATTAAATTGTGAAATGTCAAATGTATCTTACAAGGATAATAATATCTTTTCCACAAATTTTCAAAATCAACAATTTTAGTCACGATATACACACATACATACATATGTATATGTAAAATGAACATATATATTACAATTTAGTACATATGTGAACAATTTTTATTGATTGGAAAATCGTATAATTTGGTTATTCTTTAGATTATCCTTTTTATATTTGTTATATCCATAGCGATTTAGAATAATAAGTGATTTTTTTTTTGTTTTTAGTTATAAATTGATATGATATTCTTATTTTTCCGTTTCAAATTTAGCGCAGTATTTATGTGCCCACATTCAAATATAGATAATAAGCTAACATACACCCGTTCATTATTGTAAGAATTTTCTTCTTATGTATGTAAATATATCTTATAACAGAAAAGAAGAAGGAAAAAAAAAAAAAACAAGATAATCATTTTTCTTTTTGTTTTACAAATTGTATATCAATTTGTGATAAAAAGGATCAAAAAACGAAGCCCATAATAATATCATCTGAGTTATAGTTTTTCAATCCTTTGAAAATGAAATTTGTATGAGTAAATATATTTGTACATATGTACGTTAGTGTAAATGTATATGCAGTATACACATGTATTGTATTTATTTTAATTTTTCTTATATATTGTGTATATCGTATTATGTACAAAAAAAACAAGAATTTTCCATTGATAAGAGAAAGGCGGATTTTGAAAAAAAGGAAATGATAATAAAATTTGTTAAAAAATGAAAATGATTGAAAATGTTATTTGTGAATGGGCAAAAGGGTTTCTTTTTCAATTATTATTAAGGATAATATGATTTAATATTTATATTGGTGTATGTGTACATATGTGCTAAGAAGAGAATTAGGTATTTATAAAAATAAAATCCAATGTTTTTTTTTAAAGAAAAGGATGAAGAAAACAAAAATTTAATGCATGAATGTTCTAAATTTTTTTTTAGTGTTTTGCTTTAGTAATAAATATTCAAATTTAAAATATTTGATATTTTTTTCTGATATTGATTTTTGCCATATGTGAGAATCTAATTTTTAACAATTGATTGAAATCAATTATAATTTCAATTTTTCTGAAAGCATTTGAGAATTTATAACAAATTTTATATTACACTTGAGTTATACACATAAATGTATAATTAATTTATTGCATAAATTGGATATGGGTATAAAAGGTTTTCAGGTGTTAATTCAAAATTTACAATCATTTTAGAATATATTATAAAATATTAAACATATTTGTATTTATTCATGGATATTTTGATCCGGTATGAATCCTTATGGTTTTTAATTGCATATGTACAACGATAAATTTCACAAACTTTGCTTTCAAATTCTGTCCTCAAATTAGTTACACTCGAGAATTTCCTTTAAATGGTTTTCTATATATTCGTAAGTAGACATCTACATGCATATACATATGTATATACATAACAATAAATTTATCAATGAATATTATTTCTTTGTAAATTCATGTATACATTATGTATATTTATATGTATTACCTGTGTTGCTAAGAGATATGGTTGACCAAAATGTTCACTTGGTAACATATAATTTATTCAATAAAATTACAAAAAACTTGATCACACAAAATTTTTATAATGGTATCGTATATCTATATTTAGTGGCTATCTATAATATATTTTTATTTCGTATAAATATAAAAGTTCATACATGCGTGTAATTTCTTAATAAAATTTTACAATACCTTCAACTTTTATTTAGAAAAAAAAAAATTCAACGAAAAAAATAAAGAAGTTAATCCTTTCATTTCGTTATGTTTTCTTTTTTTCTTTACACTTGATTAATTTTAAATATTTTTTCCTTTTTCTTACGAATTTAATTCATACAAAAAAATGAATAAAATAAACAAAAATATTCTACATAAAAATTTCAATTCAATTTAATTTCTGTTTCATACTTTTTAACTTTCTATTTCTTTTTTTTGCTAAAAACTTTTTTATTTTTAAAAAACAAAATAAATAATGTTTATGTATTATTTATTACGTACATATATGTATGTATATTTGTAAGCAATAAGATTTTATAATTTCGTATTAAAAAAAAATTTGAACAGGACGAGTATAATGATGAATGAATTCATAACAAAAAAAAAAAAAAAAAAAAAAAGAAAACAAAAGAAAAATACATAACGGTAAGTTATAGCTTTTCATTTATTATGGGTTAAAATATTTGTAAAGGTATTTATATAAAAAAATTCTCTTTTTCCATTTTTTTTTTTTTTTTTAAATGAAAGAAAATACAATTCGATTTCCAAAAAGGAAATGTACAAATTTTTCTTGATTTTACAAATATCTTTAAGATAATACGTATATCCTAGTATAGAATGATATTTTTGATGAATGGAAAACGAATTAGAAGGATCAAAAAATTATTTTTAATAAAGAAGAAAAATATCTCTAATATCTAGATGTTTATTGATTTGTTCAGTTCGTAATATAAATAAAATCTTAGCTTTTTAGTATATATAGGTATAAAAAATAAATTCTAAATTGTATTAAAAATAAATTAAAAAAAAAAAAAGTTAGAAAGGAAATGAAAATAATTTGGTAGAAAATTTTCTTTCTGGACTATAAAATTAAATGTGAGGTGATTTTATTGAAAAAAAAAAGAAGTTAATCAACCGTTTTGTCAAAAAAAGAAAAGAAAAAACACATTGCAAAAAGAAAATGAATTAATTTTAAATGAATTCTCAAGGTAATCCTTTTTTTTTTATTTTTATTTTATTTTTTCATTTTCGTCCTTATTCAGTGTTGTAGAATTGATTTGAAGATTAAAAAAAAATTACAAAAATACCGTACAAAAACTAAAAAATATCTTTGTGATTTTGATAAAAGCTAATAAAAGTTTTATTCTATTTTATTCCAGTTTACATTCTTTACTTTGTATAAAAATATTTTTATTTTGTTCATAAAACAAAAAACAACTTTAAAGGACTCAAATACATACATGCATATCTTTAGTTTCAATCTGTATGTTTCCCTTAAGAAGGACACATATATGTTAATGTTTACAATATTGGCTTTTATTTCTTTAGTATACATATGTACATACATAATTTATTCTTGCTTTTAAAAATGTAATCTAAACCTTTCGTATGTATATCTGTATACATACATACATCTGTATGTATATTTTTAATATTTTTCAAGATATTATGTTACTGTTGAATACCAGGTGATATATACGAATTTTGGGAATTTCGATGAAATAGGAATAATAATAATAAAAAAAAAAACGCATACATGTGTAGTAATAAAAAAACAATAGATATACATTTTTTTAAACATTTAATTTTAAATTATAATACACAAAGTACACAAGAGTAAAATTCATTTTTATGGGTTATTCATTTTCCTATGTTCAAAATACTAAGTTAAAAAAGGTATAAAAGAAAATTTGTTTTTTTTTTACGTTGTGGTTAAATTTACGTTAGAATAGAGATATTTAGAAAAATATCATATTGAAAATACAAACTTAAACTAAAATTGTGGTAAAACACTAAATTTTTATATGAAAATATCTTATTTTTACGTTCACAGATAATCATTATTCCCTTTACATACGACAGTTTTAATGTTTTTTTTTATTATTAAATTTAAATTTTTTTGTTACAATTTAGTTTCGTACAAGCGTATTGATTTTAAGTACATGACTGTTTGAGAATTTTAATTTGGATTATATTAAATTATCTCATCAAGAAATTTAGATATTAAAATTGATTTAAATATTAGAGAAAAATTATTCTTTTTGGAAATTTTCCAAATCATATATTATTTTTTTCGAATATCCTATATTTTCTTTTTTTCGTTATATTAAAAAATTAGTTTATAATTATAAGCATTGGTTTTTGTGAAAAATCATTCGAAAATTGAAATTCCTTTCATACCATATATTTTTCACTTTAACTTTTTTAAATTTTTTAAAACTTTATTTGAATTTTCTTGTTTTCCAGTTTTAAATTTTTTTCCAGTACCAATGGATGAAGAATGTTTAGCAGATGATGGACGACGTTCCGGTACATGTTACAATGTTTATGAATGTCGTCAAAAAGGTGGTACTGCTAAAGGAGAATGTGCGATGGGCTTTGGTGTTTGTTGTATTTGTATGTATTGTTTACTTTTCATTTTTTAAAAATATTTTCCTTTCAATTGAAAAATTGTAAAAAATTCGTATAATTTTATTATGAGAATAAAAATATCAAATTTCTATTCTTCCTTTTCTTTTTGATTTTACTTTGTTTTCATAAAAAAAAACTCGAATTGATAATTGAAAAATTTATGTTTTTAGTTATCGCATCATGTGATCAAGACATCGTAATGAATATTACTTACATTGTGTCACCGAATTTTCCAAGTGCTATGCCAAAAAACTTAACATCATGTAAAATGAAAATAAAAATGATGAATTCAGATATAAGTCAATTACGTCTTGATTTTTATCATTTTTCACTGGTAAGTATGATATATTACATACGGTTATATGTAAACATTTAGTAGGCTAAAATACAAATGAACAGTATGAAATATTATGTATTCCTGACACGTAACCATTACATAAATTATTGTATAACAAGCTCCAATTTTCCCATATACATATATTCTGTGTATAGGTTTTGTTCATTTTATTTTTTTACTTGATATTCTTGTACACATACATACAATTGAAAGTATGTGACTTAAACTCAAAAAAACTAAACAATATGAAAAAAAAATCATTACTCATGAAAAACTGACCCAATTTGTTTTACGAGGTAAATACGAGCGCACATACATATTATATTTACATAAGGTATTTTTTTAGCTTAAGGTTTTTTCCTTTTCTTTATACTGTATTATTTTTATTTTTTTATTGCAAAAATGATCCGTTTCCGCTGGGGGCAGTTGAACTCATCAGATATCGTGTATATAGATATTTATCAATCTTGATTGAATGTCCTTTTTTTTCCTTTTTCTAAATAAGTGTAGTATTTCCTTTTTTTTTTTCATTGGGATGGGTCGTTTAGTCCTTTTTTTTTTCTTCATTTTATGCGTTATAGGTACATAGTACAGGTAACAGAAGTAAAATTAAAACAATTCAAACTATGAAAAAAAAAATATAAAGTAGAAAAAAACATGGGCAAGAGCTTTATTGTTGATTGATGAAACTATACGAAAAACTGAAATATTGTGAAACTAAAAAGTAAATGTTTGTGATAATTTATTCTTTCCTTTAGGCAATGAAACTAAAATAAGAAAAAAAAAAAAACTAAAAAATAAAACAGAAATTTTATATAAATGCGAAAATAAACAAAACGTATATATCATTTCGTTTCGTAAAATATATCATTAAAGTAATGTTACTATGAAAATTTTATTGTTAAATGACTGGTTTCTTTGACATAAATCTGTTTTCAAGAAAATTCTAAATTTTGAATGAATGAATTATGAAATTTTCTTAAACTAGAGATTTTATCAAGATACATATAATAAAAGCATTTGTGCATTTTCTTGAATTAATGGTAGTTTTTCTTTCTTGAATAAGATACAAATTTTGATTCATGTACAGAGAGCCATTTGTATTTATTTATTTAATGTGTACATATATACTTAGGTGTTATATTAAATATTGCATGCAATGCTACATTCAACCATATTTAATTTAATGAAATTAAATGTACGTACACACATATACATACGTACATACGTGTATCATTTGACGCATAATTTTTGTGGTTGCTCCAAAAATTTAGAACAAAAACTTTTTATTAATAATAATAATAATAATAATAATAGTTATAAGACAATAGCAATTGAAATGCTTGAGGCTTTAGGTTGATAAAATATTACAGTTAATTAGAATATACAATACATTATAAATTATTGTCTTTTTTGTTTCATCGTTTTAATAATAAATTTTGTTGTGATATTTGTGCAAGCATATAAGCTTGTGTAATACGTAAAAATGACGTATGTATACATTTAGGTAGAGATACAATAATGTTTTAGATGTTGTCTCCTAATACTAATAATGTCGTATCCTTGACTAAATAAATAAAATGACTGCCTTTTTATTCTTCTTCTTTTTCTAAATGAATATTATAATGGAAAATTTATTGTATAATTTTTGTCCTTTTTTTTTCTTTTCATTCATGCTGTACATTTTTGTGTATGTGTATGTACAATGTATACAACCGCATACAATATTTAGGGACAACCAAATCGTAAAACTGGTGTATGCGATGGTGATATTTTTCAAATGACAGGAGGTTTGGGTGGTTCGTTAATATTATGCGGTCACAATAGTGGACAACATGGTATGTACTATAAAATGTATAATAACAGACAAAAATTTAATTATTTCTACTTTTAAGATAATTGTAATGAGCTATTTTCGGTATGAATATACATATATTTTTTTTTTCGTTTATTTTCATTTCGTTTTTCATTTAATACTTTTAATGCAGTATATTATGATGTTGGCGGAAGAATTACAGCACGACAGACAATGAATTCTATTGTTACGAATTCTATGTCAGAAATTAAAAATTCTTCTGATAAATATTCGAATATGACAGCATCAGTTGCTGGAATATCGACTACACTTTCAATGGTTGTATCAGATAGTAATTTATCATCCCAAACGACTGATGTTGAAATTTTAATGAATTTTACTAATCGAGTTATACCAACTAGAATTTGGGAAATACGAATATTACAGATACCCTTTAGTCAAAGAGCACCAGCTGGATGTTTACAGTATTTTATTGGTCACGAAGGCATAATACAGGTAAAACTTTTTTGTTTTTTGCTTTTTTTTGCACTAAGTGCACATGTATGTAGGGATTTTCATTGTAGTTACGGCATAAAGTAATTTAATTAACAATTTTAATTTCGAAAATTGAATTAAACAAACCGTTTTCATTTATTAATAATGATACTGTAGACATTTAATTTTGCTGATAATGGACGCCATTTGGCCAACCAGGATTATAAGTCGTGCATTCGTCAAGAAAAAGAAATGTGTTCTATAATTTATGAGCCATGTGATGAGCAATCATTTAGAATTGGACCGAATAATATTGCCAGCGATGAGGGAATAAATGGAGAACTTTCTGATATGGAAATAGCTGAAACATCGAACAACTCAACTATATCAGATCTAACTACAATGAATTCTACTACAGGTAAAATTTGTTTGGCTGATTAAATCGAAATTTTAGAATGTCGTACAATTTTTGTAACATATAAAAATGCCATCAAATTTATCAGACTTAGAGATGACATCATCGACGTTAGCAACAACTACAACAACTGCAGCCACAACTATTGCTACAACTACAACTACTACACAATCTTCGTCAACACCCTTAACTACTACCGTACAAGCCGATAATCCAGTGAATGAAGATGAAGTTGAAGGTTCTGGTAGTGCCGACGATACATTGCCAGCTGTACCAACATCTACCCGAAGGCCAGCCAGTGGAGGATTTGACGTCCTCTCATTTTTAAGTAATGTATTTGATTTTCGTCGTCGAAGGCGTTCAAATCGCCAATTCTTCAAGTCATGTACAGATCGTATAACAATGCCATGTATTATTGAAGATTTTATTGGAGCCGGTATGGGCACTTTACCAGGATGTGAGCCAGTACATTGTGGTGATTATTTTTGTTCAAATGGAGCAAATGGTAATTGCAAAATAGAAACAACTGTAACTCCATTCTATTTGGGAGTACATTTTGGTGATGGTTTAGGTAAGGGTAGTCCTGAAGAAAATATTGGAGCTTGTTTAAAATACAATCAAATGCCTTGTCTGTAGAGAAATGTGAAAAAAAAGACTAAAGAAAATTGTATTTATATTATTAATGGACAATTTTTTTTAAATATATTACGTACGTTTATATGTATAATAATTTATTTCATGTATAATAGATGATTTATTTATAGTGTGATAAAAATAATAATAAATTCGTTAATAAGATGACAAGAAAAAGCAAATTTAATTTAAAATAAAATGAATTTTTTGTACCTGTATCTATGTATGGATTTTATTAAGTTTATTTATTTATTATTATTTTCTGTACTTATCTTATTTAGACATATTGATTATTTTTATCTTATTTAGACATATATGAAATTTAAATCATATTTTTATTATTGATTATTGCTATCCAGAGAATTAAAATATTTGAATTTCTTTTCACATTTTGTATTTAATTTTATGTGCCTTTTTTTTTTTAGCACAAACATGTACATACATTATAAATACATTATGTATGTATGTACATATTCACATTAATATCTTTTGTATTCAATTTACTTCTAACAGTTCTTAGATTTTGATCCCTTAGAATGATGAATTATTATTGCACTTATTCTCAAAAGGATAAAAATGATCAGGATGTTATACGAACAAAGAATACATTTTATATCAAGTGAACATTTATGTATACTCTCACATATCAAAATAAAAACTAACAAGTGAATATTTTTTTTGTAGTATCTTGTAACAATCATTAAACGTAAATCATATATGTATATATTTATGTTTATAAACGTGTATACGACACATACGTATATATGTACATATATATTAATGCTACATTTTTATATTTGTACAAACAAACACATGAAGGCGTGCAAAACACGAGTACAATTTTAGTTATATATTTTTAGTAAGTATTTACACAAATTTATACACATGTTTCATTGAAATGGATTTTTCTATCATCAAGATTATTGCCGTAACGGTAAACTGGATTTTCCTTTTTGTTTACTTTTTTTTTCTTCATTTTTATAAAAATCTATAATAATGTACACATGTATGTGTGTATGTATATGTTTGACGTAAGTGAATAAGTGTTTATACATAGATTGTACACACATAAATATGCGTATTGTACTGTTCAAAAGAAGGATAATTGCTATTTCTGGTATATTGATATATAAATAATGATGATGGAGATCCTTTGTAGAAATGGCTTCTTGATTCATTTTTTTGAAGATGTACTTCATGATACGATTTAATGATTTTGAAGTATGCTCATACATATGTATATGTATAGACATGAATAAATACATTTGTACATACGGTTGAAAAACGATGATAAATTTTTTTGATATAAAGTCTTTTCTTATAAAGACACTCAATCAAATATACATGTATGAAAGTTTGTACGTACAAAAAGTAAGATAAATGAATCCATGTATGTACATTTTACACGTGTATATCAATTCAATACGATGTCGTATACATTATGTGATGTTGCACTGCTTTTATTTATAAGTGTCTGCTTGTTTATTACCTACTTATAGAAGTATATCACATTTTTTCGATTTTCGACTTATTTTATTTAATCCTTTGGAAAAGATTTATCTTTGCAAATGTTCAAAATATATAAAAACAAAAATGTGTTTTTATTTTTGTCAAAAATCTCACTAAGTTTAGATTTATTCTTGATACGAACACTTAAAATCAATTGAATCTAGATTAAAACAATTTATTTATTATATACATAATCTGTTTGACAAAAATTTAGCTTAAATAAGAATGTGCTTAAAATATATCAATTTACTTAGTTATCTGTTACTGATAAATTGACAAATAGCAGTAAGTGTTCTATGTGCATAAAAATTTTTGTTTTGATGAGAAAATTCGTCTATATTCTGTCTATTAATGATTTTCAGTGCATGTCTTAAAGGGATACATAAATCTGTTTTTCGCTTTCTTTCATAATTTATAATAAAAGTGTTTCAAGAGTGCTAAAATATTTCACACAAAGTCGAACAAATCTTTTAAGTTTATGTAAAATTGTGCTATGTGCTCCTGTACATATGTACATACATATGTATATACATATATTAATGCCTATTTGCTATGTTTTGTTTTCTGTTAAGTATTACCTATTCGCCTATTCGCCATACTTAGTCGATCAACTAACTTTTAGTTCTTCAAGTGGAACTGAAAACTGGTTACATATTGTACTAATAGCAATAGCATACAGCATGTACATACTACACACACACACAGCCAAATGTACTCATAACATATTTAAGACAAAACGAGAATTGTTCAGCTTAGTTAGTCAGTTTCATTTTGCAGTTTGAGGGGAATAGACGGGTTTCATAAGCAGCTCATGGGAAAAATGGATAAAACTGTGAAATATATTTACGCTCCTCAATAGAGTCGAGGACAAAAAGATAAGTAAATAATAAAAAAACATTATAAATTTATATTTTCAAATAATCGTTAAGATCAATTTTTATTTTATGTCATTGTATGCATCGGTATTATTTTTTATATTTTGTATATGTATACATATAATTTATAAGAAAAGAAGAAAATTTTGTTCATTGTTTTTTATTTGTATTTTTATTTTTAATGTCTCTTATTTTATTAATTTTAACTATAATTAATTAAATATACATATATGTATTTATATATATTTTTTTTTATTTATGTTTACATTTAATTTAATTTCAGTAATTTATCTTTATACACATTATGAATTTTCTTCTTGTCGATTTTCTTTTTGTATTTTTGAATATTGTAATTATACATATGTACATATCGTATATGTTATATAAATACAAATAATTAAGATAAAAATTTATTTTTAAAATACGAATACATCATAAACATTTTTTTAAAAAAACGGGGAAAAATCATAAACATTTTTATTGAAAAATACGAGTATTGTGGGTGTCAGTATGAATGAATGAAATTTTTTTTTTACTTTATTTTTATATATATTTATAGTTCTTTTTTTATGAATTTAAATGGATTTTTAAAGGATATAAATATTTTTCTTTTTTAAAAAAAAAATCAGTTTTTTATACATACATATTTACACAATAATATGCCTTATGTGTTTATATAGTACATTAATGATTTATATTTTTTAATTAATTTATTTTTTTTGCCAAGTACATATATACATACATACATATATATTTACAAAAATGCAAAAATGCAAAAATTATAAAAATCGACAATTTTTATATATTTCATATTGAATCTACTTGTTATCACATTAAATGCTTTTTTCTTTTCATTTTTTCATATTTATTTATATGTTTGTTTAATTTTGTATTTTTACATATTAATTTTATTTTTCTATATAATAATAAACAAATAAATTTTATAGTATTTTAATGATGAAAATTTACTTAACAACTATGTAACAATATTTCAAGTACTTGTTTTGCTTTTTTTTTCTTTTCTTAAGTTTCGTTTTATATCTTTAGTAAGATAAGCTTTTAAAATTGCTTCTATGTATGTATTCGAATATTTTATTTTATTAAATTAACATTATATATGTATAGTTCTTATTAAATATATTCTTGCATATCTAAGTATGATGACAACTACGTATATTACATGGTAGCTTGTTTATACATGCTTTCATATGAACTATGTAATTTTAGATAAAATTTAGATTTGTATATTTTCCTTTTGTGGTTTGATATAACGAGTCAAAAATGTTAAATGATTTTAAATTCAAAGTATATTATAAATTAATTGAAAAAAAAAAAAAAAAATTAAAACAACATAAAAGAAATTTAAGTAAATTCAAATAGAGCAAATGAAAAAATCGAGCAAAAACTTAAGTAAATGAATTTTTTTACAAGAAGATAATTTAATGCTAAATGTAATATTTATGTATTGTTGACTTTATGGTTTTATATACATAAGTAATGTACACATTATAAATGTAGGTATGTATATACATCATATTGGAAATTTTATAATGAATAAATATTTTAGAAACATTCTTGAAGAAAGATTTTTACAAATTATGCACTTTATTGTTTTAATTCTTTTTTTTGTTATTTTTCTTAAGTTTACATTATGTATATTAATATTATTTTGATTTGATAATATTATTAAAATGAATAGATTTTATTTATACACACATCAGGGATGTGATTCTACGACAATTCACATCTTAAAATTTTAAGCTCAAGATGAATTTATTCATTTCAAGTATAAGTAAAAAATTTTTAACTTGAAATCGCTGTAGAACTGTACTGCCGATGTGATTTTATTTTATTTTTTTTTATTTTTGATTTTTATTGATTTAGTTAAATCTAATGTAATGCACTAAAATTAATTGGTCCGGACGTTGCTTGTTTTTTTTTTTTTTACTTTAAATTCATGATATTGTTAAAATTATAATATTGATATAATTTTTTTCTTTGTATATTAAGTTTAATTAAAAACAGAACAGGATTTAAGCATTGATCATAGTATACGCATTTTGATAATTTTTTATGTTTAAGAATAAACATGAAAATTCATTGAACAAAAAGAAAAAAAACAAAAGAAAATTCAAGAATTGTCTTAAAAGATTAAAATTTTGTACTAAAAAACATTGTTGTACTAAAATTTACCAAGAATTTTCTATTCATTTTTTAAAAATAGTTACATCAAAACAAAAAAGTTAGATTAACTATTTGTTTTTGCATTTTAATTTTTATTAAACTTAAAATCTTTTTCTCGTATATTTATATGTGTTTATATATTTTTAAGACATCTTTTTTTTTATTTGAAAAGTTTTACGAATGAAAGCGAAGCGGATATGTATACAAATATTCTATTGTTTGATCTATTTCATTTATTATTTATAGTTACAGTGTATATAAGCATATGATTGATATTTTTTTCTGAATATATGTATATTATGATTAAAATTTTTATTTTATTTTTATATACAAACACATGATTAGAAAATGTATAATGGATAACGTAAAAATATTTTCTTTAATTATTTGAGTTTTTTTTATTATTTATATTTATTTATTATTTGCTACGTTCGTGTATATGTACATCTCTTATTCAAATAATTACATATATAAATATTTTTTTATATTTATTTATTTTTTTTAATTCTCGATTTTTTAATTTTTTATGTATGAATTTTTAGTTGATCTTTTATTTATTTATTTTTTTTTTTTTGAATTTTTTAAATATTTTTTGTAAAAAAAACTATAAACTAATATTTTCTCATAATATCATATGATAATAATTGAATTATTAAAATTAAAATAAAAATTTATATTTATTTTTTTATTTACAAAAAAGTGTATCTAATATAGTTATTACTATTTATTATTATTTTAATTTATAGTTTTTTATTTATATATTCAGAAATATAGTATATATATACTTTATTCAGTGTATTATTCTTAACGACATAAAGGATAATATACAACTTTATATTTATATTGTTTTTTGTTTTTTTTTTTATTAATTGTGAAAAATTTTCATTTATTATTTCTTAAAATACTCAATGATTTTTACATATTTTATAATAATTTATACACATTTAATTTTAATTACTTTACGTATGAAAAAAATTTCTATCTAAAAGTTGCATTTACTCGTATATATACTCTGTTATTTAAATTTATTCTTTTTTCTATACTTTTGATTTACAAGCATTTTATTCAATAAACATACATATATATTTGTGAAAAACATAATGTAAACGATTTTCCATGAAAATATAAAAATGAAATTCATAACAAATAGATGTTTTATATCTTTGAAATTTGAGAAATTATTCAATTCATTGAAATTGACAATATGTACATACACATAAAAAATGACTTGAATTCATATTCAGATTTTATAACAAATTTTATTATAATAATTACCCATACACATATAACGAATTTTGATTTTGAATTTATCCTAATTTCATAAATCTATTTTGATTTCTATTTTATTCGTTTTTAAAACGAATACATTTTTAACTTTTTATTTTCTCTTTAAATTATAAGTATGTTTTGAATTTAAAAAAAAAAAGATTTATTTTAACGAAAAATTACATAATGAATTTGTATAAATTCAAATTTCAGTATGAGCCCACAAATTGTGTTTTTAGTTTCCTTTTTCGATAAACATCGACTTTAGAAAAAAGAAATTGTTAAAAAGGAAATTTTATAATGTAAATTAAATTTTATTTTGAAAAATCATTAAATTTAAACAACGTAAATGCGACAATTGTTTTAAAGTTTCCTAATTTAAGCTCAAACACATATTTTAATTTAATAATGTAATATTGTTTCTCTTCTTTATAATTTGTCTATTCTAAATTTTTAAAGTGATAATTGCAATTTTTGTTTTCACAAAATTTTAATTTTGTATCTATGTATTTAAAAGTTTATTTCTATGTGGAAAAGATGTTTAAATAATTTTTATTTTTTTAACTTTATTTACTAAAATTCTAAATGACATTTTTCATTTGAAAAAAAATTTTTGTTTGTTTTTGTGTAACACGATTTAAAAAAAAAAAAAACAAAATACAGAAAAATTCGTTATAGAAGATATGCTAGGTATAAATAGAAAAAAAAGGAAATAAAATAAAAAGGTGTAAAAAATTAGGTTATCCTTAAAAACATAAAATTCTCATTAACTTAAAATTGCTTTCATTTAAACTCAAAAACAGAAAAAGTGTCTGTAACAGAATTTTTTGTCTGCTATATTTACATATGAAGTGTATTTAAAATTTATTTTTACTTTATTATTATTTTTGTTTTTTTTTATGTTTTTTTTGCTGTTAAATTAATTTAAGGCATACGTACTAAAAATGTCGAAAGTAAAAGAAAAAAGAAGGATAAAAATATAATAAATAACCACAAAAAAAGGTAGCACACAAAAAAAAAAAGTAAAATAATAAAGATAAAAATAAATGAATTATGAAAAACAGGACAAGTAAAAGGACAAACTATAAAGTTAGGTTATTCATTTTATTAAACAATGTCAACAAAATTTATAGTGTCTTTAAATATTTAATCAACAAAAAACTGTCTAATATTTTGAATTTTTTTTAGCATACTATTTGGTTGTTTGTGTTGCATCATTTTTATTTTACAAGTTTAAATAAATAAAATTTCACTTAATTAAATTCATTTTATTATATTTGTACGTATTTATAATTTTAATATCGTCAACTAGGAGTACACATTTATGAAATTTGTTGCAATTGTGTTTACACTTTGCACAAACATGTACTTTGTATGTAATAAACGTGTATAGCAACAGGAAAATTTGTGTATCCTTTTATTGTTAACTTAAACATGTATATAGAAATTAATTTCCAAGTAAGAAGATTAAATGATGAATTTTTTTATATTTTTATGTTTCTGTTTTTTTTTTTTTTTTTTTTTTTTTAAATTATTTTCTTAAACAATTTAAGATCAAATTAATAACGAAAATAAATTAAAGTTGTATATTAATCATTTTAATATTATAATAAAAAAATGAGAAATACACGATGTAATTTTAAAATACAGACATATGTACATATGATAACATTTTTTAATGTATAAAGCACTTACATAGTTCAATCAAAAAAAAAAAATTGTTTTTTTTGAATTTCTTCTAATTCCGTAGAAAGCTTCGAAACTTCGAATTTTTATACAATATTATTAAGCATGCATGTATGTATTATTTTCAATGTACAAAAAAATTTACAAATATAAAATAATTAAAGAAAACTTTTTCCACTGGAATCCATTTGCTTACAATCTTTGGCTATAATTGGTGGTCCTTTTGATTCAAAATATGGTTTACTCATTGCTAATGCTGGATTCGCATCTAACATTGTACGTGGGCTCATTGCTACTATGCTAGCACCAATAGGACCTGTTTTTTATTTTTTATTTTTTATTATCATATAACATAAATGAAAATTGTATAAAAAAAAAGAAAAATTGAAAAAAAAAGGAAGAAAAAAGAAAATTCAAATATTAGAAAATTTTAAAAATCAATTTTAATTTTAAACATTAAAAAAAAGTAAAAAATTAATTTTATTATTCTATTATCACTTCTATTTCAAAATACATATTTTAATATCTAATAAAACAAATAATTTTTTTTTTCCTATTAATAATTATATATTTACAATAGTTTGAAAATCAAGAAGTAATAAATTTTTTTAATATTTTAATTAGCGTTTATAGTATGCAAAGAGTGAAAGTATACTACAAGTAAATTAAAATAGTATATGTTAGAAAACCGTTTTAAAATAAATAGGAATATATTTGCACTATGTGATTAAATGGTTTTACAATTTAAATATAAATTTTTTTTTTTTTTTGAATCATTTTCAAATGCATTTGAAAATTTTTCTTTTTATTGCCTCAATGTAATATTGTACATAGAATAAAAAATAAATTTTCAAAAGTTTTTCATGGTGTATAAATATATTCAAATTTAATTTAAACGGCTTTCATTTTGTAAAAAAAGAAATTTAAATTTTATCATTTCCATTTAAACTTTAGATGAAATTTAAAATTTTTCGAATGAATTTTTTTTTTAATTTTAGAGCAAAAATAAACTCTACGTCCGACTCATTTACATTTATATGTATGCATTCAATTATAGAATAGAAAATAAATATAAAAAATCTAAATTGAAAAAAAAAAAGAAACTTTAAAAAACATTCAAAATTGGAAAACAGCCTCTATATGTATGTCAGTTATTTGAGCCTATATCAAACGAGAGAAAAATGAAACAAAAGTACATAGTTTTCTGTTTTGTATTGTGCTGATTAGTGAATAGCATGCGTTATTTGTTGTTGTTGCTGTTGCAATAAAATATCAGAAAGAAAATTTGAATTTTTTCATATGTGAAAAATACAAATAAAAAATTCTATCATGTTGCTTTATGCGTACGAAGCAAAGGAAAAAATGCAAAATTTGAAAAACATAAAATAAATAAAAGAAATCCAACAAAAAAATTTACAAATACATATTATTGTGTTGTTTCGTTACTATTTATTGTTAAATTTTTTTCCATTTTTCGTATATTTTGTTTACATTATATAATGTATAAAAAATCATGTTGGCATGTGGTCTGATTAAAAAATATTAGATGATGTGTATCTATGGCAAAAATACCATTATACTGTATGTATACGTAATGCTTGTATATTAATGCTATAATACTTTAAATTTTGTATATTTGTGTGTTATGCACATACATACATATGCAAGTGTAATGGACAATATATTTTTAAATATGACATATTGTTTGCTATATGTATGTATGTATATTTTATTATTCATGTGTTTTGTTTAGAAAATTTTTTAAAACTATAAAAAAAAAAAAATTTCATTAAAATAAGAAAGAAAATCAAAAAGTAAAAAATAGAAAAAAAAAGTTGAGGTTTTGTTATCATATGTTTTTGTGGCTTTTTAACTAATGAATGCGTTTATTTACATGCATCTAAAACATATGACATATGCAAAAATATCTCTATATATATTTTGAATTACTACACGTTACAAAAGCTTTAATATACAGTTTACTTGCAAACATTCAAATCATATTATGTAACTTTATAAAAATAAAACAAAAAAAAAGCAAGGTGCATTGCATCTGAGTACACACAAAAGGATGAATTAAAAATTGGCACATAATATGAAAGAAAACCATATTAAAATAAAAAGGATATAAAAAATGTAAAAAAAAAATTTTGATTTCATGTTTATGTTTTATGTGTAGTAATTTTACACTTTCAATATTAGTATGTATAAAATGTATGTCTGTGTTTGTTGAAAAATTACTGTGTATACAATCAAATATTTACCAATAAGGTTTTGGTGTGCTATGTGAACTTGTACAGATGTGAGCAAGAAAAAAAAAGGATTAAACATGAAAAACACGAAACATAAATAAAAAGAAGTATAAATATAAATTTAATTTTATTCATTGGTCTTTTTGTATGTAGAAAACTAGAAAATGTAAATAACAAATGATATGTGTTATGTTAAACTATTTTGTTTTATACTGAGTATAAACATGCTGGTATTTATGGAATTTGTATTTTAAAAATTTTGATGTCCGAAATGATCTTATAAATGTATTTTGTTTTTTGAAAAATTTAAAATTAAAAAAAAATATGTATATAAAATAAACCATAATTCAGCATAAAAATAAATATAAGCATAATAATTAGAATTTTGAAGAATCGTGACAACGATAATAATTAATATAAATAATAATTGAAAAAAATTATTTTATGTATTAATTTAAAAAAAAAAAAATCAGTTTTAATTTTTTTACTTAACAAATTTATTTATTTTATTTTATTTATAATTATAATAGGATAAATTTTGATAATAAACTTCTATATTAAATTTTTGTTGTTGTTGTTGTTGTAAACTAATTATTTAATTATAATTTATAAAATTTGGATTATTTCATAAATTAAAATTTTCGATATAAATTACTACATATGTAATATAATAACAAAATTTTTCTTTATTTACAAATTAATTATATACATATTTAAAAAAAAAAAAAAAAATTATTATATAATTATGTAAATAGTAATTTCTTTTAAAATTTAAATTTAGATATTTATCAATTATTATTTAAATATTTAATACCTGATTATATGATTATATAATGTAGTAGATGTTTATTATAAATTTATACATTATATTGAATGTAATTTTATTTATATTTATGTTCATGTGATAATGTTGTTGAAAAAGGTATGTGTTGCATCCAAATATGTTCTTATATGCTTTCGTTGTTTATTAATTTTTATTTTGTGATACGTATTGCAAAATTTTATATTTTCATTTTTGGATAACAAAAAAAAAACAAAAAATTGATTTTTGTTTATAACAAAATGTAATTTCGATGAAATAATTTTTTGTTTTTTTTTTTTTTTTTTTCATAATGTGTACATTTTGCATGTGCATGTATAGATAGAAGTGTAGAATATTAAATTAATTAAAATTTTTTAATGTTTGAGTTTTGACCTTTCATGTAATCATAATATGTGTTTATTATGCTGTTTCTGAATGGCGTATATACATTTGTATAATGTACACAAATATTGTAAAATATTTTTTATGATAATAATTTTTATTTATTTTTAATCATATCATCATCATTATTACCATCAAAATTATCATCATCATCATCATCATCAGCTTCTTCTTCCATGCTTATGCAACAAATATGTATACATAATATGTGTGTATATATATATTCAATGTAAATACACATAATAATTTACATTACATTTCCAAACGATGTGATTTTATATTTTATACAGATTCATATACGTATTTGTATGTAAATATGTATACACTAATAATATTATTGCTATAATATTGTGATCCAATTTGCAAAATAAATATCGAACGAATTTTTCATTTTGCTTTTGATGTTATATAATAACATACATAATAGCTAATTTTGTAATTTTAATCAATCAAATCTGAAGGCCATTTCTGGAATAGATTTTTGAAATATTGTAATATTTAAATGAAGGTATAAAATACGTCTATTTATGCATATATAATATTTTATATATTAAGATAAACTAAAATTATATTATGTGTGATGATGTGTTATTATGTAAATATGTAGACAATTAAATAATGTGTTTATATTTTATAAAATTTTGTATACAAACTTATGTTTAGTTTATTTCAAGATAAGAATTGTATTAGATTATTATTAGAATCACAATCTATTCAAAGTATAATCTAAAATGTACACAATGTGTGAATAGATTTCTTTATTTGCATTTATTTTCAAATTTATTTTATAATTTTTTTAACATATTGTCAAAACAGAATTTTGGTTACATAAAAATTTCCTGAAAATTTTTGAATTTTTCATTTCCACATGAATTTATCACCCATATATAAATTATCTTTATAATTGTACAGACAATACAAAAATTTTCATAAATATGCGTACGTGAATGAAAAATTAAATTTTTGTCCCATTTTTATTCGTATACAATAATAGTATTTTATTGCAATAAACATTGATCATATATCATATAAAATATTTTTTAATGAATAAGAAACATGTTTACAATTTTAACCGAAATAAAAAAAAAATTAAACAAAAAAAAACTTTTATATGGGTACATCTAGAACATGGATTTGTTAACGGAAAATTTTCAATGGAAAAGAAAAAAAGTTTTTAAAACAGAACTATAATTTTTTAATGTCCTATGAATTTTATCATCAAAAGTTATTACGATGTCCTTTGAAAAAACGAAAAATGAAAAGAAGGAAAAAAAAATTTAATTTATAATCATTAAAAATGGTTTCATATACATGCATGGCTGCTCTCGTTTGTTTTTCCACATTTTATTTTTTATGTTTCATTTATTTTTATTTTTTGTGTATTTTTAATAAATGTTTTTGGTATTTAAAAAAAAAAAAAATAAGTAAAAAAGTTGACTTTTTTTTTTAATATTCGCATAATTTTAAAATATTGTATATTTCGGTAAAGTTTCGTAACGTAGAAAGAATATGCACTCAAATCATCCTCATACAGATTAAAAATGATAAATTATCTTTAATAATGCAACGATACATAATTTTTATTGTCAACAATAAATTTTTATATTTCACACAAGTCGTTATTTTTCTTTACATTCTTCATTTATTATGTCGAAGTTTTATTGTTTTTTAAATGATTTAATTTGCAATATTAAAATATATGTACAATAAATTAAAGTAAAATGATATAGACAACTGATTTCAAAAAAGGTATTCAAGAATAATAATTTATGATTATATATAATTTATTCCTAATTTGTCAAAGATTTTTTTTCAGAGGTGTCATGTACAATAATTCATTTTTTAAATTTCAGAAAATATCAGAATTTGCTAAATACTGACAAAATTCATGAAATATCTAAAATCGACAACAATAAAAAAAACCGCTTTTTTTCCTTCATAAAACTTTAAGATTTTCTTTTTAAAACGAGAAAAAAAAAATAGTGTAAAATATTACAGATTTGAAAATATTGATCGTACATGTAACTTACATGCATGTACATAATCTGTAAAATACATTTACATAGTATAAAATATTTTGAAAATCATTAATTTTCATGTCAAAACTCATTCAATTACTCTAAATTTAGTACAATGTGTATACTTATATATGTACATATAGTTTTCCTTTAGTTTGTAGTTTAGTTTAGTTTAGTTTTTCATTTTCTTTTTAATTTGTCAGATACATTTAAATTTCTCATTTATCAAATATTTAAAAAATTATTTAGATAAAAAATAAAATATTCAAATTTAATACATACATATGTTATTGTTGCTGTTAGTTTTGAAAATTGATTAAAATTTATTTATTTGTCTGAAAAAAACTTTGAGATACCCTTATATACATAAAATATATGAAAGGATTAGAAAAAAAAAAAAAAAAAACAAATTTAATCCTTTATGCAATGAACATGTGATACATTTTGTAAATTTATACAGAGTATGAAGTATGTTTCTAAAAAATTTATACTCGTACTTATATTGAAATATCTTTAGCATTTCAGTAAGTTTTTCTTTGACCTTTTAAAAAAATAAAATAAAATAAAATATATATTTTCTTGTCAAAGTTTGAAGAACTGAGTGATAAGAAAATAATTTTACACAGCAATGATAAAAATAAGTTTCTTTTTTTTTTCTTGTGCTTTTCAAGGGTTTTTTCGTTGAAAACTAAAAAAAAAAGCAAAAAATACGTTAAAATTATATTTATGGATGTACATATGTAATAGGGGAATCTCATAAAAGTTGATAACATACTCAAAAATTTTACGATACATAAATATCCCTTTCATATAAATTATGATCACAAGTTATACATATGGTAGAAACACATGTGTACAATACACGCATGAGTGTATATATTCTACAGTTTAAAGAAAGGTTTTAAATTTTCATACTTTTTCTAAGTTTAATTTGTTAGATATCCAATATTCTCTATGTAAGTGTATGTGCAAATGCACATGCATATACATACATGCATACATTATGTGCATGTATGCGTATTATATGGTAAAAAATACAGACGAAAAACAGGCGAAACAAGACAAAAAATGATAATTTTGTTGTTGAAAACTATATGTGCTTTGTATAAAATGTGTACATCCTTGTTATCTTTTTTGAAAGTTGTTTTATCAGTAGAACATTTTTTAATACAAGTTATGATTTTCCTATTTATGCATTTATGCAGCATATGTGCGCATATACGTGTGCAAAAAAATTTTCATTATAAACATTATAAAATGATACTTTATGCACATGCATATCTACTATGTATGTATATTTTATATTTTACATATTGCGTTATATTTATGGGTACATAAATATTTCCCTATGAATAAATTATATTTTGCTAGAATGACATAATGCAATGCATTCATTGTTAAAATAAATAAATATTGAAATGAGAAATTAGAAAAACTACTTAAATTTGTTAAGGTATGTGTAAAAAATGATGGAAATATAAAATGAACAAATTTACTATATTGGAGTAGTTTATACGTAAATATAAAGTGGTATCATTATTAAATTTCTTTTTTAATACTCTCAAAGTTTCAGTTAAAAATTTTGAAATGATTTAATATGCTTATATTTTAACAACATATTGAATTTTTTTTTTAATATGAAAAGATCTAATTTCCTCAAGTGTTTTAAAATTTAATTAATGAAATAAAGTGTATAATTTAAAATTGTTTTCCTTTAAAATACTTTGAAACTTTAAAAGTTTATTAACAACCACAACGATACTAGTAAAATGTATTAAAAATAAAATGAAAATGTTTAAAATTTGACAAATTTAAGAAACAATTTTTATGTTGTGAATTACATAAGAGTTTAAAACATGCACTAAAATGTATTTTATTTGCATTAAGCAAAAATAAGAGTGCAATATACTTTTAAATTTTACTAGTTTCGTTTTTATTTTCTATAAGTTTCTTAAAAATGTTGTTATGTTATGTGTATGAATTATAAAAAGAAAAATGAATGTAGGTCATGCAAATTAGTTTTTCTATATGAAACAAAACAATAATTTTCTTTTTCTTTTTCTTTTAATGAATAAGAATAAAACATTTCGAATGGAAATAAGAAAATCTTTGAAAAATATGAAAAGATGTATTTCTTTGCTTTTTATAGTGTTTACACTAGTAAAAGAAATGCGTTTAGAATTCTGGAAATAATTTTCATTGAAAGTAATAAGATGTAAAATTATGTGTATGCCATTTAGAAAAATTAATTATTATTATTGAGAAAATAAAGTGCGTAAATTTGTTTGTAGGTAAATTTTTAAGTTTAAAATTCAAATGTATATGTACATGGAAGTATACATGAATGCATTTGAACGTACAGAAGTAAAGGAGGTATGTACATATACTCTCATGCTATGCACGGATACTAATTCGAAAAGTGCATACATAATATAAAAATAAAATAAGTTAATTAATTACTTGTAATGAGTGAGGAAAAATTTAATCCTTTAAAAAGGTTGTTTTTGTTTTGCTTATACGGTCTTGTTTACACATTGAGAAAAATAATTTAAAATAAAATTATTTTAAATAGAGTAGAATAATGCTCATAAACATACGTATTACTAATTCCAAATAGAAAGAAAAATTAGAAAAAAATTAAATAAATACTTATTTAGCCTTATAGTTTCTGAATAACTTGAGGTTTTGGTATTTAAATGAAATTTTTAATATCAAAACTATATTAATATTGAGAAAAAAAAAGACACAGAATGGCAACAACGAAATATATTTAATAATAAATTGAATATACTTATGTACCAGTTAGAATGATTTTTGTAATATTTTCTTGTTAATTTAGTTTTTTGTTTCAACTAATTAAATCATATAATAACAACATTAATCTCACAAGACGAATTCATTTCTAGTCCCATTTGATCGATTTACATTACATCGTACTTCGTCTTCTGGAAAATTGGAAAATTTTATTTTATTTAAATTTTGTTTTTTTTTTGTTTGCTTATAAAAGTGCAAAATTATTTTGTTGTCTTGTAAAGTATAAAAGAAAAATTTAATATCCTTAATTTTAAGATCTTTATTTTCAAATTGTTTTGCAGTATCTAGTAGTATGTACATATGTAGAAACTTTGGTAGAAACTAGCAGCTGTAGCTGTAGCTCAATTTATCTATATAAGTATGTACATTTGTATATACATAGTTATAATTGGATAGTTTCCAGTATAAATACCTATGTTATGTATTTTTAGTGACATTTTGATAAGATACATTTCATATCCACATCAAATTAAACAAGCATGTTAGAGAAAATAAATTTCATTTCAACTAGATATGCAACTAATTAAGAAAACTAATTGTTTTCAAATATTGATGGTATACCAAAAATCGATTAAATCTTTGCTGTGAATTGACAGTTTTTTAAATTAATGTGTATGAGTTATTAATTAATTTCTATTGATTCTCATATGTATATACATACGTTATGTTCATGGTTTAATTGTAAAGTACATGAAAATATAAATTTCTGTATATTGAAAATTTGGAAAATTGGATTCTTTTTTTCCTTGTCAAGAAGCTTGAATGAATTGTTTATTGAAGAACATGTATGTATACGATTATACACACTTGACGTTATTTTAAATTTAAATCAATAAATTTTTAATAAGCCAATTTTTTTTTTCAAGATGTGTATGATTCTAGAAAATATGTAGATTTTCTGATATACAAATTAGAATGATCACATAATAAAGAAATCAGATTTGTATTTATTTATAGACAATATGATCATAAAGTAAAAGAACAAAAAGAATAATACATAATTTTAAATTTTTCTAACACGTATTCATTTGAAAGAATGAATTTATAAACAAAATGTAATATTATTTTACGGAGAAATTATTTTTAGTTTATAATATTTGAAATAGCCATATTAAATGTTTATTGATTATAACCTAAATAAATGATTAACATTATAATGCTATCTAAATATCAAAGGTCTTTAAATATATAAAATCATATTAATATATTTGCATACGTATACAATGTGTCTGTCTGCACATTCATTTTGAATTAAGTAAACAAAAATTTTTTATTAATTCATGTATACACATTACGTAGTATATGCATATGAAATGTTATTTTTTTAAGTGAATTAAAAAAAAGAAAGTTAATTGAAAATTTTTAGATCTTATAACTAAACAATAACATAAATCAATGCTTATATGCATATATACACATGTAACATGTACAATATGTATGCTATAAGCTATAAATACTTTATAAAATTGTTTATGACAACTAAATATGTGGTTCAATAAAATTGTTTGAAATTTTATTATTAATAATAAAAATATATAAATTTTATATTACAACTATACATGCGCTGTCTATATGTAATGTAGATTAAAAAAAAAAAAATTTAATTCTTAAGAAAATTATTCTTAGTACATGTTATACATATACGAGAATTTTAATAACAATTTTATAGCTACAATTTCGGCATTTTTTTTTTTTTTTTTATTGAACGAATTATGACATGTATTTCCATTTATTTGTTTGACAGGTAATATTTCATTGCAAATTCGTGACTGTTTTCTTTTTTACAAAATTTTTCAATACTAAGAAAACAATTCAATTTTTATATGGATATTTTCAATTTTATCACATATTTGTTTCATTTTCATAAATATCATATTTAGTTGAAAAAATGTTTATTCCTCGTAACTACAAAAATATCCCATAAAAATGTAAGTATGTATACACAATGTTCATAATTGATAGTATCGATATTTTTAATTATAAGTGGCTGTGGCTTCTGTACTGGAATTTAATTGACTAACCAATTTTCCCACCAGATTTTATATAATTAAATATTAACAAAATTATTATTGTTATTTTTTTTTTTTTTTAAATTTTTTTATATTCATTACGTATCATTAAAATTTGGTTGTAATATGGTTTCATTGTTTTTCCACCTTTATTTATATAATCATTGTTTGTGTTAATTTTTCATTCATTTCTTTTTACATAAAATTCCAATCAAAAATATTTGTAAATATTTTTTTTTTTCAACTAAAAAATTTATATGGTTTATTAATTTTATTTTATTTAATTTACAAATATTTGTTTTAATCAAATAAATAAATAAAAACAAAATTCCATTGGCACACATAAAATTAAATTGTATGTAAAATAAAAAAAGAAACACCATCAAACAACAAAATTTAATTTAGCAAAATTTGTTTAAAAGGAATTTTGATAAATAAGCCTAATTTTCAAAAATAAGCCTAAAATCAAAATTAAAAATAAATAAAAAAATTTAAAAATTAAATTAAAATTGCTAACATCGAATTACAAAATTATTTAACCAATTAGAACATTCATTTATAAAATATTTATGTTAATAAAATAAACAATTTCAAAATAAACAATTTACTTATTAACTTATTTCCCTCAAAAATAAAAAAAAAGGAATTATTTTATTTTTATCATATTGATATAATTAAGTACATAATATACGACCACATAAATACATAAATACATAAATGTGTATATAAATGTTTATACACACAAAAAGCTTGAATAATTAAAAAATAAACATAAAATACACAAAATTTGATAATGTGCTCTTGAATTAATATTTTTTTTTATTATTTTATCATTTTTGTTTTTCAATGTAAATTTGTAAAATGGTTATGTAAATTAATAAAAAATAATAATTATTGATATTTTAAAATTATTTTAACATTTACACTTTCAATTAATTATATTATAATAAAATTAAACTCATACAGCACAGATAAACATATGCATATAACAGACATAGAAAAACAATTAAATGAAGACTAACATTTAAATGTGATAAAAATTCTTAAGATAAAATCGATAATTCCCACATCAAAATTACAATTTAATATCAAACTCTATAATTAATATGATTTGTTTTTACGTACATATTTTGGAATAGATGGAATTCAATAATTTAACCATTACATACGGCTCTTAAATGATGATTAAAAATCTGTACTTTTATGTTGAAATTTTTATTTTTAAAAACACAAAATTAAACGGAAATAATATTTAAATATTCATTTGAAAATCATATATGCAGATTAATTATTTTAAACAAATTCATATCGTTGCCCCCAATTAAATAATTTTTTATTGATACATTTAATTCATGTTTAGATGATATGTTGTGAAATGATGATGATAGCAGAAATTTCTATTTTAAGTTTTTTTTTTTTTTTATAAATACTTTAATTTTTCTACTTTTTCCAGTTTATTTTGTAAAATGTATTGCATTTAATTTTTCGATTTAATTTTATATGAAAACTGTTAAATACAATTTTTCAACAGTATAATTGTACATTTTATTTGAATTTTAATTTTTATATACATTTTTTGTATCTGATTTTATAAGAGTCGAGCCATTTTACCAGTTGGTGGTTTGCCAATTATTGCTGAAAAATCATCTGTTTGAAAAAGTTAAAATAAGAAAATGAACAAAGGGGAAAAAATAAAAATATTTGAAAATCCAAAAACAAAGAAAAATCAATAATTGTATAAAATATATTTAACTATCTACTTTTATTTCTGAATATGAAATTTTATTGTTTTTGACAAACTTTTAATTAAAAAATTGAAATTATGTATTTAAAAAATAAAAAAAAAAATAAAAAATTTAACCTGGATGTTATTTCAAAGTTATCACTTTTTTTTTTTACAAATATAATTTAAGTACAAATTTGTTATTTTGGTTATTTTCATTTAGCGTATATTATTATGTATTGTGTTTATGGTTCACTGTATTGCATAGTGATTTTATGCTTTTTTTTGTACTTTGCTTTGTAAATTTATTTAAAACAAAGTTTTTACATTCAAAGGATATAAATCTCTCTGTCAATATTTAAAGGACATTTTTATATCTATGAGTGTACAGTGTACATACATTATATTAAAAATAAATGCATTTTTGTCTCATTAAAATGTGAACAGGAAAATTTTAATAAATTGTACAGTACAAAATGATGTTTGCTTTTATACATATTAGATTGTCAATATTTTTATATGAAAATTTAAATAAAATTTAGGAAGTGCTAAAAAAGCATATTACTTACTACTGTTTAGTTTGTCTAGCACCGATTTTTTATTTATTTTATTTTTTTTTTTTTTTCTATTTAGTTTTTTCCCTTTTTATCGAATAATGACCTATAGCTTTGGTTTTTTTTTCTGACAAGTCAAATGTACATACGTACTTGCATACGTACTATGTATTTACAAAGGATTTATTTCAATGTACCTTAAGGGGAGTAAGAAATTTTTTTCTGTAACAAATTCTGCAGCGTACATGTTCTATGCACATTGTATTCTATGTGTACAATGTGTATGTATGTACTAAAAAAAAAAAAGAAATAATAAAAATAAAAAATGAAAACTGAAAGAATAAAAAATGTGAAATAAAATTTTTATATTTTTATATTTTATTTTTGTTTTTGCCTGTCTTACTTTTTATGTTTATATTGTGACATGGAATAAAACTGCAAAAAAAAAAAATTGAAATGAAAATTTTAAAACACACACGTACAAGTGTGCGTGTTATTTTTTTTTAGTTCAGTTTAATTCATTCATGTGGTAGTACAGGGCAAATACGTACAATATGTGTATGTACTCCACTTTTATACTAACTCTTATTGCTTTAGGTTATTTTTCTTGGAGAAAAAAAAATGTATATACTATATAGTAGTAAGTGAATGACGAATGTGTGCACATATGTACATACGGGTTGATGATAAAGGGTGGGTGTATGTAAAGTAAAAAAGGCTTTTCTAATATCTATAAAGCAAGCCAAGGCAAAAGCATTCATGTTGTTGTGAACATACATATGTACATATATATTTTGGAATCACTATATAATCTGAACTTTAAGGTTTTTACATACATATGTGTACATACATATGTATGTGTGAATACATTATTTTAAATAACGAATATGATGAAAAACTTATGTAAGTACATATGTATGTATGAATTTTTCTGATCATGCCATGTTACATGTGTTATCATATTATAAGTTATAACTGAAATGAAAATACATTTTATTTGTGTTTGTAAGGATTATATATATATATATACGCATGTATACCCACCCACTATACTATATATTTATCATCATGCGATATGTGAATTTCTTTTATAAATTACAAAATACATATGTTGTGTGTTTTCCAGTTTGTTGTAGGTATATTCTTTCATTTTCTATATATTTTACTTGATTTAATCCTCTTTGCTTCATATCGCATGTCCTTTATAATATGTACGTACGCATACGTTCATGATAAGTATACAAAAATTATTATTTATGCACGTATGTGAAAAAAATTTTCTTTTAATAAAAAAAAAAAAAACTTACAAATAGGCACATAAGGTATGCAAGGTATGTAAATACGTGTGTAGCATATTCATATAATACAAATTATGTACATATAGATAACAATAATAATTATCATTAAAGCTGTGGCACACATATACATTATACATTTAATACATACATATAAATATATGTACATATACGCATATATACGAAGTATATTTTTATTCTTGAAACAGAAGGTTGATTACTTGGGTAAATGTTTGTAGGTACAACATATTAGGTACAATTACATGGCATTTAAGCATACATACACACACATGTATAATTTAGATGAATACGTTTATAGTAAGTCGAAGACCACCTGTGCCATATTCTTACATATTTTTTTATATTTTTGTGGTTTTAAATAAATTATTATTTTTGAACCTAGTATATAGCCTGTACATATAAAAAGTATGTTTATACATATTAACAAAACATATATGATGATGTGTTGAAGAAAATTGTTATTGTTTTTTTTTTTTAAATAATTGTGTGTTTTTTTTTCATATTTCTTTAAAAATTTCATTTTGTTTCTTTTTTTTTTCGTTTTGTAAATAAATGCACGTTTAGGTTAGGTGTTTATAGTGTAGTACATGTACACATCCTTTTTGCATTTTGTTCTCTTATATTTTTCTTAAATGTGTGTACAATTGTGCAATATAAGAATATATTGTGTGTTTTTATATCATAAGTGTGTGTTTTAGCTTATTTCTCTTTTGCCACATTCAGTATATATAATGTTTATCATTTTCTTCAGTATATAATGTAATAAAAAATGTACAATTCTTATATACATATATACATATGTATATGTATATCATGTGTATTCGATATGTGTGAAACCTTATTTTATTTAATGTCCATCTGTAAATTGTGTAATTTTTTTTCTTTTGCTTTTCACTGTACATTTTATGGTATTACAAACATTTACACGTAAATATGTAAGTATATGTAAATGTGTCTTTGTGTGTTTATTTCTTTTAAAAAAAAAATTTGTTTCTCTTTAAATTCTCTCTGTATGATTTTGATTATTATTGTTGCCTGGAAAAATAGAAAAGGAAAAATACAAAAACAAAAAAGAAGAAAAGTACACATATAGAATTTATAGAATAAGAAAAGTAAAATGAAAAATAGAAAAAAATTAAAATATATGTATGTATATAACATACAAAAAAATATAAAATATAAAATCAAAATTGAAAATTTATTTAAATAAAATGAAACAATGAAACGTTAATATAGAGAGAACTGTATGTATATAATAAATATTTAAAAAAAAGCGTTATAGCAAAATTATTTTTTTTCCAATTATAACATGTACTGCACTGTAATTTATTCATAAATTAATTCTGCAGCAAAAATTTCATGATTAATTATTTTCATTTTTCTTAATGTTCAAGCATTTCAGCTACCAATGTTAGTTTTTGTGTTTTGTTTTTGTCACTATTTGTTCTAATTGACTCGATTTGTGATATAAGCATTTTTTTTTTGTAATTTTTAGTCTTTTCTTAATTGGTTTTGTTCATTTAAAAATTTTCAGTTAATTTTTGCAATTTATTAAACAGCAAAAATAAAAAAAAGATATAACAAAAAAATAATAATTTATTTAAATGGTTATTTATTATATATTATAACATTTCTGAGAGCTTTAAATTATATAACATTTGCTTTAAAATTAATAACAAGACAAAAAAAAAAAATTTAATGATTTATAATTTTTGTTTTTTAAATTATTTATTAATGTTTATTAATTTAGTTATCAATGTATACAAATTAGTGTCGTTATTTATTTGTAGATATGTATGTAAGAAATAACATATTATTTAATTTATATATAATTCTATATTACCTGATTTAGGACTAACTAGATCTTTTGCACCAGTTTTATTTGCGTTCATACGCCTTGGTCCGGTACCACCAGAACCTGGAGCACCGGGATGTGGTCCTGATACAGGTGTCCCACAACCACCTGTACCACCTGGTTGACCTGTGAAATTAATGTAATATTTAAAATTTTTGTACTTGTATTTATTCAATTTTTTAAATTTAATATCAAAAAACAAATTTGTACCATTGAATTATTATTTTTATTTATTATTAATGAAAATATTTTATGATTTCTCATTTTGTATATTATACTCTTAATTTCATTAATTTAATTAATTTCAATGTTTCAATTTAATATTTATTTTTGTTATAATTAAATTAAAATCACAGAGGTATTATCTACCATTGCTTATTTAAACTATTGAATGAATAAAAGTTTTTTACTTGTATTAAAACTTTTTTAATTACTTCCATTAATTTTTATTCCAATTTTAAATATAAATACAAACATTATACATACATAAATGTAATACATTCATATGTGAAAATGTTTGCCCATATATATCAATATGTAAAGATACAAAAATATACATTTTATATCTGAATGGATAACGAATAAATGTTTCATTCGTTCAGATAAAAATAATTCAAAAAAGAAAAATTTTATTTTATTTTAATACAAATATGAAAAATTTCTGTTTCATTTCAAGATAATTAATTTTTCATATAATAGTAATAAATAAATTGCAAATAAATTGAAAATTTTATTTGATAAACAACATTAAATTTTGTTTTTTGAATTTTGTACTATAAAATCTATATCGATTTTTTGGAAAAAATTTCTTTATGTATTGTTAAAAAAATTTAAAAATGGAAAAGATATTTGTATTTCAACTAAAGCAAATCAATCTCAATTACAGTTTAAATTTAGTCATTTGAATTTTCAATTATTTAAAATAAAAATTTAATTAAAACTTAAATTACAACTTAAAATACAATCCATTCGTAAGGAAGTTGGATTAAATAATTTCTGTTTACAACAGCATGTCATGAAAACGCAAAAAATGTTTACTTGAAATATTCCATTGTAAAAGAAAAAAAAACAAAAAAAAAAAAAACACAAAAATAGAAAAAGAAAAATTCTCTTTCTCAACAGTTTTAATTATCCGTTTTTATTTTAATATTATATTTTCCACTTTAATTCATGTGTAAATTAAACAGATTCATGATTTGATAAGTATAAGCAGTTATGTATGTATGTAAATGTGCTAGTATCCTTCTAAAGTTATTATACTTTTTACATGTTTTGTGTACTTTGCACTTAAGCATGAATATACATACATAAATATATGAATGTCCATACATATGCATGTATGTATTGTAATTATGTTTTAGTTTCGATTTAATCCTTATGTGTATTCAACAATTTGTAATTATAACGTCAAAGTTTTACGCTATTATATACACGATTTGGTGATGTATGTATGTACATACGAGTATTTATGTACGTATGTACATGTATGTTTAATGTTCGGTTATAGAGTTTTTAGTTTTATGTTTTTTCCGTTACTTTGTACATAATGTATGTGTACTTTCTTAATAATATGGTATTAGAAAAACAAAATGAGAAATTATTTTCTTTTTATAATTACAATAAAATATAAACTGAACTATTATGTACATATGTGAAAATTTTTTAATAAAGTTAATGTTGATATGTACGTTGAGTTGAGAGACAAGTTTGCATGTTTTAGGTTATTTAATTTCATACATATGTACATATGTACATTTTGTATGTATATGTACATACATTTGTATGTATATCATGTGACCATGCATGTATTAATGTGGTATAGTTTTAAATATTATGAAATGTTTATAAAGCTTTTATAAATTACCTGGTATCCTTGGTGGTCTGGGTTGTTCAACGGGCAATACTCTTCTACGTTTCTTTGGTAATTTAGCTCTTGCTTGTGTATGCGAATAATACATAGCAAAATTACTAACAATAACTGGTACTGGCAGTGCAATAGTTAATACACCAGCTAAAGCACATAGCGCACCAACAAACATACCAATATATGTTTTTGGTGCCATATCACCATAACCGACTGTAGTCATAGTAACTAATGCCCACCATAAACCCAATGGTATACTATTAAAATCGTTATGCGGATTTGCTTGTATCCTTTCAGCATAATATACTAAACTAGCAAATATAACAATACCTAATACTAAAAAGAATACTAATAATGTTAATTCTTTAGCTGATGCACGAAATGTTTGTATTAAAATTTTCAGACCGGACGAATGTCTTGTCAATTTAAATAATCTCATTATTCTTATGATTGAAAAAAATTCTAATATATCAGCATTTTCTAAATGTGATGCAAATTTTTGTAATACCAAATCTATATAAAAACTTAATGTTGCGATATAGTCGATTATGTTAACGGATGACTTTATAAATTCACATTTATTTGGTGATGAAATGAATCTAACCTAAAAAGAAATTTAAAATAAGCAAAAAAAAAAAAGAAAAAAAAGAAAAAAAACAAAAGCGAGAAAAAAATAAAAACATTGACAGAAAATATCGAAAAGAAAAATTAAAAATAACACAATTAGAATAATACTGTATAATAATTGATTTAATTTATGTGATTTATTTATTTAAAAAAACTTACCAAGATCTCAAAAGAAAACCAAGCATTACACACACATTCAATATAGAAAAAGGCTATATGGGCATTTGTTTGAGTTTTATCTAAAACCCATGCTGTACTCCCATTTGCTGTTTTAACTGTTATATTTCTAATAATTGGTACACGCATATCAGGATGTGTTTTAAGGCAAAATGATAAAATAGAAACACATATAAAAAACACCGACACAACACCAACAATCTGAAATTAAATACAAAATAAAATTGTACTTAATTGTTGTTCATTAATTTTTGTTTAAATTAATGTTTTTGTTTATCATTTAAATTCTTCATCAAAATTTAAATATCTCATTTTGTATAATAATTAATTTTACTTCCTGGTATTATTATTGTAAATAATGTTTTGTATTAGAAATTAATTAATTTCTATCATTTTCTATTTTAAATTAAAATAATAAATAAAATATTATTATAATATTATGAAAATCAATATTTATTTTTTTTAGATTTGGTTGGAGTCTGTTACAAAATTTAAAATTATTTCATATTATATTCTTATGAGTTTTTCGAACTTTTTAAATCAAATACATATGTACGTACATTTATATGTATTTGTGTGTATCCCAATATAATCGTACAGATAATCTATGATTGAATTGCGAAAAGCTTATAATATCTTGATTGAATTTTAAATTTTATGTCGGTTTGTACTATATTACAATTTTTATATTCTAAAAGTACATTTTGAAATTCAATATGAAAAAATGAAAATAAACAGCAATCAATAGAGTAATATTGAAAATATGAGATACTAGATACTGTTCATCGTAGATATACAATTTAGTTTGTTTTGATTATATGATACAACCCCAATATGATATGAATATGTGTTTGTATTTGAATATAAACACATACAATGTGTGCACGTGAAAAATGCACATAATATACATACATATGATAAAAATCACGAAACTGAATCATTTGATCTTTTAGCTGTATATAAATATGTTGACTATTTTATATACTGAATTGAAATTGAAAATGAATAAAAGTATGTATTTTTTTCATTTTATCTCATATCTCGAAAATAAAAATAAATAAATAAAGAATGATTTTCAGTAAAATTGCATCTGTATATTATAACGAAAAAAATTGTGTAGACATACAAATTCAATCTGTATATAATGTACGATGCATATAATCATCAAATTGAAAATTGATCAAAAGCTGCTTTATGATTTTCTTTTTTTTAGACCGTAAAATGTACGATACATGTATTTACTTCATATATACATTTGAAAAACTGATGAAAAATAGTTTATATGAAATGTATACATTTGTACATAATAAAAAATGTATACTGTACACAGGAAAAGCATTATTTGAAAAGTAACTAACCGGACATAATAAGAAATGAAAATAAAATGGCTATGATAACAATAACATGAGCAAATATGAAAAAAAAAAAAAATATAGCAAAAAATAGCTAAAAGCAACAAAAATGTCAAAAGTTCAAGTTGCTTTAAATTGTCTGAAATAAAATATACGAGTATATGCATACGTAGTTGTAAAATGGTAAAATGTACAATAAAAAAAGAATAATAAAATTTATTTAATTATATCTATGATTTGAATCGTTATATATGAGTAATATAATCGGAAAAAATTTATAAAATTGAAAATTATTTTATAGGATTATTTATTTACTCAATTTTTTATTTTTTTTTTTTTTGTAAATTTAATTTAAAAAAATTTACTATATTTTGTAATCGATACCAATTTTTTGTAT
Organism: Anthrax anthrax; assembly: GCA_963971155.1. Lineage (NCBI taxonomy): Eukaryota > Metazoa > Arthropoda > Insecta > Diptera > Bombyliidae > Anthrax > Anthrax anthrax. Next base: position 28,213,924 of record OZ020119.1, read on the forward strand.
CCGTTTATCGTTTAATATCGAATATGATTATAAATTAGATTAAATGTGTGTATTAAAAATTTTGTGAGTATTGAATTTATTATTATCTATTTTTGTTGAAATTTAATGAAATTATTAAAATGATTCTCGTCAAAAATTTATTTATACTTCTAAAAACTGATAATAATTTAAATTTATTTATAGAATTTATTTAAATGTTCATATTGAAAGTTACGAAATTGTCATGCATTTTTATGTATTTATGATAATCACGGTAATAAATAATTTTCCATTCAAAATGAAATTGAAAAAAAAAATACATTTATCTTTAAGTTAAATAGAGAACATTAACGTATTTTTCGTTTTTATAGAATTTTTTTTTCCTTTTAATGAATGTCAATGTACGTATACATATACGTAAATATTTTATGAAAAATAAATTTTGTACGTAATGCATATTTTTATCCTGGTTATTATCACTTGAAAATATAAGGAAGAAAAAATAGAGAATTATTTTAATTAAAGACTTTTACCAAAAAAAAAAAAAAAAAAAAACAAAAAAGATGAAAAATACAGTAAATAAAAGAAATGTGATTTTATTTTTAATAAGCTGACCTGAAAAAATTTTTTCATAATATGTACCGCTATTATCCTTGTCATTATCATCGACGTCATATCATTAGTATCATTAATATGTGTATGTATACGTAAAATTTTTTTGGGATTTATTTTATTTATCTTTAAATTTAAATTTAAAACGAAACAAAAGAAGCTCTTATTTTTCATAAAATGGTTTGAGTGTACACATACGAATACACAGCTTATAATATAATGTGGCAACTAATAATAAATGAAATAGTCACACACATACAGTGTATAGCAAGGTACATTTTAGTCCATGCAAGATAGAGAATATGAAAAATTTTAAATTTAAGTGACTAAACATGTACAAAAATTAAGACACGTTTATCTATTATTTTTTTTTTTTATATTTATTTTGTTTAATTTATGAATTAGAATTAATCAACTGAAATATTATAATAAAATACCTACATTGTATGTTAGGGTGGTTAATTTTAATGGAAGGAAGAAATGTCTTAATGGAAGAAAATATAAATTTGTACAGTGACACAATTCGGACATTAATGGTACATTTTATTTACATTTTCAGAGATAATTAAATGTACATTCATATTTATCTTCTTATTTTTTTGTAATAGAAAAATTTCTGTTTTAGATACTGTAATTCATTCAAAAATAAAAACGAAGTGATTAGAAAATTCGCAAGAAATATTTGTCTTTTGAAAAAAATTTAAATAAATATGAAATACTTTGAACTTTTGAGTAATATCACATACGTACGTTATTAAACGTTGAATAATAATACCAGATACGTTTTATTCAAGTCATAGATGTACTCATGTATGTGTATTGAACTATATTGTAAATACAAATCACATTTTATTTACTGTTTCTAATATGTGCGTACTTCAATGGAAGTATAAGTCACTAAGTATAAACGAAGAAATAATTCCAAAATCTGTGATAATTTATATTAAGATTTCATGTATAAATTATGTATTTTGTATGTATGTAGATAATATTAACAAAAGATTTCCTTAAAGCTTTTATTACATGTCGGTATTTATCCTTTTTTATATTTTTGCTCTAATAATAAAAGAATTTGGTTTATTATTATATACATATGTATACTGATAAAATTTAAATGAGTGAAAATGAACGAATACGACATTGATTAAGAAATGTAATATTGTAAAATTACTGTATTAAAAAAAAAAAAAAAAAAACGAAAAATATTAATGCCTTGTAAAAAATCCTTTTTAAAAATAAAAATGAAAAAAAAGATTGTCGAAGGAATTAATGGTATTTTATAGTCGATGTATAAAAATTTATGAGGTTCAAATAAAAGATATTTAAAAAATTTATTTATGTACGATATCTATACATATTATATGCAATATTAACATTAAGTGACACGTACAGGATAAGTAAATTTATGTTACATAGATACGAAATCTTAAGCTTTAATATGTGAATAAATATGTACATATATTTTAGCAGATTTACTTAAATTTACTGAAAATTTTATTTTATTAATACAATTCTTATGTACACGTGAATACGTAGATATACAAAATTTATGGATATTTATAGAAATTATGATGCTCTAGAGTGTTTTAATGTGATTATTACTGGCATGAGAATACATACATACATATATATATATATATATATTTTATGTGTACATACTTGTTTATAAAATATGCAACTAATATTGTTTAGTAACAAAAATAAAAACATCTTAGATGTGGTTTCGTGTTTTTTTCCTTATTCAAGAGACTTATTTTATAACACAGAAAATATTTACTGAGTTTGCCTATGTATTTTGTTAATGGCAAAAAATCAAAAATTTAAAAAAAAAAAAATATTGTGATAAATGTTTAAATTTTATTTGACTATAAAAACTTATAAAATTTGTCAATATTTTTGTAAAAACTCACTTTGGCTGCATTTGAACTATATGGTTCATCGAATAGAGACCAAATTTGTGGTTTAATTTGCTGCCACCAGGATAATGTACCCTTGTAGTAGTCCTCTTCGAAACCAAATTTACGTGCTACTTCCTCTTCGGATGGTTTTTCTGTATCTAGATCTAATCTATCTAAAACAGCTAATGTTTCCTGAGTGTCTCTATGCTATCAACAAAAAATAAAAATGAACATTTAGAAAAGAAAAAATTAATAAAATATCTGATATACAAAAAATATTGGTATATATTTAGTTGGTGTTGAAATATTGTAATAACAATTTTTTTTAAAAGATTAAACTTTTTATTTTACTTTATATTTCTTTTGTTTAAGTATATCATGTATTTTTGATTCATTAAAGGAAATTTATATTTTTTTTTTATTATGAAAAACTGGACATGTAATAAAAATTGTTATTTTACTTTTTATGTTCTTTTGATTTTTTTAAAATTTATTTATGATGTATATGTATTTTCTTTTGTTTATTATTTTTCATGCTTTTAAAATAATTAAAAATAAACAAGAATTTTTGTTTTAAAACTTGAATTGAGTAGCTCTGAAATTTGCAAGTTATTTTAATTTTAATTTTTTTTTTTTTTTTTTTTTTTTTGTATCAATATGTATTTATACTTGTACATCATATAACTTATCATATAACTTGGTACAACATACAATACACGCATAAGTATAAATAAACAAAAGTTGCAACGTCGTGAATTTTAAGTACATGTATCAATATATTTGATATATTATATGCACAGTACAATCTCATGCATATTAAAAATTCTGTTTGATTTATTGTATTTTTATTTAATTTTTAAATTGTTTTTCAGAAAAACATTTTGTTTTTTACTGTTTTTGCTGTTCATATAAATTCATTTTCATTTTATTAATAATATGAATATGCATTTATCATTGTTATGAATTTAAATTTAACGTACTTATACATGTATATATGTATGTATGTAATAATGATGATATGTTAAAAAAATATATAAGTAAATAACAAATAACATTTAACTGTTACTTTATGAAATAAATACACGTATGTATAAAAATTTTCTCACTAAGTTTATTTTTTTTTTGTTTGTTTAATTTTGGCTTTTATTAAAATTTTTATTTATTTAAATGAATTATTATTGTTAATATATATTTTTTTTTTTTGTAAACTGCGGAAAAAATTATTACTTTTTTTATTTGTAAAAGAATTAATGTTCATGAACATGTTAAGTGTGTAAAATATATGTAGCGTATTTATTACACAATGCACATATAAACATATAAAATTATATAAACATTTTATGTCGTAAATGAGAAATATGTATATACATAGTTGGTGAATTTCTAATTAAAATATTAATTAATAGTAAAATATTGTTACTATATAAATTTTATTGCATATCGTTTTTACCTCTTAACGGTTTTATTGAATTTAAATTGAAAAGAAAATTTTAATTTACTTGGGTATATGTATATACTTAATTATTTTTATTGGGTAAAATTTGATTCCAGAACATTAAAACCAGAATAATATAAATTATTTTTAAATTTATTGATTACCTATTATGGTAATGGCATATGAAATTTACTTTCGTTATGATAAATATCAAATCTTATTTTTAAGTATGTATGTACTTGATTTAATGTGTAGGCAAGTATAGGTGCATATTTTATTGGTTTTTTTGTTCTAGAAAATTTTTAACAAATAAAAGTACGAAAAGAAAATCAAAACAAAATTTTAAAACTCATATATATGTAAAATCTTTTTATTTGTTCAACTGAAAATAATTTTTATGTTCTATTTTGTGTTTGTTTCTAGAATATAAATTTATTTTGTCATCTGGTACATAGATATATAATTTTTATTATGTTATAATATGTACATACATACATATATTCAATATATGTACAAAAATGTACTTTTTGTTTTCATTTGTATGTGCCTTACTAAGAACAATTCTTATGTATGACGACTACTTAGATAATTGCACATGTTTTTGATATAATGTATTTACAAAATTATTCACATTGTCTTATCTTTTATGAATGTGATGCGAAATTTTGTAATTTTGTAAATGAGACCAAATAACAATACATCATATTATGAACATTTTCTTAACTTGTATACAAGACATGTGTATGTGGAAAATGAAATAACGAAAACCAAAAAATTTTCTCATTAGAAAATTGAATTTTACTTTCGTTTTTTTTTATTTTTACTGTTGTTTTTTTTATCAAATTTAAATTTATTTTAGGTTTATTTTGTCCTTTTTTTGTTTTATATCGTATTTATCACTGGTTTATTTGTCTTATTCTTTGTTCTTAAAAACAAAAGGAAAAACATGACAAAAGGTTGACATTGTATTAGATAATACGATATCTAAATAAATTCGAAAGTATACATGCATGCATATGTATCTACACACTACAGTATGAATTGTCGAACAAAATAATAATAAGGAAAAGATATAATCTTGAACGGAAATTGTTTTCAGTTAGTGTATATATATATATGTATGTATGCACAACTCTACTAGATATGTACCATTATTATACAGGATGAACCAGGCAAAAAGAATAAAAAAAGAAAATAATATATTTTTCTTAAAAATTCATAGTATTTTATTCTCTTTGTTCTTATTTTGAAGAAAATTGGTTTATATTTAGATAAACAATTTTCGTATTTTCTTAATACTTCGTTATTTCTTTTTATTCCGATCTATTTTTACAATTCTTTTAATATTGAAAAAGTTGACCAGAAAAAACTAAACAATTTTTTGTTTTTTTTTTTAAAGTGAAAGAACCGAAGAATAATCAATTCAAGAAGAAAAATTTCTTACTGTTTTTAAATTTATGCATTAATTTATATATACGAGTATAGGTATATGTGTGTGTGAAATTTCTGAGTATTATCTACTTTTTCTTCTTTTTTCGTACTTTATTTTTGTTTCGTTTTATAAGAGCAAAAAGAAAAAAAAAATTGCAAATTTTTGTATTGTAGATATTCCTCATGAATATTTTGTAAAAATAAGAAAATGATGAAAATTGGTTCTGTATACTTATATGGTTATGAGAAAATAAGAAAAACTCAAAATAAAATTAAAGAAGCTGATTGTATTCGAGTACATACATATGTATATTTTTATACAGATATGTAGATATAGATATAGATATGTGTATACTTTCATTTTTATTATAAACATTTTTTAATTTAAAACTTAAAGTATTGTTAGATTTAAATAAAATATTTGCTGACTTCTTGTTTTTATTTTTTTCTACAAACGAAAAATTTGTAATCGTTCTTTAATCTTTCTTGTTTTTTCTTATCATTATTTATGTTTTCCCTTTATTAAAAGAGAGATTTTATTTTTCAATTTCGAAGTTGTATTCAATATTTTCTTTATTATGAAAGTTTAATAACTGTTGTATTATTTTTTAAACTTTATAGGTATTATCCCTCAATAATTGGGAACAATCTATATCGCTATCAAGTTTTTCGTTTATTCATGATTTTCTGACTATTTAGTTACTAATGTGGACATAGGATTTTAGAAGAAAATAAAATGAATTTCTTGTTTTCATTTTTGATTTGAAAACAAATGTATAATTATGTAAACAATTTACCTGAGTGTAAGTCATCCAACAACATGGCTCAACTTGATTTGAATCTAATCCCCAAAACTCTAATTCCTCTTCAAACAGTGGACCACATACGTCTGTAGGATAATGAAGCTTACCAGTTCTATACGGATAACGTTTAAAAAGATAAAAAATAAAAGTTATAGAACATAAAAAGATAATTTTTGAGCTGTCAATTATATACCTATAATAGTTGAGCACTTGAGCGAAAACTCCCGGATGTCGATCAAAGAAATATTCATTAAGTATTGGATCATAATTAGCTAATGCTTCAGTCAGTCTCGACAAACGGGTCGCTGGGATTTTTTTAAGTGTGGCTTTATACGTTTCATGACGTATACCGCCAACATTAAGAACCACACGGTTCTCAGAATCCATATTAATTAAATTCATAGCTATATTTTTTCAAAAAAAAGGCATATGTATAAAAATTTGAAAATCATTATTTTTTTCGTTTATTTCTTATACAGACCTAAAAACTAATTCTATCCTTGACTAGGCTGCAACCACCACGCATTGGTATTTTTCTATATGCTCTCAAATAATATTTTCCCTGAGCTTTAGACCACGACATTCGAAATGATTTTGTTGTATGATAATGTGTTATTATAACTATCGAATGATGGTTTATTTTCATTATTTATGATGTTGATACCAAATAAGATTTTCATTCTGTAAATGAATAAAAAATAAATGAAGTGAAAATAAAAAAATGTAAATAAATAGATTTGAGAATATATTGTATATTTTTTTAAATTTATTATTTTCTCATTAAATACTTATATAAGAAATAAATTTAACAGACATATTTTAATTTATTTAACAATTAATTTTGACCAGGGTAGTGATAAAATAAATTGCCTCAAAGAAGATAAACAAAAAAAAAAAAAAAAAAAAAAAAAAAAAAAAAAAAAAAAAACACTGTTTAGCTTTGAGCAAATATTTTAACAGAAATTAAATAAATGTGAAAATAAAAATATTTTCTTTTTATTTAGTTTGAAGTTTTATTGTAAAAGATTTTTAAAGCATTAAAATTAAAGTAAATAAAAATTTGAAATTTAATGATAGGACTTTAATGTTACAGATACGATGACAGTTAAAAGAAAATAAACCCAAAATAAACAATTAATGGCATATCCTAATTTATTTTGAACATAACATTGTACCTACATATATATTACTTTTGAACGCATGTTGTAACAATACACGTACGCTTATCTGTAGCGTACTTAAACATCATATTGCATTTATATGAATATAAAAAAAGTTAATGGCTGATTCCATTAACGTATATCGGGTATTCTACGAACAAACATACAAATATTAAACGGTACATGTGGGTACTATAGTATTATCCTTATATAAACATCTACATAATATGTATGTATGTACATATATGTGAAAATGGGCGAGGTATAATAATGTTTTGTTGTTTAGTCTTGTTTGATGATGAAAATAACGATAATAAAAAAAGATGACGGCCAACGATGTTATGAAAATGATGTTGATGATGATATGGTTGGTGATGATAATAATGGGCAATGGCAATGGTGATGGTAATTGTATTTGTATAATATTGAAAAGGTAGAATTATTATAAAAAACTGTAAATACTCGTATCTCGTTCACTGTACTCATATTTTTTTTTCATAAAATGTGCCGGAAAATACTCATTATATTATCGTATAGATAAAAGATAAAAGTAGGTATATTTATAATATTTATATATATACATACGGTATGTACTTAAATGTTTCTAAAAACCATTGGGGAATGCTATACTATATATTTTGCTAATTATAATATAAAGTAGCTTTATTTATGTATGCAGAAAAATAATGAAACAATTTAAGGAATTAAAAACTATTCATTAACTTTGACATGAATGATGTAATAATCATGAAATATACACATAATGCGTAATGCGGATAATTAAATAGTAATTAAATATAATGTATCTGAATGAATTGAATAAAATAAAATCGGGCGCATGATTACGTATACATTACAATGTTTCAATTATAAGCATTATTTTTTCCGAATGAATGAAACATGCGTAACATGCGTTCAAAGAATGAAATATTAAAATTATTAATAAAATTATGAACGAACGAATTTGATTATTTTGCTAAAGGTAATTGTTTTAGGTTTCTTATATGATCGAAGTTTTTAGAAATATAAAATATAATCAAATTTGAGAGAAAATAATGAATGTATAAACAATTACATTTTCAATTACATAAATCCTTTGAAAAGAAAATAAATAATAATTTAATACACAAAATAAAAATATTATTAAATTTGATTAAAAATAAATTTCTAATTATCGTAAGGAATTAAAAAACAAATTCAAATTTTCAATTAATATTTTTTAGACTCATACACATGTCACGTATGTTTATTATGTACATGTATGAAACTGAGCACATATGTATAGTGAACCTGTATACATATACTACTGGATTCATGATTACACATAAATGTTACGTTAAAATTTTCATTTTCATCGTACGTGCACATGTTAGTAAATTTAAACGTACATCCTTTAATACAAGTACTGTCTCAGTGAGCATTCATTTTAATATTAAATCCATTAACTACGAAAATGTTACGTACGTACGTATGAGTATACATATATTTATTTATACTTCTTACACTATTACACACATAAATATTTTAAAAAGATGCTTAAATTGGTTTTATAGAAATTAATTACATAAATACTTGAATAATAAAATTCTAAAATCATACTCATGAATTAATCAAACACGTACGGTATACAATATGTGTAACTCGTATACATATGTACACATATGTATTTGTAAATGTAATACAAGAAAATACAAAAAACATATACCTATAAAAATTAAAACATGTATGCATGTAACCAGATATATCCTATTAATAATTATAATGTTTAGCAGAGAAAATTATTTTTACAAATTTTTCATTATACATTTAGATACGTGTTTATTCTACATACATATGACACATATGAATTTACTAAATAAAAATCTGTTCACATCAGAAATCAGATTAAAATCTTCTGTATCATTACAGTGACTTTAAAAATACTTTAAAAGTACAATTTAAAAATCTTTATTTTCAAACGATGTAAAAAGTCCTGGATTTTCGAAAATTTTATGTATTGGTAAAATTTTCTTGTTATATTTATTTAAATTATGTAATAAATAATGCTGTATTAATTTTTTTCGAAAGTAGTGTATCTTGAGTATTACTGTATATTTGTCGAAAAAAAAAAAAAAAAACAGTATTGAATATGTACTTCAAAGTGTTGAAATATAATTCGAAAAAATTCACGTACACATTTTTAAGGAGATTTCAACATTTTTCATACAATATTGTAGTACAAAATATTCATTTATTAGATTTTATTCATTTGCATCAACATAATATTTGGCTGTAATACGGTAAAACATGCTGTAAATGCGGTTTGTAATTTTTAAAATCATTCGTGTATTAACAATAATCCTTTATTCTGAATTTATTCAAAACTTTCATATGTAGGTAGGTGTACATTTAACATTATCAAAATGATTTTATATGATTATTATGATAATTTTAAATATGTGAATATTATTTGTATTCTAAGTGCTCGTATGTATACATACGTATGAATTTTATACATACGAATTTAAAGATATCTTAAGAATAACTACAAAATCGAATAAATTTTTTATTTTTATTTTCTTAAATTAAATCTTATGATTATTTTCTTGACATTCAAAATATGTAAGTAACAACAATAAGGGAATTTTCTTTAAAATTTCTCTTTTGTTGTAATGAATATAAAAGGAATTTTGTTGTGTATGTATATATACAGGTAAAATTCAAGATTATAACTAACTATAATGTCATCATTATGAAGTACAAACAATGTAAAGTAAAGATATGGATCTTCATTTATTTCATGTTAAATTCATTATTTCACTATAGTTTTAGAAATTATAATAACTATATTTCTGTATGTTATCATCATACCCACACGTATGTACATATATAGTATATAATGCGCAGGTGTTATTTTTCTTTAAATTTTCATTTTTTTGTGTTTTTTGTTGTACAATCTCGTGAAATTTTGTTTTACCAAATTTTACATTACCTTTTATAAGTGTTATACATACATACTATACATATGTATGTATATTTGGCAGTGAAATGAGAAAAAAATATAAAATATAAGATAAATAAATTGTGTTTACTTGGATTTGTGTATTACATTTTCAAGATTTTTTCAAAATAATGTCAAAATCTATTTCAAGTACATATACATACATACGTGTGTATGTAAGTATGTACAAATGTAATTCATGAAAAAAAAAATTCTTCTTTAATATCATATACAGTATACACTTCTTATGTAACAACCGTAAAATTTGATATTCAAACTTTGTTCACATGTGGAGTTGAATGATATTTGGGTTTACAAATAAATATGTATAGATATCAACTGATGTTGTATATCTTTAGTATTATCTAAAATTTCCTTGGCATAATGTTGAACATTTTATAAAATGAATTTTGGTAAACATCGTGAATTTACATATAATAGTTATAACATGTTTGAATCTAAATTTGTCTATTTTATTTAGGAAATGCACACACTAATTTACTCACTATGTAGCTGTACATATGTATAAGTGCATACAAGTTCAAACACATTAAATAGATAACGTAATGTATCCTTTTTATACAATATTTTTTTTTTTTTATATTAAAATTTGTGTACATTAGTGTACCAAGAAGAATACATGCATCTACAAAATTTTAAGAAAAAAATGTTCTGCTTTAGTTTTTTAAGGATTCGATGTCATGTAAAATCAGAAATTATTACAAAAAAATATTCTGGAAAGCGGAAGTTAAGAAAAATGAAAAAAAAAGAACAAAATAAAAATATACACACATATATGTATGTAAAAAACAAAACTTAAAATGCATGTGTGCATATGTTTGAACAACAAAAATGTGGTAAAAGGAAGCACAGAATGTGTACGTACGTTAATTTTTATATTCCAAATACACGTTCATACTGTGTATGAGTAAATATATTATATTTGAATATACAAACGACGTGTAAAGAAGAAGATGATGAAAATTAAAGGTGACGACTATCAACATTTACGAAAGACCGGAAAAATGACATGCAATTTATAAAAGTCATGTACAATGATATCAAGAGAGATATTCTCGTTTAAATGTGAATAAAATATGTACAGAGTTTTCAACACAGATACAAAAAATTTGATTTTTTTTTTTGTGTTTTCTACAAGGTTAATGTATTTTTGTTGTTTAGTTTGATTGTAAATTAATAAATAAATTCATCTTAATTTGAATTTTTTTTTTTTCACTTTTAATAAATCTTATTTTATCTCAAATGTTTACTAAAGAAGACATCATTTTTAAAGATGGAAGTTTATCGGTTTTACAAAATTTGTTATAATAAAATTTTTATTGATTTTTCCATAATTCTCTTTTGTATTTGCCTTAAAATAATAGAAGGAAAATAACTAAATTATATATGATATTACCTATTATATCAAAATTTAGGTCAAAAAATATGTATATACATATGTATAACCTAAAGGTTTCTTGATATAAATAAGATTATACGTACAAGTTTATCATTATTTCTACACGTAAACAATTTTTATACACATGTTTATTATAATAATTTATTGATTAACATACGATATACAAAGAAAAATGAAAATAAATATGTAGGAACATTAAGTAATAGTAAAGAAAATATAAAGCTAAAATAAATTTAATAAAGAAGAGATAAAAATAAAATTCAATATAAGACTTCATTATTAATTCCATATATTATTAATAGTAAAATTAATATATGAGTTATAAATTGTTATTATTTTATATATCGTTCCATTCATGTATGTACATACATATATACGATGTACTTGGATTTAAATAGCATAAAAGGAAGAAAATATCCTTTAGGTAAATTTGATAGTTAAATGATATCAACAATTAACTTATATAAATTAAGGATAGGAAAGGTGAATCTCCTAAAAATATTTAACAAGCATATAAATAGACAAATAAAATCATATACAAGAACATATACATAAATATTACTATTAAATTGTTTATTTCTACTTCTAAAAGATACACGCATGAAATCGGGTTTATACATATATTCGTTTGAAGAATTATTATTTATGGATATATCATAAAAGGATATAATAGTTTTTAGGTGTATATAAACTCTATACCTGTAAGCCTTGTCTTTATTTTTGATTGTTTGATTTTATTAAAAATATGAATTATTTTATTTTTTATTTTAATTTTCATTAATGATTTTCATTTTTGTTTAATATAAAACAAAATTACATGTAATGTTGGAAAATTTATGTTTAAAAAATTACGGGCACATTGAGAAATATTTTATAAATGTCCTAAATATGTATATGCATATGTACATTAATGTTTATGTAGATATTTATTTTAATTACTTTTTTAAATCTCAATTTAATGTTTAAAATAGTTAATAAAAAAGTTAAAAAGTTAATAAAAAAGGACGATTAAAATAAGAAATAAAAGTTGATATTGATTGCATACTTTGTATAATTACTTGTAGTAATAAAAACATGTACACGTATAGGAATCTGTAATGTTTTTAATTTTTTATTACCCTTAGATTCTAAGTCAATAAAATTTAACAAATTTAATAACCTTTTTACATACAGATTACATATTTGACATATATTTAGAAATTTTAATTCCATGATTACGTAATTTTATTGAATATAAAATGAAAAAAAATATGGTATAAGTATTATATGTTACGTTAAATTGATTAGAATTTATACATTGTGTAAATTTGTATATATTTACAGGTAAATTTTCTATGAAAAAAAAAATTTGCTTATGATATTAAATTTTTGGGTAAAAAGGAAATTGATATTGTGTGTATGTTTAGATAAATTGGAAAATGATATGAAATTGTTATCATTTAAAAAAAAAAAAAACAAAAATGATTTTTGATGAAGGTAATACACTGTTAATATTTAATTTAAATAAACATTTTTAAAAGGGTTTACACAATTGATTTTTAGACAAATGGAAGCATGTAACTGGTAAGTACCAATGTGTTTGTTCTTTTTTTTAACCTAATTTAATTTATTTTCATATTTTTCTACGAAATACGTATACAGAGTGTTTCAGAACACTTTAGTAAAACCTTATATAGTTACTAATAAAATTGCTTCGCATGAACTTTACCATTACGTTAGAATATGTCATCAAGGAGGATGGCGAGGGGTGATAAAAGGTTGTGTAAAATTGACATTTATTCTAACACATCCTGTATAAAATATATTTTTGTTGTTTGAAAGTTATTTGAAAAATAAAGTAACGATTAAGTATAGATAGAAATTCATATTTTATTAAAAAAATAAAAAATGTTAATTTTGGTTCAACTTCCGTTGAAGCTAATAAAATTATTCTTCTTGTTTTGAATTTTTAATTTTAATTTAAATTTCAATAAAAAATAGAAAAAGAAAATGTTCATCAAAATTCTAAAATAACAGAAGTTTTGAAAATATTTTATTTTGTATACAATATAAATTTACGTCAAATATTATTGGTATGTAACGTACATACTTTATCAATATTTTTATCAATTTGTTTATTTTCGCATATTTTTTATTGATAAAATTTTAAAAATAATATTTGATTATTCAATTTCTCTAGAAATTTGTGGTAATCGTGAAAATTTAAGTAAATTTTAAACAGATAAAATTTAGTTTGCTATTATTATATTATGTAAATATTTTCTTTTTCTTTGAATACATTTTTTCTTTTATACGCAAAATAAAAATATTAAATTGATTTAATGTACACGTGTATGGAAATAGTATGCAAATGTAATAATACATAGTATTGATGAAAAGAGCACAATATTGTTGTATTGTGGTAGTGGTTATTTATTTTTTATTTTTAAATTGAATACTTTAATATTTCAGTTCGTAATAATTATAGAATATTTTGGCATGTGAAAATAGAAAATAATGGCATTAAATTCTTTTTTTGTAGACTTTCTGCAAATTCATCTTTTTATTTCAAAGGTATTTAAAGCATCTTAAATTTTTTATTTTTATAAAATTTTTTTACTTGTATTTATATGATGGTTACAAATTAGCAATTTTTGTTTTTTCTTTTCATACTCATTAATTTCTTTGTGTGTCTAAAGATTGTGAAGATTTGACAAATTTCTATTTTTGTCTTGATATTATGTATAAAATGTTATAGTAACAATTTTTTCATGCGTATTTCAACAGAAATTGTTTGTTGATATTTATATTTTTAAAAATATACAAAAGAAATGGTTTTAATAAGGGTTTGCTCTTTCACACGATGTAGATAACAACAAAGAAAATTTTATTTTTGTTCCAACACAAAAAAAGTAGATTTTTTTTATTTCATATAATTTTTTGTTTTTGAAAAAGATTTTTCTGGTTAGATGTTAAGAAACATGTGTATATGTACAAAATTTAAGAAAAATCTAAAATAAATAAAAAAACAAAATAAGAAAAATACTGAAAATGTATATGTTTTCCATTTTATATATTACAGAGTTGTTTTACACACATTTGTAAATGACTATAATATTTCGTACATTTGTAATGCATCAAGAGTACATACAAGTAAGAGGGAAAATAAAGCTTAGGTTATTATTTAAAAAAAAAAAAATAATAATAATAATAATAAAATTCTTGTTACTGTACTGTTTGTTGCAAATGCTTTTCAAATAGTAGAAACAAATATATTTTTTATATTTTTCTTTTATATGTTATATGTACACACTTTCAGAGTGCCAACAAGCATAATTTATTCATATTTTAATTTTTTTTTTCAGTTTTTTTATTTTGTTTCGTTTTTTATCTTCATTTTTATTTATATATTTGTGTGTTTTTTTTATTATGAATATAAATCTCTTTGTATGTACATTTATTGCCTAAGAACTTTTAACCCCAAAAAAAGATTTTTTTATGAATTTCCTTTTTATTCCTTTCAAAAACTAAAAAACAAAAAGAATAATATATAGAATAGAAAATTATTTTATTTCAATTTTTGAACATATGAAGGCATACAAAATCGTACATATACATGTCGACCTATACTTTATTAAAAAATTACAAAATGTTTGTGAACATATAATGTAAATATTTTTCAAAATTTTAATAAAAATATTTAACAAACAGTACCTGCACATATATGTATATGGCTACGACATATATATATATACACGTTTATATACTTGTGTAAGAAGATTTCTTAAATTTCAAACTTGTATGGTTTTTGTTCATGTGGTATTAAGTGTAGTATAAATAATACCATTCAAATAGAATTTTCTTTTGAAATATTTGAAAATATGTATTTTGCTTTTTTTGTATTTTCATTTTTCTTTACAAAAAACAAAAATCGTGTCTGTATTTATGTAACATTTTTTTATATGTTCAGTTTGTTGTAATATCATTCATACGTCATTTTGTTTCTAAGGAACTGTTTTAATTTGTATTAAAATTTTCAATTAAGTGAAATAAAATTGAAAATAATACAATTAAATTCCTGGAAGCATAACTAGAACTAAAAATGTACATACATACATACATACTTATAAAAGCAGTACTAAATTATATAATTCATTTGTTCATGTGTAAACAAATTGAAAAGTAGGAAACCATGTTTAATTGAGTTGTAAATCAAACATACAGAAGAAAACTTTTCCAATTTCTATGTAATAAATAATTAAATTATGTACATATGTATATAGTATGCATAAATCCGTATAGCTTTTCTGTGAGTAAGTATGTATTCAAAATGTGCATAAATACGTACTCGTGTACTTACATATATATATAGGTATATGTGTGCCGATTTATTTGAACGCTTTATAATAAACTCAATTCTTCAACGTTTTTTTTTTTTTTTTGGTTTTTGTCTTTTCTCTCTGTACATTAAAAATGTACCATCCGATAATTTAAATCTGATAATTTAAATATTTAAAATTATCCTTAAAAATTTTTATCTCCATCATGTTGGTTAAAATAAATTAATCAGAATATTTCTTTAAAGTCCATGTAATACATGAAAAATATTTCCTGTTTAATAAATAAAATAAAAAAAAAATTCCTATAATGTATAAAGTCCATTAGTCGTAAATTCAATAAATTATTAATTTATTCTTTAATAATAATAATTAAACAACATGTTTACATTCTTAAAATAAAAGTTAAAGTTTTGTCAAAATAAAAATAAAAATACATATTGTACATATTTTTTTACAATTTTATACAATTAATTATGATAGTCTGATCTTTTACTAATCCAAATTAAATAAAACGATCAATTATATGGATTATCGAGGTTAAATATCCTATAACATGTATAAATTAATGAATCTGAATAGAATATTTATTTTATATATCAGTATGGAATAAAATATTGATAATATTCATATTAAATCACATCTGTTTTTATTCAGGTATAAATATGCATACATATGTGTGTGAACGTTATGTGTGTACAAATATACACATATACGTACATATGTGAAACATGCATGAAATGAATAATTATATATTTTATTGTGAATACGTGACAGAAAATTTAAATTTACCACATTTAAAAATATTTTAAATGCATGTACATGTATACACGTACATAAATTTATTTTGAATTGAATTTATTTATTAAATTTTTAGTTTGAATACTGTGAAAATATTAAAAATATTTTTGTAAGATAATATTTAAAATAATTTTAACATTTAATTTTTTATATGAGACATGAGACAGGTGTAATTAGTGTTGTCATAGAATATTCGACAAACGTTATTATAAAAGAAAAAAAAACATATTAAATACAATTTGAAGATTTCAATAAAAATTTATTTAGAACATAAAATATTCATAAAATTTATTTTTAAAATATAATATTGTCATAATAATTGAAATTCTAATCTAAAATAATAAAATAACCATTGACCTAATCGGAAATAATTAATCAATAAAATAGAAAAGAAAATAATTAAAATCATATATTTTATCAAATTAATTTCAAATATTTTACATTTTATTATAATCATTGAAGATTATTTTAGCTTTTTCATTTAAAAAAAAAAAAAAAATGAAACATTCAACAAAACAAATAGGAAATATGTACCATAAAATTTTAACAAGCAACATGTCAACGCATAACCATTTAACACTAAAAATATATAGAGAAAAAAGAAATTACAAGAATAAAAAGAAAAAAATGTTCAAACTTTTCCCATCTGTTGTATCCATTTATATATAGATAAGAAACAAAAATAAAAGTATATGTGACTTATAAAAACAGGACATCACCATTAAATAAAATATAAACAACAGTTGATATGTTATCTTTATACAGACAGTTATAAGTATACACATTCACTTATACATATACATATATGTATGTACATATACGTAAGTCTTAAGTAAAGATATGTGTGATTTTCAATATATGAATATATCTATGTATATACATATTTATAATTTTATCAAAAGAAAAATATTGCTTGAAGTCACAAGGAAATTTGAAAATGTTTTTATTTTTTTTTTATATTCATGAAATAGAGAAAAAAAATAGAAATAAGATGAAAATAATATTAAGAAGGAAATAAGGAATTGAAATAGATTACGTAGAAGACAAATGAAGTGATGCTCAAAAAGAGAAAAGAAAAAAAAAATTCTTTTTCTTTAGATACGTGTATATACGAGTACATATTTGTGCTTGAACGTTATTTTATGTATGTATATAATGGAAATTTTCTTTACTATCAAGATTGTATCAGAAGGAAAATTTTTGTATTCAATGAAAATTTTTCTACAGTGAGAATAAAATGTGTAATTTCAAATTTCTTTACCTGCATAAAATCATTTACATATTTACCATATTGATTTATATTTTATTTTTATTTTATTACTGTTATATATTTATTTTTTTTTTTTTATTTGTGTCTTTAATCAAATGTCAAAGTTTTTTGATATTGAAATTTTTTGTTACTTTTATTCTATTTCATAAATTGATCAACACAAGTCAACTAATAATAGAGTATTGATTTTATATTTTCATATATAGAACTTTTCTAATATAATATATTATGTTGTGTATCAAAAAAAAAAAAAAAAAGAAAAAAGCACAATGTACATAGAAAAAAAAAGATGAATTTCGTTTATGTTTTATTTTTATTTCATATTATATTTTTGTGTAGTTCAAGTTGAGCAAAATATAAAATTTTCTTACATATATTTATTATAAATATTTTTTTTTCTATAGCTTTTGATACGTTAGTACAAAAGAGAAAATTTTTTTTCCTTATTCAGGTTTTTACTTTATTTTGTCGTGACTGAATATCATTAAAATAAAAAAAAAATGTACAACACAATCGAAAAGAAAATTATTTTTATCATTGATTTTTTCCTTTTCTATTCCTATGTATGTATCGATTATAAAAATTTATAGGTACTAATTTATTTTCAGTATATACACAAATATGTATCTAAATATCAATGTAAAATAGGGTATAATGTATTCAAATGTTATAATACATATAAAAATGATATAGAAATGATTTTATATATGGTAATGATTTTAAATGATCTTTTTTTTTTCATTCTATACGGTTTTTATTTTTCTTATTTTTGGGTTTAATAGAAAAACATATGGAAAGAAAAATTTCTATTAGTTAAAAAAACTTTTATTCTATAGCATGAAAAAAGATTCTTAAGTTAAGAATAATGATTTTTATGGTATTTCGGTTTTTTTTGTTTGATTTTTATTTTCCAAACAACATTTTTATAGGTATTTATTTATATGTAAATGGTTATATGGCTTTAATGGATTTCTTATTTTTCAAATTTTATTGTAATGTATACGTAGCTGACAACTGGTGTAAATGAAAAATTGGTATGTATATAGAAGTAAAGAAGAAGAAGAAAAAAACGAAATAAATAAAAGCATTTCGAATAACCATTATTTAAATTGTTTGGCCACTTAACTACAAAATTAAGGTGTTGAAAATAGTATGCGCTTTTAACTTGATATATTTCTTATTTTTATTTAAAATTTTAATTTATCTTATTGATATTAATTTTTCATTTTATTAAGAAAATGGAAAATAAAATAACCTGGATAAATGTGATTTAATATATTTGTTTGAGATGAAAATAATGAATGTAGTTTTAAATGAATAAAATATTTATTAAAAAATTTTCTATACATGAGAATCTCTTGTAAAATATGGAAAAATTTTTTTTTTTCAGGATTGAGAAAATAATTTTATATTGATTGAGATTATTTTATGGTAAATATATTATATGGATATAATCAAAATAATTATTCTTCATTAATTAAAGAATAAATTAATTCACCTTCTGTTTTAACGCTTTGAATTAATTAAATTTTCATAAACATGAATTTATTTACATGCATTTATTTACATACGCTGATACAATACATGTGGGTATGTCAGTACATAATGTACAATATATTACATAACTTATATTGTATAAATTTTACAATACATTTATTTTCATTTATTTTGTTTAAGGATTAACACTAACAAAAGTTAAATACAATTTCATGTTATTCAAGGATTAAAATTTTCTCATTTTCAATGGTATAAAAGGAACAAAAACAAACATTTCAATTTTAAATGATATAACGGGCGGTTTACCAATACCAAAATAATTTTTATTGAAAACTTGAAAAACAAAAGGAGAGTATAAAATTAGAACAATATAAAATACACATGTATACACATTTTGCAGATATTCAATCTCACAATAAATGTACGTTACATTTTGCTATATACACTCATACATACATTTTATATTAAAATGCAGTCAATGCGTACTCTAAAATGTATTAATGCTTTTATTGTAATTTTATAATATTGTTACATCGTTGCAGCAGTGATTTAAATTGAAATTCTGTTATTTAAATAATATCTACATAGCGTGTAAATTCTTTTATTTTATCCATATTTACATACATTTTGTCGTTTATAAACTATAATATTATATTATTATGAAGTTTTTGGGGACTAATGTGTACATAATTTAATGTATAAGTACATACATACATATAAATGTACGTATATGTGCCTGGTAATAATTATAACAATTATAAAATCTTGTGTACACAGTTGAATGATATTCAATTACTTAAAATGTTTAAATTTTTGAATTATATGTATTTATCATAATGAAAAAAAAAAAAACATAAATAAATAATATACAATAAAATATCATACGGAAATGAGTTTTATTTATACAAATTTTGTGTATAATACGGTACTTGTATTATACGTGCTTACGTATACACAGGAGAATGCACATTCATGTGTCTAAGTAGTAAGTGGATATATAATACATATTTATTTACATTTCAGATATTTCCATATAAAATATGTATCACTTTCTGAATATTTATTTAAATTTATTTTAATTACTTATACAGTTCTCCTGTAATGTAATTAAAAAAATTTTTTGTGGTATTTTAATGTATATAATGTAATTAAATTTTTTTTAAATGGTAAAATTAACAAAAAAAAGCCTTGGAAAAAAATTTTTTTTCTTAAACTTTTTATGTGATATATGATACGTAATGTATTTTAAATATAAATATGAAAAGTTTTTCAGTTAAAAAAAAAATTTTTTTTTAAACTACATATTTGTCTTATGTAATAAATCTCATACATACATATGTGGAAAAAAGTTATCGGATAAAGAAGCATAAGCTTGTGTATGGATATATAAAGATTTCATTAAATTTTCTTATATAAAAATAAAAAAATTTGTAAACTTTTCAACCAAATAAAATAAACAACTTTGTAAAGATTTAATAACTGTTGAAAAGTTACATAAAATTTACCTTTAAATGATGATTCTTTATCAAATATAATTTTTCAAAGAACTTTATGTGCATCTCAAATGAAAAAATTTGCTTATAAACATGTACTTCTTAATGTAACGTATATGTACTTACATATACATATGTACATATGTACATAAATGTGAAAATATATGTATAATACAGCTACTGTAGTTCATATTATTCAACAACTAAACAGAATTCATTTTTAAAACAAATGTTTAGAAAATACGTATAAATAGAAGAAAAAAAAAGTTCAACATAAAATGTTCATTACATATGCATATGTGTTCATATTATTATATTCTATGGCACAATATATTTAAATTATTTTGTATTCATTCATTTTAAGAAAACTTTACAATGAATCCACAGATTCATGAATACATTTAAATACATTCTATTTGAAAATTCCATTAAAATAATTAAAATCATTTAATTTAATTTAAATTTTTTAAGACAACATATTATTCAAATTTTATTGTTGTGAAGAAGTCTTTGGTATAAAGTTTATTAGAAAAATGAAAAAGAAAAAAAAAATCAAAATAAGACGATGTAAAGGTTTTTCATTTCATTGAAATGATTTTATCCTGAAAGTTAGGAAATGTATTAAAATTTTCGAAAATTTTCTAAAATACCAACTAATGTGTTGTTAAAATATTTAGATGTGTGTACGCATATGTTTACATATATACATGATATAGTTTCTAAACACAATGAAAACTTTCAAGAAATTACCTAATAAAGTAATGTGATGATTTGACATAAATAATTTCGATATATTTTAGAATTTTTTAGAAATTTCAAATAATGATTAATTGATTTTATCAAATATTATTAAAATGAGAAATAAATCAATAAAATATAATCTGAAAGTATAAATGCAATATGTACATATATTCGATTTTATATTAGGACTGAAATAAAGTTTATTAAATAAATAATTTATTACATCTATCTATTTCATTTCAATTTTCACTTTTTTTTAGAAAGAAGAAGGAATAAAAAACAAAAAACAAAAAAAAAAAAAAAATTATAATCTTAGTATATAAGTAATAATTTAACCTGGTAATAATTTATAAAGGTGTATTCATGATGTACAAAATCAAAAAACTTTTGCTAAATTAAATATATTAAACTTTAAGTAAAAGTAGTTAAAAACAACAGAGTCGAAAAAACAAAAACAAAAAAAGGGGAAAAAAATGTAACAAAACAAGTTAATAACTTTGAACGTTTGCATGTCATCTAAAGTTAAAGTTAATTAATGATAGAAACCTCATCGCAAAACTTTATTTTTGTATGATTTTATACATATAATATAGGGGTTTCAATTTTCATGTATAATTTATATAAATGAATATTTCATAATTACATAAAAAATACGAGCATAGGGAATAAATGAAATGTGGTTAGTAAACTTTGAAATAATTTCATAAAAGTTTAATCAATTATTTTGTTTTTATTTAATTTTTTAGAGAATATTTCGACCCATCAACTTAATAAATGAAATAAAGAAAACAAAAAAACAAGTAACAAAGGATTATTGTATACGTGTAGAAAAAAAAGAAACAAAAAATTTTTGAAACCAAAAAAAGATCCTTTTTTACCTTATTATTCAGTTTTTAGATTATATTGTATGTATTTATTATTTTTATTTTGAATTTGATGCTAAGAAGATTATTTTTTCTTAGATCATCTTGTTAAATTTGAATATTTCGTTTTGGTTTGGATATAACAGTTTTGGTTTTAATTGGGGTTAATCGGAGGTGAAAAAGGGAAAATGAAAATAAAAGAAAAATAAAATTTGGTTGATAAGGGAAAAACAAAGGTAACAGAATAATAAAAATAAAAATAAAAAATAAGTAAAAGTTAAATTAATAATTAATGAATAGAATATTTGACTGTTTTGCACTATGAAAACCTTTCTAAAAATGAAAATGAAAAATTTTTTAAGAAATATAAAAAATTTTCTTTTAAATATTGTGTAAAAATCATTAAAAAAATTAACGCTTTACTTTAATTGTGCTGCAAAAGGGATTTCTGTATTTTTTTATTATGTCAATGTTATCATCAAATGCTAAATTGTAGCGTTTAATTTTTGCTATTTACAAAACTCGATTTTTATTGAACATTTTGTCTACTATATTTTGCGGAATTCAATAAGTTCAATAGAAATTTTAAATACTATTATTTCTTATGTTTATTGACGTTTTCTTTAAGTTGCATTCGTTGGAAACAAATAGAGTGAATGCATTATGTGTCAGAATCAGTGTGCATAGAAAAAGATTCAATAGAACAGATTTGATAAAATGTTTTTTTTTTTTTTTAAATTCACAAACGTTTTCTGATTCTTTCAGCTATTTGTCTTTTGATTCTTTTTAAAATCAAATGTCTGTTACCAAACATACGTTCACTTATAAATACATAGGTAACGTATTCACATAAAATTTCATTCAATTGCATTTTAATCCTGTTACATTTATCTCATATCACATAATGTAGAAAATCATACATTGCACATTTTTTGGTTAATCTTTGCATTTGTGGAAAATTGCAATTGTTAATTTTACTTATTTCAAATGGTTTCAGATATTGAAATTATTTGACTTTTTGTTGTTTTTTTTTTACTATTATTGTTATTTTGTGTGTGTATGTTGTGTACTTATTTGTGAATTTGTTCCATTTTATTTTCGAATGAAAACAATTTCAATGATTGTAAAACTTTTGAAAAATTAAAATTTATGTTTTTCATTTTGTTTTTTTTTTTCTTTGTTTTCTTCTTTTTTTTGTGAGAAGTACTTTTGTCATGATTAATGAGAAATAGCCTTCGAGCATCATTTGTAAACTTAAATAAAAAAACAGAATAAAAATTGGAAAAAAAAATGTTTTTCTTTTAAAATGATTTGCTTCTGATTTAAAAAAAAATTGTGTTTTTTTTTTAAATCCCAGTTTTCTTTGTTTGATTTTTTTGTTGTTTATTTTACTTCTGAAAAAGGATATAAAATGACAAAAATATTTATAAAGAATATAAAGGTTTTTCTTTTATATATATTTTTTTTTAAATTTATATTATAATGTATTTATAAATGAACGCATATTTAAAAGTTTGGTAGTTAAATACATTTTAAATACTTTTTATATAAATTTGGGAAATAATTTGATAATGAATTAAGATAAATAACAAATCATGGAAAATATTATGACAAACAAAAAAATTTGTAACATTTTAAAAAATTAGAATAAAATAAAAATGTAAATAAGAAAATGATATAATGACTTTTTTACAAGATTTTCAAAATAAGAAAATGAGATTAGAAATAAATTATGACATAAAGCAAAAATAATGAATTCAAAAATAAAATACACTTTTTGAAAATTTATTCCACATAGCAGAAAATATGCTTTTTAATGAATCGATTTTTGTTACATCAAAAATAACGATGAAAATGAATAACTATGAAAAATTAAAAATGTTCTACACGTCTCATAATAAATTAATCAACACTTAAAACGATAGAAATATTTTCTTCCATATTGAACAAAACATAAATAAAAGCACACAAAATATACATATCTACTGCTTACATATTGTATGATAGAAATATTTTCATTTAAAATATCCGCATTGAATAGAAAATGTTTACGAAAATTTTTTGAATAAATAAAGTCATCTAAATGAAGATAATAAATGAGTATGAATGTTGGTAGCTTTCTATAAAGTAGATAAAACAATATGTATTGTGTGGCACTGTAGGATATTATAGGCAATGTTCAAAAAGTAGGAAAATATCCTACAAATACAAATATTTCAGTATATTTGAGAAATAAAATTTCTTAAAGCAAACAATGAAAAGAATGTTGGGCAAAATAACTTTAGCAAAAAATATGCTTATTTGGGATGTTCCAGAGAATAGGTGTTATGGAGTCCATTGTTTTTTCAAAAGTTCAGATTGCTTTTAGGCAAAAATTACTTTAAAACTGAAAATTAAATTCTTTCAATTTGCATTAAAAATTTTTAAAAGATGAACATCATTGTTTCTGCTTGATTTCAAAAAATTTTGAAAACCAGTACATTTTCAGCTTTAATTTGTATTAGATATGAATATAATGTAAGAAGTGTGTACATCAAAGGATATCGCCATTAACTTAATGTCATATACCTTACATATTTAAAAACTCTTAATTCATGGTATTACAAAAAGGTTGAATTTAAGGTGAGTGAAACTGAGAAAAAGAGTTTAAATCAATCAAAAAAATTGCGGTCTTGACAATCATCTCAGGGCATCTAGTAACATTCTGGGATATCTACATAATATAATACAAACTGTATGAAAAGGTATAGAAATTAATTTAGTTATTTGTGTAATTTTAAATAAAATTTATTAAATTGATATGTACTTAAAATATTAATAAATAAAAAATAAATAATTATTTATATTACCTTTCTTTTTCGCATAATTTAAATTTGAGCTGATTTATAATAAAATATTCTATCCACAGAATAAAAAAAAATTCCTTTTGAAAATGATATATAAAATCAATTTTTTTTTATTGATTAGCTATTTTAAAACAATTTCATAAATTCTATACTATTTCTTTTGTTGAGTTTTATTTATGTAGATTGATTATTTTTAATTTCACTATACATGTGTATAAACAGAAACTAAAATTTAAATTCATTATTTCAATTTCAATAACACAAAATTTTTCATTTTATTTAATTAACATAATTATTCACTTATTTATTTATTTATTTTTTTCTAGATTACTTGTAAACTCATCACTTTAAATTAAAAATTTTTTTTTTAATTAGATAAAATACTTTTGAGCTAAATCTGCAATAAGGATGTATTTTTTTATTTTTTTTCCCTTCTATTCAAATTTGTTCAATTAGCTAAATAAATACGCATATACTGAAAAGAAAATTTTTAATGTGGAAATGATTTTTTTTTTTAAATATATTTTTTTGTTTCTTATTTAGGATAATTTTCTGATGGGATAACAAGTTTTGCAATATAAAAAATTTTATTCTTGAAAACACAAAAACAAAAAAGAAAAATTAATTTATCTCGATTTTAATATTAAAATATATAATATAGAAACAAGAAAAGCTATCAGAAGAGAAATTGTTATTAAACTACCTAAACTTCAATTTTCTACAATAAATATATTCAAGATGATGATAGACAGATTATTATTATATAATGAAAAAAATGAAAAAAAAAAAAAAAACAAAAGCAAAATAAAAGTTGAAAAAGGGTTAAAATGTAAAATACATTTGCTGTTCCTAAAGAACTCTTGAAAAACTTTTTAAAGAAAAATATTGAAAGACGAAAAAAAAAGAAACAAAAATATAAAGTTTTCAACTAAATGATATATTTATAAAACAGTAAGTATCTATTTTTCTCATATTAGAAAGATATTAAAGTTACAGCAATTGTACTGTATGTTTTATACAAACGTTTATATATACATATTGTACAGTGTAAATGCATAGAAATAATACATTCACATACTTTATAGATATATATAACAACATATAGTAGTAAAAGAAGAAATTGTGTTTATTCAACACAGATATGCAATTTTTTTTATTTCTTTTTACAAGTACTAGATGCTCATAAGTATTTTATAACCTAGTTTCATTTCATTTGGATTTCTTCTTTAATTCTTTTTATTTTTTGCTTTCTTTTTTTTTTACTTCAACAAAGTAAAAATATTGTTATATATCTTTTTTTTTTCTTCGTTAGGTTTTTGTTTTGCATTTTGATACAGAAAATAACACATTGTGTACATATACATATATACTTCATATATCTAATGAAGAGTAAAGAAGAAGAAAATATAGAAAGAATTTCATGTGTACACAATCCTCTTAAAACCTTATTTTTACTACAATGTAGCACTGTTATTCTGTATTATATACACATGTAAATAGTCCTATTTTCTTTTAGGTTTTGTTTTTTTTTCTTACTTTTCTTTAATATTGTTGGCATTTTTAAATCTTAGTAGAAATAAAATATGTACACGTAATATTCGTTTACAAAATACCAAAATGTATAGAGAATAAATTTAGTTAAATGAATTTGAAGATAAAATAAACAACATAACATATGTATGTGTATATGAGAAAAATATGTGTAAAATAACAAAATATTGAAGAAACAAGAAAATTCGGTGAAAATTCATGCAAGCATATTATACTCTGTTCTTATAGGAATGAATACAAAATATTATTTCTGTAATATTTTACAACATGAAATAAGTTTTCTTACTGTATTACATTGCCAAAGAATTATCAGTGGAATATTGTGGTAATATAAACGTTATTTTTCAATTTTTAAATAAAAAATTGGAATACAACTAATAGATATACATTTTATAAAATTTTTCGCATATATGTAGATAAATTCGAGAACACATGTATACAAATATTAAATCCTAAATAAGTATGTTTGGTAAATGTATAAATATCTCTTTCATTTAATTATTTTATTATTAGTGTATATTTGGCTCAAAACATTTAAATGAATGAGATTTTCTTCTGTATTTTAGATTTAATGTTATTATTTGTATTTAATAAATTGAATTTACAAAACATTTTCAAACATACATATAGCAATAATAAATATTAAAAATTAATTTGAATAAGGGAAAAAAGGATTGGAAAATGTTTATCGTTTTGTTTATTTTTACAAAATTTTATATAATAACTTGTATACATACATCTAAAGCTAGAAATGGTTTTAATACGAAATTATCTCTAATCAATTATATGAAAAAAAGAAAATTAATTTCTCATTAAAAACTAAATGGAAATTTATGAAAATTTTTATAAAAGAAGAAATTAAAATTAAAATATAATAAAATAAATTTAATGATAATTATATGTATAAATATTCATGTTTAATCAATAAACCAAAATAATTTCTAATATTACTTTATTGCATATCAATTATTCAAAATAATTCATGAGTAAAATTTAATGATGGAAAAGGTTCATAAATTAAATCACATTAAAAAAAGTAAACCATAAAAAAAAATATGAAAAAGTTTTTCTTTTTATTAAAGAAATTAAAAACATACAAATGAAAAAGGGAAAATTCAATTGAATATAAGAATGATTCTTTATTTTTTTGTATTCATTATTTTTATGAATAATCTTTGTTTCTATACAAATTTTAAATAATTCTATTTATTTATATCTCATTAAATGATTGAAAAAATTTAATTAATTTTAAGTCGATTTAATTAATGTTTAAATAATAATAACAGGAAATTTAATTAAATTCGTTTAATTTTTATTTTTTTATTTTTAGAAAATTGCAATCGATACATTAATTTCAATTAGTACAATTAAAAAGAAATTAAATTAAATTAAAAATAAAATAATGCTTTAGATATGTAAATAACAAAAAATAATTGATAATCAATATCTAAGAAAAACGTAAAGAATAAAACGAAAAATTATGGAGCAGAAAAATATTTGTACGAATTGGGAAATATTTTTAATAATTTTGATAGTATTAGTCCTTGGTATAGAATTATATTTGCAATTTGTAATTTCAAAAGTGCTGTAATAAGAAATTTATATTTCTATATTAATTTCTAAATTGAAAAAGAAAATATTTAATTAATTAAAAGATCTTTTAATTTTTATTTAAATGTAAAGAAATATGAATGAAAAAAAAAAACAAAAATCTTTTCAATTATCATTATTTCATTATCATTATTATATTCAATATTTTGATGTCCATTATCGCCATTATTACAACATAAAGTGATTTATATTAATGTTAGTACATTTACATATTGTGTGTATGAAGAAGCACATTTGAATAAAATCAAAGCACAGTGTATAATAAACTGTAATATAAATTTTTATAAAAAGGGTTTCATGGGGTTAAATTATATGTTTATAGGCACTTTTTGTATTACTATGCTGTTCATACATACATACATATACATTAAATAAATTTATTTTTATTTTTCTGACTTTTTCATGATTATTTACATATTTTCATCCATTTCGCTTTTATTATTTTTATTTTATTATAGTGTATAAAATGTATAATATTTTTTTCTTTTCTACATACATATATTTTTCATGAATAATGTTTTTTTTGGTTTATGATTTCCATTCATTTCCTTTTTTACACCACTATTTCTATGAAATATACCATATAAACTGATATAAATATATATGCATATGAAAAGACGAACGAAATGTATTTTCCAACAATTTTTTTTTTTTTATTTTCACAAGAACTTCATATTTTAATATACGAGTACACAACACAATACATAAAAGTATAGAATTTTCACATCACTACATTATAATATATTTATTCATAATTTATTTATTATTTTTTTTTATTCCATACTTTGTTTTTTTTTTTTTTTAATTTTTTGTTCATGTTCCAAAAGAAATACATATCGTACGCATATATAAAACTAATGATATTTTATATAAGTTCGTGTACATTTGTGTACATCACAGTATAATAATGATAATGATGATGAAGGATAAAGTTTAAAGAACACATAAGGATATATGGTAGGATAAATATTAAAAATAGCAGGGGGTGTAATAATATTTACGTTAGTATGTAAAGTATACGCATAATATGTGAACAATTGAATATATAAAAAAAAAAATAAATAAATAAAAACAGTAACAAAAAAGAAATATACGTGAAAAAATTATTAGAAAATCGAAGAAAATTATATATAAACATACATACATACATATATGAATAGGAGTAAAATGTTAAGCGATGCGGTTAATTTATATTATTAAGGATAAAATAAATTTTCTTTTTCATGTACTGAATGTATTTTTATTTTTGTCGTATTCTGTACATAACATTTTTATGTACGTTGTACTTAAACTCATACACATACATATATAAAATAGTATGTGTATACGTACATATATTGTATAAAATGTATATGTACCTTAACTAGGTTGAATATTAACGAGTTTTGTGCGTTTATAAGTGAAATAAGTTTTTTCTTTCTATTGTTTCACATACCACATACATACGTGTTGTTACTTTTGTTTTTATTTTTTATTTTTATTTTCATTTTATTGTACGTTATCCGTCTGTTTATTTATTGTAATTTTCAAATAAAAATTTATTTTTTTATTTTGAAATTATTTTTTGTATCATGCATTTACACTTTAATCACAGTTTTTAAAATATTTATACATAAAAGCCAATAAAAAAACAACAAATATGTGAAATAAAATTATTTTTAAAACAAATATTGCAAGTAATATAATCCTTGTATATTATTAATTTAGAAAAGTAAATGAAAATTATAATAAGTGCATTTTTATGCACATAAGGATAAACAGAAGAAAAACGGACAAAAAAATTATATACTCAAGGAAAACAAAAATACTTCTATATGGTAAATAATAACTAATTACTTCCTTAATTGAGTGCATACCTGCACATAAAACAATAATACGATATTTAATTCTTAGATAAAAATAAAACAAAAAATTAAATTGTAGTAATTTATTCCATTACTATAATGTCACATTTAATTTTTTCATTTTCATATCAACAAACAACACATTAATGGTAACAAAGGACGGATGGATGGATATAAAGTATGCATAACATGTATGTACAATATAGATGCGAATGTAACGAATAATAAATAAAATATAAAAACTTAGTACATACATGCATAGTATATAAAATCTATTATTCAAAAATAACAAAAGTATAAAAATAGAAGCAATTTTTTTATTATACCATGTTAAATTATTATACATGTGTGCGTACATATGTATAGTCAAATGTAAAAAATAAGAAAATGTGTTTCATAAATAAAAATTATTATTAACACGTGAACAAATATTATAAAAAAATTACACTTTTGCATGACATGCAAAATGAAAATGTAGAACAAAAAAAAAAAAGAAAAAAAGAAAAGAAAAACACCAAGTAGAAATAATTAAAATATGATATGCTGTATGTACATACATTCGTATTTTTATTACATTGAATAAATCGAACTTTTTTTTTAAAGTATAAGAATTTTATTTTTAAACCAGAAAAAGTAGATTCGAAATATTAAAAACAAAAATAAAGTTATTTGAATTTTTTTCAGGTATCCTTTTTTTAACGTATACTGGACACAGATAATAATTGTTGGGTTTAAAATTGTTTTTCAAATAAAAAAAAAAATAAATAAATAGATGAATTTAAGAATTTAAAGTTGAAAAAAGGAAATTGAATTTCATAAACAAATTTTAAAAAAGACAATAATTCAGTTTTGTACAATTAGCATTTCTATGAAAAAAAAAAAAAAAAAAAAAATTGGAGTAAAAGAGATTAAAATTCGAGTAATTAAATAAAGTATCAATTTACACCAAATTTGATTAGAATTAAAATTATGATTGATTCTACAATTTTTTCATTATGATATTTTGTCCACTTTTAAAAAATTTCACTTTTTTAATAAAAAATAAA
This sequence comes from Anthrax anthrax, assembly GCA_963971155.1. Taxonomy (NCBI): domain Eukaryota; kingdom Metazoa; phylum Arthropoda; class Insecta; order Diptera; family Bombyliidae; genus Anthrax; species Anthrax anthrax. Next base: position 28,245,521 of record OZ020119.1, read on the forward strand.
AATTTTTTAATTTACCTAAATTTAATTAATATAATTTTTAGAAACGTATAGAAAGATAAAACACAAAAACAAACAATTTAACGTATTTCGATTCTAATTTTTTTAAATATTTTTTATCCTTTTATCTTTTTTTTTTTTTTTTTTAAATTTATCAAAATTTTTTTTCTACAAAATTACAATTTTTTTTTAAAGTTATTTTCCTGTTTCTTTTTTTCTTCACGCGATTATCCTGTTGATATCGTAACGGCGGTAGTTTAGATCTGAACAATAGAAAGCTTCAAAACCGACTGTTTTTAAGGTAAAAAGTTTTCATCAAATTCACATGATATGCGGATATAATCAGAAATAATTTTTCTCACAGAAAATTTTCATATCACACATAAAATTTTAGTATTTATATAATAACGTACACATACTTGTAGTATTTTAATATTAAATGTATTACATACAATAAAATGTGATATATAAATGAAAAACGCATACTCACCCCTGTAAAGAAAATAATCAAACAAAATTACAATAACAACAACAACAAACGAAAAGAAAATTCATTAAGGTGGGGAAATTAAATACAAAAAAAAAAAAAACAGAAAAAAAAACGAAAAACACTGCCTTTGATTTTTTTCGTCTTCTCTAAAAGGTGTGTATACATACTTATGTTTTATGCTTTTATATTATTGGTAATTCTTGTTAAAAATATAAAAAGACCTAAAGTACATGAGTACTTAAATTAATCATCTGATTTTTAACATAAACATTTTCTATTTTATTAATAAGAAAACTTTGTTTTACAATAAATCTTTAAGAGAAAGTTTTATAGATATGTAAAATGCGCATGTATCATGCACGATCGTAAATGCAATTCGAAGGAGAAAAACATCGAAAAATGAAAGCTTTCATTATTTAAAAAAAATTTTTTTCTTCTTTTGAGGTTGATTTGTATTTAATGTGTACTTGTGTACGTTTGTTGTATTGCAGTAAATTATGTTAATGTACATTAAAATTGTATTTATACGTGTGTCAATGTTTGTCACATTTTTAAAATGTTTTATTTTGGTAGTGACATGTATACTACTGGTATTACATATGTACATATTATACTTATTATTAATATGTATGAAATGCGATGTCTGTTTTTTTTTTGTACTATTAGTTATGTTTTATTCTTTTACATACATTACTATTTTATTTTGATTTTGATTGACATGACTACTTATTCATGTACATACATACATTATAAAAAAGATCAAAATTTTGAAAAGTTAAGTATGTGAAGATACGTGAAAGAATTTTACAAGACTGATATCTTTACAGTTTACAGTACGTATACATGATAAGTTATGTTGATCGATTTTGTTATCCATAATTAATTTTTGGATTTTCATTTCAAAAATATGAAAAAAAAACGATTTATATTTTTTGTATTTTTTTTCCGTTTTCAATAAATGTACTGAATTTTAAGTGATTGTTTCCAATTGAGTGGAAATAACAAGAGGTATAGCAAAATGTTACAAGAGGTTGTTTTCTTGGAATATTAAGTCTAGTAAAATTTTTCTACAAAATTTCTCTTACATACATATGTACATTTTGAAAAAGTTCAAAGGTTGTTGGTTTCTTATTCATTCATTACATTAAATCTTTGATATTTTGTCATTATATATACACATGATTTTGAAAAAAAAAGAAAACAAACTTAAAATTTTGAATTTTTTGCTTGATTTGTTTAAATCTACTTTTTGATTTATTCGTTTTATGAAAAATGATTGTCATTGTGATTAAATATACACAATTTTCATTTCATCATCACATCATTAAACGTGAATAAATATATTTAAAAAAGAAAATTTTATTTTATTTTCTATTCTATTTTAAGCAAAATAAAATATAATAATTTTTGTAATTTCGGGAAACAATATTTTTGACTTTGAGATTTTATGCATAAAAAGAAAATTTCACTGAATTAAGTTACCAAAGTTAAGCTCAATTTTTCTTTTCGTTCTTTTTTTCTGTGTTAAATCAAAGAATTTTCATTTTTTCTTTATAAAAAACCTAATCAGAATATTTTCGATTTAGAATGTAGTTTATGTATATGTATCTTCTCGTTTTAAATATATACATATGTACGTGCCTGTCCACGAAAAAAGTTATTATAGTGAGTTCTTAAAGATCTCAATACCATCCCGAAGTTAAATTTAATATTTCACAATGCAAATAATCAAAACGGCAACATCGCATAAAGTTTTATAACGTGTTGTTAACGTATCTAATATTGTATAATATTTATATCAAAATCAAAATATTACAACATAACAAAAATTTCTTTGACTTTTTGGAACTCACTATATATTAAGTTGAAATCAGAAAAGGTAACAAAAGCAAAAATGATAAAATTTATTATGTATTGAGAACTACAAAGTTTTATTTTTGTACATTGCGTGACAATCTAGAAATCTAATTGTATATTTTTGTTTTTATTTATGAACTTTTATTTCCTTTTGACTTGAAATATGATATGAATAAGTGGAATATGAATTGAATATTACAGTATTAAATGATTTCAGACGGATGTATTTCTTTTTAAATATTAGAATAAGTTTTTCAATATTGTACGCGTGTATACGTTGTGTAGGTGTAAATTATATTATAATTCTAGAAAAAACAAAAATGGAATTTGATTGTTAAATTTTGATTTATATAGAAGTTCTTGTTTCATTGGAAAAATAAATACTACCACTTTTATTAGAAAAGTAGCAAATTTAGAAATTTTACAAATTAATCAGATAGCTTTATTTTTCAATATATACGAATAGGTATTTTAAAATGAAACAAAGGAATTGTTTTTAAATACTAAATTTTTCGAATTTTTCCTTTTCTTGGCGTTGTATTACAAAATCTAAATTCATTAATGGGAAAATCCATTACATATCTATGATATACAACAAGCATATGTATCTTATGTTACATTTAAACTTTGTTACACTATCCCGCATCTAAAGTACGTATGTAAAAGTATTATTTTGATTAAGGATTAATGATTCTTACAAACACCATTCGAATTTTATCAGTAAAGAATTTTATTTAGAAAATCTTCAGAGACATTGTCAAATTTGAAAAGATACATAAATACGTACATTACGAATTAACGAATCATATATGTATGTATACCGCATGCAATCAGATTAGATTACAATTTAACAATTTGATAAAACAATAACTGTAACAAATTCATATCTATTTAAAAGAAAATGTAACAATTTTAGAAAAAAAAAAAAAATCAGATTTACTATGTAAAATGAAAATTAAATTTCTATTCTTTTGCATGTGGATAAGAAGTAAAAGATAAAAACTATACACACACGAAATATATACAAGTATGCAGTATCTTTCAGGGTATATAGTGATAAAATGTTTATTATTCAAATAATGTTCAAATATTTTATATGATAAGATAGTAAATAGATTTTCTGCTGCAGTTATTGAACTGTTATTGTCACACATGTATTGTACCATTGTACATAAGTATCTGCAATTGTAAAATTTTTTTTTCTTTCCAACTATAGTTTCATTTTAAAATAAAGAAAATTGTAATAAAATAAAAAAGTTTCATATTTGTAAAAGAAAAAAAAAAAAAATAAAATAAAATAAAATATTTAACAAACAGAGATAAATAAATACTTCATATGTAATGTTAAAATATGATTTTTTGTAACGTCTCAATTTCTAAAAGAGAAATTCACAAACTATATGCATACTGCACAAAATTATGAGCATGTATTTTTGAAGTTATGAACATAAGTTTATAAAAACATATCCACATATACATACATATGTTTATAAATGATGTTATCAGCTTGTAATTTGTGATCACATCATACCAAAATTTTTATTACTTTGACAGAACATTAAATTGAAAAATACATAAATTTTGGAAACTTTTCTATCGTTACATTTACAACGAATATAGTTGAAAATATTAAAGATTTTATAACTTTTTGTTAACCATTTTTGTTTGCATATACGTATGACCATAAATTCTTACGTATGACCGTAAATTCTTTTTTAATGTTTTTTGCACTCAGTTGTCAATTTTAGTAAATTTAAAACGTTTCTTTTGTAACAGACAAATGTTATATGTATTTATTTTCTGACTTGAAAGAGTATTTATACTATTTTGAAAACGAAAACCTAACGAGTAAAAATTTACCCGGAAAATTGTGACGTAGGAGTAAATAACAAATACAATTCTATATATAAACAATTATTATAATTGAATATAGACGGTTTAGTAGTCTGAAAACGCAAAGTTATTTTAAAAAGTTTTGAAATCAATAAAATTTTTTCATTTATATTAATTCTAGGTTTTTAAATTTTTATTATTAGTTTTTTACTTTTTTTTTTTTTTTTTTTTAAATCATTACAAATCCAATAATTCAAGAATAAATAATTTTATATTTTATTATTCATTTATTTGTTTTTTTTTTCCTTTTTTTTCAATTATTTCAAATCGATCCAAAATGAGAACGTTGTAAAAGCTTTTTATTTAATTTTTCTTTGTTTTTCTACTTTTACTTTGTCGGGTAATTGAATGTACAGCATACATACAGTATTTATAAACTTTTTCATGAGTAGATATTAATATAAACAAAAAAAATCAATTCAATTTAAACAAAATTATATAAAAAACTTTTTAATTTATTTTAATTGTAAAATTAAAATTTTATTTTCAATTTAATGTTATAAACCTTTTTTCTCCATTAATTTTTCATTGTTTTGTTTCAATATATTTTGTATGCATGTACATTTGAAATGATAAATCAATTACAAGTTGAATTATAACAGAAATTAAAGTATACAATGTATAAAATAGCTATCGAAAAATAAATATTTCAAATAATTCAATTTTATCAAAAATACGATATTAATGTGAATAAAATTTAATTTTCAATTTAATGAAATTTTCTTTAATTGTTTGTTTAACATCAAAATTGAAATTTTGTTTAATTTTTCTAAACTATTTTTCTAGAAATAATTTATTAATTTGATTTTTGCTTTAATTTTTCTAGGTTATTTCAATCATTTTTTTTTAAACAATTGTGTGTGTTTATTTTAATGGACACAAGTTATTAATTTTAAAAATACAATACTAAAAAAGAACTTTCAAATTCAAACCTTAAAATAAATGTAATAAACAATTACTTTATTAATATATAAAAAAAATATGAAATTTTAATTAATTCATTAAAATAATTAAGAAAACATTGATCATATTAAAATTTTCAGTATCATATTTTCTATTTAATATTCTTCAATATAAAATTATTTTAGTGGAAAATTTTTTGAATCCATAAGAAAGTTTATTATTGTTAAAAACATATTAAAGAACAAATAGAAAATTTTATCCTGTTAATTGTTTTTTGTCCTTTGTATTGTATCTCCTAATAAATGTATATTCTATATGTACGTATATTCTGTATACATATTTTCTTGTTGTATATTTTTCTGTATTGTCCCTTTATTACATAATTTGAAATCATGTTTAATTAAATTATAAATACATAATATAAAATATTAAATAAATATTAAAGATAAACGATCTATGAAATAATAGAAATTAAATTTCACTTATAAAATGAATATCATACAATTTACAACATAATAGTAAAAATTAATGAAGAAAATTATTTTAATTTCTTGTTTTAGTTCATTTTATATGAATCCACGTAATAAATGGTATTCAAATGTTAAAAAAGCTTTAAGGAATATAAGTTGTTAATATCTATTACATACGTTATTATAACATGCAATTTAGGGAATGAAATTAAATAAGAAAAAGGAATTGTATAAAATTAAAAAAAGAAAATCCAAACAAAATACGAAAAACTTAATTATTACATAATTAGGATTAAGTATCGGCTTAAAAAAATGACTTAACAAAAATTCAGTATAAAAAATACAAAGTAAATACATAATACACTTTGAAAGTCAATAACAAAAAATAAAAAAAAACGAAAACAAAAATTTTTTTTTTCTCTTTGTATTTCATTTTGACTTGAATAAAAATTATATTCAGTTAACGAAGCAGAACTAAAAGCATCCAATATCAGAGAACATTTTGTGAATAAAATCTTTGTCATATAATTTTGATGAGTTTCTGTAAACAGCAAAAAACGAAAAGATACATACATAATATGTATGTATGTATGTACGTGTACATATGACTTAATAATAAAAAATAAAAATAAAAAACTTCAAACAGAACAACAACGGTACATTTTGGAATTTGGAAAATTCTTTGTTCCTGAAATAAGAAAAACAGAAAAAAAGATATTTGTTGTTGTTGTTATTACCATTGTATCTTGTTTGAATGGTTTAACTATCACATTGATATACAAAAATGCTGAAAGTGAAAGAAAGCAAAAGAAATTGTATGGAAAACAAAAAATGGAAGAACAACGTGTCTACAAAAAAATTTTTTTTTTGATTACTTTACTGTTATAATTTAAAAGAGTGAAAATTTAGTTAATTCTACATTCCTTTTTTTTTTTTTTGGATCTTGAAATTTTGTTTTTTATCTCTTTATCTATTCACATATAATTTTCTGTTGGAAAAGATATAATTAAGTTATATTAAGTCTCTTAAAAAGATACAAAAAAAAAAAATATTAGACATTCAGCCTGTTATAAATAAAAGTATGTCTTTATATTTTCATTTAATTAAGTTTTTGTGGGATATACTACAAAAAAAATATCCTCTTGCCATTATGTCTGGATTTTGTTACTTTTTAAATTAAATTTAGATATGAAAAGACTTCACAGTCTTATGTATGTAAAAGAGAATTCGATACATTCACTTGTATACAAGATTTATTCTGATTTTTAATTGAAAATTAATGAATGCTTTTAGATTCTTTTATTTTTATTTAATTTTATTATTTGAAAAGTTGTTAAATTCTTCTTGGAGAAAAATATTTAAAAAATAAACCATGTGTGTACTTATACAATGCTCTCACATGTGTCTAACCAATATTGTTTATTAAAAAAGTTTCACTCAATTTCTTTTATTTATTTTTTATTTTTATTTTTTCAATTTTCTTGTGCAATTTCTGAATTTTTTTTTTTTTTACTTTATATTTTTGAATGTACATACATTTTTTAATGTACAGTAAATTTCTTGTGTGGTAATAAAATTTTAAAAATAAATAATATAATACATTATAATGTAAAAATATTTATTTGTTTAAAACAAAAGCTACATTTACTTGTATAATTTGTGGAATAGTTTTGTGTAATTCTTGATGGTAAAGTTTTTGAATGGTCGAAAGTACTTACATATGTACATACGAATTTTGTATGTACATGAAATAATATTGTATAAAATTGGTAATTTTGCTTATTGCAAAATTTCAAGTATAATGTAATTGGTGTAAACTTTGTTTAATAAACTTTATGTAATGAAAAAATCACATGCACACAAACTTCAACCTCAAAAAAGAAAATCTTGTTAGAATTTTTTTTTTTAAAGAAATTTTGTGCAGTAAATAATAAAAAATATACATAAAAATGTATTTACATTTTGTTTAGTTTGTTTTCTTCTAAATTCAGAATATGTACCTGTATTTTGAGTATAATTTTCTACTAAAAGATAATTGATATTTGCAAATATCGTTTTGAATTCAAAAAACAGTGTAAATAAAATTTTTCAAATTTTCCACTTTAAATTTTAATGTAGACAATTCAAAAAGAATTCTTTAAAAAATGAAAATAAAATTTATTCATTTATACAAAAAAACAAACAACAAATATTTAAATAAATAAAAATGTATATTCGCAAAACAGTTATTCCTTTTACATTCAAAATTTAAAATTCTAGTATTTCAACAACAAACATAATCGATACTATTAAATTTTATTGGAATATTCATTTAAAATATTATTCTGTAATTTAAATTTTTAATTGTTCTTATGTCTCAATTAAGTACTATCTTTGAAAAAATCAACATGCTTTTAATTACCATAATAAAAAAAGATAATCTGTGTTAAGTATTTATAACATAAATCACTGTGATACGATTTTAATTTTTTTTATTCAGGTTGTATTTTCTTTTCTCGTTTGTATGAATGAAAATGGAAATATGTACGTTACGTTATTTCTATAAAATGTATATTGTCTATAAAATCATTTTATACATTAATTAAAATTCAAATTTATACTTCTCACCTTTAGCTTTTTAGTCATTTTTTTTTTTAAATATTTTTTTATTGTATAGTGTACATATTCTTATACTGTATGTATGTTTTTCTTTTTATTTCTACCTTGTTTAACATAAATTTGCATGTAATCCTTGAAAAGCTATTTATATCCTTTCTGGTTAAAATGAATCAAATATGTATATTACATTTCAATAAAATTGTCTAATATTACTACTACACTGAAATACGTTATAATATTATTTATGCGATATAAAACTACACACATACTCGTATGATTTACATATAAGTGGGTATATGTACGTGTGAATACTGACGGTAAGGATAAAATAGGGTTTCCTACTCGTTTTTTGATTTAGTTTTGTTGAAATGAAATATATATTTAAAGATTTTGATGATGTGTAATAAATAAAACAGGAAAATAATTTAAATTTTTTATTATATCATTTTATTTAAATGAAAAGTGTACCTTTCTATATAATAGATTTAATAATTTTCATAACAGAAATTTCAAAGAATTATTTCGAAGAATTATTTCGTTTGTTTTTTTGTCTGAAGAAATGTTAATATACAACTACTGTATTATATTTATTAAATGAATTAATTATTTTAAGGTATCATGTGCAATGCAATTAATAAATTTTCCTTTTTAATTTTTAAATTTTTTATTTTCATTAAAATTCTACCATAATATCAATTTTATAAATAAAATTGGGAAAACGTATATAATTTATACAAATGTATGTTTTTTGTTTAAAATTTTATGTTAATATGTTTGTTATTCTTTTAAAATTTTTATATGTGATGATTGAGTGTTACAAAACACTCAGTTTTAAATAAGCATGAAATTTAAAATGAATACACATGTGTATTTTATGTAATACCTAATTGTGTAAGATTTTGTTTCCGATGTTTTTCCTTTTTACAGTAACTTTTTGTTTTATACTTTTATAGCTTCAAGCTAAATACATACTTATATGTATATACGTATGTACCTTATACACGTATCTTAAGGTTACATGCGTACATAACACATTCCTACACGTAAATGAAATGTAAGAAATTTTCATTTTGAATTTATTAGTACCTAAAATAATAAAGGAATTGTTTTGTGTATATCTTTAAAGTAATTTAAATTGATTATTATTTATTGTTTTAAAACAAAAAAATTTTTAAATTTTATAAATTTAAAAGTCTTATGATCTTTTATGAAGAAAATAAAATAAAATTACCTTTTACACACTTACATGGTTGTATGTAATTAAAATATTAAATTAATTTTCCAATAAATACATATGAATAAGTAATGTGTAATCAGGTGTAAAATTTTGTTGGTAATAAAATTGATTGATTTGAATAATTATGATAAGATTATAATGTATATAATTAGAATATATTGATGAATTTGTTCACATAATGTTGCATTATTTATTGAATTAAAATTATCAATCTATATAATAGACTCAAACTCAGAACAAAATGTGCTCTTAATATTCAACTATTTTATTTGAAATCATTATGCATAATATAGTAACCCTTTACTATAGAGAATTTCTCTATAATGCTCGTATGTACAATATGCATATAAAATATTTTCCTGTATAATTATATATGTGTATGTAAATATGTATTTTTCACATGATATGATATGATTTTCTAAATATAATATGTATTTGCTTTGTATAATCATAATTACAGGTGATTTCGTTATATATAAACATATTATACGCACGAATTACAATTTGCTCGTTGTTCGTATATGCACTAGAACTTTTATTTTACAGATATGTACATATGCATGCCATGTAGTGCAAACAACATATTATGGTTTTACTTTGATAAACAGAATTTACGTTACAGTAAGTGTAAAATAAAAATGATTAATTTACTTTGAATGTAGATAATTTTTAATTAAAAAAAAAAAAAAAAATTATAAAATAAAATGAAAACATAGATAGAGAAAAATAAATTAAAAAACTTTGTTTGTTAATATTTTTAGTATAAATGAAAAATTTACTCAACTGAATACACGTTTATGCATAAAATTTATTATTTATATATTTAGTATGGTATGTTAATACATGTTAACGTTTTATATATTTTTTTAACATATACATAGATAGTCTATGTAGATTAATTCATATGTGAATAAGCAATTTTCTACGTGCTATATAATATACAAACATATACTACATGTTTTTTTAATTTAAAGCATTCTCTTGTTCAGCTATTTTCCACCTCATTGTCGATGATTTAATGTTTAAATCGATTTTCCTTTTATTTTTTTTTTTTGTAATTCTGTTTTCAAATCGTTAAGTTCATATATACATATATATACAAAGGTTGAAAAACTGATTTTATTCAGATATTATAAACATTTATACAACATAAATGTATACACCTATACATAATCATTATTTATAAAAATATATGAAAGAAAAAACCCGTTTTTTCCATTTTTCACAAATTTTTTCGACATACGTACATATGTATGTCATATATACATACATACATATGTATATTACATTGTGATTTTTGAATGATGTTGACAAAATTGAATTCCATTGTAATTCAATGGAGAAAAAAAAGAAAACACAATATTTTTTTAACTTATCAACTTACTATGTCAAAATTCATGTTATAAATAATGATTACGTATAAAAACATACATACAATACTGCTTAAAGCGTTAAAGCCTTTTTTTTGTAATATAAATCCTATAACTCAAGACGAAAAGGATTTTACTTTTGGCGATATGTAGATTACACATGCAAATAGAAACCAAAAAATTCGATATTATTGGAAAATGACATGAAAATATATGATTATAGTCAAAAAGAAGTGGAATAGATTTGTAAAAAGGTGAAATAAATAAAAAAGTCATTTTTAACGTTTTTCACTTTTATGTCATTCACGATAATAACAATTTAGAGAATTTAATTTTTATATCAATTTTTATTGTTATTTTCAAATTAAAAATAGAATTATTTTAAATTAAATTTTTTATTTTTTTTATTTTCTTCATTAGATATTAAATTAGATTCTTTTTAAGAATGCATATTGCAAATTTCATTTGAAAGAAAGAACAAAATTTGTCGCTTTTTCTCGCTAAAATAATTCTCATATCAACTATAAATGTATGAAATGTATGTTACCCAAATAAAAGAATAGATCGATGGTAGTTGGTGGAAGCATTCTTTTTTTGTGATATTTAAATTTTTTCGTTGTCGTTGCTGTCACATCATTAACGTGTATAATCCCACCATAATCCTATCTCTACCACATTTATAGTATATTGTATGTTTATCCCGTCTCTTTTAACTAACAATGTATTTCAATGAAAATTGTTTTTTTTTTCGTGTGCATTCATACAAAGTGTATATTATGTATGATATATCGTAACATAAAATATATCTGGATAAATACATGAATACGTATAATTGTATTTTCTTGAAGTATATCAAAAAATGTTCTCATATTTTTTCTTTTTTTTTTTCTTCGTAGACAACGATACCACAGTCAGTTATGTAGATTTTCATCTTGTAAATTTATTTTCCTTTTTTTCCTTTTTAACACTCCACTTTTAAAATACTTGTTAAATATTTTACAATGTTTTTTTTTATTTTTTCTTTATTATTTATACCTTGAAGGAAGTATAAAAAATATTCCTAGAAACATTTTGAATTTTTCGTCTTACAAAAAGAAAATGAAAAACTTTAAAAAAAAATCCTAATAGTTAATACAATCACATGGTGACGTTGATGATGTTACCGATGAGGATGAATGAAATTATAAGCATAATTGGATGATGAAGATTATGACGTCAAATTTTTTGTTATTTTTTATCATGTTTCACACATAAATTTATTTTAAGTGTAAAATTCTTAATATATTTAAGATAATATCACAAACAAGAAATGAATAAAAGTGAGAATAACAAGAATTTTCTTATCATTTTCATTTTTATCATATTTTAACGACACCTCTTTTGTTTCTCTTTTTGTAAAATAAAATTAATAAATTTCATAAAAGGTGATACATTAAATTTAATAAATTTTTAAAATAACAAAAATGATGAGAAAACTATAAAATAACATTAAATTGTATAAATACATAAACCTATTATATACGTGTGATACATACAACAATATTTACTTTCGCAGAATATATTTACAAAAGATTAAATCAAATTAAAATGCTGTAGTACACTACAGTACATACGTTCTACATAGTTAATTATATTTTTTGTATAGAATTTTTGCTTAAATTTATAACGTTTAAGTTTATTTTCGTCATTATATTTTTAATAATTTTTTTAAATGATAAAAAAACAGAAAAAAAAAGTTAAACTATTATACATATACGAGTATGTTGGGTATTTATACATATTATAGGTATTCTTCAGCAGACAAGCATTATAATTAAAAATATTTGTTTACTTATTGTCCTTTCATATGAACATTTGCATTAATCCCTTTTTGTACATACGATACAACGTTATATTACATCTTTTGTATCTGAAAAACTGTAAGTATATATACGTAATATGTAGCCACATTCAAAAATTTTTAATTAAAATTTATTAATAAAAGGATGAATGTTATAACAATTTTCTTTTATGCTTTTAATAAATACAATATGCAATTTTTTAATATTATGGTTAAAGGAACGATTTAAAAGAGGAAGAGAAAAAAAATTTACGTTTAATATAAATGACTACAAGCATAATTTTATGTGGTAATTTTCATTATCAACAGTTGTTTTTAAGTCAAATACAACATTTTGAAATATTTCATAGAAATGTTAATTTGAAACACAGAAATATAAAATTTTCAGTTTTGTTTTGAGTAAGATATTGAATTTATTTTTACTACATAAAAAATTTTAAAATTGAACATTTGAAAAAAAATCAAAAATTTCTTAACGAATTTCTTGATTCTTTGGATTTTTCGGTATTTAAGAATGATTTATGGGTACGTATTGTGGAAAATTATTTTAAACCAAATATTTTTTGCAGATACCTTGCGTTTTCAATTATGAAAAAAGGGAATTACCTTTAAAATGAACCTTCAACTAAATTATAACAATAAATGAATATTATTTACAAAAAACAAAAAAAAAAAAAAAACATAGAATTACGAATATAATTTCTGTTTTTTAGATTGTTTTTCATTGTCATCTTCTATAAAATACAAAGCCGTTATCTCTAGTGAATATATGATATTTACTATGTACGTGTATTTTAAATTAAACACATACAAAAAAAAACTTTAAAAACAGAAGAATACTGCAATGCGTTTAAATACATAAAAAAAATTATTATTTACAATTGAAATCATTTAAATTACTTTCGTATAAATGAGAAAAATAAATTATATTTTATGACATGAAATTTAACAAAACAAGAATTTGTTTTTCTTTTTTTTTTGTCTTTAAATTACAACTTATGAGCAGCAATAAATTTTATTCTTTTATTTGTCAAGACAAAAAACGAAAAAAAAAACAAGTTAAAACAATTTTATAATATTTTGTATTTTGTTTTTAAATTTAATGCATGCTTAACTTTATTTCTACTCAATTATCATAATCAAATCTCGAGGGTAAGTTAGAAATTAAACTGGGGGATTTGAGACCAAAAATATGACAAATTCCATAATACATACTTATTATAAATATCAAAAGGTCTACCATATTTAAATTCATGGAAAAATTATCTTTTCCTTTTTCTTTAGTAAAAAGAAATGATGTCGTTATTATTTTTTATTTATTGGATAAAAACTCATTGTAGAAGAAATACCATAATTTTCTCAATTTTTTAAACTATACACATTATATATAAATGAATTATTTCTTTCCATGAAACGTGCATTTTTCTCAATGTAAAACAATATTATTGGTGTTTTAATTTATAGTTAAAAGATATTTCCTGCTTTAAATTTAAATTGTTCTTTTTAATGAATACGAATATGTATGTATATACTACATCTGTGGCTTTCTAATATAAAACAAATAAATAAATAATATCCTTGTAAGTATTCGCCTTCTGCAATTGATCTATTTTTCAGTCTATCGTTTTTCTATGAATGACCTCATTATAATCCTTACACACATGTACGTTATGTTACATACAAACTTGAAAGAAAAAACGTAAAAGAAAAATTTTTATATAGGAAAAAAAAAACATTTTTTATATATTTTTTCTTTTCATGCAAACATGTGTGTTCATCATGGTATTGAGAATATTTAGAGCAATTTGTACTTCATTCGGAAATTGCATTACTTACAAATACAGCATGTATTCATGTACACATGGTAGATACATACATATGTATGTATATTAGTATAAACTAAGAAAATGAAGTGACGTGACATGAATTTGAAAATATTTTGTATTCACATGAATTTATCATAAAGAATGAATGTAATAATATTAGGTGAAAAAAAAAAAAGACAATGTAAAAAAAAAAAATGGAAGGAAAAATCTTCTTGAGAAAATGATTGAATTAAAGTGTAATAGAATTGATATTAAAGAAATACGTAATTTATTTGAATAATACTGTAAAAAATTAGAATATTTTTTACATATTTGCATTGTATACATATGTATGTATGTTTATTAAGAATAAAATAAATTTGAACAGAAAAAAACAATTTCATTTACAACTAATATTCAGATTTGGTTTTCATCGTAAAATTCTACATTTTTAAAATTGTTACATTTTAAACTAATTTTTTATGTTTACACAATAAAAACAATATATAAATTGAAATATAAATACATAACGATAATGAAAACTAATTTGAATTTTAATTAAAAAAAGCAAAAAAATTAACGTATATTTATCCTGGTTGCATGCATAGAAACAAAATGCATAAATTATTTTCTATCATAACTGAAATAGTAAACAAAAGGAATTCTTGAGTGTATAATTTAAAATTTTTCTTATTGTTTTTTTTTTTTTAATTAAATTTTATGTAAATATTGAATAAATTATTCAGTATGTTAAAAGGTAATTTTGTGGAATGTAGTAAGTGTTAAAAAAGAAAATTTCTTTAATTTGCATATAAAATTTAAAAAAAAAAATGAAAATGCAAAAATAAATTCATCAACAAGTAAAGTACATCGTAAAAGAAAAGTAGTTTGTTAGTATTATTATTATTATTAGTATTATTTTTTTTAAAAACTGAATGAATATATAAGTGAATTAGATTGCTTAAAAAATATTGAAAAAAGAAAAATTTCATTACTTTATGAATACAATATCATTTTGAATGAACGAAAAACTCTGCAACTGTATATTACATGTGCATATGAATAAGAACAATTTATGGTAAAATTTTTTATTTATTTTTATTTTCACTTAATCAGAAATTCAAATTTTTGAATCGTCATTGTAACGATAATATAACGTTAAAATCCATAAAATATTTTATTTTGAATGCAATTATTTAGATATTTTTTTGTCGATTACTTATGACGATAGAAAAAAAATTTAGTTACCCCACATGCACTACCTACGTACATATATTATATTGTAAAAATGTATTTTTTTTTCTTAATTATAACAATTTATTTTTCATTTCTAAACTTTGTATTTTACGGAAAAAGTTTAAAAAAACTTTTAAAATTATTTTATTTTAAAATTATAAATAAAAATTGATTAGAAAAAAATTGAAACTAATTTTCGAAATAATTAAAAATAAATTTTTAATTGAATTACATACTTACTCTATTCTACATTATTATTAATAAATGAACACAAAAATTAATTTAAACAAAATATAGAACAAATGTTTCCACTACATGAAATATGAAAAATGATTTTATGATTTGCTTTTTTTTTTTCAATACATAAAATAAAAGTTTGAATAACAAAAGTCAAATACACATACATAGTATCTAACATACATGTACATGGAATCGTAAATGGTACAAAGGAATATGAAATAAACTTTTGAAAAATAATATATAATTTGTATTGAAAAACTTTGTGGGTTAAAAAAGTTGTTCATATTTCTAGTCGATTAACAATAATAATTTAATTTTAAAAAATGCTAAAAATTCAAAAAAAAAAAAAAAAAAAAAAAAAAAACTGAAAAATAAAGTAAAATAAAATAAAAAAAATAAAATAAAATTGTGGAAAACAATACCACATATTCTTTTATATTTACAGATTTATCGACAAAATTAGTAAATATTCTAACAAACATAACAGCTAATAAATAACGCATGTGTAGGTACATGTACAAGGTTATAACGCTTTCGGTTTAACTTGAGGTATAGAATTTAATTTTAATGTTTTTAAGAACAATTTCTTAATTTTATTTTTAAATTTAAATCTTTATTTGATTTAATTATTTTTTATGTTCATACATGTTATGCTCCATAATTTTATATGCATACAAAAAAAATTTTTTTTTACAAAAAATTCATGAAGAAATAAAAGATTTTTTTATACTTTTTCTTAAATTTCTTCTTATTTAGTTTTTTTTTTGTTTTTAATAATAAACTTTTTCATTTGCATGTACAAATTAACACAAATGAAATGTAGTTGCACGATAGTATCTCCCACTTTTGAATTTTATCTGTATGCAAATATGATTGTTTTTTTACGTAATTATGTGTTATATAGTACGTAATATGTAAATGACGAGTGAAGGACTCTAAAATATAAAATATAAAATGAATATTATTATATAATGAGGTAAAATGCAGTTATAAAAAAAAAAATTGTTAAACAGGTGACAATATAAATTTGCACATATTTAAATCATCACTATGAGAACATAAATTGTGTAATTTTGCATTGTTTATACACTATTTATGACTATATATAACAGTATAACCATGTTTTCATTTGCAATTTGAACATTATTTGTGTACGAACTTATAATAAAATAAACATATACTGTACATATGCATAACAAAAGAATGTATATACTTCATATAAGAAAATTTCCTAATACTTTTAAATATTTACCTTGTACATATGTATGTACATATATCTATAATAACATCTGACTTCTTGATACACAAGGTACATTATATCAAATATAGATATGTGCATATGTGAATGTATGCACTTTAAAATTTTCTAAACGATGAATAAATCTAATGGTTTTCATTGTCATCAAGATGTTAAAATTGATACTTTTGTCTTGTATACACTGTACACTGTAATATAGTATGCAAACATAAAACATAACAATGGTAACATAATATAACATAACGTAACATTGTATAACAAGATAACTAACAAATAATCTTGATGATACATTCACATACACATTTGTATGAAAGCTTATACATATGTATGTACATACCGTACATATAAGTATAAATATTTTAGTACAACAAGATAAAGAAATATACACAACGTCTTCTAGAAAACTTATCAAGTGGTAAATTTGCATATAAATTACACTTTGATACTCTCAGATAGACATTTAAAAGGCGTTTTCAATTTTCAAGAAAAAAAAAAAAAAAAAAGAAAAGTGGAAAATAAAAAAAGGATGTGTATGTATATTTTAAGTGCAAAAAATAACAATATATCAAATAAGAAAATATAAATTATGATTAAATTTGTAGGTTAAAAAGAAAAAAAAAATATAATAAGAAGAAAATGAACATGGTGATAAGAATGATGAAATGAGAAACAAGGAAATAAGAGAATACATACATATGAAAATAAAAAGTTATTGTCCTTTTTAAAGTTTTTATTTAAATGTTAAAAATTTGTTGAGAATTAATAAACTTTTGTCGAATTTCATATTTTATTTATTTCAATTGAAACTAATAGCGAGAAAAGTTTTCAGTTTATATTGGTAAACTTACTACATAAAAAATACATTAAAAAAACAAACTTGAGTACGATTTAAAGAAAATATTTCAAATAATTTCAAAGAAAATTTATACTTTAAAATAAAAACCATTTTTGTAATTAAAAAGAAAAAAAAAAAAATGGGAAAAAGGAAAAGACGTTTATGAGCGATTAACAGAGAATTTGTTTTTAACTTTTAAAATTTTATGTAATTTTTCTTTTTTTTTTTTTGTTTTTTTAATTAAGTTATTATGAAGAAACGATAACAATATAACGTACAAACTAATTGTGATAAAAATTTTATTTTTTATTTTATATTTAAATAAAGTGAAAATGTATTAAGTACTTGAACAGAAATATTAAATTAAATTCAAATTTAAAGGAATTTTATTTTTTTATTATTATTTTTGTTCGTATTTAAATTTCTTTTCTATATACTAGAAAATATCAATAAAAAAATACACAAAAGAAAAAAAAAACAGGAAATTGACTATTTCTGGTGGTGCGTAGCATTTGTTACCCATTGTAAAATTTAATAAAGTTTGATTACTTCAGTACTTTACATTTCGCTAAATTAAATAAGGTATACATATATTACGTAAAATGAATATTAAAAAAAATAAATTGAAATTATAAATTTTCAACAGGAAATTTGATAAATAAATAATGGAAATTAATTTTTATATGTTTTTAAACACAACCGTTTTTTCATATATTCCTATTGTATGTACATTTTACAAATGGAATAAAGAGGAAGAAAATGTACAAAATTACATATGTACATAAATTAAATTATGATAAAATTTCTATTGTTTTAAATAAAAGATATTTTTTTTAAGATTTAAAATTTTTTTATAAACAAATACCATTCTTGTACTTTTGTTTGCTTAAATATTATACGACATTTTTTTTTCTAATTTTTTATCCTTGAAACAAAGACATAGAGTGAACATTTAACTGAAATTCCATATTTATGTAAGTACATGAAACAAATATGTAAATATATATACAAAATAAATCTTAATTAAATATTTTTAAAAATAATTAAAGTATATTTAAATCTACAAAATTCAAGTACCCTCTTGTTGCTTATGTAAATGATGTAGAAAATGTGTCATCTTCTGATATGCTAATGATACATAGAAACAGTGGTAACACTGTAACACATTTCTTTTTTTTTTTGATAATATGTATGTATTTAAATGAGAAATTAAAACACTTGATATTCTCCAGTACACATTCATATGGTTAATTTTTGTAATTTTTTTTTTCAACTTCCATATGTGTACGGTAAATGTATCAGATGAAATGTGTGTTCATATTTCATTAGTATAGTTAACAAATAAAATATTTGTATGTATAGTGAAACTGTGGTAATAATAAGGTTTTTATGATAATAATAATGATGATGATGATGATAAAGATAAAAAGTTTCCGTATACACATGCACAACGATTACATAATGTAATATGGTGGCTTATACTTCAACGACGGCTGTACAAGAATTTTCACATATTTTTTAAATACATAAGTAATTCTATATTATTTTCTTCTACACTTTGAATGTTTGTTCGTTAAGCGTTTACATATAGAAAAAGGAAAGTCAATGTATATGGTAGATGTATAGCGAATATATTTTATTTTATACAGGAAACTTACGCACATTTTTCTTCATATTTTCTGTTCACATTTATATTCTTCCTTTTTTTAAAAAATAAATCTAAGTAAAAGAAAAAACAAAATATGTGTTACGCATAGGATGGAAATAAAAAATAAAAATATTTGAATTCTATATGATAATGTAAATAAAAGGAAAATAAAAACAAAACGAGCATGGAAAGCACATAGAAATGAAATTATTCTTCAGTTTATAATGAATTGTGACAAATAACTTTTGGTACAGAGTGTGAAATAAAATATATTAATGTATACCTACATATCTGGTTTATATGTACATAAGTATGTGGAAAAAAAGAAGAAAAATTGAGAATAAAATAAAAACAGAAAAGGTCGTTGACAACGTGTGTAGAATATAGAAAAGAATATTTTCACACTTGAAAATTCTTAATATACTCGTATGTATGTGATAATTATAATTTTATTCGATGTGTCCGTATTCTAGCACTTTCATACGTATATACGTATATTTCACAATCTTTTATTCATTTTATTTATTTTATATATTTTACTTAAGCATCAAGTCAATCTAGAAAAAAATGATATACATACGTATTATGTGGACATTTAATGTACTCTTAGAATATTAATAGCTACACACATAAAAACAAAAAAACAGGAGTTTACATTTAATATCCATTATGTTAGATTCAATATGATAATAAAGAAAAATGAATAGAAGTTGACAAATAATGAGAAATAAATGTTGTGTATAATAAGTAAATGATGAATAACGTTAAAGAAAAATTTAATTAATTTTAATTATTTTAATTGCTGGATTATCACTAGTTTTTGTTTTCATTAAATATAAAATGATACAACTAATTTATAAAAAATAAAAAATAAATATTTTCTTTAACAGAATTATAATTTAATTTCAATTAACAGATAGTGGAAAAACAAATGCTAGATTTTTTTTTTTTTTTTTTTAATTTTCATTATTTTTTTGTGATTTTTTATTTATAAAAAATTTCAACATTACAATCGTTTTATTTTTCCATACAGGTATGTAAAACATTTCAATAAAATAATATGCGAAATTCCCAAAATAATTTTTTTAAATGTATATACCTATCCTGTATGTTAAAATCATTAAATTTATCAAAATATTTTTAAAACCATATCATTAAATTTTATGTGCAACTGAGTAAAAAAAAAAAAAAAATCCAAGACACAAAAAAAAATAAAAATTAAAAAAAAAGCAAAATGATCCATTATGTAAAAGCAGAAAAAATAAATAGAAAAAAGTATATCTCTGTACATATTAAAATTTTATGAAAAGTCAAATGATTTGGTAGAAGAAAATTTTTAACCAAATTTTACATACATACTCGTACATATATACTTGTATACGAGTATGATGTGAAGAAAAAAATCCTCTTGAGAAAAAATGAACTGACTAAAATTTTGAAAATAAAAGTACTCCACATATTCGTACGTATATATTTATATGTGTTCACATACACATTATACGTATACAAATATATAATTTGAAATCACATTTAAAGTGAAGTAAAATATAAAATGAATGGATAGAATGTATGCATAACACTCTACATGCTCATATATCAAATAAATGTGCTTACTGAAACGGAAAAGATGCAAAATAAAAATAAAAAAAAAGTTAAAAAAAAGAAAATCAGTATTTGAAATATGTAAGCATGTATGTATATGTTCACGTAGAATACATGTACACATTTTAAATATATGTAGAAAAAAAAATAAAATGAAAAAGAAAACTAAAACAAATGAAAATAAAAAAAATCCCTTTTTTTATTTTTGGTTTTTCATTAAAATTCTAAACGTGAAGTTTTTACAACTACATAAAATCCTACGGGAAATCTCTTCATGTTTTTTCTTTAATTTTTATTTCTCTTTTTATATAATCGTGTTCTATTTATAACTGACATTTTGGTTTGGCCAACATGCCATTAGTTATAAAATGGTTAGTTTGTCGTATACTAACTTAAATATATATTCTTATATTATTGTCTATGATTTTTCTTTCATTCTATTTCTTAAAAATTAAAATGTAACAAAAAAAAAAAAAATACAAAAAATTGGAACGTGAAATATTAAGTGAAACCACTTGTTTTAATTTTGTTCTCATTTTTGATTTGTTTTGATATTCATTTTCTATTTGAAATTGTAATTAAAAAAATTTCAAGTAACAATTTTGTTATGATTTATGGTGATGTTTGTTTTTTTTTCTTAACTTACTGAAATTAATTAAAATTTAAGAAATAATTAAATAAAAATATTTGAAAATTTATACGTATTGTATATGTAAATATTTAATATTGTGTACGTACTTCTGTATTGTATGTAGTAAATAATTTACTTGAATGGCATTTGATATCGATTTTTTTTTTAGTATTTTAATTTCAATGATCACGAAAATGCAAGCGCAATTTTTATAATCAAGGAAAATCATTTAAAAACGTTTAACCGTACATGTTGTAACGTTCATATGCTGTACGTGCACATTTTATACATTTTTGTAAACTTTTTATAGTGAATCATTTTCCCTTTTTTTTGTTTTTTTTTTGTTCATTATTATTTCTCATGTTTTTAATGTAAGAAACAATAAAGTACAACAAATTGTAATTGGTCTTAAATCAATAATACATTATATGTACATACATACATATGTATACCGTATACGTGTTATTAAATTATAAAATTAAATTATTAAAGCCTAAATGACCGGATGTACATTTTTTCAATTACGTTTAATATTAACATGCACATTTGTGTTTATACTATTAAAAATTTCCAAATTCAGTTTATCAAAAGACTTTTTTACATGCATTCTCTTTTGTGAACTTATACATACATACATATATATATATATACATGCATACATGTGGTAAAGTAATACGTTTTGTTTTTATAGTTTTAAAAAATAAATGAATAAATAGATTAGTTCTCATCCTTAACAAAAACGTTTCCATCAAAATAAAAAAAAAAAAAATAATAAAAAAATAATTACAACTTCTACACATGTAAGTACGTACATATAAATAAATCTAAGTAACAGAAATGAAATACATACTGTTTTTTATGAAAATCAGTATACATTGACCCTTAGCAAGTCGGTCATTCATTGACTTATTTAATTTCATATCACTTCCAATACCAAATTACTACAATATATGTATGTATGTATATAAATAAAAATATGTTAACTTATACATAAATTCTACATCAAATAGTGAATTATTTATTTACTCATACAATGTATGTATTCACACATATTCATGTAAAAATACGTTTAGAAAAAAAAAAAAAAAAATACAAATAAAAATAAAAAATGTATACAGTACATACAGGTGAAGATTCTTTGCAGGTACAATCATGCGCGTTTAATATTTTGAAAATAATGTATAGTACAGAAAAAAAAATAATGCACATATAAAGATTTAACAAATCTTTTGTAACAATTTTAATATTGGGGTAGTATTTTTCTCTGAAAAAGTAAATTGTAAAAACATCGAACTTTCTCTCCAATTTTTCTCCATTTAGATAAAATTTTTGTCAATTATACGTATACCCACGTTGAAATATCTAGTAAAGAAAAAAAACAAACTCTAGTACACATTGAGTTATACCACATTTGTATATACATATGACTATGAACATATATTAACATTCTTTACATATGTACATACGAATATTCATATATGTATACACTTATGTTTGAAATTTATACAAATGTGGTTTACACATACATATAAATATGCATGAATTTTATTTATTAATTTTCATTAAACATACATGTGTAAAGTTGATTGTATTTAACTAATATAAGTAATTTTGGTGTTTTTTTCTTGTACATTGTATAGAATATTCAATTGATAATTGTTGTTAAGTAGAAAGAACTGAAATGGGAAAGTGCAATACTTTACACATAGGATGTCTCATAATAAGTACCATAGGTATAGAGCCTACCATTTTGAAAACCATAACAGAAACATAAAATTATTTATTTCTGAAAATTATTTTAAGGATTTTAAAATCATTATTTGTCACAAAATCGAAACGAATTGGTTTAAAGAGATGGAAAAGAAAGTGAAGAAGAGCATATTACTTTTTGAAATAATTCGAATTTTCAGAAAAGCGGGCTCTATCAACTTTATTTTAAAACGCCCTGTGCACATATGAACAATTATTCCTATTACTACATAAAATATTTCTACGTACGATATAAATACATACACATTTGAATAAGCACTTTCATTTTTTTGCATTTTTTTATTTTTATTTTAAGTTTAAAAATGTTAATACCGTAGAAGGGTTGTCTGAAATATGATGTATACAAAAAAAAAAAAAAGTAGAGTATGTATACGTGTTGCGTTCATTAATATTGAATTGATATGAAAGTAGGTCATTACACGTAATGTTTCTTCAAAATTGAATAAGGATTAAAAATAGGTAGTAGAAAAAATAAAATGATTATAATTTCATCATAATAAGATTATTTTGGTAACAATTTTGTGTAGTCCCTTTTAATTGTAGTTTATAAATAATTTAAGATTCGATAAACGTTACAAAATAATCATTAATATTTATCAGAATCATCATACATAAATTTGTAGAAATTTAAAGGATTCTAACACGAATTTCATGTTTTATATTTTTTAAATGTATTTCAAAGGTCTGAATTAAGTTTTGTATTAAGAATGTGGATTTTAATTATAAAAATAAAAGTAGTATTTGAATACTTTATTATAATTCTAAATGTAATAATAATTTTAATTTGGATGTTACACTCCAGGATAATTCTATCCTTTTTCAAAAAAAAAAAAACATTTTATTTAATTTTCTCAAAAACCCCCATATGAAGATAAAAATAAATTCTTTATACAAAATTTTACTGTAGTCAACAGTTCATTTGACATGTGTTGTCATCTTCAAGAATGCTCATTCTAAATTATTTAATTAAATGAAAATATTTATAAATACTCATACATTTCATATAACGTACAATTTTAAATCTCGTAAAGTGATATTAAAGTTTATATTGAAAAATGTATGAAAAATATTGCAATTCAGTTTATTTTCAACGGAAAATTCAAAATAAAACATTTATAAATAATTTATTTTCCTACTAAAATGAATGCAATTTTATGAACGTACACATGAATAAGTCTATATAAGACGAATTATTACATATTTTATTTAAATTCATTTTTTTACGTGACGTAATGCAGTATCAGTTTTCATTCAAAACAATAAAATTTTAATAAACAAAATTATCTTTTAGATACAAAGACACAAGAATATAATATAGAAAATTTTATTTATGTTATGCGCTTGTATTCATGCAGATTTTAAAAATGTTTTAATAAATATTTTGTTACTTTTTGTGAAATTTAATGAGTACGTTGGCGTCTTAAGAATGTATTTTCATTTAAAAATGAAATTTTTATGAAATGTTCAATATAAAGTACTTTAGTGAAAAAAAATGAATAATTTTCTTTATTCCCTTTATTAGAGACAATATTTTTATTTACATAAGAAAATAATGTTTTCTATTTCAAAATTTTCTTTATATCTTAGATTGCTCATTTTTGTAGAAGAATAAATTTATCTTTTTTTTAATGTATTATTTTTTATTTTAAATTTATTATGTAAATAATAGAATTTCATATAAATATAGTTTATTTTTTTTATTTAATAATTTAAACATTTTTCAATTTCATAGTATAAACTTTGAATCACTTTATTAAGTTGAAAATATTACTTCCCTTTATTCTTAGGGAGAAATAAGAAAAACAAAATTTTTTTTTCTCTATTGTTTGTTTACTTTATGTATTTTTTATTTACTATAAATGAAAATTTCCATTGCATAAATTTATTAACATAATTCGTAATCATTTATGTAAATATCCTGTAAAATAAGAAAATTATTATTAACTACATTTTATTTGTTTTATACATACGTATGTATATAAAATCTGAAGGATAGTGTGTATATTCATTTTGTTATTATACTTTGTATATAAGTTGACGGAAAACATTTTAAATCTTATCTTATAAATTCTAATTCTGTATTCAATTTTCATGGAATTTAAATTCAAAAAATAAAAAAATAAAAATGAAGAAATTTTTAAGGATACAGAAGTCTTAAGTGTAAATACGAGTATGTTGTTGAATTTTTCTATCTCTCTGTCTACAATATTTCTATTTAAGAAAAACAAAAAAAAAAAAAATTATTTTTTCTTTTACTTTTGTTAGAATTTATGAATATAAAGTAAATTCACTTAACTGTTTTTGAAATTTATAAGGCCATAACATTTATTTTAATTAGAATATTTTATAAGGATAATTTTCATGATTACACGAAAGACATGAATGAGTATTAAATAGACATTTTCATGAAATGCTGTATATGTATGTACAATGTTGGTTTAAAAAAAAAAAACAACCAAAATTTGAATCAAATTTTCATAATCATAATTTAAATTTTTATATGTATATGTATATACGTACGAATTTTTGACTTTTCAATTTATTTTGTAATTGAATTTACATGTCAAATATGTACATACATACTTTCATGTGTACTTGCTTATATATTTCATACGTTTAAAAATCATTCTCACAGATACATGCATACGTATGTAAAATTGAACATGTACGAGAATACAAAAAATACGACATTCCTTTTGAACTTTTGTCAAATTTATATAAATTCAATTTATTCATATATTTTACTTTTCATATCAATTGTTATTGTTTAATATAAAATTGAAAATGAAAAATTTTGCAGACAGAAAAATGAAAACATCATATCGTAATTTAATGTTTAAATATACGTGAAATTTTTTGATATGTCAAGGATTGTGTAAAATTGAATAAAACCATTTTAGACATATTAAATGTGTTTTCAATTTTGTTTTAAAAAATCAATTTGTAGGTATAATTTTTTTTTTTTTTACATTTTACATACATTTTCCATCTTTTATAAGAATTCAAATTATTTTTGATTTAATTATCTCTGAAAATTCTTAATTAAAATGGTATAAGTAAAGTGTAACAATAATATCAAAAATGTCCAAGAATAAATTTATCATATAACTGAAAAATGCAACATCTGTTCTTTTATTTTAATTTGTCGGATAAATTAGATATATTAGATATCCTTTTTTGGATGATAGCCATAATTTTACACATTTAACAATTTTATCTTATTTTACACAACAGGCATTTTCAAGAATTTCTTGTAATCCTTTTTAGTAAATTTACTTGAACGCACGTATCTATGTACATTATAAATGAAATATATGTACATGTATACTTGTGCACATAAACATACTAAAGCATGCGTTTAAAAAATAAACAAAAATGTACGAATGTGTACAACATTTTATGAATAATATCATTCTGGCATAGCTTTCTAAATCCTTAAATAATTTATCAAAATAATAAATAATTCTTCATTTGAACTATTTTATTTTTTATGAATGTTTTATGTCTTTGTAATTATAATTTAATAATTTTATGTACATATTCAGTATTTATCGTATAAAATGGAGTAATTATTATCTTCTAAATATGTTTCTATGTAGTTATGAAATTTTAAATACAAGGTTTATTAATTAGAAACTTCAGATTTTTTAGAAAAACTGGAAAAGGGCTTTTAGTTACAAAAACCAAAAAAAAAAAAAAAAAAACAAATTTTTTTTTTTACAAATGGAAGAATAAAATATTTTCAAGTGTACATAAGTGCGTATACTGCAAATTTACGTTTACATAGTCAGATGTATAGATACATAGAGATATCCGGTGATTTGAATATTTAATGAAATTTGTAAAAAGGATTCCCGTGTATAAAAGAAAAATATTTTTAAATTCTAAAATACATACATCCAAAAAATTTTTTGTTATATTTTTTTTTAACTTTTTTATATCAAATGCTATGTTCGAACTAAATTTTAATTTAAAAAGCTCTAATTCTCTTGTGATTTCAAAATTTCAGCTATTTAAATACACATTTAAAGCATAAAAACTGCACATTGTTCGATTTATATATATTTTTTTCTTTTTTCTTTGAATCAAATGATATTTTCCCATTGTAATCGTATTTTATATTATGATCGTTACAGCAGTTGAATTTTTTTTTTTATTACTATATTTTGCTATCGTATTGAAAAATTTCGACTGTTTTTATTCAGTTTACTGAAACAGATGCTAAATAAAATTTCAAAAATATCTACTGTATTATAAAAATCAAAGATGAAAAAATTTTTCCTTTTCTTTTTATATTTTTTGCCATTTTTTAAACTATACACATTATTTTAGATACACAAACAATGATACATGTTTGTATACATCTGTTGGTTATATTCTTTATTTTTTGTTTTTATTGACAGCTTTTTGTTATTTTCATTTTTGTTTTCCAATTTTTTTTTTGTGGTTGTTTTTTTTATATATATTTTATAAGATGGAATTTAATGCTTCATTTCACAATAAAATGGTTGGTCCTCCTACGAAAAAGAATCTATAAAAAATAAAAAAAAATAAAATAAAATAAATAAAGCATAAGAAAAAAAAAATGAAAAATATCTTGGACGTGCAAAATCGATTCAAGTAAAAAAGATTTATGGATGAACCACATAATATTTAGAATGTGATGTGAGTGAATATAATATACAAGATTATACACATTTTGTAGGTATTTAGAAATTAAGTATCTGCAAAGATTTTTCAACCACAAGAAAACTTGGCAAACATATTTTTTTCACATAAATTTTATTATTATACATGTAAGAAAATAAATACAAAAAAAAAAAAAAATAAATAACGAAAACAAAAAAAGGATTCTTATGTTGATTTTGTATACATTGTGTGTTTATAGAAAAATGTGTAAATATATACGATATGTACTACGTCCAAACAATTTAGAAAATATAAGTTTTACTAAACGTTATATTATAAGAATGAAATTTCTGTTTAGAAATTCTCATGGTAAAAGAAACTATGGTATACAATACTATAATGGGTTTGATCGTTATTATAATTTGTTTTTCATATTGAATTTGTAATCTTTAAAAGTTTTTCTTTTTATAGAAAATTATTTTACTTTTAGTTTTAACATTCAAATAATGTCGATGTTAATATATTTCATAAATACAATTTTTACAACTATCTACAGTTATTTAACGTATACAAGTCTAATATAATTGATACGTGACCCACGTATATATATGTGTAAAGGGATTTTTGTATGTATTGTGCGAAAATTAAAAATGCAAAGATACATTTATTTATATTATTTAATATTACAATAAATAAGCTACATACAATGTGAATATATGTACATCTGACGGTTATTTTTCAAATTAAATTCTTAAAAAAATTAAATTATTTTATGTTGAAAACAAAAACTTTGTTTTTTTATTGAATAAAATTTATTACAATTGAATTCAAAAATTATTAATTTATTTCAGGTGTTCAAAACATTGAAAGTAAATTGAATTTTCGTTTTATTCTAATGAAACATATGTTTGTAAAGATCTAAATGTAATACACATGGTATTGTGATCATAATTTATGTTGAAAACCTGTACAATTGAAAATTTTTGTCAGTTAGTAAAATATCTGTAACTATTTTTGGCAAAATTTGTAGACAATTTTTGGCAAAAATCTGTATTATTACTTTAGTGTTTTTATTAACAGAATAGAATACATTTGTATCAACTGCTTACTGTTTAAGATAATGAACTTTCGACCAAGTGTTGTTTTCATGTACACATAGGTACGTGTATTGTATCCTATTTCCAAGGCTATTTAAAAATAAAAAAAATACTTTCTAATATTAATGTATATTATACAGTATAAAGAGAATTGTAAATCTTCCGCCTATCAAACAAAATATCCGTCACTTTGTTTTACTTTGATAAACAAATTGATAAAACAAAATACACTTTCACATGCATATGTGTAACAAACATAAATAATATAACTCCTTTTTTGTATAAAATTATTAAAAAGAAGAAAAGCAATTGTGGTGTAATGTATGTAAAAATTATATATGTATATAGTTACATACAGAAATATATCCATATATGTACAAATGTTTGTATATAAACATATTTGAAATTGTTTACACGTGTATTTAGTATGTATATACGAGTATTGTATACTTAATAAGTAAAGGGTGTTACAATAAAAAATTACGCACACACATGTGTAAATATATGTCATGATATTTCATTACAAAATACAAATGTTGAAAGTATGTGTAAAGTAAAATAAAGGATATTTTATTATATTTTATGTAGCGTATAAGGCGTATAGCATTGGGAATAAATAAATATTTTTAGTTTATTAAGCTTTGTGTATTCCAGAACAATATAAAAGTACATACATATACACAAATTATGTACACGTACGTACATATATGAGTAATAAATTAAATATAAACGAAATTATAATTTTGTCGATGTTAGTTTGAGTACAAACATATATGCACACAGGTATACATATTACATATGTATGAGTAAATGTATCTATAGTTTGGAATTTTATTAATATGTTTGTTTATATGTGTACTGATTTATACATGTATACTTCTGTGTAAACGTTATGTTAATGTATGAAGGGTTTATTATTATTATTGTATACACTTCATTTATAATATTCTAAGCGCACGTACATACATACATACTACGTATGTAGATGTGTATTAAAGTGTCAGTTTTTTATTTTTAATTCCCAAAAGTGTACAGTAATATCTACCAAAACTGTAATTTATATGCAAATGAGCATGTTTTTTGATACATTCAATATACACGGGCTCCACGATATTCTTGTCTATTTTATATTTATACATATATCAAAGTATATATGTACTGTATATACGTACTAATGTATGCAATACATTTATTACACTATATATAAGCTGTGTAACAACATTTAATATGTATTATATATACACAATTAAAGGAATATTATGAATTTATGCGAAAAGGCAGCAGAAAGAAAAACAAAATTTTCTTACTTTTTTGTAATGATTTTGTGACAAAACTAATTAAAGTATGTTTAAAAGGTAAATAAACTATAATTATAATGAACAAAATTCGTATTATGTAGCTTACGTGAATTTGTACACGTACATTACGTATATGATTACGTATCTGAGTATATCGAGCTAGAATTTTTAATTTTATGAAAATTATTTATCCTTTTACATAAATGTATACATCTTCATGTACATATCCTTTAACACGTTACATATTTTAAAGTCAAGAAATAAAATATTTTATTTTGAAAATAATATACGTTTTAAGCGCATGAATTTTTATCATCGTTCATCAACGGATTACAGCATAAAAATCTTATTTATTTGGTTTTTCATATTGGTTACATATTATCACATCATAAAATAAATTTTTGTATCAAAGTATAAATGTATAAAATAAACGTAAAAAAGCGCCTATATAATATGAACAATGTACTCAATTTACAATTGAAAGCACATGTCACATTTGTTTTTATTTATTTATTTTTTTCATCGTTGTCGTTACATTTTCTTTTTCATAAATAAACATGTGAATATGAGTTAATAATATTATACTTATACACAATAAATGTATGTCCTTATACGTACATATGTACATATGTATCAATACGTACATTTTAATACAACATAATATTTAACGGTTAATAGCATTTTGATGTATCCTGTCAAATATTTAGTGAATGGATGATGATTAAAATGTTTTGTGACCCTATATTACTTGAATATATTATAAACATATACATACGTACATACATATGTATGTATGAACACACTCATAAGTAATTTATACAAAACGTGAACATTATGAAAATGTCCTATTGTTATTTTGTGTTTTAATTTCGTTTGTCAATTTTGTTTATATTTTTGTTATGTAATTTCTCAAATAGTAATAATTTGTGTATGTACATACTCGTACATATATAAAAGTACAACTCAGACATTTACGGCAATTTACAGCCTAGCAAGTGTATATATAAAACAAAACTTGTAAAATTTCTATTTACATGTTGTCACTTCAATAATGTAATATTTGGCCTTTTTTATTTTTGTATTGAATTGACATCGTTATCGCACGAATACATCTGTCTGTTTATTATAGCTGTTTTGATTACTTTTCATGTAATTATAAAAAAAAAATTCAGATAAAATACGAATAACTAAGACAATTTTATTGACAATAAATGATTATTTACAGATTTTGCTTTTGTTTCTAATCTATTATTTTTTCAAATCCATTTCTTATTACTAATGATTTGTGAATGTGATTTGATGGTTCAATTTATGACTATTGATAAGTTAGAACACACAAATT
Organism: Anthrax anthrax; assembly: GCA_963971155.1. Taxonomy (NCBI): domain Eukaryota; kingdom Metazoa; phylum Arthropoda; class Insecta; order Diptera; family Bombyliidae; genus Anthrax; species Anthrax anthrax. Next base: position 28,277,567 of record OZ020119.1, read on the forward strand.
TATTGAAATTAACTTTTTTTTGAACAAAATTAGTAATCATGAAACTTTGAAAAGACAGTTTGCAAAAAATCAATCAAGAGATAGATAGAGAAAAACTAAAATTCTGAGTATGGAAATATCGAAATTGTGTTCTTTCACTTATTCGTTGATATTCTCTGTTTTTATGTATCAGAAAAAATCTGTATTTATATTTTTATTTATTTTTTATTTTTTTGTTTGCATTTTTGTATCAAATATGCATTTTTTGTTGTTTTTTTTTTTTTTTTTTTTTTGTCTAAATGTTTGCTTGTCTAACGCATGTTTAATTGATATTATGAATAAATGATAAACATTTTCCATCGGAATATGTAAACAATTTCATTTAAATTAAATGCAATAAATAATCAACTATGAATTTTCTATTGCATATTAAATGGTATTTAGTGTATAAGTCTCTCATTATTATTTCAATACTATTTTGTCAATTGATAAAATATTAAAAATTATATATTGATTGAAAATGAAAGAAATAAATAGATAGTCAAAAAACAAAATTATTCATCTATTTTTAAAATTTTTAAATTTTATAATGAGATTATGATTAAATTTACTTCATGAACACGTTAAACACATTACATACATCTAATAAAAGTTATTTTTGTTTTTTGTTATTTCAAATGAATTATAAAAAAACATGTTTGCAATTAATCTGTAATATTTTCAAATTTATCCACTTTATATAACCTAGACGGTATTCCGACTCATTTGAATATCCCTACGATATCAAATTCCAAAACCTATATTCATATCCTTTTTGATGATATTCGAAAAAAGCTTATAAAGCTTCAAAAGTGTTTATATTTTCCTATATTAGCTTTTTAAACGATTATGGTTCTAGTAATAATTCCTCTTAAATATTTTTTCTGTTAATTCAATTTTTCGTTAAATATATCACATCGTTTTTATTTTCTATTTTCATTGCAATATTGCAATTAATTTGATTTGAACTTTCAACATGAACTGTTTCAATTTTAATACTTATTCAAGGTCGTTCATAAAAATTTATAACCATTTTTAAAATTTACATATTTTATATATTTTTATGAAAATTCTCAAAATAAGCTATAAAAAGCTTTTAATTTTTATGCAAAAAATGGGTTAAAAATATACAGATGAATAAAAATAAAATTACTGTGTACAAATATGTATATGTAATACCGGTTAATGGTAATATTTAAAATAACAAATTTATTTGAATTTATTTACAATGTTACTGAAGACGTATTAAGGATGACCGTTTTTTATCCAAAATCATAAACTATAAGACTTTATTATTACATATGTATGTACGTCATAGATCAAGGAATTTATCGATAAAGTTTTCAATTTCGAATTCTTCTATCAATCAGTAAAAAAAAAAAAAAAAAAACAAAAAACATGAAATAAAAGTATTTTGTATCAGAAAATAATTTTTTTTTATTTATATCTTTAAATTATTTAACTCACAATATATAGGTTTAGTTATATCCTATACAATATACATACATATGTATCTATACATACATTTATATGTATGTATTAGAATAAACTAGCGATCATTCATTTCAATTATTATAAATATAATAAATAAAACATCATGTTTTCTTTTTTATCTATCAAATAATTTTGAAAATATATTATTTCATTTTGAAAATTCATTATGTTTTGTTCATTCTGTTGTGTGGATGTGTGTTCTTTTTTTGAGCTATAACACACAAAGAATTTTTTTTTTTAAGTTTATTTTTCTTTTTTATTTAAAATTTATAGTAATCATTATATTGTTTAATGTAAAATATTCTATACATTAATACTTCAATATGTAATGTGTGTATGACTATATAAATTGTAAATATAACCGAATGGTCAATTTTTTTCCTTTAATTTTTGGTTTTTAGGATACAAATGCACAATTTAATGTTTCTTTTTTTTGCAATTTTTTTTTATTACAATAAATTTTTTAATAAATTTTAATTTTTGTTTTATTAGTTCAATTGTTATTTTGTCTACAATTTAAAATTCCTTTTAACTATCTTTTTATTTGTTACAATTTTATATTTTACATAATTTTTTTTTTCTGATAAGAAAACATAAAAAATCTTTTTATTTATTGAAATTTTACAAAATTTAAAAACTATGAATTAAATATTTGTTTGTTTGACACAATAAAATTGTCACGTTTTAAATGTTATAATCCTCTGTTATATGCCCATTCTTGGCTTTAATTTTTCAAATGCGTTAAACACTTGTATGTTTATTTTAATCAAAAATGAAAATTTTTTTATTACCACTTTTCGGTGATTTTTTTTTTTTTGGTTTTATTTATTTATTTTCATCAAATTCAATTTTTTATCAAATTAATTTCAATTTTTTGGATTTTTGCGTTTTACATTTTTTTTTTCATTCATCCGATGTATACAAACATTTGTAGGTATGTTGCTTATACGTTTTTCTATACATTGTTTTTTAAAAGATTAAATAAAATTATTTTATTATTTAATTTGCATTTTAAAATGGATTTATTCACAATCTTCTGGTGAATCATCTCCAATGTTATTATCAAATAAATCTTCATCCTTTTGCAATATAACTTTTGGTTGTTGGTCTATCATTGTTATTTCTTCTTTTGTTAAAGTATTTGTATTAACTGCAACATTTACACAACATGAGGTAGACGTATTAGTAACACAAATACCGGCATTTGATGTTGTAGTTATTCCTATATTTGTCATTATATTATTTCTTTCAGTTCCTGTTGTAGTATTTGTGGTAGCAGAACTATAACGTCGAAATGTTCTTCTATCTATATTTTCACCACCCACATTATATAAATTTGAACCTTCTTTTGTTACCCCTGTTGCTGTTGTTGTTGCTGCTGGCGATGGCGGAGAAGTACCCACAGCTAATCCAACAGGAAGAGATTGTGATATTGTTGATGGTATTGATGTTGATTGTTGTTGTAATGCTGGCGGTGCTGTTGCTACTGATGGTGGATCTTTACGTTCTATAAAATTCGAATAAAAAATTTTATTTGTATATTATGTATGAATGATAAATGTTTAGTTTTGTAACATATTTTCTAGAAAATTATTATCATATAAGATTGATATTAAGAATTAGTAATATTTTGTATAACATACATACATAAATAAGTATAAAATGTAAAAATATTTTACTTTTGCAGTATCAAAATGTTATATTACGAATATATGATTGTGACTTAAGTAATGTTTACTATTATATCATCAAAAAATATAAAATATTTCTACATGTATGTATATAAAATTTATGTATTATAAAGCCAGGAAATTTTTATTGATAACAGAAATAAGAAGATATATGAATGAAAATATATCAAATAAATTTATATTTAATCTTGTACATGTACTTGTACACATATTTGTTTGTCATTTTTGGTATATTTTTATTTATTTTTTATTTTTTTTGTTGTTTTTTTTTATTTTTGTATTCCAACAACAAAAGCAGATTTTTTATATTGTGAAATGACATTAATGTGTTTATATGTTGACAATATTTTTATATTACCCAGGGGTGCCAGTAATTTTGGTTGTAATGGTAACATAAAGTCATTTCCTGTTGTGGCAGCTCTAGGTTGAAGACTTTGTATTTGTGGAACACTTAAAAGATCTCCTAAAAATAAAATAAAAATATGAATAAAGAAAAAACAGAAATGAAAAAACCACATAGTACATACATATAAGATAAATAATAATTTCATTTTTCGCTATTTAATTTCAAACGCTTTATTATAATATGATATATATTGTATAAATAATGATAATATTTAAGTAAAGTAGAGAATGAAAAAACAATTTAAGTATAGCTGCTTAAATGGAAATAAGGACCAAAGAAAAAAAAAACAAATAATGTGAATGTCATAAATGGGGTTATTAGTATAAAACGTCGAATATTCATAAGAACGAAAAAAGTGAATAAATGGTTGAAATTGAAATTTTTTTTCAAATATTATGTATAATCATGAGCCAAAAAAAAAAAATTTTTTTTTCATTCATATTTATTTATTTATCCATACCATGAATAGCATTAAAGCGAATTACTTTTGAAAAAAAAAAAAAATAAATAAAATAATGTCTTTAAAATTTAAATAAGCGTTTATAGTTATAACTGAAAATTACACGCATACTGAAAAATACGTATTTTATTTATTTTACTCTCAATTTAATATCTGGAATATTTTGACCTAATTTAATTTTTAAGCAAAAAAATTGATTTTTTATTTGTTGCTCTTTTATAATTTTGAACGAATAATTTATTTTCTAAATATTCAGTATATGCAAAAAACAATATAACGAGAAAAACGACAAAATGAAAATTTTTCAAATATTTCACAAAAAAAAAAGATGGAAATTTTTAATAATGGCTGTGTACGATCACCAAAAAACAAATAAACATTTGCTTTTTTATTTTATTTTGACGAATATGGACAAAAAAAATGAAAATTTTATGTTTGTATGTATGTATATACATAAGTCTCTGAAATGATTCGTGTCAAACTGTGTATATTGTTTAAAATTTCATTTATAAATAAATACAGGATAGAGAAAAAATTTTAAAAAAAAATTTTCATGTATTGTAAATACATAGTCTGAGTTTCAATGAGTTTCGTTTAAGCGTTAGTGGCAATGAACGTTCAAAAAACTTGTTTAGATTACTTTATTCCTTGAAAAGCTAGTGAAGTGACTATAAGTACATAGGTAAATATTTTTGAATTTCATTTTGTCTTTGGCTAGTGACTGGTGCACAAGTAGAAACTTGTTTTTTTATTTCAAATAATTCGTTACGAAAAACATTAAAATTTTTGAGTTTTATTTTCTTATATTTTTGTAAATTATTATTAAATTATTGATATCATGTTATACATTATTTTTATTAATGATTGTATTATCTTAATTTAAACAAAAAAATACGTTTCAATTGAATTTTGAAAAAAAAAAAAAAAAAAAAAAATTAATCTTCAGTTTTTGTTGGAAATTTTCACTTATTCGATTGAATAAAAGGAAATGATTACGTATTATGGAAAAAAGACGAAAGATAAAGTAATAAATCCTGCTTTCATAAAAGGATGTAAATGTTGCTGAGTTTTTTATTTTTATTATTTTTATGTCGTGTCATCTTCAAATGAAAATTCTTCGTGGGTTGTCAATTTTTGTTTTTGACAATAGGCAGGCAATTTTCTATAACATATACGTATGTACAGACATATATGTATATTGCTGAGGGCAAATATACGAGAAAATATACACATACATTTGTGTAAATCAAATTTTTGGATTTGAAAAGTAAGCAATAATATGACAAATACAGTTGATATTTTGATTATTTTTTTATTGTATGAGTATAATCCATAATATATAGACGCACCTTTACTTTCATAAAAATATAGTATATGTATGTGTTTATCTGTACGTATGTACATTGTATATATTGAATTAAAATATAAACTAGTAAATTCTACAAACAGTAGACAAATTGCCTTTATCCGATTTAATATAAATAATTCAATATATGAGTGTAATCCAAACGAAAAATAAATAAAATTTTTATATAAAAATAGATTTTCTTATAAACGCATGCCACTCACGTTCAAAACAAAAATAATTGATAATATTGTATGTTTATGAACGTGTATGTCCATACATGTTGTGCACAATAAATAAATTAATGTATGGATGTAAGTAATAAATGAAAGTTGTTTTTTTTTTTCATTCTTGTATATTTGTGTTCTTCTGTAGAGAATTTTAACTTACCATGCTGAGTTCCTGGTGATCTCATAACAGCCATTGGTACAGAAGGCCCTTGAAGACTTAAGCCGATAACATTAACCCCATTGACATGTCCTGAATTTTTTTAAGGAATCAGATTTATTGGGATCTTTGTGTTTGTTTATATCTTATTTTTTATGTGTACATGGTACGATTTGATTGTAAGTATCATATTCAAGTGTTTATTATACAGTACGTATGTGTATACATTTATTATATACCACATACATGTATACATATTATGTATGTACATATATATAAATACGTATATGTACAAATTTATAGAAGACTTCATAACGAATTTCTACAAAGTATCTACAATAAAAATGGAACAATAAAAATGGTATTACCTATTTTTGCACTACCAAAAGCATCCTTAAATATGGCCGGATGTGATGAAGATACTGTTGATGATGATGTATGCTGATGTTTCATTGCATTTACACGTCGATTTGGTGGGCCAACTTCACGTTTACGTCGTGGTTGTTCAACTGGTAAAACTCGTCGTCTTTTTTTAGGTAATTTTGAACGAGCCTATGGAATACATGCATATTTTTGGATACACATATGAGTATGTGCATATTAAAAATTTATTATATAACTGATATTAAGTAAAAATGAAACACTGAAATGCTTTTTATTTATTTTTTCATGTTTATGGTTTTGTGACTTAACACGTAAAATACAACTTACTTTTAGGTATATACATACGTAGTTGTATTTTTTTGTTCACAAAAAGTTATAAAAGATTTAAGGCATGTACCTACATATGTACGTACATACGTACACACATATATATGAACATAAATCTTGTCATCTAAGAAAACATATATAAAATCAAAAACTTATTGATCTAAAAAGATATATTACAACACACTTATGTACATATTTTACGTGTGTACAAAAGTAATGAAAGTCATAGAATAAAAATTTTACAAGAATACATCACCTGAAGCAAAAAAAAAATGTTCTTTTCTTCGAAATAAGCTTATGACTTTTTGTTAGTAATTCAAACTTTTTTGTATTATTTTTATTGCTTTTTTCATAATGTTTTGTATTAAAATTTATTTTTGTATTTTTTTTTTTTTTTAAGGAAATAACAATATGTATTGTATTTACTTTTTCTTCTTTTATTTTCTTTCAAATGAGAGAAGAACATGAATGTACATACATATGAACGTAAGAAGTAAGTATAATTTACTAAGAATTTTGTCAATATATTATTGAACTTGTATCAGATTTTTAAAAAAATTTTATCTTATTTAAAACTTTATTTATTATCAAAAGGAAAATGTAAATACAAAAAATGGAATGTAGAAAAAAGAAAATAAATATAATTTAAACGGAAGAAAAATAAATACTTTAATTTAAATAAAAAATCTGTTTAACTTCCTGTAGGTCAAACAAATTTTCAAATATTCACACTAACAAAACAAAAGAAAATATTATACATCTACATACATACATTTATATACATATACATATATGTATGTAGCTTAACCATTTTGAGTTAAATAAATTTTTGAGTATATACACGTACTATGTATGTGCAGACGAATAAATTTATACAAGTTTATAGTGTTTAACAATGAACATAAATATATCCTTTTTCATTACAATAACAATGTTGCTTATATTATGTATATGTTTGAATAAAATTTTTGAACATGAAAAAGGCATCGTTTATATGAGAATTTTATAATAAATAAAAAATATATAAAAATTTTGCCTTAGGGATTTTGAACTGTTCAACAAGCAATCATAATAGGAAAGCCTCGAAATGAATATACATAAATGATCTTACAAGCTGATAGTATATACATACATCTTCGTATGCATATATTCACAGTTGAGTACTTAGGAAACTTTCAAATTCAAATGTACATGTATATGCATATGATGCCAGGAAATTTTTTCCTTTTACATATTCATATGAACAAAAATGTATTTACATTTCTATAATGGTATTCCACATTTTCTTTTGTTTTGTTTTAATAGAAAATTTTGTACTGTTATTATAAAATAATCTTTATCTTGTTCTTTTCAGTTACATTGAAAAAAGAAAACAATATTTTTTTTTCTCTTTATTTCCAAATAATAGTTGTGAATAACATATGATGAGATTTAAGTTTAAATTGTACACTGTTTTTATAAGATTTTATGTATAATGGTATCTGTTTTTGTAATATGTACATATGTACAATTTTGGTAAAATTTTCTTTTGGGCTATTTGAATTTAAACAAAATACAATTTTAGATACGTAATGGTCACAGATTGTTTAAATAAGTTTAGTTAGAAAAGTAACGAAATAAAAATTACGAATTTAGAAAAATAAAAAAAAAATACATTTGAATTTCTTAAAAAAGAAAAACAGAAATTTTACTAAAACAATTGAAATAATTTTGTTTTTTAAATTTAGAGAATATTTATAATCTAATATTTAAAATTCATTAATTAGCAAATTATTTTTCATGAAAATTGGCTAGGAGTAAATAAGGAAAAATTGAAAACATTAATATTTCAATTAGGACGTTATGTAGTGTATTCATAAAACATTTTTTTTATTTCCTTTTTTTTAATTTTTTAATTTATTTTTTTATTTTAATTTTTCTTTGCCTTCGACAAATGTGAATATATTAACACACATTAATGTGCACTGAATCCTTATAGTATATTTACACATAACAAAAAATATTTATGTTTTATTTAAAAACATTTTTTATACAATATTTCAAGTAAAGTAAAAAATTATTATTATTTTTTTTTTTTTGGCTTTCAAGGTAAAAACATATTTTGTGTTTATTTTATTCATACACAAAAACTGTATATCAATTTTTCACATTTGTTTTGTAATTTTTCATGTATGCACGTACATACGTATATGTAATGTACTTGCATTTAAAGTTAGAAAATATTTTTGCGTACTTGTATAAATATAAAATAAATAACAGCTGTCACATTATTATATGTATTTTATGTGTGAATATAATGTGCATATGTATGTATGTATATACATACGTGAGATATTATGTATACGGAAATTTACCTGTGTATGAGAATAAAACATTGAAAAATTGCTGACTATAACAGGCACTGGCAGTGCAATTGTAAGTACACCAGCTAATGCACATAATGCACCAACAAACATTCCAACATAAGTTTTTGGTGCCATATCACCATAACCGACTGTAGTCATTGTTACAATCGCCCACCATAAGCCAAGTGGTATACTTTTGAATTGATTTTCTGGATTATCCTGTATATAAAAAAATACGAAAAACAAGAACAAGAACGAGAAATGAAAATATGTAAAAAATAAACATTAAACATAAAAAAACAAAATAAATAGAAGATGAAAAAGTCTATAAAATAAGAAAATACGATACAATATAATGTTATAAATTAAAGCACAAATAAGAGGTTTATATTGTAGATTGTAGTTTTGCATTTGTTGCTGTTGTGAAAAATCACACAAATAATAACAAAAAAAAACGGAAAAACAAAGAAATGGTATTTTGCAAAATGAGCAGATAATGTATGTAGGTGAACAATAGAAATGAAAAAAAAAAAAAAACAAAATATAGTGCAAACACTTTGAATCTGTGAAAATCATTATGTGTGCACACATGTGGTAATGCGGTTAAACTTAAATTGTATAAGAGATTCAAAAGAAAAAAAAAATACATGCATGCAGAATCAAGGCAAAATTGTTGAATTTACATTTATGTACAATATGGCAAGGTTATTATTACTTGTGCAGCAAAAAAATTTTGTGTAATGTAAATGTTATATCCTTAGCAAAAGTAAAAAACGAAATGGAAAATATCTCAAAGAATATAATAAAAATAATTATTGCAGATTTTATTTTGTACATTTCTTTTTATTGTTCTTTTTTCAGAGAGCGTATTAATGAGACTTCCCACTGTGCTAGTGCATACTGCATAGTGTTAATTTTAAAGGATGCTTCTAATTTTCAAGTCTTTTATCTTGTGACTATTAGATTTGCTGATGAAGGTGTTGTTTATGTGTAATTATGTTTTAAAATAGCAAAAAATAAAAAATTAAAAGGCGTGAAACGACATAAATATGATTTAAATTTTATGTATGAAATTAGTTTTGATTTCACATTTGCAATTAACATGTAAAAAAGAAAAGAACAATTGTAAAAGAAATCTAAAGCATATGCAGTTTTAAGTAATATGGAATAATTACAATTTTCCCTACAATTATACATACAAATATATTTAAAAAATTATTAATTTTTTAAGTAGTTAACTAAAGATTAATTTCATTTTATAATGAAAGAATTTTGTTTTCATCATTTAAATTTTTATGAGTTTACATTTTAAATAAAAAAAAAATTTTTTTGAATTTTATTTTTCAACTCAATTATTTAGAAACCTTGCCTTTTAAATTGAATGAAATTCAATAAATATACACAAATCTAAATAACCACATTATATACAATATTCATAATATACAATATAATAAATGAAAAATTGAAAACCGAATATAATTTATTTCCCTTTAACTTTAACACGATATATAATTCAATTTAAAATTGTGAGATGCTTTTTTATTTTCTTATTAAAGTACACAAATAAGCACCTACACAACATGTTTACAATATATATGACAGATTTAAATGTGTGTTTGTGTTTGTGGTAAACGTATGTAAGAGTATAAATTTTATATGAACAAGAAAGTGAAATTCGTAAAAATTATTTATTTATTTACTCTTTTTTTTTTTTTTGTAAACTTTATGAAAGCTCTTGTATGCGTAAAAAATGATTAAAATGACAAATAACAATGACGATAATACATATAGAATTTGATATAAATGTACAAAAGTAATAAATCATAACAAACAAAGTGAAATTCAAACAAACACAAACATAGAATAAATGTGTATTAAGGTTTAGGTATTATCATTTCAAGCATTTTCGAATTAGATGAAAATATTTTTTTTTTTTTTTTTTAAATGTAAAATGATAAATATTTGAAATTTAATTTTGAAAATAGAAAATTGTCATGATTTTTTTTCCCCCCATTTTAATTTATTTCTTCATTTTATTTTTATTAAATCCTTTTCCTACTTAAAAATCTTCTATTATATATGTATGTATATTTTTTATTTTTTATTTTAACCTGAATTCTTCATGTTGAAGAAACAAATTCATTTCACTTCATTAATTCGTGAAAATTATACATACACACTTTATAGAAACTGATTAAATTTATTTGGTTTAATCTAAAAACACAGTTGGATACGAAATGTAAATAAATTCTATGCAAATACATATAAAAATGCTTTTAGCTTTATTTAATTCTAAATTTAGAATCAATTTTATTTAACTAATTATATGTCGTATTATTTAAATTATATTATACATAACAAATTTTCTCTTTTGTTTACATTTAAGTAACATAAAATCCACCTTCGATTAAGAATTTTCATTGCTTTTGTTATTATGTGTATTATAGTATATACTTATATGTGTACATAGCAATATATATGAATAAGTATACTTATATTATATATTTATAGGAAAATTTTCATTGTGGTTTGGTTTGAATATCACCCAGAAACATACACATAACAACAATATGTGAAATTTTCTGGGATTTTGAATAAAATCGATTAGATCAGAAAAACCATTTTACCATCACCACCACCACTACCATATTTTATAATGTTTATGTATAATACATATATAAAAGAGTGTACATGCACATGTTTTACGTGTTATATGTAAATATTGTGTAAGAATATAATAAAATTTGAAATTTGTTAAGTTTTTAAAGTGTTCAATTTTATTCAATGATTATTATTTTCCTTAATGATGGGTAAAGGTGTTTAAACAGTTAACTGCTCTTTTAGGGAAAATAAAATTTTTGTAATAAAATATAAAGAATTACGTATAATGTAAATTTTTGCTCTTTATCTTTTAGGAAGAACGAAAAAAAAAAACGGAGAAAAAAAGTTGTACAAATTAGAAATTTCAAAAAAATTAAATTTTTAAAATTAGAATGAAATATACAAAGATTAAATAATTAATTTTTAATTATTTCAATTATTATACATATAAATTACCTGTAATTTTTCAGCATAATAAACCAGGCTAGCAAATACAACAATACCCAATACAAGAAAAAATACTAATAATGTTAATTCTTTAGCAGATGCCTTAAATGTATGTATAAGAATTCTTAGACCTGGTGAGTGTCTTGTTAATTTAAATAATCTAAGAATTCTAACAATTGAAAATGCTTCTAATAGACCAGCATGTTCACCCATTCTTTGCATAACATCTGTATAAAAACTTAAAGTTGCTGTAAAATCAATAATATTAACAGGTGACTTTATGAATTGCCACATATTAGGTGATACCTGTAGTAATAAAAAATAAAATGAAAGAGTTTACGATACATACATACGTTACAATACGAAACATACGAGTTGTTATGTTTAATATGATTTTATTTAAAATTAAATAACAAAATTAAATAATTACATAGGTATACTTACTATAAATCTAATAATGACTTCGAAGAAAAACCAAACATTACAAACGAGCTCTACATAGAAAAAGGCTTCATGTGGTTGACCATACGATTCATGCCATCCATGTTGTGTAGTATCTCCAGTTATAATTGATGACGATGATGATGACATTGAACCTTCACCATTATTAACTGAATTTGTTAAATATCTTTTTGTTCGTATTTTACTTGTTGATTCTTCAGTTAATGCTGATGCTTCTGATATTTTTGTTGGTTTATTTGATGCGAACAACGACGGTTTCATTTTTCCTGAGGTAGTTAATTTTGATGAAATTTTATTTTCATTTTCAAGTATTTCATCTTCATCAGCTGAATTACTTTTAATAGTAGTTTTCGTATCTGATGACATTTCAAGTGTTGATGTTGACGATGGTGATGATGGTGTAATCGTTGAAGTTTCTAAATTAGATACACTTCGTCGTGATTGAAATGTACCCGATCTGTTATTATTTCTGTTGTTGTTGTTATTGTTGTTGCCAATTTTATTGCTCTGTTGATTGTAATAACTACTTTCTGATGATGACTTGTTATTATTATTTTTCTTATTTTTATTTGCATTTGTGATTACTGGGTCGATTTGTGCAGCTGCTACATTATTGTTATTATAATTACGAAATTGTATATTATTCGAACCTTCGATAGATGCTGTAGATGATGATACTTTAGAAGATGCCATTAATGCTGCTGATGACGGAGATGTAATTGATGATGACGGTGACAATACACCCATAGATGCCGGTGATGATGAGGGTGGCACTGGCGTCAATGATGATTGTGTTGGAAGTTCAACACGAAATCCCGGATGGGTTTTCAAGCAAAATGATATCACAGAAATAAATATGAAAAATACTGACATTCCAGCAACAAACTGAAAATGAATAGTAAAAAGGAACAAGTGTTGACTGATTTCATATATTGTAAGTAAAATAAATTTAAAAGGGTATGAGAGAATAAATAATCAATAGTTTAATGTAGCTATGTATTCATTCAATGTGTAGATGACAAGATACAGGAAAACATATAGAATGTAAAAGAAGGTTGATAAAAAAAGAGCGTAATTAAAAATCTCCCGCTGTATTAAAAAATAGCAATTAAATGTTTTTGTATATTCTGCTCAGTGTTAAAGCAACGTTACAATTTAAAGAAATATATTTATTTAAAGTAATGTACTTTCATGTGAATACTGATTTTTTGTTTACCTTGGCACCGGTTGAGCTAGCCGGTTCATCAAATAATGCCCAAATTTTAGGTTTAATACGTTGCCAACAAGTTAATTCACCATTAATAAGAGCATCTTCGAATCCAAAAAGTCTAGCTACAGCTTCTTCTGATGGTCTTTCACTATCTAGATCTAGTTTATCAAGAATAGCTAATGTATTCTAAATACAATATAAAAACAAATAAATAAATAAGTAAATAAATTCAATGATTCATTTATTCATTTTGAATATTTTATTAAATAAAAAAATTTTATGATTCGTTTAAATAAAATAATACCTGAGTATCACGATGAATGCTATAAGTTGACCAACAACATGGTTCTACTTGATTAGAATCGAGACCCCAAAATTCTAATTCTTCTTCAAAAAGTGGTCCACAAACATCAGTTGGATAATGAAGTTTTCCTGTTCTGTAATTATGACATTGATTTGTTATATCAACTATGTACATAAATATTAATACAATTTATATAAAAGCAATTATTTAAAAAAAAAACGAAGTCAAAAGAATGAAAAGCATAAAAAAAACACAAAAGATTTTTTGCCATTTATTATACAAATATTAATTTCATTTCCCTGTTTTCATGGGAACGAAATAAATACCAGTGAAAAATTCTGTTGAAAAGAAATTTAATTTTGTTAAATTTACTTTCGTTTTTATTTTTTAAACGTGTATACAAAATTTTATTTATTTCATGTTTATTTTGCTTTGAATTTGTTTAAAAACCTATAAGTGTAGAAAATTACAACTTTTTATTCTTCTATTGAATTAAAAATGAAATAAAAATAATCAAATTTTGGTTTTGATGCTGCCTAGAGATACAACAAAATCACAACATTTGGATCATTTATACATACATATTATAGTGAAATTAGGTTTTACGATTTTTATGAATGCATGTTTGGTTTCATTTATGTACATGTCTAAAAAATGGTTTTGATGTGGTACATGAAAATGATGATTTCCATAGAAATAATCGAATAAAATTGAAATATCATAGTATGTAAATTTGTTTTGATGGTTTTCACATCATTAAAATTTTCAAATTGAATAATTTACAATGGCAACTAATTGAATAGCAAATTTAAAAAAATAATAAAAAATAAAACACCATGTATAGCATGAAGTACATAGTATATAATTTGTCATTTACCTGTAGTAATTTAAAATTTGTGCAAATACTCCTGGATGACGATCGAAAAAATATTCATTTAATACTGGATCGTAATTGGCTAACGCTTCTGTTAAACGTGATAAACGTGTAGCTGGAATTTTTTTTAATGTCGCTTTATAAGTTTCATATCTGAAATGAAGAAAAATTTGGATTGATAAAAATATAAAAAAAAATATTTATATTGAAAACAAACACAAAGAAAACATAAAAATTAAAGGTCCAAGTAAAAGTTTGTTCATTTTATTATTCATTAATTCATGTTTTTAAATTAATTTATTTTCTTCACTCTCAGTCATTAATCAAAAAAAAAAATGTTAAGATGGAAAAATAAAATGTCAAGAAAAATGTTTATTTCCAAATTCATTAAAAAAGTTTATATTAAAATTAGAATTTTATTTGAAAATGTATGCGTCGAATTGAAAATATGAAACTAAATAAAAATTCATGATTTTCTTACGCACGTAAAAAAATACTTGTAAGTTATGTATTCAAAAATAAAGTTCAAAAATCCTTCTTTTGTGGTCATTTTAATTAAATATATTACAAATCTTTTTAATAATTTAAAAAACGTAAAATATTTTCAAAAAAAAAAAAAATTTTCATTCATAAAAAACAGTTTTCTTTGAATGTATAAGATGAACGATTTTCTCTCAGTTTTCATACAGTTTATTACACTTTTAAAATATTCGTGTAATATATACGAGTACATACGCTTATCTAATATATGTTATTTTCCCTTATTTTTATTAGTCAACTAAGAAGTTGAAAACTCCATTATTTACAAATTATTATTTCAAATTAAAAAGAATTTTGTTTTTCTTTTTTCATAAATGTTTATTTCTTGTTTATTACGTTCGTTTCTTATATGCGTGTACATAGTTAAAAAAAAGGAATAGTCAAGATCAAATGTTACTCCAGTGATTTATCCACATTATGCACATTCATACAAACGGAAATTTAAAGAAGAAAAATTTTATTACATACACTTTTCATGTTTTTCATTTTATTTTGTTGGTCTCCCTCCGCCTTGGAATTTTTTTTTTTCATTTCATTTTTAAGACGTTTGTCATTTAAAGTAGAAAACAGCAAGAATTTAATTATTTTTATTTCATGCTATTTTCACTGTATAAAATAATACAAGCATGTAAACAATATTGCTATGTACGTAAGTACACTGGGCTCATTTTGCTTAGTCACTAATATAATTTCAATGTTTAGCTGTATGTATGGTTAATTGTATTATTTCTGTTATATGTTTTTATTTTGATTTTGCTTTAATTTAATTTTCTTTAAGTTTTCATTTTCATAATTTGAAATAAAATTTTGCATATTAAAAATAGGTAATTTAAAATTATGATATATACTCAATGGTGGAAAATTATTTTGTTATTTCCATTTCTGTTATTTAAAACAACAACAAAAAAAAAAAAATTAAATAAACCAACATTAATTAAAGAAAATCGTTTATATACACAATTTTTTTAAAGCTTTATTTTTTCGTAAAAAAATTTTTTTATTATTAAATTTTGTTTTCTTTGAAAATGAAATAACAATGAATAAAAATAAGTTTATGACATTTGTTTGCTTTGAATTTAATGTTTTATTTTTATTATTTTTTATTTTTTTTTTGGTTTTTCACTTTTTTTGAAATTGACCGTATTCAAAAAAATAATTTAAAAGGAAATTGTGTATAATGTGTACATGGATTTAATAAATTATTAAATTTTATTAACGTGTAAAATGTATGACATAAATAAAAAAGAAATAAATGAAAATGGCTAATAAATGTAAGTGATTTTTCTTTTAAAAATCAAAATCATGAATTAAATAGTGAAGCAAATTTATAAATTTCTTGTAAAAAATTTTAATTATTTTTACTTCAAAATGTTTGAATTTTGATTGATTTCTGTTAAATAAAATAAATTACTTTGAGTAAAGTTTTTTTTGGTAATTTTATTAAATGATCGAAAAAAATTTAAAATGTTCTTTGTAGGAGGTATATATTTTTATGCTCATTATTTAGTTAAAAATCTTAAAAAGATTAATCTTTATCTTTGAAAAATTTCACTTATTTAGCTATTTATTTAAAAAATTATAAAAATAACTTCTTTATACACACAGACCAAACATACGTACAAACATACATACATACATATATCCTTATGTTTTTTACAGAAAAAAAAAATCAATAATCACGTTCAAAAGACACATGAGCATAACAAACCCCAGTATTTTATTACATATGTAAATTATGAAAATAAACACATCATTTCATAATTCGTAACATATTTTCATTTATTACTTTTGTGTTTGAATGATAAAATCACATTTTCACGATGAAGGTAATGTGTACATACTTACTTATTTATTTTATTTACTTTTATCCTTTATGAAATTATGTGTGTTTATATGTTCATATATTTGTAGAATATGTTGATTACATATATAGTAAATATCCTTCAAGGTTAGTGAAAATTTAAAAAAATACGAGAAAATTTTTCAAATTTACTACAGTATTTTTTTTTATTTTTTTTTAAACATAAGGTACATGTGATACAAATGAGCTTAAAAATGGAATTATTTATGAACGTATTATGTAAATGTGAGTAATTACCAGTATAAAATTTACGATTTGAATATAAATACATGTATATAAACATACATAGATACGATATGTATATATATGATCATTTTGTTCCGTGTATGCCTGTTATTATTACATATTCATTCATGTATTTGTGCTTGAGGCAACATAAATGAAAAGAAAATTCAACAAATGAAAATAAAAAAAATTCATAAAATTACGCATCGTAAAGTATTATTTTTTACTAGAAGTGAAAAAAAAAAATTTAAAGTGAATTTTTACTTATTTTTGTGTAAAATGGAAATAAAGCACATGAAGCAAGTATATATTATTATGTAACATGTAAAATAGGAGAACTAATAGAAGGAAAAAAAACTGATGAAATGGAGTGCACAGGATGTATACTTTTGTAAATACGCTTTGAGGTTTTTCATTAGGGAAAAAATGTTATAAACTTTGCTATATAGTACGCTTTCCATTAAAATACATAGAATGTCTTTTATTCACAATGTATATGTATGGATATGTAAAACGTATGTATGTGTAATGTATGTATAGCTGAATACAACTAATAAAGCCTAAGTCAATTTACTTTTGCAAAAATATAATTGTAACAGGTGGTGTATACCTTTTTTGATTTTTGTCTTTTTTGTAGTGTAAATTTTACATAAATTTCTATACAAACATCCTCATTGTGTAAAACACATTTCATAAAAATCCTTTTATTACTTATTATATCAAACATGTGTATATACATATGTATGTGTCCTGTTCAGAGAATTTTATTTTATTACAAACAATACAAAGGATACTTTGTATACACTGTCTTTTTTCTCCTTACTTTTTTTCGATTTCTCATGTACTGCAGGATATTTTCTTATATTTTATACATGATATACAATACATCTAGACAGTACGGTAAACATACGTACATATTGTATACGTGAACAAGTACGCACTCACGTACCCTATGTACATACATTTTACATGCTATTTTATATTTATATCCATATATACCCACATGTATGTACATATTATATTTATATGCCCATATTTTTGATGTATGTTTTTTACTGTAAAAGGATCTACTTTGTGTAAATTTTATTTTTTTCACATTTGTTGGTGTTATTTGTATCTATTTCTTTTTTTCCTTTTAGAAAAACATACAAAATTTATGTAAATTTATAAATGGCATTTATATGCCCTTAGTGTATATATACATAGATGAGAAGAAATTGCATGGAATTTAAATGAAAATTTTTAGAAATTGAAAATCTAAACAAAGGTGGAAAGATCAAAAATTATAGGAAGATAAAATGTCAGACAATTTGCATTTCATATGAATAAAAAAATGAATAAGAAAAAATGTATGTAAAAAAAAATCTTTCATATGTATAAATATTTCAAATTTTGAATGTTTGGAAAAATTCAATCTTTTTTCATTACATTTACTTAACAACAATTTCATTATTTTTTATAGAATTTAAAATTCATTTAGTATTACAAGTAAATGGTAAAATTATATTCATTTTCTTTTTTTAAGCTATAATCATACAGATAGTAAATGGATATTTACTTCTTTTTTATTTTAATATTATAAAATATTTAAAATTTTTGAAATGTGCAATGATCGTGTAATGTTTGGAGAAAAGGTTTATGGAAAAATGTTATTAAATGTAAAAATAAACGGTTACATGTAGTGTACATGAAAAATTTGAAAAAAATGGAAAATACTTACTTACATAATATTGTCTACATATTTCTTTTGAATTTAACTGAATTTGATAAAAAAGAACGAAAAAACTTGAGAATTAAAAAAAACCTTCTTAGGGTTTCAATTTATTTAAATTTCGAATTCATAAGATTTGCCTTTTGTCTTTGTTTTCGTTATTATACCGTCTTTAGCATTTTTGATCTAATTAAAACTTATTTTGCTAGTATAAACATGGAAATGAAAATAAATAAATAAAAAATAAAATAAATCAAATACTTTAATTTTATATTAAAACATAACGTGATTTTATTATTCACATGAATATTAAATTATTTTTATTATGAAGAAAAAGCAAAAAATAAAAATGAAAACAAAAGAAAATAAAAAATATCCGAAGGATACTTTTTATTAATTTAAATTTTAAATTAGTTTTTTTTTTAATATTTAAAACTATAAAAAAAAAGACAGAACGGCAGCAAAACTTTACATTAAAGGATACAAGGATGTTACATTTTTATGTAATAAAAAAAAAAAAGAAGAAACGTAGACAAAAGTTTTTTTTATTGTTATAAAGATAATACATTGAATATAAATTTACTGTTTCATTTTTATTGAAAATAAATATTTATTCGATTGGAAATTCTTTTTTATATATGTAATATATACATACATATGTACATATTTTATTTCTTTCAAGAAGTTTTTTTTTACCATTTTCTGAAACATAAATATCTAAACAAAATTCAAGGATATATCGTTAACAAAATAAAATTATAAAATAAAATATTCAAATGTCTGTTTTTTATCTACATAAAATATATTATATGTATGTACAGGTTCATACTATATTTATGCGGATGAATTTATTAGAAATAATATATAAGGTATTTTACTGTGAATTCAACTGAATTACTTTTGAACTTTTTTTTTTGAATTTTTAAAAAAAATAAATTCCAATCATTATTTGTATTTCATGTATGTAACACATGCATACATATGAACAGATACAAGTACACGGTTTATGTATGTACATACATGCATGTTCACAGGAAATTTTAACCGTTTTCGATCTAAAAAATTCTCTCAAAAGAGCATGTAATTATGTACATGAATACATAAGTGTTTCTTAAGGATGAAAAAAGAAAGGCATTGAAATGAGAATAATATGTATCAAAAAATTTTCTGTTTACGGTTACGAATATTATGAATATTACAAGAAAAACAAAAAAAAAAGTTTTTATACGTTTTTATTATTTTTTTTATCCTTTAAAATTTTTTTTATATTTGTTTTTAACATAATACTACACATATTACATGTAGGTACATAGCATAATCTTTATAAAATTTTGAAATAAAAGTAGATTTGATTGAATCATATTGAATATTTTTATTAAAATATTCTAAATTTGTGCTGTATATGTATGTACATGTATATTTTTTTTTCAGAGATTTAAAATTCAATACTTTAACAAAAATATGTATGCATGATTACATTTTTATAGAGTATTGAAGCATTAAAAGAAATATTACAGATTAAATTTTGTATGTAAATTTGAAATGAATTACATCAAGACAAAAATATATTTTAATTTAAAATTAATCTAATTTAATGAATATATGACCCTATAAATAAAACATCATTTATTTTATTTATTACTTTGCTATATTGTACATTATATGAGAAGTTATTTTCTGTTATTTGCTTTTTTTTTTGTGGTGTTATTAGTAATACAAAATAAATTGCTTTGACGTCAAACATAATTATCAGTGAAAAGTACATTCTATGTAGAGCGATCATATTCTTATAGCACTTATATTTGTTTTATTTATTTTTTTTTTTTTAGTTATAAAGTCATTAAGTATTTTACAATACCTATTTATATTACATTTGTGTGTATACAAATAATAGGAAAATAAACATTTTATAAAAACATCAATATTAAAAAACTCATTTTCTAGAAATAACAATAAATCATAATTTTCATAATTAATTTTCTCATCTTAAAATCCTCTTAAAATGGATAAAAATAAAAATGAAAATAAAACAAAAATAAATTTGAAAATAAAAGATAAAATCATTAAATAAAAATGAAAATAAGAAAAATATTGTATGTATGTACTCGTATATACATACTAACAAAAAATTTTATCATTTGTAATTTGTTTTCCCTTCCCATTCATAATTAAATTAAATTACATGAATAATTTATAAATATTCGAATCATTACTTCGTTATGATATTATATGTATATTTTGTTGGTACATGAAATTTCCACAAAAATAAATATGTTTGGTTTTCATTTCTTTTTAAAATTTTTTGTAAAATTTTTTTTTTTATTTAGACTTGCGAATTTCTTCTTTTAGACACATTTAAAAAATATACATAAATTTACACGTACTTATACGTAGATAGAAATGAAATTTACTTTAGTATTTTTCTATAATTTATTCAAATTATTGTAATTTCTTTTTTAAATTGCAAATGTAGTAATATGATAACACATTAATTTGTACATACATAATAATGAAACCAGAATTGTTATAAAAATATACATTTTTAATATTTTATTCCGTTTTATATATAATTTTCGTTTATATACGGATGACACGTAACACATAATTTTTTTTTTATACATAATTTCATAACCAATTTGTTAAATTAATACATGATTTTATTTTGTATAGATATTTAATATGTTTCATTTTAAACGTTTTATTTTAAAAACGTGTGTAAAGAATTTATACATATGTGTTTATTCATTTATTAAAATTTTATTCAGAATATGAAATAAGGATAATAAAAATAAAAAAATAAATAAATATATCAATTTCCATACACTCCTACTTTTTCTTTTAAATTCAATATTTTATCCACTTTTAATGTTGTTGACTTTATATTCTCGTTCACTAACAGAAAAATGTTGATTGATAATCTAATTTTTTTTTTTTTCAATAGCAAACAATGAAGATTTCTGCACAGTGTCGATGTATACGTATGTATGTATGTACATGTATTTTGATCCCCAGTGTAATGTATGTTTGACTATGTACACGTATACGTACATACATTTGAAGTCAGAACATATAATGATATGATTTATTGACGAACGTAAAGAATAAAAGCATTATTTTTGGTTATAAAAAATCCTGATAATAATACTAATAATCGATCGAATATAAAGCAGATAAAAAAAAGGAGCTTTTATTTCACAATGTATGTATAATATGTATATATCTAAGTATTTTTAATAATATGTATGTATGTACATTCGTAATATAACGTATGCAGTTAATGGCATCGAAAATAAATGTTATCGTTTTATATAGCACAGATATAATTGAATTTTTACCACATCATATCAAATCATTTAATATAGAAATAAAATTTTCTTTACAAATACCAAATAGTATATGGTACATTTGGGCTAATAATATGATATGAAACTTTTATGAAATTCGATACTTATTATATTCAAATAATATTTTATTAGATAAAGTCAAAGAAATAATATTTTATTGGAAAAGAAATCTACAATTATTTATGGTTGTAATCTTATTTATATGAACATAATATGGTTGTTTGTGTGTGTGTTAAATATTTTTCGTTAATGAAATGTATTATTAATGCTGTATACATAAAATCCCCCAAAAAAATAAAAATAAAATAAAACATAAAATTCATCTCTATTTCATATACTTTTCTAATTAATTAATGTATAATTTAATTTTAAAAGACAAAAAATACAAAAATAGGCCTAATTGATCGGAAATAAAAATGAAAATTACCCTAACTTTTATGTTCAAATTTTGAACTAAGAATATTAAATATACATAATAGCTAATTATTATTAAAAAAAAAATGAAGAAATTTTACACAAAAGATAAATTAATGTTATAACAAAATAATACTAAAATTTTGTATTCTTTTTATATATTTTTGTCCTTTGGTGTGCTTTCAGTTATATGTATAATTATTATTTAATAAAAATGACGAAGGAAATTTTATGTATCTGAAAAGTTTTTCTTTTTTCTTTAATCTTAATGATATCCTAATTGGGATATCATAATTAAGATGTATTAATATATAAAAGATCGTATTATTTTGTTTTCTTAAAGTATTTTAAAAAATATGTTTCAAGTAAATTAGTTTCCAAAATTCATAAAAAAAAATTTTTTTGTTTTTTTTTATTTTAAATAAAAACCTTCAATGCCAGTTACATAAATAATATAAAATAATGAAATCTGTTCAAAATCGTTGTATATCCAAAAATGATATTGAAGTAAAAATTGAATCCATTTTACTATAGATTTTTATAGTTGATTAAATATTGATTGAATTTTCCCATATAAATTGTTATCTTAAAAAATAATTTTTATTTAATTATGTTTTACATTTTATTTTCTTTCGTATCATATTTTATATAAGTTTTATTTTGCTTTTTCAATTTTCCTTTTTTGATTATCTTTCACAAATTGTATACTTGTTTAACAGATTTATTTTTTGAGAGCGGCTTTTTTGCTTGATTTGGTCAATGTCTCCTTTTTTTGTTTTGTTCAATTCATTGAATATTTAAAAACTAATTTTATGTAATGAAATCTATAACCCTATATCTATATTTCAGGATATAAAACGATGATTTTTGTCTGTGTATTTGAACATTTACGATTTTTATGATTCCACATTTTATACATTTTCGACCTTTTTTTTCCTTTTTGTTAATACATGCATATCTAATTTTTATATTGGTATCATAGTACCTATACATTCACGTTTTTTTTGTTTTTTTTTTTTTTGTATTTACTTCAAGTAATTTTTGATATTTTATGTTTATTATTTATTAAATTTTTTGTGTCTATTATATATAAGGACAAAGTGAATAAAAGGTTAAAAATAGTAATAAGAATAAAAAGAAAAAATAGAGGAAATATTCATTTACTATATTTAGCTTTTTTCCATAAACATATCAAATCGAGGTATATATCAAAGAAATATATGTGAGTGAATACAATTTCAGTAGGTAAATAATAGGAAAAAAAAAAGGATAAAAGTGAAAAATAAAAATTGTATAAGGATTGAAGTATGTACATATATATTTTGTCAAGAGACAACCTTTTTTATGTAAGCTAAAATATATGCTCTACATACATATTATGTTTATACAAACATATTACAATGCGTATTACCTGTGCTCCTTCACATCAACATATGTACATACACACATATGTGTGTACATTTGTACTTTTTTTTTTTATATAAATAATGAAAATTAATGAATAGAAGCATGGAATAGAAGTAAGTTAAAAACGAGAAACAAAAAATGTGTACTTACATTTGTAAAGAAAATTGAACTTTTATTTTAGAATTGAATAGAATGTGTATATGTCCCATGTTTATTACACATATGTACATAAAGAAAATGGGGTTTAATACAGATAAAAATACGTGAAACCCAATACTTAAAAAAAAAAAAAATTTTTTTTTTCTTTTGAGATGCTGTACTTCCAAAATTATCCATTTGTTTATTGGAAAGGAAAAAAATACTCTAAATAAAATTTAAGGGTTAAGGTTGTCATACACATGAAAGTAGTATGTATTGTATTTATACAAGCACGTATAAACTTGAGTATACACAGTATTATCATTTTTCAAACTTTTGGTTTTGACATTTCAAACATTTTGTAACAAGATTATCAACTTTGTCTTTAAAATACAATACGTATACTTTTGTTTTGATATCTTGCATTTGACTGATAAGAAACACAATAATTTTCAACTGTTGTTTAATTTTATTTTACATTTTTGTTATTAAAATGAATGAAACCTCTTAAATAACGACAACGAAAAAAAAACCCTGGAACATTCTTAAAGAAAGAAAAAATATCACTTTAGTGATAATACACGTGAGTACTTAAGTTTATTTATGTTAATAATAAAATTCTTACCTTATACCACCAACATTAAGGATAATCCTATTCTCTCCATCCATGTCGTCCACAGCATATCTCTTTAATTTAATAATTTCCTAACTGTTCTTCATTATTTGTTCTTTTTAAATTTATGTAAAATCCGTGTTACACATTTAAAAACAAAAACAAAATAACAATGAAAAATTATTTTTGTAGTATTTGTCAAGCCATCTTGTGCTAACAAAAAAAAAAACAAAAAACTTTTAATACATTACAACTTTAAATTAATTCACTTTATTATTTTGTTTTATCCTTTTTTTTTTTTAAAAATTTGACTTTTGAAATAATTTTTTCTTTAAGATCTTTTCATAATTCAAATTATATAACACTGTTAACACTATATATTATATTCAAAGTTTAAAAAATGTTAATAAACATCAACATAATATTTTTCTTTTATTATTTTTTTTTATTATTATTTTTATTTTCATTTCAAAACTTTATATAAACTTTCCTTTTATTATAACATACACACATATTTTATCATACAATATTTTAACATTTCATATAAAATAAGCCAACACTTTCTATATTAAATTCTTAGTAAATACACTTCAACCACATATGTATGCATTAAAGCATATTAAATAGACAGTACTAAAGTATCTTAAAATATTAAAATGTGTAGATATACGAGTATACCGTATAAGTGCAAACTCATAGTTTGCACATTTGCAACTTTCTTTTTTTTCCGTTATCCTAATTTTCTTTAATTTTTTTCAACTTTTCTGTTTATTTATTTACACTTTTATACCATCTTTTAATGTTGTGAAAAACCATTAACATAAAGCATACATGCATACACATACGTACATATGTGTGTGGATTTGTACATATATGCATAGGTATAAAATATATGTATGTATATCTACACGGAGATACCTTGTGTATGGGAGATTCGTATTCATACACACCTGCATATGCATTAGTATATACAAGAAAATTATTATTTTTTAAATTTTCTTTACTTTTATTATTTGTTCAAGCTACTTACATATATGTATGTATATATTTGTGCATACAGACATACATATGTATGTATGTAGAGTCATATCTATACACTTAACTATAAATATAACGACATGTACTAATTTTACAATATATACTTGTACAGGTATGTATTCATGTGTGGTATACTTGTCCAAAAGCGAATAGATAAATGTAACAATAATTTTATACAAAAAGAATAATGAATAAGTGAAAATACTTATTAAGAGCATTTGGATAAAAGTTAAAGAAGAAATTAATTAGAATAATGGGTCAAATACTTAGTTTAAAGTAGATGGTTTTGGAATTTATTTATTGGTGTCATACGACAGGTATACCCACATACAAGAGTGGTAAAGTTCAAACTCATTGTAATAATTGGCTAAGATGCTGGAAATAAATTAAAAAAAAAAAAAAAAAAACAGTGTCAATTCGAAAAAGGATTTTCGGTCCAACTGAAGAAATGTTTAATGAAAAGGAAAAGAATTTCTTGTACATGTTCAGATCTAGAAATCATATAAATATAAATGAGTGTTTATTTACTTTTTTAAATGAATAAATCAAGTACAGATCATTGAGTTTGAGGATTCTGTAATGTTACATTAAAATACTGCATAAATTTAAATTTCCTTATTTTCATAAAAAACAATTTTTTTTTGTTGGTTTTTTCTTCTCTTAGAAATAATGACCTAGAAGATTTCGTACATGTTTTGGTTTTTTATTACTGTTATATTTTTTTGTAATTGTATCTCTTTTTTGTGATTACCATTATTATTAATATTATTAATAACACATATACATATGTATGTCCGCTTGTGTACATATCTATACGTATTTTTTTTTTTTTTTTGAATAACGAAAAGTGAAACGAGAAGAAATGTTAAGTGTTAACATATGAGTGACATTATCTTGACAGAATACAAATGTACATATGTACATGTTATATACGATGTGTTATTATATTTTACAAGTCATTCGTTTATCAACATACATCCATATTTGCTTGAATATTTAGTAAAATACATAGATAGTTATGTACATGCCAACGTACAAACATGATTGCATATGTATGAATATCATATTTTACGAAAAAAATATTGAATAGCAAAGAACCTTGATGAAAAAGGATAAATTTGTTATCAAGATATATTCATACACTTTCGTATTTCGTTAATATTTACAGTTGACGTATATATTCGTATCCATGTGATCCTTTGGTATGACATAGAATAAAAGCAATTCATTTATTTATATGTACATTAAAGCTAAAATTCATGTATGTATTTTAAAAAATACATTACTTGAAGAATTTTTTACTATAATTAATATTTCTTACTTTGTATAAAGCTAAATTCTTTATTTTTTTGATTTATAAAAAGAAATTTTTCTTTAATAGAATTTTCTTATAATTAATTAATCATTTATTTTTTCTTTTTTTATAGTTTTTGATATGATATTAATATTTTTCTCCATGTAATAAATAAATTTTCTCATAAAAAAATGTATAAATATTTTTGCATGTTTTTATATACATTATATGTATGTCTGTACGTGTATAATTTCTGAATAGAAAAATGTCCTTTAGCACAAAATAATTAACTTTTTTTTATGGTTTAGAAATCACAACTAATAAAAGTGAATAAAAAAAGCAATATCAAAGTTTCTTCATACGAATTTATTCGTATGAAAATAATTAAATTTATTTCTTTAGGAATTTGGTAAATGATGGTAAATAAAAATAATATAAATAATGTAACAAAATAATGAAAGTGAATAAAAATGAAAATTAATATGTTTTCTGTATATGACATTTAAAATTATTCTCATTCAAATCATAATAAATTCCTTCAAATTACCTCATAGAGATGTATTTAGATACACGCATGTACATATGAAAATGTGCACATACTTTAGATCCACACATTTGAATGTATTCACATCATGATGTGCCCATGTAAGTTTGTGTGTACATAAAAGAACATAAACTTGGAATAATGATGTAAATATTTCAAACTTAAATTAAATTTTCTCACTTGAAGGTATTTTACATTAAAAATAAAATTTTAGAAATTTTAATGTGTTCATAAAAAAAAAAAAACGATGAATTGTGTTGTTCATTGTTTCTGTACGAAAATTTCAATTTAATGTTTGTTTAATCAAAATAAATTAATTAATTTTATGTTACATAAAATTATGTTTGCAGAAAATTAATAAAATTCATTGAATAATAGTAATTTACTATACGTAAACGTTAATGGCCCATGTGTTTTTTACACATGCATACGAAAAATTGATCTTAACAATTTTATTAATTAAAAAGCTTTTCAAAAACAAAATATTTACATATAAAATAATGTATGTATTTTTAATAAGTATATCTACATAATGTTAATTATGTGTCAGACGTCGTTTTTAATTTTAATATCTATAGTCTGTCAACTAATTCGATGCAGTAAAGGTCTTAAGGAAATGACATAAAGTAGTACCACTTTACCTCGCTGTATATTGATATCAAAAAAATTTATCTCGTATTATATTATTACATATATGATAACTTTACAGATCGTGGTAACACTGCTCGATCTCACGAGAAATTATGAGATAAAATTATATTTCCATAAGGCCTTAATTGCATCGAATTAGAAGACAGACTATAGAACCCATAATTTAAATATTTCAGGGTTTCATATTCTGTTTTGTATTGTATCCGTTTACTTAATTGCAAAATTATTTTGTTTGTTACTTGTTAGCTTTTGTGTTTTATTTTATCACATTAAATAATTACTTTTATTCATATTTTTGACAAGCTTATTACATGAACATGTACAAAAGTTGAAATTTTCATAAATAACATTTTCAATGATGACATAAAAAGAGCACTTGTTTTTTATATTGTTTGAATATGTGTACAATGTAAAATGAAATAATATTTTTCGATATTTTTTGTTTTTAAAATTTTTAATTTCATGAAGCGTATTATGTTATAAATAATGACATTATTAATGTAATTATTGAATTATAGATCAAGGACTAGTTTTGTGTTTAACGTTCAATTCAAATATTAATTTAAAATGTAGGTGAGTATTTTGCATATTATTTGTTTATGGTTTTAATCTACAATTAAATAAATATGTAATAACAATTAAAATCTGCACATACTAGGTAAATTTATTTTTTGTTTATGCGCATCTTTATCTTTGCATACGAAAGAAAATACCATGTAAAATAGTTATGTTATGATAAATTTTAACCTAATTTAGTTATGTATATTAAAAAAAAAGAAACAAAACCAATAATAAGAACAAGAACCATTTACTTTACTATTAAATAATATTCGTATATATACAATTGTATAAAACTTTTGAATGTGTATGCGTAAAAAATAAATTCAGATTTTAATAAATTTTCGTATATTCCTAGGTACATACATATATATTTATGTATATTTTGTATTAAAAATGATATATGTTTGTGTACACATACATATGTACATATGTACATATATAAACCATAATATTATTGTAGGTACGTATGTACATATTTATTTTTGCCAAAATATTTGTACACACAACATTGTACATTTATGTGGTAACATTTCGCATAGTGTAAATATAATAAAATTTAATGTACATACATATGTAGATATGTTAAATATATATGTACGTATGTACATATGCATTCATATATTTTCACACTTTTCATACATATGCATGTACATATATATTGTACAAATATGTATGCCAAATAAAGTTATTCTTTAGGGAATTCAAGCGTATTATATGCATATATTCATATGTACATCCAGATCCACACATAATTTTGGTATAATTTGCATGTATTTATTTATAAATATGTTTTTATAAGTTATCCAGCTTTAAATATTTCATTTTATTCACTCGTTAATTTTCATAGAAAATTCTGTCGTGTGAAATAGCAGATGACGATAATTCGCGATTATATTATGTACGTATGTACTTTTCACATTGAAAAACAAATCTATATGCATGTATACTTATCTATATATGTATGTATGTACATATATTTATTATTCATAATATTCATTTATTTGTTTATTTATTTAACTGTCAGTTTTAATTATAGATAATTTTTTTTCCCATTTATTTAAAAATAATCAAAACAAAACATTATATGAAAATTATGAAAATTACTAATAACTTTTAATTTGTATGAAATATGTGTTTTAAAAAGGATACATAAAAAAAGGAATAAACATGTATATGAATTATCTAAAAAAATAAAATACACATTTTATATTCAAATAACGAATGTAATTTATTTGCTCTTAATTTAGCAAAGAAAAAAGGCCAATTTATGCCATGACCATGAATAATATCCCGATTTATTTAAATCTCTATGTAATATACATTATGGTTTGATTTCGATTAAATTTTTTCTTTTTTGTTTGGATTCTAATTACTCTTGGGAATTGTATAAAACCGTAGAACCATTTTCAACAATTTTTTTTTAGAGAAAATAAAAATGAAATTTACAAATATACATTAGTGAAATGCGTTTTTTTTATTTTTGTATTTTTTTTTTTTTTTTTTTTTTTTTTTTTTATATAGAATAATTCATCCCACCTTTTGTTTTCATAAAGGTAGATTTTATACAAAAAGTAATGGGTGTAAAATATGA
The DNA here is from genome assembly GCA_963971155.1 of Anthrax anthrax. Classification (NCBI taxonomy): domain Eukaryota; kingdom Metazoa; phylum Arthropoda; class Insecta; order Diptera; family Bombyliidae; genus Anthrax; species Anthrax anthrax. The sequence goes on from OZ020119.1 coordinate 28,308,254, forward strand.
TTTCCTTTCTTTTATCATGGAAAATTTAATGTGTAGTTATATTGTTTGCTATATCATCATATACATTCATGTATATTACACATTATATATTTGAATGTTAAAATAATGAAATCGCAAATTGCTTATTTTTTTGGTTTTATAAATCGAAAAACATTTTTAGAATATATTTACAGCTTATATGATAGCTCACATATACATAGATACATGTACATAAATAGTATTTTTTCGTATATACGATTGTACGAGTATCTGGAGGCAATAATGAATATTTATGTACAGTATTATTCTATTTTTTCTGTTTTATTATGATTTCAATCACATCTTATTTTTTGTTACATATTATTTTTTTTACCTAATATTGTACATACATGTTTGTATATTTTCTTTAAAAACTTATCAAAAGAAATAAATTAAGGCATATAACACAATTTTTTTGTGTAATAATAATATAAGAAAATCAACAACAAAAATAAACGAAAATATGTGAAGTTGAAGAGAAAAATATGTAAATATTTGAATAATTTTTGGATACATAATAAATTTGAAAATCGTTTATAAATGACTAAAAAGAGTTTTAATAGGCAGATATTTAAATTTATCACTTTTCTATTTAAGTAATGTAAATTTTATAATGTAAAAGTATCAATCATTTTGCAGGAGGAAATTAAATAAGGGTATACATACATACATCAGTGTTTATAGCACATTTATAATGGTCTGTTCTAGAAATAATAATGTGATTAAATATAAGATCAAAGGGAAAATAAATTTATGTAAATGAAGTGATAAATGCATATTAAATGCAATTAGTCATTCATCAAACTTTTCATTTATACTTTAATAAATTTTTTAAAATGTATTATTTTTTTAAAGCCATCCAGTAATAACTGAATTTTAATACAAAATTTATTAGATTTTTTTTTCATTTTTCAATTTTTTCACATTATTTTAAAATTATCATTTACCAATTATTTACACGTTAAAAATTTTATACAAGCAAACAAAATAACGTTTTTTTATACAAAGCATTTTAAAAATTTCTTTTTATATCATTTAAAAAACAATTTATCACTGATCATGTTTACACATTAAATTTACCTTTTACAGAAAAATAAACATTAAGTACTTCTTTTTTTCTTTTTTCTTTTTTAAATTGACTCTTAATTTTATTTTCAAAAATAAATATAAAAATAATTTTTCTTCTATAAAATAAATACTTTGATAGTTTTATTCTATCACACTAATTTCAAATAAACTGATAACTAAGATCACTGATAATGTTATAATTTGTTCGTTTTCATAATTCACTTTTTAAATAATGAAAATTTGAACAAATTTAATATGATAAGTTTTAATAAATAAAAAAATTAAATAATTTTTTATTTTTATTTTTTAAACAATAACAATAAAAATTTCTTGAACATTTCGATTTTAACGTATGAAATTCATCTGAGCATCTAAATATTAAAAATGATTTGGTCCATTGATATAAGTGTATCATTTCGTAGATGAAAAATGAAAAGTTGATGAAAATTTTATGCATTCAGCGTATTAAATTTATTAGTTTATTTGTTTGTTTGTATACACATGAACAATAAAGACATGCGCAAAAAAATTTTTTATTTGTATATACATATTTCTATTTTCGAATTTACGAAATATAGTGAACATACATAGAAGGTAGAAAATTTTGTATTTTCAAAAATCATCTTATTGTTCAATTGAACATCGAAGAGTTCTATTAATTAACGTATGTGATAATTATGAGTATGTGATAATTATTGATAATTTTCGTCAAACAAAAAAAAAAAAAAAAATTAGAGTTGATTTCATACTATTTTTACAAGAAATTTACATTTCAGTAAAACTGAAGAAAATTTCGTTTTAAGTTGAGTATGTGTATTATATGTATTCTAGAATATTCTTTATAGAAGTAATTATCCGATTTTAGAAAACAAAAAGTGATTTTTATAAATAAAATCCATTTCGTATAGGTTGAATTTTTATTGACCATTTAAGAAAAGGTCTATTTCCCTAATATTATAATATGTTTTATACATTTCAATTTTCAAAATTCCTTGAAAATTTTGTCTACCTTGTATCGTATCGATGTCAAAATATAATCTTTAAATTCGAATCACGTATATAAATTTTTTAAAATGCACAACACGTACAAAAATACAGTCGTGTATTTAAAAGTTTTTGTTATTTTTTCTATTTTTTTATTTTTATTTTTAATATTCGACAAGTTTTAAGGATTTCAGCAATCAAAAATTAAAATAATTTTAGTTCAAGGTCCATATAAAATTTTACATATAAATAGTATATTCGCATGTTATTACAATCATTTATGATCATTTTGTTTAAATTATTTTGATGATATTGTTTTCAATTAAAATTCGATAAAAAAAAAAAAAATGGAATTTTTACTGATTTCCAAATTTGCCAATATGCCATACGTTTTTTGTAGACATGTAGATTTTTTGATTATTCCGTTGATTTCATTTTATGATATTAATTTATTTATTTTACATAAACAAAATATTTAAAAAGAAGCATAAAATATTTAAAATTTTGAAATAACAAATTATGAACTCAAAAATCAAAGAAAATTTTTTAAATAGTATAATTGTAAAAAAACAATATACATGTAGTCTACATTTTTATGAAATTACGTAAACAAATCAATTAATTTTAACGGAAAATTTAAATCAAAACACACGTTCTTTTTTATTGACTTATTGAAGAAAACTTAATTGAAATATATGAATGTTATATTGTATTGTACATACTTATAATATAAATACCAACATGTGTATATTTAAAAAAATTTAGTTTACAAACATAAAATATGTTCGGATATCAATTTTTTCTAATTTTCAATTTCATGAAATATCTTTCATTTAATAAAAAATCAAATAAGAAAATGAAAAATAGAAAAAAAAATGTTCTAATTTAGTTTATAATTGAATTTCATAATTCATTTCTGCAAGCAATGAATTAATTTATACACATATACATATGTACACTCATACAAATAAAAAATATATTGTGTACTATGTAAGCAAATGTAAGTGTATGTGTGTTTCTCTAAGTGCTTCGTTAGTTATATATCTTTTGAATTATTCTTAAAATTGAATTCTAATTTCATACTTTTAAAATTGCTCACATCATCATTAATTTAACATGTCGTATATGTAGTTGTACACACATATTGCATAAAATATGTGTCAATAAGTGCAACACACATAATATGAAAAAAAAAAATGCATTTATTTCCTTTCCGTTTTCAGAAGAACCGGAGTACTTATTACTTCTAATAGCTCTCTTCGTAAGCTTTTTTTTATAACTTATTATAATTTAATTTCCGCAGGTATTTGGGTTAATATTTTTATATTTAAAAAAAAAAAAAATGAAAATTTTTCTCCATTTAATTTAAGTAGAAAAAATTAAACGAAATTGGTCATACAGAACTGAGAAATACCTTTTTTTCTCCACAGCGTGAAAATTTTTATAAATGTTGTATTCGATTTTTATTCAAAATTTACAATGAAGAAAAAAATAAATAGAAAATCTTGAAAATTGCCTCCATTACAAATACCATATGGCGCCACTTCAATTTGTCACGTCTGCTATATTTTTTCCCTTTTTTAATTTTAATTTTTTTTTTTATAAATATTATCTTCAGTTTTAAGAGTTTCCATAAATTATCATTCTCAATAGGTCAATATTCCAAGTTGATTTTAATGTATCATTATCAAAATTGTGTCATAGGTTTTTATGTGTAGACAATTTTCAATTTTTTTATTTAAATTGTAATTTATAATTCAACTAACCCATTTAAAAAACAAAAATTTAAGGGAAACAGTAAAAACCTTTTAATGTTATTTACTTAAAATTTTAAATTAATGCTATCAACTCATAACCTTTACGTCTTTATCTATTTATGCATATACAGTAAGGACTATAGTACATGTATTATACGAATATTTTATAGATATTAAGCTTCATTAGGTATACGTAATTAATTTAATCAGGAATAAAGTAAAAATTTTTTATTTCTTTTATAAATCATCATTTATGATTAATGGTACATTAAGTTCTATACAATATATGAAAATTTTCTATGCTATATTGCGTGTAAAAAAATTTAACAAATAAAATGTTATTAATAAATCTAAAAAAACATTTTTTTTCAATACAACATAATGTATCACAATTGAGTAAGGTAATTTTACTCAAAAGAAGAGAATAATTTATCCAATTTTGTTGTAAAACGAATATGACTTGAGAAAATTTTTTGAAAATTCGATTTTAAATTTCTGTTATTTTTTGTATTAATTATTATTTGACATTTTAAGGAAAATATGTATGTCGGAAAGTAAAGTAATATATCAATTACAGAAATTCCCCTGACAACGCATTGAAAAGTGGAAAATAATTTATGTCTTTACCTACTTAAATTTTTTTTTTTTTTATTTTTCAATGAAAATTTTGTCAACTAATTGAAATTTTTAATTTAATTATGATTTAATATTTACGTAGTTGTATTTAAATTAATAAATTTTAAAAATTCATGAATGACTGATATTGAACGATGTTTATAACCGAAACCTTTTGTCCTTTTGTTTAAGTTTAAATTTTTTTTTTTGTTTAAATGAGTAAAATTTTCCATTTAATGAAAATTCTCGAAATTTCTCAATTTATTAAGTGTTGGCGGATACAATTTGGTATAAAATTGAAATTATTCATTGTCGCATATTAAATCAGAAAAAAATTATAAATGTATGTATATGCGTATGTACATGTATATATACGTGTAAAATAAATTTATTCAATTATTCATGTGTATACATAAAATATTTATTTCAATTTTAACGCATGATAATATTGAATACAAACTTAATCAATAATTAATTCATTTTGAATCACGTTGATTTTTGTCGTCACACCTTATTTAATAAAATTAAAAATAACTGCCATTCATATAATTAATGGTATCTTATTTATTTAAAATTATTATCAAACAATAACCATATGATTTGCAATGAAACATTTCATTTTTAAATTAAATAAAAAATTGTAATAAAAAATAAACTTTTTATTCGAAATAATTTCAGTTTTTAAATAATTTTGTTTTCTGTTTTTTTTTTTTTTTTGATTCGTTGTTTTTGTTTAGTTTTGAGTTAGTATTTTATTATGTAGAAATTTGAATGCATTTCTTTTACTATTTTCTACATTTATTTCAGTTTTTTTTTTCAGAAAGAAAGTTTTTTGCTTTTGTTCATTATGTTTTGTGTGTGAGATAATAATGAAAAATAAAAATTAAAAGTTTTTTCTTTTTTATTATATCTTTTATTTATATTTACGTAACTTACAGGAAAATCACATAAAATGTTTTTGCATCTTTATGTTTTATGTATATAACATAAAAAAACAATATACATATAAGTATACAGGAAAATGAGACAAAAAGTTATCATAGAGAAAAATAAAAATTCTGTGATACAAAATATACAATATGTGTGTATATAGTTTTTGAAAAAGAAAAGATGAAAATTTTATAGTTTGTATTAAATAACACAATATATGCATTATGTTGGTTTGTGTATGTATGTACGGCAGGTGCTCATGTGCTTTTATTATTCTACTTATTTTATGTTTAAATGAAAATAACAATCATATAACATGAAGCCAAAAAGTAAATGCGTTTATATATGTACATTTACAGTATACGGTGTATAAATTTGTTTAGATGTATGCATATATGTATGCATACAGTACATGAAATAAAAATTAGTAGTGCTGGGTTTCTAAAAAATTACAAAATACTTCTTAAGTACATATACACAATAGCAGTAAGGATATGTAATTTAAAAACTTATATTTCACATTTTCATGTAACCATATATGTATATATGTATATGTAACTACTACTACTACTACATTCGTTGGACGGATGCTTTTAAGAACATAAAGCATTTTTAAAATACTTACTGACTTTGTGTACTTTGCTCTATACTGTCATATTAAAACAAAAAGTATATGCACTTCAATTACTCAAGAATTTACTAAAAATAAAATTAAATGACATCATTTGAGATATATTACTTTCAATAAAAATGTGAATTCAGGTGGTCAAGTAAATAATATACTCGTAATAGCACAAATAATACCAGCTGTACATTACAGAAAAAATTAATCAACTAAGGAAAATTAATTATTTTATGTAGTTTTATTTTTGAAGTTGATTTTATTAATTTGCAATCAATGAATATTGCATTTTATTTTGATCTTTTATTTTTTATTACTATTTCCTGTGATGTTTCATTATGGCTAGATATTATTGGAACGTCTATAAAAAATATTCTTATGATACAAATTTCTTATGATGTGTTCATTAATTGTATATTTGTATACACAAATATTTATTATTCACATATATTGATTTTTTAACATGAATAGATTTAACATGACATAAAAAAATTTTATTTACCAATTTTTTTCCTTGACCTTAAATAATTACAAAAAATTTATTTGTTGCAACTGAATTTATACGCCATTTAATTACTATATCATTGAAAGGATTATTTACCAATTCATTTTGAACTATAATTATTATTGTTACTGGAAATTTTCCAATAGAACAGATGTGTATACATTAGATTAATAAATAATCGGATTGCATTTGATTTTGCATTTGTAAATTAATTTACGAGCTACTGTTATCAGAATATTAATTATTAAGCATAAAATAAAAATTATTTATTTATTACTAAGTATATACATATGTACATAAATTCACATGTATAAACATATGTACAAATTTTTAATTTTATATTGAATTTTTTAAATTTCAAATTTATTTTTAAAAAGGATATTTTGGAAAAAAAATTGGATTTCAGTTCTAAAATCTTGAATTCAATATTTAAAATTTTTATACACATTTGTTTCTATTCACATACGTATGTACACTATGCATTTTAATTTTTACAAAAGAGTCATATTGTTTCTTAACAGAGTCATAAACATGTACAAACATTGTGTATGCAATTATATAACACAATTATTTTATAATTTACTTTTCCAAGTTTCAGTTTGCTTTATGTACATTTTGGCATGTTTTCAATTACGTACACAAGTGTTTGTATATTTATTGACTTTTGTAATTTTCTTATCCCTTATATCCCTTTGGATTTTTGTACACATGCATATGTATATATGTACATACACCCAAAACATGTGCATGCATATTGTCTGAACGGTTATTTGGATATCATATGTGAACATAAATTTCTAAATTTTACATGAAACAAAATTAAGAAAAATTACTACTTATGTAAATTCTAATAAATCTATACTTCAAATTCAATGCGGAATTTATTGTATATAAAATCTATAACGTTCAATTTTCAAATAAAACTTTAATTTTATTTAAACTGAGGAAGTAAATCATAATATCGCAGAATGCATTTTGATTAAAACTGTTTTTTAAATAAATTTATTCACAAATCTAATCCACGTGTTAATTCTAATTTTTCCTTTATACAATAATATCCAGTAAATTTACTGGTAACATGAATACTTTTTTTTTCATTTTCAAAGCAGACACAAACAAATTTTCATTTTCTTTTTGTGTTATGTTCATGGTATTGTAGTCATGTCCTTGTTTGCAGATTATGTCTACTTATCTTATTTGTCTTCTGTATCTGTTTGAATAAGATAATAATAACACTCAGGTGAATTATTTTACTATTTATGTCATACATATACATATTAATGTACTTTTTCATGTAGTTAAAGGCAAAATTTTACATGATATGGAACAAAGCCATACAAACAAAGGGAAAAATTATATCAAATTGTACATTTTTAAAATTAATTTTTTTTTTTTACAATACTTTCATTATAATATGTTTCATTGTTAAAAATGGTTTTTATTCAGATGTTAGTATAAATGATAATAGAATAATAAAATGAGTGAAGATATACAAAAAAAACTAAACACCACAGGACAAATTTATGAAAGAAATTATCATGCATATACAAAATGACCAACTTTTACAAAAAATGTCCTTTCAAATCCTTTTATAAGTTTCAACTAAAAATTATTTTTAAACATTTCCAACTGATTTCAGATCATTATGAACAAAATTTATCGTGGTATAGTGTATACGAACGATAACCGTTTTATTATTGTGTGTTAATGAATTAAAAATTTAGAAAGGTTATTTTGCAAAAAAAAAAAAAACAAAAAATTAAAACACGTATGGGAAATATTTTGCCATTTTTACGTGAATTGAACAATACGTGAAAAACACAATAGTTTTATATCCAAAATTAACATGATAGAAAAATCTATTATTTTAATTGAAGTTTTAATTATTTACAAATTATTTAAATGAATTTTATTAATAAAATCGATAACAAAAAATAATTGAAAATTTTCTATTTATCAAAATGAAAATTTCTATAGTAACGATTTTATGCTAAATCAAAATAAATTTCGACTCATTTTATTTTTGTTAAATTAATTAAATTTGATTTAATTCAAAAATTCATGAATTTAAATTAAATAAAGTAGAATGTTTGTATATGGAACCTTTTAAAGAAATTTTTTTTTATCGTTTATCAAAAATTTGAAAATTTGTTGAAAATTTAACTATTTTTAATTAAAAACAATTTGTTTTAAAATTATATAATTTCGTTTAATTGAAATATTTCTATTCATTCTCTATGTATTTCTATTTGTACATATATCTAAATATGTACTTATCAAGTTATATATGTATAATTTAAACCAAATTATATAAATGTGCATATCCGTATTTCAATTTATGCAAATAAGGATTTCAGCATTTAAAAGTTTTCCTACACATTTAAATATGTACTTTATTTTTGTCCTGTTTTCAAAGAGTGAAACATTTAATGCAATCTACTGACACCTACATATGTATATGTTCAAACCATATCATTATGTTAGATGAAAATGTAAATGTATACAAGATAAATATTAACGTCATCAATTCAAAAGATAATTTTTTTTTTTTTTTTTTATATATTTAGAAGAAGTGTATTTCATGTACGGAGCTTAATTAGCCAGCCTTTACTTTTTTGTTTGAGTTTTCTTACACATATGTGTTATATAAGGGTATGTTTTCTTTTGAGTTTATCTTCTCATCTAAAAATTTTTTCTAAAATTAATTAATTTAGTTTCTTTTTTCATTCAATGTATGACATATACATGAATTGTAAATAGTGCACGGTCATTGTGCTGAACAAAAACAAACATGAATTATTAAATTGAAAAATCATGAAAAATTAGGTTAGAATTATTAAAGTTATCTCTATTTTTTATATAAAATTTAATAATACGATCTAATATAAGATATGAGCACATACACATACGTATGTAGTATGTGTTCATTTTTCACGTATTTGGATTTTATGATATAAATTATTATATCAAATTTCTTGATTTTTGTTTTCTTTTATAAAAATTTAGAGGATAAATACAACAGATACAAATTTTTTGAAATTTTTCTTTAAAAGATTATATTTAAACTTTGAAAATCTAAATAATCTTGTACAAAAAAATAATACAAAATATTTTTATTACAATATTTCATAAAAAATAAAATGAATTCAGAAAAAGAGAACTAAATAAATAACAACAACAAAAATAATTGTATACCAACCAAAAAGTTTAAAAGAAGATTATTTTCATAACTTTTTTGTTTTTGGTTTCACACAAAATAAAAAATAATTAAATATACATAAATGTATAAATATGTAGAAATATATATTTTGCGCAGATACATGAAATTTATGCAAAAATTCAAACTTTTTCGATAAATCTCATCACTACAAAATCCATTTCAATCTTATTTTCATGTTGTTTTTTTTTTTTTGTTTTATTTATTTGTCGTTTTTCATAAACATGTAATTTTGACGAGTAAAAGCAATTCTAAGGTTTCATAAAAAACATAATATAAGCTGAACAAAAACAAAGAAAAAAATAAATAAATATTGAGAGATATTCAAAAAATTTTATTCTATTTATTTCTTTATGTGTAGACACCTAAAACATCTAATTTAAAAATTTAAATAAAATAGATATTTTTAGTCCGTTATTTTTGAATGGTAATTATTAAAAAATAAAAAATTTATTGAGATTAAAATTTTTCAAAATTAATAATTAAATTATTATTCGAAAATTGGTAAAATTTTTAATCACTTTAAACCTTAATTGTGATTGAATTTTATTTACTAAGCTTTCTTTCACTCAAATGTTAGTTAGCAGTTGAAGTTAGTTAGCACTTTAAGGATACGTTTCCATATTCTCATTTGCCACGAATGAGTAATCAACATGTAATTTTTCTTCTTCTATAACATTAAAGAATTCCTTCAAGCTTTAATTACGTGCAATATTTAAAGGAAAAAGATTAATGATAAACGTTTACGCTTGTCGATATCATAATTATGGACAAAAAATTTAATTAAAAAAAATTTTTTTTTTTGTTAAAATAAAATTGATTTTTGTTCTTTAATGTCATCAAATATAATTAGTATATTTATCATTTTCAGATGTTTTTTTGCTTGTTGTCATATTGTATATGTTACATTTATGTATATTAATAGAGAAAAAAATGAGATTGCTTTGTACTATAAAAGAAATGACTAATAGAATAATGATATAATTTTAATTAAAATTATGATATTTCAACTAAATTATTTTCACCCTTTGAATCCTTTCTCTCTTTAAGGAATGTCATCTTTTTAAAAAATTAAATTTGAAAAAAACAAAATGATTAAAGATCTATACAAAAAATGTGTACATTGAAAATTTTATGAAAATTTCTAGAAATTCAGATTTTTATCGATTTATATTTAATTAAATTATAAAAATAAATCACGTTTTATAATTCAATCCTAGAATAGTCAATGAATAATAATAAAAATACTTTTTATTTTTATTCATTGATTTTTTGATGTTTCTATTTTATATGATATAAACTTTTTGCTTAACAAAACAGTAATCTAATTAGAGTTACATCTAAACACTTAAAGAATAATAATTAAGTAAACATGAACATACAAATATTTAATATATTGTCTGATTATTATGTGTTACACGACGTACACATACATACAATGACGTGTATATTGCCTACACATATTTGAAAAAAACAAGAAATTTTCTATAATTATTTACGAATTATCAGGAAAAACGTGTAGTGAGAAGAAAAATAAATCAATAAAAATTGTTAAGATTTATTAATAATAAATCTTTTACAAAATCTCTTTTATAAATCTTTTTGATTGTAATTAATGTTAATTTAGATATTTGATTATGATGAATTTTTGAAATTAATTGCAATAAAGTTTTGTTTTTTGTATGAATTCACACCTTAAATAATTATCATTTAGTAAGTGATTTAAATTAAAAATTTTTCTATATTTTATTTTATTCGTCATATTAAGAAACTTTAAAAAAAATATATTTAATTATAATTAAAATGTAATTATTTCATTTTATTATTCAAACTAGTAATTATAATTTACAAAGAAAAATTACTTTTTATGAATTAAACTCGTTAAAACGTAAAATTGAGTAATTTATATGAATTAAGTATGATTATGTTATATTCAACCAATGTACGTAAGTTAAATGTAACATACGAGTACATATGTATGTATAACAACTATGAATCCACGTGTTTATACATACATACATACTCGTATGTACATAATTTTCATTTAATGCAAATAATTAATTTAAATTTATTCAAACATGTGATGAATATTTATACATATACATATGTACTTACATATTCCTACGCAGATGAATTTAAAATATATTTTACACAACGTTATGCACAGATTATAAAAAAAAGGGATTTAGAACATTTTTACGAGATAAGTTTCATTTTATTATATTGTGTTACCCTATGATATATTTAAAATTGGTTTATATTAATAAAATAACAATTAGAATTTTAATGAAATTTTTAAATATTATTTTTATTACAAAAAAAAAAAAAAAAAATTTTTTCCTGCATAATAAATAAAATTCACGAAAAAAGGATGTTTATGAAATTCATTGGCACATAGAAAAATTTAGTAACTTAATCTTTTTGTTTTCATACATTCATTAATAAAATATAATCATATATGTATGTACATTAATAATTTTTATAGACTTACTGAACATTATAAATTTATCCTCTAATGAAAATTTTGTAACAACATTTTTTTTTTTTTTATAAATCGTTTCGAAAGAGATAAAACAGATACATCAAATTTTTCACAATTACTTTTGATACAAAATTGTATTGAAAATGTTATATAAAACTATTTCTGTATCAATATGTGAAGTAATAAAATTTGAACAAATTTTAATAGGATAAATTTATCGATTTAAAAAAAAAATAATAATAATAATAAAAAAAGGCTAGAATTTTATGATATTATTTTTATATTGATCGTAATAATGTGTATTTACAATTTATGTAAAATCATAAAAATATTGAAAGCAAATAGCACATTAGAGATTATGTTATGAAAAATGTGTGTACATACATAAACGTTTCAATATAAATACCATTATCGTCAGTTAAATTTCATCCTAAAATACTTCAATTTTTATAGGCAATTTTGTAATGATTGACGTCCGTTTTAAATACTTTCGAAATCTATGATAAACGACTGAACAAAAACAAAATAATATGCAAAAATACGTACATACACACATTATTTGGTATACATACTCGTACGTATGTATGTAGTCAGATAAAATCTATTTATGAGATTTCCATTTCAGTTCATATTTTAGGATAAAGAGTATTGCTATTTGTTTTAAGTGGGAATTAATTGAATATATTAAATGTGTTTAATAAATCGAGTATAAAAATAAATTAATTTAATTTATTGAAAAATATTTTTTAGAAAAGAGTTTTATTTTTTATATGTAATAAATCATTTGAAAATCCCACGTTTTATTTGAAAATTTCAAATTTAAATAAACTGTTTTTTTTTTTTTGCAAATTTAATAAAATATTTTTGTGCAGATATTTTTCGATAATTAGTTACTAAGTGCGATGTAACATTTTTAGATAATTGGCATTTTAATTAATATCAGCATCCAGTATTAACTATTAAGTATATATTTAAAATTGTTGTCAGAATGTTTGCGCACATTATGTATAAGGATAAATTAATTATTCACATTTTTACTTCATTTAGGTCAACAACATTTTTTTTTCAAGTATTTATAATTCATATAGTAAATACTTTTCAACGTTTTTCAACATTAACAAATAATATATAATTTTGAAAATGGAATAATTAGATTTAATAATAGAATAAATTAGTTAATACATCTATCAACAATTTTCATTTTATATTATGAAATTTTAATATGTAAAAAAGAAAGGTTCAATGTTTTCGGTTTGTTAATTGGCATTTTCATTTGTTTATTTATATATTCGGACTTTCATTTTACTGAAAATTTTTAGTTGTTTTTACATTTATTTATTTGCTCCAATAAAAAACCACAACTACATAAAATTTTCAAGGATTTATAATTTTACAATAATGTACATTGTATCGTGTTGTACATCCAAACTTGTATATAATGGTTATGAATGAGAAAATATAAGAAAATGTACTATGAAATATATAACGTATAACGTTTTTCGTTCATTGTTAGTTACATGAAATTTTTGTATATCCTTGTAAAAGCTTGTTGTTTCGGATATTTCACACTACCAGCTGTTTAGTATTTTATTTGTGATTTTATGTAATTCAGTGATTCATTATAATTGCATTAATTTGAAAACATGAATTCAAAATAAATTCGTTGTTAGAAACGAATTATTTTTTATTCATTAAACATGTAAACATTAAAAGGATTATAAAAGACAATTTTGTTAAAAAAAAAAAAAAAAATATAATGACAAATTTATAAATTTAAATATTTTAAAAATATTGTTAATTGTACGTTGAAATAACAAATGTGCATTTTATCTCATAGTTGTTATTTCTTATTACTTAATAGTAATTGTGCAATTTTTTGAAGTATACTTGGAGAGTATTTATTAGTAAATTAAAGCACTAGGTATTTAAAAAAAAAAGTAACTTACTAATTAAAGAAAAATAAAGGTATATTTTTATCAACAATCAATTTAAAAATTTATAAATTATAAATACAGACAAAAATTATTTTGTTGTTATAAATTGTTTTATCTTCCATTTATACAATTATGAGCATATGTACATTGTAAATCAACAAGTATTCGATTGGGATTCGAGAAATTTCTAAAAGATAATGTGTATATACGTATTACAATGTTTAAATAGAAAATTACTAAGTAAGTACAAATTTCTCAATATTCACTAGAGAATTGTTATTCTAGATGTAACATTCTTGTGAACATGTTAAATATAAAATCAGCACAATTTCAATATGAAAATTGCACATAAAAAAAATGTATACATGTTTTTCTTTTTTCATTTCAAGAAAAGATGTAGATTTTCAATCTTTTAAATATAATAAAAAAAAAAAAAAAAAAAAAAACGTTAAAATATAATATAAATTGCAAAACTTTGAAAATGTCGTAAAGACAAGTTCTACAAAAAAAAAAAAAGAAAAAAAAAAAAAACAGTTTATGTAATCCAGACAGTTTGATTATGTATTTGAAAATATCGACATATTGTATTTGCAGTCTATATATTAAATATTCAGTTCAAAAATTATATATGTAAAAATTTTACATACATGAATAGAGTTTGGAATTTGGCCTATAAATACAAATTTTTTCCCAAATGTGTTATATATTTAATACTCTTAGGACCATTGAAAACATAAAAATATACTGATACTTTTCATTTCGATAAATCTTTCACTTTTCTTTGTGTTCATAAATTATATCTGTAAAGTAGCGATCAATGTCTAAAACTTAATTGTGGGATTTTTTAAAACTAATGTAAGTGAAAAATGAAATATAGGTTAATTGGATAGTAATTAAATTTTAAATTGTTGAAATTTTTAATATCAAAACAATGCAATACAATAAGTATACGATTTTATAAAATTTTTCATTTTTGATAATGTCGCTACTGTAAATAATCAAATATGAATAAAATTATCTAAAAATTTGATAAGCTTTAAAGCAATATAAACTCTTGTATGTAATTACCTTTTGTTACGACAACTTATCAACTGGAAACAGTACTTGAGTTGGATTAATGATAAACTACATTTCGAAAATATATATACTAATTTATTAAAAAGATATTTAATTAAGAAAGTAGTACAAATAACAACGAAACATTTTATTATCGGTTACAGTTCATACCAGACACGTTTTTTTTTGTTTTTGGAAATTTTTTCAAGTAAAAAACGATAAATTTTTAAAATGAATAAAATTAAATTTTTTTATTTAATTGCATTTTTGACAAAAATTAAATGTGATCGTCAATCAATTTTTGAAAGGAACTTTGAAATTCTTCATAAGGAACCGCCACCACCATTACCAAAAGAACGTGGAAAAATACTTACTAAATGGATCACACAAAAAGTTGACAATTTTAATGAATCCGACTCAAGAACTTGGCAAATGGTAAATATTAAAATAAATTGTAAGTATGTAAATGATTTTGTTTAATGATTTTTATTGAAAATAGCGATACATGGAAAATGGAAATAATTTTAAACCTGGTGGTCCAATTTTTATTTTTGTCGGAGGTGAATGGGCTATATCACCCGGTTACGTTCAAGGCGGGCACATGTATGATATGGGAAAAAAATATAATGGGTATCTCTTTTATACAGAACACAGATATTATGGAAAAAGTTATCCGACTAAGTGAGTTTAATAGCTTACTTTTAAAAATATTATTTTGAATTTAATAAATGAAATTTTTTTTAAAGAGATTTAAGTGTAGAAAGTTTGCAATACTTGAGTGTAGAACAATCGTTGGCTGATTTGGCTCATTTTATTAAATTTGTTAAAAGAAAATATCCTGGAATGAAAGGCTCAAAAGTGAGATGTTTTCAATCTATTGTTTTAAATAGATTCTATAATGATTAGGTTTTTGTTTCTTAACTATAGGTAATATTGGTTGGAGGTTCATATTCAGCCACTATGGTTACATGGTTTCAACGTTTGTATCCGAATATAGCAGTGGGGTCTTGGGCATCAAGTGCTCCACTTTTAGCAAAAGTAGACTTTACAGGTATAAACAAGTCTTCTTGTACATTTAATAATTTATTTGATTTGCTTATCTACATAATTAATCAATGTATTTATTTGCTAAACTAAAGAAAGTAAATATTTATTATTTCATAAGAATACAAAGAAATAGTTGGGCAATCAATAGCTCTTATTGGGGGTCAATCCTGTTATGACCGAATTGCTGATGCTTACAAGGAAATCGATGACATATTTGAGAAAAATTCAACAAAGTTATTGAAACTTCTCAATATCTGTAGTAACTTCGATATTAAAAATAAACTCGATGTTTGGTCTCTTTTTGCTTCATTATCTGATGCGTTTTCAGGACTAGTTCAAACACATAAGTATACACTAATATGAAAACTTATTTCTCTGATTTACATTAATTTTTAATTATTTCCATTTGCTTAGTGCCGGTGACATTGAAAATGCTTGTAAAAAAATTAATTCAAAGGAAAATAGTCTCGATGGAGTTCTTAATTACTTGTCCAAATATTTTCCAACTGAGAAGGATTGCAATGATTTTTCATATTCAGCAACAATTGAATCATTGAATTATACTGAAACGCGCTCAATAAGTTCGTATAACTATTTGAAACATACTTTTGCATAATTAACTGAAAAAACAAAAAATTAATTTTATAGTGCGTCAATGGTTCTATCAAACTTGTTCAGAATATGGTTGGTATCAAACTTCTGGATCTAAAAATCAACCATTTGGTAATAGGTTTCCGGTTGAATTGTACATAAATATGTGCAAGGATGTTTATGGCGAAAAGTATGATAACATTAACATTTGAAAATTTTTCCTTATTTCCACACATATTTTTTAACTTTTACAGGTTTTCGAATGGAACTATTCATGGGAATGTGATAAATACGAATAAAATTTTTGGCGGTATGAATCCAAATGTGAAAAATGTGGTTATAACACATGGACAATTAGATCCATGGCGTGCAATGGGAATTCAACAATCAAATGACGAATCACATGTTATTCCATGTATGTGTACATTTTATGTATGGTTAACTTTGAATTATCATTTATGTTTAATTTTCAGTTTATGCTCATTGCAAAGATTTTGGCTCAGTTAGTGAAAAAGACACAGAAGAAATGAAAGCGTCCAAGAGGAAAGTGCAACAAAAAATTAAAGAATGGCTAAATAATTAAAAATCATAATGTTTACACACAAATAATCAATAATAAAGATAGTTAAGAATTTTAAAGAGTTTTTATTTTTTACATTTTCAGAATTTTTTTTTTTTTCACATGAATATAAAATTAATTATTTTACTTTATAAATTGTATTGATTAAAATTAACCAACAAATTATTTATATATTCATTGCGTTTACCTCAAAATAACATTTTTATTTTAAATGTAGAAAACAAGCCAATATTTAATCTATTTTATATAAATTAAATGTTTGGTTAGCCACTACGAATTAATTAATCATATTACGTGCAAATGTGTAAAAACAAAAACAAATTCATTGCATACTTGAATAAACTTCTAGTAGTGTAATCATGTGTACAATACAAAATAATCTATTATAATACAATCTAACAATGGGTGTATGTACATTATCTAAAGCTTCAATGATGGTAACAAATCTACTAATTTTATCATGATTTCAATTCTGTCATTTGGAATTATCCCTCTATCTTCTATTAAATGTGTTCAAGTGGATTTATTATTAAATTCAATATATTAATCTATTCTTGGGCATATTTTAAATTATTTCAATATTCTCGTAATTATGTTAGATTTAATATTTATTTTTTTTTATTTTTTTTTTATTTTGTATAAAACATCAATTATTTATAATTTTCATATTCATATTCTTAATTTTGTTCATAAGCAATTGCAAATTGTATTATAATTATAAAATAAGAGACTGCAACTGCCATATATGAGAATAGAAATTCCTTATTAAATTTTATAATACCATATAAAATGAATTTCAAATCATTTTTTGTAAGTACATGAAGAGTATTTAAGATCTATAAAGAAAAATAAAAAAGAAATGTTTAAATAAACAATATTTATACATACTATATGTAAATACTTTGGTTTCTGTTAAGATAATTCTAATTTTAACTCACTTGATTTTCAATATTTTTATCTTTTGTTAATATATATTGTTGAAATAAAAATTTATTTATTGATTTTATTTTATTTTCAATTTTATCAATATAAAATAAAAATATTCCAACACTCAAATATTCCATTAAAATTATAAGCATTGAACGATGAAAATTATCCCATTTAAATAATGTATAAACAGTAAAAAATGTATTTGCAAAATATGAAAATAATGTTATTGATAAATATAATTCATAAATTTTTATATATTTAATACATAATAAATTTAATTTTTTATATAATTTAATAATATATTCAAATTCATTAATAAAATTATTACAATCATATAAAATTATTTGATATTTATTAATTTTTATAATATTTCTTTTAAATATATCTTTTTGATAAATAAATAGACCATTAATTATTGAATTAAATGTATATATTATAAATAAATGTATTTGATATAAAATTTCTCTACCAAACCAACAATAATAAAACATTGGTAATTTTATAAAAATAGGAACATTTGAAAATACATTACCATTAATTAAAAATTTTAAATATAATATATTTGTAATAACATTTAAAGATATTTTCAATATAATTATTATAATAATATCTAATTTAAAAATTTTATATTTTCTTAAAATATTAATTGAATTAAAATCATTTAATAGATTAATTAAATCATTAAAAAATTGTTTATTATTATTAATATTAATTATTTGTAATATATGTGATATAAAATAATAAAATGTTTGTATAATCATTGATGTTACTTCAAATATTTTTAAATATTTATGTGGTGTAAATGATATTTTATAAAAATATAATATTGGATTTATTATATATAATGTTATAGATGAACATAAAACGAATAATAATTGTTTTCTTAATATTAAAAATGAATTTTTCTTAATATCATATGTAAGTATTGAAAAACCAAAATATTCAGATAATTTCAATAAAATTATTATTATTTTTATTACTAAAAAATTTACAAAAATTTGTAATTTTTTATTATTCATTTTAACAAATTTAAAAATTTACTTCAACTAATTCAAATACCATTGAAATTCAATAATTTATACTAAAGTATATTTTATTTTTCTTAGTAAATTTTAATTTCATTAAAATTTATTGATTTTACATTATAAAAATTGTAGAAATTAATTTTTTTTAAAATTATAATTTGCATGTTAACATTAAAAATTAATACAAAACAATTTATCAAAATTTCTCACGCAAAGTTCTTATGTGTATATTCATGAGAAATAAAGTACTAAACAAAATATAAATGAAAATATATTTAAATTTGGTAAAATATTTTCAAATGGTATTCGTTATTTGCTGTAATGTGAAAATTTACAAATTATCAAATATCAAATAACATATTTTGTTTTTTGTTGAAAAATATTATCCGTTAAAGTATTTTATTAATTTTAATATTACCATGTTCACCATTAGCATGAACATTCTATTCTATGCGTGAAAAGATGGTTTGTTATGTTATTTCATTTCATTATTACAATTAAACGAACCAAAACATGTTATATATAACAACACTTATACAAAAAATAATTTACATATGTGAATATTTATTATGTAAAAAAAAATTTTTTTTTTTTTTTTTTAATTCATGAGCGTGACTGTTTTGCAAATCACGTAAAAGCATAAAAAATAATTTGATTCGTTTTTCCTAGTTTTGTATTTTATATTCTATTCATGAAAACAGAAAAATTATGTAATACATTCAGAAAAGAAGGAAATATTTTACAGAATTTAAAAAAGCAAAAAAAAACAATTAATTGATAATTTATGAAATACAACATTTAAAAGTCAGTACGTTGTAGACAAAAAAAAAATTATGTAACTGAAAAACAATGATATTAAAAAAAAAACAAAATGTGAAAATGTATTTTTCAATGTTATATATAATCCTTAGTTACGTACGGATACAATTCCCAAATACAATACATAATATGAATTGTTACTGGGATGAAAATATTTAAAAAAAAAAAAGTGTTTTAACATTATAATGACAATGTAACTTTTAATTCTTTTCGTATTTTAAAAAGAATTTTTGTTCACATGTATGATGTGTAAATGAAAATCACATGTTCATCATTTATGTTAAAAGTGGTTTTATTTTTACACCATAATATTCTTTTAAATAAAATTTATTATTAATCTTCTTAATAAATTGAAATGAAATTTCTGATTATCATTTGAAAAATGAGATTTTATTTTTTTAAATTTTATATTATGTAAAATTATGATGTTTTAAATAATCAAATTTATTTCATAATCATTGAAAAAAAATTTTTTTTTGATAAAATTTTTAAAAAATTCAGAATGAATTCAATTTTCTACATGGATACTAACATTTAAAAGTCATGATTTATTCATATCCCGAATATGTATATTTTGTGATCCAAAATGTATAGTAACTAAAATATTTTCAAAGAATATAGAAATGTACTCAGTTATTCAATTGAAAATGATTTTGTAAAATATATGAGTAAATTGCAATGTACAGAGGGATTTACAATTGTTGATTTACAAATTTATAATTATTAATAAATGTAATATTTATCATGAAGCTTCCCAGAAACACACGGCTAATTAAAGTGTGTGTTTAAATAGCATTTTAAATTTTAAAAAATATATTTGCACGTATATTACATACACGTATACACGAATATAATATATTCAAAATAAAAAATACACGTTTTTGCCTTTTAGTTACATTTATCCTTTTGCTAAAAAATTAAAAAAAATAATAATAGAAAGAAAAAAATCCTTTAAATAAAAAATTAATTTAAAAACGTTGTAGAAAAAATTATTATTTATTTATTCGTTCTCTTTCTCTATTGTAAACAAAATTCAAATTAAAATGAAGAGTGATACACGTTTATTTACTTTCACAGATTAAATCAACTTCATTTCATTTCAATCAATGATATAAAGTAATAAAAATAAATTGTCCTTTTTATGATTTCATTGCATTTGTTTGAATTTGTTTGAATTTTAATTTATTTTTTCTTTATTTTGTATATAACAGAATTTATAGTTTTGTTTACTGTCGATCAAAATAAATATTTGTTGTCCTTCGCTTATAAAACCAATTACGAAATAAAATTTTCTATCTATTCATTTATACAGAGCTATATCCGTGCATATATATTTTAATTTTTTTGATATTCATTTTCCAATAAAGGAAAAAATTGTTCATATTTTATGAGTTTTGTATTTTCGAAAAGTCAAAAAAGGAATTAAAAAGAATCAGTCTAACAAATTAAATATAATTATTTGTGAAAAAAAAGCACAAATCGAATTATTATAGGTATTTTAGAAATAATATTAAATAAGATCGAAACCATTTTTAATTATACGATAATTACAATTAAAATTTTAATATAACTGACAGGACAAAAAAAAAAAAAACGTTGGAAAAGATAATCAAGGCATTAAATTGAAATTTTTTATTTTTTGTTGGAAAATATAAATTAAAATCGACCTTTTTCTAATGATTTAAATTAAAAACATTTTTCTACTTCAATTATTTCTTTTTTTGTTCTATTTGCTAATGTTTATTTATCTTTTTCTCACTGACAAATGTTTTTCTTTTCTTAAGGATATTTCTGTTAATTTCTAATACTTTTGGCTTTTGTTAACATTGTGTATTGCCTTTTTCTTTTCTTTTGTTTTTTTTTTCACAGGTTGAATAATCCAGATAGCATGAAGTTAATGATACACTTTGATGTGAAATTTTATTTTATTAAGAAATTAAACAAAGGAAAAAATAATAATGATAAAAAACTAATTAAAAAAAATGTAATTACGTAATTCTATACAGATGTTGTACCTATAAAAAACGTTAAATCAGATATCTACATATAATTATGTTGAATAGAAGCAATTTTGACTTTGTAATATGTTTTTCTTCAATTGTGTATTTTTTTTTTTTTTTTTTTGGTATCTTCATTTAATTAAATTTTGTTTTTAATTTTATATATAAAATTTTACTCGTTATTCATATTTTTTAAAAGTACACACATCAAATCAAATTAAAATAAATTAAATTTTCTAAAATGTTCGAATGTTTGTAATTTATCCTTTTCCCTATATAAAATTTAATTACATATATATTTGTAAAAGCTTTATGGTTTTGTACTTTTATTAGTTAAAATAATATTATGTGTATTTTATTTATTTTCAAATGAAAAAGAAAAGAAGAAAGATATCACATAACCTGTGTACCATCTAAGCTATGTATATTTCATTTTTCGTGCATTAGGATAAACTTTGAAATACGTATATAAAAATTTTAATATTGAAATTTTGTATTTTATAAGTAATACTATATATCAAACTTATGCAATATTTTCAGTTATGTAATAGTTAATAAATTGAAAATTTTCATTTTTTTTTTGCTCTACCTTCATACATACATGTGTTACAAAAAGCATACAGTAAATATGTTGAATTTATTGATGCATATTCAATGGAGAAGGTCAAAAAGAAAAACCAAATGAATAAAACATAAAAAGTCAAATATTCAGATTTATCTTATATGCTTTAAATCAAATACATTTAAAATATATAGTCGAAATTTATTAATTTTATTTTATTACATATTTTTGAAGATAGTAAACAAAACTTATTATATCTTATACATTAAAGTTTATTCTCAAAGATTTCTTTATATTTTTAAATTTAAATTGATTACATTTTAACGGTTGAATTTTCTTTCCATAAATTCATAAAGCTAAATATTTAATTAAATATTTACTCATTTTTTTTTTATTTTATGTGTATATATGAAGTAAGTTACGAAATATGTACATACGAATACGTGTATGTGTTAGAATCACTAATTAAACCATCTTTTATAAAATAACTATTTTGTTCTTTCTGAAGATGTAAACAAAAGGCGGAAAAGATAAATATACAATATAAATATATAACAATATTACAATGAAATGTTATAAAACTAAATTAAATTCGATAAACAAAAGAAATATGTATGTACGTACTCCTATAAAAGTGTATAAAAATTATTTTTTGATTATATATATAAAAGGGAAACTAAAAATGGCGAAAAGGAAGAATGAAAAACAAAAATTTTTTGTATTTAATTAAAATTAGAGAAGTGCTATTGAAAGAAAAAAAAAATCGTTTTATGAATAGCAGAAAAATTCATTAATGTTTTAATGAAATGAAATGCTGAGAATGAACATTATTTTCATTTCATAATTCACAAAAAAAAAGTACACAACATTTCAAAACCATTCAAAAATGAATTAAATAAAATTTTCTACCATCATAGAATTTAAAAAAGTAAAGGGAAAAAAATTAAATTTCCTTGAAATTTTATGTTTACACTTTACAGTACATAGAAGCATTTGTTATGTGTTTACACAAAAGTGTGAATTTAAATTTCATGTGTCCGTTTAAAATACAGTAAAAACCTTGTTAATAGAGGATATTGAATATTCATGCATACGTATGTGCCAGGCGATTTATATTTGTTTTACATTCTCAACGTGTATATACGCTTGTCAATACTAACAACATTACATCATAATGAATATCACAAAATATTTGAAATTATTTTATCAAAAATTCAAATACTCGTATGTACCGTTTTTTTTAGATCTTTTATCATTTTAAATTTTTTTGGTCACATTTTACGTATTTTCTTGAATCGGCCATAGTAAGCATTTCTAGTAAAATTCTTCTTTATGTCCTGTAATGATTTTAGAGCTCAATACAACTACAGAAAAAAATAATAGTCATGCTGTTGATAAACATTAAATAAACAAATAAATAAATAAATGCCTTTGATTGATCTGTGAAAAGTCTGTATCCTATATTTTAGTTTTCATTTCTTTGTTTTTTCATACTAAAAAACGATGTCCTGAAAAACATTTTACAAATGTTCAAAACAATATATATGACTATCAATTCTTATCGACATTTTTAGTAACAAAAAATCCGTATAATTTCAACGCTAAATCTTATCAATAAATATTTATTTAAATCGTTTATCGTTTATTGTCTTTTGTTTTTATTGTTTATGTTTAGGGTTTAGTATCTAAATCAAGAACCAATTTATTGATAAATTTAAATCTTTTTTGATACTGTTTAAAAGATAAATTGATACATTTTTTTTTTTTTTTTTTATACAGACAAAATATTTCACATTTTCGACACATCAGATGGGTTTGACAATAAATGTATCATAATATCTGGTTTTATCTGTTACATACCCACACATACATATGTATTATATATAAACTAGCATTATTCACTTGATTATATCAGGCTACATCGTATCCTTTAATTCCTTAAAATGTATCGTGATATATGTGCATACATATGTATGTATATATAGATTATGTACACTTAATAGTAAATCACATTATCATATTCCAAAGTATGTAGAATATTTAGAGCAATGGTATGAGTAAGGATGCTCTGTCATATCTATTTGGATTTTAGTAACTTCATGTTCACGATAATTAACACGTCTGTTCTTGATAACTCGTTTAACAATCAAAACGTTGAAATTACATTAATTCAAAAAAGCATAATTTATATTGAATGAACAACTTTGAATATTATTATACTCTTTATTCAAAATTCGTATTCAATTTCAATATGAAATATGCAATATAAATGTGCATTTAAATTAGATTCGAATACGTATAGACTTTATGAATGATTTTATTTTTAGCACATTTATATGCATACATACGTGAAATACAGATATATGTTTAAACGTATGCAATTGGTACATAGTGATGAAAAGCGGAAATTATTCTATTTTCTAAAAATTTACTGCAGCAACCTTGTCATATACAAATAGCATATTTAATCACTTTATTTTGTATGCAGAATGTATCTGAGAGCGTTAGATACGCTACATTATTGCTTTTTCAAAATTCATTTAAATTTAAAGTTGATCTTTCAAAATTATAATCAATAATTCAGTAAACATGTATGCTTTCATCAACGTTCTTTTTTTATTTTGACTGATTTTTTTTTCCTTTTACTATTTTAAATGAACAACTTCCTGTCTGGAAATATTATTATAGAAGTTTTTAAAATTTCCGTTTTAAATATGATTCACATGAGATGATGCACTTTATGAGGGTGAAATGTAAATATAAAGACAAAAATTCATTTTTAATATTTAATAATATATTTTTGCTTATTAACATATATATTTCATTTTTAATTTTGTGCATAATTAAATAATTTTTAATCTTTTTAATTTTACTATCGCCGAAATGGCATAAAATTTCGGTAGCATTTTTTAATCCCATGATGATGATTTCAAACTGATTTTACACATAATTCCATTTTAAGTTAAAATGTCCCATTTTTGTATAGATACGGCAAGTTTTAATTAAGTTCTAAATTGATAAATGATTTAATACGTAAAGCAATTTTTTTGGTTAAACTTTATACTATTGAAAATTTAAATATTGCAAACAAGAAAATTTTATAACAAACTGCCGAATATCATGTTCTCTACAAGGACAATTACAATGCAAAAAGAATAATTTGTAATTAATCCCCAGACGTTCATGAAAATTTTATAATCAACTTAGATTTTTAAAAGTTTGTCCTAATTTGATCAATAAAATTTTCAAATGATACTAACTAATTAAATTTTGAATTTTCAATCTTGGAAAAAAAAATTTATAATTAATTTTACTTTTTTTTTATATTTTTCTTTTATACATGGCAGTTATACCAGAAAAGAAAAATAGTTGCTTTTTATAAGTATTTTTTTTTTTAATTAAATAGAATGTGAATAAAAAATTAGCTCTAATAAAAATTGCATACATAATCATTTGCAAAATAATTTCTGTTTACCATTTCGAATAACGTATAATTGATATTATGTTCATATTAATTAAATGTTAATTTAACCAACATAACGTACATATTCCTCATTAATTAATTACATTTTGTGTGTACAACAGAAATCAGATTTATGTTTTTCTAATTATTTACGTGCATGAAATGTATACAAAATTGTATACGTGCAAATAAACTATCTTATGTACATAAACAATAACTAAAATATATACCGAACAATAAACAAATTTATATTACATATACAATATATACGAGTATGTGAACATTAACATCGATAAGCATGTTCTCTCTATAAAATTTTGTAATTAATACTGCATGCATAAAAGTTTATTTAATTTGAATTCCGTTTATTCTATCATTTCAGTTTCATACATATGTACCTGTAATTTAGATTATTGTTTATTAATATAAATTATACATATACTCGCATATTTGTATATAATAATGAGTTTAAATAAATTTACATTGTAATTTACTGATACCATATTATTTATTTATCTTTATATTATATTACACATGTTCATATTAAATTAAATTATAAATAAATTGTTTAGTTGTAATGTTCATGAACCCTTAATTAAAATTAAAATGACTATAATATCTAATTCATGTTTAATATTGAAATTTACTTTATAATTAAATAAAATTTTAATAATAAAAATTATTTTGATGTAAGAATAATCTTTTCTTATTATTTAAATGAAAATAATGAAATAACTTAGTCAAAAGGATTAAAATTTTCGTATAAGTGTGTATTTTTGTTCAATTATAATTTTGAGTAAAATATGAGTCCTTGTAAAATATAAGGAATAATAATTAAGTAAATGCTCTTCAGAAAATGAAGCATTTTGTTAAAGATATTGAAATTTTTGCTTCAAAAATATTAAAAATATTATTTCAAATTAATTCTTTAGACAATAGACAGAATAAAATTCTTTTTCATTTACATTTAAAAAATCAAAATTAAATCTTCTCATTTATAAATTATTTTTAACAAAACTTAAATTGAATAGATTCATATTTGCTTCAAATTTTCATCATAAATAAAGTCGATTAAAAGCATTAAAATACGGATTATCTGCCTTATATGTATAATACAAAAGTATAAGAATATTAAGAGTATGAATAAGTAGATTCGTCTTATATCATAGTTAGCATTTAATTTATATGGCACAAGAGTATTGTAACATAAATGGTTGATAAATGTAGTATATTAAGAAGAAAACTAATATAAAGCGATAAAAATAATTTTCACTAAATGAAAATTTTCACGAACAGATAAATGTTGAGAATTACAAATATGTATTTTTTTGTGTACCATGAACAGTACGATACGATTAAAAACGATAAAAGATTGCCTTGTATCACGTCAATATTACGTATACGAATATTAAAGATACTCTATTTTATAATAGTGTATCATCGGTTTTATTTTCTGTTCATCCATAAGGATGAATTGAATTCAAAAATTTTTTTCTGTTTTCATTCAAATATTGATTTAAAAGATTATTGGTATTCTTTTTGTATGAAATTTTTATATCAATGTTTCAGGTCATTTGAATAAAAAAAAAAAATTATACACATGTGCACATTATTTTTAAGATTGTGATGACAAAAAAAAATTATGTAAATAAATTTTAATTTTCATTTCCTCTTTTATAAAATCCTAATAAAAAAATATATATACATACATATTTCATCACTTTTCCATGAATTTGTATTCATAATTGAAATATTCATGATATGAATACAATTTTTAAAAATTCATTTTGAATACAAATTTAGATTTAATAATATAAGTATGTATATGATACAAATTGTTTACATAACACTAATACAGTGTTATTCACATTTCTCGAATATTTCCTTATTACATTTTTTAAGAATATATACATGACAATTCATTGTTGTTTTGAATTCGGAATATCAATGAATTGGAATCTTAAAATGAAATAAATGAATAAATAAAATAACATTCCATACATAAAAATTATTATAAGTAATTGAAAAATTTTCATTTATGCATAATATACATTAATTTCAGTTATTCAGATATTTCAAAAATATTTTTAATCAAATTTACATTATATACATGATGTACTAATCTGGTTTGAATTGGTTTTAATTTATTTTCCTTTTAGAAAGTTTTTTGATTAAAATTAATTTTTTGTCTTAAAAAAATTTGAATAACAAAGAATAAGTAATAAACGTGAAATGTATGTACATAAATACACGTATGTTTGTTTTTCAAAAAAAAAAATCGAAAGTGATTTTTGTATGTACTAGTATGTATGTGTGAATAACGAAAATTAATTTTTCAATAAAAATGTAATATTATTAAAGCCTTATTAATGACAACGATTATTCATTTTATAATGAAACAAACAAGCTGTTGTCAATCTCTTTGACATCATTTATGAAAAGAATAAAACAAGTATCTAACATCATTTAATAAAATAGTCTTCAAAATCAAAGTATCTAATACAACAACACTCAACATCTTGCGTACACATTTTTTTTGTACTTAATAAATAGATCCATTGAGATTATATGTATTATAAAAAAAAAATAACATACAAGTAAGAGGAATTGTTTTTTTTACTTCCGACTTCAAGTATGTACATCTAATAAATTTAATATAAAAAAAAAAAAAAAAATGTATTGTTAATATCTGATTCTGTTCTTTCAATAAATTTATTTTTAAATATCATCATGTAAATAGGTTGTATAAAATTGAAGCAGAATTGCTATCATCCATCAGCAAAAAAAGAAAAAGAAAAAACAAAAACAAAATGATAAACGATGTAAAATGATAAATTCATTCCTTTTCTAATAAAAATAAAAAAAGATATACGGAAAATTGAGATGTGAAAAGTCAAAATCAGATAAAAATTTGATCTAGTTTATTGACTTTCTAAACTAATATGACTGGGAATACACATGTTTGTATACGTGTATTTTTGTCGCATTGTAAAAATTACATAAGTAAGTGAACAATTTCATATGTAATAAAATTCGTCCCTGTATCTATTAGGAAATTCAATTATTTAAAAAAAAAAAATTTTTTTTATAACAAATATAAAAAAACATATAAAAAACAAATCAAAATTTTTGTTACTCGTATTATTGTCAGTTTCTTATTTTATTTGTTTTATATTGGAAAAATAAAACTATACTTATATACTTTATAGTTCGTATATAAGTACATATAAAATCATAAGGCTTGTATTACAAGGTGAAATTACGTTACATGCATAAAGATGTGTTCGTTTTTATAATCGTCAAGTATCAATAAGATTTTCAATTTTCCACTATTAATGTTTGATGTTTACAATCTACAATCGTATATTAGAATCGTAAAAATAACACAAAATAAATTACACATGTAAAAATTAAACATTAAAAAAAAATCTTAACAAAATCAATTCCCTTTACTTTATGAACGTATTAAATTACATAAACATGAAAATGAAAACATAGAATTTTGAGGAATTGTTTTGTTTTACTTTAATTATTTAATTAATTTTTTAAAGGCGTTTTTTTTAAAATTAACTTTTGTTATATAATTTTTTTGTTTGATGCTTGAACTTTTTTAATTAATTTCAATAGGTGTATAAATCTTAATAAATATTTTTTTAAGATAAACAAATCATGAACTGATTTTAGATAACTTCGACTGAATCGTGGTTTTTTCTATTTTTATTGTCGTTTATTTTGCAATTCGTGGCATTTGTTTTAGAAAACTCATTATGAAAAACAAAATATTAAATTTTGTACGTAAATTCACCGATTAATGAATAATTCATTTGAATATACTTGTACACTACCAGTTTTATTTTATGTTTACACAACAATTTTCCTTAAAAATTAAATCTCAAAAAAAAAAAAAAAAAAAAAAAAAAAAAAAAAAAAAAAAAAAAAAAAAATACAACTCACTAAAAGATTTGAAAATTAAATTCCTCATATTTATAAAAATGTCTGTATTATTTTATTTTTTACTTAACATCATTGAAAATAATTTTTTTTTGGTTTTAAATGTTCTTTAGTTTCATGCTCTGTTACAATTTTCTTTCGCATTAGCAATCAATAAATTTTTCTTTAGTGAATAATAACTTCAAGGATCATAAATAAGTATTTTTTTTTTCTTCTAATTTTTTAGTACAGGGATAATAAACTAGATATTAAACGTTCCTCAAGTGGAGATCGTTTTTTTTATTAAAAGAGGACTTAAAAGGGAAAATTGAAGAAAATAAGTAATTGAGTGAGAAAAAAAAATTTCCCAGATATTTCTGTATTTTCCTATTCGCGTCTTTTTTACTTTTCAACTATACATTTAGTAAGTTAAAATAATGATTTATGAATATTAAGTGTATTTTTATTCAGTAAAACAAAAAAGACGGATGTAATGGTTTTCGATATCTTCCAATTAATTCTAATTATAAAATTATGAGATTTATTAATTACTTGATTACATAAAAAGTATATATGAATAGAGTAATACTCTATGGACGCTTAAAAATTTAAGGAAAATAAGAAAATGAAAAAAATTTTGCAAATTAATTTTTAGAATTCTCTTTCAAAAGAAGGTAAAAAAAATATTTTTTTACTTTGATTTAATATTTATGAAAATGGAAGCAGGCAGTATTGAAAATAAGTAATTAATTCAAATGAAATTTTATTGAAAATGAAATACTTTTTAATGAGAAATAAATTACTTTTCATGATAGCTGCGTTTTAAGTACTTTTTATCCTTTTTGTTTTTTTGTTTACATTTTAACGTAGATTTAAATATTTTAAAAATTCTAAATTGAAATATAATTGAAAGGCAATGAAAACTTTCAGATCCCGAAAAGATTTTGGTATTATTTTATAATATTTAATGTTTGAAAAAAAAAAAAACCGACAAAAAAAATTTTTTAACATAAAATTTGAATTTGAATACATAACAATTAAATTGAAAAAACGCTGTATGAAATTCAAAAATAATAAAAATTCAATAATTTTTTAATATAAAAATTATATAACAGACAAACATTGTTATGTATGTTATTTATCTCATTTAGTGTACCGAAGATAAATATACTTGGATTTTTTTTTATATGTCAAAATACTACTTATTTTCATTTGTGAACATTAACTTTTTACTAACATTTTATTGCTTTTATGTCTGCGGTTAATTATATTTTTTCTGTTAATTTAAAAAAAAATCTGTAAAAAGTATCCAACATAATAGATTGTAACTATGCAAAATATGTATCTGTTTTTTTGTACTAAATTAGATTTAAATTATTTTTATATATGCAAGAAATATATGTATATAAACCACACATGAGATATCTACATACATATACATTTGTTCATTAAACGATATGTAAAGTTTCTTTTTTTAAAAGCGAAGACACATTATTGTTAACATTTTATAAAATTTTAATTTAATTTAAAAGTTAGACAGATATTTGAAATCGTAAATAATAAAAATATTTTATTATAAAATGTTTAAAAATAAAAAATCCGTACAAGTAATGTAAATTTTAAAATTTTATATTATTTTAAATTTTCTTTATTAAATTCCCACAGGAAGTTACTACGTAAAATGATATTTATATGTATATTAAAATTTTGAAAGTAAAAATAAAAAGAAAGGTCGAATAAAGTTTTGGAAATATTCAAATTGACAGTTTAAAAGTTTTTACTTACGAAAAAAAAAGTTATTTATTAATTACACAGTTGTATTTCATTAAATTTACGAATTCATTTTTTCTTAGAAACTACTTATTATCTATACACATGAACTATGTACTTTAGTAAATGTATATGTATGTTTATGTATGTCTATACTTATATGTATTTGAAATTGAAATATGCGAAAGGATAGTGAATAATTTAAACAGGATTTTATTAGAATTTTCATAAAATTTTATTAAATATAATAAATAGCTTAAATTTAATTTTTCAAAAGAACTTCCTTTTCAATTTCAATTCTTAAATAAAATATAACCTTTAGAAAGTTTAAATGACATGACAATTTTCTTATTTACAAAAATTGTATATACAACATATAATAGAATGCATACAAAGTGAAAAGTAATTATTATTTACTTAAATTACAAAATTTTCTTTTAACCAAAAAGTTAAAATCAAATTTGATTTGAATATTTATATAAAGAAAATTCTCGATAATTCATATGTAAATATAAATATAGAAAAATATAAGTATGTAAAATAAAATAAAACAACAAGGAAGTTTGTGTTTTACTATCAAAAAAAAAAAAAAAGCAAATTTTTTTTTTTATTCAAAATGCAGTAAGTTTATAGAAATATATTTAAATATTATGTATAAAACATTTCATTATGCAGTAAAAAGAGTGACAATTGTTTATATGTATTCATATTAAAATCATAATAATATAATCAAAATGTCAAGAATATAAAATGTACATGAAAGAATTTTAAATAAACACATAATACAAAATAGCATTTTATGTTATTTTCATTTTATTTTTCTTAAGAAAAACTTTAAATATTAGATTATGTAAATTTCATGTACGTATACATACATATATGTATGTATGTATGTAAATACGTAAATTGTGATATAAAATGCAAGTAAATAAAAATATCATTTTACGTAAATCGTATATATATGAGTATGTTAAAATACAATAATTTGTCAGAATGTAACATTGTACTTTATACAATAATAGTATGGGTAAGAACTTAAGAAAAATAAAATAAACAAAGTAAAAAATGCTCTTAAATATACGTATGTACGTACATAATGGGTATCTGGGGTTAAATGCATTTTTAATGTAATTTGGGTGAATACATGTATTTTTTTTGTCGTTTTTTTCATAAGTTAAAATGAAAAGGAAATAAGATTACATTTGAATGTAAGAATCTGCATTATGCTTTCGATTTTCGTCTTAAAAAAAAAAAATTGATTGTTTTATACCATATTAAAAAATAAGTTCAATAACGAAATGCAAGAATAAAATATTTATTTTTTAAGATAATGAAATGTGTCAGAAGCACATTACAAAAATCGATCCTTACATTTTCATTCATATCATTACCGTCAACTACATCAAGTAGAAAATAAAAATGAGATTTTCTTCAGTACATACATACTTGGATTAGCGATGATAAACTGTGTACATTTTAAAGTTTATCATTTCTCATAGATTTGAGTTTTTATTAGCCAATTTAAAAGTTATATCCTTTGTTTAAAAAAAAAACAACAAAAAAATCTTTATTTTTTTGAAAACAATGATGACGCAAAAAATTCGTACACTTCTCAACGTACAATATTTTTGTTATTATTTGAATTTCCCTCATAACAACCATAAAAAAATTATAAACTTATGCTAAGTAGGAAAAGAAAAAAATACCCGATATTTATTTTGTTTTTCTTCAAATTTTGGAAAAAGTATATAAAGTTTAATCTCTCTTTTTTCTAGGCGATTTATTTTTCGTATCTTATTTATATTATTTATTTTGTTCATATATACATAAACTTTTAAACTCTGACATATGTAAAATATGTATATCAATATTACACGTACTTTTTATTTGAAGGAAGAAATATATTTTTCGAGCATTTCATACTTTGTGATTGTGGGAGTCATATTTTCACGATAATTTTCTTATGAAAAATTCTATTATTCTAAACAATTTATAATTTTCCTCTGCATTATTATGTTTTTCCTTATTTTATTTTTTTATTATTAAAATTGTTTTATTGTTCTTTACATTCTTCTACTAGCTCTATTTTATAAAAGAAAATCTATTCTTATCAACGTGATACAATGAGTTAAAGTATGTGTTTACGTATGTGATATGTTCATGTGTTCAAAATAGAAAATACATCATATCAAATAGTTATATAACATTATATTATTTTGGTATGCGAGAAATTTAACTGAATTATATGTTATTCAGTATAAAGAATAAATTTTTTATTAATAAAATTTTAAATTGATAATTCTCGAATTTCAAAAATACATTTTTATTTATTAATATTAAATGATTTCAGAAGGCATAAATCGATTACAATGAAAATGATAAAAACAAATACATATAAGATAGAATAAAGAATATCAGATACTGAGTAGAAAACAATATTTCAATTTCTACTTTGTGCATGAAGTCAGAACGTACATACATACGCCATAC
The DNA here is from genome assembly GCA_963971155.1 of Anthrax anthrax. Taxonomy (NCBI): domain Eukaryota; kingdom Metazoa; phylum Arthropoda; class Insecta; order Diptera; family Bombyliidae; genus Anthrax; species Anthrax anthrax. The sequence continues at coordinate 28,342,649 of OZ020119.1, forward strand.
ATACATGAAGATAATATCAAATTGACTTGAACTTTATTTATTCATAAATACATTTGTACAATACATAAAACGAATTATTATAAAAATTTTCAAATATAAGCGGATTAAAAAAATTATGGAACATGAATTTTATTTTACTAAATTCTATTTCAATAAATTCGGATATCTTTTGAATTATTCTCATATTATTTTTATATCTTTTAAATTGTTTTGATGTTCATCTCCTGTTTTTAATAATTTTCATTGTAGATTTGAAATTGATTTTATCAAATTTTTTTCTTATCTTAACAAGCACAAAAGGAAGATAAAAATAATTTAAAGAAAATTACAAAAAGTTTTAAACTGAAATAATTTTTATATTTTTTTACGAAAACTTTCTTTTTTTTTAAAGAAAACTTAAAATTAAATTTTTAGAAGTTTAATTTTATCGCATAAACATAATTTAATCAGAAACAAAATAAAAAAGAATTGTTTTTATTACAGGAATAAACTATTATTTTTTGAAAGAGAATAAAAAAGTAAAAAAAATAAAAATAAAAATTCAAATTTACGTACACAGAATTAAATGTATTAATATAGACATGTTTGAAATATTAGCAACATGTAAGTATAAATAAGTATATACTTTACATCAACATTACTAAGGTACTCATTTAGTCTTTGTACAATATATTAGTCAAAGAAAATTAAATTTCCTGCATTAAAAAAAAAAACAATAATCAAATAAGTTGGAGAGAAATGCAATTTGTACGTATCGTATAGAAAATTTTTGATCATGCGTCTATATAAAACCTTATATTTTCGAAAATAGGGGAATAATTTTATTTAAAAATGTTCAACAATTTTTCTAAATTTAGTCTTAACATTTTTTTAAAAGATAACTTTGAAATTTTTTTTTCTATGGTATTAATTACATTTGAGAACAATACGAAAAATACAGATATTTGACTATAATATATAGAAATAAATTACGCATTTAGCTATAACGATGAAAACAAAACTTTTCTAAGAAATAAAGAAAAATAGTAAAATAAATTCAAAGAATGCGATGAAATAAAATATCGAGTTTAAAAAAAAACTTTAACAGGTATCTGTGCACAATTTTAGCTCAATTGCTACAAAATATACACAAAAATATCAAATGGAAAAACAAAAATTTAACTTTATCCTTAAAGGATATTGTGAAAGTTAATGTTTAACAATACTTTTGTTAAGCTGCCTAAAAATGAATATAAAGTATTACTCACTTTACTGAAAATTCAAAAGACTGAAATAATTTCATGTTATTGTTGTAAGGGAATGGGAGGTTATTGTTTTTTGTTAATTCGCTATTTTGACTTTTTATTTACTTACGTACATAAAAGGGGAAAAGAACTGGTGATAATAATAGTAATAAAAAAAAAATGAATAAAAAACTTTCCATTTTGTTATTTGCTGAAACATCAAAATTTTTTCAAACGTGTTTTATCACACTTCACATGAGTTAAGAGGCTGAGTTTTCTCATAAACCCATTAAAGAAAAATAAGAATGAAAAGCAAAACAAAAGAAAAAGTACAGAAAGCAAAATTATGTAAGTGTGTATTGAAATGAAAAAAAAAAGTTTAACAATAAAAAAAAGAAAGTATTAATAATTCAAATTTCTACCTTATAATTTCTCTCATAACAACAATAAAAATGAATAAATAAACAGAAACCTTTCTCATACAGTCAAGTATTTTGATACACATTTCGTTATTGATACAAACCGGCAATGGTGAATTTGATATTTTTAAATATTGGGCTACGTTTTATTCTGAAATGTAAAACAAAAATGTTCATCAATAAATTAATTTCTTTGAAATATACTATATAGAAATTCCTTAACAAATGATTCTAATTTAAATCGAACAATTTACAGTAATATAATGAACATATACTGACACTTTATAATTTATCTATTTATTTTCTTTTGATGTTTTGTTTATTCAGCATTTCATTGTAACACATCATTTAATCATGTTTTCAAAAGAAAATAAAAGAAAATATATACTTGATACACATTAACAAATTTTTAGATTAAACACGTTTATGTACGTTGCGTATATTGGTGTTAATAAGAAAACAAAAAAGAAAAAGCCTAACAATCATTTGATTTAATTCTTTTGATATACATAAATCGTAGGGATCTATGAAACTCTTCAATTTACATTCTTGTTTCTGTTTATAACATTTCATACAATATCCTGAAATTTTCGCAAACACAACAAAACTGAATAATCGATAAAAACACACACACACATACATATATAGGTGTACATATAAAATATAGAACAATAGTTAGTCAAACATTGTTTAGTAAAATTTACAACTAATTATAACATGAATACGACAACACAAAAAAAAAACTCAATAAAAAATAAAATTAACGAAGAACGCAATAATAATAATGATAATGGAAAACGTTAATGATAACAAAATGAAGGTATATAACGAATTTGTGATTTTTTTTTCTTCTAGTTTTTATAAAAAAGAAATAGACCATTAGGTAATTGCCTATAAAAGTTTAGCACTCATTTGTGCGATTATGTCCGTATACTACAGATACATGTAGATCCGAAAATAGACGTTTGATAGCAAAATTTTCATACAAGAATTTATAAAGAAAAAGAAAAAACATACGAATTTTTGACCTTGTTTTTGTTTTACTCGTTTAGAACATAATACAAAAATTTAAAAGTTAAGAAAGATAAATATGTATGTGTATGTGTAGAAGATGTACGAACATAATGCAAAAATACGTATATTTTCTCCTATATAAACTATGTACATGTGAAACATTTTTCTTGATTTCTACAAATATTATCAAGTATACTTCAAAATTATGAGTACATACTTTTAACAATGATCGATATATTATTAAGAAAAGATAAAACTTTCTCAAAAGAATGGTTAGTGGTTACATTTTAACATCTATCGATTCCAGCACACATACTGGTAGATTGTTTGTAATAAATTAAAATAAATTTATTTAAAAGACTGTTAGAACAAAAATTACTAAATGAAAGTCTTTTTCATAAAATATAAATGAGAATATTGGTTTTAACTTAACTTGTCTATGCTTTACGGTTCTGTCTTATGAATTCAAAAATATTTAAAATTTTTATGAATTCAGTTTAAATAATTACTCAAAATTAAATAAAAAAAAAAAATTGTTAACAAATTATTTTTGGTTTACTTTTAGTTTACATGGAAAAGTATTGATTTTAAATAAAATTCTATGCCTTTGATACAATATTGCATTTACATATAAATTTTCTATTTTCAACTTTTCAGATACATACAAATATACGTAGTATGTACATACATACATATTTATATGTAAATATAAATTTTTGTAAACAAAATTCTGTATTTATGTAAAATAAAAACAGAAGATTATCAAAACTCATGAGTAAATGGGTCATTTAATTCTCTTTAGATGAAGATTTGTTAAAGGATCAAAGTATACCATTACCTTCTTATATGTATGTACATATGTATGTACTACATATATACTTACATGCAGACATAAAATTCAATATTGCTATATACATATGTATATGTACACATTCGAAAATATATACACATATAATTCAAATTGTGTGCATGTGTATGTACATATGTATGTACGTATGTATATATGCACAAAATTTTGACCTAGTTTATATAATATAATATATTGTATTTCTTTTGAAAAACTTAAGTTATTGAACAAAATTTTTAAGGAAATTTATAAGGAAAAGTTTTGGTAATGTTGTCGTAAGTATCACAAATAAATTTGTAAGATTATCGTATGATTTACATAATTATAAGAATGTGTATACAAATATACATACATTGATGCATACATTGTATGTAATGTAAACATACATATAATGGAACCAATATTACGGGTTTTTAGATTTTTTAGCCTACCCTGTTTTTGATTTTTAATCATATTTACTTGGAATAAATGATTTTTAAGGGATAATCTTTTCCTATTTTTATACATTCGTTGAATATTAATATTTGTTTTTAGAAACAGGCAAATTACATTTAATTTGAGTTTTTCTTTTAAATTGCTGTGCTCTATTACATCCCAAAGGAAATGGGTAGTTAACAAATTTTTGTTTTCAAATTTTTCGATTATATTGTACAAAACTATACACATATGTATGTATGTATTTACATATACGTATAGTATATGTCGTATGAATTTTTGTTCTTTCGTATACCTAAACATTTTATTTCATATATGTACACAAACATATGTACATACATATGTACATACATACACTGTTAAATGAGACATAGATACAGAATTTTAGTTAACTTTTGTTTAGAATTTTTCAAATCAATGTTTTACTTGTTGATTTATACTTAACTGATTTTATCTTATTTTTTGTTCTCTCTAAAATATTTATCTGCTTTCATTTCATTTTGAAAACATTTGTTCAAAATAAAGAATGATGTTAAAGAAAATAAAACAAAAACCATGTTAAAGTATCTAAATACAAAATTTAACATGAAAAGAACATAAAACTGAACATATATAAGATGTTTGTGTATAACGTATCTGTTTTAAAGTATAAAAATTTAATGATAAGGAAAATCTTATAAATATGGTTTTTATTACATGTACTTATATATTTATGGACATCATTGAAAAATAGAAATATAATTTAATATTCCCATTAAGTATTTATGTTGTGATTTCCATTAGATGATATAATACTGTTAAAATAAATCTTTTTGATATATTTTTTACTAAAAGACTTTATAATGAATAAAATTTAATTTTAATGGTATGTATAAATTGCACATCAAAAGGTTTTTTACAAAATAATTAATATTTTTATATGTAACCAGACAAGTACATTTCAATAAACTTTCAAAATTTGTAAAATGTTTATAAACGTTTTAATTTTAATTTGTTATTAAAGGATAATAATTATACATCGTACTATATACATACATATGTATATGTATGTATACAATGTTATCACATGTAATCATTTTGGCAAGCAAAAGCTAAACTTTAATAAATTTAAAATGATCCCTTTTTTTGTCTCGTTGTTCTTTTCAAATTATCCTTAATGTTTGTTTTTAGTGAAACAGTTATTTATAATATGTGCTCATAAAAAATAAAATATATATTTGAATTGTTTATTTGAAATTACTTGTATTACTTTTTGTGTACATTTCAGAATTTTATATTTTATTTTATTTTTTATTTATTTATTTTTGTTTTTATTTTTTTTAAATATTTTTTTTAAAACATTTTAAATTTACTTTAATGTTACCTTTTAAATTCAATACCAAAAATGTTCAACGTAATACCATGTACTAATGTTACATATATTAAAGTGTATTACATATTTAAAATATGTATATCCTCTTAAATGATGATTTAAAAACATACACATATATTTTTTATATGTAGGTATAAAATTTTAACAGTAGTTAACTTTAAAAGCTCTTAACAGAGTTGTAAAAACATTTTATATTATATTTTTATTCTCATACTCTTTTACATTTTTTTTAAAAAAAATTTTATCATTTTTTAAATTATCAATGCATTTATGTGTTCATACACACGTTTTAATGTATGATATGTTATAAAATATTTAGGTACATGTATTTTCATAAATAATTCTGTGTCATTTATATCTTAATTTTTTTATATTCTGTTTTTATTGTAACATTTTTTTTATTGTATATAATATGTTTTATTGATCTTAAAATTGAGCTTCATTGTGTTGCATCCGTTTATATTTGATGATTATATTTTTAATGTACCTATAGAGACTCATTTATTGTTACCAAGAATCATCAATAAATGCTTTCATTATTATTACAAAACAATTGGAAAATTTTTCATTCGGAAAATTTTCATCATAAATTGTATTTAACAATGTGAAATTCGTTTATTTGAAACAAAACAAAATTTATTTATTTTTAATTTCAATTTTAATATTCATTTTAATGCATAACTATGGAATTTTTACTTTTTTCAAAGAGTTTTCTTTACTCTAAACGTATGCCAAAAATGGAAAATATGTATAAAATTTAAAAACAAAAAAAAAAAAAAAATTTTTTTTTTATTGTCACATTCCCCATAGACTTGAAAAAACAAAACTCATCAACAAAATAAATTACTTTTTTGTCTCGAAAGTACAAAAAATTTGATTGCAAATTTAAAATAAAATTGAATGCAATTTAATTTATTTTAAATGGATTTTGTTTTTCGAACATATGAAATACGCCTATGAATATGGTACTAGTAAAATGTACTTTATACAATATATTATTACTCTTTTAGCGATACGTATGCCTCATATCTTTCAAATTTTAATACATTTACCTTAATCATGATAAAATGAAATATTTTTTATAATAAAAGAATTATCGTCAACAACAAGAAATGAGACGAAGACTACACACGTACATACATACATACACAAGAATACACAATATAGTAGAATTGTGCTTTTAACCTTTTGTTGTGTTATTTGACATTGCTTTCTGATATATATTTTCAAGAAGTACAATTAAACATTTTTCTTTTCTCTTGTTAATGGGATAACATTTAGTAAAACAAATGAAATACAAAGTAGATGAAATTTGTTTCTTAATTTCAGGTAATAATTCACCACAATATATCTCCACACACAATGAAAAAAAAAGACTGTAATTTTGTCTTACTTCAAATTAATTTTAAACAAAAATATTTTTGCAAAATATTTTCATTTTGAAATGAAGAAAAATAAAATAAATTGCTTTAAAAAATGTTCATCATAAAATATTATTTTCGAAAGTATTAAAAAAAATTTTCTTTGTATAATGTAAAATTTTGAAAAATTCTTCAACAATATTGGAAAAATTAAGTATGAATGGTTTCGTTGAATGATTTTTGTTTTTTTTTGTATTTGTACAAAAAAAAGTTTCTTTTTTTTTTTTATTTCATTAATTTGAAGAAAGGAAAGTTGTACTAAATTTCCTATAATCAATAAAATTACTACCCTTTAAATTTCATGGTCAATTAACCATGAACGCATACCACTACTTAGTCTGATTAGCAGTGATTAATTTTCTTCTCTTGTACTTTTTCTTTTTTTATAACGAAAATTCTAATGAGAAGAATATAAAAATATTGCAAAATAAAGGAATTCATATACATATGTTCAAAATAGATTGTGAAAAAAAATACAGATGACTTCGAATAAAATTATGGAATCTGATTTGTTTGAAATAAAAATCTGAAAATAAAATTCGTTAATATAAGTATATATGTATGTTATGTACATGATACTAGGATAAATAATCGTAGTGTCATGGTTAATATATGAAAGAAATAAAATTTTCCTCTGAGCTATATAACGGTTGTATGAAATTGTTAAATTGATTTTAAGGATATGTACAGAATACAGAATATGCACGTTGAGTATAAAAAATTTGGAAATTTAAAAAAAATTTAAAATACAAGATTAAAATACTAATACAGTCAATTTTGATACAAAATGTACAATAAAGAGATTGCCTGTTTTTCATCGTTCTCGTATGTTTTTTTAACAATTTTTGTTTTTTACAAAATAAATTTTTTTTTATTTCAAATTCTTTTATGTACTTTATTTTTTTTTTCAATTTAATTTGATCTAATTTTCTTTTACTTTTATAAAAAAAAAGAAGTCATTATAACTTTTATTTTTAGATGATATTACAATGATAAACAAAATAATGCACATTCTTTAAGAAGATGATATTCAAAAGACACAAATGAAAAATTACGTTAAATTTGATTTTATTTACATAAATTTTACTCAACCAATATATACTACATACAACAGTATAAAAATGGAATGATAGACTGATAGAATATGTACATATGTAAGAAATTTTCAAACAAATTTAATAAAACACTTTTATTGAATAGAAATTCAAATTTTTAAAATTTTTATCTTAAGAAACAGTTTTAAATTTTTTAACAAAATTTTAAAAATGTAAGTAAAAGTTAAAAGAAATAAATTTGACTAATGAAGCATTGAAAATTTTATATTTTGATCACATAAGCACATCGTGCATCTAGAAAATATAAAATAGAATGTGTATGTTATAAAAAATCATTTGCTTTGAGAAAGCACATTTTCAATCCTGAAAATACAATATGTATTGTACAAGGATACATTGTTTTTCTTATTATAAATTATGATGAATAAAAAAATTAACAAAAAAAAAAATGAGTATGTGAAAATATATTAACCTCAATTTTGTGTTATTTTTCATTTAGTCTCTTTGGTCTGTAATAAGTAGTAATGTACATCACAAAGATTGCTAACATACCAACAAACTTTGGATATTCGTAAATCTACGGAAATATCAGAATATAAGTATTATTTTATCAGTTTAGGACAAAATGAGATAAAATCGGAATAAGTGACATAAACCAATTTACTAAATCTATGTCTTAAAAATAAATCAACCGAAAAAATATGTGTGTATTATATGATAATATGTGTTTAAAAAAATATACCATAAATATATTTTTCTGCAAATAGAAGCGTAAACATATGTATATGCGTACATTCTGCTGTAGCTAAAATGTAACTCTAGTCACATACTTAATTGAAATGGCTTATATAAGTAATAATAATTAATATTTAAGAAAGATATATTGCTATTCATTATGATTCATATTTATTAATATTTATTCAATTACGTTTAGATATGTGAATAATTTCACTATTTAAAAAACATTTATTTTGAACACATTATAATCAATTAATTTATTTCATGAAAAGCTAATACATATCTAGTTCAGCAATTGAGATATTTTCTATCTTAAAACGAAAAGAGAAAAATTTCAAACTAAATTTGTGATTTTAATATACATATATACAAAATATAATGTAATGTATAATATAAAAAATTTATTTGACCGTTTAACATCAATTTTCTTAGTTCATATTTTGTAATTCATTTTTTATGTCAATTATTTATATTGTTTAAGTAAACATTTTGCTTGTTTTCTTCTTGTTTTTATGTGAAAAATATTTTTAAATTGTTGCATTCTTTTTTTAAGTTTTTTTTTTTTTTTCATGTTTGTTATTATTTTACCAAATGCAATTTAACTTCATATAATATACACACAATGACATTATAATGCTCACATTTATTCTAGTTTTCAAGTACGTACGTAAGTATTTAAACCATTATTGTACCACAAGTTTATTCTCTACTATAAAATGTAATATAATGAAAATAAAAAAAAAATAAAAATAAAATTGTTGCACTTTTATTTTTTTTTCTAAATAAATACTTGAAAAACCGTTTTTTTCTTTCTTTTTTTAAATATTCTGTTTAAAGAGTACTTACATACGTACATGCTATTGTACATGAATATGTACGTAGAAAATAAACATTTAAAGCACATGTTATGTTGTTATATTTTTAAAAGTCTTTATGAGTTAAGTACTTCTTAGTGTTTTCAATTCTCATACATTTACTGTATAAATTATTAAAATAAAAACAGCGTAACAGACAAGCAATCAACTGAAAGAATATCAACATTTTCAAATAATTTAAAGTTAAGTTAATCAAAATTTAATTTTACAAATGAATTCTTTAAATACAATATTTCAACAAAAATTCTAAAAATTCTAAATTAATAATTTTTGAACAAAATATCAACTCTATTGAATGTTTAAAAATAAATTGAAAGTTTTTTATTATTCCTTTTGGCAAAAAAATAAAAATATTTTTAATTATGTTCTGTAGAATCAATCCTGATTCCTGACACAAACATCTATAGTAGAGGTAAAATAATTTAAAATAGATTGTATTCATTGGAATTATAAAATTTCATTACAAACTTTTTAATCCTTCCTTTTATTTTATATTTCTGACTTTTCCAATAAATTTCATTTAACTTTATTACAATTTTCATTATTTTCACAGAAATGTTTTTTTTTTGTCTTTTTATTTTTCTTTTAATGAGAGAATGTTTACGACAAAAAGTAATTTTCCATAAAATAAATAAATATTTTCCACGAATCGAAAACAATGAAAAGAAAAACTAATATGTACATAGTAATTTTCATCAAATGAATTTTATTTCAAAATTCAGATAGAAATTAATTTTTATCAAAATAATATTTTCCATATTAATAAAATTAAAAAAATTTATATAACTGAATATGTCAATTTTCAACAAGTTGTTATATTTACCACATTTTCATATTATTTTTGTATATCATACATACAACTGTTATTGCCAAAATCATTTTGAATTAATAAAGTTTTCTATTTTTATATTATAGAGAAACAAACAGATATTGTTATGATATAAATGAATTGAATGAGTCATCATTTTCCTTTTTGTTTATTTTTTGTGTTTATTTAATCGAATTTAAGGAATTAGAAAAGTTTTCTTGACATATCAGAACGAAAACTAGAAAACTTTTTCCCACCACATAAATGTAGACAATTTTTTTTTTGTTTATTTACCTAATAAAAAAAAATCCTTTTTAGTCAATTTTTTTACAATTCATTTATGTATCTATTTTTTTGGAAATGAATTAATTAAAAAAGGCAATGATGATATTACTTTTGAAAAAGTTGTTATTCACAATTTTGCTTTGATTTGTTATGTACATATTTTGCTATTAAACATATTCAATTATTTACGGTTTTTTAAAAGTAAAATCCATTGTTTTATCTGTTTAGTAATTAAAAATGATGTGCTTAAAAATTTATGAATTAAATTATTTTCATTTTTCATTAGAATTTTTCAATTAAATAAACACAAATTTGAAATTGCATTAAATTTTACAATTTCAATTTTCATTATGAAGATATTCATCTACAAAATATACTAATTTTTACTTCTCATTTTCAGTAAGATAATAGAGAATTCAGCGAAAAAATTAATTTCATTATTATATTAAAATTTTGAGAAAATTCAGTTACATGCGCAAAAATCATTTTCGAAATGTGTACATTTAAAATAAATTTTTTAATTAGTTTTTGTCAGACATCCAGTGTGTTAAAAAACCTTTATTAAAATTTCAATTATACGTATTTAGTTTGTACGTTTGTATGCATTTTTATTTTCAAATTTATTTGACTGTATTTGTATTTCCGTTTTCTTAAAAAAAAAAAAAAAAAAAATACTTACATTAACATTCATTAATTTTCGAATATATGTATTTTTAATTTTTTCTTTACTTTATACTATGTACTATATGTTTATCTATACGAAAATCCTTTACAAAACGATTAACGAGTAATCTTAAAAATTCACATAACTTTGACTATTTTTGCTTCTATAAATACTTAAGTATTAAGTATAGTAGTACTTTCTTTACTTTTATTTATTAATTTATTTTTATTTTTTTCTTTCTTAACAAGTGCGATACTAATTCATCTTATTTTAAACAACTATCAATGAACATTATGTAAATTGAATCATGTCAAAGATTTCAATGTTTGAATGATTTGAAACTGATTATTTTTGAATATATTTATAAGATGAATTTTTTATCAATTTTTAAAAATATCTTATAACCTTCCAGAGTAACTAAAGATTTGGCAATTTTTATTTTGTTGTCGAAAGTTATTATTTTTGATTTTCTTTAATAACAATTTTATTGTCATATAAACTAATAGAAGACTCAATTTCGAAAGTTAGCAATTATGATATTGAATATTAAATGATTATAAAATAAAATATGTGCACGTGTGACACATGCATGTATTATTTACGATAAAATAAATTTTAGTTATTGATAAAAACTAAACAAATAGTAACAGTAACAAATACTGCTTTTATATGAATTTTATGATGTACGTGGAAGAGAATAATTTTAACATCAAAGACAATATGATTTAATTAAAATAAAATATTTAAGATTTTCATATATTGAAAAATAAAACAATTAAAGAAAACAATAAACATCAATTTTTCTTGAAATTATTTAATGAGAGAACTTCATAGACTGAATAAAATTTTTGAGTTTCTATAACGTTCAATTTTAAATTAATTTCCATTTATAAATATACAATACATTTCCTTCATAAAAGTTAAAGTATTGACTTTCAATTACTACATATACGTGTTTTTGTGTAAATAATATGAAAAATAACTTTTCCTTTAACGTCCTGTTGATAAATGATAAGTCTCGTGATAGTCATTAGAATAATAATAAGTGTTGATTTCAATGTAATCACAGAAGTAAAACAAATATCTACAATATGGTGCTTATGTAAAATAAAATTTGAACAAAGTAACTTTCATTAATTAATATAATATTCATCTTGGATTATTATGTCACGTAATTAATTTCATTACGATCGAATTAAATAAATTTGTTATTTTCATTAAACACTCTTTTTTAAAACCTATAATTTTACCACAATTTCATACTCTTGCCTAACTTTTTAAATTTTTTTAATCATTTTTTTTTTACACTACCAAAGAAATTACAATATTAAATTTAAGATAAACATTGTTTTTCCTTCCTTTTATTTATTTTTTCCTTTTATTATATTTTGTATATTTATAATTTTATGATGTAATTAATTTTTCGTTAAGTAAACAAAAAACGTTTTTTATTCATTTATTTTATTTTTTAAATTTATATTTTGGTGTCAGTATCCTTTTATTTTAAATTTTTGAATGAACAATTAAGTTTTCTTTAAATATTAATTGATAAGAACAAATATTCTAAAAGGATAAATAAATTTTCTACCTCAACAATGAACAAATGTTTACATACATTGTATGATGTGCATCTGCAAATATGTATGTTATCTGTTTTGTTTGTACAGCATTTAAAGAAAAACAAATAAAAAAAACTGCCTCACGTATCGTTCATTAATAATTCATTGATTCGTAAATCTTTTTAAAAAAAAAATTGTTTTTTTTTTCGGTTTTTCATTCTTTATAACTTTCCTGAAGGTTTACATGTACAAAGTTTTTATCTTGAACAAAATTTCTAATATTTTGCATTTTTTTTAGGTATTTTTCTTTATGTTTTTATTTTCATTCATTTTAAAATTTTTAAACAATAAATTATTGATTATGACTTCACTAAAAGAAAAAACAACCGGATATTTATGTGGTTTTTCAATGTTTTGCAGTTTTCTTTATTTTTCAAATTAGTTTTCAATAGATAAGACCTTTTTTTTTCTTTTTTGTTGGAATAGAATTGTTTTCAATTTTGTCTTCTATTTTATTACTACTTAAAAATTTGTCTAGTTGTATATTATTTATTTATGTATGTGTGTTCAATTCTTTCAAGAATTGCATTTGCAAACATAACATGAATTTATTTGAATATCATTTTAAAAGGATACTTGACTTGTGTCTGTTCAAGCATTTATTGATTTCAAATAAAGTTTGCATTCCCTAAATTTATACAACAAATGAAGTAGAAATAAAGTAAACATACATATAAAAAATTTATTTTCAAACTATACAATATCAAATATAAACAAAAACAAACTAAAAGTTTTGTTTTGTTGTTTTTTTTTTTTTTTTTTTTTGATAATTTATTATACGTTTAAAATGTGCTTGATATCAAGGTTTATATTGGAAAATTAAAAGAAAAATTGAATTTATTGAAAAAAATTACAATTGATTTTTAATTACTGTACACACATGGAAGCTATGGAACATATGTATGTATGTATATGATATGTGGAACTATATGCCTTCACGTTGTAAATAAAATTTATGTTGTATATGTAAGGACTAAACAGCTGACATTATTAAGATATTGTGAAATTTATATAAGAAAATTACAAACGTGACAAGAAATTTATATGAATAATTTTTTTTTTTTTTGTATATGAATGTAGAATACTGTACGTTATAAAATTGTGTAAGAAACAATAAATTCAAGAAAATTTTACAGAAAAACGTGTATACATCTACATACATACATATGTATATATAATAATGTAAAAACGTTTAATTTGATTTTTAGAAAATTTATTGTAAAATTAATTTTATATAAATTTTAGGTTTTGCAAAAAATCAGAAGAAAATCATACACATACGCGTGTGTTTACACATTGTGTATTGGAACGCTTAAATGCATTCTGTACGTGTTATTTTACATATTGAAATCTATTGATTTTCATTCCTAAAGAAAATTCAGTTTTTCATTTTGTAATTAGACGTTAATTTTCTACTTAGATCTGGACATTTATGTGCCTGAACAAAAGGTTTTTTTATTATATCGAGGACATCATTCTCTGGCGACTCTTAGACGAAATTAATACATCACTTTCGACTTGTCTAAAACATGTTTGTTGGTCATTATAGTACGTATTACGTGTGTTATTATTAAATTTTTTGTACATTTTTCAGAAACGAAAATAAATAAAAGAAAAATGTCCTTTAAATTGGCATATTTTTTAAAAAAATGAAGAAAAATATTCAACAATTTCTATTTTTATTAACAATTTTTAATAAAAATTAAAAAAAAAAAAAAATCTGATTCAAAACATGAAAAATTTCTTCATTTTACTTTTAATAAGCGAACAAACATATACATATGTATTTATAGACTATTTTACCTATAATATAAAGTATTACGGCTATCTTCAAAAATTAAAACTTTTCCTTTTGATATAAATAACAAAAATGAAAATAACTCTCATTTGAATAACAAATTTCCGTTTTATACCTATATTTACAGGAATTGTAAAATTATATTTAAATTGTTGAATTCGTGAATAACTAAACAATCATTCATCTTTTATCATTACACCACGTCCATTTATTATTTTCTTATTTATTGCTAAGGGAAATGAAAAATAAAAAAACATAAAAAATAAAAAACAAAAAAAAAACGTTTTTTTTTTTCTATCTGTACAACCAATTATGGACCTAATAATGAAAGTAACTTTTTGTTACTTTACTTTAAGTTGTGAATTTCAATTATTATATATTTTTTATTTTTTAAATAATTTTTAATTTCATTAATACAAATGAAAGATAACTAATTTTTCTTCAATAGAAAAATAGTGATATTGAAATGATTTTGAAAATGATAAAAAAGGCAAAAATATTTTCTTTTTCTAATCATCCTATTTACATGAATATTTTCTATTTGTATGTTTATTTTAACTGAAATTATAAGGCCATAAGCCATCTTATATAAATTTTTTGTATTATTGTAATATTTAGCTTTTATGACAATTTAACTTTTCTTGAGTTCATCAAAATTTTTACAGTTTTAAAATTTTATACTTCAGAAAGTTTATATGAAAATATTTTATAGGAAACAAAAAATAAAGGCTGTGTGCGAAATCCAAAACTTTTACTTATTTTTCGCTCTTTCTTTACTGTTGCCTTAGAACTTTTTTTAAAGTTTGAGAGAATAGTTAAAAAATTCTGAAATTTTCATACAACCGAAACAATTTAATACATCATTATATAATTACATATACATATGTATGTATGTATGTATGTTCTACCTTATGTTGATGATATGAAAAGTAATGTATACGTATATGTATATATGATAACAAAATTTCGAATCTAAATAAGACAGAATAAAGCTTTTCATATAAAACTTCTACTACGTGTAATTTGAATTTAAATTTCAAAATTTCGAAATATAATATTATTAATTTTATTTTCTAATTATAAATAATATACGGATTTATTATATAATATAAACAAATTATAGGTACATTTGCATTATGTAATCAATGAAATTACTCAATTAGATACAGGTATATTATTTTATCAATTTGAATCTGAGCGAGTTAACCGCACAAGGTGATATCATATTTATGTTTTAGCGAAAATCCAACATAAAAAATCGTACAGATATGTACATGCGTACAATATGAAGGTATTCGTAAATATTTTTATTGTATAGTATTGAAATGTAAGTAAGCTATTAAGTTTCTTATGTTGTTGTTTTAGATGTTTACACTTAAACAGCTGTTTTGACTTCATCTTAAAAGTTATCTTTTAAATGTATCTGAACCTCTACATAATTTTGTTGTTGAATTGATTTTTCATTTTTAAATTAAATTAATTTCCGTATTGATTTTGATTTTAAATTAATATGTTGTTTTTTGTTTTTTCGTGAATATTATTCATACAACTGTTTAATGACACTGCGTAAATAAAATAAAAATTTGGGTCATCAAAAAGTTCTTCAAAGCAGTAAAACTTTTGAAACGACGCAAAATAAAGAAAACATTTTTGTGGGTGGTGGGCGCATATATTCTCATTCATAGACAGTCATAGTTAGAGAAAGTTGGTTATTCAGTCTAACGTAATTTGAACCATTTTACGTGCAGTGTTGTTATTTTTGTTTTTTAATTTTTTATAAAGGTTTTTCTTATAAATAAATGTATAAATGTATTTGTGAACAATGGGAGTGTATTAATGTTATCAGTATTTGTTTTAAACAATTTTCTTAATCAAATTCAGTAGTCTTTCAAAATTCAATTCAATTTAACAAATAATATAAATTGTCTTTGTAATAATATAAAAAAAGAAAAAAACATAATCGAATATGGTCGCCGCTATATTGTACATTTTATTATCGATTATTATCATATTATTGAGTGCTATTTATTTAAGTTTTAAAAATTCTTATCGTTTTTGGCTAAATCGTAATATAGCATCTATACAACCTGTGTTTCCATTTGGTAATTTTCGTGAATCTATGAAAAAAAAACATTTCGGTTTCATATGCCAAGATTTATATGAAAAATTAAAATCTCAATCTACTGATGGATGTGCTGGTGTTTATATTTTTAAGAAACCGGCAATTTTTGTAACTAGTCCAGAATTTGCAAAAATAATTTTAGTACGTGATTTTAATGTATTCATGGATCGTGGTGTATATTATAATCCAAAACATGATCCATTAAGTGGAAATTTATTTTTTCATGAAGGTGATGAATGGAAAACTCTACGACAAAAATTAACACCAGCATTTACAACTGGCAAAATGAAAATAATGTTTATTACATTATTAGATGTTACAAATCAATTAATTGATTACATTAAAAATGATCAATTAAATAATGATGTTGATATTAAAGAATTAATGTCATGCTTTACAACTGATGTTGTTAGCTCATGTATATTTGGTGCTGAAAGTAATAGCATGAAAGATCCAAATTCAGATTTTCGACAAATTGGTAGACAATTAATGAAATTTACCAAATTACAAAGTATGTCACAATTTATTGGTATGACATTTCGAAAACAAGCAAGAGCATTAGGTTTACGTGTATTCAGTACAGAATCAACTGAATTTTTCAATCAAATGGTACATAAAACAATTGGTTTTCGAAAAGAAAATAATATACATCGTAATGATTTAATGCAAATAATGATTGAATTAATGAGACAAGATTATGAATCAAATATTGGTTTAACAATTGATGAAGTCGCTGCAAATGCATTTATATTCTTTTTTGCTGGTTTTGAAACATCATCAACAACATTAACATTTGTTTTATATAACTTAGCAACAAATAAGCAAATACAGGATAATGTAAGAAATGAGGTTAATACCATTTTAAAAAAATACAACGATAAAATAACGTACGAATGTTTACAAGAATTCGATTTGTTGGAACGAGTTATATTGGGTAAGTAAAAGTTTACATACAGAATTAGAAGCCTATTAATGTAAGTACTATTTTGGAATCTACGTACATACTAACATTCCATTAACCTGCATATTTACTATTTTATTACTTACGGCTTCTCATATAATTTTCGATCGATTCAATTAATTTTGAGTTTTATTGTTTTTGTTTTTTTTTTTGTTTATTTGCTTTTTTTCATTATATTTTTAACTTTTCAATTAATTGAATTCGAATACTTTTTTTCTTTCATATCTAATATCTGATATGATTTGGCGTAATTGGTCTATTTTATTATTATTGAAAAATTAACGATTTTATAAATTGATTCTAACGAATAATAATTTTTTTTTTGTTAAAAAATAAGAGATAAACAAAAATGAAGGAATATTTTCTTATTGGATTTTTGTTTTGATATACATATTTTCATGATAATTAAACAATTAAATTATTTAAATGATTGATATTTATTGCATTAATAACAAACATATAGCAAAATAATAATTATATCTGTTAATTTAATTCATTATTATGATAAACAATATTTATGATAAAATAAATATATTTTTTGTTGTATTAATTCTATAAATTCATTAGTGATCAAATTAATTAAACTAAAAAAATAATTAAATGTTTTATGAATTGATATTTCACAAATGCATATGTATTTACGTCATGAATTTTTTGTATTAAATATCGAATGCGTTTAGTATGTATTTATACAAGTCTAACCCAGTTTTTGATTTATTTTTTGTTTTTTTTTTTTCTTTTTCTACGTAATAAAAAAGGATGAAAATATATGCCATATGATCGTTTTTTAACTTTAATTGTATACTATATATAAGTATAATAACTTATTTTTAACTTTAATTGTATATGAAAAATAATTTTTTAATAATTTTAGAAATTTTTAAGTACAATTTTTAATTGTTGTATAAAAATACAAAGTATTATAAACTACCATCTTTTCAAGTGTTAAAAAAATAAATTAAAAATTTTTTTTATCTCTGATTTTAAAAATTCAGAAAATTTACATACGATACATATACATAAGTATGTCAAAAATTTATTAACATACGTCTAACAATTTTTGGCCTTATATAATTTTTGAGAATCTTTCAATTACATATTAAAAATATTTTTAATTTATATTGAAATTATTTAAAGCACTTTATGTAATGCATTCAAAATTGTTAAATGAAAATTGAATGTTATTTTCAATCATGAAAATAAGTAAAATTTTGAAATATTTACATACACGTAATAATAACAAGATTCACCATAGCGCATACATTTTTGTTTGTATTTGACTTGCATCCATGTACATACTATACCAGTGTCCATTATACACATGATTTGTTATATTTGATGCTAATCATTTTGAAAATGTATATTATACTCGTATATTTAAATGAATTATAAATAAAACACATTTTAATATGTTTAAATAATTTCATTTACATTTTTTTTGTTTTTATATTTTCATACAGAAACGCTTCGTTTATACCCTCCAGTTGCAACATTACATCGTATATCAAATCAAGCATACCGTTTACCAAATAATTCTGAAATACCAAAAGGAACTTATGTTATAGTACCTGTCTATGCTATACATCATGATCCAGATATTTATTCAGAACCAGAAAAATTTGATCCAGATCGCTTTCTCAATGAAAATAAATCAAAACGTCATCCGTATTCATTTTTGCCATTTGGTGAAGGTCAACGTATTTGCATTGGACAAAGATTTGCATTAATGCAAATTCAAACAGCATTAATAAATTTGATAAAAAATTTTAACATTAATGTATGTTCAGAAAAAACAGATATTCCACCAAAAATTGATAATATGGCATTAACATTTCTTCCGTGTGACGGTAGTATTTGGTTAAAATTTGATAAAATCTAAAACAAAAAACCAAAAATATGAAGGAATGAAACAATATCCAAATATGGAATTTACGTAAGGATGAAAATGTAATAAAAATTGAAAAAGGACATTACATGATGTTATTTAGTTATTTTTGTATAAATACACGTGTAAATGTTTTATATTATAATTTTGAATTTTTGATATCTAAATACGTTATTGTAGTTTTGTATACGAAGCCTGCTTATCACTGTTTTTATGTCTACTATTATGTATATCTTTTTGCCTATCTAGCATCTATTTATAGCATATGAATTATAAACTTTTATTTTGTGTTTCTAAATGTAATTTTTTTCTATATGGGTACTGTAAATTGGTCTATGGATTCATGTTTATTAATATTATCACGAAAGATTGTGATAAATATATAAATCCATAAATCCATAGAACAATTTATATTTTATTTCCCATTTTTAAAAACTTTTATTACGCTACTACACTGTTTTCGTATAATGTCGTTAAAAGTTTTTATTTAAAAGTCTTTGCATATGTCTTGTTTTCAATTTAAAAGTTAATAAATACACATACTATAAGAAAAGCTTTATTGTAAGTTTAAAAATAAATGCATTAATTAATAATTTTTAAAAATTGTAAGTTTCATTTATACATAATTTAAATTTGTAAGTCTGTTACAAATTTATTTGTTAAATATCCAACAGTTTTTGAACTAAATGAATTGAAATATGGTAATTCAATCTCGATTCCTCTCTGACGGCTGGAATATGTAGATCAGTCACAAAAAAATTAGATGAGATGTACCTATATAATCGGAACAGAATCATCTTCTGAACTCTTCTTGTTTTGAATGTCCATCATATCACCTTGGTTTGCTTTAAGAATTCTGAGAGCAGCTCCAAAATATACTGAAAGTTTTTATAATTTTTTTTTTTTTTTTTTCATTCAGATATTTATATTCAATATTGTGAAAAATATCGTTTTATAGCAAGTAAATTATACTGTGTATTCATATCAAAAAATTTAAGTATAACTTTGGATTGTCTTAACCGTCTTAACTACAAGTGAATTTTTTGAAAAAATTTCGGGAATCATTTTTAAATATACATGTGTAAGTATGTATGTACATAAAAAAAAAAGAAATTTGATGACGCAAATATTAAATATAATTCATTTCATTAATTTCGCAAAATATTACTATAGATACTGGTTTCAAAAGCTTTTAGTCGTTGTTAAAAAGTTGAAGCAAATAGTATAAAACGAACAATAACTGAGAATTCGTTGAAGCAAAAAGTTTTAATTATTATAATACAAGTTTGAAAGTGAAAAATAAAAATTATTAAAAAAATTTTCAAAATGAATTTTTTAACATATTTTTCATTATTTGTCGTTACTTTACTGACATTAGTATTTTTTTTTGTTAAAAGACGTTATGCATATTGGTCAAATAAAGGAGTAATATATGCAAAACCTTCTTTTCCGTATGGAAATTTTAAAGGTGTAAGTAAAACACGTCATTTTATTGAAATATTTCAAGAATTTTATAATCAATTCAAAAGGAAAGGAAAATTTGGTGGAGCTTATTTATTATTTACACCAATTATAATTGTATTAGATTTGGATTTAATTAAACAGATATTAGTTAAAGATTTTCATTATTTTATGGACCGAGGATTTTATCATAATGAAAAAGATGATCCACTTTCAGCTCATTTATTATTACTTGAAGGTGAAAAATGGAAAAATTTACGTGCAAAATTATCACCTACATTTACCTCAGGAAAAATGAAATTCATGTTTCCAACAATTGTTAATGTCGGAAATCATCTTAAAGATGTTCTATCAAATATGATAAACCAAAATACAGAAATAATTGAAATTAAAGACATAGTAACTAGATTTACAACCGATGTTATCGGCTCATGTGCTTTTGGAATTGAATGTAATAGTCTGAAGGATCCAAATGTTGAATTTCGAAAAGTTGGAAAAAAAGCATTTACTGAACGACGTCATTCACAAATTGTTGAAGGTTTAATAAGTACTTACCCAAATATCGCCAGAATTTTGGGTTTAAAATTAACACCAGATGAAATTGAAGAATTTTACATGAGAATTGTACGAGAAACAATTGATTATCGTGAAAAAAATAATATTGTACGAAATGATTTTATGCAACTTTTAATCGAATTAAAAAATACTAAAAATTCAAAAGGAGAACAAATTTTAACATTTAATGAATGCGCAGCGCAAGCGTTTTTATTTCAATTTGCTGGATTTGAAACCTCATCAACGGTAATTTCATTTTGTTTATATGAATTAGCATTAAATACTGAAATTCAAAATAGATTACGAAATGAAATAATTGATGTTTCGAAAAAATATGAACAACAAATAACGTACGATGCAATCAAAGAAATGTCCTATTTGCATATGGTTGTAAATGGTAAAGTACATAGAATTTTTGTAAATAAAAAAAATGATTTATATAAAAGAGTATATTTTTTCCTGTAGAGACTTTAAGAAAGTATCCACCTGTTGGACATCTAGTAAGGATAACTTTGAAAGACTATCAAGTACCAGAATCATCCAATGTAATTGAAAAGGGTACATTTGTATTTATTCCAGTTTATCCTATACATCACGATTGTGATATCTACGAGGAACCGGAAAAATTCAATCCTGAAAGATTTAGCCCAGAAAATGTACAAAATCGACATCCATTCAGCTTTTTACCATTTGGTGAAGGACCTAGAAATTGTATTGGATTGAGATTTGGTAGAATGCAAACATATGTTGGCTTAATTACTTTAATATTGAATTTCAAATTTACAAAATGTTCAAAAACTGAAATACCGATAAAGTTGAATGTTAAATCACCTTTTATTTCTTCAAATGAAATTTTTCTAAATGTTGAAAAAATTTCTTGAGCACAAAATTTTATCGAGTTTTAATTATACGCGGTGTATAAATATCATATTGACTATTCAACAAGTTTTATTTGCATTGAATTTAATCATAGAGTGAAAATTAAATTTATGTATTGTGTGTACAAATCGCAAAATAAATAAAATTCAAGATAAAATATAAATACACATGACTTTGACGAGTATTTCGTTTTTATTCAATAATAATAAGTAATAAATGATAATGTAAAAAACAATACCATATTTTTATTTAAATTACAATAAACTTTAAAATACTTTGTATGAAAGCTCATACTCATACATGTATGTGACTATGTGCATTATATAATTTTTAAATTTTCTCAATTTTCAGATGAATTCCATTTTTAGGACTCAATAATGGTGCCTTAACATCATATTCCATTGGATTTTGATTAAGTGATGTATTATAAATATAGAAATTTTTAATTAAATGTATTATTCCGACACGTATTTGCATTAAACCAAAACGAAATGCAATGCAATTTCGTGGACCATCACCAAATGGTAAAAATGCAGCCGAGTGCCGACTTTTCATATTTTCTGGTGTAAATCTTTCAGGATCAAATACATCTGGATTATCATAATATTGTGGATCATTATGAATTGAATAGACTGGTACCAAAATCATTGTGCCTTTCTCAATTATTAAATCTGAATTTGGTACTTTATAATCTTTAACTGCCTTTCGTATTAGATTTGATGATGGTGGATATTTTCTTAAGGTTTCTGAAACGAGTAAAAAAAATGTTGATAATCTGACAAAACAAATTTTAAAAAAACAAAAGGTTGAAATTACCATTTATTACTTGTTCCAAATATTTCATTTCTTTGATTGATTCATATGTTGTATTTCCATTATGTTTACTTGTAATCATATTAATTTCATCTCTTAATTTTTCTTGAATATCTGGATTTAATGCTAATTCATACAAACAGAATGTCATAAGTGATGATGAAGTTTCAAATCCAGCAAAGAAAAATATCATTAATTGTGCAGCAATTTGGTTCACAGTTAATTTACCATCGTTTTCATTTCCATCACCATCACAATCGTTTGGTCTTTTCAATTGTAATAAAATATTCAAGAAATCATTTCGTACAATATTATGTTTCTCACGATATTCTATTGTGTTTTTCACAACGTCCATGAAAAATTTTGAAACATCATCCATCATAATTTTGATCCCTAATTTTTTTCCTAAATTTGGAAATTTCATCGCGAAAATTTCAACAAATTGATTATGTCTTTTTTCAACAAATGCTCTCTTTCCAAATATACGAAATTCAGAATCTGGATTTTTAAAACTATTACAATCGATACCAAATGCACATGAACCAATTACATTTGTTGTATATTTTTCCATTAAAGTTTTTATATCGAATATATTTTCAGTTTTTAACATATTTTCAATTGCGTCAACAAGTTCTATACCAACATTATGCATCGTTTCAAACATTGATTTTATTTTACCAGATGTAAATGTTGGTGAAAGTTTATTCCGCATTATACGCCAATCATTTCCATCTAACATAAATAAATTAGCTGAGAGTGGATCATGTTTTTCATTATAAAATAAACCATGATCAGTAAAATATTGAAAATCTTTAATTAAAATATTTTTTATAAATTCTAAATCTATAGCCACGATTGATGGTGATAAAAATACATATATTCCAACAAATGGTGAATTATCTTTTTTCAGACTATAGATTCTTTTTATAAAATCGATAACACTCACTGTCCTTTGTACACCTTTAAAACTACCATAAGGAAATATTGGTTCCTCATATGGTACACCACGAATTTTCCAATATTTATAGCATTTTTTTGAATGAAAATAAATGGCTGATATCAATGTTATAGTTAAAAATATACAAATTGTTAAGATATCCATTTTTTATCCAATAATCAATAATATTATGAAATTAATGAAATGTTTTATGCGAAATAAAACAAAACTTTACTAAATAACAAATAAAATTTAACTGATCAAGTGGCAAATATCCAAGTACTGACCATTGAGATAAAAATTGAAAATTTCAATCAGTCTTATTTGCCAAAACCGAGCTTTCGTTTTTATGAAAGTTATTTCTGAGTATGATTTCATTCACATGTTTTTTATATTAAAAACAAATAAATGGTTACGTAGTATCATTAAAACAATTATAAAAACGAGTATAAAAAAATGTTTGTTTTTATTTTTAGAGAATAACAAAACAAATTTGGTTTTATTTATTGATAGCCTTTGTGTACAAATTTATGCAAATCATATACATATGTATATTATTTTAAAAGTTCATTGATTCTTTCTATGCCCGGATGTGAATGAAAATTTAAAATAAAATGATGAAATAAACAATTGTCTTATTTGCAAATTGGTGTAAAAAAAATTCTATAAACACATTTTAACATTAGAACCTACAATAAGCATAAAATTTAAGTAAAACAAATGTGAAAATTAATTTCCAAACTACGTCTTACTTAGTCGTTGTATGTACAATGTGTATATATGTATATGTATATAAACAATTTTGTAGCAATTTTGCCTTATACCAAAATATACAAATCAAAAGCTTTTGATATTATTAATTTCACATGATTCAAAATGTTACATAAAACAGTTGATATCAGATATATTGATTTGAATAACCGTATGTATATGTAAGCGGGGGAGAGTCGAAATTCTAAAATTCGATTGTTTATTATCTTTTATAATTTCATATATGTATGTATTATTTAAGCTTTTGTTGTTTACAATGTTAATATGTGAATTTCACCTATGCTAAGTTATTTATAATTTTTTCTTTTACGAATCAATTAATAGAAGTTTCCAAAACGTTTTTCATTCACAAGCATTTTCTAACATAATTGAACGTACATTATTTTCAGTTTGGCAGTAATTTTCAAGAACTGATTCAAGTAAGAGGCTTTTTTTTTTTTTTAAAATTTACAAATTGTATTTTTCGCGTCAAATAAATCAAAATGATCATTTACATTGTTTGTGTAGCTATAACGTTATTTTCATTGATATACTTTTATTTTAAATATAAATATACATATTGGCCACATAAAAATTTTGTACAAGAGGAACCAATATTTCCTTATGGAAATTTTAAAGGAGTTCTACGTACCGTTCTCTTTAGTGATATTGTACAAAAACTGTACAATAAATATAAAGGAAAAGCTCAATTAATTGGAGTTTATTTTTTTGTCAAACCATGTTTACTTGTTTTTGATTTGAATTTATATAAAAATATTCTAATTAAAGATTTTTCATATTTCAATGGACGTGGAATTTATCATAATGAAGATTTTGATACATTATCAGCTAATTTACTTGCATTAGAAGGTCAAAAATGGAAACGAATGAGAACTAAATTATCTCCAACTTTTACATCTGGACGAATGAAATTTATGTTTCAGACTGTATTAAATATCGGTAAACAGTTAGTAACAATTTTATCTGAAAGAATTGAACAAGAAAATGATTTGATAATTGACGTTAAAGACATATTGGCTTGTTATGCAACCGATGTGATTGGTTCATGTGCATTTGGAATTGAATGTAATAGCTTAAAAAATCCAGATAATGAATTTCGTAAATTAGGTAATACAATTTTAACATATCGTCCAGGATTACTTCAGGAATTCATTATAAACACTTATCCAAAATTGGCCAGGAAATTAAAATTAAGGATGACATCATATGAGGTTGAAAAATTTTACATGAAAATTGTACGAGAAACAGTTGATTATCGCGAAAAAAATAATATTGTACGAAATGATTTTATGCAATTATTAATAAATATGAAAAATGAGAACGGTGACGACAATATTACATTGGAAGAAATAGGTGCACAAACATCTTTATTTTTTTCAGCAGGATTTGAGACATCATCAACACTTCTAGGATTTATATTATATGAGCTTGCATTGAATCAAGATATACAAGAAAAAGTAAGAACCGAAATTCATAGTATTTTAAAAAAACACAATGGTTCATTTACGTATGAAGCAATGCAAGAAATGAACTACATGGATCAAGTTGTAAATGGTAATAAACATTTTTTTTCTGAAATATTTTCAAAAACTTTAATTGTAAATTTAATTTCAGAGGGACTAAGAAAATATCCAGCATTGCCGCTATTAGCTCGTTACTCCAATCAAGATTATGAGATTCCAGGAACAACACAAATAATTCCAAAAGACACTTTGGTATTATTACCTGTACATGCAATTCATTATGATCCAGAATTTTATCCAAATCCAAATGATTTTAATCCTGAACGCTTTAAATCAGAAAATTTTCATGAAATGCATAATTCAGTTACATGGTTATCATTTGGACTTGGTCCTAGAAATTGTATTGGCATGAGATTTGGATTAATGCAAGTAAAAATTTGTTTATTCTCTTTAATATGTAATTTTAAATTTGAAAAATGTGAAAAAACACCAATACCATTAGAATTTGATCCAGAGAAATTCATAATGAATGCAAAATCATTAATCTACTTGAAAATTGTAAAATTACAAAAAGATATTTAAAATATTTATTTTTCTTAAAGTATTTAGAATATATCAATATAATTTAACTTAATGTAAATTCTAAATAAATTTAAATTTCTGAAAAAAGTATACAAATATTTCTACTTTTCATATCCAGCGTTTAAGTACGACGAATTTTTGAAAATTACATGATTCATTTTATTTCTAATGAAACAGAGAAAATGAGACATTTTTAAAATTACTGTTTTGGTTTACAAAGCTTTCTTATTTGTGCATAAAAAGCTCTATTATCAAGAACTAGTGAATATTATTATCTTATTTTGTACTTGATCAGTTTGTTAATAACTATTCGAAAACTAAGGTATAAACAAAAGTATTTTATAAAATTTAAAGTTAAAATGACAATCGTTTGGTACTTAATTAATATTGTGTTAGTGATTTTTTCTGTTATTTATTTGTATTTCAAATACAAATACTCATATTGGAGATCCAAATGTGTTCCATATTTAGAACCAAAAATACCTTTTGGTAATTTGGTATTTGATACACATATTACTATGTTCACTATTGACGCATACAAATTGGATGGAGGAAATAATCCACTAGTTGGGGGTTATATATTCTCACAACCAGTTGCAATTCCAATTGATTTAGATCTAATTAAAAATATTTTGAAAAATGATTTTGAATATTTTTCTGATCGTGGACTTTATTACAATGAACGAGATGATCCATTATCAGCTAATTTATTAACATTAGAAGGTGAAAAATGGAAAAATTTACGTGCAAAACTAACACCAACTTTTACATCTGGAAAAATGAAATTTATGTTTCCAATTATTGTAAAAGTTGGTAATGAATTTCATCAAGTAATTAAAAATATACTTCAATTAGAGGGAAGTCGTGTTATCGAAATGAAAGATTTAATTTCACGTTTTACAACTGATGTAATTGGTACTTGTGCATTTGGAATTGATTGCAACAGTTTAAAGGATCCAAACTCGATATTTTTAAAGATGGGTAAGGAAGCATTTGTAGGTGGTACAATACCAACACTTAAAAGGTTATTCGAAACCCAGTTTGGCGATTTATCTAGATTGTTACGATTAAAGTGGTTTACCACAGATGTATCTGAGTTTTTTATAAACATTGTAAAAGAAACTGTAGAATATCGAGAAAAACACAATGTCCGACGTAATGATTTTATGGATCTGTTAATTGAATTAAAAAATGGAAAATTTGAGAATGATAAAATTGGAAAATTGACAATGGAAGAAATAGCTGCGCAAGCTATGTTATTTTTTTTAGGCGGATACGAAACATCATCTACAACGATGTCATATGCTATTCATGAACTCTCAATCAATCAAGAAATTCAAATGAGGGCAAGAAAAGAAATTACAACGATTTTAAATAAATACAACGGTGATTTTACATATGAAGCTATGATGGATATGCAATATTTGGATCAAATAATATCTGGTAATGTTTCTATTGTTATGATATTTAGCAAAATTAGTAAAATGTGATAACATAAAACATTTTTATAGAAACACTACGAAAATATCCACCAATTCCATCATTATTCAGACGAACAATAAAGGACTATAAAATTCCGTCAACTAATAATATTATCGAAAAAGGAATAACTGTGTTAATACCGTCATACGCTATTCAACATGACCCAGAAATATACCCAAATCCAGAAGAGTTTGATCCAGATCGTTTTACCACGGAAAACATAAAATTACGGCATTCATCTACATTTCTTGGTTTTGGAGATGGTTTAAGAAATTGTATTGGTTCAAGATTTGGACGAATGCAAGTACGTGTTGGTTTGGTTACATTATTGCAAAACTTTAAATTTGAAAAATGTGAAAAAACTGAAATTCCAATACAATTTCATCCTAAAAATCCAATACTAACAGCAAAAAATGGAATATGGGTGAAAGTCAGCAAAATTTAGATTTACATTCATAATTTTATTTTAAAGACGTAAATGTATATTTTAATTTTAATTTTACTTTAATCATAATTATTATATAATGTTGTCATATCATATTGTAAAACAAATACATACATACCTACATTTATGTAATAATAATTAAAAAATAAGTTACAGTCTATTAACTTCATTATGACCTTGAAAAAAAAGTCTAACATGGGGCGAGTCATTTATCTTAATTACACTTGATGATAAAAAAATTAAAAACTAGAAATAAACAAATTAAAAACACGATATAATATTCAAACTTCGTAATTCTGTCTATAAAATGTTTTAAAAAAGTTAGATCATATACATAGAGAATTGATTCGATTTTTATTCTACACACATTTATGTAGGTAATACCATATAATGTCTAGTTCATACTTTGCAATACATGTTTATTCTAAATTTTTTAAATGTTGCTAATCTTGAAGCGCTTTCAAGTATATACACACGATCATATTATTATGAGGAGTGATGACTAATAAAAAGCATATAAATACTTTAATTAAATTTATTATAAATTGATTTTCTTCTTCTTCTTAATGAAATGTAATTTTTTTTTATATTTTTCAAAACAACCTTTTTATTTTTATATATAAGTACATATACATACATATGTAAATGTATTACAGACTAACAATGACTTATTAATTATCTACGTATTATTTACGATAAAAACACCAACAATAGTGCAAAAAAGATCATTAAGGTGTGTTACATTATTTCTTACATAAAATTGTCTTATTATCGAGGAATTGTAATTTTTTCTTTTTTTTGTGTTAAAGGTTGGAAACTTTCAACCATAATCCACCTTCTGCTGCTAATACTGGTGAATGTTTATTATATATTAGTGGAGCTCGTGCTTTTGCACCAGCTACAAATTTAAATTTATTTAAAAGCGTAACTAGTCCAATTTTTGTTTGCATTTTGCCAAAACGTAAACCAATGCAATTTCGTGGCCCATCGCCAAATGTTAAGAATGATAACGAATGACGTTCTTTCACTGCATCTGGATGAAATCTGTCCGGATCAAATTTTTCTGGATCTGGATAAATTGTTGGATCATGTTGAATTGCATGAACTGGTATAAAAACTTTTGTATTTTTTTCTATCACTATATCATGATCAGGAATTTTATAATTTTTAATTGCTTGTCGCTGAAGTACAGGGACTGCAGGATATTTTCTTAGAGTTTCTGTTAAATAAAAACAAATCAAAACATTCACATTTAATAGTTGATAAAAAAAAAAAAAACAAATATATGAATTCATATATAGAAAATTTTGAAATTTAGAAAAAATAATTACCATTTACAACTTGATCAAGATACGACATTTCCATCATAGCATCATATGTGAACAATCCATCGTGTTTTTTTAAAACAGTATCAATTTCAGTTCTTAATTTGTCTTGTATATCTTGATTAATTGCAAGCTCACGTAAGCCGTATGCCATCGTTGTTGATGATGTTTCAAAACCAGCCAAAAAGAAAACAAATACTTGAGCTGCCACTTCAGGGATTGATAAATTTGAATTTTCAGAGCTCTTATTTTTCAATTCAATTAAAATATCCAAAAAATCATTACGTCTAATATTATTCTTTTCACGAAATTCTATAGTTTCTTTCACAACACCAAGGAAGAAATCTTCAATTTTCTTATCAATATTTCGTAAATGTAAACGTTTTGCAATATTTGAGAATTCTGCTTTAATAATTACTTCTATCATTTTCGGAGGATGGTCGAAAAATTTTTTTCCGTTCAGACGAAATTCAGCATTTGGATCTTTTAAGCTATTACATTCAATACCAAATGCACAAGTTCCAATTACATCTGTTGAAAAACGTGCTAACAAATCTTTTATTTCAATTTCTTTTTCACAATTTTTAACAATGTCTTTTAATACTAATTGAAATTCATCAGCTACTTGAACTATTGTTGGGAACATAAATTTCATTTTTCCTGAGGTAAATGTGGGTGTTAATTTTGTACGTAAATTTTTCCATTTTTCACCATCCAAAGAAAATAAATGTCCAGATAATGGATCATCTTTTTCATTATAATAAATTCCACGATCAGTGAAATATTGAAAATCCTTTATTAAAACATTTTTAATTAAATCTAAATTAGTTGCAACTGCAATAGGTTTATATAAAAAATACATTCCAACTAAAGGATACGTTTTTGATTGTGTATAATATATTTTTTTCATTGTATCCATCAATGATAATTTCATTAATATATTTCCAAGTGGAATACTTGGTTCAACCTGTGGTACACCTTTTTTCTTCCAATATGTAAATTTATATTTATAAAATATATACACAAATGATAAAAAACTTAAAACTAAATACGACAGACTCATAACTAAATCCATGGTTTTTACAAAACACCGTAAATAAAAAGATTAAAATTAAAATGATTTTATTCCAAAAATTATAACCGTAGTTAATGTATATACTTGAACATTTAAATATCGTCTGTATTATTTTTAATAATTTTAAGCTTTTATCTCTTACTCAAAATATGAAATTTTATATCACCATACACAGATTTTGTCTACTCAACATGATTCAGCTTTTTTATCAACAAAACATTGATTTTTGTGAGACAGAATTATGATAACTAAAATTTTTCTGTTGATAAACCAAAAAAATTTAATATAAAAAATTGTTGTTTCATTTAACAAAGAAATAGGAATCATTGGCATCCAGTTTATGTTATTGAATATTTTTAAGTGAGTTTTAATTAATTGCCATGATTTTTTTCTAATGTAAAGGCGTAATTTTAATATTAAGTCTATAATTAAAATTAAGAAAATATCATGAGTTGTTAGAATTTCGTATAAATATTAGATTATACTCGTATCTTGATGTTGTTACTATCAGGCATACGTAATTAATAGTTCAACAAATTTTTAATAGAATAATTTCAAATTTTGATTCTAAACCTGAAAGAAAAAACGGAACTTTTACGTTATGTAGATTTGATTTCATTTTTAACTTTTTCTTATGTGTTAATTGAACTAAATAAGAGAAATTGAAATGAAAAGGTGTGATGCGTGTACATATACGAGGTCGTAAACAGTTGTAAACAATTCATATAACCATATACATATGTATGTATGTAAGTGTGTAATATATCAGCTGTTATAAAGCATGTTTCCTTTACTGTAATAATAAATAAATTGTACCTGTGGTTTTAAATCACTATACTATCTATACCTAATGTATATACTATCTATCTATCCTCACTATACTATCACCACTGATTATAAAAAATTGGATTCATGTCATTATTGTACTTTGCCTATTTTTTATATACATGTACGTACATATGTAATTTTCATAGTGAGTAACAACTATAACAACATGTAAAAACTACAATGAAATTGTGAAATTTGATGTATGAGCAACATCGAATCTCTTATCTTTGTACCTATCAGGCTATCTAGTATGCGCTCAGAACAGCTTACTGGGTGTACTTGAAATTCATTCAAAAATTAATAATAAAAGCGTTAGCTCGTACTTACATGTTAAGCAGTTTATAAGAGAAGTCAACGTAGACGTTTGAATTTTGATTTTCATTTAAAATTTAAATTTAATTTAAAAGACAGTTTTTGTAATTGATTATTTTATTATTATAATTTTTAATTGTTTAAAAATACTCTTGTAAAATGGAGATCATTTCAATAGCATTATATCTAACAATTGGATTATTAACTATTGGATATTTTTACGTTAAAAAACAATTTTCGTATTGGAAAAATCGTGGTATACCTCATTTAGAACCATCATTTCCATATGGGAATTTTAATGGTGTAGGAAAAAATATTCATCTGTTGGATATACTTGGAAAAATTTATAATAAATTTAAAGGGGAAAGTCCTTTTGCTGGGATGTACATACTTACAAGACCTGTTGCACTTGTAACTGATTTGGATTTAGTTAAAAATATTTTAATTAAGGATTTTCAAAATTTTACTGATCGAGCAAATTTTCATAATGAACGAGATGATCCATTAACAGCAAATTTATTTAATCTTGGTGGACAAAAATGGAAAATACTTCGTTCAAAATTAACACCAACATTTACATCTGGTAAAATGAAATTCATGTATTCAACAGTACTGGATGTTGCTAATAGATTCAATAAGACACTATCAGAAATTGTTATGAAAGAGAGTGAAATTGAAATGAAAGAATTGTTAGCTAGATTTACAACAGATGTTATTGGATCATGTGCATTTGGTATTGAATGTAACAGTTTAAAAGATCCAAAAGCTGAATTTCGAATTTACGGAAGAAGAGCATTCGAGGATCCAAAAAATACTGGATTTCCTTTTTTCTTTAGACAAGAATTTCAAGAATTGTCTAAAATGTTAGGATTGAAAGGAATCAGATCTGAAATTTCATCATTTTTTATGAATGTTGTTAAAGAAACAATTGAGTACAGAGAAAAAAATAATGTTCGACGTAATGATTTTATGGATCTTTTAATTGAATTAAAAAATGGAAAACTAAACAATCCATTAGGAAGTCTAACAATCGAAGAGATTGCTGCACAAGCGTTCATTTTCTTTTTGGCTGGATTTGAGACATCATCAACGAATATGTCTTATTGTTTACATGAACTTTCTCAACAACAAGATCTTCAAGATAAAGTTCGAAAAGAAATACTTACCGTGCTTAAAAAACATGAAGGGCAATTCACTTATGATGCTTTAATGGAAATGGTTTATCTTGATCAAATTGTTAGTGGTAAGTTTCAATAAACTATTTTTTTCAATCAGTTTTCATATTATTTGTATTTATTTGTATATTAATTTTTATTACAGAGGCTTTACGGAAATATCCACCATTAGTTGGATTAACACGAAGAGCAAATAATGATTATCAAGTACCTGGAACAAATCATGTTATTGAAAAGGGAATAAGAGTATTTATTCCAGCATATGCAATTCATCATGATCCAGAAATTTATCCAGATCCAGAAAAATTTGATCCTGATCGATTTGACCCAGAAAATATAAAATCTCGACATTCATGTTCTTTTCTTGGTTTTGGAGATGGTCCAAGAAATTGCATTGGTTTACGATTTGGTCGTATGCAAACTAAAATTGGTCTTGTTACATTGTTAACAAATTATAAATTTTCTACATGCCCCCGAACACAAATTCCCATTAAGTTCGCTCTAAAAAATTTTGTACTTTCTCCAGAGAGCGGTCTATGGTTAAAAGTTGAAAAAATTTAATTTTCAAAAAATTTAAAAAATTTCTTTTTATAAGTATTATACAATTTTTTTTTTTAAATTATGTTTAATATGTGTTTCTTATTTTTAGCATTTAATCTTTCTTTATCTATAATTTTTTTTAAATATTAATTGAGCACACTTAAAATGAATAAGATAAGACGAGTACCACGAATAATATCTATATAGACTAAGTATGTGAATTGTGCAAATAATTAATTAAAAGAAAAATGGCATTGTGGCTCGTGTATAATTTATAAAATTTTGTATATGCTTGTAAATATGTAAACAAATAAATTAAGCTTTCATCATTACATGCAATTATTATGAAAATGCTTTGTCATTCCAACAATTTTAAAATAAAAGATCAGTATAATAGATAACATAAGTCAGTTTTATTCAATACACAAGTTTGAACGAACTTTTTAATATAAGATAAAAACTGGTTACGAATTGATAAAAATAATAAATTGCATAATTTAAAAAAACAAAAAGAGTCGTCAATAAGTATTTAAGTTAAACAATTTTTAAAAGATGGATGTCATAACATTGATTATATATATTTTAATCAGTAGCGCATCAATAGTGTATTTATATTTTAAAATTAAATTTAATTATTGGAAAAATCGTAATGTACCACATTTGGAACCAAAAATTCCATTTGGAAATTTATCATCACAAAATGTACATTTTACCAAGTTTTTAGAAAATATATACAATGAATTTAAAGGAAAGACTTCATTTGCTGGAGCTTATTTCTTGTTTAATCCAGTTGCTATAATTATTGATTTAGATTTAATTAAAAATATTTTAATAAAAGATTTTCATTATTTTATTGATCGTGGAATGTTTTACAATGAAAAAGATGATCCATTATCAGCACATTTATTTAATTTAGATGGTGATAAATGGAGAGGATTAAGAGCAAAATTAACACCAACATTTACATCCGGAAAAATGAAATTTATGTTTCCAACAGTTGTTCAAGTTGGAAATAAATTTCAAAAAACTTTATCTGAAATTTTATTAAATAATAATGAAATAGAAATGAAAGATTTATTGGGTCGTTTTACAACGGATGTAATTGGTACATGTGCATTTGGAATTGATTGCAACAGTTTAAAAGATCCGAATGCTGAATTTTTAAAATTTGGGCGACTTGTCTTTGAAGATCCGA
Source organism: Anthrax anthrax (assembly GCA_963971155.1). Lineage (NCBI taxonomy): Eukaryota > Metazoa > Arthropoda > Insecta > Diptera > Bombyliidae > Anthrax > Anthrax anthrax. Next base: position 28,378,028 of record OZ020119.1, read on the forward strand.
GTCGCAGTCGATTTTATAGAATGTTTATTCAACAATTTAAACAATTGGCTCGAATAATGGGAATGAAAAGGAATCGAGATGATGTGACTAAATTTTTTATGAATGTTGTAAAAGAGACAGTTGATTATAGAGAAAAAACTAATACTCGTCGTAATGATTTTATGGATCTTTTAATTGAGTTGAAAAATGGCGGTAAAGGAAGTGAAAGTTTAGGTCGTTTAACGTTTGAAGAAGTAGCCGCACAAGCGTTTGTGTTCTTTTTGGCTGGTTTTGAAACTTCATCAACAACTATGGCATATTGCTTGTATGAGTTGGCTTTGAATCAAGATATTCAAAATCGACTACGAAATGAAATTAATTCTGTTTTGGAGAAACACAATCAAAATTTCACATATGAGGCAATGACGGAAATGACCTATTTAGAACAAACTATAGATGGTATGCCTAAAAATTTTTAGTTATTTTCAAAATTAGTTTATTAAATTTGTGATTATTTTTTTCAGAATCACTTCGCAAATATCCACCTGGTATAGCACTTCAAAGAAAAGCTGTTGCAGATTATAAAATCCCAAATACAAATCAAATTATTGAAAAGGGTACATCGATAGTAATTCCTGTATATTCTATACAAAGAGATCCAGAATATTATCCAGAACCAGAAAAATTCGATCCAGATCGTTTTAATTCAAATATTACAAAAGAACGTCATTCGTTATCATTTTTACCATTTGGTGATGGTCCAAGAAATTGTATTGGTCTACGTTTTGGTAAAATGCAAGCACGTATTGGACTCGTTATTCTTCTTAAACATTTCAAATTTTCAACATGTTCAAGAACACAAATTCCATTAGAATTTTCAACGAAAAATTTAGTATTATCACCAAAAGATGGTTTTTGGTTAAAAGTTCAAAAATTGTAACAACATAATAATACTTACATAATTTTTTAGATTATTTATAAAATTTATTGAAAATATGTAGCGTTCATTCTATCATTTAAATTTAATGCTCTAGAATAATTCTATGAGTAGAGACAAATACCAGTTGTATACATGAAAATCTACTACAATTTTTCGTGTTTAACGATAAAAAGAAAAATTCAATTTTATATGTCTGTATGTTGTGTGTATAATGCACAACTGAATTGGAATAAAAAAAAAAAACTTGTTTTCTTCGAGTATACGTAGAAAATAAATTATTTGATTAAAAATATGTTTATATTGTTTGAATCTTGTGAATGTTTAAGTTAATGTGAAACAACCAATCCATGTGTATTGTATTTTAGGTAAGGGGGAACGGAGGAAAAAAAGGGGGGAAGATGTCGGAAATTAATATGAGGAGAAATAATAAAATGAGTTCAACACAAACTTCGACTTCGGCTTTTGTTGTATTCGTAATATTAAATTTTATTTTCATTTTATATCTCTTTCCAAATTACATAAATAATGATACAATTTTTTTTTTGTAAAATCTAAAGTTGATTTTTTTGTTATAAATTAAATTTGATTTTTTTCGTTTATACAAATAGAAATGACTTGTGATAAAAATAAACACAATCGAATTTAATATCAGTTCTTTATAAAAATTTTATCATTTACCCGTAAATGTACGGATGTTTGTCTAATTAAATTATTGAATTGAATTTTTTTTATTATAAATTGTACAAAGCACTTTTATATTATTTTTGTTAAGTAATAAATGATATAAAAATTTTTGGTGATTTTTTCTGTGATACAATGCAAGATAAATAAGACAAAAGACTATAATTAGTAAAAATATTAAATACACATACATTTTTTATCTTGGCAAAACAAATAGTTGTAATCACAAAAATGTACAAATGAAAAATATTTCAAATGTGATAAGTTTTATTCCTCATTCGTGTTCCACTATCTTACAATCAACAGAATCAAAATAATTTATAAGTGCTAGTGAAACAATAATCTCACAAAAACAACAACAACAAAAATTTAAAGTCATCAGTTATACATCGTTAAACATTGTGACTAAATTTTACTTGTAATTATTATTTATTTGATTTTAAAAAAAAAAAATATTCTTCAAATAAACAACACAATAAAAAATTTTGGATATTTATTTTGACTACATACAAATGATGTATATGTGTTTCTAAAGAAGAAAAAAATTTAAAAATTATAAATATGGAATTATTGAGTAGTTTGATTTGGTTTTTAATAACTGTGATAAGTGTTATCTATATAATATTTAAATATGCATTTTCATATTGGTCAAAACGTGATGTACCATATATTGAACCAAAAATACCATTTGGTAATATACAAGGTATTGGAAGACGAATACATTCATCACAATTAATGCAAAAATTTTATCATCAATTAAAAGGGAAAAATCCATTTGGTGGTATATATTTCTTTGTTAGACCATCAGTATTAGTTACAGATTTAGATTTAGTTAAAAGTATTTTAATAAAAGATTTTCATTATTTTAATGATCGTGGAATGTATTATAATGAAAAAGATGATCCATTATCAGCACATTTATTTTCATTAGATGGACATAAATGGAAAATATTACGATCAAAATTAACACCAACATTTACATCTGGAAAAATGAAATTCATGTTTTCGACTATTGTTCAAGTTGCCGAACAATTAAATCAAACATTAAAAGAAATCATAACATCAAATGGTAATGAACTTGAAATAAAAGATATTTTATCAAGATTTACAACAGATGTGATTGGTTCATGTGCATTTGGAATTGAATGTAATAGCTTAAAAAATCCAAATGCTGAATTTCGAAAAATGGGTAAAAAAGTTTTTGAAGTTCCTAGAAATATTGCAATCAAACAAATATTTATGGTAACATTTAAGAATTTTTCTAAAAAATTACGGTTACGAACGACACACGAAGATGTTAGTCAATTTTTTATGAAAATTGTTCGTGAAACAGTTGAATATCGTGAAAAGAATAAAATTGAACGTAATGATTTTATGGATTTATTAATAAAATTGAAAAATACTGGAAAAACCGGAGATTCTGATGATACTGTTGGTTCATTAACATTAGAAGAAATTGCTGCACAAGCATTTGTATTTTTTTTAGCTGGTTTTGAAACTTCATCAACAACAATGTCTTATTGTTTATATGAGCTGGCACTTCATCCAGAAATACAAGAGAAAGCTCGTCAAGTTATTGAAGATACTTTAATAAAACATGATAATCAATTCACATACGATGCTATGATGGAGATGACATACATTGATCAAATAATAAATGGTGGGTATTATCGGATATACATAGCTAGTTTTTTTTTATATTTTTTTATATACATCATGCATATATGTATGCATATAAATATACATAATATACATAAATTATCTGAAAATTATTAGGGTCAAGGAACTTAACAACAATGAAAGTTAATTATTTGGCTTTTGTATATTTTTGTTTTAGAATCACTACGAAAATATCCACCTGGTGCAAATTTAATACGAAGAGCTAATAATGATTATTTAGTACCAGGTACAGATAAAATCATTGAAAAAGGTACAACAGTCTGGATACCTGTGTACGCTATACATCACGATCCAGATATTTATTCAAATCCGGAAATGTTTGATCCAGAAAGATTTACACAAGAAGCAATGAAACAACGTCATTCAACATCATTTTTACCTTTTGGTTATGGTCCAAGAAATTGTATTGGATTAAGATTTGGAATGATGGAAGCACGAATAGGTCTAATAACATTATTAAGAAATTTTAAATTTTCAGCATGCTCAAAAACAATGGTCCCCCTGACATTTTCAACTCGAAGTTTAGTTTTATCACCTGTAGGTGGATTATGGTTAAAGGTAGAAGTACTTTGAAATTTCGTTTCAATCATATTTTTGTAATAATTTATACGATAATATAATGAATTATCACATAAGTACGAATAAATTATTCTGTGAAATAAGGATATTACTTTTGTATGCAATATTTATTATGATATATTTAGAAATAAAAAATAAACAAAAAATCAATTTAATATGTTTATTCAACGTCTCAATTTCCATATCAAACAATGATTAAAAATGTAGAATTTTTCGATAAAAATCGACTTTTATCTAAGAATGTAAAAATAAAAATGAAAATTCAACAACCTACAAAAAATATTTTCAACCGATTTAGGGTTTTTAGGTTCCACCGAGATTTGAACTCAGATCGCTGGATTCAAAGTCCAGAGTGCTAACCATTACACCATGGAACCACATACCTATAATCTGAAATCACTCACAAAAAAAGAAGTTGACTGAATTTTTCTCGATTTAGCAATTTTTTTTAAACGAATTTCTTTTATAAACATTTGCATTCTTTTCTTTTCTTTCTCGATCTCAAATTTAAATTTAAAAGCTTTAGCGATAATTCTAGTTAAACTGATACTTTTAGAAGAGCAGCAGAGAAATAATAATATGATACTTTAAATACATAATAAAATTTGAATATTTAAAAAATATCTTGAATAATTTTTTTTTTTTTGATGATTTTGTTTTTTAAGAAAATGTATCTGAAAAATAAAAAATCCGTTTAATTAAAAAAAAAAAAAAAAAGAAATATAAAAGGTGAGTAAATATTTCAGTTGAGTAAGTAAACAGATATAATTTAAATAAATCTAATCGTAAATGTACAGAATGTTTAGAACTTCTTTATGAACTTCTTCTTCAAAAAAAGTGTCAACATTTGTATATTTCACTTCCTTTTAGAAGTACTTTTAGGAGGAGTATATTTAATATATTAACGGAAAAATATAAAAAAAGGTTTGAATTTACTTAAGAAAAAATGTTTTCATACCTATATAAATTTTTATTTATTTTCTATGTTAAATATTCAAATGAAACAAAATTTCAAAATAAAAATAAGGAAATAAAAAAATAAATAAATCGTTTGGATATAATGAGAAATGTTTTTCAATTTTCGCTATTTTTCACCTTTTATCCCTTGTAATGATAAGGTAAAAGTGATTTTTCATTGTGATGTATTTATATACGAGTACACACGTGTATATGTATATACATAGTTAAATGAATGTGTAACATCTACAAACACAAACTCGTTCTTTATTTTATAATACATTAAATTTTCAATGAGATTAAAAACAATAAACCTTTTTCAATCAAACAATTTACATTATATACTCTAAAATACTTTTTTTTTCAAATTAGTCTATTCAAGTTTTTTTAAATGAAAATATTCTTAATATTGTTTTTTCTTTCACCTTAGGATGATAAACATTTTTTGTATTGTATTTTTTGATGATATTTTTTTTTTTGAAAAATAAATAAAACCATAAAACTCATTAAATTAAAATCGTACGGAAAAATTTAATTAAAAAAAAAGAAAAAAGCAAATAAAATGAAAAAGCTTTTCTTTAAAAAACTGTAATTAAATTTTAAAAATTTTATATAATATAAAATATTTATTATTGAAAATTTAATTTTGTTGTACATACATCATAAAATAATTACATAACATATTTTCCTTGGGAATAAAAAATATATATTTAAATATATTTTCATTTAAAATTAATTAACTTGAATTAAATTCATTTCCGTGAATCAGATTAAAATTGTTTTTCCTTTGAAAAACTTCTTATATAATTACATCTACATATGTAAAGTAATTACGTATAATATAATGCGTATACTGTTTAATAATGTTATGTAATATAAATGAATATCAGAAAAATAGCGAATACCAAAATTGTATTTGTAAAATTTTCATGTTAATTAGAAAATAACTCTTAAACTGAAAACATACATACATTGTGGATGAACCTTATAAATTTTAAATTTCAATGTGCGTGTGTAATACGCGTGTAATATTAAAAATAAAATATAGAAATTAAAAGTAAATATAGAATGTCATAAATTTTTCAAAATTTCATTATTTCAATTACTTAATTTCATCCTTGCTTGAATTTTAAAATGAATTCATTTTATTAATAAACACAATTTATTATTAAATTTTCTTAATACACACAAGTACAGTGTAAGTATAAGTATGTACATACAGAAACGTTACAAAATGTTTTTATCATGCACGTATACAGAAATGTTATTTGTATGCATTGAATCTACTTTTAATTTGAAATAATTTAATTTATTTCTAAAAGTAAGAAATACATGTAACGTGAGCCTTAATAACAATTTTTATTATACGAACTTTAATTATATACTTATGTAAATTCTGTTATAACGTATCTAAACTTTTTTATATTATTCAATTATTTTGAATAAAACTTCATTCGTCTGATGAGATTTTGTTTTTTCAATCCTTTTAAGTCGTCAGTTTACTTACTTTTCCTGTTTTCGATCTATTTTTTTTTTTTTTTTTTTTTTTGTTTATTTATTTATTTAGTTTTCTTTTTCATTATTTAAATGAACATGAAATTACTCTTGTAGGAAAAATTGTACATGTGAACAATATATGTACCTTATACAAGCTATACAAAAGTATACTCGAAGACAGTACGAGATTTTTCTCATTTTGAAAAGTGAGTGGAAATTATTTCAATATACAGCATGGAATTTATCTTTTCTGCTTTTATTTACAACAAAATATAACATCTAACATGTACATATAGTACATCAAAAATACATATGCAACATAAACAAAAATTTATGAATTTGGAAAATAAAAGTTTTTCCTTACATAAATACATTACAAATTTCTGTATCTTGAATTTGTGTACCAAAAACAACTAGTAAGGAAATATACGTGGTAAAAATACATACATTTTAGAAATGCTGTTTTATTTAAAAATACGTTTGTTCCGTACATACATGTACTATGTAAATGATTGTTTAAACAGAAATGTAAGTTATATTGATAAAAGATGTAATCTCTTGTGATTCATTTAAAAAAAAAAATGGTAGAGGTTAAACAAAGAATGAATGGAGAAAAATTTCCATGTCACAAGTTAAAAGTCAAATGGTAAACATGCGTACTAGTATTGTTTTTCCAGCTGACATTTAATTCTCAAATCTATCCCTCTTTACACGATATTTGTCACCGTTAAATCATAAGTATAATGAAAATGTTTTTTTTTTCTTTTTTAACGATATTTTTCCCTAAAGATTTAAATGAAAATTAAAAAGAAAAAATGAATTTGTTTTCATTGTTCATGCGCCCAATGTCGTTCGTTATGTTTCCAAGGATATTGAACGAAATTAAATACCTGTATAAAAAAAATGTGCATGTAGTTATGAAACTGAATGGTACATTTAACAGAGTAATCAGCTGATAAAATACATATTCATCACAAATACGTACAAGTGATGCTGATATGTTCTACTTATATTATTGTTATTCTTAAAATTGCCACAAATACACACTTATTTATTTCGAAAACTCATCTCAAATAAAATTTCCTTTTTGTTTCAGATGATTTTTGAAGTTACTTTTCACATGAAAGGGAATTTTCTTTGATAAAATTTTCCTGTAAAAAACATGAATATTGCAAATTGTGCAAAATATTAAAAAAATCCTAATTTATGTTGCATATTCATGTATGTACATTTCTTATAATTTATTTATTTTTTTAAATTTTTCATTTTTGGGATATTGTAGACGCTGCATAACATTACTGGTATTCGTTAAAAAATTTTCTCAAATTTTCGAAAATTTCATCAGTATCTTCACCGTATATGAAGACAATATATTCATGTACATCTCATTAAGTTTTAAATGTATGTGTAATGGTTTTTGAAGCATCACAAATTTTGAGCCCCAGTTTTAATAGATAAAAAATTTTCTTTTCTTTGAAATATCTGTCAGTTTTTGAAAAACTTACGCGAAGGGCGTATCGCCCTTTTTCATTGTATATTAAATTGCTGTACCGTTTTATCTATAAATTTGCTGACATTTGCTATATATATCACATTTTATTTAATTACTGTGTATTCTTTTGTATAATATGTTTTATATTTTTACGTAGTAAGTAAAAAAAAAAAGAAATATTCAACGAAATGAAAATATATGTAATAAAAAATTCATAAAAACGTGTAAATTAAAAGTGTGTAATTTTTCTTTCTTTTTTTTTTCAAACTTATTTTAAAAAAAATAAATAAAGTAAATACATGTATAATTACTTTAACAAGGTGTGGTTGAATATTAAATATAAAAATTATAATAACTATTTTTTTTTAATGTTTTATGTTATTATATATATATTTTTTTTTTATTGTTTATTTTTACCTTTTTTTTCAGAAAATATAAAAATTCATTTTTAATGCCATTATAGGATCAAATAAAAGTAAATGTTTGTTGTTTTTCCTTTTTGTCCTTTTTATTAAAAAAATTTTCTTTTCTTGTTGTGATACTTTGTGACGTAATACATTCAGTGCCGTCTAGTAAAGTATTTCTCAATACTCGAATGTACTATATAATACGTATACATATTTCACTATACAGAAGAGAAAAATGCGAAAATGAAAAAAAAAAAAAAAAAAACAAAATGCAAATTAAGAAAAAATTCGAATTTTATCCTGCATGTTTATGTATGTATGTGATCATCTAGGTATACGTGTGATAGTTAATTCACATATACATTTGTAGTTATCTTTTTCATGTGTATATTTATATCATATATATACACAAAATATGTACATTCATTTTAAAATAACGAAAATTTTTCTACAGTTGGATATATCTACCTATCCTATATTTTTATTCGTAATTTTTGCTTTCAATACTCGCAATCGTTTCAGTTTGCTTTCAACACATCGATATGTAAAATTATATAAATTCATATACTACAAAGTAAAATATAAGTTTATTTTTTACCCTATATAGTGTACATACATACATTATAAATATACGACATTATATTATGTAAATGTAATAATTTTTAAAAGAAAAAGGACAAATGTGTGTCTTGAATTTTGTTTTAATTTTTTTTTTTTTTAATTCTTAAAGCCGCTTTTTCATTTTTAAACGACATAGAGTCGTCATGTGTCAATTTAAGAATATTGTGAATTTTTTTGTTTGGTGTTTTATTTAATTCTTTTGAATTTTTTTTTTATATATTTTTTTTGTTCTCGTGAAATTAGAATTTTTCTCCTTTCTGTTTGTTTTCCTTATTTAATCACTTTTTATTTATTTATTTATTTATCTTTTTTATTTTGTTGCTAGCAGCAAAATAAAAAGGTTAAGAAAATTTTCATTTGTAATTAAGAATCGTATTTTTTGTTGTTTTTTACGGTTCTATTGTTAATCTAAAAATTGAATAAACAATTTAGAGTGATTGTGTGTTTTTTTTTTAAATCAAATTTAATTAATCGAAAAAAAAAATTATTTAAATAATATTTGAATAAAAAATTTTATTCTCGAATTGCGATGAAATTTCACATATGAAATTTTTAAAAACAAATAACATTTTCGAAATTTTGTTTATTACATAACGGTATTGAAAAATAAAAATAAAATTAAAATTGTGAACAATTTTGGTATTTTTTTTTTGTACATGTAATGGATAATTAATTTTTTAATAATAAAATAATAAATGACTGTTTTTTAATTATAAAATTTAATTTAATTTTTTGTTATTTTAAATTTAAATAAATTTTATTATTTTTTTATTATTTAATTTTTCATTAAATAATAAAAAATGAAATAAAATTGAAAAATTTAAAGTAATAAGAATTTAATTGCAATGTGTTTGTTTATTTATTTATTCTTTTAAGTATTCTTAGCATATTAAATTATTCGATTTGTGAAAAATTTCCGTATATGTGAAAAATATCTGCTTGAAAATTAAATATTTACAACAACAAAAAATTTCTTTTAAATAAATTTTGTTAAAAAATCATTGTTTTCATTTTAATCAAGTAAGTAAATTTTCATTTATTTTAAGTAAATAATTAATTTTGATGTATTTATGTGGTTAATTTAGATAAAAATTAAGTGTAAGATATCTACAATTGTAGTACAGGACGTTAAATACTATTTAAAAACCAAAGACTCATTTGAATTGTTATGCATACACATATGTATGTACATACAAATGCATGTATGTACATAATTCGAAAAGTTAATTATCATATGTGTCCATGTATTTTTCCATTTTCATAGGTTCGCCAAAGAAAGTTTCTTAATTTACAAAAAATTCATGTTATGAATTTAATGAATTTAATTAAAACAAAACATTTTCATGATCTACACGTGTGTCTATCTACACATTTCTATCTATACGCCTGCACCGAATCGCATATGTATATGATCCTGTATAAATATTCTCTACCTAATTAACTTTGGAAAATATGTTTTCATGTATTTCACTTAGTTACATAAAATATGCAACCTTACATGTGTACATATACATACATGCGTATTATTTTTTAAGAAATGAATAGATTAAATAATACATTAGTGCGTAAAGAAATCACCAAGAAAGAATTTATGGATAGTTGTTTGAACCCTTCTTTTCCAAATTTTGTTTTTATTTCAATATATCTAACTTTAACGAATATGTATTCAAATTTTACATTAAAACATATTAAATAGAAAAGAAAATCGTACATAATTTCGTGAAAACACATTTTTCGGAGATAAAAACTTGAACAGGAATATTTATGATATTTCTGGAACAAGTTGGTATAATCAATGTTTATTAATAAAATATCTTTTGTTTACTGTATCTAATTAATTCGTGCGAAATATGTATATATATATTTACATATATACTCAAGTAATTACAGAACACACATACAAACGTAATACACATTCTTACATATATCTATGTCCCGATGTATACTCTATTTTCTACACAAGTTTTGTTATTAGAAATTAATTGACGTACTAAAAGAATATACATTATTAAATTAGAATTTTAATTCCCTAGTGTATTTTATGAATAAAACATAATACTTATTTCCTTGATATAACCATATATAACTAAGATAACAATGTAAAATAAGAAATAAAACTCTTACAATAGTTTTTCATGTACAGAAAAGTATTTAAAAAATAACGTAAACATACGTATCCTCTACAATTGAAATTTTTAGTCTTTAGACAAATTTCTAAGTCTTTAAATTCATTTTTTGATTAAAAAAATTATGTAAAAATTATTTATTTATTTATTACTTATTTTAAAAATTATTTAAAAATATTTTAAATGGGTTTAAAAGAAAAACGATGGAAATGAGTATTAAAACAATACGAATTATTATTCCTTTCAAATGTGAAAAATTCTTTTTTTATTTTAAAAATTTTCTGATCCTGGAAATCTGCTTAAAAAGTTCAACTTATTCATTTGTGTTCATTTCCTGAACGAAAATTTTAAAAAAACATTTAATAAACACAAATTCTGAATAATTTATTCACAAATTACAAAAATATTTAAAAAGATTTTTATCCTTTTATTTTCAAAATTCTTGTTTTATAATGTTTTGCGTTTTTCCAACGGTATCATGTACTCTTTTATTTTACTTGCACACTTGTCCATACAAAAGTACATGTACTTATACATATCTGCAATACGTATTTATTTATATTCGCTCATCAAATATGTATACGTGAATTAAATTTTTCATATATATTAAATTTACGAATAAACTTATCATTGTTATTTATTTATTAGTTTATACCAAAAAATTTTAGCGTATACAACAAAACCGAATATAAGTACATTTTTCAAATACAAATTTAATAATTAATGTATATACGGATATACAACAACTAAAATGACAAATGAAATTGATGTTTTTACAATTAATATCATTTAATGTATACATTATTAATTATCATAAAATTTGAAAACCTTTCTATATGGTAATCGTTTGTATACACGTAAGAATTTTAAATAAATTGAGTTAATTAAATACAAATAAATTCTGATACAAATAACTATTTTTCATTTTCATTATTTGTTTTTCATTTTAATTTTCTTTTTTATTATCATTATTATTCAGTTTTTATGTATATTAACGAAAATAAATTATTTAATTTTTTTTTTTTTTTTTTTTAGTTTTAATTCATTTGAAATTTTACATTTTTCTCATTAAATAATAATATTTTCATTTGAATACATAGTTTTGATTAAAGAAATAATTAAATGTAATTATTTATATTTATCAAATTAGTAATTGATGTATCGTCAGTTGATAGAAGTGAACATATGTACATATCAGTACTCATCAGATTAAATAAATGTAAATTAAAAAAAATGAAAATAAAAACTTACAGATTTTATGATAATTGCTGTGAATTCATACCTATTTTACTTAAATTTTCTTAAACACAAAAAAACAAAACCAAAAATTTTTAATGTAAAAATATTGTATTTGTACTCATATGAAATATTGATAAATTAAAATTAATAATTCAAACCAATTTACAAATTACATCAAATTAAAGAAAATAGGTAAATAAAATAAATAAATAAATAAATAAATAAATAAATAAAAGATTCTAAACATGAAAATAATTTTATTGTATTTTTTTTTTAAAAGTTCTCCAATATGAAATATTTTTTCATGTCTATTATACATTAACATATGGCAAACAAAAGAACAATTATTGAAATGTTTTAGTAATTTTTTTTTTATTACTTTAAATTTTACAACATAAGTAAAATACATACATATACTGTTAGAACCATAAATTTTTGAATAATTCTAGACTAGTCTAAATAAAATAATAAATAAAATAAAATAAAATTAAAAATGAGGTCAATTGAGGTCAAAAATTATATAAAACTTAAGTATTTGTAACTCGTACAAATACATGTACAAGTATTTATATATGTATACGTAATGTATATTACAAATTACAATATAACAATTCTATTATTTTCCTTTTCTATTGTATTTTCTATTATAAACAATTTTTATTATTCTATTATTCAGTTATATAATTTAAAAACGAAAAATGAAATGTGCTTGAATTCAAAAGTATCCTAATTATAAAGAAAATAAAAACATAACAAAAGATATACTTATAATTGTTCATACAATTTTCATCTTGTTGTTTTATTATTTTACCTTTGCTTTTTATTTACTTCTTTATGCAAAGGTAAAACAAAAAAATAAATAAATATAAGTAAAATATGCAAAATTAAAGAAATAAGAAATATTTACTGTATATACAAAGGTATTCAAAAAGAAAAAAAAAACGAAAAAAAAAAAATAATAATAATAAATAACCCATAAAATATTTTCAACATCAATTCGTGTGTAGAAAAACAGGGTCATGATTTTTGAAAATTTTTTATGTAAACAATACTGTGTATATATGTATATACATTATACATATGTATGTATACATGTATTATACAATACATATAATATGCATTATATACTCGTGCAAAATTTTTATAGTGGCTATACCTAAAGATCATATAAATACCTGTATCAAATATTTGTGAATAACATCACATATATTATTACATTAGAAACAAAAAAAAAAAAAAAAAATCATACTTATGTGTGTTTTGAAGAAAATTCGAGAAAAAAAAATATAATAACAAGCTATCAATCTTTTCTGTTTTATGTTAAACAATTTAAAGCACAGACACAGAAAAAGAAAATTGTCTCCGGCAAATTTGAAAAATAAAATAATAAACCAACGGCTTTTTTTTTCTTTTTGTTTTTGAATAAATTTAAATTTTCATGTGGGCCTATATCTATGCATATATAAAATTTCGAAGAAAGAAAATAAATAAACTTTAAAAATCTAAGAATACATAATAGATGTGTACATACATACATAAAGATAAAAATCCAGTGTCTGTATATGTATACACATGTTACATAGGTACATACATATAAATAAAGAAAATAACAGAACTTTTTGCCTAATTAAATTTATTGTGTTGTTATACATATGTACATATTTTTCAAAAGAATATGCTTGTCACACCTATAATTTACCATAAATATGAAACAAAATACATACCTCTGTACATGTTATATAAAATGATTAGAATATTGTGAATTTTTCATTTACTTGAATGAACTGAAATTCTGGCAGGTAACAAGTACTAAATAATATGTCAGACACTCCTTTTAAAATTTCCTCCTTTTTTTTTTCAATTTAATTTTCAGAAAAATGTTATGTACATACGTATTCATATATTAAGTGAAATTAAAATTCAGCTGAATACATCCAAGTATATTTTGTACTCAGAACAATAGTATATAAACATTTTACAATGTGTAAAATGAAATATATTAAAATGTTTAATGTGTACAAATAAATACAATTTATGTATGTATGTATACATTGACATCCTTTCTTTCGTCTTATATTTAACATTCAGACATTTGTATAAATATATGTACGTACATACGTGTACATATATAATATAAAAAGGTAATATGAGTTTTTTGTTTTCCCTTGAATTTTAATTTTATTTCAGCACTCTTTTATATCCTTTTTCTTTTAGAATTAAAAATAACTTTATATATATGCGAATAATGCGCACTTTATTTTCGGAAAATTCTTATACATATTTATTAATAAGTTTTTCATTTTATTGTGAAAAACAAAAAAAAAAAAACATTCAAGTACACATTCATGAGTAATAATAAAATGATATGAAAAGACAGATTTTCTTTTAAGTATTTTACCTTTATTTGTTTTTTTTTTTTTTTTTTTTTTTGTTTTTTCAATATTATTTTTATATTTTTATTATGTTTTATTAATATAATTTTCCTGCTTGTATTCAAATATTTTCTATATTTTTGTATACATTAGTTTGTTTTTATACCTTTTATTATAATTCCTTTTCTTTATTGCTTTATTTATTCATTGTTATTTCTTTTTCTTGTCCAATAGTTTGTTTTTACTTGTCACTCAATTTGAATAAGGAAATTTGTTACTGAGAAATTATTTTGATTTTTCACAGTATAAAGATTGTGATGTATCAACATATGTTGGAAAATATCCTGATTTATGCATACTATATACACATGTGTGTATGTATACATTATTATGTATGTATGTATATGCAAACAAAAATGTGTTTTTGAATTGTCTTATACAAAATTAAACAAATAATATAATAAACAATAACATCATTATACATAAATTATTTTTCTTATCACCTGTTGTACAATAATATAATAAAATGACAATAAGATGTATTCATAATTGATCATACAGAAAAATTAATTAAACTTTTATCTTGTATCTATTATAAGTTTCACAATAGGATTTAATTTCATGTCAATTGAGCTGAATTTATTTACCTGTACGTACAAAACAAACAAAAAAATAAAAATAAAAACAAGAAAACATTAAAAGAAGTTTTTTTTTTTTTTTTAATTCTATTATTAAAAAAACAAAGTTTTTCGAGTAAATTGTTTGAAAAACTACAAAAGAAACCTTAAAAAGTAATTTTGGAAAATTTTATATAGATGTTCTACACAGGGCGTTTCAGAAAAAAAGTGTTAATCAGCCTATTTTCTTGAAAATTCTGTTTAAAACATTTTATTTTAAATCTACTCGAGATATAAGGAATTGAAATTAAAATTTTTGTCGTGTATAGCCCATGATGTTTTTATTTGCACTCAAGAATTTCTTTTTTAAACTGACTCATTGTTTTCACTTTATTATAAAAACAATTATATAAAAAAATTAGAAATTTAAAAAAAAAAAAAAAAAACTAAAGCCTTGAGATTTTCATTGATAAACTTCAATTTTTTACGCATAATTATTTGCTATTAATTATTTGGAAAATTTTCATAATTTTCATGATTCTGATTTATGTAGTTGCGTATATTGCAGTTTATTTAACAATGAGTATTCTGTTCATTTATTATTTTACCACATTCAGTTGTATTTGAATATATAGAAATAAAAGAGGAAATAAAACGATAACCACATAACGATTATACAGTACATTTCAGTGGTCGTATCTAAATAAAATCTAAATAATTTATTTATTTACATTATATTGTTTGTATTTAAAATGATATTTTTTATAATTTTTTATTTATGTAAATATCAAAGAGGAAGTGTGTTAAAAATTATAATACACAAATAAGAAATAAAATGAAATTAGATTTATGTTAGGGATACATGAACATTTTAACTGAAAATCATCAACTAATTTAATATTTGTGTTTTAAAATTGCCATAGAAATTGACTACAAATCAGAACAAAGTATCTAATTTAATTTGTTTGAAATTTTAGACTATACAATTTAATTCCATTAAAAAACTCTGCTTCCTGACTAATAAAATTTGTCTTTTGCATTTTTGTTTTTTAATGAAATAAAAGAAAAAAAAAAAACACAAAAGAAAACTTTATGAAGTTTTATTTTCATATAATTTTTACTTTACCTTAATATCCAAATTTTATTAAAATTTTACAGTTTAGTAAGTATATGCTTTTAAAAATGAAATTTCTATGAAATTTCATACCACAATAAAACCACCATTATCATCATTATTATCAACAAATAATATTTCAAAATTTGTTGTTGTTACGCATTACATGTACTTTATCAAGCTTTTCCTGTACCATTTAAAAATTTAATTGAATTTCTTTTCATCAGTGGTTTCTCCTCTTTTTTTTTTTAATATATGTGTATACGTATATTAAATACACATGGAATAATTACTTTTAAAATTTTGTTGATGGATTTTCTTTATTCTTTTACATTTACATTTAATGAAAAGAATTTGTAGTATATGGTTACATGAGGTGGTTTGCTATGTATAAATCTTCAAGAAGGAAATTTTAATGATAACTTTAATGATAACTTGTTATTAGAAATTTATTTTCATTCTAAATTATAACTTTTAATAACTTCTTTTTCATTATTACAATTTTGTAATATATTGATTTTTATTTGTCTATGATTTATTCATAATTTTCGTGGGGAGAAAGATGCGAATAAAAGACGAAAAAGAATAGAATAATTTCATTTCACTAATTTCAAATGCAAAAATCAGAACAAAAAATAATTTCACTTTTGATATGAATTTTTTCCATATTATAAAAAAATGTGTTTTGCGTAATTTTCGGATTTTTTTTTAGAATACCCTTTTTAGTAATTTCAAAAATGTTTAAACAGATTTTCTTAGAAAAAATTAAATAAAACGAAATAACTACTTACATAATGATATTTACATTACTTTTAATTGAATCGTAAATTTATATTGAGTTTCAAAACATAAAATTTGATATATTTTTTTGAGTATTAATTTTATCATTATAATTCTGTAAAAATCTACATAAATCAATTTTATTTCTATGAAACTAGTTATTAAAAACTTTTTAAATACTTAAAAAAGAACAAAATTTATATTTTAATATGAATTTAATTAAAAATTAAAAATTGAACAAAATAAACTTGAAAAAGAACATTTACAATATCTAATTCTATTTTTAAAACTACGTTTTTATTTAATTATTTAATGCTAGAACAAATACAAATTTTAATTTTGTATCTTATTTAAAATTTACATTTTGTTTAGAGTAAACAATTACAGTTAAAGAAAGACAATAAAATGAAAAGCAATTAAAAATTTATGTTCTATTTAAAATTTTATACATAAAGTTAATGTCCAACAATCAGAGAATAGGCCAATTAAAAAGCAAAATTTTAAAATTAAATGTTTATGTACGGCCATGTACACATATATACAGAATTTAAATTTTATTTTGATTTTTTATTTTTCTTTCTTCTCTTAACCATTACTTTGATATCATCTTTAGGATTTATGCCAACTGTATGAGTTGCAAATTCAATTTCCTTAAATTCTGTTGCTTCAAATTCATATAATGAAAGTAACATAACTAGGGCAATTTTTACATTCATTTTTCCTAATCGTATTCCTGTACAAGACATAAATTATATTTAAAAAAAAAGAAATAAGAATGACAATAAAGCAAATGCCAAAGAATAAAAGTTATAAATTTTATTTTATTCGAATACTTACCAATGCACGCTCTTGGTCCTTCTCCAAATGGCATATATGCTGCTTCATTATGTTCTTTTTGACCACCAACAAATCGTTCAGGATCAAATTTTAATGGTTGTGGAAAATAATTTTCATCTCTTTGTATACCCAATAACGATATTATTATCGGTGTCCCTTTTTCAATTGTATAATTTGTTCCTGGTATATTATAATTTTCTGTACATTCACGATTTAATATTGGTAGTCCCGGGTATTTTCTCATCGTTTCTGTTTAAATCAAAAAAAAAAAATCACAAATTTGTGTAATATATCAGTAACAAAATGGTTTTAGACTTTTTTGATGATTCTACCTAATAAACATAATTCTAAATATTTCATATCTTGAATACTGTCGTACGTGATTTTTCCATTATGTTTTTCTAAAGTTTCGTCAATGTCATTAATTAATTTTTTCATAATATCTTTATTTTGAGTTAATTCATGTAAACAATACGTAATTGTAAGCGATGTTGTTTCCGATCCAGCTATGTAAAATAAGAAAAGTTGTGCAGCACATATTTCGACTGGCATCGATCTTAAACTTTCTAATTGAAAAAAAAAAAAATAATAATAACAAAAATATTATTTTAAAATCAAAACAAAATAAATTAAAGGAAAAATATTGAGCACGTAAACACCATTCAAAATTATTTTTTACAAAAAAGAAAAATGAATACATAAAAGAAAATATTAAAGAAAATGAAGCGAAATACAAAAAAGTTAGAAAAAGCACTTAATTCTCTTTACCATTTTAAAAAATCAATTCTTTATAAATTTTGTTTTTTTAAAAATATGTATTTTGTAACATTTTATTTAAGCAATGCAAACTTAGTAAATTCTAATGTAATGTCGTGCATGTGAAAATTTTATTATTCATGTATCGTAAAAAGTTTCTACTTTTTTAGTTTTTTTTTCTTTTAATACATGTAGAAAAATCGTTTTTCCATTCATTTCACTTCAGTATTTTTTACCTGTATTCTTTTTTTTTTTACACATACGTTATATGGGTAATGTAATGTAGATATACATATATCATATTTTTATCGTTATTATGATGAAAATTATTCTTTTTCCTTTTTCGTGTTTGTTCTTTTCGTTTTACGGAACATTAACTTCATTTATGTAGTGTACTAAACTGATACTTACCAGCAACAGTTTCAACATCCCATATAGTATCATCTAAATTAAGTTTTCCAGTATTTCTTAACTGTAATAATAGTTGCATGAAATCTTTTCGTACATAATTTGTATTCTCACGATGTGATATGGTTTTTTTCACAATATCAATCAAGAAATTTTTCGTATACGAATCTGTTGTTGAAATTGGAAAAATTTTGAACAATCTGTAAATAAAAAAAAAAAAAAAAAAAAGAAATGACAATAAATAAAACTTTAATAAGAATTAAGTAAAAATTTGTCATACTTTATAAAATTTTTAATATTTTATTTATTAAATAATAAAAATGTTTAGCCAAATTCATAATTTATTATACAATACTTACCCTGGATAAACGAATACTCCTACAGATCGTAAAGCTGATAAAAATCCTGTTCCAGTTGAGTTTTTTGTTACAGTACGAAATGGATTATTTGGTTCAGCAAAACTATTTACTTCTAAACCAAAAATTACATTTGCAATAATGTCAACAGCATATCTAGGGATCGAAAACAACAAAAAAAAAGACAAAATTTCATTTTTCTTTTTCTTTTACATGAAAATTAAATAAATCTTTGTTTATTTGAAAATCAAAAAAAAAAAAAAAAATGTGAAAACATAAATTCTGAAATGAAGGATATTTTAAGAACATACTAAATATTTTTTCTAGAGGAAAATAAAGTAAATGAAATAAAACAAAATAAACAATAAACAGAAACAAACAAAATAAATTCCCATACGACATACATACCTACTTGTAAGATCTTTGATTTCAATTATTGTCCCTTTATCCATTGGGACAACATAATTCAAATAATTTGTCATTGTCTGTGCAACTGCTTCAATGGTTTCAAACATATTTTTTAATTTTCCAGATGAGAACGCTGGTGTTAATTTACTACGTAATGTTTTCCATTTATTACCAGGTAATGAGAATAGATTTTGTGACATTTGATCTGTTTCACTATTATATGTACCACGATCATGAAAGCTAACAAAATCTTTTGTTAAAATATTTTTAGCTAAATCAGCATCTCTGATTAATAATCCCGGACGAAAAAACATATAAATACCAATAAATGGCTCATTAGTGCTTTTATATAAATCATAAATAGCTGTTCCAAATGATCTTTTCCCTTTGGACACTAAATCAAAATTACCAAATGGTATTTTTGGTTTTATATACGGAAAACCTTTACGTTCCCAATACGTGAAAATATGTTTTAATAACAACCATATAATTATTGTGGAAATTATTAAAAGATACACAGCGAACATCATTATTTTTTTTCTTTTTTTCTATCTTCTTTTTTGTAGCTTTTTCTTTAAACGTTTTTTTTTCGTTTTTTTTTTCTCTTTTCCCAATAAAAAAATTTACATCAAAAAGGCCAAAACCATTTGTAAATTAATTCCTAAGTACACAAAAAGAAAAATAAACAAAATTACCAAATAGTATAAACCAACTTAAATGCACGCACAATGTATTTTCAAGATAATATGAAAATTTGAGAAAATTTCTCTTCAAACATTAAAGAAAATAATGAAATAAATTTTAAAATTATGTAAATAAGTTATAAAAAAAAAATATTTCTGTTTTTATTTCTGTAAAATAAAAATTTCAAATTTAGTCTGAAGATATATACGTATGTATAAAATCAAACACTGAAAATGAACAAAACAAGTAAAAACTTCATTTTGCTGTTTAATGTTTTGCGAATAATTGTTTTGAGTTTTTTCTTTTTTAAACAACAATAAATACGAATGTAAAAATTCAGAAAAAAAACATAATAAAATTAATTAAGATATCTTTTGAATTTTTATAAATTTAGATATTTAGATTTTATTTTTAATTGAGTTATCTACAAACAAAATTTAAAATTCTGATATTTCTTAAGAAATACGTTTGTTGGAGATTAAACACTAAATATACTTAATTAATCCTTTTAAATTGGAAAAAATATTTCAAAAATAATTTCAATTACAGTAATTTTAGTAAAAAATATTTTATACACTGAAACTTTGTAATATATCGTCTGAATATTTTCGTTTAAGCTACAAATTGGCGACTAACGGAAAATATTTTTATTTGAATTTTTCATCATTAAAACTAACAATATTACAAAACTACTGACTAGACAGTGATATTTCTCGAAACTCATTTACGATTTAAATTTTACGAAGCTTTTCCACCTACATAAAATGCCTTTTATGTGAATTTTATATCAAAAAAAAAAAAACTCACTTTTACACAAATAAACAAAACCAATTTTGGTTTTTTTTGTTTTACATTTATTTGAAAAGATAAATAATTTTCTGTTAATTTTAAAATCTGTCGTCTTAATTTATTAAATCTGACTATTTTTAATACTACGATGATATGACAATTTATTTTGTATTTTTAATATTTGTTTTTAAGTTTTACAATAACAAAAAAAAATTTTAATAATGATAATAATAGCGATAATGAAGTAATGCGTATACATATGTAAGTACGATGAGTTTTGAAACGTATTGATACCATATTCGTATAACCTAACAAGTTTTAAACCGTCTAAGACTGAAACAAATGAATTGTCAACATTGTCATAAAAAGTCGTCAAAGCAAAAAATATTCACATTTGATATAAACACATTGCATTATAATTGTATCAGAAATATAGTGATATCATATCAGTACTCATTTTTTTGTCTTTTCAACACTCACTGATAACAATATCGTTTTGATATTTTTGACTTTTTGTCTTTAAAGATAACGACTGACTCTCAATACAAAACATGTTTATTATTGTAAAATCACAAAAATAATTTAGTAAACGTATGTCCATATGTATATATTGTACAAACGAATGTCTAAGTTTCTTATGCTAAATGCATTTAGTTGCACATGTATGTATATAACGAAAAATGATATGTATAGACTCATTATTACTTAGCATTTTTTTTGCTTGTTTTGCTTTATTCATTTCATGAGTATAATTGATATAAGTAATAATTGAAAATACAAGTTACAGCTATCGAAATAATTCAACATTACAATGTCATGATCAGTAAAAATAAAAACAAACACAAAAAAAAAAAAACTGATTAGTAATATCTAAATAATACGAGTTTTTAATGGAAAATTAAAACTAAAATAAGTTTTAAGATAAAAAAATAAATTTATTTATATGTATATTTGAAAACAAAAAAAAAATGTCTAGTATAATTATATAAGCTCAAAGGTTATTGAAAATACCATATTTACGTATATATGTGCTTAAATATAGCCATATAAAAATGTGAATGAAATTAATATATGTGGGTTACGACGTTACGTTTCAAAGCCCTTTAACGTTTTCCATTTTTCATTACGGTATAACATTCTACTCCAACGCACTTTCATTCAAAATGCACATGTATCCAGATTAAATATAAATACAATATGTTCAATAAACGCATGTAACACGAGGCAATGTATACTCTGTGTGTAACAATATTCACGTTGTGTAACAAAAATGAACCAGTAAAATTGAATTTATGTTATGTAAACTTTTTTTTTTCCAAAAAAAGGAAAGAAAGTTCAAATAAATGAGTTTTTAAGCTTATGTAAGTCAAATAATGCTCAAAAACAAAATAAAATAAAAATAAACAAAAATAAAAAAAAAAAGTTAAAGAAAAAATTAAAAAGAAAGTAGAAAACTGAACTTCTATTCATTTTATATTTTTTATACTATTAACGATAAAAATTTAAAAATGTTGTTTTCTTGTTTCAGATACTTTTTGCCAGCATTTTATTATTATGGCAACAATGATACGATCTAATGGTAAGTTAAATTCTTATAAATGCAAACTAACATTAAAGTTTCAAAGTTTATATGTAATTTTCTTTTTTTTTATATCAAAATATGTTCAAAAAATTTTTAAAAAAAGACAAAATATTTTGGAATTTAGAGATCATTTTACTTTAGCTTTCTCTAATCAGTCATAACCATACACATACTTTAGTAGTAAATAAACAAAATGAACAAGTTTTATTCTTCTAATTCACTTTTAAAAATTTTCCAAAAATTTTTCAATATTTTATGAGCGATATACAAAATATTTAAAAAATTTTGTATTCTAACTATCATATTTATACAGTTTTTTCTATACAACATTAAATTTTAATAGTTACATACACATGTATGTATATGACGATACATACATATGTACGTATATGTATGAAATATGTATAATTAAAATAATTTTGAATGATTAATATTCAAATTTAAATGCTTCATAATAATGCAAAATGTAAAACATATATACGTACATACATATGTAATCATTATTATGTACTATGGATTAATGAATACCCCTGTCACAATATTAAATACCACATATATGTAACGTTTATTGTATAATATATTTAAACTATAATATTTTACACACCTTTTCTTAACTAGATAC
This sequence comes from Anthrax anthrax, assembly GCA_963971155.1. Classification (NCBI taxonomy): domain Eukaryota; kingdom Metazoa; phylum Arthropoda; class Insecta; order Diptera; family Bombyliidae; genus Anthrax; species Anthrax anthrax. Next base: position 28,401,551 of record OZ020119.1, read on the forward strand.
AATAAAGAAGTTTTCTATAAAACATAATTGTTATATTTAATAGTGTGATGATATTCATTCATATACATAACATTTTCATTTAATACGGTGATTATCTTCTAATATACATATAAATTGTATGTACATTGTACATTTTATTGCATCATATTTAAATATTTTATGTATGCAAGCTAAACTAATATGTACGTACATATATACACACAATATATGGTGTAATAATGAGAATTTCCATCCTTTATTATTTAATCGATATGAACGAATAACAATAGTAAGACAAAGGAATTTATCCTAGTACGTATGTATAATGCACACACATAGTGTAAACTGTATATATACGTTTACATCTAAATATAGATATGTATGTAATGTTACAGGTAACAATTTTTACACCTGATCTCAAGAGACTTGTATATGTAATATAAAACAAATGTACTATAAGCTTAGTCCTTTATTTACATAATGTATTTACATTGGTATCATGTACATAGTATTGATATCTATGTATAAAAAATATATTTATAAAAAAAGCACCATTGTAAAGGTTAAAGCAAATTACAGACAGTCAAAGGATATTTATAATCGTTTTTTTTTTTCGTCCAATGTACAAAAATATACATACATTGTCAATGACATACAAACATTAATTTTATTCTCTTTTTTAATACGTACACATTAATGTTATAGGTGTATTTCTTTTTTTCTAACTTTTTTATTCCATTTAGTTTTCTTTTTCTTCTGAAAAAAAAAAAAAAAAAATTTGTTTTTAATGGACTTAATGACATTTAAATAATCTTCATACGTGAGTTCACTATAAATATTTACTATAATTCTTTGCACAATGTTGGTAAGATGTAAAACAAAAGATGAGGAAAAAAATTTAAATATTCTTTAGCACAATTGATTTCAAATGTTTGTGGTTTATTTTGGAATTCTAAAAAACAAAAAAAAAAAGAAAAGAAATTTTTTAAATTAAAAATTTCAAGTGAAAGCAAAGGTTTAATTTTCCCACATCATTGTGGTGTAGCTAACACATAATAGGCCTGCAACGCAAATCAGAAAATATGATATAAAATGGTAGAAAATGTTTAAAAACATAATAATAAATTTCTCAAAATTTCAATTTCGTTTGTAACATTTGTAAAAGCAAAAAAATACAAATCTGTAGGATGTTTTATCAATTGATGTTTTTCTCGTGCCAAATGAGTGAGCGTATACTAACTGTTCTCGTTGCGTTTAATATTAGTAGGTATATCTTTTTCGATTCGCAATCGCGACGTGGGAATAACTTCAATTTGTGAAACATTTTATTTACGAACCTACATATATTTTATTGAAAATTTCGCGTGTTTTCGCGAAAAAATAATATTTAATTTCTAGAAATAAATTATGATACTTAAAGAAAATATTACATTACAATGAAGAAAATCAAACAATAAATTTTCAAAAAATTTAGTACATGCAGTAACATTTTCAAGTTTTGATATTTCATATTTTCATATTTAATTCAATGTACATATGTATGTACATACATACACAAACAAAATTTCTAAAAGTTAATGTATCAAAATCTCAACAAAACATTTTTTATATATTTTTCTTAGAATATAAAAGATATCAATCCAATTAGTAAAACGAAACAAATTTCTATTTTTATACTATCATAAATATTATTTTGCGTAAATTTTATTTTAACATGAAAAACGTATCAAAATTTTAACCCGTTTCAATTCAAAAAAATTTTTTTTTGCTTTTTAATTTTTTTAATAGAGAAATATATCGAATTTCTAGAATTTCCTTTTTATATTGTATTTCTTTAATAATAAACAAAAAAAAAAAAAAAAAAAAGAGAGAAAATAAAATGTGGGAATAAATCTTACTGCTTGTGCTTAATGATAACGTCAGCATCGAAGATAGCAACAATATTTCATGTATTGAAAAATGAATAGACCCAATAATATTGACAATAATTTTGCTGTGGTTAAAATGGACTCTATATTCGGTTCATATAACCGATCTGAGAGATTCGGTTGAGTTCATGATTTTTCTAAATTTCAGTGAAAAAAAAAAAAAAAATTAAAAGTTTTGGAAGTAAATTTTAATGAGCAAAATGACTGATCCCTAATTACATTTACGCTTCAGGCTTTGGACCTTGAATCTTAAAAAGCAGACTTATAAAGCGGAAATGTTTATTATAATATTATTTTTTGATGTAATTTCTTTGCTATTCATAAAATATAAATTATATGACTACAAAATAAAATAAAATTTTTTATTATTTATACACATGTATTCGTTTATGAAAGTATTTCTATCCTGATTCCTGATAAAAAGTGTTTTGCTTTTCATTTCACTGGAAATTTGTTCTCGCATGTAGGTATATAAGACTAGAAAATTTTTCAGAAAAAAAAAACAGAATGTGTTTTGTACACACAAACAAATTAGAAGAAATCATAACTGAAGCATAACTAAGCACAAAGTAATGGATTTCAAGTTTTTTTTTATATATTTTATTACATTTTCAATTTTATTTCTTTAATTTTTTTACATCTTTATTTTCGTTTTATTTTTTTTTTCTTACCATTTTACACTCTAAAAGGATTTTCATTTTTAGAAGACATTGACATATACCAATTTCACAATTGCCCATACTTATATTTAATATGTTACACATAAATATGTACATAGGTATCATACATATACATATGTACATGTGCAAAAGTTATTCTTGATATTATTTAAAGAAAATATGTTATTGTATGACACATACATATATATGTGTAAGTATAAATAAACATAAATTCATTTTGATACAACTTTTATATAGTTCTCAATAAAACCTTTAAGTAACTGTCAAAAATATCAATAGTTAAATTGGTTTAGTTTCCTTTTTCAATATACATACATACATATACATATGTATCTATAATATTCAAATATATAGGTATAGTGCCAATTTAAAGCACTTTAAACAATAAATGTGCACACTTTACACAGCTTCACATCACGTGTATTGTGCTTGTGTAATCACAAAATATACATACATATGTATATGTATTTAAAAAATAAAGAATAAATTTACATTTAAATCCTTTTTGTGTATATTATAATGTACATGTGCGAATATACACATTGTACATATATATATATATATATATATATGTATATGCATAGCAGAGTATGTATATGTGTATACATAATATTGCTATGTAAATGTTTTCTCAAATACATGTATTGTTGCCAATTTTCTTTCAATATTTTTATTAGAGGGTAAAGAGGTAAATAAAGATTGATAAATAAGAAATGATTACAACGAATAACCATAAATATAAAAAAATATATGTATGTATATTACACAGTATATAAGAATTTTGATATTTATGATAAATTCGTTGAAATATAAAAATTCGCAAATTCAAGTTGATTATCAGAATAAACACGTGTACACTATAAAAATGAATGATGTAAAATTTTCTTTTGAATCCTCCAATCAATCTCTTTTTCAAAATTTTTTTTATACCTTTCACAAAACCAAAATAAAAAATCTGATTAAATTTTCGTCCTTGATATGAAGACACAAAAACTAAAGAAAAAAATTTGTGATTTGATAAGATAATATTGTTTTCATATTATACAGACTTTTGCATGCTGGTTTTGTTCTTTTTCTATTATTCTAATCATTATTTATTTTTTTTCTTTTTTATTCTTAATTTTTCTTAATCCCGCAATACTATTCTAAATTTTGTTTTTGTGATTAAACAGTTATTACTATTGTTTTCCGTCTCAGCAGACACCAAAAACATAAATTTGTAGCAAGATAACGAACAGAGTTTATAGCGAATTATGTATACATTTTCAATTGAATGAATATAAATTTACGTAGTATGTACATTCGATTCTTTTGTAACCAAGTAGTCCTTATCATATATATGTATATGTAAATACATTTAAAGAATAAAGTAAAATAAAAGTTTTCGTAGAAATTTTTTTAATTTTTTTTTTCTCATCAAATTTGGTACATACATACATACATATATGCGTTATCTATTAGACAATAAATACTGCATACACGTGCAATGTATGAAAAATACAGAAAGAAAACAATTATAAAAAATCATAAAGTATTCTTAATCAGATATTGTACATACTTATTAAAAGTTATTTCCAATGTTCCTGTTGATGTCATAAGTTATCCTTTTTTATACGTGTAAGAAACTTTTTTTTTTATTTTATTGCATGGGTATGAAAAATTTTCCTATTCACGTGTATTTTACATATACGTATTGTGTACGTATGCACATGTGTTGTGTAAAATATTCAGATTTGCTATAAAAGATATTTTAATGATTTTGCTATTGATTTTATTCATATACACTCAATAATAATATACACAAACATACTTACGCGTGTATTATTGGTATATATGTATCCATATATGTATATGTATCGTGTGTATATCATATTATACAGATTATGGGTCAATACATTTAATGGTTCAGAAGTTTTCTTTTCTTTCTTAAATTATTATTGCTATTTTTGTTTTTAATAATAATAATGAACACTTAAGTATCATTTCTGTGTGTACACACATATCTACATATACATACATACATATGTATATATATACTTATACATATACATATGAATACTAAAAATACAAATTCTCTTACAGATGTACCCGTATACACGAAAATAATGGTGTACGACTGACCATTTTATCCATGTACGTACGCAATAAAATTTTGTATTATATTTTACTGCTGATACTTGAGGTACACAAAAAAGATACTTAAAATGGATATAAGACAAATTATCATCTTCTTTTAGGGTAAATGACTGAAATTAATTAACGCATGTTGTATGTATGGGCAAATATTATGAATGATTTTATTTTTACATATATACATACATATCCATTAATCTATGTATTCTTGATATTAAAAAAGAAATGAGAATAGAAAAATTAATGAAATTTATTGATATACTTTAACTGCAAATATAAAAAAAAGATACAAATTCTTATAAAGATTTTAAGATGTAATAAAATATAGCATGACCATTAACAATTTCATACATAAATTTTGTATATTGTTATGCATTTATCTTATATAGCATACCATAATATTTTATAGCAATAAAAATTAGTTATACGAAATATGCACAACTAATAATTTTCATCATTATCAATTAATCTTACAATTTTTCCATGTTTTACTAAAATTATTTTTTATATTTATTCATTTTCGGCAAATAATGACAATCTACAAAAACAAAATAAGTAATAATTATTTTTATATCGTTTCAAATAAATTTGAATTTAATTATGATTAAAAAGTAAATATGATACCAACCTATATGACACCTGCATATGATTCGGTTTTATTTTAAAAATTTTAATTTTAATTTTTCAAAAAGAAATGTCTTCAACATTTTTAACCTAAATTTTTTATGTTATAATTTTCAATAAATTCAAAAAATTATTTTATGTTGAAATTATTGTGATTATCTATATACATATACATACATACAATGTATAAACAGAAAAAATATAAATTGATATGTTCATTTTTCTCTACAATATTAAAAATTAATTTTAAAATAAATTAAAAATCATTGGAGAAACGAAAATCAATTTAATGTTCAATTTTATAATATTTATTCCGTTTTTTTTTATTTTTTAAATTTTTAACTTAGAAAATTCCAGTTTTGCACATTATATTTTTATTATTTTATTTTTCATTTGTTAAAGAATTTAAAATCATATATAAGGATGAAAATAATACCTAATATATACTGTGAAAATACATATATGTACATATATTATTTTGTTTTTTGAAAATATTTTACTAAAAATATGGTCCCTTAGTGGTTTTATATCATTCCATTGAGCTTACATGAATTCATATTATGTAATTTACATTTTCTGATGTACATACATAAGTGTACTTTTATATGTATGTATAAACTTATAATATACTTATTCATTTTATTTTATTTTTTATTCATTTTTGTTTTTTCTTGGAAAAAATTGAATGTAGAGAAAATTTTCTAGTTTATAGCAATATGTGTGTATGCATAACGTACATACATATATTTAGAATGAATATAATTTTCATTTTATATAATAATTTGCATTTAATTAAATTGGATCATAATAAGTTTCCTGTAATTATGAAGATAAAGTCATAGAAATACTACTTATTAAGAAATTAAAATTAAATCTGAATTTAAATATAAAAAAATCATAAAATATAAAATAAGAAATTAAATTGAAGAAAAAAATTAAAAAATATCTGGTATTTATTCGGATAAGTTTTCAGGTTTTATGATTTTGATAAAAATAAAGAAAAAAAAAAAATAAAATCTAAAAATGTAAAAGTATTTGCTTACAGTCAAATCCTTTACGAAAATAAATAAATGAATAAATATTATTTTTTTTTTTTTAATTAATTTTTAGAAAGTTTCAAATATGTGTGGTAATTTTCATTAACCAAAGTCAACAAAGAAATAAAATTTAAATTTTATTTTTTTAACTGAGAGTTAATTGAAACTATTGAATAATAAGCAATTAGATATGAATGTACGAGTATATTCGAAAAATTTCTAAATTGAAATCTTATTTCCAATCTATTTAAACCACAAGAGTTTGCAAAGAATATTTAACCAAATTTTATTTCTAATCTATTTCAAAATTCTAAAGTATAGTAAACTGCTTTCATTGAAAATGATAGCAACAAATGAAATGATTATTTTACATTACTATATTTCATTTGTTTATTTTAAAGAAAATTTTAATTCAAGTTGAAATGAAACCATCAACTAAACACAAAACTACTTAAAACTTTTTTAACCACATAAGGACTTTTAGAATATTTTTCTAAAAATTATCTCTATGTGTGTATAGTATACTTAAATTGTACATTGCTTTTCTGCATAAACAAAAAAATATATATATTTAAAAATGACTTTTCATAATAACTAATAATGCAGACAATTTTCTGTGTTAAGAGCAATCATGCAAAACATTTCATATGATTTTACATTTACGAATGATGCATTCACAAAAAAAAAAAAAAAAAAAAAAAAAAAAAAACAAGAAAAGCTATTTCACATATTTCAGTTGAAAATGTCAAAAAAAAACTCTTATTAATCCATACAAACGTTGAAAAAGAACTTGTATGAAATAAATGAAAAGGTATAAAATAATAGTCATTGAAAAAAAAGAAGTAAATTGTGTATACAGTGAAAAGCACAATTTTAGAAAAAGCTTAGATTCCACATACAAATAAAAATTTTTCTCCAGAACCAATGTTATGAATACTATACATACAAAACACGTAAAGTTTTTTTCAGGTTCTTTGAATTTTTCATTTTTTGTGTTTGAAAAAGGAAAAAGGACATCCATCCACTTACAATTAAAAAAAAAAACTTTTCATACGGTATTGTTATTTTTCTTTAAGCTTTTAAGATCCATACTTATATACATATTAAATAATGATATTAAAAATTCATAATTAAAAAAAAAAAATGAATTCACGCTTTTAAATATTGAGTTGCTAACTGAAATTTAAAATTTAAGTATTTTATGCAACGTATATACAATATTTTATTACTTTAAAAATAAAAACAAAAATAATATAAAATTCAAATTTTATTTGAATACGTTAGAAACATAAATTGCTTGGAATTAACTAAAAAATTAATCTTATAATTTCTATTATAAACTATAGAGTATTAAACAGAATTTAAATTTCAAAAGTACATAAAACTTTATCTATTATTGCACTCCCAAATGGATAACCGATGTAATTTAGTGACAAAATATTTTCAAATTTTATAAAATATGCATGTGCAAGAGAGATAATAAAAGATTCAAAGAAGATACGAAAACCAATAAAATCTAAGAACTTTTAAAAAAGAAAATTCATTTATTTTCACCTTTGTTTCGATTTTAATTTATTTTAATTATGTACAACATAATTTTCATAAAATGCGTTAACTTTTCAAATTTCTAATTTTAATATAAAAAAAAATTTAAATGTAGGCGAATGTATCGATAGAAACGATATTTTATTTTTACTTCATGGTCATTTTATGTTCGTATAAACATTTAATGACAAATTTATTTCTCCATGTGTGATATATTTAGAATTATTGATTTTATAATTTATTTTAGGAAAATAAATCAGTTTACATATAAAATAATACAGTATAATAATTCGTACTGTTGAAATTTTTTAAATATAAGAAAATTTTGTAATTACATTTTATATCATTGGTTTGTATTCATTTGTCAATTATGTAAAAAAATTAAAAATACATAAATTAAGAATTTGAGTTATCTGATTAGCATAATAATATTAAATGTAGTTTAATGTAATGAAATTCAAAATTCATAAGCAATTCCATTTAAAAAAGCATTAATGAATATTTACACCTCTGGCAACACCTATCTTTTAATTATTTCCTAATTTTCACCTAGAGATAAATGAAATGTACATTACGCGTATTTCCCTACAGGTAAAATGTGTTAATTTACATAAGCATATGTATATGCAAGTAAAATATAAACAAAATGTTTGTACTCTACACATCCTCTCAACCATATCTAAATATTAGTTTAAATCAAAAATATAAAAGACTTTTTCATAATTCATCATCATTGCATCAATAACCTCTTAAAATGTACATATGTACATATATACGGGTAATACATGTTATATCTTCACGTTCAAAATAAATATGCATGTATTATGTATGGCATTCTAATAACAGAAAAGTGAAGTAAAATTATTTATTTGTGGTAGTAAAAGGGAGTAAAAGAAAATCTCGATACAAAAAAAAAAAAAAAAAAAAAAAAATGAAAAATAAAAACGAGGAAAAACTGTAAGCTAACATGAACCTCGACCTCAAATAATTTTCAATTCTTTTTATAAATATGAACGATAAAACATGATAAAACTCATACATATATTTATTACATGTATAAATTTGTGGTAATGCTTTACACATCTGCATAAAAGGAATACCATATAAGAGATGTGATGCTTATTCTGTTGAATCATTTTTAAGTAGTATTTGTATTAATACACACATATTCAAGTTTATTTTTGCCTTTTCTTATGTTTATATCCTTTTCTATTCTATTTTATTTTTCAATTTCTGTTTACATTTTTCAGAATGTAACACATGATGGTTTAAAATATAAAAGTTAATAAAACATCATCTAACAAAGTTGTCTTTAGGGAATATTATATCCTCCTCAGTCTTTCCTTAGTATGTGTCCGATTCGTTAGACATCGGTTGCATGGCATGATTGCATAGCACATTACAGTTACATTAAAACAAAAATACAAAATAAAAGTTACATATTATAGAAAATGTTTTATAGCTCTATGAACTAAAGTATTTATACACAGAGTAATATTTACATATTTGTGTAAAATTCAAATGTTTTATATAAATATCTTCATTAGATACATACATAAAAAAAGATGTATTTGTATTGAAATTGCAAGTTTATATGTATGTTTTGCGTATAGAAAGTCAAAAAGATAAATCAGGATATAAGAATGATAAGAATCGTTTAAAGTTTAAGATAATACGACGACACTGGTAGAAAAGTTGAAAATTGCTATTTCATCTGTAATGATATTTTAAATCGACAGTTTATTTTGTGACGTCATTACGAGCGGTTGGGTTGATTTGAAAATTCATTGAAAATATTTCATACATTTAAATTTGTTTTTTTTTTGTTCTTTTTTTTTCAATTTAATTTTGTTAAGTGAAAGAATTAATGAAAACAAATATCAAAATAATAAATTAAATCTTATGTTTTTGTAATTGTATACAAATGATAAATATCACAATTTGAATTTTATTGTAATTGATATTCGTTGCGTACGTAATATTGACTTGTACAGAAAAAAGTGATTTATTTGTTTGTTTTTTCTTATACATATATTTTTTTCTCATCAATGAATTATAACGAAAAAATTCGTACTGATAAATGTGTTGACTAAATAATTTATTTTCGTCATTAATTTTTAATTATATTGTGACAAATATATTTCTGTGTTTTTGTTTTTGCGTTTTTTTTATATATAAGTCTGCAAAACGAATCAATTAATTTTATTTATTTTTTTATTTTTCTAATTAGAGTGAAAATGTTTAGAATTTCGGAATTGTAAACAATATCTATTTTATTGAAAATTTGATGTTGATTGTATTTAAAATCTTAAAGTACATAACATTAAAAATACAATAATAAACGTGATGTTAGGTATATGTATGTGAGTAGCGTTTTTTTTAAACAGAATTTAAATTATTATTTCAAATTTTTTAATGAAAAATGATGGAAATTTATTTTTTTTTTTTTTTTTACGTTCAAGTAGTAACGTATTTATGAAATATGTAAATTGTAAAATTTTTCAAAAAGATATAAAATTAAAAATCCATGTAAGTTAGCTATTTGTAATTATATATACGGTTAAAATTTTTATACAATATGTGAATTTTCAATAAAAAAAATACATTCACACAAAAACGATATAAACTTTATTATAAATGGTCCATGTTTAATGTAGTGTAATCCTTTTTCGAATAATTCTAAAGTATTTTATATACAGATAAATTTTTATACGAATATGCACACATAGTCTATGACTTTTGATTTATATGGGGCTATTATATCTATATTATATACATATGTATGTATACGTACATAGATATATTATATTTTATAGCTATAAATGTATACGCTTTAAAAAACTTCTAAATATAATATTAACATACGAATGAAAAACTTTCTAATACCATAGTCAGCCATCCTCGAAATTATAATGAACGATACTTATACATAGTTGTTTATATTAAATAGAAATTGGAATGCGGAACATTGATCCTTTCTATCGCCTTACCCGTTTAACACATATGCAAATGATATACTTCTCTGGATTATAATCTTGGGCATACAAAACCAACTTATGGTATAAATACAATAATCTTTACGTATATAATATATTATTTTACACAGCCAGAATTTTAATATATTCTAATGAAATATGACCGACAGTTGGTGAAATTATGAACTTAAAACCATATTTATCTATACACAAAATTCTTGTATACATAAGTATCTATAAATTTGTACATAAATATTTACACATAAATATATATAAATATTTATAATATGAGTTAATGTGTGTATAAAATATACAAACTGAAAATATGTATATATATGAAACCATGCAATAATATGAAAGAATAATTATTCAGAATTCATGAAAATTACTTTAAATTTGAATAGAAATAATTATTAGAATAATATTAACACACAAAATAAATACCTATGTATATTTTACACATTTATAAAGGATAAAATATACTGAAAATTTTTATTCAAAACTTCTTGTTGAAAAACCATATTTCCATTTCTTTTTTAGCCTTATCAGTTTTATTTGATTTCATTGTAAAAAATTAAATTCGTTTAAAGTTTGAAAAAAAAAAATTTCGCTTTTGATTTAGTTTTTAAAATCATTTAGTGTAAAAATTTGATAACTTGTTTTGAAAAAAAAAAAAAAAAAAATCATAAAGAAAAAAAAATGAGAATAAATTGCGTTAGATGTATATATATACATACATACTTTCTTTATGAATGAGAATAAAATACAAGCACATAAGTAAATACAAAAGACTTTTGGATTTGCTTAAAATAAGCAAAAAATAACGGAACCAAAAAATAAACACAAAAAATAATCAAATAGAACAAAATTCAAAAAGTGAAAATTTTTTCATATTTTTTTTTTTGCGTTACATCATCGTAGTCAAACTTTATGATGTGCTTTACATAATATTATAAACTTTTTCGTATCACATTGTTGAATTTTTTGCGTTTGTCTTTTTCTTCCTACACATATTTATGTGTTACATAAAAATGACATACATATATAAAAACTTTGAATTAAAATTTTTTTTTATCCTGAATGAATGATGATGACCCATAGCAGAAGATAAGAGACATGAGCTTACCCTAAATGAAATAGGAAGGTGAAGGAAAAAACAAGGAGAAATGTCTTGTTAAAAAAATATGCAAAACTTTTATAAAATTTGTATTCTAAGAAAAATGAATAAAATACATATGTACTAATGTACGTGCATATGTAGATTTCTCTGTATTCACCCATAAATGCATTTATCCTTTCCTGCCTTAAAATATTTATAGGATACTATTTGTACTTGTTTAAATAATTTATAAAACTTATCAAAAAGGAGGAAAAAAACGTTTTTTGTTTTAATTTCAAATATTTGATTGATTTGAGAATTCGTGTTTACGCATATTCATGTTATAAGTAAAAACATTTTTTAAACGATCTAAGCACCATCATACATCTTAATTAAACTCATTTTCAAACTTTTTCCCCCGGATAATTTATAACACTCGATAGATTATTTTTTCTAAAGGAATTTGCATTTTCCTTATTTAAAATATTTAAAATTCCATTTAAAAACTATACATATTTATGTATTTGACTCAAATCTAATTTGTGTATATGTCCTTTCGCATTTGAAAATAATATATAAAATGTTAACTAATTTCCTTTAAAAAAAATATTTAGTTCGTGATATCAATTATTTATTGCATTTTTACTCGAATATCATCTGAGGGAAATGAATTTTTATCGCATCAAATTTCTTCAAATGCACACGATATGTTTTTACGTACGTTAAAACAAAACTATGATACTTCAACAAGGATAAATAGAGTGATATCCTTTTTCATTTTAAATCATTGTAATTAATAATTTTTTTTATGCGATGTTTTTCTTTTTTGTTGAATTTTCCGAAATAATCGCATTTTTATGGAAAACGAATTTACTTGTTGTACAATATAAATTAGAATGAAAAAGATCAAACATGACACTATACTGCACTTTAAGTATTTTTGTTTTACCATTACGTTAGCAATAAAAAAAAAACTACAGCAATGTCATATTTAATGTATGAGTATTAAGCAACATAGAACATAATTGTATGTGAATAACAGACATTAAAAAATGTTTGGCTTTTCTTTAGCCTTGTTGCTATTTCTCCCTCTTTTATATTTTATTTTTTGTCTTCTTGTTTTGAAAAATTTTCATTTATGTGTATATATGTGTACTTTCCAAACAAGAATGAAAAAAATGAAAACAAAAACAAAAATTATCACCGAATGCTATATGGAATTTTAAAATATCCTTTCTAATAAAATAGAAAACCGACTGCAACCTACGTATGTCATGTACATACGTACATTATTATCTGACGCTATAGTTTTTTAGTTAAGTGGAAGTTTGTCTATTCCTTTATATTTCTTCGGTTTCACTTACATCATACATTTTCTGTACTGGAAAACTTAAAAAAAAAATAATAAATACATTTTTCTTTTTTAATAGAGAATGATAAAACGAATGAAACGGCACATACAATATAAATTACAAATGCACAGATAGAAAATATAAAAAATATGAAAAAATGGAATATAAACATCACATTTATAAACGAGAAACAAGGAAATTTCTAAAGGAAAATAGACTATTAAAACTAAAATAAAAAACTATGTTTGCATATATACATACATACATGTACTCGGCAATGTTTCTCCTATACAAATTTCCTTTTATTATTTAGTAGTATTTCTTTATACACTGAATATGAATGCCTAAACACACAGATGTGCATATATACAGATATACATGTGTATCTGTTCCAAAGCTGTTTTCTATGTTTGGATATGGCTTTTGTTAAGTATTGTATTATCAATGAATTGTATTTGCAGTCTGTTAGCTTCTAAAATTTAATATGTGTACTTTATGAACATAGATCTGTATGTTCATATAAGTAGGGTGACATTTATTTTTATTTTATCTAAAAAAAAAATGTAAATCTACTTGTACATATGTACATATAAACCCATTTTTCCTAAAATTTCAAAACCAAGAACATACTATGGAACGTGTTTTACATATAATAAAAAATGTCACATATATTTTTAAATTTTATGTGTAATACTTGTTTGAATTTAAATTATTTATTCAAATGCATATGTACATAGTATGTACTGACAAAAAAATAAAGAATGTTTCTGATGACACCCTGTGTTCTACACAAGATAAGAAGGAAAAAATAATAATTCTTTTATTTAAAAACTTTTATATTAGAAAAATGCTATTGAAAGTTATGTACGTATATAATTTTTGTTTTTATTTCATAAATTAGGTGTATTTTAATTTTCAATGCATATAAAAATGTACAATTTTAAATTTTATATGATACTATCAGGAAATTACAAAATTAAACAAAATAAAAGAAAAATTTTGATACTAGAATAAAATTGGATTTTTCAACAGAATAATGAAAATTAATTGTGTTATGAAAAAACAATAATAAATTTTACCCTTCTTTTGTTTTTTTTTTTTTTTTTTTGAATAATCAAACAAAAGTAGAAGAAACTTTGAAAAGTTTTTAATTTTAATTTGTATTGTCTTTTAGAGTATTCAATATTTGTACTTGAATATGTCTAGACCTTTTTATTATTTTATTAACTCAATAAATTTTCATTGTTTTTATTTCATTTTAATTTCCTTTCATATGTCATAATTTTTAATTAGTAAAAAAACAAAAAATAAAGTGTTCATTCGTATATACTACATTCATTTGTAATTTCCTTTTTATTTCAATATTTAAATGGTATATCTATGTTATATTTAATTTTTTTATATTTATATATTCAAATGATACATAAAATATCAATAAAATTTTAATTGCATTTTATTTTATTTTATTTTTAATATTTTGTAAAACTTACATTTTTTTATTCAATGGTTAAATAATCAAATTGCTTAACATACAACACATGAAAAATGACTAAAAATATGAAAATAAATAAATATTATTATTCAAACAAAAGATAAAATCTAATACATGTACATACATGCAACCAAAAATCAAAAAAAAACAAAAGTTTTTGTGATTAACGTTCATAGTTTATAAAATCGAAAATTAATCAAAAACATTTTTATACAAATTTTATATGAATTACTATTCTTGTGTGATATAAAATATTTTCTGATATTTAACCACAAAAAAAAAAAAAAAAATTTATTAAAATTCATACACCGAATAAATAAATTCGTGATAAAATGCACATGTACACAGAAATTTGTATACAAAAAAAAAAAAAAAATTGTATTTTTTATAATAACAATAAAAAATTTTCTACCTTTTACAAATATTTTAATGCATTACGAATTGTTGAAAAGCAGAACTGAATATAAAGTATTTTTTTTTTTTAAAATATAATATATTAAAAAATGTTTTTAAAAAAATTTTTTATTCCTATACATTACAGTATGTGCACCTTTATTGTGTGTTTATTGCATGTTTTTTTTTTTCTTTTATGTACAAGTATATGTACATACAAAACCACGTATTCCATTTATCGTAATCTTTTCAACTAAATGGTATATATAAATCAAAGTGTACAAATTTGTTGAAAATTTGAGAAAATATATTTTCTAGATTACATTGAATACATGTTGTTGGTGTTGCTACTACAAAAAAAAAAAAAAAATTACCACCTTCTATATTTTATAGTTGTTAATATATTTTATAAGATGTACTCGTATGTCATCACAATTCCTTTAATATATCTTCATATATTATTTCTTACATTAATGCTTAAATGTTCTTCTACGTATAAATAAACTTTATGTATGATGTGTACAAAAGTAGTACGTATACATACATTCTTTATTATCATCATCATTTTACTTCCAATTTCTTTACTATTTTTATGCATATATGTACATATGTATGTATGTATATGTAAAAGAAAGAAGAAGAATTTCTTTTGGAATAAAAGTTATTGAAATAGTGTAGAATTTATTAAACATATACATATGTATAAAATCATAGAGCCGTAGTATGTATTATTGCTTGTACTTTATTTGAATACATGTATAATTAATTATCCAAAGATATCAAACAAAAGGTACTCTACATGGTATGTGCGTGTATCTATTTCAAAAATTCAATTGATTACACCTGTATGAATAAAGTTATTAAATTTTAATAAATTTTACAATTAGTCTACATTTACACACATATTTAAATGCAAATTGCAATTGAAGGAATTTTTCGTATATTAATCATATACATATGTACGTAAGTTTCAAAAGTAATTAACATTTTTGGATGTGTAAGCAATTAAATACTGATATGTAATTTAACTTCAACTTTTCATAACATAAAATGAAAATTACGTAAGTAACAAATCTATATATGAAATTCGTTTGACATCCTTGTAAAAATAAAATGATGTGCTTGAATTTGAAAATTCAAATTATTAAATTAATTTTGCATAATGTAAATAAAGGCATTTGTCATAAAACAATATTTTGCTATTTTCTCTGTTACATATACTGTATATTTTGTTTTTTCTTCTTTGTATTGCTTTTATTCAACTTCAAAAACGGTCATGTTTTGTACCATTCAAAATATTTATTTTGATTTTCAAAAACGATCAAGTACAGCATCAAGTAAATATAAATAAAAACAATAAATCTTGTGTATCGTTATTTTGCAAGGTTTGTGTTAGTTTACATAACATCTCATATTTAAAAAAATAAATATAAATGGTATGAAATGCATTGGTATGTTTTATATTGTAAAGGTGTATTCATTTGATCAATATACTTACATATACATATGTATTTATTTTTTTTTTTTTTAAATTTATTTTCATTTATATTTTTATATTTTCACATGAGATAAAAAAAAATTTCATTTGCACAACTTCAAAAAAAAAAAAAATAATAATCGATTGGTAAATTTTTCGGTATTTTTATATTTTTTATTAAGCTTTTCTAAATACGTATATGTACGTATCTATACAGAGTAAGGATTCATACACACATAATACATGTGTTTGGATTGGTTCCATATTTAAACAAGAATTATTTTAAAATTTTATGTATACAATATAATTTAACTTTCGCAAAATTTTTCATGCGGAAGTTTATTTCCGTCTAACATTCTGTGGTTCATTAATTATATTTAACACGTGCTAACGCATATATCATAGAATGAGCATCACGGATATCGTACGCTTTTATTCAACTCAATATGTTAATTTATTTACGTTCGTATGACAAAATAAACAAGAAAGAAAAATATTTTTAATCTGAATATGCTTTTAAAAAAATACGTATGTACATTATGTAAGTACATTGTTATTGTTTACATCGAAATTCTCTTGCCCTATGTTTACGATTTACAAAAATAAAAAAAAATAAAAATCATTTACAGGATGTTCCAGGATAAAAATAATAAAACACGCATTTAAAAAAAAAAAAAAAATTCATCCCTTTTGAAACATCTTTTGTATTCGATTCGTATTTAGTGAATGTTACATATGATGCTACACGTATATTTACATTATTATACTTGCGTTTTCTATTTTAATAATTTACACAAAAAATTTTTTTTATATGCAAATAGTTCGAAAAGGATTTGTATTGAACAATTTTTATTTAAATTTTGTTCATCTGTATACTATCAAACCAAGTGCAAATTCATGTAACACTACATTACATAACATTATTTGCCCCAGGAGAATCAAGGAAAAATTTCTATTTTTCATGCATTTCACTATCTATTTCATATTGTGGTCAAAGGCGTATAGCAAAACAAAAATTACAATTTTTTCAATAAAAAATACTAAATACTCATGTGTGTGTGTGTGTTTTGTTATTATTATCTATTTTTTGTAGAAAAATGAAAATTAAAATAGTAACTAAACTAAATAGAAACTGATTCATTATTACAAAAATGTAATGAGAAACCTTATATTTATTAGTTTTATATGTACGTATTGAATCTCTTCCATTAACAGACAAAATAAAATGAAAATAAATGAATGGGATAAAAATTGGGGGCAAGAGAAAGTAAATAAAAAAATAAATTTATCCTCGAGTCTACAAGTATGAGTGTTATAAAAAAAAAAACAAGCAGTATTGATATTGAAAAAATTTAGAACGCGTATATACTATATATGCATGCACATATTTACATACAAATGTTGAATACATATTACAGAGAATATGTTGAAAAGTACAACAATACAAAAAATTTTAATTATTAATAGAATGCGGTCAAGGTTGAAGCGAAAAAGTATGAGGTAAACATATTCTATTCAATTCTATGAATGAGCATATATTGAGGATAAATGATTTTAATTCTGCCCTTTGAATGTTCATATGTATCTGTACATATTATGATTACATGTATGAAATTTCCTGTTTAAGGATATGCACTGTAAAAAATAAGTATTTACAATTTTCCATTCATTTATTCACAAAAATAGAGATTTTCGAAAGTGATGATGCAAAGGAAATTTAAACAAAGGAAATTCGAGAATAATACATACATACTATGTATATAACACTTTATTGCACAATTTTAAATTATGACTATAAATAATATCAATGAAAGTAACGTATGTAACTGCCAACAAATAAAATCCTACAAACAAATATTTGTGTAACAAATAAAACAATAACATAAACATTTAATACTTACTTGTCATTTAGACATTTCTTTTTTTTTTTTTTGTTTTTTTTAGTATACATACATACATATGTATGTATGTAAAGCTAAGCATCTTTTATTTTTCATTTTTCTATTGTTATTATTATTTTCTTTTTAACATGAACTTAAGTTTCTTGAAGTTTGTATGATTGCCTTCAAGTACAAACTTAAATCTTCTTTATTTTTTGAAAATGATCTTATAAGAATTTCAACTTATGTTACACACATACATTTTGTACTTTTTAAAAATGATTTTTTATTCATTATTTTTTTGTTGTTTTAACTTTTTTTTTCGCCAATTTATTTTTAGTAGTTTGTTGCACAGTAAAGATACCTGAATATACAAAATAATTTAGCCTGAGTAAAACATATTTATACTGTACATTCGTATATGTAACTTTTTGTCAGCATTTTACACCAAGCTTGAATCAAACGATGCACATGCATGTACATACAATACATATATCATAAATAAGGTACTTAAGGCAATGTTAATGTCAAAGCAATTCTAGATTGCACAATGTTACTTTTGTCACGCTTTTGTAGAACCGTAAAGGATTTATACTTTGTTTTTCAATTCATTTCAAATTGAATAAAAAATTTATGCAAATGTAAAAATGATACTTTAAATAGATATGTATGTACATATATCGCCTATTACTACAATAACTTTCTGTATGTGTGTGTATTTAAAAAGTCCAATAAAGTTTTAATATTATAAAGTTAAATTCTAAATTCCTTTTTTTTGTGTGTGCCATGTTGTGGCATATAATGTATGTACGTATGTATTTTTGTTAAATAATAAAGCATCTCTAAATCTCATGGGTCTATGCATATCCCGTCTAAATAAATTTTGAAACATACATAAGTATAAAAGAAAAATACTGGGCATTTGAATGAAAATGTAAATCGTCCAATGAACAAACATATGTATGTAAATAATTTTAAGTCTCTTTTAACTAAATAGATTTATAAAACACATACTCGAAAGCACTCTAAAGTTTAGCTTTTAAAATCTACTCGTAATTTTTCCCACTTTTCCCTCTATTCTACTTCATTCATTAAATTTTTGAATTTTTTCTTTTGTCATTAAAGACGAAAATTTACGTTTTTAGTTTTTCATTTTCTTTTCATTCTATTATTTAAAGTCTTTTTCGTTTTCAATTTCTTTTTCATCTTTAACATTTAATTTGTAAAATACGTAAAACTTGTGAAAAAATTCCCCGAAAAAAAAATAATAATAAAATAAAAAACTTTTAATTACGATGAACCTTTTTTCAGTCTTTTTTAAATAAATTTTTTTTTCCTGTTTCCGTTTTTGTTTTTTCTTCTACTTATTAATTTCCACTCTCGTTAAAGAAAATAAAATTTAAGAACTCGTGGAAGAAAAATAATATTTTAACTCGCATAAAATAAGAAAAAGAAAAAAAAAAAAAGAGCAAATAATTAAATAAATATATCTAGTGATTTTATAGAAGAAAATTTTATTTCTCATATGACTAAAGATAAAGTCATTTTAAAAAATCTTTTTAATGAAAATAAAGAAAATTATTTCTCTCAACATGTCGTTTTTTAATTTACTTTCACAGGACTTCAACATGCAATCTCATTAGGAAATATTGAAGTTTCAGCAAAGGTATTTTATTATAATATTTATTTTATAAATAAAATTTTGATATTAATTTCATCTAAATGAAAATGACCTTTCCATTGAAAATATCAAAAAAAAAAAAAAAAGAAAAAAGAAAATTTAATTTTAATATTTAAAGTTTGTTTTTATCTTTTATTGCTGTTTACAAAATTCTTGTTTATTTATTTATTTATTTATTTTTTTTTTTGAATTTTTGTTGAACACACACGTTATAGATTTTTCTAATTTAATTTTTTTTTTGACAAGAAAAGCTACAAAAGAATATGTTATTGAATATTAACTTTGAAATGTGTACGACATTTTATTGTTAAAAATACAAAAGATATGTGTACGTCAACATACACATACAAAACAAAATAAATATGTGAAATTTGAAAATAAAATATATGTGTGTATATAAAATACAATAGAATTTTTACTTGTATTGTACATAAATTAATCATCATAATATCAAACAAAATAACATATTAATAAAAAAAAATTCCTAAAAAAAAAAAAGAAGACAGATGAAAGTGATAAATTATATATTTCATGGTTTCACATTATAAGCGATTACTGTAAATAAATCCTTTTCAAACATATACCAATTTTTTCTTATGTAACATCGGGATATAAAAGTACACAATGTATATGTATACAAAATAAAGGAAATTTTTATTTAAGATTTTTACAATTCATATACACACATATCTACAATAATATCTCGATTTGAAGCTTTTCTTTTCCTTTTCATGTTCATTTGACAGTGATATTTTATTATATATTCGATTTTATACAAATATGTGTAATGTATATGTATCTTAGACAAATAGTATTCATACACCGGCCAGATGTTATGATTCAGAAGATGAGAATATGGGCCGCAAAAAACATCGGCCTCAAACCGTCGCCGGATTTTATCCAAAAACTTCAATTTATTCTAAAGGTGATATACGAGAGCAGGTAAGTTATTAATTAAAATATAATTTTCTTAAGTTTTATATTTAGCTTTTTATGTTCATTTTATTTTCATTTTCTTGTTATCATTATGACATACATACGTGTATTCAATTTTATATTATGTATTTGGATTTACAAAAATAGATTAATTAAATAATTAATTTTTAATAAGTATAATCAGAAGTAAGCAAAACATATACATATACAACGTACATATTTGAATATTATCCTTTCTTAGTAATTAAATATTATTATTTTATGTTTTTAGGATTAAAAGAATCATTTGTATTTTAGTTGTATTCTTATTAAATATGTAAATTCATTAAAATTTTATGTTTTTCATTTTTATTTTTAAAACACTATTGATTAGAATATTATTCTTTCTCATTTTTCTTTTAATTATATTTTTTATCACTAATTTTTCATTTTGTTCTTTTCTGTTTTTTAGTATTGTTTAACAGATAGACAGTTAAGTTCAATTGATCGACCTAGACGTGAACGATTTTTTGGTTGTTGGTCAGGTAGAGGTGCTCCACAATCATTTCTAGGAGTATGCGTTGGTAGAAGAGCTCCATCCGATGAGAATCTTGCAGATTATGCTCCTTTTTACAAATATCCAAGGTGATTAAAAAAAAATTAGTCAAAAATTCATTATAAATTCTTCTACACAAAAAATTCAACATAAACTCAAAACTTATAAAATCTATGTATGTGTTACATAATTCTTTGAGTTATTGCCCTTTAGCTATATGTATTGTCTATTAGTAGATGATGGAAACGATGAATTCTTTGATATCACATTTTGTATTCTTTTCTTGATTAATGATTTTAAAAAATGAACAAAATAAATTTCCGAATATGATTGTTAGGATTTATATTCTAGATTCGAAAAAAAAAAATCCACATTTTCATAATAATACGCATGGGTACGGAATTAAGTGAATACAAAATGCCAATATGTACAAGAAAAATCCAAGAAATTTATGTAAATATATAACAAAGAAAAAGGAAATAAAATAAGAACTTCATTCTTCTTGTTATTTACGTGACTGATATATTTTAAGCCAATTTTTATCAACTCATACAATGATTTATTTGTGCATATATACATAAATATTTATATCATACACATAAATATCTTTACGAAATTTTTTAAGAATAAATTTAAAAAGGAAAACGAAAATAAAAAATAAATAAATCAAATGAAAAATTTTCTTTTCGGTTTACAAATATATGTATATTGCCCATAGTACGAATTATTATTAATTTTTTGTTCGTTTTTTACTAAAAGTAAAATGACAACATGATTAAAGAAAATCTTGACACATACAAATGCTTGTAATATGTTTTCATCGATTTTGGTTATTCTATTATTGAATTGTTTTACTGTATTTTAAAGTGTATATGTACATATTTATAAAGTATTATATTTTCTTATAATTCCAAAATTTTGTTACTGATTTCTTACTAAAACAATATTATTCAAGAATAAACAACAGGTGTTTTAGTTCTTAATAAACAAAACTATATGTTTCCAGAAACTTTTCATTTTCAAATACATAAATCTAATATTTTAATTAATTCAATTTTTTATTGAATAAAAAATAGTTTTATATAAAAAAGCAAAATCATTACATTTTTTTATATCGATTTATATAATATCCACATGAACTAATTATTATTTTAATATGTAATTTTCTATAAAATATAAAAATCTTTGCCCTTATTTTAACAAAGATATTATACATTGTTAAAAACTTAAACGACCATTAAGTTAATCGACACACGTACCCATATAAAATAAATGATCATTTTAATTACTGAATACAATGAATAAAATAGCCTATAGGGTATTTATACTCCCACATAAAATTCTCATAAAAGTTTTCTTCTAAGAGTTCATAAAATATTCAAGATTGTTTTTAACATCATTATGTACATTAAATTAATTCATAGCAGAATATTTAAATTCATGATTAAAATTAATTTCTATAGGTAAATTAACATTAAATATGTATTATTATATAGTTTTATAGTCAAGGAACTAAAGATAAAAGGAAAATGTAATTTTTTTTTTGCCAACTCATTCTTGTCAGATATCATCCTCATGATTTACTTCAATATGATGAAGATTTAGAAAGTTCCTATTTCCGACGTCGTCCTACATCAATTTTAAGTAGTGGCAGTAGTACATCGGATCCAAAACGTTACACATGGATGCCAGCTGATGAAGAAGCAATTAGATTAGAAGGTCCTAGGTAAATATTTATATTCATAGGTGTGTATATCTATGTTTAAGGGTATACACATCTTTCAAATATATTTTATACGTATTATATGGCATTACATGAAATATATATGAATTTAATTTAGTTAAAAGTTACTATGGTATGTCTTGGTTGTCAGGTTTAATTCGTATTCATATTCATATAAAACTCATATACATACATATATGTATGTATGTACATGTCTCTTTTAGTATATACAAAATATACAAATGTATGCAAACGCCTATCATCAACATATCATATACAAATAAATACATATGTATATTATTCATCATACTCAGTTCATGAATATTCGTATGTATGTATGTAAATATTTAATAGAATATATTTTTGATTTTATACATACGTACATATAGTATACATATATTTTCCATATATTTTCTATTTTAAATAAAATATTAAATTTCATTAAAATATATTGTATACCCATAAACACCTGAATTATGTATACATATATGAATAAAATATTTTACATACATCACGTAACACGTATGCTACGTGTATGAATCAATTACTAAAACACGAATATAAAACGAAAAACTTGAAATTTTTTTTTTTCAGACCAATTTGCCCAGATTATGATGACTTTCATCGTGGACCATATGTTGTTGGATCATATCCACCTAAACAGTATTTAAGTCAAAGTACTGAACATATAACTGGGTAAATATTAAATGAAACTTTTACTTGTGTGCATGGGTATCTATGTATGTATGTACATATGTACGAGTATGTACAATATTAAATAAAATTTTAGTAATACATTTTACATACATACATATATTCATATGTAATATATGTATTTATGAATATTATTCAAATATATTAAGTGCTAGTGTAATTTAATAAAATCTAATTATATTTCAAATGTAATATCCATAAACTGAATAAAATTCCCTATGTAATGTAATACCAATTGTCTTTCAATAAAATTTAGAAATTTAATTTTTTATACTAAAATAAAATATTCAAACAGAAAATTTGATTATGAAAGTTTTAATTTAATAAAGCAAATATTTATTACACTCGCATATATAAAACAACAAATTAAAATTAATATTTTTTCATTACATTTTTTTTTTTTTTCAAATGCAGACTTTATCGTTGTCCAGCACATGTAGGTTTACCACCTCCTCCACCGCCACCTGTGTTGCCCATTGATGGTGCATTACCTAGGTATGTGCTAAACTCATTATTAAAAAAAAAATTTAAGAAAATTAATTGAAGATAAGGTAAAACAAAATAAACATAAAATAAAAATATTTTGTTTACAATATAACCTTTATACATAAAACGTGTCACATTTTAAATATGTGTGTATGCATATGACATGAATTTTACGCAAATTTAAATTAAATTTTATACTCTACCACATTTTTGATTTTGATTTTTTTTTTTTTTTTCGTTTTTAACTCAGACTTTAATTTATTTTAATTTTACCTCATAGATTTTATTTTCATAAAATATTTTATACATATGCGTAATAAAAAATAAAAACAACAAAAAATATATAGAAGGATATTTAACCACACAATTCATTACTTGAACGAAAAACAAAAAATAAAATTGTATAACTTTGTAACATTTATTTGTTAAATGTGTAATCTAATGTATAAAAAATTTCTTTTTATAAAGTTTAAATAAAAAGAAAATATAAATAATTTTTCCTCTTTGTGTTCCTTTTTTTTTTATTGTATGAAAATACATTACGTTTATTTTTATCTTTTTCTGTTTTTGATATAAAAATATCGTTTCTAATTAATGTTCTAATGAGCTTTGACACAAATTGCCTTTGGTTATGTAACCACATAGTTGTTTTTCCTTTTCATTTTTTGTGCTAATTTTTTTTTTTTTTGTTTTTTTTTACCATTTAACTTTTTTTATCGTTTCTTAATAATTTTTACCATTCTATTTTCCTCCATAACTGCGCAAGAAAAATCAGCCTTTGAGAATACATGTACTATACAAACACAAACAAAAAATATAAGAGATTTTGTGGAATATAAAAAAAAAAAACATGTAGAAAAACTGAAAACACAATAATTAATAGGATAAAATTCTGTTGCGAAATTTTACCTTTTTTATTTTTTGCATGTTTAAAACGAATAAAGAGAATTTATTGTTATAATGCAGTATATTTCGTAAGCAATTTTCCGAAAAATGCACAATTCATGTATTTTTGGTGTTATACACATACATACATAAATGTTTTCATTCTATTTTCGTTATTAAAATAAACCACTTTTAAAAGTTTATCATCATGAAATTTACATACACATAGCTGTAAGTATATCACTGTGTGTTAAATTATCGAAATTCTTTTTATTTTTTTTTTTATTATAATAATAAAAGGAAAATGAAAAAAAAAGAAAATACTGCAGAATGATTACAGAATCTGAAACCAACGTATAAACCAATATACATATAAATTTACACGTAAATATATACAAATAACTGAATAACCAATCAACTAAATCAAATCAAATTCTGTATTTTATTTTCATTGTATGATACGATAAAGTAGACAACATCCTTTATAGATCGTAAAACAAACATGTATACTTCATAAAATCATCTCTTTACATTTTTGTATTATATTACGAATTATTGATTTGGAGGTTTTTAAAGTATTAAAAGGAGAATTATGTTCTATAATGTAACGAAAAAGTTTTTTTCTTCTTTTTTCCTTTAAATAGAAAATTGCCAATTGATGTAATAAATATCCCATTAAAGTTTTTCACAAATTTTCATCTTTAAAAACAGATTTTTCTGCGAATATGTACATATGTATATCTAACAACCTTTAGAAATGTAAATTGTGTATTTAAAAATATATATAAACAGTACATAACACCACTCAATGTTGTAAAATGTAGTTAAAATATTTAGATAAAAAAAACAACAAGTAAGAAAATAACAATAAAAATGGTATAAATTTAAAATAAAAATAAAAAACAATATTATAGTAACTGTCTATGAACCACATAGTTGAAATAGCAATGAATCACTTTCAATTCCATGATTCCACCCACTAAGCAATACAAAATATTTCCAGTGTGCATTGTGCAGAACTAACACACAATATTGGTATGACATAATTGCACTTTTTACAAGGTTCATAAAATAAAAGACAGATATTTAATTTTATTTTTCCATTTTCTTGTTCAATTCATTTACTTTTTATATGTTTGTATTTACATGATATGTGTGAAAAATCGAATGCATTGGACATTTTCTTCTCCTTCACTGAATAATGATCACAAATCAAGGGAATACATTTTTCAAGAAAATATGTATAGAAATACAACAAAAAGAAAAAAGAAAAAATTTGAAAATACTTCAGTTTATATTTTATCTCGAATTTTTAAACTATGTACATTATTTTTTGCCTCGAATAAAAATATTTGAATTATTTTTTTAATTCACAATTGCATTTAATGCTCATGAAAACCATTTTCCCTTGTAAAAAAAGAGTTAACCACAAGTGGCTATTCTTTTCGAGACAACATGTACGTGCATTACATATTTTGAAATTCTTAAGCATTAAATTGTACTGGAAATTTACAAAAAAAAAAAAAAAATGAAAATTCTGTCAAAGCACTTAATTTATGTTCATAGCACAAAGAAAATTATAAATTATGTTGTCATAACCACAATTACGTAATCCAGTGTAATTAAATTAATTTTATTCCATTAATTAAAAAAAGCAAAATGAAATGAAAATTTTATATTATTTCAAAATAAACTTAATGAAATGATAATTCTACTCTTAAATGAATAATTTAAAAAAAAAAAAACTCTTAAGTAACATTAGTAACTCTCTTATAAAAATAATAAATACATTTTCCACAATATCACTCAAAATAACAATATAAAAAATAGCGTCAAATAAAAGTTAAATAATATTATAAGAAAAACGGATTACATGAAAATATAGCAGATGTAAGTGCTCATGAAAACTTGTATCTTTTTCCTTTATCATTTCTTATATCACATTTATGTATATTTATACCATATGTACCTACATACATACATATACGTTGTATTCATTCATGCATAAGTGCGTACATTTAGCTCAAGATGAAGCAACAGTTCATCTTGTAGATTGGCTTATGGTTGATGTGTTTTTAAATAAATTCAATAAATCAAAAATAATTCTTTGGAAGCTTTTTTCATATCATTTATACATACATATATACATGTATATGTATGTACGCATGTATTATCATATGATTTTAACCAGTCAATATATCATCCTTTAAGCTATTAAATTAAATTTAAAAAACAAAAAAAAAAAACACTATAAACCAAGAAACAAATTTTTAAATTAACTTTGTTATGTAAGGATATCTTAATAACTTAAAATTTCATTATTATTCGTTTAACCATATCAAAGTAATATGTACTAGTTTTGTTTTTTAATTTAAATTTTTTATTTAATAATTTTTCTTATTTTTTATTGGCAAACATCTTGAATTTTTCATACAGTTAATAAAGATCAATTGAAAAGTCCAATTCACTAGTCAATAAGGAAAGTGAACAAACTGAGAAAACAAAAATTAAGAAAAATGCATTAAAAAAATTGAAAAGATGGAAAAATAAGGCATCTGTTTTCTTTTACAAAATAATATGTAATAAAATAAAATGTCAGGAAAAAATGAATGAATTCTTACTTTCTTCACTTTTACCTGCGGATGTTATTTTATTATTTTTATTTTTTCAAGTTCTTTTTTTTTTAACTTTTCAGTTAGTTTGCTCTATAATATTTCGAAAATATAAAATGTAATCAATAATAATTCAATTCTACTGTGAATATAAAACATACATGCACTTACCAAACAATGTAGAAAATAGAAAAATAAATTACAATACACACATTGTATTACTTTACAGTTGTGGTTATATTAAATATAAATTTATAACTCCATAAAATTTTATTTTTTATTTTTTTATTTTTTTAAAATAAAATTACAAATATGTAATATAATAATATTTGAAAGGAAAAAAAAATTGTATTATTGTTGATTCGTGTTCTATTTTTATTTGCTCTATTGTGTTTTCCCCCTTTTATATATTTGGATGCATTAAAAGTTAAATAAAAATTGTATTGTAGATATTATCATATGTATGTTTTTTTTTCCAATATCTTGTTTATGTGAAAGCAATCCCATTTTTTTTTTTTTTTGCAATTTATTTTGTTAAAGACATATTGATTGAACATTCTAAATAAATGAATAAATATAAAGTTATTCGATTGTAAACAAATTTTATGTAAATTTTCTTCTATAAAATAAAATTTAATTTAAATTTAAATTTTATTCTATTTTAATTTTAATGAAATGTACAAAAAAGAAAAAAAAATTATGAATTTAAATGATATGAGGAAATACGAGTATATTTCATTTATAAAGTTGGTAAAAAGAAAATAAATTCCTTAAATTAAATTTAAAATTTAATCTAAAATTATAAAATAGAATTAGATTTAAATTCCTTACGTAGAAATTCAGTTTAAAATTATTTAATAATGTATTATTACTTTATAATTTAAATGTTAATTTAAAAATTGTTGATTTTTTTATGATAAGAAAAATCATTACATGCTATACATGTGACTTATAAAGAAAAAGATTTATTTCCAGTGTTGATTCCTATCGATTAAAAATGATTCCAGAGAAAATACGAAGAAATAAAATATTTACACATGCATACGAATACATAACAAACATACTTCTACATGTGGGAAAGTACATATGTACCTACGTACAAAAAAAAAAAAACGAGTACGAATCATACTCGTTTAACTCCATCAAGTTTTTTTTTCTAAGTACAAATTTTCCCTATTTAAATGTCATGTAAAAATTTAACATTATTGATTTAAATTTTAATGTAAACGATTTTATTCAATTTTGATTTTTTTTTTCTTTTTTTTTTTTTTTTCATAAATACACAAACGAGTACATGTGAAATTTATAATCTAATTTTCAAACTAACATGTACAAACATATGTACATATATGTCATATCATGTCTTCTACTTATGTATGTATACCGCCAAGATTTTCTTAAATCGGAAAATATTTTCTGAATTTTTATAGGTAGATGTAAAGTGTTATTTTCCATTATATGTATTTATTTGCTGTTAGGTTAACATGCATGCTCATATGTATGTGAGAAAATAAAATGAAATAATAAATTATGCATAAATTTGATGTTAAAAAAAAAAAACAAGAACATGTTATTTTCATACTTACATATGTGAAATAATGATTTAATAACACAATAAATTATTTAAATAAGAAAATTAATATTACTGTATTTGAGAATCCTTATTTATTTAAAAGTGTAATTAGGACAACATTAAAAACAATAATTATTTTGGTAGAATAATTTTTTGTCATTTCAAAAATAAAAAACAAAACGAATTTAATATGTTTCATTAAGTATTTTTCATTAGTCTTCTCTTTTCAAGATATTTTGAGAAAATTTCTTTTTTTAGGATTGATTTTTTTTTTTTTTTTTTTAATTATAATGCTATAATTCACATAAAACCTACACTGCATATTATTTTTTAATTATTTATTAATTTTTATTTATTTATAAATTATTAATTATGTTCTTTATAAACGTGATTTCCATACAAAAAAATTGCTTTTCATTAATCTGAATAATATTTTCAATTCAAATGGTATTGGATAAATAAATAAATATATTTTTTTAATGAATTTATTAAGTATTTTTATAAACTTTTGTCCTTATACGAATGTGTACATTATGTAAATATAAAAAATATTCATTATACAAATTTTAGCAATACCTACTTAAATTTATTCATTCAAAATGTTCATTTATTATAACGAAATCACAACAAAATATTTTTTCATGTGTTCTTTTTATAAACACAATGATAACAAAAACTATAAAGTAAACCGCGTACAAAGTGGTACGACATATTGTAAAAATTTAATTTAAAAAAGAAATAAATAAAATTTGTTATGAAAAATGTATATACATACTGTAGGTATGTACATATATTACAGATACTTATCAGTAATTTTCATTTTATAGAACAAAACATGTTAGTTTTGCACGTTCGCATACTTTAACATCATTCGATGAAGCTGCTTCGTTGGGATTGCGGTCATCGGGTCGAATGAGTTCTACTCGAAGTCAAGAACGTTTAATTGGTGGTAAAAAGTCATGCCTAACTACTGGTTCACTTCAGCAACAACAGCAACAACATCAGCAAAAGCAACAACAAATAGCTATAACAGGATTACAAATGCACCAACAGCAACAACAAATTTTGCAACCATCTGCTTATCGACATCTTCACCATCCCCAATCACAACAAGCACAGCCATCAACTATTTCAGCACAATTATTAACACATACTCAACAGCCTCAACACCCATCGCCAATATCACAACAATCATTATCATCTCAACAGAAACCTCCATCTCAATCTTTACCATCATCGTCGTCTCTTTCACTAGGACTACAACAAATGCCATCTGCTCAATTACAGCCGCCGCCACAGCCCCAACCTCAGTCTCAGTTACAGACGGGACATCAAATCCTTGTCGCACCACAGCAACCGCAACCACATCATCCACAGCCAGAAATTGTACTCGTTGAAAAAATTAAAAGAGGCGCCATGAAGACCCAAGCGACCCAGACAGAAGTTTACCTGGGGCGAAAAGGTATGCCCCCACATCACTTATCATTAAGTCCACGTACTATACACAGGGTAAGTTTATGCACCACAAATTTCTATTTATATGAATTTCATTTTTTTTTTCCTTTTTTCCTCATTTGTGGCTTTTTTTATACAAACAAACATCATTCTGTCATGGTTATACCATCTTTTAGGGAAATTTATAGATTGCAGAATATAGTATAAAATAAAATTGTTCTCGCCATTAGGATTTTCTTAAATAAGAATAGAATGAATATAATAACAATTTAATATACTTTTAAAATTATATAATTTAGGTACATACATACATACATATATATTGATGTACATGTGTACACGTTATTGTACCACACATGGTACGTAAAGCCAGATAAAAGCATAAAATTCAGACAAATTCAAAATTATAATTAAAAAGTTTATCATTGATGGTTGTATACGTGTCGAATTTTAAGTACATTTACATTGTTTACACATATGTTTCAATATTTAACATATCAACCAACTTTATATTTCTTAATATTAAATAATAAACACAAAATTCAATTTTTGAACTTTTTAATTTAATTAATTATTTTGATGAAATTTGATATAAACGAAAAAAAAAAATCATTCTATGTATTTTATTACATTAATTTGCTTAATCTAAACATTAAAATGTAAAAATAAAAAAGCGAGCATCTTTCTCCGGAAAATAAAAATGAAATTCACACAAATTCTAATTTCAATATGTAACTATGTTATATTCATATTGTTGAAATTAGGTAAATTATTTATTCTATTGTACAAATATCAAATTATTTCTATTGTATAAATACTACCAATTTATATGAATTAGGTACTAACTCAAGTAAATTTCATTAAATTGGTAACCTAGGAAACATCATTAGCATACATTCATATCGGATGATAACTAATAGTGAATAGATAATCTTAATTTATTTCTAAGAAAAATTATTACATATCTTTTTTTAGTATATTACTGCTCATTTAAGGAAATTTTAATTAATTATAAATAAATGATAATTAATTTTGTACACATGAACACATGTAATATGATAAAATCAAATTAAAATACTATTAGTTTTTTTTTTTTTGAATTTATGTTATTTTGGCATCAAAAACACATTTCATGTGTGCACCATGTAAACTAACATTATCACACGTACAATAGTAAATTAGTATTATTAGAACAGAAATTTTATAATACTAAATAATTAATTCTGTTAACCTTTACTAAAAGTAAGATTAAAATGAAAACAATTTCATCATTTGAGCAGACAAATAAGTCCTATACATACATACATACATATATCGAATTGGATTAAATATCATTACGAATTCAATTATCATTATTATTATTTTTTTAATTGGAAAATCATATTAATTACCTATACATCCTTTTAGAATTATACAATTTTGATATTGTATTCGTTATAGTTTTACATTACCAAACCATTTAATTTAGTCGATTTTTGTTTTTTTTTTTTTTTTTGTACGTACACATGTATAATGTGCCTACTTTGTCGTTGTTGAGTATGATAAAATATTTAAAATATGTACGTATGAATAATAAATAAAATCAATTGTGAATTAATTTTGCACAGATTCGAGATTAAATGAAATTTATTGATTTAATATCAATTTAAAAGCATTTTCCTACCGTTGCATATAAAATTAACGTGCTATAAAATAGAATGTACATATTTACGTACATGCAAACATGACTATGATGGACTCATACCTAAATTATTATTTTTTCGTTTTAACATTTTAATATAATACACGTTTAACAAATAAAGTACATGAATTATTTGAAAAATTTTAAAATAACTTTCATATTCCCAAACACCTAAAAATCACGTAATTCTCTACTAATAAAAACAAAATATATAAATGTAGATGATTTTAAAACTTTTAATTTACTCTACACGGTGCATAAACGTACAGAAATTTTATCCACAGCATAATAATAATAATAATAATTCCTTTAAATAATTATTATAATTTTATATTAGAATTTATGTATGTTGCAGCAATATTGCCACAGTTTAATACAAATGAACGTGACCTGAATTTATTAAATTAAAAAAAAAAAAATCTAATACATAAAATAAAAGTATCTGTGTAAAATCAAAACATTATATTTTTTTTTTGTCAATAATGATTGCAAAAATTTACAATTTTATAAGACCAATTACAAATTTTAAAAATTCTTTGTTTTTTTTTTCAAAAAATCAATAAAATCCAAATCATAAATTTTAATTTGTCCTTATTAAATTATACTTTGATATCAAGAATAACTTAATTTTACCAATGATTTGAAATAATAAAGTTAAATAATATGTATCTACTTATGTTTAATTTATATTTCTATAACCATAATTATGTAAACATTAAACAAGAAGCAAAGATCTCAAAAATATTTTCCTTTTTATTTTTGTTTGGTTGTTTTATAAAATTGACATTGATGTGAGATAATTTATTTATCTATTAAGTTTATACTCATATTTACTTTTCGAAATTTTTTTTTATTAAAATCTGTCGTGAAGGAAAAACATCTTGTATGTATTTAAAAGTTAACGTCTATATACGTACGTTCGTAGATGTATGTATGTAATCAAACTTTTGTCTAGTCACTTGATAAAAATTATGTACATAAATATGTATGAATCATGTTGTCAATGCTTTTACTCTTTCCGAAAATATGTAGTAGCAATTTAAAGTTTTTTTGTATTTGTACGACATTTTTCTCGTTGTTTTTTTTTCTTTTTGTTAACATTTGATATACGTTTAGAAACGAAATTATTTACTTCGACAGAAAAATTTGATTGGATAAGAGGAACAGAATAATATATCTTTACCTACTCGTATTTGTTATATTACAGACTTAATTGAAAAATGATTGATCGCTTATGTAATAGTAATAAAGCACCTACATATGTATATTTATTTCTTACATTTAATACCGAATTTATTTTTTTGCACATAATGAAATCAATATCAATATTAAATATCAAATTAAAACAATTATTAATAATATAATCAATTTTCATACATTAATGAACATATACATATGTGTAATTGAAATTAAATACAAAAACAAAGTAAAACTAAACGATACATTATACCATTTCGTGTAATCCACAATAGTAAGAGTACAGCTTATCATTATAGCTTATTTCAGAATAAATATTTTGTAGTTATATGTATGTACATGTTATTATCTGTCATTAAATTTAATGAATTCAAAAATAATAAAATTATGCTTCATTGTGCTATTATAAAATACATGTTTTAATTTTATAAAATTAAATAATTTTTAATATTCTCAAAAACAATTTTTATATTAACAAATATACATACATATGTATGTGTATAAATGCATTGGTAAAAGTTACTCATTATTCATTATTTTATGTATTCACATGATCATGTCATATTACATTATGATTATAACTGAAAAGTTAATATTTTATGTACTATGAAAATTATTTTATATTTTTTAACTTTATAATTCAAGCGAAAAGAATTTAATATATTAAAAAATATAATAATTCTACTATTAAATATACATATGTATATGGGATAAGTTCAAGTTCAAATTATAAAGGATGTTCAAGCATTTATATAAATACATAAAGGATAAAAATTGTGTACGTAAATATACATTTTATAAATTCATTTCAAGACAAAAATAATAAGCAGATTGAAACGTAATCTGGATATACGTATGTACATATATATATTCATACATACATACATATATTCTGACATATAAATGTACGTATGAATGCTTATTTGAATTTCAAGATAATCATGTACATATAGAAGAATCCAACTTTTCAAAATTTTGTACTATAAAATAGTTGAATTTTCAATCAAAAAAATTGTGTGATATTGCACATAAAAACAAAATAAACGAAATTTTCTTTTAAAAATTTTTAAAAAATTGCTGATGCAAAAACGAACATAACATAATATACCTTGATGTTTATCGAAACATACACGAATACATATTATTGCTTTGTAAAATTTCTTATATTTTTTTTTCTTCCTCTTTCATTTTGTTTTTTCTTGATTAATAAAATTTATATTTTTTGTTGTAACCTTTGAATAAAATCAATAAAATTTTTCTACTCTAAAAAAAAAAAAAACATTTGGTATAACAAAATTTATTTTTAACTTGTTTTTTTGTATTTGTCATGTTTCTATCATTACTGAAAATTTTCAAGGTAAAAATGGTATCACAAGGTGCTCAAACGAATGGAATGTTGAATGGTAGAAAATTAACAAAAAGTTTATCTGAAATGACTGGAACAAAGGGACCAACAATTGATAGCCTCAAACCTGAAGAACAATTATTGTAAAACTCTTGTTATTTAAATCTATTTAAGTTTTTTTTTCACATTTTCAACATACTATATTTTCATTCATATATTTTCTTGTAATAATAAATCAGTACTCCAGAGCATGAACATTTACACCGAACACAATCAGAGGAACCACCTCGTTCACCATCAATGATACCTGTACCAGGACCAGTGTATCCACAACGTTATTTTGGTGAACCAAATCAATCTCGTACATCGTCGCGGACTAGTGATCAACCCACTTCATCGTCATTCGATCATCAAAGTGGACATTCACGAAATCTTTCACAAGATAGTGTTATATCACATCGTTCTTTCACTGATCCCACCTGTATGATGATACCATCGTCATCATCAGCTCAAAGCATTGCAATTGCATCAACGTCAGGGACAACATCAGCAACGAAAATATCTCAGGAAACTCATTTAAATTTTTCCATGGATGGCATTTTACCTGATTCACGCAGTTCATCAAGAACTGGGAGTACAAGCCAAAGAGTACCATCCATTACAAGGGTTGACGTTATCCATGGACTTGACTATGAATCAAATAGTTTACCACGTCGCACTTGTGGTCATCATCGAATTGAAGAATATTTTACACACAGTTTACCACGTCGAGAGCACTATTATCCTCATGAAGTGTGTCGACATGTAACTGAATGCGCTGAGTTACTCAATGGCACTGTCTCTAAATTTCAACGAGAATCTTTATCTCCCGAAAATTTAACTGATTCTGGACAGCTTACGGAAAGAAGGAGAGCATCAATGGTAGCAGATGTAACACCAAAAACACATTCCGCAATGAGACGTCAATCTATGCCTCAATATTTGCATCCTCACCACATACCGCCTCCTTTATTAGCAGATAAAGAAATGAGATCTGAAGATGAAAGTGATCATACTGATGAAAAGTTTGATGAAGAACAAACAAATGAAATAAAATCTGCAAAAATTCAAAAGGAAATTGAACTAGAAGACCAAGAAAACGAAGAGCAGAAAGAAGGTGTTGAACAAGAAGAACAGGAAATCTTTATTGATTTTAAACCTCACATATCACCCACACCAAGTCCTCGTGGACGTAGAAAGAAACTTCAAAAAACGTTATCTGATGGTGAAATTTTGCTTGAAAAACGACAAGACAGTGCTCGTGATAGCATTTTAATAGCATCAGCAAGTGAAGAAGATTTAAAACAGCAAAATGGTGATATTATTACTAAAGAATATCAATATCAAAATATTCCTATAAAAGACGAAGGTATTTGCGATAAACAAAATTTATTAACAATTCCTCCACCATCAGATGCAGATATTAGTCTTCGTTCAAAACGTGATGCTTTTAGGAAAAGATCTATTAGTCTAGAAGATCCATCTGGTATTGAAGAAATTAGATATCCTAAATCTGCTCCACCATCACCATGTCAAGATGAATTATCAGTTCATGTACAATCAACTTACCCATCTAGTGATTCTCTAGCAAATGATTTAACACGTGATCATTCTGATGGTATCTGGAATGAATCACAAGCAACTGTTTTACCAGCCGAAAATAAGTATAACTATATTTTCACAAATATCTTATCATATTATAATGATGTGTATATTTCTGTTTTTTGTAATTTTAAGAGATGAAATATTACCACCCTTATTAACACCATCATCTAGAAGAAAACATTTATTACTTCAACATCAACAAAGAAGTTCAATAGATACAGATGCTCTAGATTTAGAAGAGCAATTTTCATCAGATCAGGTAAATTATTGTTCAATCATTTTCAAATTGAAAATTTAAATGTAGAAAATTATGATATATTAATTAAAAAGTTTCGACATTTTGCTTTTTACTTTTGTGATTTTAATTATACATATTCGCATATATGTATGTACATATGTATACACAGCATACGTGTAATGAAAGGAAGAAAGCTTTACTGTATTTATTTAATACTGATAAAATAAAAATTTCAAACTTTTGCATTATTTTACATATAAGACATACACGAATGATAAGAAAAACTTTTATATTTTACAAATAAATAAATAATAAATTACATGAAAAATGTACAAACTCTATATGCTCAATAAAATTTTCTTATCATTATAACGTTATGTTTTTGGATTATATGTTCAATTATTTGTTAAATCTTCATATGAAGTTCTTTAGGTATAAATTTCGTATAACTCAAGTTTCTTAAACTTTATAAAAGTTTTACATTTACATTTTTTTTTTTTTTTGCTTTTATCGAAAAATAAAATATGTATACAGATATTCTTGTATCAATACATGTACTTGTATCTGTAAACACACTTATTAGTACTTATATGTATGTGTATAAGGTACATTAAAAAAACTGATTGTCATGCATTGAAAAACATTTAAACGTGTTACATACATATGGTACTTATGTACTTGTAATACATATTTTGTTAATATTTTACTCTTTTAATATGAGTATTTATTTTTTATATAATTAAAAAACTTTTTTAAAATTCGTATAACAAATAAAAACGATAAATTTTTTTCTATACTGAATTAAAACTGACTTATATCTTCAAATTCTTTGTAAAATAAAATTCTTAGTAAAGTAATTTTCTAAAATGGTTCTATGAGTATGTACATACATATATGCTTGATGCAATACATACACTTATAATTGTGTTCTTCATCATATAGAAAAATGATCAGAGAAATCATTCAGTCATTCATTCATTTATTCATTCATTCATCGAGTATATACACAATTCTCATTTAACATCTTTTGTATGGAATTTTCTACCCATGTTCTTCCTTTTCAAATTTAGTTTTTACTTATTACATACATATGTATGTACATTCTATATAGGATTTTTTTTTTGTTATTACATTATATAATAAATACATCTAAATATGGACGACGATGACTTAAGAATATCCTTTCAACTTAATTGCCCATGGGTCCAATGGTTTCTCAATAATGATAATAGTTGATGGTTATTACACACATCTGTAAACATTATACATAAGTTTGAGCCTTGAAATTTTTATACAATTTTTACACATTGTATTTTATTTTATTATTTCTTTTTAAGGATATACATATAATGAAAAAAAAATAAAAATAAAAAGAAAAAAAAACTGTTTTTGTGATTCTGTGACAAGACTAAAATAATAAAAATAGACTTAGATAAATGTATACTACTATATAATTTGCAATGGGAATTTAAATTTATCTATGTGTGTGTGTGTGTGTGCGTAAACATATTTTGGTCATATTCATTTTATTGGACTTTTGATGAAATAAATTAATTATGTAATAAAGAAACCAAAATAAACTTAAAAAAGTACAAAAATTGAATTATAATTTAGTTACACAAGCGGAACGATTCTAAGAAAATTCAGATTTATAATATCGCGAAGATATTTATCTCGTTTAAAATATAACAATAAATTTTATTAAAAGACGTTGGCAAGCTTTATTATTAGAAGTAAATTTAATAAAGTTAAAAAAAAAGTAAAAAAAAAAAAAATCAAAACTTATTTTTTTCATGTGATATCTTTATTCCAATGTAATTTTATTATATTATTCATTTTAAAGAATCATTTTTCAGTAAGTATTAAATTTTAGCTGTAGGAGAAACATAAAATCAATACTTAAGTTAAAAATAGTACATACATATGTATGTACATTCTATGTGTATGATACAAATTTATATTTCAATGATAAAAGAAATTCGCTAACATAAAAATAAACTAATCTAAAGTATTCAACTAACCGAAACAATTTCTATTATATTGAAATATCGAAACAAGTTATCTATATAACCATAAATAATGTTTAAGGAACCAATTTTCATAACACACATACCATATAATTCGAAATTGAGGCCTTAACTACGAGTTGGTGTAATAAAGGAAGGAAATCATTTTAAACATATATCTTTTATATTAGAAAGAAAAAAACAAGAAAAAAAAAAGAAACATTTTCGTAAATAGTATTATATTAAGAAAATTCCATCATAAAGAAAATATACACCGAAATAGAAAAAAAAATCTATACTCGTATGTACATACATATGTGGGTTCATAAAATTTGTCTTTTATTCTACGTGATATATAACCATATTTTTATTTTTATAAAAAATATTATATGTAATTTATTTGTATGGATTTAAAAAGGATATTAGACAAAGCTTATTAAATAATTATTATATAGACAAATAAAAGGAAAAATAATTTTGATAACATATTTAATTATCTAATGGCTATAACCAGAAAACCGTATATATAATCTTTCCGTATTCTAATCTTTTTGCTATAACTTATTTAAAATTTTTCTATAAAGATTTTCAAATTTTCTTTACGATCCATGTGACTGTACGACTTACGAGTATTTTAGGTTACACACTTATACACATAATTCTTATAAAACATTTAATTTCTCATTCTTTAAATAAAATGCGAAAAAATGATTTATAATTTTATTATTGTTTTAGATTATAATTTCATTAATTTTACATAATCATTTCGCATTCTACGTTGATTCTAATTAAAAAAAAAAAAGTAATAATAATAAAAATAAAACTCAGCATAACATTTTTATTGTAAATCAGGCTATTACACTAAAGATTAAAAAAGTATTTACTCACTCGTGTTATGTATGTAGTAAAATATTTATTTAGATCATTTTACTTAAAAACATTATAGAATCGAGTATATTATTAAAAATGTGTACAAATGTATGCAATAAAGATTTTTTTTTCATATAAAGCGGTTTTATGTCTTAATTTAAATATGTACATGGTGTATGTACTTGTTTTCTTTTTAAAAAGAAAAAAATAAAACACATGTATTTTTAAACACATAAATTTGTATGCGTTATATACATAAAGGATGTGCAGAAAATTTCAATTATAATGTTAATTCAAGTTAAGTAATGAAAATTTCAAGTTTATTAATCATTCTGATTAAGACTGATTTTAATTATTCACATTCTCCTTTTCTACATACTTTGTATACAAATGTATATATGACAAATGTATGCAAGTAATAATATGTATTTGTGTATATACATAATCAACTTGAAATTTAAAATTAATTTCTATTTCTTATTTAATAATTTCCTTTAAAATTTTATTATGATGATATTGAAAATTTTTTTGGTGTTTTGTTTGTATTTTCATACATTTACATTTTCAATTATATTTTTCAGTCTGTTCCGTATATATCGTCACCTATGCTTAAACCAGCAGCAACCCAAACTTCTATGCAAACATCTCCGCAAATTTCTGATATTACAGCTACAACAGTAATTTCAAGTACCACAACACCCTCAATTGCAGTTACACCATCACTTAGCATTGACGGTGATGAACATGAAGTACCTCTGGCTTTCACCACATCTTCTCGAAGATCTTCTCGAACCCTTTCTCCTGCTCTTCAGGAAAAACGAAAAATTGAACCTTTAATACATACTCATAGTCCTCATAGGTTTGTTGAAATTAAAATTATTTTACAAATACACAATTTCTTAAATTGTACATTGTTTTGTAGACTTTCAGACACTCCAGATATTCCTAAGGCCTTATCGATTGACCAGTTGATTGCGCGAAGTGACTCTGGTCCTAAAAATAACACCGACATATCAGAATGTAGTACGAATACTGATGAATATGCCACTTGCACTGATAATTCAAAACGAGTACCAGGTATGAAGACGTCAACAACTGCTAGCTCATCTACGTCTACACAAGTACCAGGTTTGATTAAATTAGTTCTAACCGTTATTGGCTTGGTGTTGTCCCGTTTAGTGTTAGCCTTTCAATATAAAACCTATTAACTTAAAACTACGCTTAATGTTCAATTAGAAGCTGATAATATATTTATGTATACATAACTACGTACTTATATTACGCAAGACATATACCATAATCTTTGGTGTTGTGCTGAATGGCTTGAGCTAGTCTATTTGCTATCGATGTTTCGATTTGTTTTCGATGTTGAAAACGCTAATTATTTAACATAAAATTTTCATTTTTTGAAATGATAATATTTAGTTTCAGCTCAAAGTTCTCAGACAGCAACACATGATGGTTCATCATTCGAAAGCGCTTCATCACTTTATTCAACAAGAGGAGATGGTCTTTCTGAAGAGGCACCGGTGCCTGAAGAAACGGAACCTAATGAAGAACCAGTGACACCAACCGTAGAAATGAAACCCTCCCCGTCTCATTCTGTGAGTAGTAGTTCTTCTGGTAGCTATAATTTAACAAATCTAACCCGATCAAAGGCGGCTGCCAAAACATCCCCTGTGCGAACGGGTACGGCGCTGAAGTCATCCGTTATGCAGAAGAAGAAACCAGAATCAATATCTGACGATGAGCGCAGCGAAAGACGATATTCTTCATCTGGATACTATGAAAGTCCTCAGGACGAAGAGCATCGAATGGCAGTTAAATACCGTAAAACACGTGACAGAATGGAGGAAGAAAGAAGACGTCGTAAAAATAATATGAAACTCGACATTGAACGAGAAAATCTCAGAGCACTCACATCACCAGTGAAGAAAGCTAGCCAAGTCTATAAGCAAATATCTCCTGAAGATCGTACTGCGATGAACGTTCTTGACGGAGCAAGCCCTAGTAAAACAAAACGATTTAGACCAAAAATTCGTCGTCAGCTTCGAAAATCAAGTCTATCAAGAGAGGAGCCCTTGCCTAAAAAAAGTACTAAAGGAACGAGTACAAGAAGTCCTGAAAAGACGTTTGAACATTCATTAGAACGAAGTGTTGAACGAATTATTGAAAAACCGCAAACAAGCCCGTCCAAATATGAAAAAACTCATTCAAGTCCTAAAGCTCAACCTTCTGATTCTGTCTCTGAAAAGCGTTTAAAAGCTAAATCAATTGAATCTTTACGCTCTGTGTCTCCAGGTTCAGATTCAGTATTCTATAGTGAAGCTGATTTAGTTCCTGATCAACAAGTTCATTGTCTTCATTGTGGTAAAGAAGTTGAAATTGTTACTGCCGCATCTGGATCACAAGATTCGATTGCTGCATTAGAAGAAGATGAACCTGATATTGTTAAACCGCCTGCTGATTTTGCGGACTCTCCTATTACAACCAAAACTTCACAAAGGCTGTATAAAAAAATGGATAAACGATTTCGCTCTGAAGAGCGTCATGGTGATCGCAGACATTATAGAAATAGACAGGAGAATGCTAGAGCAAAGGTATAGAACAGTGTTTTTCGAAAGTTGCATTCTACTAGAAACCCTAAATCGAAATTTAAATTGTAGAGTGAAGAACGAGGTAAAGAGCAATCAACTTCTAGTCCACCAGCACTTCGTCCAGCAGGTTCAAGTCCATGTGTTATGCCAGCTGATTCTACAGAAAGTAGACGTAGTTCAGGAACTGAACTTGATCAAATCATTTATCGTGGTCATTACAGAGTTGGACTTTACACCCGTCTTACAGATAGTGATGTTTGGATTCAATTGGATCATCAAAGTTTTGGTG
Source organism: Anthrax anthrax (assembly GCA_963971155.1). Taxonomy (NCBI): domain Eukaryota; kingdom Metazoa; phylum Arthropoda; class Insecta; order Diptera; family Bombyliidae; genus Anthrax; species Anthrax anthrax. The sequence continues at coordinate 28,444,612 of OZ020119.1, forward strand.
CTTTTCATACGAAAATCTTTTCAAATATTTAATACTATTTTTCTTCTTTGTTTTTCTATTAATGAATTCAGATCGTCATCGTGATCGTCGTGGATCTACAGATTCAGAAAAATCATTTCATCAAAAATATCAAGTGATTTTACATCGTTTAGTTCAACGTAGATGTACACTTGAAATGTATCAAAGACAGAAATCTAATTCTTTTAGTAAGTTCATAATCAAAATTACATATACATATCTATTTTTAATACATTAGTCTAAAAATAGAAATTAAGAGTATGTGCAAAATCTTTGAAAAAGTTGTCTAAATTCCAAGTGGCTAAATTACTTCCAATGAAATTTTAATTTAGCATTTAGCAACACTTTCTGTGCGAGATGGCTAAATTGTTGACAATTTCAGTTTTCACTTTTTCTACATATGTACATATATATTTTTACGTTTCAGATTTCTACACATATGATTTTGAAAATTCAAAAAAAAATCAGATTTAGCTATTTAGGCATTTGGCCACGTTCCGCACACGATCTAAGAATTATCTTTTTATACAATAAAAATAGTATAAACGTACATAAGTACACATAGGTATTTTTGTGGTTCATTGTGTGTATACTCAAATTATAAAGTATTAATTTAAGTTATAAGCCCATCGAACGTACATATCGAATATGTATATACACATACATTATATATGAATAACATGATTAAATTTTGAAATCTTGCCAAAATCTTACACAGTATTAACATCTGTATTTCACTTTCGCTATTTCATTTTTATATTTAGCCATCGATAGATCGGTTTAATTCAGTACTTTTACAGGTTAACAGGTCAAATAGTTTTTAGGACATTTTGTTAATTCAATTATATTGCTTAAGATGCTATAATAATGACGTTTACTAAAATAATAGTTTAACTAAAATTAATTTTCATTTAAATTGAATTTACAATCAATAAAAACAGAAGAAGAAAAAATCAAAAGAAACGTGTAAAATTAAATCACATGGAAAAATTGAGTTTATTAGTAAAATGAATGAAAATCAAAGCAATCGTAAGTATCGACTTTATTTTTCCCTTTTTATTTCTTAATTTAGTTCAAAGTACGTGCAGCTTTAATTTCCAATAGAATATTCTCTACAAATTTGTTTTTTTCCAATACCTAAAAAGATACATATATGTAAATCGATCAATATTATTATGTATTGGTAAATTAAATTGTTCAATTTGAACGTTTAATTTGTGAATGAACAAAAAATGATTTAAAAAAGAACAATTAATTAAATTGTTCTTATTCGATATTCAAATAATTATGTTGATGGTGATGATGATGTAATTGGTTACAAACAGAATGAAATAAGTAATGTACGTGAAATCGTTTGTAAATTTTTATGTTTCACATTCATGCGTTGAATTCGAGAATAATAAAAACTTATTAATTTATGTGCGATTAATTCTGTAATATTTCTTGTTTGAAATTATACGTTAATTACATACTTTTAAAACTGTGTGAAGTTCATTTACATTGTATTATACTAAAAATTAAATTGATTAAAATTCTATACAAAAGAATTTTCTGAAATTAAAATTAATCTTTGCAGTTTAATTAAGACGATTGCGTATTTTTAATAATTATCATAAGTGTTGAAATTATGATCGGTAAAAGCAATTCGTTTAAATTTTTTACTTTAACAACTTGAGTATTTTTTTTTTATTTTATTTATTTTATTTTAATTTAATTTTTATATTTTTTGTATGATTTTAGAATTTTTAGTATCAAATTCAGGCCGAAATAGTTTAAGACGTCGATTAGAAGAAATTATAAAACTAATGTTAATTGTTTGGGCAAGAGAAGGGCAAGCTTTAAAGATAGTTGGTGGACAAAAAGAAAATGGTTATCTTATTCTTTTATTTTATCTTAATTTCTCACTATAATATTGTTCAATTATGTGTGTAATACTAACTATGAATAAATCAATTTAAATAAATATTTAATCAAGCTAATTAAAAAATGTGGTGACTTTTACCGGTATTTTAATTTTCAATTTATTTTCTATTTCATTGTAGAAATTGATAAGACTGTTATTGTTAGTAGTGATTCCGGTGAATTTGGTTTTCGAATACATGGATCAAAACCAGTTGTTGTTGCTGCTATTGAACCAGATACACCGGCAGAAACTTCTGGTCTAGAAGTTGGTGATATCATAATTTCTGTTAATGGAATACCAGTATTAGATAAACATCATACAGAAGTTGTAAAAATTGCACATGCCGGATGTGAAACATTAGAATTAGAGGTAGCACGAACGATTGGTGTATTAATGAATGAACAGCAAGAATCTGCTAGCCCCGCTTTATATACAGGATATTTATGGAGACAAACTGGACAAGCAAAAGGATCACCAAATTCTAGAAAATGGGTACGAAGATGGTTTTGTCTTCGTCCTGATCACTGCCTTTATTATTATAAAACAGATTCTGTAAGTTTAAATAAATTTTCCGACTTTTAGATAATGTTTGTTTTAAAAAGAAATGTAATTTCTAATTGATACTAAAGAAAATATTTTTAATTTCAATTTTAAAGGATACCCAACCAGTTGGTGCTGTTATTTTAACTAATCATACGGTAGAACACTGTTCACATGATGTAGGAAGACCGCATGGCTTTAAAGTCGATTCTGGTGAAGGTATTCCACTATTCCTAGCAGCAGAAACTCAAGAAGCAGCCGATAGATGGGTAGCCGTTATGAGTCATGCTTCAGCACAGGGTGATCCATGGTTAGAAATGAGGTAATTTCTTAAATAATTATTAATTTAAACAACAGCAACAACAAGAGCTAATAATTTTCAGCACACGGAATTTACGACTCCCGCCAAATGGTATTTCTAGACCAGATTGTTTTGGATACCTAATGAAATTGGGAAGTCGTTGGTGTGGCTGGTCAAAACGCTACTGTGTTCTAAAAGATGCTTGCTTATATTTTTATCAAGATGTAAATAGTAAAAATGCTTTCGGTAAATTAAATAGAAAAAAATTATAACTGAAAATTTGATAATTTATCAAAAATCTTTGTCCAATTACTAGGAATGGCATGTTTACAAGGCTATAAGGTTGTTGCAATGTCTAGTAATGCAGCTGGAAGAAAAAACGCTTTTGAAATTATACCACCGGAATCAAAATTAAGACATTATTATTTTAGTGCCGAATCAGATATGGATAAAAAAAGGTAATTACATTTTAAAATTGAAAAATTCTTATAAAGAGTAAGAAAATTAACGAACAAGATTTATAACAAAAATTAATTATTATCATTTTCTAATATGTTACATAGAATCTGCAATTTTATTTTAAAACACAATTTTTTCAAATAATTTTCCTGTGTTACGTACATATGTCATACAGTTTTCTCAATAACAAATTATTACCTCTCATTATGCTATAAATACATAGCAATATTTATAAATATTTAAAGTACAATACTCTGTACCTATTAAATGTTCGAAAATTGATATAAATATAAATTAACAATTTTAATGCAAAAATTATATGAAATACACTTGATCAAATATAACATATATGTATGTTCATAATTACGTCAAAATGTATGTACACATATACTAGAATTCTCGTTTTTCGTAGGAATTTTATTTAAAGATATGATTTACATTTTATACAATTTCATGTTTTAAATTAAAAAAAAAAAAAAAGTTAAACAAATAATTAAAAAAAAAATAAAATATTGTAATCTTATAAATTAATCTATTTTATTAGTCGATTTTTTTTTTAATCTTAATTCTTCCGATGCACTTTCTTCAGTAGATGATGGAGCTGGTGGATTTCTCATTTCATTTATTCGAAACCCAAAAAGTAACAAATTAGAAACAAAATCAAGAAGTCTAAAAGTTAATTCGATTGCTTCCATTATATTTATTCTAAACGAAACAATAAAAAATTTTAAATTATTACACACTCACTTACATTATATACATAATTAATTCGAATATTTTTATACTGACATTTTATTACCATAAAATGTAAATTTTTTAAACGAAATATCACTATTCAATACTAATCACATTATAACAATTAATAATCAAACTAGCTAATTATAAAGGGGGGAATGATAATAATCGTAATTTTCATTTTCAACAACACACACGAACTATATTATAATATTATTTGATACAATATGTGTATATAAAAATGTTTAGAAACATTTTGTACATTGAAAAAAAAAAAATCTTGAATTTGTTATTCTGTAAAAGATTAAATCCTACCATATTATATTTTTCCGACTGATAGAATAAATTTCAAAAATTTTAGTTTTTCCCTAAGACTATGCTATTTTTTTTTTTTTTTTTAATTTTCACATTTAATTAACTTGATGCTGAAATATTGAAGTTATTGTAACGACAATAATGTAAAATACAGTAAAGGTAATAAAAGCGAATAATAAAATTTTTTTCCGAAAAATAAAAACATGATTTAAATTTCTGTTTACAATAGTCTTTATTATATTAAATTGGTATATGTATGTACATTCTTAAATTAAAATAAAATTATCCCAATCTAGGTGTAAATGCTAAACATGACAATTGATCGTCTAATGTACAATAATGTCCACATCTCGTATATGCATATCCGTCTTCTGGTTTCAAGAATTTATCACACTTTTGTTTGGCTGCAGTTGCTTGTAATAAAACAAAACTTCCAAATGTAAAAAGAACAAAAATAAAAGAAAAGAATTTCATGATGTTTGATTTTTAATAATGACTTTTTGTTTTTTTTAATCAAAAATGTTCTTTTAGCTTTAAAGGTAATTTTAACAATTGAACTATGAAATGTCCAAAGAAGTTCTTAATTAATTTTTACTTTTCGGCTGGCTTTTATACTAAAAATCTTCAATTTTAAGAACACATTTATTAACGTAAAACTATTATAGTAATTATAAAATAATTTTGCTTACGTACATAATGTACTTATAATTAACGTATTTTAAAAGAATGGTAAATTACACCTGAATGTGGTATAATATTTAAAAAAATACGTACTGCGATTTTTTCAATTCGATTAATAATTAATTCATTTTTTCATTAACAAAATAAAGAATATTTTGCACCAGAATTGTTTGAACAACAGTTTTTTTTTTTATTTATGTCATAGACTGTCAAGTTTAAGTAAATTCCTTTAAATACACATATTAATAATTTTAATCATTATTATGATATACATATCATGTCGTGTCATATATCAATTTCATTTATAAAATAAACAACATTTTTCGTCATAATTGTTTGAATAATTCATTCAATGTTTAATTATTATTGATATTATTAGCGGTCAAATTTTGGCTTAGAAATAACTCAATTTTTGTAACTATTCTCAAATATCTTAAATATTTCAATTGGAATTCTGTAAATCAGTTTCGATTTATTGTTTAATTAATAACATACGCACATGTGGTAAATTCTTTCAATAATTCGTTCTTTTTTTTTTTATTTTTTTGTTTTTAAATATTATCATTTCAGATGGATATCTGCTTTAGAATACTCTATAGATCGTTGGATAAAGGCTGGGTAACTAAAGATGATGTTAAAGCAAAGTAAAAAAACAACAAAACGTTTAATAAAGCACAAATAAAAAATGCCTATTTTAAATGAATTCGTTTGATTAGGATAATAAGTAAAATTAAAAACGTAACTTGGAAGATTTATAATTTTATTATAATGAAATGTTTGGGGAAAAAAAAATTTTGGATGCCTGTTTAAAAAACCAAATTTTTCTTTTTTAGGATTGTTGATATTAAGAAGCGAGTTATTCGAAAAAAAAAAAAAAAAACAAAAACAAAATGTATAGTGGAATAAGATTTTGTTTAATAAAAATTATTTTAATGTTTTTTTAATTTTAAATTTCAATTACATTTACACAATCGATTTAAAATTTAAAATTTTTGGAAAAAATGCAAAAAAACAAATTAAATTACACTAAACAACAAAATAAGGGTTTAAAACAATTATGTGCCCTTTCAAACAAAAAGGTCTTATGCTAAAATTAAAAAATAAAAATACCTTTTGTAGTTTTAAATTGATGGTAGATGGATTCTAACGTGTTTTATGTTTGTAAATTATAATTACGAAATATGAGTAAAACAAAAAAAAAAAAAATAATAAAAAATAAAAAAGAAGAAAATGCAATTTAAAGTAGAAAATATAAAATTTCGGTCGTTTAGATAGAAAAGAAAAACATACAAATAGAAAATATAAAACAAACTTAAATTTAAACTGATAAATTCATAATTAAATAAATATATGTATATGTATGTATAGATGTTTTCAAATAAACAAAAATGTTGCAAAGACATTAACCATAATATATATATAGAAAAAATAAATGTATGTATGTATGTTGTTGTGAAATAGATTTTAGAATTATTTATAATAATAAGTTATATCGTAAAACGAAAATTGACAACAATAATAATACATAATAAATCGACCACTATTTGATGTTATATAAAAATGTACTAATTTAATTGTTTAGAATGTATTTTACATTCAATATTATTGTAGATCTATAGTTACAAAAGGGGAAAAAAAATTCGTATGTACATATAAGAAAACTATACATACGTGTATGTATAATATTAAAAATATTTTGAGAAATTTTAGGGAAAAATAAATGTGAAATCCAAATTTTTTAATTTTTTTTTCAGTGATTAAGTTCCTCTCTCGATTTGAATTAAAATAGAATATTTGAATTGAATTTTAAATATTTTTTGAAAATATTTCATGTTCAGGTTTTGTATAGTGGGAATACATGCTCTTAAAATAGCGATGTAATACTCATATACAAGTTGTATTGTAGATTTTCAAAAAATCGGGACTTTTTTAAGAACACCTTTTTGACGAATCTCTCCTTTTCGACATACATATAAGAATTTCCTAAAAATTCTTATGATAACTTGGTGGAAGAAATTTTCTTTCTGTCAACTGGAATAGGCCTATAAAACGATCCATTGTAACACTGCATTTCTTCATTCATTTTTATTTAAACCGTGAAGCTAAATTTACCTATTTAAAACACAGTACTAATTACACGAAGTACGTTTCTATATTCTTCCACTATAAAAACTGATGAAAAACCTAACAAAAACGAATTTAAATTCTGTTTGTGAATATTCTCAATACGAAATTTTTCAAAGAATTTTAAATTCAAATTTTGTCATTTCGTAAGCGTCGAATTTACCCGAGTGTCGAATGTTTTTCTATCTACTCAGTTTTTTTTCTTAGAAAATACTTTTTCTATTGTTTACTTTTTTTCGACTTTTACTTATTCAAAAACAACAACAAACTAAAAAAAAAAAAAAAACATAAATAAAATTATGTTTATAAATACATATTTAAAACTAGAGTAAATAAATAATATGTTTTTGATTAATTTTTTAGAAAGGCCTAATTATTGTAAATTGTAAATAATAATGTTCTGATGAACTTATGAAAGCTGAAAAATTCTAAGAGAATATTAGATATTATTGAATTATACTCGTATAAAGAGTAGAACTAGAGAAAATTAAGTAATGATTCATTGAGGATTGAATTTGAAAATGATAAGAAATAATAATTTTTTTTTTTTTTTTTTTTTTTGTCAACAAAGAAGACAAAATTAATTATGTTAATAAAATTTGGAAAAATGTAATTTAATTATAAAAATTTAAAAATAAAATTTATGTAATATAACTGTAGGATTATTTTATAAAAGATACACAAATAAATGCATATACAACAATTATGTGTACATGTATGTATTTATATTTATGTATGTAGATAGAAATTTTGTTGCTGATAAATCATATCAATTTATTATTAAAAACAAAAAAATTATTAATGATAAATATGTAAAAAAAAATTTAATAAAATTATTTGATATAAATAATGTAACACGAATTCTCGTATTTACACACTATATATACACATTTTGTCTTTGAAACAAAATATTAAAACATAAACGGAAAAAAATAATATGTACATATATATACATTATAAAAAAAGTTTTTTTTTTTTTTTTTTTTTTTTTTTTGAAACAAAAGAACAAAACGAAATTACAAAACAGAATATTGTTAGCTTTATAAATTTTACTTAGTGATTATATGTAATGTTAAATATTTAGACGAATTATAAGATAAAAAAAAAAGAAGACAAACAAACAAATTTTAAACAATGTGAACTATGTATAATAAAATGAAGTGCTTTTAAAAAAAAAATTATTAAAATAATAAATTAAATAAATAAAAAGTTAAAAAAAAAAAAGTAAATTTTAATAGGATAAATATAATAATAAATATTTGATATGAATTTATAATTTGATCGTTATTATAGGGTACATTGTAGAATTTTGCACAAATTTTTTTAATTACAAAACAAAGACGAATAATTCTTTTTTTTTTTTTTTTTTTTTTGTTTTTATTCGTTTTATTAAGACGGTTTATATGGTTTCGTTTTAGTATTTACGTACTAAATACATATGTAAAACATCGAATTAATTTATTAATTACAAATATTTGCTTTCCGATTTTCATTTACATTTCTTAAAACTTCAAATCTTCAATAAATCGTAAAAAAACAAAAATTCTCTGTTTTAAGAAGTTTTGAATAATAGACTTTTATTTCAATACTATATTCACTTTAATTCATTTCTAAGTATCATAACATAAAATCAAAATCAAAATAAAATAAGACATTAAAAATACAAATTCAATTAAATAATCATACCTCAAATATGGTATACATTAAAATACAAAAAAATAAAAATAAAAATTATTAATTCAAACACTAAATATATACAGGGTGAATAAGTTTGACATGCTGATCGTTCAGGAGGTAATAAGTTTTAATGAAATTTTGATGAAGCAAAAAATCTTATAAGTAGAAGATGGAAGCAAATTTGACCGCTAAATATCGTAAAAACACCTTGTATCACAATTTTTTGTTTGACTCATTAAGACTTATTAGCAATCGACCGATCAGTGTTATATCAAAGTTAATCACCTTGTATACGTTAAAAATAGTTCATATACAAAAAAGAGTTTACATACGCATTAATTATTAATATTAAAATGCAAAAGGAAAAATATGTAACGTATGTACATATGAAAATAAATTATACAAATTTGAAAAAAGAATTAGAAAATTATTTAAAAGATGATTATTTACATGTTGATTTATATGGTTTTTTTTTTTTATTTATAAAAAAAGATTACAGATGTACATAATATAAATACATATATAAATCAAAGAAAGATATAAAAAATTAAGGATATAAAACAAAAATAAAACAGGACTGTAAAATATACAAATACATACGACCACTACCGTCACTTGATGTATCATCATTATAATCAAATCTAATACTTCACATACATACTTTGTAAATACACGTAAAGATTTAATTATATGTTTCACAGTGTAAATTTTGATCTTTTTAAAACAAAAAATAAGAAATACGAATGACAAGGAGTATAGTCATTTCGAAAATACAAAAAAAAAACGTAATATATGAGTACCAAAAATCAAAAAGTTGATAAAAATAAATAAATAAATAAATGGAAAAATGTGTTAATTTTTTTTTATTACTATGTAAGTACAAAACAGAAGTATATAATTCTTTGCCTGTCTTTTGTTTACATTAAGTTTGAAAAAATATATAAAACAATTTACAAGAAAATTGATTAGGATTTTCTTATTTAGAAGAAACCAGAAATCATTTGTTAATTTCATTCGATTTAATTGCAAAAAAATATTAAACGAAAGCATGTTAAACTTTCATGTAAAACTAAAAATTATTTAATTGAATAATATTATACTTATTAATATAATTATAAATGATAATTTAAAATTATTTTGTTATGCTCAACACTGCCATTACATAAAAGAAGAATATAAATGAATTTCTGTCTAAAAAAAAATCAAAATTAATTATTTTTAATTTTCATTTCAATCCCATAACCCACAACCCCATTAAAACCTATCATAATAGCTACTCATAGAATTAAATTATTTCCCATAAAAATAATTTCGCTGCAGCTATGTTGGAAGATCTTGGACACAACAATATTAATGGAGCAAAATCAAAAAACGCCAAATTTTATGCAAAATTATTTTAGATTTGAAAAAAACCAAAATTGTTTGTAATTTTAGTTCGTAATATTTTTCAAACTTACATGATCGAAGATCACTCAACTTCAAAAAGATCAGTTTTGATTTTTAGTTCAATTTAAATTTTTATTACGTTAAAGATCAACTTTATTTACTTATCTTGATGATTTATTATAAAAAATTGTTTGAAGTCAGTTTAATTATTTACATTTTTTAATTCTAAATGCTAAATAAATCCACAACAAAATAATTTACTCATGTATTTAACACTTTCAACAGGATTCGATTGTATTGTGCAAAATTCAAAATTTTCTCACTATTCCCTCAAATTTCCAATCAAGCAACAGCCATAATGTAAATATAAAAATATATCAAGGCATTACAAACAAAATATATCTGCCGTTTAAAGTTTAAACCTTCTTTTTTCAGGATTTCATGTTTTTTTTTTTGAAACTAAATCAAATAAAATATCAATGCCGACTTTATTGACATGATCACCAAAGCTACACATTTTAAAATTCTATAAATTCATAAACAAATAATGATAAAAATATACCGATTCTTCAAATATCTTTGCATTTCATCAATAACAAAAAACAAGCGTGTATATAAATGTGTACGTCTGTAGTATTTCTATTGTATTTTGTTTCTTTGAAATGCATTTTTTTTAAATCTGATAAAATATTTAAATACGAAATGTATAATTTAGTGTATTTCTATATTTTATTTTCTCTTGTATCAGTAGACAAAATCATTTTAAATATCAGGTATAAGCATTTAAAAATCATATAATTTTGTCTCCGTTTTCTAAATCCTTTATATACATACATCGCTACAATAAATTGTAGTTTTGAATTTTTAATCATCGTCCTCATCAACTTAATTTTGATTAAAACAAAAGTTTTGTTTTTTTTTTTTGTCTTCAAAACAATAATTTTGTCTTTGAGATATTATTCGTCTGTTTGATCAGCAGGCACAAAGTTAAAGATTTAAATCGAACAAAAATTTCAATATTTGATATTAATAGTATTCAAAACCTCTTTGCAAAATGTTTTACTTTCTTCTCATTTTTCGTATACAATACATAATTTAAAAGCAGGGCATGTTGAAAAATACTTCCAGGCCAGTCTATACAAAATTGTTGATTATAAGTTTCGAATTTTGCCAAATGTGCCGTTGTATGTATAATTCGATTTGTTTATATTGCAATCTCAAGTTGATTATAAACAAAATATCATTATAATAATAATAGATCGTTTCAAAGTACAATTTTTAGTTAATCTTTAATCAGCAAAATTTTATTTATCTTTCTTCGACTTTTCTCTACATAATAGTATATGGTGTATATAAACTGTATATATTCATGTATATATGTGAAAGATCTGTTATAATTAATAAAATAAAAATAAAAAATAAAAAAAAATTTAATGTCATTCAACTACATTTCATTTTAAGCGTATAAGATTTAAATAATATTTTTTTTATATTTTGGCTCCCTGGTTGGTCTTTTTTTATATTTAGTTCATAATTCAACTTACATACGTATATAATCAAAAATGTTTTCCATCAATAATAATAATAATAAGCCCACACCATTCTCATTCCATTGTAATTTACCTTCAAATCATTATTATTACGATTGTAATATTAAAGAAAAAAAAAATTAAAAGAAGAAAAAACCAAATCAAATTTTTTTTTCTTATTGTATTCGAAAGTATTATATATTACAACAATACTATATAACACCATCATCATCATCATCGTCATCATCATCATTGTATGCGTCAAATACAAACCGCATTATTATTTGGTCTACAATCAATCTTACTGACTTCAAGATTCTTTACATTTGGTTTTTTGGAGACACAAACTTTTATAAAAAGAAGTAAATGAGAAAATAAAATATAAAGGGTTCATTTTTAGTTTTCATGCCATCAAAATTGTTATCAAGCCAGCAATATCTTTGCACAGATATTATTTTTTATTTACGGTATGTACGTAATACATAAACGTAAGAATGTATTGAAATACCACAGTCCGCAATATAAAATGTAAATATCTCTCTGTAAGTGCTATACAATTTTCACCTGGATGTGTAATTTCAGACGTACATATATCCATTAATTTTAGACTTTGCATACCAACGTACATTATGTACACAACATATATATTTCCATACACTTGTATAAGTGTTAAATATCAATCAGTGTTACGATGGAGTTAACAATACATTTTAAATTGTACAATGAAAAAACCGCAAATATAAAATTGATAAAACAGACATTTTCCGAAACTATAGGTAGGTATATACAATTCCAACACCTTTTTAAATATTACCACATAGAAATATTATTATCATATTATAATACTTTACCTCAAGTTAAAATCATTTTTTTAAATGTAAGAAATAAAACTTCCATCCATAATAATCTACCTACACTTACATTCCACACCTTAAACTACGAATCTGTGCTGCTGCTGGTGCTGCTGGTAATTTTTACAACTGCCATTGCCACTTTACTAGTATCTGGTGTACCAGATTTAATTTTTCTTGGCAAGCAGTATCATCATGGCTTCCTAAAATCCTGAAGTAGCTATACCTTCTCTTACAAAAAACAACTTACAAATGTATGTATGTATGAGTGCATATAGAAATATATAAAAGAAATTCGTTTTTTTATTTTTTATTTTTATTATAACTCTCTTTTTATTACTATTACTACATATATGTAAGTTGAAGTTACCTGAAAACCATTTTAAAAAAGTGTCCAAAGACGTAGATGGTTCAAAACTTTATATTTTCATATATTTCAATTTCAGTTACAAAATAGCATTGATTTTCCTATGAATAAAAATTAATAAAATTTGTAATGCAATGAATTAATTTAAAAAATTTCAAATTTTAAACACATGTACTCGTACATATTTTTCAAATTCGTGTAGAATGTTTATGATCATTTTACTTACTTTACACATGAAATAAAAATTTCGATCGACTTCTCTGGCCATTACTACAGAAGTTAATAAGACAAAAAAAAACCCAATAAAAACAGAGAACACGATTTTTTAAAACCAAAAGAAAAAATACTGTATGTCTGCATACATACCTATGTAACTTTGAAAAAGTAAAAGAAAAACGTTCCAAAGAAAACCGGATACTTTTTATCTCTGTTGCTTTAATCAATCTAACTACATATTATATGTATGTTTTTTATAGTTAAATAACTACATATGCACATATACATATGTTACCTGTATTGGTTTTTTTTTTTTTGCTTTTTTTACAATAATATAACTAAGAATTTTTTTTTTTTTTTCATTTTTCTTTGTTTTTTAACACACTGTGCATAAAAGCAAAAAGCTGTTAACACTATCACATAATGACCAACTTGTTGTATCTCAACCTGAAACCTATGTCTAATGCACGTTTTTTTCTTATAAGGTAAAAAAACCTGAATTCAGAATTTGAACCTCTCTCAGATAAATTTTTGTTGTACCTCAATTCTACTAAAATTTTATTTAGTTAGTTATAGTAAATTCATAGTCTTCATCCATTTGGACTTCAAATTTCAAATTAAACTCTGGACATTAAACGGAAAAAAAAAAAATTGAAATCTGATATTTACTAATTTTGTCTCTTTTCTACAGATAAACTTGAATGTAAAGTAAAAAGACAAAATATGATCGTCATCATCTTAAACTCCATAAGAAATTGAATAATATACCTTTTTCTGTGCCCCCAACAGTGTTGTTGATCAGTCTTAAAAAGTTAATCGTACCTTGAACACCTGTGGAAATGGGAAATTATTTTACGGCGTTTTCTTATTAAATACAATAATGTGTATATTGCATTCTTAGTACTTAAAAGAAAATAAGAAAAAAAAAATAATAATAATAAAATAATAATAATAACAAAACGAGATAACAAAATATAACAATAATCATCCACACAAGTAATGTGATTATGGAACTAAGAAACTTCAGTCAAACAGAAGGTATTTGACTTCTAAAAAACGTTCATTTTTTATCTCTATTCACCTTATTTGAATGATATCTAGAGTAAACGGTGTAAGACTACCTGAGAAGCTGGTTTTTGGTAGCGTCGTCATCATCTACTACTACCGTCTAACATTAAAAAATGTATAATTTTTCTTTTTAGTTCGTTTAACAAGCAAAAATGTAATAGACATTAAGTTGAATTATTATTTTGTTTCTACTGTATTTATGAAATTCACAATATAACAAATTTTAAAAATTTTTAATAATATTTTTTTCTTTCTATTAATTTATTTACGGTTTTTGTGACACTATTCGTGCAATAAAATAAATAATCAAAGTGAATATAAACAATAAAAATTTAAAAAAAAAAATCAAATGAATTAATAAAATTTCTAATTTAGTACACATATTAAAATTAAGATAAATTTTTCAATAAATTCCACTAAGTTTATAATTATTTAAGTGGGAATGAAACATTTTTTTTTTTTAAAGTGATTTTCATCCACATAAGTAAAACTTGTTTTTCAATGTCACTATTGAATAAATTTTTTGAATATCTACTAACATAATGAATATATTGATTTATAAAAAAAAAAAAAAAATTAATAAATTTATTATTTGTTTGATGAGAAAAATTCTTAGTTAACTTTTTAACGTACTTACGAAAAATAAAAAAATAAAAAATAAACATTACTAAAAGCTTATAAATATTAAAAAACTAAAAAAAAAAAAACAAAATAATGTGTAAATAAACAAAACGAAAAGGAAATAGTGTTAAAAAGAAAATAAAAACACTAATGTTAATTTAAAAGTGGTAGCAAAAGGAAAAAAAATAAAAGAAAAATACAAAAAAGAACAACATTTCAGGTGTTTGTTAAACCGAAATAATCGCGTCGAGTTCACAGTATGATGCCATATTTTAGGATACCGTTTTACTTCTTGTAGAATAAAACATTATGTGAATGGCATTTTTAACTTCATATACCTACATCAATAACAGTACATGTATACAATTATATGGATATAACGATGTACTAAAAATAAAAATTAAAAAAAAAAAAATAGTAATAAAAAAATTATTTGTGCAAATATTTTATAATTTTTCAAATTTATTTTATAATTTAATTTAAATTCTAAGTTCATTTTAAATGAAAAATTTCGGATAAAAATGAACAAACATCATATGTTAAAAAATGATGTCGAAAAAAAAATAATATTTTATAGTGATAATAAAACTTTTTGAAAAATCATCTTTACACACTTGTGATTATATGGATTACATTACATTTGGAATAATAAAATATTTGGAATTTTTTACAAATTTTCATACTTTACTTTGAAAAGGTAAGATTTATATGAAAGAAAAAATATTCATACATTTTAAATGCGTTTAAAAGTACATATATGTATGTATGTCAGCATATTTTTATTCACAATCTATAGGTGTCCATTTTTACGGCCTACAACTGTAATGTTAAAACATTAATTTCATTTAATATTTTTACAATCATAATTAAAATGCATTAAAATGCAAAATCGCAATAGAATAAAGAAAATTAAATAAAAATAAATTTTCAATTTTTAATAATGAAATGGTTCGTTATTTTAAAAATAATAGATTTTTCATATTATTATAATGAAAAATCCGTTTTTGCATAACGAATTTAAACCACGTTTAAACTATATAAACTTATTAAATTTATCTGAACAAATATTTTATTTTATTTTCTTTTATTTTTTGTATTTTTTTTATATTTTTTAAATAATAATAATAAAAATAATTTTATTCATTATTTTTTAGATTGTTACATAAAATAAAATTATAAGGCCATATGATGAACATAAAATTTAATATTAAGAAAATACAACTAAAATTAACTTTTTTATTATAATAACTGTATATAAAAAAATGAAAAAACACTAAAACTACATTAAATTTTTTTTTTTTTTATAATTTATACATACATAAACATTTACACGATCATACAAATAAAACATATAAATATTAAATTGAATTGAATTTTAAATTTTATGATTTTAGCTTCTAAATAGGTTTTTAAATTGGTGGCACTAATCCTTTTAAATGTTATTACAATTATGTATGTATTATTTTTCTTTTATTTAATTTTTTGTTTTTAGTAGTACTTTTCATAATTAAGAGCCTTTACATGCATTTTCAATGAAAATTAATAACTTTACAATAAAAAAAAAAAAAACGAGTAATAATTATTGCGTATCATAATACATATGATTATACCTTCGTGTTGCATTTATGTAAAAAGAAAAAAAAAATTTAATGATTGTATATACTACAATTTTATTCATTAAAAAATTTTATGCATTTAATGCAATTTACTTGTAGTAAATGCGAAACCTTCAGAATTTGTATACACATTTTTTTTTTCTTTTCTATCTTCAATTACTTGATTACAAAATTACAATTATGAATTATAAAATTTCAGTTTATTAGAGGCAAATTAAAATGATGTCTATCAAATGAACACGATTTTGTTTACAATATCTGTCCATATATGAGATACTGTATCTAAGATATGTATAATGATTTAAACTTGGAATACATCTCATCAAAACTCTTACATACATTCACGTAGCTTTGATTTAAATAAAAATTAATTCATTTTCAAAACAATTATGTATAGAATACTAATTAAAATTGAATACATGCATAAATATATAATTACTTATGTATTATTTAAGCTTAGCGAAATACATAATAATAAAGGAATATATTTTTTTGTTCTTTATTTCTATTTTTTCTTAAAATATGAATATTTTTATTATCTTTATTATGTATATATCAGCATTTTAATTAGTTAATTTGTTGCGTGCTACTATAATTATGATTTAAATTAAAATCATTATAATTATAAACTGTATGTAAAACAGTCAAGTATAACAATTCGATATGTGAGAAAATGGGAATATAAGATGTTGATTAAAAAAAAAAAAATGTTCAATTCAGTAGTTGAATGCTAACACCTCCTCTTCAATTCAAACACCTACGATTATGATATTTCATTTTAATTTTTCTTTTGTATTTTTGTTTTTTTTTTTTTTTTTTTTTTTTGTTTTTCTTCTCTTTATGTTATTACAAATATTTGAATTAGTTTAAATTTTAAATCATTATTATTTTTGTTTTATATTTGTTATTATTATTTATTTCATTCATTTTTGTTATTATTTTTATTATTTATTCATTAATTCAATGGTTATTTTCATGTAAATTACTTTTCCACTTGAAGTATTTACTCATATTCCGTATATATGCATATCGAAACGGTTGGATAATTTTAAATGTTGTACAAGAAGTAGGTATTTTATTTGTATACATGTAGGTGTTATGTGTAGTTTAATGAAATCATAAGTCCATGGCCTCTTGTCAGATTCGAATGAAATAAATAAAAAAAAAAAAAAAAACACAAAAAGATTAAATAGCAATGGTTCAAATTACGGAAGCTATATTTATAAGTTACTTGGCTACCTAGTATTATGTGTATAGAACCGTATGCACAAAATGCCCATATACTTATTTTGTGAATAATATAAAATGCCACTTTTTTTTTATTATTCCATTACAAATTACAAAATAAAAGAACTGCTGAAAACAAATATGGTAAATTTAGATGATACAAAAGCAATTTTCAGTAGCTTTTTGCAAATATTAACTGACATGTCTGTAAATTATTTCAGCTCAAACTTAAATCTTTTATGCAATTTTGCATGAATATGAACAATTTCATAATATGTAGTATTTTATAATTTATATACATACATATGTACATATTGTTTGTAACTCTGACACTGAAATCAAATCAGATATCATTTATATTTTTCTTTATTTATTATACACAATATTTCTTGTTTTTATTTATTTTTATTGCAGAATTGTGTGTACATACACACATATGTAGTTTGAAATGAAAGACAGAAGCTGTAAAAATATTATTGCATTTTTATGTTAATTCAATTACAATCGTGTCTATTCATAACGCCTACATATTAAATTTGAATTGTTTAAAAAAAAAAAAAATTCAAACTAAAAATTAAATAAATACAAAATATATAACATTTTAAGTTGAAAAAAAGTAGTAAAAATAAATACAATATGTATACACATTTAGATTGCTTCTAAGACGAAAATACATTTTTCAATTTTATAGTTAGAATAGCATTTTTTAAACATTTTATTACCTTCAACAAAATATAGAAAAATTTTCGTTTTTGTTGTAAATAAACATACATACGTGAATTTAAATCTCAAACATGCACTTTATTATTTGCATTAAAATTTATCAGTAAATTACAAATTATCTACATCGAATGCATATTAAAGGCGTATATATAGTATGTACACTTTTATTTTGTGTTACAAAACAAATTGTAAATTTTAATTTCAGAAAAATTGAAAAAAAAAAATAAAATTTTAGATTTAAAAATTTTTAAAAATTTTTACTTTTGTTCATAGAAATGTAGGTTGCTTTAAAAGTCTCGAAATAACAAAGTAATTTGTAAACGAAGCTTTTTTTGATAAAGCCCCTTAGAAGGTCATATAATTTTTTTCAGATTTTTGAAAATCATTCACAAACTCAACTATAAATCCCTTTTTTCTAACTTACATAAAATTTGGCAACAGGGCATTTTGTACCAAACAAAACATTAGTAATAAAAAAAAATAGTACCTATTAATTTTAGCACAATTCCAATTTGAAGTTTTCTCAAATTAAAGTTTCAATGAATAACAAAAGTAAACTATAGAAGCAACATAATTCTTTAGCTCTACATTTATTGATTCTGTTTTGAGTATTTTATTTGATTATTTCATTTTATTTTCCATTTTATATTTCAAACATTTCTGTAAAAAGAATAACATATTCAAATTATTATGCTAATGTGAAGAAGAAATGTATAGAAAAAACAAAACATTTTTTCAGATACATACTTAATTGTCTGTCTAATAAAAAATAAACGTTTATTTCAACTACACACATGTACATACATATGTACGAACTTGTCAATGTATGTACATATATGTACGTACAATGCCTGTGCTTATCTTTTAGGTTTTCTCAATACGTGAATAAAATCTTGTGTGATTGAAACACAATTTATGTATGTATGTGTTTGAATATTTTACAATATTTCACACTGTTTCATATCATCATGTAGTACACTGTGTTTGTGTACGTAAATATATTTTTTTATTTTTTTAAATTTTTTTTTTTTTTTGATAAACTTTATACTGTATATTGTTTTAGCTTTTAATTTTTTTCCATTTTTTTTTTTTTTAATAATACGTTGGTTTGGTACTCTTAGATTTAAGTCTTAACTATATTTTAACATAATTTACGTTAATTGTGCCTTTAGTGTTAATTAATGTTAATCATTTTGATACCTGCATTAATTATATTTTTTTTATTATTGTTACTTTTCGGTTAGTTCCCATTTATTGATTTTGTTTTTACTTAACTTTGAATATGTATTTTTCAAAACTTTTGTTTAGAGATCTTTTCAAACATGTAAAAACTAAAACAGAACAAAAAAATAAGGTATAACGAATACCACAACTGGAATTAGTAATTAAAAAAAAAATTTTCCAAAGATACACATCGGGTACAAAAGTTGATGTGATAATTCTGATGATGAATACATATGTATAATTTCTTAGATAAAAACAGAATTTAATACAAGAAAAATAAAAAAAATGATAATTATTATCAGTTTTTTAAAACACATACATATGTACGATCTTGCCGTATACTATATGCCATGCCATATGGCTTGAGTATATGTATAGTAATGTAGGCAATTCTTTTAGTATGTGTTAATATAAACATGATGATAAAGTTATGATAATAAATAAAAAATAAGATGATAATGATAATGATGATTAAAATTGATAAGTGTAATTTGAGTACGACTACGTGTATAACAAAACATATGTAAAAACAAAATGAAATGTTTTTGTGATCAAAATTCTTAATTGTTTTTATTATAAATAATAATTTGAAGAAAAACGAAAAAAAAAAAAAAAAACAAATAAACAAGTATTGTAAAATGAATAAATAAAGTTGCATTAAATTATTATGAGATGACTTCACAGTAGTAGGTCGACACAATTTAACTAATTAAAATAAACATGAATATATTGCCCATGTGTGTTCATGTGCATGTTTGTATCTTTCTGTAATCTAAATGTATTTCAGATAAGGTAAAAAATGGAAAAAACGACGAAATTAAACAGGTGAATCCTAAAAAATCGAGTAATAAAAATTAATAAGTAAAATTCATTTCAATTCATTTGTTTATTTGAAGATTTTCCTAATATGATAAATTAATTTTAATCAAAAAATATTGAAATTATTTAATTAATTATAAATGAGTTATGAAATTAAGTGCAAAATCGTGTTGAAACAGTCGTCCATTTCTTTTATTAGAATTCAATTGAAACGATAGATTGAATCGGATTAAGATTACTTTAATTTAAAATACGTTTATTTACATATGTACGTATAAAAACATCTTATAAGAAAAATATTTATTTTATGATTTGCAGTTTTCCACATTCATAGTTTCATTTTTCTATACATTATCAGAGTATTATTTTTCCTTATTTATTTTTGATTTCATTTAAAATAATTTAAATTTTTCATTCTATCTCTTTATTTTCATATTTAACTTTTGTTTTTCATAAATGTTATAAAAATATGCCTTTTTCGTTACATACATACATACATATGTACATACGTACATACATGCGTATATGCATGTGTATAAATTCGAAGTCATCGTTTATTTCTTTTGAATCTTTTGTTGTCTTTTTTATAACTTTTTATTATACAAATAAATTTTTATAAATAAGCGAAAAGTTACAATTCAGCAGACACAAATATAAACAAACCATAATAAACAATGTTTATACTTAACGTAGATATATTTCATATACATATGTTTTATTTATACCGAAAGTACATGAGTTTGTATACAAATGTGAAATTGTGAGATATTATATTTACATTTATTTTATTTCGTGAATCTTCTTCAAAATAAAAATATAAGAATTTTATTTTCAGTTTATTTTTTGTAAATATACACCTATATGTATACATACATATATAACCATACATATAAGTGTATGTACACAATTATAAAGTACGTATGTACATTGTAAACTTTATTGAATGAAATAGAATATTCAGTTCACTATACATAGAATGTACATATGTATATATATATATACTTACAAATTATTTATTACATACATGTACATTATATGGATGTGTATAAAGTCACAGGATATTGTTAAAAGAGAAAAAAACAACTAGAATGGAAGAAAGAAAAACAAACTGAAGAATTAAAAACAAAATGTAGATGTTTATTCAAGAAAAGAGTTTACTTATGGACAATGTACACATTCCACACATGTCTGTATACTCGTATATGTACGTAGCAGAGTAAAAGATAAAAGGATTCTAAAAGTCCATTGCAAATAAAGTATCCTCAATTGTATACAATGTATTTACATACATATGTGGATTTTATACTATAAGATGATTTTTATGTTGACCTTAGATGATTTTGTTTTTTGTGCCCAAAATAGTGTGTGTTTTATTTATTTATTTATTTATTATATTTTTCCTTGTTAAGTTAAACAAATCTTTATGAAACACACCATAAAACACAAAGAGGTTAATAAGAAATATTTGCTTTGTTTTTTTTTTTACCCAAAATAAAATCGATATGTTTTTGAAAATTTCTTATTTTGAAGATTATTGAAAAATTTTCAAACATTCGGCACCTAGATTTTGTGTATAGACTATAGCTAATTGTATTAATATATATTATAATTGTATTATTTTCCTTTATGTTATTAAATTGATAAATTAAAATTTTAAAAAATTTCTTTTTTATAATTTATAATTTCACTTTATTAAATATAGGTATCTAAAACCTAATAATCTGTTTTATATTTTGTCAGAGTATTAGTACATACATACATACAAGTGGTATGTACATATAATCATGTACACATGTACATATAATGCAGTAAAGTAGATTATAGATAAGAAAATGTGATATCGTTATACACGAAATATGTACGTACGTACATAAATATATCAGACAGCAACAAAACGAAAATAATATTTTACACACACTATATAGTATATGATTATATATAGTTTAAAATACATGTCTAACAATAAAATTCGATCTACTATACATGCAGTATGTATGAATAAATATATAATGCATACCTAAAATACAACAATTTGGTTACAGAAGAAGATTAAAAATTAAAAATAAAATTGACTTTATAACAAAAAAAAAACTACCAATATAAGAAAAAAAACGACTTAAGATCTTTGATAATCCACTGTATAAAAGAAATGAACCATGAAACGAAATATCTTCAGGGTCTTGTTTTATGTACGTATGTATACCATGGATACATATTTGTACATTTACTTATATACATATTTATACGTGTATACACACAATGGTTTGGTATGCAAGATAAGAAAAAAGAAGTGTAGAAAATAAAACTAAAAATATAAAAAGAAACGTATTAGCTACATTATTATTATTATTATTATTATTTATAAAAAGAAAAAAAAAACAACGTGTGCTACCACTACAATAAAAATAATAATAATAGTAATAACATTAAGAGGAATGAACGAATACGAGGAACATAATAAGTGAAGTTTTGATGTTGCTATATAAACGTAACAACACAACGTTATAAACATTTTATTTTTCCATCTATAATAATGAAGATAAAAATGGGCATACATACGATTTGTAAATATGTACAAATGTATTTGTTTTGAAGCTTTTCTAATAATAAATGGAAGACATTTTGTAGCTAGCTTGTATACACATTTGTATATGGCTAGTATTATCTGTACCTATGCCACTTTATATCTAATGAAGGTACATTTTGTATCTTAAAATTGAAAACAGGAAGAAAAGAATAATCATCAAGAACCTATTAAAGTACATTCAAAGTAAATTTGAACCAAACTACCATGTATTTTCTATATGCATACATAAATATACATACGTTCATATGCATGTAACTACCATATATTTCTTTTTTATATGCGATAGCAACACAGGTACGAATATATCTTGATACTTCAATACATCTTTGAAATTAAAAAAAACCAAAAAAAAAAACATCCACAATAAATTCCAACAGATTCACTAAGATTATTTCTTCGTCTCTACGTTTAATTTTGTTACTTTTCTATATAGTGGATATTGAAAACCTCTATCTTAAATTTCTTTTCCAGATGGAAGACATGCCTGTTTTTTAAACCTACAACCAAATAACATCTAACAAAAAAGCTATTGAAGACTAGACTTAAAAATTTAACATTTAAATGATCAAACTGAGTTAAGTTTACAATCTGATCGAATTTTATCATAGGTATTCATTTTTGTTTTTTCTTGAGTGTGTTAAATACAAATTTTTAAAATACACAGATATTATTTTTAGTGAGCCATTATGCCTTAAAATTTGATAATAGTCAAATGTTTATAATTAAAAATGACGCTTTATCTTACACATTCTTTATCTACTTGAAGTCTTGAATACATCTGATGTAACTTTATTCAGTAAAAAACAAAAGATAGTTATATTAATTATAATTATCTTTATTTTGAGATTTGGAAATGATTCTCGAATACTGTATTCATACAGTAAATTTCACAGTAAAAGGAAATTTTGAAGTAAATGTTTGCAAAACATTTAATTTTACTGTTTCATTATTTATTTAATAATGTAATAAGATTATTGCTGTTTTTTTACCTCGTCATGTTTGTTTTTACAGTTTGATAATTTTAATGAACTTTAAATAGCACATAAATTAAATTTTCAGTTTTATAATAAAATGAGCAAATAAACAATAGTAAATCATTCTGATTAAAATTTTCCTAGAAATATTTTTTAAGTTTAATTTAAATCTTGTATTTCAGATTCATTTTGATACGTATTAAAAATGCCAACAGAAGGTTCATCTGTGATTGAAGATCGTGCTTTACCATTAGTACGATCGTCACGTATCGATCAGTTCCTACAAACACCAACAGGTACATCAGTATCATCTTCAACAACTTCATCAAATATTCCAGGTACTGGTAGTGGTAATAATGTTGGTAGTAGTAATTCAATACGTAGCTCATCTGGTGGACGATCATGTCCATCCACATCAAATACTTCTAATTATGAGACGGCTCAAATGACATATCAACACCATTTAACAGCTGGAATATTAAATTCAACTCCACAACATCATCACAGAGAAACATCTGCATTTGTACCTGTTTTACCATCAAGAAGTTTACGTGGTCCATCAATATATTCTGGTATAATGGATGGATCTGATCAATTGGGAAAAGATGGTGTATCGGCGGCATCAAAACGAGGATCTAGTTATGAACTAATTGCAATGATGGCCGATAAAAGAAAAGAATTAGCCTTGAGAGAAGCAGCTGCAATGTTAATGCCTCGAGCTGGTGTTAATCCAGCAACGCAAGGTCCAGCACCACCACCCTCTATATATCCACCACCAGCAGCATTTCTTGGTGGTCCTGGACCATCGCCAACTGGGCCTGGAACATTTGCATTTCCTCCTGCGGCAGCTAGTCTTTTTCCACCAGGAGTTCCTCCTGGCATGCATGCTGGTCTGGACCGAAGATTGTTAAGGGCACCTGGACGTGCATCACGTCCGAAAAAGCAATTTATATGTAAATTTTGTAATCGACAATTTACAAAATCATACAATCTTTTAATACATGAACGTACCCATACCGATGAACGGCCGTATTCTTGTGATATTTGCGGTAAAGCATTTCGAAGACAGGATCATTTAAGAGATCACAGGTAAATATTTAATATTTATTTAGAATATTAATTTATATAAAAATATTTCGAAAATTAAAAGAACCAGTTTACATTTGATTTTTCAATCAAAAGACTAACATTGATTTATTATTATACACATAAATCATCCAATGTAGCGTTAAAACTTTTCTGTCGATATCCATTAAAGTTTTACGTGATTACTATAGTCAAAACCTGAAATTCGATTTATATTTCCAAATCTTTGAATCGAAAAACTTTATTATAAAAGTTTATTTATTTTTTTTTTTTCAAGCACATGAAATCGAAAAATTTATAATGTAAAATCTCCTTTCCAAAATTACAATTTTACATTATAAATACATGCGTATGTATATGAGTATAAAATGTGTTATCATTTATTGTAAACGAATATAAAATGTAAAACATTCGTGTGCCTTTGATTTCCCTCTAAATGAGAAAAGGTAATGAAAACAGAAAAAAAAAAAAAAAAATACATATTTTTTAAATATGTATACCTGTATTCAGAAGTCTAACCTCAGTTTTCAGTTTAACATGTACTTCGTTTTTTTCGAGATGTCGTTCACTTTTTATTTTGAAATAATTAATGCCATAAATTATTCGGTGGCTATCTTAATTAACGTTAACATAATGTAGGTTTAAGACAAGACAGAAAAATGTTGAAAAAATGTTTAAAAAAAACAAAAATAATGAAAAAAAAAAACAGTAAAAACAGTTAACGATATTAAAGTGAGTTTATTAAAATCGTTTGTGAAAGAAGATCTTTACGTGCTTTTACCACTAACATTTAAAATCGTTGTATCATATGCATGTACTCGTCCGTATAATATTAATACATATATTATTCGAATATGTAAAAATCTAAAAGTTAATGTTGTCATATTCTGGTATTTTACTGAACGACACTTTAAACATTGATTTGAGAGACCATTATCATCATCACCAGCATCATCGTCATTATCGTTGCTTTTTTAGAATTTCCATTAAGAAGTAGTGGACATCTATCTCGTCAAGTGGAAAAAAAATTTGGTTTTTTTAACAAACAAATTTTTTTATTTATTTTATTTCCCTTTCATCGTGTTGTTTTTCTTCATTTTTTTAAATATTATACAAACAAATATTAAAGAACATTTTAACGTTCATCTTTCTCATTGCAAATCTTTTTGAATACAAAACAAACAAAATTTCTTAAAATGATAAAAACAAAAAGCAAATCCATAGAATTTACCTTATAAGAATTCCCTGTATAAAAATTTACTTGTTTATTCCTTAAAAAGTAAAGGGAAAAACGAAAACACTTGACTCTTTTTAAATCAAGCATGAACATATTCCTGAATGTATTATTCATAATGATGTACAAAAAGCTATACATGATGTTTCTATGTATCTGTAGTACACTTTACATGATTAAGAGAAAAAATTCTTATGCATAATATGATCTACGAGATCTTATTTTGTTGTATTCTTTCATGAATGTGTATATTTCGTTCACGTGCATTTAAATGTATGCCCACTATAAAGAAAAATTTAACAAAAATTCAACAGGTACAAAACCAAAGAACTTAACACGAATACACTTTAAAATATGTGTGTATATGTATACATGAAATTACTAAAGATTGCTGGTGAAGGTCTCTTTGGATTTTATTTCTACTTTTTTCTGTTTGTTTTTTTTTTTTTCTATATTTTTTTTTCTTTCTGTATTATGTATTCCATGCCCTCCCGTTCTTCACTCTTTATTTATTTTTATTTTCTTATTTTTTTATTTTATTTTACTTTACTTTTGAAAGTAATTGCATTTAATTCTTCGATAATTACAAGATTGATCGAAAAAACGCATTTCGCTACGATCGTTTCTATGGCATGAACACATTCCTATTCCTTTATACATATCCGAGACTGATTTTTATAAAATTCTAAAAAAACATTTCTTAACATCCAAAGTTGATCTTGTTTTATAATCAAGTTCCAGATATAACAACATCTAGATGGTAATATTGCTAATATATACGATACTATGTATGTACTTGCCATTAAAATACATATGAATTACGTATTTTACATGAAGGCGAAATGTATTTTTTGACAAAATTTGATTCAAAATTAAGTATTTGCAGAAAAAACTATATGTTTTCGAAGGCGATTTCGTTCCTTTAATTTTTCTTTGAAAATCGTAAAAAAAATTCAATTTATGATCCACGGTGTTGTTGCCATTTTATATAATGAAAATTTTGTGCTCTCGTTTTAACATCATTGTGCACGATACAAATTCACTCCCTTTAATAGATCGATCAATATTTTCGCAAAAAAAAGACCCTAAAATAGTAATTGTTCATGGTGTACTGAATGTTGCATACAATGCATTTATTGTATACGTACAAATTATACACATACCCACATATATGAACATGCATGTATATAAATTGAAAAAGTACAGTAAAGGAAAAAAAAACGTTTTTATATAAATGGTATTATTTAAATGTATACAATATTTTTCAACCGAGAAAAATTGATTTTGTATGCCATGTGATTCTTGATTGTTGCACACACATATTTACATACATGTGTAAGGTACATACAATTCTTGCATAAATTTGATGTGTACTACAATTTCCCTCTAAGGATGTTCTCAATATTTTTACATTTATATGTTTAAAAATAAAGCAGATATTTTAAATATTTCTATGTATTGAAATTTGTTTACCCTCCGTTTGTATGTTACGACATTATATTTCATTTTTTTACTCTTTCTTCAATAATCATTAGGTTAGAATATAGTAATAACGATAATTATATTTTTCGTTTTGTAACTATAAAAATCCCCCTTCATAGAGTATTTTGCGCAATTATTATGAATTTGTGAGTTTTTATTCTGAAAAATACCTAAAGCTGTTCAATAAGCTTAAAGTATATTATTTTCCATTGCGATTATAGTGGAACGTGAAATATCTATATAGAAAATAGGAATTTTTATGGTTGTGTTATCATATTTTAGATTTAGATTGGAATAAGTACAAAAATTAAATAGGCATGTATGTATCCTTTTTCTATTGACTTGACTGTTTGTATCTTGTATCTTGGTACATAGAAAAATTTCTTTAATTAAAATACACCTTTATTGAAATATATTATGTACAAATACGAATTTATGTATGAATGCGGTTAATTCATCAAGGATATAATGTAATTACTTAAGTAGATAATTTACTGATATTATAAGAGGAAAACAAAATGAAGTAAATGGTTTAAGGTAATGCAATAACATGAACTACTGTATTATTATTTACTCAAATTACTCTGAAAAAATTCATATAATCATTATCATTATAGTTTTATAATCTATGGTATTTCAAAATTAATGTAATAAAAATAAAATACTATCTTACAAATCATCATGCAGCATTCATGTATATGTATATGTAGGTAAAAAGTTGAATTTAAAAAAATATAATAAATCATACTTGCATCACTATGCACAAAGTGATAATAAATTTTGACTGTTTTTGATCGAATTGATTGTAATCATGTGTATGTGTAAGAATGCATCTCCAATACACGCAATATAAAACTTTATACGAACGCAAAAAAAAAAAATTTCAAGCCATTTACATAACCGCAAAAATCAATTTTTTTTTATTACACTTTCAACGTTGTTAATATGAATAAATATGTAATCTGATCATACGCATACAGTAAAAAACAAATCAATTCAAAATACCAATTGAAAAATAAAAATATGTATATGCATATACACACATTCATAAAATCAATAATTTTTCCTTGTAGTAAAGACACGTTATTATTGTTGTTCAGACATTGAACGCCATTATCAAATTTCAAAATTATAATCGATACCATATTAATATTTAACAAGTAAACAACCGCAAAAAATCAATCAAATAAAACCCAATAAAACTTGAAAGAAAAAGGCACGTAAATTTAAAATATATTATGTGTATATGTAGTAGAAATAAAAGTTGATGAAAAAAGATAACTATATAAGAAAAATAAATGAGCAAATAATTTTATATTGAAATTGAAATCAATGTTTGTATATACGTACACCTTCATCCCTTTATTAAGCAATGTTTGATTTTATTCTATCCCTTTTTCAGTTCTTGAAATGATTTCTTCCTTTTAATTTACATTTTGTTGTTTTAAAAGAATCCGAAAACTATTTTCATACTAAAATTTCATTTATTTGGTTAAAATTTTATTTATTCAACATAATATAATTTAAATTTATGGTTTATACAATTAATATTAGAAGTATTTATATACAAATTTCTAAATAAATTTCTGTTACTAACAAAAATATGAAATCGAAGGGAAAA
Organism: Anthrax anthrax; assembly: GCA_963971155.1. Lineage (NCBI taxonomy): Eukaryota > Metazoa > Arthropoda > Insecta > Diptera > Bombyliidae > Anthrax > Anthrax anthrax. The sequence goes on from OZ020119.1 coordinate 28,473,996, forward strand.
TATTGTACACATATACAGACATGATTAGTGCGTTAATTCCAAAAATAAAAAATAAAAATAATACTATGTATGTATAGAATCAGTGCAAAATTAAACTAGTTCTTTTTCTTATGTTTCTAAATCGAGAAAAAAAATGAGGGCAAAAAATATTTTATTGTCTATATAATTCGTACAGATAACATATAAATCAATTTTATTGCAAATCGATCGATTTATGATCAGTTTTGTGTTTAGCGGCATTAAATTGCCTTTGGGGTGTTAATCTTTTCAACGATCGATCTCCATATTTTGTGCAGTGTTATTATTATTATTATTTTTTTTTTTTTTGTATTTAACTGCATTTTGTCTACATAGGTATATAAGTATCTTTCCACATTTTCTTAAGTAAATGTTACATGAAATTTTTATAAAAGTTTTAAAGTTTCATGGTATAAACTTATAATGCCTATACCTTTATATACATTCTAAGAAAGTTTTAGCTTTTTATTATAAATGTATTTAAACCTTAATAGTTTCGGGCAAAATAAAATGTAAAAATGTTTAGAGTATGATTAAAAAATTTTTAAATATACAAGATCATTTATTCAATACATTTTAATGATTGTAAGCAATCGTTATAATCATCTAATAATCGTATTTAAATCTGCAGATGTTAAATAAATATTTTAATGTTGTAATTTCCTTGTAGAACAAGGTACACACCTTAACATTTAATTGTAAAATATCCGACTAGATGAATATGAGACAGATTATAATTAAAATTATAATAGAAAAATTTATAAATATTTTCAACACTACTTTGAAATAAATAATTTTGTATTCTTGATTTTCACTTTTTATTTTTATTATTAACAGCATCTCTGTATAATTAAAATAAAAAAAAAAAAAAAAACAAACTTATAAAATGTCTTTTGTATATACAACAGGAATACAAATCACATTACATTACCGTCATACAATACCTAATTTATATGTGTAATTTAAAGAAAAAACTTCTTTCAATATTTTATCATTTATTTTAATCTTAGTGTATCTTTTCATCAGCTCACGTGTATCTTTAAAAGTAAATTTTTCTCTTAGCTTATTTTTCTCATTTTTCGTTGTAATTTGATACATTCCAATTAAAAATACAAAAAAAAATTTTTTTTACCTAAATTTAAAACTAAAAAAAAAAAAAATACATTTACTGAAAAACGTTAACGTTTTAAAAACGATGATCGTCATCTGTATCATAAAGATAAACAACCAAAAATTTTGAATATTTTAAAATGACCAAAAAACAATTCTTGTTATTTTTTCTTGTTTTAAATTAATTTACAAATTTTTTAAATTCCTCTTATTTCTATATACAATTCTTATCATTTAGGGTTTTGTTTTTATAAAATTTATTTTATTATATAATTTTTTTCGTTTTCCTGAGTTTTTTAAAAATCTTAAAAAATTAACATTTAGTAAACAAAAAAATATTATTGAATTCTTTGTATATGATCAAGAATAATTTTTTTTCAAAAAAGTGCTTTAAAAATAATTCGCTTTTTTAATTTTATTAATTTTTTTTTTTTTTTTGCAATATTAAATGAATTTAAATATTTTTATTTACATTATAAATCAATTTATCGATAATTCGTTAAAATAACTGAAATATATTTTCATGTATTTTTAATATTTTTCTGTTTACATTAGTATATTTAAATTTAGATTTTATATTTCATATTTTATTATTTCAATTTTGTAAATAAGAAAAACCATTAAATTTACTTTAAAAAAAAAACCATTTTATCTTTTATGCAAATCAGCTTTCATTCAGTAAATACTCACAAAATTCAGAAAATTTTTTCAAAAGTTCACATATAGAGATATTTAAGTATTTTCCACATACGTAAATACACACGTCTTTTCAAGCAAAAATATATTTATAATTTCAAAAACTGTACTTAGGCAAAAAATCAAGTTGGTATTTAAGATATACAAATATAATAAAAGTCTATAGTCATTTTGATTGAATACAGTTAAGAAATATCAATACAACATCATTGACAGCACAAAGCACAAAATGTATGACAGCTGAAAAGATGATTATTCAAAGATGTGACATGCTTTCTGAATTATTCAATTTTAAAGTTAAAATCAAGTAAAAATAAAATAAAAAATAAAAACAAAAACATGTGGGTAAGAAATATGTATGTATGTAAATATAATCGATAGAAGAAAAACCACAAATACTTACCATTTGCAGAAATTCATATAGCCATTCACCTTCCTTATTTATCTACCGATAACGATCTATTAAACTACTTGTGACTCTAATTACAAAACTTCATAACATAAATATGTACGTGTGTATGTACATATTCATGAGTAAAGATATTTTTCTGCATTATGTAAAAACACGAACACCATTTATTTTTATCTATCACATAACAACAACAACAATTCCTCCGTTATAAGTGAAACTTTTCCTAATGACTGCATGTTAATTAGTTGTTTGGTTTAGTCGGCTGATCAATCATGGTAAATTTAGTTTATGTAAAAACATCTCACTCTATAGTATATATACATAAAAAATATGTTTAAGTATTTTTTACACCAAATTAAAATTTCAAATGTCTAGATAAATTTTTAACGCATTGGTTGTTTTTCTCACTTTTTGTGTCAAAATTTTATTTTACCATAAATATGTTGTAATCAAAACTGCGAAAATTATTTTTTTATGTTTAATTTTATATGTATGCAAAATCTAATCATTTTATAATGACATACACATATTCGAATATCACTTTTAAAAAACGAACATATAATAATGCACAGTCAATTTAAAAATCATAAACTTTAGAAACGCGTGAAAATTTCTATCTATAGTTTAAGTGTCATTTATGATTTTTCGCATGTTTGAAATATGAATAAATTCTGTCACATACAATCTAATAACAGAATTTAGATCTGCTGGAGGTCTCAATATCATGATATAATAAATGCACTTTTATTGCGGTAAATGATTGACGATGACTACGGCAATGATGATGACGATGATGAGATGTTAAAAGAAGTGAGATTCAATGCACTTCTGTTAAAAGTACATTATTACAACTTTATATTAATACAACAGACGATTGAAATAAGATTTATTAATAAAAAACAATAAAAAAAAATGCATATACATAAATATTAGGCATAACTAAAATTGTAAATGTATTTGAAAAATACATGCATGAGCAAAAAATGCAAAATACAGAACAAGCACTTAAAAATTAACATGATATTAACATTTTGTCTTAACATGAAGAAGCTAAGCATATACATAGGTAGCTGCAAATTTACTATCAAAATGACTACTCATGTCAATGTTGAATCTCATTGACATTTTTTTGACTTCATGAGATGGTGTCAAATAAAAAATTTATGTTAATATAAATGTACATCTGAACATATATGTATGCACAAGCATGTTATAATAAATAATATTATGCCTACTGTAAAATATAAAAGTACATAATATTATGATCATCATACGATCAATAGATGTAACGTACATCACAAATAACATAAAAATATCATTATTAATATTAGACATTTTCATTGAATCCAAATAAAAATTCATCGTGAGGTATTCAAACCCCTATATCGCGAATTATTTAGAGAATAAGGACCATAAAGACTTTCATCATGTCATTTAAATTTAATGTTTTGTATCTATTGTACATCATACTTTCATGCCAAGACAACTTTACTGATCTACATACTTTGAGAAAATTACAAATTATCTTTAATTTAATTACCATTTATGATAGGTTAACTTTACAGTACATTAGATTCTCAACTTTCTCTATATTCATTTATGTATTTATCAAAATACAGCAATAAATCGAAATAGAATTTCAAAAATTTTAATTCATCACATTATAAACATTACATTAAAAAAAATATTTCAAATAAAACGATTAAATCCGTACGTTAATCTTTTATTATTACTTTTATTGATCGTGCAATTTATTAAAACCACATTCATTATTTTAATGTATCTCCGTGTATGTTTTTTTGATTAAGATAGAACACCATTGCTTATCTAAAAGATACATCAAAAATATTATTCTACTTTTTTTTTTTTAAATCACATCAATCTCTTGTACGTCCACATTCTTTTCATTTTCGTTATGATTTATATATTGAATGTTAAGTTAATCACTCTATGTCTACATGTATGCATATATATACTTGAAAATTATTTGTTACACGCATTGTTTAAAAAATGAAATAGAAATTTAAAAAAAATCTTTTTTGAAAAATTATTTCCCAGCAGTTAAAAATTACGTGTATGTACATATGTACATGTTATATTCGTAGGTGAAATCACTTTTTTTTAAATAAAAAGATACGGTGTACATAACACAACTTAAATACATATACCTATGTAGTTTACTTCTTTTTTTTATTTCATTTAAAGCTTTTAGAAACTCATTAGTGTATAGCAATCTGTACATGACAAAGTGGATTAATGTGTCTATAAAATAACGCTTTAAATTAAATATATTACGCTGTTTATAACTTAATGCACAAAATTAAAATTCCATTTAAAAATATTCTTAAAAATAAAAAAATAAATTACAAAATGGAAAATAGAATTCCACAATGATTATAAAAATAATAAAAATGAAAAACAAAAATCGAAAATGAAAAATTTAAAAAGTATTGTTTTAAACACATTGCTCAAAGGAGATATGTTACATCTCATGAGAAACATCATGATGATTATTATTTATAAATATCGATATATAAAAAACAAAGAAAAACAAAATTTTTATTTCACAAAAAAAGCATCAAAATTAAAAGAAACTGATAGAAATATAAAAGATAATGAAATTTAAGATAATTATTCATCACATAACTCATAACTCATGTTCAAGGGTATTAAATGATTGAAGCTAAAAAAAATCAAAGCAAATCTTACGATTACAAAAAAACGAACAAAATGATTTTACTTTTAAATGATTGAAACTGAAAAAAGGAATCGCTTTTTTTGATACAAATGGAAATCCATGACTTACGTGTATAAACAAAATATATAGATACACGATACATACATACATATATGTATGATCACCTTTATGATACAAATTCCGTTCAAAATTAGATTCAATCATATAATTTATAAATTAACTCAAACTTACACAAAAACCTAATTCCTTAAAAAAAAACGAATATTTAATTTTGCTTTAGCATTTTACACATTGCACATTTGACTTAATCTTATAAAAATTTTAATTGCATTCTGGCAATCCATATAAAAAATATATGCAAAAAATTACTTTATTTTTATTTAAAATAAAAAAAAAAATAAAAATTAAATATAAAAATGGCGCCAAGAAATATCTTATTTTCAAACATCATATACATATATAAGATAACAAAAAAACAAAAAACAAAAAAAATACGGACATTTAAATTTAATTAGTCTAATGCATTGTCATTAATTTAAATGCAAATAAAATAAAAATATAAAATTGTTAGCACTTATTGGTGTCTATATATAAACTACATTGTATCTGATTGTATTTAATGTATAAAACAAAAATTTTTGTACAACATGTATGTATATTGAAAAATAATAAATGTTGAAATCCTTGAAAGAATATATAATTTTATAATGTACTTTGTTAGATATACATATATCGAACTGATTAACTTTTTATGTATTTTATATGCACATATTATGTAAAGGTAATTCGCAGTATTTTATCTTTAATCATTGAATCTTTCTGATATTTTGTATTTTGATTTTATTTTTGTTTTTATATCAATTTAATTTGATAAAATTTTGAAAAACAGCATTTTTAATAAATACAAAAAATGTCACAAAAAAAAAAAAATATATTTAAAATCATTTAAAAACAAAAAGAAAAAAATTAAATGGTTCTTAAATAAGCAACTAAATAAAGTGAATAAGTACATATTTAAATTTATGCATTTTAAATGGTATTTTTGGTAGTCATCATTAATATTTTTTTATCCTGTTATCATCTTTAATTTAACTAAAATTTGAAAAATACAAAAAATAAAAAAATTTTGTATTATATGTATCACATTTTAGAAAAATTAAAAATACATATTATATTTTTTTTATTCTTAACTTTGATGTTAAGTATACACGGGTTATATACATATAATTCCGTTAAAATTAATACCATGCATACTGTATAGTGTACAAATACACTAAGCTCTCAAAAAAAAAATAAATAAATAAATAAATAAACATTCATTTAATCCAAAATTACGACATTTTGTATATTATTGAAATATACATATAAAAATCTTATTTTATGCATATGAATTTCTGTAAGTAAAAAAAAACCAACAACACAAAAAAAATTTGAAAACCAATTCGAATAGACTTTTCGACGACTTTTTTCAACTTAATGAAAAACGACAAACAAATTTTAAAATAAATACATATATGTATGTATAAGAAATATGTTAATCTTAAATGATAATTTTTATTTGAAAATTATTCAAAATAAATTATGTATACAATGTGTTTCGTTCAAATCGAAATTATTATTTGGTTGTTAGTTATAATTATAAAAAGTATTTAAAAACATAAACTGAAATTAACGTTAAAAAAAATATATATACATGTTAAAAGTTTAAAAATAAGATTAAAAATTTAACAATTTAAAATCTTGGACATTTTGTGTTTTTTTTTTTGATGTGCAATGAAGTACAGTAAAAAGAATTTGTAAAGTAAAATTTAAATATAGAAAAAAAAAAAAAATGATGAGAAAAAAGTTGTGTATAAATACAAATATGTATACGAATGCATTCGTGTATATAGATGAAAAATATAAGTACTGGAGAGAGAAGGCGGATATTTAAAAAAAATAAAAAAAATTAGTTAAGCCGATTATCGGTATTTCTTTGGACTCTAAATAATGAGGTTATAGCTCCTGTGATTGCTTCTTAATTCATACTCACGTAATATTGTATAACAATTTTTATCGATATGAAAGAAAAAAAAAAACAACAACATTTATTTTCAACAAAAATAACAAAATTTTGTAAAGTATTTTTGTTTAAATATATATGAAAAGAAAACAGATGGATGAAAGTACAATCTCTAATGCAATGAACAAATCATGATATATCACAAGATTTACATAAAATATAAATGTAACTTAAATATCTATCTATTGTAAAATACAAGTATTTAAGCTTTTTAGCTGATTTAAATTTTCATGTTTTATTTTTAAATAAATTCAACAAAATTGTGTATCTTTTACAATTCAAATTCATGATTATGTTATACATATGATAATATCTTTTATACAACAAAATTGTAATCTTCCAATGTACGTACATATGTGCATATATATGTATGTATGCATATAAGTATGTGCATATGTATATAAACGCAGCAAACAGTTCATGTACCTAATTTTATTTATTTATTTTTATTTATTAAACTTCATTTACAATGTAGTAATACATTCACGATAAAGCTTCAGAAACGCAAGATGATGTTGATGATGATGATAATAATTACAAGAACGACTCAAATAATGTTATGTAAAAAAAGAATGAAAAAAATAACAAACAAGAAGAAAAAATGTTTGTTTTTGTTATTATTCATTTTTTTTTCTTCATCTTCTTTTAGAAAGTTGTCAAAGTAACATATTTTATAAAACGTTATAAATACACATTCACGTATACATTAATAAAAAATTAATATTACATCTTCCTGGGATACCACCCAGAAGGATCATTAAGAAAAGCAGTTGCATTTATCGCCCTGTGTTATTAATTGTCAACTGTCTTTTTTACTCAGTTTTTTACATTTATACATACATATACACGTTAGTAATATGTACGTATGTACATATATACGTATTTTTAAAAAAATGCAATGTGTGTACATTTTACCGTCATCATTTGACTTTTAATTCATTAATTAGTGATCAAGTGCTGAATTCAACATGAACACTCTAATTAATTTCATCTATACCATTGCATTGTTTATTTTATTACAAAAATAAAAATCATAATAAAATAAATAAAATAAAAATTTAAAATAAACAAACCCGTTGTTTTAGAATTAGTTATGTCCATGGAACTTGTGTTTGTACGTTCAAATTTGTACATTCTTTGTGTCACTATAAAACAGGCATTATACACATTAGTTTTTTAATAGCATAGCATACACATACATAGTTACATACGTAACCAAACGTAATCGATATAAACACAAATTTCATTTTTATTTACGAAATACGTACAAAAATACAATGTGTCTAAAATATCACAATTTATTTAATGTGAATTTTCTGATTTTCCATTAAACCTGACAAAGAAAAAATTCACTTACATATATAAGTTTTAAAAAAAATGAAAAAAGTAAACGTTTTGAAAATGATTTCCTTTTCTCATTTTTTTTTTTGCAATGAAAATTTTTATGTAAGAAAGATGTTGAATTACATATTAATTAAATTAATTTTCAATTTTTTGATTTTTATGTCAAACTTTTTTGTGGTTTAAGTTTTTTTTTCTGTTTTTATTTTTCAAGTGCAAAATTTTCGGAACTCTCATGCAATGTAGTAATTACCAAAAATGTTTTTTAAATGGAAGTTGAAGTTTGAATCAATTTGTTTTTTTTTTTCTTTTTAAATAATAAATAATTTTAACAGAGTATTTAATGTATGTTATATGCATAAAATTTTTAATTTTTTTACACTATTAGGATGTGTATGTACATGTTAATGTATTTCACTCAAGTTTAAAAAATACGCCTTTCTGTCCTTTTTTCTCCTTTTGTTTTTGATTTTATTTTTTTCTTTTGAGACAAGATTTTTATTTTTTGTTCCAAGCAATCAACTAACCAAGCCATTATTTACAATGAGAATGAAATTCATTAACAAAAAACACATATTACCTTTATGATGGTTAATCTTTAATATACATATGTGCATACATTAACAACATATTATACATACAGATGTATATTTTATATAGTGCATTACGTATATATTTTACATGTAAACGTACGTACTCACTTACTTGAGTGTATGGCATGTACATACATACATATGTATATGTATGTAAAATACACCCGCAAGCATTTTAAAAAGTGGAAACACGTTCAAAATCTGAGATATGGTCATTATTCTTTCTTAAGTCATGGTCACTTTTTATATGTAAATAACAGAAAAAGTAAAATGAACAACAACAGTAACAAATACAGAAAATACAAAATACAAAAATGGTCTACACGGCAAAGGTACATGTGTTGTTTTTTTTTTTTTACTTTTATAAGTACAAAACTGAAATGAAAAAATTAAAGCACGAATAATAATAATCGTATCGTAAGAAACAGACACTTTTTCGTGCATAAATATAAAATGAATTTTAGTATATACACACCTAATACCTTTGTATCTATGTAAATGCATTTTTAACAATGTACGTGCAACAAAAAGTTTTTCTTCTTGAGCCACAAAGAAGAAAGATATTCATGGTCTTTAAAAGTTAATGCCATCTCCAGGTACTGCTAACGTGAATGGTATTTTGCTTTCCTGTGATACTACTTTCATGTATATGAACAGTATATACGTATATGTAGATTTATTTTGTTGAAAAAAACATATGAAAAACAAACATACTAGATACAGGGTATTACAAAAACTTCCAATAGGAATTGATCGATTTTTAAAATGTTTTTCATATTAAACTGTTAGACAAACCCCGTTTTAAAAATTTCGTGTTTAATTTTATATTTAATTACATCCTGTGTTTTTCCTAATTTCTTATTAAGGAAAGGAAAAATCCGTTGTACGTATGTATATGTAAATATTTTTTCTACATTTACATCTAAAATTGCATTAACAGCAGCTTCATTATTGTATAAGAATGGATTTTAAAAAAGAGTTTAAGGTTTAGGGTCCAAATTGTATGCATACATCCATATACACATACATACCGGTCTAACTAAATTGACTTACTCAACTGCTATGATATGTGAATGTTGTATACACGATAATATGCCGTAGACTGTTTATATACATATGTACACGTTTGTATGTTGTTTTATACATTATGTTGTGTGTTCCTGGCTAATTATAGAGAAGCAACATTTATTTTGTGTTGTTGGTCAATAATGCCGACAGCGTTATTAGATCGTCGTCATTTAAAAAATACCTACATTTTCTACCTAGGTATATCTAAAAAAGAAATAAGAAAAAAAGTCAAGAGTTAAAACCATTTTAAATATAAAAAAGATTCAAGGTATTACGTGAACACTGCATACGTTCTCAATCTTCGAAAAAAATATGCTTTTTTTCTTCTTATACAAAATTTAATACCAACTCAAGAGACAGATACAAGTTGAATATTCCTAAGTTATTCCAACGAAGAAAACATTTTTTTTTGTTTTTGTAATAAATATTATAACGAAGACACAAAGATGAAGAATATTAAAATTCTTGAAAACAAGCTTAAAAAATGATAAAATACTTAATTGTTAAATCTTAGAAAAATGAATAAAAGAAACAAGTAAAAAAAGGAAAAAAAAAATCTTCATAAGACTTGGTAATAAATATTGAACATCTAGTCAAAAATTTAATTTAAAATATTTGTCATCAAGTCTTAAAATCATTTTATAATTCGCGACTTTATGGCTACTAAACACACATGTACATATACATAGTATGTACATATGTACAAATGTGTTTATGTGACAAAAGTTTTATCAGAGTTTATTGTTTTTAATAGCAATAACATTGAATGAATCATTCAACAAAAAATTATTCAAAATTCAATACACGTTTCTTGAAAAACCTTAATAGCATGTTTGTACTTTTATTTTAGCTTTTTGTTTTCTTGCCTTATTGTACAAGAAACTCTTTTGTTTTTCTTCCATAGTACACTATGAGTTGTATACAAGTTAAATTTCGAATTCATATTACCAGGATAATATCCTTATAAGAAAAAAAAAGAACGATTTTTAAAATTTTTATTTTCATTTAATATTTTCCATTGAAAGAAAACCATTTTCTTATTACTCATAAATTTTTATAAATTTTTAAAGTCACGTTATGGTCCATTGAAAATGGTCAAACCCTTAAACAATAAATAATACAAACAATAAAAAAAATAAATATAAGTATTATTTATTTAATATAAAATAAATAAAACAATACTATTTTTTTAAAATATTGTATCATGTGTATACCCATATACGTTTATGTATGCTTAAGTATATCCGCTTACGACTGGGTAAACGTTATTCCATACATTATTTGTTTTACTTGGTAAAATAAATTTACATAACTAGAAGAAATTGAAAAGATATACATATATGTATAATGAACATATGCACATATGTACATATGTATATGCACTTAATATGTAATGCAGCACTTTTATACAACCTGTATATATGTACATACTTTTTATCCCTTTTTGTTTGAATAAATAAATATGAAAAATATATTGAAATTTCAACTCTTAAAATCAAGTCTATGTATCTTTTACTATATATCAAAAACATATGTATGTATTGTGCAAAGACATCAAAATTGTATGTACCTCTGTAAAGACATATGGACAATTCTTTTTAAAATTATAAATGCATAACAGATACACATAAAATTTACCTGTATTCGAACTGATGTTTGCACAAGTTTGAATTAAAATTTTGTATATTATTTGTTGATTGAAAAAAGAAAAAGAAAAACATTTATCTTAAAAATGATTTGTTAACTATAACTACAAATAGACAATGATATGAATACAGGAAAAAATGTTAATTTACATTCATCTTCTTATTTAAATGAACAATTTTCATCTATTTCATACTACCTCGTATGTCTTTTTCTGTATTTTGAAAAAAAAAAAAAAAAAAAAAAACAAATCAGTTTTGTAGAATTAATTTTTATTTAGTTAGAATTACCGCCATGAATATAAAATTAAAAGTTTTTCAAAAAATAATGTGTAACAGCTAACACAACATATACATACGTATACATAATATGAACTCTTTGAAAACATATAACGTGATACACATTTTTAATATTTATTAAATATAATATGATTGAAGTTTCAGATGAGATAAATAATAATGATTACACAAAATGTTAATATGTAGTACAATGTTGTATTCGTAGCGTAATGTAATGTAAGGCTACAGAGCTAGATCTTCATGCATGAATACAAATTTATCATGGATTATATCACAAAAAAAAAAAATTTATTTTTTGTAACTCGATTTCTTATTTTTGCTTTACACTTAGATTTTAATATCTAAACTCTTTTTTAAAAAAAATAAAATAAAATAAAAATGATATGCATAAAAATCAGATACAATTGTCGTAATTCAAGATCAAGTGAAGCGATAGCTTGCACTACATTTACAACAAAATATATTTATACTATCATATTTTGAGTCTGAGAAAAAATCACATACCTTGAGAAATTTATTTAATTTTATTTAATGTTTACACACATCTAATAACTGTTATGAATATAAATAGTTTAATTAGTTTTAACTAATAAATAATACTTTTCAAAGAATTAACAATACTTTGTTATCAAATAGAAAAGATTAATCATTTTACGTTAAGGAAAATATTCAAGTGGAAAAATTAAATAACGAGACAAACATTTTTATTTATAATTTTTATAATTTTAAATTAATGATAGTAATATGAAAATTTGAAAATTTTTTAAATAATATATGTACATACATATGTATGTACACCAATACCAAAAATTTTAAAAATTTAATTCAATTATTTTAATAACAGTGTAAAGTAAAGAAAAAAAAAATGTTCAAAAATAAATATGATACAACATTAATGTTTACTATCTGAAATTTTATATTACCAATTAAAAATAAGTGTACTTTTGTAAAAGAAGATGACTGAATGTTGTTTGTATTTATATAATACAAATTTTATTAATAATCACAAGAAAACATCTTCCAACCACGTAGCAAAGTAAAAAATGATAAAGATCTTATATATATGTACGATCATGCATTATAAAATTCTTCACATAGAGTATAAACATATTTTGTTTCTCATTAAATAAAAAAAAAAATTATTTTTGCTTTTTTTTTGTATAGCATGACAACATTATCGCAACATCGTATAGTATGTTGTTAAGAGATTTTTTTTTTAAAGAATTCAATTCAATCAGTGTTTTAGTTTTTCATGCATAGAAAATGTATTTTAAATCCTTTTATATGCAATGCACGTACTTAAAAGTAAATGTACACAGATACTTTTAAATATCTCTGTATACCCATCACTATTAATTTCACTTTACCTTCACAAATCTTTAACTTGTTGCATTTCAATGCAATTTACATTATGCACATCTTCATTACACACAAACACTTTTCAAAAGGTTTAACTTATAGGTACTATCTATATATTGTATACTCATATATATGTATATGTATGTATGTGTACTTGATCAAAGTAAATTGTTTGTTAGCAGAAGTGCAATGCACTTTAAATAATAAGCACCTCTATTTACTATCTCAGTTCAAAATAATGAACAAAATAAGAAAAATAAGAAAACAAAATACTTACTATATATTCAATTTACAAAACATTCAATAAATATTTTATTTTGGCTTTGTTTTATCTTCTATTTTTTATCTTTTTTTTTCTTTAAATCTTATTACAGGTACATTCATTCAAAAGAGAAGCCATTTAAATGTACAGAATGTGGAAAAGGATTTTGTCAATCGCGTACTTTAGCTGTTCACAAAATTTTACACATGGAAGAATCGCCACATAAATGTCCTGTATGTAGTCGAAGTTTTAATCAACGTTCAAATTTAAAGACCCATTTATTAACACACACCGATCATAAGCCATACGAATGCTCATCTTGTGGAAAAGTATTTCGTCGAAACTGTGATCTTAGACGACATGCATTGACACATGCTGTTGGAGATGTTCCATCCGAAGTTTTAGATGTAGGCGAAGAAGAAAGGCATTTAAGTGGAGACGAAGAAGATACCGTATTAGAAGTTGATTCTCCACATCAATCACCTGTTCATAGAATTAGATCTCCTACACCAAGTAGAAATGAAGGTCACGATGGTGATGAAATCGAAGATAATGATGAAGAAGAAATTGAAGAACCAGATGAAGAACCATCGGATTTATCAAAATCAGTAAACGATCAACCAGGAGTAACACATTGTCATCACGAAGGTGCCGGAGAGTCCTATACAATGCGTCCAACTCATGAAAGAGAATATCAAACTAATAAGGAACCTAATAATCATTTTCAAGTGCCATTGTCATCTCAACCACCGCAGATGAGATCACAGCCTATATCTACTCTGCCACCTCCGAATCATGCACCTCCATCGAAACCGCCAGAACCTTATATTCCAATGTTACATGTTCGTAGAGATCTACATCATAAAAATCCATCAGCTGTTAATCACTCTTTATCACCTTCTCAACCACAGCAATCTCTTCCTCCTCCTCCCCCTCCTCCCCCTCCTCTGGCATCTATTACACCACCGCAATCAAACTTAACCAGCAATGTAATAGAACCAATTCCAAGCTTCTTAGGATCTATTCCAATTAGAAAACGTCCTATAGGAATTGATGGTGAACCACATCCAATTATGCAAAGATCAGTGCCGCCTGGTCATCATCATCATCACCACCATCATCATCAAATGGCATTAAACATGACCAGACATTCAGTGCTTAAACCTACAGATGAAATGTTATTACCGCCAATTCCTTCTTCGGTAACATCACCTGTTAATCATGAATCATTATCACTTCATCAACAACCACCACCACCACCGCCGCCGTCAATACAATCGACGTCATCAATGGTGACGGTAGCCCCAGTAGTTCCTATTAACATGCAACAACAACAACATCCATCCTCGCTACCAACAACAGAAGCATCAACGTCTTCTAGACATCATCCCTCATCAACAGCTGCTTCGACAGGATTGCGACCACTTCAACCACCACCACAACAACAACAGCCGCCACCCAGAAGGACTGGTTTTAGTATAGAGGATATAATGCGTCGTTAACATAGAAAACATTCCTTTTCAAGGGTGATTTTACAAAATTGGTAATCAAGACTTCAACATTATAATTAAAGTGCCTTTACTAAGAAAACAAAAGATTTAAGCGAGTAACCTAATTCATAAATATATATGATATATACGAAATAATAACATCGAAAGTATTCAATTTATACAATTTTTCAATTTGATTGTTTTACTTTTTTTTAAAGATAAAATTATTGTTTAATAATATTTTAATAGTTTATGTATAGTTTTTAATCGATGTACTTCCTTATAAGTCTAAAATGTGATGAAATAAATTTAATTTAATTTTAATACATTACATGTTATGTACATATGTATAAGTACTGTTATTGATTGTGCTTCCTATGAACTATATAATTATAAATGAATATAAATTCTTCTTGTTTTGTGAGAATTACTTTATTAATAAGAAATTACAAATTTAAATATTATTATATTATAAAAAAACAAATTATTTTTAATTTTTATGAATAAAGTTTTAATAAAAAACATCAAGCACTAAGTGTTTGAGAAAATAAATATTTTTATTTTTTCTACAAAAAATTAAGTATTATTGCCTAATTGAATAAAAATTAAATGATATGTGTAAAAGTATTTTGTAATAAAATTTTTCATTTATATAAATATAGGTTTTACTATTTTTAAGTATATAATGAAATAAAATTTAATAGTTATGTATTTACAATAAAATGTATTTAAGTATAGATTATATATGCAATTTTTTCATTACCAATTTGCAATTAATATTACTAGTGAGAATAAATTGTTCAAAATATACAAAAAAAAAAATTTAATTTATATATACGAGTACATATGTATTCATCGTTCAGTTACGAGTATTATTAACGGAAAAAATTTTTTGAATGCACTTTAAGAAAAAAAGGTACTAAATCAATTCATACTAAATCTTTTTAATTCGAGGCTTTTCAATCTAATAATTTCCCATAAACGACCATTGTTTGTTTCAAAATACATACATATAATTACACATACAAGTATATGTATTTATTTTAATAATGTATACGGTTACAAGAATAAATACAACATATTCAAACATGCATAAAAGAGACTGTTAATAATATATTTGAATTATTTTACAACAACGCATTATTTTGAACAATTTTCTTGCAAACACTTTATACAACGTAATTTGTAAGAATTTTTACGTAGAAATAAGTTAAAAATAAAACAATTAAAATAAAAAAACAAAAAAAAAACAAAACAATTTTTGTTTAAAATAAAAACACAATAAATAAATGATATTGAAAAGATATTTTGAATTTTTGCTTTTATGATTTATCTTAGTGAATTATGTATATTATTATTTATGATATTCACCCACACATATACTGGAATGTAAAGAGTTTCTATTTTTGTTGTGGCATACTTTAGTAAATATTTTAAATGTATACAAAAATTGAATTGTAATGTTAAATTGAGTAAGTATGGCCAACTTTATATTTGCATTCACAAAATACGATACATTAAACAAATTGAAAATCTGGAATCAAATTTTTTAACATTTAAAAAAAGAAAAATCATATATTGACCAAACCACAAATGAATGTGAATACAATGATTGCTTTTGGTATTTTACACAGCAAGAGATGCAACTGAACAACAGATAAAAACCCTTTTAAGAATTTTTCGAAATGTCTCGACGTGACAGGTTTTTGTTTTATTTTTTAATATTATTTTTTATTTTTTATTTTTTTTTACATGACAGTTGCTCTAATCGGATTATATCATTTCGGGTACACCTTCATATTTTAAAAAAAAATTTTGTAAAAGATTTAAAAAAGACATTTTTCTTGATTTTTTTAATCCTTTGACACGTTGGTTTTTTTTTAAATATTTTTTTAAAAATATTTATTACTTTTTTTGTTTCCTTTTATTTCTGGTTAATGCAATGTAGTTCATAATACCTTTTAAATTTCCAACATTCGTATAGGTATTAATATATGTACATATTTTATTTATCACACGCATAAGTTATATAGAAAGTAAAATTTTATTCATTTTCCACATTTTATTTATTTTTACATTTTTTTTTTACATTTAATCTTATGCTTTTTACAATTAATTAATATAATGATTTTAAAAAAAAACTGAAAAGAAAACATATTTACCATTTACTTATTTTCAATTTTAATTTAATGAATAATTAAAATAAATAAAATATGAAATTTTTAATTAATTTTAAATTTAAAAAAAAATAAATAAATAAATTGAACGTTTACGCACGTAAATTGTGTATTTTTGTGCAATTTAGCTACATACATAGCTTAATATACTTATTTAGCTCTGTACGTACATGGTTGAATAAATTTAAGTGATCAACACACTTCGCTACATTCACACGAAAAAAAAAATTAATGATTTTATGATTTTAAGTTATTTTAACGTTTTTCATTAATTTTAAGTTGAAATACATTGGAACAAAAAAAAAAAATAAAAATAAAAAACAAAAGCTAAGTAGTACAATGATTACACAAATATTGACTTCACTTGCATGAAAAATTAAGTGAAAACTGAATATTAAGCCTTTTTTTTATATTTTTAATTATACTGCATTTAAGTATGTATACGCATGCATATATATTTTAGTTTTCATGTTAAATGTCATTACGTACGACAGAAATTATGACAAAGAAAAATTATATGTACAACGACTGACTGTCATCTTTTTATTATACAAATGCAGATACATACAGTATACATGCGCAGATACACGGTATATGGATAAGATGTAAAATTATTTAATTTTAATTTTTAATTTTTGTTTTTATTTTTTTATATTAATAACCACATATCAAAGGAATCACATGTATTCATTAGGATGATTTTCATAAATAAACGGCACGCAATAGTTTGATATCATTATATTTATCCACATGTAAAAATACTTTAGATAGGTGGTATTGGAATGGAAATCATTTTTTATTATCACTTTTTTTTTTTTTTTTAAAATATAAAAACAGTGAATAATGATAATAAATCTTCTTACAAAAAATATATAATTAATCTAATCTACATTTGCATGTGTCTACATTCTACCACATACTACATACATATATACATACATATGTACTTATATAGTAGATACAAAATGTGTTTATGAACAAAAATAAATGAAAAAAGCCTTGAATTAATTAAGTAAACTGGACAACTTTTTATGTTGTATATAAATGCGTAAATTGAAGTTTACACAAAAATATTTTTATACACACAAAAATATGTACTTGCATATACATATGTATGTATGTAAATCTCATGTGTATTAAAAAATCATAAAAATTATATCATAGTTTTATAATATGGTAAAAGATTAAAAGAAAATACAATGGTCAGAAGCTTTTACGTTCAAAAATTTCGAGTAGAGGTCAGTCATGTTTTTTTTTGTTTTTTTTTTTTTTTTGCTTTAACTCAACATATTGTCATCAAAAATTTTCAATTTCCAAAGAAAATATACATATAAGTCGTACTATATGTGATATATGTACGTTACTAACTGCCATAAAATATCTACTGTATACATAATGTTTATAATAACGTTCATATGTCGCATGTATATACATATACATATGTATCTACCTATTTTGTGCACTTTATGGTAGACCACCGAAATTTTATGGTCTGCTGATGATAAACGATAAAAAAAAGCAGCAAAAGTCAATTTTGATAAATAAATGATAACTTTTTATGACTTTTTTATTTTATTTTATATCTTTCTTTTTTTTTTTCCATTTCTGATTGTTGATAAACATCAATGATAATGAACATCAACTACACACAATTACAAACACATGCACATAATTTTAATAATATTATAAAGCTGTTATATAGCTAATAATAATTCAACTGGTAATTTCAACGCTTTTAAATTGCAATTTTAAAGAGAATAAAAAAAATATGAAATGAAATGAAATATTGAATAAAAGAAGTATTTAAGTTAAGACGCGTAAATG
The DNA here is from genome assembly GCA_963971155.1 of Anthrax anthrax. Taxonomy (NCBI): domain Eukaryota; kingdom Metazoa; phylum Arthropoda; class Insecta; order Diptera; family Bombyliidae; genus Anthrax; species Anthrax anthrax. The sequence goes on from OZ020119.1 coordinate 28,493,049, forward strand.
CAAACATTAAATGCAAAAAAAAAAAACGTTTATGTACATTTATATTAATTGTATGTACTTATGAACGTAAAATTATATCATGCATATTATACTCACATTTATGAATAATTCATATTTTGAAATATATACAATACATAATGTATGTACATATATAACACTCATGTGAATAATCATGGAATAAAATTATGTTATTTTCTGTTTCTTCTATGTATACCTTTTTTTTTTATCATAATTAATTGACGACATGATTTTCAGTCTTTCTTATTATTCAAATTTTATTTAATTTAAAATCTTAATTAACCTTATATACGTATTCGTGTATAAAGTATTTTTATCAATTTTCATGCATAAATTTTATTATATGTATGTATACATATTTACGTTACGTGTATACTATTTTATACATGAGTATTCATGTATTTAAAGTAGCTACCATATACTTGCATTAATTTTATTTATTATTATTATATTTGCATTGATATGCTTTATTTCATACATATATCAATCTTTTAAAAAGATTATATGCTACCGTTTTACTCATAAATATTTTTCCCTAGGCTAATGTTTTAAATATGTAATGATCTTTATTTACAAATAAAATCAAAAATAAGAAATAAAAAAAAAAGGATACAATTGAAAATTTATAAATAATTTTATATTTTTTACACAAACTAATAAAACAAAGAAAACAAAAAGAAAGTTAATGGTCATTTTACAACTTTGGTATTAAAACTGCAAAATATTCCCCACATGCAAATCACCATTTCTATTAGAGAAATATTTTTCATATAATTTTTCATTACATATGAACTCATAAATTTTTAATTAAATTTGCACATACATGTACAAATATAACATTTAAAAAAGAAAATAAAAAAAATAAAAAAACATGAATGTAAATTTTGCATACAAACAGCATAATTTTCAAGACATTATTTGGATTACATGTATGTATGTACATATGTAGAAATATACATACTTAATACTAAATGCAAATGAACAAGATCTAAAAACTGGATTGTAATTAAAGTAGTCAAATGAATCTGATAAACGCGATATTCATTTTTATGTTGTGCAAATTATATTTTGTTAAGTCTGTTATGTCTTCTGTATCAGTTGCTAGCTCTCTGTTCAACTGGAAAAAAATATCCTTTTTTTATTAATTTATTTCGTTATTTTGATAACGAATTAAATGAAATTATTACAATGTTGAGAATACAACAAGTTTTTCATATATTTATTTTCTTTTTATTCATTTGTTTTATTTTGACTAAATTATATTATGAGTTCAATATGTACATATGTATGTATATTAAGCTATATAAAAAAAAAATGCAGGTATTTAATATCTCTCTAATAAGGTATGATGTGTCCAAAAAGACAATTAGTGTATATGTAAAAATGCAAAATAAAAATAAAAAATATAAAAAAAATTATACAACATATAAAATGTAGAATGCACTTTGCGTGTATTTTGAATATGATTATTATGTAAATTGTGTAGGTATCTTATATGTACATAAATGCAAGTATGTAGCGCATGATGGCTATTTAAGGCGATTTGATGCAGTCAAAAAAAGCCAAGTAGTGGCCGACAATGTCAACTGGTCGCTGCCACCAGATATTATCAGAAGTTGAAGATTTCTCTTGCTATTTGTCATTTTGCAAAAGATCTGTATATGTACGTGTAAGTAATAAAAAAAGGAACAAATAAAATATCGAGAAAAAAAAAATTAAACATATCCAATGAAATAAAAATCAAAATGAACGAGAGATATAACCGTAACTGATGTACAGGTAAAAATGATAATAACGGCAGTGGCAGCAGTAAACTGAAATGTTAGTTATGTATACACATTTGTAAGTAAATTGCATGCGTAAATATATGTACATGGAATAAACATTTTTTAATACCTTAAATACATATACATACATATATGGTTATATATCTGACAATATATGATAAACCGATGAGGCGCAAACCACGCTTAATATTTATCAGATGACCAGTTCAGTGGCCACTTTTCAAATAAAAATAAAATTATCCATCTGATTGGATCGTCACGAGCTCAATCATCAGAAGCAAATACATACATACATACGAGTATCTCGGCTAAATAACAAGTGCATTTTTTCATAAAATTTTCTTCAAGATCCTTTTTATACATCTCTTAGTTTTACCATGTTTTACATTCAATTTATGCATATTGATGGTGAACCTTCTATAAATCAAAGATTCGTCATTTTCAAATGATTCAAGCTATTTGAGACAACCATCCAATAGTTCAATATACCTATACATACACACTTATAATAATATGATAAAATTCTGTTCAATATATAATTCCTGCTACACATCAGCTTTAAAAAAATTTTCAAACCACTTTTAGGTCTTGATCTCTTTTGGATTGTTAATGTTACATATACGTATACAATATAACTTTTTTAAATATATATGTACGTATACGCTAACGCACACATACTTAATATGAAAAACTTGATTTTTGTTGAATTTGAATTGAATCAACTTTACAATCGTTTGTTGAACTGTATCTTTAAAGTATTTATGTATGTATATACTTATTTACAGTATATACATATATTTTGCTGTTATATCATTACTTATCATTAGCGAATACCTTAGTGCATTTATTATTGCCGTATTTTATTTTGCCGCAAGTATCATTTTTTTTTTTTCATTTGTCTGTTAAATTTTTTACCACCTTGCCGCCATGACAGAATGATTTAGTGTTTCAAATCCGTTTTATTTTAAGAAATTCGATTTTTTTTTTACATTTTAAATTTTTTTTCCCCCTTTTATTATACTTTTTTTTTTAATTTCTTATTTATTACACATTGGTATGTACATCATATGCAGATATGTGATGGTATAAATACTTCCATTCAATTCAAGCATACTTCTTAATTTGTTTAGCTTTTTCTTTTTCTTTTTTTTAACTTGATTAGTTCAGGATTTTATTTTGTTATTATTGTTGCTATTGTAGTTATTAGCTTCTTTTTATTAATAATCATTCATGAATTGTGTATCTAAAAGCTTTACTTTTTCTTTAGTAGCGAAATTTCGAATTATGAAAATTAAAAAACAAAAGAGTATTACTACATAATTTCATCCTAGACCATGAAAATTAATCATAAATTTTGTAGCTGTCAACAAATTCAATTAAATTTACATTTAATATTTTTTCTCTTTTTTAATGAAATATTCATTTAAAAATAAATACCCATGAAAAACTCAATAACAATAAAAATTATTATTATTATTTTTTTTTTATTAAGAAAATAAAAATGAAAAACAAAGTATAATATTATATAAGAAAATTACAATATACTGCAGTCATATTGTAGTATTCTTATGAATAATATTTATTTTTGCAGTAGCATTTCTAGTGGTTAAATTTATCCACAGTAAGTGACTCGTTTGTAAATTAATATTATATTTTGCTGCTGTATAACACTATTATTATACTTTATAGAAGAATGTCGTCTTTGTCATATTAAATATTTTAATACAATAAATAAATGTATAAAATATACATTCATATACATACATACACACATTTCATGTAAATGAATGCAAAATCTAGATGCACCTTATATACGAGTATGTGAATGTTATTAGACCGATCTTTAACATCCTACACAAATTTATTTTCAATTCGATTCAACTTTAAGATTTCACATGAAAAGATATATTATTGATATACACATGCGTACGTATAATATACACATTCCATGATCAAAAGTACTTACTTACTCTACATGCAGTACGAACATACTCCATACATCTGTCTATTAATGTCTTTTACATTTTATGCATATTAAATGCAAATAATATCCTAAAACTGACATTACGTTCAGTAAAATAGATTGATCGTCAGATTATTTGTGTATACCTACATATGGATGTATGTGTATATAAAAAATTAAATAAAACTGATGAAGCAGTAGTAACGATATTACTTTATTTTACATACTTATTTTTTTACCGAATTAATACACAAATAATTCTGTATAGGTACTTAATTTACGTACTATATTGATGTGTACATTTGTATATGTGTAGATTGGTAGACCAAAAACTCCTACTCTTTTATAATGAATGTGAAAATCTGGGATAGGCACCATCAAAAGATGAATTTAATATAACTTCTCATTAAATATGTTTACATATATTTATTAATAAAAAAATATATAAATGTACGTATTTGCAATTATATCACATAAACATGTAAATTAAGAAATCACACATGAAAAAAAAAAAAAATTCTGTTATTTCCACGCAATTTATTTAAATAAAAAAACTACATGTTTATATTTTGAAAAAAAGGAATTAAATATAAAAATTTTATCCAGTCCAAAATTTTTGGCATTCCTCTCTTTCTGGTTCGATGGAACAAATTTTTGGTATTGTTGTATGCTGAGTATCAAAAGCGGAAACAAAATTAAAAATCATAGTTGACAAAAAAATGTTTAATAAAACGATCATTAGAGTCCAAAATTTCATGATGATGATGATGATGATAATTTTTTGTTCTTCTCTTAATTATAATATATGATGTCTTATATACCGGATTTCTTATTAACAAATTTTCTACAATCTTTAAAAAAAAGTTATATTGTTTTAACACTTATTTTTTAAACAAATGTTTACACTAATCACGTAACTTTCGTATATAATGTAATGTAATCATACCGTATTTTATGGTTTCCGCAAACTTTTTAATGTAGTTTTTATTATTTTTTTTCTTACTTTTTTTTAAAAAAAAAAAAACTGATTCTAGGAAAATAAAATTTTTACATTTATATTATTACTGCTTGTGTGGCTTTTGGACAAGTTTTGAATACTGTGATTATTGTGTGTATTAATGTATAATTTGAGAACGTGATAAATGATATAATGAATGACACATTTTAAAAAATATAGATTTATTTTTATTATACGAGTGAATATTTGATGTTATGCATTACTTTTTATTTATTACGCTAATTGAATTCAATTGAAATAAAGCAATAACCACAAATGTGTACGTAATACGTATACAAATGAGATCTGTTTGTATTGTTTATCAAGAATTGTAGGGTGATTTCATTTTTATTTTAAGAAAATAAATACAATATTGTATATTTTACAACATTAAAAGACATACATACATACATACATATGTATATGTTCTCATCTTAAAGCTTTTAAAAATCTTATTATTGAAGTCAATCAATATGTACCCACTTTAATAAATTTATCAACAAATAATAATAATTGAATTTTCAAAAACTTTCAAAAATATGCTTAGACTTACAAAAATAAATATTTATACCTTATTTTTCAAGCATAGTCGTGTGTGTTCTAAATAGATACTTCTTCTCATTTTTTTTCTCGTTCAGTTTGAATCAATTCATCTTTTGCTCTCATTATCTGATTACCAGTCTTGTATATTTTATAAATAAAAACATAAATAAAGAAATATTGTTAACCTCACACGCATATAAAAACGCATGACTATGCTATAAAAATAGATTATAAAGATTTTGTTATTGAAAAAATAAAATAATCCTTGAACATTTTGTGCTATATTTATTTTAATACTTATTAGAGTTTGAGGATAAATAAGTTCACTTCTATGTACTTTAAAAATTAAACTTATTATACAAAATATTGTGTTTTTTTTTAAAAAAAATTATTTGCAATCCTTTTCAATTTATGATTTTTATAAAATTTCGAAAATTGTAAATTTGACTTTAAATTTTAAATCATTCCATATGGTAGATGATTCATTGGAAATTTATTATAATTTTTACAGCTTGATTTCCATTGTTTATTTATTATATTATGTGCTTGAAAATTCCCATTTCAATGATAATAATTAGAAAGCTAAGCACGTAATATGCATCAATAAAATAAAAATCAAATAAAACTTTCAACTTCCAAAAAGCCGACTTGTATACGTAGACAAATATGTATTTAACAATTATTTAAAATTTTCGCACTAATATTTACCTGTGTTTTTGATGCTTGGTGATCAAATAAACAAAAAAAAAAAAGATTTAGCAGCATTTCAGAGAAATTATATATTTGCTATTTTATTTACACATTCAAGTACATTTGAATTATTGTAGTGTACCTCATACATGTTTTTTCCATATTTATCTATCCATAGCAGTACCTGTACGTGTTGCTTTTAACAGTCATTGTCATACTATTTACGATTTTCTTTTTTGTTAAATTTTTTTTTTTTTTTATTAATTTAGTACATGCAAAAAGTTTAAAATAATTGCAAAAATACAATAAAATTATGAATATAAAAAAATGAAAATAAACTACAAAATGAAGAAAATAACAAAATCTGTGGAGTATATTTTTAACATTCATGAGCACAACCCACATAAGCTTCTTATACCTATTTTCCTTATTTTAACATTTTTCATTCCTCGAGTTTTATTTTATTTTATTTTATTTTTTTAAGTTTAATCTTTTCAAAAGTCAGGGAACTATGGTTTTTTATTGTCACATCAGCAAACTATTGTTAACTACATCACATTACATGTTATAAGATTCCTACATACGTACATATGTGGTTTTATTATGTCTCTAAAGAGTAAAAGGTACAAAAAGAAATTCATGGACCTGAATTACAATGTTTCATATTTATTTTTTTTTTCTTAAATCTTTAATATTCTCATTTTGCATCATAGTGTGGTATAAAAATTTTCTCTAAAAAGCTATGTGATGACGAAGGTACCAAATACAATGCTTATTTTTTAAAAAAAGATGAACAAAAGAAAAAAAATATTAAAGAAAACATTAAGGTTAAATGGAAACCAAAAAAAGAAAAACAAAAAATTAAAAATAAAACCATGAAAACTGAAAAAGTTTCAGGCTAATATTGTATTCCATTAGCGAATATTGTATTATTTGTATTATTAATTCACCGTATACATATGAAATATAAATATAAGATGAAGTGTAACTATAAAACACACCTATGCGTTGCAAAAGATTCCAAAGGATTTTAATAGTACGATTAGTCGTTCCATTTTCATCAACATTTAAATAAAGTACATGTGTTCTCACGCACACATAGCTCAATCTTGTTGTTAACTTCCTTTAGGATTATATATTTTGTCCATCTAAAAGAATGTAGATATACACGTAGTATATACATAGTTATTCAAAGGTCCAACTTTAAAGTGCCCGTATACCTTAAATGTTCTACTATTGTCGTTTGTGACTTCATGCTACTACATATAGTATATTTAAACTGGTTTCAATAAACAAAAGCGATAATATAGTTTTACTCACACTAATTCAAAACCCGAAGTAATAAGACAATTTTTTATTTATGTTTTTTATTTTTTTATAACTTCATTTAGCGAACTTATTTTATGTTTTCATTTGTTCTGAAAATTCAAAAAAATTTTATACGCTAATTATAACAAATATTTTTAATTTTTAAAATAAACAAATGTTTTAAATTTTTTTCTTTTTTTTTAAAGCGAATTTCATCACACTAAGGTTATTTTAAATATTAAAAAAAATTTAAAAAAATGTTTTAAATTAACTGATTTTACCAAAAAACTCTTTTAACTTTTTACATAATTGAAATGAAAATTCAAGTGGAAAATTTGATAATAATAATATTTTCTTATGTTATTTTATTATTTTCTGTCGGAAAATTTTTAATTGGAAAAGTATACTCAAATACGTTATATAAAATTCTTCGTAACGTTATTTTTAAATTTAAATTTATTTTATTAATATTTCTTTCTTATTTCATCTATAAAATTTGTTCTCAGATGGAGCTAAATGGAATATCTAAAAATTTTACTAAAAAATAAATATGTGAAGAAAAACGAAAGATGACTTCATTTGGAAAACAAATCCATTTATCTTATTCTCAATGAAGTATCCGAATAACAAAATCCGTTTTAACCGGAAGTATCACATTGTATTCGAAATTATTCAAAAATCCGAAATATGGTTCTATCTAAGCTATGTTATTAAGGAAATTTTTTGTTACATTCGAAATTTAATTTTACTACTTTTTAGAAAATTCTGAATTTCACACTTAACCTATGTATCTGCTATAAAATTATATTCTAGTAAATTTTATATGGATATAAAATTTATTTTATCTTGCATACTTTCTGGAATCATAATGTTTATTTAAGTATAAAAGTCTTATAAAAGTTTATAACAGTTTGATTAAAATATAAGAAAAAATAGAGAAATTTGATATGAAATTTCAAACAGTTGAAAATAATCAGAATTAACGTACATACACTATATATACCTAAATAATTGAAAATATCTATATGAAATTTTTATAAAAAATTTTTTTTAAATAATTTTAAAAAATGTATTCGAATCAACTAATTCAATATCCTTTTTGTCAAATTACTACACTTTATGTTCGAACTTATGTACTTGCTAAAATTTGTAATTTTTGTTTTTAAGAATTTTACTTCTATGAAAAATCCTTCTATTACATAAAAAATTACTTTTAAATAAAAACAAAAATTATAAGTTATAAAACAAAACATGTTAAATGTATTTTATTTCTCCTCATAAAAATCAAAAATACTTCTCCATTATTATTGCATTACAGTTTAATAACAACCTACCTCATCGTTTGATCATCCATCATTCGTCAAAAATTCGACATAATCATCTATTCAAGCTTGTAAAAGTGTTAATAATAAGGTGTTCCTATTAATTAATCAAAATTAACCGAAACCATTCACGATCTATACAATATGCATTCGTGTACTTAAGTATGTTTTTTTTCTTTTTTTTGTACTAAACGCTATGTATAAATTTTGTAAATATACACTTCATAATTCATTCATTCACGAAATGAATGGTTCATGTTAGTTAATATAATACAAAACATTTAATATGATCATTATTCTTTACATGTATGAACAGTATTTTATGTACCGACATTCACTTCTTTAATTGACAATTATCCATTTACTTCTTTTTTTTTTCCTTTTTTTATTTTTTATTTTTTATTTTTTTTTAAGGAAAAAATCATATACATTGTAAAAGTTATTTTTCTGTTAAAATCTTTGCATTGTTTGTGATTCATAAATTCTACTAGACAACGTGACATTAAGACAACATCATTGGTATCCTTAAGAAGTACGCGATGGTAATACATGTGGTAATACCATAGTTAAAAAATTGATCAATAATGAAACAACTTCATAATATATAACCACTATTATTTTTTGATATTATAGATAACCTTTTGTGTTTATTATGTTTGTTTATTTCACTGATTTGTAAATTTATTTTATGTAGAGCTGCTTATACATAAGATTCAAAACAATTTTGTTTTTTGAAAATTTATTTTTAATATTTTTTAAAGAAAATAATGTATAAAAACATGATTTTATTCTATTGTGTGAATAATTTAATAATAAAATTATAAAATGGGTACGAGCTGAATGATCATAAATTTTCACTTTAAAAAAAAAAAAAATGGAAAAAAAGCAAGAAATTTCTAAATACAAGAAAAATGAACTTAACATACAGTTGAAGGCTTTTATTTCCTATATGTATTCAAGTAAAATATTTCAAATTATATTGTATCAAGTAAAGTAAAGTAAGAAAGCAAAAATGTATGATGATAATGATACTATATATATTTTATGTAGTATATGCAAAGATTTCAAATGAAACATCGTATAACCATATAATGTAAAAGAAAAAATAATCATCAATCACCCATTGATGCAGAACGTATTCTATGTAGTATCAAACACAAATTGTTTGTATGAAGATTCGTATATATCCAATTGTTTATTACATATTGATAAATTCTTTTAATACGATGTACATCAGAATAAATGGTGTCAAGTTGAGATATTTTGTTTTATTTATTTATTTATTTTTTTTTTTTTTTGAACTTTTATTTAGAATCAACTGTTTTTTTGAACAAAAATACATCATGTATACATAAATGGTTACCTTTTAAAAATGTTTAACGCTATATTACCAAATACATATATTACACAGTTCTTTAAAATGTTTTATTATTATTATTGTTATATCGTCATACCAGTCTTCATCATCATTTAATCATATTTTTATATCATCATCATCGTCAACTCCCACATATAATCTGACATAAATCTATTATATTAATGCTTACACAGAATTACATTTTTCATATACATACATAATATGCACAATCACAAACAATAAATCGCTCTTTTCTATTACATGATCATTTTTATCCTATTAACACAAGAACCTAATGAACCTGACAAAAATTTTTATGTTTTATTGAAAAACTCACATAACGTTCTATGTAAAACATCAAAAAATCAAAAGAAAAAATAAATGAATTAAAAGAATCCATGTATCTTTACAATATTATTTTAATTGAAGGCAATGCACAATTGAACGGATATTTTAAGATAAAAAAAAAATCAAATTGAAGAAAAGGTGCGCAAGGTGTATTTATAACTACAAAATAACACACATGTACACTTTTGACCTTTTTTTTCCTCTTTTCTATTTTGAATATTATATCACTAGACTCATACAAAATGTTCAAAGATTTGTTAATTGTGTACGCTTTTAGGTAATGTACGTATACATGATTGCTCCGTTATTTTTTTTTTAATAAACAATTGTTCTACAAGGAGTACATTACAATGTATTTTTTTTTTTTTTTTTTCATTTTTTGAAGTCATGATAAATGAAAAATTTGTATATTACATACCTTTTAAAAATAATGTTCATATTGTATGTTTGTAATCATATAGGTTGAAAGTTTAAAGGGAGCAGTTATTATTTTACAATAAAATATTAAATATACCTTTCTCTTCTCTTATTACATTATGAATATGATTAACCTTTTGACATGTTTCTTTTTCTAATATTGAATGAATTTTTTAATTTGTACAATTAATAAACATAATGTGAAACATAACAATGACTTGAAATTTTTCTTATTTCATATTGTGAATACTTTCATTTAAAAAAAAAAAAAAGAAAATGACGAACAAAATTTTTCAAGTTATTTAGTTATGAAAAAATAATCTATGTGTTATTTTATTGTTGTACATACACGTACAAAACTAAAAAATGTTCTCATTTCTGTATAAATATCGATCACCCACGTACTCGTACATACATTCATGAAGTGAACAAAAGTCAATTATTTCAAAATTAATAAAATATTCAATTTATTATTCATTGAAAATATATAGTAGTCTGATTAAAATATGTACATACATAATATATATACCTACATATACATAATTTGTACACGGTGATATAATTTTTAAAACATATCACTACTTTTATCTGTAATACAATCCATAATGTAATATGCATTATTTTTCCTATAAACTTACTAAAAGGTTACATTCATCTATGTATATATGTACCCGTACATATGTTAATATATAGCTTCTGAACTCATTTATTTTAGCATCTGGATAATAATTTTTCCAACTATATAATATTAAAATAATATTGAAATAATGGTATTTTATACGTATGTACACATACTCATACACATAAAAAAATAATAATTGTATACAGTTATTAATTTTCAATATCATTTACCACTATTTTATATTTTTCAATACATATAATATTTGTCAACAAACCGCATATTAAAATGAATTTAAAAAAAAATTATGAACAAAACCTATGAATATGAAAATTTTAAATTTTATAAAAAAATTACCTTATTATTATATACACGACTGCATGTGCATTTTGTACACATAATTTTATATTTTGCATGTGTAAAAGCAATTGATATTTATGAAATACGAGAATTTACTATAATAATATAATCATGTATATTGTATACTTACATATACATATGTACGTAATATGCATGTTTGATGATAAATAAATTGATTAGAAAAATTCGTGAATTCAATATGAGTCTGAATTTTATGATATTATCTTTATATGCAGAAATGAGCAAAAATGCAATAAATTATAATATACCATGCATTGCAAATATTTTCATTTTAAATTCACATTTTCATGTATAAATATAACGTTGCATACATATGTACATAATTTTGAAGTCAGTAAAGTTTTCAAAGTTCATAATAATATACGAGTACACAGAACAGATATTCAATCAAAATATCCGCTAGCTATGGAAATTCATACGCATATTATGATTTTATGTATGATGTATTCGTATTTACCGTACAAGGATTTGTGTATTATTGATTAATGGATCACATGCAATCACCCAGTTTTCGATAATAAATTAACGCTCCTCTTATAACCGTTCGTATATGTGTGAGTTAAATTTTTTCTCGTTTCGTTAAACAACATTAGAGATAAATGGTCAAAAATATCGCACTATTGCACTGACTAGTCTATCTACATACAGATACGGTTAGAAAAAACATGCAAATAATGTTAAAGTTAACTTACAAAACTGTTAAAAGGCTACTAAATCTATTACAAATACAGTATAGTTTTTATTCTAGCTGTTTTATGTGCTTGACTTACCTGTGGAACCACCTGATTTAATATCAAAAGTACCTATGTAATGCAGATTTAGATAAAAATATATGTACATATTTATGTAGTAAATGATATATGCGTTCATAAATAAACGTGTGTACATTATATTTGTATAAAATCAATCAGCAGTCTTTAAAAATTAGTACATAAGATGTTTTACATTAAAAATATTACAAATACGTTATATTTTGTGAAGCAATAAATTTTTTATTATAAGTGTGTAAGTACATTTTTTATAAAAATCGACTGTAACAATCCATATATAATACGCACACAATTTTCATTTTTTCTTCTTCATTGTAATGGTTATCCTAATTTTAGTTACTTCATATATAAGTAAATCTTTTTTAAAATTTATAAAAATAAATACTATGAACCATGCAAAATGTTTGCTATGTTCGAAGAGTAAAACTGAATTAAAAAAATTTGCGTGTTGCAAGTCATATTTTATGATTTAAATATGTTACATTTCAAAATAAAGTTAACAAAATCAATCGCCATCATTATCATCAACATACAACAAGGTATGGAATAAACGTGTGTTGATCAGTTTGAAACAATTCGTAAAACATGTGTAATAATGTACCTACCACAAATTATAATTTTTCTGAATGAATATAATAAATAATTTTTGTATATGAATTTTTATGTGTATACACAAAGTATACGACTATACCAAATTAAATTAAACCAAATACAAAATTTAGTTTTGTTTTTTATTTACCACTCATAATTTTTCTTACCATCCATACCAATGAATGAAACATGAAATTTACACGTCTCCTGGTGATTTTCAAAAAATTTTTTGTTTGCAAATATTACTAATAAGGAAAAACAAAAAACTTTTTTGCATAACTATATGCACATATTCAAATGTACTATATACGTATATACACTAAGCATAGTACCTTCCGCCTTTTTTATTAAAAAAAAAATTGTTCTCGATCGTTTGATGCAATCATGTGTCATGAAATGATGCCTACAGGTTGTTAACGTAAGTTCCTTAAAAAAATCAAGAATACCATTCTCGATTTTATGAACATGCAATCATATACATACGTTGCATGCATACGTTCGTATTTATTTTTTGTTTATTTTTATCTCATAATTTTATTTATTTAAATATTTACGAATATTACTTTAAATAAGTATTTTTGTAATGTTGCTTACATATTTACAAGTTTTGATATCAAAATTTCACACTTCTTAAGAACTTAAAAATATCATCTTAAGAATATTCATCTTTAAATGTGATTAGAGATAAATAAAATTTTAAAATGTGTAATATACATACATGAAACATGTGGAACTTGTCTTCAAAAAACAAAAATGAAATTAGATACTCTTTCGGTTAAATTGTAACTCATAAATTATAAATTTAAAATCCCAAAGCGCCACTTAAATAAGTGTCAAGCAACTGATAAAAGTAACCTACATATAGTATGTATATACAATTGTAAGAAAAATTTACACATAAAAAAGGAGAAAGCACATGCAAATATACAAGTGAAAATTGTGCATTCGAATAAAAAATTTCACTTTCATAATAAATTCCAATTACAATGTCTAAAAACCCGTATAATATGAGTGTAACATTTTTTCAAAAAAGTAATTGGATATCTAAACAAAAATGAAAAAAAAATTTTTTGTGATATTTACAACTAAGAATCCTTCCATAGGATCATATAACCAATAAATTATTGTATGAAACAATGTTTGCTTTAAACGATTTTTGAAATTTATTTTTTAATATGAGAAAATTAGGGGTAAAAAAAAAAATCGTAACTTGAGAGACAAATTGGCGCATCTATTACACATAAATGAACAATTACATATGATCATATGAATTTATGTATATTCCAGATTCTAGAATTCAAATTTTTTAAATTGACTGGACGTCATTTTTTTTATACGGTAATTTTTATCTTCATAACTTCACATTTCTTTGTAATGTACATTTTTTAATTGGATCTTGTAAATATTTCACTGACCAACAAAACAACGAAATGTGTGGAAAATTTCACATGTTTTTATATAGATACTAAAATATACATATACATTGGTACATGTTTATAGAGAATAAATAATAGATATCGTCTTACGTAATACATTTAACAATATTTAAACAAATTTTGTTATTTTAATTGGTACAGGACATTCTCGGGACAACGTTTATTTATTTTGGAAAATGTTTTTTTGTTTTTTTTTTTTTGTAAATAACTCAACATATAGAGTTTAGCATGCCCACAACAATTACCACAATATCTTCAAGAATGCGATGAAAGATTAAATATGTAAAAGTGTACTAATTTTATTATTTTTATGTACATAATTTATATGAGAAAAATTTTATCAACATGAAAAAATTGTTTCAAAAATAAATAAATACATACATTTAGATATAAGTACGTATAAGGATTCATATGAAAAATATTGAAAATTTTTATGGACCACCCCATGTGATAAGATCAGTTTAAAATAAAGTATATACATATTTATTTCATAAAATGTGCATAAAAATACAACAATGTAGCAAATAACTAAATTAATATGAAATTCATACAAACAAAAATTAATCAGATTTTCTGTTTATACTGTTATTTATACAAACATTAATGATTACATTCTTGTCTTGATTTTGCAAAAATTGAAAAAAAAAGAAAAAAAAACTATTAAAATTCTTATATAAACAAGAGTACACAAAAATAAGTAAATAAATTGTTATTGATTGGCGACACCGATTTTTCATTAAATTCTTTATTTTATACAGTTCATTTCATTCATAAACATTAAATTCATACCAGAAAATGTATAATATAAAACTGGTATTAAACATTAAACAAACAAAATAATTTTACGACCTTTTGCTGTACACATATTTATGTGTAGAAAAGAATGTTGCCATAATATTGACTGTTTTATGTATACACAATATATTGAATATTATTTTGTTTTATTTATTGACATTATTTTCTTTTGCTTTAATTAAATTAAATTAAAAATAAACAAAACTATGTATCTCTTTCTATGCAAACATCATTGAAAAAGAAATTAAACGATATTGTAATAATGAAAAATAAGTAAATTGAAAATGTTCAAAATAAAAATAAAAAATTGAAAAAAAAAGAAACATCATGTTTATGAAACAAAATGTTGTACAGAAAATTCGATTTTACTTTGTTTTATTATTAAAATTTTCCAAATTCAATTTGTTTTTGTAAATGAAAAATTAAACAGAAAATTGAATTTGAAACTTTATCTATGTACATATATGTATACGCATTATATACATAAAAAGGAAAATATTTTTCATGATCCTTTTGAACAATTACATTTTATCTTTTTATTTATCTTTTGAATATCTAAATAGATTTCATTTTCTAAACATATTTTACTTTTTCATGCATGTATATATTTTATTATGTAGCAAAGTTTAACAAAAAAAAAAAATATATATACTCGTATATAATCTAAAATGATTCAAATTGATATGCAAATTAAAGTGAAAGAAAAAAAACAAAACCAAAATATCCGCCCCATATTCATGTATATTTTTAAGTCCTT
This sequence comes from Anthrax anthrax, assembly GCA_963971155.1. Classification (NCBI taxonomy): domain Eukaryota; kingdom Metazoa; phylum Arthropoda; class Insecta; order Diptera; family Bombyliidae; genus Anthrax; species Anthrax anthrax. Next base: position 28,509,148 of record OZ020119.1, read on the forward strand.
TTCATGTTGAAAATTTCAATTTTTATACTGATGGATAAAAATATGTATAGGTACAAAAAAAAAAAAATCAAATCAAAATGAAAAATACAAGTGAAATCATGATACTATACAATATAAGCAAGCATCTTTATCTGATTATCCGCCCTCTGAATGGGAGTCAAAGTACTGAAAAATGCTGATGAAGTTGAAGATTTTTCGTCATTTTCATACATATGTATATACACAAGTCTACGTATATATCTGCAAGTATAAAATAACGTATGTCTTTGTATGTGAAAAAAGAGCTAAAAAAATTGGACGGTTGTATATATTGGAATTATATGATAGACAGAGAAGTGATTATTCTATGTTGAAGTTTTATATCATTTTATTTAGAAGAATGGTAAATATGCTAGATTTCACGTAAAACAAATAATCCTGGATGAGCTCAAGGCTGTGTACATACACACATGTTCGTACATACATTTATATTTTTATTAATATAGAAATTAACGTAAATGTATATGTACACATGCATTTTTTTCTTTTTTGAATAAATTTTGGATGCTGGTTCATAAACATGAAACACAAATTGAACAGATGTGAAATCAGCATGAATGCTACATAGGAAGCAAAAGTTATCTATAAATTAAAATCATCTGAAATATCCTAGAATTTCAAAGATAAATGTACATATAGCATTTGTATATCTTAGTATTTTGGTACGATATCTTATTAATAAAATCGATTTATAACGTTGATTTTTGGAACAATTTCAAAAAATTTTGTTGACCAAGAGAAAAGAAAGTCATATGTAAACAAACATCTTTTCATAATTTTTTTCGTTTAACAAATATGAAAATGCAAAAAAAAAATAATAATAGTAAATTTTTAAACATCATTAAATTTCAGGAAGCCATCATATTATAAAATTTTATAGAAATTGTTATTCATAATATTACTGAAATAAATTCATAAATTTCTTTTTTCACTTTATATGATGAATACATTTTAATGTTTTTATGTTAGCTTCTTCTCTTTTTTCTAGAATAAAGAAGCAAAAGATATATTTTTTTATAACACTGTTATTAGTAAATGCGCATACCCGGTATAAATTGGTAGTTAATATTGTGAAACAATATGAAAATTAAAAATATACATGTAAAGTCGAATATTATATATTAACGTGATTCGTATATCGTTTTATAACATACGTATCTATACAGTGCATGTAGAATTTTTGCCTTAAAATCTTTTATGTTTTATTCCTTGAGTTGAAAAAGAGAAATAAATATTTTTTCATTATAGCAATAATATAAACATAAGTAATAAAGCACTTAATGATAAATTGTTATATGACAACAATACATAAATACATATGTTAAAGGACATTGTGTATAAGAAAATTCATTTTGAACTTCAAGGAACTTCATAATAACTAACTGAATGTACAATTCTAACTATTTTATATTTTTTTATTATTTTATTATTACAATTTTTCCAACGCACGCGCACATGATATACAACACATTCACATTTAAAATATTTTTCTTATACATATATTTAAATATGTAACTTTTACAATATCAGAACACTATTAAAATTTGTTGTCTTTTTCTGAATATGTTACAAGATTAGCTAAAGATCCGGTAGTATAGCTAAAAAGTCAATTTTGAGGTAAGCATTTTAGAAAAATTTTTAAATATTTCGATATTTACTAGTATTTAATTTTACATAGAAAAAAAGTAAAATTTAAGAGTTTTTCTTCAATATACATGTACATATGTATGCAGTTTTTTCCAATTTAAGACTTCCTTTCAGGTGTTAAATAACAGACTTTTACTTGATTCATTGTATGAAAATGTTTGAAGAATCCTTGCCAGATTTTTTTTTCTTTTTTGAATTCATCTGTATTTGTTATTATGTCCTGCAGAATTTAAAAATTATTTTGCAATTTTATGAAGGGTATAATAATAACTGTAACAAAAATTAAATTTTTCTATGTTTTAATGTCTTTCATTTACTAAGTTTTAATTACGTAATTTTTTTTTTACATTTTACAAAAAATATTCGTACTTCCAAGACGATTTTGTAAATAAATTTGCATTAAAAAAGGAAAATTCAAACGTGTTTTGCAATAGTAATAAAAAAAATATGTACATAATTTCTTTTACCTTCAAAATGAAGCGTAAAATGTTTATATTATTTCTTCAAGGATAATTGACACACGACTTATATATGAACACTACATAAATTTACAATTATACATGTGTGTACGGTAAATGGTAAAATATTTAGAAAATAGAGAAAATAACTCGCTTTAGAAAAAAAAAAGTATCGATGAAACTGTTAACTATGTAATTATAAAAAAGGACAAAACTGTGACAAAATTATTTTCAAAATATTTTAACCATATAGCGTTTATGTACATTAATGTTTATACAAATAAATGTTTACAGAACATTTTTTACGCTTTGATCAAATTGTAATAATTATAATTGTTTCATATCAACTTAGCTGGACATTGCAAGGGCATTTAAAATTTGTCCTGTTAATTTTGTAAATTTTTAATGTGTTTTGAAACATATTATTTGTACATTATTTTAAATAATTATACAAATATGTTTTTCTTAAATGGGTTTCATGGATTGATTATATGAACTATGAAGGTTACAAAAACAAGGAAATCAAACAAGGAGAAATGTCTTTGTTTTTTTTTTTTTTCTGAATTTTTTGTAATTTATTTTGCAATTTTAGAGTTAGATCAGTTAACAATAGAATAAAAAAAATTGAAAACATTTAGATTATAATTTTAAGAAATCTAAAAATTTTCTACCAGAAAATTTAAAGAATTATAAATGTTTCCTTATTCTTCTCCATATTTTCTTCTTAGCACACGACTGTCTTAAGCATCTTTAGCTTCCACTTGAAATCATTTTTAAAAAGAAATTCAGTTGTCAGTTGTCACAAATTTTACATTTTCTATGCTTAATAATGTATAGAAAAAGAAATAGTGACAAATAAAGGTATATCTTTATCAAAGGTGTACACGTGTATGAATACATATGTATATCTGTGCTGATATTTATATTTGCACATTTTACCATTTCTTATTATTATATGTACTTATTTTTCAATTTTCTTAGCTACACATACATATAAGAAAAGAAAAAAAAATGTGGGTGAATTACAATTGAATAACCATCATTGATCAATATTTCTGTATTACTCTTTTCTTTTTTTTTACATTTTGTAAAGAGCTAAATTTCAGGATGAAGTCAAGCAGTGAAAATGTTTATACACAAAATATAATGAAAATAAAAAAAAGGTGTCAAAGTAAGACCTCAAAATATTTCAATTTAATGATTTGTGACAATACACATTTGGCGTTAAAAAAAAAGAAAATACATACCAAATGTACAATACATTATAACAATACAAGATACAGGATAACTCTGTGGTATTAAACTATCAATGAGAAATTTTTTTTTTTTTCATTTATTTCATAATAATAAAAATGTAAATAAAAATAATGATTATAATAATAGCATGTAATTGAAAAGAAACTATTAAATTAACTTGTAATAAGGTATACTTTTGGGGCATTTATTAAGTAAAATTGTGTGTGGTCAAAAGACAGAAACAGAAAGTATAGAAGAAAATAAATAAGAACAAAAAAATAGAATATAAAAAATAACATTTTCAACAAGGACTCCTTAAGGAGTTTTTGTATTATTTTAATGTGTATATATATATTTTCAATTTTATTACGTTAAATAAAATGTACACTGAAAATTATACCATCTGGTCAAATATATTGTATTGTATAAAATTAATATAAAAGAGAAAAATACACAATAAATATTGTGTCAATTTATGGTTTTAAAAAAAAAGTAATAACAATATAATTTTGTATTTTTCAAAAAAAAATTTCTTTTCTCTATTTTTATTTTAGTGTTTTCACGGGAATATCCTTTATATCAAAAGATGTAAATAAAAAATATAATTTCTATAAAAAAAAATAAATAAAAATATTTAATAGCATCAAAATATTCGAATAAATCATTTTTTTTTTTTTAATTTTATGTAAAACATTAAGGTGTACATGGATTTTAGTAATACACGCGACAATTTAAAAATACATGTGAAAACGGTTCATCATATAGTGTAACACTGCATGTTTTTGTTCATTATTATTTTTAAAATTGGCATGTTGTCCTCCATATATAGAAAAATAATAATAATAATAATAATTTTAATTACATTTGAAGTAAAACTGTCAGAAATATTGAAAGACTAATGCAAACATGCAATAATAAATTCATAAAAAAATTTTTTTTTTAAAAAAGTAATTCATGTTCAAAACAACGAGAAAGAGAATAAGAAAAAAAAAACAATCACCTACCTTAAACAGAAAAAAGACATCAGAAATTCAATATATCTTGGAGGCAGTAATGTACATATGAAAAAAATAAATATTATGGAAAAACTTTTTTTTTTCTCTTGTAGTAAAATACAAAACTCTCTGTTAAAAGAAATGAATATAAAAAAAATTTATATGACATTATTGCTTCGACGATTGTTTTCTTTTTTTTTTTTGTAAATGTTTTCAAAATTTGTGTCATTAATATTTGGAGGCCCCTAGCCGTTTTATCATCAAATATACTTAAATCTTTAATGTGTGCCTATACATCTGCATTTCGATTTTCGAAGGTGTATTATTTATGTGTATACATTTTAAATATTATATTTATATTTTATTATATGTATATATGCACACGTCTGCACATAAGTCAAGGATTTTGGGAAAGTAATTTTCACTACAAATAGTATCCTCTGAAGCAGCATTATGACTTTTTGGAATGCACGGCAGGTACTAACTGTAACGTACATTTTGAAAATTACAGAACGTTAACATCTCTGTAGGAGTTAGCCCTGAGATAAAAGTAAGAAATTATTATGCATCATATATATTTACATGTAGAAAATGTATACGACAATAATAATAATAATAACAATAATAATAACAGCGACAATTCCAATTTGAATATCGATTCAAATATTTATATGTTTCTTAATACATACAAGTATAGAATGTTGTAAACCTGATCTTCGATGCTCATTTATTGCAAAATTTTGCAATATTGGCAATTTAATTTGAATTATGTGGAGGTTTGTATATTTTGGCGAGCTGTTAATGTCAACGCAAAAATTGAATGTTATGGGGCGATCCTCTGAATTCAAGTGCAAATATCTACATATACATATATATACATACATATATTATTCATAAGGGTACAATATTTATATCCTAAATTGATTGTGGCACATGGACTACAAAAACTGTAACAGCAGCAAAATAAAGATTGCTACAGAGCAGTAAAATAGCCTGCTGATAGACTGAATGGCGTGATATGAGACAATTCAGTATCAAAAAGAAAAACTAAATAAAAAGATAAAAAATTCAAGAAAAACGGATATCAAACCATTCAACCATATGTACGTATGCATCTAGATACTATAAATAAATTTTATTCTAAATATATGAATAAAAAAAGGATTCAATATATGAACTTTAAGTACCACAGTCGCGGACACAGTTGGATATTTAGATGACGATATATTTGAACTTCTTAGTTGGTACTTTATTTCATATTTTAAAATATTATAAACTGATTTATTTGTAGTACTCGATCTTTTTCGGTAGGGTTCCGATATTGAAATATGCAAGAATATCCCATCAGAAGTCGATAAAGTATTTTATTCAGTGGTTACTAAGAGAAATGTTTGACTCATTGATGCCACTGAACTGTTGTCCATTGCTATTAATTTCCTTTTCCTTTATTTCATTTTAGGCATTTTTTACCAGTCACAAATACTTATGGATTAAATTAAAAATGAAAAAATACACACCTTCTGACTTGATATGTTTAATTATTTGTTTTGATTTGTATTGACCATTCGCGGACATCATTTATTTATTTAAAAAAAAAAATAAGATTGTAAATTGAATATAATAAGAATTATTCGATTATTGCGTGCATGCTTGAAAAAATTTGTAAATAAATTTTTTAGCACTTGTTATAAGGCACATAATACAGAATTTTTAAATGAACATTTAAAATTGATTTTGTAATTTATAAAAACAAGCGTAAATGAATACAATCCCACCGGGAATACTGAAGAAAACAAACACATAAAATTTTATTAAAAGAAAATTGAGATCAAAAATTTTACTATTTTTGTACGTTTATCACATCTAAGATTTTAAAATGAAATTTTTGTACAGAAGATCTAGTTCTTATTATGAGAAAATATTGATATTTCAATCATATCACACACTATGTGTATGTAATCTGTTTTATTTCAAATTAAAAATTGTATTGAATACTATATATTTCCCTTAAAATTGTTTTGCAACATTTTTTTTATGAAAATACACATACAGATGTGTAATAGATCAGTACAATTATTTACTATTACCACATATTATTAGAATTCATTTAGTTCAAGAATTTTATCAAATTTTATCACAAATACTTAATAGAGGTGGGCGTTTTATTGACATTTTCCCATGAGACACTTACTACATAAGCAACTGTTAAACTACTTCATTATGAAAACCCATAAAAAAAACCACGAATTCAATCTTCTCATCACATTAAATTTAATGATGATGATAAGTAAAAGTGGTTTTTTATTTTCTGATACAAAATTATGTATTTATATAAGTATTTTTTTTTAATAAATAAAAATTCAATACATTATTGTAAACACTTCCACCCTTTAAATAATTTCATTTCTGTTTTGTCGATACAATTATCATTAAGATAAACAATTTTTGTATTTTTTTGTATTTTTTTTTTTTTGTCAATTAATTTATGTTGCTTCTGGTATTCTAAAATAAAATTTGAAAAATATGTTTACATAATATTTAAAATTCACACAATTAAAATTTGAAATGTTTATTGTTTTAATTACAAAAATTTTGATTTGAAACATTGTTGCAAGTTATAGGCTATTTATACTACAGAATCATAAAATAGAAAATATAAATTTAAAATTTATTCAATAACAGTATATAATCAGAAATTTTCAAGGCGCCATATTAATTTGTTTTTGAAAGAGAATATTCAGGAAAATTATCTTTTCATTGTATGAAGATAGTTTTGGAAAAATAACGATCTTTTTCCAAATTTATGCAAATAATAATGACATAGCAAAATATCAATATAGTACACTTGTATGTATGTTTTTCGTATTATGTTTAGTTACTCATTTTATAGGAAATGAGAAAAACAAGTAATATAGCGGTACTTTTTTTAAATTAAAATAAGAAATACAAAGGAGTATTGTTGTATTTCATTTTTATATTGGTTTTTACTTTTTATAGCTTAGACACATTTATTATTTAATAAAATATAAAAAAAAAGGTAAAAACCAAGGTATTATCAAAGTATTATAAAACTTGAAAAGCTGCTACAAAATATCTTTATTACTTCTGAAAGCTATATACATATGATCTAAATAGATGTGTATATACCTTATATGCTGATAACAAAGTGTACATGACAAATAAAATGTTTACAAATATTAATTAACAAACATTATAAGATACAAATATACAATGTTGTTAAATAATAATAAGAACTTCAAAAAATTTTTACCGACTTCTAAGGAAGTCTGATGTGTTTCCCTCAACAAAAAAATATAATAAAATAATACTAATAAAGACACACTACATACAATACTGTGATATGTATTAATAAAATATGAATAAAAAATGTATAAAGATGAACAAAAAACGTCCATGTACATATAAAAAATTGAGTCAACATTATATATTATAATTTCTTCTTATCTTTAAAGATAAAAAATTTTAAATATAATTATTAATTATTGTATAACTTGTCTTATATTATAGTCAATGTTTTGACCGAAAAATTTATATGCAAATTTAAAATGCAAAAAACAAAAGTATAAATTGATGATTTGAAAAATTACATAATATGAACATACGTGTCATTAATATCTTTTATATTGTATTTAATACATACACTGCGTATATTAACTTAGAGCAACTTAGAGGGAGTTTTTCAATATATCACGCAATAGCTAATTAATTTTATTATTTATTTTCTGTCGACATAATGTCTAGATAAAAAGTTTGTTATCTATACATATTTGTTACATATGTATATTTATTTATAGAAAACCCAATATCACTTGATAGAATAAAAAACTAACTTCTATATGGGCGTAATATCAGTCAGTACATGATATAGTGTATCATATAGAAAACTGTTGTATAAATTCACTACTGTTAAGTAAAATTGATAAAAATTTTTATATTTAAAATAAATTGCATACGTACTTTTCAATTATTGATGAAATAATAAAATAATTAAACCAAGGTTATAAGAAAATTACTGGGAAGATTTCTTTCATATTGGAACACTTAATATAATCCTTTTACAAAATTATTTGCTATGAATTCCTAGAGAATTTCTACAATCTATTTCAAGGACAAAATGAAGTATGAAAATTGAAAAATATTAAGGAAATACCAATACAATGAGTATATTTGAGACAATTAAAAAATTTCATTACAAAAAATGTAAACATTAAAATTAAAAATTGTAAATTTCATGTGTACATGCACATATATGTACATATGCTTTGAAAAATTATATCAAAAGTAATCAATATTGTTTTGCCAATATGTATATATATATACGAGTACACCTACTCTATAAAAATCCAAAAGAATATTTTTTATATTCAATTTTAACATATTATTTTTACTACACACTACATTGTAAAAATAAAATTTAATGGCGGAATGTTTATAATAATTTTAATTGTGAAGAAAAACAAAATTTTTATTATATTTCTATACATCGGTATGTGTATATTATATGTATTAAAAATGTTAAATAGTTTCCTCCTTAGAAAATCGCAAATCTATATTCCTTTCAATATGCCGCATTATAAATACAAATTTTCTACATGAATTTGTTTTACATGAAGGTAAACAAAACACCTTTAACAATATTTTGTATTGCAATTTACTTATTTGCATGAAATATTCACGTATATTTGTATCCTTGAAAATCGAGGTCATTTAAGAAAAAAAAAAGAAAATGAATACAATCTATACAACAACACAAGAAAGATACATTCAATTAGAAGAATTGTATTTACAACAAATCTATATGCTGAATAATGCGAAAAATATCAAGGGGTTGAAATTTGTGACAATAAAAATTTGCAAAAATTTGTAATAAAAACCCCTTTAAGACAGTAGGAAGAAAAATACCCTTTCCTTTTCAAAAAATAATCCTTTTGAATTATAAAGATTTTATTATCGTTACAATTTACAATAAACACCCCTTCAACTTCTGAATCTGTAAAATTGTTTATGTCATAAAAATTTTATTTGAATTTTTGTATTTCTACGTGTACGTATACATATAGGTAACAAAGTATAAATATATTTACATATTTGTACCTGAAAATTAATAGTTTTCGTTTAAAAGTAAAAATTAGGTATTCTAATTTTCCAAAGAAATTTGTCATAAATAGCAATAATGATTTTTAGAAAATATAAAAACAAAAAATTTCTGTACTGAGACGAAATTAAGAAATTTGCAAATAATTTTGGTAAATATTAGAAGATTAATTTTATGACATTTTTGAAATAGTTTTTTTTTTTTATCAAATCCTTGGAAAACTATAGGATATTTTAACTCTTTTCTAAAACGTAAATAGATCGATATGTTCTTGATGAAAGGGTTGAAAATTTTCTCTGATAATTAACTGATTCAATTCATTTAAGCCACTTGTGGTGTAAATATTTTGATTTTTTACAATAATAATCAAGAAAAAAAAATGTATATACCTGATAAAAATGCATCTACATATGTTGGTGTATTTTTGTATTAAAAACTAATTATTATAAATATATTATCTTTTATATTTTGAAAAACAACAAGAAATTTATTATTGGATCATTTCTTTTTAGCTAAAAATTTAGAACATTATATACAAATTATTTATACAAAACTTAAAAAGAATACATTATAAATTATCCTTGAAATCAATTTTCCATTAAATGATATATTTTTAAAAAATAATACTAAACAAATCATCATTTGTCTACAGAGTTTTAAAAATTATTGGTGGAAAATAATTAGATATTGAGTTCTAATAAAAATATAATTTTTCAAAATGTACTTATACATTTAAATCATTTATTCGTCTTTTTTCATCGTTTTGTCATATATCCTTTTTGATATATTTTCAAATAAATCATTTTTTATCATAAAAAAAAAAAAGTAAATTTTGTACCTCATTTTCAGGTACATTTACACTTGTTATATGTATGTTCTTCGTGTAATATAAATATGTATGTTTAATAATTATACTTAGATAAATTTAGATAAAACGAAAAATACACAAAATATTTATAACACTTTAATAAACATTAAAAGTTACCGACAAAATATTTTATATAAAATAAAAGTCATTTTTTAATAATTTTTTCTTCTTTGTGAAATACTGCAATATAAATACTTACATAAAAATATGTGGTGTCAATAAATAAATTACAGATTTCAAAGTTTATAGTCCTAAAAATATACATTCATGAAAAGTACAAATTTAACATGAATATACACATTTACATTTTTCCTATCTGCTTATGAGATACATGCAAAAATATACCGCCAAAGGCTTATCTTATTAATAATCTATCTTTTTATATACATACATATATATGAAGTAGTTATATTTAAAAGAGATAATCATCATTGACAACAATTGCAATTTAACACTCAATTTAAAATCAACATTATATTATTATTATTTATCCTCTATTTGTGATGATAACAATCATATATACAACAGACAGGATATTAGATAAATTTATACCAATTGAGGGGAACGATAAAGTCAATAAACGTGAACAACACAAAATTCATCATTGAGTATTATGGAATCAATTAATTTTACGAATACATGATTTAATTATTTTGTATGTATTTGTATATAAGGTGTTGTTTACACATCTGTATATACATACATATAATAGCACAAATTTATAGATTCTCAGCATAATAAAGGAAATTTCATTTTATCTGATATTATTCATGTGTTGAACGTGTTTAATTTATGACGAAAAAGATTAAATTAATGATAAGCATTGTGTTATTTCCTTTTTCATACATTTCGTTTACATGTGTGCCAGTACACATGTATACAGTACAGAAATTTAAAATATGAATTTTATTGCCAAATTTATGATTTATTTTTTTAAATTATTAGAAATGATTATATCATCTGTATAAATTTTGTCATTTATATTTCGTTTTCCTAGAAAAAAAAAAATTATCAAAAAAGGATTACAATAACATGACTTTTTGTCACCTGAAGTAAAAATTGTTTTTCTTCTTCTTTTTACAATGAATATAAAAATCAAATATCTTTTTTTGGCAAATGAAACCTATGGTCAGACAAGATTAGGACTTACTACTCATATGTACTATGTGAACCAAATGTGTTTATTTAAAGATTTCAATGAATTAGAAAGTGGAAACATATTTTATAAATATTTACTTCCGAAATTTTAAAAATCCTGAGAAACTTGCAAACCATATGAAGTCATATGATAAAGACAAAATTAATTTTTTTGTTTAATTTAAAAACACACTGAAAAAAAAAGATTTAACGGACTACTGTTGAAAAAATATTTTCAATGCCATTTTAACTGCTTATCGTTGAAAAAAAAGTGATTTAATATCTAAACTTTAATAATTCGAAAAAAATGTTCAATACGATTATACGAAACGCTTGTTATCTGTGCTACTGGTCAAGTGACGGTCATATCATGTGATAAGTATTCGTATGTGTGTTTCTTGAAAAACAATAGAATTGTTTACTTTTTAATTTTGATAAAAATCAAATAAAATAGCACATGTTACTACATAAAATAAAAATCAATAAAATTTTATACGTTCGTTTTTAAAGATAGTAGAAAATAGGTATATTGTTTATGGTAGTATAATAGATATTGAAATTGATTAAAATCATTCTCAAGAAAATTGTCAAAAAATCTTGTACCTGCATACATGAGCATTTACTTGAACATGAGCACGTCAAGTTTTATGTTTTAATCTATATATACTTATACATACATTTTTATAACCTTAAATTTAATAATTTAATGATATACTTTTATCAAGATTTGCAAAATATATTACATGCGTGACAGTTTTACTCACAATTAAAAAATAAATTATTGTTTTGGTAAAACCATCAATCGATTATTCTTCTAGTATTATTTTAATTATTTCCTGTAATTGTCTAAAACAATATATAAAAATTTTTCTATGGCAAATATAATTATTAAATTATATGGAAAAACCTATATATATAAAAATTTAAAGGATATTCACACTTATCGAAAATAAATTTTTAACTAATTTTAAACGTGAAATTGATTTAAGTGTATGGTATTAAAAATTGAAAATGAATTTGGCTACAAAGATTAAAACTAATTTTAAGTATAGATATGTTAAAACTAAAAATTTTAAAAATTAAAATTTTATTTTCAGTATTTTTGTAGTAAAATAATGAATAAATTTATCAAAATTTTCTTTGCATTCAGCAATTTAAAAAAAAAAAAATTAATTTTGATTTTTCTTCCATACCTTTTTCGATTTCATTTAAAAACAAATAAAATTTATCAAATGCATTTAAAATGAATTGATCAAAATTTAAATGCTGATAATAAATAAAAAATGATAAAAAAAATCTCATTTATTCTCTGTACACCATGAGGGGTAAATTATTGTTATGTGGTAGTACTATACGAAACAAGACAATTTGAACCTAATCAACTTTAAAAATATTTTATTGTTTTTTTTTTTAAGAATTTGAAAATTAGGTATATTGTATATGTATATATGGATACAATTTAACTTTATATTAGATAAATTTAAATTTAAACGTTTGAAAAAACCTATTAACCACAACCTGAACAAATAAATATCAATTAATAATTTATTTTATAAAATGATGCACCCTACGTAGATCAAAGGTATATATAGATAGATCGTCTTTTAACAAACATTATACATATATAGCGAAGATAATATTTAAAAGCTATATTTAAAAAAAGGACAATTGTGAATGTGCGATAATTTAAAAATTAAAAAACACCTGCTAGTTTTAGATGAAATATTTATGAAAATAAAATGAATCTTTATAGGAAATTTATTAGATTCATCGATCAAAAAACAAGCAACAAAAAAATCATCAAATTATTGATTGATTGCATACATGTAGAAGTACGACTTTTGCGGCTAACATTTTTTAACGTCCAATACCTTCATATTTTCTTTGAAAAATAAAATAATAAAATAATATAATCATTGTTTAATCTTTCATCTGAAGAAGGTGCGAAAGAAAAACAAACTTCTATATTTAAGCGTGCCCCTTATATCCATATAATCAAATGTACAATATGTTTATAACAGACGCACACATCAGTTAATGCATATTAATAAAAAAGAGCAATAAGCAGAAGCAGTAATTTGATTGTGCGTGTCCTTTTTCCGTCCTTTTTTAATGTTCTTCAAAATGAGAGGGCACGTGCATCCTTGCAATGAACCCCTCGTACAAATATACATACATACAAAACAAAATATACCTATATACCTATAGGTACTGTATTTTTACATGTAAATTTAATATTACATTTATCTTCAAGGTTAAATAAAACAAAGTCATCAAATATGTATTTTTGTGTACACAACTATACATATGATCCCTTCTTATGAAGCCTTCAGGCTGATGAACGACAATCATGTCATCGTTCGGAAACTGGAAAAATCTTATATTAGAGAGCCAACCAGTATTTACAGGGACCGTTTTTCAGTAAATACCTACCTTTCTAACGGTTGCTTTGTAATTCAACCAATCGGAATTTTGTCAGTTCACTTTGATATGAATGTGGGCGGAACGTTTGTCGACCATCTTTTATATATTTTATATGTTTGTTTTTAAACAGACAACGAATACATTCAAAATTCTGTAATGTACATCCATAAAATGATCATTGACGTAGAATATACATACAATGTACCTAGTACGTGTATTACATAAATGGAAAATGTGGAAAAACTTAATATAATGGAAATTCTTTTATATCTCATAAATTATTACATGTGTATATGTAGTTTCTTAAAATAGTAAATGTATGATATAAAAATAAAATACATTTAACGCTGCCAAGAGGTAGACAATTCATGTACATACATACAAATATGAAACCCGTCCCAGCATGAGGAAATATTGATAAGAAGGTTTTGTAATAACTGCTTAGTAGTATCCATATAGCTGCTTGTTGCTTCTGCTGTCAGTAAATATCTACATGAGTAGAAAGTCGAGTTTGAATAGTTGAATTATTGAATCCGAAACTGAAGTGAACCTTAATTTTTTGAATTCGTAGTTGGTTCAGTCTAGTTTACTAGTTGAGCGGGGTAAGGTAAATTTTAAACTGTCTAGAAAACATCAGGAAATTGAAAAGGACTTACTTATACAAGAAAATAAAAACGTGCTTTAGTGATAAGAACTTCTAAAGTAGTGATCATATTCTATACAACATATTCAAAATACTATATAATTATCTGGGAAAGAAGTATTTTTGTGTTGTCTTGAAGAACGTATACCAACATACACTTACTTCTCACAATTACTCAAAAATTAAAAAGTAATGTGATACTCGGGAAATTGTGTTTAAATATTGGATTCAGTGTCATTTGGATTGTGAAATTGAACAGTATATAAAAATCGTTTAGTTATCGGATACTTAATAAATTATTATATCAAGAGTTATTTTTGGTTTTTAAAAATTTTGAACATTGAAACATTTCAAGTTTATAAATTTTGATAATTTTTAAAAACAGTGCATGAATATTATAAAATAATTAAAAGATTAAAGATATAAATAGTTGAAATAATTTATGACAGTGAAAACATCTTTTGAAAATTTTAAATATGTCATCAGTCTCATCATCTCCTTTAAGTCATATTAGTGTAGATGAAGTACAAAATGAAAAAGGTGTGTATTCTTTCCATTTATAATGCATATATTATATTATTAAAAATTTGATTATTTTGTGTTTTAATGTTTGATAGTGTAGAATGTCGTCGTCTAAAAATTTTTTTCCTAACATAATATATTTATCGTTAAATTAATAAAAAATTCATTGATGTTTTTTCAGAATTTTCAATTAAAGTGGAACGTGCTGCAAGTCTATCACCAATGTTAACACCTCCACATACACCAACCGAAGACAAAGTGACGGCTTTACAAATAACTTCTTCGACAAAATCACATCTTAACTATATTTTTGAAATGAATAATAACATTCCACCCAGACAAACCGCAATGCACTATAATCAACAGCAACCGGTTCAATCTGCATTGCCTTCTCAAAGTCTATATTCTCAAGCCTCAATTGAGCAACAATACCATCATCAACAACAACAACAACACCAAGTTCAACATCGACTATGGCTTCAAGCTCAAATGCAACAACAGCAGCAGCAGCATCAGCAACAACATCATCAGTCATCTCCTTCAGGATACCCATTGTCCTACCAGCATGCAGCTGTTGCTGCTGCTGCTGCCGCCTCTTTACCAGGACATCATTTACATCAAACAACAACAACGGCGGCACCACATCAGGCTCTTTTAATGAATCAGTGGTTTCGAAATGCAGCATTTTATCAACACCATCATCATCAGCTCCATCAAATTCGCCCTTATCCTGAAATGCAACGTATACATCCTGCTGCGAGAGGATTAGGTCCGATAAAAATCGCTGGACCACATGGCACTCGACCAAAAAAACAATTTATTTGCAAATATTGCAATCGACATTTTACAAAATCTTACAACCTATTAATTCATGAACGAACACACACTGACGAAAGACCATATTCATGCGATATATGTGGAAAAGCATTTAGACGACAAGATCATCTCAGAGATCACAGGTACATTCATTCCAAAGAAAAACCTTTTAAATGTAATGACTGTGGAAAAGGATTCTGTCAATCAAGAACTTTGGCTGTGCATAAAGTTACACATTTAGAGGAAGCACCTCATAAATGTCCAATATGTAATCGAACATTTAATCAAAGAGCAAATCTTAAAACACACATGCAAAGTCATACTCAATCAACAGACGAATCACAACATCGCCAGTCTAGAATTTTAATAACTAATCAACAACAGTCTCCAATTGATACTGTTCTTGATAGTCAGGAAAAAATATCTCAATCACCAATATTGGATTTATCTCAAAAAGCAGTTGAAAACATGACGTCTGATAACAACACTGCAGTGAAACCAAAAAAAGGTTTAGGTTTTACAATAGATGAAATTATGAGAAGATAAATTAATTAAAATCATCGTTTCAAATATGTGCGAAAATGAAGGATCCTGTCTGTACAAAGTAAAATGGAACCTGGACAGAGTTACATGAACCTCTAAGTTCTAGAAAGAAATTAGATGTTGAATTAATTACTTTAATTTATACATATACATAGATTGTACCTAATTCCGATGTGAGCAAACCAAAGTCGTATTTTGTTGATACATGAAAACATTTTTATTATTTCAAGACTGAGTTTATTGTAGAAAAATAAATTTACTCAATTAAAGCTATAATCGAAATTGATAGCATTCGATAACATGTCTTTATGTTGAAAAATTGTTAAAGTATACATAAATGGAATTTTACTATATTCATGAACCAAATACATTAGTTACCTCTTATTTAGATTTATTAGAAATAAACTGATGACAAAAAATAAAATTTAATAAAATTAAAATGTATATGTAAATATTCTATGTAGAATTATAATTATTCCTAAAATCTTATTCATACTCATCCATTTTACATTTAAGATATATTTACGTATATGTATATACTATTCACCAAAAATCATTTGATCTCTTCATACTTGTAATTGTAAAAGTAAAAAAAGAAATATTAATGTAATTTGTAGATAAATTTATGTATAAAAAAATAGTTTTACTTTAGAATAATTATATGCATACATACACATATATATACATATATATGTCATTGTTGTACAAAATGTAAATTTGTTTTTAAAAATAATATATTTATTTCAAAATGTTTGGGCATCTTATACAGTATTATTATTATTATTACCAAACCCTTCCATTAAATTTCATTAAAATGAAATTACATATTGAATATCATCATTAACATGACAAAAAAAAATATCCAAGAATAAAATGGCTCTAATTACGAATTATGTACATATTAGAATTGCAATAAACAATGCAATAATCCTAAGATTATGCAAAAGAATTTTTAATGCATCCTTATATCAACAACTACAAAAAATTTCACCCTAATTACAAAGTAGCTTTTGTTTCGAAAAATAAAACTAAATAACATTAAATTAATTGAACATAATTTAAAACAAATTACATTAAAGTCGAAAAAGCAACATTCACTTTACATCACATGAAAACCAAATTCTAGACAATATGGAGCTGTAATAATTAAAAATAATATATTAACGATTTTCATAATTTTTTTATATAAATTACATCGATAAAATATGTACTTATTTCGCAACACATGAATCTGCTTTTTATGTAGACTAAGGTCGAAAACCTAAAAATCAAATTGATACTACAAATATCGATAATGAATCCTAACACACGCATGCACTAATAGTGTGTTTATCATTATATTTTCTTATCATTTATCAGTGTATGTTTAAATGGTTAAATAAAGTAAATTGACTACCGTAAAACTGAATAATTATATATTATGAGTACGCAATTTATATACCGACAAATATCAATTTTAAATTGGATAAATTGTAAATTATACTTTGTCGGCAAAGTCTTTTGATCATGTTACAAGCGGTGTATATACTTATATGCTTTTATTTTATTTACACAAAATATGTCAATCCAATTCTGATTACCGTATGGTTTGATTATAACCAATTTATATCCATAGGTGTACTTATATATGTGTACATTAGATTATCATTATACCTATATGTAGCCGTTATCTGTGCGCAAATAAATTTAACCGTTGATCATGCACATTTTATATCTATACGATTGTGTTCAATACATTATAAATATTAAAGATAAGAATTTCTTATGAATTTGATATTAAAACAGTTTCTTATTATCTTGGATTATATACGCAAACATAAATGTATAACATCATATATTGTAGATATCAATAAAATTTCGAAAAGTTAATCATTTTCTAAAAATACTTTTACTCATTACATGTAACAATTTGTGTCATCAATGCGAATATTTCACCATAATTCATTCAAATGAAAATTTTTTTCAAAAATATACTTATATTATCTATATTTCTAATACACAATTACTTTTAATGTGACATTTTTCTGTCTGAGAAAAAAAAGATAAAAGATTTTTTTTTCCTCGTGATCCCTGATAGATTTTTTTTAATAGTTAAGGATAATACTTATTTAATGTAATGTATATTACAACTAGGGTGGTATTTCATTATTGTTTTTTAAATGTTTCTATACACAACAGGATAATTCAAGCAGTACGTGTATATGGTATTCATCACAAGAAGGTCATCAGACAGATTTAAGATTATTAAAACTTAATGGTTTGAACATTAAAATGATGTTCATCTCTTTTTTTTTTTTTGTTATAGTTTTTGTACTGATACACGTTTTAAGCTTGTAAACCTTGAAAGTAATTGAGTCGTTATGTTCCTACAGTGTTCAACAAGGAAAATCAAATATTATGTTTTTTCATGATGTTTATGATAAATATATTGGTGAAAATTTTTACACAATTTTGTTAGTCACTGTACATTTTAGTTAAAATAATTCAATATTTGATGAAAAATAATTACGACTAATGTTTTGGATTACGAAAAATACATATTGATGTATGTTTCCTGTGCTATTCATCATCATGATCTGTATTTAAAGTGAAAAGTTTTTAAAAAAAAATCGCATGTATTACAAATTATAGATTATAAAAAAGTAAAATTAATGAAAATCTTAATGATATATCCGTCTAAAGTATAACAAGAATCACATAAAAAATACATGATTTTACGTATAAATATGTACATACGTTTTTTAAAGTGTTGACGACATAAGATGACTTCTGTCTGGGCCTTTATACATAAAAGGCATTGGCCTAACTACCATAATAATATTTCAATATACATATGTACATATATATACATAAGGATATTTTTTTATATTACGCAATGTACACATGTAATTATAAAAGTTTTGGCTTGCGACCAGAAAACTAAAAAATAAGGTATAGTTAGGTATTAGAAATGTTGCACGCTATTTGTTTCTTGACCGGAAAACGAGGAAATTAATAGAAAAACCATCTGCTGCCGGTTATCAGCTAATCAATTATGGGTCAGTCAGTACAATAAAATGTTATAAATAGTAATAATGAAATGAAATTGCTACATGCTCGAATTTTGAAGTCAATTTTTCTGCACGGAACTATTATACGGTACAATTAGTTGTTAAAAATTTTAAAAATAGTCGATGAAAGCAAAAAACTAGAATGTTAGGCGGACAGTTTCATCCTTTTTATGTTTTTTGCCTTATTTTCTATTTTTAAGTCCTTTTTTCAATAAAAATTTTAACGTATATTTACAAACCAACTGTGTGCTGACGGATTGATGGATTCTTTCATTTCAAGGATTATATGAGCATTATATTTGTTGTTCATCTTTAATTTAAAATCTTTAAAGATTGTAGTTAAATATTTCTTTTTTTTTAAATCCACTATACTTATCAACACGCAAACATTATTCTTTTAACAAACTGAAAATTTAAAAATTTTTTAAATTCAAAAATTCAAAATATGGTGTAGTACATATTCAACATGTATAAGGACAAAAGAAAAAACCGGCATATTTTTAATTGTTTCATAATACAATTTTCTTGAAAAATGATATAAAAGGTAATTAATACAACGTGAAAGTATATCTTTTGAAAAACATTAAAATTGTTGTAATTTCCTGCTGTTTTAAGGATATATGAAAACGGCTTTATAATTTGACATAAACAACAAAATAATATTGAAATCACATAAAAACAAAGAAACAAACGACAAAAGAAAATATAATTATCCTGTATGGATAATAATTCAAAATGACAATAAAAATTTTATTTTCATAGATATTGAATAGAGAATTGTTTTTTTTATATATATTTTTGATATTTATACCACCAATGTGTACACGCATATAAATTTTTTTTCCTTTATCATTTTTATTACATATGTAGGTATATAAGACTTTATAAAAGGTGATATACAATGTACATTAATTTTTTTTTAAGTAGTTATGACATAATATATATTTCTATATAATCAAACTGTGAATTTTATTATCTAGAATTCAAATTTCTAGCACTATTTATGGTATATAATTAAAAGTCTTTTTTCTTAAAATATAAATAATGTTGAAGAAAAGAATTTATTAATCAAAATCTAAATATTCAATTTAAAAAGTTTTCTTTAACACAAAAAAAGATTGAATAAAAGATGTTTTAGGACATACGTATGTGTATAAGTCTTGTCAGATATCTAAATATGAATTAATATATAATTATATGTTATGCTATATTTCATTGTTTTTATATAGTATTTTTTAATTTATAATTTATTGAATCAATATGAACAAAATGTTCAAAAGCTTTCAAGTTTTTAGATATGCAAATAAAATTTCATTCAGAAGCATAAAAATTATCATTACTTTATTATTATATTGTAAATAATTATACACAAGATTTTAGATGTATATTTCGTAATTCTGTGACCTACAGGTAAAAATGTTTTTTTTTTTTTTTGTTTAAAATACATTTTTATATAAAAACAAAATGATATTTTTTTTTTATTATTTTAAAAATGAAAACAGCAGCTATAAACATTTAAAATTATTTATTATATAATTACTTTATACCTTGAAGCCTAGACTTCTGTTTTTCATATGTACAATATGTACGTACATCTGCACAATAAATTTTTTACGTAAATTTTCATAGTGAATTTATATTTCATTTTTATATTTCAGAAAAAAGAAATCATCTAATGAATACATACATTTTACACTACAGAAGTCAAAACTGTTTATGGACTTTAGTTTCCTAAAATCAAACAAAAAAAAAATGAAAATTAACAAAAATGTTTTTCATTTAACCGAAAAATATATTTTTTTAATTTTTAATTCTAAACATAATCATAGTTCGTTTAGCTTAAAGGTAAAATGTTAATATGTAATATATTATAAATTTAAACCTAAAAATTTGAACATTATCATGCGCATTTTATTGTGAGGAATTTAGCCAAAAGGCAAAAAGATTCTTTTTATTTTATTTTATATTTTTATTTATTTTTTTTTAAATTTTTTACTCTCTTTTTTTTTCGATAAACGAATTATTTTTATATATGGTATTTTTGTTACAAAGTTTCCAACTTTAAATCTCCCACGCCCGAAAAAATTTCAAAACTCTATAATTATTAACAAAAAAAATTTTTATTTTTATTTACAAAGAAAACATTAAAACATTTAGAAGGTGGAGAACTCCTTCTTTTGGGTTATTATTGTACACAGTAAATACGTTTATAATAATATGATTTTATTTTTGTTTTTAAAAGAATTTTTATAAATTTGAACTTTTATACCGCTCCTGAAATTATACATACAAATGTATGTATGCGAAATATAATACTAAGAAAAACAAAAGAAAAATCAAAAATACATATTATAAAAATTTTGGTTACCCTTTTTAACTAACCATAATTAAAAAAAAATATATATTATATTTAAAAGATACTCACAATGACGATAATATGCTATATTCTGCAAAATGTGTAAAAATTACAAAATTATTGTATACTACACGTTAAAAGGTATACCTTAGATTTAAATGGAAAATGTATTTTTTTTGCATGTTTTTGTACCATAATGACTGGCATTGTCACGAAATTTTATAAAATTTTTGATATTTTTTAAACAGATGTAAAAATTCTTAATTTTTATTTACCTTATATTTGAGATCAATTTAATGTATACATTTCATATAAAATTTCCTTCTTAAAAAAAAAAATTAAACCGTTATTTTATGAATAAAATGTGTAGCGTCTGTGCAAATGATACATAAGTATAACCAGATATATTACATACACATAAAATTTACTTTATTAGGCGCCAGCGGCTTATTTTATACTTAATTTTCAACTTTGTTATACAAATGTTTAAATGTTGATATTTTCAAGATATTTCGTACATACATATATCTATACCTTAAAATCCCTTCATCATATTTCACAAAATTAGCTCCCGACACCTGGTTATTAGTATATCCACTAGCATTAATTCATTTTTGACCCTCCTACAAAAAACAATGTTCAATTTTAAATTCTCGTATAAATGAAACTGAAAATTTTACGGTATTTTTAATATATGTACCTAAAGTTATAATGAACACAAATTTTTATATATACACAAATGAATGCGTATAAATATTAAAGCATATTTTTAAATATTGTCTACTTATACTCACATATATGTATGTACATGCAATATTAATGGTAGTCTTCAGAAGTTAAAACAAATCATTTGTGTGTTATTATTGTGTCTGAAATTTTGTTATGATACATGTTAAGTTTACATTTTTAGATCATTCAATTCTCATTAATTAAAAAAATAGAAGCAAAAAATGATAAACAAAAGAAAATGAAAAAAAAAATGAATAATTAAAATAAAAACAATAAAACTATTTGTATTTGATCTACGTATGGTAGAATTTTCAATAGGAATAATCTTATTAATCCAAAACAGTTCTTTCTACATCTACATATGTATGTATTCAACTTAAAACTTTTAAAAGTCTAGAAAAGGATTATACATGATTACAGACATTTAATAAATTTAAGAAAGATATTCTCACATGTGTTAAACAACGATGCGTATTCTTTTCCAAAATTTTAAAAATATTTCATTTTCTCATATTGATCAGAGAGGTATGCAGTAATGATATAATGATCCTGAAAATTATTGAAAATCATTGATTAACGATCCAATGCAAACATGTATACATATACTTGTGTAACTAATAAATAAAATTGTAATTTTCATTTTAAATTTATATTCCCCAAAAATTAAAAATATAACGATATTTTGTGATAAAATAATTCCTTAATTTGGAAAAGGATAAACATGACCATCAATTATCCAAAAATATTTTTAAAAAATGTTTAAAAAAAAAAAAAATTTGTGGTTCATTCATTCTAATGATGATGATCAGAAGAATTTTAATTTTTTATTTTTGTTACACAAAATGGGTTTATTTATTTATTGTTGTTTCTGTTTTTAATCATAGATATAAAAAGGATTTTTTCTCCTATAACATGTATTTAAAAATTATAGAAAAGTGAGATTGATAGTCAAATGTTAAAAATCCATCAATGTGCGATCTTCACTTTTCTTAATTTTTATTTCTTTTGAAATTTTTATTTTCATTTTTAACTTGGTGAATTATCAAACGATTATCCTCACGCAATCCATTTAGAAAAAATTTTCTGACATATTTTAGTTGTAAACATGTAATCCATACACCGATATTTTACGTAATATACTTGTATGTGTGCATAAATTATATTAAATGCTCATATTACATTGGCATCCATCAGTAGTTGTAGTAGTTTTTTTTTTTTTTTTTTTTTTTTTTTTTTTGATTTAATCTTTTTATCTTATATTATTATAATTTTATACGTTAGAGTTAAACGTAAAATTTAAGAAAATTTTTATATAATTATATATGTAGACAAAAAAGTGAAATTATTCGAATCAAGAAATGATTAGTGGTTTAAAACTAACCAACTCTGATATCACATTTTATGTTATTCATGTAATAAAAGATATCAGTTTTAAAAGCATTTATTTGAGTTAATATGTACATATATGCGTATCATAACAAAACTGATATACTAAAATTGTTTGATTGATAGCTGCTATTTTCATTCACACATATAGTTAAATATAATAAAAATGATAGGAATGAAAAAAGAATCATCAATGATTTTATGCTTTTTCATGTAAATAATGCACGTATTCTAAGCATATTTTACTGAATATATACATTATTATGTTATTATCATATATTTTTGTAGTACGTGTCCAGTTATTCGTTTATGTTATACTCCTGCATACGTATATGAATCATGATAAAGAATTGTTTTTTTTTTTTTTAATTTCAACTGTTCACATCCGATTTTCATAGTTTTTAAAGTACTTTGTTTGGAATTTTTTGATACTGAATTGATCTAAATTTGCTTCTTAAAATCGTCTAATCATTTTATGAATAAATCATACTTTACAAAGGATCGGATCATCATACAACTATCATTACCTTCCCATCATCATCATCATCATCTTTTAAACTATTGTTTTATTTTTGAGAGAGAAAATTTTTCGTGGTCAAACATATGTACATACATAATCAAGTTTACGTACAAATCATTCGTATATCTATATAAGAAATTTTTATATACTACAAAAGATACATAAGTACATAGAATAAAATGTTTGTGATTTATTTGATTAAAATTATAGACGCTTGAAAATTGAAATAAATTTGTTTTATTTTTATTTTTTTTTTCAAATTTTATCCAATTTTTAGATTTGTAGTAATAATGGTTAAAAACATCAATCACAGCATAGATATATTTGAGTACGTGTGTATATAAATATGTATTCCCTGTTATTTCGAAATTTTCGATAGAGGCTATTTTGTTATTCACATACATGTGTGTATTTATATGTTTTTTTCTTTTGTTTTGTTTTAATAAAAAAATAAAACCTGGCATTTATATCAGTAGCTGCCTACCAAACTGTGTGGTTTTTATAATTACAGATAGTAAAATTTTGTTCACTTATACACCTTTGAATAAAATAGTAAATATTATGAACTTTTAATTCTAGGAAATCAAATGAACAAAAACAACAAGATACATATGTGTAATTCTAACAACAATAATATTAGGTTTATATGCGAGACCTATAACATTTTTTTTTTTTTTTTGTTTCGTTTAATAAAAATAATGTAATTGCTGTAATTAATCCTAAGGTCTTTTACTTTTGAATTTAGAATTTAATATAAATTTATAAATAATTACAAATTTTTTCATAATAAATTATAATTGTAATCATTAATAATAAATATTAATTTGCAAAAAAGACCAAAAACAGTTACTTATATGATGTAATTAATTTAAATTACGTAATTAATAGTCATTAAAACAACACTTTTAGATTTACAAAACAAAAAGTAATTATAATAAAATATGTACAAATATATACACATGTACATACATATATACAGTATAGGACAAAATAATGTATCTTATTATATTTGTAAAAAATGCATATATTCAATTCTTCCTTATTAAATATAATAAAATTTCATAACGAATATTTTACCATACTATATATTTATACATCATCATCATTAATTTTGTAATTGTTTTCTTGTTCTTCATAAACCTTTCACATCTCAATCATTTACATTCAAATTTTTACTCAAAAACAAAAAAAAAAAAGAAAAACATTTAAAACAGAAATTTTTTTCTTGTCTTCATTTTTTTAAAAATAAATTATTAACGATTATATTTCGATTTTGTCTTTTGTTATTTAACAAACATTCATCAATTTTGATATCTCCTTCAAGTTTTACATTTTATAATATACCATGGAATTATTATTTGTATATATAAAGAGAACAAACTGATAATAAGCATAACTTTTATATTGGAAAGAATAAATGAATGAATGAATGAATGGTCACCAACAAAAAAAAAAAAAAAAACAAAAAAGAATTTTTCTAACCGATTCAAGAAAAGAAGTTGTAAAATTTGATTAGTTAAGGTAAGTTTCGCGGAAATTTAAAGCACTTAACAGACAGCATGCGTGAATAGTATGATTACTTACATGTATACAGCAAAGTCATTTCTTTCATTTGACTTTTGTCGGATCATTTGTAGATAATATGCATATGTATGTAACTGCATATATGCATGTAAGTATAATTATCTGTATGTTCCTGTTCACGTATCTATTGATAGAAGATAATTTCACAAGGTGGAAATGTTTCAAATTACCGTAAAGCAGTATAAGAGATTGTTTTTTTTCAATGCAAAATCTCCACAAAATACAAAATATTGCATATTTAGAGAGATTCAATATTTTATTGTTTCGTTTTATACATAGAACGATTCTTGCTTGTCATTGAGTTGTATATTGCATGCCACTAATACAAACCCTACTAAATTTATAACATATAATGCTTCCATAAGAAACACCATATAATACGAGTTAAGCATTTTGTGAATTATTGGCTGTAAATTACATTTAATTTTCTTTTACAGATATTTTCTTTTGACTTTTTGTATTAAATCGTTTTGTACCATAGAATGAGTACATAATTGTTTGTATGTATAACAGATGTATGTATAACTGATTATAAAGATCCGACTATGTATCTCTTTTAATCACCGCTATCCTTCGTCACAACCCTTCATCATCATTATATATCTGAATAATCATTACCACCCCCACCATATTAGGTTTTAAGACCCCATGCTAGTAGATATAACATATATTAACATTTGTATACAATTATGTTCTGTTTAGATTGAAATTCTACACCTTTTTGTATAAATACAACTTTATATACCTATGTATTTTTAACGCTGCTATGTTTTTAATGTGTACCATCCATATATGTACATAATATAGTTTAAAATTGCGGCAAAAATTTTTTTCAACTTTATAGATTTAGTGAAAATGCGTAAGCAATTCTCATTTCAATCTGAACTTTAAATGCATTTTTATAGTGTTAAATTCTCAGTTATTTTAGTACCAGTAAAGTGAAATATTTTTCCTGTATAGGTATATGGCAGCTAAAATCTTTCCTAATAACTTATTATCAATGTCTTGTATTCATGCAAAGAGCTGTCTTCTACTCTGTAGGTAAACGGTATTCCATAATGGACGGGACAGACGAATAAAATGTATATATAAATATCTTTTTGATGCAACTTCTCAGTTCACATAATGCTCAAGTTGCAAAATTTTGCAATGTTTGTATATGATTTGTATATAGATGTACAAACGTGTGCACATTCATACATGCAATATTTTAAATCACATCAACGTATTATGGCATTCTGACTTGTATTTCAAAGAATAAAAGAAAAAAAACATGTTTATTTATATTTTCCTTTTTTTTTTATCATCTTCTAGTGCAAAGTAAAAAATATCTTATGAAAATTTAACTCGAAAAATGACTTGCACCGGTTAAGTAGAAATTGTTATGGACTTTAGAAACGCATAAAAGCGACACCTTATGACTTTGTTCTTAGCGAATAACATTGAAAACATCTCGATCTTGTATAAATATGGAACAAAATACACAGGATAACCTAACCTATGATGGTTGCTCATTTTAATTTGAGTTATTATGACCTTTTGACATCCACAAACAATTCATATCAGATTATCCTTTTACGTACATACATACATAAATACAACACATGTATTGAAATATATGTATGTATGTTGAAGAGTACACAAGATAAGTTTGTTTTAAATTAACCTTCTTTGAAGAGACACATCATTATCATTTATGTATACAATTATGTATATTTTATGAATAGAATTATCACAAATTTTTGTATTCTTTTATTCAATTTATATTATATGTACATACATACACACATATAGTTTTTGTATTTTTTTTTTAAGCACGTCCCCATAAGACTTTAAAATATTTGCATAATGTGTTTATTCTTTTTATTTTTTCTTAAATAATAAATTTTAAAAGAATTCAATCTAAAACAAATATATGTAGATACATATTTGTGTAATGCAAAAAAGTTTTAAAAAATACTAGAAGTACCTTTTATGCTTTTATCATATCTTATAAATCTTTATGTATACATTTAAATAAATCAATTACTTTCTTATTCTTTTATGTCCCGAATTTTCTCAAAGAAACTACAATATTTTCATGAATAATTCCCTTTTTTCATTGTCAAAGGGGAAAAAAAAATATTCACAATTATTCTACACACATACACACATGCATATATATACAATTTTATACACATACATATATGTATATACTCATTCCAGTTGTATTAAATTTTCAGTTCAATAAATCAGATCTATTTAAAGATAATTACATAAAATCTAAGCATACACAATTATTTTCTATTTAAGAAAACTAAGAAAACTGGTATAATATCATATGTTTTACCAAGTTTTAGTTAAATATATATTCTTTATTACGAAGGATGAATATTTGTGATTACCACACAACATCATATACATTCATTGCATATATATATATGGTCAGCGTTATCATTTGTAATTCTTTGGATCGCACCCAGACCATGTTTTAGAGCACTTAAATTTGATATCCGTTTCAATTTGTTGCATTTCTTCAACTTAAAAGGCGATAATATCCATTTTAATGGTATGTGACGTGTAGGCCACCCATAAAACTGATATCGCCAACTAAACAAAACAACAAGAGAAAAAAAACATAACATTTGAGAATACACATACTAGATTATTGTACAACTTTATCTCACACATATACTAACATACGAGAATATAGGCTCATTTAAGAATATGTATGATTTTTTTACAGTATCTTTTAGTATATATCCTTTGAAATTTAGACAACTATTTCACATAAATGCATCTAGTATATGTCCGTAATCAACATAAAAAATATACAAGAATATAATCTAAATAAACAAATGCTATACTATGTACATATATATGGACAATCTTATATCCAATATCAGACTAAAATGGCTTTCTTCAGTATCTTTATACTTGAATATTGTGACATTTTATTACCATACATAAGATAAGATGATACTTACTATAATATGGTCAAGTTACCACAGACAGAATATAAAGTGTGAAAATTCAAGTATGTTCATATATATCTATTATATGAAATGCAGAAATAAATTCTATAATAATTTTCCATTTGATTACTCAAATATACAATATTAATATAATATAATTCAATATTTTAGTAATGATATAATATAAACATTTTTAATGTTAATATTTTGTTGATCATAAGTTTTATTTCGATATCGAATCACAAAAGTGCATAGAATTTAATGAAGATCATGGTATAAAACGAAAAAATAAATGAATAAATGAAGAAAAATATTTTACAATCATGGCAGAAAAAATATGCCACTTAAATACTTCATGATCGACAATGGAATTTGCTTAATGAAAATGATAGAAATTTAAACTAATGTACAAGAAAATTATTTTATTTTGATTACCTTAATTGACAAAGTGACAATTTGAAATTTATAATGTATTTGTTTGGAATAATTAATTTTTTTTTTCTAAATATGTTAGTTATTTTAATAGTTCTACAGTATATTTAAATATATTAAATTTTGTCCTGTTGTATAGAAACTACTTTTCAAACAAATTCATTTCCAATTTTACTTCACATTTGTTTTCTTGTGTTTAAGCCAGATATTTTCCAATATACATAATGGACATACTTAAGTATATATTCACTTATGCATTCATATATTAGTGAATGATAAAATAATATAAGTACGAGTATATATGTTACATATTTATTTGATCGTACTGTCTGTTAAGTTACCAATATATTATAGGCATTTCATAATCTTCTATATATGTATGGACATTTACGTATATTCATATAACATTGCTCGTTGCACATTACAGAACTTAAGATTGTTGTCAACCAGTTTCGATTTATGTCATCTAGTAAAGTGCAGGCCGACTTTTTTTGTTTTTCTAATTTATAAAGGTGTTACTTCCTTTCTACCTTTTAATTTAGAGATTGAAGTTAAGGTTTTTTTTTTGTCTTAAATTTTTTGTTTAATTTTTTTTTTTGTTCAGTATACGTGTATTGTTTATTCAATATATTTGAATTGTTTTCATTTCTTTATATTTTGGCCTTTCTACACATTTTTCTTTGGTGTGTATTTCGTTTTTTTTTTAAATTTTATTTATTTGATGCCTTGTTTTTTCTGTTTTTTGTCAATAACTGTGTTTGTGGTTGTACATTTTTTTACACACTCTTTAAATATAACGACCTGAAATGTTTACTAGAATTATCAAGTTTCAAATTACTAATTATTGTCACCTGACTATATTATATAAGTAACTAAAATAAACCCACATCAGATGACAACTATTTTAACTGCATTTCTGGATTGTGAATGTAAAAGCACAAAAAAAAAAAAAAATTCAACGAAAATATTTATTGTGTAGGTATTAAGCATATGTACGTTATTCGGAATTTTATACAATTTTTTATTCCTTTTCTCGTGTTTAAATTTTATGAAAAACATGTAGAATTTGTTCATTTCACACGTAACCATAAGAAAAATTTTGAAAATTTACTTTTACAAAATAATTTCAAAAATTTTTGTATTCCTAATTACATAAATGTATTTTTAGAAGTTGTTTTTCAAATTGCAATAATTTTGAAAATTTATTTTTTTTTTCAAGCTCTGCATATATACTTGAATAAATTTTTATTCAAAACATCTTCTACTTTTTTAATATGAGAAATTTGTTCTTTTATTTTTATTTTTTTTTTTATTTTTGTACAATGTTTCACAGCCCTCTTTTCCATAATGTCTATATGGTATGTCCTGGTATTGCATACAAAATATAAAATTTAACAATAATAAATTATAGGTTTCATATGCGCGGGTGTATATAGAACTAAATTTTACATTTTAATATCTTTCTGTTGCTTTTCTTCTTATCTTATAATTTAGAAGAACAATAAAAAAAAAACCAAATTGAACGTTATGGGTATATGCTGTCATGGGTGCAGTATTCTTTATGCTTTCATTATTAGTATATAAATACAATGCCAAGTGCATCTTCATCATCATCATCATCATCATCATCATCGTCATCATCATGTTTATTGTATATACATGTGCATATGTGCATTCAAAATATACCTATTATAAAAACTCACATTTTTTAAATTACATAGTGATTATATAAAAGTACAATTTTTTTTTTTCGTCCTTCTGTTATTACAACAATATTCATAATATTTTGTTGCTGTTTGTTGTTATTATTATTGCATTAGTCTTATTATTATTATTATTATTATTATTATTATTATCATTATTATTATTATTTTACCTTTTATACGCTTTGTAACCTTTTCTATGTACATAGAGATGAATATATTTTTATTGTGGTGACTGAATCCGTGGGAAATGACGTGTGCCCGCAAGCGTGTGCCGACCAATTTGACTTCAAAAATCGAAATATATTGTACATGTACACATACATATACACAACTACGTATGTACAAATAAAGTAAACGAATGCAATAATTCAAATTGTTGAACATCGTCCGTTCTTTTGGATCTTCTGGATTTTTGTACATACACTAAACTTTGAAATTCAGTGTTTTAAATTTAAGTTTTAGCAATAAGCCCCAATATACATTTGTATTTAAGTTCATTCTTTTCCTTCTTATAGTTGACCTTTATTCATGCATTAAAACAATATAATATATATATATGAAAAAAATTAAAAATAAAATAAAATAAACTGAAATATCATCATATTTCAAAAATAAATGCGAAAAAGAAGTTTCTTACACATACATATATAGCTTTATTTTAATATTTTACTTTTTTTTTATTTTCATTTTTTCTTAATTCATTGTAACTAAAAGTGCATTTTATGAAATTTCGTGCCGCCGCTGCATACCTAGTAAATACACAGATTTAGCGACTTCAATTTTATGATGGTTTTATAAAACTAAGTTTTGTGAACAATATGATTTCATTCATATAATTACATCCATGCACCATGTACACACTACAGATAAAATATTTGAAAACAAAAAAAAAAAAAAAAAATTGTATATAAGATGTACAATAAATTTATAAATTCTATCTACTGCATAGTAGAAAAATGTAGCCATATATTGACCCTCCTGTATACGATATCAGTAATTTGACGTCAAGTCGAGTCTGAAATACCCTGAGGAAAAATTGCTGGCACGTAAAGGATTTTTATAACAGCAATATATGCCTTAACGAAAAATTGATAGTTTACCAAATACACAAACATACATATGTATAATCAAAAACTTACGTATAGGTACATATAATATGTGGGTAGATATACTTATACGTTTGCATATACAATGAAAAAATAAGTGGTGTGAGATATAAACTGTGGATAAGGATAAACTTGAATAAGCCAAAAAAAAAAAATGTTTTAAAATGTTTAGTTTATATTTTAGTTTATTTATTTCAAGGTGAATTATGCATTATTCTACCGTGGGATTTTTGCATATAAATATGTACATTATATTATACTGGTTCATTTAATACGTAAACTTAAAAAAAACCAAAAATTTTCAGTCATAAATTTATCGTCTAAAAATTCATGATTGGTAAATGGAATTTGTTGCATTGATTTTAATTTTTAATGCAAACACAATTGAAATGCATAAAACAAAATGCATATACAATTTCAATAAATTAATGTTTATATGTTGAAAATTTAATTATTTTTAATTTTATTTATCTTGGGTTAAATGTGTGAAAACCCAAAATTATAATAATCAGAACATATACTCCATTATTACGATTACACAGAACAAAAAAGCAAACATCTTGAATGCAATTTAAGAAAATAAAAAGAAACATTGTTTAAATTTCTTTATTTGTTCTTGTTTTTATTTTTTTTATTTTTTTTTCTGAAATACTTATTTAGCTTTGGGGATAAAGAAAAATGTAAAAAAAAGAAGAAATTAATGCAAATACAAGGAGCTGAAAACCACGTTTCAAAAACTGTATTATTATATGATTATTATAGGAAATGGAACGTGGACGTGAACCAAAAAACTTAAAACGAACGTCTAATTTACATATCTAAAGCCTTTAGGTGTAATGCGTATATATATAGTTTCCAAAAGAACCGAAGTTGTATATGCATTTGTAATCTACATACATTGTGTATCGGTACGGAAAGATGTATTTAGTCAAATGGCTATTTACAGATGCTTGTTATTCCTTGAGAATGATTTTTTTTTTCAATTTTTACAGAAAATAAAAAAATTTTTCCATAATATTATTATTTTAACTTCACATATGAAGAGCAATTTGGTTTCTCCATCGGCCATTATTATTGTTGGTAATGTTAGGCTTCTGGAGTTTTTCTTTCACATATATAACATAGATTACATACTAATATATTTGTATTACAACATATTATAGTACATTTATTGGTTTTAAAGAGCAATTCATATCTTTGTTTTACTTTAATTTTTTAATCTTGTTTTTCTTTTCTTTTTTTTTTCTTTAGTGCTTGTTCAGTTTTCCAAGAGCCCATTATGTCTTCATCGACGATGTATTCATACAAAGTTAGGAACATCCAGATTTACTGCATTTACAACATCTAAAGCACACGACGAAAACTTCTTGTATTACGCGTGATTGCTTGTGGCTCGATAATCATCTCTTTCAAGTGTTTTTTGCTTGATGTCTTAGTTTTTTGTCCGTTATTATTGTGTAACAAAAAATAAAAAAATAATATAGAATTATACTGTATATGTAGGCACAACACGTCGACAACATAAATATATTCAATTCATGGCATCATCCTAACCATAAAATGTAACATTAGGTACATTTAATAAAGCATACTTAACGATGAAGTTATTATAGTGATGATGAAACAAATTGTTAATTTATACCTTATGTAATAAAAAATTGATTTGTTAAACACCTAATACAAACGTTTAATTAAATTCTGAAAAAAAAAAAAATCAAAATATTTGTAAACAAATTTCCTTATACTCAATGCAAATAAATATTGTGTTGCAATATACATAAGTTAGTATGTATGTACATTTTCAATTAATTATAATCTATATATAATTATGTACATCCGTATAGTCAAAACAAATTAAAATCACATAAAATATAGTTCTACATTATGATTGTGGATACATGTGTAGACCCTTTTAAAAGCCGCTGTTAAACTATGTGTTTTCCACCTACATATAATATTGAATATTCTGTGTAATAATTAGACCACCGTATAATCATTTTATATTACAAAGACCTTAGACCTCCTTTTCTTTAATATCATCATCATTATTACAAAATTCATTTTTGTTATCAGTACTTAATGTATACATCTTATACATCCTTAATAAGATGAAAGGTGTAAAATAGTTGGTATCTATTATGGTATCATCAAAGTGTCACTTCTACTTCTATAAATTATCTGTATTTTTTATACATCTATATAATATATACTGTTTAATCTAACTTAATGTATGTAATTTCTATTCATTCAATTTCCTACAGTTTCGGAAAATGTAGGTAATTGACCATAAAACAATACATACATATGTATAGACACATACATGCATAAATCTCTTACATAAATGCATGCATTTATATTTATATGTATGATTATGAACACAAAGCTTTAATATATAATACAAATGAAAACAAGCATTTTTACATACATATGTATGTGAACGCATATATGCATAAATTATTTCATTCATGTTATTCACACATGTATATACTCATGAATCTTAATATATAATATTTGATAATATAGTAATGAATCTCTATATTGTGACAAATATATTTGCCTCATCTCATGTGAGACATTCCTAATAGTGAACACAAATTATATGAAATGATAGCCGTAATCACATCTTTGGTTGATTTTTTTTTTTTTTTTTTTTTTGTTTTGTTTATAACGTACATATGTAAGTATCTCATGTTATGTCTATTTATTCTATTTCTCTTGTATATAAATGCAATGAATATAAAGTTATGTGTTTTAAATTTTCAACTTTTAGTGATTATAGGTGTTTTTGATGGGAACTAATAAATAAATAGCAACAAAAATTCAGTTTTTAAAAGATTTTGTCAACCACTTAAATCTTTTACTGATAAAAAAATAACGTAAGATTTACATAAAAAAAAAGAAACTAACTAATTCATTTAAAACGTGTGCGGGCCAATTAGATTGTTTAAAAAAGAAAAAAAAATCAAAATTCAACAGCTCATGTAGGTATACTCGTATATGCACATAATGGATTCCGTTTTTAAGTCAAATGTCTTCTGAAGTTTCACAAAATATGAAAAAGACTAACAAATATTTAAAAAAAAAAAAAACAACAACATACTTTGAGCGAAAGAAAAGAAATAAAAATAAAATCAAATATCCGTATACAAGTACACCATTGTGTAAGCAATGGTAAAAGAAAGAAGATTCTTATCGGTTTTTCTTCTTTTTTGAAAATGTTTTGAAAACACAAGTCAACAAATCAAAGGGCTGACATGATAATCAAATTAATTGAGACGTTTCTTTTTCTTTTCATTCAAAATTAACACTGATATATTATTTATATAAAAGGTGTATAAAAGCCGAGGATTGTATGTATGCACTCGTATGTAGATGAATATGTAATACCATTATCAAAAAATTTGATTAGAATAAAAACAAAAACCAAATAACATACAAACATTCTTGTATGTTTAGCAATAAAATACAATCAGTTTAAATTTAAAGACCACCTTCTTAGAAAAAATTTCCAGTATTTTGGTATTTTTGTGTTATTAATATACGCTCTGTTTTATTTTTTTATTTTTCTTTAATAAAATAATAATATATGAGTAACTAATATAACATTGATATCTATTGAATTGAATTTTTTGTGACAAAATTATAGAAGCAAAGATATCAAATTACATACTTTTAATATGAATATGAATGTATTTTCATTTTTGTTTAAAAAATATATATATATGTATTTCCACATGAATGTCTTTTACATTATGAATAAATAAAAATACAAGTGTTAAAAACTACAATCGTATGAGGTCATCATGGTTAACATATACATATAGTTAAGAAATAAAATATTTTTCTTAAAAAAATGTATTCAATCTAAATAAATTTTGAAAAGGTGTTTTATCTTTAACTACCGATCTCTAATATTAAAGTACTGAAACAGCTACATAATACACATATCATATGTTTTAAGTATACCAAAATTCTCAAATCATAAAAAAATTATTAAGGAAAATAATACCAAATATATTTACAAAATAAAAAAAAATAAAAAAATACAAAAAAAAATACACAAAAAAAAAGAAATAATGATAAAAAAAATAGGTCAAATTTAAAACTAAAATTTTAGTCCTAAATATTCCAAAGTTGATATGATGCAATAAAATTTTACTGATATTAATGTAATTCACTGTTTTTAAGCTATAATTAGATAATTACTATCACTGGTTAATTAAAAATCAAAACAAAATACCTTTTTCTTAATTTAAATTTTTATTTTACAATTTTTTAAAATTTTTTGTACATCATTCTTGAGAATTTCCATGTTTCTTTCAAAAAGTAAAGAAACCATAATATGTATCAGTTATATTTTCAATTTAAATTTTAAAAAGAACATATACGATAAATACAATTTTATACATAATATTTAAATGCAATAATCATTTTACCTGAATTATACTTCTTCAGATGCAATTTATTTACCACCCAATAAAAATATCTTTTGTAAAATGATTTCTCTTTTTTTTTCCAAATATACACAAATTTTAACCTTTTTGTAAAGTTTTTTTAATTTTTTTTTTAAGAGAAAACTTTTGAATCAACTCAATAATATAAAATTTAAATGCAATACTAATAAAAATATAAAATTCGCATAATTTGCGTTTTTTAACCTAAGGCATTTAACAAGTCACAGCAGCTTTTCATGATCCTTTTACGACATAATTGCTTAACATGCATATACCTATAAAGTTTCAAACATATAATAGAAATGAAAAGAAAACACATACAAATAATTAAAATTAAAAACAGTTTTTTGTATTGAATTTTGCTACCAAATATCAGCTAAAGTCTTTTAGAATTTTAATGATAATTAAAATTTAACAATTATGTACTATATGCCTACCTAAAATAAATTAATAAACATTTTGTGGCCAGAAATCATAACCTTGTCTATATTACTAATTTATTTCATTATGAGATAATAAGTATATGCATGTAAAATGTTCATTTATTTTTTATTTAGTAAACACAATATTGATGTGCATTCTTAACTCTTCATTATATAAATTGTTAATACAGTAAATCAGTAATGAACCTCTTTTCTTTCAAAAGAAAAATACATGACGCCATCAAATCTACGACCATCATCATTAGCATTACAATCATCATCATCATCATCATCGTTCGCAAACTTTACTGGTTGAATTGGGATTTATTATAATGCAAGTACGAAAATAGCTATATCTGATTTTTCGAATTATGACTGATACCTATACGTCTATTAAACAGTAAGGTTATGGATGTATAAAATTATTTTATTTGTACATGTATAAAAATTTATATTTTCCTCTAACATTTTCCCTGCTTCCTTTAGAAATTTTACTTTTGAGCATACGTACATATGTACTTATGTAAATTATTTTTGATTTGTGTTATGTACTCGTATAAGATGATACAAATATACATAAACTTTGAAGTTTAACATATAGTATATGTATATATACATATATATAATGATCATTACACATACATGCTCATATACAATTTCATAGCGTTGTTGTTATTTTAGGTATTTTACTCATTTTAATGTAATAATAGTAAGTTACTGTCTTTTATGGTATATTAACTTTTTAAAATAACTGCCTGATTGCGCTTTAATTATGAGAACTTTGCCTAAGGCTTTTTTCTAAAAACATTTGTATACGTAATTTAACACATATACTTATATGAACACAACATACATACAGATATGTACATATATATGTAAAGATTTACACGAATGACAAATATATTTTCATTTGAAAATGTATTTCATTTTTGTTATGTCATACACTTAAAACTTTGTAACTTTATTTACAACATTTATCTTATAGTTATTCTTTATTCCAAATTTTAAAATACATATTTATACATTTCAATCTCAATAACGGGGACAAAAAGTGAAAATTAATAAAATCCAAAAAAAAATTTTTTTTAATGAATGCATGTGTTATCATGAATTATGCAAAAAAAAATTAAAATTCCTACACGTTTTCAAAAGTAATGGCAACTCATGTGTAAACCTGAACATACAAATTGCTCCAATTTTTTTAACATGCGCAAACACATATTTTTGTACAGAGTACCCGGGAATAAGGGCCACGAAACACAACTTTTGTGAAGTTCAAATTGTATCATTTTAAAAAACCGTTTAAGATCTCCTTCTTCTTTAAATATAATTTTTTTAAATGTATGGAAAAATTTTTAACAATTTTAAACTAAATTTCGAAAATGTCATTTTTCATACGAAAAAAAAGTGATTTAAAAAAAAAATTCTGACAAAATTCTCTATTTTACGGGTGAATTTGAACAATATGAACTTCAAGAAAATAATATTTCATATCCATTACTGTGGGACACCCTATACAACTTTTAATATACTATTGTACTTAATGAAAACACATGAATGTACAAATTTCCTAAATTATTGGATAAATTCAAGAAACCATTAAAACTGCCAAAACCATATCAAGAAAAATATATGCATGTACGTATGTATATGTAGTGAATAAATAAAAACAATTATTTAAAATTACGAAACGGTCAGGAAATTCATGCAACATTTGTTTGTACCCACTCGAATATGTATGAAAAAGATAAAGTAGATATTAATAATAATGTAATGTTAAAAGAAGAAATAATGATTCCTTATACAAAATGGTTTTACCATTTTAATGTATTTTAAATATTTTCAAATAGTGTTTATTATGTTAGATTTATAGATTTATTGTAATTGCTTATTACTATCTTTAGAGAAATTTTATATAATAATTTCAAATAATTACCATTTATTAATGTTTAATGTTGACATGAAATTAATGTAATTACCTTTAAGAAATAAATCATCGATCATCATTATTTTTCTTTTAATTTTCATAACAACCTATTTGATGTGTTAAGAAGAACAAATTTAAAAAACAAAAATGTATGTTTGCATTTTACAATATAACATTAAAAATCGTGTGTTGTATTTTTTAAATTAACAACATAAAAAATAATTGAGAATTTATTTTGGATATGTAAATATTAAAATGTTTTTGATTTTGAACTCAATTGAACATAAGACATAAGATAAACAAATATACGCACACAACACATCATGAAGTCAAAATTTGTGTAATGTTTCAATGTTGACACTTTTAAAATAGTACACGATGTGTTAATACATACTTACTTTCAAATATGTGGAAATATGATTTTTTTTTTTTTAATTTTAGATGCATTTCATTTTTTTCATGTACACTTTTTAAAATATTTTCATTTTACAATTTCGCTCCTTTTGTTTTTTTTTTTTTTTTGTTCATATTAACACCTTTACTTATGTACGTATGTCATAATCATTTTTTGTCAACGAATGACTTACTTCATTGAACAAGACACCTTTTGACCAAAAAATTTTTAAAAAACAAAAAATAAATAAAAAAATAAATAAAAATAAAAATCAAAAGATAAAAGATGTATTATTATTTTCATTATTGTAATATTATGTGAGTTGAAGTCGCCTTTCTATTCATACTCAGTATTCACATACAAATTTTATTCTTTGATTGTTAAAAGAAAATGACTATAGAAAATGATATCTTTGCTTTTTATGCTGTTATACGTAAATGTAGTAATCGTACATTAAAATACCTGCCTATACTTAACATGTACATACGTAAATAAAATAGTTAAAGTCAAAGTGTAACTTTGAAAAAATCTATAAATGTATTTTATTATTTTTATTTTGTTTTTATATTTTTTTAATATTTTCATTTTTTTTATTCGTAACCTTACAATATGTGTACAAAAAAAAAAAATGGATTTGATGATAAATTATGAACATAAATTATTCGGGAAATATTTTTGCCTTTAAGCTAAAAAGTCACTTCTCACCATATTATGTACATATGTATGTATGTATGTAGGTAGTTCAAATCTATAATAATACTTGTATTGGTATATGGTGGTAAATTTGGATACGGTAAACTTGTAAAGAAAATAACACATAAAAAAAGTAGAAATATAAGAAAAATGTATATTTATGTACGTTATTTTGTTTCTTATTCCTAAAAAAAAAAGAAGATTAAAAACGAACAGTGGCTATATGAGATTGAACCATATAGAAAAATATATATGAATTTTATTGTAATACAAAACAATAGGATCAGATCAAATCAAGTACATATAGTTCATATTTTATACCATAAAAAATTTTTGTAACAGATAAAGGTTACACATTTACAAAAGAAATATTACACTTGTTTGCGGTTATCTATATACATATAAATTTTTATCATTTTTATCTTTAATAATAATATTGTAGATGAAACACCTATTAAAAATTTTCGGCAAATGTTCTTTTATG
The DNA here is from genome assembly GCA_963971155.1 of Anthrax anthrax. Lineage (NCBI taxonomy): Eukaryota > Metazoa > Arthropoda > Insecta > Diptera > Bombyliidae > Anthrax > Anthrax anthrax. The sequence goes on from OZ020119.1 coordinate 28,549,789, forward strand.
TGACTTTTTTTGTATCAAATATGAATTGTGTTATGAGGGTGAGACCTTAATCACAATCACCTGACAATACGTATAATACAAGAATTATGCGATTACTTAAAGAACAAAAAAGGACATCATCAAAAAAAAAAAAAAAAAATGAAAATGAAAATATAAATTTAGATCTATTAGTAATTTTTTGAACAAAGTGAAACCATTAAATTTGTAACATTTTCATTGTTATTCACAATACAAAAAAAAAAATGCTGTTTTCTTCTCTTATTTATTTCTGTTTAGTTTTTAAGAAAAAAATGGCAATAATGAAAGTAGAGGCGCTTTTGAACAAAGATTTTCCTTATGGCACATTCATCATTCTCCGTATAATGAATTGTATATAGTAGTAAAAACTGCAATTTAAGAAGTAGTTCAATATTAAATTCTTTTCTTTTTTCAATTTTTTTTTCTTCTTTTTCAAAAAATTTAAAAACTGGACACTTTTATATGGTTTTTATCTAGCACTTGTGTCTAAATTGAAAAAGTAAAAAAAAAAATTATTTTGTTTTTTCTTATAATAAATAATAACAAATAATAAAATATGAAGGACTTTTTCAAGTATTTATTTATTTAGTTATACTTCAATATGTTTTTCTACCGCTTTTTCAAGTTAAAAAAAAGAAAACAAAAATTCATATCATTTTCTGCGAACATCAATCAAATGATGACCCAATAGACCTTTTCGACAAAAGATAATCATTAATTTTTGTACATAAGTATAAGCCCAATATACATACATATGTATGTATTACAATGAATGACTCCAATTGTATGTACATGTTTGTATATTTTATTTCAGTGTATAAACTATGAGAAATTCCTTAAGAAGAAAATAACAAGTACAATGTCATGTGTATATCCCTTTATAATAGCTATTCTAGTACCTAAATATATTTTCACATAACACACTACAATACATATACATATTTGTGTACAGTGCTGCTGCTGGACAGTAGCAAAATAAATGATGCATAAAGAATTGCAACATCATCAATTTCATGCTATATGTTATGTGCATTTTTATGAAGCAATCGACATTACCTGTACATTTTTTTTAGAATTGTTAATCTATGAGCTTACAACGAACATAAAAGTATCTGAAAAGATTATGAACTCTTACAAACAATCCTTAAATATACTTCGAGTATAAACGTACATATGTATGTATGTAATGACTTAAAATCATCAACGAAAATGACTTTGATTGATTCTTTAAGGATCAAACCATTATTTTGATTGATGATTGAACTATGATTATCAAATGTCAAAGTTAAAAAATACTTTTATTAATGAAACTTAATTCTTTTATGTTCATTGGAGCATGATTTTTTATATTCTACTGAAAATTTAAATGTTGACCAATCAAATTAATAATACGTAAGATAATTAGAAAAATTAAATGGTGGAAGGTGATAATTTTTCAACATATTTTAAAATTTAGAATTGTCCTTTTTTCATATTTTTTTTTAAATTTTGGTATGTATGTGATGTACTCATTTTTGCTAGGGTACTAGAACTCTATTATTAAACAATAATTTTTGATATCAAAATATTGATAACATTTTATTCTTTATAAATGATCAGACGTACTTCCATATATTTAAGAATAATAATAATCGATTTGAATCAACAATCAAAAAATTATTTTTACCAGATGTAATTTTAAATATTTTAAAACAGGAGGGTTTCTATATCAGAATAAATGAAAATCAATATTTTGTTGTTGGTTTTTTTTTACTGACTGTGACTAATAATATATGCAAGTTAACCCCTTAGTGAGCCTCGATTTATTCAGAAAATTAATCATATCCGTGTATGCACTTTAAACCATATGTGTTTATGTATGTACATGTATAAAACTTATACTATATACGTACTAATGATCGATATTATTAGAGTCATAACTCGTTTAAAAATCAATACGTTATAACTGCATGCATTTAAATATTTATAGCCAACATACGTATAAATATATGCTCATGTACATATAGATAAATTTACTTATTGACCGTGAATCATTTTTTATAATGCCGAATCACATGCAAATACCATATACTAACATATTATGAATACCGCTGTATGCACGCTGCATAATCAAAGGTACATATTTGTAAAATGAAAAGTTTTTATAACAATTGTTGTAGAAGATATATTCAATTTTCATGCAATCTCTTTTATAATAATTCTCGAACTGATGAATTATTGAAAAAGTATTATTTAAAATGGTATAATTTGTATTTTCGTTTTTCACACTTTTAAATAACAATTTCACTAAAATGTATTTAAATGTATATGGTTTCCTTTAAAATTTTTTTCAAAATACTTTCTATATCTTTGAAAAGGATATTCAAACTCTAAATACAGACTTTTCGACTTATTCAACATTTGTGCAAATATTAAATGCGGTATATTTCAAAAGAAAAGTGAAATTTGTTATTGATATAGGCAAAATTACAGCAAAAAAGACAAGATAAAATAAATTTGTTTATTGAAAAATAAAATCTTGAAAAAGAATTTTAAAACACTTAAACACGTGCATGTCAGAGTACACCTTAAACAAATACAAAATGTTATAAACTATATTAAAAATTGAATATTTTCCAATATTTTTGTAATTGTTTTTTTTTTTTAATTACAGAAAATGAAAAATAAATGGAATTTTTTTAAAATAAAATACACAGAAATTTTAGCACATTTAACGAAATTTTATTAAAAGGACTGATTTTGGTATGAGCTTCAATTTTTAGAGTAAAATTTAAAAAGATGTTATAATTTTTTATAATTTTTGTATAAATTTTATAATTTTAGTTTTATATTTTTGTAATAATACAATAAAAAAATGAAAAAAAAAAAAAAAATTAAAAACGGAAAGAATAAAATCAATAAGAAAAAAGACACCGAAATAGCATTGTCACTAAAGAGTTAGTGATACATGCTGTGTGGAATCCCATTGAGTTTGTTATCGCCCCCTGGGGTCAATTTTGTAGCTCCTTTCAGTATTTTATCAATTCTTACACAAATATGTACACAAAAACTTTAAATGTGCATTATATATTTTATTCGTACTGTACATTATTGTATATACATAATATTTTTAAATATTATAAAATCATATTATTTATTATAATAATTGTGAGTGAATGTATCGTCATTTTATTTACATACCTTCTCTTTCTTATTTATGATATTGTACAATAAATAATATATACACCTAAACATTATGTATCCAAATAAACAATTCAAATATTCTAGTTGCACCTTCAAAATTGTATCCATGAAAAAATTATATATAACTTTTTTTTTTTATTTAAATTGAATGCTTTTACCTGGTGTGTTACATTATGATATTTGTTTTATTTTCCTTTTTCTTACAAAAATATTTACACATGAACCTGTACCAACAAACAATTGAATATATATAGTCAATATTTATAAAATGCATAACGTTTTATTTATGCAGGAAAACATTTTCGGGTACATGTGTTCATATGTATATGTACATATTTATGCAATAATATGAAGAATGTATGTGTACACAATATTTTCTATTTTTCAGCATGGGTTTATTTAATAGCATAAATGTGATAACCAAAAACTAATACAAAATTTTACTTTAATAAGCATTCATAACCATATATGAACCTGTTAAATAAATTTGATCTTATTAAGTTACCTGCAGGAAATTTAAACCTCATATTGTATCTAAAAAAAAAAGGAAAAGATTTTCTAATTACTTTAAACTGAAAAATTATTCAACGTTAAGATGTGAAAGTCACCTTAAACAATACATATAAACATAAATAACAATTTATTCAATGTAAAGATTTTGATCTTTAACTAATATTACAATATTAAGTATACCATTATTATAACAAATCCTTATATCTAAATATTTTATCTTAAAATTCAGAAAACCGAATTAGGAATTAAGAAAATTAAAGAAGATGTTAAATTCAGTAGACATTGAATAGGGTTTAAGTAGCTGTAATGTATTAGGAAACAATTGTTTAAAATAAATTCAAAAGACTTTTCAATTACTATTGATTTCACATGTAATGGGAATGGATTATAGATCTGATGTATAAATCTGACTTATATTTTAAAATTATTAAATTATAGTACATTACGGATTAGTTTGGATTACAATTTTAAATCTTCAATAGAGAGTTAGAAAACAATATAAATAATTTTCCCACATCATTAAAACAAATTAATTGATTTATTGTTGTTTTTAATGATTTTTAAGAATAGAAAATCAATGAAGAACGTATGAGAGTGATGTATGCAGAGTGATAATTTAAAATTATTTAATTTTAAAATCAGAAGGATATATCAAAGTTACAGTTAAAATTTCTAAAATAAATAAAATTACATGTATTGGGTGGGCCAAGTTCATGATGCTATTCTGAATAAAAATAAATTTATTAACAATAAAAATTTTGAAAACGATGAATCTTCTAAATTTGAAATTATTATAATACAAATAATTATTATCAAACGCCAACAATTAATCAAAAAAAATAAATGTTTAATAACATTAAATTCGTTTTTAAATTTTCGTTTTTTGTCATTTATGTTTTATTTTCTTGTATTTTTTATTTTTGTATATTTTTTTTTTTGAAACACAAAAGCTGTTTCATATTTAGAAACAGAAAACATTAAGAAAAAAAGAAAACATTTATAGCGCCCGTTAAATCAAATTTTCTATTTTAAAAAATCTGTTGCTTTTTTCTTGTCCATCGTTACCTTTAATTTTATAGAGGAATGTAGAAAATAAAAAAATTGATCTCATTCAAATCGTTTTCTTTTACATGTCTACATATATAAAAATCAAAAAATATAGCCAAAATAATAAAAAAATATATATATATCAGAATAAAAAAGATTTTCACGCCTGCGTTCAATTTGATTTTGTCTTTTTTTTATTTCTCAAATCATTGGACCATTTAGATGTCTAACGAAAATGTGTATTTTGAATTAAATAAAAAAAATATATATAAAAATTGACTTTTAAAAGTGTCAATTTTTATTACAAAACAAAAATATACGTTGAAATTAGAATTGTTTTGTTCAATAAAACGAATAAAATAGAGTTGATTTTTTTGAATGTCTCATAAATTAAATATTATTGCTTATAATCGACGAATAATAATTCTTTAAAAAAAAAAAAAAGTTTTGTTATGTACACTAAACCTATACAGGTATTTTTTTTTTACTTTATTTTAATGAATAGAAGAAAACATCTAAAGGATTATGAATAAAAACATTTTACTCACTTGTATAATATGTAACTGATTGTAAATTTATCAGACAAATGAATTAATATTATAAATAAATGTGTTATAGAGAAATAATATGATGGTTGGACCATGAACAATGTACTTCTATTGAGTTTTTATTTTATTATTAAATTTATATGAATTTTATGTTCGTATATGGTATATACAAAATTGTCATTCGGTTTATATACAATTCTTTTATATCTATACTATTTTTCCAGGATAATATATTTATAGAAAGAAAAAAAAAATGAAAAAAAAAATAACAAGTTCAAAAGAAAAAAAAATTCGTATAAGTGGCGCTTTCAAATTATTTAATATTATGGGCTCTCCTAGGGTCTTAAGATTAAAAAATAAAAAAATAAATGTATATTCTGTACACAAATATTTAAAAGAAGTCCCCCATTTTTGGAAACGATTTTATTGCTGCATTTGCTCTTTAATTTTTTTTTTCTGTAAAAACTTCAAAATAAAAAGCGGAGGCTAAACTCAACATGGTGTCTTTTTGATGCTCGTCAGACGACATTTAAATAAATTAAAACATAATATGGTCACAAATTTATACCTATTATTTTTTGGTTCTGGTCCAACATAGTTTAAATTTAAAATGAAAAAAAATAAATAAATAAATAAATAAAAAATAAAAACAAAAAATATATATAAAAATGTATTTATTTACTTTATTTTTTTCCTTTTCTCTCTGATATTCATTTTTGTTTTAGGTTCAGTTGAAATTTTAATAAATAAACTGTAAATTTTAAAATTATGTACGCTAAATGCATTTAAATTGTACGAATGTAATAATATCGAATATTATATTGATATGTTAAATGTAAAAATTGAAATTTATTTTAAACTTATTTTTTATAACGATTTTTTTTTTTCATTTCAAGAGTATATACAGTATATAAAGTCAATTACGATTTAAAATTTTTCTTATTTATCGAAAAAAATTCGTAATTAATTTAGAATAAAAATAAAATTAAGAAAAAATTTCTTATTATGAGCTTTTCAACAGTTAAACCACGTTGAATAGGATTTATAATATTTAAGTTGAATTTAAGTCAATTGGTTACGCTCAAAATATTTTTTTTTAATAATTTCTGATATAATAGTAAATAAAATGACTGTAGTTAATTTGATTGGCACTTTAACAAAAACAGTAGGAGATTTTTATTAATAATTTATCCAAAATCATATGATATGTATATTTTTGCGTCTAGACAGAAGCAGATTGATTTTCGAATTAAAAAAAAAAATAAAATAAATCATTGATTTAAATAAAATTATAACGTTTATATGCAAAGTAATTTTCCACAATTTATTTAAATTTTCATATATCGAAAAAAAAAACGAAATTATTTATCCAAAATGAAAACTACTAAATATTATATGTAGTCTCAGGTATATTTGATAATTCAAAGAATACTTTTTGTATGAAAAGTCAAAGAAAAAACCAACTCTAAATCAAAGATCTGTTTAATTATGATCTAATTCACTACCTGCTGTTTACATATTTTTTCTCATTTTATGTATCATTTTCATGCATAAAATTCTTATGTAGCTTCCTTCTAATTAACTGAAAATTAATTTTAGAACCTTTTATATATTTAATCTGTTATACATACATACATATTTTTTTTTTGATTATGAAACTGATGACGGTAACCGTTCTTAATCAAAACTTTCATTTTGATCATTTACATCGTTTTTATAAAACAAAAAATATCTATGCATATGCACACTGAAATGACCACAAATAAACAGAATAAAAAAGAAAAACAAAGGTCTTTATAATGCTACATATATGCAGTATTAATTAAAGCCGCCCTTAATATTTATCAACAAAAACAGAAGATATAATAATTTTTTTTTTTTTGGTCTTTTCATTTTTTGGTAGTCAAAATTTTGATTCGGCATAGTCAATTGTTTAAATTAATCCTGGAACATTGTTATCATTTATTATAATTTTCATTTTTACTTAATGATTAAAACACAAAGATATTTGTAGATAAATTATTATTATTATTAATTTATAATTTATATTGTATTAGCCCTTTCTTTATTTAAAAAAAAAAAAAAAAAAAAAAAAAAAAAAAGCTAAAGAAAAACTATTTCAAATGTAAATATTATACAATATACTGATGTTTACTAAACGACTACCGCCATTATTTAAATGTATCTTTTTTTTCAAAGTTCTTCTGAAATGCATTTTGAAATCCTAAAATCAGACAGACGGTATACATTTGGTGCATACATATATAATTTTACCATTGTGATGCAATGATACACATTAACACAATCAAATATACATACATACCTTTTTAATTTGTTTCGCTATTATTTTATTAATTTATTTCAAGAAACACACATGTCTATTCAACTAATTTTTCAGTCCGCCCATTTATTTTTATTTTTTAGTTCTTTTTTCTTTTATAGATTTTAACTTTAATATTTTTTGTTTTTTTTTTGTTTTAGTTTTCATTTCTATGTACCTTTTTTTTGAAATTTTATTCTATTTTCTTAAAATTATCAAAATAAATGTTTATAAAAGCGTACCGCAAGAATTTACCATACGACCTTTTTAATTTTTTAAATATATATATATATTTTTTTTGATTTATTTTTGAATTATATATCTTAAAAATTTTATATATATTAAATATAAACTACTAGCATACGTGATAATCTTATAAATACAATCAAACATAAAAATATGATTAATTTTTTTTTATTTCTTATTTTATTTAAACTAACTAAAAATGTTACATTATAATGTAAAGATCGTGATAGTAGTTGATTGCTATAAAATATTAATTTTTATTTGGTTTTTATTTCTTATGTTTTGTTTTTTTTTTTGTTTTTTTGATTTTTGTATTTTTTCGTATATATAGTAAGTAGTTTTTCTCAAAAATAAAATAAAAATACAAAACAACAAGTTTTTCTCATAGTTCGGATATACACACATACACACCGTTTTTGCAAGCTGGGAGACGTTTAATTTAACATGAAATTGCTTTATAAATATGTATGCAAAATATACAAAAAAAAAAAAATGTTCTTAGCAATCCTGTTATACTGAATGAATGCGAACATTATTGGTATCTGTTTTTACTTGCATCATTACTAAATGTACACAATATTTTATACATATGTACATATAAAACTTTTGATGATACATAAAACTGTCCATCTATTAAGTATAGAAGATGATCATTTTTAGAACTCCTGCTGTGCTTCTGGATTGTGAATAAACCCGGAGGCTATAGTGAAATGAATTTTTGTAAAAGAAGGATATTTTATTATTAAAGAATTGCACAAATATATTTAATATTTTTTTAAATTTATATACAATTATTGTTATATAGATACAACAGTATGTATATACATACATAAATGGACTGTTATGTAGTAATGATACTACCTTACAATCATTATAATCATCGTCATCATCATCATCATCACTACAACATTTTACACGAAAATATTTTGTATTTGAATGTACACATATGTGAAGATTGTGTTTGGCCAATTTAGTACCTTTTTTATCTGTTATTCTGGTATCACAATTTTGTGGATATACTTGTAGACATACATATGCACACATCTGCATTTATCATGTGAATATTGTAATTTTACCATACACTTATGTCATTTATTTTTTTTTTTTCTCAATAATAATAATAATAATATTTTAGAAGATACTGAATGATATCCTTTCAATACAGTAAAAAAAACCTTTAAGACATTTAAATGAAATTTCAATATCATAACTACATGGTATATAGTAAATGATTATTATTATGACGACTGTGTTGTGGTTTTCTGTTTATCCTGTTTTTCTTATATACATATATTTAAAAAAAAAAATTAAAATAAGGAAATGATACCAAAAAATTGTATTATGATGAATGGTGTTTCTATACAATATAGACTGCTTAACCTTAATTATTTTCTTTTTTTTTTTTTTCATGTGTATAAAATCTTTCACATATATGTGTTGCATATAATATGATTAAATGAACAACATAAAATATTTTTAAAAAATAAATATAAAAATTTGCCTCGAACTATATTATATTTCTTGACTGGGTGTTTTTTATTTTTTTATCCAGTCAAGAATGTAAATATGGTTTTATACATACATATGTATACATTTGTATGCTCATATATATGTGCACAAGGAATGAAACTTTTTTAGGTAGGCAGACAATTCTTGATATTCGGATGAATGTTTAGTTATTATAAAGACAAAAAGTTTACAACTTGAAAAAAACCTTAAGGCTGACATATCGCTTGAACGAGTGATATATTGCTTCTAGGAGAAGCTCTTTAAGTTGAAAAAAGCCACTGTTTAATTATGGGTTTTCAGATTTATTTTTCAAATATTACCACATTCATACATGCAAACATATATGTATGTGTAGTTTACATAAAATAAAATTTGAATGCAAATTATTATTTAAAATTTAAACCAAAGAAAAAAAAAAACAAATTAAAACACATATAAAAATGAATATGTTTAAAAATATATATGGTAAAATTTAAATTGAAGAAAAAAAATCTCAAACAGCTAATTGAAAAAATACATAACATTTAAATTGAAATGGCAATTTTGAAAAGATGTTTCAATCATAAAAAAATTAATTTCAATTTATTTCTTATGAATTTTTATTTCATTTTGCATAATTTATAAATTGATAATAACAATCAATAAAGGCCTTTTAAATTTACATTAAGACTCGAGCTTTAATATAAAGATAATTAAAAGCTTAAGAAAATGCAGTATGTAATTAAAATTAATTCTATTATTGCACGTAATAGAAATTACTCATTTTTGTTTCATATTTTAATCGCATTATCATTTAATTTCATGCATATGATCACCTATATTATTTTTAACGACGTTTTCTGATTTATTTTATTTTAGGGTTTTCTTCTTTTTTGTAAAACAAAAAAAAAAAAAACAAAGATTACATATTCGTGGGTAGGTATATAATTTTTTAAATAATGAAATTTTATTTCACGGATATCAGAAGTTGTTCTAAATTACGATTTATGATTGAATTTAAAAGATTTATAAACATAATTGGTGTAAAATATAGAAAATAAAACAGATTTAAAAAAATATATAAAATTTATTTTATTTAAATTTTTTTGTTGGAATTTTTAATTTGCCGTTTATTAAATGGTTTTGTATAGAAAATGATAAAAAATAAATAAAATGGCAGCAATGTACAAGATATATGCATGGTGTCATTCGTTCTTATACAGTGCAGTCCTTTTACATACATACTTGTTGTTGTAGTATATATGAAATTATATTTGAATCGTACAATCTGTTTTCTTGTATACAGTATGAATTCTATTATTATAATACAAATGGACGAAGAACAAAAGAAAAATCTACCACCTGGCCTATTAAAATAAAGGGCACAGAAGAACCGAATTATAAAATATTAATAAATATATCATATCAAAAAAAAAATATTTTTTATCATTTGTCCTTTTCACATATGATATACACGTATTCCAAAAATTTTAATTTGATCAAATAAAAAATGGTCAATACAATCATAAAAATACGTATCCATTGTACACATAATATACAATATAAAGACAAAAGTGTGAACAATAAATGAAAAACAAAAAGATTTGATCAAGTGATTTTATTTGATTTTTTCTATGAAAAATCAAGAAAATAATATAGAAGAAAAAATTATAAATGAAAATAAAAAATATAACAAAGATTACTAAAATAATATTTTTGATCATGGTCCCGCATATTATTTTAATGTCCACTCTATAAAATCCATATAATATATTGAAGGATACAACAAAAGGATTATGAAAAGAAAAATTAAATGAAAAAGTGGTCATATATACAATATTCACATGCATGCTTATACAAAAATAAAACATTTAAAAAAAAAAGATACATGTATATTTTTTGTTAAATCATATTTTGTATTTTTTTATTGATTGAAGAACCGAATATATACGTATCTTCTTCATAAATGCTTTTATATAAATGTCAATCGTAACACTAGAAGATGAAAACGAAAATGTCTTTAAAATATTAACATTTTAATTTTTTTTTTTTTTGTTTTCTTAAACTTTGTATGATTCAAAAGAACAAAACAAAAAAGGAATCTATTGTTTGATAGTAAAAATAACAATAATAATGGCAATGTACAGTATATAGTAACAAAAGAAAATCATTGGCGGCTATAAAGAAAAAGCAAAATGGTCTTATATAAATAATACAATTGATGATGCACAAGTAAAAAATCAAGGTGCAAAGACACACATTAACAAAACAAATTTCTCTTACATTAAACTGATCATCATCATCATCTCTTTAATGTTGATAATAATCATGAAGTTGATGGTGATCAAGTGAGTTTAATATCTTGAAATTTTATATACTACACCCATTCTTGCATATACACATATACAAAAATGTATATAATAATTGTGTGACTGTAATCGATAATGATGATGATCGGCCTGATCGATTTACGATCAACAAAAGCACTTTATGACATTTGAACATGCGAACAGTTAACAATGAATAACAAATGAGAAATTCATATTCTACCTTAAAGTTAATTGTATCTACCTTGTACCTATGAACTTATATACATATGTATGTACAAATATAGATTTTAGATTCGCTTAATATATAGTACATGGATATCACATAGTATGTCCATATACGAAGGATGATGAGTTTGCAGATTAACAATTATTTTTAAAAATTTTCTACTGAAAGAAACATACCGATTTTATAACAAACTGTATTATATTTAAACATGATCATCTTCAAATCATGTGTATTAATGATCATAAGAAAATTGGAACCTATTGCTGTGACTGAATATATTTTGTGTATAGTATTTAAGTATTTCCAACAATTTATACGTTTTATCAAAGATATAAAAATTCAGATTCTTTTTCTTAGATCGTTTTGTTTTTTAGGTTTTTCATTTCTTTTTTTGTGGTTTATTTTTCTGCAAGTCATACACAATAGTTATAGACTATGTTGTGAGAATGGTACGTCATCACATGAAGATGTACTACATTTTTTTACATGAATCTACATAAATGTATCTGTGTAAATAGTTACCTATGTATGTATAAATGTATATGTGATTGTATATGTACATAAACATAATATCTTCAAAAAAATAGTCATCACAATTGATCAAATCGATTCAATCTGTAATCTCTTATATATGTATGATTGACTCGATGAAATTTTGTTTTGGTTAATAATTTTTCATGTCAACAAAAACAGAAGAAAAAAATATTTGAAAATAACAATAATGATAAAATAAAAAGAAAAGAAGAAAAAAAAAATTATAATCATTAATAACTTCAAATGATCGTTATAAGATATTGTCGCTTTTTTACGTATAAAATATTATGTACATCTTATGAATGTTTGTTGTTATATGTACAATACAACTTACAAACAAATATTCATTCACATACATATTTATACAAAGTACACATGTAATATAATCATTTGACACTCTGTTAGACAAATGAATAAAACGAAAAAAATAATGTTGATTTATTCATGTATCAGATTTGTCGTTTCGAAATGGTACAAATTGTGACATTATTTGAAAGGTGGTAATAATATGACATTTTGTCAAGTTTAAAATAATTTCTTTACAACTTTTAAGATAAATAATGTATACAAATTTATTATATAAACGACTAAAGGGTTTTTTCTTTCTTTTCTGTTTTTTTTTTGTTTTGGAGAACAGAAACATCAGGTATTTTATCTATGCCACGAAATAAAATGAATTAGAAACAAATGTTGAAAATTAAAAATTAATCACATTAAATATTGTTATTTTTATTAAATTATCGTAACACAAAAAATTCGAAAAAATGTACCTTTATTTAAGATATTTTTATCATAAGTGATAATAAAAACATTTTGTATCATTCATATTGTTAGAACTTAATTAAATAACGAACATGTTTATTGTAAATTTCATTTTTATCCAATTTTATATCTGTTATAAAAAATTAATTTTTTTGTATGTTTTATTCCTTCTTTTACATATGTACATAAGTATTTATACGATTTTTTTGTAAATGAATTGGACATATAAGCAGAGGGATCATGTAAAAATAAAAAATAAAAAAAAAATAAAAAATTATAATAATGATAATAATAAGAAAATGAGAAATATTAAACCTGTCAGCGTATACACAAGAATGTCACGGTACGTTAATTTCAACGAATTAACACAAGACTGCAACTATCAGATCCTCACTTTATCAAACTCAGCAGGATATATTAAGGCCTCATGTACATTCATATATAATTTCTTCATGTGTACAAACATGTAATCACACTTTATTTAATTTAAAGTCCTCATTTACATTTAAATTATGATCGTTATATTTTCATAGATATTTTCACGGATATTTTGAAATAATTCAAAACTCAAAGTTGGATTAAAATCAAATGTATTTAAATTAAAAAAAAAAAAAAAAAAATTTGCCTTTTGCTATTTTCATAAAAATGGCATCAATGAAAATGAATATGGTGTTGTTTATATTTCTATCAATTATTATTATTTTTTCTACATTTTTTAAATTGCTATAATTTTTTTCCATTATTTTACAATCACATAATTTCTGCTTGTTTTCTATAATTTTAAAAATTAATTAAAATGGACAAAAAAAAATAGAAAAGAGAATATCAAACAGATCCTATGTGTACATTTTATTTACATTGACAAAGAAAATGAGATCCGGATGAAACTCATAAATTTCGTCAGATAAATCATTTTATTAATTAACAGACTGGATCATTTTTAATATAAAGTATATATATGTATATTGACATTATACATATGGACTAATATTTTTAAATTGAAGTTTTTTAAACTTCTTAAACTCTTGTGTGCATAGCAAAAAAGAAAAAAAAATCTATATGTACACTTTTCATGATAATAATCAGAAAAAAAAGCAAACAGTATCTTTTAAATAATTTTGCGGTTACGAAATTTGAACAATGATCCATTTCAATAACGAAAAATTCTATATTTGAAAATTCACATACACACGTATGTGAACACATGTAAAGTACGTATTCATGAATCCTTCTTACTTTTTTAAATCTTTTATTTTAGCGGTTGAAGTGAAATGATCTTTTTAGCAGGTGCGAAATTGTTTGTTAAAAAATATCAAATTGATTGTATTGAAACACGTTTACATGTATTCATCATATCTGTATCTAAATAAAATTGTTTGATAAATAAGTGTGGCGCTGTGGTTAAAACACTCGTACATCAAAATGTTTTGAAAATTAATATCGACTAAAATTTGTGTTTTTCTTTTATTTTTACATTAAAAATAAAGTTCAATGACACTTATATTTACCTATTAAAAAAAAGTAATTATTTTCTTTTTATTCCTTTTGAATTTGGAAATACAAAAATAGAATTCGTGAAAATAATTGAAAATTTTTCCAATTCTCGATTTACTTTTAACATTCTCGATGGATTGTCATATGAATTTAAAAGTTTTAGACCATCCTACTAATACAAGAGTGGAATAATCGACACTGCGATTAATATCGATTTAAACTTTTTTCCTATGTAAACAATATAATATGGTAATGTATGTACTTATATATTTTTTAATGATTCTGAAGAACTCCATATAATATTCTAATTCCATACCATCATTGTTGAGATTTTTAAAAAATGGGTATTCCAATGGAATTTAGTGTTAATATCATCAATCAAAATTCTATCTTTGAAAAAAGCAATAAAAATAGAATGATACCCACCCTCAAAGGCATAATTGAACAATGTTGACCATATGCGTAGATGTAAAAATGAAACAATTCAAAAACATGTATGTACATACGTGTGCTACGTACATGCACAAAACCACCTGGTGCGAATTAAAACTTAAATCTTAACATCAACAATAATAATATAGATAGCTCTTCGTCCCCAAACTTCATTCTTTATTTCCATTTTTTTTTTTTCATATACGCCCGCCAAAGTATCAGAAAAAACTAAATAAAAAGGATAGTGAACTTAACATCTTAAATATAAAATCGAATTTTTAAAACTATAAAATTGAAATAAATGCTATATGTGTATATACACATATTACGTAAACATGTAGGTGTTTATTCCAATATAACGTACATACGTACTTAAAAAAAATAGATGTTGCACACATTATTTTAAGATAATGGGCCTTTATGCATATATGTATGTAAGTATATAGATAGAATGTATTTTGAACGTTTTTCTGATACAATATAAAATTGTTTATGTAATATGTATGCGTGTACGCGTATAAAACTGCCTTGTCGAATTTTCATGTTTATGTTAAATTTAAGAAATAAAAACAAATTCCAGGTGAGTTTGGAATGCCTAATTCATTCAGTGTTAATTTCAACAAATAAAACAAAATTGAATAAAATTTAAAAAAATAAAAACATAAAAAATCAGTTCAAAAAATAAAAGGAGAAATGTTAAGAAGAAAAAGTAAGTAAATAAAAATATGCATGTATGTGCATATGAGTGTACTTTATTAATACTTATATACATACATACGTGTGTATGCATATATGTAAATATTGAAAAGTGATTTTAGCCGTCAGCGTATAACCGAGTACAACATTCAAATAACATGTACCTTATTAGGCCAGAACGATGTATTAACAACATTCAGTATATGTTTTCGAATAAAATAACAGAATAAAAAACATATGATTTTTTTTCATTTTTCCATTATTTGTTCTTGTTTGAGTGCTAAAACGTCTTCGTTGAGTTGTTCTTTTGGCGTGTTACATCATGTTGACTTTAAGTTAATATAATATATATTATAAAGTATAAATTTTTACAAACATTTAAACACAATTTTAAAATATAGTATGTGTTTAACATACATCTGGAACATCATGTTATACATTCGTATACAATTTAAGGAATTGTGGTATGCACTTATGTACGTTATGCACATTTTATGCGACATGTAAATTTGCGAACAGGGAGTTTGAAAATTATCATTACAGAGTCCACGTCACTTAAAGCTTAAAATTAGAAAAATCATTCTCGAAATTCTTATCATGAAAATTCATTTTAAAATACATAGCAATTTATTTCCTATAAAAGCAAATTTTCTCTCCACAAATATTTCAAGTGTACAATTTTATCAGGAAAATGATCCTTATACAAATTTTCGTTTTTTTAACGTCATGTACTTTACATGTCTATATAAATTTATAATCCATGATTATTGAAAGGATTGAATTTTGTGGAAAAAGAGAATTTGGAATGATTTTGTGCTGAAAATAGTTTGAACTTCCAGAAAAATGGGCTTTCTAAAACTAATTCTGAAACACCCTAAATATGAAACCACATTTACTTACATTTATAATTGTTAGTGGAATTAAAAAACAATAATGTTGTACATACTTTATAGAAAAAATTGTGAAATATACAGTTTAAAAGCCCACTCTTTTTCTTTCAATTATTTTTGATATCAACCATTTTTTTTTTAAATGTTTGTCTTTTAAGAAATTACAATTTGTCACAATTACATAAACTGCACTTAGACTTATTAGTTGAATCAATTAATAAATTATCAAGTTTCATTTTTAAATAAAATTAATTGTAACTAATCCATGTTTAATGTTAATTACATTGAAACCATTACATATACATTTGTATCTTTGTTTTTATACATACATGTTTGAAACATATTTTATTTAGTTTTTTATCTGTTTTATTAATGATAATCAGGAGCATCCTTACTACAATTAATAAATCCAAATTACATTCATATCACCTGCTTATCGTTTTTTGTTAAAAGTCATTTATCATTAAATAAATCGATCAATATCCGTTACGTTATCATTAGAAGAAGGATATCCCAAGTCAAGGAAAGAAGAAAAATTTAAACTAGAATTAACATAAAATACTTGACGTTTGCCAACGTAAAAATGAAAAATCATTAATTATATACAAAATATAACAATTAGCGGTGTACCTAAAATAGAAGATATTTAAAATAATCAGTATATGTAGGTAAATCATAAATATATGCTGATATGATTTTTGATCTTTTTAAATACATTTTGAATTTAGTATATCTTATCTTCTTGTTAGCTACGTGATAACATTATATTAAACACAATTTGTAGGATTTGTATCAATTTGTAAACTACATAATACATGCAATATTTCTTTACAAAAAAAAAAAAAAAATCTTGTAACTGCACGTTAAGGCTCCTACATTCTAAATTAATATAAAAATCCTACATTTAAGTGCATTTCAACCGATTATGATTAATTATTTTTATTTTATATTGGACATCCGATAAATTACTTTTTGCTGAATTTTTGAAAGTCTAAAAAACAATGAAGTTTTCAGGATAGAAAACAGAAAGAAAAAACCTAAATTGAAACTTAACCACAAAAAAGGGCAATCATCCATTAGAATATAACTCGTGTCTGTTAGCTACCTTTAATGATTTTTTGGTTTTTAAAGTAACAAATTTATCATGTATTTTCCACATATGTGTATACATGTATCTACAAAATCTGGTAGTTTTTTCACTAACAAGAGATATAGCTTCTCGAATTTGTTTTTTAATGCTTCTATTTTGTTTATTTTATTTTAATTTCATGCAGGCATTTTTTTTTTGTTTTCTTTATATAGAAATTGAAAAACAAGGGAAAAAAAATAAAATGATTATTGAAAATAATTTTGTTTACAATATTTATTACCTACATATATCTAACCATATAATAAATCATTTATCAAAATATTAGAAATTTTGTTTACGTCAATAATGATAAATCAAAAATTGAATAGCAATTAAAATATATAAATTTTTTTCTTCTTTTTTTTCAATAGAAAATTACTGATGGAAAATTTAATTTTTTATACAAATAAAACTTCTGTAGAAGCTAATTTTCCATAATAGATAAACACATTTCATATATTATTTACAAACAAGTTAGACTTGTAATACATACAAAACAATTAATGATTATAAAAAAAAGTTCTAATAATTATCACAAATTTACAAATTAAAATGAAATTGTTATTATCATGATTGCATACTAATACAATCAATTTAAAATCTGAACATTTAATAAAACAATAAAATTTAAATTATATCGTGAGAATTTAATACATTTTATTCAAAATCATTTTTCATTTTTTCTTGATTGTTAAAAATTGGAAAATAATCAAGACTTCAAGCATTTTCGGTTGGTTAATTTTTCTTTAATATACCAACGTATTCCAATGTATATGATAGACAAAACAATGCATTTTACATATGTACGTTCGAATTTTTGCACGTACGAATTTCAGACAATATATCATGTATTTAAAGGTATTTTTTTGTCTGAAAAATGCACGTCTTTAAAATCAAATCAGAAATTTAAAAAATCAATCCAATTTATTTCTTTGTGGATATCTACGTAAGTATATCTGTTTGAATGGACATACAGTCTTGAGAAAATTCACATTCAAATTTCAAACCTTTCTTGAGAAAATACTACATGTGTATGTCTTGTTGTCTACATATATGTACATATTTGTATACGTGTACATACTTACATATGTATGTATATATGCATAGCAGTATATAAGTTGGTATAAAAATTCGAATGAATTCAAATCAATTAGTTGCTTAAAACATTTTGCAAAATTATTGAAAGGAAACAAACGTTTTTGAAAATTGTTATTTTGTTTTTTCTAAATTCTTGACAGATAACAGATGGTGTGGGTACGTGCAAGTATACGCATTCATTTTTCTTTTCCCATAAAATTGATTTATTGAAAATTCAAAGATATGTACATACGAATATAGTAAGTATTTGATATGAAAAAAAAAAAAAAAAATTAATTTTTATTTTATTATCTTACCCGAGAAAGAAAGGAGAAATTTTCTAGTTCTACTCCCTGAGAATTATACAAAAATATTTAAATTTTTAAATAATGAAAATTTTATTAGTAAATAATGAAATTTAAAATTTATAAAAAATTAATTTATAAAATATAACAATAAAATAAAAATTCTAAAATTAATAACCATAATAATCATTGACTTTTTCTGATTATTTACTGTATTTAACTTACCATTAAAATAATTTATATCTTTTCAATAATTATAGTGCATTTAAGTTTAAACACATATCGTAAATGTGTACATAAGTACATTTTAATACACACGTACCTATACATGCATGCATTAAAAACAATGGAACAATCATCTTCATTGATTGTCAAGATCATGCAATCCAACCCACGCAAAAATTTTTATTGTAGATACATTATATGTACGTATGTCGTATCCTTATGTTAATAAACAATATCAATACGTGCATATACATATATGTATATGTATATATCTACAATATATCTTACATATGAGCATAATATTAGTATTGAATGGCTTATTATTTTATGTACATTCATACGTACGTGTGTATGTATAACCTGTGCTCTATAAAAGCATCCCATACATTGTAAACTGGGTATTCCAGTTTTCACATAGCATAATATGTAAACCTAAATACTTATATTGCATTGTAGCATTTTTATTTTATTTTATTACAAAACTTGATTTTAACTTTTAGCAATTTTAGTCATGTACATTATGTTATGTTATCATACTTAAGATTTTTAGCCACTATAAAAAACTATTATCAAAGTGTGCATACATGTACGTGTATCTGTAAACTCATACATTCTTATATATGTATATAATAAATAATAAAATAATGTTTAAATGCTCATTACAATTTTAGGTGTAACCTTAGTTATCCTTCTACTTTTTCCACTTCATATAAATTGTTATTAAGGAAATGTGACTTTTTTTTTCATTTTTACCTTTTGATTTGTACATAAATAGATTGAACATTCATTATGCTTACACGATCATTACATTGAATTGTACAAACATA
Source organism: Anthrax anthrax (assembly GCA_963971155.1). NCBI lineage: Eukaryota > Metazoa > Arthropoda > Insecta > Diptera > Bombyliidae > Anthrax > Anthrax anthrax. Next base: position 28,570,079 of record OZ020119.1, read on the forward strand.
ACACATTCATTTACGATTTCATACGAACGTATTTATATTCGTATTTACTTAAGTTATTTTATACCCAATAAAATGCACTTAAATTCTGATAAAATGCATCCTTTTGAATGAGCATGTGAAAGCCAAGTATGTAAACATTACAATCAATGATCATTTTAATGTTTTCCTTTTTATCAATCGTTACTATATACTATAATTGTGCTGCACATATAAAAGTAAGTACATATGTATATTTGTGTTGTGCATTAATGGAAAAACGGACATAGTATATAATCTTGAAATTTGAATTCCATCCTTATAGATGTGTTTTCTGGTACATTCAAGATATTACAAAAACGAAATGTTATAAAATACTTATACATACATTTCTAACTATACATTTAAATAATGAATATATTGATGCGATGTGTGTGAGTGTATTAATCACACCTGTACATTTTTCTTTCTTGAAGTCAACATAGATTTTTAAAAGAAAACAAACGTACATACATTACAACATTCAGAGATGCACTTACGGCACAAGCAAATAATAATAGTTACATTATTTTTACACTTTATAACGTGAATATGTGTATATTATTCATTTTTTACAGATAAATGAACATATCGCATTGATATGCAACATATACACAAAGCATAGCAAACACCATTCAGAAAATACCTGTTTTCTTTAAAAATATTTTCCTATACATTTGTATAACAAACATGATTCTTAAGTCAAAAATACCTAGTGCCTAACATCGTGTTTAAATCGAAAATTACAATTCGTCGATTTTGTTGTTAAAAAAACAAAAATATATAAAACAAAAAACAAATTTTCACCCACCACTATAAATACGTGTATGCAATATGCAATATGTATGTACATACATATGAATGACTTTAATATAAATATAAAATATGTCTATATTGTGTAAGTATAAAGCATGTTTCCAAAATTTTTCTATTAAACCTGCATATTATCTACATATCCATGTAACATGTATGAACCTGCAATGCAATCAAATTGCATTAACGAATTTTATTTGTTTGAATTCATTCAAAAAAATTGAATGTTTTTGTTTTTAAAAAAAAAAAAGACGATTGAGAAAAAGATAAATAAATTAATAAAATGCAAAATAAAAATTTCAAATGAAAAATTTTGTAATATCAAAAAATAGCATGTTTACAATGTACATATGAACATATACGATTTCATTCTGCATACTTTGATATACCTGTAATCGAACCACACCTTAAATTTTTTTTTTGTTTATTTATTTTTGTTTTGTTTTGTTTTTTTTTTCTCTATTTTTCATTTTATTTAATTTATTTTTAAAACTTTGTATTTTCGATACCTGTAAGTATATTTTTTATGCAATTTTATTACAGATTACCAAAGTAAAGTGCTGAATAAATGTTCAATAAAATTTTTTCTTGTTGTTGTGTACATCAACAACTATCAGTAATGGCCAATATATAGTGGATACATTAGGTTTATATTCAGGATATAAAATTGTGTATATTAGTATGTATTCAAAAACGTTACAACATTTAGGATGTAATCTATGATGCAATTATGTAAATCTCTATAAACATAAAAGGTAAAAAAAATCTAAATTCAATGTAAATCTGCATTATTTTCAAATTACATTTCTTCTTTCTCTTTTTTAACAATTTACTTCCCTAACATAATTACTCATGAAACACAAGAAAAACTAAAATCAATTAAGTTCAAGTATGTACCACTTTATATACAAGCATATATGTATGTATGTACATATTTACAACATAATAACAATATTTACAGTTTATCGATTCTAATTGACTTCCTTTTGAAATAAATATATGTATGTACGTGTGTATTCAAATTGAATAATATCACCTTTTATTCTAAATATGTATAAATCTTTTTCAAGAAACTGTCGATGTCAAAATTGTAAGTATTTGCAATACTGGCTTAAATTTAAATTTAAACAATTTTTTATGTAAATACAATGTGTAACTATTTGTATATAGAGTTCTCTCAAATTTAAACCTTTAATATATATAACATAATATACATATATTATTTAATGTTAATTTTTTCATCTGTCTCTTTTTACAGCCGTACTAACCATTAATTTAACAAAAAACAAAGAAAAATTTCTTAGCTTTTTATTACATAGTATTCACGTTTTATGCACAAGAAGTTCAACCTCTTGATAGATAACAGATTTATTACCACTTAGTTGACATTATGATCGTTATTCCATGATTGCTGTATTGTGCATAGTTCGAAAAATTAGGATAATTGTAATTGGTTAGTCTTGTCTTCACCATTATCAGAATCAGATATTCATCAACATAGGATAAAATTATCCAAATACATAAGAATACAACGATGATTGCTCTCCATGGGTGTTGAATTTTTCTTCTTTTTTTTTGTATACTTTGGAAACTCATACATTCCACCAAAATTAATAAATTTGTATCCTTTGATAATACATACATATATTGTTCAATTATAATATGTACCGATTTATACTACATAAGCATAAACATACATATGTACACTGTACACAACAAATGATAATTATACACCTATTTAGTATTTTCAATGTGTACATAGTACATACCTGGGTATGAATACCTTTTGAACGTATATATGATTCTGTGAAACAATACCTTGAAAATTGATGAATGACTGACTAAACATAATGATAATACAATTGGTTAAGCCCAGACTTTTAAACTTAATTTCTGTTGATTGTTATAATATATGTACATCTGAATATACAAATAATGTTTTTTTCAGATGCATACACACATTTATTGTATCTGTATCTTGATCTTGACTAGTATATTTTTGAAATTTCTACTTCTTCCTCATTTTATCTTAGTATACCGATTATACTGTATTGAGACCATGCTGATGATGATGATGTGAATGGTGATTCTGTAAACTTTTCTTGATGGATAGAACGAATTATTTATTGACTGTCCGATTGATTATTTAAATTTTCTTTCTTTCTTTTTTTATCTTTTCTATTCTTTTTTTTTTATTATTTTATTATTTCTTAAAGTCTATTGAAATATTAACCCCCACAGGGGTTATTTATACGGTTCTTAATTCTTTTCATGATATTATCTAAATAAATGTGTGCATAGGTAAATCGCCAAAAAAAAACAAATTTTTTATATGATCTTATAACATCAGTAAACAAAATTTAAAAAATTTTTTATGTGTAAACTATAAATTAGGTGAGAAAAGAAAATAAATTATTTGACAGGTCCTTAATTGAAAAAATAAATTTATTATATTTAAATTGATTGCTTAATTTTATACATTTTAGAGTGATAAAACAAATAGAATATGGTATAAGATAATTAATCTATTTAATTTTTTAATTGTTAAATAAAATTAGAAAAATTCTAGATAAATTGAAAATAAAACAACAGTTTTAAAAATACCTACTGTACATTGTAAAAATTTTACAGAAATAAAAAATAAAGTCCTGCATCTTTATAATAAGTTCTTCAATTGTTATATGAGTGCAAAAGATTCATATAATCGCTCGTTTGGACTTTAATTGGTGTATCACATGTTATTGTTCCATTAATCAAGACATACCATATTTACATAGGATTGTATGTATGTACTGAATTTTTAAATACATTTTGTGTATATTTAATTGTATGGAAATTTCGAATAATTTTTTTCTTGCAAAATTTTTTACTACCAAATGAATACCCATTACATACATACGTACATACATATAATCTTTTAAATTAAATAACTTGGAAATTTAATATAATATAATCAACCAACACCTATCATTTAATCATATTATTCATTTTGCATATATGTATGTATGCACTTTCTGATCGTTAACAAAATACTACTTCTACTACTACATGAATAGACATTTAATGTACAATAATTGTCCTAATATAAACTTTAAATATTTTATAAATACATTTTAAAGGATTATACAAAAATTATTCATTTAATTTAAAATGTTGTGATTTTTATTCATTTTTATTTTCATATTATTTTCAACCAATTTTCTGCTATCCCTTTCATTAAGTAATTTAGCATTAAATATCATTTCAAAAAAAAAAAAAACAAAAAAAGAAATCTTTCGTATACACCATATCTATATATTTTGCATAAATCTTTTGACATATGTATCGTCTTATCGTAATTATCAACTTATTTTACATTTCTTTTATAGTTAATGCAAAGATAGCAAGATGTTGATGATGATGATGATGATGAAGATTTTATAATGCATTTAAAATACATGTATCTTTTTCACATGTTACTTTATTGTAAATGGTGCATAGTGTGTGTTCATGTATATAATATGGCAATCATATCATGACCATAAAGCGTAACTGATCGTGCTTATATTGCCTGAAGTTAAAAATAATAATAAAAAATTATTCTAAACAAAAAGGAAAAAAAAAGCCACATATTCTAAACATTAGGTATAGTCAAGTAATATACAAATGACTTTTCTTACACCGATAATAATTTTTATTCTTCCTTATTGTGTTTACAAGTATGTAGATGTATGTATACGTAATGTATTCATACATTTATACATTTTTTTTAGTGGTTTGAGGTTGATACTTTGAATTGCTTTTATTTTTTGTCTTTCTTTTTTGACATTTTATTTTCTTAAAGTCAATAACACAAAGTGAAAAAAAAGTTATAGGTATAATTTTAAACAATTTGAAAATCCGAGATATGCCACAACACTATCCATACATATATTGAAAGAAAAACGACAACAAAAAACGCTCACTCTAAAAAAAAAACTAAAAAAACCAAAAAGTGTTTATTATAGCATACATATCTTTTGAACAGACAATAACCAGTAAAATCAATGACAAAATCTAAATTTTAAAAACAAAATAAAATACTTTTAAAAAAATGATAAAAGTAAAGAAACTATACAGAAAAATCGTAAGAATCAGAGATATGTAGGTAAAAATTAAAAATAAAACAAATTACAACAATCAAATACCTACTCAGCTCTCCAATAATAATATCTCTCTCTTTAAAATGAATACTTTACTTGATCTACACAATAATAATGTGACGTGTATATAAGATACCTGTACAGGTAAACTCAATACAAGTTCACCTGAAATACTATAAATGAAAAGAAAGCCAATCAAGGTGGGCAATGATTATAAGACTTCAACAACACTTAATACATGAACATCGATTATATGTAATATATGAGTTTTAAACCATATAATCTATGGTTAATATACAAACCATCAGATATTTTATATATACGTACCTTTGCGTGTATATGTTTTTTTTATTTTTTCGTATTTTTTAAATACATTAAATACACTGATTTACTGTACTCATATAAGAGCCTCATATCAAACGATTTTAACTTCTAAGATGGTACAGTACAGACGTCGGACGATGTATTTTCATCATCATAAACATGAAAAGAAGTAACAAAACCAGAAGAAAATTTTGAAGAGTTTTATTTAAAACTTGAATGTGATTTCTTGCGTTTGATATGGTATATGCTAGTAATTGTGTTACGAAGAAGTTTTTTTTTTTTCTTGAGGATTTATAAAAAATTATAAAATAAAAGAATCAATGGTTTTACGCTGAAATGCTGAATACAAGAAAATATTGAGCGTCCAAATGAATGATCAATACAATGTACAATGTACAATACATAAGTATATGGTATTTTAAATAATGAGTATGTATTAGAGAGGGCAGCACAAGTCCGTGTTGAGTATACTATTTGGTGGACGTTTAGTTCAAGTTGTATCGTGGACTTTGATAATATTGCGCGCGCATATTCTTAATTTTTTGGAAAAAAAACAGTATATTGGACATATAATAAGCAATAAAATAAATTAAATTATAAATTGTTCATTCTTTTATATTATTTTTATACTTTAAAATAAATAAAATAACCCAAACATATAAAACTAAAAATAAAAGAATAATAATAATAATAATAATAATAATAATAGAGATAAAATATTAAAAACAATAAATTATAAAACAACTAATGACAATAAAATTTAAAATGCAAAAAAGAAAGTGTGGGTGATGATATTTCTATTTTAAAAAAAAGTGTTACCACATCAAACGAAAATAAAACAACGAAAACACAATAACGATCATACAATTGAGATTATGTACATGCATGTGTATTTACATCAATAATATAATTCACATACATTAATTTTCTTAAGTACAATTTTCAAAATACATTTACGAAAATGTTGCGTGGCAATTTGTTTTGAATTGATGACGGAATAATTAATGCAAAAAATAATACATTCGTGCATGAAAGTTATGCGATCGAACATGAATTAGTGATGCAATTTAATACGTTGTGAAACATAAATAAAGTTTGAGTTTACGTTTACGTATATGTATGTATACAAAATATCCTTGACTTTAAAAGCAATAAAATAATGAGTACCTATTTGATGTAATAAATTATGTAATGATCATTTTAATGAAATGAAATAAACCAATAAACTTTAAACATTACTTTATAATATCGCATATAAAGTTCGTGATCTTGAAAAGTTGAGGAAAAACAAAACATTTTTAACAATATGGAACAAATCGTTGTAACAGATTCATCGACAACTAATGCAACTGCGAAAATTAGAAATACTAGTAGTACTACAACTTTAGTAGAAATTCATGATGGAATTGTGAGTACATTGACCCAACAGTCGACACAAATATCTCCCTCTAACAGTACATCCTCAAATGCGAATGGTGATCTTGCTGCAGCTGCTGCTGTTGTACTATCCCTTCAGGGAGCTATGGTATCCAGTTTACAGCAAGCTGCCCTTTTACCGGCTAATTCAGCTGCAGCAGCTGCTTTTAACCTTCAAGCATTGGAATCTTATCTAGCATTACAAAGGATAACTGGTAAAGCAGATGTCCTACGTTTCACTACCACTGCAAGCACTACAAATAATTCGCCAACAGCAACAAATAACAATTTGCAAAATCAGACTCAACAACAAAATCACAAATTTCAACAAATTATATTGACTGATGAACAACAACAAAATTCTCAACAACATCAGGATAGCTTGACTGGAGATTTTGGCGATTGTGATGAACTAGGACTATTAGATAGCGATGATCATTTATCATTTGAATCACCTCTAGATTCACCGACGGATACTCTTCCATCTCTAGATAACGGTTATTCTAGCTTATTACTCAATGCAGCATATCATTCACAAATTGTTGAACCTATTCAAACTGCAATGCTTCATGATAAAGCGTTACATGCTGCTGCTGCAGTTGTTGCGGCACAAACAACTTCAGTACCAAGTGTGAACTCATCTAGCTGTATCAATAAAAAATCATCGTCTTCGTCATCACCATCATCATCAATGGTATCAAATATGGTTAGTACAACAACATCAGCAACATCAGTGTCACAGACAAATTCAAATGCTGCAAATACTGCAACAGCAAGCGGAGGTGGTGGAAGTCAGCGACCTAAGAAACAATTTATATGCAAATTTTGTAATAGACAATTCACAAAATCATACAATTTACTTATACACGAACGTACGCATACCGATGAAAGACCGTATTCATGTGATATATGCGGAAAAGCATTTCGAAGACAAGATCACCTTAGAGATCATAGGTGAGTTTAATTTGTTATAATACACAAGTTTTTTTTCTGTTTCTATTTAAACTTGTTGTGCCACAACGGAATATACATTATGTATCTATATAATTTTTTCTGGTTTCTTTACTTAATGGTTTTTTTTTTTTTTTTATTATTATTCTTCCATTCAGTTTGATTTATTAATGAAGCGTTAAAAAAAGAACTGTCTTTTACTGCCTTCTTTCATTAATGCTAATTGAATTGATAAATAATTCACGTTAACAATATCATCATTTATAATTGGTTTTATATATGTATGTCTAGTGACACCTTGGCTTGTGACTAGAAAACAAAATGTACAAATGATACTTTCTATTTATTAAAAATAAAGTTTAGGCTTTCAAAGTAAATTTATTGTATTTGTTTACTGTTACATACTTGGATTCATCTCATGTAATTTGCAAAAAAATTCTATCTAATATGGTGATTTCTACATAAACTCCTAAAAGTATATTAAAGCATAACTGGCCTTTTTCTAAAACGTCCACTTCTTAATAGTTTCTGTTTCTCACTTTACTTTACTTTTCATTTTATTTTGGTTGGGTTATTATATTATACAGGTACGTAAAACATCGATTCTGAACAATGTTTACTTTCAACGTCTAATTTTTCTAAACATATCATATCCGAAACATATAAATTAACAATGAATAAAAGACCAAATATGAAAATCAAATATAATCAACATAACTTTTATAAAGGTGCGTGATTATTAAAAAGGACAGTTCAAGGTTTGCATCGTGGTATATCATGCTTATATATTTCACACACTCGCATATAAATACATGCAGCACATGTTACCTGAATAGAATTCGAATATTTTTTTTCTTTTTATTAATTTTATTGTTTGTTTTCATAGTGTGAATTACAAGAATTTGATTAACCACATGTAATTCTAATCTCATAAAAGAAGTTAAAGTAATCTAACACATATGATTAATGAGTATTATATATACGTTTCATATAAATGTATCTGTACCTACTATATGTACATATGTATGTATGTATTGTACATATGTATATGTATATACATATATTTTTTATTATTCATACTTCAATTGTACTTTAATCTGACAGCATTTGAGCTTTGCTTACCCATTATTTATATTAAATAGTATTAAATATTATTGTACGCAATGGACATTATTTTTACATATACATATGTACATATAAACAAGCATAGCATACATACATATGTACATAAATTGAAATATTGAACAATTTTCTCATTGATCATACAATCTATTTAACCGTCGGTACTTTGTTGAAATCAAACCGCAAAACAACGATAACTTTACATTTAGATCAATCGGTCAAAATCAATTAAAACGAATCCAAATCAAACCGCTTCTTAAAAAAAAAACGACAAACAGAAACAACGAATTGAGCGGTTTTAATTTTATAATCTTTATACATAATAATATATAAACCAAAGAATGTACCTATTTTATTGCATACAATTCAATTACAGTGCAGTTAATAAAAATTTTTTAAATTATAATAATATCTTTTTCTTAATAATAAATACCTGTCCCCTGTCCCATTGAATCCAAATTGATATTCAAAATAACAACTTTTTAATAATCAGTTTTTTATTGATTGTAATCATCATTAAAGTTAGTGAATTAATTCTTAATAAAGAATTTAAAAAAGCTGAATTATTTTTTAACATGTATTTAATCAATAATAATTGAACTATATTTTTACTATTTTTATATGCAGATATCTTTATTTGTACACTTTGATTGTACAATTGTACGTACATGGATATGTTCGTTTGCTTGCAAATATTTCATGTATTCTATTTTAATCTGAGATTACGGACTGTGAGTTTTTGTATTTTTTTTTTAAATCTAAGAAAATGTATGCAATTTTAAGAACTTTTGCGATTTGTTATAAGATACATAAATAATAGATAATAGTCATGAAGATCATCATCGATCGTTATTTTTTAAACAAGAAAAGATAAATTTGGTTTTTTTAATTTTATAATTTTTGTATTATTTAAATTTTTATAAATGAACCTTTCTTGTCATATTTACACTGAATGCACACAAATGTCAAATTCAATTAGAACCCGTATGTGCAGCAAGTTTGAAAACAAAATCATGATCACTTATGATTTAATAAATAAATGTAAATATAATTAAATTAAATAAATATATATAAAATTACAATATTTAAACATTTTCAAATGAAAAGAGAAAAAGATGAATTAAATCTTTGTTTTTATGTATGTTCTATACATTTACAAGAAAAATCAAGAATTTTTATGTTTTGTTTATCTACATTAATTTGAAATGTATTATGTACTAATTGAATTTTAATTTAATATTCAAAAAAAGAAATGTAAAATATATTTTATATTATTTGACAGTTATAAAAGCGATACATGTACATACATATGTATATAAGAATTTTATAACACAATAGATCCTCTGTGTGATGTTCAAGGATATTTACAATCTGAATAAAAAATCAATTTAAAGATACATGTATATTTGAAAAATTTTTTTGAAAAAAAAAAAATATTATTAAAACTGGTATCAAATAAAAGTTGAAAAACAGGTTAAAAATTATATTTAGTTTCTTTTGTTGTCATTTTTTTATTTTTGATTCTTTATTTTCATTTTATTTATTTTTTTTTGAAACTCATTTATGTTGAAATTAATATGTATACTATATGATAAAATGCTACAGAAAAGAAGAATACACATATGTGGCGCCCAAAATACATTGTACACGTAGATTGCTTGTAGGTGTTCAGGTGTAATTTATTGTTACGATTTTCACCTTCTTTAAAAAAATATTTTAGGGCTTTTTAGTAGACCATCAAAAATAAAATCATTTGATTTCGAATCAAATCTATACACTAACGCTCCACATATGTATGCAAGTACAAAATATTCTATATATTTGTCCACGTAAATAAAATTGGAAAAAAAAATATTTCACAAAAAAATCCCATTATGCCCCAAATAATTTATTTGTTCTTTTGGAAGATATTTTTATGTGACATGTTTACACATACATATGTACATAGATATGCATTTTGGATCATTTTGGTTATTGCTATATTTTATGTATTGTACATGTGTATATCTATCTACACAGTGCATATATATGTATGTACATATACATATGTACGTATAATTTTCTATATGCACATATGCAATATGTAGATACATATTTATATTTTTAACATTTATTGGAAAAAATACAAAATTATCAAAATATCAGCAGTACTTTATATACTGCGATATATTTCATTGTAGAGCATTTATATGCATACATACGTACATACCTATAGTTATAAAGATTAGCTTATACAGTCATAAGGACATACATTATGTATATATCATACATACATATGTATGTGTATATCAATAACATACAATAACATTATGTTAAATAAAAATTATGTGTGATATATGTGTTGCATATAAGAAAAGATACATCACGGTCACGAAGAAAATTTATTGATGTGATTTTAGGTTTGTAGAATAATGTTCTCTCTTTATTTGATTCCTTTTTAATAAAGATAAGAAATTTATATATAATTTAATCTGATTCAATTGGTATTTCTTTATTTTTTGGAAATCATTTGAAAATATAAAAAAAAAAATATACGAAAAAAATGTAGTATTATATAGTAACAATTCTTTTTTATTTGTGCAAAGAAACAAACATCTTATAAATTAGATATTTATCTATATTTAAACATATGCATTTTTCTCACATACATATGTACATACATATATTACAATCAGTATAAGTGTTTGTAATTTATTCGTTTTATTATTTTACATTTGATATTTTAATTATTTTGTTTTTATTTAAATTTTATTTTCAGATATATACATTCAAAAGAAAAACCATTTAAATGTACTGAATGCGGCAAAGGATTTTGTCAATCACGTACTTTAGCTGTTCATAAAATTTTACATATGGAAGAATCACCGCATAAATGTCCTGTATGCAATCGAAGTTTTAATCAACGTTCAAATTTAAAAACACATTTATTAACACATACTGATATTAAACCGTATCATTGTACTTCATGTGGAAAAGTATTTAGACGTAATTGTGATCTCCGACGGCATAGTTTAACACATAATTTAGCTGCAATAACAACAACATTAAATGACCAACAATTATTAGCAACAAATTCAAATACACCATCAACAACAACTTCATCAGCACCGTCGTCATCATCGAATACATCATCATCATCATCATCCTTGGTAACTAATTCTTCGATATCCTCAATTCCAAGTGAAACACGATCAATATCTACGTCATCGGCAAAACCATCAACATCATCATCATCATCATCAATATTGTCATTAAGATCAGAATCCAATGGGAAACGGAGCAATATTAATAACAATAATAGTAATGTTTTAATAGTAAAAGAAAAAAATTGTTCAAATTTAAATTTAGTTACAGCTACGATTGATTAGTAAACTCGATAAAAAAATATTTAAAGCGATATAATTAATTATATTTGGTAATTATTTACTGGTATAAAATTTTCTTTGTTTATTAAATACGAAGAATATGAAATTGTGATATTTCTCAATATTACAACTATATAAACAAAAAATATTTCGTAATGTAAAACAATAATTAATATGATAATTTGTAACATAAGTATTTTTTTTAGGATCTTGTAGTATTTAGATATTAAAAATAAAGGATTATTCGAAAAAGGAAACAATGTAAAACAACTATATAAATATAAAACAAAGTTAAAATAAGTTATACATATGCATTATGTACGTTATATAAGTTATATACATAGGTAAATAAATAAAAAAAATTTATTTGTATATGTTTATCTATTTACATATTATTTGTAAGACTATATATGTAGTTAAATATCATTTAGTATGTATCAAACATATTTTATATATTGTAGTTTTAAACGTATAGAATATATGATATAAATGCAATTTTTATTTGAAAAAAAAAATAGAAGTTATTATTGCACTATGCTCTTTACTTTTATATAAGGAACACATAATAAATATTATTTTTGAAAGCGTATGACAATTTCTTTTCTATTTTTCATTTATTTATTTGTTAAATCAACCTAACATTCGTTTTATTTTACAGATTATCCGTTTCTTTTCGTTTTTATTAAATACAAAAATCGTTTTCTTGAGTTATTAAGCATTATTTTGAATTATTAAAACTCTAACATAAAACTTTAATGGCTCATTGATTTTCTATAAACTCACAAAAGAAACGAAATACATATAATGTGTATACAGTTTTTCTATACATACATATGTACCTTGAATATAATAAAGGCCATGTGTGAAAATATTATTAATAAATATTTAAAAAAAAAAAGAAATTTCTCTTTTGAAATGGCAAAGATCCATTATATAATAAATGCATGTAGATATCAACATATTCTAATGTTTGCACATCAGAAAAGGTATCAACTTTAACAAACCACAGATTAATATAATAACGATTGACCATTTATTTAACAAATCCACACGAATTGTGTGTGTTTTGTTTTGCAAAAAAGGCGAATGAAAACAAAAAGGAAAAAACACGATAAATGATCTATACATCACACATTTATATCTATTGTAAATATTTTGATAGGATCTATACATTTTCTGTTTGACAACATTAAAGTATCTTTTTAAAATTCCTTTAATATCATATTCCCAATATTTCCATATGTTTTTGTCGCATATTCTTTGAAGAATTTTAAAAATTCGTAATACTTGAGTAATATTACATATTCGTTTGAATATACTTAATAATAAGGTATGTACACATATCTCATGTATTTTTGCAAAATGATATATTAACACGTACAGATACAGAAAGAATATACGTATACATTAAGTATGTATGTATGTACACATTTAATAAGACAGAAATGATAAATTTCATATATCTTACATACATGATTATACTTATAAAGCAGATGTGTTGAAATTTTCATTTTCACAAAGCATTCAATTCATCATGCAAGAATACTGAAAAAGAACATGTGACTGAAAATTAATAAAAAAAAGAAAATCCGGCAAAAGCAAAATCAAAAATTCTGACATTGAAATAAATGAAAAGATTTCTTTTATTAAAAACAAAAACAACGAATAGAAAATTAATAAAAAAAACAAAAGAATAAGAATTAAAACTTCATTTAAATACATGCGTGTGCTTCGCTTCATATACGTAATCATTTTATGGAAACAATTTATTATAATTATAGCCATTATAAAAATTTACTATTTGTAATGAAATAAAAAAAGAAAAAGATTAATTCACAATTAAATTAAATTAAATAACAATGAAGAATAATGACGAATGCATTTTCAAATACAAAATGACTTATAAATTATGGAAAACATTAAACACAAATCATTTTTTATATCGTTTATTATTATTATTTTTTTTTTTTTTTGTAAGTTAGTTAAGTACTGAATATAACTTGTATATGTATTTGAGTTGCATTAAAAAAAAAAATAAAGAATAAAATTTTCTTGTAGATTTTATTTTTTCATTTTTTAAATAAAAATTACAATGTAAAAATGCCATTTAATAATAATACAACCAATATGCATTTAGAATTGTATATCTTGTAACTTTTTAAATACAGCATGAACGAAAGGATCTTTGAAAAGTTCATCGTTATATTGTAATATATTATGAACCTGTGCTTTATAAATGCAATGAATACAAATTTTGTATACAAAATGTTCAATTCAACATAACGATTTTTATATATACATACATATGTATTTAGAAATACATACATATGTATTTACGTCTTTATATATAATATATAAACTAAAAGACCAATAAAATTTCTATAAAATCATGTAATAATAATGATTATAATTCAAATGGTTAATATGTAAAATATATTTATAGTGAATACATGCTAGTCAGATACAAATATTATATTTAGTATATCTAGTAGTTTGAACTTTTTGATCAAATCGTACATTATTGAATTGACCCTTATATTTCTATTTGAATTATTACTTTTACTGTATATCCTGATGATGCTCATAGAACATAATATATTATTTTACTATCAATTGTGTTATGATATTTAGATGAATTCACGTGTATCTATATTATTTTTCGGTTTTTTTAAATTCCACTTTATGTATATGCATGTATGTGCTTGCATATATTTGAATCTATATTTTATAAAATGCTTCTTTTTAAATTCATTGCGATAATAAACCATATACTTACATATTACAATGTATAGAAATATCGAAATATGTTATGATATTTATTAAATGCATAAGATCTTTTGAATCAAAAAAATTCCTATAACAGATATTGTACACATAAAATCTTGTAGCATCTTATAACACTAAGATGAACTTTCTGATAAATTGGCAGACATTCATCAAAATCTATAAAATCTCATTTGTATACACACCGAAATGTTTTGTATATACACACACGTACAATAATACACGCTATTTATACAAATAAAAAATTAATATTGATCAATAAAAAGAAGAAAAAAAGTAAATTTTTTTTTTCTGTATTTTTGAATAAGATAACAAACAATAATACTCGTAATAATCGTCGACCTCACATCAAGAATTTTTCGTTTTCAATTATATTCATATTGACTTCAAAATTCATTGTAGTAGTTTATGTATCAACAAAATATCAACATGTTGATGTTAAAATACACACATAGCTGATATTATTAAAAACAATCTTTCTTTAATAAATTTTTATAAATAAAATAATCCTGGATAGAAGTTTTCCATTTCTTACAATGTACTTACGACGACGGATATAAATGAATACTACTTTTTATTCATTTTCCAATATGTGTTCATAGTAATGTGTGTAGAAACATATAATCAATTTTAATATTATTAATAGGAAAACATACATCAATAAAATTAACATGCTCATACACATATGTACCTTTAAAATGTATGATATATTGGAATCGTTATTGATTTACCTTAACCTTTTGCATATTTTTAATGATCGTAGACTGATTAAAATGCGATCGAATTGCAAAAAACTATTGAAAAAAATTAAAATAAATAAAAATTTTTTCTAAGAATTGTTAAATGTCGGTATCACTTTAATATAATATTAAATATCATATAATTTCTTTTTTTTTTTTTTAATTTACCAAAATGTTGATAATGAAAAGAAATGAATTGCTAATTTATGAATATCATAGACATTTAATATATACAACTAAATTTTAAATTTTATTGATTATGAAGGACATATCAATATTGTTTTGAAATATTTAACTAAAAATTAGTTATTTTATGTAAAAATATTTCCATATTACAAATTTGTTACATTAATGTATTTACTTTTATTTTATTTTTTTTTTTTTTTTAATTTTTTATTGCCTATACAGACAAGCCAATATGTTAAATTCATTTTATTTTATTAATTTATATAAATGGTTTTCATAGTCATACATGACGTATGATCATCGTAATTTTAATTTTCTTTCTTTTGTGAAATTATACAGAGTTAATAAGCTAATCAGCATATATTTATTTATATGTATACTTTTAAGATAGATTGTAAAGGTTTCTGTTATAAGGTATATGTACATATAGTATAAAGATATCAAATTTCATTTATTTAAATATCTATAGTATTGATTGAAATGAATCTAACAATTGTATATGTACGCTCTAAGAGTTTAAAAAATATATAGAAAAAACAAAAAAACTGAACGATAAATAAAAACAATATAATAACAATAAACAAAATAAAAGTGTAAAACAGTAAAATTTCATTAAAAAAGGTGGACACTGTTATACTTACATACTGACAATGATAAATTTCTTTAATTTGAATGCAAATAATGACAAATCAATAGATAAATCAGTTTTATAAATTTGTATATAATTTTGTATATAATTTTTATTTGTATATACATATTCAATATGTAAATTTGTATGTTTTCTTCATGAATATGTAACACTTTAATAAATGCCACATGTAATACATATGTATATATATGTATGTAAACTTATATACGAGTATGTATGTAAATACATACATATGTGTATGCATTTAGATTTATGTTGAAGCAAGTTTAAGCATAATATAATCAGTTTGAATATACAGTATTATTAAGTAGATATTTCAAAGTTAAAAAGAATAGAAGAAAAAAATAGAAAAGCGAAGAAGAAGAAGAAAGTGGGCCGAGAAAATCTTCACTTGCTAACTAATAATAACGAATCATTCATATCTAACAGCAAGTAGGTGTAAAGCTGTTAAGCATGTTCATTAAATGATTGCACATATAAATGCACAAACTTTATTAGGATTTTTAAATATAGCTTTATATCTAATATTTGAAATGCATACGTACATACATACATATACATATAGGAATAAATTTGTATTTTTATACAGATTTGTACATAGATTTAAATATTGCAACATAAAAGTTAAACGTTCATTTTTATATTATTGATGTGGTGAATGAGTTATCCCATTCAAGTAAATTCAAACTAACTATAAAAGTTAATAATTTTGTACTTTAACATATCCATATTTAAAAAAAAAGAAGATGACAAAACACGCGACAGGAAACCACGACTGACTTTTTGAACCCTTTTGGGTACTTGAATCTGGTTAAGATTTTTTTAAAAAGATTTTTACTTTTGTTTTATTATCATTATTATACGTCTAAAATATATACCCCAAGTCATAAAATGTGTATATTTACTTAACATAAAAGTTAACATTTATCCACCACAATCATATACATACATATATATGTACATACTTACATTTATAAGATGAATGTTACAGGTATAGTAGATCAGTATACAGATTACAGGATCAATTCAATTTAAAGTATGATTTGGTATGATCTTGAAGAGGGGGAGTATGATTTTAAATTGAAGGAAATTACAAAATAAAATAAATAAATAAAATGAAAGAAGAAAAGACAAAACAAAATCTATGACTTGTCATTACCGCCGGCACTTTTTGAACTATCATCAATAGATAGGCAAAGCGCGGTTTGCACGCTATGATGTGCGTTCAAGTTGTTACAAAAACAAAAAAATAACAGATACCCTCCTTGGCATTTTTACAAACTATCGAATACTTACTATAAACAAAAAAAATTTCTTTTACATCATTCTCATCTTCTTCTTCTTTTATTCTGTTTGGTCGTTTTCGTCTCCAATTTATAAGGTTTTCTGTCACATAGAGTCAGCAGTGGTTGCCATTTGTCGCTGCTATCGTTATTGCGTTGCCGCCGCAAACGTACATGGATACACAATACATATCAATAAGACATTACAGTGTATACCTCCTAAAGACATATCACAATATTATGAACGACTTTCGATACTTAAAAAAAAAACTGTAGGTGGGTATATGGAAATCACAGTGGTAAAATGATCGTGTGTAATGCCCACAGGCGATACAAAAATATGCCCACGCACTCAATTGTGCCTCATTCATTCAATGCATCGACAATCATCTATAAATGCAAAGTACTGATATGGATAGATACTACATATACACATAAATATGTACCTAAAATTTTGAATTGTATACTATTATATCATACACTTTGGCTGACTTAATGCCTCATCACTGTACCTAAATGATCTGGAACGAAGAAACGCTGTGTTTAAAATATGTACATACATTCATATATAAAATTCATTTGATCCTTTAAAAAGAAAATCAAATAGAGCATCAATTCTCCGCGAAAGGTAAATATGTCAACAAAATTAAGACAAAATTGAAAGCAATAAAAATTGAAAAATGTATCGATAAAAAAAAATGTTTTTAAAAGTAGGTACTTAATTTCGAAACATAGGTAATCATTGAGGTCATGATCAAGTAATCCTTGTATAAGTCGAATTGTAAATCATTTAACTACATTTATTATTTTACCACGTTCTTCTTTCTCATCCGGTCTTTATAAATATAATAAACAATAGAAAATTTTTAATCGATATTATGAGTATATACATAAAATGAACAATGTGTGTTTGTACTCTGGATATTGTATACATACTTATATACATTTATGTACATACAGCGATATTTAATTATGATTTGAGATTAATATACAAGTTCCAAATAGATACATATTTCTTATGTAGATGAGAATCAAAAATTCCATCATCATCCTCATCAGATTAAAGCACCAACTGTTTCACAATTTGTTTAAATAAAATAAAAATCAAAAAAAAAAAAAATGTGATGACGAAAATTACAACAAGCAATCACCAACTGCATGATATGTATGTACATATGTATGTATGTATATGTGGATACATCATCAGCAATAACAGAGACATGTTTTACCATTTTATCATATCTTATTATAATAACATAGACTTAAGATACATTTTTATTTTAATTCCTTTTTTGTACACTTTGTTTTTGATTATAATATGCAATGATATATTCGCCAAAGGAATCCCTGAACATTCAATGAAAAAAATAATAATAATAATAATAACAAGAAAACATCAGTAACAACAAACTACTATTTATCTCAAATCATACACAACTAGAATATTCGATAAAGTTAATCAAACAATCAATCGAATCATCATTCGACTGATCGACGTTTTTGATTTTACATTTATCAGACAATTTTATTATTATTATTTATTTGTTTTATTTTATTCTGTTTCAAAATATGTTTACATATACATGTATGTATGTATATATATATTTGTATGACTTTGGTATGACACATTTAATTATATATTTGTAAAAATATACATACATATATCTTATCTAGATATTATGATCGGAGACATCATCAAAAAGAATATTGGTGATCGATCATTATCTAGACATGAATATGTCATCGGAATTTATTAACACAAAACTAAAGTTATTAAAAATCCTTTAAGGCTCATCATAATACAACAACAAGAGAAAAAAACAGAGGAAAAAGTTAAAAATACATATTTTAATATAACAAAAAACAAAAAAATTATGATATTATATTTGAATTCCTTATAAAATCATTCTGTTAGTTATACATGATTCTTATGTATGTATGTCCATACATGTGATAATTCTTTTTGCAACATCATTACATGATTAACCATTATACAAGTATTGATCATAATTATTTTGTATGTTTTCAAAATTTTTTTTGTTTATGTATTTTCTTTAAATCAAAGTAAAATGTAAAAGAATATTCAAATTCACTTCTGTTATATTTCAACTAATGTCAGAATGACGTAAACATATTTTTAATGTACATACTCGTATGTATGTACATATTTCTAAATACGATAGAATAAAATAAATATATTTAAATTCAATTAGAATTAATAATAAAAAATTATATTTAATAAATATTCCTCACTAAATCTGTAATTTAGGTGCTAGAAACTAATTAATCATGTTCACATAACTGAAGACTGTACAAATAAAAATAATAAGGGATATACATATGTGTATGTACTGTATATTACTAACATATGTATGTACGAGTATATTACTGATGTCAAGTTGAAAAGTTAAAAAGTGAAAAATAGTTAAATAAACGTTAATTGAAAATTAACCAATGAATAATAACAAAGAATAGATATAAAAAATAATATACAATTGAAATTGATCTTACAAGTAAAATAAACAGAAGGTTTTTTATTCCAGACTGCCAAATACATACATATATGTATATGTACATGTGTGTACAAAAGTATTCATTAGCATTTATGAAAAATATTCTTTGAAATAATGAAAAAACATCCCGCTAAGTTTTTAAAAAAATCGTTACATGTGTGTACATACATAAAAGAAGCAAAAAAAGTTTATTTTTTTTAAACAAATAAAAAAAAAAGAAAATTATTAATTAAAAATCTGACTATGATCAATTGATAATTTTGATCATATTGCAATAACCAATAATTATTTATAAAGAACTTGTTTCAGTAGTCTCTGATAGTGTCTAATTTAATAAAACAATTTTTGCTTGACGAGATACAATTTATAATATTTTGAACAAAATGTACAGGTATGAAAAAACGAAAACATTTTTTTTTTTTATATCTTGATTATGTAAATACATATGTATGTGTGTTAAATATTTTAAAGAAACTTCTTGATCATTAATTTCATTTGAATAAAAGTATTTACATGTAGTAATATGTATATGCTTGTGCACTATAATGAATATCTAAATTTATTTAATGATTGTATGCTGTAATTTTTTTTTTCTTAAATACGATGCATATATGATTGATTATGTTCATTAACATAATTTGTTGAAAATTAATAGTTACTCTGTGAAGGTGATTAGTTTTCATGCTTAATAAAATGCATAGGTACTGTATGAATTCACCTATATGTAGATACAAATGTATTATCTTACATGTACATACGTATATATGAAATATCTTCTAAAAGTATATTGAACATAAATGTACATGTATGGTATTTTAATTTACTGAAATTTAAATTTTTCTTATAGATAAGAGTAAAATAAAAAAAAATCTTTTTTCTGGACACAGGAACAAAATGATTACAAAAACAAACACAAAAAATCACAAAATTATTTTAAACATACCATGACAAATATGTGTATTCCATATGATTAACCTTATTTCTATTTAATTATTGATTAAGTAATGAATAATTACATATTTACTTTTATTGAAGGTGACAATATAACAATATTTATCAGTTTTTTTTACCTGATTTACAGTGTAAACAAATTTTTTTAGAAAAAAGAAAAAAATCTTCAAAGAAACTCGGTACAAATTCAATATTTTTGTTTCCGATTTATTGACAGACAAGATAAACATCCTCTAGTTAATTTTGATCATTTCCTCTATACGTAAAAATACTTTTACCTATACAAAAAAACAGAAATCAAATTTTATGATTAGTTAAAGTTAAAGGCGCATAAGTAATTTTACAAAAAAATATCTAAATGTACATAAAAGATACCCACATATTTGTATTTTTGTTTTTTTTTTCTTCAAAGCTTTGTTTAAATTTCTTTTACACTTCAACATACATATTATTTGATATATTATTCATTTTTCCTGTATATATGTATATTTTAAACCACATAAATACATGTACATAAGTATGTATATGGACTTATATGTATATGTGTACTTAAGATGATTATTATGAGAAAATGATGAGACGTCAATATTTGCAGATAATAAACGTTCCAAAGAAATAAAGAAATAACACAAGGAAGAAGAAAAAGAAAACAAAATAAATAAACTGTATGACCAAATATAATAATACTTTGAAAAAAGAAAACAACTAAAATTTCCAGGCTTTTAAAAATGTACAGAAAAAAAAAACTGTTTATTTGTTATATTCAAACAATGAATGTGCACATACATAGTATATATTTAATCTATATCATGTAATTCTTTCGTTTGTATGGTATGAAATTTTCCATCTACGTACAAGAAGATTTATTGTTAAATATAACAATATAATAATAATAATTATTATTATTATTATTATTTGAATACACTTTATAATATTGTGCGGTTTCTTTTTTTCGGTAAAAGCTCAAAACTTTTAACCATTATTACCACACAATTAAAAATGCTTGAAATTACATTGTTATTTTGTATACTAATATAATAATTATTTGAAGAATTACAAGCGTTTAAATAAAACATATTATACAATATAATATACGGTATAATAACGTACCGAAAATTTATACTCCTACAAACAAAAAAAAAAAAAAAACAAAGATGTTTTATAAGTTAATATTGTTATTTAGATAGATAGCATGAAAATGATTACATTTCAACAAGTAGTTTTTAAAAGGATAGCAGCACTTTTATGCTTGTGTTAAATTTTGTTTTTCTGGTATTATTATTTAGCATATGTACATTATCTTATCTTATCAATTTATTATAAAAGAAAAAACAAAAACAAATATATAAACATACTGATAAGAAATAATATAATAAGAAATTTTTATTTAGAAAAAGGTGTGATATTTTGTGTCTATTTTATATTTTTATGCTACGTGCTTCAAAGGAATTTTCACCGACAACAAAATGATCTTCATAACTTTTTTCTTTATATATATCTGAACAAAAAATGTTGACTAATTATTGCTATTTACAAAACAAAAAACAAAAAACAAATTATACTTTCTGATTTTTAAGTGAAATTACGTTATTAACTTTAAGTAATAATTTTCGTCGTTACAATTTTTTTTAAAATCTTGCACAAGCCTTTATCTTCTATAGTATTTAAAAATAATTTCATTTTTAATACATTTTGTTGAATTTTAACCTTTTAAAAAAATGAAATAGAAATGTTTATTCTATATTTTTGAAAATCCATTTATTCAGACCAGTACAATTTCTTCATAAGTAACAGAAAAAAAATAATAACTACTACTTCTTCCCTCATATACAGTCTAAATTCCAAACAGAAACATTTTTTCTAAATTTTTATCGACAGGGGGTTAACTAAACTCTATACATTTTTTTATTAATTGTTTCATATTTGGAATTTTAAAATTTTATTCTTATTTTCTTTGTTTATGTAGTTTCCGACAATTTATTAAAAAATTCCATAAATTCCAATATTTTTTGTAATATCATACCAAATCATACAGAACAAAAACGAAAAAACACATATGAATATATTACACTATAAATTTGTAATTTGATTAATATGAAATAATCAATCTAAAATCATCGAAACAATTGCATGTCATTGCTTTTCTCACATTATTATTCTCAGATGCAAGTGTAAATCGAATAAAATGATTTCATTTTTTATTAATATGTTTTATAAAATTTTTTTTTATAAATATTTTTAAATGATATTCAGATATTTACATTAAAAAAATCTTACATGCATACATATGTGTGTGGAAATATTTTCCCAAAAACAGAATTTAAAAAAAAAAAGTTTTGATGGAAAACATTTTGGTCAAGGTGACATAAGATGTAGGTAATGACAACTAAAACTAACTACGGTTTGGCTTCTTATAATCTATATGTACATACTATGTACATAGTCCATTCATGTATAGTTATCCAGATGCAGACTAGCCTATACAAAACAGCTAAAAAAAAAGAAAAATTATGTTGACAGATTAACTCACGAAATTGTGATGAATTTGTTCAATCAATAATAATAGTGTCTTGTTTTTTTTCTTATATATACTCGTATATTCGTACATGTGCACGTAATGGATAATAAAATTAAGAGGAAAAATACTAAAACTTCATATAACTGCATTATACGTTTTATTTAGTCTTTTTAAAAATCCGATTCAAGCATAACATTGCTTTTAGTAATGGTATTATAAGTTATAAACTATAAATATTACATACAATTAAGATCCCTTTTAGATATTATATACAATACATATTTTATAATCATGAGATAGATCTGTCTTATTATTTTGATTTTTGAAAGATGGTAAGTGAATATATTTATATTGTAACCTTTTTTCTTTAATGTTACAGATAGACATTGAGAACATACATACATACCTACATACATACTATGTATACATACAAAATCTGTAATAATTATATTTGACATTTATAAATGCTTATTATGCACTCATGAAAAAGAAACTTTATGTACGAATCATGAACAAACATAATAGGAAAAAAAAACATCCAACAATATACAAATATAGATACAATGATTTAAATCATTGACTTTTCGTTACAGCGGTTAATTTTATAAAATACATCGGAAAAAAAAAGAAGTGTCTAGATGTTAAGTTTGACAAATATTTCCTGGTTTTTGAGTAGCTGAAAATCAAATTTGATAAATGTCACAGTATAATTAAAAATTTTGAAAATTAAAAGAAAAACCAAATCTTAAACTCTTCTACTCAGATCCATGCACATATTTTTCAAGCAACATTGTATGTCAATTCTAGATATTTTAACAATATAACTGGTTTTAAAATATAGAAATATGCACTATGTACTTTATATAATTTTTTCATCATAACTTGCACATAAAAAATAAAAATATAAAAAAAATAAATAAAATTTTATATTTCACATTAAGAAATTCATTGATACAAATAAAAAATGCTATGTCCAAAAAAAACGTTGTATTTTTGTGATAATAACTGAAAAAAATCAACAATTTTTCCATTTATTATGAATTTGCATAATACAATACAATACTTGATTTTTTGAATAAAATTCTTTATTTTCATTCTGTTAAATTCTTTATGTTATCTTTTTCAGTACACATATATGGTGTTAAAATTTACATTATATTCATGTATAAAATGATAATCATATTCAGTTTCTTATCTAAAACCATATAATATAATAAATTGAAATCAATTTCTTTTTTTTTCTTTAAAGAATATTTTTTACCATCAACAAACATCTACGAAAAAAAAAAATGTGTCAAATCCTAACGATCCTTTTGGTTAATTATTTCACTGATAAGAAAAATACCTCAAGGTGCGACCATAAATATATGTTTGTATATATGTGTGTATATTTCATATGTGTTATGTACATTCATTCATAAATAAATAAAATACGAAAATACCAAATATATATCCTAAGTAAATTTAAAACAAAAAATAAAGTAAAACATACACTCGTACATGAAGAGTAGTCCAAATTCTTCGAGTTTCTCTTGTACATATATATGAACATATTTATATGTATGTATGTGAAACATAGATAAGAAAATTTTTTCATGAGCGAAAACAAACAAAATGAAATAAAGAAAAAATTTTTAAAAAATGCCATAAAGTCTATATATGAAAATAAAAACAGAAGAAAAATTAAATAAAAATACCAATGTATTTATTTGGGATACATTCAAAAATTGGATTTCAGAACCCATAATCAGAATCATATTATAATAATGAAAAAGTTTGGTAAAAATAAAAGAAAATATTTTTTTTCCATATTTTAGTATAATTATTTTTCATATATATATATTTTTTTTTTCTTTTCTTAATCTTGTCTCAACACATGTAAAGAATTCTATCAAGATTAATAACTTAAATATGTATGTGTACGTGATAACAAAATATGTAAGAGTATATACTAATTCTTTACATACATTTTTGACATCATTTTCTTAGCTTTTTTTTCTGCTCTAAAATTGAAAACAGTGTAGATTAAATAACAAATAAAAAAAATAAAATATGTTGAAAATAAAACAAATTAAGTAACAAAAATTTAAACAAAAAAATATTCGATATATCTACAAAAAAAAATTCAGAAAAAAAGAAAGAAATTCCTTCTTTGTAACAGTATGAACATTATGGTGGTTTTTCAAATTCTTTTTTTTTTTAACAAATTTTGGTTTTTTACAGGTATATGACTGTATGTATTTCACACTGTGCACAAGGAGAAAAGCCTAAAAAAGAGAATTATTTTTAGTTTATCAGCTCAATAATGTTGAATTTTATAAGTTGTTTTATATCAGTTAGAACAACATTTTTTTCATTTCGTTCAAGATTTTACATGAAATTCAAATTTGTAGTTAGATGAGTCTGAACAAGGTGTTTTTTGACACCTGAAAACATACTTAACAACACAAATCAACAATATTCTTTTTGTGTATCGTTTTCCTTTTTACTATATTTCATTCTTTTTTTTTTTTTTGTTTTGGTTTCGTTGTGGTCATTTAATTTACATTACTCTTTGTCTTTTCATGTCTTACCTTCCTTTGTTTTTTTTTTTAATTTTGAAACTGGATTTTTATTTTTCTTTGATATTCTTACATGTTATGTATCGTTGCTAATAAATTGATTGTAGCATTGTAGCTATTTTACTCAAGAAACGTACATCTACGTCCTACATAATTCATACATACTATACTTGAAATCTACTGTGCATATTTTTAAAACATTAAATTAAAGTAGGTTAAACGTTTTACCCGTATATATGTATGTGCAAGTAGCAACCCTTCTGTTAGTTTTAAAAATTATTTTAATACTTGCAATTATCACAGCAAGATTTTATTTCAATTTAAAAAAATAATAATAAAAAGAAAAAAAAACGTTCGCTTCATTTTAAATCTTAAAAAAAAATATATAAAAAAAATTTTCATTGTCATTTTTAAATTTTCAACTACCACGCCCCAATATTTTCCTTCTTGTGGACATGTATCAGTTATTTATTAATCAGATGTGAACAGAAAAAACTGTCAGATTGGTAATCTTAAGATGTTTTGATAACCGGAAAATATCCTTATTAAAATTTTTACAACAATTTTCAGTTTACGATTTTTTTTTTCAATTATCCATCTGTTGTCACTAAATTGGAAAATTTATTTATACACATACATACACACCTTTTATGTACATGAAGATACGTATGTGCTAGCTGTACGGATGCGTACATACATACATACATACATATATACGCATCTTAACTACCAACTGTTAATCATCGGAATTATCATACAATGATCAATGATTTGAATTGAATTTGTATTCGTTTTCAACCCTCTTTTTAGTAATAATTATTCAATGATCACTCCTTTAAAACTAAATTTATAATATTGTGAGTAACATGAAAAACAGATTCAAAATTCAAAGTATTTGAACGAATAAGGCAACTTATGCTATTTTTTTGAGCCTATGTATACCTAGTGTCGATAAACAGGAAAAACATTTTTTGTAAATGTAGGTATAGGTACATACATTTCATGCTACAATGAATCCTAATTAATAAGAAGAAAAAAGAAGAATTTTAAACAAATCAACGGGAAAACTATATTATTCGATCCTATACAAATTAACAGCAGCACTAATACAGAAAATTTTAACTGAATATTAAACCATATTATCCCCATTTCACATTAAATTTAAAGCTTTATATACACTCATTTGAAATACATTAAATGAAATCATAACGTACACGTGATTTTGCTTATGTTTTTAAAATGTACGTACGTAATATATGAATTTAATTTAATTAAATCCCACCTTATCCGTTGTTTGTATATAGTGTCGGAATATTTTATATGTTGTTTGATCATGATACACTAATTTCTTTTGTCGGTTATACACCACATAAAAATTATGTAATTTATAAAACTTACATAGTTGACAAGAAATCATTCCGTTTTTATATTCATATATGTATGTGCTTTTAATATCTCAAACTTTGTACTTACTTAATGTATGAAATAATGGTAAAATCATTTTCTACTTCACCTTTATAAATTTTAAAAAAAAGCTAAGTACTCGATTATTAATAAACATACTGTATGCGCATGCATACATGTCATATGCATGCGTACATATGCTTTAAAGGTGCTGCAAAAAGAATTAACGAACATAAATATTGAACACTCGCAATAATTTAGTACATACATAAATATATAGTACATGTAACTTTTAGTATATTAGTACGAAATTGTGCAGAGGCACAAACTGTTGGTGGTGATTTGTCTGTCTGCATAATATCTTTAACATATTATCTGATTTTTATTTTTAATTGTTTTACCAATAGTCTAAGATACATATGTACATATGTATGTACAAGATATGTACTATGTATGCGTGCGTATATTTACAGAATGGAATGGAATGGAATTTATAACATTATTTTAAATGTACCGTAGATAAATCTTAAGTACATAGTTAAATTATTTAATTAATTTTTTTAGACACTGGAGTATATGTAATGCTATAAGCATACAGTTAAGAAGTTATGCGGAATTCATTTTTGTTTTTTCATAATTAACTCTCATATGCACGCATATTAAAGCAACAATTGAAATACGTGATTGTACAATGTCAATTGAAATGACAATCTTAATGTGACACATATTGTGCACACACAGCAACGATTTTATGAAAATCATCGATATCCATACATACATATGTATGTATACATATGTATACATATGTATGTATGTATGTGAACACATAATTTCATTTTAAAGATACTTATGTCTGCAACATTATTGATAAGTACCATAGAGCTTATTATTATAGCAATATATTTATGTTAAACTTAACTAATTGCAAAATTCTATATGTATACTGCATATTGCATATTCTGTTGCATTTTTTGCACGCACATAAAAATGATATGTATGTGTATACTTTAGATATTACATTTAATATAATAAATGATCAAAAATGACCTGATTTTTTTTGATTCAATAACACAATTTAAATTTTATAATATGTGATAGAATTATATATGTGCTAAATTTACGTATCAGACATTTGTAAATGATTGATTAGGTGGTTAAAAAAAAATTACTCCTATGTGTTTTTTTGTTTTTTTATTATATCTGTCTGTATACACCTTTCTATGAATAGTAGTTATTAGCTGCTGATGTAGTAGTTTAAAAAAAATTTATATTACACATTTTGTGTGACACTATACAATGTATGTTTGCAGTTTCAGAAAAAAAAAATGGATTAAATTTTATCATCGCATTGGAATATGATACTGTATACACATATGGACACATGTATACATGTATGAAAAATTGTAATAAAATTTGATTTACATCATGTAAATACAAATTTTCATATTTGTGTATGAAAAATGATTACCTAACATATTTTCGACATGTAGATACCGAGATATAGATTTATCACAAAAATAATTTATTGTGAAATGTCAAACTTTATGGTTTTACAAAATTGTCTACAATGTTATTAGAAATTATAGATTAAATACATATGTATATATTAACTGTTATTTGCTGCTCATATATTCATAGTGATACATTTAAGTTCAAATATATTATTATCAGATCAATCTTATATATGTACGTATTATTGAAGTAAAAATTATATAATCAGTTAAACATAGAGATAAATTTATTTTTATAGTATAAAAAATTTCTGTAAATTTTTTTGTACAAATAACTTAAAAATTTTGAACTAACAAAATTTTTATCATTTCTCTTTATGGACATTTATACATTCTTTGCATGTATCTACTATATTAATGTATCTACTCACATATAATACATGTACATATGTATATGAATTTTTAATTAAAATAAATTCTTATTGTAATATTCTTCTAGAATTTATGAGAAATTATCAGAAAAAAACTGTAGGTTGATCACCACAGGAGCCTCAAAATGAATAATAATATTTGCAAATATTTAAAAATCATAATTTTAAACAGTTAAAGCAAATAATATATTGAAAATTATTTCAAAAACAAACAAAATATTTTTTTTGTATATATACATATATGTATCTGTTTACTTTCATTATATTTACCTATATGTTATATAAAGTTTCACAATACGAAAAGGGAAAATACTTTTATAATTAAGTTAAAGTTAATCAAGTATAATAAATTATTAAAAAAGTATTATTAACAACTGAAAATTAGCATGCAAATTAGACTCATGTTGTCTCCTAAATTACACTCGATGACACTAAATTAATGGGAAAAGAATTTCATACACTGTATGCAGTAAACAATCTAAAAATAAAAATAAATTTTTAAAGAAGCATACAATTTTTTTTTTTTTTCAATAAAAGAAATTTTTTTTTTTTTTTGTGTATGAGACAAAAACTTTTAAAAATTGCCTAAAATATATTTCATGCATATTTATTTGTATATGTGAATGTTTTCATTTTTTTCCTGAATTGATTTTTTTAATAATTTATTTATTTTTTTTATTTGTTTTAAATTAATTCAGTTTTTATTTCACATTTAAGTATTGAGTGTCCATATCAAATTAAATCAGCAGCAATAGCAACAAAAATACATACATTCATGTACATATGTACATATTTAAAAATTAAAATAAATAAATCAATAAAAATAAAAGAAATGGAAAAAAACACTATATAATACCTGTTTATTACGTGGTCAATCAGTTTTATCACAATTTTATTCAATTTACGTTATTTTTCTTTAATTTTATTTTTATTATTATTTTATTTTTACTTTTATGACGTACATACACACTTATGTACACATGAAATATCATATTTGAAAAAAGTTGACAATCTGTGAGGTCTCATCCTTGCTATTTTCTTTTGTTTTCTTTGGTTGCTTTTATTCATTTTCTTTTTTTTTTTTGTTTTTTCATTCACCAATAATTTTTGGTTTTATATACTTGCATTTGAGTATGTGCATGCTTGTAATAGTGATAATTTTATTGCCTCATGTATATACATATGTATGTACATCCATACACAACAACTTATCACCTATATCAATTGATACTTTTAATATTCATTTGATTTGAATAAAAGTGTGATTTTATTTATTTATATGTTTGCTTAAAGAAATGACATTAAAATGAGTTGAAAAAGTTAACAAAAATTTTTATTTAATATACTGAAATGTATTCAATTTTTCTCATAAAATAAAAGAAATTTTGTTTATTTGTTCATTTTAACTTGAATATATGTATGTATATGAATTCATCAGGGAACAAAACAAATAAATATTGATACTTATTTTTTATGATTTTTTTTATTCTTATTGCAATTATAAACATTATTGATTTGTGTAGTCACTGTTGACAATGGTATTAAAACGTCTGTTATTTTTCGTATTAAATTATAGAATGTTTTACCACTACCCACATACGTGCACGCAACTACATACATATATGCATTCACAAATAAATAAAAAATATGTATACGTAAAGTCATTTTCAGCAGCTAATTCGAAAATCGTGTTAAACGGATCGAGATGAGCTCTTAAAAAAGAGAAGAACTCTTGATTGAGTAGCAAAAAACAAATTTATTAGCCGTCGGAATTTTTTTTTTTTTTTCATTTTAAATATTTCCTTTTTCTCAAAGAGAATTATCTTTTTTTCAAAAAATGAAAACAAAAATACATTTGATTTTTTTTTTATTTTATAAGCATAGAATTACTGTGTTTAAAATGTATTACTAAAGAAAAAGTTCATTGGCAGTATGATATTTTATTTCAATATTTTATGCAATCCATTTATCTGCATACTTAAAAACAAAAGATTTAAGCGCGAAACTTTTAATAAATTTATTTTTTATTAATGTGACATTTATTTTCTAATACACGAAAAAACAAAACAGAGGTCACAAGTATTTTTAACAACTTTATATAAATGCTCTAAATTGTGTATATTGAATTTTTTTTTTTCGTGT
This sequence comes from Anthrax anthrax, assembly GCA_963971155.1. NCBI lineage: Eukaryota > Metazoa > Arthropoda > Insecta > Diptera > Bombyliidae > Anthrax > Anthrax anthrax. The sequence goes on from OZ020119.1 coordinate 28,601,819, forward strand.
TTAAGTTTACATCCGCCAACCTTTCATTTACATGCATAACATATTCAACACTACATGTCTTTAAAACACAAGTACACATATATTTATGTAGATACTTACGTATTTACCTTGAAAAGATCGATCATTTTGTCGTCTTATTGACATTATCAAAATTTGAAATCATCTGATTTCTATTTTACATGTATCTCTTTTAACTTAATTCTAAATAAGTTTTAGAATACACAATAAAAATAAGAAAAATTACCATAAAGACAAATTGCATTTTTAACAGATAAACGTATGCTACATACACAGTTGTCATCCATATGTAATTTAAGTTAGTCAGTCGGTCAATCACAGGAATTTTTTTCTCTGTTTATAAAAATATTTTGCAACATTTTCGTTATTTTAAATTTCTATAATTCGCATCGCATTACCATATTACCATATTACTATTATATACACATATGAATGAATATGTACATATTATAAGGTACAAAGTTTTATCTAAAAAATTCCATCTGATGATCACCCAACATATAAATGGATGAAGTGTTAATGTAAATTTGTACACAAATAAAATATATGTAAATATAAAAAGATCCTATAAATATACAGTTTATATGTTGTGTTTGTGTATAAAATATTTCTATTTCCCATTTATTATTTTCTATAAAAAAAAAAAGATACATCTCAATAAATTTGCATCACCAGACATGCAACTAATTTGTATACTAATCGATAAAAAAGATTCCTTGTCCATTCATTCTATCTTTATCTTTATTTTTATTTTCGTACATTTATGGTATACATACATACATACAAACCAGTATATTTTGTAGACATACATATGCACATTTTTATCATATTGTAATGTATCGTATATCGTATCATATCATATAATACACATAATATGAGGTGCGAATTCGATAGATTAAAGTCAAAATGTTTATACACTGGTATACTTATGTGTACACACATATGTGCTCAAAAATCGAATGCACGTTTTGTATTCCTTTGAGCTAAATAAGGAATTTTATTTATTTATCATTAAAAGATTAGAATTCGTATTTTTAACACCTACAATAATTATATAGATACCAACAATACAAATGTTGATGTACAGTATAAAAATTTTTTAATAAAAAATACAAAAATAAACAATTTTTCTTAATATACATCAGATACATTAAATTATTGTTGATTGCAAAATTAAAAATATACAATAAAACATCAAAAATGTGAATATATAAAAAAAAGACATCCTTCTTTATTTAATAACATATAATCCATTGAATTTTTGACACCTTACCAAAATGGGATTTTAACGATCTTAAAATAAACGACTTCTGGGATTAAGTGGATGTATATTCTTTGATATGCAAAGTATGTGATAAAAAAAAAACACAAAACAAGAGATTAACAAAGAAAAAAATAGCGATCCCTATGATATTTTTATATATATACATTACAGATTAATGATTTTCATATATATATATTTTTTTTTTAGATAATACAAACAAATAAATGAATATCAAATACATATTTGTCTTCGTTTCATTTATTAAAATAATGACAAAAAAATATATAAATTTAAAAGAAATAAAATTTATTATATAAAAAATAAATAAATACAAAATAAAAAATAAAATTATTTTATTGAAAATATATGTTAAAATAAATTGTATCTTTTTTAAAATCACATTAATTTCAAATTTAAACAAACAAACAGACAAACAAATTAAAAATAAAATACAAAACATATTTATTTGATTATAAATTAGGTGATAAAAATCCAAAAAATTTTTTTATAAATGTTATCCTTTATTGTAGGTTTATTTTTATTACACTAAATCTGCAATAATTTACATTTTAAACTAAAAAAATTAAAAAAAAAAACGAAAAATTTAAGAATGATTTAATTCTTTTAAAACAGAAAATCTAGACAAAAAATCTTTTTACTTGGACTTGAAATTAAGTAAAAATATCTTTAAAAATTCCATACAAAAAAAAAAAACAAAATCACAATAATAATAAATTCATTTTCTAGGATTAAATTTCTTTATATAGTATACATGTACATACATACATATGTAGATATCAGATGGTTGATATGTTAAGAAATTCATATTTTTTAAAGCCTGCAAGTATTTTTATTTAATAAAAATAAAAGTCAGCTTTATATGAAGTGGAAATCTCTCATCATGTTTATATAGTAATGAAGTTCAAGCTACTTAATATCTATAACTGCCATCTCTTGACATGATGTCTTTATAAATATCATCTGGTTGTTTGTTGTTTTGCTCTTTATTTTGTACTTTTTTTTCTGTTCTTACCTTTTTTTAAGAAAATGCTCTTGTATTTGTATATGTTTTAAATGTATATATAAAGTTTACAGGTCTGTTAAATCCTTCTTAAGTATATTATAAAATCTTAAATGTTATGCATGATCAAATAAAATTTAATAAAAAAAAAAAAAATTATTTGTACTGTTTATTCACATTGTAAATACGTTTCGTATACATCGTACATTTTTAGAAGAGAAAAAGGAAGTTAATATTAATGTATTAATGTTTAAATATTTTGAATGAAAAGTTTGTTGGTGGTTTTTTTTCACTTCATAAACTTTTATTCATGGCGTTAGGATTAAATTGATGATGAGGATTCAGTGTACTGACAATTTTATTATACATTGTGCTTTTCTTTTTTTTTTCCTTTTTTTAAATGCACTTTTATTGATTTTATTCATTATATATTGAACTATTGATACAAAAAATTTTTTTTTTTTGCTAATATTAATGCACATCATTTGAATATGTAGGATTCATTTTACTTCTGTATAAAGTGAAATGTTAAAGGAAAACACTTTGGTTTATGAAAGACGAAAATATGTACATAAATATACGTGTATACCTTTTCTAAAATTATAACATTATATACTTTATATGAATTAACGACAGATATTCTGATATTCAACAACTTTCCGACACTCTAAACAATATTTAAACTCAAATCAAAATGTTATGTATGTATATTATGAATGCGTTTAAAAAAAAAAGTACATATTTATGGTAAATTCCTTATATTATATTTTCGTGACCTGTAGCTGAGCTCTACAACAAAAAAATAAATAAAAATAAATAAAAAACAAAATCATAACTATATACAGATGTTATGACAGATCTTACAGGTATTTCATCTCAAGCGATGATAATTTTTCGTCTGCGACTTGACTACATGTTTAATGTCAAGAATTATTTCTCAATGTGCGTTTCAATTCAATGTATAATTATATGTAAGTATATATACGCGTGTACACTTATGTATGTAAATTATAACATAACTAACTCCATATCCAGATTTATATAGTTTATATACATATGTATATAGGTTGTATTCTGAATGAGTTTTTTGAATATATGTTACTTATGTACAATTGTACAAGTATAAATATACAAAAATAACAACAAAATTATAAATATGAAATGAACTACATTACTTCTATATATGGAATATAAACAAAAGTTTATCAAAGGCGGCTTATCACAGAATTTATGTGAAAATATTTATATCATTGTAATCATACCATATAGATTGTAATTCTATTTATACAATCTTTGTACATTTAATGTGTTTGGATATTACGATCGTAGTTCATAATTTTCTCTCATTTTGTTACCTTGATTTTATTACTTTATTTATTTGTTTTGTATTTTTTTTGTTTTTAGCCATGAAAGTGGACAATTACTTTTGTCTTAAGTTTATGAACTTTAATTATTTTTAAAACATCATAGTAATATATTTTATGATAAATCTTCTGATATTTTTTTCACATACCTATGTACACAGATAACTTCTACTTAGACATAAATAATTTTTTTTTCTTCTCTTTAAGTGACAGATTTGATATACAGAATGTCAACTTATATGTGACTTTTGATGATTATACGACTACTGTGGGATAAGATTAAGTCAAATATATGAATTGAAATAAATCTTTGAATTAAAATGAATTACTTGTATGTACATACGCATGTATACGTACATATGTACATACACATTCAATAAAATATTCGCAATATCTAATGATACACGTATGCAGAATAGTTGCTTATAAATTCTTGAACGTTTTTCTTTTTTCATTTCTATTAGTATTGGAAATGAACAGGAAGTTACATCACAATAAATATAAAAATTTATATTTACTTCAAAAGATATTACAGACTTAATCGCATTGAAATAAAATCAATGTAAACTCTTATTACGACAAAACGAAAGAGAATTTTTCCAAGAAAATTCGTCACAAGGAGCCAACATGTATAGACATGTACACAAATCTAAATTTGAAGAAATTAGATCAAAAATTGCAATTAAACGAACAGTAAATTTGCATAAATACAAATTGTTATAGTGAAAAAAGTGAATTTAAATTTTTTAAAACAAAAGATTTAAGCACGAAACCTGAAACATAAAATTCATAATTTCAACAATTATTACACAAGTACATGTGTTATGACCGTGCTTATGTTTTGATTTTAAATTTTTATTTACTTTTTGATTTATTTTATTTTTTATTCTTTTTTGCATAATTTAATTTTCTCAGTGATTTACTTAAAATAAAATACATCTATATGTATAGATATTACCATTAATTTTCTACATAAAAATACCTTTTTAAATGCATAATATAAGTTACACTATACTTTTCGCCTATATATTTTTATTCAAGTTTTTATTCACTTTTATTATCATGTAACGTGCGCTTTATAAAAATTTCATTTAAATTTCTTACATATATACGTATGTACATATGCATGTATTTAAAACAAACAAACATTTTGTCACTATTATCTTTCAGGTGTAGTTATTGCATTTCAACGCATTATATACCCGTAATAATATATATGGTGTAGGTTGAAAATTGTGTTTTATGTAATGCACTATAAAATGGAAAAAAGTATGATACCCTTTTGTACAAACATTTTTACTAATGTTTGCTTGTATATTTACGTAAAATATAAGAAGTTAAGTACTTCCAATATATTTTAAATAGCCATACAGTCACTCAATACCAAAAACAAAATTTAAAAATATATAAAAAATAAAATAATGTAATGTAAAATGACAAGCACTAAAAAGGATCACAAAAACTAAATTTTTTCAACTTTTTTTTTTTAATTCTGAAATAAAATAAGCACTATAATAAAATGTACATATATAACATCTCATTCTTTAGGTAAACATATAGTATATTCTTCTTTTGATCACACGTATACAATATATGTACAAATATCTTGCACAGAAAGTAAAAACTCTTATTTACAATGGTACATATAAATAGTGTATATACGGTTTTTGGTACGTAAAAATTTTTCATGAACATGAAATTCATTTTACTGATCATGAAAAATGGGCAAACAAACTTTTTTTAAAATTTTTTATTTCAATTTTTATCTTCATCTTTTTTTATTCATTTTTTAATTTTTTGTGCAATTCTTCTTCTTTTTTTTCAACTTCAGTTCAAAAAAAAGTATAATGTATCGTTGTAATGTACATATATAAGTGTGTACCTACATATATAAATTGGGTGGGTGTCAGAAGCACAGAAGATCTTGATAACTGTTTTGTGGTGACTATACTATAAGTAAATATCGTAAATCAATGTGAAATATTCATTTCCTTCTGAAAAGGATATATGTAGATATACAGGCCTGTACGTGCAGTATAACTCATACATACATATGTATGTATATAATTTAATAAAATGTATTATAATAATTTTTATATAATGTTTTAATGTTTTTTCTCTCATTTTTATTTTCTTTATGTTTTGAATACTGAAAATTGGTTTTTGCACCCAACCTAAAACTGTCAAGATATAAAGATGTGAGTACATATATAAACCAGACAACGATAATATCATCATCATGATCATCATCAAAATGTATTTACGTATTTCAACAAGGAAAAAAACAATAATAAACAAAAAACTCAAAACAAATTTGCTTGAATTTAAATGGTGATTTGGATAAGTTTCATTTAATAATTGATTTTTTAAAAAAAATCAGATATTTCATATACATATGTATGTATGTACATACCATGGTTAATTTTAGTTTAGGTTACATAAGTTAAGCTTTGTGTGTAAATTTTATTTTTAATCTGTTTTTATTTCGCTATTCCATTAAGACCAATAAAAACAAATACCTAAAAAATGAAAATAAATACCAAGTAAACGTGTCTATATACACAATTTTATAGGGACTTAATACAGCATTTTAAAACCGTTCAAGGCGTTACAACTTAAAGTTTTTGCGTGCATTTAATAATTATGTGTATAAACATACATATACAGTTTATATACGCATTCATATATCTATTTTCCGACAGTTGATAGCATCTTAAATTTATTTAGTGCATTCCTTTTACAGATTTATTGGTGAATTATCATCTGTGGGTGATTTGTCGTGATTATCAACTATACATGTTTAATATTTTCATTTATATGCTTATCGAATTTAAAGCATTTATTTATTGATTTTTTTCTTATTCTTACGATGATATTAAGAATTTTAAATTTATTACAACATGAGTTCAATTCAAAAAATTTTATTATGAATTATCTACGTATTTTTTTATTAAGTTAAATACAAAACATTGAAAACAATAACACTTCAATAATTATTATTTTACGAAATCTAAGTAAATTAAAACTTTCTCCTATTTGTATTGAATTAAAAAACCTTCACTTTCATTAATACAAAAATTTTCCTTTTTATTTTATATTTACATATGTCATAAAATTTCATCTTTTATGCATATTTTATCTCATACATTCCTAAGAATTGATGTAATTTAAATTCATTCTTCGAATTACCATTTTTATTCTTTTAAATATACGCATACAATTGAACATACAAACATACTCTGTGTATATATACAAGAATGATGTAACATCTAGAGTGTAATGAATTTGCATTACAAATTTTTCATTTGGAATTAGTATGTGCATATGTTCGTATAAATGCATACACGCGATAATAATGTTGTCTTTAAAAAATTATCAGATTAAAATTCGTACTAAAAGTTCATATACACTACATATGACTTTACGTACATATACATACGTAGATATGTATTATAGGTAAATGAAATTTTCTATTTTACACTCTACAGAATTAAATTGACAATATATGTATTTTTCTGAAGCAGTATTTTGAATTTTTATTGCAAATGCAAAAAGACTCTTAAGTTGTCTATTAATTCCTCTTTAAATCTACATGTGTGTACTTTTTAAATGTGTGCGTGTAAAATGCAGAAAAACAACATCATGAAATTTTTCATAACCATAGAAATGAGTACATTTGTATTTACAACAAATAACCACATTTTTACTTAAAATGACGATTGTATCTTAAAATGATGACAAGTTGTCGTCAATGGTCATATTCTGTTTTTGTTGATGATGACGATGATGATGATGATGATGATGACAATGAACACCAACGGTGACGTGTAACAACATTATAACTACATTTTACACACATCATACAACAATTTAAATATATGTATGTAGTTTGTACATAAATGTACATTTACAATCTACATGAATATTTATATAAATATGTATGGTGTACATTCGAAATATCTAGGGAATTAAAATAAAGATATCTTTTCTTTCTTGTAGATAGCCATTCGTTGACTTTGATAATGTATAAGTTAAGTTTATAAGTTTTACATTGTATAAAACACCTCGTTATATATAAGTTAAATTTTCATTATATGTGTGTACATTATATAAATTATTTAACATAAAAATTCATTTTTTTAAGGTTACATCGATATAAGCGCACACAAATTTGAATATGTATAAATTTTGTCATATACCTATATATAAGACGAGTGAATTCTCGCACCCTTTAAGACCACAGATAAATGGCGGCATATTAATAACGCGTTTTCTACACATTATTAACAATTTCATTGTCTCCTTGGTTTTCAAGTCCATTGTCTGAAGACAACAAATAAAAAATTATTTATTCACATACACATACACATAACAATAACGTAAATAATATACGTTTGCTTTACAATCATATTAGGGTCTCTTAAATGATTATTCTTTGGTCTTTTATTCATATTCAACCAGTAATAATAATAACAATAATAATATTGTTAATAATATAGCAAACAGCAAGAACAAAAATGACAAACAGCAACAACATAAAAACATTGAAATAAATAAATATTATGTATGTGTATAGAGAAGAAAAATTATTCATTCAAAAGGGAGTGACTACCATACTTCCGTTGTTTTTTCCTCCTTATATGTACGTTCATGTATGATACGTTGTTATATGCCTATGTCTATATGTATGTATATAAAATTATAAAATACAAAAGTTTTCTTCCCTATACTTTTTGTTTAAATTTTATTCTTAAGAATATTCATTATTTATATTTTTTGATTTGTCTTTTAGTATTTATTCAATGTTGATAATATGGTGGTGATTCGTATACAAGATCATGATCATTTAAGAATATGAAAAAAAAAACAAGAAAACTATAAATAAAAAACAAAATATAAAAGGAAATTGATTGCGGTCCATTTCGTTTTTTGTCGGTTGACAAATTGAGAGATTTGATGGTTATCTAGTTTAAACTTGCAGACAGAATGAAACATATGTATGTGTATAGGTACAATAAAAAGAAGGATTTATTTTACTACAGAAATCGAAAAAATTTATCTTTTTTCACACCTTTATTTTTTACTTCTTTTTCATAATGATCTTAAGTTTTTCAAATTTAAAAGAAAAAAAAAACATTTACTCATTTCAAAAAAAAATTTTTAAAAACTAATTGCTACAAATATTTTATTTTGAAAATTTTCAAACAATTTTCGTCATGAATTTTTGTAATTTGAACCCACAGTCAGAGCTAAAAAATCGATTTTAATCTGAACGACTTATCATAGATACCAGGGCACACTTTTATCATACAATAATGTGATACTCAATATTTTCTTGTATTTTGTAATTAATTTTTCATTTTTCTTATTACAACAAATTTTTTTCAATATTTCAACATTCAGTTTATTTTGAAAATATTCGAAAATATACGAAAAATGTAATTTTTCTAACAGCAGGATAATTTAGAAAATTATTGTTTAAATAAAAATTTTTGAATTGATATCTATACACCTAAGTATAATTTGTAAAAATAATAAAGGAAGATTCAGGAGTAAACGTTATTCAAAAATACAATAACGTACAAAAATATTTCATTGGATATTTTGTCATCAACACTTTGTTTTGTGTTTATTATTTAACATTCAAAAAATGCATTTTCATTATTTTTGTTTATGAAAATCATATGATATTTTACAATAAATATAATAAACCAGTTTAAACGAAATAATAATATAAAAAAAATAAAATTCAAAACTTAAAACATAAAAATATAAAATATTCATTATTATCACGTTTGACCGATGCCATTCAAAAATTATTCACGATTTACACGTGTTGTGTCATCATCATATCACATTTCAAAACTTCCAACCATCAGTAAGTTCTTATCTTATGATGGTATGGTAAAATGGTAACTGTAATATTTTAAATGAAAATATATCCAAATTCACACAGATTACCTGTAAATTACAATTAAATTAAATAAAAAAATAAAAATGAAAGCAAAATTTTTTAAGGAAGCCCACCAATTTAAGATATAAAATATGATAAAAATATAAATTTTTACTTATGTACGTTTTTTTTTTCCTTTTTTTTTTTTTTGTGGATATACCTATAGTATGTGATGAGTATGATATTAAATATGATATGATGATGACAGAATGAATCAATTTATTATTATGATATAAATGTGATTTTATGATTTTAAATGAAAAGTTTCACCAAATACCAGAATTACCCATCATGAGAATTACTTAAATATGCAGTCACATACTAACAAAATATTCAATGTTGTACAAAGTGAGTTAACTCATGAAAATTAAAATGTATACATTTTAAATGCATAGATGCATATGCATAATAGACTAAATTACGAAATAACATCATGTAGTAAAAATGATATTATTATTATTATTATTATTATTATATACACAAAACACGCAAAATTAAGAAAAAATGTTTACAGATAAGATCCATAACACGTATGACACACCTTCTTCATTAATGGCTTTTTGGGATACATTCATTTACTGATGAACATCTGACTGAAAAAAACAAATTTGTTTTTATTTTCTTTTCTGTATGCGTAAATAATGTTGATTTTTGAATTGCCGCCGTTATAATAACCATTTTTACACCTTTCGTATATAACATACATAAATATATCACGTATAAATATGAAAATTATTTATGTAATGACAATAATGTACAGTAAAGATGTGTACGTATGATAGCTTACAAATTTCTTTATTATTTCAAATTATTTTTTAGTAATTTACAAAGATTTCGAAATAATGTATGTACATATCTAGTTTTACTTAAAGATGTAAATATTAAATTTTTGTTACTCCTTAACATATCATGGCATTATATCGCACATACACATGTGTATACTGTACTAGAAGCTAAAATCAAAAATGAAATTTACGATTAATGAATAAGTGGGTGAATGAAATGATGACCATCAATGGGATATCTTAACTAATTTGTGGTAAATGAATTTTGTTTTCATTTTTTTTTTTTTTTCATTGTAAATACGTAACATAGTTATATGCATACCAGATGAATATATGTACGGACTTTGTTGAGATCGTGGGAAGATAAGGTTTTTCTTTTTCAACTTAATATAAATGTGAAATTTTTTCCTTCTTTTTTTAAGTAACGGAAACATTTACTTAAATTTTTCATCTGCTAAATGTTTGAATTAAATAAAGAAAAAGTAGTTAAGTAAAATATTTTACAGTCGGTATGATCTTATTACGTGATTTTAAAAAACGACTAACATATTAGAAATTCAAAAAATATTTTTATTTCGTTTACCTCTAAACCTTTAGACTTTTAATTTCTTATGAAACAATGGCCGAGAAAAAGGGACTTGGAAATAAAATTAATCAAAAATATGAAAGACCAACTACAGATTTTTTCTTATATTAACCACACTTTCTTTTCTTTTCAAATCCGCAATTTCTTAAAGAAAATTAAATTTGAGCCACTTTCTATTTATTTTTTTTTCCCTACTAATATGGAATTTTCTAAATTAAAACACGTGCCATTCACTCAACAGGATTCAATATCATTTCTATACATATGGAGGTGTTTTCTATTTTATTACAAAATTGTATCTTTTTTCTTTTTAAATCCGCATGCTGGTTGGTTATTCTTTAGAAATTTTACACCACGACATCAGATATCTTATGTCTTTATAAATACACATATTTATATACGTGTACATGAAAACATAAATGTAAGTAGCAATAAGCAACTACATATATTACGTACATATATACGTACATGTATTTATAATGGTTATAACCAAACAACATTAACTGAATGACCACCAACTGTGTAATTTCTATATCATCCGGAAACAGTAGCTTAAATTCGTTACACAGTAAGTACATGGCATTATTCTATATAGAATACAGAAATATCATATTGGTTGGATTGGTAAAATATAAAAATAAAATATTGTTTTTGATCTACAGAAATTTATACATTCACACTAATTTTCATTGTTTCCATTGGTTTGTTTTTATGACTTAAGTAAAAAGTGTTGTCCTGATACTTTATAGGTAAGACCGTATGACTTACAAAAATATTCGTCACAAGATTTCAAAAATTCTTTTTTTTTTTTTTTCAAAAATTTAAAAATAAAATTTTAATTCATCAGAATAAACATGACAAACAAATGGAAAGTTAATAAAAATTACAAAAAATTATAATTTTCAAAATTTTACAGATAAAATTCCTATATAACATCATATTTTATTTTTTTTTATAACAAAATAAATTTATTTAGTATGATTGCGGTTTACCGACTTAATCTATATAGGTATAAGTATTTGATTACTCATATATAAAATTTTATTTCGTTACTATTATTATTACATAAAACCAGGCAAAAGTACGGTACATAAATACATATGTATGTGATTTAACAACATAACAATGTGATTTGAGTGTTTTTCGTAAGTTGAAATGATTTAACTTACAGTAGCGAATTATGTGAAAGTCAAAAGTTCATTTTAAACTCAATTAACATTGTTTTTTATTAAAGATTTATTACATCCAAAAAAACAAGGTAACAAGTATCATATATAAAATTTCTTTTATATGTAAATACTGGATATGTGCTATTGTTTATCTAATACAGAATCCGGTAGTCAGATATTTTTTATGAATTTCCAGGAAAATTTTAATTTTATTATATAAGAAAAAGATTGACCGCAAAGATTAAAATAAACATTTTTTTATTATTATTTTTGCAAAGAAAAGGGAAACCTTGTTAAACTTTAACGGAAATGAATACCACATAAATACTTAAGATACACCTATAATATTTACAAGATTTACAAATTTCAGTACGTTTATGATTATGTATCTAAGCTATGTATAAGAATAAAATAATGTTACTTTCACATTAACAAATTGTTAAAAATTTTAATGAGTCACGTGCTCCATAGGAAGAACACTAAAATGAATTATGTGACTTCATCTTTGTACAGTACAAAAATTATGTTTTTTTAAATACATTTTTTTTTAATTGTTTCTTAACATTGTTTTTCTTAGAAAATCTTGAGAAATTTTTATAATGTTGTAATGACATAATGATGAATTGATTTTTTATTTTTCCTAATTTTTTTTTTATTTTTTTTTTTGTTATTGTTACACACATCACCATTTTAAACAAAAACAAAACAACCGACATTAATTTTCTTGTTTTTTCGATTTTTACAAAATTTTAAACTTCTTGTATGCCTTTCGTTTTATGCAGTACACATGATTATACATTATACACTTTCTTAATTATTACATTCATAATTTATTTTTAATTTCAGTTACATAATTTTATTTTTATACTTATTATATAATTATTTTGAATGTGATCTCTTCTAGCTACTATCACATTTTTCAGCTTTTTATTTGCTACCTTAATTCCATAATAATTTCTCTTTAAAATATAGAAATATTCTGATCCAAAAATTGTACACGAGGGGAGGTACACGATTAATTCAATTTATTACATCATTCATTTTTTTCAGTTTTAGTTCTTTTTATTTTTCATTTATCATATACAACATTCTGTAACTTCTAATGCTCGTAAAATTAGAAACCGTTTATATTTTCCATTGTTTTATTTATTTATGTTTTTTTTTTAAAGAAAGAAATAATTTTCTTTTCTACAAAAAATATTTAAACTACCAATAGATTGTAATTTATATAATTACATATTTCAAAATGATATATATTTTATTTTAATTTTTCTTGATGTTTTAATGATATGGTTCTACTTCTAATAAAAAAAAAAAAAAAACTTTAACTACATTTTATATGCGCTATGTCTACTAATTCATATATTTATACCATTTATTTTGTTTCTTTTCTAATCCAAAATAAAACTGATTATACAAAAATAAACCAAAATCATAATTGATCTTTAAACCTTTTTCCTTATACTTCTGTTTTAAGTTTAGAATTTTGAATTCGATTAACTTCTGAATTTTTAAAAGTATGTATGTTTGTATGTTAAGAAAATTACTACTACCATTTTATACAAAGCGTATAATAGATTATTAGAAATTTTTTTAATTTTCTGTGAAAACGGTAAACACATGTTTCTAAAAACATTTAACATTTTCTAATTTTAAAATAAAACTTTTTAAGACATATTTAAAAACTATTTGGATTTTCCTACTTTAATTTATTCTGATAATAAACTTATCTTATTAATCTTAGAAGTAAAGAAATGTACACATATACGTAAATTTGAATGTATACATTTTCAACATCATTCAACTTAATTTTTTATACAATGTAACAAATATTACCTTTTATTTATGCAGATATTCAATTACAATTAACAACATTTAATATAATACAAAATGTACGAATAGATATACGCGTATTCCATTAACATTAAATTACACTATTATTTAAATTAATGTAAACGGTAATTATAATTCGATTAAATTTGTTATTAAATAATAATTTTGTATAATCAAAAACTGCAACTCTCTTTTTGACGATATCTACATACATGTTCATACAATAATTTTGTGTAGGTAGATGAAAAATATGCATATATAATACAAAAAATGTACATACATATGTGTGTATGTACAATTAAGATCTGCGTACATGTCGTTTATATGAATATATATTACTTATATTAAAAAATTTATATTTTAATAGCATATGATATTTTTTTAATTTGAAGGCTTTTAGAGTGTTAATGTTAATGATTAAATTATAGGCCACTGATCATCATTATAAGTAGACCGACATAATCAATGATCATATGTACAATCTTATAATGATAATACACAAACATATATTACATACAGTATATGCTTGTATTTCATTTAAATTATGCGTTAATATATTATTATGTATACATATATACATACATGCATGAGTAACATATAAAAAGCAACACAAAATCTACCTGATTTTCAATCATCATATTTAACGGATTAATAACAAACAAGACATGTACTATCATATAATGTAATATCTATACATAAAATATTCGTAATTTAATTTTTTACCATGTGTGTGCATGTATATTATATAAATGAAAAATAAAAAACAATTTTTTTTAATAATCATTGGCATGATCAACTCAAAATTATTTGAATTTTATTATATTACTTATCTATGTACGTACATAGCAAAAAAAGTGTATAGATATGAATTAACTGTTAAAAAATTTATTAGTTACCTCTGCAATATTAAAAAAGAATTATTATAACTTTTTTCTTTGATTTTTTTTTTTTTGACTAGTCATATTCATATCACATTGTCACCACACGAATCAAATCAAGCTATGATCGGTTTTAAATTTTAAGATCGATGTAATATGCTGCGAATTAAAAAAAAAAAAAAACATACCTAGATAATAGAAAAATAGCAATGAATAAAATAACATATAGTATATGATCTCTAAAGAATACAAAAATTATTGTATTTAAACCTACATACGTACGTAATAAATACATGTTAAATTCACCTCTTGTCGTTTTGTGTGATAATATTAATGATATTATACGATGACAATATGTTTTGATGAAAATGGGATATTATGGGTCTAGAATAAAATTATTGTATACATACCTAAATGCATGTATCGCCGTTTGTGTATGTTTATACACACGTAAATTAAAAAATGGATAAATAATGTATACATATGTGCAAGTATAGATATTGATGACGACAATGATCATTTCTCAATAATGCCGATCGTATTTTATCTTGTCGAAACATTCTTTTCAGAGGTCTTCAGTGAAAGATTTGTCACATGTCAAAATCAATTAGTAACTTATGATATGATGCTAGCTCAAAAAATGAAATGCTTACACGATTCATCGAGCATACCAGAGATTCTGTTGACATATCTATATCTATTTATTTGTTGCTACAAGCATGATATATTTATGCACTTTATATACATACTTATGTACATATATGTATGGGTCGTACACACTATATTTAAAGAAATTTGTTTTTTTTTTTAAATATCTTGATGATACACATGATTGCGTTTATATTCATAAAAACATATGTAAGATCTATATATCTGCATAAATGTATATATACATACATATATAATGCGAAAATTTTATAAAATAATTTACAATCTTTTAAAATTCTCCGACTATAAAATATAGACGTACATAAATTTATCAATTTATCGTATAATAATATCACATATGTTATATGTATGTATAATATCATTTCCAAAAATGATATAACGTGCATACTATATATGTACATATAAACAAGAAATTATGAAATGATCCAATTATTCTTCTCACATAGATGTATGTTTGTATGTATGTATGTTTATATTTTTTGTGAATGACATTTCAGTTGTCCTTAAATTTAATCAATAAAATTGTTATTAAATTTTTTTATTATATTCTTATCATAATTTTTTTTTTGCTGTTTATTATTATTATTTTTTTTTTTTTTTGTAAAAAGTACTATGTACATACATATGTACATATATTATGTATGTATATTTTTTCGAGTTTATTTAATTGCATAAATATGAATGTATGTGTGTTTATAAGTGTATGTTAAAAATTTTGGTAGAAAAAAGAACTTTGAAAAAAAATTTTTTTTTAAATAATTAAAAATACTGACGAATTTATTATGATACGAGAAGGAGGTCGATGTCATATATTCTTTCCGGTTGATTGAATATTGCACTTTTGGGTGGCCTCCAGGAAGCTGTCTTTCATAAATTTTAAATTAAAAATCTCCATTATTTTAAAGAATTTTCATATGTACTTTTAATAAAGTTTTAATTACACTCAAGTGTACAAATATACACAATTATATTTTACATTAAGTTTATTTCAAAGGATATATATTAAGGCAAAATTATATAGGACAAATTTGACAAAAAATGAAGTGAAATTTAAATGTAAATATTTAAATTTTAAATTTTCTCTAAATTTAAAAAATTTATAATTAAAAACAAATTTTAAAAAATATTACTTACCCAACTAATTATTATTTTTATTTATTTTTTTTTTTAAACAGTAGCTTTTCTATTAATTCGTTGATATAAAAACATAAAATTTATCAGCTGTTAAAAATTACACATTAGATATATTACTAATTAAAATTTCCAAAAAAAAAAAACACAAATTTATCTAACAAGAATAAATTGGTTTTGATTGTGGATTTACCATATGCACGTATGTATAGATACATGAGTCACAACTAATTATAAACAAATGACAAATGATAAATTAAATAAAAACCAAGAAACTAGTCAATGAAAATCACCATATTAACCAAATTAAAATATCTTATCTTTTACCTTCAAATGTATGTGTACATAAATTAATTTACAAATTGAATATAAGAATAAATATTCTTAAATAAGTGTTAATTTTATCTTGCCAACAGTTCAATATCTCAATTATACGTATCTGTTTGCTTGAAGGTATTTATAAATTGAAAAATAAAATTCGAAAAAAAAAGAATATTTTACATTTTAATGTATACAAATTTAATAAATTTAAAATTATAACAATATGTGTTATCAGTTTAGCCATATTTTTACTATTAAATGAGACTTAAAAGAAACACATACTTTTACTTTTTTTAAATATTATTACCATATTTTAAATTAAAGCAATATTTTATCGAAAATACAACAAAAAGTAAAATATTAAATTTTTATTTTCTTTTATATTCATCAGTCTATTAGTTGTTTATTTTTTGCCATTCAGATATGTCTTATGCTGTTAAAATTGATTTTAAAAAAAAATGTTCATTCGTTTATTTGTACATGAATAAGTTGAATGAGTAAAGTTATTGATCGTCATCAAAAACGTTTTATATGAGTCATGATTTTGCACAATTTTTATTCAAGTTCATTATACTACTTTCAGTTAAAAATTAAACAATTTATTTAAATATAATTTCATATTATTTACAGAAAATAATAGAGCATTTACAACTTCTTGTAAATGATAACATTATTTTTTTGGTATAAGCATTGACACAGTATTCATTATATGGGTCGTTATACTGTGGAATAAGTGTCCAACTAGAAATATCCTTTCTCTAAATAATATACAATGTGTGTATAACATAAAAAGTATGTACATGCATCCAATGTTAAATTAAATCAGATTTTTTGGTTAAACTTAAAATTTTCACATACATATGCTTTTCACTCAGAAAATTTTGCTTTATCTTTAAAATTAAAAAATAATCCATTTCATATATTTTTTTAAAAATCCATAAAGATAAAGAATGATTGAAATAAAAATTTTTCACTCTTTGAATACATTGATCGAATCATTTGTGTTATATATTAATACATATTTGTATGTATATGTATGCGTAAT
Organism: Anthrax anthrax; assembly: GCA_963971155.1. Classification (NCBI taxonomy): domain Eukaryota; kingdom Metazoa; phylum Arthropoda; class Insecta; order Diptera; family Bombyliidae; genus Anthrax; species Anthrax anthrax. The sequence goes on from OZ020119.1 coordinate 28,619,856, forward strand.
ACAATAAAATTTTTGTATAATAAGAATACATAAGTATTCTTGTTTTCTTATTATAAACTAAGGTTTTTTATTTTATTTTGATTTCTTTTTTCCATATCATTTAATGGTGATGAATACTCAAAATAATATGAACAAAAATGTCGGTATTTAGTAAGTTTCTGGATATACAACAAATATTGTACATAATCATCTTATAAAAGATCACAAATGAACCTTTAATGATCGATCAATACACAATAATAATAACAATAATAACAATAAAAGGTAGGTAGGTATAAAGAAATTTATGTATTCCATACACATAATATACATGTACATTCCAATGAAAATGCTCCCTTTTTCACCACATATAGTACAAAAATTCTTTTTAAATATTATGGGAACAAAATATGCGCCCCATCATACATACAAAAGAAAAAAAATATATTTAACAAGATTTTGATTGGTTATCATCAAATCAATATAGTAGATGAGATGTACATCTACTTATGTTGCATATACATGTAGATTATATTAGAATGATACAGTCAATAATTTAATTTTTGATTATAATCAGAATACGTATATACATGTACGTACGTACATAAAATGCGTGCACAAATACAAAATGAACATGGTTGGTGTAGTCTTTTCATGCTTTTATAAAAATGATGATTTTTATTTTAATAAATTAAGTATATATATACATACAAACGGTTCCATTGTGCATGTATAGGTGTATAAGTGATGAATAATTTCATGTGAAAAATTTTTACAATAAAACATAGAACATAATACAATACTTCAGAATTTGTTATAAAAATTTAAAAATCTATGTACATTTATACAGAATTTATTTATCATTAATATAAAAGAATTTAATGAAATATTTTGTTGTTCAAAAAAAAATTCTTTCTCACACAACAGAATCACATTTTTATCACACGTAGTTTTATCATTTGTACAATTACATTTGATATGATGTTTTATACAGGAATTTATTGTTGGATCAAAATAAAATGTGAATAAATTGTGTACTTTCAACATCAATTTTCAAACATTGTTCATTGTTTTTTTTTTTTTTTTTGTTTTGTAAATTTGAACAAGTGAAAGTAATTTTTATTTTTAAAAGAAATTATTTTATTGAATTTGACTCTATGAGAACAAAACTTTCTCTTCAGGAAATTATGTATATACAGATATTAAATTATGTATGTATGTACAAATATGTATGTACACAGCACATACAGAAAAAGCAACAAAATATAAAAGTGAAAAAAGGAAATTCTATTGAATTTAAACAGTTTTTACTAATTTATAGTAATGAGAAAATTATAATCTATGTCTATATGACAATGAGTATTTGAGTCTTAAGCAATTTATTTTAAATGTAACAATACCCTTCTCATTTTCCTTATTTTTATATCAAAATGCATTTCGACTTAAATAACAAGATTTTATTTTTCAATCCAATATTTCAAGAAAACCATTTACAAAAGACTTTTTACCTCGATAGAAAATAAATAATCAAAACCCTCTAATTACCATAGTATTTATCCCTTTTTTAGAACCACAAATATTCATATTATTATGATTGCATTAAATTCAATTTCATATAATGTATGTATATATTTATTTATTATTGTTATTACTTCACTGTTATGACAAATTATTCTATTTTTATGAAACTATCGATTTTACTCGTACTGTTTTGTAATATTAATAATGTCAATCATATTTTTTATGGATAAATTTTAATATTACGTGTATGCATATTAAAAATTAATATATAAAATTATATATTATTAATGAAAATAAAAACATGATAAAAAGACATACATGAACGAAATGTAATGTTATTTTTAACACCAATGGATTAGCGTACATAATTGTATTGCATAAACACAGAGCACACATGCATATATACATATGTATATGGCTCGATTATAATATGTGTGCATAAGACTTGTATAATTTTAAATGAAATTTATGATCAATTTAATAAAAGTAAATAAATACCTATATATGATTACGTATGTACATTTGTATACACGGGCATATTCACGGTTTTTTTAGTAATCATTGCTTTACAGAAATAATATTGATATCTGCATAAAGTCAAAAACAATTGCTTCATATATGTACATACGTGTACATTTCGTGTTTTCTAAAGATTTTCGTTTTTCATTTTCATTTTCACAATATTGAAAGAAGATCGAAATTAAATTGAACGACAACTATAGACAGGCATAATATATGTAAATGCAATAAGATTTAATAATAATAAAAAGAATATGCAATTGTATTGTTTGTATAATCGATGAAATTGCATACATACATACATATGTTACATACATACATGATAAGGATACATATGCACACATTTAAATATGTTTACACAAGATGCACATGGGCATGAAGTTTGCACAAAATTTGCATAAAATTGCAAAAAAAAGTCATAAACATATACTATCACTTTTTATACACATAAGCATATAAAAGAACTTGTTAAATTTTTGGTTTTTCGATTTTTGATTATGTATTTGACGTGCGATTATTATGACTCATCAACCATAGAGTCAAAAAACCACAAAGATTTTACGATCGATTTTGTTTTATTACACAAGATCAATCTGCTTATGATTATTATGTATATAAATTTTTTTCTACTCTTCTGGTTAACATTAACAGTTTAAAAAAAAAAAGAAAAAGAGATCAAATGAAACTTAAAACATTGATGCAAAAACAAAAACACAACATGCGTATATAAACACAAAAAACATATACCACACGTCATTATAACGAACATATTCATGTGTATATGTAAAACGATCATTTTCACATCGAAGTACTTTATTTTCAATTAAGAATCTATAAAAACAAAAAATTAATAATAATAATAATAAAATAAAATTATGAATTTCATTAATGTAACTCACACAATGTATCATAACTCCATGCATACAACAATAAAAAAAAAATTCAAACAAAATATGTATACATACATGGGTAAGTAAAAAGCGATTATATTATAGACATCTTTCTTTGAATGCATTTTCTTGCTGTTTTTCTGTTAAAATAAACACAAAATGTTAAATTTCTTTTTAATACACATTTTGTATTATTTTATTTAAAAAAATGCAACATTGTTAGTTAATTTGTACATTACATACATGTACGTGTGTACATACACATGTTGGAAACTGAGTGTATGACATTGTGGAAAATTATTAAAAGTCAATAAAAATGAAATTTTTATTAACTAATTTCATTTTTTGTTTGTTTTTATTTATTTTTTTAATGATTACAATCATATCGTACAAAGTGTACAATTAATATTGTTTTGATTATATTTACATTTTATTTTTTTATTTTTATGTTTCAATTAATTTCTTAATTTTTATTTTTATTTCTTTATTATTGTGTACAATGTACATTATAGTCACATATAACACAAGAAATAATCGCTTATATATGTACACGATGTGTGTATAATCACTATATAATATAATGCATTAAAAATATAATTTTTAAAATGCACAAAAATATATCCAAATAAAATTCAAATAAAGATAACTAAAATTAACAACATATAAGTATGTATAAATTTTTCTTAAAAGAAAAATTCTTCATATGTATTTATATCTCTTATAAGGAATTTTTTTTAAATTTTGTTATATTTTAATTCAAGGAAATTTGTACCTACATCAGACATTCACAACGGTGGTGGTCCTTTTTACGAAATCTTCATATATATTGCAAACGCATCCCATTATACCCATTACATTACATTTAAACATTTAAGAACATTGTACAACAAAATATACATGTTCATGTTCATTCATTATACATATGTATGAGTATGTAATGGATACAAATCAAAACGTTTATTTGCAATATTTACTGTGAACTGTATTTAAACAATTTCAAAACAATTTACAACTAAAATTTAACTCAATACTTTTTTTTATAATGTAGTGTGTAATGAATTAAAAAAAAAAATAGATAATATACCCAGAATGTCTATAGTTTATGTGGCGACAACAATGAATATTGTCATACAAAAATGCAGAAGCTGTCACATTACGAGATATCCAACTGTGATAATATCTTTTCTCATTTTTATTTTTATCTATTATACGTACAATAAAGTACTATTTTACTACTCTGTATTTATTTATCAATTGACAGATATTTTGACTTTAAGTAGGGAAAACAACTAAACAAAAAATTTAAAAAAAAAACCGAAAAAAAACTTCAAAATTCGCATACTGTTCAATAGTAAATAAAATGTCACATATATATACATATGAATCAAAATGACAAAAAAAAATCGAAATTCTAAAACTAAAAATAAAAAATATAAAAATAAGCAGATTAAATACGTACGTAATTTGTATGTACGTACAATACATATTCTTTGTACGTACACAGGTATGAATGCCTTTAAGGATTAAGGAGTGTTTTTAATTTTCAATTTTGATTAGAAAATTGCAAACACTAAAATTATAAGGAAAGTATTAAATAATTTTTACTGAATGCTTGTGTAAAATTAAATAACTTGATAATGTAACAAAAAATATGTTTTTGTGTATATTAAACATTTCACTCCTCAATTTTAAATTAAAAACGACCTACTGTGCGAATCAAATTTTTAAATACATATCTGCATGTTCAAAACTGACTGAGAGATAAAATATAAAAAAATTCTATAAGAAAAATTAAAAGCCGTAGTAAAAATGTCAAAATATTTGAATATTCTTGAGGACATTCTTTCAAAGTCAAATTCTGTAAATAGGATTAAAAGCAGAGAAAATGAATTTACATTTGTAATTTTTAAATTTTTTACGTTTAATTAAATAAAGATTTTATTTTAAGGATTAGTTACTTATACTTACCCCTTTTATTAAAAAAATTTTCTTTCTGTTGCATAAAGATTTAACCAATAGTTCAACCAACCACAAACTAAAATTTCATGGTATTGAATAAAATTTTTTAAATGAAATTTTTCTAAATGTTATAAATTTTATGTATACATTTTTTTCTCAAAAAATAATTTTAAAATTTTCAATTTATTATTTTTTAGATAAAAAGATACAAATTTTTTTTCTTATTTCAATTAAAATAATGAAATCAAAAGCATTTCAATAAAAACATTTTTTTTTTCTCTATACTTTCTGAATATGTATATCCATTTAAACTTGTAGGAATGTACATATTATATGAATAAAATAAATTTATGTCGTCATTATTAACCATCATTATTATGGTAGATACCATATATTGATACTATTATCTTATAGTTACCACCACAGGAATCAAAATAATATATATGCCATTAAATATCAATATGAATTCTCAATTTATTGAAGGTGGAAGAATCAAAATCACCTGTATATCTACTCTTATATGTGTATAAACAACAACAATTCGTATCGTTAAATGCATTTTTAAATAACATATAACAGCAAAACAAGTAAAAATCCATAATTCGCACTTGTACACATATGTACGAACATTTGTTTAATTCCTGACGGCTGTAAATTAAAATCTTTGTATAATTTTTGTTGTTGTGTTTATTATTAGCAATACAATATTGTTTCCAATGGAAATGTTCTGTTTTTTTTTTCTTCCATGAACTCCAACTGTTTTTCTTGTAAAAAAAAATAAAAACAATAAAATAACTTACACTTAGTAAAGTGTAGGGAAAAATTTACAAAAAACGAGTAAAAAATCATGTACTTCATAATATACATATGCACATTTAAAAAATGTGTTCTACAACAAGGATTCAATAATTTTCAGTAAATGGGCACATGAAACATCAGCATATACATAATCCATTTTGATCTGAAAAATAAAATATCAGTAGCATAAATTGAATGTACATTTATGCATGTAGTAGTCCAAGTGTTAACTCCTTTAAAACACATAAATACATGTACATATTACGTATAATGTTGGTAAAAAAGAAAACAAACTTGAAAAATTGTACATGATGATTCTTCCTTTCTCTATTAAAAAATATTCATACGAACTCCGATAAAAAGTGGTATGATTATGAAAAACATAAGAAATTTTTGATCGGTTTTTCACAACTGTTCAACCAAAGGTGGTGGATGTTAAATGTAAATTTTGATTAGTGTTGATTGAAATTAAAAACCCATATGAAAATTAATAATAATTCACAACAGGATACTTGCAAAATGTTCATATTAATAATGTATTCATTTATATACATGATTTTGTTTAATATATGCAAACATAACAATGATAATAACAAAATATTACATTAACATACCTATTTAATATTATATAAATGGATATTTAAAATTAATAAAGTATAATTTACTTTCATATACAATAAGCGAAATTATTTGTTATATTCATTTACATATCTACTTAATTTCTACATATGTACATACGCTCAGAAGTGTATGTGTATGCAGAAAAAAGAAATTATCATGTTTAGTAAAAATATATCGATTACAAGAAGCATTTGAACAGCATGTTATCTTGTTAAGATTTTTATATCCGACACACCATATTAACAATATTATTACTATTCGATTATTTTATTATACATAAATGCATACATATGTATGTAATATAAAAATATTAAGTAATTTTTTTTTTTTGAATTCGCATGTATTTTGAATAAAATATATAGACTCATAAAAATGTTTGATATTTTCCTCTTTTTTTTTTCTTTGAATTTGTTTTTCGTTCTTTCAAAAAGAATTAAAATGTGTAGAATTTATTTATTTATTTGTTATGATGTTATATTGCAATACATCTTATATTTTATTATTTTAAAAATTTCCCAATTCGAGAATATTCGAATAAGAACAAAAGTCATATATAAATAAATTATTAAAGAAAACAAAAAGTTATATTATATTCATACATACATATGTGGGAATACATACATACATACTATATATGAGAATATATGAAAAAATCAAAAATTTAAATATATATTTAAAGTTTTATATACACACATGTATTTATGTATAAGCAGGTAGCTGTAATTTAAAACCTTATAGTGTATAGAATATCTGCAACAAATCAATCTTTCATTGACCACCCAGTTATATATAAAGAATGTCAGTATCAATAAATACATAAAATTCTCCGCTTGCTCCTTCAGGTGCTATGAATTTGATACTGTCACAAAGGATATATCTCTCATAAAAATGTTTATGATCAAAAACGAAATAAATTGTATAAATGTATAAATGTATACAAATAAATATATAAGTAAATATCTTGCTACATGTGTAGACAAAGAAAATTATATACACTTATATTCTTTTCCATTGATTTTATTTTAATTGATATAGAATGCAATATATAAATATGTACAATTTTATTATTTTTATAAAATTTTAGAAGTGATATGGTAATTGTACATATACAATAAAATAAATATGTACATATGTATATGTATATACAACACATATGCTACCTGGAATATATTACATACATTAATATATTAATGCATATACATATATAGACGTATCTATATAATTTATACAATATAAGCTATCAATTATCATGCGTTATTTTAACACTTGTTGCTAATCAATACAATATCGATCATTAGGATATTTTGAATAATCAGTACAAAGTTTTCAATGAATTTTGCAGTTAATATTCACACGTTCAAATAAATACGTCCAAAATTACTTGTATACGTATAGTTTCCTTTTTAAATTACAAATCAAAAGTAATATTATTCTGTAATCGATCATATCTTGCATTCATGTGTGTTACACACGGATGCCTTAATATGTGCATAATATTTTTTTAATGAACAAAATTCTGTTTAATTTTGACTTTTTATTTATATAGTGTTTTCTTGAACTTTTCTGTTGCTTAATATTTAAAAAATATGTATGTAGCCAAATTTTCGGCATTATATCATATTATTATTAATATTATTATAATTCATCTTTATACAGTTTTACGTTGTATCTATATATTGCCACCCTTTGAGATATTATTCAGATAGATCTGAATTCTAAACATACACATAATATGTATGTTTCTATCTCTTACATAAAATATTTGTTCTGTAAAAAAATATTCTGAATTATACAAATTCAGTTCGTATACAAAATCAAGATTAAAATATTCAACGACATATACATAGTAAATGTAAATTTTTGATGAAAATAAGATTTAAATTGAATGTATATACATACATATGTATGTATTACACATATATTTAGATATACGTACGGACATACAGAGATACATGTATGTACGTACACTATATGCATTTATTATATATTCTGGTATGATAAACTAAAATTACATACCATAGGTAGGTAACATAACATCAATGATGATAGCGCAACTCTGGAAAGATTTTTATCTGAAATGGCGTTCTGGCTGCTGGACATCACCACAATCAATAAATTTTCAATAAATATCAGGCCCACAGCAGGTGGAAATTTTTATACATTCCATGTACGCTTTTTATCAAAAATGTATACATATATATACACAAAATTATTGTATAAATGTTATAAAATGACGATGATAATGTTTATTTTTTTCTATAATTCTTCTTTTAAATTTCAAATTTTTTAAAATTTAAAACAAGAAAGAAAAAAAAAGTAAATAAAAGGCAAAGGATATGTAAGCATGTTTTATAAAAGCAATGAAAACAATTTTATTATTGAAATGATCTCATAATGAATGCATGTAATGAGTATATAGAAATGTGTAAAGGTTGAATTTTAAAAATAAATTATTGCTTTATTATACATTAAGTATACCTACAACGTTTATTTAAGTTCCCTTCTAAAAGTTAATGTACCCATCATCAATAATAAGTTTGAATTATGATTAAGCAAAAGTCAAAGAAATTTCAATTCAATTTTAGAAATATATGTATGTACTACAAAATTCTTCCTTGTATTCTGTATATAAAAGTCTGATGATTAACGAAGTGCCTATTTAACTTGCATAATTTTTGTTGTTTTTCTTCCTACCTTAAAAATGCATACAAATATGTATTTTATATTTTAAGGATTATAAAAACCTGGAAAAAAAAATAAAACACCACACAATTTGTTTACTTTTTTTTTATAATTACAATTTATTCATTAAAAGTCAATATTAGTGCATTTAGGAATTTTACATTTAAAATTATGTGTTAAATTTTAAATTATAATGTATATATAATTGTATAGTCCAAAAAAGAAATAATAATAATGAAATATAAATGATAATGTAAGTGATATTATATCAGTATAATAAAATAAACAATTCAATTTATTTATATTTACTTTTTTTTCACTAGTGTAATTATTAATAATAATTTTTGATTTTAAATTTTTTTTTTTTTTATATAATTATTACAATAATATAAGGAAATAAATAAACACGAAATATATATATGCTACAATTTTTTGTTTTCAAATTTATTTTTTCTTTTTGAATTTTTTCAAAATTTTCAATTTTTTGAAGTTTTTCTTTTTTTTTTAATTTAGAATTTTGAAATATACTAATTATACTAAATAATAATTAAATACCTGTTTTTTAATATAAAATTATTATAAATAATCAAAAAATATATATTCTAAAATGGAATGCCAAAAATATAATTAAACATATACATATTTTAAAATAATATATAATTTAAGATATTGCATTTTTTTTTTTTTTTTCATTTTTGATTTTATATATTCACGTACATTCTGCTTTGTTTTTTTTTTATATTTCTTTTTCACATTTTACATTATGTATATTAAAAAAATTTATTTTCATAATAAAATTTTTATACAAAAATGTGTTTATGTAAAATCATATGAATAAAACTGTTCAAAACATAATAATGTGTATATTTAAAAAAAAAAAAAATTTTTTTAAATTTTTTTGTTACATAATTATTAGCAGCAAGACTAGAATCTATTCTAAGCGCGGCTTATACATAAATTATTATTAATTTAAATTTTATATATATATATATATTTTTTTTTGTTTTCTTATTGAAGTCATTCTGATGTAAGTTAAGTTTTGATTGTTTGAAAATAAAATATTTTTCTTATATTATAAAAGTACATAGGTATATCTTATTTATATATTTTAAATTCTTTTTAATCATCTGGTATAATATACTGGAATGTATTGTACGTATGTATATGCTTTTGAAAATTATATAAATTTAAATTATAATTCTGCAAACCATATTCTATATAAACTTAATTTAAAATAAATCATTGAAGTTGTATATTTAAACTGTTTAAATTGAAGATCGTATATATGCCATAATCCATATATACTTCTCAATAATATAAATATAATTTCAAATAGTCTAAAAGATCAAAAAGTAATATAACTTAATTGACCTTTTAATAACTTCTATATTTGAAAAGAATTTAATTACGAGAAGTCAAAAATATTTAAATGTCGTATGAGTGAGAACCTACAAACAACATTTTTTTTTTTTTTTACTTTGAAAATTTCCTTCAAGTTTTTTAATACCATAAAAATGATCATATAATTAAAATGACAAAATAAAAAGAATTATTAGCATATTTGATAACAATTTAACAAATTTTTACGTGTGTAGGAGTATTTGTGTATACACGCTTTATATTAATTAATATTTTGATTGAATAGTATATATGCAAATATACATCAAGAAATTTATGTGTACATTTGTGTATGTGTACATAATTTGTGATGTTATTGATCGTTAAATAAATCGTCTGTTTATATTTATTTAATTTTGTTTTTTTTTTTTTGTTTTTTTGTTTTTTCAAAGATCGTTGTCATGGTTTAATTAACTGATTACACTATTAAAAAGAAGAAAAACAAAATGAAAACAAAAATGAATGTCAATAAAATGAATTTTATTTTTATTTTACCACTTTTATAGGCGCATATAAAAAAACACACAAATATCTACAATATTTGTTTTTTTTTTTTAAATATACAAATCGTATATACAACTAATTATGCATGTATAAACAACACAAAACGATAATGAACATCTAAAAAACCGACATCATAATAAAATTTGTAACTGAGTGACAAAATTAAATTATTTAAATATTTTGATTTTTTTTTGTTCATTTTCGTACACACATATTCGACATATATACGTATACACTCAGACTTGTGTGAGTGTGTGTGTAGTATATTAATTCTGATGTTTTTGTATTTTATATGATTTTTATTTTATGGCTTTTCATTTTGTTTAATTTACAAATTTCGCTAAAATTTTTGTCATTCATTATATTCAATTTCGATTTAATGTTTTGTTTTTAAATGCCCACTCTAACCATATATGTATATATTTAAACATTTTTCCAACTTTTAATTTATTTGTAACGATAATTAGGTATTTTCGGTTTAAAAAAAAATGGTATGCAGAATCAAAAATATGATTATTATTTTTTATACATTTTAAATGTGGTAAAGAGATTAGATTTAAATCTAATTGATTTTTGTATAATTATTATATTAGTTATCATAATTATATATGAAGTATATAATATTAATGTTAATGTAAATTTTATATTTTGATAAAAATAATAACGCTTACAATATGCTTTTTGTAATTCTGAATTTTAAGGTTTTTTTTTTTTTAATTTTATTTTATAAATGTAAATTGCATATTATTAAATTAATGAATTAAATTAAATGTATATGTATATACAAAGTACGTGGTATATGTGTATATATATTAAGTTATAATTATTATCATTTTTTTAATGTATATTCTCTATACTATAAACTGAATTTAAAAAAAAAAAAAAAGAGTTACATTGTTTCCTAATAACGCCCATATCCATTGTACACATCAATATGAATTGTTCTGTAAATAGAATAAAATAGTTTAAATAAAAACAAATTATTAAGAATATCGGTTACATAATGTTTATACATAATATTAGGAATATCATGGTGAAATATTTAAAATTACATAAAAACTAATACATGATAATTATAAATATTTACGAGGTATGTTTCGTAGATATGTACTCGTTTAACGTTTATAATTTACATGAAAGTGGAATGGAGAAATTAAAAAAATTTTTATATGTGTAGTATAATTAAATTGATTGTTTAACTATATGCAATAAATTGATATATATGTAGGTATATAAAAATATTAGTGCTTAAAAAACAATGAAAATCCATTTTAAAATAAGTCAAATTTTTGTGTACTTTTAATTACTATAAATGTATGTATGTATGTCATGCATTTGAAAAACAATCATTTAAGTATATACTAAAAAAAAATTAATTTTTTGTGCTAAATAAAAACTAAAACAAATAAAATAGAAAACAATAATTTCTTACTGCAAAGTATAGATGTTACAATAAAAATAATAATTAACCACACACAGAAATCTAGAGTTACAATATTATTTAACTTTGACGACATTTGAAAATCATTTTGTTTATATTTTAAATTTTTATTTTGAATTTTAGGTCAACATTTTATTTTATGATTTATGTTTCTTTCATTTTTTAAACAATTATTTTTAATTTATTTTAGTCTATTTAGATTATGAACGCATTTTTTAAACTTTTATTTTATATATTTCATGAATGTAATGTACTTTTGCATGTATTTCAAATATTTAATATTTTTATCATTTTAATTATGTTTTTCGTTTTTATTATTTACTTTATTCATATATTAGTTAAAAATGTAACATGATACAATTATATGGTGTTTTTGTTTTATTATTTATTTATTTATTATCATTTTGATTTTTTTTTTCTGTTTTTACTATTTTTACTTTTATTTTTAGTTCTATATTTCAAAAATTTAATTGTCTTTTTATTATTTTGTTTTATTTTGTTATTTTGAAAATTTTTATATAACACACCACCTTCACCCATCATTTATATTATCATATTACATACATATTTATTTAAATTTTTAAGAGATCAGTATTCACTTCTCAATAACTTTTTGCATATACACATACATATACACACATATATACATATGTGTAAGGTGCATATACATATTATATATAGATTTTATTTTGTAATATTATATGTATACTTCTAAATATGGTATACACATATATACTTTACAAAATTTATCGCCAAACACATTGACTACATCTACAAAAAAATAAAGAGAAAAATTAGAAATAAAACAAAATTAAAATTTATTAAATATAAATTATATTTTAAAAGAAAATAAAAAGAATAATATTAGAAAGTGTAAATAAATTAATAATATAACCAATTTTTTCATGTAAATCATCCGAACCAATTAAAAAAAAACAATAAAGAAAATTTCAATTCTAATAAATAAAAATAAGAATAAAAAGTTTGCCAAATGTTACTTAAAAATGCCAAACAGTATATATACATTTAAATAATTAACGTTATAAAAAAAAAATCTATAATAAGTAAAATTATATGTTTTTTTATTTTTAAATGTAGAATAACATTTTTTATATTCCAAATGTTCAAATATTTATTTGAGTTTAGTATTTCCTACAAGTTTACAATTTTCACATTTAAGTGTAAATCTTTCGTGATCCTACATAGAAATATTGTGCATTTTCATTCAATTATACTTCTTTTAAATTCCAATAAACTCTTGTGCATTTTTTATTCTATTAAATCTATATGGTCTATAATTTAGTTAAATAAAATTTATATTATTATAAAAATTTCCAAAACCAAATGTTATATGCCAAAAAGAAAAAAAAAATTAATAATTAATTTTGTTCATGCAAATTTAGTTCATACTTTTTTGAATTTTTGATTGTTGCTGTTGAACATCTGAATTTTGATTACGAGCAATAATTATATATTTCTAATTTTTATGATGTAATTTTGTTGACCATCTTTATAATACGGATAACGTATAAATTAAAAAATAAAATTAAAAAAAAAAAAACAAAACAAAAAAATTATCTAAAATAAAATTTTATCTTAAATTAAAATTTAAAGTAACTAAAATTAAAATTATATTTTAAATAATTAAAAAAACAAAGTTATGGGAAAATGAATTATCTTTTGAAAATAAATTTGTAAATTCTAAACAGATAACTATTAGAAATAATAATACGGTTATTTGATTTACGTGTGCCTAAATGCACATCTTCATATTAACTACGTATATATATATGTTTTAACCATATGTTAAATAAAAATATAAAAATAATAAACAAATTATTCCAAAATAAAAAAATTGTATGGTTTTCTTTACCCAAAAAAAAAAATGTATAATCTTTAAATAAATTTTCCTACGTGTACGTTAACACAGGTATATTTCAAACATATAATTTTTCTTAATTATATTTGTTTTGGAAAAGATTTTTGTTTTTTTTTGTGTTTCTTTTATATATATATATATATTATTTTTTTTAATGTTATTTTTTTGATATTTTCTGTTTTGTTTTGTGTTTAAATAAATTTTGAAATTTTGATACTGTCATTTGACGTACATGCATGCATATACGCAACACATGTATTTATCTCTACGTGTAATTTTTTATTTTTATCAAAATTTTGAAGAAAAAAAAATAGAAAAAGAAAATAGAATAAATGTTTTTTTTTTTTTTTTTTTTTTTTTTTTGATTTTATAAAACTAAACAAATATTAGAAATATTACTTTTTTAATATTAAAATTTATCATGAGAACTTACCTATGTTGACGTAAATTATCCTGACGTTTAAAATATTTGCCACAAACTTCACATGAATACGTGACCTCCGGACTTTTATGTGTCCTTTCATGTATCATCAGATTATATGGTTTTGTGAATCTTCTCTGGCAATATTTACAGATAAATTCACATTTTGGTCGCATCTTACGACGAAAATCTGACCGACAGTCATCGTTATCAATTCGCATCACCGCAAACATTATGATCAATGTTTTTTGTTTATTTTACTATTGTATGGTATAATTATTACGTAAATGATGGTATATAATTTTTACAATATTTCAATTTTAAATTTAACTTCAGTTTTTGTTGTTTTTTTTTGTAATTTGTTGATGTATGTAATAAAATAATTATTATTTCGAGAAAAAAAAAAAACTAAAAAAAATAATTTAAGTAATAATTCTCAAATAAAATGAAGATGCAAAAAGTAAACGGTGAACAAATAAATATATACACTGTATTCAATATCTATTCTATTTTATGAATATTTGTATATGTATATGTATATATGGTTTTTATATTATATACTTTAAAAATTATATATGGATAATAATTTATTTAATTTTATAATGTAAAATTTAGTGGCAATAATAAATGCATATATGCACAATATAATGATATGCCTATTATATATACATTTACACACTTTCGTGTTTTATAATTTTATATGGTAGATAAGGTGATGACCTTAATTGCCTTGATATTAAACCGAAACGTTAGAATATTGTTATTAAAAAAGAATTTTTGTTTTTTTTTTTTTTAAAGGCAACTGAAAAACGTGTTAAATATAAATTATTATTATGTTCAGTTTTATTTTCATATACGCATTAGATAAACACAAAATGATGACTTTCTTATTTTTATTTTGTTGTTAATTTTATTGTGGAGGTCAAGATTTAATATATTTATATGTATGTATGTACACTCATGTACGAAAAATCCTCATATACACAAATGATGACTGGTTGTAAAGATGAAAATTGTAATACACCTTAACGATAGCAGTATATGTACTTATAACATGTATTATTCTAATACAAATTGATTTTCTGAAAATATAAAAAGTAAAACGTATACGTATTTTAATTAAAATTTATTTATATAATAAATTCGTGTGAAATACAATATTACATACAAATTATAAAAATGAGTAAAATACACTTCAAGTATCTATATATTTTGTAACACTTTAAAATAATTTATTATGATAAATAATTTTCTTATCATTTTTATATTTGCATTAGTCCATTTATAAGATTTTTCAAAATTTTAAAATTACAGAGGGATTTTCCCATGATAAAATTTTTGCATGATAAAAAATGGTACACGTAAGAAAATGTTGTCGAAATATATACGCTAACACACACATACATATATCATGTCATATTATCAAATACAAATTATGTCATCTTAGCATTCACAAGCATTTATAATGAAAATTACTTTTGAGACACACAATTTTACACAATTGAATTTGTTGTGTACTAAGCTGCTACTTATTTACGCTTAATATTATCTTAATACTTGAGATAAAATTGTGAAAGTAAGAAAATGTATTTAAACATGTACTTAAAAAGTAAATAAATATTGTACAATTAAATAATTATTAATAAGTAGGAGTATGATTTCGTGTGATTATAAAAATACCTACTGTGTAGAAATGAAATAAAATTGCAAAACAAAAAAACAGATTTAAAAACATCTCGATTAAATCCATAAAATCATTTTTCATGATCACGCTAACGAATCATTTGAAAAAATAAACTGATTATACTGGTATACAGATTAAGTCAAAGCACTTCAATTACTATTCTATTTGATCTGTGTATAATTAAATCTGTTTTCACTTTTAATTGAAATAAAATATTTAATGCTACCTTTATATATAAATGGATGGATATAATATTCACGGTCAGTGTCATTTTTTATATTAAAAATCAACTATGAAGTATATGTACGTCTATACGTATACAATTTAAATTTTAAAACAAAGACTGCCATAGGTATACGTATTTAAATTAAAGGCACCCTGCAGCTGTATCAACGGCCACTGGTTTGTTTTAATAAAAGTGAAATGACATCACTGATCAGTATTTTTTCGTTTTATTCATTTTTTTTTGTTCCTAAATAAATTATTGCCGAAAGGTATGTTTTAATGAAAATGGAAATAAATTATACATATACATATGTATGTATGTATGCGCAGATATACCTGTGTAAACGTATGTACAACATCAGTTGGCATATTAATAAAATAAATAAACTAACTTATTAAACGAAAATTTATATTCAAAATATAACAACATTAAAAAAATTGAATAATGGTAATGAATGAAAAGTCACATACTTAACGAATAAGTATACGTTTCTATACTATGTTATATATAAAATATACATATCAACTCTTGCATTATAGTTAAATCTATCGTATTGATAATTAACTTATAGGTATTAATAATCACATCAGAATGCATATTATTTGTATATCTAAATAAAAACACATTGGTAACAAACGGTCAACGAATTTTTAAAATGGTAACAAGATAACAAACTTATCTATACATAATACCGAAAAAATTCTTATGAATTTTTATTTATTATCAGCCCACACACTTTAATTTCTTGTTATGAATTTTTAAGTTTTGCTGTTTTTTTTATTATTATTATTATTAATATATATTTTTTTTTTCAATCAAATAGTGTTTACTTTTTATCTTATAATGAAAATGTATAAAAATGTTGTATAAAGCTGAATCAATTAGCAATGGTCAATGAGCTTATTCAATAATTATGATTTCGATCACAGCTGGATAAAAATGAAAAAACAAAAGAAATATCTTCTATATTTTTTGTTTCTTTTCACTTTTTTTTTTTTTTGAATTTGCATAAAGTGGCAAATATAACATATGTAGGAATCAACAAAAAAGTCATCTAAATTATAAAAGCTGTGTCATTTTTAAGTAAAAAAAGATACAATGGTTATAAATTAAAAAAATGAAAACCTTGTTAACGAATTAAAACACGTACTTTTATTAGCTCTATATATTCAAATTTTATAATTTGATTTACAAAAACTATATCGGTACAAATTTATGTATGGTATATGCATGTATAAAGGTATATCAGAAATGGACAATGGAATTATCATGAAATGGCAAACTTAAAACGAAATTAGCAATTTTTCGGTTATTTATGGAAATCTTATTTAAATTCGATATACCCACATACACATACATAAGTATAAATTTGTGGCACAGAAAACATAAACAAAAAAATATATATATGTATAAATAAAAATTTTAATGATAATAAGAAAATAAATTGCAAAAATAAATTAGTAAAAACAAGGTAACTTTTTATAATAATCCTATATGATTAATATTTGTGTTGATATTTTAATGCAATAAAATATTTTGACATTTTATTTAGTTAGGATTAAATTATTGTTAACTAATGACTTATTGAAAAAATTTATTATTTTTATATAGATTATGGATTAAAAATATTAAGCTTTTTTTCAATACAATGAATACCTATACATATATAATATGACAAAAGAAGTTATATATATATTAGACACATATATAGCAATTATTATAAATTACCATATTTATTAAATTATATGATTTTATAAATCTTTTCGCACTTTTTTGAATTAAGTAATTAAATAATTTGAAATATGCGTGTATATGTACATCTTGAATTAAAATAATGTTGCACAAAAATGTGATTAAAAGTATACCTATATATTATTGTTTTTAAGTGCAATCAGTGCAATCTTTATACTTATTACTTTGTTATTACCGTGGAAATTTGTTGTCCTTCGAATTACTCACATATCTAGTGCTATGCTATGCTACGCTATGTATAGTACATGCAATAATATCCATCACATACAAAAATTACCTACCCTTTTTTGTATTTCATTGTTCTTTTTATTTTGAATATAAACACTTTACATTTGATGATAATTTTAAGAAATGAGATTTATAAACATTTTAATTGTATTTTAACAGATTTTTCCACGGGTTATAAAAATATCCTTTTGACGAAAATAATTACATATGTAGCTATGAATATATACTTATAGTACTATACTATACACAGTAAATAACAATACCTTATACATAGGTAGGTATACACACGCAAGTTAAATATGATGAAAAAGCGTGCAAAATTTTTTTCGTCACACTTTTTGCATTTCAAATCTATTTATCATTATACAGACATTATGTGTATGATGACTTTTTGCAATTATATATTATACATATATGGATTTCATATATGACGAACGTTTATCAAAATAAAAGATTTAAATTCTTTTATACCACATAATAGAAAAAAAAATACAAGAATTTAAGGTCACATGTACATATCTACGTATGCGAATACATGGATAGGTAAACACATTTTTCAAATGTTTTAAAGATATATATATGCTTTGTTTTTTCTCTTTCATGTATATACTTATATGTTTTGTCAGGTATTTATATCTATACGAACTAAAATCGAATTAAGGGTACAAAAAAACATTTGAAGAAAAAATATTAAAACAAAAAAGAACAGTTACACCTACTTGCTTTCCACAAATCGATATATTTATCTATACGTTTTAATATGTGGTTTTGTATCTCTTTAAAGATTTGATTTTGAAAAAATGATAACAATAAAACACAAAAAATAAGTCATATATACATAAACTTGACACTTTGATTACCACCTTGATACAAAAGAAGGTTTTGAAGACTGGCTTCTTTTTTTAATGATTTCTCTACAATGTGTCTGATGCGTATAAAGGTATTATATTGTCCAATACAATATATGTATACCTATATGATTATACATTAACAATGAAGAAGATTCCGATGAAATTGATTTAGGATCAAAAATTTTTTCTTAATTTCAGAAAGATAAGTCGGTGTCTTTTAAAATGAGTTACACTATAATTTTGTGTTAGATACCAATACAATACAAATAAATTACCATGTTAATGGTAATTTTAGTTTAATATACCTAACCTATTGAGATATTGATCTGCAAATCAGCTCAATAATTGATAATTGTTCAACGATTATTAGCAATATGTAGGTACGTATTTTCTATACATGCAACATTTAGATATAATACCTAATTGATATGTATACATAACACCTTCAGTGCTTAAAAACTCCACCAATAATGCAAAATATAGAAATACCTACATAAAAGATTATGAATTTTTATTTTGTTACAAAAGGCTGCAGTTGTACATTTTAAAAAAATGAAAAAAAAAATATTCAAAACAATCAAAAAAGACAAAAACAAAACCATTTCAATTTTTTTTATTTTTAGCTTCTCATTCTCAACTCAACTTATTATTGTATAGGTACATATTTATGTACCTATATCCAAACATTTATCCCTACAGATTTATAAAAAATGTAACTCAACCAATAAAAGCACGTAAAACCAGTAGCTATTTCACGTCATCTTTTCATTTTTATATGTACACGTATCACACATGTATAGATTCATTGTAAGCCAAATAAAAAATGAAAGGAAACAGAATATTTCAAGATCTTACAATACAATACAAGATCTACATTCCAATATTCTCCATTGCTTTCAAAATTGTTATGTGAATACCGACATGCAGCACGTAAGAAAGGTAACTCCAATTTATCCCCCTCACACAATATCTATCCTATTTAAAGTGAATACATAGTCGCTAGATGTTTGTACATACATACATATATACATATATACGTACATAAATGTGAACAATCTTGAAATTTTTTACATTTAAAAGAAAATTATATTCTAAGCACATACTTCTGTGATATTTCAAGAATTATTCATGAATGCGTTAGCACGATCTTAATCTTGATTTTGCTTTTCAATTATTCTTGTAAACTAGGTACCTAGGCATATATTTTAAAATTAAACAGAACAATTTACATCAATTAACCTTTTTATGAGTGTCCAATTTTTTCAACTATAACTTCAATGCAAAGTGTTTATAAAAGATACAAAAAAAAATAATTCAGTATAAACATTCTCTTATAATCTCTACCATTCCATATCAAAATGAAATTTTAATAATACAACAAAAAACACGTGAAACCACCATATTTATCCAAAAAATAAAAATGAATTCCATTAAAAAGGAGGTGCTAAAGACCAGTAGCAACTACCTATATATAGTGTACAATCAAATTAGAAAAATACAAAACAAATGCAAAATGATCGTAAATCGTGTTGTGTCATACAAATATGTAATCTAAAGCTATTCAACTTTCTAGTGTACAAGATATTAGTTAGATACACATGTGCTCTTATCTTTTAATTATAATAAAATATTGATATTAATGTTATGTAGGTACATATAAAATACAACAATTCTAACACCACCGCAATACAGAACAAAAAACCGAATGCAGATACTTACATTATAATAATCGTGAATATATGAATGAATGAAAAGAAGGTCGCGTATAGTGCCGCATTCTATATATGTGTTTGTAGTTTGGTGTATACATATGTATGCATTTGTGTATATAAATTAAAAGTTTATTAATTTGTATTACACATACGTACAATAATATGTGATAGAGCTACTGTTTATTTGGTTAAAACCAGTAGCATTCAACGAATATGCATGACAAGCTACTATTGGTTGTTAAACATATAACAAAATGTCAGAATCAATTGAAATAGTTTGTTTTATATATGACACATGTATTATACCTATATATGTATTTAAATATTTTACAATTTTTTTAATTTATTATATTAATTCTTATAAAAACTAAAAATTAGCCTTAATTGTATAATATATAAAATAAACAAAAAATAACAATAATACTGAAAATTAATAAAATTATTTACTTACCAATTTGAATGATTTTAATTGAATGAAAATAATAACTGGATTAAAATACAGACATCTAATATTTTTCGATTTCACTTCGATTTTCTAGAAATTAATCTGTATAGATGTAACGAAATTTTATATTTTTTTAAGCTTGAATTTTTATTAAATATTAATATTTTTATAAAGATTATATGAATTAATTTATTACTTTAAAATAATGAAAAATCAAAAATTTCATGCGGTGAAATGTCTACTTTTCTTTTGTTTTCTTTATTATTCACTGTATATGAATACAATTTTTCTCGACTTTATTTCATATATTATATTTGAAATACAAAATTCCTATTAATACTACCTAATTAATTTTCAATTCATAAAGAATATAATTATATATATTTTTTTTTTTACTTTAATTATTTTATATATTTCCAATAATTTTTTAATTATATATTTTTTCATATAAATTCGGATATTATAATAATTGTATTATAATAATGTATTAATTTAAGAAAAGTATTATTTTATTATAAAATGCTTCCACTTCCGAACGCTTCCGTGCGCCACGATCAACTGAACTAACTGACTGCCAACTTTCTGGGTGCTGACTTCAGTTAACTAAAAACTTTAACAATATATTAAATAAATAAAAAAAAAAAGAAAACTAACATAAATATGTATGTAACATGAGAAAACATTTATTTATATACGTATACAAGTCCATATACAAAAGATACATATATATTAAAAAAAAGAAAAATAAAAACATATATGAGTATGTAAAAATGTGTATGAAAATAAATGAAGAAAAATCATCTTAAAAGGTGACGCATGTATATAATGTACATTACATATAAAATGTATATATGTATATGTATATTAAATATGGTATTGAAGATACCGATATGATAAACTTCTACTTTTATTAAACAAAAAATGCGCTACATTCAAAAGTTTATATACCTACACATAAATTCGATATACATATAGGTATATTTCATAATTATATGGATGCAATGTATACCTGCATACATATAGTGCTCATACACAATTTAAATATCATTTACTGTCTTCTAATCAGTTATCTATTAACTTCTTTAAGTTTTTTTTTCTGATATTATTTTTTAACCACCGTGTGTATATTTTTTAACATAGTATAGATGCTTTATTATGTGTATTTTGATAAATGGCAGATAATTCAAATGTACATATACATATACATACATTCTCATATTTGTATATATCGTTATATATAAAATATTGTATATGAGACGATTAATAAACTTCCAGCTTCCACAATTTCATTTCACATTGAAATAAAAATAAAAAAAATAAAAAAATAAAGATTAACCGATCATTACAAGAGGGCGTTGCAAACAAACACACTTCTTATGCATATAACATTTCTCTGTTACTTCAATAGACGATCGTATCTTTTTTCTTTATCTTGCGTTTTCAACTTAGAATGTATATACTAATAATTATAAAAATATATGTTTTAAAAATGTTCGTATGTAGGTACCTATTATATGTTATACTTATATATGTTACACTATATATTAATACACTCAATATTCAGCTTCTGTACTGCTGCATTTGCTGCTGTAAACAGATGACTAAATTTTCATTACATCTCCTTATATACATAGGTATATATATATATATATATTTACCTATGCCTAAATACATATACATATTTTAAAAAGATTCCTTAAACAATGCATATAGATACAAATACAGGCTGAAATTTGAAATAAAGTGGTCACAATAAAAAAAATTACTGCATACACATACATGTATAATATATACCTCTGTCTCACATATAATAATAATTTTTAAAAATAATCACAACTACATTTACATGCATGTAAAAGTTACTTTTATACCTTTTATATAAGACCATATAAGAAAAATAAAAATAAAAGGTTATAAGTATAAATAAAAGGCATACTTCTGTTCTCTGTTACGAAAATATTGCTTGTAAATGCATGTGTATCTCTACTTTATTCATAGATTTCTTTTTCTTTTGGATAGGCATCTAGCCCATGCACATTGTGCTTCTTATATACCTATACTATTAAATAAACAAACATACTTATCAATACTCGAACAGGATTTAATTCTACAATTGGTATTTTATTAATATTTTCAGCAAATTTCTAAGAAATATCCTTTACATTTTATATAAATTAGGATCTTGATTTTAACAACATAATTAAATTTATAGTGTATCAGTTTCACACGATTATTTAAAACACAATATTCTAAAAGAGATAAAAATACTTTTTAACAAATTAATGCATAGTAATAAGACGTCCAAATTTGCACACATGTCGTTTTACCGTCGCTAATTTTTCATTTTCTTAAGAATGCGTTAAAAGAAAAATGAACCATAGCCTGATCAGCGGTATATCAACCGAAAAGTCGTACATATACCTGTAAGTACAACACATTGTAAGTTAGAGTATATCTGACAAAATTCCAATAAAAATTATAGGTATACCTATACCTATAGTTACATGTGAAAGAAAAAAACTTATAGTTTATACTTCAAAACATTATTTATGCAGGCATTAATGAAGAAAACCATCACAAAGGTAGATATACTATATATTACCATTACCAATACATACTTTATATTATATTCCATTCCTGAAAAATTGTAAATTACTTATACCACAACTTATACTGATGATGTGACACAACAGAAGTCAGATTGAATGCACATATGTAAGTCGACTTTCTGACTTTATTTATATCAGCACTAAACCAAATATATTAAACTGAACTGAGCTATGATGATTTTCATGTATTAAATGAGTATGTGTACTTTATAAAATTTTATACACTTATAAATATCTCCATGCAGAGGTGCATGGTACAAGTAGAAAAAATGTATACCTGTTGGGTTCATTCATTTGAAAACATCAAAGAAATATTTAAAGTATTCGCTGGAAAAGTATTAAACTTGTAATATTCACACACATTTCATATTTGTATGGAATACTTAATATACACATATACATACATATGTGCATCCTATACCATGAAATCATATATAAATAAAGATTAAGCTACAATCTGTATATATTTATACCTACATATAGATAATTCCAGCAGCTTATATACTTTGAACAACTTTGTAGTTGTGCAGTGTGTGCATATGTAACAAATAACAATACTTATAAATTATTTTCCAAAAATTCTGTCATATAGGTAGGTATATTCATATTATATGTATACACCTATATATAGAAATTACGTTATTATATGTATGCACTAATGTAAATTTAATTTAAGATTAAATATTGGTCATCATAACCAATGGTAAATTTTTCATACAAATTATAGAAAAAGATTATTTTAACCTAAAAACATCTATCACTGGTAGCTGCTTGAAATCATGCCCCCCATAGTTGTTTTGTACATGTATAATGTATGAATGAATGCATTTATATTTGAATATCTACATATAAATATTTGAATTAAAACACATATAGACATAAGAAAAACTTATCTTTTCGGAAATAGGTACAAAAAGTTTGGAATATTTTTGTAAATCGAATATTTTCTAGTTACACCCAAACCAAGAAAAATAATATAGGTACAAATATGTATTTACAATTATATTTTATTGATTTTAAAACATACATACATACCTGAATAATTCTAAAAATTTCTGAAGATAATTTAAATTTCAACAGATAAATCTGAATATAGATATGTATGTATGTATAAACCAACTTATTTAGGCTCCACCTTATTGCATGAAACATGAATACAAGCCAAAAATGAATGCTTGATGCGCAAACTCCGCCTGTTTAAGGAATATATGCTTCTTCCAAGTAAAGTAACACATATACCAATATATGTACATACATACATACATACATATATACATGTAGAATTTTTAAAAACTGGGGAGACAAAGCTCTAATACAAGAAATGTATATTGATGAGTTTGTATGTGATTTAACAAGATATGGTTAATTCATTTCATTATGTCGTTTTATTAGGCTACTGGTTTTACTCCATTTTTTTCCACTTTGGAGCATTTTGTAGATGTGTGGCATGTTCTTCATCTTAATTATATGTGTTCATAATATATCCATACATATGTATAATAAACGTTACGTAGGTATGTATATTTTATTCTCTGTACTGTAGATATATTATAAATACATTTTAATATAAATTGGAACGTTTTTATGCAATGGCTACCGGTATTACACCTTCTTTTTTGAATGAAGCTTCATAAATTACTGGGTTAGTTTTTAATTTGTTTTTAAACAATTTTCTTCATTACATATGATTTTTTACATATGATTTTCTAATTATTTAGACAGGATAAAATAGGTATATTACATATAAAATTTCGTGTAGGTACGTATAGTTTTGTTTTTTTTTGTATCTACATATCCATACGTATATGTACATATACCTAAATTTATTTCATATATATGTAGATATACATACATGAATATTCATACCATATACGCATTCATATACATACATATGTATATATGTATATGTAAAATATCTATACGTATTATAGGTACATCAAATCTCAGATCAGATGTATACAATCGTGCCTACAATGAACATACATATTTCACTTGATCATGTAGGTAGGTGTGCTTTTTAGAGCTTTTTAATAGTTTTTTGACACCAGTTTTTTTCTAAATCTTCTTATTACATTTTATTGCTACTTGATAATGATCTATTCGTTAACCAAAAAATTATGAAGAAGCTATATCTGGCTTAAATGTATACCTACATAACTATATATGTATAGAGGTATATATCTATACATTTTTTTCCTTTAAGTTGGTTTTCAAATAGGTATTCCTTTGTAATTCTTTTAATAAAATATGTAATTAGAAACTTAGTTTTTTTAGCTTTTTTCTGTATATGATATGAACACATTAAATACATACATATGTATATGTACATATATAGGTGCCTACCTACATATACGTACGTATATCACATATGCTTAAAATACTTAATAATCTATAGGTATAGGTATATAGGTACCTACATAGTTTTAAATAATATTACTTGATAAATTCATTTTATTTATATTGATCATAAAGACACAGTTATCTTTAATGAGCTTATTTGTTTCCTTTAATATTTTGTTATATTATATTATTGTCAGCAGATAGCTTTATAACATATATACATACATACCATATACATATGTATATATATGGATACCTGTATACTTATATCAATAAAAATAAATTATTTGGCATTAATAAAAATGATGAGATTGATTTCAAAATAACACATATACATACATATAGTTACATATATACAAAACATGTGTATATTTATTTATGAATTTAAATTTTTAAAAATTGAGTAGTTTTTTGTCAGCATTTTATTTTAGTTATATTATTTTTATTTTTCTGTTTTTTGTCGTATAATGACTTTTAAATCAATTATATTGTAGATACAGATGTATAAAAACGTCTAAATTATTTATAGGTATAGGTATATCTCTGTATTTAATCATTTCACATTTGTTTTGTCTATTATTATATGATTGAGTGTGAACAAATGAAATAATTAAATTATATAAGTAGGTGCCTTTCAACATTTCAAATTTTGCTTTATTATGTACATACATACATAATATACCTCATAAATATGTATGTACATATATGATGGTATATATATATGTATATCTTCTAATGTCTTCAAATTTTTCTTGGAACTTTTAATATTAAATAACAAAAAATTGAATTAATAAAAGATAAAAAAGTGAATGACTCGTATCATATTTTTATATAGTAAATGTATGATTGTTGATGTAAATATAACGTAATATATATATCTAAAAAAAAAAAAACGGAATCTGTATGTCTATATCTTATATATATACATATAAATGTACATATGTACATGTGTACATCTATATACATATATATAGGTATATTTATAACTTAATTTATTATATGTGTTTTATATAAGTCCTTGATTGTTTGGGTGGCATAGAAGTTTTTGATAGTTACCATTTATTTTATTAGATGTATTAACTTCTTTATACTACTTCTGGTTTTTTCAATGACATTATTAAAAAGTCTAACAAAATATCTATAGTCATTTTTTTATTAATATAAATAAAATATGAGAATTACGTTTTTATATATGTACCTACATATATTGAGAAGTAAAATTTTAAAATTTATTAAACCAGATATTTAGTTACTCATCCATATATGTACATATGTTCGTATGCTATCATATTATATATGGATGTATAAAAATAGTAAAAAAATTACAAATTTTTAGGACATTTTGAATACTAATCAACATAAAACTGTATAAAAAAATATAAAAAACTGTTAAACTGGTACTTATACCTAATAAATAAAAATGAGACACAAGAACCAAATGCATTTTCTCCAAATCTAACTAAATTACCAGGATAATTTGAGGTTTTTTATATTAAACAAAATCTTTAAAAATTGTTAAAATATTTTAAATCCATTTCTGATAAGTTAAATGTGGTTAAATTCAAAATTGAATCATTACACCACATATCTATATAATATAAATTTTAGCTTTATATTATATGGTGATAATACCTAATTTGATAAGTATGACACAGTCGTAATTAGATACAAGCAATTCAACAATCGGCCATACCAAGCTTTAGATCCTTATCATAAATGAATGGACCAAAGAAAGACCTGCCACTTATAATTTTAATTAGAAAAAATTTATTTTTCACAATTTCATTTCTAATTTTTTTTTTATTATGCACACTACTGCCAAAAAATTTAAATAATGTAAATAAAGGTGAGAAGACGTTAAAGTATTATAGACGTTATAGACGTATATAGACGTTAAAGGAGCACCAAACTAGGTAGGTATATTTAAAAAATTTAATCAAAAGTATTTGTGTTAGATTATGTTTATGTATATATGCAGGTGTATTATGTATAAGGGTATATAGCTTTTGTCATATGTCGTTTGATATATAGGTATGTATATATGTACGTATATAATAGGTATATACTTATAGTTATAACATTAAAAAAAATACAAAATTCAAAGTACAGAATAAAAAAATAAAATTAAGTTCATTAGTGTATACCTATAAATACGTACGTATACATGTAGTTATGTAAAAAATAAAAAACCGTGAGAATACTTCTACTTTCACATCAAATCATAATCGCCGTTTCTTTCTTATATCCGTCAATCAGGGGTGCAATGTGATTTATTCTTCAGATGCTCGTAATTGTAATGTACATCCATATATATTGTATATGAGTATACCTATTAGTATACAAAAAAAAATAATGCTGAAATGAAATTACTGTTGATTGCAGTTACTGTCCAGTAACATTTTTGATTGCTATCTAGATTGCGGACTTGATATAAAACGATTTGTATACAATTTACCATTTAGGCTCTATAAATGATATTGTACAATTTTATGTATACATATGTATGTATTATATATATGAATACCTATGTATGTAATATTCTACATACCTTTACCTATAGTTACAATACCATATAATACAGAAACAATTATTCAACAGTTTTCTATCTTTTTGGTACATGAATATATGGTTATTTATGTATAAATGCACTGCAAACATTTTCGAATAATTTCGTACAGTTATTGTATATATCTGTATATGTATAGGTATATATTTACAAAACATTAAAGATAAAATTACTTTGGATTGTTCAAGAAAAAAATAATAATATAATAAAATAAAAAGACGATCGTGCATGTCGGAAATATTTCTTACTACTTTTAGCTACATTCAATACTTTTTCTTTTTTTTAAATAAAAAAATTCAGTATAGGCCACGTTTTTTCAGTTGATTCAGTTATTTGTACAAAAAATGCCCTAAGGTGATTTAAATGCGCATATATGTACATATGAGCATATACTGTAAAATGATTATAAAATTTAAACTTAAAAGTTTGTAATCTCTAACAAAGTCGGATTTCTCACAGGAACAGGAATATAATAACATGATTTATATTATTAATGGAATATGGGAATACGTGTATATTTTGAAGAGCGAGAAAATTTATATAAATAATAAAAATTAAACAAATTTAGTTCTATTATTCCGCATACCTCTAATGAGTCTAATGACTAAAATATTATAAAATGAATTTCATTATTGTTGACACTATAAAGATGTTATAAACTCTTTTTAAATGCCAAAAAGTGAATACAAAATATTTAAAAACAAGTAAAATAAATTGGAGCCTTACATAAACGAAACCAATTTTTTCATAATATGTAGGTATATATGTACGTTACATGCATATACATACAAAAAAATCATCGAATTAAAATCAAAATTTTTTCATATAATATACATACATATGTATATACAATACATGTATATACCTAACCCTAAGTGTTTGTCTGTGCCTCTAGAAAACTAATTTTGTACTATACGCAAACTACAACAACATAGAATATTTATTATAAATACAATAAATACGATTAAGAAGACCAGAAAATATACATATTATTGTGTATTGTCCTCGTCATCATCATCACCGTCACTATCTTCCAGTATATCCATGTTTTTTTACAAAAATCGGCTAAGTTTTTTTCAATTCTCTAAATGATTATACGTGCATTTACGTACGCATCTACATACATACATAAACTTAAAAAACACTATAAATAGGTATATATCAACCAATCCAGTACACAAAAATATACCAAAAACTTCTTTAAAGTTTAAAGTCTTGCTTACTAAGTATATACATATATCCATATTATGTATATATACATATGTAAGTGCATATCTATATGCATATAGTTATATGAACGTCATTATACTTATATTAATAGATATATGTATGTACAATCAAACGTGTATATATATAACCAAAGATACCGTGGGAATTGAACAGTAGTAACTTTTCTTTACCCCTGTTAAATCTACCATTTTTATTTCTCTTTTATTATTTTGTATAGCGCTTCAAGTTGTGTGATATATCGTACTCGTATACATACACATATATTATAATATTAATTCATTCGATTTTCTTACAAAAGTATGTATATGTGCAAGCAACATATATTAATATATATAGATATGAAACACAAACCAACACACAATCCTCCTCGGGCAAGATTCTCATCTATATGTATACATACATATATAGGTATACATATATGTATGTAATTTATTTCTGTATTAATAATGGGTAGCACACATACAAATGCAATACAAAAAATATACATACACGTATAAAAAAGAAGAAAAGCTGTTAGCTCCAATATTGGGCTCTCCACCAAATATTTATAAAGTAGGTATAGGTATAGGTACATATTTTTTGATTTACCAAAGCAGTGTGCTATGTAATCTAATAAAAATCTTCATTAAATCAATACAACTGTATCAAGATCACGTTAGAAATCCAGAAGATGATTTTGCACATACATGCAATAACGTCTTGATCAAACTTTGATCAAGCATTTCTTCTGATGTGTAATGTAGATACATGTATATATGTATGTATGTATGTACATTCATACGCGCATATCAATACTTTTTTAATCAAAAAATTATTGAATGAATGAATGAATACAGGACACAGGAAGTAAGAAATATATACTTATATGAATGTACATTTTTTTTTCTTTTACATTTTAATGTACAAGAAAAAATGACTAAAAACTATGGTAAAATAAATAATCATATTAAGCTTTTCTTTCAATATTCAAAATTCAAAAGTAACGAGTTTATGTGTGCTGAGCTTTATACATCATCAGATATTTGATATACATATGTATATGTATGTATGTATATGTAAAAACAATCGTATTGCATTTCGACATATGTGGCTTGTGTATTCCTATAAAGGCGGAGATTTAAATCCCCAAGATGCCCAAAGATGATCACTTTGTTTTGTATGTGGATACATCACTATACACAAATACATATAATTATGTGCCTATAAGGGGGATGTCGATGTCTTAAATGAATCTTATTTTTTTTTTATAAAAATTGTTTTCTGTTATACATGCATAGCTCCACCTATGTAAATATTTTCCATATTTTTTATAAAATTCAATCATGCATTTTTGCAATATTTCATTACGAATATATTGAAACAAATTAATTTTCTAGAATGAAATGTTCAAAAATTATCAAAATTTTATATGGTCATATTACTTTGTGATTTTTATTTAACCTTTGTTATTTTATTTGTTTCCTTAAAATAAACATTATAATAGATATGAATGTATCGGTATGTGATACTTTTATTTATCTAATGATCATGCACTTGATCTTTCTAAATAAAAATAATTTTATTTATTTAGTCATTATATTATCATATTATTTATTTATACATTTGTATTTTTTCTAAATAAAAAAAAAAGTTAAACTTTGTCAGTCTTAATTAAAATGTAAACATCAAGTATACCTATATGTAAAGTATTTTTTTCTGTTTTAAACAAATCCAACTGATAAGAAAATTCAACGCAAACACGTATGTGTGTACTCATTCGCATATTTATGCTTCACTGTTGCATAACGCATGTCTTTTGATTACATACACACAGGTATCCTTAACATTTTTCAGTATGTAAATGCGATTATAAGATATAGGTACCTTAAATAACAGTTTTAAATGTGTACGTATATACATACATATATGCTTTAATTCATGTATGTATACCTATTTTTAAAATATTTCAACTAATAATAAACGTAACATTATTCATCACCTTTTTGACATGATCATATATTTTTTGATATAAGCATACATGGCACATTGTACTCAAATCGAATATTTTTCATTTTTATTTAATAGTTGCTAAAATGAGAACCCGCTTTAGAATATTCTTCTTTTATATAAATATTATGTTTATTCCATAGATATATAGACATATGTAAGTATATACATAAAAAAACTAAACCAATATAACAACAAATGCATATCGCTATTTAGAAAAAAAAGGACACAATGCGCGAACATAAATTTCTTTCTTATCTTTACTTTTTCTAAAAAGACGTTAAATATGTGGCTTCTCATTTCAAATAGTATCTTATGTACATTAATTTATATTAGTCCATATATACTTGTATATGTATATGTACATACATATATATGTATATCTTACATTGTTATATTATTAAGTCATTTTATTTATTTATTTGTTTTTTTTTTTTGTTTGTTTTCTACGTACCGTGGCCCATGGGCATATATACCTATGAACATATTTTTTGTTTTCTATATACAATTTTTTAAATTTGTCGTGTACATAAATAGTAAGATCAATTCTTTTGATAAAAGAAAGAAACATCACTTGTAAAGTGAAGACCCACCAAGATCATCCATATTATAGATGATTGTTGCCACTCGCACATATACTGATCAGATTATTAGATAATTCACATTTTTTTGGTAAATATCTTTTAAATTTTATAATGTATATATCTTTATACAAAGGTGACATAATGATGATAAGTTCATCAAAAGGTGTTGTTTAAATTAATTGACTTAAATTATTCACATGGGTACATACAAATTTTTGTTTCCGGAAAAAATATTTTTTTAAAATTCTTATATACGCACATACAAACCTGTACTGTATCAAATTAGTCAAATGTACATAGTCATATTTTTGATAGTCACACCTTTTGATAAACATTGAACAAATGGAAAAATGCTTTTAATAATATTTAAATCTATAACTAAAAACCAAGATACAGTATTACAAACCATATTTCATTAATGAATACTTAACTCCTCAATGACGAAGGCATATTTTATTAAAAAATTTTTTATCATATGAACAAAAAAAAAGCCAAATTTAAGAGAAATAAAAATGTTTTTTTAAATGATCAAATTTGTTTTTAATAGAAAATTAACTTTTATCTACAATGTAATTGTACAGGTATACATATAAAATTTTATTCCGTTTCTTCATTACTATTTTCCACTATTAATGTTTCTTCATTAACACTTTTAATACTGTTATCATTATCATCATCACTTGTATTCCAATCATACTTTAATTTAATTTTATTATTTTTATAAAATGGAATCCATTTTCTTCCATTCGGATCTGTATAATTTAATTCATGTAATTCACCATTTTTATTATTAATATTTTCAAAATTTCCATTTAAATAAGATTTATCTGGAAAATAAAAGGTTCCAATCGTAAATTTACATGTTTCTGAATTAATTTCACCAATATAATATGATTGATCTGGATAATTAATTTCAATTTTTCCAATTATTTTATCATTTTCCCATTGTCCATTAAAGCATACATTATTATAAGTTTTATAAATTCCTTTACCATGACGAAAAATTGATTTATCTAAAATATTTGCAAAATATTCTCCTTCATATGTATCACCATTTGGAAATGAAAAATTTTTTAAACCAAAAATTTTATATTCTTCATTTTTTGTTTGAGATTGTGAAAATTGCTTTTTCATGATTTCTTTATATTTTGCCACTTTTTTATTGTTGACAATTAAATCGAACGTATTTAATACATTCATACATTTTACCCATTCTACGATTATATGGTTGAAGTTTAAAAATTTAAATTCAAATTTTACGCTTACATCGAATTTTAAATCTCATTTTAATGTAAAGTACGAGTACATATGTTTCTGTACATAATGAAAATGTAATTTTCTCTATAAAAATGAAAATAAAATATAATAATATAATAGAATGATATACTATTTATAATATATAGAATGATTACTATTTTAAGGACAATAGGGAATTAATTGTATTAACAATCGTATTTTCATGATCACGATCTATGATGAACACACCTCTTTTATAAATAGTTTTTTCTTCTTTCTTAGACCAGACATATACAGTGCCGGACACTTGATTACCCTCACTTAGAATTTTTTGAATTTGTTTAATTTTTCCCATACATTCTGAAAACTAATGATGGATTTTTTTGATTTAATCCATTTTCGAACATTTCGGGCGAAAAAATTTCAGAATTTGGAAAAATACCAATAATTATTCAAGTTTATAAAAAATTTACCTTCAAGCAGAAGGACACTTGTTTACCCTCACCCATTTTATTGAGTTAAAGGGTTAAAATAAACGGGATGTTTGAATGTTTTTTTTTTATTTCTAATATTTTATTGAGCTACCTTCCCATTCCATAAATTTTAATAAACTTTTGGGTATAAAAAATGGGTAATTTTGGGTAATTTCAATGGGATTTCACGCCAAGCGTTTAAAACTGCTGTCGCCAGTTCTTGCTTGGCGTAAACGTGTCCCATTAGCGTAAACGTGTCGAGAAAGGTAATCCCATACGTTTTCAATGATATTGAGGTCGGGCGATAACTCAGGACACCCAAGGATATCAATTTTGTTCGTTGAAAATAAGAGTTTTTCTCTTTCAGCTGCGTGAATTGAACCATTATCTTGTTGAAACACCCAATGCTGACCTTCAAAAATGTTGTTCATTTTAACAATTTCATTATCTGAAAGTTCTAAGTACTTTCCAGAATTTTGTCGGCCTTTTGAAACGACAAAATCCACAATCCCATAGTACGAAATTTCACCCTATACCATTATTGACCCGAGAGCACTATGTGGCCTGACCAGATATGGTCCAGACCTTTTCTAAGATAAAATTATTATTATTTTCATGATTTTAGAAAAGAAGAACCGTGTCTGGTCAAGCCACATAGTGCTCTTGGGTCAGTAATGGTATAGGGTGAAATTTCATATTATGGGATTGTGGATTTTGTCGTTTTAGTAGGCCGACAAAATTCTGGAAAGTACTTAGAACTTTCAGATAATGAAATTGTTAAAATGAACAACATTTTTGAAGGTCAGCATTGGGTGTTTCAACAAGATAATGGTTCAATTCACGCAGCTGAAAGAGAAAAACTCTTATTTTCAACGAACAAAATTGATATCCTTGGGTGTCCTGAGTTATCGCCCGACCTCAATATCATTGAAAACGTATGGGATTACCTTTCTCGACACGTTTACGCTAATGGGACACGTTTACGCCAAGCAAGAACTGGCGACAGCAGTTTTAAACGCTTGGCGTGAAATCCCATTGAAATTACCCAAAATTACCCATTTTTTATACCCAAAAGTTTATTAAAATTTATGGAATGGGAAGGTAGCTCAATAAAATATTAGAAATAAAAAAAAAAACATTCAAACATCCCGTTTATTTTAACCCTTTAACTCAATAAAATGGGTGAGGGTAAACAAGTGTCCTTCTGCTTGAAGGTAAATTTTTTATAAACTTGAATAATTATTGGTATTTTTCCAAATTCTGAAATTTTTTCGCCCGAAATGTTCGAAAATGGATTAAATCAAAAAAATCCATCATTAGTTTTCAGAATGTATGGGAAAAATTAAACAAATTCAAAAAATTCTAAGTGAGGGTAATCAAGTGTCCGGCACTGTATGTAGAGCTGTATGCAAATATTAAAAAATCCACTAAGTCCATGTAATGTGCATACGAATTTCTTATATACATATGAAATAAATAATATGCATTCATATATTGTGTTTATGTTTATGACAAGATAATAATGATCATAACATGAATATATTAAAGTTCTTTCACCACCTTCAATTATTCTCATTCTTCATTATTATTATCATCTGTTCTTTATATCTTATCTAAAGTAATTCTTTATAGTTTTTATTATCAGGTGCACTTGTATAAAAAAATGATCAAAAATCAAACGAAATCAAGTTCTGAAAAAAAAAAACGTTTACATGTATATATGTACATATGTGTGTACATGATCACTGTTCATCATAATTTATTGTACATGTACTACATGTGTATATATTATTGTATTATAGCATTATAGATGCACAAAGATATTATCCTGCATCATCATTTTCATTTCTTTCCATTAGGTATTATTATCTGGATATTAATTTTTGCATTTAAGGTGTGGCGTATTGTATTTTGATTTTTTTCTGTTTTATTAATTTTTTCTTCAATACTTATATGTTTGTGTAAATTTTTGTTCTTAACTTTGTATTATTAGTATTTTTTTTATAAATGCAAATCAAGTCATCAATAAAAAGGTGTATCTCAATATATCCTTTTTAATGAACACAGGAAAAAGATATATGTATATTTATATAGATACTTTTCATTTTTTTTTTTTAGGTTTGTCTATATTCCTTATAGATATATATTTATGTACATATATATGTACCATTCACTTAACAAATTTAGTTTATTACTGACTTATTTAGGTATAAGTTGTACGTATATGTGTATATAACTAATATGTTATTGTTGCGATTATATTTAATTGATGTGTATATTAACCTTTGTGAAAATGTTGGGAAATTATAAAATTTTGTAACTATTTTCCGTATGAATAAAAGCAATTAATGAATGACGAATTTCAAATAATGTTAAAGTCCAAATTTGGCTAATTATGAACTATACTAAAAATAAAAAAAACTGTTGATCAAGCAAAATTCTTTCAAGTTATCCACGGTTTTAACTAGAGATGTATATTATACAAATAGTAGATATTCCCTTTACTATACATACATACATATATGTTACTTTCCATAATCATAATATTATGATAAAAAAGAAGAAAATATCTCATGTTTTTCGAAAAAACAACAAGTATATATTAAATCTACTATAATGCATGTTGTATAGTGTATACCTATGTTATAAAAGCATGTGTTGCTCATTAAATGAGATATAAAATCAAATAATATTAAATATAAAACGAAATATGTACATATATATTGTTTTATCACACAAAATAATAAAAATCATTATGGATTTTATTAATATTTCATATAGGTAAAATTATATTCACCTAAGTATGTACATATACATACATCACACGGCATACATCATATGAATATGTATAGTTTTTAATATTTAATTTTGCAAAAATTTTTATTATATCATAGTGTGATATTAACCGCAAAATTAAAAATTTAAAAATGTTGTATACATGTACGTAAGGGAAAAAGTCCAAATACAAAATAATAATAATAAAAAAAACATTATGAAATTTTGACATTAATCAATGATTTATTGATTGTGGGTTTTAATTACATATAACAACATGTTGTAGATTTTATAATTAAACAATGAATAGGATTCTTATTGTACGTTTATAATGTTTGCATAAAAAAAAATGTATACAATTTTCATTAGAAATTCAAATAATATATACACTGTGTTTTTATTTTTGTTTTTGGCCATATAAAGGATTTCATTTTTGTTTTTATTTAAAGGAAAAACACTGTTGGGGTTCTTTTGATGAAATGCTTCTGAATATCAAAGTCATTAAAATCTATTTGTACATAAAATAAGCTTTGTTATATTAAATATTATAAATATGTTATTTATTATAGTATTTTAATTCCCGTGAGAAATGAATTTTGTAACAATGGTACATGGGTTTATATTAATGTATATATAATATTGATTTGAAACCAAATAATAATTTAAATTTATGAACCATGTACAAATATTTAGGTTGATTTGATTGAATTTTTGTTTATTTTTATATTACAAATACCTATTTAATGAGAAAGATATCTAGGAAATAAATAAATTCCATTATGTTAAATATTGTACATACATGTAAGGTGCTGAGAGGTAGCACAGTGATATGGGACTTTTGGTATTTTTATATACATATGCGTAGGTGTATGTACAAAAACTGTGATGTATCCTTTTAATTTTCGTTCTTTTTTTAATTTTTTTTTTTTTCAGTTTTTGAAATATCTGATTTTTTTTTATTTTGGATATATGGAGTTTGAAATTTGAAATGATATCATTTTTTTTTTTTGAAAAGCTTGCATAATTTGAATTTCAAATTGAGAATAACCGACATTTATCACAGTACTTAACCGTAATTTAGCTTATATATTAACCAACTAAGTGTACATACATATGTCACATATGTGTTTATGTATGCATAAAAATAACCCGATTCTGATAAGATCCACCTGTTCTTATTACTTATTTTAAACATCTGATTATTGTCATTTCTGTGTGTTTTTGTTGTTTTGTTTATTATCATTTTTGTAGAAAACATGTGTATTTAATACAGATTTGGTATATTGCATACATACAGTATAGTGTACATAAACATGTCATGTCGCACATGTATAGTAGAAATAAAACAAAAAATGATAAACTGACAATTGATTATAATATTTATATGGCATAACTGATTAAATTTTCTTCAATTTCTTTTTTTTTCTCTTCTCTATTTGACCTATCTGAACGTGAAAAAGGTCGCTGAATTGTGAAGATTATTAGTCTTCACAGGAATTTAAAAAAAAAAAGATACTTTTAATTAAATTTAAATAAATTTTACATATTTTACTAATTGGTGTATAATTCAGTTATTAACATATTTTTTTTTTTTTTAAATAAAGTAAAAGTAATTTTCTAAAATTTTATTAACCGGTATTTGAAAAGAATTGAATAGAAAAAAAAATGTTTCGAACAATTGTAACAGTACGAAATGAAGCCTTATTGCGTGGAACATTTCGAAGGGCCATCAAAAGTGATGGTATTGTACGTGCTTTTACTACCCAAACAATTAAGAAAATTCATTTAAATAGGTGAGATATAATTGTGTACATTACAAAAAGGATTTCATCCAAATTTTTATAATGTAAAATTGAATAATCGACATACATAAGTGCACTTTATAAAAATTTAAGGTTAGAAATGTTGTGTAATCGTTGCTCTTCAATTGCATTACATTGTTGTTAAAGAAGGAGAAATGTCAAAATAAAAATGCAACAGAAGTGCAAGTGCAATGAAATATTTTTAAAAAATGTATGGGTATTGGGTACTGGAATTCACATTTATTTATTTATGATTCTATTTTTATAATTTTACGTTTATAATTTTAATAAATATGAATTGAAGTACATATGTATAGTGATTGCACATTTCGTGTCTTTACTACACTTTACCGTGAAGTGTACTGCATACATACGTTACAGCTGGTTACAGCACAATCATAAAAGACTATTGTAGATTTGTAGATAAGTGTTGTATGATGTATCGTATGTACATATGTAGGATGAATGGATGATTGATAACATGTGACGTGATGTTAAGCAAATAAAAGAAAATTAGAAATAAAAGTAGAATTTGTTGTTGCGACGACAACACAACAAGTTTACACAGCATAAACACGCGACATAGGCATGAACTTGAAAGGCTTTTTTTCAATTAAAAATTAAATAACGTGAAATTGTATGTGTGTATACATGTATATGTACACACGGTTTTAAAGATCGCGATGAATGAGATAATGAAATTACATGCACACATTTACGTGTATAGATACGTGATTTATTAATAATGACATTAAAAAAATGCGTTATGTATTTTTTTTTAAATTTTAGTTTTACAGAAATTTTAATTTGTGTTTGATTTTATTTTTAGACTTTCACAAAATAATTCGAATCCAATAAAAAGTACATCAATATGGAATACAAATTTTTGTCGTATGTATTCCGATTATCCTTCTCATATAAAAGTAACACTGCCAGCCTTATCACCTACCATGGAACAAGGTACAATAGTTAGTTGGGAGAAGAAAGAAGGCGACAAATTAAATGAAGGTGAGATTAACGTAAATTGAAAAAAAAAAAATTTGAGAATTGTAAAAATTTATATTTAATTTATTTTAGGCGACCTTTTGGCTGAAATCGAAACCGATAAAGCCACAATGGGTTTCGAAACACCTGAAGAAGGTTATTTAGCTAAAATTCTCGTTCCAGCTGGTACAAAAGATATTCCTATTGGCAAACTGTTATGTATTATTGTTGAAAGTCAAGAAGATGTTGCCAAATTTAAAGACTTCAAAGATGATAGTCCAGCACCAGCCAAATCAGCAGCATCAGAAGCTCCTGCCGCTGCTGCTCCTGCACCAGCTACACCGCCGCCACCACCACCACCAGTAGCAGCTGCTCCACCACCACCAAGTGCTCCAAGACCTATGACAGCAGTAGAACAACGAGGACCACGTGTGTATGCTAGTCCAATGGCAAAAAAACTAGCAGAGGCTCAACAATTACGATTAGAAGGTTTGTAAAATCTATGCATGTGATGTATGCATACTTACATATGTGAATGATTAATGAAAGTTATTGTGATTAACTTTACACTTCTGTTTAAAATTTTCTTATGTTAGGGCGTGGTAGTGGTATTTTTGGCTCAATTAAATCCGAAGATCTTGCAGGTTTAAGTCCAGCTGGCTCACCTGCAGCAGCTGAAGCAGTACCTAGACCACCACCAGGTGGATATATTGATATACCAGTGTCAAATATTCGAGGAGTTATAGCAAAACGGCTATTAGAATCAAAAACAACAATTCCACATTATTATTTGACGGTGGAATGCCAAGTTGACAAAGTAAGTAGATTTTTAAGCTACAAAATTTTGAAGAAAATATTTAAAATTTTAAAAATTTATTGTAGCTGTTAGCGCTTAGAGCAAGAGTAAATAAAAAATATGAGAAAAAAGGCATTAAGGTATCCGTTAATGATTTCATTGTAAAAGCGACTGCAGCGGCATGTAGAAAAGTACCAGAGACAAATTCATATTGGATGGGAACTGTAATTAGACAGTATGTGATTATAATTAATTGTTACTGCGACTATTGGATAATTTATTTTTCTTTCTACATAGATTTGATAATGTTGATGTATCGGTTGCTGTCTCAACTGATCGTGGCTTAATAACTCCAATAGTTTTCAATGCAAATAGTAAAGGTGTTACCGAAATTTCAAGTGATATAAAATCATTGGCGGCTAAAGCAAGAGAAAATAAGTTACAACCGCATGAATTCCAAGGCGGTACTGTTAGTGTATCTAATTTAGGAATGTTCGGTAAAGCATTGTAATTTTAATTCATGAAAAATATATTTTTACTTTTATATTTGTATTTTGAAGGTATAACTAACTTTTGTGCAGTTATAAATCCCCCACAATCATGTATCCTAGCCGTAGGCACTACTGAAAAGAAACTCGTTTTGGATCCAGATAACATAAAAGGGTAAGTATTATTTTAGAATTTATTTGTGGAATAGTAATTTTTTAATAAAAATTTATTTATAGTTTTAAAGAAGTAAACGTTATAAAAGTCACATTAAGTTGTGATCATCGAACTGTCGATGGTGCTGTTGGTGCCAGGTGGTTAGAACATTTCCGTGAATTTATTGAAGATCCAGAAACGATGATCATTTAAATTTTAAACAAGATGAAATGAACTAAGTGAAAAATCACCAAATCATTCACCGCCATACATGTATATACATACATTTGTTTTCCCCTTAAGAACTGAAGAGAAAAAATAAATAACGAAAACGAATTTTTGTTTTTTAATACGTACATATATATGAATAGCAAGTATCTTTTCAACAGATATTAAAAATCCAATTACATAATTGTAGTGTCATATTAATTTTATTTGTATTTGTCTCAAAAAATTAGAAAAACTAAAACAAACATATTTACATTTAATTTGTAATTTACATAAATTATGTATATCAAAGAAAAGATATCTTTATAGAATAATTGAGAAAATTTATAAAAATTTTATCTAATCAAATTAAGGCTGTTTAATTGAGACAATATACAAAAGCAAAAAAAAAAAAAAAAATTCATATATGAAAAATTTAGTGTTTAATTGGCTTTATATATAATGTAATTTTCTTCATTTTGTAAATTTATACCTTATATGTAAATTAATAATGATTATTCATAATTCGTTATATTCGTTGGTGAAAAATAAGAATAGAAAAATTTTTTTCCATTAGTCAATGAATTATTCTATTTAATATATAAATAGGATAAGATTTATTATGTATGTAAATTTTTTTGTTCTTGCTTCCCAAATTTATTGCTTATAAATTGTAATTGATATATGTAATTTATTATTGGTATAAGATAGTGCAAATTGAAAAAAAAAAAGAATTATAAATAATATTTCTACAAAAATATCTTATCTTAGTGAAGAAAACATAAGAATTTATTTAATTGAAAGAAAAAATTGTACAATATTGAAATTTAAATAAAATAAAAAAATATGTCTATTTAATAATTTCTTTGTTTTTGTTTATTAAGGTGTT
Source organism: Anthrax anthrax (assembly GCA_963971155.1). Taxonomy (NCBI): domain Eukaryota; kingdom Metazoa; phylum Arthropoda; class Insecta; order Diptera; family Bombyliidae; genus Anthrax; species Anthrax anthrax. Next base: position 28,662,485 of record OZ020119.1, read on the forward strand.
TTAAGTTTGAGCTTTTAATATTAAAATTTTTGGTAAATACCCGCTGAATTGATTAACAATTATAAGAAAACAGGGATATTCTTGAAAAAATTATCAGTCGGATTTCGAGTATTTCATACAAACGAAATGAAAATGTTTTCTACTTTTTCTCAGGAATACTTATAATAAATAAAAAGAAATTTACACAAAGTTAAATTAATTTTTGATTTTTATTTCAATTTTAATTTATTTTAATCTGAATTAAACAGATTTTAGTATAAAATTTATAATTTTTTATTTTGGGATTTTCTTTTTTTTTTTATAAAAAGCAGTTTTTGACTTAAATGCTTAAATATAGTAATGAATTAACAAAAATTTATTTCAATATATCCGTATTATTTTTTTCTTGTGATTTAAAATTTAAAACACTCATTATTTTATTTCAAAATAATTTTATAACATAATTTTAACAAAACACAACTGATATTTCAACAAAAAGATAAAGTATTTTTAAAAAAATACGTCAAATTTAATTAAATTTTAAATAAACGAAAAAAATGTAAAAAATAAGGGGAAAAAATTAAGTTTTTTTTTTATGATTAAGATTCCTTTTTTTGATTTGCTTGCTTTTCGAAATATATTTTTATTTTTCACGTTTGTAAACTAAAATAAAGTACATATATTGATTATCTTTGAAAAAAATTCAGGATTTTTTTTTTATTAATTTTTTAATGATTTTTTTTTTAAACTCGTATCACGTTTTTATGCATCTAAATCATTAACAAATAAGACTTCACGATTCCTTAATCCAGCCTCAGATATTGTTTTATGTTGTGGGCTAGTTTTGGTATAAAGAACCCTTTTTGGAAAGTTTGTAGTTATTTCGAATGTATCAGGTGATGCCGGATGGCAAAATACATAATTATAGACATCCTGGAAAAAAAGTTACTTTAGTTTGAAAAGAAAATCAAAATGTAATTTGACTTTAAATTAAGCATACAATTAATGAGTCTGTATTTAGGAACCGTCTTTCAATGCGTGCTCCATTTGGAAGCTTGAACACAACACTAATTGAATTCGGTATATCTGGTGGAGGTTCTGAAGGCACTCTGCTTGCTAATTCTATTTTAAGTCTAGCAATATTCTAAAAAACGAAATAAATAAATAAGTAAATAAGTAAATTACATAAAATGAGAGAAAATTGGGTTTTAATTTTTTAATAAAAATGTTTACATCTTTTTTTTCTTGTTCAGCTCTTTTTGCTTCCTCTTCAGCTTGTTGCGCTCGTAATTGTTGCTCTCGTTGTTCTTGTTTTTTTCGTTCTTTTTCTTGATCGGCACGTAATGATTGTTCATAAGCTTCATCTTGTTGTTGTCGTAAACTTTGTGTTAGACTACGTTCTAAACGTTCTGATCGAGCTTGATTTAACCACATTTCATTGTCATTAACAACCACTTGTAAACGTCGCATTAATTCTTCTGGCGTACAATCACCTTCCATACGACCCATTATAACCATTTTATTAGCCCGTAAACCAACTAATACCATTATAGGATAAGTTCGGGCATTTATTGAATGTGATACACGATAACCTTCTGGTGAGGATATATCACAGCCCCAAAGTAACATATTACGATTAATATATTCAATAACTGTTTGATCAGATAATGTTTGATTACAAAATGTTTGTACATCTTGTTGATTAGATGTTTCTGTATGTAAATAAACAAGTAAAAATTTTAATTCACGTTTAGCATCGTTTAATGCTTGTGCATATGTTCCCTGATAGAAAACTGGATGATTTGGATATTTTTCATTATATGCTTGAATGAAATTCATAACATCACCCAATGGATCTGTAACAACTACATAAAAAAGAAAGGATTAAAATATTTTCATAGTAAAAAAATTGAAAAAAAAAACTTACTTCTTTCATCATTATGGAATATACTTAAAATTGCTGTAACTATTGATGATATTGTATTATAACAAAATTGAAATACATAATTAACTAAATATCCAATAAATCCTCGGAAATTTGATGGTGGTGTATTATTACCGCTCCTACCACCAGGCATATGAGCTGAAAATACGTGTTGTAAAAATCTATCGTTGACTACTTGTAATGGTCTAACATCCGTATTTGTTGCATACATAGAAGGACGACCTTCACGAATGTTTAATTGTTCTTGTATAGCTACCTAATTGCAAGGAACATAAATATTTAAAATAATTATAAAATTCAGATTTTTTGATTACTTCAAACTTAGATAATAATATTTTAGTTTTTATAATGGTAATTGGAAGACAATCATAAACGGTGCAAAACTATTGTATTGTTTTACATGATAAAATTAATTTCAAAGTAATTAAATTTAATCAAATTTTTTCAGTGAAAATTTTTGATAATTTTAAAATATTTTATAAAACCAGAAAGTCTAGTACAAAATTGTGTTTCAGCATACATGATGATATTCATATTTTGAAAAGAATAAAGGAAAAAAAACAAAACAAAAATAAAAATGTTTTTCTTTTGTATACAACTCATATTTCATACGTGTATTAACTAAATTCACATATGTACACAATTTTTGTTTTTTATATTTACTTTAATTAGACACGAGGTCATTATGCCAAAAACTAAATACCTACATTGCGTACGTACATGCAACGTACATGTGTATATCAAAAATTCGAGTATAAAAATTTGTAACGTAGTCTAATAAATTTTTTCTTTTTCTATTTGTTTTTTTTTTTATGTATATGCATATACGTCATTTCTACATGTGTTAATGAATTGAATATGTAGAAAAAAAAACAAACGAGACAAAACAAAACAGCTTAAAATATAATTGAAAAAGAGAAAAAAAAATTAAACATGCAATAAATATGTAAATTATTTTCCATTCACACATTATAAATGAAAAACTATAAAAATTGGTATTTTACCTCTAAATCCCATTGATGTCTAATTAATACATCACGACAAATACTGATATCATCGATCCCAGTTAAATCCTGAAATTGGAGAACTTTCTCCGTCTGTTCAATTGTTAATCCATCTGGATCCATTTCAATCGTTTAATTATTTATTTTTCAGTTTTCCTTTAACTTTTTTTTAATTCCTGTTAATTAATATTTTAATTTAAATAAAAATTTTTTTTTTGTTTCCTCGTTGTTTTTTTTATTTTTTATTTTTTTTTGGAAAAACCAATTTTGTTATAAAAATCCCATGAAATACTCTAAGCTGCCTATTTAATTTCAATTAAAAAAAAAAAACTTATAATAATGAAAGTTATAAAATTTCAAATAATAATTAATGATAATTAATTTATTCCTTTATTTTATATCAATAATTTTTTCTTTCGTGTTCTTGTTCGTCCAATAATTTCAGTTTCACTATAATCATTTAACAATAGTGTTGATTGTGATGATGATAATGATAATATTGATATCAATAATTGTCTGTCAAAATAATGCCTTTTAAAATTTTTCCTTTTATTATAATTTAATTTTAATTTCACAGATTCCATTCAAAAAATAAAAATTTATGTTTTTTTTATTCGTTTTCTTAATATTTATAGTAGTTATGTTTATAATAAGGAAAATTAAAATTCTTATTTTATTATAGTTGAAATTTCTGAATTAATTTACGAGTTTATAAAAAAATGTACACATTATTATTTTTATATGAAAAGAATTGAATTTTTTATTTTATTGGAAGAAAAAACAAAATTATGATTATGACCCGATTTAAAAAAAATTAAATGCAAATGCAAAAATACATAATTTCATTTTTTTATCTTTTACTAAAATATTGAACTCTTTTCTTCGTTCACACAAAAAAATAATTTTTTACAAGAATTATGACAAATGACAAAACAAATTATGGTGGAGTGGAGAGTTTTTTTAAACAGTTTTACAACCATTGTGTTACCGTTGTAAAAAAAAACACATAAACACAATTTTTCTAGATAAGCTTATCTTGAGTTATAAATTTTTATTCATATAATTTTATATATTTTAACTAAAATGTAAGTCTAAAATATTAGAAAAACGTAATTTTAGGGAGATTGGGCAAACACGTAAACGTTAACGTAGAGTTGTCAAAAGTACGAAAAATTCGACGTTTAACGTCCTTCAGTTTGGGCATAAGCTTACGTAGCAAATTATTTACGTATTCTTCGTTCTACGCTTGACTTTGCTCAAACTATTCCAAATTTATACGTAACACACATACTTATATTTAATACGGCCATATATGATTAATTGTAAAAAAATGTAAACAAAATCTGTTGAAAAAAATATAGTATATACACATATACTATATTATATATGTATATCTATTATTATATGTATATCACATATATTATATATAGTATGTATATATGTACACATGTATTATATAGATAGATCTTGTATATACATACACGTATATACATATGTACATATTTGCAAACCACGGCCTGTTCTGTTTGTTTTGTCATAACCAAAAATTGATTGGAAGTTATTACGCATATGGAACCGTAAAGACAGTCGGTTTACGTGAATTTTAATGCTTTTCCCTTAAGTATAACGTGTTTTTGACAGTTCGAAATAACACATTGTGTTTAGTTACTTACTGCCCAAACTGAGTTACACGCATGGTATAAAAAGCTCTTAGAGTTTTTATACCATGAGTTACACATAAACGTAAACGAGCTTTCATAAACTAACGCCTGTACGTACGAAGTCTTACGTTAGCAACGTAGATCTTTACGTTTACGGTTTACGTGATAGTCATACGTCGTTTGCCTAATCTCCCTTTTAAATTTATATAATTTTTAACAATTAATATAACTATTATTAGCGTAAGTAATACACTTTAGCGTTTTACACCTTCGAGACACATGAAAAATTGCCTTATTGGCTAATTCTCATTATGTTCTTTACCACCTGATGGTCACCATCTACTGGTAAAATATCATGCTTGTTCTGTTCACATGACATTGTCATGCACGGTTTTGCATGATGTCACGCAGGGTTTGCATGAAGTTATGCAGGGTTTGCATGATGTCACGCAGGGTTTGAATGAAGTCATGCGGGGCTGCATGATGTTTGCAGAACGAGAGATCTCTACTTCATCAACTCTTAAAAATCTCTACATTTTAATCATTGTCCACAATTTAAATAATCAACACAGTAAATTATTGTTTCTGGCAACACCCAACACTGAATCGTTAAGAAATGACATAACATATGACAGTTATTGAAATGTCATAAAAATTTTAAACAAATAAAATAATAATAAACATAAACAATAAACATGATTGTGTGTATGTAGATCTTCAGAGTTCAGATAGGTGGTAATTGTTAACTTTATTATCTTTCTTTTATCGTCCTTATCCTTTTTTGTATTGTGTAAAATAAATTTCGGGTGTGTTAATTTTGTTCTTCTAATAAAAAAAATTTATGTTTTTAATTAAAATTCTATTAAATCTTTCATTCGTAAATTTTATTGTGTGCTTTGTATTCTATAAATTATATTATAATAACAAACAATTAACAATGTCATATTTATCAAATTTTAATAATGATACTGCCAAACAAATATTGATTGATATAATTAAAACAGTTAATCAAGTTGATAATTCGAAAAAATTATCAGAAGCAAAAGCATCAGCCGGTAAAGAAATGATATTAATGATGCAATATGTATTCCCTTTAGTAATGCAAATACAAATGGATGTTATAAAATCATATGGATTTCCTGGTAATCGTGAAGGTCTTATACAATTTTCACAATTAATACGTGAAATGGAACGTGAAGATATTGAAATATCTAAATTAAGATCACAAATTCGTGCCATTTATCTACCTCCAATTATAATTGATAATATTGATGTTTTAATTTAATTAATTGCGATTTTAAATAAAATTGAAATAAGCACATTACACACCAATGTATTGTACGTTATATACGTATTATGGCTAATAATAAGTAAATAATTATGTAAGTGATAAATTTTTACATTCTATAAGTATTCATTACATACAAAAAATTTTTTATACCTACTTGTTTTTTTTATGATTGTAATTTTTTGTAATAAATTATTTTGTACAAATAAAAATTGTATATTGTTTTCACTTTATTTTTAAATTTAATTAAACCATAGTCAAGAGAATTTACAAGAAATGTCTCATAATATTGACATTAAAATATAGAATGTCTAAGTAAATGGAATTGTTGTAATTGTACTAGAGTTCAAATGGTCAAATCAAAATCAAGTCAAGATATAAGAAGATCAAAAGAAATGCTTTGCTTTGTCATGCAAATATAAGGGAGCCTTTAAAATGCATACGTACATACGTACATATGTATCAGGTATGTGTAAGTATTTTCTAGCAAAAAGACAACAAAATATATAAAAAATTTGTCACACCTTTATCTTCTTGTCGAAAATTAAAATCAATCTATTGGTAGTCAGTCACATGAGATCACATATGTAACTATTTTGAAGATTCTTTTTTCACAGGCTATATTTCGAATTTTTTTCACATAATTTTATTCATTTGGGTTTTAACATTGAGTTCGTTATTTGACAAAAACAATTTGTCTTTTTAAAAATAGAATTCACCTCCCTAAAATGAAAATTCATATTTAAAAGGAAATGAAATGAAAATTCCTATTTGTAAAAAAAGATGATTTCTTTTTGTAAAATAACGTATTCAATATTAAAAATTTGTATATTGTAATCTATGTTACATGTATGTACATACGTATGCATGTATCATGTGTACATAATTTTTAAAAACTTGTTAAAATTTAAATCACAAAAAATAAAATGCTTAAAACTGTTCATGAATACTTTAATGAATTTTAATAATGTGTATTTTATATGAAGATATAATATATTCAATGATTATTGCCAAAAATGTGATAATAAGCTAAGCTTTTCATTGCTTGAATTCTGCAAAAAAAAAGAATGACGAGAATTTTTAAATAAAATTGAAAATTAAGAAAATCCACGAAAATTCTACATACCAATGTATCCTTATATGTATACACTATTTGCCTATATGTGCCTATGTTTGTGTAAAAGATAATACAAAATGTGTCTTCATTTAGATTCTCATTTTCACTAGAATATCATAATTCAAAAATTTGAATTTTCATAAAAAGTAAAATAAATGTATAGAGAAAAGATTTAAAAGACATTACAAAAGAATAAGAAGAAAATGTTTCTATATATGCGTATGTACATGTATTAGCAAGTATACACAAACTTGTACACTTACGTATGTACATCAGATTCATGTGTATGTGTATAGTCATATATCTAATATGTGTACATGTGAATGTATATTTTGTGATAATATAAGTAAAAGTATAAGAATAACTTTTGTGAATGACACATAAATCAAATGATTTTTAAGCAAAAATATGTTAGCAGCAATAATCTTTTGGCTTTTAAAGCTGTACCATATTTCATTTTAAAGAAAAGATTATCCTTTTTTCATATTCATTTTTTTTTGTGCTTGTTCTTGTTTTCTTGTATTTTTTTTTTCCTTTTTTTCGGATGAAAATAGGCAAATAACCAAAAAAGATATTTCATATAAGATATTTTCAAATAAGCTATAATACTCATATATTTCATTTTATTCTGTTTTACAATCCGTTGATTTAGAAAATTGTCCGTTTCTTTTAAGAATATTTCCTTATTTTTTTTTGGGAAATGCGATTTTTAAATGATTTAGATGGTTTAGTATTTATTTTTTTGTTTAAAAGAATTTTCTCACAATAAAAGAATAAAATTTAATACAAAATAATAATGATTTGATTTTTTGTCTTAAATTTTAATTTCAATAAAAATTTAATAATAAATGAGAATTCCTTGATTTTCAAATTTTTTTATAAACATTCAAACAATTTATATGTATGGGTACATGAATATTTAATTTTAACTTTAAAAAAAAGAAGAATTTCTATTATATATTATTTAAAAAAAAAAAATGAAGTACGTACGAATTCTTATGTGTATTACATATTACATGTTTTTTTACAATAGAATTACATCCATACATTTCTGTTCACATATCAACTATTCATGCTGCCTTTGAAGGGTCAGTTAAAATATCAGTGTATATAAACATTTTTATTTTTCTTTAACGTTTATAAAAGAATAGAATAGATTTTTTTTTTTGTATTAATAATAAAAATGGACAAGAAATGTTTAAAAATTAAATAATCGATTTGAAACATTACAAAGAAATGAATACGTTCATACACATAAGTATACCTCCAGGTATATGTATAAAAGTACATTAAATGTTAAATTCATCTTGTCCTTTATATTATGAACACATGTACAAATGTACATGTATTTTATTATTGTAGTCACGTATTCAATTTTACGCCAGTGAAAAATATATAATATATTGAACTAAAATACACGTACACAAATGTACGTAAACGCAGAACAACATGCTTGTATGTATTCACTTAAATAAAAATTTAAAAAAAGAAAATGAAAAAGGAAAAATTGAAGTCAGAAAATCAGAAAACTAGTGAGAAAAACATGAAAGGATAATAGTGAAAATTGTAAATGGTGACTTTCAACTATTATTTGTATTGTATCTGATATACGAGTTAAAATAAAAGGCATACCGTCACACAAACTTTAAGATAATGCGGAAAATATACATTCACGTACATACATATGTGCATAAATGACAATGTTTATAATCTGTACCATTAATATACATAAGATCTTGTTTGCGTATTTTCTGTACAGGTACACGATTTATCGTATGAAGTAAAAATCTGTACCTTAACGCATACGTATGACAAGAAGCAATGAAGAAAATTTGTTGAAAATCAATTATACTATAAAATATTTATAATGCTGATACATCTTTAGATGATGGTACAATATGTTGCATATATACGTGGCTATAAACCTTATTTTTACATTTATCATGTTATGCTGAAAAGGAATTTTTGATCAAGTCACATTAGATTTGCATGTAGAAAGATACAGAAAGAATTCTTTTTCTTTTCGTGGTTCGTTCGTGTTTTTTCTTTCCCAGGTACACTTTAATACAAAAATGATTTCACTTTATTTAAAAAGAAAATATAAAAAAAATATACATGTGTAGTAACCTAAATGCAAAACATTATTTTTCTAAGATTTTTAAATTAAATACATCACTGTTGATCACATACATTCAAATTCATGCAATATTGCATTTTCATCAAAAATGATATCTTAGCCTCGAAGAATTTATCTACAGGATTCTATATGAAGATATTAAAATAATAGGTTTACATTTTCATTTTTCTTATCTGTTTTTCCATATTTAATGTATATTTCAATTTGAATATATAAAATGCATCTAAAATAAAATAAAAGAAAAAAATATTTTTCTTTAAGAATTTAGAATGACTGAGTTATAAATTTATTTTACATTTATAGTCTCTCTATTAGTATTAGCATCAGTGGTAAAAACGCGTTGATTGTAATAAATTCATGAAAATATAAAAATATACCATCTGTGACTTTTTTATAAACACATAAAAAAATCGTATTTTCTATTTTATTTTATTCAATTTTTTTTTTAAAGGACTTCTTTTGCTTTCGTTTTTATTTTAAATGAATTAAAAGCTAATTTTTAAAAAAAGGAGATTACATATTTTTTTATTGTTGATAAAAAATTTAATTTTTTAAAAATAAAAATATAAAGCAATGTAATTGATTTTGAAGAATTCAAAAGAAACGAATAACATGTGAATGTTTTTGATACCTATATACAAATTTTTTTTTTTTAATACCATACGTTAAATTGAAAATTTTAAAAAAATCCTAAAGGTTTGTTTTTGTTTTTGTATTTCTATAAATTTAAAATTTTCAATTAAAAAATATCCTTGAATTTATTGGAATCATAAAAGAACGCATGTCTTTCCATGGCTTTCTCCCACCAAATATTGTGAATTTTTCCAAAATTTTTACACCCTATTTTGTAATTTCCATTTTCCAGATATCGTACGTACTGTGTGCTTTTATGTGCTTTATGTAATATTTATTATAAACGTATAAAGAATAAAGTGCACTATGTATACATGAATATTCGTACAGATTTAAATATACAATTTTCACTTATTAGTATAATTTTAGTTTTTATACCTAGTTATACAAACATATATGTACTTATATTTCTGCTTGTTTTTTATGTACATACCATACATATACTCATATTGTTATTTTGTGTATATTTTACAGTTAGGGAAATTTTCCAAAATGAGATTTCTTGAGAAAGCACGTGCTTAGCATATATTTGAAAATTTTCAAAATCAGTATTTTCATCTTTGTGATGGCTAAATGTACAATTGTATGTAAAATGTATGTATTGAAACATATTATACATAAATTTTACCTATATTTTTATGTTAGTGATTTTCGTTGTTTATTATCGTTTTATATATTATATTATGTACATTGTTATAAAAGAAATAAAATTTAACAAAAAAAAAAAAATATCTGTACATCAAATATAGAAGATTTTAAATTGTATGAATGAATAAAACAACAACAAAAATGTACCAAATTTTTTCATGTTTTTATCTATACATCCAAATATGTGTATATTATGTACATTGTATAAAAATTTGAAAATTGGTGGATACATTTTACATATACATGTGTGTGTGAGTATAGATAGATCGATGAATGAATGAATGATAGATAAAATTGAAGATGATGAAAATTATACCATACATATACTATATACAGTATGCATGAATATAACGTACATACACAATGTAAAGTTATACATACTATATGTACAATAACAACTGAACTGTATTCAAATTGGCTTTCACGCCTCATCGAAAAATGTTATTTTGATTGGATTTGATGATGATGGAAAATTGGATGACATTAAAAGTGAAATACTATCACTATATGAAAAATTATTATATCTAATGAATATAATAATAATATAATTCTTTTGTAAGAAAATACAAGAAAACGAAGAGAATAAGAAAATATATTGCTTTTTAGCTTTTTATATTTATTTATTGTTGTTGTTGTGAAAAAGATTTTAAATATACAAGAAAATTATTGAAAAATTATTCATATTTAATGAGTTTCAATAGAAAAAAAAAAACAAAATTCTATTAAACTACTTTTTTTTTTAAATTACGTACAAAATGTTAAAAATATTTAATATCACAATGTGTGACATATTTAAAATATCATTAATTATTATTATTATTATTATTACTGTAACTATTACCTTATTCATTATTTATAAAAAAAGATACTAAAAAGATTAATTTTAGATAATTAATTTTATGTGTATACTTTACAAGTAAATATCTAATATCTCTAATATACATTTTATTAATTCTAATAACTGATATACAAAATACAACAAATACTTTTAATTAATGAGTATACCAACCCAAAAGTAAATTTATAAGGAAAACTTCATTTTCTTGTATTGTTCTTATAGTATATATTTATAGGTACATATATACGTATACACAAAGGGGGAAGAAAATTATGATTGTGTGTACGAAGATTATAGACAACAAACTGTATAATAACAAAAATAAATATAAAGAATGGGTTGAAAAGATGATTACTATAATTTAGTGTGTATATATATGTACATACACATACATATGTATCTTGAACTCAATCCAAAAGTCTAAAAACGCTTGTTAACTTTCAGTCAAAATCAAGGTACACAGTAAGTATACTTCATACACACATACATGTACGTATATAAACTTATACATAACAATTCGTACGCAATAGAAAATCTTAGAAAATTACTGTGAACATACATACATATCCTCTTAACCGTCATCATTATTGTTTTTGTTTTTTCCTTACAAATGAATGAAAAAGATTTCCTTAAAATGAAAAATTTTTTTTTTTGTATTTATTTTTTGCCTTTTTCTATTCAGTTTTTTATTTTTGTTTCTGTTGTTGTTGTTGTTACTCTCGTTTTATTTCATTCATCTATTCTTTACTTCACAATTTAATATTACACGTCTAGGTTTTTTTTTGTTTTTAACTTGTATAAGAACGGTTATATATATATATGTTCCTGCCTAAATAAGAAATGAATTAAACAAGTATATAAATATAAGGAATTATGTATGCACGTATAAATATGTATTAAATGAATATAAATATACATATATACGGGAAAATTCTTATACAAATTAAGTGATATGCATTAATACACTAGAATAAATAACTTCTTACATAACACAAATATGTATATAATGTAAAAAAAGAAAAAAAAGGATGAAAAGGTTAAGAATGATAATTCGTTTTAATGCATATAATATTGTACATTAAAGTTATGTAATTAGATTTATATGTACACATATACATGAATTTGTATACATTACAGAATGTTTAAATATTTTATCAGGCTAGGGAAAGGTAAAGGTATCATATTGTATTATTATCTATGAGAAATGTTTTTTTTTTTCTCTTTAACTAAGTAACTTCATTACGACGATTGAGGTACAATTAACGTTAATTAAGAAAAAAAGGTATATAAAAATAAAATATAAAAACTTACTATATTCATTTTACATACATATAATATGTATTATATAATATTATGCGTATATTTTAATGAGTGTGTATGTATGAAATCTAAGTAAAATTGTAGATTTTGAAATACAACTTTTTTTTTTGTTTGTTAAAAATGTAATTAAATTAAAAACTTGTTCGAATCTTTTCTCTTTTTTGAAATACAAATTCTATTTCCCTTTTTCAAAAAAAAAAAAAAAAAAAAAAAAAAAAATTCTTTTGTTTTTCTTTAGCATTACTATGCGTATAACTTTTTTTTGTTACATATTTACACGCTTTAATTTTTTTTTCCATTTTATTTTAAACCATGGTATACTGTCCTAGCATTGGAAAATTGTAAAAGCATGACAATGTTGAATTCTTTAAAAATATGTTAAATTTAAATGTTGTAAAACAAACAATCTAAAATCTATGTATACAATACCATAACATAATTATATGCATATATAAAATATACACTTATAAGTTTATAACATTGTAATTGTGTAATATATTTTGTATAACAAAAGAAACATAAAATTTTGTATCCTTTTAAATGTTATTATGTAATTAAATTAAAATGATAATATTTTAAACATTGAATGCCTTTTGAAAAATTTTCAAAGATGAGTACAAAATATTTTTAATGTTTTGATTTAATGATGTCATTTAAAAAAATTTTGATATAAAATCATTATATATTGTTTTGTTGTTTTCAAATCAAAAATGTTTACTTAATATTTTATGCTAATTAATTCAGTGTAAAATAAATTATGAAAACAATTTACTAATTTTTTATTTTAATTTTTTTTTTCTTTTTCTTTTTTCATTCATGTGTATTGATGTATCACAATGTACTTTTTAACCGTCAATAAAAATTACTTTGTAAGTCTATGTATGTATGTATGCATTGCAAATTTAAACAAATTTTCTCTTTAAGTATCTCCTAATTTCGTAATAAAAAGTTTTAAAAAGATCCTTTTGGTTGGTTTTTTGTTTTGTAAAAGAATAAAATCTACTACACACATGAGTATAGATAATTTGTTTTTGTTTTTTTGTTTTTTGTTTACACAGATACAGTTTTACAGGAGCAATAGCACAAATTTTTCATATAGTTTTTTATCTTTTGTTCATATACACACTCATGTATATGAACAAAATTTTGAAATTTGTACATTTTCTTAAAGTTATGAACTTATTATAGATTTTTGTTTTCTTTTCTACATTTTATGTCAAATAATAATAACATGAGTGATAAGCAAAAAAATAATAATAATATGAAAGAAAATCTCTTTTTTGTAGATGAAAATCGAATCTTTTTTTTTTCAATATATAACTTATAGAATTATGTTCAATACGATGATGAACATATTCACAATTTGAATAAGAAAAGCGTATAAAGGGAAAAAACAATCAAAAGTTGGAAAAGCAATACGTATAGAAAATTTTCTTATATTTTATTATTTCTTGTACATATGTATGTATACATATATATATGTATATAAAATGTATATAAAATTCAAACTATGTACATACATACGTTGATCAAAATTACATGATAAAATATTCAAACGAACATAAAATTTGAATTTTCCAATGAATTCAAGTTTGACTACAAACAGATTGAGAGATGAGTACTTGCATTTATGTATACAATTGTTCATCGTATGTATGTTGAAAGTCCTATTGAGTCTTTTTTTTTGTTTTATATAGTACACATGTGTATAGATATAGATATGTATGTGTATAATCTTAAATTTTATGTGTATTTTTGCACATACATATATACGTAACAATTCTTGTACATATGAAAATGCAACGAACTATGTGCACTTATCATTTGTTTTTCTTTTTATCGTTAGTAGTACAGTTATATTATTATTATAATAAAACATAAGAAGTATTGAATTGTGTTGCTTTTTTAATACATATACGTATATTTATATATTAGAGTGGGTTTTCTTTGCTTAAAAATACATACATACATATACATACATATGTATATAGTACCAAGTTCTATTTAAAGAAATGTACACATGTGTATGTTAGTTTTGTAGAGAATTTTCGAATAAAGTAAAAATATTTATTATATGTATGTTCAAAATGTGTACATATGAGGAAAAGAATTTTTTTTTTGTTTTATCACAAAGTTGAAATATAAAATCTTTTTAAATTTGCATATAAAATACTTGATAGTTGTATTTATTCATTGTGATTTGGGTTTCAATGTTTTTTCTTTCCAATATTTTGCTTTTTTTTGCAATGAAGTGATATTTGAAAATTCTATAGTTTATTTTATAGACTTTTTATAAAATAAGCACAAAAATTATAAAGATGGTGGTGGTATGGTAGATGTATGAATATCTTTTTACAAATTTAATTTTTATTTTTTTTTATTTTTAGATTTATATTGATCTTTTTGCCAGGATATTTTATCACTTGAAAAATTCAATTTTCTTTTTAAATTATTATTCAAGTTGATTATATTAAAAGCAACAGATTTATTGGTTAATCTGAATTATTATTTATTTATTATAGTAATCATTTTAAAATGAAATTGAATTTTAAATGTTTTCATTTATAAAAAACAAAAAAAAAGGATTTCTGTTACTTCTTTTAACTCTGTTACTTACACATGCTTGTGGAAAAATTTCACGTCAGATTTTATGATTGCGTATCTACATTATTTTACATTATTAAAATTATTTGAAATTGTCTAAATCAATTGCCTTAATTCACCTGAGTTGATGTGATATGTATTCATAAATATTTATACAAAAAATGTATATGAAATTTTTATGTATATAAAAGTATGCATTAAAAATTCAAACAATAATAATTTAAAAAGAAAATATAACTTGAGAGTAAAATAAAAAAAATATTTTTTTTTTTTTTTTATAGAAATTCTCATAGGATTTTTATTATTATTTGCTTTTATTTAAATTTGTATGTATATAGGTGGTAAGAGTATATAATATTGTACGAAAAAATTGTAAATCAGTAAATCGGTTCTAAATTCATGTATAGTTAAATATACTATATGTATTATAAAATCCATATTATTTATACACATTTTATTGTACATATACTTATCGAATATCTTGCATAATAAACCACTTAAATCCCTTGTTGCCAACGTAATTATTTCACAGCATGTCGCTGACATTCAATGCCAATAAATCACGTACCGAAGAGACAAAACTCATACTTTTGTTACTTTTTATATTATAAATGTACAATTGTAACATAGTTACTGAAATTTCCTTTTCCGGTATATATATAATTACATACACGCATACACACGTAAATGTATATTTGTTCTACATTTCATACATTGAAAAAAAGAAATTTGTTAAAAAACAAGAAACGCGAATTTAAAGTTGAAACTTTGGTACACAACGTGCAACACATATACATAATACTTAGCATTGTATATTTTTCTGTAGTAAATATATAAATAAAATATATTCATATAATAACGAAATAAGAAATTATATGGTTTGATTATGATACTGCATACACTATAAATACATCCGTAGATTATACGGTTTGTATAAAAAGGAATTGTGTATTGTATTCGACTTGAAGTTTAAATACACATGTATACAGATTACATATGTATGTATGTATGTGCGAACATATAATTTATATACTACATAAATATACAAATATAAATATGTATATCGACTTCCTACTACTAAGTATACAAATATGTACATGCATTGTGTTTATTTTCAAGAAAATTAAAAAAAAAATTTAATGAAAGAAAAATATCATAATAAATTTCCACTCAAAAATTTTCAAGTGCAACAAAAATTAAATTAAAGTATAGAGAGACTGAAAAAGAAAATAAAATCAAGTAATAATGCACGAATAAAATTGTACATGTGTTGATGTGTCCTCGACAATATGATATTCAAAAAATAATTATCTTGATAAGAATATTTTAAGGATACATATTTTATATATTTTTTTGTTTTTTTTTTTTTTTTTTTTATAACATGCATGTACGTGTGTATTTATAATGTAATAAATACAAGAACAAAAAACTGTTGAATGTTCATTTTAACTAGAAGGTATTTTATATATAAATTTTCATTTCATTTAAATACATACATGTAAACAAGTAAAAATATAAAAAAGTTAGGAAAAAATATGTTGTAAGGTGTTGAAAGCCGTAAAAATAATTGCAGTCAAAAAATTAAGAAGGTGAGAAAATTGAATTAGAAAATTTCAACTTGAAAATTATTTTTTTTATGTATAACAAATGATAATAACAATAATGTAAGAAAAAAATAAAAAATAAAAATAAAAATAAAAGGTCTACTCACGAAAAATGAATGGAAAACAAAAGACATAAAAATGGATTATTTAATTAAATTTTCTTGTATTCTTACGGGGTTATAAACATTTAAACAAATACAAAAGAGGTTGATGTATAAATGCATATTACTTGATATTACTTGTATACTTATTTACCGAGGAACCGAGGTAAAGTGATATACTGTTCATTTTAAATATAAAATATAAATTATATGCATATATGTATGTACATATGTATTCATAAATAAATGTATGCATTCTATATATGAAATACCAAAAAGGATTCACATTATATTATATCGTATTTAAAGTTTTTGGGGTCTAATATTTTATATAGCTTTTATATCATATGTGTGCATACACACATACAAAAATAACCAGATAAATGAAAATATGATCTATAGATATCCAATATAATACAGTTAAAAAATTTCTATTAAATACTGAATGTGTACCGTACATGCATTTAATTTTGTATTGTATTGTATTAAATTGGAATGCAAATAATGTGGTATATAAAAGACTAAAAAGATATGTACATAGTAGATGAAAATTTTCTGTTATATGGTTAACATTTGAAGTGATTTAATGCAGACGGTAATTTTTAGTGAATTTCATGAACATCTAATAGATTTTCCTATATGTAACCCCTAACATACATACATATACGTATATACCCCACAATAAATATGCAATGTATGTGTAGATTTTTCTATTTAACATTTTAAAATATGTACACAAGGTTAAAATAAGAATATGTAAAATTTTTGTATTTTAAAATAGATTATTATTTATATAAATTTGTGTATAGATGCACAATAAAAGATAAAGAAGACTTTTTATCAGAAATACGTATGTATGTATATATTTTGTAAAACCATTGTACTTTGTCCACTAATATTATGCACTTGAGATCTTATGGGAGTACATACATAAGTATGTCTTTCTTCTTTTCTCATAATTTCTAATTAGATTGTTTCACGAGCAGTATTATCACAATTCTCAAAGATTTTATCTTATATCAGATCAATACATAGTGATGTAAAATGGTACCACTTTGAGTAATCGCCATAAAATCTTAAGTGGATATTATTAGTGAACAGAGTATAAATAAATTTGGCTTTATTTTCCTTGTACAAAAAAAACAGCGTTGAATACGAAATGCAGTGAAAAATCACATTTTACTTTGGAAAAATTTTTTTTTGATTACATTCGAGAAAAATTTTCATAATAATTTTTTTTATGGACATACATATCTGATGGTGTTTTTTTTTTCATTTCATCTGAATAAAAAATGTTTTATGCTTACTGTGGTTTATATATTTATACTTGTTTCACTTTATTATTATTTTTATTATTATGACTTTTTTCCTGGTTCATTGATATCAAGATGTAACGTATATTTAAACTTATTTGTGTAACTTTATCATATTTTTTTCTTTTTTTTACACTAAAGTAAATGTGTTATGAAACGAAGATCTTTATAAGGATATAACAATGAAAAGGTAATATAACGTTGTTTTTCCGTTTATATATTGTGTTCATGTACATGTATATTTGGTTCTATGTATGTAGCTTTAGGCAAAATGTCTCAAACAAATGAAAAATGACACAATTAAGGGCCAACATTATATTTCAAGAGTATGTATTTTTGTGTATTTACCTTTTTCTCTCGAAAATAAAAAAAAACGTAAATAAAAAAAAAGAATAGAACAAAACAAAAAAAAAAACCAAAAACGAATGCAAGAATTTTGAATTTCCGTTCTTAGTTCCGGTATTTCGTTATCTCTAGAGAAATAAATTATTCCTTGAAAAATTGGCTTTATGTTTAAATTTTTTTTTTTTAAAGTAATAAAAATGAGAGCAAGAAAAACAGATGAATAAAAAAAATGTTTATATTTATATTGATTATAAGTTTTAGATTTTTAAAATTAAAAAAAAAAAATAATTTTTAATAATTTGGTATAATTTGAAAATATTTTCAATTTTACAAAGTGTTATATTTTTATGAACCAAATTGTATTCTTAAGAAAAGTATCTTTAACAAAACAATAATTTATTGATAACTATTGATAACTTATGTAAAGGTTATCAAAAATTATTGATTGTTTCGTGTACTATTAGTCCATAAAACGATCTGTATTAAATTACTCATAATAGCTTTGTAGTTCATAGTAATAACTGGTAACTGGTCTGGTACAAAATGAATAAAATTATCAAGTCATTCATATTTTTAATTGTGTTTATTAATTTCTATATATATGCACATGAAATAAGTGCAAGTTTGGGAGAAGTTCAACCTCTACAACCTGGTCATCCGTATTATACTCCTTGTGGTGCATACAAAACATATGAAGAGCAACAGAAATGTTTGGAAATATTTCGTGTGGTTAGAATGGATCCATAAAAAATTTTTGTGTATAACGAGTATAAGTAATTTTGAAAATTTATGTGAAATATAATATATTGTGGTTAAATTAATATATAAAATAAATTTAATATGTGAAATAAATTTGGCGAATAAAGGATGAATAATGTTGTATTTATTTTTGAAAAAAGCAAATAAAATTTTTAGTATTTAATTTTTCCTTTATTTCTTACTTAGAACTAAATTTAAAAATTAAATTTAAAAATGATCAGTTTATGTACATTATTTAAATAATTAATTTTGTGGTGTACCATCAGTCCAATGTGGCCATTCTTGAATTATTTCATATAAAATATCTCCAGGACTATCAGTTGTATATATTTGTCTTAAACCATATAATTTATAATCTGATGTTAATTTGTTAGCATTAACACATTCATTTAATATCCATTGTGCTGCCTCTAATTGTCTCTCAGGTGGTGTAATTAAATTAAAATCACCAATAAATGCAATACATATTGTATTATTATTGTAACCTTGTGTATGTATACCAATTTTATCCCAACCGCAACCCTCATACACCTGACCATCACCACCAACCAAAAAATTAAAACCGATATCATCAAAATCATAAAATATCATTAATTCTTGAATGAATTTTACACGATATTTACATGATGACTATAAAAAATAAAACAAAAATTGAAAAAAAACGAGGCTATAATTATTAAATGGAAAATTTTAATTATTCAAATTTAAATTAAAAAATACTAAATAAATATTTAAAAAATTTGCATAAAAATAATATTGTAAAAAGTGTTATATCAAATAAAAAAGTTTATGAATAGAAATTAATATACATAAAAAAAAAAATAAAGTAAAACAAACAGGGAACAAAAAACATACAAATGTTGAACAATTCTGTGTGGCTGTATGCGTAATAAAAACTCTGTATGGCTCAGTTACAAAAGGATTTAGTTCTTTTTTTGGTGGTAATGCACCCCATTCGTTTCGCTTAATTAAACGAACTTGCAATTTCGTTTCTTTTTCTAAAATAAAAAATGAATAAATTTCAAAATAAATACAAAATTTAATTAATTTAATTTATAATAAAATTTTTTTATCTAATCATTCATTTAACCTGATTTATCTCTTAATAATAGTCCACATATTACTCCAATTATGGTAGCAACCACAATTATTAACGTAGTTAACATTAAAATAATTGATTTTTTCGAGAATATTTTTAAAATTGATAATTTATTAAATATATTTATTTTGCTATAATCTACAAAACAAAAAAAAAAAAAAATAAGTAATAATAATAAATTGAATTTGTTATGAATTTTTTAGAATGTTTTAATAGATCAAAATACATACTAGTTTTTTCTCTACGATTAGGTTCAATATAACAATATTCATTCGCTTCAACACTATTCGTTGAATTTGATATAATTTGATTAATTGTAACTGGTCCACTATAAATTGTTTTATTATCAATTGTTACATCATTTGAATTTTCTGCAGCTAAATTTGTTACTTGTAAACCACTATTATTACAATTAGTAATTCCAGGTAAGAAAATTTTTTGATCTGATAAATTTACTTCATTAGTATTTGATAATTGATTAATTATTTCAATGTAATTATTTGAATTTGTTTCATCTTTATTATTATCCACATCATTTGATGAATCAACAATTTCTGATGTTAATGAATTAAAATTATTATCATTATTATTATGGTAAATTGTTAATGAATTTATTGAATTCATTTGAATAGGATTTTCATATGTAGATTCTTCTTTTTTATCATCATTATTTGAATTATTTGTCATAACGTCATTTTTATTGATTATATTTTCATTATTTGTTTGAATTTGCATTGAAATAAAAAAAAAAAAAGTTTAAAAAAAAACAAATAATACACAAAAAATAAAAAGTCGCTGGTCCTTATTTACTGGACGTTATAAATTTTTGAAATATGTACATAAATTGCTGATTAAAATTTATTAAAATGATATTGATAAATTTTAATACACAAAACTGCGTGTGTTATAAAATCACTCGTTTTATTAGACTACCGTTTAAAGAAAATTATTAAATATTACGAAAAATAACAGACTACGATTTATCTGTGTAGAATTAATTAATTTAAAAAATATTATGAAAAATGAAAAGATAAAAAACTAGAAACTGAATTAAACATATACAAAGTACTAGATGAAACTGCAAATTAAAATAATTTCTCGTCTTTACGTTGGTTGTACGCGATTTAAATATATTTGTGTATAATATGATTTGTAACAAAATGTTATTTTTGAAATAAATAAAATTTTATTACATATTATAAATGATTGAACCAAAGGTAAAAAAGCTCAGTAATTTTATTGGATATTATCAATTGTTAGATTCATATCTAAATTAATCTTTGTGATAATAAATGAAAACAGCGGAAGAAAATATGACAAAATCAAAATTGTATATTTCACCTCTCTTTTTATTTTTTATAATAGATCACACATGGTCTTAAAGATATCGGTTATCTATAAAAGCTTATTTGTATATTTTATTTCAATGATTAAACAAAATGATTATACATACATTTGAAAGCGATTAATTACCACATGAAAAAATTATCTATTTATTACTAAAACAGTTTTAACTATAAATGTGGAAAATCTGTTTGAAATTAATAACAGAATTGAACCATTTAAATAGAAAGATTAAAGTTTATCCAAAGTGAAATTCGTCGTTCAATTTTTTATTTATTTATTTCCAAATGAAATATATGACCATTTAATTTTCTGTTAAATGTAACTAGGACCTTCGGTTTATGAAAATTGTTTAGGACCATAACGTACAGTATACAAAACTTTTTAAATTTTGTTAAATTCAAAGCATGTCCAACATTTAATTATTTTTTTATTAAATTCAATAAATATTCCAATATTACTAATAGAATAGTAATATCGTTTTAATTAAATTCTAGTCTGAGCAGATGAACATATTATACTATCAGATATTAGTCAATTTTGAGGAATTGTTTTTGTTATCATTTTGATATCTTTATTCAGAACAAGAAGAGGAAGAAGAAAGAAGGATTTATGTACATATCTATACTTTTAATATAGTTTTCATTTTTTATTTTTTTTTTTATTTTTGTTATCATTCTATGAAAAAGTATTTATGTTATAATTATTTTGCGAATTATCAGTAAACTGAATTGTTGACAAATGTGAATAAAGTATAATGATAAGGTTTTATTTACATTTCCATTTGATTTAATTATGATGTTCAATTTATGAAAATTTTTCTATCTTTATTCTATTGATATACGTATATATAATATCAAAAATTATTAAAAATTATTCAGCAAGATAAAAATGGATTTTAGTTACTTTCACTATAAATTTTACATAAAAAATTTTTTTTAAAAGCTAAACTAATATGTATTGATCGAAATACCGAAGTAAAATACTAAGAGTTTTACAAACGATGATTTGTATTTGATATGTATAATATAAAAATGTGTAATCTAAAAGAATGATAAAACTTATTAATTACATAAATATTAATATGTTACATTTCGATTGAAATGTGAAAATATATCTACAATCAGTAAATGATAAGGGAAAAATGAAAAAGGAAAGAAAAGAACAAAAAAAAAAACGAATTAAAAATTCACAAAATGCTTTTAAATAAAATTTTTTCTTTTTTTAAAAAAGTTTTATTTTACATTAACATTTCTATGTAAATAAAAAATTCATTACTACTCGTATATCTTGAAAAGTTTTATTTTTCAACAAAGTTTTTCATTTTAAGATATTTAATTTTCATTATCACTGTAATAATCTTCTTTATTTTTAATTTATACCTTATTATTTAATCCATAGGATAAATTCAAGTAAAATATCATTATATTTTTTTAATTGCTATCATACACATACAAATGTATGTGCATACTTGAATGTGTGTGTGTAGTCTTGAAAATGTGATCAGAATAATTTTCTCATTTAAGAAAAAAAAAAAAAATTAGAACAAAATGGAAAAAGTAAAATAAGAAAGACATTGAAAAAAAAAATGATAAAGAAAAGAAAAACCAGATCATCATAATTTTCTCTTTGTACATTTTTTTCTTGGGTCTTTTTTTTTGTGACAGACTTTTACATACATACAAAAAATGAGCTTGAAATATACTTAGCGATTTGATGAAACTATGTTATGTATGTGTAATATAAGAACAAAATGGAACAAAATTGAATAAATGATGAAAAAATTTGTTCTTATGTGTTCATTTTTTTTTTTTTAATGAAAGAAAATGTAGTAAAAAGGAAAAAAAAAAGTTTGGAAAAAAAATAAGAGTCAAAAAGTGTTTGTTATACACATGTGTTTGTATAGTATACGCATATATGAAAAAGCTGTAATATTACAACACACACCCACACACAGAAATAATAAAATGATGAGAGAGTAATTAGAATTCTGGTCACAGATTGTATAAAATAATTTTCTTTAAGCTTTAAGAAAAGAAATGATATAACATTTAGTTGTGAATTGAATATGAAAGAAATAATAATATGAAAAAGTTATACATACAAATGTACGTATACAAAAAAAAACAAAAAAAAAAAAAAAAACAAAAGAGAAGACAACGAAAAATGAAGAAAAAAAAGGTATAAACAAACCTTTAAAATAAATTTTTCTATTTTTTTTTTCATCCTTTTTTTACAAGAAGAAAACGACGGTTCTTTTATTATAAATAAAAGAAATAAATAAAAATAACAAATAAAAAGAAATAAATTATAATAGATTTTACGTGAATCATTATTATTATTTTTCGTTTCTTGTAATCTAAGAGTTATCGGTAAGATTTTGTTTCTTATTACTTTTCATTGTATAGAATATCTGTACATAACGATTATATTGTAGAAATGTAGATTTATTTTCTTTCAAGAAAGTTTTCTTCATAACAAAAAAAAAAAAAAATTTATATTCAAGCAAAAAGACTTTTTTTTTTTTGTTTGTGATTAAATAAATAAACACAAAATATTTTTATTGTACAATACCATAATTTGCTTTTTTCGTTTTTATTTAAAATGTTTTAGACCATTTTTCCACCATATTTCTCGATCTACTTTTAAAAATATTAAATAAAAGAAAACAAAAAACAAAAACAAAAATAAATAAGCTAAGAAAATTCTTAATATTTTCATATACACAATATATACAATATATTCTTTTAAAAAAAAATTTAATTGTAGTAATTAAGTTCTTTAAATCGCGTAAAGTTTCGTTAATTGTTATGAGATAAAACATTAAAAAACATAATGGAAAATTTTCTAATTTTTAATTTGAATTGTACAAAATGTATTGTAAATATAACTGAATGCGTAAAAACATTTGTAAAAATTTTTGGGCCAGAAAATTACTTTAAAGGTTTATGACGCGGAAATTACAGAATTTATGTGGTTTTTGACTTGATTTCTTCAAACATTTTATAATGTACATAAATACTTTTTAGGGGAAAAAATATGTATTCGTAATTTAAGATGAGAAAAAAAAATGTTTCTGTGTCTTTTCTTTTTGTCGTTTTAAAAGAGAAAATATTGTTATAAGTGTAAATTAAAAATTATGTAATTTTAGCAATTTTTATTTGAATAATAAAAAACTTTTCAACGAAATTTACTAGAAAACTTTTTCTGTATTCACTAAATTAGTAAAAAAAAAAAATCAAAAATTTAAAAATTTTTAACTTATATGCAAATAAAATAGAACCAATATTTCTAGCCCGAAAGAAAATATGATGAGTGTTTTGTATGTAATAAAATTTTCATCCAAAATTTATAACTTCGAGAATTTTTTTTTATACGTTATAAATTGTCTTCATAAATTTAAAAATATCAATTAAAAATAATTAGAAAATTTTTTTTTAATATATTATTCATTTATGTAAATGAAAGATTATTAACAATTAAATAACAGAAAAAATTGAATACATTTTGTTATGTAATGATTTTTTTAAAAAATTTTTAACGTATAAATACAGGATATTTTTTTGTCGTGAACATCTTGAAGTTATTGCTTGTATATTAAAAACATTTAAGTTTTCAATATTCCAGGTATAAGAAAATTTACTGTTTCTAAGACAAAAATTCTTATTGTTATTTTATTTTAATATTTTTAGAACGATGAAATTTGCAGTATTTTTCATCAGTTTCATTTGCATTTGTTATGTGATCCAAATTAGATCAGTTCCTGTTAATGGGGTAGCACTTGAAATTCCTGTGAATTCTGTTAATAAAGAAGCGATTGATAAACAACTTCACAACACGTTTAATGCTGTACTATTTTTGACAATAATGCCTGTTAATAAAAGTGTTAGCGGTAATGCACGACGTGTTCCCCCGTATATATGGGGTTCTCCAGGGGTTGCTAGAAATTTGAAATAAGAAAAGTCCTATTTCGACTTTTGACATAATATGTACATATGTATATAAAAATTTGATAAAATTTTATTTGATTTGGGAAAAAAATTATAAAAATGTATATAATAAATCAATAAATAATAAATTTTATTAATTAAAATTAAAAATAATCTCTTTTTTATTTAATTAGTTATCTAATTTATTTTACGTTATTTAATTAGTTATCTTCATATTTTATAGTTTATCTAAACCAACAAATGTTATTATACTCCATACACTAATTCGATGCAGTTAAGGTCTTATGACAGTATATGTGTCCTTTTTCTTTTCTCGTAATTTCTTATAAGATCATGTCACGAGCAGTGTTACCACAATCTGTAAAGTTATCATATAATATGAGATGAATTTTTTAAATGTCAATATACAGCGACGTAAAGTGATACTACTTTATGTTATTTCCATAAGACCTGAACTGCATCGAATTAGTGTATGGAGTATAGGTTCTTTTAATTATTATAATTGTTATTATTTCATCTAAAAAACATACGTTAAAAATGTTATTTTATGCATTTGATTTTTGTAAGATTTTCATTTGATTTGAAAGGTTTTCTCTATGAAGAATTTTTTTTAGATTTCTTATTTGTATAAGATTTCGTGTTTTGTATAAGTGTATTTTTACACTCAATGTGATTTTTTTTTGTCGAGAAATACCTATTTTTAATTAACGATTTTATTAATATAAAAAACCATCACATTTAGAGTACACAAAAAACAAGGAAACAAATTTTAATTTTTCCTTTTTTGTGTTCTTATATTGCTATTTGTTTTTATTTATTTATTTATTTTATTTTATTTATTTTATTTTTTTTTTTGAGAAAAAAGTGAATTCATTTTAAATGAGGGCATTTTTTAAAGATTTTTAATTAATTTCTTAAATGAGATACTTTCGTAGAAAGAAAGATACATATGTATATATCTATACTTATACACTTACGATTGTGTTACTTTCAAGAGTTAAGTAAGTATACGTTATCTTACTTGTCATATTACAATTGTGTTTCATAACAATTTTCTTCTACACGTGTGTGACCTTGAAATAGGAGAGTTCGTTGCATACTCAAAATTTTAATTAAAAAATTAAATAACAAAAAATTATTTTTGTCACAAATTGAAAAATTTAATTTAATTTTAATTTATTTTGAAAATTGAAATGTCTTCATTGAATTATAGCCAATTAAAAAAATAAATATTTTATTCCAGCAAATCATAAAAAAAAATTAACTCAAATAACAGTTTATTACTGTGCTTTAGTATATAAATGAGCAGTTTTTGAGAAAATCTTCACTTTACCACTTTCTTTTTAGACCATAATTTCAAAGCAAATAAATTGAAATTTTAGTCAAAGTGAGTTCATAGTAATAATTTCAATTTTATATATTTACATACAAAAATCAGTACATTTCAAAAAATTTTTATTATTTTAACTTATCTAATTTTTTCTTATAGAAATGAAGTCATTTTATTACTTTTTGATCTCTGTTTTATCGATTTTGCCTGTGATATCAATGGCATCAGAATACATATTAAGAATAAATTTGACTAATATAGGCAAACCAGAAGACTTATCCAAATACATACAACAGAAGGGTTTTGGAAAATAAAAAATCTGTATATAAACAATGATATAATAATTAATTGGAGTCAAATGTGTACAATTAAATAATTTATAAAAAAATAAAAATATTAAATAAAGTATTATTCGCATTCAAATAAATACGTTTTCCTTAGTTTATTAAAATTTACATATTTTTTACCTATGTATGCGTTATTTGGAGGTGATACGCATGTTATGTGTTGAATGACAATTTATCGGTTCATTTTTTCTTAAACGATCAATCAATATAAAATTAGTTTTTGACAAAATTGTTAATTTAGAAAAAAAAAATACCAATTAAGTTGGAGTAGTTACATAAGTAAAACAATGCAATGCCGTGTATTGTTATGTATTCATAATTCATAGATAACATGCGAATGTGAAAATAATTTCAAAGCTGTCAAAAAATGATTTTATGGTTTTATGTGAGAATTACTTATTAAATAAATTTTTATTATGGGAAATACCATTTTTTAATAAATTGGATTTTCCGCTAAGTAATTATTTTTTATTGCACATTGACCTTCCTTCCAAACCTAATAAAATTGAGTAGTATGTATGAGAATTGCTCAGTTTAAAATATTCATTAAATATAAGAAGGTTATTTTCATTTTTTTTAAAATAAATTTTGAATATCGAATAAAGAACGTTATGAAGTTAAAGGTTCAAATTATATTTTTCGTTTTGTTGTATTCATTTTATTTCAAAAATGTTGCTGTAAAAACAATATTTTTTCTTTCACGTGAAAGATGCTGTGATAAAAAAATTCTTCCACGTTGTGGAATATTTATATTTTGTAAATGTCCTTCTCGGAATATAACTAAGCTGTCACAATATCACATCGCTCCATTGTGTATTATAAAACAGAGGAATAAGGCTACATTAACTTATTCGTTTACATTAAATAAATCCTTTTCTTCAACATCTGTGTCGATAAAACCAACTATATCTTCGTCCGAGAAATCTCCGACCACATCAACAAAGATTACTTCTTCGTCTATACCAAGTAAATCTACTGCTTCAACAGCTACACCAATCAATCCAACTACATTTTCGTCCGGGAATTCTTCGACTACATTAACAAAGATCACTACTTCGTTTATATCAAGTCAATCTACTGCTTCAACAACTACACCAATTAGTCCAACTACATCTTTGTTCAGGAATTCTTCGACCACATCAACAAAGATCGCTTCCTCATCTACACCACATATCTAATTGGTACAATATTTATGTACATACATACATTGCCTAGTTTAGATCAACTATTACATTTATATAATTCTATTTTTCAAATACCACAACTCTTTCAAATGAACAGAAGGATTACTGGAATAACGAATGATACACCAGTAAAGTTCATCATCATAATTTCGTAGTTAAAATATGAAATTGTGATGTACAAAACGCATGTGTGCATATAACGATAAAAATATTTTTTTAAATAATAATTAAAATTTTATATGAAATTGTTAAACTATTTTTTGCAAATTTGTTTTTTTTGTTTCATTTTTTATTTTATTGCACTTTTTAAAAAGGAATATGAAGAATAAATTTAAATTAGAAAATTTGTATTATTATCGCATGCTCTTTTATATTTGTGTTCTGTTTTCTTAAATATTATTTGATTATTTGGTGATTTTTCCTTATTTAATTGTTTCGTTTTAATGATTTTTTCACCTAATTTTAAAAATAATGTTTAAGTTTTTACAGAATTTTGAGAAAAGTTAAATGTTTTAATTGATTATAAAAGTTAATTTATTTTTTGTTTTTTAGTAGTATCATGTTTCTAGTTTTTCGCAAATTATTCAAAAAAAATTTTTCATGTTACTATGCAAACATTCAATGAGAATATATTCAAATGTAGATTATATGCATAATAACCTAATTTAGTTTCTATTTATCTTCATCTAATTAAGCCTTTTAAAAATTTTATAATAGTTTCTCTTTTCAAAAATTATTTTCATTTTTATCACTGTTTACATTAAATTATTCACAAAAGCTTCCCAAAAAAAAAAAAAATAAATAAATAAATAAAATAAAATTGATTCAAACCAAAATAAAAAAAAAACTGGAAAAATTAAAATGAAAAAAATTGACCTAATTTTTTTTTTTCTGAAGGAAAGTTTTTAAATTTTAAATTCATTTTTCATAAAATCAAAAATAATCCGGAAACTTGTATAAGGGTATAGATATACAGATGTTCCATAGACGTTCCATAGAAGAATATACACCAAATCAGTTATTTTGTTTACTTGCTAAACTAAGGGTTTACATACATACCTAAAAATTTTGTATAATATCGTGAAAAAACACAGGCATGAAGGCAGTTATGTAAATAAATTTAAAAAATATAAAAATTATGATGATGATTTTAATTTTATGCTATTTTTATTTTACGGAATAAAATTTATTTTTATTTTTATTTGTTGTTTTTCAGATATATAGTTTTCATCCAATTATCACGTCCTGTCCAAATGAAGGAAATAATTAAAAAAGTTTTGAATATATAATATGGGGTGTGTACATTTATTAACCATTTTTTTTATACCTCCATTAAAGTACCGTATTTACGTGTAAATAAGAAAATTTCTATAGTAAATATAAACTTGTACGTTAAAATATAGTGAAAATTACATTTTGTTTTTTTTTTTTTAATGTTGTTTGATAATTAATTAGTTGTAATTGATTTTAAGGTATTTTTTGTATTCGTGTTCTAGAAAAAATCTAGAGACCTCACAAATTCATTACGAAACTTTCTAAAATTGGAAAAAGTTCCAAACTAAAAGAAAAAAATTTACACATAGAATTTTTTTTTATTTGGATTTTAGAAAAAAAAATTTTTTTTCTTGGGTTTTTTTTTTCATGTTCAATATTTTTTATTTTTAACTTAAATATGCCATTATCTTTTTATCATGAGAATAATAACAGATGCTTTTATGGAATTGTAATATCAATTTTACTTGGTTTTATTTACTTTATACAATGTGTAAAAAATTTTTTTTTTCTTTATTTCATTTTTGTTTTTGTTAGTTAGGTACATGTAGACTTACCCTTGGGCTTAAGTAGAAAAATCGAGAAAAACTTTTTTTGTTGCCTAAATAAAAAAAAATAAAAATAAGAGAGTAAAAATCAAAATAAATATAAAAGCACCAGAAACAAAGAAAAAAATAATTTCTTTTATTTCAAACACAAAAATGCTTTTATTAGCATTACATTAAATTTAAAAAAATTTTTATTTCAAATTTAGAAAAAAAAAAAACAAAAATGTATGAAAATGCATTAAAAGGCTCTCGTTACTTTCTAAAAGCAAAATTCAAATTTTTTTACTTTGGCTCTTATAATGCAAAAAAAAAAAAAAAAACAAAGACAAATTCATTTTCTTATATTCATTTTTCAAATTTCGATACTTACATGTTTCGTCTTAATTATACTTAGCTCATATTCATATTCCTTTTAATTTATGTGTATTTTGAAATTTAAATTCTCATAAATTCTGATATGGAAAATCAGATACTGAACATGTTTTTATTATTAGTTTTTAAAAATTTAGCATTCATTATTACTCTATATATATGTGTGTGTTAAGGCATACATGTATAAGTATATGCATAAAAATCATTTAAATATAATCAAAATATCTAAAATCTTAATGTTATGTGGTTTAACACTAAAACTGTAGACTGATAATACAAATCCTCATATGTATACATATATGAGCATTGTAAATGGTATATTTAAAGAATATTTTCATGTGTGTACATTCAAATTTTGGATTTTCTACAAAACTACATACAAATCTAATACATAATATATTCCTCTGTATGTATTCCTCTTTATAATTAACTCATTATTAAAACTCATAAATTTTGATTTAAATCACTCCGTACATGTTATGTTTTGTACTGTATAAGAACATAAACATAGATATCTCATTTAAAACGTAAATTCATGTCATAAATATGTACATATGAAAATTATATACTGACTTAAATTTTAAAATAGTAAAACTTAAAATATTCTTATGTTTGTGTATATATATATGCAGTTGATTATAATTAACAAAATATTTCAATTTTATGTTATGTACACTCTTACATTAAACTTCATAATATAAATTACATACTACATCTTCATGTACATACATATGTAAATATCTTATTATGATATTTGTGTTAAAATGCATGAAAGCTTTTAAGAAATAAATTTTGATTTATGTGTCATGAAAACAACAATGAAATATGTTTTCTTTTTTTTCATTTTCCTGTTTTTTTTTTTTTTTTTTTTTTTTTTTTTTTGTTTTTCTTTAAGGTTCATATTCTTATGCTATTTTACCCGTTAAAATAAAATTTATTTATTAAGTTTGCACTTAATATGAACTAAATTTTCGATATAGAAACAAATAAACAAAAAATAACTTTGCCTAGTAAATATAGTTTAAAAGTACAGAAAAAATAAGATTTAAAGATTTTTTTTTGTTCTTGTAATTTTCCTTATTAAATTTAAAAATATTGTTCAATAAGTTGAACCAATAAATTTTTTATTTTAAAATTAAAAAAAAAAAAAAAAAAAAAAAAACATGAAAATAAAGTGGTGTTGGGTTTTTTTTTCACATAGTTTTGATTTTTAATTCATTTAATTTTATTTTAAATTCTTTTTTCAGTTATATTTAAACTTTGAGAATAGTACCTAGTTTTTTTTTGTTAAATAAAAGAAAAAATAAAAAGTATTTATAAAACTAAAAACTTTTGTAATGGAATTTTTAAGAACTTTATGCTTGAATAACTGTGAATTTATGATATAGTTTTCTTGAAAAATTTTCCAAAAAAAAAAAAAAAAATTGTCAAGTAATGTAGAATAAAAATATGAAAGAAAGTTTAGTTGAATTTTGTTTTTTGTCTATATTTATTTTTGTTTTATTTCAGTTTGTGAAGAAAAAAACAACAAGAAAAATATTATTGAAAAAGTAAACGTGAATTTTATGTAGATGACATACATAAAAAAAAGTCCAAGATACACAAACAAAATTTTGAATTTTGAAAAAAAAAACAAAAGGAAAAATAAAATATACATTTATATGTACACCATCATGTACATCGGGTACTTATGTTCTTCGAAGAGAAAAAGATTGAAAATTTTAAAAATCCTTTTATTCAGTGTTTATTTCGTTTTGTATTTTTTTTTTTTTGATTTCATATTTACAAAGACAATTTTAAGAAAAAATTAAAAAAAAAAACAAATTTGAAGTTTTTTAATATTTTTTTTTAAAGAATTTATTTCCTGTTGTTTGTTTGTAGACGGTTCGTTTACATTTTAGTTTAAAATTTAGTTCGTTTATTTCTTCGAATATTATTCCAAACTTTATAAAAAAATAATTTTTTTTTTTTAAATATAGACATATCCTGATATTCAATTCATATATCAATTACATAAATTATTTATTATTCAGTTTTTATTTTTTTATTTTTTCAATTATTAGCAAATACTATTTATTAGATTAAAAAAAATCTAAAACTGATTTATAAATTTATGCAAAAGAGAAAAAAAAGTAAAAACAATACCGCAATCAAAAGAAAATGAATACAAAGAAGACGACATTCCATAGCATGACGAAATAAAATCAATCAGATATTTTTCTAATATGTATGTAGCATAATTCAACATAAAATGAGAAATGAGAACATACACATAACATCGTATCCTATTTAAGAATTCATGAAATATTTTACCTTAGCTTTATTCCATTTTTCTTTTTCATTCTTTTGGGTTTTGGGACTCTACATAGTATTTTCTGTTTTTTTCTACATAGTATTTTTTTCTGTTTTGTTTTGCATAATGTAACAAAATGCTCATATTTCATGGTTGTTATAGTTTATATTTATTGATAAATGATGTGATATTTCGTAATAAATAATTATGTTAAAATACAATATTACATAGTACGTTCAAGATAAAAAATGATTTTTTATATTAATTCGACGTTTGAGGTTTTTAAAGGTCAATAAATGAAAAAAAATAAAAATGAAAAATATTTTATGCATTTCAATTAATTGGATTCTATTAGGAATGCAAACATCAATAAGTTTAAAAAAATTATAAAAAAAAGGATTTCCACTTTAATGTACATGTACACAGGTATGTGTGCTTTCCATTACGTTTTCGGTGCAGTTTAAAATATTCGAAGAAATCTATTAATTTTCTTTATTGATTTTTTTTTTTTATATTGTATTCAAAAGGAATAATTAATTTATTTAAAAAAAAAAAAAAAATCACTTTGAATTACGTGCACATAATATGTTTAATTCAAAAAAACATGCTGTACAAGAGAGTAAATATTATTAATGAAAAGAAAAAAAAAGGACAAAAAGAAAAACAAACCATAAAACTTTAATAAAATGTTATTTAGACGGAAAAGAAAAACTAATCAAAATAAATGACGTAATTAAACCGGGAAGAAAAGTTGTTTAGTTATGAGAGGATAATATTTGTACATAAAACATATGTACCTATATGTATCATTTAGTGTTTGTTCTTGCTATATATTTTAGTGCTTATGTATTGTATTTTCATATACATACACATTTTACATTTTTTGTTTTTCTATTTATTTTGGGTTATATTGCTATATTTAATTCAACCATATTGTCATCATTGTATCGTTATCCTTTCTAGTATAGTAAAATTGAAGTATTTTTTCTTCTTTTTTACAAACCATAAATATATATGTACATACATGTATGTGTTACATATATGTATAAAGACAATAGATATAATAGTTTGGTAGTGTAGAGCATGTATGCAAGCATTAAAACGCTTTATTAGAAATCATTAATATTATGAGTATCACATTCTGAATAAATTTTTATTTATATTATTATTATTTTTTTTTTTTTTTTTGTTTCTTTACATTAAAAATATGGTCTGTATAATGTTTTTAAATACAATATAACTTTTAAATATGTCCATATAATGTACATGATATGACCTTTATTAACACTATTAACATGGGAATATGTGACATTTTCTATAGAATTTTATTTTTCTATACATTTTACCCCTCTATATTTAATTTAAAAATAAGATGCAATCAAAATAAAGGTAAATGCATTCTTATTTTTTATATGATTATAATGTTATGTGTACGTACATTACGTATACATTTGTAATAAAATTTTGTCGAATATTCTTCTTTTTTTTTCTCATGGAAAAATTATTTCTTCATTTTTGCTTAAAGGAATAAAATAGGAGTAAAAAAATAAAAGAAGAAATAATGAATAAAGTGAAAAAAAAAACAAAATTATCTTTGATGGAAATTAAATGGAAAATGACTTCAATGAACTCTGAAATTTTCTAGAAAAGATTTTATTTTTATTATATTAACATTTAAACATACGTACGTACATTATTATTCAAATGACAGACAGAACATTAGGTAGGATATCGTATATACATATATTTTACGTAAATAGATATATTATAAATGAAAACGAAACCACGAAAAGATTTTAAATGTATAGATTGTTTCTAAAACTGTAATTTAACAAAATTAAATTTAAGAATATGTACTTGTATAATTATTTGGATTCACATACGTATGAGTAGATAATATATAGATTGTATCTCTTTAGAATGACTTTGCAATTCAAGCCAAATTCTCACAGTTAAATGATTTGCATTTATCTGATTTTTCGTTTTTTTCTTTTTTAGGTAATTTTGTATATTTTGTGATTTTTGTTCTTTTCGTGAAAATTTATAATTGACATAATTTAAAGTGTGAGAGGGATTTAATTTACTTAAATGACTCAACAAAAATAAGTTTTTCAATTTTTTTTTTTTCATTATATACAAATATAATGTAAAATGAATTTTTTGGAATTTTCTTTTATTTTTAAATTTTATAACTGAATATAAAAATAGACTATAAAATACATATTTGATTTTTTTTCTTTAATTGATAAAGCTTGAATTTTTTTTACAGATAACGTACGACAAAATGAAAAAAGAATATGTACTTAAATGATTTGAAAAAAAAAAAATAACACGATGATTTTAAGAATATCAAACAAATTTTAATGATTTTTAACTTTAACAATAATAATAATGAAGTAAAATGATAGTTCAAACCATTAAGTAATTGTACAGGATTAAAAAATTTAGGAAAAAAAAGGAAAACTTAAAGCTTGAATTTTTTTTTCTTGAATTTTTATTTGTTTTGTATGCTTTGAATTACTATGCAATTTTCGATTGTACGTATATTTCAAGTGAATCAAAAATAAAACATTACAAAATGAAGTAAGAAAAGAAAAATACAGAATATTTTTCTTCTTTTTTTTTTGTAATCATTTGATATCACATACAATTGTATTAGCATATATAGATATGTACATAAAATTTGAAGAAAAACAAGTTAAGAATACAAAATTCATCAAGAGAATTTAAGGTACCTATGTATGTATGTATGTTCGTATTAAAAGACAAATTGGTTTTCGTGATAAGTGAGCATAAAGCATTCTATTATACGTATAATAAGAAAATGTTTAAATTTGTCTACATTCTGAACTTTCATATAAGTTCACATACTTACAATAGTATTTACTTACATATACTCATAGAGAAAGGTATACAATTTCTTGACTTTCCTTTGTACAATCAACTTGTTTTTTTTTTTACATTTTCTTTGTGAATTTTTGTTTTTGTTTTTGTTTTTTTTTTTTTTTTATAAAACTATTCTAAATTGTCACATATAATTTTTAAAAAAATTTGTTTCTAAAAGTCATTTTCAAAGTTATTCCCTTTATATTTTATGTTTTAAAAGGTCAATGTCTAAGAAAGAATGAAAAATTTATTTGATTAAGAAATGATAATATATGCAATCGCATGGATTAAACTGAAAGAAAAATGAAAAACCTTGTAAAGAAAATTTGACTTTGTCGATATAAATTTGTATTTTCTTACCTTGAAAAAAAAAAAATTAATGTGGGTGAATTTAAATCAAAAATCATAAATCAGATTTTATATGAATGATGATTGTTAATATAAATTATACTGTATAATGTGTACTTTACAAAGTTATGATATGACAACCGATGATTAATAATAATAAATAGCATGTATTTTCATAAAATTTATGTTTATATTTGTATATGCAGTAATTCGTTATGTGATATTGACTTTTTTAATGTAATCTTTGAGATTATGATTAAAATAACATGCTTAAATTGAAGTACCGGAGGAAAAATGGAAAATGTCGATTATTATAATATGTATATTTTTGTTTTTAATATTGTTGAAAATGAAACTGTAAAATTTTAGCATTTTATATTTAATTTGAAAATTATTCACATTTGTATTCATTTTATACATATATAACATATTTTTGGGTTCATATATGTTACAGAGAATAAGAAAATATCATTTTATGTAACAAACATGATTTTCTTTTAAAATCTTATTAAAATCTTAAGACATCTGTTTACCACAAGTTAACTAATAAAATATCTATACACATATGTATGTATAAAAAAAACAAATGAGTGTATATAACGTATGTACATATGTATATGTATGTGTATAAAATGGCAACTAAAAACCTTATGGTTAACCCTAGATAGAAATTTTATTTAACAATCATTAAATATTATAACATATAACGTTTATTGTACATATATAGATACTCTCTGTTTCATTTATATATGTACATATGCACATTAAATCTATATAGGTTTGTGTGTAGTATACATTGTGTATTACATTTAAAATTTAGAGATTTTATCTAAAATACGTGATATGTCGTATATATGTATTTTCTCATTCAAAATTGTATAGCATAAAATGGTCTTTAAATATGAAAAAGGATAATATATGTATGTGTACTTCTGTGTATGTAGAAAATATTTTTGTCTTTATGATTATGAAGCCCTTTAAAATGAAAATGAAAAATAATGAAATATAAGATGAAAAGGTTAAAATTTTGTATGACATTTTAGATATATTAGAAATTTTCTTACCTTTAATAATAATGAGACAATATAATTTGCTATAAAAAATTTGATTTTAATTTAGATATAAATGATGATTTGATTTTTATAGACTAAATTTTATAATATTCTTAAAACAATATCTACGAGTATACACATATACTGTGTACGTTATATTCAAATGAAAATAAAGTAAAATTTAATGTAAAAATAAGAACAAATCTTTTATTGTCAATTAAAAAATGTAAATAATTTTCAATGAATGTGAATCATTAGAAATTGAAAACGTATGTATGTACACACACAGTGATACTTTTATCCTATGGGACTTATCTTATATAACATATACATGAACCATGCATAGCTAAAGCTACTAAAAATTAGACAATAAAGTGCCGCAAGTGTTAATTATGCCCTTGACAGATGGTATTATTCCATAAATTACTAGAATGACAGAATAAATGACCATGAGACTCATAAAATGCCTATAATAATATTCTCACTGTACATAGTACACTATCCTTATACATAGATTTTCATTTGTTTTATTTATGTATGTATGTAAATGTATGTTCTAGCGATGAATTATGTTCTATAATTTTCGTAGATACATGCCTAAAATTATTGTAAGCCTTGTATGATAAATTTTTTTTTTTTTTTGCAATGAAACAGTGCTCATATTTTTCCTGCATTGGTTTTTCATTTCACTATTTGTATAAAATATATTGTGTATGCATATGTATGTACGTATTATTCCTTTTTATTATTGTTTTATGGAAAGAAAAAAAAGTGATTTAATGTGACCACGGTCCGTTTCATTTCATTAATTTTTTTTTGCAGGTATGTACCTGTACGTATGAATGTATTTTACCTATATGTCATATTTCTTGCATGACTAAAGCTTTTAATATTTTCGTAGTATAAAACAAAAAAAAAATTTTTCCTACCAACCCCCCCAGAATTTTTTATGTTTATTTTATTTCAGGCACAGACTGATGTCATATTAATTTTATTTTTATTATTTTTTTTCTTTTATAGTTAATTCATGCATTGCAATTTTCATGAGATTTATAGTTATAAATAATACATGGGTACCATTATACGTATGTATATGTATGTAAATTGTAAATAAAGTAATGTATGCGGTCTATAAGAATTAAAATACATGTATTGTAATGAATTCGTAATGATAGTAAAACATGATTGTATTTAATGTAATTGTACAAAATTATATACAGTTATTATAAAAGTTCAATATGTATCACTAATACTAAGGATAATTGGTTTGATATTGAATGATAATACTGTATGTTACAAGTTCACAGGGTAAAAATGTTTTTGTGAATTCTCATTCGCGAATGAAAATATAAACTTTAATGTAACAGCTTTAACGTACATATACATACATATATTTAGTGATTTGTAACAAATAAAATTTATTTTGGCACGTATTTTACAGATTTGTACATTGTAAAAAGAAAATGGTGACATGGATGCATGTGAATTAAAAATGCGTTCGTATGTATACCATACTTGCCACCTATGTGTACAATATATTATGCAATTCCATCAATTTGTACACCGGTTTAACATGCATTAACATTTATCAAAGGTAAAAAATTGCATACGTTTGTATTTATACTTTGTTAACGAATGTGATTTTTGTGCATATTTTATGGAAACTCTCATTTCCATTCATAGACGTTGCACGAGCGTAAAAGCTTAATTAATAAATAGTTCAAAAAATATTTTCAGCTATTTCTATGTTTTTTTTTTTTTTAACAGGAATGCAGAAGAAACACAACGCTTGAATTTTCTGATACTAGTGCTTCTGTAACACCATAATTTGGAATTATTAAAGAAAATTAGATATGCACCGAAATACCTTTATAGACGAAGTGTAGAGTAATGAATATAAGGGAAGGGGACAGAAAATACATGTGTAATATATGTACATAAATAAAAAATAAAATAAAATAAAGCCTTAGAGATGGAGGGTTGTTATTGATGTTCTTTTTTTCTCAAAAAAAAAAAGTTCAATACAATGCAATACTATGATTTGGTTAAAATGCAATTGAGTTGAAGAATTGCATCACTTTGGCACTGATTGCATTTGTTGTATGATATTAATCAAGCAGAATAGCACATTAGTCTTTGTTACATTACAAATACTCATATAAGTATTCGGTGTAGGTACAGATACATTCATGAATATTTAAAAAACTCTTACGCATTGATCACAATAAAAACCCATTTATACATACAACGTTGGCATGTAAATTAGTTCTCAACTCAATAATAAAAATACTGTAAAATACACACGTATTCAATAAATTAAAGTTTTTCAAATAAAAATTCAAAAATTTTCTAATAACAATGAAAATTCATTTTCTTTTTTTTTGTACGGACATAGAGTAAGTGATAAATAATAAAAGAAAAATTTTCATTGAAATTTTGAAAGCAAAAAAATAATTTTTTTCCAAAAGATTTTTTCTCGATTTATTGAAGAATTAGAATAAACTATATTTTATGCTTTATTTTGTTTTTTCTTTTTCTTTTTTGAAACATATGTGTGTTATTTGAATTTGCTTTTACTCCTTCCAAACACAAAAAAAAAAAGAAAAAAAAATATAATTTCTAATTTGAAATTCATTTTTCCTATAGCAAATGTCCTTTATATGTATTTTGATTCTTTTTTTTTTTTTAATCTCATAAATTCTTTAAGTAGACATAATGTGATGTTTAACGAATCGCAAAATTGGGGATACAATCATATACATATGTATGAAAATACACGCATGTATGTTGTTGTAGTATAATACTGATAAGGTCGATTCTCACATAAATAAAAGTGAATTTTATGAACTTATAAATGTACTATTTTTTATTGTACATATATGTACGTATGTAGGTATGTGATTTTCATATAGTTATTTTGTTTGAATTTAAAATATACCTACACACATGTTTGTATATATGAACATCACAACAAATTTTCATATACATATTTATGTGCATATGTATGTAGCTTGCAAAACATTTATTTTCACTCCTAATTCATTTATTTATTTATTTATTTTATATATGTTTGTACATTTGTTAGAATATTTTTATATAACATACTTATGTATGTACATTTAAGATTTTGGGTCAAGTTTTTTACCTTTATTCTTCGATTCATTTAACCTCGAAGAAATATTATGAAACCGGATAAAGGAACCTTTCCATTATTAGTATTATATACCCTTAAGCCGATATATACATAGACCATACAATTGATTATATTGTGCATATAAGAGTATATAAAAGTTTTTATCATTATAATGTTGACAAAGCTGATTGTATTGTCCAAATAATGTGAGATCATGTCCTTTTCTGATATCCTTAAGATAAATGACATTGCGTAACATATATAATGTGTGTAAGTAAACAAAATAATGAAAAAAGTTCTATAATATAAAAAAAAAAAAAAAAAATTGAATAAATAAAATGAACTTATGAACGCATACAATTTGTATGTATTCACATACACGCGTTGACACATATAGTACAGTATACATACTTATGTATACAGAAATAGCAGTTTAGAATAATCCTTGTAGATATTTTATATAACAAATGAAACTTTTATCATTAATCTTTTTAACTGTTGATTTGTAGAATGTTCTAGTTTTGTATTAAATTTTGATAAAGATGTTCAACAAAATGAGCAAAAAGAAAGAAAAAAAAAACAATGTACGTATACAGTAAACACTAAAATTCATGGAAAATGTGAATCCAAAACACACATATGACAAAAAGTTAAAATTTTAAATCAAAGAAACAATAGCATCAATAATTATATATTTTTTTGTTTTTGATTGGAAATTCTATTATATTTAGGTATTCATTAGTTTTTTGTTTTGTTTGAAATGTTTTCATTTTCAAGATACATTACTTAATAAAATATGTGAACATCATATGTGCATGAAAAACTTATACTTGAAATAGTTTTTTATACGAGTATGTAAACAAATTGCAGGGTAATTTAGTTTGACTTGCTGATTGCACTGTCGGTGGGGAGTAAATATATTTAAATTTTGGCCGTTAGAGCATGTTTATGCCTTTTTAAAAAAGCATTCGAAAGACCAAAAGTTTCACTATATTTTTGATGGAGATCTTTATTAGCTATTAAAGAAATAATTTTTTTTTATACCGCCGTCTAGTTGCTAATAGGTAATTAATTCGCCTACACCACCCAAACGATATTTTCCTTGTCTAATCAATAACTTCACCTCCTAGCCGATCAGCAAGTCAAACTAGATCATCCTGTATACAGATTACAGAGACACTTTGACACATACAAGATAATAAAATAATTTATTAATCCATTAAAAAATTATATGATATAATATTGACACATGTTGTTTTGGTACACATCAAAGTTTTTACTTTTATTTCTAGAATTCTGATTTTTATGAGTTTTTTTGTTTTTATTTCTCTTTATTATAATAAAAATGAGATAACATAACTACCAAATAATAAACGTAATGAAAAACTTTTTATTATGGTATACATACTCGTATTTGTACGTATAATGGAATAGGTACCATCATTTTCAATAAAAGAAAAATTATGTTCAATATGAAAAAGTTTAAATGACATTTTATTGAATATAATGTACATACGAGAGTTATACATACTATAACTTTAGTTATACATAACGTATACATAAGTATGTTCTATATTGTAGTTTTCAATAAATTGTTTTTTCTGATTTCTTTGAAGCAATATTTCATATTTGATTAATGAAATACTAGAAAAATATGAATTTTGTTTCATTTTATTTGTTTTTGAAAATAAAAATCTCTTGTTAATAGAATAAAAGAAAAACAATTAAATTATTTTTGTATAAGTAAATATTATGGAAATAAAAAAAAAGAAAAAACCTTTTCAGATTTACTTTTTTCTCTTTTGCATTTCTACTTACTTAATTTTGAAATATTGAATGAATTTAGTTCATTGAACTTTTTCGCATTGTAAATTAAAAAGTTTTCTTATGCAATACATAGGTAAATATGTAGAATTTTTAGTGTGTTAGTAATAAAATGAAATAATTGAATATTAGGGAAATGCAATAATCTTTAAATTTTGATGACTTTAGAGAGGAAGAAAAATTTATTCCAATGAATTTTTTGTGTAATTTCAATTAGATTTCATTGAATTTAAGAAAATAAAAATAAAATAAAATTCATTTAAAAAAAAAAGCAAATATAACATACTAATAATAATCATATAAGGACATTCAATTGAAATGAATTTTGAACTTTTTCTTCTATTATTGTCATCTATTTAGCATTTATTTATTTTTCTTCCATTTTTGTAGAACATAATATTACTTAAGTACATAGAAAAAAAAATTTAAATCTGATTATTCAAATAAGGATGCAAATTATTATTATTTGAATCATACCATATGTGTGTACTATATACAGATTATCATATGTAAGTTTGTATGCACGATACATATTTTAACATATTTTTTTTTTTTTTTTTTTTTTTTTTTTTAATTTGACTACATTACACAATTTTTCGTGGATATGAGCTCCAGTTTTGTCATGTTTTCTGTTTTTATTTTATATTATGTGTATATTTTTTAGAATATATTAGTAAAGTAGAATATTTTATTCATGCGTAAGGATACATGTCGTATATGTACATTTGGATTTTTTGTATTTGAAGCTGGTATATGTTTGAATTTTTATGAAATTAAGAGCATAAAAACTTCTCATTACGAGTATTTCAAGAACAAATAATTTTTTCATTTTTTTAAAATGTTACAAAGTTATTATCTGCTCTTATGACATTTCGTTGCGTTACTTGACTCATTAGAATTTTGTTTTTTTTTACATTGTAAAGGACGGTAAATAGAATTAAAATAGTGATGAAAAATGTTTACAAACTTTGAAAATAATTTAAAAGAATAATAAATTATTTGATTGTTTAAAAGAACATCCTTTACATTTTTTAATGTAATCATTTTTTAAATTTACAATTAAAATTTACTTTTTACTTTTATCTTTGTACTGCTTTTGTTTATATTTTTTTGCATACATTTTATAAAAAATAAAAAATTAAAGTAATGTAAATATCGAATACATTTTGTTCTCTTACATGTATTCAGTAATCTTTGTGCTTGTCGCT
The DNA here is from genome assembly GCA_963971155.1 of Anthrax anthrax. Taxonomy (NCBI): domain Eukaryota; kingdom Metazoa; phylum Arthropoda; class Insecta; order Diptera; family Bombyliidae; genus Anthrax; species Anthrax anthrax. The sequence goes on from OZ020119.1 coordinate 28,705,971, forward strand.
CGTATTCATGTTGATAAAAATTTCTTGCATATATTTTATTTTTCCTTTTTCCAAACACATCAGATAAAAAAAATCTTTTTTTTTTTGCGAAAGCTGAAAAAAGAACAACAAAACATCGGACACAAGTAAATTTATATAAAAATTTCAGAATGAAAAAAAAATGCTATGCATACACATGAACATAGGTGTGTGCGTACAATTTAAAAAAAGGGGATATAAAGAGATAAGCTTATTTAAAAGATTTATTTTCTGTTTTGAATGTCAGATCTTTTTTTTTTTTTGAAGTTGTATATTTTTGTATATTTTTTACTTCCTGCTTACTTGTACATTTTATAAGGATATGTGTACTTCAATTTTTATATTTAACTTGATTTTTTGTTTTTGTACATAAATATGGGCAAGTGAGTTTCATATATAAAGGCTTAAATACATAAAATAATACAATCTGTATGTACGGTATTGTGTATACATACATATATGTATGTATGAAACCTCAAAATTTCTTTCTGAAACTTTTTATTGCATAAATGTGAAAAAGAAAAATTTTTAAGTATTACGCAAACAAAGGAAATGCTTTTTCTTGTTGTTGTTTTAGACAAAAATTTAATAAAAAATATTTTTTTTTATTTTATTTTAAATTGAAAAAAGTAGAATTCATTTGGGGTCTTTATTTATTTTAACTGCTGCCTTTTTCTTTTTGACATCATTTCAGATTAAAAAATTATAAAGAAAAATCAATATCATCGATTATATTAAATAAGTAATATCAAGTAATACATAGTATGAAAATTTTTCGACCGTTGAATTTTCCATACATATCAAGAAAACGCATAGTTCATGTTCTGTACTTTTGTTTTCTTTATTCTTGTTGAATACATTTTGTATCATTTTCGTTTCGTGTAAATGAATTCAAAATAAAAAAACAAAAATCTCATACAAATGAAAAAAAAATTTTTTTTTCGTAGTAGTTTTGTTTTACTTACGATATTATACGTAAAGAATGTACCATTGAAAGATAGATAATGGTACAAATAATTCACATACATATAAATACAATCTGTACAACATATTACAAAATACTGCAAAAGAAATTCCTGTAGGCATATTGCGCTTAAAAGTAATACATTTTATATAAAGTAGAAAAAGAAAATGTTTAAAAAAAAAACCAAAAACAAAAAAGAAAAGTATAGAATAAAAATATTTATGCTGATACTATTTTCATTTAATGGTAAATGGATGAATCAAAAGAGATATTTAACGACAATAGTCTATGTTAGCTGTATATGAAAATAAAGTTGAAACTTGAAAATTTATATCCTTCTATTTTATTTACTTACATTTATTTTTCATTTTTTATTTTCCCTCTATACACAGTTAAACAAATGGTCGATTTTATGAAAAGATTTTAAGAAAAACAAAAAAAAAAAAAAAATTTATATACTTACGTACCAACTTTTATTTACGTACATAGAGATAGAGAGAGAGAGAAAAGGAACTTACTAAAAACAACCCAAAAATGCAATAGAATTTAGGTATGTGATTTAGAAGAATTTAAAATGTTATGTAAATTGATGCTCTATTCACGAAAGAAAAAAAAAAAACAGAAATGGGAAAATAAAAAGTGGCCAGGAAAAAATTTACAAAACCAAATTGATGATTTTTAGATATGTTGAAAAAAGCGTGATATAACAATTGTTTTTATTTATTTATGTTTTGTTTTTTAACTTTTGTTTTTGTTTTGTCTGTAAAGAATAATTTATGGATAGAAAATTCGTTTTCAATATGTGGCAGAAAATTTGGTAATACAGAAAGTAGATCTATGATTATAATCAAATTTTCGAACTTTACTAATAAAGGTATACATTTTTAATCTGATAAATTGTATTTGAAAAAGAATTGAATAATAAATAAAAAAAAAAAATAAATTATTATTTTGTATTTAATAGAAATTGAAACATATCGGGTTATTACATACATACATACATACACATAAAGGAAATGTGTACGAAAATAATGAAAATTTTATATGTTTATGATAAAATTTTATAAACACCATTATAATATTATGTATTTCTTATGATATAAAATTTTGTACCAAAAATGTGTACATACAACATACAGGAATTAAAATCTAATTACTTAGAGTTTTCTATTCTTTTATTTAATCCCTTAAGTTTAATTTTGTCTGAGATGTTTATCTATTGGATAGAAATGTTGTTGTTGATGATGATGATGACGATGGTATGTAGTGGTGAAGAAAAAGACGAAGATTTATAAAGAATAAAATTTTATACAATATGTATTACGCATACAAATACAGATATACATACGTATAAATAAAATCTAACGATTATATAATTTAACATTGTAGAATAGTAATAATACAGAATTAAATGAAAATGAAGAATTTAAGTATTCAAATAAATCCTTTTTGCAATTATTTTCTATTTCCTTTTGGGCATATTATAATCTTAAATACAGGAATTAGCAGTCAATTTCAAAGGATTTTATATTATATCTAATCTATAGTATGCACATAATAATAATATAGAAATTTAAATATTTTATAGTACATTATTATTGTGTAAAAAAGAAATTAACAGAAGGAAATGAGTCATTTTATTTTAAAGTAGTATAAGTTGAAAGATTTTCTATGTTCTGAGATATTTTAAGTTTTACATTTGGATTCCCTACTAAAGTTAATAAGAAAGTAAAACTTTGACTTTTATAAAAATGATTTTTTCAAGATTTTTTTTTTTTTGAAATGCTAAAATTCGTATCCTTGCAAGATTACATTTATGTAAAAAAAATGGATTTTGATAATTTTGGACTTATTCCACATTAAAATAAAATATCTCATAATAACTTTTGTAGTATTAACCAGTTTCTGTCGTGTTTTAATTTATTTGTTTTTTTTTTTTAATATTAAATTCTCTATTTATTTAAAAATGTTGTTTTTAAAATAATATTTAAAAAAACAGGGATTTCCATGGAATAAACTATAGAAAAGGACAAAATGAAAATTCATTATTAGTTTTCATTTCATTGTTTTCATAAAAATAACAAAACAAAATAATTAATATTCAAATTTATTTTTTTTTTTGTTTACATGCTCAGCTCTAGAATATGTTTTAACTACAATTAATTAATTACAATTGTTATTCAAATATTTACATTACTATCAAATGCTCATATGCTCTATATTCGTGTGTAATCGTTTATGTATATGTGTATATTTTATGCATACGCAATACTATAGTACATAATAATGTGGGTACACCTAAAGTGTACCCATAATGTACATACATACTATATATGTACATATTTGTATACATATACAAATGTTTGATTGAATATACCTTTATATATGTATTTACATATCGTAATATGTACATATTAAATATTAGTTCGATTTCGTATTAATGCATGTATATGTATTTATATCTTATTTTATCAACTTTTATTTATATTTAAAATTAACAAAATGCATATTTGCATGTTTACTAAGAGTGAGATAATGATAACACTCATTTATATTGATAACAAGCAATGTAAATTCGATTATAATGAAATTAAAAACAATTACATATTGATAATTCAGTGTTATTGGTTTTTAATGCCTTTTATAACTATGTATTTGTATATTATATATTTTGTATGAAATAATAAAAAAAAATAATTATGTAGGTATATTGAAAAGCCATGGACTTTTCTTTACTTATTTAGGTTTACCAAAATACAGAAAAAAATAAAAAAAAGATTATTAAATTTGATTATTGATTTTAGTTTTAGATACTGTATGTATAGGGCTTTAAAATAATTTTCATTCATCTTATACTTGTACCTACACATTCATTATTGTGGTATTATTTCTGCATCACTAAATTCTTATAAATTAAGATTTCTTAGAATTATTATGAGCCTTTATAATATTAAAAAAGAAAGCTCCCTTTATAAAAATATTACAAAATTCTAATGAAATAAAGGTTTGGTAATTGAAAAAAATAAATAAACAACACAATATACATACAATAAATAACCATGGATACTCTTCATTAAGAGGAAAATAAATTCTTACATATTTTTTTTAATTTCTTGAAATTTTATATTTAATAAATAAAGGTAAAAAAATTAATAAGAAATATTTTGTCATTTATTTAATTCTTTAAATTAAATTAAAATTTTCCATAAAAAAAGGAACAGAAAAAAAATTCATTGTGAGATGATTTTTAGTATTATTATTGTACAGAAATTTCATTATATTTTTCGTATATTCATATATATCATTCACTGTATATTACGATATTTTTTTAAAATAATTTTTGTTTGTGATTCAATTTGTAAGATTTTCTTTTCTTTTGTGACATAATTCTGGGCAGTGAAATTTTGTTTATGAAATTATGTCTGATGTTTTCTTTATGCTGTTTATAAAATTTAATTTTGAATATTATTCGTTATTTTTTTTGTTATTTTTCTTTTATTACATTATATTCACAAAGTTATGAATTTTTCAGTACTTATGTATATTGTTGTAATACAAAAGAAATGTTAATATATGTACCTACATACATTGAATATATTCTTACGTGTATTGTATGTACATATGTGGTATAACATGTATTATAGAAAATTATATGAAAAAAATATGAATTTTATTTTTTGATGAAAAAGAAAATTTACGAATTCATAAAATCATTTTAGTAAAATGCATTTTGTTTTTAATTCTTAAAAAGAAAATATGTCACTTTGATATGTTACATTTTATTTGATTTTGTTTATTACTTAAACACGTGACAAATTTTTAATATCCTCTTTTTCCTTTTTTTCAAACTCAATAAATTTCCGATATATTTTGAACATATAATCATTATGTTTATTTATTCATTTTTTGTAACGATCAATTTTCATCAATAAATATATTTTCAGTTAAACATATGTACATACATACATATGTATGAGTATATAAAAAGAAAGCTATTTGATAAAATTTATTTATTTTCGCCTTTAACCATCTAAAATGTATACAAGCAGTAAATTGTTCATATGTGTATTCGGGTACGTAAATATATAAGTTAAAAGCCGATAAATTTTTGAAAATACACTTTTTTTATGATTTGTCGTAAAATTTAAAATGAGCTTGAAAATATGTATATGTGTAACTCCTTATATTATTCGAATGAATTGGTAAAATACAGATTGTTGTTATGTATATAAAAATAATCTTTATTTTCTTTTAGAAATTATAGCTTTTTACATAAATCTAAGTAAAGTGAATGAGAAAAAAAAAAATAATAATAATAAACAACAGAAGAAAATGTACATGAAAATTTATCAAATATTTTAAAAAAGCCCGAAGAAAATCAAATGTATAGACGTTAAAATGTATTTTTAAAATTGTGTATATTTTATATGGTCGTTAAATTTCATCATTTGCATTTGAATACATTTTCATTTTATACGTAATTCAGACGTATATTTTTAGCGGAATAAATCTTGTTCTATCGTTCGAAATTTTATTATTCGATATTGATTGACAAAAACGTCGCATAAAAAAGGGTTAAATATTTTATGATATACACGATGAAAAGTTCTGATTTAAATTTTTTTTTTTTTTAATAACGCATATGATTTTTATGATATTCTAAAATATTATATTAATAATATTTATGATTTAATGAAATATAAATTTTAATATTTTATTTCGATTATTTTTTATTTTTTTTGCAACTTAAAATACTGAAAATATATGAAAGGACTTTTTAACAATATAAATTAGCCTGTTTGATTTATAATTACAAAAAGGAAAGAAAAAACAAAAAACAAGACGACAGATTTTAATATCATAAGAAAATTTATTGCATTTTATTTCCCTTAGAAGAAGATATTGAAGAAAACATTGAAGAAATCTAGAAAAAGATTTCAGACAATAATTCGAAATTGTTTTTTTTTTTCTTTTTGTTTCTATTTTATATACGATATAATCAACCTGGGAGCAATAACAATTCAAAAAGGATATCATGTACATATATTTTTGAAAATGCATACAGCATCTCCACAGGTGGTTAAGAACTTATGAATTTTTACTGTTATTTTTTTTTGTGTGTTTTGCTAAACATTTTGATTTTTATTTACAAGTATTTTGGTACGTTTATGTGTTAAAATAAGGAATAATTTAACTCAAGAATAACCTTCTATTACGATAAATGTACATACGTGTATGTACATAAACTTTTAGTTATTATTTCATACTTATTACTTATCCCCTTGTGATCTCTATTGTATGTGTATATTGAATATATATGTGACAACACATACATACATGTGTCTGTCTGTGTATTGACTCTGTAATTTTTTCTATAATTTTTTTTGTACTCTGTTGGAGACCTTCATATTGTATGAAATAAGTGGGTTTATAAAAAAATATTCCTCCTTTTTTTAAGTTTTACACAAACTAAAAGTGTGATTTGATATAAAAAAATAAGATATGAAATAAAAGAAAACTTTTTCACTTTTATATATTATAATTGTTTAGATTGTAGTCATATTGTTAAGAAAATTATATCAAGGAGGAAAAATAGAATTTATATTTATGAATGTATATATGAAGATAAAATTCGTTTAATAAAACGACACAGTTTTTTTTGTTCTTTTTGGTATGCTTGATGACAAGGTAAATCACAGTTCTATTAGCCTATGTTTTATTCTTATTTTGTTTTAGTTTTTTACGATACTTTAGGGATGATAATAAATTTAATAAAAAAAAACTAAGATAATACTATAAAACAAAAAAAAAGTTTTTTTTTCGTTTTATATATAGAGAAAATTTTCAAACATGTATGTAAGTATATTCATATAAGTATTTTGGTTATTGTTTTATATAGATTTTTATTACATTAAATGATATCATCCTTACGTACAACGCATCCCATTTAATATCATATAAGTTCATGTCACGTTTCTAATAATTTTCAAATTTCATTTCAAGGAAATATATAAAATATCTAATAAAACGATAAAATATTATATTTAATATTTTTGAAGAAAATGAAAATAAAAAAAAATTTTCTACATAAGCTTAAAAAAAAAATGAAATAAAAAATAAAATATTTATTTTAATCAAAAACAATTTTGTATTTATTTTATTTTCATGTGATTTTTTTTTGTGAAAAAAGTCGATTTTTTTTTTTAAAGAAAAACAAATTACCATATCAAATATTCTATATGGAGCTTTTTAAAATTCATTTCCTTAAAAATGTAAATTTAAAATTTTTATCTTTAAGTTAGTTTAAATTTTAATTTTTTCCACATTAAATATGTCTACATATATACATATGTATGTCTATAGGTTCTGTTGTTACTCTATTTAACATGCATTTAAGATTGTAGTACAATCACATATATGTACATATGTACTTACATACATGCATTTATAAAATATTCTATAAAAAAGGGTTTTGTTTTCTTGTTTTGTTTTGTAGACAGTTGGATAAAGGCCTTTTTTCACTGGCATTTAAATACTATATATGAAATACTTACGTATATAAACTGTGTATACACATGTGTATATATTATATAAATCCTTTCCGGACAGAAACCACTTTGTGGTATCAATGAGGATCAGAAAACAATTTGCATACGTAATTACCTGTTGTATACGATTTTCAAATCTATGCAAAAAACTAAAATAGAACACAACAAAGAAGAAAATACATAATACAAAAAAAAAAAAAAGAAATCAAAATGAAAATCTGGGATGAAAGTCGTTTACCTTAAAACCTGACATTAGTGGATTATCATATAGGAAACCAATTATTTATTGTGAGAATAAATTAAAAAGTAGAACAAGAAAATTTGAATTTTTTTTTCTTTTTGGTTTTTATTAAACACGTACATAGATACGTACAAATTTCAAGATAGTTTGATTCTTACATGATTAACGGAAAATTCATAACATTTTAGAATTTTCATTTTTAAAATTATCTTGAATGCGTAATACAAAAATTGTATGTTTAAAAAATTTCCAAATTATTAATTCACCCTCAAAAACTAAAAGTGAAAAAAATACATTTTAGTGAGTGTCAAAAGTCAAAGTTTATGCTGATAGTATAGTGTGGAAAATAATGTTGAGGCACACTCGTCCAGGTAAGTATCTTACCATATAGTGTTTTTTAGTGTTTTGTATGTACTGTGTACACATATGTACATACATAAAAAAAACTGCATTGCAGATAGCAATAATTCTCTCATTAGACGCATGTAAGTGGGTGGGTATGTAATCGTAAATTTACCAAAAAAATACACAGACCTATCATTCCAACTTGTTAAGGATTTAAATTTTTTGTCTTTTTTTTTTTTTTTTTTTTTTTTTTGTAGCATACTGAGATTCCAGTCATGTAAGTTATTTAGAAACAGCAGAGAATTATAAAGTTAAAGATGTGTAAAATATACATTTGCAAAATAATTGCACGTTGTGTTGTAATTCAGTATATGCGTTCAACAAACATGAAAAGTATACATGTGTAGTATTATGTACAAAAGATTGTACACAAGCAAGCATATAAATTTTCTTTTTTCTAATTTTGTTAACAATCAGTTGTTAGCTTTCTTCTTTTCTTTTTAATACTAAGTTATCGATCGAGTTAATTGGTTTCCTAATACATAGCTGAGAAAACTTTCTTTTTTTACACACGTTTATTTATAGGTTGAATAATTTGTATCGAAACAAAAAATAAAAAAATGTAATTTCTTAGTTAATATTTTTATGATTTATAGGCAATATTGTGTGTATTGGCGGAATTCGTTACATAAATTTTTAATAGAAAAATGATTTTGTTATTTTTTTGTATACATAGTTACAACGAATAAATCAATGTATTCATAAAGTTAATTTTTTTGTCTGTTTTATTTTAAGTGTCTTTTGTAAAATCGACACTCAGATTCTACTTCATTTCCTTGTTTTCCAGTATTATTCTATTTTGTTGCATTTTGAAAAAAATAAAATAAATGAATAAAACAGTTTAAAAAAATGAAATGACTAAATTTATTTATATACCAAGTAAAAAGTACTTTTTGATATCTTAATGAATAATTAAAATTTGCATGTAATTTTATTACATTTCGTCTTTTTTTCTTAATGGAAAAAAATAAAATCATTGCTGCATTAAAAAAAAAAAATAAAAAATAAACGACTCTACAATTTCCAAAAAATTAAATATGAATAAAAATTTGTTTAAGGTTTTTTATTCCACATACAAGAAATGTATGAAAAAAGAAATGAAACAAATTTTTCATTTCTTGGTTTTTCTTTTATTTATTTTTATTTTTAAAGAATTATAATGAAAGAAAAATTATGTGTGTTTATGCACATGTGTTAGTATGTATGTGTGACACATAAGCAAATGTAACTTTTTTATAACATTACTACTGTTGCTGGCTTTTATATATTTCCACATCATAAAACCACATAAAATCATAAAGTAATTTTCTGCCTCAGGAGTTCTGTAAATAAACAAATATATGTACAATTGTACAAATGAAATGTATACATATTCTATGCATACATGTACATGTATATTTTAGAATGTAATGAAATAAATTTTCTATGTATCATACATACATCACTTTCATAACAAGGACACCGAGAAATGTTTTTATATATTCATATAAATGTATGGAATATGTGTATAAGCAAACATGTGTGTATAACAAAAAACCATCTTAAATTTCATTACCCAAATAGCGAAAATAATAATTTAAGGTAAATATTATGTGTACACTTACACATTCATATGAACATACTTTATTTAGCTGAAGATATACAGACGTATAATTATCATTTCAGTGAAAGGAGAAATAAATGAAAAGATTTCATTTTTTTTTTTTTTCATTTTTATTATAATTAAAATATGTTTTCTAAAGTTGAAAAACTCCATGGTGGTGGTTGTATTATGCACATTCACTATACAAATTAAACATTTTAAGTGTATTTTTAGTTTTTTATTTATTCTATTTTGGTTTGCAAATAAAAAAAAAACAAAATGTATACACATTATATTTTTAATTAGAGAATGATATTTGACAATTTATGTCAGTGTAACATAAAATACGTACATACATAATTATAATATAATCCTTTATATAAAATGGAATAATTTATAGCAATTTTTGTTTACAATTTGCAATACAAACTTAATTTTTTTTTTTTAAATACAACATTAAATTTAAATTATGAAATGTGTGTTGGAAAATTAAAATAAAATCTTTTTATATACAAAGAACTTAAGAAATTTTCTATTGAAAATTAAGTACAAAGTTTTATTAAAACACAAGTTTAAATTTTAATCTTATTATAGTTTTTGCATAAATTAAAAAAAAAAATATATTTTCTTACCCAGATTTCAAAATAAAATGTATGTATATATTTTATTTTCTATTACTTATTACAATGTTACATATTTTGTAGTTTCTGTTGTTATAAATATTTCATTTACATAAATTGTACACGCACTTTTCTTTGACCCTTCAGGCACTTTTTTTTATCTATGCAAATATGTATGTACAAATTGTATTAGACTATATTGTAAATTTAATTTTGAAATTTTCTGTACCTACCACAAAATTTGCCGCCAAATTAATTGAATACATAAATGTCAGTCTGAGCTTTTTCACTTCGTTGCACATAAAATATGAGTCTGAAAGCTTTTTGATCCTACAAGGATTATACACGTGTATGTTATATTGTAAAAAGGACATATATATAAAAACATTACAAAATATTCATGTATACAAATACAGGATATTTGTACTTATGTATATCTAATAATATATAGTATGTACATTTAAAATACATATTAGGGTGAGAGTGAGAGTGTATGTGTATAAGGGTCTTTTATAATTTTATGATGTGTTTTGTTTTGTATCAAAAATGAAAACACTGTTACTTTTTGTATTTTATATACATAATTCCTTATAAAAATTCTTCTCTTACGTTTTTTGACATACATATAGGTACACATCGTTTGTATGTGTATATATTATACGTCCTTAAATATTACGCATATTTTTAATTGAATTAAACTGTGACTTAAATTAAACGTCAAAATATATCACATAAATAATCATAAAATCCCTTAGGTATTATTTTAATGAAAATCGAGAAAAAGATGAAGAAAAATTTATACCATTCAAAGTATTTATATTTATTTATTTGGTAAATTGTTATATCTGTGTAATAAATAATTTTGCTGGTGTTTATTAAGTTCATTTGAAATAATTTTCTACTGATGTGCAAATATAGATAGAAATTCATATGTACATGAGCATAATATAAATAAAAAAACAAAAAGAAATTTGATTAGCTATATTTTTCTTTTAACGAATTTCTATACTTAATGATGATAATTTTTATTTACATGTATACAATCAGACACGTAACTAAATCAAAAGAATTTTTTTTTTTTTTTTTTTTTTTTTAACATGTATTATACTTTTGTATTTCTTTTTTGTTTTTACGTGAATACAATTCTGAAAAACTAAACAGGATACACACGTATAATACAAACAAGTAAGAATATATGAGTTACAATATATACTATTTAACTGATTTGCTTTTATTATAAAGAATCTGCAATATGTAGTATAAAAGTGAAATATTCTGTTCACGAATAGATCTTTGTATATGCTTTACATATTTCTATAAAAGGGTCTGTATGGTATATTTGTGCAAAAAAGGACATGACTAAGCTTAAAAGCGTGGTACAGCTATGTGTATCTGGTAGATTTGGGTATTCCAAAGTGATTTTGTATATGAGTATATGCGGTTCTACTGGCTACTACGTGACTGAAACTGTTATTAGTTTGACAAAACAAATGTACTTATGTATGTTTATGCTATGGTATACATATATTATCATTATTTTGTAGAATAAAAAAAAAAATAGAAATATTATCATTACCACTATCTTTAACTAAAACATGTTACATATTGTTTTATTGTTTAAAGGTATCATATTTTCATTTCTACGTGTTATCGCAAATAAATTATCTAAAATGTTTATGTAATTTGTGCATGTATTCAAACTATGAAATAAGAAAAATGAACCTCATTTGGTTTTATTTATTAGTTTTATTATTTAAATGTTTGTCATTCAAAATTTCAAAGTTTTTTGGTTACTCAAAGTGGGCTACCCATCATTATTAACGCATGATATGCAGGATATTGTACATAAAGTATGATTGTGATTTTGATAATAATAAAAACAATTAAATTTTTTATCATAATATAATTAAAATATTAAAAGAAAAATTATAATGTATAGTAAAGAATAGATTAATAGTTTCCAGAATGGTTAATTATCCTAGCATTTATATATCAAAATATATTCAAATTTAAAAACTAATTCAAATCTTGAATAACGAATAAAATTTGTGAGCAACAATAAAAAAGTACGTTTTCATATATTTATCAAATGAGTACACTTTGCTCTGACATTTTTCTTTCTTAATGGAAAAAAAAGTAATAAAGTAACAAAAAAATAAAAAAAAGGAAAAATAAAGTTTGACTCTTATTTTAAAAGTTTCTGCTAATACAGAGTATTGCCATTAATTCGATTATATGGGGGAGAGTTGTGGTGACATTTACTTAATTGTTCCCCAGTAATTTAATTTAGTAAATCACTTTTAAGTAGTTCTATATTTTATTATACCTACATTTTTTTTAAGGAAAATTATACGTATATAAACCTTAAATTATTGATGTCAATTCAATTTTATTTTCTGATTTGCTTTGTTTTTCTTTTTGAATAAGTTCGACTTTAGTTTAAAAAGTGGTACAAAAGTATAAGTATAGAACTTTTCCGATGGTATTTAAAACTTGACATAATAAATAAATAGATTTGTAGTATTTTAATTTTTCCTTTTGTTTAATTATTGAATACCCAACTAATTTATTCAACAAAATGATTAAAATTGAAAATTTCCAATAAGGCATTTAATTGATTTGTAAAAATTATTATTGTTAAAAGTTTTATATTTATAAAAACAATTAAAAAATTTGTATTTTTTTCTAATACAAAACAAAAAAAAAACACAATTGTAATGGCTTCATTTTGTTTATTTAAATTTATTGCATTTATTTACTTAAATTTCGTTAAAATTCAAGCAATAAGGAAACAAAAGAACTTGTAAAAAAAAGACTCCAATTAAAAAAAATTTTCTTCCACTTTTACACCTATACTTGAAAGTAGATGTAATGTAGCATAATTTAATTTGAAAAACATAATTTTTTTACAAGTTCTAATTTAAATATAAGCAAAAAAAAAAAAAAAAAAAAAAAAAAAAACAAAACAAAAAAAAGGAATAGAAGAAAACCGAAATGATGGCTCTTGAACAAATTGTAACTCATGAAATAAAGAGGTCTTTTAAAAATACATACATTTTTTTTATTATTGTTTTCTGCTTTTAAATGCTGTTTTTGTTTAAATTTTTTTTTATTCTACTTTATAGAACATTGTTGTTACATTTTTTTTCTTCATTTTAATTTTTATTGTTTTATTTCTTATTTTCATTTACTGATTCCCTTGTGAACCATAAAACCGTTTTCAAAACTTTTTAATTTCTTTGGTCATTAATTTTAACAGTCCAACACTGTAAGCAAATATATTTATTTTTTATATTTTTTTTCTATATAACCCCCTTTTTGAATGAAAATAAATGAAAAAAACAAAACACAAAAATCATAAAATAAAATAAAAATTATAAATATACGTTTCTCTTTAGTATTTCTTTACTTCATATTTTTCTATACATGTATACATACTTTGATTTTATTTTTGCATTACATCAACATCATCTCAACTTTGTTCATTATCTATTTCAAACAGATATATTGTCAAATATAAAAAAAAATGAGACAAAAAGAAAAAATTAATGAAAAATAAAAAATAAAATAAAAATAGATAATACAACAAAAAAGCAATAAAAAAGAAAGAAAATGTAAAAAAAGCAATAATAAGACAAAAATAATGAACGAAATGGTGATAAACAAAAGTCCTTAAGCATATTTTAATGTTTGAAAAAAGAAAAAATTGAAATAAAAATGAAAAATCATAGAATAATTTTTTTTTTGTACTTTTTCTTTCAAATGTATAAGAAAACGAAAAAAAAATTAATAATAAAACAATTTATATTTCTAAAGTATTTTTGTGTTTTTTTTTTTTTATACGTATTATAAGTGTTTGATAAGATAAAAAGAATCATTTTGTAAATAATCATTATTATTATTTTTATTTTTATGTTGGAATTTCAAAATAAGATTATTGGTGACATTATGAAGTTTTAATTAATAATAATTTTCAATTTAAGAAATTTTCTTAAGACTTTTATTCTCAAATGTAAAAGCATTTTTATGCTTTAATATTATTATTGGGATATTAACAAACAAACAAACTAAATTTTTTATTGCTCTTTTAATGTTATGAACAATCGGATGACAATAATATTTTTTTTTTAATTTAATTTACTTTTATTTTTTATTTTTTGGGAATACTGACGATGCTGTTCATTTTTAATGTTAATAATCTTTAACTTTTTTAATTTTATTATTATTTTAATGTGTTACTAGATAAAATATAAATTCAATGAAAATAAAAATATGATATATTAACAATTAAATAAATTAAAAAAATATGTTATCTTTTCTCATAATTATGAAAATTCGAGTACTACTGTACATGATTATAACTGCATGTATGCAAGAATTTTCGTGTAATTTATAATGCATACAAATTTCGAAATTTTATAAATATGCACACAACCACACATATAACTTTTTTTACTGAATTTATATTTTATTAAATTTATTTTATTTACTTAAAAAATTAAATTTTCATAACGTATCTGTTTGAAAAATAATTTAAATTTAAAATGAATTATTTATATTTTTATGAAAATAAAGTTTTTTACATACTTTGATGTATGTGCATACACATATAAAAGGAAGAAATATTTTTCATATTTTAATATGAATTTTTACGTATGCATATATGGTTACTATATCTTTATGTATTACATTGTATTTGTGAATGCACATATCTTTACATCAATTAGTATTTCATATTAAAATCACTGAGCTGTTAAAAATATGTTGACTTGTTTTTTGTATCTAAAAAAAAAGATACAGAATTCACAAAGAACATATAAGTAAAAGAAAATTTTCACATGTATGTCTGTATACATTGCATACCATATGCACATTAGGTATATATATATCATACGATATATTATCACTCATATAAGTACGTACAAAAATATATATAAAGGAGTAAAACACTATCATTATATTTTCCTAAAAAAGGACAATAAATTTATATGTAAATTTTTTTCGTTTTTATTCATATCCCTTTTTTTTCATGTTTACTTATTATATTTTGCTTTTTTTTCATATTTTAGTTTATGAATTTTCATTTGTATATAAATTTTACATAAATTGCAAACTTTGATATATATCATAAAGCGACATTATCACTGTATGATAAAAAAAAAACTGTATGATTAAAAAACAAAAAAAAAAAAAAAAAACAAAAACAGAAAAAAGACAGTAATAAATAAACAAAGTACGTACATATTGTACATGTGTGTATCGTACATATGCATCATTTGTAGTAATTTTTTTTTTTCACTTTGTTCTTTCATACGTAACTCGCGGATGGGATTTAATTTGTTTTGTAATATAAGTATGTATGGATTTTTTTTTGTCTTTCCTTTGAATTATTAATAAAAAGGTGTACAAAAATTGATTTAAAAAAATTTTTTCCACGTAGGAAAATGCATCTGTTTTATGTGGTTTTCCTATTTTTAATCAATGCGTTGAAATTTTTTTTTTTGAATCTTCAAAGAATAATTTTTGTTTTTTGTTTAGTTTTATATCTAGGAAAATTCAACGTGTCTAGTCATTAGTTTTCTTTGATTAAATCAAAGTGAAACTACAAAATTTCAATGAAAAATTATACATTTTAAAATGCTACACTGATAAAATTAAAATTATTTGAACAATGTGAAAAAAAATTATTTGACGTACAATATAAAATTTGATATTATCATAAAAATGGCATCAATACAACTTCTTTTAGTTTTTATTAAACATAAACAATCATAATTTTGACATAAGAAAAATTATACACTTTGTATCTGTAGTCGTTTTTCATGGGTACAGTACATCATATTTTCTTATTTACAAAAAAAAAAAAAAAAAAAAAAAAAAACAGAAAACAACAAAAAAGACTTTTTTCTTGAAATTACACTTGAAATGAAACGTTTTCATATGTAAGCATATATTTATTTGCTTTATTTTTTTTTGTATATTAAAATTATATACATATGGGATATACGTGTAAACACGTACAAAAATTTTATGGATACATATTATTTTGTATTTTGTCATTTAAAATTTAAAAGCTTATCAAAAATTCTAAACAGGTATATTTTAATATAACTACAAATACATTGTTATAAAATATAGATGATCGGATGATGAGTATAAGAAAAATATAATACAAAAATTTCAAATGAAAATTTTTGAATAAAATACTATGAAAAATGTCTCTAAGAAAAACAGATGTGTACAATATATGTAATATACAGTACAATGAAATACCATCATCACACAATAATATCATGGTAATAAAATATAATCGTGATATTCATGTACATACACATACATACAATACAAGGATAAACATACATACATAAAAAAGAAAGCAAAAATGTAATTTAAGAAGGAAAATTTTAAAATTGGAAAATTTCTCACGTTTTCTACTATGTTGACTTTATATTTGAAAATTTTAAATTTGTGTACGAGATGAAATAAAATAAAATAAAACGAAATGATGAATTCGATATATACATATTTCTGTATTTATGAATGTAATAAGTATAATTTTTCATAAAATTGATGATATTTTAATTTTGTGTCATATTAAAATAATTCTAAGAAAATAATTTAATTAAAACTATATTCAAGTAATTTTCAATTTTAATAAATTAAAAGTTACCTTTAAATTAACATTGAATGCCTTTTGTATAATATTGCTTTATGTGAGTAAATAAATATGGTTTTTAAATTTAATCTCATTAAAGATTCATTTCATGTCTTATCACTTTATTTAAAAAGAAACATTTGTATTTCTTTCTTAATCTTTTCTTCGTGCTAAAGAAAAAAATTATAAATCGCTTTTTTTTTTTAAAATATTTTATTTATGTAAAAATATACGCTATGCCATATACAATAAATACCCCCAAAATATTTAAGTATACCGCAATCATTAGAATCATCACACAATCCCTTAGAATGCAATGAATAATTCAATACAGTTTTATAAATTTAAAATACATTCGAAATGTACAGGATTCCACTTACAAATAATACAGGAGAAGTAATGGAAAAATATGTTACAGGAAAATATTTTTTTTCTTTCATTGTTAAATGATCCATTGCATCATTTAATACATTACTTTAACATGTAATGCATAAAAGTAAATAAATTTCAGTTTATTACTTAAAAATAAAAAGTCGAATAAAATTTTCTTTTTGAATATCAAAAAAACTGAGAGTTTAGAAATATGATATTTTTTATTTACTTCGTAAAGCACTAATGTGCATATGTTATGTAAGTTAATGTGTACAATAAACAACAAACACATTCCCCTTTCACTTCACTATTAAGTGTTATTTTATGTAATGTTTATTGGCACATTTAATGACAGCTTAAATTTTTTTGTTTTTTTGTTTTTTGGGGGTTGTTGTTAAAATATATAGACTGACTTTAACAATTTTATTTAAAATTTGTTATTTATTTTTATTCTGTTGAAAGGTGAATTATGGTTGGGTCGTTGAGATTTATAAAGTTGAAAATTTATTAAGATTCATAGAACGTTTACCTGTAAACAATAAACATAAAACAAAAATATGTTGAAATTTTAAGTAAAGTTTTTATGTGTTTTAATAGGATTTTTAAAAAAGAAATATTTATTCTAAAAGTTCGAATGAAAGTACAATTAATTTTCTTAACGAATGTTTTAAAAATATAAAAAAAAAATTTTCTTTTTATCTGTTTTACTTCTGCCACGTATTATTTGTGAAACCTGAGCTTCTTTTCCATTACAATTTGCTTGTTTTTCTAAATCACAGAGCACAAAAAAATTTTTATATCCAACCCAATAGGAAAAAAAAAAACAATAAAAAAGAAAATGAATTTATTTGCATTCATCCATTTTTAATTTATTCCAGTTACCAAAAGAAAGTTAATTATACAAAAAAGTCAAAAACACGAGAAAATTTTATCTTTAGATAGTATACGTAAAATATAAACCTGAAACAAAAATCGATATTTTTTGGACTTCATTTATGTACAAGTTATGTTGTAGTTAACACTCGGTGTTTATTAAATTCATAATTGAGTTAAATTGTTAACCATCGTCATCTCTATAATCAGAATAATCACTATATAGTAAATATGAAAATTTCTGTAGATCCGCAATAAAAATGTGGATAGGTTAAGTTTCTTGAATGTGTAGTAATATTTTCATGCAAATTAAATTCAATTTTCACCTAATAATTATTTTCATTTTTCTTTGTCATTTTTTTTGTATTTCTTCTGAGTACGCTTTTATTTTGATGTCTATCAAGTTATTTAAAGTTGCATACAAAATTGTACATACATGTACATAAGCAAGACCTTGTTATGTAGATAGATAAACCTTTTTGTTCATAGTTTTCATGAAAAGATTATGTTAATATTTATGAAATTAATACATAAATCTATAAAGTCGAATTTCGTCCTTGCTTATTTAATATCACTATTTTGTTTTTATTTTTGCAATTTTTTATATTTCATGTACACACATTGCATTTGTGATAAAAATGTTGATTTGAAATAACGAAAATTATCTTATTGAGAGTAAGAGACTTACGAAGTATAAAGGTTAAATTGCAAATTAAATTATTTTTTTCCCTTTTATTTTTTTTAACCGTTACATATTTTTTTTAAAAATATCATTTTGAAGTAATGTTACTAAATATGACAAATGATTTCAACACATAATTCGTTCTAATAATTTAATTTATTGCATTAAAAAGAAATAAATAAAAGGATGTAGAGTTTCTAATAAAATTTTGTTCATTTAAATGTTATTAAAATCTCATTAAGTTTTATTTTTTTTTTTTTTTGAACACATGTAATATGTAATATGCGTACGAATATGTGAATACATAAAATTTGTTTACATGTAATAATTCTATCAACAAATTTCTTATCATCATGAAAATAAATTATATATTCAAGTGTAATAATAAGAAGACAGTAAAAAAAAACAACAACAACAAATATTAAGATATTTCTCCCCTGATTTTTTACACCGTGTATATCTTACTTTATAGATATAACTCTTTTTTTTCTCATATAAACAAAAAAATTCATTTTACAAAGATATGATGCGGTACCTTGAATGTTTTTTCACCAAATAGTCTGAGTTTATACATTTAAACGATAAGTAAATGTTTGGAATCATGTAAATTTGAAAATTTCCCTTCTATTTTCAACACACATAGATTTTCTTACATTTCCCGTTTAAAAAAAAAAAACAAAATTCAAAGATAATAAAATAAAGAAAACATATGCATGCGCTAAGAAAAAGATATAATCTTGTTGACATATTTTTTCTTTCTCAAGTCTAATCAAATTTTCCAGTTTAAAGATTTAAGAAATGGAAAAAAAATAATTGCGAAAAAAAAACTGATAGAAAATATAATGCAAGAAAAATATTTGTTTTTTTTTTTTTTTTATTTGTTACGTACATATATCATGTTCGTAAAGCGAGAATCCTTCCTATTCATCTTGTTGTTCGTTATAAAAAAACTTTTTCCTGTTATTTTTATGATACAATTTATTACAATTAATATCTAATATTTAGAGTTTTTTTTTTTTTTTAGTTATTATTAAAAATGATATATTTCTTAATATAATTATCTAAAGCCATGCATGTTTATAAATTGAATGATAAAAACCACAGAAATCTTAATGTTTATTAGGTAAAGCAAAGTTAAATAAACTTAAAAATTTATTTATATGTATATTTTCACTATATTTGACTGTATTTATGTTTTATCCTTATGTTTAATTAAAAAAAAAAAAAATGTTTTTTTATGTATATACAATTTTTTATTTTCACGCAATATATCGTGTTGGCATGTTAGTCTCATTAACAGTATTTTATGCCGCCATTTCAAATATCCGTTATAATCTGTTGGTATACATTTACATACATACATACATTAATTTTTGCATAAAAATTATAATAAATACCCATATATGAAAGTGTACACACATACTAAAAAATAAAATTATACTAGTTATATATAATGCATCAATAATAATAATGATAGTTATAATGGTGGTATTATACTTACGCATATATACATACGCATAAACAAACACTATATCATTTATTATTTTGATTTCAGGAAAATAGTTTTTATTTTTGGAATTTTAGCGTGCCCATATTTGATAAAAATACGATTTCCTTATACGTTTTATTTATAAGCAAACACATAAATAAAGGTGAATTATATTTATATTCGTGAGTTATTTTGAATTTTACTTTGGTTTTTGTTTTTATACATAGTTTATGATTTTTTTAAAACTTAATATTTTCCTTATTTTTTTTTATATTGTATTTATATGTTTATTTTAATATTAATGCTTAATGATTATGTTCACAGGAAAGTAAGTTTTTGATATTTTTAAGTGCTTTTTGATTAATATCCTTTAAGATAAAGAAAATTATTTATATTTTTTATTTAATTTTACTATTATATTAATCTCATGTATGATAAGAAAATAAATTATAAAAATAAAATAAAAATTAAATTTATATGAAATAAAAATTATTTATTTAATTATATAATTTACATATTTTATTTTGTTAAGTTTGAGTTTGCATGCTTACATGCATAAATATAGTATTTGATTTATTTTTGTTTTTTTATAAAATTTCAAAAATTTGTTTTTTAAATTATAAAATACATTATTCTGCCCATATTCAAATTCATTTAATCAAATTATTTGCTTTAACGTAGGAATATGTAATATATCATATTGATTGCAATATAGAAAAAAAAAGTTTAATGCATACTGTGTTCTTATGTACAAAAATTATAGCATGTATTATTTTAAGTATTTAAGTATACCATCAAAATTGTATGCAATGTATGTAGTACTAAACATTTTCATCTATTTTTATATATGAATTTATGTATGTAAAAATATTCATCGACTAGAATGTACGATATTTTCAAAATGTACATAAAATTAAACTCAAGGATTACCTTTAAAATCCTTTTATATAATGTGTTCAATTGAACAATATTCTATTTAAGCATATACTCTGAATTTACTATTTTCTATTACATAATATCAGCTATAAAATATTTTAGTATTATAATGGTATTATATTATTTCTATGCCCTCTTATTGAATAACGCTTGAATTGGCCAGTCTTGTGATACAATATACATTGCGTATATAAATGCATGTATTTTATATGTCTGATAATAAACTATATTGGGGCTACTTTTGACAAAATTTGCATAAACTCTTATTCTAAGGGTATATTTTATTATGCTACAATTTAACAACAACAATTTGTTCGTTACATATAATAATACATTTTAATAGGGATATGTAATTTTCCTATAACTTATATCAAAAAGGGAATAGTAAAATACATAAGTACTAGCAAGTACTAGTTTTAAATATCGATTGAAAAGTTATTAGGAAAAAAAATTTTTTTTTAAATTGTTTTATATACACCAGCATAATTGAATTATCATTGATAAAGGAAAAAAAAATTGTAGTCTCAGAATTTATTTATGTTCATTTATGTGTATACACAGAGGTATAGTAAAATTGATAAAATTTAGATAAAAAGTATTTCTAATTATTTTTTTAATTTTACATAGATCTAATAGTTTCTTTGCTAATAGTTAAATAGATACGTATAAATCAAAACTTTGTTCAACTCAAAGCCATTTTTATCCATACTGTTGCTTTGACTGTTTATTATTCGTTTTACATATTTTTTTTAAATTTTTGAATTTAAAATTTTCTCTTTTCTATTTTCATTTGAAACTTAAAAAAACTCATTTTTGCTTATTTTTTTCCTTTAAAGTTCTTTTTTTTTGTGCAAAGGTATACGAAGAACATGTTTACTAATTATTTTCTTAATCCATAATGTAAACCGTAAATCTCATGAATATTAAAATGATTTTCGTATATTTTACTATGTAGTTATAATACAGTATAGAATTTTTTAATTTAAATATCCTTCAAGTAAACAAGT
The DNA here is from genome assembly GCA_963971155.1 of Anthrax anthrax. NCBI lineage: Eukaryota > Metazoa > Arthropoda > Insecta > Diptera > Bombyliidae > Anthrax > Anthrax anthrax. Next base: position 28,728,363 of record OZ020119.1, read on the forward strand.
ATGTATATATGGCATTTAAAAGATGTGTTTTTGTAAATGTGTACTTTGAATGTATCTACAAAATTTTGTATGTATGTTATATTATGTACATGTAATAAACTTTTAATAAAGTATTTTTCGTTACAAAGTTTAAAGCACGTTAAATTATGAGTTTTAAAACAACCCCACGGGAACATATACGTGTAACCGTGTAAATATCATGTTAGGATATATTTTACAGATTCAAGAAAATGATATCGTTTTCACAAGTATAATTACATGTTAATCCTTTTCTTAGCTTATTTGCAAATATTATATTAAAAACGTTAATAAAAAAAATTTGTATACTTTGTTATAATTATTTTTTACTTACGTTTTAGGTTTTTATTTATGATTTTATTTTGATTTTTATAAATAACCAAATATGAATAAAAATAATAAAATTTTACATATTTTTGCATAAAATGCACTCTTGCAAATAAAAATAAATATGTTAAAAATTTTGAAAAGAAAAAGAACGAATATATTTCAAAATATGTACACAATACATGTGCAGGACAATTTTTAAATTTATTTTCATTTTGATTTTGATTATTTCATCTTTTTATTTTGATTTTTTCTAATTTTATATATTTTTTTTAAACTTTATTGTTGTTGATCGTATCAGAAATGTATATACAAGGAAATATTGCTTTTGTTTTTATGCTTGTTTGACTACAAATACGTGTGTCTAATGTTTATAATAGAATCGAATATATTTTTATATAATACAATGGCAACAAACACATGCATGCATATGTTTGTAGACAATCAACATAAAATGTATTAAAGAATATTTATGTATGTGTATTTGGTCTATACTAGAATTGTTTCAGTATACATAACAATAAAGTTATCTAGAATCTGAAAAATATTCTCTTTTTGTTACTTTTGATGTTGATGCTTTTGTCGTTATTATATTGTTGCTAGTCCTGTTGTTTTGATAATGCATTGTTGGTTTCATACTTCTCTGTATTCAACATACATACATATTTTTTTTATACATACATATGTACATATACTCACAAAAATAAAATAATATCTTTTGGGAATTATTGTACTGTAGTAAAATATAGCAGCCTAATGGCTGTCATTGGGTGATGCCCTAGGGTAAGGTATAATTTTGTATGACTTTTTGTAGTTTCACCAATACATACAGAAAATTTTATATAAATTTAAATGTACATAAATATGTAGATATTATATATATACATATGTATATGTAATTTTCATTTGTTATATGGGCTTTTAGTTCCTATATGTTTTTTTTTTCTTTTATAAATGAAAAACTGTTCAAATTAGGGCATATCTTGTTTCTCTATGTAATGATTTTTGCCTATATGTTTGTATAATCAACAAAATGTGAAAAATTTCTAATTTCCGTTTTCATTTTCCGGTTTTCATTTTATGTATATAATACAGAGGAAGAAAAAGAAAATATTAGATTTTTACACACATGTTACACACATACATTCATGTTTTTTTTTTTTTTTTTTTTTTTTGTAATAGGAAAAATGACATAATTTTTGCCTGTCATTTTAGTTTGTACATAGCTTTTGTAGTTAAAAATTAATAAAAATATATTCATATAATACTAATTTTCAATTTTTACGTAATCATTGTATAATATGAATAAAATGTTTTTATTTTAATTTTTGCAAAATATAATTCAGAATAAATTTAATAATTTGTTTTTTCTTCTCGTAAATTAAGTGTAAATAATTTACTACTAGACTACATGACTTTTTATTATCCAAAAATTTTATAAATACAAAATATACAATTTACGTTATGTCGTGTATAGGTAACACAATTCATCAGTTAATTATATTAAAGCACGCATAACACAACATAAAATCTAAAACAAAAAAAAAAAAATAAAATAAATAAATAAAGTAAAAAAAAAACAAAAGCCGAAATAGAAGTATATAATAAAAATTTAGAAAAGAAAAAATAAAAATAAATTTGGTCCAATTTTACACATAAAATTTAGCGTACATCGTATGTATGTTTTGAATCAGTATGTTAGTATGTTGAAAAAATTTTAATAAAACTAACTTTAGGAACCACGCAAGTTTTCGTGTTTGATTTTTTTTTTTTTTTTTTGATCGTACGTTTTTGTACGTGTAGGTTCTAAAGTAATAATTTAACATTACTTTATGATGAATTTATTAAGGTGAACATTTTTACCTAAATAAGAATAAAAAAAAATTCGCAAAAAAATATATGTACACGCGTATATTTATTACATTCATTAAAAGAATTTATTTATGTCTGTTATTTATTTATTTATTTTCTTTTATCCTTATAATAGTTGTGTTTATTTGTTAAACTGAGAATGAATAGTGAAAATAAATTTTAGATTTTATTTAAGACAATTTATACACATTTGTATGCCAGAATGTTTACATACATACATTGTGTGCTTATGTACATGTGTATGTGAGTGTAAATTCGTGCTTTTAAAGGATGATATATCATTGTTATGCGGTTCTGTATTGAAATTTCTCTGTCAACATCGCTTTCACTTCTACTTTTTATTTTTTGTTTCTTTTCCATGTGTGTCTTATTTTACATATACTTATGCATATATATATTTTCATAACACTAACATTACAACTCTATATTTTTTATTTTATTTTTTTATTAATTTTTTTTCTTTAGTACAAAATATATTATAATTTACATAGATAATCAAAGGCAGTCAATCAGACATCCATCAGTCATGAGCAGGCAAAAATAACATAAAAAGACAAATAATTCTCATATGAATAACAAACGTTCATACATGTGTGTACAAATATATACTATATTTGCATATAAAATAATTTTTTGTGTTCTTACCATTCCTTTGGTATGATGTGTAGTTTAACAAAATACTTTTTGTTTTATTTAAAAAATTTCGATTTTTCAATCTTCAATTTCATTGCAAATACAATTCGATTTAAAAAAAAAAAATAAATTTCCACATTTTCCCTTGGGATGTTTCAATAATTTTCTTTTCGTACTTTATGTACGAGAATTTAAAAATGTTCGTTTTTTTTTGCATTTCGATCTCATTTTCTTTCAATGCTGTTGATACCCTATTTTGCATGTTACACGAAATTATATCATGATATTGCTACTATACTTGTTTTTGAATTTTTTTACGGCATATGTAATCAGTGCTATCGTTTGGCAGAAATTTATTACTGCTTTTTGATGTTTGATTATGTATTATAATCTAATATTAATTATTATATATTTTATTACATATTTTAATATGTTACTTTCATTCTCAAAAAAAAAAAAAAAACAGTAAAAATATAAGGGTGTCGTAATTGGAAAACTCATTCTAAAAATCGCTGTTTTCGAACTGTTATACTGATTTTAAGTCTTGGAAAATGACAGCACTATATGTAACAAAGTAAAGTAACAATTGATACTGAGAAAAGAAAACAATTGAATTTTTTTTTTTTTGTTTATTTTACATTACATGAATTTTATGAAGTACGTCAACTACAAAACGTAATCCACCTATTAAATTTATTTCATATTTCCTATGCATATTATATTATTTCCATTTTTAATATCAATAAGTCTTTTTATTTTTGTACGAAAATGAAATAACAAAAAAATCAATTGGAAGTAAATTCATTCGATATATAAAAAATTTTAAAAGAGCATAAACTTGTCATTTTCATCTATACACAATCAGACAATATTTACATTATTATGTTTATACACGTTTCAGATTAAATTTAAATTTCCTTTTTTTTTCTTATTACGAGAAAAAAGGACATTTAGACGATTGTAGTACATACTGAATAATACCATGAAATGGAAACATACAAACATTGAATTTCTTTTATATGCAAAAGCAAATTAAAACTCGCTCAGAATAAATATTTTTATAAATCAGGAATGAAACAAGCGTATGTGTACATGGTATATGGTTAAAGATTCATTTTAACACCCGCATAAAAAATCAAAGAAAATAAAACGGAAAGGTTATAGAGTATGTAAAAAAAAAATAAAAAATAAAAAACGTAAAAAATAAAATATGATATAACAGGTGTGCAAGTTGTTAAAAATTGAAAACTGATGATGATAATGATACAGGAAAAAAACAGAAAGGAAAAATTTTGTGTTATTCTGGGGTTTATCTTCAAAGCCTCGAAAAATGAGAAAAAATAAAATAAAATAAAACAGCAAGTAAAAAAAAAAAAATTGAAATTTTCAATAAAATGCTTTCAGTATATTATACATAGTTGTAATAATAAAAGTACAAAGCGCACAGATGATACATGCATACCTCATATTTTGATTACAAAAACAGAAGGACAAAATCAATAGACTGCGGTTTTACGAATGGTTTATTTCTATTTAAAATATGTATCAGGTATTATTGTTTGTATGTATTATGTATAAAAACTGAATGTACATTTAAATATGAATCTTTGTGATTCACGTACCAATATCTGTGAAAAAAATATTCAAAAAAAATTGTAAAAGAGTTCTACTTGCATTGCAACATATCTTCATATCTTCAATAAAGTACACATTTCAAATAAATATATTTCGATTTGTATTTAAAAATTGATATTTTCTATACAACGACATAAGAAAAAATTAACTATGATGTTTGACATTTTTCAAAAATTTCGTTTTTGGTATTGATTAAAAATTTAAAAATTTTAAATGTATTATTTTAAGAAAAACAAAAAAACAGGAAATAAAAGAAATCCTAATTGAATTATGAAATTAAATAGAAAAAAAAAGGAAATTAAATTTTCCTTATGTGATATTAGACTTTGAATCAAAATAGAAAGAAAAAAAATAATGAGAATAACCAAGATATGGATGCCAGGGAAGTAGAATATAATTTTAATTCCTTACTGTTGAATTATTCATTAAGGGTTGCCGGTGCTAAAAGTACTAAATCTTATGAAATTGTCTCCTCATCTCTGTATTCTCTACTCTATATTTTATTATTTACTTTTGATAAAGCACCTGCTCCATCACAACAAACAAAGACAACAACACAAATAAAAAACAAAAGGAAAAATAAACTTAAAAAAAAAAACCAAAACACATAAAAATACGATCCGATTATGTTGCGGGTGACAATGATTTTCCATAAATACGTAAACAAATTCAAAAAAAAAGAAGAGATTTCTTTTATGTGTTGAATTTTTGTCTCAATGTCTTTTCTAATATAGCTTGAGATTTTCTTAAAAGAAATTACATTTTATACAAAGATTTAGCCTGTTTAAAAATCGTAATGAAATGATTTCATTTATTTATTTATTTTTTTTTTCTTCATGAACAAACAACAAAACAAAAAAAAAGACAAAAAAGAAAAATGTAAATATTATGTAATATAAACGTATTCAAAAAATCCTTACTTAAAATTTTCCTTTTTTGGCATAATTTTCATTTCTAAAGTTGATACAGATTTTATTCTATTCAGATTTAATGTCTTTATATTCTTTAAGGATATTTTTTCTTATTTGTGTATTTTGGTGAAAAGTGTAAATTTGAAAATGAAAATAAAAGGAAAATATGTTAAAATGAATAAAAAGAATTTTTTTTTTTTTTTTTTGAGAAAAAAAGGTAAATGTGTACAATGTCTGTAATCTACAGTCTACATACATACATATTTACATTACATTGTATGTGAAAGATACAATATGAGAAAAAATTTAAATGTTTTAAGGAGATGAATTCAAATAAGCTGATTAAATTTTATATACGCGAATATTATACGAATAATAAAATAAAATGAAATCTGTCTTTTGAGGTTTTTATTTTTAAGACGACAACAATCAGATAAAATTCATTGTTTATTTTGTTTTTGATTTACTATTGTTTTTTTTTATTTATTTTTTTTAATTTTTGGATATTGTGATTTTCATTAAATTAAAAATATACTGTTTTCTTAGTTTTAATGTATAGTTTCAGATTTTATTATTGTTTTACATTCTGTTCATTAAAAATGATTAATAAATTTTTATTATGAAATTAATTTAGAAAATTTTTTCAATTTATTTTAGATTATTATTTTAAATATATGTTCTCATATTCGTATTTCGAAGAAAATAAAGTAATTATTAGAAAATATATCAGATTACATTTTAACCCTCTTTTGAAACAAATGAGTATTAAAATTGAAAACAAATTTTTTTACTCATCCCTTTATTTTATCCATATGATTATGTTCGTTTGGATGTATACGTACATACATATGTATATGTACGTACTCAAATTTATTCGAATGTCTTATATTATGAGCTATGTATTATTGGCGTTTTTGCTTTTATTTTTTATGTTTTTATTTTTATTTTTTTTTACATTTTGCGGTTATAGTTTAAATATAATACAAATATAATGTAAATTTTTCCAATTAAATTTAATTATTTTGACATGAGCTTATATGTTGTTTCATTGCTTTAACATGATTTTTAGTGGTTTCAATTTCATTCAATCAAAATAATGAATAAAACCACTAAACTACAATCTATATACTCAAATAATCAACTTTTATATATAAAAAGTTTTGTACACATACATACATATACATATTACTATGTAAATTTAATATTATACACAAATATACTTGTGATAATATAATGACTTATTCTTTTCCCTAAAAAATTTCAATAACTGATATTATTTTTGTTTAACATGAACTACATAATATGTGTATGTATGTGAATGTGAGCATTTGGTAGCAGTCAGTACAGTGAATTTGTTTTTTATATTGGTATCCTTTTTTTTTTTAGCATTTTTGTGTATGCAATTTTGAAAGAACAAAAAAAAAATTCATTTGTACATGAAAGTCAATACATTTTGTACATACATCACATGTACATATATGTCTGTACACATGTATGTGTACCAGGATTGAAGGATATCAGTTTCAAATTTTTTTTCCAATGAAAATTTATTCATACATATGTATGTACAGATGAGGAGTGTTTTTTGCTTTGAAAAAATATTTTCCTTAAATTAATATATAAACATATGAACTTTTGTAAATTAAATATTTAATCAAAAAATAAAAATTCATAAAAAATCTAAATTTTTAAAAACCGAAATATATTTTGTTTTCCCTTAAATATGAAAAAATATGCTTTTATAAGATCCTTTTGTTGAACATTTAATTTGAAAAGTTTTTAAAACATTCAAAGAATATTTTAAGAAATTTAATTAAAAAAATCTTATTATAATTAAATTTTTTTTGCCATCATTTTTATTATTGTTCAATTTTAAATTTAACTAACTGACTGACTGACTGACTGACATATTACAATAATGAACATCTAATTTGGTTTATATTGAGTGTGATAGATTTTGACATATGAAGTACATGTACGTGAAAGAAGATAATTGTACATATTTCATGTACTTTATATGTATACTATATATGTGTATTCCTTTTGTAGGATATCCGGAGCAAACTCATCAACAAGAAAATCATTTCAAAAAGACATACAAACATACATATGTATGTAAATTCATATCAATGAACAAAACACTGTACATATTCATATGTATGTTTATAATTTCATCTTTAATTCAACCCTAAATCATGTCAAATTCTCGTGTAAGGATGTCAAGATGTGTTAAACATTTGAAAGGAATTAAACATTAAATATGCATATGTTTTTGTTATACATTAAGCATTGATATAAATAAGATCTACATACATACATACATGCAAGTATATAATTGTATATTATTGTTAATTGTCATACAATTATATAAATTCACTAATATGTTACTTATTTTTATCATTCTAATAAATGTATTTATGAATACCGAATTTTATCTGTCTACATTGAATTTGTACACAAAATGTATAAAATTAAATACATAAACATATTAAGTTAGTATTCATGCATATACATACTATATATATGTATGTACAGATTTATGTGCTTATTTTAAGATAAATTTTATTTACAACAATAAGCATATACGTATACAATATAGACTAACTCACGTATGTATGTATGTAACATAGATGAATCGCATTATGATAAATTCAATGATATCTCATATGGAAAATGATGTATTCAAGTCTAAAAAATGACATTTGAAAATTTATCTTTTGTTAAAACTGTTTAATTGCACGAGTGTTTTATATAAAAACGACTAAGAATTTATTTTGACAAAAAGGTGTCAAATGCAAAATCTCATGTGCTTATAATGTACTAAGTACTCGTATATGATGGATGTGTGAAATGATTACAATTTACACATGATAAGCTCGTGGGTAAATTAGTAAATTAGAAAATTCAAAAAAAAAAGAAAAAAAATTTTTTTTTTTTAAATCTTAAAATTGAATTGAATTATAATCTCTTCCGTTTTTGAAATTTAATTACATACTTGCGAAATTGAATAGTCGTAATATCTAGGAAAATATTTATAGAGTATACACATAAAACGTGCATATAAAAACGAATTTCACTTTTTATACTTCAATTTTCTGAAAAATACAATCAAAATACGTATGAAAATATTTTCTTAAAATAAAGAAAACCTTTACATAGAAATATAACATCTTATTATTTGGTAAAAAAAAAAAAAATTAGGTAAATCACGTACGTTTAAATTCGTACCCGAACAATTGTAAAATGGAAAGTATAAAAAAAAGGGGAAAAATATTTATTACATTTACGTGAAGTTTTTCATTTGGAAAATGTGTATATGAAAAACAAAAATTAGATCAAGTATATTTATGTTTATGGTATGTACATTAAAATTTATTAAATTATTTCTGGAAATGAAAAATAAATTTGTTAGTAGGACACAACGTATAGAATTATATTTTGTCAAGAATTTTACATTTAAAACGGATATTTGGTGTAATGAAATGTAAGTGGTATGTTTTATTTTTTATTTTTTTATAACGATAAAATTATTAATGCACGAAATATTTAAAGATTTTTTAATTTGGTTATTAAGCAATACTGAATTATATTTTTAATGTAGGAAATTTACATTTGATGGTTCGAGGAAATGAGTTTTTTAAAAAGGATTTTTACGTTAATTCGTGTTAACGAACTCAAAATCATTTAAAGTAATTTACATGTTTAATTGTATACGTCTACTTAAAGTCATTAAAAGACAAAAAACGAAGAAAAAAAAATAATCATTCTTAAGTTACAAACAAATAAATAAAAAGCAAAACATTAAATTAAAATATAACAAAAGTAAAAGTGTCATACTACATATTATCCTTACATTATAACACAGAACTTTTGAAATTTAAATTTTCTTTCCTTGAAATATTTTTTTCTCTACATTTCTTATTACTTTACATTACAAGTTTTTGTCTTTGGGGAGAAAAAAAAAATTACAATGCATTTTTTTCTAATGGAAATTTGTATAGAACATAGGTGAAAGTATTGTACACTTATACGTGAAATATTTTTATGCAAAACTGAGTAAATTTTTATAAATAAAAAAAATTAAATAAAAGTTTTATAGCATCAGTGTAATGTCATTTATAAATGTACTGTCTTATCAGGTATATAAGTAACATATTATGTACAGATATGTAAAAATTTACACATTCATATATAATTTGATGCACGTATCTATTCAACTTTCTTTTTATCTAATTTATGTATGTACAAAATAAGTGTACACGTTTTCAGATAAACAAAGAGAAAAATTTGTAATAATGTGTACAGTCTTTTTTTTTTCTACTTTCATATAGTTATGAAAATGCAACTAAAAAAAACAATTTATGCAATTTTTTTCACAATGCATAGTTGCAACAAAGACATGGAAAAAGAAGTGCAAAGAACAAGGATATAAAAATGTAAAATTTAACATTTTATTCTTTGAGTTTAGCACAAGTTAAGATAAAAATGAAACAGAAAATACAAAACTTAAAATTCTCATGAGATAAAAAGTTTTAATATTTTTTTTTTTTTATTTTTTTTTGTAAAAATCATGAACATGAAAGAAAAACAAAAAAAAATGCTAAATAATTAAATTTAAATTGCAGAAGGAAAATGTCCATATCAAACAATGAAATCAAAAAAACAGCATTACAAAAATTTTATATTGTTAAATAAAATTTAGATGCTGTTTTGTTTTTTTTAAACAAGTGTTAATTATGTAAAAATTTGAAATTAATTTTGATTTTATTTAGAAATGCATAATTTTTAATGTAAATAAATTCACTATTTGAATAAATATGAAAGGGATTTGAAAATGGTATTTTAAATGTGATTGTAAACAACAGCCCTTCCTCCCTGTCTCTAATGGTTTACAGATGAAATATTCTGTATACTGATAATTAACACAATTAGGATAATTTTATATTTGCATAACATTTTGTCAATCAGTTACCGCAGATAATATCGCATTCAAATTTAGTGTGTGGTATTAATATTCTAAAATCAAATTTATTATAATTGATTTAAAATGAATTATGAAATTATTATTAGTATTTCAATTGAAATTTTTGGAAAAATTATGCTAAATTTTGTAAATGCATTAAATTTTATCATGTATATAAATTGTGGCTTTTTATTAACACATTAATAAATGTATAATTTTGATTTTGATGTGATTTGTATAATTCATTGTGCATACATGCATTGAAAAATTTTGTACTAGAAAATGCATATAAAAAATTTTTACCCACAAAAAGAAAATGAATTTTTATTTTTTTATTTTTTAGGTCTACTGAACACATAATATGATAAACTTTTTAAATATAATTATAAAAACAGAAATAAAAATTTTTAATAATTTATTTAGCAAATTATTAATATCATGTGTATATACACAATTAAATGTGCAATGATTCCAGACCACATTTTAAAATGATATTAAACAAAATTTGAAAGCAAATTTTGGTTTTTAATTCTATTTTCAAAATCATAAAATAAATAAATATGATTATTTGTTATATTGTGGGTTTAAACATAATTTTATTGAAATACTGAAAAAACAAAAATTATATCAACATTTGAGAGAATTGAAAATTCTTAATAAATTATTTGAAATTTATTTATTGTTTTCGTATGGTAACAAAACAAATATTATTACATATAAAGATTGGTAAATGTAATACATGTAATTAAAGTTGCTCAAATATGATACAACTGTTACTTAAAAAAATTAGTCAACAAGAAAACAATTTATATCTACATTCAGGATTATTTTCATTATATCGAAATAAATACAAACTGTAGAATCAATATTATACAGTAAACATTTGTCCTATCGTCTACGAATTTATTCTCAATTTACAAATATGATATTGTTTTCTGTGTTCATTTGTATTTATTTCATAAAATTTTATTTTATTATGATTTTTATTTTGAAAAATATTATTTAAGAAAATATGTTGGTTTGTTGTTTAAATTTTTTATTCCTTACGTCCTTTTTTCTTTAATATCAAAATTTCAAAGTCAATTCAAGTTCATTTTTATACTCTAGTGGATTATTTGAATGCAAAAATAAAATTTATAAAGGAAAAATAGTAAAAATGAATAAAATATTTAAAAAAAATAAATAAAATAAAATAAAATGAAATAAAATACAAACAAAAAAAAAAATGACAAAAAAAATTAATACTTTGTTCTGAACATCAATTTGCATCTACCCAAAAAAATATTCTAATATTTATTGATATTTTTTATGGTATCTATTAAATTTATTTTACCATCTGGTCTATTCTAGACTTACATACATATGTATGCATATATTTAAATTAATAATTCCATACATTCATTTTTTTTAATTTTTTTTTTTTTTTTTTTTTTTTTAGTAACATGCAAAATAATCGAAAATTTTCTTTTATATGTGTATGATTTATGTTTTCCAAAACAGGTGATGAATTTTAATTTTCTTAAAAAATACAAAAGAAAAACTGAAATATGTAATATGATACGAAAAAAAGGATAGGATCACTAAAATTGTACACAATACATACATACATGCAAAATATGTACATATGTGCAAAAATATTTTTGATTTGGAATTTTATATTGGTTTTGGTTAGCGTTATAAAGGTATTATGTACTTAATTTATTGCGTATTCTGACAACTTTATATAACGTACACATACAAGTATCTATTACATTCCAAATTTCATTATGTTTTTCTGATGAGATTTTTTTTTTTATATTTTGTCATTAAAGTTTTGTTTGAAACTGTTTTTTTATTTTGCCATTAGGAAATATTATAAGCGACAATTAAATTTCTTTGAAAATATTTTATGTTTATTTCTTCCTGAATGTATTTATTTTTAGTTCATTATGAGGCACGTGGTTTTGGTATTCATTTTTTGTTTTTTTACCTTATTCGCTTTATATTTAATTAATTATTTTATGGTTGTCGAACATGTCATTTTTGAAAATATACTGAAACTATATTTTTCATGATATTTTAAGTTACAAACTGTAATAGCAATTTATAAGGCACTTTATTTTATTATTAATTATTATTACCTATTGTAGTATAATTCTAAGTACATATAAAATATGTATATCAGGATAAGTATTATTACAGTATCGTATTTTTATTTAATCTTCTATACAAAGTACGTTAAGTATTGTTTTCTTACATAAATAATGATTAAAATATTTTGTCGGTACATACATATACATATGTACATACATAGACGGTACAATGGTGTTCTGTATGTACATATGTATGTACGATAATCATATTAACAAACATATTAAAGTAACTACACTTGTGGTTTTGTTTACATGGTATAATACGATTATTTGTATGTATTGAATGAAACATTGTAAATTAATGTTAACAAGGTATGTAAATAATAATTATATTAAATGTGAACTTAAACTAATAATTACATTCATTTTTTGTTTTTGTTTTATTTTTAATTACAATATAAAATGTTAATGATTTCATACACGTAATAAAATACAAACAAAGGTGATGTTTTCTTATAAGTACCTAGATTTTGTAACGAAAAATCGAAGAACTGATTTTTGAAACAATTTATTAAACAGTTAAATCAAATTTAATTAGTAAAAAATAAAAATATAAAAAAATAATTTTTAACACATGTACATTTCCAGTTCAATTTCATTTGATTAAGATGTTGTGAGCAAAATAAATAAGAAAAAAAAATTTAACTTTTTAGAAGAAATTCTCATTTGTCTGATACTTTTTTTTTAAATAAATAATTTATTCTACCATAACGAATATTTAATCAGATTTAAATGTAATAGAAGTATTTTAAGGATTAAATGTATATAATGCGATAAAATATGCAGTATAACCATAAGAAGACGAAAAGGAACATACCAATAAATTGTTTTTCAAGATTGTATTATTATGAAAAAAAAGGGGTGTAAGAAAAAAAATTACCATTACTTTAAAATTCAAAAGCCATTACTTGTTATATGCTATACTATATTGAATAAAGAGGAGTATACGCGTGTATAGAAAATTATTATTATTATTTCGCGTGAAAATGTACATACATATCGAAATGAAAATGTTTCAATCAATATTTATGTATATAATTTTTCTTTTCTTATTTTATATAAAACGATATTATTTTATATTCATTTACATGCATGTACATGTGAATATAAAGCAAAAGTACTGACAATACTTAAATTTTTTATATATACTCAAACATATATCCTTTGACATCTGAGTCAGCATAAAAAGGGAAAAAACATTGTCATCGCGAATATTTTAAGTATGAGAAATTGAAGAAAATGAGATTGAAAGTGTATTGAAGAATTAAACATGAAAAAGGAGCTACATACTATCTACATGATACTATAGTACATGGTACCATTGCACACTTAATCGAAGAATGTAAATCAAGATAAATCCTTCTTAAATTGTTTCGCATTATCGGGTATGTAGCGTTTTATCCTTATACAATATATTAATTTGAATGTATGTTCATCGTGCGAATGTCATTTTACTTGAAGTTTTTCTCAAGTTTTCATTTTCATTTGGTGTTTGGTTTTGTTCTTACGCTATATGCTTTTCAGTTTTTTTTTTCCTTCATTTTTTCTTCCTTTTATGTACGATGTACACATACATTTATTTTTGTTATTATTATCACAATTGTGATTACACGTTTGAAAACCATACTTATTGTATTTATAGACACACATATATACAAACACATATTTTAAATGTGTGGTTTTCTCTCTATATACGCACATATAGTATATGTATATGTGCACATATTACAGATAGATATTTGCTAGATATTCAGTTTCAGATATTAGGTTATAATACATAGAAAAGACAATGATGCAACGATTATATCTAGCGAATCTAGTACACAAGATTGAAATGTTCATTTTAAGATATTCATTTATTTTTTTTATTTTTTATTTTTTTTTTAACAGAAATGATATCAACGAACTTTTTAAAGCCTTCTGGTATTTAATATAAGTGTCTTCGTTCTTAGATTTTATAGCTTTTTAATCCTACATTAAGGACATAAAAATTGTTGTTTTTCTAATGGTTTTTTTTTCAGTCTTTTCATTTTTCTATTTTTGTCGCTGATTTAAATTTTGTTTTTTTTTTAGATTTTACTTTGGCTTTTTGAAATATAATGATAATCGATATCGATGAAATGTGAAAGTGTAGTGAGAATAGCGAAAATTTGAAAAATGGTAATAAGTTTATATTGATGAAAACATAAATTCTAATTAAGAAAAATTATTATCAATTTTTTAATGTGTAGAGTTGATTTATCTGAACATGAAATTTTAAATTAAGTCATATTGAGATGGATTAGATCAATTTTGAATTTATAAAGTATAAAAATAAAAATTTTTAAAATAAATATAAAAATTTGAATAAATTTGTATTTTTCTTGTTATAAACTATTTTAAATTCAAATTTAGTTTTTAAATTATTTTATTATTTATATGACCATAGATATTATGATAAAATTATAAACATTTTCATTTTTATGTTCACACATACGTACCTACAAAATACTTTTGGTTGATTCAAACATTTCAGTTACTATAGAATAGTGGTCATGTTAAACCACAATATAGTACGGATATAAGTTATGAAAGATGAAAAATATTGAAATAAATCTTGGGAAAAGTCTAGACAATATTATTAGCGTTTTCCTCTAACATTACAATTGTTTTATATGTACATACAAAATGTCCATATTGTATAACAATGAATACATAGTGAAAAATAAGGTACATATCTCTAACGACATCCTTGTTTTGTCGCTAACAATCTTGTGTGTGTATAATTTTTTCTTTTATTATTTATGTGTCATTGAATTATGGATATGAAAAAAAAAAAAAAAAATGTTTATGTTATATTACATGAAATTTAAGTCATCTGAAATAATCCTTTGAACATACATATACACATGTACAATGTATTCTGCCTTCTGTTTATTATTATAATTTTATTGTTCTTTTTTTTTTTAAAACAGTAGTTTTTCATTTTCATTGAATTTTAAATTTTTAAATTAATTTCTCTGTCTCTTTATGAAAATTTATTGTATATAAAAATAAAATTAAAAAACAAGTATATATAATGAAGTTTGAAATTTGTTTACTAGTAAAAAAAATTTTTTTTTAACAGGAAATGTAAGTTATTTAATGGAAAAATTTTCAAAATGAAATAATTTGTGTTTTTGTTTTTAAAGTTTTAAATGAAATCTTTGATGTTTAAAACTTTAAATTACTTATAATAAAAATACATTTTGTATCTATACAAATTTAAATATGTGCTCAGAAAATGTTAGTTGTAAAACATGAAATAAAAATGATGACCCAAACAAATTGTATAAATGATGTATACACAAATGTGTAAATCATGTTGTGTTTGAAAATTATTCCCAAAACAACAAATGAAAATAGAGGTTAATTAGTGACTACATTAATTTAAACTCATATGTAAACATTATCTATCTACACACGTATGTATAAATATAATTACATTAAAAGTAAAGTAATTTGTACTGATTAGTGAATGCTTTTAAATGATAAATATGGGATTTAAAATTTAAATCATGTGTATAATGTTGAAAACATAAAACTTTAAAACATGAACAGGAAAATCTTTAAGAATTTTTGAAAATTCCATGTATTCCATGTGTATAGGAAATTTTAAATATAAAATTTTATTTTCAGTTTCATTATAGTTTTCGTAGATTTTTAATGATGATCATAATTACTTATTAGTTTCAATTAAAACAATAACTATTTGGAAAAGTTTCAAATAATAAATATTTTTGTAATAAAAAGATAATTTTGAAAATTTTCAATAAAATTATGTAAATACTTTGGTCATACGTACATATGTATATGAATTTAAATATTATTTTTGTTATTTCAGTAGTTTGGTAATGGTAATGAATTTCTCTATTGTAAATAAAATTATTTACAAAAGTTATTTTCAATGTTAATAGTTTTAATTAAATAAAACTGAAAATACATTTTCAAAAATTTTACTAAACATCAAATACAATAATAAACAATAAAAATATTACTATGAAAATTATACGTTATTATGAAAATTGAAAATTATATGAATTGATTAAATTGTAAATATTTATAATACAACAATGATAAATGTAATTGTTATTATAATGTTTGAATAAAAAATTTTCAAAATTAAAATACAAACAAAATTTCGATGATTTATAGAAAAAACAAAAATACATAAAATACAAAGAGAAATATCAAATCTATCGTATTTGTAATAAATAATTAATACATGTAAAATGTCAATTTTAAAAAGTTCAAAAATGATTCTTTCGTATTAATACGAAAAATTCTATAACAACCATTTATACGATACACAATTATAACACATTCACATTTACACAGGTATTCACTTAAAATGCAAATCAATTTTCATAATTAATGAAAATACGACATAGAAATATCTACAGATATAATAAACATTTTTACCTATATACCTTTCTATGGGTATTTACATCCATCTTAATTTAATCGGTTTTTATACCCTCTTTCTGTATCACTATCACATGCATATTTATGTATAAAGTGATTTACTCTACTTTACGAATAAAATATGTATGTATACATAAATAAATTTCGTATTTGCTTTATACATACATACACACAAATTTGAATGGAATCTACATACAGTTGTATATTTTGATACTGGCTTATATTCTAAATGGGAATATTTTCTAAATAAATACGTGGTATATACGTAGATACCATCCTTGTATTCATATTAAATTTTATCTATCCGTACATCTTAATTAAAATTTCATTATCAGCTTATTATCAAATTCTGAAAATTTAAGAAAAATGTCAATTTTGCAAATGGAAAAATTGTACAGGTCTCACACCATACACGTAACGTTCGTTTAATTTAAAGTTTTTCAAGAATTTAAATACTAAAGTATATGTCGGGGGAGTTGGGGTAAAAAATAAAACAAAATAAATAAAAATATATATATATATATTTTTTTTTTGTAAAACATGAATAAATGAAACAATTTTACGAAATTATAAATACAGTATACGTAAACTGGATACATCATTTGAAAACGGTCAAATAAATTTGTGAATGTATAAATAATGTAAAATTTTGAATTTTCTGTTACATTCCCCTATGTAGTAACATATTAAAAAGGATGAATAAATAAATAAATTAACATCGGCTAGTAATTTTATTTTAATTTTATTTTTATTCATGTATTTGTATTTTTATTCCTTCGCTTGCCATTTTGTTTTTGTGTTTAAGTCAAAATTCCCATAAATATTTCACGCGTTAGAATTTTTACATTGATAAATGTATAACACTAGGCATTTAATTTTAAAAGAAAAAACGTTAAATATCCTATATAGAAATAACATTGTTTTTGTTGTTGTAAAATTGAACATATTTTTAAACTCCTGTCCAATATTACATGAAAATATTCTGTGAACTGACTATATATGTACATAGTCAGTGTTATTATTATCAAAATCATTCATAAAAATATCAGGAAAAAAGGAGAATGAGTTAAAAATACAAAAAAGAAAAATAATCATTTTTAAACGAACGAATTAATGTGTGCATTTCAATAAGCACTCAACTAAACCAACGTTGTACAATTTATTGTTGTTGTTATTATAATTTTTCATACAGCAAATGAGTGAGAATAAAATTTTCCAGTTCTATATATGATATTGATATAACACATTCATATACAGTGATTATATAAAAATATACTTCAATATGTTTACTTGCACTACCGATTTGACATCAAAATTACTTTATCCTGTACTGAAAATATTTTGCATTATTGTGATAAGGGGTGTAATGTTATTTTTGGCTACAAATATTGAAGAGTGAGTTATAACAGAAGAAATTTCGTTGGACATTTTATATCCTGTAACGTACACATGTACATGTATACATATTGAAATTAATACAAAAATATACATACATACATATACATTTGTACATATACAAACGTACAGTATGAATGTATCGTGTTAATGCAATGCAGGGTCATGTGTCGTCAGTTTTATATTTTGAGTAGAGTAACATTGCTTTAAATTTATTTTGTCGGCTCGTTAAATTTGCAAACAACGACAAAAAAAAGGACACAATAAAAGGATGCAATGAAAATCGACCTTATAAATATTTAATTACATCGACTAGTCACTATATATCACACATTCCATATACATAGATATGTATGTACATACACACATGTATATAGAAATATGCATTACAAAGTATATTATCATTTCAAATAAAAATTTGCACTTGTTAAAGGTATACTGGTTTATACTCATTCCCATTTTCATAATATTTTTAGTTTTACATGAGCTTTTTGGTTTACAAAAAAACTTAACATTTCTCGTCTTGTGTACATTTACACGTACATATGTATATGTTTTTATAACAAACTATGTACCCTGATAATTTTCACATAGTTTTCCGCATTTTCATGTACACTTTATTGTTATTGTAAATATTATGCAGACGGACAGTAATAACTTTTGAAGAGGGTTCAGTTGAGATTTTCGCCTTGACAGGTGACAAGACAATTTTCTACTTGATTGATTTTTGTACCATCATTTTTACCAGGTAGAAGAAAGCACATTTTCATGTCATTTTTTTATGTCATTTTTTGTCCGTTCGTACTCGTTTCAGTATTTCAGTCGTTTTCTACAAGGAAATTTTATTTTTATTTTTGGAAAATATTATATTTCTATACAATATTATAATTGCAATTTTTACTATACGATCATACACGTGGATTCATTTAGATAAATTTATAATCTTAAAGATACGAAAATTCGTTATATTCGTTTAGAAAATAAGATGAAAAAAAAATTATCCATTTTTCATATTGTATAAAGGAAAATATTTATTTGATTACATTTTATAGAGGAATGAGAAAATGAAAGAATAAAAAGGAAATGTGGTCCTTAAACGAGAAAAAAAGGAAAACAGAAACGTAATATTTATTTAATGTTTATGATGTAACATTTTTGACAAGGCCAAATGACAAGTAAAATTTTAATGGATAAAAAAAAATTGAATAGAAAAAAAAAACAAACATAAATAAATCAAAAAAGGCAAAAAAATCATAAAACAAAGTAAATACCTATTTTTGGTGTAAAAATAACAAACAATTTTATGATATAAAGGCTATTATTTAGGTTATAGAGATTTATCGATTGTGGGTTTTTTTTATGAGTTTTTATAAAGTGTTTTAGTAAATTGAATTTGATTTTGTTTCTTGTTTGATTAAGTTAATTTTATGACCTAGTATTTTGTTATTTTTATTTGTATTGTATTAAAAATAAATGAATTTCATGAAGTGAATGATATTTTATGTTTGCGATTTTAAGAGGCAAAAACAATTTTAAGCATTCATGAACTTTAAAATCTGAATAAACGGAAACAAAAGGATGTTTTAGAGAATTTCCAAAAAAAAAAAGTAAATAAATAAATAAAATATCATCATCCAATGAGTTTTAGAAGGTGAGCCATTGCAAATCGTCCTGATTCAGTTAAAGGTCACTAAAAATGTTGATCATGTTGAGTATGATTTTTTTTCAAATTAAAATAACGATATTGTAATTCAACAAATTAATACTTACTTCAAATAATAAAATTTTAATCAAAAGAAAATTTCTACTATTATTTTTACACGTTACAAATATTCAAATATTTAAAATGACAATGATAATTCTATTTCCTATCTGTTGATCTGTAGCTCTCAATTTCGTTTGTTAAAAAGCTGGTCTCCGGTTGATTCAGATTTTTCATAATTTAAATCGAAATGACTTACCTTATAAAATTCGTTGCATTATGTATGTAAAACACAAGGTAGTGAAGAAAAAATTCCTTTGAAAGAAAAAAGAGAAAATACATGTTTGTTTCCTTTTATTGAACAACATTTGCGTTTTATATGTTTCCCTTTACAAATATCAATAGTACACATAATATTGTATAATGTATAATATAATAATACTAAATCTTAAACAATAAATGTTTTTTTTTTTTTTTTGTTTTTATCAAGCCATAAGTACATGTACATATACAATAAGGTAATAATTTCATGTTGATATAATAATTGTAATTTTCATATTATTTTAATGATACAGTAAAAAAAATTACTGAATGTTATATATACTATATATATATACATATATTAATATTAATTAAATATTTATTTAAATTTCTAATAATAAATGCAGTTCTTTTCGTTTTGTTCATTTTCTTAAAGTCTTTTTCGTTCATAATTTTTGTTTACCTTTTTTTTTTTTTGCTATCAACGCTTTTATTATATCTTATTTTATTTTATATTATGTATACGTGTTTTTAAAAATTAATTATAAAATTTATTTTCGTATATAGTATAATAAATTTATTTTATAGCTTTAAAAATTACAAAATAATAATTTAAAAAAAATTAATTCAAAGCTAGTTTTTCATAACTGAATTTAATATTATACATATGTGATAATTATAGTATTAAAGTTAGTTTTCAAATGAATTAATAAATTTAATACAATATAATTATACGCAAAATACATAGCAGGTAACATTTATTTTTCGTGTTTAGTTAAATTTGTTTTTGTTTATTTAATTTTATTTTTTTTATTTAAGGAGCATTTTTGTTATTCATTTATAAAATTATCATGAATATTTCAAGAATTTTTTAAATAATTATTTAGATATATATATAATTATAAAATAAATCATCAACAAATCTGGCAGTGATTAACATATTTTTAAATAAAAAATTTAATTTTAATTTTTAACGAATTTAGAGAAAAAAAAAATGTTAAATTTGATATTAAACGAAAATTCATTTCTTTGGTATAATAAACAAATATTTTATAACGAATTAAAAAACCAAAATTAATATCAAATTTCATTTTTAAGAATTAATTTAGTTTTTTGTTACTGGCATTTCTTCACGAAATGTTTTTTTTTTTAATTTTGAATTTTATTCGATTATTTTAATGTTCTCGGTTTTTTCATGGAATAACGTTTATATTGTATTACATATTTTATTTTTAATTTATTTTTATAACAGCATATTATACTAACATTTCAACAGTTAAACGTTATTTATAACTTTTATATAATTTAAATTATGCACAATTAAAATAAAAACAAAAAAAAAAATAGAAAAAAAATTTTTTTTGCATTTACGCATATAATAAATTTTTAATAGCGGCAATGGTAATTTTATAAATGCAAATAAAAATTTGGTTATTCCACATTAATTTTAGTCGAATTGCATATATTATTTATACGTTTAAAATTATCCGGACTGAATGTACAAGTTAAATTACCTGCACAAATTTGGTGGGATTATTTTGTTTTTTAAAATTATTTTACCTTTAATTTTATCTTTTACGTGAGATTGGGCTTGGATTTTTGGCCGTTTCTCAGAAATCACTAATTTCACCTTCAGTTTCTGGATAAGTGCATGTGAATGGATTTCTTAACCAATTACATAATGATTTATCTTGACGTTTCTTTTTCATTGTGATTCGATTATGTTCTTTTGAAATTGCTGATGTAAAACTTGATTCATCACTATCGCGTACTGTCGCAACACTATGATAGCCACTTTCAGCTCGTCTTGATATACCGGAATGTTTTGATGTTCGTGGAGTTGATGAATCATGTCCGCTATCATACGCTTCAGACGTTGTTAATGGAAGTAATGGTAGTTGTGATTGTGACACCATTGGCAGAGTTGTTTCAGGAGGTTTCTGACAAACAACATCTTCAACGTTAGACGGAAGTCCTTTTGCTAATAATTCAGACTTTTCATTCATTTCATCATCCTCTTCTGCAATGTTTTTCTCATTTTTCTGTAGATTAGGATCTGACGCGCCATCTGGATGTCTAAGGGATGCATATTGTTCCATGCCTGCTATTGTCATAATACCATTAAGACTGGGGAGTGAAGTTTGACTAGAGTGACGGGAAGCATTTAAAGATTGCCTACAGCCTCGACATCTAAACAGAAATTGGGTCTATTTTACTACTAATTTTGACTATTGAATCTTTGTTGTTATCTAACCTTGGACTGGGAGGACGATATGCTGGTTCACTACAAACACTACCAGGACCAGGATTAAAACGGAATGCTGGTTCGCTATATACACTGCCAACATCTGCAACTCGAAATGTTGGAGTTACTTCAGCCATGGCCAATTGAGAGGTGAAAATTTCACGAAGACGCGCAAGTTGATCAAATTGGTTCCTAAGCAAAGGCTATGAATACCGGAAAATTGTAAATAAAAAAAATTGAAATTTTACCTTGTTCTTTCACCCATTGCACAATCACTAAACGCATCTCCTATATTAAAACTAGATACAACAGAAATATTGCCATGACTAAGAGCAGCAAGAGGATGTTCATTTGAGCTGAAATTATTAGGTACATAATTGTTATTAATTTTCTTGAAAAATTATTTAAAAAAGCTTTATTTACCATCCCATAGTTTTTGCAATTTCATCTTCAGTCACTTGTAGTCCACAATCGATTGTTTGTACATTTTGCTGGTTAGTAGATAAACTTTCTCTTGAGACATGCCTAGATATTATTCTGTGTAAACTTTCGTGAGAAATTTCTCTTGATCCTAATGGCTCTATTAATGGTAACGCGGGTGGTACTTCTGATGGACCACTATCTTGGTCCTCTTCATCTTGTGCATTTTGAATATCTTGACAGCTTTGAGCGTTGGCAGATAAAGTCGTAGATTTTTCAGAACGTATATCAGTATCTTCTTTTTGAATTTTCGTTTCGTTGTTCAAAGTTACAGTAATATTACTTTCTTCATTCATATTGACAAAATTAGCTACTGGAGGAGGATTTATTGTTTCTATGTTACTTCCAATCGAATTTTGGTCATCATCAGATTTTTGTTTAAATTGTGTCAAGTGATATGTCATTGTTTTAAGTTGCTGTTGCAATTGTTGATGCTGTTGATTTTGATGATTTGGTGAACTTGATTTTGATTGAAAAACTTGGGACGACTGGTTTTCAACCCATTGACGAATCATTGTTTTTTTATGACTATCCATAAATCCATAACCTCCAGTAGGACCACTACCTGGTAAATTTCCAACTGTTAAAGGTTTTGATGGTGTTGACTTTGGACCATCTACCCAGGTCTCACACTGTTTTACATGATTGATTTCGCGAAGCAAATGTCTTGCTTCAGCAACTTTTGATCTAGATACTCTTGGACCATCAATCCATTGTTCTTCACTTATTTGTCTTAATGGTGGTTCAGCATTATTTATATTCCCTCGACGATGTGGTGATCCTTTTGGAGTTGAAATATTTGGTCCTTTAGGTGTGTTGATATGTCTTAAAGCGCCAGCAACAATTTTAGGTGAAGAACCGGTTGAACTAATTTTTGGTGAGTTATGAATTGGTGAGTAAGGTTGTATTGGCATATCCGAGGACGGTGGGGTTGGACTTGAACTAGGAACATTTAAACGCTTAAGACTATCAGTCCGGTGTGTTATCACAGGACTTTGAGCTGTAAACCAAGTAAAATATTTTTCATTTATTTGATTTTGCAAATTATATTGACGACTTGGTTCTTACGTTTATTTAAACTCTTTTTTGCTGGTATTTTCGATGGCTTTTCAGCTGGTGTACCTTTAAGGACTTTGTTCATTGCACACCGATTATCACCACTACTTAGGGATGGAAGATATACAGGAGGATGTTCGCCGTCCGTGGCATCATCACAGGGACCCATATAAATTACTGTATCGGCCGATAAATCAGAACTTGATGGATCTGGCCCCTCTGATGAGCCGCCGCCAGATTGATGACCTGAAATTTATTTTGTATTTTTACCATACTACATTGCAATATACAAATGTATACGTATATGGTACTTTTACCACGTGTACAAAATGTACATAAAACGTTTGAAAAGGAGGAATATGGTAAAAGGGTATAATAACAAATTGATAGTACTGCTATAAAAATTTATTTAAGGACATTTTGGAAATTTGCCAAGTATTTAGCTATATTTCCCCCAATCCTTATTCAATTGTATAGCGATTTATTATAATATGTGTATTTAAAAGGTTGAGACAATAGAATTTATACCTGCATTATTGGCGCCAAGTGTTTTATCCGATGAAATTGGAAAACGATGTTTTCTTCTTCTCATTCTGTGTATTCTAGAGGCCAACTGAATTGTCGTTAATGCATCTGCATGCGTCTAAAAATTAAGAACAAAATGAATATAGTGATGCATATTACACGAAGATTGTTGAACAGGAAAATGTATGATTCTAATGTTGTCTGCGTTAACATTGAAGTCTTTACCTGAATATGTGAAACATGTGCTAGAATAGTGACATGACAGGTTAACGGTGCTAGACAGTCTTTTAAAAGAGGTGTCAGCGGGTGATCTTTATTTGGCGGATGTCTTTGGCCACTTAATATTGCTAACAAAATATTCCCAATACCAGATAATGGAAGTCCACCATTACGATTTGCACAGCCACCCAAATCGATTAAATGTAATCGACTTCGACCCCCTGCAACTGTTTTATTTGTACATTTTATTTTATTCATTTATTCATTGATTGTTTCATATTGCGTCGGCGAACCACATTTATTGCCATCATATATGTGTGTGCGTAAAATAGTAGAAATAAAGAGAAAAAAAGGAAATGGATTTAATTAGGATTTTCATTATCAAACAATAACAGTATCTAACTGTTGTGATTGTGAATTGTATTGGATTAAAGTGCGTACATATACGGTATATACTTATGTAAGTCATCATTAATTTATTAAATGTTTATAAGGGAATTTTAGTTGACAAGTGATTACTAACCTCCACCTTTTCCTGATAAACTATATTGATAAACATGCAATGTAAAAATCATTGCTGGTTCGAGACCACTTTGAGGTCGGCCAGCAAGTGCAGCGTCTAAGAATAATGCTGCCCTTTCAGCAGTTGGAGCTCGCAATTCAGTTGGACCACCAAGAAAGTCATCACGCAAATAAACTCCAGGTGAATCGTCAGAATCTGTTAATAAAATTTACAAATATTGTAAAACTCCAGTGTGTTAAAAAATAAAAAAAAAACACAGGAGAAAACAAAATATGATGTAATATTTTTTAAATATTTTACTAATTTTTTTCATTTTTTGCTATTTTATGTCATACATTTACGTGCTTTTTGTTATAATGAAATCAATTACCATCCCACTTTAGATACATATCACGTCTTGATTTCACCGCACATTTAGTTTTTTTTTTTCGTTTGTCTAGTTCATAGTAACTACGTAAGGAGTCAAGAAAATATGTAACGGTATGAATGGGTGGCATTTATTTTGAAGAGAAAATAAATAGAAAAATTGAACTTTTAGATGGACGAACATGAATTAAAGACTTACAGTAAAGAGACTGGGATGATTAGTATATTATACACGGTGAAAGTATGTTTTATGAAAGTCAACCTTTAATTAATTATCACACAATCAGTTTAATGAAGAAGGGTGTGCAGTTTTCATTTTTCTTTTCAATGGGATTAAGTAGACGATTTATTTATGATGATGGGGGCGGTAAAGTTGAGAATTGAGTTCAGTAGACCCCAAGGGTGATGGTTGTCGTCGTTGTTTCTATTCTATTTTGTTATTGTAATTGCTTTCATATTGCTACGACACTAAGTAGTTATATATTATATTTACTGTATGAAAACTAATTCACTTGTGTATTCTCTGTACAGTATTATTTATATACATATTCATATACGTGCATACATACTATACACATAAAATACAGTTGATTCTAGTATCAATTGACAGAAGCCATAAATTTTATTTCAAAGTGGAATTGATTTGTTGATGGCGGTAGAGATTAATTTGTTTAAGTTTGTTGTAATAAAATAATGAAAATACATATAATAAAAGAAATAAAAATATCTTTTGGCTTTTGAAAAATTTGAAGTTCATTTAAAGGAACAAATTGAAAAGAATGTCACTTTAAAAAAAAAAAATGTAACAGAAAAATAGTTTGTTTCGTGGTAATGAAAATGCAGATGTTTTAATTTAAGGAAAAATTGTACAAATTAATTTGATTAAGTATGTAATAAATAAATTGAAAACAGTTTTACAAACTTGCATGTAATTAATTTTAATTAAAAAATAAAAATATACCTATTTTGATTTGAACATGTGTTTCTTTTACTAATTTAACTAACCTGTAGCATGAGCAGCTAATAAATCTTTTGATGATGAATCTGGTTTGGTTGCACTTACACCTAATGCACTAACACGAACTGAAAAACGAGCACCTGATTTTTGCCTTCTTTCATTAATACCCTTATATAGCCAAGATATTGCACATGGTATTGCTCCCAATTCACTTGATGCACTTACAGCTCCAAGCATTGTACGCGATTGACCTTAATATACACATCAGACATGGATAATGTCATAACAATAAAAATATTAATTTTTCATTTGAAGTTGACACATGCATTTTTATATCGTATTACATTACAATTGGTGTTTTTCTTTTATTATTCTGATCATAATTACCTGAATTCGGATACCCAATGGATAATAAACAACCATCAGAACCTTCAAGAACAGCAGGAATGACTTCAGATAATGCTGAAGCACACACATCGTGCTATGAAAAAAAAATGTATGATTTTTATAAGACATTTATTTGAAGAAAATCTCAAGGGTTTATATACGACATACATATACGTGTGATACATATATGTATGCATGTACATATGACAATGATGCTAATAATAATGGCATTTTATAGTAAAATATATTCTCATTCTACCTGTTGATCCTCTGCAGTGAATAGACCATCGAACGCAAACATTTTTGGTGCAGAAACCATGGGACCACGCTCTTGTGATGAGGTTGATGCCACTGTTGTACTTGTTGTCGGATCTGTCAATGTGACCTGTCGTTTCTTTTTGTCAACAGACATAAAATGTGGTGTTTCTTCGTTGTTATAACTGTCTGATACCCGTAACATAACTTTCACCTGCAATTTAATAAGACATCAAATGAAATATGAGAACACTGAACACAAGGACTATAAAAACGTTAACATGTAATGTATGGTTGAAAAGTAAGTCATAATATTTTTTAAGTAAATTTTAAAGTGGTAGTATTACATCCATAAGTATAAGGAGGTGAAAATTGTATTGATCTATGAGCTATATAACATTTAGGTTTGATTCAGGTTTATGCTAATTGACTACTATGACGTGAATATAATTATTCAATATTCAAATCCATACACACGTATATATTTACATGCATATACCTTTTTGTTATAACTACATGAATTGTGCTCACGAACATTTACATACATACATTATTATTTCTTTTCATTTTTTTTTGTCACCACTACATTATGTCATGTTGCTTTGAAGAAAATTGAAAAATTGAAAGGATAGCATAAGTACTTGTTCTGACACTGCAAGTACATTTTACATTATAATTTGAATGGTTCTTTATTTTGTAGCCGTCAAAGAAAGAAGAACAAAATTAATGATATAAAAAAATATGAAAAGGTTGCATTTCAAATTACTTATTCGTATAAGAAAATTAAATTTAAAAATTATATGGTGAAAGGCGTGAAATTGTCAAGACAACATGAAACACTGAAATATGTACATATGTATGTACAATATTTATACCTTTATAAAAACTTTGCATTTAATTCTTAGGCTTTCACGAAAAAAGACGTTTAATAAAATTTTTACGTTAAGTTATGTATACGGCTGATTATGGTGGAATTTTAAAATACATCTACAATACGGATAAATGTGTGTATATAAATAATCCGTATTCTTATAAATCGTTATATACATACATGTAAAAATTGACTTACTCTTCCGATTCCATAATTCTCTTTGTTGGCTAGACGTCGTGCTAGTCCTGCAGGCATTGCTGGTGGTGTTCGTTGTAGAGCTCCACAAAAACCACCATTTCGATTTGAATTGGACATATCTGTGGAACGGCTTTTAGATGATCCTCCTTGTGCTAGCTTTTGTGCAGCTCTATAAAAATATACAATATACAAAAGAAAAAATGTACATACATACATAAAATTATTATAAAAATAAAATAATGCAGAAAAATAAAAGAAGAAAAAAAAACGCATGTATATAAAATGTAGTATGTACATACATACTATATAATATGTATGTTACATAAATGGAAAAAAATTCACTTTAGAAAATATTTCTTTTCTTTTAAAATAGAAAAACAAGTTTTAATTAATTTCGTGTTCTACAGAACAGATAAAAACTGAACAAAGGAAGTTTTTAAAATAATTTAAAAAATGTAATCGCATACATTATACATTATAAAACATGAAAAAAAGAGTTATTAAGGATATGAATTTAATTGTTTTGATATAATGAAAAAAAAATCGCCTGTTTTACTATTCGTTTCTTAATGTTTTTGAGAATTTAAAATTATTTCTTAATTTTTTATTTTGCTTTTCATTCAACTATTTTTTTATTAATAAATAAATTAAAATTCAAATATAAATATTCTATTTCGTTTTTTATTTGGTCTCAAATATGAATTATTGTACTAAATGCATTCAAAAAAAAAAAATTCTTTTAAATTTCAAAAATTTGTAATAAAATACCACAGAAAATTTTAATTTATAACTGCATACATAAATGTGTTCTATGTATACATATAGCTAAAAATGTTTTAACAAATTGTCAAGAATCCAATGTCATTGTTTCGCTCAAGGATATGATTCTATGCCTTAGAGTAATAAATTTTAAATAACGAAAGCACATAAGTTTAAACGTTTCTGGACATTCATTATTTACCATAAAATGTTATTTGTATATAAGTATTCATTTGCATATCATTTTCAATGGCATAAAGGATTGTTTAAAAGCTGCAATGTAATTTTGCATTTTTTTTTCCTTTTTCATTGTCTTTACTGGTAAGTTCATTTTCACTTAATTCATATTTTCAAGAAAAATTTTCAAATTGTCAAGTTGAAATGGTTGGTTTTCAAATGCATATACAATTATGTATATAAAACCCAACTCATATTGTTTTCTATATATAATTTTGGCTTTTAATAAACATGTTCATAAATAAAGTAAGAATACATAGTTATATAATTTTTGGTAGATATTCCGATCGTTATTTTATTCGCCATTTTATTTGATTTTGAATTTATCGTATTGCAATGTTTAATTTATATTATACGATAAAATAAAAAATAAATTACTATTAAAAGCATTTTTTTGCGAATAATATGAATATCTCTTTTCATGTAACAGTAGAGTCAAATATTATAGGATATCGATTGGTATTTTGATAATGTAGATTTTTTTTTACACCTTGAATTTTAAAAAGAAATTTTAAAAATGATCGTTATTTAAATTAAAATAAAAAGTTAGAAATAAACAACTAATTAAAAATATTTCATAATATTTAACGGAAAATAAATATTAAATTACATTTTATTTTAGATATAACTAAAAATTTGTTTTTGATCGATTTTACTGTAGAATTCGAGTAAAGAAGGGTAAAAATCTGACTATATTCATGTGGTAATAAAATAACAAAAATCCGTGATTGTCAACGTATACTACGACATTATGTATGTACATATGTACATTGTATATACGTAAAATACTTAGTAAAATATATAAATGCAATTTTGTAAAATGCATTATTGACTTTAAAAAAAGAAAAAAATTAACCATAAAATATGTGATACAACCATAAATGAACAAATTATTTTCTACTCTGTTTTGTATGTATATTGTATATTCCATATAATCATTAAAAATTTAACTAAAGTCCTTGTTTTATTTACTATTTTTATTTTGATATTTTTTTCTCCTTTTTTTCAAGCTTTTAAACTTTTATTCGGTAAATATGTACTTCTTATTCATTGTAAAATGAAAGGAGTTTTCTAAATTTATTTAGTTGTCTAGAGAGAATTACGGCTACATATTGTACAAATATATTAAATGCATTAGAATTGATGAATAAAAATAGAGCAAATAGGAAATGCAAAATCAGAGAATTAAATAAAACAAAAGAAACTGAAAAATAAAACAGAACTCATTATATGCAGGGATATTGTCCTTATAACAATGAATTTTTATATGAAGGATATTTTTTTTTTTTTTTGTCTAGCAATGCATATATGGAATTCATTTTTTATTATTCTTAGTAAAAACTCGTAAGTTTTATTTTTTGTTTTTTCAAAACTTGCATTACATAAAAAATCTAGATTTTTCTCTTAATGTTTTGTTTTCAATATAGAATGAAAATTTTAATTATACAAATGAAATATTTATACAAATTTCAAATATTGGATTTTTTTTTAAATAAATTTAGTCCTTGACAATTCAAGTGTTATGAATTATAAATGTCTATGTTAAAATTTTAGGTCCTTTTATTTTGATGGTTTTTAAATTCAAAAATAAAATTTCAATTTGGAAAAATTCAATGTGGTTTTTAGATAAAAAATTACTTTAATGATTTTCTTTTCTCACTTGGTATATACATATATGCATTTGCATGTAGTTTAGGTTTCATTTTTCATTTGGCAAAAAAAAAAAAATCTATTTTCTGTTTCACTAAATAAAAGTCATACTTATATATGTACATGAAGACGAAAAAAATATTTTTTTTTTTTGGTTTTTAGAAATAGTGTTAAAAAACATATGACAAGAAATGTACACAATATTTATGTACGTGCTATATCTATTTGTGATTATAGTAACTACAGATTGAAATAAAAATTTTTGCTTGATGTAACAGCAAATAAACATTTTTCATGTTATTCTTTCATAAATCCACACAAATGCATTCGGCTGATGTAGTGCATAAATGTATATATATACGTGTACATACACGTTTATTTATAAATGCATGTACAGTGCACCACAGTATGTACGTACATATATGTATATCACTTGAATCTTGTATATGATGTTAAAAGATAGACCATTAACATTCTTTTTTATATTTATTTATATTTTTTTTTTATATTGTGGTATAGTATGATAGATACAGCAGCAGTATATTTAAATGTCAGTTTTGCTTGATGAAAATTTAAGTGAATACATCATATATGTATTTATGTACAAACATATTATGTATGTATAAATCGTTCAATATGTGCCGAGAAAATTCATGAAAAATTCTCTATTTTATCCTTCATCCTGTATAGTTTTTACCACTTATTTTTGAAGTTCGTACAAAAAAAAAAAAAATAGAAAAAGAAATGTTAAAAAAACTAGAAAATTTTGAAAGAAAAACTTGTCAACAACATTTCTATGTTTTCTGGTATAAGAATAGATATGTATGCATATAATGCGTGTACAACTCAAGAATACGATGGTATAAAAATGATTGAGAGGAAAATTATCAAAAAAAAAAAAAAAAAAACTCATGGAAAATAAAATTGTAAAAAAGAGGTGTTTAAATTTTAATTGCGTTTAAAGATTTTAACAAATATTAATATATGATATTAGGTGAATGTTAAAATTTTTTATTTTATGTTTTTCTGAAAATTAAAAATTACAACATTTTTCTAAGTCCTTCAAAGTTTTTAAAAAAAAATTTTAAGTTGGTTTCTTAAATACTTAAAAACACAAATTCAACTTTTGAGACATATCCACATTAAAGTACTTTAATTTTATATAACTAAGTTTTCATTTCGATATGCCTTATATAATATATGTATGTACATTTATTTATTCATTTTTTTTTTTTTTTGTTGGAAAAAGAAATTAAAATGAAAATATGTACAACATTTTGCAAGAATTTGTTTTTCATTAAAAAAGAATTTTTTTTTTTTTTTGCTTTGAGAGAAAAAAAGGAATATATGTGTGTCACACAGAAAATGTCATTGCGCTTTTTAAAAAATACAAATTATACGAAAAAATTTTCCAAGTATTGCATTTTATTATATACAAAAAATATTTTACACTCGTATAAAATGCAAACAAAACTTTCATGGATGTACACATAAAATGATGAAATACCTACAGTTTTATATAATAATTATCATGTTATATCACATTGAAAAATAATGTACATACATATTGTGTTAAAGTAAACATCATAAGTGAAGAAAATTCAGGTGAAACAGAATTTGCAAGGATAGCATTTATATGTGTCGTGTACTCTATACATTGAAGCTAAATTATGATGTAAAATCATCTTTAAAAGAAAAAACAAAAATGTGTTAATGCAGCCTGTATACGTTTATTTTTCCGTTTTTGTATATTCCATTGAAAATATAAGGATTATCTTTATTTTATATATACATATTTGCTGGTATATTCATATGTATATGGTAGAAAGATATTTTGTATATGGCAGTGTTACAATTTTTAATGTGAAACTACATTTCTAGATTTTCATTATGAAAGAAGACATATAAAAATTACGAATGCACTATACAAATACAAATTTTTGGTTTCAAATTTCAAAATTTTAAATATCTGTATCTGTACGTACATGTTAATAAAAAATGTTCGTATATACACAATATTTTTATGTTGATTGTTTTATTATTAATTCTGGCATTAAAAATATTCTACATGACAAAAAATTAAAACAAAAAAAAAAACAAACGACCAAATAAAAATGTGAAAAATATGAATGTATATGTACGTACATACATTTTTTTTTTTGTTTATTTTACAATTTTTTGCATTTTACCTATACATAAAAAGCTTTAATAATAAATTAAATAAATGTCAAGCTATGAGAAATGATTTACAACTGACAAATATTGTGAATATAAAAAACGTAAACATTTAAAAGTTAAAAAAAAACGTTATAACGAAAATGAATTAAAATAAAAATAAATCAATTTTCTAAAATGTCATTTTGTTGCCATTTTAATGTGATACAAATTTAAAGTAGAAATTAGAAAAAACAAAAAAAAATTTTTTTTCATTGTCATGTGATATTTTAGATGTGTGTTTGTAAGTTCGTTATCCTGTTTTTATTATTATTCTTGCCGTTATATTATTTTCATTTGTTCTTTTGTCATTATGATTGTCATCGTACATTTTTTAAAATTTATTTTCTTTTTTTTTAAGTATTTTTGCCATTTAACTTTTGTACAAAAAAAAAAATTTAATTATAAAAATTTTTTTTTTCAATTCTGTTTGTTTACTCATTTGACTGTCTTTTTTGTTTCATAAATGTCATTTAATGTACAATTACGATTATTACCATTATTTTTATTATTATTATTATTTTTATTATAATTTTTATGATAGTATTTTATCAATGCAGAGGAAACTCATTAAAAGCACTTGAATATCACTTGCTTCACGCGAAAAAATTTATATTTGTTGTTATCAAGACATTGTTTTTATAATATATGTTTATGTATGTAAACACAGTATATTTAACACGGATATAATGTATTTATATGTACGTATGTGTATTTATAAAAAGGTTGGTTAGTTGGTTTGGTTGGCTTTATTTTGTTTTCGTTAAATATGTACAGTATATAGTGTGAAGCCACAACAAACTAAAGTGGGTAATGTTTTATTTTTATGTCACATTAAATCTACATTTTTTTTTCGTGTTTTTATGGTATGTCTTTTTTAATTTTTTACATTTTTTTCAGTTTTCATTTAAAAAAAAGAAAAAAAACCAAAACATATACACGAGTGTACACATCACATATGTTACCTGTAATATAATGTATACATAAAAAAATGATTATTTATTACATGTTTTATACACGTATTACATTACCTACATTTATAGAAATTCACATAAAGTACAGTATTGCATGAATAAATGTCACAAAGTTTTTTTTTTTTTTTGTCTTAAAAACACACACACACACACATACAACAGTGTAATATATAATTTTTTTCGTAATTTTTATTATCTATAATAACAACGAACGTTACACGCATAAACATAAAGACGTACGTATTATGTGTACATACATGTACATATGTATGCTATTATTACACAGAAAATTAACAATTTCATTTTACCTTTTGCAAACTTTTTATTATTATTATCATAATATTAAAAGATATTGTCGTATTATATATTTAACTTCTTTTTTTTTTATATAAAATGAAATTCTATTATTGTTTTTATCATTATTATTATGACGATGTTAATATGAAAAAAACAGGTGGAATGGTTATAAATTTAACAGTATATTGGGTGGTAACTTT
The DNA here is from genome assembly GCA_963971155.1 of Anthrax anthrax. NCBI lineage: Eukaryota > Metazoa > Arthropoda > Insecta > Diptera > Bombyliidae > Anthrax > Anthrax anthrax. Next base: position 28,763,069 of record OZ020119.1, read on the forward strand.
AAAATGGATACTAAAAAATTTACACATAAAAATTATTTAACAGTTTATTGCGAAGATTTTATGAAAATTTTCATTACAACAATTTGATGAGATAAATTAAAAATTTTAGTAATTTTTTTTTTTTGTGCAATTTAAAAATGTTTTATTTATTCCCTATAAAATGGATATATATTCAATGTGAATACCCTTTTTTTTCTTTTAGTTATAAAAACGTTAATATGAGTTTTTCTGTGCAGTTTGTTTAAATTGAAAGAAAAAAAAAACGAAATTGAAAAATTTTTTTAAAAGATATATAAAATTAGCAAAATAAAATAAACAATTGAAAAGAGAACTTATGCTTGAAGAAATTCTACAAAATAAAGAAAGAAAGTTCCATTTAAAGCATAAACAACGTAAATATTTAGATATAACATAACTCCTATTTGTAGATATGTACATATGCATATAGTAAGAACATCATCATTATCATCATCAGAATAGCAGACAGATAGATAAAGTAAATTTAGGTTAATCAAAATCGCTAGTAAATCTAATTTGTCCTTCGATTCCCAGCAATAAATCGAATTTTGTCTCATTACTTGGGTTCATTTTATTCCAGACGGAAATTACTATATTATGTAGATATTCTTGTTCATAAGGATCTTCTTATTTTCTTTTTATTTTACTTTCTTATTTGCTGTATGTACATATGAATATTGGGAAAAAAAAGTCGTATACAATTTTCAGTATCATCATTATTCATTCCTAAATATTCAGATATGAATATACAAGTGTATACATATACATACGTACGTTATAAGTGTAAGTTGGTGTAAGTTAGTTATGTAGAAAATTTCTTTGGGGCATTATTTTTATTTAGATTCATACATATATAGTAACTTCTAGAGCGAAGAACAACAAAGTATGGTAGGTAGTAGAAGTAGTAATATGTTGTAGAAGTGGTAGCGTCTCAAGATGACATTCACTATTAAACCAGACAGTTGTCGGTTTCTATTTAAAACAACTTTCATCAGTTTTTTAGTTGAATTTCAGTTACATACAGATATATACAAATGTACATGCACATGAATATTGAATGTAAGTTTATTTTTTCACTTTTTTTCCGGTAGTACAAAGTACACATGTGTATTTAAAGTAGAAGACTTTGAATAAAGGACAAAGTTAAAAATGTCGTAGAAATATACGAAGGTAATCCAATCCAAACCAAAATAAAAAAGAAAAAAAAAATTTTTTTTAAATAAAACTAAGAAAGGGAATAAGAAAAAACGAATCCTACAAAAGATCCTATTTCGATGCCTGATGGTAAGTGCTTGAAAACTTTTTTTTTTTTCTTTATTTTATTTTGCCTTCATTTGTCATGTCTACCGCGTCACTTGCTAACCAATTCCATCCATCGGTAACAAATTTTATATTTCTACATATATTTCTCACTTTCAATGTATAAGCAAATGGAAATTGTTGTTTTTACTTTTGTGTTTAATACAAAATTTTCCGCATTTTCCCTGCAGAGAAATATAAATAGATATACAAGTATCAGAATGCGTATTTATTTATGTAAAATGAATATAAGTACAACAAAAGAAAAAATTTAAAAAAAAAAAAGATTGAACATCAGGAAAACTTGAAAATAAGAGAATTTTCTAAAAAGTAAAAGAGAGGCCTAATCACGTTCTTCAAGGTTCAGATCACGTCTCAAACTTTGAAAATCGAATTTATTTTTTTCAGTTTGCTTCAAGGGTTTTACTATAGCTTGGTGAGCCAAAAGGAAAAGTTTTCATTAGTTTTTGTATGCATACCTAAATACATTGTACGTAGTATACGAATATATATACAGATATGTAAAAGCGACCAGGATTATATGTTTTCATTTATATCGAAATATGAACATCTAATACACAGGGAGCCATATTAAATATTTTAAAAAAGAGCAAAAAAAGAAGGTGAACCTTTTTACCTTGGGGCCATAGACACTTCAATAATTTACTGAAAATTGTAAAATCTATACTTTACATTTTGATTGTATTAATTGTACATATAACACTAAACACAAAAATATTATAAACAGTAGATACAAAAATTTCATATAATAATCGTTGAATTTTGTTAAATACACATTTTTTTTTTTGTGATTTTATTTTGATTTACTTTATCTGTTTTCTATTTCATGAATATCTATTTCGTTTTTATTACATTTATATTTTCTAGTTTTTATCTGATTTTATTTATTTATAAATGAATACACATTTCATGCATAAAAGGCTTTAAATCGTATTACATAAATGATCTGCAATAAATTCAAAATTTTTGGAACATTTTCTCATTATAATAATACATTGTCAATTCTTTGCGTATACATTCATATGTATGTGTATAATGTAATATAGAAAAATAAAAATAATAATATAAAAGAAAAGTTAAACATTAATAAGATGTAACGTGAAAGAAATTCCTAATGTTTTTCGTTTTTATATCATGAATCTTTATATTCAAGAATTTTTAGTATATATACATATATGTATGTATAGATTTCTCAATACATGATATTTACCATAATATACTAATATACACTTGAATGTACATATATACACATTTGTAGCATACATATGAATTTCATTTTTCATTATAGTTAACTTTATAGCACATTTTCTTTGTCGTTTTCTTCGTAATTCTGTTTTTTTTTTTTTTTATTTATTTTCTTTTTTATATGTATGTATACGTATAAACATACACATGTGATATACATTATATTTTTTCCGCATAATAAGTATACATACGTATGCATTGTGTATAAGCTTAAAATATCCCATCTGATAACGTCTTATCCAAAAAAAGTTCTTTGACATTAAGCGTACCTGTTCAGAATATCTGATAAGGCTTTACATTTCTACATTCACGTATGTATGATAATTTTTCCATGTTTATTTACGTACGTACTACACGTACACGTACAATTTCTGTCTATTCTCATTTTCCAAAAAAAAAAAATAAAAATAAAAAATATGTCATTTTATGTACATATACATATGCAGAGATATTCACATACGTTTTTACAAAGGCATATAGTTTTAATATTATAGGTATAATATAAATAATATAATGACATCTTATAGACCAAAAATAAAAATATTTTCCATTTTCTTTTGTGAAAAATTACAAGTCAGATGCCTGTTTTCGTTTACATTTATTGATATTTAAAAATTTCTCACATATTTAAATATTTATTTATAGAAAATTAACTAAAAATTAAAAAAAAAAGAAAATTTTTTCTTACCTTTTACTTGTGCTCGAAGACATTGTAGATTTTTATAAATTGAATAATTACTAATATTTAAAAAAGTAAAAACTTATTTAATGTATCCCTATTCGTATTTATTCACAAGTGCAAAATATTATGCAAACATGGAAAATATCAAAGGTATCAAAACATTTTTGATTGTCATCATTATGAGTTTATAATATTTCTAATGTTTGAATACCATATTATTTTCATTGTTTCGTTGTTATTGATTTTCATTTATAAAAAAAAAAAAAAAATTTTTTTTCAAGTTAAAAGGAAAATGTTTTCCTCTCGCCTTTAATTTTTAATCTAAAGTTCTGTTTTATTTTATTTTATTTTTTTTTATTTTTTCACTCACTGACTTTCACTTAATTTTTCACTTTCATTTTTCATTTTTCATTATTTTACTGACACTTTTTGTTATTTTTCATTGCGTATATCGTATACACAGTGTACATATATATGTTGTGTAAATATGTATAATATAAATCATTCATGCATTTCTATATTTAAGCATTTTTTTTTCTTTTTACAGATATACACATCATTATTTATTATTGAATTCATACGAATTCTTATTGCTGTTCTTGGTTATTTTTTTAATGTCATTTTGAAACCCTTTTTTACCCTGTTTCTAGTATTAGGTTTTGTTTTCGTTTTTGTTTTTTATTAAATTTTCTGTTGAACAAAAAAAAAAATTCTGTTTTTTTTTCAGTTATCTTGCTATGTACGTACGTATATGCACATACAAAGTAAATACATTAGGACATGTTTATTTGAAAAAATCGCTTTTTTTTCTACTTTTCAAATTTTCTTTGTTTTTTAAAACCCTTTTTCTATTTTTCTTTAATTCTATTAATTCTCGTTAGTACATTTTTTTAATACTTCTAAAGTCAAAAAAATATAAATAATGAAAATGAATAGAATTTTCTGTATAACATTAAGTGTTCATCAAGAAAGAAAAAACAAGAGGTTAGCATTTTGTTCATTGTTTAATACGTATGTATGTATTAAGTTAACGTCAAGACATGGTTGACTGATGAATTGATGAATGACCAATAAAAATGTTTATCAAAAGTAAAAGAAAAAAATTAAAAATAAAAAATAAAAAAAGCGTAATAAAATGTGTAACATTTGTTATTTTTAAAACTACACAAAATGAATATATGCACATATAAAAACATTCATGTGTACGCATACGATTTTTATATAGCTACAATGCAATAAAGTGTTAAAAGGATTTAATTGAATCAGAAATTTTTTTAATTTTTTTATTTTTCGTTATTTATTTTAGAAGTTAAAATAAACTCTATATACATAAAAATTTAGATTTTTTTTTTTTATTCAGTTTTAAGTGAAGTTAAATGATGCATAAAATCGTAACGTTTTATTAAAATTTCTGCTAATATGTGCATTGAATACGTACACACATACATACGAAGCATTATATCGTTTTAATAAAATGAGTATTATAAAATGTTATTACAGTTTTTTTCTTTCTAGTCTTTTATTTTTATTATTTTTTTGTTTTTGAAAAGGAAAACTGATTGCATTTATAAAAACAAAAATTTTTTTATTTTAATATTTATGTGTATATTCCTATATTCAAGCACCAATTAAATGAATGAAAAATGTATGCTTTCAAATATTTAACATTTTATGTCATTCACCTAGGCAACAATCATTTAAAAAATACATTGACTTTTATTTTTATCATTTTGTTTTTTTTTTTTTGTTGTTTTTTTATTCCATAGAGAATATTATTTAGATTTATTTCAATTGTGTTTCATAATCTGTATTCTATATGAATTAATATCTATGTTTTTTTTTTTTTTAATGAAATTTTCATTCATATTTTTTCAATGATTAATTAAAATATGTTTGATGTACTCTAATGCAATCTTATGTTTATAAATATTTGAAAAAGTCAAAATTAAATAGAAAAAAAAATAATATGCATACATAAGTATATTAATGAACACTTGTCTGAAATGTCTAGCCTATACTACTGTTTTCCAAATCATAATTTTGAAAAGTGAATAAATCAAAACTCCATTATAAAATGAACAGAACTATAATTTTTCATTTAAATAAATTTTCTAATTTTTTCAAGTTAGTCAACATTTAAAGTATATGTATGTATGTTTTTCTTTGTTTACATAATATCAGATTTCCAATTAAAAAATTTTAAAATTAGGTCACTCATTTACATTTAGGAAAAGAAAATAAGAGTTCTTCATATTTTTAGGCAAGTACCATATTTTTTTTTAAAATCATATTTTGTATAATTTAGAATTTAGTCTAAAAAAAATTTTTTTTTTCGCCCGCGACCATATTTTTACTATGATTACTTTACTTTTATAAAAACATACATTTTTATCTTGATATGATTTTTTTTTTACCCAAAATGTTTAGCATTTTACATAAAAACTTTAACATTTTTTTAAATGCTTTTATTGTTTATGTCTAAAATTATGTATAAAATATGCCTACAGGACATCTATTTAACTGTTCATATTATTTCAACATTATAAGACTATTATATTATTATTCGTACCTTTTATACGTTAGTGAAGAAAAAATAAAAGGGAATATAAATATCCCTACAAAAATTTGGGTATACGAGTATGTGCATGATACGTAATCGTATAAATGCGATAAAAATAGAAATGTCTAAAATGAGAAAAAAAAAAAAGGTTACACACAGACAAAAATATAAAATCATTACGATCTTAATATCTTTTTTCCGCTTTCCTGTTTTTCTTTTCTTCATCCCTTTAACTTAAATACTATGCACAAATGTATACATGTAAAGTTCAAACTTTTCGATAAAAGGTATACCCGTAATGTGTTACGTATATGAATTTTTTTTTCAAATGGAATCAAATCAAAAGAAAAAAAAAACAGACGAATTTTTTCCTTATGATAATATCTTTCAAGTGAAGAAATGTTACAATTCAAAAGGGATTCTGAATCTGATTTAAGAAAAAAAAAATTCATTCAATACAATAACATTGCATATAAGTAGGTCACAGAGATTTTACTTAAATGTATAATTTTTGTATTTATTTTTTTTTTCTTTTTTTTGTATTTTTTATTTATATTTCTTTTGTTTAATTCGACCGGTATTCTAAAAATTGATACTATCAAACTTTAATATAATATAACTGTATGCAATACGAACGTTTACCTTTATATGCCGCTATCACACATGTACATATTTATTCATTTTTGTTTGTTTTTTTTCTTATTTTAGATTTTATTTTTTGTTGATTGCAAAGTCCTGATAAAGTAGAAAAGTTTCCCGTATTTTTTTCAACCTTTCTTTAAACATATACGTATATAAATATTATTGTATATATGTAATCTGTTGGTATGGTTCGTTGTTTTGTTTATATTTATTTTCTTTTCTCTTATTTTTTATTTTTTTTGATGATTACAAAGTTGTGACATATCGAAAAAAATAACGAAATATTTTTACTTCTAGGCTTTCTTCTTTTATTTTCTAGGTGGCTTAATAGGTTTAAATGCCTTCCAGGATAAAATCATGAGGCCCAGTCAGGAAACACGCAAGAAAAGTACAAAAAAAAAAATTCTCTGTAAATTTTGAAAAAATAGCGATACAAAAAAAAATACCCTCTAAAAATGAACTAAAAATTTCTTCAAAAATAAAAATAAATGAACTTTTAACCTAATTCTTGCTAAAATATATCCTAAAGTATAATAACAATCAAATAAAATAAAATAACTTTAATAATACAAGGAAAGTACTAGAGAAAGAAAAAGAGATTTAAGTATATTATTTCAAAAGTAACTAACTTTAAGTTGCTTGTACGTTTTTTATGTGTGTAAATGAAATGATGATAAGTGGAGACATGATAATAATATAATAACTACAAATAGGGGTATTTATAACCAACCCCCAATAATTTATGGATTTCGATATAATAGAGTTCAATTATTATTATTATTATTATTATTATTGCTATTGATTTTTGGAGATCATAGAAAATTATTACTGTTACGTACGTCAATGTTTTTTTGACTTCTATCCTTTATGAGCAATAAAAGTAAACAAATATAATCTTTAACTTTACGAACATATTATCACAATATTGTGTATGTGCACGCGTTTCCGGGTCAATTCTAGCATGCAGTATTGTTGTATCTACAATTTACAGTACAACAATGTGATTGTATCATTTTCATACAGACAGATTAAAGAATTACTAGACCGTAACAAAAAAGTATTTTTTCTTTCTTCATTTTTTGCAATTTTGGTGATGTTATTGTGGTTTTGAAATTAAATGAAAAAAAAAAAACAATTCAACACACTACATAGACTTGAAGTGCTAATATTTAATCCTTAAATTTTTAATGCTAATGTGTGATTACTCATAAAATAAACTTTTATCTTGTAACATCTAATAAAAACATAAGTAAAAGTTTTTCTATGTATTGTCATTTACGTACATATGTAATTTTAGTTAGTTTTCTACTGACGAGTTCGCACTATGTTATAATTTAAATGATTTTTATTTATTTTAAAAGCAACCACAATATGATAATCTAGAATATTAAATTACAATTAAACATATATTATTAATGCGAGAAATATTGTACTTTAAAAATTATTTTCCTTCACATATGTTATATAAATGCCCTGCAGCATAACGTTATAATCATTCTGACTCTGATCATTTGAATGAAACTGCATACAACAACTCATGTTATTCATATATAAAATGAATTCAGGTTGATTCAGGTAAATTTTACTTTCAACATTTAATATATGATATAATCATAGGCTTTTAAATAAAAATCCCTTTTTTTGTACGTTTATATTAGTAGAATAGTGCAATTACATATTTTTATTCTGTTGACTGGTTAACACTTACATTATTTGGTTCTTTTTTTTTTCATTATTTAATTTAAAAAACCACTGTTATATGATAGTTATATGACAATTATGGCAGTATGTATGTATGTATGTAATATTTTGTCTGAGACACATGGTATATATAAATATATTTTATGTATGTATGTATATAATACTCACATATATGTCGCGTATAAAAGTTGTAATAATAAAATTTTACCTTTATTGTCCGCGTATCCTGCTATTTCAGTTCACTATGTAAAGTTTCATACACGTATAAACATATGTATATGCCTGTATGTACACAAATATGCAAATGTGTTTTTATAATCTGCTAAAATTATTATTTTTACAGTGCAGTTGTTAAATTATATTTATATATAAAATTGCAGTTTTCGTTGCAATTAAATTGCACTTCATCTGTATGAAAAAGGTTTCTAGTATGAAGTACATCTAATATAATATATGTAAGTACATTTACACAATATATGTATGTATGTATACAGGTTTTATGACATGTAATGTTTGTGTTCAAGTTTAAAAAAGTATATACTGCATTTTTAAAATGAAATTATAGTGTGTACATAAAAAATTTTATTCGTACAACGACATGTAGTCAACAATTTAGCGATACTATTATTAATTTTTATTATGATTACATTTAAAGTCCTTACTAATTGATGTTGGTATCAGACGGCTAATTGTCTGATTGCGCATAATATTAATTGAACGATCCTCTTTTATTATACATAATATGATATGCATATAGAACACTTACATATATAAAATTTGTAATACATATAAAAATTTTAATAGCAAAAATAATCAAATATAAAATAGAAAATTTGTATGTACATACATAGGTACATATTTGAATTTATTAAATATTTGTTGCTTTTCTAAGTACATTATTAATTGCAATATTATGGTCTTAAAAATATCATAAATGGTACAATACAAAGCATAAATATGCTGTTAAAAAAAAATAAATAAATAATTTTCACAATCATACGCATTTTCACGTATGAAATGTGAAAAGTGGAATTATGATGTATTTAATGAAATGGAAATTTTGTGTTAGCTATGTACATTATAAACACAATTTTACGTATAATTGTATTAATCATCATTTAATTAATTTTGAGGTAAAATTCTCGGTTTTATACAATGTTAGATGGATTATAATTATTTGACTACAAGATATTTTAATGGTAATGTCAATAGATTTTTGATGTCTATATAAACAAAAATATTCATACATACGAATAGAGAAGATTATTACCATTATTACTATCTATATGTATGTACCCATGTACTATTATAAAATCGAAATAATCGTAGATTTATAGATTTTAAATATTTTATAATTCCATTAATACATATATGTATGTGTTCATGGCATTTAGATTACGATTAAAATTTTATTATAAATATGAAATAATCATTACATGAAACTACATTTAAAAATATTTTTTGATTAAAAATTTAAAAGTGTTTTCTTGCATAAATGAAAATATCTGATCATCAAATTAAACTGTATATTACAGAAATTAAATTGAAAATATCATTTAGCTTCTGTATAGGTCATAAAAATGCAACTAACTAAGTATTTATATTAAGAGAAAAATATGTAATATGAAATAAAGTTTACAAATTAAAAAAAAAAAAAATTACCCTCCGTATTTGAACACTTTTATTATATTTTATTACAATGATTTATAATTTTGATAGTTATAAAATGAAATATTAAAATTGTTTATGTGAAGCAATAAGTTAATGTATAAAATGCATTTTTTTGTATGTATGTATGCATATGTATTTAAAGAGATAAGTAGGAATTTTATTGATGGATTATAAAAGCTTTTATAAATGTAATAGAAAATGGCATAAAAGAATAGTGTAAGCATGTACGTGTATATAATTTTATGTTGATGACTTTAATTTTATGATTTGATATATTTTTTAAATTAAAGCATAAATAATAAAATTTTTAATAACAAAATGAATTAATTTTTAAAATAGAAGAATGAAATTACAACATTTCCCTTTTAATAAAATAATAATATTTAAATGCAAATAATATTATAAAAATTTTACAATGTAAAAAATTGTACACATTTGATCTCTTTTTCTTCAAATTAGTTTTTAATTAAAAAAAAAAAAATGTTAATTTCATATCGTTCAAATAGTAAATATGCATAATTTTAGAGAGTACTTTAAGTTTAAGAATTTTTTTAATTTTCTGCTTATGATATTCATTTTGCCCATTTGATCAATTATGCAATCTTATTGTTAAGCATAAAATAGGGCAAAAATTACATTTTTGAATAACAAAGGTGCTTATTATAAACGCATAAGTATATTTATCACACATTATAATCAGTATTTGTCACATTATCATGTCATTATTATTGCATAAATTATTCAAATTCGCAACGCATAATGGCCTTTATACTGATAATTTTTTTTTTTTTTTCAAATTAAACGTGTGATATACTTATTAAAACCCGCACATATGATGTATTTTTTTACGTGGTTTAAAACATACACATATGTATGTACATATTTTATATATCTACGAAAAAATTGATGTAATGTATATTGTTGTAAATGTATCAAATAAATTTTTTCTAGTAAATTTTCATGAATAATCCATCAGCATACAATCATAATCATGTATCCTCATTTCATCTTTCATCACTTCTTCTTCTCACCGGTATCAGCATCATATCATCATCATCATATCACCATTATCATCATCATATTATATCACACATTTTAACAATTTACTTTAACATATCATATGCATGAGGTCTTTAGTGGGTTTCATCAACAACATATACTTGAAGTATTTTATCGCCTATATATGAAAGGGAATGATTTTATAGATTTAAACATGTATACATATATAGGCGTATATTTTGTTTCTCCATATACACATAAAATAAAAGTATTTGGATAACAGACAAAATATAAAGTATATAGATATGTACATATAGTATAATTTACATTTTAGACTGATGATGTACATTACTTCACATGAACATATTGTAGTGTACTATATATGTGAATCAAGTCTTTAATATTGTTTCCTTTTATCTAATACTCTTTTTCGAGTTGATTTCTTACTTTCAAATTATATATATGCACATATTTTTTATACGAATCTGTTTATATGTAAATAAAAATGTAAAACAGATTCACGGTAGTAATAAACCATCGTATACTATTCTACTAACTAACATATAAAAGCCCACCCACCCATTCTACTAGTATAATGTACTCTGCTTCTGCTTTTTTATTTCTGTGTTGGCTGAATTTTTATCTTACCATAGAATTCTTGAATATTCATTCAAAAAGAAACTGTACGTACATACTCGTATATTTTGCAAGTAACTCATTTGCAACAATTTGAATGCATCATTTTTTTTTTTTTTGCTACTGGAAGTTTTATTTTTGAAAACCATTTAATAAGGCATGTAATAATACGCAAAGTTTAGTTTTTTTTTTTTCTTTACATTTTAAAATATTTTGTCTGGTATGTAACGTTTTATAAAATTTCTTTTCTTTTCATTATCATTTTTTGTTATCACTTAATTAAAATGTACATACAGTACAGACACATGTATATCGAATTTTCTACATACTTAGTACGTATTTTGAATATTCCAAACATACAAGATGAAAATTAGCAAAACACATATCACAATATCATAATACAATATTGTATTGCACATCCATCATCCATTGTTTGCTGAACAAAATATAAATTAGGCCTTGAGGAAAGCAAAAGTTCTTTTTTTTTTCACATGTATGTTTATTTTGTTTTCCAAATATTTTATTTTTAATTTTTGCAAAATTTCAAAAAGAACTTCAAAAAGACATTCTATCATTATCCTTGACAGTCGTAGACAGTAACATGTCTTTTATGATTAAAAAAAAAAAAACGAAAATAAATTTAAATCTAACAATCAACAAATAAAATAAGTTTTCATGAATTAAAGAAAAACAAAATTTAATAAAACACAAATTCAAACTAACAAAACAAAAAAAAAAAAAAAAAAAAAACAAAACAAACAATTCTATAGGCTTTTTTCACATTAATCGCGCACTCACGGAAATATTATAAATTATTATCATAAAATAGGGGTGCGGATAACACTAGTAATATAAAAGTGCAACAAAAGGGTGTGTTCCAAAACACTACATTTTAACTAACATATTGTAGTTACAGATCAAAAGAAAATTTTTTTTTTTACATATAAATTTTATAACTGCCAAGCCTTTTAAATGTATGTAATTTCTTAAGAAAAATGTATTTGCATTTCTCATGTCCACGAGAAAAATAATATTACATTGCAACACACTGCTATCATATTATTAAATGACAAAAAATAGCACTTATAAAGCACATCAATTTCACAGATAATTTAATTAATTACAAATTCGTATGTTTCTAACATATTTTTTTTAAAATCAATTCGGATTATATTTTTTTAATAATATTTTTATTCCATTTAAGATTAAAAATTGTTAGTTAATTTAATCATTAACGTAAATTAATTGTCTACAGTTAAGACCGAATTAAAAAAATTTTTCCAATAATGAAAATAAAAATTAATCTATAAAAATTCTTATCGAAAAATTTCAAATTAATTTTTAAAAAATTATTTATTTTATATAAAAATCGAATTTTATTTTTAAAAATTGTGTTATCGAGACGAACGCTTTCTTAAGACTGAAGAATTCACTTTCAGCATATGAAAATGCCATCATCATCATCATCATCAACATTTTGTACATATGCATATAAAATGTTTTTCTTCAAGTTCATTCACAGATTCACAAACCATCATACAATACATACGAAATATTGAAAATTTATATCAATATATATATTTCATATGATACATATGGCATTGTACTCGTATATATTTTGTTAAAACAAAAAAATATAACATTAACACAACTACATTATTAAAAATCATCAATGTAAATACTTGGGAAATTCCCTTGCATACTGAATGGCTTTTTTATATATTGAATTTGAAATGCCGGAAAAAACTACATTTTTCAATTCCAGTTGAAAACACATGAGTACAAAGTTTTTCCAATGAAAATTAAGTGGGGGAAGAAAAAATTTTCCAAAGAATTTGGAAATCGGGGTAAATTACTTTCAAATAATATTTATTCGTTATAAATCAAATCATTTTCTACTGTTGAGAAATATGCAAAAAATGTTAGAAATTCAAAAATGAATAAAAATGAAAAGTACTTTTACCCCTTTTTCCAATGGAATATTATTCCCCATTTTCTAACCACGTGCTTGTTGGGTACATATTTTAAAATGAGGAAATATTAAATTAAATGACTTTGACTTAGAACTATACCAAAGATATTATAAATGTGACTTTCAAAACTTCAAAATAAAAACAAATTTAAATTGTTTACATAAAAAAATATACGTAGATAAATAAAAGAACTTAAAGTAAGATAGAGGAAAAAACAATTTTCGTTTTTCGTTAGATATCAGATTTATTTTTTCAATTTTTATTCTATTTATTTTGTCTACAAAAAAAACAAAATTTACATGAAAAACAAAAACAAATGATTACTGTATGACATTGATTAAAAGGATGAAGTTACATTTTCCTTTTTCAAAGAATCCACTATATACACAAAGTAATCAATCCAAAAAAAAAGAGAATATGTGTGACGCTCTTGATTGAAATGTTAGCCTCCCCTTATACATATGTGTATTTACATGTGATTTTAGATAAAAGAAAGTGAAACATCAAGGAAAAATAACAACAAAGAAATTAATGAACGGTTTGAGAATTATTATGGAGGGGTGCTATTTGACTTTATGTATTCATACATATATTGTATACAGTTTTGTGTGTATGTTAATTTGAAGCAAAAATAAAAACAGTAAAATTGATATAAACATGATGTGAATGATTAAAGTATAAAAATATATTCGTATACATTAAATATACACATATGAAATCATTCGGAAAGAAACATCTAAAGGAATGAAAACGAATTGGTATTTTTATTATAAACACACAAATTATTTTTATATAAACACCCCTTAATTTTTCTTTTTTTTTTTTTTTATTATATGATTATCTTTTATGTGGATATGCTCGGTTGAGATAAATTAGCCTAATTTGAAGGTCATTGAGATGATTTTGATAGTTTTTCACATAGCAATTTCCGATTTGTATAGTGAATAGAAGTGAATTAAGAAAGATAGGAAAATACAATAGAATGAATGTTTTATTATGGCAGGGGTTATAAGTGTAGAAAAATTATGTTATTATTATTATTGTTATGATAATATACGATTATATCATTCATAGAATTGAAAATTTTACTAAAATTAGATGTTTTAGATTTAAACCTAAAGGAGCTGGAATAAAAAAAATAAAAGAAATAAAAAATCTCACTAAAGAAAATCAATTTAATTGTTGATTTGTTATAAGATCAATTTAATGTGACAAAAAAGGATTTAAATTTAACATTAAATAAAAATTCAATTGTTTAAATCGAAACTTATTTTATTTGTCCCAAGAGTATTAACTCAGCACTTTCAAACTTTAAAAAAAACATACCTATATAAGTTTATATTTATTTCTAGATTTGTGATATTTCAAATGATAAGGAATAAAAGAACAGGAAACTAAATTTGGTTCGCTTTAACTATTCTCAAAAATTTCCTTTCCTGTTTTACATTGCTATTCTATATCTTTATAGTCTCATGGTCAGCTGCATCACTTATATGTTTACGGAAAAGAAAAACTTATTCTCTCTATCTTGTTCATTGTAAAGGAAATAATTGATGCTAGCATGGTCTATGAAATAAATAAGAAATTTATTTTTTCTAAGGACAAAAAGAATGTATATAAAATGAAAAAGCAAAATTTGTTATCTCCAACAAATATATAGTATATGCATACGTATGTACATATGTATATGAAAACTACATAAGATGCATCAAAATAGTATTAAAAATAAAATGAATTAAAATGACAATCATCAGTTCAAATGTTACCATTTGTCACGTGCTCCTTGACTCATGTATTCTAATCTGTGAGATAAAAAAATTTATATAAAAATAATCTAAACATTATATACCATAATCAAAGCAAATTGAACATTTTCGTTACACATAAGTGTGTATAATATGCATATAAAATACTTTGAAACAAAAAAAAAGTATAAATGGAAAAAATCTTAAAAAGAAAATCTGTTCCACTTATTAAGTTGTCACACATTTTTTGCAGCAAGTGTTCTGTATATTGAATGAGTTATGGCATCAAACAAATCTTTTTAAAAATGTCCCCAAGCACTTAAGAAAGGGATTTTGGACAAATTTATTTTTATATATTTGTGTTATAATTTTTTCTTTCTATTTTTCTTTATTCTCTCTTACAATCGTGTCTTACATTACAGTGTTAAATTTCATAAGGGATAGCAGGGAAAATTAGGATATTCAACGTTTTTTTTTTTTTTATTTCCTGTTTGTGCGAAATATATTTGTAAATTTGTATTATTGAATTTTCCAAACTTAGCCTTATTTTAAAACTCTTAACTGTAAAATAGGTAAAATTAAATTTTTTAAAAATATTTCTAAGATAAATAGTTTTATTTTCACGAAAGATGAATGCATTCTAGTTGACTCTTGTTTCCCTTTTGTTTATATAAAATGGTTTTTTTTTCGTAAGAATGCGATAAAACAATATTAACAAAAAAGGCGAAAGTACAAAAAAAACAATAGGAGGAAAAAATCAAAGAGAAGAAAACTTTCGTACTATACTGAACAAAAGGAAAAATGATTTATAGTGTCACAGCTTTTGAAGAAATGTGTTAAAAAGAATCATATACATTTTTGTATAAACAAGGCAACATTATCACCTTACCATTTGTGAACATACACATTTGAACTTTTTACACCCCCATTTAAAATACTGTACAATTCTTATTCTTTTGCAAAACAACAAAAAAATCCTTTGGAAATTTTGTTTCTGTCGTGTATTTAATATGTTACCAGTTTGTATTAAAAGCTATTCACTATACCATCCCCATCATAAACATTTTCCAGATACTCACATAACATTCAGTACTATTCCATCAACATTCTTATTTTACATCTTTCTTGTATATATACACGATATATCATATCATATTGTCTAGAAATTGTTAAATGTTACATTTGTGTTTAAATACATAACACAGAAATATATCTGAAATCTACCCTTGAGATGCATCAGTTTCTAACCGATAAGTGATTTTTTTTTCCGTTGTTGTATTGAGTGGATACTAGCTTTTTATGATCATACAAACATACAATATCATTTACACTTTATATTGATGATTATAAAAAGTGTGCCGAGTTTCATTTCCGTCTGTAAACATAATATTTAATGGTTCCCAACCGACGTGCTATACAATATCCATTCTTAAAAACATATAAACATTGTTCAACACTCATATATATAAGAAATAAAAATTTATACACTTATACACGTAATACATATATTTGTATTTAACTTGTTTGAATAATCCTTGGTTCCTCTTACTTTAGTATCATATTTTTTTTTCTTAGGTCGAACGGATAAATAAACCGAATTGGGATCGAATTTATTTATATTTGTTCATTTCTGTACTATATGTATTGTACAATAATAACTTTTGATGTTTATGAACAATCAACATTTAACAATGTAATCGCACACACGCCTTTTAATTTGTTAAATGAATGAATGCTTTGTAAAATACATATTCTCATGTGTACATACACATAAACAAACAATTATAATTGAACACTCATATAAAACATGATACATAAAATGTACATTGTACATATATTTGAGGTGGGATACAATAAAGATGAATTAATTTCCATGTTCATACAGTTACAGTCAAGAGGAAATATCAAAAAGTTGAAAGAAACATAGAAAAATTAAAGAATCTAAAAGGAAATAAAAGTTGTTTGATCGTTTTTAGCCATCTGTTGTATTTATTGTTTTGTATTTAAGTATTTTAAGTCCTTTTAATATGTACATATATTTATTTTTATATTTCTTTTAATATTTTGGTAATGCATTTAAGGACATAAAGATATTATGAACATTTTATGTAGATATTCGAATAAAATTTAATGATCATAGTTTTCATTTGTTTTTATTTTTAGTTTTCTTTCTGTTTCTTAAATGAAAACTGTTTTTTTCTTCATTATAATTGAGTGTAGAAATTATAGTTCATGTTATGGCTTGTTTTTATTAGAAAACAATAAATGAATGATTTGAAAATTGAATATTCTTGTCGTAAAAAAGAATTAAAAAGAAAAATGATGTAATTATAATTGATAAATAAATATTTTAATGATAAATAACTTTTTGTTAATTAATACATTTTAATATATTAAGATACGTAAAGTTCTAAAAAATTTCTAGGTTTAAAATAATGTTTTTCTTAGCACCCTATACAAAAATTTCAAATATGGAAAATTTGAATTATGTAATTTTCAAAAATTACATTTTTTAAATATTTTTTTTATCAATTTGTAATTAAAATGGTAATTTAATAATAATTTAAGTTATTAAATTTTGTAATCTTTTAATTAACGATAAACAAAAATTAAATTTACATTTTATAGAAAATTTCAAGGTATAAATTCATAAGAAAAATTTCTCATTTTAGTAAACATTCAATTATTCTTGAAAAGTTCAGATAAACAAATTTGTAAGTTTTTTTTTAAATAATTTAATTTAATTACTTTTTTCATTTTTTTAAATTTTTGTATTTTATTTTACAGAACAAAATAAAAATTTTTGAAAATGGAAATTTTGAAATTGCCCGTAATTTTATTTATTACTGTTATGATGTTACAGCTTCTAAGCGTTGAAGGTTATAAACCCAAGCGTAATCCATATAGTAAATGGGTTGCCTTAAAAAGAATGGTCAATGGTCATTGAATAAAGTTTATCAACACAAAAATGTAAAAATATAATAATACGAAATAAATAAAAACCATATTAAATAAAAATCATTTTTTTTTTTTATTAAATTTAAAAATTATAACAAATGTTACAGGTATTTTATGTACAAGGTTATATTATTTAGTAATAGACCAAAATCAAGTATAGCTTATTCGAAAATTTTTAAGGATCTTATCAGAGTGTCAGAGGATAAATGGCATTTACTATGTTTCTATCAAAAAATTTTTCTTTCCACTAAAATTCATTACTTTTAAAATATAGGGTATTAAAAGTTTTCGTACAAGTGGAATGCATGACGTCATATGTTTGGCATTTCTAATAAATTGTATTTTACAGAAATCGAATGAAAATCCTAGGAGTTATAAAGGTCGAATTTCAAAATGCCTTTTTTTTGGGTTCCCTTGTATAATCTTTGTACAAAAGTATTTGTATTCATTATGAAAAAGCTTATACCCCAACAACCTTGAAAATTTCATGAAAATCAGAATATATCATCTTGAGATATTCAATGTTTTATGTCAATTTGCATTTTACCGAAATTCCATACAAATTTATTCATAGTGAAAATCGGATATTACGTTAATTTTCCTCTTAAATTATACCATTTTATATCAAAAAATTGGCACAAAACTTCGTTAAATAAAATTTGTTTATTCAAACGTATTTTTCAATTGGACCATTTACTATATTTTCAATTTTTTTTTTTTTAATGATAATTAGAAAATAATTCCTAGAATTAAAGTTATACGTGAAATTAGAAAAAATTTAATTTTTCCAGTTACTTTCCGAATAATATGAAGTAAAATAAAGTGGAAAAAAAAAACTTTTTAATAATTACAACGATTTGTATTTTGTTTGAGAAAATGTAATAGGGATATTTCTAATCATAAAAATTTTTTTTTAAAAAACCATCTAGCATAGCGCATAATAAATGACGATACGATCGTTTATTTTTGCACTTTTTGAGCTTAACTTCGTCCTTCTCCAAGAATTTTTCCATTAAAACTAAAGATTCATTACAATTTAGTTCGTCTGCTTATGGTTCTAATTTTAAATAATCTAAAATTATAATCTGACAAAATTACCTATAACTTTTTATAGTTTAAAAATTTTATGATTTATTATGTAACAAAAAACTCAATTTTTTACGTAATTTTTTACATGTGTAAAATTTTTTATATTTTCTACTGTTATTGAATTTTATTATTTTTTTTATCTTCACAAAATATTAATTTTGTTTATCACGTTGAACATTAATAGAATTTAAAGTATAAAAGAAACAATTTATTTCAATCCAAAATAGTTACGTTTTAAGAAGAGTAAAAACTACATAAATAACAAACAATGTAAGTAAAAAAAGACGTTTTAAAGACTACAATTTTGCAATGAATAATTTAATTTATTTCAGATTCTAATTCTATAAAATGAGATCAACATTAATTTTTTCCATAATAATAGCAGTGATATTAACATTCTCGTTGATATCTGTCGATGGATGTCGATTTTTTCCAAGATCAAAGGAAGATTATTGCAACCGATATTGTGGATGTTATAACCGACCTGGAAGTAGAGATTCTGGAAATAAAGACAGTGCCAACAAAGAACAACCTGATACAAAAACTAATACCGGTGACAATAAAGGAAGCACTGGTGATAATAAAGGAAGTACTGGTGGTAAATAATCTATTTAGGTATTTTTCTTCTATTCTTCTGCTACGTATACAGACATACGTGCTTATATTGAATGAACACCCTAATTATGCATCCACATTTTAAATAATTTAATTATATTAAACTAATTGGCTTTTATTGTTTAAATTAATAGATCTGAATATAGAAACAAAAAAAAAATGTAAAACCAAAAATTAAAAAAATATTATTAAAAAAATAAACGAAAATTAAAATGTTATATAAATCAAAGAAAACAAAGTTATTATTTTCATATTAATAAATTAAACCATATGTTCGCAAACTGTACAGTACCAATAGTACATTATTTTCTTTCATATTTCCTGTGTTTAATAGCAAAAAAATTTAACAAATGTGCCATTGAACGAAATGAATTGTACACTATGAATACTATATGAAATGTACTTGAAAATTGAAATGTTTAGATAATCAATTTGCTCAAATCAAATCAAGATCTAATGAAGATATAATAAAGAAAAATTTCAAAAATTTTTTGGGATATCAATCAATGATATGTACATTTGGATAAATACCATATATTTACACATATGGATATGTATGTTTGTAATTTCTAATTAAAAGATTTATGGTAGATATAATTCAAGAAAGAAATAACAAATCTATTAGAAAAGAAAATTTTTTTCAATCCGATCGTGTTTTATTTCTTTATTTAAACCTGTATTTAAAATTTAATTGAAATTATTTACATTTTAAACTTCAATTGTGTACATCATACGTACATAGTTGAAGAAACTATAAGATAAATATACTTGAAACACTTTCACAATATGTTTACATTTATTTTAAATTTTTGTATTTATAACGAACAGTCTTATTTTAAAAATGGCACATTAATGACAGCAAATACCAAATATAATGGGTGCGGTTTAAAAACTCTTGATAAATATTATAACATTGTCAAGTCAAGAATTTTCTTTTGATTCAAAAGAGGAAAAAAGCATTTTAAAACATCAGATTGTAGTATATGCAAAACAAAATTTCTTAATTATTGTAAATTTATATATTTTTAAGAAAAATGGTACATATAGGTATTTTTTTAATGAATTCGTATTTGTTTGTTACATGATGTTATTTTTGTGTTTGAAATAATTTCAAAAAACAAAAATAAATAGAAATTTAATGATGATTTAAATTATACTCTCGAAGTTTTGATGTGATTCATACATAAATACTACTTTCTAGTATATTTTCAGAAAATTTCAATGTCTTAGTTATTCATACAGATATATTCAACATATGTTAATGTATCTGATCATCATTTTAAATGAATTTAATATTGTCTTTCATGATCAACACAAGTTGTGAACACATTTCATTCAATTAGTTCCGCAACTGTTATTATACCATTTCTACATATAATTCATAATTTTTGTTAATCAGTCTTGTCAACAATTCAATATAATTTTATGCTACGTTAAATGTAGTATTTTATTTTTTGAAGTCGAGAAAACAAAAAGGAAATATTTTTTCTTAGTATCAGTTATACTGTTAGACTGTCATTATGTGTATACTTTATGTTTAAAAATTATTTTTACAAGATTTTCAGGGTTTTCTTTATGGACACGATTTATGTGTATTACTTGAAAACACACACAAACACAATAGATAACTATATATATACAAAAAAGATAAATCCTTACATGTGTAATTTAAAAACAATCTTATACGTCTATATATATACAAAAATATATAAAAAAAAACAAAAAAAAAACAAATCATCTCTTCTTTGTTAATTTACATTTATGAGTGTTTTACAACAATTTGTCACCTGTTAAATCATCCTCAAAAAAGCAATTAGACACGTTTCACTTATTAAAACCGATGTTAAATTCTCTCAATTTTTAAAAAGAAAAAACTTCACTAACGAATATATGTAACGAGTACATGTAATAAAAATATACAATGTTATATATAGGAAAAATTTAACAATATGACATTTCAATTTACTAAAAACAAAAATCTGTGTACATCCTTTTTGTTTTGAAGTATAACTTCTTGTAATGATGAGTAATTTTGATGTTTTGTTTTTATTATAAAAAGGGCACGCGACAATATAAATTTACAAAACATAAATAAAATCGAAAAACCCGAAAGAAATTAAATTCCATTGCAGGATAACAATGTTATACACACACATGTATGAATAAATGTATTCATATATCTAATACCATAACGTATAGTACCATAAATTCGAAGTGGTTATACCATTATGAATTTTATTTTTTTATTTTTTTTTTTTTTAAAATCACTTTTAAATGTTTCAAATGACTTTAGTAAAAATTTAATTTACGATTGACAATTTAGGATGTTTTCATGAACCCATACTCGTAACGCACTTGTAAAGAATGAAGAAAAATGAATTTTTTTTTTCTTGAATGAAAATTTTGAAACAATTGACACTAATGGAAAATATAAATTTTATTTTTCTTCGACATGCATATTTAGTCATAACATTCTGTGATTTGATTAACAGAAAAATGAATCTTATAAGTAATAATTGAAAGTCAACAAATAAAAACAAAATTTGGTATATGAATTGTAATACTTAAAATAAAAATGAATTTATGGAAAAATGACAACATCTGCTTCATCATAAATCTTTTAAAAAAAAAAAAAAAAATTTTTTTTCTATTCTTTATTTTTTCATAAACAAAAAATGAAATTACAAGTAGCAAATGTATGTATATGAATTTTAAATTAAAATTTATTTACACATTAAGAGATGAATTAAATTTAAAATATTACCACAAATATTGAAAATGACATAAATATAAGTTGAATGTTACGTATAACATGTTCATGGTAAATACATATATCCATGTGTATTCAATAGTCTAACTTATACAAAAACTTCAAGCAGATTACAAAAAAAAGAAACATTTTTGTATTAAAGAATTAAGATACGTTTTTTTTTTTTTTAAAGAAAAATTTGAAAATTGAATTTAACATCAAAAAGGATGTCTGAAATCAAGAAATAGAGTAAACAAGACAAATAAAAAAACAGAGTAGAAATCTATATGATAAAATAAAATATTTCGATATTCAATATATGAAAAATCGAAGAACTTTCAAAAGGATAGTAAATGGCTAATAAAACAATTTTACGAATCGTAAGCACGTTCTTATATACAATTTCTTTTTTATATTTGAAATTTGTCTAGAATAACACATGTATGTATATATGATATCCTTTTCTTGTGTGTATTTTATTTTTTTATCGGTTTCCTTTAATTCATTTTTACTTTTTTATCTTCGCAGACATGCATACATACAAAATGTACATTGAAATAAAAAAAAATATTTATTTTCATTTTCATTTGTCTTTGTAATTTTTGAAAATAACATTAAAGTGTATACGTAATCGAACATTTAACATACACATGTGTATCTGCATATGTATGCTTTAGCAAGAGATACGTAGATGATTTTTTTTGTTCATTTATTTTTAACTTAAGATAAAAAAAAAATTATAAAAATAAATGAAAAACAGAAGTTTTAAACTATTTCCGTATATACAATATATATACATGTACGTATCGAGGTATATATCAGTCTTGAATCGAATACGTGCTCTGTCTAGCTTTTCCAGATCATTTACCAAATTTTCCATTTTCTATCTTGTAAAGAAAATTTTTTAAACAAAACGGTAGCGTTTCTTTTATTTTATTTATTTTTTTCTTATTTTTGTTTTCTTGCTAAATGTATTTTTGTTTTGCATTTATTGTATTTACAGAAATACGTATTCGTATCTATAAGAAAATTTAGTTGTATTTTGCATTATCTTTATATCTTACCAGAGAAAAAAAAATGTTGCCAATGTAAATGATAGCAGGCAAAAATTGACTAGGTGACTAAACATGGTTATATTTTCACATATGTACATATGTACAATACTATGTACATATTATGTAAAGTGCAAGAATTGTCGTTTTAAGTATATTACATTATATTACTTTAAGACGACAGTAATGTGACAACAGATGTTGATGGAATACCATACGAAAAACAACAAATAACTTACTGGATGATGACATTACTTGATAGATAGATAGAGTCTTTTTTAGCATTATTTTATTAAGGAAAATACTAACATGTGTACCCACATATAAATTACATGTATCATATATATATACTTAGGTATATAAACATATACACAAATATACAATGAATAAATAAGCTCATATTATGGCTTGATTATTTCTTACAACATTAAGTAGCTATAATATATATCATCATCATCATTTTATATTGTTACATACAAGTGAAAATATGTGCTTATACCAAGTGTATAATAGAACATAATATGAAAATTCTACTATACCCAATAGTCATACCATAAAAAAAAAAAAGAGAAATTCTACTCCTACAATAATCCCATGAGATTGGGTGTGTTAGCTGTCATCATCTTATTTTCATAACAAATTTGTTCCTTTCTAAATATGCAATGATATGTGACTTAATCCAAATAAATTCATGTTCTACATATCATACATAAACACACTGAAACAAAAATACACACATAAATAGTCCATCAAAAGTTCAATTTTTTTTTGTACCTACTTTGTTTCTCTATTTTTTTATTTTACTTATTAGAGGATTTATAAAAATGTTTATGACAACTTTTAAATATACGAGTTTACTTAGAACAACAAGACAAAAATTCACTCCTATATTATATATAATAACGTATAGAAAATTAAATGGAAACCATAAGTTTTTATAAATTAATGTGTTTTATAGTATGGTATTTTTTTTTTTTTTAAAAGAACAAAATGAATGTTTTTTTGATTATTTTTCTCAAAAATATACAAAATATGAACTAAAAATACCATTATGGTTAACAACATTCCAAAATATTTATAATCTTTTTCGGAAAGACATTTTATTTTTCTCAACAATGACTATAAATCTACTTTCCATCTACCTAAGATATAATAGATTTTTGACCTCTGAAAATCCAAAATTGTCATTTTAAGTGCACATACATACAAACAATGGTTTTAATTATGAATCTAAATCTTAATATTCATAGTATAAACACTTAACCATGTATTAACCATGGGCGTAACTATGGTTTAACTATGGGCTTAACTATTGTTAACCCCGGACGTAACCATAGTTTAATCACAGACGTAACCATGGTTTAATGACAGACGTAACCATGGTTTCGAAATTGCATAGAATTATAAAAAAATTTTTAAAAAGTTTCAATTATATTAACTTTGACTTTTAAAAAATTTATTTTTTGAAAAAAATTTTTCAATCATATTAGTTTTGACTTTCAAAAAAAAATTATAAATAGAAGTGACATTTAGAATTTCGTTAAAATTTGAAAGCAAATAAAAACGGTCAGAGGCATATAAATTTGCTCTCCAAAAAAATTGCAATTAAACGTTTCAAAATAATTGAAAAATTTTTGAAAAATAATTAATTTATTGAAAAACCTATTGCGGATATTGTGCAATAAAAATTTTGTCAAAAATCTCTTTTACATCAAAGACACACACGTATTATACGTAAGTACGTACAAACATACCCGCATATTCATACATATTGCAATATTTACAAAACTAAAGTCCCAAAGCCCCGAAGCCCCGAAGCCCCAATACCCCAAAGCCCCAGTTTGCAATCCTAAGCATTCATCAATAAAAGAAATATGGCGAACTTTAATGGCGCTGTTTTTATTAACGACAAAAAAGTCAATTTTGACAAAAATTCTGTTCGGTCAAAAGCGCCTAGAATTACAATCAAATATTGTAAATTATCTTTAGGAGATGGACATAGTCGAAATAGTGTTGGATCTAAAATTTCTCACGATTCCGGTTTTAATATATCTTCAAAATCCAACAGTATTTCGTCTTTGTCCAATAAAACGTACAATATCTCATCAAATGGAACATACAGGGTTTTATCAAACGCCAATACATGTACAATTCAATCTGCTTATACCCCATCATTATTATTAGCGCCGACGATACCATCTATAGAGTTATCGTCAATGACAGCAACTGAAACATCGTTAGCGACAACAGCCTATGATGAATGGCTCAACAATAAAAATTATCAAAAAATGTTGGAAAAGCAAAAGCAGATAAAAAAGGAAAAATTAGAAAATAAGAAAAAACAACAAAGAAAAAAATTAAGTGAAATAAAGTACAAGGAATGGCTTGATAATAAAAATAAAGAAAAACAAAAAGAAAAAGAGAGAAAAATCAAAGAACAACAAGAAGTTGAAAAAAGAAAAGCTGACTTAGAAAAAAGAAAAGCGGAAATACAAATTAAAATTAAACAGTGGACACAAAATAAAATCAATGAGCAAAAGCAACGTCAAGAATCCGCTATTCGTAATATAATGAGGCAGCAACAAGCAATGTGTAAAAGAAAAGAAGAAGCTGAGCTTGCCTACAAGAAGTGGCTAAAGAAAGCCCCGTACAAGACGAAACCAGTACCGATGAATAAAGGTTTCGAATCATTAAAAGGTACGATGGGCACCTTGTATGTCAATCCAAAATCATGGGTTTAAATGAAATAAATGAAAAGGGCAAAAATCTTCATTTATGATTAAAGAAGATTAAGGAAGAAGAACTATAATTTAACCATAGATTTAACTATGTACTTAACCATATATTAACCATGGGCGTAACTATGGTTTAACTATGGGCTTAACTATTGTTTAACCACGGACGTAACCATAGTTTAATCACAGACGTAACCATGGTTTAATGACAGACGTAACCATGGTTTCGAAATTGCATAGAATTATAAAAAAATTTTTAAAAAGTTTCAATTATATTAACTTTGACTTTTAAAAAATTTATTTTTTGAAAAAAATTTTTCAATCATATTAGTTTTGACTTTCAAAAAAAAATTATAAATAGAAGTGACATTTAGAATTTCGTTAAAATTTGAAAGCAAATAAAAACGGTCAGAGGCATATAAATTTGCTCTCCAAAAAAATTGCAATTAAACGTTTCAAAATAATTGAAAAATTTTTGAAAAATAATTAATTTATTGAAAAACCTATTGCGGATATTGTGCAATAAAAATTTTGTCAAAAATCTCTTTTACATCAAAGACACACACGTATTATACGTAAGTACGTACAAACATACCCGCATATTCATACATATTGCAATATTTAAAAAACTAAAGTCCCAAAGCCCCGAAGCCACGAAGCCCCAATACCCCAAAGCCCCGAAGCCCCAATACCCCAAAGCCCCAGTTTGCAATCCTAAGCATTCATCAATAAAAGAAATATGGCGAACTTTAATGGCGCTGTTTTTATTAACGACAAAAAAGTCAATTTTGACAAAAATTCTGTTCGGTCAAAAGCGCCTAGAATTACAATCAAATATTGTAAATTATCTTTAGGAGATGGACATAGTCGAAATAGTGTTGGATCTAAAATTTCTCACGATTCCGGTTTTAATATATCTTCAAAATCCAACAGTATTTCGTCTTTGTCCAATAAAACGTACAATATCTCATCAAATGGAACATACAGGGTTTTATCAAACGCCAATACATGTACAATTCAATCTGCTTATACCCCATCATTATTATTAGCGCCGACGATACCATCTATAGAGTTATCGTCAATGACAGCAACTGAAACATCGTTAGCGACAACAGCCTATGATGAATGGCTCAACAATAAAAATTATCAAAAAATGTTGGAAAAGCAAAAGCAGATAAAAAAGGAAAAATTAGAAAACAAGAAAAAACAACAAAGAAAAAAATTAAGTGAAATAAAGT
Source organism: Anthrax anthrax (assembly GCA_963971155.1). Lineage (NCBI taxonomy): Eukaryota > Metazoa > Arthropoda > Insecta > Diptera > Bombyliidae > Anthrax > Anthrax anthrax. Next base: position 28,790,697 of record OZ020119.1, read on the forward strand.
ACAAGGAATGGCTTGATAATAAAAATAAAGAAAAACAAAAAGAAAAAGAGAGAAAAATCAAAGAACAACAAGAAGTTGAAAAAAGAAAAGCTGACCTAGAAAAAAGAAAAGCGGAAATACAAATTAAAATTAAACAGTGGACACAAAATAAAATCAATGAGCAAAAGCAACGTCAAGAATCCGCTATTCGTAATATAATGAGGCAGCAACAAGCAATGTGTAAAAGAAAAGAAGAAGCTGAGCTTGCCTACAAGAAGTGGCTAAAGAAAGCCCCGTACAAGACGAAACCAGTACCGATGAATAAAGGTTTCGAATCATTAAAAGGTACGATGGGCACCTTGTATGTCAATCCAAAATCATGGGTTTAAATGAAATAAATGAAAAGGGCAAAAATCTTCATTTATGATTAAAGAAGATTAAGGAAGAAGAACTATAATTTAACCATAGATTTAACTATGTACTTAACCATATATTAACCATGGGCGTAACTATGGTTTAACTATGGGCTTAACTATTGTTTAACCACGGACGTAACCATAGTTTAATCACAGACGTAACCATGGTTTAATGACAGACGTAACCATGGTTTCGAAATTGCATAGAATTATAAAAAAATTTTTAAAAAGTTTCAATTATATTAACTTTGACTTTTAAAAAATTTATTTTTTGAAAAAAATTTTTCAATCATATTAGTTTTGACTTTCAAAAAAAAATTATAAATAGAAGTGACATTTAGAATTTCGTTAAAATTTGAAAGCAAATAAAAACGGTCAGAGGCATATAAATTTGCTCTCCAAAAAAATTGCAATTAAACGTTTCAAAATAATTGAAAAATTTTTGAAAAATAATTAATTTATTGAAAAACCTATTGCGGATATTGTGCAATAAAAATTTTGTCAAAAATCTCTTTTACATCAAAGACACACACGTATTATACGTAAGTACGTACAAACATACCCGCATATTCATACATATTGCAATATTTACAAAACTAAAGTCCCAAAGCCCCGAAGCCACGAAGCCCCAATACCCCAAAGCCCCGAAGCCCCAATACCCTAAAGCCCCAGTTTGCAATCCTAAGCATTCATCAATAAAAGAAATATGGCGAACTTTAATGGCGCTGTTTTTATTAACGACAAAAAAGTCAATTTTGACAAAAATTCTGTTCGGTCAAAAGCGCCTAGAATTACAATCAAATATTGTAAATTATCTTTAGGAGATGGACATAGTCGAAATAGTGTTGGATCTAAAATTTCTCACGATTCCGGTTTTAATATATCTTCAAAATCCAACAGTATTTCGTCTTTGTCCAATAAAACGTACAATATCTCATCAAATGGAACATACAGGGTTTTATCAAACGCCAATACATGTACAATTCAATCTGCTTATACCCCATCATTATTATTAGCGCCGACGATACCATCTATAGAGTTATCGTCAATGACAGCAACTGAAACATCGTTAGCGACAACAGCCTATGATGAATGGCTCAACAATAAAAATTATCAAAAAATGTTGGAAAAGCAAAAGCAGATAAAAAAGGAAAAATTAGAAAATAAGAAAAAACAACAAAGAAAAAAATTAAGTGAAATAAAGTACAAGGAATGGCTTGATAATAAAAATAAAGAAAAACAAAAAGAAAAAGAGAGAAAAATCAAAGAACAACAAGAAGTTGAAAAAAGAAAAGCTGACTTAGAAAAAAGAAAAGCGGAAATACAAATTAAAATTAAACAGTGGACACAAAATAAAATCAATGAGCAAAAGCAACGTCAAGAATCCGCTATTCGTAATATAATGAGGCAGCAACAAGCAATGTGTAAAAGAAAAGAAGAAGCTGAGCTTGCCTACAAGAAGTGGCTAAAGAAAGCCCCGTACAAGACGAAACCAGTACCGATGAATAAAGGTTTCGAATCATTAAAAGGTACGATGGGCACCTTGTATGTCAATCCAAAATCATGGGTTTAAATGAAATAAATGAAAAGGGCAAAAATCTTCATTTATGATTAAAGGGCAGAAAAAAAAAATGAAAACATTATTCAGTATTGCAGATTCAGTAATGTGTTTGATATACATTACCGCTCAAAAGTATTTGGCCACTTGCTTTTTTCTTCATAGTATGTACAAACAATTCATCATTTAAAAACACTTTATTAGGTTTCAATGCTTGTATCTTACCAAAAAATAAGTACATATCTACTATAAAAATGTAAACATTTCTGTTTGATCTGGTATGGGGTTGCTCAGAAAACCAAAATAGTGTTACCGTCAGAATTTCATTGAAAGTAAACTTTCGAGTGGCACATTTGTTTTAATGAACATATTGGGTAATAAACAAAACTATAGTTTAGAACAGCCACTACAAAATATTTTGCATTAGTTATCTGGTATCATTTGACCAGAAAACGTACTCTTCATAGCTCAGTACGTAAAGGAAAAGAATATTTTCCTATATTTCACTTCTGTGTTTTTTTTTTTTGAACAAAATGGGTAAAACCAAGGAACATTCTTAAGAAACTTTTCTTGGGATCATTATCGTGCTAAAACATAAATGCCGGACTAATTAAACGGATCCCAGAAGGCACTACACTGTTTTAAAAAAATCTTTTTATAATTCCTATTATTCGCACAAGATCCCCGACTATGTAACCATCAAACCGCCTCAAGCCATTACAGACCCCTCACCGTATTTAACTGAAGGCACAGAAAACGCCTCCTTCACCCTTTCGTTCAACTGCCGTCGAACAAAAACTCTTCGTTTGGATCCAAAGTTTTCAAATTTTGATTCGTCAGTCCAGAGGACCTTTTCCTAGTCTGCAATTACCCAATTTTTGTATTTTCTAGCCCGCTAGAGTCTCTTTTTTTGTTAGTACTTTAAGAAGTGGTTTTGATACCGCTACACATCCTTTAAGACCTATATCAAGAAGTCTCCTTTTTACTGTGAATAAACTGACAGCTTTATCACGGTGCATATTGAACTGTGCTGCTGTTTCTGGTACAATTAAACGTCTATCACGTTTGCTTATAACAACTATGCTTAAATGTTCATTAGTTGTTGTTCTTAGTCTGCCTGGACGACGATTGTTGCAAATTGCTCCCTCAATCGCGAATTTCTTAACAATGTAGTCAACAGTTTGACATTATATCTTCTGCATCTTGCAATTTCACGATTAAATTTACCGGATCTATGAAGATTGAAGACCAATAATTATGTGCCTAATCTCTTGAGAATGTTACTTTGTTTTACCCATATTGTTAAAAAAAAAAAATACAAAAGTGAAAGATAAGAAAATATTTTTTGCCTTGAAATACTGAGCTATGGAGAGTACGTTTTTTGATCAAATGATATCAGATAACTGATAAATAACTAATGCAAAATATTTTGTAGTGGCTATTCTAAACTATAGTTTTGTTTATTACCCAATATTTTCAGTAGTACAAATGTCCCACTTGAAAATTTACTTTCAATAAAATTCTGACGTTAACACTATTTTGGTTTTATGACTCCCCCATACCAGACCTTACAGAACTGCCCTATCTTCAAAAACGCAGCATTGCCTTTTTGATGCGTTATTCAGCTTAAGATCATAGTACGCTGAGTATCGCATCAAATAGGTAGTGATGCGTTTTTAAAGATTGCCATGTTTACATTTTTATAGTAGATAATTATTTTTTGGTAAGATGCAAACAACGAACCCAACAAAGTAGTTTTAAATAATGAATTGTTTATAATATAAAGAAAAATGCAAGTGGCCAAATACATTCCAGCGGTAGTGTACACTGTGCATACATATGTATATATATTGAAAACAGGACATCAAGTACAAGGACATAATTGAATAATTCAAAAAAGATCAAAAATTAAATGGGTGCTGTTAGTGTACATAATAATGTTTCCAGTTCTTTGAACAACGGTTATTTGTTTTCGAGATAAATGAAATCAGGCCTCAGATTGAAAATGATATCAGATAATATTTCAACAATTTCTGCCGAAGAAAAAACGGGGCGGGGACCGATGCTTACTATACCTCCTCGTGGTGGTCCCTGGGTTACCTTGATGCAATGCAAGGTTATACTTGTTTGCATCATGGTAAGCTAAATAGTAAGCGAAATACGGCGTGTTTGACGAGATATGTAATCAAATAAGAGATGATCACAATTATAAGATAGTCGTGAAAAAAGTAAAAAGAAATGGTATAAACAAATACAATATAAAAAACTATGATTTATGATGGTTGTTTTTGGTGATTTTTTTTTATAATATGCTCTATTGGTAAATTTTGAATGCATGCAATAAAATCTTCTATTGTCACCGACACGGGAATACAAATACAATGGAATGCAAACGAAGAGATGTATATAATATTTTATATTTTAACTTTTATACCTTAATTAAATTACATACAGTATGTATGTACGTATGTATGTATGTACATATAATTTTCTACATAATTTCCTGCTTTTCTTAGATATTTTAAGTTCTAAGGACGTAATTTCGATTGCATTTTGTGTTATACATTCATACATATGTACATACTCGTATGGATGTATACACACACAAAATATCTTCGTATTTATTTCAACTATATTTTTAAATTTCAAACTAAATACATACATTTGTACATATAGATACATATATACATATGTATTATGTATATATGTATGTAGGAGTGCATATTATTTTATAAATGATAACAACAATAATAATAGTAATTAATAGATAATAATTTTAATTCCCGTATTATTTTTATGATAAATGGATGTACTTACATACCTTCAAATTTCTATGTACTTACTGTATGTATGTATGCATGTAGATATAAATAATCAAGTCCAACGTATACCCACTCATTTTCTGCATTTCATTTTCATTTTATTTGAATGAATGTCATTTTTTTAATTTAAAAAAAATATACAAAACAAGAGTTTTTTCAATTTTCCACATTTCTGATTGTAATAATTTAATAAATATTTGACATCTTTCATTCGTAAATTAATTCATAGATTTGTTTTTTTATACGACTACTAATATTATTTTTTTACCTTATTTTTTAATCAGGTTTCACACGTCTTATGCTTTGATTTTGAATTAATGTGTTGTATAGAATTGTGTATAGACTTTATAGAAATTAAGACTGCGTCTGATACATCATAATATTCCAGGCATACTTATTTAATTTGAAACTAAATAACATTTTGGTATGTTGACCTTTTTTGATGAAATTTAGTAGAAATATTTAGTAGAATCCGCTATTCGTAATATAATGAGGCAGCAACAAGCAATGTGTAAAAGAAAAGAAGAAGCTGAGCTTGCCTACAAGAAGTGGCTAAAGAAAGCCCCGTACAAGACGAAACCAGTACTGATGAATAAAGGTTTCGAATCATTAAAAGGTACGATGGGCACCTTGTATGTCAATCCAAAATCATGGGTTTAAATGAAATAAACGAAAAGGGCAAAAATCTTCATTTAAGTACCTTATCCTAATACATGATATGCATTTTTTTTGATTTAACAAAATTACATATATTATCTTCATTGATTAAAATCATCATCATCATCATCATCATCATTCATATAAATACTAAGTATATATGTATGTGGTCATGACTTTGACCTATCATCCAATTAACAGTTCATGAGCAATTCAGTAGTAGTTTTCAAAACAACAACAACAAAAAAACTTTTCTTTCAAGTTTTGAAAATTTTACAACTTTATCCATGTATTAATGTAACTTTGACCATGGAATCATATACATATATAGTATGTATATACAATAAATATCAGAAAAGTCTTAATTAAAATTAGTCGCATGACTTGTGATTGCTTACAAAATTTGAATTATTCATTCAACTTTTACTATTCATTGTGTATATTTGTACATATGTATGTGTGTACGTGTATATACATACGTTACATATCTGTATGCATTTGATTTTCCGTATCATTCATTTTATTCATTTCGAACATTTCAAATGAAAAAAAAAAAAAAAGAAATAAATAAAAAATAAAAATGTGGGAAATTTGCCAATTCAATTTTTTTTTTCATTTTCATTTTAGTATATATTGTTATAACTTTGTCTTCTAGATCTTACATTTTCTGCAATTTCTGTACATTTATTTTGGATTCTCTGCAATACACACAACCATACTTATATAAGCCAGTGAATATGTTGGTATCGTAATATGTTACATATTCATAACATAAAAACTATAAACAATCTGTTGATGTTTTTTAATTGTAACAGTTGCAGCAATATTATTTTTACTTTTGCCTTGAAAAAAAATTTTTTTTTAACACGGTCTATCGTATATTTGTATTCAATTCAATCTGCAAGACTAATTGACTTTCAATATTGTTCATATTCGCATACAAACACGTACATACATAGTGAAATAAACAAAATGAAATGGAAAATAGGATAAACAGACTTTACTATCCTACAGAATTCAATAATAATTAAACTAGAATTCGAATGTAGTACACACAAATTTTACAAGTTTTTTTTTATTTTTTCCCTGTTTTTCACTTCTAATGTACAAAATGAAAAATTGAAAATACAAAAATGAAAACAGTTAATTGTCAACATTGGTTACATTGTTTATTGTTTTTTTTTTTTTTTGTTCTATGTGTTAATAAAGAATTTTATCTTCGTTGTGAAAATCCAAAATTTTATTAAAAATTTTTTAAAAGTTCATTTAAAAAATAGTTATTTGTAATATTTTCGAATTGTTAAGGCAGTATTTACTTACAGGAAATCGAAATACCATTTCTAGTCAATATCAGTTAAAGAAATGGCGAATTTTTGAATGTTAATAATACTTTAAATGTGCTATTTAAAAATTTAAAAGTTTATTTTATCTTACCAATGTAAGGACAAAGTGAAAATTTTCATTGAATCATACATGTGTACATATGTAAGTATTGACTCACCTGGCATAATATGCAGCAGCAGCCATGGCATGTGCTGTTTCCAACATTAAATCAATTTTACTGTTTCGGTACTGCACTTTGGCGACTCCCTCCGCTGTTTCTTGACCAGCTACTAATTCTGGAAATGGTTGTCCTACACAATTACTATTTTTATTGCATTCATCATTTATTTTTGGCGTCACAATGCTACCGATGGGAGCACTTCGAATATTTTGTATACTATCATCATCATCAGTCTCAGGAATGGTGGTAATGGAATTATTTGTAGTTTTGTTTATAGCTACCATATCAAAAGAGTTTTGTTGATTGGCGGTAGACTGAAGAGAATGTAATTTTCCTTCTACAATAGTATCTTCATTTACACAACCATTTTTTTCGCCAGGTTGATTTTCACCATCCGCTTTAGTTCTTTGTTGATAATTATATGGTTGTGTAAATGATGGAGGATGATGCTGATTAAATTGTAGCTGTTGAGTTTGTTCTTGGTTATGATGCTGTTGATTTTGATGTAAAACATTGGCTCCAAAATAATTTTCATCGTTTCCGCTAGACATAAGTTTTCTTTGATTTGACGAATTGTTTTGTTTGTTATCTAAAACAATATTTTTACTATTTCTTTGAGCTTTTCCGGGTATTCGTTTTTTAAATGCTTTATTTGATCCTGACGTTGTATTAGATTGGGGAGTATTTATTGATTCACGGGGAATAGGAGTCTCATCTACAGTTTCGTACAAATGTTGAGACGGATCCTGTTGATGGTTAAGTGTTAATTGCTGTATATATCCTGTCGATTGTGAAAGCGAATTAGCCAAAGGTGATGAATTATAATTATTCATAATATTTGGGGGGTTGATATAAGGTGGATTCTGATGTTGGCGTCGTCCTCTGATGAATTGCTGTTTATGATGTGATTGTGATTGTGAATTATTTAAATTAAGACTCCCATCTACAATTGGTCCACTAATTGAATCATTAAATGTAACATTAGTTCCTGTAATGCATACAGGACCAGACTTTATTACTTTCTTGTTTAATAGATTGACATTTTCAAATGTAGTCTGACTCAACAAGTGCTTTTCGTAAATATCATGTAGCAAATTGGTAGCTGTTTTCGAAATTTGATTAAAATTTGGTTGAGGAGATTGTTGTTGTCCTATTACAGTTCGTCCATGTACAGATTCAAAGTGTTGAGAATTCTGTTGTTGTTGCTGTTGTATTGATTGTTGATTTTCTGGCTTATTACAATGCAAAATTTGACTAGCAGTTGGCATTTGTAATCCACCCATAAATGATGAAAATTGTTCATATTGACACAATGGTTGCTGTTGTTGTTGATGGTGTTTTGGTAAAAGGAATGGTTGAGGAATAGATACAGCCATTGATTGGGTGGTCGATTGAAAATGATGAGTAATTCCTTGCCAGGATTGTTTACTTGTAACGTCAAGCATTCGACCTCTAATACTAGAATTTCCACTATCTGCTGCAACTCTATCAATTGTAAATATTAAATCATTAGATGGACCATTTGGTTGAATTGGACGGAATGCTGAACGTTGCTGCTGTTGATGATATTGTTGTGCATTATTTATCGAAGAATTACTATTTTGAATTTGTGTACGTATTTGATGTCCATCTCTTTTGATAGCCGAAATACTAGCTTGACGAGGTCGATGAACAGATGCCTGTGAAATTTTGTGGTAAAAGACAAATGTATAAGTCTCAAAGGCCTTTCAATCAATTCATGTTAAAATCAGAAGAAAAATGTTTGAATATGTTTTATTGCATTTTAATCTTTTGTGAACATGCAGTCACATATGTAAATTATAATAAAGTACTATGAAATGGAAATGAACTTACAAAAATTGGCATTGATGGTTGTAGAGCCCCAAAATCATCATTTTCTCTATAAAATTGTACAAAATAAAAAATAAAAAAAATAAAGTATTAGCAGTTAAAATTCAATATAATATTTAAATTCTAATTTCTGATAAAATGTTTAATATCGATGAAAATGGTAATGAAGTGAAAATGAATTTTATCTATAAACCACTTTGGTACATGGAATAAATTCGTTAAAAAAGTGCATTTTGGTTCATTTCATTCAAATTGTTCAAATACAAATGTTAAGTTCTATTATCCTGATTATTACGTAAATTCCGGTTTGAATATTTACTTAGTAAAGATACATTTTAGATATGTTCGGTATAAAAATTTGGTATAAATTTTTGTTCTGAACATTATTTCAGCGCTTTTATGCTAAAGCTGTAAATAAAATTTAAAACTTTCTTACTTTTCTCTCAAATTTCCTACAAAGTTAATAAGGGAAATTTCGAATGTCGTACACAAGCTAAATCCGTTACAAGCGCATATGATTCAGTTTTTAATGCATTTAAATGAACTTACCGATTTATTTGATTCTCTTGGCTATCTGAACGACTACAAAGTTTTAAATTCAAATTTGGTGGTCGTTTTTTAAACTGTATCTTGCTTTGTTTTTTATCCATCGTTTCGTGATACAAGTATTCTGTAAAGAAAAATAAAAACAAAATTTACAATGTGAAAAATAATGAAAACAAATTTATATCACGTACATTATACTATGTATGTATATGCACATTTAAAAGATTTAAGAAGTTTAATAACGATATAAATTTTATTCATGATACGAATATTGTTATATTTCACTATGAATATGAATTTTTATTTTATTTTATTTTTTTTTTTTGTATTTCAATAATTTCAGGGTAGTCAGTAATAACATCGTGTTAAATTGTTGCAAATTACTATTTTTTTATATTTTTTTTAACAGAGTTTATTGTTACTTTAGCATTTTTTTATACAACATACATACATACCTATACTGATCGAACTTTTTGCTCTGTTTTGGATACATGTTTGTTAATGACAAAATTCATTTTATTTAATGTCCATACGTGCACATGAGCATACATAATTTGAAATTGATTAAAATCTCGTTAAATAAAGAGAAAATAAAAAAATATAACGTTTATTTTGTTTTGTTTGTTTTTGACAACATGTGATGAACATATTAATTATAAACAATTTTTACACAAAGAACAGAAACAATGTTAAAAAAAAAAAATTCTTTATTATGTTGATTTTTTCATCAATTGTTTTTTAAATTAATTTCTACAATAAATTTTTTCAAATTACAAAAAACTTTGAAATTTTAGCTGGAAATGAAAATTATCAATTAATAACATTTTAAAAGTTCTAATTGATTTTAACGGCTTAAAGGCCATTTAAAAAATTGCATGAATTGTTTATCATGGCTTTGCCACAATAGATACTAAAAATAAGTAAATTAATTTATATCTGTACGAGAACTGTGCTCATGTTGATCTAAGCTAAGTATATATATATACAACAATTATGTAATTCATTTTTAAAAAATCAAGGAAGGAAATAAAAATAAGATAAAAATTTTAAACCCTTATTGAAATTTTCTAATTTTAAATTTGTCTTCACAGAATTACCAAAATACTTAGATGTACAAGTATTTTGTTAATAATCCCTACTACATGATTTTTTGGTAGTTTTTGAAGTAGTGTCAACAAATACCGCAAACATTTCATTTTATTTTTGTTTTTTAAATTTTCTACAAATATAAATTTCAAAATAATTTAAATGCATTTGCTTTCATCCATAACAACCATCTGCTATGTATATTTGATTAATTGTCTTAACAAATAAGTCTTAACATGAATTAAGTGAATGGTATGGTATGTAGTATCTTTAAAGAAGAAAATAAAAACAACACAATTTATTTTTAATGCTCAAGTATACCACTTAAATATTTTTTTGGGCTTTTTTAAAAAAAAAAAAATTAAATACAAGAAAAAATGAAATACCCAAAGATCATTACATAAGCTATTGATAGTAACATAAGAATCTTTTCCTTTTTTTTTTTTTTTTTAGTAAAAAAGTGGAATGAAAATATTTGTAGAGAATTTTTTTGAAGAAGTCCTCCCTCTTATTATTATTTTTTTTTTTTTTTTGTCTTCTTTTCTTGTAATGTGAGAAAGACTTGTTATATGGCTTGTGAATTTAACTTGTGCAACACATAATTAATGTACATGCCAACTATATAGGTACCTACTATATAACACATCATAAGTTGATCAGTTTGTTATCTAAATATCACATGCCAATCATTCATGAAATGTGTATGTGAGTGTTATTTGTTTTATTTCTTTTTTGTCATCCCCTCAATTGATAATGTTTAAATTAGTATAATACAGGAAAAACTTATTTTGACTGTTTGCTTTTGACACTCGTATAGATTTTATTTTATTTTATTTTTTTGTTTTCTATTTTATTTTAACAAAATAAATTGTCAATCATTTGATTATTTCTTACAGATACGAACATTTTTTTTATGCTTTATTGAGTTATCGTTATAAATTTATAAATTAAATTAATAAATAAAAAATAATAACAATATAATACTTTAAAATAATCCTTCAGAAAAAAAACAATCCATTTACTTTAAAAAAAAAAAATATTTTATTTTAATTTTTTTTATATAAATTTTTCTAAAAACAAAAAGTTTTTCTATTTATTAAATTTTATAATTTGACCACATGTTTGTTTTTTAGAAATCAATCGTATTCTTTTTATAAAGTAAATCATAACAAATATTTATGAAATATGATATACATGTGTACATATTTGTATCATGTGAATTGTATGTATTCAAAAATACACATATTTACAGATGTATTTGCTAAACCATCCGTAAATATTTTATAAAACGATTTCATTTGTTTTACCTTTTCTCTTATTTATTTTACTTTAAACAGGGTATTTATTAAAAACTGCTATTAATTTTTTATGAAAATCTAGTGTATTTGACGATTTTAGAGTATTTAAGCTTGATTGTGATATAAAATTCTGTAAAATTGGAAAACAAAATATAACCCTCATATATTGTTATCAGCAACGTATCATTTTTATAAATTTTAAAATACCTTATGCGCCTTGTTCACTATTTATTTAAATTTTACATCGTGTGCATATATATGTACGAATATTTACGAATATTTGAGTATTATGACAGATTATTTTTGAATGTTTATGTTATGTTTGCATAAAGTTATTATTGTTGTATCAGGAAAAAAGGGTTTTATTTTATTCAACTGTATATTTTCAGAAAATATCATATATCATAAAAACCATTCGTAGATTGATTTGTATAATAGCTGGACATTCTAAACATTTAACATATGTATGTACATGGGTATATGTAGCCATGTAGGTACAGGCATATACTATATATATATACGTATTTTGTAAATTGATGCTTTTATTTATTTTTTTTTTTTTTAGGAAAATATGAAATTTACTTCACTTGATGTTTAATACACACATATATAGTACATATGTACATAGATACATATATGTATTTCTATGTATACAATATATTATTCAAAATTTATTAAAATTTTACTTTGAAGGATTTTTGTACTCTGTGTACAAAATTATTTCCAGTGGTAATAAAATATTTCTGAATTTAATTTAAATTCGATTATATTGTTTTAAAAAACAGTAAAATTTCTATTTTGCTTTCATTTTAGAAATTTTTATAAAGAATATTTCCTAAATTCTTATTATAATGAAAAATATATTACAAAAACGTGTTCTTTTACTAATACTTTTGGTACTACAATATTATATAGTCTTTGTATAATAGCACATAATAGTGCAAGAAAAACGAGTACTGAATAGTGAATTGTCATGAATGATTAAAAAGCATTTATGTGCATTCATGATTATTCCATTATCTAAGATACTTGTTGAATTTTGAAACTACTACAATTTTAATGGTATCAAGAAAATGGAATGTGCATCATCATAATTAAAGCTAATTGTCTAATTTGTATACTTTACAAAAGATCATCTTGAGAATAATATTAAAAGTTATGCTCAAAAACAGATTTACGAGTATATGAATATTATTTTTATTTTGTATTTTTAGAGCTGAAACAAAATACAAAGACAAAAGTTATATTTTCTTCTTCAGAAATATTTCAAATTTAGTAATAATAAATAAATATCATTTTTTGAAGAATGAATTTTCTTTTAAACTTTGTAGTTTTTCTAGTGTCAATTTAAATTTTAACTTTGAAAAGCTTTCAGATACTTGAAATACTGAATATGCATACATAGTCAAAATAAAAATTAAAAAATAAATAAAAAATTAGATAATGTATCTGGAGATACTTTAGTTGAAAATTTCATCAATTAAAGAATGTTTTTTATGTTATCCATTTTTTAATTAAAAAGTTGACTATTTTTAAACTGTTGCATAAATCATGGTGTTTGTATGAAAAATTTAAAAGTTAACTGATTTCAAAACACATGTGTAAATAAAAGTTTTTTAAAAAAAAGTTTAAATTTTTGAAAAATAAATTTGTTTACAAAAAGTATTAGAATGGTCACGAGAACTTTGTTGAGTTTAGGAATATGTATATACAGAACAAAAAAAAATAATAGTATTGTCGAAAACTAAAACTTCCGTTTTTTTCAAGTTTGATTGTAGAAAATTGCAACCTATATGAGCACTTGCATACAATTACAGGAAAAACCTGTAATTAAAATTTGTACAATTTTCTCTGTGTTTGCTTTGGCTAATTGTTTAGCAAGTAAAAAGATTTTAAAGCGTGCATATCTTCTTTATGAGTCAAACAAGAATAATGTTTTGTTTTTTTTTTTTTTTTTTTTTTTTTTTTTTTAATGGAAAGATTTAGTAAGCACTATATAGAAGATTTTTGAGTAGAATAAAGTAAAATTTTATCCTTTATATTCTTGTCTGAAGTACATATACTCATGTCGACATAATTCACTTATTTACATGCATATACAACATACAATATTATGTACAGATATGAATAATTCACATATTACATAACAAAGTGCTAGTGCAAGGCCAATAAACCTTGCAAATGTTATTTGTTTGTGGTTAAATTATAAAGTTACAGCAAGGATAATTATAGTCAGTGTTAAGTACTTTGTACTGTATTCTTCATATCCTTTTTGCTTCTTTTCTATGGGATTTTATTTTTTGAAACCATTTTTTTTAAATTCCAGTTTAAATATAAAAAAAGTGTATTTCTGCACAAAAGTAGGAAATATAAATTTTTAAATGACGTAATATTTTAAAATTCAAAATTTAAAAAAAAAAAATGTACACTCAAATTCAATTAATTAATTAATTTTTATTTATCAGTTTTTCAATTTTTTTGTCGGTTTTTAGCTTCTTTTATTCAAAAGAACATAAAGCGGAATTCTTCAAAAACAACAAAAGACAAGAAAACCACTTGTAAATTCTTTTTAAAATTTTTATTTTATTTAAATCTTTATATTAATCAATCAATACATGATGATAGTAGCGAGCGCTTGGAATTTCATTCATATAAAGTTTTTTCCTTAAACTTTTTTTTTTATGGTGGATGTTTTATTATCAGTTCAATGGCATTTCAATTCAGTGAATGATAACTATGCATCAGTAACCTTATTATTCTTTATATATTTAATGAATGAAAAATAGATATAATATATACATAGGTACTACAGCATATTCCGGTAATTCATGTATGGAATAATACATGTGTATCTCAATTAAAAGCAAGAAATTATCTTTATCAGTTTTTATTAATGTATTTATTAATCGGAAGATGCAAATATGAAAGTCAATGGAAGAAAATTAACCATTAAACTAGTTTTTCAAGATATATAATTTTAATTTGTTAAATAGCTGCTACACAGAATTCAAATGCATTGATCATGGTGGATTCTATTTTTAAGCACATTGTATGAAATAAAAAATATTTTTCTCATATATTGTAAATTTTTTGTCTGATAGTAATCTCAAGCTGTTATCAGTGACCTCAGGAAGAAGACTTATTATTAATTGAATATTAACGATAATGCGTACATTATGACCTATTGATACTTTAAGAAGTTTATGTATACTTCTTTTATAATTTGTGAGGTCTAGATTATCTACAAGTGTTAAAAGATGTCATGAATACATATTTTATCTATAGCACACATACAAATAAAGTGTAGAAGTAGCAACTAATAATTATGAATAATAATATCTTTGATCTTTAATCTTATTATTAGAATTATGTAAATTAATAAAATTAAGTTAATTTAAAGACGGAATGTAGAAAATTTAATATTAAATACTGCATTTTATGTATGTATGTAGAACCTGGTTGAACTGAAATTATAAAAGAATTAATTGCAATATTTAGTATTTTTTTTCCTTTTTTTTGAATTATCAGAAAGAACAGATACCGTATTCATGGATAGTATAATTGAAAATAATTCTTTAACTACAAATTTCAATCGTTTATTGAATAGTACAATAACGAAATATACGTATGTATGCATTAGGCATTTAGGCATTTATGTAGTATGTCTGCAATCTGCATATAAAATTGAGGGAATTTAATTGAATGCAATCAGATTTTTTATAACGATTTTATTTATTATCTTTGCAATCTAAATGCACATACATAAATACATATTCTTATACACAATGTATAGTCTGTAATTATACAAAGATAAAGAGATTTATCTATATATATATGTATGTATGTATGTTTTAAACTCATTATTGTAGTGTCAAAGTCCGTTGCTTGATGTCCTACATATTGGAAATGATTGAATTGATTTTTTTAAATTTTTTTTTATTGTTTGATACATGGCACACTGCAAGAATGATAATCAACATACATATAAATGTTTTGTGTAAATGCTGTGTACATATGTATGTAAATGCGACAAAAGTTAAATATCTATTTTATGAGTTAATTTTTAAACTCATGTTTAAGTGATATAGATTTGATTTTATTAATAAATTCCATTATTTGTTTTTTTTTTTTACTTTGCTAAGAATACATTACATGATAAATAAATAGGTTTATGTGTGGGAGAAAATATTATCCCATGTTTTATGTTAAATCAAATTGACTTATGTATGTACTTAATTACAAATCGAACAAACTAGGGTCTAATACATGTATGTGAAGTGCATTTAGCTTTTTTCTTAAAATTTATTATGTAAACATTGTAAACTAATAAAATGTGTCACATTGCATTTAAACATGTGCACAAATGCATTTCATTCTCTTAATGTATTTGATTTTATATATGTACTAATGCTATACATATAAAATTTAGTGCTAGCTGTATGTGAAATGATAAACTGCTGATACATACGAACATCATATGGACATTAGTTTTAATTGCATAAATAAATAAACAGATACACAGATAAATACAAGTATTAGTCAATTTATGAAAATCATTTTCCAAATAATGAAGATCATTGAATCCAGACATTTCTGTTTTATTTGTTATTTTCATTTTAATTTGTATTGTTTTTTTCTGTATTTAATGTGTATAATTGGCTATTTTTTATGTTAAGTTTCATTTCAAATCACAGTTTTTTTTTAACATTTGTTTATTTTATTTAGGATTTGATGAATTTAATAAGATCTTCTAGATGTTAATTTGTTGCAATACAAAGTCTTAATATAGCGAAGATGTTTATGTTTAATTCATAGATTCTTTTTGTGTACAATGTTCATGTTCAATCTTTTATTGACTTTTTCTCAATATGACAGTCAATTAAATTCAATTTTACAACTTTTAGTAGAATAGAATTTTTATTTTCTGAAATTATTACCTTTGAATTCAAATAAAATACGAAAAATATCTTTTCAATCAACGTACAAATTAATGTGTTCAAATGGAAAATTTAAATTTCATATAAAATAGTAGTTCTGTTAATTAAGAGGATTAAAATCAAAATTCAACGGATTATTATGTTTAAGAAATTTTTGTAATCAATTAGAATTAAAAAATCATTTCTCGCGTATATATATCAACGTAATTTTAATTAACCACATTTTTTTTTTGTTTTTTTTTTTTTTAAATCAATATGATCCTTCTATATTTTATGTAACAGTTAGAAAATGAAGAATAAATTTTGAAGTAAGAATCCAAATTTACCTCTAGCGTTAGAAAACATAAAGTATAGTCGTAATAAACAAGGAAAGACCATAAATGTAAATACACATGTATATATATATACAAAAAATAATTTATCAATTTAATTAGTTGAAATTTATTATCAATTTTTCTTATATGTTTGAAAAATGTTTTCATATATTTAACCTTCAGTAACATTTTTACTGAATATTTATTGCTTATTTTTATTATTATTATTTTCATTTTTATTTTATTTTTTTTTGAAATAAAAATTTAGGTTTAAAATTTTAATATGACATGGTTAAAATATATAGATGAGTTTTTAATTTAGTATGCAGTAAGAATAAAATTCTTCTAAATTTGTTATTCATAAAAAAATTGTATGTAATCCTAAAAATATGATTTAAAAAAAAGTTATGTGTTTAAGAAAAAGTTTTTTTTAAACTGATTTTCATCTTGAGTAAATATGATTCAATTTTTTTTTTTTTTTTTTTTTATTTGTCTTCTTGTAGTTGTAGATCATAAACATAGGAAGTAATAAATGTCGAATTTTATTTCTTGGTGCCATAAAAAGAATTTCTATTAAATAAAATTTATTTGTTTTAAATGCTGACTTTTAGATTTTTAAATACAAATACATGTTTGTTTTTTGTTGTTTATTTTTATTATTTTGATTTTATTTTTTATTTCCAACCATTTTCTTGGTAATTGAAAGAATTTAAATAGTAAAATTTTGAAATAAAAAACCAGAAGCTGTTTCAAATTGTAAAATTAAAAAATTCAAAATTATAAAACTTTAAAAATTAATAATTCTTACATTTGTATCAAAAATCAGTTAATTAATCCGGATGTGTACTTTGCTAACAAGAATAAAGTGTATGTATATCCAATAGTTGTTTATAAATAATTGATGTCTAATATTCCATGTTTAATAGAATATAAATAATACCATTCATAATTGGTAAAACACAAAATATATCACAACACGTTTTTTCCTCTCACAAATATTTAAAAAAAAAAAAAAAAAATTACAAATTTATGATTTGATTTAAAATGTATGCACTTAATCTTATCAGATTAATAATTATTAGATTTAACTCACAACATTTATCATATCTAAATTACAACCATCATATATTTATCTCTTTATTTCATCACTCTGTATTATTTATTAATTTAAAATTTATTAAACGAATTTAAAATGCATATTCGATTTATTTGCAATTTAAACCGTTTAATAATGTGTAATAATCTTATCATCACATTATTAATATTCCATATAATAATTTATATGAATTCACATTTCACATAAACAAATAAAATTCGTTGCAAAAATTTTTTAATACGATATTAAATTTCAAAATTATTTGATAGGGTTGAAACACTGATAATAAATCACTTTACAATAATTGCACACTAAATAAAAAATAAATTAAAATAAAAATATGGAATGCAAAAGTAAGTTTTAACTCGGGATTTTTATTTCGACAGGTGCAAATAATAAATATATAAAATCCGAAAGCGAAAGTTATAAATAATTTAAAAAATTCGTATTAAAAAAAATATTTAAAAATTTGTTTTAAAATTTTCTAAAATCAATTTTTTTAAAACCGTAAAAATTTTTAAATCTTTCCACGACGAGAGCTTGTCGAGAACTAAATTTCATACAAGAAATCAAGAAATCAACCATTGAAATATTTTATATAATCATGTTTTCACTTTTTAAGCGTTTGGTTTTGGTTATTTACTTGTACTGAAGCAAATACATATAGGTATGTTGCTAGATTCATGTTGCTGAGTTTAATACTAGTCCATCTTATGCTGTCGAATGCTATATGTATTATATTACATATTTTCTAGTTACCGCTTTCGAACGCCAGTAACCATCAGTATAGTTCCTTTAGTTCATAAAACAAGTTTTTTCAGAAACCACAAATACATAATAAATGCACATTCAAATTCGAACAAATATTATATATCGAACACGTTTCTTTAAAATATAAACAGAGAAATTTTTAAATAATGATAGAATCAGAATGTTTTGGTAATCCATGCGCAAGTTTCAAAAATTGTAACTGATGTTGATTGTGATCAGGGTTGGGACTTTACTGCAAGTGCAGTAGATCTACTGCGATTTGTTGGAAAACTGGTCTACTGCCGCAGTAACTCAAATCTACTGCGCTTTTCTCGACTTGATAAAAGTTTCAATCAAATTTATAACAATTTGTTATAAAAATTTATTTTGAAAATCAAAAGGTTTATTGTTGTTTGGTTATACACATGTACATATGTAAACCTAGATATTCAACTTTGTACATCCCTGTAATAATTTTTGTTTCATTCCTATAATTGAAACTGTTAGGTTTAGAATATATTTTGAAGAATTTTCAAACAATGAATTTATTGATGGTGTTAGACTTTTGAATGTCAAAAAACATTTACTGGCGTTTTACATAGAATTTTGTAAACAAATTCGCACGCGTTTTAATTTTAACGATAATAAAATTCAACTCTTGAAATTTTTAGAAGTGAAAGAAATTGTTAAAGGAAATTTACTAACTCTTCAACCAATTCTTCAAGCATTTCCTTTTATTAATGGAGATATAGAAAAACTTAATAACCAGTGGAGATCTCTTCTAGGAAATAATGAAATAATTGAAAATTATTACGATCCAGATGTTGTAAAATTTTGGTCAAGTTTGAGAAATAAAACCAATTTACTAGGTGAATTTGTTTATAAAGAATTAAGCACTATCATGCTTGAATTATGCTGTCTTCCACACAGCAGCGCATCAGCTGAACGTAAATTTTCCAATTTAAATTTAATTAAAACTGATATAAGAAGTAATTTAGATATTTCAACAGTAGAAAATATCATGTTTTGTAAGGAACTTCTTGATAAAAATGAAGATTGTTGGGATCCAGATTCGAGTTCTTATACACATAGATTATTGGAGTATTTCAAGCCATTTAAGTTTGTAAATGGTGAATACAAAAGACTGGAAAATTAATCACATAACAATTTTTTTTTATATATTTAATGGTTTTTTTAGTTTTTTTTTTATAGAATTTTCGTTAATTTGTTTTATTTAATTTTGTTATTTTTATTAATTAATTTTATTTGCGTTTTCGGTTAAACTTTATTTTATATAATTGTTTTTTATTTTATTTAATTGTTATTTTATTTATCAAATTTTTGAGTTTTATAATTTGAATAAATGAATATAAAAAACACTTCAGTGTTTTGAATCATAAATTTATTTATTTGATATTTATATACGAGTATGTACATTATAAGTATTTACATGCTATTATATAGTTTTTTTTCTACTGCACTTTTGCTCAATCTACTGCACTTTTTCGTTGAATCTGCTGCCCTAAATACTTAGAAAAGTCCCATCCCTGATTGTGATAGCTGAATTCTGATAGTATGAAATCAGTGGTTGTTTAAGATTCAAATGAATAAGGATCTCTATTACTGAAAATTAACGTATATTTCATTGTATATTTCCTAATTTTTCAGTAGATACATTTTTCTACTTAATATTCTAATATTTTATGGAATATAATATGTAAATTTATTTGGATCATAAAACTAAAAAATATACACATACGTAAGTACATATGCACATTCTATTGTTCACATCTCGAGAATATTTATAAGGCTATTATTATCTTTTGTTTCCCTATAATTCTGAAAAAGCAGAAAAGAATCAAAAGAATTTAGATTAAGAAAAGAATTCAATTTGTTTTCTAATTTATTGCATAGATGCATTTTACTTTCTGTAATGCGTTGAAAGCATCTATACAAAAATGAAAAATAAATAAATAAATAAAATGAATGTGTAGGATGCTGTTTTATGTGGTATGTGAGAAAATATCAACATAATGGACAACCGGTTGAATTGAAACCCATTATTTAGTCACTTTGTTATTAAATTACACAGGGAAAATTCTTTGTTTTTTTATTACATTTAAATTGAGAATTAGAATATTTAAATATAATTATATATACTTGTCCTAATAATTTATTTAATTATAAGTTAAATTACCTTTCTGGTATAAATTAATAAATTGAACTTATTTTGAAATTTAAATTCAGTTTCAAAATTCTGACAACATGGTGATAGAATACATATTCTTTGGTGATAGTATCAAACACCTAAAATAATTTATTTGGATAAATTATAGCTAATTTTGATGATACAATATGACACTCAAACTACATTGAATCATTTCACACACAGAAAAAAATAAATAAAAATAAAACCAAAATTACTAAAATTTTGGAAAAATATTTTCTTATTTTTTATTTTAAAAATACATGTGTAAAATTAATGTAAAACATATTGTTTCAAATAATTCCATGAATAATTTTTCAAATTGTCTACCATTTCTTGTAGATATTTTTTTGTTTTTTTTTTGTTTTAGGTTTTAAATTTAATTGCTGTATAAATTTCATTTACAACTCATCACCATTAATTTTCTTAAAATAGTCTTACTTGTCCTTACCAAAATGCAGTTACTACTTAATGTATGTATACATATATCATGCAAAATAATCATGTGCTAAAAAAATGTTAATGTCATTTAACTGCAATAATGTAACAATATCAATGCATAACAAATTGAATGAATGCATCTGGTTGCAATATATTCGAACAAAAACTTGGTTAATGGTATAAAAATTTTCAAAGGTATCTAAAAAGACATTTCATTATCATCTGTATAACATATGTGAATTTATTACAGCAATTGGAAAAATATTTATCATATATACGAATATAAAATGAAAATGAAAAAAAAGCAAAGAAAAATCACCGAAGAATTATTACGTGTTGTTTTTATTTATATTAACATGGCCTTTGGTTTTTTTTTCAATTCAAATTTAATTCTAAAACTGGTTTGTTGAATTACTGTTTAGGGCTATGTCGAATTGAAATTTGAATTCTGTTTTAATTGCAATTAACTTTGCAGTCAAAAATGTTTTTTTTTTTTTTTCATTTTAAATTTATAGCATATGCTCTCTGTTATATACAAATTTGATTTTACACGGTGCGGTGCGCACACATACGAAGCATAAATATCAAATTTCAATGCAATGTTAAATTTTCTTAAGGCAATGTAATAATGATTGTCTTTTAAAATTCGTAATTATACCGAATTGAATTTGCATAATTCATGAGATCAATATAGATTCGATTTTCATATTACATCCAGAGGCATTGACAAAGAACTAAATTTATGATTGTGTATGTGCTTTCGTGTGTGCAATAAAGTTAGTAAATAGCAAATATTATTAACAAATTTTCTTTTATAAGTTTTACTGCAAGAGGGAAAAAAAATAATGCAAGGATTTAATAGAAGTAAAATAACAGCAATTATTTTTAAAGATTTTATTCGCTTTCGATAACTAAAACCCCATGAAAAATTTTTAATTTATTTCTAATATGTAGGTATTTGGTTTTAATTTTTATTTTTTAGGGAGAATTGTAAATGTATTGTTTACTTCGCTAGTAATTAATTTCAGACCTAATCGGTTGTATACGTTTGAAATTTTCAACAGTTAGTAATTATTTCATAAAAGGATAATATGTATATATAAAACGAATATTATGGAAAATTATTGTTAATAACTGGAGTTTAGGGTAATAATAAATGTAAAACACATTGAACCATTCAACCCATATACCTAATTTTTACTATATGTATTATTTTCTATACGGGTGTATTTTTAATCCAGAGTTTATGATTTTTGTTTTAGTTTTATTTTGTTTTTTTCTATTTCAATACATTTCTGAAAATTGTTGCATAAAAATATTAAATGTCTGTTATTTATTTCTGGTAGCTCTATTTAATTGTATAAAATTGTATATTTTTATCTAAACTAGATTGGATTAATGTATACAAATTTGTACTTAAATAAAATATAAACTATAATTTTCCAAGAAAAAGGAAAAACCTTTCAAAAATTATTCTCTTTAACAATAAATATGAAATACATAAACTTCATAAATGTTGCAAACATTTTATGTTTAAATGATAATAAAAATTAGTAGATTTAATCTTGAAATAATTATATGCAATTTGAAAACATTACCATCAGATATTATTAGCTAATTTTTACTTTACTCAAAAGCAAAAAAAAAAAAATTTGATGTATAAGTATACGATTTTAATTTTTTTAAAAGCTTTCAAAAGCATGCAAAAATGAATAAGTTGTTCATATAAGACTGTATGTAGTATCAAATATAAATGATAAATATAGCAAAAAAAAAAAAAAAAAAAAAAAAAATCAAATAATATTATATATAAAAAAATTACATAATCAAATGTTACATGATGCAAAAAAGAAAATAAAATCCCAGAGAAATTCAACTCAACTACATATTATATTGAGTTCTATTATAGTTAAGATTCTCAAATTTCGATTTTTTTTTCGAAATTCTTGAAATATAAATCCATTTGTCTCAAAAGTGTCACGCATGCATTATTGAAATAATTGGATAATTGATACACGAATATATTACCAAAAATTAAAATACATTTCCGTTTTTATTTAAAAAAAAAAAAAAAAAATTGTTCTACGGCAGTGAATTCAAATTATTATGAGAGTTTACATTTAAAGGAAATGTCAATTTATTAGATGCACCTGTCAGCTAATTCATGATTATTATATGGGTTAAAATAATATGCTTGATGCAACAGCGTGTAACAGAGTTATACTTGAATTTTAAGATACTGGATATAAAATTAAAATTGTTTTTTTTTTTCAATATTTCATAAATTACATAAACGACATTTAATAACACAAAATACAAATTATATGTGAACGTTAAGTATTTCAATTATTTTTACACAGTAAAATATTTATTTTTATACACAACAATATAAATCACATTAAATTTACATTTATATGCATGATACACAAAGAAAACAAAATTCAATTGAAAATAACAAAATAATAATCCGAGTTAAAATATGCAAAGAATCTCATTGAATGTTAGACAAGAACTAATCTTTAAATTAATTTTCTGCATGTACATTGGATCTTAATAAAAGTTTGGTCGTGTTTTGGTAGAATATGTGGATACATAAATGAAGAAAAACTGCATTTCACGGTTAATACTTAAGATTTATTTTGGCCGTAATATAACAATTAGCTATGCATTTATTAACTTTTAAATAATGCAAATTTTTTTCATTTTCATATTTTATGCAAAGAAAGTAAAAACGAAATGAAAAAACTAAAAATTTCTTCTTTATAATGTGCATTTCCTGTATAAACATTTTTCACTATACTCGTATTATCATGTATGCATTAAAACATTTTCTGCGCAAGTGTGAAATTTAAACATTTTTAATCAGCTGAATATGTAGTTTCAGTAAAATAAATAAAATTTCAAAATTTTCTTAAACTATCATTTTCAGTTACTTCACAATTAGTGAAGTGAATACCAAATTATATGTTATAAATGGTAAAAAAAAAAAAAATTTTTAAATAAAAATAAAAATTTTATTCATCTGTTTTACCAAGCAGGCATAGACGCCTTAAAATAACTTTGCGTCCTAAAAATCTTCGATTTACATAAAACTTGAATTCTGATATTGTTATTAAATCAAACACGTATTTTTGTGTATTTTTCCTATTTTTTAATAGAAATTTAAAATACACATTCAACACATTGTTTTTTTTTTTGTATAAACTTTTTTCTATGGCCTTGAACTTATTATTTTTACCATCTTCTTTTTATTTTAATTATTATATTTATTATTTACATGATTTTTATTTTAAGATAAAAATATTTGAAAGTGATTAAAGCGATTTCCTTTTAAAGAAAAACTTGAAGACAAAAAAAGATGTGTGTATTGAATAAATTATGCGAAATATGTATGTATGTACAAAAAACTACAAAGATAACATGATCAAGATCATGCTTATCTCTTATATAAAGCACTGCCTACCTTTTTATAATTTTCATAAAGATACAAAGGTATAAGAAAAACAACAACAACAACGTATGTATACGTACATTGAAAGCATTTGAATGGTTTCTTTAAGAGCTGTATCGAACAATCCACATGGTATTTAGACGGCTATTTTTTATGCAGTGCAAATTCTTTAGCCTTTTTTTGTCGTTTTTAATGTCTTTTTTCGTGTTTTCTTTTTTTTTAAATTCTTTTATAAAAGTGGAATTTTCGATGTACGTAGAAAATTAGTATACGTGCTTTGAGTTTTAATTATATTTTAACTATTTTTAATATTTCTTTTTTTTTTGTGCTTTTGTTTTTCTTTTTTTAGAGTTTACCGACAAATATGTATCAGTTCAAATCATTTGATGAGATGAATTTTAATTGACTTTAAAAAAAAAAATTGTTTTTTTTTTTTTTAAATTCAATTTCTTTAAATAATGTAACATAAAAGCAAATATTATGATAAATCTGATAAAATTTCAATTAAGTACCAATGTAATAAATGTAAATATAAAAGATAATTGTAATTTGCAATAGCAATGCAAATTACTTAAATCTATATATTTATTGAATGCAGAAAAGGAAAATGAAAATACAAAAAACCAGCAAGGATGTCTCGATGTCTGTAAATGTAGAATATTTTTCATTCATATGATAAGGCATTCACATATGTATGAAATCTTGACTTGACTATGTAAATATTATACATTTTGAAAAATTAAATTCTTTACATCAAACAAAAATTTCCGAGATAAATATGTATTTAATTCGATTGTTATTTGTTCTGTACGTCAATTTTTTAATTTTTAAAAATTAAAATAATCTTTTTAATAGCAATTTTCATGTAATATTTTATTATAATTATTACAAAAAAGTAGTGTGCAGTTGGCAAAAAATTTAATTTACAAAAAAAAGAAAAAAAATTTTTTTTTTTGTTGAATTCCAGTTCATTAAAAAAAAGTATTAATGAACCGACTGCGTATAAATGTTATTTACATACATATACGCGTGTTATTGTATATCTTTTTATATCTGATTATAATTTGTAATGATGTAGGTATAATTAGAAAACATAAATAATCAATTTTAATGTAATAATAAAAACGATAAAAATTGAAATTATTTTTAAATAATTTCTTTATTATAATGAACATGTACGCATAGGTACATGTAAATTAAAAAGTAATTTAATTCATTTTCATACAAAAAAAAAAAAAAAATTAAAAAAAAAAAAAGAATTTACAATTTTTAATTAGAGATACAGAATCAGATAAAATGACAAAATTATTTTACCTGTATTTAATATGCGTAAAATTGATAAAAAAAAGCAAAAAAAAGAGGACTTCATACAGGGTTTTATTTAATTGAAATATTAACTCTGTTATTATTTACAGTAATAATTATGACTTTATTAAACCATAAACACATATTTTTAATTAGTATTTTAATATTAATTTATTTTATTATATCAAGGAAATCAGTAAATTGTATTGAAAAAAATTTTTTATATTTTATGTTATTTTTTATTTTTAATTTAAAATGGATTTTTTTTTTTCAAAAAGTAAAAATAAATGCAAAAAAATTACAAATAAATCGTTTTAACAAAACAAGGACGAAATATAAACAGTCGAATTTTTTCGTTAAATACAAATAGTTTCGCGATGAAATGTTATTCCCATGTGATTTGAACAAATTGAACATGTACGTACTTTGCACATTTCTTTTATTTTTTTCACCGAATTTAATTTGATGAGTGAAATGTTTGAATGCATTTGACAAGTCGTGTGTTCCAGTGTCTTTTCCTTTTCACTTTATAATACAAAACACGTGTACATAGACATAGCGTACACATGTATGTACATTGAAGTTTTTAAAATAAATATATACTTTTGTAAAATGGCAATAAATGAGAGTACTAAAAGCAAAGAAACGTCGATAGTAAAAAACAAAAAAAAAAAAGATGAATAAAAGCAGTACATGTCATCTTTAAAAAAAAAAAAAAAAAACATTTTCATCAAGTAAAGTAGAAATAATTTCCCAACGTCTTTTTTCTTATTCTCTTTGATAAAATAATGAAAAACAAATTTGATTGATTTTCAAAATATATTTGTTCTTTTAACGTAAGTATTTTGTTTTAACTTCTTTTCTTCATTCCATTTTGAGCCATAATGATGATGACGCAACTCATAAAATAATTTTTTATTTATTTTTTGTACACCACCCACCATTAGTTTTGTTTTACTTTATTACAGAATAAAATGGCAATACATACATATAATACATTTGCAAACTAATAAAATCTGTTATAAAAAAAAATCCTCTGTAGTAAAAATGTCAATATTTATTGTAAATATTTTTGTGTAAAGAAAATAAAAGTCCTTTTCTTTTACCTCAAAGCAAAAATAAATAATTTTACTTTCTTTTGTTTTTTTTTTTTCTACATTTTCTTATTATAGTTTAGAGATATAAACCTCATAGGCATAAAATCTTATGATCTAGTTTAGTTTCCTTTTGCTTTCATTTATAATCTCAATATCATTTAAGTAAAATTGTAGAAAATCGTATCTTTTGTCAATGATTTGAAGAATTTTTCTATACGTACATAATAAGAAAACAAAAATCAAATATGATCACAATGTGTATGAAATACGAAAAAGGAAAAATTCAGAATATAAAATTTAATTTTAAAATTTAATATGTGAAGTATATTCGAGTATTGTATGTATTTTTGGGTTATACATAATTGTTTTAAAATTAATTATATAAAATGTTTTCCCATGTGATTTATTAATATTTTAAACAATATTATTCTCATTAAATTTGAAGTATACAATTGTGAATTTTATAACATGATATCATGTATTCTTATTTATACACATAAATTATAACCTTGCCATCATAATTTTGCAATTAAATCTCTTGTTTGAATTTATATGTATGTTATCACCATACACGTAATAACTATACCCATAAATGTACATATGCAACAGATCTATTTACAAAAACAAAGATCGAATAGTATATATTATTCTACATTCATTCAAAACACAATTATTTACAATTTCGTTTAATATTAACAATATAAATTAAATTTATAAAGTGGTCTACTGTATTCAATAAACGTAAATAAATAATGCTGGTATTCAATTGAATTTTGTATAATATAATGATTTTATGTACAGATACTGTACGTTCTTGTTATAATGAATATACAAAATATATTATTTTTTTTTTAAATGTTAACAAGTACCATAATTGAAATTAAACGCATATTGGTAATTGAGAGTACTATAATAAAATAGAATGCATTGATCAATTAATTTCATTTATATCAAAATATGTTTTGATTGAAATTAATTTTGTTGTTAAATATCATTTTCTCTTCAATCAATAAATTTATGATATAACATGAATAAAAAAGAAAATAAACAAAAAATCATGTTGGTAATTTTCTTTTGATATATCAATTTATTCATTTTATCACAAATTTTTCGCTTAATTTAACTACATCAAATTTTCAACCCTCTTTTTAAATAATTTGGAAATTCTAACACGTCAATAATTTTTTTTTTTTTTTTGTACATTCATTACACTCACCCACAGCAACAATGTGAAAACAATCATATTATTACGAAAGGAGTAAATTTTACTTAAGGATAAATAATAATATTTTACAATCTACACATTTCGGGTGTTTTTTCATCCACCTGATGCAAGTTTTTCATGAATACAAACAAGTTATAAACTGCAGGAGGGTTAGAAAATAAAGATTAATAAGATTTTCTGTTGACAACAAAAATATATGCATCAAGTGTACGTAGATATTTTTTAGTGTTGAGTTCTCAACTGTATATTTTCGAAATCTTGGTTCTTTTAGAATATTGAGTTAGTACCAATTAAATTGATAAATGAATGTAAACATTAAAATGAGATTTACAATTAAATTTTTTTTTTTTTTTTTTTTTGGGTAAATGTGGAAATAAATAAAGTAAATTAGAAGCGCTGTATATTGTATAATGCAACCCTTATTTTTCAAATGAAAACGTCAAATTTTCAACAATGCATTTTATGAATTAATTTTTTCATTCAAGTTTTTAAAATCATCAGTTTTTTTTTTCCAGTTTTTTACTGTCATTCAAGACTAATTAGTTATATTTTAGATCAAAATTTTATCTTTGTTGTTGTAAGTCAATTTAATACTTTTATTCAATTTTTAAGTATTTTTATATTTTTGTCTTCTATGCCCGACTATATTGTTGAATTTTTTACTCTTTTGATTGAACTTTCCAGTATTTGAATGAAATATATTTTCAAGGATAAAAAATGAAGTATATTTAGATTTTGTGAAAAAAACTTAAAAAAAAAAATTTTTTTTTTGATGAATTTTGCTTGTAGCTTTATAAACATTTTTTTTTTCTTATATTGTTTAAATAATTCACTTGTAGTAAATATTTCATTTTCATTTGTTGTGCAGTACATCAATATATTCATTCATAAATTACCTTTATATGTACACGAATAAAGATACTTAGAAAACTTGCCATCTATATTTTTTTTGTTATTTATTATTTTTCCTTTTCAATTTCACATATTTTTCTTCTTACAATGTAAATTGTTTTCTTTTTTATTTATTTGCAGTTTATATAATACATACGTACATGATACATGCATATTTTAGAGTGATTCAAATAATGTTTTTCACGTATATAAATAAATTCAACAAAAAAAAGGTATATAAAGCAATATAGAATTTATGAATATGCACATTGTAAATGAATAATCATGAAAAGAAACAGCAACTGCAATACCTATGCGTTCGTATATAAATTCTTTTATTTTCGTTTTTCTTTTTTAAATCAACAACGTAGATATAAATAT
The DNA here is from genome assembly GCA_963971155.1 of Anthrax anthrax. Lineage (NCBI taxonomy): Eukaryota > Metazoa > Arthropoda > Insecta > Diptera > Bombyliidae > Anthrax > Anthrax anthrax. The sequence continues at coordinate 28,820,508 of OZ020119.1, forward strand.
TAAAGAAAAACTGCATACAAAATAAGGAAGGTATATGATATGTACGTGCTTACTTGCCATCATATATCACACTCGAATATAAATAATTACAGAAAAATCTTTTGCATAAGATTTTTTTCTAACAAAACAATATCTGACATAATACACAGTGCAAACTGTGAACATATATTTGTACACACACACATGATATATGTGTGTGTAAGTCTACGTTACAACACACTATATTAAATGTACACAATTCAAATACTTATATTCATATGTCTGATAAACATATAAAAGTACACAATCATAAATTGTGCATTGTTAGGTTTTTGACTTTTTTTTCTTAAAGTTTCGCTGTTATTTATACATGTATGAAAGCATTAAAGATTATAAATAAAATTCTACACACCATTCATAATTATAATTGCATTTATTTTTGATCAGAAATTTAAAAAAAAAAAAAAAAAACAGTATTTTCACAAAATATTGAAGAAAATTATTTATTCTCAAGTTTTATAGTTAAGATCTCAGTAAATTCTATAGATAGAAGACCATTGTCAATTTTAAACTGAAATTTTCACAAATTCCCTCAGATTATAAATAATTCCTCCATAGTCATCATTCCATCAGATAGGAATAATAGTAACATTAATACGAAGTACAATATAGTACACCTTGTGAAATAATAATAAACAATCGATAGGAAAAAGGATATTTTTAGTGTCATTGACATCCTAATGCATACATATGTACATGGATTCAATAATAGAATGTAGGAGTTCACGTTTCTTTTTTACTTTAATTACGTAACGTAGAACGTTATATGTGTTAAAAAATCAAAGTTATACAAGCTGAAATCATTAGAATACATGTACCAAAGTGATAATATGTATATATTATAGATGTACATATGTTTACGCACCTGAAAACATGCACATGTACAGTGTTCATTAATGATCATACAACAATGCTGCACTTCAGACAGAACCTAGAGGTTCTTCTCTATTGTTATTTCATTTTCGCATCATATAAATATCATCAGGAATCAGAATTTCTAATAAAATAATGACAACGAGAAATGGAAAAACATGTAGGACCAAGTGTACTGTGTATATGCGAAAATTGTATGCACGTAGGTGAACTACACACTCAAAGTTCGTTTTTTGTTTATTCTGTAGTTTTTCTTTTAAATACTTAAATTCGAATTTCTTAAATTTTTTTTTTTTTTTTTTTTATTAAATGATTAAATTTCATGTATCGAATTTGATATTTATTTTTAAATTTTTTAAATAACTTATTCTTATTCAATTTAATTTTAAAAATACATTAGTAATTGTCAGTGATTTTGGTTTTTTTCCTTTTCACAACATTTATAAAAATATTTTCAATTATTTCTAAATGGGTTGATGATTTAATGAAACTGATATCATTCGGAATTTTGTTTTCCTAGTTAATGTATGCTTTATATTGTATAAAATATATACTCAATTAATAATGTATTCACGTCTACATATAAAGAATACAATTGAAATTTGTGTGGTCCTGTCTATTTAATTGGTTGAAGTTGTTAAGCTAATAATTTTTAAAATCGTGTATTTAAACAATCTGACAGTTTATATTAAAAGACAAATAATATATAAAATAATAAAAGGAAAATATAATAACAATTGAAAATTGAAAAATAATGAAATGCATTTAATGCAGATTTATCATAATAATTTAGAAATATTTCGTAAATGCATTTTTTACATAAAATAAATGGATATAAGAATATATTTGATCACAAAATGTATGAGTCACTTTATAGAATGTTGAGTAAATGTAGAGCAATATTATTTTTACATTGCATATGGTACTTGAATTGAATATGAACTTATTGTATTTCTTCATTATGAATATGCGGTTTGAAAGTAAACACATTTAAATAAAATGTCATAACAATAGCAATCATGTTTTTTTTTTGTCATTCTTGTTATATTTAACAAAATAAAATTATTAAAAAAATTTTCTAAATTTGGAATATTAATTTAAAATTAATTTTTCAATGACATCAGATCAGACTCGAATATACATAAATAAAATTTCAGTTGTAGGAATATTTCTAATGTTTTATGTTCCCGTATACATTTATTTTTAATTTAAAACTAATTAGATATTTAAAATATCACGATTATGGACTTATTTCAGTTTAGTTTATAAGATGTGCATTTGTAAATATGTATGTATAGAAGTTTATGGCAATCGAAAAAGAACAGATTCTCAAATAATAATTATTTTATACATATGAAATTTTGTAAACATTGTACACGTGTTCTTCTCCAGTTATGTAAACTAAATTCATATTAAAATAATAATAATTGTATCATGCTTGAACCCTTTGATGTTTCATGCTTTCTTTTCTTCTGATATAATTAGGTACAACGTGGTACAACTTCAAATAAAATAAACCAAGATGATGGTATTTATAAAAATATACACGTATAGCTTTCAAATACCTAAAAAAAAATTTTTTTTTAAAAATCAATTTAATTTCGTAAATGTTTATAATAAAACAGTTTTTTTTTTTAAATTTTCAATAAGAACCTTTATCTTTACCTTGGATCGTATACCATATAAAAAATATTTATTTTATTCCATTGAATACAGCCTTATAGGTATCAAGTAAAAAAAATCAAAGCCAAGAGATGTGTGCCGCATTATTTATTTAATGCTTTGCACTGTAATTATAAAAAAAAAAAACAGAAAAACAAAAATTGAGATATTAAATCTCAAAAAATAAACTATATTGAATTTTTATTTATTTATTAAAAAAAGATGAATGAGAGGAAGTGATCAAGTGATCATTTTTAATTAAACTGAGTGTAGAAAGATAATGAAAATAACACTTAATCTATTAATGTTTTATGAACTGAAAAAGTCAATTTGATAAACATTCAACTTTTTTTTTCTTTGTGCAATTATTTTAATGCTAAAAATAGATTTTCTTTTGAATAAATATAATTTCGTGTATTATCTTGAAAAACCATGAAAAATTGCAAATTTGTATTCTTACAACAATAAAATTATGATTTACTTGATATGCATTTCAAGTGTAATAAAGTAAAATAAAACTAATTTAAACGAAACTGATGAAGGCTATCTAAAAGATAAAAGTAATATATAGTATATCTTCAGATAATGCACATTTATTTGTAAATACGCACAGTACATGCAGATGCAACTATGTGTGTATGTTTGAGCTTGGCAATGGGTAATATCAAACGATTAGTGTGGTCTTATTTGTTGGCAATCTCAATAGTATATAAAGTACATTTTAAATGGCGCCAGATGAACATTTTCATGCATAAATTATGCCAAAGTGATGAGTGATTTCTATCATATATGAATACAGTATTGTTTTATATGATATAAATTTATAGTACGTTCCTTAGTTTAAATTTCTGCATGGTTTCATTTGACATTAATTAAATGACTAAAATTAATATGAAAATATTATGATTGTCAACTTAGTTGACAGTAAATGTAAAATGTAATTAATGAACATGAAGATATTAATTATTCTTAAGCTAATTTTCAGAAAAAAAGAATTAATTAAGAAATATTGCTTGTTAGTTTTTACACAATACCAAAGTAAAAAAACAAAAATTTCCCCCATTCTTATAAAATTTAAGGCTCATTAGAAAATATATACAATTTTTTTTTAATCAAAGAAATAAAATAATGATTACAATACTAACCACAAATAAAAGTCGTCAATCAATCAGAAAATTCATGTTAATTTCAAAACAACATTGCATAAAATCAATTCAATAAATAAGATCTATATTCCATTAAAACCAAGCAATGTAACTCGATCTTATGCATTAAAATAAAATACAAAAAGTAAAAGATTTTAAATCAATGCTATATGAAAATTATAAACATTTTTTATTTTTTTTAAAAAAAAAGGCTACAACACAATAAACAACTTTTCGTTTTCAATATTATTAATTCTGCACATATATTGGTCATTGTTTCGAAATAATAATATTACTTGTGTTCAAATAAACAAATGTACATATAATATGTAAATACATATGTTTACCCTTAGCTGTGTACATATATATCCAGTCTAGTAAAATATAATTTCTTAAAGATATTTGTTACTCACGCAATGTTGTCAACACAAATCAAAAAGTTAATGTCCTTTGTTTACTTTTGTACACATGTATGTGCTGTGTACAACAACCATATATCGTTAAAAATTTTATTACATAAAATGTGTATACAGTATATATGTATATGACAATGAAATGAAATGTAAAATGCACAATAAACATGCAACTAAATAAAAATTGCAAAAATAAAAAGAATACAATGTAAACAGCTCATTAAATTTGAGTAAGCATATACACAATAAATCAAACAAAATTGATGACTTGTTATACATAAGTATAGAAAATGTGTATAAATCAAACCAATTTAAAAAATTTTCCTCAATTGATTAAATAAAATGTGTAAAAATAATTTTATTTAGTGTAATTTAAAAAAAAAAAAAACATTTATTTGATAATGTCATGGAATGCATGCAAATTGTATGTAACTTGATTTCAAAATTTGCGACATCTTAATGAGTTCGATTACAAAACATCAATTACTTAACAAAAATACATTAGCATAAATAAATCGGGTAATGCATTTATCTTTTGCATGTAAAAAAGAAGAAAAATGTGAAAAAAAAACAAAAACTCGTTTCTACTTTTGTTTCTTTCTTTCTTACTAAATGAAATGTAAGAAATGTAAATTTTAATGTAATAATTATTTTATTTCATTTTAAATTGAAATTAATTAAATTCAAAGGGAAATTTAACAATTTGTAAAAGGAAACCGACACAGAAATCCTTACATGCATTTTCTAAATGTTGACTGGAAACCACATAATACATATGTATGTGTGTTTCATTTTAATTTTACGTGTGTGTATGTACTAAAACTTTGCAAACAAAATGACGAGCATAAATGGTTATCACATTTATCAATGTCTTAATATGGGGAAAAATTTCAAAATCATCTTCTATTTTTTTTTTTAATTTTTAAAAAATAAATGAAACAATGAAAAGGAAAAAGAAAATCATTTCCCTAAAAAAAAATGAAAAATATAAAAAACAAAATAAATTATTTTTATGAGTAAATATCAAAATTTTTTAAATTTACTGATGATTTTTTGTTCTGTTTTATTGTTTGTCCATGAATTTTCTCTTATTCTTTAAATCATCATTAAAGTTCGAATTGTATACAGAAATATTAATTTAGGGATATATGCAAATATAAATTTTGACCCATACATCCTTTCTATTAGAATAAATGAAAAATTTGAAAAATATATTTTAACAACTGAATACGTAAGTATGTATGTATGTGATGGAAATCTGTTGTAACAAGTTAATAAACTACGGGAGTACGAACAAACGGAAGTAATAAATGTTGAGTATTGCGGTATATTACTTTTTTTTTTTAAACTGAATAATACAACTTGGTTTGCCTTTTAGGCATTTACATATGTATATCATTGAGTATTATTAGTTTTTTATGTTTGTATGCAGGATTCAACAATATATTGTAGTAACATTGCAATATAATTTTTTTTTAAAGTATATATTCCGACTTTTCACGGTTCCGTAATTCAGTTGCAATCAACATTAGATTTTAACAATAGATAATGGCCAACATATACGTACAGGTGATTTGTATTTTGTATATTCACGTATATATTTCATATTTTCCAACATCCTTGTAATACTTTTAAAATGATTAAAGTAAATTTATTTGTTTGGGGAAAAAAAACAAATTTGAGTTTTGGATTTTCTGTGAATGATTTAGATTCTAAATAAAGAGAGTTAAAAGAATCACTTCCTGCAATTTTTATATTATGTTTATTTTCTGAACCTTCATATTTCACGATTTCACCATTTATGTATATGAAACTAATCCTAAAGTTACCATGTACAGCAGTAACTGAATCATAACAAGTACATACATAAATGTACATTTATGTTCACATATGGTATAGTATTCAGTAGCTTTGTAATTCTTCATAATAAAATAAACTCCAATTTGGATGTAATCCAATTTATTTCGTTTCATATTTTATGAACAAACTTTTCTAAACATTTATATTATTACATATATGTAAGAATGTACTACATATGAAAATCAGGAAATTTTATTTTTCCTCTTTTAAATACTCCAGATAAAATTTAAACTAATGAAAATACAACATTTGTACAAGTTCCTTTTTTTGTTCATAACTATACGTAAATCGATTATTTTTATTTTAATCTAAAAAATATGTGTGTAACTGTGAGAAAAAGAAAAACTGAATTCGAGTTAATGTATTGAGAAATATTTGAATATTCGTTTTTGAAAAATGAAAAAAAAAAAAAACTTTTCCTTACGGTTTTAAAGAGGCAAATGAATTTCTAATAAAGTAGGTTTCTCAATATATGTATTAATTTTATATAGTAATTCTTATTTTCAAAAATTTAAAATTTCAAAATAACTCAAAATAAAAACATTTATGCACATAAAAGAATTTTTATTTTTCTGTAGAAATTAAATAAAAAAATACGTTATAAGCTGTTAAATATTTTAAGAAAGCGGTCATTAAATAAAATTTATTTAAATATTATTAAATGAAAATATAATCAAATTCTCATTGAAACAAAAAAAAAATATTTTTCTTTGTTTTTACGACTTATAATTTATAAACAGGAAGAAGTATGTACCATACATTGTATATAATATTTTAATTTGCAATTCATATAAGTACATGACTTTTAATTACAGTTTTTATGACTATTATGTCTGGTAAAATGTTTGCAATTAAAAATTTTTTTATGAGTTTTTATTTTATTTGCATTTTTTTTACATTTTTTTTTGTGTATAATTCTGTTTTATAAAAGAAATAAAGCGACAAAGAAAAAACCAGAAAATTTTTGCTACAGTGCAGAATTAATAAAAAAGTTTATCTAAATACTAAGAAAAATTCGAGTTAAAAAAAAAGAAAATGAATGATTCTAATAAATTTTTTTTATTTTTTAAAGTATTTAAAGAAAAAGAATCATATATTAATTTTGAAAAGTGTCATTGCCTTTTAAGTTATTGTTTTCTTTTCTTTCTATAATTTTATTTTCATATTTTCTGAGTAATTTTAGTCATGGATTTGATACGAAGATTAAAATTTTTACAATTTCGTTTGAATCAAATGTTAACATTTTTTATCTGATGATAAACTAATTTTGATTTCATACATTAAAATCGTGTATTTCAAAATTTTTACATATTGATATCTGATATACACATTAGTTTTGTTTTTTGGCATGCATTTTAGATTGGATTTAAAATAAAATATTGCCATAAAAAATTTTTCAAAAATTATCTGCTTTTACCACAATTTCTTGTTTATATGAACAAAATAAAAAAATATGAAATGGAAAAGGTAATTTAATTAAATTCTTCTTTATGTAATTTTATTTATGTGTGTGTGTAAATAAAAATGTAAACAAAATTCAAATAAACGATTTTTTGAATAAACGGACATATGTACATTGTATTTTACAAACAACCTGGTAGTAGAGTAGGGAAAATCGAGAATTTATTGTTGAAAAATTTCATAATTAAATTACATACATTCCACAATTTTTACAGATTGAGTATGAATATTTCAAAAAATTAAAAAAAAAAAAAAGAAATATTTTTATTGAAATTCCATAATAACACTGATTTAATATTAAATATCAGTTTCAGTTTTTGAGTTAATGGAAAAACGGCCATAATTCAATGTTCATAATTTGAGGAATATTTAAAAAAGAAATAAATAAATATTACTGGAAAATTTAAATCGTTGTTCGTTTAACGGATGAAAAGGTTTTCTTTTATTTTTTGTACACGAAGAGTACACAAATACATACATGTGTACAATTTAAAGAAAAACATCTTAAATAAAATGTTTAAATGGTTGCCAAAAAGCTAACCATCCTTTTATACTTTTATTTTGTTGACTTATGTCTTCCAGTCCGTATTGATACATATGTTGTAAACACTTAATACACATGTAAACAGTTGCTGACAAAGAAGAAAATTTACTTTAAATAATAATTTTCTTAAGTGACACAAGGACATAAAACATAATAACAATAATAATAATAATAATGGGCGGATTTGTAGGCGAGAAAAAATGTTGTAAATAAAAAACATGTGCTATAATTTTAGTTTAATTTTATACTTTGATTATGTGAAAGCTTTTGTCAGTGCAAAACACAATGGAAAGTTAAAAAATCGATTGTTTTTTTTTCTATTCATTTTATTCCCTGTAATATATCAGATACCATTTTTAACTTGTTTTTTTTATACATTTCCATGAAATTTTAAAAAATCTTAGACAATATATTTGATCCCGTTTTTAGATTATGAATTTTAATACAATAAATTTTTGTCCTCATATGGAAAATCATAATTTTTTAAGGAAATCAAGTTAAAAAACATATGGCGACGTCTGAATATTTGTCTGTGGTTGATTACTTCAAAACAATAAACTTATAATTTAAGGACTGCATAATGTAACATGTATGATAATTTGTTAAATAGAAATGAAAGCATTTTAAAAATTTGGCAAACAACATTAAAAGAAAAGAAAATAAAAACTAAAAGCAAAATTTAAAATCAGATAATTTTCTTCATACGTTGCACTAGATCATTTCTAAATAAATTGAAAAATTCTTTTAATGATTTTTTTTACAAAAGCTTGAAGTCAATTCATTAACGTAAATGCGTAAGTACGTATCTCAAAGGTATCACAAATAAAGATACTGAAAAATTTTCACATTTTATCTTTACAGACATTTTTTTCTAATACCGCTTAGATTTCTAATACCTTGAATAGAAAAAAATTTTTTTTTTGGTGGATGCATTGACGTATAAATAATTTGAGTAAAATTCAGTGCATTTTCCTGTTTTTTTTTTTGTTTTTCTATTTTAATGTGAAACTTTTATTTCAAGAATGACATAAACAAAAGTAGAAAATAATTTCTAAAATAGGTTATCATTAACTGCAATCATTAAATAAATTTCCTTTTATGATGTCACATGTATGAAAATCATTTGAATTTTTAGTAAAGCTTTTAGTAAAAAAAAAATTTCTGTGTACAAAATATCTTTAGTATTTGTGTATTTATAAAAGTTATCAATTCGTTGAATCTAAATCAAATACAAATACTAATTTAGAAATGAATTTTAAAAAATTTTCTATGATAAACTATAGTAATTTTTCTATTTGACTTTAAATAAAAGAAAAACTATATTTCTATAGTATTTTTAAAAGGATTTCTCTAAAGGATACATACAAAAATAAACAAATGTTTCCTTGTCTATTATTTCGTTACAAAAATATTTGTATTGCATTTATCTATGTTATGAGAACGAGAAATAATTAATTCACCATTATTTTTCAGTTTTTAATAAAAATATTTTAATTAATTGTTTCTTTACAATTGCACAGCAACATTTTTTTTTAAATATGAATAGATACAATACCTTATAAATTTTTAAATATTCACTTTATATTTACATATGTGTATGTTTTCAATTAAAAGTAGGAGTGTGAATTTATATTTATTAAAGTGTAAAACAAAACTTCTGTAATAGATGCTTGCCTTTAAACGAAAAACTAATAAATTTTATCTAGACATAATGGATGTAATGTAGCAAATGAACATGTATTTTCAATTGTGTAAGACATTTTCAAACTCCTGTAATTTTATAAAGAGTTGTATCATGTATCACTCTAAAGCGTAATTATACACATATTATTTGTTATTGCACGCATTGTATGCATGAATTTAATGTGCATTCAATGTTAGCAATATTTATCTGTCTGTCTATCTGTATATATACACATCCACTTAAAATTGTAGGTGTTTTATGACATATGGTTCTACTTATTATCATTATGAAATGTACAATTTTGTAATTGTCATTAAAATATCAGTACGTCATAAATAACGTAGTTTGTAAATAAATTTTAATTTTTCTTTTCTTTACATAATAAAGATAACATTTATAAATAAATTACTTTAATTATTATGAAAATGTATATTTTAGAACTTCATTCTTTCATATTCATTATAATAACTTTGATTGAATTATTTTAAATCTCAGTATACGTGCGAGTATACTTGATCAACCTTGACCATTTTGAACTGCAGTTATTTTAATGAAATCACAATACTGTGAAACACTAGAGAGCGAATATAATTTTATGTATTAACATTTTGTATTGAAAATCACATACATTCAATGTAATAATATGTATGTATCCATATGAATGATACCAGACGGCTACACTCTACAGTTGAAAAGGATATAAAATTATTTACATACATGTGTAATAGCTGTACACAGTTTAATATAAATAGTCGAAGTTTATTATGTCCGAGTTCATAGTTATTAACTTTAAGTAGCGATTTTTCATTATATTTATTCATGATATACATTTACCCTTTTACGTGTCTTTTCAAAAACAAAAAAAAATTTTTCATTTAACCATATCTTGCCATATCGCAGTTAGAGTAAATATAATGTTGTACACAGCTAATACCATTCCTACATAATTTTGTAAAAAAATAATAGATAAATGCTGAGGGTAAAATAATATATTCAAAAAGTGCTTGATCATTGTGTGCATTCTGTTTACTGGGTTTTATATTTGGTTTTATTCAGAAAAGTAGCTTTAGAGAAAAGTTTAAAAAAAATCTCATGTTTGTAATTTTAAATCGTCTATTAAACAGACAATGTTGAATATATTTAAATTTGGAAAATTTTCCTGGAATATTTAGAAAGCATTAAAGAATTTTATTTACTTTAAGGTGGAAACATTAAATTTCTATTTTTTTTAAGGATTTTACAATCCATATATTGATGTTTTTATTTTATATGCATTAACACTATTTTTGTTTTTTGTCTTATAAAACTTAAAACAATGAGAAAAGAAAAAAAAAACATGGGAACGTCACTTTATGTGTGAAATCAGTCACTATTTGAAATTTTTCCAATATTGAAGTACAATTTTACAATTACCCGGAAAAACTGTTTAAAGGGTTTTTACACATTTCCTGTTTTTCCTTGAGCTTAACTACATTAGTTCTCGTCTATGTGTTTGTGTAAATCCACATATGAGTGGATACCCACACCAGGCAGAAATGCACCGACTTTTCAATAACTTTCGACTTTTACAATGCGTTTGTTCTTTATAAATACAACTTTTAAAATATTTTCTTTCAATAAAAATCAAGGATTACATAAAAAGTGTAAACAAATGCTTTTGTGATTTGCTTGTCAACAATTACATTAGTACTTAGAAATAACAATTGAGTAATGGAAAATTTGCACTAAGCAAAAAAAAAATAACAAAAACTAAGGGTATTTCTTATTCTTATTTACATTGAATTTTTGTAAAGGAGTTGTTTTTACATGTACATATCTGTAAACGCATAGTACGTACATACATATACGTGCGCTCGTGAAAGGAACCCCTTTTATAATTTTTTTGAATATACATGACTACATGAGTGAGGACATTATATGTAGACACTTGTGTTACGGTACAGGCATCTTTGAATAAATTCCAGAATACATTATTTAAAGTGAATGAACCTTGTTATTATAAAGATACTGAACAAATGAATAGAAGTAAATAATATATTTAGCTAAATTACTTTTGCAATTCAAAGCATTCATATGTTTGTGCATATTCGCATTTATACTAATTTTATAATTCAAAATAATTGAAATTGAATAAATTCTGATGTTTGAAAATAGGAAAAATTTATTTTCATATGTTTTTAAATTTATTTACATTACAGTGTTCATAAACATTTGATTGAAAGACTATGTGATCTAAAAATGAAACTGAAAATAAACCAACTCCGTATACACCGGGTTATTAAAACATTTCAAAGTCAATAAATAGACTGTTTCGATTTGAAAATTTCTTTTTGTTTTTAATCAAATTAAAATCAATATTTTTATAAATAATTTTCTATTTCTCGTATGTAATAAATTTTATTTTCTCTGGCTTACAGTTTTATAAGATGAAAATAAGCTGCAAAATACCCTCTGCTCTTGACTACCAATATTACGGATTACGCACGTGTCTAATATTTTAAAATACAAAAACAAAAAAATCACGACTTGAATACGCATATTTTCTTTTTTTCACACAAAAGAGTTTTCCTTTTGTTGCCTTTTCTTATTATTTATTTTGAAAAAACTAATTTCCATGTGTGTGTTATTCACGTGGACGACAATAATAGAATTTTCGTCTAAGTTGCAGATGGTTGCAGACATCATTCATAATTTTAAAATGGACTGAATAAATTTCTTTTGACAAAGATAAAGTGAAAAAAGAAATTAAAATATTCACAATTAAGTATAATAATAGTTTACGTTTACACGTGAAGTGTTATTTAATTAAGAAGCAAAAATCAAAGTATTGTTTATGAAATGTAAAAACAAAGAATTATGAAAGAAAGTAGTAAAACAATGAACACAATAAAGAATGAAGGAAAATTAAATAAAAGAAAATTCATTCTTAATAAAAACAACTTTTCTTTGATTTGTGCATGCTTTATACTAATACTTATTTCTTTTAATTTTTTTTTCTTCTGCAGATAAATTTACAATTAAACCATTCCCAGTTATTTTTTACATTTTACATTAAATCAGTTCATAAAAGAAAAAAATAAGTGAATAAAAAAAAGTATTTATATAATCACTTTAGTAGTGATGGTAAAGTAAATATTTTTATCTATTAAACATTTATTTATGCTAATGTATGCATCTCATCTCATGCACCTACATATGTATGTATGTATATGTACATATCTATTAAACCATTGACATCCTGTAATCAGTTTCAATAAAATGTCAAACAATTTACGCCAATTAAAATGTTTTCAAAAACAATATTGTGTCTGATAAACATTATCAGTTTTTATTGTGAATACTTTTCTAGTAGCAATGCGGCATGTGTTTATCGTGGGTGGAATAAATTTATAATCATTGTGGTTGTATACAAACCAATACAAAAAAGATCAAAATAAATTAAAATACGATACAAAACAATTTGGTATTTTGAAACAAAAAAAAAAAAAAAAGAAAATATAAATTTGATTTTTTTTTCCTATCTTTACAGTTTTCTTTATATTATTTAAATTGTTTGTTTGTTGTTTTAAGCACACATAATATTATAAAAATTTAATTCTTGTAAGAATGAAGGGGGGAAAAAATGCATCGTCTTTGAAATAATCATAATTCAATATCAATCGAGAAATTATTTGGCGACGTCTAGATATTTTGTTGGTGATTTGTGATTTTTTTACTTTATACAAGCATACAAGTGAAACAAATAAAATGGAAATACTAAACACTATATCTGTATATGAAATTCTTACTTAGCAATAATTTCTTTGTTTTTTTTTTTCAGAAAATGTTAAAGTCAAAGACAAGAAAATGGTAATGTTATAGAAAATATCTTTAAAAAATTTTTTGGCAACTGAAAGTGCAATCTAGTCAAATCTACGTAAGTATAATCTAAATTTCAAATCAATTTTAGTTTTCGTCTTTTAACGTACATGTAGAATTTTTCTTTGCAACAAGTATGAAAAAAATAATAAAAGGGAAAATTTTGTTTTTGTGTACATTGTTTTATAATAAAATTTATTATTGTTGATATATTAAGGCAATTTAATATGTAATTTAAAGAAAACTGAGTTTTTCATTTTTATTCGTTTGAAATTTTTGTTAAAACTGTAAGGCAATTCAAACAAAAATGGATTTTTGTTTTTTCGAGAAACATCTTCAATTAAATTTTTAAAAACTCTTGAAAATTTTTTTTTATTTTGTATATAAATTTAATAATTTTCATTAAACGATTAAATGAAAATTTATGTAATTTCATAAAATTCAATTTACTCTCATACATGTATAATTTTCATTTAATTTATTTTAATATAATGACCACGTTATACATTATAGAGATAAAAGTAATTTTCTTTCAATTATTTACGATACAGATATTTTATTTTAACATAATTAAAAAAATATATGTAACGAGAATTCTTGTTTTTGTTTTTAATATCATGAAATTCAATTGAGATTCTGTTTGTTTCTACTTTTTATGTACTTAAATTTTTGATAAATAATTGTGTAATAATTAAGTTGTTATCATTTATACACATATTTTTGAGTATGGTATAAATATGTACATTCGGTATGAATTCCAGTACTTTTAAGATAAAAGAAAAATTCCATAAAAAATCATTTTTAAACTGAAATTTAATCAATGGAATACAATCAATTATATCGTACATACTTAATTTTAAAATATATATTTATAGCTACGTATACCAGATAATTAAAATTGTCGTTGTATATTATGAATGCACGGAAAAAATATAAAAAGAAAAATTAAAATTATTTAAGTTGAAAATAAAATTATTGACCACTTATATTAAGTGATTGAAAAAAGTTTTTCATCAAGTCAAAAAAAAGATCCTTTTGAAGTAATGTTGATTTTTCTTCTTCATACAAAAGCATTATTGCTTCATTTATTTAGTTAAGAAAAAATACATTTCACAAAGGTAAGTTATTCAAATTAAATTTATTCAGCAAAATTTTTTAAATATACATATGTACATATAACGATTTACCAAATGAAAGACAAATCAAATAAGTTTTGTTTATTTTTTAATTTTATTTAAAAAAAAAAAAAAATCAAAAATGAATGGTAATGTATGAAAACTATATGGTATTCTCTGTAATTTCTAAACCTGTAGGCAAAAATTTTAATCAAAGACACAAGACCGTAACTACACATCTTTTTGGCTTTGATGTGCGTATGTTCATGCATATTTCAAATATACATGAATTGTATATTGTAAGAAATATTGCCTAAGGACAATGGGTTGAAGCCTTTAAATATAAATGCAATAATGACTTTGGTACGAGACTAAAGGATTCTTTAAATTTCAAAACAAAATTATAAGATGTTCTTTATAAAAATTAACGCAAAATTTGCGTATAAATACATACACACATGTGTGTATGTTCTTATTACGAATATAAACAACTGCAGGATATTTACACACAAAAAAAAAAAAGAATTTTATATCATATAAAATCAGTGAAACTGATTTGTACGTTTTTAAACATCTGCCTTACAGACAGTGTTCTATCTCTGTTGCAATAGAAATTACAAAAGAAAATTAAATATGTGTGAATGTACTATTTTTAATGTAGAAGTCTCCTGGTGTAAATTCAATTTTTCAAACAATCGTCGTTATATGTACTTACATATATCCCGATGATGAATGATATAGAATTCAAAATATGCCAGATGCACAACGATCAAAAATGTTAGAAATTTTTGTGTACAATACACTCTTGTGTGTATTTACTTTTCATCGTTTTTTTTTTGTTTATTTCTTTAAAGAAATTTTCTTTTTTTTCGAGATTCAACCAAATTCCACCTTGAAGTCAATAAACAATTTTGTATACGTATATTGACTTTCTTTTAATCTAATGCAACGAATACGTAAGAAATTTAATGCATTATGCACTGGCTACGTACTTACATATGTGAATAGTAAATCTAAACAGTTGTTTTGTAATCATGTAATGTACGATGGATCATGTGTTAGTCAAATGTTCTAATTAAACGGAGACCGCATAATGTTAGAATACATAAATTTACTGAACTCCTGGATATATTTCTGATATTTTAGAATAAATAAACTCACATAATGCCCGTTAAAGAAATAAAGAAAATCGTGATTGTTATTTTTAAATATGGTTTTATATAGAATTCAAATTGTATATGAAATTAAAAAAAACAAATCTCTTCAATAAAATTTAGATAAAAATTTCAACAATAAAATCTGTTATAAAATTACTAAAATTACCTTGTGATGTAATCTCCTCTTGTTAAACATTAAAGAGCATGGTATAATGTTTAGTTTTTTTTTTCTTATACACCTACTAAATAACATCTCATTAATTTTTATTATTTTGAAATAAATTCCTAAAAAGTGAATTTGTATATGAAATTTAAAATATATGAAAATTTAATCTAAATTCTTTATGTCTACAGATACATTTTGAAATATCTCTTGTAGAGTGAAAGAATAATAACATGAATTTTAAAGAAGGTATAGAAAGAATTTGATAAGTCAAAAGGAATGCCTTAAATTTATTATAGCACTTGTTGAATAAAAATATTTGTGGGTCGTGGTCGTGACGTGGTGTACACAGTAGAAAGAAAGTAAACGATTTGTGATGTATGTATAATGGTATAGTTTAATGGTTTCTGAAAAGAATTGTAAGACAAAATTATGAAAATGTTATTATTTGATTTTAAATTATAAATTAAACAAAACGAAATAAAAAACACATAGAAAATAAAAACCAATTACAAAAACAAAAAGCGAGTACAAAACTCTTCATCAAACGAAAAGAAAATATTTTTATTTTTTTATTTTACTGTACATTCAGCAGCAGGAAGAACATAGAAAATTTTAATAAATTTGTAAAAGAGGTTTATATGATTATTCCAAAGATAATTTAAAAACCCGTAAAGGATGCTCAACAGATGCATGCCCACCATCATTGAAAAATTGGGTTTTAATAATTAGGGTTTTTAATATCTTTACGTTTTTCTAGCAGGATTTTATTACACATATGTGATTTTTGAAATTTCATCATACGTATAAGTATGTACATAAAACCGGAACTAATCACAACCAAATTATGGTTTTTTTATATCTTCCATATGGTAAATTAAACCTTCTAACAAATACGTAATCATCAACAGAATATGATACTTAAATTTGTTAGAATTTCAAGGAATTCACAAGACGCTGTTGATTTAAATCCCATGTGGTATGTATGTATGTATTTTCTTCGCATACAAAACAATAAATGATTGATTAAGTGATTGAATTTATACTTAATTTTTAAATGTGTTAATTATGTATTTTTATTTGATTATTTGCTATTTGATTAAATGTTGTTTTACTTTTCTAAAAACAACTGAAACTTTTCTTAAAATTTAAATTACCATATTTTAACGTATTTTGCTGCATTTCACTTTATTTGCAGTTGTTGTCATTTAACTTTTAAATAAATTGACACTAAAAGTTGGTATTATATATCTTTAAACAATTTCATGGCATTCATGCGACAAGAGACGTTTACAAACATTCATAAGAAAGTGACAGGTTCTTAAGTACATTTTTGTAATGAATAAACCGGTATGCGTACAAATTTATGAAAATTGTAAAACCATTGTACAGGCACAGTATTACGATAATGAATACTTCGTCAATGGTACAGTAATGGTACATCATTAATAGAATTCATTTATAAATTAAAGTAATTTATAATGCACCAATAAATGTAACTATCTATCGGATGCACATTATTTAAACAAGAATGTTCTTATACGAATAATAAATGCATATTGTTCAAATATATTTTCAAATTAATTTGAAAAGATATAATAGTGAACTAATAAAATTCAATCAATACGTCTGAAGAGCTTGAACGGTTAAAACATACAAAATCACTGTACACATTTTTTTTAAAATGAAAACCGACGTTAAAAATTGAAATTTTAAAATGACTAGAATATTGCTAATATGTGTAAAAAAAAATATTACCAGAGATTTTACAGACTTTATATAACTAGATCGTTTCTATTTTATTTTAAAAGAATAGATACTAAATATGTACATAGCAACATGTATCTTTATTTTTAATGTTTCCAAATGTTGAATTGAAATTTAAATAATAAAATAAAATATATCTGAATCTTGCGCAGTCTTCTATTCATACACGTGTTTTCGAATTTATTGTTTGGAATTGAATTTTCTCTGTTTACATTTAAGTTCATTTCAGCACAGAGAAAATTTCTGAATTGCATTTCAAAATGCATTTTTGTATTTTGTGCAACAAATTACTTCTATTCGTTCATTACAGCAACATGTATAGATGCATACAACAGACAGTGTCTGTTTTTATGTTCTGATTCTTAACAAAACAAAATCTTAAATTTTATCATGAAATCATATTCAAAATCTTAACTACAAAGGTTTCATAAATAACTGAATTATAACTAACATATGCATGTATTTCCATACACGAATAAATATTAAAACAAACAATCAATTTTTAGCAACCAAATAACATTCAAAAACTTTTAATTTCGATTGGAATACAATGTTTTCATTAGTCGAAAAATTTTTAGTTTATTTGCAAACTATTTGATCATATGTATATGTCTTCATGTACGTACATAGTACATACGTAAATAAGCACAGGTACGCTAGGTGTGTTATATACATATGTATGTAGTTATTTTTACAAAATAATTTTAATGAATATGCAACGTTCATGTGGACAACGAACGAGCATATAATACCTTATAAAAAGTGAGTCATGTACTAAACAGAAGTGCTATACAAATTTATCAAAAGTTAAAATTTTATTAATGTATGTTAAGATGTTGAAATTTAACTTTTGAACAAAACAATGTTTTCTTAAAATTTCAAATATTTAAATAAATTTATAGTTTACTTTGTACTAATAAAAAAAAAACAAGAGAAGTTTTGGAATCGTTTGGCCTAAAGGTGAATTTTTGAATACTTCTCTATGTGTACCGCCTCTTGTTTTTAAATAGCAGGTATTTCAAAGTATTCTTTCATCTTTTTTTTTTTGGTTTTTCTTTTAAATTCTTTGTACATTACTTCACCATTAAAATGGACTTAAAAAATATCTATCCCAAATATTATGCTTTTTTCTCGACAAGACTCAGTTTTTTTAAAAAAAAATTTTTTGTCTGAAAATCATTAGCGAAATTCATAAATTTTATAATTAGAATCTTAACTTGAAACATTCAATAACGTCTAATAAAAGAATCTGTACATTTTGATTAGCCATATTAAACATATTGATTTCTGTAAGTGACGTTTTATTGTGATTAAAAAAATAAACATACATATAAATATTTTGGAGCAATGACCACTTTATTGCTTGTCAGTGTGATACGGAGACATAAAGTCTATTTATTATATGTGGATTGTATATTGTTTTTTTTTTAATAAAACTTTGGCAAGATGTCTATTAAAGTTTTTCAATTTTTTATTATTTTTTTTCCCCCATTTGACTGATTTATGGAAAAAAGACAAAATAATAGAATACAATAACGTATGTGTCCGATGCATTTAGAATTTTTAATTCTTTAGTCGATTGTTATTTGTATTATTATAGTCAAACGTCTACAATAATTGAAATTAACAAGATTTTATCATAAAATATTATATTTATATTCTGTTATTGATTAATAAAATTTACAAAAACGCAACAGAAATAAAATAAAAACAAAAAATTTATTTTTTAATATTTTTTTGTATACGAGTATGAATGTACGTATTTTTTAAATAACTTTATATTGTAGATCTTTTCTTCCAATAAACTACTCACACATAATCTTGGAATATTGCAGTCATAGATAATAAAAGATATTTCTTATGTTGAAGATTTTCTTAAGTTTCAATAAATATTTTCTTGGTAATTATCTAATCTTGGTAATCAGAAATAAAAGAACAACATAAGGCATGGAAGCCAAGCATCCTTTAAAAGAATATAAGAGTATTTTACAACAGGTCATTATATAATAGAAATCATTTTATAATATCCAATGAACCCTTTCATAAAAATTATAGTGCATATTATCAAGTAGTTATTATAAAACTTGACTTACTTATTACTTTTTAATTACAATTTTTTCAGTCAACTATCAACAGTAAAAATAATTAAAAATTAATATTCTTCGTAAGAAAAAACATTTAAAAAATTATTTCTGAAGCTTAATATTTCTTATACCGGAAAAAAGATAAAACATAAATGAAAAATTTAAATTGCAACAAATATGGTCTTATCTTTTTAATTTTTCTTCCAACTTATTCAACATGAAAATAAAATTTTTAGTATGGAAATAAATATTTATTGCTTTGTCAGAAAATTAAAATTTGATAAAAATTAAATGTAATCCAATACATATGAGATTTTTGTATTATTGAATTTTTCTAATATATCGAATGCAACCTAAAATTAGTATAAAAGAATATAATCTCAGGGAAGGATTTCATAGTCAACAGTTTGGTTGAGTTAAGAACAATTAAGTGTTTCAAAGAAAATTTTTACTTACACTAAGGTAAGAAATTTAACTTGTACTATTCGAAAAAATAATTTTGTGTCTTTATTTCAATAATAAGAAATTTTATTTCAAATTTTAGAATAATTAAAATGCAACTCAAAAAAGCTTTATTCGTTGTTATGGCCATTACTTTGGGACTATTTGCAAATTTAAGTGCTGCCGCTAATCACCCACAATGTGTCGGTGATGGTTGCAAAGTTTGTGGTAAACAATAACGACTTAAATGGGTTTCGTCATAGGTATTGTATATATTAACACGGAATAGAAACAAAAATTCAAAAATGATTGTATTAAGGCCTTAATTTAAATCAATTAATAAAAACAAATAGCAAAAATTTAAATAAAAAAACTGTTTTAGTTTTACTTACCTTCACGTACTTTCAAGATTTCAAAGATGTTCTGATTTCATATTTCGTTTTTACGTAAAAGTACTTTTCCGTATTGAAATTTGTTCTAATTTGAAATTTTCTTTGTTTTATTCAGGAAATCCATATGTATGTGCATTAAAAATTCAAATACATTATGATAATGCATTTTCTATGAAAAACTATTATGACACACAAGCGAATTTCACTATGAATATTTTCATTCATATTTTGACTTATTGAAACTTAGGAATATGTTTGACACATTAGTCCCATTTTTATTTTGTTTATTATTTCTAAACATTTGTGCTAGTGTGATTTCATATTTACATTTTCAAATTTTTTAAATTAAATTTTTTTTTTATTTTCCTTTGAAAACAATTCTAATGCTTTCGTACAATACGAACAAGAGTGCGTTTTTAAAATCAATTATTCCTATGTTTGTTCCGTAACTTAAAAACTTCTTTTTATAAATGATTTTTTCAGTACGTTTGTATTTCTTTGATATGTTTTATTCGACACATACAAACATCATAAGCGCCTATGTATATTTCTTTTACAAATATACATTCATTTTTGTCACAAAATCCTCTTTCTGTTTAATGTACGAATACATTACAATTTTACCACCTTTTTCTAATAACTTCTTAAACGAAAAAATAAGAAATAAAAATTTGAAATTATTTGTTAATTGTGTAAGTGGGAAATGAAAGTAATTTATTTCTTGTATTGCTTGTTTTTTATTTTTTTTATTTATTTATTTTTTATTTTTTGTAATTACATAAACAGTTCACACTACATATGTACACTTAACTTTTATTCTACAATTACACTGATATGTACGTTATATTGTGAGTAATTTGTAAATAAAATCGATACCACAAAGAATCGTATATAATTGTATACTTTAAAACATCAAAGGTAAAAAATCAAACCACTGAAGTACTCTTTTACTTTGGAATATATTTAATTTACATTAATTACAATTAATGAAAAGAAACGCGTAATAGGACACTTAAAACAGCTTAAAACGCTTTTATTTTTGTTTTGTTTAAAAGTGTTAAATAATTATGATAATATAAAATTTTTATTTTTGATGTCATGTAGACATCAGGTTTAATTACAGAATATTCAGTTGTAATTTTAGGTATTTCTAATTAGAGTATTTCACGAGCAGCACTACCACAGTGCTTAAATTTTGTATATAAGGTTAGTCGAATTTTTGAATAAGAAAATCAGATATTTGTTTTTTTTTTTTTTTTAATTTTAAATATTTAATTTAAAATTCAAACGTGCATTTGTATTCCCATAAGACCTTAACTGCATATAAATAATAGACAAAGTAAAATTAAACCAATTTTTGCCGTACTTTTACGGCGGAAGAATTAAAATTTAAATGTAAAATAATGAAATCTTGCCAACCAACTTCAACTTACAACGACAAACAAAAAGAAAAAATAAATAACAAAAAATAAAATTAATATACAAGATTTTTTCTATATCATTTTATTTGTTGAGTCTAGTATTTATTTGATAAGAATTTTTTTCATAAAACAGGACATTTACTACATGTACAATTATGTTGTAAAACAACTGACTTTCAAAGACCACATTTAAATTTCAAGTACATTAACCGTAAGAAAAACAACTAATTATGAGTCTTATTCATTCTGAAATTAAAAATGCAACTATTCTATAAATGGTATAAAAATCATATGCAATTCATTTCCTGCTTTCCTATTTATTTACTTATTTTGTTTTAGTTTAATTTAAACCTGTAATTTAAAATAATATGTAAAGAGATATTAATGCCATTAATTTTTCTATGCTATACGTATTTTCATCTTCTGTATAAAATTCCTTGTAGATCTAAAGTTTGTTATGTACATAAATATTTAAAGTTTGTGTATACAATATTATTTAAACTTAACATTGAAAATACGATAAATATTCAATTCATGAAAATTTGTATTTATAAAGAAAAGAAAATGTCTCTGTAAATAAAATGCATTTTTTTTAAAATATAGAAAAAGAAAATTTCAAACTTTATGAAAAACTTAAACTTGTATACATTGTATTTGCAAAAGAAATTTTTAATTTCTTTTTTTGAAAGGTTAAGGTTCCATTTATTTACCATATGTACAAGCTGTGTACAGCTTGTAGTTATTTAAAACGAAACTTTTAACTCTAATACTGAGGTAATTTAACATTGAAAAGAAAAATATTAAATGAAAGAAAAAATATTGTATGTAGTCATTTCAATTTTTTTTTTTTTATTTATTCATGTATTTGAAGAAAATATAATTTCTCGAATAGAAGAAAAACAGGAAGTTATTTTCACGTTTTACAATTTTTAAACTATCAGTAATTCATTCAGTATAGTACAACATTTCCATTCTAGAATTTCATTTTGTTCTTTATTGAAATAAAAAAATATGAAAACTCTGTCTACTTTATTGTACATGATTATGAAAAGGTTACAAATTATCATGTAATTTTCAAAGTAAAGTAATTTATAGTTTGTATATGAATTTGAAATTAATTCTCATTAATCAACATTTTATTGCAACAAATCTTTATATAACAAAAATTTATATATAAATCAAAAAAAAAAAAAAAATTTGTATTCTTAACATGTAATCTGTTACATATACTCGTATATAGGATATGTGAAATATGTACATAACTTTGGACAGAAAAGTAAAAGAGTACAAATTCGTGACAAATATTTTAAATTTATATAAGACCAAGTACACAGGTGTGTATGTATTTTGATATTTGAAAATCGTGATATTGTAGAAATTATGTTAATTTCATTTATTTTTTTTTAAAAATTGATTTAACTTATATTTAATAACATATTTTAATCAAATTGAAAAACAATTGCTGTTACTAAGTATACTACATGAAACGTGTGACTTTAAAATTTTTTATTACAATTTCTTTTCTTTTTTTTTTTTTTTCAAACAAAGAATTTTTTCCTTATAAAATTTGATGTTCTTTATATGTATGTATATTTTATATATTCTACTAAATCAATGACACAAATTTTCTTTAGTTTCTCACAGTTACATTTGGAATCTTATTACATTATTCGTATTTTATTTAATTTAAATTCAACATGTTATACAAATCTTTTATTTGTTTACCTTTAATGCACATTCTTATATGACATGTATTTAATAATCTATTCATGTTAAATTATCAGAACACATACAAGTCATCTATATACATACATATCTATTAATGCTATTAAATTTTTTCACATGCATAATTGGGTTATTTGTATTCAGTATTGGGACGATTTATTCAAGTTATCATTTTTGCAAACAATTCATTTAAATGTGATTGATTAATATTAGATTTTGATTTGCGTGTGACATATTTTGTACTCTATACATGTACACGCATACTTTGGAATATTGCCAATGTTATATATGCACTATGTCTTATAAATGTGATCATAATATTCTCTGTAGATAGAAATTTTCAAAATTCAGATTAATTTTTTTTTTTCGATGAGAAATTGTTTGATCGGTTGATAAAATACTTCTTTTTTTTTTCTTTGTTCTTATTACGAACTGAATGAAAATTTCAATTACTAATTAATGACACGGTAAGTAGAATTTCGCTCAAATTCAAAAAATAAATCTAGTTTTTAATATATATAATCTGGTTATAATCGTTATAATCCATCTGTCCACTACGAAATTTTTGAAATTAAATCCAACTTTATTGATATACATTACTCTGCAATTAAAAAAAATTTTTTTTACTTGTTTTCGAACTATTTATATCCTGTCAACAAATCAAATACACAACAGGATTAACAAGTCCATTAATTACATAATGAAAAATTTCTTTCAAATATTACAAAAAAAAAAAAGACATTTTAAAAAATTGATTTTTTTTTCCTTTTGTGATTTTTTTAAATGTGAATTAAAGCATTTAAACCATTTTTATATGGCTGTACTACATGAATGAATCAATGAACTTAAAATCAGTAGCTATTATTATTCAAAGGAACAGGTTTTATAATTCATCTTTATACGGCTATCAAATTTATAACATTCATACTATAATTTAGAATGGAATAAAACAGCATGTAACTTGTAAGTTGTAAATGATGCAAGCAATTATACGAGTTTATCTTGTTAACAGAAATGTAATGACTCCATTAAAAGATGAAAGGTAATTAATGTTGATTGAATTTAAAATGAAATAAATAAATTAAAAACCAGTTAAATTTTTCTTTAAATTTAAAAAAAATTGAGACATACACATTATGATGAGTACCTTAATGAATTTAATATGAATTTTTTAAAGTGGAAAAGATGAAT
Organism: Anthrax anthrax; assembly: GCA_963971155.1. Classification (NCBI taxonomy): domain Eukaryota; kingdom Metazoa; phylum Arthropoda; class Insecta; order Diptera; family Bombyliidae; genus Anthrax; species Anthrax anthrax. Next base: position 28,845,503 of record OZ020119.1, read on the forward strand.
TCTTCAAATACGTATACCAATGCATTATGTGTGATCATTTCGATTCAATCGCTTTGACATATGAAAGTATGCCACGAGCCAATTGATTTTTCTATGATTTTCAATTAGACTTTTCTACATTCACAAATATTTACAAAAAAAAAAACGGCGATTCTATATGTAGAACAAACTCTTCATACGTGTATGCATGTATAAAGTCCATTACGAAAACGAAAAATTGAATAAACAAAAAAAACAGTATAAAACAAGATTGAAACATTTATTTGAATTTAATCTTCAAGCAAACACGAATTGTTAAAAAATTGAAAACTCAATTTTTCATTTAAAAAAATCCATTTTCACAATAACGTGTTCCAATTAAAATCAATTGAAGATTTGAATGAATTCGTAAAATGAATTAAAACGAAATTTTAATTCTCTATCACTTGGAAAATTTTAATAGAGTACAGCATTCTGGTAATGGACTGTAATCCAGATAAATTTTAGAAAATGATAATTTAAGCATATTTTTTAACAGTTCAATTTATTTATATTTTCTAAGGTACAATTACGTGTATCAATATTCATTTATAAATTGCCTTTGTATGTATGTATTGGAAAAAAGATACTAAAAAAATTTTATTCATTTTTTTTTTTCATTTCCTTTTTAAATAAAAATTATTTTCTTCATCTTTATTTATTCGCAATATTCCAGAATAATTCAAATAAAAGTTTTTCACGTATTCAGCAAGAAACATAAAGCAAGTGCAATAAAATTTATGTGTATCCAGTATGCACATTGTAAATGTACTGCAATATGTATGCGTTCATTCATATACACATTAATTTTCGTTTTTCTTCTTTAAATCAGCAACATAGATAAATATTAAAGAAAAACTGCATACAAAATAAGGAAGGTATATAGTATGTACGTGCTTACTTGCCATCATATATCACACTCGAATATAAATAATTACAGAAAAATCTTTTGCATAAGATTTTTTTCTAACAAAACAATATCTGACATAATACACAGTGCAAATTGTGAACGTATTTGTGCACACACAATTAAGATATGCGTATGTGTAAGTCTACGTACAACAATAAATAAAATGTGCATAATTCAAATTTATTCACGTGTGTGAATAAAGTACACAATTATAAATTGTCCGTTGTACTAAGCACATATACACATATTATATGCATTGCCGTTTATTTATATACTTTTTAAAAAAATTTTGATTTTATTTATATGAAAACAATAAAATTATAAATAAAACTTTTTTTTTGTTGATTTTTTTAAGTTGAGATAACAACACAAAATCATTTAAAAAATTTTTCTTAGATTTCAATCGTTTTAATTTCCTTGTTTTCATACATATACATATGTATGCATATCCTTGTAGACTTAAAAAAGTGTTAACGCGTTCAGCACAATATTAATGAACAAAATGAAAATTTTCACAAAAATATTTTCAGAAATTCTTCTTCTTTATTTATATAGTTTCTAATTTTCTACTATGAAGAAAAGAAAAAAATATTTGTAAAAAAAAAAATAATATTGAGATTTTTTTTTCTTGTTTTTGATCTTACCCACTTTAACAATGTTGATATGGAAACTGATGAAAAAATCACACTACAGGTAAAATAATACGTTATCCTTATAAAATTCCTAACACCGTATTTTGTATTCTTTTATGAAAAATATTCTTGGATTTCATCATTAATAGAATACGTGAGAAATGTCCTTTAAGATGATGATAATTCAAGAAGTTTTTCGATATTCTGGAAGAACTAATTAGTGCTTTTACTACTTTTGAATTCCGCTAAAAAAAAAAAAAAAAAAAAAAAAAAATCATAATAAATGTACGTGATATCTTTTTTTTACATTTCAATGGTACCTATGTATGTATGTATGTTATAAAATCATAAAAGCACTGAAATGAAAATTTCATTACGTGTACACATATATGATGGTGTAAATCGTCTTTTGATTTATACGAATCTGAAATTCTTTGAAGTCTTATAATTCGCACGATATTTTCAATTTAAATTTTCATTACACATTACAAGAAGACAAATTAATTTTGAAAAAGTGTTCATACGTAGCTGTGAAGAAAGATGATAATAGTAATTTGTATGTAATTTATGTAGTGTACAGGTAAAATACATACATAGATGCATGTATGACATTATGAAAAATAATAATCGATAAGAAAAAGGATGTTTTAATGTCATTGACACTTAATGCATATTTGTTTCCTGATGATGAATCAAGTGTAGGAATGTGTGATTTTTCTATGATATCGCTACATATGATGTATACATATGACGGAAAAATTTTATTCGTTATAGTATAAATTAAGAATTATAGAAGAAATGTGATAATATATGAGCAAAATGAATACCGTGTTATGTTGTATGTTAGAAAACATAATGATCATACGTCAATATGGTACTTGAGACAGAACCTGAAGCTGCTTATTGTTATTTCATACTTTTTGTTTGTATTGTTCTCGTCTGTACATACATACATAAATATGTACATACATATATCATAGACACACATCAAAGCTTCTTATTTTGCTATAAAAGTAAAATGAAATACGTGTGAATTTAACGTAAATACAAAAAATACAAACGAATATATGAGCATATACATATGTATGTTGGAAGGTACACACTTGTATAGTTGATAATAAAATGATAATAAAAGCACATAATAGTAAAATAAGGATCCGGTACTATAAAATGGGCTTTGAAACACCATTCAACAATTATTACGTTATGTAGAAAAGAAATATTCTATGAAAGGAAATGGAAAAGTTTAATTTTAATTGCATTTTCTGTATTCATATGTCCTGTATTTAATACATACACATGTACACATAATATAAACACAGACGTGAACTTGTGTAAAAATGTTTAATAATTAATGTAATTTCTTTATCATTCGAATTGTATGAATTGATGGACACTCGTTTTGAAAATATGTGTGTATCTATGGTATCTAAAATCTGTTTGATTCGAAAAAATTAAAATTTAAAATGTTGAAAATTGTCGAAAAATGTAACATATGTGTATGTCGTTAATAAAAGAAAAATGAATTCGTATGTAAAACAAATAAAATTGAATATGCGACTGCACCGAAGAAAAGTAAATATTTGTATCATATTTTCTGATTGATAATTTCAATACTCGTATTTTTGTTTTCTCTATTACTTTCTGGTCTGCTTTATGCTGTTTTTACTTTTTATGGTAAAAATCATTTCATAGTTTATCCAAATAGTTTTTCAAATTTAATCAAATAATCATGAAAAATGGAAAAAAAAAATTAAAATTAGAAAATCTTTTAATTTTTTAAAACATTTTTTATTCGAATTTTGTACGTTTACATTTTATTTTATGAAAATGTTTAAAACGAAATTATTCAATGGAAATTTTTCTAAAAACGAACGAAAAGTTACACATTGACATAAAAAACACAAACTTTTTATTTTGAAAGTATGTACTTCTAAGGAAATTTCTTTTATCTTACGGATAAATATTAAAGTAACTTTTATAAAAGTCTAGTATTTTTTTTGTACAGTTAAAAAGTAGCAAAAGTAGGTAAATTAAATTAAAATATTCAATTTCTTATTACATTATAAGCAGACTATGTTTATAAATAATTCTATAATAATTATAAGTAATTCTGAAAAGAACATCTTGTCGATATACTTAAAAGATAAATAAATGCTTCAATAATTTTGTATAAAAGAAAAATCATAAAATTTTATTTAAAAATTTTTGGAGCAAAAAAAAATTAGAGAGAAATTTAAGAACATGAAAATTTCTTATCTACTATATTTGACTATGTATATTCTAAAATTTTGTAAGTTCAGAAGTAAATAATAGCAGAGATCCTATATTAAATAGGATAATATAGGATCTCTGATAATAGTAACATGCATATAGGAGTGTATTTGATGAAATTCATTGCTTTTCTGATTTGCAGTAAATATTCAAATAAAAAACTTTAAAAAGTTTTTAAAAAATTTCAAAGTTTCTAATTAATTAGAATGAAATATACTTTTTAAAATTTTTGTTAGAGAAATCAATCGATGAATATTATTTTCGAACTTATTTTAAAAACAAACAAAAAAAAAACTAAGTGTTGTTTCATTAATTTATTTATTTATTTAGTTTTTTTTTTTTTTTTTTTTTTGTAAAATTGTTGAGTGTATTATTACCAAAGAGAAAATTTTATAAACAACACATACTGAAGTGCTTAACTTTCATTTAAAACTCTTCACACGACCTAATTTTTACAAAAACAGAAATAGTTTTATAGTTATAAAATTTAAAAATATGTACTTATATGCATCTACTTCAAGTGTTTGATTTACATTATTAGTTATACATGAGTACATTAAAAATATATGTGCACTATAAAATTATTAGTTTTTATTTATGAATTTGATTTATTTTGTAATTCTCTGGCATATGGAAAAAAAAATTATTTAAATTTTAAATGAACCTTATGAACTTAATAAGTACATCTGGTAAGTAAGCAACCTCAACAACAAAATCTTTTTAACACTTTTTTGTGTACATACATTTATACTATATTTTACAATTACACTTACATTTTTAATTAAATTCTTTTTAATTCTCATTCATATAATCCTTTTTATCAAATTTCATTCATAAAAATGAGTTAACTACGAAAATTATTATTTTATTCACACAAATCACATTTTACTTTGTGTAAATGTATATGATTAGTCGAAAATGTTGTTTACGTGTGGTATATGTGTCACCACAACATAATATTTCTATTCTTGTTATTTAACAAGTTTTTGTCCACCTACTTGTTTGTGTAAATGAATGAAAATAATGAAAACCAGCAACAAGTGGATAATGTATGTATTTAGTGAAATTTGGATTATATGATAACATATGCACTTTGTTATTTTGAAATTATTAAGTAGATGATCGTGATAATAGAAGGCTTTAGCTTTTGTATCAAACGTAATGTGTTGTTGTGAATTTTACATCATGTAAAATATAATGGAACATAAAATAAAGGATATTGTAGTATACGTAAATGTACGGTATGTATGCATATTCTCATTAACAATGTTCTTGAATGATAATTTCCACAAAAGGTATTATACAACAAAACAAAAAATATACTATCTAGAGTAGTTTATACGTTTTTTTTTTTTTCGTAAAAAGAAATAAAAACAAATTTACTTTTTTAATAAAAATTTCTACAAATACATATGCAAAAGTTTCTATTCCATTCAATCATGTATGTATTTAGAATCCTTTTTTAATTTATTTTTCATCGCATCATAATTCTTTCGTTCAATATAAGATAAATACATAGATAAGGTAGTTAAAGAAAATACAAAATTTTAATCAATGTTTAATTTTTTATGACTTAAATAATATTTTATAGATACATAACATACATATTTAATTTCAAACTGATTAAATTTTAAATTTAAAATGATTTCATTTTTATTTGAGTCTAGTTTTAATATTGTATGTACGATTCTGTTTATAAATATTAATTTATAACAATCAAAAAATATTTAAAAAAGAAAGAAAAAATTAAATGGTAATAAATATAGTCTTAGTCAAATATGAAACTTTATAAACATTATACACGTGTTTTGCCCTCACATCATATAAACTAAAAATTCATATTAAGTTTTCCCCTTTGATGTTTTCTGTTTTTCTTTTATTTTTTTACATTTTTCTTTCATTCATTTATCTTTTCTGTTATTTATATGCAGTTTATCAAATATTATAAATAACAAATAAAGTGAGTGGATGATAAGCAAATAAAATAAAAATGATATCATGTCTCTATGATTTTTATTTTATTTGTTTTTTTTTTTCATATTTCACATATATACATTAAAGTGGAGCCAGGCCTAAAATTTTATAATGTGCCAATGATATTTATGAATCTTTCAAATATTTATTAAAACTCAAGTATATCATATAGACACATGTAAGTACCTGTTAAATAAATATTTCATTTAATTGGAATCATTCTATCATTTTTTATTTATTTGCCAACTTGTTTTAGAAAAAAATCAAAATTAAAAAAAAAATTCAAAATTGATTATATTCAGTTTTTAATTAAAAATGCAAAATAGAATGTATTGAAGAAAAATTATTTATTACATTTATTCAGAAAAGAAAATTAAATGAAATCAAAAGATCACTGTTATTAAACGGCATAGAAAAATTAAGAAAATAACACTTTTTCTGTCAGTGTTTTATGAGCTGGAGAAAGTCAATTTGATAAACCCTTCTGCAAATATGATTCTTATGTAGTTAAAAATACAATTTCTTATAATTTTTTGGTTTTTTTTTTCACAACAATGAAATGATGATTTACTTGATATGCATTTGAAATGAAGTAAATAATAAAACTGATGAAGTTTTATATCTGATACTCCCGATCTTTTCTTCTCTAGATATTCTAACTATATGTACATATATTCTTGGCAATGATTGAACAGTGTGGTCTTATTCGTTAGCTATCTCAAAATAGCAGTATAGAGTATAGTATATTTTAAACGGCGCCAGATGAGCACTTTCATGCATCATAAGTTGTGTAAAAGAAAAGTGATGATTGATCTTTCCATCACATGAATTATAATTTACACTCTTTGAATTGAAAATTTTGCATGATTTTGTTTAACATTAATTTAATGGCTATAATGTTGCTATGAAAGTATTATAAATGTCATCTTAGTTGACAGCAATACAACTACTTGAAGTTAAATATGTTAATTATATGTAAATTAAACTAATTAAAAAAAAAAAAAAAAGAAATTTATTTTCATTTTTTTTTTATACGATATATTAAATAATTAAAGTTTATTAGTAAACATTAAATCATTCTATTGTCAAAAAACATTTGAATAATATATTCAGTATAGTAATCACAAATAAAAACCGTCAATCAATCAAAAAAATTTATGTCAAAATTTTCAACACAATCTTATGCAAGATCAACATCAACACAATGAACTAATAAACAATATAATAATAAATATATGACCTGTGCTATAAAACCAAACTGTGTAACATGATCTGTTCGTTGAATATCAAAAAAAGAACAAACAAAAAAAACAAAAACAAAATACAAGACTAAGAAGGTTATAAATCAACGTTATGTAAAAATTATGTATAAACAATTTTTATTGCAAAAAGGTCACAATAAACAATGATTTGTGTTGGTTAAAGTTTTCAATTTTAAATTATTAACTGACCACATATTGAATATTATTTCGAAACATTATTTATGTACATACATATGTATGTATGTATAGAAAAAATATTCAGTTTTTGTACAGTCTTTTATTTCTATTATAAAAGACTTGTTACTCAAGCAATGTTGTCAACACAAATCAAAAAATTAATTTCCTTTTGTTTATTTTATTTTTGTTTTGTATTCAGTACGATAAGTTAATACATACAAAACTTAATCACATAAAAATGGTAGTGTATTAAACACTGTTTAAATGAACACTAAATGCATAATAAATACGCGATTTAAAAAAAAAAATAAAAAAAAATTGTAAACATTATTGGAATGTAAACATTAATTATTTATACGTAAATATTCATTAAATTTGAGTAATAATTCGTATACTTACCATAATTCAATTAGAAATGATGACTTTTATTTTTTACGTTTTTGCCAAATTAGCTCAGAAATATTGTATTACGTTAAAGTTGTAAGAGAACGAATGTGTGTACGTAAATTTATATAAAAAATATAAATATATATAAAATTAAATATTATAAAAGACATAACATGGCTATCAAATCCAAGAAAACAAAAACCCAATGTTCAAGTATTACACAAATATTTTATTAAATGATACAATAAACTATACAAACTGCAAGTTTAATTTTATTCATTTGTTTCTAAGTTTTAATTAAAATGTTACGAAAATATGCTGTGATTTATTTACTAAATAATTTTAATTTTATGCTGTACAGTTTAGAAATCATTCTACTTTTAAAAAAATTAAAAGTTTTATATTGAGTTTATGCTTTCTAGATTAACTTTACTGTTAAATCTAAGTTTGTTATTTTGTTAAATGAATGCATTAAATAAAAATCAATCTCTTCGAAGAAAAAAAAAAAAAATTCATTTGTAAATAAATTAAAATAATCCATTTATCAATGTTTTAATCAGGAAAAACATTAAATACAATGAATATTGCAAATTCATTTATTATGTTTATATGGCTTAATTATTCACCGTCATTAAATCAAATTATTCATTACTTATTAAAATACAGTGATTAACTAGAAAATTGTGAAGAAAATAAAAAATAAACAAAATAGGATATCCTTTTCCTTCATGAAAAGAAAAACATAAAAACAAAATTAACTTTAAGAAAATGTAAGTCGACGCGTTGTAAAAAATTCATTTGAACCTATTACAAAAAAATACGTTACTATACAATAGAAAAATTCAGTTTGTAACAATTTTTTATTCAAAATGAAGCTAGGGCATTTTTTGCATAAACTTTCTTTGAATACATAAGAAAAAATTTTGAAAAAAAAATTTTTCAGATTTTTTCACAAATAATAGGATGAATATATGAACATTACATTCCAATTAAGAATTTTAAAATTTTTCTTGAATGAACTTCGTTTTTTCTTAAACGAAACTTAGAAGAAAATCCTTTATAAAGAAAAGTTTTTCTGTGATTTTGGTGTTCGTAAGATTTTGATTTTAATAATAATATTTCAGATAAAATATCAACATTCAACTTGATCGGAAAAACATTTCTTTTTATTATTTTGATATTCATTTTATTTTGTATTAAATGTGGAATATTTAATAATTCAAAGTATTTCTAAAGGATGCAAAATAATTTATATATTTTTTACTTATAGTGAAATGGGATTATTTTCATTTTATTTGGGTGCATAAAAAATCCAAATGGTTTATAAATTGATATGTGTTGTATATAATATACAGCTAAAAATTGCAACAAAAAATTACAATTAATTGAGGCAATAAAATAATATGATAATGTATTTGAATTTTCCGATAAATGCTGTTAAATAAGATAAAAAAAAGAGTTTAATACAAGAGATTTGAAAATTTTATTTAAATTGGAGACAAGTAAAAAAAAATTGCTTGTAAACCATAATGAATACACATTTTGGACATAATCCAGCTTACTTTGTACGAAATTGTACCATAAAATTTTAAATTCTCATCATGTTTGCGAAAATTCATAACATCGTTTGAAAATATTTTTAATATTTTCATCAACATTTTATTCTCACAGATATTAAATATTTTTATTTGAATTTAAAAAAAAATACATCCGATTCAAGTAAATTCAAAAGGAAATAAATTTTATTCAGAAATAAAAGAAATGGAAAACATTTAAATATGTATTTCCATTTTTCTTATGCGTTATGTTATTAAAAATATTTATATTCAGGATGATAAAATTTCAAAAGAAAACGATAAAATCAATTGTACAGATATTGGTGGAGTTTCAACAAAATAACAATTTTAAATTGTAAATAAAATCGTAAAATAAATAAAATTTTAAATCGGTTTTTATTAGTTATCAAACTTCTGATACATATATTTATGTGTATATGGGCACCACGGTCATGTATTTTACATACATACATATGTATAAATAAATTGTTCAATTACATGATAAATTATGAAATTTATACATAGTTCAGAATATTAAATTAAAGTATAATGTAAACATTGAATATTGTATATGTATTTATGCATTGTCTGTCTATATGCTGCTTATATTGATATCATCAATAAAATCGATTTGTGGTTTAATTGATTGGAAAATATTGTTATTTTTAAACTTCGCAGACATATTGATGATTAACAAACAATAATATAACATAAAAAGGGGAGAATATAAATTTTAAAATTTAAATTGTTGTAAAAATCAAAACACTCATATAAAAAATAGATTTTTTAAAAGAAAGTAATACAAATTATTTGAATAAAATACAAAATATCATAAATCTGAATTATTATTAGATGAAAACAAAAGAAAGGAAATAATTAGATTGACCAAATGATGTTCATTAGTTATTTTTGAAAAAGATTTAAATCGATTATCTGAAATTCTATATATATAATTCATTAATTACGTTTGTATTCGATATTGAAAACTGATTCTTGTAATAATTACTTCTAATCCCTTTTAAGAACATACATATGTATGTATGTATAATAATCACATAGGTTTGTTCACATGCGTATGTACATACAAACATTGTACATTTACAATTTTGTTATAAAGTAATTTCAAATAATGACTATTTCTTAATCTTCTGTGCAATTATCTATGTAACAACACTAATGCAAGTGTCTTAATTAAAATCACGTTTACATTAAAGTAAGATAATTAAATGATATTGTATTGTTACATAAGCTGTACTAATTAAAATTATTTAAAAAGGAGAAACAGATAAAGTTACATACATATTATTTTCCAATAAAATTATATCCTTTGTTCATTTTTAGTCTTCTTACTCTTGTATTCAAAATGTTAAAGTAAAAACATACTTTATATGTACACATAATTTTTGTAATTCTAAAAACAGTTTAAATCAATTTTAACAGTTAAAAATAATTTTATATGTTTATAATACAAAAATTTAATTTCCTTTCAATTTATTTAAAAAAATAATAATAATTAGTATGTTTCTAAGATAATTCATTAGCATTTTGAATGTGCATTTAATTATACAAAACTAGAAGTGTGAATTATATGAAATAAGCATTATGGTATGATATATGTCTATTCACTTTAAAAGGAAAACCTAATAAATTATGTAGACATAATGGATGTAATGCAGCAAATGAACATGCATTTTCAATTGTAAGTCATTTTCAAACTTCTGTAATTTCATAAAGAGATGTATCATGTATCATGTGTGTAATTATTAATTACACATATTATATTTGTCATTGCATGCACATATTGTCTACTTGCATGTACCATACAGATTGGAGTGTGTACAAATGTATGTGTACATAAATTTAATGTGCATTCAATGTTTGCAATATTTATCTATCTAAATATATGTACGTACATATCCATTTGAAGTTGAATGTGTAGGTGCTTTCTGACACACGGTTCTTCAAGCAGAAATAATTGTCATTAAATAGTCGGTGTATTATTCATTGTCATAACTATGAATTTCATTATTATTTTTTTCGTTCACTATTCGTATTTGTAGGGCAATAAGCGCTTATAAGAAATTATTTTGTTCATTTTTAAAATATATTCTAAAACTCCATATACACGTATGCACATATTTGGTGAACCTTGACTGTAGTGAATTTGTATAAACTGAAAAGAATACAAAATTTGAAAATTTCATTTCATTAATTTAAATATCTTTAAATTTTTCTTAAAATTTTCTTGTGAAAACATACTCGTAAGAACTTTAATATCCTTTTAAATCCATAATCGCACCTTCATTTTACTTGTTTTTATTTAAGCTTGGAGAAAAAATAAAAGAAGACGAAGAAAAAAAAATACAATAACATCTCACCTTTTGTTTAATACCAGTCACTTTCTTGAATATTTTACAATTAAATAGAAAAACTGTTCAAGATATTTTTATACATTTCCTGTTTTTCTTCGGAGTTGACTTCAATTTTTAAATGTATGTAAACGCATTGTCGAATATGTTTAATGCAGTGCACACATATGTCTCGCACTATACAAATAATAGCGATTTTGTCAATAGCTTTTAAATTCTTTTGTTTGATTTGCAATTTAAATATAATAATCACATATTCACATATGTATGTACGGTACATCATGTACGTATATGTATGTTTTCCAAATACATATGATTTTTAAAAAATAAAATAAATAAATTGGAAGAAATTTATGTTTGAAGTATTTGTATTTAGTAAATAACAATTGAATGAAAGAAAAATTGCGTTAAGTAAAAAGTGGAAAATAAAAATAAAAAAGTAACGAGAATTTTCCTTTTTTCAGTATAAGGAAGTTCTTATAATCATAAGAGATGCACATGTCTGAAAGAATGCAAGTGTAAGATGCTTTCGAAATAAATCCTTATACCTACAAAAAAAAAAAAAAATTAATTTCTCCAGAATTATGTACACTCTTTATAAGTAAATAATTGCATCATATTATCTTAAGCATTTGGCTAATTTTCATAATACATGTAATTTTACGCTATACAGAATTCACAATTCTAAAGTGAATGAACTTTTGAACATTTTATGATTTTATTTATGTTACATATTATTAAATAAATGATTTATTTACAAATTAATCAGTTAATTTTGTATGTACTTGTAATCTAAAGCTGTAATTACAATAATAATTATTTTTAAGAAAATTGTTTGTATCTTTTATCTAAAGAAAGTATGTAGTCTTGAATATTTTTATTAATTTTTCTGTTTTTTTTATAAATATGTACAAATAAATTTATACGTTCTAAATCCGAAAATTGTTTGAATGGTTCATCATATCCCGTTAACCCAATTGGTGTTACATCACATTCAATAATATTTTCCTAAATATTTGTACGTTCTAGATTGGTTCTAGTGTAAATATTTAATGACACATTTTTTTCTCCTAATTTAATTTTTTTTTTTTTTTTTTTACAGACACTTTATAATTGATTTATTAAATATGTAAAAACAAAGAAAAATATTAATTACTTAACTCATGAATGATGAAAATAAAAACAACTTGAATCCTTAAATCAAATCTTTAAAAACACTTTTACATCATGTTTTATTAAAACACATCATTTACATACATGTTAAGGATGAATACTGAAAATCTGGATCCTGCAAACCTGAATCTTATACAAACACAAATCAAAATGATATCATTATATTTACAACTCTTATATTTTATTATAACATTTTAAATACTATATATTATATTATGTATATGTATGAAATCAGTCATCTAAAAGAATTTTGAGTACATACCGGGTTTAGATATATTATGATATTACAAATTCACTTAACATGTGCACGCATTTAAAAATATATTTAAATTACACATACATATAAATTTGTTTTCCTGAAAATACATGTACATATATAGCATATAGTCGTGACATTTTATAATATTATGCATTTATTTATATATTGTTCGCTATAATACCTCTAAGATAATATCCTCTTTTTTATTTTTATTTATATGGTATAATTGCAATCAAATATACACATTGCAAAATTCTTAAAATAAATGAATAAAATAAAAAAAAATTAATGCACGCACACATTTACTCACATTACTGATGTATACAATAAGTATCTATGGGCATGAACATGACAAGCTTTTAACCCAATGTTTTTAATTACATATTTTCCTGTACAAATAATTTTTCATGTATATCAGAAAGTAACCTATGTACGTAGTTGCAATCTATGAATTTACATACTTATACACACGATACATACGTAAATTAAATATCGTGTATTGCACCTACATATACACGCCCGTTAGTTTAAAAAATATTTTGTTGTGTGAATGATATTGTTACATGAGAAGAGGTACTTCAGACTAGGTGGTTAACATGAAAAGGGATTTTTTTTTTAAAAAAATCAAATGTCTGTCTTCTCTGTACACCAACATAAACATGAATAAAATCAGGTGGATGAACGAAAATAATGGCAGAAAAAAAAACAAAATTAAAAATAAGATAAAAGTTGTTTGTATCTATATATAGTATATCTGTAATGAAATACACAAACATAATCCTGGGAATATTTTATATGTACATAAAAATATGAATGATATTTTTTTTTTTTTAAAAAAAACTTCATATTTCATATTGTAAATAAAAATACAAAAATATACATTTAATAAAATGAACAAATTAAATAGAGGTTTATAAGTTTTTGAAATAAATTTTCAGAAAATCAACAACAACGAAGGATTTATTAAAGAATTTTATAAAAAGTGGTAATAATTTAACGAAAACATTTTTAATGAATTTTCTAAGCAAATTTGAATTTTTTGGAATTATCTCTAAAAATTGTCACAATTAAATATGAAAAGGAGTTTTTGAACTCAGTGTTACTTATTCAAGCTGTAAAATTATTTCTCTGTTTTAGTAATTTATGTGATTTCAATGATCCATAAATTAATTTATAATTTGTGAAATTTTATACCAGTTTTTTAGCTCTTAAACAACTAGACTAATTTTTTGAAATCTTCATATTTTTGAATTACATACATACATATAAAGGATGTCTCAGAGTAAATGTTTTAAAATGGGTCTATCGTGCAGTTCAGAGTTTTTCTAGTTAAAAATCGTTCTAGACCCTCTTCCCCTAAAAGGGCATTGAACATTTTCGATTGACTGTAGTACACCTTGTATATGTATTTATATTTAAATAAAAATTTAATTAATTGCATTATTAATTTTTATTTTTAAAATGTCAACCTTCATTTAATTTTTTTACGTATTAAGTTCAAATTAAATATGAAACGTAAGAGACGATTTTCATTTAATATTTTAATAAATTGATGCTTAAAATTTTTTAATAAAAATTTTTTAATTTATTCGTAATGCACATTCACTTTAAAAATTAATGCACATCCACTTTAAAAGTATATTGTACATTTAAATGAAAAACGAAATGCATTGTAAAAATTGTTTAAAAATTTACATAGCTATATGAGTCTCAAAATATGAAAATTGCAGCATCATTTATGAGATTGGCAGATATTTCTATATAAATCGAAATGAATTGAAAGCCTTTTTATGTATCATGCAATTTTTATAATACCTATTATGTTATATAGTTTGAGTAAATCAAAATTAACGAGATGATAAAGTTCTATTCATTTCACACCTACTTGAACGCATACCTAAATATACCTATTGAATGAATTTTAGTTAATTTCATTATTGAAATGAACATATAAAATCAATAATCAATAAAATTGAATTAAAATATTATACGTTATGAAGGATTTGAACATAATATATTACTGATTGTATTCATTTATGACTTTAAATAAATCTTTTGTTATACCTTCCTTTTACTTCAATAATAAAGAATAATTTGAATTGAAGCTAATTCATGATTTAATGAACCCTTCATAGAGATTGTAGTGCATACTTTTAAACATTACGGCATCTACCTTATTTATTTAATTTTTTACTTATTTTTTTTTCTTCTTCATTTAACTAAATTACATTTTTTCAATCAACTTTTAACGGCAAAAATAAATAAAAGATAATATTCTTTGTAAAAAAAAAAAACATTAAAAAAATTATTATTTCTGAAGCTTAATATTTCTTATACCGGAAAAAAGATAAAACATAAATGAAAAATTTAAATTGCAACAAATATGGTCTTATCTTTTTAATTTTTCTTCCGACTTATTCAACATGAAAATAAAATTTTTAATATGGAAATAAATATTTATTGCTTTGTCAGAAAATTAAAATTTGATAAAAATTAAATGTAATCCAATACACATGAGATTTTTGTATTATTGAATTTTTCTAATATATCGAATGCAACCTAAAATTAGTATAAAAGAATATAATCTCAGGGAAGGTTTTCATAGTCAACAGTTTGGTTGAGTTAAGAACAATTAAGTGTTTCAAAGAAAATTTTTACTTACACCAAGGTAAGAAATTTAACTTGTACTATTCGAAAAAATAAATTTTTGTCTTTATTTACATAATAAGAAATTTTATTTCAAATTTTAGAATAATCAAAATGCAACTCAAAAAAGCTTTATTCGTTGTTTTGGCTATTACTTTGGGACTATTTGCAAATTTAAGTGCCGCTGATGAACACATCTGTACCGGTGAAAATTGCAAAAGTTGTTTTGGTCAATAATAATTTGAATTGATTACGTCATGAATATTGTTTATATTACTAAGGGATGAAAAAAATTGTAAACATGTTTGTAATAAGGCCTTAATTATAATCATATAAAACTAATGAAAATGTTTTAATTTTTATCCTAAATTTTATTGTACTTTCTATATTTGTGATACTGATATAATTCTAAACCTATTCGTATTTTTCACTTTCATAAAAGTTAGTACTCCCGTTTTGTGTGAAAATGTGTCATATTTTGAAATGTCCTACGTTGTTTTCCAGAAAATTATTTTCAACGCTCTAGTAACAAAAGAACATGTTTATATAAGTTTGATAGAAATCTACTAATTGAAAAATGTTCACGCAGACGTTTTTCAAATTTCAAAATCGATTCAAAAAAAAAAAAAAAAACAATTGTTCACATACAATTTTGAATAAATTTAAAAATAAAATTTTTGGAAAAATCATTTTATATTGTTTAATTACATAAAATTCTTTCGTAAACCATTACTCGTTGGTTTTATAAATTAATTTATCCTTTTTTTTTTTTATACTTGTACTATACACACATGTATAAAAATTTCTTCCTTTGATTTTCCATATACGAGTATAAGTATATATAAACGAGTGCAACAAGTACTCTACTCTGTATATATCGTACACTGTACGCACATGTTTGTACGTAAACATGTCGGTATAATCCTTTGTACTGACATGTATTTTTTGTATTTTCCTTTATTTTATTTTGATAACTTCTCAAAAACATGAAATTAAAATTTCAAGTCATCTGTTAATTATTGTGTAAGTATAGAAAATATATTTAAAGTAATCTACTTCCTTTTTTAACAAAATGTTTGCTACGTACACACTTAACTTATTTATTATTCACTATTATATGTATTTATTTTATAATTGCAGTATCATATTTTATGCAATTTGTAAATAAAATTGATATTACACAAATGAAATGCATGTACATAGCAAGTAGTACACTTTATAACATCAAAGCGTACCCTCAACCATTAACGTATTTTTTTTTTTATATTTTAAATGTATTCAATTCATATTAATTACAATTTACAAAAAGAAATGAGTACTATCATACATGAGATCCCTGAGTTCCCTTATTGAAATGAAAATATTAAATGAATGAAAAAAAAAACATCGGGATTTAAAATTAATTTTTTTTTTACATTTTATTTATTTTTAATTGATAATTTCTTAAATCATTTCAAATTTTATTTTAGTTTTACCATCAAATTAATTCACAAATACACTATAAGAGAAAATTTTAGTTTTACATAGTACTTGGCTAAATTTTCAATTTTATTTAGAATTTCATTTGTATATACCTAACCAGCATTTTTATTTTTCACTTTTTCTTCCTAATAATTGATATCATTGAGAAAAAGTTTTAAAAGAAAAACGAAAAATTTCGAGAACAAAGTCAAATAAAAACTAAAGAAAGTCAAAGTGAAATATAAAAACTTATAAGTATTTAGACAAAAAGAAAATCAACATAAAATCAAAAGGAAAAACTAATAAGGAAAAGAAAAATCTGAATGAAATATTTGTTATGTTGAAGATCAAGGTTTTTTTCTTTCTGTGTTTTTGTTTTTGATGTTTTTATTTACTTTTTATCAGACATAAATGTAAATATGATGAAGTTGGACAAAGAATTTCTAGAACTTTTATGCATACATATGTATGCATGTAGTTTTCCAATGTAGTGTAGAGACAAAAAGGAAAATAAAAGTAAATATTAAAAAAAAAAAAAAAGAAAATTCAAATAAATAAAAGTTTTTCTTATTGTTTTCATTTTTTACTTCGTTTATGTTTGTATATTTGTTTAATAAAAAAATTTTTTTGCTATGAAAAGGACATCAATTGTGAACTGTTTACACAGAACAAAAAAAAAAAAAAAACGTTCTAAGAAATCTTTTTCATTTTGCTAAAAAGAAAAATGAATACAATTGTATTTTAAATAATAAAATCATGTACTTTAATTCCTGTTATTTTATATTGTTATCTTTTTTATTTCATTTAAGATTATAACTTTTAATAGGATGAAAAGATATTATGTAATTAATTTTTCGATTTCTATTGAAAAAACATTGAAAATACTGAAAATTCATTTTCATGTCTTCTAATTTAAACTTTTAAATAAAACTTAGCAACTTTTTCAAATTAATACTTTTTTATTTTATTTTAATTTTATTTTATTTTATTTATTTTGTATTCAATAGTATTCCGTTTTATTTAAATTTATAAAAATCGAAAATTTTTAAAATCAAACTTTTCAATTCAAATATTTTTATTAATTACTTGAAATCGTATTTTTGCAATCAAAAAGATTTTCTTAAAAATGTGCAAATTGTTTTTTTTTTTTTTTTTTGATGTTGGAAAAAAAATTTTTTTGAAGATAAAAAATATAATTCTTTGAAATTCACATTATAAAAACATGTACAATAAAGAATTCATAAAAGAAAATTCTATACATTTTGTTTAAATTTTCATTGTACTTATGCATACATGTATGTGTCTTTCATGAATAAAAAAAAATTGTTCTTGTTTATGAATTTTGAATAAACATAAATTTTTTTTTTACCTACATCCGTTTTTTTAGAGGATTTATATCCTCTAAAAAGTTTTCTTGTTTGTAATTATGAAGTAAGATACGATGTACATATCTTGGAAAGATACATTCATACGTATTATGTACAATATGGTATCAGAAGATCCATGTACATATCTATTTTAATATATAATTCTTTACCTTTTATTCTTGAAATTCTGACACAATTGTAATAATTTACATACATACATTGGTAGATATTTTATTTTTAATGCAACTGATTCACTGATGCATTTAAATACAATAAATTTTAGTTAGCTGCACTGGCAAGATACTTTACATGTATCTTTTGTTGGACTTGTAATAATACGTGTTATATCAAGGTAAAGAAAAGGTATTTTCATAGGAATTCGGTCGCCTATAAAGAGAACTAGATTAGATATAACGCAGATATTGTATTTTAATAATAAAGAATAATTGAAATATATTTTTGTATTTTGCTTATGTTAAAAATGAATTTTACTGTATCTGTTTTTGAGGTTTTTTTTTTGCATTTTTCTTCTTAACATTCCATTTTTATTTTTTAAAAGAAAACCAATAATTGATAAAATTTTATAAACATTTCCAAAAAGAAATTACCATAAATCGCTTAAATTTCCCACACTTTTAACTGTATAATGATGTACATACATACATAGTTGAAATTCAACATATCGTTCACATTATTTTCGTTGTTTACATATTTATTTATATATTTTTTGTTTTTTTTTAATGTTACGTGTGACATTTGTTAAATGAATTCGTTAACGTATTTCAATTAAATTCTTTCACATAATTGGACTATTTGTATTCTGTGCATTGTAATCATATTTTATCCAATGTTTTTAAATTTAATGTATAAAAGTCATAACTTTTAATTTTAAAGTGAGCGATTAAAATCAGATTTTGATTTGCTTGTGACATATTTTGCACTCTATTATATAGACATTCTGGAACAGTGCCAACTGCCAACATACATATTAGACATGTAAATCACATGTGCGTATGGTATGCAGCTTATTTAAACAGGAATTATTAAAAAACAAATTATGTCTCTTTCAATGAATACATAATTGATTTAGTTTAAAATACGTTTTTTCTTGGATTTGTTTATTAAAGCAATTTTTAAAAAAAATTTTTAATAGCCTCAATTATATCACACATACCGCATTTGTACGTGTGTCTAAAATTCATTAAAAAAATATTTTGATTGCCGTATTAATGCAATGTTATTATTATAATTTTATTTTTATTTTTTTTATTTTTTCTATACTCAAAGGTAAATGTCCTTCAAATGTTATTTTTGATTGATTATGTTATCCCTAGGGAGTGAAAGTAACATTAAACAGAATGTAATATAATCTAGGAGTGAAGGATGATTATTAAATTACGTCCACACAAAATTAGATAAAAGTTAAAATAATATATAATGAATATATTGATGTGTTTACGTTTTTATATCCTCATGTATTTATGTTATATTTCCAATTCACCCTTAGTAAAACCGTAAAACTATAAAATATTCAGAAATTTATGATTTCAAAATTTTTTGCAGCTGTTTAATGTTCGTATATTAAGGGATGGTGTTAATTTTTATGATAACGTCCATATGTACATTTCATATTGTATGTATCTATAACCATCTATAACTATTATATACATATATAAATAAGTCCGAATTCATTTTGCAAATATATAATATGTACATCTGAAACAGAAATTGATAACAAGTGGTCAAATTGTATAATATCAAATTTTATGGCTCTTGAATATAAAATAAAATAAGGGTAGGTAAAAATTTTTTTTAAAACAGTCAATAGAAACATAAAATGAAAACTCATAAAAATATTTATTATTTGCAAAACAAAAAATAAAGAAAAATGAAAAAAAAAAAAAATTGAATGCACAAGCCCAACTTCAATTTACATAATTTCATTATTATCCTACAGAATTTTTAAGAACAAAATTAAGAACAAAAAAAAAAATTAGTATATAAAATTTTTACAGACAAATTAAATTCATTTTTCATTATTTAGATAAAATTTAAATCCTATTACAGACATTTATAAAGAAATTCAACATATAAATTCAAATGCACATATGTATGCATCAAATAATAAAATATTTTCACAATTACACGTTATAGAGGCAAACATGTGTGTTCTCATCATACAAGAGTATTTATTTCCTTTTGCGTGAGCATTATGTGTTATGATATTTTCATATTTAGATTTTATAAAATGCTTTATGAAAGAAGTAATAAATCTCTCTATCAAAGTACATTTATGTACATATATATTTTCCATTGCACATACAAAATTATAAAATAAAAAAAATAAAAAAACACAAAAATATTGTACACAGAAACTCTTTGATATAGATACGTACTTTATACGTATGTACGTGCATTTAAAATATTGTGTATTTTATTTTTACAAAATTATTACATGTTTTACGATTGAAAAAGGAATAAATCGTGCTCTTATACGGTACGTATAACAAAACATAAACAATAACACAAAGTAACATTAAACATAAATGTATCATGTATAAGTATATATTATTTTCAAAAGTTGTAGATTGTAGAAAAATTGTAAAAATTGTTTTAATTTTCTATTAATTTCCAATACTTTGTTTATTGAAATAAACCACAATATCTGAACTAAAATCATGTATGTAGCATTTCTTATTTTTATTCATTTGAAAAACACTCATGTATTATTAATAAAATAAATCAAGTTAATAATAAATCAGATACAGTCAGGACAATGACATCATTAAGGAAATTCACAGATTCAAAATTTAATAATTTTTACAGATTTTATATAAAAGAAAATTAAAATATGATTTGTATATGAACTTTTTTTATCAAGTTGATTTTAATTTCAACCTTTGAAAAAAAGACATGTACTATAATTATTTTTAAATTGAGTTTTTTAACGGAAAAGAATCATTTTTGCGTTAGATATTGTTCACTTATGTTCATATTTCAATTGCATTGAGATACCTTTTAATTCCTTGACAAAGAGAATTTATATCCTTTTCATATTTCAATTTAAATAAATCCTTAGAATTATTTACTATTTATTTCTAATAATAAAATACTAGGTCAAGTGTTTTAAATAAAAAGTTAAACGAATGATTTACGACAAAAGATAGTACATGGCACTTTCTATTGAAAATACCTTCTGAAATGATTATACTATAATATTATAATATACAATTTTCATGTTAATATTTTCTCATATTTGTATAAGTGTAAATATAATTTTCTAATGGAAAATGTGGATTCACCACTTTTTTAATTAATTTTAATTACAAAAAAACGTGTAAATAAAAATGCATGCCATCTACGATGAACATTTCATAATGTATTACTTCCGTATATGGAGAAGACAATATAAGCACGCACGTGTACATTTTGTTTTCAAGGTTTTAATATTCAAAGTGTTTACAAAAGATTTTTATTTGGAACAGGCATAGGCACATTTTTCTATTTTCAAGATTAAAATCTAACGATAAACGAAATTTTCACTGATACAAATAAAAATCTTCGTTAAAATGTTCGTCATAGATGGTACATGCTCTGTACATATATTTTTGAATTTCAATTATAGTTTTTATAAATGTGCAAGATATCTTATGTGTACATTACACTTACAAAAGATGTATTTTTCAGAAAAATGGTTTAAAAAAAATCAAAATGAAAAAAATAAAAATGTTTCAATTAAAAATATTTTTAATTAAGAAAATAATGAATATAATTCAAAACGCGTTGTTATATGTAGAATCTGAAATTTGAAAAACTCTAAAATAAACATTTTATGAATTTGCTTATATTTGAAAAAAGGAAAAAAAATATATGTATACAAATATGGTAAAGTAAAAATAATTTTAAATGTAAATTTATGATTCTTATATGTATTTTAAATTTTATTTATAAATGAAGACAACTTAAAAATTTCAAATATAAAATAATTTCGATATGAAAAAGTAATTCCTAGTTTTATTTATGTATGTACTAACCATCATACATATGTATGTATGTGTGTATGTACATGAATACATATCTATGTGATTATGTGTACATTCATGTGTGTACATGCATGAATAAATATTTTTATGATTATACATACATGAATATAATGAAAAAGTTTTGTAATAAAATTAATGAATTCAAAATAAATCCTCTTTTTCAAATGCAATATAAAAACAACAAAATAATGTTTATCATATAACAAAGAGAAAGTAAATAAATGATGGTAGGATAGTTTTTGTATTTTTAGTATAGAGTAAAGAAAAATAGTGCAAATTTTCTATAACAACATTTTTTTTTTTATTATTATTATATATTAAATCAAAATATAAATTTTTATCTTTTACACAATATTTTTATTTCAAGTACAAGTAGTACATGCAATTCAATTAAAATTGTAATTTAATAAATTTATACATTTTCCTTTTTATCACACACTTTAAAAAATTATTACGTAAACTGCTAAAAAATTTAAAAACAAGAACAAAATAAAACATTTTAAAACTATATAAAAAGGTGCATAAATTTTAAATTGATATTAAATTAATGAAAACCATTGCTACTACATTTTGTACAACTTTTTAGTACGATATCAATGCACAGTACATATGTGTATCATATACATAAAAATCATGGTAAATTTTATCAACATTTTAGTAGCCTGTCGCTACTACTAATCGCTTTATGGTATGCATGTAGCCTATATAATTTGATAAAATATTAGTTTTATGTCATTTAGTTCAATTTAAATTTGCATAATATTAATCGAATATCATTTTGTATACATCTAACTCCTACCATTCAAATTGTTTATGTTGTACAAAATTTTCATTATTCAAAGCGTAAAAGGTATCCACGTAGAAGTACATATAAAATTTCAAATTCCCAAGCAAAATTTCCTGTATACTTGTAAAACTTAAAATAACGACAGTTATTGATGTAATGGCAATCTGATAACGTAAAGGTAATACAACGTTATAAATTTTGATTTTATTGCTAAAAGGAATGCGAACAACTACCAAATGGGTGTTAAACAGAACGCTACTGTAAATTAAATATCGATTTAATCATGTAATTTGAAACTATTCACTTATCTTACAGTTGAAATACATTTTTTTTTTTTGTTAATTAAAATGCCTATTAAAATTCTCATTTTAACGATTATTATTATTCAAAAGAAATAATTTTTTTTTAGTCGATTTTCTTCATGTACAAGTGATAAGTAGACAACTTCATTAATTGAAAAAATTTTATATTTACGTATGTATATAATCCATACCATGAGCGTATACCAACGCATACATTGGGGTTTAAATTGAGATATTTGTTAACACAGTAACATTTAGAATCATAATAAGAAATCATTATATGGATTTGTTTTCAAATACAGAGGGATTATTAGTATCAATTACAAAATTCAATTCAATACCAGCATAATTCATTTCTTTGGCAATTTAAATTATGTATAAGTCCTATAGCTCTAGACCTTAGATGAAATTTATCAAATTATGGTGTGTATACAATTATTACAAACAAGTTATTAAAATGCTATTTATAAAAGTATCTTCGATTTTGTTGTTATCACATACTGACGTTCTGAATTAACCCTGAATGTCATGTGAAAATACATTTAAAGGCATAAATAAAGGCATTCTACTTATTTTGATTTAATGAAAAAAAAAAGATATTTTCATTAGTTTGTTTTCTTTTTGAAAAATACGTTCTTTAAATTTCACTTGTGTCATTTTATCTATACGCTATCATTGAGTATATTAGAACACAATAAACCTTTTGTTTTATTTTATTTATTATTTTCTAAAATGGTACATGTGTATGAATTAAAATAATACAAAAGAATATGAATCATTCTTGGAATTTAACTAATTTGAAATTCAGATTATTTTATATTGTATTGTGTATTTTTAGTTGCCAAAATAAATGAAATCTTGTTTCTTGCCCTTCTTATAATTTTATTTATTTTTTATTATTTTTTTTTTTTGTCTTCGTTATTTTTGTAAAGCAAAGAACACGAAAATATTTCTGAAATTTTTTTCTTCATTTCACATTGCAAGTTAAAAAATGAAAAATGATGATAATATTTTAGGCAAAACAAAAATACATACATATATGTAATGTAACATCCAACAGACGAAATATCTAGACGTCGCCACCAAATAATTTTTGATTGATGTTAACTTGTAATTCACATACGTATGTGAACGTATAGAAAAAGTATACAAACGATACAAACGATATAAATTAAATGTATAACAGAAATTAAAAATTACACAAATTACACAAATTTTACTAATTCCTTTTAAATTTTAAAAAATTAAAAAAAAATTTATATGTATGTTTTCCAGACAATTTTTATTTCCTTCTAGAAATGGTAAACTACAATTAAGAACTTAAAATTTCACATCAAAAGATTTTCTAAAAGAAAAGACTTTCCTTAAATACATAGTATACGTACTTCAAACACAATATATGTATTGTTACGTTATCTTCTCTTTGTGCATTGTTCTTTTCTTCCATTATTTTTTTATTATTACTTAAAAATGAAAAATTTTGAATATTAAAAGTGAAAGTACACAAAAAAGTTTCTTATAAAGTGAAACAAATTTGTTATCCTTCCTTAATTTGCAATACAAAAAAAAAAAAAACAAAATTCTATTTTTTCTGAACCCCAAGTCTATAAAATATTGTATAAAAAGCAAATCAAAGGAAAACTGAATGCATTTACACATGTATGAAACCGTATTTTCAATATCATGGTCATAATCGAAAGTAAAAACAAAAGAAAATAAGACAAAAATTACTTGAAAGGATTTCTTATTCTTTACTTTATTTTAATTTAAATGTAAACTAAAAGTTAAAATCTAAACAAAAGGAAAAACAGAATACAAATTACAAATTTAAATAAAATACAACATCATCCTTCTGTACATAATCTAATGAGGAAAATGGAAAATGAGCTCCTTTAAATTGAAGACTTTGACTTTGAATACGTTTCGACTTTATGACGTTTATTTAATTCTACATACATATTTGAAAAAGAAAAAGAAAAGAAAAATAAAAACAAAATAAAATAGAACTACTTAAAGGAAAATGAATAAATTAAATTCAATTTATAAAGAAGCATTTAATTAAAACAAAATGCATTAACACTTGCATATACAAACGATTAAATAGATTCGGTTTTGTATACATATTCAGTATTTTTTGTCTCTTATTCAATGATTTTATTTGTTTTCAATTGCATTTATTGATTTTCATGAATATTTATGAAATTCATTTTATATTTTTATGCATACAAAAAAGGAAAATGTACAAATTACAATCACATATAAGTGCGCTTATGAAAATTCAGTTTACTTGTGTGTAAAGCCATAATAACAATTAACAAATTCATTAATATCAAAATTTAATTGATAGAATAACAAAAAAAAAAAAAAAGGAATACAAGAGAAAAATTTTAAAAATCATTTTTTAAATTTCAATTGAAAAAAAACACCAATTACAAGTATTCAATAATGATAAACTTTACAACCGGAAGCATTTAAAAAACAGTTCGTTAAAAAAAAAAAAAATTCAATTTATATTTTTATTGATTCACTTGAATTTCAAATAATTTAGTTTTCAACATTTTTATTTGGTTTTATGGCTTTAAAGTTAAATTCAAATAAAATTCAATCTTTACTAGAAAAAGTTTTATCGTCAAAAATATGTATATTAATTTGTGTACACAGCTTGAATCAAAATTTATAATCCTATTAAAACTATTTAAAATTAATTTTCAGATTATAAATAAAATATTTCATTATTTTATCCAAACTTTTAATTTAATAATTATTATACATATTACCAAAGCAGCATATACATAGGTAAATTATTGTCATATACCTATACATACATATGTGTATATATATATATGTATACATGGTCATATGTTAAATTTTACATCTATTTACTTGCAATAATAACATATAAATGCAAATTTAATGACACAATCTCTGTATTACAAGCGGTTCGTAATAAAAGATCTAATTGAAAACATATGTAAAATCGTATTTGTTTGTACGTTGTAAAATTTTAAAAATTTTTGATAAAATGTTCATATACATATATACGTAATGTATTTAAAATACGTACATAAATGTTTAATCGTATTATCCAAGAATTACTGGTTTTACAAATAAACTCCAAGCTAAAAATTTAAATATTTTCTTAGTACAGCGGAAACATCGGAAATTTAACGGAAAAATACAAAAATTTAATATCTGAAATTTTTTGAAAAATTTTTTAATCAAAGTCTCAAACCTTTACATTGCTTTTCAAAATTTTCGTACTTGTCAAACACTACAAATGTTTAGTGTATGAATTGATAGTAATGCAGTTCGAATTTTAATAATTTTATTTTGAATTTAAATAAAATTCCGTTACTATTTTATTAGAACAAAATTTTATTTTTCATATTTCAATATTGTTTCTTAATCATATTGACAAATTATTAGAATAAGTGAACTAATTCGATAAATAAAAATAAATTTTTTAATGAAAATTTTCAATTAAATTCTTAATATGTAACAAAATATTGAACAATAATATATGACAAAATTTATGTGATAATGAAAATGATATGTAGTATGTATGAGTAATTTTCTAAGAATAAAAAATATAATTCTATTACAATGAAAAATAAAATAAAAAAATAAAGGAAGAAAGTAAAAAAAATGCATATACAAAAATTAATAATTGATATTAAATGTAAGAAATACTAATGAAATTTAAAATACAAAATATTTTTCAAAATTTTGAATATTTCACTACATAAAAGTGTTTATAGAACTTAAAAAAAAGTCATTTACATTTAATAGCAAATTAAAATATAAAAAATATATTCTTTGTAATGAATAACTAGACTTATTTTCTTTTTTTAAATTTTGAAGATTTTTTTTCTTACTCGCTTTATGTTCTAAATAATTGATTTTATTTTTATTTCGTTTTCAATTTATCTAATTTTATTTTATTTAGTTTTATTTTTTTAATTTTTTTTTTAATTTATCAATTTCATGGATTACATCTACAAACACAGCACGATGGGAACAGGAACCAATCCATAAAAATACCCTTACAATCATTATCTGGATCATATGCAAGAAGACGATGCCATTTGTATTTTTGTTCACAGCCACAATCATTATTACATCTTCCGGTTTGAACCTTACTGCTTAAAAATTAAATATAAAAAATAAAAAAATTTTTGCAATTTTCAAATTCTTACATATTGTTATTTCATACAAAATACAAATACTTAATTGTATATTAAATACATACGTGCAAATTTCTTGATGAATTGCTTGTTCAAAATGTTGTGTATTAACAATGGCACGAATTTTTCCAGCTGAATTTGATGCCCAATATGGTGTTACAATTTCAACTTTTGATTCACATGCGTCAACTCTGAAATGAACAAAAAAGAAATGATCAGTTTTATGCAAAACACAATATAATTTAACTAACCTTCCTGTTCCACTTTCATTAGTATTTGTTCGATCATTTTTAGGTCTCTTATTGCCTTGACCTGCCGATCCTCCCACACCAGCACCACCTCGTCCTCCTCCTCCTCCTCCTCCACGGAAATTTCCACCTTGACGTTTCTTTCTTAATTTTCCAAAATATGTTTCACCAATTTCTGAATCTGGAGAAATTTCCAATTCCCCACCTCTTCCTGGTTTTGAGATCATATCAGGAACTCCTGGTATTTCAAAAGGATCAGGTTCATCTGTACTACGTCGACGTTTTTTACTAGTCGAATATCCACCTCCAGTTGTTTGCATTTCAAAATCGCCATACATTCGACGCATCAATGCTTTATTGTCATCAATGAATTTTTCTATTTTATCTCTAAAATAAAATAAGACAAAAACATATCATTATAAAATAAATCACAAATTTTTAAATGTTAAACATTTAAAAAAATCCAAAATCCAATTTACATTCCAATTAATTGTATAAAAATTTGCAAAATACTTGAGATGAAATAAAGTCAAGTAAATTTTACATATTTAGAAAATAAAAAAAATAATAATAATAATATAATAACTGACCCAAACAAATCACATGTTTACTAAAAATATTTACTTGAATGATCATTATACGCAGACATGTGGAGATTTGTACCACAAAATTTTATAAATCCCACATGTTGCAAAAAATAACAAAATCTCAATGTCAGATCCATATTTGATTTATTTATTTCGTATTCAATTTTTTTTTTCAATTTTTTTATTCGTTAATTTAAATGTTTATACGTTCATCATCATAAAATATGAATAAAAATTAGATAATAAAATAAATTTAAAAAAAAATACCAACAAGTAATGTTAATAATATTAGTAGAGTAGTGGAAAATTATTTATTTTACATACATATTTTCGATATTATAAATGTGATCAGAGATTGTTGATAATATCTCAAGTGATCATCAGAATTCATAAAAATTTGTATTTATGTACACATGCGAAAATTATGTATTTATACTGAATGAATGACAATTATACTGATTAATACTAAATACTGATTAAAATATTCGGATAATTGGATAAAAGCAAGGACAATTATTTCGTATGAAAGTAAAAAGACAAAAAAAAAACATAATAAAGAGAAAAATAATTTACAAAATGTTACGTAAACGCAACTCAAAAATGTATATTCTTATATCGAATAATTTATTTTTTTTTTTAATTTAATGTAATTGATTTTATTTATAAGGCAGAAAAAAAAACTTTTAAAAAATGTTGTAGTTTAAAAATAAAAATCCTATTTTTATTCAATCCGAAAATAACTTCCTTGAAAAATCCATAAAATTATATTTAACCCAAATTCGTTACTATTTCTTTCATTTATAATTTTTTATTGTTACAGCATGGTACCTTTTTTATAGCTTACTTTTGCAAAATTTTTGAAAAAAAAAAAAACCAATTAATTAAAATTTTAATATTATTTACTTTCATATTATTTAATTTTGCACCATCTCCATAATCTCCTCCGTTTTTTTCTTTTTCTTTTTTTTTTGTTTGTATTTATTAAACATTCAATTCAATTTATTTCTTTCATATTTCATGTTTTTTTATCTTTTGTGCTACATTATTATATTTATTTTTAGCTTTTATAAAACAAAGATTCACTTTTATTTATATTATACACCTAACATGATTTTTTTCATATGCATACGTTCATAGTACACACATATACATACATATGAATGCATTAGTAATCAACATAATAAAAAAATTATTCAGTTCATTTGCTGATTCACTTTTACTATCAGTATCATCATCATTATTGTTATATTAACAGCAACGGGGTTTCAACATTTTTGCTACATTAAAAGTTTCTTAACCTCTTTTATTATAAAACATGTTTAAAAAACCTGTACATAATGTAACGTTACGTGTCGGTGTATGTATGTTATGTAGGTACTCAAATGATCATCATTTATGAGTGATCACGAAGTGAAGAAGATCAAAATATGATGACGATCTCCATGAGAAGAAGAAAAAAAATCTTAACAAAACATCATCATCATTCAGTTAACATTTTTTTTTTTTTTTCAATTTTAATTTGCTCGTCAGGTGAGTTTGTTCTTAAACAGGTGTTATAAGTACACAAATACACAAATGTATATATAATCGCGTATAACAAGTTATACAATATTTTATATCTTTTTGCTTTAATTTTAATTCTTGTTTTTATTTACTTTTATTGTAAGCGCACAAATTAAATGAATGGACGATGTTATGTCATCATATCGTTCTTTTTTAAAAAAAAAAAAAACAATTTTTTCAACAATTTTATATTAATTGATTTTAATATGGAATTTTTTGTTTGATGTACCAATCTTCGAAATGATTTTTTTAATTTTTTTATTTTTGTTGCAATTTTAATTATAATTATTAATTGATAATAAAATAATTTCATTTACTAAATACTCCTAACATATGCGTACCATTCAAACATTCAATTAATAAAATTAATTAAAAATTAACATATTGTTAAAAACATAATTGAATTAACATATTGGAACTGTATAATCTTCAGAATGAATTGTGAACAACTCTACATGATATCTTTATAAAATGAATTTAACGCTTGTTATCTTATATCATCTTACAATACTGGTATATTGTAAAAAGTATTCAATAAAACTATTGAATACAAAATTCAATTTTATGTATGTATATAGTATGTGTATACTCAATTATTTTGGTTGTAAATTTTCATATTATAAAAATTTTGAAATGTTTATTGAATGTCATTAATTTTCTACTATTGTATCAGCAATAAAAAATATTATGACAAAATGATGTCTTAATATTTATCAAGAATAACATCTTATTTAAATGTACACACAATATAGTTGTAGTTTCACACAAAAAAAAACTTGTTATAAGGCGTATTGATCACACCATTTAATAAGCATACATAAGATCAAATAGAAAATTATTTCCATTAGAAAATTTGTATATGCTGATCATTAGAAAAATTTAAATTTTACTTTCAAATTTTAGAAATTTAAAAACAAAAAAAAATGTAGTTAATTGCTACTGAATATTCTTACATGGAGTAATGCTTTACAACAATGTATTATTTAAATTAAAGCTATTAAAAGTAGATTAAACGGGTGGCATAATGTACCAGTGTCATAATAAAAAAAAAATATTTCAAATTATTTTACATTCTATATTGTAATTTAAAATCTAATTAATTTCCTGTCTAGATAAATTTAATTAATGTGAACAATATATAATTACAAAACTTTAATTTTAAATTTTAATTTAATCTACATATTTATGTAATACATTCATAAGACAATGTAATATGTTAATTATTACATAAAATATATGTATTATCTAAAGAACAATTAAATTTTTATATAAAACAAAAACATAAAATCTTATTGTATGTAGACGTGTGCAAGAAAAACTCATAATTTTAATATTTATTAAATTTTATTTTTACATTGTTATTATACCAGATAATCATAAGTTTACATTTCCATAGAAATATATGGAATGCATTGTTCATGTAAATTATCTATATCATATTTATACTTACATTGGATAACTATTCCCAGCAGTGGGGCAAAATAATTGATGATAACGTTTAACACATGGCACACCCCTTATAATATCACCTCGTATATCTAAGCCTAATGCAACTGATAAAGCTGTCCACCATATCTAGAATTTGAATTGAACCAAATAAATAAATAAATAAGTTAATAAACATAAAAATAAAATCAAATAAAATTTTTTTTAATAAGGACAAATAAATTGGTATTAATATGTATATGCATATGGGGGACAATTGACATAGAATTTAAACGTACTTAGATACATAGAAGTACATGCATATTTAGAAATCTATTAGGCACACGTTCATTACAAATAGATTGTGTACGTTACATAAAACAAATAATATGATAAAGTATCTATTTTTTCTTAATTTAGATTTATTTTTATTTTATTGTAATTTTATTTTATTTTACCTTTTTTTATGTTTCTATTTCAAATTAGCTAAGAACAATAAATAAATATAAAAAATACAATAATAATAATCATACAGAGCTAGCAAATAATTATGTTATTAAATAACAAATACACTCAGTTATAATCATATTAAAATGAATGTTGCTGTACTATAAACGTGAATAATAAATAATTTAATCACGATTTAATCAGCATAAAAAATCCAATATATAACTTTTAAACGGTCTAATTGAATGTATGCATAACATTTTTTATGTAAAAAAAAAAAAAAAAACAAACAAATTAATTAATGTATGCAGAAGAAAAATATTAGAAAAATTAAAAATAGAAGAAAAAAAAAATGGAATTTGAAAATACATATTATAATAAATATAAACACGAGTATATTAATATTAGTGTGTATTTAAATAGAGTAATTAATTCTAAATTATTATGAAAATTATTTTAAAATTTTAATTGAGTATAAGTCATTATGTGTGTACTAGTCAATACACAAATATTCTTATATATACTTTCAGTTTGATTAGACATTAATGTTTATTAAATAAAAATTAAGAGCAAATAAATTCATATAAATTAAATTGTTCAAACACAAAAATTTTAATTATCAATAAAATTATGAATTAATATCCATAATTTTAAATTAATAAATAAAAATTATTTTAAAAACATTCGAATTAATTATTTCATACATAAAATGAAAAAAAAAAAATGAAAAATATGATTTCGAAAATTTTACTTATTTCATTTAAAATGAAAAAAAAAAAAAAATGCTAATAAATCTGGACTATAAATTATTACATTTTTTTTGCAATGAAGTAGAAAAGAAGTTATACTTGACAAAATATTACAAAATCTATTAACCGATGCAGGTAATAAAAAAAAATAAAAAGAACGATAGGTAGGTAATCTATACATAAGCTAATCATTAATGAGAACTGTCGATATAAATAAAAATTAGACATTGTAATCTGTAATCATTTAATACGTGATTTACCTGTGATATTTTATGTATTCTACTTTATTTTATATTAGTTTACATTTAGTTTTTTAAGAATAAGTTATCAATTGATCGGTCACCTGCAATGTACACATATAGTATACAGCATATAGATACATATGTGGTATTTGCCATTTAAATATTTAAAATATAAAGATTAGATAACTACATTTATGCACGCAAATGAACGCAAATGTGTGAGAAATAAAATTTATGTATGTAATCGTGATCAATTTAATTGAATTTTCTTGTACCATCAAATTGAAATCAATTAAAAAAGCATTCCATATTCTTGAAGAATTTTTACATCTTGAATACGTCAAAATGTATAGTAATAATGATATTTTGTATAATGAAAAATCGTTGTAATGTTATACATATTCAATTAGGTAATAATAATACGTACGTATGCAATATGCATTATGTATGTCAGTATGTATACGTATGTAACTTGCATAATTTAATGACGAGCAAAATAATAAATAAATGGCAAAAAAATGTGGAACGCTTCACGATTTTGCGTGTCATCCTTGCGCAGGGGCCATGCTAATCTTCTCTGTATCGTTCCAATTTTAGTATATGTTCTGCCGAAGCAAGAACAATTGATATATTTCATTAAACTTTATATATTAATCGTATATGTTATAATTTTCCATGAATTATATTCAACAAAAATTTTTCTTATATATTTTTTTCATAATATACTTAATATATCGATCTATTTTATTGATAATACAGTTCAAATAATAAAACCTTACAAATGTTATCCATGCAGAAAAGACAATTTTATTTACAATACATTAAATATTACATACGTATGTACATACATAATTTACATTTTATTGTAAATTAGTAATTATATTTAATTTAATATTTTAATTTCTTTTTGAATTTCAATTCAATAGCAGTGAATATAAAATTTATTTTCTACAAAATGAAATAAAATATACTATTCGAAATTTAGAAATTCGAAATGTGTAACGTAACAATGAAAATTTCAAAAATAAAATAATCGCAAACTGAATACAAGATTTCTGAATACAAGAAAAAAATAACGAAAATTTCACCTTTCTTTAAACAGATTTGTTTATATAGGAAATTCTCATGAATTTGCAAAACTGAAATGAATACAAAAATTAATTTTATTTCATTTTATTTTTGATTCAATGTTTTCATTCATTAATTCTATTTTTTGTTGTTTTCTTCTCTTTTTTTTTCTGCATTAAAAATCATAAACGAACGAATGTACTGGAATACATTGTTTATTTTATGCATTTTGATTGTTTTATTTTCAAACATTTTGAAAAGGTATGGTATTGACACGATGTACAATTAAACATTTTTAAAAATTCATACTAAATCATTGAATCATTTTTTTTACTAGATGTTATCCTACGTTTATCTACACTCAATATACAATTCACGTATTTTTCTAAAACAGAAAAAAAAAAGAAATTAATAAATAAAATAAAAGAAAACCGAAAAAAAAGTCAAATATGTATGATAAAGAGAATTTTATGTTTGTTTAATTTTTAAGCACTATATCACTTTCAATATACTGCTTTGTAATTTTTTTTTATTTTTTTGTGTATCTTTGTCAATTCTTTACAAAATAAAAATTTCATTTATTCCTGATTTGCATTATAATCAATCAATTGTAAAGCCGAATTTTATTTTGTTTTTTTTTTTTTTTTTTCATCAACAAAAAACATAAGAATAATTTAGCACTTTATACATTTATACCACGTTAAACGTGGTTACATGATTATGTGAGACATAGTTTTAAAAAATTTCAATTTCATGCAAAAAATCAATTTTTATATGTGACACACATAATACCCTCAGTACACATCCAGTGCGTATTCATTACTTGTCTGCACATAAAAAAGTACATTATCACATTATCATCAGTAATTACGTGTACTCGTATTAATACAACTAAATAGATTATGTGTAACACGTACACGTAATTCGATGATTAAGTATATTGTATTATTATTACAATGAAAATATTGTCAACATATTTTAAGACAGCAAAAAATTAAAATAAAAAATACAATAAAATAAATTGGACCAATTTTCACAAATTTTTTGTCCATTTTTCGATTTATTTAAAATTTTACTTTTCTGATTACACAATATGTCTGTGCTTATATTATGTGAACGACAGATGATAAAATTGTATGAAATACGTTCACAACCATTTAATTCTTATTTGTACTGTGACCAAATAATTCTCCTTGAAGAAAAAAAAAAAAAAATTATTTTTTGTTTAATAAGGTGCGTTTCATATTTATAACGCCACCCGAAAATTTTCGATATCTGGACTACCTTCAGTTCTAGGTAAGTACAATGTTTTACAAAAATAATAAGGGTTACAAGTACTGTTCAAAAAAATATATTTGCTCCCTTTCTACCGACAAATATTTTTTAGAGCAATGAAAATAAGATTTTTGCCTGTTTCATAATTATAACGCCATTTTTATTTTTATAAGAAATCTATTTCAAATTTTAATACATTCTAATCTTATGATTTCTAAAAGTAATTTTTATTAATCTAAAACTGCTCCCTTATTTAAAATCACATTAAAAATCCTTTTTTCATGCTTTTCATAAGGTTTGTGATAGTTTCGGCATCAATAGCATACTCCTCCCTGATTATAGCATTTTTAACTCCTCTGTGGTGTCGTATTATTTATATTTTTTCTGTATATTCGACCTACCAAAATTCCCCAGAGATTTTCGGTGGAATTGAGATCAGGTGAACACGCTGGCCAGTCTAAAAGTTCAATCGAATTCGATTGAAACCATGTTTTTGTTTCACGACTTACGTGAATGGGGCCTTATCCTGCTGAAATGTCCACTGAATTTCAGGATTTTGCTGGATTTTGCTGAATTAGGCTCATTTCAAGAATATTTGTATAATTTTCACTGTTCATTCTTGATGATGTGAACTGTAATTTCAAACAACTAGATGGAGAAAACGCACCCCAAAGCATAACACTTCCACCACCGAAATGCCTCTTTGAGAAGTATAGTAGGATTCCTTCTCAAACCCCTCCATTATGCTCGAAAACCATCTGGTCCATTCAAATTCCATTTTTTTTTTCATTTGAAAATATTATCTAATTTTTTTTTTGCTTTAAACTGTCTTGAACTTAACTCATGTTATAGAATTTATATTAGGTACTTACAGATTCCCAGTTTGTGTCCTATTTTGCCTTGCAAAATCCAACCTTTGCTTTTTATGAGTCTCAATCAAGCGAGGAGCACTTTTCATTCTTGCGTGCTGAATGTTTTCGGTGCGATTCAGCACGCTCCATATCGTCCATCGTGAAACATGTTCCAGTTAAACTCCTTATTTCATTCAAACTTTTGGTTGAATTGCTGGCTGCACGTGTTATTCTAGAAGCACTCCGGTTAACTAGTTTTGTTTTTCTTCCGGAACGTTTTATTTGGCCATAACCCTCCGGATTCCTTAAAAAATTTCGGACCAACCTATGGATTCGACCAATTTTTCTGGCGATTTCTCTAATGCCTATTTTTTCTTCCTTAAAGGCTAGAATTTTTCCTTTTTCTACATCTGAAAAACTTTTACCGCGCGGCATTATTTCACAAATATTAATTTTTCTCTTTTTCCGTTCAAAACCGAAACACTTTGAATACTAAAAACGTTCACTTGCATTAGTTTTATAAACTGGCGTTATAATTATGAAACAGGTAAAAATCTTATTTTTATTGCTCTAAAAAATATTTGTCGGTAGAAAGGGAGCAAATATATTTTTTTGAACAGTACTTGTAACCCTTATTATTTTTGTAAAACATTGTACTTACCTAGAACTGAAGGTAGTCCAGATATCGGAAATTTTCGGGTGGCGTTATAAATATGAAACGCACCTTATAAAAGATTTTGCCAAGTTAATTAATTGGCCTTTACCTCTTTTGTTAAACAAATTCAGAAGTAAAAAAAACATTCAATGTTTCTGATAAATGAATATTTTGCCAATTTTAATTTATTTTAGATTTACATATTTTTATTGATAAATGACGAATTGTCATGAAATAAATTTAAAAAATAAAAAATAAATAATTACTTTTTAACTACATGTGTACGTAATTGTAACAACTAATTGGCTCATATATTATGTATTAAGATTGTTATTTTTTTTTTTGGGATTATTTTTGCATTCACTTATCTTTTATCACGTACAATTTTCGTCAAAAACATTATTGTATAAAATAAGCACCTCTTTTTTTGTATTTGGTGAAAGGATGTGAAATTAATCTTGATTCATTGCACAAGGCACTCAACTTTCACTTGAAGGTTTTATGTGAATGGAATATTTAAAAAAAAATTTTTTTAAAAATAATAACAATTGCATAACACATATAAAACGAATCTTTGCAATAAAAAAGAAAATAAATACATGTAATATTGTTTTCTTAATCTAAAATTTGTATTTTAAATTTTTTGATATTATTTATTTTTAAAAAAAAAAATTATTATTTTTGTTTACCAAAAACAAATTTTTTTTTTTTTTAAATTATGAATAATTTTTATTAAATTTTAAAATAATTTATTACTATATAAAAGTTTGTTAAAATGAATATTTAAAATAATTCACTAACCCATATATAAATCATTTTAATATTTTCACGAACATTTCTGGTTTCAGTTAAAGCAAAATTAAAATATTATTTAAATTATATGAAAAAAAAAAAAAAAAAAATTAGAAGCAAATTAATGAACTCAACGAATGAAATCTTGTAATATTCTGTTCAAAATTTATTTCTTTTCAAATTTATTAATAATAAATATTCACAATTAAAATTTAAATTAATTTTAATTTTATTTATATGTATGTATGTATTTTTTATCAAATATTACATCCGGCGTGTGCCAAATATAAATTGAAATTAAATAAAAATTTTTTGGTTTTTCCAGATACATATAACTATAAATCGAACATGTATGTATAAAATGTAGAACAATTAATTAACAAAATAAATAAATTAATTAATATATGTATACACATTAGCATATAAAATGATTTTAGTTATTGTTGGTATTTTTGTTGTTGTACATTTTAACACGATGTCAATTTATAAATATTAATGTTCGGGCATCAATCCAAAAAAACATTTAATTCATAATTTATATGTATACATTTGAATTTGATTCGTCATGTTTATATACATTTTGTTTTATATTGATTATAATTTAAATAAAAATGATTATTATAAAATATATGATCTAGAATGAATAAATTTGTATATATCATTTAGTTTTTTTTTTTTTTTTTGGGATTCTAAATATGTACATTCATATGTATGTGTTGTATGTGAGAGTTATTAATTTTTTTGTTATATAAAAATTTCTTCCTTTTTTCTTCTCAATTTGAATTTATTGGATTGAAACTATATTACATTAGTTTACGTCACAATCAAACAGCACAATGCATGTGTAATGTAATACCACATTTCCATCACAGCAGGAAATTTCATTAAAAAAAAAGAAATTAATAAAAGAAAGATATTAAACATAAATACGTTAAGTATAGGAAATGTATAATTAAAATTAAAACGTGATTGGTAAATATTACACAAAACGAAAAATACATTTTATTTTGCAAGGAGAAAAATCAAAAAAGTTTCTCTACATCAAATAAAAATTAAATAAAATTTTTGTACAATAAAAAAACAAAACTGGTTCCTTAATTAATTATTATTATTATTATTATCAAGTTAAAATGGTGTACGTTTACATGTGTTATTATGCATTACAACAAGCATCAGGCTTACACATGGAAATTATTCACAAAAATATAAAAGAAAACAAAATACAAACAAATTAAAAGATCGATTCCTTTTTAATTGATATCCAAAAAATAATGATGGTCAATAATATATTTTCCAATGTTTTCCGTGAACGAAAAGAAAGATATATTGTATGTTGTTATACAGACATAAATTTTCTGATTCACGATCAATTTTAACACCACAAACATGATTACGGCATGATCATTGTGAAATTGTCAATATTCATAATTTTCCATGGAAGAAA
The DNA here is from genome assembly GCA_963971155.1 of Anthrax anthrax. Lineage (NCBI taxonomy): Eukaryota > Metazoa > Arthropoda > Insecta > Diptera > Bombyliidae > Anthrax > Anthrax anthrax. The sequence continues at coordinate 28,884,630 of OZ020119.1, forward strand.
AATCAAAAATAAATTCTTTCCTTTTTTTTTTTGTTTTGTTGAAAACTTACATATGCTATACCCGATACCACACCTTTTAAGGTAACGGAATGGTTATCATTCATTCAGTCAAAATTATCGCCAAAATAAAATGTAAGCGCATGTTTATGTACGACCTTTATATCTTTCAAACTGACGACTATATCATGTCATATAAATATGTACATATTAGCTTTTACGGTAAATTCAACAAAAAAACAGGAAAATATATTCAATGTATTCAATCAAATTCATGTATATAAAAAAAAGATATTGCTATTTAAGAAATAAAAAATTAACAGATACACACTGCGGTTTTAAATTTTGAGACCATCGCCCATAATTATTTTTCGTTTGTATTGTACGTAAAATTTTTAAAAAATCAACATATCAACATATCACAGTTCAAGTATGAATATTGAAAGTTTAATAACTGGTTCGAATATTTTTTTTCTTTACTTACACAAAAATAAGAAAAAGAAATTTTTTTTTTTATTTTTCATTCTTTCACTAAATAATTTATTTGTATGTACATACATCATTAATAAAAAAAAGTTGCATGCATGTATGTAATGGCTAACTGGAATTTGTGACTAATGAACGTTTTGAAGGACATAAACATTTTTTGTTTCTTTTATTTTATTTCTTTAGTTTTTGTAGATACATTACGTGCGTAAACGTTCGTAAACACAAATTACACCTAGTTTAGTTGAAGTAATCAGATATCATTTTTCTTTTTATTATTTTCTTGGTCAGTATGTCGGCGGCATGTATTGATCTTTTATTATATTTCTGAACTATTTTACATACGTGGCAATATCTTAATAACGATTAAGATGGACACTTAATTATTCGTAGCAATAACATTTAATTTACTTTAATTAAATGCTTAATTTTATTTTAAGATAAAAAATTACATCTTCATTGTTTTAATTTTTCATGTTAAATAATGGAAGTAAATAATTGTTGAAAATTTTGACTTCCTTTTATGTTTTTTTCTTTTATTGAGGAAAATTTATTTTCAACAATTACCTTAAATTTGACTAATATGCCTACATAAAAATGAATAAAATTCAGCATTTATGTAAATGATTAGTAAGTCATATTAAAATTAATATGATAAAATTTATATTTCTTGCCTAATGAATGAAGGCTAAAGTAATTTTAAATAATTTTTTTTTTTTTTTTTTGATAAATTAATTTGTTTTCTCATTTAAAAAGTAAATTGAAAAGACCGAATGCTATATTCAAGTGTAATAAATACTCAAGTAATAAATTCATAAAATATACTTCATTAAAATATTTATAATCTGATTTTAGATATGCAAATTATAATATTAATTATTAACCCAGTGGATTTGGAAGTTCTTGCATTTGGTATTTATGTATGTAGTAAACATTATGTAAAATTAATATTTGTATGAAATTTTGTTAAAAATTTCAATTACTCAATTTGAAGATGTGTGATCAATCATTACAAAAATGACAGAAAATAAAGTACTTGAAAGAAGAGTATACGTAAAGCGTACTCTTAATAGATACATACATATATGTATTTACCAACACTTGAATTATTTTGTTAATTTTTACCTTTAGTGTAGGTACATATATATATATATACCTATACATAGTTCATATACACCTGCATGCATTTATCATATTTCATATACATATGTACATGTAATTGCTCTGTCATATATGTATTTACTAATATGCACCATCATTTTGCTATAAATTTAAATAAAATATTGTACGATTATTATTATTATTATTACATACATACATATGTATATCGATACGATAATAATCTCAAGGTAGAAGATATATTAAATGTGTTACAACACTTTTAGATAGTGCAAAAATTATAATCAATTTGAAATTATATTTCATGTTGAATATGAATTATTATTTTAATTTTTTGTTATATACCTATACATACATATGTACATATGTAAGTACGTATTTGATATGATTTGTATATAGCGAAAATATTAAGTATAGATTTTAAGTTGTATATATGCATTTTTATAGACCATAATAAAAATAAATAAAAATCATTTGACAAAAATTTAATATTTTGTGAATGCAATTGCAATACAAAATCACGAAATTAGGTAACTCATGAAAACCTAAAATTAAATTGAGTTAAAATATTACTGCAATAATAATACCAATCATTATTATGATTTTCTGTTTCAATAAAATTCATTATAAGTAATACACTACACGATGAAGACGATTCAAACAGGCCATGTACATTCATAAATTCATATAAATATTAATATTGTGGGTATGATATATTATGTGTGCCTTTATTACAGTAAAATTATATGAGTAAACATAAATACATAAAATTCAAATGATTGTGGTTACATTTATGACTTATAATTTCAGTTCAAAATTTTAATTAAATCTTTTTATGGTTATGCAATTATTTATTGTTTTTCTTATTAAGATTTTAACTTTAAAAAAAAATGATACATTATGTGTACACTTTTTTTTAAATTATTTTTTTTTTTTTTAACTAAGTAAAATTTTGTTGATTGTGTATGTGTATGAATACGTATATAAATCTAACTTTTATTAAATTTTAAAAAAACAATTAAAATTCAAATAAAACGGTTAGAAAAAGAAATACGTTACATACAGTTTCATTTTATCCATAATAACAATTTTATGTTCTTTAATACCTTTTGCATATCATATAAAACAAATTAACTTAATTGACTTCCAGATTTGAAATCGTAAAATAATCTTTAAATCTTCAATGGTACATTACATATTTAAAGGTTAGTTATTATTTAAATGAAATATATATGACATTACGCGAATAAATGCAATATTAAAGAAGTCAATAAAAAGTACAAAATCTATTTGTCTAGATTTATTTCATATACCTATACATACATATGTACACGCGTAAATATGTGTACAGATTATTTAATTTAACCTTGATCTACATAACTATGGGAATAAATATAATAAAAATTACAAATATGATTTAAAAATGTTTTTAACTTTTTAATGACATTTTACTTATCATACATACTAAATCATTTTCATTGAGAAATAAATTAGTGAATACGCATGTTTGTTATTGTATACATAGTATCAAGTTTTCGTGAACTAGTACTTTTCATTTTTACAACCATGAATAAAAAATTGTTTGTAAAACTTTGTCATGGGGATAATGTTTGTTTTTTTTTTTAATTTTATGAATGGAATTCATTTTATTCTTGTATTTTTGAAAAAAATAAAATTATATTTTCATTTTTTAACGACAATTATAGGTAATGAACGTTGTACGTAATTACCTCTAAACGACAAAAATACGAAAAAATCATTAATTTATAAGAAAATTTTTTATCATGAAATTCATATTGTAACAGTAATGACTTTAAAGAACAACATAATTATTTCGTTTTTTTACATCGTCTTTAGACAAATTTCTTCTTTTTTTTAAAAAAAAGTCTACCTCTAATAAAAACATTCAATATTATTAAATCGAATTTTTACTCAAAATGTATGTCAATGTCAATGATGCTTTCAAATTTATCATCAACAGAAAATTTTCAAAAAATTAATGTTCGAATAGGAATAGGTAAGCAAATAATAATAAATTTTACAACAGCATAATAAGCATTTATAACGTAGGTACAAAATATCTATACGTATAAATTGAATCATAATCATCATTTTTTTATTTTTTTTATATCTTTTAAATGTCTCTATTTGCTTCGTTGTTAGAATATAAAAATAAACGTATCTTTTTGATTAAATGTTAATAATATTAACTGTAATGAATTATGATTTTATGGGTCTATACATCAATAACATGAAAGACAAACAGTGCTGATGATTTACAAGGGTTGAACAAAATGTTTTCTGAATATAAACAAATCGTGAATTTAAATTTAAAATAAAATTGATCAATCAATGCGAACAACACGTTAAATAATAATAATTAATAAAGTTGTCAATTCGTATAACGTTCCGATGAACCCTTGTCTTTGTTTCCATTGATTGTAAATGTGTACTCTCATTTGTATTCGAAAAAGAAATATATTTATTTAAAAATTATAGGTAATAGAAAGAATTATGTGCATATAATTATAAGCACGTTGTACATTATACATATATGTATGTATATAGATAGAAGTATACCTTCAATATTAATGATCGTTTTACCGGCCTTTAAATACCAAATTAGAGTTTTTGTAATAAAAACTTTTTTATTATACTAATAAACCATGCTTAAATAATTTGAATATTTATTATAATCATTAAATTGTTAAATAAATTAATCAAATTCAATATAATTTTAATACAAAAGGGATTTTTATACAATTATATTTTCTAGTTTTACTTATTTTCTTTTATTTTCCGAGAAATTGATATGACTAATAATAATTTAATCATACTGGAATATATCTACATAGTGTATACATCACTATCAGATATCGCTATATAAAATTATGTCATTAAACTTTGAATAATCTGTTTTTTATTATTATTACTGAAACAAATAATTAAAATTATTCTAATTTTTCATTCTTCACATCTATTATTTATCACATCAAGCAGGATCATGATTTATAACTGTGTTTAGTATGATTAATTAATTATTCAGGAATTATTTAAATTTCACTTTAAAAAAAATAATGTGACTGATCATGTCTTATAGTCTGTCTTTACGTACATATAGTTATGCATTCAAGCATAGAATTTGGCATGACTTTTCTCGATTATTAAGTTAATTTAAAAAAATATAATAAATTAAAAACAAATTAAATTGAAAGTTAAAATCATAATTTATGTGTCAACAATTTGTTTTTACTTTTAAAAAATTTAGTAAATGCATAATAAATTTTCATTTTTTGGCATATTAATGAATATGCAATTTTTTTCCAAAACAAAAAATTTTATAGATTTAATTGTCCTCCATATACATATGTATAGATGTAGAGATGTATGTCTGTGTGTATCTACATTTTATACAAGTATGTAAAAATAAATTATACTTACCGGTATTTGAACGAAAGTTCCATTATTAATTGTTGGATATGAAAATAATGGCACAACTGGAACTGTTCCGTTTTTTAAAAATATTGGACCTTGTATTGGTGTAACAGTTGGCAGTGATTTCCCTATACATATGAAAGAAAAAAATATATAATAAGAAATCGTTAAGATTTTTTTTTATTTTATTTTTAAAATACATTCATCATTGCTAACATCAGCATTATAATTTTTATATTAAAATTTATATACCTACATATATACACTGACGAAAATACAAAACCCAAAATGATTTGACAAAATGATAAAAATAAAAGGAAAATATATTGTTTAGCTACCAGTTTTACAGGAATGTCAAAAACCTTGAACTGCTTAAAAAAAATCTCATATTAGACAAAACTATGAATATATAGATAAATGGAAAGAAATGAACATTTAAAACCTTGAACTAACTTAACAACAAAAATATACACACACAAAAAGTAAATAATTAAAAGTTTAAACAAAATTCAAAAAAAAAAATAAAATTTAAAAAAAATTTTTTTTTTTGTTTTTAAATTTGGTATATTGCAATCAATATTTTATCAAATTGATATTTTTCATGAATTAATTCTTTCGTACAAATATTTTCTATTATTTTAAATTTAAATGCTTAATTACTCGAATATTTAAATTTAATCGAAAAAATTATGTATGATAGTTAAATAACTTACAAATTTTTTTAATAATTTTTAATTTACTTTTATTTTTAAGTTATTAGAAAACAAAATTAAAAAAATATATATATAGTCAAAAATTTGTGGTTTACCTTGAATAATTTGCTGTTTACTTTTTGTATTTCATATTTTGTTTTATCATTTTATTCAAAAACGTGAAATAAAATAATGAAAAGAAAAAATATTTTTTTTTTAAGAAATGTTAGAAAGCGTCAAATTATTTTTATCGTTCGATTTTAATTACATTAAAATTGGAATTTTACATGACTAATAAAAAAAATTTTTTTTAAATTATAATCAATAAGAAAAGCACAGTCAAAGAGAAAAATTTTACTATAATCTGTAAAAAACAAAAAAATGAAAAATTGCATGAGAGAGAACGACAGAATTAATGTTTTTTTCTATTAAATAGATAAATGTATAAAATGTAAATTTTCGAAATAATTAAAATAAAATTCAAACAATAGTACAGTTGAAAATTTATGAATTTCCCAATTATATGAAAAGAAATAAAAAACGCACATGATGCTTTTTTTGTGAAAATATAAAGATTTATTTTTTAATTTGTATGAAACGATATAAATCTGAAAAAATTCGCTGATTCATATATAATTTCAAATTACGATTATTATTTTTATAATTTAACTTAATTAAAAGCATCAGTAGAATTAAAATTTATTTCATAGCTAATAAATCATGATGTAAATATTTTATATGATATATCGTTATGATTTATTTATTAATTATCTATCAATCAATTAAAATTGTGTAGAATGAAGAAAAAATAATAATTAAAGGTAGGTATGTGGTTATATGATAATCGAAGAAATCTTATAAATTTAATTGTATATGAAATCAAGGTTTTTTTTTTTTTTAATTTTTTCCACTTTGGGAAAATTGATATGCAATCGCATCATGTACACAAAATGTAGTGAATTTTATTAATTAATAATCAATACACAATGCTCATGATTTATACATTTTTTCAAAAAAATATTCATTTTCTACAAATGTAAAGTATGTACAATGCACGTACTTAGACATGTCTTATTTAACAATGGTATATAGGCAATAATTTTTCAACTACATACATATGTACCTCAATACTATATAATTTATGATCAAAATGATGTAATCAATGTAGTATAATAAATTCAAGAGATCAAGTGAAATGTGACAAAAAATGACATTTTATACAGAATACAATATTCTTCAATAATAAAATTATTTTTATCGTATGAAAATCTTGATATTTTGTTCACGATCAATTTTATGCAATTACAAATTACAACTACTTGCGTTTAACAAGAGTATATAGCATATAAATATGGAAAATCAAAGTGAAACGGGTAAAATACTACATGTGACTGATATATTACTTCAAAGTGCAATATTGAATTATTTAAGTGCACATTATATTCAATGAATACAAGTATATATACACAGTATTTTTTTTTAAACTATATTGAATAAAAAATGCATGTAATGAGGTTTCTTAATGGATTATCTTTAAAAGTTTGTCATTTAGTGTATATAATTTCCTCAAATTTCACAAAGAAATAAAAAATTACATATCTTTATAATGATGTTAAAGACATGAAAATACATTGCATCTGTCGTATTTTACAAAGGTGTAAACATTATATTCAATTACAATCATTTATATTATTTTCTGACATTTTTTTTTAATCGTTTATTCTGTCACATTTTTAAATTTTCAAAATAATAATATATGTGTACATTACGTACATGCAGTACAACATGTATAGAAATATTTCCGGATAAATAAAATTTTCAATAGTTTATTACAACCACAATGGAGTGTCAAATCAAGTTGTTAATTGACTTGTTGTTGCGCTTGTTAATTTCTGGCACAACGATATTATGTTTTCATGTGTATGCACAACTACTGTTTGTTATATTTGTATATCGCATTACTGCGTTACATAGATAAATTACAGTGATATACATTAATGTTATGCGATAAAAATAAAATTATTTAATAAAGATTTTACTAAATGAATTAAATAAATAATATTATTTTAACTGCCTATGTAATTCACATCAATCAAAAAAACAAATTTTTTTTTGTAGTTTAAATTAAAAATTATTTTTAAAAATGACTGTAATTAATTTTATGTTTACATACGAGTATGTAGTGCAATACATACTAAAATTTAAAAGGTTTTAGGTACACAAATACAAAACCAATTTATGTAGAAAATCTGATTTATTTTTGTGTACATCTTTTAAATTCATTTTTTTAATTAGTACTATACGCCTCCAAAAATGTAATAAACATACGTGTCTACATAATAATATACATGTACAATTACCATGAAAAAATTTGTCGCGATATAATATCTTCAAATGCAATACTTTAAAAGAAAAAATCATGAACAAATTAGGAAAAAGAAATGTAGGCACACAAATAACAAAATTTTATGTTGGAAAAAAAAAACAAAACAAAACAAAATAAAAATTAGAATTACCATTGAATCATCAATTTCTATTCTTCCCACAACTCTTCGTAATTTGAAAAATAAAATTTTAAATAAAGTTGTATTTCATGCAAACGTGAGCAAAAAAGTCAACACTTTTGCACTTTTATTTATACCAATTTAGGTATTGTTTTAGATAAGAGTTGGATTCAATTTTACATACCTGTAGGATTTTCATCATCATCTTGATCATAATAATCATCATTTTCATCAGCATCATAATCTAAAACCGCATGAACTTGAGTCCTAGATCCTTGACCGGCTTGTACACGTGTAAATCCTGGTGGTCTGTGTGGATAACCATCATTGTCTGTTACAGTACCAGGTTCTTGATCGTTAGCGCCGTGATTTCCGGTATAACCATTGTTTATTGATGACGTTTGAGGACTACCTGATGATGTTTGTTGATTTGGTGGTTGTTGTGGTTGTTGCGGTTGATATGTTCTTGTCTGTGGGCCATAATTATTAAAATATTGTGGCGTCTGTTGTTGGACATTATTTCGTGTCGGTGGATTTCCATAACTTCCTTCTCCATAAGTTCTAATGGTTTGTTGTTGTTGTTGTGTTGGTAAGTAGGTAGCACTCGGTTGATTATATTGCGGACCGCGTTGTGTCCGTTGTTGAGGTGTTATTTTTTGTGAAAACGACGACGAAGGAGTTCCTACAGACGATGATGATGGTGACAATAATGATGATGAGGGTGGTTGTTGTTGCGATGATGGTGGTAATGGTGGAGGCGGTAAATAATTATTATTCGTTTTCGATTTAAATTGATGATGACTTTGTGCTGACGATGGTTGTGATGATGGCGGTGAATACGGATCATTTTTATAATATTGCTGTGGTGATATACCAACAGGAGGTTCATCAGATTCTTGATGACCTGCCGGTCCGTATAATAAATTGTTGACAGCCGTTGCATGATGAGGTTGTAGTGGACTTATTGTAGCTGCCCAATTTGGTGTTGTTAATCCACTAAATGGTAATGAAAAATTCGCTAACGCCATTCTATTTTTTTTTTTGTTTCTAATTAAAAACTAAACACTTTATATTATATACAAAAAAATTAACTTGATATATAAAATCACATGCACAAAGTGAATTTCGCTTATGTAACTTTTATAATTTTTTTTTTTTTTTTCAACTAAAAATAATAATTTAAACTTTTATATTACACTTTATATTGGTTGAAATACCAGTTCACAAAACTTATAACTACTAACATTTTGATTTTCTATTAGATACACATTAAAAATACAAAAACAAAAAAAAAGAATTTTTATTTTATAATGATATCATTGTATATATTTTTCTTTTTGCTGGCTTTCAACTAAATAAATAAGCGGTTTCTTTAAAAAAAAAAAAAAACTTTTGTGGCACTTAACACATTTTTTTTCTGCTTTATTTTATTATACAGATGAAATTAAAATTTCAAAAATTTATTCAATTTATTATTATTTTTTTTTAATTTTTGAAAAATAATTAATGATCAAAAGCATTTATTTGATAGATAAAAACTTTACACTATAGAACAGATTTAAATGAAAAACAAAAGATTTAAGCGAGAAACTTTAGTGAAGTAATTGTACAAATACATTTACTTGTGTATATATATTTATTTCTTTTTATGTACTAAGTAATGCAAATATTTCAAATGATAATTATTAAATTGATTTTGCCACTTTTTTTTATCACACAAAAATTTTTTACAAAAAATTTAATCGAGTGATATGAAAATGATTCGCGATAAACTTTTCAATTTTACTTAAAAGAAAAAATAATAACTATTCAGCACGTTTTTATACTTTTAAAATGTATATTTTAAATTTGTTAAAAGAAAAAAAAAATAAATATATTTTTCCTTGTCACATCAATCACTCACTTATCGTTATACCATATACATTTTTATATTTTATTTTTAATTTTTATCATATTACGAGACACGTCTGAATTCATCGAATACTAAAGTAAAACTGAACTTTTAAAATAATTATGCAAATAAAAATTCATCGTTTATAGTCTTAATATTAGTGTAATACTCTTATTTTATTTTATTATCTGTTTTTTTTTTCTTATGTTTTGTTTTTATTATGATGTTTGTTTTTGTTTTTACTGTACATACATATTTCAATCTTTTTTGCTTTTCATCTTTTATTCACACTAATCCACTTCATTGAAAAAGTTTAACGAATACATAAAGGTGCGAGTAAATAAAATATACGTTTATTTCGTATTCGTATATGTATGGGAATGTATATTTAATCAATTATATTAAAATAAACATATACATACATACATGTAAAGCGACATGTTCATATGTTGTATGTGTATTTAAATGAATACATTCGTAATCGTAATGAAATTTTCATAAGCGTACATACTTCTCTCAAGTGAATCAAAATATGAAAAAAAAAAAATGAATATATCGTAAAATCTTTGAGAATTATACATTATGCTATACAAGACAAGATATTGTTCATTAACTTATGATTATATTTGTATGTACATATAAGCTCGTGGTATATCTCTCTGTAAAAATGAATACAATTATGTATAAATAAACAAACATCAACAATGAAATATCAACTATGATAGTTCATAAATACTGTACAATTATATTGCACATAGTTATATATTTATTGCATTACATGTCACTACGTACATTCATACCTATGTATATATTTTTAAATACAATTATTTGATCTTCTCTCCAAAATCGATACAACTCTTTAGTTAATTGTTTGAACTTTTAATTTCCCTTTCGTAATTTTTATTTATTCATATGTTTATTTTTAATGACTATTGTACATTTAGTGATAGAAACAAAAAAAAAATTTTAACGTTTATGATAAATTTCTTCTAATTTTATCATTCACATATTAACTGTTAAATTATAATGATACCTAAATCAGTATCTTTTTAGTTATAATCTCTAATTTATAATATCAGATACATATTATGTAGATTATCTTTGTAATACAAACGTAAACTAATTTAAAAAAAAAAACATTTAAACGGCTGTTTAATTTATTTATTTTTAATAGAGAATTATTCTGAAATATTTATTAATTTAACGCATATTCTATATTTAGACAATTCCAAATAAGTACTTTAGTCTAATATACAAAGATTAAGAGGATGCTTCTAAATGTTTGTATTTTTCATTACATTCATTCCGGATCAAATTATAATAGGAAATTTATTTCTAGGTAATTTTATTATTTTTTTAACGGATACACATTATTTTAAATTGATTCTTTTTTTTAAGTGATAAAGATAAATTAATTACAGGTAAAAATATACGTTTAATGGGAATTTCACTTTTATTTGTAGTGTATTTCGGAAAAGTACTTAATGATTAACAAAATGCAAACGTTTAAAATAGCAATATGATAATTAATTTTATACTACTATTATACATGTGTCAAACATGATTTATTGTAATTTTTTTTTAGAACATGATTGTTTTTATGTGAAGTTTCGGTAATCTCTATTATAATTATTACCAATGAAAGTATTCAGGATATAAATATTTACCAATGAGTAATACGAAAATAACTCTAATACTTATTTTAAAACATTCTTTAATGCGTATGTCACAATCACAAATATTGATTGACATTTCGATGTTAAACATAAAATCTTTATATATACATACATACATATGTAAATTACGTATATCCTTGTAATATCTTTTTGTTCTAATATATGCAAATTAATATACTCGTATAAATAATGATTTCACGATAATATTTATGTTACGTATAAGATAAACATAATATGTATGTATAGTATAAAAATAATAAAATCAGAATGTAATTATATATAAATCTAAATTATTTCTATTGTTTTATAAATGCTAATCCCACAAACTAAATTACTCGTGTGGTTTTTGTGTGTGTTTTTCTTCAATAATCGCGTGATATAAATATTTTATTTTATAATAATCAGATAAAATTATATTGATAGCAAGTAAAATATAGTGTTGATTACCGTTTATAGTAAATATTATTGGTTAATAATAGTTGTTTGTTACCAATTAAATTGTACAAAATATAGACAAGTATAAAACAATATACATTAAATATCGTTATTAAATTTAAACTTGTCAATTGTCATTTGCTTCTACAAATGTTATAAACGCATTTGATTTGATCCGTTATAAAGATCATGGTATGAAAAGCAAAAAAATTAAACCAATATTAAATTAACAGAAAACTAATAACATGTTAACTAAATATGATCAAAATGTTTGTGTACATTCACTTTTGTTTTATTCAATGACTTTAAACCGAAAACAAAAATTGTTTTTTTTTTTGTTTTTTAAATGAAGTAAAAAATTATCTAAAATTATTTCCGAATTTTCAAACATGTGTTCATTTAAAATTAAAATAGAGAAATGTTACAAATTTTTTAATTGAATCTATAAGTATAAAAAAAAAAGAGATCTGACTCCAATAATTTGGATTTATAAAGAACACACGTTACACGAATTCACATTGTAAAATCAAGCACTTGTTTGCACTTGAAAATAAAACGACAATGTAATACAATATAGGTACACATTTATCTTTTTATTAAAAAAAAAATATTTTTTAAATTCAATAAAAGAAATTTGAAATTAATTACAGACAAATAATATCCGTATAAAGTATACATATATTGTATATGTAAGTATTTTTTTGCTATCTATTTAATATAAATTATTTTAAATTGCTTTTTATATTCATATCAATATTTTTTTTTTCATTGTAACATTATTTAATTTGATAATTGATTTTTCATCATTAAAACTATATTTCATTTTTTTTTTATATATATTTTACATACATTAAACAATAATCATAAAACAAAAAAATTAAATTATGTTACCAACTGGCACCTAATATATTTTTCCATAAATAGTATTTATTAATTTTTTTTTTTTTTTTTTTTTTTACTTTTTAATATTAATGTTGGATATTAACGAATTCCATTCAAATAATTGACATTCACTCATTGGGCGTGGTAAGTGGGTAACCTTATCGAATCATTTTCTGTTGTAATGGTCTGTGGTCATTACTTGTATTAGTTTATTATTTATATAATAAAAATAATAATAATAATAATATAGTTTTAAATTTTATTATATGCGTGTTACATGTAAGTAAAAGCATGATATGTACTTGTGTAGTGTGAAAAAGTAATAACAAAATATAATATAATTTGTATAATACAATATCTTTTTAATGGGCAATTAAAAATGTAGCAGTAGTTAAACTTTACATTTATCTCATATTTTTAGATATATATTTTTTTTTTTCAGTTCACACACAATTCTAGATACACATACATACATGTATAAAGAGAACTGAAAATAAAATACTATTAAAATTATATCTTTTATGTACGTTTATTTTCCTCAACAGTTAACAGATTTACATTTGAATGAAAAAAATAAAAAATTGAAGGACAAAATTAAATTGTTGTATATGTATCAAACGTATGTCGTATTTTAAAATAAAAATTAATTATCACCCTTATAAAATCAGTCATGTCATACAGCAGGATCTTAATTTTTTACTTAACTATATATGAAAAACTAAAACTACATCTTATCATAATAAGGAAAATTGAAAATGTTATTTCAATGTTAAAAATTTTCGTATACTGGTCACTAAAAAAAATTCATTTTAACATCGAGGAAATAAATTAAATCAAATTATTTATTTAAAAAAAAAAAAACTTTATTTGATTGAGTTGGAAAAATGAAAAGCGAAAATGTCTGATAAAAAGCAAAATCCTTTTAATATTCCCAGAAATAAACTTTTTTTTCATATTAATAAATTCTTAATTATTCATACAAGTTGATGTAAAAATTAAAGTACACGTTACAAAAATTTATTATAAGTATATCAGCTGAATGTTAAATAAATTAAAAAAAAAAAAAAACACAGAATCTAAGAAAAATTGTACATATTCATTTAAAAAGGCAAATAATATCCGTTTAAACGACAAATTTAATTAATCAGGATATTGGGATATTTGTATCATATTAATTTAGAATTAATAAATTAAAAATATTGTAGAAATATAAAAAAACAAAAACCTTCGTGCTAAATTTATGATGGGGATTTTTCATCCGTGAAACTTCCATGCATTATAAGTATTTTTATTATACAAACATTACAATGAATATACAACACTTGTATATGAGCACCTAATAAATGTTACATTTTCGAAACTAAATGACATTTATATCACATATTTGTACTCATACTTTTATACCGGAATAAAATTCCAACTCTTCATAAATGTGTTAACACTTTATATGGATACACATGCATACATACATATGTATATATTGGTTTTTTTAATTACATGTGTATGTTTACATCCATGTTTATATGTACGTACATTTGTATTTCGAATTCATATGCATAATAATGTGAAAAAATTATGCATAATGTTCTCATTTAGATTAAAATTAATTCACATTTAAAAAAAAAATTATGAAAAATTAAATTTCCAATCAAAGTAAAAAATTGAGAATTTTGAAAAATATAAAAAATATAAATTATATTGATAGGTGAAGATTTTATTTTTTTGTTTTGTTTAATTTCCGTTTTGTAATTTATGAATGAATAAATAATAATAAATAGACCACCCTAAGAGCGTTCATAGTTTAAGTTTTATTTTCATTGCATTAAACGAAAAAAAAAAATAAGAAAAATGACCATTATAATAAATCCGTAGTAGATAAAACGAGGCGTTTTAATTTTTCATTTATATTGTATTTAATATTTAATCAGGCATTACTTTTGTGTAAATTACCAATGCAGATTGTAAATAATACCTGTATCATGTTCATGTTCTACTACATACATACAGTACACATACACTACAAATACATATGTGTTAAAATACATTCTCGTTATAAAAATCATATAAATCTTAAATGAGAGCATGACTTGTACATAAATCAGAATTTTATACTCCTATATAATTTTTATTGCAGTATTGGTAGTCATTTTACGTGAATACATTAAACAGAATGTAATGTTGCAAAATTTTATTTAAAATTTTATTAATTCTTGTTCAAAAATAAAAAAAAGTAAAAAAATACACGACGATTTTTGCTTGATGACTACTTTTGCTAGGATATTTTAAATTTATAAAATTTAAATTTTGCAATTTTTTTTTTCGCATTCGTATGTATCAGCAAATTAATATTAATTTACTTGAAAACCATGTAATAAATAAAAATGTGTAGTTATTCTTATTAAACACCTAAAAAATGTAAATTTTGGAATGGATTAAATTTTAAAGAGACATATACACGCATGTATATATTACTTACATGTGTTATATTGGTCAAGATAAGTAATAAAAAAATTTTGACAGTTTATTGAACAATAAATTATAATTAAAAAGAATTTTATTATTATTATTTTTTTTTTGATTAAAAGGAATAACATTTCCGCTATTGATTTTATCAATTTATTATTATATACATACACTTGTATGTACATATGTAAAGTATGAATTACACATTCATGTACATACGTACGTATACAGAATTCATAACATTTTTGTGTATACCTATATAACGTGCATTTTATATTTAAATAATAACCCTACAGCAATTTTTCATTGCATATATGTATGTATGATATAGATAACGTTTTTAATATTTACCTACCATTACTTATATACGTATATTCAATAAAATGTAGATATTTTTACTTTTATAATATGTAATGTTCTTGATAAATTCCTTGAAATTGAAAGTGTATTTACCTAAATGAAATACATTATCTGTACAATTTGTATACATGTACGAATATGCTGCTTTAACGTGAATATATTGTATAAAATCTCTGTTCACAATTTTAATGGATTCAAAAAATATTGTGAAGGCTAGATTATAAATGTTATGAAATCAAATCGTGAACAATAATTGAAATGAACAAATAAAAATAAAAATTTTAAATAAATTCGATTAACTTTTCTCAGAAAAAGAATATATGTATGTAGGCAAATAAAGAACTTTCTAAATTAAGTGAATGAAATGAATGTATATTGAATTTATGTTGATACAGGAATAGTAGATCTATTTATGTGTTTTTTAATGTGTTTTTTATTTTCAAAATACTCATGAAAGTAAAATTGATTTATGTTGGTTAATTTTCTTAAAGATATAATCGTAATAAAAATTTATAATTGCAATTTATTTGTCTAAATGATTTAAAATCAAATGGTTATATCAAAATTATGCTAATTGATTTTCTTCCAATTCATTAATTTATTGAATATTGAATTCAGAATTAATAATAAAAGGGACTAAACACACACCAATTTGTTGAACCAACTTAGTTGAAAAAACTTCTTCAAGTTGGACAACAAGTTAAAACAAAATTTAAAAATTTTCTATTTTTTAAAAACGTAGCTTTACATAGATCTATAGATGATCAGGGTTTAATGATTATTACCAAGTTAAAAGACTTTTAATTAAAAATTAATCAAAAATTTACAACAGATTATCCAACACATTGGTGTGTTTATGGTTCACTTAAAAGAAGAAAAATTTCATTTTTTTTGTAAAATACTTTTATGTACTATTTATATTTTTATTATTCAGTTGCTACATTTATTCCAATAAATAAGTTTTTTAAAACTATGTATGTGCATAGTATAGATATCCGTCTTTGTTGAACATTAGCCAAAGAGAATTTTATTTTCTTTAAATACATAAATAAATAATCAGACGTTTAATGTAATTTGACATCGTCAACAAACGTATATAAAAGACAATCAATTAAAATCGTATTATGTGTTACTTTATGTTTAAACAACTAGCTGTGAATATACATATGTGAATACTATGTACACATTTTGCCATAGATAAATAAATCAATATATTTCATTTTAGTAATCTTGTTTTTATTTAACTTTATTTTATAACGATTTTTCTTAATAATAATAATTACCAGAAGTAAATTAGAATATTTAATTTTTTAATTTAATTTAATTGTAATCACATACACACGTACACCTACGCATTTAATACAAAAGGAAAAAAAAATACTAGAGTTTTCTTGCGCCTATATGCAAATTTGTATGTCTGTATAGATTTACGTGCATAATTCGTATATGTACATTTATTTTTTTACTTATTTATTTTTTCTAATAATGATTGATTTATGGTTTTTTTTACACATTATTTTAGATTAAAATCAGAATTAAAATTATGAATTAAACATAAATTTTTGTAGCAAAACATAAAATAATTTGTTTTGTATTATGCAAGAATTATAAAATAAACATGTATGAATACATATAAATTAGATACATATAAATTCTTTGGTATAATCCATGTATAAAAATGAATAGAAAAATAAAGAATTGTTATTATACATAGTCCTTGATTTTAAATATATTTTCTCATAATACGATTTATATAACGTTTTCGTAGATCTCAAATGAAATTTTGATTATTTTTATCATATAACGTTTTATGTATTTCATGCAATACAAGTACATATGTATGTGAGTATACTAGAATATGTACCCATTCAATTTATTATATAAAAAATATTTTAAATATTTCGAAATAAAAATGTTCATTTTAAAATTTAAATGTTTTGAATAATATTTTGTTTAATTTCATAAAATGAGATAATTACAAAATTGACCTACATATGTATGTATGTACTAATACAAATATAAGAATTAGTAACTGAAATCTAGATTAATTAATAAAATAAAAAACGAAATGAAACTATATACATATAAGAAAGTTCGTATGTATGTAGCTGTTACTGTGACAGTATTTGATTAAAAATAATAATAATAATAAATAACATAGGATTATAGGATTGTATGAAAGCATGCTAAAATCTAATAAGTAATAATTATGAATTTCTTATTTATTTTCAGAATATATGAACGTCTGATATTTTGCTGAATGTAAATTTTAAATTAAAATCAGTTACACTGTATATTATTTGTAGTCCATTATTTTGTTGTTTTTTTTTTCGAATTTTTACAATAAAATTAATAATATAACATATTACAATAATATACCAACCTACAACGGGCATGTTTCAATAATATTCATTTTAAAAGTTCAAAACTGACATATTTATTTACATTATAATATGTAATAATAATCTCATGCAGAAGTCGATTAGATTTTATATAAGATAAAACATAAATTTATATGTAAATAAGTGTGTAAACATATCCATATAAGTAGGTACATAAGATATACATACATATGTACATATAATATACAATATTATATTGTAAATTATCCAACAAAACTGGCAAATAATATCGTGTAATTTCAAAAATAAAAATTTAAATACAGGAAATTTTTTATCTATGAATCATTCTCATATACATACAAAAATTTTATATAGGTACATGAATATACACAAATATCTGAAAAATTATTAAACTTCGTTGACATCTGATATTACAATAGTGTTTAAAAAGGTTTAAAATAATATCCATGTTAATATAATTTATGTGTAAATATTTTTCAATATTCAAATAAAACAGCTGTTGCAGTTACATTACATATTTATGTTTTTTTTTATATTTTCGTTTATTATTGATCTGCATATTATACGTGATCTTTACTTACTCTCTAAATATCGACCTCCTTGAGACACTAAACTTCTTTTATTTATTTATTTATTTGTTTTTTTCCTCAATTCCAACATTCATATTCTATTCAATCGACTTTATTCTATATATTACATTGAAACAAAAATTACATACAATACCACATTGAATATATTCAAAATCTTAAAAGCTTCATATTGAACTTAAGTTTAAAAAATATCTTGAAAATTGTGTTACAAACCTTCTGAATTGTACAGCAAATGTATATTTATAATTTTACGAGTATATATGTATGTATGCAAAATAATGTATGTATGTATGTATGTATATGTGTCTAATTTCAATGATAAAAATTTTAAATTGTATTATAAAATATTTCAAAATGTTAAACAATTTTATGGGATCACATTTTAAATGTATATGAAAATTTGTTCTTTTTATACATAAAATAAAATACAACAAATTGTAATGTGAGTACATTGTATTGATATGTGTGTATATTAATAATCTAAATCTATTCATATTTTATACATTATATGTATATTCGTATAAGATCACATGCATAGTTCACGTTATATTTTTCCTTAAAAATCAAAACAAAAAGTACCATACAATAAAATGTATAATAGTGTAATAAAATGTGATAAAAAGATACTAATCATGTATATTATTTAATGTGTATAAAATGCATAAAGGTATCATAACATAACTATAGTATAGTAATAAGAAGTACAAGAATCGTATAGAGTATAAGATTAGTGTAAATTTAAAATAAGGTTAATAGTTATTCACAGTAATATGTAACGTTCTTTTTTTCTATGTATTATGTTATTATTATTTTCTACTTTATATTATAGTATCATGATTTAGAAATAAAATTTTTATATTAAAAAATAAGTTTATTTGAATGGTATACAATATACAACATTTTTTAAGTACAAAGTAACATTGGTAACATGATATGAATAAAAGGCTAACATGAATCTTCATTGTAATATTTATACAAATTTATTTAATTTTTATTATTTATTATATACATATACATATAACATTTTTATTGAAGTGATGAAAAATAATTCTGCAAAATATAATAAATTAATGTAATAAATCTGATATAATAATTTTGTTTTTCTATTAAATAATAATCATAAATTTGTAGGAGTAATATTTATGAAAACTTAAAAAGACATGCATACAAATGCTTATCTAGGATTTCAAAATTCTCATATAACTCTTAAATAAATCGTTAAATTGAGACTTTATCACATTTGATCACTTCAGGACCAGATCATAAAAATATAATAATTTTAAATTAAGATTTATAAAATATGTACAGTACATAACAAATACAAGTACAAATTGTATATACAAAAGTACCAATTTCTTTTCAACCGTTATTTTTTTTAAAAAAATATTCTCGTTTCCGATTTTGTTATTTATTTTTGCTATTTCGAGTATCGAACCGAATTTGTTATTGTTTTTGTTTTTGTTTATTTTCAAAAACAGCTGTAAGCTTTTTTATTTTTGACATTTTTGATTTTATGTTGTGTTGTATTTGTATACGTAAACGTATTTATTATTTATATATAATTTTTTTTATTACTGTGTGCAAATGTATAGTTCACTATTTTCGTCATTAATTTTCTTCTATCACAAATTCTTAATTCTAATCTAATAATTATTTATAACTAAATTGTTTATGTGTTGAGTGATATAAAGTTTTTCTCATTTTTATTATCTCAAAGTGTACAAAAAATTTTACATCATTTTTTTTATTTTTGGAAATAAAATTTTGCTACAAAAAAACTACTCAAATGAACAAAGCAGATTTTGAGCACTTAACAAATTGCATAAATTAAAAAAAAAAAATATTATATCTATCAAAAGCATACAACAAAAAAAGTATTTAAACTGTTTTATATTGCATTTTTATTCTGTATTTTAATAGTGTTGTACGTTTGGTCATTAGTCCAAACGTATTACCATATAAATTGGTCAACAATAATTGATCGTGTCATTGAAATTTATACAAATGTTGCCAGAAAGATGGATAGTGTATTTGAAACATATTTAGGACCAGACGGTTCCTTGTATGCAGAACCAGATGATATACCAAAGATAAATACAACAGTCTGGATATTGGGTAAATGTTATAACTCAATTCAAGGTAAAACCCACAAAAAAAAAATATTAGTTTCTTCGTGTTTTCTCCTACTTCCATATTTCATTTATAATTGTAGAATTGGAGTTAATAAGACGTGATATACGATCACGTCTGTGGTGCACGTATCGAAGAGGATTTGTACCACTAGGTGAGCCACAACTAACAACAGATAAAGGATGGGGATGTATGCTCCGTTGTGGACAAATGGTATTAGGTCAAGCATTAATCGACTTGCATTTGGGTAGAGATTGGTTTTGGACATCAGAAACTAGAGATCCAACATATCTGAAAATTGTAAATCGTTTCGAAGATTCACGAAAAAGTCCATTCTCAATACATCAGATTGCATTAATGGGTGATTCTGAAGACAAAAAAGTTGGTGAATGGTTTGGGCCAAATACTGTCGCACAAGTTCTAAAGTACAAATGATGAAATTGAATTGTATTAGTTTAAATACAGACATTTTATAGATATTTAATTTTAGAAAGCTTGTAATATACGATGACTGGTGTTCAATAGTTATTCATGTTGCCTTGGACAATACAATTG
This sequence comes from Anthrax anthrax, assembly GCA_963971155.1. Lineage (NCBI taxonomy): Eukaryota > Metazoa > Arthropoda > Insecta > Diptera > Bombyliidae > Anthrax > Anthrax anthrax. The sequence goes on from OZ020119.1 coordinate 28,906,208, forward strand.
CTACAGATGATATTTGTAAGAATCTTAGTTCGAAACTAATAAACATGTACCTATGATATACGTTTTTTTTTGTTTCTTCTTCAGATTCAATTTGTACTGAAGAAAATTCATCAATTTGGAAGCCATTATTATTAATCATTCCTTTACGTCTTGGTTTAAGTGATATTAATCCAATTTATATACCAGCATTAAAAAAATGTTTTGAATTAGTCGAAAGTGTTGGAATGATTGGTGGACGACCAAATCAGGCATTATATTTTATAGGATATGTAGACGACGAAGTTATTTATTTAGATCCGCACACAACACAACGTGCTGGTAGTATTGGTAACAAAACAACTGATAATGAAATTGAATTAGATGAAACGTATCATCAAAAATATGCAGGAAGAATAAATTTTTTGCAAATGGATCCTTCAATAGCACTTGTAATTATGATGATTTGAAAGCAATGTTTTTTGTTTTTAATTTTTATTTATTTTAGTGCTTTCTATGCAAAACACGCATAAGCTTTGAAATTCTACTGGATAAATTAAGAGCTGAAGTTATTAATTCGGGTAATCAGCCATTATTTGAAATTACAAAAACACGATCATCACCATGGGTGTCACAACCTCGAAGTCATGTAGATTTTAAAAATGCACCACAAGAAGGTAAATAGAAATTCATTATTTTTTTTTCTGGTAATTGTAAATGGTTGGTTTTATTTTAATTCTTTACAGATTTTGTTGATTTGCAAGAATCTAAATTAAATGGTGATGATTCAGATGAAGAATTCGAAATTATATCGTAGTTTTTGTAATGTATATATTACTTTAAAGAAAGAAAGTAATTTTAATATGTATTTGATTGATATATTTACTTTTTATTTTCATTATTAATCGTTTTATTTTTTATTCTGTAAATGTTTAATAATATAAAAAAAAATAAAATGAAATTAAAAAAACGAAAGCGATTTTTTCCCGTTTTTTATTTAGTCAAGACATAATCCACAATTTTGGAGAGTCTTGGCAAAAATGTGAAACATCGAAATGCCAAAATTTAATTGAAAAACATATGTATATGTATGTTGCATTATATTCGTCGATCTCAAGTTTGATTCACCTGTACTTTATTTTGTACAAAACGTAAATATAAAGGACATTTTGGACTCTAGTTATTTATAAATAATAAACAAGGAAATTTAATAAAATTTGTGAAATTCAACAAGTGAGTTTACTTCAATAACTAGAATTTTTAAATAATTTTACAATTTAGCATTCACGTGCATTAAATGAAAAATAAGCGCCTTATTTGACTATCGTCAATGTTTTTTTTTCTTCAAATTTTAATTATAGATTTTGAACTGTTTTTATTTTTGTTATTCATGAATTTTTAAAAAATATGTAATATGGGAGTAAGAGGTTTGACTAGTTATATTGCTCGAAAAGCAGAATTATATCTTCAAGCATATGAATTACATGATTGTGATTTAGTAATTGATGGTGATAATTTATCGTATAATTTATATAAAAGTGTACCAGAATGTAATTCAGCATTTGGCGGTGATTATGACACTTATTACCGTACAGTAGTAAATTTTTTTGAAATTTTATTTAAATGCAATATCAGACCTTTTGTATTAATGGATGGAGGATGTGAACAGAAAAAAATGAAAACCATCGAGAAACGATTACGCAGCAAAATTTCAGGTATAAAACATGTAAATCCAACACATTGTGTAATATTTCCATTAATGATGCGTGAAGTATTTATTGATGCTGTAAAAGATTCTGGTGGTGTTTATTTAATGAGATGCTTATTTGAAGCTGATGATGAATTAGCGATTTTATCAAGAAAATTGAATTGTCCTGTATTAAGTTATGATTCAGATTTTTATATTCACAACGTAAAATACATACCATCACCTACTCTAACGCTAAAAGTACTTGAAAAAAAGGAAAGAATATCACAGACAACAACGGCAGCTTTAAGTTATACTCGTGCTTGTAATTTTAAAAAACGAATGATTGCAAATAAATCATTAAAAGGTGCACATTGGATAGATAACTCAGGACCGAGTAGTAAACAAAAAACGATAAGATATCTTGATTGTTGCATTTATACAATTGAGAATTTAACATCTAGCAAACGGATTTGTAAAGATATTCTTCCCTTATTTGCAGCGCTACTAGGTAATGATTACATTCAATCCAGCATATTTGGTCAATTTTATTCACATATCGGAATGAAGGGTATTAGTACAAAATATACTCAACAACAAAAACGTATTCGTGCAATTTTGAATTGGCTAAAACATGAAACTAAGGAATCTGCTTTAGAAAAAATTTTATGTAGAATGAAAAAAGAACGACGTGACAATTTAATGGCTCAAATTAAAAGCGCAACAGATGGATATAATATTGAAGAATCAAAAGCGTTTAAATATTTTGATTTAAATGAAGATGATCGTTCAGAAGATAATGAATCAAAAATAGAAGATGATGACCTGTTAGTATATGAAAGCGATGGTGTAGAAAGTGAAGAAGAGGAAGAGGAGGAGGAGGAGGAGGAGGAGGAAGGTGGCGTAGAGGAAAAGGAAGATGGCATAGAGGAGTGTGAAGAGGAAAATGCTTATGAAATTCAAGAAGGTGTTAATGAAAATAATGAGGAAATTTCTAATATTAGTATTTCTGATGAAGAAGAAGACGATGAACAACGTGAAGCAGGATTTCCTCCTTGGCTTGAAAAAAGATATTGTTCCGGTGAATTACCTCGATTTATTGTTGATCTTCTGCATTTGCGCTTATATGTGAATAATCCTCAAGTTGAGAATTTTCTTTTTAAAGATTGCAATGAAATAGCAATTCCAATACTGATGCACATCTATTCATTGATCACATATCCAGAATCATATGAGCTTAGATATTTAACTCGTGTTGTAAGAATAACGAATGTTCATTACAAGCGTTTACAACCAATCACTCCATATCCCTTTGATCCTTTTTCAACTGATTTAAATGCTTTGAAAGCGATATTTCCAACTAACGAATTTCCAACTGAACAACTTTTTGAAGAAATTCAAAATATCCCATCAAATTTAAGAATTTATTTTCTATCGATTATTTATTGGTCAAAGAAATCAGAACATGCAGATATGCTACATTTTTATTCAATTATTATTTGTGTTGCACTCATGACAACAATTGATAAAAATTTTGCAGAAATACGTAATCCAAAATTATTTTATAAGAAATTCGGAAAACTTATCCAAAATGCGAAGAAACTGAAAGAGCAGACGAATGTAAATGGAACACAACAAAAAATTTCAAAAGCAATATTAACTGAACAAAAAGCTGAAGAATTTGTAAAAAATTTACCACCAGAAGAAAAAATTAAATTTATCCCAAAAATTACATCGGCCATTATACAAGAACGTCTTTTAAAATATTTAAATATTCCAGAAAATTTTCGTAAACAACATAATGAATTTTCCAGTTCAATAGTACATGGTTTTGCAGAATTTCAATCAGTTGTGTACTTTATAAATTCATTAAATGCCCTTGTAAATAAACCATTTGAATTGGTAAAAATGTCACAAGTCTATAGTGGAATATTTTTGTATAATTTATATACAGCACTAAAAGGCAGAACGGATATTGATTATTTTATAAAAAATTTCATTTTTATAGATTCCAATATCGTTTATGATTATTATACATTTTTATTCGAATGGTGTAAAAAATTTGTACCATTTTTCAAAGATACAAATAATGTTGCAATGAAAAAATTAAAAAAGAAATCAAAAAAAAAATTAAGAAAACAGTCATCGAATTTATCAACAAATGAAATTTTAAATACTGGAGATGACATGATTGCTAATGATAGTGATGCTGATATAGAATTCAATGATTTAAATAATAAATTTTGTACTTTATTACGTGTTCATTAAATAAATTTAAAAAATATATATTCTTATATAAAATCGATAACTGTTTTCATTTTATCATGAATTTATCAATATTTGTCAGTATTAAAATAAATTTTATTTTTTCAAATTCAAAGGATATTTTAACGGAAATTTTAAAATGGGTTCGTAGAATTATTTGTTGATCTGTAGATTTTCTGTTGAATTTTAATTATTTTGTGGTAGTATGGAACAAACCATGAAAAAACAACAACACAAAAATTTGACAACTAAATTCTCTACACTATCCTCTCTTTCGTGTTGATGCTATTATTCATCTCCTTTACTCTTCTAGTAAATCTCTCCAAAACGCATAAAAAAACTAAACAAAACCTTTTTAGTTGTTTTTTTTTTGTTACAAGACAATCCATCAACTATCAAATCAACATTTTTGACCGTTCGTCGTTTATTCAAGTTTTCAAGTTGTTCATTATATTCCTCCATTCATTTTAGTTGTTACTACTTTACATTATAATCATTATATACATCATACAAGAAACATCACATATTTTTAAAAATTTTTCTAAAATACAAAATATTGAAAAATTAAAGTTATTTTTAATTCTAACAAAAATAATTCATTTCGTTTTATAAATAAACATTTTTAATATAAGTGTAAGTGCCTTAAAAATTGAGAATTTTTGAAAAAGAGTGCTTCTTTGTAAAAGAAATGAAATTCTAAAGAAATGAAAAAATAGTGAACAACAAACACAACATAACATATTAAGAAAAGAAAGAAGGTAGAAAAAAAAGAAAATATTGCACGCACCAGGGGTTCAATGAATTTTTTGACTAAACGTTTGTTTCTTCTGGTATGAGGTAGATCTAAACGTGTTGTTTTGTTGTATGTAGCTTAGCTGTTGTATTCAGTCAGTACTGCAAGCAAACGCATTTGTGCATTGGTCATTGGTACGGGATTACAAAGTAGAAGAGTAGAAGTAAAGTGAAGTGAAAAAAAAGAAATCATAACAGAAAACAAAACAAAACAACAACAACAAATGTTTTGTTGATATTGTTGGTATCATTTTATGAGATTTTTGGTGATTTGTGTTGTTCCTACACATATAAACTGAAAATTTAGAAAACTAGAAACTAATTTCTTTTTTCTTCAAAGTTATAACAAAATACACGTATCGTACATACCTAGTTTACCTGTCGTATCTAATTTTTATATAACTGTAAACTGTAGCATTTGTTAAAATATAGTGGTGGTGAAGTTTATGTATTAAAAAAATTCCTTCATTAAAATATTGGAAAATAGAAAAGGTGAGTAAACAATTATATACCTACATATTATGTACATATATATACTCAATATGTAAAATTTGTAAACATTGATTAATCATAAAATCCATTAGTTTTTAAGTGGGCATTAGTAGTGTATTAGACACCTATAATTTTCCTAACATTTCTTTATACTACATCATTATCTAGAAAAATATAAACTTTAATCATGTAAAATTCAAAGAGAACATACTAGTAATTATTATTGAAAAAAAACTGTTTATTATAACATTTATAGCAATTATGCGATTTAAATGAATTACTAATGTTTTTAGTTCACTTAATACTGGGTTAGTATAATTCAATACCATTCAGTCAAATTTAAATGAAAATTTTATATATTTACATACACACATCCTTATTATGATTTATGAAAAGTATAAAAGGATATTATAATGGTAACAGAAGCGGTTGATTAATGGTCAACAAAAATATGTACAGTAGTCTAAGCGTTTGCATAATAAAATTCAAATTGCCACAATTTTACATGTTACCACAAAATTATATTTGTACACATGTACTATGTACCTATATCACAATTTTTATAAATATGTTAATAACAAATATGTGTGATTGTACATACCCCACGTCCACGTATTATAATGGTCAAATTTGTTCCTCAACTCAGCAGTCAGCAGTTAGCTACTATATTACTAGGTACCTACATATTATATGCTATGGTTAACATTACGAATACGTATTGGAGTATTAAAATAAATTTTTAATGTTGATTAGAACATGCAATATTGTAATAAGTTTTTTCTTTTTCAGGGAGGTTAAATTTTAATATGTTATAAAGCGACAAAAAAAAAACTAAAAATAAAAATAAATACCTACCTACAATAAAATAAAATATTTTTGTCGAAAATTGAAAAAACAAAACAAAACAATTGACCTTTTTAGTTGTTACTTAACTACCACCTATTATAATTTGCATAAAATCCATGAAAACCGTGAAGGGGTTTACTTTAGGGTAAGAGAAAGGACATCCAAAAATCAATTTCGGTGGAGAACCGTAAACAAAATTTTTCATTTGGAATTTTTAATACTCATTTTATTTTATTTTTTCTTTGTATCTATTTTCTAATTTTAAAAAATACTTATTATTTACCTTCTGCATTTTACTCTATTTCTTCAATTAAAAAGAGTAAAAAAAGAAAATTAGATATTCATGAATTTAAAATTTTCAAACCATAACAAATTAAAATTCGTCACATACCAGAATTAAATGATATAAGAAGATAGTCAATTGAAATAGAGGAAATAATGATGCAATCTAATCTAGAAAAAAGAAAAGCAAAAAAATTCAAGTGTGATATGCTCTGCAGTACAAATGATTCTTTATTTTGTTTTCTGTATTACAAATTATTGTTTGTAACAACGATGACGATATGGTTAAATATTAAATTTTTATTAGTTGTTTACTATTCTATTGCATTCATTTAAATAATAGATAATATGCTTTATAATCAAAAAACTACAGAAGAAAAAAAATTTAATTTATCGTACTTCTGAATATTATGTCGTTTATTCATATGATATATCGTGACTTTTTTAATAAAAAAATAATTTAAAATGTTTTTTATCTTTTTCATAAATTTACAATGAGATGTATACAAGTGCATGTATGTATTGTTGGACAATGTTTTTTATATTTCATTTTTTTTCTCTTATTTATCTGTTTCAATTAAATTTCGTTTCTGATACAGATTATAGTATCTGCACATTGTACGTATAGTAGATTGTACAAAGAGTACAAAGAATAAAGTATCTACTTTGTTAAGTATTTTATTATATAGAGTAGCTTGTATTACATGTTGCAGAATTATTAATATAATTTTTTTTTCTTTTGATTTTATTTAGAAATGTTGTCAACTTGTTTATATTGTCATATTTTTTTGTTAATAAATGTAATTTTTCTTTTGTTTTCATTTAATTTTTATTTTTAAACTTATAAATAATGAACACATAAAACGACTTGATTCAAGATTACTAATCAAATACTTAGTTCGTTTACACAACAAATTATATTTCACAGAAAAAGATGTAATAAAAAAAATTGCATGTTTGTTTATCATCTTATTATTACCATTAAATAGATATAAATTTTTTCCCTTTATAAAGGATAATAGTCATTGTATCTTTTCAAGGTTTAAAACTAGAAAAGACATTTTTCAATCTTTTTATTTTTTAAATTCTTATAAACACGCGTTTGCTTAAACCGCACATTGTAAGTAGATATTTAATTGTTTGCCATAATAAAACAAAAACTTCAGTCACTATTAAGGTTTTGAAAAATTGCTTTATCTTTAATGGGTACCTACATTAAATGAATATATGTTTATCCCTTAAATTATTGTGCAACATGCATAAGAGCATTAAGCTTCTATGTACTTATCTACCTATCAACTTAATTTAATAATTTATCAGATAGGTAATTATCAGTTAATAGAAATAATGATGTAGGTAATTGCATTTCATTTTATACTCCAATAATCAAGAAAATCCTCAATTTATTTTAATAAAATTTTCTTAATAATTTATAAAATTGCATTAAGTAGATATTTCCATTTACTTAGTGATGTAATATTGTACATAAATATGTGCTTTAATTGCATTTTATGTTTTACACAAATTGTGACGATATGTCCATATTTAAAGATATGTGGAGATTCACATGTAGGTACCTATTTTGTTGTTACCAATAATATGATTTGCGAAATGAAAATAAAAGAAAATTTAATTTTTTTTTTTTCGTATTGCAATTCAATATGGGTTCATGTTAGGTTAATGCCTTTTCATAATGCACGTATTAAGGTGAATCACATTTGAAATGATAATGAAAAATAAAAATCCTCATTAGAGTCAGGAAAAAGTATAGAATTTATTTTTTTCGTTAAAAAAAAAAAAAAAAAAAAAAAGTAACGCATTTCACATACATACATATGTGTGTGTAATTCTTAATAATAATCGTAAAATGTATAAACGTCTTCATCATATATTGCAAAATTAAAAAAAACAAAAAACGAAAAAGAAAAAAAGCGATGAAACTAATATTGGCTTTGAAAATAAAAAGAAATAAAAGTCATGCACTCTATATCTTCATGCATCGTTGCATTCTTATTGGATTTAAAAACTCCATAAATGCATTTCTAGATATTATGAGCATTTATATAAATAATATACACATAAATGTATTTATGTATAAAAAAATTTTTACAATATTATTATTTTCAGCATTATAGGAAAATAAACTAAAAATAAAAAAAAAACTTCTATTTTACACTATTATCATTCTGTTTTCATGGTTGAAATGAAATGACAAAGAGAATGCATACATTCATAATATCTATTAAAAAATTATTTTTTCTGAATATTTTCCATTTGAAAGGAAAATACAAAGATATTTGACCTCCTAAGATTTACGTACGTATTTATGTACGTGAAGTGTACTGTAATAAAATTAAACAGAAAATAGAATTAAATCAAACAAAAGGGGGTAGATACCTTTAAAATATATTATTCTAGTTGGTCAAATTATACTTGTAGCTCGTAGCCAATCCACACATACATAAATACATATGCACGTAGCATAAAAATATAACTATTAATTTTTGCAATAATTGTTTTGTTTTGTTCATTAGAGCATTATTAATACATATGTATGTATGTACTTTGTATGTGAAGAGTGAGAACTTTGTAGTGCATCCATTATGTAAATTAAGTATGAAAAAAACGATATAATGTATCTAATTAAAAAATGAAAATAAAAGTAAAATTAGTAATAATTGAAATTCTTATATGAATGCACAGAAAACGAATTTTAAAGTTACAATGTACATATTTTGAAAATGTTAAATACAGACTGTAGAATAAATTGACTGCATATATTTATTTAGTCCCGATGTTATACGACGAGCTCATCATCATGGCTACGTAAGTGTTAAACATCTGCCTTATATTTTCTTGGTTTCTTGATCTTGTTAAACTTCTCTTTCGAAATTTGAGGTAACCCCGGACCAATAATACATATAAAACCAAATAAAAAAAAAATGATGAATTACAAATATGAAGAAAAAAGATTCTATTCTTATGTACGTTTACGTATCTGACAGGTGGTCAAATATAATATATTCGTCCATGAACAAAATTTTACGTAGAAGAAAAAATCTTCCGTCTTTTTGGGGTTTAGAACTTTAAAATGCATTTCAACCATGTATCAGTTATTACAAAGTTCTCAATAGAAAAAAAAATGTTAGTATGATGTAGATACAATATGGTGTGTCGCTTACTTTTTTTTTGGAATATTTTGAAATTTGATATTGTAAAGTAAGCACCCTTTTGATAATAATTTTAATGGATTTTTAGAGTGTAGGAATAAAAGAAAAAACACAACAAAAATTTTAAGAAAATGTATTAATTAAAAAAATAAAATGCAATTTTATACAATTAGTTGTGTAGATCTGAGAAACTCATGAATATTTATAAATTTTATTTCTTTTGTTTTTCATTCATTTGCAGATATGCCAGAGACAAAGAGATCTTTTAAATTAAATTTTAAATGATATTTTTATCAAAATCATGTTGATAGCTGAATCATCATCTTCATATCCTTGTATGGATGAGACATCAACAGCTACAAAAACAAATAATGCGACTACATTAATTGCGGACTCAACAAAAAAATCAAAATTATCATTAGCATCATCAATACTGTCAACTTCAGCATTTTCATCATCTGCTTTGTCATTGTCACAAACACAAGCACAAGCACAACAGCATCAGCAACAACGATCACAATCGCTGCCTGCTGCTGATCGATCAATAGCAGCAACAACGACAATATCATCGTCATTAAATGTTTTTACAAATTTTCCACCATCCTGCTGTTGTCGACAGATGATGATGATAACAAAGACACCATCAGCAATAACACCAACAACAACAGTTGGCAATAATTGCAAAAAGAAATCATCAAAAAATGGTAGTGATTCACGTTTAGTTGGTAATGGCGGTGGTAGCGGTGGTGGCGGTGGAATTAGTATCAGTAATATAATTGGGCCATCACCGTTTCGACAATTGCTTCCAATTGCACTGTGTATCCTTTCATTTGCGACTGTATTAAGTATACTCATCGTTTATATGGATACGACAGGTAAGAAAAAAAAAAGTTCATAAAAAATGTATGTAGGTCCAAAAATATCGAAAATCTTAAATTTATTATTTTCATTTTGTCACGAACAAGAGAAGATACATACATACATGAATCGAATAAGAAATAGAACCCTTGATTGTGAATTTTCTGGTCTTTCGTACGTTTTTTTTTTAAATTTTCGTTGTTCATGCATGAATTCGTGAACAACACGAGTCAATTTTCACCTGGTTTTTGTATGCATCGTGGGCATATAACTTGCATAATACATTCAGATTCTGTAATTGAATAAAAAAACAGATTTAGTCAGGTAATGTCTAGCCAGCCGATAGATACCAGATGACTCATTAGATGCTTAATATAATTCATATAATATAAAAATGTTTTAGCACATTTATATACTAAACGGAGGCAGAACTCGAAAAATGTTAGTTACTTATCAAATTTACCTTTGGCATAGAAGAAAATTGTTTGCAATGTATAATTACTCATATCAGAAAGGTTTGGCTTTTTATTGACATAAATATGCTAAATACCGATAAATCCCCCTTAATTTTTTTATTCGTTTGTTTATTCTGAATACTAGATACTACTTAATTTGGAGATATGAAATTGAAAGATATTGTTGAACTATTTTTCAACAAAAATACTTAAAACCTAAAACAAAAAAATAAAAAATAATTTTTTTTTTTGGAATTAACAGTTTATTTTATATTTCAAGAATAAATTCCAATAATATTTCATTTAGTCACATAAAAATGTAAACATTTTAAAATTTACTTTACATATGGAATTTTAGTTAATGCTAATGAAATTGTTGTATATACAAAGATTATTTCCATGAATTATAGAATAGATTTTCTGAAGAAATATATTTTTACAATCAATGCAAAATATCTGTATCTTTATATAGTTTGCACGTACTATAAAAAAAAAAATGTAAAAGAACTAAGTTATTCTTTGCTTTTATCTTTATTACATATAACGTATGATGGAGTTTAAGTAAATAAATCTTTTATTTATTCTGTCGTCTTTGTACTTTTATTTTGTTTCTGTTGTTATTGATAAATTTACGATGTCACAATAAATTTGCAACTTTCAAATTTCAAGCAATTTTATTCATTAGTCACATTGTTGATCAATGATTATTGTCAAGAGAAACGTATCTACTATATACATATACCTATGTATTGAATATTTCTTTTGTTTTTGTTTAGTCTTCATTGAATTAAAATTTGCATTCAATTGAATCATTTACATTGATAATAAATTTTATATACAACATGATATTACCAATCGTGCAAAATTTACACAATCATTTTTATATGTATGTATGTACTATATGTACATAATTTTTTTTTTTTTTGTATTTTACATTTCAATTTTTATAATTCGATCACAATCAAACAAACAATAAAAATTAACTTTAAATGAATTTTAATGTTTTGGGTATTGATTGAAGAAGCAATTGGTAAATGATAAACTTATATTTTGACATTCTTATTGATTTTTAGATTTTCAGATAAAATAACCAATTTAGACTTAAAGAAGAGATGCATGTAAATTTAACTCAAAGAGCAATTAAATTTATTTCTTAAATTCCTTAGATACAAAATAAAATCCAAAATATCCTTTAATATTTTGTAATTCGTTTATCATTATATTTATCAATTTTGTTCTTTATTTCTTGGTTTTTACTTTCTTTTACGTAATTTCCCGTTGTTTGAAAATAAACTAAAAACTAAAAATCACGCAATCAACCCTAGGTAGATATTTTCTTTTTATTGCTTTAAATAGAATTCTTGTGGTAGTATTCATATTATTTTATTGAATAATTTTTTCGACAGCAAACATACATAACGTAGGTGTGTCCTTATTGTATGTCACACGTGTTACGATATGTTACTTATGAAGAACATAATTTTATAATTTTTTGTCTGGGTTAGGGATTCACCTCTCTTGTAAATATTAATTTTGACCTTGTCATTTGAGGTTCATTTAATATCTATTTTAAAATATTTTATGTACATATCAACTTTATTTAATACGTATGTATGTATTTGCGTAAATACTGATAAATTTAATAAGCACGTACGTCATAATTTGGAATACAATTAAAATTTTTTCCTTGCTCAGCAGGTTTTATATTGGTGGAATAAAAGTAAATCTAGGTAGCTATATTTATACTTTTATTTTAATGGTAATTAATAGTAATAAAGACAAATTTATGTCGATGTCCACTGACAAACCACTTAATCCATTACATTTGGTTACACGAAACCAAATGGTTTGGCTATTTGAATAATCTTTTTTGTGGTCATGACGGTCATTACATTATGATCACATAATAATACAAAATATGTATGTATGTACTGTATAGTACGATTTGCATACAAAAATTTAAATGATATAAAAGACAAAAGATGAAAATTACATTCCGGATATGAGTCATTTAATGTGTATTGTAAAATAATGAAACAAAAGTATTTACGTACGTATGAATATAAATTCTACTTAAAAAGTGCACGTATACCCGCATACATAATGAAAATTAATAAATTACAAAAGGAAAAATGAAAAACCATATAACAAATAAGATATATGGACGTGTAGCAATATAAAAACTCTTTACTGCTATACTCACGATTACCACTTATGTACATACGATAAATGCTCGTAAAATTCAATTGTCTGTGATATTCCTTCTATAAGTTATTCTTTGCCGCTTAGAAAAGGAATTATAAGTGAATATATGGATGTCGATTGAAATGAAGTACATGTATATACACGTATTTATGTATGTACTTTATGTGTGTGTTTAATGGAATTTAAAGTATTTATCGTACATTTTATTATTAAGAAAAGAAATTTCATCCCACTACAATTTGTTGAAAAACAAAAATACTGATAGCTATAACACTTATTTTGTTTTGAATGTTCACCACATAATATATGTATGTACATATGTGTATATATGTATACACATCAATTGAAGAGCTCCTCACATTAAAGGAAGTAAATTTATGTTCGATTGACATGAAAAGGTTGTTGAAGTGGCCTTAAATAGACAGACAGACGAATGGGCTAGCAAATATCATCAGATTACATACATTAGCATTAATATTTAGGGTTTTTTATCCATTGATTTTATCAAACACATTGTCTGTGATCTGTGTCTATAGCCTTAGTAAAAGAAAAAAAAAATGAAAAGATTTTCGATTAAATAACATTAATGTTACAAATCAGATTTTGTTGATGACTTAATAAAGTAGAGGAAATTTTATTGAAATACGCACAATATCATTACTTTTAAATTTAATCATATATCAATAATTTTAGATAATTTTATTTAATTTTCTCTAACTTTTATCTTTTATTTTCTCTATTAAAAAAAAAAAAAAAAAGAAATTCGACATCAACAATTTAGATTAAATATGTCTAGAGATTATGAATTACATGGTGTACAACAAGATAATCCAACATTAATAGCATTCGTACGGGAAATTCATATGAAAAAATATCCAATGAATTTTTTAAAAAATGCTCGTGTTGAACATTTAAATTTTACTGAACATCATGAATTAACACCAGAAATGGCACATTATATATCAAATTTAGTTGGAAGTAAAAAGAATGGTGCATTTATACAATCGATAACTGGTGCTGCAAGTAATACAATGACTGGTCCATGGTTAGCTGAAACATTAAATTGGAGTGGATTATTAATTGAACCAGAACCAAGAAGATATTTTACATTACGTAAACAAAATGTACATAGACCAAAAGTACAAGTCGTTCATGCATGTGTATCACCAAGTGGTTACCCAAAAGAGGTATATGAGGTGATTTTTATTTTATTAATTATCCATTAATAAATAAATGTTATTTGTTTTTAGGTACGAATACATAATGAAGATTCAGAAGTCAGAATTAATAGTTTATTGGATGAAGAAACATCATGGTTTAATACACGAGTTAAATGCTTTCCATTGTATACATTAATGTTAGCTATTAATAAAGTTGATTATGATTTATTAAGTCTTGGATGTGCAGAACATGAATTACAGGTATGTTGAAAAAAATAAATAAATTAAATTATTAAATTAAATAAAATAAGATATGTATAAAGGAGAACTATTTACTTATTTTCCTAATTTTATCTTTACAGATTCTTCAAACATTACCATTTGATAAAGTTAACATAGAAGTGATATCAATACATTTAACAGATAATAATAACAATAATAATAATAGCGAGAATATAAATAGATATGTTCGTAATATAACAAAGTTCCTACTTGGAAAATCTTATAAATTACAAAAAAGATTTGAAAATAATTATATATATCAAAAAATGAATTCGAATAAAACAAAAAATTATAAACAAATTAGAAAAATATCATCAACATTATCATCAATAACGACACCAATATCAACAACAACGAAAATAACAGGATTATCAAAATTACAACAGGAACAATATAATAATAAAAATTAAAAAAAATTAAAAATTTTGTTATTGATAAAAATATCACATTCTATTGTAATGAACATAAAAAAAACAAGGTATTTGATTTTAATTCAAAAATTTTTACAATGTTTTTTTACAATAGGAAAAAAAAAATAATTGATTTAATGCGTATATAATTTTTTTTCTGTGAAAAATATATTTTCTTAAGTTATAAGATTTAAAAAAATAATAATGTTAAAAAAAATAGTATTATATTATTCTTATAAATTTTTTTTGTATTTTTTTTTTCTCTTTTGTATTATGTTTCGTCTGATTTAATTGAAAATGTTTTAAATATAAGGAAAATTAAAAAATAAAAGGTAAACAGAAAAAAGTAAAAATTAATAGAGGTCGTAAGCAAAAATTATTCCTCATATAATAATAATAATAGGTACTCAATTTAAAAACTAAAATTTGTAACACATTATAGGGAATAAAAATATTGAGATGAAAAATCAAATTATATTTTGATTATTTAACTAAAAGCAATTTTTAATAAATTGTACAAAATAAAGCAATAAAATTATGAATAAATCGAATATCAGTTTCAAATATTAAAAACATGAAATTTCGTTAATCAAGAAAAAATTAAAAAGAAATTATTAAAACGTACATAGCAATAAATTAATAATAAAAATAGAAATAAAAAAAAAAAACGATTAATTGAAAACACGCAAAATAAACCAAAAAATTAAAGTTGTAATTACATTCTTTTTGCTCTATTTCCTTTTTATTGTTTTGTGTTCATATATATTTTTGCCTCATTTTACTTATATTTTTTATTACGAAAAAAAATTTTGAAATCTCATTTAAGATGAAAAACAATTTAAACAATTTATGTATTTTTATGTGTTTTCATATATGTATTTTTTCTTTTCGAAGTTTTTACAAATGTATATTTTTTTTGTTTTTGATTTTTTTTTCGTTTTAAATTGAATTCTTTGTTAAAATAAAATTAAATGTAGTAAATTTTTTTGATTTTAAAGAACAAAAAGCAATACAATATTGACAACCGTCAGAACAAAATGTATAGATAAATTAAGAGAAAAAAAAAATTAAACTAAACTAAAAAAAATAGGATTTTTCGTCAACACATAATAATTATGATCTCGACATTGTCTCTCTATCATTAAATATACACTTTCTTCACTCAATCATTTGTAATCATTTTCATGATAAAAATTAAAATATTTTTTTTTTTTGTATTGTAATTTTGTTTATTTTTAGATTTTAAGCAATTTTTTTTTGGTAGGACAATTTTTTTTTCGACTTTTTAAATTTCTTTTTATATATATAAAAAAAAATAAATCATCTACTTTATATAAAAATAAAAATTGTTGTTTCTTTCGTTAAAATTAAGATAAAAGTTAATAATAAAATTAGGACCTTTAAAATTTAATTGAAAATTCTTAGCTCAATCTACACTTGAAATTACATATTTATGTATATGTGTATATATTTTTTTAAATTTAAAGCTATGTTTTTAGCAAATTTCCAATACTAAAATATTTTTAAATCATTTATTTATTTTTTCAATTTATACTTTAAACACTTTAATTTTCGTGTGTAAGTATAATTTATAGAAAATATGCCCTTTTTCGTTTTTTTTTGTTGTTCGTTATGATGGAAACAAATTCGTTTTCTATTTATCTGTGCTACGTAGCACTACAAGCTATCATGGTTTGATGAATTTTTTAACACAAATTTTACTGTCTTTCATCAATTAATCTTTTTTAAAATGCTGAGGATTTTTTTTACATCAACGTATTATATACGTCATGTTGTTAAACTGTGCGTAACAAATTAAAAAAGAGGATTCATTTTTATCATTATATTGACGGATAAATGCAAACTTCAATTAAATTTTATCTCGTTTATCCCTTGTGATATTCATTTTTTTTTTTTTTTTTTGCTGTAAAATTAAGATTTTCTTGATTTCACGAAACATTGAATTTAAATGATATTATTCATTCGTTTAAGCACATTTTATACAAAGATTTGAAAATTTTTAAAATTCTTCATACGGGTACATACCTACACTCTTACGCATATTGTCGATAATAACGAATACAAGAGTCTGTTTATTAAAAAGGGATTTATGTTTTTGAAAGAAATATTTTTTTTTTTTTTTTCATTTTTTAATTATTAAAATTCTCCCTCAATCTTCTCTGTTTTGTGCCCGTAATATTTTTGCTATTTATTTAAAAAATTAAATAACACACGTAGATACAGGTACTTGCGATTACGTATGTATGTACCTATGTATATGTAAGAACGTCACATATTCGTTGGAGTACTTGAAATAATTTGAAAGGTTTTTAAAAGATTTCGAAAAAAGATCGAAAAAATAAAACAAACAAGAAGCAAATAAAAAGCGCCTTGTAATTTCTTTTAAAAAATTTCCTTTTATCAGATATTTACTCTTGTCCTTTTTGTTATAACACTTTTACTTGTTTTATATTCGTGATAAACGAACCATCCTTACATTTTTATTTTTACATGCAATATGATAAAAGGGTTGTAGGCATTTCATGAAGATATTTTTGTATCGACGTTCAGAAATAAAGGTTTCTCTCTTATGGGATATAAATTATTTTACCCATGTTTAAATATAAAATTTAAATAGAAACCACAAATAAGTGAATATTTAATATCAAAATATGTGTACATAATACTGATATCCTTAAGGACGATTGTTGAATTTTTTTTCTTATTTTTATTTTATTTTTCGTATCTCTTGATAATACAAAATTTAATTGAATGTAATTTTTACATGTAGTTAACATACAAAAAAACAAAATTCTCTTAAGAATTTAAAACCAAAATTTTAATTTAGAAAACTTAGCATTTTTATTTAAGGAAACGAAAAGAATTTTTAGTTGCCCTAAAATTTGTTTGCCTTATTCGTTATATTTTGTAATTTTAAAAAGCCTAAGAAAAACAATAGAAAATGATATACAATTTTAAATGCCATTGAGTTTAAAAGTGAGTTCAAGGTTGAACTTTATGAAAATAATAAACAAAAATAAATAAATAAATGTTACATTATTTGATAAATCCTTTTAGACAAGTTCATATTACAAATAATAAATGAATAATACAGACATGTACACAAACGTATACGTTACACAGTGTCTGCCAGAACAATCGCCACATTTCCCTTAAACTTACAGAAGTATTAAATCATATCATAAAAAGAGGACTATCTGAAATCTACTCAAATTGGAAAATCTCTTTAAATTACTATGATGGGCATTTTTTTCTGCAGACAATGTATTAATGTTTATTTATGTTTATGTACATAAAACTGACATTATTTTAGTTAGTGGGTTTGTTGGTAATTTTATTTACGTACAAATACCATACCAATCAGTTCATAATGATGTAATGAACTTTTCTAGATTTTATTATCCATTTTTAGTTCATTAGAATGCCATTTAAATCATAAAAATTTATTTCATTTGTGCAAAATGAATTTGATACATGGAGATAATAATGTAACTTTATTTATAATTTATTTAAAAAATAAAAACGGTTAGTAATTAAAAACTGAGAAAAAATGGTTTAATATACGTTAAATGAGAAATATGATATTAATTTATATTTGATAATAAATTTTTTATTTTTATTTTTTGTTTGTGGTATCATTTATTATAATAATAAAAATTGGATTGATAAAATATTGATTTTATCATTATTCCATATTCCATGATAATTGATAACATTGAATTATTTGTTAAAAAAAAAAAATTAACTTTTATGTACGTGGATAAATTTTATCACGTTCTAATCGAAATAATTTTTTACCTTTATTTAATGTGCTTTAGATATGATAATTGCATGCATATGTACATGCATATTCACACTCATGCACGTATCATATACATTTTAGGTGTTTAAAATAGGACATAAGAAGAACAAAAATTACATGTTTTATGTAAGGACACGTACATATGTACATATGTATGTAACGTAAAATTTTTAAACATTTTATATTATTTCTCATAGCAGAATGGGTACAATATGGCCAGCTACTGCATCAATTACTAAAAATATCAGTTAAAATTTGATATTCAAAAAAGTCCTTTTCTATATATAATAAGTACATACATACAAATATAAAAACATTTCTGAATGTGTGGATGTATAAGTACATTTAATGAAAAATATTTAAGGATTGAATTAACATACAAGTACGCAATCTCCAATTTTGACGTAAGCTTCCATATCTTCATATGTATATGTATAGAAATAAAACTTATTTCTTATGGTAAATCATGGAATTATTGAAAAACGATATATAAGAGGTTCAAATTTCTCATTAAAGTCCTTTTATTAAAGGATGTTCATTTTGAAAAATATCATATTGAAATATAAATATTTATCTTGGAAAATTTTTTAAAAAATTAATTTAGGATTAAATTTTAAATTTTAATTTTTATATTGTTAAAAATTTGAAAAAAATTTGTACGATTTTCTCATAATTTACTCTAATTTTATAGTATTTCTATCCCTTTCACTTTTTTTTTCGGTTTTTTATTATAAATTTTATACATACTGAGTGCTTTATAAAGACATTATATGCATGGAAAATCGATTTTCTTTTCTAGCAACCTACATACAATCATTGAAAATTAATGATAAAAAAGCTACGCCCGCACTTTTTTTTATTTTATTTTTATTTTTTTTTTAAATAAAGAAAGAAAGTTACCTACCAGCTGTCACCCACGCTTTATGTACATATAAATCTAGTAATATACAAGCTTTCAAAGAAAACTTATCTCTATACTTATTTTACACACATACATACATATACGGCATAAATATATATTCCCTTTTTATACGTAACAAATTTATTTTTCATATACAGAAAATTACATATTTTTTTTTTACATTTTAGTCCTTCGAATGTTATCAACGGGACTAATTTGTATACATCCTCCATAAAGGAAAAAGAATTAGAAGAAAAAGGAATTAAATAAAAATTAGGGAAAAATAATAATAATTTTTATTTTTTAATTCAATAGATTTTATTAGAAATATAATTTTTTTTTTCAAATCTATTTCAATTTTAATTCAATTTTAATTTAAAAAAAAAAGAAGAAAAGTGAAGAAATTGTTCTAATTTTTTTACATATTTTTTTTTTAATCTCATTTGGTATATTGAATTTTACTTTCCATTCTTCTGGAATCCTTATTTTTTTAAATTTTATAAATGTACGTATTACACATATGTACGTATTAAATAAAAGTTTTGTATAAAAAGATAAAAAGTGATTTAGAAAGTGAAATTAAAAATTTGATCTCAATATGTTTTTTTTGTTTTTTTTATAGAACGAGTATATACGAGTATATAAAATCACAGTACTTGAAATAAAATTTCAAAACTAAAGAACAAAAAGAAAATCATTGTACTCATCAGAATGGTTATCAGAATGGATTAAATTAAAAATCACTAAAAAAAAAGGTACGTATTGTGTAATATTTACGTGTAAATCTAAAATTACATGAAAGAATTTTGAATTAGCTTTCCTTAAATATTATTTTTATTTTTTTAATGAGTTTTTTGTTTTGTAATTTTTTATTTATTTAAAATTTTTCTTGTTTATTTTTGTTTAAAATTAAATTTTCCTAATGACCAAAAATTAGTTAAAAAGAGCTATTACAAAAGAGTGGGTAATTTTAGCTTTTCAAATTTTTTATTAATTTTCTGTATATTGAAATTCTTTCGAATTTTTCTTTTTTGTTATTAATAAGGTTATTTTCTTGTTTTTTTTTTTTTTGGAATAATATAAAAAAAATTTGCATTGTGTAAAAATTAAAATTAGTTTTTATACGTGTGTACGGGCATATCGCATACATATGTACGAATAGATATAAATAATATATCGCATATGGCAAAAAAGAGCTACAAGTAGTTTATGGGAAGAAATAAATTTTTCTATATATTTTTTTTTTTTTAAGGGTTTCGCTATAGTCATGTACATATACGCAATATCTGTACATGTATATACAAATATATTTATGTACTTCAATAAATTTGAAGATTTATATATACATATTATACGTTTATACATATAGTATGTATATATGTACGTACACATTTTCCTATCTTAATAGATGAATGTATATACATTAAGTACATATGTATATGTATATACATATAAGTATACATACTTGTAAATATCACACTGTGAAATTGAGCAAAAAAAAAAAAAAGGAAAAAAAGGAAAAGAAAAAGAAAACAAGAAAAATTTGTGTTTAAGCTCTTTATCACTATGTAGGCTGCAATACATATATACCTACATATGTGTATTTGTATAAATAATAAAATGGGAAAACTAAAAAGAAGGAGGAAATAATTTGTTTGTACATATATACAAGTATATGTACGCAAAAATGTACACAAATAAATATACATAAACGCGTCCTACATACATATACATGTACGTACTATGCACAGATATATGGCATATACAAACAAAATTAAGATAAAATATATTATAACGGCGCAATAGCGATATTAAAAGCAAAAAAAAAAAAATACGAAGGATATAAATTTTAACAACAGCCGGGAGGAAGAAAATATGTTGTTTTTAAACGACCTGTTGACATTACTTTTAATTCTTTTATTTAAATTCTTTTTTTTTTATATATTCTTTTCGTTATCCTTACCATCATCAATATACAGCATGTATCTCTATCTACATTAATTTATATTATGTATAAAATTCAGAAATATATAAACGTACATTTATATGTATTTGTGTGTAAAAAGGCAATATTTTAAAATTCAAAAGACAGAAAAATAATTCAATAAATAAAATGATTTCGTACCATTTTGATTCATTTATACATTTTATTTCATTTTTTTTTTAAATTTTTCTTGTACAACAAAACAAATGACAAAAAAGGATATTGAAAAAATCTAAATAAATTTTACATAATTTTGTTTTTTTTTAGTTAATATCATTATTATTTTTATGATGTTGTTTGATAATGTTAGAATACGAAACGTACCCAAATTAAAAAAAAAAAAAAAAAACAGAATCACTATACAATCAAGAAAAATTTCTTTTTAGATGTAGGCGGTAGCTAAGAATAGAACAAAATATATAGCTACAAGTACTTTATAATTCCTGTACAATATACATGTATTTGTATAAATATACAAATCAATGTTAAACAAATACAAATAAACATATGAATGTATTACATATATTCAATTTCAAATAACGTACATACATTTGGCCTTTCTAATCGAATCTGGAAAATTAGTTTTTTCAACCTTTTATTGTATGTAGAAATTGCATGTGAAATAATCGTGTAATATAAATTTATATTACACGTATATTACATGCAATGTAAAGGACATGTAAATTTATATATGCAGTACATTAACTGTATTACTGCGCAAGCTATAGGTTATATGTTACAGATTATGTGTTATGAGCTATACATCAGTGTTCTTTTTCATACAACGTCATTTCATAAATTTCACACACATATTCTTGCATATATATATAAATAAGTACATATTGTACAAAAGCTGTTTATTTGTGTATGTAAATGAAAAATTAAAAGAAAATGCCAAGTAATTGTTGATATTATATGTGATGTATGAACTATTGTTGTTCAATATTTTCTTTTTTTGTTTAAGTGCTAAATATAAATATACATATATGTACATATATATGTATGTTACAAGCACATGAATATGAATTAAATTGTGATAGAATTGAATAAGCAACAGTTTGTTGAACAATTTTATATACATTTCCGTTTCAAAAATGAAAATTTCCTTTTATGTATGAAAAATAAACAAAAAAAAATTTTTTTTTCAAAATAAATAAACATGATTTTTCTTTTTTCTTAAAAATAAATACATTTTAATTTTAATATTTTTGATCTTAGTGAATAATAAATTATGTATCAAGTACTTATTTCTTATTACCAAACACGTAGTGAATATTTATGTATGTATTTACATACATTGATACTCGTATAAACTTTTCACAATAACTACTCAAAGAAAATTTATACTGAAAATTTGATACGATAAAAGCGTAGGATTAAAATAAATAATAATTAAAATCTTTAATTAAATAAATAACAATATTTATCTATTTTTTTTTTTTTTAATTTTGAATTTGACCTACAAATTTCTTTTTAAGGACTTCATAATACACTGTTTTATAATGATATGTTTATGTTAAGGAAAATGATATTTTAATTTGTAAGTATCTATTTAACAGATATGACGTATAAAAATTAAAAATGCCTAATAATAATTAAATGTAATTGAATATTTGTTTTCAAAAACATTTTTATTTTTCTTATACATAGATGCGTATGTATAGTTATTAAAAATAAATCCACATTATTGTACATGGACATGAAATCAAAATCATTGTGATAATAAAAAAAACTGAAAACTTTTAAAATTTAATTATCTACATATTAGAGCTTTACACACGCGAGACATTTATAAAATATACATATATGAAAAATTGTCTTGTGAGACACCGGGTAAAGGAAGTGAGGCTTGTATTAGGTTGCACGGTACCACCGGGCTACTTGATACACGCCTCACTTTCTTCACCAGTTACTCTGGAAGCACTGGAAGTGTTTCATAAAACACTTTTTCATATATGTTTCGCGTGTGTAAAAAAGTAATTCTATAACTATTTTTGTGCTTGGTAATTAAATACACCAAAATATTTAGAGACATCCCGAAATATCCTTTTGTTTGTATAGTTAAATATTCAAGTTCTTATGTACATACAGTTGTTGTTCCTTGTTTTTGTTTAATATTCATGATTTTAATAATTCATAAGTAATAATTTATTTTGAACATATGCATAGATGTTTTCATTAATGAAAACGAAAACATCAATTAACATATAAAAATAAAAATAGATAAAATAAATAAAAAATAATATACAAATTCGTCTTTTTTTATATGACGAAAATAATTTTTTTATTTATTTTTTTTTTTCAATAAAATTCGTAATTGAAAATGAAATAAATTTATTTAGAATAACTTTTTTATGTAAACAAAATTATAAATAAAAATAATGCGTAAAACATGATTTTTCTTATATCCGACTGAGATATAAATTGAATTTAAATAAAAATATGCACAATATAACATAAATTAATCCACTTTTTGTGTATGTACATAATAATATTCATTTATTTTAATTCAATATTTTTTTATTGTATACATACTAATGTTATGTACATTAACATATCATCTATGTATGTATATTTAGTCTTTTGTAGTAACGAAATTTCCTTTTCACAGAAAAAACACATCCAAGCATACATATGTACATATGTAGGTACATTAATATGATCAAATTTGAACATTTCATATAAATAAGAAAAATAAATATTGAAGGATACAGTCATTTAGCGGTATAACTACAGGACATAAATCTTTATTTTGTTACATGTTGAGCGTATCTACATATATTTGTGTGTAATCACAAAATAATAATAATTATTATTATAAGGTTATTTTGCCTTTTCTTTTCGTATCTCAACCTAAACATGCAAAAAAACATTAATAAAAAGATGAATGTTACATTGTGTAGGAGATGTACATTTTATTTGAATAAATAAAACATAATATGATTTTTTATATGCTCACATATACATATGTAACATATAACATATATATGTAACATATTTTGTGGACACATTAAAATTAATTTTTTCATATTTTTTATTTTGTATTTTATTTGTTTTCTTCTTCTTCTACACAGAATTTTTTATCCTTTTTGTTAGCGTTTCAGTTTTTTTTTTTTTTTTTTTATTAAGGATGAAAAATTTTTTTACATAAATCATTTTCTAAATGATTAATATCCTTTGCTTTCTAAAATACTTACATATGTATGTATATTATTTTTACTTGAGCAGGTTAAAAGAAATATTACAATCCTTAACAATATTAATAATTTATTTATCGTATATGTACATACATTACATAGCAATGAAAATAATATTAATGACGCTTAATGTGTATGTACATATAAAAATAACTGAAACATTATTCACAACTTAATTTCTATATACCATTGATAAATTAATGAAAATCGAATAAGTTGATTTATTGGTTCAGTGTATCATCAAAGACATTAGTCTACTGTAGCATCCTTGTTAATAATTCATTTGAATCCTTGTTAACATCGTTGTTAAAAATTCAAAAAGATCCTTAAAGTTTTCCTAAAAGTGTATGTTTTCAAGTAAGGAGAATTTAAAATATTTCAAATCAGATACAAAAAAAAATGAAA
The DNA here is from genome assembly GCA_963971155.1 of Anthrax anthrax. Lineage (NCBI taxonomy): Eukaryota > Metazoa > Arthropoda > Insecta > Diptera > Bombyliidae > Anthrax > Anthrax anthrax. Next base: position 28,931,398 of record OZ020119.1, read on the forward strand.
AATGATTTGCTTTTGATTGTTTCAAATGTATGATATGGATAAATGCCTTCATATTTTTGCAATTAAAATTAAATTTATTTTTTAATTTTTTTCATGTACTATATGTATGTATCGCTTTTAACCTTTTCAATTATTAAAAAAAATATATATATTTAATTAAATGGTATATGTTAATCGTAGGAGTTAAGTAAATTACAGGAAAATATCTCCATTATTTATTTTTAATTTTCCTTTTTTCATTAAAATATGCTCATTATCGTCATACAATTAAAGATACATACATACGAGTATGTAGTAATTTTTTCTTATTTGTATTGTAGAAATGCCAGTCAGTTTATCGAATATATAATGTTGTGTTATTTAACCTTTAATGTGCTTCAGAGTTTGACCTTTTATATTTCACATTAGTGTGATATCACCATACAATCATCAATACAAATAAAATAGAGCTAATACAGAGAATTTTCTTGAATTTTATTTTTATAATTTTTTTCTTATAATTTTCTTTTTTTTTTTTTTTTGTATTTAATAATAATTATTATAATTTAAAAATTCAATGCTCATGATATCAATTGGTATACAGGTAAAACGTCGTTGTAACGACAACAATATGGAAGAAGAGGACCTGGATTATTGGTGGAAGAATAAGATCTGGTGCAATAATATAGGGATAGGAAAATTAAAGCCAACATCAATAATAGCCGAAAGGACGACAAAGATAACATCGAAAACATGGATGACAACAATAATTTTGCTTTTTCTCATTATGGATGGTTCAACATTTACATTAGCAGAAAGCAATGTCGGTAAGTGTACATACACGTAATAAAATATGTAAATATTTTACAAAACAATAAAAATCGCTTACAATATTTGAAAAATAAAAGACAAAATCAAAATAATAATGAATAATAAAGAGTTGAATAATAAAAGGTATTATATTTTATTGTTATATAATGCCAAATAATACTGACAACATTTTTTTTTTTTTTATTATTATTAACGTTGATTGTTTTTGTCTTGTATTATTACAAAAGTATTTTCAAACAGAAATGGAAATAAATTAAAAGAACCCTCAGAAGGCAAAGGATCACATAATTTTCTTATTCTGATGATTTTTCTCATACTCTACCTTATATAACACCATCTTATAAATAAAATATTTTATATTATGTACGTGATAAAAAAGTCAAATGAATATACAATAAAATTTATATATGTTTTATGTATTGTACAAATACGTACTTAGACAAGGGAAAATAAATAAAGAAAAATCGAAAAAAAAATGAAAAAAAATTGACAAAAACACATAAAATCACGTTTTCTTGTATTTTATACACGTAGAAAAACGTTACATACGCTTACGTAAGTTTACGTCATACAATTTGTATATGCAATGTTTCCCTTTACAATATTTAAAAAAAAAGAAAAAGAAAATGAGTTTTTTAAAAAGATTTTCAACTTTTTCTTTTCATCTTTTTAAAAAATGAAGGAAAAACGTTACGTAAAACAGAAAATGTTTAACTTTGAACTTTTCTTTATATCCTTTTTATAATGTAGTATTTATTTGTTAATCGAAGTTTCATCTTGTTTTGAATTTTTTCCTCAATAAAGTTTTTTATGCGAATTTGATTTTTTATTTTAATATTGATAAATTACGTACATATTTATATGTAAAAGAAAACTAAAGTTTGTTTGTTTAAAATTCAATAAACGTTATTACAACGTTTCATCAGATCACGTTGTAATAACGAAAATGGCAGTTTTATTTTTATTCTTTAAAGTACTTATATACAAATGTTCTTGAATTAATCATGTTCTTATGTTTCTATTCCGTTTGACAAATAAAAATTAAAATGACTTGTAAAGAAAGAAAATAAATAAGAAACCCTAATTAACGTCATAAAAACAAAAATTAAAAAAGCATAAACTTTTATTTCCTTTTAATTAAAATTTTCATTAAAACAAAAAGGAAATATGCTTAAGGTAAATAATAATTACATATAATTAATTTGGGTTTTCTTTGGATTTTGTTTCGATTTGTTTTTTAGCTTATCATGTTCTTTTTTTTTTTGATGGCGGTGTCATTTTTAATTTTTTTTAAATTTATTTTTCATTTTCCATGTCCTTTTCCATATGTAAGGATTGTAAGTTATAAATAATTTAATTTTGCGCCTTAAAATAGACTTCATGAAATAAAATTCTTGGTTAATATAATATCTCGCTTTATTTTGTTGATCATGTTTTATATTTAAGGAAACAAGAGTTACCGTTTTATTGATAAAGAAATACATAAATTCAAGATACTATATAGTTAGAGTATATAATTTTCATTCATATTTTCTTTACCACATGCACGGACGTGTATGCTTTAAGTGTACATGTATATGTGTTTACCTACATGGATGTGGTTTATCCATTCATTCATATAATTAAAATCAATATTACAAATGCATGTTTATTCTATAATAAATAGAGAAAATTTTTTTGTGAAATTCAATTACTGTCGAATTTTATCGACCCAAATAAAATGTAAGGTCTTCAAGTTAATGCATATTCAAAATAAACAAAAAACAAAACGTTATATACGGGTATATTACACAATTTAATTAATTTTCTTAATATAATATTCTAACTAGATTTAATTTACTTTATTTTGTGTTTACATGAAAAACACATGAAAAAACCGAAATTTATATGGATGTGATATCACACATTTATGTACATGAATGCGAATTTGTTAATAAAGTGATATTTCGTTTATTTTTGATATACATTATTTTATCAACATACTCGTATATAGATAAGTATTCTCACGTACAACGTGTATATTATGAACAAATTTAATTACTTTCCAGATGTATTGTATTTTCATTAAAATACACACAATATAATATGTACATACAAGGATCATATTATATAAAAATCACGCATATCCAAGTAAATTTTGATTTTCTTGCTTTGAGATATTTGTACCATGATATATGTACCTACGCACTGCTTTTATGTCTTTTACATGGAATTTAATTTTGTATCAATTAACAATTTTATTGCAATCAAAATTAAAAATGCTAACTGATACTACTATTCATGTTATTGGGTCCTCAAGTTTTATTAGTTTATAACGTTTCCTCTTTATTTAAAAAAAAATAAAAAATAAAAAATTCCTATTATTAAATGAAATTAAATTAAATTTCTAGAAAAAACAAACTTTTTTTTTTTTAAAATAATCTTCAATTTAATTTAATCGAAATTATTAAATAAATATAAAAAACTTTGAATTCTACGTACCTCTTATAAACATATTAAATGTTTTTGCTTGTTATATGAAAACTTTTTAAAATGATTATATGTATATTACGAGCTTGTTTACAATGAAAATCATACAATATAAAATATGTAAAACTTTTTGCCACCCACTTAAAAAAAAAAAAAAAAAAAAATTTTGTTCATGTTTACCATAATATGAAATTGAGTACGTAACATAATATACAATACAGGTAACGAACACATGTGTATCCTTACAATACAAAAATACACCTTTACAATTATTACTGAAAATGAAGGTATATAATTTTTTTTTATGTACATGACAAATATAAATAGAACATATTAGTTTGGTTGATTATTAAAATACATTATACCATCTTTTATATAGTATGTATGGCGGAATAAAACTTATATTTCACTTTCTACCCACACGTTATAAACAACACATAGATCATATCATATCATAATATCATATATACCTGTTTTTTATATGTATATATACGCACATACATTGTCATTATATCCTTATACACAAAATATGTATAATATTACTGCATTACGTTTATAATTATTATCATACACAATACACACACACATACGCTTCTAATTATTATCATACACATATACATGCAATTGTTATCAGACTCCTACTATGAAATATATTTTATTAGAGAAAAAATCAATAATAATGTAGAATGGGACGTTATTTTTTAAATGACGTCACTATAGAAATAGAAAATTTAGTATATAAATATTATAGAAAAGAAAAACAAACAAATAAAAATTAATTTGATATTTTGATGAAAAATTTTTCAATTTTAAGATGAATAAAGAAAAATTAGATACAAATTATATTAAATAAGATAATAACAAAAAAAAAAAATATGTGATTTTGAATATTTTTAAATTGAAAATTTTTTTAAGCACATTTTATTAAATAAATATTTGATTTTTAAAATGTAGTTGAAATACGTATGTAAATAATTAATTAAAATGAACGATATACATAGTATTCACTTAATAGACTTTAATGTTCTTATGCTTCGATAAATATTTAAGATTGTTTTTATTTTTTTATTTTTTATTTCTGTTTGTATCTACCCGCATTTTCGTTTTTTAAAAAACGAAAGTTATATAAATTAACTAAAAGAAGGATAATAATTAAAAAAGTTATTTTTAATTATAATTGTAATATACGGTCAACTTTTTAAATTTTGAGTACTATATAAGATAATCATTATTTATCTGTATATCTTTTTTGATATTTTTTTTACAAATTTTTCATTTTTAAAATGAGAATTTTAACAGTTACAATTTTTTTTTCATAATGTTATTAAAGAAAAATTTCAAGAACGTAATTAAAAATTTTATAATCTAAAATTTAATTAATTTATTTTTTTTGAATTTAATAGATATTTTTGAATGAAAGGATATAATTTTATAAGTCATATCTTTTATTTCACACATATACGTGTTTTAAAAAAGTAATTAAAAATATCAACACTGTATATTTATTTTGATATTCATATATGCATGTGTATATATACACAGTGTATTATCCTGTATCAAATAAATGAAAAATTCGATAAAATTCCAAAAATAATTTTTATTTTCATTTTTGTTGCTGTTAACGTTGACTGTTAATAGATTTTTGGATCGTTGGTCACATACATTTTTCTTCGTATATTGAGTACACAACATATTCACATATGTGTACATGAATTGTAAATATTTATAATAAAAATTTTATCGCGTTTATATAGTATCCAAAATATTTCATTTATCCATTCTTCACAAATAATTTTTAAAAATATATTTAAAAATTGCCTTGTCATTAACAGGCACAATATTATAAAGACAATAAAATAACATGATGATGATAATAATTCATTAAGATTTTTATGATATTTTTCTAGAGGATCCATTTATTGATTCTTGATTTTATGGAATATTGTATATGTAAAATTTTAAATAACTTTTGTAATATTAGATCATTTTAATGTCAAGTACTTTATGATGAAAATTTTAAATTAAATTTTATTGTTAAAGAAAATTTTGCTTACATTTTATGTGGTTAAACCTTATTGAAGGCCAAGTGTGCGTAAACATTAATGATTAAATACATATTTACCAGCGTAAATATAATAAAAGACACTTATTGTGTAAAATCATCATCAAATATTTTTTTCAATTAAAAATTTATTTATCATTTTAAGTTTTTTTTTTTTTTTTTATTCAGAATAACAAAAAATAAATTAATATATTTAATGTATGTGAGAGCTGTTGAAGAATTTTCACCATGAAAATTGAACGTACATGCATAAGTGTACATTAAGCATTCTATTGACATAAAATATTTGTTTCAATTTTGTCTATTCATTATAATTACAAAATAAACATTATATATTTTTTTTTTTAGAATTTTTGTACAACGCTTAAATACATAAAATTGTAATTAATTTTTTATTGTTTGTATTTTCTATGTTTAGGTTGTCATTTTGTGAAATCTCTGTGTTTGGAAAATGTCGAATTTTGTTATGATGGTAAGCACATAAAGATTATTATTTTTTATTTGTTTGCATATTTTAACATACATTCTGTTATGTGTATGTATACAAGGATAATTAAACAAGAAAATTGATTTTCAATTACATGTAATTTTGTTTTTGTTTTTTTTTTTTCAGATTATGTGTTCGGTAAATGTCTTTCAAAATCTGGTGTCGAACAAGAGGATTTAGAGAGGTGAGTGAATACACATAATACATTATAAAAATAGAATATCAAAATATCTACATACGTAAACATGTACAAAAAATAAACAATAACCATTTGGGTAAACAAAATAAAAAAAAAAATATCGATTTAATATTAAACAATGGAAACAATTATATTGTATGTATATCATTAGCATTATAGTTATGAGAATGATTTTATAATAATTATTATTAATGGTATAATGAATATAAAAATAAAAAGAATCCTTTTATTTTTATAAAAAAAAATTTTTGTTGACGTAATTTAAATTTTTCATTTTTTTTTTTTTTTGTTTTAAATAAAGAAAAACAAAAGAAAATGAGAAAAGACCATTTTGTACCAATTTTTAGGTCGTATAATTTTCTTGGAAAAACTCTATTGTTCATTCGTTCTAAGGATAATTATTTTTTACTTTGCTAGAGTTTATATTTCAGTTTTTCAGTTCATTCGTTGATGAATTGTTTGTTTTTTTTTTTTTGTAAGACTAGTTTCTTTTTGTCATTTTCTATAATTACACATATTATGTACAATACATTGTTTATAAAATAAAGACGTTTTTCCAGAATAGTTTTTCGTGATGTCATATAATATTACATAAATTTAAATAACAACAAATGTAATAACGCCAACAGCAATTTGTTTATTTTGTAAAGAAGAATTATTTTTCAATAGAGACAATAGTCTTCTAACATATTGTTACATTGAAGTACTAGAATATGTACGTAATGAAAAATTTAATATATGTATGTATATATATTTTTTACATTTAAATTTAAGTTAATTAGAATCTTCTCTTTGCTATTCTAATTATTTACTATCATTCTTGTTAATTGAATTATTTAATTAAATTTTTACAGAATCCCTTTATCTGAAAAACAATCTCGTATGTTGGCAACAATGTTAGAAGAAATGCAAGGTGCCGGTTTGGGTTGGGATCATCCTTTCGTACAATGTAGAATTCAAGGGGCATTATTTTCAATTAGAAAGAATACACCATTACCACCAAATTTATGTGTTAATCTTGCACCAGATCCAAAAATACTTGATCCTCAAAGTCGTTTAGCTTTTGTACGTTTTACACCGCCCAGTGAAGATTATGCTGATGAAGTTTATTATCCACCATTTAAAAAAGGCTTTGATGATCGACTCTATGTTAATTCAATGAAACCATTACCACAATCAATACCATATATATCACAGCCATCATCATCATCTTTGTCATCGTCCTCGTCATCGTTATTGTCACAACCACTGGATACAATGGAATTTTTATCAGAATTATCTGGTGAACCATCATTATCATCACATAGATTCATTGATGAGGAACGAGAACGCATACTTGAAAATAATATAGAAAATGAAAGATTAGCAAATCGAATAAAGGATATACGTAATCGTGTTGAATTGAGAAAAATGTTAAATGAATATGAACGCGAACAGTTACAACCACCATCACAATTACATACACATAATGGAATGTATCCATCTCATGTCAATATTCCACTCAAAGTTTTACCTATAGAACATTTTAATGAATTCAAGGACACGTACAAGAGAACAGGAATGTACAATAATGAAGAAAATGAAATAGATGAAGATAATGAAGTTCCTTCAACATTTTTCAGAGAAATGGCTAAAACACAACATATTCATTTAAATCCAGAAAAAATGAATTTCAATCATTATAAAAATAATCCTCTAGAAGTAATAATTCCAGCATATAGAGAAAAGGATTCAGGAGAGGATGAAACAATCGATGATAATTACTTTGCTATGAATACATATCCAGTCAAATATCCAAATAAAAAAGTTTTATCTCCAGAATCGTCAGGTGTTTATACGGAAGGTGGCCTTGTTTATGTACCTGAACGCAATGATGACCAAGAAACTTATGATAGTAAAGAGGAAACGAGAAATTTATTAGCAAATATGCTTGGATTTACTCGTCATGAAAGATTAGATGTGAAAAAACCTGGACCATTAATAGGACCACCACCACAAGAATTTACACCTACTAAACATGCAGAAACGCAAACAAAAGCACCAGAACATAAGGCTGAAACGAAAGAAGTATTACCAGCTCATATAAAAGGAAGTCAAACTAAAAAGGCAACAAGAGATCATTCTGATGATGAACATGCACCACATACAGTTGATACAGAATTTGCCCATGTTTATTTAAAAAATCCGTACGTATGCAATATTATTATTGTTTGTAATTTACTAAACTTGTACATATTATAATTCCATTGCAGTGTTGATAACTGGAAGGATGGATCACGAATAGTAACAGCTTTAGGGGACATCTTAAACATGCAACCTTATTTCACTCACACCCGGTAAAAATAGATCTCTGAAATATTACAAAAAGGACTTATTTAAAATTTCATTTTTTATAGTGTTGACCGCCATGAAGTTTCATTTCGTGTTGAACCAAACCCTGATCGAAAAACAGCAGTCGACGTTGCAAAAGTTATCAATGATCCAAGAACAAAAATGAATTTATTCCGTCGATTGGGTGTAGCGGTAATTCAAGCTGGAGTTGGTGACAAAATTAAAAGTGATTCCGATAGTGTATCAGCTTCAAAACTTGAACTTGCTGAAGAAGGCCCAGATGTAACTCATATCATGGCATATATGTTTGCTGGTGCAGGAGCTGCAGCTGTTGTAGTTATCGTAATAACATTATTTTTGATAAGAAGACATGATCAGAAAAGGGATAAATTGGGAGGTCTTCAAGCTGGTTTATCAGGCGCAGAAAGTTGTAGCAAGGATTATCAAGAATTATGTCGAGCTCGAATGGCAGGAAAAGGTACTTCAGAAACTATACCCAGTGGAAGGATTACATCTTTAAGTAAAGAGAATGATCGTCCACCTTCATCTCGATCTAGTACATCTTCATGGAGTGAAGAGCCGGCCTTAACAAATATGGATATTTCAACTGGACATATGGTTCTTGTATGTGATTTTCTATTATTCAAATTCAATACAATGTTATTCATTATTCACTAATGTATACTTTTTTCCACAGTCTTATATGGAAGATCATTTGAGAAATAAAGGTCGTCTACAAAGAGAATGGGAAGCATTATGCAGATATGAAGCAGAACCGAGTGCGAGAGAAGCCGCTCTTCAAACTCAGTGTACACCACTTAACAGGCCTGGTGCTCCTTTACCGTACGACCATTCAAGAGTTGTTCTAAATCATTTAGCTAATGCCGAGGGACTTGATTACATTAATGCTTCAACTATAGTAAATATGCCCCAAAGTAAGAAAAATGTAAAAAAAATATCAACAGTTTTGTTATTTTCAGACCGATCATGATCCTAGAGCACCGGCATATGTTGCTGCCCAAGGTCCATTACCAACAACGTTATCACATTTTTGGCAGATGATATGGGAACAAGGTGCAGTTATTATAGTTGCATTATGTCGACTTCAAGAAAATGGTGAAATGGCTTGTGCTAGATATTGGCCAGAAGAAGGAGCTGAAGTTTATCATATTTATGAAGTACATTTTTATATAAAAAATTTTGGAAATGAAATTTTTTTAAATTCCTTTCTTAATTTCACACTTTTAGGTACATCTGGTCAGCGAGCATATCTGGTGTGATGATTATTTGGTACGATCATTTTATCTAAAAAATCTTAGAACAAGCGAAACACGCACTGTAACACAATTCCACTTTTTATCATGGCCTCAAGGTGGTATACCATCATCAGCAAAAGCTCTTTTAGAATTTCGAAGGTTTGTTAAATAAAGTTGGTAATGATGTAAATGAATCATGCTAATACAAATTTTACATTATTTATAACAGAAAAGTGAATAAATCGTACAGAGGTCGATCATGTCCAATTGTTGTACATGGAAGTCACGGTGCTGGAAGAACTGGAGCTTATATTCTATTAGATTTGGTACTTGGTAGAATGAATAAAGGTGCACGTGAAATTGATATTGCAGCAACATTAGAACATCTAAGAGATCAACGTGCCAGTTTAGTTGCAACACGACAACAATTTGAATTTGTATTAATGGCTGTTGCTGAAGAAGTTCATGCAATATTAAAGGCGCTTCCAACAAATACACAAAGTGGTGAAAAACGTGAATTAGATAAGGAGCCTCCAGTAAAAGAAGAGGAAACGAAAGAAGAAACACCAAAAAAACAAGTGAAAACGGTTGATAATGCGAGTACATCTGAGAAAAGTGATAAGGGAAAAGAAAAGAAAGATGAAAAATAATTTTTGTTTATGCATCATTGAATCATCTTTTCATTTTTGAATTATATTTAATGTTATTTAATTTAGTTATTATTTAGTTTTAGTTTAGTAATTTTTTCATTGAATTAAATTTTTTTTTTAAATTTTTTTATAAATGTCAATTGAGGTAGGAAATAATTTTTTATTTCAATATTTTTTGCTCTCATAATAAAAATTAAAAAATTAAACTTGTAAAATAAGGACTCAAAATTCCTATCCAGCCAGGAATTTTGAGCCCTTAATAATATAATAATAAAAAAAAAACATACAAGGAGGATTATAATTATGACGACCCATTTAAAAAAGGATTAATGACAAACGATTAACAAATTCCCAAAGTAAAAAAAAATTTTTTTTTTAAAGAAAAACTAAAATATAAAATATAATAAAAATAAAAATAAATAAATACTATTGATATATAATAATAATATTTCGTGTATTATATACAACACATATATATGTATATTCTACATTATAAATGTATATCATAATGTGTATTATTTGTTATCCAAAATTTATAAAACTAAAGACATTAAAAAACTTATTTTCAAAAAAATAATAAATTTAAAAAAAAAAAAAAATATTTATATAAATATTATATTATTAAATAAAATAAAATATATATGTATACTTTAAATGTCCTATCTATATAATTATATAAATATATATATATACCCAAAAGGTTCTTTTAAAGAATTATTAAAATACATGTATATTATTAAAAAAAATATATATATTAAAAAATGAAAAAAAATACATGAATGAAAATGTTTTTTTTTTTAATTATCACGCATGTACCTCTTTGAGTATAAAAATTTCAAAAAAAAAAAAAAAAAATTAAAATACACATTTAAAAATGTGTATAAGGAACTATATGTGTTATAAATAAAAATATATAATAATTATTATATTATACACAATACATAAAAAAATAATTAAATAAATATTTAAAATGAAAAATTTCTATATATATATATATATATGTATACATTACATACCTTATATACAATTTATAAAATATATAATTGATTTATATAAAAATTATTTCTATATTAAAATATGCATACACATACATACATATATATACAAAAACATAAAACAAAAAAAATATATATGTGCTACTATTTTATTCTTATCATCCATAATATTGTACATATTTGAATTAAACAAAATTCCAGTACACATTTTTATCGTTATTTTCAAAAAACTATACATACATGTATTATTTTATCCTTATTATGCGTATATCTTGTATATTGTGTATATACATTTGCAAAAGTATTATGCAGAAAATTTTAAATAAAATAAATAAATACCATCATATTATAATGTATAAAAATTATGAAAAAATTTCAATTTATAATTTTTATATATTTCGGACAGTCCCAAAAATGTCGTCAAAATGAAAAATTTTTATTCAAAGTTACCTTCTAATGATTTCATTATTATTATATTTTTTTTTAAATTATTCTAAACCACATACATATTTTTCACACATATACATAACATTGAAATTAAGACAGCGAATAGATTTAATAAAAAGGACTGAAATGGATTTAAAGAAATAATAATAATAATATTGTAAGAAATGAAAAGGAACAAGTATAAACAAAATATTTACGTACTGTAATAAATTTGCTTTCTTGTATATAAATTTTAAAATAATTTTATACGCGTCCTATAAAATTACTATTAACATTAATTTTAGCACAAAAAAAAACAAATTTTTTTTATTTACAAAATGAAAATTAATTTTTTTCCATTTTTTTTTTACTTACATATTTAATTTTTATAATTTTTCAAACAAAGTAAAACAAAACTGAAAACAGACTGAATTCTCTTTAATTTTTTATTTTCTAATTTTATATGTAATTTTATTTAGACAAAAATGAAAAACAAAAAAAAAAAATGAAAATAAATTTTGTTATCTAAATGTTTTTAAATCTTTATACAAATAATAAATTTCACAAAACTTTTATAGCTTTTCATATATATGTATAGTACGAAGATCATAAATATCATTTTAACTGAAAACATACATATGAATATAAAAACAAGAAAAATAAAAACAGGATTCATCTTTATAACACCGATATAAAAATACAAAATATACATAAAAAAAAACATATTACATTTACATACACATAATTTAAAAATAAATAAATAAATAAATTTTATATAATAAAATAAAATGAGAAATAATTTTAAGAAATAAATACACATATAATGTATAAAAAATCTATTATCCATAAATGATAAAAAATAACATTATAAATAAATATACGTATATTATATACATAGTACATAATATTATTATTGTATTTGTAAAATCAGCTTTTTTAATTGTAAGAATTAACATCAAACAAAATTGTACACAGTTTGAAATGAAACAGGAAAGTTTAAAAAAAATATATATATTATATACATATGAAAATGTTAAATATATATATGGATATATGAAGGAAAAATTATTTTAAATAAATCAAAATAAATATTAAAATTAAATTAAATTTATAATTATTACTGAATAATTTTTGTAAAAAAAAAAAAAAAAACAAATAACTTCAAAGAAAATATATCGTTATAATTTAAAATTTCTATCAAAATGTGAAAGGAAAAAAAAAATACGTCGTATCTACATTATAAAATGCATCTTAAATCTCTGATGATTATGATGAAATTTTGAAGTTAAAAAATCAAAACTTTTGATTTATTTAATTATTTAACACATAACAATTTTATTTTTTCATTTTATATTTTTTCAATTTTCTTTCCGTTTATCATTATAAAAAAAATATGTATATTAATTTTCTATATGATAATCAAATTTTTATCTTTGTACTGTACTGTAATGCAATACAATATAATATACACTGTAAATACAATGCGTATATAAACCCTAAACATTTTAAGCTTATTCACATTGTAATAGCTCTTTTGACTGTGAAAAAAAAAATGAAAATATTATCAATGATAATGATGTAATTATATTGTCAAATTCACATTTTATTTAATTTTTTTTTTTTTTTTTAAATTTAAGAAAAAAATAAAATAATATAAATACACTTTTTTCTTGTTCCATATACAAAATACAATTTGGATTTTGGGACCTTTGGGTAAATTACATGCATAACCAATCAAATAAAAAAACATGTAAAGAAAATTTGAAGTCGTTTTTCAAAATACAATTTTTTTTTTTTAAAAAAAAAGTAAATTATTTTAACATGTGTAGATAGTATACATATATTACATTGGCATTAAAATATTTTTCATTTAAATACTCAAGATTCAAAATGAATTCAAACATTTAAAAAAAAATTACTAAGAAAAGAAATAATGAATTTATATTGATACATATATAATACCACAAAATATAGTACCATAAAGTCCAAAATACAACATACATATACATAATCCAAAATATTTATATATAAATAATCAATTTAAAAAGGAAAAAAGAAAAAAATAAAATAAAATTATATATTGTAGTAATGCTGTCCTATCATTTTATCAGAAATATAAAATAAAATATACCAAAAAAAGAAAACTAAAAGTACACATATGAGTTATAATATCATCAAACAAAAATTTAAAAAAAAAATAAATAAATAAATAGAGGTAGCTAGTGTTACATAGTATAAAGATTACATAGATAAAAATTTCATATAGTAGCAAAAATTTAAATTCAGAATTTTATTTTTGGAGATAAACAAGCAAAAATTTTATTTCAAACAAAAAACTGAATGCAAAATTTATTTTCTTTTATATGACAAGAAAAGTGAAAAAAAATAAATAAATAAAATGGTTTAAGAAATGTTTAAGAGACGTTGTAAGAAAAATAGAAATTAAGAAAAGAAAATCTTATTTTGATTAAAATATTATTATATAAAATAAAATAAAATATGACTATAAAATTAATATGAGAAAAAGGCAACTACGTATATATTAAATGTATTAAATATATATCTTTATATTATTATACAAATTAAATTATTATTATATATAAACAAAGAAGTTTTTATTGATATACATTATTGATAACTTATAAAAATATACAAAAGTAAAAAATTAAAAAAGTAAAAAAAAAAAATTTAAATTTAATTTAAAACATAATCATTATAAAGAATTATTCAAAATGTAGCAAAATTATGTACATTACATATTTTATATATATTTATGTCATAATTGTGAGTATAAATATTGTTATGATTAAAAACAAAAATTAAATTATTTATTAATATTTAAAAAAAAAAAAAAATTATTTAAAAAAATATTCATTAAAAAAAGATACACTCAAGTTACATTACGTACATGTTATTACAGCTATAAAAAATAATTGGAGAAAAAATATTTAAATAAAAATTTCCGTTATAAAAAAAGAAATAAAATAAAATAAAATTACAAGCTGAAAAATACAATTAAAAACGCTAATACAAACTCTGACTTAATCTGATAATCTGATTTAATTATTGCATTTATTTAACAAAAAAAATAAATAAATAAAATTTAACGCGTACATACAATGCATTTAATGCTATATAGTAGTACTGCTTCCTAAATACATTGAATATACAAACAGCTTATTGAAATTACAAAAATCAATTTCAAACAAAATGAACATTTTTTTATATATATTTTTTTTTTAAATTTAAAATAAATTGAGTAACATGAAAGTCTATATAATAAAGAAAAGTGTTGATGAGCAAAAAAAAAAGGATAAACAAGAAATTATGTATACTTAATCCACAATTATTATTAAAACAAAAAAAAAAAATTATTTTAAATATATTATGCGTAAATTATCCTTAAAATAACCATTTTATGTCCTTATATATATATTATATACATAAATACATGTAATACATTATATGATATCCCTATATAATTAAAATGTATGTGTAATAATCAGTGTCATTTAATAAAATTAAAAAAAAAAAAAAATTATATTTTTCATTTGTATATAATGTCATTTAAATGACGATAAAAAAAGAAAAAATGAAATCAATTATTTAAAAAAAAAACAAAAAATCCTAAAATATTATATGAAAAAAAAAATTTCAACTTATATATTATACAAATTACATAATTGAATACATAAAAGTGCGTGTTGTATTATCCTTCATATCGTATATAAAAACAAATAAATGTTATATGGAAAAAATAATATTATACTTATATACATATTAATGTTATATACTGGTGTATGTATATGAAAAATATGTATTAATTATTATTATTAATAAAAAAAATTTTAATTTGTGTTGTGTAATAAATATATGGCAAATTATATAAAAAATACATATACATAATAAATTAATCAAAATTATTTATGAATTTAAAATATAAATTATTGTATTACATTATTCAAATTATATTTGTATTTAAAAAAAATAAAAATAAAAAATATGTCATCATACATAATTGAGAATAAAAATGGAACATCATTACATACAAGTCAATATGCGAATTTACAATTTGAAAAAAAAAAAAAAAATCAATATAATCAGTATAATGCATATATGAATTTCAATTTATATTGTATATTTAAATTGTTTCATTTAAAAATTATTTTATTTGTTGTAATACTATAAATATTGTGTGAATATATAAATATACATATTATATACATATAAATAAAAATAAAATAAATTTATTATGAATATTATACAAATAAAACTGAATGTATATTTAAAAATATATATATATATATATACAAAATGTATATTAAATTAAAATTATGTAGATGTCTATTAGTATTCATATATTATATAAAAAATAAACATTATGTACGTAATGTACATAACGTATTTATATTTAAAAAAAAAAATTTAATTTCCATCATACATATACATATTTTAAAAAAAAAAAAACAATTAACATATACGTTATATATAATTTTAATTATTATTATTACTATTTAAAAAAAATATATAAAAAAAATACGACTTAAAAAATGAAGAAACATTCAAAAAAAAAAAACAACATCTAATTACAAGTAAAAAAAAAAATAACTAAACAAACATAAAATCATTTAATTTATAATGGAAAAGAATATCTACCATCTAGTAAAGTATAAGGGTAATTTATGTGAAAGTTGGATAATGTGTGAAAAAGGATATGAGAACATTATACAAAAATAACTTGAACATTGACATGTAAATGTTTTGTTGTTTCATTTTTCCTTTTAACTATAGATTATAAAAAAATAACATGAAAAATTTTTATTTGATTTGTATTAAAATTATTATGTAATAATTTTCATTTTTTTACCATAATAATTTCGTTGTTATGTACAAATACAGCATTATTTACTATAGCTTACTTGTGTATGCAAGTACTTGTAATTTTTGTTTATAAACCAACTACCATTTATAAAAAGTGTTCACAACATGTTTTTTTTTTTGTCTTTATCAATAAAAATGGTCATTTTATTTATTTTTTTATTCAATTAAAATTAATTATTTTAATTATTTTCAACCATAAATGAAATTAATTTTTTTTTTGTTTAACCCATTATTTTTGGATTGGAATAAAAGTGGTAAAAATATTTTTTTGTATATTTTAAAGTGCAAAAAAAAAATTTTTTTTGTTTTTAATATTACCATTCTTGATGTATACCATAACAACTTTCCATTTATAGTCAATTGAAATTTATATTTTTTATATCAAAATGAAAAGCACTTCAATGTTTTAACGGAAATATCTGTCCGTGTGGGATGATGATTTTTTATCCAACAAAATATCAGAGATTTTTTTTTGTTTCTTTTTTATTTGTTTTTGTTTTCAATACAAAATTAACTGTTTGGATTTATCGATGGTTTTCATATTTTATCTCTTTTTTCTTATGACATTATCTGATTATTATGAAAATTAAAAATAAATTTCAAAAGAAATGTTAAATAAATGAAGTGGTATAACCATAATAGGTGAAAATTATGTGGGCTGTTTGAAACTCTTAATTATGGTATATGCACGCGTAAAATGACCTTTATTACCATACTTATTTAGATATTTTTCCTTTTAGGATTTTGATTTTTGATAAACAAAAAGATGCAAATAATATTTTAAGGAAATAAATTAGAATCAGCGAAAATATGAATTTATATAAAGCCTGTGGTCCAATGATAACGTTAAGGTTAACAACAGCGTCAATGATGATGAATCTGATGTATCGAATTTAATATTTGATACATTACTGGATACTGGATACATTAATGCAATACATTTGAAAAATAATTTCTTTTCTCATTTAAATAATTTGATTAATTGTAAATAATTTGAAATGTAAAATTTAAAAACAAAGGCTAATAATTCAAAAAAATTGTTGTACAGAGATAGGTAGATAAACAAATTTTTTTAGATATGGTATATACAGTTTTCATTTCCCATCATGTCAAGCAATCAAAACATTCCAAAGAAGGCTATTTTTTTATTTTCTCAAGATTTGTTTTTAATTTAGGAGAGACGGAAGCTTTTAATTTTATTACATTTAAATTACTGACTAGTCAAAGAATAATAAAAGAAAAGCCAGATGCTTAACAGTGGAACGTATATGGATACCTGTGTTTATGCTATATTAATAGTTTAGGTAAGAATGTATCATATAACTAAATTATTTTATTTTAATTTCATTCGTTTTGTAAATATTATTATAAAATGAAAAACTGAAATTTTCACATTAAAAGTGAAATATGACATTACAATTAAAACTAAAATATGAGAAAAAAAAATACAGATTGATTTCAATTTAAATTTCCATTTTTAATTGCATGTTTTAAATTTAATTTTAAAATTATATTTACATCAAACGTTACGAATGATTAATTCTCAATGATAATAAGCTATAACAAGTCATCAAGCCATCGAATGACTCAATTGTGTATCTAACTTGATTTTTTTCAGATAAATTCATATTTTTTGCAATGATCACTTATTTGATTTGTATGATAAAAAATTTAATTTTTCATGTTAAATGAAAATGAAAAGTAAAATATTTTTCACCTTGTAATTAAATTGAAAAAAAAAAAGAAAACAAAAATTCTGTTTTTATTTTATTAATTATTATCACGCAACATTTAAATATTTACGTAATCAAAGTGTACACAAAAAAAAAATTATGTTACTTGTGGCCTCATAAGTTAATTATACAAAACTTAATATTCCATTGTTAAAATATGTGAAAAAATAAAAATTACACTATACAGGATAATTTACATAAAATCATGATGATGATCTGACAATAATGGAATAGCGAAAGGAAAAAGGTAAAAAAAAATTTAAGACAAGTAAATATACATGAAAAATTCTAAAATTATATAAAAAAAGATAATTTGAAAAAATGTTACAAAACAGGTTGAGAAAATGAAATACAATAACAATTTTCATGCATGTATGTATATATTATAAATCAGACAAAATGACTTTATAACCTGAATAAATGGTTCAGTACCAGAGGCTAACAATAATAATAATTTCTTTTTATTCCATGTCAATTTTTTTCTTTTCTTTTCATAAAAACACATACACACATTATTATAGATACAACATTACATATCCATGTAAAGTACGTGTATTTCTAAGAAAATTTTCTAAAAGATTAGTTCTTAGACCTTATATTCTGGAATCTATGGAATTTTTATTATCTTGTAAAATATTGTTTGACAAGTTTCTAAATATGTATGTATGTATGTAAGTATAAAAAACTTAGAGTACATGTGTGTATGTACATTTGTAAAGTGCATTTACGTATATATACAAGACAAATTCTGTCATAAAACACACAATAAAATTTTATTATTTTTAACCCATAACTTTCAGAGGTTTTTATATTCTCTTACAAATCATTTATGTAAACTTTCAGTTAATTGCAATCAAACAGATATTTTTTATTTTAAGTTATTTTGAAAAAAAATGTACATATTTATCTTTGAATTTTAATTTTGATATACATAAAACTTTCATATGAATAAAATTCGTTAATTACGTTCAATTCAAACTAAAAAATTTTGTATTACCTAACATACGGAACCCTTGTATAGGCATATTTTAAAAATATTCATTTGAAATCAGAATCTATTTGTAAATATTTAAATTACAAAATAAATAAAATTATGTACATATGTACATCAAATAGAAATGGGCATACCAATTTAATCGCATCTGTTATATAAAAGCACTGTAAACAAATCAAAAATGATTTGTAACGAAAATACCGAATGAATCTATCAGATGCAATTAGAAATTCTAGATATTATTTTAATAATAATTAAATAAGTCATTTAATTATTTACAAATCATTTAGAAAAAATTGTATATCATGCAAAATGTTTCTTTGAAAATAGATATTTCCTTGCTATTCAGGATATATTGTTACTGTAATGTGAATAAAAATAAAATCAACAGATGATGTATAGAATACAATATTACATGACCTTCACAAACTAAATTCTATTCATGTACATATGTCCATTATACGAACATTTTCATAAGGAATTAAATATTAACTAACATGAGCAGATGTTTTCTACATTCTTTTAATAAAATTAAAAAAAAAGTACAATTCAATTGCATCAGCCAAGATATTCAGATACATATTATAGTACTTTATTTAACCTCAGGAATTTTCACCTGGACAACGTCCACGCTCTAAAAATATCTCGTTGGTCTTTATTTCATTTCATACAAAATATTGGTATAAAAATTACAATGATGAAGATGTCGATGGCGTTTATTCAGGTGTTTAATATTTAATCATCATACTAAATGTTAACCTCAAAATAAGAAACACATTTAATAGTTATGCATTTCTTTTTATAATAACATCTGTTACTTAATTATTTTAAAATGAATTCATTCGACTTTCGTTAGAGCAACAATTTTGTAATGAAGACCTTTTTATTATCATTATTACATTATTACATTTATTATCATCATTACATATCAGACATTATTTAAATTCAAATATTTTCATATTATCAGTAGATGTTATTATCAATTTCGAGAATTTACAGAGAAAAATAGTGTTTTATGTTTAGTCTTTACAATCAAACGTAAAATTTTTATGTGTAATCAAATCGTTTCGTAACTAACTGGTTTATTTTGCTAAAATTTATACGAAGAAAAACTTCAATAGTAGTATATGTAATCATGTGTAATAACAATAAAACAAATTTATATAACATTTCGGTTTTTGATGATCGCAACTGATTATCACAAGTATTTATCTGTTATCGTATTGTTTTGTTTTATATTTGTATATTTACATATTTTTTTTCAACAACGGTTTTCATGTAACAAAATTTAAATTTTTAAAAAATTTAAATAAGGTTAATACTTCCGTCCCACACAAAAATTTTACATTATTTTATTTTATTGTATTGTGACATGTTTTATTATGTTTTTAAATTTTTTCTTAAAAATGATTATTTTGGTAAATTAAATTGGAAAATTTAAACAAATTACAGCAACAAATTTTGTTAAAAATTTTCAAAGTAGAAAAAGTCGTATGCATTCGTAAAATATATTAAATAATATGAAGATGGTAATTTAAGGGTTCCAAGGACTATCATTATACCACCTACCTACCTACCAAATTATTCACATTAGTATCTAATATGTTTATATGAATAAGCGTGTCAATCGTGGAGTTTCCCACACCCACATATGTTACAAACAAAAAGCTTTTGTATGTATAAAAAAATATGTAGGTTGCAATATTTTGAACATAATATTATTATAGATACTAATCTATATTGTGCAGGCTTATATTAATCAAAATTTCAAAGTTTCCAAACAAACAAAAAAAAATCTCTTTATTTTTGATTTTATATTTTATTTGTTATTATAATTTAAATTTAAATTTTTTGATGTATTTATTTCGATTGAATAAATTTTGGTTTTTCAAAACTGATTTCCTTTTTATTAATGAATAATAATAATCGAATTTTTGTGTATGCATGTTTTTTTTTCATATATTAGAAGTACACATCTACATAAAATTCAAGGACCACACAACAGATTGTGTACATTTTTAAGTCTTTGTTATGCATGAATAAAAAAACATTAATAATAATATGAAATGAAAAAATGCATTTAAAATTATTGTTTGAATAATTTCAGTTTAAATATAAATAAAAATTGAGATACATTCATACATATGTATATGTTTATGAATGTACGTACTTATGTACATGTATGTATGGTTGTGTTCATATCAATCAATATAGTAAATTTAGACAACTAGTATGTACATATGTTTGTAACAAAATGTATTTAATTTGTAAATATAAAATGTAACATGTACCAATCATTCAAGTGATCCATTGAAAATAATTACATGTTAACATTTTTTAATACATAAATTCTTAAAATGATAAATAGTTTCCATTTGAACGTCACATAACTCAACCTTTTGACACTTTAAATTCTTTAAATCTGATGGACTGTTTAATGTTTATATCGTTTATATGTACACACTGTATAATACGTTGTATATCAAACAGAAGATTAAAAAGATGAATATAAAAAGGAGTTTCTTGAAATGATGAGATAAGCTTCTTAATATTGAGAAAATATATTGACAGGACAAGATATTTTATATCAATTTTTGATATGAAGGATAGAGGATGATCATCATTATTTTTATTCTGTTGTACATGATGCGATCAAACACGGCGTCAGAATGTTTGATATTTCGAAATTTTTTTTTTTTTTAAATTATTAAATAATGATAATAGAAAAGAGATTATAAGAAATCATAAAAATAAATATATATATATATATATTTTTTTTTTAAAGAAAGTTGAAAGAAAATTCTACAAAGAAACCTATTTTGCTTTTAGAATGAATCACAACCTGTCCACTTGAATAAAAGAAAATTAAACGTGTGAAATGAGAAAAATTTATAATTTCTTAAATTTATTCAAGTTATTTAATAAAAGTTTAAAAAATTTTCGATTTTATTTATTTAAAAACATAAAGAAATATTTTATAATTAAAATGTGTTATCTGACACCATCATTTTGATAAATGAATAAAAAATATCTGTTCATTTTTAGTATTTATCATAAAACAAAAAATAAATTTAATATAAAAGGTACATAATATACACTTTAATTTTCTTGTATAATTTGTCCATGACATTTTTTTTTACATACACTACACAGTTCTTTTGTGTGTTACTTGCAGGTATAATAAGCGTTAATTTTTAAATTATAACCCATTTAGTATGCACATCACATTCACTTGAAAATGAGAAAACAAAAAATTAACCATCATTATATTGCATAAAAAAATTGTATAAATTGAAAAAAACAAAAGTTGTCATTTTTTTTTTTTTTTTTTTTAAATAATATCATGACACTTTACTCATTATAATAATAAAAATTATTTAAAAATATAAACACATGTAGGTAGGTACAGTAAAGATACATACATATGTACATATGTGATGTATTTCGAAATAATGAAATGAATTTGAAATTAATTTATTTCAATATTCTTTTATATGTACATTGCTTTGTTTACATTGACCGCACTATAAATCGTGTGAAATATAATATTTTCTTTTATTTTCTTTACTTAATTTGTGTATAAAGCTACTCTTTTTTCTTATAAATTCAAATAGCTTTATCATTATATCATCATAAGTGATAGTATTTTAGATTATTTCTTTCGGTTATCTATTACGATTAGAGAAGGTAGAAAGTAACGTTTTTTTTTTTTTTTGAAATAAACATTAAAGATATAAAGACAAAAGAACATAAACAATGTCCATAATTACATATGCACATCTTCTGATCGTTTTTATGAATACATAGATACATGTGTATATTAAATGATTATCATTATATTCAACCAGAAATCAAGATTAGAATTAAAATTAAACATTTAACTGATATAAAAATTGAATAGAAGCCAACAAGTAAATCATGAAATTATGATTTATTTTTTTATAGGATGTATCTTTATAGTGATGCATTTTAAATTTCTTTATTTAATATCTAACAGATATTATTTGTTCTTTTATGATCAATAGATGAATAAAAATTTTACTAAACACGCTTTAATATGAAAAAAAAAATAATAATAATTTAAATTTTCTTACTATAACAGTTCATTATTATGATTCTTATTATGATCTGATGAAAATAAATTTGCAATTAATGATCACTGTCCATTGATAAGGCCCAGATAATAATTATTTAAAGAATACAATTTAAAAAAAAAAAAATAATAATAAAATAAAATCATATAATTATTTATGATTTCCGAAATCAATAAAATGTATTCAGTTATACAAAGTTATACATAATATTTATTATATTTGTGAATTGTGAAAGTTTATTAAGACAATAATTTTATTCATTTGTTATCATTAAATTGAAGAAAAAATAAAAAATAAAAGAATTAATAAATGAAAGCAAAAATCGTAAATTCCAAATTACATTTATTCTGTAATTTATGTATATGGTCGATTATAGTGGCAATAAAAACAAAATATACATATAGAAAAAGCTCATTATAATAATAATTTATTTTTCTCAATTTATTGAATATAAACATTTATGTATGTACGAATGTAAATAACATATATGAACATTTTTGTACATGTACAGGTTAATTTTTTTCAATATTTTCTCATTCTATTTCCTTTACAGTTTTAAAATATTCAATTTAATATTCGATGACTTAACTTGTTTGGCATTTTTGCATTATATTCAATAGAAGAGTGTGGCTCACGTAATATATGAAAAGTGCAAAGAACCTATATAAAACAGATTATAAAATGTGTCATCACGGTATATACTATGTATCTATATGCTATCCATATGTTGATTTTTGCAGTGATTGTAAAAAACGAAACAACAAAAAAATTTTTTTGTTTATTGCTTGATTACCTAAAATACCTGTTCTATTGACACATCATCATTAAAAAATAAAAATATAAAGCTTTAACAGAAGAAGATCATTTAAAAATTTTTCTATTGAACTAAACTAAAATAATTTCATTCTCAAAAGTTTTTAAATAAAAGTTAACCTTACTCAATTCAAGAAATGAAAATTTATATTTAAAATAAAATTTTGTTTCTTCAATATTGAATGACTTTCTTAAAGAAATCAAAACTGTTGTATTCAACTTTAAATACAAGTATCTTCAATGTCTTCATGATGTGTTGAAATATTTCATTTCCATTTGTCGAGATTTTTAACTTTGAGCTCTGAGTTAAAATTTTTAAGCTGAGCTATGGCTATGAGCTCCCTTCTACACATAAATAATACGACAGTCCAAGACGGTGGAGCTAGATACAATCATACAATATGAAATGGAACTTTTTTCTTTCTGTTACTTTGTGATTGCTTTTATGAACTGTGGATTATCTAGACTTTAAAGTTATTAGATCAGCTGTTGAGAAACAGGAAAATTTAAAGATCAGTTGTTAATAAATATTCGTGGAATTAACTTTGGATTTTTAAAAGAGTTTAGTTACAAATCTTAGGAGATTTAAAAAATAAATTGTTAATTTAATAGTTAAAAACGGACTTTAATGTGTTACTGTGTAAATATGTGAATACATTAAGTGACAAAATAATTGAAATTAAAAATCAAGAAGAGAAAGAAAATCAAGTGAAAAACACCCTGATATTGTGATAAAATTTTATGAATTTTGTTTGTTTTTTTTTATTTTTAAATTTGATACAAAATGGTTCGTAGTTTAACTCAGTGGACAAAATCATTAAGTTTTCCATCAAGAATTTCACCAAATCGAAATTCAAAAGATAATTGTAATGGAGCTAATATTCATCAAATAACACCATCACCACCAACGCCTCCACGTAATAGCAAACAGATAAAACAATCATCACCATCTCCACAACCATTAAATGTCCCAATTACAGAAATAAGTCAAATTGTAAGTACATACTATTATTATATCTCTACAGTATTTTCTAAACTTTTTGGTACTATATAAACTTTTATAAAAAGTACAAAAGCCATCATTAGCTATTAAATTTAGTCAAATTTAAATTTTTTTAACAAATTTTTTGTTACCGTGTTATGACCCCAATTATTACATCAGACGATGGCTAAGCTGATCGAGTCAGTATAGTATTTGTCCCATTTTCTCTTCATCATTTTTTGAAAATTTAACAATTTCGCAAGTATTCACAGTGTATATCTATAGTTGACAAATTAATCATAAATTGGCAAAATATGTATGTAACCCATCCTACATAGATATTTAATACTTTACTAAATTGTAAAACTTAAACTAAAATGCAATGATCAGGTTTTTCAAATCCACATAACTTTCAAAAAAAAATAAATAAATAACTGATTATTTGATTTGTTGGTAACAAATATAAACTTTGAAAACGATAATACGATAAAATATGTTTAAAAAAAAAAAAATTGTCAAGTAAGCACAGATATTCTCTGACTATCTTTTTATTTTGTTTTCATAAAAATATTTATAAACCTAAAATTTGTTTTTACTTTTGTGTCTAGGAGAGAAAAGAGACACAGACTGATAAGAAATTGTACTTTGTATTTTATAAATTGCCTTTGTTTTATTTTTCATCACAAAGATTACAAAAAACAAAAAAAAATTATCTACACTATTAAAATATGAGAAATTTGTCGTCAAGATCATTTCATTATTAAAACCATAATCTACTAGAAATGTAATAATATTCTTAAGAATTTTCCTTTCTATATTATAAATATGTAAGTATAAGCCTATCTTAAATCGATCGCGTGCATCGAATGAAATCATATCAAATCAAGCGTATATGATCTTACAATATACAATACACATTGCCATCAAATTTAGAAAAATTTTAATAATCAATTCTAAATGCTATTAAATATTATGTAGTTTTGTTTACGCTTAAATAAGTTGTTTTTTTTTTTACCATCTTCATACATAATTTTTATTACAGATAGATTCGATGAATTTGATAGTGACGATATACCTATACGTAATGAATACTGTTCTTTATTTCTTATTGTGTGGTAATATTACAATGATAATAATTGATGCTGAAATTCTGAAGATCAAGGTGTTTGATGCTTATATTGATTAGTAAAGTATTTTGATAATATCAGTTTTTTATCGATAGATAAATTTTTATTCTGTTGTATGAAGATGGTGATCACTGATTAGTACATTATACCAGATTATACTTAATAGGATAACCTTAGAGATAAAACATCACATGCGCCATGGCCCATGATTGTGTACATTTTTTTTATCATTTCATAATACCACTTACATAAAGATAAAATTTTAATAAATGAACAATTTATAATTAATGAAAAGTATTTAATATGCTAAAAATGATATTTAAAAAAAAAAAAAAAACGTGTGGGCAGATTATTATTAATTTTAAGTTGATTATAAATAAGTTTATACCTTCAATATACCACACTTGTACAATCAACCAAATTTTATTGAAAATTAATAAACCTTATGCTTATATGCTCACAGTATGTAATTCAATTGAATTAAAATTAATGACTAATTAGGTAGGTATGTACGTATGTATATTGGATTTTCTTTATTATTTTGTTTTTCTTTTTGTTTCCGTTTCTGTATTTACATACATATAATAAACATTTCATAATTAAAATCATTAATTTTTAACGAATATTTGTAAATAATTTTTAAACATAAACCTGATTGAATTTTACCTAGAAGGTTAAATTTTGAATCAATATCGAAATAAAATGCAAATTATTATTAATCGATGTCATTATTATTATTTAATTCGTTAAAATAACGTACCATGTAACCTTTTTGTCCATTTTTTAAATTAAATTTAATTTTATTTGAGGCCTTCATTACAATTAATAAAAGAAAAATGAAAATTCATTATTTTTATTAGAATTCACTAATATGGTAATAAATACATAAACTAGAAATAAATTTTTGTTTTATTTTTAATAAATAAATGATTGATCACATTTTGATCATAATATTCATATACTGTTAAACAGTACTTGAACACTCTCAAGTCTTAATAAAAATTTTGCTATAGCATATAATAAATAGTATCTTAAGCAAGCAGTTGCGGTGGAGTTTGTTTACAATATAAAGTCATTTTTTTGGAATTCCATTTTTCAATTCATATGAGTTTTAGAAGTTAAACTGAGAGTCAACTAAAAATGGGCATTGAACGACCTACACGGTTATGGTACGTTTTTAAAACATGTCTGAACATGTTTAAAACTCATATAAAGTATAAGTATATTGTATATAATACGTAAGATCCGTTTAATTGCATTCTCTTTACTACAATTTTTCACACAGGTGTACAAATGTACCTGTATTCCTTTATATCATATCATACATATACTCAACCTTACATTTTATGTTTGTATACTTGATGATAAGTTTTTTTGTGTCAACACAATGAAAGCAACTTTGAATAGAGGTCTTTTTCTTTCATGATTTGGAATTTTAATCTCCAATCTTTATGGTGATTTTTTTTTCACTAATTTTTAATATTAAATATTTGCGTGGATGCAGATACATAAATAGATATACTGTATACTGTGTAGTTTTTGACACAAATTATCTCAACTTTTATCACATTTAATACAAATTTGAGATGGTTACCACGATTTTACCAAATTCCAAAATCTCAAAAGTAATGCATAACCAAAACTAAATCTTTATGAATTGAAAATGTGGTAGTTGGCTACTTTTATTGTAATATTTTAAGAGCTCGTTTTGCTTTTTATTAATTTTATTTTTTAAATTAAAAATTTATACATACATAAGTAAAATAAAAATGATGCAATTTCTCAAACGAAAGTATCGTCTAACAAATAGCATGCAATGTAATGTAATGCTTTGGCGACATAAATGACACAAATTGACGAGACATACCCACATAATATAATGTGTATGTTTGTACATTTGTAATAATTATGGTAGAGATCAAATAATCAGTATTACAACATTGCAGACATTATTTTGCGAAAAATGCTCATATTGCAAATGATTAGGAAGTATGTAATATAGTATGTGTCAACTTGTTTGTACAAAATCATTGTCAGTTATATTCCAGTAAATTTTAAAGTCATCATTAAAATAAAAATAAAATGATTGGAATTTATTTCGGTCATGTACCTAATTAAAATTACCTAAGTATACAAATTATAAAATAAATATTTTTCTCAATTACATGTAAACTACTAATTCCAATTCTTTAACTATCATTTATCTTTTTAGTATTGCTTTTTTTTTTTCTCAACTTTATTTTATAACAAAGTTGTTGAAAGTTTTAAATCTTTGCACATTATTAATTTAATATCGTTATCCACCCAGATTTTTCTGTTTTAATTTTGCCATTCACTTTTATATGTTATACATTTTATATACCTATAACCTTAATATTTGTTGAAGAGGAACACGACATTTTCATTTTAAACATACCTGCATATAAATAAATAAATTTAAAAATGAAGATATGGTGTACAGAAGATTGCTTGAATTTTAATTTGTACAAGATATTTCAACAACTCAAATAATTCATTTTGATGATTGTTTAGTTGTACAATTAAAAAAAATTAAAAATACATATTTTCAATTTATCATATTTTCAATTTATTTTTAAAAATACATATTTTAAAAATATCAACTATTCATTTATTATTCGATCTTACATAATTGATAAATTCAATAAATTGTAATCATTTTTATTTTTCGCGAATTTGTATTGATGTACTAATTACTTTTTTAAAAAGGTATGGCCAGTGGCCTTCAGTTTTTTTTTTTATTATGCAAAAATTCGTTTGAAGTATAAATTGATTGTATAGTCACGATATCAAGAAACAAGTCTAAGTGCAGGGTGTTCTATTATCTGATATCTTATCATTTTTGTGAAGTTTATTTTATTTATCAATTTGAAAATTAGTAACTTCCATTGTTCTTGTGGAATTTTAATTAATATTTTCTTGAAACTCTAAACTACAGCTGCAAATCAGGTTCAAATTGCATTTTGTCGTGTACCGTACGTGTTTAAAAATTTCAAGTCCATAAAATCTGTCAAGAAATAGATTTTAAGGAGATATCTAAAATAATTTTTTAACAAAATTAGTTCGATTTTTGAATTTATTTTACTGTACTTCGTAATATTAATTCTAGGACACCTTGTGGATCTTGAATTTACTGCAAGATGTTTTGACTTTTTAAAATATTTTTGTTTAAATTACATAATTATTACTACATATTTGCAAAAACATTTATCGTGTCTAGATCAAAAATTTCCAATTAAATACTTGTTAATCCTCTTCAATATTTTAAACCGATTAAAAACCTATCAATTTGTTCAAATTAAAAAATTACTAATATTTATGTAATATAAATTGCTACCTGTTATTTATAATAATATGTATAGCTTAACAATTCATATATGTAGGTATAAAAATTTTTAAACTCAACAGAATATTAAATTTTCCTGTATTTTAAGTTTTAACCTTATACATACTTGTCTTAAAAGTATTTTAATCAAATTAAAATAATGTATCATATTCAATTTTTTGAAATTTCTAAAATTTTTGCAAGTATGAATTTTTTTTTTTTTTTTTTTTTGTTTTAGAAAAGTAGCATTTTTATTTCTTTTTTCACACATCTGTTGTTTTTTTAAATGATAATTGCCCGTTTACTCTGTTGAATAAATTTCCATTTCATATTGTCGTTTTTAACTTTACAAAAAGTTAATGACATCCGGTTTTCGTTCACAGTCTTTTTGTGATGGAAAACCGGAAAAAAAATTAACGTTTTTGATAATTGTGCAAACCATGCTGATGATCACTACCATACAAAAAAACAAAAAAAAAAAAACAAATTCATACTGCATTGTAAAGAAATTTTATTTTCTTTTATCTTATTGTTGATTCTGTCATTCTAGATTTCTTTTGATCAAAAGAAAAAACATACTACATTTCTATACGCATTCATCTACACGGTAAATAACCTTCATAAAGTATTCATTTAACGATTAAGTAATATTATTAAAAGAACTCTCAAGAACTCGTGGTGAGTATTTATTTTGATATTTTTCTGTGTTTTGTTTTACAATTTTTTTTTTTGTTTTTTGAATTAATTATATCTGTCTGTAGACTGTTTTCTAAATTCTATGATCACAATAAAACTTGTATTAAGTATGTATGTATGAAATGTAGCTTTAGACGAACAATCATTTCCGGTTGACTCTTTAATTGACCCTTTAGTAGATCGATACGCATAACTTCATTTACAATTCTAACAATTTTTATTCGATGTGGAGCCATATACTATATATGTACATATGTGTATGGATTGGAATTCCAATGTTTTTACTGTTTGTAGGTTTTTTCGTTTGTTTTGTTATAAAATAAGAAAAATGTTTTTACAAACAGCTAATAATGAGAAATCTCATTCTCACTGCTTTGAAATTTATTCTAAATTCTACGTTGTATCTTCTTGTTATGTTTATTTTCTTGTGTACATAAATTAATGATGTACTAATAATTTCTCAGATTAAAAATTAGAATTGATAACCATTTGAACATAAAAATTTCCAGTATATACATACATACATTATTATATGAAATTCCAACTTTTTGTTTTAAAACAAAAGTATGTATGAGAATTTTTATTCAAACATTTATGAGAAAATAATTTCAAGGTCGTGGTACAATAGTCAGAAAATAAGTATATAATAAATATAATTGAATAATCGACATTTGTAAATGCTGAATTTATAGGAGTTTAAAAAAAAAAAAAACGAATTAAACTATTTCGTTTTTGATATTTTCAGATTTACCCAGATCCGGATTCAGAAAAATCCATTATGGGATCATTGGTACTCTGTATACACCACAATCAGGGTTGTAAATGGTCAGATGAACTTAGAAAATTAAAGGTAAATCACACTTTTCGAACAATAATTGTTTTTCTCATTTAAAAAATGTGAAGAGTTAGTTATACGTTATACCACACTTTTTCTGTTTACTTTTCGATTGTAGGCACATTTAAACACCTGCAAATTTGATGCTATCCCTTGTCCAAGTAAATGTGGTTCTCAAATACCACGAATTATGATGACAGACCATCTTACTTACACTTGCACACAACGTAGAGCTAAATGTGAATTTTGTCAAGTGGAATTTAGCGGACAAGGCTTAGAAGAACACACAGGAACTTGTAGTCAAGAACCAATTTATTGTGAAGGAAAATGTGGTATACGAGTACTTCGAGGACGAATGTCAATCCATCGATCAAAAGATTGTGCGAAACGATTGAGACGTTGTCCACATTGTCAACGTGAATTTTCTGCTGATACCTTACCATTACATGGTGCAAGTTGTCCAAGAACACCAATTTCTTGTCCACAACGATGTGACATAGGTCCCATTCCAAGAGGTGACATGGAAACTCATTTACGTGAAGAATGTAAAGCTCTTGCCATCCCCTGTACCTTTAAAGAAGCCGGATGTCGATACAAGGCGCCAAGAAATCTTTTAGAAGCACATTTACAAGCAAACACAGCAATTCATTTGTCTTTGATGGCCTCTCTAGTAAGTCATCAAGGACAACAAATACAGACATTAAAAAATGCTGTAGCTAAATTAAGTACGAATTACACTGGCACACTTCTATGGAAGATCACAGATTGGGCAACAAAAATGATCGAAGCTAAGAATAAAGACGGTCTAGAACTTGTATCTCCACCATTTTTCACAGGTCAATATGGATACAAATTACAAGCTTCAATGTTTTTAAATGGAAATGGTCCTGGTGAAGGAACACATGTTTCAGTATACATCAAAGTTCTTCCTGGAGAATATGATGCATTATTGAAGTGGCCTTTCTCGCATCCAATTACTTTTACACTATTTGAACAGGGTGTTCAGAATATTCATGGAGGAATTGCTGAATCTTTTGTTCCAGACCCGTCTTGGGAAAACTTTCAACGTCCATCTTTACAACCAGATCAACTAGGATTTGGTTTTCCTCGATTTATTTCACATGAATTGTTAAATAGACGATCATTCGTAAAAGATGATACAGTTTTTCTAAGAGTTAAAGTTGATTCCAGTAAAATGGAATTTTTGTAAATTTGTACATATGAAATAAAAATTTTTTATTATTTTCAAAATTTTTACCTTAAGTTTACCCAAAAACGTAGTAATTTTACTTGGTAACCGAGTAAACAACTAACATTTAATTGTACATTTTTTTTATGATAAACCATAAATTTTGCTAAAGTTTTTAAGATGACATTATTTTTCTTTTATTTTACGAAGACTGATAAGTAGTGTTTAGTTATTATATGCTAAGTCATAAATTTGTAAATTAAAAGCAATCGCTTACTTTAATAAAATTAATTTCAAGCTTTTCGTATACAAATTTGAATTTTCAAATTCATTATCTGTTTAAGTGTATATAAAGTGAATAAATAAATTAAATCAAATATTCATAAATACTGTGTTTTATTAAAAGTCTAAATATACTGATAATAAGTATAAAAAAAAAATCATATTTTTATTATCTATTATTTTATCTACTTGATATCAATAGTTTTCAAAAACAAAAACCTAAACTGATAAATGGACAAATTTAGTTTGTTGACATTATTACGTTGAATGTATGTAAACAAACTCGAACTAAGGTCAAATATTTCATTTTATATGATAATTATCAAAATATTTTGTTAAATTTTGTTCGATAAAGGCTATAATTTTAAAAACAAAATTAATAATAATGAAAACCACTAAAACCAGTTTTCTTGTTGATTTATTCCCACGCATCACAAAGGTATATTTGACAAAGTAGATAAAATATAAAGATGTTATTTTGTTTCAACGTTTTGCACATTTTAAAGAATATAAAATTCAAAATTTATTAATAATAATTTTAAAAATTAGCTTTGAAAAAGATATTGTTTTTTTTTCTTGTCCCTTTGTATTGACGACAGGTGGTAATAAACATTTATATACGAAAAAAAAATATCGTTTGAAAATATAATTTGCATAATTTGGTATTAAAAATTATCAGATTTAATAATGATTTTAAATAAATCAATTTTGAATATTGATCATTATTGGTTTGTTAATAATAATTTTAATAATAAGATATCGAATATCATGATAAACAATTAATTTGTATTTCCCTTTATGTTTTTTTTTGTTTTGTTTTTATTTTTGCTGCTGTTGCTTTATATTTCATTTTACGTGTAAAAAATAATAATGAAGACACAGATAATTTCAACGGAAATAGATTATATTATGTATTTATATTACCATGTATGGCACATGCTAATGATATGAAGAAGGAAATAAAAATTACAATTCACAGTAAAAGAAAAAAACAAAAAACAATAGCACACACAACATTCTAATGTATGGAACGTACGTATGAAATAAAAAATCAAGTTTATTTTTAATGGTTATTGATATTCATTACTGATTTTATAGTGGTATTTCCTATATTAAAGGTCAATTCTGATATTATTTATTCGATCCTAGTGCAATCATAAAATAAAGGAAGTCCCAAGTACGATATATGTACCTATATTTTGCTAAAAATAAAAATTCTATATAATAAACACATGAAGGTGTTATGATTATTTGAAATTTAACAATAATAAAAAACATTTAAAATTGAAATGGGAGTACCAGCACTTGTTACAGTATTATAAATGGGAGTACAGCATTTATTACATAATTATTTAAAAAAAAAAAAAAATGATGAATTAACGAAAATTGGAAAAGAGAAAAGAATGTTAAGCAATTTTTTCTATAATTGTGTACATAGGCGTAAATGTACATACTTCAAAAATTTAAATCAAAATTTTACTTATTTTATGGATCAACCCAAAACATATTATTTAATTCCATTTATGAAAATTTCAATTTTGAATTTTATAACAAAAGAGATATTTTTTCTATATTAAACCCAAATTCATTCATTTAAAATCTTACAAGAATTATTTAAAAAAAAAAAAAACGATACATACTAACAGAACACTACTGGTCTTTAATATATAGTATAAATACACTCCCAAGCGTAAATAATTAAATGTATACATTGTTGTGGGTTAACTCATTTCAAGGAGTTCTGATATAATTTTGTTCTAACTCTTTAAACAACTACTACTTATGATCATAATTACATCTCGACAAAAAAAAAAGATTTAGAATTTTTTTTAAAACGAAATATGGTAGGAGTTGCAGTTATTATTGTTTAATTCTTGTCGATAAAAATTACGAATAATATATGTAAGTAATACAAAAAAAAAAAAAAAAGAAAAAGAAGAAAATAATAGAAGCCTACATAATTTAGTTAATACCTACGAAATAAAATACTTTTCAAAAGATTTTGTTGCTTTATAAATACGAACAAATATAGTAAATCGTTAAGTAGAAAGGAGGTTTGACAAACACATAAAAGATATATTACACAACTTACACGTATTATTGGTATTTATTGGTGTGATGATGATTATGATAATTCAACTCTGTGAAAGGGTTTATAATATAATTTATTTCGTCTTTTTACATTTGTATATAAAAATAAGCATATTTTTACATTGGATGAAGTACATTGGTAGAAAATTCTTCAAGATACTTTATTTGTTGTGTTAACAATGAATTAAACAAAAAAATAAAAATAATAATATTGGAACACAACAAACAATTAATTCTATTTAAACTCAATGAATCGTTACTACACAACATATGTACATTGTATAACACATTTACTGATGAAAATCTTTTCTTGTATATGAACATAAGTATGTTCATCAAATATTATATAATCAAAATGATTTTTATGGGAATTTTATCGTTGAATAAGAATAAATGATTGGTTTAAGAATTTTTATGGTTGAGTGATTTATGTATGATCTGATGTGAAATGAATTTATTTCGACATAAACGAAAAATGTAATATCACTATTACACGAACACGACTAAAAGAGTAAATATACGTACATATACATGATATGTCCATTGTATGTATGTATTGAAAATAATATAAGTGGGCGTACATATGTATGTACGTACATAATTTATTATTTTAAAAATGTCAATCAAATAATAATCTAGAAAATATAATAGTAATTAATTTATGGTCTAAAAATATTTATTTCTCAAATTTTTCTGATTTATTGGATACATATCTTTGATTTGATTGTCTGAAAATTTTTAAAATTAATTTATTAAACTCATACATATTATGATAAAAAAAAAAATTAATAAAATTAAATTTTATATAAATTCATATTTAAATTTATATTTCAATAATCAATTCACAAAAAAAAAAAATAATTTTTCAAAGTAAATCAATTTAAAATTTACATAATACCTCTAATATTCGTATCTAATATCTTATACTACCTAAAAAAAAAGAAACGAAGATTTGCAATAAAATTTCAATTCAACGCGTAAATGTATGTATTTTGTGAATTGGTTACACAGTAAGGTGTATGATTCAGGTAGGTACGGATGAACGTTCAAATGCATGTATATACACTTGAATCTTTAATATGGGTACAGTGGGAATAAATAAAATAAAAAGCATACAATTTGAGACAAAATTTTGCACTTTTGTTTATTCTTTGTTCAAAGTTCAAAATCTGATGAAATCTCACCTTAGAAAACAGTAAAAAGGAAAATTGGTGTAAGTTTTTTTTTTTTGTTATCAAGAAAAAAAAGAAAAATAAAAAACATAAGTACATAATGTATATTATAACCGATATTAATAGAATTGGTAACGTCTCTTCTTCCCTTTCTTTTCTTTACGCTTTTAAAAAAACAAAATTAAAACATCAATATATACAAAATAAGTTGAATTACGGACGATCACATGAGAATTTATAATTCTTGTGAAATAAGTTTTGAATCTGAGTCATCATGATCGAACAAGATTGAACATGTTTTGTAGATCTTTTTTTACCTGTTTTCATATGATTTTCTCTTTTTGCTCAAGCATCAAGAAGATGAGGATAAATAAGATACATCGTCGCGAATATCATCGTATAAACTACAAAGCCATTTGAATTTAGTCGGCATACGTGAAAAGGATTTTTTGAAAATATGAAAATTTCTGAACATTATCTTACAGTAAAATATGGACCATTTAGTAATTAATAAAAATAAAAAAACAAAAGATTTAGGTGGGAAAATTTATTTGCAATATCACTAACATATTACTCCTATTATTTAAAACCATCATACGTAAGTAGATACAATGAACACTAAAACAGGTTTCGCGCTTAAATCTTTTGTTTTCTGTTTTTTTTTTTAAATTAATTTGTTGTTGAACTTAAAAAACACTTAACCGGTCAAGTACATAAATATTACTTATGTAACTCTTGTAAGAATTTTGTTGCCTGAAAAAAAAAAACTTTTTGGGTTTACCTTACTTACATAATGTACAAATGTATGTATTTAATTGTATTTAATTTCTAAATTTTATTTTAACCTCCAACTATCGCTTTTCAAAAGGTACAAATATTTATGTTTATTTAAAATGTCTTTTATTACACGCAATCAAAATAAGAAAAGCTGTAAATGTAACTTCAAAAAAAAAGTTCAATTTTATACAGATACAAAGGTACAGGTAGGTACAACATTTTACACCGATATTATATATTTACACTCAATACGACAAACTGTTCTAAACATAAATAAAAGGTATACATATAATCTGTGTATGTACTTTGTATACACGAATGGAGGTACTTGCATTACATGAAGAAATTTTCCTTCATCATTTTTCATCAGAATTGCGTGATAGATTTATATATTATGATAATAATATTCACAGAAGTTTAATTTTTAATTTACTCAAATTCACACCAAAAGAATGTTTTTGTTTATAGATTATTATTTTAAGGAAAAGAAAAATTGAAAAAAAAAAAAACGAAAATTTTCTTGTAGACAATTCGAATGAATTAAAATAAGAAACTAAAAGAAAAAAATTGGAAAAAATTTTTGTTATAAAGAGAATAAATAACTGAGTAAAAAAGTCAAATTCTATTCATGTGGGAAATAGTTACATTTATTTCTCATGGTTTAAAACAATCAAAACATTAAAATTCCAGAGAAGGTTATGTACTTTTAGTTTAGCTGTTTATATTTTAAAGACATCATTTTTTTTTTTGTTTTATTTATTTATTTAATTCGTATTTTTTTTTCTCGAAATGTTTATGTTATGTCAATGTTGATTTTATTTTAAAAACGGAAACCTTCTTTACTGTAACTGAATAACTGATTAGTTTTTTTTACTTATAAACTAATTAGATTTCATATGCATATATGTAATGCAAACAACAATAAAAATTATCGTTATCATCATGTAGTAATAATAAAAGAATACAAATAAAATTGCATAATTGATTTAATGTATTGTTTTTTTTTTTAAAGAAAAATAAAAATTTATTATTGCAGCAAATATAACAATGGCGTGCATTAAAAATTTGAACTCCATTTAGAAATATGCGTGCCTTTGTCATTTATATGTTTGTATGACACGTTTAATTACTTAACTTTTATTGTAGGAATTTCATTTAATGCATGAACATATTTTTATTTTTTTTATTTTCAAAGAAGAATAAAGGCGATGATTTTGTTATAAGCATTTTTTTTTTGTTTAATGTGAGGGGGCGGATTAAATACATGTGTAATATATAAGTAAAATGAAAAAAAAATTTTTTCTTGTAGTGAACGGAGCCATGTCAATCCAAAACAAAAGATGAAAAATATTTCAAGAATTTTGTTTTAAATTCAAAAATTATTGCACACATTTACATAACAAAAAATGTTTTTTTTTTTTTTGTTTTCGTTTATTGACAAAAAGAGTCTCATACAAAACAGTACTATGACCTTTGAAATTTAAAAAAAATAAATAAATAAAACATTGGCATTTTCAGTTTTCATGTAATGTAAAATAGACCAAAATGAAATTATGTACACTTCTTCTCCTTTAACTGGAAAATTATTATAAACTTTTTATAATAACATATGGCACCATGCCATTTTATGTATGTTCCCCCTTAGTTATGTTATGTGCATCATGTATTTCGAAAATCGTCAAGTATGAAGCTGTTATGCAAGATTTCACATAATAACAAGAGTACATACACTTTTACAAGTATGATATAATATTACCACATTTCAACTAGATATCTTTTCAAAGAATATTCGTCATATACTACATTTTATTGTTATTCATAATGCAGTCATATTGTTAAAGGGTGCATTTGAAATACTGGTTATTTAAAGTTAACCAGCATTTTTAAAACTTACCTTAAGATCAAACTTACCTGTGTGTTTAGTTAAAGTTTTGCAGCAATACATCAGTTCTAGTAATGTATTAGGCAGATGTACAATAAAATGCATTCAACCTAGACGAACTTCTTACACTCGGTTGCACTTGAATTATTTAGAAATACCATAATGGTTTTAAGCCACGCGCTGTCCTTTTTTCACAATATAATAAAGTTTGAAATATGCAGGGTTATAGAAAATATAAAATATCAAATAATTAATATTTTTATCTGTCAAACAAAAAATATTTTTATCAGTCATTTGTAATAAAATAATTTACTTTTAAAAAAATGTATACAAAAATGTTAATTACTTAATTACAGAATACATGTCTTACTAACGACAATTTTTTCAAGGTAATCGTATTGATTCCTTTCATTTCCTTTTTTAAAAAAATTTTTGTATATAAAGTACAAAACAATTTTTAAAAGTTTAAATTCGTAATTAAAATAGTAAAATTCTAAAACAAAATTTTTTTTTTAAGTCTTACTTTATTCATTATTTTATGAAATATTAAACGCAACTCTAGCAATAATAATATACATTTAAATATTTAAATGATAATGTACAACTCAGCCCTAAAAAGGGCCAGACAAATACTTAATTGTTTTTTATTTTTAATTTTTTGTCATAATATTTTGCTTGAGATATTCATATCCGGAATTCAAGTGAGGTGCTTGAAATTTTATAAATTACAATATGCGGGTATTATTATACTATGAGTATTTATTGTTTAAATTGTATACATTCATTGTTTATTATATTTACGTAATTAAAATTTGAAATGTATATTAGAGATGTATTTTGTAAAACATGCTTCTAAGAAATTAAAGCCAGAACAAATAAATGCGGGCGGATGAAATTGATCATGATATTATATTTGAATAGAATATAGATGATATTATTTAATATACAAATTCATTCAAAATATAGAAAATTGCATTGTCCAATATTTAAAAAGGAAGAAAATATCTGGAAACTCAAATACATATGTAGCCGAACAAGATATGTGAGAGAAATTATACACATTTCTAATTGATACATGCTTAAAGAAAATTGAACTTAAATTTTAAATAATCTCTATGGACTTCGAATATTCATTCAAAAATCGACAATTATTTCAAGTATTCAAAATATTCATTTATGTAAATGAAATAGGGATAAAATTTTATTTTATTTGTTGCACTCAATTGTGAACCAAATCGTAAAAAGAAATATGTATTTCGTTTTTTTCACCATTATTTTTTCTCAGTTCTAGATTTCTTTTCTTATCTACATTTTGTTATTCTTACATTATTCTTATTATCAAAAGATTTAGGTGTGTATGATCGGTTACGTTTCATATTTATGTCCATGTACCATTTAATATTATACAAATTCTAAATATGTAGATCCACGTAGGAGAAAATTTCTCAGAATATTTTAAACTTTTTCTATTGTTAAACTCAATTACTTTGGAATTTCTGGAACGTCTATTGTTATACTAATTAACAAGTTTGTTAGCCATTTACAGAACGGAATGTGTTATCTACATATCTATTTACTATTCCTTTACCTATAAAGAATGACTGTTAAATCATTCACGTACATAATAAATCAAATGATGTACAAAATGCTATTGTTGCATATGCATATTAGATTATGAAATTAATTCTAATTTTTTCTATTTCAATAAAAGAGAATTTCATTTATTAAAAGAAAATATTTGATATTAATTGATAAAAAAAATTGTTTTTTTTTTTGTTCTTAATTTAAAAAAAAATAATAATCAATACTTATAGTCTGATTTTTCGTTTATGAATCAGGTTTTGTTATTGACTTATGAATAAAACAAAAATTATTTTAATTTAAAAATTGAAATACATGAGTTTTGATACACCTACACATTTCGATAACATTTTGTTTGTAATTAATTCATGAAGGACACGTGAATTAATACACGTGCCTCGCACTACACGTTTTTATTTCTGTCACCTGAATTTTCGAGTTCACAACATTTTTTTTTTTTAAATTGGGAAATTTTTTACTATGTACCCATATTTTAATAATTGAAAGTCATGTTCCTGTACAATTTATATTTTATTATTTTTTACAAATATCTATTTCCAACAATCATGAAAAGTTTTGTTTTTCTCGTTGTCGTTTTAGACAAGGACAATTATTAAAAGACTGTGGGGGCAGCCAGGACATATTTGTTGTTCTCAGCCATATTAACATTGAATTATGAGAATATTGTTGTGTTTTCCGTTCACACCGATGCAGTTTTCGAGCTATATTTTGTTAATAAAATGAAATTAGGTACCAATTTTAATTGTAATAATTAAAACAGAACGATATATTAGACACGTGACTAAGTTGATTGTATTATAATTGACAAAAATAATTCATTCACGAACATTGAATATAATTAAAATACACTTCTATTTACTTAAGCCTAATCAATTAATTTTCTAAATTGAATATAAATAGAAATTAAAATGCAAT
Organism: Anthrax anthrax; assembly: GCA_963971155.1. Taxonomy (NCBI): domain Eukaryota; kingdom Metazoa; phylum Arthropoda; class Insecta; order Diptera; family Bombyliidae; genus Anthrax; species Anthrax anthrax. The sequence continues at coordinate 28,972,491 of OZ020119.1, forward strand.
AAATCATATACAGTATTGAATAAAATTAAAGCTTGGGAACAGTTATAAATTTTTATAACTAAGTACATACGTGTATATGTAAACTGCTCACTGTAAACATCAGTGTAATATATTTCATATAAATTTTATCTATGAAATAAACGGTATTTTTTATTTTACTGTAAATTTGATAAACAAATCCTTGTCTTAACCTTTAGTGATTTTCTTTTGTTTTGTTACAATGATCAAAGTTTAATGACAAAATCATTTACAAAAATTTTGTTATACACACTGTACATTACAGTTTGTACAAATGAAAATTGAAAATTTTCATGAATGGAATAAATCGAGTTTATATAAGTAATTACACTTCATTCGTTATCGGTTTTTTATTTTAACAATGTTGCGTTACGTATGTGCAGTACAGAAAATGTACAGAACTTTGTTAAATTCTCGTTCAAAAGGTTCATCTACCTTTTACATATCTGCAATTATAATACCTGGGTTTTTTACACACAAAAATTATTGTACGTAGCTGTATAAGATATTCGTATTTTTTTATTTATTTATTTATTTTTTTTTTCAAAGAAAAAGGTGTATTATTATAGATAGACAAGTATACATACATATGTATATGTGAGTGGAAACTGGTTCAAACATTGAAGCATTCAGTTAATATAATTATATGGAGAAAACAAGTAACATTTGTACCTTTTCTTATTATTGTCAGTATATGTACTATGTATATACTATATAAACGATTATTATAAGTGAACTGCAAAAATACGTTATTATAATTCGTTAAAATTCTTTTTAAAATAAAAATAAAAACGATATAGGTACAAGTATTTTCTCTTGCCGTTTATTGTATTTAAGATACACACATTACAATTTTTATATCAGATAAAGTCAAAAGAATTGTATGTAAGAAGAAGGAAATTATGATCATATACTATGACTCTTATACTTATATAGGTATAGATCTTCGTATGATTCTCTATAATTCGACTTCGATACGACCTTGCAATGTCGACCGGTTCTTTTCATATACGTACACATTCTTACAAATATAATAATACATATATGCATGTATATATGTTATTTCTATGAGTTGGATACACACATACACGTTTACGTCTTTGATATGTAAGATTTTAAATTTTTAAATATACCTATGTATATGTATAATGTACATATAGTTATACATACAAAATATATGTACGTATGTGTATTCTTTTAAGTCGATTAGTTCAACATTCACTTTGCAAAATAAGCAAATTGCATTTAATACTCGTTTTTACAGGTATACAAAAAAGATATTTAGATATATAAAATGTTTTTATTTTTTTTGAATCTTAAAAAATAAAGGTATGTCAATTTTAAAAGGTTTAATGTTTTCGAAAACAGCTGCTATTAACCGGATTTCTTATATTTATTTTTTATTCCCCCTTTTTTTATTTTGGATCACATTTTATACGAATAGTAAATAAGCACCACAAGTTCTTTTATAAGTAGGTATTTTGAATTGGTTTTGGTCTTCTCTTATTATTTTTTAAATATTTTTTTGACAAAATAAGAAAAACGAAATAATAAAATTTCGTGACTCATATCAACGTTATGTTTAGTAACTGAATATATTGTACAAGTTGCTCAAATTGAAGCGAGAAAATGTGTCATGTTAAATTACATTATGAGGTATTTTGCAATGACAAAAAAAAAATTACATTAACTTACATTACATTACATGTTAACATTAAATTTAATTTCTTGTTATGAAGAATAAATGCTTTTTATTTTTCTGTTTGGCTTACTTAAATTAAAATGTAAAGTTGAGTTATAATTGAATAAAGACGGATTCTGAATTTAAAAGTATTCAATTCTTATTTAAAAAAAAAGAAAAAAAATCGATGAGTATGTTGAACTTCGAGCGACATTTCGTTTAGATAAAATTTTAATCCATGATTATAATGATATCTTTTACATTTCATTAAAACGAGACATAAACATTTTTATAAAATATTTTTAACTATTCAAAATTTTCATCAACATTGTTTAATTTAATGACCTTAATCAGGTTATTAATTTCGACTGGTATTTATGTTCCGACCTACACAAATATTTTGTCCACATATAAAAATTTGTATTGCAGCTTGTATCATATTACATATGAAGTAGCTACATATGTACCTATATAATTCTTCTGAGTCTTTGAATTTTATGTTAAATTCGTAGTCATATGAACTAATTTATTTTTGAATTGTTTTCAAACAATGAAAATAAAAATTATGAAAATTATTATTCAAGGATCTAATGCATAATATGTTATTGCCCACCGGTTTAAATGGTTGACGCATATACAGATTTTTTATTTTCATTTTACAGAAATGTATTTACATATGTGCATATTATTCTCTGGTATCTAATCATGAATGTAATGAGAGCACTTCTAACTGATATTAATAAATTAATTTAATTTTAAATTTTGAAATAAAAAAAAAAAAAAAAATTATATTTGACCTAAAAAAGACTGACAACATAAAACTAATTTTCCTATCTTTTTGATAATGATTTTATTATCCGATGACAAATTTGGATAGATATTTTAATAAAAGTGCAGCATTGTACAAAATTTACAAAATTTATAATTTACGAACAAATTTAAGATGAAAATTTAGGTCATTAAAACAATTTTTTGTTTTTTGTTTTTAACTTTCGATATACAAAAATATTAAGTTGTCTATTCATAATAATAAATGACTGCTATTCAAATAAAAAATACATATAATCATAAAGTAAACAATTTTGTTTGGATGTGTATATACATATGTATACACTATACATTTTACGTACATATTTCCATATTTGATATCTTGCTCGCCTACAGTCAATTTAAAAAGGCAATAATGAACTGATAAATTCATATAAGTTGCCTTCGCATTTTGTATGTTAACTGCAGATATGAAATAATATAAAGAGTTAAAATTAATCGTATGCAACACACATCAATTTATGAAAAAATGACTATTAATTTTCGACTTTTTGTCTATTTCTTTAATTTATATAATTAATGAATTAATACATATCTTTCAAAAAAAAAAACTAACAAATGTGATGTAAACAATTTTTTAAATAATGAGAAATGCATACAAATGTGTACATACAAATATATGTACGTTCCCTGATTTCAATCAATATGCTATTGTAAATTTTAAATTTGATTTGAGCTTTATTTAAATCCGTTATATTGATGAAATTCCAATATAAAGTAAAAGGAAAACTAAATATGGAATCAAATTGCATTCAAATGAAAATTAAAAATAATCATGCAAATGTTAAAATATTTAAAATAACAAATGAATAATTTCAACAATTATTTTTTACATGAATTAAGTAAAAAAAAAGTTTTTTATATAAAAATATCAAGAAAATTAAGAAATAATTTTATACTGATATTTGCAAAATTTATATCTGACTTCCGTAATTTAAAACGTTTATGTATTTCAAAAATTTAAACAGACCGCATAACTTGTATAAAAATATATAGGTATATTCATAATCAAATGAGAAAGTACACGCATATTATATTGACGGATTTATGTATTTTATTTTACATAATACAAAATTGCATTTATATAGATACTTACATACATGTCACACAAATATGTGTACAACATATTAAAAATATATTTTTCAACAATTTTCATTGTGTATGTATGCACATGCACAAAATTGTAATTTTTTTTTTTTTTGAATACGAAATTGTTATTACAACATTTTACATAATTGAAAAGAATTTATTTTTATTTTGTTTAGATTAAATCGAGAAAGTTAAATATTTTCCCATGAACATAAAAATATGCACATTCAAGAGAGTAAAAATGTGCATAGAAAATACAATTTAAAAATAAAAAAATTATTTTATTCATAAAAAAGAAATTTTAAAAGTACAAATTAATTTTTAACGAAAAATAAGTCGTGCAAAGATTTCGTTTTTGTTTTTTTTTTTTTATGATAAAAAGATTGAGAAAGATGCGGAATTCCACAATGATCCATTCAAAACCAAAGATATTATTACTACATTCTGTTATTTAATCTTTTCTGCATTTACATTATAATGCGGTATTATAAGATTAGACAAATCGGGATTTGTCCCAAATGAGAAATATGTGCTCCATCCATACGATAGATATTACATGACCGATCTTTTAACCACTTTCTGATGATTATTGAGGCACTTTTATGTATGTATGTGTATATATATTGAATTATTATCAGTATACATTGAAGCTTTTTATAAAAGAAGATTATAATGAAAAAATTTAGACATTTTCTGTTTTATATGTGTCTATTTATTTTTTGAATGGAATGCGGCTTGTAATAACAAAAAAGAGTTATACAGTATAGTTACCTTCTTATCTGTCTATATTATATCTTCAATATATGTATATTGGCCATACCGTTCAATGAACTAGGAGCGAAGAGAGAATACATCACGACTTGTAAAACATTTTTATCGATAAATATAAAGTCAATAACGATCGATATAAGTATGTGATATACATTTTTATGTAAGTTTGTATTTATATTCTTTATTACTGATATTAGATTATTCAACGTAAATATGCATGAAATTTTAAGTTTTTCGCAATATTTTTTATTTGAGGAAAGTATAGCGAAAAAAAAATGCAATTTTGAAAATAACAATGTTATTTGTAATTTTTATGTGGATTTTTGTAAAAGAAATTAAACATTTTACAACATAGGAAAGAAATATTTATTTATAAAAAATTCATTTTATTTCATTCAAAGTAATAAGATGATGTGAGTATGTACAGTTTAAATTTTTAAAATTCCACATGTACTGAAAATGGTATAAAATCGTAAAATTTAACCTACAAGAAAATACGTTAAATAAAATTCCTAAATGATGTGTTATATATTTAACGTCACTACCTCTAATAACTATAGTATTCATTTCATTCACTAAAAGATCAATGATCTTAAGAGTTACGACTTTGATGAAATTTTTGTTCAAATTTTGTGAAAAAAAAAAAAAAAATTGTAAAATTTCCTCCTCTTGTGTTTTCTTTGCATTGGTCTTGTTTACTTGTTACATGATTTATCTTTCTAAAATTCTATGTTCATGCGTTTAAGATTATTTAAAGGTCTAAAGATATTAAGTTGTCGTTTAAACAATTTTTATTTGTATTCTCTTCACATATACTATATGTATCTGTGATCAATTATTGTTTTATATTGAAATTGAGAAATACCGAATATACGAACAAACGTTTAAAATAAGTTTTGTTCACAAATTTATGAGCACATGTATTCACATTCATTTTCAGTTAATTTTAAATGTTAAATATTTAAATTATTCTTAGAATTATGATAAGAAATCTCTTTTTTCAATTTTTACTTATTTTCAGAAATAAATTTTATAAAAATACGCTTATTATTGGTATCTTAAAAAATTTTCTGTAAATGAATAATAAACAAAATATCAATCCGTTTAATCATGATGTAACAAATAAATAACTATTTGTATTTTTTTTTATGTAGCAACATCTAAATTAACTATAAATTCAACTACTGAAAACCATGAAAATTTTAAATTTAAATTGAATTCGTTATAAAAGTTATAAAGTGGTAACGTCTTTGCGGTAATAATGCGTTCAGAAGTTTATAAGAAGAAAAATACCGATAAGAATAAAATTGATACAGACATACATATAACATTGTATAGGATGGTGATTGGAAGTCGTATAAGGAACATAAATAATCAACAAATTATTTGAACAGTATTTTTGGAATTTCAACTTGTGTGGTCCTATAATGAAAGAGAATTTTACGTAAATATCTATCATATGATCAATAGACAAATAAATTATGTCGAGTGAACCTGTTGAGTATAAGGAAAACAAGATTTTATTTATTTGTTACTATAAAAATGAAAAAGGATATTAGAAATATATGTATGTAGGTTTTAAGGTTTTAGAAAAGGTGTAACAAATTAAAACTAATTTTCTATTACCATTACCAGTTTCACCTTAACATAAACATGTAGATTATAGTAAATTAAAATTAAAAATTAAAACAAAAAGATTTTTCGAATAATTATTTTCTCATATGTATTATGTATTTTTTCACTTAAAAAAATAATTCGTTTATAAATCATAAACCTTAAATATATTCATAAAAAGAACATTTTTTTTTTCATTGGTTATTTAAATTGTTCAAAAGACAAATTTGTAATATATCTTAAAAATAAGCACTTGAATTTGAAATTAAATGATTGAAATTCTTAGCTTCTAGTGACTATAATCAAAATTACAAAAATTAATTATACACATACAAAATATGTATATCAAACTATTTTTAATTCATTTTTTATGAAATAAAAAATAAACTGCACACGTAAATAAAATTAAAAAAAAAAATTAAAAATAATAATCAGGAAAATATCGAAATTTATTAAACCAAAAAAACTAAAAAATTAAAAAAAAAATAAACTTGATTGGAGGAAACTTTGCTCACCTTTTTACATACAAAGTTTCTCAAACAGAAGTATTTCCTTTTATTTTATTTTTTTCAAAATTTTCTCCACTTTGGTTTATTTCCAGCATTCGTAGACAATTGTTTTATGCATGTAAAACTTAATTCTATATTTTTACAGTTTTTATCGGTTTTATATTTCTTAATTCTATATTAAGAAGCGCAAGTATGTATTCCATTTTTGTTTTCAATCTTATGTTATATATTTTAACATAAAATAAGACTGGACCTTATTAAACCTGAGTGTGACTTTTATCAAAAAAATAACAAATCTTGGCTATTTTTGAAAAGTCACAAATTGCATTTTTAAAAGCTATTCAGTTTTAAATTTCATTCTATTTACATTTTCTTTTCCTTACATTTATATTTACATAATTATTTATCACTTAAATACATAGTATTTACATGAGAATATAACTGTTACTTAAAAATGACTTTCTACATTGAAAACAAAAAAATTAAACGGCTACTATTTTGCTGGGATCAACTTTAACTCTTAGAAAAACTGTATCATCTTTCACGAATGATCGTCTATTTAACAATTCATGTGAAATAAATCGAGGAAAACCAAATCCTAGTTGATCTGGTTCTAAAGATGGACGTTGAAAATTTTCCCAAGACGGATCTGGAACAAAAGATTCAGCGATTCCGCCTTGCCCATTTTGTACACCTTGTTCGAATAATGTAAATGTGATTGAATGTGAAAATGGCCATTTAAGTAAAGCATCATATTCTCCAGGAAGAACTTTGATGTATACTGAAACATGTGTTCCTTCACCAGGACCATTTCCATTTAAAAACATTGAAGCTTGTAATTTGTATCCATATTGACTGGTAAAGAATGGTGGAGATACAAGTTCCAATCCATCTTTACTTTTAGCCTCAGCCATTTTTGCTGACCAATCTGTGATCTTCCATAGAAGTGTGCCAGTGTAATTTGTGCTTAATTTAGCTACAGCATTTTTTAACATTTGAATTTGTTGTCCTTGTCGACTTGCTAATGCAACCATTAAAGATAAATGAGATGCAGCATTCGCTTCTAAATGTGATTCTAGTAAATTTCGAGGTCCTTTGAACCGACATCCAGCTTCTTTAAAGGTACAGGGGATGGCAAGAGCTTTACATTCTTCACGTAAATGAGTTTCCATGTCACCTCTTGGAATGGGACCTATGTCACATCGTTGTGGACAAGAAATTGGTGTTCTTGGACAACTTGCACCATGTAATGGTAAGGTATCAGCAGAAAATTCACGTTGACAATGTGGACAACGTCTTAATCGTTTCGCACAATCTTTTGATCGATGGATTGACATTCGTCCTCGAAGTACTCGTATACCACATTTTCCTTCACAATAAATTGGTTCTTGACTACAAGTTCCTGTGTGTTCTTCTAAGCCTTGTCCGCTAAATTCCACTTGACAAAATTCACATTTAGCTCTACGTTGTGTGCAAGTGTAAGTAAGATGGTCTGTCATCATAGTTCGTGGTATTTGAGAACCACATTTACTTGGACAAGGGATGGCATCATGTTTACAAACATTTAAATGAGCCTGAAACAAAGGAAAAAACTGATTAAAATACAGATAACTACAATTATTTTTCACCAAAGTGAAATCAAAGAAAAACTTTGTGCATATACAGTGAATATTAAATCGTTCATGCATTTTTTCAATAATTTTATTTTAAATTTCAGATCACATGTTAAATAAGTAGTTTGCACATATTTTCAAAATGCCTGACATTTATCATTCGAATGTAATATTCAAAATTTGTATGCATTAAAACAATTTAAAATTATGGCTTGAAGACACTGATTAATTTCATAATAAACTTTTGTCATATGTCAGCTATTAAAACTGTGGGAATTAGTCTGTTGACTGTACATGTGTTATAATTATGTAAATATATACTACATATGTATACAATTTTCATATGTCTATGTATACTTAAAAACCCTTTTGAAAAATTACATTCATATTCATAAATTCAGAATACGTGAAAGCATGTACAAATTTCATAATGAAATAAAAATTAATGTCATCATTTTGTTGTTATAAAATGATCTTACAAATGATCATAAAAATGTCGGCATATTATGTATAGTAAAAGACAAGAAAATAAAACATAAAAATAACATTGAAAGAAGAAAACTGTGTAATTTTTAAAAAATTAATTAAACTAAAATATGTGCAGTCTTCTTTTAAAGAATGTTTTTACATTATGAGTATTACATTAAAATTCTCATTTAGAAACCCAGTTTTAAAATTTAATTAGTTCATAACTTTTTTTTTTTTCATTTTTTTTTTAGATTTATATAGTATATCAAATTTTTTATTTTGATAACATCAGTCTAAATGTTTTACATTTTGATAGCCACAGAAAAATGTTTTTAGAAATAATTGCCTGAAAAAATACGTCATTATCAAGTATTTAGGTGTTTGAGCCCATTTATACTTATGTGTATTAATATACCTAAATATAAATATGTATATTGCAATTAAAAATTTACCTTTAATTTTCTGAGTTCATCGGACCATTTACATCCTTGTTTATGATGTATACAAAATACCAAAGATCCCATTATGGCCTTTTCTGAGTCTGGATCTGGGTATATCTAGAATGAAAAATAAAATAATAATAGAAATTTAGTTCTGGCCGTTTAAATGTTTTGGGGATTTTTTTTTTTTTTTTTTCTAAAAGAAAATTTATAAAATTAATTCTTATTAAGAATTTTGACATCAATTACAAGAATAAGAATTTGAGATTAAGATTTAATATTTACTCTGATAAGGAATCACATTTTATTGCTAAAAGTGCTAAAATGGTATCATTGAAATAACATTACAACGAGTCAAATGTGTACAATGTTAATTTTATTGCATTTTTTATGCCATAAATAAAAACGATAAATGTTTTGCAATGTTTACATTAAACTGATAAGAAGATTCAAGATTCAAAGAATTTAATGTTTAATATTTATGAAATTATGATTCACAGTATTCAAATATTCCATTTGTTATTTAGTTTGAGATTAAGTATACTTGCCTGCTACGCCCAAATAACAAAGGCAGTGAACTTAAACAGAATTAAAATTTAAACAAATTTTTTTTATTTATTGATTTTCAAAATCCTACATAACTGCTTCATACAGATAAAATAATTTATTGTTTATTTTTGCTATACGTACGATTATAATTTGATAAATCATGAATTCAGTCATAATTGTAATTTATTTAAATTTTAAAAATATTCCTTCAATAAAAATGTTATCATCGATACTGGTTTTGATTTCCTCAAATTATCTTTTATTTATGTATTTTGTTCATTAAATTTAATTATGTATATTTAAAATAATGATAATCTGGATTTTTTTTTTTATTAATAATAAGCTTGTAAACAAAGAAAGGAATTTAACAAATAAAAATAAAATAAAGTCAAGAAAAATTTGTTATGTCAATATACGTACACATGTACATATGTACGTAAGTATCGTACATACAATAACTGTGTAGTATCTATACAATTTGACGTCGATTTATCTCATGCGTATCAATCTGGTAGGGTCAATTAGAGAATCAACCGGAAATGATTGTCAGCCTCTACTACGTAAAGTGTATACAAAATGTATTCCAAAAAGCAAAGGCATCATTTCAATCATGGCATATTTACAATCGTATCTTATACTATGGCATATTCCAATGCATACAACACATTTTTCTCAGGCATAATCAAATCAAACTGAGAACATGCAGACACTTCAAATATTTTTTAAAAGGAATTTCATAAAATTATACAAACAAACATACATATTCTCTTTTATACTTTCATATACATACGTGTATTAGATGACCATTAAATAAAATGTTTTTTAAATTCATTTATATTAAATATTCTATGATTATCTATTCTATATGAGGTGTTTGAAATACCTGTAACATGGTATTCACGTACTCACAAAAAATAAAATTTACTTTGCGGCACGGGTACAAGAAGAAATTAAAATCATTCTGTATGTTTTTACTTATTGCCTGTATACATCATATCAGCTGGTATCTCGATAACATTAAATGTAACTCATCATTATATAAAATGTAAAATGCATTCTTATTTTAAAGTAAAAATGAAAAATGACGACCGGATGTAGTATATTCATAACATTGATAATGTGAACATATTATACAAGTTCAAGTTTAAAAAATGAAAATTTACTTAAATTAAATGTATTTGCTGTGTGTTTCTCATATGACTATCAGTATAACTATGTGAATGCACTATGAAAAGAAAAGAAAATAAAATTGCAGAAAAAGATAATACGTGATAATCAATTGCAAATATATAATGCACGTATCATAGGTACTCCCATTTTATTTAAACCTAATACCTGAATATTTTTTTTACATTTTTATCGTTAATTTTAAAATAAATTCAAAATTAAATTAAAAATAAAATGTAAAAAGAGAATATAAATCCAATTTCAATTTAGGTAATAAATTGCATTTCTTTTATCGATTTGAAATTTTGCATTTTTAAATTTGAAAAACATCTGTTTTTGCATATGTTTTGCTTGTGGCATATATTATAAATTATAATGCGATTTATATGCATTGAATTTATTCGATATTTTTTATTCTTTTTTATGCATAAATTTTAGTTTATTGTCATTTATGTGCCTATTTGTAATTTTATTTTATTTTTTCTTTATTTGATCGAATTTTAACAAGAAGACCACACAAGTTGAGTAAATTCCGAACAGGGTCATAATCGAACAAAACAAAAATATTTTTAACAAGGTGGATATTTTTTTTCTTATTTTTGTTGAGTGAAATGTCTTGTATTTATTATTCCTCATCACTTAATTTTGTAACGTATTTTTATGTACTAATGGTTAATAAAGCACATTTTTGTTTGCATTTATAGTCGTTAATCGTTAAATTTTGAAATTTTTTTTTTTAATTTATTTATCATTTTTGTGATAATTTTTTTTCTTGCTTTTTATATGATTAGTGATTACCAGCTGTGATCGGAATGTTGTTACATACTAAAAAAAAGTTCCCCAATTAGATATCATTTTATTGTTAAAGTAGTAGTAAATATAAGTTTGTATAGTTTGATGTTAAATAAAAACCATGTTGATATTCGTTATCACAACAAATTTAATAAAAATGCGAATAAGATAAAATTAATTTTGCGTACGAAGTAATGAAACAAAGTACGTAAATAAAAAATTTCGAAATATTCTGGTATTCATTTGAGGTCATAAAATTTATAAGAATATCTCTATCTTTAAATATAAGAATAATCTATATCTTTACGTAAATACAAAATGATTGAACAAAGTAATTGATTTTCATTTATGTTATCACATATTACTTAGAATTTAATATGTGAACTAACATAAAGTAATGATTGACAATAACCTCTTCTATACTGTATTTCCAATCTAAAAATATAGTATAGGTAGGTACTAAACGTTATATTAGAAATTTTCATAGAAAAATAATACATATTAGAAATTGATCTTAGAGTAGATTTATTTTTCTTTTGAAATTATAAAAATCTAAAAGTGACAAGTTAATAGCTTTCAACATTTTAAAGAGGTTTACCAAGAAAACAACAATTGATCCGTATAAATATCAAATACAAAAATACTTTTCACTTTTTTTTCACATTCTAAAGATCATTTGAGGTAAATAGAGAAAAAAAATTCTGGATTCTAAAAACGGATTAAAATCATCGGTTTTATGGTTACCAATGCTATGAAACTTGAATGTCGTATGTATACCATCGATGGTGGCTAAAAAATGTCGAGTACGTATTTTATTTCAATTTCAAATGACATTTTTTTTGACACATTATAATCATTACTTTATAAAAAATATTTTAATACATTCTCAATATAACACAGAGTATTTACAGAAAAATTCCTTTCTCATAAAAATTTTTATATTGTTATTTGAAATGTTTGATAAGTTATTCAATATATTACATTTTAAATGTAACGCCTTAAATAAATAAATTACATCACGATTATGTATGATATACAAAAGCAGATATCTCACAATCTAATTAGTAAACATTAACAGTTTTCAATTATCGTATTTTTTATGATAATTAAAATCATTTGAAAAATCATGATTTGTTTATTTTTGAAATTAGCATATGCTCTATATTATGTGCACATTGTAATCTATACAAAAACGGTAAAGAAACAAAATTCAAATATCAGAACATTTGAGTTTTTTCGACATGAACATAAATTGTACATAAAATAAATGTACAAGAATTCTCACATTTTTCGTAAATATACAGTCATGTTAAATTTTTGTAAAAAGATAAAAGATAATTTTACACTTATTTTGCTACATACTTATACAGATATGTTACCTATATGTATAGCTGTACACAGAATTATTGTTTATATAATTCTTTTGAGTAAGTTTGTTTGAATTATCATAATAATTCGCGTACATATAGTACATATATATTTTTCGCACCACATTAAAAAAAAATCTTATTTTAAAGTTGCAACAACAGATACAAATACCTATGTATGTATACACATTGCGTTATCTTCATTTTTGTTTAAAATCAGAAAATATTGATTAGCACAATATATAAAATGTGAGATTTACATAAATAAAATTTCAAATAAACTAAAAATAAAAATTGATTTTCTAACTTATTATTTTATAGGTAACTTTCACAAATTCTTAAAATCAAATTTATATCAAATCGACTATATCTATATTGACCTCAATTGTAATGTATAAAAAAAAGAAATGAATGAAAATGTAAATAACATAACCATAGTGATAGCAACGGAAACCGGTACAAATTTTAATTGTTATTGATTTCATATTGTACTTAATTTGTTGATTTAAAAAAGGGAAATATGAACATTTGTAAGTAAAATATTTTTTATGCTTGAATGGATAATATTGTACCAGACCATAACAGTTGTATCTCTAAATTTTGTTCTCATAAAGATAAATTCTATTTTCCAAATAAAAAAAAAATTGCTAGTACAAACATTTTTTAATTTGCACTTTTTAAGGCTAAGGAGTAAGGATAAAAAAATTCTAGGAATTTTTTTAACAAGTTCTTTTACTAATTGTGTAGGTATCAATAAATATCTTTGTAGATTTTATTAGTAACTTTTTGTTGTAAAACCTTAGATTTTTCAATTTATTGTACTTATCATTTCAGAGTCTTTGCAACAAAATCATGCACAGAACTTCACATATAAATACATATTATTTTTGTTTCGCATGAATAAATTTGAAAATTAAAAAACAAAAATTATTCTGTAGATTTAAAACTAATTATAATAGTAAATCAAATCATGGGAAAATGTTTAATCAAAAATACAAGTATAAAAACAAAACACTGTACATATTAAAATTAATTTTATTACGAAATTAAAAATTTAATACATTTGATATGATTTTATTCATGTGCTCTTGCTCTATAGCTTATCTATCATATGCTTTTGTGTATGAAGTGTATAGTACACTCGTATGTACACAAATAAGTTTCTGGTTTATCGCAATATTTTTACAACTTAATTTTTTGTATCCCATAATCCATACACACAAAAATTATAGACACATGATTTTCATTTGGAAAACATAAATGACATATGTTAAATGACACTCACTTATATTTTCTTTATCGTATTAATTACATAAAATGTGTTATATGACAAACGCATATGTATAATCAGCATAACGTGTACATGTGTGCTATTCTGGTTATATATATTGATGCTCTTTAATGTACATGTGGAATTTCTACACAATCTTTAAAAGAAAAATTGAAATTTAAAAAACTGAAATCTTATAAAATGAAAAAAAAATTAGAAATATGTTTACAATATGTTGAAATACAAAAATCCCATATCTAGATGAACAATTAGAAATGTGAAAAAAAATTTTATTTTTATTTTGTGTAGTCCGACATGACAAATAAGATATCTGCAAAAATTCTTTTTCTTTTAAAACTTCAAAGATTCTAAACTATAAGATAATTTTTCTAGATTTCAAAAAATAAAACAAAAATAAAAATTACAGCAGAAAAATACAAATTTGTTGTTGTCATTTTTGTTTAAATTTTTCTATTCTCAGAAAATATTTTTTTTTTTCAAGCTGTTCATTTGTATTATACATATCTACATATAACATACATACATATGTCGTTATGATATCTTATTTAACTCCATACGCACATTCATGTACTACATAAATATATCTATACACTTTGTACACATAATTAACTAAAGTTAATTAAGTTAAAAATTAACCGGAAATCATTTATCAATGACGATGATTCAGCACGATTGCATTTGCATCATTCCACAAAAATAAAGATGGATGAACGAATGAATGGATGCATCAGTAGCAGTGGTAGTATACAATTTTAACTGGTTAATTAAATGTGTAAAAGATTTTCTAAAATGATTATCATTGTCCATTATTATAACATACTGACCGATGATATTCAGAATTATCATTGCTTACATACACTAGTGTACATATACATATGTACAGCAGGATTATTATTTTTGTTATTATCATCTGAATAATTATCAATTCTAATGTTCTCTTTTTCTTTTTCTTTGTGTTTATTCATTTAAAAGAAGAAAAAGAAGAAGAAATAAACAATGATATAAAACACTTTTTAAAATTTTCAAAGTGATTATACAAGAGTAATCCATGGCCTGCTTTTTACTAGTTTGTTTTGTTTTTTGTTTTTGATTTTTTTCTTTTTGTTTACTTTACAGCTACTCAGCATTATTTATTTAACACCACCACGACCTATTCGTACCAATTCGTACTATGACTATAATGAATGATATTTGAATCTGACTGCTAAAACTGAATAGATATTTGAGATTATTATAATTTAGTTAAAAATAATTAGGTAGACGATAGTATGGTTGTGATGGTTATAGTAGACAAGCAAATAGATACGATAAAAATCAAACTAAATCAGCGAATAGTTCTTAAAAAATATAAACGAAAGGTATTTGAAAAGTTCAAATAATCATAATAAATACAGTACGGTAATAATACCACATTCCATTTGATGTTTCGTCTTTCCTCTAACAACATATAATATAAAATTTCTTATGAATGTATGCAATATGTATGCACCGTATATGCAGACAAGGACAAACAAATACAACTGTGATCTCAGGTAATATGTGTTACACCTGTGTGAAAAATTATAAAAGAGAATGCAATTAAACGGATCTTATTCGCTTGTTGCATGTTGGTACAAGCAACATATTTAAGCATTCTTTCGTATGCATAAGTATGTATGTATGTACTATGCATCTAAGTCAAGAGAAGTCATTTCTACTGGGTCTTGTTTTAAATTTATTATTAGATGGTTTTTTTGTTATTAAAAATAAAAATTTTCTGATTGTAAATATGTACATATTCGTTCGTATGTGTGCGATTTTTATGCAAAAATAATGTAATATGCATGCTATTCAAAGAAGTATCTACAATTGAAACCTGAGATTTTTGCAATTTTAATCAACAAAGAAAATTGCACAGTCAGTGAAATCATTAAATAGTGTTAAAAATTACATATTTATGCATTGTGTATTAAAATTTAAAGTATACATCATACGAATATACGGATGTACATACAAACATAAAAGGTGATCGCACGGCAATGAATTCGCTTGCAGTTTTACATTTCTTTTAATCATTTTATGTATGAGTATGTTGTATGTACATAAATATGTACTTAAAATTAAAAAATTATTTCCCACTATTTATTATTACGAATATTATTAATAAATATTAAATACTCGTGCAATAAAAAATAGTAAAAAATTGTTTCCATGTTTTTGTGCCATTATTTCAAAATTGATGACGTTTTCATAGATTAAATATTGAAATTTTTCAAAAATGCTTGTATAAAATGTATTATATCATGAAGGTCTTTATAAGTAATATTACACTGGACAGGGTAATATTAGAGAAAAATTGCGAAAATCTGAAATTTTTTTACGTACATATAAGAAATTGAAAGATTTAAATGTTAACACTATTTGTAGAACAGTAGTTACAATACAATTATATTTAAAATTTAATCATTCTTGACATGAAATAAATATAGACATTATTTGAAATATGATAAATAAAAAGAAAAACTTGTTCACCTTTAAGGTCATTACATATCTAATTCACTTTAATGATATCATCAAATCTAGTGATTACTGTATATGATTAAATGGTTCAATCAATGTTTATAATAATTTCTAACACGATGAATATGTGTATAGTACCTTGATCTTCATTATCTTGACATTAATTTATTATTTTTTGTTTATGAACATTTATGAGTGCGTATACACATATGAACATACATACATATAGTAAAATATGTCCATAGTAGTAAAGTCTATTTATGTCCATATAGTAAAATATTTGTCGTAATAAATCGACTTTACTTTACAAATACTTCAAACTTCTATTTACTATATATAAAACACATTATGTATATTTGTATTGATAATCAAAGGGCCATGAAGTCTAGGAATTATATAGATTAATTTATTTATATTTTGTATATATTTTGTATACATATTTGTGTAGAATTCTAAAAAAGAATTAACCTATAATTAACACCGTTTCAATGCAGTAGGTACCTATATATTGTAAATTGCTATAAGCTATAATTGCATATCGATTTCGATTATATCCTCAGAACACACAATATGTACATTACAATTAATGTGCTTCTACCTAACAAAATTAAAGTAATTAAAGTGTATTTTTCTCATATTTTTTTTATTCAATTTTTCCTCAATTACTTTTAACTGCTTTTAACACAGGTTAATGACTTCTTCAAAGTCTATTTGAAAATACATACATTCTATTTAAACTGATGATTTTGATTTTTTTTTTTTCATTTTTATTTTTTCCTTATCTCATCCATATAACAGACTACAGTTTAGTTTAAGTACAAATAAATAATATCGTGCATTACTCTTTTATATTTATATGATATAAATTGTAAAATAAAAACACATTCTTTCCATTCAAATTAAATTTTTCCGTTATGTATACATACTTGCAGTATATATGTATATTCAAGTAACAGTGCTCTTGAAGTAGAAGAGAGTATTTTAAAGTATTTATTATGATCATTATGATTATTACAATAAAAACGTACACTTTAATAGAATTTACTACATACACATTTTCATTTTATGGAACATTTTCATATCGTTCAAATTGAAAAAAAAAAAAAAAAATCAAAAATACCATTAAAATTAAATTGCTTCATATACAGCCAAAACACAATCAAACGTACATATTTCATTGCATCGATAAGATTTCTTTTTAGAAAATTGAAATTTGTTTATATTGAGTTGTTATTTGTTTACACAACATTATTAGACTTTCACTGTTTACAATAAATTATTAATTTTTTATTTCATAGATTCTGTATTTTTTATTTAAATATTTTATTTGAAATGTCAACGAAATAAACAATTGAAATTGATCGGAGATGAAGAAAAAAAAAAACATTTTATTAAATCTGAAATTCGATAAAAATACTAGTTTTTATAATAATATTTTTAAAAAATTATTGAATTGATTTCAGCTGCATATAATTAGCCTACCTTTTAAATAATACCAAATGCATACTACAAAAGAAGCATTTGTATATATATATTATGTATGTTATATCTTGTTTATATCGATCTCTTTATTGATCTCACAGGTTAGGTATAGTGGGCGGACAAGGTGACAAGATGATTTTATGCATGTATGCATAATATGCTATTTAAACTTTAAAGCATATCATGAAATTCAGGTACGTGTTGATTTCAAAATATTTTACATATTTTCAATCATTATTATTTCAAATTAAAATAGAAATTGTCAAAAATTAAATTCGTTATTTTTTTTTTCGAATAGATTCAAAAATTTTATCTTTTTTTAAAATTTTTATTTATGTTTAATTTTTGTTAGTTTTACGTCAATTCAAAATAAAAATTAGATATTCCATAGTCTAAATATCTATAAATAAATTTTACCTAATTATAAAAAGATCAGAAAACAGAAGTACGATAATTTCCACAAAAAAAAAAAAAATAGGAAAATTATAAACCCGTTTTACAAAACTTAGCGGTTTTATAAAACATATATAATTAATTTGTATACATATGCTTACTTACATAAATAAATTTGTAATTATAAATGATTAATAAAAGTGTATACCTGAGTATTTAAGTATTTTGAGTGCTTTTGTTCGATAAAAATTTTATCACAATGTTTTTAATAATTTTAACAAAATAATTTCGTATGTATACACACATACAATGGTGTGAAATCTACAAAATTTATCTTTTTAATAATGTTATCATTTTTTATCATCAATTCAAACAAATAAACAAAAATTTTTGTTTACTAACGCAATAGTTAAAAAATTTTTTAATGTAGGTTTTTAAAAAAAAAAAAATGATAAAATACCGGCTTCTGTAATCTAATATAAAAACTATTGCGGCTATCACAAAATCTTATACAAAAGCAAATAACATTTTGGATTTTTCGTTTTTTGGTAATTTAAAAAAAAAAAAAAGGAAATACTTATAATATAAGTAATTCACTGTTAATGTTTATTCATTATATTTTTTTTTTTTACAAAATGTGGTCCCTATAGTCGGACATAAGGGAATAAATGATTAGATATTTGTCTAATAAATATGTAGACATTATACCTATCAAAGTACTTGGATTTTTAAAAATAAGTTCATTTGCTTACACGTAATTGTGTTTTGAATTGTGTTAATAAAGATAAAGCCATATCTATACATACATATGCATGCATTCATATATGTGTACAATTTTATGCACATTTATGATGTTTATTTATAACGTGAAAATTTAAATTGAGGGCACAAAATTTCTTTATGAATAAGAAATTTATTACATACATACAGACAGATATATGTACAAAACAAAAGAAAACAAACAAAACATTCGAATTATAAAACAGAAAAAAATTCTACAGTATCGAAATTTTCTATTGTGTGTGCATGTTCAATATGCATAGATCAAGGACGTTTTATCTTTAATTATTATTTTTTCTAAAAGTCGGTACTTACAATTTGACTTATTTCTGTAATCGGTACATTTGATGGCTGTGGAGATGGTGATGATTGTTGTGATTTATTATTATTACGTGGAGGTGTTGGTGGTGATGGTGTTATTTGATGTATATTTGCACCATTATTATCCTTTGAATTTCGATTTGGTGAAATTCTTGATGGAAAACTCAATGTTTTTGTCCATTGAGCTAAACTACGAACCATTTTTATATAAAAATTTTAAATAAATAAAAACAAAAAATAAAATCTACTTTTTCTTATTTTCACTTAATAATTTTTTTTTTGTTAAAAAAAATCACTTTCGCTTTAAATAAATTTTAATTTTTTTTTTTTTTTTTGTTTCCACTTCATGTAACACAATTTCACTCTTAGTTTTTTAATTTTTTTCCTATATATATTTTTTTTATCTCACTCAACAATTTAAATTTTTCCGAATTTAAAAAAAAAAAAAAAAATTTAAAATACTAATTTTAATCCCCGAAAAATAGAACTAACTTCATTGCTTGCCAGTAAGCAACTGAACAAGTTCAAATTTTTGTATTCCATTTCAATGGTAGTTTATTTTGAAAAAAAAAAAAAACTTGTTTTTTTGTTAAATTTTCGTTTAGTGGAAGGGAAGGGACCAAACTAAGCAACTAGCAAGATCAAGAAAACCTGATCAACAAATTCAAAACTTCAACTTCAATCAACGAATAACATTCAACAAACAAAACCAGACCAGACCAGTATACTCATTTGAAGAAAACACCACTGTTCTGTGTAGGGTAGGCTAGACAGTCTTCTGGTCTTCGAATAAAACAGAAAAAACTTCATGTTTATTTTCCAACTTTTTAACAAATCATCAAACATGAAACATGATTGTGAGGACGGTACTACGGTACAAGGACAGGAGATTCGGTTTTGTATAAAAAAAAATACCAACAAAAATTCAATTTAAAAATGAAAATGAAACATGACTTTAAAATTGTCGAAGTTTTGAATTAACGTTGAAAGTTTCAACGTTTTGTGTTTTGTTGAATAGGCGTAAGTTTAAAAATAAATACATTTTTTCAACAATTACATAATTGGGGTTAACATGCCTATATGAATTGTTTTTCATCGATACATTTTAAAATTTATAATTTATATATTTAAAATAAAAACCAGATTTTTGTATCCATATGACCAAATCATTATTCACTTTGTGATAATATTTGTTGATAATTTGAAATTTTACTGGCTAAAAAGAAGATTACAGAAAATCACGTGAACTGTCTTTTACTAAACATTATTGTCTGTTACTGGCAAACATTAAAGATTTTTATCATTTTTGCCTTTATTTAATTTAAAATATTTCAATTTTAAGCAAATTTATCTTGACGGTCTTATCATCATAATACGTTTTGTTTTCTTTTGTAAAAAATTTTAGTTTTTTTGAAATTAGTCTTGCTTGAGTTTTATTACATTTCTTGCATTGTGGTTCTAATTTTTAAACACCATTCAAGGTCATTTGATAAAAATATATTTATTGCTATTATTTGTACACTATCCAATACTTTTTTTTCCTAAATTTCATGAAGGTAATTGTTAGGTCTATGACGGTAATTTAATGTAAGTAAGTAAAAAGAGATTTTGATAATCAAGTGTGAATTTTCATTTAATTTGTTACTGATAATAAAATTCTTTTGTGCTTTATGTAACACTGAATTAACATAAGTACTTTGTTTTGAGACTGGATCTGAAAAGTCTTGAATTATCTTTTATTATCTTTTTCTATATACACGTGTTTTAAGCAGACTGTTTATTGTTTTTTTTGATAATTGAATTTATTGTATGTAATTTCGTTATCTACATATTTTAATTGCAAACAAAACATATGTATATTGCAAATTTGGACTTTAAATTATTGGCATGTGTATATTTATGTATTTACATGTGTCTACATTTTACATGTGCTCTTTTTCAAATTAAATTAAATTAATCAATAAAATTAAATAAACCAAAATAAATTTATACAATTAGAAATTTCTTGGTAGCACAGGGTTTTCAAAAATTTATTTCATTCATATATTACTATTGAATCATTTATTTACGTGTATGAAAATTTTATTGTAATAAAAAAAAATTAAAGTATTACTTGAAGCATACGATCATTAAATATTTATCTTGTTGAGTAGCAGTGCATTTTAATTAATAGATATTTAAGAATCTATAGATAATAAAAAATTATGCATGATGTTAAAAGGCTTAGAAGCAGTACTAAGACAAAAAAAAATCAAAAAATTCTTCATTCATCAAACAACTAAAGAAGAAGATCATTATATCGGTATGATTACAAAATTACTGCACAATATAATTTTAAACGACCAAGAATATACAAGAAATCATAAAATGAATCCAACAGTATACAAATTGATGTCATGTGGAAAATATAATTCTTCGACGCGTAAAAATTATTATATGGCTTTTAAAATATCTTTATATATACTGTATGCCATAGAATTCATTCATGCAAATCAAAATCTAAAAGGAATATCTAAGTACCACAACATCAAAGAAATCTTTTTCTTTGTTTTCTTTTCACCCAAAGACATAAAAGATATTTTATTAATTCTTTAATAGAATAACATAAAATCTATACTAAAAATTATTAATGAAACATAGAATATTAATATTAATTTGTTTGAATACACTTTTAGTATTCTTTAGAAGAATAAAAATCGATTATAAAAAATTTTGAACTCATTATTATAATAAAATTTAAATTATAAAATTATATGAAATAAAAAATTGAAACCAGTTCCGTTTTTTGTTATCTCTACAAGTTCAAAAAATAAAATTTATCTTTTGATCAATGAAATGTATAAAATATTCTGGATGAAAGTTTTATGAATGAATGAACTAGTTTAAAAAAGAATAATAATCTTCATTAATTTTTTCTTCTTTTTTTTTTTTTACCAAGATTGAATGTGTTAGAGTTAAGTGTGCTTGCTTAGTGTTTAATTTGCTATTGATTGGTTTCTATTAACATATACTTTCAAAAAAAAATAGCTTGTCGAAAAATTGAAGTGATTTATCATATTTTTAATATGAACAGTAGGGGGGAAAAAGCATTTTAATAATAAATTTTTGTTGTTTTCAATTTGTTCGAATTTTAAAAGCGATAATTGGATGTGATTTTTGTTTTTGTTTTTATGTAGACATAAATTTAATAATACGACTTAAGTAGGTTTTATTAATAAAATCATTAATTAAATTTCATTTTTTAATAATGAATAGACAACAAATTAAAAATCGTACATTTTCTTTATAGTAGAAATTACTGTAAAAGAAATCCATTATTTACATTTTATCTGTAATAAGAAAAATACTTAAGTTATCTTTTACAACATAAATGAATTCCATATATTTCATAGCCTAAATTATTATTATTTCTGCTTTATCTTCCTTTGCAGAATAAAACCTTAAAGAAATAAATCTAAATTTTTCATTAAATTAGCAATAATGTAATTTACAAGGTTATCGAAGGCCGTGTGATCATTACGAATAAACCGCACTATGTATAGTCTACAAGTACATATACTAACACATAACATTCTATCACATCTTTCAATAAGTACGTGAGTAATGTCCACGTATAGCATTAAATATAATATCGATCATTTTCTTTAATTCACATTTTAATCCAATTTTTTAAAAATTCTTACAAAATTATACCTTATCAATCTTAATGCAATGTAATGAAATTTTATTTATTTTCTTATTACATGGGTACACATTTCAATTTAATATCTTTCGATCATATTACATATCATTCAAATAAGATAATGCATACAATATTTCTAGTAAACATTTTAAAAATGCTATAAAGTAAATTATTTCCATTAAATCAAAATTACTACACATAATTTTTTTTTTTTTTTTTTCATAAACCGTTAGAAAATGAAATAGAAAAAAAAATTTTCTTTGAATTTTTTTAGATTTTTTAACATACCTATAAATACAGAATGTTGCTTTTATTTTAAAAACAATACCCACACGAAGTGATCTCCATGAGTGTAAATTATCAAGCATTTCACTCATATTTATTATTTTCGCTTATTATATTTTTGTAAAAATGTTTTCAATTGATTGCATACATAAATCGGGGGATAATGTACACCATCTTTATGTGTGTATAAATAAAGATTATACGTATATGTTTTCCCATGCATACGTGCTACGCATACAAAATAAGCTAATTTAAAATATTGACACGCTATCAAACAGTGTCACGGACAAAATATGTATGTTTTATTATTACTATTTTTCATACATTTCTTTTTTAAACATTACAAAATTTCTTTTCCTTTTGTAATAAATATGTATACTATAAAACAAGAAAAATGAAAAAAAAAGTATATGATTATCATTCATTTTTTATTAATAAAAGACAACTTTTATAATGATGGTGTCACGTAATACTCATACAATAATTGTTAAAAATTTTAATAATAAAAATGCTGAAAAGATGAACAACATAACTGAAATTCTAAACAAATATACCACACAAAACTATAATATGGATAAAGATATATTCATGCAGTAGCTATTAAGAATTTCAAATCAGAAAAAATCAGATAATCTAAAACTTTTATCTTGTTTTTCTTACTTTATTTATATTATGTTTATTTTGAAATGTAATATGGTGATTGTTATAAAAACGGTTTTATATATTTATGTATACGAGTATATTAAAAATTATCATTAAAATTTGATTTGAATCATAATTATACATATTTGATCTCAAATATTAGAATAATAAGTCATTTTATTTTATTTTTGCTTGTTATTACAAAATGATCGTAACATATACTAAATGTTAGATTTAATCTGAATGTATTTAAAAAAAAAAAAAACTAGAAATGTCCATAGATACAAAATGTACTTTAAGTATTATATTTCATTATAAAATAAAGAATTTTTTTTCAAATTTTCTTCATTACATTAAAAAAAAATTTTTTTATTGATCATAATTTCAAGTGATATATTACAAATACAGATACTGTAAATACATTTAAGAATCAATATGGCTTCATGGACATTTGATGTAAGATAAACAAATGTAATAGATTTAAGTGCATAAAGTACAGCCATATAAAAACATTTTACCGAAATAACGTAATCAGACACACTTTTGTCACACCCATTTCATATGGAGGCCTTTTCAAGACACATTACTACTGATGAATATCTTGAATATTTTTGCAGCTGCTACATATAAATGTATGTATGTATTTAATTTAATAACAGAAGTTGATATAACAAAAAAAAAAAAAAAACATATTGAAATGCTCTATGTGTAAGCTCTTCAATTTTCGAGACTGAACAATGAGAGAAGAAAAAACTGACACCCTATATTATTTGGTTTTATTTTGAAGATTATGAAGATCACCACATAAAAACTTTCTAACAATAATAATAAAAAAGGGACCCACAGATATTTCATTTTTCATTATTTTTATCGAATTTGAAAAACATCTGCTATATCTACAACCTATATATATGTACATACTACATACACATACATCAAAAATATTTGGATCCATTTCGGATGATTCTTGCTTTTCAATTCATTACCAAAATGCATTTATGGCATGCAATTCTGTATTCTTCAATGTCTTTTACAACATCTGTTTACATTTTTTTTTACAACAATTTTAATACTTTTACTTTTCTATTCAAATTTTAATTAGAATTATATCGAGTTATGTATGTAGATAAATACTGTTTTACCTGTCAAATCAAGACACATACATATTATTATAAAAACACTTCAGTTCGATTATTATTATTTTGAATTCTTCTATGTATGCATATCCTTTTGTATTCAAGTAAAAAATTCCATCAAACACAATAAAAAAAAATTTTAAAAAAAAAAGTAAAAAATAGAAAAAATGAAATCTGTTTACCTGATGATGTCTGGTGCTTCCTTATTTGATTTAAAATCATCACATCATCAACATTAAAATTCCGAATACAAAATATCATTTCCTTTTTATGGTATATAAACGTATAAAAAATGTCAAACAAAACTCAAGGATTTATGAAGTCTAAGTAAGGAAGAATGCATGCTATATACAAAATATACCTACTATATATAATGCAATCATTACTAATACATACAAATATAAAATGATGTTCAGTTCAAGTAGCATGACTGAATAAATACTTAAATATTGAGAAAAAAATTCAAAACTGATGTACATACTTCATTTTTGAGTTCTGAATGTTTTTAAATTCAACTAAGCTTATAAATACATATTTTCCTATAAGATGATGTTCTAAACAAAATACATACATTACATCATATATTATAATAATATGTATGTAAGTGAATTCAAAATACAACAAAAAATGTCAATATATTTACTATAAAAAAAAAAATCAAAGTGTTGCAAAGAGGTAATCGAACGAATAATTATATGCCATATGCCATTGCAATGTGGCGTCAATTCTAACGTATGTATAAAAAAATAAAAATAGAAATGTAGTATTTAAAAAAAAAGTGCATAAATGGTCAAGTCAAAGCACTTCTTCTAGACACATATCATATAAAACAACTGTTGCTTATCTTACGTCTTATACATTCTGTTATAGACTGTTTTTAAAGCATGATACGATTTCAAATGGATTTTTGAAAAAAAAAAAGAAGAAAATATGTGTAGTTGAGGACAATAATAATAATGTGTAGAGGAGACGAAAGGATAATGACCAAATACATACTTTACGGAGAAATAGTTTATTAACATTAGCAATAAATGTCAATAACCGTTGTTATTAAATCGAATTTGCAATCATTTTTCTATCATTTCTCCAAGACATTACATTTATGTATACATATTCGTACATATACATATATGTATGTAATTTGTTCGATTAAAAAAGATTCATTGACATTGCAAGGTTGAAGATGATTCTACATTTGAAGGTCTAAAACGATCATCTAGTAAATAAGATGTGTATCCATACGTTTGTGTAATCATTAATTCTCTGTTACGATTAATACTATATTAGAATCGTAAATGCATACCAGTTTTGCGGTATATTATTAATCTGATATGAGAATATCATCGTCATCATCATCATCATCATCATCATTTTTATCTGATTTGTGGTTATCATACCTTATAAGTAAAGTTTATTATCATTGATTTTACAATACACAATAATATATTCTTTCGTTGTTATGTGTATTACATTTTCATATATAATATGCAGAATTCTTCATATATCAATTATAATTGTGAGTTTTTTAACCGCAATTTAAAGAATTTTTTCTTAAGAAAATAAAATACTTATACTGATCATTTTTAGATAGTCAATAATACAAATGTACATACGAATATGCAGAAAATGTATACAGAAGTTCTTTGCGATTATTATTGGTTGAAATAACTTTGGTCATATTTTAATGATTTTATTGTAAAGATATTAATACTGATTCAGTATTATATGAAAAATTGTAAAAATCTACAATATGTATTAAGAATACTTAAAAAAAAATTTTTTTTTTTTTATAATTTTGCTACCGTGTAATTTATATAAAATAAAGTTATTTTGAAGTTTTTATTTAAATTTTTAACTCTTAAAAGTTTTTAAATATTTTACTCAAGTAAAATTAAAATGATAAGGAATTGTTAATCCTTTTTAAATTATTAAATATTTTATGAGAAAGTCGAAAAGGTCTTAGTATACAATTATCAACAGTTTTAGATCTATCATTGCTGTTAATCCTCCCCAAATATTAAATATTTATACTGAGTATACAAATGCTTAATAGACATTCCTTTTTTTTTCTTTATTTTTATAATCTGAATTAATTTTTTATTTGAAATTGTTTTCTTTTACAAAAAAAAAAAAAAAAAAAAAAAGTATCGGATCGTACATTACAGTATACCTTTGTCTGTAACAGCCCATTATGATGGCCTTTTTTAATTCTCCTTTTTATCGAACAACATTATTTCTGAATGTTGTGATGTAGCACAATAATGATATGATCGATATGTGACTATAGATCAGATTTAGATTAACTGATATATTGTAGTATATCAACAAAACATGTTTTTATATTTGATTTTTTTTTTTTTTTTTTTTTACAACAAATATAAAACATTCTATAGGTATACATTGTGTCAATATGTATTTATTTCCTTCTTGAGATTCAAAATGTTCATCATCATTTTAAGAAACTCCTTTCTTTAAACTTCGATGACTACTAAACTGAACATGTGTACATGAAATATTTATGGTGTCAAAAGGTTGAGTTATGTGACGTTTTAACAGAAACAATTTATCATTTAAATATAAAAAATTTTTGTAACATGTATAATTATTATATTCTGATGGATTACAAATTCATATTCAACAAATAAATAATGAGAATAATTATAATTATTAAAATATGAATAGAAAAAATTTTTTTTATTGTTCTTTTTTTAAATTTTAATTCAATCATTACATTAGCGAGAGAAATGTTTTTTTTTTTTCTTTTGTTAAAATCTTTTATTTAATTCTTTTGAATTAATTAATTTTGTTAACTTGCAAAAAGTTAACAAAACCACATAAAATATGTCTAATAAAAAAAAACATAACGATTTGAAATTAATCATTAGACTTACCTCAGCATAATCTGCTCTGCTGCTCATTGACATCGTTGTACTTGGAAATGATTGCCTATAGAAATAAAAACCAAACATAGATTTTATTATTAAAAAAAAAAATAAAAAAATAAAGGAAATGACTTAAAAATTTGCTTTTATGATATTTTAACATTATCATTTTATTTTATTTAGTGAAAAAATTTATTTTTGTTTTGAATATTTTAAAATAAAGAATTTATGCAAATAACAGTTATACTTTTATGTATATTAAAAGTAATAAATTTTGTTTTTATGTAAACACAAAAGAAAGGGTCATCATTCGACCTCATGATACCCTATTTTTGTTTCTATACACAAAACGTATTCCGAAATACATTGAATGTGGGTGTGGGAAAATTAACATGCAATCAAAAGAGTATTCAAATATTGAAAAAAAAAACATAAAAGGCATAACGTCAGGCACACTTAAAATTATTTTTTATTTTAAAAATTGTGTGGATCTTTTAAAATTTTTATACAAATAGAAAAACATATCTTTGACTTACCTGTATGAATAATACGTGGGTGACATAATAGTTCTTGAATCATTCACTAATGACATCTTTAATAGATGTGTGTATTTGAAAGATGTTTACTATTTGTTTATAAATATGTTTGTACGTTTTTTCACTCGTTAAGATCAGTTAGTTGAAAAGCGGAAAAATACGATTACTATTCAAATTTATATAAAATACAAGAATGTTAACACACGTATACAAATTTAAATAAAAATCAAATTACCACTCACTTTTTTTATAACAACAAATATGAATGTAGGTTTTTATTTTATTTAGGGCTTTTTGATACAGTTTGAATTTTGTCAAAATATTAAATCTTATTTTTTTATTTTTTTTTTTTTTATTATAGATCACAAGACACGCTTATTTTCTGTTTTTTATTTGTATTTTATTTTTTTAATTTCACTTTTTTCTTTATATAAATATAGGTGTTTAATTTGAATATAAACCTTAAAAAAATTTTTTTTTTAAATTATCGATTTAATTATCAAATTAATTATCGATTAATCAAATTTAATTATGATTGATAGTATATACATAATTAATTAACGAATTATTGACACCAAAAATGAAAACATAATAATGGCATATATTATGAATATATAGTACGTAAAGGAGTTGTTACAATGTTCTTCGTACGACCACTAAAAGGCAATTAACTCTTATATTCTTTAATACTCAAGTCAAGACTTCAAGCTATATAATTTTTCATTAACCAAAGAAAAAGTCTTAGTGCATGTTATGTCGTCTTTCATGATGAGAAACATATCCTGTATCTATATACTTCAAGCAAAAAAAAAACAAAAAGGCAGAAATTACCTTGCATAAAACCTTGAGTTATTTTTAATTGAAGAGTAAAGGGTTTCTCATGTAGCATATATGCAATATACACAGACACATTGTACCATGTAGTATGAACATCTTATTATGTTATTGGCTTTAAAAATTGTTTTTCTTTCATTTAATGAAAAGTTAATGAAAGGTTTCTGTGTTATCCATATGCTGCTACATTGGTGTACATACAACATAAATAGGTATGTACATATGTATATGAAACAAAGAATAAAGAATATAATAAAAACTGGAGCTTACTTATTGCACTTTTAGATGTCATATTGAATGTTGACGATACATTTCCATATTTTGTAATAGATACATGGAAACTGGATAATTTCAAATATTATACGTACGTTACGTGTTCTTTGTATGTACATACATATGTACACGCATGTCATCAAACTTTCATACATCTTGAAATTTTCTTATAATTTTCTCAATTTTAAATATTTTCATATAAAATTATTATTTCTTTTTTCATTTTACTGTCTATGTTGTCGAAAATTTGCAACAAATAAAAAATAAAAATAAAAAAACAAATGTTTTTATGTTCCGAAATAAAAATGTAAGAAGCCAACAAATTGAATATAAAACATGTGTTCCAATTAAAACCAGTTTTAATCCCCTTTTTTATCTATATGATTACAAAAATTAAATAAATTTATTTATTTTATGTTTTTATTTTATGCAAAATTTTTTTGCAATTCAAGGGATATCGCTGTTTTTGTTCGATATCGTTTATATTCAATTAAGGGAAAATAACCATAAGCTATACACACATATATGATGTATAGACACATACATGCCTACATGAATGCATGTTTTCAAATAGTGAAGGTGGTCTCGTAAACAACTTATTTTTTGTACATTGGTCGATTTTGCTAATCAAAATGTTATAAATGTTTGAAGCTTCCGTTTTTCACCTTACATTCATGAATTTAACCATAAGATAAGAGAAGAAAACAAAAATGCAAAAAAAAAAAAAAAACAAAACGAAACGTTTTTTCGTGAATATTCATTCATAAATTTATTGATATATTTTCGTAATATGATCTTTTTTATATTTTAAACCACTGGAATTTCCTCCCAAAAAAATATTTTTGTCAGGAAAAGAAGAAAAATAGTCGATATGTGTAAGAATATCATAAAATCTTTTTTTTTTTAATTTTTTTTTTTTTTTTGTTTATAATCTAAAGGAAACATAACTTATGCGGTTTTGAACCATATTCGAGTACAAACAGAATAAAAAAGTTATTGAAAGAACTTTACCAATTAAAATTGCCTGAGAAAGGCAATTAATACATTAAAGCAGTTATAGTAACATGTTATGTATGTATTCATATTGGTTAAGAATTTTTCACAGAAAACTTAATTACAAATTTAAAAATACAATATTGTATGAAATAAATTATTTTTATGTTTGACTATAAAATTAAATTACATACTCTCATTTGTTGATTAGAAATCATTTTTTTTTTTCATACCCCATACAATTTGTTTATATACAAATCTAATTAATTTATATTAAATATATCGTAGCACGCAAACATACATAGGAACATACATATATAAATTTATATGGTAATTTTGTATATTTTGTTGTCTTGCAAAATATTGTATGTTCAGTGAAATATGAAAGGAAATAAAACACCTGCATTTTTATATGTACGTATAAAATCGAAGTTTTTTCTTATATAAAGTAAAAGAGTTTGTGTTCAACTTTACACGGTTCTACTTTGTAGGTATTTGTAAATGTATCCTGACTGTAAAACTTCCAGATTTTTTATAGTTTTCATTGTATTTATAATGAGTATTTATTAAACATTAAAATATTTTTCTAGTACTTACTCTAAAAATTTATTCTTGCATATCGATTTAAAAGACAAGATCAGTATTTGAATTATATACATACATGCATATTGTGGTTTTCTATTAAATTTCATCTACTCTAGTAATAACTAGCAGTAATGATTAAGAATCCAAGTTCAAATAAGAAGCCTGATGAAGTATTCATGACACGGAATATTACACCTTTACAATATACACACGTATGTATATGTATTCAACTTTTACGAGTATGATCTATCGTATAATTTTCATTGTAGAAAAATATTCAAGTTTTCTTTATATACATAGATGTATATGTATGTAGAATCAATTTTATTCCTTTAAAAATTTTAGTTTGATTTATTTTTTCTTACTGAAAATTATTTTTCAGTCTTCATCACACATACACACAATGCATACTTGTGTAATTATATTCTTTTAATGTTGCAGAAAATACAACAGTAACTAATAATAATCAAAACATTTTCTACTGTACCATGTACGGACAGTACTTGAACTTATGATATAGAACTTCTTATCATTTTAAAATGTAATTTTATACACAAATGCATGCAAGTGGTATTTTCAAATTATGTTTATAAATAAACTACATGCATGCAAGATTTTTTCTTCTCTTAATTTTAATACTAAATATGTACATTCATATATGTATATGTATATGCATCATAAAACTTGAATTTATCATGACTTAACACAAAAGATCATATTATGATGATGACGATGATGATGGTGATGATGAAGAAAAGGACTCCAATTAGTACAAATGCAATGTCATGATCGTGTAAATATAGTTAAACAATTAGAAAAAGTTCTATTTATATTTACTTATACGTACCCATATATGATTCTCAAGAAAATAAAAATCAACATTAAAAAAAAATATATTATTAACCACTGGGTGACTAGCATTTATGTATTTTTATCGCTTCTAGCTTTTTTTTTTATAAAAATTGATTTAAATAAAAAAAATTAAAAACCGATCTTAATTCAGTTCTGTAGATACACATTTTACAATATTTAAATGTAGTGTGCATGTTTTAATCTATATCTTGTAACTTTTTTTGTCTTGTAATATTCGAATTTTAATTTTAATAATTGCTATATTCATTGTCTTTTTTCATTTTCTTTATGATATTTTTTTTTTTTTGTTAACTAATAATTACCCGAATGTAATGAAAGTGAACAAAATTTTTAATAAGATATTGTCACGAATCTCAATTCATGTTTTAAGAGTAAAATGAAAGTGATATGAATATTTTGTTTAGATTTAAAAAAATGAACAGACACTCGAAATTGCAATATCTCGAAGGACATCTGAAGGATTGAATGAAATGTTCAAGGAAATGTATGAAAATGAACATGAAAAATTTCTACTGAATGTATAAGCAGATGTTATTTTGAATTTATTTAAACCATTTTTATATCTTAATTTTTTTTAAAGGTCAGTACAAAAGAAAAGATGAGTATCTTAAAGTGCACCATAAAGATGTATAAACGGAAACGTTTCATGTACTTCGACTGACTTGTGTATAAAAAGTATTTGTGTTTATTATTTCAGAGAAAGTATAAGATAAAGTAAATGCTTTGAAGTGTGGACATTGGCCAGGTGAAAATTCCTCAAGTTGAATGAACGAAAAAAAATAAAAAATTAAATCAAAACATCTGCTTGCATCTGTCGATACAATTCAGATAAATAAATTCAGACTATTTATTTCGATTTGTTTAAATATAGAAAATGTTCCCGACACATTCAATATTTCAGATTATTTTTAAAAACAAAATTTAATTTCTTTATTACTTTTCAAAGTTATAATTATACTATGTGTTCGACATTAAATTTTTAAACAAAGGATAAAAAGGATTTTTGAAAAAAAAAAGATTCCAGTATTAGAAAATATCTTAAAAATTGAATAAAACTCCTTTTATAAAAGAAAAATAGGTAAATGAAGTTTAAGTTAAATTATCAGTGATAATTTCTTTTTAATGAGTAAAAAATTATAGTCCTTTAAATAAGATTTTTTAAAACAATACTCAATAATGTTTGTCTCATTATCATTAATCATTGTGTATGGAAAATTATATGTTGTAAATAAAATGTATTTTTTGTTTTCTATGTAAAATTTTAATGGTAGTTTAAATTGTTTTCCCGATAAATCACCATCATCCTCTCTGTTTTCTTAGATTTTTTTTATTTTAAAATAAAAAAAAAACATTATAAACAAAATTTGAAATAATTTTCAAATATATGTAGTATGTACTGTTTTTTTTTTTGTTCTGTGATTTAATGATATACTCATTGTATCAAAGATAATAATTTCATTTAAATGTTTTTAAATGAAAAGAATAAATCTAATAAATGACATGAGCTATTGTACACGTGTTCTCAAAAATAAATGTACGTTACATTCTTATAGATATTCAAATATTACAGAAAGAACATATTATTAAATAAAATTTGTATTTTCATCTTCAGACAATTTTTAACTTCTATAGAAGTTTTTAATAATATCTTTTTAGTAGATATGTACATACTTTGTACACAGTGTATTAAAGACAAATAATATGGAATTTTAAAGATTTTGATTACATGTTGCTGTTTATAACGAACATGTTATATTATTACAAATCTATTTTGTATACATTAATTTGTTCAATTAAAAACATTAGAAAACTCATTAAAGTCGATTTACTATTAAATCTGTTGTACTTTTTTTTTTTTTTTTGTTTTTTTTTTGTGTATATGAATTAGAGAAACAGATATTGGTATATTTTATGAGGATAGTGATTATCTTCATATGTACATGAAATTAGTAAAAACAAAATTATTTATTATTGTTACTTATTATCAGAAAATAATAAGTGGTCTCAAATAAATATAAAAGGCAGTGATAATTATATTTACAACAAACACTTTGACTATCTTTTATAATTGGACGGTTATTATAAATTTTTGTTTTATTTTAAATAAAAATTATTGTATTTGTATTTTTTGATTTTATTTAAAAAATAATTTACAGAAATGTTCTTTTAAAAAATAATTACAAGGTACCAATGTAGGTGTTTTATACGTACGTTGTCCTTCATGATATTCCTTAATAAAGAAATAATATTCAGTATTCATGGTAGCATGAATCCGCCTTCATTTATACAAACAGCTGCACTTTAATTGTGGCTTTCAAATGTTTTTAAAATACTTTTTTTTTTAAATTGTTTATAATATAAAAATTAATTTTTAATTTTTGCTTAGTAATTTAAATGAAAATTAAATTTTTATATTATATTTAAAATTGTTAGGACCAAATATGCACAATTTCATAAGTTAATATACCAAGTGCTATGTGTTTCAAAAATTTAGAACCCCACGAAGAAATTTTCTACACTACAATCACTAATTTTTAAGCCAATACATTTGTTGTTAGTGTATAATTAAGTATCTAAACCTAAGACAATTAGAAAATATGTATGTTTGATAGGGATTGGAGTTACACACCGTTAAATATATTTTGAAGAAAATTTAAAACATATGTTAGAAAAAATATTAACAAATATTTTTATTATCGTGAAATATGAAACAAAACACGTTGTATTTTATAAATCATAAACCACTCCGCGTTAATGACAAAAACATCTGCTCATATTTATCAGAAATCAATTACAATACATGTACGTTTAAATACTATGTGTAGGTATGGATAGGAAAATTTTGAAATTTTAAATTTTAAAAATTTTCACGAGCATTTTTCATCTGTTTTTTTTTTAAATAATTTTGATAAAGTACTTTTGATAAAGTTTTGAGCATTTTAAATGGTTAAATATTGACGTCTTTTATTCAAATTGTGCAGTTTTATAGAACATTGTCATGAGCACATAATAGGCACAAGTACATACATAGTTGGTTTTGTGTACTAAGTTTCAAAACAATAAAATAT
This sequence comes from Anthrax anthrax, assembly GCA_963971155.1. Taxonomy (NCBI): domain Eukaryota; kingdom Metazoa; phylum Arthropoda; class Insecta; order Diptera; family Bombyliidae; genus Anthrax; species Anthrax anthrax. The sequence continues at coordinate 29,007,952 of OZ020119.1, forward strand.
TGAAAAGAAAAATATTTTTCTCTATATTTACTCGTATCAAAAATGCGCTATGTAAATCAATTCGTTTGATGTGAATAAAATGCTTGAGAGTTTATCAATCATCAACATAACGTAATATATTAATACCATCAACATAAGTTATTATACATACAATAATTCTTCTATGTATATAGTATGCTTTCAAATAAAAATATGTGTATACATACAAATTTAAAAAACTTCAAATGTACGATAAAAATCAAATCATTTGATGGTTTTTATGTGTATTCACAATAATTACACATTTAAAAATGATTGAAACTGAAGTGTATAAAGCAAATCATGAAAATGCAGTCAATAAATTTAAAGAACATAATTTTTTTTTTTCGACTTATCACTACGAGGTCTTACATTTATGACATTTGAAAGAAAATTGTTGACATCAAACAATTGAACATTAAGATGAAATTTGATTTTTTCAAATGTACAGAGATATATCATATAAATTACATCATAATATTACATAATAATTTATCAAATCTATTAAAAGACAGGTTCTTTTCAAAAAAAAAAATATATATATACATATATATTCATATACTCATAGAAATTAGATGAACTTTTAAAAATTATTTTTTATTTTATGCTATCAACCATGTACTGTGATATGATTCATGTCAATGTTAATCTACTACATAATTTAGGTGTAATTGTTACTTAATCTTTTTCAATCAATTCGTCATGGATTTAACAATTGTAGGTATATATAAAGAATTTTATACCTTTCATTTAAGACATAATTTAGAAGAAGTAAAGTCAATTCAATGTAAGAATTGATTTCATTATTCTGTTTAAATAAAATATACTACGCGATGATAATGGATATGTAAAATTAGTTTTTGAAAATATACACATATGTGTAATGAAAATATTATTATGTGCTATATACGATGTACATATCTCATATGTATGTACATATATATCTGAAAACTAAATGTTCTGGTATATTTCACAAATGGATGATTAAGAATAATTACATAAATAAGTTGAGTCATTTGATGAAATGAAAATTCTTTTAATAATAATGCAATCGTAATAATCATATAATACACACAATATACTATATACTATATAAGGGTATTGGTTATATTATTCATAGATCTTGGCGTAACGAAATCAACTTTATTTAATGTTGAATTCAAATTAATTGCATCTTTTTGCACTTTATAAATGGTGTATTATTGTTGTATTGTCATTAAAATAAAAAAAGGTACACTGACCTTATACAGAACAAGTAGTTGGTTAGTTAGTTAGTTGCACCTGGTAATCATTATATAAAATACAATTTTTTTTTCTACCTTTTATCATGTTTCTTTTTATAATTTCTTAGTAAATATTATATATAGCATTTGTTCTAGTGTCTTAACTAGCGCGTGGCAAAAATCTAACAATTTCATGTATGTAAAAAAAAAACCTAGTAAATGTTGTTATTCTTTATAAACATTTATTTTCTATGTGATCTATGTAAAGCTATTTTTGTATATGTGTTAAGTAAAAGTATAGAAAAATGTAATGTAAAAATGCGTTTCGGTTGAATTATTTAATCTTCTATAGTAAATATATTCATCATTATATCAGGTATTTTGAAATATGTACAAGTAAAACAAAAGATTATACATTCTCGACAAGTTGACTGGCCATAAGCAAAAGGTGAATAATCATTAGATATAAAAATATATACATATGTATATTACATTGCTATGTATCATGCAATTGTCATGCTTTTTTTTAATAATTCACTGTTCATAATTTTTGTAAAAAGGAAAAAAACAAAAATGAAAAATGAAAAATATGAAATTAAATTTACCTGTATGCCTATCAAAATATTCTGGATATTCTTTTGAGATTTGAGAAGTCTTGCGTAAAGTTTTATACTTGATGTATGTATGTACATGCTTTAAAAAAAAAAAATTGAAAAGAAAATAAAACACAAAATAAAAAACCATACAGATATTTTAGATTAATATACGGACATAGAGGAAAAAAATTTTATGGTAAAAACAAATGAATTCTTAACATATGGCTCATAGGTTGTTATACACTCATTTGCATTTTTATACATGAAAACTCACTTTTTTTTTTATTCATATCCATATATGCATATGTACATTACTAGAAATATGTATACTTTTTGTTTTTTCAATAAAAATAATTCTAATTGTATAAATTCGTAAATATTCATTCTGTTTTTTTGTTTAAATTTTTCTTTTACTTATAATATGTGCGCACCTGTTTAATGGGGATTTATTACTTTTTCGTCACGCCTGGTGTAAAATGCAATTTCAAGGGTCAAAAATTTTTTGTACCATATATAAATTAATATAAAAATACAAATAAAATTCTTTTTCATAATAATGTGAAATATTCACATGGACAATGTAAAAGTATGTAATTTACATAAAAAAAAAAAAAAAAAAAATTGCTTTTTAATCATTTTGACGTATTTTGGTTTTTCAAAAAAAATGAAAAAATAAAGATAATAAAGAAACTGATAATAAATAGATTAAAAGCATTTTTAATCCGTTATTATAAAATTTTGGTAAACAAGTTTCAGTATATGCATTTATAACTCTCCCATTTGTTTTAAAATAAAAACAAAGTTTTCAATATCATTGCTTTTAGGTCAAATAATGTAGTAAAGTACACCTACACATTTTTTAATTTCAGAACAAAAAATAATTTTATTTTTTTAAGTTAATTTCTGTTAATTATAATAAAACAAAAATAGGCGAATATTATTTGAGTTTAAATTTTATTAAATTAATTAACATTCTTTTGCTTGTAACACAGAAATGTATTCATCCATACAATTTAAATCATATCAGGACGTGACATAATGATAAAAAAAAAAAATTGTATTAATACAGATGAATACGTGTGTACTAAAGAACAAATAAAATTTTATATGGAATTTTAATGATACTATTGTTTCATGAGAAAAGAAAGTTTAACATTTTTTTCATTAACATGGCAAACATTTGTATATATAAAATATACATTTTAAAAATATTTGTGTACAAAAAAATCCAAATATGACAATAACATTTTTTTTTTTGCGTGTGAAAATAAATAAATAATAAGTTTATAAAACATCTACTGTATATGGATGTTTAAATTTCGTATACAAATAAAAATTTATTATTAAATTGTTTGGGTTGAATTAGAAATTATAATAAAGATTTTTATTTCAATTATCATTCTGTGTTTCATACGCATTTCGATCATAAATATAATGGATAATCTTAAATGATTTAAAATATTTGAGAAAAAAATGGTTAATTATACCGAAATTATAATAATTGAGTTTAATGTTTTTAATTGATTCAATTAAATTAAAAGGTTTAAAGTTTTAGTTTTCAATTTCCAAATCAAAAAAAAAAAAACAAAAAAGCAAACTTCGAAGTATGAGAATTTGTTGGTAAAATATAAAATCTTCAAGTTAAATGTTAAGGTATCAAGTTTCGCGCTTAAATCTTTTGTTTTCTATGTGATGTGGCATTACACTTGTTTGATTTTTCCATGTGGCAGATCTTTGTTTTTGTTCAAAACAGTTTTCAGCGGAATATAAATAGATAATAATAAAAGAAAAAAAAAAACCAGTAAAAAATTAAATTTATGAATTGTGTACATGTGTGTGTACTACAAATACCCATTTCCTTTATAGAAGAATTTTGTACACTTTTTACTTCTGCTAGTTTTTTTATTCTTTTCATTTTGTATAATTTTTGAAACATATTTTGTTATATTTGAAACAAAAGGATTTATAAAAAAGTTCCGAAATAGAGAAGTATACCATCTTCATTTTGCAGCGTGAATTTGATACAAAAATAATATAAAAAACGCAAACAGAAGTTTGTTTTTCCCATGATAAAAGATTCTCATAAAATCAAATTTTAAATTTCGGTGTTCTTTGTGAAGAATTTTGATTTATGTAACACATCAGAGTTTTATAATTGTTATTTAGTTCGCAAAAAATGTTTTTATTTTCTAATATACATGTTTATGTACATGTATATAAACGTAGGTTGACATTTTAAAATTTTTAATTACTGAAATAATTACACTTTCAATCTTTTGTAAACACATTATAGTCATAATATTGTAATAAAAATAGACGTGATAATGTAATTTTACGTGATTGTTTTAATTAAAAATGACAAGTCAATGGCATCAATTAAAACAAACAAAAAACAAAGAATTGTTTTTAGGTGCACATTATACATAAAAAAAAAAAAAACAAAAATAATATATTTTTTTTTATTTTTTATTATACAATTGTTACCACCTTGCGGATAGGAAATATCGGAACCAAATTAGGAAGTTTGATTGATCAATGATGAATACTAATGTGATGGATTATATAAATATACAAATCTATCATATGTAATCATAATCACCTAATATCGATATATGTAAATAATAAACAATATATATGTAACTTAGAAAGTAATTTGAATACATTGTATATTTAATTTGATTTTTACTTCATCAAAAATTATCCATATCCGATAAGGTGTAAGATATGAATAAAATACAATATATAATGCGTATAACAAAACAAAGACATATATATTTTTTATTTTATTTTAATATTATGCATGAAGAAAAATTATGAAATAAAATTACAAAAATCAATTACACACACATTGAGGTTGAGTTAAGATGATTGCATAGTGTGCAATAAAAATATAACTTAATGTTTAAATGTAATTTTAAAAAACAAAGCTGCCAGAATATTATTATATTCACATATATTTTGTGTACAACATACACATACACATATTCACTTTGGGATAAATAAAATAAAGACTCCTATCTACATTACCATTTTCCATTTCCTTTATGTGATGAAAAATATTCCTAATAAAAATTCTTTAATAATGTAAATTTATTAACGAATACAAGCCTATATATAGTATACTTTGAACGAATTAAATTTAAAAAGAATTTTATATCTTAAATTAAATGGATATATGTATAATGAAAAAAAAACAAAAAATTAAATTTCATGTCTCTATATAATTCTTTTCAGGTCAATAATAATTGAATATTTTGCTTTTTAAAATGAATGAAAACATTTTATATCGAAATAAATTCAAGTATCATTATTTTAAAAATTTTAATTTAAAAAATGCAATATAATTAAAAAATTTTAAGAAAAATTTTGTAAATGTAATATAAACCATATATAGTACTTGTATTTTATAATGCAAAAGATAAAATTAAGTCATGCGTATCGTTTTATAGTAGTGAGGTCAATTAAAAAGTCAACCGGATATGATTATTAGACTGAACTTATTTATACTACACACCACTCCCTTTCCCTGTTCTTCTTTACACAAATATATAAAATACACAATATGTACATATTTACGCACATACATATACATACATGTATGTATGGTATACAAATTCTCTTTGAACAAAATTAAAATCGTGAAGAAAACACACAAAATACAATGCGATGGCTATTAAACTAACTCGTCTTTGTTATTGGATAACCATTAAATGAATAATTAATAAATTATCTGTGGTCATAAGATATATCTACAGAAATATAATTTTATAATTCTATAGAATTTTGTCTGCATTGTCTGCAAAATACACAACATTGAACAATGTACATAATATTATGTACTTACATATTATTATTGTTGTCTTTTTATTTCTTGTAGTATATAGTAGCTACATTAAGTAGTCGTGTTTCTTTAATTATGTAAAGGTTGGACAATAATCTATGACCGGATATCTTCGCGGCGTTTAAAAATGTTAAAAGTTCAAATTTAAAATATGAAATAAAAAGAAGATTTTACCACAGAATAAAAGTATAGGACTTTGAAAAATTTGTATTTATTTTTATTTTTTTTACAAATAAAATATTTTACCAAAGCATGAGAAATGCAAAAAAAAAAAGAAAAAGAAAAATGCATAATGAATAGTGAGAATTCTAAACGCAGCGGTTAATTGTGGTTATTTCCGCTTTTAATAATGCAAACTGTAATGTTGTATATTTGCATTCCATTTATTCATTTAAGTACGTTAACATATTGCATTTAATACAATCTTTTAGTTAGATAAAATGTATTTAATATCATCAAATCTGCTAATGTGTGAATTTTTTTCTGATTGTTTACAAACAAAATTATACAAAAATCTATTCAACTGAAAACCGCTATGTATGTATATTCTCTTTTTTAAATCTAAATTTTTATAAATCAACAAAGAATTGTTATTAATTGACTTCAGTAATAAATTACACACCTCTCTTTTCTAAAAATAGAAAGAAAAAATGTGGAAAAAAAATTCATGCTGTGACGGTTAAAATAAATTCTTCTATGTATATATTAAATTTCAAAATTAAAAGCTAAATTTTATGTTTGTTAATAAAATTAGAATATAAAGCGAAATTTTTTTCTTGGTCTAATAATCAAAATTTTCAAGTTCTATTTAACCGATTATTTGAAATGATGTGCTAAAAATTTAAAAATTTCATTTATCATTCTTTTTCACTTTTTTTGTTTTGTTTAATAAAAAATAGAAATTTTGTTAGTTCAATAGGGTAGACCACCCAAATTGAAAATGTTCGAATGGAATAGTAACAAATTAAAAAAGGAATGTTTTTTTTTTTTTTTCAATATATAATATGAGATCTATATTCTGTCTATTAATGATTTTTGGTTCATGCCTCTTTTTTTCATTCGTAATTTCTAATACGGTGTTTCAGGAGTAGAACTACCAGAATGCTCAAATATTTTTACAAGGTCGAATAAATAGTATAGTCAAGTTTTCAAGTTGATTCAAATCAACGAATGTTTATTTCTTCAAGTGGGAAACTGGTTAAATGTACATAGCTATATGTAATACATGCATGCTCATAGCCAGTGTTGCCACTTATATTTAAACAAATGTGGTAGATAAGTCCTGAAAAATGTGGTAGATTGAAATATTTAAGTAGTAGATTAAAGCCCGCAGTCAAACTAAGTAAAAATACATTTTTTCAAATATTTTTATTACATGAATGTGACTTCTAATGGATAAAATAGGATAATAGATAAAGAATGATGAAATTGTCATACCATTGAAAAGAATAGAAAAATGTGGTAGATTTGAACTTAATAGTGGTAGATGTGGTAGATCACCAAATTTAACGAAAAAGTGGTAGATCTACCACAATTGTGGTAAAGTGGCAACACTGTTCATAGCATTAAATATATGATATGTACATATTCAAGTAAAACGAAAAATACTCAACCTAGTCAGCCAGTCCGTCAGTTGCCTTTCACAATTAGGAGAGGAAGGACGGGTTTCAAGGAGGTGCGTAGAAAAATGGTGAGAATTGTGTCAAATTTTTAATTTTTATGTTCCTCAATAATACAATATCAATGATCGTCTTCATAAGGCTTGCATTGATTATCATTAATAGACAGAGTGTAGTCTATTATTCTTCACACTCATGTGTTTTTAGTAAACATTCGCTAACTATTTTATTGGTTAAATTTGAATACAAAAAAAAAAACAAGATCAAATATTATGTAAATTTTTGTTAATTTATTGATCAATTTAAATGTCGTTATGTTGGTCATTAAAAGAACATTAAATTACTGGGAAGAAATCAATAACTAAAGTTATTTGTTAGCTTATAAGTTTGTTCAAATTCAGGTATATTATACTAGGTAAATAAATGTTTTAAGGGAGGATGATATACATACATAAGAAATATAGTAACTGAAAATTAGTAAACGTTTAAAAATATACACGAAATATTAATCATAAATAATTTTAGTTTTCAAGGCAATCCAGTATTTTTTAATTTTATTATGTTCTAATTTAGTTATAAACTCTAAAGCAACTTGGTTTAATTTTTATTGTTTTTTAAATTTAATTATTTAGTTTTGGATTTTTCTGATTTAAAAAAAAAAAAAAAAAAAACAAGTTCTTAAAAATTAAAATAAATAAATTTAATGAAATAATTATGAAAATTTTTTTTTCTTCTATTCAAGTCTTAACAGATTAAATTTTTAAATTTTTTTTCTCTAGAAACAGATGATAGCAATCAAAAGAAAGACCAGAAAATGTCAACATATAAATAAATTTACACTAAAATAAACATTTTTTCTTTTATACTCATGAACAATATCAAAAACAAAATTCAAAAATAATATTGTTACATTTAACAAAAAAAGATGTATAATTTTGTGTAATTCTTAGAATTTATAAAGTAATCTTTAGAAAATCAGCTTCTGTTTATTTTATATCGTCAATGTGGTGAGTTTTATCTTTTTTTTTTATTTTTTTATTTTTTCTTTTAAAGAGATTAAAAGCTGAATTAATGTTAATCTTAGTAGAACATAATTTAACATAAGTCAAATGTTACAATGCATATGTGTGTACATACATACATACATGAAAAATGAAATGCGTTGACAATGTGATAGAAAAATAAATTCAAATTTGAAATTAAAATTTATTTAACCTCTATACGTAATATTTTCGTTACTTTCGTCAGCCAGTTCATTTTATTTTATTGAATTGTTTTTATGATCAGTAAATTATATGAAATCATTATGACCTTAAAATACAAATTTTTTAAAACATACAATAAATTTTTTCAGTTAAATGAAATTTAAGATATCAAAATCAAAAAATTATAATTTATATATACATATAAAGATCATGATAGCTTTACGATTTAGATTAACGCCTGATATGAAATTTAATACAGGTATGTATTTGATTTACTCATTTTATTTATGATTATCTTCTCTTTTTTCAACTTACAAAAATTTAAGGTAAAATCTTTTGCAACAAAATATGATATTTAATACCTAATGATTTTTATATAAGAAGTTGAACTGAAATTTTTTCAAGACAATTAAATGGTATAATTTAAAAATCGCTTAATGTAATATAACATTTTTAGGTGTATCTTCAAAATAATTTTCTACCATTTTTTTTTTTTTTAAATTGAAATGTTTAAGTGATTTAGATTATATTTAAGAAATGAACGTTAATCATAAAAAAAAAAACAGGAGTAATATGAATAAACCCCTTCTGTTACCATCATTTATGATTTTAGTTGGTTAATAACAGTAATAATTTTATAGTCCGTCATTTATGTTAAAATAAATTGTACATTTGTTGCATTTTATGAACGAAAAACAAAAATGAAAAATATTTGACATTTAACAAAATAAAAACGTTAAAATTGAATTTGATTTAAATTCACTTTTATACGAATTCCAAATTACATGGATTTCACATCATAAATTGAAACATATCATATCATTTTAATTTTGCACGAATTTTATAAATTTTTACATTATACATATTTATATTATGAGAGTTAAAATTGTTGTATTTTTAGGAATTAATTTTATTACATAAATAATTTTATAAATTACATACTAACATACCTACCCAATTTTTAAATGATGATTGAAAAATTTTTAAACCATATAAAATTTACTTCACTTTGTAAGAAGAAAATGAATTCAATAAATTTCAAGTATATACGATTGATGATATACGAGTTTATTGTATTCATTGTAAATATAGTATTTTTTCATGATTTGATTAATAATTTTTTTTTTCTTGTATTTTTGTAATTTCGAAAGTCATAACCTTTAATTAATTTTAAACTACATATGTCTGTATGAAATTACATGATTAATGAAAGTATAAAAATGAATTAATGAAATGTAATCAAATTAATAAAAATGAAATTTTTTGAAATTTTATTGTTTACATTGAGTAGCTTATGTATAAAAATAAAATTTCTATTGAGTACAAAAAAAAAAAAAACAAAAAAAATTAAAAACAAATCCCATCAATTGTAACGAAGATAAATTTATTTATTTATTACAATAATCAACGTATACAAGTAATGTAGCATATGATTGCAGTTATATACATGCTCAGAAATAACATATATGTAAGAAGAAATGCATTCTCATGCGATATTCACTTATACATGTATTTCATGATATTCATTATACATATAATGAAAAAAGTATTTTCATTACTTATCTATTTTATATATCATAAACATCTTATTATTTCGTGTCCAAAAAATGAATTTATTTACCTGCTATGCGTAAATGAAATATAAAATATTGATTCTTTTGAATAAATTTTTCATTCTAAAAATGAAAATGAATATTGATTACAATTATTAAGACCAACTATTTATATACATATTTTGTTCTTAAATATATCTTGATATAACTTTTTTGTTTGTTTATTAAACAACATATCTTATATATGAACGTGTTTTGATGTTCTTTGTTTACATGTGTAAATGACAAAGTAATTTCATACAATCAAGTTACAATCTAAGGTCATATCTCACTAGCATTAATTTGATAAATTTAATTCAATATCAAGAAATTATTAATATCTATACTATTATGTGATTGTAATTCAATTCTAATTGTATTATGCACACTTAATGCATGTAAAAGTGCTTTTGTATATTTATTTTTAGGGCAATGGACACATGTTCATTTTTTTTTTTTTCTGTAGTTACAATCTATTAAGATGTTTTTTTTTTTGAAACTCCGTTATAACATTTTTTTCGAAGTTAATAATAATTACCTTTATAATAGAAAATTGATGCATCACAAAAAAAAATTTTTTTTACCTTATTATTGATTAAAAGAAAAATTTTTGTTTACGTGACAATGTAAATAAAAACCGTTTTGTCACGATAAAATATCTATGTCAATTGGAAATTACAAAAAAAAAAAAAAAAAAATTTATTTAAAATTCAAAAATTTCATTATTCGAAACTAGAAAAAATCTACACAAAAAAAAATGTTGACATTTTAACAATAAATTGATAAATTAGATACGTGTATAGTAACTACACAAAAATGTTATATTGATTTTTCATTTATTACTTTTTTTTCTCTAAATGGAAATTATTAACCAAAAATTGACTTAATAATGCATTATTAATGAACAAAATAAAATCAAAATGAACTTTTAATAATTGAGATTATACGCTCGTGTGTATTATAGTAGGTGTGGATTATACATACATATGTATGTATGACTATAATGATTTTAATTCATTTTTCAAATCGTCTAAGAAAATATTATTTTTTACTGCTTTGTTTTATTTTTCAACAAATGCTTTATTTGTAAAATCTTTTGTTTATTTATAAATTCAAAAGAAATTTAATTATAAATTCAATTTTCTTTATTTTATTTTCTCATGATTTTTATTATATTTGTATAATAAAAACTTACATTAAAAATGAAATTAGTTCAATAGATGAAATGAAATTAAAACAACAAATTGTAAATTATGATTTTCAATTTCGCTCTCTTTTTAATAATTAGAATTTTCCGTAACATTGACCGTAATCTAAAAATTATCAATTTACATAGAACGCATTCATTTCTGTACAAATCAAGAAAATTATATTAAATTGAATTTCATCTGTTTTTATTGTTTGAACTTAGATTTATCGCATAAAAATATAATTACAAAATTTTGTATTAAATGTAAATTATAACACTTAATTTTTTTTCTTTGCTGGAAATTATGATTATTATGATCGTTATTTTTTTTTTTTTGAGTATTTTGTTTGTGTTTTTCAGACAGATACATAAAATTATTTTTCGTTGAATTGAGATTAAATGCATATTTTTAAATTATAACCGATATATGTTGGCATACTTTTAAAAAATATATTTAAAAAAGTGAGGAAAATTTTTAATTTCACTTAAGTTATATACACGATTAGCAAACAACAGAAGAACAGAAAAATTTTTTTTTTATTTTACAGATATTAATTTATTTAAATTGAATATGACGTTAAATTATAACGTTTATAAATGAAATTTTTTGTAAATGCTAATAATTTCTTTGTATGTGCAATATTGAAAAGCATGAACACCGTTAAAAACATGTACGTGCATATACAACAAAATATTAGGTGAGCCAAATTATAACCTAATTTCATCAACATTTTTATACTGATGTCTTGAAATGTTACACAAAATGCAAAAGATTCCGTGTTTTTGTTTTTTTTTTTTTACAAAATTATAACATTTAAGTATCTACCTTTCAACTTATTTACAATGTTGCAAAAATCTTATTATATTTAACATGCCCACGAACCATGAATTACAGCAGGTCTTCTAATTAAAATTATTGTAATTATCTTTAAAAGGTTTTTAAAATTCATTTAATTGATAACTAAAATGTATGTAAATACTTACTCATTTCATATTTGAATTCAAATAAAAAAAGAAAATAAAATGAAACCAGTTTTGTGTAGAATGTTTATAATATAGTTTTATGGTCTTAGAAAAATGATGTTACAAAGTATCTGAACTGGCCTTAAGCTACACACCTTAACATTAGATATTTTGATGTGTATATTCATCTTGTTATGTGATGCATTTTTATATGATAATGAAAAATATCTTAAGAAATGAAATAAAATAAAACTAAAAATGTTTTGTTATGCGTATAAGAATTTAAAAATATGTACGAGTATATTGCAATCATATTATTATTTCACTACATATACCTCTATTACCATTACTATAGCTATTATTATGATTGCTAAAACAAGTATTATAAATATACATACATGAACAAAACCCATTTGTGTATAATAAAATTATAGGGCATTAAATTATTTTACTACATTTTATTGAAAATGCGTACATACATATGGATATATGCATCTGCAAAGTAAAATGCAATTTTATTGAAGTTCTCCTTTTTTAAACATTGTATTTGTACAAATATTTGACGCGTAAAAATTGTTACGTGCATAAAGAAAATTTATAAAAGATTGGAAAGGTATATCTTGAATTTTTTTACAATTTTTTTCGTTGTACATGCAATTTTCGATTCACGTGCGTTTTGTGATATAAAAGGACTTTGAAATATGCGATGATATAAGAACAGGAATTTGAAAAGAATTTCCAATGTACAAACTCTAATGATTTAGTATATCTAACAATATTCAAAGTACAATTTCAATCGCACATATGTATGTACGAGTATAGTATAAAATACAATGTTCTTAAAGAGAATTAATTCAGGCATTAAAAAAGGAAATAATTTCTTTTTTTCGACATTTGAAAAATCTTTTCAAATATTATTCTAAATTGGAAATATTTAATAACGAATAGAAAGTATCAAATTTCAAAAGTAAATAAGTAGTATCTGAAATACAATAATTCTCAATTTTGAATGAAGTAGATTAAATTATAATAACGGAAGAGCGTCTATGTTTTCACACACAGGAAAAAAATTCCTTTTCAATTCAAAATCATAAGGATTTTCAAACAATCATCGAATAAGTTATTATTCACTATCACTACTTGTAGAGATTAAGAAGAAGAAAACAAAATTAATCAAAAATTTAGGAAACTTCAATGAAAAGAGGAGAAAAGATAAATAATTGCGGGTTTTGTTCATCATGCCTAACTTGTGTATATACATACATACATATGTAAGTGTAAATTTAAACAGTTTATCATCATCAAAAATTATTTATTATTGATTTTATTTTAATCCTAAAATTTTAGATATTTTTTCAATTAATTTATGTGTACATAGTAAAAAATACTTTTTTAAAAATTAATTCCGTTAATTTAAAAATTTAGCGGAATATAAAATAGCTGTGTTTTCCGATTATAAAAGTGGTTATCATTTATAAAAATGATACATGAATGATAAATAATTAATTTAACACACTTTTGGCACACGAATTTTTTTTTCGCTTGTGATTGTTAATGATTAATTGATATTGAATGCAGCTGTTTGAAAGAATGCAAAAGGAGCATCCGTATATTCAATTGGCCAGACATAAACAATATATACACATGTACTTCAATGGTGCGTTATAAAAATGAACATCTTATAAACGTGTATATGATTTGACCTTTGTTATAAAACATAACATAAGGGTTTTCTTTTGTGATAACACGACAGTTGAGATTGAAAAGGGATGTAGATAATTCGTATGTTTTTGTTTATCGTCTTGTAATTTTCTTTTATTTCCTGAAACATCTGCCATTTTAATAACACACCGCGCAATAGTGGTAGAATTTCAGTATCCTAAAGGAATGTTGATCATCATATTATTGAATATTAGAAACTTCAGTTCAGTTTAATTTTTTCTTTTGCACCCTATATTATCCACAAGATTTATTTTATTATTCTATTTAATTTGATTTTTTTTTAAATAATTTTTCTATTAAGATAGCATCTGCTTTTTTTTTTTTGATAAATCGAAAAAATATAAAAATTTCACTTTATAAAGTTTTAAAATTTCGTAAAAAATTTTCTAATGTAGGCAATAAACTTAGAATTAATATCATTTTGAAAAATATCAAATTTTCACAAAACTTTGAAAAATTCGTCAAATTCCTCGTTATTATTATTATTACTTTATGTACACTTAAAATTTAAAAATTTTTTAAAAATATATCTTCAGAAAACCTGCTACCAAATTTCATATAGAGTAATTAACTGTCTAGACAAATTCAATTACATATTTATGCATTATTAGATTTTTAGTTCTTTTTTTAGATACATATTTTTAAACATCTGTCTCCCATTTAATTTAATATTCAATTTTTATTCTTTTTACACTTTCCAAAAAAAAAAAAAAAAAAAATTTTTTCTTTTACTTGAAATGTTTAAAAATATATTTTATCCCAAAAAAAAAGATGTTATTACTGTCAATATCATTATAATAACATTAAAATTCCAAAATGAACAAGTTGCTACTTCCTTTAAAAAAAAAAAATTTATGTCAAATAAAATTCAAAGATTTACGAAGATTTTCATTTAAAAGAATTTGGAGGAAAGAAGAAAAATACATATTGGTTGTGCATACAGTAATCACGATAATATGAAAGTATGTTGAGGTACTGTAAGCAGATGTAATAGCTAAAATTGATGCTTGTAGAGAACATGTATGTACGTACATAGTTTTAGGTCTGTATAAGACATTGATTTGAAAATCAAAATAAAATCATTTTGTTTATAGTCTCTTTCAAAACAACAAATTTTATTTCAATTTTAATGAATTAAATTATGGATTAAATTTTAATTAAACGAATAAAAAACGTTTATTCGAATAGAAATTTGATATTTTTAATCAATGAAAATAATTAATTTCCTTGAACTGAAAAACATAAAAAAACACATATAAAACCTTTACACCATCTTTAGAGGTTTAATAATTGGCACCTGTGTTCTAAACATCACTTGAGTAAAAAAGGTGTATATCAAATTCAGAAGGTAATTAAAATATCCTATTATTCGAAAATTATTACACAAAAGGAAAAGTAGATGTTATTGAAAATTGAGAATTTTAATTAAGAATTTCAATATTTCTAATACTTCAACTTGACTTTCTATTCAAAAAAAAAGTTTTTTTTTTCATTTTATTTTGAAAATTATATGGGTTTTTCCTGTTTCATTGTAAATAATGAATTTCAACATCCTTTTGAAAAAAAATTATTAAATCTAAATAGTACATTTTTATATAGAATATAAAAAAATATTTTTTTTTTTTTTTAAATCATGTTTGTTAGATAGAAAACAAAATGTAAATAAAGTATGATGATCGACTTACATGCACTGTCATGATTATCTAAATTACAAAAAAAAAATTTATCAAATTATTACAGATAAATCTGTTTATTACAGCACTTTTATGGAATACAAATTATCTCAGAGGATATAACATAGAGATAACTAGTTAAGGTGACTAGCATTTATCTTTAATATTTCTTGGTTTGTTATATCACATGTTACATATAGCTACTGTACACAGGATGGTGTAATCTTGATTTAATATCGATTTTATCATAATAGTACATTTCAGTTTCAGAAATAATGCTTTAATTTTTATAATGTTACTCTTTTATCTCATTTTTATATTTGATTTAAATTTTGATTATAAATCATTTTAAATTTTATTTTATTTTTTATTTTTTATTATTTTCATGTTGTTAACTAATTTCTTCATATACACACTTTTCTCTAAATGAAAGTGAAATAATTTCTAATGAGTTATTCACACGATCATTTAATTTATTCTTTGAAAAAATACTTTTATTAGGTTTTTTTTTTTTTTTTTTTTTTAATAACACAGAAGAACATAAAATTAATAATATTTTTTTGTTGATGAATAAGCAGTAAATACGTATAGCAAAGGTGATTGAAGTAATCTTGTATCTATAAAGTGAATGTAATCTACTCGACAAATTAACAAGATTCTTTTTTATTACATGAAAAAGATGATCTGTAAATATTAGATTTTTTCATTCTTGTTATCAATTTAAATTTTAAAGAAAGAATCTTTCTAATTAAATAGTTTTAAGCAGTCTGATTTATATGGTCATTAAGCATCAGCCTTTTTGAAATGTAAAAAAAAAAAAAATTATTTTCTTGTTATTTTTAACAAGCAAAATTGTATTTGAACCCTTGAAAAGTGTTAGAGAAATTTAAATTCACATAAAGCCTTTCACCTAATGTATCTTTAGATTATAAAATAAGTTTCAACCTTGAATCATATTTTCTGTTTACGTTTTTGAAAAGTGAAAAAAAATTATATTCCTAGTTGTTCAGAAGCAAAGAAAATAAAGAATTAGAAAAAAGGCATTTGTAGCACATTTAACTCAAAATAAATTCTAAATTGACTTGAAAGTGGCAAATCAGCAAAATGTAACTTGACCCTAAACGCATAAATACTTTACAGTACTTCAACTGAAAATAAAGTAAAATATTTTAATGGATTTTAAATGTGGTACACATTTGTGTGGAATATGCACAATATTGAACGCATTTAAATTTATAAAATAAAAAAAATCAAAAAAACAATCTTATTAACAAAACATATTGAAAAGTCCTCATGTTTTTAACTAAACGTACTATAGAGTTTAAACACATCCGGACAACATATTATGCACATAAGTTTCAATTTTCATCATTTTCTGTTTTTTTTTTCTGTAATATTTTTGTTTTGTCCGACAGATGTTGTAAATTTTCTTTTTCTAAATGAGAAAAAAATGTATCAATATACTTCAATGATTTTATGAATATGTATACATACAATAATTATGCTATAAAATTATGTTTAGAATGTTATACGAATGCATTAAATGATTTATGTATGTATCTCTGATTTTGTTTCATATGGGATATTTACACAGTAGAATATGTTTTAAACCATCCTTTGTTTTTCTTTTAAAAGTTAACAAAAATACGGTGTTACATATGATTCATATATATGTAGTTACAAAAAGAAAATTTAAAGAATGTTAAGTGGTATAATATAAATAATAGAATAAACAAAACAGAAAAATGGGAGTGCATTTTACGATGTTGCACGTTTTGAAAAACATGTCTGAAAAGCGATACATATCTACATATGTACGTATGCAACGAAAAGGAGGTCCAGACAGCATGGCCACATAATAAATGGACTGTGTATCACTTTTTAGCTAAATTTTAACGTGATTCTTTTTTACGATTTGTAATATTGAATATATCATTTTATTTTATGAGTTATTTTCAACATTTTCATTATCTAAGTTTAAAAAATGGCAAACACATGTTTTCTGCACTGGATAGATGAAATAAATTCAACATACATACGTTTTTGGACGAAAAAGGTAAATGAGGTCATCAATTCACTTTTTTAAAAAAACTCCATTTACTAAAATCAAAAAATCGTGCAAATATTTCTATACTTGTCGTTTATTACTGTTATATTATCTAATTTAGTTATAAAAGAAAAAATAAAATAAATTTGCTAAATATTAAACTGAAGGCCAAAATTTGAATTCCGTTCTTTTTTATTATTATTTTTGAAAAATATTATTAAATACAAATCACCCTCCCTCCTCCTCGCATTAAAATGAAAAGTAAATTTCGCTTAAAGGCATACACAGCATACAGTATTTGTCACAATGACTCATAAAATAGATCTTTTCGTCTATTAATCTCGTACAAGTACTTCAAAAACTATAGGTAGCCACCTTGTAACAAGTTATGATCATGACTAAAATTGACTAAAAGTTGCTAAAAGACAAAAAAAAAAAAAAATTGTAAAGTTGATATTTTCCCATGAATATTTAACTACAGCATACGAAAAATAAATGTACTTATGTGAATTTAAATTTTTATACAAAGTGAATGGCAAATTAATTTCACATCATAGAGAAATTCTTACACACTTATAAAATATAATCTTCTTTCTTTTCTTTGAAAATTTTTAACATAAAAAGAAGAAAAAAATTATATACTGAATACTGATCTGTAAAGAACCAGTCGACATTGCAAGGTCGTACCCAGAGGTGGTGGTAATGTGAATAAAAGTTGTAGAATTGATCACGATTTCTTATAAATTCTTCTTTTCGTTGTTCTCTCGTATTATTACACTGACATTTTTTTCAACAGTGTACAAGGAAAAATGAAGAACAAAAATACTTGACAAAAAATAAAACTTGAAATATAGCCAAGTGCCCAAGTATAGCTTTTCAACAAAAATAACAGTTTTGCAAAAAATTGATCAAAGGCTTAACATAAGCTGGTAAAGTGTATAATCGCATTCACATACAAGACTTGTTTGTACGATGACTTTGTAAAAAAAATATATGTTGTTATGTGGACCAATTTATAATATTTTCTAGAACTTGTGTGAACATACAAGTGGTAAGTATTATTGCAAAAGGGGTTATTGAACTTCAGAAAATACATTAACATTACGTGTACACGTACGTATGTAAAATATATACTTTATATCATTTACATACGTGCAAATATTTGCACGATGATGTGATATTGTGTTATTTAAAAATTAATATTGAAATTTTTTTTTTTTAAATAAATATTTATTTCATTCATGAATATTGAAATTTTACTCTTTTTTTTCTGATTGATTTTTAGAATGAATAAAAATTGAAATATACAATGAAAAATCAATTTTAGAAAAAATTCTTAGTTTTCATTCATTTTTTTCTAAATAGAAAAAGTAAAATACCATTATTTTTATATCAAAAGATCAGAATTTATAAAAAGAAAATCGATAATTTGTTTTTTCATTCATATAATAATGAACTTAAATTTTTAATAAAATTAACTGATGATATATAATTTTCCTCTAATAGAATTTTTAAAATTTTTTATTCTTAAATTGATTAATTTTATTTTGAAATAAGTTTATTCATACAATTAAAAACAAATTTTCCTATAAATAAATTTAAATCTAAATGACGTTATTAATAATGAACAAAAAAAAAATCAAAAATTATACACTTGAACTTTAAAAATTATTCTGGCCTTTTTAAATAAATTTTAAAAAAATGGAAAAAAATAAATTATCAAATAAAAATACAGAATATGTATAGAAAATAAAAATCTTAAGTGGCATACGTTGAACACGTGTTCATAACTCATATATTCCCTTACATAATACATCATCTGTACAATATATACATACGTAAAACACATTGTGTATAATTGCAAAAGATATTAAACAAAATTTTCAACTGAAAAAAAAAAATTATTTGAAGAGAAAACTCTTCAATTTCCTGTAAATACATAAAAGTTCTTAATGATTCTTTCAAAATAATATACTACAATAAAATAAAAATAATATTTGTACTTAAACGATATTTTTTTTTATATCCTACACTTTCTATAAAAATAAAACAAATGTTGATTATAGAGTTCATTACTTGTACATGTATATTAGAAGAAAAAAATATATATTATTTTTTCTAATATTAAAGAAATTATGAAGCTCATTAGAGATGTTTTGTTGCATATAAAAGTAAACGCATTATTAGAATGCACACAAGTCGGTTTATTATTATTCTTGTATACATATTTAAAGAAAAAAAAAATTTTTTTTAAACTGATCAAATTGTGTACAATCTGTGGTATAATGCAATGCAATGATGTACATACGTGCCCATATATTTTTTTACGGTAAACAATGTAATAAGCAACCCATATAAAGAAAAGTGATAATGTGATTGTAATGAATACTGGCATTTTTGAAAAAATAAAATATATAAAGCAAACACTTTATGAAAGATAATTTTTCTTATGTGCACAGGTTTTATATTTATTTTTTATCTAGTGGCTTCATTTTAATGTAATTTGTTTTTTTTTTGTAGGCGTTCAATAAATTCAAAATTGTTTTCATATGCATACATATACCTACATATGTACACAATTGTATACGCTTGTTTTATAAAATAAAAAAAAACGACAAAACAAAAACGTAAACTGATATATAAGAAATAAATGAGAATGACCAAGTATAAGTTGAACAAAAGTTTATTTAAAAAAATGGTTAAAAAATTATAGGTTTCATAAAACATTCAACATTATTAATAATTTATTTTTAAATGAATGACGGTTTATGAGCATTTTGCTTAGTGTAATTTCATACTGGTTAAAAAAAAAAAAAATATCTTCTTCATTTTCTTTTTTTTATTTTATTATTAAGTTTAAAAGTTCAAACATAAAAGAAATTTTAAAAAATATAAAAATAAATTTTTATTATTTAAAAATAATAATACCCCTTCATGATTTTATTCAAATAAAATTTACACCTTTCTTTTAAATAACACTTTTGACTGTTACATAAATTTATCCATTTAAGTTATTGTTTATTTGTGTAATACATCTCGTTTTAGATTTGCAAAATGTATACAAATCCTCAAAAGAGAAATGAATTTAAAAATGCTTACGTAAAATATATTACACAATAAGTTTTAGAAAATAACACAAAAAGTCCCAAGAGGGTGATAAATTTAGTATGATACGCATTCAATTCAATTTTATTTGTTAATAATAAACGTAATGTCCTTTATGAAAATATACAATTCAATTCTAAAATATTTGTATTACATTATTTAATGCGCAAATGCATCTGCGTTAAAATATATATAATCAAAAAGGTTTCAAATAAAAATATAATTTCAATAGTACGTATACGTATTATTATTTTTGTTTCAACCCTATTCGATTGTAGCATAGATCCGGTTTTGTATGGCGAACAGCTGCACCCAGAAATTTATTCATTTTATAGAAATAGATACAATTTCAAATAGTTATGCGTATGTCTGCAATTTTTATACATTTCATTATATTTTTAAGGGTTCGAAAATGAGTATGTTGCTTTGTCTACAACAATTATTAGAATAAAATGTTCATGAAAGTGTTTGAAGCCAAAACGAGATATTTATGTACGTACTATAATTGACTTATAATAATAAGTATATGTGCATTCGATGTCTGGTATCATGTATCAGAGAAATTACACTTTAATATGACCACATTAAAAAACCCTTGATTTTGTCAAATAAAAACTAGTTTTTTTTTTGCTTTTTTGTTTTTGTTAATTTTAAAATAATATTAAAACAATATTATTTCTTTTAACTGATTCACCCGCATAATTTATACAAGCTAATTTTAATTTTAGGACTAAAGACTAAAGAGATAATGAAATGTCACATTCGTTTCGTAATTGAAACCAAAAAATTATTGAATATCAAATAAAGCCCGCATTTAAAGACCACAGCAATTCAATCAGTTGTGATATCAGTATCACTGGTATCTCCTATAATACGGAAGTATATGCGCCAACTATTGATAAAGATACAATAGATACAGAGAAATTATTTAAATTGTTTTAACTAAAGATGAGCCAGTATCCTTATTTATTTAAATTTTAAAAAATTAAGTGCATTTCTAAAATTTTCCGCAATTCAACAGAATTTACAAATTTTCTCATTTTTTTTTTTTAAAATAACAATTCACTAATCATCAAATATGTACACATACTTTTCTCTGAATCATGTACTAATCACTAATCAGTTCTTATTTGACAGTTTATTAACCAAGCAAGTAATGTAGATTATTCTATTGAAATTGAATTATAAAAGATTAGATTAGAATAGGGTAAACAAATAAAAAGCATTAATCAAATTTCCCACTGAAAAGAAAACAAAACAAAAAAAAAATAAATAAATAAATATTTCATGTGAATACGACACCTGGATGATATGTACCTATTCAACGCATAAATAAAATGAAATAGTCTTTTATCTATCATTTACAAACGACTTTTAGATTAAAAATAACGATAAAAAATTTGAATTTAACACATTTACACATCACATGTATACTTTGAATAAAAATATAAAAAATTTTTTAGTGTAAATGAAATCAAAAGAGAGATTCAATTTTTAAATATTATGCGTTTACTGTATGTAAATAAATGTTTAGATAAATGTCCTAAATCTTTAATTTCAAAATATTTCAAATGCTATCAAATTTATGAATTGTTTAAATACAAAAGATTTTTCTTTTCGTTTTTAAATTGTTAAATTTTACCAGATTCTTTTTTTTTCAGTGACAATTTTTCACTTTGTACACAAGCGATTTATTTAAATTGTAAAGTAAATCCCTATATGTAATACAGCAGTGATGTCCATTCGTATGTACATATTGATCATTCATACATTACATGTATGTATGCCTTATCTTGGAAAATAGATACCCAGGTGTGTGATTACATTGCTTTCTACATACATAATAATGATGCATTTAAACCAATTAGTTATGGTTATGATTTGTATAAAATGTAATCCTTTTTCAATCTTTTTCTTTTTTTTTTTGTTCTTCATTTTTATAATCGTAACAATGAAAAGAAAATGAAATTGATGAAGAAATATTGATATGTAAATTCATGTGTCAACAATAACGAAATAAGAAATATTTTATATTTCTTTATCTTATTACGCATGAATAGAAAATGTCTATTTATTTATACTTTTCATTATCCGTCATCATCCGTCTAGTGATCAATGATCAAGGATGAGTCATCAAATTTTGTAATAGAGTAAAGATTTGTAATGAGAAAAAAAAATATTAAATTTACGCATGTATTGTACAAATAAACAAATCTTTTAAATGTTTTCTAACAGTTGAGAAGTAACGAAAAACAAAAGATTTAAGCAAGAAACTTTCTTTATGTTTTTTTAAATACATTTTTGATAACATTGCCGATGCAAAATTTGATTATGCAGTTTAATACTTTTGTTCTAGTTTTTTTTTCTTATTTGTTTTATTTTTTTTTATTTTTCCAGGCTGAATTACTTTTCCGTTTATTTTCATCTTTTATTTACGTTAGTTTTTTTTTTTTTATCGCGCATAATTAATCTGCGAAAAACAAAAATAAAAATTTTAATATAATATTGATTATATTGAAAAACATTTCTAAACATGTTCAATCTTGTTCGATCATGTGATGTGGATGACTCACGATCTACTATGTATTTCGCAAGAATTTAATTTTAAACGATCATCCAATCTCCAATGGCCGAGATCCAGTCCAGTTTCAAGAAGGTACATACATGTGTATTTAGTATTTTGTTCATATATTCTGGTCTTTGATGTTGTGCTTTATTCTTACATCTAGGTATATAACGATTTACGTTTGTTTTTATGTACGATCGTATTTAAATAAATTATGTACGTATTTTTATACGATATTGCAATGTTATTTATAGTTGTAATACTACATAGAGTACCAACCTAAAGAATGGCTCTTCAAAAATAAAGAAATAAGATCATGTACGAAATTTTATATATCAAAACGATATGTTGAAAAGCCAATAAAAATATAAACACAAAAATTCGTGCTTTTATGTCCAAAAGAAATTCTCGGTTTTCTTTAGGTTGATTTTTTCATTGCTTTTTTTTACCTTGGAAAACGTAAACAATATATTTTTTTACTATGACATGGTGTAAGGTGGTACCAAAGAGTGCCAATTCGTACACAGTACAGTCTGTGTATAGCATATGATATGAATATACACCGTACCGTGTATACGCGCAAAGTGTATATAATCAGATATAATTGATGGAGACTAATTTATCTTCTTATGATGAGAATTTCTCATAAGGTTAAACGTTTAAAATGATTTGTTATATTTTTTTATTTGTTATTATTTTCAAATCCTTTTCGGCATTTTTTTAAAAATGTCTTTTGAAATAGAATTGGCAACGCTATTTATTTTATATATTTATTTATTTCAATTTTTTTTATTTTGTTCAAAATGTTTTAATTTCATTTAATTTTTATTTATTAATTTCATAGAACTCGTAAAAATGGATCATCAAAAAGAAGTTGATTTAAAGAAAATAAAAATGTATTATAGGTACCTGAATATAAAGATTTTTGTTAATTATTCAAATCTAATTTTAGAAATCGTATGATATTGATGAATTTATTATGATTACCTTGTGATATTTATAAAAATTAACACAATAATGGATGAAAAATATTAATTTATGCAAATATCTTCTTTTTATTTTGTCTGAGATAAAGGAAACTGTCTTTTGTTTTACTTGATTTTTTGTCGAATGTCTTTAATGAGAAATTAGTTTTTTATGTAAATTAGATTAGTACAATGATTTTATGTTCCAGGTAGCATTTGAACAGATTAGATTAGATTATTAGATTTCTTATAATAATTCATTTTTATTTTTTATTTATTTATTTATTTTTTTTTTGTATCTATTCTATTTTAAATTAAAATAATCTTAATTCCAAATTTCAGTACATCAAAGGTAGATTTAATAAAATTTAATACGGTTCAATAAGAAAGAATTGTATTGTACAATATAATTGGGTGTTACAAACATTTTCAAAATTATAATTATTTTAAATGTTCCTTGTTACAATTTACACAAATAGAAAATAAATAACAAGAAATGATTACTATTCATTAAATAGTACATTGAAAAGAAAAAAAAAATAAATAAATAATTTTCTTTTATTCTGTATATTCTCAATTATAGTTATTATCCAAAAATAGAACCAATCATTTACTATAAATAAAATACTAAACTATTGTAATTACTTTATAACAAAGTGTTTTTTGTATGTTACACTTAATTATTTACACTTTAAAATTTAATGCATTTACCAATAATGTTCAAAATTTAAGATGAATAAAAGAAGACTGCTTTTCTTTTATCACTTAAATTTTTTTTTGTTTTTTTTTTTCTTTTTTTTTTTTTTTTTTGATAAACGAAAAATAAAGTATCTTATAATAGAAAAAAATAAACAACATATAAATCATCGATTAAATTGATTAGATACAGTAAAATAACGCCTTCTTCTTTATACTGTGTATGCTCATGAATGAATAATGAATTCTTCGTGTGAAAGCATAATTCATAGGGTTGATTACTTTAAATATTCAAGTATATAATGTAAAAATCAGTTTGAGTAGTTACGATTGTTTAAATAAACCAAAAGAATAACAATAATAAGGAAAAGGGGAAAAATAAAAATTCGTTATGTCCTCATACATACCAACAAATGCATGTTTATCAAAGGGAATAATATAGTTTTGAAAGGATTATGTCTAAAAATATTGTTTTGCGGTTATTACAACATTGAAAGGAAGTGTTAGGGATTTTTTTTTTAAATCTTTTCTAATAAAAAGAACATGTTTTAGGCATGTGTCAATTATTTATATTTCTAGATAGAATTTAATAATTTCCGATTATTATGCACTTAAATAAACATAAAAATACTGTTTTAGATATAAATTGCAATTTATGTATGTACTTTAAAAGATTTCAAACTTAAGCTTCGTTTTCGTTTTTTTTTTTTTTTTTTTTTTTTTGTAAATTAAAAACAACCGTTTATCATTTAAAAATAAAAATGAATTTAAAAAATACTGAACACAGTAATCGTGGCTGTTATTGTAATTTTCATAATTTTTTTTATAATTTCACCAAAATATGACATACAATACATGTATGATCCTTTATCCTACATAAGTACATAGTACATACATATGTTCAAACGTATTTTCTTTAATATACAAAATAATATATTTTTATAATGTCTAAAACGAACTCTTGTAAATATTACATTTATGATGAAGTCGTTATACATAATACACCAGATGATATTTGGGTGGTTATTCATGGGAATGTTATTGATTTAACACGAATGATACAAGATCGAATTAATACTTGGAATGATGTAAATATTCCATAATCATGCCAATTTTTCATTTTAAAATATTTGAATTTTTCTTTTTTAGAATTTAGAATATTTATTGTCCTTTGGTGGAAAAGATTTAAGCCATTATTTTCATAATACTTGTGAACCAAAAAAAATTGTATCAGGTTTAACTGGAAAACAACGTTATCTTTTTGGACCAATAATAGAAACAGCTTCAAATGAATCAAATAAAACACCAGGTATCTATGGTTAATCAAAGTAAAATAAATTTCATCATTGTGAGATTACATAAATTTTTAGGTCATTTTTGGAGTACAGATCCATTATATCAGATTGGTAAATTAACAAAACAAGAACGTCGTTTAAGAATTATAAATACTCTTACAGGTATAGTCGTATTCTTTTTTTTTTTTTGTATTTTTAAAAATTTAAATAAATTTTTTACCAACATCATAAGGACGATGCTGTTACATGACGGTTTGTGAAGAAGATACAATTCTTCAAATTCAAAATAAATTTAAAAAACATTACAATAGCCATGCTGATAGCTATACATGGCGTAAAGACCATACGAATAATGTAAAATATTTTTAATGTGTCTTGCAAGACAAAGATTTATTTTACGTTTTTTTTTATTTGTAGAATGGAGTTGGTTCTCGTTTAATTTTTAATAAAACTTTAACCGAAAATGGAATTTTGCCAGATATTTATGGTATTGGACCACCACCATCTATATGGTTATATTTTAATGATGATTTAACAATTGCATAAAAAATAAAATTGTATAAAAAATATTGGTCTAGTTTCTAATTGTTAAGGTCATAGATAAATTCAATGTGATGAAAGGTAAAAATTTATCTAAAAAAATTTCAATTAGTATGGATTTATATACCTACCTGAAATTTTTTTATTTTCTAATGTGCTCTTTTTTTTTTTGTTTAATAGAAAAAACGTGTAAATAACATAATCACGACTTTTCCATATTATTCATAACTTTGAAATATTAAGTATTCATTTTTGAATCTTTTTTCTTGACAAATTCTTTATCCGCCTATATCATTATTATTCATATCATCAAAACTATTTATCATATAAAAATAGTGAAAAATTTAAAAAAAAATTTATTCAATCCAATTAAAAACTATAAGATAAAATACAAAAAAAAAAAAAAAACATGAAAAATAATTTGTTTTACCTTTATGTTATCATATTTACTGAAATGCTAGTCAATAAAATTAATATTTCTTTTATATTTTTTACATAATTATTTAAAAACGAGAAAAAAAAATCATAATTGAATTATTCATTCAAGTCATTGATACCATATACATAAAAAATTATGTATATGTGCGTAAGTTAAGTTAACGGCTGAAGGTTAATTACAAGATAAATGATTGTGTATATAGTGTAGGTACATATTGCACGTGGATTCATAGTAATTAACAATATAACAAATATTTAGTTCAACCTACGAATTTTAACCAATTATAGAAATTTTCAATTTTTTATTTTTTCCAATTTAATTTTATTTTTTTAACTTTATATTGTACATAAAAAATGTAATAGAAATGTATGACCTTTGTAGGAATTTGTTTATATTCCATTAAAGTTTAATATTTGGAAATAAACATTAATTTTGACTAAAAATGTAATCCTACGCAAAATTAGTATAATCACATGTGTTTTTCCTTTTACATATATTTTTCTTAAGGTTTCACATAAAATGTGTACATAATTTTTTATGGTATAAAAATATGAAATCGTAGTAATTAAAAGACGATTTTGTCATTCACACGTTTTTAAACATTATTTCAAAAATCTAAAAATTAGTAACAAATTTTTTAATTGTTACAACTACCTTAAAAAAAGCCTATAAAATAAATAACCATGGAATATTTTAAAATATTCATTAAATTTTTTTTTTAATGTATAAAATGAAAACATTAATTTTTTGTTTTACTCATAGTAAATTTTGTTTAATAAAAGTCAAATAAAATTGTACAAATTAACAAAATTCTCAATACTTAATAAGTAATTATATAGTATATGGTCTACTATTAAAATAAATTATAAATTAATTCTATATACTATGATGTATTTGAATGAGCATTTATAGGATTTGAATTTGATGTACTATTACTAGATGAATTATCGTCTTTATTACCAGTTTGTGATAAATGTTTAATAATATCAACCCAATTCCAACCACGTGGACGTTCACCTTTATGATCAGTTCGTTCCCATTGTCTACGTTTTTGTGCTTTTGTTAATTGTTCTTTTTTAGGGACTTTCTTTATACTACCACCACTATTATCATTAATTGTTACACTATCAATTGATGCAACTAAATCAGTTTGATTTATAATTGGATTGTCTGGTTGATCTGCAACTAATTCATCTAAACGATCTTTAAGGCACTCAAATAATGTATATGTCATACCACATCCTAACCATTGATTAGCTTCATCTTCTAGAGCTGTTTTAATTTTTTCTTTTACTTGTGGTATTCTAAAAATTTAAAGAAAAAAAAATTTGAAATGAAATTAAAATGAAGTTTCTACAATGTTTTTTAATTACAAATTCCTATTGAAAAATGTATCCATATTAATTGTTGGTAATTCTGCTGGATAATTATCACCCCATACTATTTCTACTAAAAATGATTTATGCTCGTCATCCTTTCCGTACTGTAAAGTTTCAAATTTTTTTTAAGCAATTTTTTTCTAGATTTTTTAAGTTTTTATACATTTTTATAATATACATATGTATTGCAGTGCTTACCTTATATTGAAATGTTGTTGGATTTAATTGTTTAAATGAATCATCTCCTTCGTATATTGCAATTAATGCTTCACGTTCCTCATCTTGTAATTCCTTATTTTCAGACATAATTAAATAATTTATCGTTTTTTTTTTTTTTTTTTTTTTTTTTTTTTTAATAAATGACAACAGAATCACCAGAAATTTGATAAGGATAAAAAAGGAATATTAAATTTTTACAGTTTCCATTCGCTTTCGTCAATAATTAAATGACAAATGCTGAAATCAGCTGTTTTTCAATTTCAGCAGCTGTTGCATATTACATGTCAACAGTTTTATTGAACTATTTAATTCTTGTTGATTTTTATTTTTATTACCTCCTGCAATGTATTTTTTATGTAAACAAAATGTTATTCTTGTAAACATTTTTTTTGAATTTTTATATTCTACAGGACATTTTGGTGATGAAGATTAGAAAGATAATAATGATATCAGTTTTTAAATTTTATCTACATAGTTTTTGACAAGTAAAAATCAATGAAAAATTCGAATTAATTTAATTTTCTCAAATCCCACAAGTATGCAATAATTCGAATATGTAAATAATCAGCTGTTTTAATTTTTAATTATTTTTGGCGCGATTTGCACTTTTCTTTTGGACTTTTTTTCATAACTTTCAAATTCAAAACAAACAAAGTACTTATTTAATATTTATTACCAAAGAATAAATTGGATTTTTTTGATTGAATTGAGTGCGAAAGCAGATTTTTACGTGATTTTACATCGAGCGTGATTTCTTTGAGAATTTTTTAAAGAAAAATCGAATTTTATATCAATAGATATGGAACCTTGTGAAGTAGAATTTATTGGCGAAAAATCAACAATTGGAATTATACCAAATTTTAATTATGATCCAATACATTTGATATCTGGGAGTATAGGACCATTTCGTGCTGGTATACCAGTTCATGTACCATTATGGTTAGCAATTCATTTACGTAAACAGCAAAAATGTCGAATTGTTCCACCAACATGGATGGATGTAGAATTTCTAGAGGAGCTTAAGGAAGAAGAAAAGAAATCTAGGTAAAAGATTAATTATTATCAAGAAAATATCCAATAGTTAGATAATTTACTTTTTAGATTTTTCACAAAAATGCCAAGTGAACACTATATGATTGAAGCACAATTAATATTGGGCGCCGCTCCAGATGATGTACCACGATCTGAGGAGATTCGTGCCATTATCAAAGATATATTTGATATACGGGAATCAAAATTACGAACATCTATTGATGCATTCATTAAAGGAGAGGGTACATATGCGAAATTAGATAATTTAACATTATTAGAAATTCATGCTATTCGACCAATTTTACCGCATTCATTGGATCATATATCACGTTATCAGCAAGCTCTAAATGCTGCACAAAGAGATGTATCATCGCTGGGTTTAAGTACAACACTTAATACAAGTTCAATGTCAACTCAATAGAGGAACTACAATCTAAGTACATAATTTAAAAAACGTATTTTTAAGATGTATTAAATATTTTTATTTTTTTATACTCATAAAATTTCATTTTTGGAGCGTTCAATTTTTTTATTTTAAGGAAAAAAAAAGATTAAAAAAAATAAAATAAATTGTTTTGAGCACCAAATTAATTTTTTCTCGTCCTCTTTTGTATTCCTTAAAAAAAATTAAAATTTTAAAAATCTTAAAATCTAAAATATAGTTTTCTAAAAATTTAAATTTTAATTAAAAATTGATTTGTTTAAATAATTAAACCACATCCCATATGTACTTGAGTGAGTACGATAATTAAATGAACACAATTTTTAATGTTTTTTAAACAAATGGAAATATAGCCAAGATTTTGTTTGATTAAATATAAATTAGAAAAAAAAGATACATTAATTTCTATTTACATACAATTTAACGTAATTATAATAAATTATAAATTTTTTTTTATTTCTACTGAAATATAAGCTATATAGTATATACTATACATATATATAACACATTACATGTATAATTAATTACATAATAATTATATGATTTAATTTATATTTTAATACTAAATATACACACAGATAATATAATTAATCGTGTACATAAAAGCTATATTAAACTAGATTTTTATATTTTAATGAAATTGCACTAAACAATAATTTATTATTCTGGTATGTATATTAAATATTATATCTAAGCTCCTTTTCTATTTATTTTTATTTATTTATTTTTTTTTTAATTTTAATGTTTTATTATTTTTTAAACCTTTATCTTCATTAAAATTTCAAAAAATATCTGATTACGAGAAAATTTTTTGTAGGTAATGGTATTTGGAAATTTTTGTTTTTAAATTATTTTATATACATATTTCTTTTTCACAAATTGTTTTTCTTTTCTTTTTAAGTTATTAAGGCAAAATTGTTGCTTGGAAGAATTATTAAATTTTTTTTTTTTATTTGTTTAAAAAGTAATTAAAAAAGATTAATAATAAAATTTAAAAAAAAAATATATTTGAATAAATGAAATTGCAAAAAATGGTATTTTTTTAAACTACGATATGCATTATGCCAAAGTTCATTTAAAGAAATAAATAATCGATATCCTTTAAATATTAAAAAATTTTAGATTCATGAGGATCCAAAAAAATATAATCGATAAATTTCATAAATTTTCGATGTCCGTTTTGTTTTTTCTAAAACTCGTTTAATTAAGTCTTATTTAGTCTCAAAGGTAACAATTTTGATTAACTCAAATATAAAATACATGAATTTTGATTTATAGAAATATACTTAATTTTATAGAAGAAATATGAGATGTTCTTCAAAGAAATAAAACATAATTTGTAAGGGTGAACATACAATTGTTTTACATCTCTTTGCTATATATATCCTAGACTAAATATTTCTCATCGAATATCTTTTTTTAAATCTATATTAATGAGATTAAAATATACATACATAATGTATATAAAATTTTTTTTTATTCGATGATTGCAAAAACGCGTATATTTACAATTAAGCAAATTAAAAAATAATAGCGTTTTTTCAATTTAAAATACTTTTCTTTAAAAGTTTCACGATTTAAAATTGTTATTTTCTTAATTCTATTTAACAAACAATTTCAATATACATAAGTAATGTGTATTTTTTTCGATAAGGAAAACACATCTAATTATAATTAAATTCTAAAAAAAACAAATTCTAAAATCTAGTTATTTTTTTTTTTTAAACATTGCAAAAAAATAAATCTATATTTTTTTAAAAAAATTTCTTATTTTCTACATTTAACTAGAAAATAAAAATCAACAAAGGGATGAAAAATAAGCACTTACACAAAGTATATATGAATAATAGTGTTACAAATGCTTGTAAGTTAGGTATTTTTAATGTGTTTCTTATTTTCTTGTATGTATAATGTGTATAATATTTATGTGTGTAGAGGATACAATAATATCTAATATCTAAATTTTATCGTCACATATTTTAATGTATAGCTCATGAAGAGATTTTATAAAAAATATATTAATATGTAGATTTGTATTATTTAAATGTTATATCGTTATATTATTTATACTCTGAGAAATGATTTTCTTTTTTTTTTTTTTTTTATTTATATTTTTACTTACTCGCTTTTGTCCTTTTATGTATAAATTTTTCATGATGAAGTGAACTTACATGTGAGATCATTCCTTGGAATTTGCAAAACAAAACTTTAATTAATTTATTATAAATCCGTTTTCTTTTCATAAATTGTTTTTCAATTTATATTTTGCTTTTAAGGGAATGTTTATAATTTTTTTATTTTTACTTTTGGTCCATAAAATGCACATGTCTATTATAAAATTTCAAATAATTTTAAGCTTTCCAATCTAATCGATATTCATCAACCATTAATAAATGATTTGTTGTTGTCCAACCTGCGTAAAAGTAAACAAATATGTTTTTTATTACTAACATTGGCGTATTTTATTGTTTTGTTTTTACTTACCTTCATTTTGTGCCATATTTAAAAATTCTTGCCATTTACTTTGTACCTCCCAATAACGTTCTTTTATTTGATTACGATCTTGTAAATATGATACGGCAAAAAAATATGCTTTTAATACATCTTGTGGTCTTGTATCAAAATGTAAATAAACACCTAAATAACGTTTACCCTCAGCTATTATAAATTTTTCATGTGGATCAAATGATGATACAATGTTATCAATAATATGACTAGATTTAAATTCATCAACTAAATTTTTAGCTGATAAACCTAAACGAATATTTAATGAAACAGATACTGTTTGTCCTAATGTAACACGTTCTAATTGATTAACCTTTCGAATGAAAATTTATGAAAAAAAAAATAAAAGTATAAAATTATTTTTAAATGAAAACGATAATGAATTTTGTTTTTTACCTGTTGTGGAGTTAACATTCTACTCGATCTAAAATATTCTTCTAACGCAATTAAATAACGAGATTCATTAAATGTTTTTAAACATACTGCTTTAACAGCTCTTAAATTTGCATATAAATGTAATAGAGTTATGATAATAAAAAGAGTATAGAGTGCACTGAAAATAGATAGAATTAACATTTCATTAACATTTCAGAACAAAAAAAAATAGCTCACGTTTGATTTTTAATTATAGTCAAGAGGTAGAGTCCAGCAAAAGATGCAATCAAATTTACGCAAGTTTCTTGTGCACTATCTTTAGATGTAACATCAGCTAAATTTCCTCGTATTGCATGATGTTGTGTTAATGCAGCACGTGTGGCACCACCAGCAACACCAACAACCGCTTTTAATGTTGTTGTTCCACATAAAATGTACGTTCCATACTCCTCATGTTTAGGTAATATAAATATTTCAATTCCCATAGCAATATCATTAAGTAAATCAGCTCTAAGTCTCCATTTTTTTGAATCAATATCCAACTCCGCCCTGACAATATTTTCATTTATTATTGATATTGAAATTATTTACAAATTTTTAGCATAAAAACGAAAGTACATATATATGTACATACCCTCTCCACCATGAAAATAATATTCTACCAATGTGACCGCTACCCTCTTTAAATATCCATGTAACTGTAGCTGAGAATGGGCTGATGGCATCTGCTCCAACTCCAATTCCCTTAAGAATTGCATGTGTTGTAAATGCGCCTAGAAAAAATATTTTTATTTTTTTATTTTTATGTTTACACCCGAAATATGGTATAGGAAATTTTATTGTTGTATATTTTATGTGATCATTAATTATTTACCATTTATTGTACTACAAAATGCTTGAACTATATTCCATACATGATACGACATGTAATCATCACTGACACTGTCTGGATATCCTTTTGGAAGAAAAATATTTTGAAATAGTTTCAATATGGCAAATCTTTCCCTGATAACTAAACGATCTGATTTAAGTGGTACACGTACAATAGTTTTTTGATCTATAAATCGAAAATTAAAAAAAAAACAAAAATCTATTTATATAATTGAGCTTTAACGACAGAATATTAACAACCTGCTGGTGTAACATAAAGTATTTCTTCTCCTTTGGTACCGTATTGTTCACGAAAATGGACCTTCATCATATGTATTTAATTGTATTTTCTTGCACACAAATTTTTTTCTGTTGTTTATTTTATTTCTGTTGCTGTTTACTTTTTATTTTTTTTATATTTTTAATAAGAATAAAAGGACACTATACAAACAAACTATTCACCTACGAGTTTTTATTTTATAATCCAAAAATATTAAATTCTCTGTGTTAAATTAAAAACGACAATTGACTCCACGTAATCACAGTCATAAACATTAAAACAGAAATTTGTTTTTTACCATATTAATATGTGATGATAATGAATGATAAATATTTTTGTATTTATTATCAGATCAGATGGCCGAATATTTTGACATTTCCATATATGCAAAAAAAAAAAAAACGATGACAATTTCTGCCATCTGGCCGAATTGTTCAAGAAATTGTTTACATGCTCGAGCAGTGCTATCGTTTTCCAAAATTTAGAAACAGTATAACAAGTTTGGAAAAAGCGCTTTTTAGATTAGTTTCTTCTGAAAGTTAGCAATGTTCACAAGAGCCACTGTACAATACCATACCAGCTGTCTTTTATTACGTTCAAAAGACGACTGACTAAACACTAGATTCCTACGCTGTGTGTAGTGTAGTGTGAATTGTGATATTGCTATGTAAGAAGTGAACTGGTTTTGTTTACTCTCCTCATGTTTCACATATACTGGTCTGGTCTGGTCTGCGTCTGGTATACATAGCAACAGCAAACAGCATACGAATCTTCCAGTCTAGTCTAGTTTAGCATATACACGGGCGGCAATACTTATTCTGTTCAGTTGCCTTTTGAATGTAAGAGAATACGGATGGTATTGTACAGTGACTCTTGAATTTTATTTCCATTCGCTTTCGCATTTTCATGTGTCGTGTCATGTTTATGTACACTGGTCTGGTATACATGGCAATATCTAACAGAATATATAGATCTTGATTCGGGCGCCAAAAAAAAAGCACCAAAGGGAAAAGTAAGGACATTTTTCAAATCGGACACGGCCTGTGTACTGTGTATGATATTGCCAGACAAAAAATTAAATTAAAATTTAAAAGCATCGGTGAAAAATCATAAACTTGTAATAAACATTTCTGTTTTAAATTTGAGGCTTTTTTTTAAAAACAGCAGAAAATTTCAATTAAAATAAGAAAAATTTACACAAAATTTTGTTTACGTTGATCGACACCAACAGCCACTGTAATTAGTTATTTTCTATATCTATCTATATTGAATCGTGTAAATTGAACCTTCATTACAAATCACAAATGACACAACACGATCAAATAAATTTCGATTTTATTTTTACACGATTTATTTTAACACGGTTGTACGTACGTTTTTTGTGGAGAAGGTAATGAAAAAAGTATTTTGAATTTGAATACAAAATAAAATTTACGCGTAAAAGGAGGTTTACTTTTAAATGTTGTAATACTGGATGTTAAAGTGGAGATAGAATAAAAAAATTATAATTTAACATTTTATAAATTGCACTATGTCATCTACAACAAAAAAAAGAAAATCTATTTCTTTGAATATGAAAATTCAAATCTTAGATCTTCTTGCATCTGGTAAAGGTTCAACGACTGTAGGCAAATATTATGGAATTAATGAATCTACCATTAGATCAATTAAGAAAAAGGAAACTGAAATTAGAAAATCAATACTTTCTGCTACAAAATTTAGTGCTAGTACATCACATAATGTAACAGACATCATTAGAACAAAAATGGAAAAAGAATTAGTAATATGGATAAAAGAGAATTCACAAAATAATGTACCAATAAATAACAAGGCTATTCGACAAAAAGCATTGGAACTGTATAAACAAATTAAAGAAACGGAACCAGAAACTTCATTTCAATCACATAGAAAACAGGAATTCTGTGCAAGTAAAGGTTGGTTATTCAGATTTCTAAAAAGGCATGGTATTCGTAATGTAAAAATTACAGATGAAGAAGGAACTGCTAATAATGAATTTTTACATGAATTTGAAGAATTAATTGGGGAAAAAGTCTACGCGGCAAATCAAACAAGTGATATGAATGAAACTGTTAATTTCGGGAAAAAAGTGACAAAAAGAACTTATGTATTAAAATCGTATGAAGATGCTGATGATTTCGATACGGAAGAGAATAAAATTGATGAAGAGAAATTCGAAAAATTCCAACAAGAGGCAAAAAATAAAAATGATGTTGACAAAAAGGAATCTAATAATTTTACGTTTGTAGATGTTAGTGACTTGTTACTTGAAAAGGTCCTTCACAGAGATGAAATAGTGGATGCTGTTCTTGAAATTCCTGATTGTAATGAACAAAATGATGATTATGAAAAGAATCCTACCCTTAAGACGAGTACGATCAAAGAAGGTATTGAATTGGCTAAAAAATTATCAGATCATTTCGTCAAACATGATCCAAATAAGGAAAGAGCTAGAAAATTTCAAACTGATATTGAATTATTAATGACTCCTTATCGAAAATTACACCGAGAATTGGCTAAAACACGAGCACAATCATTAATTAAGGAATTAATTGCTAAAACATAAAAATTTCAAAAACATCTAAGCTAATAGTATGAAAATCTATAAATATTAAGATTAAAAAATAAATTTGTCGTAATCATTTGTTTAAAGAGAATTTCATTTAAAAATTGGATCACCAAATTTAAATTGAAAAGTATTTAAACGGCAAAATTTAGCACATAAACATATCGTAGCCCATCAATTGAGATTTTTTAAAATACAATGAATACTTGTTGAATGAAACTCGAATTTGATTATCGTAATATGTAATATAAAGTAGCCGTACAAACAGCGGCACAGCTACAACAAAATATGTTTTTGCTATTTTCTCCTTATTGTAGTCCAAATTTTAATAAGAAAAATAAATTAAAACAAATTAATTTCATCCAGTCTTTTGTTTTATTGTGTTTTTCTTTTCTTTTTTCTTTTTTTTTTTTTTTTTGATTTGAAATATAATAAAATGGGAAATTAAATTTTGAAAAATTTTACAAATGTTTGTCTTTGTCACTTATTCGTTAAACACAAAATTTTTTAAACTAATTTTGTACTGATATAGTAGTAAATTATAACCAATTATTGATCTAATAATAGTTATTACAAAACGGAAAATTTATAAAAATAAACATGTTTAAATTGATGTTACAAAGTATGTATAAATAATAACTTAATTGAAAATCCTAAATTATGTTATAAAAACTTCTGCTTTTTTTTCACAAATTTTAACATATCTGTTATTTCTAAAATTAATATAATTTCAAAAAACTTAAGATAATGCATTTTTTTTTTATAAAATATAATATAGATCGGATGAAAAAAAAAAAAAATTTTTTTTTTTTTACTAACATTCTTCGTTTACAAATTTTTTGTATTTCATTTTTTTTTTAATCAATCAGAAAAATAAAATTGCAGCAATTTCTTTATTTAAAAATGTTTGTTTCCAAATTTTAGTTTTTCTATGGATTTTTATTTTTAAATTCAATTTTGTTTTTTTCCAAATATAAAATTTTTCCTTTGTATAGTAATTTTGTTTTGTTTGTTGTTTTTTTTTTTTATTTTAGTTATTTTTGTTTTTCTTTCATTTTAAAAACGTTTTTCTTTATTCGCTTTGTTTTTTTCTTTTCTTTTTTTAAATAACTGTTCTTAAACATTATTGGCAGTTTTTTTTAAATTTGTTTTTATTTTTCTTTTGAAATATAGAAAAATGAAAATCAATTTTATCTCTACAAAAAATTAAAAACAAAATAATAATCAAAAAGCAAAGTAAAAACGAATTGCAAAAACAAAATTTTCTCGGAAAAATTGAAAAGATATCATGGCTCTTTCTAGAGATTTTATTGCATACACATTTGTGGATGCAAATATAATTTTGGGCAAAAATATTGTAAATATGCAATGTAAATTTGTCTAGAATAATAATGGAATATAAATATTAAATAATAAAAGAAAAGAAAGAAAAATTATAATAAAGCAAAAAATAAAATAAAAAATTTGTATATAATAATGAGATCATGATTATATCGTAGAGATAAAACTTTGCTATTACTTTCTGTTATTTCTTTTTCTATTTGTTGTCGTTTTATATTCGATGAATTATTTTTGCTTTTAATATATCTGTTGACTTTTATGTTGTTTTTGTTTTATTTTTCTTATAATTTTCTCTGTTTGTTTTACTAATAAAAAAATAGTGATGTTACTAAATTCACATTTTATTTAATGTTTCCTTTCTTTCGTTTTTTTTTTTTTCAACGATCATTTGTTTTTTAGATGGAGAAACAAATATTAAAATTGATCGCTTCCCTTTTTTTTGTAAGATGTTTTAATTTTTTTTTTTTTTAATTGTTAATCAAATGAAAATCACGTACAAATTCTAGAACAACAAACAACATTGAAATTCAAGTTAAAAAAAGAAACTAGAATTCGTGAAAAATCAAAATTGCACAATTGCCGCACATATGAGAATTTAAAAAACAAAAACAGTCGATTATTTGTGTTTTTAATTTTATTTGAAAATTTAAGAAAAAGAAATGCAAAGAATGATATGCACTTTTTAAAACGCTAAACCACGTATTTAATGCAATACATACTTGGTGTACTTACAATTCAAAGCACACAAAGCACGTAATTATGTGAATGCACTCTTATCTGGATCATAGTTTTAAAAGTAACATACATTTCTGTAGTAAGTTATAAAAAATTTTTTTTCTCATTTGCAATTTTGATTTTTGTGATTTTCATTTAATTTTTTGTTGTTACATTTTTCAATTATTTTTCACATATATGAATTTTATAAAAATATATGTACAATATACTACTACTTCTAAGATAGAATTCATTTTTTTTTCCTCCGTATTTTCGTATTTTATTTTCTCAATGAGAAAAGAGAGACGACAGTGTAGTATTAAAAATCCACCAAATTATTTTTGATTACATACTTTTGTTTTTTCTAAACTTGTATTTTTTTTTTTTTTTTTTTTTTTTTTCATATACATAATTCCTAATTTTGTAATTCGTTTTATTTGAGTTTTATTTTTTTTTGTTTTAATTTTAAACTGAGTAATTTTAATGGACATATAAGAAGCGTTTTTATATGATATCTTAGCCGTATTTTCAATTATTACAAAACATTTTTCTATTTTTGTTTTAATTGGTGGATTATTTTATTTTTGTATTTTTTTTTCTTTTTTCTTTCATTATACATTCATTATTATCAAATTTTTATTTAGTGGATTTTTTTTTTTTTTTTAATTTTACATAATTCATACAATTGATTTTTTTTTTATTACATATTTATTAATCTTTTATTATTTTCTTTATTTTTTTTGTTGTGTAAAACAGGTACATTTGTTTGTTTTATTTTATCCTTTTTTTTTTGTTTAATTTTTAATTTAGTTTTTTTCTTATTTAGAAAATATTATTTTTTTGTTTTTTGCTTTTAAATTAATGATGTGTGTGTGTTTTGTTTTAAATTTTATGGATTTTTTTAAATGTACATATTTTTAACTACAAATGCTCTTGGCAAATAAGAAATGATTTTTTTATTTCTTTTTTTAATTTCATTTCTATTTGAATATTATGTTTCTACGTTCTAGAGTTTTTATATATTCATTTATAATTTTATCACGTTTTGTTTTTGTTCAAAATGAAAATTTTAACTTTATGATTTTAATTAAAACTAAAAAAATGTTATTTGTAAAAAAAAAATGTACATGTACATTTATATGAGAAAAATTTTATTTTGTTAGAATTATAGAAAAAAAAATGGCTTAGGGAAATAATTTTATTTACTTTCTTTCTGGACGATGATTTTTATTTTCGTTAATTTTTTTTATTTTTTGGTGTTTTTACCTACAAAAATACATTCCAAATTAATAATTGAAAATTAATTGAAATTTCGGCTATTTTCTATAAAAAATAACTTTTTACTATTTAGATTTTTTTTTTATTTAATCAAATGAAAATGTGAAAGGTGGTTTTATTTATTCGATAGATTGAATTCTAAAAAAAATCCCGAATTTATCTTACTATTTATTTTTTAATTAGATATTTAAAATTTTAGATTATTTTATTGTAAACAGTTGTCTTTTAGTAAAAATCATTTTATACACAAGAATATTATTGTAACGATATTTTGTTTCTGCTTTTCTTTCTCTTTAAAAAAAAAAAACAAAAAGCCAAAATCCGAAATTCTATTTTATTTACAAATTATCGTTAATTAGATAAGTTTCAAATTCTTCTTAAGCATTTTTCTTATTTATTTTATTCTTTTTCATTCTTTTAATTCTTGTGCATTTAAAACATTTTTTTTTTTTTTGAATTATTTTATTTAATTAGGCAATAATTACAGTTTTTCCTTTTTGATCATTTTTTCTTTTCCATTTATTCATTCATTACTTCATTAGTAATTTATCTTATCTTAAATTTTATATTATTATTTTTTTAAATTTAAATTTTTCTAAATTGGTCTCGCAAAAAGAGACTTTTCATTTTAAAATATAAATTTAAATTTTTTATTTAATTTTAATGTAGTGTGTATCATATTTTTTCTTTGTTTAGAAATTTTTTTTTTTTATCATTCATTTTGTTTTCAATTTGATTTTAATTTTTTCTTGTTTTATTTTTAATTTAAAAACTGATTTTACTATATACATTTTTTTTTAAATTTTATTTAGACTAAA
This sequence comes from Anthrax anthrax, assembly GCA_963971155.1. Taxonomy (NCBI): domain Eukaryota; kingdom Metazoa; phylum Arthropoda; class Insecta; order Diptera; family Bombyliidae; genus Anthrax; species Anthrax anthrax. Next base: position 29,049,083 of record OZ020119.1, read on the forward strand.
TATTACATACATACTATACACATACATGCTTTACATTTGTTTTTTTTTAACATATCATCAGTATAAGGATTCATTTTTATTATTTGATTTAAAAAAAAAAATAAATAAATAAAAATAAAATAAACTACTTATAATTGATAATTTTCAATTTTGTACAATTTTCACAATGAGCTTTTTACGTATTTTATTTACCTATTTATTTATTTATATTTTATGAATTTAAAAATTCAAATTTATAAATGAAAATCATACAAAATTGAAAACCAAAAAAAAATTGATGGCAAAGCAAATATAAAACATTTATTCCTGTTCTTTTTCTTTTTAAAGTTATTAAAATATTTGTTGAATAAATGGTATTAAAATGACTAATGATGTAAAATAAAAATGATATGGAATTTTGGGAGGGCAGGAGGGAAAAAAAAGAACCTAGAATAGAAAAGAAAAAACAAAATTTGCCTTTGTTACAGTAATAATGAGAAATTATACAATAAATAACATATTTAAAAAAAAAAACAAAGAAATTAAAAGACAACTGTGTTTTACTAAAAAAAAAATTGATCCCTTTAAAATTAAAATTCATTTAAAAACATTCATATGTACAATTATAAGTATCTAACGTATTCATACCGTTACGTATTTCCCATTTTGTTTTCTTCTATTATTTTCATCTCATTTGATTTTTATTTTTTAAAATTTTGATATTAAATCTGGACGTTATTTTAAGAAAAACATTTAAATAAAAATTATAATCCCTAATTTTATAATTTTAGTTTTATATTTACTTGACATTATTGAGCTGAGTTATTTGTAAATAAAATTAAATGACGAAAAAAAAATTTTTCTTTTTTTATTAGCTTTCATTGTGGTTCAATTGATTTATTTTTCTACAATATAATCGTCATTTAATAACATTCAGCATTATTATAGTGATGCAATGAAAAATATCATTTCAATTATTTTAATTACTATTGTAATTTTCAATGTACAGTGTTTTATTTAATTTTTATTGTAGTTTGTGTCAACTTTTTGCTCATAGTTTTTTTTTTTCTCTTTATACTTGTTTTGTGGTAGAAACGAAAAAATAAAGAAAATTAAAAATGAATTAAATTTAGTGTAATGAGTTTACATATTTTAAAAATGAAAAGTTAAAATAAAATTCCCATTTTCATTTATCATTTATTTTCTTTTGCATTTGTAGTCCTGTTTTCCAAATTAAAAAATAAAAAAAGAAAATAATTTAGTGTATGTATTAATAATGAACACAAAATTAAATTTTTAATTTATGATTCATTTTAATTAAAAATTTTTTTAATTATATATGAATATACATATATTTTTTCTTCTATTTAGTTTTATGAATCTTCTCATGGCAATTTATTTTTGTTCAAAAAAAAAAAAAAAAAAAATCTGATATATTAAAACAAATTTTTTTATTAAACTGTCTTTTTTTTTTCTACAAAATAAAAAAAATTAAATAACAAAATTTAAAAATATTTTTCGACAGTTTTAAATGTTAAAAATAGGTATATTTCCTTGTTTGCCTTATAGTAAACATCTTTTAGTCTATATGAAAAAATAAGCAAATACATGAATTTATCTCGGTGTTAATTTAAAGGTAAAACAATCAATTACATTAATTACAAAAAAGAAGAAAAATTTTTGATTTCGATTTTTTAAAAAGAAAAATAAAGCAACAAATATACCTAGTACAACATTATTTACATTGAATTTTATTATTTTTTTTTAAATTTTTTTATTAATACAATTATGTATAGTAATTTGTTCAATATGTGCGTTCAATAATTAGTTCTTAAATAAAATGAAAAAAAAAAGAAGGAAATAATTGTTGACGTTGATATCGGCTGTCGTTTGTTCTACTAGTTTGTTGCTGTTGTTTTGATGATAAATGTAGGTAGATTATAGATCACCATCAATCTTTCCGCTTGTAGTAGTAGTAATTAATTCATTTTATATTGACTTTCCATTAACGTAGAAACTTTTAGTCATTTTACAGACTTCAAAATTAAGCACTTTTTATGCATTTACTTTTATTGCACACACTTTCACATCAAATATTTTTAAAATTTTTATTTTTATTTTTTTATTCCGAATAAATCCACCGAGAAATCATGCAAAAATTGATAATATATAATCTTTTGGGAAACGATAATAAAAAAATTGTTTTTCAATTTTAAAACTGTTTCTATTTGAATATTTAGTTATTGTTTTTTTTTTTTTTGTGCATTTTCATTAAATTGAAAAATGAAGTCCTTTCTCGCTATCGATATTTTTATTATTTGTTTTTCTTTTTAATTTCACATTATCTTCACTCTTGTTTACATATTTTCTTTTTAAAATTTTTAATTTTTCCTTTCAATTCTAGTTTTTTTTATTATTTCTTCAGTTTTTTATTATAATAGATTTTATATTTATGTATAAATCTCTTTTCATTTTATTTCATTTATTTATTTTTTTTTTCTTTTGTATTTAAACATGTGTGTTTTTGATTATATGTATATTTTTAATTTATGTACAAATTTATATTAATTTTTTAAAGATTTATTATTGACCAAAAAATAATTTTTTTTATTGTCCCTGCCCATAAAATATTTTTTTCTAAAATCAAGAAAAACGGACAAAGATTTCTACTATTTACTTTTGTAATTTTTGTTTTTGGTTCAGAAAAAAATGAATTTTGTAGAATTTTGGTTTTTTTTTTAAGCTATTTATTGATGATTTTGATTTTTGCTATTTTTATTTGAATTTTTCTTTGTTTCGGTTTTTTATTTTTTTAAATTTAGCACACATTGGATTTGATTTATATAACTGAGAAAAAAAAAAACAATCCAAAGTTTAATTTTTTTTAATCTCTGGAAAATAAATGTACGAAAAACTTTTCGTTATAAATTTTTTTTTTTTTTTAAATTTATTATCATTATTTTTTAGTTAAAGAGATGTGTAGTCTTTTTTTTTTAAATTTTGTTCTTTCACGATCGTTTATCAAAAAAAAAAGTTCAATCTTTTTATTAGTTTATTATTTTTCTCCTTTTTTGAAAATTTACTATTTTTTTGTTTTGTTTATTAATAGGTATTTTTATTATTATTAGTTTATTTTGTTTTTCACATCATACACATTGTAAAGAATAAAATTCTCTTATCATACATACAAAATAATAAATCTCATTCATACATGCACACACATACATATTTAATTTCTAAATTTCATACATACTTTTCTCGATTATAATATCACTCATACAAATAAATCGCAATCATACAATATTTATCATTCAAATTTTACATTGATTTATTTTATTTATTTATGTATTTATTATATTCACTGAATTCAATAAAATTTTATTTGTTTTTAAATGTTCATTATTATGATGATGATTTTCTTTACTCAAAATTTTTTCCTTCTCTTTTTCCAATTATTGATTTTCTCATCAGTTCGTTTGTATTTTTAGTTTTTATTTTTTGTTTTAAATTTCTCATTGTTTTCAATTATAGTTCTAATAATTATAAGTAACTAAATTTTTATTTAAACCTTTAATTTTGTTTTGTTTTTTTTTGTTTTAAATTTTATACATTCACGGCGCGATTTTTATCTCATCACTTCTACTTCATCTTCATCGTTTTTGTTTTTCTTTTTATATATATTTTTTTTTATTTGTAAATTTATCTTACCCATTTTTTTCCTAAAGTAGTTTCTTCATTATTTTTTCTCATTTTTTTCTTTACAATTAAAAAGTTCAATTATTTTGTTTCATATTTGCAATTTCTTAAATTCTTCTGGAAAAATTACTACTATTTATACTATTATTATTTTTATTAATATTAATATTATTATTATGATTATTATCATTACTATTATTATTATAATTATTAAAATTATTTAATGATGATGAAATTGAAAATGATTTTATTGTTTCGTTTCACTTGCTCACATTCCCTTCTTCGTTGCTTGAATTATTTAAATCATTTGTTGTATTATTATTACCACCGCCACCTGATAATGATCCTGTTAAACTATTAGCAACATATAATGCAGGATCAATTACTTTTGGAATTGGTTTAATTTCAGTACCAAGTTCTTTTTCAATGCGATGTAAGTCGAAACGATCTTCATAAGTGATGAGATTAATGGCAATACCTTTAAAATAAAATCAAAATAAAAAATAATTTTTTTAAATGTAGGTACAAAATGTGAATATAATAATAGTTTTTGTGAAAATTTTTGTGGGGCTGAAATTTATTGATTTAAATTGAGAATTCCAACAGGGAAAAAATTTTCATTGTTTAATCTATATCTGCGTTGTTTACAACAAATGAATATTTCAAATCCATTGTTGCTTTAAAAATCTTGTACACAGACATTTTTTTAATATATATTATAATCATAACTTCAACGTATCATCAAAAACTTACCCAAATGTCCAAAACGACCAGAACGGCCAATACGATGTAAATAAGTCTCAGCCATACGTGGAAAATCAAAATTAATAACAACATTCACAGCCTGTACATCAATACCACGTGTAAATAGATCTGAGCATACTAGATTTCTGCATAAACCCTGTCTAAAATCATGAAAAACACGATTTCTATGCTGTTGTGCCATTTTAGCATGTATATAATAGCAACAATAACCAAGCTCAGTTATTTTTTTAGCTAACAGTTCAACACGTTGCGTTGAATTACAAAATATAATCGATTGATTTATTTGTAATTTTGAGAATAATGTATTTAAACAATGGACTTTTTGTCGTTCTTGTACGAATGCATAATATTGTGTAACACCTTTTAATGTTAATTCTTCCATTAAATTTATTTCATATGGTTGACGTAAATGTTTTTCCATAAAATTTTTAACACTTAATGGGAATGTTGCCGAAAATAATAATATTTGTGGATCTTCCGGCAATCGTGCAATAACATGATCCAGCATGCCTTTAAAATCTTGTGATAATAATTTATCAGCCTCATCTAATACAAGAATTTTACATTGAGACATATTAGCAACTTGCTTATCCATAAGATCCAATATACGACCTGGGGTCGCAATAATCAATTGTACTAAAAATCAAAAAGAAATATACGGTTTTGCTAAATCAAATATTTTTAATCATGAATTAATTTTATTCATTTTAAATATTTCTAATCAGATCGGAAGTTTTCATTTAACAATCAAATGATGGGGAATCCGAAATAATATCATCATAATTAATTATTTATATTATATATACATATGTATGTATTATTATCAAATTCAAATGTAAACACTTACCCTTTTGATAAATTCTTAAAATGTCATCTTTAAGTATTGTACCACCGGTTGTAACCATTACCCGGATATCTAAATGCTTTGCTAATTCAATACAAATTTGTGAAGTTTGTAATGCTAATTCTCTCGTTGGTACAATAACAAGAGCTTGTATACAATCTTTAGTTGGATCAATTTGTTCAAGTACTGGTATACAATATGCACCAGTTTTTCCTGTACCATTTTTAGCACGTGCTAAAATATCTTTACCACTTAATGCTATGGGGATAGCAGTTTCTTGAATTGGTGATGGCTTCTCCCAACCCTTCTCAAAAATACCCATTAAAAGTTCACGTTTAAGGCAAAATTCTTCAAATTCATTGCCTCTCGTATCTGTAACGTCCTGTACAAAAGAAAAAAAATTATAGGAAAATTTCATTATAATGTGAATACAAAATTCAGAACTCAATAATAGCATTCGGATATTATATTGCGACTTTAACAAAACTGTGAGAGTTTTGTGGAGTTGAAGTTTTTTGGTGTTCTCTCAAAACTTCAACACGCAAAAAAAACTTCCTTAATTTTTAGTATATCTGCGTTGTAAAGTTTACGAACATGTACAATTCATAATCAAAAACCAACACAGAATTTATAATTATATAATTATAAAATTATATTAATTAATTAAATTATTATTCATTAATTAATTAAAATTATTAATTATTAATTGAAATTATTAATTATTAATTAAAATTATAAAATTATAATTTATAATTTGTTGTAATAGTTAGTTATAAAAGTGAAAATTTTATTCTTACAGTTGTCTTAGGTCTGTTATCCTTTGGTGGAATTTTAAGTTTCGCTTTCCAACCCGAATCATCATTTATAGGTGTTGTTGCAACAGTCTTATCATTATTTCCAATACTAAAATAAATGTAAATAATTGCAATTGAGTAAAAATGAGAGTAATAAAATATTTCATTATTTAAATTACCTTTTTGGAGTTCCGTGATTGTTTAGGTGATTAGATGAATTCATATTTTCCGTCATCATGTTTGGAAAATAAATATTTCTTCTGTTATACGAATAAAATGGTCCTTGTAAAATTAAAGAAGCCTTATGTTGTTTCTTGTTTTTACTCAATTGATATAATTCACCGTTTTCTCTTTATTTTTGTAAAAAAAAAGATAAATTAAATTTTTTTTTTTTTTTTTATAAATCAGTACGGAAAATTAAATCATTTTAAGGATTAATTAAAGCAATGAAATTTTTGACCAAAAACTAATAATACATACACAATTTGTAATTATAAATATCATCAAATATAAACAATCAATTGTATTCAAAAATTTCATTACTTATATTATTTTTGATTTTAAAATGCAATATTACCTACAAAAGGAAATTTTATTAATACCTAATCTCGGAATACTCTAAAATCTTATACTTTTGTTAACATACACAAGATGTACTATAAATTATTATTTTTTTGATTTACTTTACAAAAATTGTAATACAATTATTGAAATAAATATGAGTTTTGTCCTTTTCTTTTTTTATTTTTATTTTATTATAAAACAAATATTTTTATTTCCTTTTTAATAGTTCTTACACTTTAATCTTATTTTAGCACAGATTTAATTTTTTTTCTTCCTTTTCTTTTGGTTTTTTTTTTCTTTCTTTTTGAAAGGAAGAAAATGAAATGATTTTACAATTTTTTTTAAATTTTGTTAACTTTTTATTATATTAACGTTGTACATTTTCTTTTTTTACTTGTCCATTTAAAAGAAAATTCACTTTTTTATTCAATTTATTTATTATGAAAATTTTCTATGATGTTTTATGTTTTTTTCTTTTTTTAATTTTATAATATTGATTAAATGTAAATTTTATTTAAATAAAATTCACTTCATTTATTATCTCATATATGAATGAAATTAATATTTTTGCTTTCTCACAGATTTTTTTCCTGTAATTTAATTTAAATAAAAGAAAAAAAAAAAAAAGAGAAACCAAAGTTAGTAAATTTTTTTTTTAACTTTAAAATGTAATGATTATGGTAAATTTTTTTGCAATTAGAAGCACATGTAAAAAGAATTTGTAGTCACTTTTAATTACGGTTTTTCTTTCTTTATTGAATTTTTTCTGTAGGTTTGGAAACCTCTGTATTTGATGGTTTTGTGTGTGTCGTAATAAATTAGAAAATATGCATATGTAATTGTTCAAATTGGAGGGAAAATTAATTGCACAATTACAATAAAAATCAAATTATATTTATAAATGCATAATTCAGACCTATTCTTATACCATTTTAAATATCATGCAAGCATCTTATGGATCTACCAAGATCATCAAATTTTTTTATAACGAAAATTGCACAAAATAAAATTCAGAAGAAATTATTTTGAAAAAAAAAAAAAAATTGATAAGACCTTTTTATTTTAATTTTGAATTTTTTAAAATAATTTTTGTCTATAAAGAAAAAATTTCAACATAACCTGTTTAATAAATCCATCGTTAGGTTAAAAATTATTTTCACAATTACATAAAAAAATTTTTTTTTGTAATTAGACAAAAAATTTCATTTTTAGAAAATTATTTAATAAAAGATTTAAAACAGTTATATTTTTGAATTGATAAACACACAAAGGCAACGGTGGTCTCTTTGATTTTTTTTTTTTTTTAAAGAGGTATCAAACTAAAGAACACAAAATGGTGCTTTTTAAATTGAATCTTTTAATACTGCGGTACTCGTATTGAATTTTACAAAAGACTGTGTCTTTTGCTTTTCTAAATGCATTGAAAAAGTTGTTATAAAAAAGAACAGAATCTAGGTTGGACGCTTTAATTTTTGCCATTTTTAATCACCAATGTGCACAATTATTTTATTTTCTTAAATACCAGAAATTCATTTAAATTAGAATATTTTTTTCCTGTTTGATCGTACATATAATTTTTTAATTAACACACACACACTCACTTATATGCCAAACTGCGTATATGTAAAATCTATATAAAAATTATAGGATATGTATGAAATTATAGAAATGTGGCTAATTGATAGCCAAAAATGTGAAAATTAATAATTAAAAATTCGATTATTAATCAAATTCAATAATTATTAAAATTAAAACAAAATACATATATTTTCAAATTAATTATTTACTTCTTTTAATAAAAATAATCTCCACCTCTAATCTTTTTTTACACAATGCTGTGGTTGATTGCGCGAAATAAAAATGGCTAACTACCGTATTCCCATTTTTCTTCTCTATAATTTCTATATCCAAAAGCGAAAAATCAGTAATATGGAACAAAAGAAAAAAAATTTCCGTACACATCACATACCACCATCAATATCGAATGAATACCATTTTTCAATTTTTTATATAAATTTTTTTTTTTTTTGAAATTAGAAAAAAAAAAGAAAAAACTATAAAAGTCAGCCAATATAAATTTAAAAAAAGAAAAGAAAATTGAAATTCTTTTATTACATTTCAATTTTCATAAAATGTTTGTAGATTTTAGTTCAATTTTTTTTTAGTAAAGATTTGCAGTTTTAGAAAATATTAATTATTAAAATTATTTCTTCTAAAAAATTAATTATTTTTTAATAGAAAATGTGAAAATAAATTCTTACCTTTTTTCTAAAAAAAAAATTTCTTTTTTCTTTGATATAAATATCGCTCTTTTTAAATGATGTCGCTGTCACCGTTTTACCAATAACTGAGTGAAATTGAATGAAATGAATGAAGATGAAATACTTGAAAAAAATCAAAATGGGAAATTTTCATTTTCCATTATATTTCTACATCATGCTACACCAAAATGAAAGAAACAAATAAAGTAATACTAGAGACACACGCATGCCTATAGTTGACCGTGGTCGATGGTTATTCAATGAAAATTGAAAAGTGCTTGATTAAAACTAAAATTAAAAATATCTCTGTATTGTAAATATTTGAAAATTTTATTTCGAAAATAGTTTCTTGCTATGTCGCTATGTCTGGTTTGTCGTTTAAGATTAAAATTATGTAATTCTTTCAACTTACAAAATCTTTTTAACATCTAAATCTAATTCTTTAAAAAATCATTTTCATATGTAATATCATCAATAGACGTCACAAAAAGGGGAAATTTTTAATAGAAAATTATAACCACGTTTTAACCACAGTAACGTAATCAATAATTTGTTTTAATTGTGGGTATTTGGTGTATGCTTAAAATTATTTGTTTCATTTCCATTTAATTTGAACTATTTTTGTGTTACCAGTTGGCATTTTCATTTGACAAAAATGCAATCTGTTATCTGACTGGACATTTAAAAATAAAAACCAAAATTTGGCCCCGATTTTGTATGGTCTTGCTTGAAAAGTTTATCTCTGTTTTTAAGAAACTTAGGCCATTTTAGAAATAAAAGTAAATTTATAAATTTATGATTCTTATCTGCAATTAATAAATATCTTAAAAACAAATTAGGTAATCACTGTAGATAAAATATCGTTTTATTATACAATACGTATTACATATTTATATTACTCTATATTTTAAATACAATGTATGCATATTATTTTAAATAAAATGAAAAGAAATGCAAAATAATTAAATATGATTACTACATACAATATAGTAATTAATTGCAAATTTAACATAAATTTAAAAAATTATAAATTTTGTTATTACGAAGAAAAAAGAAAAATAAACGTTACATTTATATTCATGTAACCTACGTATGTATGTATATTTAGTTGATTCTTTTTTCAAATTTAATTTTTTAGTTTTTGTTTATTGTTATAATGTTAATAATACCATTGTTATATATATTAAGTATGTGCTTCAACAGTTACATATAAATACATTTTACAAATTGTTTTGTGTATATGTTGTATAAATAGTTTTTTACAAAAATTTTATGTAAATTTGTTTTTTTATTTATTTATTTTAAAAAAAAAAAATGATTTCGTGTAAATATATTTCAATTATTATTTATAAACAATTTTAAAAACATTATAAAATATATATGTATGTATAAACACATGTATATGTATATTGTATATTTGTATGTGTATATTTTTAAGAAAATACTTTAACAAATTATTAAATGTTTTTTTTTCAAATAAAAACAAAAAAAAAATGCAACTATTTTTTCTATCTTATTTAAATACAATACATACACTTTTAATAAGAATAACAAAAGAAAAAAAAAAAAAAACAATAAAATATATTTTGTAATTATTTGAACTTTAGTTAATTAGATAATGTTAAAATAATTGGATTGTTCATTTTGAAATGTGAATTTACAATATTTTCAAAATAAACAAGCCTTTTATACAGTTATGTAAAATTATTTAATTATCATTCATGTGTAATGTAATATAAAAAAGCGTAAAACCACAATGTACTTATCTAGTAATAAAAAATTACAATCAAACTACACGGTTGTAAGAACTTAAGTATATTAGTATAACAAAAAGTAAATAAAATTAACATTTTCCTATATCCTTTTTGATGTTTGTTGAATTCAGTTTTTTTATAAATAATTTATATAATTAAAAATCGTTTTTCTCGTATTTTACAATGTATAGGAAATTTTTGTAATTTGCAGCTTTATTGCTTTTAATTTATCTATGGATTCTAATTTATTCTTCCTTTTGTAATTTATATATGGCTAATAAGTGTAAATTAAATGTGTATTATCTTACTGTGTATAATGCGTGCAAAATTATTTACTTTTGAAAAAAAATTTCATTTTATTTTTATGTGAACGTGCGTATGTAAAGAGTATACGTTTTTCTTAATTAACATAATTATCTTTGCTGTTTATGATATAGTAACTGTAGTTTGTTGTTGTTGAACTGTACGAGAACCTTGAGCAATTTCACCAGCTTTTACAGCTCTGAATTTTAAAAATGCATCATATCCATATATAACCATTGCACAAAATCCAAAGAACTGTAACGAAAAAAAAACATTTTAAAATAAAACCAATAAAAAAATATGCATTAAAAAAACACACTTACCGCTGCTGCTGAATACGCATTATGTGATACACCACAAGCAAAACTGGCCGCAAACAAATATAATATAGTCCATATTACATTGAAATACATTTCAATTTTCAACCACGGAATTTTAAAGAATTTCTCGCATATATGAAATATATAACATAACAATAAAATTCCAGTGAACCAAAATCCAATACTCGACACTGTACTAAAATATCGACCTTGTGATCTATAACTATGATCACCGGATGCTTGTATACATATAAATCCAAGAAGATTAAGCAGCTACGAGAAAATTATTTTAAATTTTATTTTAGTACATTATCAAATGAATTTTATAAGAAAATAATTTTTTTTCCTTACGACGAGGGCAATTTTCAATATTCCTGGTATCGATTTCGCATAAGACGGGTCATAACGTAGTTGAGGTTGAACGGTTGTTTGTGAGACTGATGTTGTTGTCGTATGTCTACCGGGAAATCCTGATGGATCATTCATTTTTTCTTGACTAGAAATCTATAAATGAAATCAAAAGGAAAAATGAATTATTCATTCACTATCTAAGAATTTACAACATAATGTGTAAAATGTAAATACATTTTTCTAATAAAAACACAATTTCAATTTTTTTTACACAATTTTAATTATTTTAAATAAATTTATTAATTAAAAAAATTTTCAAAAATAAATATGATTTCCTGTCGTATTTATTATATAAAAAAAAAAATTATTCCGTTAATTCGTTTAATTTTTCTTTTACTCTGTCACTACTCTAACGTGTACTAAATTATTAAAATTAAAGGTCGACATATAAAATTATTGTCCTTAATGAAAAGAAACAGAAAAAAACATAAACAATATTGTTAATAATTCAAAAAATCGAATCTAATTAAAATTTCAAGGTTTTTCAGTCTGACCTGTGATAAACAGAGAAAAAAAAATTCATTTTTTTATTTAATTTTCGTTTTGTTAACGAAAACTTTTTAAATAAAAATCATAAAGGAATTTTAGAAATTTGGAATTTATTTATATTTTACTACAAAATATAAATATCGTACATATTAAACATATGTACATATGTACATATATCGCAAGATACATAATTTTCTAGTCATTAACAGATTAGATGAATTCAAGTGAAATGATATTTACATGTTGATATCTATGTATCTATATGTTATCAGCTTATATCTATAATTCTTCGTTTACTTACTGGGCGTTTGAGTTATTTTGGTCATCAAATCGCCGTCACTTCATCATACAAAATTTTTTTTCCTCTTTAAGTTTGTATGCAAAACAAATTGTGTATGTACATAAGTGACTACTTAGAGTTTTTAGCTATTATTAAAATTTTTGTCATCATAACGATATACTCTTTCTAATATTTATTATTAATTTATGTATATGCTATTCCCTATGTGTTTCCCTCTTTCCAAGTAATACAATTTATCACAATTTTGTTTTTCGCTTACATGTAATACAGTATAGATTTTTTTTCCCAATGTTTTTTTTTTTTTCTAAAGTTTTTTATGATTTCGTCATGAATTTACTTTTGGATTCAATTGCGAAGGGTAAATCACATCATCATCACCATAACGATTAGTTTATATTAAACATATTCACAAACAAGTGTAAATAATTATTTATAATAAGTGATGACTTAATGCGAATATCACTTTTTATACTTTTTTTCCATTTGTTTTTCTTTTTAAATGCATATTTGTTGAATTTTTTTTTTTTTAGGTCATTTATGAGATCAACAGGTCTAATGGGATAAATAAAATGTAAATATAAATTTGTTGCACGTAATAACACAAAGTAAAAAAAAAATAAATAAATAAAATAAACATAAACTTAAATTCACTTACCAATGAACACTTTAAATTATTTAAAAAAGATTATAATCTTATCTTTTCACTTAACAAATTTTAATTATTAACAAAATATTGTAATTAGATATTGAAAAGAATTTAGTGATAAAAATTTGAAGTATGTATGTATGTATTAAAAATGAATATTTGTGTGTTTAAAAATAGGCGTCTACACTTATAAAAGAAAAGAAAAAGAACTGTTGAATATTTGGTTAAATGTTGTTGTTGTTGTCGTCAATTTGACAATTTTTGCTATTCTAATAATGATTCACAATCGAAAGTCAACAAAGTGTTATAAAAGAATTCACAATATTCAAAATATATTTTTATATTTTATATAAAACAAATATGTTTGACGGCAGACTTATTCGTAATCCTGTCCAACCATATGTTCATAATACATAAATGTACATTGTACATACATGCATTTACAGTATATGTTATCATATGAATATAATACGATGTATTCACATTCAGTATTATGATGGTATGGTATAAGCATAAGGTATAGCACATACTTACATCATACATACATTGAGTCGAACTAATTTGAATGTTTGAATAGAATTTGCAATTAACGGAAAAATATTTAAAAAAATTTGAATTTAAATTCCATCATTTTAGTTTATCTTTTGCTTTCTATTTATTTAATTTTTTAAAATTAGTTTTGCTGTATTCATACTGTATACACAAATAATTGTATTGATTTAAAATAAATACATACATTTATACGTATATACATATGTATATGCAATAAATAAAATACGTTTAAAGTTTTCCTTTCAATTAAACTTTTTTTTTTTTTAAAAGTTCTCGTTGAAAACAAAAGGAAAAGTAAAATTAAAAAAAATAAAATAAAATGAGATGAGGCAAATGAAAATTTTAAAATAAACTTTATTATTATTTTTTTTTTGGTTCACAAACTTTTATGATTTCTTCATTGTTTTTTTTTTTTCATTTATTTTTAATTTTATTTTTTCTCAATTTTATAGGAATAAAGTTTATTGTGTTTTGTTTTTCTCTTCTATTTTTTTTTTTTGTATCTGATGTAGTTTATCTACAGGGAAATAAGTTTTTGTAATTTTCAAGAATTTCCTTTTCATTTTCCTATTTCCTTAATAATACATTTTATATCTTAATAAAATTTCTAGATTTAAATGAATTAAAATTCATTTCTTAAAATGAAATTTAATTATCTGTAATTGAAATGAAATCAATAAGAAAATTTAACAATTTGTAATGTTCCTAATAAAAACTATTGAAAATTATTATTTAAAATATGTAATTGTATAGTTATTACGCAAATCAGAATAATAATAAACGTATTTAGTTTCCTTTTTTTTAATTGTATGAAATTTTGAAAATTTTTTAAATTAATTTTTCCCAAATTTTTTTCGTAATCGATAATACTCAAATATTTCAATTATATTTAAATATGTACGTAAATTGATGACCATATCTAGGACCGCATTCGGAAGCACTATATTTATGTGTATATGTATGTACATATTTATTTAATACACGATTTTACATAAATTAAATACCTATGTAGATAAATTAATGAATTAAATATTCATTTTAATTATACTCATGCATGTATAAAATTTGAATTTTATATTCATTTACTTTTATATTAATTTGGAAATACTATATGGCTAACATAAATACATGAGACAATATTATATAAATTTAAATGTTATTTTCATACATAACATAAAATTCTGAATCTTGTTTTTTCTTTCTGCAAATTAAATTAATTATAGGATAAATGATTAAATTCTAATTTAAAATTGAAATATTATTTTATATTTTATAATTTTATTCTTTTACAATATGATCCGTAATATATTATTTATTTGTTCAAATTTTTTAAGTATCTATATATAACATGTTATAACGTATACCAACGTTTGTATGTTATTTTTGTCTAATTAACTTTATAAAATTCATTTCGTAAAATAATTATCATATTTTGTACATAAATTTAAATATTTTGAATAATATAAATCCAAAAGCTCATAACTATATACATACATATGTAAATTATAGAATACACACAAATTTTTTTCAATGAATCGTTCATGTATCATTACTAGAATTGTATATACATATTTACATGCCTATATGTACAGATTCCTTCAGGATATGGATTGAAATTTGTGTGTAGTCAGGTACACAATATATATAGGTACATTACAATAAAATAACAAAATCATAATAAAATGTATTTAAAAGCAAAATAGTAATTGCATTTTGCCAACTGTAACATTTATTAATTTTCTATTTTATTTTATTATAAGTTAAATTATATATAAATGTGTAAAACCATGTAAAACATAAATGTTTGATTTTATGTTTTTTTCTAAAGGGAATTTAAATTTAATCGTTAATCAAAATTTTTATCCGTTATAGGTAAATACACAAAAATTATAAATTATTTATAATAAATTTTCTTTTCTAGCAAATTATGATTTTCTTCATTACGTACCCATCTCTTGGTTGATATGTGTATACGTAATCATTGTTTATGATATTATAATATATATTAGGATTAGGATTTTATATATTCGGTATAAATATGTACATATGTACATAGTTCAAAGAAAATAATGCGATTATAAAAACAATAGCTGATGTAAAAAAAAAAATATTGATATCCGATTACTTAGCTATTATTGTTTTTAAAACAAAAATGTCATCATATTCAGTTAATTTATATTTCAAGCACATAATAAATAATATGTGCATATACTATAATATACATACATTTGTATGTATGTATATTCAAGTATCATTTTTCATTTATGTAAGGATTACCATATTACATGTTACGATGAGGATGACAATAATGATTATGATCATTATATATCCTTTTACACTATTAAAAATATTCTATACATTCTATACATTCATTGTATATAATATACTAAATTGTTACACTACTGTGTTAATAAAAAATACTGAAAAACCAAAAATATTCTGGTTGTATTATTTTGCATAATGATGAGTTTTTATATTATACGCATTATGAATACATAGTATTTGAAATTTTGAATATTTACGTATATACAGAGATTAAATGTATGTAATTATGTGGAAAATTTCAATTAAATTTTTTTCGTGTATTATTTATGATTTATACAAGTAAAATTACAATGACATCAATTATCATCAATCGAATAATGACAATAAAAACGGAAATTGTTTAACGCATACCATACAGTATAGTATACAAGTGGTATTTAGTTCAATATCATCACGATATGTTAATTATTTTGGATTTTCATAAAAATACAAAAATTAAATTTTAATTTTTTTTTTGTTATGAAAATTATGAAAATATACACATTGAATTACCAGCAAGAAAAATTTAATTTATTTGATTGAAACTGAATACATACAAAATTCCTGGATTCTTTACTCATTACACCTCATTCAAATTTAATACAGATTTTTATTACATTATATTAAAATAAATACGTATTTATACTATATGTGATCCTATCTGAATGAACCATTTAAACAACAACTTATAGATTTTTAATTACACATATTTTAAAGAAGAAGAAGAAGAAAGTATGTATTATGAACGTATACAAATAAAAATTAAAAATCTTTATTATACAGACATATACCTATGTATATATATACATAACATCAATGTCATTTCCATAATGATTTCATAAAATTATATTAATCTCTATTTTCTGTGTAGAGTACATTTTCCTTTTCGTCTCGTTATTTTATTTAATTTTGTTTTATTTTTTGGTTATTTAATTTGATATTTCACATGATACGTTTGTAATGTATGTGTAATGTATATGCATGTATGTGAGTATATAAACATTTACATGTCTTTAAAATATGGTAATGAAGAGAAAAAAAAATATATACAAGCGATAATACAAAATTTACAAAAATTTCTATTCCTTGAAGGATAATAAAATCTAATGAAAAAAAAAAAAACAGAAAAAAAGCTTTTAATGTAATCGTTTAACATAGCACATAAATACGATAAGAAAGAAATAATTTTACAAAAACCTTTAAATGACATGATTTTCATCACAAATTTTTGTATTTTATTTTATTTTTTCTTCGATAACATAAAAATTTCTTTTATATACATACATATACGTACATATGTATATACATTTTCTGTTGCATTTGTTTGTGTGTATCATATTAAAATATATATATTGAATAAATAAATGAAAAATAAAAGTTTTGTGTTTTTCTTATATTCATGATGTTTATAGATGTACATATGTACGTGTATATACTGTACGTATATAGACTATATGTATACTCATACTATAACAATTCTTATAGGTCACGATAAAGTCATATTTTAAACATTAACAATGCTAACATTAACCTGTGTCAAAAATGTACATATTTTGGTGAAATTAAGTTTGGGAGTAAATTCATGTTAAATTCATTGCTTACAAAAAAGAAAAAAAAGAAAGAATGAAGAAATATTTTATGTATAGTAATCGAAGTGTTTCACACAATTTCATTTTGATTTTGTATTCTGTTATTATTTTTATTTTGTACATAAATGGCAGACTTTATCAGAATACGAAATGAACAATTTTTCGGTATTTTATTATCTTACTCTTTTTTGTTTTTTTTTGTTGAATGTTTTTCTTTTTATTCGTATGCTTATGGCCTATTCAAATTGTATTCAAAATTCAAAAACAATAACGTTCAAATACATACTTATATAAAGTAATTTAATGTACTTGTAAAACAATATATAAATGTTCGATATTTTAAATATTAGCTTATTGTAAATTATCCATAAAGAAGATAACAAAAAAAATTTTTTTTATTCTCTTGTTGTCATGTTAAAAAAAAAAAATAAATAAATATTAAGTTGCAAAACAGACAATTTCCTTTTTATTTTCTATAAGAATATTTTTAGAGCTTAAATTATATGTATGTACACATCATACGACTTTACATGCAAAATATAATGGGATTTATTTTTTTCTTTATAGATTTATACAAGTATTTAAATGAATTAACATTGAATTACTACGTGCTTAGAAAATATTTTGTAATTTATTTACACACCAGTTTATAAAATAAGCTCTTTTGTCAGGAAATTAAAATATGGATGAAATGTTCAAGAAAATTTTTACTATGTATTTTTTTTGTTTTTTTGTATATAAATTTATAATTTCATTTTATTATCTAAAATATAAAGTTGATGATTTTTATTTCAAAATATTTAATTCAATAAATTTTTACAAAAAATAAGAAAATATCTAAAAAAAAAAAAAAAACTAAAACATTGATAAAAAATGAAGAGAAAAATTCTTTGACAGGTGTTTATTCCAAATAAATCTTTATGTAGATATCTTTTATTGTCTTTATTTTGTTATCTAAAACAATAAATTATCGTTATTATACTATGTATTTCTATAGCATTTGCCTTATATTTTTCATTTTTTTTTTTTTTTTTTTTTTGGTTTTGATATTTTTTGATTTTTATTTTTCATCCTTTTCAAAGTCAAAATAATGTGCAATAATATGATACAGAGATTTAAGAAAAAAAAAAAAAAGAAAAACACAGAACAAATAACGACTTTGATGATAAGGCTGAAAAATACCTATTTGGAAGAAAATTTTCTTTTTTGCTTATGTTTGTGTATGAACACATTACATGTAGGTATTGAATGAAAAATAATCTAAAACAAAAAAAAAAATATTTTCATATATCGATACAATTTTTTTCATAGTCATTTTGTAATAATAATTCTTGTCTTGTCTTATGAAGAAAATTGACTTTTCTCCGTTACGAAATATGTGTGCATGATATGTGTGTATATGTAACTCAAGTGATAAATGAACACGTGTGTATAATCATTATATTCTGTATATTTTTTGTTTTTTTATTGTAAAACACAATATACAATATTTTATTATTTGTGTATTGCACAAATTATACTGTGTAAATGTATGTATATAGAATTATAATTCTGTTTGATATTTGATAACTCCATAGATACTATTTGATACATAAACTTGAAGATAAAAAAAAAAAAAAAACAAGGAGCAAAAATTATTATTTGATTATGATTTATCTGATACGCAATGTGGGTGTAAGTAGCTTTTATTATTTATTTACTATATACGTAGTATATGAAGTATTAAACACATATAGTCATAAATAAAAATCAATTGACAAATTGGATTTATGCCAAAAGCTTACTATTTTGGTCATTAAAAGTAAATTTTTGGACAATTTTTTTTTAGGTTAAAGGATCTGTATGATTTGAGATTTTTTATTTTTTTTTATTTTAGATTTTTTGCTTTGAAATTAAGTATTAAGAAGTATTGGCAAGGAAAAAGAGAAAAAAATTTTTTTTTCCAGTTCCTTTTGACTAGATTCTTTTAACAATTTTATTTTCACTGAACATCAAGCAAAAAAAAGTTTTTAAAAGATAAATGAAGGATTTTAAATGAAAAGCTAAAAATATTTAAAAACAAGAAATTAGTTCTTTCTGGTAATTTTTATATTTGTTTCAATGTTTGATTTCTTAGTTTGAATTTTGAGTATTTCAGACAAGTACATGGTATCATTATATTGTGTAGTAGATTTATATTTATTCGAAGTTTTAATTTTGCTCCCGATATTTTCAAAATTTAAATTATTTATGTACATATTATGTACATTAATTATTATACTTTTTAGTTTTGCCTTGTTAATGATGTACGTATTTATATATACGAGTATTGTACGTATGTACACGTAAAGAACTCAGTTTATTGATTTTCTATTTGAAAAATTCATTTCTCTCATTTATGTACATTATTAATTTTGCATCAATAAATTGAACAAAAAAAAAAAAAAGTTTTAGATTTTCACAGTTTTTCTTTTTGTTTTATAATATTTTACCTATTTATTTTATTTTTTATTTATTTTTATTTTTTATTCTGATTTTTTTCGCTTGACCTAGTTATAATGTAAAATATAAATATCAAAACTTCAGTATAATACAATAAAGGTATTTGAAGTAGAAAAGTTCCTAAAAGGAGAGTTAATATCATAGCTTTTTGTTTCCTTCACATAGAAATTTATAATTTTGTTCATATTAAGTATACATATAAACAACTTTTTAAAACAAAAAAATTTTCGAACTTTTTTTTCTCATGTTTTTTGTTTCTTCTAAGAAGCAATTTTTTTTTTTTTTTTTGTTAAGACTAAATATCCTTTCAATTTTAGTTTTTATTTATTTTATACTACACCTCTAAGATTTATACAAACTCAAGTAAATATATTTTTTTTTTTTTTGTGAAATTTATAAAGCATTAAATTCACATGTATTAATGTGTATGTATACCACCTTATATACAAATTAAATATTTACAAAAATACGGAGTGCAAATAAGGTGATTAAAAACAATGAATTATACTTTTTCTAGAACAAAAAAAAAGAAAAAAAAAATTAAATTAAGTTCTCATCTTTTAAAATTGTAGGAACTTAAAGTGGGTATCATTTTCAGTTCTTTTCTCATTACATTATTTTTTTTATTGCGCTTTTTTTGTCGTTTCAAGATATGTCCTTAAAGTATTTTTATGTATAAAAAAAAAAACAAGAAAAAAAATAAATTAGTTTTTTGTGATTACTTGCAGAAAAATGAAAAAATTTATTTTGTATGTATACGTATAAATTATTCATTAATAATGACTATTTGCTGCTATTTGTTATGCAGAGAGAGAAATCCTTTTTCAGAAGCCTTAAGAAAGACAGTAGTTTTTTTGGCCTTTTTTTCTTTCTTGCAACTCAATTTATCAAAACCCATTTGAAAGTCAATAAAACTTGACATCTAAACTTATTTATTAGTCTATTTATGTATTTATGAATAAAACCAAATAAAATGTATTTGCGATGTTCTAGGTACACACATTCATAAATTGAAATCAAATATATGCACATATGTATATTGTATGAAAATAGGGAAAAAAGAAAAACCAAAAAATAGACGAGATTTCCCTCAAAGTATAATAAATTTAAAGAAAAACCTAAGCAATTTTACTATCCATAAAATTGAGTAAATTGGTTAATTTTAGTTTTGTTCGACCTCATAAAAAATACGGTTTAAAAAGGAAGAAATAATCTTTTCCTTTTTATTTATTTATTTATTTTTTTATTGCAGAAATTTAATTATTTCGGAATGCAGTTGTATATTTATTCTTATAACAAAGTGGTACAATATTAATGTACAGACAGATACCATGGCATTTGTATATATACATATGTGTACATATACTCGTAAATACAAAAAAGTACGTTATTTAAGAAACTTTCACTAGATGCATGTATGTACTTATATGCATTCATTTTGTTATTTGAAATTTATGTTCAGTTAAAAAAAAAGAAAAATAATAAGAAAAATTGAGGAAAAAGTACTATGAAGAAAATTTGTACATTAGATAATTTTTGCTGCAGCAATTTTCTTCATCCTGTGATGTTATTTTTCTTTTTTTTTTTTAAAGGAAATGCATTTAACTAAAATGTGTAATAAAATACACGTACAATTTATATGTATGTGTATTTATAGGTATTCCACTGAAAATTTTAGATTTATATAAAATATTGAACAAAAAAGCCAACACACACACGAACACATTACACAGATGATCGTGTGTATGTTCATATTTATACGTGTGTATGTTTACGTATTACGTATACACATTTACGTATTTATGTGGATACAGAGTGTTTCCTAAAAGCAAATTGAGATTTCCTTCAGTTAAGTTAAAATAATAATAACAATAATAATAAATTATTTTTATTTATGATTTTAGGTAATAAAATTCACAAAAACCTGAAATACATATAATATTAGAAGAAAATTTCAATTTGAATTTCCTTTTATAACGAATGAATGTAAATGCTTTATGAGTTACTTTCTGCTTTTCTATAACTACTAAGTATCCATGTATGTATACCTACATGTAATAACAATCAAATTGTTTTGTGTGTATTTGGACATACGTACATACATAAAAGGAGGATTATGGTATATTAAAATTTCTGAAAGATCAAAATAAATTCCTTACTTAACGTATTTTTCATTTTACATTTTTTCTTTTTTTACAGTTACAATGTTTCATTTCTTATTTTAAATTATTTTAAATTGTTTTCATGTTAATCAAAAAACTTTAATAAAATAGAATAAAATAAAATAAAATAAAATGATTTTTATATTGAATTCATTTTATTTAAGTTTGTATTTCATTATCATATTATGTATTTTTGTTTTTCAATTAAGTTGATTACATAACGTAAGAACACAACTGACTTGTTGTTATGTATTTTTTTTTTCTTTTTAATTAAACAAATATCAATCACATTTTCATTTATTATGTACATATGTACATAGTTATATATGTAAATATAAGTGTATCCCTTGTATAGATTTTTATATTTCTAATTTAATTAATATTGTATTTCTTGATAGATATACGTACACCTATTTACATATTTATGTTCATGTTTTTTTTTTTTTTTGCTTTATTTTATTTTTCTTCTGTTTAGTAAAAAGGGATTCCTTTATTTTCTTCCTATCTATTTTTATACATTTATTTTTATATACACATATATTTATATATAAAATATAAATATAAATGTATGATAGAAACTTGTACATGCATTATCGTTGTTATGTGCTCTTTTCTTTTTTGTTTTATATTATTGTATAAAAATTTATTCAACTATGTAATTTAGTTTTCCGATAACATTGCATTTTGTGTTGCATTTTAATATTAATATGTATATGTATGTAACATACAAAACTATTGACATAGATTGGTATTCAGTTGAAAAAAAAAAAAAACAGAAAAAAGAAAAAAATATATATATCGAGGCAACAACATTGCATCTCTAACCGCAATATAAAAGTCAATTGAATATAAAACTGATGTGATATGTAGTACAACACCACATTAACATACTACAATTTTATTTATTATACCTATATATACATAAGTACATGTACAGACGTATACGTATGGATAAAGAATGAAATTTATTTTTGTAAAATGATTTATATATGTATGTATGTACATACATATATTAAATGTGGGATATTCACATAAAATGTGTACAAACAAATATATACAAAAAATATATATAAAATATACATATGTATATGTATTGTATCCACATACATATAAAATGCGGTAACATTTTTGTTTTTTTCAGGATATATGAATTCTTGAAAAACGCATGCACATTTTTACGTATTCGATCATTTATGTGTTTTTTTTTTTTTTTTTTTGCTTTTATGTAATAAAATAACAATAACTAAATTGCATTGAAAATCAAAATTGGAAAAACAGTCTAAAATAGAAAATGTAAACTTTTCATTTTTAAATTGTGTCTACGATTTATGTATGTATATGTGATGTACACACATGTGCTTACAACCAAAAAGAAAGAAATCTAAATAAATTTGCAAATGAATTTGATTTATTTATAACTACAATATTTTGATTTATGTTAACAAAAATTTAATTTATTGACGAATTCATTTTTGTTTTTCTTGTTTATTATTTTTTTTTTTGTAAATAAATTGAAAAATTTGTTTTATACAAATTTGTACATAAAATAAATTCTAATTGTTTCAACTTAATATTTTACGGTGTTGTTAAAACTTAAAATACTACTATACATTTTGCTTTTTTTTTTTTAGAAAATTTTTTGTTGTTTTTTTAGATGAACAATTCTGAATTCTAAAGATGAATAAAAAAGCTATCAAATATTTTGATAACAAGCATTTGTATTTTCGTTTTATTTTTTATATTGTGTAACGTATTTCGCTGTTATATTCATTTTAAAAAAATATTTATCATTTCCTTTCTTAATGTGCTTCGCTTTCCTATTTTGTTTTAGTTTTTTTTTTTTTTTTTGAATTTTGCAGTATTTTTTCTTCTCAATATTTATGTTACGTATATATGACTTCATAAATCACGTTTGAAGGTTCAATTCACTTAAAGATTTTTCTACAAGAGCTTCGTGATACATACACATATGTATGTATGTATATTTCACCATACATACAACACATTTGCATTTTTTATGAGTGAAAAAATGTAGTAAAAACTAAAGCAATTTTCCATAATAATAACAACATTATGTATGTACATATGGATGTATTCATGTACAAATGTACTATGTAAAAAACATCTCTTAAAGATAATATGATAGATAACAGGATGTAGCGATTTAAATTTTCGATATATTTGCAAGTGAATAATAACATGACATGTGTATTAGTTTTATGTTCCGGTGGTTTTGATCATATATCAATTTCTTTTTCTTTTTATTCTATATCTGAAATTTATCATATAATTTATGTACGTAACAATGTATGTACGTGTATGAATGAAAAATAGGGATTACTTGTGAATTTTTGCTTTTCAAAAATTACAAAAACAGTAAAAATATAAAAAAAAAAGGAAAAAAATTGGCAAAAATTTTATTTTTATTTTCTTAGATTAACTAATATCGATACAATCTTTCAAATTTTTGAATTATGAATGAATATGTTGAAATTATCAATCCCGACATGAAAAATTGTTTTATTCTTCGCGTATAACTATTTTACAAATTATTTTCTTGTTATCGAATAAAAAATTCAGAAATGAACATATACATACCTATACAATGTACATATGTATGTGTTTATAAAATATGCTCTCATTGTAGTACTGTAGTATATAAACGAATATAAATGCAAACAATAATTGCCTTTATTTTAATTTTCCTTATTTTTACCAAAAATCACGAATTTATGTGTTTTGATGTATTTTTTAAAATTGTCCAATACATCAACAAAAAAGTGTTAATAAATTTTCATTTTTAAGCTTTTTTAAAATTCTTTAATTAAACTATTATTGAGGACGAAAAAATTTCAAATTTCGATTCCAAAAAAAAAAGATAATAAAAGTTTGCACTTGCACATAAATAAGATAGTTCTGTTGAAACCTATGTATGTAGTTATTTTAAAAAATTGTACAAGTATGTACTTTTTTTCCTAACTGTAATCGAATATTCTGCCATCAAATAACTCTAATTTCTTTTTTTCAAGGAAATTTCATTTTCAGCACAAAATAAAATGTGAAAAATTAATTTTCACTGTATGTACACAAACAGTGTGTGCCAGTATATGTGGGCGCTGATTTTCCTTTTCTAGAGAAAAATCCATAGTAAAAATTCAGTTCCATTCAAGATAATCTAACTTCAATTTACTTGAAATTTTCTTGTTGAAAATGTATTGACAGGTATTGTATTATTTTTATACAAAAATCATAAACGGTACTACAAAAAGAGACCATAATTTTTGAGTAATTCCAGCTATTCTTACTCAATTTCAATAAAAAACATCCAATTAGAACTTTGTTAAGACTGGATACCTTAAATTCTTATTTTATTTTAATGGAAGGAAAAGAGAGGATGAAAAATAAAAATAATGCACTTTATGGCACCTATATTTTGGTACACCACGTATGAACTTAAATTTATACCGAATTATTGAATTATTTCAATTTTCTCATATTTTTTGAACTTTTTTTCTAAATAACTGTTTATGAAAGCATTTTCATAGAACTTTAGAAAAATATTGTGAAAAGCACACATACATACATTTTGTTCAAAATTGATTTTATAAAATTTGTGGTATTACAATGTTTTAGTAAATTAATATACGTGTTCATGTGCATATATACCAAATCATACTCGCATTATAAAAAGTTTGATTTATGAGCATTAAACGTGTGATGAAAATAAGAAAAAAAATTTTTTTTAAGCTAATTAAGTATAAATTTCATGTATTAGTTTGACGGTAATGATTGATTTTATTAAAATGTAATTGATCTCTTACACATATCAAAGTCGAATATTAATATGCTTATAAAAATTAAATAAAAAAAAAAGGAAATTAAATTATAAATACATACAAGCTAATATAAATTTTATCACAATAGCATGATTGTGAATTTAGTTGAAGGAAAAAATAAATTTTCATGAAAAGAATTTTAAGAGCCAATTATTATACTTGAAATCGAATAAAATCAATTTTCATGTTACATAGTGAGAATATGTATGTATGGGTATTTCTCAACGTATGTAATTTTTATTTTAGTTATTAATTTCCTTCAACATTTGCTTTTCATAACATATCAAAAGTACATAACAATATGCGTGTAAATGTCATATACACACGAATAAGATTTAATGATTACGATAACAATAAAAGGCATTCGTTTATATGAACATTTCTGATTTTTTTTTTCCTTTCCTTTCTTTTTTATATTATTTCCTTTTTTATTATATCGTTATCGTAATCTGTAGATGATATTAAATCACACCGAATTAGTTAATAAATTTTTGAGAGATTATTTTCTTTAATTTTATTTTTCTTTTCCACTTGAATTCATTTATTTGTGACAAATTATTATTTGATATTTTATGATGAAGAGAGAAAATAAAGAAAATAAAGTTTTCCTGAAGACTAAATGGAATGTGTTTTTGTTATTATTTCAATCATATCAAAGAATTTCAAGATTTTCTGGGAAAATTATTTTGATCGTACAAAATATCTTGTTTTTTTTTATATTTATTTAAGAAACATTTGATTTAGTTTTTTGTTTTTTTTTTTTTTTGAGTAATGGTACTTAATAATTTTTGAATTTTCGTATTCCTTAAAGAATCAATACACGTGCGTGCAATTTAAAAAATCGTATCGTAAAAAATTTTTTTTACCTATCATCATAAAAGCACAAATATAACTTATTACGAAGTAATATCTTTCTTCATTTAATTAATTTTCATCTAATTGAATTTGAAATTTTCTCTTTGTTAAAATTACTTAATACACTTATTCATTATTAGCATATCTCAATTTAGAAAACAAGTAAAAATAATAATAAAGAATTCTAGGAAATGGAAAAGCTAAGATCAAATGAAAACATCTTTAAATTTTCAAAATTTGTTTACTTTCTTAATGATTTCCCTCATTCAGTACGTGTACATAATTTTGATAAAATCAAAACATTTAATTCTATATATAAAAAAAAAAAAAAAAATCAAATATTAAATAATAACTTTAAGAAAAAAATCATTAAAAAAATAATAATAATAAAAATACTTGTACATGAACATATTCGTTTCATTATTTTGTTTGTTTAGCATATTCCAAGATGAATAATATAACATTATTGTGAGTTTATTCACAAATAAAAAAAATTTTTGTTTTTTTTAATTTACAGAAACAAGAACACATGATGTATATGTAACATTTTATAAAATTTTATTTTATTTATTTTTTTTAATTTGTTCGTTTATAGATATTCGAATAGTATAAATATTAAATAACAAGTATACGTAAGTAGAATAAAAACTGGATAAGCAGAGAAAAAAAGTATACGTTGTGTATGACATAAATTATGGAATACATTTCCTAAGGGTAATGTTTATAACAAACAAAAATATGTAAAGAGCACGAAATTCCTTCCGTTTGTAGTATGTACACAAATTTATATATGTACAATATATATTTATGTTTATGTATGTGTACAGAAAATATTCATGTGTGTATTTTAAATAAATAAATACGTTACACTAAAAAAATCATCTTGAAAGAAGAATCAATATTTAACTTTTGCTTATATCCATTTTAAAAAAATCATTTATCATTTGATTTAAGTAGATATAATAAGCACATACATACATACATGGGTACAAACAAACATAGGTAGACACATACATATGTATATTATATAGTTGTTAAAGTTTTTCAAGAAAAGTATAAAATAAAAAATGGAATTACTGGGTCAAAGTTGAATTATATTTTCCTTGTTGATGAATTCATTTCTTTTTTTTTTTTTTTAAATAATTTTCTATATTACATAATTTGAATTTTACATACATATTTAAAATAAATTTGATAAATTTATATTTTTACAAGTTAATTAAAATTATAAAATTTCAAAAAAAAAAAAAAATCAAATGATTGATCTCTAATTAAAATAAAACATTAGGCAAAAATTTATTTAATTGTGTTTATTTATTTGTTAATTAATCTTTAAATACATATACATATGTACACATACATACTTATGTCGTATATATTCGATACATCAAAATTTTAAATGTACTTCAATTTAGAAACATTCATGTTATGTTATACAAAAGTAAAATAAAAATTGAATATTCATCGAAACAATTTTATTTAATTATCGTGACAAAATCTATATTTGTACGTACATATACGTATACATACCTATGAATGTGCGCGATGAACGTTATGTTATGTACTTGAACTTTAAATAAAAACATTTCTGATGTACACACATGTGTATTTACAATTTGATGTGTACATTATATAACATATAAAATTTTGAAAGATTTGAATTCATTTTACATGAATATCATGCGCCACAGAAAAAATGAAATAAACGTATACTACATGTGTGTACAAAATGTTTGTGATTATATTTGGCAAACACTTATATTTGCATCCTAAACAGTTTGAAAATTTTTCATTTTTTTTTTATTTTGTACAAAAGCTATAAGAATTTTATTTGTAATTTTTCTGTTCCTATGCATTGTCCTTTATATTTAAAAAAAAATGCGATTTTCTGATAATTTTCTAGGTCACACTTCTGTTAAATTAAAATTTATTTGTTAAATGCAGAAAAAAAGAGTAACGAATTTCAATGATAAAGTTATCAACTTTCGGTTTAAATTTGAATTGATGTACAAGGATTACACAAAACTAATCTGAAGAAAAGAATTTTAATGGTGAATGCATTTTTTTTTTTAATTTATCAATTTAGAATTTATTTTCCATTATTTGTCATTTAAAGTAACTTTTAAAGCACGCATCATTTACTAAAGTAACCATAAGATACATATGTAATATATTTCTATATAGGTATACATAGTACAGAAATTTAAATTTTCATTAAATGAAATTTCATTCATTTTACATTTCAAATAAATTCTAATTCTAATTTCTCTGTTTTAATTCATTGAAATTTTTGAATAAATGAGAAATTTCTAAAATTTTCTGTAATGCCACAAAATGCGCTTTGTGCATATTGAAATTCTGTATATCTTGAGGCTAAATCAATTAATTCACAAATTGTTATTTGAAAATTGAAATGTTCGAATCTTGTTTCAAATGTGTATATGATCTATATAACATACATATATGTATATAGTACAATTGTATAATATTTGTGTATTTTATGGATACCTTTGTAAATGAATGAATTTATTTCAAGTAAATTTACAAAATTTTTGAATGTATAAAATGCTTTAGAAATAAAGTCAATATGTAATTGACAATCCTGTAATGAATTTTTAAAAAATTCATGTAAAGAAATCTATCTTAATTAAATTTAAAATTTAAGTACAGTTTGTACATTTTCTGAATAATTATTAAGAGAGTATATAAGGAGTTTATTTTTTAATTATTTAATTAAAAATTAAATTTTTTAAAATGAATAATTTGAAAAAATTGAATCGTTGAAAACAATCATGTACATATACATATTCATGCAAGTTCATTGTTCACTATGATGGTACCCATTCCAGTGTGTTATAAACAATTTTAATTATATTCTGAAATTATAGATAATAATTAAGTTGTTGGTGCTTTTTCTCATACATACATATGTAGTATGCATCCTTTTAGGCATCCTTATAATGGAAACTTACTTTTCTCATTATTAATTCTTTTGAATGCAAATTTATAAAGCCAATACATACATATCAGTTTCATATTTTAATCAATACAATAACCTTAAGCTATTTTCAAAATTACTTAAGAAAAATGAATTAACTTTTTCCTTGCTACAAATGAAAAGAAAAGCATTACTGGAAAAACTTATAAAAAACTTAAAATATTTTCTTTTATTTGTTTAAATTTCATCTACAGTATATTCTTGTGTTTGTTATACTTCTTATAAATAATTGAGATTTTTTTTTTTTTTCGAAAAATATTAAATTATAGTTTTCCAATTATTAATTGAAAAACTTTTCATATTTTCATATACGAAACTTAATTATTTTGCGAAGTTATTTATTGTATACAAATGATTGAACAAAATATTATTATTGTGTTGAAAAGAAAATAAAATAAAAAAATTATAACAATAATAATTATTTAAGTAGAAATCATAATATAGAAAATATCTGCAGTTGTCTGTGTAAACTATGAAATATATAATGAGATCGATGTATACTATATGTTCAGAAAAGAAATTTAAGTAAACATTTTTCCTCTACAATAATAATATGTAGTATGTACGTTGAAATTATATACTTTTAAAAATACATATATCTGCATATGTATGTTATGTATACATACATATAATAATCATTAAATAATACTTTACAATTTTATATTAATTATAGTCTGCAATATAAGCTTTTATTATGTTTTGAAAAATATGATAAATAAAAATCAATTATTTTAATGAGAAATAAAAATGAATAAATTATATTTTTAGTCGATAAACATGTATACGGAAATAGGGCGCTTCATTAGAACTTTAGAACTTTTGTGATGCAATAGATCTTGTCGAAAAATAAGAAACGGAATTTTCAAATATGTTTTAATCAATTTTAAAAGTTAATAAAAAACCAGTTGGTTATGAAAGGATAACGCATGATCTATGGTTATTTTTAACAGGTATACCTTTAATTTGGATTAAAAACAAAATTATAATGTTACGTTATATTTAATTCAAAATTATAGTGAATAATATAAAAGAGTGAAGACGATCATAACAGATCACTTCCTTGATTTTTGATTTCTTTAAATTTTTTTTTTTTGCATGATCTATCAAGGATTTACACCCTATGTTTGAATTTACATAATTAGCTATTATACATACATACATATGTATGTGTGTATACAATTTTATTAAAAAATTTTTCATCTTTAGAAAATTTATTTTATAACATTAATTTTAAATGAAAGGTATACTGACTTTCATATTTTTAATTTATTTACTTTTACGTACATTAATATAAATAAAAAAATAGTAGTAATAATAATTAGAAAATTTCATAATTATTGTGAGAAAATTTTTTAAAAGGATTTATTTTCAAGACTTTTGTTTATACATATATCATATAGGTATTACACAAATATATTATATACTATATAGACATCTGTTGCATATAAATTACATTTTTATTTGCGAACATTTATAATTTCCTACAATAAGTCATTTTACGTAATAGTAGTTTTTTTTTTTGCAATGTCATCTTGAGAATTATTTTAATTTTTTGCTTTTGCATGAAAAGCAAAGAAATGAAAAATGAAAGAAATTAAAAGAAAAATAAAAAAAAAAATAATACCATTAATTATTTTCATAAATTGTATACATTAAAAATATTTTTGCTTTCATTTTTTATTTGGTTTTTCTTTGTTTAAAAGGTTTTTACATTGAAAAATCTTTAGTTTATGACAGTCTCATTTTAGGATATTTTTGAAAAATGTTGAGTATCATTTCAGAAAATTTTCAACTGCATTTTCAAAATTGATAACAATTTTCATAATAAGTAAAAATTTGATACAAATTCTCTTTTATGATTTTATTTTCTAAAATGTATGTCATAACTCATTGTATCTTTGATATACAAAATTCGGTGTAATCATTATACATACATACGTATATTTATGTGAATGTAGTTACAATTTCAAAATTTGTTCATACGTTGATTCATTACATGAAAACAGCATGTATAAGATATATATATTTTTTTAATGTCAATGTGCATGATGTTGCAGAATAAAATGTAAGTATATTACACTTCTCATGTACAATTGCAAAATTGCATTTTATTTAACACAAATGAAGAAATAAAAAAAAAAACTTATCTTCTAACATACAAAGTAGATATTACTAGCATTTTTTTTTTTCATCTTGTAATACATTTTATGTGGTAAATAGCATGTACATCACTTAAATGAAAGATATAATACATACACGAGTAATCAACGTTGACAAAGTGTATGCATATAGAAATTAATATAATACATATGGATGTACATTTGCAACAGTCTAAGTACCTAATATGTGCATAGTAATTAGATGATGAAAAAAATAAAATGGAATTTAGTAATTATGTTCATTATAATTAGGCGGAATATTATCAATTATGTGTGCAATAATATCTTATTGCAAAAATAAATCTAAATTCTGTGTGGTTCTGTAGTATACGTTCATACATACATACTAACGTATTGTACAAATAACAAGGTCGTACATTTCATAATTGTGTGGTTTTTTCCTTCTTCTTCACATTTTATTTAGATTTTCACACTATGTATGTTACATTAAAAAATGTACTATGAGCTCTTTTGCATATTTTATTTAGTTGGAGAATAAAGTTTTTTTTTATTACGACAAAAAAAGTGTAAATTTTAAATTACAAAACGGAAATGCATGATATATGTTTTTTGGTATTAGACAAAAATTGATACACCATGAAATGTATTATTTTGTAAGTAAATACAATGAAAAATAAACGGAAATGCATAAATGTCGAAAAAATGAGATTTTATTTAGTACATCTATGTATGCGTACACGTATGTATGTGGAACTACTCGGTTGTTTCCTTTTTCATTTACTTTTTTTTTTTTTTTTAAATGTTGTAAATGTATTTTATTCGGAATACGAGCATTTTTACTGCACATTCATATTATTATGAAATTATATGAATTTTTAGTTCCGGGTCATGCACATAAAATAAATAAATTCTTACATATAGGTACAATGTATATTTTATAGATAGAATATACTTATATAGAGAGAGGAAAGCGACATAACGCATTCATATATGTACATACGAAATAAATTTATATGTGTATGATATTAAGTTTGTAAAACGTGTTACATATACATTATATCGTAACATGAATATATATGATAACACGTACGTTCAACAAAAATCCTTTTCAAGGATAATATCATTTTTAGTTTTCTTTTTTTTTCTTTCTTTATCTGTATATAGTGTACTGTACATATATTATTATAAGTATTAAGGATGTTAAAAAGGAAATCTTTTTCCTGTCTTCAGACTTTTTTACTTATTGTTGAAGAATGATGATAGAGATTTTCATTTTTAGTTTTTCAGGTTCACTTTTTTTTTCATTTGCTTTCTTCAATAATATAATTTATGAAAACGTGCTGATGTATGTCTAAATGTCAAATGAAATACCATGTACATACATATAATGTGAAAAATATATAAATTTGAAAAATGATTTTAGCAAAACGAAAAAAAAAAAAAACCGTAAAATATATTATTGTCGTTTATGAAATTGTAAAATTCCGTAGTAAAAAAAAGTAAATGTTTATTATAATATACGTATTACGATATTTACTATTTATTAAGAAAGTAAAAAAAAAAAATTTTTTTTCAAAAATAAGTTGACAATTTATTTTTTACATAAAAAAATTTTGTATGACTTTTACTGTACATCAGTGGTATATACATATGTATATTGAATAAGAATAATTTTCTATAAAACTGGGTTAGTAACATTCATTTAACATATAAAATGTAGTACAAGGAGCTCTTAGCAATGTGAATTTATTTTTTAAAAAAATTATGTGATACAATTAAACAGTTGGAAACTTGGATCAAATTTGAAATTGAATAAGGGGGCATGTATAATAATTGGTTCAAACAATAAAATAATATTACAAGAAGATTATATGAAGTATCTATTATATCTTGTATAATGTTCAAATGTTCAATGGCACTTGAAAATTTGGATAACAAAATATTAATAGATTATGATTAAGAAAAATATTTTATTTTCACTCTTAAATTATTTATATTCTCTTTAAGTGTAAATGAAAATAATACCTTTGTATAGTTATACTCGTATGTATTATTTCAGATTTATCCAATGGAAAAACGAGAAATGTTGAAAATTCATGTACATATATAAAATTGTATATAATTCTCTTGAAACTTTGATATTAATCAAACATGAACAAAGTTATGAACATGTTCATGTCTGTTTTCTTTTTTGGAATTTTTTGATTACAAGAAAACATATTTAAAAATTTTACCTATTATGCATTTTATTTACTCTTGAAAATAAATAAAAGCTGTTAATTTTTATCTGTTTGAAATTCTCTTTATTAAAAAATCATTTATAATGGAGATTATTTAAGTTTAAAAAAAAAAAGTACTATGTAATGTATGGATCATAAGTCTTCAAAATTTTATTTATGTAATATAATTTCATTGCATGCACAAGAAAAAGAAAATTCATATGTAGTTAATTAATAGAGAAGATAGAAATTTCATAAAGTTATTTTATGATACTATATGTGTTTTATTAATTAGGAAAATTATACATTTGTTGAATATTAAATAGCGCATACAATTTCAATATTTAAATTTCCTTTGAGAAGATATATATGTATGTGCATACATTATTTATATCATATACATACATATGTAGATGCTATTATTGGACAAAACTATACAAATTTAAGTGTATCTTTATAAGCATGAAATTACTGATTTTAATTCATTTGTTTATATGAATTTGATTTGATCAAATCTACGTTGAATTTATAAAACTGTATAAAAATAATTAATTTTAATTAGATAATATTTAACTGCATTATATTCGTATATAAAACGTGACTGCATTTTCAAATTTGTAATTTAATTTACTGCTTACCTTTAGTTTTGATTGATGTTACGTTCTGATTCATTGTATCATATACGAGTAGTTATTATTGTAAGTGTATGCATATTATTACTAATGATATGTGCAAAATGTTTATAAATGAATATTCTCTTGAAAATGTGATTTAATTCATTTAATTATGATTGAAGAGGAAATGCATGCTAATAAATAATTATGCCCTGTTGTATTTAAAAACAATGCATGATGCTAATAATAAGTTCATTTATTCATTCCGGTAGAAAAAGAAGATGTTCAATTTCGTTTGTTTTTGTTTTTTTGTTTAATTATGCTTCTGTATGCATAATAAATATTTGCAGATATAGCATAAAAAATATATACAAGAATATAATTTGCCTGACGGGAAGTGAATAAATTTTAATAATAAACTGAAATTCATACATGTGTATAGCTAAAACCAAAAAGTAACTCAAATTTATCATAAAATCCTGATGAAAAACAGATTTAAATATGTTGTAATATATAAAATAAACTTTCAAATTTAATGATACGTTAAAATGAATAATAAAACCAACACAAAAAAGGACCAAAACAAAAAAAAAAAAAAAAATGTTGACATTGTAATCAATTACATACATACATGCATGTACACAAAATGCATGTTAGTCCTACATACATATGTATGTATGTATGTACAATAGTTGATGTACAATATAAAATAAAATATATGGTTAAAACATAAATATGTAGTAAATGTATAGATTAAATCTTTATGTTTATAGTTTAAGATTAATAGCATTATATCATAAGCAAGCATGTAGGATTAACATATACGTAGTATGTTCATGTGCATTTAAAAGGATTATTATAAGGTGAAAATTCTCATTTTTTGATTTAATGATTAGAGTTTAGAAGTTTATAATCTTAAATAAATTCGACATTATCCGATTTTATTTTATGTAATTTACACAGCAATTTATTCGTTTATATCATATTTTCAACTTAATTACCAATAATAATAAGAATTAACTTAATCTTCAATATATGTATGTATGTATGTGCTGATAGTACCTAGCTACTACTTTTAAAACTTTTATGAGATTATGAAATCTTTTAAATTGATAATTGTAACATAACCGATTTTTTTTTTATTTTTTGTAAATTTTTTCTTTTAATGGATCTGATTGTGATTGATTCAGATTCAATATAGATGTTGAAAAAAATATATAAAAATCCTTTCACTTTTGAATTTGACAAAAAAACTAGTCCAACTTGATTATAGTTTTCAATTAATGCGCCGTATATGTAACTAATGGCTATCAAATATTAGATTCATTTTTATTTTGCGAAAAAGGAAAATAAGATAAATCTTTGGCAGCTTGATACACATGCAAAAGTGTACGTTTATTTGATCTACTTTTACATAGCTTGGTAAAATGAAATGTATCTACAAATATTACGTAGGTGTACATATGTATATACATGTGTATACATTTGAGATAAAATATTGATGAATTAAACATTTTGCAGCTGTTTCACAAATAAGTAATTTTATTTGAAAGTGGAATAAGTCCGTCTTTTAAGTTTGTATTTCTTATTAAACTGAAAAAAATAAAATAAAATAAAATCCGTAAATCTTTTTCCGTAAATCCGTAGTTTTGTTCATTACATACTTTAAAAAAAAAAAAAAACAAATTTTAATGAAAAGCAAAAATTAATTTAAACGTAAACAGTATAATGCAATAAAGACAAGCAAGGTTTCTTTAAAACAATGAAATTGTAGTAAAAGTTTTTTACTTATTGAATACATTATGACATTTTACTTCTTTACATTTGAATAATTAATGAACACCATTTTTTACTTTAATTTTATCAAATTTTCCAAGACCTATTTAATATTTTATACGTAAGTGCACGAAAATGTACAGAGTCATTTTATATGTGTTATTATTATCATCGTTATTGTACTTTATTTTATGTTTTATTTTGTTTTTTAATTTTTTATATTTTTTATTATTATTTTTTTTTCTTTTTTGTAAAATTATAATTTTATTTATATGTCATTAAATTTATATTTTTGTTCTTTGTTATTTATTTACATGCTATAAATTAAATTCAATCTAATAATCAGATTATCCATTATACGACAATATATCCATATTATGTGTACATTAACATATTCTAATAAAAACAAACAAATTAACTGTTTATGCCTGTAAAATAGAAACATATGTGTGATAATGTACCTACCTTCAAGGCTACAAGTATGCGGTTAGATATGGTAAAAGAAAATGCATCAGTGCGTATACCTTACCACCACCTTACCACATATGTAGATGTAAACAGCTTTTTATAGATTTAAAACTTATTAAGCATGAAAGCACATAGGAATATTAATGGGTGTTTCGTGACGATTTCATTATCACAGGGCATAGGGCACGAAGTAACATTAATTGTAGATTTATGGCACTTATGTAATATTTTAAAAATTTAATTCTGTTTTATTCCTTTCTTTTATAAGTTTTAAGTTTTTTTAAGAATTAAAAAATCATTCGTTCTTGAAAATTTCCGTAAGAAAAATTTATTTAAAAATATGAATTAAATTAGATCAAAAAATTTAAAAATAAATGTAAACTTTTTGAATGTGTTTAAATTTGAGTTTAAAAATTAAAAAAAAAAATAAATAAAATTTTCATCATATCTCGGCATTTACACAAAATCTTTCAAAATTTAAAACATAAAGTACAGTCAGTTATCGTGTAATACCAGACTTTCGTGGAAGATTTTTTATAAAGGTCGCCTGCATTTTGTTAGCAGTGGTAGTGATATTTTTTCGTGACAACGTACACAAATAAAGTTTTACACTACGCACGCACTTGTAGGAAAAAAGAAAAGGGTATTTTTTAGAAATTAATTTTTATTTTAGGAATATTTTTGACAATAAATTAAGCAAAATAAAATAAAATAATGTGAAGAAAAAGTAAAACTTTGTTTAATGTAAATAAAATCTTTAAATTTAATTTATCATTGATTTGTATAAAAAGCAAATACACTGATACAAATCAAAATTGTTCACATGTATATAACATAAAATGCGTTTGTATACGTACACACGCAAGCATGTATTTATTTCTTTTTTTGTGTATATAATAATTTTTAACTCAAAAACTTTGTAAAAACTTTCTTTTTTCTTTTATTTTTGTTTTCTGCATAGAAGAATAAAATATCATTCTTTAGGCAAAGAATTTTATTTTTATTTTTTTTTTTTATGAAAAGTTTTGTTTGAATACTAGAAGTTTAACTTTTCTATAAGATGATTTAGAGAGACAAAAAAAAAAAAAAATACTTTGTATAAAGAAATTTTCATAAAATAGTACATACAAACATGTATACGTGAATGTATGAACATTCATACTTACATAATGTATATGTAACGCATATATTCATACTTTGTGCAACGATGTATGTACGTACATGTATACTTGCGTTTCTTTGTGTATGTATTTGTATGCAAAAAAAATTAAAATTGGAAAATTGTAAAATAAAACAAAATCTTTTGAAAAACAAAAAAATATGATAATCACTTTATGTGTGATGAAATTTTGTTTGTTAGTGTTAGTATTAAAAGAAATATCCTTCTCTAGTGTACATAAATATAAAGATTTCCGTACTTGTATTTGACGTGCATTTTTTTCTTTTTAAGTTAAAAAGTATAGACATCAAATAAAGTTTCTAAAACACTTAACATATAAATACATATTCACATAATGTACATGCATTTTCTTTAAAGAATATTTTCATATGTGTGTTTGTGTACGAATATATAAACTCACACATGCATGTGGACGTGAATTAACCTAAATACGGTATAAATAATAAATTTAATTTAATAAATTCTAAAGGATCATCATCGAGTTTTATATATTATATCATTTTTATTCTATTATAAAGTCTTATCAGATGTTTATTACCAAGTTAAAGTAAAAAAAAATTTTTTATGTATATTTCTTCACTTTTTCTTTTTTTTTTTTAAAAAATTAAACTTTCCTGTTTGTACACGTCATCTCATGTCACTTTTGACAAATTTAAGGATTTTTGTTTTAAAAACAAAAAAAAAAGTTTCCTACACTTCAAATTAAAGGAAATGTGAAAATTAACAAAAAAAAAAAAAAACAAGAAAAAAATTTTTTTTCCTCATTTCGTGATAACTCAAAGTAAAATGTATTTCGAAATGAATTTCAATTCCAAAGTTTTCTTGAAGAAAAGTAAAATAAGTTCTAAAATAAGTTTATAAAAGTACGAATAAACACATACACGGAATGTGAAAATACAGACATTATGAAAATAATACGTTGATTGATGACAAAAGTTAAATTTCTTGTTGTGCTTCTTCTATTTTTTTTTCTTTTCTTAAATTTAATTTTTATATTTTTTTTTTCCTAAAGGTCCATTCTACATGTGCGCGTGTGTTAATGTTTACATTAAATTAATTTCTAAAATGTAATTTGTTTTGTGATTTTATAAAATTTTCCTGTAGTAGAACAGATAATAATGTATTTCTAAAATGTTCATGTAATAAATTTTTAATTTCGATGGCAAAAGGTAACTTTTTACATACACTCATTTACGTATATGTACATATAAGTATAGTATTTAGTATAGCAATTAGTTTTAATAGTTTTAATAACTGTCTTATTATCATTATTATTCTTATGAATTATAAATATGATAATCATTTTCTCACATAATTTCCCAACCAGCTTTCTATTATCGTTATAAAATGTTAAAAGTTTTTTGGATTTCGGTTAAATATTTTGGCTTTATAACTTAATGAAAATGTTTGAAAATTAAATTTTTTTTTTCAAAATTTTTATTTTTATTTTATTTTTTTCAAATTTTGTTCTTTTTAGTTTTTCTAATAAAATATTTTCAATCACTTTGATGGAAAAATTTTGATTGAATTTTATTTCTGCTCAAAATTGTAAATCTACGAACATGAAAGCAAATACACTTAGTAATAGTTAAAGCAATTTAATTTGACTTTTTTTTTCCACGAATTTTGTACCATTTTCTTCATACATACATATGTGTATTGTGCATGCAACACATATGAACATGTTCAATTTTCGATCATTGTTTCCAATATTATGTATGTACAAGAACTATGTAAATTGTTCTTTCTGTATATATGCAATTTTTATTTTCAAAGGTAATTGCATTTAAAATAAATTTTGTTTTATAGTTATAATTCTGTAATCTGTTCAACAATTTGTGTTTATGGGCATATGCATATATATTGTATACTAAACATAGATTCGCAATTTTGTTATGGTATATTAATTAGTTTTACCTCAATTTTATATGCAACTACACAAACATATGCAATACAATTGTAAAATCGCATCAACATAACATCATAGGTTATTCGTCCGTATCATGATTACTGTTTTCCATTCATTGTGGTATGTGATGCATGCATTTCATATATACGGCGTATACAAACAAATACATATATGTGCATATTATTACATTTTTGCGAAATAAATGATGCAGTACAGGCGCATATGTATACAAACATATATCTACATATTAATATGAAATATCTTTGTAGATAGAAAATATCTTTAAATCTTTGTTATATTCCAGTAATGTAAAGCAAATGGCAAATGCATATTAAATTGAAATTTAAATAGTTTTTCTCTAGTGCAAAATGTGAATAATTTCAAATGTTATTTCATATATAGAAATCTATATTTGAAAATACGTATAAGTTTGTATACAAATTAAATTTTACAATGTTTGGTCTAATTCTTTCTTTAAGAAATAAAAAAAGTAAATGCATGTAGAAAAGATGAAAATTTAATTTAAACGCACTGATACACAAGTAGGAAATTTAAAAAAAAATTTACAAGCAAAGATGAGCATACAAAAATTGAAGATAAAAAAAAAACTTAGATTATGTAGCTAAATAACAAATTGAAATTATTATTGATAAACGATTTTATTTAAACATAAACAAAGGTAATAAACGTTACCATTTGATTCTTGTAACTGAATATCAATTTTCTTTTTGATAAGTGTTAATCAAAATAATAACTGTGTCAAGATTTATGCAAACAAAATAATTCAAGTACCTTTGATTGTACATAATATTGAAAAATAATAATTTATATAATAGTATCATGTACTCAAGTAAAACATAAAGAAAATATGAAGAGTTTGTATTAATTTTTGATTTTTTATTTTATAAAATTGATTGAAATTAAATCATTTTTTACTCGTATTTCAAAAATGTATATATCGTAAATTTTATTGCTATTCGAGAATGCTTGCGTGATATTAATTCTACTTACGTACATATGTATGTGTAAGTTGTTTTTGTTCGTCATATGAACTTAATAGCATTTTTATTGTTTACTTCTTGATACAAATCTAAATTCGACATATAATAAAATTCAAAGAAGTATATTACAAAAAAAAAAAAAAAAAAAAAAAACAAAAAACATAGATATATGTTTTGATATTTTATTTATTTATAATATATTTTTTAATTAAATTTTATTTCGTTTTACTTTTTTTGTAATATAATCATGATAGAAGTATGTATTATGTTTATTTCATTTTTTTTTTTCTTTGATATCCCTCTTTTATTCTTTTATTTAAAATAGAATATTGGTACATGAATTCCATGGTGTTACAGAAAATAACAAACAATAGAATAAAAACATAAAACTTATAGAACTGTGATAATAAATTCGATAAATGGTAAATAATGAACCTGTTTGTATTTTTTTTTATTAACTGTAACCATGGTGTTTTTTCAAAAATAAATAAGCACCCTTAGCAGATAAAATAGAAAAAAGATTTTATTTATTCTACGTATTTCAGCTTATTAAAATTAACAGGTAAATTTTTGTTTACAATCAAAACATACATATGCTGTATCGATAAATTTAAAAATCAAATGAATGAATTTTCCAAAGGTCATTTAAGGAAAATAATATACGCATTATATTTTCGAATACGTAATAAAAAAAATTGTAAAAACAATTTATTTACTTCTTTTTCTACTTTTCTTTTTTCATGTTTTCTTTTTTAAATATTTTTGTTTTGTTCATAAATTTATGTTTTTTTTTATTTTTCTAAATATTTTGTTTATTTTTTTTTTGTAACTCATTTAAATTTAATGTAAAAATTTACTCAACAATTTCAATTAACAAAAATTTAAAATTGAAATAAAATTTTAAACAAAAAAGAAAAAGTATCTACCAAATCTCATAATTACTATCGCCTAAGGAAAAAAAATAAATTTTATTATTATTATTATTTTTTTTTTAAATAATTTATGTCACTCTTTTATGTTAATTAAATTAATTTTAAAACTAGCATTGAAAATGTTTAAACTTTAAAGCTTTTATATGTACATGCATGTAAATACATTTACA
Organism: Anthrax anthrax; assembly: GCA_963971155.1. Classification (NCBI taxonomy): domain Eukaryota; kingdom Metazoa; phylum Arthropoda; class Insecta; order Diptera; family Bombyliidae; genus Anthrax; species Anthrax anthrax. The sequence goes on from OZ020119.1 coordinate 29,091,376, forward strand.
TATTATCTACTTCTACATTAAATTGTAATTCGTTTTCATAATGCCTTATTTAAAACATCCTGCTTTTATATTTTAGCCTTTTTTCATATTTAACATTTACATATATAATCTATATGTATATGTGTATATGATATCTAAGGATTTACATAAAGTTTTTTTTTATACATTTTATTCGTTATTATTATACTTTAAGCCAAATGAATTACATTCTTACAAAATTTTGTAAAAAGTTTTCAGGCTAAATATTGTACATACGTATACATATAAGAAAATAGAAGGAAAATGAAAAAGAAAAAAAAAAGAAAAAAGAAAAAATATTTAAGATTACTTATACAGAGTTAAGAAGGGTAGAAAAAGATTCATTATGTAATGTTGTATAAATAATATAAGAAATAGATTTATTTTTTATTCACATTAAATGAATACATTGAGAAAAATATTCATCATTTCATTGAAGATTTAAATCAAAATTTATATACATACAAAATTATATGGAAAATCGGCTGAACATGATGGAATGTCAATATCAATTACTATTTTTTTCATTATTTTATTTAATATTTAAAATCCTTGTGTACAAGTGAGAAATCATGAATTTATAGTTACATATGATTTACACACATTACGTTAAATGAAATATAAAATGAATTTATGTAAGAAATTACAATTTTTTTTTCTTTTCATGAATATCGAAAATTACATAATTTCATTTTGTACGTATATAAACACTATGTGCACATACATATGTATATATGTATCAGTATATGTTTTGTATATGTATGTATGTAGGTCATTCGATTTATACGTTGAGTTAGTAATCTGAAGAAAAATTTTTTAGTAAAAATTCTTTTTCTTTTATGGACATTTATCTTCGATATAATTTATTATTATTTCAATTATTACAATCTGATTTAAGAAATTACGGAATGGAAAAATGTAATTAATGTATACTGTAAAAGATGCATACATGTGAAATCTAATTTTACTTTTAAAATTTCAACGTTAACCTTCTCGAGAAATATATATAAGAATTATTATTATTATTTTTTTTTGAGAATTCATATCTAATGATAACCAAATGTACATACATATACATACATACGATCATACATTATGTCCTTTTGTTGTATTAAATGTAAGCTTACGTATAAAATAATGCTTGAGATAAAAATTTTTGCGCATTTATTTAATATCTTAAGTTGTGTATCTCACCTTTAATTTTTAAAATACATACATAAGTTCATTTATTTGTGTAATGAAGAAAATTTTTCCAGGTCATTAGTGTTATTCTATTTTAGTTTTTTTTTTTGTATTTTACTCGTTCATAAAATGTACATACACATTGAAACACATTCACTTATTATATATATATTATGTATGCTTGTAGAAATGTTATATATGATCAATTTAGAATCATGATTATTTATCTTATAAACAGGATAAACAGGAAGACATACAGATAATGTGCATTCGTGTGTATGTCATAGGTAAACAAATACAATATACCTACAATCACACTTTCAGGATAATATATTTTGTTACGGAAATTAATTTTGTGGACTAATGCTTACTAAAGAAACGTGTTTTAATGTTAAAGTATGTATATATTGTTTTTATTTTGATACGTGTGTATATAACTACGTACATATGTATGTATGTACGTGCATTAACAATTTGGCTTAATATAAATAAGTTTATGCATGTTTTGTATTTTTATAAACAAATATAATATGTATACTTAAGGATATGTATAGTACCTTTCATTTACCAGATAAAGGCATTTGTTATATGTATGTATTTGTATTTATGTATATGATCTCAAAAGAAAGCCTACCATTAGAAATTTAGTTGTCACGTTTATACGTGTAATTGATTTAAATATCTATGAACATGTTATGCATTCGACATAATTGTACATAATTTTTTTGGTTAAACAATGTCATAATATCATTATGTTAAAATGAAGATATATTTTCAAAGATATATTTTTTCTCTAGAGTGGCAATAATATTTTTTTGTGGTTTTTTATAATAATTTTTGTTTTATCATGTTAGCAAGATAAGTGAAATAAAATTTATTTTTTATTTCATATTTGATTTATTTTATTTACCAGATTAATTGTCATAATATACTATATAATAAATTCAAAATGTTTTCATTTTAAATACAAAGAAAATTCAAAGTTAATTAATATGTTTAGAGTACATATTTCATTTTTTTTTTCTCATTTAAAATCATCATTTTTCCTTTCTATGTCGAATCATAATTAAAATTATTTGTTAGTCACGACATTTATTTGTTTTCTCTTATTCGTTTATATACTTTTGTATGCATTTGAATATGATTATATGAGTATTCAATATCCAATCTTCCGTCTTTGCATTTTAAATGTATAAATGCGATATAAACTTTTTTAATTTATGTATTTTTGTTGTATATATGTAGATACATTATAGACATCAATTTAAAATAACACAAATATAACGAACACTATATACAGTGTATACATACTAAAGCTTTTATACAGGCTAACGAACGACCTTCACAAGGTAACTGACATGAAATTAATTTTTTTTTCTAAATATACATATGAATTTTATAAATATGTATGTATTGTGAATAATTTCTTTTTTTCGTTCATGTTGTGTTTTTTTTTCATCTGATATACCAGTAGTAAAAAACGAAATATCTAGAAAATAATAAAAAAAGAGAAAATAATGATGATGAAGAAAAGATATGTAGATGTAATGTATTTATTGTGTCTCCTTAATTGAAACATCAAAATATCATATTTTTGTCTTGAAATTACTAAATTCACTTAATTAAACAAAAGTAATTTTCTTTACAGATAATTTGCTTTTTTAGTATCATTCAATATTATTAATTTTATTTTTTTTTTTTTGCAGAAATGTTAATTGAAAATTGCAAATGTAATATTTCAATTCTGTTAAAAAATTAATAAAATAAAAATGTCTCATAAAATTTTATTTGTATATTGTAATTTTCATAGTAATGATATCATAATCATATTTTATACATACACAAAATTGTAGAATTTATATTTAGAATTGTTTATATAAATAGTAAAATTAGATTGAATAATACGTATTGTGTAAATTAATCAAATTACAGAATCTATCTGAAAATGTACATGCATACGTAGAAATATTTATTTATGTTGCAGTAATAATAAATATATATTTTATTATATTCATCTTAAACCCACAATATTTCATATAAAATAAAATATTTAAAGTTTGTCAATGAATTTTTGTGATTAAATATGTATGTATGTATGTAGGTTATTGTTAAATTATTTTGGCATACAAATATAATATGAACGTATACGTTGCAGATCTGTACAGATTTTACGTATATACATAAAGAAAATTCTATATAGGTAACCTCAAGTCTTTCCCGTTATAAAATAGTTGGGATATAAAAAAAATTGTACATTGAGTTGAATTTTCTTGGCAATACTGCAAAATGAATAAAAATATGTGTATGAAAATAAATACATTCAAATTTTTATATGTGTATGTATTTGTGTAAAAATATGCATATTCAATTATGAAATATTTTGAAAATTATAGAAATTAAAATCTTACAAGGAACCATAAATATTCCATGAATATTTTAAAAATTCAAATTAATTTATATTATTCATTTTGTAATTATATAGTATTCTTAATGCCAATTAAAATATAAGGATATAAAGAGAAACCGTTTTTTTTTTTTTTGTAATTATAAGAATAATTTGAATAAATTGGTATAGAAAATAAGCGTGCATAGCAAATTCATCGATTAAAATGTTACATATTACTCATTAGTTGGTTTCATACAAATTAGTGAATTTAAATACATTATAGATTTAACCGTAATAAAAGGTGATAGAGTTGAATTGTTTATAACGACCACAAAAATGTTAAAATCTTAAACTCGAATTTTTTTAACTGATTATAAAAAGCCGTAAATTTTTAACGTATTTTATAAATTCAATTAAACATACAACACTATATACATTGAAGTTTTGTTTATATTTCTATTTTATATTTAAAAATAAAACAAAATTGATTTTCTCTCTAAAAAATACTTTGCTACATAAAACTACAATATTATATTATGTACCTGTACTTAATTAACTGTGTAATGTGGTTAACTGATAACATAATTATATAACATGTTAAAAAGCTACACATAATATTGACAAAGAAAATGTACATTTTTAGTGAAAAAGTTTATTTTGCATGCTATATAAACGATTATAAGTATAAAATTGGTATTGAATAAACGATATTAAAATGTGTTAATGATACCATGCTAAGAGTATTATATGCATAATAGCATAAGCATTTATGAAAAGCACATCGTATATATGTATGTATGTATGAGTGTGTAAAAAAAAGATAAAATGTTTTTAAAGGTTATTCTGTGTATATGTATGTGTTTGCATGTGCACGAAATTTACATTATGTATATATGTATATACTTTTCTTGATGTTATTTTATCTATGTGTGTGTGTGTGTACTCTATAGATACACAAAAGTAAGTTTTGTTAAAATATATTTCCTGTACATGTTTTAAACACTTTATAAAATCAACAAAAACTAAAAAATGAAAAACAAAACAAAAAAATACATGAACAACACACAAAAGATCTGAAAATGAACTTTTACATGAACATTTTTCGATCTGATTAAAACATTAATTTTTATTTTATTTCTATAAAAGCATATTTTTTTTATTCGTGTTATCATGCATGGTCATGTATTTCTTACAATATCAGAGGTATTTATAAGAAAATTCAAAATCTTGAACAAGCCAAACTTTGTTTTTATTGAAGTTAACTTTGTCTATTACATGTACTTTACATATTTAAAGTACATTATTGTAAAAGAGTAGTGAATTATTTCAAAATGTAAGATAAGTTAAATTTTTGTTTATACCAACAAGGACTAATCAATTTTTAATACAATATTATTTTTTATTATTTTCAGTTTTATTTATAAAATTTTGAAAAATATTTAAAATCGTTTCATAATCTATACACACACATACACATACCTATTTTATTCAAGAGCACGTATCTCATATACAATAAATATTTTATAGAAAAACGTGCTTATATTCCAATTATTGTCCTCCTTGTTTTTTTATCCGTAGATAGGTAAGGCTTATACGTATATGTAAACTCATTCAAAATTATTTAATAGTTAAGCATTTAATTCACCGTATTATCACATTGAATTATCATCACTAGTAGTGCTGGCAGTTACACGTAAATGAATTAAATTAAATTATTGCAGGTTTCTTTTTTGTTTTAAAACTATTGATGTGACCATACATGCCACATGGAATATACTATATGTGCATTACATGTTTATAACATTAAATTGGATGTTATGTATATATGCATGTGTAATTTCATTTAAAAGAATATACGTAAAATTTTTCATCACTTGAAATAAAATAGATTGTTTCTGTGATCTCAAATATCAGAGATATAATTTTTTTTACTCAATGACTATTAAATTAAATTAATTAAAAAATGTTTGGATCGTATAAAATTTATTTCGATCACCTTCTTCTATCGGATCTTTTTTTATTTTTAAATTTAATTAGGCGTTATATTATTTTTTCTTCCTAATTCAAAACTTTTGTTAGGTAATATATAAAAAAAATATTTTTTTCATTCATTGATTTTTTTATCAATTTGTTACAGTTGTTCTTTTAAGGACTGGTGATTTTTGATTTAATATTATTTGACTTCCGGTATACTACATGTACGATTTCCTAAAATTTATATAAACTGTGCAAAATATTTTAAACAATCATTTGTCTATATAAGGAATTATTGTATAATCGATCATATTTTAATTATTATGTTGTTATCATACAATTTTCATTCATCTGTAAAATAAATGAGAGTGTGAATGTTCATTATAATTTTATGATTTATATCGGGATAATAATTCTGGCATTTTAGCTTGTGTACTGTAATCGTATTTTTGCTTTATAACTTTTTTATTCGATTAAATATCACGTCTTATTAGAAAAAACAATGGATATACGTACATATCCATGTGTCTATATATATACGTTCTAATAACATGAAAAATAAAATCAATCATTGGAAAAACAGTATGTACAAGAGTTCTAAAGAAAACTAAAAAAAAAAAAAAAAGATAATATTTTATATCTTCCATCTACAAAGCCTCAGGAGGTAAAACTTTTGGTTCTGGTATATAACACAGCAGCAAAAAAAAAAAAAAAACAAGAATTCAATTTACAATCATAAAAATGAAATTTGCCATATCAGCAGTTATTTTTGTATATTGTGTGACACACATTTTATCAAATAATGGATTTTTTCTAAAGGCCTAACAGCTATCTCTGTATTCTGAACGTTTTGTGATATATGCTACCAATAGTATATATTTTTTATGTGCTAAAATTTGTGATATAGAAAAATAGTTTGGAAAACCCTATTAACAAAAAACAAATGTGCAGATGTGTGTATGAATACATTTTCATTTTTAATATAGGCATAGGTTACATTCACTAACACATTCACAATATAAAAATCGTTTTCTTTTTTTGGTAATTCAATTTGTATTTTTGAATGTTTATTTACTTAAAGGTTTTTCACACAAATGTGCCCAAAATATAAATGAATTTTTGAAAAAAAAAAAAAAAAAAAATGTTATCATTTCATCACATAAAAAAAATAATGTAAGAATATACGTACGTATAAAATGAAATTTTATTGTTTATTTTGCAAAAATTTTACATTAAAATTAGATGATTAAAAGTCATTAAATCGATTGTGAAAAATAATTTGATTTTCAGATAAAGTTTTAATACATTATTTTAATTTCTTTTATCATTTAATTGTAATCATTATTTAGTTATTTCTGTTTTTCATGTAATTTTTTTACTTATCTTGTAATGTATTTGTAACAATAACTTCATTTCAAGTTTTTAAATTATTTCAATAATTTAATGTTTTAATCATCATTAAAAAAATTGCAGATGAACGAAAACTGAACAAAATTCATGAATAATGTCCATATTTAAAAAGTCATTATAATTATTAGTGTTGAAGCATGTAGGTCATTTTTTTTAATCGAAATTAATTCATCTTTATGTGAATAAAACTTATGTAACATTATTTAAAATATAATGAATCTTCAAACTAAAAGATAATCGTGTTAAAAGTAATCCGTTTTAAAAATGTTAAATCACTTATTATGTAATAATTTGGAAAAAAAGGAGAAAAAAACAAAAACAATTAAATTATTTTTTCCAAATTTTATATACAAATCTATTTTATGTAATTATACCATTTCAATATCACATAATATGATCATTTTTAACGGCTGAAAGCAAAAAAAAAAGCAAAAATGAGAAACATTTTTATTTTAAATGAATTCATCCATAACCTAATAACAAACCGCTAAACAAAAAAAATTTTTTTTTTAAATCACATAACAATCATGTAAAGGTAAAAAGGTATTTTTTATACTTTCATGGAACAAAAACAAAATATATAAGCCAGATAAGATACACATTATAAAAATTTTGTGGGTATTATGATATCAATTTTGTGTGACTTTGAAGAATGGTAATTAAAATGTAACAAAATTATGTTTAAAACAAAAATGTCAATTAAATTTAAATAATTAATTACAATAATCTGCATGTTAAAAAGAAAAAGAAAATCAAATTCAATTAAGGTAAAATAAAATTAATTCATTATAGGCTTAAATTGTAAATACGAAATATAACATTAAAATATATAAATTAACACTAAGAAGTTATATATAATTCACACATAAAATGGGAAGAAGACACAAGAGACATACATATTTAAACCTTTGTACTTAACGAACTGTTTAAAGACAAAGTTCTTGTATACATACATACATATGTTTTTCATTGAATTTAAAATTTCTAAATTTAAACTTTTAATAAAATTACATTTTATAAGAAGATAAATTCCTAATTTCATTAAATGTGTTTGAAAAATTTTATGCCAAGATTTTTCTTATTTTACATGAATATGTCTTAATCTCTTATTTTTAATTAATTTAAAATCATGTTATATATTTCTTTTAGGGATCTACATAAATACACATGTACAGGGTTTCATTATATAATTCTTGCTATCAGATTTTTTTTTTTTTATCAATGTCTTGCTATGTGAAAATATTCCTTATGCAGATGCATTAAAAGAATTCCCTTTGGTAAATATTTTATCATGTACGTGTGGGATTAAATCCTTAAAATAAGAATAAAAAATTTTTCCATTTCACTTTTGCCCTAATTTGCAATTTTATACGTGTGTATAAAATTTAACAGAATATACGAAAAAAAAAAGAAAAAAAAAAACAACAGAATATGAATAAAAATGTCTTGTTAAAATGGTGAGTACTCAACCATTTCTTTGTCAAAATTTTCTTTTTAAACCTAAATCAAGGAAAATTGTACATATAAATTATTATGATATTCATTGACCGTTTTATTTTTCTATGTACACTATTTTGACTTTTTTGCCACTTGAGGAAAATTCTGTGGAAAATATGTCTTAATCTTAAATGTGAAACAAATGAAAAAAAAAATGAAAAAGATACAAAAATTATAATATAAATTATTATAATTTATAATACAGAAATTCAATTTCAAATTATTTAAGTATTCAATAAATTAAATTTGATTTAAAAAGTTTCAAATTTGAACTTAAATTTAAACTTTAAAAATTTATATTTATGTACATATTGTATATGTATGTATGTTTAGAGTTATACGTATATACAGTGGAAACACACGAAATTGTTATATAATAATGATATTGTTGTATGCATATTATTGTAAAAATTTATATGCATACTTGTATGTGATAATGAAAATAATACACATAAATATAGATATTAATACATGTATACACATAAATAAAATAAAAATATGTGTACAACCTCTGTGTACAACACATGCATTGTGTGCTTTTTAAAATCATGTTATATCATATATCAATCTTAAATGATTTAATAATTTTTGTATCTTCTTTTATTTTGTTTTTTGTTTTTGTTTCACAATTTTATCTGAAAAATTTCCATAAACGTACGTTTAAAGATACATACATGCGCATACTTATGTACATGCATTGATACATATCTAAACTTGTACATACACATGTGTAAAATATTCATTTAAAATATTTAAGACAAATTTTTTATTTCATTTCTAACTTTATTTAAAATTTTTATATTTTGTAAAACAGCATATGAGTACACATACATACACACTTTTTTGTAAAAAAATTTTTTTTTTGATAGATGTAGGTACATATGTGTATGTGCATCTATCTTAAATATATTATGCTCATAAAATCATTAGCACGTAAATTTTTTTTCTATGCATGTACATACTATGATTTTCTATATGTATTTTATGTACATAAAACCTCCTATGTAATTTATATATTTCTTTATAAATTATACTGTCAAAATTGTTAAAAAAGAAAACAATGAAAATAAAAAAAAAATATATGAAAAATGAAAAATAAACAAATAAACAAGCAAGGAAAATGTTGAGGAAAAAAAAAATTGATGTAACCAAACTACATTTTCCCATTAAAATTTTCTTTTTATAAATGAAAATTTGTATATTTGAAAGCATATGTTTACATACGAGTATGTGCATGTATGCCGTTATCATGTGTACACATATAGATAAGTATGTACAAACATATATATGGATATGTACGAAAAAAATACAGTACACACCTGCTGATAACACATATTTTACACGCATCAACTTTACTTTTTACATATGTCTGTATGTGCTTATATGTATGTTACAAGTAAACATTTATATTCTTGATTCACATATGTTTTAGGGCATTTTTTCAATTTTTTTTATGTACATACATTAAATTAGATGTAGTACATATATGTACACATATACTTGGTACTATGTATTCAGACATGTTCACGTATATTTATTGGTTTATACATGTATTTAATGTGCACATCTTGATAAGTTGAGAAAATCTTTACTTTAACAGACCATTAGTGTCATTTTGCAACTCCTGAAGAAGCAAACGAACAGTATTGTATCCATATATGTACGTACAATAGTATAATCAACACTAAAGCAATTTAACATCCTCTCGAACGTTTAGTATTATAACCTAAGTAATGTATGTTTGTAAGCATAAAAATATCAGGTGTACGTACATAAAATACACATTTGGGATGATATTTTCCTCCCAGGAAATCAATTTTGTTGACTAATATATCTTTGTAAAATAGCATGTTTGTGGTTTAGGCAACAGTAATTATTATGAAATTTCAATGATATTTTTTTTCTCCCAAAAAAGGAATTTAAACATTCACATTTTGCATGATAAATGGATGTAAAAATGGCGTACAAATGTATAAAATGATTAGAATAAATTTTTATGAATGATCACCTCTATTATACATTTGTTAATTTTCTCTAGAATTCTTTTGTGAGCAATTTACATATTATTCGATTGTATTCGTTTATTTATTTATTTTTTGTATTTTTGTCAACAATACAATTAATAAATGGTATTAGAAAAATTTTCACCATTATTTAAACATGAAATTTTTCAGTATAAAAGATTAAAGGTGAATTAAATAAAATGAACATTAAAAGCTTTTAACACATATTACAAAAATTTTTATTATGGTAGAACATTTTTAATGCGAAAAATTTTTTAGTTGTAAATAACAAAGTCAAATCACTTTCTGTGTTTTTTTCATGAAAATGGGAAATTTCATATTTTTGTGATGATAATCTCTAATTCGAATTAAAATCATAAATGAAAAGTTTTGGTGACTTTAGCCAAAATAATATTTTCTGGAAATAAAAATAAATTGTTTTTAAAAAATTTTTTCAATAATAATTATTTAAAAGATTATTACTTAATTTGTTATTTTTTCATAATCCTTAAATATTTTTTCTTCCATTAAAGTTTTATTTTAATTTAAATTTTTTTTTCTAATATTGAAAAAAAAATTTTTTTTTCATTTTATTTTGTTATTTCTATTTCTGGTATTTTAAATTAAACTTAATTGGATTATGTTTTGAAATAACAAATTTTCCCTCTTAGTTATAATATTTAAACATAAAGAAGGGATTTAAAACTGTGAATTGAAATTGTTGGAAAAAAAATTTGTTTGTTTTTCTTTTCTACTGAATGTATTTAAAAAAAAAAAAAAAATTGTTTTTGCTCTTTTCGTTTAATAATAATCTTGAAATTGCCAAATGTATATTTCAACTTTTCCCGGAAAATTCTCATGTATACGTAAATGTGTTTCCTTATACACTTGTACATACATGATGATATATTATCTGGTGTTAGTACCAGACACATATACGAGAAAATCAGTGTAAAAAAGAAAATTCCAATGTTTTCTGGCATATATACGAGTACCTATCGTAGATATTTTGCTGTGTTATCTTCATTTATATACATTTATTTATTTATTTTTTTTTAATTTTTCGTTTTCTATTTTCTTTTGTTTTTCGTGTTTTTTTTATTCTTCATTTTTATTTTTGTTCTAACTTTTGTAGCAGATTTACATCTTCGAGGCATATAATAAGATGAGATTTATTACTTCAACAGTCAGTATATTATGTATAAAAAGTTTTGATTTCTTTTATGAAATTTTTTTTTTTCTCTACATTTGCCTGTGTTAAAAGTTTAGTTTTATACGAGAAAACACAAATAAAATTTATGTACATATATGTATGTATATATGTAGAAAAGAAAAGTGTTTGTTATGTGTGGTGTTTATGATTGTTGTTTAGTGTATAAACAAATCAACATAACGCAAAATTCAAGCGCCTGAAACGACACTTTTTTCTACGTATGTACATATTATATAAACAACAAACAGAAAAATATACAACATATTTATGTATGTGTGCATGTACAATATATTATTTTCAATCCATTTTATTATGTTTATCAAACGAAAATAAAAAATTTTTTTATTTAGAAAAATTTATTTTATAGAAAGTTAGAGTGGACTCGTGAGATTTGAAAATTATTTTTAATATTTTATCAAAAACAAAATTTTGTATTTTTCTTACCTTTTTTGATAAATTAAATTTAAATATATATTTTATAGAATTAAACACAATGAAAATGAAATACTTCAAAAATGTTGATAATAATTTGAAAAATTTTGTTTATAGAAAATTTATATAAAATATGAAATACTAAAAATTATTTAAATGTATATAAAACAGCGTATATTAAATTTATACCCAATACATATAGACGTATGTATGTAGATATGTACATGCCTGGTATAAATCAAGTAACAAATAATTTATTTTTTAATTTGTAATGAATATCACAAATTAATTTATGGGTTGTACATAACATAGATTTGTTATACAAATGAAATTATATTTCCTTTCCAGCAAAACAAAGTATTTTTTTTTTTTTTTTTGTTTTTAAATTTTTAGATAAAAGAGAAAACTGTACTTGTATACAAAAGTTTTAAATATGTATATATAATGCTTTTAAACTCAAGAATTGTTTTTTATTCCCTTTATATTCTTTAAGTTTTCTTTTGTATTTTTTGTTTTTGTCAAATCTTCTTATCAGACTTTTCAAGTTTTCAAAGGACGATAAAAAAATAAAAAAAAAAAAAACATAAATTTTCCTTTAATTTATTTCTGAAAACATAAATTGAACAAAGATAAGAAAAAATGAAAAAAAGAAAGAAAATTAAAATAAATATTTATTGATCTTTTCATTTTTCAATAAAAAACATTTTTTTTTTCTTATTTCATTTGCCATATTAAAATGTCCTTTTTTTTATTGAGTAGGTATTTTATGAAAACATTTTTGTTTATTTAAATTTTCATTTTTATTTATTTATTCATTTATTTTGTTTTGTTGTTTTTTTATTTAGTTTTATTTTTTGTTCATTTGGTATAGACGCATGTTTACCTTTGAATAAAATGAACTTTTGTTTTCATAATTTGTGTGCTGATAAAGAAAATAAAAATATAATGTATGATATTTTTTGTTATTTAAATACAATATTGTAACAATATAATTTATAATAAGTAAGGGTGGCGTCGAAGAAATTGTTGTGAATGATGTGGATGAGATGGGAAAAATTCGTACAAAAAGGATGTTTGATTCTTAACCATTTTGTTATTTTGTATACACCTTAATTTTTCTTTTTATATGAAAGACTTATTTTACATTGTTTTTTTTTCTTCATTATTTGCTTTCAAACAATGTAATTTGTTTTGTTTTGCTTTGTTGTTAATGGAAAACAGTGTTACCAGACAAACTTAATCTTAATTTTAAAAAAATAAGTAGATGTTAAAAGACGTTATTTTTTATTGAATTTGCACTTTTGTCTCTATTAAATTTTTTTTCTGTTCTATTTTGTACTTAATACCTTTTATTATATATAGTACACACATATGTATGTATGTACATAATTGAATTTGATATTGCTTACAATTATTATTTTTATCCTTTTAAATTACAATATTCTGATAAAACTATACGAGTATATATTTTTTCATACAAGTTAAGAATTTGTAATTTGTTCTTTAATTTTTTATTTTCGAATTAACATATGTATGTATGAATGTCTATACAAAAATATACATAATGTAATAAATTTGATCTGAATATATTCTTTAAATGTTAAACCATTATTACACACTCTAATGAATTTGAAATTTCAATTTCAAAAGTGAAAAGAAAAAAAAAATATATAGAAGGAAAATAAAGGAAAATATCAAGCTATTTTATTTATAAAATTATACAGTAAATTAATTTTAATTGAAATTTTTCTCATATTAAACAAGAAAATGACAGTTATAATTTAAAAAGAAAATTTTTCATTAAATTCTTTATAAGAAAATAAAAGTTTTTCATTTAAATTAGGCAATAGAATTTTATTATTAAATATACAAAACTCAAATTATATATTACGTATACAATATAAAGTTGTGCTTCATTTTATATTGTGTATATGTAAATTTTCATAATTTTAGAGAGACAAAAAAAAAAAAAAGAAAATAAAAATCATTTAAATAAATATGTACATGAATTAGTCAAAATGTCAAAACATTTAATTTAATGATTATAATTTGTGTATCATTTTAAAAATATAATGAATGTGTCATCTATTATAGTCATATCGTATTCATACATCATTTTTTATGCTATTACCATTGTTATAATTTTTTGTGCCTTTTTTTTTTGCTTTTATTATATTTTCACACTCGATTATTTTGTTCGTTTATTCAAAAAAAAAAAAAAAAAAAAAAACACCGAGAAATGATTTTATATACAAAAAAGGCTTGATCAATAGTAACGAGTACAATATACAGTCTGATACAATGTAGTTGACATAACCGCAATATTAGTTCTTTTTTCCACATTTTAAGTGCGAAAAAATTGATTTTTCTTTTTTATGTTGCTTTTTTTACTGTTTATATTTTCCTATATATATACACAATATAATATAGTCATATTTAGCATGAAGTATTGCACTAACTTTTGTTTGAAAAATTGATTAGTTACGATACTTTAAACAAACCAATTTACAAAAAAAAAAAAAATATTTATTTATAATATCTCAAACACAAATACGAATTTATAGGTAAGTGTATAACCTGAATTATTATTGGTTATCATTTATTGATCTGTTAAATAAATAAAATTTCGATATAAATTTGCTCTGTTAAGTCATGAAAATGGTTTGAAATGACATTTTGTTTATTTATTTGATACTTTTTTCATTAAAAAAAAAAAAACATTTTTTATTAACTGTTTTTCGTATCTTTTTATTTTTATTTTTTTATTTATTTAAATAAATAAAGTGTATCAACTGTTTTGTCACTTTATTATTCAGATATAATAATATTTATTTAAATTTTAAAAACTTAATAAAATTTATTTTTTCCAAAATTTTCAAAAAAAAAAAAATGGTTGATTAAATAAAGCACATAGATAACATAAATACGAGTATTTACATAAATATCACGTATGTGGTACATATGTATGTATGTATGCTCTTATTTTATGTCGTGTTAAATAATATTTAACTGAAATATAAGAAAATTTAATCAAAATATTTTAAATAAAATTTGTTAAATTTTCTAATTTTATAAATTCATTTTAAATAGAAGCATTTCTAAAATTAAATAAAACCCAATAAAACATAAGATTTTATTATCTCCATATAGTAGGGAATTTTCTAATTGTATTACGTACTTATACATATGGATAAGTAAAATATATATAAAATTTTTGCTAAAATGCATAAAATATACACATTAAAATGAATATGTATACATATGTAACTGCAAAAGAAAAAAAGTTCAAAATGACTAATTTGTAAAGTTTGACCGGATGAAAAATAATAAATCCCAAAACGAAAGACATTTTTATTATACATACAAAATTTACATTTTATGCTGTTTAAAATGTTTTCATATTTGGTCCATTTGCTTTTACCATGTTGTTCATGTAAATATGCAAAAGTAGATGTGTTTGTGTCACGTTCAGATGTTCAAAAATATATGTATATATGATTGTGTTGATCAAAATATATATTATACAAAATTTTGTTTTAAATGCATAGACATACATGTATGTACATGTATATACATGTATGTGAATTTAATCTGTAATATGCATATACATATATACGTGATATTCATGTACATATATTTATGCAGCAGGATGTCCTAAAAACAAACATATTTTTTGCTTACAATTCAGATTGTTTCAAGTAAAAACCTTTAAAATTCATGGTTTCTTAGATGTAATTTTTTCTCAGAAAATTTTATTAATATCCAAAGAGATCAAGTCAAATTTAAATTTTACTGGAAAAGTTTATGTATCAGTTTTTATGTCTGCAGTTTTGAATTACAAGAAAAATAATATATCTTATGATCTTTTATTCTGAGGCATCCTGTATACATTTTTGTTTAATGTATAAACAAATTATAAATATGTAAATTTTTCATGTCACTGGAAAAGTTAGAAGAAAATGTATGTATGCACTTGTGTCTCAAAATTTATTTTCATTTACTTGGTAGTCGCAATAGTAATACTAACAGTAGATTTGATGCATTTTTATATATTATTCAAGATTAAATATTATATATTTTTGTATACAAGAAATTTAAGAGAATTTCATTTCATTTAACGATTTCACTATTTTACGTTTTATTTTTTACTTAAAAATAATTTTTATTTTTATTTTTGTTTTAAAGATAATCATGTCTAAGACAAGACAAGCATTTCTATTCATAGTGCATTTAGTATTATCCTTAGACATCTGAATATAGACATATCAAAAGGAAAATTAACCCAGTTTTACATTTTATAGTGAAATGAACATAATGACTATCGTATATTATTTATTTTTAAATAAGAAAATTCATTTTCTTGGAGTGGAAATTTTTTGATATTACGTGAGTTTCATAATGCATTTTTTATGGTCAATACATCACAAAAATGTAGCAGAAATAAAAAATTTTATTGTGAAATTTATCTTGTTATCCTATTTCTATTTAAAAAAAAAAAGCTAATATAAAAAAAGTAGCAAATTGTAAAGCAAAAAAACAAAAGTTTTTTTTTTGCACGTATATTTTCACAATGAATATATAAATATTAATATTTTGCTTATTTTCATGTATTCATACTTATTTAAATTCAATTTTACTGCATAATAACAAAATTGTTGTATTGATGTTATCATAAATATACAGTATAAGTGCAATATGACTAGCACGTACGATTCCTTTTTTAAAAGTGTGTACGTTAGTAAATATGAAGTGCACAGGATAATAATCGTACATAGAAAAAATTTTTTTATTTTTTATTATTTTTTTTTTTTCGTTTATACATGCATTTAGAAAAGGATACAATGTACATTAATAGAACATTATCATTTGATTGTGCATGTGTACATGCATTTTTATTTTATGCAAATTTTGATTAATTCAATGCAAATCATTTGAAGTTATAACACTAGATTGTGTCTAATTTCTTGCATAAATCACATGTGTGGTTATAAATGCATATACACATATGCAATTGTTACAGAAATATATAAATAAATGTAATATCAGTTTTATTCATCTTTTAAACTTTTTATATTGTAATTATTATTCTTTGTAAATGAAAATTTAGAATATATAATATTTTACTGCTCATATTACTTTGTGTAATATTCAAATAAAGTATACTAGTATATCGTGAATTTGCATGTTTTATCTAACTACATATTTATTGTACTGTACATTATGGAAGACTTTAATGAAGATTTTAATTTTTAATTGTCTAAAATTTAATTTAAATAATACAATGTATGTCCATCAAAAGATTGAAAAAAGAAAATGGAAAATTAAATGTAAAACACAATAAAAAAAAATCGTTTGAAAAATGAGAAAATTTATTTCTTGTTATTTTTCTTTTTATTTTTAAATGGAAAAAGAAAAACAAAAAATCACAATTTTATCAGGTATATGGTATGAGAGATAATTAAAATCATTTTGGAAAATGAATTTATTGGCAGATAAAAAAAGTACCATCATCTATATAAAAGATACATTTGTAGTTAAAACAATTTTCATTTTTTTTTAAGTTATTATTTTTTGTTTTTGTTGAATCGTCCACATACATACAAATATTTTTATCATTTGTATTTATTTTACGTTATATTTTATATTTTGTTTTAATGACAGGAAACCAATTAGGTTTCTTTTTGTGTCAATTTTTGTTTATTACGTTTTTATTTATTTTATTTTATTTTTAATCAATAATATTAAGGCTGAAAATAAAATTTTTACTTTTATTTTTTCATCATTTATGTGAAAATAAATAATATATATATAAAAAACAAACATGTCCGTACGCACGTACATGTACGTACCTATGTACATCCATACAAGTGAACACGTAGAAAAACGTCAACAAGATACAAAACTTTGTTAATATATTTCACATAAAATTCTTTTTACATGTCTAGTATCCAATATTATTACATTTTCTTTTTATTTAGAATAAATTTCATGTTGTGAATATACGTACCGATAGAAAAGCAAGTATACAATAAATTTTATATGTATTCATGTATAATAATAAAAATATATATGTATGTATGTATGTAATAGAGTAGCATCAGAAAAGTATATATTTATATAGTATACCTTATAAATAAACATGTACTGAACATAAATGTAGGTAGATACAATTGTGTACATGTTTATGTTATTACTTGCATGTTATATAAATGAGTGTCATTTTAGACCAAAATGAAAATTGGAAATTTTATTGTATACATATTTTCTTTTTACTTGTGTTTATTGTGAATTTGTAATCATACCTGCGCGTACGTATGTATGTAAAAAATGAATAAATTTTTATTTTACAAAATATGAAATATTTCTATCATATTTTTAGTTTTTTTTTTATATATTTTTAATACAGATTTTGTTTACTTACGTATTTCATCACATACACCTATAATGTATACCTTTGAATATGAAAATTTTATTTTAATTTTTTTATTGTTGAGAATAATGATATATAATTGAAATTTTGTTTATAACGTTTTATATTTATTTATTGCGAAACAAAAAAAAGTAATATTACATTCAAAGGAGTTCATGTAACGCACATGTAATATTTTGTGTGAATTATAATAATGAATTATATTTTTGTATTTATTCAGTCCAATTCGTAGAATTTCGTTTTTTGAAAATAAATTTTATTTCTGGGAAAAGGAAAATTAAATATGTATAGCACATACTAGAAAAAAAATGATATGTTATAACCACTTCAAAAGGAAATGAAAAATGAAAATATTTATAGGGATCAAAATTTAAACACAAAATTACCAAAAAATGTAAATAATTTTTTTTTATTATAAGAAAAAATTCTTCATGTTTACTTTTTTTTTATATATATTGAGTTTTTATAACAACACAAAAGTTGTTTTTTACTTAATTTTTTTAAGTGTTTATTAATTTTTTTTTTTGTTTAAATTTTATGTGTACATTTTTTTATTTTATTTTTATTTTTTTTACTGTTCATTTTTTATTTTTAATTTTACTGTCTTTATAATTTCATAATATTATATATATATATTTATATTATAAAGGAACACTACAACAGACAAACGTTTATAATATATGTATGTATATTGCGTTTAGTACACATGTACATACATCAATATAATTTTCATGTATATTACGCTATTATGCATGACTTTGAATGTAAATACATATTTTTTTTTTCTTTTTAACACATTACAATCGTTTAACACACATAATTACATTAAGATATACAATATATATATATATTTTATACTTACACATATAAATAAATGTACAATGTGTTCGATTAAATGAAGAAAGCACCTTTTTATTTGCATTTTTTAATAATTATAATTTTATAAATTTCATAATTTTGAGTTTAGTTTGCAATTACGTATGTATTGTGAAATATGTTTTTATTTTTATTTTTTATTTTTTTTTTTTTGTTATTTCTCTGTACATTTATAAATTTGACTAATACATTCTTAGAATTTTATTTAATTTTTTTTTTTTTAATTGAATAATAAATTGATGATTTATATAATGAATAATTTTTTTTTTCTTCTTAAATTCTAGTAGCAAGTTTTTAACTCCTTATATTCTTCTTTAACTTAAATTGAAATTCAAAAAATAATTTATAACTATGAAAACTGTTTAGGAATTTAACTTAAAAATTAAATTAATTTAAAAAAAAAAAACTTTAATTAATTTTTCTAATGAAATTTCGAAATAAAAACTAAAAACGTAGGAATATAATGTATCTACATGCAATCTAATTTATTATAATCTAATTTTTAGACATTTACTAGATATAACAGTTTTTTTTTATTTTTATATACATTTTGTTATTTTCATTTTAAACGGTTTATAATTGTATTCTTATATTTAATTTTATCTTTTAATGGAATAAATTTTACAAGCTTTCAAAATTTCTTCATATGTAACACATGTACACATACGTATGTATCGGGTTGTAAGTGCTTAATTTTGTTAGCATCTTACAATAATGTAATACAACTCATATTACCATTTGTTTTGCAATAATAATTGAAATAAATTACACAATTATGCAATGTACATTCTTATCTATGTATGTGTCTTTCATTATTATTTTTATCAAAAATATTTACTATAAAAATTTCAATTAAATACATACGTTCATATATTTAAAAAATAATTAAAATTCGAAATTAATAAATTCAAAAATGATAAATCAAATTAATATTGAGTAAACATTTCTAATTCAAATAGCGCGTATTTTAGTAAAAAAAACAAAAAATCGCTAATATATTTAGATAAATTCATACATACATACACATTTTATTAATTTTATTTAACTTGAGAAAAGTAGAAAATACAGACGTTTTAAATATAAAATATAAAAATTTATATAGAGCTATTTTATAGAGTATCTACAAAAAAACCTAAGGAATTTCAAATGAGTTTTGTATATTATACTTATTTTAATACTTTGTAAATGATCATTATACGAAAAGTTTATTGTGAGTAATAGAGGAAAAATTTAATTTTAACTCATTTTGTGTGGAATTAGAATTGAAGAGTTTAAATGTTCTGTCTATTGTTATACAAGATCACGTACAATACGTGATTATTAGACTTCGTTTCATTTTTGTTTCTTTGTTTTCCTTTTTATTATTTTATAATTAGAGTAGAAAGAGATCATTATTATTATGTAAAAAGATTGTTTGTTTTGTTTGTTTGTTTTTTCTATTGTTTTAATTTCACTAAATGAAATATAAAATTATATCGAAAATAAAACATGAAATTCAAAAATAATAAAATTTTATTTTACATAAAAAAAAAATGTATTTTTGTTATAGAATAAATAACTATAGGTATCATACGAAATAAATTAATAACATTAAGGTTTATGTTTTTTTTTTAATTTATGATCACAAAATTTTTTTTTTTTCGTCAAATAAGAAGACTTTAAATTTGAACAAATAACATTTAATATTTTTTTTTTAAAATTCCTTTTTCTATTTTTGCTTAATGTAATTTGGTGTAATATATTAAATAATACCTATACAAACATATGTATATATAAAAACGATTTATATAGTAATTATGTCCTTACTTTATATTTAATTCGCAGTTCATATACATTTAAAATTAAATTTATTTAATATCATAGCTACATAAGTATTATATGTATATGTGATTTTATTTCGTATTTAAATTTTATCCTAAATTAATTGGAAAAAAATGAAATTTTAGTTACCTTTTTGTATCATTGTTCTTTTTATTTCACGAAAATTTATTAATAAATTGCCATCTTTGTGAATCTAAACCGGAATTACAACGTTCTGCAGTTACACCATGTTCTTGTACATATCTACTATCCAAGCATATATTCATTTTAGAATGTTGTATAAATCCACCTTCTCTATATTTCCACATTTGATTTTCAGATTCATCACAGAATTTCATAACTACTTGTGAACCACGTGCAAACGTGACTAAAGTTAAACAAAGATCGTGATGTTTTATTTGTCCACGTTTTGTGATGCTCCATTCTTGATTTCCACCCGTATTATGACATTGATAAAGTCCTGGTAATAATAAAAAAAAAAATTATATATGTAAAAAAAAATAAATTAATGATTAATGTGAAAAACAAGATTAGAAAATTTTTGTATTATGCAAATATAAATATTATACAAAAAATAAAAATAATTTAATTTTAACTTTTACAAATAAAATGTAACAGATTGTAACTAAAACTTACCAACTGTACCATCAATTAAATGTCCAAGGGTATCAAGGCAATAATGTCCTTGACGTAATGATCCAAATTGTTGTTGTTCTGGTATTTGTAATTCTGGATAAACGTTTTCTAAATACCATTTAAATGGTTTACATTTCAATTTTTCACGTAATGCTAACCTGTCATCAATGCTACAACCGTGTTGAAAAGTTTTTTAAAAAACAAAAAATTATCATATTAAAATTTGAAAAATTCCCTACTTTATATTCATGACGACTTACTTTCCATATGCAATATTTTTAGCTAAAGGAACTGCAGCATAATAATATTGTTTGTATTCATCCATCCATACTTCAGCAGCACGTCTTGTATTTCTCGCAAAAACATTACCACTACCACCAGGGAATGTATAAGGATGTCTTTTTCTAAATACATGACCAACTCTACTACATGGAATTATTTCTAAACTGCCACCACATTGCCAAACACGAAAAGATATTTCTAAATTTTCACCACCCCATACATCCATTTTCATATCATATTTTCCTAATTTATTAAAATATGCTTTATTGATAACGAATAGACCACCAGCTATCATTGGTGTTCGTATTGCACTTGTTGGATCTTTTTGTCGTTCCATTCGTTCTGTTGGGCTTAAATATTCCCATTTAAATACTAAATTCCAATCGAAGCCACCACGTAAATCTGCTGATGCTCCAATATATTGAAAATTATCCATACTAATTACATCGATAACTGGGCATACAACACGTGTAGGATCTTCTGCAACTCTTTCAAGTAATGGTTCTAGCCAATTTTCATTACATTCAACATGACTATCTAAAAATGTTAAAACTTCTGCTGTAGCTGCATCAGCACCACGAACTCTTGAACGTACTAATCCTTCACGTTTATCATTTCGCATTACACGAACTTTATTAATTTTAGCCAATTCTAGACCATCTTCAGCTAAACAAGGCGAGTAATAAAAATAAAATTTACATGAATTGATTAATTTTGTATTATGTTTTCTTGTTTATATTCATGTTTCTTTTGGAAAGATATTTAAAAAAATAGGACACTTACGATGATCACTAAAATCGTCGACGAGAATAATTTCCTTAATTAAGTGTTCTGGACTACGATTAAGTACACTAATGAATGAAATATTATTGAAAAATAAACACATTAAATGAAAATGAACTAATTATGAAATAAAAAGGTTAAATTACATAATATATTATAAAAGTTAATTTTACCTAACAATTGTCCTAAGCAAAGTTGAACGTGCTTCATTGTGAAATGTTATAATTACACTTGTTGGTGGTAAATCTGTTTTCCATTTCTTTTGACGACACCTACAATGAATTCCAAACATACAAATATACGCATACATATACATAAATGCACGTAAATATAATTTTTAACAAACTAAAAATTTCAAATGCTATTTAAAGAGTTTCATAATGCTACGTATGTACGTATAAAAGAAATTTTAATGAAGATGTTATCAAGTTTTCTCTTTTGTTATCGTAAAAAAAAAGATGTGCAAGTAAAAAGGTATGACAAATTTTGGTTATAAAACAGAAAATTTTATGATATGAATTCAGACCATTTAACCATATTTTCCAGAACGAAATTTTATATACATATAAACATGCTTGCGTTTATTGATTTTTGTATGGAAAGTCAAACGTTAAAAGTACCAAACTGTATTTTCATTCAAAAAATTTTCTAAGTAATTTCTAACGTTTGTGATGTTCGTTTTATATGTTTATGTATACAATGATAGAATACAATCAGATTATTTTGACTTGGTTTGACACATTTTCACAATTAATTTATTGAATAATAAATTTGTTTTTCAATAGTGTCAATTTAAATGATTGAAGGTTATCAACAAACTGAAAATCATATTGTACAGGTATGCAAATTGTTTTAATCGTTCCTTCGTTTATTTTCATTGGATGTGTCGACATAATTCAATTGTAAAATTTGAAAAATGCTTTGAGAAATAAAATCATTTATTTTTTTTTCGCATGTTTTTTGTTTGACTATTACCATTCACTACAAATTACGTGATTTAAGGGAATTAACGTATAGGTGTAAATTATTTTGTTGGAATTAATTTGTACCATTAAAAAAATAAAATAAAATAATAACATAATAACATAGGGCTTGCATACATTCATCACACGTAAAAAAAAAATGTTCGTGAATATAAAATTTGAATTAATTTCTCTTTTTTTCTTTCATTTCACAAAGGTATGTATATATTGCATTTAACTTCCTGTAATTTTATTGTAATAGAACAATGACGAACAGTATACACACCTTATTGTACGTATAATATTATGAAAAGTTTCTTAAATTTTCTATTCAAACAATCTTTTGTTTTATTACGAAAAAAATTACATATGTATGACTTGAATCACATATATGTACATATGTATGTATGTTTAAAAGTATATAATATCATATACCACATATAGGCATTATTTTATATGAATTTTATATATTTCATTATCATTATCAAATAATGATGATATTATAATTCACACTTAATTCTAGTATTATTATTATTTTTCTTTTTTCTTTCTTCATTCAAATAATATACACACATGTGTACACTATTTGTACATTTGTTTGTATGATTCTTCAATGACTATTGTAGTTTCTTATTCATTTAAAGAAAATTACACTTTATTATATGGGGATATTTATAATATTATAAATGGTTAAGAAATGTGATATTATAACAATAATGTAAAAACCTTGAAAGTTTCACAGAATAAATTTCAAAAATAAAATATGTACATATATATAAACAATAAAATAAAAAAAAAGAAGAAAAGTGGAAGAAAAAAGAAAAACTTTTCATTTTTATTATTATGAAAATCTCTACAATTCATCTGTATACTATATATACATTTCTGTATGTAAAAAATATCTTTCATTTTATATTGTATCTTTTAACATATTATTATTTCTAGTATCTTTATTTATGTTAAAAATAAACATTCATAAAATAAAATACATAACATTATTCTTATCATCAGAAAATATAATAGTAAATTTGTGAATATCGTACACAAAATAATAATACATGTCATATTTACATACGTACATATATATGTGTATATGGAGATGGTAAATAAGAAATATAATGTATAGTCATATTATTATCATAGTTAAATGCATATGTGGCAACAAATATATAATAAAAATAATAATAGTGTTAAACCAAAACAAAAACACACGTAGATACATGTATATTTTATCGTGTATGTCTATTATATTCATATAGGTTGCAGGCATATGTAGATATTGTATGCTACTACATATGTTACAAATTTTCTATTCGAGATAAATTAAATATTTTTCCTTTATTATGACTCTACATTATTACTCATAATAACGGATATACGTTTTATCAGTATAGATGATCAATTTACACACTATATGTACCTATGTATGTACATATGTATTAATAATCATATGCATGTAGATATATTTTGTACAGATATGTAGATATATATGTAGACTGATATAAAATTATTACATAATATTTTGACCTATAATAAAAAAATAAATAAAAATTATAGATATATCTTTATTGTATAATCCTCGAGCTACAAAATATATGAACTATGTATGTACCTATACACGTATTTAATATTACATGTACATGATGTATGTATGTACATATAATTTGTGTAAACAAAATTTGAAATTTATAGGTATGTAGATGAAAAAGAATATATGTATAGTTCTGTACAAAGGATATGAAAATCTAAACTTATGTACATACATACAAAAGTGTACAATATGCATCATATCATAAGTATCTGATTAATTTTTTTGTTTTTTGTTTTTATTACTCGACACCATTTTCATATATTTATTTTCACACGAAACATTGAATTCAATGCAAAATATGTGAGTAATGTGCTATCTTCCCTACATGAATTACAGAGAAAAAAAAATGAAAAAATTGAAAATTATTTAAAAAAAAAAATAAAAGAGGTAAAAAAAAAATAAAAGAGGTAAAAAAAAAAATAAAAAGATAAAAAATTATAATTTACTATATTTTAATGTTTTATGCATATTATGCTATGTGAAGGTCATTCATTATGAATAAAACAAAACCAACAAAAGAGAAAAGGAAAAAAAAGTAAGTCTTTTATACATTTTTAATGAATCTCATAACCTATTCTTTATTATATTTCACATTTTATACATCAAAAAGAGAAGGAAAAAAGTTTTTTTTTTTGATTCTTGTACAAAATATCTAAAGCTAAATCATATATTACACACTTTGTACATATACGTCGATGATTTTATGTACTCATATTACTGGCATTTTATTTATTTTTTTTCCTGATTTTCTAAAAATCTTTTCAAGCCATTCATGCGTAAATTTTTTTTTAAACTTTGATGAATAAAATTTTGTTTACATGTGAACTCATACATACATTTATGTATATTATTTAAATATTTATAATCGAAATTAATGAGTGGGTGACTTTGTAAAGAATTCAAATTGTGTGGTTGAAATAAATAAAAAACAAAGACAATTCACACATAAACGGTTAAATTCAAAAAAATAAAATCGTGTAAGTGTGTGTAAAAGTTCATCATTTTGCTTTTTCCTTTTCCTTGACTTACGACCGATTTAGATATAAATTTGAAAATAATTACGATTTTTTTCATACTATCTTCTACATGTAATTTAAAATTTAAACAAAAAATATGTAATAATTGTAATAATCACATTTATAAGCGAAAGTGATGATGGTTTATTTCCTATTTTATAAACAGTAACATGAACGTAATTTAATGTAATTCATTTTACCATAAATTAAAAATCTATTGATGAAAGATGCGTATACCATATTCATGTACGAATATCATTAAAACATTTTTAACTTATGATGATGATACCACATATTTTTCTTTCTATAATATATAAATCTTTCTTCCTTCATATTTTCGTATTGTATTTAATTAAACTAGTTTTTTTTTTGTTTTGATCTTTTAAAAGTGAAAGGTAACATACATACATACATACATATTTAGTTATTTGTGGTACCATGGTACTTAAAACAAAATGTTAAAAAGTCACAGTATAAAATTATAAAGATACAAAACAGGTATATCATATTACATATCAAAATGATCATTGCAATTAAATGAAATGTATTTTATGAAAAAGGAAATCATCACGGAAATTAAAACACATAAATAACAATGCAAAATAAATTTCTGGAAAAACGAAAATAGAATTCATTTTTGTACAAAGTCACGCAGTTAAAAGATTATATGCAATGAAACAATAATTCAAATCTTAGATAAGTTTTAAAATACGATTGGTCTTAATGTTGAAAAGAGAAAAAAATGATATTCGATCTATTTTATATAACGTAACAGAAACACACGATATTCGTTCATTCAATTTCAATTTAAAATTTTATTTAAAAAAAAAAAAGGAACAAGAATAATGATGAAAAAAAAAAAAAAAAAAAATGTTTCCCTAAGGGAGTTACTTACATTTGATTTCTGGTATCTGGTATTTCACGATTACTTGGCAATGAATCACTTGCCTGTTGATTAAATCGATTTCTAACATATGGATCTTCACCTCGACGTAAACCACCTCTCTGTATATAACCAGCCTCATCGAAATAATCCCATGATATAACTGGTGATGTTTCTGGTATTAAGCCACCTATTCCAATATTACTTGCTAAACCACTTAATCCTAAACCACCGATACGTCCACCTCGATGTAAACTAGAGATTCCATCGTTTTCTACTCCAGAATTATGCTTTTGCAGTTGTTGTTGCTTTTGTATCCTTTTTGTATTCTCATTTTGAACAGATGATGTTGATGGTATTGCTTCATCTTGATATTGTTGTGCTGCTGTTGCGACCTCACGAAGACGTAAAGCACGATTTTCAATCTGAAAGTAGCAACAAATAAGTAAAAACAATAAATATAATTAGGTACCTACATAAATAAAAAAAAAAAATTAATAAATATTCGTTTTCAAATAATAAATTCATTTTTGTTTTTCATTTATTGAATTGCAGGCGTGTTAATTGCATTTCAACAATTTCGATTATTTTCGATTATTTTTGTACATATGAAATTCATTCATACAAAAATATTATTGGCATAATAAAATTTGGACACATTTTTAATAATGTTCATTCATTTTTAAAATTGAATTTTAAATAAAATCAAAAAAAAAAAAAATCTAAAAATGCATGAATTCATTTTGTATAAATTATTAATACTTATAGGTATATATTAGTAATTTATTATTTGAAAAATCATCGATGCGTGTGTGTATAGGTATATTCATTTGTTCAATACATTATGTCAAATAATAAAATTTTATATAGAGGTAAATTGATATGTTGTATGCATATTAAAATCATGCAATTTATTTGCACTTTATCTCTTTTATTAACAATAATGAAAATATATTAAAAATTTATTGAATTCCGTAAAATTAAAAATGAATGAAAAAGAAATTCAATAATTGGCTGTAAAAAAAAAATCTTTTTTTTTTTTTTTATTTAAATCTGCAAATTGTAGTAATGAAAGGAAATAAAAGACAAATGAAATTGCAAATAAAAAAATATTCACAGAGTAACGTTACTTTTCATTTTTTTTTGTTTTTTGTACAGAAAATATGTAGTGCATATAAAATTTTACATTGAATCGATTTTTGTAAATGAAAAAATTGCTGGAGTAATTATAGTGTATTTGTTTCTTTTTTTTTCTTTTAATAAAGATTTTTTTGTATTTTACATGGTAGCAATATACATATGTATGTATGTATGCTCGATGAAACCAATTAAAAAGTACAAATCAAATATACATTCATACATACAATAACGTAACGATACTTTTATAGTTGAGCAGATTATAACAGAAAAATTTCTATAATGGAATGAAAAAGAATTTATTGCACATCCATACATACCATACATGAATTTTATATTCCATAAAAACTAAACTAAATTGGAATTAAACATTTAATAACCATTAATAAATGGTTAATAATTATATCGTGTATACTGTATACTGTATATTGTTAAGTATACACACTATTATTATTTTAAGCTGAATGAATAGAAATTTACTTAAAATGAACAGGAGAAAACCATAAAATTTTGATCAGAATTTATGTTACAAACTAAATTTGGTCTGAAATAAAATTTGTAATTTTTATTAGACTGAAGCTCAAAAATTAAAATATTGTTTCAAAAAATACCAATCTGTTTTCAAATTATTGTATGAAAATAATCTAGTCATGCAGTTAGTGTACATATTTATATCCATACGTTCTAGATATAGGTAGGTACATATATTTAAACACACTATATGTAGATTTTTGTCATGTCAATAATTTAATTTAAAATATTATATGATATTATATTACACATGTGTTTACACATACATATACATACGTATACGTAAATATGTAATCTGGATACAAAAATTTGTATTCATATGGAATTTCAATAGCCCAAAGGATTGTGAATTTTGCAAAATTTATTTCATATTTAGCGTTAATTATTCTCAAATGATATTCCTATTCAATACAAAAATTATGTATTACATACACACAAAAAAGATAGCAAGTATACATACAAAAAAAAGGAGAAAAAATTAATTTTTTGTTTTTTCTTTTTCCAGTACTTAAATTTGTATTAAACACACATGAGGTCATAATTTAAAATTAAATTTTTTTTATCAAAATATGAAACCATCAAAATATAAAAAATCATACAACAAAAAATGAATATTTTTCCATTAAATTAAATTCATTTCAACCTACATAAATTAAAATTCTAATTAAATCGTCCATACCCTGGAAGCATGTTCGTTATTGTATTTTTATTTAAAAAAAAAATGAAAAAAAAAAATTATGTTTTATTCATTAGGTTTCATTTCAGTAATATTGATATGTACAGAACATTATTTTTGACCCTTGTCAAGAATTTGAAAAAATCAAGAAAAGGATAATAAAAAAAAAAAACACTACATAAAATATAAAAACAAAAATGTACCTTTATGAATGAATAATTTCAATAGCGGTTAGATTAGGGATCTAAAAATTCCATAGTTTACTCACATACACATCGTTATGTATTGTATGTGTTATTTACTAATTTTTCATAAATTTTGTACAAAAATATATTCCCTCAGATATTTAATATCTAGCGAATATGTGATAGGTATAATAATTTTATATGAAGAATTGATTTAAAGTTATCACATTTCAGTTACAGATTTTCACTTTAAAAATTTTTTTCTTTTTTTTTTTTGTAGTAGAATTATGCAGAACATATAAAGTAACATGATAATTTGTACAAAGAATGTTAAAAGTAATTTTAAACAATTTTTTACACTGTAATTTGAGTTGAAAGAATAAAAGAAAAACAAATTTTCTTATGCGTATATGATGATTATATAAATGAAAGAGTTCAAATGTAATAATATAGCTTTGATTTGTTAATATGAAACTTTAATCGTATATTCTTTATACATAACTATATGCGCTTTTATCACTGTGTAAATAATAAATATGTATTTAAAAAATGATTAATATCAAAAATGTCTAGACTTATAAACGATAAAAAGTTTCATTTCTTTTTTTTTTTTGTGTTAAATGAATAATAAATGAAACGAAAAAATAAAATTAGAAAG
The DNA here is from genome assembly GCA_963971155.1 of Anthrax anthrax. Taxonomy (NCBI): domain Eukaryota; kingdom Metazoa; phylum Arthropoda; class Insecta; order Diptera; family Bombyliidae; genus Anthrax; species Anthrax anthrax. The sequence continues at coordinate 29,121,958 of OZ020119.1, forward strand.
TGAATGTCATTATTTCTATTGATTTTATTTTATTTTTTTTTGTGGTTGTCTTCTTTGACTGAGTTCAGTTCAAAAGAAATTGTAACACGTATTTCAGTTTTGTATTAGTAACTTTGTATAACACAAAAAAAAAAAAAAAAAATCTTTTATGTTAAGGTTTTCGATAAATGTTTTTTGTTTCAGAAACATTGCCCAAAAAATAAATCAATTTGTTTTTTTTTTTTTTAAAAAGTAGTAATGAAATGTGAAACGATTTGAACTGTGTAATATTGAACAAATTAATTAAATGTGGGTGTAGATATGGGCATTTATTTTGTAAGAATTATTAACAGATGGATAGATTGGTTAATTGGTAATTTGATCAATCATTTAAAAGTTTCAAATTTTCGATTTGATAATAAATTTTAAATCGATCACAATATTGTAACAGTTTATTAAAAAAAAATATATATATCTCAATTTTCCAATTTATTTACTTTGATACACAATTTGTTTTTTTTTTTTTTTTTTTTTTTTTTTTTTAGTTATAAAGTTTTATGACTTTTGTATGTTACCATTAAAAACTTTTTATAGTAAATGTTATTTGAAGTTTTTTTTGTTTTTAAAAAGTATAAAAACAATACGAAGTTTTTAAGAGAAGTTAAAACAAATTTACCAGTTTAAAATTGTAATGGGTATACTGGGTGGTGTACACGTACTTTAGAGACACATTTTATTTGTTCAGTAATGTAAAGTACGTACATAACATATAAGAAACAAGCTAATAAAAACAAGAAATTGCTTCATTTTATTACTGTATGGTATTTTTATATGCACTTTAAAATTAAATTAATACCTACATAATTTTGTACTATTTTCAAATACCTATTATATATTGCTTTACAAGTAATAATATAGGTAATAACACAATCTTTTGCCATTCAGTAGCAAATGTAAAATTTAGAAAATCAATTTATTGATTTGATATGTATCATGAATTTTCCACATAATCATGATTGCACGTTCGATTAATGTTAAAATGATGTAAGATAAACGATTACGTTCAATTATGATATCAATACAATATTTGTATTTTCAACGTGTCATTCATCAAAATGAATAAAAAAAAATCTGAGATAATTATACCGTACATATATTTAAAACTGTTATTAATATCAATCATATTTTATATCTTAAATGTGTATTCACTTGTCATATAAAAGTGATTTACGTATCATGAGCAAAAGATATATCACAGTCAAAAATGATAATCAAAATATTAATAAACTTTTATTAAGAACTATATTGATGGATATGCAATATGTACCTACCTACACAAATACATATACGTACGTGTATATGTTCGATAGCCAGATATTATATTTTGATGGTAACGATATTTATGAATTTGTAGTGATTTATATATTCATGTATACGTTCATGTATAACATATCATTTCATATAAAATAGGATCTATCTATTATAATATGTGCATTATTTGTGGTTTTGAAGCCAACTGACAATGTATGAATTTATTTATTCATTTTTTTATTTATTTTATATTTTATCAATTTTATTAGAGAATTAATATTGACTATATGCCAATTATTCATTACTTATAGAAACACACATTATAATATATTAAGTAATGCGATGAATATAAATTTTGTATTATTGACCGAATTAACATAAACGTGTACCTATATCTTTTTGTGTACGTACAATTAATGTGACATTATATCTAGTAACCTATATTTTCATTTCCTATATAAGTACATAAAATACAAAAGTTACACCTATTTTACTTTTCATAGTTTTCATAATACAAATACGTAAATATGTTTTTGATGTTTTATTTAACGTGTACACCTACATACATGTTTTATTCATTTCATTTTCATTTAGGCAAAAAAAAAGAAGAAATTAAATTGCTTATTAAACGTATGTATACGTATTACGTACGCATGAAAATCATCTTTACTTCCTTATCATAAAAAGAATATTTATACATTTTGTTAACAAAGATATTTAAAAAAAAAAAAAAAACTGTTTCTAGTTCATCTTTTGAGCACGTGAATAATCACAAAATAAAGAGGAAAGAAAAAATGGCAATACAAAGTTGTACAAATTTACCTTTTTTTTACTTTATACATATCTTTGTGCGTATACGTATGTGAACGTACGTGCATGTATAAATGAATTTTATATATTTTTCTGTTGTAAATTTTTCTCGAACAAATATAAGTACTTACGTCTATATATGTACGCACACATATGTATACACATAAATAATTTAGACGGTAAATAGCAAAAATTTGTTTTAATGATAAGATGAGTAAGTATACAAGTCATGTACAAATTATGTATAAATAGCACAAAAAAAAAAAAAAAAACAAAAAAAAGAAAATGAAAATATTCATGGAATGTGTTATAATTAAGATACAAAAAAATAATATAATGATAAAAATGATTACGAAATTCATAATAAAATTTTCAATGAATGAGAAAAAATGTAAATAAAGTATTTTAGGAAGTATTTACTTATAAGTATATATATGTATCTCTGAGCTTGTGTACACATACAAATATAAGTTATATGTATACATATCTTGTTATCCATTAAAAATAAAAAAATATTTAATTTTTTATCTCATACATGACTTAATTAATTTTAAATTGTTTTACTTAAAAAAAAAAATGAATTAAGTTAAATCATGCTTATATTTAAGCTCTTGATAATTATATAAATCTAAAGTTAATATGATGAGGTAATGTAGACCATTCATTAAAGTATTAAATCAGGATTAAAAATATACTGAAAAGATATTTCATTAGTAATTAATACCATTCTTTCTTTTTGTTGAATTAAAGATTTAGCGCATTATTAAGACAGACATTCAATTTTCAACTCGTACAAAAAATTGAAAAAAATAAAATAAATTACTCAATTAACATTTGATCTGAAAATAGCTAAATAAATTAAATAATTTTTCTGATTCTATAATTAAAAAAAATTCAAATGAAAGCAATTGATAAAAATTTTTTTTTAATATACCTACTAACAAATATACTGTAAACAATATACGTATTTGTTGTTGACCATAAATCCAAAAAGGAAAGAAAATAAATTTGTTTATTATTTTTTAAAAAAGTTCAATAAAAAAAATGTCCAAAAAAACAAACTTTGGCATATCCTTATAAATCAGGATTTTTAGCATCATCAATAAATAAATGCACGCGTCCATTTAATCTGTTACATATAGAGTGTAGGAGTGATTTAAGGATTTTTAGTAAACAACACATTTTTTTTTTTTTTTTTTTTTTCATAAATTTTTCATTTTCGTGTCATTTTGTGTTATTTTATTTTTATATTTTTACATTTTTAAACAAAAATATAATCAAGTGAAATTGTATATGGATAAATTTATTTTAATGCCATTCACGTATTATACATACGTAAATGAAATTTCTTTGATTTTTAATTATGTACATTATTCACATGCAAATAAAGACAAAAAAGTTATTTTTGCTAACTTTTTCGGACATTATTAAATTATTTAAAGTCATTTAATATCCAGTACATAATGTCAAGACTGATTTTTTTTTTCATGCAAAAGACAAAATACCACAAAGAAATCATTAATAATGAACAAAATGTATAAAAAATACACCAAAAAAAAAAAAAAAACAGAAATATTTGAAAGTATACAAAAGTTAAGGTTAAATAGTTATTTTTATTTTATATTAATTGTGTACACTTTGTATGTATGCAGAAAACAATTGGAGCGTAAACTATGTTTGAATAGTAAATTAATTGTTTTATATTTTCACGTAAATTGGGTCATATCTTCACAAAATTTATAATATATATACATATATATTTTCTCATCATATTATATTTAATTATTTATGAGCCATGTGATACATGGTGACTATTAAAATTCAGTATATGTGTTTCAAGACTATTAAAATAGTTTATTTGAAAACATGACAAATTTTTTTTTTAATTTTTCTTTGAAAAAAAAACATTAAATTATTATTTGAATAGATAAAAAAAAACTATCTCATTACCTTTGTCCAAACGATGACAAATTTAACCAAATGAGACTAAATTTATAACCGCTGGACCGAACAATATTCATCACTATGTATTTTGTTGATATCACTTTCATCATAAATTCTTTTTTCTTTTTATTACATGCATAAATAACAGTAATACTAGCAAAAAAAAAAGAAAAAGAAAAAAGAAAAACAACAAAAATAAACCTAAAAATGATGTAGTATGGAAATTTAAATCACATTACAAAAATTTCACTTTCGAATACAATAGAGTAAAAATGAAAGCAATACAAAAAAAAAAAACAACTTGAATCTTTTTATAACAAATCTACCAAAAAGGTAAAAAAAAAAAAAACGGTTACTTTTTTTTATCTCTCATATCTATATTGGATGTTGTAACAATCTCATGTGTATACATCGTTAAATGCATAATATGTCGGATTCATGTACCAGATTACGTTATGTAAATTTTCATATGCAAAACGATATTTCGTTTTTTATTATTATTTTTTGTAAATATACGTGATTATGATTTTGCTACCGATATGCACTTTATTATCACATTTCAGATTATTATTATTTCGATATCAAATATTTCGATATAAATTATTAAAATTTTTAATTTCCGGTAAAAGGGATCACACGAAAATGCATTTCATATAATTTTATATGGCAAAAAAAAAAAAAAAACAAAAAAAAAGAATTAATATAGTTACCGGCTTTTCTTTTAAAGTTTTTTTTTTTTCATTTCAGATATACTAAGCATCACATAATGTGAACAAACCATGAATTAATTTTTATTTCTCAATTTTTCAGAAAATTAAATGCACATTATGCAAAAGTTATTTCCATTATAAAAATAATATTTTATAACGTTTAAAATGTTTTCATTTATTTTTCAAGATCTTGAGCTTTTAGTTTATCAATTAATTCTTCTAATAATACACATAATTGTAGCAATTATTTCAAATTCTTTCTGTACATTTTAAGTTTTCTGAATAAAAGATATGTATTTTTTTCTCACAGTCTAGACAAGCATTTTTTGTTTTCCTTTTGATAACTCAAAGTCAATGTTTTTTTTTTTTTTTTTTTTAAATAGTTTTAATTCAATATCGTTATCTTTTATTTTTAACTCAGTATCATTAGTAATTTAAATCGTTGTTACTAAATATAAATAATCGTTTTCTATTACGTAAAAAACGAAAAAAAAAAAAAAACAAAACGGACAAACAAAAACAATTCCAAACATTTAATGCTCACTACTTGATGACCATTTTAGTACTTGAAATAGTACAATCAAAATGACTCAATTATTATAACAAAAAATATTACAAAATAGAAAGTCACGTTATCATTTAAAGTGTTTGTAATGGGAATTAAGACAACAACAAAAAAATTATACAAAATTAAATGAAAGACTAAATAATGGTAAGGTTTACACGTGATTTAGATAATAGCTAAATTCTATTTGTTTTGTTCATAATCACAATGTAAGTACACACATATAGATCTTCTTTTATATCCATGTACATTTTTATATACATGTACATTATGAGTTCATACATACATACATATATAAATGAACTGGTACGAATCGTACGTACGTATATAATATTTCTATGATGAGCATATAATATATTATGGACAATAGAATGTGTGCAGTATAAGAAATACATTTATGCGTTTTTATTATTCACATATATTTGAGTACAATACAGAATAAAATAATTCTTTAACGTTATGTGCATGGATACGATGAAAAAAATCTTTTGTTCAAATCACACCCAGTATCCCTTTGAAAAATAATGGTAGATACCCTATATTTGTAGAAAATTGCTGAAATTAAAATGGATAATCGTAAGCACAAAAAAAAACAGTAGGAATAAAAGAAAATAAAATTGGCTATTGTTTATAGTGTAAATTGCATACAGAATCTTTAATGCATAAATTCTTTTTTATATTTTTAATTCTTGTGTATAATGCACCCACACAATGCATAAATTAGAATAAGAGGGTAAAAAAAGGAAAATTTATTACCTATTGAATTTCAAAAACTATACCAAAATGAATTTATTTATATGTGTATATTTATGTAATGATAAAATCAGTTTATAAACTTTCAATTTTTTTTTTATTTACTTTTTCTTTCAAAAATCCATTTTTGAACCTCCCACGTACATAATTCATACTTTGAATGGAAATGAATTTTGTTGTTGTTGTTGTTGTTGTGATTTTAAACTATGATAGTTGTAATTAATAAAAAATAGCTCTTTTTTAGCTATCAATTTCATAGAAAAATTTATTTGTGTACAAAATTAATAGTTTATTAAACTTATTAATATGTATAAATTCATATAACATATACATATGTATATATGCATATACATATGTACATATGCATATACATATGCATATACATATGTATATAAAAAATATTCAAAAATACAATGTACATAAAATATTACTTTGCCAATTGAAATTATTAATGTTTATTAGTCTGTGTTAAAGAAAATAGAAAAACTGCAAAACATAAAATTGAAAGTGAAAAGTAACAGCGACCATTGCAATAATAACAATATATGTAAATACAATAGGCAGACTTATAGTAGTATTAGATAGTAGTATCAGTTAAATTGTAATTTATACTGTATATACAATTTTTTATTATTTTGGAGTTCAATGGAATTATAAATTAATATCAAAATTTTCCATTTGAATAGAATATTATTGGTGTTGTTTGTTGTTATATTTTGAATTTCTATAGTTTATGCTGTTATAACATGGAGACAATCAAATATTTTAGATAAACAGCTTATGGTACAGATACATATATAAACTAAATATCTTTATATTTAATTGTGTGTTGTATAATATACACATGAATATAGTATGCATGCATGATAAAATATAAACAATTGCGAATTTTTACAATTTCAAGTTGTATAGTCTTACATACATACATATGTATGGTATGTATGTATTGTATAAATTTTCTCGTTTGTATATCGGTCGGTACCTTAATGAAGGCGACAATCTGACGGAACGTTTAATCAAGTTTAATTTAACATGGAATGCTTTTCTTTGTACAATGCAATTGAACATGAAAATGCGTTTATTTAGTATCTACATATGTGATATAATGTAAGCTAATATGAATTATTTTCAAAGTGCATTTACTTTCAATAATGTCTTCTGGTTTTGGTGTAGGTACTTATATATGTATGATATAATTCGAACGAGTTTCCAAAAAGAGTTATCATGAATTGCCATAAAAGAACTAAAAATTTAACATGTAGTACTTTCACTATCATACAAGAAAATTTTTGATTTATTTTAATCTAAGCAGTTTTTCCTAAATTCGTACGTACACACATATGTACATATATAAAAATTTTATTACATTGAAACATAAAAGTTTTTATGTTTTTAATGCTATACTATTATCCAAAGTTCATACATATGGTGTAGAAATTATGTTTATGAGTCATTATATGAAAATGATATAAGAAAAATAAGCCCAAATGGGGGAAAAATGTTACTAGTAAATAAGAAAAAAAATTATTGAACGCATATGGTAAGCACAGCACGTATTTGATGCCTAATTGAACACATAATCACACATATGTAGTTGTGTTTTGACTGCAGACATTTTGTCTGCAATAAAATTTCAAAATACCAAAAATTATTAATGTCATTTGATAAAAATAAAACTTCAAAAAAAAAAAAAAAAAAAAAAAAAAACGAACATAAAATAAATTGTTTTTCACTTAAAAACACTTACTGTATACACACATTTGTTTTATATGAATTCCAAACATTTTCTGTTTGAACATATGGCAAAAATATGTGAATAAAAAACGGATGTGGAACTAATACAACAAATTTATTTTAATTTAATCATCTGTTTTTAAATAGATTTACTTTGTATAATTGTTACATATTATGTACTTATGTAGGGAGGCCCAAAAATTATCAGCCCAATATGAGTACATTTCAAAAAAAATTTTGTGGGATAAATTTGACACTGAGATGGAGAAGGGATTATCAAATCGACATTGATATTACATTAGTACATATAATTACAATATTCGAGTACTAACGATTGAACTGTACGTACGTCATACTCCTTTCTAACTATGTACAAGTATCTATCATAAAAGTTGTTTTTCTAAATCAGAACCAATATCATATACTAGGCCAAGAACTTTTGGACCTTACAATGTATTAAAACATATTCCCATGTACTGGTGTGAATCGGAAATTAAAAATTTTCAAATAAATCAAATAACATTATCCAGACATTAAATTTTTAAATTGGATAATGATATGCATATTAAATAAATCATGAGATACATACACATGCGGTTTTACCAAAATTATTCATCAATTTAAATAAAAAAAAAAAAAAAAAAAAATTGAATTAAATTAAATTATGTATGTTTTATGATCATTTTGTTTTAATATTTTATTTACATTTACCAATTTTAATTAGGTTTTCTATTAATATAATGAAACGATATGATCTCATCTAACACATATACAATTCATATACGTACTTATATAACTCATAATGTATATAGAAAATAAATAATTTCTAAAAAAAAAAAAAAAAAAATACAAATACATACATTGTCAACGTTTTATTATAAACAAAAATTCCAAAAATATAGTAATGTTATTTATTTAAAATTTTAATTTAAATCAAATACGTAAATGTACACATACTATAAATATGAATCTATGGGTGTATCTAAATTCTAAACAAAGTACGAGTACATTATCTATTATTTAAATGTAAATTAAATTTCAAAATAGTACATAAATACACAATGAAAATTTATACATATAACTAATTTTAACCTTGAAGATAATAATCATTGATGAATTTTAATTAAATTTAAATAAATATAAAACTATGTAAATGTAGATTATAAAAGAAAGCAAATTGACTAGAAAATTAATTTTATTGTGTTTATATGATTATGATATAATTATTGAATGATTTAAAACTAGTTATTTTCATTTAATAATCATCTTAAACACATAAACATTTTGTTTTAAATTAAAAATAATTAATAAAGAAAAATTTTTCTAAACAATCATTTCTAAAATTAATTAATAATTTCAAATATATTTTCAAGGTAAATTTATTTAATGTTATTGAACTAGAAAATTTTTTATGTTTTCTTTTCTTATTTTCTATTTAAAAGATACCATATAAGAAGAAAATGTGTACATGAAAAACTGATTACAAGTAAAGACGAAATGTATTATAAAGAATTATTTATGTACACGCGTTATTTTCATTATAAGCACAAAATGTAAATGTACGTACATTATACACATTTCCAAACAATTCTAAATGAACTTGTTATAATTAGCATAAAGTTTAATTTATATTATTACTGACACATGTCTCGTATTTGTATCTCATACCATCATTTACAAGAATATAATTATCAAGAAAAAATTAGTTTCACTGATAATGCAGTTAGCAGATAAGATTACAATCAAATTAAAAAGATGTTTTATCAATGTTGTTGTCGTTGCTTTTACTTCTTTATTTTATTTTATTTTTTTATTTATATGTTGGATTTATCATATTAAAAAGAGTCGTATTGAAAAAAGAAAAATTACCAAAAATAATTACAGAAAAAAAAATGAAAAATGAAAAATATTTATATGTATCTACAATATATAATGTATAGTATAGCATGTACAAAAATATTGCATGTGATTTATTTAAGATGATGAGAATTTTTTAAAATTTATTCACTGAAGAAAATAGATTTACAAAACATTAAAGAGAAAAATAACTCATACCTTTTAGATAAAAAAAATTATATTTAGGAAAAAATTTCTATTTTTTTTTTTTTTAATTTTATTTGAAAAATAAATGCCATATAACATCTGAATCTGAATTGAATGAAAAATGTTTATATCAAGATGAGACAATGTAGAAAATATTCATTCCATTTAGTTTTTGTCCCCTTTTGAATAGATAGAAAAAAAAAAACATTTTTTTTCCAATCTGATCATCTATTTTTATTTTGTGTTATTGGGCTTCATATTGAAAGTAAAATCAAATTTGGTGAAAAACAAAAAATTTTTCAAGAAAACTCTATACAATAAAATAAAATTGTCAAATCGAAAATTGGTGTTAAAGTATGAAAATGCGTCAAGAAAAATAAAATGAAAAAAAAAAAACGATATCGAACAAAAAAACTTTCGAAACACGTTTTTTCAAAAAGAAATTCATGATAAATAAAAGACATTGAATAGAATAAAAGACGATTCAATTCTTGTCTCAAATAAAAAATTTCAAAAGAAAAAAAAAATTTGTAACAGAAAGAAGACATAAAGGTCTGATTAAAAAATTTTTCAGATTTCTTTTTTTCCTTTTTTTTTCTCGTTGGACTTTTTATGAAATCTTTTTGTAACAAAATAAAAAAAAAAAAATATTACAGGAAAATTAGATTTACCTTAATCCAAATCAAAATGCACAAACATCTGAATTACAATGTACACAGATAAAGTAATAAAAGAAATATTTTAGTATATTTTCAATCGTTTTTGATATAGGATTTTTTATTTTCTTTGTAGCGTTTATGTGTATACTTTGAAAAATTTTCTTTTTATTTGCATACTGTATTTCAGTAAGGACATTTATTTTGTAATTCCGATTGTAAGATAGGAAAGCATTTTATATGTAGTATTTTTTGCATTATTTTTTTTTTTAAATCAAAATTTAAAGCAAATAAAATGCAAAAAAATTTTATATTTTATATTTTTCAACTTTGATGATTAATGAGTTGGAAAATTGAAAATTTCATTTATTTCTTAATGTATATATATATACTTAAATTTTTTCATTTCATTTACTTGACTATAAATGGTACTTAAACTATTTATAATATTTGCATACATCACATAAAACTCTAACATGAAAATATTTCACAAGGATAATAAGGACTTGAGTGGGTAATTGATAAAAGTAAAATATGTACATATGTTTTTGCATAATATTGTAAAACTGATAAATGACATAATATTGATGTACATATGTATGTATATATTTTTTTTCTTTGTTTTCTTCTTGCAAAAAAAACCAAAAATAGAAGTTAGTATATTGATCAGTTATTTATCCTATTTTTGTACATTGTGATTTGTGATAGAATCTGTCAGTATATGGAAACGATTGCTATAAATCGAAATTTTTTCCCAATTACATAATAATGACATTTATATGGGCACCTAATTAGAGACATAGGAGTGTAGGAGTTAAAAAAAAAAAAAAACTAAAAATATTGAATATTCATATTTTTTTCTAGCATTTCAATATGTAATACAATATGTAGATTTGTATTTCTGGTATATATATATAAAATTTATCATATAATTGTTAGATGAAACAAAGTTCCAGATAATATGCCTATATATATTACAAATTCATACATAATATGAAATTTCATAAAAGAGTGTTTTTTGTATGTAACAGTGATATTTTAACAACAGGTGTGTTGAAATTTGATCATCTCTTCATCGTGACATAAAGCCATGAATAAAATCAAGGTAAAATGATTATATAAAATAAATATCATATTAAGTTGAATTTTGAATTATTAAATGGTTTTGCTTTTTTTAACTGATGCTTGCACTTACGTTATAAAAGATGAAACAGACAATATGAAGAGTAGAAATAATTTTTTATAATGTGTTTGTAATTCGATATTTCCATATTTCTTCAAGTTGTAACTTAAAAATAAACATATTAAAAAAATAAATAGAAAAAAAAAATTGAAGTGCATTTTATTTTCTCTTGTTATTTTTAATAAAGTAATATTCGACCAGAAACATGTAATAATGTATGAAAATTCGTATTAAAAATTTATTAAAAAGTGAGTGGAATGTATTTAAAGATTACGTTATATCTGTAGGCTATATTTAATTTTTCATAACCATAAATACAATTCACATGGAATTTTTGAAAATTTTCTTTCACGTGCAATTTAAATTTTCAATTTATGTTTTCGTACTAATAAAAAAAAAAAAATTAAATAAGAAAAAAAAAACATGAAAATATTCTTGTGACATTCACGATTTGCGAATCAGAGTTTATTGTACACACACATATACATATGTACGTATGTGTTTTTACGTATGCAATATATATAGTATTGCTAAATAACTTGCGAAAAACCAGTTTAAATCCCAATGTAACAGTCTGTACGTGTTCACATAAATTTTTTCACTTTTTTTTCATGTTAATAACTGGTTTGGAATGTTGTACAATTGATTTCAGTTTCATTTTTTGTTAATTTCAAGAAGATGCGCAAAAATAACAAAACTATATGGATGATCAAGGGGAGAGTTGATCTTTTGCAAAAAAACAGTTTTCATCTTTTTATTTTTATCGTTTTAGTTAAAAGATGTTATTCACATGGTTATTAAAAGTTATTGCTTTAATTTTCATTTTTTTTTTAAATTTTATAATAAATTTGACATTGAAAATTGTTTAAAAGTTTTAAAATTTTTCAAAACATTTTCAGCAAAAGCAATTTATTCGGAATAAACACTGTGTAGGTATACCTACTTAAAAAAAAAAAATAAATTCGAATTTTTTAAAAATAAAATTTTCTTCCTAAAGTAGTATTGCTGGAATAAATTTTCCTACACGATAAATACTGTTCAACTTCTGGATTTTATCATTATATATATTTTCTTATATAAATTTTATTTTCTCGTTATATTCTCAATTGAAAGATAATAAAATTTCGATTTCATTTATGGATGTCGGAGTAAAGTAAAGAATTCACAAACAACTTTTTTTATATTTGTATCACATTTTAATTAGGACATAAAATTTATTTTATGTTTACACAAGCTTATAAGCTAATAAAATTAAATGTTATGTAACCCGATAACCCGATTCCGGTATAAATGTTTGTATAGATATACCTTTATGTATATATAATTAATTAATGAATTCAATATGTACAAATAATTAAATTCCTGTAAATTGTTGAAGAAGAAACAATGAAATAGACATAATAATGTTGTGTAGAAAACATGTAAAATTTTAATGCATTTTTATAGTCATTTTAACCAGAAAACACAAATGAACATTGTTTTTGAATAAAAGTTGCAATATTAGTACCACATACAGAAAAGGTATAAAGGATAGTAAAAGGAGAAAAGATATTTAAACTTAAACCAATCTATACACGCATATATTCGTTCATGTTATATTTGCGTGTATGTATAAAACATATTGTATACACATTTGTAAAACATACAAAATTGAAAAAAAAAAAAAAAAAATTTATAAACTCAGTTTGAATTTCTTTTTTAATTAAATTATAAACATAAAATGTGATGAAAGAAAGTTGAGTTGAAAAATAAAAATAAAACGTTAAGTAGCAAAAAAAAAATTTTTTTAATTAATATAAATGCGTATTTAGTTAAACATAATTGTATGTACCTACATAGCCTAGAATACGATTTAAAAAAAATAAAATAAAAATAGATAAAATTAAAAAATTACAATTTAAGATATATAAAAACTTCCTTGAAATTTTTTTGAACTTATGTAGAAGAAAGGATTTTTTTTATTTCTTTGAAATAAGTATTAGATCCTTTTTTTTAAAAAAAATGTTTTTTTCATGTAATAAAGTGCGAGAAGATAAAAAAATCCTTTGAAGTTTGTAAAAAGGTTGAAAGGTTTTCAAAAGAAATGTTTAACGGCTTCACCTATTGTACGTCTTAAAATGAGAAAAGCGCAAAAGAAAAAAATTTTTTCTTCCTTTTCCTCATATTTCATGGACGAATTATTTTATTTTTGATATTCCTGTATTTTACGTACATATAAGCATTTCGAAATTTTTCATATTCTTTTTCATTTTAATATTTTAACTAGAATTTTTTCTACAATATAAAGAAAATGACATTATCTATATATATGAGTCGTTGAAGTATAAATTTATTACGCCATGGTATTCGTATTAAAATATAATTAAAATTTTTTTAATGAAAATATCTTTTGAAGAAATCTTGTATATATATGGCTTTAATAATAATTGAATAAAAAAAAATTTTGTTAAATAAAAGAAAAGCATAAAAATATTAATATCATAAAAGAAAAAGGAAAATTTCTTATTTCAATTCATGCTGAGAAAAATTAAGAAGGTAAAGTAAAAGTGAAATTAAATAAAAATTTAGTTATGAATAATTAATTTCCTTTGATTGAAATTAATAAAAAAATTTATTGTATTTTTTTTTTTTTTTAATTTGATTTATTGTAAATTTGAAATAAAATATAATTAGTGCACGGTTTTAAACAGTTAAATGTATTTAAACGTGTGTCTGTCTGTTTTTCATTACAATGAAAATTCAGGTAAATTGAAATTTAAAATTTTCAATTAAATTTTTTTGTTTTTATAATCAACATAAATAATTTTTTCGTATTTTTAGGTTTTTATATTTTAAATTATTCTTACCTTTCCATTACTATTTTGAAAATAGTAAACCATAAAAAACATCCATATAATGGAAACGAAAATAATTAATTTAACATTGCGTCGCATTTTGCACAATAAATTAATTGATATTTAATAATTAAATAACCAAAATAATCATTAAAATATATTTTAAAAAAATTTAAAAATTTTCTTTTTAAAATGATATAAACACTAGAATAAATTTGAATTTAATTTTTATTTAATTATACTATTTAATAAGATTTTATTTATGCAATAATATGTATTTAAAATTTCATAAATATGTTTTATAATAATCACTGGCTGTGTTGTATAGAATTTTGATTAGAATTTTTCAATAATAAAATTATTATTTTTTAAATTTTTTGTCGATATTAATTTTTCCTTTTAAAGTATAATTTAAAAATAAAAATAAAAAAATTATAAAACTTCTAAGTACATTGCATAATCACAGATTGTAATTTGAATATTAGTATTTTTCCGAGACTATATATATTTTTTTAAATTAATTATTTTTCATTTTTGAGCCATGACATAAACGTTACACATTTAGTAAATTATGTTTTTTATTTAAATTGAACACTTTAATTAACTTAATTTAAAAATTTTGAAAATTGAAATTTTTTTTTCAATTTTTTTTCAATAATTATTTACATTATTTTAAATTTAACAAACTTGTTGACTTTTTAAAAATTTTAAAACATATGTATTTGTTCTATTTGTTTTTGAATTGTTATTCAGATATTGAACTATTATCAATAAACATCTGTTTCAATTTTCTTCTTCTTCTTTTTTTTTTGAAATTTTAATAAAAACTAATAATTTATTCACTTGAAACCGAAATGTATGAAAAAAAAAAATATTTTATATTGTGTACACAGCGATCATGATCTAAGAAATTGAATTTGCAGAAAGCAACTGAATTATACTATAAAAAGTCGTATATTAAAGATGTGCAAAATACCACTTTTTTTGTTTCTTACAATTTTAATTCAAAGAAATAATCGTAAATAAATATAATTCACTGGAAATCACTTGGCCATGAAGTTTATGTTAATAATACTTAAATTGCATATTGTAATATTGTGGTTTTTGGCCCCCTCACATTTTACACAATATACAAAAGTATGTACACTATAGGAATGTATATATTAAATAAGAGACGTCAACATATCTATAATAATCGTACACAATTAGTAATAAAAACACACCTGAGCCAGTTAAAAAGCTCAGGTATATCCACCGAACATGCGATGATAACGTTTTAAACGATAGGTATCGTCGACTTCATACTACTGGAGCATTTTATAATGTTACAGTTTGATTTTACTGATTTTAAAAATTATAACGATATAAAAATGTATAACACATATTATTATACATAAACACAAATATTTATAAATTTATATATATGAGTATATGTGAATTTTAAGTATGTTTATTAGGTATTTGGAAAGATATGAGTAGTACAGTTAACTAATGTGCGTGTAGAAAATGTGTAGGTATATTTGTAAAATTTCTTCAGACAATGAAACATATATTCATACATACGTACATATAAGTATTTTTAATTTTAAACATAAGAGTCAAAAGATTTAAAAAGATATTCACTGAGAAAACTTGAAGAAAGCTTGTTCAGTATTTAAATAAAGAGTTTAAATGTATAGTGGGTACGATATAACGTCCAATATGTAGTAAAAGTATCTTTTAATTTCTGTTTATTAGGAGCTTCTTACCTCTTAAGTGTAGATTTGTAGGTAGGTACTAGGTATATCTTATTTTAAATGGCGCCAAAAATTTTATAACATTAAAATTGAATTGAGTAAATTAAAGTTAGTTTGAAAGAAACTCATACAAAAATAGAAGAGAAAATTAATATTAAATACTTGAATGTATTGTTTTCAAAATTTTGTTTTTACTCGATATACGTATATGTTATGTACATATGTACCTACCTACCTACTCAATTCGTTTGGAAAATTTTTATGAAAAATAAATTTTATTTTATTCATGAAAATGTGAGCAAAAACATGTATGAGAAAAACTCGAACTTTCAAAAGAGAAAATTTCAATTAGAATTGCCAGATATGTTTTTCACACATTGAGAGTAGGTGTATTAATTTTGTTTATAAATTTTCGTATATTTCGTGATTAATTCAAGAACAAACTGTTTTTAATAAAATAGAACAAAAATATGTATAATTGGAAGAAAATTTTAATTTTCCAAATAATGAATGGTTTAGAGTTTAAAAATGCTTTTAAATTTAAGTGCTGTTATTTTTTTGCTCAAAAATTAAGGTTTTTAGGTCATGATATCTTTATAATTTTAAACATAAACTAAAATGGCAATAAATTTTGGAATATATACTAGGTATTGTCCAAGTCATAATCCTCGAAAATATAAACTGTTGGTATATAAATGTTTTTGGAAATATTTTTTGTGTTTATATTATTGCACATGAACTACCTATAAAAGTAAATATATGTACCTATGTATGATGAACCAACAAAACCAAAACATTTTCACATGTAATATGACGTCAAAATCGATTTTTTTGTCGTCAACATTCTATCGTTCAATAATCACATGGTGATTTATTACTATCATATTTTTATGTACATACATATATTAACTTTCACTAAACATATCTGTACATAATTTTTTTCACAAATTATTTCAATTTAGAATTTTCTTTTTATTTTTTATTTTTAAATTAAACAATCATTTATTTTTTTGTATTTACACTTAATTACATTGCGGAATGTCATAATTTTAATATACATATACAGCGCACATGTTTCTTTTCAATAAATATGAAAAATCGTTATTTCATGGCGCCGCATAAAATTTAATTTTTTCTCTTTTGATGAGATGTTAAATATGAAATTAATAAAAAACAAAATTTGTAAATCATTGAAATATTAAATTCAATTAAAAAAAAAATTTTTTTTCAAATATTTTTTATATAAAATAGAAAATTTTATCACTTATTAGAGAAAAAGGCAAATTATATTTGATAAATAATTAAACTAAAAGAACTTGTTTTTAACCAAACCGATTTGACAGTTTAAATAACAGAGACTGAAAAGTGCTTATTGTGTTATATGTACTTCTATAATTATTAGTAAAATTTCCTCTAATACTGATATAAACACTTATATTATGTACACAGATAAAGATGCATATTTTATTCGATTTTAGAGGGTGGAAAAACAGAAAATCTTTGTGTTCAAAATGTGTGTATTTGTGTAAAATGGAAAACATTCCAATACAATTTTCAACCCTTAAAAGATATTTTCTGTTCTTATCCATCAATATGTGGGTGATTAAACCAAGAGAATAGTTCAGCCCTTGATGATGTCATATCTTTTGTGTATGATGATAGTACATATATCGAATCTTATAAAAGTAAACAAATACAAAAATATTTATATGAATGTATGAGTATGGTCTTGTTGATTTTATTTTCATGCTAAAAGAAAAATATGAAAACAGAGTATAAAAATGATAATGTACAAACATACAAACACATCTAGCTTCTACAACTACATACATATGTATATCATCATTGATCATGCGTACTGACTTGCGTATAATTTGTTAAATCAATCAGCTGTTTTCTGTTGATGATGCATAATGTGATCCATTCCAGAGGAAATTCTGTGTATTTGTATAAACTTGAAGAATTTCCAAACTTCTATAACTTTTACACATAACTTTACAACTGTGTATGTGTGTGTATATGTCGAATGTCTATGAATAATTTTTTTAATTTATACAATTTATAACAAATTCGATTTATAACAATTATAATACACATACGTATGTACATATATGAGTGTACATTCCATAAGTAGAGTACGTATTACAAAAATTGCTTCAGTTAACGAAGATATAATTATTTAAAATTTAAATGTATATCATACCTAAAGTGTTTATATATACATTTGAATTTTTTATGTGGAAGATTCAGTGAATAGATAAAATTTCGATACCACATGTAGTTTCTTAAAATATCTTAACTAATTTATCATTTTTAAATTAATGATTTTCAAAAAGTAAAATTAAAATAGAAAGAATATTTATATAATTACATATTAAATTACAAACAAAATAATGATTGAAATATTTTTCATTGTATTTTTGTTTTTCTTAATAAATAAAAGATTTTTAGTACCATCTGAGACAAATTACATGTTCATTATAATTAATATCATATAAATATAGTAGTACTTTAAAAATTAAGAATGAAAATAAAATAAAAATTTCAATAGAATTAGTGCCATTGAAATCATATACACAAATGATATGTATACTATATTATACGTTAATGTATTTGGGTATCTTACGTTAGTACTTTGGTAATGCACACATATTATTTTCATTTTAAAAGTGAACATCAGGTAATAGATCAATGTATAATTTGGTTTATTATTTATTTCAATATTGTTATTATTCATTCATATATTTATTCATTCTATACAATTTCTCTAAAATCTTTTTGAAATTTTCCCAAACTTTTATTTATTTTTAAAACACATAGATACATAAGTATATGTTTTATGTATACATATAATAATGGGTATAAATGTATTATGCATGCATTGTAAAAAAACAAATTGTTAATTGCAAAGAAAATATTTAATTATAAAATGTCAAATGAATTATTTCACGCATTGTATTTTATATAGTACTTAAATTAAATAGTACACACAAATACATAACATGTAATTTATTATCTAGATAATCACAACAACGAAAAAAAAAAAGGAATTTAATTGAAATTGTCAAGTTATATCTTTGTTCAGTTGTTTATTATATATGTACACATAAGTACGTACAAACGTCACAATAATTTATTACAATTTCTATAATTAAAATGGTACACACTAGTAATGTGAGGGTCATCATTTTATTTAATAAATAAAAATCATATAATTTTTTAAACATAAACATGTACTTATAATTTGTTTTTTTCACTTAATTTAATTTTAAATATTTTTTCAAGTTCAATAGCATTTATTTATGTTTTTATTTTTGTTATTATTGTACTGTAATTTTTTTTTTATTATTTTGATGATAATAATCACAGTACGGTAAAAGTAGTAAAATTCAATTAAATATTTTCATGGTAATTATAAATACATATATATCACTAAATGTATTTAATTAAAAGATTACTAAAAGAATAGATGACAAGAAATAAATTTAAAACAAAAAATCATATACTCATAATTTTCTTTATTTTGTAGATATTCGTATATGATTGTTTATTTCATTGTTTATTTATATATGATTCACAGTTGACATGAATACGATAGAAATTGTTATAAAAGCACATCTACAATATGTGTGTATGTATGTACAAATATAATAGTAATACAGTAGATATTAAATTGAATAATTTTTATTTTAAGACAATGAAATTTTCTTATCAGTTTGTACTCTACCACCTGAAAGGAGTATACAGTAGCCGCATTCCATGTTCATATATGCATGCTTAAATGTATAAATATGTAAGTTAAAGCAACATGCATAAATATGTACCCATGTGAATGAAAATTGCAATGTACAAATAATTTCCCATTTATAATTAATTTGACATGTTGTGAATAACATGTGAACAACATGTTTTCACATACTTAATTGTACAATACAATACGTGCATAATTATAATATAAATTTCTTAATATCCACAGTAAATTGCATTATAATTGTGTAATGTTTAATTTATCAAAAAAAAAAAACCCATATACATATGTATGTAATGTATTATATACTTCATAGAAAATTTTAATGCTAATTAGAATTAATTGTAGAGAACATAAAGTTCTTCAATATTATATGTACTACAATATATGTACCATGTTGTAGATATAGAGAAAATGGCAAATGTCGTATGTAATAAGGTGGTATAGAATTAAATGAAAGCAAATAAAACATTATTCTTTGTTGACAATTAATTTATGTATACTACATAATATAATTATCCACAAGATGACAACAATATTTCATAAACTTCATTAATATTTCTGTAAATATTTAAACGCGTGAACTGCGTCAGAGGTACTTATTTCATAAATTCTAATTATGTTTATCTTTTATTTTTTTTATGTAACGTCTAATCACTTAATTACTTTATTAATTTCTTTTTAAAAAAAAATGAATAATTCAAATTGTTCTTATTTAATAAATTTTTATTTTAAATTTTTAATTACAAAAATTAAATTTTTTAAATTTGTTTGTATTTTCAAAAAAAAAAAAAAAAATTTGCATAAATTATTCTTTACAAATTCGTATTGTCAGTATAAAAAGTTAATATAAATCAGTTTATTCAAAGGATCATGAACAGAACAAATGAAATGTAAATTTATTAAAATCTTCTTAGCATATATATAAATTGGTACAATATAAATGTATTTTTAAATGTATATGTGAATTATGTGATAAAGTTAAAAACAAACATTGATGTTAAAATGCTTCTAAAGATAATCTGACTAACTGATCGTAAATGTGATAAAAATGAAGAAAAAACAAACAGAACATATATAGTATTACACATTGTACAATGGTATGTGCATGCATGTATGTATGTGTTGCAGTATGTGTGAATAGGTGATAAAGTTATTTCATTAATCATTTATTTTAAAAGTGAACATTCATTTTCAATTAATTTTATTTTATGTTAAAAAAAAAAATGAAAATTTAACACAAATTGATCTAAAATTGATTATCGTCTTATATGTTGGAGCATATAGTACTCGATACATACAAACATTCACACATATGTGTATACTCTTTAATACATATTTAATACGTAATATTATTTGTTAACTTTCTCGTACATGTAAATGGCATAAGTACACAGCATTTGTAGAGAAAGAAAAAAAAAAAACTAAATTGAATTTCAAAGTGCTTTAATCAATCAATATTGTTTTCCTTGATTTAAAAAAAAAAAAAAAGGAAAATTAAATTTGAGCAAGGAACATTAAAATTAGTAAATAAAACAAAAATATTTAAAATTATGAATAATAAAATTATTACTTAATTTAGTTGATTAGAATTTGTTAGAAACTAGCTCTCATGTTCATAACGAATTTCGTACCTATAAGAAATTTTTGTCATACGTATATTCAAAATTATTAAAATATTTTAATATTTAATTTGGTAACGATTTAATTCAATTATTTTTAACAATCTATTTTGTACAAAAACAAAATTTTTCCTGAAAAGATAAGAAAATGTATCTTCCATTATTTGTCTCACTTTATTCACAAGATTGTTTTCTTTTGATAATGAAGAAATTTAAATTTCAACACTTAAGATAATTATCAAAACGACCTTGTAAATGAAAATAATTTATTTTTGTAGAAAATGTTTTTGAATTTTTATTAAAATCTTGTACGGTATTTTATGTTATCGTCGTATCATATGCATATATGTTGTACGAATACTTATGTAAGTAATAAACAAAAATAAACAAAATTTACAAGATTAAAATTTTCTTGTTAATATTATTACAATGTTATCGAGCAAAAAAAAAAAAAATTATTCATTTTTTCTTTGTTATTCAATTTTTTGTGACAAGATTTTTTTTTCTTCTCTAATTTAAATTTTCAGCTTGCATCTGTGTCCACAAAATTTTTTATTGTATAAGTTAAAAGCATATAAAAAAGGGGATGTAATTGTATGGAGAGAATATAATCGATTTTCAAATAAAATCATATGGTAATCACTTTTACATAATGCCAGTGTATACATAAACACATTCAATATCATACAGTATTACAATACATATAGTACGTATGATTTCTCAATTTTTCACATCTGTGCCCGTTCGTTATATGTATGTAAACAGTTAATATAAATGATACAGCACTTTTTTTATAACTTTAAAATTTCATTCAAATTTAACATTGTATACAAGAAGTTTGATGAAAAATGAAAGAAAATTTAAAATTATGTGAAAAAATTGTTAGTATCATTTTCATATAGAAGGGAAAGCATTAAAAAAAAAAGAGAAATGAATTATGAGTTCCCTCGTTTTTTTTTTTTTCTTTAATTTGTTTATTCATTTTTGTGTTATTCTGGTACTTTCCTTGAATGCCAATACACATAATTTAAATTTAAAGGATGAAATACTCATATAAAAAATACTAAAGAAATGTAAAATAAAAAAATACATTTCATTTTTTGCTTTTTATTCGTGTAAATGTCTAATATTTTACTTTTAAATAGTTGACCTAAAACAAAAATGTCATCAAAAAAAATTTTTATTAGGATTTTTATTACTTGTATTCGTTTTTTTTTTTTTTATATGCAAAAAAATCATCCAATACCCTATGTACGTATGCGAGTATTATGTGTATGTACAATATAATATATAAAAGGTACACAGAGAAATATAAGAAAAAAGAAAATTTGACGAATTAAAAAAGAAATCTACAAAAGAAAAAGGTCTAAAGGTTAGTTAAAATTGTACCACAGTTGTTTAAAAAAAGTTTTTTTTTAAAAAAAAAGAAAGCAAAAGTACAAAAGTTATGAATATTAAACAGATTTTTGTTTGAAAATGAGAAAAAAACTTAATGGAATCTTTAATATTTATTACAAATTACATTTTTAACTTAGAATATACGGAAATGTTTTTGATATTTGAATGGAGAGAAAATATGAATTTTCCAATTTTAATCAAATATTTGCTTTTTTATACTAATTTCTTATTTAATTCAAAGAATTTTAATTAGTTAAAATTGTTATAAAATCAATTAAAGTACCATACAGTACATATCTGAATGTGTACAATAATAATCAAGTAATTAAGAAGACTAAATTATCCATAATCTGAAGGATTATAACTTACAGATTGTGTTGAGGCTTCCGGTTTGTACGTTATATTTGGCAGATAACAATATGTAGTTTTCCTTTACTCTTTTGAAACTTTACATATTATTTTATAGTTAAATGCATTTTATATACGAACAACAAAATATATGATATAATGGTAATTTTGTATAGGGTAAAGATACAACACATAATGTTTACATAATCATGCATATGTGGTGTACGTATATATGCAATGTACATATACACAAATTACAATATCTAAGATTTCAACAAATAAATTTATGTATAAAGAGATTTATTTGTTAATTGTGTAAATATTTATACATACATATTTCTTTATGTATGCGTACGTTAGATATATTATTATTTAATCGTGAACACAAATATTCAAATATTGTCGAATAATTTAAATAATAATTAAAACAATAATTTATTGATAATAAGTGATGAGTGTCTAGTAAATTATAATATCAATAATATGTTTAAATTAGGAATAAAAATAATCGTATAAATGGAGTGAACTTGTTTGTATACCTGTAAAAAGCTTATACATTTGAAAACTTGTAAAGGAACATAAAATGTGCATACACGGGTTTAAGTCAGGCAATATAACTGAAGTACAATTGTAGTAGATGATACTAAGTTTTGTTCTACAAGTTTTGAGCAAAATTCAATAACTTGTACTTCGCTTTGGCTAAATCTGAAAATTTACAAAAATAGAATTTCTGACCTATACATACATATATTATGTACATATATAGTACATTAGATGTGCTACAAAAATTTATTTAGAAAAAACACGTATCAGTTTTATGCATGTATTTTTATAATTCTGATAACGAAAATAATTTAAATTTTAAAAAAATTTTGCGAAAAAAGTAAAAAAAACTGAATAATATTATAAAATACATATTATGTATATAGGTATATTCGTATATACAGAATAAAGATACAATCGCATTTAAAATGTTTAAATGTAAATAAAATTTTATGAAAAAAATTTTAAAATTAAATTAAATATAAATAAAATTAAATGTAGTCACTCTTCTATGTATATGTGTACGTGTATATGTAGTATGCATATATTTGTATGTATAAAGCTTGAAAATTTTAATAGAATATACACTTTACTTGACGAGACTAAATGTGTTTAAAATTTAAATATATAAGAGAAATGTATACCGTTTGCGTGCACGTAATAAGAAAATTTAAAGTAAATTGTTTTCTTTTGCAAAAGTGAAGTGTACATATAAAAATGTGTGTAAATATGTTGTACGCGAAATATAAGTATGTACACATCGCAGCATATTGTAGGTACACGTATGAAGTCTAGTGAAAATAATTTAATATAATATGTTGAGAAAATTATATAATATTACATAATGTATACATATATTCGAATACAAATAAGAACAAACATATATGTATGTAAATATATGTATGTATCTCTTCCAACAGATAACAGTTTGTGTATTATGTACTAAATAATTCTGTATATCAAGGTGGAAAATAATATTATTTTGACTACAATAAACGAAACGGAAAAAAGAATTTATATCAAAATATAGAAATTTATTTTATGTATTTACACTAAACAGTGCCTTGTTGCTGCGAAACGAGTTCTAATTTTCACGGTAGAATAGCAGAAAAATATATAAAATTATTAAACATAATAATATGTAAACAAAAAATATTTTTTATGTACATATTATGTAGATTCATATTCTATTTTACCAATGAAGCTATAGGGACGACAAATAAAATCATAAAATTTACCTAAGAAAATTTTAAAATATTTTTTTTTAATAAAATGAATAAAAATTCAAACAAGTCTTTGAGCTTTTGACATTACATTTGTTTTATATGTATGTATATTTATAACATACACATGTATATTACAAATTACAGATACTTACTATTCACTACAGATACATGTACGTTATATTTCTAAATTGTTCATACAAACTGATAATTCCCATTCAAAAAATATATAATTTACTGCAAAAACAGATGTCAAAAAAAAAAAAAATTATTTAACAGATATTTATTTTATTCCTATTTTATAGTCAAAAGTGTTTTTCCCAAAAATATATACTTTTTATGTTCATATAACCCAAGTGTATTTACTTGAAACATATATGTATATTACACGAGCTTGTATGCATCGAAAAAACAGTGCATTATAAATTTGAAAATTTTACGAACAAATTGAAAAAAGATTCTCATTTCCATCGAGGCAACTAAAATACATAAAACCATATAAAACACAAATATTTTCCATTAAAAAGAATTTTTTTTTTTATATATTTTTATTTTTTATTTATTTAATAATTTTTTATTTTTTATTATTGAAATAAAAACTTTAAATTGAGTAATGCAAATTGATAATTAAAACTATATTCTAGATATTAAAGTAGTGTTAACGAATAAATTTTTTAAATTTTGGAAATTTTCAATTAAATATTTAAATAATTAAATTCTAGAAAAACTTTAAATATTAAACTAAAATAATACAATGTCTGAAAATAAATTTTCTATTATTTTATTTTTCATTTTTTCTTTATATTTTTTTTATATTTAATATTCGTCTATATATACTCAAAATTAAAATGAAATCGTATAAATATATTATTCTATAATACCTTTGTAAAGTTTATAAAACTAACAAATTCAAATTTATTTAAAAAGATTTATGTAATATATCTTTTATAATGAAATGCAGAAAATTTACAAAATTTATATAACAAAATCATCACGTGAAAAATAAAGTTTTTCTATAAAATTATTATAAATGAAAATTCTGAAGTTTTGAAATTTTTGAAATATCAAAAAAAAAAAAAAAAAAAAAAAAAATTAAAAAATGTACATGATACAAAAAAGTTATACATCATTTAAAAGTTGTAATATTTACTAGTAATACTCTTATAGAAGACTATAAAAAATTCATATTACATACTACTAAAATTTTTGTACACAAAAAATAAAGCAAAAACCAAAAAAAAAAATATATATTCATTTCTTGTTCATACATAAAGTGTCAATGTATAAAAACGTAAAAAGATTTTCATTTAAAAACTCGATTAAAATGCAATTCTATTATATAAATTTACTTATCTTAGGAATGATTTTATGTTTAAATGTTTGTTTTTAAGTGTTTTTAATTTTTTCTTTTTTGTTTTTGGTTTTTTTTTTCTTGTATAGTCAAAAAGATGAAAAGATGTAAAAGCAATATTTTTTTTTTCAGTTAAAATTTATTATTATCATAACTGTCATATTTTATTTAAAAACTTTTTAATTTAGATATCATTTAGATTTTTATGAAAATTTTTTCATAAATTTTATCGTTGAAGTAAAATATAAAAAAAAAAAAAAGAATAATTTTTATTTCCTTTTTATAATGATGATAACAGAGCAAGTTAATTATGAAACTCATGTAGAGCCAACAAAATGGTACTGAATGTGTGGTAGAATGTGTATGTAATAAAAGCAAAAAAAAACGTATGTGCATTTTTTTCTGCTTTTGTACAACTCATTCTAATTTCTAGATTTTTTCCTCACATCAAAAATACATGTTTTTGTAGTATCCGTGCACTTGTATTTGTATATGTATGGCAGCCTTTTTCATTTGTGTGTATATTATATAGTCGTTTGTATTTTATTTTTCATATTTGTTTTTTATTTTATACATTTTTTTTTTTTTTAGAAAAATACGTTTGATGTAAAATACACACCCACACACTGTAGGAAAAACCATGAAAAAACTCTTTAGTTCTGTTTGATATTATTTTGCTTTTAAAAACGTGATCCTTAAAGGCTTTTAATGTTATGTACGTAAATATAAAATGAAAAAATGAAAAATTTATTTACATGATGATTGATGAGATCTGTTAAATAAAAGATACAGAAATATTACCATTTATTTAAACAGATGTAAAAAATTTTGGATCATATATGTATGTATACTCGTTACTTATGTGCATATATTACGCACATTGCACATTAACATGAACATATATTTGTAATTTAATTTTATATCGTATGCTTTGAATGTTTGATATTTTTATTGTACATTCAAAATATTGAAATTTACAACAAAAAATATAAATTTAGAATTTTCTGAGAAAATGCTTTCATTTTTTAAAAATTTCACAACATAATTTTGTATTGAGGTGTAAATTTGAATTGTTTGAATGAAGGTTGTATACATGAAGGTATTTTTTAAAATTTACTTTAATATTTTTATTTTGAATAAAAAAAATTCATTTTTTGCTTATATATAAGAAAAAACATATTTAAAAGAAAATTTTAAAAGTATTTTTAAATCTTATTAATTTATTTCATTGTACATACATACATGCATTGTACTGGATCATACACATAAAATAAAAATCAATCTTGAAGTGGCTTTTGTATTACAATCATAACAAAATTCTCTTTTGGTCCAATTATAATTTCACGATTTTTTGAACGCATTCGTAATAATTTTAATTGATATGTATCTAAACCTTTTGTACGTTTAATACGTCGAACACAATTAATGGCAAAGTTGGATAAATCAAACATAGATCTTGCATAATGTTGTGTTGTATCTTTATCTAAATTACTTTCAATTGGTATTCCTTAGAAAGAAAAAAATTAATATAAAATATAAAAAAAAAAATATATATATAAGCATAAACATGTACATACCTTCTCCATTTAATGTAATAATACCGACAACATTTTTTTGTGATGCAATTTTATCCAATATTTGTGTTACTTTTTTAGACTGTAAAAATTTAAAACGTTCATATTTTAAACCAAATCAAATATTTTCAAAAATATTTACCATTGTTTTTTTTAAATAAATCAAAAAAATAAATTTAATGAAATTGAATTGACAATTTAAATTAAAATTTATTGAAATGTGGAATCCAGATTTAAATATGCCCTATAGCTTCCTATGATTTTTTTAAATATTTTATTTTATTATATTTTCGACCCTTTTCGACCTTGATTTTGAACTTTTATTTTTTAATTTTTATGTGCAGCCAATACACGTAATCATTGTGATACATACCTTATTCTTAATTTCGTTAAAAGGAGAAGACAATAATGAATAATGAAAAAAATTTCAAAAAAATGTCGTATCGTAAGTAAGATATTTTTAAAATTTTTATACAGATTAAAAAATGAATAAAAAAAATTTTATAACTATTCATATGAACATTATATACATGTAAATAATGTTATATAAGTATATGAGTTATTTTTCAATTTCCAATCTATCCAAAAATATTACTTATATCATCTACATACATAAATACAAGAATGTAATATAGGGATAATGAAGAGAACTTCTAAATTAATTCATTAGAATTCATTTATTAAAATCTTTGAAATCCACAAATTCGTCTTTGGCAAATTAATTATGGCAAACCGAAATACTTAAAAAAAAAATAAGAATAAAAAATAAAATTGGAATTTTACTTTATTGATTTAAATATCAAAAGATAAAAATTTAAGTTAATAAAAATTTTTTAAATTAATTAATTACAGAATTCTAATTAAAAATAATGAATTTTTTATTAAAACAAAAAATGGATACAAATACATTCACGCGTATGTATGTACGTTTAATATGTATATTTATGCATACTTTGAAGCTTAGAACTCGATTTAAAAAAAAAAAACAAAAACAAAATTAATAGGAAAAGGATATAATGAACTTACTAATTGTTTGTCTATAGCCCGTGCAAAAAAAGGGACAATATTTATATATATTTCCGTGTGTATCCTTTGCATACAAATAAGACAAATATTATTTTTTGTTTCTTTTGGTTTAGCATAAAAAGGCTGCAGAATTTTCTTATATTTTTATATTCTACAGCAGTAAGAATTTAATTCTTGATAATAATCTAGTGCTTTTTTTTTTTTTCTTAAAAAAGAAAATCAAAATTCACTTTCATAGAAAAAAGAAAATAAAAATATGAAAAATTTTTGTGTCGTGTTATAACTTTATAAAATTCTTGAACATTTTCGTTTTTCATTTTTTTAATTCTGTTCATCGCTTTCAATTTTTCATAAGTGTATGTACGTGTATATACATACGAATAATTCTTGAATTCTTGTTGAATGACTTTCCAATTTCTTTTCTTTTTTTTTTTTTTTTTGCCTTCAAATATCTATACTTATGTGTATGTTGAAATTCATCGCGTATCTTGTCTGTGAAATTTAACCGTATATTTTTCTTGAAAAGTTTTTCTTTAAGACAAACATTTTTATTATTGTATTCGAATGCGACATGATGATTTTGGTATAGATACATACATATATTCATGGATTTACGTATAACATGTTTTTTGTACATATATAAATTTCCAAGGTGAAATATATGTATTTCATGAGTACGAACCTAAATTGCAATCTGAAATGTAATTTTTTTGTTGTTGTCTTTTTTGTACAAAAACTTTTTGAATAGATTAAAGGTGTTTGCGATAAACAAGTGTACGATGTCAGCGGATAATATGTATGTAAGATAGAATATACATTCTTACTTACGTACCTAGTATCAAAACAAATACTTGTGTATATTTAT
Organism: Anthrax anthrax; assembly: GCA_963971155.1. NCBI lineage: Eukaryota > Metazoa > Arthropoda > Insecta > Diptera > Bombyliidae > Anthrax > Anthrax anthrax. Next base: position 29,151,914 of record OZ020119.1, read on the forward strand.
GTACGTACATATGTACACATGATGATTGGTATGAAATTAGATTTAAGATCATAAGAACTTATAATATTTACGATAAAACGAACATAAAATGTCTAACAAGAAAAACTTTTACTTACATTACATGTATTTGTTATTTATCTGATTATTATATTATTTATTAAAAATTTTCTTATTTCTTTCTTGTCTAATTTTTTTTTTTATATTTTTATTTTTATTTTGTTTTCTACTCCCACATATCCTTATATAAATATGTATACGTATTTTTATTTGGAATATTTTCAGGTTTTAGTGTTACACTTTATTAATTTTATTTTATTTGAGATATTGATCAGTAAAAAAAAAGGAAATCATAATATATGTGAAAAAGTTTTCAAAATTATTGAATTAGTTTGAAACAAATAAATTTAATATGTTAAATTGTATATAGTTTGTGTTGTTAGAAACAACTAATTAATTATTAAAAAAAAAAATCTAATTTATTTTTACCGTTTTAAATTAGTCGATTTATTATTGAACAAAAAATTATTGTTATTATTTTTTTATTTTTACGTTATTCTTATTGTTTTTATTTTTATTGTTTTTATTTTTGAGGCGAATATCATATACATACAACCCTTGAGAACATCAAAATGCGGCATGAATACCAAAGTCGCAAAAAAAAAAATTTGCATTTCTACTTTCAAATAATAATTTTTTGGTTTTTTTTTATTGTGAAAGACAAACATGAATTCATGAAAGATTAATGCTGTGACCTTGCCTTAAAAGTCATTTAAGATAAAATATCATTCTGAAAATTACACTTATCTTCATACTTACTACACAATTAAAACACATTGACGTAATATTATCGGTACATTTATAATGTTAAGTGTCATTAAAAGTTAAGAAAAAAAAAATATATTGAATTATTTCTTCCTCTGTAAAAGTTTGCCGTATATGTAACCATCGAATATTACGAATGAAAGTGAAAGAAATACTTTCACATATTTCTCAATATAATCAGACGATATAAATTTGATTTTTTATTTTTATTTTTTTAAGTATTCTCTATGGTAATGAAATTCACTTGTATAAATTCATTTACATTTCCAAATTCATATAGTACTGTGAATTGATAGAAGCAAACATGATTGCTTAATTTAAAATCTACCAGATTTATTCAAGCATTACAGTCTTTAAAAATTAATGACTTTAGGATGCTTTAGGCAAAATTTGTGCATAAATAAAAATAAAATATAAATAAAAACAAAAATTATCTTAAAATAAAAGTTACGAAAAAAAAAAACAACGTGATTATTTTGAGAAAAATGAGATTTAAAATTTGAAAAAGTTTAAACAAATTTTTTTGCTTTTTGTTTTCTTTAATAATCGATAAAAATACACAAAAACATGTACGAACATACAAAGTCAACATAACGTTATACTAAAGTTATTTTACTACATTATATATCGTAAAAGCAAAAAAGCAAAACTTAAATCAAATAAGAACTTTTTTTTTATTTTTTTTTTCAAATTTGTAAATATTTGCTTAAAATTTTATCCTTGTCAAATATGTATATTACCAGAAGTTTTTCAATTGTATACACATATAGCATATATGTACATATATGTATACGTACTTGAATATGAGAAAATAAAGTAATAGTGCAGAAGTAAAATAAAACTTAAATTGAAATTAAATTGAAACACTTGAAAGAATTGAATAAATTTAAAATTGGTTACTCAATTTATTCAAAAAAAAAAAAAAAATAAAAAATAATAATAATAATAGAAAAAAAGCAATAAAAAAAATAAATCTTTAAAATTAAAGTTCTTAATACAAAGTTTTCAATTTTTCAGTTAAAAAAAAAATTTATGGTTTTATGGTAATAAAACTGAAATAACGAAAAATTGATTAAATGCTCGTAACTGTTGTAGAAAATTAAAGTTGTTTGATAAATAACGATATAGTAGAGTGTAAAACGAAAAATTAAGTTAATGATGATAATGGTAATAATGATGTTGATGATGAATTGCTTAGCTGAAAACTAATCGTCATGCAAACAAATTGAAAACAAAAAATAAATGGATGAGAAAGATGAAAAACATAATGTCATATTGCATATATTGAAAAACAAAAAAAAAAAAAAAAAACAACTGAATGTTGTAACGGATATCAATTAATACAAAAAAAAAAAATTTTTTCTTGTTCTGCATAATTTAATAATAATGGCATTGTTAGGACTTTGCTATCATGAGGAATAAATTTCATTGATTCAATTGAGATGTATCTACCTACTTATTTATCTAAATGTGAATTATTTTCAATGGATGAATTGTAATCATCATATGTAAAAATTGTTTAAGGCTATTATAAAATATCATGAATAGAGAGAAAAAAAAAAACAATAAATGTATTGTGATATTTAAAATGTACAAACGTACTGTTAATTGTTTATCCAACATTTTTTTCAAATGGCATACAAATAAGCTTTCTTACGGGCATACTGTAATATACAATAATTCAATGTACATGTACTGTATACATTTCAAGTATTAATTTATTCTCGAAAGTGCACACCTTTTTTATTACCTCAAGTTTTATTCGTACATCGAACCTGTAATCATAAAAAAGTTTTGTAATACTGGCAAATTATCGATAACGCGTATTTTTATATACATATATTGTATTTGTACGTGTACATTCACTTTATTGACACGTCAAGTAATCAATCAATTTTTCACATTACCTGTTCTCATTTACACGGAAAACTAAATGATATTTGTTTGTGTTGTTGAGAGAAAAAGTATATTTGTGTAAATTATAAGTATTGTAATTTATACTGTGTATACACACGTGTATATACACGTTCACGTATTAATTATGAGTTTTTATTATATCTATACACCCACATACATTTTAGTATATCGTAAAATATGTCACTATTTTAAAACGTTTAACTTTCATTTTTTAAATGAAAATCGTCTTTATTTTGATATAGATACCTATAAAATCATCAGACATAATTAAAACATTATAAAATTTCACTTGAAAGCAATTAAGTTTTATTTTTTTTTTTATACCTGAGGTAGGTATAATGAAAAGTAAAAACAAAAGTGTTAATTTTTTTTTAGTTGGCATTTTATATACATACATACACGTACATGTAACATTAGTTAATGTAGGTACCTACCTATATTTTTTTTCTGACTTCCGTAAAAAAAAATAAATTTTCAAAAGCGTTTACGGCTACATTTTTAATAATAAATAGATGATACATCTTAATTAAGTAAATAAATAATTAATCAAATAATAAATTGAGTAATTATTATTAATTATTTATTTTTCATCATTTTTATACTTCCATTTTACATCGACAAAAAAAAAAAATAAATAAATATAAATTACCTTCAATTATTTTTTGTCTTTTTGTATAATTAATTATATTCATTATTTACAAAGAAGAAATGAAAATTTTTAACAAACTTTCATATATACATATACTCTGGTACATAGCATTAAATGAATTTATTGGAGCAATAAATCTGTATTGATATTTTTACTACTGATGTAAGCTTTTCGCGCAATTAAATATGTAAATATATACATATGTATATTAATTATTGTTTTAATTTCACTTTACATATACATAAGTATGTACACAAAATTAATTCAATTTTTATGCTTGTGTTGTTTATTTTTTTATTTTTTTCGAAAATAAAATTTCATTTGCCAATTTGAAAATTTATCATAAATTTTATTTTATTATATTTTATTTTCACAACAATAATAAATACTGTGTTTATAAGGCCGCGTATTGTGTACACCGTATATCTAACACTCTCACATATTTTGTAAATATTGAGATTTGAATACATATATAAGTACATAATTTTGTAAAATTTAACAATTGTAATTTTATTTGTCTAATGCTAATACACGATAATATTTAATGAATTTAACAGGATAATATTTGTATTTATTGTATTACTTACATGCATTGTAGGTATTTACATTTTCAATGAGTCTACATATGCATATCAAATCTATGCAATTTCATATATGTATTTCTTATTAACTTGTTTAGTGTTCTAAAATGAAATGCATATAAAGCATATTAAATATACTTAATGGTAATAGTAAATGAAATAATACAATATACATGAAAATATCATATGAAAATTTTTATTACATAATAAATTAAACTGTTATAGCAAAGATCTATTTTATATTAATCAGAGCTTTCCATTTGACAAAATTGAGAAAATTTTATCATGCATATTTTATTTATTTTACATATACATATGTGCATGTGTATGTAATACATGTATTATCACATAATAATAATTGAAGCGGAAAAATAAAAAAAAATTACCATAAATTCATTTTCACTTCAATATTTTTCAGCTTTAAAATAATTTTTACACTTTTATCTCTAGAAGCTAAATACGTACGTACGTATACATATTTGAAATAATATTTTTAAAATTTATTTCCATAAAAAAAAATAAATTTATTATGACAATAAAAGACAAAATATGTACTTATATACGGCTACTGTATAATGTATTCATTTAAATTAATAGTATAAATGTATTGGACGTAACGTATACAAGTTACAATTTTGTATCCTATGAGTGCTATAAAATTTGATGTAATCAGATACAAAAAAAATATAAATATATTCAAATTTTTTCATTGCTTGGATTGCAAATTTTCACAGACCAACACATAGTTTTTTTTTTTTTTTTGTAAATATCAGCACGTCTGTAAAAATTGTCACCATATTTTAATAAAATTAAATAATTGAATATGTAAGTACGAAAAAAAAATTTACATATAACAATGCGTAAAATGTAATGATTGAATGTCTTTTTTATATTCAATTTCCACTTCATAAAATTTATAAAATATTCATAAATTTAAGGATAAATTTAAAAAAAAGTAAAAAAAAAGGTACATTATGTATGTGCATATTGAAAATAAAAAATTTACATAAAAAACGTACGAAAACTTCGAATTGAAGTTTTGTGTGACGAAAATGTGGTTTTTTACTTTACATATGTGTACGCAAAAAAAAAGGAAATGTGCACTTTACATAAGCTCATCATAAAACACGCTACTTTAGAGCAGCACTAGTACAATGTTAAAAAAAAAAATTAAATAATTTTTTTTTTCAGTGTTTTTAAAGTATGTATTCATATTAATTAATTAATTTACACTTTATGATTTCCATTTCAGTTTTGTATAATGGACATAACGTATGTAAATACACATACATATGTACATGCATATACTGACAATGCCATTTTTAATTGTACCATTGCAGAAGCAAGTATGTAATAATTGTACCTGTGTATCAGAAATTTTGTTACAAAATTCGAAATTTGTAAATAAAATAATAATTTCAAATACAGATACCCCTCGTATAACGCGAACAATTAGGCTTAAAAAAAATTACACGCCATATATAGGGTTCAAATTAAATGCGAAAAATAGGATTATATTTTGAAAATTTTATTTATCATAACCGTTGCCTGTAATACGAGGAAACGCAATTTTAACCAATATTTAGGGATTAGAGAATTTTAAATTTAGTAGAAAAATGCGTAAAAAACGTAAAGAAGTTTGCAATATTGCATATTATTTATTTATACCTGCTGTACAAGAACAAGAGCAGGCACGTAATTGTTATCAACAGACAACATTTTCTGATAACCACATTAATCGAGGATTAATTGTATGTCAAACACATGTACAATACGTATAAATATTTATTATATAAGCAAGTATAACTACGTATGTATATGTAAGAATCGTACATACAATTGCAACTACCAACTTGTATATTTCGATATTGTAAAAAAATTATATTATTAAACATGTAAATCACATTCATGTCACAATATTAAATTTACATCTCACGTAATATGCAATAAATTGTTTCTTCTTGTATATGTGCGTGAATATACATTTTTATTTATGTACATACATACACACGTATATATTTATAAGTCAGTATAGCTCAGCAGTAAACTTTATGTTGTGAATACAATTATTTTTGATGTAATTATCTGCATTTATGTTCATAAGTTACCGTATTTTTCAACAATAATAAAATGTATGTACCAAATATGTATGTACGAGTATGTAAACAAAATTATAAATATTGTAGAAATGTACGTTATATCCTACATACACTTGAAAATTATTTGCAAGGAATGATTGTTGCAATTATTTTGCAGTATGAATGCATACAAAAAATGTTTTGTTTTATATTTATTATTATGTTGTGTAGCGAAACAGTTACATACATGTGTATACAGATTGTTTACATATGTATGTATGTCTGTCAATAACAAAGGTATACGTTTTTTATGTGTTATATTTTTTATGTGATGTACTTACTTATGTACATACGTGAGAAAACCGCACCAATTCATATCCAATGTATTCATAACATTGTTTATTGAAATCTAAAATGAAAAAATAAATAATAAAAAAAAAAAAACAAATAAAAAGCAGAACAAAAAAAGAATAAGTGAAAAAACAAATTTCTATAAAATTCTTCCTTTTTTTTTAAAAAAAAACAAAATTTATAAAAAAAGCTTTTATTTGAAAATACAATAAATACAAGTACACTGTGTACCAGGTTATACGTACATACCTACATATGTAATGCAAAAGAATAGGTATATAAAATTTTATTTTTATTTTCTTTTCGATAGCATTTCTTTGCTATTTCCTTTTTTTTTTTTTAAAGTTTTATGCTAAATAAAAAATAAACAAAAAGTGCTATTTAGAGAAAGTAGAAAATTGTATATTGTGTAGAAAAAAAAAATGAAATAAAATAAAATCATGTTCTAAATATTGTAAATACAAATTTTTTTATTTTTGTACATTTTTCTTTCCTTTTTTTTTTTTTTTTTTGAAAACCATACATATATGTATATACACGTTATCGAATTCATGATAACTTAGTAAAAATATTTTCACTAATATTTTATACACATAGAAAGACTTTTCTACTAATAGCGAAGAGAAGAACGTATAAATAAAATATTAAATTGGACCAAAATGCGCATATAAATAATTTTTAATATAATAACACATAAAAAAATATATTTTCAAAGTTTCTTATATTTATGTTATGGGTTTGTACTTAAAGAAATTGATTTTTAGTTCTTTTCATTTTTTTCTGTTTTTTTCTTCTTACTTTGAACATTTATTTAATTTTTAAGTTTCTCCTTAAAAAATTCCATAAGAATCATATTCAAAAATAATATAGTATTTGTATGTACTAAAAATGCTCATTTTGCATTTTAAAATATTTTTTGTGCTTTAAATTTTTTAAGAAATCTATAAGAAGGAAAAAAAGGAGAAGAAAAATAAATAATATTTTTTTTTTTTTGCTTTTTACAAAAGACATTCATTATTTCTTTACGTAAATATGAAATATAAACCTTTGCAATTAAATTTTCACATTATTTTTCATTATTTGTATACATAGGTTCACTACTATACATATTTTGCTTTCAATTAAATTTTGCTAAAAATTATTCATACATACATAAGTTGATTTTTTCCATTTTCCAAATATTTTATTCACTTGAGAATATTTGGATTGGTTTTCAATTTGCTTAATGAGCAAATTATAATAAAAATAATAAGGATCATTTTAGTTTAAAAACAGAAAAAAAGCAGTATCTGAAAATAGATATTTCAATTAATATATAGTACAATCCTTGCCTACATAGTGACCTATTATAGTATCTATACTTTGTACTTTAAATATTTTTACTACAAGCCTTATGGGACCATATGTGTCTTTTTCTTTCTCTCTTATAATTTCTAATATTTCACGAGAAGTGTTACAACAGTTCTCAAAGCTCTCATACAGTATGGCCAGTATGGGATGAGGTTTTTGAATATCAGTATACAAAGATGTAAAGTGGTACTACTTTTCGTATTTTCCATAAGGTCTGTAGTGAAAATATTTAAAGTACAAAGTATAGGAATATATAAAATAAACACAAGAAAAGAAGGTGTTAGCTGTTAGCATAATGTTAATTTGTGATTACAAAAAAAAAATTTCTATTTTCTTGTGATTATTTATTCTTATTCAGATAAAATAACAAAAAACAATATTCTTAAGAAATATGAAAAAGACGTCATAATAATACTCGTAATATAAAGTAAAAATAAAATGAAAAAAAATTTTACAAGAATTTATAAGTACGTACATACGTACATAATTATATAGTACGTCATACAATGAAACATTTATAAAGCTAAAGATTAAATTTAATACAAAGAATTGTAATAATGTATCTTCGTTTTTTTTTTAAAAAGAAAAAAAAAATGTTAAGTTATAAAAATATAGTAATAATAACAATAATAATAAAAATAACAACAATAACAATAATAATTATAGTGATAAAAATTGTAATAAAAAGGAGGAAAAAAAAAACTTTAACAGCTCTTTGTTTTTCTTAACTTTTTATACAACATTAAGCATTGAAAATTAAAAAGCACAACAAAAGATTACTTTCAAGATACCCAAAGCAAAAAAAAAAAGAGTTTAAAAAGAAAAATCATTTAACATTGTCATAAATCAAAGACATTTTATAAAAGATTTCCCAAGACTGTAATATTCTTCATTGCAATACATACAAAAATATGTATCTACATAGTACGATTAAAAAAAAAAAAATGAAATAACGAATACCTACGTAACAAATAAAATATGCACTGGTATTTAATGGTTCATAGGAATTTATTAATGATATAATATCGTACATAACAGCATACCTACATATAATTAAAATTATTACAAATTTAAATTTGATATCACATTTTAATTAATAATGAAATTTTTAACATATCTTAAATAATATGCATGTAATACGGAATGATATGTATTTATCTATACATTTAATTAGCGAATCTATACACACAAATGTGGAAATTAAAAAATTTTATATACCTTCATAATATAAAATATTTCAAATTCACATTTAATATAAAAAATTCCAACAAACTGAAAAAAAAAAACAGATTGAATTTTTTTAATTATTATTAAATTATGTACTGTCAAAGAATTAAAAATTAAATAATATTGTTATTATTATGCAAACTTTATCTTATTATTATGCTTAATATCTTGGATAACAAAAAGTTTTGTTTATACATTTTAATTAACTTTTATCTTTTTTTAGAATTGGTATATACTTGTGTATGCCTACGTATACAATTCATGTATACTTCATTTTTTAAATATTTTCACTACAGACCTTTATGGTAATTACGAAAAATAATTATCATTTTACATCATTGAACATTGATATTTAAAAGGTTCATCTCTATGAGAATTTTAAGAATAATGGCTGGTGAAATTTTCTTACTAGAAATTATGAGAGAAGAAAAATGACACATACATATGCTCCCATATGGACTGTGGTGAAAATATTAAAAAAATGAAGTATAGATTTATTTCAAAAATATGTTTTTCATTCAATTGTTGTGTACATAATTTTGAATTTAATTTTTTTTTTTTTTATATTAAAAAGCAAAAGAAATTTTTTTTTTTTCATAACAAGATAAAATATTTTACAACGAAATTTATAAATAAACACAATAAAAAGTAAAAACAAAAATATATTGCTATGATTGAAATATGATATGATTTGTTGTTTGTTGATTGTAGGTATACTGGTATAAATAATGTGTATATGTACTTCATTTAAATTCTCATCAAAAACAAACAAGTCCTTATTTTAATTTTAATTTTATGAACGTACACACATATACGTATTCATATATACGTACTCGTGTACATATATTTAGACAGTATTTTACTGAAAAATTTTAAAGTTTTTATCTTTAATCTGAAACATCTATCCATTTATATTTTTCTTTTATGAGATATACATGACGTTATTTTCTTTCTTTATTTTTTTTTTTTTTTTTTAAGGGAAATTAATATGTATATCAATATCATATCGTAATAATCCATTTATTCATAGAATGAAATGACTATACATAAACTCTATTAGAACATATTCAAAAGGTAAAAGTTAAGAAAAACTATATTTAAAAAATATGAAAAAAAAAAAATCCAAATACATATTGCACTTACACATTATATCACGTTATATGCTGTCATTGTTATTTCAATATGAAAAAGAATTTTAAATGAAGTTCAAAGACATTTAAGTACACAGAAAAGATGGAATATTGAATATTCATATTGTTATATTATTATCCTTTACTTTGCATTTTACAATCATTTACATACACACTGCAGGGAATTTTTATTAAGAACATTTTAAAATTGAAAATTATGTAAAGTTATTAAAATTAAAAAATAAAATAAAATTTAATTATTAGACATCAACTGAACTGAATATGTAGGTAACTAGAGTACTAGTGTGGGTGGAGCATTTGAAAATGGACATCTCAGCAGAATATTAGAATTTCGCACTTTAAGACAGACCATGAGCATAATGTAATAGCCAGTATTACTTTGTAATATCAGAATTTCTATAGAGAAGCCTTTTGTGAGGAAGACCAAAAATTATATAAGATTGATGACCCAAAAAACAAAAAGAAAAATGAACTTCTTTCCAAAAAATTTGATATTAAAAGTAAAAATTATAGACATAATTGTCCCTAATCCTTGATTAAGAATCTGAAAAAAAAAATTCAATCCAATACGAGCATTTTTAAATTTTGAGTCGAAAGTTGAGGTCTTCTGAATATAAATTCGCACACTGTATTACTTGATTATTATAGCAAAAATTCAAAATGACGAAATGATTTTGTGTGTTATTAAAAGGCCTTCTTGAATCTTGATGTAAACTTAATCGTACATGATAATACGAGTGTTGTACTTTATTCTGACATATACAGTTAAATTTTCATGTCTGTGCATATATATTTTCTATTTGTTAAGATGTCATGTGTACACACATTCATGCATTCGTATTTATATACTGACTGTGAATATGTATATTTCTCAGAAAAATTTGCATATTATGTTGAGGAATACTGAAGGAAATACAACAGCATGTTAAATAGTTTTCAAGTGAAATTAAATAAAAATGAAGAATGCATTCTAGTATAGCATAATATCATATTATGAAATACTATAATTATTAATCTAATGAATATTCAACTCAGATTATATGTACAGTATATTGTATGTGATGTTTTGTAGTTATATACACTCGTCTTATGTGGTACATGTTAAAATGTTATGTTTTGTACGAATAACATTTCATTTTGGTAAGTGTACACATCAGATATTTTCTTTAAAATAATTTTCTTATATACTTGGATTTTTAACACAATTATGATGAAATTGTCTGTGCATATTAAATTTTTGATTCTATATATTCACATATTTTGAAAATTATAAAATGCAAATGCATATGAATATATTTGCACACATGCACATATGTACACGCATACGTAATATTTGCACACTACACAAATACATGTACCTACATGTATGTATCTTTTTACTGCATTCTAATAATGTTCTACTCATATACAAATACTTATGTGCATTAACAAATATCTATGTATGTACTTATATATTTGTTATGTTAATTGAAAATTATTATTTAATTGTTAAAAATAAATAAAATTATCTTCTTTTATAATTGAAATTTAAATATTTAGCATACATGCAAAAATTTCACATTTAAAGATTTGAAAATTTTTAAGAATTTTCTAAGAGAGAAATAGGATTAAAAAAAAAGAAATGAATGAAATGATTTGCAAAAATTTTCTAAATAATTTAATTAAAATTTTACATTTTTTAAATTTAAAAGAAGAAAAAACAGGAAAAAATGCTTTGTATAACAATAAAACAAAATACAAAAAAGGATAAAGTACATAAAACAAATAAAACGGAAAAATATTTTCTTCAAATAAAATTCGTTTTATTTTGAAAAATTAAAAAAAAAAAAAAAACACTTCAACTAATCTTCATATTAAATAACAATTTTAAATATGTTCATTTAAATGATAAATTCTTTTAAGAGTACAATAGAAAGAAAGAAAAATTGTGGAAAATTATATTATTTTTCCATAAATTTTAATTTTCATAAGATATAAAATAATATAGTATATGTATCTGTGATAATATCTAATTATATTGTCTTTTATTACCCATTTATTATTATTATATGAACTCATTTATTTGAAATCTCTTAACTTTTGAATAATTTTTCATTGCATTATATGTATTATGTTGAATTTTGTTGTTTTATTTACGTTATATCACAGTTTAATCTAAATTTATATTTAGCATATTTTATATTTTATAATACCACATTTTATTATCCTATCATTTTGAAAAAATAAAAAAAATAAAAAATTCTCGTTTCAAAAATAAAGAAATTCTCTTCTACTAAATTAGTTATTCAAATAACAAAAAAAAAAAAAAAAAAAAAAAAAAAATGGAAAAAATGGAAAAAATGGAAAAATACGAAAAGAAAATTTACAAAAGGAAAACTGAAAAAACAAAAAAAAAAAGTAAAAATAACATTTTTCTTTTCCGTTTCCTTTTTTCATTTGTTTTATTTTTTATTGCTGTTTTACACATTTAATTTTCATTTTCTGCAATTAGGTATTCTATTTATTTTCTATTTTTCTTCTTCTTTTTCTGCTTTTTACTTTTTTGTTTTCTTGGTTTTTATTTTTATTATAACTTTTTTTTTTTTTAGTTTTTGTTTATTCTTTTCTTACGTTAAATTAAAACAGTTTTCATCATTTACTATGAATAATTTTTAAACATTACAAATAAAAAAAAAAAAATGAAAACTAAAAAACAAACTTTTAAGATAGTGTACGTGTGTTTGTACATGTGTGAATATATATGGAATGTTTGAAAATATGGAAATGAAAATTTTTTACTTGTAAAAGATTTTGTAATGTATATGCGTTTATGTACCTATATAATGTATTTTTGTATACCAATAATTTACACAACTAAAAAAATATATTTATATGTAGAGGTTTTATGTTTGTATATAGTTCTTATGTACATATAATTACAACAAGACACACAAACACATGAAAAAACCATTCAAAACATAAATTTAATGCAGTACAGAAGTAGACTGTAGAGCACATATATAAAGTGCATAAAAGAAATAATTTTTCCCTTATACGTTTTGTTTTCTGTATAGTTTACCATACAATAATATATAAAAAAATGAAGATTTAAAAAAAAATTATATTAAATGGTATACTTATATGCTCTAAACGTTCTGTGCCTTATTTAAACGTAAGTTGTTTATGTATACGCAAATATTTACGCTTGTACGTCAGGTTGTATAGTACTGTATCTATATATGTACATATATGTAGTACTTGTATAGATGATAAATTTTAAATTTTAAATGAACACTCATTTAACGTGCGAATTATTTTCTTTTTTATATTGAATTACGAAGAAAAATGTTGTTTTTCTTTATTTATAATATTTTATACATTTTAAAGATATTAAAAATTAGCATTTTTATAGAAACTATGTAACATATGTATATGCATCTGTAACAAAGGAAGTATGTGTAGTGCCTATGAGCCAAGAAAATGAATTTTAAAAGGTAAATCTAGCATATAAAATATTTGAATGAAGGAATACACGATAACGATTTTTTTTTTTTTGAAAGATGAACTTTACTTTGTGCAGTTTATTTAATTAATAACGCATAATAATTTTTTTTTTTTTAAAAATGTTCAAATTTAAAACAAAATAATTAAATTGAATAAATTTTCAAAACCATATACATATGATATATATAACTGGCGTAAATCTTAAAAGATTAAAAGCTATTTAAAAATTACTTAAATATAATTAGTTGAATATGAAATTATTTCAAGCAATTAGATAACCAAAAACCAGAGGAAAAATAAATAATAAATAAAATTAAATGTACATACTCGTATATATAGTATATATAGAAACATGTCTAATATGGTTTATTATTCTCTTAATTAAGAAAATTAAAATTATATTTTGTGTTATTACATATTTCAATATTTAAAGATAAAATTAATACGCACATGTAGACACATTAATTCTATTTAAAAAGGTACATACATGTACATAAATTGAAATATTATATTAAGAAATGTACATACATACACACACATGTATATTTATGTAGAAACAGCAATTATAAAATCATATATACATTTTGTTATCAAGTTAATAATCCTTGTACATATACATATGTATGTATTAAGTTTTTGAAATATTAATTTTTGAAAATACACTCCACAATATCCTTGTTGATATAATTTATATACAAACCGTAATAAATATATAATTCATATAAATGTACGATTTATGTATAGATATTTTTCATATATAGACATTTATACATATATTATGATTACATTTCCATGTTTTATGAAAGATTCTTTACCAAAACTTTATCTTTATATGCTTAAAAAAAAAAAAAAAAAAAAAAAAAACGAAACTGTTTTATACCAATTTTCACATGTATATTTATGCATGTACAAAGTACAATTCCACATATACAAATATAAAATATATGGTTTTGAGAGTAAATAAATTTTATGAGGAAAAATAGAAAAAAAAAAGCAAAGAAAAAAAAATTGAAATGTATGAAAAATATGTACGCTTTACATAAAAGAATTACTAAAAGTTAATTTAACTTAGTTTTAAGGGGTCTTATGTTTTTTGTTAGCATACGATGTATTTTAATTTTTAAACTTTTCAACACACATACATACGTACATGTACGTAGCATAGGTACATATGTATATGATAAATATAGAGATGGAATTTTTCATTAAAACTAAAAATTATTAAAACATAAGAAATGAATTTATTATTCAAAAAAAATATTTTTTGGTGGGTTTCTCTGTCACTATTTTGATATTATGATATTTTAAATTCTAACGATTTTTTTTTTTATTTTTTAAAAAATTAGAATTTCTAACAAAATGATAAAATTCAAAAGATAACATATTAAATTGAATAAAATTTACTATAGAAGAAACATATTGAAGTGAACATACATACAAGTATGTACATACATATTAAAGCGTTGTATATACATATACTTAAAGATCTGCATCTGCATATGTAATTTATTTAATCATTTTTAATATATTTGCATTTTTATTACATCTAAAACATACATAAGCATACATACATACTGTAGTATTATGTAAATATACGTATCATGAAATGCAGTGAAAATTCAATTATTTTTTGTATACTGAAAAATATACAAACGCAATACGTATTTTTTTTTTTCAATTTTTTATTTTTTATTTTTTTTATTTTTTTGTGAAAGATTTGAATTTAAAAAAAAAAAACTGTTTTTTTTTTTTTCTCATAAAAAATTATAAAATATTGCTAAGGAGTAAGGATATGAGTAGACATCAGACTTTACATGTGTACATTTTTATGTGTGTTGTAGACTGTTAGCTATAAAAATTTTGAGCTGACACACTCTCTGTTTGTCCAACAAGACTGCAAAATACAAACACATATACGAGTATGTAACTTCAAAATTTTGCATTCTTTTTCTTCAAATTTTCTTTTTATATTTCTTAAATTTATTCGGAATCAAACCAACAAACAAGAATAAAAAAAAATCATAAAATGAACTCAAGAAAAATGATTCTTTTTGTATGTGCATATATTAGATAGATACATAAATAAAAAAATATACATTCAGTTGTATACATGCAATATGCATATATGTATTTTTCCACTTTACGCTGATATTTTATTTTATTTTTTTGTTTTTTAAATTTATATTCTTGTCTTTATTGTCCTCAAAAAAAAAAAAACAAAAAAAAATTTTTTTTTTCGATTTTTTAAAATTCATAAAAAAATGATATACGACATGAAGTATATTTGGGTATGCACATAAATGTGAACATACAATTTATATTCATGTATTATTTGAAAAAAATAAAAATGCTGCATAAATAAATGTAAAAATTTAATTTTTGAACATTTCCACAAGACAAAAAACAAAAACAAAAGGTACCAAGCAATTGTTTTGGTAGTTATTAGAATACGATGGATTTTTCTTCTAATGTAATGAATTTTTTTTAGATTTTTAGATTTTTCTTTATTTTTAAAATTTTCCAGATCTTTTTGTCTTATCCTTTTTACCCTTATAAATTTAAAAATAATGAAGATGGTGAGACATTGAATTTGTTATTCATTTTATGTATAAAATAATGATCAAAGACAGAATTCATTGAAATAGAAAATATGAATAATGGAAATTTAAAATAAACGTTTTTAAAAATTTAAATTATTGATAAAAGCACTGTATTTATATTGAATTGTTGTGAACATTTTCCTAATTATTAAAATTTTAAAACTAAGGCAATATCAAATTTAATCAATTGGAAATTAAATTAAATGAATAATTATTAATAGAATTTTTTTTATTTTTTAGAGAATTTTAGAAAAATTTTGTCAAAAGAATTGATTTCGAAAAAATGAAAACGCTTTCTATTTTCTTTTTTTTTAAATAGTAAAACTTTATTATTTCACTATGTGCAAAAAGGTATTTGAAAAATACACATCAAAATTACATATTAACAAATTCTTAAAAATATAAAGTTAAAACAATTATAACGTAAAGGAAAAAAAATATATATAAAATAAAATTAAAAAAAATTTTTTTTTTTGTTAATTCAATTTTTTTTACATAATTTAATATTTCTTTTTTTTTTTTTTTCTTAAAAGCTAATTGGTATTCTTGCTTCATTACAAAATTATGATTGAAAAATTGAAAATTCTATTATTAAATTTATTTTATTTTTGGCCGTTTTTTATTATTTGATTTTATTTTTATTTATTTATTTTTTTTGTGTATAAAATTTGAACATAAATTAAACAGCGAAAAAAAAATGAATTAGGTATGCTATTTTAATTGCTTTCGTTTTCGTTTTGTTTTTCTATAACATTTGTCTTTTTTCATTATTGTTTTATTCTATACAAATGATAAAAACATTGATTGATCACATGCTTCTTCTAATTTTTGTTGTCGTATTTCTAATTCTTCTGGTGTTGGATCTTGTAAATCATCGAATCCATCATCAAATTCATTATCTTTATCTTTTTTTATATATGTTTCATCACCAATTATTATTTTTAATTCATTTGGTAAACAATCAGATAATTTGACTTGCATATAAATTGCTTCAGCTAATTCTAATGTACGTCTTAAATCAATTTTCATTGATAATTCATTAATATGTTTTAAAATTTCATTAAATTCATAACCATTATTCATAATTGTATCTTTTTGGTAATCTAATATTGCAATACCGAAAAATAAATGAAAATTAGGACCTGGTAAACCAGTCCATAAACATTCCCATAATTCTAATATATCAGATGATGAAAATTCACGTTTATACCATACCAATAACCATCGAAAACAGAAATACATATTTTCAGAGCCATGAGTTTTTAAATATTCAAATAATTCATTATTACAAAATTCTAATAAATTATTTAATGCACTTAATTGTCTTTTCATTCCAGCTTGATCAATATCAAAATTTAAAAATACAATATCCATGAATCCAACAAAACACCAAAATGCATCAACTTCATCTTGTTGAACAGATAGTATCGGTGCCAAAAGATCACTCATACCTTGTACATAGCCCAAATCAAAATTGTACATCACATATGTCATTAAAATATCTTGTAATAATGTTAAATTTGGATTATCTTCACCAGCGAAAAATTCTTGAGCTCGATCTGTACGTTTAACATCTTTCTCAATTTGACATTTTCTATCCCGATATCCACTGAAATTTCTTTCTTGTGCAATTGACATTGATAGCCATTGTGCTTTCATTTGATAATATTCACTGGATTTTTGACGACGACGTTCTATTCTTTCTTCAGTTGTATCATCATATTGATAGTAATTTAGTAAATATTTCCATACTTCACAGCGTAATTGATGTTCAATACCACCACGAAATATGATCTCTTTAATACGTGTTGGATCTGATATTCGACCATCTTCAGTTTGAAATTCACGCCATTGCTTCTCTGTTAATGGAGAACCTACATAAAAATTTGATCAAATAAAAATACAAACTTAAGGTATAGAAACATGTTTACCTCTTGTTATAATTTTTCGTTCTGGCAAACGATCTTTTGTTGTTTCAGGAGTGTCATTTTTTGCTGATGTATGATGAAAATTGCTTTTATCTTCTTCTTTATCTTCACAAAGTAATTCATAATCATCACTTTTTAGAGGTGATCTTGGACTTCTGGAACGATTTTGATCATGCATATGTGGTCCATAATCAGCTACCTTCACTAATAAATCAATATTCCTCCAGACCATATTTGATAACCAACCTCCAGATCCTTTAATTTCATCAATTTGTAATTCAGCAAATGTTTTTTGTAATTTCTCAGATTCTGATTGTAGAATGTCATAAACATTTTTATTTGTAGATTTTTCACATATACTCAAATGGTGTAATGCATTTACAAACATATCAGCATTACCATGTTGAAACATGTATTCACTATGAACACTACCATCAGATTTTCTTAATAATTTTATTATGTGACCTTTTGACATAACTTCAATTGATTTTAATTCATTTAAATCAATTTTTATACATTTTGGTTTTGGCGGTGATTCACATTTGGTATTAAATATACGACTTTCAGATATTGTACGTTGTCGTTTTGATATTGTATCAACTAATGACCATTCATCTTGATCTTGTAAATCTTCATCTGTTATTAAAATGCTATCATTTTGACGCCATTCAATAAAATATCTTTCATATGGTTGTTTGTATTTAACTAAATTCAATGAGCCACTTGTATTTAATTCTGCTATATATTCAACTGTTGCGTATTTTAATAAAACACCATCATGTGTACAAATTATCTGTTAAAAGAAAAAATAATCAATTAGAAAAACACTTCAATTTCGACACGAAAAAAAATTATCTGAAAAGGTCAAAATCAACAAATCCCCATACTTCTTCATTATTAGTCGATGTTGTTGATGTTGGTATATCATTATTATCTTGTGACACTGATTCATTTAATTTTCCACGAGATATATATTTTTTCGATGCATTATTATTTTGTTCGTACATTGTAAAAATTTTCGATTTAATTAAATAATCGTTTTATTTTCTTAATTTTCTTTAAAAAAATAAAAAAAAAATTTCACAATTAAAATTTTCTTTTATCTAGTGTAAAGATCAAATTACTTTTTTTGTAATTACCAAACAGATGATTTTGACATTTCGTATTTAAACAAAGGATTTGAAAATGTTGATAGTGCAGTTCGAAAAATATTTTGTTCATATATGCAAACAACAACAAAAATATGAATCAGGAACTATTTACGAAAACTGTACAAAATAAAATGTCAAAAATTGTTTTTATTTAGTGTTGTATTCAGTATTGACATTTATTGGATAACAATTAAACAAGTTCTCACGTGTACGTATTAAAAAAATTTTAGTTGATTTTTAAATTTATTTTTGTGGAAATTTTTAGGTTTATAAAATATCCAAAATGAGTGATACTGAAGAAAATCAACCAACTACATCATCAGAAGCATTAACAAATGCATGGTCAATGAAAATTCCAGAATTTAAACCAGAACATAATCCGCATGGTTTACTAGAGGAAAGTTCTTTTGCAACTTTATTTCCAAAATATCGTGAAAAATATTTAAAGGAATGTTGGCCATTAGTGCAAAAAAGTTTAGCTGAACATCATATTAAAGCTGAATTAGATTTAATTGAAGGTAGTATGATAGTAAAAACAACACGTAAAACATGGGATCCATATATAATAATAAAGGCCAGAGATATGATAAAATTGTTAGCAAGAAGTGTTCCATATGAGCAGGCAAAACGTGTCCTACAAGATGAAATTGGTTGTGACATAATTAAAATAGGGAATTTAGTTCGTAAAAAAGAGAAATTCGTTAAAAGACGACAAAGAATAATTGGTCCAAATGGTGCTACATTAAAATCAATTGAATTATTAACAGATTGTTATGTGTTAGTACAGGGAACAACAGTTGCAGCACTTGGCCCATATAAAGGAATACAACAAGTAAGAGATATTGTAATTGATACAATGAATAATATACATCCAATATACAATATTAAGGCATTAATGATAAAACGTGAACTTATGAAAGATCCAAAATTAATGAATGAAGATTGGTCTAGATTTTTACCAAAATTTAAAAATAAGAACATAAGTAAACGTAAACAACCGAAAAATAAGAAGGTTAAAAAAGAATATACACCGTTCCCGCCTCCACAACCAGAGAGTAAAATTGATAAACAATTGGCTTCTGGTGAATATTTCCTTAAGGAGGAACAAAAACGTGCTAAAAAGAATAAAGAACGTCAAGGAAAACAAATTGAAGCTGCCAAGAAACAAGAGGAAAAACGTCAAAAAGATTTTATTCCACCTGAAGAGAAATCTCTTAAACGTTCTAGGACAGAAACAGATAGCAAGGATAAAATCGATGTGAAATCTTTGAAAGAAAAATTAAAAAAAGCCAATAAGAAAATGAAATTAACATAATCAACATTTTAAGAAAATTTTATAAAATTTTGATTTTAGCTTGTAATACAATAAATACGTAATTTAAGTATAATAACTGTTTTTATATCATTTTTAGATACATTTTATATTTTAATTTATTTTCCTTTGAAGAATTAATTTGAGTCAGAAAGAGATTTTGCAGTGGCAACACAGTTTTTAATTTGACATTTGCTTTTATCATATTGTTCGCTTGTAGTGTTCTGGATTGTGTACAAAAGAATTATTTTCATTTTATTTTGTTTCCTCATTTGTAATTGTTTAACAATCTAAAAAAAAATTATATTTAAGAAAGTTTTAGAAATATGAATCAAATTGGTCAAAAATTGTGTAAAAATAAATCAAAATATAGAAGAAATCGACGTAAACGAAGAAATCAACATCAACAAAATTACAATCATACAGGAATAAGTGGTGGGAGTAATTATGTGCAGATTCCACATTTAAATTTATCGACAACAGGAACAATAAATGCTGCTGGTTCAAGTCCTGGATTTCAATTGTGGAAACAGACATATGAAAATTTTGTTAGATGGCAGATTAATTACCAGACGCGTTATTGGAAAAATTTAGCTAAAAATTTAAAAAATGAAAATGATAGTCTTCGTAATAAATTGAGAAAATTTGAAGAAAAAAATTCAAATAAGATGAAAAATAACCGCCAGAAAGATGAAAACGAAGGTGAAAAAAGTGAATATTTAACATCATCAGAATCAGATAATGAGGAAAATGTGGAAATTGATGAAAAATATTTAGAATTCATAAAAGTAACTGAAGAACATAGAAAAAATATGAGAAATAAAAAACAACAAAATAAAAATGATTTTAATTAAATAAATTATATTTAAGGCTCATTGTATCGAGAAGTACATGTCTCTCTATTTAGATGGGAGATACCATCCTGAGAAAATCGTGTTAATAGAAAGTAAACTAAAATACACTAAAATTGCAAAAAAAAAAAAATGAAAATTGAAAATAACAATCCATTCATAAAATAAAAAATGCCCAAAAGTATAATTATGTAAATTTTTAATAAACCATCTCATATTGAATCAATAATTTATTAATATGTTTACGAAATCGAAGATATTGTCCGATTTTTGGATCAACTTTTAGATTCGGTTACCATCAATTTTACCTGGAATGGAATTAAACGATTACTAGAAATATGCATGCAGTTAAAATGTGCAATTCAATCTTCCCAAAAAAAATCGTTATTTCAAAAACCAGAAAATATAGATTTAATGAAATTTCAATATTTACATGTATTGTAAATAATTAAATTTTTGATTTTAAATTCGTTATAGGAACATTATCATTTTCTTTATTGTTATTTTTTTTTTTTTTTTTTTTTTAGTATAAATGTAAATTTGCAAATATATGGTACATGTGCATATAGTATACGTATGTACGTTAGTATTTGAAAATTTGTCTTTTACTCATTAACCTGAAATTGGTATATTTTCATGGCCGATGTATGTACATATATTGATTTTATCATACCTTAAAATAAAATGAGAAGAAAAAAAAATAATAAAACAGAATTTGAAATAATAAAATTGACAAAAAACAAAAAAAAAAAAAGAAATAAAATGTAAAGGTAAATTATCTGAGCGATTTATCACATCTTTTAGAAATTTAATTTGCTTGTATTTTACAATTGATTAAAACAAAACTAAATTAAAATGCTAAAATCGAAGAGAGAATAAAATCAAGGAACACAAAATTCATTCAATTTTATTTTTATTTTTCATTTATTTTTTGTGTTTTCTGGTGGCGTGGTTCATGATATAAATCGAAAAGTTTGTTCTTTTATTGGTATTTATGCATCATTATGTATGTGTGAAAATGTACATACATACATAATATATGTACTCTAGAAATGACACAAAAAAGAAAAATAAAAAATAAATAAAATTTGGTAAAATAAAATAAAAATTAAAAACAACACTGACCAAAGAATATATAACATCTGAATATTTGTCTTTTTTTGTTTGAGATTGCATTTGACTATCCAAGAAAATACTTACTTACGTACATATGTATGTACATACTTGTAAAGAAGTTAAAGAAAATATTTTATTTTCTTTGATTTTTTTACAACAAAAAAAAAAAAAAAAGAAAATTAAAAAAAAAGGAATAAAAAGAAAAATTCAAAAAATAACACTGAAATCAACAACAAACTCACGGAAAATCGTGAATTTGTTTAGCGATAACACGTGTACAGTGTCTTGCTTCATCGAAAAATGCTTTTAAAGTGAGAAAAGCCTTTTTTTTACATACTATAGTGCATATATACATAAAATATATATGAGTATATATTTGTAACAGGATACGACAGAGATATGGTCACATATTTGAAAAATAAAAAAAAAAAGAGGTCGAATCGTTCAACAAAGCTGTAAAATTGAATTTCTACAAAACTGCTAATGTATCACCAAATCATATAAGTTAGCAACATATGGCCATGGCAAAGAAATTTTTACATATACATACTTGGATACATATCTACAATATAAAATCATTGGGCGCTAAAATGCTATGAGGTGCCGCGATCCAATATGCACATTAAAATATATATTAAAATACAAAAAACCAAAGCAAAATAAAATAAAATAGAAAAAAAAAATTATAATAGTACTTAACATACTCTACAAGGTCCATAAGGTTACAGAAAATAGATTTGTATATATCAGTAAAAATATTAAGTACATTACATACAGATGTATGTACATGTACATGTGTACAATATAATGTCTCTTTGCATTTATTGATATTTAAATTCAAAATAACTGGCTTTTTCTTTTGTCTTTTCAATTTTTATATTCATTTTTATTCCTTATCTTTGCTTTTCTTTAAAGCATTGATTTTGTGTTTTCGTTATTATTTTTTTTTTCAATTTTATTTTATTTTATTTTTATTTTATTTTATTTTTTTTTGTATTTAGTGTTAAAGAAAAATTTTTCACAAAAGACACCTTTTGGTATATAATACAGTATTAGATTGGAAAGTATGTATACCATACATATGTACATATTCTTTTTCTTTAATCGTCAATGAAGTGATTCAATAGATTCAACTTCTTTTAAATCGACAACATTAAGTTTTATATTCACACTACATATATGTACACATGTGAAAAGCATGTATACAATATGCATATGTTTGTTATGATAAGTATGTTCCTAATGTTGTAATATCACACACATAATTTTATATACATCATGATATGTATGTTGTGCAAAATATGCAGGTATATACATAATGTATATAATATGATCCTAAAATATGCATTCATGTGCCATACGCTACTTACCTTCATACATAAAATATATAATATCCATCTGTATAGTCTTTTATAATTCTATTATTATTGTGAAAAAATAATAGTTTCCATAAGGTGTTACATTTGATTCGAACTTGTCCTAGAAAATGTATACACGATCGTCGTGTCACTTGTTTTAGTTGACCGTAAATCTTGACAATTGATGACTACTTACATCAACATTGTGTGTATGTTTGTAAGAAACAAAACAAAAAAGAAAAAAAAAACAAAATTGAAATAGGGAACAAAAGTATGTAGAAATATTTGCACATATCTACATACTTGCATATGTACATACGTATATAATAATCGAATCGATAGATACTCTACCACATTCTACTGATTTCTGATTTTTATAGCGAATTACATTCATGTTACTCTATGGTTCACATAAAGTAAAATGTAGAATGTATGTACTTATTTAATTCACAGAAATTTCACCGTTTAACACTTTAAATTTTTATTATCTTTTATTTTTTGCCTAAATAACATTTAGATTAAGATTTAAATAAGCTTTATACCAAAAATACTTTGATTACCATGTTAAAAAATATTATAAAAAATAATTTTTTCCATACAATATATGTGCATATGTAAATTAAGTGGAAAATACATGTGAACATATGCATTCATAAAAATTTCAATAAAAATAACATTTCCGAATTTCATTCGATTGGAAAAAAAGTATAGTTATCCTATAATGGTTAAAAAAAAAAGAAGAAAAATTAAAAATGTTATTTGTGATTTTTATGTTGAAACAAGGAAGTTGGAAAGGAAATAAATAAAATTTATTAAAGTACATTTTTTTGCATTGTTCTAAATTTTTATTTGATTTTTTACAATGTACATTTTATATACATATATGTATTTCTTTTGGATCATTAAAGTTATTGATAAACGTTTTAATTGGTATACAGCGTATTAAATACGAGTATATGATATGAAAGCTATAAAAAACAAAATCTTTAGAAAATGAAGATAAGTTATCTAGTTTTATTATAGACATAAATACAGAAAGTGGTATCAAAAGCCATATTTGTATTACGTATGTACATTAAGTACATTAATAAAAATATCTAAAAATCTAATATTTTATTCACATTTCAAATTAAATTTTTGTATATATGATACACAAAAAACTGTTTACGAGTTTGTTTTTTTTTTTCAAACTCACAGTATTACAAAAGAAAAAGAAAAAAAAATAAAAAAATGAATAAATTTTGTATAAATTTTAAAATGAGTAAAATATAAATTAAATTTCCTTCCTTATATATTTTTCAACATTAAATTTCAATTTACATACAATAGTTTGTTATTAGAATTTTATGAGAATACATACAACAGAAATGCAGTAAATATCTATAGAATTGCATTTTATTAATATGCTTGTGTGTACTACAAGTACTTAGTCTTATTTAAATTTTTTATAATTTTTTTTTTTTTTTAAATAACAATTTGACCTAATATAATTTTGAAATATACAACATTTTTATGTATCGATCATGAACTTACATAATTTAACATATTAGATAAAACAGATTTTTTATTTTTTATTTTTTGAAATGTTTTCTGGTCATACACTGCAGGAAATCATCCTCTAATTAACACACTAGCCGCCACTATATAATAACACTAATACTAAAACACAAGATTGTACATGAATGTAAAAACAACAATGTATAGGAGTGTACATATGTATATATAAATATTTAAACTTTTAATAAGGTATGTATAATTGTATACATAATGGTTAAAGATTGACTTTAAAACTAAAAGAAAAGGACATAAGTGATCATCGACTATGAATTTTGAAATGATCATCATCATGTATATCAATGTTAATATTTCTATATGTTTATACAGAGGTCTACTTATAATTTCAGTTTATATCATTTGCTATGTAATGTATGTAAATATATTCGAACACTGATATTAAAAATAAAAGGTATGTATATGTAATCTCTATTTTATTGATTAGTAATAATAAGTTAAATGCAACATTTTATTTACTTATATCTAATTTTATTTCATTATAACTATTATATTTCAAAGCAAAATAGAATAATTTTAAAATAAAGAAATTAAACTACAAAAAAAAAAAAAAAAAAAAAAAAAAAAAAAAAAATGAAAAAATATAAAATTATAACCAGATGCATAAATAAGTGGTACTAATTAAATATATGCAGTTAAATAGTTTGTTTTGTATTTTTATTTTATTATTTATTATTATTTTTAAAAAAATTATATATAAACTTTTTCATTTAGATAATAATACATGGTATGTATGACGATAAATATCTAATCTAATTTACAATGTATTATATGCATATTCATACGTATACACAGTTTCACATATAAATACATATGTTTAAAAAGTCAAATGATCATTTAGATCAATAAAATCAAAGATTTTCATGTCATTTATAATTTACATGTACATTAGAATGTATAAATATATTCATAAATATAAGTGTCATGTACTTAAAATATTTGCAAAATATACATACATACATAATGTATTGATTAAACTACAAATACATCCATTTGTATTTAAAAAAGATAAACATTATTACTAATTTTGTTTGGCCTTTTCTTATGATTTTTTTTTTCTTTTTTTGTTTTCAAATATCTTGTTTTTGTTATTCTCTTATAATGCAATATAATATAACATATGCTACCAATTCAAGAAAAATTAATACATTATATCTATTTTAATCAAATCAATTTTTTTTTTGTTTATTTTCATACTCTTATATATAATACACATGGAATATCAATACTCTATGCCTTTTATTATAGGTACATATACTAATATACCTTTGTGTGTTTGCTTGGACATTGTATACAAAAAATTATAATAATATAATTTTACTTCACATATCAGTTAAAGTATATTTATTGATCTGATCTTAAGTTGGATTAGTAAACATGCATGTTGAAGAATCGATAGATAATCACAAGATATTAATACTAAATTACAAATAAAAATATAAAAAAAAAAAAACAAAAAGAAAAATAAAATTTACTAATAATAGTTACGAAGAATAAAAAATAGATGAAAAAGCTAAAACAAAAAAAAAACTATAATAAAATTTTAAATGAGTAAAATCAAGACGAATATTTCTTACGATCAATTAATAAAATGCCGAACTTTAATAAAAGATCTTTAATTTTGTATAAATGTACATGTATTCGCTTTTACATATGTATATACGTATATATGCATAAATTCATGTGCATAAATGTTCACATTATTTTGGTACAACAATGTATATATACATATGTACATTATGTACATAATTTATTATGTAATACATGGTAAATAAGTCAACGAAATATGCAGCGCTTCTAAATCTTTATAAATTATATTTATATATTGTATCTGTACTGTAGTTCAAAAATGAATTGCCGATAATAACAAACCAATAGCCATGTCTGATCAATTATTCTTAAATAGATGGTTTTTATTTTTTTATTTTTGTTATTTACCATGATCAACTCTTTAAAATAGAAATTAGAAAAATTTTCAAATGTTCAAAATTGCAATAAAATATTTTCTTTTAATATGTATGCATGTAAGGTAGATGTATGTGTAATACGAATATATGTATACTTGATCACATAATATATTTATATGTATGTATGTATACGAATAATATATGTATGTATGTACATATATAAATGAGTATAAAATACATGTGTCTTATTTTAGATGTTAAATGTCGAGAACCATGAACCACGATCGTGTTAATTTTTCTTCGTTACCTTTGTTCTATCAGCTTATAGCCTGTGGTTCTCTATTATTCTTCTTAATTTCAGTTAAATATGTACATATATGTTTATATGTGTGCACAGTATGTACTATATGAAATTATTTATATTACAGTAGTAGTTGACGTATACATACAAAAAATGTAGATATTTTCATACATAACGATATAGGATTAATATTAACAGATCGCTTTTGGAACGACAACGTCTTCATTGACGTTTTACCAGGATTCTATGGTATGCATGACCAATTAAATAATACTGTAACTTAGATATTTTCAGCAACCGGAACTCATTAAATTAATCAAATTAGAAAAATTTTCACATTTATACTAAGTGTATACTTATAGTATACATTACATGCATTTAAATACATAGATATGTACATATGTACATATGTATATACAAATATGTGATAATAATAGATATGTAGTAAATTTTTATGTGAAAAAGCTTTTGACCTTCTTTTTTCTTTGTTCTCCCTACAAATATTTAAATATAAATTGTATACAAATGAGTACTAAATACTTCAATAATTGAATAATTAATTAGAATAGTTAAAAAAATAAAAACACAGTAAACAGAATAAATCTTAAATTATGTGATATTTAATGTGAATTCGTTTTTCATGTATATATCAATTTTTATTGAGTTGCTCTAGAAATGCATTATTGCTTTAATACATTATAAATGCATTTTTAAATTCTTAATAATTAATGAAAATTTCAAATAACGAACAAAATAAAAATCTTATTAAGTATTATTTAAAAAAAATATAAAAAAATTTATACGTAAATGATACACATTAAACACTTTTGTTCTTCTACAAACAAGAGATGATAATCGACCAAATTACATGGTTTCATATCAGTTGTATTACATTATCCGGAAGGTGTAAATAAAATTAATCATCCCATCTGTTATGATTATAAAGCCATCGTGTTTAACAAAAAAAAAAAACGAAAAAAAAAAAAACGAAAAAAAATGTTTATTAACAGCAAAAAATTTAAATATGTGCGTTAATGTTGGTGTACATACATATAAAAATAATACAATATCTTCATAATACATGCTATGTTAAACCACGTTATATTTTACATGGGCGATACGTATATGTTTATATAAACACGTGTATTTGTAATAATCAATATCAGAGTATTAAGCAGATGTGATATATTTCCTTAAGGCATCTTGTTTAATTTTTTTTTTGTTTTTTTTTAAAATCAGATCTTATAAAAAAGTCATAAGCATCATATATTGATGATGGTTATGTAAAAAATTATAGATTACATTTAAAAAAAAGGAAAGAAAATTTCAAATTTTTAAATTTTTTGAATATGAATGTAACATGCGTATAGAATATGGGGTACAATTAATTTGTGTTAAAATATTACATACAGATACAACAGATAAACTAAAATTTAAATATTTAACAATAAAAACGTGAAAGATATAAAAGATAAAATTTGGGCAAAAAAAAAATTATTTACTGATATAATAAGATGGTAAAACCACACAAGCTAAACGTCAAATAACAATCAAATGTAACCTTTTTATATGCGCCAAAAATATTGTAATAATAACCCATAAACTAAAATCAATAGCCACTGAAAGCTTAAAGCAATAACAAATTATTTACATGCATACATACATATATACACAGATAAATTCGTATATTATAATGAAAAAATTTATAAACTTCTGGTATTTTATAATGGTGTAATATTCTTAACAATCCTTAAGAAAATTTAAGAGTGGTGCGGTGCGGTACCTGTTTGAATTTCTAAATAATGAGGATTCTGTGATACACATGTAAACGTGAATAGCTCATATACTAATTCTTTCATTATTTTTATTTATTTGTTCATATTTTAATATTTGCTCCTTATTGTAATAATTTTTGATGATCATTAAAATTGCTAGATTCATCAAAAAAAAATTTTTTTTCCTGTTACCTTCAATGCTTCTTACGGACACATTTATTTTCTTTTTATTGTTAAAGGTTTCATTTTGATTCATTACTCTACATATGTGATTAGGTATAGACTTTTATATGCGTCTGTATGTGTACGCATATTAAATATTGTGGTTGATCGTGATCATGTTGTTATATGATATTTTTATTATAAAATTTTTATTTTTGATGAGAATGACTAAAATTGAAAATAAAACCCAAAAAAGAACAAAAACAAAATTGGTTTAAAATCAAATTTATAAGAAAAAAAAAATCAGTATAAGGAAAAGCTATGAGTCCATTATACGCGTACATATGGATGAATATAAACTTGAAAATAATAATAAACATTGATAAACGAAATTTGAATTGATCCACACTTCGATAGCCTGCTGGCTAATCATTTTATGGTCATAAATTGCTATTGAACTGTGATGTAATTTGGAAAATACATGCTTATACGTACGTATATACCATTACCAAAGTATTTACGATCATACATATGTATACAGTTGTATATAAAATTCGAACACAAATAAAAGATGGATCACTCATTTGCGATCGATTGAAGTTTATTGAAAAAAATCTGTTTTTCTTTTATTTTTGTTTTGCGGATATGTTTAAAAATTATGATCGTGTTGAGTTTTCAATTTAATTAAAGTTTATGTTTGATATTAAAT
This sequence comes from Anthrax anthrax, assembly GCA_963971155.1. NCBI lineage: Eukaryota > Metazoa > Arthropoda > Insecta > Diptera > Bombyliidae > Anthrax > Anthrax anthrax. The sequence continues at coordinate 29,182,265 of OZ020119.1, forward strand.
ATAAAGGATTTTGTGAATGGCATTATTGAAGTTATATTTTTTTATTTTTTCAACACTTATGTACATTATGTTAATGTTATGTTATTTACAAATAAAATTGTATTTTTGTTTCTTTTTTTTTTTTCTATTTTATTTTTTAGAATTTTTTTTTCTCATGATTTTAATTGGTATTTTTTTTTACGGAAGACAATTCTAAATTTAAAATGAAAAAAAAAAAAAAATATTTCCTTAAATTTTTTTAACATTTTCTTCATACCTAGTTTAGCTAGTAAACATTTTAATTTTACTATCCATAGTATATTATTATCTTTTATATAAAACAATAAAAATTCACGATTTTTTTTCTTAGATTTTATAACTTTTAAATTATCCAATATATGTAAAAAAAAATTTTTTATTTTTTTATTTTTATTTATTTATTTTCTTTAAGTTCCAGGAAATGAATTTAATTAGCACACATTATCATATACTGTTAACGAATTTTCTCTAATCTTATTCAGATCTATCATGAAATTGCCAACAGTTTTTCAATAATGTATTTAAGTGTTTATACATTTAGTACATATAAGATATGTCTGTATAAAATGTGCATGTAATCTATGTAAATCTATGTGTTTACAATATACTTATAAATTCTTGTATACATTAACATTACCATATAACTCTACGTGTGATTGGTCTTAAGGATAACTTCTTTGAATTTTAGTGAGTGAAAGAGTGCTAACAGCAATCAGAATAATAACAACAATAATATTAAAACACTGCTACAGTAAAAATTATATAAAGTTAAAAAGAAAGCGCGTTTTCTTTGCTAAATTCGATCTCCATTTAATGGCACTCATGATCTTTTTATAATACTTTACTCACAACACAATGTTGTTTTAAAGTTTGTACTTGATGATGATGATCATCGTCATTATCAACATTGGCTAACTTAGTTTAGCTGTTGTTGTTATTATTAGATTATTTTATTCTTTATTTTTCTTTTATATGCAAACTTAATGTATAGCGGTTATACCAAAAGTTATATTAAACAATATTGTAAAATAAGCCGGCCACATTCGAGAAATTCGATTTGATATTTATTTAAGATGTTTTCTTATTTTTCATTCATATTGTTATTACAGGAATTGCCTTACAGGACTTAACAAAGACAAAATAAGGACATTTGCGAAAAATGTAATTTAGGCGGAAAAGTGCTTATATCGCTAAAAGCTCACAGCTAAGTACCTAATTCAAATGTAATCAAACAAAAAAACAACAGAATGTTTTTCGCTCATGCTGATGTATGTAATTGAATTCACTTATATCGTTACTTTGTGTGTATTCAACATTGTAGTTTCAGAAAGTTACAGATCCGTATGCATTTGAAATTTGTTTTTCGTTTTTACTTTGATCAAAATAATGGAATTTTTTCAAAAATTACAAATAATGATCAAAATGTAGGTAAAATTTGCTTTAAAATTAAAATTGTAATAATTCAATTCTAAATAATAAATAAGGGTTTTTTTTTTTTTTTTAAAAAAAACTCTGTTAACTTGTTATATATTTTCTACCTAGAAACAAGGTAAATAAAAGACAAATGAAAAATTTACGATTTAAGAAATAAAATAAAATTAAAGAATTCTCGAGTTCATGATTGAATTTTTGTTTCTTTCTTTATTCTTGTTTCTTTTCTTTATTTTGTAGATTTTTAAACTTTTTTTTTATACTCACTGTTAATTTTTTTTTTTTGTTTTTTACTGATAGTATTTTAATTAATGAACTAAAATGTACTTTAATTGAATTACGAGACATGTTAATGAGAAGATATTTGTGTCTGTGTTGTGTAAGCCATATTTGATGTAAAATTGACCCGTACATCTACCTACGTAATATCACTTTTGTTTTACGTATTATGTATGTGAATGATACAGATATACATTAAGAACAATTTTTAAAGGAAAAAAAAAACTTTTTTTTTTTTTTTTTTTTTTTTTTAAATTAAATTAAATTTCGTTACTTTTTTGTATTATTGTAGTAGATGTAGATTATATTATGTAGATTTGGTTAGTAGTCATACAAAAATTTTGTTAATTTATATTAAAAAAACAAAACTAAAAAATTCAAATATTCAAAGAATTTTCTAAAATTATAAATTATCGTTTCTCAAAAGGGAAATATAACATTATGGAATATTACATGTTTAAATGTAATTTAATATATAAACATGCAAATGTAATGACTTAGAAATTTTTTAAGCTATATACACATATACAAAATTTTGCTTACACATAAAGTATTTGTAGATTTATATGGATATAAAATGTAATAAAAAATAGATACTAATAAACTTCTTCAATAAATTATAATGTGTGATTATAGGTCAATTTTAATCATTTAACGATCACTAACATAACTTTTAACTGTCCCGTATTTTACTAGAATAAAATCAAAGTGCAATAATGCATTGTATGTAACATATACACGTCATGTGTGTAAAAATTGTATGTTTATACTTGTATGTATCAAGAATATGTGTTATATGTGTATAAATAGAATGTGTTCATAATTATATGTGCAATCATACAATGAGGTTTTTATAAACTTCAATATGTAAGTAGCTCTAATAATAATAAAACGTAACATTATTAAGTAGTTTGTATTTATAACAAAATAAGTAAAATAATAAAAAACAAAAAAAATTTTTTTTTTGAAAAAAAAAATCTATGAAAAAACAAAATCCTGTAAGGTTCTTAATATATGAAACGCCCACTTTCTACGGTAATTCTAAAATCGTGATCATGTAAGATTACATCGCAAAGTTAACATTTGAAAAAAAAAGAGATAGCAGTAAAAAAAAAATGAAAATAACAAAAATACTTAATTTAGACAAAAAAGAAAAACGTTTGAAAAACAAGGAAAAATCAAATTCTTTGGAATTTATTTTATTTTGATTTTAAAAATTTTTTTCTTTTTATTTTTAACTAGTTATAACTTCTTATTAAACTATTGAAAATGTGTTTGGAATTCAGGTGAAATGTTTTTCACTGTACATTATAACACGTTAATGCCGGTAATGTTAATGAATACATACTATACTTGCATACATATATACATACATGTTCATTTGTATGTGCATAAGTAGTACACACATGTGTAAGTATAGTATTATATTAACGCTGTTTTTTTTTTTTGTACATAAAATACTGATAATCATTTTTACTACTTGAATGTTTCACATGAAATAGTAGAAAAACTTTCAGTAGCTTAAATGAAAAATACAAAAAAAAAAAGCAAAAAAAGGTAAAAAAAAGTAAAATGCGAATTTTATGAGAACTTTAACCTTCAGTTATAATATGGGATTTTTTTTATATGTACAGGTAAAGAAATTGTATTGTATATAATAAACTATAAAATATGAATAGCGTAATAGAGTCTATGGTAATAGATTTAAAGAGTTTTCTTCAATTAGAAAAAAAAAATGAAAAAAGAGAATATGATGAAAATTTTGTTGGCTTCGTGTTGAAAAATTTCTAATTAAAGATTCGTGTGCTTAAACGAGTATATATATCACATAATATGCACAAAAAGCGGCCTAATTAAATCGATATGTGTAGTATATAATGCATGTATAGATATTTCAATATAACATAATTACAAAATAAATGTACATATTTAGATTGTTTTTATTTATTTATTTATAAAGGTTAGAATAGTAAATGAATTTACAATCCTAACAGGGGGGGAATAGCACTGACTACAGAGGTCTACGGCTATTTGGGGAAGTAGTGTCAGACTCATACCCGAGGTGGGATTCGAACCCACGGCTGTTGGGATCGTAGACCTAGCACACTACAACTAGGCTACACAGCTGGTTAGATTGTTTTTAAATATTGCTCTTGTTTTGTATTTTTAATTTCATATATGTATGTACATCGAGAGTGATATGTGAGCCTAGAAGTCAAAATTTCAATTTTGGTTGATTTTCACACTTATGTATAATATGCTTACAATTTTTTGTAAAAGGTAAAAAAATTAGTGAATGCAATTTTGATACCGTATTTCTATTTTTACAAATTTATATTATTTCTTCACTTCTATAATTTAATAAATATTTTTGGTATCAATTGAATCTATTTATGAAAATTTTATTTATGAAAAATTTTTAATTCGAATTTTTCAATATTTACAACACTTTGTCATATCAAGTAAATTGCTTACATTTACATTCTCATGTATTGCATTAGAATTTCATATAATATTAACGTGAATAACCAAGCTCTTGTATTAATTGCTATGATGACCACTGGAAACATAATTTTCCAGTATCTATAAGTGTCTGCCAAAGTATATATAGTATTTATAATTATTAAAAATTTATGCAAAAATAATGCCTTATGCGATGTGGTATATGTTTGCATTATCTTTTCTTTTTCCCTTTTGATTTTTCACTTATTTTATTGTTTTTCATTTGAAAATCACCGATTTCTTTTAAATTCATTAATTTTACTAATTACAATACAACAGAGTTATTCCTTTTTATATTAAACAAATGTATTAAAAAATTTTAATCTGGGCTGAATTACATTAAATTTATAAATTTGTAAAATACTTTGTATTGATCGCATATACTACAATACGCACCATGAAAAAAAAAGTACAATTTATGCAATTATAATTTAGAAAACATTACTAATTACTTACAAGGAAATCATTAAGTTATTATTTGATTGAATGTTAATGTTTGTCTTTTATCTCCTTCATTTATAAGAAAATCCAATGGCATACATAATCATTTTACTTGCGAACATAGACCAATAGTTTTTTTTTATTATTTTCTTTTTTATTTTACTTTTTTTATGCGGTGTCATTAGAAATTCTAGTGCCGCCATAATAGTTTTCTAGATTACTTGATTTTCGCCACCTTTTATGCATGTAGTTGGTTTGATTGTATATTTTTTGCTTTGAGGATGAGGATGCTGATGATGAACAGAATATGAAAGGAATCGTGTAGGATGAAATGTAACTTGTTAACTTTAGAATTAGTTTTCCTTTATGTATTATGTTTTAAATGTTAGATTGATTGTTTCATTTTAAACGTGCTCATATATGTACATACATATACAAGTGTATTTAATGAAATTTTGTTTTATTTATGATTTTCCATTTTAACTGTTAAACATACATATGTATATAAATATCTTTACATATATGTTCATTACACATATCATTATGATGGGAAGATCTCTCATAATATTATGTGTATCACTTTACTGAATGTACCTACATTTTTTTTTTATTTCATATATAGCCATATCATGCGACATTACATATGTACGTACATGTCATATACCATGTTATATATAAAAAAGATGAAAAACATATACCATTCATAGTCTCGTCTGTTCGTATAGTTAGATGATGCAGCATGACAAGAACCTAGAATGGAAAATATACATATACATATTTTTGTTGTAATCTACATATATACATACATATGTATGTATCTACAAAGTTATAGTTAAAGTGACCATACCTGTAAAATGCAATGAAATGCATATGGCCATTTGGTATGCCAAACGCGTAAATTAACTCGTCAACTTTTTATGATCGTATAGAGTAGATTTATCCTCTATATGTATATAAATACGTATTGAACATATACACCTATATGTATATGAACGTGTTGAATACATCATGTATGATATATGTATGTATCTGTTCAATGGACACATATTTAATACATATGTATATGTGTATTTGCTATAATATAAAAATTTTATCCTTTGTTGAAACTTAATAATGACAGAAGTTATTCGAAGAACGAAAAACTCTTATAGTTAAAGAATGTAATCTTTAGTTATGCGATCTATAACACATATAGATAATTTTCAAGATTAATTCATATCGAGTATTTCTAGGAATTTTTAGATGGATTCATTATTTATATTTTATAAAATTCTTGTAATATATAATTATTTAATATATGTACTTTTATATATTTTAATGTATGATTTTATATGTTTAAAAGTAATACATACTTTGTACTGTATTAAATATAAGGAGGTATTAAGGACATTCACGATTAATCAGTTTATTAAAATGAAATGAAAGTTGAAATGAATTTGATTTAGAAGAGGAAAGAAAAAAAACAACATACATACATATGTACATATAATTAAATTAAAAACACCTAACATGTTCAGTCAAAGTTATTTGGAGGATTAACGTGGTATTCAATCAAGCTCAAAGCCCGAAAAAATAAAAATAAAAATAATGTGTATGTATACATTTTCTTTTTATCTGACATTTAATAGTAGACAAGTAATACATTTGTGTTTTTTTTTTTTGTTTTTTGTAAATGAACAAAATACTCTATTTGATCATTTTAATTATTTTTTTAAATAAAATTTTAATATAGCAAAAATATTATCTGCAATACAAAGTTGGTAATTTATCTGTAATTTTTTGTTTTGTTTTTATCATTTTAATGTTTTGAATACATTAATTTTATTGTTACATTTACAAAAATGACAATTTATGAGTAGAATACGAAATATATATTTTTTTAAATATGAAAATTAAAATTTTTTAATTTACAATAAAATTTTATCAGATTATCATATACCTACATGAGTATACTCGTATATGAGGTAACAGACATGTATGTTTATAATTATGTACTCATATTAAATATTATTATTATTATTATTATTAATTATTATTTAATGGATAGACCAGGTCATGCTTTTAAAATATAAATTAAAAATGAATGTTATAAAATTAAAAATTTTATAATAACCATTATGATGATGATGATGATGAGATGTATAAAATGAAACGTGAATAATTTTAAAGAGTAGGTAGATTTACAACTTAATGCTCATTTTATATTATATTTTATATTAATGTAATATACGTATATGATATGTTAAAGAAATAAATAAAATATATCTGTACAAGATTGAAATACATACATATGTATGTATAAATTCACAATTATAAATTACAAATATATATGTATGTAGGTTCACAAAGTAAATGAATGCGTGTAATCGTGGTAAACTTTAGATTTTTTGTTTTGCCATATACATATATCATATGCATGTACGTACATATATACATTTTAATTTTTTTTTTTCATACTTTTTTTTCTGTAGTGAATGTTATTTTTCTTCTTTTGAAAGTGATAAAAAAGCTGTTGCCGATGTTGTTTTATTAAATATTCAATACACAAAAATAAAAATTATAAGAATATAATATATGTACATGGTATGTTTGTGGCATTTTATTAAAGAAAATATACCAGTTAAAATATATGTATGTATGCATGTATAAATAAATACAACAATCGTCATCATAATCAGTACCATCATCATCATCGGTATCATCAGTATAGTATCGTCATCTTCGACAAAACAGATACATTTTTTTTTTGTGTTTTCATTATTATTGATTTTTAATTAAATATATTTATATTCGAGCCACCAAGTGATTTCCTTTTCGTTTTGTCCACCCAGAGTACATCAGTATATACATATATAGGCAGTTAAATATTAAGTTAAACATTATGATATATACCAATGTATCACATATATATACATATTGGTATTCATATATTTGTATGTATGTATATCCCCTAAAGAATTTACAGGTGGTAGAAAAATTGTATTTTTACATTGATGATATGATATCTTGCAAAATACTTGAATTTGTTTTACAGAATCTTTACAATATAAAAATGCATTTTAGATTTAAATGTGTACAAACATACATACATTCATATAATACATGTACAATCGTCGCTTGAAAAATAGTATTTGATCTTTTTAAAGAGTTTTATTCTGCCGATGCAATGTAAGAAATTATATTACAACGAATAATTAAAATGGATCAGTTGTACATATTTTTGTTATTGTCGTTGTTATACTGTTCTTTCTTATCCTTGTTGTTGTACTTGTTGATTTTAAACTAAAAGTTTTAATGCAATATACTTACTTTAATACTTTTTAAATAAGTACATTTTGCTTTTTATAAATTGTACTTGTTTTTTTCCTTCCGTTTTTAATCATGTATTTATGTGTACACGTATATTATGATATAAAAAGTATATTTAAAGATAAATATGTGTAATGGTGATCATAAGCGTTTCATGTACATATGAATGTGTTTGTGTATTGGAGTGTATGTATGTATGTATGTATGCACATCATTGAAATGGCCTTGAGTTGATTGCTTTATAAATATTACATTATGCGTATATGTAATATATATAATTTCGTACATGCAAATACATACATATGTATGTATGTACATAGATATCACATCGTATATTGCACATTTATTTATATTTAATATTTATGATATTTCATATGTACAATGCTCCTTTGAGAGTCGGCATAAATATGGCCTGCTAAAGAATTTTTGCTGTTTATCAGTTTTAACTTCTGTTTTATGATTGGTTTCCGATAATGGAATTATATTTTTATATTGTACAGTTTCATATTGTTAAAGTATGAATGTTTTTTTTTTTTTTTATTAATTTTTAAAAACTTACATATGAAAAAAAATAAAAAAAAAAACGAAGAAACAATATAATAAAAAATTTTAAGATGAAAATATATGTAATTTGATTTTTAATTTTAAAAGCATAAGTGAAAATTTAATTTAGTTTTTTTTTTTGTTATTTGTTGTTTTTCAATGTTTCGGTAATAATGTCAATTTTGTTTTTAATTGAAAAAAAAAGAAAGAAAAACGAGGCTATAAGTGCTCGTTTAACTAAAATAACAACAAGTAATGGTAATAAATAACAGAAAGAAAAGGTAGAAAATCGGTTATTTCTTACATTAAATATATTTTGGGTAATTGAAATATTAGCCGATTAATCATTGTTGAAATGTAACGGAAAATTTATGTAAAAGAAAAAGATTCTCATAAACAAAAATCTTAATAATTGTTCATTTTTAAATATCTTTTTTTATATTGTATATACCTTCATAAGGGTATGTCACACTATTTGGGTCCAATGATAGTATCAACGTCAATGACATCGGTAACACAAAAATTTCACAAATAAGTCCAAATTCATCGATAATATGTTGCTATCTTTAAAATAGATTCCGATTATATTTGACAGATTTTTTTATAATTTAAGTAAAAGAGAAAAATAAAAATCTCCATAGTAAAAACGAAAAATAAAATGAAAACTGAAAAATTTTATGTAAATTATAAAGTAAAAAAATAATATAAGAAATGTTGTTATTTTCGACACATTAAAACTATTACCAACCATGTTTTGTCCCTGAATCGTGGATGAATTATAAATATTAATTATAAATATATAGAATACTTTATCGATGCCTGAATTATGCACGTTATGCTGACCTTAATATTAGATTTCAAGCATAGAGTATTTGTAGATTACATAATAAAAGAAAATTAATAATTATAGAAAATTAATATTATTGTTAATTTGTTAAAAAAAAAATAATTGGAATAAAATTTGTACATATGTATGTATACAAAACAAAATTTAGATAGAACAAAAATTTATTAAAATAATTTTTTATTTATTTATTTATTATTTTTTTTTTTTTTGGTATTTGAAAAGATGTTTTAATATTTTTTAATTTAATAAAATAAATAATCTCATAATAAATTTGCCAAAAATTCAGAAAAATATAAACGAAACAATTTAAAATAAAACAACATAAGAAAAATTTAATTTAAAATATAAGCAAAGAGGAATACAATATCTATAAAACAAAAATCACATTATTTTTAATAATAATAAAAAAAAAAAAAAACAAAAAACTGATATCATAAGATTTATGAAGCTACTTAACATAAATATGTATATATTTACGTTAGGTATATTCAATTTAAATGTTTATCATTTTAATGTGTTATAATAAGCTTCCAGATTTTAAAAAGAGTCATTTTTCTCAAATGCACTTATTAATTCAGATAATACTAAAATAACAAAACAAATAAATAAATAATGAAAATGAACGAGTAGAAAAAATAACAGAAAAAATAAAAAAAGAATTAATAAACAAAAACAAAAGAACAAAAAAGAAAGATTAAGAAGAAAAAAAATTATAAAATTCAAATTATATGATGTGTAAAACATTTTTAAAAAGTATTTTTGTTTTGATATTTTGTCATTTTTTTATTTTATTTATTTATTTATTTATTTTTTTTTTCAAATTAATTTTTGGACTTCTTTCTTTAGAATGACAAAAACAAAAAACGAAAACAATAACAAGTTAAAGAAATCAAATGAAAATAAGGAATTGAAAAATTATGTATATACATATTATATGAATATGTTACATGTGTGTGTTATGTCTGTATAGACGCAGAAATGTATATAACAAACATTTTTATCAATGGACATGCTATGTTACTGCCGAAATAAATTAGTGTAAATTGATAAATTTTTGACACCTCTAATGATTTCTCAATCTCATTCATCATCGTTCAATGAATTTCAGAATTTACATATACTTATACATATGAACTTATTTATCCTATATTTATTAATATGTATATCCCAATGGTACATCCTGACCTGTATAGAAATTTTGTCTTGATCATTTTCAAAATTTTCATGTGTATTATTCTGACTTTTCTCAACAAACACAGATTTTTATTTCAATTTTTTTTGCTCATATATACATATATTATTTATTGGTAATACAAATTTTACATATACATATATACAAAAATGTACATAACGATGTATATAAGATAGATCGCATATTTGTGTAGTTTTCTTATTTTTATACAATTTATACAAGATATCATATTCATTTTTAAAAATTTGACTTAATTTATTTAATCCTTTTATTTGTTTTGTTTATCGTTATTTGTACATTACTATTCGTATGTACAAATCTTTTTGAATTCTAATTGTTCATTTTCGAATGACAACTGTATTACTTAAGAATTTAGATACTGTTTAAATTAGTTAATAATGTAATTTATTCATTTGTTCAATGATATGAATTTTTTTGAATGATGTGTTTAAGGATTAAAGATCCTTCAGGTAATAAAAAGTATTTAGTAATTTTCAAAGACAGTGTAATTTTAAAGTTAGTTAAAATTGGTGACAAAAATATGAATTATGAAAATTGAAAAAAAAAAAAAAACTATAATACATAAGTAGTATATAAGTATCTAAGAAAAAATTCTTTCTGTACAAAAATTTGACGTACATACGTATACATATGTATACAGCATATCATAAATACTTTATACAGATGCCATTTATTTTATTAACGTTAAAAGGTGATTGTCTTTTTCTCACGATTTTATTATTTTTCCGTTTTATTTTTTTTTCAAAGCTATGAATCCTGATATCTTTGTATGCATGTGTAAATTTGAAAAGGCATATACATATGTACATAGTGTAAAATTCTGTATAGTGCAAAATTTTTCGTGTATGCAGAAATATAAATTATTGGTTTGTAAGTATATTGACGACCTTGTCGATGGATATTTCTTATGTATGATGGTTTTTTTCTTCCAATGATTTGTATGTTTTTTATACATACATACATATATGTGTATTTTTTTCTTCATCTTTTATATATAAACGAATGTAACATACATGTACATATACATATGTACTTATACAGTACACAAATTGTAATATACAAACACACGTGCATATATACTTAGATACAATATGTATATGTTTTTTTATAATATGAAGTAAAAAGATTTTCTTTCTATCTGATGTATTTTATTCATTGCCAATTGCAGCATTATGTATTATACGTTATACTAAGTATGTACTTATATTTATGTATGTATACATGTACATATAATTTCTACATTGGAAGTCTTATTCGTGATTCTGGAATCTAGAGGAGGGTCAATGAAATGTACAACGAACCGTAAAGGTGCAAAAGAATATGTCTATCAATTTTGTTTTGTTGTTTTTATTTTATTATATATTTTTGTAAAAACAGAAAGAAAACTAAAAATTTTTGTTTCTTTTGTTGTTGAACTGGAATTTTCAGAAATTGACTTCTTATTTTATTCCTAATATTTAAATATATACATACATACATGATGATAATAAACGTATGAATGGATGTTTAATTTAATTTAAAATTATTTTTCTTTAGTCAATTTTAACTGTATTATAAAATAATAGCGTTTTTGGATAATAAAATTAAAAAAAGAAAATCTTAAAGTTACCACACATTAATTTACAAAAAGTGAATAAAGAGAGGCATTTTTCATTGCAATTATTTGTTCACAGTTTAAACTATTTTTAAAATTTTTTTATTTTATCTCATATACGTATGTTCATCATTTTTCTGTTCATTTTACTCATTTCATATCTTCCATTCTTTGCTACCATTCTTTCTGAGTGCCTGTTTCATCATCACCTTTAAATTATGATGCGTATTTGATTTATTTGCTTTTATTTTTCTTTGTTCATTCTTAAAGAATTTTAAAATTATACGCAAGTGTATATATTGCTGATGAAGAAGAGCTTGATATTAGTTCAGCTATGTAAGAAAGTGTGACCGACAAATTGTGTTGTTCCAATAAATTGATAAGGTAAAATTCTTGTTGTGGGTTTATTCCATCTTTATTTTTCTTATTACTTATTTGATTGCATTTTTATTTATTTATTTTTATTGTGTTTATTTCTTTATGTTATGTGATTTTCTTATTATACATACATATGTATGTATATACTATCATACATTTACGTACATATACACACGTTTTTTTGTTATTTAAAACATTTTATTTTTTCGACTTTTTCTTTTCATTTTATTTATTTTGATACCTTCTTATATTGATTCATTTTCATTTTAGAAGTTTGTAATACCTCATTTTGATATTGCATTGCTTTCAAAATAAATATAAATTGATGACAATTTTAAGACTTTAATTACTTCGTCATCATCATCAGCACCATTAACAACAACCATCAACGACATTTTTAAAAGATATCACTGAAACATTTTCAAATTTTTTTTCTTGTATTTTTTTTATTTTTGTAATCTGTACTTTTTCATTTTTTGTTTTATTCTGAAATATATGTACATATTTTGTTGTTTATTTTTCTTTATTTTTATTTTATTTAAAATAAAATGTCAGTTAATTCTATGATTGAAACATGTTAAAATGTTGTTCTGTGATGTGCCAAAATGAAATGTGCGTACAACATCCCATACAAATACAAATATATGTATGTATGTATATGCACATGTTTTTGTGTGTATGTATAAAGTACATATGATATATTGTAAAAAGTGTGTGAGCGGATTGTCGACTAACTAATCAACTTGAAAAAAGAAATAAAAGTACAAGTATAAAATATACATACATACATATGTATAATTTATTATTAAAGTACATATGTATGTAGATATAAAATTTATATGTAGAAATATGAACGTTTCTATGATTATTTTATAATTTTATGTACATATTTATATTTGGAAAAAAAAAAAAACTTGTTCGTTAGACAATTTTAAATGATATATATTTTAATCAGAGCTGTAAGCATTGTTTTCTTTTCATATTTTAATTTTTAACATTCATTTAGATCTATAAAAACTATCTATACATCTATAAATTTTCTGTTTAAATTATTTGATTATTAAAGTCTAAATAATTTATCTGTATAAAGTCTCTGAATTCCTTATCACGCTTTGCAAACAAAAAAAAATAATTAAAAAAAAAAACAATTGGTGATAAGCAAAAATTTCCGTTCGCTATTCGAGTTTTATTTAGTGCTATTCATAATGTGAAGTTACTTGCTTAAATCTTTTGTTTCTTCTTTTAATAGCACTCTTTACACGTTATGAATGAAAACCGTATAACTACTTGTACGTATATACTCGTATAAATAGTATGATTTATTTCTCGTGTAAGTATGTATTTTTTCGAAGATTTGTTTTTTTTGGGTTGATAAAAAAGGGAATAATTTTCTATGAAAATTTATTTAATGTCTATAAGGATTTATTATTTTTATAGTTTTGAATATGTAAATGAAACCAGCTGAATTTGTTCTGCGCACTGTTAATAATATTTCAGTATAACATTTTTCTTTTATCTGTATTTCTGTTGAAAGAATTGAAACTAGTTCTTGAAAATTCCGTTAATTGATTCAATTAGTGCTACACAAAAATGTAGGTTACTCGCTTAAATCTTTTGTTTTCTTTCTATAACACAATTTTTTATAAAAAAAAAAAAAACAAATTCTAAAATTATTATTAATGTATGTTATTTTTATTTTCATCGTTTCCCTTATAAAATTTGTTTCAATAATTGTGGTTCAATTTATTTTAAATATTTGGTAATTTTAAATGAATTTTAATTCGTATATACAAAATAAAATTTATTTGCTTAATTGTTTATATTCCTCATATATTAAATTTTAGTAAAATATTCGTGAAGCGTAATTACAGGGCTTTTTATAAGTAGTGGAATTTTAAATAAAATTCATTAATTGCAAAATGAATTGAACTCTCAAATAAATTATCATTTATGTCATTTTACTAATTATATAATTATATTTTATTGATGTTGGAATTAATAAAAAAATGTACATGCACACATACATGTCATGTAACTCAATTTTTGATTTCATATATATACATATATTTTTTTAAATTTATAATAAGTTTTAAATTATTTCACATAAATGAGTTAAATAAATTTATCAATTACTTATTATATATCTCAATTAATTTAATTGAATTTTTTAATATTGTAAAATATCATATAAAAAAAAAGAAAAGAAAAAATGAAGTTGTGTATAATTTATTATTTCAAAGGAACTTTTCATATTTATTATCTAGTTTTTAGTCATTTTTCCTTTTAAATTGAAATATATATATTGAAACTGGAAATTTACAATCATAATTTTTTTTACATTTATATGTACGAGTATATAAGTCCTTCACAAAAATTCCATTTTTGTGTTAAAAATCAACAAAAGGGAATTAAAAAACAAAGGTAAAAATTAAATGCTAAAAAGTAATCTGGTATCAAAAAAAAAAAAAAATATATAAATATATATACATAAAAAATATAAGACTTGTTTAACATGTGAAATATGCAACAATTGCATTTTAATTGAAACATTTGTAATATGATAAGTTTACTGATGTCTCACCTGATTATCAGAGGAAAGAATTTTTCCGTATAGTTTATTATAATTGTCTTGATTAATTCTTTAATATATTTATACTCTTTATGTTTATGTCTCTTATTTACGTGGAGTTTATTTTAAATTGATAAACATTTTTATTTAAAAGTATTTATAGATTTTTTCAAGATATTGTACGTATATAAGTAATGTGGAGTGTGTATTGATGTGCATGTGTTTATTTATTTAGAGTATCGATGATGATATGTATTATATTATTGTTAAGTATATCCATAACCAGTTAACAAATCATACAATTCATCATACATAGACATCAGAAGCAAGAAGTTACATGGTTATTGATGCAATTCTCAGACTTGAAAAAATAAAAATAAATAATTGGAAAAAAAAGGATGAAATACAACTAAAAATAGATTGTTAGGTTTGTAGTTTTTTTTAAAAGCTTTTTCCAACTTCTCATATAGTACATACATTTTTGTTTTAAATAAACTAAAGTATGTACATATGAGATAAGAAGTTAACTATTATCGACCATAATCAGATAGATAAAGTTCTTTTGATTTTGTGGATGAGATGTGCATTAATCTTGTTCGTGTTGAGACTCCCAGCTAATCACTCCAAGATAGCACTAAGATATGGCAGGTATGTACTAACAAATAAAGTGATTGAAATTTTTACTAACTCAGACCGATTCAATATCACATAATATGTAATTTGTGTTGTTTCTCTATTTCTTTTCGGGTTTTTTTTTTCTTGAAAAAACGGAATTATAAATACATATGTAATATTCCGATTAAAAACATTTTTGCCCACAAGGTTGTACCAGATTTTACTATATTCATGTACGTATATGTATATGTGAAATTCACATTTATATACATATTCATTTGTATCAATATGTTTTTGTTGTTCATCTTCAAAGGCCACCTTTGGATTTTTCATTCTTTTTAATTTCTAAAACAATCCAAAAATAGTTGCACGCAGACACAATCATCTTTTAACAATATCACCTTATTTCATAGTTTACTTAATCGACATTGTTGCTTGTAACTATATAAAGTTTAAATCTGATCCATTTGCCGTCGTCATCATCATCATCATCATCATCTTCATTTCTATAAGCTTAGCTGTTTTCTTTCTCATCATCGTCATCATCATCATTATTACTGCAGTTATCGTCATTATGGCTATCAAAAATTTTACATGTGTTTGTCAAAGTATGTGATGCAGTATGTGTGTATAGAAACTTATAAAATACTCGTAGTTGTACTATGATTTGTCTACGCGCCTAGATGTTTGTTTATATTTACAACTGGGTTATATCAGGTGGATATTCAATCTTAAAATTTTATTATGTGACTATATTATATACACTTAAACTAATTCGCACTAAATGTGTATATATATGCATATGTGTACTGACGAGCAAAAATTTTTTAAGTTTCACCCTAAGACATATTGTATATTTATTTCTTGTTATTATTACTATCATCATTATTATTATTTTTATTATCATTATTATTTATATTATTATTATTATTATTATTTATTTTTTTTTTATATTTATTATTACTTTTATTATTGTTACTATTATGAATACATTGAATTCATATATGTGTGTACACAATAATCTTGAACTTGTCTACTTGTTGTATTATTATAGTTCTTATATGATCAAATTTGTGTTGTCAATTGCTGTACCGCTTTTAGAGTAGTCTCTAGAGAATGGTGGCAGTTACAACATTTTCTAGATGAAATATCAAGTTTTTGTTTTTTATGTTATGCATTTTATTATTATTATTATTATTATTTTTTTTTTTTGTTTATTTCGTTTTGTCATTTTTATATAACGTTTTTGTTTTTTTTTTTTGATTTTTTTTTTAAATTGAATTTTATTCTAAGTTTTTTTTTTTTTAATGATAAAGCAAGTATAAAATGCAACTTTTGAAGTAAATCAGATTAATGAGAATGAACACATAATCATTGCGCTGTCTGATGATGTATCTACAAATGTATCCTCTGTAATAATAAGTACGGAGAAGGAATTACATTTTTAAAAAAATTCTTTATTTTTAAACGCACAAGTTTAAACCCATTGAAATACATATGTATGTATGTGTATATACATATATAAAAGAGTACATAATGGTATAAATTTATATGATAAGAGCGTGTAAACGTACGTATAAACAACAAAAGTGTATACTCACGAATATATGAAAATATACACAATTGTGCAATTAAGGATAAATATGAATTCTTTAAATTTTTCAATAAATATTTTTCATTATAAAGTTAACACATAACACGTGATTCAACCTAATTAGATATATTAATTTGTTCAAATTGAATTTGAATCATATTTGTATATATAGTACACACATACATACATCAGTAAATGCATATATGCACGCATACATTGCAATTATAGAAAATAGGAATAAAATGTTGGATTTAATGTCTATAAGTAGATAATTTTTTTGTATCGATT
This sequence comes from Anthrax anthrax, assembly GCA_963971155.1. Taxonomy (NCBI): domain Eukaryota; kingdom Metazoa; phylum Arthropoda; class Insecta; order Diptera; family Bombyliidae; genus Anthrax; species Anthrax anthrax. Next base: position 29,199,886 of record OZ020119.1, read on the forward strand.
AAAATAATTTAAATAATGATGATTCTTTTTTCTATGGTATATAAAAGTTTTGTATATAAATACACAAGTGTATTTATGTATTGCATTAAGATGATATGTACATATGTGTACATGTACCTGTGTAATTCACAAATTTATCTCTTTGTAAATTTTCAAATTAAACCACTTGTTTCCATACACGTAAGTATGCATATAGCGTTAAATACGTTTTGTTGTGTTTTTTAACAGTAAAAAAGTAATATTATATATGTACTATACAATTTTTTCTTTGTTTCCATTGTGAATTCCTGTATCAAATTAAAACAAAAATTGGAATTGAAAAAATATTTTGCATACCGTGTGTACTTGATTTTGAACAAAGTCAACCGAATATATGTTTACTTTGTATGTTTTTGTTTTCTTTTGTTTTTACAGGTATATTTGTAATACAAATAATACATTACCATAGCAGTTATACCTATATCTATATACCACTTTTGTGCATGTATATTCGTAAAGATATTCAATTTGAGGACAACACATGAAAATTCCTTTTTTTTTATATATAAAATTTTTATGCATTTTCTTAATCGTCTTCAACAAAGTTTTGATAAATTAAAAATAAAATAAAACTTTTTTAGGTATGTACATACATATGTATATGTACATACAAAAATGTGTATGATATACAAAAGGTATATTAAAATCGATATATGTGTGTATATTACAATCATTTATATATGTAAAACTATAAAATTGTGTAAGTTAGTATATTTATATGTATTCAGCACACATACATATGTATGTATATTCGAACACATATTGATTAAAAAATAAAAATAAAATAAAAATAATATACAAATGATTGAACTTAAAAGAAATGCTGAAAGTATGCAAATATTCTGTTTTTCGTTTCTTTAAATTACGGAAAAGTATTCAACTCTGGTTTTATTGTCATTTAAATTTAATTTTTAAATAAAATTACTTTAAGGAATTTTCATGTTCTCTATATACATAAGTAAATATAGGGGCTTTATATACATGTGTACATTATGTACATATATTTTGTATATAATCGAATATAGATATATTTTTAAAAAATATATAAAAAATAAGCGTTGAATAAATAAAAAGAAGTCAAATATATGCGACGTAAGTTTAGATTTCGGTCTATTTACGTATATGTACGTATATATACATACATCTATTTTTCATAAAAGTATTTATAGAGAAAAAATATTTTTGTTTTGCATTTTTTTAAGTTGTTCTTTTTAAATTGTATTCAAAAAAAATTTTTTTTTATTTTTTCAATAACTACACATCTATTAAGATTTTTTGAAAAATTAAAGGAAAAATTAAATAAATTGTTAAAAATAAATTTTTTGAAATCAAATAATAAATATTACATATCTAATCAAAATTTATGAAATTTACACTATCATGAATTGATTTTCTCATTGATTTTCTAATGCTTATATTATATAAATTATACATATTCTGAAAGTATTTTTCATAAAAATCGAATAATTACATATGTATGTACATATATGTATGTATATGATTATGGATGGATCAAATTGTATCTTTTTATATTCTTTTATTTAATGATTTCCATACAAAGCCTATAGTTTACAATGAATTTGAAATGATTTTTGTTACCTTTTTTGTATATACTTGTTGCACTGTAGGTGAAAAATAAATAAATATGTTAAAGTGTTAAAAATCATATGTAAAACGTGTAATAAAATATTTTATTCATTTTAAATTCATATTTGCAACATATACATATTTTAACTGTAGTATACGTTTTTATCTGTAGTATAGGTCTATAAATGTGTTTGAATAACATAATTAATATACCTCAAATCAAATTAAATGCCATTCAAAAAATAAATATTTGACTAATATAGCATATAATTAAATTCATCTAATGTTTTTTTGTTTATTCATATTTCAAATTATTATTTTTTTTTCTATTTTTTTTTTTGTTTTTTTTTAAATATTAAAACTAGTATATTTATTACGTGGTATTACAGTACATTTTAATATTAATGTGATAGATAGAATAGAGACGACACCTTCCGCATTTGTGGGTTTTCTAATGTAAATTATATATACATCATTGAACGTACATACATACGTATTAATGTACATTATTAAAATTTATTTTTCATTCATTTTATCTGCAAATGTACATACGTAGTATATATAAACAAAAAAAAAAATTGTATATTCGCATGGATTTTGTATCACATTTTAGAGTAGAATACTTATAACAAAACTTGTATATATTTTTGTATGTAAGTAAGTATATATCTTACATTAGTATATTTTAATGTTAGATACATGTATGTATATACTATCTCTCTATAAAATAAAACAAAATATACATAGTTAGTTAGTTAGTTAGTCAGTTAGTTAAGTTGGTTATAGTTCAATATATTAATAAACATTTGTTGCAAATATGATTTATTGATTCCGTCATTCATTCATTTATTCATTTATTTAAAAATGATGTTGATGTTGATGATGATGATGATGAAGAGGTAATTGTTATAGTATTAGTATATGAATCTATATATTGTACACGTATGTATGTGTGTGATTTATAAAATAATAATTTTAGAATACATATATATAAAGTATTAAAGGAGAAAAGATCCTCCCGTTGGCTATTGTCACGTTATATTGTAATACATATTATATAAATCTAGAAAGATAAAATTTTAAAAAGCCATACAAATATGTATGTCTGTATGTATTTGTCTACCATACATACATATATATCCAATCCAATGAAATCTAAATTGTGTTGATATATTGATTGCAGTATATGTACTTAGAAATGCTTAAAATATAAATGTATACGGATGTATGTTTTATACTGATATTATAATGAGATGAAAAATTTTTTAAAGAAGGAGTTTAAATTTTTCTTAAAAGGAAATCATGTAGTGAAATGATACAAAGATTAAATCATACTGTAAATCTCCTTTTTTTATTTTTTGTTTGGTGGTTGATATTGTTTCTTTTTATTTTTTTTTATTTTTCTTTTTGATATTTTAACATTTAAATATGATTTTTATAACGTACGGTACTTTATGATTGAATAACTGTCTCTCAAGAGGAGGTGATTTTAATATATGTATGTATGTATGTATGTTCAATTGAAATATCTTTATTGTTTCTTTATTATTTTTTTTTTTATTAATATTTAATAACAGCATAATAAAGTTATTTATTAGAAATAAATTTTTTTTTTATCTACAACACAATGTCTATCTGTCTGAAGCAAACAAAAATAAAATAAAAATTAAGAAAAATTTATATGTAGAGAAGACAAGAAATTTGCAAAAAATAAATTGTAATTGTCGATATTGAAACCTTTCACATGAATCAATCTTTTTATATGAAATTCTCTTTTTATAATTTCAATTTTTATTTGATTTTATTTTAATGTTTTTCTTTTTCTATGAATAAAAAAAATCTTATGGGTCATGAAAATACTATCTAAATGGTAGAGAAGAAAGAGTATATCTCATATAAATGGTTACGAACATGTATAGATACATACATATGTGTTTATAGCTGTTGTTTTTATTAGAATGATTTATACGTAATTAATAAGTGTATGAAAATGAAAAACACAATATTATTACCACAATAGAAAATTTATAATTTATTTTGATTATAATTCTTTTGATTATTTGTGGATAATAATTAAAAGATTAACACTTCTTGTGCTGCTGATAATTTATTAATTTTTATTTATATTTTTTGTGTAGATTTTTTATAAAAAAGATTATAAATAAAAATATTATGTGAAATTTATTTTACCAGCAAGACTTTTTTTTCGACTTATACATTAAAATTGAATATTCTTTGTCATTGATGTATTGGAAATGAAATAAAACTAACATACACATATTTACGTAGATAAAATGTAAAAAAAAGAAGTTGATACAAAATTGTTAACAAACACATCTGCACGTGTTAATGTCGTTTATATTATCAACATTAATAAAGACAATAAAAGTTTTCAAGGTTTTTGATCATTCATCGGTTTAATATGTCAAAATTGTATCCTTGTAAAAAAGATATTGACATTATTACATTGCCAAATATATAATAAAAATAATAATTATCCATACAATAAATATAATAGTAATAATAATCATGAGAAATATCATTGATACAAAAGAAAAACATACATATGAAGAAATATGTACATATATGAAACCAGAATTGTAATCATATTCATTGTTCTTATATGTAGTAAGTTTAAAAATATTTATGCCACTTTTAATATATTATGACTGTTACACCTGAATGCAAATAAACACAATATCATTCCAACTCATATTTTTTTGAATGAGACAATTATATGATATATAAACATTATAAATTCGCATGATTTTTATGGTCCTTTTTAAGATTGTAACCGTCTTTTTTTTTTTGTAAACATATCGTGTTGTCACCATTTGGCATCTACAGATACCACACAATAACAATTCATCTGATATTCGTGGTCTTTAAGACAATTTTTTATTTTTTATTACAAAATTGCATACTCTTTTAAACACATGTTGAGTAATGTATCTATAGTATTGGAATAGCACCTGTACATGTGATGATATTAAAATAAAGAATATACTATGTTCATCAGATTTTTTTAACGCCAGATATTAATGTTCAATAAATTCATTATAGAAAATATTGGACCAAATATTAATCCTGAAAATCCTTGTATATAGAAAACTTTGTGAATTAAGTATGAATTTGATTAACATACATTATATACAAGTAGGTACATTGGCATGTGTTTGGATTCAATTATACATATACATACATATGTATACGTATGCATAAGTGTATAATAATGGAAAATACTTTAAATCGCGGTAAACATCATCATATTTTTAATATGTTTACCATAAAAGAAAATATTGTAAAAGATATTATAAAAGACATTATGTACGTAAATGTAAAATTATTTCAGACAACATACAATAATAATAATTCAACATCACAAAATTTGTATGATGACATACAAAAACCACACATATACATATTTACATACATACATACATACATATGTACATATATGTATGAATATGTATGTAACATACAGAATACAATAAGATATGCAATTCATTGCATAGAATCATGTAGAATTTAATATTTATGTGGTGAAATTTACCAATTTACCTGTTAAAAGATTCTCAATAATAATATTAATAATTTATTAATACATGTGGTTTTTGAATTTATTTAGAAATTTACTAGATTTTATAAGTATAAAATGTGAAAAAATTACGATAAGAAATGAACATTTAATTAAAAAAAAAAAAAAACTTAAAAAAGAAAAACAACCAGAAAAATTATACCAATTTATTGTACATAAAATACACGGATATACATAAAGTAATTTAGTAAGTTCAGCAATGATATCAGTTATATGAGTGTACAAATTTTATATGAAATGACAATATGTATAACAAATAAACACATACATACTATATATGCATATTTTTACCTTAAAAGTTAATAGACGTATTTATGTAAGTGCATAAATGAAAACAAGTTTATAAGAATATGAGTTTTGACATTGTTTATACAATTTATACATTTTATAGTGCGCATTTTATACATACAATTGCATTCATACCGTATATATACATTTTAAATATTAGTAGTAGAATTTGATTTTGGCCTATTTAAAAATACATATGTATGTGCATGAAATTGTAAAGCCTGAATTTCTTTCAGGGAAAAAAAGAATAAAAGTTTCTAAAAAAAATTTTTGACTATAGAAAATTGTAATATGATTTTAGTTGTATACAATGGAAAAACTGGTCAAATGACATTGAATGGACACCCACTTGTTTTATTCTTCACATATTCAAAATATTCTATATAGTACCACACATGAACATAAAGTCTAAAATTTTGTAATAATACGTACATATGTGTAATTATATATTTTTACATATCATGCGTTTTGAACAAGTATATACATTACGTACATGCATACGTTAAAAAATTGTAGGTTTTCTGTGTTATAATATAACAAGTAAAATAAAATAGAAGTACGATATCCATGCTGTGTAATATATAATTTTAAATTTATATTTTTGTTGTTTTTAATTCTTTTAAGGAATTATTTAAGGAATGCATATATATTTGTAAGTAATCGTATATGTTGTTATTCTAGTTAACGTACATATGCATTCAGAAATGTATCATTTTATTAAACGTATTACGTTAAGTACTTACATACATGCAAGTATATTTTGAATAAACATACTATTTATCACAGTTACTTCAAAAAGTTGTCAATTATATGATAATTTGTTGTTGAATAAGTTCAAGAATTTTTTGTTACAAAAGAATAAAAAAGGTTGATAAAAAATAAAAAATAAATAAATAAAATAGAATTTTTGCACAATATGTGATAAATACACATACAAAATTGTATAAAGCTAAATAAAAATAAAAGAAAACGAAATTTATGCAAAGTAACGATGATATATGTAATGCATGCAAATTTAATTACAAAACAAGTTATGTCTTGTATATTTACAACACAAATTTTATGAATTTTTTTTTTTTTGAGCAACAATCGCTTGTTACAATACAATTAGAAAATAGCAATAAAAAACAAAGCACAAATAAAATGAAAAATTACAAATTAATTGAATATTAAGTAGTTACTTTGAAATTTAAAGATAAAATTATGTCCAATATATTCGAGTGGGTTGTGAAAATTATTTAAAATATTCTAATAAATATACATATACGTAAAAAATGGAGAAAAAAATTTTTTTTTTCGTTACAATGGACTACAAGAAAGTATGTACATATGATTTCAAGTATCAGAGAAAAAATTGGTACAATGAAAAAATGATGAGTTTACGACAAATGGAGTTGGAAAAATAAGAATTTTTTTTTTTTAATAATTATAGAAAATGTTAACATGGCATATATATGTATGTTTTTCATAGAATGCAATAATGCATGACTACCATTTTATTCCTTTGTATAATATGAACATAAAAAGTAAGCATATGAACGATATATGTATATGTAACATACGTACGTACGTTAGTCTAATACACATTTATATACGACGGTATATTTTATGTATTTTTTTTTCTTGTTTCTTTTCAAATTTATATTATATAAATTAGCCATTACACAATAAAAATCATTCATATGATGGGTAATTTCTTATTCTTCCATCATAATCTCTTCATAATAAACCTAAGATTTTATATATCTTACTTATATACGTTATATATACGACGTAACATACACACTTGAATGGAAAAACGATTTTTTTTTATATTCTGTGTGATAACAATAAGAAAAATATGTAAAATATACATTTTTATTTCTTCATGTATATAATGTGTGTGTATCTCATTTTTTTTCTCTATAAATACATGTATATAAGTAATTTTAGCTTCATTTTGCATCATGCAACCTTAGAAGTGCAATATATGTAATTCACCTGTACGTATACAACTAATCACTATGTGTATTATTATGCATTGTATGTACGTATGCATGTTGTATATGTGCAACTTTTTTTTTTTTCAAATATAAAAACCATACAAAAAAATTTGAAAGAAAGAAAACAAGAATAAATTTGTATTACCTGACAATCTTTTATGTTTTTTATACATTCATTCTTGATGTTTCTTTGATATTATTAAACGACATGACAGAAAGGAATAAACTTTGGTCGCAGATTGCATGATATCTGATTATTTTGATTGCTTAAAACTATACATATATACATACATATACGTATACATATAGTATACACACACATAAATGAAAGTTTATTTTTATTTGTTTATTTGTTTATTTTTGTTATGTGTATGTATATAATCAAAAAATAAATCAAAATACATAATAATATATAAAAAAGAAAAAAATATGAGAACAACTAAAAAACAAAAAAAAAAATCATCCTTCTTAGGGGGCTGGCAACAATGAGAAAACACTTGAAAGGGAAACTAATTATGTTCACTCAAGTGAGAATTACTTTATAGCTAACAAACTCTAAGTGCTGGTTGGTTGAATAGATTGTGATCCATCTTTGTAACAACTTTGTTATTTTTATTTATTTATTTATATTAATATGATTTTTTTTTTCTTGTTGTTTAATTTTTGTAAATTCCATATTATGCATTATGTACAACTTCTGATGATAAAATAATAAATATCTATATACATGCATGATTATATACATCAGTTATATGTTGCTTAGATTACGGTTGGTTAAAAGGATTCTTAATGAGTTTTATAAAATTCAGTAATAATTTTTTTTCTTCTTCTTCTTCTTCTTTATACATCATATTATTTTAATAAAACATAAAAATTTTATAGCAAGTACACATATTTTTAATAATATTCTTATATGAAATTATGTTTAGTTGAATGAATTTTCCTATAAAATTGCTACACCCATTTGATAACAACAAAAAAAAAAAAAAAAAAACAAAAAAAAAAACAAATTTGTTATGATGATGATCATCATCGTCATTATGAGGACGATAATATGATTATGACGATGCTCATCATGGTGATAGTTTTTATTACATACAAATACAAATAATGTTCATTTATACAAAATACATATACATATGTTCACATACATAACATATACATTCATACGCAATCATTATATTGTTATTCCACCATCTTTTTATAAATTTAAAATATGTCATTTTATATAATATAAAATTGAAAATATTTTATTGATTGAATTATGATTTTTACATGAAAGTGAATTAAATTTATATTGGCATATGATGAGCAAAATGTTATAAAGAAACTGTCAATATGAATTTATTTTAAATAAAAAATTTTATTTTTATTTTCATTTTTCATTTAGCAAGATGTAAATGATGGTTTATTGTAATACGGTAGGTAATTTAATCATATAAAATTAAATTAAGTTCTTTTTTGATATCTTGCATAAATGCTCATAATTGATTATAAAAATTAGAAATTTTTTTTTTTCATTATTTTTATATCCGTGCATTTTATTTGATTCTTATGTAATTTTGTTTTGCATGTACTTCTATACGTATTTTCTTTTAAAATTTAAAAGCATCGAAATCTTTTGTTTATTAAAATACTTAGAATATAAAATTTTTTTATGTTTTATTAATCATTAACAATCAACATTTTTTTATTTATTCTTTAATTATATTTAAAATATTAATTTTCCAGACTTATGCGTATTTATTGCATACTATATTCCACGTTATTTGAAAAAGGAAATTTTTCATTTTTAGTTTATTAAACTTTAAATAGCATATTTGTAAAATAAAATTTTCCCATGTAATGAGATTTTCAATGATTTTTTATATATTACGATTTCTATAGAATTTATTATATTATTAATTACTCAAAGTATAGAATTAAATAATATGCATATGTATTATGTTTTCATAGGAAGCAATATAATATGTATTTGATTAGAATAAATTATTTTGTAATGTAATTAAATTATAATTTATGCTAATGAAATATGCATGTAATCAAAATACCGTATAAAATGATTGTAATATGTATTTATTAAAAAAAAAAATTATATTTTGAATTTTAATAATTTTTTTTTTTTTTGAAATTAATTACACTTGTTAATTTTTTGTTTTTCTAATTTGCTTTATCATCATACGGCTATGCAAGAATTTCTTCCTTTTACAGAAAAAATTTGAATAAAAAAAAAAAAAATTTCCACGTAATAGAAAATATTTAACATATGAGAATTACGGAAAAATTAAGGTAAAAAAAATGTTCTATTTTTATTTTAATTTTTTTTTTTTTTTCAATTACATTACAAAATACATTTATCATGTCTTCACGTTATTTTACATATTAATATGACTTCTTGTGTGTATTTAAAAACAAAGTGTTAATATTAATTAAATATTCAAAAACAAAATAAAAACAAATTTTTTTTTTTTTTTTTAATGTAATCTTGATATATCAAACAAGATATTTTATGTCATAAATATGTATATTTCGTGCACATTATATGTTTAACTATCATGACAGAAATTATTATTGTAAATCTTGTAAATCTTAATTAAAAATACATATGTGTATACAAGTGTAAATATAAGTACTTAAATATATCTGGTTATATATTATTTACTTATAGCACTTGTTTATGTTATGAATTGAATATTAATAAATTAAAATATTATACTAAAGTGCACATTAAGCAAATCAAGTTACATATTGAATAGAATATAAATGTTTATTTGTTCTTTATATTATTGATTTTATATTATGCTAATGACATAAGTATTAGACACCACAACACAATGATGTTCGAATCAATAAAATTACGTTATTGTGACTACATAGTTATTGAAAACAGTGGAAAATATGAGTAATTTTGAATAACATCAAGTACAAATGTCATCTCTTTTATTTTAAAAATAATTACACATTTGAATAAAAAAGATAATGTTTGACTACATTAAACACATTTTCTAGATGAAATGATATTGATTATCACCATGATATGTGTCAATAGCATTATTTCATTTCAACAAATTACAAATAATGCAATTTTCTTACACATGCTATATAAATGCGTATATACGATACAATATTGATAGAAACGTGCATTCATGTCTAAACTTGCTTAGCACGATTTAAATGATAAATTGATTCGATTTAATCTAAACCTTTGTTTATTATTATTATACATATTATTTACATCTTTTAAAGCATTTTACAAAAATAAAAAAAATTAAATTCAAAGCATATATAAAAAATGTGTACAATCAAGTACAATATACATACATTGCATGTGTTATGTATTTTATTATGTACATTACGAAAAATTTGTGCTAATTTACCTTAGAAAATTTTCATGTGGAATATATTTTTAAATCGATACATGTACATACAACGTACGCAATTTATATGCTAATTACTTGTTTGTAATATTAGGTAAAAATTTTATTTGTGATTGTTTTCTGTTAGAAATAAAAAAAGCGTAACAGCAACAAAATTAATAAATAAAGGTAGATTTATCATTTAAATTAAATGTGAAAAAAAATTGTTTATATGTAAGACAAAATAAGGCGTAGGTACAATGAAAATGTGTTACACATTTACGAACAAATGCGTATTGTTGCTATTATATTGTTAATAAACAAATACGTACATATAAAATGTATGTAGAAATAAGCAAGTGCACCTCCACAATTTTTATTGTTATCTAATTATAAAGTGCTTTTTTTATTGTTTTTAATGAAATCATTAATACACTCACCTTTATTTACACATATGTATATTATGTATAAACAAATTCTTGATTGCGGCACATTGTGTTACACAAAGAATTAAATTATTCTATCTAGCGTTTATATAAAAAAATAGAATTTTTGCCACCTGCATAAATATTATTACTATGATCTTTGAATTTTAATATAATTTATGTGTTTGGTTTTTTTCTTGAATTTATTTTCAGTTAAAAATAAAAAAAAATAAAGAAAATAAGGTAATTTTTTTCTCCCATTTAAATCAACACTGTTCTCTTTGCACGTTGATTATTTTTATAAGGTGTTATTATAATGTCCATTTTAATAAATAAACACATAAACATGTAAAATTACTCATAATATATATTCATATATAGGTATGAATGCAAATATTTTCAAGAATTATTTTACCTTTCATAAAAAATGAAAAATTGATTACAAAATCTATAAATTCATTCAATCTATTCTTTTTATTTATATTTTATTTTATTTTTTGCATTTTTAAATTTTGCTTTAAAATGACTCAGTGTCAATATCTATCAATATAAAGCATTTGAATAGCAGACTGCATGTTGCCTCAATTCTTTATATTAAATATATTTATGTGTGTTCATATAATATACATGTTTTCATGTTAATCTAATATTGAATATATATAAATACAATTATTATTGTAAATGTTCTTTTTATATTGTACATATTTATATTATCATAGAATATCACGCGTATTTTGTAACACCAAGTATACATACATAAATAAAATGAATACCAATATTTATAAGAAATAGTATATAGACAAAGATATAGATTTTATAAAATATTTACTATTTTAAATTTATATGTAATTGATATGATAAAAAAATATATTATTATTATTTTCTTACATATCTAGTTATAGATATTTCGTCATAAACATTAATCATCATAATTCGTTCCCACAGAATTTGATCAAAATATTAAATAATATGTATGTACATACATATGTATGTTTAAATATTAGTTAATGTTTTAATGTTTGATATAATTTTGTTGTTGTTGTTGTTGTTTGCTTAACTTTTAAATGGACTTAAAAGTGCAAATTTATATTTTTATATATTAAATAAATTTATATAATGATAAAATGTGTATAAAGAATGAAAAACTTTTAAAAAGTTTGTACATACATATTCAACCTTTAATATGTTGGTTATGATAACAAACATACAAATATTAACAACATTGTATCAAATATACGTTATGTATAAAAAAACAAAAAAAAATAATGAAATGATGTATGAATGATTGTTAATTGATCGTTTCTATTGCTGTTTTATTAAATGTTACAGTATATTTTAACATGTTTCACACATATACAAAATTTAAATTTTATGCATAGATGTAACAAATTTATATGTGTAATTTTACCATTTAAAATGTTAATAATACGCATATGTATACTAAATTAAATACATTGCAATATATACAAAAATATTAATAATTTATTACATTTGATTAGATTGTTTTGCAAGTTTTTGATATTTATTTACTATAAAAATGTGCATGATCTTTTTTTATTGTTTTCTTTTTTTTTTTTTTTTTTTTTTTTTCATGAAAATAAAATCTAGATTTTTATTAATATTAATTGAAATGCAGTGTATATATATTGCTACTACTGTATTGCATTAACTGCTTGTAATGTGCACATAAAAAAGCAAATATGCATCTATATTTTTATTATATGTAATTTAATTTAAATTTAGAGCATAACATTATATTTTACTTAAATTTAATCTACCCACTTTTTAATGGTTGCTTTTTCTTCTTATATATGTGTAGTATGTATACATATGTTGTGTTAAAATAACTGTGTTTTACATGTTAGTTAAATGTTAAATAATTATATTATTAGATGTATTTTTATTATACAGGAAATTATACATATACTTATATTCATGAACTTATCCTCTATGTTCATATTTATATGTGTATTTAATTTTTCAAATATTAATCAATTAACATGTAACTAAATGTAATGGAATTGCTAATGCATAACATTAATATTTAAGAAAAAGGAACATATATTTTAGAATTTTACATGAATTGAGTCTAGTTTTCATATTGGGATTTAATGATTTTTGGACTTTTTCTCCTTAACTTCAAAATAAAGAAGGAAAAATTGAAGTATACATTGAGAAGTTTGATTGAAAAATTGTTTTTATAATCTAGAAATTAAAAATCAAAATATGGCTCATTATGGTAGATAAAAGATTTTTCTAACTTCATCCATCGAGTTTTTTTTGGTACAGAGATAAAGGCAAAAATATGTTTTTTAAATAAATGAGAGATCGCACCCTTATGCAAGTAGAACAATTGGTAATGTATTTAATATGAAAGCTAAACTCATATATTTTTGTTACATCGGTTTTGAAGAGTCTTTAAAAATGATCAGGTGTGAATTTACAATACTACTTCTATTTTATTTTTAAAACTAAATAATAACACGATATTGCATACAAGGTAAAATATACATTTTTACAATCCTAATCAAATTAAAGTGAATTCACTTTATTTCTAGCAAATATACCTACTACATGTAAACACTTATTTTGTGCACACATATAAATACATATGTACATATGTATGTATGCATTTATGCAAAAAAATTTTGTATCGTCTTTAACAGACTATCATTAGGTTTAAAATTTGATTTAGAATATTGAATTCACAGATAAAAAAGAACAACGAAAAAAAAAGGATATGGTATAAGAAGAACAAATAGTGACAGGGCAGAATCTGATTAAAGCGGATTTTTAAGAACCAACGAAATAATATATTATAGCTAACCTATAAACCTTATAAATCTATGCACTGTATTCAAGTATACATATGTACAAACATATACAAGAATTATTATAAGTATTATATGTATGCAATATGTAGCTTACATACAATACATCAAATTATGTTCGGATTCATATAAAAAAACTAACAAAATACACAATCAATTCAACATTTTATGAAAGAAAGGGGGAACAACAACAAAAAAAAAAAAAAAATAAAGAAAAGTATAAGAAAAGATCACTGAAAAGACGAATTTATGTATGCAAAATGGTTTTTTGGTGACAGTACAAAAGAAATACCTTTGAATATGTGAGGACATTGAGAGAAAAATGGCATAAGTCCAATGATATATACAGAAACGATTTTTCAATTTTTATTTTATTTTATTTTTATTTTTTTTTTCATTTTTTCAAATATTTTTTGTTCCCTTATTTACTTTTTCGATTTTGTATCGTATTTTCTTAAAAATGAGAGAAAATTTAAAACTGTAAAAACATATAAAATAAAAGAAAAAACAAATAATAAACAAAAATTGTATTGAACATAAATATATGCATGTATTTGTACATATAATTTTGTTCTTTGATTTTGTCTTTTACTTATTTTTTCATTCAAATTCATTGTCATATTGTCATTTATTTATTTTTAAAGTTACAAAACAAAAAAAAAAGAACAAATCAAAAAACGAAAAATAACCCAAAAAAAGAAATAATAAAAAACGGAATTAAATAAATAAATAAATAGAAATAAAAATGTTTTAACAATAATAATAATAAAGTTTCACTAAGAAGGAATTGAAAAGACATTTTTTACCTGTCGTTTTATAGAAGGAACATATTAGCCTTCTCTTGACTTTACTAAAAAAAAAAGAAGAAAATTCTTCTTGTGCTTTTTTTTTTTTTTTTGATTAAGTATTTATTTTTCAACACATCCATATAAAAATATTAAGAATTTTCTTTTTATTTTTTTTGTATTTTTCTTCTTTGTATTAAACTTATAGTTATTTTACTTATTTGTTTAATTTTTATTTTAATTTTTATTTTTTTGGGGGTTTAAATTTAAATGGAATCATTTTTTAAATTATACAGTAATACCTACACGTTAAGAATGTTTTACATTTAAAAGGAACAATTTTTGCCCACACTTTTTATGTACATTACTTTTAATTTAATACAAAATGATGGGTGCCAAAATTCTTTTCAGCACATACATATGTACTTTATGTATATGCATGTGTGTATATAGACAGATAAATGAAGAGATGTACATACATATAATATAATAATAGAGCATATACTTGAAAAATACTTTAAAAAGTAATGCTTCTGCACCTTGTCTTCTTGTAAATGTTGTATAATATGCAGATGTGCATAAATAAAAATATGTAATATACATATATATGTATGTATGTATGTATTTGGACAAATATATGCATGTATATATTATATGTTTGACATAAAGATACATGTTCAAATACATTTAGTCTATAACCAAATAATGTAATATATTGATTCGAATCGAATGATATGTTTATACGTACATACATTATGAATTTTGGATGTACATAAGGATACATATGTGTATGTATATTCGAATAAAAATTGAAAAGAAATTCAATGTTCAATGTCCAAACCAATGCAATATATTTTCGTATATTATTATTTAAAAAAAAAATATATATACATATATAAAAGAAATTAAATAAAAATAAATAAATAAAAATGTTTTTCACAGTCATTTAACGCCTATTTTGCTGCAACGTGATCACGATTCTGTCCATTTATGTCGTGTTATACCAAACCCAAAGGGCAACTTGTAGCCTATGAAAGACAAAAATGAAGAAAAATAATAAAAAAAACAAAAACTTAAAAATGTTCCTAGATGCAAAACCTTTTATATTTGTATGATATTTAAAATATAATAAAGTTAAGTGTGCATTTATATGTTAACGTACATATACATATGTATGTACAAAGAGACTTTTAATAAAAATTTAACACTTCTTTATACATATGTACGTGTATGTCTATTCAATGGACAAATACACCAAGAATATACATACAAATCTAATCGAACAAGAATTGATACAGTAAATATAACAATACAATCATATACATATGAATGTTGATTTCTATGTATACATATGTATGTTTGTACATTAGCTAAAATTTATAAAAAGATTTTATTCACATCTTTCTTTATAGTACATATCAAAAGTTATTTGGAATATATGCTCCTTTTTATTGAATTCCCGGATTAAGAATCGAAGAAATTCGACTGATATGATCGTTACCACGACTTATACATTATATACAAATATACATGAAAATAAGATATGGAAATATAAATGAATACATTGATGAGGGGTCGAACATCTAGGAGGTAACGAAAAACACACGATTCGCGCGATTTTCATATACATATGTACATATGTACATAAGTACGTACATTTATGTATATTTTGTATTTTAATCAATATAGCTCCATGTATTTTACATACATATTAGATTATGTACATTCAATGTATGTAGGTACTTATATTCAATATAAATATATTTTTGTATGTTTCAACCACGCAATCATCATCGGTAGTATAACACCAGAAAGAACTAAAAGGATTTTAATTGAACATTCGATTAGTACTTTTAATTAAATTTCTTGATTTGAATACTTCCTTACTGCCGTAAATGTGAAAAGGAACAAGCATCAAAGTGTTGTTATTCCCAACCAAAAAAAAAAAAAAAAAAAATGAAAAAAACAAAAAATATTTTGTTTGTTGTTCTGTTTTTGCAAAAATGTTTTTTTAAAAAAAAAAAAAAAAAACAACAAAAATATATAATTCACATTTAAATGGAATGAAATGAAAGAAAGATTGGTTAGTTTGGCCGCTCTTAGTTTGACAGTTATACACTATCTTTTGCAGTTTGGTAGTACACATACATACATACATACATACATACATACATACATACATACATATTATATTAGTTTTGCCTTAAACGACTTCTTATATTTACGAGTATATTTTGCTATACATATAAAAAGAGACCTCTTTTGAACTGTTTTCATATATGTATTCCCATTTATACATACACACAAAATATAAACTGTGTTCTATATCTTTTGTTTTATTTTTGATTGTTTTACTTTTTTTTGATTTAAATTTTCTTCTGTTGTTACTGTTTTTTTTTTATTGGCTTAGTTCGGTTAAAGAACTGTTTCGATTATCTGCATTAGGTGAGAAGTATATAATGTTATTGACGGTTATAACAGCATCAAATGATATTATACAATAAGTCTGCATAAAGGTATGTATGTACATATTAATACTTGCATATATTTATGTATAAATGTACCAACAGAAAAAAAAAAAACATTTTTACTACATGATGGCAAATGGTAATACAAAAACTCTTATATGACTGGCATATATTCAATTGGTTTGACCAAAAAGAAGGAAGTAACTGAAAAGTTTTAAGAATGTTGCGGTCATTCGATGTCTACCTATATAACAGTTACTGATATATGTACATGTACATGTAATATTTGATAAATGCATAAATGAAATAGGATAATATATCTCGATAAATGTGCATAAAAATATCTATATAGAAGACATAACATTAAAATAAAAATCAAACAAGACTATAGCAAAAATGTATTTAAGAAGAAAAAACAAAAACAAAAACAAAAAAAAAAAAATAAAAACGTCAAATTTTTTATGTAGGATGGTCATTTTTATAATTTCTTTTTAGGTTCCTGTGAAAGATTACGCCCATAAATTCAATTCACATTTATCAATGTCGTTAACTAATTACCCGTATATATTTTATATTACTAGTATACACATTATTTCTTATTATCAACGTAATTTCATTTATTTTTGTTGATTGTTTTTTTTTTTTTTTTTTTTAAATAAAAATAAAAATTCTTCATTTTCTTTTATATCAAAAATTAATTTTCTATACATAAAATAAATTTATTCATACGAGTATATGGGATATGTTTTTTTTTTAGCAAATGAACCATACTACTAAAAAATAAAACAAAAAAAAAAAGTACAATCTTGATAAACTGTTGCGCTTTCTTTAGTATTTTATTTTAAATATAAAATACAAAATTAAACAAAAAAATAAATAAATTTGAATAAATTCTGAATTAAGTCTTTGGTAAAATTTTGTTCATTATTTAAATCTACAGTTTTTTATTCAATTTTACTGTACATATTCGTATAATATCATTTTTACAAAATAAATGAATTTTATTTAATCTCATAGAAAAGATAATTTCCAAAAAAAAATTTATTATTTATTTATTTTTGATTTTTATATGAATATTGTATAAATATTAAAAATTTATTCTTGCATAATATATGAATATAAAATTTGAATTTATTTTAATCAAACAAATCAAAAAGGTTAATCATAATACATTTTTATGTGACTTTATTTTTTGGCTTTGTTATATACTCATGTTTAAGAAATATTTTTTTTTTCTTTAAATATAAAATCCATAGAGGTGAAATTAAAAAAAAAAAAAAAAAAAAAAAAAACAATATTTGTACTATACATTCAAATTTCATGTTTTAAATATTTAACATTACACAAAATTTTATATCATCTTGATTTATGCAAAATGTTTTATATGTACTATACAAGAAATAAAAATAAATATGAAATTCATATCAAATGATCAGAAGTCATTTCATTTTTTTCTTCATTTTTTTTTTAAAAGATCTCATCATCATCTGTTTACCTATTTGTTGCTTTTTTTAATATTTTGTTTCTATTATTCTTTCATTTAATTTTGTATGTATTCTTACTATAGTATACTAATTCTTATAATAAATTTTGATCAGATATCAGGTGAACACTTAACAAATGTTCATCTAATGTTCACAATTTACGAATACCTTTTACATATTATATTCACGACAATAATATTCATATTATACTCAATGTGCAATTCGAATTTGTCTAATATACATAGGTATATACATATAATATACATATAGGTATATTTTTGTATAAATTTTGTTGTTGTCATTACTGTTGTTGTTGTTATAATATAAGTGATGATGTTTCTATATAAAAGCACACATTTTTAAAATTTCTTTTTCTTAAGATACACCGAAGAACATTTTGAAGTGATAATAAAACTAGAAAAGAACTAATATAGAAATTCCATTGGTTTGTTGTGTACATGTGTGTGTATGCAAATTTACGATATTTTTTTTCTATACACACAGAATTTGCATATACTATATATATGTGTGCACATTTTATATGGTATTTTATAACTTTAAAATTTTGTTGGAGTAAAAGAAGTAGTAGATATTTCTTTTTTCAATCACAACCAAAAATAAAAATAAAATAAGAGAAATTTTCCTATCATAAACAAAAGTAAAAAAAAAAAAATAAATAAATAGATAGAATGTCTAGAATATAAAAGTTGTAGTTACATACCCTTGTACATGCATTATAGACATATGGACATTTAGATGTAACAGTATGAAATTATTTTAATGTAGTATAACTTTGTAACTTTTGAATCAAAAGAAGTCAAAATATGTATTCATACACACAATGATAATGCACGTATGAATATAGAGGCAATATGATGATAAGAATAGATGCAGTGTGGCCTCCCGAAAGCCTAATAAAGTTTTATTCCGCTAGTGATTACTCATCGACTATGGCTTATGTGTTGTAAATTTGCATTGCAAAATAAAGTGCAATCACTTATTGTAATGTACAGGCAGAATACAGATAGAATACCTTATTTTATGAAATTTACTTTTATGTATGCATCGTATGGCATAGTCTTAAATGCTAAAACATAAAGGTTTATTTGTATAATAGCTTGTATTATATAGGATGTTCAATATCAATGTACATCTTGTTATCTTTAAAATTGTTTCTAAGAAAAAAAATTTGTACCATAAAATGTTTAAAAATTATTAAGTTCAGCCTAGATTTTTTTTAACAATTTTAAAACAAATTTTAGATAACCTGTTTTAATTATAATTTCGAATCCAAATGCTAAGTACATATTTTTCAAACGTCAAAAATTTGTTATATTTTTTGTAATGCTTTGTCAATGTGAAAAGCTAGATACATTTTCGGTTTACGAAAGGGCTGTATTGTAGATACAAAGATGCTTCTAAGAGCAAAGAACAAAATGATATATTTGAATGAAAATTAATGAGGGGCACCCTGTATGTGTATATTATTATGTTCTTATATACTCATACTTAAAAAAAGTACTCAAATAAGAAAATATAATCCACAAAAATTTGAAAGTAAAAATATACAAAAAAAAAAAAAAAACTAAATAATGAAATTAAAAAAAACATGAAATTTAATAATAAATAAAAATAAAACAATAATAGTATAAAGTAAATAGAGAGAAAAGAAACTAAAGGAAAACAATTTCGAATATAAAGAAATGTATGTACAAAACTCCTTCTGTGTTACAACACTGTTATATATGTTACTGTATGTAAGTTAATATATATATATAGTATGCAATGATATATGTATGCACTTCACGGTTTACAATTGATGATGTTGATGATGATAGTATATGGTATGATATCTTGTATAGAGTATGCGGATATATTTTTCTATGTGTAGATGTTTTTTGGAGCCATCGTAAAGGAAGTAAAAGAAGACGTGTTTTCATTCTAATATTCAGTAGCACTAGAATTTCATTTTTACTTTGTCTTTTTGTTTTTGTTTTCATTTTGTTTTACTTTTTATACTTTTCTTTTATAGAACATAAAAGGGCTTGAATGTTAAAATTCTCCTTTCAAAGAACTACATTTCATTTTCGTTTTAAATATTTCTTTTTTTTTTTTGTTTTCTGTCTATTTGAAAAAGTTTTTTTTTCTTGCTTTTTTTTCATTTTTACTTTTTATGTAAGCATTGAAATATTTTATTTTAAACTTTTTTCTATTTGAATTATTATTATTTTGTATTCTTCTCGTTTCATATGCTCGTATGTTTTATTTTATTTTTTAATTTTTTTGCTTTTCATTGAAAGGGAAAAAAATTTAAAAGAAAATAAAAATAAGAAAAATATTGTTGGTACAATATAATGATGGTGGTAGAAAAAAAACTAATAAGAAAACAAAAATAACGATGAAATAGAAAAAAAAGCTAACTAATACTTTTTTTTGCATTATTTCATTATTTATATACATAAGAGTTTATTGTGTAGGTTAAAGAAAATAAAAAAATTCTATAAAACTAGAAAAAAAAAAAACAACAACAATGGTAATGTATCATAAAACGTTGGCTTTAGCTTTTCATATGTAAATGTGGTGAGAATTTTGATATTAGCATCAAGATTTGGCACTGAATATAAATTTCAGAATATTTTTATTTTAATTTTTTTATTTTCTTTTTATATATTTGTATTTTTGTTTTTTTTTTTTTTTCATATTTATCTTTTTCTTGTTTTCTTCTATTTTCTTTATTTTGTATCACAAGAAAGTATTGTTAGTGAAGAGATCTTAAATAATAGTTAACAGATGAACCATTAAACATGATTTAATTTAATTTAAGATAAGAGAAAAGAATAAAACGAAGGCACAAAGGAAGCCATTACGGTGAGAAAATTTTTTTAAAATAAAAAAAAAACACATTTAGGTGCCATTATAAATACAAAATAAGATAGCATTGAATTTGGCAGATAATAATTGACTTCTAAATATAAAACAAAAAAAAAAAAAAATAAAGTTTAAATTTACTTTCGCTTTGTAGAAGATTTTTAATATTAATTTGATGGTTCTTTTTTTTTATATAATGATACATAACATGTAGTATGAAAAAAAAAAATAAATAAATAGAAATTCTTTTGTATTTATTTCCAATTAACTTTTAGAGGTTTTCTCATTACTTTAGAAATATTTTTTTTAAAAAAACGTATAATTAAATACCTATTTAAATTTCAGAGGTGTATATGATATGAACGTAACGAACATTTCAAGTTGATTTCTATTTTTGATAATGGAATAAATGAAAATCCTTGAATTAAAATTTTTATTATTATAAGAATATTATCATTATTATTAAATGTTTTAGAATTACAAGTGTTTATCAATTTTCTATACTTTATATAAAAAGAAACAAAAATACAATATGACAGTATTAATCATTTACACTTTGTTTTTATTGTATCTTTGTATTCGATATAATTGTTCACATATCATACAAACAAGATTATAAATATTTACATTGGTTGTGTGTACACAGTAAAATAATATGTACACACATAGTAGATTGCATAAAATTGCAAAATTTTCAACTAAAATTCAATGACATTAGATAGCATCTAATTGATTTAATAATGTAATTTACAATATAACATTGCATGATTAAAAACCATCTGAGGAATGTTGTATTAAAAATTAAAAAAAAAAATTTAAAAAAAAAATAAAAAGAACAAAAAAAGACTAAAAAAAAATAGAAATTAAAAAAAAAAAAACGAGAAAACAAATCAGCATACAAAAAACCTCATTTTTAGATTTGACACATCCAATCAGCCATAGAAATCAATGATCATTATCTATACATTATATGGTACATATAGTACATACAAGGCTAAGTTTAAATGCTGTTAAATGTATTTTATGATTAATCTGTGCAACAAATTTACTGAAAAAGAGTTTAAAAAAAAACCAGCATACACACATACAGACTTTAAAAAAAAAACGTACATACACATAACGTATCAGAAAAATTCATTTATTTATTTATTGTTTTTCTTTTTTTTTAAAGCAATATTATAAAGGAATGAAAAATAGTCAACATCAACAAATCGTGCCTTGTTGATACTGTGCATATTATTATTAAAAATAAATTAAAAAAAAAAATGTTTAAAAATTTACATCATTTGTGTTATTGCCATTCACTTGCTTCTGTAATTGCACAAAAACATATATAAAATATTGGTAATTTGGTTTTTGTATATATACACACGTAATTTGTAGATACTTTATTACTTATATTATTTCATATATGTATGTACAAAATAAAATTTTTGTTTACTTTATATGATAATATATGAATTGCAACTTTTTAATAATCGTATAATCGTATATATATTGATGATAAGGTAAGAAATACTGTATGTTATTATTGGTAATTTTATTGTTATTATTGGTGGTAGCATATCGACGATGGTGGTAGTAATAATAATGATGATGATGATGATGATGGTGGTGGTGGTGGTGCTGGTGGTAGTTTTAAAAGTTTAAAACATGACAAAATGTCATTGAAGCCAATTAGCATAACAACGTCCCAACATTGGTCACCTAATTTATAAAACACATCGATAGAAGAGGGCGTGGGTTGGTTTTTACGCGTTTTACAAACTTGACAACTGCTATGATCGTATATTGAGTATAACAAGCTTGTATGTAAAATATATGTTAAGTTGTGCATTATAGCATTAACTAATCTCATTCAATTACATATTTGGTATTGTATAAATTATGCATTTTGGTTAATGTAAAAAGTAATAACAACAGCAACAAATTAGAACAAAAACAAAACAAAAAAAAAAACAAAAACTAACTAACAAAATAACCTACCTGTTTAGCTTAATTTTAATCAAAAAGTTCTTACTCATTACAAGTATTACAACTTATGACATTTAACAACATGTCTTTTATGTTTATTTATATTTGTAAACAAATAAGCTTACATTCAAACACACATGTAAATATGTATGTACATGCTTGAATGTTGATTGGACTTTGTTCATAGCTCATTGTTATCATTGAAATATTGATATTTATTAATATAAAAAATTTGCAATTATTATTAGGATATTGCAATTCTTTTACATTGAATATATGCATATATTATATGTGCATTATATACACCTATGTAATGTAATGTGTAATATTATAGGCAAATAGACAAATAATTATGCGTTTACTAATCATGTTTTATGTTAAGTTTGCATGTTAAAATTCTTACATAATCGAACAACAAATATGAAATATGAAAGAAAAAAAAAAGATGAAATATGTTTTTCAATGACATACGACCGAATGCAATATCACTTTAAAAATAGAATATTAGGCTTTTCATGTTACAACTGCACTTCTTGTTAAATTGAGTTTTAAAATGTGTCGAATTATTAAGTTAATGTTATTAAATGGCGGATAGATCAAAGACCTCCCTAATAAAAGAACTTTTCATTCTTTTAAAATAAATTAAAAACGGAAAAATAAAAAATGTGAAACTGAAATAAAAGGTAAATAATTTCAGTTTAGCCACTTGATAAGATAATATTTGTCATTTGTGTCGGTTATTCAGAAGCAATATAGTAAACATTTTGATGATTTCTTTTATGTAACTTTATTTATGATGTACTACGTGAATCCAAAAAAAAAAAAAAAAAAAACAAAAAAAAAAAAAAAAATTGACACACACATTAGTTCACTATATATGTAACATTTGCATAAAATGTACGTGCATATAATCTTTTCATTTTTTCAATATTAATTGCGTTAATAATGACATTTGTTGGTTAAGAGGTGTGAAGCTTATATCCCATCAGTATTTTACTAAAATGTTATTCTCATATACGTAAATATGTATGTATATGTTCGTATTTCCTTCAAATATTTTTCCTTTGGATCATACATGTTTTTAGATTCTTTTTATACGTACATTATATCTACAAATAAATGTATATGTATAAACATACATATGTACGTATATATCATTTCAACTGAGCGTATAATTAATTATTATTCAGATGCGGATTGTTTCTTTGTTTATATGCAAGTAGATACATACACATGTGTATTTATTATAAATACATTTTCTTATCGCTGAATTTTGAATTCGTGTTGATGAGGTCAAAATGAAAATGCTTTATCAAGTGATTACGTCGTTTTGAATATTTTTGACCATTTATCATCGTTAATGGTTTAGTGATGGTTCCATAAAATGCTATAGCATTGACTATATTGTCATGTTTTTCCGTAATGTAAGTACCATACATACATTTTTTTTTTCAATACAAACGAATATATTGTATAGAATGCATATGACCGCATAGTTATATAAAAAAGATATACATTATATAGTCAATGTGCCATGTTTAATGTCAAAATTGTGGGAATTCATTTGATTTTTTTAAGTTAATTCTTGATCTCATTTAAATAATTTTTTTCTTTTAAAGTGTCAAAATATAAAAAAGACACCATGAAGTATTGAATCATTAAGGAAAGAGTGTACAACAGGTCATTTAACTTTTGAAATAATTCATAACATAGTCTTGTTTTAATTTTTCCTTTTTTTTTTTGTTTTTTGCTTAAAAAATAATATGCAATTGAAAGAATTCACGTTTCCCTATACTTTTAAATTAATAATGTGAAAAGTTAAAAATTATATTTGAAGTTTACATGTATTGCATTTTCAAATTAAGAAATGCTTAATAAATTAATGTCATGCAATAATATTTATTTTCAAATTATGAATCAAGTTATCAAAAAATCACATCGCAATTAATTTTTTTTTTAAAAGACAAAAATTACAATAAAAAATTTGGAAATGGTATTTTCTAACTAGGTTATTAAATTTTATTTGTATGTTATTTTGTTTTGTTTTATCATTTTTAAAACAAAAATTCTTTAAAATCAATAACACCTTTATATTCATTAAAATTGTTTAAATTTTTATTAAAGTTACATTGTATTTGATTTAAAAATTTTTAATATCAGTTGCATAATCTCCTCTTTTTATATGTAATAGGTATACGTATTCTGTACAATCTATACAAGATTGTAAAATATATACCTATACCCAGATATAAGATCGTATGCTTGTACACATAGAACACTTACATACGTATAAATTTCATGTTGGAAGGTATTATATTTCATTACCCATATGGTAATTTATTTAGATGCCATTTATAGATATTATACATACATAATATAATCCATTCACTGTTACATGTACAATTATTTGATCTATCGTTTAACATGTCCTATTCGACATCAATTGCTTATAGAAAAAGAGGCAGTCATTTTATATACTTAATCAAAAATTTTTTAAAAATATATCATGTAATTTATTTATTTTTTATACTTTTAGATTTTATTATTATTATTATTATTATTATAACATTTTTTTTTTTTGTATTTGCATTTTTACAATGGGTGTATCGAATATGTTAAAGAGAACACGATCAACCTTCTCTACAATGTGGAATTCTCATAACGCAATTTTCATATTATAATGCGTTATAAATTAATTGCGTTAAAGGGGGGTTAATTGTAATAACTAAGAGTACTTTTGGTAAATAAAATAAAATAATTAATTTTAGTAAATAAAAAAATTATAAAAAAAGATAAAAACCATAAAATCAAGAATAAAAACTTTTGCTAAAATTTAATGAAATTTGGATATATAGGTATTATATCATCATCATATTTATCATTCAATGTTTTTTATTTTTTTATTTTAGGAGCTTTGTCAAAAAATTCTCTAGAAGCTGTAAGAATGTAAATGTAATAAATAGTCAACCACAAAACTGTACAGTTCTGCACACTCACATATTTTTTCTTTATTTATACCCTGTTCATCGAGTACAGTAAGAATTAAATTGTGGCACTTCTTTTATTTCATTTAATAATAAAATAAAATAAATTCTTTGCTTTACATCTAACAATGTATGGTATATCTATCTACAATATCCTACTCAATATTGGTTCATAAGACAAAATTATTCTACATACACACATTATATGTATGTATTATGTGTGGATACCATATCTTCTGTTTAAACCTTGGTGTCTTTTAGAAACGTTTAACTTTTTAACTTTTTCAACTAAACATTCAACTTAACTTACTATTTTACTGTGAAATAGTTTAGAACTATTTTATACACATATGTTAATTTTTAAAGTAAGTTTAATATAATACACTTAATAAAGTATACCATATTTTGTTCATCTTTATTAGTGTTTAATTTCTTTACATATGTAATACTCTGTTTATTTTATCTTTATGTGTATTTGAATATAAAATGTATATGAATCTATATACTTATTTACATATGTATGTATACGGATTACGGAGTCATATGCATATATTATATTCATAGCTATTCACGTTACTACGCATGCAATTAACCACTTATTAAATAAAACCTCTTTTCATTGGAGAAAATCATAGGATTCTGGGACGTAATTTATTGATCGGAAATTATTTATCTAAAAATAATTGTATATATACACATGCACATATGTACATATGTACATGTGCAAGTGTACGAATACATTATATGAATGCATTTTATTAAATATATGTAATATAATTATTATATCGATTTATTAATAAATATACCTACTGATTTAAAAGATCTTATAAATAATAACCACAATAGTAATTAATTTGATTACAAATGAACATTTAAATTGAAAATGAAGAATCAAGGTAAAAATAAAATGAGATGTAAAATAAGGTAAGATAATTAAATGAGTAAAGAAAAACAAATTCAAGAAAAAAAAACAAAAACAAAAAAATAAATTTTTTTAAATTAAAATTTTTAAAAAGAAATATTTGAAGATACATATATTAACAAATTGGAAATTTAGTTGTGTTTAAATTGTCAAAGTTATTATCTTAAAATAAAACAATATTAGGAATTCCATTCGACATTGAAAGGTAAATTAGATACGAAGTAATTTGGTTTTTATTTTCTCGTTTTTTTTTGCAATTATTTTGTAATTAAAATCTACATGATTATTCAATCATTGAAAACAAGAAAAAAATATTTATTTATTTTTTGTTTTGACTTACTATATGTACATAAAATATTATAACAATAATGCATATAAGAAAATCTCTTGTAAAGTGAAATTATACAGTAGAATGACCCAATTTGTGATACACAGCGTTCGCAAAAAATAATAATTTTTTTTTTCAAGATATAAGAACATATTGTTTATGTATGCATGCATGTCAACAACGTGATCATGTGAACACTAAAAAAAAAAAAATTACCAGAACAACAAAAAACAAGACCAACACACTATACAGAATTAACGAAAAATGATTTTCCGCTACTTTTATGTTGTATTAATTATATCTTGATGGTAAAGAAATGATAGAGAAATTATTCTCATAATATTGTAATTCAAACATATTTTCACGAACGACTTCATAATGTCCTCAATCACGTTCTATACAAAATTAACCATGTATACAAATAGATGAGGAGTTATAATAAATTGAAAAGAAGACAAAAAAAAAAAAATGAAAAAAAAAACAAACCTTACGTTATCTACAAAACAAAGTAATGTAATCATTAAGAAATATGATGAAAAGTTGTAATTTAAACATTTTATATGTAACATATTGAACAAGTTCATTTGAATAATTTTTGAAAATGATTAATTTTCTTTTTTTTCTTGTCTTTTTTTATTACTTTTCAAGTAGTTTATTAGTATTCAAACAGTTTCAATTCTAGAGAATTATTTTCCTCATACATTAAAAATGTCCACATTGCATATTCCAGTTTAAAAAAAAAAAAAAATAGAAATAAAATCATAGGATAACAGCAAAAAGTTTCATGATCAGCAATTGAAATTAGTACATAATATGCATTAATATCACGTTAATTCATACATTCTATATGTACGTATGTATAATGAATATTTAAGCATATGCATATGTATATACGTGTACTTTCATTAATTTAAACAAAAATGAACTAAACGAAAAACCAATATTTTATAACAAATTTTGAATTTACATTGCTACACATATATGTATGTATATGAACATTAACTACAATAATGCTGAGATTCGAGTAAAATTAAAAATAATTATAGAATTTTTCAAGATAACTGAATTACGAGTATGAGCATTTGGATTGTATAAAAAAGATATTTTGATTAATTTTTGCAATTTTCGTGTATGTATATGTAAGCTAAATATATGTATGTAGATATATTTTACTAGAAACATTTGTTTTACAAATGCATACTCAAACCGAATAGAAATTTAATATTTTATAATATATTAACACACATTATATAACTAACTTATAGCTATTACATACTTTTTTACGTACGTACATACATATATTGTCCACAGTATATTATGAGTTTTACCTACTTACAAGAAGTAAGTATAATATTGCATTATTAACATTTCTACAATATATATTATGTATATGCATTTATGTACATGATGTACAAAATATTACTTTTGTGTATATCTATCAGTTATGATATGTATAATGGTATTTTGTTTCATATATAAACTTATAACTGCTTTAAATTACAACAAAATCGTATTATTTAAAGATTTTTTAAATAGGAAACCAGATTAAATGTATGTATTTTATGACTATTTCAACTATCCATTTACTGTTGATACAAATGTCTTTGGTAATGTAGGTATATGTATGTATAGACAAATATATGAATGAATTAAATTTTTAAACATAGAATAATATATAATCAAAATCAAAGCTTTAACATACATTAAAGTTATATGAAGTAACTAACATTCTATACCACCACCGAAGGAGGTGGATAACTTTAACACAACAAGAACTGCATATGAACTGCAATGAATTAAAAAACAAGATAAATAAAACTACACCAAAAGGAAGCGGTTAAATTTTAATTCTAAACATGGTATATACTCTTCTCATAAAGCATATTATACTATCATCATCATCCTGAATGTTGTCTTCGCATTTTCATCATCATCATCATCATCATCATCATTTTAGTGATCATATTTCGTTCATAACTGCATCTTATTGCTAACAGAATTTCATTTATGATTAAAAAGAAAAACGAAACAACAGAAATTCTTGTTCTACCGGTATATTGTTGTAATATATTTATATTACATTGAATAACTTTGAATTTCTCCAAATTCTAGTGTATAAAATTTATACGTAATGTAACTAAAATACATATCGTATATACATACAATGTATACATTTATTTTCTTTTAGAAAATATACATGCATGCATGTACGTGTTGCAAATACAGGGTCATTCCAATGCTCAAAGATGAGTAATTTTTCAATTAAAAAGATAATTTGTAGTTTTTTTTTTTTTAGAAGATATTTCTATATTTTCATTGGAAATACCATCCGACGATTAAAACAATAATGTTGTTAATTTTAAATATAGATTGATACGGGTAACTAAAACGTGAAGTAATGATTCATTATCAATGGCGCATCAGCTTGATGTGACCCTGGGCCTAATCATCATTACTGATGATAAGTAATAATTACTGGTAATAAAATTAATGTAATGATTAAATTCACAATTTTTATACACTTTTTATTGTTTGAAGCCTGATAAGTTTTTAAAGACAATATGGGATTTTTAAAAATTTAAAACAAAAGGAAAATTGTTTTCATTTGACATTCGTCTCGTATACACAAAAATAAAGATAAATAGCAAAATCTTATCAAATCATATCGAAGGCCTTATTTTATATTTATTAAAATTTTTCTCAAAATTTTAGAAGACCCTGCATACAAATACACATACACATATAACTCTTTTTAGATTATTATTTTTATATTTTTGTATACAGAGTATGTTTTACACATATGTACTTGTTTATGTGTATACACTTATTTTTGTTTACTTCTTTTTATTCAGATTAAACTGAATTTTCTAGGGAAAATTTTCCATATAATCATGAATATACAATACAAAGTATTTAAAAATTTATTTACATTACATTACATTACAAATGCAAATTTTTACAAGTAATATACAAGTACATACAATTCACATATATGTATAAATTTCATGTGTATTATACGTGTGTGATAATTTTAACTGGCGGAACTTCTGTTGATTTAAATCTTTTTATATTTTTTTTCTGATTTTTGAAAAATTTTATTTTGTTTTTGATTTCTTAACAACCCACACAAAAACGTGTTAGCATAGGATTTGTCATTGTTAATTGAAATAACCGTTCTAGAGTTGAATTTTTGATCATCGCTTTAAAATTTTCTTTTTAACAAACCTAAAGACATGAAAGAACAAATTATTTACACATTGAAAACTTTTGCATTGAAAAACTTTATGTTTATAAAAATGTAGAAAATAAAAACAAAATTTTTATTTAATATTTTTATTTTTTATTTTTTTTTTGAAATTTTACTACGTGTCTAGGATTTGTTTATACATTTATCATTCTTGTAGGACATATCAGGATATAAATATCAAAAAGGAAATATGAGATATTGTCCTGAATTTTGAATAAAATTTCATGATTTATTGTATTTTAGTTACGTGTACAACACTATCCATCTCCAAAAGATGTGAATTTGTTAAATTGTAATTATTTCTTTCTAAATACTTAAAGATGGGAAAATGATGTATTTCATTTAAATTGTATGTATTTGTGTTAGAAGTTTAACAATATAAAAAGATTTTATAAATGATATAAAAAGTCGGACTTTTCTTAAAGAAATTTTTTTAGAAAATTATGTTGATATCTGCATATGAATTTTACATTTATTCAATTTGTTAAAAAAAGAAAAATTGAAAAAAAAATATGATAACTTTATTAAATAAAACTATAAAAGTTGTGAGAATGTTTAGAATTTTCATTTGCCGATAAAATGAATGTTACAAATTTGTTACAAGTATAATAAATCATGTCTTATCTTAAATTTACATAATGTCAATTACATGATGATAATGATGATGATGACGATGAGAAAACTGGCTTATTGAATCAATGTTTAAACATAACACATAAAATGTAATTTAAAAATATGTTTCGTATATTTTCTTTTATACAATTTTATACATATTAAAGAAATTTTTTTATTTATTATAATTACTATGGATACATAATAACACATATTGTATGTATGTATTTATACAATACAAAAAAATAAAAATTAAAACAAAAAAAAAAAACAAAACTAATAATTGCCTTATTTTTTAAATTACTTTTATTTATATACATTTGTAAAATTTCATTAAATATATTTTACACAAATTATTTTGCTTTTAAATTATCACTTGATATCGTTTTGTCGGACTATCAAGGACGTATACAAGAAAAGTAAAAAAATTCAAAACAAAAAACAAACAAAAAATCATACATGAATAAAAAATCACACATATAATATATAGATGGATTCTTCTCAATTTACAAATACTTAAGACATTAAAATTACATTTCCTTGGAAAATGAGAGATATCATCATCAACATAAGATGTAGGTCATTAGTATAGATAAATTGAGGCAAGTGATTTTTGCAATACCGAAACGTTGTTTCTTACTTGTTTTATTGCTTTTTTGTTAAGAAACATATTATATATTTTTTTTTGTTTTATTTAATGAAGACGATACAAAACGATTACCAGTATAAAGGCAGAAGACAAAAAAAATCATTCACATTTTTAACTTTATAATACGAAAGATTAGCCTTAACAAAAAAAAAAAAGAAGTAGAAAAAATAATCATTTTTTTTTTGAAATAATAAAATTAATATAAAAATTTAGTCTACACATGTCTGCATACATACATACATATATACATAAATATATACATAAATGTTTGTGTGTGAGTGGAGTATAGAAAAGAATAAGTATAAAATTAAAAACCAACAAACAGCCTACGAAGTATATACCTGTCACTTGACGCTGTATCTGAATTTTGTACTACATGCCGACAGGATGAATAGGGGAGAGTCAATAAATCTTTTAAACGACATTAATTGAGATGAAAAGTTTAATTTCAGCAAAAGGGGTCTCTGTGGTTACTTACTTAATATATTTAAATATATTTAATATGTGTTATACTATATATTAAAAGTAGTTTTTTAAACCGCCCGTCAACGCTACAACTAACTAACCAACCAACTAACTAAGCTAACCCAACCAACCAACAACATCTTTCTATAATACGCTATCATATTATAAGATCCTTAAATAGCCCTTGAAGCAAAAGATATTTAGTGTGAGATCATTCACAAAATAAACGTATACATTCGTTACATTTGCCCATATATATTCAACACTTTTAACTTTTTAACAGAGACTATAAACACTATAAATTGCATAAATAAATATGTACATGCATATAAGTATGTATGAATATACATATTTGTATGTAATAATATGTTTAAACAGTATTTTATACGATTTGTAATATAATGTCGACATCAGAAATAATGATCGACGACAGATCGAGATTTACAACATATTTTTTTCATTATTTTTGTAAATTTTACATCTTGTAATGGTTATTGTATTCTTAAGTATTCTTTTTAATGTTTATTTGTGTCTATATATAGCTATGTATAAACAAAATTATTCTTATGAGATTTTATTCAAATACACATGTAAATATAAAAATAAATATATTTATATGTACGAATGCACTATAATCAGAGTGAATGAAATTAAAATAATGTAATAAAAACGAATTTTGTATTTCATTTTAAGGAAAAAAATATACATTATTATTCCTATTATCATCATCATGATGATTACAATAGTAATCATCATCCAATCATTCAATTTTATATAAAGTGCTTTAGGGAAATATTTGATTAAACTAATATTTTATTGTTGTTGAATAAATTTTGAATTTTCTACATTGTTTATTTATCATTTTCACAATTTTTTTATATGAAAAAAAAAAAAAAATTTTTTTTTGTTTTATTTTTGATTTACTTATTTTTATTTATTTATTTTTATTTTTTGCTTTTTTTCGTCGAATATTTTTATTAGTGCTCATTTATATTATTTTGTATAAAGTAGTGACTTCAATATTGGCTTAAATGGTGCTGAGATTAATTTTCGCACATGCCGAGTGCCTGTCATTATAAATCATCAAAATGAAGAGACCAAAAAGATTTCGTACAACAATGAACCATATACATATATACATATCATATCATATGTACAGATATGTATTGTATGGGGTATGGTATATTACTGCATACCAGAATATAGGCATTATAAAATGAATGAATGAATTACATTCAGTTTGAAACGGTTAATAACAGTACTATTAAATCACTAATGTCTTTATTTGTTCGTGATGTGAAAATAATTGCAGACCGCAAAACTCTTTTGCGGCATAAAATTATCTACATAAGTGTACCATATTAACCTTTTCTTTTATTTTCAAAAAAAAAAAAAAAAAAAATACAAAATAAAATAAATAAAATTAAAAAAAAAAAAAATGAAATAAAACAACATTCACAAAAATGCACTTAAATAATTTGACGATATATTCAAACATTTATTACAGCCTTTTTTTTTCAAAATTAAAAATAATATGAAAAGAGTATATAAAAAAAAAGTTTTTCTTTTAAAAATCATTAGTCATTTGTCCAAAAATCATTTTACCTTATAGTAAACGAAATAAAAAAAAAAAATAATAAAACAAAATATATATACATAAATTGAGATTTTTGCATTATTTTGAAAATTTTAAATCGATGTAATTACACAATGATAAAGATTAACATGAAAATATATTTGTGGTAATTTTTTACAGACACAATTAAAAAATTATCTCGAGAAAATCGTTTTTAAAACGGACTTTTACATGAATTATTTGAATTTTTTTTCATTTTAATTAAAATATAAAAACAAAAGAAAATTTAAGGAAATTTTAAGATTTTCTGTTCATTAATCATTTAAAAATTATTTTTAAAATTGACATTATTTCTAAAGATTTGTATTTTTTGTTGTTGTTGTTTTAATGAAATAAAAAGATTTATTTATCTAAAATAAAATCCCCCTTAAGTATAGTAATCAAAAAATTCATATCTTAAAATAATTGTAAAATATAAGTACTCATATACTTTCAGCAATAAATTAAAAGAAAATTTTTGAAAAAAATTAATTGCTATTGTTACACCTCTTCCTTTTTTCGTTACTTTTTTAAATTCTAAATTTGAAAATGAAAAGACAAATGATTATAATATGAAATTGTATTTTTATATGCTACAGAAAATCAAATATGTATGTGTATAAGCTGTAATGTGTATATACACATACATACATGGATAAAAAAGAAAATCAACATCTGAGATTATCGAATTACATTTTGTATGTATTTTTAATGTAAAAGAGAAAAAAAAAAAAAAAAAAAATCAAAGCATGCAAACAGCTTTGTGTATAAGATCAATTTTTAAAATATAAGATTTTTTTTTTATACATTCAAGTTCCATTCGAAAAGTAAAAATTTTTGATTGCTAAATATAATGGTGAAGAATTTATAGGTATCAAAAAAACCACTATATTTACGTACGATACATATTACGAAATGTATAGATATCTTTTAAAATTTTTTTTACATACTTACATTAAATTGATATATGAATGCAATTGAAAATATCAATTTTGTATGGTTTCCTTTATTTGAATTACCAAAATACACAATATATACCTAATGGACTTGCATATGTACATGTATGAACGGACGTAGTAGGTAAAACTGTGTGTGTACTTCCATAAAAATTCATTTTTGTTTTAAAATCAAATTTATACATATTTCATTATTTCTTCGTTACACATACACATATGTATGTATGTATACCTTATATTATACATGAAAATTTTTACCACCATTTACTTTTTTTAATGCTAAACTTCTTTTTTATTTTATTTTATTTTTTTAACAAGAGAATCAAATTTTATAAAAATGTAGCCAAGAAAAATGTCATCAAACATTGTTTTGTTAAAACTTAAAACAAAATTTAAAAAAAAAAAAAAAAAAGAAATGGATTGTGAAAATTTTCATTATACATGTATGCATATAAGCAGGATACATGTGTACTGTATAATGTATGTATCTATATATTTTATGTAGTACACACAAATGCGTACATTATACGAATAATCGTCTTGAATTTTTTTGGGTGGATCTTAAATAATTGAATTTGGCACAACAAATTGTACACCTGGTCATTCAATGACAGCGTCACTTGTTTATAAATTATATACCTATGTATTTTTAGTTACTGTATGTACATACACATGTGAATATGTTTATAAATGTATGTACATGTGTTATTGACGGATATTGATGAAAAACAAGTGCTATACATATGTATGTTCTATCGTGAGCTGAACTTCCGAAATTGGGTAATAATCCAATTGAATGACACTTTTTTAGAATTACATAGGTATGTATATCGTTTTAGTTTAGACTGTCCTCTAAAATGTGATATTTTTAATTATTAAATAATTAAATAATGATTTTTTACAAAAAAGAAAAAAAAGGAAACAACGTACATTTAGATATACTATAATCCTTTGTAAGAGGCAAGACTTAATTTCTTTTCCTTTTCTTTACGATTCAATTTCAGAAGTATTCCCCATATATGATGTGTATACACAGTTTGTGACTTTTGATCCAGTGAAACTTTACACATACATATACGTACATATTATCAAATATTATGTATAAATATATACATATATCAAAATTAAGTAAAGTTTTGTGTATTCTTCCGTGCTACGTGTAATATTTGTAAAGAAATGTTTTATTTGGTAAAAATTATATATCATGTCATGTATTCAATTTATTTAAAAATGAAACTAAAACGTGTATTCAAGGGACACAAAAACGTATTTAATTGAAGACGTGTGAAATAGATGTAATTGAATTTTTTGTTTATGTTTGGAAAATCTCTTGTTAATTTTGTATATAAAACAATAAGATAAAAATCTCAACAATTATATGTAGTAGATTTTTCTATTTAATTGTGAAAGTTTATTTGAAATATTTTCAATAAAAACTTATTTATTTATTTATTTATTTAATTTTTAGATTTTTACATGTTGAAGAAAAAGCTTTAGTAAAAAATTATGCAAACATAATCCATAATACATGAATACACATACATATCATGCATTTACCTTGTTCATGACGAAAAATGCATACATTTATGTTTCATAGATACTGTAAACTGTTTATAATATATTATATTCTCGTGATCTATTAAAATTGCTTCATGACAAAAAATTAAAATGATAGACATACTTGTAACATACCTAAATACACACATACACATATGTACATATGTGTACGTAATTCATTTGCTATATATTATATATGTATTATCTGCGTATGTTTCATATCAAATCTTCTATATCAATAATAACGATTACAATTTTTTATTTTTTTCAAATATTTACTTTTACTTATATTTGTATAAGTAAACCAATCAAAAATAATAGAGATACACTAATAATAGTATTACTATTATTATTATTAAATAAAATAAATAAAATTTAAAATATATTGTAAATTATTATAACACGAAATCTAAAAGATCGTGTAACGATTACTGATCATGTTGTAATTTCATCATTATTATCATCATCTTCTCGTTGTTGTCATAGTTATATCGTTTTTATTGTAATATTTTTTTTCTAAATGTATTTTTATTATTATTATAAAAAAGAAATAGAGAAGAAAAAAATAACATAAAAATAAAATTTAGTCAAAAAATTAACAACATCGATAATATTAGTATACACAGATGTATAGTATTGTACTCCTATATTTATATATATGAGTATACCTATATAATATGTATGTATCATATTATCTTTTTACAAAACCAAATATTTATTATAAGTGCATAGGGAAAGAAAAGCTACAAAATCAATAAAGAAACTATAAAAATTTGCACATTTTAGATAAAATGTTAATAATATCATATCATATGTATGTGTGTAGATACTTATGTATGTGGATTTATAAAGATACATATTTGGTAATTGCAATTCACACTAATATGTATTTGTTTACGTATATTTCTAAAATACATTATCAAAAAAAAAACATTAGCTCCAATAAAAATTTATAGAAAATTGCTCTGTATATAAACATAATAATGCATGATTTTTTTTGTTTTTTTTTTTTATGTAGGAAAATTTCATATTAAATTTTCAAAAGTATCGTAAATTGAAAAAAAAAGTGATGTAATGAAAAACAAATAAAAATATAAAAATTGTTTGAAAAAAAAAACCCAATAGAAAACAAAAATGTTTTTTATTTATTGTTAATGTGGGTTAGTTCGTTTTATTAGAAGAAGAAGAAAAAGCTAAAAATAAAAATCTTTTCACTTTCACTTGTATACATATTTATGTATATAAGTATATATATGTATGTCATAACTGCGATAATACCATATGCCATATGTATGTATATTATTTTAAAGTTTTATTATAGATGTAAAAATTTTTGACATCCTTTATTAACTGCATTAGATCTTTCTAAAAAAAAAAAAAATAATAAAAATATCTAAATTTAACTTTGGTTATACAGAAATAAAAAATAAAATTTTCAATTTTCAAACTCCATATTTGAGAGTAAAATTTACTCTTTTTGCAAGGTGATTTGTGTTATTCAAAATTGTTCAGAAAAGAATTTTTTTTTTCTTTTATTTTTATTTTTTTTTTGAAATTGTTGCAACATTAAAACATATTTATAATAAGAGTTTAGTAAGTAAGTTACATTTGATTTAATATAAAATAATATACATACATACGTATATACATACGTGTATAGGTATATGTACGGGTATCATACACGAAATGAATATTTTTTCTTTTCATAAATTAAAGTTGTAAAGAAAATGTAATATCTTTCGATATAAATACATATAAAAAAACACAAATCTTTCAATTTTTATATGTAGATGTACAATATTTTTTCTATCTTCCGTCATTTCGCGGTCCATTAGAAAATTTATGATCACTTACAACAATCTATGATCATTTCGTCTAAGCAGTTTGAAGTATTTGATGTCTGTGTCGAAATGATGATCGCATACTACATCTGGAAAATTTAATGTACATTCGTATTCAATGTATGTACATATATAGTGATATCGATATATAATCTATGTATGCATTCATATATTCATATCTATAATATAAAATATAAAAGATCACGATTCAAATAATTTTATAAGGATTATTTCATTACAAACTGAATTTATGCTTTTAAGAAATTTTTTTTCTTTTTGATGATGAATTTGAATATTGGTAAAACTGAAATTTTATATACGCAAATTTAAATATATTTATGATAAAATAATTAAAGTAAATTTAAATAATTTATTTATTTCTGATTTATAAAATTAAAAATTTCGAAAAAATTTTTCAATTTATTAAAATTACGTATTTAATATTTTTCTAATTTTTATTTTGATATGAACCAAAACCGTATAATAATTAGGTGTTGCTTTTTTTTACCAGTTTCCATCTTTATATAAAATGACATTAATTTTTTTTTTTTTCTATTTTTTATTTTTATTTATCTGATATAGATGTGTGTAAAATGTATTTGGCACAGACATGTTTTTATATTAAATAAATTTATTTTTATATGTAGTATATGTATTTGGTATACAAGCATCATGTATTATCATAAATTGTATGAATTGGCAACAAATAAAAATCAATTCTTTATACTGACTGATGATATGATAGTTATAAATATTGTCTCCAGAAAATTTAAAAGAGTTTTGCTTTGAGTGTTAAAAGAAAGTTCGAAAGAAAATGAAAGATAAAAATAAAAAATAAAAATAAAAAATGAATAAAAGAAAAGGAAACAAAAATATAAGATGAAGCAAAACATTTTTATACACATATGAATATATAAACATTATGTATACATATTTAAGATAAATAAGTCACGTTAAAAACATTATATTGATGAAGAGAATATATCTTATGATTGGAATGAAACGCATTTCCGACGATAAAAAAATTTACGTGCATGTATGCATTTTCGTACATATGGATGTATGCTGATGACATTCAATTTAATAAATGTACACCATATTACATGTGAAAGCGATGATAATCTGATTTGCTAAATTAAATGTGTACGAACACATAGAAAGCATAGCATACAAACTTCTTTATGTATGTACATATGTACTATACTCACAAAATTTTTGCATTTTTGCATTGTATACAATAAAACATTAAATAAATAGTAATAGTAAGGATCATAGATATTAGTTTTTGAATCATTACAAAATGGTATTCAATTTCATTGACACTACCATCGATTTTAATCTGGAAAATTAAAAAAAAAAAAGAAAAAAAAACGAAACATTTTAAATAGGAAATTTTCTATAATATCTGTGATAATATATTGAAAAATTTATTTGGCTTTATCACGTTTTATTTATTTATTTTTAGTATTTTATTTGTGCCAGATAGTGTTAAATAATTATAATATTATAAGGTACCTCTATGTACATATATACATTTATTTTGAAATAATGAATTTTTCCTTTATTATTATTATTATTTTCATATGAATTACAATAAAAATGACTAAAAATCATTATTCATCATAGTTTTTCTTCTCTTTTAATCAATTTTCATGAATAGAGAAAATCATGATTTTCTAGATGATGTATTATAATTGATTTAAATAAATGATATCTACGTGATATCAATGTGTATATCTGATGTTTATTTTTTATTTTTTTTGATACACATATAAAATTGTAAAATTTAAAATCATGTTTTTACAGAAAATTCTGATATTTTATGCTTTTACACAAAATTGTATATTAAAGATATCTATTAATTGATTTATATAGTGAAATAATCTCAAGTAAATAATAATAATAATGAAATTCTTTTATTCGGGTTAATTTTATGTACATATTTTATTCCATAATTTGCAGATCAATGAAAATTAAAAAAAAAAAGAAAAAAAAACGAAGAAAAATTCAAATGTAAAATAAAAAGAGTTAAAAATATAAGATAATAAATATTAGACATAAACCAGGAAAATAAAATACAAAGGATTCTTATTTCGTTTTATTTTTGTAATTGTAAATTTGAACTTTTCTTAATAATAAAAAAATAAGAAAAAAAAGAAACCAAAACACATAAATAAAATGATACAATAAACTATACATAAAAAAAAAACATAAAAATTATAGAAAAGTAGTGAGAAATTTTTAAATAGTAGAAAAAAAAAAAGATAAAACATATATTAAAATGAAAAATCAAATTAATACAAGCACGAGTTTTCAAAATTCCCAACAATAATACATTATTTAATATGCAAATAAACCGTGTATATATTCATGTTTCATTTTTACTTTTTTTTTAAAATGATAATAAAAATAAAGAAAGAAAAAATACATGTACATAGAACAACATGCTAACGTATACATACATAATAGGGTACGAATTTTATTATTATTATTATTATTATAGAAAAAATCGTAGAACACGGTCTGAATAATTCACCTATCGTTGAACAATTTAAATATGACTGCCAATTTATAAAACGTCTTTTATATAAAATGTCATGATTAATGTCCTATTTCAGTAGCAACTAGTCTTTTAGCCACGATTTTATACTTTACCTTTTGTCATATATACTTGATCTCAAATTTATCATTTTATAAATATATGTACATAAAAACCGATTTTTGTTAAAGATACTAAAAACCGACATAATTGATGTTCTTTTAAGAAGAAGTAATGAAGAAAAAAGTAAAGAAAAAAAAAACTGAAACATATATAAAAAATGTAAAGAAAAAAAAAACAGAAAAGAAAACAAAAAGTAAAATAAAAACAAATATAAGGGAAGAAGCAAAGGAAATAAAGGTGTGCTGAGTGAAAATAGTAAAAGATAAATGAAAATACAAAAAAAAAAAAAATAAAAAACAAATTTGAAAATGTTGCAACAGTAGCAAAAATGAATAAAACAAATTTTTATTTGTTTTCTTTCTAATCTTTGCTAAACTTTGATGTTTTTTGTTTTCTTTTCTTTGCTTCTTGGCATTCAAGGAGATCTAAATAATAATAATAAAATTTTTTACATTTTGTTCAAATGTTGATTTGTTATTCAAATAGCGTACAAAAAAAAGAAAAAAACAAAATTCTAATTTATTTTGTATACTTTGTTGTTATTTAATAAATAAAGAAAATATAAAAAAATTGTTAAAAAATACATTTTCATTTATAAAATGAGAAAAATTTATGAAAATTTACAATTTTGAAATTTTTGATTGTTGTTGAATTTTATTTAAAATTTTGAAATGTTTTTCACACTGATGTTTAATTGAATAATAACTAATTTCATCGTACAAATACATAGTACAAAAAATTTCGAAATTGAAATTTTGTATGATTAAGTAACAAAAGGAATTATTTACCCTTTAATATAATGTCATTTTTTTTTCAAAGGTAAACAGAATAATAATTTTATTGTGGTACACAAATGACGATTTACAAGTTGATAAAACAAAAAAAAAAGAAAGAATAATAAACTCATTTAGTCATTTAACAATTGA
Organism: Anthrax anthrax; assembly: GCA_963971155.1. Taxonomy (NCBI): domain Eukaryota; kingdom Metazoa; phylum Arthropoda; class Insecta; order Diptera; family Bombyliidae; genus Anthrax; species Anthrax anthrax. The sequence goes on from OZ020119.1 coordinate 29,242,335, forward strand.
ATGTCCTTGTAATTTGTAAATTAATTTAAAAGCATGCTTTTATGTCTAAGAATAAAAATGATTGAATTTAAAATTCTGCATATTTATACATACAAGGTGTTTAATAATAAATGTCACAAAACATATTCTTAAATTTCAGACAGTTTTTAGCAAAAAAATCGTTCTAAAACCTCTCCTTTAAAATTCGTTCCTTTTGAGATGTCTTTTACGATATTACAGAACATATTCAATTAAAGAGAGTTAGAATGAAATTGTGAATTAAAGGAAAGGAATAAGGAGACGATGAAAATTTCTTTTTACTTTTTTTCATTTATTAAAGCATGATTGAAATTATATGTATTTGTATGTGTACAGTGTATAAATTTGTATGTGTAAATACATACAAATGTATGAAAATATGAATTTTCTTAAACATTATAGACGTATGTATATACACAGATATGTATGTGAATTGGATGAACTATAGTGTCATCACGAAACCATTGAACGCCCATTATGACTTCCTTGTACTCGTATTAATGTATAAAAGTAATTTGAGATCAAGTACAAGCCCAAAAATTATTTCCTGTTCAAAAATATGCGCAAGTACATACATACATATTTACTAGCTAGATATGTAAATATCTGCATACTTGTGGGTTTGTATTAAAAATAAATCAAATAAAATATATAAAGTTAAAAACAGCAAAAATAAAATAACAATGTACAACGACAAGGTATGAAATGAACAAATTCAAATACATAATTTTGTACATTTTTGTTTTATTTCTTTTTATGGTTTTGTAAAGGAAAAGAATTATGAATCTACACATACGAGTATATGTGAATACCATCATCATTTCATTTCACCACTATCATTAAAAGTAAAAAATAAAATGTAAAATTTTCTTTTGTTCGATACTTTTTACTTATAACTTTTCTGTTAGTTTCATTTTTAAAAAAATGCCCAATATTATTAATATAATTTTTTTAAAGGTGTACATACATATAAATTACATACATACATATGTATGGTACGTACATGCAGTACATGCATATGTAACATTCATGAGTAAAATTGCCTATATAAACAAAAATTTAAAAATTGTGTTGTTTGATTTGACTTTAGAAAATGTTAAAAGAGCGTTGGAATTTATTTTTAAAAAAAGATAAAACATGCTTATATGTACATATGTACATACATTGTGCAATGTGTTACGAAACCATGTATGTATGTACATATAATACGTAAATACACGACATAGAAACGTACTACATTAAGCGTACATACATATGTATATGATCCTTGTTTAAGTATATTTTTATCAATGTATGTACACATGTTTACACATCGCGTGTGTGTATGCGATGACATTGATGAGAATTTCTGTTATCTTATTGAATCTTGTTATTTCACATTTATTGCGGGAGGAAAGTGATTTTAATTCTCTTTTACGATGACATTTGTGTGACAGAAATTACCACTTTTATCGAGATATGATAAAATTCGTTTTTGATTTTGTCGTTTTCTTTATTTTTCTTTTTGTCTTCAGTTGTTTTTTTTTTTTTTTTTTATTCAATATTCTTTTTCAGTTTTGTATCTTTTGTTATTCATCGTGATGATTTTTAAATATTTGAATACCTGATATTTTTAAATATTTATTTGATCAGTTTTATTTACATATCGCTTTACTTGCCAAAAAAAGGAGTGTTTTATAAATATAATTGGATAAAGAAACGATAATTAATGGATGTGTTTTTCAATATATTGAAGATCTTTTTTTTCTTTTCATTTTTTTAAAATACATATATTTTTGTGAATTTATTTTTTTGTTAACTTTTTTTTCTCATTTTCTTAAAAAAAAAAAAAAAAAAAAAAATTCTTGACTTTTCTTTGGTGTTTCGCTTTACAATTTAATTTTGGTGATGAAAAGATTTACAAATCAGTTCTTCCATCATATGTATTATTTAAATTGTATGTTCGTTAAAATAAAAGATCCCTAAAGCAATATATGAAACACATACATACACATTGTACGTTCATACACAAAAATGTTCATCCAGTTAATGTATTCTTAAATATTTTGTTATATGAATATTGTCTAATAAATAAGTAAAAGACTCAGTTGAAATATACTTTGTTTTTGTTTTTTGCACAAGTATATTTAACCTGTTAATGAGGCTATTTATTTGTGCTTAAGTGTCTAAAATAACATACAAATATAATTACATTCTATACGTATTAGTAATGTTTTTATAACTGAACAATGTGTATCAATAAATGCGTCAATGTTAAAATTTTCCTTATTTTCCATAATGACTATTTACAGAACTACAATTTAGGGGCACCGGAGGTGTTCAATTTATTATTACCCTCATTTTTTAACTAAAATATATTGTAAGCAGATAAATAACCATGAAGACAGGAAAATGAAAATACGGTTATTGTCCATAAACAGGAAAAATAAAAATAAAAACAAAGCCTGTAAATTTGATAAAATAAAAATTAAGAATCCAACGTGTAAAGAGTTTTCTAATTATTAATTATTGGTTCCAGATGAAAATGAATTAAATCACATTTTTTGTTTCTTCAAGAAATTGGTTTTTTTATTTTTGTTTTGTCTGATTAACTTCACTTTTTGATGGTGAAGCTGTTAACTTTTTCATTGATTTTAATAAACTAGATAGAAAAAAGTGAATAAACAACGCAATCTTAAGATTAGTATTTAAGATCTAACTTAAAAATATGTAAATAGATGAGTAGGCAAGGATTTGTGTCAAAGATTCTTTTACGAGCAAACATTTTAAAAGTTACTTCTGGATTTTGTGACTGTTAATCTTAGCAGAATAATTTTTTGTTTTTCATATCAACAAGATATTAACTGTATAGATATAAAAAAATGTTTAAGGTCAATAGACAGATTTACCTCTGTGTTCTGTAAATAAATAAATTGAGTACATGTAAGTTATATTTACTTAAATATTTTAAAATGAGAATGTTTGTTATACATTACTCAACTACATGTGAAAATGTACTAGAGATATGCTCAAAAGTTACATTGAATTTTGTATAATTTTAACTCTACATTAAAAAATTCGTAAACTGATACATGCATTCATGTATGTATACGAAGTTTATACGAGCTTGCTTTACAACTTTTATTGTACATACCTATATGATATAAATAATGTAATAATTATGATAATATTAATAATAATACGCATACATAATTGCAATATTATACTTCATATACGGTAGCGATTTGCCCTTAAGGGTTTTAATAAAATATATGAAATTTATAAGTAAACACATATTATAGTTATAAAAATGTATACATACATACGTACATTTTTTGCATTATTTTGTAATTATTAAAAACACGTAAAACAGTATGCATAATATGTAAACTGAAATTAAAAGATTCACATCATAAAATTATGTAACGAATTTTTTTTGTTTTTATTTTGATTTTATAATTTGTTAGAGAAGAAATACGCGTATACATATAGGGTAATTGAAATGGGTATGCTCATATGTAGATATGTACGTATATGGGCAAAATAAATTATATCCAATTATTAAGATAATTATAAAGATAATCTGTTAAAATGAATATTCTTACATTTGTATTAATGCTTCATCAAAACAAAACAAATTAATATTCAATAAAAATGCCAGAGTATTAAGTAAGGCGTGTTTACTTAAATATTTAAAATATTTGTTTTACATCATAATAGCTTTTACTTTTAGTTTATCAGAAATTGTTGATCGTGTATAAAAATTAAAAATTATTCCTTACAACAAAAAATTTGAGGTTCTGCATTTTACGCAACATAAAAGCCCAATATCTAAATTATCGACTTACCTATTTTCAAAAGAAAACAAAAATGACAACATTTAGTTGACTTTCTTTTTTTCGAATAATCTACTTTTATCTGATGTCAACAGAATTTATTTTTTCTTATACAATCTACTAGCTCAAACAGTACACCCTGTATATCAAAGTAGACTTATGTAGCTATGTTATAAATACATATGTTAACACTGAATTAAAATTGTGTCCAAAAATGAAAAAATCAACTAGTATTTGTTTGAATATTTTTGATCTTTTGAAAATAATGATGATTGATAATCCATAATATAATTTTGCATACATGAATGTATACGTATGTACATTCAATGAAAATATAAAAATGAATTAGTTACAGATAGTTAAATATTTTGACATAATTTCCATATAAATACATGTACATATATGCAATGTATGTCACATATTCATGAATTTATGAAAATATTAATAATATGTACTCGTATATACCAAATACCTACTTGTATACACAGACGTAAGCATGTGTAATATTTGCAAAACTAAAAGATATGATTAATTGGAATAAATTTATGAATATATTTACATATTATTATTATATTATGTATACATGAAACATGTGTACACTATGCAGTACACATAATAACATTTGCATGTATGTACATACACACTTGTTAACAAAACAACATACAAAATATCATTTAAAATTATTAATAATTCTTTAAACACATTTTTTTAAATTATGGAAAATATTTCAAGTATTTATAGAAATTTATGTGCAATTTGTTTTTACTTTTATTCAATGATTTTTCAATTAATAACTGAAATTGTACATTTTCAGTATAATAATATTAATGAAAAAATATTTCCAATGTTAATATCGGTAAAATTAATTCAATTTTATTTTATGTTTATATGACAAAGTATGTTGTTAATTTTCAATGATTAAATTAAATTAAATTAAAGACTTTTTTTTTTTTGGTTTTTGCTTTCTTCTTGACTAGATATAATAAAGAATTTCAAACATCTTCATGGTTTATTCAACTTAATAATATCGGGTAATATTGTACATGATATGCACAAGTTATATTCATTTCTAGGTATTATAAATTGTCAAAGTCACAATGCATATATGCATGTATATTACACATATACATATGTTTTGTGTATGATGTAATACATATGTATGCATTTCTTTTCCAGTGTTTGCATTTAATTTTTATCATTATATCATTTTTTATTTTATTTTTTAAATACTTGATGACTGGTGGCGATTTCTATCAATACTTCACGATTTTCACGACAAACTCACGAATTTAAAAGAAGTTTTAGTTTGACTAAAAAAAAATCCATACAATATACTCTTATATATACGAATAATATTCATGAAAATAAAAAATAGATACATACACACATATACAATTTATAACAAAAAAAAAGAAAATAAAAAAAAAAATGTGTTGATTGAAATCCAAGTGCAACATGGTGTCGATTATTCATTAAAATCTTGTACAACGTACAATGCATATAAATGTACAAATACAAAATACAAACGTATTTTTATATGTACATATGTGTGTATGTGATGTACATTTTTATTATATAGTAACAATAATGATAATAGCAACAACAAATATGGTCATAGTGTAGTAACATTAAATTTAACGTATATTGCTTATTGTTGTTATTTTATGTACATTAAATGTACCTACACATAAGAAATTAGATATTTAAATAGCATCTAAATAAGTACTTAAACTTTTGATACTCTACTATTCACATATAATATATACACATGAGACGACATTTTTGTCCTTTTCCCGTTGTTTCTTTTTTATTTTCTTTCTGTATGCATACATTTTTATATAAATGTAAGTAGTTCGTATACATACAAAATTCTATTTGTTGCTTTAATGTTGATCTTTTCTTTATTACATTATTATTTTATTTTTTATTTTTTTTTGTTTTTTTATTTATAAATTTTCTTGATTTCATCTAACCATCCAAAGTATATGTATAACCTTTTGAACTTAAAAACAACTATTTTGCATCAACCGATATGGAAAGTTCGTTATTTTATAGACCAAAAATTAAAATACAAAAAAAAAAAAGAAAAAAAGAAAACATTATGTAGAAAGTTTATGCGTTCACAAGATAGATTCCATAGTTCAGAATTTGGTATGAGTTCAAAAATTAATTCAAATTGATATTATTAAAATTTATATTTTTTCGCGAGGCTATTATTGTTTATTTTTTAAATTAGAACCATTTTGCTACTACGTTCTAAGGTTAATTAATTTATTTTTGTTGCGTATGTTTGTTTACTTTTTAAAAATTTTCATAAAGAAAATTCCGATTTTTTGATTAATTCAAAAATTTTCCCATTCTTTAAGTTCATAAGTAAAAATTCGATATACTACGATAATTCAGACAGAAACTTAATTTAAGAATTCAACTTGAAAATATACATACAAAGGATAATGTAGTACGAAGATGCAAATTAGGCAATTATAAGATTGTCACAATAATGCATTAAATTGATGTTTACAAAGTAATTCAGAAAAATATAATCGAAGAATTTTTCATATATTTAAGTGAAAATTTCTTATTTGAATTACTTTAGATATCGATTACACCTATAATGTAAAGCACTGCAATACAAATTAAATTTGTTCAAGTTGACAAGAAAATAAATAGATAACAAATTTTAAAGTCACGTTTTATTTTGGTGGCTGAATACTGATTGCATTTTTAATAAAGATTCATTTCTTTTTTTTTTTTTTTTATTATAAGAGAATCTGTTAATGAATAGAATATTTTGTGACAACGAATATACTACATATAATAAAATTTTATGTAATATTGTTTTATATTGAATTTAATTGATTTAATTAAAATTTTTATGATAGATAAAATCTATAAGATTTGTGAATAAATGTTATACTATATGTAATAATGAAATGATTTTATTGTATTATTTTTACTAAACACTTCTGTATAGTGTGTATTATAACATAAAATGTACTACAGTACATTAACAATCTTTTGCAATTTTGTATCTATGAACATATGTATGTTAAAATCTACATATTTGTTTGTACATACATGTAAATTATGCTAAGTACATAATGTATTTAGAGTGAGATAGTACCCTGAATTGATTCAAAGCTTACTCTTAGATGCCGACATATCTTATACATATGTATGCAATTGTAAAATTGTATTGTACATGTGATTGTATACTTAAAAATGCTTATTAACAATGTACACCATATAATGTACCTTTATGTATGGTAGAATTTTCTTTTCATTTTAGGTATTTTTTATTTAACTAATTTTGTTTTTGTTTTGTTTTTATTTTTTTCATTTTTCTCTAATAAAAGCCATCAATTGACAACTTGATGAAGGGGAATTTATACTACTTGAACAAGAAAAATGCTAAAAGGGATGGATGATGGCATCGTTGAAAGTCAGAATTGTATATACATTGTATGCATGTAATATGCATACATTTTTGTACATAATATGTGAAAAATACATACATGAATGTATATGCACATTTGTATACATATAATATATAATAAAGAAAATTATTGTGGTGTTGGTGATGATGATCATATAATGATGATGATTCTGTGGTACAACATGTTGGTTGGTGGCGATAATAATATATACATAGCAATAGTAAAGGCAATAATACATATGTACATACATATGTACATCAGTAAAAGGAATAAACAAATAAAATAAAATAAAATAATAATAATAATAATAACAATAATAAAAAAAAAAAAGAAACGAAATTCAGCGGTTCATTGGAAAAGCCTTTTTGCCATTGACATGACCACAGATGTCACCGATCTTGAGATTTAAGATGTATGCAAATAGTGTCATGTTATTGCCAAGACAAGTTTACCGATGCAAAACTTGCATAAATGCGCATATAAGAACATTAAAATAAAAATTTGTTTTTTACATCATAAGAGTACATATTTATATACGATTAAATGGAAATTAAAAAAAAAGAAAGGATAAAACAAATAGAAAAGAAGGTTGAAGGTAATATGTGTAATATGTATGTACTACATATGCATGCTATAATATTTTTTTTTATAGTATGCATATGCATATGGTTTATCTGGTTTTAATGTATTGTTTACAAAAAAAAAAAAAAAAAGAATAGAATAAAAAACTAAATCATTCTTGTTTTAAAATTACATTTTTTTTTTTTACATAGTCAAATATATCAGCATTGTATGTATGTATCTACCTGTATACAAAATCATATACATATAGCAATATATCATGTGAACGTAAGCAAAATAAAATGCACCAAACCAGATAACTATTACCATTACTTTGGTGACAATTGAAATTGAATTTTGTTTATACTTCTTGGTATTATGTATTATGGGTAAGCACAATCTGGTAGATGCAGAATTTATTGCCCTTTTCAATTAATAAAACAAAAGGTAAAACCAAAACAGACAGTAAAAGAAAGAAAAAAATAATAATGAAGATTAAAGAAAAAAAAAAAAAAAAACAAAATGTAATAAGGTAAATAAATTCAATGGTTTTTTGCATCAGGTTGAAAAAAATATCAAATGTTATATATATACAACAATACATATTTAAAATGACACAAAGAGAATCAGTTTCAAGTAGAAAAAAAAAACATGCATACAAATATATACATAATAATGTAACAAACACTTCAAGATTAAATCATTTACATAAATTTTCCAGTTTTGAATGGATTATAAAAATAAAATAAAAAAAATTATAAATATACTAAAATTTTTTAAATTGTTAAAATAAATTCAATTTTCTTATATGTAATAGATCACTTATTATAGATTCAGAACTAAAAAAAAATTCAATTAATGAAGTGAGAATCCATCTATTTACAAAACATCTATTATCCTTTCACTTTAAAAATTCAGTGTAAAAGGTTCATAATTATAATTTAGCTTAAAATAAAAAAATTGAAACAAATTCTTGCAACATATTATTTTTATAGCGTTTCAAATTTATGAAATTTCAATAAAAAAAAAAAAAAAAATAGAATATAAAATTCTGAAAATAAAGAAAATCAGAAAAAAAAAATTATGTAACAATAATAACTTTCTTTTCACCCAATACAATTTTGTATATGTATGCAATTATATTCATGTGAATGCATTTCAAAGATTTTTAATCGATTTCTTTCATTTTATTCAATCGAATTTTGTTAATTTTGTGCAGGATTTTTTCTTTAATATGATACATGCACCATATATGTATGTATGTACAGTTTTGCACACAATATTCTTTTATTATGTGCTGCAAGCATTCCACGAAATTATATAAAATTAATGTATTGTATTGGAATATTGTGAATAAGAAAAAAAAAGCAAAAATCAAAAGTTAAAATTATTTCTGTACATACAATATCGTACATTTTATTCTTGCTTACACATACATATGAACGTACATTGAGATGTTTTTTTTTTTTTTTTTTGTAATTTTTAAAGCAATTACGTTAGCAATTTCTGAGTTATCATCAGTACAGTCATAAATCAGATCATCCCTTTGTGGTTGTCAAATTGGCAGTATGAAACCGCAAGAAAGTGATTTTCATTTTTTTAAACTGTAATATACGTTTTTCATTTTATCATTATCATCAACATCATCACAACACAATCTGCTCGTATGCTTTACATGTATCTTCTTTTTTATTTTATTGATTTATTTTTTATTTTTTAAGTTTCATTTTTTTTATTATTATTATTATTATTACGATTATTATGGAATTATGATTATGATTATATTTTTTTTATACATATATTCTTTTTATATATGTTTCCTTTTTTTTTCAGGTCTTGGTGTGTCATATATTTCTTTGTAATATTCCTTATTTTGTTTTTATTTATTTATTTATTAATTTTTTTATTTTTATTTTAAACAGAAAAAATTTTGGTTTTTTTTTTAATATTTTTTATAGGAAGATAATTTTTACTTTTTATTGCATATGCATCTGTATTACATATAAAATTAAAATACATAAGGACGTAGTTAAATGTAAAAATACAGAATACTTTAGAAATATGAAATATATGTCATACATCAGTTACACGTACATTTGAAGATTATTATTAAAAATATGATTTGTGCTAGTAGAAACCAAAAAATACATCTTGTTATTTTATTTAACGCTCAAAAAGTCATAAACTATATAACGATTGTATTGTGTGTGTTCATGAAAACACATATAAGTATTTCTCTGATACAAATGAGTTTTAGTTTTTTATTTTATTTTTATTTCATTTATTTATTGATACTTGCTTTTTAACAGGAAGTTTATGAACGTAAATTTAATTTTTTTTTTCTGTACTGGGAAATATTTTTGTAGTTTTATTTTATTTAATAAAAAAAAAATTAAAAATAAAATTTCTTTTCCCTTCATCATCATTAACATCATCGTCATATTATTGCTATTATTATGTTTTTTCTTTTATTTCATTTGTTTTTTCTTTTCCACTATTCATTTCCTTTTATTATATACATACATACGAGTATGTATATGCATTTTCAAAAATTTTTATTGTTTGTGTTTGTGCAGAATATTAAATATATTTTTAAAAAATTTTTCAAATGTAATAAAAGTCAGTTATTTTTATATTTTGCTATTGTTGCATGACGAAATGAAGTTGCATAAAAGACAGAAAATGCAGTAGAAGAGATCGAAGAAGAAGAAAAAAAAAACGAAATTAGTAACAAAAGATTCATTATTATTATCATTATTATTTTGCTGCTTTAAACCTAAAATTCTTACATTTCACAAACAAACCATGAAGTCTAAATTACTTAAAAATTAATAACTAAGTAATATGATGTTCATACTCATAATTTATATAGAAAACGTTAATAGTACATATATGTGTATGTATTTAAATTACATTCATGTTCATTTTTTAATTTACCTTTCCCAATTATTTTAGCGATTTTTTGTCCATTCTTTAGTTAATTTTATTAAAATATTGTAATGTATGTATATGGCCGCATCTACAGAGAAATTTTTGCTTCAAGTATCCTTGAAGTTTTCAGAAATATATTTTCACATTAATAAAAATTTTCATTTTTATGTGAAAATTTCTGTTTGTTGAAATTCAGAATCTCGTCAAAGTTCTAAGGTAATAAAATAGTTCGGGAATTAAAAATATTTTTTTCCCTACAAAAACTAAATTGATTTAAATTTAATTTTGCAAATGTTCAGAAAAATTGAGCATAACAGCAAGCAAAGTACAAAAAAAAAAAAAAAACAAAAAATTTTTATTTTCGAAAATTTTCCCACATAAATATTAGTTTTTCTTTTGTAAAGATCATTTGTTCCGACATTTGAATTTTTATTGCACTAAATTTCATGTTTTGTATTTTTGTTTTTCTATAAAAAAAAAGTCTTTCTTGTTGATCAAATTATTATTATTATTTTTGTTTTGATAAAATACAATTCGAAATTTTCATTGTTATTTCTATTATTCTTTTGGAAGAAAAAAACAAAGTATTTACGTTTAGTCTGAAAACCGCCCACGAAATAATCGTTACAAAAAGTAATGTACAAAAATAAGAGGAAAAGATTATATGTACATACCATATATTTTTATAAAGGCAAAACAAAAACCAAAAGTAAAAAAAAAAAACCAAAAAGGATGAATAAAAAAATATACACAAAAAATGCAGTATCCTTTCAAAGAATTCCCAACCAAAGCCATTGGTTCGTCAATTACATTATCTCATCTCCTGTTGAATGTCTGGCTAATAATAATGACATACAAAAAATTAAAAAAAAAAAAAAAAAAAATTCACGGGAAAAAAAGCAATATCTTTTATAGGCTTTAATAAAAAGTTAACAAGAAATAAAGAAAAAAAAAACCTATTTGCATACTGTTTTATGTATGCGTTTGTATACGATAAGAGAATTTTGCATAGATATTTTTCCTTCAAGAGAAAAACAAAAAATCTTGAAAATAATGAAGTAATGATAAAATAAGGGATATTTATACACGGTTGGACATATGTATAAGTTTTATAATATTTGTATATATCTGTATAATTCTAGATGTTTAGTTGCAAGCAAAAGATGCAAATCAAAGAAGCGGTTTTGTATTTCAACAAAATGCATCTATATAGGAGAAGTTTCATCATAAAGCAGCATAATAAAAAATAAAGTAAGTATACATATTCAAAATAACAAGAGTTTAGTTTGTATATTGTACGTTTAACACAAAAAAAAAAAAAAAACAAAAACAAAAATAAAACAACCGAAAAACAAAATTAAAGACCAAAACAGAAAAAAAAAACGACATTTATATCATTATAGTTAAGCACATTAAGGAATATGAACAGAAGGTATCGCATTCTTCTATTTTGGTCATGTCCATGTCCAACGTCATTTCATTTGATAATTTTGACATACTCCATCTTGGTCAAAATAAGAATTATAATGTACATGAAGTCCTCTTCTTTATAACAATAAGCAAAAATTTTGTAAAGAGTTATAAACGTATATACATGTAATAAAAATAAATAAGAAAACAATGAAAATATAAAAAATTAAAAAAAAACACACACACATACTAATGCAGAAGCAACAAAAATGATAAGCTTGAAAAAGACGATTTTGGATTTTTTTTTTTTAGTTTTGTTTTTCTCCCCTTTTATCCTTTTTTTTTGGTTGATTTGGAAAAAACAAAAAAATACAAACCATCATCAGACAAATTGCAAAGTAGCCTTATGCCGAAAAGCTTCTTATATTTTGTTGTCATTTTATTTTTGTTTGCTTTACTTGCATTATTTAAAAATATTTATTATGCGTATGAAAATTATATATTCACACAGATACTATTTACCATTTAAATTTGTTGTACATTATTGTTATTATTATTACTACTATTGCTATGAATTCTCTTCATCATGGTATTTTATTCTTTATTCTTATATACACATACTATACATATTTAATATATAACACATTGAGTTGAACAGTTGTATGCAATTTTAAAAAGAAAAATGTTTGAGTTATTTTATTATTATTATTTTTTTTTTGTAAATTTATGTTTTATAGAATCGTGCGCCTTAACAAAATATTCTTTTCATATCAATTTTATACGATACAAGAAAATTTTTATATACATATGTACATCTCTTGTTTTGGAAAAACACTATTTATGTATGTTTGTGTATGCAAATAATACAATACAATACACATAATAAAATAATTTTGCTTCCGCTACAGTAGAATAATTCTAAAATATCAAACAAGGATACAAACATGGAATTAAATAAGTACTTTTCGTTAACTGATTTTTTTTTAAGTATATGTATGGTATATATAGTATGTATGTATATTTACATATGTAAAAACATAATATTAAATTTATTATGATTATTACTCGATATTCTTTGAGGTTTTTAATTTCTATTTGTGCACGAGCATACACATAACATGAACTTGTATCGAGAATATACACCTTTTCCTCTAGTTTCATTTTGTTGTACACAGTGTACATTGTACAGTTTTGTATATATACCTTATATGCATCATTCATTACATTCATGGTAAACTAAGATCGGGATCAAAATCGGGATTGTATTCTGTTACAGGAGTATCATATTCCCTTTTTTATGAAAAACAAAACAACAACAAAAAAGAAAAAAAAAACATACATACATATTTGTTTTGTTGTATGTATAGTATATGCTTTCTAATTTGTCAAAATCTTTGACTTATAATTTTAATGACATTGAACAGAATTTTGATTTTTATCTTCCGTCATTATATTAACCGAAAAAAAAAAGATAATAATAATAAAATTTTATTTTATTTTATTAATATAATATGCCCATTGCTTTTTATTATTTTTGTATTGGAATGAAACTTGCTTTATTTTCATGTCATATTTATAATTTTTGTCAAATTTAACATCATTGAAACTTAACATATTAAAGTATCTACATATGTATGTATGTACATATGTATATGAATGTGTACTCATACACATGTACATATAAATTCATGTCCTTTGTGTTTCTAAGAATTTGCTAATTCTTAATAATTAAGTTCGAATAAAACTCTATTGAATCGTGCATTATAATTTTGATTTTATAATGTTTGCTTTTGAAGACAATAATTTGGTTTCCGAAAATGGTGGACACGTTTTCTTTATACATACATACATATATATGTATGTGTGTATGTGGATAAAATAAGTCGTCTAGTTTTTTTTTATTAACTAATTTAATTATTATTAGGCAAAAAATGGATGAATAGTAATAATTTCAATGAAGTAGTAATAGTAAAACTTTGTTTGATTTTTTTTTGTTTGTTTGTTCTTTTTTTTTTTTTTTTGTAATTTGAAAAATCTAGGCAAGGTCCCTTCTAGCTAAAGTCTGAATATTTCAGACAGATAATAAATTTTAAGATGCTTCTACAAATTTTTATTGTATACAATAGCAAATGTAACTATAATATAACATTAATGTATTAAGGCATAATAGTACATAGTACAGATGTAGAACTATCAAGTCGTGTGTAGTCCATCTAAAGTTTATATAATAATATTAACCATCCGTGTAATATGTCTTTACATGAATGCTACACATAAGATATCATTTTTAAACGTATACATTTATATATGTACGTATATGATATATTACATAACATTGGACGGAAAAACATATAAAAATTATTCGTCCTGTCTTATTCCTATAAGTTTAATAATTTATAATCACAATACTGGCACAGTGGCATTAAGACGGAATCGTTTATAGAATGAAATGAATTACCAGTTGAACGCCTTCATTAATTTAAGTTTTGTTTTTTTTTTTTTGTTTTTTCTTAAGAGAATGTACATAGAAATTCCATACTTAGTCTTTTTGTATATTACCATTTTTTATCATTATTATTATTTAACATTTCTATGTATACATGGTATTGCAGCCTTTTAGTTAAATGTATTTTTTGTATCATTTTATTTTGAAAAATGTGTTTTAAAGAAAATAGATTTCCAAAGTCTGAATACATATACATAGATACATACATAAATATCTATACACAAATACGTACATACACGTGAATTCTGTAGTTATTACACACATAATATAAATACATACGAATGCTTGGTCACAGTTTGCCCACAACGAGTTCAAAAAAATATACACAATTTTTAAGATTATCAAATACACTTCATGCCATAAAAGTGCTCCAATCTATCAGAATTTTGAACATCATCATACTTCATAAAAATTCAAAACAAGCATTATGTTATTTTTTATAAACCTTCGCTTAAGAATACTTTGAAAAAAGTAAGAGAATGTTAAATGCAACAATGCTAAAACTGAAACATTTTTATGGCATAAGATGTACATTGTACATATACATAGTATGCAACAATTGTATGAGGATAAAAATGCAAAAATTGTAACAATGTAGAAAATGAAAAATAAAAAGGATCATCGAAGTTTTAGGAGATATGCGCTCCTATTCAGAATTTTTTACTTTTGCTTAGTAGATGTAAATAAATGGATAAACATATTTGCACGTTCTTATGCACATCATTTGTAGGTTGTATTAGACAGATGTATGTGTTTTTAAGACATTAAAATTGATTTTGCTTTAATATAAAATTCTAAAAACAAATTTGTTGTTACATTCACAAGTATTATAACATACAAGTACGTTTGCATAACATATTTATGTGTATACATGAGGAGGCCTTGAGAAGGTGACAAGTTATATACATACGAGTATGTAGAGACTCAAATAAAATTGTAGTTTTATCAGTCTTTTAAAGTTTAAAGGCTTTATACATTATGTATGATGAAACACCCTGTTTACATTGTATTACATTAAAAATGTGCACAAATGTATTACTATGTTGATATTTATATGTATTTAAGTTAAAAGTTTTTAAGATAAATGTTCATGCATTTAGTAACATTTTAAAATGTACATTTTATAAGAATGAAAATAATGATTACATATTTTCTACTATGACTTCTGATTTAAAACGAATGTAATCTTTACTGTAATCATTTAATATTGTTTTTAATTTTTCTTCATTCATTTATTTAGTCATCGCATTATTTAAAATACTTGACATATGGTAGTTTCTGATCTTAATTATTACTTTACTGTTAACAACTATTGAAATATACATTGAAATAATGCAAATTATGTGTATGTACTAATAAAATGTGTATGTATGTGTGTGTATAGGTAGTTGAAAACATTAAATAATGTACATTAACTCGTTTTAAAAATTTACATGTAGTAATAAGAGAAAGAATTGAAGAAAAAAAATGAAATAAAAAAGAAAAGCCGAAAAATAAAGATAAGATTTATTTGTACTTATCTTAAGATCTCTAAACTTTTAGATAAAGGTACGATTTGTTAAATTTTTAATGTACGAGAATTTTACTATTTTTCTAGAACTAATTAAAATTTGTATTTTTTTTTTTTTTTGTTTTCTATTTGTTTTTCGAGAATATTATTGATATCATATTAATAAAAAATCCAGCGAATGCTAAAAAGGATATTTCTTTTTTTCTTTTCTTAACTTGGGCTATAAATTGTTGATCAAAAAATCAAAATCTAAAAATATTTATGAATACGAAAAGAAGTGTTTAAAAAAAATTAAAAAACACATTTTATTTATTTTTTCAATAATTTTTGTTTTTATTTGATAGTTTGTTGTTGTCTTTTTTATTTTATTTTATTACACTTAAACTTATAATATAATTAGAATAATAACTAAATATTTTTAATTAAATTTATTTTACGTTTTTTTGTTTTTTTTTTTTTTGAAAATGTAAAATATATGTATATATTCCTACTTTTACAAAAAGTAGTCTTTAAATTTATTACATTAATATTATTACTACATTTTATATTATTATAAAAGTATATAAAGTACTTTTATTAAAAGTATCTATAATATTTTCTTTTTATTTATTCATTATTTATTTATTTTTTTTAATTTTTCATAATAAACACTAATTACTAACGACTAAATAATTCATTTGTACAAAAAGTGTATAAGAGAAAATTAAAATACAAACACAATTTTTAAATTAGAAACTGTACTTGAACATGTGTATAAAATTCATTTAATATTTAGGCTATTAAAATTATCATAATCATTATTAAATGCTAATATAATACAAAAATTATTTTCTTCATTCACTAATATCATTATTATTATTGTTATTATTTTGTTTTTATTTATTTGTTTTCAAATACTCAAATAATTTTCTTCATTAGTATACATATGTATATAATATGCTTAGTGTGTATATGTTTCAAATGATATTTTACGTACATTATTGATCTTTGTTCTTTGTTTTTGTTTTCTATTTTCTTGTTTTTTTAAATATTTAATTAAATATAAAATTCAATGATTACTATAAATTTTTGTTTTATTTTTTGTTATTATTAGTAATTCTTTTTATTTAGACTTATTTTAATATGGTACATTATTATTATTATTGTTTTTTGTTTTTTTTTTTTTGTTTTAGATAAATAAAATACAAAATACTTAATTATGGCGAAAAGGATACATGCATATGTATGTAACTCATTTTTTGTTTTCTATCAAAAAGAAAATATCGAATTCATCTATTTACGAGACAGTCTTAATGTTTGACGTTTTTAATGTTTTATTTTTTACTTTTAATTTTCAATACTTTTTATTCATTTGTGAAACTATGTGTACACTATTACGATGTAAAAAGAAAATGAAGAGAATTTTTCTAACTTAGTTACAAGGTTTAAAAAAAAAATAATTTATGCCCTTTTTTAAATGCATAAGAAATTATTTGTATTCGTTTCAGTAGAATTTTGTAAATTAGAAAGATTGTACGTAGACATGATACGTAATATGAAAGATTGTACGTATGTAATTTATTTACATCAATCCATTAGGCATGCAGTCGAAGACATCTACCTGACTGCACATAAGTATGGTACGTATATGCACATAAAGTTGGAAGCATAATTTATTTTTTTTATTATTTAAGGTTTTTTATTTTTATTTTCCTATTTTAATGTATATGTACTTAAAAATAATAACAATAAATACAAACTTATTAGATCTAGGACTTCGAAGTTTTTTCTTAATTTTTTCATTTTTTTATTTTTTTATTTTTTTATTCATATTTATTATGATTTATTCACAAGAATTGTAGATGTACTTAATGTACTATATGTATATGTGTTATAGAATATCTACTTAAACAATTATAGAGAGAAGATTTTCTAACTATGTTTTTGTTCGCTAATAAAATGAAATTTACAAAAAAGCATAATATTAAATTTTTTTTTTTTACCACAGCCGGGTTACTTACATTTATACAAAAACTTTTTGTTTCTTCAATTTCACAGTACAATTGTCTGTTCAATTTCAATTGGTTGTTACATCCTAACTCTTAGATCAGATTCTAAAGTTTTTCTCTGTGTTGGTTGCGGCTGATGTCGAGGTAATGAAACCATATGATGGCTAGATGAAACCCCAGTATTTACGACATGAGGTGATATAGATGGTGATCTTGTAGCTAAGGGTGATAATGAGGGCGAGAAACTTGGAGACATAGCTGATGATGTACTAAATCCACCTGGCGCATCATGACTAATAGGTGAACGAGGCAATAAATATTGACTTGTTGATGTTGAATGATGACTACTACTTCCTCTATTTGATAATACTGGAACATTAATTGATCTCGGTGCTACATTTGTAATTAAAGGTGGTGGTATATGTTTAGCAGAATGTGCTAATGATTGTTTGCTTTTGGCACTGCTTGCACTATTACCACTATGTACTGATAATGTATCATCTTTCAGTCTTGCAATCTCTGAGAAAACATGAGCTAGCGGTTGATATTGTGGACCCCAGTCCAACAGGTAGTCCCAGTTATAACTTCCTGTTAATTCTTCTTCACTATGAACTATTGAACTTAGTGAACCGTTCATTGATGGCCCTGGATTTGTACTTCCGACGACTGGAACATCACCAAATCCCATTACATGATCTACCGCTGCACCTATACTACCAGCCGTCGTTGCGGCTTCATCTGCGCTACTAGCTCGGTCACTTCCGCCTGCCACATCATTTAATTTGGCATATATTAAGTTTGTAATGTCTGATTCGCCAGGTTCTTCATCAAACATGTGTAATGAGTCAATTGGTAATGGATGATGTAGGAGAGTATCTTTATTGCTTCCACCTATACTTTCGGAACAACGCCGCGACGACGTTGACGCTCCACCTGTGGTGTTTGTATTGTCTACGATACCCAGTCGGGCTAAGTATTCTTGTGTATTTTGAACAGAGATGTCAGACAATCTTCCATCATCTCCACGATGATGGTCGCGATGAATAGGACCTTCGTTGATCATTCGAATTTCCTCATCTTCACCATCTTCGCCATCTTCTGCTGATCCTCGACCGCTTGAACCAGATTGTTCTGAGCCAGAGAGTTCTGAAGTTGTTGCTGCGCCAGAATTTGAACTAGCTGTGTGAGGTCCATATGGTGGAATTTCATCATATTTTGGAGGAGCAAATTGTGCGCCACTATTCGTAGCACCTGAATTACCTCGTATAGGAATTGTATCGAATGCGCTTGGATCTACATAACTATTCGAGTTACCAACGGTTTCAGTGCTCAAACTTGGTTTTGTAACCTGTTTATGACGACGATTGCGCATGTGAAGGAACAAAAATACAGCGGCAAAACTAAATATAATTAATAGCAATGAAATGAGTAGTCCAAGAGCCCAATCAGCAATTCCACCACCAGAAGAATTTCCACCCCCATTTGTACTTGCTAAATTTGTTCCGGGATCGCCAAGAGGATCAAGAGACAATTCAACCACAGTCATATTAGTTAAAGATCCCTGACGACCTGAACTTGCTGTAATAACTAGACTTATATCATGACCTGGTTCTAAGCCACTATCTAATTTCTTCTTTACAACGATTGCTCCGGTAGTTCTATTAACTTTGAAATATGTATGTTGTGTACTTAGTTGATATACAACACGTCCATCAGGGCCTTTATCACGATCTGTAGCTGTGACATGTCCAATTACATATCCAACAGAAAAATAACCAGATGATGGGGTAGCCAAAATGAAACGATAAGTTCGTTCAGTGAATTGAGGACTAAATTCGTCTCTAGAGTCGATCATTATTCTCACTTTAACTGTTGTATATTTTCCACCTATATCAATTGCTTTTAAAATAAAGTTGTATCTATTTCGCTTCTCATAATCGAATACTGAATTAGTTGTTACTACACCAGATTCTGGATCAACTTTAAACAACTTCCAAGAATCATCCACATCTGAATATCCAGGTGGAGGTTCAATAGAATAATTCAATTTTCCGAATCGTCCTCTGTCTAAATCTGTAGCTCGGGCGGTAAATACACTTGTACCTACTGGTTCATTTTCCCCTACAAATTCCATATATTCAGTTACCGGGAAGTGAGGTTCATTGTCATTTTCATCAATTAATGTTATATGAAACGAAGTTAACGCGCACTTAGGTACTAAAGCACTATCACAAGCACGTATAATAAGATCGTATTGTGAAAATCCAGTATCATAGTCTAATTGATTATTTACAAACAACATTCCGGAAACAAGATCAACCGTAAACATTTTGTCATCATTACCCGACGTTATATCGTACACAACTTCTGAATTAGGAGTATTTTCAAGGTCGGCATCTAAAGCAACGAATTTAGTTATTGTATGTCGTAATGGTGCTGATTCACTAATTTCAGCTTCATACTTTCCCGGCTGAAAAATTGGAGCATTATCGTTTGCATCTTCAACGGTTAAAAACACATTTATTGCGGTCGAATTATTATCCATTTGAATAGGTGTTCCACGCTCACTCATCACTAAACGAAGCTTATATAAATCTGTTTTTTCTCGATCAAGTTTCTTAACTAAAACTATGGCACTAGACTGAAACACTTCAAATGAACCATCCTCATTACCGGATACAATTTTAAACACAAGATTTTGTATTTGTCCCGAATCCAAAACGTCTTGAGATAGTTTTAACACTACAGTTCCAGGATTTGAATCTTCATTAATAGATGATCGATACTGATTTTGTAAAAATTGTGCACGACCATGTCCATTTGAGTTGTAACGTATTCGAACTATTGTTGATGAGCTAAGTGGCGGTGTACCAGAATCAGTTGCTGTTACTGTCAAAAATATGTCTTCTGACAACGGTTTTGGTAGTCGGCTTGCATTAACATATATTGTTCCCATTTCCTCGTTGATACTAAATCCTGGGAAAATTGGTACTATTGCGTATCGAATTTTGGAGTTTGGTTCTTCATCAATGTCAGTGGCATTTACACTTAAAAGTTCTACATTTGATGATGAGGCTTGATCTGGTAATGAAGCGTAATACGCCGGTTGTTGAAATACTGGCGCATTATCGTTCTCATCTGTAACTCGTACTGTTAACGATGTGGTAGTTTCATGTGCCGTATCTGAAGCAATCACTTGAAGCTGATATTCTTGTTGAAGTTCATAATCCAAACGCCTTTTAAGAATGACTTTACCACTATTTCTATCAATTGCGAATATCGACATATCTTCAATATTATTTTCATCCTCAACGAAACGATATGTTAATGGAGGATTAGTATCAACGTCATTGGCAGAGATTGTGGTTATAACAGTACCAAGTTCAATACCTGAGACAGAAATTTTAAAAACACAATTATAACTCTTTTAATTGAACAGTTCTCAAAATTGTATTGAAACTAATGGAGATTACAAAATTTATTTTCAAAATAATTTGCAATTAATTAATTTGTAATTTGTTATCTTTGTAACAGAAATAAATTTAAATTTTAATGTTAAACTTACCTTCACTGACAGTAATAATGCTGTGTGGTGGAAATGTTGGCTGATTATCATTTACATCAACAATATGTATATGAATTGTAGAAGTACCAGTCATTTGCGGTACACCTTCATCCGTTGCAATTATTTTCAGACGATACATATCACGAATTTCACGATCAAGTACAATGTTCGTTTTAACAATACCACTAAAAGCTGGTTCAATAACAAACGCATTATCATGGTTACCATCGACAATATGATACAAGATACGTGAATTGGATCCATCATCAGCATCGTAGGCAGTAACTTGCATTACATATGTACCTTTATTATTGCCTTCCCACACTGTAGTTAAATATTGTCGTTGAGTGAAATGAGGAGCGTTATCATTTTCATCTTCTAACTGAATATGTAATTCGCAATAACCATAAAGATGTGGTGAACCATCAGTACGTGCGACAATAATAAGTTTTATTTCATTTGAGTTATGTTCATGATTTAAATGTGATCTTCGATTGAATTCATCATTTGAAATAAGCTTTGCATTTTTGTTACTGTTGATGTTTTCTGGAATATATTTTTCGTAGTCTAAATGTTCAGAATTACGAACTTTGATTTCGCCTGTCACTGCATCAATTGTAAATGTACCATCTTCGTTACCTGACCCGAATGAGTAAATAATTTTCTGACGTCGTCCGTCACTGCGCACCGCATTTACTTGAATAATAGATTTACCAATTGCAGTATTTTCCATTAGTTTAACATGATATGTATCATTTTGAAATCTAAGTGTTGGTGCACCAGAATGAAGTTCACCAACACGTATTTCAATTAGGCCAACAGCATTTTGTGGTGGATTTCCTTTGTCTCGTGCCATCACTTCAATATGTAATAGACGTCCATTTTCACTTGCTAAACTTTGTGTAGCACTTAATGCACCTGTATTTGGATTTATTCGGAACTTTCCACCTGTGACATCGTTTATTATACTGTAAACAACTTCACCGTTTGTTCCTTGATCAGCGTCTGTTGCAGTCACTTGAAGTATAGTTTGACCTGGTTGAACAAGTACTGGGACTTGACCTTTGAAAGGATAAAGATCAAATACTGGCTTATTGTCGTTGATATCATCAATGATGATTTGTATAGGAACATGCTGTGATCTAGCATCATATTTTCCTCCATCAGTGGCAACAACCATAAAATTGTAAATATGTTGTTTTTCACGATCTAGCCGTCTGAAAGTAATGCATGTATGTATTTGTGTTAATACATGAAAAATTTCAATGTTATTCAAAAATCTATTAAATAATAAATATAAAATATAATATAAAAACATGAAAGATTTCGAATGAAGATCGAAATATTTTTTTACAATTAGAAAAAAAAAAAAAAAAACAACAATGTTGGTAAAAACTAAAAATTTTTATATATTAAACAACTTCTAAAAGTTTCTCGCTTAAATCTTTTGTTTTTCTTTTCATAGACAGTTTAATTGAAGTCATAACTGTCATTATTCTATGCTGTAAATATTTGATATATGAAAAAAAAAAGTCGTTTCTTACATTTAATTTTATTTGTCAATTAATTATTTGTGAACATATAAATCTGTTATGCTTAAATTAGTTATATCTATTGATATATTTTAAATAAAAGTATGTAAATTTCAATATAAAAATATTGATCACATTATCTATTAAGTATATTTAATGATTTAAAATCTACAAAATCATTTATAAAGTGACAAATAGTTGTGTTTAAATCATTTTCGATATAACGCACGACTAACCATAAATACTTGACAATATCTCTGCATACATGTATCATTTGACATCACAACTTTTTCTTTTCTATATATAGGTACATATTTCATTTCTATTTATTCTAAGTACGCGTTATAGCATTGACGTGTGTGTGTGTATAGATTTAGCTATATGTTTCATTACATTTCATGTCTTTGGGAGATATTATTATTGCAAAATAAAGATTTCTATATATACATACATACATATTAGATTAGAATACATAATAAACATAGGCAGAAAAATAAAGTATTCTATTTTTATTTTTGATCATAGCTCTGTATTTATTTAATGTACAGCCTGATTCAATGCCTTCAGAGATCTGAAGTTTTAAAACTTATTTGTCTATGACATTCTGGATATTTATCAAGCTTAATCATCATTAACTATATGGGTAAAAGGAGTGTATATACAAATACACAAACACACGTATTATGTACAGAATGCAATTTTTTTTACGTTTTTGATCTCTTCATTTTTTTGTTGTTGTTATAATGAAAAATAGACTTTGAAGGTGGTTTATGTTTCACTCTTTTCTCTAAGCATACATATACTACATATATGAACATTTTTGTGCACAGAGACAACAATAAGTTTTTATTCTTTTATTTTTTTATGACATGAAATTGCCTGACTATATCAACTATTTTGAAAAAAATGTACGTTTATAAAATATAATCATATTTTGAAATGGAAAAAGCCAAAGACATATTATGAATTTTTCAAGTTTTATGCTGATTTTTATCACACTAAAAATAAAAAATAAAAATTAAAAAAGTGAAAAAAGAAAAAAACGGAAAAACTAAGCAAAAAGCTCGAAAGGAAAAAAAATTTTTTGTTTTTCATATTGGTGTAGAAAAGGTTTAAGGATATAGTTATGATGTATGTACGAAAGTACATTTAATATTTGCTACCATTCTACAATATGACAATCGACGGTAGTTTCAGTCGTCATCATTATTATTTTTATCATTATCGTCATCATCATCATTTTAATTTTATGAATTTTATGAAGCAACAAATGTTGTTACGTTATTTTTAGTAGCAGTGCCGCACTACGTACACATGTATATCCACTCTTTTTAAAATGGGTTTCTATTTTTGAACGTGATTTTTTATGTATGTATATATGTATGTACTATACATATATGTATACCTATACAATATGTGTGGTATCATAACGTCAGACCACGCCGAGAGATGGAATTTTTTCCGGATTGACGTTGTCATGTAATTGTACATAAAATTTTGTGAATTTTTTGTGTAACATCAGCAATAATAAGAAATAACATAACATAACGCAGAATCTTTTATCTTTAATGTTACAAATGTGTATTTGATTTAAGTGCATTTTATATAATCAGCTAATCATTTGTTATTATATTAAAACATATAAAAATCTATAGATATTTGAAATGTAATCAGTCAAGAAATAGCAAGCTAGGTATACAATTATGAATTACAAAGTAACCGATTAACCAATTGAATTTTCAAAAAATGATTTCTGAGACATTTCGCTTTTCTTTCATTACATATTTATTTATTTATTTATTTATTTTTTTAATACTTGTTTATAATCTAAACGAATATGAATTGAATCAAAAATGTAAGTTGATTGAGTTTATTTATATATACAAGTATACATGATTTTTTTATATATTTTTTTTTTTTAGTACATATGTAGGTTGAATTCTTAATGGTAAAATGTATAACATCTTCTTCAAATTGATACAGAATTGTTGATTAAAATCTAGACTAGACTATATTTTTTCAACATTACATTTTTGCTACTTGTTTTCGATTATTTTTCTTTTTCTTTTCATATTAAAATCTGAAAAACATGTCCTTACAATCTTTGAAGGTTTATCGAAGAAACATATTGAAGTTTATATAAACATTATATTAAGTTTATTTTATTTCATAACATTAAATCAGGTATGTATAAATGATAATGTACGTTTACAGAAAAAAAAATTTTTTTGAGTAGTGATCTTTGTTTTACAGATCAAATCATTTTTTATACGTTGAGCTTTTCTTATTATAAAAATTTAGTGTACAAATTTTATATAGTAGCTGATAGTAGGTACCTTTTGAAAAACTTTATTCAATGATGAAATTTCGATCACTATCAATCACTTGAATATGATTTAAAACTTTAGCTATGTGATATTTAATATTTTGTTCTTAAATATATTTATTAAGTTTTTAGAAAAAAATTGTATTATTTATCTATTTTTCATATATAAAATATTGGTCTTATCTTTACCAAAAAATTATTTCAATTATTTAAAAAAAAAGTCATGATTAATGTTGCATGATAATTTTTTACTTAAAAATTTATAGTGTGGATACCACAATACATTTGCACACATATATTTTTGTATGTAAAAAATAAGAATCTAAATACAACTACATACAATAGATTGAAAAAGAAAAAACTAAATAAAATAAACCAAATAAATATCATTTAAACTGTAGTAATGTTTATTTTTTATATTTAGCCTTTTTTTGTTTTATTTTGTAAATATACAATATGTATTTTGTATTATTCGTATACACAATAAAAATGTAAATAAAATGATTATAAAGACTGATCAATAAATATCATAGATGTGAGACAAGATAAAGCATTCGATTTGACTACAAAATTGAATTTGACTGAAGAAAAAATTTATTTTTATTTATGTAGATTTTTAGTAAATTTCATTTTAAACGAAATACGAAGAAAATAAAGTATATATGAAAATAATGTATTATGTTCATTTGCATAGAATACACTTTTTTATAAATATGTAAACGCATTGTATGCGGTGATGTTCTTCACATTACAATGAAGAACAAAAAATATTCAGTATATTAAAAAAAAGTAAAAAGAATAAAATTTTAAAACAAAAATAAAAAATTTTTTACAAAGAGCGAAGTATATATATATTTATTTAGACATAAAATGAAATAAAAAACAAATATTAAACAGTAGATTATCAATAATGAAAGCTTATTTAGATTTTCTTAAAAATGGAAAGTAAAAGAATAAAAGTCAAAAACATTGATATGGTACTTACCCAGCTGTTGTTATGAGTCCACTACGATTATCAATCGAGAATAACCATTGAGTTTCATTAGCTAATGAATAAACAATTCTAGCGTTAATTCCTAAATCAGGATCAGTAGCATGTACTTGTATTACAGATGCACCAATTTCAATATCTTCTGGTATATTAATCGTATATTTTGATTGTTCAAAACGTGGATCATTGTCATTTTGATCTTCAACAATTACAGATATGTTACAATGACCATGATATGTGACTGGTGTACCACGATCTTGTGCCTGAATTTGTAATAAATAACGTGAATGTTGTTCACGATCTAATGGACGTGCTGTTAATTCACCAGTATGCATATCGATACTAAATTTATTTCCTAAGTTACCACCTAAATAAATAAATGAAAAAGTTAGAAAAAAAAACGAAAATTACAAAAAATTTCAAATAAAATCAATGAAATACATATGTAATATGGAATTTTATTTTATGAGGTGATAATGCACAAACGATCAACATTAATGGTTATCTTTAGGTAATAAACATTTTCAAATGAAAATAAAGGTAAAATAAATGATGAAATATTGCAAAAATTTTTGAAAATCTATGCAAGTAAGCTTTTATATTCAAATAGGAATGAATAAAGTAATATTTCTTAATGTATTGCTATTTAATGTTGATATTTTTTTTTATTTAATAACATATACTCACCAATTATACTATAAATAATTTCACCATTTGCGCCTTCATCTAAATCAGTAGCAACAACAGTATGAATAACTGCAAGATCACTATTCTCTGGTAATGCTAATGGATAACAAGAGCCTGGACGAAATTCAGGTGCATGATCATTAATGTCAGTTATTTTTACAACTATGGTGGCAACGTCAAATTGTCCAGTCAAAGAGTTTACATTTGAAATGGCACGATTAATGTTTGCATTTGTTGATTCGATTACATAGATTGGAATCGTATATTGATCCTTCGTTTCACGATCAAACTGTCCACGTGAAGTAACTATCCCACGGTGAGGATCAACACTAAAGTGATTGTCACCGACTCCTGGTGGTATCTGATATGTCAAATTGACTGTGAAAAAAAAAATCCAAATTTTTATTACAATTATTTGAATGAGAATAATATTACTTATAATAAGTCTATATGTATGTATATTTCTTTTTTTTGTATGTGATAAAAACTTAAATTAAGCAAGTGACATTTTTCATGAATCCTTTGTTTAAATTTTCAGACATTTTTGAGGCTTTTAGGATAATATGGAAAAGATGTTCTTAAAAGAAAATCTATAGAATGGCAATTTTTTTCAAATATTCGATTAAAAATTGCTACAATATAAATTTCAAATACCTAATGTAATTATATGTACACACGCTTGCTTTTAAAATGCCAGCTCGAGGTTATTGCACCACATCTTCTACAACTTCATTAAAATAATATTCTATTTGTTCAAAATTTGAATCAGCGCATTGACTAAACAAACCTTCTTTTTTTTTGCAAACTAAAACAAAAGCAAGAACATTTTTTTCATATGTACTTATGAATGTATATGCATTTATATGTTTTGTTTGTACATAATTTCTTTTTCTTTCTTTTTGGTTTTTATTGCTAACATTCTTTTCAATACTTTGAGGTAAGTATTCTTTCCAAATAACTTCTCACACATGCCATTAAATTACCATCGTTATACCCACATATTAACCTCTGTAACACAAGGTGTTCAGTTTCTATATCCACGTATATACTTAATTGTTCCCTAAAGTATCTCGAAAAAATTTCTATCACAATTTACTATTTTTATAAAAAACGATGAATTGAATCAATATTCTGTAAGATTTTTTTTGTAGTGGGAAAATGTTTTAAAATTTTAAAAAATAAACAAAAAAGGTTATTAGCAACAAATTTTAAAATTGAGATTAATAAGTTCAACATTCATCAAAGTACCGTAGTTTTGAAATGCATGGAAAAAATATTTGAACAAAATTTCTAATATAGGTTACTACAATGTGTTTTGAAAATGAACCCCCCTGTATACAGTATAAATTCAAATACATTGAAAAACAAACACAAATTTTCGAGTGTTTGGCAAAATAACATAACGCCATAGAATGATGATTCTTTGTACAATATTTTCTTGTTTTTTAATTTTTTTATTTCTCTTTTTCAGTTTTTTTATATTTAGTTTTACTTTACTTTTTCTTTTAATAATTCTTTAAGGTGCAGAAATAAGAAAGAAATGGTATGGCAAAAAGGTAACATGCTTAAAAGAAGAGTTAAAAACAGCACCGACAGATATTATATGAACGTATATATTATTTGCATTGCAAATACACTTACATATGTATGCAACACATATTTATGTATATTATGTTCATATACATACATACATACATATGTGTACCTATATACATACATGTATTTTATGTACGATTTGCGTAATAAGAAACAATACATGACTGCTGCTGTGTATAAAGACGACTTTTAACAGCAACATTGAATATGCGATATAAAGATGATGACGACAGTAAAGACGACGAACGATGGTGGAAAAACAATGGACCAATATATTATTATCATCTATACAAGGGACAACTAACAGGAACCTGTTAGAAGACGAAAACACTCAAACCATTCACATATATTAAATTTTATAAACTATATACCAACGTCTGTAAGCATCATACATTTACATGTATGTATACATTCGTAATACATACACAAGAAAAAATTAAATATATTATATACCTACATATATGTTATATATAGACTGTGTATTTGTGTATACACAGAAAAATTATAATGTTTAAGACAAGAATTTTCTTTTTAGAAGTCATTACATTGTTTTCATAGCTCCTCTTGTTTTATTTTATTATTATTTTTATTTCATTTTTTTTTTTCATTATCTCGTTTTTTTTTTTGTTTCAATATCATACCAAAAGTTTCAGACCATTGTTTTTTTTTTTCATTTATTTTATTTATTGTTTTGATTTTGTTTTTATACTCGTGCACACAATTTTGTGTTATCACACTTGTATTAGAGATATTTTACTTCACAAAATTTTAAGAAAATTTTTTTCATATAAGAAGTATATGATTTTGAAGTAAAATAGAAAATAAAAAATGTTTTCCTTTTTCAATAAAATTTCTATTACTGAGTTGTATAATTATCTGCATAATATTATTGAAAATGTGTACAAAATGTGATTCATATGGATTATGTAAATAATATTAGATTATATCTTTGTTTGTATTGTTGGTGTACAGAAGCCATTTTTGTAATCATATATGTCATTAAGGATGCAAAAAACTATTTTATTTTAACATAAGCAAAAAGGACAAAAAAAAATTTTGAAAAAAATCACGTCAAAAGCCATAACTTAAATAATAAGATTAAATTTTTTAAAAAGTTTTGATTGCAAGTACATACATACATACATTCATGCATGTTTAATATAGGTATTGTACATCAAGCCGTTACTAGCTTTTCTCTTTTAAATCAAATTAAAAATCTTATAATCATTCATGACATGCTCAATCATCTAAATACAAAAGTCACCTTTAACAGACGAGCAAATTGAGATATACAATTCTTAATGACGATGGTGTAATAATGACCACAATGACCGACGGTTCATTAATTATCTTTGTTGCATATTAAAAAAGCGTACAAAAAAATTGTCAATGAAGAAACCAAAAAAAAAAAAAAATGAAAAACAAAATGCACATCTACATGCATATGTACATGCATGTACATGCATATGTGTTTAAAAGCAAGATAAAAATAAAATTTAAAAGAATGAAAACAACAACATCTTGACAGACATTTTATACAAACTTATGAATGAAATGCATTAGACACATAAGTATATGTACATTAATGTATTTTTATAAATTACAAGCACATGTAAGTATATACTACAACCTGCAATAATTCTTGATGAAAGTATTTTTCATGAATTTAAATTTATATTTTCAAAAAATTACGAACGCTTCTTAAAAGGCGTGATTTTTAAAGTGACTGCCTACCAAATTAAGTAATTAAAATTGTATACGATAAAAAATCTGTCTGAATCTGGCATGTTTTTCTTTTTCATAATTTGTTTCTTTGAAATAAATACTTTTTTAGATTACGATGTAAATTTATTGGATTGTATTTTACATATTCAGTTGAAAATGACGTACTCGTATTAACAAATGTCTGCTTTTAATCGAATAATGAAATTTTTAGTTTGTTTGAATATTGATATTTTTTAAAAAAACAAAAAAAAAATTGAGATGAAATTTACTGTGCTATTTAAATTTGTATTCAAATAGTTCAGATAAAACTTATGTATAATCTGAATAAACACACCTTATTAAACATAAAGGACTTTACGTAACGAAGTTTTGTAAGGTCTTTGTTTGTAAATAGTTACAATAAATAACATTTTTATGAAATAAAATAAATTGTAAAATTGTAAGCAATATTTACAGTAAAAAATAAAACAGAAATATTTATGTGAAAAATAAAAGTATCACTTACTATTGTCACTATTACTGAAATGAGAAGATTTTGCACCTACGCGTACAACAAAACTCCCAGATGGTAGATTTTCCGAAATGTTAACATGATAGACAGATTCAAGAAAACGTGGAGGATTATAAGTAGTTGCATGAATAAATATTTGAAGATTTAAATGTGTCTCTTTTGGTATTGGCATACCACGATCACTTGCGCTGATTACCAAATTAAATTTATTGATATTTGTTGTCTGCATTTCACGGTCGTTATTAGTAAATTGTTGATGTAGATATGAATGCGGATGATATTGTTGTAAGTTCTGTTGGTGGTTACTGCTAACGGTTTGATGAGATTGCTGTATAGCCTTAGTGAGTTCAATGAAACCGGTTTCTAAATCAATCTTAAAGCGTCCATCTTCATTACCACTAACTATGGCATATGTGATATGTCCATTATCGCCAGAGTCCTTATCAATTGCAACAACGTGTGTTACTAATTGACCGACTTGTGTCGAATCACTTAATGTTATAGTCATATCGGTTGCTGGTGACACGAAAACTGGACTATTATCATTTGTATCCGTGACTAAAATTCGAGCGGTAACGGTTGACTGTAGACGTTCTGTAACATTCGATGACTGATCTAAAGCTTGAACAATCAGAATGTATTCATTCAACATTTCATAATCTAGTGTTGCTAAAAGAGTAAGAGTTCCAGTCAATGGATCCAATGCGAATAATTTTGTATCTGAACTGGGTGAATAACTTAATAATTTATACTGAATTTCTCCATTTGTACCAGAATCAGCATCAGTTGCTGTAAAATTATAAATTGATTGACCAATTGATGCACTTTCACTAACATAAATTATTATTGGATCATCATTCCATTGTGGTGGATTATCATTAACATCTGCTATTTCAACTTTAACTGTGATTGCACTACTCTGAGGGTTATTTGAAGCTGTCGTATCTAATGCACGAATTTCAAGGCGATATTCACTTTGTAATTCACGATCTAAACGACGTGCAACAACTAATGAACCAGTTTGTCGATCCATGTCAAATGCACCTTCAATTATATCCTTTGTTAATGAAGTAAGAGTGTAAGTGATATGTAATCCAGTTGAGCCACTAATTAAATTTTCGGCATCATTACGATCTGATAATCCAACGTTACCAACAATATAACCAACTGGAACATCTTCTTTTACCTGATAAAAAAACAATGTACATAACATAAATAATTAATTTTAATCTGATTACAAAAAATAAAACAATTAATAAACAGATAAATGAGATAATTATAAATTTTAAATTGTAACGAAGAATATAGTATGTCCTTTTTCCATACAACTATTCGACTGTATGATATGCATGTGTATATGTATAGAAGTCAATGAACCACATATTAATATTAACATTAAGTTCAAAATGAGATATGAAAAATCATAAATAAATAAGAGAAAGAACATAACAAAAAAAAAAATTGCATTGAACATTTGAATACTTGATTTTGTTATGAAACGTGCCCGTTAAAAAACTTCATTAAAAATATTATCTAGTAGTTGTGTAGGAAAACAAGGTAGTAGCCACTCAACACACGTTGAACATCGAGTTTTGAATTTAAATTTTTTTTTTTTGTTTTTTAAAGAGTTGAAGATTCACGTGACAAGCATTTAAATTACAAAACTACATTTTTGGTTTCTTTTTTTAAATTTTATTATTATTATTATTATTATTATTATTTCTACATTACATCTCTTTCTCATTTTTCGACTTTAATATTCAATATAACTTTATTATTTCTTTATTTGTACATATTTACACACGTACATTTTTATTCATATAGTTAGATACGTCATGTATGTTTAGTTATACATACATGAATCCTTTAAATATATTCATATATGTAATTTAAAAATTCGTCATCCATCAAAATGAGTTCGGTATTATTATATTGTAAGCTGTACACAATTTGGGTATGAATTGTAGAACTATAAAATATGTAAAAATTTTCATTTTTATTTTATTTTTATTTATTTATTTATTTTTTTTATGTATTATAAAATAAACGAACATTGTGTGTACATATGTAAAAATATACACGGTATTTTGTGGTTATCAAAGTTGATGAAAAGTGCAAATTTGCATAAGATTTCAAAATATGTAAGCCGGCAAAAAAGTCAACAAATTTTTTTTTCAAGAAAAAAAAAAAAAATTGTTTTTATTTTATTTTTTTTTTTTAACTTGATTTTATATTTTATTTAATATCTTCACTAGATATAAACGTGTAGACATTGTAAAATACCATATAAAATAAGACATTACATTTTCATTCGAGACGTAATAATACAGTACATTTTGTGCATACACGCATACATTATTATAAATAAATACAAAAAATAAAAATATATAATAAAAATAAAATTAAATTAAGAAAAAAAAAAAATGAAATGCGAAAAAGAAAAATGTGTAATAATAATAATAATCCAAAAAAAGCAAAAAAAAAAAAAACAATATTTAAAAAAAAAACCAAACTGAATCTTAAAATGTTATAAATTCGTTGATTGCCGAAATCTGAGTACCAAATCTTTATGTGAAATTATTTTGTTCATTTGAAAAGTGTACATATATTTTCAACACGATCACGATGAATAATTTTCATTGCCATTCTCTTACAATTTTATATTATTATTATTGTTTTTTTTTTGTTTTTTTTTTCAAAGTAAATTTCGGGTTGATGTTATGTGATATGCTTTCATACGTTAGTATATTAACTTGATGTATATACACATGTAAATACATAATGTATATCAGACACAATAATGTAATACTTACATACATAATGTCCAAAAGAAAAGAAGTCATTTTGATGACACAATCTTGAACGGTTATTATTTTTTGAATGTTTTGGTCCGTATACAAATGATTTTAATCTTACTTTATATCTTTATCTTATTTCATTTTACTTAACGTTTGATTTTATTCTATATAATAAAGGTATACATATATGTATGTTTGTATATAGAAAAGAAAATCGAAAAAATAAGATAAAATAAAATTAAAAAGGAATAAAAAAAGATAAATTCAACAAGAAAAAGAAATAAATGAAACAAAAATAACAACTAAAAATGTGATATGCAAAGCAATTTTGTATCATGTCAAGATAGTTGACATTAAAAGAATAACAAAGTTATATATGAAAAGAAAAATTTAACTGGGGTGAAGAGGTTGAAAAAATTTCAAAAAAAAAAAAAAATGAAAAAAAAATTTGCTTAAATCATAAGCAACACATACAAAGTATACAAAGTGAATATAAAGAATTTTCTTGGGTTTTTTGTTGATCGTTTTTCTTTTCGTTTATACAACATGTAGTAGGTTGGTGTTACCCACGCATTTTGACATTTTCTTTTCTTTTGTTTTATTTTTTTTTTTTAAAAAAGAGTTTTAGTTTATGAGAAACGTGATGTTACCCGTATATTTTGTGCATTGAATATATTAAAACAAATGAAAAATTTAAGTATAAAAGAATATAAATGTGATATCTACACATTTACATTCATACATATGTACATATTGTACGCAAATGCATATGAAGAGCCAGCTCATATAATAAAATTTCATAAAGAATAAAGATGTCTCTCTTTCATTTTGTAAGAATATTCATTTAAAAAACCCTGATTAAATGAATATATAAATGCATAAAGCAAAGGTATATGTTTTATTTTGTAAAATGTATGTTGTAGGTACAAGTGAAGATCGTGTAAAAAATATGAAATAAACATGAATTTAACTTACCCTAAAAACAAGACTTGAACTAGTAAATGTTGGGCGATTATCATTTAAATCGAGCACTTCAATACGTAATAGCCGAATTGTTTGTTTTGGTGGTTTACCACCATCAGTTGCAGCTACTGTTAGACGATAAATACTTCTTTCCTCATGATCGAGTACAACACGAGTACGTATTACACCAGTATTTGGATCAATTGTAAATAGTCCATAACCATCTGAATCACGACCTTTTAATATAGAATAAGTGATGGTTGCATTGTTACCGTTATCACGATCCACGGCTCGAATTTTAACGACTTCAGTTCCCGGTTGTTGTTCTTCTCTAACACTAACAACATCCTCTTGTGGATCAACAATATCAGGTGCGTTATCATTCACATCTGTAACTATGACTTTCACTGATACCCTAGCACTTCTATATGGTGTACCTTGATCACGGGCTTCAGCTACTAAATCATAAAATGAACGAGTTTCACGGTCAAGGGGTTCCCTTGTGATAATTTCACCTATTAAAAATTAAAGCAAAATTTATAGATGATAAAATAAAAAAAGTAAGGAAAATTTTAAAAAAATCGTATTGATAATATTCGAAAAACTAATTTTTGTAAAACTAAAAAAACTTTTCGCATGCACAATTATATAACAAAAATTAAGTTTGATAACGAAAAACTACAGGTAAGAGTCTATGTTATGCGTGTAACTTACCAGTAACTGGATTTACTTGAAAACTTGTGTTTCCTGGTAATAAACTGTATCGTATTGCTGCATTAGCATCTAAATCTAAATCAGTTGCTGATATAATTCCAACGATGGCACCACGTCGAAGATTTTCCTCAATTGAAAATTCATATGAATCTCTTGAAAACCTTGGATCGTTATCATTAGCATCTAAAATATTAACTATGACACGTGTCGTAGCATGTGCTGCTGGAGTTCCGTTATCACTAGCAACAACGGTAAGTTCATATCGATCACGTGTCTCACGATCTAGTGTACCACGTAAATATATCCAACCACTATTTGGGAATATCCCGAATAATTCTGTTGTCTCGTGATCATTATTACTAATATTATGATCCTCGCCAACGGTATAACTTGGACCAAGATCATTATTACTAGAGTATCGACGATCATTATTACTGTTATTATTGTTAATATTACTGCTAAGATTATTGATTCCCTTTTTAGCTTCTCCAAATATATTTCTAATGCCATTTTTAATGCCGACAGATTGCGCTGTTGTTGTTGTTGTTGTTGTAGTCGTTATATTACTACTTAGCTTTTTATTACCTAAGCTATTATTATTATTGTTAGTATTCGCAAGAATTTGTTCACCGCCTACTATACGGTACGTTAGTCGTGCGTTGTTTCCAGTGTCCAGGTCAACAGCAGTTACTTGCAAAATCTGTGCGAAAAATAATTAAAATAAAAAAATGTATCTATGTATGTACACTAAAACATACAATAAAGAATAAAAACTGAAAAAACTATAAAATAAGTAAAATGAGAAGAAAATATTTTATAAAAGTGGAATTTTAGATTGTCTTTTGTTGCTTTTGAAATGCATACGTATAGTAAATTTCATACCATATGTATTTACACACATATAGGTACATATAAAATGTAAGGAAAGAAAACAATCAAGAAAAACAGCAGTTGAGTATACTAGAAAGGTTTATTTTTTATTATTATTTTTTTGTTACTTTTATTTATTGTTTTTTTTTTTTTTTTAGTTTTTAACAGAATAGTAGTTGAAAACTTGTAGATGGTATAAGAGTTAAACGGTTTTTGTGATTTTTATTTGGATATTTCATGAACATAGTGACATGATTCTCTAGTTGTAGTTACACAAAATTAATAACGGAGAATGTAGTTTTCCTATAGTTAATGAATGAAAAGAAGATTGTTAATGATTTCTTAAAGTTAAATTCTCAATATAATATTTTATGTATATGAATATAGATAGTTGCACTTTGCATAGATATTTCAAATTGACACAATGATTTTCTATTGCGATTTTATAATGGATTTTATTTTTAATCTATTTTAACGTTATTTGTTTTTCATTTTGAAACTGATTTAAATAACGATATGCAAATGTGGAAAATGTTAATAGAGTTGTATACTAATGTATAATATTTTAATAAAGCAAATTGTAAGAAAAAACAGAAAATAAAAAAAAAATGATGAACGGATAAACAATCATGCAACATAAAAGTTTAACAGGAATCGCAATACAAACATTGTATAGGAAAAAGTTAATAGAATTACATAAAATGAAACTTGAATGGTTTATCAGAGTTTAATTCAATTTTTTCTTTATATTGATAATTGATTAAGATTAATAAAATAACTGAAGGAAATTATTAGTAAGTTATATGTATGTATTGAATGAATATTTAAAAAAAAATTACAATAAATTTCACTCAAAGTCAGATTGAATTGATTAACGTAGATAGTATAGATAACTGAGACATTTATTGTAATACCCACCTGTGAATTAATCGGCATTGATTCTAATATTTTAACTGAATATTCATTGCGTTCGAATACTGGTGGATTATCATTGACATCTTGTACTTCAACGAGTATTGTTAAATTAGCTGATAACGGTGGTACACCAGAGTCTGTGGCAGTAACAATTAATGAATGCCTTTGCGATGTTTCATAGTCTAGATGTCGTGACAGTGTCAAATGTCCAGAACGTGAATCGATCGTAAATAAATCCAACGATGATGTTGATGTAGAAGAATACGATGAATGCCCTGATCCAACTGGATGATTAGAATTTGTATTTGCGTTTGTACCAAATACCCGATTCGTTAGTTGTGAAATTGAAGAGGATGATGAAGATGATGTTAAAGATGTTGATGCCGATGTCGCCAATGAGTTAACAGACGATGAAGCCAATAACGAAGACGATGATGATCCAGAGGATATAACTGGTGTATTTTGTGTTGATTTACCAATTGTTGGTGATCTTGTGTTACTACCAAGTGCTGTAAGACTGTATGTAACTATTCCACTTTTCCCTGAATCCTTATCATGTGCATGAGCAGCATACAATGGTACACCAAGATCAAAATTCTCTGGAACCGATATACGAACTGTATTCGATTCAAATTCGGGTGGATTATCATTCACGTCTTCAATGTCAATGCTGACCTATTGGTACCATGAGTTTATCCCCAGTCAAATCGATATATTGATGTGAACGAAAATTGTCGGATGCGAGATACAATGAAATAAAAACAAAAAAGACAAAAAAATTGTATATCTTCTCAAAGTTCTTTGAAATCGATGCAAAAATAATTGCTTAATTAACATAAAACTTAAGTATTTTAATTAACAGAATCTAACTACATTGCATTTTTAAGCATACATGTACACAATACATGTAAAGTAAGAACAATTACAACCTATAAAAAATCAAAACAAAAGATGACCTTTTGTTAGGATAATGGCGCTTATAATAAGTATGTGGTATGTACATATATACTTACAATATACATAAAATGTATATAGTACAATGAATAAAATTCATTCTTACAGTTTTCGTTCATGTGCACATAAAAAATATAAAATTCTTTAGAAAAGAATTGCAAACGATCGAAATAAACTGCAAATTATACGAATACCAAGTTTTTTACTTTAGGTTTTTACAATACCTATTTAATTTTCTTTTATTTCCCATTTTTTAAATTTGTTATAAAGATTTATTTAACAAAATAAAACGTAAATTAAAAGATTTGGGAAGTATTTGAAATTTAATTTCAAATGAATGAAATAAAGTAGAAAATAATATAAAAAATATGCAATGAGTATACGTAATTTAAAACTGATGTTGATAATTGTTTTGCAGTCTGCATATACAATACATTTGTATTAAATGGTTGTTTTGGAAAATTATCGGTTAAAATCAGAAACCTTATTATTCTTATAATTACCTGAGTATGTCCGTAAGCCGGTGGATCACCGCTGGTTGCCAGGATGTTTAACAAAACTTGTGATTTTGTTTCATGATCTAAAGGATTCGCAATTCGGATATTCCCAGAAACTGGATCTATATTAAAATAACCATTTGGATCACCTGAATAGATTGAATATCGAACTGTTGCACGAGTTCCTGCACGCAAAAAAAAAAAAGAAATCCATCATCAGATATGGTAATTATTATTTTTGATGAAAAAAATTTTTTTTTTTTGTTAAAAATGTAAATTTAAAATAAATTTATAACAATGACTAAAAGAAATTTATTTAAAATAAGTAAAAATTCAAATTTATATTCATTATTTTAACAAACAAAAAAATATATTTTTTTAAAATTGTTTATTTTCTCTTTCTCTTTATATTTATAATCAGATACAATGACATTCAGAATTTAATTCAATTTAAAAAAATTAAAATATCGAAATAAATTAGTCCTGAAATTAGGAAATCAAAACTGACATCAAAATAAAAGTTTATACATGATATACAAAAGCACAAATACGTTTACTTGGTTGTATGTACAACGTACATATATAAACTATGAATAACAAATTCCATGTTTATGCTCAAATTTTATTCATCATTATAATCCAAAAATATTTCCAAATTGATCACTGACTGATCATTAAAATTGATCAAAACCGACAACAAAAGAACCTGAAACTCCATACAAAATAACATACAGTCCATTTTTTTTAAATATTGATGTTCATTATATACATATGTATACGTGTATATACATTTAAGAATGTATACCAAAAATTCGAACTGTATCCTCTATTTACATTTTTTTTTTTTTGGTTTTTTGCATACGAGACAATATTTAAATTTGTTTCTTAAAAACCTATCAAAAGTGCAGGTTTTCGTTCCAATTCACTGGGCAACAAAATAGCATTTAAATCGCATAATATTCCTCTACTGTTGACTGAATACCAAAACAAAAAAAAAAAAAATGGATTTTTTCCTTTGAAAGTACGAAAGAATTATGTTTAAAGGAGCTTATTTTTCAAAAATAGAACTAAAGTGAACACAATGACAGAAGAAACATGTGTGAAGGGAGACAAATATGTATGAGTAAATGGTCATTGAAAAGAGATATGCGATGATGATGATGATGAAAAGAATAAAAAGTTTACAACAGTTTATATACAAAATAAAATGCAAAAAAAAAAGTGGACTGCACAAAAGAAAAATGATAATATATAGAAAAAGATCAAATATTTAAAGGACAAAAAGATTATGTTTTGGCTTAAAAAAAGAAGAAGACATGGAATTCTATAACAACACGCGGTGATATGCATTTAAACGAAAACTGAAACCCAAAAAGTTTGAAATGCGCGCTAAATTGGC
The DNA here is from genome assembly GCA_963971155.1 of Anthrax anthrax. Taxonomy (NCBI): domain Eukaryota; kingdom Metazoa; phylum Arthropoda; class Insecta; order Diptera; family Bombyliidae; genus Anthrax; species Anthrax anthrax. Next base: position 29,282,554 of record OZ020119.1, read on the forward strand.
GGCCTCTTTTCATTTGTCTTTCCATATCACGATCAATCAATGGAAATCTTAAAATATATATGTGCATAAACGTACATGTATGCATACATTTAATTGTACATGTATTTGTGTCTGTGTATCCTAACATATATATTTTAAATTAGGAAAAAGCTACTGAGCAAAAATGTTCCTCTTCATGTAATTTTTCTTTTTGTTAAAAACTTTTATTTTATTTCATCGTACAAATATTGTAATGTACTTGATATTCGTGTTAAATTTTTTCAAAATGATTTCTTTAAATCGAATATAGCATAAAAATATTGTTACTTTTTGAATGTTTTTAGTTTTTGAAAAATTTTCAAATTTTATACTTGGATTGTAATAACATAGTTGTAACATACGCTTGCATCTCATATCTGTTGTAGATATTATGAACACATTTACGTACCCACAACGTACATATAATGTACAAATGATTAAGAAATAAATATCTAAATTTTATGTAATATCAAAAATTCTGGTTTAGATATTAAATTCTACTCCTTTTTTGTGTTATATTCTGTAAAATTTAACGATTATGATAAACTATCAACAATTTAATGTTGTTGAAAAGGAATATACAAAACAAAATACAATACAAAAAATTTTTAGTGAACATACATGAAAGAGAAAACAATTTAAAAAAAATTCGTATGTACGAAATTCGTATTGTTATATTTATACAATAGTATATTATCCACGCATAATACTAACCTGAATCACCACTGCTTGTTGCCATGACAGATCCAACCACAGTACCTCTTGCAACATCTTCTTTTACATAATAATTGTAACGTGGTTTCTCAAATATTGGTGGACGCTGTGTTGAATCAATAATACTAATAAATACTTCAGCATCCTGTGATGTTCTTAAGCCACCACCATCACTAGCCGATATATTCAACATATGAACCGATTGTGTTCGACTTGATAGCATATTTGGACGGTTGATAAAAATTTCTCCGGTTGCTCTATCAATACGAAATATTCCAGCTTCATTTCCAGCCACAATACGATATGATACGGTACCAAATCGTCCAGAATCAGGATCAGTAGCAACGACAGCGACAACAGGAGTTGAAGTTGATGCTGTGCTCGATGATTCACGCAACGAAACATTATATTCACGTGGATAAAAAATAGGACGATTGTCATTCACATCAGTTAATTGAATTTTAATCATAGCCGTTGTACTAAGACCACCTAGAAAAATATTTCAAATGTTAATAGTTTTCATTTGTATTGCATTTTATACATTTATCTCATTTGTGGTTAATTTAATTTATAAATTTATACACATATTTTTTTGTTTTCCTTTAGTATTAGCTTTTTATTTGTGATTTTTTCTTATCGTTTTTTCTTAATTTTTTAATTTTACTTTGAATTTTTTTATTTTATTTTTTCATTTTATTTTATATTACTTAACATCAACTATAAATAAACTTTTGATTTTACAAGCATGGCTATGCAATGCCATTATGTATGTATGTACAATATAAAATACTTACCACGATCAGTAGCGATAACAGGAAATTCATAAGAGTTGCGTGTCTCATAATCTAAATCACCAGAAATGCATATCTCTCCGGTGGCCGATCTTACTTCGAATTCATTCAATTTCTTGATACCTTCACCTAATGTGTAATTAACCATTGCATTGACTCCGCAATCTGGGTCACTTGCAGACACCTGTTTGTTTGTGTTTTGTTCAAAGAGAGGTAAAAGAAAAATATATAAAAATAAAATAAAATATAAGTATCTAAAATTTTTTTTGTTTTTATACTTAATCTATCGATTAATTGAAATTTTAACTATATGCACTTTTAATTATAAGTATGATTGCGTTAAATACGATTGAATGTTACCAGATATTAATTATATTAAATGAATATTTATTTAACTTTTTCATAATTATAGATTTTATTAAAAAATCAAATTTTCTTAATAAACATAATTAACATGAATATGGAAAACATTTCAAGAATGGTAACACTTATTATTAAGTATAGAAAAAGGTTATAACAACATAAAAGCATGATTGTTCGATTAAAGAAATAATTTTTCTGATCAATTAAAATTCCATAATATGTACTCATATGTACGTATGAAATTTCAACTTTATTTATGATTGTTTGGATAAAAATAAAAAAATAAAAGAAAAAATATGTAGTAAAAAAATTTTTCTTTTTGTTAAAAAAAAAAAATTAAACTGAAATAAAATTTATGTTTTTGGTATAAAACGTGTATGTGTAGTGTGTGCTGTTATAAGAAAACGAGTTGACGAGTTAAATAATATAGCTTCTGGCTACTTAAATATTTTCAAAATTGATGTCGTCTAATATTAGATAGATATCTATAAAATCGTATATGATTTTTATTGCATTTTCTGAGTATATATATTAATGTACATTAAATAATAAATTTATATGGGTTTGCATTTACATGTACATACCTATGTGTATTCTAATTTAAATAAAATAAAAAAATATAAATTAGATGTATAGAAATAAAAAATAGTAAGAATTTTTTTTTTTTACCATATATTGTGGTCAGATTACGTTTGAAGTTTGTAAAATTCATTTTAAAATGATATAAGAAACAGATATAAAATTTATTTGACATATTAATAAACATTACACATATCAATATGTAGACTGTTTCGTATTTCATTTCGATTAGTAATCACTAAAATGTAAATGTTTGTTTAATTTAAAAAAGTTTATCTTTTTTTTTTTTTTTTTTGCTTACAAAATATATAAATAATATTATTTTCTATACATGTGCATATAATAAGTAATATTTAATGTACATATACATACGTATATGTACTTTTACATTTACGTATTCAGTATTATAATTACTAAATAGCTATAATATACAACAACTTGTTACCTTTCAGTATCAATATGTACCTACCTTTAATTTTGTGATTTTACTGTATCACATTAATAAATAATTAATTAATTAAATGTACTTTGATATCATGGACATATTGATACGAATATTGATTTAAAATGAATTATATGTAAAACATATAAATCTGTACATATGCATATTAAAAAAAATTTTTTGCACTGAATAGTTTACATTTTCTTTTAAAAATTTCCTCAAAATCTCTTTCTAACTGCATTATCTAAATTTTATACTATTATTTCAATTAAATTTCAATTGAATTATTTATACATTAACCATAAAAGACGTACATACATATGTACATATATTCTGAATTCGATCAATGTAATTTAATATATCAATAAAACTTTTAATTATTTAATTATTGTAGTACAAATAAAGGTATTAAAAACCAAAGAAAAACAAAATACTTTCATTACTTCAATAAAAAGCGAAAATTGCAAAAATAAAATTTATTACATAAAAAACAAAAAATGAAGAAATGAAATAAAGATTTACGATGTGCAATGATTTTATGCAATTGTGTACCTGTATAAACAAAGTATTTACATATAAGTATGTACTCATTCAATATAACGAAGTAAATAGAGTTGAAAACACACACACACACACATAGAATAAAATGAAAAATTAATTAACATAAAAATATTGAACGTTAATCGAAGGACAGGTGTCAATAAATATATGCTTGATGATATCAATTTTTCAAAATTAACGAAAATAAGACGAAAGAAAAATTTAAATAAAATTAAACTATAAAAAATAAAAATAATAAAAGGAGATAAAAATGAATTAATTTTTTTTTTGTTTTTTGTTTTTGCTTTTTATTATTCATCTATTTTGTAAAATATTTTATAACAAATTATTTATTATTGAATGTGTCAAACATTTTTTCATTTTTATTTTTTAATTTTAAGTATTGCATGTACATATTAGATGTATTATCTACAAAATGATATTCACGTTTTGTATGAGTACAGATTTTGTTGCAAAGCACGTATTTTCGAATACATGCACAAACACACCTGCATATTGTAAGTTGCACTTGATTTGATATATAAAACATAGGCATATACATACTTTTATTCATTTACACATATGTACACACATATGTACAGAGGTATACAAAATACAAATTCGCATATGTATAAGTGAGTGAGGTACATACATATGTATGTGTGCACATACATGACTTTTAGCAAACTAGTTTGATGAATTATACACATTTTCATTAAAGTAAAAATAAAATAAAAATTTAATAAAATAATATTTTTGAAAAAAAGACATGAAATAAAAAAAAAACAAAAAGAAAACGTATGTATGGTATGCAAATTTTACTAATGTGATAGCAGCTTTCTGTATACTTTATTGATTATTATTAATGGTTTATTTGATAATATGCACACGTAATAAATTTTTTGATTTAATCTATGCATTTTAAAATGATGTAGGCAAATTGTATATGATTTTTAATGTTTTTATTATTCATTGATTTTTTTGTTTGATTTAAAATTCTTTTTTTTTTTGTTTTTACATTTAAATGTAAAGTTGTAAGTATATTTTGTATGAAGTGAAGAATTTTTAAAAGAAAAATTATTATTCATCGATCAAAAGCCTTGAGTAAATTTTATTTGAGAAATATGTTTGAGCATAATATGTTCATTTTCGAAACTCATAAAATTGTAAACGTTTTGTAAATTTTTTTAAATTTGAATGATTGTTAAATTTTCATTCTTTACCTATTTTTATTTAATAATAAAAAGGATAATACTTGTAGTTTATTATATTATTGAAAAAATTTCCAATGAATGATTTGAAACCTAAAATGATTTTTAATCATCAAAAAATATCACACGAATTTAAAAAAATTGAAAATTTTACAATGGAAAAAAAACCGTTATATAATATTCATTCAAAAAATAGTTTCTTATTATGTTATTAGGATTATTTTCATGATCCCAATTAGTAAAAATTTTAATTGGAAAAAAATTATTTCCAAAAAGAAAATTATTTTTGATACTTTTCACCCTACTTTGAGTTTAATCTAAAATATATATATAAAACGCAAATAAAATAATCCATTAAAAATAATTATAAAAAAAAAAAACTGTAATCATTTAAAGATCATTATCAATTTTATAGATTCATTAAAAGATCATTAAATGCAATTTTCATTTATTGTAGTACAAAATTTATAAATGTAATAATTTTAATTTCATATTTAATATATGAAAAAAAAAAAATTAGTTGTCCATAACAAAAATATTATTTCTTTCTTTCTTTTTTTGTCTGGTTTTGTTGTTTTTTTTTTTTTTTAATTTTTAATATGATGAACACGCCTGTTTAATATTTGAATATTGAAAAAATAAAAAATAAATTAAAAAATGTTCAAGGCAAACAAAATGAGAAACAAGAAACTGAAAATTTTGTATGTTTTTTTCATTCAAAAAGAAACCTAAATGAAAAATTAAAGAAAAAAAAAATACAATCAAAATTGTGAAAAAAAAGATACATAATAATAGTTATAATAATAATAACGACAATAAAATAAAGAAAAACATCCTAAATTACATATTTGAGTTGTACCTAAATAAGTTTGTATTCATTCTCTCGTAATTTACTGAGAAACTTTTATATATTATATTGTCTTTATATGATTCGATTTTTTTTTTTTTATGTATCATATATTCATGTTTCTTTGGTCAATATATATACTTTATTTTTATTATAATCATTACTATTTTTTTTTTTTTTTAAATTTTTTTTTTGTTTTTGTTCATTATATCTTTTCATTTTCTTTTTAACATGTATGTATAACTGTTTTTTGTTTTTTGTTTTTAGATTAAATTTTTGCATTTTTGTTTTTACATTTGCAATCTGTGCAGGCGGATTTAAATGACATATACAAAGTAATTAGTCGAGTTAATGAGTGGTCTGGACTTTTGTGAACTGTTGTGGACAAAAACTGGTATTTTATTAAATTCAAACCATAACCATAATTATATATTTGAGTATTGGGTATGCATATGTACAATAGCTGTATCTACACACATGGTATATGTACGCGAAATAAAAAATTGTATATATTATGCTCCTATATATACATTTTTATTTTAAACGGGATAAGAAACTTTGTTTTACATATTAAAAGATTATTTTAAGATTTCAATTTATTTTCATTTTTTTTTTTTATTCAAGAAATACACAATTAACATATGTGCAAAGTAAGTACATAGTATATAGATTATTTGTATTTTATATACAAAACAAAAAAATACAGTATAAAAATATTCGCAAGTAATCCGATTTTGCTATATTTACAACTAATATTAACATTACAACGTACATTTTTGCTATTAGTGAGTAGAAGAATAAAAGGATGTGTCACTCATTACACAAAAGCATTCTGTTGTGTTTTTTTTTTTTTTATTTATATTTTTACTCTTATCAACAAAATATAAACATATTTTAATGATCAAAAGAAAAAGTAAATATATAATAAAATATGCATTCAACCATTCAATTGAATTAAATTCAATTTTAATTTATTTCATCATTTTAAAGATTTAATTAATATCTTTGTTATCGAATATTACATTATAAATACGAAAATAAAATTATTTTAATATAGCAGGCATAAAGTATGTATTTATATGAGTAAATTGGTTTGTTTTTTTGTCTGCAATTTAATCTTTATTCTGTCACAATATTTTGATATTTGTTTTCCATATTATATGATGGTTGATGATATTGAGCAAAATTCTTAGTTTTCATTTTTGTTTTGTTTTTAAAAAGATAACTTATTATTGTACATAATTTATTGATTGTATATGAATTCTAGTATGTGCTATATATTAATTACAAGGAGTTTGTCACTATTTTAAAACTCAATTAAATGAATGTAATATGAAATATAACGCAATAATAATAAGATAATGAAAACTTATTGATCAGAAAATAAAAATATTGAAAAAAATATCTTCACTTTAATTTTGTACAATTTGAACGTATATTCAAGTATATTTTAATAAATTGGAGTATATAGGTACGTATACGAGAATAGCAAGAAAATATTTTTTTTTAAATACGGAATAAGGTACACATACATATGTACACATTTCGAAGGAAAATTAGTAAAACAAACCAAAAGCTCAAATGAGTATATAATCTTGATTGGACAAAAATGTATTTCCTAAAATTTTTTAAACAGCATTTAAATTTAAAACAACAAATAAAAAAATGTTTTTAATCAATTTTACAATTTTTTATATGGTTTTTCATTTTGATTTATAAAACCTAACAAACATACAAAAATTATGCTAATTTTTGAACATGTAACGATTAAATTTGTACATGCGTTTAATTTTTTGCAAAATATACACACACACATGTTTTTGTGTTTTTTTGTTATACAAAAGAAAAACAAAAATTTAAACAGAACCACCTTGGTTAAAGGTTAATTCAATTTGGAAAAACATTAATTGGAAATTGTGTTCCCATATTTCACATGCTATTAAGCAAAAGATTTACTATAAATGTAGGAAATACCTACCACAAAAAATTTAAAAAAATAAAAATAAAAATCCTAAAATTATTTTCCTTTTCAATTTTTGTTGCTGTTATTTTTCTACTTGCTTGATTTTTTTTTTGTTTTATTTTATTTTCAATTATCTCCTTTAATACTTATTTCTTATATGTACATATTTTAGACTAAGTAATTTTGATCACCGCAAGATCTAATTGTGCTACCATGTAGGTGGATTTTGTTGTAATTTACAATGTTGGACAATTCATGACTGATTTTACGACATTCTAAGCCTTCTGTCCTGTATTTAAGTAGTTAGTCAGTTAGTTAGTAGTTTCAAGTCTTTTCTTTTTTCTTACACTGTTTTTAATTCTATATTTTATTTTCATATAAAACAAAAAAAAAAAAGAAGATTAAATAAAAGTATGAAAGTAATAGAAAAGAAATGAATCAAGAAAAAAAGAAAAACCAGAAAATTGGAGAGAAAAAAAAAGAAATGAAAAATAAAAACAAGAGAAAAGTGTTGAAACGATATCACTAGAACAAAACAGGTAAAACCGAAAAAGAACATTTCTTGTGTAGGTTTATGGTATTCCATTCTATTTAAATGTGCACTGCATAGCTCATGTCTTTTGCATACATTGAGCACATGTAAATGCTTAATGTTTCTTCATAGTTAAGTGTAGATTAGGCTGTTATGCATATATTTTACATAGTAAGAATATAAAAAAAAGTATATAAATAACACAAACGAATTAAGAAAATAAAGGGGAAAAAATTGGAATCAAATAAATAAAATGTATAGTATATGTGTATTACAAACGAATTAAAATGACACTGAGGAAGTTAAAATGAAATGTGTTCTTATGATAGTTTTCATGTTAGTTAACTAGTAAATTCGTTGACATATTCATGTTTCACTTTATAATGGTAATTTAAATTTTCTAAGCGATACATCTTGTCAAAAAGAAAAAGAACCAAAAAGGTAAAAAGAAATACAAAAACAGAAGTATTGTAACAAAAAAAAAAAAAAAAAAAAAAAAAAAAATGATCAATGTATGCTATATAAAATACTTAAGATTAAAAGGAATAAATTTATTGGGAATTGAGAAAACGCATAAAAAATTTCTTGAATGCAAATTAAAATTATTACTATTTTCATTATTCAGTAGAACTATATAAGATAGATTATAAAATACGCACATTGTTGTCCTGTAGATTTGTATGATTAATTTATTTCATATTTGTTCTCATGTAGATTTGTTACAGTTTGTTAGATAGTTTTTGTAATGCTACTTAATGCATTACAATGTTAAGCATTATAATTTGTATACGGTATTGTTAAAATCTCAAATGTTAAATGATCACATATACATACATATATGTATGTATTCTTTCATTTTTCTTTTATTTTAAAACAATATTTTGCAGTTCTTTGAATATCAAAGAATGAACAAAAGGAAACGTTAAATATCAAGGAGTAAAAACAACACAAGCACAGGATAAAATTTGTAAAACAAAACACATAGAAATACATTATACCATATACGTTCATATTTAAATGTAATTTAAATCATATTAAATGAGTAACTGATTTACTCTTTACACTTTTCAATTATTGTACTTATATTCGTCCATTTAATATTATTATCATTATCATTATTATTATTATTATTATTATTGTTATTACCATTATTTAGTCAATACTTTACAAAGTAGATTAAAATCAATTGTTATCGATACAATATTACGTCAAATATTATAATATATAATAAGATATATGTACATATTTTTGTGGTTTTCTTCGAAAATTTCTATTTCGTTTGTCATTTGATCGCTTCTGAACAATTTTTCTTTTATTTTATTATTATTTATTTATTTTTTGTTTTGTTTTTCTTTTTTTTCTTTATTTTCTTTTAAATTATTTCTTTTATTTATCTTTTTGTATAGCTGTTATACCTTGTTATTTTATGTACGATTCAATGTAAGTGCATATTATTTTGTTGTATAGACATAAAAAGCCTTCTGGCTTTGTTATAAATTTCAAGTAATCTTTCTCTTTTTTTTTTTTCTAAAAACGATACAAAAATATGACTTTTATATATTATAAATTGGTCGTTCAATTCTAATGTTTTTTTTCTTCGTTTTGTTTTTTGCGGTATGTTATTTCAGTTTTGTTTCATAGGTAACTTAAAATATAATAAAAAATTATTCCTTTTACACCATATAATAGCCGTAGAATAATAGTTATAATAACAATAATAACAATAATGATAATAATGGTGGAACCACAACAAGCGAAATTATACATTAAAATATTGAAAAAATATAAAACACGAATAAATCTGCAGCATGTACATACAAGTGTATATATATACGTTACCGAGAGATATACAAACATACAAACAAACGTAGATATGTAATATGAAATCACAGACAATCAAATTGAATGAGATTGGCGCCCAACATTTATAACTATAACTCGTATGTATGTACAACAAATATAATACAGATATAGATTATATACATATGATATTTCATTTGTGTACAACCATAAATCTAAAAAGGTAGTCAGTTTAACTTTTCGAATTTCGTTTTTATTTCATATTTGTTTTTTTTTTTTTTTTGTTTTTTCAATATTTTTACTCATTTATTTTATATCTCTTACATTTCTGTGGATTTTCATTTTATTATTATTTTTTTATTTCGCTTTGATTTTATATTTTCTATGATTATCATAGAAAATTTATTATATTTGTAAGGTGTGAGCCATTTTATTAGCAAAAGGATATCATTATAAATACGTACATACACATGCAATAGTACCTACATATACATATATACATGCTTATGTATGTAAGAATGTAATAACAAAGTGGGCGAATATCAATTCAACGGTTGTCAGATAATTTTTACTTAAATTTATATTGTAATTTTTGAATAAAAAAGAAAACAATTTATTTCATTGATTAAATACGAATCAAATATTTAATATGATCAATTTGACGAGAAAAAAATTTCGTTTTGTTTTGTTTTTTATTTACCAGCTGATATGTACATATTATTTAAACATAATATAATAAAGTGAACAGAATTGATGTACATATGTATGTACATATGAATGTATGTACATATGTACATAATTTATCACTCAATTTAAAATGTTATGTAAAATATTTGGAAATCATTGATTTTTTTATTAAATTCAAATTTTCCATATAATTTAATTATATACTTTAACATAAAATAAATAATTTTTCTTGTATATGTTCATACATACATACGTGGTTTTTATTTATTAGTCCAATCTTTATATCTTATTCAGTCAAAAAAAAATACTCCGAATATGAGAATTTAATTTCAGATCGATTGCTATAGAACTTGAATCATACCTTTTAAATAAAATTGTACGTACACATTTGTATACAAATAAAAATTTTTAATTTTCACTCATTCAACATTTCGTTATTCAATAAAAATGAACAAGATTTTTATTTTAAAAATTTAGTAAAAACATCAAATGTTCATACTAATAACCTTTTATTTTAAATTAATATGAGTAAAACAGGTTTCGCGTCTAAATCTTTTGTTTTTGTCTGAACCAATTTATTCATAGGAACTATATACATATTAAGTATTTTATAGGTACTCATGTTATATAAAATCGTCTTCATATATTTAGTTCCACATTCCACATGCATATATACATAGAATGTTCGCACACTTATATATTTATGATTTAGTTCAAATAAATAATATACATGTACATACAAATAACTACATATGTATATTGTAAAGATGATACGTGTAATACAATTATATTAATTTTAACGAAACAAATTTCTATTTTGTTTACTTATTTTTTTTTTTTATCCCCTTTTTTTCATTTACTACTTTCAGTTAAATAATCATTATTGTTATAAAAATGATTCAACAAAAAAATAATTAAGGAAAACATTTTTTCCTTTTGATTATTACTAGCACTGCACTACATATTGTGTGTACATATGTATGTACATATTATTCCCAGCGTTATTTTTGATCAAAAAAAAAAATTACATACTATATATGTATATATATTTTTATTATTTTTTTTCTTGATTTTCAATATTTTGTAATTTTGTTCTTATATCGTATATTTTATTATGTATTTCTTTTATCAAACAATATCTCGGCATCTTTTTTACAATAAAATCAACATCTGCAGGAGGCTAAAATTACTTTTTAACAAAATTATCTGGTTTTATTATACTATCAATAAGAAGATAAAAAAGAAAACAACAAAGAAAAATAATGAAAATAGCAGTAAGATATAGTGGATGTGTGAATATGTACATGAAAATTAACGGATGTATATGTATGTGTTAAAATTAAAAAGGAAAAAAAAAAAAATATTTAAAAATCAAATATAATGGAAAAAATATATGTAAGGTATATTGTGTATACTGTAACAATATTAAAGTAAATTTTTATTAAAGAAAATGGAATGATGAAACATAAAATCAAATTAAACAAACACAAAAAGAATGTTAAACAAGCAAAAATCAATGATGGTAAATGATTTGCTATAACAAATGAATTTAAAAGTGGTATGTTTATTGCATATGTACATAAGTGTATATGGACTATATATGAATGAATATTGAATGCCTATACTATATATGTATATGTATATGTATATACGTATATGAATTATAATAATAATTTGTGCATGAACGTGTATAAGTAATACCAATTTTTGTTTTCTTCTTGTCTTATTAGTGTAGTAATTTTATGATGATCTTTTCAATGAAATAATATATTACACAGTATAAATTACAACAATAAAGTAAGTATGCAATGTATTCAATATTTATGTTCACATACATTTTCTACATTTATATAAGTTCAATTTATCATGTGTATGTATACATGTGTACATATGTATGTAGCAACATTGCAAAGAGGGCGAGTTAACCTTTAATGGCCTTCTTACGACAATCAAATCCAATCATCTTTCCATTAAATGTAAGAGCAATTTTTGATTTTCTTCATTTTAATATGATTTTTTGGATTTTCTTTTGTTTTCATTTATTTACTTATTATTATTATTTTTTTTTTTTATCTACATTTTTACATTTATTTTTGTTTTTTGTTTTGTTGTTTTTCAATGAAATTACCCACTTTGTTCAAAAAAAAAAAATTTCATTTAAAAATGAAGACAAATGCACAATGCTTTTAATAAAAATGAATCTATTCAATAAACCGTGTTATATATACAACAAAATAAAAAATGATTTTATTATAGGAAAAATGTAAAAATTGTTCAATTTTTATAAAGTGAATTTAACAAAAGAAAAAGTATCAATTTTGTAATCAGAAGTTCATATATAATTATGTATGTACACATATGATACACCAATATCTTATTAAACTCTTTCCACTGGTAATTTCACAAGAAAAATTTTAATGAATCAAAAATACAAAGAATGTCTGAAAACTTCATTTGAGCAAAGAATGTACATGTATTCTATATGGAACAGAAAAAAAACAAAAAAATTTAAATTTACTCAATAAATGTTATAATAAAATTCATTTCAAACAATCTGACTCTAATAAATCAATTAATTTTCGAAATAATGGTAGTCATACCCTTTTGACCTCACATTTTCCATAAATTTTACAAAAATATCTGTGTTTCATACGTAGCTATAGACACATTGAAAAGACACATTAAAAGGTTTTTATAAGGCTGTTGATATAGAATGATCAAACTCAACTTTAATAAAAAAAATAAAACAAAAAGTAAAAGTAGTAAATTTATTTCATATATGAGAATTCACCCACGTATACATATGACAATATTAAATAAATAGCAAAAGCATCCAGTAACAAAAATAACAATGAATAAATATTGTGCAGCAAAAGTAGCAGAAGCAGCAAACCATGAAATGAATTACTTTCCTTTTTTAGTTTATAACGACAGAAAAGTAAATAAAAAGCAAAAATAAAAATGAAAATGAGAAACAAAAAAAAAAAAAACGAAATAAAATGTACACAGCTTCAAAAAAAAAACAGTAAGATAGAAGCAGTAGAATTTTGCGAATCTAAACAAAAAAAAACAAAACTTTTAATTGAAATGAAATAAGTATTTCCAAAGAAATAACAAAAATGAAGGTTAAAATAAGTAAAAATAAGGAGAAAAATATGTACAGAAAACCTTTATGGTTGGATGTTTTTTTCGATACTAAATGAAAAATTAAATTAAAATGACCTTTGATCTGAATTTTTGTTATTATCCTTGTTTCTAAATTTTTGTTTTAAATCTAAAAATATCGATAAAACGTATTGTCGTACATATACAAGGTGTTCCAGAATAATTTCTACATAGTCCATTCTTTCTAAAAAATCAAAGTTCTTTTTTAAATAAAAATTACATTTTTTCACCCTGTAAAATTCACTGCAGATAGATTCTCTGTTACAACAATTCTAAGTTGATGAAGGGCAAAACCTTATAAATTGTATATGTAAGTATAAAAACATTTAGAAATTTTTGTTGTTGTTTTTTTCTATTTTTCTGAAAACTTTTTTGTTTTTGTTCATTTTTTTTTTAACTTTAAAACATTTTTAATTCATTTATTTGTTTATTTAATTTTTTTTTTTATTTTTTTAAATGTTTTCGATGCGATACCAGTTTATGTTGTTAATTAAATGCAACTTTAAAAAAGAAGACAAGTAAATAAATTAAGAATTTACAAAATGAGCAAAGTAAATTTAAAAAAAAAAAGCTAATAAAAACAAAATTACAAATAAAAAAAAATGGTAATACGTATGAAAAGAAAATGAAATAAAGCAAGTAAGAAAAAATAAAATAAAAACATAAAAAATAAGAAAAAAAATATTATCGAAAAAAGAGACAATATTTTCGTTAATTGGGAGAAAAAATAAAAAATAAAAATAAAATCACTTGTGATACTTGTGAAAAAAATGAATGAAAATTGAAATAAAGAAAAATAAAAAAAATATATATATAGTATATATAAATCAATAAATGAAAAAATAAAATAAATGATGAAAATGATTACGAGATTTGTACAAAGAAAATAACAAAATACAAGAAGTAATATATTAGTTTAAAATTACCACATACTGTACGAAACGTGTAAATAAAAATAATATGGTAAAAAAAATATCATAAGAACTAAATAAAGAAAAAAAAAAAACAACCATTCAGACGAAAATTGAAGTTTTGAAGAAAACGAAAAAATGTTTTAGTTTTGAATGGTAATTAAAATTACAACAAAAAATCAACAAGACACCAATATACATACGAATAATATAAAAATAATGGCAAAGTGTTATTTAATGATCTTATGAGATAAAATACACATATTTGTTTAGATGTATGTATATGTATGTATATAAACAAAAAAATTACACATTATTGTATGTATGTATGTATATTGGACCAAATTGTTGAAAAGTTCATGGGAATGATTAATGAAATTAGTTCGATTATTTCTATTATGAACAACAGGGAAAAGAAAAAAACAACACAATAATAATAATAATGAAGTAGAATAGAATTATTGTCAATAATGTTAGAATCTTTTATTTTTTATGTAGTTTTGTAAATTTTTTGTTAACGTCGTTTATGTCAAAATTTTAAAATTAAGTGAAGTTTTAAAATGTTAAATAAAATTCCAACACGAAAAAATTTTATTTAATTCACATTAGAATAAATTTTCTATTATTATAAAATTTTCAAAATAGATATATCTTTTATACATAAATAAAGTAGATACTTTTACGTATATGTAAAAGTATGTACAAATGTATGTATGTATGTATTTGCATATTTTTATGTATTTATACAGATATTTATGTATTATTACAGATACATAAGTATATTCTAGTTTATTATATATAATGTGAGTTTTGTTATTATATGATACATACTCGAGTATGTACCTATACATTTTCAATATGTATGTACGTATTTTGTATGTGCATTCTTTATTCAATTTTACTAAAATGGATATGAATAAGAAATTTATACGACAGTTAATTTATTTTCTGTTCGTAAAAAAGATACATATATTTATGTGGTATATACAACATACATACATATGTATGTACCATAAATGAATAAAATATAAAAAAAAAAACGAACAAAGATAAAAATATAAATAAAAATTAAAATGAAAAGAAACAGTAAAATACAAAAAGAAATATAAAATTATTTTGAAAAGAAAATAAAATAAATTAAGAAGAAGAATTAAAAAAAAAACGACACACACACATTCAAAAAAGAAAACAAAAATTCAAGAATTATTTATTTTGTATTTATTTACATACATATTTACATGCATTACATATGTACATACTACATATTTTATGTACTTATATCGACAAAAAGTAAGAAATTGTTAAATAAATTATCTTGATCGCACGATTTCAATGTTAAATTTTCGCTAGAATTAAATAAATCACGAATATATCTTTTTAGCATTCGTAAAAAAAAAAATAAAACAAAACAAAAATGAAAATAACAAAAAAAAAAAAAACACTAAGAAATAATGTATGAGAGATTTAGAAACATTAAATTGCATATTGGTAACTAAATAAGTAAATGCATAATATGTATGTTCAAATGTATGCACATATGCAAGTGTGTGAATGTAAATTTTCCATGTACATATGAGTTCATCATTCATATATGATAACACATTGCAAATGTTTGTACATACATATGGCAGTACGTACATATGTGTATTTCTTAATATTTTCAATATATAAAATAAAATACATTTTTGTATTTGTCTATTTAATACTATAAAAAATCGAAAATAAAATGAAGATGAAGAAAAATCTAACAAATATCAAAACACTAGAAAAAAATAAAATAAAACAGAAAATGTATGAAATTGTAAAAAATTACATATTATATTATATGGTAGGCATATAGTTACACATTATAACATATACATTTATGTTTGTTTAATAATTATACAGGATGATTCACCATAACAATTACCTATATATGTCTTATTGGTATTAAATTTGCTGCTATACGGTCATATCTTATAATAATTAATAAATGTTCATTTCATTTTAAAGTAACTCATAAAATTTGATAATATAAATAAAATTTTCGAGGCCGGAACAAATTCTCAGTCCGTCATCTAAATATAATTCAAAATTAGTATATGTAGATACATACGAGTATGTATTTATTAATCAAATTCCTGATTTGTTCCATATCAAATTTACGGATTTATCTTCACTTTAAAGAATTCTTTGAATTTTCATACTAAATATACATATGTTATTGTTAATCACCCTGTATAACTCTGAGAAAATATTAATAAAAAAAACTAAAAATTTATTCACATATGTATATAATATATGCGTATGTATGTATGTACAATCATCATGATGATGATCATCATAATGTTTAAATGATACTATTAAAGAATTTTCTCCACATATGGTGTGATATCTTTCTAGTTTTACGATTCAATGTTTCAAAATAATGTATACGTATCTGCATATATGCATATACATATAATATAATTTACATATCGTATAATTCTAAATGAATGTATGGTTTTCACTTTTTTGATCTTTCTTAATGTTTCTGTATACAATATACATATGTATTGTGATAATATGAATATATGCATTATAAAGAATACTGAACTTTGGTTTGTATTTTTTTTTTTTTAGCTTCCTTTTTCCGATTATTTTGTATTTTATATTCTGTGATTTTTTTCTTCTACAAACCATCAAAAGAATAAAATGTACAAAGAATCCAGGTGTGCATAATATATATGTATGTGTACATATCATCACGAATCACTTCAACAATTTTTATTTATCGATTGAAATCTATTAAAAATTTAAAGCACATCATTCCATATTACTTGTAATATATTCTAAATTGTCATATTAATTATATTAAAAATAACTTATTTTTTTTTTTATTTCATATTATATTTTAAAATATTTTAAACATAATTTTATTTTAGAATTTAGCACAGATACAATTGAATTTTTGAAGAAAATCGCATTTTACGCGATTAATTCAAATACAAAATTAATCATGACGAAAAAAATAATAATAAATAAATAAATCACAAAACAGTGAAAATTCAATTGATTTTCATCGTAAAGTGAAGAAAATACTAATCGGTCATTATGTGTTCATTTTATGAATGTGTATTATTTTTTACACGCCACTTATTGAGAGGTCTAATATTGGATAAAACCATACATACATATGTACATATGAACATTTATGTATGCATGATATGCTCAGACTAAGCAAACATAAGAAAAAAAATAAAACAATTAACCAAAATAAGTAAATTAACATGGATATACGAATGTAAATATGAAAGTAAAAATAAAAATTAAATATGCATATACAAGTGGTTATAAGAAAATAAGAATACATATGTAATATATGTACATACACGTAAAAGGAAAGCATAACTTACAACAACAATACATTTCTGAAGTGTTTGTTGTCTGATCTTATAATAGTGTGTTGCATAAGCTTATAAAATATATAATACATACAAATTTGTAGTGCTTTTATAGTACATAGAAGTATGATCGATTCATATATTAGAGTTTTCTTATAATATAATCAATCGAACCCTTGGGCATTTTAGCTACTTGTATTTTACATATATTATTTAATTACGTGAGGTTTTGTTTTTTATAGTTTGCTTAGTTCTTATTTCAGTTAATTGTTTATTTTTGAATACTTTCATTTCATATAGATATATTTTCATACTGTTATCCAGTATAATAGTACGTAATTTGTGTTTTGTTTTGATTGATGTATAAAATAAACAAATAAAATTGAAAGAGAAAAAAATGAAAAAAAATGTTGTTTTGCGGTAATTTCTTAAGAGAATAATATTAAATTTTTTATTTCGTTTAATTTTTTCTTTGAATAAAATTGCCTAGCTTTTTACTTTCATTTCATCTAAAAAAATGTTAAATCCTTTTTTGTCCTAGTTTTTTTTCTATGTCATGCAATAAATTATTTGTGTATAAATTTTTTTGTATGTACATTTTTCTGTACAAAACATATCTAATCTCAGTTTATATAATAATTCTTCCAAGTTTAAGTCAAAACTTTAAAATTCGAAAATCTTCATAATGTAATCAAAATTTAATTGTATGATATGAAGAATTTCCAAAGCCATCATCAGAATAATAAGGAAAGAGTTATAAAAATGAATGAAGACTAAGAAAAGTTGTATACATGTGCAAATGTACATATGTTACTATATATGTCTATGTACATATGTACATCGTAACTGAAGGACACATTATATTTAATGTTTACATATACGTATATCGTAAAAAGATAGTGAAAAAGTCATTCGTAAGATGAAATTCCAAAATAATTCCATGGAGAATAAAAGTGAGATGATGATGCCATCATCATGATGATGGTGATGATGATGATGATGATGATGATGGTGATGTGTTACAATAATCAAAAATAAAATTTTTCTTGTTTTTGATTTTTTCTTACTTTTTTATTTATGTAGACGTAATGAAAAGTGGAAAAAGATCGAAGAAATATCTTAAAACCATCATCACACACTTATTAACCGCTTGAAGATATTTAATGTATCTTAATACTTAATTCTCTTAAATGAAGTGCTTAGTTTTTTTGTTTCATTTAAATAAGATTCAGAATATGTTATTTTTGTTATAATTTATATTACTAATTTGTTTGATACTTTATTCTTTCCTTGAAAAATTATTAATAAAAAAAAAATTGAAAGATATTTTATACAAAAATGATTTCTGTTATTCTTACTAAAATATACTGGATATAAATTATATTTAAATAAAAAAATACAAATAAAATATATTTTAGAACATAATTAATAAGTAATGCTTAGAAATAAAAATAAGAAAGATTACTGCATGCTCTCACATCATAAAAAAAGAAAAATGTAATTCTAAAATTTTAGATGTTAGCAACAAGAAAATATGTTAAAGAAAATAATTTAGATTTGTGTTAGAAATTCATATTTAATTTAATTATTCATCATTTCTATTACTGCAGCATTGTATGTACTTAGCACATAAATTCATGTTATATAATTGAAAAATATTTTAAATAATCACATTTGAATGTATTTGAAATATAAGAAAATTAATTTTTTATGTCAAAAGGAAATCAATTACTTTGAATTAAAGCACATAATTTTTACGTCTTACATACGTACATATATGAAAGCTTATAAAATCATATTTTTCAATTCAAAAAAAAAAAAAAAAACAAAAAAAAAAACAAACATTTTTTTAAACTTTTATAGTATGTACATTAATTGAACCGTTCATTTGATTCCAGTTTGAAATTATTATTTTTGTAATATAACAAGAATATATAATCATCTACTATAAACTGCAACACATGCATTACATGTTGTGTTCACTGGACACAGATTTTATTATTTTTGATTTAGGTATTTTTTTTTTTTAACCATCAGTACTATATCATACTGTTGAAAATTCATAAATGTACGTAGTATGAATGTTAATATAAAATAATTTGAAAGACAAAAAATAAAATTTTTTTCTGATTTTTATTTTTTTTATTTTTAATAACATCAGCAGTATCTACATCATCAACATCTTTTCGATTAAGTTGTTGTATATAAAGAACTTAATTTTCTTTGGTAATAAATTTTATGAATTGATAAGGCGTCAAAATAAATCAAATCAGTGACTAATCGAAATATGTTAAGTGTGAAAATCCGTTTTGCGACCAAAGACAAAATGTTGTAATTTTTTTTTATACATGTGTGAATGTATGATACAAATGTATGATATTTCAAATAAGATACAAAATGTACGCATTCATTCTAAAATTCTAATACATACATAGGTAGATGTAATTCAAATTGCAATTTTTCCTTTGCACATAAATTTTTTTTATTTCAATACAAGTAATATAACAGCAATAAGAAAAAATAGTGAAAGGTATCTACGAGATATAGAAATGCTTGATGTTGCTGTTTTTGTTGTTATCATTGTAATTCTACGAATAACAAAGCAATAAGAAAAATTTTCAAATGATAGAAACATAATAAAAATTTAAAATTATGTTTTATTCTTTTGTTTTTTTTTTTTTAAATACGTATACATCATCTACAATTATATCATTTCTTTATTTATTTATACCTACAGGGTATGCTTGTGTATGTATGTATAGGTGTAAATGTATGAATAATATAAGTATTTTACTTTTATTTTATATCGTGCAAATTTTCTATGTTTGTTGTACGTTGCCTATTTGTATTTTAAAAATAAGGATATATTTCTTCATTACTTTTCATGAAATTAGGTTATGTTTTGAAAGACCAATTCCTGCTTTGTACTTAAAAAAATCATTTCTATATTATTTGGAATATAAAAGCTTTAAAGTTCTTATTTGTTTACAAACAATATTTTATAAAATACCATCATCGTTGTAATTAACATTATCATTTTTTACTTTATATGTTTTCTTACATACTCATATATATGTACGTACATATATGTGTGTTTTTTATTCACTTTTATGTAAGCAAAGTTACTTTAAGCTATACAATATTTTCTGGTGGACATTTATTTTCCTTGGTCCATTCATAGCAATAATCATTGAATATTATACGTGGAGATCTTCTTGTTTTGATTTTATTTTGCAGATATTTCCTACATCACTGTATACACTTTATATTATGATGATCTTTATCTGATTTTAAAATTTTATAATACAGTACATTCATAAAGTACATATATGACATAAGATAATGCAAGAATCTGTATAATAAAGTATTTACAGTATACATATGGTACTCAGAGGTGTTTATTCACATATAAATTTAAAACATCGCAGTCATTATTAAAAGCTTGCATCAACATTAAAATTAATTTTTGTGATTCATATTTATAAAAAAAAACGAATTAAATGCGTATCTTACATGAATGTACACGTAACATTAAAAAATACTAATTATGTATATTTAAACAAATTTTTTTTTTCGTATAGTTTGTATGTAGTTTGATCAATTTATAATTACCTTAAAATAAAAATTAAATAAATAAATTTAAAAATTAAAAACTAAAAATTCAATAAATTCGTTCGAAATTTTTATGTGAAAATAAATATTCTTAAATTCTCAAGGTTCTAATCCTGAATTTACTGAAAAAATTCTTACTTTTTTTATTTTCATTTATTCACTATGCTTTCTATTTGTGTAATTTATACATGAACCGTTATCCTGAATATTTAAGAACTAAAATTGTTAAAAAACAAAATTCACAAAATGGAAAAAAAAGTTAAAAGAATCTTAAGTACTCGTCATTGTAGAAAATTTTTTATTAATGTACAAAATGAATGCAAGTAATACGTATACACAAAATATATTTCAGTTTTTGTTTCATTATAAAGCATATTTTTTTTTTTATTTAATAAAAGTACACAGTTTACCATTCCTTTTAAAATTTTTTTATTTATTTACTTCTCTTTTTTTTTTTTGCCTTTTCGTATTCCACTGGATATTACCACTTAACCTGTTCAATTAATTGTTGAATACCACATATACATATAAATATATATGTATAAATGCATGTATGTATATTGGTAGTGTCAACAAAACAAAAAGGACTGAATTACGACATTATAAGATAAAGAGAGAAAGGAAAGAAATTTACGAAGTTCTTGTTGACATTTACAAGTTTGTTGAATATTTCAGCCTAATTTACTTTAAAATGACAAAATTTATTTGTCCAGTCCTTGATGTAGGGTATTGGATTTTTTTTTAAATTTTTTTTTTTTTTAAAGCACTTATAAGCTTGTATAATGGTTTGTGGATATACTGCAATACATGCAAAGTTCAACTTAGCAATAATAAAAAGATTGCCGGTATGTGCGTTCATATCCTTTTGTTTATTGTTCGGTATATACACACTAAATGTTTTGTAATTGTGAGGTATTTTTGCTGTTATTCTATGGTCATGTTTTTCTTATTCTTATTGCTTTTTCAAGTTTTAGTTAGGAAAATGTTTAGCTTCTAATTCATACAGAATGTTTTATATTTTTTTTAAAGGATTTTTCTATCTATCCTCTTCTTAATAGTTTTATATACAGAACTTAAATTAAAGAATTAAAAATTTTATACTTAAGACGAAACAAAAAGAAAATTTCAAAAAAACAAGAAAAATCTTTTGTTTTTTCAATACAAGAAAAACTGTAAACAACAACGATAAAAATGTTAAATAAAATTATTTAGCAAAGACAAGTTACATGAAATGTAGACGCTCATATGTCTATATGGTAAGATAATTTTTCTTAAAGTAGTTTTATAGAATGTATGTAGTACCTACTTTGCAAATAAAAAAAAATAAAAAAAGTAGAAAAATTAAAATGCAGAGGAAGAAGAAGAGAGAAAAAAAGCATTTATGAAATAAGTAAGAAACGAGAAAAATAATCAAGCCTTCTTCAAAAAATACAGCAAAAAGAAATGAAATTCTAGAAAATCAGCTGAAAACCATTGAAAAACAAAAAAAAATATATATATACATATATTTAAAAACAAAATAAAGGATTCATCTGAAATTTTAGTGTGCATTTACAAAACACAAAAATATAAAAAGTAACATTAAGAATGACAAAATAAGAATAAGTTTTAAAATGAACACACACTGTTAAAAAAATTTTTTTTAAATAAAACAAGAGTACCGGTAGCAACACAAATAAATTCATAGTCGCCAAGAATTAAATAGTTAAGAATATCTCTAGAATGTAATTTTTTTTAAGTTAAGAAAATGTACCTAAAGTACAATACGTTAAAGCCATTCTTTTAATACTATACAAGTATGTATACAAATTTAAAATTACATAGAAAATGTTTAACTAAAAGAATATTGTTAAATATTTTCGACATGTATACAAAACAATATATACAATTTTATTGTACATAAATATTTATAAGTAAATAATGTACAGTTCCTTTATAACAATATAAAGATGAAACACAGAATATATGTATGTACACATTTTTATATATACATATATATATATATACATATGTACATATATAAATAAATGGAAATAGACAATAAACATTTTATATATTATTATACATTTTTACTTACATTTTACTCATTATTCTCGTATTAATTTAGCTCGATTGTCTCTCATTACCTTTTTTAGCAATTCAAAACACAAATTGCTATTCTTTAATGCTCGATAATAACATGAAATGTTATATTATATAAAATCTATTTTAATTTATATATAAAATCTATTCTATTCGTATAAGTTTGTGTACAATATTGTTGATATTGTACAAAAGTTATATTTAACAATCGCATTAAAATATGTACATCAGAGCGAAATAAAACATAAGATATCCCTACTGTATATATCTGAACGTAAATTTATTTTTAACATGTGGAGAACAATTAAATCAATTTATTAAGAAATTAGAAATAAAATAAATTTAATTTTAGTGTAGGAAAAAAATTTTAGTTGGAAATAAATTAATTTAGCATAAAGTAATTTCTTATTTAAATAAAATTTCATTTTTTTATATATCAAGTTACTCGCTTAAATCTTTTGTTTTTCATGATATATATTTTTTTCTCTTATTATTTGCAATACATAATTAACGTATATTTTACTAATTATTTTCTTTTTCCATATTCCTTTCACAAAATAGTTGTTTCAAATATTCATTTTTATGTTAATTATCTGTAGATAATAACAGAAATAAAAAATCGATAAGAAATTACAAAAACTTTTCATTACACTTGAACTGAATGTAGTAATGTTTTATGCATTGTGTATTACACGATAATGATTACATCTATTTAATGTACATATACATAATTTTTTGTTGTTGTTGAAAATTAAAAAATCAAAACATTTAATGTATTGATTCAAATATAAAAATCGCTACTATTTGTTTTTACATGTACAACATCAACAATTCCAGAATATTTAAATTCTCAAATGGGTTTTACCCTTTGTTACGTGTACATTTCAAAAAAAAAAATCAAATATAAATGTAAATTTACCATAATTCATTATCATTTTGTTTAATATTAAATCAGCGTTAAATTAACAGAGAATGAAAGAAAACAACATTTTGACATTATTGTAAACAGTTTATATACGATTGGTTTTACGTGATACTACATTATTAAAACATATGTCTTTACGCATATTCTTAATGGCTGTACTGTTTTTATATATAGTTCTAATATTATATGTATTTACCGCTCATTTTATAATAAATTATTTATTCAAATAACAACATACAATGAATACCAGTAGAAGTAAAAATTCATAAAATCACGTAACTATACATGTCACAGTAATTCATTTAAAATATCTATCTGTTTAAAAGTACAAAATCTAATCATATGTATGTATGTGCATTATGAAGATATAAAGTATTAAAAAAAATCGGGTGGATTAAGAAAAAAAAATAATTTTTTGTTTGTTTTGTTTTTGATTTACACATTTGATTCTTTTTCTGCACTTTAGTAATATAACACTACCAAAATATATTTTAAACAAAATTTTACAAATTTGCTTACGCTTATACAAAACGTACAATTTACTATACGTTACAAAGACATTTTAAATGAAAAATCCTCATCAAACGGTAATAGTGGCATATAAATCACGTATTTGTCCGTTTAAAACATGTCGCACTTTGATCATTTGAAGACAATCAAAAAAGATAAAAATAAATAAACAAAAAGAATTATCGTTGAAAATGTCATATATACAGAAATATGTATGTGTGTTCCATACCATATATACCATACATTATCTGTTTGTTTTGTTATTCTCTACATGTTAGATAATTTAATGCAATACGTACATTTCTTGTTAGTTCTGTTCAGTTAAAGGCTATCACTTGCATATAAAATTGTGCTATCTCAATAGAGCATCACAATAATCAATATTTTTTTTTTTACTATATTTATTATAATTTTATTATTATTTTTGTTTTTTTTTTTTTTTTTTTTTTTTTTGTTTCTTTAAACGTTTTATTTTTATTTAACTTGTATGTACGTTCATTCACAGTACAAAAAATATGTAATGAATATGAAAACTTTATAGCTACTGATTTTTTTTTTTTTGTTTTTATTCTTATGGTGTTATTCACCTGGAATAGAAAAGGATTTTATGCACATTGAGTAAATGAACAATAATGTATTACCATTTAATATATTGATTGTCTTTCTTTGTATTATTAATTTGCACTATTAAATTAACTAAGTGTAAGCACACGCGATTATAATAATTCAAATTATTATTTTTATTTTTTTCGCTCTTTTATTTTTCATGTACGTACATTATACAGTAGTTAGTTGAGTCGTAAGTATACGCACGAATACTTTATGGTTTGAAATAATGGTGCTATTAATTGTTTTCAACGATTTTGTCCATAGTAATTTATTCAGTTGTTTATGTTGCTTAAAATGAAATTAATTTAAGAATAGAAATTTTGTTGTTGTTGTTGTTGTATGAATTAATTGCATGCTTTTTTGTAATACATAAAATTTTAAACTATAAATTAAAATTTATGATTTTCATATTGAATTTATTTTAATTCGATTGAAAACTGTATTGGAAAATTTAATTAATGCAATGATAATTTTTATATTTGTAAAATGAATTAATTTTGAATTTAAATTAATTTATTACAAAATTGTACATTAATATTTATTTTAATAGCATAAAAATTAATTACGTATTTGTAATCATTATACATTTAAATTTCAGAGATACATGTATAAATCCTGTTTTTATTTTGTACATTTTTCCTGAATTAAACTTATTTATTTTTTTTTTACAGTTATTTATTTATTACCTGTTAATATTTAAGTAACTTTCAATCGTAATGATAGATCTTTTCAGATTGTACAGAAATGAAATAACAAAAGAAAAACAAAAAGTGTCAAATACTTTTTGTATTTCTCTCTGATTGTGTTTATAGGAGAAAGTTGCATCGTACGTCTATGATTGCCTTACCTGTAAATAAATGGAAAACAAAAGAAAGAAAAATTATTTAGTTAAAATCTCTTTAATTGATTTGTTTTCTATTTTTTAAATCTATTGTTATTTGTTTTATAATTTTAAATTCTTGTTAACGAGTTTGACACATTTTTATGTTTTTGTTTTTATTAAACTGAAATTTCCTGACTTAATATATATATATTTTTTTTGCTAACACTATGAAGTTTGCGTGTAACTAATCAAAAAACAACTGTAAATATTTATTAATAATTTGAGAACTTTCTATTTTAATGATATATGATGGCCTAATAAGTACATTGAAAAACAATAAATAACTTGGTAGCTAAAAACTACAAAAGAAGATGTCTACAACGAAATAACACATATTATCGATAAAAAAAAAAAAATCATATTTAAACAATAATAATTTTTCTTAATTAAATTGATGATGACTAAAAGTTGAAATGAACGTGTTGAATCAATTCAGTGTTTAAATTATATTAAAGTTCAAATATATTGCTCAAGAGATTAGTTTGGGGTTGAAAATCTTTATTCGATTATAACTTAATTAATAACTTAATTTCTTCATTCCAATAATTACGATGTTTAATAAAACCATTTTGGCGATTTTTGAATTTTGAAACCAAAATTTTGAAATTTTTCATTAACATTATATTTTTGAAACATCCAGAATTATTAATAATTCATCTAGAGCAGACTTCAAATAAAATTTTAAATTATCAGAAGGTCATCTCTCTTTCTTTTATTGTGAATAGGACAAATTTCACTTCCCATTTCATGCAAATATTTAAAATTAGAATATTTTCATATTTAATCAACATTTCAATATTTACTAAATACCAACTGGAAGTGAAATGTAAGGTAATAAAGGTCCTATGCATAATGTACATAATTTTCATATGCACGTACAAGAAAATATATAAATGACAAAATTCAAAGATCAAACCAAAAGTCTATTTAATTTTTTTTTTTTTTTCTTTACAACTAAGAGGAATAAGAAAATAGAAAGTGAATACCTAATAATGTTACTGTTGCTTCTGGTTATTGCGGTAGTTTAGATTGTACGCATAGGCAAATATTTCTTATAATTTCAATATATGTGCCATATAAAACAGAGATTTCGATAAATGATAAATTTCAATTTAAATAATCGGAATAAGGTGATCATAAAAAACAAAATGAAAAACGATTTAAAGAAAATGATAATGTTTTCTCCATACGTTTATTATTTTAAGGAAAAATACATTTACCAAGTTAAATTCAAAATATAAATTGAACATATAAATCAAATTTTGTATACTACATACGCTAAGCCTATAATCACACATTCGCATATTCATATACGTGTACGTACGTACACATGTAAACGATAATTGTACATTATAGACCATGCATAGTTATTTATGTACATAATACGTCCTATAACATTTATAAAATTATAAGTATATGCAAAATAAAATACAATATTATCTATTGAATTATTGAATATTTTTGCGTTAAAAGAGCAAAAAAATAAGTAAATGGTAATTTAGTAATTGTTGCTGTATTTCATTTATTTTATTCCCATTGGAATTAAAGACCACATAGTGCGCCTGTTTTGTACGATGTGATTTGTGATTTGTTTTCGAATTAATTAAATTTAGAATCAAACAACAAAATAAAACAAAAAAAATAAATAAATAAATAAATAGCCATTTATTATTTGTGTGAGTGTGAGTACATTTAAAATACATAATTGACATATATCACACCTTAAATTAAAACGCATTTTTTTTTACCGTTTGCATAAAATACAATCTTAAACATATCTTTTTCGTTTCGGTTATTCTGTTTATTTGCAAAATGCAAATAAATTTAAAAGTCAAAAGATGTACATTTGCAAAGCGCACTGCATTTACTTACATACATCCAATACAATTTCGTTTTTAAAAGTCCACTCAAATATCTTACCTTTGTGTATATAAACTTACGATCTAAAACTATAGTTTGCTTATTACCAAAATCATTTCTAAATTTACCAACCTAACCTCTCAAATTCAAAAGTGTTATTCATGTAAAACTTTAAACACCTTTAACATAAAAAAAATGTATATTTAAAGTTCATATGTGTTTAGTAAGAATTTCATTTGATACTTATAGCACTTTATTGCCTGGTATAGAAGGTTGACTGACTAACCACATAAAGGTATTTTTAATTTTATAAATCGTGAAAGTGTACAATATTGGCACGAAATTGTCTATAAAATGTCTTGTGTATCAGTATACAATGAATAACCATGTGTCTAAACATACACACACGTTTACGTACATAAAATAAATTTAAAATTTTCTAGGAAGAAAAATTTTATATAACTTTAGATGCATATGTGAACGCACACTTCTATAAATTTAATATACATCCAAGGAGACAGGGTGACCCACAAAAATGTTGATGAAATTATTATTTTTTCTTCTACTTCTTAGCTCTGCAGCTTTTGACTGACTAGGAAAATTTCAGTGGAACGTTTTTTAATCAAGTCACACTTAGACTTTTCAAAAAAGACTGAAAATAAATTGTAATATTTTTTATTTAGATGATTTTACAAAAATTTTACATTTTTATGTGAATTCTAAACAATCAGGTACTTTAGGAAAAGGAAAGTTGGTTTCAAAAGTTCAAGAAATAGCTCAAAGTAGTTGATACCGCTTCAAACAATAAAATGTCATACTTGATCATACTCAGATACTATGTTGAGATGAAACACCCGGTACACAAGTATCGTTTAAAGCACTCTTTTTGATGTGTCCACATAGTTTTGTATATGTAATCATTTTTGCATATTTCTGTAATTTATTTCACATAATGCTGCATAATATGCCTCAGAATATTCATTTATGTGATATACATATATTTAAGCAAGTTCTATAATATAATAATGCGCATGCTTATGCACAAAAATCTTGAATTTCATTTATGTTGCATGTGAATTTCAAATTGTATCGTGTGCCGTTTATTTGTTTTGAAAAGATGTGTGCAATGCAAATTTACTCAAGGATTTTTTTTTTTTTTTTGGTTTCTTCTTAGTTGTTAAGCAGGAAAAAAAAAACAACATATTTATATAAAATTATACAATTCATAAGTATGTGTGCAATGCATGTATGTATATACAAATACATTAAATAAAGTGTTGTATTCATAAAAACGAAGTACACATTTTACTTGCATACTTTACGATATGCTTACGTTGGGGTCACTATCTTCTATAATAGATTATTTTGCATCACAACTTATGCGTTTGCCTACAATATACTATATAGCTGAATAATACAAAATAAAAGTGTAGGCATGCAAGTAAATACAAACAATGTACACAATAAATAATGTTTTTTTTTTAAACTGCATGGAGCCTAATGATCGATTATGTGTGTGTAATATATTGACAATATTAAAAAATTGAATTAAAAAATTTTTTTAGCATATTTTATTGTTATACACATATGATCACATGTTATGTTTGAATTATAATTATGCATAAGAAAAATAAAAACAAAAATATTAAATTACATTTAATTTATTTTTTATATGAAATACCGTTAAATAATTGCATTTTTTGTTTTGTTCAAATTAAAATTCAAGAAATTAAATATTTCAACATGAAATTTGTTTTTGTTTTTCAACTAAAAATATTTTTCGTGGCAAATTATCTATATTTGCAGATACTTGTTTCCATTAAATGTGATTAAATTCATTTTTCAATTAAATTATTAAGAAAATATCATGATAATATAAGTTACAAAATTTTAAATGGAAATTCCATTTAAAGTGTGTATACATCCGTACATGAGCTTTTAGACATAAGTATGTATATGTGAACTATTTTATAATTAATTTAAAAAAAAAACGAAAGAAACAGAATGCTTTTTAAAACCTGATAACTAATAAGTCCATACATATTTTATGTCATATGTATAAATATAAGATTTAGTACATTTTGAAAATTTATTTGAATTAAATATGACAGTCATCGAAACCAGTACGTAAAAATATGTATGTATATGTTTGTATGTAGATTAGTGTATCTTATACTCGCATTATGTGTACATACTTGCTTTATCAAGAACTCAAAAAAAGATATGTAAATGGTAGATCTAATGCAGTCAGGTATTTCCGTAGTATACATGTATTTTTTTTTCCTATCTAATTAAATTTACCAATTGACAAGTTTATGACATCTATTAATTTAATTTTAAGATAATATTAGTGATAATTTTCAATAATAATTTTTTTTTTCTATTTTACTAGAAAGATAAATTATTATTTTTTTTAATTAAATCTGTGTCTATCTTTTTATCTAATATGAATCAATTTTGTTTACCACAACAAAAAGTCGACCACGAAGCTTTTTCACATTGTACAGAGTAAATAATTGCATATTATGTAATATCAAGTAATATGTATTTAAAAACCAGTAGATGTAAATATACATATACAAGTATGTATATATAAAAATCTTTCGTAAAAATGATATAATTTTTTAAATATACACTAATAACATACAAGTTGCAATAAATTTCATTTAAATGAAACAATCGAATAAAAACCTAACACTTCACTTATAAAAAAAAAATAATAAACATGTAAATAAATGAATAAATAAAATGTGTATTGATCGTATAATTAAAATACCACAAAATTTACAATCGTTTTCTTATTTTGGAAAAAAAAACGAAATTTTTTTAGTTGATATATAAAGGATTTAAAATCTGCAACTGAAAAAAGAGAAACAAGTTAACAGATAAAATAAGACTGAATAAAAATAAAAATAATAATCAATAAATGTCATCATGTCTATCAAAGTACCATTTACAAAAACACAAAAGTGCAATCAATAGATGTCAATTATAAATTAAAAAAAAAAAAAAATAATATAATAGTATAAAGTAAAAGTTTTAACAACTAAAAACACATGTACTCTAATAGCTGTAGATTACATGTGTACATACATATGTTTTAAAACAGATTGAATTTAAGTTAATAAAATCAAGTACGTATTTTCGTATATATTTAATATACTGTGATTGCAGATTAACATAATATATCGTATACGAGCATGAATTACATGCCTATATGTAATACGTTAATGTTTATAATACATAAATATGTATTCGATTTTAAGATCATTTAATTTTCGATTTTTCATTTATTTTATTATTATTGGATTGGCGGTGTATATTTTTATTGCATGAAAAAAAAAAAAAAATCAAAAAATAATAACCATGATACAGTACATCACATTTCATATGTTTGCATATACCTACCAATTTGATGTGGTGGTGAAGTAATAGTTTATACCAGCTATGAAATATTTAATTTTATCGTTGTTATGACACAAGTATTTAATAAAAACTTTTTATTTAAAAAAAGAAAAAAAAAAAAAAGAAATAATAATGTTAACGTAACTACTGTTATAATACTCATTATTTTTTCTATGCATTTGCACAAACATGTGTACAAAATGACACATGAAAGTAACTGTCTACATTCAATAGGAAGATTTTTTAATTGACTTCTTTTTATTTTTCTTCAGATATTTTTTTATCTTTTTTTGGATGATGGTACATATTTCGTTTTGAGTTACGTATGTGTGCATATATGTATGTACGTATGTACTGTAATTACAATTACCTGAATATCATGTTATTGAGCAATAATAACGACAAAAAAATTATAATGTACACATGTGCGTTTATAACTTTATTTTTAATTTTATATTACTTCATTATTTGATTCATACGCGTTTTGTAATAAATTTGCAATATAAAATGTATAACCAATCAACATCCTAATAAATATAAACCATTTACTCATTTTTTAATGTTAAAAAAAACAAATGTATGTATATCTTTTGTATACGTATGTACGTATATGTTAACGCATGCGATGAGTAGAAAATGTTGAAATCCATATCCATAACAATTATAGTCAATTTTGACAGAATAATTAAATTTTATAGGAATTAAGCCTATCATTATCGTATGACAAAATAAAATTATTAATTAAAATACAAAATAAGAAACATGAAATATTTATGTTTTAAAAAGAAAAGAAAAATTCTGTTTATGTAATAGACATAATTTCTATATTTATTTTATGTAGTGTTTAAAAATTAGGTACTTCGATTTTAATTTAAAATTTTAAGAAATTACAAAACAAAAATTTTTGCGGTTTTAATTTACCATCGGTTTTCACTTTTCATTTTGATATTTAAATTGACGAATACTAAAAAAAAAAAAACAAATAATAAATAAAACAAACTAAAAAGGATTTTTAATACATACATATATTAGGTATGTTTTCAGTTTAAATTGATTTTATGATGATGTAATTGATCACTTTGTGGTTTTATGAACTTCAAAGAAACTGTTCAAAGGTAAAATTTTCAATAGAACAAATTTCAAATTTTCAATTATCGAAGTCATTCAGTTACATAAATATAAATGTACATGCACTTTTCAAGATAGATAAAAATGATTTTGTTAAAAATAAAAATAAAAATAATAAATAAAAAAAACAAGAAAAATTTACTATACGTTATATTGAAATTTTGTAATTACCACACTCTTATAATGATTGCATATTCAATCAATCATTTCAATAAAATGTCACACAGCATGATCACAATCTTCTTTTCTTGATCAAAAATATTTTTGTGTATACCCTTTTCTTCATAGGTTTAAAATTTACAATTTATGAGTATACGAGTACATAATGCGAAAGTATATATTTACATACATATCGGATATACATGCATACATCTACATACATATGTATATGTACAATGCATGTACATTATGTATGCGCTATAAATGTACTTAAAATCGTTAAAGTCATCATATTATTGCATTTAATATATTTACAATATGAACTTACATGCACTCGATCTTATTCGATTTGATTCATTCATAAGAAAATATGCAGTGTACAAAATGTATGCAATAAAACCAGAACAAAAAACAAAACAAAACAAAAAAAAAAAAATTTCAAGTAAAAATCAAAAATCAAATCTTTTATGTAACAACATTGTAAAAGATTTTTAATGTAAAATGTAAAAATAGCACAGAATTAAATTTCATTTTAAATGTTGGTGTTGTTGTTATTGCTATTAGTAGTAGTAGTGGTAATATTTGTTTGTTTTTTCCTCCTTTTAACATTTATCGTAAAGTAAAATCATTTTTTATGAATCAACATTATAACATAGCCACATTGAACGTTTAAAAAGAACAAGTTATTTACTGAACTATAATCATTATTATCATCATCATCATCGGCATATAGTCATCGTCATCATCAGCATCAGCATCTGTGTATTATATGATCATTATTATATGGATTTTCTCTTTTTCTAATAGAACATGCATTAATCGTGGGTGATATAAGAAAAGTAGATATTAAGTTGACTTCAAATCAAACCGAACATATTTTATTATTATGCACATAAGAATTTCGGACAGACTCTATTTGTTATATTATTTAACTTTCAACTGAAACTACACAAAATGCTTGTTATTATTATTATGTTTTTTTTTTTTCCTTATTTATTGGTTAAGCCCATTACTAATATAAATTAATAATGTTCTTTATTTATTAGGAAATTTGTGGGTGATTATAATGATGATAGGAATATTTAAATATAACAAGAAACTTTAAATAGAATTCCAAACTAAAGATATTTTGTACGTGTATATATTGACATAGACGTATTTATTTTTAAATGCAAAAACATTGAATTAAATTATGTGCATAAAATTAATATAACAAAATAAAAACAACAACCAAAGAAAAACCAAAGAGGTGAATTATAAGTATTTGCAATATTTTCAATATTAAATGTGTAGACATGATCGTCGATAATCAATTAAATAAAATACAGTTTTGACCTCAAACTAAATTAGAATAGATTTTTAATTATAATGTATTGATATCATTTAGTTAAACAAGCAAATTATATTCTGTTTCAGCTTTTTCTTTTTTTTTTTTGTTACAGTACATATAATTTAAAAAATAATTAATTTTAGATAAATCAAATAATACTATGATTGAAATTTTCATTTCTTCTTTACATTTTGATGGAAAAATGCTATATTTATAAACTGGTATAATGAAAAGCTATTGAAAAGAAAAAAAAAAGTATAGGGTTGATTGTTATACAAAATTATGCAAAATTATAAAATAACGATTAATAAAAATTCAATAAGTAATTTTAATTATGTATACCTCATACAATATCCTATATTAGTCACAGTTCAATTCAACCTCATTATTAGCTATTACATACGTTTGCATAATTTTATACATACTATATACCCGTCATATTTATTACAATAAAATAAATAATATAAATATTGTTCAATTATTCATAACAACTATAAAAAAGAAAATTATGATTATTGAAACGACCGTATAAAATAAATCATTGTGGCAAATAACAATAAATGCGTACGTACATGTTGTTGCAATTTTGTATGAGACTTTAATACTGCACGCTTACAGTGAAATAAAAATTATATGTACATACATATTTGTATTTCGAATTTTCGCTTGTAGGAGAAAAATGCACATAAATATTTGTAAATGTAGCTATTTTTATATGTATGTATATATATACATATGCTACTAGTGTAATTGTGCTTTATACAACACACATGTAATTTGCAATAATTCGCTTCACATTATATTTTATTACATAGAAGATTCAAATATGAAATTTCGATATCACATCATTTTGCACATACACATATTCGTACATACATATACATATATGTATGTACATTTAGATGCTGTACTATTAGTACTTTCATATTGCAATGAAAAGTATTTGTAACGAAAATCAAACCTTTGGGCATTTATTTTACTTTTTTTCTTTTATTTATTTATTTATTTTTTATTTTAATGAACAATTTTCCTTTTTATATTAATGAACATAAAATACGCATGAACAAATATTTTTATTTATTTTTAGAAAAAGGGAAAACAATAAAATGTGTATGAATGTATGAGAAAATTTATTGGAAAATTACGATTTTACGCATACATACTCATATATATACTTACACAGTGACACACATAAAATACGTAAGGACGCTTAATACACAAATGTAGGTACAAGTATACGTACGTCATACATGAACATGAGCCGTTTATGAAACATAGTGCGTAGAATGATGCCATGATGCCCAAGAAGAATTCTTTACAAATATTTCCACTTAAGGATTATTTGACTTGTAAAATATGTTCCCGGATATACGAGAACTCATATGTATGTGCAAATAATGTACATGTAACAGATGAAAATATACATATAATACATATGTACATATATGCACTTTTATGAAAATGATGACGAAATATTTTTGTGCCCTGTAGGTATATATATATATATATATACAAAGTTCCTTATGTACACAATGCACATGTTTGTTCATATACAAAAGTCATAATGTATGAGAATGTAACAATAAAAATAATAATGTAATATGTAATAAAAGATGTATTTTAGCATAACAGTGTAGAAAGTGGAAGAATATTAAATACAATTTGAAAAGATTTCATAAATCATATTTTATGGTCATATCATTGTTATTTGAAATTTTTCATTTCTCTGTTCAGTTATACATATGTACATATTTTCATGTGTATAATACATGTTCAATTCAAGCACATACCACCTACTATTTGTATACACGTACATATGTACATATGTATTTATAAATATAAAAGCGAGCAATTAAGTAGTTTTTTGCATTGTGTATATATTACAATTGATTGTAACGGTTTTATTATTATTATTATCATTATGTGTTAGATAATCTTTATTGCATTTAATTCACTTTATTTGAATTTTGCGTGTTGATTTTATTGTTTTCAAAAGAATCTAAAATAAAAAATAAGCAAATAAAATAAAAAGAAAGAGTAAAACTAACTCGAAACAAAATAAACAATAAAAAAACTTATAAACATGTTTTAAGTCATTTTACTAAAGAACGTCACTTTTTGTTACTTGTTATATGAATTGAAAGCAATTTTAACCTTGCGGTTTAGTATGAATTCAACCTTGTATACATACTAAAAATAATCCGTATAGAATTTTTCAAAGAATGTCATATTTTACATTAAGTACCGTACATTTAGGTAAGAAAAAATAAAACTTTTTTCATTGCTTACTAGTGTTGATCTCCAAATATTTGAAATAATTCAAATGTTGCTCATGAAACCCTTGTGCTTTACTAACACAGACAATTTCAAATAACAAATTTTTGAACGTGAGTAAAGGTTAAAAGATAAATGCACACGAAAATTCAAATAAACAATCTCCACACATATTGAAAATGTAACTACTTGAAAAATAAAAAACAAAAGATTTAAGCAAGAAACTTAGTCAATACTTATAAAAAGGATAAATTCAATTGAATTTACACAGAATAGTTTCAAATTTAAATTTAAATTATTTAAAATTATTTAAATGTACATAATAAGAGTAGAAATTTTAGTTGGTATCAAACAATAATATAGCATTTTCGTATCAAAAACAAAAGATTTAAGCAAGAAACTTCAGAATGAATGCTCTCCAAAAAAATATAAAATTTGATTAAAAATTTTGAAAGTAACTTAAGTAAAAGAAAAACTTTCTAATAATTTTAATCAATTTCTCTTTATTTTTAATTATTTAGACTCCAAAAAATTTTTTTACTAATATACTTCTTTGAGGAAAAAAGGTGAAAATATGTACATGATGTAAAGATTTTATTAAAGCTTGTACGAATTACAGCACAATATATAGTAT
Source organism: Anthrax anthrax (assembly GCA_963971155.1). Classification (NCBI taxonomy): domain Eukaryota; kingdom Metazoa; phylum Arthropoda; class Insecta; order Diptera; family Bombyliidae; genus Anthrax; species Anthrax anthrax. The sequence goes on from OZ020119.1 coordinate 29,319,890, forward strand.
ATTAATTGTTTACCTATGCAATATATAAATATCATGCCCTTTAAAAAATTTTTGTTGATTTACAATTTTCATCATCATCATTATTATATACCACACAGCTTGACTAATTTGTTAAAATTAGTCTTAACAAAATCTTAACAAAAATCTTTCTTTTTTCTTACCATTATATTATTTTTTTAAATATTTATTTTAATATCATAGTTCAAGCAAAGAGAAGAATACATGAAATCTTTTGAAGTTGAATCAAATTTAACGTATGCATGTATGTGTGTTCATCAACCTACACATATCAAAGTTTTGACATAATAATAACAGTAATAATCAAAATAATGTATTGAAATAGAAATAAATATCTAAACAAAAATATAAAAAATGTAGCAAAACAAAAATGATTTATTATTACATAATGGTAAAATTTTCAAATGTATGTAGTATGTATACGTATTGCTTGTAGTAACATTTTTACATATACGTATTATCTTGTGCCACTTACACATACAAATTCGATATCAACATTTCATATGAGAAATAAATACAATTAAAATAAAAAATAAATAATAGATGCATAAAATAAATTTACGTAAGTAAACTTGTATATACATATGTACAAAGTGAACCAATATTTGAGATAATATACATATAATTTTCACTAACATAAAACTCTGTATTTAGAGTAAATTTTAATTATTTTATTTTATTTTGGTTTAATTCTCTTTTTTTTTTTATTTCCATTATGATTTTATAGTGTATAAACACAATTTTGTAATTAGAAAACGATCAATTATAAAGCGATAAGTAATTTAAATTGATATAAAAAAATGAATATATGTACATGAGTATATAAATGAATAGATAGAAAATAAAATTAAAGGTATTTATTATATATTTTATTATATATTCATATACACATACATATATACAAAAATACTTGAATTCATATAAAACAGTTAAGTATAGATTTAAAGTTACAATTTATTGTGTAAAAATTTTGTCTTGAAATGGAATTAAAAAATGAATGAAAAATATACACATTTTTTCAACATTTTATTTATATATTTATTTGTGTTACTTATAAAATGCTGATAGCACAAATTCAATATTTTATTATTCTCGTCGTTTGCACAAGTTAACAGATATAAATACATACAATAAAATCTACTGCATAAATTCATGTCTGTAAATTGCATATATAGTAAAAATTTTTATCCATGTATTTCAAATGGATGAAAATATTTTTGATATTTGATAGTTTCTGTTCTAGTTGTTGTTGGTATTAATTCTTTTTATTCATTTACTTAGTTTATTTCTATTTTATTTATTTGTTTTATTATTCAAAAGACTGTATATTATATATTATTTGCAGGTGAACTCAAAAATATTTATTGTGAATTTTATATTATTGCAATTGCAACTGATTTTTTCCAAATGTGGTCAAATGACACAAATGCTCATACTTCAATTAAAATTTTATTTTTTTCGTTTTTCTTATACATACATATGTATATACATACGTATACATACATTATACATCCTATGAATTATATTTTGCTATTTTGACTTCGAATTTTAAAAAAAAGAAACAAAAATAAACTATTTGCACATTCAGTACAAATGATAAAATTATTTAAAAATAAAAATTGAGATTATTTTTATACAATTTCACAGTATGCACAAATGTAATGTGATATATGTATGTATGTGCATTTGAGTATGGCTGAGTTCCTTATTTTTATTGAGTTCACATACACTCGTGTGGCATATTGTTTTGGTAATTATTTATTATGAAATACACCTTAAGATTTCGATGAAATAAAAAGAAGCCAAAAAGGAAAAATATATAATATTTTTCGTTTGTATACACATTTACAACAGGTTTATAACAGATACATTGATCGATTGAAACAAAATAAATAAATTCAAGTAATATTCATGAATCAATTTTGTAGTGAATTATAATCTTGTACACTAGCTTTTTTCTATTACATTGTAGAAATTGTTGTCTGTAAAATTGTCTTTTTATTAATTTTATTTAAAAAAAAAACAATAAAAATGACAAAGAAAGTAAATGTGTACCGCTTTACACAATGAAATTCTCAAGTTTTTAAATTTATAAGTTGCATTACTTGAAAAGCAAAGATGAGCATCTAATGTACTTTAACTAGTTGATATATTAATTTATATAAGTATGTATGTACACAATACACTGTAGAATCGTGCATTACATTTAAAGATTTTATAAATTTTTATTGAACTTAAATGAACTAATCTTATCCTTCAATTTAAAAATCAAATCGATTACATGTATATGTACATATTATTTGTTATGTATGAAAACTCACAATTGCAACATTATTTTTGGATAAATGAATAATCGCATGAATTTTCCTTATATAAAGATGAAAATTTATTTTATCTTTTTAAATATTATTATTGTACAGTTTTTAAATTTTCATTAACATTTTTTTTTTTTTTTCAGAAACATACATAACGTATAATTGTATATAAATGCTTTAAAAGGAAGCTGTGAAAATTGTAATTTTTAGTTTTATACATTTTTAAATACTTATATTTATTTCGAAATCTATTTCATGATATCTTAAAATCAATATTATAGTAATGAATAAACACGTACAGCAAGTATAATAATTTTCATTTACACATAAAGTTTTTATGTGATTTTACAAATGGTTTTTAGTCATTGAAAATTGATTGAATTCTGATGTAATTTCAAAAATAAATACACACGTACATACATATATATGTGTGAATATCGGTAAAAAAAAGACATATCAAAATCTAGAAATTTAATATGAACATTTGTACAATTTTTTTGTTTAGATTGTGTAGAATTGTAAAAAAAAAGAAGAATAGGAGAACAAATTAAGTACAACAAAAATAAAATTCCAAAATTATTTTATTATTGTACAAGAATATATACATATAAATGTATGTATATATGTATAACGTATAACACAGCATGGTACATTATTTTCCTAGGGAACATTTTATTGTAACAACAGTAACAAAGCAACACTTTTCATTCATTCAATACTTTGATTTTTCAGTATGTATAACTTCTTACTTGGATATGTATGTACATATTACGCGTTATAACTATGAAATTTTTAATTTGTTTTATGTACATATTTTGTTTACTATTTTTAAATTTAATGATATTTGAAAAACTGTTTTTTGTGTACTGAGTGTAACATGAAAAATTTAAATTTTTAGTATAAATACAAAAAAAAAAAAAATATATATATATATGGTATATTGTATATTATTATATGGTGTGATACACAGGTAAATAACATACTGTTATGCTCATATGTTGAAATTTAAGTAACGCGGCAAAATCAAAATTTTTAAAAGAAGAAAAAGAAACTTTTAATTTTCTGTAACGAATCATATGATATGTAAACAGTAAAAGAATTATGTATATATACCTTTATATGAATTTGTACACATTAGTATTTATTATTCATTTTTTTTTCTAATTTTTGTGAGAAAGAATGATTTATATGTTACCAGAGGCTTTAAAATGTTACATTATACTGCAGATATGTATGTTTCACACACAAAAATTTTTCTATATTATATATACATATGTATATTAGATTATATCACATTAAAAATGTATGTATGTTGCGAAAAAAAGCGTATATATACTTAGATAATTTAGTTAATCTTGTGTACAGATATATACAGACATATAATATACTTCTAAGTTAGTTGATTCAAATATGACTGTCATAATCTTGTAAACATTTAACATACACACAATACCCACATACATGTGCACTATACGATTATATTTAATGTAGACATTTTCAGATAAATAACAAATTAAACACATATGTACGTACATATTTTAGTAAGTACAACATTTTGTGCAAAAAAAAAAAAAACTGAAGTAGAATTGGCCATGAGTCTACCATAAACCATAAATAATTTTGTGTAACTGGAATTGTTTTTTCTTTTATTTCTGTGATTTTTTTTTTTTTTTCATTTCAATTTTTAATGTTTCATTTTACTTAAAATTGTTATGACGATTAACATAGTTTTAGATACGAGAGAAAAATGTTTTTATACATTAGATGGATAGATATTTATTAACATGACAGCTTGAAGGTGTGACATTATATTATACATTTACCCGTATATACTCGTACAATTATAATTGTATGAATATGATATATACTTACATGTGGACTGTGTACGTATACAAATATACATACATATACATATATTATAAGATATGATCAATTTTATTGATCTTTCCAAATTGGCATTAATTCAGTAAAACATTTTCAAATATTGACTTTAGCACATTAATTGCATTACGAAATATTACTAGCTGCATATCAAATAAACAACGAAAAAAAAATTTTACTATTATAATAGATATATACTGCCTTACATATACAGACATAAACAGTTTTCTTGTTTTTCTTCATTTCTTGCATGGTGATTTTTTTGTTTTTTGTTTTCTTCCTTTTTATCTTTATAATATTTGTATGATGAACGATGAGTTATTAGATAGATAATAATTTAAGTAATTTTTAAGTAAAATTTATGTTGGTTTACTTATTATAATAGTAATCGATATAAATATGTATTTGATATTGCAAATACATACTATGCACATGTACAGCGAGTTTGTATAATATACGAGTATCTTTCAAAATTAAAAGTATCAATAACATTGTAAATATACAACTACAATGTACTCGCGTAAAATTTATATACTCTTAACTCTAACCAAAATGTATTTTTTTTTCTTTGTAATACACATATAAATCAGTATAACCGTAATTGGACGAAATCTTTTGTAGTTACTTATTTAATTTTTTTTTTTTTAACATACAAATTGACTAAAATGTTTTGATTACGTTAAGATATTTTATATCTATTTTATTTACATAATTTATTTATATCTTAGTTTTTTCTGGTTTTACACTTTTTGTGTGATATTTTACGCAATTTCATGGATTAAATTTCTTAATAAAAATCTAATTTTGATTTTTCTTTTTTTTTTTTTCTTTTAAGAAAATTTCAATTTTATGAAGTTAATTTATATATAGGTATATTTTATTTATTTTATATTATTTTATATTTTAGATATTTACATACATATTATAGTAAATTTTTATTTTCTATTCAATTTCAGTGTCATTTTTCAAATTTAATTTATGTATTTGCCTACTATCAAAAAATAATAAATTTTCCATCTGCTTAATAGTGATAATTTAACAAATTTTTGAATAATTTATGATCATTTCAATTCGTTCAATGTTGTAATCAATTTGAATACACATACATACTATATATATGTATATATGTATGTATGTGTACTCATTTTGTAAAAGAAAAAAAATATGCAACCTCAGTCTTTTAATACAATATTAATCAACTTTGCATTTATAATAATTCAGTTAAAGTATCTTTTTCTTTAAATCCCACAAAAATAAAATCTATTTTATAACGCTATTCAAAAATTTTATTTCGTAATTTTAGGGTGTCGTTTATTAGATATTTTCATTTTACGAAACCTATCGCTTTTAACTAATTTACGTTTAACAGCTTTTTTTGCATAATATTTATTGATTTTATGAAAAGGGTTAATAGTTTTCTGTTTTCTTTTTTGGTAGTTATTGAAATTTCAAGTATATTGAAATTTAAATTCTTTTTACCTAATTAATATTTAAAAATTTCCTAATTTGAAAGAAAAAAAAAATTAAATTTAAAACTGGGAAATGCGATATTTTTATTTCAATGTTAATTTTTATTATTTATAAATTTTTTTTTCTTTTGTTCAAAATTATGATTCATCATTTTTTTTTTCAATTATTCAACTCTCGAATATATTGAAGGTTGTAATAAAAAAATAAATTTCAATTAAAATTTTTTAATCAACATAATCATAAAGTAATAGGTGGTATAATAGCTAATGAAATATCAAAATAATTTCATGTATTGTATACATGAAAGATTGATTCCAAATTCAATTTGACTTAAGTCGTTCAATAACACATAAATTCATATTGATTAAATCCAGAATAGAAAAATTGAATGATTTGTAACTAATAGCTGAGAATTGCACAGGACAATCACCCAAACATTTTCAGTAAAAAAATATTGATAAATTCATCTATTTTTAAAAAAAAATAAATTTTTTTGATTTTGAACGGCATTCATGTTCTATCTAAACTGAATCTTTCAATCCGTTGACATGAAATACGTAAATCAAAGTGCGATCTTTCAATCTTTTAATGTTTCAATCTAATAATGTACATACATATATACGAAGCAAACACATAAAAATATTTCATTTGTACATTTAATTCATGTACAGTATGCGGCATGCTGATACAATTTATTAATTTTTGTTATTATTGGTATTGTGTTATATTCATAATGAAAGGAAAAAAGAATTTTGTTTCATACTGTGAAAACATCATATAGTGCTTTATATCCAAACTTTTTTGGGTGGAGGCCACAAAATGTAAAATAATTCCAATTATGTACACATACATAATATTGTATACATGATGATTGTACTTATTATGGTAATAATAATAACTTTTGAAGAAAAAAACAAAAATAGAATTCAACAACAATAACATTTTTGAAATTAAAATGTGGTATGACATGGTAGTAATACTTCATAATGGTAAATTTTATCAGAATCAAAAAAAAAAAAAAATCATGATTGAAGAAATGTACATACATCCAAAAATTTTTTAAATGTTGGTAATGTAAATACGTACGTACATATATGAATTTTTTGGGAGGAGCAAAACCTTCCTTTCTTTTTATAAGTAGATGACGTATTTTTGTTATCTTTCAGTATTGTAATTTTACGATAATTTCAAATTTTACATATATAGATACATAATTTGGTTGTTTTAGTAACTTTGTAATAAATAATATATTTGACCTTTGAAATTCTTGATTATTAATATATAAACAAAAATTTGTTTTCTTTTTGATCATTTCTTAATAGGTAAAACGATTATATTTCAAGTATTTTTCGTAAGAAGAGAATATAAAAATTTTAATTTTTCAAAATATTTTACATTCAAATGAAAACCTAAACCGCAAAAGCAATTTATACATCATGTTATGGAAAAACTGTTGATCACAGCTTTAACAGAAATCAAAATTACGTATATACTCCAATATTAAGTAGAAGAAATTTTGGTAAAAAGATATTTTTACTTATTCCTTTTTCTGCCGTTTTTCAGCATACGAAAGCGCAATAATGGCTGTTTTGGTTTTATGTGAATGACGAAGGCAATGACAACGACAAATGAGTTTGTATGTATATGTATGTATGTAGAAAAGTCAAGATATGATGGTAATGATGGTGATATGAAACAGTAGTATGGTCATTATCATCATCGTCGTCATCGTCCATATCGTGGTATTTATGCACTATTTATAGTGTACACTTCATTCATTATCGTTCATTATCATTGTAGATAGTTGTTAAACACATCAACACAGGGCCTATGTCCACATATTATACATCAACATATCAAATACGATGGATGGTCATTCATTTAACCTGTTGAACACATTATACTATAAATGTATTTTCATATTTGATATACAGCAGGTATGTTCTACATGTATGAAATGAAAGTTATATGAATGTTCAGAATATATATATACATATGTATGTACACATTTTACTTGATAGAAGAATATAATAATAAGTGACTGTTGATTTGGTTGTATAACTTTTAGAATCAAATATGCAAGAGGATGGCAACAAAATGTTAAAAAGACAACCTTTTGCTTTTTCGTGTATATTACCAGCATTATAAAATAAATATGTAAGTTAGTTTAATATATATTATGAATATGTACGCGTATGTAGATACATACATACATGATGGTATTCATATGTATACGGATGAAACATGTATAGTCTGTAATCAGCCAGCCATAATTTTGAATCGTCCATCGTTCTTTTTCGAGCAGAATTTTATGCAGGTTGCACATTATTTTCATATAACATTGATAGTATGGTACTATGTACATAGTATGAAATATGCTACTACACATGACGTTTGTACATACTACATTTATATAAGTATATGTAAATGCCATACAAACATGTAGTGTAATATCATATAAAATTACCAACTTGTTCTTTAGTTTGGTTTCCGTACTTTGTGGTAACGAGGACGACAAAAACATCAATGGTGGTGATGATGATGACGACGATGATGATGATGAAGATGACGATGATCAAAAAATTTTTTTCATTATTTATTTATTTTTAATATACATACACGTTACATAAATATAACGATATGCTTTTCAGAAAAAAAATTAAACTAAAAACAAAAAAGAAATTTGTAATCAAGTATTAAAACAAAAAATAAACAAGTAGAAAAGAAGAAAAGGACAAGAAAATTGCAATTTATGTAAAAGAGAGTAAAACAACAAACTTTCTTTAAGTACGTACATATACGTACGTATGATATTAACAGTAGTAATACTAAAAAGAACACAAAATCAAAAAAGTAAAAAAAAAAAAATATACGATAAAAACTTAACAGCAATATCAAAAATAGTAGTTTGCAGTGCATATTAAGAAAAAAGAGAATAATGTAAGAGTGAAATAATAATATGATAATATGTAGATGTGCTACATATGGCGGGCATTTTGTGGTAGCTGATTGGTGTAAAAGATTGCGTACACTTTTCAATTTATATTGACAACGCCAACCTCCCTTTTTTATTTTAATTTATTTTATAAAATTTTTTATATTCAATGAGATATAAATGTTCTTACATAAAAAATTATAATTTTTTTTAAATCAATTTATCTACCATGTTAACTCTTTTCGATTAGAATGTATGTACATACATATATGTACATATATGAGGTGTTACACATTTCTATCATTATTTGCCTTATAACACCTTAATCATTTTGGAACAGATGCAAAATTAAATCAAGATTTTCTCAATTCGTCAAGAGTACTTCTGTCCACACTAAATTCTCATATTATTTGCTAATTGAAAATTTTTCAATATCATAAACACAAAAACACTTTGGAATTTAACATTTTTTAATGTTTTGTTGTTTTATTTTTTATGGAACAAGGTTGTTATCTCCTACTGTTATTATTAACAATAATCAATATAAATTAAGGTCAATAAAATTTATTAAATAATATCTGTCATTTTGAATGATCCTTTCATATTTAATATTACATATTTGAATTCGTCCGAAACAATTCTTCAATTTGATGTAATCTAATTGGTTTAATTTAATACTTCTGTAATAAAATATATATATGTGTATGTACACATACATACGTATACGTAAATGTGTAGACGTGTATTTGTGTAACTTAAATGTATTACATAAACTTATATACGAATATTACATTAACATTATAGTTTTATAATGGAGTCTTGCGGTATGAAAATATGAATATTAGCATGAGAAAAATCTACAAATCTTTTAAATTTATATTTTTTCCTTTAATATCTTTTTTTTTTTTAATATTGCAATGCATTTAAACGCAATCACTATATCGTGTACAACAACAATTGCAATTGCAACAAGTTACCTTATAACTTATATATTTTAACTGCAATTTTACGTACTGAGTCGAATGTTTCTTTTTCTTTTTGTTATTAAACACCTGTTGATTGTTGGCTCCATCCAAATGAACTATAATGTGGAATGTATAATTCCTATATTCTGGTCTATTGTATATATAATATAGAAAAATTTTTACATAGACTATAAATGTTTTTGCTTCTCAAAAAAAGACAAAAAAAACAAAAAATCGTTTGTTGTTTTTTACTTTTCAATTTTCATTTATCATTAAAACAACAATTTAAACAGCATGAAGTCACTAGAGAAGTTGCATATTACGACAGTAAAACTGCACAAAGCTACATATACGTTCATCTACAATCTTGAACACATATTTTTATGGTTATTAATATTTATACATTATATCAGCATATAACAGATTTTCTTTCATTGAATATTAACGCTTTTATTCTCCATGTTATATACTAGTGTTACATTTACTACATAAATTTTATAGTGTTAATTACATTTTATTCTAGTGTACGTTATTATAAAGTTATATAAAATGAAATGCAGCTATGAGGTTTGACACAAAACTGTCATTTTTATAATATCATATAACATTAAAATTGACATAAAGGTTATATATGACCAATTCAACATGTTTGTTTCGTTTTATTTTTGCACAGCACAATATAATGAGTATATGTATGTATTCAAAAACACATATTAAAAATTTTAAAAAAAGGATTTAAAAAAAAAAATCAACTAGGAATATAAATAATAACATATTTCATGTATGTAATTCATTTATGTACATCAAATCAATTATATGTGAAAATTGGATTTTTGTTTTGTGGTTTTCGTTTTTATTCGTTTTAGTTAATTTGTTCGTAAGTTACATACTGTAATTTTGTTTTTATTTTTTTTTTTTTTTTTAGAAAAATAATAATTGTGAAATTTATATTAACTGTTATTTGATTTCTTGGAAAAATTTTTAAAATTTACGTGTCACAATTAAGAAAATAACTAAATTGGAAAATTATTTTCTTTTTTCATTTTACAGAAAAAGGCAATCGAAAGCCTAAGAGTTACAGATAAAATAATTGTATATATAGGAATCAAACAATGAACGAAATGATTGAATTTTAAAAACGAATGATACTATCAAATAAAGAAAGAAGAATACAAAAAAAAATTATCGAAATTCAAAATTTAAAAAAATGAAGAAAAATGAGAATTTTAAAATATAATAACAAGACCTCACCTAAATTATAGATAATTACACCTGCACCTTTGTTACATAAAAATTCTACCACAGACATACACACAAAATTAAAAAAAAAATTCTTATTATTACTAATTTGTGCTTTGTCTTCTTGTTCTCGTTTTCTTTTTTTACAATTATTATTATAATTATTTTTATCGTTTTTTTTTCTTGTATACGTTTTTCGTCATAATAAATTTTACTGTGGTAAAATTCAATAATAAAAAATTTAATCGCAAAATTAAATATCATGAAAATAATATTTTTTTCTTTCATCTATTTTTATTCATTTTATCCACATAGTTTTTATTATTTCTATCACTTCGCTTCTATAGTAGAAAAAAGATACAAAAAAATATATTTTTAAATAATGTATTATATTATATGCTTTTTAATCACTCAATAAAAATTCCTTGAAATTAAAATCATCTCGTATCTTGTATTTTATCAACTAGTACAATATCTGCAGGGTGTCCTTTGGCTACTGATATACATGTATGAGTCATTCGTTTTTTTTTTTTTAAATAGTTCGATTGATATTGTTCGCTACATACTTCCCTTATCAAAGTTGGTTCTTAACTCGCTTATTTTTAACTTACTTTAAAAGAGTTTCACTGTGATACATATTTATATTTTTACCCAAGCAGTTCAACAATTCAAAATGAAGTGGAACACCCCAAACCATAATTCTTGTATAGGAGATTTTTATTCTAGACTAAAATTATTATGTACTATGTGTATAACTCAAAATTAAATAAAAGAACAGATATAATTACATACATATGTATAAAAAAAAATAAAAGGCAAACATATTATATCTGAGAAAACCAGAAGAAAATAAAAAATAATAATAACGACCTCTAGCTAGCAGTTCGGCTAAATTTTCTTTTTTTATTATCCCACAAAAAAAGCAATGACAAAGTCTGAAAATTCACATTCTAGTTATGATTTTTGCAGTTTGTTGAGAATTAAAAAAAAACTGTATGAATTTTGATTGCAATACAAAATAAATTAAAAACCAATTAAACCTTTAAATTGTTTATTAACATCAAACACCCTGCAAAATATATCTTGTATACAAAAAAAAAAGTATCTATATGATTAATGTCGAATTTACTCATATTATATTTGTCATTCATCAGGAGATTAAATAAATCTACTTATTGTTTTTGTCTTCATATGTATGTTTATAAATAATATGGCTCTTTTTGTCTTTAAAACTGTTGTTTTTTTTGTTTATATTTTTTATATTAATAATTATTGACAAATTGGTAGGCATGCTTATAATCATAAAATTGCATTAATAATCATAATTATAAGAGATCTACAATCATTATATTGCATGTTGTGCAATAAAATAAAAATTTAAATTTATAATAAATACCAAATTAAATAAAAATGAAGGAAAAAAAATGTAGTAATAAGACAAAATAAAAATAATTTTTGCTTTTAGTCTCAAAAGAAAATAAAAAAGCAAAAAAAAAACAGGATGCGCTATTATATTTTATTCAATTTCAATTCGTAAAGATTGAAAACGGAAATCATTACTAATAATACTACCCAAAATTAATGACGAATAAAACATGATCACAATAGTCGAATGGTTTTTGTATTATTAATGTTTTTTTGTGTCATTAAAAAATCATTATATCATTAAATTTCTAATTACATTGAAAATAATGCGCATGTTTTTATTCTTTTTTTTTAATTTTTAATTTAAAAAATTATTTTATCATATTGAAGTTTTTATTTAATCTTCTGTGTACTCGAAAGCTGTTGTTTACGGTTTTATAGTCCAAGTGAACTATAGGTTAATCACTGATTTTTCAAAACAATTCTATCACATATGCACATATGTACAATTCGAAGTGGATTATGAACTACTACTATTAGTAGAAAACTGTAATGCTGATTATTTTTGATTTGCTAATTTTAAAAAGAAATAAATTTTTGATAGAATAATATGATTCTATACTTGTTGATATGACTGACGAGTCAAAATTTATTGCAATAAATTTAAGAAAACAAAAGATTTAAGCAAGTAACCTGCGATATAATAAAAACTTCTTACATAAATGTATGCATGTATTCTCTAGTTTAACTTATTTGGATGATTTAAATTATTTTAGTTCAAATAAATATTTTGCTTTATACATTTGAAGGTGCTGAATAAAAAATAAAAATCATTAATTTTTGAGCAAAAGTGTTGACAAGATCCAACATTATTTTCACAGATCTTCCATTTTATTTTTCTAGTTTTTATGTACAATCAAAAATTTTTTGTTCCAGTTTGTTATATCATAGAATATGAAGTGTGTTTTTTTTAAATAAATTTTTCGTTTCATGCAGTTAAATTATGTAAAATTTAAAAATGATAGCATTTGTACAAATATTAGGCATGTAATATTCAAATGATTAACTTCACATGACACTTTATACACATTTTTGAAAACAATAGAATTGGACCTTATTACATGATTATATATATTAACGGATGCAGAAACAAAAATTATGATAACGTCAAACTATACTCCAAAATTACCATCGGTCATTGTTCTATCATTGTGAAGAAATTCATTTTTTTTTTCCTATTCAAAATGTGTTCACATTATTCGAACAACAATTTTTTTTTTTTTTTTACCTGTAACTATATACGAATATTTATATTCCATTCATAGGCTAGAAATGAAAGGTTAATAAGCTAGATAGTTAACCGAAATTAAACCGAAAGTCGATTTGTCTACTTTAAGTGCCTTCTTATCAATAGCAGTATATCTTTACCATAAATACATAGACACACAAACTCTTTTTAATATAATTTCTATTCACATCTGTATACTATATAATTTTCTTTCTTTGTTTTTATTTTATCGTAAATTTTACCTCATTAATGTTTAAATAAAAATTTAAGAAACCTATAGTTTTTGATCATCAACATATTTTATTTTTTCGTTAATTTTCGTAAAAAAAATGTTTTATTTTTCTGCTGGCCTTTATTTTGTATTTTGTTTTTGCGTAAATTTTAAATGCGTGTGAAAAAAAAAAGACTAAATTTAATGTAATACTTGCGATACCACTATTGTACGTACATGTACGTACATATGTACAAGACATTATACAAAACATAAAAGGAAATTGTTTTCTTTCATTAAAATTTCTATAATATAACTTATTATTAAAATGATTACAAATTTTGAGTAAAAAGATATAAAAAGTGTAAATGTAAAAAAAAAAAACTCTGTTATAATTTTGTAGTTTCCCATTTAGAAAGAAATAATTGTCTACACTCATAAAATGAGTAATTACAATTTCAAAAACTTATTGCATTAAATTTTAAACAGAAAAAATAAAATAAACATTAATGGGAAATTTTAGGACAACCTTAATTATAACAGAAAATAATTCTCATGTAAATAGAAATTATCTGAAAATTATTTTAAAATTCAAATTTTTGTTAAAAGTAATAACTTAAGTTTTGTAAATATTTAAGCTTAAATACAAATAATTTAATTTTTGACTTTATCGTTTGTACTTACACTAATGTTCGCATAAATAACATAATAATGTACTCCTAATTTATACATATATAAATGCTTACCTGTAAATAAAATTAAAAATATAAATAATAATTAATTATTAAATTTTTCAAAATACATTTTGAATTTTAAAAATATAATCAATATAAAAATAAAGTGCATTTTCTACATAATCAATTTGATTATTTTCAGTTTACTATTTTTAATATTTATTCTTATATTATTATTATTGTTTTTTTATTAAATTATTTTCCACTACATGCCAACCTGATATTCTGATTGATTTGAAAAATTGTTTTTAATATTAGAAAATTAATAATTATAAGTTAAACACCATACTCTGTATTTTCATAACAGTATTATAACAAATTCTAAATTAAGTTTCAGATCAAATGCAATCTAAAATACAAATCAATTGATTACTCATGCCTACATATATGTACATATTTTGTAAAATATGTTTGAACTAATTTTAACCAGTAGATCTTTTATCCAGTAAATTTATTTTTACATATAAAGTACATACATATATAAATCATACGGAAGATTTTTTTACTTTAAACAAGAATATACATTGAATAATGATGGTTTTCTATATAAAGAGAACGATAATTTTCAATAATTTCATAAATGAGTAGTGTAAATTAAAGTAATTAATCCTATATTATTGTATAGTTGCAATTTATCTGATGCTTGGTTTTAAATTGACTGGAATTTTTAAATGAAATATTAAACGCAAAAAAAAAAAACAAGAACCATTCCTTGTTACATTATTTCATTATTATTTTTTATTCTTTTTTTGGATTTTTTTTTTTTTCATTTTTTATATTGAAATGAAATTAAATGAACTGAAAAATTTATTTAAACCAAAGGAATTATTTTCTATAAAAGAGAAGTTAAATGTTTTATCTTTAAGGAATTATACAACGTATGTAGTATAGGAAAAGATGCAAAAAGATTTTTATGTTAAAAATGTAATCTTATAACTGATAAGAATCACGTTCAATTTCTTTATTGACCAGAATATTATTCGTACTACCAATAAATATTTTTATAATACAGTTGTATCATAGTATATTACATCGTCTTCGTCGTCGTCCTCGTCATCATCATCGTTGTTTATATGATTACTATTATTATTGCTATCGTCATCATCATCATCATCATATAAACGTGACAGGAAGGTGGAGATTAGATTTTTCATATAAAAATTTCTACTGAAATAGAATTTTTCTTCTGTTTTACTAAATATATTTAAGTATGCACATACACATATTTTCAAATATACATATGTATATGTACTTGCATGTTACATATTTATTTTACTGTTCTTTTAATAAATAAAAAAACAAGTAGAAAAGATGAAAAATTGAAACTAGAAATCGAAATACGTACTTCAAACCAACCTTAATCCTGTACCTTTATAAAATATCATCGTTTATTAATATATATAAAAAAAGATAAATTTTAAATAATTTTAAAATGCAACATGTATACAATACACAAAATGTACACATGTATCAAATATGATACCAAGATTGTGTATATACATACGTTTATGTAATGTAAGAATACTTCTGTTGATGATCTATAATAATAGTATAATGATGACGCTAGTTGTGTTATATTTTGATTACAATGATGGTAGCGCATATAAATATTTTACAACATAAACTTAAAGTTAGCTGTATTAAAATTAATTAATTTATTAAATATATTATGTGTACGAGTATCAAAGTTAATTTAAGTTTTATTTAATTTGTTTTCCAATTTTGTTTTTTTTTTTTTTTCATACCACTAAGAGTCCAAAACACTAGGTTAGTTTTAACATAATACGGTAATACCGTATTTTAGTTTTAATATTATACAACCTCTTTCTACATACACAACATTTATCTGCTATAGAATATCAGTTTTCATGAAATTTTTAAGTTTTGGTGCACAGAATTAATCTTCTGTTATTTACACATACATATATGTATATATACATTACAATTTTGTATAATATGTATGGGTGTTTCTTAAAATTTAATATACTAGATATGTTACATGCGGGCTATATGTGTTCAACATATGCACATATGCAATTTTCATGAATTATTCTCGTCATTTAACATATTCGCATTTACCATACAATTATTATATACATATCTATATGCTATATCTTTCACAAATTTTTTCTTATTTTTCACATATAATACAGTATTCTATTAAAATTTATGCAGAATTATAAAATAAAAGAGAGGACGTGACGAATAACTAACTATTTTATACATAACGTATCTTTTTCTTATTTATTTATCATCATCGTTGTTTCGAGTTATAAATTTTTGTTACAAAAAGAATCTTTTCTACATCAAAAGTATCTTTCGTAACAAACAATTTTATTTTGTTTTTTGCTTTTCAGTAAGTGTTTCTTTCATTTTTTTTTTTTTTTATTAAAATTTTATTCTATTATGGTTATTGAAAAAAAAAAACAGAACTTATATTCCCTTGCGTCCCATATTTGAATTTAATAAAAAAAAAATGAAGAAAAAATCATCGTCATTATGATATAATGATTATCATTATCATCATCACCAGCGTCGTTATCATCAATTTCATTGTCGATCGAATCTTACCACATGGTATTTTTGTTTCTGTATCATCATCAAAATCGTCATCATCATCATGTTGATCAACATCATCATCATCGTCATTGCCTTTTATTTTACTTTATTTTATTTATTTATTGTTTTTTTCGACTTTATTTTATTTTCAATGATTTGACCTTTTATAGACACATACATAATTGTACCTACATATTAGTTGGATATAATTTAAAAAAAAAAAAAAAAAATCGAATCAAACTTTGGCTAACATACCATCCGGTGTTGTAATATGTTTTTATACTATATGCAATACAATGTTGTTTGTGTGTGTGCACAATTTAGTTCTTAATTTTGATATCATGCTGTTGTTTTTTCTGTTACTGTTGCTGTTCTTGTTGTTGCAGTAAATTAACTTTAACAAATTTAAGGCGGAAACCTCTTCTATAAATATCATATGCTAACATTTGTATAGAGTATACTGAATATGTATGTTCGTATATAATGTTTGGATTTGTATACTTATATACGTTATGTATATTATTTATATAGATTCATTATATCTACGTATTCATGGTATTTCTATACGAACATGCATATATCGTCGTTAAAGTAGTGGTATTTCTCAAGATAGACATTTTATAAAAATTCATTAAAAATTTCTTCTTTGTTTTCTACATAAATTCTTCAAAACTTAAGAATAGGTATATACACAAGTAATTCTTAAAAGTTACATTTAAAAAATAATTAGTAACTTTTGTCAAAAACTATTTGAAATTTAACAAAGTTTGATATTATTTCAGTTTTCATTATATTCTCAAAATTTTAATTTTTACATTTCATGAGGTATCTTCGCTTAAACAACTACTTATGTGTACATACACATTTGTAGATTCATTTCTCGATGTTCTTATGAAGTTTTCCTTCTTCTTGACAAGATTAGGGATGGCTTTCAATCTTTGTTATTTTGTTTTCAACTTGAACTATTATGTTATAATGTACAGATACATCATGCATACAATTTATAAATATATTTATATATACATTTGTATATATGTATAAAAAGATCATCAACATCATTGCATTTTATATTAATTTTAAATTATACATCATTTAAAATAGTGTATTCCAGATAAAAATGATGTGAGATCATTGCTGATTTTCATATTTACAGTAAGCATAACTGTGTTCATATATAATCTTCAGTACCTAAGTATTTTGTTATTTAAACTGCAAGTTGTATTATAAAGTAATGTTGTAAATACAATTCAACAAAGTTTTTACAATTTATTATTATGAATGTTAAAATGAATTAAAAAGTAATTTTTATATATTTCTTTTTCTTTTTGTTAAACATAAAATTTTCGCCTTCATGCTGTTTATCGGTTCTTTATTTTCAATTGTTTTTTTTTTTCGTACACGTACTTATACGCATATATTCAAAAGAAATTGTTTGAACGTTCATACAAGATTTTTACTATTCAACTGTCTATATTAAATAACGTGTAATGTGGATGGAATTAAAGTTTAATGAGTATTTAACATTAAATCTGTATCAATATGAAAATATTCATTATGGTATACATTATAGTCAATAGAATTTTCTATATACACACATACATTTGTATTATAAAGTAAATTTATATTAGCCTTGTATTATTGGTCAATTGTAAATACAAGCAGTATAGTTAATTTAATTATAGTTTAAAATGTAGAAAAAATTTCTACTTATTATACATAAAATTTGTATAATATTCGTATTCCATTTAAAGAACGTGTATATTATAATCATGATATTTAATGTGTAAGTCATCATAGACATAATCATCGTTAAATTAAAATATTTATATATATGTTCAAGTACATACATAAGTGTGTATATAATTTCATAAAATAATTTTCTAACTAATATCTTAAAATATCCAGATTATTTTGTTCTTTGTTCACGATCTTACTAAATTTATGTAAATAATTAAAATCATAGTTGCAGATAAAGTTATACATGTACATAAATAAGTGTATGTAATATGCACATATACACATATATATGTAATATATTTACATACATACTTACATCGGTATATTGTAAACATTTTGATTAAAAACATTTTAATGCATAATTACAAACATACTATATGTATAACCAGTAGGTTGATGTATGTAAAATTATGTTCTAGAAACTGTACTACTAATATGTCGTAAACGTACCATCAAATGCGATTTAATTATAATAAAAATAATGAGGATAACTTTGATTATATTATGTTTCATCATATAATGCGTTTAAAATGTACATATCGTACAGAAACATATTCTATATAGTTTTGAAAACGATCAACTATTTTTAAATATAAATTTTAATACATTGTATTAAAATTCAATAAAGAAGATTGGATTTCATTATGTAATTTTTTTCCCTTTTCTTTGAAATTTAAAATCCTAAAAATTTATTTAATTTATATTATATTTTCATGAATTTCATAAAGTTAAACTAGATTAAAATTTAATTTTCAATTATTTGGAAAATAAAAAATGAAATTATGTTTCGAATTATACTACGAGAAATTTCAATAAAACAAAAGATTTAAGCGAGTAACTTGCAAGTTTTTTTTTTTCTTGATTTTAAAATCTATATATTTAAGATATGATACAAACAAAGAAAGTTTATTATAAGCTCTATTAAGGCATAATTTTTATTTATGTGAAATAAATAAATCAAACAAGCAATTCTTTTAATAAACGGTAAAATGTAAAAATCAAATACCTGATATAATAATCTATCACCAATAAGCTACATGTGAAGTTCATTGAAATCGTTTAGATTTTTCAAGTCTCCTATTATATCAAGTGTTATATCTAGTTGGAACTTCTATTAAGTTTTTTACCTTATTATTAATTAATTTTTTTATCATATAATTTTTTACTTTTTGTTTCACACGAAATTAAAATTACTTAATCCAACAATGAAATGTCATATATAAAAAACAAACGTGTTATTTAGCTTGCATAAATTTTGTATTTAAACACAAATTTACAATTCGATATAAAAAATTGTCATCTAAAAATGTTAATGTGTACACAAGTATTATAAACAAACTTTTGTTGCCCTATATACATCAAATTAAATGATAGATGATAATCACCAAAAATAGTAATTTGTCTCGTTTTTATTTGCTTGTATATATTCTTTTTTCTTGTCTTTTTGTTTTAACATAATGAACGTATGTATTCATGTTTTTTTTTTATTTTTGCATTCAATTTATTTTTATTATTTTATTGCTATTATTTTTTGGATTATTTATTTATTTATTTTTTTATTTTTTATTTATTGAAAACTGCATCATGTCAAACAACACTTCAACAAGATAAATAACATGTGTCAAATTATACATTTTCATGTAATCATATAAATTAGTTTTTACTCATTTCAGTTTCATATGATTTTGTATTCTTTTCAGTAAAACAGTGTTTGATTTCTATAAATTACTATATTGGTTTTTATTTTTCATTTCATTTTAATGTTGATCATTATATTTTATTTTGCCTTTTTTATGTTTACATGATTATTGTACAGCATATACACATGTATGTACATAACTATAAGTACATACATAGAAACTCATAAATAAATTATATTGCAAAAATAAAATGTAATTTAATATATAATGTATTTGCTAAAGATTTAATGTTAATATTATTTGTAAATTATATTCGTATATGATTTAAACATGATTAAAAAACATATAACCAAAAAATTATGAAATTTTATATAAAAATTTGACAGAATTTATTATAAATCACGTATAAAAATGTATGTTAAAAGAAGATTTAAAAATATTAAAAAAAAATAAATAAATAAATAAATAAAAACTAATTTTTATAAAAAATAAATAAATTTTCAGACATACGATAAAAAATATACATTTTTAAGGGTATACAAGTTTATGTATAGATTTGCTCAAATTAGCGGGGGAAAAAAGAAACAAATTATAAAACGACTTTTCTTTTATGTGTACTACATACAATTATCTAATCCAATTGACCATTTTTGGATGCACATTAAAATTTTATACATTTTACATTGCATGATTACTATGAAGTAATACATTTGATTTGCAGAGTATATTTCAAAATACGTGCAAAAATATAATCTTTGCTATGTATATGATGCGTATAACTTCATGCATTACTACAAAAAACATTAAAAAAAATAAAAATGTATATACATACATAAAATTGTAATTTCAAATTCTTTTAAAATCATTTTTGTTACTATTAAATATACACATACATATAGTTTCTCTTCTCTATTTGCATCAAAATATATTAAAACATACATAAATGTATAACGATTAAATAAATAAATAAATAAAAAACATGGTTAGATAAGTAAATGAATGAATGAATAAATAAATGAATGAAAATTTTTTAAGTTTTGACGTAGAAGCCAATAAATTATCAAATGCAAGCAACAGTAATATTTTTGCAGTAATGGAATTATTTTAATTTCATAATTATTTAACATTTTGGTCAAGTAACCATGTTTGTTCAAATATAAATAAATAAAAACAATTTTTTGTTTTTTTTTTTTAAAGAAACTTCAGAAAATATTTGAAAATGAAAAATTATCTCAACATTTTGTTTGTTGTTTTTAATTTTGGTTTTACAAAATGAAAAGCAACAAACAAAAAATTGTATATCGTGCGAAGCACAATAAATACATACGATATAAAAACTTACTAGTTTACATAGTAAGAAATAATATCAAAAATATATATTACGTTGATATTTCTTGTTCCATATTTGTTTTATATACGTGCATTACGAATAGACGTTTTAACTATTTAGTTGACATTATATGCGTCCACATACAAAATATGTATGGTATAGTATAAAGCATCCATATGTACTATGTTTATATATTTTGTATGTGATGTATTAAGTCGATTTTATTTTTCACTGATTAAAATGCTCACAATGACATATACAACAAGTAAAGTCATTTAATAACAAATAACTATGTTGTATTAAAATAAAGAAGAAAAAAAAAATCTTGTATTTATATACAGTTTAAACGAATGAATATTTCTGTGTCTCAATATATATTTAATTCTACACACAAGGAAGTTGCAATAATTTTTGTTTTTCTTTCTAATATGCAAGATTGAATAATGTTTATTTTATTTTACCATTTTCTTTTCTTTTTTTTTTTTTATTAATTTTCTATTAACATTCAGATGGAAATTTTAAGAAAAAAAACATATATAAGAAAAGAAAATAATGTACTACATTTTAACCATTAATGGTATAAAAGTGAGAAGATTATAAAACGATTAAATACACATTAAATTGCCTACACATAAATTTCATTTTTATTTTTTCTTCCTTTTTTTATTTACTTGTCATACTTTTCATTTCTATTTAATAAATGTTGATTTTTTATATTTTTCTACTCATTTCATTTTATTTCACTTGAAGTATTTTTTTCAATACTTTAAATGAAAATAAATTAAATTTATTTTTGTTTATTATTTTGTTAATTTTGTTAACTTGTTATTTACTTAAAAATAAAAAAATCATCATTTATGGAAACATGGTCGACATTTTAATTGATTGATTTATAAAAGTGAATTTTTCATTCATTCATGAATTTATATTGTGTACAATTGCAACATACATTTTATTATATAGATATGTATGTATATATTTTGACATATTATGTTAAATGTATTCGACTTATATTTAATGAAAAT
Source organism: Anthrax anthrax (assembly GCA_963971155.1). Classification (NCBI taxonomy): domain Eukaryota; kingdom Metazoa; phylum Arthropoda; class Insecta; order Diptera; family Bombyliidae; genus Anthrax; species Anthrax anthrax. Next base: position 29,342,602 of record OZ020119.1, read on the forward strand.
TTAATTTATAATTTGTTCATTTATCTGTGTAGATAATGTATGTAACGTGTATATATGAAAATAATTGCACATTTTATTAAGAAAATAAAAAACAAACAATAAAATACATTAATAAAATTTATTATTTAATCATTGACTTCTCATTAATAAAATGAATAATGTAGTAAAATTTTGTTTTATTTTTTTTCAGCTTTCACATTTTACATCGAATTAAAATTTTTATTAGAATTTCGTAAAAAAAAAAATTTTTTTATGACTGAAATGTCGTCAAAACATTATCAATCCTACTTTTTAAATTGAATACCAAATAAATTTGAGAATTGCCTTTGCTATTATTATTTGATAATTGGCTAAAAAATTTTTAAGAATTTCAATTAAAGCAATTTATGTATGTTCGAATGAAATTCATCATTATTGAAAACTCTTTTCAAATATATTTACATATTTTTTTTAAAATTTCCCCATCCAAGAAAAAAAACAAGAAAATACATATTTCAACTTTATTGTGGTTATGATTTATGAAACCATAGAAAAGAAAATTCAAATCAATTCCAATTCATTTGAAACTTAAAATACCATGCAAAAAAATGTACATACATTGATTTTAATTAAAAATTAATGTATAGATTAATTCACACATTTGACACAATTGATGGTAATTTGAGAATTTTTTTTTTTTCTTCTTTCAATATAATCCATTTCATTTGGTTAACTCACATGATTTGATTTTAAATTCAAATCGATCCCTTCGTTATGTAGATTTATTATTTCTATATACATACTTTTACAATATTGATAATGTCAACGACTTTTGCTTTTTATTTTCATTTTCATTCAAATGTCTTCACTTTACTTGAATTATTTTAATATATCCATACATACACACTTACATATGTACATGAGCATTATAATTGCCAAGTTGCACCTCATTTATTATTTATAATATAATTTAATCAGTTAAGTATCTAAGTATCTTGCTCGTATACAGCATTTCATTTCACACCTTTAACACAAATCCTAACACTATACGTATAAGAGACAAGAAAAAAAATAATAAAAGCATATGTATATTCTGTCGATCAAATTAAGAAAAACCTAATCGTCACTATGACATTAGGTAGTTTTTTATTACATTTATATACCTATGTAGAAGATGTAAGAAAACATTTTACAAACTCATATACATGTTTGCATGTATTTCTTTTAAATATTAGATATCATTTTGAAGTTCCAATTTCATTTTAACAACATACATATTGACGTGTATAAGAAGGAACTAAAAAAATTAAAAAAAAAAAAAACAAAGCAGAGAAAAAAAAAACAAATGAAAAAATAACGTCTGAAAACCAAAGAGCAAAATATACAATCACCTGTTTCCTAATCGGTAACAAAAAACCAATGATATACTAAATAACTTGATAAAAATTTTCATGTTTTTCGAATTGATTGGTGTTAGTGTTGGTGGTAGTATATATTATATGGTATTTTGTATATTTTCATATTTTCATAGTTTCACAATATAATATGTATTTTTCTTTTCGATATTTCTTTTCTTAACTATATTTGATTTTTTATTTTTTATTTTTTTACTATATTTTTATTAGTCTCTTTCTTGTATATTTTTATTTTTTTTATTTTTGTTTGCATTATACATACTATGAAAAGATATAATAATTCTTAAAATAAAATTTATGAAGCCAATAAGTTTCGAAGACAGCCATTGAAATCATAAATTAGATAGCAGCAGCCACCTTGAAATCGATACTATTCCAAGTATAGATACAAAATGCATAATATCAGTTTATATGAGGTATCTGAATTCAGTTCACATACAAAGAATACACAGAATAATGTATGTGCATTCGAACATTCTTGTATATCAAATAATAAAATAAAAATAAAAGAATAGAAAAAAAAAGCACACGTAAAAAAATATATTCATCCAATATAAAGTTTTAACCGCACATCTCCTTCATCTATTTTAGATAAATTTACATTTTTTATTACAATTTCTTTACGTTAATGTAATATTTTTCACAATAATCATCATTTTTTTTTTCTTCTTCTTCATTTTCATCTTTCGATTTCAGTCAGTCTTCTTCTAAGTTTTTAATTTATTTTGTATAACAAACAAATTTTTTTTTCTTTTTCTTGTATTTATCATCATTTTTACCTATCATATTAACACACGCCTCCTTCTTGTTTAATTTGTGTAACAATAATATAACAGTTATATTAAGAAATAAAAAAACAAAATTTTTAAAATATACGAGAAAAGAAGTCATTTAATTTTTTCAAACTATTTTCTTATTGTCTACATATATGAATTTATATTTAAAAAAAAAAAAAAAACAGTTGTAAAATATTGAAGAAGAAATCAAAACTATTCTAAAGTGCTCATCAATAAGATAATTTTATGATTGATACTAGAAAAGAATAGAAAAAGAAAAAACAACAATAACAAAATACCATGCATCAGTGGAAAAGTATGCGTTACAAAAATTCCATTATTATTTGCTATAAATGTTATTCGTTTTCCGGTGTTCTTAGTCTGTTTTCTTTTTTTTTATTACTGTGCTTTAAAGAATTTCATGTATTATGATTTCGTAGTTTTTCTTCAAAAGAGGAATTTTGTATTTTGAACTGAGACCAAATTAAAGTATCAAGCCAATATGGTTTTTTGGATAATACCATAATACCTACATATAACATCATATATGTATAGTACGTCTTTGTAACGAAAACAATAAATTTAAAATTAGTTTAATAATCCAAATTGTCTTTTATTAACTGTGTGAAATAAAAAAAAAAAAAAAAAACACTAAATAAATAAAAAAGGAGGAAATATTTTACATACACATGTATGAGTAATTCTTTTTTATGTTTTCCTGTATTTTTAAACAAATTTACATACAAATGTATACACATGTACACATAATTGTAATTCAAAGTTTATAAATTACTAAGTATTAACTCTTGTAGTTAATTAAAAGTTTAATTATATGTTATGTGTATTTTGCTACTATAATTTTTAAATAAGTAGTTATCGATATGTGTACACTCATACACTAAGAAAATTACTTATGAAATTATTCAATAGAGAAAATGTGTACAAATTCCTTTTGACAATATGTTTTACTTTGCTGTCAATTAGAATTTTCCTCTTGTGTACAAAATTTGAATTCTAATGATAGAAAATGAAAAATTAAAATTAATAAATAATTTAAAAAAAAAAAAATACATACATAATTTCTTATTTTAATAAATGACAATATTTTGTTATTGAATTTTTATTCAATTTAAACATGTATTAATGATTAGATGTCATGTTAAATATTTTAATTATAAACAATTGTGAGTTGTGTTATAAGGTTCATAATAACATTGGCAAAACACTATGTCAGTTTATGTCAATTTTTCTTATAATATAAAAGGCAATAAATGTGTAAAAACGTCATGCTATATAAGTGAGTATTTTTGTACATATGTATGTATTGTGTAGATACGTTTTTATGTTAAATGCGTATATAATGTAATAAATTTGTTGATTTTATTGTAATTTCATGTATTTTACAAATCTAAATTCTAGTATTTTATTATTTTTTATTTATAAGTATTTTTGTATAAATAATTTAATAATATATTGAAATAAAATTCATTCGTAATTCATTTGTAATTCAATTGATTATATCATAATTTATAAATTAATACTAAATTATTATCGGTATTTATAGAAAATAATTTTTTTTTTTTTCTCTTTTAAACTAAAAATTTATATGCAATCGTTCAAGCATACACAGATTATAAAAATAAATATCTACATACATAACTTTCTTAAAAAATAAAAAATAAAATAAAAATATATTTTGTGTTATTGTAATCTATACGCATTCATTTTCTTAATGTATAAGTTAAAGTCATTTAAATAAGTTAAATTGATTATATTGCATTTTTATAATATTTATAACAAAATACATGTAATGCATGTATGCATCTATTTAACAAAGGTGGGGCCTTATAAAAATAAATACATTTTTTATTCATTTAACACTTTGGAACGTGCATAAATTGATCGACTTTAACTATACATATGTATATTCATTTACAGACTGAAGGACAGTCCATTCTTGTTGTTGATGTTGTTGACATCTACAAGTGTAAAACATAAAATATAATTTATATTCCTAACATTATTCATTTGTTTGTCTACAATAATAAATATTTAAACAAATTTATTCCACAGAAAAATGGATTCCTATATTTTAATTATGTTGGAATATTCATTTAAAATATTTATTTAAAATTTAAATTATTTCTAGTACATTTTAGTACTTTTGAGAAATTTTCTATTATGAAAAATAAAAAATATTCCATATAATTATAAATTAAATCATTAATTTAGTCAGTTTTCATATAGTTAGATTCTTAAATTTGTCGAAAAAAATTTTCTATCTAATTTATTACTTACAATCCAATGAAAAATGAATTCTTAAAGAAAGGAATATATCTTTCAAAAAACGAAAAATAAAAAAAAAACGATCGTCTGCTATGTATGTCCTTTTTTTTTTTTTAAAAAAAGGAAAAACGCAAAACAAATGATAAAACATAAATAAAGAAAAAAGTATTCGCAACTGTCCTACCCATGAATGTTTGATACCAGACTTAGATAGCGTCTTAGTTTATATTCACTGATGTCATTAAGTGTTGTATTTAGTCTATTTTGACTTTTTCTGTATGTATAGGAGTGTTTAAATAGTTGACTACATACGTACTGCACACATAAAAATACCTTTACTTGCACATGTAATGATATAAACAATTTTATGTACATTAATGAAAAGAAAAAGATTTGTACTTATTTTTATCAACTTTACGTAGTATTTATATAATGTAGATCTATAAAAATAAGTTTTTGGTTTTAAATAAGTCAAATACAATTTTTTGTTTTGAATTTCATGAAATTCGTAAATCATAGAATTCGAATTCAATAATTAGAATATTTCATTCTAGAGGGTGATCACTATTATACAAAACTGACAAAAGACAATTTTCTTATTTAAAAAATATAAAAATTATTAAATAAATTGAAAAGATTGAAACTGAAATAAATTGCAAGTATACATGTTGAATTCAAGCTTCAAATAAAAACAACTAAACAAAATCAAAAATAAAAATATTTGTATATTATATACATATTATATAAATGTGTCTTTTTATATAAAATGCAACTCATTTCTACGTATTCATATTAAATATAGGGCTTTAGTAAAAATGCACGGATTATATTAAATTTTCTGTAGTATCATATATACACATTAATGGAAAAATACAATTTTTCGTCCTAAAGTATAAGCCGAAAAAAGTAATTCAAGAAGACACAAATAAAAATTATATAAAAATAAATTAAAAATGAAAAACAAAACACAATAAAACATAAATACAGAGAAAACAAATTCTGATCGATTGTATATTCTTTGTTGCATAAGAAAAGTAAACGAGCAAGTTGAAATGTAACAGGAAAAATATACAAAAATAAATTGAGATTCAGTTTTTTGATTTTCTTTTGTTATGTCATCAAAAATGGATACGATTTGGTTTTTGATTTTGTATAAAATGCAAACATACATGTATATTATGTATATAAATAAAAATGTATCTATATATAAATTGTGCTCATATACAAAAAAAAAAAAAATTGCATATAAACATTGTTTAAATATGTGTATATTCTTCATGCAACAAGTCTTATTCTTTCTTATTAATTCAATTCTATCAACTGATGACATCAGTTTTTCAGTAAGTTTTTACATTTTCAATATCAGATTAAAATGAAAAAAAAAAATTTTTTTTTTCAATTTAAACTTAAAAATACAAAAGAAAAATTAAAACAAAAGTAAATAAACAAAGAAACAAATATAAAAGATTTTTATTTTTATTTTTCGGATTTTAATAGTAGCTTTAAAAAAGACAATTTTAGCTACTTTGCATATCAAATCAAAGTTTAAATTAAAATAAAACAAAAATACCTTAAATAAAAAAAAAAAACAACAAACAAGAAATGCCAAAATAACAAAAAAACAAAAAAAAAATTTTTTTTTATAGATTTTTGAAGATTAAAAAAGCATAACAAAACTGAAAAAAAATTTTTTTCTTGTCACGAACATATCGATCGGCGCTGACTGCTGCAACTGCTACCGCCTTTTTTTCTGTTTTACATTTTATCTCATTTTACTTTACTGTTTTTGTTTTATTTTGTTTTGTTTAATTTATTTATTTATTTATTTTTTTTTTGTTTCTCCAATGGTCAATCTTCTTCAAAAAAGCAGAAATTGACAACAACGACACAGTCAATATACAAAATACATATAGTTGCACTATATAATGCAATCATACAGTTTTTATGTATGAATTTTGCAAAATTAGCATCACAGTTTCATCACTAGCCACCACAAAAATTCTATATATTTCGTACGTATTTAATCTCCAAAAGTAAAAACAAAGACCAAAAAATATTTGTTATATTTGTGTACATATGTGTGTTACATATACCTATATAAGATGTTTTTCATTATTTTTTCTTCTTTTCGAATTCTTTTTCATTTCTTAACAAATAAAGTAAGACACTTTGTCTTTCTTTTAAATGTACACACGAATATTTGTGTACAATGTACAAATGTACATACACACATACAAATATGCACACCAATTTATTTGTTTTGAATTCTTTATTTTGCCCTTTTTTTGTGTACCATATTCCCATTTTTATTTTATCAATAGAAAAATATACATACATGAAAAATAAATGCAATGAAAATAAAACAAAAGCAAATTTTATATATTTATGAAAAAATACAAAAGTCGATTATAAAAAGTACCTGCCACAAATAAAATCAAAATCAAATAAAAAAAAAATTAAATAAAAAATCGAAAATGCAATGAAAGGGCAAATAATAAAACCAAAAACGAAAAACAAAAATAAACGAAGAAAAAAATAACATACGAAAATAAAAACAAAAAAGATGAAATTTAAATTTCTTAAGAAGAAGTTTTTCTGGAACTTATTATTACCCTTCTGGATGAAATCTGATATGCTGATTGAGTACCGAAATGTTAAATAAACGACAGATATCCGTTTCTTCAACATTTCAGAGAAATTTTCGACGTTCATTTTTTTTTCTCCCTTTGTTCTCACTTTTGGCAATTTTCTTTTTTCCTTTTGTACTCAATATTCTTCATTTTTCATTATATCGTATAAGCATATTGTACATACATACATACATATATGTATAGAATTATATTTTGGCGTGTTGTGTATTTGCTTTGTTGCTCTTTTCTTTTTAGCTTTTAATGAGCTTACTTTAGTTCTTATATAAATTAAATAAGTAATTTGCATACTCTCACACATATAGTATGCATTCATGACTATTTTAATGGCATTAATTAGTTGAGAAAGAAAAAGGGAAAAATTAATTAATGTCCTTTATTAAAATCTTAATTAAATGGTGTACTGATTTTAACTAATTAACTAATATTAAATACGAATACAAACATTTCAAATTTTACCTTATTAAAATTTTAGTTTTTTGATTTTGTAACAACAGAACAAATTTAGTAATTTTTTTATGAAATTGAAGTAGAAAAACATTCAATACACATATATATATATTTATAGCAAAACATAAAATAACACTGAGAATTTTATTTAAATCATACAACATTTTCATGTCACACAGGTACTTATACGAATATAAAAGATAATAAAGAAATTTTTTCTTTTCTTTTTAATATGAATGTGCAAACTTTTAGTAAATCAAATAAATAATAAATTTTCCTTTTAAAATTTCATTATATATATGTATATGTACATATATCTTTTTGATGATTTGATTTTACAATGTACAAAGGCCATACTAATTCATTAAATCACCCACAAAATGTTAATATCACGAATTCGAAATATTATATAATACATGTGGTGGTAATACATAAAAAATTACATATATTTCTTTTTCACACCCTTAGGGTGATAATTTGAAATTCAATTAAAAATTACAGTAAATAATATGTGACTGTATACCTACGTATAAACATAATTTTTATTATTAATGTTAGTAAATATGCAAGCGCATGTATAATGTTATGTGAAGGCCAACAAAAAATAAAATTTAAAGGAACAAAAAAAAAAATTAATCTTTTAAGACAGGAGCAAAATATACACAAAGAAAATAAAAACAAAACGAAAAAAAAAATTACCGTATAAATCGTACATGAATGTTTAAAAAATTACGGAAAGAAAGAAAAAAAAACATAAAATAATATAAGATAAAAATTACCAAAAAACTTAAGCATAAGAAAAATTTAATCTTGTTAAGATTTGACAACCTTTTTCCTTCACTTTTAATTTAAATCTCTTCTTTAATAAAACATGCGCATATGTATATTTGCACGCACATATGAATAAAACATCCATGAAAGTGCTAAATATAAAGTACATATGAAAGTACATATTCAGTTATGTATGTACATGCATTAACTTTTACAAAATGAAAAATAAAATTTCATTAAAAGCAATAAATTTATAAGTAACGTAAAATATAATATGTGATACATACGCATATGAAGATACACAAATTTACATACTTACGTATGAGTTAATTTTTGGCAATGCCGTCAAAAATTTTTAACGAAAATTTAATTATTATAAAAAATAAAAAATTAATAAAAGTCAATTTTTCTTCAATTTCTATAAGGATTAGACGAATTACACCCAAGAACGTGTTAATTGAGCTCTCAATCAACATATAAAAAAGTAATTTAAAACTTATCCTCACATTTTATTGTAAAATTAAATTTAATGTAAGGAAATAAAACAAAAGATTTAAGCAAGTAACTTTTTCCGTATAAAAATAATAATGTCACATTTAATTGTCAGAATTGGCTACTACTTTTATTTTGCAATTTACATACATAACGTATTTTTAAAATAATTTATTTTTTATTCGTTTGTTTTTTGTTTTTGCATTATTTTTATACTTTGTGTGATAACTCATCTATCGACTCATTGTGTGGTTATTTGTAAAATCAGTTTTATTATATGTATTTTTACCCTGTTCTTTGATCATGCCAAAATATCATGAGCTAAAGGAGCACAAAAATAAAAAATAAATTCTTGTACATATATTTAAATATTCTATGTACATATATTTAAATAATATCGGAATTTTTTGGTAAAAACAAAATTGAACAAAATATAAGTACATATGTATATAATTCTGCTTGCATTCTACATCTGTGAGTATGATTAAATATGACAGTACGCATATGTTTTTATAATCATTTGCATGTACGTCCATACATTGCATATTTTGTTGTGTTTGGTTGTATATAATTGCATACATAATGAAGTCTGTGGAGGAGATTTACCTTTTGTTTTAAATATTTTCAAGAGGCGTTTCTATATTTTCAAGAATTATGCGTAAGAATTAAATTTATTGAAATGTATACGTATTTGTAAAATAAATTACGAACAAGTCAAAGAAGAGAACTAATAAAATACAAACAAGAAAACGATTTTAAATGAATTAAATTATGATTGCATATTCTTTTTTTTTTTTAAATTTTTGTTTGAAATGTTTTTCATGTTCTATTGCCCGGCACAACACATACGGTATAATGAAATAATAACAATATATGGAATATTGGCAAGAGCATAATAAAAAAACGAATAAATGAAAATTTTCAGGTTTTCAAATACATATAATTCGGGTTTCAAAAACGACACAAATTCTTTGTTTTTTTTTTTTTTTTTTCAAAACTTTTCATATAATATTTTCAAACATACATACATATGTAGGTATGTACATATATAGTATAAATTAAAATTTATTAATTCTAAATTCTATTGGAATATTTATTTGTACAATAATAATTATTCAAAACAAATTTTATTAATTCAAATGAAAACTGAAAAATAAGCAATATACATGTGCACACAAAATACAAAATTTATTTGAAATGAGATGAAGCGAATATTTTTCAAAAAGGTGAATTAAATTTAATATAAAAATCAAATTTAAATCAAATTACTACTTGTAAAATATCGTTTCTTTTTTTTTTTTTAAATATATTTTCTATATGTGTGCATATACTATGATTGCAAATAAAAAATTGAGTTCAATTCATCATGTTGACTTAAAGCAAAATAAAATTTTTTATTTTTCATTTTTCTGTCTTGCCTTTTTTGTTTTGTTAAAGGAAAAATAAATTTGGAGAAGATAACACAAAACTGAAAACATCAAAGAAATAGCAACAACAATTGCTGTTACTATAACAACAACAATAAAATAAAATGATGGCCTTAAGAAAAACAGAAATATAAAAATTATTTGATTGGTTGAATATTTTATATGTACATTATATTACATAAACCAAATTTAATATGATCAAGACATATGTAAAAAAAAATATATAATTCAAAAAGAAGGAAAAAAAATCAAAAATAACAATGAAACAGAAATAATATGTAATAACAAAACAAGAAATTATTTTTCTGCTATATAGGTTCATTTTAATAAAAAAACAAAAAAAAAACTTCATACCAGTATGAATTTTAAAAATAATACATCGTCATGTATGCCCATGTACATACATATGTGTCTATATTCCTTGCACTCGTATGCCACGAGCCACAAATTAATTTTAATTTCTACAGTTTTTCATATTTTTCCAACTGAAATATGAAACCATTCTTTAAAATCATGCCTGAAGTTCTTTTTCATTTTTTTTTTATTGTCTCCAAAAACAAAAAGAAAACTTAAATGTTTCAAGTACAGAAAATTTTCATTTTGTTTTTCAAATTTGGATCATCAATAAATTATTGAATTTATAAGTAAGTTTATTTATTGGAAATTATTTTGAATTGTTTTGTTGCGTAGTATAGACAGAAGATTTTTTTAAAAACTTACAAATAAACATTTAAGTATTTCACAATTTATAGATTATTCAATTTTGTTATCATTCTGATCATTTATTTTATTCATTTTTTATTATAAATTTTGCTTCATATTAAATTCTAGTCATCAGTTGTAATTATTTTGTAGTTCAAAACAGACACACCTTCGTTCATACAGGTACATGTTTTCATAACTTTGTATTAATATGAAAAATTTAAAATACATAAATCTAAAATTACTAGACAAAAAGTAAAAAAATTAAATAAAAAAAAAAAAAAACAGCTAAATAAAAATAAACAAGCAACAGAGTATTACTTGCGAAGAATAAGAATTGAGTATGTGTATCATACTATCTAGTTTTATCTATATTTTCTTATACAACACAGTGCGTATTTTTTACTTTGCACATAATATGTACTTTGATTTAAAAGAATTAAAATTGGTTAAAAAAAAAAGGAATATTTTGTGGAAGATAATACGATGGTATATAAAAGAAATAACTGAATAAAAATAATAGTAAAATTTTTTTTAATATTTTCAACATAAATGTACGTAATACAGATAAATACGAACACCTATTGATTGTACCACTGTAATGTACATTATGCGATTATATTCGCTCTTTTGTTTAATTCTTTTGTTGTATTACTACAAATTTTTATATTTTTCAAAAATAACAAAAATTTTGTTTTCAAATTTTTCATTTATATTTTTTGTAATATAATTTTATACGAAATGACTTAAGGCGGAGTTGTATATCATACAAGAAATTTACTTCATATATATTGTCAGTATAGTTAAAGTACTACACGTGTGTACACACACGTACATACATATATGCGTACATTGTATCTAGAAAACATTTACCTAAAAAGAAAAAGAATCCAAAAAAAACTGTATGTAATTTTTTTTATACACTCCTCTTTTATCTTTTGGTCTTTAGTTTTTTCCTCATTTTTTTCCATTTTCTTTAAAATTTGTACTTTTTTTTTATACATATATTTTAATTAAGGTATATAAATTGTAAATACAATAAATAATAAATATACTAGACGTATTTTCAATTGTGTTGTATATATGTATACATGGTACTTGATAGTAGGTATGTACATCTTGGTAGATCTATATAACATTATTATTATACTACAAAGTGCACATAAAATATTTTAAGTGAAACAGACCTTTTATTCATGCAACCTGCTGTGGTAATTATTATAACAACAGAATAATATCAGCGGAAATTCTACCAATCCAATGGTGAAATCATTATTTTATGTATGCATATAATAGAGTAATAAAAAACACAAAAAAAAAAAAAAAATTAAACAAAATGTACAAAGTAGAAAAAAGAATCAATATTAAAAACTATACAAAAATATATTACATACATACATTTAATATTAAGTACACATACGAGCATGTACATGTATTGATAGTTGCTATAATTTTAGATGAAATTTAAAAAAAAAACACTTTAAAATATATAAAAACTAAATAGTAATAAAAAAAATAAAAATTAAAAATAATGTTAATAAGAAATAACCCTATAAAATATAGTGTAATTAGAAAAAATAAAACCTGCATAATACATACTTTTGAATATATAAAAATAACAAATAACAAAGTCCTGGATATTTATACAAAGTATGAACATAGTCATGGATAATTGTTTTTCACGAAAAGGAAATAGAAAAACTTAGTTGATGATCATATAATGACAACTAAAATTACACATGTAATATGACTAAATTACGTTCAAATCTAAAAAAAAGTATGGATACGCTGTCTACTGTTTGCACAATCTTTAAATTTTCAAATTCTAAAGAGAATTGCAAGCAATTGTTTTGATACTTTGTTCAATTGTATATAAAAAAAAATTTAATTATAAGTTAAATAAAACGTATAATCCGTAAAACACAATTTTAAAAAATTCTACATTAATACTTTTCGTAACAATATACACTCAGTTATTACTTTAATTTTATAAAAATAACTACGACAAACAAAACATTAAAACTAAAATTCACAAGGATTTTGAACTTTGAATGCATGTATGATATTACAATATGTATGAACAAATTAAAAAAAAGAAAATTTCATAATCTGTAAAATCAATAAATTTATATTTTAGTTTTATTTAATTCGATTTTATTTTTCTGTATGTTCAATTTTTTACTAGAAGACATCTGTTTAAGTAATACAGTATAATAATACTCGATAAAATGCTCTTAATATGAAATTCGTGAACATTAATTGTACTGAATTGGTTTCATTCATTTATATACATATGAATTTTTCAAATGTAACAAAACTTCTTGTATGAAATGAAGACAAAAAATATTACACCATATACACACATACACACAAAAACCACGTTTATATGGTTTATATAATGTACATTATTTATTTTTAAATATGAAATGTCAGATATTAAACATGCATATACACAATATAATAATAAAAACATATGTATCATTATATGCATGTACATACGTATGTTGATATTCCTGTGTGTATTATGAATATTTCTTTTTTACAGTTGATTTAATATTGAAAATGAAAAGTCAAAATATTAAAAACGTTTTCCTATTTTGCAATCACATAATTCTCTCATAATCTTATAATGTAAAATATTTTGTGTATACGTATACCAATTATAATGTTGTAACTATTTAGAATGACTGACTTATTTTAACTGAAAAAAAAATTTTTTTTCACAAACATAAAATAAAAACAAAAGAAAAAATATTTCATGGATTACTTAATGGGTGATTTAATAATATTTTTGTTTTTTTTTTTGTTTTATTTGTTTCATATTTGCTTTGTTTTTAATAAGAGATAAAATAAACACGTCTGACTATACAAAAACAATACATACATATAAGAAAAAAAATTCAAGTTGTAAAATTCAAAACCCAAAAACAGTGTAAATAAATCAGATAAAACTGTTATTTTAAATGTTTTGAGAAGTGTTATGTTTATAACAATAGAATTTGCACCATCAAAAGTGTAATAATTAACACTGACTTATTACCACAAGTGTTTATTCTCTTCATTAAATTTATACAGAAATTATTTTAAAATTATAAAATCGAAATAATTCATTAATTTTTTTTAATGCTTTCTTAAATGTTTATTTAATTGAGAATAATATTTTGATATAATAAAAATTTGTTTATCTTAAAAGACAAAAACTTTAAGAAATTTGAGTAGAATATTTAATACTTTAAAACCACGCTATTTATATATAATGGGCATTAATATTAAAAATCAAACTTAGCCACTTACTGACATAAAACTAAATGAATTCTTGGGAGTCATAAAAATGAACTTTACGTTTTAAATGTTGCCATATCTTCGTATATATTTTTGTTTATCTATAAAAATTTTTATAAACCAAATAAAACTAATAAGAAAATTAAAAAAAAAAAAAAATGTATATTTACAAAATCTAAAAATCTATCTGGATAAATTATTATGGAAAACTGAGATGGAGAAAAAAAAAGAATTATAATTTAAAATTTAATCATAAATTTTTATATATTTACTATAATCATTAATTAACTAAAATTGTTGAAACTCATTTAGAAAATTTTTATGATTTTTAATAAAAATTAAAAACTAAAATATTTATATATTATCTTATTTATTTAAAATTCAGTTTGAAATAGTATTTTATATCAATACCATAAAATTTTTACAATATGTAGATAATATATATACACATATGTGCCTTGTAACTTAAACTTTCCTGCATGGTGATTTCTATTTTGTTTTATTATTTTTTTATTTATTAAATCTTTTTTTAAATATTATACAAACCGTAATTGATTACTTTATTGATTTTTAAAATGAGACAAAAAAAAAGTGTATCATATTCTCGCGTGAAATGAAAACTTAAGCATTACATTCTAATTCTACATAATTTAAAAACAAAAATTAGATAAAAAATTCGTAATTCATTTCAAAAGTATTAAAATTAATTTAATTTAGTAAAATTTTATCAAATAATTTCATTTTTAAATTTTTTATAAATTCCAATAAATTCTTAATTTAATAACGAGCATTTACTCAATTTTTAAAATTTAATATTGATTTTAAAATTGTAATAAAATAATATTATCGAAGTAAATAATTTTGTACATGTTTAAATAAGCATGCACGTGTAAAATATATTTTAAATAATAATTGTGAAGGAAAAATCAAACATATTGAAGATAATTGTTTATGAAGATCAGAAAACGAAAATTAATAAAAAAAAAAAACATGACTTTACTGTGTAAAATGATTTTCCAAATATTTTTGCTCCTTTTCAGTTAAATGCTTTCAATATAATTTTACACAATTTTATTTAAAAACAAAAAAACAAAAAAAAAAAAAAAACAATGAAAAATACTTGAGAGAAAAAGTCATGTTTAAAGGATAAAAGAATGTTGATTTTGTTTTTATTCTGTTGCACATATTGCATTAAGTATCTAATATAAAATAATTGCGTTATTACATATATTGTGATTACATTCAGACATATAGAAAGATATATGTACATACATATGTAGGTAAGTCTCGTCTCGTATAATATAACAAAAATTTAATTGGATTTTTTTAAAATCATTACTTTTATTTCTCTTTCAAAATTTCCAAGTTATTGGTTTTTATTCAATCTTCAATTTTTCTTACAATTTTTATGATTTTTCATTATTTTAATAATATTAATACATGAATACAATTTGATTGTGTTACAAGCATTAATCTGGGGGTATTTGATTAAAAAAAAAGAAAATAACATGAAAAACTTAAGTACGTGTGCATTTATTCACACAAAGCATAAAAGAAAACACATATCGTTATAGCAAAATGAAAAAAAAAAAAAATGTAACAGAAAAAGTAAAATAAACAAAATCAAAAATAATATGGAGAAAAATGTGAAAAACAAGTTTTCAGCACACTAAATTATATGATCAATTATTATTATAGTCTTCTCAATTTTACTACTTTTGTTCATGTACAAAATACATACCATGTACCTATACGAAATTGACTTTATTTTTTTTTTTTTTCATTTTTAATTTTAAATTTTAATCATTACTGAGTGTGGCATTTAATCGATTTCAATCATTGAATTCTTTTAAAAATTTGTTACATTTTTTTCTTTAAATAATGTTTTTCATTATTGTTTATGATATTACTTTCCTAAATACAACATGAATTTTGATTAAAGATACCATCATTATAATTTGTACGTACATGTATTGTTATTACGATAATTCAACTTATAGTCTTGTTATCTTTTTTATTTAACACAAAATTTTTAAAAAAAATTTACCACAATGAATAAAAATTCAAAAATAAAAAAAAATTTTGAAAATTTTTGATAGAAAAAAAGAATGGAAACCAAAGTACCGTTAATAAAAGAAAATCTGAGATAATATGTTTGCATTTCGTACTTTTTATTTTTAATAAATTTCATATCCAATTATTCCTTTTTTGTTTGTATCCAAAGTCATAGAAATTTTGTTATGAAAATTCAAAAAATAAATAACAAAATTCTTTAAAATACATCAATAATGTTACAATTTTCAATTTGAAAAAATGTGACATAAATTAATCCATTTATGGATTTTTTTATAAGCAGACAAAATTTAAATAAAATTGTCTTTTACTAGAAAATTCTTGTTAAACATTTCAAATGTATAAAATAAATGAATGTAATCATGCAAAATTTTACATATGAAATAATCACCATTTTAGGAAATTATTTACGACAATAACTACTTTAAGTTAAATAAGAAAAAAGAATTTTTAAATTAAATAGCATCATTACATTGCATATTCAAATAAATACATTGGAAATTTTTGAAATTCGTTAATTTTGTTCTTTACGGCTTAAGTAATTCGAATTATGCATGAACTATTCAAAATTTGGCGCAAAATAAAACACCAATTCTTTACATATCGCGCTAATTAATTTGAATTTACTTTGAAAAATAAAAATATTTTCTACATTTAAATTTTGATTGAACTTGATACTTGTTACTTTAAATAAATTCCAAATCATGGAAAATATTTGAAATTTTTTTAAAGGCCTCTTCTTTGAATATTTTAAATTATGAAGTTAAATGTCATTTACCTATGTACTAAATTTTCAAGAATTTTCAAGGTTTTCAAGCTAAAAAAATTTTCGTATTTTGTAAATGTGAAGAAAAAAAATTGGATTTGCCCTTATAAAAAATAAAAGCAAAAATTTTTATGTAAGCAAATTTGCGTATGTCTTTTTATGAGCAAATATTTGTTCGTATTTAAGAAAAAAAAATTTTTTTTTAGTAATTTTCGATTTTGAAAAAAATGAAGAAAAACTTAAAAGCTGCGAATTGAATTTGTATAAATTTCAAACTTAAAAATTATTGTAAAAAAAAATTTCAACTATTTGTTCTATTAAGTGACATTGGCATAAAATTCCGAAAAACAAGTCAGATATTCTAGTTAGACCCTGAAATACATTAAAAAATTTTTTAAATGCAATCTACATAAAATGTAAGAGATGTGTGTAAATACTTAAAATTGGAATAATGTATGCAACTACAAAAATTAAAAAGACTAACATGTACACGAGCCAATACATAAAAGTAAGTATAAAAAAGGTTAAGAAAACCATGAAATTTGTTTTTATGTGTGAAAAATGTAATACTTAAATTAAATAAAGTTTGCTTTTTAAAATAAAAGAAAATTATTGAAGTACTCGAAAAAAAAATATTAGAGAAGTTAAATGAATTGAATTGATGCTTAATTTACACGAAAATTGCATCTTGTCTTTCTGAATTTTAATTTATTAGATGTTAAAGAAAATAAAAGAATTGAACGAACAGAAATTTCTCATCCCTTATGTTCAAAATCTCTGTATACTCGTATGTGTTTTTTTTTTTTTTTAAATCAATTTAAATATGCCCAGATTTATCTATTCATATATTTAATGAATTTTTATACATATACACCTATTTTGCACACGTTTATTGTACAGTGCATATTAAGTTAAAGAGTATCTATATACTCATACCTATCTTTAGTGTTTATGTGTGTGTTTATACTTTTTAGCATACGTATATTTATGCATCTACAATCGAATGCACATATTTATATGTATGGATATGTTTATGTGCATTGCATATAAACAATACTGTATGGTGTCGTATACTTTTTGTAAATTCTTACTAAAATGGTTGCTTTAAAATATTTTATATTTGATAGAAGATTTTGATTTTCTTAAAGTATTTATTGTATATGTACATGTATTGTATACACAATAACAACAATAATATTAATAAAAGACGGTAATGTCTTCAAAGTTGAAAATTTGCATTTATCGTGACTAGATAGTGTGCTTAAAAAGTAGCCTTTTACAGAAAATTCGAATTTTTTTCTGATACCTCTACCATAAAGCAGTAGTGAATGAGTAGAGTTTTAACTTTGCTTCTGTCTACATATTACTATATTAAGTACATGTTATACGATAGAGTGATAGTACAACACTGTATATGTTTCCGTTATAGTACAAATTTAAATTTTTGCAGTATTTATTTAATAATGCAGAAAAATAGAAATTCAAAAACGAAAAGAAAAAAAAAATAGAGAAACAAAAAAACAAAACTTAATAATATATGGAAGTTAAATATGTAAAATATTTTGTGTAATTTAATGTTAAATAAAACCTTAGATAGTTGTATTTTACAAAATACAATAATAAAATCTTAAAAGAAAAAAAAAAGTTGTCTTTCATTTTCTCAATATGTACATAAAAGCGTACTATAAAGAAAATATTTGAATTTAAATTTTTTCTTCATGTTTATTTTTTGTTTTTCTAAAATAATTTGAACCATAAAATAAATTGCAAAAAAAGAAAAAAAAATTTTTTTTTTATTTATTCTATTTATTTAGTATTCGAATTTCATTCCCTTTTTTATCATTTTTTAATTCAAAGTAATAACTTTTGCTTCCGAATATTCGAAATATAAAAAGAGAGAGACTGCTTTTTTTATAAACTATTAAATTTACCATTCTTAAAAAAAGAAGCAAACAAACAAATTCTAAATGTGATTTCACATATTTCATTATATGTGTGTATGTATGTATGCCAATATCAGATTTATACCTAATGTACGTGTATTACATACAAAAATCATAATTTCATGAATTTCAAAAAGTATAACATGTATGTTATTCTGTTATTTTTATCATTATTATCATCATCGATATGATCGCGGTATCATGATCATCAAAATGATCATCATCGTGTCATCATGGTGATCATCAATATATCATATTAGTCATATATGTACAATATACAATATTGAATTCACATTCGTATTATATTTATGTAAGAAATGTACTAGAATTCGATCAAAAATATGGTGAAACATCATCAGCTTTTAGATTTTGTGGTTTTTGATTATTTTTATTTTTTTAGTTTTTAGTTTTTTTTTTTTTTTTTTTTTGAAATTCTGTATTTTCCAGTAAACTAACAAAAACATTTTTTACTCAGTAAATTTCTTGCAAGTTAATGTTTTATAAAGGATATCATCAGTGATGTACATTTAACATTGAAACTTAAAGAATTAAAAACTTTAAGACAACAACAAGCAAAATGGTAACAACAACAAAATATATATTTAAAAAAAAAAACAAGAAAATTAAAATAAAAAACATTTTTATAAAAATGATAACGTATAAAATAAAATAAAACATGAAAAAAAAAAGAAAACTGCATTAAATTATTATTTAAAGAAAATCACAGATTTTAAAAGTACATGTGCAAAAAATAAAAAATAATAAAATAAAATCAAAATAAAAATTGTACAAAGATTTTGTGCTATTATATGAATATGTACACATATACATATGTACATGTGCATCAGTATATTTTGAAAAAAAGGAAAGAAAAGAAAAAAAACAAACTTGAAAGGCCAAGGTACACCAGAAAAGCAAAAGAAGACTGATAGAAGATTGGCGTGGTTGTAATTGATATTGATATTCATTTATGCAGGTTCTTCAGCATGTATGTTTTATTCTGTACATCAATGTGTATATGTGTATGTATTATGTATAAATTTTTTTCATACTTCAATCATCATATATGTATGTATGTATGTATAAAAGTAAATATATGTATGTACATTTTATAATATGTATACAGTAACAGTACATTGTTTTTGTTATGGTCATCAACGATATTGTATATATTCCTGTCTTTTCAAATATATGTAATGTATCTGAATATTACTGAAATTACATTCCAACAGCCATATTACATACATACATATATATTTATATTTACATATGTGCTTGTATACACATTTCCATGTGTATATACAAACATAATTACCAAAGTAGCAATACTACAATTTATTTAAGTGTTTTGGAAAGAGAATGGAATAATAATAAATAAAATTGAAAACAAAAAGAAAAATAAAATAAGACACAGTAAAAGAAAACAATGAAAAATAAATAAAAAGAAAAGAAGCATGTAGAAAAACCGAGCAAATAAAACTAAGGCACTCCATCAAGTTTTCCACGAAGAGCTTTCAGGAGGATTTCTGGTATTGAATATTAATAGCGAAAAATGTAGGAGCATAATTGTATATCAGTGAAATAAATATCCATTCTACATATGTATGTACATATACAGTACATTATATAGATGAAAAACTGAAAAATGAAAAAAAATATATTTTGTAAATTTTTATGTAACAAACATACATGCATTCGCGTATACCGGTTGTTTAAATTACAATTCAAAAAGATTCATATAAATATGAATGCAAACTGCACGCATACACTATGTGTCAGTTGGCATATTATATTATTATGTATAACTATTATTATGATAAAATGTAACTCTTTTATACAGTTCGATAACCTTGTCTAAATATAACTGAAATAAAAGAGTTTTCATTTATTTGGTTTTGTTTTGTTTTTTTTTTGTTTTTGTTTTTGTCTTTTTTTTTATTACATTTGTATTTATTACAAATTTTTATTATTTTGCAGAGTAAATATGTATGTAAAATGCATAAATCTGCATTTTTAAAATCATGTTCACTAACAGACAGACATAGTTTTATTTAATTTTATTTCTATAGAAATGCATTTTCCTAGATTTACATGAACTTACATAGATGTATGCTTTAATGATTTTTATCTATTTGAATAATTTGTAAAAGCAAAAAAAGAAAAAAAAACAGTAGGAATTAAATAAACTAAAATCAAAACAGTTGAACAAATATAATCTCAGAAAAATTCGACAGAAATATTAAAGCAAAGGAAATATATTAAAAACAAATCAGGTCAAAGTTATGCTAAAAAAAAAATTTTTTTTTTTTTTTTTTTTTTTTTCATAAATAAAACATGATACAAAGATCATTGTACCGTCACCATATGCATACATACGTTCATAAAAAAAAAATATATATTTATAAGTTTTGAGTGTTCTATAAAATTATTATTTAAAAAAAAAAAAAAAAAAAAAAAAAATGCAAAAAGCCAAATAATATATTTTTCATTTAAAATAAAAAGAAGAAATTTTGTATATTATTAAAAAAAAGGTAAAATAGTTTGGGTAAAGGAAAAGGTTATCTAACAAAATGTAAATTCTTTTAAATTCTAGTTGCGCTCTAATGCTCCATAGATTTAATAACGAAGGTTTTTTTTGGGGTTTAACTAAATTTCTAATTTTTAAAATTATTGTCTAGTTTTTTTTTTTTTGTTTTTTTTTTTGTTTTGCTACAATAATAATTTTTTTGCAATTTGATTCTCCAACGATTTTTATACAATCCCTCGATTTCTTTGAAATTTGAATTTCTAATTGATTTATTGCATCATTGTATACCAAATATATTTTTCCGTATTTTGCATACAATTATTAAGTTTTTTTTTTCTTCTACGATTTGTATCAAAAGTTTTAAATTTCTACTAATAATTTAATTCTAATGTTGTTGGGATTTAAGATGATGATTAAACCCGTGATTATAATAAAATTAATTTGTTGAAATTAATAACAGAATCTAATAAAGAGAAATTAAATAAATGTGAAAACGAGAATTTGTTTTTTATATATTTTAGAAAAGAATCAAAATTATCTAGATTATTTATGTATTTATTGTTCTATTTAAAAAGAAAAAATGAAAATTATTACTTAATTCCTTAGCCACTTTTTCTATTTAGCTTTGGTTTATATGTAAACTGACTTACTGAATCTTTTAATTGATGTGAGCCAAATAAATAAATTAAAATTTTACCTGAAAAGGAAAAAGAAAAAAATATAATTAATATAAAAATAAATTTAGAAATTAAATTAAACAAAAAAAAAAGAAATAAAATTAAAAACAAAAGCGAATAACATACAATAATCAAAAGTTATAATTTATCGCTACAGTAATTTTTATTTCTTTTGCTGAATTTTAAATATTTTCAAATGAATCAAAGTTGTTTTCCCTTTTTTGTTTTGTATATAATTTCGCCTTTATTTTATATTAAATAATGAATATTTAATGATACGAATAAAAACAAATACACAAACTAAATGTATGCATTTTATGTACATATATACATATGCACATATCTATATATAGCATACTTATATATAACATATATGATTATGTGTGCAAAATACAAGATAGACGTAATAAGTAATAAAAGTGAAATTTATTTAATTTTAATTTCAAATTCATAATAAATTAACCATTTTTATATGATTTGCTAAAATTAATTTTACTCTTTTTTTTTTTTTAACATAATACGAATTTAAATTGAAAAGAAACAAAGACGAAAAAAAAAATGTCACCATGTCACAAATTCAAAGTTAAAAAATAAATTATATAAAAATTATACAAATTAATTTTTCTATTTTTATTTTCTCTTTTACTTTCTGTTTTTTTTTTTTTGTTTTTTTTTTCCTTGATCTTGAATATCCGATATCTTATCTTGTCATCATATTTAAACGAATCTTTGAAAAAAATAATCAATGGATTAAAGATGAAAAAAAAATGTGAATAAAAATATCTAAAAGTTGTAAGCAAATTTTTTTATAAAAGGATACTCGATATCGTATAAGTCATTTATATACAAACAAAATAATTATAATAAAAATAAATAAAATAATAATAATAATAACAACTTTTGATGACTTTAAAATAAAAAAAATTATACTAAAATTAATATAAAACGAAATCAAATCATTAAGAGAAAATAAAAGAAAAATTAATTAAAAATCAAAAAAAAATAATGTGGAGACTTGTATACTTGAAAGAGTAGCATTGATCAAGATCGTTTTAGGTGAATATCATGCTTTGTGAAATTTTTTGTTTATGGCAAATTCCGATGGCTTATATTCCACATACATACCACTAATACAATGTTTATACGGATGTGCACCCTAAATTAATGCCTGAATATTTTAGAACATATTAAAAAAAAAACATATTTGTATACAGGTTTAGGTAAGAATGTATATTCAAATTTGTTTGCAAAACTTTTCATTAAATGAAGGCGGTGGATTTATCAAACAAAAAACTAAAGAAAATAAAAAAAAATTATTATCTGGAAAAAATTGATAATTTGGTAGAATGACTTCTTCTGTTATTGTTTTTATTATTATATTATGTTAATATGTTTTTTTTTCAGTTAAATATTATTTAATTATTATGATTATGGCGATAGTCAATATTATGGAAAAAAAATTAAAGGAAACATTCAACAAAATATTTTTGTATGTTTATAATTCGATTTTCATATCAATATCAACATGAATTTTCTATAAATTTTATGTTGAACTTTTTTTCTTCAATACAAAAAAAAAAAATGACAAAATATTTTGATATTACAAGATATATTTTAAAATGGAACACGTAAAAATCTATCTACACGTAAAAATAATTAAATTTAAATTTAAAAAAATTTATATCACATTATTAACTTTTGAGAAAAATATAAATTAACGGTTCATTATCAAGAAAATATTTTTATTATTTTGTATTAAAAAAAAGATTTAAATCTTTTTAACTGGATATAATGAAAATATATAGCGATATATTATACCAAAGAAACAATTATTTTGTATACTTTAAGGTAAATGAACTAAATAATAAGTTTTTATTTATTATAAAACATCCCCCCAATATGATTTTGATTAAAGTGAGATTTCGATTTTCGATTTGCCCATATTAAATGTATTATTACATTTTTTCTTTTTCAATGGAATGTCGTTTTTTAAAATGTAAAATTCAATATAAAATATTGGATATTTGTCGTCATCATCATCATCATCATCATCATCATCGTGATCATCGTCATCATCATTATAATTTTTATCCTCACTGTAGTGCCATCATTATCGACATTATTATTGTCGTTTATATCGAAAATCTTTATGGTGGCAATTTGATATTATATATACACGTATGTACGTATTTGTATGTATATGTATGTATACGGATTCTTAATTTAGATACGAATATCATTATGTTTGTATGTATTAACAAGAACCGGAACTTAAAGCAAATCGAACTGTCCTGAATTATACTAAAATTAATTAAAGATCAAAAGATAATTGATTAGACCATCGATTAATATTCTGTTTTCATTTTATTTTGTATATATACATATATATATTCATTTTTTTTTTTCATTTAATCTACCAATATATGAAAATGTAACTATAAGGTGTAATGTACTCTACACACTCAGCATGTGCAAAACATATATTTTTTAGTAAATTTCAGATATTTAATTTAATGTGTATTCATCGTATGTGTATGTACATTTGTTGCATATAATTTGTAATTTAGCGTGGTTAGTTAGATGGTTGGTTGGTTGGTCATCATCAACTTAATACGATGATATTGAGTCTTCTTCATATTTACTGAAAATACATTATCTGCATATACAAAATGTTAAATTTATACTTGTATGTATGTATGTGCATTTTGTTATATTAATAATATGTAATGTACACATATGCAAGAATTTAACGCAAATATTCTTGGTTAATCATCATATACGGTCAAATGCACATAAAATGTGATCTGCTATTATTCGAAAAATGGGAGGTGAAGAAAACATATAAAACTCGTACGATAGATAGATTATATATAGCCATATGTAGTTTATGAGAATATATACATGCATATAGTATATACCTCATAAGTAAGTATGTATTTCTATATGCAATAATCTGCTGACGATCGATCGTGGTCTTCATTCAATATATGCACATAAAATAGTTAATTATGTGGTTGTAACTATATATAATAAACTTTTTACCGTCATTATCATCATCATGGTAGCATTTTTCATTTTCTTTTCATTAATTACATCCTTTTTGTGATGAATATGTAAAAATACACCTTCACTATCTGTATAATACAATCAAATTAAAATTCATATAATATATATGTACAAATAAGTACATACGGTATTTCTTTATTAAACGTACAACATTGAGGTAGTTACCTATTTAGTAACTACAAAATGAAAGAATTTTAAAAATAAAATACAATTTTTTTTTTATTTTTTGCTGTTCTATGAGGAATTTTGTATATATTTTCATTTTATCAAGTATTGCTTCTTATTTATTGCATGAAAATTTGTTTTAATTTCATTTTCCAATATACTAAGTTTTTGTTGTTTTCTAATTGTTACATCTTTTTGTATTGATTTTTATTTTTTGAATTAAAGAATTTAAGAATAATTTGTATTTTTCGATAACATTTTTAATGTTTACAAACTTAATAAAACAATATAAAAATAAATATAAATAAAATAAAATTTTGAAAAAATTTTCTAATGATTTTCTTGATAAAAAGGTAAGAAAATAAATCTTGAAATATATTTACAGCTGTTTTTCAGAAAAAAAAGTTATAGATTAACTTGAGAAATTTTTTTTTAAATTGAACAAAATGAATCATACATATTATATACATATGTACATGTGAATTAAAAATGTGAAAATTGTCTAGTAATAAAATTTAAAAGCTAACATCATAAAAACCATTGTCACCTAATTTAAAATTCCACTTGAAAAGTTAAAATTTTTTTTTGTATTTTTATTCTTATTTTTTCCAGCAGAAGACAAATATAATCGGTTTTTATTTTTTTTATTTTTAATATTTATGATTTCTTTCAACTCACTTTCACATTGAAAAAAAGAAATCTTGAAAAAAAGAATTAACATGTTGACGTATACATAAGCATATTAGACGATCTTAAAAAATAAAAAAATGAAAGAATTCTATAATGACAGAATTGGATTAACTAATTCAACATGTTAAAGATTTTTGTAAAATAAAATAAAAAAAAAAACGGCAAAAATCAAATTTAATATGATATCTTATAATAATTATATTTAAGTGTATTTTTGTAACCCACACATTTCGTTCTTTTTACCATGTTTAATATTAATACTGTATACATGAATTTAATGCACACGTATTATTCAGATATTTACATATTTAGATGAGTACATACTTTACGTATCTGAATGCCTATAGACATAGATATGAATACCTTCATTATATCGATAAATTTTTTTATTGGTTTCAAATATCACTTTTATAATTCAACAAATACACACTTCTCTTCTCATATGGTATGTACATACATACATCAATAGTAATAATAATAATAATAATAATAATAATAGTAATAAAAAAATAGAATAAAATGAAGCAACAGATCAAGAAGTATGTATATATGGTGCTTAACACCTGGTATCAATAATATAACAGATTGAAAAGAATTTTATTGACAAGCGATGTAAATCCTCTCATTCATCTTGTAATTCGTGCACAAACTTAATATGAAAATTTTTTTTTTAAAAAATGTATAAAAAAACAACCCAATTTATATTGAATAGTAGAAAAAACTTGAAATCATTTTACACATAAATAAATTTGTATGTAATGTACATATATCTGTATTTGGATCCATATACCCTATTTCTGTTCATGTCATTTTGTTTTTCTCCTTCAAATTTTTCATATATACATCCATAATTGACATTCAAATAAAATGAATGAATACACTTATATGAAGAGCTTCGTATTATTTATAAAAATGATTGAAAAAAAAAATCGGCTCTCATAATTTGATAATTATAACAGCCTTAAAAATAGAAAATTATATATGTACATATATTTCAGCTACAATAATTTAACTAACAAATAAAAACTAAAAATTTCGAATATTTTAAATATTTTTGTTCCCATCCAGCTTTTAAATATTCTGGAATATGTAATCGTAATGTAAATGAAGAAACACACAATTGAAGTGTAACAATACTTTTATATTTTTAAATTTTAATTTAAGATTTTTCCCGATGTTTTTTTTATAGTTCGAAAATTTTCTTTTATAGAATCCAAATAGTTTCTTAGATTTTAATTGTACTTCATTTTTTAGACATAAAACAGACACATACCAGTTATTACAAAAATCAATAAAAGATTTTGAAGAAAAAATGAAAGAAATCTAAGTATTTTTAGTTGTTTCTATTCGAATAATAATTTGATTATATCCTTTATTCATTCAAAATGGAAAATATTAAAGGAAAAAAATCCTACTTAAAATTAATAGAACATTATCATATGTATATGCTTTGATACAGAATGAATTATATAAAATATTATATTACGGTATGCACATATCTACACACAAAATTACAGTTTACAACACATAATTGAATGGCACTTCAAATTCATCCATAGATCATAAAAAATATCATATATCTGTTAGAAAATATTTTTTTTTCTTAGTTTTTAATTTATGTTTTTATTTTTATTTTTTTTCTTTTTGTACCAGAATTGGTTTTCTTAACGGATATATCATTTTCCAAAAATAAATAAATATATACAAGTGCATAATCCATAGATATGTAATATAAAAACTGAATCGAATATCTCAAGTTTTCTTTTAGTAATGTTGATTTCTAGTTTACTTTTCTCAGACCTTTCATACTGCATTTTTGAATTCCATGTATTTCTTGTTTTTTTTTTTTTTTAAATATTTTTGCTTTCATCATTCTCGAAATGCAACTGGCACAAATACAATATCCCATTCATATAATAATATATAAAAAGAAAAAATTAATCGCAGCAATAATAACAATAATGATAATATAATACTTCTCTAAGAAAATTTCTTTCATTACATACAAATGGATTATTATGCATTTGTACATAAATACATATGTAAAAATTATATACCTAATAATAAAATATATATTACATATGTACATATCGTCAAACTAACATTTGATACTTTTATATATGTACATATGTATATATGTATGTAAGTATGCATGTATGCCTTTGTATGAAAAAAGTTAGGTTTTTCTGAATGCATATTGAAAAGAAAACAAGACAAAATAAGTTCCTTAGCACGAAAACTGTAATGACTGCGTGGTGTGCAGATTATTGAGATTTATTTTATTTTTTTCATTTTATTTTATTTTAGAGGAAAATTCCATTTGAAATTTCATTTGATAGTTTACTACTTATAGTAGCCAGAATTCTAAAATAAAAAATATTTGTATATGTATGATGTAAATTAAAAGTTGGTATAAAAAGGATATAAAAGAGTTAACTAATAAATGTACATATGTGTTATATGTATGTGTGTGTGCAGCGAATTATAGTCTGCAAATAAATAAAAAGATGAAATAATAAAAAACAAAACAAAAAATAATAATAACATGATTCAATACCACATAAACTTGTTTTTTTGATGTTTCTTTAACATAGTATGTATACAGTACGAATGCATTATATCAACACTATACACATACTAAATTCAAAAGAGTTCGATTACAAAATTTAGTGCTACAATGATAAAAAACAATTACTTGCACATATTATTAAGTATATATATGATATATGAATGCGTGTGCAATAATATTTGATTGTACCATTATACATTTATAAATATTGTATTGTACAGAACCATGTATCTTCTTTGAATGATTTCTTCTATTTTGCAAAAAGGATTGATTAGACTCATAAAATCACCACGCAATCTCTTCAAAATTCAATTTACTACCATTTAACAGTTTTTTTTTCATAACATCAAATAAAATATTATACATATTCATATGAAAATGTTATACTACGTACAGTGTTGAATCTCGTACATATTTTAATGGATTTTATATGCATGATAAAATTTTTAAGTTAATAGTATGAAAATTCACACCTTTCAAAATGTACACGCAGTGATACAATATACTATAATAAATACCATTGACCATATTATACAAGTACATATGTGTATATATGTATGTATGTATGTTTTCACATTTATATATGACTGTAAATAAAATATAAATCCACGCAGTATACAAACATATCTATATGTATACTGAATAAATTCAATGAAATGTGTGATTTTGCAATTACTATATTTTATTACTTAACAATTATTATCGTTATTATTATTAAGTTATTAATTTGAAATAAATTTTTGTATACAAATTTCTTCAAGCATAAAATTCAGTTAACAGTTAAGACATGAAATAATCAAATAAAAATATTTTTTGTCTAGATATGTCTGTTTTTGAGTTTTTAAATGTAGTATTCACTTTTATTTTTGAGATCAAATGAAAGAAATTTTTTGTTTCAGATATTTTTACCATTACACAACTTTTAAATGAACTTCTAAAACTTTCAGTTTCTTATTTTTGAAATTGTAATGCCAAAATTTTTGATTTTTTAATTTTTAATCTTTTCAATGAAAACAAAAAATATATTATGTATTACTTTTGTGTAAAAAATTGAAACAGAATTTTTAAATAAAATAGAAATTTTATTACTACCGCAATTATCATATTTTTCATTAATGTACATACATACATATATGCAGACATTATACACATTATTCTTTTTGTATTTATTTGGTTTTGTTTTTAATTTTTTAATTTATAAAGGATCGTCGTTTATATTGAATAACTATTAATTCTTATCCATGCAAAATTGATTTTTAAATTGTACTTGTATTTACATATGTACATTTGTAATATAATTTCGCACATACATATGTAATATGCATTAAATACCAAGCAGCAATAACATCTACTTGCCTATAAATAAAGATACGTATACATAGGTACATATGTACGTGTACATTTAATTCTCAGTAATTAAATTGATCGTATTTTTTAGATTACAATCATAGTTTTCTAATTTTCAATTTCATTTGTTTCTTTTTTCTAAATGTATATACATATCTGCTTCCTTTAAACAAGTCACATGTATACATACAGAAACATACGAACATAATATATACACACATTAATATGTGTATTACACTGTATACGTACGTTTCCGTGCATACATACGTATTTTGTCAAATAGGATATTAAGACTAATATAAAACTCATTTACTTTTAAATTTATCTTCATTTTTTTTTTTTTTTTTTTTTTTCATTTATATTAATTTTTATACTAGCATTTTCATTGTTTCTTTTTTAGTTTTTTTAAGCTATTCAAAAAGTCATAAGATTTTTCTTAATTTTTTTAAATTTTTCATTTATTTCAATTTTATTACTTTTATGATTGCATTTAAGTAAATACAGATGTACGCACATAAAATTACATTTTTAAATAAAATAATGCGAACATGAGGAAAATTTATTTTACCCATTTTATATGTGAATTAAGTAAAGAAAATTTCAACTTGTACTTCTTAGTTCTTAGGCTAATGTATAGAAATATCTTGAATTCTTTTATATATAAAATATGAATAGTTTTATCTATTTATCTGTATGCATATAGACATGTACACACGTACACAATTCTGTATATACGAGTGTACATATACATATTTGATTTTATACATTAGTGTGTTCATGGTAAAAATATAAGAAAATGCAATGAGAAAAAACAAATGTACAGATATACATATAAACATATTTTCAATGAAAAAGTCTGGTTTTGCTAGTCACAACACAACATGATAATATTATACATATTTTTTTTTTTTTTTAAACTTATTTTATTCGTTGATATTTCAATGCTTAAGCGTACTTAATTTTTAATCAGTTTTTAAATTCAAGTTATAGGTAAAAATGCATCAGCTACATATGCATATGATATTACTTACATACATATACATACTCGTACATGTACTTTATAAAAATTATAATCAAGTGATGATAAAATAAACAAATAAAATATTAAAACTATACGCATAAAAAATCATTAAATACAAATGAAAAAAAAAAAAGGAAAAAGAAAAACACCTTAAAGATAAAGGCAAAAACAAAACCAAAAAGAATCACATACATGTTTGTGTATGCATAAAAAAATAAAATATTATAATGTAAAAAACTAATTTGACACAAAAACTAAAAAAAAAGTTAAAATTAGTAAATAAATAAATAATAAATAAGAATCATGAAACATACATATACACTTACACATGCATTCAGGAATTTTCTTATTGAATTGTAGATAGAGAACTTTTTCTTAAAATACTTACGTTAAGACTTTTTAAGTGTACATATTATATACATATACTATATATTGTACTGTATTTATAAATTTTACAAGATTATAAATTTTAAAAATAAATTCAAAAAAAGTAAAAAATTAAAAAAAAAAACAATTAAAAGATGAATAAATAAATAAACTGATGATACAAATGGAATATTATTGTATTTGGTACTGTATATAACGATGAAGATCAACTTAAAACATCTTTTAATAGAAGATTAAAATGCAATTTGATACTAACATAAACACAAATATTCAGTTCATTTTCATATGAATTGATTAACATAAATATAAACAAAATCATTACATATTGGTAGAGTATTAAATAAAAGCCGATTTTTTTCATATTAAAATGAAAGTAATGAAAACTTAAATATATTAATTTTTTTTTCAATTTTAAAGAAATGAAATTAAAGATGCTTTTGTTTTTATTAGACTTTAAATTCATGGTTTGTGTATATGGAGTCATTTTAAATTATATGTGAAAAGAATTAACAATAAAAGTAAACAAAAAATATTAAAATATTGAAATAAATAAATTTAAAATAAATACAATATAAAAATATGACTTAAAAAATATTTGCATTTACAATTAAATGTACCTGGTCAAAAAGTAACTGAATTTGAATTGGAATTTTTTTGCAAAAATTTTTTGTCTCCTTTTTATTTTTTTATCTCATCGTAATTAATTAATTAATTTACAAAAATATAAATCAAAATGTATATAAAAAATTTATATTTATTTTTAAAACTTGATAATTAAATTCAAAGAATTTCAGTTATTTTTCATTTCATTTTCATGTCATTGAAAACCCAGTCTTGTTTTTATTTATTTTTTTTTTTTTCTTTGTAAAAAAGGAGAAACCTGTCAACATCAAAGAAAAAATGAAAACAAAATAAAAATTCTTTCATCAGTATTAATTAAAAATGTACACATATAATGTATAATTAATATCAATAAATTGTATCATTTTTAGTTTTGTGGTTTTTAAACAGAAATTATTATGAAAAGAGTCATAATAATATTCAATGGAACTTTTCGATTCGTTGTTTTTGTTTCATTTGATCAAAAATTTTATGAAAGGTATTAATTAATAATTTAAACTAATTTTTAAATTTGAACTTATCTATTTTGAAGGTAAGTACCCATATAAGCAACATTAGGTTTACTAAATCTAGATTGATCTTCTGATTCATGTGTGTTTAAACATTTTTAACACACTGTATAAGTGTATAAATGTGTGTTTGTTATAAAGATTACGATTCTTTTTCATAAAATAAATATAATCTCCAGAAATTAAGTTTCTACATATATATTTTTTTTTTTTTAAATTGGCAAAATGACTAACTAAATTCCATTAAAATCTATTCGGATCACTCAAGTAATAGATTTTTAGATAGAGAGATTCATTTATTTAGTATATAGTAGGACCTTTACTTTTGGTGATATGTAGATGTGTAATATCCGTAACATATAAAGAAATGTATGTACATATAAGTACATCAGTTTCATGAAAAAAAAAAAAAAAACAAAAAATCGAAAAAAATACCACACCTTGACCTCGAAGTTTGAAAAGAAATTTGAAGTAATGAAACTAAAACCAAATATATTGGTGCATATTGCACGTTACAATATAATATGCATGTTAAAAAAAAATCAAAATTCCCACACAATGTTTAATATTAATTTAATTTGTTTTCAATAATACCACACTCTTTATCTATAATTTACGCCTTTGTATTTTGCATATGTACAAGGTGTTCCTGAGTAAGTGCCCCATTTTCTCAAAACTCTTAAAAGAAAAACATGACACAAAACTTCAAATATTTCAGAATAATAATGTCTCATAATATTTGTGTTTTTTTCTTGGACTATAAAATGATGTTTTATTTCAAATAGTTTGAATTGTAATATTTCTGGGACAACCTGTGCATGTACTGTACTGATTTAAGTACGTATGTAGTTACGGTAGTACTTATATAGCAACTAGATATTTTGAATGTTAAAAAAACCCCTTCATAAGAAATCATATAAGTTTCTTTAGTACATAAAACCTTCAACTTGTTTCCCATTGCCATCATTCTGTTTTTTTACCAAGTGAAATCAAAGCACTTACATGTATTAAAACTGTGCGGAATTAAGTAATTCGAATTTCGATAATTATGTTTGTACTTGTACACAGGGTGTCTTAGAATTAATATTTTAGATCCATTCATAATTACAATATTTTTCCTTTTTGTTTTTGTAATGGCCGTTAGTAAATTATGAAGTAATTTTTGTTTACAAGTAAGTAGTTCATGTGTATTAAAAATTATAATTACATGTACATTATTCGAATAATTGATTATATAAATTGCTTTTATGAAAGTATTCTAGAGTATTTTCCTTAGTTTTTATACTGATGACAGAAAATTGAGTATATGTATGTCCTCACATGTCTTGGATAAAATTAAAGCATAAAAATAAAAGTGAAATGAAATCCTTAATTGACTTTATTTAATTCATATGACGAGAGGAGTATTGATGTTTTATAGTCACATACTATTATGCATCATGTTATTTTTCAAATGAGAAAATTGTCAACACACATATGTATATGTCGTCATAATAAAATATTAGTTCATAAACAGAAATAAATTAAAAATAAAAAAAAAAAACAAATAAATAAATAAATGTAAAGATTTAAAACATAAAAAGTTCTTATTATTTATTATTCGATATGATGGTAATTATGATGCGTTCTGCTTTAATAAATCGAGACAGTTTCGGATGAAATTACAAATTGTAACAAACATTTTATATACATACATCAATTGAAATAGTTCTTTTTTTTTTGTAAAATACTATATTGTAATAATGCAGGTTGCTTTATTAATGTAAGTATAAATTAAATAGTTGTGTATATTGGTTGTCTTTTTGTACTATAAATGGATATCATAATACCACGTAATGTATACGAATATCCATTTTCTGCTATATGTTTGTACGTACATATATACATAATTTAATTACAAGATAAAACAATATAAAAGTTTTATTATATTTCTTGACTTGAAAGCAATCTTTCTTTACGTTTATTTATATATTTAAAATTTTTTTTTTATTTATTTATTTTTTTTTTTTGTTATTTTTATATCTCTTTATTT
The DNA here is from genome assembly GCA_963971155.1 of Anthrax anthrax. Taxonomy (NCBI): domain Eukaryota; kingdom Metazoa; phylum Arthropoda; class Insecta; order Diptera; family Bombyliidae; genus Anthrax; species Anthrax anthrax. The sequence goes on from OZ020119.1 coordinate 29,377,223, forward strand.
GTCATGAATTTATTTAATTTTATTTCGAATGTTCAATGTTATAAAATAAAATCTTTGTATGTTACGTATTGTACAATTCTCGTATTTCATATTTTTTAATGTGATGAACGTATGTAAATGTAACATGTTTTATTTAAACCGCACATCAATGACAATGTCTGACGTTTAATTTAATGGTGCATCGATGATACCTGATTGTTGTATGCATATTGCATTGTATATAAAAAATTATAATAAACACAAATACAAAAAAAAAAAAAAAAAAACAAAAAAAATCTTTTTTTGAATCGAAGTTTTTCGATAAGCTATAATTATTACTAAGATTTCAGTGGTGATGTTGGTGATGATATTCTGCACATTTTAATATTCAGATATTTTCCAATAATCTGAATGCAATTGAATAACAGTTGAATTAAATCAGCAGTGGGCATGTACCCAGATATTTAAGTTACGATGGAATAAAATAATATCAATTTTCTGTAATTTATTTCTATTTTTCAATTTCAATAATAATTTACTGCATTAAAAAAGTAAATACTTGAAACAAACCGAAACAATCACATCTTATTTAGCAAATTTTGGAACAAAGATAAAAATAATAAAACAAAAAATCACTCAACTCAAATTACATACAAAAAACATACATAACATATAAATGTTTACAGTTAATTTAATAATTTTTATTTACACATACTCGTACATATGTATATATTTATGTACATATTTACCTTGAGCTAAGAAAAAATACCTAATAATTTTTAAAGTTATTAGACTTATTCTCCGGTGTGTTATTATCTATAATAATTTTTATGAATCTATCGTTTGGTATCATATAGTCTTTCTTGGTTTTTATATTTCCTTTAATTATTTTTATTTTATTTATTTTATTATTTTTTATTTTTTATTATTATTTCTTTTTATTGTTGTTGATGGCCACAAGAAAACTACAAAACAACCGAATGGTCATTCCGACAAATACAACAACATGCTTATGTGTACGTATGTATTTACAATTGCTGAAATTTGCACATCATATTCGATGTTTGTTTTGACTTTTGAACAGATTTCTAGATCTAAATTCTAAATTTAGATTTGATAGAGTATACATTTATAGAATTTTTATATTCATTTATTTTAAAGTAAGAAAGTTTTTATTATATTGTACAAAATTTTAAATCATTATTGTTAAAGAACAAAAATAAAAGATTTTTCTTTTAAATTTATTTAATTTTAAACTGTCGGTATAGTTTATACCTTTTGAATCTATCCCAGAAGATCTATGATATACTTGTTTGTTATGTTGCTTACGTTAAACAACAATTGATTTTGGAATAGAATTGAGTTTTAAATTGAAACCACAGGTAAAAGGAGCAAAATTATCAACAGAAAAAAAAAAACGAACAAAGCCATATCAAGCAGTAACATATTTTAAAAAAAAGGAATCTTTTGTTCAGTTTTAAATAGCAGTAACCAAAATAAAAAAATAAAAAATAAAAAAAAATCGAAAAATCAGAAAACAAGAAAAAACAAATAGGTACATAAATTCAATTCAAAAATATTACAAAAATAAAAAAAGGAAAAAAATGACCTCGTGCTGATTATTTCTTGCATTTCTTAATTTGGTACTTAAAACATGTTTTCTAATAAAATTCTTAAAATAAAGAATTTTAGTTGATTTTCCTTGCGAAAACAATTAAAATCCTTTTTTACTTAAATAACTATAGATACGCAATTACTTTATATTTTAACCATTTCTACAATTATTTTAATTATAAACAATTATTCAGTATTTAAATGTCCAAATTTTGAAGTCCCAAAATTTATACAAATACTCTCTGTATGTATTTGAAAAAAAAATTTGGTCATGCTTGATAAAATACATTTGTCTTATCAATTCCAATCAAAACTTAAGTTCATTTTACGTTATTCTCATTTCATTTTATTATTTATTTATTTTATTTTATTTTATCTTTTTTTTTTTCGTTCAAAAATCTTAATCTAAATTAAACAAAAAAAAAAAAAAAAAAACAAAAACGAATGATATGATAAATAAACAAATAAATAAATTAATATGTAAAACTAAAAACAAGAAAAACTATTTTAATTATAAAGTTTTTCTATATTTAACTGTAGGCTGTATAATATAGTATTTTGAAAATTGACTCATCACAAAAAGATACTTGAGTAAAAAATAACAACAACAAAAAACTTAAAATGAAAATTCATAATTTGTGTTATGTAAATTAAAAAACAAAAAAAAAAGGTTAATATTGTAACATATAAATATAGAAAACAAATCTCATGTCCACGCATGTTATTTACTCGCCAATCCAATATGAATGATATACATACACTATATGCACATGTTACACGTTACATGTTACATTAGATAGACAGATAGATACACGTATACAGACAATACATATTATGTAGGCATATTCCTTTATCCACTGAAGGTGGTAATCGATCTATGTATCTATTCTCATTTTTTTTTCTTATACTTAGTTTTAACATTGCAAGAATTTTTGATATGAAATCTAAAAACATGACTAATTTAGAAAAAAAAAAAATCTTTTTTTTTTCTTTGTTTAAAAAGTTGTCATTTCTCATCTGTTCACATGTAAAGTTATCAAACAAAAATAACAGTTTGTGACATTTTGTCATTAATTAAAGAGAACAAAAATAAAATAAAATGAGAAAAACAAAAACACAAATATTATAGTAAAGAAAATGCATTCACAGATAAAAATACCTACCTATGATAAAGTTTATATGTGGTTGTAACCTATGTGAATACATTTAGGCATAAGCAAATAAATGAAAAGCACCACAACAACAATAAAAAAATTAAAAAAAAGTTTTAATAAATTTAATCAAGGGAATTAAGAAACTAAGAATATAAAAACAAAGGAAAAAAAATTATTTAAATAACATCAGAATAAGCACTGATGAAATTTATAGAAAACAACAACAACAACAAAATAAACAACAGCGAACTAAAATTACACACATCAGAATGTAATACTACACACATTATTCAAAAACAAAAAAAAATTAAAAATTAAAAAAAAAATCATATTAAGAAAATAACAAACAAAATAATAAGAAAAAGATAATCAGATTTGTCTCATGTTCATTTCATTTTAAATCATCAATAATTTCAAAAAAAAAAGTACGGACATATGATGCTTACAAAAAAAAAAGTTAACTATAAAATAAGAATGAAACAAAACGAACTTACTCGTATACCCAGTCTTCCTAATAGTGTTAAGAATTTTTCTGTATTTCTTTTGCTGTACATACATACATCTCTTATGTATATCTTATAATCCAATCTTATGCAATTGTTTTTTTTTTTTTAAATTTTTTATTTTTTCTTAAGTTGTACGTAAAGTGGAATTTGATGTTTAAAAAACAAAAATAAGTAAAAAAAAAATGAACAATAACTTGAATTCAGTTAACTTTGATGTAATATTTATACTACATTCATATCTGAATTATAAAAGATTCATCATTAAGTTCAACTATTTGTGTATAATCCATGACACTGAGTAAAATAACACCTTTGAATAGCTGTCATTAAAAAATACCATCATACACATGGGTATATTTCTATATGTACACATGAATGTGTGCATGCATGTACATATATGCGTGAAAATATTTTGTTTTTTAAATTAAACTCATTTTAAATTTTCCATTTTACAAAATTACTTTAAAAGTACATACTGAGTAAATATCACATTTTTTTTTGCTTTTGAGAGAATATAAATGAAACACAAATACATATCTAGGTTTATCATAAAGAAAAATTGTTCGTCTCATTTTATGTTAAAAACGTAAAGAAAACAAGGAAAATAATTAAAATGACATCAATTAAATTTGAAAACAAAATAGTTTTTTTTTTTTTGCTTTTTAGCCAAAAATAAAAGAAAACAAAAATATTGATGAAAAATACATAAAATAGAAATCATTCCAAATGCATGCGTATACACAAAATAAGAGAAAGAAAATGTTAGATTTATTCGATTGGATCAACTTTAATAATGTACAATAATTACATTGTCATGTATAAAGATGTTATCATAATGTGAACAAATTTTTCTTTTTTTTTCTTTTTAAACAATAACGATGATAATGCTGGTGATCACAATTGATTCTTTTTAACTTTTCATCATTTTTGAAAATTAATTTAACATGAATAACAAATTTTTCATATTAAAGTCCCCATATTAAAGTCGAAAATTACTATTATTAGTAATAATCTTTCATATCACATAAAAAATTTTTTGAATCAGAACAAAACCTATAGTTAAAAGTACAAAGAAAAAAAAATATACAAGGAAATAGTGGGATCTAAAAAAGTCTAAAACATATAGAAAACTTTTTAATATAGCACACACATTTCATTATTCATTTGCATAACATAAAAATCCACCTTAACCTATAACTTTATAGTAACTAATCGAACATTTTCAAACTATCTTTTTATATTATTATTAACCTATAGAAAAATCAAATTTTCTTTCTTTTTTTTTTTTTTTTAATCATTTTCATATTGAAATTTTGTTTTGAATTCATTAACCTAATATTAATGCATGATAATCATTTTTGTGCTCTATACCAAACATGAAAAAATGTTTGTTGAATTTCAGTTTTTAAAATTTTTGGTTAACAAAAAACATACATACATGTAACCCAAACTTTTTTTTTCTCTTTTTTTTTTTTTTTTTTTTTTACCTAATATGTGAACATTCTTATACATTTTCTTCTTATACCAAATTAAAAAAATAAAAAACAAAAGATCAAAACATTTTTTGGAAATTATTTTTGTATATCGAAAAATTATAAAGACAAAAACAAGAATTAAAAAAAAAAAGAAATTAAAAAATATAAAAAATATTCATTCTGAGATCATTTGTATTCAAATTGAGACCACACAAATATTGAAAATGACATTATTTTTTTTTTCTGAAATACAAAAGAAGAAGAAAAATAAAATTATCAAAAATATAAAAAATAAATAAATAAATAAATGAAGAAAAAAACAAAACAAACGATAATCACCAAAAATCGAATATTTTTAAGATTTTTAGATAATATTATTTTTTTAAATAAGAAAAATTTATTTAAAAAATATTTGAATAACTTTTAAATTTAGTAAATTGAAAAATGTAATTTCGTTATAATGTAAAATGTTCATATGCACTTTGGTATTATTATTAAATTTATGAAACAAAAAAAAAATATTTTAATGAATAATGCAACAAAATATTATTAAACAAAAGTCAATTTAAAGGATATTCAAAAATTTAGAAAATAAAATCAAAGTATGTAGTTTTTCTCATTGATTATTTTCATGTAATATATTGTACATTTTTCAGAAATCAAAAAATCTTAATAAAATCTTTACGAAAAAAAATATTTAAAGAAAAAAAAAAGCGAAAATCGCGAATTAGTAATGAAAATAAATTCTAATAGAGAAAGAAAAATGAGGAATTCAAATGATCTAACTTATGATTAGGTGATTTTATGTATTTATACATGTACAAACAAATTGAAAAAATTTCTTTTTTTTTTTTTTTATATGACTACACGTTGCTACTTTTTGGTTTACTAAATCCTTTTTTTTTTTTTGATATTTTTTATTTAATTCTGTTTTATCACAATTTGATGTATGATAATACATAGGGACCATATAAAAAATGTTGTCCTCAACAAATAGGAAAACGAAACTAAACAACAGAAAAAACAAGTAAAATAAAGTAAAAAAGAAATTAAAATAAAACTGAGAATTTATGTTAAATATCTGATAAATCAGATAAGGAAATACATAGTATTTTCGTTTTATTCTTCTTCGTTTTCATATGTTTACGAGGTGGTTTACAGGTATATTCGAAAACTTGCAAAAGTAAATATTAAAACATAAAATACAAAAAATAAAAAAAAACGATTTTTTTGCATTCACAGCAAGCAATAAGGATCTCTTGCTATGTATATAGTTTTCTACTTGAATATTTGAAAATATTCGCGGGTATATAAGCAACTGACAATATATTTATTCTCTAACTGCTTTTTTTCTTGTAAATATATAAACCTAATATAAACAAGAAACAAAATAACAAAAAAATCACAAGCAAAATGTCCATTTTCAATAAGAGAATTAGTAAAGAAACGTCTGAATCAAATGAAAATCAAAGAACTAAACCAGCAAGGAGTCAAACAAAATCATTGATTTTTTTCATTCTTCTGTTGTCTCTTTTTTATTTTTCTTCTTATACTATGTAGTTTTAGTAGATGTTTTTGAAAATTAAAAGAAAAAACAAAAAACTACCAAAATGTCGTATATATGCAACTATAATGCACGCCATATATAAAAATTGTCACGAAAAACGAGCCATATCTTATGTACATACGAAAAATATCTATACTGGATGTGTATACATACAAACACATATATTCTACATTACGTACTTCATATCCCCATATCCCATAAGAATTAACATTTAAATATCAATGTATACGCCGTAGTGTTCAGTAGTTTTATGAAAACTTGAAGATTTCGATTACCATTTTTTTTAATATATTTCTTTATTGTACATAAACGAAACTTAAAGTAATGTGCAAAATGATTGTACTGGACTATACAAAATATCTATAAAAAAGCAAACTATTAAATTCATATGCATATACCATATAGTAATAAAGAAAAATTTAGATAAATATTTTTGCCTCTGATGAGAACAAAACGTTTACACAAAATGTAAATGTTAACAACAAATAATAGCAACATAAACATTTTCAATTGATTTTTTCTACTTTGTTTTTTATATTTTTTTTTTGGTTTCGATATCTGATTTTAATGAATTTTAAAAAGACATTGATTCTAGGAAATTGCTTGTTAGTATTTAATATTTAATTTTTCTTCTAGTTTTCTTTTTTTTGCATTTTCTTCTGTTTTATGTTTTTCAACAAGTTTTTGCCAAGGTTAAGATTATTTGAAAAAATAAAAATTTAAATGCTATGAAAAGGGTTTTTGCATGCATCACTCGATTGCACGGAACGTTATGGCCAAAATTGTATAAATCAATAATAATCGAATAATATGGTTTTGAATAACACGATACCAGTTAATTGTATTATTCCAGAGATGTTTGAATTTTAATACAGAAATTTTACATTACTGTGTAATAATTTTTAAAAATTTTTTAATTACATATTGATTGTATAAATCACAAAGAAAAAGCAAAAATCGTATAAATAAAAAGTTTGATCTCATTAACCTGAAAAAAATTTATTACATCTGTATCATGCACAAATCGATTTCGTCACAGGAATTTTATTGGTTATTTTTTTTTTTTTTATAGACGTTAATTAATAATAATTAATTGAGATAATTTATTACTTGACTAATAAACTGAATAACCTTTCTGAAATAGTCCTTCTAAAAAATATTTATTTATAATATATGTAGTGAAAAATGTTCACATGGAAAAATACGAAGATAAACATGTTCGGATTTACATTTCTCACAAAATTTTACCCAATATTTTAATTTCTCTTTTATTCAGATAAGTATATGTATGTACATTCGTAATCAAGTACACATGCTGTATAAAAAAAATTTTTCTTCTTACGAGTATATTTTGATTATCAAATAAACACATGTATACATTAAAAAGGTCAAAATGTTAATTACGTATAAATAAACAAAAATAATATGAATAATAAATTAATTTAATTAATTGATTTTTTTCCTTCAACGTTCTCGTTTTTCTGTTTTTTCCCTCATTTTTTAAATCTTAATACACTCACAATTATATTTCCACTTAATTAGGGATACTTTTATTTTTATTTATTTACTATTTTTTTTTTTTTTTTTTTAATTCAAATAAATCTGCACATATTTCTATTTATCAATGTATAATGTATATTATTACACCGTTACAATAATATTAATTTAACATATTAAATTTAAATACTTTCAGATTTTATCTATATAAAAAATAATAAATAATATTTTTTGATCATATTTAAATCTGTACTTAAATATATTTTTCAATTAATTAAAAATGAATTCATTGATTCCATGGATATTATAAAATTATTTAAGGTAAAATAAAATAAAATATAAAATTGCATGAAACAATGTATGTATATAATATATGATTGTAATATCATACATAAATAAATACCGAATTATAAATGCATGAGAAAAAACAAAAACGACAACAACAACCAAAAAAAAAATGTTACCTTTAAGAAAAGCAAAAGAAGAAAAAAACACATGTTAAAAAGATATATTTAAAAACCCACAGAGATATCTCGTCACATTATCATAACTCATATTTAACAATTTTGTATGATATTTTTTTTTTTTTTACAAATTCAGCTTCATCACAGCAATTGATCAAAAATTTCATACATATTGCTACACACGAACATATGAATGGAAATAATAATATGTTTGTACTAGCTAGCATGAATATACACATGTATTAAATGTATAATGCTTATTTACGAGCAAGTATTTCTTGTATGAAACACTGGATATTTTCTTTTTAATATTAAATTTATGATCTAAAAAAAAAAAAAAAAAAAAAAAAAAATAAACCACTAAGGTTAACCAATAAACGAATGAAATACACATTTGATACAATTGTTATGCATTTTTGCATTTATACATTTGTATGTACGTATGTTCAATTGCAATACAATACAAAACAACAAAAACTGAATAAAATAAACAAAATTTCTTTTACTTATTCACATATCATTTTTTGATTTTTGTATTCATAAAAAACCAATAACAAAAATTATTGTTGTCCATTTATTTTTGATCATTCGTTTTTGTTGTTTTTTTTTATTTATTTTAAAATTTAAAAAGTGCAAAAACTCTAACCTTTTTCCATGTTTTTTTTTTTTTTTTGTACAATTACTTAAACATTAAACTTCTTAACTTTAAATTTATCTATCAAAATAAATATATACATGTGAATGTTAACTGTATGTACATACATATGAATGACACAAAAAAGAAAGCCAAATTTTGAAAAAGAAATGAAAAACAGAAAAACGAAATTTCTCTGGTATCTGTTTTTCATTTTTAATGCGAGTCTTATGATTTAGATCCTTTAAAGTAAAAATCATGTAAATATTAAAACATAAAAAACAACCTCAAATTTAAGAAGATGAACAGATTGATGTATTAACACTATCATGAATGTGTTTGTATCATAAATACACATCTACTTCATATGAGAAGGCATATATGTACATATGTATGTACATATATAAGTACAAAAATAATACAAATAATTTTTTAAAAAATTTTTCTTATTTTTTTGCATTATTCATACATATATGTACGTGTATCTTCTCATATATCTCTTATGCTAAATCCAATTATTTATTTGGCATTTTTCTTAGTGAGTTAAAAGCAGTCAAAGACTAACAAGATTAATATATATTAAAAAAAAAAAAAAGAATAATTGCACATACAATATATGTATTATTCGTTTTTCTCGTTTAATATTTAAAAAATGAAAAATAAAATAAAATATAAATTACAAAAACTAAAATGAAAATAAAATTTTGTCAGAAGGATTTACTTGTAAGGACTTACTTGTAAATTGATTTAAAAAGAAGAAACAATAAAAATTTAACAAAATTAAATAAAAATAAAGATAAATTCAAAAAAGCGATAAAAACGATACTACAAAAATAACATAAGAAAAACAAAAAAAAAATTTTTTTTTTTGGAATACGTATGTATATCAATAGAGAACTTAAAATCCACGAACCATCATCATCATTGTTGTCGTCGTATAGTAACTTTCTGCAAACTAAAAATGAAAAACACATACAAATTATATTATCCACAATGATGTATAACGTACATATACGTACATATTTATTTGATATTTATGTCTATATATACAAGTTTATTTGTGTATTAAATTAAATTAAAAAAAAGTTACAGAAGAATTTTACGATTCTCTTGGCAAAAAAGAAAAAAAAACTCAAACTCGAACGAAATGAAATTTTTATTAAGTTTTTGCATTTATTTTCTCTTCTTTTATTCACTTTTTATACGTATGTATATCTGAAATGTTCTCTGTTTTTATTTTTGTTTTTTTTTCTTTTGATCTTATTTGTACCATTCTTACATGTATATGTGAATTTATTTTTTTTTCCTTTTAACGACTTATAAGTGTGTATAAAATATATATTTATAAAAATCAAATATACGAGCACATGTACATTTTTATAGCAAACGAAGGCCAGGATTTCAAATTATTTTTGCTGCTAAACTGCTCGTATTTCTGTTAACTATGTAGTATGTATACACAAAACTTCCTTCGTATTAATAATAATGTATGTGTTTGATTTTAAGATTTTCATTACAAAAACATTTTTTTATTCCTTTTTGATATATCGAAAGTTATTTGGTAATATCTTTTCTTTATTTCTTCTTCTTTTTCTTCTTTCCGTTTTTGTTTTCTTTTCAATTTTCACAAAAGTAAAAACAACAATTGTAACAGTGAAATAAAAAATACGAACATTTTTATAAATTTTACTGCAATTTTGTATACATAAATATATAAAAGTCTGCATGGTCTGCATGTAATTCCAATGGAATGAATCGTTTTATTCCTACAGAAACAAGTCTATAAATATGCTTGTATACATACATATAATTATATGTATGAATACATGTAACATTTATACTTATGTGAACATGTAGTGCATTGACCGGCTATTTTTCACATATATGCCTGAAATGCATTTTTGACACTTTCACAATTTTTTTTTCGAAAAATCTTTTCCAATTTCAAATATGCATACTTTTTTATAAAAACCAAAATGTGTATACATACATGTCCATATGTAAGTACTTACATTTGTACAATACATATAATATATTTTTGTGCGTGAATACGCATAAATGTAAATACTTCGACATACAAACGTATAATTACATGCTACATATTTGTTAATTTTTTTTTTACTAGTTAATCTTGTTTTTGTTTATGATTTTATTTGGAAAAGGAAAAAATGTTAAATTTTTATTTTCCAAAAAAGAAATGAAACAATTATATACATACATATGTACATTTTTTTGAGCTAGAATATTTGTTCAACAGTCTATACGGAAAAAAATCAGAAAGCGTTTAAATCGTTTAAACGGAATTTCTATTTTATAAAACTGTTAATAAAAATGTTCCAAAAATATTGATTACATTTATTCATATCGTGATTTCTGGAAATTTTTTTTTTTTCAAATTTTTATTTAAAAAAATACAATTTGAAAAAAAAAAAATGGAACTTCGAATTTTTCAATAACAGTTATAGTAAGGACTTTATCAAGGAAAGAAATAAAAAATTTGATACATACATACATACATATGTATGTAAGTAGGTATGTACATAGTACGTACGTTTGAACATATTCATATGTTGATTTCAAATTAAAAAAAAAGAAAAATTGAAATTTTTGAAAACTTTCACGCAAAAATCATCTTATCCACATATGAACCCGTGCATATGTACATACGTTTGTATGTATGGTACATAAGTACATAAATATTTACAATTATAAAAATATTTATATGCATGTATGAATTTTAATCACGCACACTTTGTTCATACTGTCACAACATGACTGTAACACGATTAAATTTCAAACAAAAACAAAATATTTTCTTGTAATTTATGTTACAATTAATCATATCCAATCGAGTGATAAAACTAATAAAATTTAATTTATAAAAAAAAAAAAAATATTCATCAAAAAGATTAAAAACTTAAAAGAACATGAAACGAAAAAAAGAAATTAAAAAACTAAAAATCAAAAAACAAAACTTAAAACATGACCAAAATCAATTTAAATCCAGTAATTCTAAAAGCAATTTCAAATTTAAAAAAATTATAGCACAATAAAATTCATTTAATTTCGTTTTTTATAAAAACAAAATACGACAGAAAATTTTTTCTACTTTATTTATTTTTATTTTGAATTTAATTTGTTTTAATTACAATTTATTTTTTTCTGCATTTAATTTTTTCATTTTTATTTTTTATTTGGCTTTTAATTCAGTTCTTTTTTTTTGTGTATAATTTATATTTGCATGTCAATATGCAGTGTATACTGTAAAATGTGTGTATGTAATACTTTCTACATACATATGTATGTACATATAAATAAAAGCAAAAAATGCAAATATACGTAATTTAAATAAGTATATATACATATATGCATGTGTGTATGACCACATATATTTCTATATGTACAAATGTACCACATATTTACATACACATGCATTTTACGTGACATCGAAAACCTCTATAAAATCTTTACAGTAAATATTTTTTTTGTATTTCCTTTTCTGATTTGTTTTTTCATTCCTTTTTGTTTTTTGTATATAGACCTGGTCAAACTTGCGCATTTGCTCTTAGAGCCAAAACATCTTCAAAACTAAAAAAGAAAAACATACAAAAATACAACACATATTTTTTTGATCATCATCATCATCATCATCGTTTTAAAAGAAAAATAAGCTTGGTTAGATGATTTTTGGGTTACATTTTCATACGTCCGTATGTAATATATGATATGGTTAATTGTACATGTACAAACATTCTTAACTACATATATACACATTTGTATATATGTAGTTTAAACAAATTTACCTTTATAAGTTTAAAGTTTATTACATTCATATCTATAGGAGGAGGTAAAAGTTTATTTGTCTCACGCTAAATTTAAAAAAAAAAATATTGTGCACATGTTTTATTAAGTGGAAAAATATCACATTTCAATGATTTATTTTTTTTTTTTTTTTTACATCAACTTAAGTTAAAACTTAAATCTGTATTTTTTTTAAATTAAAAAAAAAAAAAAAAACGAAAAAAATATATTAAAAAATAAAATAAAACTAATTTGCTTTTTAACATTTAAACCAGAATAAATTTAAGAAAAAAAAAAGTAGAACAAAAAATTTACAAATTCAGGTCCTTAAAATTATAGAAAAATCAAATAAAAAACAAATATATATAATTCTGTGCAATGTATACATGTGTGTAGTACATATGAATACATATGTAACAATTCTTCGAAAACGAAAAACCAAACAAAAAAAGGAAAAGAAAAGTAAAAATTTGTTACAGATACTCAGCTTGATCGGTTTAGATAAAAGAAATGAAAATATTCCAAATTTATTTATGATTAACAAAATTCAACAATCTTCAAAGAATTTTTGAATATATTCATGTATTTGTATACGACGTATATATACATACATTGGTATTCGTTTATCATATAAATATTACTATATATTACATGATTTTTAAATTAAATTACTTATTGTTATTTTTTATTCTTAATTTAGTTATCTATTGTCTTCGAGGTTTTAATAATTTTAAAACGAAAATAATATTAAATGTTTATGTTTTTTTTTTTGGATACATATACATAAGTATCGCCATAAAGAGCTGTATATTATAAATCATATTTTGATTATCCGTACATACAACAATACACGTATATATTCGAATAGTATCGGTAAAATAAATGATAGCATGCTATGTAGATATTTAACTGATGCACGCATATTTAACTTTGATTACAATTTATTGAAGAATTTTTGTCTCATGTACATATACTCATATTCTTTTGAAATGAACATACGTCCAGCTAAAAATGGACATTAACACATGCATGAATGTATGTACATCATAAAAAAAACATACAACATAAACATATGAATGTACGAACAAAATATTTAGATGTTTGGATCAAATGTACTAAATCGTATTAACTTAAATTTATGTACATTTACCAAAATAATGTTACATCAATTATTATTTTAGGTAATCTCTGTAATATCTCGAGGTCAAAATAGCTAACATACATACATACATGTGTACATACATTTGTAATTTATTTTGTATTTTAACTTTAACATGTTTTATTTTTATTTTTAAAACTAACAATAATCAACAAAAATCCATTATCTTCATTATATTATTTTTCTAACGGTTTATTAACATTAATTTTTTTTACCACTTTTACAATTTCTTTTATGTTTTTTTTTTATTTATTTATTGTTAAATCAAAAATTTTTAAGATGAAAACAAAACAAAAAAAAAAAAATATAAATAAAATTCACAAACATAACAACAAAACATTAAGAAAAACAAAATGAAAAAAAAAAAAATTACTTAATAAAACAAAATGTATCATCGAACATAAAAATTAAATTTTTTTAAAATTTACTTCATAAAGAAAATAAAAAAGAGTACTTTTATTGTATACACTTGCTCTCGTGTTACAATAAAATATACATGAAAATATTTTGTTTTGGTCAAAAAAGAAAGAACTGAAAATTTTGATTTTTTTTTTTCTTCCTCTCAAATCTTAATGTTTACGTACATGTATGATGGGTATTTGCTTGCATAATTATCTCTTTGTAGATAATTAAGAACAAAAATTGTAATTAAAAAATTATAAAATGAAAGAAGAACATAAAATTTTATTTACATTCAAGCTGTGTGTACACCCAAAATGACCTTTAAAAAAATACAATTAAAAAAAATCTAAGAAAACAGATTAAAATGTACTTAATTCAGAAATAATTATAAATTAAAAGTTTGTGTTGTTAAAAAAAATTTTTTAAGGAACCGTAATAACCTTTTAATTCGCACTACAGTTACAGTTTAAATTAAAACTTTTGATTTTGGTTAACATCAAACCAATACTAAAAATATTTAATTGGTTTAATTAACGAGTAATTAAGCTCTTTGCAAGCAGTTCAAAAAAAAATTTTTTTTTTCTATTATGATTTTATCATATTTTATAAGTAGGGCAAAAAATATCAATGTACCAAATATTGTTGCAAAAACTTTTTCAAATTAAATAGATTTTATCCCATGATTTTTAACTAATTTTAAATAAACTTAATTTAATTTATAGTAAAACAATTATTTTCACTGTCATTTACATTTAAAATTTATTAAAATACAACTTATCAAAATCAATTTTTATAAAAAAAAAAAAAGAATTTATATAAATAACAGAAAAATAAATTTGTTTAAATATAAATCTTGTTTAAAATGATATCGCATGCATGTATACTGTGTGATATGCAAATGCATTTCAAATGCATTACATGTAAAATATAAAACTGCATTAACTAGTTTTAGTTCCGTTGTCAAAATTACATAACAATCGCTATATTTTCTTTATAAATGATAATGTACTCGTAAACGAATACTTGAATAATCGAATGAATTTAGTTTTATAAGCTTATATGCAATGGTATATTCATGTACATTACAATATATGTACATACGTACATGTGTGAGAGATTTTTAAAACAAATATCACAATAATATTATACAAATGTAAAAAGAATCTGAAAATTCTCTTTAACCTACTTTTTCTTACAACAACAAAATTTTATGTGTTAAACGAATAACAAATTAACTGATCTACAACTAAAAGTGATATTATTACTATATGAATAATGTGATATGTGATATTTTACAATTTAAATGTATAACGTACATTTTACTTTGGTGGCGTACATACTCATTGAACATTTAAATTTTAACTCATAACATGCAAAACAAGCATATAAATCTTTTCATCTACGTACATACCTTTTCATCTACGTACATACATATATTTATTTAAAAATACTTTAATCTGTAAAATATTAGGTATACATATATATAACATTGATATTTTCATACATTTTTTCCTATTATTTAATTTCTTAATTTTTCTTTAAAATTTTTATTAAAAAATTTTATTTTCCTGTACATTGTATAATATATATTTGATTACGAAAATAATTTATTTTTATTTTTACTAGTTTTTAATTTTTATAATAATTAAAACAAATATTTATTAACGAAAATAATCTAAAATCTCTGACAAAAAATTTTTCTTATCTTTTTAAATATTGAAAGTACATAACTTTCAATGAAATTTAATACAAATTTATCTTAAGGTGGTATTAAAAAAGTATAATGAACAATTTTTCAAATAAAATTTGTGCTCATAGATTTGAAAACCTGCTACTCATAATCATTGACTTTACACAATACATATGTATGTATTTGTGTACGTACATATATATGAAAATAGACATAGTGGAAAACTCGTATAAGTCGCATAATAAAATGGAAAATATTTCGTAATGCACATGTACGTACGTACAAAGTTGTTTACTTTTAAAAAAAAAAAAAAAAAAAACGTTACTTGATTTTATATAAAATATACTCAAATGTATACACATATAAAAAATATAGATATATTAGATGTTAATTGTATCTTTAAAATCTGCATCATAATAATAATTTATGCATGTGTGTACAAATCTGTGTTGTACCATGTTTAAATTTAACGCAACCACGTACATATGTATATAATATAGATTTATTCAATTATATGTACTTTATTTATTGATTACCTATAGCCTTAATTTGTTGTTTTTATAAATTTTATTTTTATTATCATTATTGTAATTTTCGTCTTTTATTTTTAATTTGATTGCCATATTCATATACGTACATATTTTATTTCAATTATTTTTAGTTTTCATTATTTTTTTTTTTTTTTTTTTTTTTTTGTAATTTCTTTTTTTAACTAAAAATGTTGTACATATATTATGTACATACTTTTGTTAAAGTCAAATCCTACACTACAAAAAACTTTTTAGCAGATTTTGTTTTTCATTCAGACCTTCTTTGCAGGATGTTTCGAAAATATAAAAATGTTGAATTTTTTGAATTATCTTTGAAAAAATTTTAAATTCTTCTAACTCTATGTATGTATGTGGAATTTTCATTCAATGTACAAATGTTTTATTAACACAATGTAAAAAATAAATTGAACTAAAGAAAAACTTGGCAATTTTCGTCAATATACATATTTTTAATTTAATTGAAATACCCTGCAAACATTTTGTGGGTATATTAAAATTTAAATAATATTTAAAGACAAACGTAAAAACACAAGATAATATATAAAATTTTGTTATGTTTATTTTAAAGGTTGTTGCGAAGCGCGTACCTGTATACTCATAAATACAGATATATAAGCATGTACGTTTTTTTTTTTTCATACATATTTTAACAAGCAGTATAATGATAGATAATTTCTATCTAACTGATCGAATCGTACATACATATGTATGCACATATATATGGAGGTTTATAATTCTTAATAATATCCTCTGTTGCACTTTATTGAATATCCTATGTAAAAAGTAAAAAAAATAAAAGCCAAAATCTAACATAAGCTATGCATGCATAGACACACATACAAGTAATGTCGTTTAAATGTACAAAAAGTAATAATAATATTAATAATAAAATAAACAAAAATTAAATTAAAAACAAAAATAAAAGGAAAAAAGTTTTAAAAAGATTTAAATTCATATATTAAAGAACAAAACAGAAATGAATATAATGCAAATGATAAATAATAATAAAAAATAAAGAAAAAAATTAATAACTGAGGTAGAAGAAAACAGTGAATGCATTTTATGAATTAAAGTTCGAAGAAATCAGAATCAGAAACATACGATTATGTTGCGCATATCACTGTGCATTTATTTTAGTGCATTAAAGAAAAATTAAAAGTACCAAATGAAGCATTTAGACAGAAACACAGTGAACGTAGAGGCACACAGAATACCTATTGTATCTTCGTCTATGTATATAATACGATACTATATCTTAAAGATGACTTTTTATATCTAACTCTGTGGTATGTCATACCATACATAACATTATTATGTACATATGATGTAATGTACACAGTATGCGATAATGTACACGCACCATATGAAATTTTTAATGCATATAGTGTACACAATAAAAAAATAGAAAATTAATCAAAAATATGATAATATTAATAAGAATAATATCAATATTTTATACATGTAGTATTCAATCAACTAGTATAAAAAATTATGATCATCATCAACAATACCATGGTTCACGGTGAATAAGAAATGTTTATAGTCTGTTACAATTTTTGCAAATTTTGGTAAAAATTCTGCTCTTGATGATCATGACAAGGTTGAGTAATTTAATTTTTGTAGATATTATTAAGATGTTAACTATGTGAGGGATTATATAGTCCGTTTTGGGTACATATACGTATACACATAATTTCATATTCTTCAGGAAATGTTGAATTTTCTAAACAATTTACATTAAAATTCATAATTAACTCAGATTCCAATAATTTTTTGTACAAAAAAACAAGAAAAAAAAAATTGTACAAAGGTGTGTTATAAATTTACCGTGTTTCAACAAATCAGATATGAACTAGGTCGAAAATTTTTATGTCGATGCATGTCATTTTTCCAATTATCATGTGCATGCACATTATTTATTAATTTTATAATCTAGGACATTTCCTGTGGTTTTTCTTTATTTTATTCAAATTGTTAACATATGTTTTTCTACGTTTTTCATTAATTTTTTGTTTTATTTATTTATTTTTATTTTTTATTTTTTTAACGAGTATTTTATACATCTTTAGAAAATATTTTTCTTTTCCTATAAAATATGCTATAGAATAAAACAATGTTCCATTTAATCTTAATCATATTCATGAATTGCATTTTTGAACAATTTACCTGACGATTTCTTCACTCTAAGACGTCATGTAACTAGAAAAGAAATTAGAGTTGGTTGTCTCCTGTTAAGTTAAAACAAATTGTCACGAAAGTTCTACCAAACTACGCAAACAAATTACAAATATACATACTGTGAATACAAACATACATACATACATATGTATATTCATTTTATGCATTTTTGATTCATTTTAAATGCACAAATAAATATGTATGTACGTGTATATATATAATGTAATGTTTTTATCTCTATCTGGTTTTTGAAATAAAAAAACAATTTACAAAAAAAAAAAATAACATTTTAAATATGCATACAAAATTATGTATGTGTGTGTAATGTACATGCATAATAGACACAGCGGTATTATATAGCGAAAATATAACTAAATAGTAAATTGTTTCAGATAAATGTTGTTAATGCACATTTTGCACATTGTACTTTTATAAATGTTTGAAATATTTGTTTATTTAGTTATATATTTGTATAATCATGGAAAAATATATACGTATATATTAGTTTATGCTAATAAAACGTAAAAGGGTTAAAGTTGTGTTGTTATATAAAAAGGAAGATATGTAGAACATACGAATACGCAATACATGTATCTATTTAGCATCCAATACTATTCTACAAAGTATGAAATAGGAATAATAAAAATTAAACACATACATATACAAACATAATTTTGTACAAAAATTGAATTGGATGAACCACGAATATTATGAAGTATCATCCAATCAAGAAAACCAGTAAAGAAGAGTTTACCTGGGATGTTAGCTTTAACAAAACCTCGGAGACAAAATCATTAAAAAGTCGTCGTACTACATTTCAGAAGAAAAGTTGGTCTGTTGGTTGTTGGTTCAAAGTCGTTTGTGTCATTTTTAACTCTGTTTTTTTATTTATTTTTTTATTTGTTTTTTTTTTTTTTTAGAAGATTTTCTATGTAGTTAAATTGTAATGGTAATGGTTGATGGCCAGAGATTTTTATTTACGACATATTTTGCTTTTTATAATAAAATATATAATACATTTTGTATGTACATAGTTTAGTAGTTCATTCGAATTGTAATGACAATCATGAAAATAGTAACAATTACAATAATACACAATTGCATTGAAGAAAGCGGTTCACATATACACGTATAGAAATACACACACACATACTCACATACAAAGAATAGTTGAAGGTTTTGTTATTTCTACTTTGTTGTTGTTTTTTGTTATAATCGAATATATTAATTCAATAGTTTTCTTTTATGGTCAATTTATATTTTAAATATTTTACTTGTCTTTTTTTATATAATAAAAGGACAACAACGAACAAAATTAATAAAAGAAAAATAACAAAAAATATGTCGTAATCGTACATGAAAGTACTGAAGGTAATGCTGTTCACACTTATGACCGGCCAGTTCGTATCATTTTACGATGCAATGCATTTTTACAATAAAAGTGAATACATATGCACTTATAAAAAATATATATTTGTATTTGAATCAGGTACAGTTCAAAATGTTATACAACTTTTATATAATTGTATATATGCACTACATATACACACAGGAAAAGTATGGTGCTTACAAATATTCTTGAAGTTAGGTTTTCCACAGGAAAGCATACATATGTACATATGTTTGGAATAAAATATTCCTATATTCAATAAATGTACATTTCATGTTTTTTGGCAGCACATAAAGAAAGCTACACACATTTTGTATGTATGTATGTATGTACACACGACAAGATCATTGTGGTAAATAAAATATTCGCGAAAAAAACTTCAAGATTATTCGTATGCGCTTTATTTTAAGCTGTTATTCTGCTCTCTAATCTTGAAAATGATCCAACCATCTAGTAAAACTATGCACATGTGTATATATGTATGTATATAATGCATTTTATAATATGTACTTTAAAAAAAAAAAAAAGAAAGGAGATTGCTATTAAAGTAACTACCACAAGCAACAATAGCAACAACAATAATAACATACCAAGTAAATGATAACTAGATTTTTAAGCAAGTCATAGATAAAACGACAGAACGTAGAAAAGAATTGAAAAATTTCACTTCAAATGACCAATCGTATGTTTCAAGAATGTAGTGTTAATGTGGATCGATGATAATCTTCATTTTCTTCAACAATGTAATAATATGGCATCATATTGGAAAAGGTAAAAATATGTACATATACATAATAACAACAAAAAAATCATAAAAGCTAAAATTTTCGTTTACTTTGGAGACTTTTCTTTTACTTTTGTTGATATACAAATATACATACATTCGTACATAAGTATGTACATATATACACAGAGGTCGTAATTCTGCCCGTCCACCTCACTGTTCTCTTTTCTCTATGTTTGTAAAAGACTTTTTTATTTAAAAAAAAAACTTTTTTCTATTTTCCTTTTTTTTTTTCTTAATTTATTTTTTCTTACTACAAACTACATTGGGTTTATTCGTACCAAAGTATTAAATTCAGATTTTTGTTGTTTAGTTTAGTTAAAGATTTATGACGGTTGCAACTATGAAATTTTACTGAAGCGTAAATTATGATCATAACTGTTATTGGACATATAAATGTACGTGTACATATTGGTAAAAAGAGAACTGGTGCCTACCTATTAGGAGGTCAATTTTTGTAATTTAAACATTCTTTTCAATATGTTTTCTTTTTTTTTAAAAAAAAATTTTTTTTTGTATTTTTCTTTTTAGAAATTTTTATGTTTTAATTTCTTTTCCATTTTTCTTTCTACTTTTTTTTTCCGACTATACACGCATACTTTTTATTTTAATTAGTTATTGTTAAAATTTATAAACATTTATTCATTTGCGCTTCATGTATTGGTCATATTTATTATTTCAAGGAACACTCTATAATTACACATACATAATTATTAAATTTTAACAAAATATTTGATTCTATTTTGGTCAAGTGTTCGAAGATTTTCAATCCTAGATAATTCAAGCTGAATAGACTTAGAGAATAAGAAGATATTTAACAATTCATTAAAAATAGTTTATGTCACATTGTAACATATTCTTCGACACCCTAGATATCTCTAGATATCATTTCGCGATTAAGGAAAAAATGTGAACTGAACTGTTAAATGTATTTTCCTGTCTTAGAGAAATGAATATCATTTTAATGTAAAAAAAAAAAGTAAAAATTGTTTATTTTCAAAAATATGTATCTCATAATTGTTAATTGAGTAAATTTAACATAAGAAAAACTAAATAACGTACGTGTATATAAATATGTACATACGTACTGTCTATATACCACTAATGTGTACATATGTGTAATCGAAATATAGGTACGAGCAAGAAATTTATGATGACGATTTTTCATTAATGTCAAATTCAATTATGATATAATTTTTAATATGTAGTTTTATTTATGGGATTTTTCCCCTTTCATCTTATTAAAAATTTAAAAAAACAAACTATACACACGAAATTTAAGCATATGCAATGTATACTTATATGTATGTACATACAAATGCATATGTATAAAAATTATATTAACTTAAATTTGTAAGGTATGAAAAAAGGGAAAAGAAAATTTTAAAATCATGTCATTCAAATTAAAAAGAAATATTTTAAAAATTTATCCTCATAATTTAAAAAATGTGAAGTTTAATCGCATTATTTATGAGTTATAGCTGTTTCTTTTTTATTCTAATTTTTGTTTTTTAAAACAAAATGCACTTTTGGATTTTTTTTGCTTTTTCTTTTTTTTTAGTAAAAATAATAACTTGTTTTGCTGTTTTATGATTCAGCTTCTATTTAACAAAATTTTAATTCTGTATAAATTAATGGAAATTTTCGAAAAAGAGTTTGTCTTGAAAACTATACATATACACAATATTTTGCTTTTCTAATGAGTTAAGTAGGGCTTTTTTCTTATTTTTTACCAATAAGAGAGGCAAAAAAAAAATAAATAAATAAAAATTTTAAAAAAAATCAAACAAAACTAAAGTTTTCGTTGTAGTTTGTACATCTACATTTAAATGTTTTTTTTTTCCTCTTTTGTTTAATAGAAAACAAGAAACGGAAATGAATTTTCATAAAAATTTTTATTCAGAACGGAAGTATAATTTTATATTATTTACTGAATGAACAAAATTTTTAGTTATTCGAATATATCATTTACCTATGGATTATAGAAAAGTAAAAAAATACATACATACTTTTTTATATATATATTCATGTCATTAAGCAAATCTGTTCAAAATAAAATAAAATAATAATAATAATAATAACAATATAACTGATAAAAACGAAAATGAAGAAACCTACAACAAAATTTAAAAAAAAAATATTTTTTTTCGTGATATCATGATTTCAAAAATTATCTTGATTTGTTTTGTGTTTTCTCATTATTGTTATTATTATCATTATAATTTTTTTTGTCCATAATTTTTTTTTTTTTTTTTTTGAATCTACGAAAGTATAATTGTGTATGTAAAATTGTATGATATATGTATGATATATGTATAGTATATGTACTCTTGTATGACCATGCCATATAATTCTAAAACGTAGGTATGAATATACTTTTGTTTTTATACACACTTAGATTGTACATATAATTATATATGTACATATATGTAGGTACATATACAAATGTATAAATTTTACAATATGAACGAAATTTCTAAATGATTGTATATATAATTTTTGTATGTTCATATACATATGTATGTTATATAGTATTGCTTGTTGTACTATAATTTAATTTTAATAGTTGCCCATTAAACATTCTTCTTTTCTACCAATCCCAAAGATAGGAATCACATCAAAAGAACATTTTAAAGATGTTGTGTTGAATTCTTTTCATTTATATTTCTATACATAAAAATGAAAAAAAAAAAGGAAATATAAAACATATACGTATACCTCTATCTACTACATAGCATCACATGCACACGCATAACACTACATGTAAATTGTACATATGTACATATAAGTTTATATGTACACATTTATGTACGATGATATTTTATTTGATTCCCACTTTGAATCTTTGATTATTACTTTTTTCCTTTAGTTCTTTTTTTTTTTTTAATAATGTTTTTTGGTTGCTCTCGCGTTGTTCATCATTCATGTCGATTTTGTAATTTTGTACCTTAACATATTATAGATGTATATAGATGTTCATTTTATGAAGTTATACAAAGTTAGTTTGGTTAGATTCCATTAATATTTTAAAAGCGATATACGCTTTCACTGCATTTCATACATATTATTCTTCTAATATACTTACATGTGTACGTTTGTACACATATACAATTTTTTTTTTTTTTTTTGTTTATTAATTTTGTATTGAATAATTTTACATTGTACGCTTATACATTGTATAAAGAAAAATTCTGGTAAAAATGTAGTCTTTGTAATAACGAACTGAAATACATGAATTTATGTACATACATTCATTTGTCTTAAAAATGCGTTTACAAACATTTGCTTCTATTTGAACTTACCCTCGTTAATACTTATGTTGTAATTCTTCGAAAAATAAAACAATGTGCAATAGATCTTCTTATAAAGCAAAATAAAAAAAAAAAGTTACATAACAAAAATCAGACAAAGTTCTGTGCAATACGTACTAAGTTGGAAAACCACAAAGTATATATTAAAATTAACTTGATATGGTTTTATATGCCAGAGTTTAAAAATATTAATTTAATTGTTTAAATAATTTTTAGCAAAATTTCAATTTATTTAAAAAGTTTTTCCAGTTTAAATGACTTCATTTTTGCCCAATATTAAAATAATGTAAAATATACTTAATATATATTGAAATTCATTTTATATATATTTTTTGGGGAACAAAAAACGAAATTTATTTACCAAAATTAATATGCAAGCAAAATAGTACAATTTTATTAAATACATACTTAAAAATAAAAAATAAAAATAAAAAATAAAAATTAATTAGATTCAATCCAAAAACTGTTTCAATGTCAGTAAACATTAACATAGATATAGATGACTATGAGTATCTAAATGGGATAGCTCAATAATGTTGAATGTATGAATAAACAGATAAGAGCTTAACAGTATATCTAAAAGAAACGATGCAAATACATAAACACAACATTCTTCGATACGGAGTAATACAATAATATAATGTGTGTTTTCTATTTATATGCATTTATATACAATATGCCATACGCACGTACATATGTACAATGCAAAAGTAACAAACTAGCAAGTTATTAAAATGGATTTATCTTGGAATGAAAAGGGAATACTGGACAACACAATCGATTTTATCCTATAATAACTTCAAGAATAACAACGACTATAAATTAACACATCTTAAAAGAAAAACAATTTTCATAATAATAATCCCATATTGTCTGTTCTTTTTGTATCTATAGAATTTGTTCGTTTTTTTTTCTTTCTTATTTTTCGCTGTTTTTTTTTTTTACTTTGTTAAAAATCGAGAAAAATACTTTCGTTATTCTTTACTTTTTTTCTGGGCAAATGCACACACTTTTACCCATGTTTGTACTTGTATACCTATTTACTTCAATAAACCTTCATACACATTTTGTATTTCAATATAATATCTTTTTTTTTTTCCTTTTTACCAATTTCCTTTTATTTGACTTGGTATGTAATTATTTTGTAGTATGCACTTTTAAAAATTTATAATATTGTACTATACTCTGTTACATCCATACATGCTCATACGTATGCGCCTTACTCATACATACATACACGAAATTATATCTTAAAGAAAGAACTTTCAATTCTTTATTATGATAACGAAAATCTTTTCAATAATGATAATAATCATTTTCTTACACAAAAATAAAACTCTAGTAAGTGATAATAAAGTTCAAACGTATTTCAAATAGAATGTCAGTATACATATTTTCTTACTAAAATGAATAACACAAAATATATTCATGAAATTTATATTTTCCGTATTCAATTGAAAAGTTTATCTATGTAATAATATTTTTCAATGAATACAGTCAATCAATTAAAATTGAATTTAATAAAAAAATAAATTCAATCAAAATGATAATAATGAAAAATTTACAATAAAAATTAAAATATCATAAAAACAGTTAAAAGCAAAAACAACAATAAAAATATAATATGAAATGAAAAATTATAATATGGGATAAATAGAAGAATTTTCTGAATTGATGATCTAGCGAATAGTGTATTATGCCATAAATTATATTTTTGGCATCATAGTAAATTAAAGATATTTCATCCATGTTAGTATTTTTGATTTCGTTTTTAGCTTGTATTTTTCTATCATTTTATATGAAAATGTAATGCCCACACATATGATATGTTATACGCTTGTAAATGTAATGAATATAATAAACAATAATTCTTTACATTCATTCATATGACAAGATTTTATTTTCAATTTTTTTTTTTTTTTTTTTTTTTTTGTAAATTAAATTAAATTTTGTTTTTATTGTAATAATATTATTCATTTTATATTTAAATGAATGTGTCATTATATAGATAAAATAAAATTAAGGAAGAATAGAATCTATTGACATTTTAATTACTTTTACATTTTATTTAACAAATTTATGTGTTTATTACACATACAGAACATACACACATGAGAAAATTAGTAAAATGAGTTAGCTAGTTAGGTGGCAAATTATTAATTTTTAATTAAATGGTTTGCAGCATTCGTCATACTTATATGTACGTTTGCAAGTAAAAAATAAATTTACATTCACGTTTACACGAATGTTTCAAAAATATTTGTTGAAAATAATTGATGAGTATCAAGAAACCTTTCTTAAAGACCATGTAAAAATTTTATTGTTGTATTAGAAACAATAGATTTGTAAAATTGAAAGAATTCAAATTTTAATTGAAGAAACTATGCACATTGGTAGTCAAAGATTTATTCAGTACTACATAAATGTGTATTATTATTAATTTACAGAATTTTAAGAAAACCTAAAATATAATCAATCATTTGGATGTATTAGAGATAATATATCTGGATACCAAATTCTTCAAACAAGTTGAAAATTTACTTTAATTTTTTCTTTAAGACAAATAAAAATGTGTGCGTGTAAAAGGGTTGACTGCAAAATTTTTTTAGATAATTTACAAGCATTTTGTAAATTACAATTCATATTATCAAAATAAAAGCTATGCCTGAAAGCTAAATAGCTACTGCATTTATACAAACACATACTATTTGCATACACACACATTGTTTGTATTCATTATACATAATATGTTCATGCATATACACACATACGAATTTTTTAAAAAAAATTTAAAATATTATTGTGTATGTATAAATAAACACGTACACACAAATACATACATATGAATGTAAAAAAAAAAAAAAATTATAAATAACATTTTTATATGCATAAAATAAATTACTAAAATACTCATTATCTATTTCATTTTTTTTAATGTAAATAATTTACATATATGTATACACACATGTTCAATGTATGTACATGAAAAACAAATCCAAATTTTTTTTTTTAAAAAAAGTATAGCAAATAAAAGCGCAGATTTTTAAACGAAAAAAAAAAGTTAATAAATAAATAAACGAAATAACGAAGAAGTTATAAAAAAAAGAAGAAATTATTAAAAACAAAAGCATATACTAATTTTTACCGAAATAAAATTTTCAAACAAGTTTTAAAATAAAACATGAAAAAAATGAAGAAATCTACGTCGTATTGTCAAATTTCATTTCAGAAAATCAAAAATAATTATTGTTTGCATAATTTTTTATTTTCTAAAAAATCATGTTTTCTACAAAAATAATTGTAATCAAATTAAAAATATTTAACAAATAATTATAATATAGTGAACCAGACCAAAAAGATTTAATAAAAAAATGACTGCCAAAATAATTGAAGTACATACCATAAGAAAAAAATAAAATATTTATAAGAAATTTGACAACAACGTAAAAATTATTTTAAAAATATTTTTGTACAGGTATTTCAAATTAGTGTGGGTTTATAATTTATATACGTATGTATATTACTCATTTTTCTCTCAGTTTATACTATGTATACAGATATAATTTAAAGTAGTAGAGTAGCAGCTGAAAACTGCATACTTATAACAAAAAAAAAAAGAAATACATATATCATTCTATATAGGTACATACTTTTGTCAGTATAAGTACTTGTAATGAAAAATTGAATAACTATAATATGCAAATGTTATTATATTGAATTCTAAGTAAATTATATTTAAATTTTAATTAAAAGACATTTAAAAATTGAAATTGCGCAAAGATTTAATCAAATTTTTATATCTGAGAATATTATTTAAAAAAAAAGATAGTATATACACACACATATATACTTGTTAAAACCAACAAAAAATAAATACATACATATGTACATTTTCATGAATAAACACTTTACTTGAGAGAATAAAATAGAGGAATAAAAATCATATTTTTATATATATGATCTTATAATGAATACATAAATACATGATGCACTATATATGTACATATATGTACATAACAACATCTACATAGTACATAGTATATAGTGCATATGTATATGTAACTCAAAACACATGTATTAAGTATATTGTGTTTTGTGTTATTATGATTGTCATCTTTGTATATGTACTACAATTCATGCAAGAGAGAAAATTCCTTGACAAATACTTGATTTCGTTGAAACAACATA
Source organism: Anthrax anthrax (assembly GCA_963971155.1). Classification (NCBI taxonomy): domain Eukaryota; kingdom Metazoa; phylum Arthropoda; class Insecta; order Diptera; family Bombyliidae; genus Anthrax; species Anthrax anthrax. Next base: position 29,405,567 of record OZ020119.1, read on the forward strand.
GAAAAATAAATTTTACAGGTGTGTGTCTTAATACGTATACTTACATATAGTTATACGTATAAAAGAAATACCTGTGTACAAATTCATAGATATAAGTAAAATATACAAACATATAGAAAATAAAGTTAAAATAAAACAAACGTTAAAACACAATAAAAAAAAAAGTGAATAAAAATAAAAAATAAATAAATAAAATTGAATTCTTGTTTTAAAGGTATACGTTTTTGTTGAATTCGAACATTGAATTTATGTGTATTCAAAGAAAATGTTATAGTTATAGGGTTACAGTTAAAGCACACCTGAAAAAGAGAGAATCTGTGAACGAAATTGTTGCTCAGTTAGTGTATTGTATGATTTACTATACTATATATTAGCAATATGTTATGCTGTATCTAAACTAAATTTCATTAGCATGAGTTGAATATTCTCTATTCCTGAAATGTACACACATGTATACATAATGAATGTATTTATATATAGGTATTCGTATTTGTATACATATTGCTTGGTGTATCTTTCAACAAAATATCTTTAAAAATATTTATTGTTTTTTTATGATTTCCAAAATTTGTTCTTATACATGTGTACATACTCATTGGTCTTTTATTTTTTTATTTATTTTTTTTTTTAATTGACCGGATGAAATATTTAAACCTTTCGCCTTAAGTTAACTTCAACATATTTTTGGATGAGAATGATAAAAATTTTTTTTAGAGAACTTAAACATTTTTATAAAATTATTTTACACTCTTTACTTTAAATGAACACTAATATAATTGAAAATACATTTTTGATTATTTCTTTTTACTGTTGTACTGCGTGAAAACTTTAAATTACATGGTATTTAAAAAATAAAAAATAAGAAAATATATTTTTTTTAAACACTTACCTTTAAAATGCATCGTCCAATTAATTCATTTTCTGCTACTGAAACATTATAAAAACTTTGGTCGAATATTGGTTCGTTATCATTAACATCATGTATAGTAACTAAAACTGTAGCCGTTGATGATAACTGAGGATATCCACTATCTTTAGCGATTACAGTTAATTGTGGTACTGGTTCTGTTTCGCAATCAATATGAGCACGTGTTGTTATTAATCCAGTATGTATATCAACTTGAAACCATTGCGAATGTGTATCTGGTGTGTCTAAGAGACTATACGTGATAGCTGAATTATTACCTTCATCACGATCAAAAGCAACAACTTGTACAACAGATGTACCAGGATCAGCAACTTCCATAACATTTGCATGATAGATTTCTTTTTCAAATTCTGGTGCGTTATCATTAATATCAGTTACACGAAGATAAATTGTTTTCGCTGCATGTAATGGAGGATTACCATTGTCTGTTGCAATTACACTTAACGTATAATTTGGTTGAATTTCACGATCAAGTGGAAGTGATACAATTACTAAATAAATTATATTATCACGAGTTGTTAAACCAAAATGACCATCACCACCATTTAACGTCACATTCACATTTGAATATTCGGTTTTTGAGTCAGGATCATTAACTGATATCCTTGCAACAAATTCTCCTGGCTGTGCACTTTCTGATATTTTCGGTGTGGCGTCATCACTTAAAAAAATCACGTTTATTATTGGTTGATTATCATTAACGTCAGACACTCGAATTGACACAAAAGCTGTAGTCTCTAGCGGTTGCTCACCATGATCTTTTGCTACCACTACTAGTTCATGAAGTTCTTTGGTTTCAAAATCTAGAGGTTTATTCACCGATATCAATCCAGTTTGTGGATCAATTCGAAACATTTGTTCCTTATCACTTTGCCTTCGATTGATAGAATACTCAACCAAACCATTGTCACCAGCATCTGTATCAGAAGCATAAACTTGTAATACACTTGTGCCAACAGTTGCATTCTCTGGTACTGTAGCAAAATATCTACTTTGATTAAAGATAGGCTGATTATCATTAACATCCTGAATAGTTATATTAACTGTCATTTGTCCTCTTAATGGTGGACTCCCACCATCTAAAGCCTCGATTACTAAACTGTATGCAGGAGTTGTTTCCCTATCCAAAAATCCATTAATTTGTAAATCCAGATACAAAACACCGTCACGTTCTCGATGCGATGATAATCGAAACGCGTTATTAACATTACCCGATACAATGTTATAACGTTGTGTATTATATCTACCTAAATCCAGATCACGTGCTGGATTCAGTGTTCGCTTAACATCTCTAGGTGTATTTTCCGGGAATTCAATATTCATAACCGGCGTTGGAAACGTTGGTGGATTATCATTTTCATCTAAAACTCTAACTACAACACGAACATTTTCACCACTTAATGGAATTGCAACTAAACTATATGAAGCACGCGTTTCACGATCTAATTGAACTTTAGTCCGAATTTCACCAGTAGTGTGATCAATTGCTAAATCAGTATCAACAGCACTACCCGGCACTGGTACAATTAAATAAGGCGGTCCACTATCTACACCATGCAAAAATTCACCAATAAAACCAATTTGATGACCAACTGGTACACCTTCAGATACTTCCAATTCACGTACATGTTCTGATCGTATTATTTTGATAGATGATGGTGACAAAAATATAAGGAACCATAATACCACATAAATGATATGTTGATGACAATTATTGATACGATAGTTATTTGATTTACAATATTGAGCCATTACTACGAAGCACTTATGGCTTCGATTGTATACTGCCATTTCTTAATACGGCAGCTCATATGGCTGGTTCTGGCTCCAATGATTTAACACTGTTGCGTAACCTTCTTAATCACCGTACTAGCACCAATCGTTTCATTTCAAAATTTTATAAATGAAGTAATAATTTTTAAAATTAAAATAAATAAAATAAATGTAAATGAATTTATTTTATTTATTTATTTATTTATTTATTAATACGTATGTTCGTTTTGTAGAGAATCTGTAAAGAAAATAAAAACGGAAAATTTTATTAATAATAATTACTGATATAATTCAATAATAATACACTTTATTCACGTAAATATAATTACAACAACTACGATTTGAATATTCTATAATATCTTGTATTATTCGTATTTCAGTTTAAGTTCATTTGATAATATAAGAACAAAATTTTAATCTGTAACAAAAGAAACCAATCTTTCTGAAGATTCAAATTAAAAAATTCTATTGTAAAAAAAAAATTAAAATAAGGAATTAAATATGTATGCCCTTCTTTAGTTTGTATACAAAATGTATGTTCATGAACATAAGTGTAGGTATATAAATTTGAACAATTTGACTTCCCACGAAGACACTTTATGAACGCACAAAGGCATAATTATACAAAAAAGTACCTGTATAAAATATACGTACATTTGAACCCAAAAAAGGTGTGTAAAGATACTTCTTTTTTTTTCTCAAACAAAATACTGCATGAAGTCTATGAACAATAAACGTACATACATACATATGTAGATATGTATGAATATGTGTATATGTATGGTAATATGTGATACTATACACATAAAACTATTATTTTTTTTTATATCGTTTGTATCTTAATGAAATATTTTCGTAGTTAAAAAACAACGCGCATAAAAAATAAAAATATTTTGAAATAAACTTTTTTATGTTTTTAAAAAACTAAAAATAAACTACTTTTGTTTTTATATTTTTTATTTAAAATAATCTTTCATTTTAATGAATTTAATATATAGGCTTCTAAATAACATTCGAGCATATGTTGTATACACATTATATTTAATTTTATTATTTTTCTAAGGAAGCACATAAAATAGTGATGGGACATATACAATTTTCGTGTGTATACTGCAATTCAAAATATAGGTAAAAAAAAAATTTTTTTTTTATTGTATCCCTTTTAATTTTAACCTTTAATTTAATGACTTTACTTATATAAATAAAACAGTTAAAAAACATACCAAATTTGAAGGTTATATACAAAATACTAAGAAATTAAAGATGAGAATACTTAAATTTAACGTAATTTGAGCAAAAGAATTAAAAATAAAAATTATATATAAACGTTTATTGAATTTGAAACAGGTGATTTTTGGTTTTATTTTATTATTCTATTGTATCTTTGGGATCAGCGATATACAGATAAAATTTTAATTTAAATCAAGCAAGAAAAAACGAAAAAGTTGTATGTACCTATATACATACTTTCAAAGATAATAAACGAATTTTTGATATGTACACACGTATTCTAGTTGTATTTTATGGTTTATTTTGGATACAGAAGTATTATTTACTATGCGATACTGGTAGTATCTTGAAACTATTTTCTTTTAAATTTAAATTTTAAAATCCCAACTGTTGTGTCTTTCTGCTGATCCTTTTTCTTGTTATGAAAAAAAAAAAAAAAACAAGAGTAATACAATTTTAGATATCCGTTTAAATTGTACAGACATGTACACATTCTTATGTAAATTCATTCTTATTATATGAAAAATATTATATCTATCTCAAAAATAATTTCTGTGGTTTAATATTTTGTATATGTAAACGTATAATTTGTATGACTACATGTACACTTTCGTATATCTCATATCAAATTATAAAAAATAAAAATAAAAAAATAATGGAAATCCGATTACAATACAAAATTTTCATTATTGATTAATAAATAATTTGTTGATTCTTAAATGAAGGTGTAAAATAACAATACAATGTGAACACAATGCACACTAAAATTACACTAAAACATGCAAGAAAGACCCACCCAAACATTCATTTAAAAAATAAAAAAAATAAAAAAAATATATCTGTAATAGAATAATACAAAATAAACCTTGATTACACGCTAAATGCTTCATTTTAAATTTCAGGTCTTGAAGCAATTTCATTTAACATGATAAAAAATAAATCTTTTTTGAAAATTTAATTCAAAATTCCTCATTATTTTCCTTGAAGATAAATATTAAATTTATAATTTTGTTTTACAAGGATAAAAAAACGGATTAAAAAAATTTTAAGACAGAAAATGAAAATAATGTAAGATTAAAATTATTTGAAAAAATTGAGTAGCTAATATTGAAAATTAAAAATCATTTCATTTAACTTTAACCAAATCACTTATTTTTTACCAAATCATTATTATTATTTTAAAAGTATGTACCTACTTACTTCATTTATTGGTAATTAAAAATTCATCACATAACGGGTTAAATACATTTCTACTAAATTGTATATATACGCGTATATACATATGTATATATATGTATATCCAATATTTGAAAATGTGTTATACTGATAAAATATGGTTTTATAAATCGAAAGAAAACTCGATATTTATAAGATACATACATGAAGAATATAAGTAAATATATGTACATGATATATGTATGTACGATAAACATGAATAATGTAAAATCGATTTCTACCATTAATTTTTAATAAAATTATCTTTAATGATCGATTTTTATGAATTTTGCTTTTAAAAATTTGATTGACTCTTCATGTTTTGTAAAAAATCATAAAATATAAACACTATACAATAAATTATATTGAAGATAAGTTTTATAAAGAAAAAAATAGAGAAAAAAATATTTTATTTCTAAGAATTACTATTCTCCCAATAAACACATATGTATGTATATTACATACGTAAAATAATAAATATACGCAATATTTTGTAGATTTACCGTACGTACGTAAAAAATAAGTATAATTTATTTTTTCCATGTATCAATAACATTTGTTATCTTAAAAACAAATTAGGTTATGAGCAATCATAAAACATTGGATTAAAAATGAAAATAAATTATATTTTCCTATTTTTGTAAATATACGTACATATATCTTATAATAATTCTATTTAATATTTGATAGTTATTTAGGCTTTTGAACTTTAATTAACATTTTTCATTGTCTTAATAGGTTTTTGTTTTGCATATCTAATCATATAAAAAACTACACGCAAATTCAAAATTATTTTCTCTTAGTTTCTTAAAAATGAAAAAGAAACAAAAATATAAAAACAAATTAATGTATTCTGTTGATCGGATTAATTTGTATATTTCAGAATAATTTCGTATCATTTTCATTTTCTAAACTAATTTGATTGTATTTTTAGCTTCAGAAATATTTCTGATCATTATATTTTTCTTCATGTTTTTTTTTTTTATTTGTTTCAATTGCAGAACACAATATAATAATACGTTTTAAATTTGTGAAGTGTTCAATTTCAAATGTAGAATTCTTTAAAATGTTTGGCAACATAGAATTAAGAAGTAACAAAAATTTAAATTTTAAAACAATAATTATACCCAATGGATTTGCAGGTAAAATTAAAAGAATAAAAACAAAACAGAAAATGTTAAAGAATATATGTATGTACGTGTAATTCATGTGTATAAATTAAAAATTAGAAAATGAAAATAAAAGGAAAATAAAATCATTATATAGGTACATACACATTTTTTTTTTTTAAATATATAGCTAATATTTTGTGTTGCTGCATTCGATTTTTAGTTTTATGCATTCACACATCCATCATACATATAACAAAATTGAAGAACCATCATTTAATGTGTTCTTGAAAACCTAATCTAAAACGAATACCAAACAGGTATTTTTTTCATTCCCTTTTTTTCTTTTTCGTTTAAATTTATTTGAAATATAACACAAAGAGGTATCACCGCAAAGGAATAGTAGAAAACATTTTTATAAACACACAAGTAAAATAAAAAAATATATAAAAAACAAAAAATGTATATATAATAACAAGAGAAGGAAAAAAAAAATAAACGGGTAGCGATAGAGCAGACTATTTTATATGAAAAAAGCATTTTAAAACAAAATTTCAGAATAAAAAAGACGAAAATCATTACAACAACAAGTAAAGAAAACGTAAAAAATTCTTTTATTTCCCGCCCGAGCAAAAGCCTTTTTGGTCCATTCTATAAGTATTTCTTCGTTGTCATCATCGTCTTTATGCAATACAAATGAAAATACAGAAGAAAAAATAATGTTACAGAAGAAGATTTAACAAACTAGCCAGCTAGCTATCTAGATGGTTAAAGTTAGTTGTTATGTATGTATGTACGTATGTACATTTAATATAGTATATAGTATCATCAGGTTGAAGCTGGAAATCTAGAAAGAAGGACAGAAAATACGAATAGTAATAAGCCATTAAAAACCAGCAAAAATTGACTAAAAAAAAAGTCAAAATAACAGAAAAAAAAAAGAGAAAATAATAAGAATAAAATAAAAATGAAAAAAAGAAAGATGTTTTTAAAAAGATAAAAGCATACAACAGAATGAAGAATAACAAAACGTATCGAGATGAAATCCAAGAAGACGAAAGAGAAAAATAAGAGATGACAGCGAATCAAATATGCACGAGGCCGGCATGAAGCTGCTGGAGCTGACTATAAAATAAGCTGACTTCAATATATTTCGATGGACTTTAGTTATAAAAACATATGCCTCCAATGCATATGAATATAAGCATTTCACTTTATATATACATACATACATACATATGTATGTATGAAAATTCACATAACTACATATATAGACAAGTTAGAGTTTTTAGCTTTGGTTACCCATCACAGAGTTAAGCTTACACCGATGACGAGAATGATGGGCATGAGATCCCAGGTACCTTAAGTTCTATTCATTTAAATGATGTTGATGACGGTGATGATGATGATGAGGTCTGCCAAGAAGGAAGAAGATCTTTATGCAATCTGTATGTACGATTATGAATGTGTAATCAAAAGATTCTGTTATGTTCTGTACAAAATATTTTTCACAATAGTGTATGCAAACAGACAACAGACTACTTTTCAAAGGAAAATTGAATTAAAAGCAAAGAAATAGTTAAATTTATGTATCTGTATATGTACATATATAAAATTTTATATTATATACATGTTATTTTCGTGCATGTAAGAATATTTGTACAGAGGTGGAACCCACGACCCATACGTATTTTATTTTCATTTTTATTTTTCTTCAATTTTTTATTTCCACAGAATTCGTATAAAGAAATAAATACATACATTTACGTACATACATACATATATATATACACATATGAAAAGAACATAACAAGAAATTCTACAGAAAATGCTTCCTAGATACTTTTCTGTAGCAAATAGTAAATGACCTATAGCAGGAAAAATAGAGTTTCCATTCAAATAAAATTCAATGTGAAGGGTATTGCATAGAGAAAAGAATTTCAATCTGTTATATCTACATATATATATGAATATATCTATTAATGTATATATTTTCAAACTATATTCTAATAATGGAATTTGATGATAATTGCTGTTGTATAGTGTTTATATAAGATGAAACAAACATTTTTATTTCTTCACTTTTTTCAGTTGTATTTCTTTTGTGTATAAAATTTTTATTATTTAAGTTTACTTTCAAATCTTTTATATTATTAATACTAAGTACGTACACATACACTACATAGTTATAAAATTCAAATATATTTCTGTGTTGTGAAATTTGAAAAAATTTTATGCACATGTGTACAAAGTATGTATACAGAATTTAAATATAAAAAGTTGAAAGCCAATGTTAATGTGCACCCCTTTTTCTTGCCTCGTTAACTTTATATGACTGGTTTTTTAGCTGTTTTTATGTTAGATATTGTGTAGGCGCACTTTCATTATCCTCTTCAATGTTTTATTAACGAAGATCTTATTCCAATGAATAAAATATGAAATAGCTAATTTACTTTTTACCTATAGACATACATACAATGTTACATTGAAAAGAATTTTATAATGCAAGTTATGCATAATACATAGATATGCCATATAAAAAACAAAAGATTTAAGCAAGAAACTTTTTCACTAAGTGGACAACTTTTACTATGAAATATTCAAACATTTCTTTTTATCATGAAATATATAAAAACTTTTTGATTTCAATTTATATTTATTATTACATCCTGGGAGAATTTTCAAATTCTCAGTATTTCATAAAATTTATGTGTACACATGTACATATGTATATACATACATATGTATATACGATACAAACAGTGAAATTTTCCAAATTAAAAAAGAGACACATTCTCATAGCTATTATAATTTTATTTATATTTAATTGTTATTCAATTATTTCTATCACATTTCTTTTTATTTTAAAAATGTGACACGATACCTTTACCTAAATAATTTATCATTATGAGAAAAAGTAACAAATTCTTTACACATATAAACATACATAAATATATCCATATACACATATCTATACATTAATTTTTGTTTTTATTTTTATATGACTATATGTACCTTGTTTTTAATACTCTTTTGCTGCATTCAGAAAATTACCTATATGTATGTATGTACTTGAGACTATTTTATTTTCATTTGTAAGTAACACTATTTATTTACATTTATGTATAAGTAATTTAAATAATTTAAACAAACAAACAAAGTGTCAAAGATGACCCTCATTGAAAGTGTATAACTTTGACACCTTTTTTAAATATTCAATTTAAAAAAAAAAAAATTTAAAAAGAGTGAAATGAACAAAAAAATGTCAATTCATACCATGACAGATAAGAATGATTGATCGATCGTTTTATAGTAACAATGATTCAAAGACATGGAAATAAAAATAATGGAATGTGCTGTACATGTATATACGTATATGTAAAACAAAAAATGTGTTACATAATAAATATTTAATTATGTGTTAAATAATAAATTCCAAACATCATAATATATCCAAACACATACAGTAACTGAATTCTACACACACAATTCGTAGGAAAACCCTTTATTTCTTTTTCTAAATTTAGTATTCCATTTAGTTTTACGTAATGATTAATTACATTTATCACATGAAATCTATATTTTGATAAAAGGCCTATACATTTTTTGTTCAATTCAAAAATTAATTATATTGTATAATATTTTAACAAAAAAAAAAAAAAAATTAAATGTATGTATACATTTTTCATTCTCTTGGTTAAAAAAGTTTCTTTCTTAAATCTTTTGTTTTGTTTTTTTTGTTCTTATTATGCATGTATGTAAATTTTAAAAAAATCTCAAATTTAAGAACATCTAGAAAAGTTAAATGATTAATAACAAATTGTTATAATTCAGTTTTTAATTTAATAAAGTTAAATAAATTCATTCTATGAAATTTTTCAAATTTAAAATTAAAGTCTTTACTTAACTCCAGGAAATTGACTATACGCCGAGTCAAACGTCAACTGATTATAAATTCATGATAGAATGACTGTTCGAACATCATTTTTTAAATGTTTTGCTGATTTTATCATTTATAAATTATTATTTAAATTAAAACCAATGCGATAAAGATAACTAATGGATTTTATCATTTTAATCATATTTATGAACAATTCAATTCAATTCAATGAATGAAAAAAAATTAAAAATAAAAATAAAACAATCATTCGAAAGCTATAAATCGTGAGATGCAAATTTGTTTCTTATCTGTTGAAAAGTGAAAATGTATTTATGTAATAGTTTACGTTTTTCGCAATTATTTTTATTTTTCTTTTAAATTTTATATACAAAAGTACGCAGATTTTCTACCATACAAAAAATTTAATGTAATGTTTTACTTAAAATGTTATATGCACAAAAATTAATTTTACTTTCAATTTTGTGTTTTTTTTTCTGACATTTTTTAATTAAAAATGAAGTTGAAATAATTAAAAAAAAAAAACAAAGTCAATTCTAAAAACATTGAAAAGTCACTTTTTGTGAATTACAACAAAATATTAAATGTAGGCACTTTTATGAGAGCATGTGAAAGTAAATTTTAATTAATTAAAACAAGTATGTACATATGTAGGTACAAACATATGTAATTTAAAGTCTGTTTTGGTTTATTTGTTTTTGCAATGAACATCAATTTTTTTTTTTTTGTTTTGTTAAAGTTTCTTCTTTGTTTTTATTTTTAATTGTGATAAAAATCTTCAATGTGGAAATATATTTAAAAACCTACTTTATGATATGTACAAAGTTTAGATTGACGTTTTGATATTTCATGTATAATTAATTTTGAGCATATTTCATGTATAATTAATGATAAAGTTAACGTCTTTATGCAACAATGATTTTATTCTCATTTTCACTTTTATTTATTGAAATTACAACATTTTGTACTAAAACACTTTTTTATCATCATTGTTTTGCCTCGAATATGTACATACATGCGTACGTAAAATTTTTGCTTTATTTGATTTTTTTTTCAAATTTCGTATTCTTCGCTTAATAATACAGAATTCTATACTTTATATATTTTCATTTTCCAATTAAAAGGAAATAAATATTCTCATATAAGTAAATAAGTCAACTAAAGACATTTTTTGTGTCGAGTAATTTTGTCGAGAATTAAAGGACTTCTTGCATTCAGACACAAATAAAAATCTAATTTATAATATTCACTTACTTTATTGAGTCTATTGAATTTGTTCTTAATAAGTTAATTGAAGACTCAAACTTTTAACAAAAATACAATAATCCAAGTGTATGATGGTTATCCAAAATATGAACGAAGATCTTTTAATTTGTTTATCCTAATTGGTTTTTCAAAGATATATAATTTATTTTTTATTTTTTAAACACAAACACTTTATAAAAACAAAAATTTCTTCAAAATATTTTTTTTATATTTAACTGATGAATTTTCTCACTTTTTCAACACAAAAAAAAAATGAAATTTCCTATATATTATATGCATTAAATATTTATTCAATTTTTCACATAACACTTTGAATATATATTAAACAAGAACCACATAAATTTTTTTATTTTTATAATTTTTTCTTAAAACTAGATTTTCTTCTTTCATTCATATTTTACAACATACATACATTTCAATTAATTACATTTATTTTTTTTTTTTATTTGTTTGCATTCGGAAAATATAACTAAGTCATCGAATATATGAAAATATACCATTTAAAGGAAATAAATATTTTTATTTGGAATTTTCACAAATTTTTATTATTTTCACTTTGATATTTTTGTAATTTTTTAAGGTACCCAAAATACAATATAGACCACTTAGTAAAATTAATTTTTTTTTATATCTTTTCTTACGTTGTCATTTGAACGAATGCGCGGATATTATTCACTACATGAATAATTGGTTTTTAAAATGATTACTTTTTCAAATTAATCTATACAAATATGTTACTTTTAAATTATTTTTGTACGTATTTATACTGTATTCAAATAAGATAAAAGAAAATGAAAATCACTTTTGTACCGAAATTAAATAATAAACGCGACGGATTTTTCTTTTACAAATTTATTCATAAATTTTTAATAAAAAAAATTATATTAAAATAATGTGAAAAAAATTTTAATCCGTATATTCCCGTCAACCTTCTTTATTTCAACTAAGCGTACGAGAAACTGAGAATGTCTTGAAATTGACACATTAAAACTAAGAGAGCAAACTTAAAAGGTATTTTCGTTATTTAGCTTCTTTTTTTTTCCTGTATTGCAGTATATACTTTTCTTCATTTCAAATTTACCAAACTAATTCATGAAATACCACTTTACTACGCCTTTATAGCATTACAAGGGTTACCATATTATTATTTTAATAGTTGTTATTTTTTTCATTTTAAATATTCTGTACACAAATACTTTGAATTTTATTACATATTCAATTTTATTTAGAAGAAAAAAGTCAAAATACCAGAGTGTTTATTAATATAACCGAATATAATTTAAAGTACACGCTTCAATTTTTCTTGAATTTCTAATTCTAATAAGTAAATCTCTGGTAACTCAATTCCATTACTTGAAAACATAAAAAAATAAAATGTTAAACCTGATGTAGTTGTAAGAATGTCAGGTTAAAAATATTTACGAACTTTTAGTTCTCCCCTTTTATTATATGAAAGCAGGTATAAACCATATCTGCTTGTATAGTGAAGTCGAATCACCAACACATATTTATGTGGTATGTATAAAGTTTACATGTTGCACAAGAAAAAGAAGAGATATCTTGTAAGAACGACTTTTCTGGTCTTCAACTTCTTTTGAGATGAAGAAAAACTGATTAATTTAAAAACGCATATAAACAAAATTACAAAAATAAAAATTAAATATAAAAATCTTTATAAAAAAGTTATCCTGGTCAAGACCAATACTATTACATTAATATGCAATGTGTATGGTATTATAGAAGTCCAGTTCACATATACTCCTATGCATATATGTATGTATGTATATTATGATGGCCCTATACATACTTATTTTTTATTTTACATTTACGGTAATGGTGAATTGATGTAATACGCGTACAGGCAAGTGTATAATTTATTGTACACTTTACATTTGTACAACACAAAGTTGATTTTATGTTAAAATTGATAAATATCCGGAGTAATAATGTATTTGTGAACATAGTTTATTAATACATATGTAAATGCAGGGATGAAAGCCACAGGTAACAAATATACATTAAAAGGTGAATACATTAAGTTAAATTTTATGTATATATATTCATATATGTATAATTGAAATGCAATATCATTGTTTGTACGTATTGTATATGATCTCGCATAAAAGAAATCCAATAAATTTGTAAGTATATGTGGATGCATCCATATACATATGTACATACATACATATAACATATAATTATACAATTTTGTTGGAAAACTCAATACACACACGTTTGATAAAGAAATCACATATAAATAGTAAAGTAAACGCTTGATCATGACTATAGTAAAATCAAAAATGTCTAAATTGCTTATACATGTACCCACTTTAGTAAATATCCAAAATGCCAGTAACGTTGGATTTTCATTTTAAATAAAATCATTCCTGTATCAAATCAACAATTGAATGATTTATTTTGAAACTGGTATATGTCCATTTTTTTCTTCTTGCGATATATTTAAAGAGACGTTAAATTAAAACTAAATTAGGTGATTTTTTGATATTTCTCAAGTTTTTTTTAAAAAAATTGACTTACACTTGTTAAATTCGATATTTTGTTTCAAAAATTTTCCAAATATTTTATTGTTCATAAATGAAATTATTTTAAAAATTTATGGATCCTTTTTCACAAACAAAAATATAAAAACACCTTGCATAAAACTACGTTACTGAAACATTTCCTTTTTTTCTTTTTAGTTCGGAAAACGAAAAATGCATACAACTATAATATTTGTTGATAGTTTTTTTTTTAAACAGGTTTATTTAAATAAAAAACACGTTTTTCTTCATCAACATTACATTTTCAATCAACAATTTCTTATATGAAATTCATATAAACATACACATTCAAACATTAATAACGAAAGAGAAGAAATACAAACATACGTATATGTACATATAGACATATGTACATTCAATATACATACATACATATGTATATCATGTAAACGTGGGTATGTATATGTGTTGATTGTGCAAAGAGAGCAAAATTTAATTATCATATTGGGTTACCATTTTTAATTTTAAGGTACAAATTTGGACTCTTCCAAATTCTGATCATCTTTAGATTAATTTTATTTCGTATTAAAAATGAACTATCCATTAAAATCGAAACTAATAACTGAAACTTACGATGTATTCAATAATGTCAATGTATTTTTGATAGTTGAATATTGGTGACAAAACAAAATAAAGTTTTGAATCTTTGTATATACTGAGTATTATATTGAGTGGTAACACTGATTTGGTTTATAAGAAAATAAATAAGTTTATGTGTAGTAAAGTAGACTCACTTTCGCATATATGTATGTATGTGTACAGAGTTTCTATGAGAATAAAAGCTTATTTAAATACTGTATTTTGAATACAAACATAAACATTTTATTTTTTTTATTAGTTTTTATTATTATTATAGATACTTTTTGATAGATTTAATAATCATTTTATAGTTTTATCTCACGTGTGTCCTCTATCTATGCTAAAAACGTAAAACAATCTTCATATAAGTGACAGGATATTTACAAACATATAAAACTTCTGCATATTTAATGTAATAAAAAAAATATATATATACAAACATACATACATACATATATGACTACAATCATAGTTTGTCTTGTAATCCTTAAATACTAAACAAATAAGCATAAAATAAAAACTATTTTTGCATATATGTGTTTTCAAATCACAACTAAATTAAAATTTAGGGTGCTGTACAAATGGTATGGTCATTTTTAAGATATTCTTTAACTAAAACAAAAAAAAACTTCCTTGACCTTGTAATTAACGTTTCTGTTGTTCTGTTTTGCAAACAGAACATACATATATACTTTTTTAAATTTTTTTTTTATATTTTAATATTACGTTTGTATATTTTTTTATTGCCCCAATTTTGTTCTTTTTAAACAATAATTATTTCGCATACAACATATTTGTATGAAGGATATGTATTTAGTTTTATTTTGTAATAAAAAACAAGCTAATTTTAAAACATACGTATGTAAGTATACATAACATATAATACATGGAATATATATATTTTTCTACTTAAGTATACATGCATGCAGAAAAAAAGAAAAAGAAAATGCATACCATAGGGAGATAAAAATTGTTACAATTCAATGATGCTACGCGCAATAATGAAGTTAATTCGTAATGTTGTTCATAAAAACAACACGAACTTGAGATCAATTGTAAGGTACTATATTTGATGATTTGTGTATTATATTGTATAATAAACATAAGTATATTGATGTATATCATCATCTTCCTTATGTTTTTGATCTTCTTCATCGTCATCGTCATCATCATCATCATCATCATCGTGGTCATTATTATCATCATTCAACTATTATATGTACATGTTTACGAATGCCTTTACGTTTGTAACACATTTTTGAATAATTCCTTGTATTATATATATGACATATAAATAAGATTAGTAATTTCAAATCTGATGCACCTTCTCTGCAATTGCAAAAGAATTGTTCTTGGTTTATTGGTATGTATGCATTAATTAGTGTTGCCAGAAAACGGAATAAATTTATGGCTAAATTTCAAGTAGAAAATATTAAAATTAAGTTAAATAGTAAAGTTGAATTAACTTTCGAATCAATGTTTCAAATACTCGAATTAAATTTCAAAACGTAAATCGTTTCAAGTTTTACCAATTTGGCTCCATTCGGAAAAACTTGTATGTTTAAACTGGGTATAACAATTCAGACACAAAAATTACATTGAATCAGTTTTATTTTTATTTTGTAAAAAAAATATTCAAAATTAAAAATGACTAAAATGGTAACACTGAATATATTTTATAGTACTGTGTAATATGAGGAAACTACCACAATATCAAAGACTATTTATAAGTATTTGCACTTGAGAAAAATAAGAAATTTATATCATATATGTACGTATAGATTTTCATGTGCGTTATACACACAAGTACCATTTTAACCACTCTCCAACTTTATATTAACTTATACGAAAGTATAGGGTGTTTCGCCGTTTTTTGTTTTGTCGAAAATCAAGTTTTCAAAAAACGAAATCTTTATGTAAAGAAGCAAAAAAAATTTTCATCGTGTAACCGCTAAACCAAAGGTAGATTTTCCCAAATTTTGGAAAAAAATTTATTATTTTTATAAAATATGTAACTATGAGCATTCGATAATAATTTTTCACGTTTTTGGGACAACATTTTATAAAATTTTACTTTTGCTTAATCGCAATTAGAGTTTCAAATAATTATAGCACCTCAATTTCATTAAGTCTGGCTCAAATGTTATGTGAGAGGGCGTCTCAAGAATGCAACATGTTGCAAAAAAATTTTTTATTTTTTAACGGTTTCTAGAACGGGTATAAAGATTCGTTTTTTCCAACAAAATATTTATTTTTTTCTTCTTAGATCACCTGTTACTTTTTGTATCGCGAGCTGTAAAACACCTTGTATAATCTGGATACATTTATGTAGGAATATATGTATATTAAACTTTTGAGAGATGTTACAGACAATATAACATAAAATTTTATATTGCATTATATATTATACATATTATGTGTACATGCTGTATGGACTTGTGCATTCAGTACCTAATACATATACTATCATGTATTTAAAATACACAAATGCTCTTAAAATTATAAAATAAAAGCAAAAAAAAAAAAAGCCCAAATGAAAATAAGAAAAGAAAAAAAACAGAAATATAATAAAGTAAACAAAACAAACTGAAAAACATAAAAGTTATCTTTTGTGCTAAAATAATACATGTTGACCATATAACTGCAACAGCAAATTTCTAAAGTGTGTATCATTGTATGAACATTTTGATATGTATGTACATATGTATGTTATATCAAACTTACAATTACAAATATGTATGTATATACATACATACATATATTGCTATATACTCTCAATATGCTCGAATTATATGTGTTTTTACCATTAAGCAATATAAAATTCTCGCACAGAATGGTATTTTGGAATTTTGTGATTTTAAAGAATGAAAATTTCAGACCTTTTTGAAGACATAACATAACTAAGATCATTTCGCCATTTGCAATAATATTTTTTTTTTGTGTCTTTTATTTTTGTTATTTTACCTTTTTTTTCAAATTACATTTCTAATATTGCTAATTTAATTTTTTTTTTTTTTGGGGTAAATTGCAAACGATTTTTAATCATCAAGTTTATGTATTTAACAGAAAAATGAGTAATATGAAAATAATTAAATATCTTAGATTTTGTGCAACTGTCTATCTTAACTCTCAATTGTAATACTAATTGTAAATACTAATTATCAAAGTGTTTACTCATGTTAAAATTAAAACTACAAGAGCTTTAATAGAAATATGATCATTTTAAATGTACATATCAATATTATTTTGTTAAGTGCATATTTTTTCACTGATGATGATGTTTAAATTGTTTATATGCTAGGTTAAAAGAACAAATTGGCATACACACAAGTCACAGAGCTGATGATAAAAAAACAAAATGTATATTTGAATTGAAATTCATAAATCTTTATATGTACACATTCGCATACAATATCAAAAAATTATACTAAATACAAATATATCCTGTTTCATATGTATGTACATATTGTTGTTGTTGAATACATATTTGTGTATATTTTTACACATTTTTGTGTTGTGCCACGTTGTATTTTGTACAAAATGAAATAGCATATCCTTAATGTAATACATACATACCAAGTGTAAATATAAAGAAAGAATGGTAACAAAATAGCAGCAATAACAAAATAACAACATCATCACTAATAAAATAAAATATCATTAATTCAATTTTACTAAAATTCAATACAATATGTACATATACGTAAACTAACATAATACATACGTTTGTTACATGCTATATGTTACATGTATTTTTTTTTATATCCAATATATTTTATATTCTTGTGTAGAATAATATAATATCCTATTGATTGATTTCACATATTATATAGATTATGTATTATTTATAAATATTTTAATGCACATACATACATATACATACAGTATGTAATGTGTACCTTAGCTACTATATGATGATGATGATGAAGCCAATGATCACTGTTGATTTGTGATCTGGTTTTGACCATTTCATCCGAATGTGATGATTTCAAGTCATTGCGTACATTGTCTGTTTTTTATAAAGTTTCACGTAATTTTTTTTTCCTTACATACACACACACACACACGTTACATCATCAGTTTTTAAGATTTCATAAAATTAATGTCGATAAATAATACGATTTGGTATTTGGGTACTCAATATGTACACATACGAATATACACAAAAAAAATTTTTTTTTTTGTACATTCAAATATTATACTGAACGTATAAAATGAGGAACTTTCAAAAGGATGATAGTGATGATAGGGAAATAATTTTTTGAATAAACTTGATTCTCTCCAGCATAAACATAATCACATGTACATACTTCGTACACAAGTGTAAACAATCGTAGTATCTACATTCCGATTTTATAAAATTTAATATTTACCTTCATCATACAAAAAAAATTTTTATATACTTTTATTCAACAGTTTATAGAACACACATACATAAATATGTATGTGTATATTATATATAAATTTTAAATATTACAAATAAAATCTTTCAAAATTCATAAGAATATACATAAGTTCATATGAAATGATGTAATGTAAAACAAAAATAAATACAAAAACAAGCCAGGAAATAAAACAAAATAATACAGAAATGTAAGAGAAATTTCCAATTTTTAAATTTTAAGTATAAAATAAGATTAATGATAAGAATGTTGTCCATTGTTGTATTCTTTATCTGTAACAAAAATCAAAAACAAAAAAAGAAAGAAAAAAATGAAAAAAAATACTAAATTGCAAGTAAATAAAAAAAGCATTTGAAAAAATAAATAAATAAAGTTAAATTCAATCTTAATTTTGTTCTCTTTCCTTAAAATTTGGACATTTTCTTCCATTTATTAACTGATATTTTATAATTTTTATTTTATACATTTTTAATTCTTTTTTCTTTATTTTCGAAAAAATACAAAAATAAAAATAAAAAATTATTCGCAAAAAATTTGTAATGCGATCACAACATATTATAAATTATATAACGTTTTGTTTTTATGATATCTCGCCTTATCCATATAAAATACATAAATTTAAATATTATATATCATTGTATTCTTTCAACACATAAAAATGACGAATACCAATTTACCTATATTAAATGTGATTATTGCTTTAAAACAAATTTGTATCGTTTTTGCTAAATTCATTATGTAATACAAAAATGAAACCTGGTCCAAAAATCAAAAGATCAAAATAAAAACAAAACTTGTAAAAATAAATTCAAAAAAAATAATAAAAAATAAAAATAAAAACTTTCTTTTGATTTTCCTTTATTCAATTTTTGAGTTTTTTTTTTTGCGATTGGTTTTTTTTTTCAAGGTATGAGGTATGTAATCATGTAATATGAAATCAAAAGCTCTCAATTAAAAGATATGATTATAGAACTTACTGTTGAAATTTTATTACCATTGAAATAATAAAGGAAGAATATAAAATTCAATGAATTTCTTTATCTTTCTCTTATTCAAAAAGTTAAATATTCACAAAATTGACAGTACCTATAATTTGTTACAATGTGGTTTTATTTTATTCTGTTTTTTGTTTTTTTTCGTTTACAATTTTTCTTTTTTTCTTGATTTTTCATTTTCAATTATATATTACGAAAATTTATGTAAGAATTTTAACCATCAGATATTATTTTGTACAATGTACATATTGCAATATCACATCAGCACAATATGTATAACATGAACATACCAACAGACCATGATGAATAATTTATTCATTTTCAATTTAAAATTATGCATTATTTGATAATAATCGATCATATTTAAATTTGTACATTTGAGGTACACTTACTCAAAAAAGTATTGGCGCATCCTTAGATTTTTCAAAGTTTAATGTTATTTAAAACTGACGTGCCTCTAAAACCGTAAAAAATAGAATCAAAATTTAAAATCAAAAAAATTTGGAATTAGCGTATTTTATTTTAATAAAAAAAAAATTATTTAATTATTTTTGAAGAGATAATTTTGATTGCCAAATGTACAAATAATATAGACAATGTGCAAGTGTGCTAATACCTTTTTAGTCATAATTTTTCAGACGTTTTTGGTTTGAACCAAAATAATCAAATATTTGTGCTCGTATGATCGTAGATATTTTAATAAGCTGATTTATCGCAATTATCAATTGTAACAAATTTTATATGAATTTAATAACATTTTCCTCTAATGCATATTTAAAAATTCTGTGAGTGTACCAATACTTTTTTGAGTGAATATATAAATGCAAATGTAAAAAAAAAATAAATATATTCGTTTTGTTCTTCAATAAAAATTATTTTCCTGCAAATAAAAATTTCTTTTATTTCGAATTTCCATGAATTTCGTGGGAAATATTATACAAATACTCTAGATTTAAAAAGTAATTTAAATGAATTACCATTAACATTATTTGTTATGCTGTTTCAACATATTCTCATTCTAAATGTTGTGATTGGTTTTAAGGAAAAAATTGATTTTAAGAAATATACAAATAATTTTTAAATAATAAAAATATTTATAAAACTATGAATATCAAGTTAATTTTTCCTGTTTACTTCCTTATTCCTTATCTTTTAATTTATTATCGATTTTATTTTGTTGGCCTTTAAATACAAAAAAAAAGAAAAGTTGTAACTTTATAGAATTTCGAATTATAAATTTACATAGACCAAATGTTCATTATCATAAATAAATACACAATTTTGTTTATTTTCTTAATGAATGTTAAATTTTTTTATAAACCGCTTAAAATAACAAAAAACCTAAAGATGAAAATAAACAGATAAAAAATGGATATGAAGATGAAAATGTATACATTAAATTCGTAGGTAGCGGCAATAAAAAGTGTTAAAATAAAATGTTAAATAAAAATCACTTATGAACCTTTTAACTGCATATTAATAAATACAGTACAAAATTAAATCTATACTATTTAATATTTAGCAGTCAAAATATTTTAAATATATTTTTAAGTGTTAATATGATTTTTTGTCGGTTTTTTGATGAGAAATTTTATCATGCATGTTCTAGAGTAATAAGTACCTGTAGTATTATATGTTAATGAAACTGAAATAGACAAAAGGAATCATATTTTTAAACAAATAAAAAACCCACATAAAAATGAAAATTAGAATTTAATAACAAATGCATATACGAACTAAATAATTACTTATATTGACAAATAAACAAATATTTTTAAATTGTTAGATCTAATAATTCTATATACTTGGATTCGAACATATGTAAGTTTTATAATGAAGATGACGATGAAGTAAGATAATAAAGTGCTGCAATTACTGTGATTATGATGATGATAATGATGACGGCGATGATGATGGGGATGATATCAATGATTTTACAGTATAATGCTTTTATAATGACACTCAGTATACATACATACATAGGTATATTGTCCACAAACATGTACACTAAGGATGGAAGAAGAACAGGGCCACCATCAGATTCTTTTTTCTTTTTTTTTTTTGTAAATAACTGCTCCATCATTAATTTTTAATACTTTTAATTTCATGTATGGTTTTTAATATTTTTGTTATATTTTTCATTTTTTGAAATTCAAAAATTCTGCTTTTAAAAATAACAAAAATTTTATATACATGCATACAGACGTGCATACTTAGATACTTTGAGTATTGGATTAACCTGAACAAATATTGACTGGTTTTTAAGGTAATATTAAAGGTATAAATATATTTACATACCATATAAATATATTAAATCATATACATTCATACATATATGTACATGTCTGTACGTAAGTATAAGACAGTATGAAGAAAATTTTATTTTCTTATTATACCGGATGGGCTATTTGAAGATCTCAAATCCATAAAGTCGATGCCGCCGAAAAAAAAAATTAAATGTGAGAACAAACAAAAGCAACAAAAATTAGTAAATTAAAGAAAAAAAAAATTTTTTTTTGTTTGAAAAAACCAAAAGCAAAAAATAGCAACATAAAAAGAACATAAAAAAATTATTTTTTATGTACAATGATTTTACAATAAAGATTTCATTTCCTTTTCTTTTAGTTTGAAAATTTGTATTTTGAAATTTTTAAATGTATTTTTTGTTTCGATATTTTGATTTTGTTCTTAGATGCCGTAGTACGAACACGTATAACAGATAAACCGCAAAGAATCTTTTAAAAATTTGTAATATGTACTACACTAATACATAATTCTGTATAAACTGTTTTTTTTTTAAATGTAAATGGGATAAGTCGAAAATTTTTTTTTGTTCTAATAAAATTGTAATTTTTTATTTGTGTTCTCATTTAAATTATTTTATAATCAAAAATTTTCATGCGCACATAAAAAGTTAATTTTATAATTCTTTTAACATTTAACTTATAACATTTTCGAGTATTTATTTTAAATTACATTGTCGTGTATCCTTCAGTTATGAGACAAAGTAATGAGCCTTTGAAAATTTTATACTTGTTCCACTTTCAAAAAATGTACACATGTATGGACGTACGTGTACGTATATTCATTCTTTAAAGTATTATTGGACATGTACATGTAATTATATTTACACATTTATACATGTCGACCATATACGTATATGCGCATGTGAGTATATGCATGTGTATGTGTGCGTATTATTTTATATCATTTACAACACACACAGAATTCAACTCAACATCTCGTCTTTGCCTTTAAGTTTTTTCAAAGTTTTTCTTGTTTTACCGGCTAATTAATTTATTCTGGAAGTGGAAACGACGACCTTATCTAACTACTGTATATTTAACATTTTTGTTATTTGTTGTCTTTTAATTTTCTTACTTAGTTTCTTTTCTTTTTAATTTTTTTTTGCCTTCATTTATATATTTGTTTTGACTTTCTTCATTTTTTATTCATTTTCATTTGTTTTTTTTATTATTTTTTTGAAATTTAGATTTTGATTTAAAATAACAAAACTAAATACATTAGGAAAAAAATATGATAGTGAAATCAATTTAAATGGCAATTTTTCCTAAAATCGCTTGAATTGCAATGAAAATTGGAATTATAATAGATAAAATCCTTTTGGTCACATATTTTTTATGTGTATTGAGAAACAAAAATAAAATAAATGCCTCATTAAAAAGAAACTAAAGATTTTTTATTTCTACAGACATTACCTGTTCAATTCTATATACACACACACATATTTTACCATTTGTTTTTTTTTTTTTTTTTTTTTTTAAATTTTTATTAATTTAGATTTTTACAAAATTTCATTTTACAATAACCTGAAAAATATGGTGGTCAACAATCATCATTTTGATTATCACCGCCATTATCATCAAAAACAATTGAATGTCATCATCTTAATAATAATTTACGTAGATTATTAAACCGCATACGTGAAATCACGAATCTAGAAAAGTTTTTACACTTGTACACATTTTTGTAACTATATGTACACTGTAAAATCCTACATGTATCTAATTAAACACATGTGAACACAGACAAATTCCTAGTATAAAATATATGAACATTTTGTACATAAATTTAAAATGTAATACTCTTAACTTCGTCATTAATTAAAAACTTTATATCCTGTAGAAAACTAATATGGGTTAAAAATGAACATGAATAAACAATTATTTAAGTACATGTATACCAAGATGGGTACAAAAATTAATGTCATTAAAAGATGTCATAGAATTCAATCTCTTTTATATAGGTATAAGCATTTTGTAATTATGAAAAAAAAAAATCATTCAATTTATATTTAAAATGCTTTTCGATCATAACAACTTACATACATTTTATACAAATTACATATAAAGTACGTTTTTACTTATACCAAATGTATTCTATAATTGTATTTAAAATGGAATTACGCTAACCACATAAACGTACATACGTGTAACAGGTATACATACATTTGCTTAAATACTATGTATTATAGTTTATTGATTATGTATTCTTAAACCCTATACATTTAATTTTTATGTATTCTTTTCGTAATTAAAAATTGTGAAAAATGAACATATGCATACGTATGAATTTTTCTGTAAATTCATGCATGTACATTTTTATTCTCAATATATAGTAATTAAAGAATTAATTATGAGTTTTAAGTATTTCTATTACTTTAAATTCTAAATAGTTGAATTTTACCATTTTTCTGTGTTTAAAAATTTGTTGTATTCATATGAGTATTAATTATTTTAAGTGAATCACTTAACCACCAGTTTTAATCTGATTTCGTGTTTAATTATTATTAAAAAAAATAAAATCCCTTTCATTAATATGAAAATTGAAAAATTTTATTTTCATTAAAAAAAAAAAATAAAAATATTTTAATTTGGATTTGTTTTTACAATTTCTCAGACTTCTTACAAGCGAAAAGAGAATGAAAAAAAAATATGTATTTCAATAAGAAAAATTGTAAATATTTTTAAAATGTAACAACTTACATTGTAAGTATGGTAGGTACATTTTGTTTATTTACAACGAAAAAAATTAAGTAAAATTAAATCTTTTTAATTATGATTCCAACAAGGATATTCGTAATTTATGTTGTATTTTTAAATTTATCGATATAATGACGAAGAATTATTTATTTATTGCAGATCAAAATTAGGGATTGTTTAATTTACTTAGTTTTAAATAAAACTAAAAAATATCTGTATTAAAAAAATTTATAAATGACAAAAGAAGCGTTAATCGTCCTGTGAAAAGGTAGACAGATAAATAAAAGGCTTAAGATAGAAATTTCGGTAAATAAAATTACCAGCAATAGACGGACAACAGAGTAACATTGTAAAGAAGGTCAAGGTTCGCAAAAGTCTGTAATAAAAAAAAAAAAAATGAATATTCATATACACATTTAAAAAAAAATAAAATAAAATAGTCTTGAAGAACAATGAGAGAGAGAAAATCTTATCCCAAATAAAAAGTCATCAGTAATTTACAGAGTCGTGTATGCATTTGGTCAATGCAAAAAAATTATTTTGAATACCCGCATCAATTTACATTCATATGTATAAAAATCTATGATGTTTTATCATTTTAAATTTTTTCTTTTATTCAAAAAAAGATGAATTGTTTTTATTTTTCCAATTTGAAATAACACAAAATTTTCTTTTCTATTTAAGGTTTTATTTCCATAAAAGAAATAATCTCTCTTCTTTGTCATCGGATAACTCATATAAATATTAAATTCGCTAAATGTTTAAGATACACTCGTTTGGTATTAAATGAACATAGTTATTCACAATTTAATCATTTTTGTATTATATACATATCAATTCGTTTGATATATTACACAAACTCTTTGTATCTAATACATAAATATTAATCAAAATATGAATTCACACTTATAATGCAACAATGTTGCATTTTACTGGTCATAGGAATATTTTCATATAAAGTAGAAAAATTTCCCTATTTTTGGATACTAACATTTACAAAGTATATATCTTTGTATTGTAAAGGTCTATAAAGAAAGATCGTATATAAAACAAAATTCTACATGTATACGTAAATATTTGTTGTTGTTATTGTTTTAAGTTATATTGTTTACGTATAAGATATCTAAAGGTACCTATTTCACTTTTCATGAAAAGAACAGCTAGCAGCTATCTTTTAGGATATTATATACACTAAGAATGAATTTTGTTTACATACTTATTGTTCATCTTTTTATTATTTTCTTTATTTATTTATTTAATTCTTTTTGGCTTATTTTTATCATTATAAATTCATTCTGTGGTTTGAATTCAATTATGAAATAAATATGTTGCCTTTTTATCACGTATACATTTATTATTATTATTACTGTTGTGTTATTATTGTTGACAAAATTGTCACAAAATAATAGGTAAAAGAATAAAATATAAAATAAAATGAAAATAAACAGAATGCCGACAATTATTCCACTTCAACATTATTTATTTTGTTGGAATTGCCAATCAAAATACCTAATTTATCTAAAAGAACATGTGAGTATGTACATATGTATACCTTTATTTGTTTACTTTGTCATATGTATGTATGTATTTTGATTCCATTAACAAAAAAATTTTGAGAGAATAACAAAAATATGTTATTTACACAAATATTTTATAAAAATACAATGTTCAGCAAGTATATCATAATAATGAGAAAATACTATTTTTGAATTTTAATGAGGGTAAGTAGTTAAAAAATTTAAATTTTTAGATTTTATGATACTAATTTACTACTGTTTGGTATATTATTCCATGTATAACATGAGACATTGTCTAAAAATATCAATATTAAAATACAAAAGCTTATAATTATTAATTTTATCTACACACAGGGTGTTTCGATAGATAAACTATAAAAAAATAGAATGGTTAATAATGACTGTGCAGACATTTAAAGGCTCTTAGATATTTTTTTTTCTAATTTATTCTAATTATAATTTTTTTTCTTTTATTCTAATTCTTAATATATCGCCTTGTACCATAAAACCATAAGAATTACAAGAATTATTCAACTTTCAAACACATTAAATTTTGAACCACCCTGTATGTACATATTTATAAAATTTAAAAAAAAAATGAAAAGAAATTCAAAACACGTAAAATGAAATTATGATCGAATATAAATTAACTAAGATTAATTAGATATTTAATTTTACTTATTAATTTACATACTAAATTGACTTTTTTCAAATTATTATTCTCGTTAAAACGTTTTACAAATATTTTAATACATACATAAATCTACTTACATATGTACTTACGTGAGTTTCTTTTTAATTTGTCATATAAAAGATTATCTACTAACAAAAACATTCTAATAAAAATCTACTTATACATATGCATATGTGGGTAAGATGTACACGAGATTTTTTATTAATGTATGCAATTTTATTATAATTTTCTAATTTGCTTTTTTCTTTTTTTTTTTTTTTTATAAAACAAATTGAAAATAATTTTAATTTTTTTATTAAATCGAATTAAAGTTTTCTTAAATCTAATCTGAAAATATGAAAAAAATAAAATAAATAAATAAAATAAATTATTTGAAGTCAATTATACAAAAATCACGGAAAATATTGAAAATACCACTTACTATTAATGAAAAAAAAGTGTCAGTAATTTTTCATAATTTTCCACCAACTCATAAGCTAATCAACTTTATAATCAAATATGTACTTTATATTAATCGCGTATACACGTATACTATAGGTATGTATAACATTTATATGCATGAAAATCTCATAAAGTATGATAGGTACACTGTTTATAAAAATGCTGTTCATTCGATATTCAAATGAAATATACATACATACATACATATACAGTACATGTATGTACTTATAGTACATCTTAGAATTTACATTTTTTTAATTTAAAAAAAAAAATTAAAACAAACAAACTTAAGAAAGTAAAGCAAGTATTTAAAAAAAATTGAAAACATTATAAAAATAAAACATACAAGAGTATAACAGATATGATGGTATTAGACACTCCACCTATCTTTTCTCTATTTAAGATTTTAAATAATTTTATGTTAATATACGTTATAGATATAATCAAAATTCATACACCTATATCTTGTATTTAACATTCACCACATACACTACTAGACTAAAATATACGAATGAATACATGCATTACGTTAAATGTAATACCCACTAACAATGACATATTAGACTGATAATCATTGTATATGATCATTTGATCATTAAACATTACGTCTTTGAAAATATAAAAATAAAAAATAAAGAGTAAAAATTGTGTAGGTGTAAAATAGTTAGAGAATTTGTTTATTTTGTTTTTTTTTTTTTTTTTGTTTATCTATTTTTCTTTGTAAGTAATAATTTCTAATTGAAATAAAAAATTTCATTTTGTTATATTGATTATTGACAATCTATTGCTTGCTGCCGCAACACACAGCGTATAGGTGACTGATTGATAAACATACGAACATATCTACAAATCATAGATATATACCTTCATTTATTTACTTGTTTTTTTTTTTTTTAATTTATTTATCTTTCGAAAAACAACTACATAATTTTCTAAAAGGTTTCGTAAACAAAATAAAATGAAACAACAAATCGTCGAATTAAAAAATAGCATGTAAATTTGATTGTTTCGAAATGTAAATCTTCTTCCATTTTTTCCGCTTTTAGTAAGAGTTATTCACATAATATTAAATTTTTTGTTAAACAAAAAGATTAAAGTGGATCTCGTCTTTTATTATTATTTTTTTTTTTGCTTTTTTTTCATTTTCCTTAAATTTAAATAATACGGACAGTTATTACAATGTATGAAAAATAAAAAAAAATAAAAAACAAAATTATTAAAAAAGGTATAAAAATTTCAAAATTTTTAAGATATTGTTAAATTGATTGACTATTATTTAACTGTAAAAGAACCAAATTGATTTATGTCGATTACTAATTTCTTAACTCATTCTGTCAAAAACAGATACTTGTTTTCGTTCACATACATACATACATAATTGCGATTTGGTTTCGGTATATACCAGAAAAAATATATATAAAACGAAAACAAAAATTTAAAAAAAAAAACGAAAAAGGAAAAAAAAGTTCTATTAAAGGTGCAATCTTTATAGATAATTTAAGATTGGTAAGTAGACGATCTATCGATTTGAAACGATGTGATTGAATGCACATCTTTTTAAAAGACAAGTATTAATGTTGAAGTTCGCTGATGTCTTCATAACTTTCTAGTTATAAACATTTGAAAGGCATTACATGTTATATACAGATTTAAATTTCTGTAAAATCATATTGTATAATACACACATACGAATGTATGTACCTATGTGTATACAATATATTAAAACATTAATAGGTAAAAATAATAGACTACGTCAAAGATTTGATTTACATTGCTTGAAATTGAAATGAAATAGGAAGAGATAATTTGA
Source organism: Anthrax anthrax (assembly GCA_963971155.1). Lineage (NCBI taxonomy): Eukaryota > Metazoa > Arthropoda > Insecta > Diptera > Bombyliidae > Anthrax > Anthrax anthrax. Next base: position 29,434,989 of record OZ020119.1, read on the forward strand.
TTTTCTTTTTCTTAAGGATTTAACATAAAATTCAAATTAGATATTTTACATTAGCAATTGTATTAGAAATACCGTAATTTTTACTAGTAGCATCTATTAAATATACTTTAGAAAATATTTTTCGCTAATAAAATACAATATATACTCTTTTTTTATATTTTGTATCCTCAAAAGCAATCAATTTATATCTAACAAAAAACAAATCCATATAGAAAACACGCATGCATTTCTACACAATCGATTTAATTTATTCAAATTTAAATAGTTTTTTTATACAAATTTATTTGAAATTGAATCATTTTTATGAATGATAAAGAAAACTTTTGATTACAGTGGCGAGAATACAGTGGCGGTACACGAATAATAACTACATGTACTAAGAAATTGTACTTTAGATTATGTATAAATATAAAAGACGTACAGTAACAGATATCTATTTGCACGAATTTTTCGACTTTATGGATGATATTTTCAGACTTTATATTTTTCCTATAATTTGTTGATTTAATAAATATCTTATACAGGGAATTTTATGAGGACTATGTAATTAATGCCATGAAAAATCCTTTTTCAGGAAGAAGAAAAATATTATCTTTAAATTTTTTAGAAAAAATTTTAAATTAAAAAAAAAAAGTTAACATCACCATTGCCTTACAATTACTCTTTGTTGAATATTGTGATTTTTTTAAAGAATGAATGAGCCTACTTCATTCAATGCTATCCAGCAGCAAAATGATTGAATTCACAATTTTTGCCCTTATCTCATTTTATTTATTTTGACATAACCACAGCCTACAGTTTAATACAACCTACTTGGTCTATGACACCCTTTGATGAATAACTACACAGAATATAAATTGTAAAGGAAACTTATCAAAACATAAAATACAAACATATGTACACATTCATGGAAAAATCATGTATGTTGAATACAAGTACATATACATATTCGGGTACAAAACAGTATGTGTACATGTTTTGTACATACATTTCATAAAGGTTTTGTGTTAAAGTTATTCGATAATGAAAAGCATGCTCAAGTGTTTTGATTAGTTTTATGTTTATTGAGCACATGAGTTATTCTTCATTATGAGACCAAGTATGTTAATCGAAATTAGTTTTCTTTTTTTTCCTTCACTTACTTTTTTCCAACATTTTTATTTCCCAACTATTTGATTGTTGTTGTTACTGTTGTTAAATCGTCTTTTCTTTTTAAATTCTTTCTTTTATTTTTATTATTATTACTTTTTTTTTTTAATTTCTATTTTGAAAGCATTTTTTTAAACATTTTCTTCTTACATATTATTCAAAGTTCTTTTTATTACAACTTAACTAAATCTACGTATATACCATGTGTGCACACATCAAAAATTATTGAACAAATCATGTATAGAAATGTTTTTATCATACTTCAATTTCGATGTTTAATACACATACATATGTATATGTTTATTTTATATTCATTGTCTAAAATTACGCTTTTATGACTTCAAAAAAAAATTATAATAATAAGAAGAATAACAAAAAAAAATATTTAAAATATTTTATGTATGTACATATGTGTGAATAATAGTGTTAAAGATGGCTGTCTATTGAACTTATATCAAAGATAATAATAATATTTAAAATTCTCAATCTTCAAAATAATAATAATAATAATAATGATAATAATTAATATTTAACTGCACAATGCATGAATGTACACATTTGTATTCATTTTGCATATATATAAGTAAATCATCTCCTTTATTTGTGCATCCTAGGGTTTAAAAACCAATATTACAAATAAACCATAATTTTTTTAATTTTTTTTTCTAAATTTTCCAAAAATATATATTTTTGAATATTGTTTTCTTTTTGATGAAATGAATCCATAAAATGATTTTATTAAATCATGGTAATAATGCACCAGTGTACTTGTGTTTTTTCGACTATGTACTCGTACTTTATAATCTGGATAATGTTGGAATTTTTATTTTTAATTTGAAAATAACTATTTGAATTTAACAAAAAAAATACTTAGTTGTATTAATGCTACAAAATTAGATTTTTGTTTATTTTTAATTCGTTGTATTTACACGAACACAATGTTAATGTTCATTTCATAGATCGACATATTCCCTTTTCATGTAAAAGTTTTAAACGACTGGGATTGCATGCATTCATCTGCATTCATCTATATAAGATTTTTATGGTGAAAATTTAGACTTAAATGTCTATACATACGTACCACAATTAAAATCTATAATAATGTATACATTTTTGTATACTCCAAAATATACTTCACTTACGTATGTACATATTTATTTTTGTTTGGAGTTTGAAAGGAAACTTAATCCACTTCATAGTCTAATTAACATGTTATCGTCTATAAAAATCCACTTGTAAATCAAAACACTCAACAAAATACACAAGGAGTATTGAATATATGTTTTGTACACTTACCGGTGTGTGAATTGTGATATAACAACAAACACACAGTAACTTTAGTTAACTTTTACCATTTTATATACTACATACAGTGATCATTATGTATGTTGTGTTGTGTTGTCCTGATGCAACAAAATTTATAAATAAATAAAAATAAATAATAAAATAAATAAAATGAACATCTGAAATGGGTATTAACATGGTGTTGTATTAAATTTATAACACTTAAATGAAAATTTATTTTTCGTCTTGATAATGCTAATTAGTTTTTATTCGTGATTTCGATAAATTGATTATGGAATTAGTCAAAATTTAAATGAAAACAGAAAAAATGAATAGGATTTTTGACAAAAAATTTTTTTTTTCTAGAAAAAAAAAATTTATTTAAATATTTAATTTAAATTTTTTTTAAATTAATTTATTTAACACATAATATAATAAAATTAAAAAAGAAAAAAAAGAAAATTACAAAAAAAAAATTTTTTTTTGTTCTAAAAGAAAATACTTCTATGTGTATTTTCACTCTGTATAGAGAAAAACATGACCAAAGAACAACAATAACAACAAAAATATATCGATAAAATGTATGATTTAAAAGTAAGTAAATTGTATATATAGTTTTATTACAGTAACAATATATAAAATACTTTAAGTAATAATAATAGTAATAATATTAATAATAATGAATATACACTTGACTCGACTTTTAAATCAAATCCCCAGCATCCAGCCATGACTAATAATCGTAATAACTCAATAGAACACGCAAGCCAATTAAATTATTTGGTATATGAAATCAACTAAACGTAATTTCGAATATTAAAAAAAAAATAAAAAATAAAAAATAAATAAATAAATACGAATATGTGTATGTACAAACAAAGAATAACAGAAGATATTAAAAATAAAAATAAAAAATTAAAAATGAAATAAAACCAGAAAATAAATTTCAAGTAAGAAATAAGAAGTAAGAAAATGCACACATTATGATTTTATAGTACGATTACATTACATTTAAAAAATAAAATTTAAAAAACAAAAATTTAAAAAAAAAAAGAATCAAAAAAATGTTATAGAAAAGTAATAATGAAATGAAAACAAGTTCTAAAAAGAATATCATTTTAGTGAGTCTACACTTCTGTGTATAACAATTAAGTACACAAAAAACAATCTGTTATTATTATTTATTCTCTTTTTTTTTTTTTTTTTAAATTGGAAAAAAAAGTAAACATTTAAACGTTTTCATTAAAGTTATATGAACATGATCCTTCAATTTAAAAAAAAAAAAAAAAAAAAATTTCTTTAAAATGTTTTCATTTAGATTTTTTTTTTGTTTGTATTTATTACATTGATATTATTTCCTGGAATGGAAATGTTACTTAAATATTATACATATTTTGCTTCAATGAATTTTTCATTTTCATTTTTATTTTCATTTTCATTTTCATTTTTTTTTCTTCTGTTTTAGATCGTTAAGTACAGAAACATATTATAATATTGAAATGTTTATGGTAACATAACTCTGCGTGTATTGTATTGTTGTATTTATTAAAAATAATAAAAACATTTAATAAGTGATAACATTTTATTATTATTTTACAAAATGCTTTACGTGTGTTTTTTTTTTTTTTTTATATTTTTATTTCACTCGTTTGGTTTTTTTTTTCTTTTTTGCTGTTTCGTTTTGCAATATGGTTTTGTAAATGTACATTTTCCATTAATTTACACTTTCACTATCGATAAATCATGAATTTTTGTTCCCTCTATGCATTTCAGCAAGACGTTTACATGTACGTTATATGTATACGTGTACGTACATATAATGAATGCATTAAAAACAAAACAAAGTGTTGATTATTAGTGTTATGTCTATGTTTATGGCGATTAATGTTATGATATTTTCAACATTATTTTATTATATTATGTTCATGCATATTTAGTGTAATCAAATAAAAATCAAATTAATCGTACTTATGGTTTATGTATACACATACGAATACATATTCATATAAAAATTTTTTTTTTCTTGTATTATTTCTCTTGTATGTGTATTTTCTTGTATAAATGCAAGTTACATTTTAAACATGAGGTGTGACCATGCATGTATGTATCTATGTACATATACTATGTATGTTTCATTACAACACATACAACCAAATAGATGCATATTCACATTCGAATACTTTTAATTTTCAAGTAAGGCACAGATACAATTTTCATTATCTTTGTTTTTCCTAATTTATTTATTTAAAGGTCTTTTCGGATTAAATATATTTGTACTTAATATTAGGTTTTCTTTAAATAATGATACTTTTTCAGATAAAATGAAAAACATGAAAATAAATGTAAATTAAGAGAGAAAATTTTTGTTTTTACAATATTTATTATATTTTATTTAGTATGTTATTTTTTGTTTGCAATATACGAGTATGTACGTATGTATCTACTTTTTTTGTATTTATTTCTGATTTTTATTTTATCTTATATTTTATTATTTTTTTCGCTTTTTACAATTTACAGGATTTTCTTATTTGTTGGAAAAATTTATACATACAATTTTATTAATATTATATTACACAAATTTTAAAAAAAAAAAAATCTATAGTTTTGCATTACGTACTTTCACGACCAGAAATTTTCTTAACGCGTTTTTCGCATGCATACATACATATATGTATGTATATATTTGTTATTATTATTTGTTTAATTTCTTTTGTAATTAAATGAAAATATTAGAAGTTTAAGATAAACGAACACATTTATGAAATAAAACAGATACTAACTAAAATTATAAAAATTAAAAAAAAATTATATACATGTGTATGTATATGTGAATGTATGCAAGTAAGTACAATAAAGTAAAAACAAAAAGAAATTATTTCAAAAAATGAAATTTTCCTTTTATTTTTATTATCTTATATGTGTATAGATATACGTATATTTTTGTATTATATTTTATATTAAACATTTTTGTAATTTAGATACATATGTATATACGTACATATAGAAGTGTAGATACCTAATATAATATACAAAATAAATAATATGTTTGGCATTTTTGCCGGTTTTAGTTCAAACTAAGAAATGATCTGTTCGCAATTTATCACTGTGAAAACTAGAATTGACTTTTTATATAAGTATAAAATATATACATGAAAACAAATCTTTAATATTTATTACATTTATTATATATATATGTATGTGTATATTGTGCCTATACATATTTTTAAATATAGTTAATATAGAGAAGAATTATGAATGCATGCACAAATCTATACATACATATATACTAAATAATACTAATAATACATACATACGTACATAGTATATACAAAAGCAAAATATACACACATTTATACAAAATATCTATGATATATGAATTGCGTTTAAATATCCATAAAACTATGGATTACATACATAAATGGTTAAGTTCACTGCATGAGGTCGATAAGACTGTTTATAGTTTTCCTTTTAAAGATGAAAAAATGAGATATAATTACACCATCATCACTGTCTTTGAAAATATATTAATTTACGTACAAAACATACATACATACTTTATTAAATTGTATATATGCGTTTATTAGAATTAAATTAAAAAAAAAAAACTAGATTAGTAACATAAAAAGAACAAACCTAAAAATGTATTATAGAATAATTAGAAATCTTTTTAAAATTAATTATTCAATAAATTAAAATAAAAATTTATCGTAATACAAAATTTTCAAAACACCAAAAAAAAAAAAAAACAACAATTTCGTTCTTCATTTACTTTTTGAGGATATTTTTTATTTATAATCTTCTTCCATTTTTTTTTCTTAATTTTATTTTAATTTAATTTTTTTTTTTTTCGCGTACACACATATATTTTGTGTTTTTTTTATGTTTTTGAATTTTCTTTTCCGTTTTCTTAAAAGTATGTATGTGGTGGCTCTTAATTTGCCATTTTGAATTTTTATTTAATGATGTGAGCTTATTTATAAACCGTTCATTTTAACATTTTTAATAATTTTTTGTTTTCTTTTATATTTGTTTTATTTATTTATTTTTTTTTTTTTTTCTCTTAAAGTCACTTCAATCCTTCTGTACAGTAAAAAATTTAAAGTTACGCAAAAATATTTATTTACTCATAATAAATTTTTTTTTTTTCAGTATTGAATGTACTACGTAAGCCATTCATAATAAAATATGAAATTTGAAACTTTTTTAAATGATGTGTGTGCTTATTTTTATAATTTTTTATTTTTTTATTTTTTGTTTTTATTTTTATAAATTTAAAATTTGGTTTTAATACTACGTGTATTATTTACGATATGTGAGCACATAATAACAAAGTAACAATTTTAAATAAATTATTCATTGGGTGGCACATACATATATACACGTACGAATATGTGTGTATACATGTTACAATGTAAATAATTTTAATTAATTTTATATTTTACCATATTATTTTGCTCAATTTTTGGTTGTAAAATCAGATGACAAATTCAAATATTTATTTTTCTTTTCTTTTTATGTATTGTTTTTCTTAATTCAACATTGCTGTTTTTCTTTTTCTTTATTTTTTTTTTTTTTGCTATATTCAGTTTTTTGATTTATTTTCCAGCTCTTTATTTATTTATTTATTTATTTTACTTGGTGTTTTTTTTTTCTTAAAAATGCATTAACATTCATGTGCAAAAGTAAAATACGTGTAAAGTAATTTTATTCGTTTTGAATGGAATTTTTTTCTACAAATGAATTATTATTACATATGTGATACATACATTTTGTAATTTTGTATACAATGCGGATAGCGCATAAAGTTATGTGAAAATTTTTTTAATTACTTTATTCCATTATATAAAATAATTTAATCATAATTTAAGTTAATTAAAGCTATTCAACACTAATTGTAAAATATATACATATGTACATGTTTCTTTGTTAATAGTAAAAAACAAAAAAAAAAAAACTAAGAAAATGTATTAAGAATTTTTATCATGTTTTATTTATGTTTTGTTGTTGTTATCATTACCACGTTCATTTTTTTTCTATTAAATAAAAATGAAAATTTTCTTCAATCCAAATGATTTGTTGTAAAAAGAATCGTTTCATATATGATATTGTAAATTTAAGGAATAATTTTCTTTTATTTAATACATATGCGTAAGTACTTTAGCAATAAATTTTGTGGTATTTAAAAGTGAAAACACAAAAATTATTATTATTATTTTTTTTTTTTTTAAAGAAAATAAAGAAAATTTATCATATCTATTTTGTATTTAACAGCAACAAACAAATTCTAAAATTTAAGTATTGTAAGGTATGAAGACTATATGCGTTATAAATATTTGTACACACACATATATTAGTGTATATACATTGATCTACACACATACATATATTACTGACATTAAACCATTCGTAGAGTAATTATCAAAAGTGACAGCATGCACAATTCCTAAGATAATGGCTAATTGATTTTTATTTACGGTCGAACAAAACAACAAAACGATGATACATGGTCGTCTCCTTGATCATGTCATGTCTTCTCTTCAACAGATTCAAAATTTTATTCTTATTCAGTGTTGTTGTTGGAGGATACTTTTTTTTTAAATTTTAGTTTTTGTTTTTCCCTTTTTTTTTTGGTTGTTTTTTTTTTCAATCCTCTTTTCCACATATTCTTTTTCATCATTTTGATCTTCTTATTACCTTCTTAATAAAATATCTGCAAGAACAATGTTATTTTTTATTGTACCTTATACAAAAAAGATGCATCCATGTATGTACGTAAATACCATATGCATATATCATCATATATACGTGAATGTATAATTCTTGTACAATTTTGACTTGTATAGTGTATACAAAAATTCTCAATAATTGTGTATGTATGTACGTATGTGTATACACATTTTTATATGTGATGTAAGTTTGGGACAGAATCTGGATGGATTCAAGTTCAAGATATTGTCGATATGAGATTCTACTGTATAGACAGTTAGCAAAGGTTAATCATTCGATAAAATATATACTGTACAAATATAACGTACATATGTACATATGTATATGCATTTATCCAATTCATAGTATGTAAGTATGTAAAGATTTCAGGGTTGATTGGTTGATTGTCAAATATTGGTCGAATATTCAACTATCTTAATATGAATTTATACATACATATTAAGTATATACAAGTACGTACATTATATGATATTAATGCATTGTTGTAAATAATAAGTACGTAATGTTAATTCAAATGACATATAACTAACTATATATATAAACATCTTTTTAATTTTTAAATTTAAAATTTTACTTTATTTCAATTTTTGTTTTTTTACTATTTTCTTTTATTTTATTAACATTTTTATTTTCTTTACTGTACATTTTCAACTTTGAAAGAATCCTTTTTTGATCGTAAGTTTTACTTATTCATTTTTTTTATATCGCTTCTTGAGTTTTATCTTGAATTTCGCTTTAACTTTATTTTTCTTTGGTATTTTTCATATACATACATACATATCCGTGTAAATATGTACCAGTATGTATATTCACATATCAATATATACATATACAAAATGTATACATACATATCTTAAAAATTGGTTATTGCATTATATTTTCAAATTGACTTACCGTCAACTGAATGTGAATGAGAATGAAAATAGTGAAGAATTGATGTGAAGTTTGAGTCTTGTGAAATTCTTAAATCAATTAAAATTGGCATGCAGAGTATAATGAGAAATTAACACCTGAAAAGAGAAAAAAATTCTTAAATTTTTCTTGTGTTTTGTTTTTATTGTTATTCTTTTTGTATGTAAAAAAAAAAAAAAAATTTTTTTCTTTTTTCTGTATTTTATTACATTTTAAAAATTGTTTTTTCTTTTCTTTTGTTTTATGTGAATAAATGATATTTTTTTCGTATAAGTAAAATTTATTAATTATTTATTTTTATTTTTATTTTTAATTTAAACTTCAAATAATAGAATAGAAAATAATTTGCGTTAGAACGTTATCTATTTTTATATATGTACCATTTTCTGCGAAAATAACAAAATTATGTATTCATTACCGCATATACACATAATGTAATGATCGTACACTATACATTCTGTATTAATGAAAATTGACTAATTTAACAGTTTAATTCATTACACAATATAATTACATTACATGCATTTATACATATTCATAGATGAATGCTAGAATTTTTTACGTCATGGTAATAATTTTTAATGGATTTTCCAATGCCTGTAACTACAATTTTATTTCAGTAAAAAAAAAAAAAAAAAAAAAAAAAAAAAAAAATTAAAGAATTTTCTCATTGTATTTCATTATAAATTTTATAAGGTGTTTTTTGTTTTTCATGATAACTTTTATTTTAAAATTAAATTTTTTAATTAAAAAATTGTAAGTACAAGAAAAAACGAATAAATAAAGTTAATTAAAGTTTATAAAATTATAAACAGAGGAAAAATTATATTAAAAGTTTATAAAGGATGGGTATTGAAAAGTGTTTTTTTCTATTGTCTTATGTTTAGTTCAACTTTGTTTTTTTTTTTCCAATAAAAATTTGAGAAATTAATTGAAACACCAATTCCAATATATATTTATGAAAATTAAACACCTTAGAAAATTATACAGCAGAAGAGGAATATGAAAGAAGAATAGATCTTGTATTATGATATTTGTTGATATATCATGAAACCATGAACAAAGATTCTACAAGAGTATTCTAAAACGAGCCAAATTCCATACTGGATTTTAGCGATATGCTTTATGATAATATTATTATTAAAAATTCAAAAATGTGTAATTTCTTAATTTATAGGAAATTAAATAATCCATTTTGCACATACTTTAGATTTTATCTACAAAACTGATAAATTATTCAATTTAATGGGATCAAATTAAATTTAATCAATTTAAATTTCATGTAATAAAATTATCATTTTTTGTTTAAGTTTGTATCACAAAAAAAAAAAAAGAAAACTTCAGAGGTGTACAAAATTTTCATTTTTTAAAAAATTAATCTGCTCTTTACTTACAACAAAAATAAATAAAAAACGGCATATAGTATTGCATATTATTTCATTTGTTTTTATTGTTTGGTATATTGTCGTTTTTATTTTTTATTTTTGGATTATTATAAATTTTTACTAAAATTTGATACATTGAAAACCTTTTTCATCGCTTTTATTTATGTCATCACTATACAGATACGTAACTATAAACTTATTTATAATGTACGTAGTCATGGTTAAACATATGTATATGTATACGTTTTAATGCAAGCAACCATGTACATATATGATTACATATTTTCATATCTTTATAATAATGCCGAGTCATATTAGTCGAAAAAATCATTTTTCAAATCAAATCTTCAGCTCTTCGCTCAAAACATCACCGAAAATTATTTATGACATAAACGAATTTACGCAAGAGATTTATGATTTGACCTCCACGATCTCTTGCAAAGTAAAGCAAAGAAACAAAAAAAAAAAAAAATATATAAAAAGCAAACTTTTTCATCCTCCATTTTTGTGTTATTATTCTGTTGTTGTTTTTTTTTTTGTTGTTATCATTGTTCCGCTTTTCACTTGAAAATATAAAAGAAGAGATCAAAGTAAGGGATCATTATCATATGTGAAATTTTATTAAAATTTGAGAAAATTTGAATTTTTTATACTATGTACATTTTTAAAATACTGAAAAAATTCAAAAATAAAAATTTCTTACATACAAAACTTAAATTTATCTATATAGGATGCGTAAATTTAAAATTTTCCTTACTGTGAATTAATAAAATTAGTTACAATTTTTTATTAGAAAATTTTATAAGAAACAACGATTTATTTTATCACGAACCTTTCGTACATTTGTCAGAAAAACATTCCGTGCATTTTTTTCAAATTGCTTTCTTTTGTTGTGTTTTTTTTTTTTTTTAAGGTCAAGATTGTAACATACCACATAACCAAAAATGAATTCTGTATCATTGGATAAAGGAAAAAAAAAAAAATATGAGTATAGGCATGTGTTAACTATGTACATTTTACAGCAAGACAATTTATTTTGGAAGAACTTAAAAAAAAGACAAATGTGCACAAAAGTTATTTGCTTTTTTTCTTATTTATGGTTTTCAACAATTTGAAAGTTATAAAAATGAATTATTGACTAACAAAACAGACTTAACAGAAAATGAAAATGACTTTAAGATAATTCAAAACAAAAAAAAAACCTCAAAAAATGGAAATATACGAGTACATATGTACAGCACATAAATAAAATTCAGTAAATGGAATACAATGAAAATAATGAAAATGATTATGATTCAATGATGACACTGACTAATAAAAGTACTGGAAAAACACGTGTGCACACATACATACATCCTGCATATGTAAGGACATATGTAATTAAATACATTAAAGATGGCTATTTATTATTTAATTCAATCTATTTATTTTGTTTTATTTTATTTTATTATATACACGTTTGTATGAATATTTACACAAATTTGGATACAGACAAATAATTATCCTTTGCTTTTTTATTTTAATACATTTAATTATTATTACTCACTTTTTTAATTATCTTGTGAAGGTTTGTCAAAAAAATATTCCGAATCAGCAGAAAGATAACAAAACTTGAGTTGCCAAAAATGATGAGTTATATGAACATAAGCATCGCATGCCATTAAAATTTGCGGCTTATTTAATAAAAATTAAAAAGAAAGAATACATTGTCCATAGAACACACATCAACATTCATTTTTTAAAAAAATATCTCACTAAAAAAATCAATAAAAACAAAAATCTAAAAAAAAAAAAACCAAAACCAAAGTATTTTAAGTATTCATGTGATGTATGAAAAACAGATAATGGGGGTGTGTGTAATAAATAAATACCAGAAAGAAAGGAAAACAAAAAGAAAGCCATACAATATGTTATATGCATTTTTGAATTTTGTTATAAGTCAACAACATATTACTTTGAAAAAAGTAATAACTGATTTTAAAACGTTTTTTCATTTCGATTTCTTTATTATTCACTAAATTGTTGAATAGTTTTTTGAACATCATCATTGTAAAATTTTACCCGAAAATTATTCTTTTTCTTTTTTCAATTTTTTTCCTGATTTTTTTGTATTGAGGTGTAAAAACAATGTCATTGATTTTATTTTTATACCGGGTTATTAACCTGAAAGAAATAAAATTTCTATAATATAAAATAATTTTTTTAATTGTGGTTTGCTTTTTTCTTTGCATATGCTTGACTTTGTTCTGTATGTCCGTGCATGAACATTTATTTAGAACATTTTCAATATGATTAAGTTGTAAAATTCTTTTATTTATTTATTTATTTTTTTTTTTTGTTGGTTGTACTGAGTTCTGTTACGCAACTGGCATGCATTTGAAAAACAAATTAAAAGAAATACTAATTTACAACATTTTATTATTTTTTTTTTCTATTTTCGAATACAAGAAGAAATTTAAAAAAAAAAAAATTTTTTTTCTATACAGTTATGTATTTATCTAACATTTGTTAGATTAATTATTTGCAACCCTAAATTCATGTACAGTTAATTACCCCAACATAGAATTATCGTGTGAATATATATGATTCCAGAATGACAAGTATTCTGTCAAGCATTGAAAATTATGGCGCCGCGCCGTGCATCACATTATTGCTATAAATTTACATAAATACATACATATATACGTATATTACATGTATAAAATATGTACATATGTGTTTGAATCTATAGCTTGTTTTTTTTTTAATTTTCTTTTTCTTATAAATAAATTATTCTCAAACACATTTCAATTTTTCATCAAGTGTAATGCTTTCATATACGATTTTAATATGAAACTATTTTTAAAAAGTTTTCAAATGATCACGCAAATAAATTTATACATATGAAACTGTGAAAAAGAAATAAATATAATTTTCATCTTTATTTACTTTTATATCATGAAGTGAATTTTATTTTCTCTATTTGATATGTATGTACATTTGTATATTTCTATCTTTTCATTAATAAAACAAGAATAGAATTTTATTTGTGTTGAAATAAGAACACATAAAATTTTACATACATACATGTACTTTTTAGTACTTGTCCATATGATCAGATATGCGTGTACATACATATGTATAAAACAATTTAAAAAGAAAAGCATAATTTAACTTCATGCATACACAGGTACATATATTTAAAATATGGTATTCAATGTAATGCGACAGAAATTTGTTATATTATAATATTACATTAGATATGTAGAATATAACCAAGTTACATACTCGTATACGAGTATATGCAAAAGAATATGAAGTATTAATTTATTAATACCAAATTGTATCTAGGTGCGCTTAAGAAATTATTAACATTGTTAGTTATGATGAGAAGAGCATTCTCTAGGCGTTTAGTAATAATTTTCAGTATATGTTTTTAAATATGAAAGGGGAAATAATATTGTTTTTGAAAAAGAAAAAGACAAAATGAAAATTTTATTTAACCGTTTTTTTTTTTTTGAATTTTATTTTATTTGTAATTTTTTTTTCAAATTTCCTACTAATGTTGTTTTTTTATTTTTTTTTTTAAATGTAATATAAATTTATATAATATACACACATAAATACGTACTTTTATCTACATATGTATGTGTTATACTTTGATTTTAACATTCAAGTCATAAGTCATCACCATGATTATACGACATAAAAGCAGCATGAGATGTCTGCAACTGTTGCTAGTATTACTCTGCAACTATAATTTACAGCGTCAATTAATTTCTCACATAAAATTAGTAATGCAGATATTATGTATGTATATGTAAGAAGTAATGAATATAATATGCATTTATATACAAAAACTTTTTAATTAAAATAATGCATTATGTATGTATGTACAATAAAAATATTCACAAATGTATCTATTAATTTACATACAGAATTTTTGTAAAAAATTCATAATGAAAAAAAAAATGAAACAATAAAATTTCAAAACGGATTCGATATGTACAATATTACAATAATTTTTATTTTATTTTTCTCAAATTCCTTTTTATCAATGTTTTATTTCATTTACAATCTATCATTTGATTAATTTATGCATACATATTTATTAATAATACACAAAAGCATGCATTCATACATTCATGTATGTATATGTGTATATTGCGTATCCATTTACTGTTTTATAACAATAAAGTATTATTCTTTTATATTTTTTATTTTTTACATCTTTTATATATCTTTTAGTTAAAGTGTGTTATTTTTTAAAAGTTTTATCTTCATCATTGAATAACCGCATCATCATACTCAGACACAATTCATATAATCTCCAATTGTAAACGTACATACATGTATAAGTTATATATAAATTCAGAAAATCATATTGTACATTCTTTCATATATGTACATACATATGTTTATCTGTATGTATGTCTGTAAATATCTTAACAAAAATTTAATTAACTGATTTCACAATACTTTTCAGATACATTATAACCGACAATAATTGCAAATGAGCTGCAGTCAAGGGTATCTGTTAATTTCTTTTACTAATGTCGACTTATTATTTTAACCATAAAATCACAAATAAAAATAAAACAAAGCAAAAAAAAAATAATTCTTAAAATAAAACTAAGAAAATCTAAATAAATTTACACAGAAAAATAAGTACTGTTTTTTTTTTTTTTGTAATTTAAATCTTTTTATGTACACGGCAATATTGATGTTAAATAAAAACAAAATAAAATCGTTAACCACTATAAGAAATAGAAAATAAAATTTGCAATCCAAATATTAACAGTTTTATGATGAATATGCATAATAATGTACATATTAATTGTGGACACTGAACATTTTCTATACTTTACATATATGTACATATGTGTGAATATATTGAAAATTTTAAAAGAACTCATTTCATATTCATATGCATTTATTTATAATGTAGTATTTATTAAACATTACATAAAACAGAAAATACCGAACCAAAAAATTAAACTAAAACTAACAAGGATAAAGATGTAAAATTATCTACATATGGACAATGTGTAATCACACAATAATTTCAGTATATGTACATACATATGTATATGACTGTGAATCAATTGAAAAAATTAAAAACAATAATAAAAATTTTTTTTAAAAAATATTACATATGAGTATATACGAGTACATACATAGATATAAAAATATGTACATATTATGAAAAATAAAAATCAAACATACGTACATACATACATATGTATATTGGCAGATACATTAAAGATGGGGAAATTTACTTTTTAAGTTAAGTATATTGATATGGAATATATTACAATATTACTCAGTTTCCTAGGATCATGAAGGCTGTTTTACTAGTTTTTAAAATGCATTTTAAATACATATAGATACGGATACACATATACTAAATAAATAGATGTACAGTACATGTAGATGTTCAAATAAAACAAAAATTTCAAAAAAAAACATATAGTATAAAAATTTTTAAAAATAACGTAATGCATACACTGGATTAATACACATCAACAAATGAACAAGTTCGAGATTTTATTTATATAAATTTTCATTTTGTTTTTTTGCACAAATACACTTAAAATAAATGCAACCTGATGTACATCCTCATATACATGAATTTTAAAATGAATTTTTAAAATCTATTTTTATTTATTTTCAATTTCATTTATAAATACATACATTCATATGTACATATGTGCAAATAAGCCTGCAGCTCTTCTAGTAATTGCGTGACAATATTCTCATGTTTTACGTAAATATTAGACATATATTCAACTGAAGAAAAAATAAATTAATAAATGAATTTACTTTTGTTTAAAATAGCAAAAAAATAAGAAAATAAAAATGAATCATCCTTTTTAATAAAAAAAAAAAAAATATATAACAAAGTGAGAAATGAATATAAATTCATATTTATCTATGTAAATTGATTACTTGTAATTTTTCTTTTCATCTTTATTATATATGCATTTTAATTGAGTTATTAGAAACTGCATATCTTGTAAATTATTAACATTATTAATTTGACACGTTATTTAAAAAAACAAAATAAAAAATAAAACAAAATAAAAAATAAATAAAAATAAAAAGATAAAATTATAGAGAAGTACTGCTGTGAATTGGTTTTATAATTTTTATATAGACATATGTACATAACGTACATGAAAAATTATTTGAAAATGAAAATCTGTTCAACATGCAATTATTAACTTCGTTATTTAAAGTTATTGTCCTTAATTATAAAATAACAGTTTTGCTATATATAATTTTATTCTAAGTCCTTGGAAAATTCTAAAAATTTTCCTTAAAATCAACGACAACAAACAAGCAATTTTCCTTAAATTGTCTGAATTACAATTATGTTTGTTTTGCCTTTCCAAATTCTTGGTCATCTTTTTGTATACAATGTTCTTACAACATTTTTGATGTCAATTTGAATCAGGATTCCTATTTTTAAACAATCATAAAATAATTTATGTTTTTGAATACGTTTTTCTTTCTAAAACTTTTCATAAAAACATGTGTACATATGTGTACATTATTGTTAAATTGTACATAAATATCAAATTAATATATATGAATAACCGTGATTTACAAAATTTTATTTTATTTAAAAATATTTTACGTGTGAGCATATTTAAATGTATGATACAATGATGGCTGTCTATTTGATTTGTGTATTTATTCAAATTTTTGAAATCATGTCACAATTTCCTTTATTTTTAATTTTTTTTTTTTTTATTTTCATTTTTTTTTTCATATTTTATTCATCCATTGCAAAAGATATTTGTGAATACATAAAATAGATAAAATATATTTTAACGATTGTTGATTAAGTGTTACTTGAAATGGACGCGACACCTTCCACATCAATTTTCATTTTTATTCTTGAAGCCTTCATTTGCATCAAAATAATGCACTAATGTATTCATGTTATACGATATATGTACATATGTACATGATTGCATGTTATGTATATACATATTTCTATTGTCCATACGTTTATATTTATGTACATATTATATTGGTTTTTATACGTACATATAATACTGTTTGTATAATGAAATTTCGAAATCATCTGTACTTTAGATTTTTATAATAGTTTTGCACCATTTGTGACACAAATCTAGAGATCGTGCTGAAAAATCACCTTTTTGCAGGAAAAATAATCAATTGTTACTGTTATACGTAAATACTACTGTTTAATGTTATTTCCATACATTTAATATTGTATCTATATACGGCAAAATATGCATTTAAAGGTGTATTAAACGTACATATGTACATGCATATGTGTTGATCCCAAAATTTATGTTAATACATCAATACAACTACCTGTGGAGTATTTGAAAATTGAATTTAATATTGTTTTATACAGATGAATATATTTTGTGTAGTATGAAAAATGTGTATCTATGTATAGATAGACGGAAACTTATGTACATACTACGTATGTATATGTGTATGTATTGTTATGCTATTTGATTTTAGATTAATTTAACCGTTCGATTAATACTTATGTACACCGCAGCTAAAAACTAATTTTAAAAGGCTTATATATTATTACAATCAAAGAAAATAATAATAATAATAATAATAATAATAATGTTATACTATGAGTAATGGATGTAAATATAAGTACATACTGGTGTACATATAGATACAGTAAAATATCTAAAACAGAAAATGAAAACGAAACGAAATCTATTATAACTTAAAGTTAAACCAAAAAAAATATAATGATTACATACTTATTCACATAAAAAGATTCATATATGAAGTTTATGTACAGAATAATGATATGAAAAATAATATTAAAAAAAATAACTGCAAGATCCAATCATTATATATACACAGCATATGCAAATAATCGTGAATTACGACAGGTTATGTAATGTCATCGTCATGCATAAGTTTTGTAAATATTACAAGGTACTCTTTGTGTGTATGTGTGTGTGCTTTTTTTTTATTAAATATAATTTTATTATATGTAAGGAAAAAATTTACAAAAAAAAAAGAATGATACAATATCGCAAATAAACGACATTCTACTTTAAAACAACAATTCCGAATTATTATGCAGTACTAGAGTCTACAGTCTACACACATAATTTACATATACAATACAATAAATGTATGTGAAAATGAAAGGGTCAATATATAAACACCTAAGTAAGGTGGCAACATTAAACTAAAAATGCATAATTACTACTCTGATCAAAAATAACCCGGACTCGTTCATGTACAACCCCCGCCAATATTTTAAGATGCATTTCTTTTAGTATTTATGTTTGTATACCTGTTTTTTACATTTCCTCCAAATTCGAGCTATATATGTCAATCAGTTGTTTTTTGACAGCACTTTGTTTAGGTCAAGTTTTTGCTTACTTTCGATTTTGCGATGGAAAAAATAATTGAACAAAGAATTTGTATTAAATTTTGCGTAAAAAATGAAATTAATGCTACTGAAACGCTAAAAATGTTGCAAAAATGTTATGGTGATAGTTCTCTATCGAAAACAACAACATTTGAATGGCATAGTCGTTTTAAAAATGGTCGTGAATCAGTGAAGGATGACATTCATCCTGGGCGTCCTTCAACATCAAAAACCAAAGAAAATGTTGATCTGATTAAATCAATGGTTTTGGAAAATAGAAGAATAACGATCAGAGAGATGGTTACTGAAACAGGAATTTCATTTGGTACAATTCAAAGCATTTTAAGTGATGATTTGGGCTTGCAGCGAAATTGGTTCCTAAATCATTGAATTTTTTACAAAAACAAGAACGTGTTATTGTTGCTGAAGAGATGCTTTCCAGAGTAAATGCTGATCCTGCATTCATTCAACGGATCATTACTAGTGATGAGACGTGGGTGTACGAGTTTGATGCGTTAACAAAGCAACAATCAAGTGAATGGCGCGCTTCAGAAGAACCAAGACCCAGAAAAATTCGTCGTACTCAATCAAAGAAAAAGATTTTGCTTACCGTTTTCATCGATTATCGTGGTGTTGTGCATCATGAATTTTTACCAACAGGTCAAACAGTTAATAAGGATTATTATTTAAGCGTAATGAAGCGTTTACGAGAAGCAGTTCGTCTAAAAAGACCCGATTTGTGGCAAAATAATTCGTGGATTTTACACCACGATAACGCACCTTCTCACACAGCCGTGGTTATTCGTGAGTTTTTGACTAAAAACTCAACAAACACTATTCATCAACCACCATATTCACCGGATCTCGCACCGTGCGACTTTTTTTTGTTCAGTCGCTTAAAAAAACCACTTCGGGGAACCCGCTTTGACAGCAAAGAAGCAATTAAAGACAAATCGAAGAAGGAACTTATGGCGATCCCAAAAAGTGAGTACGAAAAATGTTTCCAGGATTGGATTAAACGGTGGCACAAGTGCATTGCATCAGACGGAGAATACTTTGAAGGGGAAAAAATAAATATTAATGAATAGACTTGTACTTTGTGTTTTATTGACCAAGTCCGAATTATTTTTGATCCGGGGGTTATATGGAAGAACTTCTGAATTCGTGTCGATTGTAATACAATGATCTAAATTCCATTTTGTGAATAAAAATTGTTTCGAATTTCGAAAACATGTCGTTATTATTAAATTTTTAAAAAACACGAAATTTTTATGCTAATTTTGAAGCATGAAATCATTGATTTTAACGGCTTCTACAAATGTTTTACATTCCAAAATTTAGGAAAATTCATAATTTAAAATTTGTACCGACATTAAATCGGAAGTATAGCCAAATGTAATACAAGCACTGGATATTTTCCAATAATAATCTTTGTATATGGCACAAAAGTATTTTAGATTGTTAATTTTTGGGTATCTTCTTTGGGTGTCCTTTATTTGTACGAAGAGCAAAGTTTCCATATGTTAATCTTGACAAAATCACTTCAAATTCTAAGCTACACAATTACTTATAAACATATGTACATATGTACTTACATAAGTACACATTTAACTTCTATGCTTCTCATGTCATATACGTAAAATTGAAAATCTGTTAGACTTTCAAAAAGAGGATCTTCCAATTATATCCACAAATATATTTATAAGCTTTATGAAAATTATTTTAAGATTTAGTTTTTCTTTTTCTCAACCTAGGCTACAATTTTAAACAATTAACACGAACGTAAATGCACGTTTGAAGAATTTACATACATTATAATGTGCATTATAATATTGTATTAATTTACATATAAAAAACAGGGTGCTGAGGGACTCTAAAATTACTTAATATTACTACATATTGATTGAGAGGCTATATATGCTGTTAAGATCAACAAGCCATATATAATACTTCGTATGTTTAATAGATTAGGAGTAACAATAAAATAGCAAATAACTGCTGAATGGTTAAATTGGAATCGAAAAATGCTTGTACACACTTTTGCGGGTGTTATTTGTATTTCTTTTTAAAGATTTTATCCGTCAACACCGACATTGTCAAGTAATTTTTTAGCGGATTGTTGCAGTCTCAAAGTTTTTTTTTTTTTAATTTTTAAGATATTTTTTCTTATTTTAATTTTTAACATTTTTTTATTTACATTTTATCCTACTGCATAGTATAAAAGTTTTTCAATTTTAATTTATAAGCATGTATTTATATGAATTTATGTAGAAGTTTATATGAACCTGTATACAGCACATGCAAAATTTATTGAGGTTTTCTTGTGCAAGTTTTTGTCTGCATTAATAATCTTTACAAATTAATATTAAAGCATTGCCTTAAAGTACCAAATCAATATCCAATGTTTTGATTTTATGAAAAAGAATTTTGTTTTTAGAAAATGAATACCAACTTTCTATTTTTTATGTACAATTGTTATTTAAAGATACAATATCAGGGAACCTCACCTTTGATTGCTTTACCTGCGTGTTTGAACAATTATATGCATAGCGTATTTTCATACGTAGTAAATATTTTATTATAAATAAAATAAGATTTTATCGATAGGCAAAACTATGGTATAAAACTAGTTTAGTTGAAGTGAAGAATTTTTCTAAGCTTAATGTGACAACTACAAAATGATGGGAATCTCTTGATAAAACGCTATATACACACATACAGACTTGCGTATGAGTGTTTAAAAAGGAATATTGAATAGTATATTTAAAATACAAATACATTATAAATATGCATGCAATATGTATGTTTGTACGCATTCATACGATACACATGTAACGTTATATGAAAATCTGTGAATACAGAGTATCTCGGAAAAGTGCCACAAAAGTACTATTTTTGAAGGTTCAAAATATTTTCTCGTTTAATTGCTATTTCTCATATTTCTCAGCTACGTTTTCAACTTTTATATCAAAGCTGAAATTTCCCCTTTTTTCAAAAAGAAATAAAATAAAATAAGTAAATGAACTTTTTACCAAAAAAATAACAAGTAACAATTTTTAGACTGGAAAACTAGAATTTTGTATCTTCGACATGATTTTCATACATTTGATTTTTTCTAAGATTAGAAAATGTGAAAAATTTATTTTTTTTTATCACATTTTTAGAACACCCTTTTCATACGCGTACACATACAGAGTTTATTAGTGTATTATTGTGTTGTTTAAAATTTATGTAAAAATTCTAGATAAATAGTTTAATACAATTGGACTACATTAAAGGTACAATAGATAAATTGATACACATAAAATCTTTTCTATTCTTTCAATAACTAACAGTTTGCAATATTACCTACAAATTCACAATGGATGTTATATATATAAAATGCTCTCATTTTATGTATGTAGATAACATGTGTGTTGAATAATGATTGAAAGAATACTGAAAACTAAAATAAAATGATTATAAATAAAAATGAGGTCAAATAACTGATTTCAACACTTAGAATTTCCACCCAAAATATGTACAATTTTCAATTTGATCAGTTAAAAAAAATTTATAAGAAAAACAGCATATTTTGTATTTAATTGGAAAATTTTCAGTCAACGTAATTAGAATTATGCATAGATAATTCTTTGATTAATTTGCTAATTTAAAAAAAATTTTCTTTCTTGTGTAATTGGTGTTTGATGTAATTTTGTCAAGTAATAAAATGCCATTTTTTGCAATGAAGTCATCATTTTCCCTTTCTATCAAACAAAATTCATGTCCTTTTGGAATTTTTAATTTTTTATTTATTCGTTATTTTTCATATTATTAAAAATTTAAAAAAAAAAACGACTGAGCATTTCTATTTATGTATATGTACATATACACAGAAAACCTTGAAAAGTGTAATTTATAACAAATAGAAAACTGAAAGAATTTACAAAAAAAAAGAAAAACTTTAAAATGAAAATAAAATTTTAACGTATTGTCATACATATAAAAATACCCAGACAACCATACAATGACTATTAAACTAATTACACACTACATTATTTAGTATTTAAGTTTAAAAAATAAAAAATAAAAAATGAAAAATAAAAAAATTTAAAAAAACAACGAAGGAACAAAAATGAATAAAATTTTATTATATTTAAATCTGTGAAGAAAAAATCTTCTATAAAGGAATGCTGCATAATATGTGTGTGTATTCAGGTTCCAAGAAAATCATATACATAAAAGTTAAAATGACCAAATGGGAAAAAAAAGGTAATATACACTTCATTAAAGTTAAAGAAAATCGCATTTAATTTTTTTTTTTTTTTTGTTTTTTTTATGCATACATTACATCCTCATAAAAATTTTATTTTGTGTTTTATTTTTATTTTTTTAAATTAAATTGTTCTTGATCTATGTACATGCGATGATAATATCACATGTACGTTATATTATTCATACAATGATATTCATATTATAATATCATCATTTCACAGGATTTCCTCTTTTGTTATATTAATCACTTTTATATACCACACTTATATAAAGAAAATCCGACAAAAATCTTCTACTTACATAATAAGTAATTTACATACATACATCATACATTTTCGAATATGTGTATATATTGTACATCCATACATATGTTCATGTATAATTTTTATTTGTGTAGAAAATTAAAGTAAATTCATTCGATGAAAAATCTTATGGTACATTAATCAAAAAAATAAAAATAATAATGAAATCGAAAAACATAATATATAAAATTCAAAATTAAACGTTATTTTAGTACGTGTGTAAACCATTATGCATAAACTAAAATATAAATCACACAAAACATGTTTGAAATTATTCTTATTATGCATAACTTTTTTTTTGTATTTTGATTAAAACAAAAAAAAAAAAATTGTATTTTTCTCTCTTAAATTGGAAACAACATTCTATGAAAATTGCATGCAATTATTATAACAAAGTATCTGATTTTTTTTTTAAAGATACAATTTGCTTAATAATTCCAAATATAAAATTTAATTCTTTGAAAGACAATCAAATTACATTCGATTACTGATGTTTTAGTGAATATAAATAAAGAATTGAATTTAATTTATAATAAATTTTTTTTTTTATCCAATTCATATTCATCCAATTATAATACACAGCATTATACAGTACCGCTGTATATAATAATATCGTTACAGGTGGATTTTGTTAGTTTTTTTTTGTTGCAAAATAATCGAAATTAATGCAATTTTTGCATACAAAACCATTATAAATCAATCGATTCGATTATGTGACAAAATATTTTACTAAGCAATAATTGTTTTTTTTTTGTATTTTAAATTTTGTGTGTAAAAACTTTAATAATAATACAATTAAATTTTTTACATTAAACAAATAAATAAAGTAACAAACGAATAAACATAAATGCGTTCTATTTACAACTTACATTTATTATATAGAGGAGTATAAAATTGTAATGTATTTGTTTATAAAAACAAAAAATGAAAACAAAAAACAAAATAATGTCACCAAATATCTAAAAACGTTAATATCTCATCTAACACTTGGCTTAAAATAATATTTTTTGTTCAAGCAAGTATGTGTTACTCGTATATATAATTTACTTTATTTGAAATGGGTATACATACCAGTATACAAAATATTCACGTAAAAATGTACATAATATGAAATGTCATAATCAATTTGCATAAGTTTAGCATTTTGTCAGCTTAAAAAATTTTTTGAATGAAGTTATGCATGTATAGAAATCGTGTTATATAAAATATAATACGTATGTACCTTGAAACTTGTGTATATATAATGAAGTGTAATTTCTATCATATAATTGTACATACATATGTACATGCACATATGTATATAATTATAATGTATATTGTATCTCATATATGTTGACTTTATAGTTTATCGATTTGTATGGTTTGATCATTTTATTTTGCCTGATCAAGCAAACAAATCATAAGGAAAAAAAAAAAATAAGTAAGTAGCCAAAGACACAACAATTCAAAAACATGAAATAAAAA
Organism: Anthrax anthrax; assembly: GCA_963971155.1. Classification (NCBI taxonomy): domain Eukaryota; kingdom Metazoa; phylum Arthropoda; class Insecta; order Diptera; family Bombyliidae; genus Anthrax; species Anthrax anthrax. The sequence goes on from OZ020119.1 coordinate 29,459,837, forward strand.
ATAAACAAAAAATAGTAGCAACTATCAAATGGATATGTACATTTGTTTTTCCATTTAAAATTATTAAAATTTTCATAAAATCACTTGACACGCAAATAATAATAATAATAATAGCAAAAAAATAAATTATTATTTTTTTCATTTTACCTGTAGGTGCTTTAATTGAAAATAAGTAAGAATGTAAGAAACACACTGTCATGAATGCGTGTACATCTAGTATCTAACATTACACACGAATGTACATGTATATGTAAATGCACATAATACACACAAATACAAATAAATTTAAATAAATTCACGTAAATATTTTTATCGAAAATATCACACTGACATAACTGTTTTGAGAAATATGAAAATTTGATACCAATTTACTATTAAAACAAATCCCATCATGTGAATGTGTTTACTGTATTATAACAAATTATAATTTTTTGCTAAACATATGCATATGCATGTATACAGATCATTTTAACAAGTAACTTGCTGTATGAATTGAATAGCCTAAAATGCACATACGATCGTATATATTTACTCTAACGTATTATACATATGTATGTATGCCGGTATAAAAACATTACTATAGCGATGTACATATGTAAACTTCAACTGAGAAAATGGTTTACCAATCGTCATATTTCTGATCAAAAACCAAAATCTTTTAAAAACACGACGCAATCTAATAATATTAGAGAACAAGACAACAAAAATAAAAATTTTTAAAAAAAATAAAAGATACAAAAAACAGCCCAGTACACGATTAACCCACATCTAAGGAACGTCCATAAATTAAATTTTCCGCGTCTTTTTCCTTCATTTTCTTATTTGTTTTTCTTTATTATTTTTTTTTTTTTTCGTATCTTTTAAATGTAAGAAATAACTTTTGAAAATAAGTTGTTTCCCAATCTTTAATTTCCGTCGTCTTCCTCATGATTTTATACATACATACATACACATGTATTCAATTTGCTCGCTTTTGTATATCAGTTTATATACTGTACGTACATACATACATATTTGTATTACACATAAAAGGAGAAAAAATAAAATAAAATAAAACCACCATGGAATTCACTTTATTGATGGTATGCAGTATTAAAATCTGTAAAAGTAATAAATTTTATATAAAATTAAAGTATGATTGTACACACATACTTATGCAAGAATATTTTTAATGTTAAAATCGTTAGAAATTATTTATAAATACATTTTTGTTTTTTTTTTTTTTTTTTTTCGTTATTTTATTTTAACAATTGTAAATGGATGCTTATATTCTTTATTAATGTAAATAAAATGAATTTTATATTTACACATTATTTTGGCTTAATTTTGTCCTATTTCTATACAATTTTAGTCATCGTTTTCCTAATCATCATCAAACGTTATCATCATAATCATCATTATGGCTATAAGCTGTTGTCACCAATTCTTCGTAAAATATAATTGAAAAAAAAAAAACAAAATTGAAAATATGAAGTAGATACCATAAAATTCATTGATCACTTTCTGTTTATGCGATTTTACGTACATACTTGCATAACATTGGATACAGTCAAATGTACATAAGATGCTCAATGAACCGCGATCTAGTCACACATGATTTTATACTATAGATGCAAAACATCGACCAGCATTTTAATGGTAAAAATAAAACTAAGGGTTTCTACATATTCATCGTTTTTATGTGAAAGATATTTTTATGTATGTACAATATTTTTCATATCAATAGAAATACCTGAATTTAAACAAAACAAAAAAAAAAAATAATAAAAATAAAAAATAGAAAAATAAAAAAATAAAATAAAATTAAGTTCAAAAAAAGGATAACGAGATCTCAATCAGTCATCATCTATCTTAAATAAAAGATAGTTTTAACTAAAAACTAAAAATGTTCAAATATGTTATCAAATATGCAATTACTACATTTGCATAGATGTAATTTTCTTTTTTCTTTCATTATATGTACATATGATTGATTTTTCACGGTATTTTTTTTTTTTTTTTTTGCAGAAAATGAAAGAGGAAAATATTCACCAAGAAAGCTTCGTTATGTTTAAAAAAAAAAAAAAAAATAGAGAATCAAAAATCATTATATCGACACGACTTTGCAGTTAAAATATCATAAGTGCATGAATACATATGCATTTACTTTTACACAATATATGTATGTATAAAACTATAAACATATATAATGTGTACGCGGTGTTTGTAGATAGATCATACTCACATTTAACACATAAAATTGTAGATTATGTAGGCTCAAATTGCATCTCTTGTAAAAAGTGAAAGGAAAAGTACAGGTTCATGGGATTGTTATACATTATAGCTGTTAGCTATATTATTACATATACATACATACACATATGTACATGTGAATTTTAAAATACCTGTACACTATACGTATAAATGTACTAAAATATGTATGTGCAAACAAATGCACATGTGTGTACGAATGAATATGTGTGTTCATGTATGCACATATTTAAGTAAGTATTTAATTTTATATTTAATATATTATACAGTGTCATAGACATTTAAAATGCATAAAAATGTGTAAAACATGTGATAGTATACAAATGCAGTAGATATATATACTACTCTACAGTTTAAAAATTTAACACACATGTACATATACTTATATACAAAAAAATCCAATACAATTACGTATATATATACCTTATAGGCTCAATACAGTACTTTACGAGTATATAAATCGCATTTATGCAGTAAAACTATGTAAAGATATCACCTTAGGATAAAAATTGAACGTGAAAATAATTTATTTACACGCATGCATTATTATAAGCAAATATTACATTTGCCTAAAAATGATATAATAATATGGTTAGCTAGTTTTTATAACGAAATCAATAATACACGTACATCTATATACATACATATATATAGTATTTTTAAATACACACAAAAATTTTAATATGTAGTATATACATCTTTTGACCAATTGTAAAATTACCATGTGTGTATATTTTAGATTTTAAACATTCAGTTTCAATTTATAACCCTGAAAGGCCATAATGTCATAATATGCTTTTGGCCAATATGAATGGATTAACACACACACATTTTATACTCATATGAACAATAATACATAAATACATAATATACATACATTAAAGGAATAAAATATTTTCTAATGCTTATTATAATTGTGCAAAAATGAAATTTTTGTAAATCTTTTTTTTTTTTTTTTTTTTTTTTTTGTTAAATTTTTGTTTTTGGATTTTGAAATGCACCAATGGTAACAAACATTTTCATTTTCTCTTCCTATAGAGATTTTGTAATAAAAATTTGAAATTGATATTTCCAGTATTTTAATAACCATATTTTTATCCATTTGTGTTTTAAATAATTTAGTAATCATTTCCTTATTTTATATTGAAATGAAAATTAAATAATAAACTGTTAAAAATATCAGTTATCAATATCAGTTATATGTGTAATACAAGACTTCTGCTGGGTTTGTAGTAAAACAGAGTTGTTCTCATTTTCAGGAAATTCATTTAAAAAATTTAAGAATTTCTTTTTGTATTTTTGATAAAACCTAAATTAAGTGATGGACTTTCCCACATCATTTTAGAAGGTTAGGAAAAATAACTTTTTATTTAAGTATTTATTTTTAATCTCTTTTAATTTAATTAAGGAAAAAAGACTGGGTAATTGAAAACTTTTGAATACACCTCTGATCAGCTCCTTCTATATTTATTATTGAATTTTTCCTGCAATTCTTTCATTTAACATTTTTGTTTTTAATTTAACGTAAATATAAATATATGTATATTAGGTAATAATCATATTATAATAATAATTTACCCTGAAATAATATTGTATGTATCTATATTTTTAAACGCTTTAAATTTACATTTGATTTGCTTATACTTTTTTTTTTTTTTTTAAATCAATCTACATGAATTATTCAATATTAATTTGCGTGTATAGTATTTTTGTCTTATAGATTTTATTTATTATTAAAAAACTATTTTACTTTCTTCAGTCATTAAAATGATTAAATTTTAAATTTTCATTAACGTATTTTTTCCTTTTTTTGTTTTTTTTTTTGAAATTATGTAAAATATTTATTCGTATAAATGATTTTTATTTCTTATATTAAATAGTAATTATTTGTCATTAAATTTTAAGAATTTCTAAACATTATATTTTAACTTGATTATAATATGTATTTTATAAATTATATTTTCAAATGAAATACCCTTAAAAGCTATTAAGAAATATTTTAATCATTTTTTAAATTAATTTTAAATCTATTCAAATTATTATTTATGTAGTTAACAGGAAAATAAACTGAAGATGTTCAAATAATTGAAATGTGTTTGAAATATACCGAATTTTAGAAATTTCGATTAAAAGAAATATTACTAGCTGAAAATAAAATCTTAAAATTAAAATTTACCATAAATATCTTATCTATGATACCAAACTATCGCAATATCCATAGCGATTTTTATTTAATTCTTTCTTTTTTTTTCAATTACTATGTTTTTTACATGAATGGACTTTTTATAAGCCACATTAAAATTGATGAATTATAGCTAATAATTTATGATAATTTTTGTTTCCAAAATTTTTTACTTCAATTAAGAGTAAAATTTAATGAATCCTAAACTTATATACTCAAGCAATATTTTCATTTAATTTTATTTCAAACTACCGGTATAAGCATGAATCAAATGATAAAGCCACATCCCATTTCTTTCATTTCGAGATTATTTTGTGCAAATTAAAAATAAAATTTAAAAAAAAAAAAAAAAAAAAACATACTAAAATAAAACTTACAAAAAATAAAATCGAAAATTGAAAATGTTATGGGTAATTTACGTAAAATGTGAATAAATATAGATTAAAACTACTTTAAGAAAAAAAAAAAAAAATTTTTTTTTTTTTCAAAATCATTTTCCAACATTCAATTTTTCTTTTTAAATATGATACAACAGAAAATAATTAAATTTTTATTATTAAAAAATAAGGATGAGATAATGAGCAAAGGACAATAACAAATTATGCGATATATTATGCATTCAACATTACAAATGATGAACATACCTAAATTTCTGTGCAACAAAAATTACATTGTACATAATAAAAAGAAATAATTTATTTATCGTTTTTCTTTTTCTTTTTATTTTCTAATATCACTTTATATAATTATTTTATTTAAATGATTATAATGTATTTTGTTTTTATTTTATATTAAAAAATTATGTCTTTTATTGTACACTTTATTTATTTTCTAAAAACAAACAAAAAAAAAAAAAACGAAATAAATTTTTATTCAATGTAGCACATGTGTGTTTTATTACATTAAATGTTGTATATAATGTTATATGACATGATCATTAAAAAAAATAATAATAAACACAAATAAATAAAAATTAAAAGTTAAAAAAAAAAAAAAAAAAAAACAATTCACAAATAACAAACCAAAATGTATCAGTTCTATCGTATACTATTCAAATTCAAAATTAATTTTTCTCTTTATCTACAAAAAAAGTTTTCAGAAAAAAAAATTTTTTTTTTTAATACTTCCTTTTTAATACCTATATGGATTGATTTTTGATTTTATAATGTGAGTGTGTGAGCAAATTTAAAAAATAATTGACTACAATGCACATTTCTCTATTATTATAATATGATACTATTTATGTGTATATGTATGATGATGTAATGCAAGGTATATGTATAAACTGAATTCTAAATTTTGTTTTTTTTTTTTTTTTTTTTTTTATGAATCTACGGTTTCAATAATTTTATTTATTTTTTATCCTTTTTTTTAATTATTTTTAATTTTTTTTTTTAATACTAAATTTTTGCTTTAGTCTATTATATTATGTAGGTACATATAATAGTATCTATAAAACAATCACATTTTTCATTTATTAATTATTATTACATTATTTATTATAATTCATTTTTTTTTTTTTTTTTTTTTTTTTTGTTTTTGAGTGTATTATAAATTCTTTTGTTCCTTTAATTTATTAAATACATTTAATTTCTTAATTAATTACATTACACGATTATTTATAGCTGTTCATTTTTATTTTTCCATTGATTACAGTAAATAAGAATTTAAAAATTAAATGTCGTTAAAATACTATCTTTTGATTATAAATAAATTCAATAAAAAGAAAAAAAAAATTAAATTTTAAAATAAAAAAAATATTAAATTTATTAAATTTTCAATTAAAAATTTAAAAAAAAAAAGAAATCATATCAAGAATTTAATATTAAGGATTATTTCAGTAATAATTATTTGATATTGTTGTCAGAATATATTATAGACGATCTAAAATTGAAGTTTAATTTGTAAAATGTTGTGTTCGTATAATGTATGTATCAACCTAAAATTTATTTTAATAACTGAAATATATAGAAAAAAAAAGAAAAATAATAAGTGAATTAATCAATATAACATTTAATTTATGTGAATAAAAATTCAAATAAGCATCTAAGTTGCGAATGAATTTTTTATTTTTATTTTTGTTAAATACTTTTTCAGTTTTATTTATCATTCATTTTCATTCATTTATTTTTCTAATGTTTGTATATTTGATATTTAAAATCAAATAACAAAATCATTATTATTTTTTTTTTTTAATTTTATTTTCTTATACTCTTAATTTTCCACTCCCTTGCAAACCATTTTGCAAGGCAGCTCCAGTATTGTTCATTTCAACAATAACTGAATCAGGTAACGAACTCTTCCTATCTAAATCAGTTTGACCATCTAATAAAATATGTCCATTTGGTGTTGTAACTGGAAGTTCCTACGAAGAAAAAAAGCACACACAAACAAATTTGTATATTTGAAATTAAAAATTTTAAAGAGGTTTTTCAATAATAATGAATGAATTTTGTGATCAAATTTAAGCCTAGATATACGCAATTTATTGCAAAATGTTTTAGTGCAATAGATATAAACATAAGAATTTAAATATATTTTTAAATATGTATTTACTTGATATAAAACGGCTGCGTCTAAAGCCATCAATTCTTTCTTTGATAATTCCTCAACGATAGCAGCCGCATAACAATCACCTAACATATTATTCGTGGTTCGAATACGATCTCTGATATTTAAGTACATAAATAAAATTTAATTAATTTCATGAAAATAAGAATAAAATTTATAAATTGAATCGAACTTACACAAACCAATCGATTGCAAACAAAAGAGTGACATCTTGTACAGGTGCATCAATAGCCGATAATACGACAAGTAATAATACAAGAGCTGCACTTGGAACACTGGCTGAACTCATTGATGCTGCAGTCGATGTTAATAATACCGTCACATAATCTCCAAATTCTAATTTCATGCCACTCATTTGTGCAATAAATATTGATGCAACCGATATAAATAACGCTGTACCATCCATATTTATATTGCAACCGATTGGTAACACGAAACGTGTAATTCTCTGATCCACCCTCAGTTTATCATTCATGCAACGGAATGTAATTGGTAATGCTGCAGCACTTTTTATTTGTAAATTTGCATATATGTATGTAACGATATGTACATGCAAACAATGTTGGGATGAACAGAGCAGTAGTAGCAATGAGTTGATGTTGTAGTTGAGGATCAATTAAATTGTGTCACAGAAGTAACCCAATCAACATCGTTAATTTGATGTATGGAAAATATTAAAAAACAAATATTTTTGCATATTATTCAAACAAATAAAAATATCTTACGTTGACGCTGTTGCAAATGCTGTTAACAATGCTTGTATGAGGCCACAATAGAATTTGAATGGATTTCGTCGCAGGAATATGAAGTAAATTAGCTGCATTACAACAAATTGATAAAAGAATACTCCCAATGCGACCGTTAATATGAACCACATCAATTGAGACATAACCAAATTTAAATCATTGACACCCAAAATTTTTCCAGCTATAACAGAACTTATACCAAATGGTGTTAGCCACATAACACATGTGACCATTTTCATCACAACCTCAAACACAGCCGAAAAGAAATCTATCACAACTTGACCTTTGGATCCAATCGTACCCAAAAATGTACCAAACACAAGGCAAAAGAATACTATCCCTAAAGTATTCGTACCAGTACGATACTGCACCACACGAATTAATTCTGTTTCAGTTTGTTGTTCATTATCAGATCCATCATTTCCACCATTAGCCATTAATGTTTCATTTAATGTTTCATTAAAATTTTGCAATATCGTTGGTTTTGGTACATAAACAGTATGAGCTTGTTGAAATGCTGCTTGGAATAAATTATCAGGAAAGACATTCCTAAAATAAACAAATTAAAAAAAAAAAAAAAAAAAACGAAATAATTAAATAAATTGTATATAAAGAAATATACAAAGATAAATTGTTGTATATGTAAATTTGGTAAAGTTCCAAATCAGTATTTTGTGAACATGATGTTGTCAACTTATGCAATGAACTTGAAATAATTTTCGACCTATCTTTTAAAAATTTCACCCATAATAAATCTGTATAAATATTTACTTATAGATTTTATTATTAAAATTCGTTATTTATTGGATAACATCTTTTAACTGTTTTACATACTAATAAATGTCGTTAATTAATTTTCATCTTAAAAATTTATTTGATACATATTTAAATAATTACATTTATTTATTGTATTTTGAAAACATTAATTACAAATGATTTGTTTATTTTCGTCAATTTCAAAAAAAGAAAAATTAATTCGTTATTCTTAATCTCTTAATTATATTTTATTAAGTAAATTGTTAAAAAAAAAAAAAAAAAAAAAAAAAAAACAAAACTTGATGCTGGTTCCAATCATTTATTTTGTAAATTAATTAAACTTACACTCATAAATTAGCGAAAATCTAAAACTGTTGTAGAAAACATTTAAATTTAAAATAAATTTCAAATAGTCGTACATACGTAATTTTGTAAAGGCAATGAAGTTATTTGATTTGAAATTCATTTTTATTCATTTTCTTTTGTACAAATTGTTCATCCATTATAAAACTTTTATAAATTATTTATTATATTTTTGATAGGTTTATGTACATGCTTTTATTTTGTTTGAGTCTAAACTGTCTGTTATAATCCCTAAATGATTTTTTAAGAAATGTATTTTAAATCGGTTTAAAACTCGACTGTACTTAAAAAATTCAAGTTATTTTTATAAAAGTTTTCTTTAAAAATAAAATACGTATAAATTATTTAAGAATCAATTTTCATTTATGTTTTATTTAATGAAAATTAATGTTAAAGAATAAAATAAAATAAAATAAAAAACATAAAAATCATTAGACATGACTTATTCTTTGAAAATATGTGTGTACATACTTGTTCACATAAATGTATATGACCTCATAAAATTGATTTTGGCATATGACCAAATTATTTAAATATACGAGACAAATAACGCATAATTAAGAATACATAGATTCAATATAAAAAAAAAAAAAAATGTTAAAATTTGAAGTACAAAATGAAATGAATTTACAAATTTATTTGGCAAAAAATTTTTTATATTAAATAGGGTTTTTTTTTTCACAAAATATTATAATAATAATAAAAATAAAAGCATAAAATTGTATTGTAATGCATGTAATCATGAGTCGTAAGAAACAATAGTACTGTGTAGATTTGAAGTAAATAAAAAATATATTTTTAACAATAAATGAGTATTTTACATTTTAATCTATTCAGTACATAGCATAAAAAATATTTTTAGATATTTCGTCATTTTTATTTTATTTTTTTTTTTTATTTCTTTTTTTGTTATTAATTGTATATTCATATGTAAACTAAAAATATATTTATTCATGTACATTATATTTAATTGCCAAAAATATTAATCGATTTTTATTCATTTTTTCAAACAAACGTAATATACATTAGTACACGTGTAATATTTTGATTGTTGAAATTTATTTGTTCATTTAATAAATTTACATACCTTCCTAAATCCAATAGGCTATCCAATAAATTTGCAGCACGATTATCAGCTGAACGATCTAAATTATTATGTAAACCAGGATCACCAGGATGAATTAATATTACTAAACATATACCCAATATTGCATTAAAGAATGATGTTGTTGCAAAATAAACTAATGTACGTAATGCAATTTTTCCATTCATACGAGCATTTAAACTAGCTGAACCAGCTATTAAACTTGATATAACTAATGGTAAAATCATTAGTTTAAGAACACGCATAAACAATTCTCCAGGATATGCAATTAACATTATTGAATCTGCACTTAAACGTAATGGCCGTAAACTGAAACCTATATTAATGAATAAATAAGAAAAACAAAAAAAAAAATCAAAATTTTAATTAATAATACAAATTAACAAAAAAAAAATTTAAGAAAATATAAAAATATTCAAGAAAATTTTTAATGGCTTCCAATATATCTTATTGATTGAGTTATATAAAAATAATAAAATAAATTACGTTGTAATACATTCATGAATACTGTTAGGAAATCTATTCATTTTTATTTAAAACTAATCTTGCATGGCACAAATCAAAAAAATTCATAAATTTCTTTCAAAAATATTTAAAATTAAATAAATACAATTATTACTTATGTATATAAAATAGAAAATCTTTATTTTTTATCTAAAAAAAAAAAAAAAAAATATCTTAATAATAAAATTTATTTGCATATAATAATATTTCGAAATTAGTTATTGTCACGAAACTTTCCATCAATATTGTTCGGACGTAATTGTACATAAATAACATATTTATGTTACAATGTATATGCACATAATAAAGTACACAATAATATTTGTGAACAAACATACATATAGTATAGGAAGAATCAAATATTTTGTTTATATTTTCATTAATTAAATTCTAAATTTAAATTTTTATATAGATTTTTGATTGTTACCATCACGCAATTATTTTTAATGTCAATGGCTTAATTTATTAAAAATATTAAAATATACTTGCAATGACTGTATGTTAATTTTTTTGTACATTCATAAATTAATTTATTAATGTACTCGTACACTAACATTAATTTTAAAAATAAATCCTAATGATGACATTTATTAACAAATTTATAATTATTTTGATGACGAATATTATATTTATTTTCTGTTTTCACATTTTCGTATATATATATACACGTATGTATGTATTGTATGTGTATTAAAAGCTCAAACGTATATAACGTGTGAAAGTTGCATAACATAAATATTAGAAGATTAATAGAATGATTTATGATGAATTTTTAATAAATTGTATAATTAGCCGGTAAATTTATAAATTTATTACAAATTCAAAATTTAAAACCTAATTATAATTTATATAAATAATTTTTAATTTATTGTTTATTTTTTTGTATTTATTTTTCAAATATATTATTTGTTTTATTATAATTCTGTTATAAGACAAAAATTGAAAAACAGCCTAAAAACATCAAATAATTTTAAATTTGTTTATTTTGTTTGTTTTTCATTCTATAAACATATAAAAAGAAAATTTCATGTAATTTTTAATATGTATGTAGGAGTAAGAGTACACATCTAACATTTATTTTGCAATATTAATATTATCAAAATATGTAACAGGAATTATTTTTCTTTCAGTTCACATAAACCTAACAATGATCAATAAAAGTAAATTGCACGCAAGGTAATACTTAACACATACATATTCACGTATATGTATGCATATTATGTAAATTGTGAATATTTTTTGTATGTATTAAATGTGTAGGGTATGAATGTACGATTTCATTTGTAATCCTTTTCCATTTTTTGTTCATGTCTAAATTTTTATTCATAATGAGATTTTTGTAATACTTATACATTTGTATGTACATGCATACAACATAAAAATACGAAATACGTAGAGTAGAATTTTCATTCAAAGTATTTTATAAAATCGATTTTTCTTTTCTTGTTTTTGTTTTTTTTTTTTTTTTTTTTTTTTTTGCATACACATTCGTAAATTATATTTTGTTTTCCCTTTATAGTTTTCTTTCAATTTCAGTCATTTTTCATTGTTTTTGTAAAGTGACCGCATTTTTATGGTTTGCAACTATCATACACGTTATGCATACAGTATAAAATATGTATACATAATTAAGTATAAAAAATAAATTTGTATTTATGTATGCATGCATATATGTATATCTAAAAGTTTAGTGTTGTACAATATTTCAATATTTGTAAATTTAAAACCATACGGTAGTAATTATAAAAATTGTTTTTGTTGCTATCATTTTAATCATTATAAACTTTTCTTTTTTTTTCATTGTATAAATTATGAGTACCCGTTTTAGTTTGTTTATTAAAACCTTAAAGAAATGGTAATTATTTTCCTGCTACGTATGTATAACTAGGACACTGTTCTTTCGTAATTTTCTTGACCTCTCTTGACATATACATAAACATATTTATTATACATGTATATATGTACATAATTACCTCCCTATGTGAAAATTTCAGAATTTTTATACATAAATTTTCAAAGTCTCTCAGAAATACTTGAAAAGATAACAAAATCATATTAGAACCATACTAAATTTCAATTGTACTTATAATGTGTACCCATGTGTAACAAATATTCTTTGATATTGATTTTATCTTTTTGTTTTATTAAAATGAAAAAAAATAAATAAAATAAAACAAAAGTTTTTATTTTGAATTTTGTACACATTTGAAGTACCTTATAACCTTTGTTTTACATGAACACCCAAAGGAATTTTTTAAAACAAAGACAAAAAATGATCAATCAATATTAAAATATGAGTTTTCTATTAAATTTAATAAAAAATTAAAGAAATTTAAAAAAAATATTTATTCTTTTATTTTTTTAACTCACCTGCAATAACACCAATCAATACACCAGACAATGTAACTAATAACATTGAATTTTCATGTAACCATTTTTTATATCCAGTTAATTCAATTGGTGCCTCACTACGTTCTGTTGTTTTTGATGGTAATTCAGTACCATTAACAGTAGTACCATTTGATGGACCCATTTTAGCAAATAAATAATCTGAAAACTTTTCAGATTTTTCCATCGTTTGTTAGTAAACAAACTAAATATATTCCTTTTTGTTTAAATTTTATTTTTCTTAATTAACTTTTATTCTATTTCTCTTTTATTTTTCTTTTTTTTCTTTAAATTTTAATTAGCGGTTTTTTATTACTTAAATTAATTTTTTTTTTATTTAAAATATTTTAAAGTAATTTGCGTAATTAAATTATATTTTCTATTTTTTTTTTATTATTATTCTTATTTTTTTAATTATTTAAAAATAAATTATGAAAAAGTTTTCGTCATTCTATAATTTTCTTTGGTTTTTTTTTTTTGTTTATACTTTTATTAATTTTGACTAACAAATTTATGATTATTTTTGTTATATATATATGTGTGTATAAGATTATATTAATGTATTAAAGATGCAGTAATTACGTAGATTTATTGTTATTTTATAGATTTGAAAAAAAAAAAAAAATTAAATCAAACAAAATGTCTTTAATTAAAGTAATAATTTTCTATTTATTGCAATTTTTCTTTTTTTCTCTTTTTAATTTTTTATTACTGTGCTGTTTTTTATTGTTTTATTTTTTTAATTAAAACGTTTGAAAATTTTTCATTTATTTTTACATACATAAATATGTATACATATTTTAGAAACAAATAAATACGAAATAATAATTTTTTTTTTTTTCTACTGTAAATTATTATTCTACAAGTATTTTATATATTTTATTTTTTTATTTATTATTGTGTTATATAAGTAAGTAAGTATGTAGGTATGTTAAAGTAAGTATATAATAAATTGATAGAATATATAAGTATATATTTATATATTTATAATGTATACATGTACATAATATTTTACGTTATAAGCAACGTGTTAAAATTAGGGGTTACCGGTGTGGTGTTAATTTTTTTGGTAGGACCCCACCCTCGTATTTAGTAGGTTCGTCTTGGACGTCTACGTTCAAAAGTTTTTTAGTTAATGGCTCCGTTGTTGTAATTTTTTTTAATTAAATTCTCAAACCAGAAATTTTATTTAATTTTTTTTTTTAATAATTTTTTTTTTGTTTATTTTATTTTTCTTGCTTTTTTTTTTTCTTTTATTTTATTTAAGGTTGATTTACATCGTCTTTAACATTACTTTTTCCATACTTTTTCTTTTCATTTTATATTTTATACGAAATTGATGAACGATATGTCGGAAAATAACTTTATCGCTATTTTTTTTTTCAAAATAATGTTCTTCATTCAATTAAAAAAAAAATTGTTGTTATTGTTGTATTGGTAGTAATTTAATTAAAACAATTTTTATTATTCAGTCTTTATTGTAAAAAAAAAAAAATTTTTTATTTTTTTAAATTTATTTTGGCTTATATATTTATTAATTGGTTTTGATTTCAAATAATTAAATGTACATACAATCATATGTATATCTGTATAGTTGTTTATATATGGGCAGTTTTATTTATAATAAATATATTTATTTTTTTATTGTTTTCAGTAAATGCGGTTAATAAGATGGGGAAATAACAATTTTTGTTTTTCCTTTAAGGAAATAAGGTGGGTTCAAATATACAAGTCTATTTTTTTTTTTTTTGATTTTTGTTTTATAATTTTTTTTTTTTAATTTTTAGTTGGTTACGTTAATTTTCACACATTCATATAATAGAAATATTAATTTATAAATTTATATTTTTATTTCAGTTTAATAAAAAAACAAAAATCCAATATGACCACAATTAACAAAATAAAAGTATTTTGAAATTATTTATGTAATATTTTCAAACAGTATAAATGTAAGTTATTCGTTCTCGAAAAATTCTCTTTATAATAAGGCGACATAAAAGTCCAAAAAAAAAAAAAAAAAATTGAAAAATACAAAATTCACTTTAAAAATTTGTTTTTTCTAGTTTAAATTTCTGTCATTCTTAAAAACGTTCACAAAATTTATTTTTTATGTATTTATATGTTTTATTTTTTCCATTTTTATTAAACTGTTCAAACTATTTTATTAATTTTCAATTAATTTTGGAAAAAAAAAATTTTTTTTTTTTTTTTTTGTATTTTAATATATTTTGTCTCCAGTCAAAAATTCTATTATGCACATATACAATTTTTGGAATGATGATATTTTCTTGCTCTTTCCATAACAAAATAACTTTTGCAATTGAAAGCTTCTGGGTCTATGTCAAAGCTTATATATTCATGTACATACGTTCTTACGTGTAAATACGTATAATTACAAAAACAAAAATTCGAAGAAAAAAAAAAGAACATTAACTGGATATGACGACGTTAAAGATGTACCTTTGTTTTTTGTACGTATACTATTACATATATTGATAAATTTTCATTTTATTTATTTTTTTTTTCACTCAGAAAACAAACTAAAAAATGTTAAAATATCGATGTAACATAATGGAAAAAAATTTTTCCATTATTAATAATCCGTCAACAATAACAATTTATTATTATTATTATTATTATTTATGATAATTTTCTCAAAAACAAAAAAAAACTGAAATTAAACAATTTTATGGATTCATTCGCTACTATTATTAATGTACAATTTTTTTTTTCTTTCTTATTCTTTTTTATTTATTTTTCTTTCTTTTTTCTGTTCTTTTTATCCTTTATTCAATACACGATAATTGGCTTTAGTTTTATTTTTAAATAATTATTATAATAGGACAAAATTTATGCCGTCAAAACCGTAACTTTACTTTATGAATAACTTAAATGTTATGAAAGATAAAACGATTTCTTTTTTTCTACTTCGTTGTATACATATACCTACAAATGTACATATATATAGTCATTATTGTCTTCTACGTTCATATACGTATTCTATATAATATATGTACACGCATATTATAAATACGTAAATATACATATGTATACATATTTTCTTTTTGTGGAAGGTAATTGCATGTTTCTTGCTAGAAATATTGATTTTCCACATTTTCCGAATGGGGTAATAAAAATTTTTTGTATATCACATTACTTGATATTATTGTACATAAACATTGATACTATGTATATATGTATGTACATATGTACATATTAAAATTTCATAAATTATTCTCTGTTATTACATGCAGCATGGATAAATTATTATTATTTTATTTACTTAATAATATTCGTTTGTATAATTTTTTGATTTAGTCTAAAATTATTATTAATTTTCATTATTCAAAATAATACACATGTATGTGTACCACTATCTTCCATAATAATACATAATCAATGAGAACATAAGAAAATTATTATTCCCGTTGAAAAAAAAATCTTCTTAATTTTTAATTCATTTTTTCTTTATTCAAATACGTAATTTAAAAATATAAAAATCGTTATAACGAATTTTTTATATTATTATTTTGATATTGAAAGTATTAATTTCAAAATATTTTAACTCCAATTAAATTAATCAAGTATGTATTCAATAAATAAACAAAACTATATTAAATTTGAAAAATAATATGAAGTATTCAATAGTTATACAATATGTCGAATTGATTTTTGTTTTGATTTTGATTTGATTATTATTTATTTATTTTATTTCGTTTTTTTATTATGTATGTATTTTTTTTTCTAATCACTTATCATACATATTAATTGATTAAATTTATTGATTGTTTTTAAATTAAAATAAATTTTTTATTATGGTATATACCCTGTATACAATACGTACGTAAACTGTAGATTTCATGTTTGTGTATGACTGTGCGTATTATTAATTAATCAAAAATTTAGATAGGAGCACTTTTCGTGTAGAACCAAAATCGATGAAATCAAAATCGATTTTTAAGAACCATATGTACATATATTTAAATATATGTATATACCATCCATGTATGTATGTACATATGAAGATATGTATGTATGTCTCACTAACTGTTATTGTTATCGGATTGAAATAAATACCATTTAAAAAATAATAATTAATTGATAACCATTAAATGACAAGTGCATGAAATTGATACTCGATGGATTCTGCAAAGTTTTCCGTTAAACTGTAAAAGCATCAAAGAGTAATGCTAAGTAAAACCTTTCAAACCTTGGTTAAGAAAGTGATAACGTCTCTACGAAAAAAAGTGTAGGAGTGGTATTTTAATTAAAATTTTCCATTTCAATTTTCCAGACCTCTATTTATCTACAATTTTTTTTTTTTTTTAATTATGAAAAATCGATCTGCAATTAAACACCATAAACCATATTATTGCTTTAACTATTGGACACACAAATTTTTCCTCTTCTTTATTCATACACTCTATGGTTAATGAAATAAAAAACAAGTAAACAAAAGTTTTTCAAATGTACACATTACATACCTTACAACCAATCAATATTATAAATACGTAGATATTATGCTCGCATTATACATAAGTTAAAAATTAAAAAATATTTCTGTATTTAATATGTTTTCGCTATTATATTGGCTTTTATGTTTATTCAATATGCGAAAATATTCTTTTTCTCATAGGCTTTAATTATTCAGTTTCATAATCAAATTGCGTGAGTGTTTCTGTATGCCTTATGTCTTTAATCTTTAATTTTTAATCTTTTTTTTTATTGTTAACATTTTTTTTAGTGTACATAACGAACATATAACATTTAACGTAACAAAAATATAAATAATATAATTTATACAGATTTATATTTATATTAATCCGAATAATAATGATAATGAAAAATGAAATCAAGTTATTGATTTAACAAAACACGAAATGAAATTTATGTTTTTACGTCATTACATTATTTATTCAGAAGTTTTAATATAAAAAAAAAAAAAGTTTTCGTAAATTTAATAAAAATCATAAATTTTATAAAAAAATATTGTTTTTCTTTTATTAAACAATGCTTGTTCTTCAACATAAAAAAAATGAAATAGAAAACATGCAACAAAATCTTAATACCCACACATGTAAGATACTAAAACAAAAAAGTTTAATCTAATAGACATGTTTGCTTCTCTATTATTATTACTTTTTTTTTTTGTTTTTATTTTGTTAGGTCACTATGTAACAACCTTGACAATGGCCTTGTAAACATACATACATATATACAGTGTTCCTTTATTTGTATATCCTTTTATTATACCTAATGCGTATAATGTGTAATTATAAAAAAGTTTCTTAATGTTCATAATATAATAAATAGTTTTTTTTGTACACTTTCTCTTAATATGTACTTTAATTTTTAATAACACCATTTTTCTCATACATGAAAAAAGTGCCTCAAATTAAACATTCGAATGTGTTCGTATTGCATTTTAAATGCTTCAAAATTTAAAAATAACGATTTATTTGTAAACATATAATTAATCGATTTAATTTTATGTATTTAAAGATTGTTGACTTTTATTAAATAATAAATCAAAAACGTGATTTCATCAATTAAAAAAATAAATTTTCAAATGATTTTTTATAATAAAATATGTATTTATCTCATTGTATTTAATTGTTTTTAATTTATCGTTAGTGACATACAATTACTAACAATGTAATAATATGATCTGGCGTTTTTGTCTCTAAATTCGTTATTTTTTGTTTTTATTTTAAAGCAAAATTACAAATCAATTGCGTATAATTAAAAAAATAACAATAAAAATTTCATTTCATCATGATCACGTGCACAGTTTTGATGTGAAGCATTTTAATGTGTAATTTGAATCATTTCTATTTAAAAATTTTAAATCGTTATAAAAAATTTTTTTATCAACGATATGTATGGGTAACAATAAATCTTTCATTTTATTACAAATATTGAACTTTAAATAAATTTCAATTGACTTTGAAAATTTCGTAAATATTATAAAATAAATTTTTTTAATTTGATATTTTTATAAAAATAATATAGGACTCTTGTATGTTAGTATCAACCGGAATTGATTTATTGAAAGAATGACAAAAACTTTTCATATTTCATCTAAACTTAATTATTCAAATACGAAATATTTAATTAAAATTATTGATTTTGTTTTTTATAAATAAATTTAATGCTTACCTCGTAATGGAAATCTCACTTTTAAAAGGTATACGTTACAGTGTCACTCAATTTATCCTTTGTGGTTTTGCAATGTTTCATATAAAGAACTTTTTACTTATGTAATTTTAAAACTACAAATTAAATTAAATTTTCTTTTCCCTTTTTTATTTTTATTTTTCTTTTGTTAACTTTTTTATTATATTTATTTTATATTTTTAAAATAATCTCATTTAAAAAAAAAAAAAATAATAAACATCCACTAAATATAAATGTTTTTATTAACAGTCGAATATAAAAATTCTTTTAACATTTTATGACTTAATTGCATTAAATATCTAAGAATTTGTTTTAAAGTACCCGTTTTAAAAAAAATTTTTTTAGTACAAAATATTAAATAATTTTTATTATTCAAATTTTGTTATTTAGTTTTTTTTTTTTTAAAGATTTTTTCTTTTACTTAAGATGGGTTTTCTGTTAATTTATTCACTATTAAATTTTGTGTATTTATTTTTATTTTTCAGACTTGAATTTTTAAATTTGTTTTTCAGTTTTTTTATATTTTTATTTATTCTTAAATACAGTATGTGAATCGAATGTCTGAAAATTTCAATTCATTAACTGAAAATTACTGTTTTCAGATAGCTGGTGTACCTAGAAAGAACAAAATTAATATATTTCAGTCTTAATTTTTTTTTTTTTTTTAATTACATTCTTAAACGTACGAAAAAATTAATGAAAAACATATGAATGAAAAAATAAAACTAAAAGGAAAAAAAAATTAAAAACAAAATTTTCTGAGCAAAAAAAACAATGGAAAATATTAAAATGCTATTACTTTCGGATGTCAGTTATTTTTATTTGTTTCCAATACGTAATGAAAAAAAAAAAAAAAAAATTATAACACGTATACATATGAACATATATTATATTTTTTTAATGATCAAACTTGTCTGCTATATTAATTTACTTTATTTATGTATTTATATTCATTTAAAATCTATGAAAAAGAAAAATTTCATTTTCAAATGAAATACTGGCAAATTTTTAAATTTGGAAAAAAATGAAAAATTTAAAAAGAATAACATATGTACATAACTCATACAGAACGAAAATATATACATATTATGATACTGGCACGTACTCTCTTTATAAACGTTACATAAAGATTTTTTTGAATGTTTTTAGCTCAAGTCTCAAAATAGACATAAAATGACAAAAACGAAAATACATACGTTAATGATTTGCTGTACACAACAAATTTGAAAATATAAAAAAAATAAATAAACCAAAAATATTGAAAAGAAAATGAATTTTTCAATTTTTTATTTTTTATTTAAAAAAAAATTTGAATTACCACATAAAAATTTTTTTTAGAATAAATTGTAGATCTTTTTTTTCAAAAAAGAACACAAATTTCTATTTCATAAGAACAGAACTTGAACTTTTAAAAACAGAATGTACATTGCACTGATGATAATTTTAAATTTTATAAATATAGAAAACAAAATATGTATAATTATAACTTTAACACTAAATAATATAATTGCATAAATATGCAATTTAAAATTGTAGAAAATATATATAGAATTTCCTATTTATACTACTGTGTTGTCAACGAAATTTTCAAAGTAAAATAAATTATTTTTTTCAAATTTTTTTAAAATTTCTGTTTAAAACTGAATACTCTGAGATGTATTGAAAATTAAAAAAATTTATTTTTAAATATGTATTGAAAATAACAGAAACCGAATTCCTTGACCATCAAATAGCTTCTATACTATTTATTGAATTTAGTTTTTCTTATAACAAAAAAAAAAAAAAAAAAAATGAAAATAAAGAAAATTTTAAAAAAATTACTTGTAATTCACTACAAAAATTGTCATCATTCACAAACCTTTTAATGCATCTTATATATACATATGTATATGAAAAAAAAAATATTCACACATGTGAATTTATTTGCAATATATTGTACATATGTACTTGTAGTGATTTATTTAAATACAATAATTCTTTTTTGTTTTTCATAATATATGTATGCTTATGTACATCTACAGCTAATTACACATATGTATACAATCACACACACGATAATATTCAAATACGTACTCATATAAGAAATTGCATTTGTATTTATTTTGTCTATACAATATTTAATATTTATCGTATATATGTATATCTGTGTTATGTTATGAGAATTATTTAATATTTTAAACATATTTAGAAATATACGTGTGTATACTGTCGTGTAATATACATATGTATATTCACGATTACAAACAAAATTTGATTACATATATCTAAAATATCTATATATGTATGTATTTGCAATGTTACATATAATGTGCATATTCTTATTATATTAATATCAAAGTTGATGAATATTTGTTTGTGTTCTATATGATTATGCGGAAATTGTCATTGCTATTTAAATTGTTCAAAAAAAAAAAATAATAATAATAAATAACCTTTAGAATTAGTTCTTAAAAGGAAAAACAAAAACAAAATAAAATAAAAACAATGTTTGTGTATATAATAAATAAACTAAAGAAAAAATATTATTTTTATTTTTATTATCAGATTACATATATACGTATAATTTTCTTCTGTACTTTTCAATTTTCTTTGTTTTTATTTTGATTCTAGCTTCTCATATTTACAAAGTATAAAGATTTAAAATGAAATATGACTTCAATAAACTACTAATTAATTGTTTAAAAATAAAAAATAAAAATATTCAACAATAAATCATTCAGTTTTTTTTACTAATCATACGGGTCTTCCTAATTTACTAGTCAGGTTCATCAACAATAATTTTTAATATTTTAATTATCATGTCTTAAAACATCAATCTCTTAGAAATCAATAAAATTAAACAAATTAAAAATGAAGAAAAATTATATTGAAAATATATGTATTTTTTTTTTTTGATACCTTTATTTCTAGTAATATTCATAAGAACAAGATCAGGATGAATTTATAAACTCATACGTAATTTCATAACATATGTGAAACTGAAAGAAAAATTAATATATCATTAATTCAAGAATTTTTACATTGATTGAAAAAAAAAATTGAACAGCTCTTGATTTTTTTTTTTAAATTTTTTAAGTACAAAAAAAAAATTGATTTTTGAAAAATTTACATTTTTCACTTTTTTATTTTTAAATTATTTTTTGTTTTATTTTTAATTTTTACGATAAATTATTACAAAAAATTTTCTTAATTTAAAATATTTAAATTTTTAGACCGTTATTTTTTTTTTTTGTACAACCAGTGTTAAATTTTGACGTAATCATAAACCATATGTTTTTTCTTGTTAATTATATTATTATCTTTATATGTATATTTATAAACAATTTGGCATTAATACACATAATAATATAATATGTAAGTGTATTATTCTTGTAACAATTGTGTGTATTAATTATTTATTATTCAAGTATATACATGTTATATATTGGCTTAAATCACGTAAACACTATATAATTATTTTTTCCTTGCACTTGTAACTGTGTGACTGTATCAATTTAATTAGCATTTTCACGCTAAAAAACGTAAGATATGAATTATAAGAAGACAATTAAAACTTTGAAAAAAAAAAAAAATTGTTATTTAACACATGACTGTGATGATTTTTTTTTTCTACTTATTTGACTTTAGAAAGGAAATAAATTATATTAGAAAATTTAAAAAAAAATAAATAAAATTTTTTTTTTTTTAATGAAGAAACTTTCTTAATAACTTTCACAATTTATAAATACCTAGTCAAGTACTATAAAATTTAACTTCTTGTGTTCAAAATATAAGTACACTTTTTAAAATGAAATAAATAAGTGTTAAAATTACTTTCAATTTTAACTGTCCAACAGTTATGATGCAAATCAGTTTTATTATAAAAATGAATAATATTTTAAAATATCATATACATACATGTATACACAGCAGGTATATATTTATGTAAAATAAAATGATATGATTTTAATTGAATAAGGAGATCATCATTTTTTTAAATTACAATAATACGCATGTTATATACATGTACAATCAGTAGTTTATTTTTTATGATTATGATTAAAGAGATTTAACATCCGTTAGTAATTTAAATTTATTATTGTTTATGTTTGTATTATCTACATGTAGAATATGTATAGAAATAAAAATATGATCTGATTATTTTCCTTGATAAATTTAATATGGTGTTTGTTTTTTTTTTTTAATAATAAACATAAAATATCATAATATGCAAACAAAAACATTTGAATGAATTTAAATGAATGGTCATTGTGCTATACAATTATGTTACTATGTATTATATTGCACGATATAAATATGCGAATATAATAATGCATGATATGTGTTAGAAGTATCATTCATATACGAGTATATACAATTGACACCACATGTTTAAATCGATAAATGTATGTGTGTTGTTTAAAATATTTTATTTTTGTTATTATCATATAAATTATAGATGAATAACTCGTGTCCAAAATGTTGATTATTTTATTATACATATTATAATATTACTATAACAGACTATAATGAATCATCTATTTTTATTATGAGTGGAAATTTTCTTTTAAAAACTTTGTAACGTTAAAATGATATTGTCATATATTTTTTTTTTTTTTTTTTGCAGAAGAATAAACATCTTAATTAAAAAATTTCGATAAGAAAATGATATACATACATATATTGCATATGATCAGACATTGTTTATTAAATTACAAAATAAAATAAAATTTAAAAAAAAAAAAAAATTCCAAATAATTTTAAATTCAAGATCATTTTTAAAACAGAAAAATAAAACGAACATATTTTCAATTAAATACAATAAAATAAATTAGAAAATCGTTGCCAACAGATTTTATAGTGGTCAAGAAAAATGATATGATAATAATGATATAACCTGTCATACAATATTCATAAATCTCCTTAAATTAATACATTATGAACTACATGTGTACATACACACATATTGCATTTTTCACATGTACTTGTCAAGTGTATAAAAATGATCATTATCGTAAATAACATGTTCTAAGCCATTCTTGATAAGGAAAAGCTTTTCCTTTAATGGCTTTTTATTTTGAATACTTAAAAGGTTTAAAGTTTAAACAGTTTTTTTATTTTGTGTGTGTATGTATGTATTTCCTAAATTTTCCAAAAGAAAACGAACAATATACAAGATTAAATTATTAAGAACATGAAATTCAAAATTTAGTGATGAGTACGCATGTTTTTTGCCAAAAAAAGGAACTCTTCATGTTAATGCATATAAGTACAATTTTATGCACATGAGTCTGAAATATATGCATATGTATGTACAAAAAAAAAACACTTTAAAAATCGTATTACATAAATACTTATGTATAATGACGAAAATAACAACGACGACGACGACCTGGCCTAAATTTATTTGTTTACGATCTATCCTGCTCATTTAACCATTTTCTATCCTTTTTCTCATTTAAATGAAAATGTATATACACATATAGATTTGGAAAAAAAAAAATAAGCAATAAAAAAACGTCACTAGGGCAATGAATTTTCATCAAAGACTTTTATTCGTAATCCACAAAAAAAAATTTTACATATTTGTTTACGGTCTGTCTCGCTCTAGAGAAGTATAGATGAATATAACGTTGTCATGGCATTAAAAAATTTATAAAAAAAAGATAATACGAACCTGACTACTAAAATGATAATATGAGGCGCATGTACGTTCAACAAATTAATGTGGAAAGTGAAAATGGAGGAAAATCATAAAATGTTTTTCTTTAATAACTACATATAAACATATATCTATTCTATAGACATCCATATAATAACGAAAAATTTTCCAAAAGCTTTTTACAGGTGGTTTAGATATTAAATTGTATTCTTTCACCTCATTCAAACTTTTTACTATTTTCTGTTTAAACTGATGAACGTCATCTTAACAAATAAATTCAAATTACTAAAATGTAAAAATCCGTTAATAATATTTAAATATTTAACTTTTGTTTTATACAGTTTTATATCGTAAATTAAAGTTTCTATTAATAAAGATGTAAAATACGAAACTGAAAGTGAGAGTGAAAATTTGAGAAAGGACATAAAAAGCTTAAATACATTCTAACATTTAAAATTTTTCCTACAAAAGAAAATCAGGTAAATGAAATTTTTAATTTAATTTTATCAATGAAAATTTAAGAATTTAAAGGGCAAAAAGTTTATGGTATATGTGGATAGTATATAGATAGATACATAATTGAAACCTAAAATGTAATACAAACCGCATAACTAGAAAGTTAAAAGGGATGAATAAATCATCTTTCACCGCATTCAAAATGTAACATAGGTAAACGGAAATTATTTCATTTTATAGTTGAATACAAACAAACCTTACATTTAAATTCAAAATACATTTGTACACAACATACGTTGGTACATCCTTTTTTACCTAAAAAAAAAAAAAAAAAAAAAAACAAAAATTCAAAAAATGACACATAATAAAAAAAAATTAAGTGAGTAAATAAATAAAATAAAAAACATAACAAAAACCGAAAAATGTTTGTGAAACATTTTCACAGAAATGTTTTCGATTGATAACAACAAAAATTTCCACAAAAATGTTTGGATACCATTTAATATACAACCACAAAATATGAACATTTGTGGATAAAATACAGATGTACATTTAAAATGTACAAAAACATCAACCAAACAAAAAAAAAATGATATTCACATATTTTGTAGAAATGTATGTATGTATGTACATTTTTTCTTTATATATAGTACATCACATTACATCGTACACATATGCACATATATACAAATTTAACATTTGTAGAACATCTTTAGGTAATTGACTCAATAAAAGACGTGACATATGAGAAAATGAATCATAAAGAGGATTATACCATAATTATATAGAGTATTGTCAGACAATTTGTTCGCTTTCCACGTTCAACAATTTTTTCTCATTTTCCTTTATTTTATTTTTTTTTATTTTTTGTATATTTATATGCATACTGAATGTTCAAAGTAGACGATTATTTTTATTATTTCATATTGTTGTACAACATACAATCTACATATTATAGAAATCATTGTAAAGGAAGAAAAATTTGACACATTATATTTTGATAGATAATAATTTTACTTTTAAAAGCAGGAAAATTGTACATACGAATATGAAAAATCTTAAAATTATGTACATATATAAATTGTAGAATTTTCCATGTACTTACATACATACAAATGATGATATGATTTTTTACATGTTTCATACATATGTAATGATCCTTTTTCATTACAATAGATTTTAATATAATTGAAAAGTAAATGAATTGATAATTCATATTGTATGATGTTACATTGAAAATTGTAATCAAATATGGGGGCTTCCTCTTTTCAAATTATTTGCTGTCATCACAAGAAATACTATTAGTTTTTTTTTTTTTTTTCATTCGTTATCTTATATAAATAAAAAAGTTTGATAAAACATTTTAAATTAATTAAATAGAATGAAATATTGTTTTATTTTATTTAATTTTCAAAATTGAAAAAGAAAACTAACATATGAGACAAAAAAAAATCATAAATTTTCCTTATCGATTTCTTTTACTGATTTTCTTTTATTTATAATTTTTGTTTTTTTTTTTATGATATGTATTTGTATAAAACGAAGTAAAATTTATAATTCATCTATATTACGTCTATGTTATTATTATTATTTTTTTCCTTTATACTGATATATCACTTTCATTTAATAAAAAATGAGAAAAAGAAGAATTTTTTTCTGTATGTGATAAAAAACATTTTATAGGAAAATAAACGATATATAAAATGATTACTAAAGAAAGGAAAACAAATATACATTTATTTCATTTTTTTTTGTTTTTCCTTTTATTTTTTCATTTTCATTTTTATTTTATTTTAATAAGAAGATAATAATTTTTATGTGAAAATAAATGTCGTTGAAATATTATCATTAATCCAATTGGATACTGATGACTAATGATATTTCATTGTATTTTTAATTGAATCATGATATAGCATAAATTTTACATCAATGTTACATTAATACACATTTTATTTTACTTTATACAATTACACTCATATTTATATGCCTCTATGTACTTAGTTTAACTAAAGTTTAGGCTTTATTTGTTTATTTTATTTTATTTATTTATTTATTTTATTTTTATTTTTTATTTTTTTTTGTCATCTTCTGTTCTTATATTTTTTGTAATAAAAAGTTATTCGTTCATATTTTATAAATAAAAAAGAACTTTTTATATGTAATAATATGACACTTAATTCTTACTTAATAATATTGAGCATGACTTTTATAAATTTTAAATTAATTTATATGTTCAAATTTTCTTTGTTACTTTTCATCACCTGAATAAAAAAATTTCATCTTATTAAATTAATCATAGATTATTATATTATAATGTAAAAATATGTTACAGTAACTATTTACTGAATAATAAAAATAAATTAGAAATATTGAAAAGACTAATGAGATATTTCCGGAAATTACAAATCATCAAATAATTATTAAATAATTAATTAAAAATAAATTTTTCAAAAGGTACAATGTTTAATGATTGCGTGTAAAAAAATTGTAATGAAAATTTAATTTGAAAATTTTTAAATACTTGATATCAGGATTTTCATTTTATTTTTTGATTTAAATTCATCAGGTAAAAATATTGGTTTTTTACGTTCACTTTTATGGATTAAAGAACATTTAAATACATTTATGAATTTATTGTATGTACATATACAAGGGATAATGTATAAAATTAATTCCATTTACATACAATCAAAAAAACAAGTTTGATCAACCATAAAAAATATAAATTTAAATACACGATGATAAAAGCCTACAACTACCTTACGTGTACATATATTCCATCATTTAAATGTGAAAAATAATTCTTATCTTGGGCTCCTCCTTTTTTTTTTTTTTACCTTTCTTTTATATTTTTGTAATCATTCGTATTATCCGGCTCCTTTTTCATTTTTTATTTACATTTTTTTTTTGTCAATAATTAAATTTGAATTTATGATGACTATAATAATATAAATTTCAAGCTTTACAACCAATATTTCAAATCAATTACAGTAATTATTTTTCATTTTTTATTTTCATCATTTTTTACGTTCATTAAAAAAAAAAAACGAAAAATAAAAAAAAAAATTTTTTTCTACTTCATTAATGAATAAAAAACAAACAATAACAATAATAAGGTTTCAATTGAAAAGGAAATCAAATTCATTAGTTGTATATACCTAACAACTATCGGCGCATAATGTACACAATAAAAATTTTAAAATTATGTAATACCTTAATTAAGTTAAAAATCACCTCATGTAAAGTTAATTTCAATAAAAAATGATGGTATTTAATAAGGAAGAAGTAAATATAAAGTAAGTCAAAATATAAAGAGAAAAGTCAATATAGTGAATAAATATACAACAATAAATTTAATTTTACACGAATAATGAAATAAATATATCCGGAGAACAATAAGTTAAATGTTCGATGAGGAGTTGGGTTTTTCTTTCTTTCATTTTTTTTTTTTTAATGGTCAAATTATATACACTTTAAACGTATACTACGTGGTATCAAAATCATTATCCTCTTCAGTCGTGTGAAAAAGTAAAATTTCAAACAAAAACGGCCGTTTGAAATATACTACATTATATAGACATTCAACACAAAAATCTAGATATATATGTATGTACAATTTAAATTAAATACAGGACATGCATACATATGTATACATTTGTTATGCATATAAATTTAAAAAGATAAAATAAAAGTTAAATAGAAAATTAAGAGATGAAAACTGTATACTGTATTATTTAAATGTGGGTGTACACATAGACATTTATATTGGAAAACTGCGCAAGTATAGAATATATTCTTGAGTATTTCATATTTAACATTCACACATACATTATATAAAATATCTTGCACATATATCAAAAATTTTCTCTTAAATTTTCATCTGTATTCTATATAACGTATGTACATCATTTTATCATTTCAATTTGTTCTATCATCACAGCATCATTATTCACATATTAAGGATACATTTCCGTATATGTATAAGTATATACAGTATATGTAACATTTTATTTTTGAATAATAATTGTTTGATATAAACTGATGAACAATATCAGTTCGCGTTTTGAATTTGTTGCGAACGGTTCACTTAGAAAGAAAAAAAAAAAAAAAACAGAAAATCACTCAGTATTAAAAGGAAATTTTAAACTTACAATAATTATAAGGAATAATTATTATTTCGGTTTTAGCAAATTGATCTCTTATATTAGATGCATTTTTAAAAAAAAAATTTTATTTTTGTGTAGTGCCATGTATAAAACGAAATTATCAAACTGATTATAAATTTGAATGATTTTTTATGTATAAATTACCTTTCGTACGTTTAATTGAGTGAAACTGAAATAATAAATTAAAAGAAAAACATATCTGTATACATATAACGTATTTTTGTTGTATAAATCAAATTCTATACAAAAAAAAAATAAATTTTTAAAATTTATATTGACCAATTTAATCAGAATTCATCATTATTTGAAATTTTAATAATTTTAATTGAGTTTAATGAACTTTTAAATATTATATATTTAAATATTAAATGATTTATTTAATTAATTATTTATATGATTATAAATGAGTGCGTTAATTTAACTTTATAATATGTACATATAAATTATATTATATTAAATATATTAACAAATAGTGAAAATGTAAATGTAGAAGGAATTAAAATAACTTAAATTAAGGATATACTTACATATATATTATTTTTAAGATAAAAATTTTAAATTATTTAATAAGATAATTAAATATAATCTAATTAAGTGATATAAGACAATCTGATACTATAATAGCAAAACTGTAATCATCTTTAATACGTTAACATTATAAATTAAATAACTTAGTTAAAAAAAACTAAATTGATTAAGATATTTTGTAATATGTAAGTAAAATATATATCTTGTTTTTTAAGTTAAACCAATTTAAATCTATTCATTGTATCTATAATTAAATTTCATCAGTTTCTACTCCTACAACTTCAAATCCCTAAATTTTTTTAATTGAAATTTTAAAAAATTTATAAATAAACTATCAAAGTTTTGGATTTTGAAATTTACATTTCATAATAATTTTATTTTTGAATTAACTAAGAACGATCTGTATAATTTTATATCATACGTCTTTATATCACAAACTTATCTACAAAATTTTTTTTCTAAAGAAACTTTTTAGTTTAATGGTTTATGGTATTAACAATTAATAACTCAATTAAAAAATCAATCAGCTTCAAAAATTCAATTTTAAAAATGATCTGTTTTGTTTTTTTTTTTTGTTTTTTGTTTTAAAAATGAACTTTAAGCAACTATAATTACAATTTTTAAGAAAAAACAAAAACTTTTCGAAAAAGTTAACTACATGCATCATGTATACATATGTACATATACTTAGGAGTTTGTTAATATCCTTTCTGGAAAAAAACTTAGGATGCAACTTTTTTTGCAATATAATTTTCTTTTTGTTTTTTTTTTCTTAAAAATAAAAATAAAAATAAAATTATAATTTTTCAAGAAAATTGAGTGTATGAATTTCATTTGAGATACTTTAACTAATTGTTCATGCTTGATAAATTTTTCTTTTAAAAAGTTTTCAATATTTTATGAACAAAAAAAGAAAAAACAAAGAATAACAAAGCGTTTCAAAAATAAGATGTTCATGCAAATATTCGAATGTACATCATAATGGAAAATTATTATTTTAATTGAAATTTTAATAAACACTTATAATTTTAATTATTGTCATTAAAATATTAAAAATCATATTTCTAACATAATTTTTTTTTTTCAAATTCTGAAGACTTAATAACATGTAAAATAAATATAAAAAAATTAGAAAAAAAAATTTTCCATTTTTTTGCTCTTCTTCATTGAGAAAAAAAAAAAACAGAAATTAAAATCACGAATTTTAAATAAAATTTTGTACAAGATTATTCAAATTTTTAAGTATATGTATTATAGGAGAAAATTATAATACTCGTGTATATATTAAATAAATAAGTTTCACGGAAGTAATTAATAAAACCATGCATTATAAATGACATTCACCGTATGTAGATTTTTATAAATTATATTGTACGTCATATATTTATGTATGTATTTTTGTACACACGCTTAATCTCAATGATATTGTTCTTGTACGTAAGCACATATTTATTATTTACACACATATTTTTTGTAATTTGTACTATATAGTCTGTACACACGTATTTACGCGAAAGAGTAACATATATTTTTTATGTTATCCATATCATATGTATGTACTTAGAATATATAAGTTTATATAAAAAAATTTTTAAAAAACCATACGTTTGTACATACATATACATGTATGTATACATGTGTATACGCATATGTAAAGTAAAAGATTTTCAAACTGTCAAATTAAAACATTTCCTCTACTGTAGGAGAAAATACTTTTTTAAATTTTATATTCCAGATTTAAAAAATCTTTATTTTTTAGTATACTTACAGCATGTTAAGATACGTACTTATGTTTAATACACATGTGTATGGGTACATACATACATATGTACGTACATACATTATTTTTTTAATACCATTTTTATATGATGTACATACATATATTCTAAATTACAGGCTACACTTAGTCAGTTAAATATTAACACAGATTTGATTTTAAAAATGTTTTGTAACATAAAAGGATGTACTTTTATAATGAATCGCGATTAGTTTGATCGCTTTAGAGCTTATAATTTGTGTAACAATAAGTACATAATAACAAGAAATTAATGAAATAAACGTCAATAAATCAATAGTTGATAATAATAACAGTGGTAATCGTTAACATATCTGATTACTCTTTTCTGTTATATGAAATAATACAATTACGTGCATTCACTGATCGCTATCACATTAAGTTATCACAATTCAATACACAAATTTTTTGAATGACCAAAAATATGTTAAATTTAGGTCAATATTTATGTATATGATAATTTAAAAAAAAGTACAAATTTTGATTTTGAAATTAATTACAATCGCCATCACAATAATTACTTGTGAACATCCAAATTTTTCAAAATTAATTGACAGAGTATATATTTTATAATTTAAAAAGATTAACAATCTATAAAATCATCTTTTTTAATTTAAGTATATCAATATATTTTTTGAGTGAATGTCATTATTCACAACTACATGAATTTCATATGTACATACATATATATATGTAAACCATTTCTACACGGTGTAGATTATGGATATGAAATATTTAATTACACGAAAGTAGATATGAATGCAACATAACATATTTAAAATTTATTTAATTTAATACTGAATTATATCTGTGTCATACATTATTTAAACTTATTATAATAAAAACTGGGTAAAATACACAAGTGGATTTACTATATGCAACATATTTTTATGCGAATTTTCATTATTCATAAACATAACTAGAATACTATGGTACATACACAAACAACCATTGAATTTTTTTTAAAATGAAATTTAAAGAAAATGCACGCTACCACAAGCGGAAAAGTATAAAATATAAAATTCTTTATAAAAAAAAAAATAAATAAATTTGACTTAAATACATCTACGTCATTATAGTGGAAAATTATAATTTTCAAGGACCTTAAGTTTTTGTTCATTTTTATTTCATGAAATAAAATTTTATATATTTATATACATACATATATTTACGATATACGCATAAAGGTAAAGGTAAAGGAAATAATC
The DNA here is from genome assembly GCA_963971155.1 of Anthrax anthrax. NCBI lineage: Eukaryota > Metazoa > Arthropoda > Insecta > Diptera > Bombyliidae > Anthrax > Anthrax anthrax. The sequence continues at coordinate 29,492,673 of OZ020119.1, forward strand.
TTTTTTATATCTTGACTGTATTTATTGATATAAATAAAATCAAATTTAGAATTTTTATTTGATTTCTTATTTTTTATGTGTATTATATTGTATTTACACAATGCGTTTATTTTTTATAGTGCTTCAATTTTACTCTTCAATTTTCCAAAAAAAAAAAAAAAAAAATGTTGTTATATGTAAAATCATAAATTCATATAATACACACGCAAACTTTTATACGTAGAAATCTACATCATGTATGGTACATATATATACGTATGTGACAAAAAAATGACCTAGAGCAAATTTATTTTTATTCATTTTCAAATGAAAAATTCTGTACAAATTTATTTACATGTTTTTACATTTTTTCTTAAAATTTTATCTAAATGAAATAAAATTATAAAAAAATAAATTTTTGTTTTATTATTTAACTTTCAAATACAACTATTTTTTACATAATATGAAAATCTTATGATATTCATGCGTTCATTATGATTTTGATTTTATTTTCAATTATTCTATGATTTAACAATAAAATATCCCTTTTTCTAACAATAAGGATAAAATTAATCAAAACCATAAAATCATATTAATAACAATAAAAAATAAAATTAGAAAATATAAATTAGAGCAAAAACAATAAAATTCTTAAAAAAATGATTTTTTTTCTTTGGTTTTTTTTAGAATAAAAAATGATGATATGTGAATCGTAATGAAATCATGTAATTTAAAAAAAGATGAAAATGAACAAAAATGATTTTGTTTTATTTATTTTTTATTTGAATGCATTATTATTTTTTTTTGTGGCGACCTAGTTATTCTACTCATACATAAATGTATGTATATGTCTACGCGAAATACTTAATGTGTTTATGATTTTTACCATTTTCTTGTGTATTTTGTAGAATACATATGAAGAAAAATCATATAATATTCTAACACAAACAGACTTAAGATTTCCTATTATACTAGAAAAGAATGCTTAGAAAAAAATAGGCCGCATCCTATATACTTCGTTTTCGTAAAATTAAATGTATCACAAAAACAAGTGTGTTAAGAAAACTCAACATATTAAGAAACTTTTGTGCAGAAAAATGCACACATAAGATTAAATACAACTTTTCTTCAGATTTGGGGTGCAACTTTAGTTTTTTTAATATTTTCTTTAATAAATTATACAAATTTTTTTTATTATTATTTATTCAGCTTATTCGCAACAATTTTCCAATCCTTCAAAATTAAATTTAAAAAACATTCATTTTTAATTTTTTTCATTTAAAATCATTTTTAAGAATAAAAAAAAAATCTATTTAAAAATCAAAAGAAAACTTCTAATTTTCTATGATTCAATTTTAGATTCATTCATGATAACTAGATACAGCATGAATATTTTGAATATTTTGTGTAGGTATATGATGAATTAAGTAAATAAAATTTTAAATATTCAAACGCAAATTTAAGTGACAATATATTGAGTAAATTTTTTTTATATATTACAATCCTATTCAAAAATCGAATAAGAAAGCTTTTACAAAATTTTCCTTGTAAATACTTAAATAGAAACCAATATAATATAAATGTGCTTGATTTAAATTCAAACGAAATTTTCAAGTAATTCTTTTTCTTTCGGTTATCAATTTATATACTTTGTATAAAATAACTTTTATACTTTGACATTCAAATAAATTTCCTCTTTTTATATGTATTCCTTTATAAAAGTAATACAATACATAAGCAAAATGATTTTATTATTGGATTTCTATCAAAACATATGAATGAATGATAAATAAGTAAACAGAAATACAAAAATCCCTTTTTGAATTTTATTTTCTTTGTCATGTTGTTACATTTAACAAAAAAAAAAAAAAAAAATTAAAACAATCTTATTACAAATTTGATCTAAAAATAGTATGAATAATTTCATCTTATTTGACTTTGTCATTCATACCTATATATGTACAACACGGAATACAATTGAATTAAAATCAGTATTATTTATTACACATGTATGTAGATTTATAAAATCCTAAAAAAAAATCAATAGTTAGAAATATTGAAATTAATTTAAATATGACACATTAGTACATACGAATTGTTGTAAAATGAAAAATTTTGTGTGGGTTTTATAATATAATATAAGCAAAAACAAAGTTGTATCCAGATATAAACACGTGTATGTAGTTATTATTTGTATACAAAATAGTGATATGGATTTAATATTTATTCATGACAAAATGAAATTATTATACTTCCTTTTTATTGAAAAATAAACCAAAATTACAAACAAAAATTCAAATCAAAACAAAATAAACAAAAGATTAGATTGATATAAGATACTTTTCGCCTACAATTACAATTCTATGAATTATGACTAATTCTTTTTTTTTTTACGGAAAATTTTAAAGAAAAAATATTTTATTGATTTTTGTTTTATTATTGTTTAGATTTTCACAAAATTACGAACATATTTGATATTCGAATGTTTTAAATGAAAATTCGCCTTTCATTTAATAAACTTTCTAATACTGCCAGAATTATATTTTCTATTCCATTCTTTCATTTCTCTGTATTGCAATTCTTTCACATTTGATTTTCATTTTTTATTTCATTATTACATATTTTAAAAATGATGATCAAGATAAAAAAAATTTAAATTACTTAAAAATTAAAAAACAAAAAAAAAATTTTTTTTTCGTTGTTCTTAATCATACACATTAAAACGAAATCATCATAATTTGTGTTTTTTTATTTTTTATTTTTGAGCTTTTTCCAGTTCCATTAGAATTTTTCATTTTTATGTACAAAAATACACAACATTTATAAAGGTATTCAAAATTAATGCACAGTGTATATATAAATGTATTTGCATGCATATATCAAATACATATTCTTTTTTCTACCTTTATATGTGATTTTAAATTTTATTTATTTGGATTTTGTTTTGTAAATATGCATTTTACCATTGACGTAAATTTTCATTTACATACATGCATACATATATGCATATAAGATTAAGTAATTGTTATTCATCATATTTTTTTTATTTATTTTATTTTTTATTTTTTTTTTTTTTTTTTGTACAAATATTAATTTAGTTGCATACTAAAATGCATATTTTTAACGTTAGTTTTTTTGTGATTATATAAAAATAAGCTTTTAAGAAAGAATAAACTATATCATATACCATACATACATTACATACATATGAATAAATGTTTACAATAGTGTAAAAATAGTCATTTAATTGTTCCTAATTTAGCAGAAGTACAAATGAAATGTATACATACATACGAACATATGTAGTTGGAATATGTATGTGAACTTGCATAAATTTTTTTTTTTTTTTTTGTTTCTATATACATAGTTTATTTTAAATCTTTCAATCTACATTCATATATGTATATAATATATTTTTATACGTAAATGTTTACGTATTATAACAAACATTGCATATTTCATGCATAAAATGAAAATCTGCCTACTCAAAAATTTCAAATACCTAAGACAAAACAACAAAAAATGTGAAAAAAAAGAAAAACAAAACAAAAAAATGAATAATGATAAACTACAGGCATAAAAATTATGTACTAAAGGAATAATAAAATAAAATCTTATATACGTATGCATATATGTACATATGTATCTAGAAATATTTATACTTACTATATATATGGCCTAGTACAGAATTATACATGTTCAAACGAATATACACACACATGCATATATTATGCATGTTTATAGTTTTTTTAAGTATACTATCAGCAAACAAATGTATGTATAAACAAATAAAAACAAATGAAATCTAAATCTTTATACATGGTTATATGATAGGCCTGAAAAAAAGTACCAAACAAAAACAAATTATAATTTTAACGATTTTAAGGTTTATTGTGCTTTCAAGGAAAAAAAGATGAATAGTAGAGTTTTCCTGAGCTTACGAGCTTACCTCAAGTGCTTTATATGTATGCATACATATGTATGAATATATTATACAAAATAATAACTTCCTGTAAGAATTTTTCACATATGGATACACATAAATATGTATGTACATACATATGTCCGTGCATATGTTCTTGAAAACAGTATAATGACTATTGAAAAATTTTAAAAATTTCAAAAATTTATTATGATAAATGCTTTACATATTTTCTACATACTTACATATACATATGTATTTTTAATAGTATAATTTCGCACATTTTTTCATTCATTAATTTAGTATTAATATACACTGCATTTTATGAAAAAAAAAAAAAAAACGTTCTAAAATGTGATTGAATAAAACCTTCCATCCCCTAAAGAAAATATAAAATTATTGAACTGAGAAATTGACAAATTATTAATAATTGTTGCCTTCAGAATTTTCATATTAACAAAATAAAATAAAAAAAAATTTTAAAAATATTTTATTTTCATCATATTTATTTATTTTTTGTATTTTTGCAGTTTTAAATTTACTGAAATTAAAGAACCAAAAATTTATAAGAAACCGAATGATACTGTATGAATTTTATAAAATTACCAAATAATGAATTCTTTAAAGAAATGTGAAAATTAAACTTTATAACAACAACAAAAAAAAAAAAAAAAACAACACATTAAATAGACCTTACAAAGTACATCATGTACAATATTCATATACTAATTTTAAAAATGTCATATTTATTATTAGGTTTATTAATTATTCTAACAACAACAATAACAAAAAATAATATTAATTGTGTATCAACAAATATAATTAAATCTATACAAAATAATTGTAATTTAACAAAATATAATTGTAATTTCAACACCACAGTATTAAATCATTTTTATAATAATCATAGTAACAATTATAATAATAATAATAATAATTATTTTAATAAATTTATAAAAGAAAATTTATTAAATCAAAAAATATCTTTTAGATATAATAATAAAAATTCAAGTGAATCAAGTACTAATGTTAACAAACATATCCGTCCGTTAATTTCAAATTTAAATTATTTTAATTTAAATAATGAAACAAATAATAATTTTAATTATAAAAATTTACTAAATAATACAAAATTTAATTTAATTAAATTATTTTTAATAAATAAATTAAGAAATAATAATAGAAAAAATATTTTCAAATTATTAAATTTAACTAAAAATACAACAACAACAACAAAAACAAATCTAATATTAAGAAGTAAAAAATCATCTAATAAAAATGTATTATCGACACCATCATCAGTATTAAAATTTTCAATATCATCAACATTACCATCATTATCATCATCATCAACATCAACAACATCATCAACATTATCAACGTTAAATAATAAAAGTTTTTCATTAGTGTTAGTTAATCGTTTTAAAGTGAATGAAGTGTTTGAAAAGAAATTTAAAAATTTACAAAATTTTAATAAAAATGATAATAAAAATATAAATCGTAAAATAGTATTATTGGGTTTATTTGAATTAAGTACAAAATATGGTATTAGACCAGAAGGTTTAAGTGAATTAGGTGCTGCACAAATGGCTGTTAAACATATCAATGAAAAACATATATTACCTGGATATACATTGGAATTAATTACAAATGATACAAAGGTAAATTAAATTACATTTTATAATAAATTTAAAAAATTAAAAATAATTGCATGTTTAAAATGAAAAACGTCTTTACCATTTAAAACATTAAAACAAAAATGAAAAAAAAATACTATCTGGTTTTGAAAATTTTTCACAACTACATAAATTTAATTATTTTAATACTAGAATTTTCTTTTTCAGAGTTTTACATATTTATTTAATTTTCTTTTTTTCCATTTTCAAAACTAAAATTTAAGTTTTTAATTTTAAAATTCAAAGTTAAAAAAAAAAAAAATGGTTTTTTTATTTACCCTTTTTTTTTACATTTTATTCTATATTATATTCTGAAAATTTTCTCTCAATAATAAAAATAAACTTTAAATTTAATATGAACTTTTTCAAACTTTATGTCATACTGTCTCATATTAGAACACATATTGTATACATATTTACATATATTATCAATAATATCATATACACGATACGTTTGTTATGTGAATTTTGATCATATAATATTTTGTTTTTCTTTACAAACGTACATATTTCAGTATATGTATTTATAAGTATGTACTTAAACATTTAATGCATATAACCCAGACATGAAAATGCAATATCATATTTCTTTTTTCATATGGAATTTAAAAAAATATTCACATATGTACATATGTGTTTATTTTGAAATAGATATGAAAACTTTTCCTTTTATTGATTTTAAAAATAAACTAATAATACTTTGTTTAGTTTGTTCTTTACTATTTGTTTGTATTTTTTATTAATTCTTTTAAGTGCGATCCAGGAATTGGAGTAGATCGATTTTTTCATGCTTTATATACACAACATTCAACAAGAATGGTTATGCTTTTAGGATCTGCTTGTTCAGAAGTAACTGAAAGTTTAGCTAAAGTTGTACCTTATTGGAATATTGTTCAGGTAAAATCTAAAATATCATCATGTAATACACATGACATGAATCTAAATAATTCACATAATTAAATCATACATTTTATGTAAATACATTCTTTTTTTTTCTACTCAAAAGATAAGTCAAATAAAAATGGTCAAGGCTTTGAATTTCTTTTTTTTTTTTCGTAAATTCAAAATATGTAGAAATTCATTTTTAACATACATACATACATCCATATGCAATGAAGCAAATAATTTATGTATAAAAAACATATGTTTATTTTATAAATGTATTATTTATCATATATTGCCTTAGAATTATGTTCTTAAAAACCAATTTAAATAAATACCTACATGATAAGTACACATTTACCAAATAAATTATTGAACTATGAATTTATGTATCATTAATTTTTATAAAAGGAAAAAAGAAAATTTTTTCCAATTTTTTTTACTATGCATTTTCATTTTTATCATTATTGTTACACATTCATTTAAAATTTATATTTTTCGTTAATTTATTTAATAAATATTATTTATGTAGATATTAGTGCAATAAATATACAATATTTAGGTATCATTTGGATCAACATCACCAGCTTTAAGTGATCGTCATGAATTCCCATTTTTTTATCGTACTGTAGCACCTGACTCTTCACATAATCCAGCACGTATTGCTTTTATTAGAAAATTTGGTTGGGATACAGTTACAACATTTTCACAAAATGAAGAAATACATTCATTGGCTGTTAATGATTTAGTCACTGAATTAGAATCAGCAAATATATCATGTGCAGCAACAATAACATTTGCTGAAACTGATTTTAAAGAACAACTATTATTATTGAGGGTAAAATCTGCTATCATTAACAATACATATATCTTTTAATTTTTTTGTATCTGTTAAACTATACATACATGATCTTTTGTTTTATTTTAATGATGTCCTCATTTCTAATCACTTGATAAAAATATATATATAGGAATTAGATACTCGTATTATTATCGGAAGCTTTTCTCCAGAATTAGCACCAAAAATATTTTGTGAAGCATTTAAATTGAGAATGTTTGGTGCTGATTATGCATGGATATTACACGAAGGTATGATACCATCATGGTGGCAAAGATTACCAAGTGATTGTCTTCAACAACAGCTTCAAGAAACTATTGAAAATTTCATTATTGTATCAAGTCATAACAGTATTGTGGGAAACGAGGTCAGCTTAAGCGGACTGGTAACAAATTTTCGTTAATTGATCATTTATTTCAAATATATATAATTTATATAGTAATCCTCCAGAATAATGAAATGTTTGTGAATCAATTGAATCAACTAAAAGTACCGAAGCCATTATCACGATATGCGCCACAAACATATGATGCTGTATGGACTATTGCGTTAGCATTAAAAGCTGCAGAAGAACATTGGAAACGTGAATCAGTACAATCAAAATTAGATAAATTTGATTATACACGTTATGATATGGCACTGGAATTTCTTCATCAATTGGGTCGACTTAATTTTTTAGGTGTATCTGTAAGCCATAAACCAATCTCACAAAAATAGAATTTACTTTTATATATTTTGTTTTGTTTTGTTGTTTTTTTTTTATTTAAAAATTAGGGTCCCGTTTCGTTTAGTGGTCCAGATCGTATCGGTACATCAGCATTTTATCAAATTCAAAGTGGCATTTTAGAACCTGTAGCTTTATATTATCCAGCTACACATAATTTAGATTTTAATTGTCCAAATTGTAAAAGTATTAAATGGCATAGTGGTCAAGTTCCTATAGCAAAAAGAATATTTAAATTGAAAGTTGTAACTATTGCTCCAGTTGCATTTTACACAATTGCAACATTATCCTCTGTAGGAATTGCTTTAGCAATAGCATTTCTAGCATTTAATCTACATTTTAGAAAATTAAAGTAAGTTTAAAAATATTATTTCTAAATTATTGAAATTTTGTATTTACGTTTAATGTAATATTAAATTCTACGTACGCTCAATTCCTTTTTTTTTTCAAATATGTTTTTAGAGCAATAAAACTTTCTAGTCCAAAATTAAGTAATATTACTGCCGTAGGATGTATATTTGTGTACGCGGCTGTTATACTTTTAGGGATGGATTATTCAACTTTACCATCAGCTGAAAGCTCCTTTTCAACAATTTGTACTGTAAGTATAAATTGTAATTTGATTAGAAGAAAATATTTTTGAAAAAAATGAAATAAAAAAAAAATCAAAATCAAGATTTTCCTTTTCTTTTTCACATTAAACATAAACCATCTTAAGAATTTACACAAATCACATATTCTAAAATTTACTAAAATTTCCCCTTTGAATATTCGTTTTAATTTATACATTTGTTACTACCACAAACAAATTTTCTTTAATTTCAATGGTAATTATCATTGAAAATCTTCAAATTTTGTAATCACAATTATTACAGAGATATTGTTTTACTATTACAAACATAACATATTCTGTCTACATGTCTATTTTGTGATTTTGATATGTACACCACAAGTACACAAGTATTAAATGTACATATAATCTCTCTTTAAATATATTTATTCAAAAATTTTGTAAATTGAAAACAAAAAAACAAGTATACATACATACATATGTACACATAAAAATATTTATAGTACTTACTTATTAGGTACACATGTATGCAAGGTTACACTACGGGTTACAGATATTATTCTATATTCTGTTCGTTTGTATAACATATAACGATATTTTACATATCAATCAAATTACAAACACAATACATACACCTGCAAATTTTAATTAAACTATCATTTGATTACTTAATAAAATACAAATTAAATAAATTGAATTATAAATTCTACATACGTATTTGAAAATGAAAAACTAATATATATAAAATGTAATAAAAATTTGACAATTTAAAATCTCTATATTAAAACAAAAGAATATATATATATCATTAAACTTTGTATTTATCAAATATAATTACATTAATACATACATATATCAGTAAATTTACTAATATTATAAAATTTCATAATTCTCTTTTAATAATTTTTATTACAAATGCATATGAAAATGGTACTGTGTTATCATATAATAAAGGCAAGAGTTTATCTTTTATCGGCTGGATTTTCTTTAGCATTTGGTTCAATGTTTGCTAAAACATATCGTGTTCATAGAATATTCACACATACAGGAAGTAGTATATGTAAAGATAAAATGCTACAGGATACACAATTAATATCACTTGTTTGTGCATTATTATTACTTGATGGTCTCGTCGTAACATTATGGATTGTTACTGATCCAATTGAACGTCATTTAAATAATTTAACATTAGAAATTAGTTCAACTGATCGAAGTGTTGTATATCAACCGCAGGTAAAATTTCATATGTTATATATTATAAATTTTAAAAAATTATGTTAAAAATATTTTAATAATTTTTTTTTTATTATTATGTATTTTTTTAAAAAATAAGAAAAATCTAAATTATTATTGGAATATTTTCAATAGGTTGAAGTATGTCGATCACAACATACTCAAAGTTGGTTAGGAGCACTTTATGTTTATAAAGGTTTACTTCTTATTGTTGGAGTTTATATGGCATGGGAAACAAGACACGTCAAAATATCAGCATTAAATGATTCACAATATATTGGTGTATCTGTATACAGTGTAGTTATAACAAGTGCTATTGTGGTTGTATTAGCTAATTTGATATCAGAGCGTGTAACATTAGCTTTCATAACAATTACTGCTTTAATATTGGCATCAACAACATCAACATTATTACTACTATTTTTACCAAAATTAAATGATATTTGGAGTCGAAGTACGTATAATATACATATTTACAGATCCTTACATTTTGTATTTATTTTTAACTTTTTTAATTAGTCCCTTTTTGCTATAATTTATTAAATAAATTCAATAAATAATTTTTAAAACATGAGCACTTATTTTCCTATGTAGGTGATGTCGTTGACCCAATTATACATAGTATGGGCCTAAAAATGGAATGTAATACCAGAAGATTTGTCATTGATGATAGACGTGAATTACAATATAGAGTTGAAGTACAGAATCGAGTATATAAAAAAGAAATTGCAGCATTAGATAATGAAATCAAAAGATTAGAAAAATTATTAGAATCAAACTCATCAACATCATCCTCAAATGCTTCATTAATAGGACCACAAATAGTAAGAATAAATTTAAATTTTTATATAATATAACTAATTACAAATAAATATACAATACAAAATGACAATAAATCATATTAAATAAAAATCTAATTTTCAATAGAATAAATATAATTAATTTTAATTATATATTATATATATATATAAGTACATGTTATGTACATATGAATTATAATGCACACAATAAATTAATTGAAATTTGTTTATTAAATTCAATATTACAATAAAAGTATGTCTACAATAACTGCCAGTAAAAAATTTAAATGACTTAATTAACAAATATTTGCCTATATACATACTCGCATATGTATGTATATTAAAACCACCTTTTATTTTCCATACATCTATATAAATATTCAAATTATATGTATGTACATAAATATGTATATATTGGTACACTTACATAATATTTAATTATTTATTGTTCAACTTAGAGTAATTAATTTATTTTAGAGGTTTTATAATTATTCTGACATGTACACATTAACATGTACATCAAAGGTTTTTATTTATTTTGTTTTCATTATATAATTAAACTCGCATTTTGACAATTAAATAAAACATAAAATATAGAAATTTATTATGAGAAAAACATTATTGTATAAATAAATTTACATACATAATACACATATTTAGATATACATATGTACAATTACGCATGTAAGTATGTTTTCACATACATATTTTACTATTTATAGCCTGAAGTTGCCATTATTAGTGAAACTATACCTATACCAGGACCACAAAATTCAAAATCACGAACACCAAGTATCAGTGGTGGATTACCATATCTTTTATTATCAGTTCTACCACCCGTAATACCACGCGCCAGTTGGCCATCAGCTGAATACATGCAAGCTACTATGCGTAAATCAGTAACATTCGCATCTCATCCTCAACTAGAAGATTCTTCACGTTCTGTACATGATGTTTGTTTACCAGCAGCTGATTTATTTAATTTACGTTTAGCACATCAGCAGGCGACTGAAACAAAGACTGGCATAATAAATAAAATTCGTGGTATATTTGTTAGATCAACTGGTAGCAAAGGTTCATCAAATAGCTTAACAGTTGATGGTACACAAAATAATGGTTTAACTAATGCTGGTGGTATTAGTAATACTAGTGGCGGCATTAGAGCTGCACTTAGAACACATATTGGAATGTTTTCGAAATTTATACCTTCAATGGAAACATCAGCATCTTGTAATGCACTTTATAATACAACCAATATTACTAAACCATTAGAAAAAATGAATATAGCTAAAAGTGGTAATGATATAGATCAAACTTCTATCACAATTGATACAACAATATTTACTGAACATCAACCGTCAACATCATTAATTGATCAAACTAACGGTAAATACATAAAATTTTCAGAAACAAAAGTAAATTTTCAATTACCATTAAATCGAAGATCATCAATTCTTAATTCACAACCAACATTACGTGAACGTGTTAAAGGATCACCAAGATTTCCACATAGAATTATACCAGCATGTAGCCTTAATGCATTAGAAGAAAGAGAAAAAGAATCAACTTTATCAGATGGTAGATTAAGTTCAAGTTGTACATCAACTAACACAAACTGGAAATCATCAGATATTAAACACAATGTATTAAATCAAACATTTCAAAATAAAAATGATAATATCGAAATTACACAAACAAGTTCAAATGGTGATAATAGTAAAGAAAAAACTAATATTACTACATTAGAAATAACTAAAACGTAATGACATTCATACAAATGTAGTGCGAAATACAGATACTAGTAACTAGAATATACATATAGTCATAATAATGCCAAAAAATATAGATAATTAAAAAAAAAAAAATTAATATTTTATATCAAAACCATTAAAAATTAATATAATATAAGTAGGTGAATTTGAAGACATTCATTTAAAAAAAGGCATGGCAATCATTAGTATTTTAATAAATAAAAAATAAAAAAAAAATGAATTGTATTGTAATTATATATGTATGTACTTAAAAATATAAAGAAATAACTAGCAAATAAAAAAAGAATTAGATCCTATATGTGTAATTTCTTATTGTAAATTTTCTTTAGTTATTATTGTATAGTAAATTAGTATTGCATAAATGAAGTACATATGTACATAAGTAATATTTATAAAAAAGAAATACATATGTATAGTTTCGAAATTAAAATGTGTACTCCAAAATAAAAATGATATATGTATGTATGTAATTTCGAAAAATTATTTCAATTCAAAAAAACAAAACGTTAATTTTATTAAAAGTAAAAATGAATGAAATATAAAACTTAGGATATTGTACAATTATTTACGCATTCATACAACATGTATGTGAACAGATACAGATGTACATTCATATGTGTATGTATAAATGAATGTATGTACTGATACACATATTATATACATAAATACATATGTACATACATACATACATATGAATTTACAAAACAATCTATACACAAAAAATTAATAACAAACCTAAAGCAATATTATTGTTCAAATGAATCAAATAAAAAATTATATTCAATTATTATTTTATTTATATGCATGTACATCATAAGTATGTATATTTGTGGTTTATTCTAATATACAAAATGTACAAGTATATAAAATGAGATTTTTGTTTAATTTTCAATTACCTGAAATTCTCATACCTCCTAATCGCCTACTAATTAATCGCCTTTTAAACCTATTAACTTGAACGATAATGTATATCGTATTAAGTTCCTATTTCTTATTTAAACTATATTAACAGAAAATAGAAATGAACAAACTGGATAATGGAAACATTGCAACAAAAAAATCAATCATTAGACAAATGTTTAAAATTATGTACATATATACAGATACGTAAAAAACTTATGAATACATGTAAATCTTAAGTGTGAAGTTTGCTTTATGACTCTATATTATAAAAAATCATAGTTAGTCACTGACAAATGCTTCAAATCAAATTTTTTATTAATAGAAAAATTTACATGCTTTTTTGTGCTTAATTTTTAAAGAAGAAAATTACAGTAAGATAATTTTAATAGCTATAGTAAAAATCTTTATCTTTGAGATTGGAAAATTTCTAAATTACAGTTATAAAGAATATAAAAAAATTAAAATGCATACGTGTGTTTTTAAACAAGTTATACTAGAAAAACTTGATTTACAAATACAATCACTTGAAAAACGTTTACGTAACAAGAAAAAACTTGAAACGATAATAAAAAACGATTTAGATGGGAAAAAACACGATAAAGGAGCAGGTAATGTTAACATTGACAAGGAACAATTATACAGTTTGGTTTCACTGACATCATCAAATATAAATAGTTTTCACAAAGAACATCATAAAGATATGAAAAGACATAAACACAAAACAAGAAATAATCTTTTCGACTCAATAAAGAAAGCACAACAAGATTATTCGTCTATTGAGAATGAAACATTATGTTCCCGACCTGCCTTCACAATGAAAGACATTGAACGAGCCTTGAATCGTAATAAGTCTGTTCTTGAAGACATTTCTCAGTTGAACGCAAGGATCCAAAGTGGTTATCCGAAAGAACAAATCATAAATTACATCAGACAAGAATTCAAAAAATATGATTTCAAGATCATTGAAAGTTTAATTCAACTTGTAAACGTTACCGTCATTAGCAAAGAACTATCTCAATGTGGATACATAGAATCTTGTGTAACCGATTTTACAGGATTACCTTTTCACGACTTTGCTGAATTGATAATATCTACATTTTTAAATTTTGGACATGCCATCGAATTTTTATGCTCTATTGACAACATTATATTGGGTAATGATGAATGTAGCGAAAAATGTCAAAGGATTATCGAATGTATTGCCAAAAAACTACAACAGTACGTTCAACCTCTGCCAGGATCAATAACAAGTAGAACTTTAGATGATATAAAAGAAATATTATCTCCTTACCATGAGTTTATTTACGATATATTTAACTTCAACGAACTCATTCGCAAATGTACCGAAAAACGTCAAGTCATGGAAACTTTAAAACAATTATATAACAAATACAGGTGTACAATAATTTCAAAAGCTTTAGTTATATTTTTAACTGTATGTTCATCTAATTCAAGCAAAAGTTATAAATATCTAATCAAAGCTAACGACCAGCCTTTCGAACAATTTTCTGTAACAGTTCTGTACTTTTTCCAAGAGTATAATGAAATTGTAGAATTATTGTGCAGCATCGCTTTTATAATATTGTTAGGCAACGATCCTTGTGCAAACAAATGTGAAGAGTTTATACGATTTTGTACAGCATATGTTCAAAATTTATGTAGAAATGAAATTGGCGGAGGTCCTGAACAATCTGTACGACCTATACAAACCGAAAAACCCCCAAGACCCATTCAACCCGTACAACAACAAAGACCCATACAACCCATACAACCTCCAAATCCCATACAGCCCATACAACCATCAAGACCCATACAATCCATACAACACTCGAAGCCAATACAACCCATAAAACCCACAAGACCCATACAACCCATACAACCCATACAACCCACAAGACCCATACAACCCATACCACCACCAAAACCCATACAACCCATACCACCACCAAAACCCATACATCCTATACAGTCCCCAACACCCATACAATCCAAAAGACTTACACAACAATTACAAACTCCAAGCCCCATACAACCCATACAACCTAAAAACAGCAAGCAACAAGAAACGCCACAAAGTTCTTTTACACCTCGCAATGAAGCGATATGTACAAGACCTGCCTTCAGAATGAAAGACATTGAGCAGGCTTTGAATCGTAATAAGTCTGTTATTGAAGACATTTGTCAGTTAAATACAGTTATCCACAGTGGTTATCCGAACGGACAAATCGTAGACTACATAAGACAAAAATTTAAGAAATATGATTTCAAGATAATCGAAAGATTAGTTCAACTTGTAAATATTACGCTCATTGGCCAACACTTTTCTCATTCAGGATACATAGAATCTTGTATACCCAATTTAGAAAAATTACCTTTTAATGATTTTGCCGTTTTGATAATTGCTACGTTTTTAGATTTTGGAGATATCATTGAATTTTTATGCTCTATTGATAAAATTGTATTGAGTAATAATAAATGTAGCGAAAAATGTCAGAAGATTATCGAATATATTTCCCAAAAACTACAACAATTAATTCAAAGTCGAATCGGAACAAAACAAAATAAATCTTTAGATGACATAAAAGTAATATTATCTCCTTATCATAAATTCATATACGACATATTTACCCTCAACGAACTCATTCGCAAATGTACCGAAAAACATCAAGTCATGGAAACTTTAAAACAATTGTATAACACATACAAATGTGCAATAATTTCAACTGTTCTCAAAATTTGTTTGACCGTATGCTCGTGTCATTCAAACAAAAGTTATACTTATGAAATAAAAATTAAGGACCAACCATTTGAACAATTTTCTGTAATAGCTCTATATTTTTTTCAAGAGTACAACGAAATTGTTGAACTATTGTGCTGTATTGCATTTATTATTTTAAGTAATAATCCTTGTGAAAACAAATTTGAGGAGATCCTACGATTTTGTACAGTCTATGTTCAGAATTTATGTAGAAATGAAATCGAAGGAGGTCAACCGTCTCCAAAACCCCCAAAACCCGGAGAACCTCAAAATCCTGCTCCACCACAAACTGAAGTCATATGTCCAAGAATTGCCTTCACAATGAAAGACATTGAACAGGTTTTAAAACGTAATAAATCTGTACTCGAAGACATTTGTCAGTTAAATGAAAGGATCCAAAGTGGATATCCGAACGAACAAATCGTAGATTACATAAGGCAAAAATTCAAAAAATATGATTTCAGG
This sequence comes from Anthrax anthrax, assembly GCA_963971155.1. Classification (NCBI taxonomy): domain Eukaryota; kingdom Metazoa; phylum Arthropoda; class Insecta; order Diptera; family Bombyliidae; genus Anthrax; species Anthrax anthrax. The sequence continues at coordinate 29,509,196 of OZ020119.1, forward strand.
ATAATTGAAAGTTTAATTCAACTTGTAAACATTACTCTCATTGGTCAACAATTCTCTCATTCTGGATACATCGAGTCTTGTATACCCAGTTTAGAAAAATTACCTTTTAATGATTTTGCCGTTTTGGTCATTGCTACATTCTTAGATTTTGGACATGCCATCGAATTTTTATGCTTTATTGACAAAATTATATTGGGTAATGAAGAGTGTGGCATAAAATGTCAAAAGATTATCGAATGTATTACAAAAAACCTACAACAAAATGTTACACCTTCACCAGGATCAAAACATAGTAAATCCTTAGATGACATAAAAGTAATATTATCTCCTTATCATAAATTCATTTACGACATATTTACCCTCAACGAACTAATTCGCAAATGTACCGAAAAACATCAAGTCATGGAAACTTTAAAACAATTATATGACACATACAAATGTGCAATAATATCAACTGTTTTTAAAATTTGTTTAACCGTCTGCTCGTGTCATTCAAACAAAACTTATACTTATAAAATTAAAGTAAAGGACCAACCATTTGAACAATTTTCTGTTAAAGCTCTATACTTTTTTCAAGAGTACAACGAAATTGTTGAATTATTGTGCAGTATTGCTTTTATAATTCTAAGTAATAATCCTTGTGGAAACAAATGTAAGGACATTATACAATTTTGTACAACATATGTTCACAATTTATGTCGAAATGAAAATTTCGATCGTATACAATTTAAACCCCCTTCATCCGTCATAGCTTTTGCAAGACCGTCGTTTACAATGAAAGACATTGAACAAGCTTTGAATCGTAATAAGTCTGTTCTTGAAGACATTTGCCAGCTAAATGCAGCTATTCACATCGGGTACCCGAAAGAGCAAATAATGGATTCCATAAGACAAAGATTCAAGAAATACGATTTCAGGATCATTGAAAGTTTAATTCAACTTGCAAACATTACGCTTATTAGCAGAGAAAAATCTCAATGTGGATACATTGAATCTTATATAACCGATTTTAAACGATTACCTTTTAATGATTATGCCGAAATGGTATTTGCGGCATTTTCAGATTTTGGAGGTGCCATCGAATTTTTATGCTCTGTTGATAAAATTATATTGAGTAATGATAAATGTAGCGAAAAATGTCAAAAGATTATCGAATATATTTCCAAAAAACTACAACAATACCTTCAACCTCCAGCTGGATCTAAACATAGTAAATCTTTAGAAGACATACGTTCTTCGCTACTAAATCACATCAAGTTTATTAGTGATATAGTCAAATTAAACAATCTTGTTCGTTACAGATGTTGTGTAGTGGATATTATGGATTTCGCGAAATTTTTATATAACAAATACAAAGGTGAAATTTTGTCGAAAGTTTATGATATAATTGTAGAAGCAATCAAATCCAAAATCACTCCAAAACGAAATTATTCATTAAGAGTTAAAGACCAACCTTTCGAAGTGTTTTCCCAAATAGCTATTAAATTTTTCACAGAGTACAATGATATTATCGAACTACTGTTTCAAATTACTTCTATTATCATAAGTAGCGCACCTGACCCATACAAGTGCACTGAAATTATAAGGATCTGTAAAGCCTACATCGAAAACTTATGTAAAAATGAAATTGAAGAAGGTCAACCGTCTCCACAACCCCCAAAATTCGGAGAACCTCAGAAACCTACTCCAACTCAAAGTGAAATGATATGTCCAAGACTTGCTTTAACAATGAAAGACATCGAACAGACATTGAATCGTAATAAATCTGTACTCGAAGACATTTGTCAGTTAAATACAGTTATCCACAGTGGTTATCCGAACGGACAAATCGTAGACTACATAAGACAAAAATTCAAGAAATATGATTTCAAAATATTCGAAAGATTAATTCAGCTTGTAAATATTACGCTTATTGGCCAACAATTTTCTCATTCAGGATACATAGAATCTTGTATACCCAATTTAGAAAAATTACCTTTTAATGATTTTGCCGTTTTGATAATTGCTACGTTTTTAGATTTTGGAGATATCATTGAATTTTTATGCTCTATTGATAAAATGGTATTGAGTAATAATAAATGTAGCAAAAAATGTCAAAAAATTATCGAATATATTTCCAAAAAACTACAACAATTAATTCAAAGCCGAATCGGAACAAAACAAAATAAATCTTTAGATGACATAAAAGTAATATTATCTCCTTATCATAAATTCATATACGACATATTCAACTTCAACGAACTTATTCGCAAATGTACCGGAAAACATCAAGTCATGGAAACTTTAAAACAATTGTATAACACATACAAATGTGCAATAATTTCAACTGTTTTAACTATATGTTTGACCGTATGCTCGTGTCATTCAAACAAAAATTATACTTATAAAATTAAAGTTAAGGATCAACCATTCGAACAATTTTCTGAAATTGCGCTACACTTTTTCCAAGAGTACAACGAAATTGTTGAGTTATTGTGTAGTATTGCATTTATAATTTTGAGAAATAATCCTTGCGAAAACAAATTTGAGGAGATTCTACAATTTTGTACAGTCTATGTTAACAATTTATGTCGAAATGAAATTGGAGGGGGTCAACAATATCCAAAACCTCCAAAACCCGGAGAGCCTCAAACTGATGTCATATGTCCAAGAATTGCCTTCACAATGAAAGACATTGAACAAGCTTTGAATCGTAATAAGTCTGTTCTTGAAGACATTTGTCAGCTCAATGCAGCTATTCACATCGGGTATCCGAAAGAACAAATAATGGATTACATAAGACAAAAATTCAAGAAATATGATTTCAGAATAATTGAATGTTTAATTCAACTTGTAAACATTACTTTCATTAGCAGAGAAATTTCTCAGTCTGGATACATCGAATCTTGTGTAACCAATAACAAAACTTTACATTTCAATGATATCGCCGAAGTGGTAATTGCTGCATTTTCAGATTTTGGAGATGCCATCGAATTTTTATGCTCTATTGACAAAATTATATTGAGTAATGAGGGGTGTAGCAAAAAATGTCAAAAGATTATCGAATGTATTGCCAAAAAACTACAACAAAACGTTACACCTTCACCAGGATCAAAACATAGTAAATCCTTAGATGACATAAAAGTAATATTATCTCCTTATCATAAATTCATATACGACATATTCTACTTCAACGAACTTATTCGCAAATGTACCGGAAAACATCAAGTCATGGAAACTTTAAAACAATTATATAACACATACAAATGTGCAATAATTTCAACTGTTTTAACTATATGTTTGACCGTCTGCTCGTGTCATTCAAACAAAACTTATACTTATAAAATTAAAGTAAAGGATCAACCATTCGAACAATTTTCTGTAATTGCGCTACACTTTTTCCAAGAGTATAACGAAATTGTTGAATTATTGTGCAGTATTGCATTTATAATTTTGAGAAATAATCCTTGCGAAAACAAATTTGAGGAGATCCTACGATTTTGTACAGTCTATGTTAACAATTTATGTCGAAATGAAATTGGGGGAGGTCAACCACCAAAACCTGAACAACCCGGACAACCTCCAAAACCTGAGCACCCTGGACAACCTCCAAAACCCGAACAACCTGGACAACCTCCAAAACCGGAACAACCTGGACAGCCTCCAAAACCCGAACAACCCGGACAACCTCCAAAACCCGGGCAAACTCCAAAACCCGGACAACCTCCAAAACCCGGACAACCTCCAAAACCGGAACAACCTCCAAAACCTGGACAGCCTCAAAAGCCTGCTCCACCACAAAAAGAAGTGATACGACCAAGACCTGCCTTTACAATGAAAGATATTGAACAAGCCTTAAATCGTCATAAGTCTGTTCTTAATGACATTTGTCAGCTTAATGCAATTATTCGCATCGGGTATCCGAAAAAACAAATCATAGATTATATACGACAAGGATTCAAGAAATATGATTTCAGGATATTTGAAAGTTTGATTGAACTTGTAAACATTACGGTCATTAGTAAAGAAAAATCCCAGTCTGGATACATCGAAACTTGTATAGTGAATTTTTCGGATTTACCTTTTGATAGTTTTGCCGAAACGATAATTGCTGCATTTTTAGATTTTGGAGGTGCCATCGAATTTTTATGCTCTGTTGATAAAATTATATTGAGTAATGATAAATGTAGCGAAAAATGTCGAAAAATTATCGAATATATTTCCAAAAAACTACAACAATACCTTCAACCTACAGCTGGATCTAAACATAGTAGTACTTTAGATGACATACGTTCTACGTTACTAGCTCGAATTGAGTTTTTTAATGATGTAGCCAAATTAAACAGCTTTATTCGTAACTGTAGTAGCAAAGAGGAAATTATGAATTACTTAAAATATTTATATAACAAGTACAGATCAGAAATAATTTCGAAACTTTTTGTAATATTTCTACAAGCATGCTCATCCAACTCGAAAAAAACTTATGATTATTTGTTCAAAGTTAAAGACCAACCTTTCGAAGTTTTTTCCCAAATAGCTATTTACTTTTTCATAGAGTACAACGAGATTATCGGCTTAATGTTTCAGATTGCATCTGTAATCATAAGCAGCAGGCCTAACCCATACAAGTGCACTGAAATTATAAGGATCTGTAAAGCCTACATTGAAAACTTATGTGGAAATCAAAAAGGAGGAAGTCAACAGACTCCACAACCACCAAAACCCGAACAAAATCCAAAACTTCCGAAACCCGAACAACTTCCAAAACCCAAACAACCTCCAAAACCCGAACATCCACCACAACCTCCAAAACCCCAACAACCAAAACAACCACCACAACCCCCAAAATCTCAACAACCGGAACAACGACCAAAACCCGGACAGCCTCAAAAGCCTTCTCCACCTCAAAAAAATGTGATATGTCCAAGACTTGCCTTCACAATGAAAGATATTGAACAGAGTTTAAAACGTAATAAGTCTGTACTCGAAGACATTTATCAATTAAATGCAAGAATCCAAAGTGGGTATCCCAAAGAACAAATTGTAAATTACATAAGACAAGGATTCAAGAAATATAATTTTAGGATTATTGAACTTTTATTGCGCCTTATCAACATTACCTTTATTGGCAAAGAATCATCTTATTCAGGATACATCGAGTCTTGTATACCCAATTTAGAAAAATTACCTTTTAATGATTTTGCCGTTTTGATAATTGCTACGTTTTTAGATTTTGGAGATGTCATTGAATTTTTATGCTTTATTGATAAAATTGTATTGAGTAATAATAAATGTAGCGAAAAATGTCAAAAAATTATCGAATATATTTCCAAAAAACTACAACGATTAATTCAAAGCCGAATCGGAACAAAACAAAATAAATCTTTAGATGACATAAAAGTAATATTATCTCCTTATCATAAATTCATATACGACATATTCAACTTCAACGAACTTATTCGCAAATGTACTGAAAAACGTCAAGTTATAGAAACATTAAAACAATTGTATAACACATACAAATGTGCAATAATTTCAACTGTTTTAACTATATGTTTGATGGTATGCTCGTGTCATTCAAACAAAACTTATACTTATAAAATCAAAGTTAAGGATCAACCATTCGAACAATTTTCTGTAATGGTTCTGTATTTCTTCCAAGAGTACAACGAAATTGTTGAATTATTGTGTAGTATTGCATTTATAATTTTGAGAAATAATCCTTGCGAAAACAAATTTGAGGAGATTCTACAATTTTGTACAGTCTATGTTAACAATTTATGTCGAAATGAAATTGGAGGGGGTCAACCGTCTCCAAAACCCCCAAAACCCGGAGAACCTCAAAATCCTGCTCCACCACAAACTGAAGTCATATGTCCAAGAATTGCCTTCACAATGAAAGACATTGAACAAGCTTTGAATCGTAATAAGTCTGTTCTTGAAGACATTTGCCAGCTCAATGCAGCTATTCACATCGGGTATCCGAAAGAACAAATAATGGATTACATAAGACAAAAATTCAAGAAATATGATTTCAGAATAATTGAATGTTTAATTCAACTTGTAAACATTACTCTCATTAGCAGAGAAATTTCTCAGTCTGGATACATCGAATCTTGTGTAACCAATAACAAAACTTTACATTTCAATGATATCGCCGAAGTGGTAATTGCTGCATTTTCAGATTTTGGAGATGCCATCGAATTTTTGTGCTCTATTGACAAAATTATATTGAGTAATGAGGAGTGTAGCAAAAAATGCCAAAAGATTATCGAATGTATTGCCAAAAAACTACAACAAAGCATTATACATTCACCAGGATCAAAACATAGTAAATCCTTAGATGACATAAAAGTAATATTATCTCCTTATCATAAATTCATATACGACATATTCTACTTCAACGAACTTATTCGCAAATGTACCGGAAAACATCAAGTCATGGAAACTTTAAAACAATTGTATAACACATACAAATGTGCAATAATTTCAACTGTTTTAACTATATGTTTGACCGTCTGCTCGTGTCATTCAAACAAAACTTATACTTATAAAATTAAAGTAAAGGATCAACCATTCGAACAATTTTCTGTAATTGCGCTACACTTTTTCCAAGAGTATAACGAAATTGTTGAATTATTGTGCAGTATTGCATTTATAATTTTAAATGATAATCCTTGTGGAAACAAATATAAGGAAATTATACAATTTTGTACAACTTATGTTCACAATTTATGTACTAGTGAACTTGCTGATCAGGCATTATCTCTTCCCGCTCAAATTGCTTCTGCTCTACAGCCTTACTCTAATTTAATAAGCCAATATCCTGAATTTGGAAAAATGATTGATAATTACATAACAAAATCAAATTTAGAGGAATTTTTAATAAAACTAAAAGAAAGGTATAATGAATCATCATTTTTCAAATTTCTCGATTTTATTGTGCTAATTATTGGTAATCGTTTACAATCGATGAAAGTAGATGTTATTGCTGGCATATTGTCGTTCATGTTTACACAAAGTGAACCTTTTCTACATGATTTTGTTAATTATTTAAATCTATTTTTGAAAAATTCACCAAAAGAAGAAATTTATCAGGCTACACTTAAATTAATATTAGAATATGTACCAGGTATTCTTTCTATAATTAAATACAGTATTCAAGAAGTTTCTAGATTAAAGGGAGGTGAAAATAAATTCGTATTATCAAAAATAAAATATAAACAAGCAATAACAAAAAATAATATAAATAAAGAGAATATTCAACTTATTAATGATTTCATTCGAAATTATGATGAAATTATAAAGGATATCACAAATTTTAATATTCAACTGAAATCAAATTTAAATTCTGTAGAAAAACGTATAATTGTTTTTTCATTTATGAATAAATATAAAAATTTAATTATAATTATATTTAAATTGCTAAATATTATTGACGGTGAAGATAAAATATTAGGGGTTTTTGTTAATAATATTTGTAAATTATCATTTCCACAAGATCTTTCAGAAATTATGAAATTTATTAAAACATTTAAAAAATTTTTACTTATTATATCTAGATTATACAAATTATTAAAAGTATTTAAACAAAAAAATCAAATTAATAAAAAATATGTAAATAATAATGATAATTTAGATAATGATGAAAAATCAATTTTTAATTCATCCTTAAATTCTGAAACTTTAAATAACCCAACAAGTCATTCTAATTACGATATAATTCAAGAACAAAATAAAAAGGATCCTAGAAGTTCTAGCTCATCATTAAATAATAATAATAGTAACAATGATAATAATATACTTAAAAAATACATAAAATGTATAAGATATATTAAAAAGAAACAAAATAAAAAGAAAAACAAAAGTGAAAAGAATTCGATTAACATGGATTCAAAATCAACCGTTTTTAAAAAAAATTCTAAGGATTGTACATTGAGAAAAACTCGAAGATGTCCTGCATAATTGCAGCTTACGAAAATCAAAAAAAAAAAAACAAACAAAATACCATAGTATAGTCAAAAACAAGAAAAACAAATTAAATATAAGTGCATATGGATTAGTAAATGCAATGTAATTTTTTTCCCATTTTCAAATTGAAATTCATGATTTGATTAAATAATTTTCAATAAAATAAAAAGAAAAAAATGATTTTCAGTTTGAAATTGGGGAAGAAAAGTAAAATAATCATTTTGTATTTTGTTTTTCTTTGTTTTTTTTTTCTTCTTATTTAAAATATACGTATGCATTTTGTAAATCTTTTTAAATTTTAATTTGTTCTTTTTTTCTTTTACATTAATTTTTTTTAAAAATCAAATTTTGTATAGTGCTATTAAATTTTGTAAAATTTGTAATGATAGAAAAGTGATTTCGTAAAATATTACTAATAAAAAAAAAATTTTTTTTTTTTTTTAAATAATTTGTTTTACTGTTGTAGTAAATGAAATAAAATACATTTCTTATTCAATTTAAAAAATTAAATAGAAAAATAAATATTCAAAAAACTCTACTTAGCACTCAGAATAATTTCAAATATTACAGAATAGACTTCGGAAAATGCATTTTTCCTTAAAATTACATAAATAAATACTTTTCTTCCTTTTTTTTCTTCCTTTTTTTTCTTCCTTTTTTTAAGAACTTTTGAAAATGTCAAAAAACATTTTTTTCGATTTGAACATATTTTTTTTAATATTTTTCAACTAAGAAATTTTGAAAAATGTAAAAAAAAGACAAATTAAAATTTTTTTAAAAAAAAATCTCACATGCTTACGTTACGTATATGTGATGATACATTTGATTTTTAAATTAATGTAATACATATACATATGTACATATAATCGGTTTGATGATAACTTAATTTTCTTTATTTTTTTCTTTTTAACAATAACAGTATTTTACATGTTATCTATGAATTACATAACAACAAAACGATAAAAAAAGGATATATTTATGTAAATACGTATGGAACATATGATTTTATACGCACATAAATATGTATGTATACATTCATATATGTTCATACAAATGAGTGTAATGTACAAAAATATCCGTAAATACATAAATATGTATATGTACATAAACGTATATAGACATTCATATGTAAATTTAATGTGGGTATCATATGGGCTTAAATTAAAATTATAAATAAATTCCAAAGGCAAAATATTATTTGATGCGAAAAATGGAAACCGGAAAAACTCAAAAACCCCTAAACAATTTACTAGATTATCATTATTTGAATACAGTGATTTTTCATTCAAATTTTTACATACATACATATGTATGTATGTAAGTCTTTATATTTTCCTTTTCCTTCGTTTTAAATTTCCTATTTCAATTTCTTTTTTTTTTTTTTTTCATATAACTAAGAAAAAATTAAATCTATTGATGAAAATATCATATTCCTAAATTTTATTTATCTTTTGGTATTAAAATCCACACATGTATAATATTTTTAATTTTTTTTTTCTTTCATGGAACATACAATTGTCCTATAGAATAATTTATAAAACATTCACATCTAAATTTTAGTTAAGAGTTTTCCCCCTATATGATTCAAATATAAATTAGATATCATACATAATGTATATATGTACATATGTACATATGTACATTGAAAAATATTGAAACATACATATGTGAATTAGTTTTTTTTTTGCATGAATCAAAAACAACGTAAAAATGAATAATAGATAAAAATTATAAAATTGAAAACTCAACGGACCTGAAATTTTTGTGTTTTCTCTTTATTCAAAAGTTATTTGACACTTGTCAACCTAAATTTAAATATAGGTATACATACATATATACATATGTATGTGTATGTATGTGTACTTCCATATATTAACAATTATACAAGAGTTTTCTATTGTTTTATTAAATAGAATTACCATATATAAGTTTGTATAATTTAAATATAATGAAAATTGAGTTCCTTTATAGTTATTTGCATTTAAATAAATACACAGATTATTTTTTTATATTTGAATTTTCAAAAAAATTTCCATTTGAACATAAAAAAAAAATTTTTTTAGAATACAGATAACGAATGGACGTACTTTCTAAATTCACGTATGTGTGTCACACATATATACTCGTACATGTATATCCTGTAGAAAAAAAATACTTTCGTTAGATTTATTTAGATTTTAGACAACAATTAATTTCATTCATAATATTCACAACAAATATTAATTTGTAAAAAAGTACACATATGCACTTTTAAAATGCCTGTACACATACAAGCATGTAATGCATGTACAGTAGAGTTTAAATTATCCATAATGGTCGGGACTTAGCAGTTAACGGATAAACGAATAGACGGATACAGAATATGTTTGTAGATACATATTATGTACATACATACGACCATATGACAAATATTGGGGAAGGAGCAGTTTACTCAAAATTTTCTTGTCTAAATAGCCGATCTGTTAGTTTAAATTTATGTAAATAAAAAATAAAATTAAAATAAAAATTTGAATATTTTGAATTTGATAATTTTTAATTTTAAAAAGACACAATTATAATTTCTACCAAACCTCATATCGAGACACTAGTGTATGAAGGCTCTCATTGCTAATGAATTCTCATGTACATACATATATGTAAGTATGTACATATAAATGTACGTATATAAATATTAATATATGTATAACAGGACACGAATAAATGTACGCACATTGTAGGCACATAATGTATAATGAAAAATACATATATTATGTATGTATGTATATTGTAAACATTTAAAACATTGTTACGGATATGTACGAATTTTCGGAAATCCTTGTATAATCAAAAAACTGTAATTGGTTTTAAATCAACTTTTTAAAGGATGATACTGCTTTCCAGCAGTAATAAAAATTAATACAAATTTCTTGTAACATATGATACGTTTATATGTATATATTCAGGTACATACAACACGTCTTTTTAATTGTATCATAAATTAATATATTTTATTTAACGATACCTATGTACATATATGTATGTACGTATGGATGTATGCGAATATCTATAGAATGGCTACATGTGCGTACATAAATTTATATATATTCATAAATATACGAGTACAAGCATTTGTACCAAATGTACACTTATATATGTATGTATGTATGTATGTGCAGATGTGTGCCTGTTCGATTCTAATTCATAAAAATATACATATATGTAAGTGTTAGTCCTTTTGTTAAATATGTTTGCACATGTACCTATATATAGGTACATACATAGATTAACTGAAATAGCGTTATCATCGTCATCATTGTTATTACTATACGGCATATAAATTTCAATGTTTATACATATGTATGTATATGGTGGTTTATTATTTTAGATACATATATGTATGTACATATGTACATATGTAGTTAAATAGATACATTTATATAAAATTCCCATCTACATACATTTATTTAATAAGTTTTGACGTGTAATATTAGGACAGAATATGTTTAAAATGTATATAGACATGTACATTTTTTTAATATCAACGTAATCGTACGCAATAATAAAAGGATAACGAAGGACCTGAAATTATCCTGGATATATATGAATATCTACATACATTTTTATGTACAAATTTAGGTAAACTTTTGTTTATTCTAAATGTACGTATTTGTACAATATTTACATATACATATGTACATATGTGTGTATACATAAAAAGCTTTGAAAATTCAATTTTGTTAGGATTAATGAGAATGTGTATTTCAATAAAAAAAAAAAAAAAAATTAAACCACAATATGAAACAATTTTTAAACAAATTTTTAAAAATTTAATTCTTGATTTTAAATTAATATTCAATTACATTACTTAATTACAATTTGATAAACAATTTATTCAAAGTCAGTATACTGAAACTATTATATTGATTATTTAATACCTTCTATTAGTTATCTGGTTACTTAATTTTAAATAATTTAAAATTTTTATAAAACTAATAAAAAAAATTTTAGAAAATAAATTTATTCCAATTGTTACTTGTTTAATGATCTTGAAAAATTTTTCCCATACTAACATACATATTTGAATAGAAAAAATAATTACATTCCAAAATCAAATTCTCTACGTGTATAAAATGATCTTTTAATTTATGTACTGTATAGCATAATTACGTACAAGATACACCTACAACAACATACGTGTAATATATACATATATGTTTTATTATCTATAAATTCATACATTCACAATTCACATACGCATACTTACAGATACATTCATATGTATATACAATGTTATGTATGCATTTTTATGTAATATTATTTTCATTTAAACAAAATTTGATTTTAACGACTATGAAGAAATTCTTGAACAAATTTTCTTGAAATAACCATAGAATGCTATTAAGACTGAAATTACATTAATATGAAAATGCAATAATATTATAAATTACATGAAATTGATTTTATGATACAAATTTTGCATCATGTCACAAGGAACTTAACAAAATTCTAATTTAATTTAGTCACACATTTTGTATCATTGAAACATTTTCTCTATTCTTAAAGAAAAACAAAAACGGTTATTTTTATCACATTGAAATTTAGTAAGACTTAATTGATTATTACCTCGATTCCTTGTTTAAGTAAAATATAAAATTTTTATATTTAATATTCGAAACTAAAACGTACATGTGAACCATTTACTTACATACATATATAGAAGTACATATATATCCTACACTTACTACATATACATATGTTCGTATTTGTATAAATTTTTGTTGATTCATTTTTATCACACTGTTTACTGTCACATGCATGAAAATAATGAAAAACTTATGTACTATGCTCATATGTATCTCTTACAATGAAAGGCGATATAAAAACTTATGTATAAAATAAGCTTTTAAGATGATTAAAAAGGAGTCGAATATTAAAAGGAGCACATGTATGTACATAAATATAAATGCGAATGTGTATGTACGTACATAATCAAAGTATATACTCGTATGTACTAACTTATGTGTAAACGTAAAATACCTAAAATTTTTATTTAATGATTAACACACTTCTTTTTGTCCTTTTACGTATCTATGTATGTACCAATTACAAAATATAAATAAACGTTCACACTTGATTTTGAAGCATGGATTTTATATTTTGAATTTATGCATCTTACATATGTACTTTAAGAAAATTTTTCCCAAAAATTTCATAACACGTTAATTTCAAAATATTTTTATTTTTATTCAAACGTATGACAATAAAAATACATTTTATTATGTGAACACGTACGTGATACAATAACAATATAATGATGTCGATAAAAAGGGAAATTTAAACGTATATACATATGTATGTATGTAAAATTGTAAATCATAACACACATATAGATAAAGTGAAAATTCATTTGTGGGTGTTCTGTATGAAGCTAATATAATAAATGTGTATGCATATACATACATATGTATAGTACGTACATACTAAATAGAATAGACATAATAAGCAGATATGTACATTATAATGTTTTATGTAATTTTGACACGCTCATCACATGGTATTGACAAGGTTATTAGACATGTAACCTTATAGCCCCATACAGTGATGACATATAAATAGAAGTTACCCTATTTCAATGGAGTCTTATTCCTCAAAATATTTTGACGACAACATTTTTTGATTTCAAAATTGATACAGCGAAAATATTTTTGTTAAAAATTTGAATTTTTTTGTGGGAAGTTTCAAATTAACCAACGATAAAAGGACAAAAATGCTATGTACCTGTTAAAGTATCTTGTAGATCATTTGAATTTTAGATTTTTTTTTTACTGTTTGGGGAAAAAAAATAAAATATCATTTGGAATTTGAATATATAAAACATTGTTTTTATTTGAGGCACCCTACATGCATATCGATATACTGATTTTAATTGGCACATTTTTCGATCTTTTCTTTATTTGTTTAATTAGAAAAAATTATTTGGACTTTATCTCTTAAGCCACACATCTGTGTGAAATCGTTTTTTGTTTATTCTTCACACATACATATGTATATGGTATAACATACATTTAAATGATTGCATGAATGTACATTGTATACAAAATGTAAAATTGGAGAAACATTTGTATCATCTATCCATGTACGTACATATGTATGTAACAAATATTATTGAAAGAAAACCAATTTCATTTAACAAAAATACAATTAATTGCGTTTTGATTCATTTTCAAACAATTAAAATTCATACATGTTCAGTTACAATACATATACAAGCTTTTGTATATATGATTCCATAAATCTTTAAATTTGTTTTTCCAATATATCCTAGCTACACAAATGCTTCATACACATACACATTTACAAAGATATAATTTATACGTTTTTAAATATATACATTCAAATTTTGAAAGTAAACATAGTTATAAAAATTTCCTGTACTATTAACGCATATTTCTTCCTCTTTATTCGATAAATAAATCAATAATGTTTACCTACACACAAACGTATAAATAAAAAGTAACGTTCAAAAGTTCAGGAAATAATTTCGAGTGCATGATTGAATCAAATCTCTGTTATGTACTTAAATAAGAAAAAAACATACACATACAAAAGGTTTAAAACTCGCAATAAAAAATCCTCTTAAAATTGTAATTAAATTGCAATTCAATTTTTTTTAGCCGAAAAATTGGAAAAAATAAAACCATAAAATTCTCTTTTATAAAAAAAAAAATAATAAGTGAAAATTTAAGACATTTTCAATAAAAGATATAGAAAAGGGAGAAAACTTTTGAGTTTTTACTTACAGATAAATACATATGTGTTTTAATGCACATACATATGTACAACATCACTCACATACATACATACATATATTGTTATCCTTGTCATAATGATAATACAAATCAGTTTAAACAGGCGTTTTATGTCGCGGTATGCAAGTAATACATAGACAACATTTTACATATTGTACAATTTTTATGTGTATTTGTAAGTACACCGATATATTCTACAATAATTGAATTTGAAAAAAAAAAAATATTAATTGGATTTTAAAAATTAGTTTAAAAGATTTAAAATCGTTCAAATTTAAAATAAGTTTTAAAATGTTTTTTGTTAAAACATATCAAAAAACTTTTTAATTAGATTCGTTTCTTTTACCTTACACAATTAGATTACAGTAGAAAAAAAAAATGAAAATTTAGAAAAATTTAAAACTAATTTTAAATTTTTCTTTTATTACAAAGAAGAAGAAAAAATTAAAAATCAAATATAAAGGTACGTATTTAATTAAATTATTATTTTTGTTTTTTAAATTTTCCAAAAGCAAAATCGAAAATTTTTTAAATCAAAATTTAAATAAAAATTGAAAAAAAAAATCTAGATACATATCCATATGTTATATTCGAAAATAAAAAATAATAGATAATGTTCAAATGCTTATTCTTATGTATTTATTGAAATAATCAAACTTTTTCTTTTGAATTATATTTTCCCTAAATTAATCAAAAACAAAAATACTACGTGTACATATGTATATATGTGTGTACTAAGCGAGTCTGATAAAGCACATATTTCATATGTATTTATGTGTTTATGTGTTTATTTTCGTTTAATTCCCTACAATTTCAATACAAATGGTACAAGCTGGATACACATACATAATGTATATACATATGTACTCTTATATCAAAATATAACAAGTAATCTAAAAAGAGGAATTGATAATAATTCTTTGTACATTAATTTTTTGCCAATTTTTCCTTATAAGCGAAATATTATAACATTCTTATTCGGTTTTACCTCATTACTGAAAGTAAAGTAACAAGAACAACGCAAAAATAACAATAGCAAAACAAAAATCTTTTGAAAAAAAAAAATGTTATTAAGATATCTATCAAATTTTTTTTTAAGAGAAAAAAAAAATATATTCTCAAGCTGAAGTACACAAATTAGATATTACCTTTATCAATCTATTTTTTTTTTGTGCTTTGGATTATTATTTATATTATTATTTTTCTTTGTTTCAATTGAAGTATATACATATGTAAATGCGTACGTATGATATGTACTAAAAATAATGAACTTGAATACAATATGAACCGACATGAACTTTTCTGTTCATAATTTCAGTATATCATTCCTTTGTAACTTCCAAGTAACTTCCTTTAATTTACAAAATACATAAATACGTATACAATGAAAATAATATGTAAAAATTTTTCCAGCTATTATATTTGCTATTACTTGGATTCTACGTAAAAGTGCGTGTAGGTGTGTTTTTATTTAACGAAAAAAAAAAAATTATTTGTACTCAGATAAGAATTATTACGTTTGAATACATGAATTCATGATATTATATTCACGTAATTATGTATTTTGTGTGCTAACGTAATGTATCTTATTTTACTTTTCGAAATAAATGTTAAATAATTTCTTTTATTGTAGCAATCGCTTTTTTCATACAGTTTTATTATCATACTAAATCTTCTCATGCGTTTATTTTTTTCTCTTCATAGTTATTAGATTAGAAATTTTTTATTTTTTACTTTTTACTTTGTATCATCAATGAAATTTCATCATCAGCATATTTTATAAAAGTAAATTTCGCTTTGTGAAATCACAGTAAAACTCACATTTCATCAAAATCAAATCGCTATGACATGTGTGTATTCAATTTTAGATTCTTCTGAAAAACAAAATCAAATTATTGTATTTAAACAAAATTTGTTATAACACTTTTCTGTTACTTTAATGTGCAATTATAGTATTATCTCATGGAAGAAAAGAAAATTTGCATTTTTTAGCAAGAAACTTAGAAATTTCTGTTGGATCATTTTGACGTAAATGCATTGATCATAAAAAAATTTTTTTCCTAATAGAATTGTAATTTAGAAAATCGGTTAAAATTACAATTACGAATCGGTTTTCTGAAGGAAAAATAAAAACCAATTCCTTTATTTAATTTCCTTTCCTATATTACTTACATCACATATTCCGCATTCCAATAAAAGTTGTCACAGAAAATTTTTTGGATTGTTCAAATTTCCTCCTTGTGTTTTAAATTCCATTATACACCTAAATTCATTTATTTATTTTTTTATATACAAATGTATATTCACAGTGTGTACATTCGCACTTATCATTTCATTACATTGTCGTTTGTATTACGTTATTCAAACTTTTCAATTATTCAACAGTAATTTTCTTTTTGGATTTTTTTTTTTTTCATTCTATAAAACCATATCCATTTATACGAAAAATTATTTTCATAGCAATGAGTATGTACCAAGTAACAAAACAAAAAAATTAAAATCAATAACCTGTCACACATATTAAATAGATCAATTGGAACATCCAAAATATCAAATAAACTTTTCCCAAAGAACAAAAGAAAAAAACACAAATAATACGAACATACGAGTATTATATGTATAATCCTTTTTATTGTATTGTATACTGATATGTATTCTCATTTTTACTATTATTGTTGTTTTTTCTTTGTTTTGTTTGTCACTTTTTTACTCTGTTGCTTTCTATGTTATCTATCATAACAATAAATTATGTAAGGTTTTTCAAACTATTACGATATCTGTAATAGTAGGACGAATATATGTATATGTACCTACATTTACACGTACATATGTACATATGTATCCCCATCACGTACAAGTAAAAAGAAAAACTGATATATGCTTTGGAACATCTACACGTAAAACATATTAAAAAACAAAATAAAATGCTTTCATTTATATTATTGCAAAAATGAAAAATAACAAAAAGAATTACAGACATGTTCTCATATGTTCACATGTGTATATGTACATTCGAATAAAAAATATAAATTATTGTAAATATAAATTACACACAAAAACAAAAACAAAAAAAAAACTGACCAAATCGTGGAAAAAATTGTTTTTATGTCATTCATCCATAACACTTAATTGGATACACACTGTATGTGCCTAGCTATACGTTACATGGGAAAGGATATAGAAGGATGTGAATAGGATATATACTGTATGTACGTGAGAATCACCCTTACATTTTGATCCATTTTAGGGACAACAGCAATTCTATTCTAAGAAATGAAAAAAAAGTATCAGTATATGTGTGCAATATAGTTTTTTATTCAATTGTATGATTTTTTTTTCTTATTTTATACCGTCCTTTTTATGTTATTCTCATTCAGAGTTTTTTATTTAAAATATTTGTCTATGTAGTTGAAATTTGAAAAAAAAATTTAAAAAAAAAAAACAAATTTGTCCTTTTATAAAAAGTTTCATTTTTTTTTTCCTTTGATTATTTTACGTTAGCTTTAGTAGTCCTTTGAGTCCAATTTTCTCGATAAACTATGTGTTATCATGAAACCTTTTAACAATTTATATAAAAGATTAGGTATAATTTTAAACTATTTAACAACTTTATTAGATTGCGTTCGTGTATGTTTAAAGTATGTATTTCGTGTATTTTTTTTTATGTTTTTGAAAATTTGTAAATGTTCTTTTGTATGCGGTAATATACGACAGTATAAAAGAGTAAATATGTATGTACATATGTAGGCGACACAAACAGATATGAGTTTGATTATTTCTGCATAAATTAGTAATACTTTTTTTTCTGTTTTGCTTAAAAAAAGTAAAACAAATTAAGGACTAAAACTGTATCTGAAATGTTTGCATATAAATGAAATCTTATATACAGTACGTGTACATGTTAACTTGAATCAATTAAAAATTCATATCAAATTTCCTGGTAATTAATGTACTTTAAATTTTTCTAATTGATTTTTAATGGCTCATAATATGTACATTATCACGTAAAAATTTAGATAATATTTAGACATTTAATTGAATCCTTTTGTAATATTTTAGGATATTTTTCATATTTAAAAATCAACTCATATGTATATTCGTTATTTTATTCAATGTTTTCATAAAGATTTATTTAATAAATTCACACTTATCTATCGTTAAACGTTATAGAAATATGAATGATAATTTTAAATAGAAATTTAATTCATTTATTTTGTCCATTAATCTTTTTATCAAATTTTTATTTTAAATTAGCATGAATCAGTTGATTATTGAATGGTATTTTATCTTTAATTTCATTTCATATATTTTTTGGTAATATTCAACATGACATTATAAATAATTTCCAATTTACGTGTGAAAATCATTTCATGTTTTTTTTTTTAACCATTTGAAAATTTAAAAATTTTCACTCATTCAGAAAACGATAAATTTTTTTTTGTGATTTAAAATTATCAATTCAAATCCGTATAAAAATTTGAGGTACTTCATAAAAACATTTATTATCATTACTTCATCCACAAATCGCATAAATTGATATAATTTGATAATTTTTATTTTCTCTTATATCTATGTAATTTTTTATTTCACCATTTTTATAGCATTTTCTTTAATTTTCTTTAAACGTACACATTTAGTAAAAATGTTATTTGTGTACGTGATAAATTTTATACAGTGCATTTATATGTATGTCTATAGCGTAAGTATTTTTTTAAATTTCATAAAATCATCAAATTGTTATTTTTTCCATTAATTTTGTAAAAATTTTAAAATGATTTAAGGTTAATATGATGTGGAAGGACGAGATATGAATTTATTTCTTATTTCCTTTTTATAATACGTACATAGACATTGAATACAAGAAAATTATGTGAATTTTAATTGATCTATTAATTATTGAAAATGTGATGAAATACATTCGACATACGAATATAAGAAATAAAAAATAATAATAAAATAATAAAATTAAACCACTAAAACGTGATACAAAGACTCTTTTATATTATTGCTTTCTATCGTTATTTCTCCTTGTGTCTTTTACTTCATTCTACTTTCTAAATTTGTACAAAAGCTCACAAATACTCGTAAGCACACGTATACTGGGATACAGATACAGGCATTAAAAACTACATAACACAAGCGCATAAAAGTACTTTATGATAAGATTCTTAAGTCACTATACATCAAGTGATTACACAAAATCATAGAACAAGGTCAATATTCTTCATGTATGTATGTATGTATCTATTCATAAAGCAACATTATATAAATAAAGAATCAAATGCATGTATATACATATGTATTCATTGATGTATATATAGAGATTATAATTGATTATAGATACATATTAATTGACTTTTAAAAGTTTGATTACAAAAAGCACTCAATAAACTGCCTGACCTAGGAAAATGAATAAAAACATGCTCATATGTATGCGCCTACATACGAATACATACACATTTTATTTAACATACATTCATACATACATGTATTCTATTAATATATGTACATATATGTATGTACGTAAATTCATATTTTATTTGTTCTAGTGTTCTATAAAATATTTCTAATAAAAATGCGGATTTATCTATTTTTATTATGTAGGTGAATGTCATTAACAATGTCTTTTCTTTTGCTACTTCAGTAAAGAAAACTAAAAGTGTTCATAAATTGCTGATATTAAACTTTGCATTGTATACATACGTATTATATGTATGCATTCATGTACAGACCATGAGTTTTGTTTTTCTTTTTTCTTTCTAATAAAATTTAATGATAACCGTACAAGGTTAAAATGTGAATTTAAAAAAAGGATGATAAGTACACATACACGTCTATTATGTATATGTACATATGTACGTACAGGTTTCTTTCTATGCAGTAAAACATAGTTTAATAATTTTATTTAAAAAAATATGAGAAAAAAAAAACAATTTTAAAAGATTTTTCAGACTAATTACATTTTGATTACATTTCGCTTTGAAAAAAATAAAATAAAACGATAGATACATACGTATATGTACGTACAAACATGAATATTCATCTTTCTTGTTTTATTTTCCTTCATGTTATTTTATTTTATTAAATATAAATTGCCAATTAAATTAAAAAGTTCTTTTTGATCCATTTTATAAAAGAAGAAAGTATTTATTTATATTATTTTATTCATTTTTTTTGTTTTTGTTTTAAGTACCATTTACATTGTATAGCAATTGTATGTGAATTTCTAATTTTCAATGTTAATCTCAATATAACGTTTTTATATATCTATAGTCTGTCTATTAATTCGATGCAGTTAAGGCCATATAGAAATATATACATACATATGTCTTTTTTCTTCTCTCATAATTTCTGATAAGATCATCTCACCAGCAGTGTTACCACAATCTGTAAAGTTATCATATAATACGAGATGAATTTTTTTAATATCAATATACAGCGACGTAAAGTCGTATTACTTTATGTCATTTCTATAAGACCTTAAGTAGATAGAGGTGGTCGTTCGCCAATTTCCAAACAAGCTCCACTTAGGCCAAAAAGGCCAATTGCGATACCACACCAGAAATTTTTAGAGATCGAACCACCTCCATAAGACCTTAACTACATCAAATTAAAAATCAGACTATACGTACAATTTTAATTGCATACAATCGAACATTTAAAGCGTTTGCATTTTTCTTAATTAATTTTATTATATAAACAAAAGGATATTAAAAAATTGAATTGTAAAGAATTTTTGTTTTATTATAAATTGATAATATTCGTTAATTTTCTTTTTAAAATTTTCATTCTTATATTCAATAAAACATTTTGTTTTTTTTTTAAATATTTTTAATTCAAAAGAACAAAATAATTGAATAAATTTCAAACTAAAGAAAAATTTACTTTTACAAAAATACTTTTTCAATCCATTAAAATTATTAATTATTCAATAGTTTTTTTTTTTTTTGCTTTGAATAAAATATAAAATTCTTACTCGTGTAAAAACAGAGCAATAAGACATCACGTGATATTATTATTATCATTATTTTAAATATTTAAAAAAAAAACAATGTGTAGTACTTTTTAAAATGAAATTACAATAACAAAACAATAAAATTATTTGCTCAAAACAAAATTGAAACATTGCCTTTTACAACATTCTATGTAAGTCGATTATCTGTTTTACAAAAAATCAAATCATTAAAAATAAGAACAAAAAAAAAGATGTTTTTTATTTTCTTGTTATCTATGATTATCTTATCTTTATCTGATGTATAATAATATATATTATGTATGATTAGCACAATATTCTGATATAACGTTTAGTATGTATAACAGCAGAATAAACTTTTACCCCAAAAACAAAAATTTTTTTTTCTTTTACATTCCTTATGAGGAAAAACTTACACATGTATTTTCCCAGAATTTAATATAGGTTACATTATTGTTGTTATTTTTATGTGTTATTATATTTGCGTGTATATAAAAGAATTTTCTTCTTATTTTTTTTTTATTTTCTAATTTTGTATGTTTATTTTTTTATGTAATTTTTTTCATTCTAAATTTTGATGATTCAAATCATTTGGGAAATATTTCTTATTTAGATTTATATTTGTTCGTTATAAACGTAATTGCGATACATATTACATACATATACGTATGTAATTATTATTTATATTACAGAAATGTTCGTATACATTAAATGTAAATTCAAATTGTTAAACTCATTTACGTATTAGATACCACACATACATATGTACGTATCTGTAAATGTTTATACATATTCACATGTGTATGTGTATGTACTTAAGAGAGGGTATAAAAATAAATCTATTTAGAATTATTGTAAATTAGATGTTTATTGGCTTTCATTATTTTACCTTTATTTCATTTCTATTTTTTTTTTTTTTTTTTTTTTTTTTTTTATGAATATAATAGATAACATCATCACTTTTTGACTGTTAGTTAAATTTTGGCCTATTTAATTACAATAAAATGAATATTTAGTAATTTTAGAAATATTCATTAAATTGTATATGTATAAAATCGTGTGTAAAAATAACCGATTGTGTACTACCCTAACACCTACACTTTAATGTGTACATTAAGTGTACTTTTCAATGATTTCTAAAAAAAATTATAAATTAATTTTTAGAGGGTTGTCAAAATAATTGAAATTAAATTTTAATCTATCTACATCAGATAAATGAACATTTTATATACATCTGATAAATTACAACAAAAATTTTAATAAATAAGAAAATTTTATTGTTAATTATTTATCTTTTAAAAGGTGTTAAATTCTCCAACAAGATTTTATTTATTTATTTATTTTTATTTTTTTTTATTTAAAATTGGAAATATAAAAGATAAATTATTTTTTTACAAATACAGTATTTTGTAAAAGTTTGAGACCATTTTACAAAAAATTTAAAACACTAAATTTAAAAAATCGTTAAAAGAACATATCATTATTTCTCTTGAATAAGCAATCATCAGCAGATGATGCAAACAAACAATATGCAAATCGGCAACTATTAGCTTAGCTCAATTCCATTTTCTGTCTATTGTGATAGCCTAAATTTTCATCTGAATTGATTCTTCTCATTTACTTGCTATTTCCCGATTATACATAAATTTATTCTTCTTCATCAATTTTTTTTTTTTTGTTCTTCTTTATCTATTTTTAGAAAATTCAATTTTTTCATATTCATAGTAAGGAAAATACATACAAGAAAAATTTCAGTAGATTAAAGTATTTTTGCAAGGTGGTCTTCAAATTTTGTACAAGTCTGTACTTAGAGTGTTTTTATGTTACTTGTACGATTTTTATTCAAACACTCTTTAATTTGAGATTATATAATTTTTTTTTTTCATTTAATCTTTTATTCATTTCAAAATCCTGGTGTTGAAATTGTAAAAGAATTACCACAATAAAATTTAATTTATTTATTCATTTTTTTGTGTACTTCACTTAACATTTTATTTTCATTTAACATGTGTTTTTTTCTTCTTATCAAATTTTTATAACATCTTGAAGGATATCCAAAATAAAAATGTTGACGAGTTAAAAACAAAACGGAAACAAGTATATACTTTTTGATTATATTTTAAAATTGTTGTTCCTGTATTCTTGTTTATTTTTTCTCTTGTGAAATTATCATTTAATGTCATATTATTCATGTTTTTTTTTTTTTTTTTTTAAATTTTTTATATAAAAATGTCAAGCCTGAGATACTTCAATATTTTAGTAAGTATTTAAGAGTATATCATGAAAAATAAATTGAATTTTTGAATTAAATATAAAATTTACGTTGTCGTTAAAAACAAATATATTTCTACAATATATACTTTCTACTATATATATATTTGTTTTTTATACTATATGTATATATATATATGTACATGCTCATGTATATATATGTGTATGTATCTAGCACATACACACATACATAACAGTAGGCTTGAAAATATATATTTTAAATTATATTTTGCTTTTACGATTCATAAAAGATTTATTCGTTTTTTTTTTGTTTTATTTATTTTCTTCTCAGTTTTTTTTTTTGTGGAGTATTATCAAATTTTCCAAATTTTAACAGAAACACATACATACATACATAGTAGTAAGTACTTGATAGTACAAAGAGAAAAACCAAATTAGAATTTGAAATTTATTTAACATTAAATTGATTTCATTTGATCTCAATTCAATTTAAAATACATTGAATATTAAGTGTTCAGAATACATTAAAATGCATAAGAAAGAAATATCCTTTTTTCTTTTCCAAATTACATTATAGATATTGTTATTAAAAGTAAAATGTTACATTTTTCATAGCTAAATAAAATATTGTTGTGAAAATTCTATTAAAGAAAATTTAGTTTATTTCTAAATAGCTTTCGTTTTACTCTTTTCTTTTTTTTTTTTAATCAGTTTAAACTAATCTCCTTTGTATTCTCATCCTGTTTGTGTATTAGATGTATACAAGATAGACTGAAAGTAAGACTAAAAATACATATACAAAATTATTTTGTGTTATATGTACATTCAGTCAAAAAAGTATTGGCACATCCATAGATTTTTCATTTACATACCTTATTTTGACACAAAATTGAAAATTATGATAGTTTAGCTTATCCTCAACATCGCTTTGTTTAGTTTGAAATAAAATAACTTTTTGGTGTGATGTGTCCTATTTTAATGGAATCTCGTAAAAACGTTAATAATTCACTTATTGTTAAATTGAAATAAATTTTACATTACTTTATTTAACATTTCTTTAATGTTGATTTTCTGAAAATTAAAAAATCTTCAGGTTTACCAATACTTTTCTGACTAAGTGTATATACAAATCTAAACTGCCACTTGTGTGTATACCTTGAAACATTCATGACTCTGTAATATTATTATATACTTTGTGTACTAAAACTTTTAATAATATGCTGGTATACAATATAAAATTAAATATTAAATTTTAAATGTTTTGTACGTATACAGATTTTACAGAAAATCACATGGGATTACTAACAGTTGTAAAAAAGGATATATATACATGTGCATGTACAAAAAAGACAAAAATATTTTATTTTCATACAGAATATTAAAGTATTAAACTAAAAATAAATTATGAGAATATTTTAACATTTTTGAACAACTCATAAAAATTATATATTATTACATAATATATTGAATAATTGCATATTTCTTGTAAATTCTTAAAGAAATACATACAGAATCGAAATAAAAGAAAATTTTTCAATTTAAATTCATATCTATGGTAATTAATTATCACACAATCAAATGAATGCAATGATAAAATACTAAGTTTTTTTTTATTTTTTTTTTTTATTTTTTTTTTAAATACTCAATTTTATAATTTTATTCAATGAGTAAAAGATGAAAATTTATTTTTTCAATAATGATCAATTTGATGATCAAAACATTTAAAATATTTTATTTCATTTAAATAAACATGAATATATGAAATTCAAAAACAATTTCGTGTTCTAATAAAATTTACTATAAACATTCAAAAAAAAAAAAAAAATTCAAAAAATTCATTCAACAAATAAAATAAATTTTATGTAACTTGTACTTGAACTGTATTTGCTATTTTGTATAATGCATAAGTTATAATGTTTGAAAATGTTTAGTACATTTTAAAGAACAGAATTTTCACTAAAGTACTTGTTCTTTATATGGAATAACCTATAACGTTTGCCTTTGAGCAATTTTGATAATATATTGTATGTACATATGTGCATAAGTATTTTAAAAATGGTACAATATAAATACAACTGTAAGTACATAAAATGTACATTAACAAAAAAATATAGAAAAAAAATGCTTTTAACTTGTACATTTTTCAAAAATCAACCACAAATTTATTTTATCATGTTTAGAACAATGTACATATGTATGTGATGCAATTTTAACTTTTACAAAGAAATTCACTTTTTTTTTTTTAACAAAACTACTCTATTTTCATGTTGCATGTAAAAAACCCGATAAAAATGCATAAAATTGTTTCTATTATAATTTTTATATTATTTATTTTGCTTTTAAAGTGCACTTGTACTTTTGTGAAAACGTCTTAAATTCATTCAGAATATAACTGAATACAAATACTTATCTTCATTCATATTTTGATAGACAATGATACCTTATGTACCATTCCTTTTTAGCATAAATAATAACATTTTTTTCGTATTTATAACGTATTTTAAATGTGAAAATCGTTTTTTTTTTTTTTTTTTTTTAAATTGTAATCTGGCATCCACTAAAAATTTTGTAAAATTCATTCAAACATTATTATAATGTTTCAATAAACTTCTTTTAAATGTTCTCATTTGAATTCAATTTACAAATTTACTAGACTCCACAAAAATGAACATCAGTATTACACGTGCCGTGCACATAGGCAAGTACATATTTTTTTTTTTTTCTGTTTTATTATTAAGTATTTTATTTATATTGTTCATATTTTTCTCCACATTTTAAAATAATAATTTATTGTTGTCTTAAATACCATGAATATTTTATTGTCATATTTTATTTACAAAGAATTCATTTTTACCTGTTTAGTTTAAAATGCAAATATGCAAAGAAAAAGAAAACTCAAGAAAATTTCAAGATGATATTATAAGAATTTTTCGAGTACTGTGTTTATTCAAGAATGCGTATAGATTTGTACGTATATACATACATATGTAAGTACATAGGACATATTTTAGAATTCTTTTTCCAATACAAATATACATAGCTTCGACCACTCTTACATATCTAAAACCAACACATTGTATATATATGTACATGTGTATAGTCACAATGTCCAAGTTCAATATACTTAAAATTAAATTTATATAATTATTGTATGTTATCGAAATTATCTCTATAAAAATTTAATAAAAAAATTATGGGAAAAGAATAATTTGAAAATTAAAAAACAAATGTTCTCACATTTATTAAAAATTTAATTTCAAACAGTCGTTATTTTATTAATTTATTATTTTATAAATTTAAAGGAAAAAAGACAGCTGTTACAAAATATTCAAAATAACTAAATTGAAAATATTTTACGTATAAATAATTGTTGCCTTTTTTTGTAAATTTTATCTATTGTAAAATAAATTCATTGAATTGAAGAAGATTAGCAAACTTTCAATATTTGTTTTTTACCATCAATTATAATATTTTTTTTTTTTTAAATTTATATAACTAAATTTTTTATAAATTACTATAAGTAAGTTAGTAAATTTGAATGTGTATTGAACGGTATTAATAATATTTTTGGATATGGTCTGTTTATCCTGTACAGCTTTTAATCGAATTTATTATAAGCACAAAACATTTCATGTAAATTATATTTTACAAACATACATACATGGATTCTATGGATTCAAAATTGTTAGGATTAATAGCAAAATATGCATATTTTTATCCAGATATTTACATATGTACATATATTTCATATTGTTTTTCAAATTTTTCACATATACATGTAAATTCATAGAGAATATACTAACATATGTTTTCAATAGACCTATGAAAACTACAGAAATAAAATAAAGTACGAATTTTCCTAATAGTGAAATATGTACATATACGATATCAATACATTTATTATAATCGTACGTACATATGTATGCATACATATATACACAAAACCTCAAACGAATTGAGAGCTTTTTACAATATTGAAAATATCATCGTATCGTAACGTATTTACTGTAGTTCAGCATATGTAAAATACATTTATTAAAAAACCAAAATAATTGTTTAATATTCATATCATAAGTATACCATTCATGCCAGGATACATTTAACTCATATATAAATTGTTTCCGATCACTTTATTATATGATTTACATACATATAAGTATATATTGATTGGTAAATTTTTTGAAAAATTTACATAATACAAAATTTATTTTATAATGAATTTAATTGTATTATCTCTTCATGCACATTTCAATTATATTGTCGATTTATTATTTTTCAATAAATTATAAAATATTTTATATTCAATAAATGAACAATAACAGATTGTAATTACAAACTCTAAGCATTAATTTCAAAAATGTAAAATAGAAAATAACGAAAATAATAAAAATGATAATTAATAGAACAATTTTTGGTTTGATATGTAATTGAAAATTTTTTAATTTAATTCGTTTAGTTAATTCGAAAGCGATTTAATTATCAAACCAACAATTTTTCTTAATGTTGCATTGTTGATAAAATTAAATTTTATTTTATTGTATTTTTTTTTTTTATTTTATTTACTTACTTTTGGTCATTATATGAAGATTGTAAATAATCATTAAACGATGACGGAAATGATCAAAAACTTTCAACAACAACAACAACAAAAAGTTAAAACGGAAAAGTAACAAGAATAAGTTCAAATGTAATAAAATATCATTTGTCATCACATTTGAACAATTTATTTAAATATTTAAGTACACAAAAAACATAATATAATATACGTTACACAATACACATATATGTATGTATGTACATAAAATTTATTGTCATAAGAAAACTTCTATAGAAAAATTGTCTGAAAAAGAAATGACGAAAACATAAGGAAAAGAATAATAACAACGTGTTTGATATTTTTCACATTTTCTTGTAATATAATATACAATGATATGATTTTTTATTTTACTTTATTCTCAGATATAACACACAATAATATGTTTTATTGTATATTACATTTTGGTGACAGTATCATACAACCATACACATAAAATTTTTTTTTTATCAAACATACAAAATATCTTTTATGTATAAAATAGATACGTTATATATGTACATATATACTGAAACTGGAATACAAATGTGTAGTTTCGACTTTTTGTTTTTCTTTTATTTACCGATGATGATTGTTAAGTAGAAGTTAAGAAAATATGCCATCATATTATTTGCAAAAAAACATAAACAAAGTAAAAAAAAAAAAACTAAGAAAATAAAGAAAAAGAAAAAAACAAATGAAAATTTATTGTTTATTATCTTTTACTTTTGTCTTTTGTTTTTGTCATTTAATGTATAAATGAAGGAAGAATACAAACCGTATTAAAAAAAAAAATAAAAAAAAAAAACTAAAAAAAGTAAACAAAGCGAATAAATAAAATAAAATAAGAAATTGAAATAATAAGGAAAAGTTAAATTAAACTTAAATTACAATGTATGGAAAATTTTATTATATCTAAGGAAAATAGATATTTCAAAAAAACCAAAAGGACCAACAAATCAATCTACATTTTATTCATAATTTTTGTATTATTATTAGTGCAAGTACCATCTAAATAATTATAAAAGAGCTTTTCCTGCAATTTTCACTATAAAATGAAGATAAGTAAAACATTTAAAAATATATAATGAATTTTTGAAAATCATTGTAATGAATAAAAGGCTTTTGAAAAAAAAAAATTTATTTTTTTGTGCGACATATGTACATATTAATTTATAAATTTTAATATAAATTTTTATACAAATAGAACAAATACATACATTTTGTAAAATTTCATATAAATTATAATTACATGTATACATACTTGATTTTACCTTTTTTGATTTATGAAGATGTAAAAAGCAAAAAAAGTAAAAAAATAACGACAAATAGAATAAAATTTCAATAAAAAGAAATGAAGAAAATTAAGAAAATTTTCTAAAAATTCATGAATAAAATTAGTTAGCTATACAATACGTGTATAAATGAATTACTTCAATGTACGTATCTTTTTAATTATTATTATTATTATTATTTCTTTCTTTTTAATGAAATTACATACTGAAGTATACGTTTGAAGTATAATATTGCTATACTTTGCTTTATGTTGGAATTTTTCTGCATTTAGAAATAATTACAATAATGAGAAATTTTTATTAATGAAATCATAACATCTTCTACAAAGAGAATATAACGTTGGTTTTAAAATTTTTCTCATATTTTTTTTTTTTTTAATTTTTTTTTCGTGTTTTGACCTTTTATCTTGCATAAATTTTTCATAAAAAAAAGGAAATGAAATATTAGAGAAAAAGAAAAGGATAACATAAAAACAAACTAAAACAATAATAAATACTTACGTAAACGTACATTTGAAAGAATATATTAAAAAGGATTAGTAAAAAATTTTAAATAAAAATTACTTAATTTTTAAGGATTACTACTTAAATCTTTTTATCACTAGCAACAAAATAAAAAAAAAAACGAAAGAAAACAAGGATAATAAAAACAAGTAATCTTTCATGTAATATTTTTTTCATGTATACATTTTAGTTACATTAAAAAGGAAAATGGAGAAAAATAGAAATTAGAATAAAAAAAAGTAACAAAAAAAAAACACATTAATGATAAAACAAGATAAGCAAAAAGTAAAAAAAAAAAACGCAAGTGTGCAAGCGTGCAAAACTACATATATAAAACTATATAAAGAGGTCAGGGATGGTATAGAATTTTTGTCTGTAGTTACATGTACTTTGAGGGTTGAACACCTGCATTGTTGTAAGACATCCTAACAACATTTTAACAACATATATACATATTTATTGATATAGGAACACCCTGTAAAGTGTATCATTATTTTTTACTTCACAAAAAGCGAAATTAATAAAAATTTAATTATTTTTTTTTTTTTTTTCAAAAATAAATTTCGTTTTTTTTTCCAAACATTTAGTATCCTTTAGAAACAATTTTGCATTTCTTTATTTCATTTCAGTTCTTTACATAAATTTTATAATTTTGAATCTTATGTATACATATTACATTTAAAATAAATAAATTAATTCAAAGAAAGAAAAAATTGTAATTATAAAAGTTTACATATACGTATAATGCAATTTGTTTACGCTATGGAATTTTGAAATGAATTATTTTAATTAAATGTATATGAAACCAACCTGAAATTTTAATAATTTGGGAAAATTATCAGTCCGTATTAAAGATTTTTCAAAGCATGATATAAAAATTGAAACACTGTGACATTTTGATTAATCAAAGTATACAGACATACATACAAAATGCTTTGATCGTGTGCACAATGTTTTAATTGTATTTATTTTAATTTTTATTTTATTTTCCATAGAAATCAAATATTTATAAATAACACATACCATATGTACATTATCTGTGTAATGTGTGTCATTTCATAAATTTAATCTTACCACAACATTTTACAATTCTTCGTTATATCTTTTCTGTATAAATTTCATATCATTTTACACATACATGCACATTGCACACAAGAATACATTTGTAATTTATATTTAAGTATTTCTGTAATATAATTAAAATAAAATCTTTTAATTTGTCATTTTGTTTGTTTTTATTTTCATTATTTTTGTATTCATTCAAATGTACAATCACAATATGAAGTTCATATGAACTTTGAATTCTAAAATACAGACATACATGTAAATGCTACATTACATATGCATTTAAAAGGTAGAAATTTACAATATTAATTCAGTACTGAAACAAAAAAAAAACACTACAAAGCTCAAATTTAAATGAAAATTTCAATTTTATTTTTATTTTTTACATATCGTATTGTATATTTTCTTTATTTTATCTTTCTTCACATTTTCCGAGAAAATTTACTTTCACTCAATGTACATATATAAGTTTGTATCATGTTATAACTTGAAAAACAAAAAAAATTACACACATATGTATATGTATATATGGATAATGTGTAATACATATGTGTATAATGAAATCGTTTTTCATGCGTATCTATATTTTTCTTTATTTCCTTTACGTGATAAGATAAAAACATAAAACTTTCTATAGACCAAAGAAGAAAAAAAGAAATATAGAAAAAAATCACATTTTTCTTTGTTTTGTTTTTTGTTAAACTTTTTTCTTTATATCACGTAACATTTCTTTCCTTTTTTTTTGCATTTTATTATTTTTGGATGTTACTTTTATTTTTCACCGTTTTTTTTTTTTTTTTTGACTAAAAAATTCAAATGATAAAGAAACATTATGAAACTTAAGTTTTTCATTTCGAATATGTGTATATAACCATATACAAATATAGCAAATTCTTTTATCTAATCCTCTAAAACATTATTTTGTCGAATATATTATTATGAACCTGATTTGCATGCAATTTTCTACATTTTTTTTTCTCTTTTACTATGCATATACATTACATGTAGCTGTAGTTTTCTTTGCCTTTGATCATGTATCTTCATTCTAAAATTATATTTTTTTTTATTTTTGTTTATTTTATTTGTTTTTTTTTTTTTTTTTTCTATTTCTTAACATGTGTGTGATGCTTACAGATGCTTCAAATTATTTTTCATTTGGATTGCAAAAATTGAAAAAAAGAAATAATCAAAATTTAAATAACACATAAAAGAAAGTGAATTAATAAGTATGTTACACAAGGATATGTACATAAACATGGAAGGAAAAAACTAAATTATGCATATGAACATAAGAAAAGCAAATACATACATGATTACAAAGGTGTGTAGCATAAAAATTTATCATGTTGTATATTTTAAAAAAAAATTTTTTTTTAAATTAAATTTATTAAAATATTTTAAAAAACAATTTAAGAAAATTTTTGAAAAAATATTAACATTATACATGTGATGTAAAATAATTTAGTGAGAAGCTCTTATTTGCTGTTATGTACATACATTCTAGGGGTATGCATTTTTCAAATTTTAAAAGAAATGAGCGACAGTTAAATTTTTCATCATAACAACTAGGCAACCTTTATATTTCCCATTTGAATATATTTTTTTCTTTATTGAAAAATTTTTAAAAAGCATACAGGTATCCTTGATATGTGCATAAATTTGTATTTATTTATTTAAAAAATTCATATGTGCAAGCACACACATGTTTTAAATATTTTAAAAAAGAACTAAAAATAGACCCATATAATGATATAATGTATGTAAATAAATGTGATTATGTTGATAATGTAAATGAAACACACGAATAGAATGAAATTATAAAAGACTTAAATTTAATTAAAAAAATTACATTTATTTTTTATATTTGTATGTAACGGTCAGATTTTATTTAAATATGAAAATTTTATATTTAATTTAAAAATATTATTTTCTTCTTTTTAATTAAAATTGCCGTATAAATCAAAATGAAAACGTACATACGTATGTAATTGCTTCAATTTAAATCCTCGCATCGAATGTAAAACAAATGAAAAAATATTTTAAAAAATTATTATAAAATTTTTCATATAAAGTAAATTAAAAGTAAATATTTAAAATGAAATTGATCATAAAAAATTGGAAGGAAAAACATTATTTTTTTTGTTTGTTTTTTTTTTTATCTACATATATTTTTAAAAATGTATGTATATCACTCACATATATATGTACACATGCATGTACATACATGTAAACATAAATATAATAAATATATGATACACAAGTATGTGTTTGTTTTTCATCATTTTTTTTTCTTGAAATTCATGATTTATTTTGATATTTAACAATTTACTTCTTGTGATTAATTTTTTTTTTTACGATAAAATATTTCTCCTACACGCATACAATTTTGCAAAATAAGATTTGTCTGATATATTCATTTTATTTAAATGCATAAATCTGTTAAATTGAAAATAAACTTTCTTTTTTGAAGGCCATTTAAATATGTATAGTTGCAAATTTACTGTGTACTGTATATAAGTATGTACATATATACAAATACATGTAAATTTATTTTTACTCAATTTTTTTCAATTTACTTCATCCTTCTATAAATTTGCAACTCATATTTGTATAACGCATCATCAAATTTATTCCAGTACTCGTATACCTGTAACATAGCATACATCATATGTATGTATGTATGTAAAATTCAAAAATAAAAATTTTTTTTTTTCATAAAATGTAAACAAGCCGTTTTACGTACAAAATAATTTACGTATACCAAAACACATGAATACAATGTGTAAGAAAAGTCAAAAAGTTTTTTAACAGATAATACACATTTTTAAAAAAAATGTTTGCAAGAAATTCTCACAGGTTGATAAAGCATACGTTTTCATATACACAGTAAGGAAGGTATATAATAGATACTACTTTACTTTTATTGCCATTTTTTTGTAATTTTATTTACTCTTTTTTTTTTCTTTACATTTTTATCATTTTTTTTTTATAATCTGTATAAATTTCTGTATATTTTCTAGCTAGATATGTATGTACATACTTTTTGATACTTACATACATAAGTAGGTAGAAATATGAATTTTCAACATAATAGAAAATTGATTGTAAATGACTGTATAAATAAAAAAAATGTTGCTATTTACATAGATAATACACCCTTGATGTATATTTTATACATATGTACATTAATAAAAATATATTGAAAAAAAAAAATTCATATAAACAAATTGTTTGAGATTAGAGGTATATATACACACGCATGTTTGCAACGAACATATACATGTGCACAAAAAAATCGTAATACACATACTTTGTATTTACAAAATTTTTCCAATTTAAAATATAAATTGTTTTATGGGATAAACAATCATGAAAATGAATAGAAAAGAAAAATAATAAAAATTCAATTTAAAAAAAAAAAAAATATTATCAAAATAAAAATGACACAATTTTAATATGTTTTTCATTTAATTTTTTTTTTTTAATATTAGAATTACATAAGATAAATAAAATATAGGTGCCAATATACAATCGTTTTAGTTAGTTAGATGCCAACATAAAATTTTTATTCAAATTCTATTTTAAACAGATCAATAAAGAACAGAATGAAAATGAATTTAATGAATCTTTATATACTGACAATCTGTTTGATTTATTTTATTTTTTTTTAATATTACAATTAATACTTTAATTATTATAGTATCAGAACAAATGTAAACAAAAAATTTTATATTAAAATTTTTGTTTTATTTAGTTAATATTGTTATTGTGTTTTTATTTGAATTTTCTTTCTTTTTTTTTTTTTACTATAGTGTATATTTAGTACATGATTTATAAAACTTTCTTTTATTTATTTTCTGTAAGGAGTTTTTTTTTAAATAAATTTTAATCAAAAGTTTTATGTAAACATACGCCTAACAATAAAATTCAAAAAAAAAAATTTTCAATTCTTAATTAGAAGAATTTATTTGTATACAAAAAGAAAATTTTTTTTTTTAATTTTAAAATTATAAAAAATCAAAGAGTAAATTCAAAACATTTTCTTGGTGTTAAGATGCAAATATAATAAATTTGTAGTTAAGATTTGTTTTTGTTTATTTTCTTCTATTTTTTTCGAATTGTTTGTTAATAACTTGAAAATACAAAAAAATGAGTTAAATTATAAAATACATTAAAATTTTTATATAATGTATAAATAAATATATAAATTAATATAGAATTTCTACATAG
Organism: Anthrax anthrax; assembly: GCA_963971155.1. Taxonomy (NCBI): domain Eukaryota; kingdom Metazoa; phylum Arthropoda; class Insecta; order Diptera; family Bombyliidae; genus Anthrax; species Anthrax anthrax. The sequence goes on from OZ020119.1 coordinate 29,544,806, forward strand.
AAAATTTAAGAAAATTTAACCAATTGAAAGAATACAAACAGACAAGAAACAAAATAATTATATGAAGCTAACAAATATGTAACAATAAAATTTCTTAGAAGAAATCAATTAATAAAAATTTTCTAAAAATTGATCTTTCGACTTTTCTCACTTTTTTTTTTTCATCATTTTTCCTTTTTATTTTTCTTGTTCCATTTCTCTATTTTATTCCTTCTTTGTGTGTATTCGATTTCTTTTTTTTTTTTTTTTTTTTTTTTTGTAATGAACAACCAACAAGTTACCTACATTACTTTCCCGGAAATTTTTCAATTACAATTAATATCAAGCATAATGGACTCTAGAGGGTATTTCAACAGCCTCGAAATAAATAAACATTTTCAAAACCAAACACTTTTGGAATAATACATATTCATACATTAAATATCATGTAAATCACTATTTTCCTTTTTAAAAATGCCTCATCGTCAACTTTGACATAAACTCATTTGACCCTAATTGTTTTAAGTAATATGATTTTTAATGTATTTTGTTTTTGTATTAAATGTTTTCAAATGACTTCTTGAGGACCCTATTTATATATGTACATACATACATATAAAATGTTTTTGTGCACAATATATTTATTACTCTAACATAAAAATAAATAATAATCTAGTTGTCTTTAGATATATAAATACATATTTTATGTAGTATTTGAATCTCACAAAAAGATGAATACACCCATTTATATACGTACATATGAATGTATATCTGTAATTCACCTGTACGGTATAGATAGATATATGTTTGGTAGATACACAAGTACATGTGTCAGCAGAACATATCTAAAATTATTCTATTTTGTGAAAAAATTCCATACAAAAAACATTACCCATAAATTAACCTGTGGGAGTTCATTTATCTTAACAATTCAAAATAAAATATGTATATTTGTATTTATTTATATACATACATATATTTGTACATCGAATACATACATAAATAAAAGAATAAAAAATGAAATAAACAAGAATAATAGAAAAATATAAAAAAAAATTTTACAATGATATACACTGTATATATGTATGTATATGGATATTATTCACTAAAAATAAATAACAATCTTACAACAGGATAAAAATATTTAACAAAAATTTATACAAACATTCGAATATATATAATATATTCAGATACATCATACCCATACGTATACAACATACATATGCATAAATTGTTAATAGCTAAGTGTATATGTACATACATACATGTATTTACCTATGTTACTATGTACAGTCAGATGAAATGTATTTCGATATTTGTTCTACCGTAACATTTTCTTTCTAATACATACATATACCAACAAATATGCCAAAGTGTAAAAGGACTTTAATCTTTGTTGGTGTTACTATTTTAAAAAAATGTATATACATATGTTGTTCGTAGGACCTTCGTTCATCACTTTTTAATGCATTTTTCTCACATTGAAAATGTGGGTTGAGTATACACGTACATGCATAAATGCATATATAAAGTTTAGAACATTTAGAACCCAATACACAAATATACAATATGGATACACAAATGTGGGGTGTATCATTCTAAAGCATATTCGTGCATTTATTACCATTTATCCTGTTTGATCTCTTCTTATTCTGAAAATGTTTTTCTTTGAACATAATAATTTTCTTTTATTTTAATTTAGAGTTGAAGTCTGCATTTACGAAAAACTGAAAGCTTTTAGTTTTATTTATTTTTATTTTTTATAATGCCAGGTTTAAGATGCCATACTTGTCAAATAGATCTTATTAAAATTACATGAACTGTGAAAATTTTTTCAAAATATTTCAAGTAGGATAAAATAATAAATAATTTGTTGTATTTGAAAATGATACACCCTACTGATTATTTAACATTACATTTGCCACATTTGTTTTGTTCGTAATGATATCATGTATGTAAACCAAATAATTCTATTTCACAATAGAATAAGACATTGATCAAATAAATTTAACAACAAAAAAAAAAAAAAAAAAAACAAAACAAAACGAAACTTCAACCAAAATAAATAAAAATCAATAAATAAAAAATTTAAAAATCTAAAATATAAATAGTATTTTATTTGTATGCATAGTATACAATTCATGATTTTTATATATTCTCATACCATAACACCTTAATTTGTTATTTACAATTTTCCGATAGTAGTTGAAATCAAATACGATTTTATATTTTATTTTTTATTTTATTTATGTTTTACATATGTTGCATTTGTTTTTGCATACATACATATGTAATTGTGTTGTGACCTATAAATAATTGAATTCTATTTTTGATTCATTTATTTTTCCCTATTTCCACTTTGATTTTCCTTTTAATCTGTCAGTTACTTTCGTTCGATGTAAAAAACAAAAAAAAACAAGACAAGATTAAAGAAAATTGTATTTGTCCTTCACACCTGTTTTCTAAGTGTATTGTGTTGCATCTATCTTTTTAACAATTTCTGTCCTTCATTCTGTCTGTTTACTCTTCTAAGTAGTAATGCAATTGTGATCATACTTTAAATCTTAAATTACAAAAAAGTCAACTTTAATAATACAGCATAAAATGAAAATTCCTTCAACTTTATTTTTTCTTGAATTTAATCCTTTTTTTTTTTGTCAACAAATATTTCGAGATAAAATTAAATTTTTGTATTTATATTTGATTTTATATTAAACAAGTTTTTTTTTTTTAAAGATTTTATTGTATATATATACACTCAGGGTAGTAGTTGCTATTATTTTCTCTTATTTTTTTATTTTTTTTTTTTATATTTTTTCTTGAATAACACCCATAGGATTTTTACTCCTTTTTTTTTTAGTATTCGTAATATAATGCTTAGCTTTGTGTATAAATGATGTACGTGACAGAAAATTTTATTTTATTTTTTTTTTCTTTCTTTTTTTTCGAACGTTCAGCTTTCCTTTCTACATTTTATTTCTTATTTTTATTTTCTAAATTGCTTCTATGTACCATTAAATGTAATCATATTTTAAAAATGTCATTTTAAATTTTACAAAATACAAAATCGTGTACATTTTCTTATATGTACATATGTCCTATGTATGTATATATGTAGACACATGAAAGCTAATTTAACATTGCTTAGTTGTAAATACGTTATATCAAAAATCAGAAGAAATATACATATGTATGTACATAAATATGAAAATTTCATTATTGAACTGATTGTTTTGTATCGTTTTCCTTAATTTTATTTTATACATGTTTGTAAACATATTCAATTTACATTTTTATTTTTAAAAATTTTATAAAAAGTAAATAACGAATATATTCGTACATATGTATGTGTATGCATACAAACGTATACCATATCATTTGATTTTTTATTTTACATGTATACAGTTGTATTTGAAAAATTATATAAAATCTGTGATTCTCTATTTAATTATTGATTTAATCCAATTTAAAATTGAAAAATTAAATATTCAGTGTGGTTACATGAAAATTGCTTGAAATTTTATTCATACTTTATTCATAATAAAATATTCCCTTTTTATTTGAATATAAAAATAGCAATAAATAGGATTATTTAAAAAATTTTTAATTAAATTACGTTATTTACATTCAAACAAAGTATAGTATTAAATTAATTAAAACTGACATGTAAATATTTTCACTTGCGATCAGTTCACATCATATACAAAATAATAAATGATATGTTGTTAAAATTAAAGCCACCCCCTCCCCCAAAAAAAAAAAAAAGAAACAAAAAAATCAAAAAAAATTAAAAATATTTTACACCCATTTAAACATTTTAAAAGCTTTTTAAAAATTCATTATAGTGTCAGTGATAATTAATTTTAATTATAAAAAAAAAAAAAAAAACATTATGCCAAAATGAACTTTTTCAACTGACAAAAATTTCATTTTTATTTTTAAATATTAATTTAAATTTATTATGAATTTTTTTTTTTTTGTTGAATTTTAAAAAAAAGCACAAAAACTTTATAAAATGACTGTTAAAATTCCAAATAAAAGAAAAAATGCATTTAATCATTTTAATTCAATTATAAATGTACAAACAGAATTTTGTGGACATGAAATATATACAATGGAATTAATTCAATTTCATATGTAGAATTCTTTTAACTCAATTAACATAACTTTAGGCCAAATTGATAAATTATAAATTTATTTTCAATTAATTTTTCTTTTAAAAAAAAAAAAAAACCGTTACAAATATTTTACCAAACAAAATTTTTGTTTTTCATATTAAAAACAAACACATTCGGGTAACACTTACTTTATATATCGTATGATTTATGCCTACAAACAAAAATGTACTCAATGAACTAAAATATTACGATTAACATACATATACTTATTGTTATCATTTGTTTTTATCACATAATAAAATATAAAAAAAAAATAGAATTTATTAATAAAAATAAAAGTAAAAATAAATATTAAATTTTCTTATCATTTCTATTTCATTTAATTTCTTGTAATTTTGATTACAACAAGGAAAATTTATTGTTACTTAATTTGATGACATTCATTAGCTATTACACCCTTTTCATTATTATTATTATTGTCGTTGTACTATTTTTATGCATAAAAAAAAATAGTAATAATAAAATGCCATAATAAAAAATATGCTTTGTATAAACATTATATCAATGGTTTATTAAGTATTTTATTATGGTATTTAACAGATTGAGAAGGAAGTCGTTTAACAACATTGTTATATTATTTATGCATTTATAAAGCTTGTTTTTCTATTTATTTTATTTATTTTTGTTTTTTTTTTTTTTTTTTTTTTTTATCGTTTATTACACACAGTTTTGTTCCTTATTTTCATATTAACAAATATTATTATATCATTAAAGTACCCAGTTAAAGTATATATAAACAAATCTCAGTCATATTTAAAAAAAAAAACAATTTTTTTTTATTCATTTTCATACCCTAGGGCTTTAACATAAAGTACTTAAAGTTGAAAGAAAAAACACATCTACAAAGGTAATACACCTGGTTAATAAAATGAAAAAAAAATATGAAAATGTGTACAGGTATGTATGTAGGTGCCAGACGTTGTACTTTTTATTGTACTGAAAAAACTTTAACATAATGTTAGGTATACCATAAAAGTCCTTAGCGGTTGAATCCTTTTACTTGATGTTGTCTGATTTTTATAAATTTTCATCGAATGATTTTTTTCTTCCTTTTATTTACTCTTTACTTCGTTTATTCAACGTGAGAAAATTTTCTGATCAAATTAATAAATAAAAATTGTTGAAAATTCAAAATATTCATTCACAATCGTTACATACATATGTAAGCATATGTTCTTGTAATTTTTATCAAATAAACAACCGAAGAAAATCTGTTTAAAAAATCATTATTGGGTACATTTTTATTCAAATTAATTAAAAATTTAAAAAAAGAAATAAAACTACATTAAATTGACTATCTATTAATTAAATTTTCATGCTAGAATGAATTATGTAATGTACACGCAAAATCAAAAGTTCTTGCAAACAAACAATACAAACGTTACATACATACATATGTATTCAGATTTATTCAAACCTCAATTAAAAAAAAAAATTTGACGTCATTAATAAAATATGACTACAAATGGATGGGTGTTGATGTTAAACAACATAAAAAGCTTTTTATAATTTATAATATTTCATTTCTTAGTAATAAACTTTTGGAAAAAAAATTACATGAAAACAAAAAAACAAGAACAATTCTAATGAAAATCGTATTTTCATTGTTTTTTCTTGAAAATTTTAATAATGAATTCAATAACCCTGTTTTGTTCTTTAAACACGCGTAAACTCTCCACTAAGGCAATTTAAAATTTAAATATTTTAGCTATTATATGTATCTTCTAATTAAAAAATAAATGCATGTGTGAATGTAATTTAATTTATTTTTTTTGTTAAACAACAATAATCATGAGTATTGAATAAATTGAATTAAATTAAAAAAAAATAATGATGAGGGGGCTAGACCAAAGAGATGGTAAAGTGTCCCATGAATTCAAATTGAATCTGTCGCATGATATTCGACAGATAAAAACTAAAAAAATCGCAAAACCAAGCGATTTTTATCGCGTCATATAAATGCAATCGATATGTTTTGTATACATGTATATGTACGTACGTATGTAAATCATAATCATTCAATTAAATAATTTAAAATGACATCAATGTTATTTTTTGTTTTTAATGACCAGTATACCCACATATGCAGATATATTATGGATCTTTTTTATTGTTATTTCAATAAATTTAAAACATGCATCAAATTAAATTAATTTATAAATATAATACATACTATATAGGTATGTATGTATGTACGAGTATATAACGCATATACACATATAAGTATGTACATATGTACATATGTATACATTTGAATAGACGAGCCCCCTTTGGTTGCGGAATTTTTTTCCAAAGAAATTAACGCTTTTCCGTATAAAGCGATATATATAAATATAATTAACTCGTGTTAATCATTCAATACATACATACATATATATATATTTGTACATGAATTGTATTTGCATATTTTTCTGTACAACACACAGAATATTCAATATACCTATTACATAGGTATATGGATACATGTTTGTATACGTATGTTTGTTGTTTGTTTACGCATTTTATTAATAAAATTCATTTTAAAAATAATGTTGTTTTGTTTTCATCAAAGGTTTTTATTTATTTTGTTATTTAGTCGTTTTCATTCAACTTTTATCGTAAATTGCAATGTAGGAGGTGTGTCCGATCACCTGATTTTTCGACGGTAATGTAAACAAGATAATTTAGTTTCATTTTTTTTTTAAATGTTTATACAAAATATCAATATAAAATGTACGTGTATAATACGTAAACATATGCACATATGTACATATGTACACATATGTCATTATTATTTAAAATTATTTTTTATGATTTTGTAAAAAATGCAAGGTGAACTTGTCAATAACCAACCTAAAAAAAAATTGGCCTTGTAATTTATTACCTTATTTTTGAAAAGTTCTGTTTATCTGTTTTTTCTTGTGCTTAAATCATGAAACTTTTATTCTATCGAATAAAAATTCGATGTACTTTTTCGACATACTTTTTAAGTATGTACAGGTATGTATACACATATAATATGCATTATGCGAATGCGCTATGTTTATTACATACGTGCGTACGTACATATATACATATGTACATAAGTGCCTATATAAAATATAAATTCACATAAAGTGAATGCTTATAGGTAGGTAATATGAGTGCAGTCTGTTTTACTTTAAGGCACAATTTTTCACTTGATTTTTGTGCAAAGATAAAAAACACAAGCAAAGTAGATAATCTACTACTACCTAGGTATCTAGAATTTTTTCAATTAATTTTAAAATTTCTATTTACCTACCTAATTTTTTTTTTTAATGTGTACACAAATTTGCAATATGTGACACTATTTGCTTATATAAAATTTTTTTATTATACAAAAAAGAACTCTGTTATCAAATAAAATTTTATTAACACGCGCAATCAATTTTTATTGAGGACACGAACATGCTAATATTCACGCCATCAATATTTCATTGCTTTAACATGAGAATATGTGTTTTTTAATTTATTTTTTATATCTACATACATACATATGAGAATTATAATTGATTGTAACTAATGCTACCGTATAAATTTAGAAAAAAATTAATAAAATTAAAAATTAATTTTGAATGTGTTTTAATTTTTATGTAAATAGATTCTCGGTTTATATATGTACATATTTATTCAAGATAACTTTAAATAAAGTTTATACATGTGTACACGAAATCGAATAGACATATTACATAAGACAAAATCTTACCTGACGAATTTATTTTAATGCAGGGTGGATACATAAATCGAAATAAATTTTGATATTTTTTTAAAAACATTCATTAGACCTTTAAAACATTTAATTCCCTTCTTTTCAAAAATTAATTTGATTTTATGTTAAATAATATCTAAAAATTACGAAAATTTTAATAGAAATTCACCCTGTAATGAGAATTTTTTTAAGTTCAGTTTTAGTAGGTAAGTACATAATATTAATATCACCTCATTGATGATGACTGACTAATTTTTAATCTTTTTTTTTTTTTTTTTTGTATCAACATAATAACAATAATATAATTAACATTTAATTAAGACCAATAAACATTTAATATTATAAGTGTTCATCTTGATCGGTCAATTGAAACAAAATGATTAAATTTGACTTTAAAAAAAATAAGAAAACAAAAAATTGTACAACTACCTACGTAATATGTTATTGATAACAAAGTTCACGTTATTTAATTATAAAAATTATCAAAATTTATGTCATTGAAAAAATGAATAATAACAAGAAAGAGTAGATTATTGATGTATTTTCCCGCAATAAATATCTTTTAAAATTTATCAGCTGTTCATTTTCGTCATTTTGAATATGTTTCAACAAAATCAAACTGATATCAAGCAGTTTATGTCAAATGTGTATGTTTACGTTACACATGAGTACATACATGTACACAAAATCAAGAGTTTTATGGTAGACGATTAAACTGTTTTTTTTTTTTTTTTTTAATTAAGTATCTACATCACAAATTTTTCATCTTAAATAATAATCATGGAAACGAACTCTCGCAGAATGAGAATACGTAGGTATGTATGTACGTACCAAAAAAATTTAATAACATTTTTTTTAATTATGTAGGTACACATATTGTGTACATATTTAAAATAAAATAATTTCTAGGTATATGTAAATTCGCTTATCTGTGAAATTATCATATTCGCATACCTACATATGTTAAGTAGATTTAAGTAGATGTGTTATAACGTTATAAGTAGATACATACGTCACTCTCATTTAAAAAATAAAAAATCTTTTAATTACGTTAAACACTGAATTTTCATGAATCAAAAAGATTAACGTAATTTTAATAAAGAAAATTTTATTACGTGTAAAATACCTATTTACAGGTTTACACATCCTTGTAATCACTTTTTAATTTTTGTTATGAATATATTTAATGCATAAATTTTATACGTTGTTACACATCATATGAGCATGATGATGAAATTCATATGAAAGCAAAATAAAAGAATAAAATTCAAATTAACTATAAGAATAAAATTAGGATTAAATTATTTTTATTATATTAAAAATATAATTTTAATTTTATAAATTCTTTTGAAAAAATAAATTACATTCAAAAATTTTGTACACATACATACATATGTATGTATATAGGTATTTAAATTTAAAATTTATATAAAAAAATAATATCTACTCGTATATGTACCTATATATGTGTACACATTTTCTTTTGTAAAAAGCCTACATAATTGCATCATCCAAATGAATAAAAAATTAAATATACTCACACACACACCAATGAAAAATTAAATGGCTCAAAAAAAAATTTTAAATTCATAGATAATACGCAAATAAAATCTATTTTGATAAACGTATACGTATACGTGCACATAAATATGTATATAAATGCGAAAAATAAAAAATTAAATTAAAATAATATGTTATGTATGTACATATTATATCGTTCGTATTATAAATAATTCAAATTTTTTTTTTTTTTTAAATTCTTATGAATTGTTTTTAAAAATTCAAATGATAAAAAAAAACATTCGTTTTTTTTTCATGTTTTAATTATTTGATGATTAAACTAAAGGTGATATGATAAATTGTTATATTAATTAAATATCACCCTCAGTGTACATAAGTACATATGTGTGTATGAAGGTATCAATTTATATATTAAAATAATTCATTTGTAAAACTACAACACAAAGTACAATTACCATACTTACAAAAATTGTATTTGAAATAAATTGAGAAATTTAATATAATACTAAAGAAATTAATTAATTTTCATTTTAATTAAATGAAATGTGTATGTACATATGTATATGCAAAGGATGCAAAGTAATGGAATGCAAACAAAATATGTACAATTTTTTTTTTGCTTTTTTGAAATTTTAAATAATTCAACATAACTTAAGAAGATCTTCAAGACTTCAAATAACATATCCTGTATTATATTACACTTACAGGATGTTTCATTATTATTTTCATTTAATTAAAATTCAAAAAGTACACTTCAAATAATTGGAAAATACCTATTATCATTGATATTATTACAAATTTTTTGTTTTTATTTTTTCTAATTATTATAGAAGATATACCCCTGTTAGAAGTTCCTCAAAAACGAATCACGTCGTCAATAGCTATCTAACATTTATATGTATGTATGTAGCTTATGGTACTATCATGTCAGAATCACCCTACATAAAAAAATTTGAATTTTCTTTTGGCATTATCTTTAAGTTTTTCAATTAAAATTTATCTTAAACTTTCATTTGTAGCTTTTTTTATAAGGAAAATATGTGTATATAAGCAGTCACATGTGTTCATTCTTAAAAATATCCTTTGCACAGAAAATAAAACACATTCAGGTAATGAAAATTACAATGAAATAAACATTGATAAATCACATGATAAATGTATGATAAAAGTTTTTAAATAAATTTATATACATGAATGATTTTAAAATTAAGAAAAAAAAATATCATAATTGAAAATTTGTTATATGGTTAAAAAAAACTTTTTACAAAATTTTCAAATATTTGGTTTTTAAATGGATAAATAAAATTGAAAATTGAATTAAAATTAAAACCAATCTAAGTAAATATTATTTACTTAATGGACATATGCATGTACACATTTTATTTTAGTATATATGTACATACATATGTCTGCTATTGTCTTGAAATAAAAAATTTAAAAACAATATCATTGCCGCACATGTATATACACATTTAAAATATTATTTCTTGAATAAACATTTATTTGGATTTTCCGTTTTATTGTATAATCAAATGTTTAATAAAATCGGAATTCATAATTGTTTTCTTTTATGAAATAACAAATTCTTCAATTATTAGTAATGAAAATAAGTTTATACATACATACATACATATGTATATACAAATATATTTGTGTTCATTTTATTTCCAAGCAATTTTGTAATAAATATTGAAATTAAATATTTTTCATAATGAACAATAATGAAAAAACAAAATACTACTAAATACCTAAAAGATATTAGACATGTGGCATGCATTTTTAAAAGAATATTTAGATTATATCTACGGATGTTTAAAAATCTTTCATGTTCATAACAGCATAAGATACATACATACGTATACACACGTGTGTTATCAACAAAATCTTTAGGAATTTTTTTTTTTTTTTTTTTTTTTGAATTTTTGAGAATATTTCCGTTTCTATTTTCCTTTTGGAAGTGTCCTTGATTTTATTTAACGCAAAACTTTGAATATCTCAAGATGGCATATTCTCCGATTTTTGTGAAATTTTCAAAAATTAAAAAAAAATTAAATAAATTTAAAAATTAAAAAACTTGTGAGAGAAATCTTTTGTTTTTACAATTAGTGCAAAATTTCCATACAAACATTCTACAAGATGACTCAAAACCAACCGTGTTCTTTCCATGAAAATTGATAATTATGAATATTGAGCGCTAATAACTTCGGACTTGTTCAGTCGATTTTAATGAAACAAATTTAATTGGAAAGATCTAAACCTCAGCTTCTAATTGCATTAAAAGTTAACAAAATACATATGATGGTTCAAAAGATATTATCCAAAATATGTTGTCATGCACTTCATTCGAAAATTTTCAATCTCCTATTATTTTCAAAATGAGTGAATTTAATGAAAGGTCTAAGGCGAAGTTTTTGTAGAAACACTGTTGGATTACCTCAAATTCAAAGGAAAATTTAATATAAATTTTTACATGACTATTCAAAATTTATGTATTAATAATTTAATTGTTAAATTTGCACACATGTAAGTAAGAGTACATCGAACTCAAGAAAAGAAATTGAATTAAAATTAAGAAGTCTAAAATTTTATTATTTATAATGTTTAATAGTCTACGTACGCATGATTCAAAACTTTTATCAATCGTTGTTTACTTTTGTATCTTTTCCTCTTTTATTTCGTTTATTAACAAAACAATTTGTCTTTTTATTACACATAATTCTCTATACATAGACTATACCTAAATCAATTTGTACATACATACATATGTGTGTATATACGCATAAACCCAAAGTCGAAGTATAACTATATACCTAAAAAATAAATTTCTTTTTACTTTCATAGCTAAGAATAAAAATGTATAATGATAAGATAAATAAAAATAGAATAATTTATTTTTTGTTTTCACCTTTTTATAAGAAAGTTTTGTTTTTTTTTTTTTTTTTTTATTAACCCAAAAATATATTTTTATGATTCCTCGTGGTTTTAAAATTTTTTTTTTTTTAGTAACTTATGAACCAAAATGTTTTAAACTTTTGAAATAAGTATATAGGCGAACGTACATAACGTAGAGGGTGTTTCGTAGCAATGTTAACTAAATTGTAGCAAATTGTAGGTTTTAACGGAGCTGAAGATGGAAAAGAAAATAAAGGTCAATCAAGTGTTGACTTTTGATAATTTTAAATTTTTGTCGTTATTTCTGAAATTAAAATTAGACTTTTTGAAGAAACTTTTCCTATATGAAAATACATGAGTAGACAAATCAAATACAATAATAATTATTACTTGACACCCTATATAATTCGTTTCAATTCAAGAACGTGTAATTTTTTCCTTTTGTTTTTACAAAATAGTTTAAAATCAAATAATTTTGCGTGGATGCACAACATGATTGTATATGTAAACTTTTTTATTTTTTGAATTTCTAATAAATAAAATGAAATGTTAAAAATTTGATCAACAAAATATTTTCTGTGCACCTACTATTGTTATAAATTTATTCATAAATTCATTTAATTTTTCTTATTTGAGACATAAAAAAAATATAACATAATAAAGTATCATATACACAATATACATAATCTATTTTTACAAATTTTATAAATTTTAGCGCCGAATATAATACATACTTATGTATACATTTCCATATGCATACATGTGTACGTTTATATAAATTTATGCAAATTGTATACATAATACAAACTAGATGATAATGGAATCATTTAAAATTTATAATATTCTAAATTTTTCCAATCAAATTTACATTGAAATATTTAATTTTATTTTGAATTAATTTTATTTGTTCGTTTTTGTGTATACACAGACGTGTAAATAGTTATTGTTTTTTTTTTCTTTCCTCATCTTATTTCATTTTATTTTGTTAGTTTTTTTTCGTTTGTTTAAAAAAAAAAACATTATTTCGAAGGCCGTACAACAACCTTTTATTTTTAATATTATGATTAAAAGAAAACAATAGCATCCGTAGATAAAAACGTGATCTGTTTAATATATCACACATATGTACATACATATATGTAAGTACATGTAGTACATTTTAGTTTTCTTGTCATATACTTATTGCCTATTTTCATATTTGTATACTTAGCACTGTAAACTTGAAATTACAAATTAAACTATACAACAGAGTATATTTCATACATCATATATGTAGGTATTATAAATATATAAGTTGTACTATTACATAAATTTTACATAATACAAATGGATCATTTTTATACTCTGTGCCCATTCATTTGTATACTCGAAAATGTTCCAATCCAAGTTGAGACTTTCCAAATTAAATTCGATATTTTACAAGAAGAATTCGTTTTTTTACAAATAAAATTCAACTCCTTAAAGCAAGAAATTCTATTTCTAAAAAAAGGAAAATCTATTTGTAAAAAGAAGAGTCCTTTATGAACTCAATATGAAAAATTTGTATATTTGTTTTTCAGGACACGCACTGAAAAAAAGTGGTGATTTGCTTGCCAGAGAACACGTGGAACTGAACTTCACATGACCAGAACTTAGATGAATATCAAGTCAGAAACTTACTGAGGAAACGTTTCGAATGCTGATGCTGAAAATTTTACATTAACGTACCTACTTTTTTTTTTTTCGCCCACTTCTTACTTTTTTTAAAAAAATTTTCCTGTTAAATACCATGACGAACAGGCATCAGGCAATGTAACTAAATGTGATTTCTCTGTTCATTTTCTTTGTTTTATTTCTTTACATTGTTTTGATTTTATCGATATTAATCGAACAATCAGATAAACGTGTAGTTTATTCACATATAAAACATTAATTAACTCATGATATAATAAATATTTTTCAACAATTTTCGTAAACATGTGCTAATATATCTAATAAAAACATCATTAATGATGTAATTATGTGATTGACATTATAAAGTATTTAGTATTTAGCATATACTCAATTGAATGACCATTTTACACCTACATCAATTAAGTTTTTAGACTGATTGACGCAAAGTGTGTGCTATAATCAACAATAATCTGCTTTTATTAGCTCATGTAAATTATACACTAGCTGATGTGAATGATTTTTAAAGCCCATAATATGTTGTATATTCATCGTACGTCAATAAATACATATAAATGTTGAGCATACATATTTTATTTTAGACACATGTAGGCATGCATACATAAGAGTGTGTACTCATCTACTACATATCTTTTTTTTTTCCAAATTTTACGTATGAATAAATGGAAAATTTTGTGAAAATTATATTTAATTGTTTTTCCATTGCATTTACATATACGTAACTGGATCGATAAGTCTTTCATTAAAATCCTGTAAATGTACTGCAATGTATTGCATATTTTTAAATATTTAATTAACTAATTAAAATCTAGATAAATATAGGATAAGTTTGCGTACATGCATACGTAATTGTTAAATGTAAAAATTATTATACACTTTACTACTACAATTTTTGAGTGGTAAATGCTCTAAATGATTGTTTTGCACAGAAAATAAAAAAAAATTGACTAACATTGTAATCAAATGTATTAGAGCACTTTTAAATAAAACAAGAAAATTAAATGACATATCCTGTAACCGATTTTTATTTTCTCCTTCACTTGTTCAAAATCCAGTGAAAATTGCCTAATTAACAATTGACTAATTAAACAAAAAAAAATTTTTTTTTAATTTCTTATACATATACATACATATATAATATATATCTACCTTCTTATTTTTTGTTTTTATTTAAAATGCTTTTTTTATATGTACATTACACATAAAGAAAAATTTAAAAAAAATGTCCAGATTAAAATTGCAATATGCAAAATTTTTGTATGCGCATTTAATTAATTGTTTACAGGTAATATGAGTAAAATTAAATAAAAATAATAATAAAAATAGCACACATAGGTACATAAGTACACATGAACATTGAACACATGTGCTTTGCCAATACTGCGAGTATTTATAGTACATTTTTTTTTTTTTATAAAGTATTACAATCAATTAGCAATAATTCTCATATGGCACAACAAATATTATTTTTTATTAATGTAGAAAAAAAAAAACAACAAAATAAAAATAAAAATCTGTTTTTGCAAATGCAAAAAAATAACAATTGTTTTTTTTTGAAAACAAAAGAAAATAAACAACTATACATACATACATTATACAAATGTTTACGTATGCATGTGTGCATTTGCATGAGTGTACATATATTGTCATTTGAAAATGTACATTAAAATGTGATGTCCTATTTAAATGTTTTAATTAAAAATATAAAAAAAAATAAAAAAATAATAAAAAAAATAGGAAACTTTATAATAAAAATATACCTAAATGAATACGTGAATTTGTACACGAATAATAACTAACAAAAAAAAAAAAAATTATATACCTAACATATTATTATGTATACGCAATTATTTATCTTTTTATTATTATTTTTTGTATATACATACATACAATATATAAAAACAAACAGTATCTAGAGTAGACATCACATATCTATAGATAGAAAATTTGTTCCACCAGGTTCCCAACATCATCTCATTTTTTTTTTACAGATAATAATAAGTATTGATATTATACAGTGTATTATGTATTTGTTTAATTAAAAGATTTCTTGTTTCATGTGGGGGGATACATACATGATTTTTATGAAATTTTCATAGTATAAAATTTAATTTATTTTTTTTTACATGCATACATTATAAGCGTTGATGTGTTTTTATTTAGATTGTCATTTGTAAATGTATGCGTTTTGTTTTTGTCAACATGAATACGAATACCTATTAAAAGATGCAATTGTTAATTTGCATTTCATTACATCATATACAGCACGTAAGCAATCGAAATGTGTAATACATTCAGTAGAGGAACATAATAGATTTCCTCGATTTTTTTAGGATTCGATACATACCAACATATGAACACATTTTCATTTAATTATAATATCTAATATATTTTTTTTAGACTTCCTCTTCAATAAAAACAATCAACAATAAAACCTCTAAGAAATTTCCTCAAATTATCGAATTAAATTTCCATTTTCAATACGTAGATACATACATACATAATGAATACAATTAATACCTATGCAATAATTAAAAAATAATAAATAATAAATTTATGTATGCATTAACAAAACAATGTTTGTAGCACGTGACATGTGAACAAATCAATAACAAAAAATAAATAATGCATACGTATACAAATAACATGAGTAATAGGTATTATAGATATGTAGGCACATGTATTAAACGAAGAATATATTTTATAATAAAAAAAATTATGCAAACAACAGAGAAAAAAAGGCATGTGGTTTGTTTAGAAAGCCTTCGTTTTAAAAATAAAATACATTTTCATAAGTACATTATTTTCTAATTTTTTTTTTTTTTTTCTTTTTTAGAAAGAATTTTTGATTACTTTAATTTAAATAAACAAATCAACAAATTATAAAAACAAAACACTACAAGATGTTAAGTATTAGCTTAAGTATTACATATTGGCGAATGATATGTAGTGTATACAAAGTATGTAGCAAAAACCGCTCTCCTCACCCTTTTTGTTTTTTTGTTTTTTTCAAAAACTATTAAAAGCTTTTTATTGTTATTTGTTTATTTTTATTTTTCTTCTTTTTTTTTCTTGTAAATTGTTGTTACTAAGCTAACCACAATATTACTTACACATTATAACTTCATAAATCATTAATTTTCCATAGATATATTGTTTATGCGTACAAACGTGCATATATATAAAATTTATTTATCATATACAATAACAAACGATCATAAATAAAATAGAAAAAACTTAATCATCATAAGCTTAAGTCGATTTTATTTGAATTTTATATCTTCATATTTTCTTGTTATGTTTTTATTTATTTTATTTTTTTTATTTTTTTTTGCGTCTTGAACGTACCCACACATAAGTATCTATATTTATTTGTGTGCCATATATGTATGTATGTATTAAAATTCTTAAGAAAAAAAGCTTTTCTAATTTTATAACGATAATAAAGTCTATATAAATGCCAAAAAAGCAACATCTTTATGTACACATGTTTGATTGTATACTCAATCCAATTGTATATATTTTTTTAAGTGTTCAATACATGCGCAAAAAAGAAAAAATATTATTCAAAATATTTTGTAGATACTTGTTTTTCCATTCATTTATAAAAGATGACTACATTTTAGTTCAGTAATTCAGTTTGATTTTAAATTTTGAACGGTTTAAATAAATGATCTTTAAATAAAAATAAGTAGAAAAAAAATATTATAAAGTAATTAGTCAAAATAATAAATTTTAAACCGAATTATTTTAAACGAGAAGAGTTATTGAAATTATTGAAGAGATAAAAAAAAAAGAGTTAATTAATTTTTAAAAAAATTTTAAGTGAATATAAAGTGAATTCATTTATTTATTAAAGTGAAAATAAAAACATTTTAATAAAAGAAAAAAAAACAAATTAAAATCGAATTAAATTTCGAATAATTTTTTACAAGTTAAAAAGAAAAATACATTTATAACTTTTTATCAAAAATGTCAGCATCACCAATGGCTAGACAAGTTTGCACTGGAGCACAAACAATACCAACAAGAAAAATTTTATTAACAGATCCATCCCAAATGCCAGATGTATATTCAACAACACCTGGAGGAACTTTATATTCTACAACACCTGGAGGTAATTATATCAATATACGCTAAATATCTATCTTACATTATGAATTATTAAATCTGCTATTAAAATTCCTTAGATAATTTTTTTTTTTTTAAATTGAAATTTTATAACGACTTTTTTTCAAAATTGTTTTGTGTATTTACTTGATATTACACATTAATTTTATTTGCACATGTAATAAAAATTTTTGAAATTTTTTCAATTTTTACAAAAAAAAAAAAAGAGAAACAAAATTTGAAATACACAAAAAAAAGAAGAAAACAAAATATAAAAAAAATTTAACAGTTTCCAATGTTTTTTAAAATATGTGCGTTAAAATTTCGTATAAACGGAAATTTTTACTTTTTTTTTTTTTTTTCTATATTAAAAATACTTACAAAACAACGAATAAAAATTTATGATGTATTTTTTAAACATATAGTCATGTGTGTTCTAATAGAGCATAAAAATATTGCGTAATTTATGTGTATGATTTATTGCTGTTCTCTTGTAATTGTTGTTGTTTTCGTGTACAAAATACAGAAAATTTGCAAATCAAAAAATGAGAGTAAAAAAATTAATTTATTCAAAATGAATGAAAAAAAATGAGAAAAATCACCAATTTTTGGGTGACTACTCTTTAAAAATATGGTATAGAGCTAAGTATTTTCTTTTTTTTTAAATGAAAATTCATTTTCCTAACTTATAAAAAAATTGTCATAGGTAATTCATAAACAAATTTTATTTTGTACTTTCTACAATAGTTCTATATTCTATAACGGTTAATTTGAATTCAAATTTTTGATTATTCATTTGTAAAAGCATTTATTTATTTATTTTTGTTTTAAATTCTGGATTGTTATATAAAAATCATTTTTAAATTTTTAATATCCAATTTCAAACCAGAATTTTTTATTTATGGCATTACATACAATTTGTATAAAATTTTAATATAACTTACATATGTATGTGGGTTGTTTATTTTGTGTTCGTTGCTTTTGAGTATATTTGAACACATGTACACATACATACATATGTACATGTGTTACAATTTTTCATTGTACACCTACATAATAAAAATTAAATTATAATTATTATTAGATATAAATTAAAAATTATTACCATATCGTTTTGTTTTCTATTTGAAATTAAAAAAAAAAAAAAAAATTATATTAAATATTTCAATAGAATTATTTCTATTTGTTCTTATTTATTTTAAACAATGTAGTTAAAATGTAATATTTATGATTGCATGAATAATCAATTGACCGTATCTAATCTACATATATATTATGCACAATAATGCATACGTATACGTAGTACATCGTCATCAGCATATGCATATAACAACAAACAATAATACGTAGTGTGTAAAAAGAAAAATAAATAGTAATAATTTTCAGACTAAACATTTTGTGCATATCATTATTAATATTATTACTATAGTAACGTATTCTGTGTAATTTGTGTTACGTGCTATTTACTAATTCATATTTATTGTTATTATTATTGTTATCATATTAAATGAATATAGAATGAAACAGTAATAACATTCATATAGTCTGGTACTCATGTGTACATATTATGAATACATGTTACACATACTCGTACAAATGCAATAAATAGTCCACCTACACACGATAATTTTGTAGATGCCCTGGATTTTCATTTTTCTTTTTTATACTTTTTTTAAGATATCAAGGTCTTTTGATAACATGAATACTCATATACTAATAAATGCATTCACGCGTTTACACACGTATTTATACGCAAATGGTTACGTACACAAATATTGTACGTGGATTTTTACATATTTTACTTCCTTAACATTATAATCGAAAAAATTAATTTTTTATTTAATTTTTCTTCTATTTTTTTTTTATTTATTTATTTATTTTTTTTTTTTTGATTATTAATATCTGCACGACGTATATGCAAATTCATAAAAAAAAAAAATTTCTTAATATCTTGTGGAAAAGGATTTTTCTCAAATTAAAAAAAAAAAAAAAAAACATTACGAATTTAGAATATTGGAAAATTTATTACATATTTTCTCAGAAAATTATAACGGAAGTTGAAAAACTTTCAAAAAATAAATGAAAAAATAAATTTATATAAATTATGTACATTATACGTAGTGTGTAGCATTGACATAGAACAGATAAAAAAAAACTTTTTGTCAAAAACAAAAATTATTGAAATACATACATAAATGAGAAATGAAAGTATGTAAAAAAATTATATTTTGACTGTGTACGAAATTGAAATGTTTCTTAGTTTTTCCTTTGAATTTCCTATTAAACACACTAAGGGAGAAATAAGGAAATCAATGGGAAAAGTAAGGAAATTTCGAATTTCACAAAAAATATTTATAAAAAAGTTAGAAGATTCGAGGATAATTTAAGAAAAATTTTGAAATTCGTATACAGCCTGTGTACACACGGATTTATATGTACATGTGTATATGTATCTATAAAAAAGTTACTTTTGATTAATAATAACATAATACAGTTTGAATGACATGATCTGGTATTAGAAATTAGAAATTATTATAAATATTACATTTATCTATATCATTATTATGTCATTTATGTAACTTTCTTTTATTATGATTTATTATTATATTTTTTATTCAAAATAAAGAAAAATACGTTAAAAAATATTAATGTATGTTTTTTATATGTATTTTGGCTTTGAGAGAAAAACACATGATAAACCTGTTACATACATTATTACGAACTCTGCTTTACAGAGTATACAGTACATGTTCATACACCCCAATACATACATACATTGTAAAGACATGAATTCAAACATGAAAAAAAAAAACGATAAATAATTTTATAATACATTTTGCGTTTTAAATTAAAAAAAAAAAAAAATTAAATAAATAAAATAGAAAACATTGAAAAAGCAAAGAAATGAAAAATGAATGAACTAAAAAAAAAAATACAACAGACATACATACATATGTATGTACATTGTATATACGTTCATTAAAGCTCTTTACATATCGCTTGTATTTAAATTTTATATTTTATTTTTTTTTATGCACTTACATCATAAATTTATTTACTACCACAAATACTAGATATTCTGATGTAAACTTAGAACATATCTAATGCCATAAAATTAATTTTAAAAAATCTACAAAAAATAAAGAAAAAAAATTACATTTAAATACGTAAACAAAACCAGAAAAAGAAAAACAAAAAAAAATAATTCAAAAAACAAAACATGTAATAATTTATTTACTCACATAAATATATTTGTTTTCAAGTTAGAACATTAGAATTTTGTTTACAATCTAATTTAAAACACGATATTCGTAAGAGAAAAAAAATATAAAAAATAAATAATAATATAAATATGCATTTGTGTATGAATATAAAAACAAACGTGATTAACGTGATAAAGAATTTTGAAAAATAAAAATAAATAAAATTGCATCGCATTTAAATGAAATGCATAAAAAAATTTAATTTTTTTTTTTTTATATAAACAAATGCATTTTGTTATTTTACAATGTTAATAGAGCGTTATGCAATATATTATATGTATATACTCATACATTGGTAGTGTACAATACACCTTTAAATGAATGTACAGAGTTGTAATACAATAAATGTAATTGTTTATTTTTAATTTCTTATTGTGGGAAAATTTTATACGCATGATACATACATATGTACATACATACAGTAGTTCGTATAAATATTCCCATATTCCCATATTATGTTATTTTTATTGCCAAAAATTCTACATACATACGTAAATGTTTTTCTTTTTCTTTCTGCTTGTTTTGTAATAAAAATTCCGAGAATATTATTAAGAAAAAAAAAATAAATTAATTAATTTAAAATAAAAACAATTTTTTCTTGTTTAATTCAAATTAAATACGGAAAATTATTACAACTCAAAACAAAAAAAAGAAAACACGAAAAAAAAGGAATTTAACACTTTGGTCTTGGGACATAACACACAAGTGTGTAACATATTTGAATTAATTGAGTGTAGGTCACATTTAGAAATGAATTTAAAAAAAGAAAAAAACGTGTCCTAGACATTATTTAAAAATGATAATACAGAAATGATTTTGATTAAATTTAAACGAAAAAAAAAAAAAATTAACGATGTCCACATACGAGTACATAATATGTATACTTACTGTATGTCATGCATCAGTGTTAATAATAACCGTTAACAATTTGATTAAATCGAAGACATGTGCAAATAAACATGAAACAAATTTATCTTATCTGTTATTATAATTCATCTGTTGATTGAAATATTTTATTCATTTAAATTTTTTTTCATTTTTTTATTTTAGGTACTCGTATTGTTTATGATAGATCATTTATGATAAATCTTAAAGGTTCACCACTAAGTCAAACACCACCAAAAAATATACCATTATGTTTAATGCGTGGATCACCTCGTAATACACCATTTACAAAAGGACCTTCACCAATATCAAGGTCACCACCAAAAGTTGATGATGGTCAAGAACAATTTCAAATGGAACTTTAATTTATTAATAAATAAAATTAAGAATAAAAGCCAAAATTATATTATTATGTACGAGACGTTTTTTTTTTTTTTTTAATTATGTAATAAGAATTTAGATTACTTTATAGTTTTAAGATTTAATAAGAAAAAAGAAAAAATAAAATAAATTTAAGAAAAAAAACAATAATAATTCTCCTAGTCATATAAGTTACACTGATTAAAAGGCTCTAAGCAAAATAATATAAACAAGAAAAATTTTTTTTTTTAAAAAATGATTTTTTTAAAGTAAATTCAATTCTAAAATTTTTGTTTTCTTAAAAATGTTGTTGTTATTATTGATAAAAAAAATTTAAACAAGTTTTCCTTGTCTCCGTTATTGTATTGTTTTCTTTTTTCTTTCATTTATTTTTGTAAAACAAGTCATATTGACTTCATTTAATTTTTGCCATATATTACTTAATTTTTAAAAAATAAAATTACAAAAACAAAATTAAACGAATTTAAGTTTTAGATAAATTTGAATTTTTTTTTTTCAAATATGAAATTAATAAAATGCTTTAAAATGTGATAATTCTATAAAGTAAATACAGGATAATTTAAAATTAATTGAAAAACAAAAATTGTATCGACATTAAACAAAAAAGTCAATAAAAATTATTTTTAAATTTAAATTGTTTTTAAATGAAATTCTTTCCAAATTTATTGAGATTGGAAAATTTTTGTATGAGTTATGTACAGTCTGAAATTTAAGTATGTATTAACAAAATTAAAAAACTAGTTTACAAATGTTGTAAATTCTGTATTATTTCAAAATTTATCAAAAAATTCTACACATTCTAAAAAACAAAATCAGTTGTCTTTAGATGAATTGGGAACATCATATACAGAGGATACAAGTAATCAAGAATTGTAGACTGTTCATTCCAAATTTTCTGAAATTAATTTACAAATACTCAAAATTTTAAATAATTTTATTTATTTTTTTATTTATTCAAATCTTTTATTAACGTAGTATTACAATTAAGATCATTTATTTCACTAACCTTTCTAATAAAGATTTTTCATCAAAAATACAATTTCTAATTAAATTTAAAAATAAACTAAAAGAAATTAATAATATTAAAAATATATTTTCATGTAATTATTATCAATTATCAAAAGAAATTTGACGTTTAACTTTCAATTTATTTAATTCAGATGATGATAATGATGCTGATGATGATGATGTATTTAGATTGTTATGTAATTTAAACTCAGATGATATATTATCAATAATATATGGACTTGTATTTTTCACAGTATTATTTTTACCAATCAAATTTTTTTGTGCTGATTTTCTTTGTTCGCAATCAACATTTTCACGTAATGCTATACCATATAAATTACTTTTTGATGTACTATTTTGTAATTTTGATTTTTTCAAATTATTATCATTTATTTGTAATTTCGAATTAATTGTATCACTTGAATTTATATTTTTACTTAATACACTATCTTGTGATATTTGACTTAAATCATCTGTTGATGATAATAATAATTGTGAATTTTGTGAATTATTTTGACTTAATAAATTAAATGAATCACATGAATTATCTGAGAATATTGCTGATGGAATTTTCTTTAAATTATTACGTATATTTTCATAGTCTTTTGATGATATATAACCAGATAATTTTTTTGATGCTAATAATTTCTTTTCATGTTCTAAACGATTTTTTCCATTTAAATAAATATCATCGGCAGAAATATTTAATACTGCAAGATGGACATATTTTTTTGATAATCTGTTTAAAAAAAAAGAAGATAAATACAAAATGAATAGTAAAATTAAATCATTCAAAGTCACTGAAAATTATTGATATTTACTTCAACATTGTGTCACTTGTACTAGTATTTTTAATATTTGAATAAAATTCAAGAAACAATCTCTTAACAGCTCTAGCTAATACAGACGCATATTGTTTAAATTTTGGGTGATCAACTCCAATATGCTTCGTTTGAAGTGCTTGTGATACCGCCCAAAGTAATTTCTATATATAAAAAAGAAAAAAAATCAATTAATTTTTTTTCCCTCTTACAAAATTATGTAGTTTAAAAGTATCATATTGATTTTATTTACCTTTTTATGACTTTCAGTTAATTGACCAGAACAAATTGTATCCGAATTTGCTCGTATTAATGTTTTATTTTTTAAGTTATTTAATAGAGCATTATTGGTATTATTACTGGTTCCAGCCCCGATACAAAAGCTTTGACTTTTAAATTTCAATGATCTTGGTGTTAAATTTTCAAAATCATTTCGAATCATTTTACTTGGATTACCAAATGAAATATTTTCATCATCGATATCGGAACGTTTTCTTTTCATTTCATTTTCAATATTAGATATTAATGATGAGGATGATGAATATATAGATTTCTCTGGTGAAAATAAAGCACGTTTTGATTTCTCTACACGATTTGCTATTTCTGGTTTAAATGTAACTGGTTTAGGAACAATTTTCGATGATTTCTTATCATCAGATGGACTTTGAAATAAGGCACGTTTCGAAGTTTCTCTTGATGGACCTGGCTTTGAATCATTCTCTTGAAGTCGTTTTTTCGTTGACGATGATGGTTTTTGAATATTTTTAGATTTTCCAGGAGTTCTGCGTTTTGGTGTTTTGATTTTAGATTTTCGACGGTTATCTGATTTTTTTGAACCAATTAATATTTGTCTTGAAGTAATATTTTGTGGAATTAGTTTTTGAAATGTCGATTGTAAGGTTGCAGACGAAAATGCAGCTCTACGTCTAGCTAAATGACTTAATCGACTCCCAGGTGATTGCATCATTGATTTTAATCTTTCACTGGTTCTTCTACAATTAGTTGGTAAAGGATGAAATGAGGAACTTGTCTCGGCACCTATATAACGTTCAGCAACCGACATACATAATAGCTCAATTTTTTCTGTCACAGTCGAAATATTATAACAAAGCCCATGACATTTTACATTTAATATTTCAGGCCATGAAATTTTCTCAATTTCTTCTAATGTATGACTTGGTCGAAATATACTTTTTAATGATTCTTTCTTCTCTTCTTCATTGTTTGAACTAATTGATGAATCAATTTCATTTAAATTTTTATGAAAATTCAATATGTTTTCTTTATTTTTTATAACAGAATTCATTAAATCAATTTGAGCTATTGTTACTGATGGTGGTGGTGGAATACCAGATAAGCAATCTTTTATACGATTCAATAATTCTGTATCAAATGAATTTCTAATTGCTCTTTTTTCATCATCAATATTATCCGTAATATATGATATTTCAATTTCAGATTTATTTCTATATACATTTATATCTTCATCATCACAATCAAATAAATCTGGTGATCTTTCATTTAAACCTTTTATATTAATTTTATAATTTTCTTTAAGAAGAATTTCTTTTGTTATATCATTATTTGATGTTTTAAATTTTTCTTCAATTGTTGATGATAAATTTTCTTCATCAATTAATAATCTACCAGGACTTGGTGAATTATCTAAATCACTTTCATCATTATTATCATTATTATTAAAATGATTATATTGTTTTATGAAATTTTCATTTGGAATTTTTTTTAAATTTGATTCTTGACTAGAATTAAATACATTTTGAATATTTTGTTTAAAATTTCTATTTTTTTCATTATGATTAAGTATATTTTCCATTCGTTCTAAATTTGTTTGATAATGACAAATTTCATTGGAATTTTCTTCTTTAAATGTTGATGGTTTTAATAAGTCTGATAATTTTGGTATTTTTTCATCAATTGAAATTTTACCTTCACATGAATTATTATCACATGTAGGTGACTAAAACAACAATAAATAAATAAAATAAATATAAAAAAAAAATAGAAATAATTTAGAAGAATAAAAAATAAGACATTTCTAAAATATAATTGTACTTACAGCACTACAAGATGATGGTTCAGATTCGTAGCTATAATTTAATTTCTTTTTGTGATACATCTTTAATTAAAAAGTTATAAAAGGAATAAAATTTTAATTCTAAATTTTCTTAAAAATTGAATTATTTAAAAAATCAAAATTTTTGCAGAAACAAAAAAATTATAAAATGTGAAATAATAAAAAGACAACGTGGTCTAATAGATGAATAAGTAGGTGGAAAATATCTACAATTTTACCACCTATTTATCACGAGTACATGTACACGTAGGTAGGTACTTGTTAAATTTGGCGCTCCAAATTTTTTAGATTAATGAATTTCGAATTAAAATAGAAAATATTTACACATTCGACATAATTTATTTTTTTTATTTTTTTTTAAAGCTTCTATTCTAAGTTGAATATTTATTTTATTTTTTGAAAACGGAAATAATCCGGAATATTTGTAATTTAATAATTCGACTAAGTTATATTTGATAAAATAAAAATTTTAAAAAATGAATAAAAGGCAAAAAAAAATACACACAATACTGAAAATTGCAAGGTGAGAATTGAACTTATTTAAAAAAAATAAAAAAACAAAAAAAAATTCTTTTGTGTTTTGAAATGTCAAAGAACTTGAAAAATGCAATGAAATCAACATTTTGGCGGTATGCATTTTTTTCTTTCTTTAAATGGAAATCAATTGTCCAATGTCCACATTATATATGAATATGTCCAAAAACTAGATTAAAATTACATCTTTTTTAAATAAATAAAAAATTTGCATTTAAGTGCATTAGAAAGCCTCAACTAAATTAATTCAAAATTTAAAAATGCTAATACGTAAATAAATCAAATATACACATACCTCATAAATTTATTTCAATAATTATTTAATTTCAAATTTTATATTTAAATAAGACAAAAATTATTTATAAAGTAGAAAATTTAAAAATTTCAATTGAAATATATTTTACAAAATATAAAAATTTAAAAAATACTTAAAAATGATAAAAGAAAAATGCTTTAAAAACAAACTACGTAGTCAAAAATCAACCAACTAACCCTCCTCCGTTCACTCACCTCCTCTTCTATTTCTATTAACAAAAACAAACAAAACAATTTT
Source organism: Anthrax anthrax (assembly GCA_963971155.1). Classification (NCBI taxonomy): domain Eukaryota; kingdom Metazoa; phylum Arthropoda; class Insecta; order Diptera; family Bombyliidae; genus Anthrax; species Anthrax anthrax. Next base: position 29,572,406 of record OZ020119.1, read on the forward strand.
CAAATTTCAAATTTTCAGTCAAACAACATCGAAATTCAACATGGTGGAATTATATCAACAAGGTGTGTTATTCAGGAATCAACCAAATCATTCCGCCATGTACTAATCTACGACAGTTGAGTAACACACCTTTGGAAAATTTTATTCGATGTTATTTCAATTCAACCCTTTCAACCCCCAATAAACGTAAAATAACAGCTGCTCCCAGTCATCATTGCCAGCAAATAATTTTATACTTAAAATTTTTTTAAAAATAAGATATGAATAAATTTTTATATTTTTGTAGTGTCTGGTCCATGTTCTAATTTAATCTGTCTGTGTGTCTACCTACAAGAAAAATAATCTTCTGTTCATCTGTAATTTTTTTAATTTTTAGTGGATTAAAATTAAGGTAAACTTTTCTTTTATTCATTACCAAAACAGTGTAGTTAAATTGAAATTACATTATTTTACAAAAATAAAATTTCATATTGATCGAATTTCTTAAATATTTAGAAATTTTCAACATGCCAGAAGTAGAACCAAGAAATCCTCTTACCAAATTTGTTAATGCAGTTACTAACATGATTGATGGTCCAGTAACATGGTTTAGAGGTAATATTCATTTTGTAAATTTTTTTTAAATTTAAAAAGAGAAGATCAATTCATAATTTGTCCAAAAACAGATTATTGATTTAAAACAGATTCCCATATAAAAATGTTACATAATATTATAACCTTTATTTTAGAATCAATTGTTGAACCAAATCATAAAAATTATCCATGGTATCATCAGCAATTTCGTCGTGTACCAACAATCGATGAATGTTATACAGATGATGTTGTTTGTAAATTTGAAGCTGATCAACAATTTCGTCGTGATCGTTTAGTTGAAAATGAGATTGTGTCAATATTACGACAACGTTTTGAAGATTGTGTATTATATGAAAGTCCAGATCATAAGGAGAAATGTAAAGATATTTATGCAACATATGAGAAGGCAGCTGAAAATTGGTTTATTAAATGTAAGATTAAGTCCTTAAAATGTTTTTCATTTTTTTAAAAAAAAATTTCGTATTTTTGTTTATTTAGATGGTGACTTGGGTGCTTATGGAAATGCAAAATCTGCGTATATGAAACAAAAACATCGTTTAATTTGGGAAAGACGTCATGGACCAGTTGGTTCTGGAATGAAAACCCCAGCCGAATAACTTAGACTTGTTCAAAATAAATTTTGTTTAGATTTTTAGGTAATCGTTTAATTGAAAGTAAAGTGAGAAGTGAAATAAAATGCAAATTGGTGTTTTTAATTGATAAAATTCAAATTTACAAAACATCAACTCTTGTAAGTCTTAAAAGGTTATATTTACGTCAGTTACAAGATTCTAAAGTGTTCTCACAAGAACGTTAAAAGTTTTGTTCTTAGAAACTATGCTTAACATATGTTAAGTAAAGGCTTATCCATAACACTTTTTTTAAATTTTAATTTCGTTTTAAGTTTGTTACTCTTATCATCAGCATTATTATTATTATTTATTCCTTTAGTTCCGAGAGGAATGATTGTCATATCATGTATACGACGTCTCATAGCACGATAATATTGCAGCACATGAGGATTTGCCCATACTTGTTTACTATCAAAATCTAATACACGTACGCTGTCTAAACTTTTTGCACGACTTAATGCTACATACGCTTGTCCAGCTTCAAATACTTTTGCTAACGACATTTCAACGCAATCTAATGTTAATCCTTGTGATTTATGTATAGAAAATGCCCAAGCTAATTTTAATGGTATCTGTTTGCGTGTTATTAGTGCACCAGATGGTGTTCTAATTATCCATTTTTCTGGCTTACATAGATATTCAATATTATTTTTAAATTTAACTACAGGTAAATTATTTGTATATTTACAAACAATACCACGTGCACCATTTACTAAACCAATAGCTACATTAATGTTCTTTAATAGCATCACTTGTGCACCAATTTTTAATATTAATTCATATGGAGCTTGAATTTGTTGATCTAATTGCTTTTTCATACTTGGATCACTGTCTTCAGCTTTAAATGTTTTCTTTTCACCAGATAAATTTTCTAATTTTGAGTCATTTATTGTATTTGCATCATTTGTATGAGAACATAATTGTGTTGCTAAAATTCCATTGATTTCAATATTTTGATTTGCAGTTTCCATTAAACGTTTTGTAATCTCCTCTGTAACATGTCCAATACGGATATGATTTAAAATTTTTATAAATTCTGGATCATTTTGACGATGAACTTTATTTAATTCACATACAATTTGTACACATTTTTCCCATGCTGGTGACTGGAAACAAAAACGTTTTTCATTAACAATTGTCTGTGGTTGTGATTGAAAATTATTTGTTGTATCTCTTTTTATAATCGGTGGTAATTGTAAGAAATCACCACATAATATTAATTGTATACCACCAAATGGTCGGTCATTTTTCCGTATATGACGAGCAACAGTTTCAATTTTTTCAAAATATTGTCCATCAACCATTGAAATTTCATCAACAATTAAACGTTTACACTTTCTCCAAATTTGTGCTGTAGCAGAACGTGATGCCATTTCAATACAACGTGATAAATTTGCATCACCACTGCCAATCCCAGCAAATGAATGTAATGTAACACCACCAATTAAACACGCTGCCACTCCTGTTGATGCTGTCACTATAGTACCTTCAGGCGGTAATGCTGATATAATTTTACGTAGTAGGAAGCTTTTTCCAGTACCAGCTGAACCAGTAAAAAATACATTCTTTCCGCTTAAACATGCTTGAAGAACTTGATTTTGTTCATCGTTTAATTTAAAATTCTCTTCATCAAACGTCGTCGAATCGGTTTCATATAATTTCTTTGCTGCTGTACTTTTTACTCTCTCCGCGTTGTCATTTATTTCAGAAAACTTACGTTTTTTGCTTTGTGATGGCGAAGGTGTCGTAGTTGATCCTTTTGATATACCACCAGAATTTCGTTTTGCCCGTAATACTTCAGTATTTGTAACAGGACTAATATTATCAAATTTACTTGGTTTACCTGATAATAACTGTGCTCTTAATTTTCTTTGACGTACATCATCATCGGAATCGTCATTATTCATTTTAATGAACATTATTTTAAGAAATGTAATTAATGTTGCTGGTGGTGCATTTGATATAAATAAAATACATTTTTCTGTATTAAAATTAATACTGGCTTTACCTTCAGACATAAATTTTTTATGAACTGTGAAATCTTTTAGTCTAAATTTAATTGGTTTCAATTTTTCTGGTGTAATTTCTATAAATACATCACGTACATCATTGCGTATAAGACGTAGTGTTGCAGTACGATGAGCTAATTTACGTCCTGTAGATCCAACAGCACTAGTCCTACAAAACGATTCATTAATAAAATTATCTGTCAATTTTTTTGGTTTTCTTCAATAAATAAATACAAACCATTGAATATTAACAGCACAAGTAACTACGGCATCATTAAAATCCATTTTAAATTATTTAATAAAATGCACCTTTTTTTCTTAATATTTTAAAAATATTGGACAACAAAATATTAAATCTACATCACTTAATTGAATTCGGATTTTTCTGCCGCCAAAAACTATTCACTCAGATCAGAAATCATAATCCAATAGGCAATAGTCCAACATTGAACATAACCAAGAAAGAATCTAATCCAGTGATGCCATTTGACAGTAATTAAAAGTAAAATTTTCAGTTTTCGGAAGGGGAATTTTAAAATCAAGTATTTTGAAATAGATGGTATACAGTATACATGAAAAATATTTTTTGGATGTTAAATTTTATTTATTCACTTTTATTTCATACATGATTCGACTCAAAATTAGGCACTTTCGATTATATTTTATAGTTTATATTATAAAATTTATTTTCATTTTTCCGGTTATTACAAGGCAAAAAAAAATTTCACATTTAAAATCTAGGATTTTTTTAAGTTTGTGTATTTGATTTGGTCTGTTTATTTTTTATGGAAAATATTCAGGGTAATTTTAAATTTCATTTTTTATTACTGAATCAAAGATGTCGCACATTAAATCCATTCTAATTCTGTTCCCAATTTCCCCGTTTTTCAAAAATAAAATTAGCATGTAAAAAATATTCGATAAGTTTAATTTTTCTTTTTTTAAACTTGATTCAGGAAGGTCCTTGGAATTAAAAACAGATAACGCAATTAAAAGATAAAGTGAAATTTCTGTAATAAATTTTATTTAAATTTGAATTTGAAAAAACCGTTGACTATTTAAATTTTATTTGTTTTGAATGAATGTAATTTTATTTTTGAGATGAATTCTGTGGATTGAAATTCATTGTTCATTACATTAAATTATTTGGTAGTATTGTGCCTCTGTATATACGTATATGTACATGCATTAATTCATATTATAAATACAAAATACATAGATATTAATATAAATATAAATTGTGTTGAATGTAAATATAAATTGCTTTTTAAGGTGAAGTTGAGTACATTATTGAGTCAAAATTATATTTTGAATTTTTTTTTGTGTGTTTGTTTCTGCACAATGCACTATAGTACATACAATCACTTTCCCTAGATGTATTTAATACTGATATTCATGGCATGCATGTACGGTGAAATGCATCTTTTTATTGTTCTTAAAATGAACGGAAACAGGAAGGAGGAAAAAATTAGGGAAAAACCGATAGGTATAATAATTGTGTTCATTTCTGAAGATTGATCCTTTTCGCAATAGAAACAAGAAGGAAATATAGAACATTAATCCTTAATAATTTTAGTTCTCTTTTTTTTTTGTTTTTTCTTTCGTTTTATAATTTTTTAAAAATTTCATTTTTCTGACAAGTTTGATGAATTTTAATTCAAATGATTTACATACATACATGTATGTATAAAAATAAATAAATATTTATTTTAAAAATCCGATTATGGATACAGATACAAAAATTTTCCCTTTCCTCAAATTGTACGTACTTATCACTTGCATTAGTTTGAAATGCATACAAGAACACCAGCAAATGATTTTTATATGCTTGCATATTAATTGCACAGTCTAATTAACAAATACATGTACATAAGCATGTTTGTGTTTATTTACTGTGAAATGCATCTACAAATGTGCCTTACATTTGGGTAGTCTTATTAAACTGAATTACATCTTAAGAAAAAAAAAAAAAATAATAAAAACCGAACGTATTAGGTAAAGAAAATATAATTATAGTAATATTTTCATTTTCTTTGTTTTATAAATTTTTTTCATAATTCATATCTCATTTATTATGCATAATTTACACCACTAAAATTTTGCAAAACCATGTAAAAAAAAAAAATTCAATTGACACGCAAATTTGTTTCTGAGCTACTTTTAATTTTCTTGACTAAACCTGCAGGAAAGAAAAATATCTGCACATATGCATATGTAGATATTGTACTTACTCCTACTTTTTATGCCCTCCCATCCCGCATATTGCATATTCAAAAATTCAAATTGAATAATTGATGATCAGTGATCGGAATTGTTATGAATATTTTTATTTTAACTTTTTTTTTTTTTTTGCAGAGAGTTTATAAAATAAAAGTTGTGTTCATTCGTAAACATTAAAAAAAAAAGGCTTTCACCCTTTTACACACAAAAATAAAATTCCTGTTTGTACTTACCGTACATTTTTTTTTTTTTTTCGGAAGATAAAAGAAAAGTGTTATTTAAGCAATAAACACGTAACTTATATTCATTTCATTTTATGTAAAACTTCAGTACGTGAATGAGTGCTGAGTTTTCATACATATATTACACACCATAAACGTTAGTTTTTGCAATCCAATTACTCTGCCGAAAAAGAAATGGATTTTATTACAAAAAGTAAAATATTTACATATTTAAAAATTTACATATACCAATTTATGTTTTTTTGCTCTGATGCAAATTACAATACAATATCACCGCTATCAATTGGATATCGGACTAGAATTTTGTCTTTAAAAAAACCCTAAAAACTTTTTTTTAAATCAATCAGAAATATTTTTCTTAAATGACTGTAATAATTTCTTTTCATTTTTTTTTTTTAGGATCTTTGGAAGGTTTTTTAATGGTGCTAAAAGATCTGACACACAATAATTTAAAAAAAAAAAATTCATGTTCATAGAAAGTATTTAACTTTTACAACATGCACTGTTGCACATAAATTTAATAAAATGAATTTTAAATTGAGATTTTATAATATAATTGCAATTTTGGTATTAAACAGTACCTTTTTCCTTACTGTTATAACAAAATATAGATTGTGATGTATAGATGTGACTTTGGGTTGATCACTCGTCCCAAAAAATCTACAAAATGCAAAAACTTGAAAAATAAAAAGAAAAGAACGAAGAATGATCTTTTCATGGTGCTCAATAATACTCGTGTATTATTTATAACGATATATATTATGATATGTACATGTATTACAGGTTGGTTTTATAAAAGCAACCAACAAGATCATATTCAGATTCAGTTGAATTTTGTATTTTGAACGAATATTTCGTGAGTTTTTATATCTACCTACCTACCTATCTCAAGGAATTTAAAGTTAATAAAAATAATAATAATAATTCTGAGTGTGTTATTTAAAAGTGTATTTACCTTTTATATTGCATACAAGAAAATTCAAAGACATTGAACATATCATGTATTTCTGTTACTGAAATAAAAATCGACTATGTGTATATGAAAACAGCAAGATAAAATTAAAAAGATAACAAATTCAAAAATATATTTTTGTTTTAATATTTAAATATTTACAACGATAATATAAAAGGCAAAGTCAGAAAAAAGACAAAAAAAAAAAAAATAAAATAAAAATAAAATAAAAAAAATAAAAATAAATAAATTGTGTTAAGAAAATTTGTTAATAGGTACAATCTGAAAATTTAAATTTCGTTACGAATTTAAATTCATTAAAATTTAAAAAAAAAAAAAAACAACTTACAATAACAACTAAAACAAAACAAGAGTGGATTATTAAACAATGTTTTCGGTATGTTTATAAAACGTTTCATATATTGTTATGATGGAATATTACGTTACACATATGCATTTCAGTGTATTTTTTATTCATAATTTAAAAATAAGGTGCATACATTATATAAATTTCTTGTATGAAAATGATTTAAATAAAATCATGCTCTTATGTGCAAGATAATACAAAATGAACAATCATAATGATACAAAAATCTACAGTATGTCCTGTTGTGTTTTTGAAAAGTGTTTTCCATTTAATATGCAATAATGCTTATGCATTGTAATCATACAATATATATTGTTATGAACATGTATGTTGGTGTGCATGTATGATGCATATGAATTTTTTGCTTTTTAAAATATGATTTATTTGACTTTATTATTCTTTGGTTTTTATAGTGGCCAAGATGTGTTTACTGTTTTATATATGTACTTTTCCCTTTTAGTTGCTTATTTTATTTTATTATTATTATTATTATTTTTTTTTTTTTGTTGCTTTCCTTTAAAAATCATCGTTAATACATATTTATCATGTAAAATATTTATGTATTTGATCAATACATTTTCTGGTCATTAATATCATGTTATATAACACGATTAAGTTCATATATATGACCAATTTATTATAATGTTATTTTTTGAATATGTTGTTGTTCTGTTATCAATTTATTCATGAATATCTAAGTACACAACTTGTTATTGTGACCATAGAAAAAAAAAATCTTCATGAATTATTTATTGAAATCTGTGACATATATTATTTAACATTTTGTATTTTCTTGTTCAATTTTTTTGTTATATCACTTACATATGTATGTGTATCTCCTAATAATATTGTATGAAAATTTAAATTTTGCGTATTATGCATAATTTCTAAGTTTTTTTTTTTTTCTTGAAAATAAAATAAAAATATTAATTTAAATCAAAAAGATAAATAAAAAACTTAAATAGAAAGGACCATTTATTGAAAAGATACTAAAATATAGATACACACAATCACATTTAATTTTCATTATTTTTTTTTTTAATTTTTTTTTTTTTTGCTTCGTGCTTTAAATAAAGTTTCTAATGCAATCAGTATCAAATGATCAAATAGTATAAATAAACATTTAGACAATAACAATATGAAAAAAAAATTTTTAGTCATGATCTAATGTGTTTTGTTTGATTTTGTTTTAATAATATATGCATTTTATCTTTACAATTTACATTGTATAGAACATAAATAAATAAGTGATTGATCATTTTTAAAAGGAACTGTGTTACATTTTTTATTCTTTATTTTATTTTATTATTTTTTTATTTTATTTTTTAATTTTTTTTTTTGTATGTACAAAGCATTGCATTCAAATTTCCGTATATAGATATTTTATGTGTTCGTGTTTAATTTAAAAGGTTAAAAAAAAACCCGTATAAATAATCATAAATATGTGATGAAGTGATAAATATGTATGCGATTTGTTACCATATATTTTTTTTTTTTAATATTATTTGTCCATTTCTGGGAATTGAGAATGTAGATCAGAATGAAATCAGATATTTAATTCTTACCATAAAAATTGTTAATATCTGTGTACAGAATTTTTCATACATTTTTTAAATTTTCCAAATTAAAAACAAATAAAAATCAAATTAATTCCATTTATAGGAAAATCTCCTAATTAGTAATTGAGTAACATGGTTTCACTGTCATATAAGAGCTTAGAATGTTTCTTATTGAAGTTAACTCAATTAATTTTTTTTTTTTCACACACATTACATTTATTAAAAAATTAAAAAAAAACATAATAATTTGTCGGCAATAAAATAATTTCCAAATTAGTGTAGAAACCATGTACATATATTTAATAGATATTTTATTTTTTAATAAAACGACTACAAATGTTCTCAAATCACACAATATAAGGCAACTTGTTCAAGGATAATTTAATAAAATTAAGAAAAAAAAAAACAAAAATAAATAAATTAAATGTTAATTACGAAAATTGAGAAAAAAAAATTAATAAATACATGAATCAGTAACACAGAAAAAAAATTAGGCGTATTGAGTAAATTGAACCGTTTAAAATTAAATTCACTCAGATATTCAAATTTTCTTCAGTATTACGTACATAAGTGCATATATGATTTTTATTTTGAAAAAAAAAATAAATAAATAAATAAATAAAAATAAATAAATAAATTTTTTATGTAATATGTAAAAAAAAAATAGGAATAATGTTTTAAAATTAACTACACAATTTATTAATTTCTTGTACATTCAGAAGTTTCCAAATAGTGCATACATAATTTAATGATGTGCTAATATTTTTCTAACTTTAAATTATAGTTACATTTTTTTTTCCTAGATGCACGATTTAAAAACATTAAAAAATCACAATGATAATTAAGTACTATGTGCTTTACAAATAATTTACCGTCTATGTAAATTTGATTACATCTACATGTTACATTTTATGTAAAAATTTGAATAACGATTTTGTCATAAATTCATTATTAAAAAAAATAAAAAAAATTAAAAAAATAAATGTAAATTTTTATATGAAGTGAATAACTAGAGTATAATGATTTAATTTTAATTACACGGTCATTTACAGTAATGTTTATGAGCAAGATATGCGTAAATATTAAACAGATTATGGCAGTGTAGTATAATATTTAGTCTCAATGGTACATTACTCACAAATTATGCCCTATAAAAAGGCAATAATTACCCTGACTTCATTTTAATTTATATTTAGATATTTAAATAAATTTTTAGAAAATTATGAAAAATAGTACTAGCAAAAACAAAAAAAAAACATTGTAGTGCATAATCATATGTGCATGAGATTTAATACATGTATCTTGTGTGTTAATATGAACGTGTATAATGATAGTTGCATATCAAAATTATGTTTTTATTTTAATTTTAGTTTCATCTGATTCGTGTAAATCAACATATTATGAGCTATTTAATATGTACAAAAGTTAGATAATAACGGATGCAAAATAAAATATTATGTGTGTCTATATACGAAATGTGTATTACATAATAATATAACGTGTTTACAATTTCTATTAATTTTATGAACTAATTCATGCACATATGCATCATGCGTATACAATACACATAATATGTACGTTACAAAATTTAACATTTGTAGAATGTACATAAATTAATTTTCTGTTAACTTTTATAAATATTTATTTTATCGTGAAAGCGAAATTATTTTATTCAAAAAAAAAAAAAAAAATTTTATAAAAGTAGTATTTATATGTATGTAGTACAGAAGAAAAACCCAAATAATAAATTGACTACATCAACTGAAAATGAGAATTATGTTATTTGTTACATTATCAGATTTCGTAACGTCTCTTTTGTCAATTCGAATTAAAACTTCATATACATATATAATATAATAAATCTTTTATAACGTGCTTGTAATCCCATTTAAATATAATAAATATGCAGTTTTTGAATTTATGTAATTTTTTTTTTTTTTTTTTTTTTGTCTCGAATCAAATGATTCAATTATTGCAGACAAAAAAGAAATTCGAGATGGAACAATATATAATAAAAAAAAAAATTAAAAAATAACTCTTTCAATCTACATGTAACACATTCTCTGCATTGTTATGAATAAATGAAACTTTATTTATAATGACAGTGAAAAGTACCCATTTTAATAAATTTAATTGATAATGAAAACAGAGAGACTTTCAAATGCGTGTATAACAAAAATAACAATTTGTTGATAGTTTTATAGATCATAAAATAATGTGAATAGTGAAATTTCCTTAAATGATCGATTTATTACATTCACATTGTACCTTGACTACATTTTATGATTAAAAATTTATTATCCATTTTTTTATATTTTTAAATTTACTCTGATAATGCTGATTGATTTACTTGTAAAATAACATTTTACAAATAGATAAATTTTTAATATGTACCTACATACGTGTACATTATAATAAATTTTAAAATTATTATCGTAAATAGACCGCCTCTTAAAAACATATAATGAATGAAAATTTGTCTTATATACTTATGTACTTTATGAAAAGAATTAATTACATCTTTTATTACATTTTTTACACGTACTTGAATAAGTACATTTACACATTTGTATGGTACATACACGTATATTTATGTATATACAAAATGTCGAGATGCAAAATTTTAATTTTCGTACATTTTAACTTCATGTATCTTTTTAATACCCGTTCGATCTATACTTAAATCTTATTATTTAGTGAGTATATAATTTTCAATATAAATTGGACATAGTATGAAAATGTATAAATATTTATTTATAACTGTACTATACCTCATTTTTATAGTATGGTCTTGTGTGTTTTAAATGGGTGTTTCTTCTCATTTATTCCATTCAATTTGGATTTGGATTTCAATTAAATTTGTCTTGTGCTCTTATTTCCTGATTGCCAATTTTTTGTATTTTGTACACAAATCACAAATAACACAATATTTTTATGCTCCCCAAGAACAAACATGACTATATGCTAAAAAAATGAACTATACATGTATACATATCGCATATAGGTATTATTTATTATTTTCTATAGAATTTGATAAAAAATGTTTCAGGAATTATAACGATGAAATGTGTATAAATCCAAACACAATACCATGTGTAATTTTCAAGGCATATAATAAACTATAATAAGATTAGAGATAGATCAAATAACACAATTTTTTCACTTTACATAATTTTGTAAAATATCCATATTGTGATTACAGTCTTATATTACATTGGATTTAAATACTAGTACTTTTTAACTTTTAATTTTTCTTCTTATTTTTATTTCATGACTTCTATTTTCTTATACATATTTATGATTATACCACTATTTATCTACTTGTTCAATGCAATATGTTAACATGTTAAAACACATATTAATGAAAAAAAAACAAACAAAATTTGTAATATACACAATTGCTTTATAAGCATTGAAATTATTGTTACATTAGCCTTTAATCTATTTATTTATAGTTAATTAAGACATTGAAATCTTTTTAATCTTCAATGCATAATTTAAATTTAAACCTACAACAAATTTTTTGCTTGACTGAATTTTCAATTTAAGTCTTTTATTTGCATTTTAAACAATCATTTAAAACTGCATCAAAATGTAATGTGTCTATGTGCATGTGTGTATTTGTATCTATGCTTACGGAAAAAAAAGAGTTTTTTTTTCTTGATTCATACTTTTCTGAAAAAAAAAAAAAAAAAATTTTTTTTTTTCCAAATATAATGAAAAAAAGGAGAAGGTAATGTATAATAACGTACTATAATACGACGTGTTATTAGTATAATAATATATAATGGGTATCAAATAAGTATAATATACACGATACTTTAATAAAATCAACAATGTTAAACAAAAATAAAAATCTAATAAAAATATAAATTGAGTCCATTATTTAATATTAGCACCCATAACAAAACGTTTAAGTTCAATTATACGATCACTTTACATTCACATAAAGGAGTAAGTGTTTCCAACGTAAATGTGTTGTTTACGCCGTTTCTTTGAAAATAATCAGTTACAAATATACGTATAGCCTCAACCTCAAAAATATGTCATATACAGATATAATATGGTTAATAAGTTTTCCTATTTTTTAAAATTTAATTGAATTTTATTCAATTTAAAATTACGTGTAACAGAAAAAAATCGACCATTTAGTTATTTTTTTTTAAATTAAATTTTTCTATATTATACGAATATGTGTACCTTGTACGTCTAATTAAAAACGATAGAAATAATAGGACGTAAGTATGTCTATTTTTGTTTAAGAAAAATTGAATTGTATTCTGTGATAGCCTGATAGGTAATGGTGAACTAAATTAAAAAACCAAAACACCTTTATCGTTATAAAAACTTCATTCACCATCAAATTTGTAAGATCTAAAGATTTTATCGTTTACTCTGATATACAAGTACATAATAACGTACAAAATATGTGTATTCGCGTCGATTCAGTTATATGTGTTATTGTTGTTGTCCAATGGTCCAGTAGTCTTTATATAGGTTTTCATCCTTCTTCTTATACCCCAGTAAAGAGTTTCTTTACAGGTCGACCTATTTTTGTAACTCATTTTGCCAAGTTGTTATTTAATACACACTTGTTACCAGGGGACACCACGTGGAGGCGAGTTACTTTGTCCCCCGATTCAGTTATATGTAGATATTAAATTTGAATCAAAATATGTATTGTCTAAAATTAAGAATAAAATAATTAGTAAGACATATACACATGTACATACGGACCGGACCGTTTATTTTGAAAGCGGTTAAGTCCATTTTTTTTAAAAAGTTGTTAAATCTCGTAATTTACTTATAAGTAATTTAGCGTTCCTTTAAATATCTTTAAAAAATAAAAGAGTGAACTTACACCTCTTTCAAAATAAACGGTCCATATTTTGCATTGAAATAATGAATTCATTTTGTGTCAATTACCACATATTGATATGTGTATGTACTCCTAATTAATTTTTTAATTAAGAATCAGATAAAATATTGTAACATATTTATGTTACCTCATTTTTCCTTTTTTATTTATTTTTAAATTGATATCGTATTTGTACGTAGTAAAATAATTTGTATCTTTTTATCTAATTTCATGAATAAAAAAGATTATTTGTTTATTTCGAAGGACACGTAGATATGAACAAGTTGACTGCAAATAACATATGCACATACATACTTATGTATGATGACTGTAAGAATGTACACATGTTTTCTTGTAAAAAATAAATACAAATGTAATAGCATTTCATGCAAAAAAAGCATTAATTAAAATATTTTCATACCATGAGAGATAAGAATTATCTTTGACATACGTGTAAAATTTTATCTTAATTTTTTTGTAGGAACAACGGCGATGTTCAGTGTACATACAAAAATTTTTGATTACTCGTAAACGGAAAATGTAATAAAATAAAAGGAAAAATAAATAAATATGAATTTTTACGTTGAAAGAAAAAAATCTTTTTCAACACACCCATTAAGAAGAATCATTGAGTCTTGCATTAATTGAAGAAAAATTTAAATTTAGACTACATTATTGTAATTTACTTTTTAATTTATTTGTCACCTAATTACGAATTTGTGTTATATTTACAAATTTGAATTTTTAACGGTTAAACATATTCAATACAAAAATCATCATTATGCAATCAATTGAATACAGATACTTGCTGATACTTGTTACTTAATTTAAAAAAAAAAAATTAATACACAAAATTCAAGTAACATTTTTTTCGTAACGTATTAATGCACCAATGAATTTCTTCGCGTATTTGAAACAAATAAATCTATACAAATATGCATTATTTTTGTACACAATGTGTACACTTCAATTGTATACAAATTTACACACAATATACTGATATATTTAAGTGAATTTCAATTATACATGATAATCGTGAAATTAATATAATTTAACAATTTTATGTGTAATTGTGAAATGTATTAAACAAATTCATACTCATTTGTATGTAATTTTAAAAATTTTGCTTCTTTTGTTTTTTAAAACAAGAATTGTAAACGATTTTACAAGTTCATGCTTTATAAACTTTTTTTTATTACATAATGCAAATTTGATCGTGTATTTGATAGCCTTATAGTTTATACACACTAATTAAAATTCACAATTTATTTTCGTACTTTCCAATTTACCGTTTTTTTTCTGTTTATTTTAATTTTAAAAAGAAATTGCAAAGATAAAATGCAGAATTGCAGGATAATTTTTTGTTTTCTTTTTGTTTTTAAATAAGTAGATGAATATGGAATTCAATAAAATAATTTATTAAGTTAATATCTATTATAAATTCAAGATTTCAAATCTGTATTTTTGCTATATTACTTCTATGGTTTATTTTTTTAACATAGTCAAGTTTATTCCTATGGAGCATAAAATTTTTGGGTGATTTATGTTACTCCCTTGTGACTGTTGTCGTTTTTTTTTTTTTTTATAAGATACATAAAACTGGCAATCAGAATAAAAAACAAAATATATTTATTCAAATTGAACGAAAAAGAATGAGAAGCATCATCCAGTTAAAACACACATGACCATATGCTTTAAGAATGAAGTATAATTCTTATTTTTATAAATATTTTATATGATCTTATAAAAAATAAAAATTCACAGAACAGGATTTAACCTGTATATCTATAATATTTATTTTTATCTTCTTTTAATAAATGAATTTTGTATATTTTTTCAATATTTGCCCTATCACGTTTTAATTTAATACTATACATTCTATTCGTTGTATATAAAATTGAATGCATCAATGATTGAGATGAGTTTCTATATGTAGAAAATTATAATTTAAAAATTAAAAATAGGTATTTATTTATCATCGGTATTTGATATAACTTTGTAAATTATAAAAGCAACCCATTAATCTAATGATATAGCAAATATCAATACATGAACATAAAAAAAGTAAAAGTTCAAATTTAATTTTCTCAACCCAATTTTCAGTTTATTTGTATGTACATACTCGTACATAGTAAAAAAACAGAGGTATAATTGCAATCTATAACAATTGTACGTACATGTGTATGTAGACAGTGCAAAAAACTCAACCTTGAAAAGAATATGTTAGTAATGAGATAAGAAAAGAAAATTAATATGTAGAAAAAGTAAACACAATTACTTCATTCAAACATTCATACTGTCTGTAAATATATAGCCACCACGATCAGAGTGCAAAATATTATATTTATTACTTATGTGCTTAAAAGGAAAACGATCTTGAACACGTTTTGATAATTAATTTTTATGTTAATAATTTTTTTCGTTCCAATAGAATATATCGTATTTATTTTATGTTTAAAAAAAAAAATGCAGTAAATTTTTAATCTATTAATTAAATAATTTAAAAAAAAGAAGAAAAAGTCATTAACAATTTCATGCAATGAATGCTTGAGAGATTAGAAAAATTTTATAAGGAAAAGTTGATAAAATTAGAAAATAAAAAATAAATAGAAGAAATTACTTACATTAACGATTTTTTCAAAATAAAATTTTACCGATAAATAATTTTAATTATTTTTTTAAATGTTTATTAGCATCAAAGATTTTAACACTTTGTTATAATGAGAAATCCGTTTTTTGTGATACCTACAATTTAATACCTCTTGATACTGTTGTACATGCAGTCTGCAAGTTCATTGTATAAATTATTTGTGAAATTTAAAAATGATTTATTGCATTATTTTTTTACATAGAGAAATAGCCAATATTCAAATTTTCAATGGATCTCAAATTAGTGTACAATCCATGATCGTCATGTGATCATATTATTGAGTACAACTTTTAAATATTTTTTACTGCATGTTTACTGCAAATTAATCATAAAATTGAATATCATATCGAAATATATCTATGAAAATTTGAATTTAAAAAAAAAAAAAAAAATCCAAAATTGAAAATTTGTTTACGAAAATTTTATAACTTTATCGGGCATTATAACTATATCAGAATGTGATCAAAAATCAAATATTTACCATTTTAAATCTAAAAAGCTGAATTCTTATTCTGCAATCCGACCTATGATATCAGCATGTATAGGCATAATTTTTGTATAAAAATCTCCTAAAAAGACCTGATCGAATTTTGTTTATAGATTATAACCGTCGTTATTTCTTTTTTTTACATTAACGATAAATTTCATTTTACACAATATGTATAAAATTTAAATTTATCATGACTCGAATTATACTATACATATGTATATAAAATTAACATAATCACTATAAAGGCACCAATTAAAAGCAAAATTTTTTTTCTTTTTCAAAAATGTTTATCAATTTTTATAGTCTAAAATCTATGTCACAATAAAGACAAAAAAAAAAAAAAGAAATGATATTACAAATTTAACAGTTTAATTTAAAATCTATAACTAAACTAAATGAAATAAAACAGGAAAAAAATATACTTACAAAGAGAGTAATTAGTGATTTTTTTTTTCGCGTAATGTACACAGTATCTATATATGTGCGTACACATGAAATATTATTACCATGTGCGTGTGTTTAGTTGAATATACAGCATATATGGGTGAACAAACTCTTGTATTTAACTTTTATTTTTTAATTTTCGTTTTCCTACCTTTCAAAATAAATTTTTTTTCAGAAAAATTACTGGTAGCACACTAATAACTATCAAGGTGTATAAAGATTGAATGTATACATACCTATATCATATACATGTTACATATTGCTCGGAAATTAAATTTAATACTGGACATTGGACATTTTAACGATTACGTATAAATGTGAATGGACATTATTTATAAAATTACATTTATCATGAAATAAAAATAGAATATTTTATAATAACATAAAATCCAGTTCGATGGGTTTTACATATATGATAACCTCCGTTAAATTAAAATTTAAGAAGACATTTGCAATATGCTTCTGCTATTTTGTACCATGAGACTTTTATACGATTTTCATCGGACACCATCCAATTTAAACGCATACGATATTCCACATACCTTCTTACCTACAAAATTGCATGGAAATCATATAAAAGTCTCATGATATAAATTAGTAGAATAGGTGCTTATACACCTAGATATTTAATAAATTATATTTCGATAGGTATGTCACAAATCAATTTAGTTTTTTATAAATGGAATGCACTCTAAAACGTACAAACGAAGTTATTTTGAAAAAAAAAAAAAAAAAAAAAAATTAAAAATAAAGAAATTTTCCTTTTTAAAAAGGAAAGGATAAATATAGAAAAAATAAACAAATAAAAAATGTTTTTTTTTTTTTTTTTTTAAACTATAAAGAGAAAAGTTAATAAATCTTTTTTAAATTTAGTCTGCAATCTTGTAGCAATTATATTAACCGCCAATCATTATTTATCTACTTACGTATGTTCGTATGTACATGCATGTACATATGAAAATTCCTCCATAGACGTAATGCATAATCACTTGTGTGATATTTTATTATGCTGTTATATTTTTATTTAAACTCTTGTAACCTACATTTATTATTATTTTACACACTCAATAAAATACGCACATTTGATTATTTAATCTTCAAGTTTTCAACAATAAAAACAAAAAAAAAAATTATATTTATATGTATGAGGACTAACTTATATTGGACGGTCATTTTACGTTAATAATAAAGTGGACCACAAGTGGACATTTATTTCTTTAAAATATGACTTGATTCGATTTTCACTTTTTTTTTCCTTTGATGTATGTGATTGCAAGTTGATATAGGAATAGGTACATAATACAATAATTATCAGAAAAAGAAAATTGTTCAATATTTTGTCTAACGTCTTGTCTAGTCTTGATACATGCATATAGTATGTAACGCATTTGCAATTAATTTACAAAATGAAAAAAAAAAAAATATTTATATACAAATGCAAACTTTTCTCATAAAATTTTTCTTATATAGTCCAGTTTAAGTTTTTTTTTTTTTTGATATTACGAAGTCGCGTAATGTCGTAATGAATTGCTATGAGCTCTAGTTATAACAGATTATCATATAATCCGCCTGCAATTCATACATATATGTATGCACGTATGTTTAGGAATAGACATTGTAACAACTTTGATGTTTAATTATAACCGTGAGTCCAGTAAGAAAAAACGTAAAGTAAATCCTTTCTTATATCTATGTACGAGTATATTATCAATTTCAATATATATGAAAGTAATATCAAAATGATCAATAATGTGAATGATACATTTAATGTGATCCAATATTATTTACTCAGTCACCTTCTATTTTATATTCAATAAACCTCAACCCGTATAGATCTGTTTATATAAAAATATTGAACGTTAAAAATCATTTTAGAAATTATTGAGCGACATACACTGTATGATTTTTGTTTTTTAAAATGTTTGTTAAATATGCCATAAAGGATTATTTACTTCATTACTGTTTAAAATAAATTATTTTAATGATCACCTTTATAAGCGCTTGTGCATTTATTGATTTTGCAAAATTATTTGGTCTTTTTATTTTTCTTTGAAAGAGAAAGTTACAAGAGCCGATACGTAGCTATACATATTCTGTGGTTATACAAAGTTCGATTTAAATTAAATTTAAAGTTTTTTCACAGATGACCTACGGTCAATTTCATTAAGTATGTACTTACATATGTATGTTTTTATTTAAGTAAATTCAATTATGATTTTTTTTATATTTATTTGTATGCACCTTTCCGTTAAAATCAATACCTAAATTTGTCGTTAAATCAATATACGTAGATACCTGAAAATTATATACATAGACGTTAATTTCAATTTAATTTTATGTTATTTTTCATGTCATAAAAAATGTTCTAATATAGCAAAAATAATTTTTTTTTTTCATTTTTTTTTTAGATAATATGTCGACCAATTTTATTATTATTAACATTCATTCAAATCGAATTGGTGCTAAGCAGTATTAGTCATAGTGGTGCTAATGGGGGTTATGTTTATGAGCCACCACGAATAAAAACATTACAAATCACAAATATCTCACCAAATAAAATATTATCAACAACATTAGATACAATTAATGATATTGAAACATCGATATCAAAACAAGCCACAGTCATACCATATACTTTTAATTTGAATAATTTCAATTTAGATGCTGCTATACCAACATTATCGCATAATTTTTTAACAGATAACGACGATACGTATATAGCCGATGGCAGATTATTGAAACAATATGAAGTTATGGAACATATACCTGGTGATTATATACCAGATGATTTATTAAATAAAGCACCATTATTATTAGGTAGTCTATTAGCGAAATTCAGTCGAATAAGTCCAAGTTTATTACCATCACAACAACAGCAATCATCATCACCATTTCTTAATATTCAACCAGTTACAAGAAATCATGGACCAGTTGCACTTGGTTCTGGTGCATTAGGTTACATTCGATTACCAAACGGTGGAGTTTATTTAGGTTCTGGATCATTAGGATATATAAGTGGACCAGAAAGAATTCGTGAAATTAATGATGCTCGTATGAGACGAATTATACAACCATCCCCAGTATTATTTGGTACAACACATTTGAATAAATAAAATAGATAGAACAAATGAAAATTCAATTTTTTAACAGAATAATTTAAATTAATATTAAATTAATATGTACTTTTTCTTTGTAATAATTGAAATGTATTTATTGTAAATTTTTATTTTTATTTTTTTTCTTTCTTAAATTAAATTATACATACATATGTACTATACGTATGCCTTTAAATGCTTAAGTATTTTGTAAGAAATAAATTTTTTTTTTTTTTTAAATAGAGTAATGATTTATTTTATTTTGGAACACCTATTTGCCATTTCTCAAATAATGATATAAATAAATGAAAAACAGAAGACTTCTATGTAAAAAAAAATTAATAAATAAAATATAAACTCAATTCAAAAAAAAAAAGGATTAAAAAAAAGACAAATACAATTATATAAGGTACATCAATGACGTTTATTGATCTTTTAATTTTATTTATAATTGTTTTATTCTTCTAATAATAAAATTATTTTAGGTATGTTCACTTTTATTATATTTACTTTATTTTTACAATATACAGGATTTTATTTTTCGTTATTTAAGAAAAAAAATATTGAAAAATATGTTTAATTATCCCTGTCAATGTTTGTATAATTCATATAAAAAATTCAAACAAAATATAAAGAATAATTTGACTAAAATAAAATTAGTTATCATAAATTAAAAAGTTAAATAAAAAAATTTCAATACTTTTTCCATTTATACGTAATCATAAAAAGATACTGTAAGGCATTAATATTGATTTTCATTTTCTTTTTTATTTTAAAATTTATTTATTGCTTAGATTTTATGCCACATACATTTTATCATACTTTATATAAAAAATATTCTGTTAAAATACATATGTATAAATTACTTTTCATATTATTATTGTTTTCATATTGTAAATTTTTTTTTTTTAAATCTATTTAACTAATTATTTAACGCACTTTTCAATTAATTTAACTGATAAGGTCGAAAAATACTAGATGTTTGTTTTATTGATGAAATTTAAACGTAAAAATTCATATAAATATTATTTTATATTTTATAAATTTATTATTCGTTTTATTATGAAAAATAAAGGGGGCAAAAAACAATCATATATTGAGATATGAAAAGTATAATTGTACCACCTTAAATAAAATTTTTTTAAAAAAATACATAAATCATCTAAACCCAACAAATTTGGCATATATCATTTCTTAATTACTACCATAATTAAATCATTCTATTATTTTTATTTCAAATAAAGAATTTGTGTAATTATGCATTTATTTAATTTTTATTTATTGTTTTATTGCTTTATGATAAATGTTGTATAGAAAATTACATTACTTACTAATTATAAATGATTGGTAGTTAAATATTTTTTTCTGGTACAATCCCATTTTAGAATTTTTCCCTCTTCTATCATTTTTTTTTATATTTTTACTCACATTTATTTTTAACTGTGATCATAATTTGGTTCGTTTGATGAATAAGATATAATGCACTAACAAAAACAGCATTGGCTCTGTAAAAAAAAAACAAAAAGAGAGAAGCTCATTTGACTTTTATATCTTTTTTTTTTTTTTTTTTTGAATTGAAAAATTAAAATTAAACTTACTGTCCCTCTTTAAAATATTCTTTTAATGTTGTACTAAATTTTTTAGAATATTTAACAAATTCTTTTTTACGTTGTTCGACTGCTTGTTTACCAGATGAACCAGGAATGAATCCAACAACTTCATTAACGGCATCTAATAATTTTTTAATGGCACTAGCTATCTCTCTAAATAAGAAATATAAATGAAAAATGAATTATACACTTTTTTTTTCGAAATATTTAATTTTACTTTATGGTTTCCAAAAATGTTTTTCTATCAGTTATTTCATCTGGTATTCGACTTAAAATTCTTTTCAATGATGCTGATTTTTTATTTAATTCTTGGAATGCATCTTCAGTACGGCTTAAACGATATTCTACAACTATAAGAACAGTTCATAAATTATCTTTTCAAAATAATAATTTAAAAAAATCGCAATTCTTCTTATAACACTTACGTTCAACATCAGTTACAGATCCTTGTAATCGTAATATTGCCTCATTTAAATTTACATTTAATTCTCCTTTACGTATAATTCCCATTACCAAGTCATATGAAAGACCAGGATGTGTCTGTTCAGCTTTAGATAATGCAGCACGTAATGTTTGTGAAGCAACTACATCACGTCGTTCAAGCTAATTGTTCAATATTTAAAAAAAAAAAAACATAGTGAAATGTAATTATTTTGAAAGTCTTTAAAATACTCACTTGTGATAAAATAGGACGTAGCAATATTGGAAGAACTAAAGAAGCAATTGGAGTCTCATCGCCCATTGTCATTTCGTGATATTATTTTTGCACAAAGATTTATTTTTTATTTTTTAAATTAAAGTCTTTCACACAAATCTCAAACAAATGCAAGAAAAAAATTTTTCTGGCTTCACAAAAGAAATATATTTTTGCCACCTAGACTTATCAGAAGTTTTATTAAAAATTTAATCAAATTTTCCGAAAAATATAAATTCTCCTATAGTAAACAAGAAAATCTCACTGACTGTGTAGGTAGGGTAGATACTAGACTGAAACTTAATTTGTCTGTCAATTCACAATTGTCAAGTCAATTGATTTTCTTTTTATGAGTTATCATTAGTTGTTCACATTCAATTCATGTTGATTTAGAAAAATAAATTATAGTAAATTTTATCAACTGGTACACCTTCGATTGGTTTCGTTTTGGTTTCATTTTGTTTTGACTTTGACAACCAAGAAATTTTTTGTTACTTGAAGTGAAGTGAATGTGAGTTGAATGTGAGTATTTATTTAGGAATTTTTTGAAATGAATGAATATTAAATAGTGTAAATTGTTGAAATTGTGTAATGTGTTTTAATTAATTTTAAATAAGTTTTTTTTTTTTTTTTTCAAAAAATAGTTCTTACAAATTTAAAAAAGCATAATTTATTGGAATTCGAATTTAAATTTAAAGCTTATCTGAATCCAGAAATTTTTCGAAAATATGTACGTATTTTTTAATAGAAGAAATTGCATATAAGTATAGAGTAATCGTGGTTATGTTCTGAATTTTCTGCGTAAAATTTAATAATTTCAATTGGTTTTTGAAATTTCATTTCAGGCGTGAATTTTATAAACCTGGTGTTGATGATGAATATGATTCTGACAGTGATGAACCTATTGATATTGACATTTTATTAGATGAAACAGCTCTCGCCGATATGGAACTTGCTGCAGCACTATCTTCTGATGAAGGAGGACCATATATTGAAAATAATGGTGACAACGATGATAACGATGATGATTGGACACCATCAGGAAATGATACAAGTGATTCAGAAGAAGGTGCCACAGGCGGTAATGCACGTTCAACAGCAATACGATCAAATCAAAATCCTGGAACAAGTACACAAAATAACACAAACACCAATAGTACATTAGATGAATACGATGATGAAGAAGATGAAACAGTTCGTGCAATAATAGCAGCAATCAAGAAACCACGTACACATCCACCAGAAATAAAAGTTGATGATTTTGTTACAGATATTTCATTTCATCCAGAAAAAGATTTAATTGCATTAGCATTGATAACTGGTGACGTTTTATTATATGAATATGCAAATGATGAAAATAAATTATTGAAAACATTGGAAATTCATACAAAATCATGTCGTGATGTTGAATGGAGTGAAAATGGAATGAATTTATTAACTGCATCAAAAGACAGATCGATTATGATAACAGACATTGAAACAGAGAAATTAAAAAATTTTTATGATGATGCACATGATGCAGCTATTTATAAATTGTATGTAATTGATGAAAATCTTTTTGCAACAGGTTTGTATTAAATTGCTATGAGTAAAGTTATGAATTGTGAAATTAATAAAATCTTATTCCTGTGTTAGGTGATGATTCGGGTACAGTTAAATTGTGGGATGTACGAACAAAAGATGCTATATTTTCATTGAAAGAAGTCGAAGATTATATTTCACAAATGCTGACAAATGATGCAAAAAAATTGTTACTGGTAACAAGCGGCGATGGATATTTAACAACTATAAATATTGGAGCCAGAAAATTGTATGTACAATCAGAACCGTATGAAGAAGAATTAACATGTATGGGATTATATCGTAATGATTCGAAATTAGTTGTTGGTACATCAAAAGGTCGATTGTACACATATAACTGGGGTGAATTCGGTTATCATTGTGATATGTTTCCTGGTATTAAAAGTTCAATTAGTTATATGCTACCGTTAACCGATCGAATTGGTTGTGCTGCTGGTGAAGAAGGTATAATACGTGCAGCACATATAGCACCATTTCGTAATTTGGGTATCGTTGGACAACATAATTTACCTGTTGAAGCAATGGACATCAATAATTCTGGTGAATTTATTGCGTCGAGTTCACATAATAATGATGTACGCTTTTGGAATATCAAATATTTTGAAGATTTCGGCGATATTAAGTATAATGACAAACATAATGCACTCAAAGAAAGATCACATAATTTACCATCATCAAAATATTCAAATGCATCAGATTTTTTTTCCGATCTAGCTAATGATCCTACTGAATAAAATTAATTAAAAATTTTTTTTTCCAACGTAAAAACAGTGAATTTTGTTTTTTTTTTTTTTTTTTTATGAATGAAAAATGTTGATACAAGTATGTAATTTATTTTGTTTTTGAATAAACACAATTTTGAAATAACGTTAAAAATTGATAATTTTTCGAAGTGTAAGGATTTTATTTATTAGTTCAAAAATGCAACATTTTAAAACTTTTCAAATTTACCTATTTTAAACTTTTTATTTACCTATAAAACTTTATCATGGCTTTTCATGTGACTATATAAACCTGGTCCTTGCTTAAAACTTTTACCACAAATATTACAAGTATATTGTGCGATATCTGAATGAATTTTCATATGTGATCTCAATGATTTCTGTCGAGAAAATTTTGAACCACATAAGTGACAAGAAAAAGGTTTTTCACCTGTATGTACCACGTAATGGTCCCTTAACAATTGTTTTGAAAAAAATGTTTTCTCGCATTGATCGCATTTAAATGGTTTAACACCAGAATGACGTTTAATATGAAAATTTAATTTAGACGTTGAGCTGAAACATTTACCACATTCAAAACAAAGATATGATTTTTCTCCTGTATGAATTCTTTCGTGGAATAAATTTTCAGTCTTAGTATAAAATGTTTTCTCACAAAATCTGCATTGGTATTTTTTATTGCCAAGATGTCTTTGAATATGTTGTGTTAAATTTGATTTAAGTAAAAATTTAGCATTACACATTTCACATTTATGTGGTTTTATGCCTTGATGTATGCGTTCATGCACAACTCTGTTATGATCAGATCGAAAGCCCTTTCCACAAGTACTGCATTTGAATGGTTTTTCACCGGTGTGAATACGTTCATGTTCAATTCGTTCACATACTTTCCTACAGCGTTTTCCACAAAATTTGCATGTATACCGATCAACTTCTTTTGTTTCTACGAAATTATCTTCAACTGTTTCATTGTTGGAATAATCGCTATCATTATCATTTAATTTTTCGTAGTTATGTTCAAGTTTAAATCTTTCATTCATATTCAGAGATTTTTTCTCCTTAAAGTTTGAATTTTTTTCATTTATTTTTTTATTAGGGGTATCACGGGAAAATTCATTTTTTTCGGAATTTATATTACTTTCCTTTGTTCCTTTTATTTCTTCTCTATTAAAATGAAAAGGATGTACAAGCTTTAAATGTCTTCGTAATGAGTCTCTCCAAACATATTTTTTGTCACAATAATTACATGAAAATAATTGATGCGAATCAATATCAGATTTATTTGCTACTACTTTTTTATATTTTGCAACATTTTTGTCTAAGTTTTTTCTACTTTCTAGATTATTTTCGTCTAAAGACAAATTTCTATCTTCAGATACAGAATTCGAAGTATCCTCTTGAATTGAGTTTGTTGGTATATCATTTTCTGTATTTAAATTAACGCAATCTGTCAATTCTTCCGACAAAATAAGAGGTTCTATTTCAATATAACAGGTACTTTCTATATTGTAGTCATTTCTGACTTCTAGAGGATCAAAGTCCACGTCATTTTTAATTTTTAATTCACAATTATTAACATGGATTACGAATTCTTCTATATTTGTGAAAAAAGATTTTTCACATAGCATACATACAAATTTAAAATTTTCAGTCCCATTCATGTAAATCTCACCACATCTTGTATATGCATTTCTAATATCCTCGATATCTGAAATCATTTGAGTAGTGAACATTTCAAAACCACTTCAAGTAGCATAGTGAATCATATAAAACCATAAAATCACTAATTACCTTGTGGTCCTTGTGTATTTTGTACGTAACATTCGGCATAATTTTCGTGTACGTTATTTTTTTTATAACTTATTAAAGACTCTTTTTCCAATCCAGAAAAATTTGAACTCATTTTATCTGGATCTTTTTATTTTAATTTTATTTATCAATTTTCGATTGATTATTTTTGTTTTGTTTATGTTTACTTAACAGAATGTTCAATAAATGTCAAAATGAATCTTCTGTTCTATTTCTACAAAATGTTTGTTTCACTTTCACATTTTATTGTAGATTGTGTAACGAAATAATTTGACGAAATGACAACTGGTGCTGTTTGCTGTCCGACCTGTAAGACCAAAATTCTTGTTATGATTGTACCAGCTGAGTGGTATAGTACATAATAACAAAATACTGGACTGATTCCTGCGTGAAGTATAGTTTGGTACAGTGTACAGTACAAACGAAATGCTTTTGCTTATCAGAATCAGCTGATTTTTGTATTTAGTTTTGTTGTCACAATATATTGTATGTTTTTTTTTCATGCCGATTACCGACAAAAGTATGTCAAAAATACACGTGAAAATTAAAAACTAGTGCATTGCGGTAATTTTGAAGAGTTCTTTTTTTTCTGTATTTTGTCATTGTCATTAAATTTTATTGAAAATTCATTATTATGTGATCAAAAAAGAAAAATTATTAAAAGTAAAAAAGAAAAGCTTTTTCCAAATCATATATTCAAAAATGGCACAGTTTAAAGTGGAAAAATAAAACTTCATTGTTTTCAAAATGATTGGAATTTATCTTATCTATCGACGGAATTATTTATGTCTAAAAAGCGTATTGTAAGCGAAATACTAGTAATCGATACTATTAATAAAAAATACAAATTTTAAAATACACATAGTACCGGTAGAATTAAAAAATCAAATATAAATGCATGTAAGACTGCAGTCATAAGCAGATACCGTGTGTACTACAAACTTAAAATAACAATGCTATTATATGATAAAAAAAATCGAACAGGATTTATTGTATCATTAGTAATTGGTTGCATCATAATATTTTGTATATGGCCAAGCCGTTTTGCAAAACATTATAAATATATTGCTAAGGACCAAATCTATGATGTAATAGTATCTGGAATAACAAGTAACATATCTGAACAAAGACTTGATGAATGTGAATATTTGGATATAATTGAAGAGAATCAATACTTTTATACGGATGTATATAAAACACAAATATTTAATAGTGAAGAAATTCGTGTTGGTGGTGAATATTATCCAGATGAATGCCGTCCAAAATTTAGTAGTGCTATTATAATACCATATCGACAACGTGAACAACAATTAAATAAATTTTTAATTTATATGCATAATTATTTACGTAAACAACGTATACATTATCGGATATTTTTAATTGAACAATATGATCGTAAACCATTTAATCGAGCAAAATTATTTAATATTGGTTCAATAATAGCAGCTGAATATGAATTTCCATGTTTAATATTACATGATGTTGATTTAATGCCATTAAATTTAGGGCATTTATATGCATGTACACAATTACCACGTCATATGTGTTCGAGTTTAGATGAATTTCGTTTTAATTTACCATATTTAGGATTATTTGGTGGTGCTGTTGCTATACAAACACAACAATATCGTTTTATAAATGGTATGTCAAATATGTTTCAAGGATGGGGTGGTGAAGATGATGATTTTTATGGTAGATTAGAATCAAAAAATATAAATATATGTCGATTTGAACCAAATTATAGCCAATATACAATGTTAAAACATGCCAAAGAGATACCAAATGCTGATCGTATGGTATTTCTACGGAATGGACCATTACGTTATCATTCAGATGGTTTAAATTCATTAATTTATATACAAAAAGGTTTAAAATTACACAGTCTATTTACACATGTATTAATTGAAACATAGCTTAAAATAGAATTCTGATAATAATAAATAATTGCTTTCAATTAGATATTTCTTTGTAGCTAATTGAGAAAAAAAAACTTAAAAATTTGCCTTGGAAAAATGAGTATAATAATAGTAATAGGACTGGAATAGATTAAACCTCTAGGCGATGAGAAAGATTTTAAGTGTTCAACGATAAAATAATCTTTTACTTATTTATTTAACTTTTAAATTACGCATTGCGATAGGGAAATTCATTTCATTAGTATTTATTTCTATATAATAACCGTTTTAGGTAAAAATAGAAGTATTAAATTATTATAACGATTAAAATAAATATCTTTAAATGAAGTATATATATATATATCCAAAGGCCTTATTAGAAAAGAAAATAAATTAAAATTAGATAATAAATGATGTAGTATAATTTTTAAATTTTTTTTAAATTAAAAAAATAAAATAAAAGTACATAGGTACATGAAAATGTACGATATATACGTGTCGTTATTATATATAAGAAAAAACAAAAAAATAAATAAATCAATAAAATGAAAAAAATGAGATTTATTCAATTATGATTAAAAAAATAAATTTTTTGTAGAAAAAAAAAATTGTATTTTGTTTGAATTATAGTAAATAAATTTTAAAAATGAGATTAATAAAATATTAAATATAATTAAAATTTAATGAAAAGATAATTAATGTATTTTATTTTATGTGTATATTTTAGATATTTTTGTTCCTTTAATTTTTATTAATTTATTCAAAGTTAGAAGTTAATTAAATAAACGCTTATAAAATTCTTTACAAGATTTTGAATTAATTTTAAAATAAAAATATGATTTTTGTTGTTTTATTAAAATTCAATTTTAGGGCAAAACATTTATTTAATGAATTCAAAATATTTTTAGAATGAATAAAATTTTCTAGAAAAGTTTTAAAAAAATTCTATCTGAAAATTGAGTTTTTAAATATATTTTTGTAATTTCATAAAATTAATTAAATTAAATCTATATTGTGTATAATTAGAACATATACAAGTACATATACAACCTAACAAAACCTTTTTTGTTTTTGTTTTTTGAAAACAATCTCATAAAAATTACAAATTTTCCTTTTACAAATATCTTTAATTCATGATCATTTGATCATATCTATTGTTCCAATCTATTGTATAAATTTCATATAATAAAAATTTTATTTTATTTTTATTATTTTTTTTTTCTTCACTTGGTAGAAGAAAATATGAAATAAAAATGAAAAATCAGTTGTAATAAATTGATTGGCACCTAAAGCCTGACAATTTGATAGCAACATCAACAGTTATTATTTGACTTCATTTTTTTTTTCCTTTAATTTTTATTTATTGTATTATATTCTTCCATAGAATACAATCATATAATCATACGTTTGATCTATTAATATTTATATATCATGCCAGCGGTAAAATGATATCACTTATCAGTATTCCGTGAGTATTTATTTGAAAATACTCGATACGTATTTACACATGTACGGTTTATTTTCACGTACATAATATGGTATTGTTATCAATACTCATGGTGTACCCATTGAAAATATATATACCTGGTTTTCTGTTGATTTTCTGCACTCCCATTTTATTGGTATTTGTCACTCAGTCATTTTGTCATCAAAATCAAAACAAAAATATACATATACATATGTACTATATGTATATTGATCGAAATTGATAAGATAAAATGTGCGATATATTTCATGAATATGTAGAGAGACAAAAATCAAAAATTCATATTTTCATATTACATGCACATGTATACATATAATATACATGAATTGATATTAAATGAACTTTTTTGAATGATACTTTCAATGTAATAACGTATGTCTATGATATATGCCGTATACATACGTGTTTTTATATTGTAATTGTAAATATAAACACATAAGTTTAAGTTTTTCATCATTTTAGTATAGTATGTATCTGTTTTATTTGTTGTTTTGTATAACATTAACCGTTTTTTTTTCCATTATATAACTTTTTTAATATTTGAAATAAAAGAAAATATGTATATATACATATGTGCTTAATATAAGTGATATTAAAAACAAAAAAATAAAGGAAGAAAAATCATAAATGTGAACATCTCGTATAGAGCAAAAGTTCAATGTTCATTAAAGAAAAGGAAATGACCCTTTCTGTCTTCATACTTACCACGCTAAGCATATTCATACATACATATGTATGTATGTACTTAACTGAAAAAAATAGATACACATAAATAAATGTAATAATCTTTTGTATCACATTAAGATAAAATAGAATCAACAGAACTTAACAAAGTTTGCATTAAAAACAAAAAAACAAAAAATTGTATCTGCTATGAATTTCAATTTTCATATTTTGTTGCCTTTTGATCATGAAAAACAAAAGAGAAAATAAATAAATAAAATTCGAATATTTTTAAAATTCTAAAATATTCGTCAATAACTTTTATCAGTATAAATCGAAAAGAAGAAATTTATTAAACTGAATATTATTATTCGTTATATATCTTCTAGATATAACGTATGTACATATGTACGTTGAATACCTCTAATATTTTCTATATACCAAGATATGTAGATTAAAATAAATTGAAAAAAGATGAAAACAAGACAAAAGTAATTTTCTCTTGACTAAAAAGACAAAATTGCAATAAAATGAAAAAAAATACAACAACAAGAAAAATGAAATACAGAAAATGCATTTTT
The DNA here is from genome assembly GCA_963971155.1 of Anthrax anthrax. NCBI lineage: Eukaryota > Metazoa > Arthropoda > Insecta > Diptera > Bombyliidae > Anthrax > Anthrax anthrax. The sequence goes on from OZ020119.1 coordinate 29,603,538, forward strand.
TATCCTTTTATATTTTTACGAATTTATGAATTTCCGTTTGCAATTTTTAACACTATACGATATTTCTTTTTCTTTGCATTATTCATCGATAATACACGTATATACATAATATTCTCCTTTTATAATTCGTATATATGCATGTAAAGATAAAAAAAAAACAAAAACAGAAATACAAAAAAAGTTACATTTTTATTTTTTTTTTTTTTTGTAAATAAATTTAGCTTTTGAACATAATCCAAAAGTGTACAGTTTACCTGTATATGAAAAGTGCATGGTAGATATGTGTGAATTTTAAATCAAAAAATTTTTGTATTTATGAAAATTTATGCATTGAAACAAAAAAACAAAAAGAAAAAAAAAATTATGTTTGTCTGTTACAATATTCTGTTTTTCAATGATGATAAAAAAAAAAACAGCAAAAGGGAAGTACTTATATAACTTTTGCTATGTGTGATGATAATAAATTTAGAATTTTATTTTAATACATTATATTATACATGCATGTACACGATAATATTATTTTCATATTTTCATTTTTACTGATTTATTAAATTACATATACGTTAAATTTTTTGAATTATTTCAAATATGAAAAATGATTGATAATTTTGAAATAATTACAAAATTCTTTTGCAAATTTTCTTTTTTCCATTTGAAAATTTCAAATTCAAATTTAAAATTTAAACTAACATACATATGCTTATAGGTATGTTGTAAATTTTTAATGTGTACATGGATATATCATGCGGTCTGGAACAGTACTTTGACGAAAAATACTTGTATACATTTTTATTATAAATAACGTGTATTTGCTGTACTTACTTTTTCAGATTACAAATTTTATGATTTTTTATAGCTTTTCATCCTGATAAAATAATAAGAGTTTTAATCCTTGAATAGAATCAACTAAAATCAGTTTTATTGATAAATCGAAAAAATAATCTGTGTTTTTAATAAAAACGTTACGCAAATTATCCTTTTTTCAACTACAGATCTGAATCGATCACACGAACACTATCCAATGAATTTACGTAAGTGTCGGTACTTATTTTTTCAGTGTACATATGAGCTCATACAAATATGCTTTCAATCACATATATTTTAAAAATTTATTGATACTATAGATTTTTTTTTTTTTTTTATAGTATTCATTAAGCAGTTAAATTTATATTGACCGAACAATAAAAATAGACACAAAAAGTAAAAATTAACGAAAATTTATATTTTTTAGTTTATCAAGTTACGTTTTTATTTTATAACATTTTTACGTTCATATTTTTATGAAGATACGGACATATACCGTTACAATTTATTATTTGTGGTCAAGAATTATTATTTGATGTTGTGGAATAAATTGAAGGGCGCCATGAACAATTATGTTATATGTGTAGAATGTTAAAATTGTTTACTTACGGAATATACGTATACGTTTGTAAAATATCGAAGTAATTGTAATAAAATTTCTTTTTTTTTTTTTTTTACTATTGCAATAGCAACATAAAAAATACACTATATTTCATAAAAAAAGGACATCAAGAAGAAAACTTTTCACCAAAATTTCTCCATGTAAAAAGTTTTTATTCTATTTTCTTTTAGGTACATACATATTTCTCCTTTTTCGATTTATCTGAATGAATTTCTCATAAACATAGCAATAATAACATTTGAAATACTTGAGAATTAAATCATTTTCAGTAAAAGGACACATAACATACGTACATATATGAATATATAAAATTCAAATGTATGTATATAGCAAATATTTTTAAAGTGATCAAATTAAATTTTATTTTTGTCTAAAATTATCATAATCAAATTTGTATACACACATTGACCATATATTGTGAAAATTTACAATTAATTTTCTCATATATTTAATTTTTGTATGTGTGTGTGTGTGTAATAATTTGTTTTTTTTTTAAATGTACAATGGACATTGTAGTCAGTCAAACTTATTTTATTATTCAACTTTTTAAATTTAAAAAAAGGGGGAAAAAAATTCGTTATTTTTCTTTTTAACTGATGTATACAATATATACATATTTAAATTAACTTAAGTTTTGTTAATAAAAACAAGGAAAATGAGTTGAATGAGTAAAAAAAATATCCTTAATAAAAATTACCGTATTTTTATTTATTATTGTGTAGTTTTTTTCTTTTTAATTTCCTTGTCCCTTTTTTGCCACAAATAAAAAACATTGTATACGTACCGTACTACTTGTTTATCATTTATAATATCAGAATGTAATTTTTTTTTTTTTGTTTTTGTATTTATTTTTTAAATAGAAAAATCTGTTTACACTTGTTGCTTTTGTTTTTTCTTCATTTTTTATTTTTTTGTTTTCGTTTTCATTTTTGAATTATTATTTTTTGCCGTTTTTAATGGAAAATATAAAAGAACTGACTGAAAATTACATTACTCGGGTTATATGAATATTAAAAAGTTCCACATGATGAATAGAAAAACACTTTTTTTTCTTCTTTTCATTCTCTCTTTTAATTTTCATTCATAATAAGCTTATATGTACGTTAGAATAGAAATGAAATAATATTGCTATATAGTAAAAAGTAGACTCACACGTATATATAACGCATTCTTGTACATTTTGAATTGAGTTAATGAAAACACAAATTTTAAAATCCTTAAGTGTATTCTAGCATCAGTATATATTGTTTGTAGATAACACTTAAAAAATCGTTTAAATTATTTGCATGTATACAAAACATTTTTGCTTATATGCAATTTCATTCATGTGTATATGAATTTGCATAAATAAAACCTCTAATGCTTACAACATGTAGCGGATAAATATTTTGAAAAGGAATGTCTGATATAAAAAGGTAATTAAATTAAAACAAAAGGGCTTATTAATATGCATTAAAAGCTGAGTTAGGTATTTGCAAATTTTTTTGTTTGAAAGAGTGACCTGAAATTTTGTCCCTTTTTGGGATCCTCATGAATTTGATTCAAAAGTGGTCTAAATGGTAGCTTATGACGATATCATTTAAATTTTCATTTTTGAACTATGAATTTATTATTTGATCTATTCAGACGAAAAATAGATATTTTTTGGGTCACTCTTTGCTATAAAAAATGAAACACTATATTTAGGTTTTTAAATAAGATTTTTTTTTTTCAATATTTTATCTAATCCTAATACATAAAAATGAAACTAATGTACATACGTATAGCTTGTAAAGTAAATAATATGTTTGATAAAACCTATTTTTGTTTTTAAGCCATAAAAGTAATTTAAATGGTTATAATTACATTATGTGTATGAGTGCAATATCCTGTCATTTTCATTCGTTCTATTATATAATAGTGTCTTTGTTCATGTAAACTAAGTATGTATTTGTATTATGTATGTGTTAGTTTATTTTTCCTATGTTTGTAAAGAGGATAAACTAAAATAGCAACGCAGTTATTGTGGTAAAAAAAATGTAATTTTTCTGCACAATTGAATTTCCACGTATATATACTGTACATATGGATACATATTATGACGTGGAAGCCTAATTTTGTGTTATGCTTTATAAAATCGTCCTAATTTTATATTCATAAAGTTCTTTGATAACATGAAATAAAATCAACGTTTGTGTTTTTAAAACTCTTTGATATGCTATAAACAATAGATATATGAGAGAAGGATCTGCTTTAATTATTTAAGCTACATATTCATGTTTGCAATATTATTTTATAGTAAATTAAACATATAATTAAATATATATTATAATTTTAACTTATTAAATGTGAATATTAGCTTTTCTTATATATAAAAACAAAATTTAGAGGCTACAGAAATTTTTGAAAATATTTTGTCTTTTTGAATAACCTTTAACCCTTAACCACCTGCTTTAATCTATATACCTAATACCTTTCGTAAAAGTAAATGACGAATTATCATGTACAATTCATACTCATTGCCACATAAAAATACATCAAAATATTCTTTATGTTAACGTTAGTCATTAAAATAATTTTCAAAGTAAATTAATTTTAAATTCGTTTTTAAATCTTAAAATATTTCTTTAACAAGATATAAATGTTGATGAAAAGCTTTCAATTATTCCAAGAATTTATGCGTACAGCTTACGAAGAACATGCTTATTCCATATACGCGCGTATTAACTTAATATGACTCGCGGTATATGCATTTCAAATGTACGGGTACATACATAAACATATTATATTTCACAAAATACGTGTACATATGTATTTTATTTAAGCATCCTTAAGTCGGTTAAACTTTTATATTTTATCTTAAATTGCAATAAAAAAGGGATAAAAGAAGATCCGTATACGTCCATATAGTCCGTGCAAATACTACAGGTATAATTTTCTGTACATACATATACATAAATATTCCATAAATCCACAAGAATAAGATAAGACAGTGTTGTGGCATCTGAGGAAAAGTTAAAATAAGTTTTTGTTTTTTAATGTAAAGAAAAAATTGGATAATTAAAACGTTAAAACCTTTTTTTTTTTGGTATGAATGCAGAGTGGCACGTATACTGGCTCTTTCGTTTATGCATAATACATATTCTATGAAATTCTCTAAAATAAAAATTAAGACACAAAATAGAGTGTCGTTGCTGGTTATAATAAATCTGCTGTGATACTGATATGTACAACCCTTATCTATTTTTTCTTTACCACCTTGATTCTTGTTTACAGAAGTTTCTATTTTAACCCAAAATAAAAGTAAAAAAAAAGGAAATTATTTTTGTATGTACATCAGTTATTTTCTATGGTACGCATAAATAACGCATATATTACACATAAAATTGAAGATTTGTACGCAACATAAAATCGTTTGAATGTACATACAAAATAATACAATATGTTTGTATATTATCGTACATATTAAATTTAAATGAAAAAATTTTTGTTACTGTTTTTTATATTCTTTAAAAATTATTATGAAATAATATGTAGAATATTTTGAATTTTGTTGTTTTTGTTTTTGCTGTTTTTAACAAGAATTAATTTTTTTTTTTTATTTCAACATACATGTGTACTTGTAATATTTCTTAAAGTAATTACACATTTAAATGTCTAAGTATATACATACATATATAGGTATAATAAAATATAATGTTAGAGGTGGATTGGGTTAAGCTGGTTAAGTCCTGTAAAATGCCAGCAGTATACTAAAAATGAAAATAAATTTTTGATTCATAAAAAAAAGTAATGTATTCAGTACTATTTGTATGTCGGAGAGAATTTTCAATTCTACAAAATGTAGTCAAATTTTCATTTTAATACTAGCTATTATCCTTTATGATAGAAAATGATCTAAATAAAATTTTTATTTGCTTAAAATATTTAAATTATGAATTTTGATGCATGTTTTGATGAATATTTTATAAAAACAAAAACTTAAGAAAGATTGCAGAAAAATTCTTTTAATTTTCTAGAATACAATTTATCATATTGTTCTTTGTTTTTAAGCATTGAACATTTTATTTGTTTATTTTTTTTAAATTTTGTATTTTGTTAATATTAAAACTGAAAAGTACAATACTATAAAGATTTATGTTTACCTAAGAAAATTTCAAAATTTATTTTCATTTAATAAATATAATATTTCATTTTAACTATATAGAACAGCTTAAAAAAATATTGAAATAAACAAATTATGAAATATTTATTATATTCATTTTGAAAAATGAAAAATAAATTTTCTTGAAAATTTCTATGTTTAATTTTCTTGAATATTTCTTTTAGATTTAATTGTTAAAAATTAATTTAAGTTTGTTCAACATAAAACACATCATCGAAAGTACAATATGTACGTATTAAAATTCATTTTGTATTCTTTAACCTACACATTTACGTGCATATGAATGTAAATAAATATCATCATATACAGGTATGTGAATGTGCTTACATCAAATGTGTAAAGTTTTAATGTATATTATAAAAGTTGTTAATTGACAATTTTGTACGTTGTATAATAAACTTCCTAATTTCATTTACATCTTTTTTTTTTTTTTTTGATAATTATTTATTTATTTTTTTTTTGTTATCATGAAATAAAATTTTCGAACAATTTCAAAAGAATTTTGAAATTTTTTTTTTCTTATAAAACAAATGATATACAAAATTAAATGATTCTCGAAGTATTACATGTACTTTAAGATTTATAAGTATAAACAGATTTTTTTTCTAATAAATCGTGTTTTTTTTTTTAACAAGAAAAATTTATCACAATTTTCGAAAATTTTACCATTTTTATGTACCTATATACAACAAGCAAATGCTTTTTTTTTAAAGGTTTATTTACAATATTTTACAACAGGATAAATGGTAATTATTTATAAAATTTATTACTACATACTATCATTTAAAATAAATAAAAAAAAAGAAAGGAAAAAGTTTGATTTTATTATTATTAATCCCTGATGGAAAAATATAACAATAATTCAATCACTTCCTTGACACAAATATTATTTCGTTAGCAAGACATAAAGAGATAAATATATATTTTTTTTTCTTTTATTTTTGTTGTATGAAGACAAATAATCATTATACCCATACAAGTACAATAAGAGTATAAAAAAAATTGATTATAACTACGCGAATGTACAGATATTTTTTTTGCAATGCAATAGAAAATCTCTACCATAAGAGATGTGTATCTGTATTCTGTTCTATGTATATACATATATTTTGTACTGATCTGTAACATATACATTGTGATAAATCAATCATGGTAAAGTAATGTGCCTCATTATAAGGACGAGGTCAATTGAAAAAGTATTATATATACTTGTTATAGAAACTTTTGCAATTTTCCTTTTTTTTTTTTTATTACTCTAAAATACTTGCATACGTACATATACGATAGTGTATGTACGCAAAGAATTTATATAGGCGTTTGCTCATTCCCTGTACTAAAGTATTTGTACTATTTAACAAACTGGAGTACATGTACATAAATTGAATAAAATGTTTTTTAAAAAAATAAAAAAATAAAAAAATAAAAATGAAAACCTGAAAAAAGAAAATGAAAATTTTACTGTATACATTTGTTTTTTATTTTTTATTTTTCCTATTTCATGTACATGCTTGTACAAAGTATCCATTATTTCTTGTTAAAATAAAAAAATTTGTATTGTACTTGAATTTGATGTTCATAGGAAACATAACAACATAGCTTACAACAAACAAGTAACTACATATAATATTCTTGAAACATCTTGTATGCATGTAGTATTACAATTGAAATCAAATAAATACATTGTTGTGAAGTATTTTGTGATAACAGATTACATATGTCACATAATAATAAATTAAATTTCTTCTTGTAAAGGTCAGAGATAAATACAAAAATTGAAAAATAAATATAATTTAAAAAAAAAAAAACTTAAATACCTACACACATATTTGTGTGTATGTATTTCTAGTAATTTACAAAAAAATTTGTAACATTTTTAATTTTAACACATTTAATATATATTTGGAGCATATTGAAATAATACTATAATTTTTCAAATAAAAAAAAAAAATGAAGTCCTCTTATATAAAAATGACCTCTCTATTTAGTTGATATTTTTTAATTAAAAATTTCTCTACAAAAGGACATTCATTTTTTTTTTTGAATCATTTAATCCTTTTTCTATGATACTGATTTCACATATGCATACGCACATTTTTTAAATATAAATTTAATGAAATTTAATAAATCTGCACATTTAATCGACATTAATTCAATCAAAATCAAAGGAAAAAAAACGTTATCCAATATTACGTAATATTGTTTAAAAATTTTTCAGTATTATGCATATGTACATATGTATGTATGAGCCGTTTATTTTGAAAGTGGCATAAGTTAGAAATTTTCAAAAATTCAAATTTTCACTTTGACATTTGCAAAAAGTTTACAGGAAATTTTCCAAAAAATACAAATTTTATAACAGTCAAAATTTGTTTTGCTTTTTTTTTTTTTTAAATAGATATGAGTAGAAAACGCAAATGCACACACTTCATACAGGTATCGCTGAAGTATAAAAAGTGACTTAGGCCACTTTCAAAATAAACCGCTCATGCATATAGTTTTAAAAAAAAAATTGTATTTGCAAAATAATGAAATTTTTGTATTAATTAGTATTAGCATTTTGCTATGGCCATGGTATATTATCATTCATACATTTATACATTTGTGTTGTATATTTAACATTATTTGCTTTTAGGATCAATATTCTTTGATGTAATAAAACTGAAATGATTATTTGTATCATATTATTTGATGGCCATTTTAGATAAAATACAAATAAATTTATATTCAACAGAATAAACTAAAGTACTAAATTAATTATTTACAAATTAATCACATGTACCACATAATATATTGCAAAATCATTTGTTGACCCTTTTTGTAATATAAAATTTATAATTCAGTTTTACGTACTCTACAAGTTTAATAGTAATTAAAAAAGAAAGGATACTCGTACATCATAGTAGTTGTGAATATGTATCTATATGTATGTACATACATACATGTGTAGAACGAATGTAAAACGAACGTATTATTATTATTATTATTATTATTTACTGTAACACAAATAATTGTACATTTATCATACCGCCCTCTCCTCAAACAGATTTTTTGCTTATCTCGTCAGGATCTGTCACTTCCCAGCTTTATGATACACATAACTAAATCATTCTGTATCTGTATTATTTAACTGTATAAATTATACTTATTTACTATACTATAAATACTTACATATAATAAAAAGGATACACATATACCACTTGATGAGAATACATAAAATAATAATGTGCATAATAATCATGAAAATTTATCAATTTATTTTTATTATTTATTTTTTGAATTACTTTTAAAGAAAATTTTCATATAGTGAAATTTTGATATAAATTAAAGGTGAGAAAAGTTAAAAAGTTCTCTTATCAAAATTTAATTTTTGTAATAATTCGCGTGTATTATGAATAACTTTTTTTCTTTTTTTTTAAGTTTGAGTGAAGTACGTGTGTATTAAAGCGAACGCATATACAAATGCATGATACGTTTACATATATAATTTTCGTATTCATTGGGATACATATGATATACACACACACATGTATGCTCTGTCGTATTATGTAAATACTTCAGATTATGTGTACTTTTCAAAATTAAACTGACATAAATTTATGAAAATGTTTTAATGCATTCAAATTTAATAATATTCAAAAACTTTTGTATAAAATTAATTTATTCATTTAAATAAATTAAGAACTAAAAATAAGTGTAAATATCTACATTTGTCAGAATTCTGTTTCTTTTTTTTTTGTTTATTTAAAATTTAATCATCCTTGTAGAAAAGATTTTAAATTTTTAATTATGAGAATAAGCAAGAAAAAGAAAAAATATTTTTTTATTTAAAAAACAAAAAAAAATTATTTTAATTCCCATTATGAAAATTTCAATCTAATAAAATATGCATGTAATGATTTTTGTAGTTGTCTTATGTGTAATGCAATAAAACATGCATTTATATTTATTAAGATTCAGTTAGTCATATCTTTCATCTTTAACAGGGAAAAGCTTGAAAAAGTAAAACTCAAAATTACGTGTGTTACGTGTCGTTGAAGTTCATATCATTATTAGTTGTATACTTCGACGTAAACACATATTGCATTAACACTCACCTACAAAAAGGAACTTATGTAGAGGAAGTAAAATTTGCATTTATTCATGTTACAATATTTACCACTGTATTTTTTTTTAATTATATATAAAAAAAAGGATTTTCTATTTTACATATGTGAATATGTATCTTTCACAAAATTTACATATATATATTTTTTTTTTATTTTCTTTTTTCTTTTGGTATTCTACATTCTAAACACTATAAATCATAATATAAATAATAAAAGATTTATGTAACACGTACATATACATATATCAATGTATGTAATTGCATGTGCGCTTTTGTGTTATTTTGTCTTTTATCATATTTTGTGTGTAAGCGGAAAATATACATGTACTATGAAGCACAAGTAAACAAAAAAAAATAAAAAATAAAAGAAGAATTTTAAGAAGGAAAATTCTCTTATTTTTCATCATAAATATACATATTTTTGCTATTTTATTGTTACATATTCTTGTTTTTGTTACTTTGTTACGAAATATATTGTTCGTAATTTTCTTTTTTTATACAATTTTTCTTCCTACTTTCTAAATTTAAGTGATGAATAAATTACATTTCGTGGTATATACATACATATTTTAGGTGTGCATCAATTGTTTAAATGTATATGTGTAGTCATTTAGACTGAATGTCTTCGTTTGTGCTTTGTTATATATACATAGGTATATATTTATATAAAATTAACACAAATTAAATTAGAAAGTCAAAGCCAAATTTTATTTTTACTACATATGTATGTGTAGTATTTACTACAGTGTTACAAAAAACTAAGTATCCTTTATATGTACATATGTATGTACGGAAATTTCATTTTCTAAGCATATATGTACATACTTATGTCCTTTTTGTATACAACGTATATTATACAAATATCAGAACCAGAACATTTCCAAATAGTAAGTTATTTAAATACCATAATTAATGGGCAGAAATCGTTTGATGCGGCTTTTAATGGACATATTTTAAATTCTGAGAAAATTGAAAATTTGCTTTCAAAAATATCGTTTTTGGTTCAATTTAACTGACATTTTTGCCTTTAATTGAAAAGGACACAATTTGTTGCAATGAATATACATACAAGCGTATATGTATGTATTTAAGTCTGTATGTGCTCAATTTTGTGTAATTTTGCATTTACTTTGTTTTTCAATTGTACATCGTATATTGAGTCGCAACGTGCAGTACTTGTTAGGATTTTGCAAGTTATTATGTTGGCCTTGACTTGTACAGAAAATTTATTTATAAATTATGAAAGTATCTTTATTTACTCAAGATCTTAACGATCTTTTATACTAAACTTGAAATAAACAAACATTTTTAATTATTGTTATGAAAAATGATGAAAATGTTTTTTTTTTATGAACGAAATTTTTAAAATTTTTCTATGTTGTCTCATCAAATTTAAAAAGGAAAAAAAAATTTTTTCATGCTAACAAAATACAAATAAAAATTGCTCGCATGTTGTATACAAATTTAATCATTTGTTTATTTAAATTTAAATTTATTAATTCTGAACTTAAAGTTTGCATAAATGACATTGAAGTTTTTTAAATTAATATTTGTTATGAAAGTCAGGTAGATAAAAGTCAGGCCGTGTTTTAAAAGTATGATATATTTTATTTATTTGTAACTACTTGTAGTAAATGCCAATTGCACGTTTGTACGATAATTACAGGAAATAAATTTTCTCGTGTCTTTTATATCTATTAAAAAAATAATTTAGGCTTGATTTGACTTTTTTCCAAATGATAACACTTGGAAGGTCATGAATAAATTGTACGTATTCTACATCACAATTAATTATAATAAAATTCAACAATTTTATTTACTATTATTAAATCGACCAATTTTAATATTCATTACAAATCAAATCTTTTCGTATATTTTGCAAAATACATTTTTTGTATAAATTTTCATGCACATGTATTAAGAAGTGCTAAGAAGTTTTTTTTAATGTATCTTTACATATGTGTACAATTATTGTACATTGCATCCAGTTACTGCATTTTAAAGTATCTCAATTTAAATATCTGAATAAAATTTTCTAAATAAAAAGCATCAAATTTAAATTAACATTCATATCATGATCTAAAATACTTAAACATATGCACGTGCACATGTGTATGTACATGTGCTTGAACATAGAAGTGTGGGTGTTTAATAAAAATAAGCTGTGTATATACCTATAACATACTCAAATATACACATGTGTTTTATTCTAACCAGATTCAAATTTACATTTGTATGATATGTACGCTTATAATAGATATGAGAAGAGTAATTTTAAAAATCAACTAATAGTCACGTTTTTAAGTATACATACATAGTAATAGTAATAATGAATTTGCATTATAACGAAAATATAAAAAATATGAATAAGAACATATAAGAAGAGAACTTGTTGACCGATACTTTTAAAGTAAATTATATAAACACATTTACATTTGAATGCAACAAAAAAAAAAATAAATAAATGTGTTATATTTTGCATCATTTTATGCAAAAAGCGTATACTGCTATCTGAATATGTAAAAAAAAAATAGATAGTACATAAATAACGTCCATAAAAGTTATCATATAAAGGGTGAACAATATTAAATGTTAATTTAAGGATTTCAATATAAAGAATTGTGGATAAAATACATTTTACATATTAAACTTTTGCTTATTTGTGAAGCAAATGAAGTATATGCATTTTCTAGGAAATTGTTACATATTCAACGTGCTTGGAATGGATATGCCCTAATTTGAAAATAAAATGTGTCAGTTTCAATACTAATACTAATTTTATTTGTGTAAACATTACTAATAAAATTTCTAATAAGGGTCAGGAATCAGTTATGCAAATGAACTAATGCACAATAAATTGTTATAAATAATGGATATCTTTTATTTGATAGAAATGAAAATGTATTCAATAGAAAAATTAATATAATAAAAATTATGGTATCAGTTGACAAATAACTTAAAGTACATATCATATAACACATTTGTATGTCATATGATATAACACATTATGTACAGGATCTGTATCATTTGAGAAAGGTTAATAAAATGAATAAAAATGTAATAAATTTAGATCGTTTGGAGAACGCATTAAGGTTTTCCTATTAAGTTGAAATTTGATTGAAAAATGTATTGAATAAGTGGAAATTTATTAAATTTGAAATTATTCTTTTGTATATGATGAGGAAATTATAGATACATACATTACATAAATAATTTAATAATTTAGGTACTTATATGAACAATTTGAATATAAATAAATTTAATTTGACGGTATATCGTAGAGTCTTTATTGATATAATTTCAAAATAATTTTTCACCTTTTCTCAAACATTTGTATTCATTTTCCATTAATTTTCCTTTCAGAGAAAAAATAATAAATAAGATTATGAATTATTTGTATTTTGTTCAAAACAGACATATTTCGTCATTTTTAGGTAATTTATTCTATTTTATTGAATAAACCATTATTAATATATTTTTTTTCCTTAAATAATGTGAATAATATTTATAGCTTTCCAATAACACACAAAAGAAAAAAAGCAATTTATTTTTAGTAATTTTTTTTTATTATAATTTGAGTACCTTTTGTTTGATATATATATACACGTGGTGTACACAAATATTTTTTGTATTTTATTTTTTATAAATAAACTTCATTCATTTCTTTAAATAAATTTTGGGCATTTTATATTTTTATGAAATCGATAAATCATAAACATAACCAAATGTAAAGAAAAGGTAGCAATGGACTAACCTTTCATTTTAAGTGCCATTTTAGTGATTATTGAAAAATATAAAAAATTTCTTGTGTTCTTTTTATTAAAAAAAAAAAAATGAAAACATAAAAAAATGTAATATAATAGGGGTAATGTATTTTTAAGAAGAAAATGGAAAATGATTATTTAGTAGTTTGAAGTGTTAGAGGACAAGGACTTTAATTTTGATTAAAAAAGAGGAAACTTTTTACCTTTAAAATGTTACTCATATTTGTTTTTGCTTACAATCACACAGTCCTTGCAACAGTATAGCACTAAACTGTTATATATTTTGTACTTAATGCCAGGTTTTGAGATTAAAAAAATTTGGGGTCATCATATCATTTTCGTCTTTAATGAAATACAGTATTTTTGCTAGAATTAAATTTTTAAATAAATGTTTTTAAAACAGAGAATAAATGTATTTCCTTTTTTTATATTTTTTATATTAGAAACAGTAGCAAAAGAGTTTTCCTTAAAATTTTTAAGGAAATTCAACAGAAAGATAAGATATTTCGCATACAGTTACTAATAAATTTTATACGAATTGATTTTATTTTTGTTTTACTTTAATGCCCTTTTCCATACCGTATAGAACTTAATAACCCATGTATCAATAAATAATGAATCAAATTTTTATTACTGTAATGATTATTGCTGCAATTTACTATTTTATTCCTATGCTTTGAATTGTATTATAAAAATTTCTATATTTCTTATTTACATTCTGTAAAAACAATAAAAATATATGTAATTCACAGCTCATTTAATTTAAGCTTTTAGACCCTAATTAAAAGTTGATGAACTTTTAAACTTATTCAGTATTCTCATAACGTATGTACAAATAGTTTGTTGATGTGTAATTATGGCTTTTTTAACTTTTTTTTTTTTTAGTGTACATTCGTTTCTATGTATGTTCATAGGTACATACATATGTAGAACAATTATTGTAAAAATAAGAACGTGTATGTGCATATGAAAAAATATGTAGGTATATCCGCAAGGTACACACGATATACCTATTGTGTATATATACATATATGTATGTATTTGTTAATAAAATAGTAAACATATTTGTACATATAGTACGTGTTTTTGTTGTACATCTATTATACATGTATGTGCATGTGTTCTCATGAATATGAGTGGCTTATATATTCGTATGATGTGAGTACACCTACACATATCTATGTTAAGGACTAGGTTATTCTTATTTTACTTGATTTTATGGTGGTCTGATTTTCAAACTAAAAGAAAAAGGTTTTTAAAGTAATACAGTTTAAAATTTTTAATAAATTGAAAATCACAACAATAAAAATGGAAAAAATTAATTACAAATTGAGAATAAAAGCCCATCATTATGAATAAAAAATAGGATATGTAAAAAATAGAATTTTTATCTTAGACAGAATTAGAAGACCAAAAGCATATTCATATATGTAAGTACATACATATGTACCTACGTACATGTATGATGAGCTATAAACAAATACATGTGTACATAAGTTCAATGTGTGTACGTATACGTATGTATTTATATACATATAACCATATATACATTTTCTGTTAATTTAATTCCTTTCTCAAGGAAATATAATTACTATGTAATTTTCATTAATTATTGTTTTTTGTTTTATTTGTTTGATAAACTATACACATAGAAACTTTTTGTTTTAATAAATTAATTACAATCTAATATATAATTCCCTATTTATTTCTATATTTGTGTTCATATGCATAATTTTCTATATACATAAATATACAATGTTGTATGTATTTATGCGCACGTTGGATTAAACATCATATATTTAGTAAAGAGCTACAAGGATTCATCTGATTTGAATATAATAATAAGAATATAAATACTTAGAACATGTATATGTATGTACATGTGACTTCCATTTATAAATACATTACTATAAGATATTTAAAAGAAAATGGTATGATGTAAAATAATGTATAAACGAATATAATTATGTGTGTTATGTTCTTCAAAAGCAGTAATTATGTGTGTGGTTCACATGGTTCAATACGTGACTGTAATATCTACATAGTCGAAAAAGCATAATAACAAACAAACTCTTCTATTTGGTTGGTACGTGCTGTGCACAAGATGACTAAAATATTTACTATTCTAATTAAAAAATTCATAAAAATGGGGCTTTGCAGATTAATTGAATGTATAGCTATGTAGGTCCGAGTGGTAAGATT
Source organism: Anthrax anthrax (assembly GCA_963971155.1). Classification (NCBI taxonomy): domain Eukaryota; kingdom Metazoa; phylum Arthropoda; class Insecta; order Diptera; family Bombyliidae; genus Anthrax; species Anthrax anthrax. Next base: position 29,619,179 of record OZ020119.1, read on the forward strand.
TCTTTTTCATATTTTTCTTTAGATTTACTTTAGTCCCCAAAGTTCAATTAGAATTTTGTTTTATTTTATGTCTCTTACATAATTAAAACTTATTTGTATTATAATTTTCGAGATTAAATATAAAAACAACGTATATTAAAGAAATGATAATTTTTGAATTAAATTTAAACTTTAAAAAAATATGAAAATATTGAAATTAAAAATGTAGTCTTTTTCACTTGATTATATAAATTAAAGTTATTTCTTTTCTAAATGAAAATTAGAGTACTAGAGGTTAACTTTTTTATCATTGTTTAAGTTGAAATTATTTTTATTAATATTACAAATTCTCATAATCTTTTATTTAGCACTAAAAATAAAGTTGAAGTATACAAAACAAATTTATACTGTACAGTATGTGGTTGTATTTTAAAATGATATCTATATGGATATTTTTTCGAAATTTGAACCATTCGTATAAGTTTTTAGATCCAGATAAAATTTCACAATTAAGTATCATTATGAAAATTCAAATTTAAAATTCAATACAGTTGTATACAGTGGTGGAACAATAAATTTTTGATCTTCATGCAAAATATAATATTGAAATCTTAATAAAAGAAATAATATTTTTTATTGGAATAGGGTAACACACTAATAGATTTAGATTGAATCTCCCCGACTTGCTGGATTTTGCTGTACTGTAGTTCCACCACTGGATGTACATATATGTAAATATGTACAAATGTATTTGCTTCCTCTTACAAGTATACAAATTTGTATTCTTGGAGTAATTGAGACACTGTGACATTCAATCTACGTACATCCATTTACATCCAAGTATCAATTTCAAAAAACAAAACATGTAAATATAAAATAACTTAACTTGTACTGTACACATATGTATGTGTGTTTGTACAATTATTCAACGTTCAAGCTAGTTTAAGAAAACATATCATGTACCAAAATTTTCTATTCAATGTCAAAATGTGTATTATGTATATCTTTCAATTTTCTGGTTCATAAACATTGTTGTATAGAAATAAAATAAAAACAATGCTAAAAAATTGAAAACAAATTCAAAACTACACATGAAGAACAAAATATGAAAAAAGGAATATTTTATTTTATTTTTTTCTTATTTTAGAAATTTAAAAAAGAAATCTTATGCATACATATTTACGTATTTTAAACGTTCTAGGATTTTTTGAAATTTATTTTACTGTTTGTAATTTGATAATTTTGTATATAGATCATATTATTTTCGCTTAAAATTAATTTAAAAGTTTTTAAATGAAGACGTATACGAGTTAAATTTGATGTGTATTTATGAGAAAAAGAAAAAAATAAAAATAAATCTTTAAAGTTTTATTGAAAAAAAAAAAAGGAAAATGGACCCGTGGGGTTTGAAATTTGATAAATTAAATTTAAAAAGTTTTAAACGTTTAAATCAGTTTTCTCTAATATAATATTCATTGGATGGAAATTTATTTTATTCATACGAAAATTGGAAAAGAAAATTGCCTGAAAAATCAGAGAAAATAATTAGTAACGGGTTAAAGTGTAAATTGATATTTTTACATAAATTTATCTTCGAATTTTTATTTATTTATTTTTTTTTTAAAGTTAAAAACCGAAGGCACTACTTAAAACAAAAACCTTAACCAGAATTAAATGAAACGAACCTTTAACGAAATATTGCCTGCCTAACAATAATTGTCGAGCCACCTATGAAAATAAAATGTAAGAGACACTGTACACCACCCGTCTTTAACTACGTTCAAAAGGCAACTGAATTGAATAATCATTATCAGCCATCACTTGTTCTACTGCTTCTGCTATTGTTATTGCCATTTGCTTTTACTATGTGCTATTGCTATGTATTAATGAAACATGAAAGTAAATAAAGACTCGAAAGCAAACAAGAATATCCGATCGTCGCTTGAAGAATTGAAAATTGGTTGAATAATGACAAAAAATAAGAAAAGGGCAAGATGAATGATAATACATAAAGGAGTACAGGACAGGACTACTATTTTACATTGCATTTTAAAAACTTATTCTATTTTGTATGGGATATCCGAGGATAGTGGTCAAACTAGTCGTGAACACTTTTATTATAAATAATGAAAGAGGAAAAAAATATATACATATACATACTTCCACAAGGCATGCACTGAAAATCATTAATAGACAAACTCTAGCCATTCATGTGAGTAATTCATCAAAAATGACAAGATGTTTGTATACGTTTTAAATATCTATTCTAAGTTTATAAAAGCTATACATACATATTCAAAATTTTTGTTTTTTTGTAATTCATCTTTTAAAACTTGACATGCAAATATTTTATTTGAAATAAATCAATTATTAAATTTAAACTTTCAAAACATCAGAATTTGTGAATTTTTTCCAATATTTAGAATTTTTTTTTTGTACAACACAAACGTATACGATTATTATGAAAATTTTATGTTTATTATTACAAAATTTATCTTCATTTTCAAGCTTCATTTTTAAAATTTAAATTTTCTTTTTGTTAGTTTTATTCAGTTGTAAGAAAAGAGATAAATATTTTTTTTTTTTGATAAAAATAAAAAAATATTTGAACTGTAAAATGAACACTGAGTCGTTTATTATGTGTACATATTTAAATGAAAAAAAGACAAAAAAAAAACAAATGTTTAAAATAAGGGAAACACTGTGTAAATTGTTAAAGAATTTAACTTTTTAAGAAGCAACATAAATTTTCTTATATTTTTCTTTTGAAATTGAATGGTTGAGAAGTATGTTACGTATGTGTATCTGATGTGGCTTTAACATGTTCAAAATATTATGTATATATCCTTGTTGCGTACATTCATTTACGGAAACACGTATGAAACTTTCTAAAATATGTTAATGTAAATTTAAGGATTTTGTACATTTTATAGCAGATGTTCATTTATGGAATATTTACAAAATTTTTAAATTCTATTAGAAATCTATTTATAGTACTTGTATATTTTCTGTTTTTTTTTTTTTTTTTTTTTCAAAATTTACATGAATTACTCTAATTCAAAATCAATTTTCGAAAACTTATAATTGAAAAATGGATAACAAAACTGAATTTTATTAATAGGGGGAAGGAAGGAATCAATAAAAATTTTCTTTTATTAAAAAGATGTTAAATTCTAGAAAAAATTTTAATTGAAAAAAAAATGTATCATTTTTACAAACACGTATATGTAGGTGTGTGTAACTCTGTAACATTAATGTTTTAATCGAAAAAATATCACCATGAAACAGAGAAATCATTTGAAAATTATATCAATTTTTGTACAGGAATTTTACTGTAAAATAACAATTGAAAAAATTTAATTTACATTTTTATAGATATGACGTATATGTGTATGTATAAAAATCCCATAGGTTGCGTAAGGTATGATGACATATTCATAAAAATTGATGTGATTTTATATTACAAAATCAAAAACGATATAATTAAATTTTTTTTTTTTTTTTTGAAATGTTTTAGAACGTTATAAAGCTTCTTTTCTGTGTGTAAAGCGGTGATGGTCGTTAAAAAGAGATATATTTAAGTATAAAATTTCACTTTTAAGTACACTAACGGATGTACACTTTACATTATAATGACTTCTACATTAAAATAATAATTAGTTTTAGAATTATAAAAGTATATCAAATGGCCATATACATAAATGTACGTATTTATATTTAATAAAATGACAAAAAGTAACAAAATTATGATCACAAACGAAAAGTAAACATCGATTTAACTAGATGGAACAGTGTGTAATACTTTTCGAATTTATTACAATTTTCATTTTATTTTCTGATTTCGCAAAAGTTTAAAAAATGTAAATATAAATGGAAATTTCAGACGTAATTGAAAAAAAAATTGTAAAGTCAAATGGGCGTAAAATCGATTAGTCGAATACGAAAATAAAAAGAAACACTTGTTATTTAAAGAGCCTTGGTAAACAAAATATGAAATAATTTAGAGTATGTGGTTTAAAGTAAAACAAAAAAAAAAAAAAAAAAAAAAAAAAAATTTTCCTTATTTTCTCTAATGTCAACCCACACTAATCCTTCCCTATTTCATCAAGACCATTCACAATTCGGGAAATATTGTATAGCAACTAGAATCACCCTGCATTATACCATACAGAAACAAATAATAATAATGTATACCTAATTCTGGCACATTAATTAATTTTCATAAAAATTTATACATCCACGAAAAGGTTTTCAATTTTTTTTTCTTATTTCCACTTTTTTTTTTTTTTTATATAAAATATTTATGGCTTTAATGGAATTTAATTTTTGCCTCATAGATTATATTGGTGAAAACAAAATAATGATAATGATAGAATTATATTTGAAAATAAAATAAAGAAGAATTTCGAACTGTGTACGTATAATACTATAAATTAAGATGTATATGTACGTTATGACCTATTTATTACGCTAATAAAATAAAAATAATGTTCAAAAAGTTTTCCAAATTTTTATATCAATTATAATTCTTTAATGACTCCTTAATAGAACAGACACGTAAAAATTAATAAAAAAGTGTTCAAAAGAAAAATGTTTGTAATGTATTAAAAAAAAAAAAAATAAAAAAAAAATCTCATTAAATGTTGTAATAACATAAATTGTATAATAAAATAAAAGCATTAAATTAAGAAAGAAAAATGAGTTAAAAAGGTCAAATACAATTTAATCATTGATTTTTATATGCACATAGATAACATCAAAAAATAAATACATACATATTTGCATAAATGAGTTCGACTTAATCCACAAAAAGTTATTTTATCCAATTACAATGCATAACATACATATCAATTTAATCGATTTCTATTTTGTTGTCTGATTTGAAATTTATTTTTTCTTTTTTTTTTATTGAATTAATCCTTTATCTAAAAATTTCTTGTCTGTGGATTTGATTGTTGTCTTCAATCAAATAATTTGATTATCTTTTGCATTGTTAAATTGTTTCTATGTTTGAAATCAAAATAATTTTGTTGTTGTCAATAACAAAATTACATGCTATAATCGATATAGTGTCTAAATCCATTTGAATGAGTTTCGACAAATAAAAATAAACAAAAAAAAAAAAAATGTTTATTTTTCTCAATTGTATGTTGAAAGAAATAATTTTCTATAAGGATAATATAGATTTATTTTTTGTATTCAATTTAGCTAATAATGGGACATATTTAACAGACGTAAGATATAACGTATACGAGACTTTTGAACATTTCTAACAGTTTAACTAACTGAACATGTTAATCACTTATTATGTTACACAAATTTGGGTTTATTTCATTCAACAAGAAAGTGAATAAATTTTCAGTAGAGATACATGTACATGTATTTGATCATGTATACAAAATTTTAGATACGAGTATAACAGTATGTGGATAAATATACTTTAGATGTAAGAAGTATATTAATCCTTGCAACAAAAAATATTTAAAAAAATTTTGTTTTTTATTCTTAGAAGGATAAGCATTTTTTGAATAACATAAAATCATCAAAAAAAAAAAAAAATATATATATAAAAATAAATAAATAAAAATAAAAAAGTTTAGAAAGGTGGAAAATTTTTATTATTGTTGTAGAAAACTTATTCTGACAAAGAAAATCCTTATGCACTTTGTTTATTGAGAAACATGTGAAGTCTATCATCACTATCGTACAAAGTAGAAATATGTATATAAAAAGTGGAGCATATTTGATATGAATTCTTCTAGATTATCCACATACATCACACATTTATAGTTCAGAAGAGCTATAAAGTAAATTTACATATTTACATACGTACATACACACATACATACATGCAGATGTATGTATATCGATGTATGTACATAAACGTGAATATATTCAAATACGTTATTAATATTTGCTTCCTGTTTTTGTCCTTTGTGTTTTTATACAGGGTATCTCAGAATAAATGTCATTCAGTTTATTTTTCCGATGTATCAAACTGTTTATTGATATTTATTCTGACACATCCTATATAGTATTTATAACATACAAACTAAATTGTACTGTTTCTATTAAAATTTTGATGCTAATTAAAGGAAAGTAGTTTTAAATACTGAATAAAAAATGTTTCATTTTATAAATAAAAATAAATGAAAAAAAAAAATGAATAAATAAAAACTTGATAAAAAAATTAGAACTCGTTAAGTAATTAAAGACTTTAAAGTTATCCGATCTTTTCATTTCATTGTCACATATTCACATAAAAGAATATTATATTGAAAGGTGAAATGAGGTTTCGTTTGTAATTCCGCCAAGTATGTATTCCATTTTTTTTAACTCCTTTTAAAAATGCGTGTGCGTGGTAATAAAACGTTTATTCTACCTTTTTTTTATTTAAATATGTAATTGTGTTAGTATGAAAAATATTCCATTCTGTTATCTTTAAGTTTTAATTAAGTTTTGACAATAATAGCGCTTTAAAACATATCCAAAGAAAAGAGCAAAAATTAATTATAATTTTCAAATTTTTTATTTTTTATTATATTTTCATTTTCTTTTATTCATTTTATTATTTTCTTATCGCTGTCGTTGTCAAATAACATGGAATTTTTATCTATTCTATTATAAGTGTATTGATTCTTCGATCGGTATTCAATTAATCACAAATGTTCATTAATAAAAAATGTTTATAAATCGTTTAAACAAAATAATTTCCTTATTCTACAAATACGCTTTAGGGTATATAGCACATATACAGCTAGTATATAGATACAGAGATTGGAAAAACAAGTTACGTACATAAAATTCGATTTTGGCTGTGAACTTACATAAGATGTACAGATATAGGCATGAATACATCTACGAACATAACATTTTTAGTTTCAAAATACAGATGATATCTTTTGACAAAATCCCTATAATGTATATTTTGTAAATGTTTGTTTTATTTTTACATTTATTTTATCAGTTAAACATTATTTGTTGAAATATCTTTTGTTTGAATTTAAAATGAATCAAAACTTCAATATTATATTGTTATTTTCCAATTGTAAATATTTTATTTCCTTTTTGTTGTGAAAATTTTCCAGATGATATAAAATTGTTTAAGAATACATACATGTGCGTATATGTGTTGGAATATCTTATTTTTGGTAGTCATTTCTTATACTCTATATAATAAAATTGTATCGTAACAAATAGAAATAAAGAAAATTGAATTGAAGAAGAGAAATTAATTTTAATTGATTTAATTTAATATTTCACGAGTGATATGAATGAATTGGTGTGTAACGTAAATGGAAAATTATTATGTAAGGTTCTGTTTTGAAGAAAATATTGAAAGTGTCAAGGAAAGTTGATATCTCTGTTGTCATCATTAATACTTGTTAGTATACAAACGTGTATACTCATATGCCTACATTACATACGAGTTCATATGATATGTATGTTAATAGATTTTTGAATTCTGCATGTTAAAGTTCACCTTGTTACAGATAAACAAAATGTTATGTCAGTTCATACGATACCAGAAGAATAGTTAAAGGTATGAGTTTAAATTTACCTTGTATGCATGTACACAATTTCTTCTAAATATTTTTTCATGACATATTTGATGTGCTTCACATATACGTTTTTACCTTACAATATTTTATTAATAGTACTATGTATAATTAAATTTCCATTTTCTGTTTACTTTATGTTTATGTTTATATACAGGATAAAAAAAAGGTGTATATGACGTATAAATCTTTCATTTTAATATTTAATAAAATATTTATTCGATAAACATATTGAAATCGAAAACATACGCACTTATGTATTAATAAAAAAACATGTTGTGCATGTCGAAAATTTATATCATCTAACAAAGAAAAAAACAATTTTTTTTTTTTTCACGAATGATGGATTGACAATGTACATACTTGAATCAAAGAAAAAAAAACAAAACAAAAGTGAAAGAAAAGAAAAATCATAACGAATTGATTTTTTTATTAAATAAATTTTCACTTTTTCTAAGATTGTTTATTTTACGAATTCAAATAAATAAGAAATAAAAAACTAAAAGAAAAGCAATGATAGTAAATTTTCATATAAATTTATAACAAAAATTTTGTAGGATTTTATTACAGATATGTAATATTAGATCCATAAATAAACCTATGAAAAAAATTTGCATTTTCAATTAAATCTTTATTGGAGACAAGTATATGTAACGAATGCGTGTATGGGTACGCATATCGCTATAAAAGATAAACATTTTAAGACTAAAAATATTTTTCATATGTATGTGTACACAAATTTTTTATGTGTTTGATAAACAACATTTCAGAGGAATTTTTATTACTCCTACTATATGTTTTTTTTTTTTTTTTCAAAATTAATATAAAAATGAATAGGTGGTAACTGGTAACTATTTTCATATTACTTTCTGTTCTATTTTTTTTTTTTTTTTAGGTATACATCGAATGATGATATCACCAAACTGATCATTATTAAAATTAAAATTTATGTGTTAACATTACGTTACATTACCTACGAGTTTAGTGAAGAAAATAATATATCGTATACATAATTATATTATATGTATTTGTGTCCATTACATATACATATATAGTTATACATTTACGTACACAAAATAATTTCATTTTACATATTAGATTATTAGCATGTGTTCATGTACAGTACACCTAACTAATGTACGTACAATGTTATTAAAATATTTACAAAAGTTAAACGATAGCAATTATCCTGACATTATTTATTTATCGTAAGTTGAATTTCAACAAAATTATTATTCAAATCTACTTGATTTTAAAATATGTATATACATTCACTATGTATGTGTGTATATGTGTATTCATAAAATTCATGAATTAATTAATCGTAATTATATGTTAACATCTTTTAGTTACTAAATGAATTTTTTAGTACAGTTTGCGACATAAATAATTGAATGAATTATTTTGAAAAAGGGAAAATTAAAAGATATTATGAAGTTGTCCAAATTTGATCTTACGTAAAGATTTGATGAAAATTCTGTGCGTCATCAATAAAACAACAAAACAGTTGCAATTTTGTGAAAGCTATATGGTTCTCATTTTTTTGATGCAATTTTGGTGCTTATCAATTGTATCATTGTAGAAAATTAAACCTTAAAATATAGCGTCATCTATTGTTTTAAAAAAATTTTTAAATAAATTAAATTTGAAATTCTTCAATTTTTTGTTTGTAATTTTAACTATATAATAGTTTTTGTCCTAGAATGTATCTTGTATATATAATTACTCGTGTTTATAAGTATTTTTGAATGTTAAATATTAAAATTGCATACATTTTGTCGTCAAATTTATAATCTTATTTTATGAAATGATTTCTTGTATGTTGTGTACTCTAACACATTATTTACAGTTACAAACATGATTTGAACTAGTCACACCTGAAAATTATCGTATACATATAAACATTACGTATAATATGCATTAAAATGTATATTATGTATACATTTATATGTATTTAATATTTAATGTATATATTACACAAATTATATTTTTGTGTATGTATGTATAATTATACCTTTTAATAGAGGACTATTTGTGTGCGTATATGGATTACATTTTATAGTAATTTTTTTTTTCCATTAAATTGTTTACATAATTATAGTCTTTTAAGAAATTATTTAACTACAAATAAATTAAGTTCATGCAATGTTTTTTTTTTTTAATTATTTTTTTTAATTGTATTTTTTGTACACATTTTAAGATAAAATATATAATTTTTAAATGTAAAAAAATTACCTACAATGTTTTGTTCTTTGAAGTGATTGCCACTTTTTTTTGTTTACGATTACATTTGCGTATGAACGTGTCAAATAAATATTCAATTGAATAGTTTTTAATTAGACACGAGGACAAAAGAAATAGTGTGTATCTTAGTAAAATGTTTCGGGTAAATAGTAATTTTGATGTTTTTTATCTTTGTATTTTTATTTAATCAAAATTAGAAAATTTATTACATACGTCATACACAATAATTTATAATATCATACCCTAGGCCCTAATAATGTTTTCAAAAAAAATTTCCGTGATTTTTTTAAATATGAATTTTCTGTAATATTCCACATATTTTCACATAACATAAAATAAATATGAATTTTTACATATAAACACAACAGTTATAAAAGTACATACATACGTAACGTATTTCATTAATAAAATTCATGTATCTAAATTTTTAACTTGAGTACTTCTATGCACGTACAAATTTTCAAATATAATTTTCAATTTACAATTTTTTTTTTTCAAATTTAAATCGTCGTCGTTTTTTTCAAATTTACTATATCATAATTTAATGCCAGAATGCCACTAACATTCAATTTTGTATTTTCATCAATTTTGATTTTTTCGGTTTTTTTTTCTGAGTTCTTACTTTTTTATTATTTTCTTACCGTCAGGAAGCATATCAAGCTCATGAAAGTATTAAGGATTAAAATGCATATTCATAAACCACAAAAAAAATGAAAATTTTTTTTTCCAGGTCTCATGTAAACTTTATAAACGCATAAAATTTTTCCTAGGAATCTTATGTACTACATGTACACATTCGAAACATATGTCATAAACATAAACATATGCATATACATATGTATGTATGTATCTGTAGGAAGGATGTCTATATCATATTACTTGCATTATATTATTTTACTCTTTTTTCTCAATATTTTGGTTTGTGATTGAATTTTTGATTTTAGAAAAAGGAGCAAATACGGATTTTGATATTTCATACTTATATTGATATTTATACTTCTTCTTTGTTTCTTTTTTTTTCATTGTTTGGATAAAGTCGGATTTATATTGAATAAAATTTTTTTCTTCTATTTTGTTAAAAATTGAAAATTGAATAAGATTGATTACTTTAAAAACGTACACTTGAATGTAAAATGAAGAAACTTGTGAGCTTTTGAGAATCACGATGAAAACCAAAAAAAAAAAAAAAAAAATTCATTTGTGTATTTTATTTGTTTATTTTATGTTGTGTTTGTTTTTTACTTTAAAAAAAAAAAAAAAATTGAAATACCTCACACATAAATTCGTATATTATACAGCAAGCACAGTTGATTGTTCTTCATACACAATAGATTGTTCTTATATCGTTGATTTGTACCTAAAATATATGTATCTTATGTTTCTGAATAAAAATTATTTACAAAAATCTACACATATGTACATGTACATGTACATGTATATGATACCCTTTTCTCTACCTACACTTAATTTATTTTGTATCCAAAAAAAACAAGGTTAAACAAAAAAGAAAAAAAAACAAAAAACAAAAGCTTTAAACAAAGTATGTACATAAGAAATAAAATTTATCATCTAGAATTTTATCTGTTTTGTTATTTTGTTTTCTTTGAAAGTTTTTAATTTTCCTGTTTTCTAACATGTTATCATTTTAGCACGGAGAGAAAACAGTATTTTATATTTTTATTTTTTTTAATAACATTGTGATAATAATAGTACTAAAACGAATGAATGTAAATATAAAAATATGATATAACTTAAAAAAGTTTTTTTTTTTTATTTTCAAAATTTGTTTTTTTTTTTTTTTTTAATTTGAAATTTCATTTTATTCATAGGTATAACATAAAAATGGGGAATTTTCATTAAAACAAAAAAAATAAAAAATAAAAAGGAAAATTATAAACAAAATAAGATCATATTTGTGCTATAATGCAACGATATTTGATTAAATGAGTTTTAAAGTACTTGTAGTGTATGAATATTTTTATAAATTTAAAACCTATACATGTGAGAGATACTCATCTAGTGAATGTATTTTACAATGAATAATAATTTTTTCATTTTATTTTTCCTTGTGTTTTGTTTACACAATCGATTATAAGTATTTTAATACAAAATTAATAAATCTACTTGGATGTGTACAATGAATACAAATTCAGTATACAATGAATAAAATCTCTTCAAGACATATGTATATTATTTATTAATAAATAGATTCTTTAGTAATTATATAATAATTATTTAAATGTTACTTAATATTAGGCCAATTAATCGAAGCACATACTGTATGTATGTACAGTATCTACAATATCCAAAGGGTCTCTATTCAGTAATTTACATCGTATAAGAGTAGAAAATATTAGAATTTATAAAAAAAAAAACAAATGAAAATTAATACTTTGCATTACGTACCTATAAAAATGAAAAAAAAAAAAAAATTTCCAAAAAATTCAAAAAGACCGAAATATTGATAAATTTTCCCACAGAATATGATTTACTTATTGACATAGTTTGAAAAAGCAGCTTTCAAATGATTTGTCAAGTAAATAAAAAAAAAAACAAATTGCACAGTAAAAAATCGTCAAATATACATTTAAAAAAAAATTAATCCTAAATCCCAATTAGGCAACGATAACCATTTTTAATACATACGATTTTGATGCGAAAATTTGTGTACAATTTAAATGAAATTTTGATTTAAAAAAAAATTAATAAAAAATAAAAACAAAATTGCAACAATTTGATCCGAGTGTGAATTGAAATTTTAAATGAAATTCCAATACACATACATTCTATAATCGAAGCACTAAAAATAATGTGAAATGCTTTTATTTCAGTGTTTTTCTTCTTTTTTCTTTTAAATTGTAAAATAACAATATAACAGAAAATATGTTAGTCGATATAGTCGATACAGGAAATTTTTAAAAAAATTTCTTCCTCTTCCATATGTACTATATCCATGAAAATACATTCGTATGTACATATTGTATGTACATATATGGGAAAAAAATGATATTAGTATGCAAAACAAATAAATAAATAAATTTGTAGAACCCCAAAAATACAAATGAAATTGATACATTCTTTTATCAAATCTTTTTCATTCGCTTTTTGTTTAATAAACTGTAAAAGCTTTTTTTCATTTGTTTATTTTTATTGTTTTGTTTGTATCATATATCGTGTTCAATATGTGAGATGAATATTTAAAAAAAAAAGAAAAAAAAACCAAAATATGTAAATTGTCATGTTTCAGCACTTCATAGTAATATTATATTCAAAAGTTTCTTAATAAAAGAATTCAAGAATTTTTTTTCTTTTTTTGTAGAAAGAAAAACAAAAGAAAAACAGTCAAATTTATTTTAAAAACGATATTGTTTACATTATTATTGTTATTATTTTTAAATTTTATTGTAGCTAAATTTTTAGCATGCTACTTACATACATACATAAGCAAAAATATAGAATTTTTATAAATAAAATTTGCATACTTATAAAAGTAAAAGACAATAGTAAGTTAAGCAAAGTACCATTTTAGGGTACATAATATGAAAATTGGTGATTAAATAAAATTTTTCTTTTCTATTTTAATTTTAAACTAAATAAAATAAACAAGACCCTTTAATTAAAAATTTCTATATGTTTATTTATGTTTCACTTTACAGTAATTATATTTTTTCAAATAAATAAATGTCGACATATTCAATCAAATGAAATTTAAAATTCTTTTCTTTTCTTTATTTTAAAATGCCAAATTTTTATACTAAGAGAAAGGAAAATAAATAAAAATTGATAAGTAAAATTTTTAGGATTATATAAATAAAATGAAATGTATCACAAATTAATCACATGTAAAATATACACGCATTTAATATAAAAGAAAAAGAATAGAAAACAATATTTTTTATTATACGGAAATCGATCACATTATTGTACTCCTACTAAAAACATCAAATAAATTTTGTAACGTATACATGGTAGAATAATAATCGTAAATGTAAATTAACTTTATGTAAAATGAAAATTTGAAGAAAATGTTTTTGATATTTAAAACAGATTTATATGAAAATTGCATGTGATAAATAAAACATTTTTTATGCACAATATAATATGGTAGCAAGAAAATCGAATTGTTTTTTTTATAGAGAATATAATGGTATATATTTATTGCCGGCATGACTGGTATTAGTTAAATGAGAAATTATTGATAAAATTGCATTATGACATCAATAATTTCAAATGTATGATTTTAATGCATTGAAAAGGTAATTAATTTTCTATACTCATATGTACATATCTCACAATTAATTTTCTTTCTTCAGGGTACGAAAATTAATAAAAAAAAAAAATTAAATTAGGGTACATAAATAGGTGCGGTAAAATTATTAATTTTAATAATTAACATGAAAATAGCAATTTTACTTGTTTTTTTTGCTTCATTTTAAAATAAAATTGGTAAACATTGGTTTTTTTTTTATTTGAAAAAGAAAAATTCATTTTCATGTAATTCTTATTAAATATTTGAGTTTATTTAATGTACGTAAGTATATGCATGTAATATGTACCTTTGGATATTTGTTTTTCTTTTCATAAAAAAAATTAGAAAGAGCTTTACACCACATCAAAATGTATATCTTAATTTTTTTCCCACTTTTTATCACTATATTTTGTGTTATCAATTTCCAGAGTACGCATGAACTATGGGAGAAATTTTTTTATCTACATACACACATGCATTTGTATATGTTTGTTTTATAATTTTCTTCCTAGAGATTTTCATTGTTTTTTCCCAAACTTATCTCATTGTGATGAAAATTACTTTTTACATTGCATTTGTTCTATATCATTTTAACATTGTTCATTTGTACACATATAGAAATTGAAAACATATACATAAATAATATTTACTCCAAACATAAAATGAATTTCTAGTGGAGTATAGACACATTTTGATCTCGTCGTCGCTCACATAATAGCACGTATAAATTTTCGTATTATATGCTTGTTGTATACACAAACATTGCTTTTAACATCGTCATCATCATCGTGTTTTGTTTTATACTTACATATATTGTAAAATACAAAAATATACATATGTATTTTGTGCCAAGAATCTTAACTTGACTCTTTAAAAAATTTCATTTTGTATCCAAACATCGTGCGGTACACACAAGAATCTTCTAGGGAAATCAAACAAAACAAACTCTATATACATATATAACTTTAAATAATACAAAGTGACTATATAACTTATTTAACCTTGTTCGTGACCATAATTTTTCTATAATTATTAGAATACAGTACAAACAAAAAAAGAAAAAAGAAAAAAAAAAAAAACCAGAAAATGTTGAATATAATTTTTTTCTTGTGTGTTAAAGCAATCTCTTGTCTAGATTTGTACATTCATAATTTGCCTTTAAATCTTAAAGTAGTTGATTTAAGAAGACTTGTAATATAACATTTTTCATAGTTCATTCATTCATTGATTCAAGCAAAAATTCAAGTATATATAGTATACTCGAATAATATCTAAGCAGTTAAAACGTTGCAGATGGATTGATATTAAACCATTTAATTTGTGTGTATTTTAAATTTCTCGAAGTATGTATAGTGAAATTTTATGATTATACATTTTAGTAGTTTGATGTTATTAAATGTATGAACTTTCTCCAGTATATATTTATATAAAATGATTAAAATTTAATAGAAGAAAATCACAAGAGATTTTTACAATAAAATTAAACTTGATTTGATATTTATTTAGTTTATTTTGTTTTTTTATTAGATATTTTTATTGTTTTTGGACCATCATCTAGAAAAAGTGTTTTATTGTGTTAAGAGTGTGTGCTTGACAACAGTGAATATTTTTATTACAATTTTCTTTTGTTTTTTTTTTTTTTTTGTTTTGTTTAGATAAAAGATAAATTGTAATTTATCTTCTGTATTATAATTTATAGCACAATAATAAGTTATTGTTTTTCTTGTGATTACAAAATAACCTTGAAATATTGTAAAGAAATTTGGCGTCATGTAATCCTTTCTATATTCTACAACATTATTTATTGTTCATTTTTGTGATTACGTACACATACATCTTATTTAGGAAAAACAAAAATAAAGTGCTTATATACCTATATATACGTACACTTGTTTTGCAAATATTTTAAATATCAACATCAAGAAAGGCAAACAAAAAAAAAACAAAAATTTATTTTCACTCTATTTGTAACTGTGTGTAAATGTTAAATATAAAATTCAGTGTGAAACGTGAACATAGAATAAAAATACGTTATTTGAATTTTAATGTTGTTTTAATATTTACATACGTTAAAAAGAAAAAGCCGTATAAATAAAAATATCGTTGAATGATAAACACTTAAAAATTAACAATAAAAAAAAAAAAAATGGTAAAAATATATAACAAAACGGAAACTGAATAAAATACGTTATATGTGCTAATACTCGTATATATATAAAGCATTTATACAAAGAATTTTTATTGTCATACAAATTTATTTAAATTTGTATCATCCAGTTTTACATACATAAAAATATTCGTACTTAATGTAAAAATAAAATTTCTACGGACGTTCGTATAAGCGTATTCATATTTTTATTCTTCGTTAATTGAACATTTTAACATTCATTGTTTTTTTATTTTGTTTCCTTATTATTTAGTTTTGCTAAATTTATTTTATTAATTTTATTAACTATTTTGATGTACGATATAATATACAGTACATTGTAAAAATAAAAAAATATACATATGCGTATTCTATCATATACATATATTATGGTATTAAAACGGGTTATGTACATATAAATAAATTGTTATTATTATGCGAAATGTTATTATATAAATTTCATTTTGTTCTATGTAGAATGTAGAAAATATATATGCATCACTGATATTTGTATAGGATTTAAGAATTTAAGGTGCGTGAATTACGTGAAACGAATATTTATATTTAAAAAACAAAAAAAAAAGCCTATTATTGTACATGTTAAAAATCTGTTTGATGTGTTTAAATTTAACATGTAAAAGTTATTTTATGTAACATACATACCACATACGTATAAATGTATGTTATTGTGTTACACACATGAATCGGTAAATCTCGTACTAAATAACATTTTTTTTTTTACTAAGTGTGTATGTACGTGTACTCACAATAATGAATGTGATCAATGACTTTAATAATCTGTTGTTATATTGTTTGTTTTTTTTTTTATAAATGAAGTTGTCGTTTAATGTTTTAAAATAATTTACTATATAGATAAGGGTGAAAATTTTTAAATACATAAAAATAAATAAATGCCTAAATTTACGCATATGTACATGTATTTCCTAAGCTTTTTTATTTATTAACGAAAAGATAAAATTGAATATGAATTACATTGTGTGTACTAAAGCATGTAAAATTAAATCAATTAATTGAATTTATTAAAAAGTGATTTAAAAATATCATTTTACTGTTACTGAGTATTTTGGAAATATCATCTTTAATTTTTAGTTTTATTTTAATATACATAAAAATTTCGATTGTACCCACATTCCATGGAAGTGATTGTCTAAATTCATATATTTAATGTAATTTTCTTTTTTTTATTACATTTTATTAATAAAATTTTAATAAAACAGAATTATTCAAAATAAATTACTTTTATAATTATAAAGTGCACCCGGAAAGAAAAATTTTTTTTTATTTATTTCATTGTTTAAGAGAATTCATTAAAATTGATCAAATTAATTTTAATGTAAATATACTGGAAAAATAAATGAAAAATGTTTACAATAATAAAAGCCAATAAAAAAGGATAAAAGAAAACAAGAAAAATAAATTAATTTGTGAAAATGTTAAATATCGAGTGTATGTAAATAAATGCAAAAAACATGTGAATGTTATAAATTTAAGATAAAAGTGTCAAGGATAGCATCAGATTAAGGATGTAATGTGTACATACAGCATATATGTATGTATACAGAAATATAATACATTAATTTCACTTTTTCACATCAGATAAATTCAGCCAGGCAAGAAGCCTGATTTTTTATATTTTTTTTGAAGCATTGCGAGTAATAAAATAACAAATGATAAGTACGTGTTTGAAATTATATATGCCTATATATGCATGTTTTATTTTTGTAACGTATGTATGTGTACGTATAAATACCACACATTTATCTGGCTTTAATGTTTTCATTTTCCTTTTTATTCGAATCAAAATGACACACTTTATGTACTTTATGTATTTGAAAATTGAAAAAATCAACTAAAAAGAAGTTATTTTTCAAAAGATACATTTTATTTTATTTTTTTATTTTTTATTATTTTTTTTCTTCAATTAACTGTTTAATTATTTTTCTACATTCAGTTATAGGTTTAATTTTATTTTAATTAAAATTTTCTAAATTTATAAACTTTTTAAATTCATTTCTGTTATTAATTGGAGAAAACAAAAAACAAATAAGAATTCCATTTTTTAATTTTAAATTCTTGTGTTGAATTTCCAGAGGGAAAAAATTCGATTTTTTTTGTTAGATCATTTTTAAAAATTCAACAATAATTAAAAAAAAATCTATTTGATAGAACAAACCAAAATTTTATATACGAATACAATATTTCTTTTGTACAAGATCCTCACGATACAAAAATTTTTCCCTTGTATATGAGAAAAAAAGAATTCATTTAAACTCCCATAAATGTTAGTTTTCCCTAAGAGGAAATTTAAACCACATTCTATGCACTATGTGTCTTATATTGTTACAGATGCTCTGTATGTATGTTCAAATAAGGAAAAAAACATTTTGTGATTAAATTGTTTTTTATCCTTTTTATTTTTATTTTTCATTTTTCATTTTTTTTTTTTTTATTAGAATCCCCTAGACTTGCTACAAAATATTCAAATCGTTAAAGCATTTATTTGAAATAGGTTTGCGTACGTGAGTGCGTATATATAGTGCATACATACTCATAATTCATTATTCACGTTACATATAGTTCATATCAAGTATTTGAGTTTGAAATAAAATGCATACGTACTTCACAATTACGAGCATCTTTGATTACACCGGCTTTCAGGATTCATATACTCCTAAATCAATTTACACATAAAGAGTAAAAGTTTCATTACATTGAAAACTTGTTGTTTAAATATTTTGTTTAAGTAGAGAATTTCATATTTTTTTCAAATAAAACTGAAAACTTTTTTCCAATAAAGCAAGTTTTTCTCACATGAATGTGCATATCACATTTGAAATTCCAGAATAAATTTTCTAAATAAAATAAATTATTAATTTAAAGTTTATGTCCTTAAAAAATTTGAATTGTGTTGTAAATCAAAGAATTCAAATTTCAAAAATAAAACGTTTTTTTTTTCATTTCTCTTTTTTTTTTTGTTCAATTATGCTCTTGTGATTAATGTTTTAAATGTTGCTTCGACGATTTTTCTATAACTACAAAATGTTGGACAAGCATGAAAATAAACAAATACGAGTGCTGACTGCTGTTTATTTGAGAGTAATTAAGTGATTAAAAAAATTGAAAACGTTCAAAAAAAAAATAATAATAATAATCATAACTGAAAAGCAAAATTTTCCTTTTTCTGTCTGGAGGGACCACTTTATATAACAAGAATTCGGAATCCTTAAAGAGTTCTTCCTTTCTAGAACGTTATTTATTTATTTTTTATTTACTACATATTTTTATATCTTCCGTTTTCTTTACATCTTTTACAGTCAAATTATTTTTCTTCTTTTGCTTTACTTTAAGAATCTTTCAAATTTTATTAAAAAATATTTGAATTATAATATATAAAGTAAAAATTCAGTGATTTACTTTTTTTTTTCTTGTCTCTTTGTAGTCAACTTTATTTTGTTATTTGATTTATTTAGAAGATAAATTATGTAATCTATTAAATAAAAATAAAAAAAACTTATGAAAAAGAAAATCGAAATTCGAAGAAAACACTGTAAAAAGTTTAACACATAGTGAACTTAATATGAACATGAGGTAAAATTTAGAATTTATCTGCACAAAATTCTGATTCGTAATCATTTAACCAATCTGAGTAGTTTGTATGTTTGTAGTAAAAAAAAATGCCAATCGATCCTGAAAATAAACTTCAAAGTTCGAATATCTGGTAGTAATGATATTCATCTCATGTCGTTATTTAGGTAAAAGTGTGAGTTTATAGGAATTTGATTAAGTTTTTCTCAACAAGCACATGAATCTACATTTATTATATATTATTAAATTTTTATTAATTCATGAGGTAATAGGTGAATCTAAAAAATAATTTAAAAAAAAGCAAAATAAAACATTTTTTTAAATTTCTTTAATGATTACTCTGAATCTCTCATCCCATAAACACAGTAAATTTACTCAATTCAACGTTAATACAAACATCTTACGATATTGTCATTGTTATTATCACAATCTTCGGTACAAAATAAGATCATCATCAATGTTATGTTATTAGAGCATATCGTATTATCTATATTTACCTTAAAAAATACGTTATTCAGAATTCACATACGACATGATGGAATATTTAGATATAGTACATTTATAATTCAGATAATTCAATTTTTAGCTTTATTTTCATCTCTAATGTGTTGAGTTATTCAATTAAATAATTTTTTTTTTTTTTCAAATAAGAAGAATTGAAAATAAATGTAGGTGTATAAATATTCTCTTAAGAAGATAAATATTGTATAAATAACGTAAATCAGATAAATGGATAAAATGCTTTTATAAAATAATTAAGTCGAGAAAAAAAGATTCCATTTTCAAAATTCTTTTTTCCACACAAAATGTACAATAATATGTGAAAAAACAAAATATAATTCATAAGATATAATACATACATAAATACATACGTGATATGGTGAATGCTCATTCAACAAAAATTATTTTTCGTAAAATATAAAATAGAAGCAGGAATTGCCTAACATAATAAAAACGGATACACTTTTCCTTTTTTTATTGATGTTTTTTTTTTTTTATTTGTATATACTTAAGTATGTGTGTACATTTAGCTTTTGTTTGGTTTTTACATTGATATATATGTACATATGTACATACAAACGAATGTTCATTTGATACATATACATATGTATATAAATTCAATATAAAGAATACGAATGTTTACGTAAGCAAGTCAAGTTATATGTGAATATATTACATACACTAGGGCTTAGACAATCATTAAAAATGATTTAAATGATTTTCAAAAATTTTATGAGGCTTTTTTGTTTTTTTTTTGTAAGAAATTACTGTGTAATGTAATGAAATTATGTGCGTATACTTTAAAGGTACGTTACAAGAAAATAAATAAAATTATAAACTAATTTTCATTATGCTATTTTCCTTTTATAGAAATAAATATGAAAAAAAAAAAAGAAAAAATTTGTTATCTACGCGCAAATCAATTTAAAAAGAAAACGTACAAAATGTACAAAAGAAATGTATGTGAAATTTATGTAGAATTTATTTACATAATTTGTAAGTCTAATTTTGTTTAAAAATAATGGAAATGTAAAAGAAAAATAAAAGAGCAGAAAAAAAAATTAATTTTTTATTATTTTATAATAATGATAAATTTTACTTGTAGTCTGTTTGAAAATATTGTAGGAAGCAAGTATTGCTTTTTATCCATTTAAAAAAATATAAGACAACAAAATAAAATGAATGAAAAAGTTGTAAAAAAGGTATCAACAATAAATAAAAACAGTTAAATTTCGTTCATTATCTTCATATATATTTTTTTTTTTTCGAAACACAAATTGGGATTTTATCACGTTTAAATACTGTAAATAACGTTTTTTAAAACATATTTCCAATGAAATAATTTTTATTAATGAAATTCTCGTGAAAAAGCGAATATAAGAACTTCAGGTTTATTCGTTACAAACGAAAAGGCTTTTGGTATTTGTTTTTTATCCTTGCTGGTCTCGCAAGCAAGATATATAAAGCAACAAGTATAAAATAAAGTAATAAGTAAAAATTAAATCAACATTTTTTCGCCAAAAAAGAGCTAAATATAACTAATACATCTTGAATAACTTAAAATGAAAGGACAACAAACCCTTTTCCTTTTTGGTGTGTTGTGCTTTTTACTAAAATTATTTAATTAAGCATTTTTGGTTTTGTCTGTGCATGCATATGGGATTAAATACTATTAACATTTTCTCAATTTAAATTTTCGTTGTATTTTTCTCGAAGAAGCTTTTGAATTGATGTCAACATCTTTTGAAGTGGGTGACCTTCTTTTTAATAATATTTTCTTATAAGAATGATCTATTCAATCACTTTGATACAGTAAAAAAAAGTGTGTTATTAGGGGAAAAAAAAAGGAAAAAGAAGAAGTTTTCTAAAGATATTTTTCCTTCATTCAACAAATTTCTTGTCAGTATGTTTATGTAGTAGGTACAACATTAAAGAAAATATTCTAAACATTCTTTTGAATAATGTCTAATTTAAAAAGTTACCTGTTTCAAAAGGAAAAGCTGATTTTCTTCTAATTGAAAAATATATGTTGTATATTTTCATTTTTGTGAAAATATATTTTAACACTAAAATTTAATGTAAAATTTCTGTTATTATTACTATAATTAGATTTATTTTTCTTTTTTGTTAACCGTTGAGTATAGTGTTATTAAGTCCTTAATAATTTTCATGTATATTTCATAATAAATCTTAATTTTCCTCATCATTTAAAACATGAACCGCTCATTGTAAACATTAAATTATAAAATGTAAGTACACTTCATACACACATTATATTATATATGAATGTGTACATCACATTTACCGTATACTTAAATAAATGTGTACTTTACGTGCGTTGTATAGAATGAAACCCTTGATAATATAATGAATTAATTTCATTTTATTTATTATAACTTAGCGACTGAACAACTTCATTACATTATACAAAAAGGAAACGAAAAAAAAGGATACAGAGAAAAACAAAGAACATTTTTTTTTACTTTGATTTTCTTTATATTTCATCTTTGTGCTACCGCAAATTTTCTTCAATTTATGCATATAAATGTTTTGTTATGTTAAAATTAATACAATAAATAATAACAGTAAAAATAAATAACAGCAGTAAATATATGTATATGTATAACAAGAGGAAATACAAAGAAAAAAAAAAGTAAACAAAAATATACAAACATAATGTAAATTATGTATACGCGTGTATTTTGTTTAAGGGTATTAACATTTTGTATATATGTACATACATATGTATGTATGTATGTACGTGGTACTCGTATAAGTACTTTATAGGTAAGAAATCTAAGACTTTGTAATGAGTAAACGCCAAATGGTACGAAATACTTAATTAATTATTATTTATACGTATAGATATACCTGTGATGAAAAATGTATGAATGGATATGTATGTTTGTATGCACATATAATGTCGCTAATTTTAATAAAGTACCAAGTTAAAACTAGTAACTTGTAGTAGAAATAAATGTACAGATAGTATAGATACACTAAACGTGAATAAAATAAAATATGGAATACAAGTGACCTTATTATTATCGTTATGGTCCATTATCTTATTATTAGTGCAATTTTAACTAATTTTTTAAAAAACCAAAATTCAAGACTCATTTTATTAATTGCATTTAAAGTTATTAATTTAGGAGAAACATGACCATTTAATTTTTTGATTGGAAATTTTTATTTTTTTAAATCATTCTTATTTTTATTTCATTTTAATTAACTTTGATATATATAAAAAGTTAAAATTAACAATTAAAAGTTAGAATGAACTTAAAATGAAAATTTTATTTATTTTCCATTTTCATGACTCAATTAAAACTACTTCTATTTTAATGTTAAAATTTATGTGAACAATTTGTTCTTCATGGGTTTTGATTTAGTCAAACAATTATTTTATAGTTAAAACATTGTACATGAGTAAGCAAACTGCATACAGGAAGAAAAATAAATATAAAAACAGTAAACATAGTATAATAAAGTAAACACACACAAATTTAAATTTATTTAGACCAAATCAAACCAAATTTTCATTATTTTTCAAGTGAATCTGTCAATATTTCCATTTTCCAATTTTTTACTTGGTCTTGGAGAAAATATGTACTTATGTACATATGTATAAAAAAACCAAAAATGATCGATTAGACAGTAGCAACGAATATGTGTGCTACTTTCAATATAAATTTTATTTTCATATTCTGTATTTTCTTATCATGTACATAAGGAAATCTAATAATAAAAATATGAACCAATAAGCTAAACCAAGCTAAATACATATGTATGTATGTATAAAATACGTACATATGTTAGAATAATGAAGTTAATTCAAAAAAAAAAAAATTTTTTTTTTGTTTTTAAAAATAAATTTTCATTATTTGTTTGCAATAATTTTATTATCGTTACTCAATTCAAAATATGAACTTATATTTTATGATCTTTTTGAAAAATTGTCTAAAATGAAATTGAATATTATTTAAATAATGAAAAATGAGATTTATACAAGAAAAACAATAATGATAATTTTTTTTGTTTTTATTTTATTGTTGTTGTGAATTAAATTCTTGACCCAAATAAAAAGAAAATAATATTCATCGTTTTAGTCATCAATTTTGATTAAAGAATACATTATATACATATAGTATATTTGAAGTAAAATCTTTTATTTGTTCAATTTTTCATATTTTTTTTGCATTTTTCATCAATTGGTTTATTTGTATTTAATATTTAGTTTGATTGCTTGTTCCCAATATTTTTGTTTGTTGTGAAATGAAAGAAATCTGAGATTTCAGATTTTTTTTTTTTTTTTGTTTTCTACGAATATTTACATACATATGAAAAGAGAATTTTTTTTTTTTATTTTGTTCCATATTCAAACAATTTTTTCATGTATAATATGTAAGTTGTCCTATTAAAATAAGTTTTGAAAAAATTCTTAGGATTTCCAACTAAAGAAAAATAAGATGAAATGCCTTAAGCCAAGCTAACTAAAGAGCTGACTATGCGTTCTTTATTTTATAGAATATAAGTATGTGATTTTCTATAGCACAGTATCGTGTTCGGTACATATGTACATATGTATACATTTTATTGCAACATTTTTTATTCATTTTTTAACCTCTATCTATGTTTTAAATGTTTTCCACAAATACCCACAATTATTTTTTGAATGTAAGAAATGCTTGGTTTCTAGTAAAATTTTACCATTGTTATCATGATTTTCATTTTATTTGCTTTTACACACATGCATGATCGTGAAAAATCCCATGAAAGTCCATTAAAATAATAAAAACTAAAAAAAAAAAAAACAAACTACAATAATGTAAACTAAAAGTTGCATTTTATTGCTTTCAGCGTCTTTTTGGTAATGTTCTTTAGATAACCTTTCTCTTAAAATGCTATGAATTTTTTTTCTTGTTTTGTTTGTTTGTTTTTTTTTTTTTTTTTGAATTATAGAATAAAAAATTTAAATATTCGTATAAAAATGTATGCAATTTGTTTTAAAATTATTTTACAAATTTCCATTATATTTTTTTTTTATTTTTAGAAATTCTCAAAAACTTTACTTTTAAATGTATTAGATCAGATTACTTAATTTCATATTTCAGTTTTATTTCAATGATAAATTGGATACAGATAGTACCGCGATATAACTAAAAATAATTGTTCATTTTTGTTTGATAATAAGCAATTAAAAATATATTAATAATAAAATTAAAAGAATAAAAAAATTAAAAATAAAATAAATAATTTTTACTTAACCACTTATTAAATAAGTATAATTAGTATAAACGATGTTTTTTGGCTAATAATAATTTACCTATTTAAATTAATGCCATTACATAAATATAAATATTATTTTTAATTGGAAAAACTCATTAATCAAAAAATATTTTCTGTTTTTTTTGTTTTCAATTTTTATACTTTAAATTCAAATTAAAATAAAATTCCATTTAATAAATAAAATAAAAGGAATTCATTTAATTAAAGTTTATTTTTGAAATTATTCAATTAAATTCAGTTTTATAAAAAGATTCATTCAAATGAAAAATTCATGCATATAAAAATAATTCAATAATTTTTTATTAATTTGAATTTACATTACATTCAGAGTGTAACTAAAATTTAAAAAAAGATAAATTTATTTAATATTACAAAAAAAAAAAAAAGAATGAAAATAAAATCACGTTAAATATATGTACAATTTTTCTTTATTTTACTTTGTTGTTATTGGACATAATTTTTTACATTATGTTCTTACGTTGTTAATTCAACTGATAAAATGTGCATGCGATGCGTGTTATATACACATAAATATGTACATACAATTTTGTAAATGTAAAATTATTTAAAATTCTTCTGAAAATAAATCGTAGCGTTAATTTGACAGCGGCCACATTAAAATACCACAAATACTTTACGTGGCATGTAACAACAAATACTGCATATGTTCTTACATTTTTTCGTTTTAGTTGATGGCAATTTATTTTTAAAATTTCAATGAGTACCATGGTAATACAACATATTTGTTGTACTTGAAAATCGAATAAAAAGAAAATCAAAAACATAAAAAAAAATTTAACTGGGACTATTGTATCCTGTTTCTATATTGCGTACAAAAATAATAAAAAGAAAAAAATTTTACTGAAAAAAAAATTGGTAAATTGGAAAATTTACAAAGGTTGATTATTTATTAATTTTCCACAAGGAAAACTTTTTTTGTACAATGTTCCAAAACGATGTATTACACACGTCTTGTGACAACACCTTTTATTTGTATAATAATATCAAATTGGCTTCTGTTTTTACTGTCTTTTTCCGAAAGTTGTTAATAATTTTTTTTTCTAACAATGTTTTACATCAATTTTATTTTTAGTAGAAAAAAGAAAAAACCAAAAATCAGAATGAAAATCACATTCTATTTCCATCTTTTTTTTTCTCTTCAAATGACGAAAATTGACAATAAAAAAGACACCATTATCATTGTTTCTATAACAATAATTCATATAAATTTTATCATTAATGTCATATGATATTGATATGATATGATACAGAAATAGGTTGTTGTAATATATGGCAGGAAAATATGAATCAGTTAAAATAAATAAAACAAGAGACAATTTTTTATACACTTGATTGTAGACAAAAAATTTTATTTGTTATATTAATAATAAAATTGTATTTCTATAATATGTAGAAAAAATGAATAAAATTACAATGAAAATGAGAAAATACAAAATATTTCATTTGTACTTTGCATTTTGGGTCAATGAAAATTTTCTATGTAAAAATAAATTTTTAAATTTTTCAAATATTAAGTAAATTGGGAAAATGAAATTTTATTCAAATCGTAAATTTTGTCTCAAAATTGGGATGTGTAATTAATAAAATCAATTTAAAGAAAAAATTTTCAAAAATTTGTGTAACCGTTTTACGTACATAGTAACGACACTTACGTAATGTATTTTTTTTTTTTTAAATATGGTAAAATAAAGTTTTACATATTTCAAAACGAATTTTTGATATTTTTTTTGTACCAAAAAAAATGAAATAAAATGTTTGTGGGGGCTGTTTTATTTTTAAAAAAATTTTATCATACAAAACAAATTGATCAGTTTCTATTTTAAAAATTGAAAATTGGAAATTCACGTAACATGATTTAAAAAAACACAAGAAAATGTGAACATTTAGTCAACGGAATGTATAAAATGTTTAACATATTTTAATAAATGAAATTCAACCAAGAAAAAAATTTTTTTTTTCTTAAATTTCATTAATATTGCAAAAAATATTTTAGACTGTAAAAACATATGTAAACAGTTTATATTCATATATACTTAAATATCTTCATATACATTTTAAGATAAATTTTTATCTGTGTATCTTTTTTTCCTTTTCTTTAAGAAAATTCAGTCTTATATACGTTTTCCAACTAAATAAGTAAAATTTTCATAATAACAAAATAGCACAAAAAGGAAAATAAAAATAGAAAGTCCGTTATAATGTGTTATGGAAATTAAGTAAAAAAAAAAAAAAAAATTTTTTTTTTAGTATTTTTATCGTTATTATTCTTACTAATTCATGCATGATGAAAAAAGATTAATGTGTGTTCATGAATTTGACAAATGATTTTAGTATATATAAAATATAATTTATGATAATACATAAGTGATGTGTATTAAAAATCATTCTATAAAATATATACATACATACAAATATATACAAAAGAAATGGGATAAAATTATATGGTACTAATGGAGATAATAATAAAATTGTCTGTATGTGTTAATGTAAAAAGTCCATTTGAATAATTTTCAAAATTATCACAACATTTATGTTTTTTACCGCAATAAAAAGTTGAAATTTCAAGAAATTTTCTTTATTCAATTTAACAATTTTCTTTTTTCTTTTGATATATTACACTGAATTAAAAGAAATATCAATGAAATTTTTCAAATATAATTTCCATGCAATTTCTTCGAAATATACATTACATATTTATTTTGAAAATTTCACATATTTTAAATAATATAAATTCATTTATGTATATATGTACATTAAAATATTTCCGATTATTCTTTACCATCTTTACAGATGTTATATTATAAACCCGTCACAAAAACACATTTTACACAATAATAATTAATTTATGTTGTATAAGGTCAATGTTATTTTTTGAATTATCCATTAAATTTACTATTGACTTTTAATAATTGTGACACTTTTAATTTATTTCAAATTGAATAATAAATGATGTGACATAGAAGTTAAATAAAATAAATACAACGTATGTAAAATGTTAGTGTAAAATATTTGCGAATTTACATAACATATGTACATATGTATATGTAAATCTCTTAAAATTAACAGAAAAATTATCATGCTTATATACATAATGTTTTGGTAATAATATAATGAATAACATCTGTTCAACTAATTTATTTTTATTTTAATGTTAAAATTTAATAAATTGAAACAAAAATGATATTTGAAAATTTCATTGTGTAAATAAGCAAAACGTATATATGTATGTACATAAATATTCGCAACATTAACTTTAATTATATGTCATAGATCATAAATCTAATTACGCAAAAATAAGGGATCATCTAACAATAAGTTTTATTAATGATTATTTAAAATATTATTTGTTTAAAATACTTTATTAATTCTTTATGTATAGTCTTTATCTAAAAAAGATTATTATAAGAAAATTAAACATTATTTATGTATTATATAATACATAAGTATATAAGTTATTGTTGGTATTTAAAATTTCTTTATATAGAATGATGTAATTAAGATTAAAGAATTCATTATATTTAAAAAAAAAACAAACAAAAAATACAAAAAAAAACAAAAATTAATTTCTTTTCAGTTTTTGTATTAGATGATTGATGAAAAAGAAAAACGTGATAAAAAATAAGCTAAGCAAATTTGTAATAACAAATGAGTTTTAAACGGACATGAAAAGAAAATTAAGTTAACACTTTTATTTACTTAATATAGAGTACATATTTCAGCAATGATTTACATTTACACTCTGTTCACTAATTCGGTGCACTTAAAGCCTTATGGGAATACATGTATCTATTTTCTTTTCTCATAATTTTTAATAAGATCATCTCAGCAGTAGATCATCGAGCAGTCTTATCACAATCTTTGAAATTATTATATAATACGAGATGAATGTTTGTAATATCAATATACAGCGACATAAATTAATACTACTCTATGTCATTTTTCCATTAGCCCTTAAGTGCACTGAATTAGTGAACAGAGTGTAATTTCAGATTTTAAAAAAATCAAATTTATTTCATACTTTTTCCAGTTGAAGAATTCTAGTTATGAATTTCAAATATACAGAATCCATTCAGTCAATTAGAAGATAAAATAAAAGATGTTTATATACAAAAAGTAAAAATAATGATATCTAATCAAATCATATTGATACAAAATTATAACAAAAAAAAATTTTTTTTTTTTTTCAAAAGAATTATTACATTGAATTAGATTTTTTGAATCATTCAGAATGTTTTGTTTAAACACTCGTGTTTTGTGCCAGATATTCGTATATTTTCTTTTGTACGAACATAAATTAATATAAATGAAATTAATAAAAACAAAAAATCAGAAAATGGCATTCTTATTTAACCTTACTCAACAAAGCCTTCATCTGTGAACAGATTTATGATTTTCTTTATTTCTTATCTAATAGTATATTTATTAAAATTTTAATCCCTTTAACCAAATAAACATCAAACGGAAAATATAAAATACCATTTACTTTTTAATATGAATTTTCTTTGAATTTGTATTTATATCAGTAAATAAATAAATAAAATAAAATTAACATTAAATAACGAATAAAAATAAAAAAAAACGAAAATATTATTTAAAAGGAACTAAAAAGGAAATTTATCAAAATAAACATATTTATCTTATCAACTTGTTTGTAGCTTTTATTCAAAAAGTTTCCTTATATAAATATATAATGAATAATATGTACATATGTTTCCTGCATATATTATGTAACATTGTATTATTTTTGCTTCATTTCTGATTTCTTTAATAAATATTCTTTAATAAATTCATATATATAAAAATTGTAAATATACAGAAAAGTTATGAAGGTGATACATATGTATATCCATATATGCTTTAATACGTGTACGTATACAAACAAATATAATTTCAGATTTTATTTCGATATGATAGTCGTATATGAATAGTAGTTTTTGAACCTTTTTTTTTTCTTGATATGTATAATATTTTTTCCTAATTTTGATGTTGGTAATTTTTTTCTTTTAAATGTAATTTCTTTTTACGTTTCTTTTCTATTAAATAAGAAAAATGAAAGAACAATAAACAAAAATAAAGAAAATAAGAAAATTGAAATTACTTATATGACCGTTTACTATTTTCTTTTCTACTTCATTTTTTCTACAAAAAAAAAATTTATTATTAAATGAAAAGATAAGGAAAAGAAAGTTTTTATTTCATTTGATAATACTCATATTATTAACTACAATGTATATACATATACATATCTACGTATGATGGATATTTTATAGAACAAAAACAAATAGTAGATAAAATTTATATGAATAATATTACATCTCGGATAAAAGAATATGAGAAGAAGAATTAAATGGTTACTTTTTGTTTAGATACCATGATGTCGATGTACAGAAAACGTATCCTTAATTATCTCTAATAGTATTTGAATTCTTTAACAATTTACTATTAAATTATATTAAAATTTTCACATTTCTTCTCCTTGAAAATGAGAATTAAATAATTTCAAATTTTTTAAACCCTTCGCCCTCAGATAAATTCATGTTCATGTAACGTAAAAATTAAAAAAAAAAAAAAAAAAAAAACAGAGTATAAATTACACGTCCAGTGTACCGTATATTTGTGTAATTTAAATTTTGTATTATCCTTTAACACATTTTATTTGGTCAATATAATCCCTTTTAAAAGATAAAAATACTCAGCTTAGTATCTAAATACCTATGGATGTACATACATAGATATATGTATCAATGCTTACACGTGTGTATATTCTCTCATAAAAGTGTAGAAATTTTTCCTTTAAAACTAATTCCAATATTCAGATACATAACCCGTTTCATAAGATGACAATTTAATTACAAAATGTAAATTAATGCTGAAATAAGAACAGTATACATCGCATTGTCCTGGAAGATTCATATGTATGTAAATATGCCTGTAGGCACATACAGGTATACGAATAAAATTTATGTATATGTATGTTTTTTTTATGGTCCTTGAAATGCTTGTTACCAGGTTAGGTGTATAAATCACTGCTGTTGCTGTCTTCAAATTAGAATTTTACATGCACAGATTATGGGTATGTAATTGATAACATTATTGCAATATAATTACGTACGTACGAATATACGACAATGATGGCGGTTATGTTATTATATAAATTTTAAGTACAATGTAATGCTCATATAATAATCTAAGGAGATGTTATTGTAATGTGAAACAACGATGATTCTACTTTATTCATAATTAAGTTTATTTTTATCAGTATTTAACGTGATATAAACCTGAACATTTTTACAGAATACAAGTGATCCTTTTCAAGTTTTCACATACAAAAACTAGGAAAAGGATACTGGTAATAGATACATTGTGATTTGTGATGCAAAATTAACGTAAAAACTACCTAAATTTGTAGAAGGAAAGAATGAAAGTCTGTGTACACAAATTTATGTACGTTTCAATTTTATTACATCTGGCAATGTGAATTATTTGCGTTATTGATTAATCTGCTTTTAAATAATGTGGATACAGTTTCCGTTGTATTTATCCATTTATGTTCTGAAGCAGATGCATGTCACATTTTTTTTTTTCTTGAATTAAATTTTAAGACCTGACATTAATGTCCATTTTCTGAAAAGCATTTTATATTTATTTTATATTTAAGATAAAGTAATCTGTCGGTATTAATATTGTTTTCTTGTTATTCTTGTTTTTTAATAGATGTCAAAAATCTATTTGAAATTTTAAAATTTTATTTGAAATAAAATAATATAATGATATTTTCCCTTTTTTATTCATTTATTTTTTACAGTTTATCGCAATGAGATGACAACAAATTTAATACATTGAAGATTCATTACTTTGACATGATAAAATTAGAATGTCATCTTCATTATCAATTGTTACATAAGGATAGAAAATGTAGATTAATTTTAAAATTTGAGAATAAAATCAAAAACAAAAAATTGAAATAGAAAAAAAAAACAAAACAAGGAGAGGTAGGAAATAATTTGAGTGCATAATTAAAGATGTATTGTACATGTGGCAATGGCAGAAATAACTACCGTTGGACACGTTCAGTTCAAAATGTGAATTATCCTTATGAATATCAGTATAATATACAAGAACAACCTCATTATCATAGTTATCCTCAATTTCCATCATCCTATCAGAATAGTTGGTGTCATAATTATCATTATCCATACCAGCAACAGCAACAACAAAATCAGAACCAACAATACCATCAATATCAACAACAGCCACAAGTAGTTCCTTTATTAACAACGTGTCAATGGTCACAATCTCACAGTTCACTTCCGTGACAATACAACACTCAATGCACATGTTTCAACCTCCAACATTGTCAACAAAAACAACAACAACATCCTTATCAAACACAATTCT
This sequence comes from Anthrax anthrax, assembly GCA_963971155.1. NCBI lineage: Eukaryota > Metazoa > Arthropoda > Insecta > Diptera > Bombyliidae > Anthrax > Anthrax anthrax. The sequence continues at coordinate 29,652,171 of OZ020119.1, forward strand.
CTAGTTATAGAGCCCATCCTCAAACTCAGACTCAAAACTCATATCGTCATTATAATCGACCTACGTTATGGTGGCCTACTTGTCCAAGATTGTCTTCCATCAATCAACAAAATCTGAAATCTAAATTAAACCAAGATCAAGAACAACAACAGCAACAAATATTGCTACAGCCACCTGTACAAAAGGCAACACACATTTCAACAGCACAGCAAACTGATCCTAAACAAAATATTCAAACACAGACTGATGAAATGGATGGATACGCCTCATCTCAAGTATCAAATTCACCAGTACCAGAACCTCCACCGCCACCTTTAGCACAACTTAGTCAAACATCTGGAACACTTCCACATAACCTCCGTACAATATCATTTTCAGATCAACCATACCAAAGGTGCCGTTGTAATTATAACTTTTCAACTGCAGCTAGTAATTGTGATACTTTAACACGACAAGAAACAAGTCATTTTTATTCGGGTTTACATCAGAATGGTAGTTATGCAACTGGATATTCAGCAGGTAATGGCCATTAAAATTTAGTATTTAATAACTCAATAAGTACTAATTGTAAAATTCTGATTGTAAAAAAATTACAAATTAACTTTTAACCGATAAAATTATTTTAAAAATATTTTTACTTCTCACTTCTTTTATTAATTTTATTAACATTTTGGTGAAATTATTTCTGAAATTTATTCAAAATTCCACATAGTATTTCTGAAATAAAAATAAATAATAATTACAATTAATACATTTCATATAATTAACACATTTTACATTGATTTATAGTTTATGAGGTCAATGCACATTTTCAATAATTCAATCAATTTTTAATTAACTTTTAATAATAGTGACAATTTTCAATTTATTATAAATTGAATAATAAAATGTTTTGACATGTGAATTGAGTAAACAAATATTTTATACTTACCACATAATATGTTAAATTGTTGTTGTATTAATGGGGGGTAGATACTATAACTGTAATATTTATGGATCCATACTAAATTATATTTAAACCTAAAAATAAAAAAAATAAAAACAAAGAAATAACAACATTTATTTAGTAAACATAAAGCAAAAAACAGTGAATAAAACTACTGAAAATGAAAATTTTTAATATTCAGGTTTTTCATAAAATTATATAAAATATGTTTAAAACAATTAAGGAATTCTCTTTATATTTTTCCTTTATTATTTTATTCTTTAATTATTCAGGAAAATAAATGTTAAACCAACTTATTCTTTGAATATACAAATTTTTTTTGTGTAATATCCGATTTTTTGTTTTTCATTTTAACATGTCTTAATTTTTTGTTTTTTTTATTTTGAAAGGAAAAAGAAAATTTTCTTACATGGATATTTATCCTGTAAAAATATTATAAAGAAAATTACTAGAGAAAAAAAATACGTTTGAATGAAAACGTTGTCTTCTACCTTTAGGCAATTTTTCTATTACCACCACAATTTTTATCTTTCTTTATAATCATTGTCGTTACACTTTTGTTTTTTTAAAGATACATTTTTTTCATTTCTTTATACATTTTCAATCTTATTTCATCTCATTTTAAAATAGACTTGTTCTAACTTTTTTTTTTTTTCTTTTTTTTTTTTTGAAAGAAAATGTTTTAAACTTGTACGTGTTATAATATCAAAAATTATTTTAAAACGATACATAACATTTTGCATACATGTATGTTAGAAGTTTTTCACCGTCATGCTTTTTCCCCAAAAAAATCATGACGATGAAATACAGTGAAGCAGATAAAAAATTTCGTTTTTAAATAAATGTTTGCTCTACATACACCCACAAATGGATCAAATATTATTATTTATTATTTTCATTACGCTTTATGACAAAACAAATTTCAACAAAATAAAATTGCTCTAAATTCTAAAAAATTTAAAAAAAATATTGAAATTGTTGAACTTTATATGAAATAAAAAAGATATCGTCTATGTTAGTATGGTCACATTAATGAAAAATAAAAACAAATGTAAAATGATAACAATAATAATAATGTACTTGTAAATAACAAAAAAATTAAATGAAGAATTTTTCTTTGCATTTGTAGCACACGAAATTTTATTTTTGTTTTGCTGTACTACGCGTAAATTATGTGAAAAATATTAAATTATTTTGTCAAGTAAAATGAAATTTAAGAAAACAAAATTTGTCAAACTTAATAAAGTCTAAAAATCATTTTTATCATAATCTCGATGTTTTGTATATTTGTGTACGTTACGCATACTTTACACATAAACATAAAAGTTAAAAAAATGATTATTTCTAAATAAGGTGACTGAAACATTTTTCATAATTTTTTTTCCTATTTTGTTTACAAAATAAATGGAAAAAAAAAAAAAATGTTTTACTTCTTGTCTTGACTGTATGGCAACAATATTTATTGCAACGTCCCTTAACACGAATAATATTAAAGGTAGAAACCATTTACACATATAATCAGTCACAAAATGAAAAATTTTTAAATTATGTAACTTCCACTTTTTCATACAATTTTACACATTTGTTTATTTACACTACGCATAGTGAATTCTTTTGAAATAAAAAAATATCATCAAATGAAATAATTGTAAATAAGATGAAGATCATTTTATAAAATTGACTTTTTGAATTTACAAATAGACAACGTATTTCCTTTATTTTTGATTACATTTTTTATTTTTTGAATAAAATGAATTTTATATACCTTGATTTAATATTCATGAATATGTACCATTTTTATGATGCTTACACATGTACCTGTGTACACAAAATATGTAATATATAATAATATCCCTACAGGATATGATGGACGGAATAGGCTTACAGATGAAGAGGATTCTGCTTGTCCAGCACTTTTAGAACGTGAATTTCATTCATTACATCGTAGTATACCAGCATTACGACGTGTCGGTATCGATACAACAACTATAAGACAGGTAAAAATTATTATTACAAAATACATTTTCGTGTTAAAAATGTAAATAATGTACAGATGAATGGATAGGAACTGATAAATTCACTATATTGTGCTATATAACACTAATACAGATTTTAAAAAAATCATAAGGAATGTTTATTCATATGTATTTTCATTTTAAATCAAATCTCATATGATAATGAATTGCAACGAACGAAAATGTTTTTAGTGAAAATGATAATTTTCTTTTGCATATAAAGATATTTAGATTATGGAACTTACATATATGATACATATGTATGTGAATGACCTCAAATGTATATGTTATGAATTCAAATGTGTACATTTTTGATTAATCAAAATTATTTTTTTTGTCATAGCATTTTTATCCAGATGGTGGATGGGGTTGGATTGTATGTGGAGTCGCATTTCTTGCTCATGTCCTTACATCCGGTTTTCAGTTATCTTATGGACTACTTTTATTATACGCTGTCAGACATTTAGGTGAAGATGTTGCAACGGAAGCAGGTAAAAATATAATCATGTAAATTTTCATATTTTTTTGAAAAAATTTAATATTAAAATTATTTTTATTTCGCCACACATTTATATTATCACGCATCGATTATTTTTTTATACGTGTTTACATTATTATTCATTCTATAAAGTAATGTATTAACTGATTCCATTTACTCAACGTTCTTATTTTTACAATCCTAATACGTACATACAAATATATTTCGATAAAGCAAAAGCAATACTATCTACATTAACAAATTCAAAAGTAATAATATTACGCTATCGTCATTTTTATTCTCATGATCATTTCAACAGGGGATTGAAATAAAAACGGATTGCATATTACAATGTAATACTCGTATGTATGTATATTTTCAAGTCTAGAATAAGTTTGTTTTTTTCTTTGGAAAATGGAAAAAAAAAATAAATAAATGAAATGAATATTGAAATAATGTCTGCTATTCGTGCACAACACGAACAAACCTACATACAGGATACAAGATCATACATACATAGGATATATGTATTTCTGTGTCACAAAATGTTTAAATCCAAGCATGTATCATGTAATGATACAACATTTATTTGTCTTTTACTGACTGAACATAGAAACAAAAAAACACACATGATATGAAAATTTCATATTCGTTATTTTTATGAATATATGATTGCTTTTTTCCATAATTTTTATCATAATCTTTTTATTTATATTATCAAATAAAATTTCTCATTCAATATTTTAGTTGTACATGTTTACATATTTTTCCATTTTCATTATTTATTTATAGGATGGCTTGGTGCTGCCAGCTGGGCAATGTCAACTATATCAGCACCAATTATTATAGCATTATGTAGAAGAAAATCAACTCGTTTAACGGCTGTCCTAGGAGGATTAGTATTAGCTTTAGGAATACTTTTTACATCATTTGCTATACATTTGAACCAAGTTGCCTTTAGTTACGGTAAATTAAAAATATTTTTATTATGAAATAAGGATTTTTTTTTCTACAAAAATACAAATTGTTTGTTCAAGTTATTCAAACAAATTATGAGGAAAAATATAAATAAATGCTACAAATAATCTGAAATATGATTATATGTACACATGTAAGCTTGTAGTATATAATTGTTTTTGAAGTGAGCTATATTACAATAGTTACATGAAACTCTTGTGAAATATGAAATAAAATAAAATAAACACATGCATATCCATACGTAAGTATAAGTGGCATGTGTGTATAACATTCTATAGCAATTATTAAAATTTGCAGCAAACCTGAGAAATAAAATAAAACTATGTTCTATTAATGGCAAAAATTCATAATTAATATAGTTATAACTATATACACATGTGTATAAATATAGTAATGCAACATGTAACGTGGATAACGCAAAAAAAAAGTTGAAACATCGAAACTTGTTATATGAATTTATTAAATTTTATTTGAAAAATTGTTATTTTTGAATATTTTTCAACTTTTATTTTTATACAAAGAAATATATTTCACATAGTTAAAACAAAAATAAAAATTTTTAAAAGTTTTACTTTTTTTTTTTTTTTAATCAGAAGCAATTATACAAAGTTCTACTTTTAGTATTAATTAATACGAAAAAGGATTTTTTTTTTTGTTTCGTTTTTATTCCTACACAAAAATTAAAACATAAAAAAAGTAAAAACTCATAATATACACAAACAACATTTGTGAAATATTTAAACAAAGTAAAATTTTGAATCAAATCCAGAACGATTCAGATTAATTAAAAATTGAAAAAAATAAATAAATAAGATCATTTTTTAAAGACTTATAATGTCTGTCTCAGCCGTAAAAAAATGAAATAGAACATAAGGACGTAAAAGGACACAAAAAAAAACAATGAAAAAAAGTAAAATAAAATTCATCATCAAAGTTAATGAAGTTAGTTTGAAATTATTCTCTTTGGTTAGATAGGAAAAAACTTTCTTTTTAATTAGATACATACATATTGCAGGTTAATTGTGAGTAAAGGATGTTTGAAAGCAATTAATTATTGCTTATCATTACTTATCTGCTGTAATAAAAAAAAAATATTAGAAAATCTAATGAAAAATAATTCTGAGAAAAAAAAACCAACTATATAAGATAAAACCATGCTTTCTATATTTATTTACCTAATTATTTGTTTATTTATTTATTTTTTTTTTTATAAATATTATTTTACAGTAATCGTAATGGGTATTGGTGCTACTATGGTACGAGAATCATCAACAGTAATGTTGGGTCATTATTTTAAAAGACGTCGACAATTTGTTGAAATGATAACAATGTCTGGTGAAGGTGTTGGTATTGCCTTATTTTCTGTTATTCTTAAAGAAGGCGTTGGGTAAGTAATGTTACAGACTATACAAAAAAATATCAAATTAGAATAAATTAATTTTGTTTATTTGAATGGTTAATTTTCAAGTGTGAATAACTCATATGCGTAGATACAGTATATTTGATTCATTAATATAAAAAAAAAATGAAAATGAAATGATGTGCTAAATAAATAATTATACAAGATAAATGACCAGAATGATAAAATAAGAAAATAATTTTTTTTTGCACTAAAAGATAAAAAAAAAATTCTAGGCTTTTGTTAACATTACAATTAAAATATTCATTTGTTATCAATCAAGTTTAATTTAAAGCAAGTGTCAAAAATTGTAATGTCACCAAATTTAAAACAATATGTAATACTTTAAGATAAATACTGATTAAGAGAAAATAACGTCATGAAAGTAAAATGAATTAATTACTCAACCGTTATGGTTTTTATTCACTTACTTATTCATTATTTCTGAAATGAAAATAATAATGACATTTGAGATTTTGAATTGAATTCTAAAATATTCAATATACATGTGTATGTATACAAATAAATATTAAAAAAACTGGAAAATATCACAAACCTAAGAATGATAAGCACTTTTTTCCGTAGAATAGATTGTATTTATAAATTTTTGCTTATTAGGATTTTCCAGTTAGGATTATGATTTTTTCCCTTAATTTTCTACGTATTTTTCATATTTTCTTAAATTTTCTCTACATGTACGTAAATAAATACATTAATGTGTAAATATATATTTTTTTTTTCTCTGCAACATTATATTTTATTGAGTTCATTTATTATATTATGTATGTATGTATATTTTACATACGCACACAGAAAAATGGGATGGCGTTTAGGGCTACAGGCAATTACTGGATTCATTTCATTTAGTTTCTTTATGGGTCTGTTATATAGGCCAGCATCATTATATCATCCCCAAAGGAGAGCAATACAACACTTGAAAAATCAACGAAAAAAGGTAATAATTTTTAGGTTTATAGTCTACTAACTTTAACAAAAATATCTTATTTATGTATACATGTATATATTACTATATATGTACACCGAAAAGTTCATATTGATACAGCGATACATGCATGTTTTCGTTTAGAATGACTCAAAAGAACAAGAAGTAGATTATAAGAAAAAGAAAGGAAAAAATACTCAGTGTAATTATTATTGGTATAACAATCTTTAATTTTGTTATGCAGAGAAAAGTGTGAATGTGAATTTTAATTCTGGCTAAAATTCCAAAACGTGAGCTATGAAAAATGAATTTTTATCATTATTGTCTGAACATCTTCTACAATATGACAAATATATTTTATTATTAACAGAAATTCAATAAATTGATGAAAAATTAAATGAAATTTTTCACGAAAACTGTCTGATCTCCTATTCTTTTCGAACCACTTGAAATTCTGTCACAATGCTCACAATCCATTTCGGAAATTTCCCTTAAATGCTGAGTCAAGAAATTGGAAGAATTTTGCATTACACGAAATTATCGTTCGAAAGTCATACATACATACAAAGTATACAATATATCTCATAATGTAATATATGAAGTGAACAATCATATTTTCTTATTTTATTTTATTTGCTAGTTTTCTTCGTTTATATTTCGGATTTTATTTTATTTTTCACACCAAAACTGTAAAAAGAGAAATTTTCTGTGTCCAATTTATCAGAATAACAAAATTATGTTTGTTATATATTCAAGCCAACACTTCATTTTAACAAGATACAATATATTTGGTTTATTTATGTACATATGTACGTACATACATATATGTGCATCTTGTATATGTATGATAAAAAGGATCGATATAAAATTTTTACTACATTGTTTGCATAAATGAGTGCATTACAATTTTTTTTTCTTTGTATTTATTCATTTATATATTTTTTTTTTGTTTTCATTTCTCATTTCCATTTTTTTTTTAAATTTTTGTAATAAATTTTAATTGTTAATAAATAACAATTTCTGACATTTTTGTAATAATACTTGTCTAGTTATTTAATGTTAATGACACACACATTTAGTTACATTGGTATGGTTAACCAAATCATATGAATTGGTTAATGACAAAACCAACTGAAAAATCGTCATTGAAAAAATCAAGTATAAACAAAGGAAATGACAAAACCAAATCATTTCAATTAAATATTGCAATTTTCAGATGGTCAGAGATGTGTGTGTGTGTGTGTCACTAATCTTATATGTATGTAATAAAATGTATACATATTTTGCTATATGTATTCATTGTGGGGTGCTTTTGTTCCTCTGGAATCACAGCTTGTAAGTTACTTTAGCTGTGTTTTAAAAAAAAAGACAACAGAAAATTAATAACAATTTGAAATTTATTTTAAATGTTTTCATCATACACAAATACGAATTTGGTTTTTTTCAAAAACATTTTTACACTATTAAAATTAATGTTAAAAATAAAAAGAAATAAAAAACAATAATAAAACGATAATAATACAATAATAAGTGTAAAGAAAAACTTTCTCAATAATAAAATTTCTGTATACGACAAACTAAAATTATATACAAAAGCAATACTCATGTTAAAATAATTTTTAAATAGAACATAATATAATACACAATACATATTTCTATTCTCGTATATATTTTATACGTAAATAATAATATAAGTATTATTATGCACACAATTTAACACTATGTTCTGTTTAGAAAATTATATCTCTTTTACATCTTGAAAGAAAATAACAAAAACTAGGACATCATTTTCAGCTTTAGTAAGTAATTTAATTTCTTTTTTTTTTTTGTTCTGTCATTTGTTTGGATATTTTGTTCTAGTGATGTCTAAAATTTACAAAACTGTGATTGTGATTATTATTATCGTTATAATCTTTTTTATATGAATGAACATAGAAATTTATATGTTTTGTAAATGGATATGTTTATATGGGATAAATAGTATATATATATATATATATAAGGACAAGATGACAATATGAAATTTTTAACATTTTCTTCTTTTCTGTAAATGTGTAATAAATATGAGAACATATACATAAACATCTTGTACAATATGGATACATAATGACCAGAAATACATATATAAAATAGGAAATTCTTTAACTTTTCGACTTAAATATCTGTTTTATTTTTGTTTTATTTTTTTTATTTTTTTTTTTTTTTAGAAAAATCAATGTACATTTTATTATACTTGAATTTATTTATGTAGAGTACAAAGAATATGCAACAAGAAATAAATTTAAGTTGCTAGGGAAATTCAATTTCTTTAAGATAATGTAACTGTATAAAAGAAGGAATTGGACAATTTTATAAAATCAAATTCAATTTAATTCTATAAAATGAATTTTTATTATGCACATGAAAAAAACATTGTGAAAAAACACATATAAGTGGTTAGATTTTAATTTACTTCGAATTGTAATGATGGTTTAAAACTTATTTGTCTTACTTGGCTTTAGTTTAATTTAAAATATTTTAACTTGAATGAATTTATCATGAACTATACTTTATTAAAATGTTCGATATATTTTCATTAAAATAATCTATAAATTTTATAAAAATTTTATTTTAACTTATCTTTTCTTTTAATTTAGGTCAAGGAGAAGAAAACACATATCAGAACACCAAAGCCACCATTTATTGATTTTAGTCCATTTAAATCATCAACAGTACGAATGCTTGTTATAACATCATCTGTTTCAGCATTAGGAGTTTATTCACCAATATTTTTTATGGTAATTTAATGACATTTTACTAAAAAAAAAAAAAAAAAATGAATAAACTTTAAAATTAATGGAATCAAGATTTAAAAATCTTAAATTCTAATATTTTATGTATAAGAAACAAGATATTTAATAAATCCAAATTTTAAACACGAAAATGTGTTTAAGGTCATAATATTATTATGACCCCCAAAATAAAAGCTATGATTTTACACACAATTTAACCAGCACATATTTTACGAGTAACATAATCACACAAATAAATATATGGATATTTTATCAATATTGAAATTTGTGATATAATTTTTTTTTTTTTTAATTGACTGATATGTTTTAATAGTATTTTGATACACGAGTACGTATTTTTGACATAAACTGATCGATAAACAAAATATGATGTCACCAAAATTTAATGTTATTCGGACATCTATATTATTTGTCTTATTTATGGTTTATTATCATAATGTTAATCGGATCTGTAGTAATTTTACTAATTACATTTAACAATGTATTGATAATAATATATACCGAAAAACCATTTATATAGTGTTGGTAATAATTAACTATACGTAATTATAATATGATTTGATTTATATATATTTTTATAGTCACTTCATGGCTTCCAGGAAGAATATGATGTACAAGACTTAGTTTTATTACAAACATTCTTGGGTTTGTCGATAGCACTTGGTGTCGTCTCAAGTGGATCAATCATAAATAAAACATGTCGTTTGGGTTATAAGGATATTTGTATATCGACACAATACATATGTCAGGTAAGTATTTATAATTTATTATTGTCTTGTCATATGCAATACATACATTTAATATAATAATAAAGAGATGGCTTTTAAAATGAAAGCTTATGTATAGATCGTATCAAATACATAAAATACAAGGTTTGTTAATCCTTAATTTCGTTCATAAAATCTAATGGTGTGAAATAACAGGAAGGTAAACTCTAAAATCGAACTACATACATTAGTATGTACACATATTTATGTATGTATATCTAGAAATAAAAGCTAAGTTATGTGTACATATCTATCTATGTAAAATGAGAAAAGATTATTTAGATCATTGATTTTTCACAATATATATTTGTACATCCCCATTTTTTCTGAAAATTGCTTTGATGAAAAAAGGATTTTGACTTGATGCAGAAAAATCAATTAGAGTTGAAATAATAAAAAAAGAGCCCTTCTTTTAATGTTGTTCTTTGTTTTGCTAGAAAAATGCCATTTTTCCATTTTGTATCTTGTTTTTATGTGAACTATTTGGAAAAAAAAAAATAAAAATAAATTTTCAATAACTATGTTAATGTGGTTTTAGACTCATTGACTTTTTAAAAAGGTTGAAAATAGCAAAATGTATTTTTAAAAAAAAATACGTTTCGTTTTACATGTTTATGTAAAAAAAAAGATGATTTAAATTTTGTAAAGGAAAAAAGGAATATTAAAAAAGTTAAAGATGGGACTTTCATTTATTTGAAAATAATAAAGCTATGATTTTAATTCATTTACTTCGTTTATTTTCATTTTTTTTCAATTTTCGAAATATCATAACTAATTGAAACTGGTAAAAAAAAGAATTTCTTTTTCGTATTAATTGAAACTGGTAAAAAAAGAATTTCTTTTTGGTATTAATTGAAACTGGTAAAAATAATTCATTAAGTTTTTAATTAGATGGAATTTTTGGTTTTGTTTATAAATTGAGAATTTATTATAAAACAAAATTAAAAAATAATTTTAATGAAGAATATTTTCTTTTGAAAATTCATTACTTTCTGAAAGTTAAAGAAGTTTCGCTAATGTTTAAAAAAAAATTCGTTACTTTGCTAGAATTTTTAAAATTTTAATAAATAATATTTTTTTTTTTTTTTTTTCAAACAATGCTTTTAAAAAGTTGAATAACAATATTGCTAATAGCAAATATCTACACATATGTATACACTGCTTTAGGTATCCTTTTTTATAAAAATATAGTATTTGAAACGCGTTTATGTACATATTTTGTTATGTCATGATTTCCTTTATTTATTTATTTTTTTTTTGAACTTTTTTATTCTTTTGAACAAATTTATGAGAACATATTTATTAAAGACATTATATCATACACATCAAATTATAATAAAACGAAGGAAGAAAGCGTGATAAAATAAAAAATTAATTACAAGTTGTGATGATATTTTCCTCATATTAAAAAATAATATAATAATAATTTTTTTTTATTGTTGTTGTTGATAAAACACACATAAATGGAATTTTATCGTCATAAAATTTAAATTACAATTTTATGTGTCTGTGCTATAATGTATGTATAACTTAGATATTGAGTATATACCATGCATAGTAATGAGAAAATATTTTTTTTTACAAAATGATGATACTATATTTACCAATCGCACACTATATGATGACCTTAACTACAACAGGAATGAAAAATTATATAGTTATAGACAATAATTCTTCTTGTTTCTGATATTCTTTGCAATTGTCTTTATAGCTTATGTCCCATTGTAGATAGTCAATGAATGTTTAGTAGTTTCAATGTGAAATTAAAAACAAAAATATCTTACATAGCAAAAACTTCTAATAGGGCAATAAAAAATTTCTTTTTAATGATAATTAATGCGTGTTTCTATAGTTCAATTAATTATATCGTTCGAATTAAACTTCAAATTAGTTTTATTTTTTTGTTTTTGTCTTTGTTGCATAATCGTGACTCTTTTACCAACCAAAATAAAATGTATTATTTGTTTACTATACATTTATGTGCATGTATTTATTTGTTTATTAATCTTCTATGAATATAAAAAGATTTACTTACACAAGTAATGACGTAAATTAATATGGATATGAAACGGAAATTTATGTTAATACAGTATACACAATTAACCCTAGGTTACATGGCCAAAGGAGAAGAAATGTACTTTTACATATACATTCATTCATCCTAGGGTTACACATTACACGGTTGTAAAAAAAAAGGTTTTCATATTGCAAAATTCGTCCTTGTGTGTGTGAAGGTGCATATACGTCGATGAATGTTTTCTGCTTCATCGACTGATAAGATATAATATTTATATCTTATCATCTTTAATCCCATGTACATATGTACCGAATTTATATTTCTAAAGGGATATTGAAACATAGCATTAAAAATTGACATGGAACAAATGTTTAAATATTTCATGTTAAATAGTAATTAAATTAGCTATTGACCTATAATAACTTTTTTAAGGAAAAATTGATGATTTAATAAATAATGTTCTCACTAAAAATATGTACATATGATGTATTTTTATTATTATTATTTTAACTTTTTAACTAACCTTAATCAGAAATTTAATAATATTCATTGATTTCCTGCAAATACTTCATTCAAAATCCAAAATTCATCCAAGAAAAAGAAAAGATAAACAAAAGATTTGTGTAATAAAGTTTACCAATTTGAATTCAATTACCAATTAAATCATTTCTTATTTAAAATAAAATTATTTTAAGGAATATAACAACCAATTCATAACTTTTCTTATAACAAAATCAAAACAATATATCATTCATGGTTACAACTATCATAAGTGTTAACGATGTATCAGTTTGGAAAAGATTGATTTAACTTTTTCTATTAGAAAAAATAACAAAACAAAATAAAAATTGAATAACAAAATTTTTTCATTTATAATATTATAACAATAATCTTGTTATAAAAATATAAATTGAGAAAATGAAAATAAAAGAAAAACAAAAACCATGTAAAAGGCATAAAACTTTTGTTCAACTTTATTTGTTCTATTTAAATTTGTATGTTCTCGGTGCTTGGATATTTTTTCCTACAAAAGAAAATTCATTGAAAAATGTGAAATTTTTTTTAGTAGTAAAATACTAGATGTTGAGAAACGTATTATATATCGAATCTGCTCAGATTACTCAAAAGTTACCATTTATATTTTTTGTTTATAAAACAAAAAATAAATACTAAAGTATATTTCGTTTATAAAAAGCAACAAAAACCGTTAAAAAACCAAAGTTTTTTTTTCTTTATTTATTTAATTTTTTTTTTTTTTATTTTCAACTTTTCGTATACGGTGCTTTATTCTATTAAAAAAGGCATACGTTTTTAAGTGTAACAAATTTCTCAAATGATAATAATTGAACCGAATACCTACTTACTTAGATTTAAAATTCAAGTAGAATGGAAAAATAAAGCATTGTTAGTTTTTTTCGGGATTTGTTTTTTTTTTTAAACATGAATTCGATTTAACTTTTAATTTTTTAAAACTTTAATTTTAAAGAAAAACTTTTTATAATATAAAACTTTATTCTTTGAAAATTGTACAATATCTGTATGTATATAACATAGTAACACTATTCATTTATTACTGTTGAATTGTGTATACGTATATAGATGAAGATTAAATTGAGTATTTTAGTTTTTAAATTAATTAATTAAATTATTTATTCGTCGTTTGTGGCTTTTACATACGTATATTATGGGAAAAAAAAGCTAAGACAATATAACAGAGTTAAATCAAATTAAAAACTCTATATATTGCTTTTTGTATATTCCATTTAACATGATTAGAGTGAACACTTATTGAATAAACTTTTACATAATATTGTAATTATTTTTAACATCAAAATAAAAATCAAATTCATTGTGTTTTTTTTTCTTTTTTTTTCTTTTTGAAATTTAAAAAAATGAGAATTTTTTAATTAAATTCATTTTAAAGTTTTTAATTACAGCTAAATATTATTACATGCGATTATTGAAATAAATTGTAAAAGAAATTATTACATCGAGTAAAACTGAATTATGTAATTTTCATTATCCTTTAATTAACACTTTATATTAATATTTTAAATTATAAATTCCCAACAGTTTTTCATATTTGATTAATTCATCAATTTTCAATTAACTTTTTGTGACAAAAATAAAAAATAAAAAAACCATATTATATCATCAAAATTGGATAATTTGTTTTTTGATTATTTGTATTAAATGAGAAAAGATATGCAAAAAATAAAAACAAGAAAATTGCAATGACATTTTAATGATAATTAGTGTAGTTGTTTTCAGTTAAAATTTTAAAATTTCAATTGAAATTCGTAAATCCAATTTTCAATTTTTTTTTTTTTTTTTGTTTTTTATTATTTTATTGCAGATATCAGTACTTATAACAGCTATATCAATGTTAATTTTGTCAGCTGTATATGGATATAAAAATCTTTGTATATTGTCATGGACATATGGTATTGGATTGGGTGGATATCGTTATACATTAAAAATGTTAGCATTGGAACGTATACGTACAAAATATTTTACAAAAGCTTGGGGTATGTAACATATCTATTTTGTGTATATGTATTACCTTAGAAATTTTAAAATCAAAAAGGGTTGTATGTAGTCTATAATAAATGTTTATTTCTTTCTTTAAAAAAAATAAAAATAACACAATATTCTATGTCAGAAAAATCAATATCTATGTCACATAAGTACGTATTTTATTGACAAAAAATGTAAAACAAAAGAGAATTGATAATTTTATTTATACACTTAGATACGTTTGTGTATTGTTGATTATGTATATATGCAGATGTCTGTATTGTGATATTTTTGATACTCAAATAACACAATAATAATAATGTTATCTTCTGAATTATAATTAATTTGATGGCACAATATGTGTTCGAATATATGAGTTACATATGTACATTATAACGAATATTGACATATTTTCATAATTTTTCAATTTAATTAAAATAAAGGTTTTATCAAGGGTGCTGAATCAATTCCAGTTTTAATTGGAATACCTCTAACATCATTTTTAAATGATTCATCAGCAAAATATGGACGTGCTGGCTATTATGTATGTTCTGCAGTCACAGCGATATCAGCAATTTTAATGTTTTTTGTTGGTTATCCATCTGCTGGAAAGCAAAATATATCGAAATATTCAATGAATGGTTCGATAGCATCACATTGTACAGGAATAACTAGTGAATGTCCAGATCTTTTAACTCGTAGTTGTTCAAATATTGCACGTTGTACTGGCACTGGTGTTGGTAGTACAATGAATGTAACAAATACTGGTCATTGGTGTAATCCATATAATTCATTAACAAATGGAGTTTGTCGGGCTGTGAATCGCCATCATCATCATCATCATCTGCATCATGGACAACAACAACAACATCAACATTATCTACATCACCATCGTCCTCATCTTTTGCATCCGAATTCTCAATCGTATATGAATTATTTTCGTCATAATTTATTGAATGGGAATTTAACTAGTGGTACTAACAATGATGGAAATGATGGTAATGGAAATATTAGAAATAATACTGAATCTGGCATACCAAATACATCTGGTTGTTATGCTGGCGTACAATGTACATTAGCTGGATTAGGAGGAAGTTCTGTTGGTGTTGGTTTTGGAACTTTACCAACAACAGGAAGTGTTGGTCGATATCAAGGAAGAAAATTACAAAAAAGTTTATCATTTGCTTTCCCACCAAGAGGAGCATGTACCTATGACTGTTCTCATGGGTATAACACTGCCAACAGGTGTTACTCACGGTAAATACTCGTACAATTAAATTCACCAAAAATGTAGAGAATTTCAATTTAACTAGAAAAAATTATTTTGTCTGAAATTTCAAAAATTTTATTTTATATGGCCATTTGAAATTTGAATATAGTTGTCGTTTTTTTTTTGTTTTTGCTTTTTGTATCTTTTATTTGAAATTCTTTAGATGTGAGACACCAACGCAATCAACACACAATATATCAAACTTGTATAATCAAATGCAACAATCATCACGTAGCCGTAGTGTACCAGAAGGATTAGCATACACATCACAGTATTGTACCTGTCCATGGAATCAGAATTTATATACGGCTGATTCATACAATCGTTTACCCCATCATAGATCAACATCTTCAATAACGCGACCAATTCAGGTAGTTGAACAAATAACTACTTCAGTTTGACTAATATTAAGTAAAATAATACTTAATTTAACTTTAATTGGTTTACTTGTAATAATTATGAATTTCTAAAAATAAAAAAAAAACTCGTAATTAGTGTAATAAATGATATAGCGATAATTTCATATAACTATGACACAAAATGTCTAAATATTGTAAATAAACTTTAAAAAAAAAAAACAAAAGTAATTTTGCCACTTAATAACGAATAAATTATTTAAGAAAGGAAATGTTCCATTTTGAAAATTTAGAAAATTTATTACATAAAATTAAAACTTTTCATATAAAATAAAATTAATGGATAATTTAAACAAAATTTAAAAATAATTAAAAATAAATTTAAAAAAAAAAAATAATGAGGGAAAACAAAATACCTTCATGTATTTTTACCAAAGTAGAAAAAAAAAGTAGAACTTAAGAATTATTATATCGAGTAAAATTTTTAATATTAAAATGAATATATTATGAATATGAAATTTCAAACTATATACATGTGTATGTATTCGTAATTAAATTTTAGATATACAATTAGGAATGAAAATTGATTTAGAAAAGAAAATTGAACTAATATAAAAAGTTTTTTTTTTGTTTTTATAAATAAATAATATGAACTAAGTTTATTGTATTGGAATAAAATGAAATCCAGGCATAGTAATAATGTTATACTAAAAAAAAAATAAAATCAAAAATTTAAAAACATAGTAAGTAAAATTTAAACTATAAAAATAAAAAATAAATACATACAAATAAATACCAAAAATTGTTTTTAACATGCGTACCAAAAAGTGAGATACAATGGAAAATAACCGATACACATAGGAAATCTCTTTTTTTTTATTTTAATTAATATTTAATTGGAAAAAATTTTTTTCTATAAACACACATACATACATATAAGTGTTTACGTATTTCGTACATAAACAATACAAATAGATTATTTAATTATTTTTAATTGCATAATAATTTTTAATTATTATATGGAAATGTTTATGATTATTAAATATTTTATTTGAAAACAAAAAAAAAAAAAAAAATAAAAAATAAAAACAAGATTTAAAGCACAAATACGAGTAAATGAAGCATAAAATAATAAATAACTGAAAATATCTACTATTTTATTTTTTTGATATATTTAGAATTTGTATGTGAAAATCTATATACAAAAATTATAAATTTATGTAGAATTTTAAAAATTTAGTGTGTTCGTTACAAACATTAAATATGAATTAGATTGTATATTCATAGTCGATTTTATTTTTTGTTACTTAAATAAATTGAATGAATTTATGAATTTCAATTTAAAAATTTCGACAAAAAACTTAAATTCTATTTAACATGTTAAACACCATATAACGGTTATGAATTAAATATTATGAAATTTTTTATTTAATTTTTGTTAACCAATTTGTTGTTGGTTTATTTTCTTTAAATTTTAAAATTCTTTAAAAACTGTGTTATGAATAAAATCAAAAAGCCTGGATAAAATTAAAAAAAAAAATAAAATAAAAATAAATAAATTAGAAAAAATTAAAAATTACGTAAAAATCAAAATAAAAATAAAATCAAAATTATTAACTTAAAAAGAAAAACAAAAAATTTTAAAATTTTATGCCAAATAAAATCATAGAGCAATAAGTATAAAACAATACTATAAAATGTTTTGTTATATTGTGTAATCATTCGTTCGAAATAAAATAAAAGAAAATAAAAAAAAAATTTAAATAAAAAGATGTGACACAATAAACTATTTGTTGCTTCTAAAATATTTAATTTATTTATTTTTAATTTTAGTCCTTCACCTATTTTTTTTACTCATCATTTTCTGTATCTTTGTTCTACATATTTTTGTTTATTGTGTAAAATGCATTTCTTAACATTCACACAATTAATTTTTTTACATTCATACATAATGTATGTAGTTCAGAAGCATTAAAATGTACACACATGAAGAAAAATAAATAAAAGAAGTCAGATGTGTCGTATGTGCAGTATCTCATAGTAATTTTCTAGCGTCAAAACAAAAGCCCTTTTTTTTATTATGGGCAGTAAGTTGAAAAATTTTTCCTTTTTAAAATAATACTTGCCATCATAGAAAAGAAAAGAAGTACATAGAAGGACTTCATGCAAATAAATGTGATTATGCAAAAAATAAGAAATGAGAATGAAAACATTTAAAGGCTAAAAATATAAAACATTTAAAATACAAAAATACAAAGTTAATGCAGATAACATACAAAAAAAACATTAAAAATACGTTTATGTGTATCATGTTCATTCACATATACACTAACGTAAATGATACTGGTTGAAAAACTGCAATTTGGATTAAATTGTTTTTTTTTTTTTAAATTTTATTCTATACTTTTATATGTTTTCTTTTCAAGTTTAAATTCTTAAGGTGAACAATGCACACGTATATTTATCATTATTATTAACTTTAAAGCTTTAATATTATGTACACACTGTATAATTTATAAAAGAAAAACTTTGACTTCATTCTATGAAAATATATAAATAAAAATAAACACAAATACCTAAATATATACGTGTGTACGTGTACATCATTCATAAAAAAAATATATACATATATATAATATAATAATGACACAAAATATAATACGTTGAAAGGAAGTTAAATGTGTATTATCAAAGTATTATGTATTATCATCTTTTCTTTTATTCATAAGATCTTACAAACAATAACGCACATGAACAATGAAGATAAATAACATCTTAAAGTAAGAAGAAAATGATTCTTATATAATTTTTTTTTTTTTCCTTTTCATCATTTACTGATTATTTCACGAAAATATTACTGTACATACAGTCAATTAAATACAAGTATGTAAACACAATGTACATATATTATACGAGTGTTATAGAACAAATGTAAAAAGGATAAAATACATATAACAGAAATATACAAGAATGGACTTTATGATGTTTTACATAAAATGTAAAATAATATTAAAACAATATAATCAAAGTTTTACATTACATTGAATTTTCAAACAATTTTTGTTAATTTATATACTCTTATTACTGTATTTTAGATATGTATGAAGTTTAACAGTCAATTGCATTTGATGTATGCAAACATAAATTTTGACTAATACAAATTCAATTCATTCGTATATTGATTTCAAATATTTTATATAGTTACAACAGTATAATTCAATCAAACCATAGCAGTAATTATTCATTTATATTAATTACATGTATGTGTTTGGATAACACAAAAATATATTCACCTATACACCTACTAAATATTATATTGTAACTTTGGATTGTAATTGATTTAACTTATTTTTTGTTACTGTCGATTGCATCCATCGATTCATTGAAACGATATTATTTTTGGATTAATGGTTTGGTATTATATAACGACTTCATTAAAAATATATGTATGTATGTAAATTAATACAAATTGTTTCAATACCATTCACAAAAAATATGAACATTTTTAATAATTTCATTGTGTCTACAATAAAAGGGTAGGTAAACGTAAAATTGAATTTTTTTTTTTTTTTAAATTCGTGTACGTGTTCGTATTGATATCTATAATTAAATGCATCGTTTAGAAATTACTACTACTGACACAATTTATGCATGTTAATTTAATATTTTTTATTATATGATACCAAAAATTGAATTTTATGAAACATAAAAATTTAATTAAAGTTTTGACTCTATATATTTGAAATATAATAGACCTCACAAAAAAAAAAGCTAATAATTACACATTTATATTTTGTCTTAATTGTATATTAAAATGTATCACGTGTATGCCACATCATTAGCAAAATTGAAATAATGTGTATAAAATATTTCATCAAAATTGCGATTTTAATTGGATTTATTGAAATTTTCATAATTACATATAAGTGCACACATTTACTATAACACACTAAAAATATATGTATGTTATATTTTGGTTATATTCAACTTTATAATATTGTATTCAATCATTTTCAATTCAAATTTGTATAAGTCTGTACTCAGATAATTATGCAAAATAATAATATATAGGAATACAAATTTGGTTAGCTTATTACGTACGTGAACTTTTTCTATTGTTAAATAGATACATGTACGTACAAAGATTTTTGTATGTTATATATATGTCTTTTTATGAGATTACTACATTCATTTATAATTTTTTCTATATTTTTCTTTAAATTTTATAGGTAATGTAAATCCGATTATGACTTATTGATTTGTTATCTTTTTCAATTTTATCTTTATTTTGTTTTTTATTTTATTATTTTCTTTTTTTTTTTTTATCATTGTATTATCTTTTTCTGTAAATACAGATAATAAGTATTATAATCATATCTAATGGTATATCCATATACCATTAATTCAAATACTATAATGATGAATATGCATGAATACATGCATGAGAAATAGCATGTAACACGCATATATGTATGTATATTTGAATTCCTGATATAAATAATTGTAAAAAAAAAATGAAAATACATTGAACAGAAACATGAAAATAATAATAAAAAGAAATTTTCATTTATTTTATTTTCATATTATACAGGTATCTACATACGTATTTTCTTCTTTTTTTTTTTGCAGTTAGATATGCGTGTATCTGTGATAGAATATAAGGCACAGATATATTGTACACGAACAATACATGTGTGAATTTGTAAAGGACGGATGATATCAAAATTTACTACATTGAATGTAGAAAAATAAAATAAAGTTTTTTTTTTTTTTTTGTTTTTATTTATTGTTATAAAAACAAACAAAAATAAAGAATGCCGCATACAATATAAAAACAAGCAAAATATATAATATAAAGGAAAATACATTTTTTTCTACCTACATAATATGAGAAAAAAATTTTTCTTTTCTGTGTTTTAAGAAAAATTTAAGATTTCATATATTATAAAAAAATATATTCATGTAACATACGCATGTACATGGGTATTGTGCATTGATTGTACATATTATATGAGTATTCAAATCGAAAGTATATACGTACATACATACATATATGTGTACACGCAAGTACACACATATGATTACTTATATGATGTAGATTGGCCTACTTTTTGGAAAATCGAAAATTTGTCCAGAAACAGATTACTCAGGCAAAATATAATTTGTATGAAGTTGAAGTAGAAGTACATGCTTTGAACTCAGATACATGAATACATGTACTATTAAGAAAAAAGAAAAATAAAACTAAAGATAAAAGGATATCAAGCAGAAGGATATAACAAGAATGTTTAAAAAAAAAAAAAGCTTTTCAGATCTCCTTAATAATAATTTTTTTTATTCTATTCATTGTTATGATTTTTCCCTCTTTCCCTATTGCTTGATTAAAAACATTTTCTTCTTTCATCAAGAAATTTAAATTTTTATGATAGTGGTTACATCGTGTTATATTTACATGAGTGCATGAAAAATATGATAAGGATAACGATGATGGTGTGGCTTAATATTTTTACTTTATTTGAAATACAAAATACAATATAAAATAAAATAAAAATAAAATTTTATTAATGAATTAATTTTTCTATAAAATTACTTTCATTCAAGTGAAATTGGTTTTTTTTTTTAAAGTAATTTTTAATTTCACTGAAATAACTTTTTTTTTATATTTTTTTTTTTATTAATTTGAACATTATGTAAATTGTCCTTTTCGTTTTCCTGTAATTAAAAAAACAGCAATTTAAATGTCTTCGAGTTCCAACCTTTTTTTTTAGACTAATGCTCTTTTTTTTAATTTTTTGTTCTCAGTCATTATTGTTTTATTCTCTTTTTTTTTTAAATTAATGGAATTTTTTTTTTTTTGCAGTAATTTTAAGTTTCGTACATTATAAAAACCGTACAATGGTGTCATTTTCAATTTAACCTAAATATATAAATTTAATACACTTATATCTAAATATTATATGAAACGAGTACGCATATTATAAAAAAATTTCTAAATGTTTTTGTATATTTAACACAAAATACAAAAGTAAAACAAAGAAAGGAAAATAACAAAAGTGTGTATTCACAAAAGGACAAAAGTCGTAATGGGATTGTGGTTTTGTAGAAATCAAAATTTATTCCAAACGATGTTCGTTTCCTTCTTATTTTTTATTCATTTTGTTTTTTTTTTTTTTTTTTTTTTTTTTTTGTTGGGTTAATTTCTATCATGCATCTACAGATTGGGAAAACCTTATTCTTTTTTTTTTTCATGCCTGACATAACCAATAATTTTTTATAGTTATTTTTTTTTTTTTTTTATTGTATTTTTGCAAAGTTTACCCTTAGAGAATGTCATGTGTTTTCATGTACCGTATATATACGCTTGTACGTTGTATTTTGTGTTACCATGTTATGATAACATTATTAAAAACTTTTCATATTTTATGTATAGATGTAAAATTAAAATTAGTTTTTATTTTTATTTAAAAAAAAATTAAAACACATTATTTTTTGGTTTTTTGTTTTTTTGAGATTTTGTTAAGTAATTTCAGTGACAAGGGTTACAAAATTAAATATAAAACACAGCATGTTATTAATATACACATTAACAAAAATCTATGTACATTTGTATATTACATGCCTAAAATATCAGATAAACAGTTTTATGTTTGTGATAAAATTTCATTAAAATTATGTTGTAATATATTTTATAAACAAAATTTTGATTTTGTACATGAAATGTACAATGTACATCATCGTGGCAATATATAAACATTGATTTATCACGAATACTAATAAATTTCTCTGTGCATATGTACATAGTTCCAATGCTTTGGCAAACATGGCAAGACGAAGTTAAAATTGTTTCAATTAATTATTATCAATGTTCAAACAGAAGTAAAACCAATATTAGTATAAAGTCATGTCATTTGCTAATGTTACTAATAATAATAGAGAACAAATTTTTGAAAATCATGATTCGGCTTATGAGAATGAATACAATGTGATATAACACAATGTGCATTAGGATAAAAGGAAAATCTCACAATTTATTTATTTTTTTTTTCTTGTTCGATTTAGAAAATATATTTATTCATTTTTCTAATATAAATACAGAAATTTTCATTTTAAAGATTGATGATGAGCCAAGAGATTATATACTTCCTTTTATAAATTTTGAACAAAAAAAAATTAAAGAAAAATTAGAGTAAAAAAAAAATAATTGAAAAAAAAATGAAAATTATTAAAAAATAAAAAAAAAAAAAATTCAAAAGAAATAAAAATTATTTTATCTCAGTTTATTTAAACCATGAATAATAAATCATTTTTTAATAAATTATTACGTGTTAGTGTTTTTCTTTTGTCAATTTTAGTTTGCAAAAATTTTTGACTTGTTTGAAAAATCATTAAAAAAAACAAAAAATTTTCCAATTTCCCATCAAAAATTTCCTTATTTTATCGATCTAAGAATTTTTCACTACCTCATCATTTTTTTATCAAATTAAAAACCAAAAAAGTCGTGAATTTTGAATAAAATCATTCATAAATGTGTGCATATGTATTTTGCAATGTTAAATATTTCTACAATGATTGCCAAAATGTTTTTTCATTTACTTATTCAACTACATAACGTAAACATATTGTACATGCAAAAATGTAAATGTGAAAAAAAAACGACTAATTAAAATGAAAATTGATTAAAGTGTCAGATACACCATTAGTTGCTTGCTACTGGTTGCAATACGCTTTGGTGCATTGGCATTTAATTTTTGCAACAACAATGCAAAAAAGTTTTTTTTCTTTTTTTCATTTATTATTCAATCATATGTCAATGATAAAACAAAGAATATCATGAAAAAACAAAAATGCAACATCATGAAAATTTTATCATCGCATATAGTATTAAAGTATTTAAATGAAGTAAATTTCAATATACGAGCACAATTATTTTGTCATTTCTAATATTCAAAAACAAAAAAAAAAAAAATAAAATAAAATAAAAAATAAAAATCAAGAGATAGAATAAAATGATAAAACTTTTTCTATGAATAATGCAAAAGATAAAAATTAAAAAATCAATACTAAATAAAATTGTTAAACTTACAAGGATGTATGCATATCACAAGTTAATTTCATATAACATGATCACAATTTTTGCATTATTTACATATGTATGTACATGAACGTACAATGATATCCTTTAGCTTACATGTATACATGTATTTATATTAAATGAAGTCGATATGATGATGACAATGATGACGACAATGATGATGATAAAAATGACAATGGGGATTATATGTACACTAGTTAGTTGTGATTACACATTATAACACTTAGTCCGAATTTAAAAAGCCATCATCAATGTTAAAAAAAAATGAAAAAAGTTTGTTAGATTTGCATAATCCTGACATATAGTATTTTAAGATGATGATGATGATAATTCTAAAAGAATTTATATTTCATATAGATAGTATGTATATGTTATGTGCTATACATGTATGTACTACATGTGCTATACATGTGTAATAAGTAAAAAGGAGGTCAATCAATCTATGTAGGTTAAACTTGAATGTTTTTTTTTTCTTTTTATTTCTTTTTTATGTATATTAGATATAGAAAAAATCGAGGTGAAATCAAGTGTAGAACATAAAATGAAAGAATAAAATACGTACAAATAAATACGTATTATATGTATATACAAATATGTATTTGTTTGATGTTTGAAAATGCATGCAAAACATGCGGATTTTCATGTACGTGGGTGTATATAAACATTCACATGCTTATATTGTACGAGAATGAATTTGTCTACGTATGTACACATTAAAATACAATTTAAAGCAAGCATATATAAATACTATTGATACATATTGATTGATTTTCTTCTTCCCTTTTATGTTTTAATTTTAATTTATTTCTTGTACAATAAACACTCTCATAGAATTTTATCAACTACAGCTTACGTCACACAAAATTTATTTATTTTCAAAATAGATCATTTTTCACGAATTAATAAAAAATTATAAATGTATTAAGTAAAAAGTGTGGAAAAATTAAACAGATTCTTTATTTATTTATTTTTTTTTTTTTTCAAAAGTTTAAATAAATTATTTTAATTTAATAAAAATGTTAGACCTAAATGTATTCAGGCCAATTGAATATTTTGAATTGCAAACGTATTTTTCATCTTCCTTAACGTATTATAACAAAGAAGAAAATGATACATGTGTATATACCTGTTGATACAAAATGCTCTGAATGCATGATAATTATGCTATATATACATAATAAAAAATACTTAATATTAAAAGACAAACGTTTAAAAGAGCGGAAAATATTTCTTCTTTATTTACTAACATTTTCCTTTGATTTTTGCTATGTATATTTTATGTATATTTCAAACTTTAAAAAATTATTCTTTAAATTTGAAATTTGAATCACATTATTGTAAGGATTATATAGAAAAAAAAAATGGTTGAGTAGAGATAATGTAGAAAATTTTTTAAATAAGAGGAAGATAAACAAAAAGATTAATTAAAAGTATTAAAAATAGAACAAAAAAACTGCACACTTATTTCGCATCTTGAAAGCTTAAAAAAAGATTTTTTTAATAGAAAAAAACTAATTAAAAATTTATTATTCCGATTCTTAAATATAATCCATTTAAATCTAATTAAATGAATTTTTATCAGTTAATTTTCTGTTTTAATATTTTCCCCTTGATGTGTTTTTTTTTCATATTTCGTTCGTTTTTCTTTAATTTTTCGTTTAATTTTTAAAATAAAGTTTGCCTTAAATAAGTAAACACAACGTAGTTACATGGGTCTTCAATATTATCTTATGTATTATAACGTCTCCAAATTTTCTGAATTTTCAGAATTCTGAAAAAAAAGTGATATTTTATGTTTAGAAAAAAAAAAAAATCTTCTAATTTAGATTTTATTTTTATCATTTGTAATTTTGTTTTCGTTAATTTTAATCTACTTTTATTAATTTCATTTAACAGGATTTTATTTTTAATCATTCTTTAAAACTTTAATGTATAAAAGATTGAGTTCAATTAATTAAACGTTTTTATTTATATGTACTTCAATTTTTATTTTTAAATTTTACTTAATTACATTTTAACCATAAATAATTTGTAATCTACATTTTTTTTTTTTTAAATGCTATAATGAATAATATATAATAAGGCAGTTATTACATGAGCAAATGCGTGATATATTCAAACTAATTTTATCAATGAATAATAACAGGAAAATATTTTTAAGTTATTTTTTTAAGGAGATTGTATGTAAGACATAAGGAGTTGTTCATTCTCTTGCGTAAACAATTTTTTAAATCATTAATCAACAAATACAAATTCGTATGTGCAGGATATTTCAAAGGCCTTTTACATAACTGTGAGATTTAATAACAACATCCTTTATTTAAAAAAAAAAAAAAAAAAAATGTGATCGATTACACATTTTATGATTTTTGCCATTATACTGATCACAATATAATGTACTCAAAAAATAACAACAATTTCTTAGAAAACGACTAAATACAATTCAAATTTAATATTTTGCTTTTCTTATCATATTAAATTTTTTCATTATCTCTGGCATACACATAAAACATACACTTCTGTGAATCATTTTATGTATGTATGTGCGTATGTATATTCTGATATTAACATTTTATAAAAATTTATATTTTAATCTAATAATTATGTGAATATGTTATATGATAAAATTCATAAAATTGTAATATTCATTGTAATATAACATTGCATTATACTGTTTGATAAAAAAAATATGAAAATAAATGTCCTTATTTTATAGTTTGTGTGTATTTCATGGGTTTATCATTAAATTGCTTTTAAATAATATTTTCATGTTCTCTTCTTCTATTTTTCTTTTTTCTTCTTATTTTTTTTTTGTTTTCTCTTAAAAACATTGAATATATGCAAATTTTACATCTTTCTAAAATTACATATACATGATAATATAATGCACACAATGAAGATAGAAAAATTCTAATATCCCCAGATCAACATAATTTTATATGTATACATGTGATATGTGCAAGAGTAACAAAAAAAAAACAAATTTTTTTTTTTAATATTATTTACTTTATATCCTTTTCAATACCATATAATATGATAATATTAAAATACATACATTTCTACTTTTCTATTTGTTTTGTTGTTTTTTTGTTTTTCTCATTCAAAATTTTATGTAATTTTACAAGATTTTCTTCGTTCTGTTTTTTTTTTACATATGTATTGCATTTATTTTTGAAAAATTTATATTTTAGTTTGAATAAAAATAATATTATTTTGTTTTTTATACTTAAAGATATGTTATTCAGCATTCTAACATATTTAATTAAATTTGATTCCACCCTAAGTTGACTAATGCACATAAGTATATACTACAAATTCATATTTTCTTTAATGACATTTTTGTTTTTTTTTTTTCTTTTTGAGAGTATATTATATTTAATTTTAAAAAGTAAATAAACGAAATTTTCTTTCAATTTAAATTGAATAAAATTTTGTTTTTATGCATACATGACTTTCATTTTAGTTTAAAATACAATATTTTCTTTCATGAACACGCTTTCTACATTTTCTTGTTTTTTATAATTTTTTGTTCTTCTTTGGCTTCTTTTTTGAGAAAAAGAAAATACTATAAGTATGAAAAACAATTACAGAAAAATGTTTGTTTTGTCTTCAAATCTTTTCTACAAATGAAAAATTTTTTATTTTTGTATGTACATATATGAAAAATTTTAATAAATTCAAAGGATGCATTTTCAATTTAACACAGATGGGTTATTATTTAATTTCATTTTGAAGTACATATATGTGTTTCAAAATTGAATAAGATAGTTTGGATTTTTTTTTCCGAAAAAGATAATTTTCATTTTACATTTATGGATATATGACATTATGACTATTGTGTTATAATCGAATGTATTGTATATTGTGCATGATATTAAAAAAAGATATATAAGAAGTTGTGTAACAAATTTATATTTAATATTCATGAATATAGACATGTACACACGAGTGTACGCATACAAATCAACAAAATTAAAAAATTTTTTTTGTTTTTTTAATACAGTGATATCAAAAATTTGCTGTTCATTACTCTCATCACAAAATTTTCTAACATATGTAGAATAAACAAAACGACGAGTAAACTGATCAATAGTTAAAAGACAATTTGGAGTAAAATCGGAAAATCGGAGAAAATTCCGATTAGTATTCTCAGAAATCAAATAACATTAAAAAACAAACTTAACCGCATTGACTTCTCTGAATCATTATTTATATAACAAATATATCCGTATCGTATGTATGATAGCACCCTAGAAGTATGACACCACTTGCTTTAAGTATGCTCATCTTACGCACATAAAAACTGAAAAATTTTCGCTGTTCATTGATGAAAAAATAAAAATATACAGTTCTCTTATCATTGAATTTATAGTGAAAATATTTTTCCTTCATTTTTTAATAAAGTTTCTTTAAAAAAAAAAAAACAAAAAAACAAAAAAACGATTTAGTTGAATAAACACGATTACATAACATTTCCTTTCGATTTTCTTTTTTAAATAATGTTATTAAAACGACATAAAAGAAGAAAAAAAGAACATATTTACGTTACTACACAGTACAATTTTATAAACTTGAATTATAAAAAAAAAAAAATGTATTTAATGAAGCGGAAAAATTTGTCTTTTTTCTAATTTTTTATATGAAATATTCTGGATTTTGTTACAAAAAAAAATAAATTAATGAAGACAATAAACAAAACAAAAAATAAAGTTTTCAATATCACTTTGTAATCGCTTTTAAAAAAAAAATTAAAATAATAATTAGAAAAGTTTGAAAATATTAACAATTTTTGTTTTTTTTGTATATAGTATTTTTCGCTTTTCATGTGTTATTTAAATAACACCATTATATACTTATATGTAAAATAAAAAATTTAATAATATGATGTTTAAATTAATTAATAATGTTAACTTTTATTTATATCAATTTTTCATCTACAAAATGAAAATTTCTTAATATAAAATGAACCCAATCTTTCATGTATCTACACGTATTTGTTGTTATGTGTGAAAATGTGAGCAAAACAAATGTATGAATGTATAAAAGTGACTCATTTATTATTTTATATAATATCGACAAATAAATATTTTATCATAATTTATGCATATGCTTGCTATATGTACACATTATCAGATTATTTAATCACAAATTTTCTTGTGAATTCAGATAAATTTACGTAACATTTACGAAAAATACATAATAATAATAAAAAACGATCTAAGAAATTTAATATTAAATGATGTGGTACATTTATATTTATATGTACATGTATGTATGTATTTAATACAGTGTGGGTGTATTATGTTGACAAAGTAAATATATGTATGTATGTATGTCTGTTTGTACAATAACTGATTGTATTCTTGAAAATTTATTTCTTGTCAAAAACAATCTAAATTAAAAAATAAATAAATTTATGTTAGATCAAATATACATTTTCTTGAAATATTGATTATAAATACACATTAATATTATTTAACATAGTATTATATATAATAAATAGTGTTGGCATATATAGTACATACGTACGTACATTAACCGTATGTACATAAGTATATATGGAAGCAAAAAATAATTATCTATAAACTGTTTTTAATTGAATGGATTATTTAAATTTTTCATTTCCTTTGAAAATTAAATATAATACATTTTCTGAAAATTTTTGTCATTGTTCATTCTAGCAAATATTTGTTATTGGATTGGTATCATAATAACAAAAATTTTTATTTTTATATTTTTTTTTAAATAAAAACTTCTTTAAAAAAAAATTTTTAACAAGTATTATAAAGACAAAATTCAATAAATTAAGAACACAAAATAAGCAAAAATATTTTCATTTACAAATATTCAAAAAATGTTGATAAATTGAAAAACAAAAATTCTATAAATCCCACAAAATATTTAATTACGTTCATTAAATTACAAATTGTACGTTATAGTGTAAATTTTCAAAAAAAAAAAAAACAAAAAATTAAATTTTCATTCAAACTTAAATGGTCACATTTTAAATATTTTGTTTTTATTTATGTAAATTTGTTTGTAATTTTTATTTTTTATTTATTTTGATTTAATAAAATTAACTTCTCACATTTTCATTTTTTTTTTTTTTTTTGTGAAATTGTTTCAAATTGTACTTTTAATATAAATACAAAATAAAAATAAAAAGAACTAAATTAAAATTTCTCTTTATTTTTATGAAGGGATTCATTCTGAAATTTGAAGAAAATAGGTAAAAAACAAAAAAAAGACAGAGTGCAAAGAAGAAAATATTAACACAACACATACCAGAAATATAAATATATCTATATTGTGATGGTATAGTGAAAACATAACTTATACAAAAACACAAATAATGTGTGTATAAAAATTTGGAGTACATATGTATACTTCACAATTTGTATATAGAACCAAAATCTGTGTTGGATATGCATGGATCCTTCTTTGTTAAGAACTCTACAACAGTATTTACTGATGAGTATACATATAAAAGCACTTCATGTAATAAATTTCTTTCCTTTGAAAATGAGTTCTTTTCATTTCATTTTCATTTATATACTTTTCTCATTAATTTTCACGTATTTTCATTTTTTCTTTTCTTTTTTTTTTCATTCATACTGTTTTACTACGTATATGTACATAAGTATAAATTCTGTGATAGTAAATTTAAATTTTTATTTTTATATAGAGGAGTAGATAACTAGAATGAATATAATACAAAAATAAATGAAAAGACGATTAAATTTTATGAATTAATTCACAAATTCAAAAAGATATGCTGAAATACAAATTTTGTATTATATGTAAGTATGTAATAACAAAAGCGTTAATTTTATCACATGGAGAAAACAAATATGTACATATGTATAGATATTTTCATTAAATACTTATATCTATACTCATTTTTATTATTTTGTTAATATTTTATATGGTCACATAAATTCAAATGAATTTAAAATAGAAAATAATTTACAAATTTATCAACTGTATCAACCGTTACAAATATATGTGAGTAAAATCTGAAAAAAAGCAGAAAATACATTTAAAAACTCTATGCTGATTTCAAAGTTGAATATCCTGTATAATTAAGCCGCCTATCTTAAAAACGCGATAGATCCGAAATTTAAAAAAAAAATATGCTCAATTTATTATCTAATAAGATTTTATAAGAAATCTGAAAAATTACGGATTTTCTTTTTACAGCAGTCAAAATTTTCCTTGTCTGTAGGGAATGGAAACATTATATACATTGTGTGTATATAAAACACAAATTAATATGAAATTCGTACAATTACAGAGAAATAACAAATTCTAGTTAATTCGTAATTTCAGTTTTATGGTTTTGTTCATGAACATATTGTTTTGTTAAAATGTGTAAATAACATTTTCCTTTACTTCTATACATTTACATATGTATTTAAAGAATATAATTGAAAAATTACACACTCGTACACACAAGATAACGAAGTGCATAACTCAAAAATAAAATTAATTTAAGATTAAAAAATTTTTGACTTTATATCACATTTGAACATTGCAATACAAACACGTACATATTTAATAAAGTTTGTGTACATAACACAGGTATATCACCTAGCTATTGTTTACTTGTTTGGACCAACATTAACCATAAAATTAAAATTTGAAAAACTATACTCTGTTCACTAAATTTATATAGTTAAGCCTTATGGAAACTAGAAAAATTAAAGTGTTTAACGAACCACGAGGTTTGTTACCAAAATCTTTATAATTTTCATACAATATAAAATGAATTTTTTAAATATCTTACAATGATATAAACTGGTATTACTTTACGTAATCTCTATATAAGGCCTTTACTGATTATAATTAATGAACAGAGTATAAAGGATTTTACAGATTTTGAATTTGTCACAAAATTACTATTATGCATTTTTTATTATATACAAAATGCATATTACACTCAAAATCTTACACCAGGTAAATAAAATCCAACAGGAAATGGAATCGTATTTATATTTTGACTTGTTTACAAATAAATATGAATATTATCACATTTACACATACAAAAATATTTACATATTTGTGGTATACATGTGAACAAGATTAATTTACACAATATGTGCTAATGTAAATTTGTTACAGAATTAACAATATTTGGTAATATTTCTGGTAAAATGTTCACAAGTTTTTTAATTAGAAAATGAATATTTAAACTTTCCAAAAAACAAATTTTCTTTTTTTTTTTTTTTGTAGTAGAATGAATTTCCTACATTAAATCTTTTTATGACTATAAAAAAAGCCAAAAATTTGAATTAAAATAAACTAAACAAAAAATTTTTATAATACCTTTCTAATGTAAAAATTTAACCAAGTTTTGAATTATTTCAACCATTTATTTTTTGATTAATTAAAACAAAATGATAAATTGAAAAAAATAACTGAAATTATACATCGCAGTACAAGTAACAATTTAATTCCGTTTTTGCTCTTATTTTGCTGTAAATATTCATGATTTATGATTTCACAAAATAGCATGTACCATCCAAAAAAAAAAAAAAAATTAAATATTTAAGATGATGAAAGTTTTAAAATACTTTAAGAATAAAATTTATTTAAATTTATATTTAGATTTTTATTACGGTGAAAAGTAAAATCATTTTTATGTCTTCCCCCGCTATTAAATTACAAATAAATTTATGAAAAATTTTTATTTGTGTTGTTTTCAGTAACATTAACATCAAATTTACGTTAGATATTTTTCTTTTTTTAACAAAACAAAAAACAAAAAATATATTTTTTTTTTCAACCTGCTTTAAATAAACATATTTTTCATATTTTAGATATTTTTCTTTTGAAAACAGTCTGTTATGATGCGTGTCGTTAAATCAAACTTGTATTTTTTTATTTTCTGATGTCTAACTTTTATGCACATACACATAAATTTATGTGTTTTTGTATATTATCTGATAAAATTTTCAAAATTTATTATTTACATAAAAATTTGTATTTAAATTTATTTTACACACAATAAAAATAAAGGATTCATAAATATGAAAATATAAAATGTTTGTATTTAGACCATCATTTAAGTTATAATTAAATTTGTATCAAGATTTTAATTTGTTAAAAAAATAAAAAAAGTAAAATACATATACGTATTTTATTTTAATATGAAATTTCATAAAATCTGTATGGTTATGTTTTATCTAGTACATAATTGCAAAAGGTACACACTCCCATTTCTTTTTAATTTTTAATTTATTAAATTTTTTTTCTCTCTGTTGAAAAATTAAAAAAACACATTATACGATACATATACTTATATATATAATTTTAAATTTATGAAAAATAAAAATATCCTTTCAAATCTTCTTATAATATTTTTTAATATTATTCTGTAGTTCATTATAGACTTAAATAAGCGTAAACTATAAAAAAGGAAAAAAAAATTTTTACAACTTTTAAATGATATGGTGTTGATTTTATTATGTAGACATGAATTGTACAATTCATATACATATGAGTATACACACATACACGACACGATACTAACAAATTGCCTGTATTCATACATTAAATGTTTTAGGAATATTACATAATATGTACATATTTAAAATGGTACTTTAATATTTTTTATTTTCATTCAACACTTAAGGAATTACACAATATATATTTAAAAAACACATACATACACGCATACATATATCAACTGCATAAGTACACAAAATACGTACACATTTATGTAGTAAATATAACATGTACGTACATATGTATGGTTGTACATTTAAATTTATTATTGTCTTATGTCTTATGTAATATACAATTTAATAAATATTTTCGTACAATTTACCTGTATAACATGGAAGCAGCATTTATTATATGCTATTAAAAAATATATGTTGTATTGTTAATATAATTTAGTCATATACATATGTATGTAAGTGTACGTACATGTGTATACAATGCTTTTAATTTTCTACATATGTACATACGTTTTGTACATATATATTGAGATTATTTTATGCTTTTAGGGTCTTTTTTTGCAAATGAGGAATACAAGGTGGTTCTGGTTTCTGGCATAATTTCAAACTTTTAAAGTTAAAATACACTTTACAATTTTTAGACGATTGAATCAACTTTGATTTGGATCTAATTGGTTTTGTTCATTTTAGTTTTTAGTTCTTTAAACTATATAAACCGATTCAAAAAGTATAAATGGAATTAAGTGCTTGTTGAGACTTTCCTTCCATAACTCTTAAAAATGAAGATTTCATTTAAAATGCAATCGATAATAATTGTTTGATACATAGCTTGATACTACTATCAGAAACACATTGTATAGGTTTTAAAATTTGAATATATTTATACAGAAATAAATTGGATAAATTAAATTTATTATAAAGTTTTTTTAAATTAAAAAAAAAAGACAGAATGAGTAACCGACAGTGGATGTAGCAATTTAACTAAAACTTTAATTATTCTCTAACGTTAAAAAATTATAACGTGCAATTCTCTAAAGTGTAACGACTGCAGAACAACATACGAGTATTATCGTTTAAGTTGTCGCTGTAAAAGAATGACAAAATAACAAAAAAAAAAGCTGTGAAATTTGGTTTAGCTAAACAACAATATGATAACAATTAATACAAGTTGATATAAACTATTTGCAACTGTCGTGGTCACTATCGTCCTGAGAAAAAATAAGGTAGATTTTTTTTTAATCTTTCATTATGGCGTATAAGATGTAATGTACATACATACATACGTTTAAAATTTTTCATAGTCACACACATGCGTAATTGTATACATTTTCTACATGCATCTGTTAATTTCAAAATGACATTCATACTTTGCACGCCTAAATTCTTTCACATAAAATATTACAAATTCAAAAAGGACTTGTTCTTGTTCATATTTGAGTATGGTGCATATGTTTTTATCCCTTTTATGTATTTAAAAAAAAAAATTTTTTTTCAACAAAATTTTTTTCATTTTTCAATTTAGCTAAACAAAAAATACAGAATTATATTAAATAATACGATATAATATATTCTAGTTTTTTTTTTTTAAAAAAATTAATATGAAAAGTCTACCTTTAGAATTTTACATTTAAAGCATAAACAAAAAATACAACAAAACTACATGTAATGTACATACCTATATACATTATATTCACTTTTCAAATTCATATAAATAATACGCGGAAAATATCATAATTTAACTCTCTGTGGGAAATGCAATACGGCAATAGAATAAATAAATGAAAACAAAACAAAAATAATTTAATGAATAAATGAATAAATAAAATAAATATTCATATATACTACATAACCGTAACTAAAAACTACATGAAAAAGCATTTTAGTTGCTCATATAGAGTTTTTTTGTTTGTATTATTTGTTTACTTTAACACGATATGTAAATGTAATTTATAGAGGTATATACATATGACTTAATTTAATATAAAGTTAGTTAAACAAAGTTCATTCTTACTTGTATAGGTTCAAAATGGGTTTACACATATGAATGTGCCCTATGCACATATGCACATTTCGTGAATATAGCTTTAGTTTTTTTTTTTCAAATAAAAATAATTTTTATTTGAAAATTTGCTTTTATTTCATTAATATATTATTTTTATTTTTAAATGTTTCCTGTTAAATATTTATCCTTTTTCCATAACTATCCATATCTATGCAGTATTATATTATACATTTTGATGTGTTATCATGAGTTGAAGCATTCAAATTATATATACAAATTAATTAATTACATTGTCTACTACAGTATTATATATTATCCATCGTTTAAAGTAAATACAAAATATAAAATAAATTAATTACCCCATTGAAATAAAATAACCTGTAAGGCAACAATTAATGTGCATAAATATAACAATTCATCATTTTTTTTTCATGTCAAAATCAAATACAAGAAATTAATTTAAAAATAATTTTTGCAAAAAAAAAACATTGGCAGTTTTTTTTTCATTTTAAAATTTAATAAAAAATGTCCAATATCACAATTTTAATTATTTAACTCTAATCTGTGAATTTAATTTTTTTGAATAAAAATTATTTATGTGCTTTAAGTATAAATTAATAGAAAGAATTTTATTTATGCAATTTATGCATATGGTGTGCATACTTACATATATAATGCTTATGTATGTATATAAAAAAACAGTAGAACCATAATTTAAAGTTTTAATAATCAATTCTGTGACAAAAACGAAAAATGGTCTCAAACTCGTAATAATATGTAAAAGGACTTTTTCCCACCCACAAGATATATCATACAAATTTTATAACTTTTGCTGGATTATACACACATATTTGTCTACATATGTATATGTAAATTTTTTTGAATACTATGTTTTACATATTCTTGTTGGAAATGTGTATTGCACGAAAATTTCTAAATTGGTGCATACATACATATGTATAACCAAGTATAACTAATCTCATTTCAACAAGTGTATAATAACATAAACGTACATATTTAAAGTACGTTATAAAATAATTTCATATTATTATTTTAAATTAAATAATATTTTATGATAAGTTTGATTCCAATCATATTTGAATTCTGTTTTATGAATGTATGTAGACATATAAATGTGTGTACGTAATCCTATGTGCATATGTAATAAGGCAAATTAAATTTTCATTTTTAATTGTATTTACTAGATTATTACTAATAATATAAAAGTTATTATAATTATACATAGAACTTGATATGTTACTGTATTTTGTTCTTGAAAAGCCATATGAATTATCAAAATCAAATGAAATATACAATATAAACACACAATACATATAAACGAAAATTTTCCGTTACATGCTTATGTATGTATTTCTTGATGTGTTTTTAGTTTTCCATTAAAATTATTTTCACCATTAAGGCTTCCTTAATTACTAACAAATTTTCAAAGCTCTTTAATAATTAAAATAATTAGAAAATAATTTATTAAAAAAAATTTAATTATGTCACATGATAAAATCATTATTTATAAAATAATTCGATAGTTTTATAATCATTGATTTTTTATTTTATTAATGAGAAAATATCTATATTCTCCTATTCCAAAACATTAAAAAATATATTTATTATATACATATCTTTTTCATTGCTTTTTATACTTTTTGTGTATTTTCAATGTTGTTTATTATTATTATTATTTTATTTTTTTTGACTTTATTTTCCTTCTTTAACAAATACGCTTAAATTCAATGTGAATATTATTCATCCATAAAAATGTTCTAAATATGTGTATTTATATACATGTATATAAAAATATAAATTGTAATTTGTGATAAAAGCATAACAATATATGTATGTACGCGTATATTGAAGTAAACAAACACATTAAAGTAAACGAATGAAAAAAAAAAATTGTACAAAAAAAAAAAAAAATAGAAAAATACAAGAAATTCTTTTTTATATGACATTTATGATATTAACAATGATGG
Source organism: Anthrax anthrax (assembly GCA_963971155.1). NCBI lineage: Eukaryota > Metazoa > Arthropoda > Insecta > Diptera > Bombyliidae > Anthrax > Anthrax anthrax. The sequence continues at coordinate 29,690,192 of OZ020119.1, forward strand.
CCTTGATGATTTCAATGATGCTGATAGCAATAATGTGTTAACTTATATACAAGTAAATCTACCAAAAAAGAAAACAGCAAAAAAAACAACAAACAACAAACAAAAAACAATCTAGTATATATATAATAGATAAAAATCTAATAAAGTGTACGAAATTATATCTTTTAAGTTTATCAAAGATTTATTTAATTTAATACATTATCAACGTACATATGTACAGACACAGTATATTAGAAAATAATAAAGTTTTAAAGCAAAAATAAAATCAATCATCAAAAAAAAAAAAAACAAATAAAATATAGAAGAAAAAGAAAATCAGGAAAATACAAGATAAATAAATAAATCGTTTACATGAGCATAATAATTTTTATAGAATACCACGATACATATAATACATAATAATAATAATAATAATTTCTATTGATTATATTAAAATAAAAAACAGAAAAAAAAAATACCGACAACAAGAAAAGTATACCACCACAATAAACTACCATGATAGAAAAGTTATTGAAGAAAAAAATAATTTCCTGAACTGTTAAAATTATTAATACATCAACGGATACAGGACTAGTTAAAGTAATAAAACAGCTAATTGGAAGTGTTTTATGTGTGTCTTTCTACAGCATTTATTTAGTTACAGCAAAGTTTATTAAGTTTTAATAAAAATGTGTCACATACGTAGCAAATTAAAATGATATTTTTATCAATCATTTAAACATCATATTATTATGATTATCTTGTTCAAAGTAATATATAAATTGTTTTTTTAATAGAATGTTCAATTTCAAAAAGTTACGTTAAAAATACGTTACATAAAAGTACAGACAATATAACGTATTAATACTTTTACATATTTGTTCTACGATGAAAGATACAAGTATACATACAAGGCATACATATGAACGTTATATATATTTAATTTTCATTTGTTATCATATACCTGCTTTTTCATAAGTTCATAAGTGTATGTATGTACTTTAAAAATTAATTTTTTTGTAATGCTTGAAGAAAATATTACAGAAGAATGACATTATCATCATGAAAATTCTGTATTCTCATTTAAAAAAAAAAAAAGAAAAAAAAATAGGAAAAATTTCTTGAAAGTAACAAAATTTCTTGAAAGTTTCTTGAATTTTCTAACAAAATTAGAAAAAAATTACAATTTATGAGTCAAATTGTTATTATCTTATAAGAAAATTTTCTTTTGAAAATTTATAAGTATTTGTTAAAAAAAAAAAAAAATAATAATAAAATAAAAAAAGTAGGTGTAAGAGGTATAAGAGTATATGTATAACATTGTAGAAATAAATTAATAAAACGAAAAATTTTTAAATTTTCTAATAATAATAAGAATATGTACTTATATATTTTCAAATAAAAAAATAAAAAGAAAGTTAATGTAGACATGACATAAAGTGTAATTCTGGAATTAATTTTCCTTCTTCTTGTTAATGGACGCGAATTATATACTACTTGTGTCATATTTATCTGATCAAAAAAGTAAAATTTTGCTAGTTAGAATGCAAAAATATATAATGTAACTTTTCTTATGAATTTTTAAAAATTTTTTTTCATACTTATAAAAAGAAAGAATATTAATTAAGTAAAATGTCTGTGTTCTCAGATAAATCGAAGAAAAGTGAAAATTTTCATCACTATACACAAATCATCCTCTCTTTTCAAGTCACGTATAATGTTAGTTGAACCAAATTAAATTTCATTAAATTAACTATACAAAAACTAGATATGAACTGATATATTTAAAAATGTGTCATTTTAATGAATGATCAAAAAAAGTTTTAAATAAAATAAAAAATAAATGAAAACAATTTAAATTTAAAATAAAAATTTTTTATTTTGTTAATAAATTATTTTCAACACAGCGGGAATTTTATGAATATTTGAATAACCAGAAATATATAATTTTTTAATTGAGTTCTAGATTTATTCGTTTATTATTTTTTTTTTTTCGTAGTCATAAATTTTATACAAAAAAAAAATTAATTTGCAAAGATAAATACAAAATATTATAATTGATAATGCATGTATAAGTTTCTACAGGGGTCAGTTTCAGTTGTTTATTCTCTTATGTATTCAAAATACAGAACACAAATAAAAACATTTGTATTCATTTTCTGTATTGGAATTATGCCAAATCGAATAAAAATGAACACATGTATTTTTGTAAAGGATGGAAGTGCATTCAAATTTTTCTTTGAAACTCACTAGAACTACTAGGACTATTTATTATTTTAAGTTTTTTTTTTTTTTTTTGTTTTTTTTTACAGAAAAGTAAATGGTTATGAATTTGTGTATATGTGCAATATGTGTCTAATTTTTTAACAACTTAAATATGCTTTTATTCATAAATATAAATTGTATAATAGTGAAATTGAAAAGAAAATTTTTAAATAAATATACAACATTTTCATTTCAAATTTTCCGTATTTTTTGTTGATATTTCGTTACAAAAACGAATAAAATTTAAGAAAAAAAAAGATTATCATAAAAATTAAACGTTAAATTTTTGGAAAAAAAAAAAAACATCAAATTATGACCTTTTTTAGTTCATCAACCAAATTACAACTATAGCTACGTCTACCACATGATTCTCTGTATATATAAAATACAATATTCAAAACATTCAAAATGTCAGTTATCAAAATAAAAAAAAGATTTATCAAAAATAATGCAAAAATAAATAAACTTGAACTCAAAAAAAAAAAAATAATAATAATAATAAAATAATAAAAAATAAAATAAAAATTAAAAATAAAAATTAATAAATAAAAGAAGAACAAATCAAAAAATTAATGCGATAATTATATTGTAATATATATGTATAAATGCATGGGTAAGCAAATATGTGTACAATCATCATACTCGTATATACACTTGTGTTTCACTGATGTGTCTTATATAAGTACTGTACACTATTTACTTTGTGCTCGTTTTTTTTTTTTTTTTTTTTTAATTTTTTTTTAAAGATATTTTTCAATTTTAATTGACATGCATTTTAAAAATATAAAATTTGTTATACATACAGAGGCTAACATGAATTCATACATGTTTGTATGTAATAATTGTTATTGCAAAATAATAAACTTGTGTTATATTATTTAACACTTTTTAATATTTTATTTCAAATATTTTTTGTCTATATATTCTGTAAGGTCAGAAATTTATTTTGATAAGAAATTAATAATCATGAAAATGAATTCATAAGAAGACACAATATTAAATTGATTATAATTATTCTTAGCAAGAGTATCATTAAATGCTTATTTTTGAATTCAAAAAAAAAAAAAAAATATTCATGATAAGAATTTTTTGAAAAATCTAATTTTTTGAAAATAGTAAAAAAAAAAAATATCTTTTTGAAATATTTTTTATTTAACAAAAAAATAAAAAATCGACGAAATAATAAATTGATACAATTATCTTTCTAACATATGAAGAAGTACGTATTTATATTGTGACCATAAAGAATTTTTTTTTTTCATACAGCTTATGCAATTTATTGTTTAAATTAGTAAATATATGAACGTGAACAAACGAAGAGACTTTTTTTCGAATATATTGTGTACGTAATTCATATTGATTATTTTTATCCTTGCTAAAATTATTTTATTTAATTTTTTTTTTTTAATAATTACGTATATTGCTGATAAAATGCACACTTGTGTGCTTTTTATCATCAAAATAATTTATTTTCATTTATACTTAATTTTCCAATTATTAATATTTATAATACTGCATTTGCCAGTATTCCAAACAGAACATTTATTTATTTTTTTTTTTATTTATTTATTTATTTATTTATTTTTTTTGCATATTGAAACTCACAAAGTATCTATCAATTTTTTTGTTCACATAAAATATTGCAATTGTTTTTATACATTCGAATGTGATAAGAATTGATTAATCATTTCCACGTGTACGTATTTCAATCATGAAACGTAGTATACAAAAAAAAAAAAAAACAAAATTGGTTTAGTTCAGATTCGAAAAATGGTCAAGTTTTATAAAATTATACCCAGATAATAACGAAAAGAAAATCATTAATCATTTACTGAGATTCTTTGGTTTTATACCATCATTCATTAGAAAAAAAAAGGATTTTGTGCTGGTGTTTCTAGCAAAAAAAAAACCAAAGTCACCATTATATCTTCATTCTGTGTATTACTAATTACACCCTCGTATAATTCATCAAAGCATATTGTAGACGAAGTTAAAACAAAACTAAAAACTCCCTTTATAAAATTACGATAAATTTAATTTTCATTTTGATCTGTTTCGTTTGTAAAATATAATTTAAATCGATATTATAACACATAAAAAGATTTAAACTGAGAACAGAAAAGGTCAAATTACGTTTGTTTGTTTGTAGTTCATGATGATAAATATTTGCCTGCATTTTAGTTCTACGTATATATGTACATATTCGAATCCTTGCCAAATATCCTAGTGTGTATTTGTTTTTATTCTGTAAATTATTTTAAGAAAATGTACATAAAACAAATCTCATACAAACAAAAAGAAAATGAGCAAAGGAAATTAAAACTTTTTTTAACGTCTTTGAAAATTGTCTGTAAATAAAAACTTGTTAAACTTTTTGAATTGTAAAGCTTTGATTTTTATTCTTAACGTTTTGATTTTAACTAGATATTGACTATACCCATGCCTATACATGTATGTAAGTGTCATTCTATATATGCACACAATTTCCGGCAATTATCATATGCACCAATACACACAAAAATTTCAAATTTTCAACTTAAAAGAAGTCAAAGAATAAATTCAAAAATCAGAAAAAAAAAATTTTTTTTATTTTTTAATTTTTTTGAAATGTATTCGAAAAACTTCTCAATATGAAAGAAAATGTTGGCCAAGTTTTATAAAAAATTGAGCAATTACAAGTTAAAAGCAACGCATTTTCTTTTCAAATATTTAATATTTTTTATTCTATATTTTTATATTGCCCATACATATTTTCTTTCTAAAATGAAATATAGAAGTCATCAACAAGGTCTGGTTATATGTAGATATAAATTTAATTCCGGGTATAAAATATTACACCTTAAAAACAGTTAATGATAACAACAATTCATATGAGACTTACTGGAAAAATATGTGTTTACATATACAAAAAATAAAAAATAAAATACACACCATACATATATTAAATTCTCAGATTTCTTATGAACAATTCAATCAATTTGTAAAATATGTGTTTGCAATATGTTTTAAATTTATTTTTATTTTATTTCAAAATTTCGTTTTTTTTTTTTTTTTTTTTTTTTTTTAAACAAAATCAAAATATCTTGAAATATTTGTGATACTGACGTATAAAATCCCATAAAACTTCGTAATGCTATTCAACAGAACATTTGTAAAATTATAGAACAAGAAAATTCAAGTACAATAAAATGTGAAGAAATTTTTTAACGAGGTTAGTATCATTTTTATCAAAGAAGAAGATGATATACATACAAACGTTTATAAATATACGTAGGGTGATTCTGTTAAGCATGCCATAAAGCGGTGACAGGTCTTGATAACAACGAAAAAATCGTTTTGAATTGGGCGGTAAAAATTTTTATGATAAGATCAAGGGAAACATTTTCTATGACGAATTTTTATAAATCAAAATTATCAATGTTGTCTTAATAATTTTTCATAGCACTATATTATATGAAAATAAAAAAATATTACAAAGTGCAAAAAAAGTAATACTACATTTTATTGTACGTAAACGCTAAGCATATATTATACTATACCGGTGACTTGTTTGATATATAAATTGATCATTATTTTACTGATGATCCTCAGTTTTATTCTGATTGCCAATGGTATAGTTAATGGAAAATATTTGAACTGTTGAAGTTGAAATTAAAAAACAAAATACGTGGTGTGATTAAGATTTTTATACAAAAAAATAAAAAACAAAAATAATAATAAAATTATTTAAAAATTTAAATTTTATTAATTTAATTAAATATAATTTAATTTTTTATTGTGTAAATTTGACTGCAAATTAGACGTTAATTTCAATAATAATTCAAATTATTTACAAAGTGAAAATTGAAAAAATGTTAAAATTAATCTTCATAACAACAATATTAATAACAAATCATGCTGAAAATCTTTTTAGTGGTATGTACTCCCAAATAATGTAAGAAAATGAATGCAAAAAAAAAATTTTTCTTGAATTTTATTTCTTTTCTAAACGTGTGTAATAATAATGATAATAATGATGATGACGGTGTTATGATAATGATGAAAACGAATAGTAATAACAAAATTATTAACAATAATAATTTTTTTTTTTTTCTGTCAATTACTTGAATTTGCTTAAAGGCAGGTTAAAAATCTTTTATATGATATATAAAATGTATATACATAGATATACATGTGTCTATATACATTATAACAAGTTCAAGTAAGAGTACAAGTACCTGACTTAATTTGCAAACCGGTAATATAATATTTTATTATAAATAAAGTATCAAAGCAAAGTAAAAAAAATATATATATAATATATCTTCACGAAGCATCTAAATAAGTATCTAAATAAAGACTTTAAGTGAATATAAGATGTACAATTTTGACCTTGAATGATTGTGTTTTTGTATTTCTTTTTTTTCCTTTAGGGCATATAAAAAATAAAAATTTTCATTACGCAAAGTGTATAAATATAATAAATACTATATAATTTAATATTAGAAAGATTAAACTTGTTTTTTGTTTTTCTTTAAAAGTTTTATATTGTACATACTTAGCAAATTTTGCACGGGTTTCTTTTAAACCCGTGTATGTATGAATTATACGTTTTATTTATAAAATTACTTCATCATAACAATCTTGATTTCTATGATAAAGAAAAATAATGAAATTGTTTTATTTGAAATTACAACTTGTAATTGAATTGAAGTTAATACAATAAAATTGATTAATTTTTACACTTTCATTATATTATCAAAATTAATTTGATTACACACACACTTTACGTGTTAAGTAGGTATTTTGTTCAATTTACTTATAAGTTTTATAAGTTCTTATGTTTCATATTATAATAAAATCAATAGGGGTATGTACATATACATATGTACATTCTAAGAAATCACGTGTATGTACAATCCGTATAATTGAAAATTATTATTACCTGACCGCATCAAGAATATCAATTAATTGGTACCACAGATACGTATCCATGCATAAATGTGTATGTGTTTACATATAATAACAAAATCAATTCATTAATCATTCCAGCAGCTTACTTATATAACGTAAGCATTTTCTTTTCATATATTTTCATCTTACATTTTAATTGATAAAATGTATACAAACCTGAAATTCCATTCAAAATCACATTGTCATTTAGTATGTAACTAATGATAAAATGATACAGACGTTCAAGGATATATTTTCTAATTTCATTATATTTTGGAATTTGAAAGTTCCTAATTTGAAGGAACATGTGTGTACATTACTTTTACGTACATATGTATTATGTAATGTACGTTAGAAAATATGATATATATTTTAAATTTCTCTCTTCTACGTCTACGTGTGTGAAGAAGGTTCACATATCATATTCTTATTACATACAAAATTTAAAATTTCGGTTGTTAATACACATAGCGTACTACAATAGTTTTAGATTCTTCTGACTACGAATAACTTTAGTTACTTACTTGAAAATATTACCAAAACTGGGATTTAAGTGACAATTTTATGTTTATTCTTTTGTTGGAACATCAATTTTAAATTTTCATACTGCTTATTATGGAAAATAATTAAAATAAATCATATGCAAGTTATTGTAATAATTTGAATTTTTAATACACAATTACTTTCATTATTATATGAAATAAGTAGTAATTATATCAATTTGCTATGATTAATTATATACTTTAGGAAAATTGTATTTTCTTTTTCTTCCTTTATTGTACTGTATGTTGTGTGATTTTCATTGCATCATTATGTCATCATTATTCATTTTTCATTATTTTCTTGCATGTATCAACGGCAAAGAGCTTTTTATAAAAGAAAAAAAAAGGATTCTTTATCATTATAAAAAAATCTCGTATATTTTTTACATATTTTTTTTTTCGTTCTATATTTTTCTCAATTTCAATTTAATTAAATGAAAACATCTACAATACATACTTAGAAATTAAATGGAAACATTAAAGAAATATCTAATGAATGGAATTTATCTTTTATGTACATCTTATTTGCTTTGAATAATAACAGTAATAACTATACAGTATACATAATAGTAATTAAAATTCAATTAACTGAAATGTACACAATCCTTTATGCACTTATGTAGTATGATTTAAAAAAAAAAACCATTTACTAAATGAAAGAATACAAATAATATGAAGTGCATAATGTAATAATGAGATTTAATTATTTGTAATCTTTAAATAGGTGTACATTTTACTTAAGTATTTTATTTACTTATTTGCAAGATGTTATAGGGAAAACAATGTGTTTCTTATTTTTATGGAAAATTAAAAAAAAACATTTATAAACAAAAATTACTAAATCTGTCCATAATAAAATTATCTATGGAAAAAAAGGAAAAATTATTTATGTAAAATAAGATCAAATTTCCAAGATATTAAAACCCACAAAATCACATACAGATTTAAGTAAATAATAATGTTGAAACACAATTACGTTTTTTATACAAAATTGATGTGAAATATTCTAACGTTATAAATTTAAATGCAAATAAATTTTTACTCTTACCATACACGATAATCAAATATTGTCGTGCGCTTCTACACAACCATTTTCAAAATTGATGTGTATACATATTTTCGTATATTAAGTCAATTTTTTTTTATATAAAAAATAATTTAATAAAAATTTATAAAATGAAAAAATTTTCATTCTTTTTAATTTTCTTTATTTTTCTTTTTCTTTTTTTTTTTTTGTGTTTTTGAGAGAAAAGAAATCGTATAATTCCTTTTTACTAAATTTTTCTTAATTTTTTCAAATACGAAGTATAAAGTTAATGTACAGAGATAAAAATTAAAGTACATACCCTAACACTTATACGAGTATATATGTACGTTAATACTTGTATTTGATTTTCATTATTAGTTTTCTTTTGGATTTTTCTTTTTTATTTCTTTTTACCATAAATTTTCAATCTTCTTACAATTTTTTTTAAATACTTTTTTTTTTAAAACTCGCAATTAGTTCATTACTATTTGATGATACAAATTACGTTATAGAGTAAGTATATACGTAAAAACGTACTTACATGAAAATATGTGTGCAACTCAAATTGATAAAAAATAAAGAAAAACATCATATTTCATTGTACGTTCATGTGTATGTCTGTCTATAATGAATGTTTACAAACATTAAAAAAATATAATAACGAAACACAAAGAAAAACAAAGAAACAAAAAAAAAATGAATGTTGTTATATACATATAAGTAACTTTATCATTTTTATAAAATAAATTTTCCCTTTAATATACTTAGTCCCTATGTTGATTTTCTTTTTAACATAATTTTTGAAGATCTTCACAATTATAAAAAAGAAAAAAAATCTACCTGTAAACATCATAAAAGATGAGAGAGAAAACAAAAGTCATAATGAAAAATATCTTTTTTAAAAAATTAAAACATAAACTTTACAATTTTTTTGTTTTTGTTTTGTACATAAACTCATATAGATTATGTACACAAAATGGTATCGTGTACATCGTACACATTTTAAAGTATCCTTCAAGCTTATCACAAAAATTTTACAAAGAAAAATAGAGAAGCGAGTGCAATCAAAATTTAATAAATTTAATTTGATTTTAGTTTATTTAAAATTTTTATCATTTTTTTATACCATTTAAAACATACAAAATTGGATATTTCGATTGTTGTTTTTTAAAAAAAACTTTTCTTTTTTTTTTAAACTAAAGTTCAAATTTTAATGAACTCAAAATAAAAACAAACAAACGTAAAAATTGAGAATTATTTGTATTCAATACAAAAATTGAGTTTGGAAAAATTTTTTTTCTATTTTGTTAATATTTTTGAATTTTATTAATTTTACTATCTACTGATATACAGAATAAAACTTATTTAGTTACTTTTAAATAAACAATAAACATAATCATGAATTTATGAGTACTCAATATATGGAGTTTGTTATATAGATGAATTACATGAGTAACTTACAATACGAGTATAATCAGAATAAAATATTGAAACAATGAAAACTTTAATGTTTAACTAAACAATACAATGAAAATATAAAATGAATGTTGTTTACGTTTATTTTGTATATTCATTCTTTCATATATGTATGTATGTACAAAACTCTTGGAATATTACCTCATGAGAATAATTTTCCTTCATTTCATTTTTATTTTTATTTTTATTGTATCTGACTTTTTTTTTCATAGTTTTTTTTTTGTTGAATACCTGAATATTACATATCTATTGAAAAGGATAAAAAAAAAAGGTAAACTTTATGAAGTAAACTAAAATTTATTACAGAATTTTATTAAAAAGTTAAATAAAAGAAAATCTATGAAAAAAAAAATGAATACAAGAAATTTCGTATTTTTTCATTGTAAAGTATAAAAATCTCAGTAATTTTTAAGATTTTTGTTTACTACAATTTTTTGAGAATTTTCGTAAGTATACATAATATCAAATAAAATCATATATGTATGCATGTAGAAATGTTAAATTCAAGTGGATATGTACTTCATGTATACGTGAAACTTTGAAAAAAAAATATATTATTTCCGTAGATTTAAATTTACAATGAAAATTGATGAAAAGTTCATATTTTTGAATTTTAACTTTTTTTTTTTTTTTTGCTTTTTCTACTCATCTAAATCATAACAAAAATTTCATATTTTTTTATATTTTCTGTTTATTTTATATGTAAAGAGGTGTAATGTCTTACTTATGTTTATTTACTTGAAAATATTATTTACAATTGATATGTCAGCAAACCATTAAGGAGTAAAGGGAGAAAAAAGGGAACAGGAAAATTAAAAATAAACAAAATTTAACAGAAAAAAAAATATTTAAAAAAAAGTAAAATAAAATCTTTTAAGTTAAGAAAATACAAAACATCATATACCTTATGTTTGTCTTGTTTTACTTTTGCTTTAATACCTTTTAAAGAAAAGTATATTGACTTCTAAAATCTCTCTAGTAATTTTATTTTATTTTTATTATTTTTTTTTTCTACAAGTACTTGTTCTTCAAATATATTACAAAAATAAAGTATTGTTAAGTATAACGAATATATTTTAGTTTTTCCGAAAAGATTATTGCTTGAAAGAAAGTTAACATGCACGTACACAACAAGCAACATGAAAATACGAAAATGTAATATATTTGGTATAAATGCATGAATCTTACGTAGTTGAAAAGAAAACAAAGTACATACATATGTGGATATATTTTGAATTTTATTTGAATGTTGCATTAGTTAGATACATGGATCTGTGCATATTATTTGTCTTTCTTGTATATGAAGTTGATTTTAATTTCCCATAATCGTAAATTCTTGAACTATTGTACCAAAATATATTTTTATTTAAAAAAGAATAAACAGAAAAATGTAACGTATATTCATACCTATAGTATTGAAAATCATGATGAACTTGAAAGTGGTAAATTTTTTCAGCCAAAAATTTAAACGGTAAAAAAGAAAAAAACGACATTCAATTATATGTTTCTAAAAAGTATTTAAATTTACAAAAATAGCAAATTGTATATATATAAATTTGAGCACAAAAATATAAATTCTCATTCAACGTTTTTTAGTTATAAATAAGGACAATTTTATTATGGAACATTAAATACAGATTAAATTTATTACCGTATATTTTTTTTTTTAAAAAAAAATCATTTTCATATAAGACAATGAATTGTAAAGGCAACAAACTGGAAAAAGAAAATGTACAATATATATACACTATGTTACACATATTTTATATATGATTTATTTATTCGATTTTTATTTTGATACAATCTCAATATTCACGTATATTGTAAAAAAGGAAAATAAAGAAGATATTTACTTGAGGCCTAAAAATTTACTACCAATTTGTCAAATAAAATATAAAAATAAAAAAATAAACCATATTTTTGGAAAATTATTTCGTTTGAAAGCAATAAGTTTTTCGTAAACAATTTATTATTACATCAAGGATAAATATTACACATATGGTATATGCATGTGTAACGCAAATAATGTTTATTTTTATTTTAAAAAATCTTTTGTATTTTGTATTTGAAAAAGATGTATATGAAATTTAACATATCGAACATTTCGTTAAGGACCTTTATTGTCCATATATGTACAAATTTTACTACAGGAAAATTCTGTAAATGGTATATATGCATAATATATGTAAATATGTATATAACAAAGTACACATCCAAAAAGGTTAACTACACTTGACTGTGCATATGAAATGCAAATATTTTTTCATTCTCCTTACCATCCATTATTGGAAAACTATATACAATATATTATAAAATACTTATGTACAATGTATATGTATTTTATTGCACATTTTTATGTACTTAACCGAATAAACTGTAATACACTTTTATACACTCTGCTATGTTGGCCAATAACACTATAAAAACTTTTCCTCCTTTTCAATTCATATACAGTATTTTTTTTTATTTTCTATTTTTTTAAAAATATTACACTGTGATAGTGTACAGGTAGTAAGTATACATATATAGTCTTATAAATCTGTTCACAGGATATTCGAATGAATATACCGCATTTTTCTTTTCATATATTGTTTTTTTTTTTCTGTAACTTTTTAGCTTTTTTTTATTTTTAAAACAACTAAAAAAAAAAAAAAACCAAAATAAATTTAAAAGAGACTTTGAAATAGGATTATTCTTTGAAAAAAAAAAAAGGATTTCAAACAGAATGATGATAATGACAATTATGGTATATAAATAGGTATTTCTATATTTTATTTATTTATTTTTTTTTTTTTCATGGTAAAAAGATAATAGTGGTTGTAGCATGCATTTTTCTTGTTCATCGTTGTAAGTATATACTCATACATGCTTTCAGTATATAATAATTCATGTTAAAGTGTGGGAATTATTTATATAAAAATGTATGTATGTACATGAGAAACAAAAACATTCGACATATATTTAATGCGTCTAGGCACTGTTCTATCTAAACAAAAGTTATACATGAAACTTTGTCATTTTTTAAAATTCAGTGCGTACATGTGTATGGTACATATATTTGTACGTGTGTATGTATGTCTGTATGTATTTGTATATTTTTATGTTCACAGAAAAATGAAAGAATTAAAAATGACTAAAAAATTGAAAATACACACAAACACATACTACATGCATATATGTAAGTACTTTGAACACTCATTTTTCTAGTCTCTTTATTTTTCATGATAACAAAAGAAAAAACGGAAGTATATACATATTATATGTATATATTCTGTATAGACAAAAGAGCAAAAGGAATAAATAATAAATAACAAAAATGCCTTAAAAATAAAATATATGGATATGGTATATAAATATAAAACAAAAACTATGAATATTTTTTATGAGTTTCTTAAAAATAATTGTAAAAAGCATTTTTGTGTTAAATAAGAAACAAAACAAAGCAAAAAAGAAAACAAATAAAAAATCAAAACTGTAGTTAAAAATTATGTATGTATATAAAATAGGAAAAAAAATTTTTTTTAAATGATGATGACGATGATAATGTTTTGAAATTGAGGTTTCCTGGTTATTTCAAATTAACTACATTTTCTTATTTTGTATATTTTTAGCTTATTTTCTTTTTTTTTTTTTTTATATATTTTTATTAAATGAAATGCTCACGCGTGTTTTATTATATTTTACATATTTTTGTTTATTTTTGATTAATATTTTGACTGTTTTTTAACACTATACAGACGGAGCTCCAGCACAACCACAAAATTTACAACCAAAGGATGGATATGTTCCTGTTTATATTCGTTTTGGTAATACACCACTTACAGAAATTAATGCTGAATTAGCTGAAGCTTTTCATGAGGATTACGTTAAAGAGAAATATATGCAAACGGTAATAAATATTTTTAGTTTAAGTCAAATTTTAATAAAACATTAGAATATTTTAATTACTAATTTTAGACAGAAACGGTGGAAACAGAAGGTGATAATGAGAAAGGAGATATAAAATATGAAGATGTAGAAATTCCTGTTGCAAAACGATCAGCTGAAACAAGTGAAATTGATCAACCCATTGATGAATTTGTTGCTGGAATAAAAAATTATGAACGATTGCAAACTGACGAAACTAAAGACAATGATGATGATGCTGAAGACGACTACGATTATGATGAAGATTATTATTCGAAATTAACATCTAGAAAATTGAAGAGAGGATCGATGCAAAAAAGAATTAAAAATTTGAAACAAAATACATTTGAAGATCAAGAAAGTCGGTCACTTGTAAAACGAGATACTGCAGCCACCGAAAAATCTGATGAATCAAAGTCATCTGAAGAACATGAAGGCCATGACCACAGCCATGACCATAGCCATGATCATAAGGATCATGCACATTCGCATTCTAAACGGGATACTACTGCAGCTTCTGGCAAGTCCGATGAATCAAAGTCATCTGAAGAACATGAAGGCCATGACCACAGCCATGACCATAGCCATGATCATAAGGATCATGCACATTCGCATTCTAAACGGGATACTACTGCAGCTTCTGGCAAGTCCGATGAATCAAAGTCATCTGAAGAACATGAAGGCCATGACCACAGCCATGACCATAGCCATGATCATAAGGATCATGCACATTCGCATTCTAAACGGGATACTACTGCAGCTTCTGGCAAGTCCGATGAATCAAAGTCATCTGAAGAACATGAAGGCCATGACCACAGCCATGACCATAGCCATGATCATAAGGATCATGCACATTCGCATTCTAAACGGGATACTACTGCAGCATCTGGCAAGTCCGATGAATCAAAGTCATCTGAAGAACATGAAGGTCATGACCACAGCCATGACCATAGCCATGATCACAAGGATCACAAACACGGTGATAACAATTAAACCAGAATAAATTATGAAAAAATAAAAGTTAAGTTCAAAATATAAGCAAACGACTAACATATACGTACGCTTACATTTTATTCAATTTTGTATTAACATAAATATAAGTATAACAGTTTGTATACATACTTACCTTAAATAAAAGTCGTTTGAATAACTCTGTATACAAAATTAATTTTAAAAAATTATAAATATTGGAAAGAAATTTTCTGAATAATAAAATTAAAATTTAATATTATTTTATTTTTATTTTTTGTATGTAAACAAGTTTTTTTCTACATGAAAATATTTTTGAAAAATGGTATGGTATAATTTTTATTTTTACTTCCACTTCCGTTTTCAACTGCCGTTGCTTAACAAAATTTGATCTAGAGACCATTATTGCATCTGGTAAATTTTAAAACGTATTTTAATTAGTATTCAAAATTTTCATAAACCAATATAGATTTAAAAATACTCATTAATAATTTAAATTTTTTATTACATATTTGTAAAAAACAAAACATACATTTACCGTTTATGTATTATACTAATTACACGTGATCAAAGTGACATCTAAAATTCAATAGGTTAACTATTAACTGCAACTGGCTATTTATTAAACCCTGTGGTTAGCAATGGTTTTTGCCTTTTTGACAGTGCCACTTACAGTTTCGGACAGTTAGCAATTTTGTCAAAAAAAACAAAAAAGAAACAAAAAAGAAACAATTGACTGTACTGCAAGCTATACTGTTTTATTTTATGCGTTCTGCTATTTAATTAAATTGAAGCTGAAACTGAAAAACATACCTATTGAAATTTTTAAGTGAATTGTTCAAGAATAAATATATAAATTATAAAAATTGAATAATTTTTTCAACAATAAGATAATGGCAAGTGAACAAGGTAATATACATAAATTTATTCACATAATTTCAAAAGTAGCGTGCTTTATAACTCAATTATTTAAAATCACACCTGAATTGATTGTTATTTGTTTGATTTAATTGATATGCGTTCAATTCCAGGAGATGTTAATATATCAGGGAATTTAGGAAATCCAGAAAATAAAGTTAATGTAGAAACATCTGAAAAAAAATCCGTGTCAGTAGTAAATGATGGTGAGAATATAATTTTCGTTTCCATTTTTTCAAGGCTATCTTCCAAAAGTTTAAAACTCAATAAAAAATTATTTTAAAATTTTTAGAAACTTTGAAAAATGAATTAAAAACCCAAGATGCTGATGGACCAACAATAACTAAAATTGAAGAAGTTGTTACTATTGATCCAGAATGTATAGAATTAGATTTGAATCATCATCGTATTGGTAAATTGGAAAATTTAGAACCACTTGTCAAAATTGAAAGGTTAATAATTGCGTGAAATTAATCATACCTATTATGGACATCAATTATTGATTGTATTTTTTTAAATGTTTGCATTTTACAGACTTTATCTCAGATGGAATTTATTGAAAAAAATTGAAAATCTAGAGACATTAACAACATTACGAGAAATTGAACTTTATGATAATCAAATAACAAAAATTGAAAATTTGGATACACTTGTTAATTTGGAGTAAGTTCCTGTGAAAATTTATAAATGTAGAAAAATTATTTATACCTATGACTTTTTTTTACAGGATACTCGATTTAAGTTTCAATAGAATAACAAAACTTGAAAATCTTGATAAATTAGTAAATTTGGAACGATTATTTGTGTGTGCAAATCGTATAACAAAAATTGAAAACCTTGATAATTTGAAGAATTTAACATTGCTTGAACTTGGAGATAATAAATTGAGAGTAAATACATGAAATAAAATATTATAATTGATTTCGCTGCCAAATTTAAAATTTATTTTTGATTTTAAAAACGATTTTTTTTTTCTTTTTTTAGAAAATTGAAAATTTAGATTCATTAACAAACCTACGACAGTTATATTTGGGTAAAAATAAAATAACAAAAATTGAAAATTTGGATAAACTTGTTAATTTAGAATGTTTAGCATTGCAAGCAAATCGTATTATTAAAATTGAAAATCTTGAAAAATTAACAGAACTCAAAGAATTGTATTTATCAGAGAATGGAATTGAGAAAATTGAGAATTTGGAAGAGAATAAATTAATTGATACATTAGATTTAGCTAAGAATAAAATTAAAGTGATTGAAAATGTGTCACATTTAATAGAAATGGAAGATTTATGGGTAAGAAAAAAATTTTTAAAATTTTATTTAGCTGAATTTAAAATCTTTTTTAAATTTATAGTTAAATGATAATGACATCAATGGTTGGACAAATGTTGATGTATTGCAAGCAAATAAGAAATTATCAACTATTTATTTGGAACGCAATCCAATTGCGAATGATGTACAATACCGGAAGAAATTAAAATTGGCAATACCATGGTTGCAAAAAATTGATGCTACATTATGTCGATAGATAATTTTTTAAAAGATTAAATTTTCCTCATTTTCAACAAAATGCCATAAAACAGAAATTAGCACACTAAAACCAATTTTTTGTCCCTAATCATTTTACTAACATTACTAGTGAATTCAATAACTTGTGATGTTACAAATCAAAAATAAAAAAGGAGAATTTTAGAAATCTTTACACTAATAAAAAAAAGTATTTTCCATACTAGGTGTTAATTGTAAGATTGTACAAGAAAAAAAAAATACAAACAATAAATACGTACGTATATATATGTATATTCTAAAATGGGAAATTCAGTATTTTACTTTTTTTTTATTTTAAACACAGTAATGCTTAAAATAAAATAGATTTGTAATAATTCAACGGTAATTAGCTTGACGACATAAACATTTTTAATATTCGCTTTTTTTTTTGTTACAATAAATAAAAAAATTTCGACAGCATCCCTTCACAAATTGAAAAAATAAAAAAAAGGTGGTAACATCCAAAAAATTAAAAAATAAGAAATCTCTTTTAATGTAATTTTGTGACGATAATAACAGCTGAAGGAACTAGTCCTAAAACTTCTAATGGTTTTTCGTAATCTTCATCAGTAAAAACTCTACGTGGAAACGATGTCATTAAGCCAAAAGGTAAATCAGTCCCTTGACGCATTTGAATGAATACTCGTACAGCCGATAATTGTTCTTTAACACTAAATGTTTCTGTTAAGGTACTACCATCTTGTAGCCGAATTTGTATACGTGTACTGGTGTAATCTTTTTGTGGCTTTGGTGGTGATGGTGTTGTAACAACATATGTTGTAGATGAAGTTGCAGGTGATTGGACAGGTTTACCTTGTTCACTACAAAGACAGGTTATTTAATTAAAAATAAAAAAATATCATCTTTAAATTTTATTTATGTCTTACACTCCCACTCCCAATTTTGCTTTTCTTGCTGCTTTATCAGCTTCGATTTGTGCACGTACACGTTCTCTAGCTGCGAGATCTTCAGCCTTTTCTCGTTTTCGTTGTTCAATTATTTTTTGCATTTCAATTTCTTCCAATTTTTTCTTTGCTTCAGTTAAATCTTTACCAGATTTAATTCGATTTTTTTCACGTTCTAATTCATCAAGCCGTTCACGTTCTTCACGTTCTGCTCTCTTTTGTTTTAATTTTTCTTCAATTAATGCTAATTGTGCCTTTTTTTCTTCTTCTGTTAAAGGTTTTTTTTCTTCTGTTGATTGCGAAAAATTACTATGTCCTGTTTTTGCTGCATGAAATTCAACTTGTGATTGATTTGTAAATAATTTATTACAATCGTCACATTTAAGCGATTTTGCTTCTGGTGTTGTTAATGATTCTTTATCTGATGCAGCTGTAGATGAAGAAGCATCTGTAGCACCTGTACCAGTAATATCTCCAGTATTTGATGATGATGAACCAACATTACTTACTAAAGAATTTTGATTTTCATTTGATGGTATCGGAATATCTTCATCAGAATGTGCCAATAACCATTCCATTGCTGGCTCAACACCTTTATTATTGGTAACTTCTAGAGCTCTTTGACTATACGATATGTATACGAATATGAATACAAAATTAGATAACTCAATAAAAACTTTCATGTTACCGGTATTCATCATGTTATAAAAATTGTTTACTTACGCTTTATCTTTTGGAAATCCCATTTCAACTAAAGTTTGTATATCAGACATACTGATTTTGTATTATTTAATTAGGCAGTAATATAAAAAAAACTAATAAAATTGAAAATTCTTATCTACTTTATTTTCACGTACTTTGATATTTAATATTAGATTGTAATAATGTGTCGTAAATTTAATAAACCAAAGTTTTGATGACAAATTGAATTTTTAAATTGGTGGCAGGCAAGTGATTTCTGATACTCTGATACCAATTTGTACAGATTACAGACTTGACTTGACACTTGACACTTGATGAATGAGAAATGATGGGAATGACCGCAAACATAAGTTCTTTATAAATGCAGCGCTATCTAGAGTGAGATTAGAATAGTGGTAATGGCATGGTATGTCATGCTCTAGGATTTAGATTTTAGAAGAATAGAAAATTGTCGGTTATCATTGAGAAAAATACGTTTTATTTGTAAATAAAAACAGAAATAGAAAAAATTTAGAATGTCTTCGGGACAAGAAGCTACTAGCATTACATATTCTGAATTTGGTTGTCCAACAAAAGTGGTGTCTATAAGAAAACACACAATACCCAATCCAAAAATTAATGAAGTGCAAATAAAAGTTTTAGCTGCTCCAATTCATCCAGTTGATTTTCTAACGATAAGAAATTTATATCCAATAGTACCAACAGAATTCCCGGCAATTGGTGGTTGTGAATGTGTTGGAGATGTGACCAAAATTGGAGAAAACATAAAAAATTTTAAGCCAGGTGATCGTGTTGTAGTACCATTTCCAGCTCCAATAAATGTCGGGACATGGACAACATTCGCAAATTATCCAGTTGAAAATGTAATGTCATTTCCAAGTAATGTACCAATTTCTATGGCAGCTTCATTTTCATTGAATCTAATTACGGCGTACGCTATGCTGAAAGAATTTGTTCATTTAGATGTTGGTGACACAGTAATTCAAAATGCAGCCAATAGTGCTGTAGGACAAATAGTACATCAGCTGTGTAAAAAGCTGGGAATTAATTCAATTGGAATAGTTAGAAAACGTTCAGATGCCGAAGAACATAAAAAGTTGTGTGATTATTTGAAAAGTATTGGCGCAAATGAAATCATTACACCAGAAGAATTGAAAGTAACTGATATTTTTGAATCAAAATTTAAAAAACCAAAACTTGCTTTGAATGCTGTTGGTGGTATAACAACAGAATTGATGAGTGATCATTTACCGAAAAAAGGAGTTTTAGTTACTTATGGAGCAATGACCGAAAGTCCTGTACGAGGTGAAAGTTTTCGTTTTATAGTTAATGATATCTCCTTTAGAGGATTTTGGATAGATGATTGGCTTAAACAAGCCGAAAATGATAAAAAGAAAACTCAAATGTATGCTGAACTACTAGACATGATTGTTGCCGGCGAATTAAAAGCTCCAATTCATGAAATGGTCAAATATGATAATTTCAAATTTGCTTTTAACTCAACAATGAAACCATATGTAGGAAAAAAATTTATATTAGATTTTGAAGGTTGAAAAAAAAAATTCTAATAATTTTCCAAATTTTTTTTTAAATTCTTAATATAAATTTCATTACTTATTTTTGTAATTAACTAAGTATGTAATGTATAAGTTCATAATTTTGTAATAAAATATTAAAATTTTAGTGTTTTGTATTTACATTTTTGGTTTACCACCCAGCAAAAAATTAAATCAATAAAAGATTTTCAAAATAAAATTGTTTTGTTATAAAAATTAATAAAAAATAAAACAATAAACAATTTTAACCGGCAAAATTATTTTCAAAATTCAAAATTTCTTTGAAATCTATATCTGGTCTGGTAATACGCAATTGAAACAAACATTTTTTTAATGACTCACCTCATCTAGACCCACCTTATAACTTATTACACCATGTTATTAATCACCGTTAAATCAGCTGTTTGGTGGGTTGACATTGACAGAATATTTTAGAATTTTCTATTAATTTTAAATTTAAAAGCTAAAAAGTTTTATCTGAAAAAATCCGTATTAATCGATTTAATTTACCAAATATAAATATTTTTGAAATTATAAAAAGGATTTAAAATACATAATGGCTCCAAAATCAGGTGCAGTTCAAGGAAAGAAGTTACAAGCATCCGCATACAAAGATAAAAGTAAACCGGCCGATGTTAGGACAAGTAACATAAATGCTGCTAGAGGTATATACAAAATTTTGAAATATTAAAATGAACACAAAATTATCGAAAATTACTTGGGTTATGAAAAAAATGAGTAATTAGATTAGATGAAATTTTTGATTGAAAATGTTTACTTTTTCATTGTTCCATAAAGCCGTATCAGATGCAATTCGTACCAGTTTGGGTCCCCGTGGTATGGATAAAATGATTCAAGCAGCTAATGGTGAAGTTACAATAACTAATGATGGAGCGACAATTTTAAAGCAAATGAATGTTATGCACCCTGCTGCAAAAATGTTGGTTGAATTATCACGAGCACAAGATGTTGAAGCCGGTGATGGTACAACATCAGTTGTTGTAATAGCTGGGGCTTTATTGGAAGCTGCTGAAAGATTACTTCAGAAAGGAATACATCCAACTGCAATATCTGATTCATTTCAAAGATGTGCATCTAAAGCAGTTGAAATTTTAAACGGAATGTCAACATCAATTGAATTAAATGATCGTGAAACATTAATAAAAAGTGCTTCTACATCATTAAATTCAAAAGTAGTTTCACAACAGAGTAGTCTTTTAGCACCGATAGCTGTTGATGCAGTATTAAAAGCAACTGAACCAGGCTCTAATATTGATTTGAAAAATATAAAAATTATCCAAAGCTTGGGTGGTACTGTTGAAGATACAGAATTGATTGAAGGTTTAGTATTCACAAACAAGTCAGCTGGTATTAATGCACCAAAACGTATAGAAAAAGCTAAAGTCGGTCTCATACAATTCTGTATTTCACCACCAAAAACTGATGTGAGTATATTTAGTTTATTTTTGCAATCTTGTATTATCTAAATCTTTATGTTCCAGATGGACCACAGTGTAATCGTAACTGATTATGCTGCAATGGATCGCGTACTTAAGGAAGAGCGTGCTTACATTCTTAATATTGTAAAACAAATCAAGAAGGCTGGCTGTAATGTTCTTCTAGTTCAAAAATCAATTTTACGCGATGCTGTATCAGATTTAGCTCTACATTTTCTTGACAAAATTAAAGTATTAGTTGTTAAGGATGTTGAACGAGAAGATATTGAATTCGTTTGTAAAACTCTTAATTGTCGACCAATTGCATCTTTAGATCATTTCGTTTCTGAAAATCTTGTGAGTGCTGACTTAGTGGAAGAAGTAGCTTGCGGATCAAATAAATTTGTAAAAATCACTGGAATTCAAAATCAGGGACGTACCGTATCAATAATTGTTCGTGGATCAAATAAATTGGTTTTAGAGGAAGCAGGTCGTTCATTACACGATGCTTTGTGTGTTGTACGTTGTCTAGTTCGTAAGAAGGCATTAATAGCTGGTGGTGGTGCACCAGAAATTGAGATGGCATTACAGTTAGCTGCTTATTCTCAAACAGTTGAAGGTGTTGATTCTTATTGTTTCCGTGCATTTGCTGAAGCACTTGAAGTTATCCCATCAACTTTAGCTGAAAATGCTGGTTTAAATCCAATTGCAACAGTTACAGAATTAAGAAATCGTCATGCACAAGGCGAAAAAAATGCTGGCATTAATGTAAGAAAAGGAGCAATTACAGATATTTTAGCTGAAAATGTAGTTCAACCACTATTGGTTAGTACATCAGCAATTACATTGGCAACGGAGACAGTTAGGTCAATCCTAAAAATTGATGATATTGTAAGTTATTGATTTTCGAAAATTTAAACTTTTCATTAAAATAATTTTTCTTTCTAGGTCAATACTATCAGCTAAGCATCTAGATATTAATTTTGCGAGTTGAAACCAATTTCCACTCATAATAGAACAATCGTCTACATAATCTGCGTCTCACATTATTAATTTTTTTAACTTTATTTTTTACTTTGCATTACTTAAAATATTACAATAAAAATGTCTACACCATTATAATTGCTTCATTATAATAATAATTTAATAAATAAAATACTTTACTAAAATCAAAATGGGTAATTTTTGTTTGTTTTTGAATTTAAAAATAAAAGGCGATTAAATTTTTATTATAAAATTGAATTTTTTATTGAAATCATGATTTAACTCCATATGCTTCTGGCATCCTTTCAATTGCATATTTATGCTGTGCTACATACATAATTGGTACACCAGGTATTTTCCGTATACGATTTTTTAAATCTTTATCATTTGTTGCAACTATATAACATTTATGTTGTGTAACACGATTTATAATACATTCATCAGCATATGTACCCTTATGTAAACATGGCAATCTTTCAAATCTTTGATCACTTATAATTCGTAATGCTAATTTATATTTAGCACCTAATTTCTCTAATTCAGCACGTACACAATCTGTTATATATGGTATACATTTTGCATATAAACAATCCATCATATTTTGCATTATATCTAATTTACTTTTTATACTGAAATTTATAAAATTTGTATCCAGAATTATATGATATGGTGGTCCCAATTGTGTATTATATTGAAAAAATAATGCTGAACTAATTTGTGGTGCTTCATGTACTTTTATTTCATGTGGATCTTCTGGTTTCTTTTTTTTAGATGGTGCACGTAAACTTGCTTTGATTCGATCATCTGTTGGTTTAATTAATCTTTTTAATTGTGCCAATTTTTGTCTTTGTACCTTTTTAGTTTTCTTATCTTTACCCTAAAAAATTCATTAAAAATTTTAAGGAAAAATTGTATTAAATATACTTTGTAAAATAAAAACAAACCATTTTATTCTATCTAGTGAATTTATACAAATTAAAAACAAAATTAAATTTTAACACGTGAATTTAACTTTTAAATTTTATTTTTATTTTGTTTTCTTTTTGTTTTCTTCTTTCCACCAATGTAACAGTGACCAATCGATAAGTGACACTTTTTTTTTTAAAGAAATAATTTGTAAATCGACAAATAGATGTCTTCAAAAAACTTTTAAAAATTTTTTTGAAAAATTTTTGTAAGTTATAACGGTCATTTATTAAAAAAAAAAAAAATACATAGAAAATATTATAGTCACAAAAATATAAACACTTCGTGCTTTACGATTTTTTTAAATTTTACTTTAAATTATTAAAAAAACGACTAATGTAGTATATTCATATATGTACTCATTCATGCTGATAAAAAAAAAAAAAAAAAAAAAAAAAAAAGAAAAATATGTACATACATTTGTACATAACGTATGTAGGTATACAACAAAATTCCATTATAAAAAGTTTCATTTAAAATCAACTTTTCAAGAGGAACGTAAATACAAAAACAAATCAAATAAATATCTATAGATATAAAAATATACCCGTATGCGTAAAGTATAAATTCTCACGCATAAATTTTCTTTTAAAATACAAAAATATTTTCTCATGTCATTCTTTAAAATTTCAATATGTTTCCCAATTGGTTGGGAAATATTTTACATTTTCAAGAAAATAAAGAATGTTGGGCGTGATTTTCATGATATCCCCATTATATATGTATATATGTATAAAAAAAAACTCATAGGTCTATAAATATTCTATTTAAGTGTATGATATTATGTGTAGCGTTCAAACGTACATATGTACACACAACATAATTTAACAAAATGGGATATGAAAATTCAAAAACACCAATTGCCTTCTTTATTTACTACACCACCAGATATTTTATGAATAATTGAAGAAGAAAATTTTTTTTTTAAAATTGGAAAATTTACGGACTAAATTTTATATGGAGAAAGTGAAGAAAAAAATTCGTTAAATAAAAAAAGTATAAATAAAATTTGAATAAATTAAATACTCTTCTGTTATGGCTTTTATTTATCACTGGGGCTCGTACGAAAAATTCTCAGAAGAATTCTAGGTCCAACAGGAGAAGATGAAAATTATGGAAAACAAAGTACAATGGTGAATTGAAAAATTTATTCGAAGACCTTCTGGTCCTTTATAATAAATCTAAGAAAATTAGACTGGGATTACCAGAAAAAAAAATTTTAGAAAATTAAATCGTTGATAAAAGATCGATAAGTGAAAATAAATAATTGGAGATGACGATATCAACAAATTTGCTTGGAAACAAATCTTAGTAAAATACCGAGTCTAATTTGGACTGTAATGTCACTGAATGGACAGATCGGAGCTCAGTAATAAGGTCCGCATCAACAGTAGTACTCCAGTCTTGGAAATTATAAAATGCTTTCTAAAATAAATTTGAAAAATAAATAACAATTAATACATTCAACATACATACGAAATAATATTTAACTAATTTAACAAAAATAGTTTTCTAATAGACCCAATATAAAAAAAAAAAACAATATTCTTTTTCTTATTACATGAACTCATTCATAGTCAATGAAGAATAAAATTTTTCACACAATAAAACAAAATATTTGATCATTTTTTAAAAGATTTCTATTTTTCTTCTTTTTTTTTCGAGATTATTGATAGCAAACAAATAAGAATGAGAAAATAAAAAACTAAAATCACATACTATCAATTTTCTATATTGAGTTTATTATGTGTGTATATTACAAGAAAAATCACATTTTTATTACATGTTCCTTAAAACTTACATACATAATAAAATGTCTGTGCATATATCAATTTACACCCATTTGATATGATTTCATTCAATTCAAAACATATTTTCTTAAAAAAAAAAAAAGGAGAAGAAAATAAAGAAAACGTAAACGAATGGCTAAACAAAATACTCATGTACATACATATATTAGGAAAAGAAAAATGAAGTCAAAAGAAAATGTATTTTTCTCTAGAGGAATGAAATTTTAACCCTTTTATTGTACTTTATAAAAATCAAAGGCAAAAAAAAAAAAGAACCCAGATTTGGGAGTTTTGGGGAGCTAAAATTCCATATGATTTTTATTAAACTAAAAGTATCTACATATGTACGCCTAAGTACGTGTGAATGTATATTACAACTTATTGAGTTGAATATTTATAGGAAAATAGAAAAAAAGCATTTGAAAAAGGATCTTTCTTGCGATAAGAATACTGGGAAAGAATTGGTCACCATAATCTGTACAGTGTATATTACATTGTCACCATTGTATTCAATTTTGTTTTTATACTGCCCTTTGTAGCTTTTCCTCAAAAAAAAAAAAAAAAAAAATCAAGATAAAATACTAATGTACACAGTCGTCGATGTATTTGCACTTTGAACAATATAAAACTCAAATATTTAATAAAAGAAAAACGAGTAATTTTACTTTGACTCTATACGCAAGAGTTTGTAATTCTCCGAACTAAAAAAAAAAAAAAAAAAAAAAAAAAAACAAAAATGAAAAACATAAGGGTCCTTTTAATTTTTTCAAATTTTCTTTGTTATTTAACGATTGTCTTTACTTAAATTTTTCTTTTTTTATGTGTACTATCATTATCTATGAGTAATTTCAAAAGAAAATATAACATATGTAATATGTATGTATGTACAAGTCAGAAATATACGATATAATTTAGTCAAAACAAGATAAAAAAAATTATATACATAAGAAAAATCAAATGAAAAAAAGTAAATAAAAAGGAAAATTTCCGTTTTTTTTTCTGTTGATTTTTCTCATTATTTGAAAATCACATTAAGCTAACTAGGTTGATTGTAATCACTGTGTACATTTTTAAGGATTCAAAAATTTCAGGACAAAAGGATATACATGAGAAAAATAAGGAGAAGAACAAAAAAGGAAACTAAAATTACGAAATGTTTAAAATATTTATTTTTGAAGAAAATTTAAAGAAAATGAAGGAAAAATCTTAAAAACCAAAATTTTGATTGTATACATACTTGTACATGTATTATACAACATATGGATGCGTATATTTAGATAATAAGGATTAATTTTTTTGTATGTCCCTTTTTATTTTAGTAGCTACTTAAATTTGTATTAGTTCAATGGCTGATTGTAATATTAGGACTTTTTCCATTGAGTACCGACATATCTGTTATATTTAAAAGGAATGGACTAAAAATTTAGACCTATAATGAATTAAAATCATCCACCCAAAAATATCCATTTTTGTTTGTTGATTTTATTTTTCTTAAGGAAAAACGACTATACCATCATTATGCCTGTTGATAAAAATTTTAAATGATGCTGGTTTTTATATGCTATTTTTCTCAGCTATAGGTATGTAGAGTTGATTGAAAATTTTGTGAAAAATTTTTAATTGATTTTATTTTTATTTAAAAATTTACATTCATATGTACGTGTGTTAGGCGCATGTGTAAATTCAATACATTATTATTTTTTTTTACATTAATTTTGTTGTCATTTCAATTTTATGTTTAAATAAATTGTTTTAAACAAAATTAAATTGAAATTATTTTTCTCACTTTTCCTTATTTTTTCTTTCATTTTACTGAAGAGGATAACGATGACAATGACCACAAAATAATTCATTATTGTTATATATTAAATATCTACGTGTGTAATGTGTACACTGCATGTGCACAGATGTGTAGTTGTGCAGAAAATTTAATTCAATTTCGATATTTAAAAATGTATTCTGACAAAACCAGATATTTAAGAATTCTTAAAGTTTTCCCTCTTTTCTTTTACCTGCTATTTTTTTCATATCCAACTTATTGGAAAAAATTTTACGTACAACTTTTATAACATGTTTATTTTTATATTCTCGACACGTTTTTTGTAAGTTTTTTTTTTTTTTTATTCTTCAATTCATTTAAAATTTGGAAAATTGTGGTATGGTTTTAATATAAAC
This sequence comes from Anthrax anthrax, assembly GCA_963971155.1. NCBI lineage: Eukaryota > Metazoa > Arthropoda > Insecta > Diptera > Bombyliidae > Anthrax > Anthrax anthrax. Next base: position 29,718,268 of record OZ020119.1, read on the forward strand.
GTTTTTTAGTTCTTTTATACAATTTTCCTTTGGTTAAAAATGAGTGGAAAAAAAAATCAATTAAAACTAAAAACTTTTTTCGTATTGTAAAGACAGTTTTCGACACAATGTCCTTTAAGAAAAACAAAGACTAAAATGTTCAAAATTACTTAAAATATGTATAGACCTGAAAAGCATATGTTTATTACAAAACTTTTAAATTGATAATTTATTTATAACAATCTACATATGTATATTCGTTTATTTATTGTTTTTTATTTTGAATCTGTTTTCCAGCCTTTAATGGAGTTTCATGTAGCTTTTTTGAAACATACAAACGTATATGTTAATGTTAATTATTTATCATGTATAGAAATTTAAAATTATTTATAGTAGTCCTACTAAATGGTTAAATGAAAATAAGAATAAAAAAATACGCGAATGTATTGTATGCGTACTCTACAATATTCAAGTGTTCAAAATTGAAACTAAAGTAAAATTTATTTATTTGTTCATTTTTATGCTAAATAATTACGTAAATTTGTTTTTTAATTTTATTTATTTTTTTCATTTTTGTTTTTTGAGTTTTCAATAATTTTTATTTAATTTTCCAATTGAATTCATTTTTGTTTTTTAATTATTTTTTTAAAAATTTTTAATGTCTTTAGGTTACAAGAGGCTAAAAAATTGTAATAGAAATTTTGTAAGCAAACTGTAAATGAAAATGAAAATGGAAATAGTATGTACGTGTATGTTCATGTAAATGATGTTTTAAAGAAAATCTTAAATGTTCTTTAATTTTTCTTCAAAAAATTTTCCATTTTTTTCACATGATTTTTTTTTTTTTTTGAGGAAAAATAATAATAGCTATGATTTATTATTTTCATTAAAAGTTATTAAAATTTAGTGATAAATTGAATAAAATTCAATTAGTACAGGGCATTTTACAATAATAAAAATGAAATCATTTTTCATTCAAAAATGAAGTTTTTTTTTCTCTCTCTTTTTTTTTAAATGAAAATCCTTTAATTCTGTTGTTATCGTCAATATATATACTATACGCATTTGAACAATTTACAAAAAGGTCACAAATTTCATTAAGAAATGATGTAAACATGCTCGTCGTAAAACATTTGAAAAAAGAGGCTAATATTCTAGTCTTTGAATGAGATTTTCAACCCTTCATATAATTTGAAGAGGACAGATTTGTTTTTAGTTTTCTTTTTCTTGTATTTTATTCACTCATTTTTTTTTTTTATTTGTTTGAAGTGTAATATTATTTATTCCTTTTAGCCTTAATGTAGTCACATTTGAGGGTATAGTGAAAAAAATTTCTTTTATGAGTACATTTGTGTGTGCAAGGAAAATTTTTGTTTACTTCAACTATTTGGACCAATTGAAAGAAATTTTTTTTGTTGTTTTTCCATTCATGTATCGGATGTTATTGCAACTAGAGGCGCGTGTCTTTAAGCACACAAAGAATTTTTTTTTTTTTGATATTTAATTTTTTTTTTACCATTCTTGAATTTTCGTAAAATATGATAAAATGTACGTAAGTATGTACTCATACAGGAAAATTGAAAATTTTCAGTCGGATATATTCAATATTCAAGAATGAAAAATAATCAAAGTTTTGCATTATTTTGAACAAAAAAAAAGATACACGTATTAGGACTATTGAGGGTGACCAGAATCTTTCAATTTTTCTTTTAAAATAAATATTAAAGTGTTGGTCTTTTTTTTTAATTATAAGCTATCGTTATTGAAAAATACAGTTATTTATTTTTTTTTTCATTTTCCATTACTCTTAATGGAAAAGTGAAAATGAGGTTCTTTTCCCTCGAAATGAAGATTTTTATACAAGTACATATGATAAAATTATGCTAAAAAAAAATAGAGGATGGGCAATATTATAAATAAATGTCAATACAATATGACGACATCTAAATCATAATAATAGTGTGATACCTTACAATTTTCATGTGTTTTCTCCATGTTATTCGTAATGTACACTCTACCAAAGATGTCCTATATATATTTCAATTTCGTTATTGTATTTAACCTTTAAACTGGTTATATTTTGGTTTGTTGAACCCTAAATTTAAGGTTTTGTTTTACATGATATTTTCAATGGCCAAATATCATCAAAAAATAAAAAAAACATTTTGTTATATGAAGTTGTCCTGGAAAAACATAAATAAAGGCAAAATATCGATCTATGTATGAAAATATACGAAAAGATTTAGCATTGTAAACATGTGCATTTAATGATGACATGACGATAAAGGATGTAGTAAATATTTCTTATTTTTTTTTTTTATTTCGAAAATTATTATCGCTATTAAATATGTTTTATGATTTTATCGTGTTATTTTTTTTTTTTGAAAAAAAAATTGACTACAATCAAGAACAAAAACAAAAAGGAAAATTAATTTAAAAAAGAAAAAAATTTTCTTTTTAAATAAAATGAGATTTAAAAAAATACGAAATTGTTTTTGTGTATTTTCTTTTCAAATTCATTTTTAATCTTAATTTAATTTATTATAATGTGTTCGCTATTTAGGAACTATATTTTGTTTTTCTTATTTTTTTAAATTATTTATATATTAAAATTTAATTGTTCACAATTTTATACAGTGTACAATTATTTTTATTTTTATTTATAAATTCGTTAGTTAATTTTTCACTTAAAAATTAGTTTTAAATTAAGTATTGTATGTTTTCCTAATTTATAATTTTTTTTTTTTTAATCTGTTTTCTATACACATAGAAATTTATTTTCGATTTATTTTTCTGTACATTTTTTTTAAATTTTTATTTTGTTTGTTATTTTAATGATTTATTCAAAAAAAAAAACATTTTTTTTTTAAATCTAAGGTCGTTACTTCATTACATAGTTAACTTCAATATTATTCAATGATAATTCGTGATAACATTTTTTCTTACATTTTTTTTTTTCTTTTTGTAACACTTTTATTTTCTAAAGTACTCATAATTGTTTTTTTTTTTTTTTTTTTTTTTTTTTTAATTTTTTATAAAGTGATATGACTTTTTATGGAATATGATAAATTATACGTGTATTTTTTTTTTTTTTAAATATAAAAATTTTATTGTATCATATACAACGTTTATGTAGTCCACAATATGTAGAAATGTGTATTAAAATTGTAATTTTCTTTTTAAATAAAATCAAAATTTATTAAATTTTCATCTCGTATCTGTTGTTCATGTTGAACATAGTTAATGATGATTGTAATTATAGTTTTGATGATAAGGATGAGAATGAGAACGAATATAATGATTTGAAAATGAATTCATTTTGTATGAAGGTGATGTATGATTAAGAGATCCGGTGGTTAAATTGTTATTTCTTGTTAAATTTGTTGTGCAATAATCACTTACACACCACATTGAAGGTCATTCATGTTTAAATGATGATGGCATATAATGTGGTGATAAACTGCTTACCGTACTACCACCACCAATACTACTATTTGAACCTGGACCAACACCACTTAATATTAAGCCAGATAATCCAGAACCATTTCCAGTACCACTATCTAATGATGGTACACAAAATATACTTGAATTTGTTGGTGTTCCAATTGGACTATCAAGGCCGTTTGGTGGATTTATTCGTTTCTCCTTTTGCCTTCGATTACAGAACCAGACTCGTACTACTTCTTTTTCCATACACAACTGATCAGCTAAGGTAACGATTTCTTCACTAGTTGGTTTTTGATTGATCATAAATGCTTTTTCGAGTGCACCACGAACAGTCGTCTCTATTGATGTCCTTTTTTTCCTTCGACGACCCATCGTTTCGGGAGTAGTAAGTGGATTTGTTAAAGTTGATATTCCAAACATCCTATTGAGAACGTAATTTAATTAATTTCATTTATATTTTTAGGATTTTTCATTGTGCTTAGTATACTTACCCACCAGGTTTTGTTATACTCGTATCGGCATCTTCCAACCATTTTTGTAACAACGGTTTCAACTTACACATATTCTTAAAACTAAGATTTAGAGCTTCAAATCTCGAAATAGTTGTTTGTGAAAAATCATTTCCATATAATTTTCCCATTGCTAAACCTACATCACCTTGTGTAAAACCCAATTTAATGCGTCTTTGCTTAAATGTTTTCGCAAATTGTTCCAATTCTTCAAGATCGGTTGTTTCTTCAGGTGATGATTCAATATTTCCTGGGACATGTAATTGTTTCGATAATTGTGGTGTTCTGGTACCATTTCCTGGTGTGTTTGGTGTAAGAATACCACTCATTCCTAAATTCCCAGAATTTGGTGGAGTAGTCTGATTATTATTCAAATGAGTTATTGGACTCATTATTGTATTATTATTATTGATTGGACTCAAAGATCGACTACGTAAAGGTGAATCGACAGTTGGTGATATTATTGATGTTTGAGATTTGATTTGTTGCTGCTTTTGAAGAGCCTGAAATTGTTGTTGAGCTGCTTGTGCCATGACATGAAAAGAATTTTGAAGAATAAATTGTGATGTTTGTGAATCATTTAAATTCTTTTCATTTCTCATCATTTCAATGTAATTTTGTAATTGATTTTGTAATGCTTGTTGAATATTATGTGGATTAATACCAACTAAACCTAGTTGGTTTTGAAGTAATAAAGGTCCTAAGGGATTTTGGAGAGCAACTAAAGTGGCACTTAAATTTGTAGGCGTTTGTTGTTGTTGTTGTTGTTTATTCTGAATTGGGGTATGATTTTCATGTTGATTTATTTTTAAGTCATCTTCAATTTGTTGTGATTTCGTATTTTTACGATCGACATCGATATCATTTGATAAAAATGATGAATGTTGTCTTGATATGTTATTTGTTAAATTTAAAGCATTAATTGATGTTGAATTTTGAATATTTCGCATAGGTGGACTTGATGACCTTTCTTTGTCACTTAATTCTTCACAGCTTCTAGCATCGTCACCTAAATAATATGAAATACAAAAACCGGAAAAAATATTTTCATATCAGAATTTTGATTTTCAATTTTCTATTTGAATGCGTTATTCGATAAAAACGATATAAAATAATAAAAATAAAAAATAGAAGAAGAAAAAAACGTTTTATTATTTATTTTTCAATTTCTTATTGTAAGCATATTTGATTGTATATTTTCCTTAAACTTTTATATTAGTCCTTTTCTTGTAGATATTTTCAATTTGTTTTTTTTTCAATCATAACTTAAATAGGCTTACAGATATGAACGTATATGTATGTACTCTTAAAATGTATGCATTGAAAAAAATTATTGTTGAGGTTGAAAGTTTTCATTCAACCTCAATAATTTGATTTCGGTTTGAGTACACTAATATTGAATATCGAATATGTTTGTATGTATATAATGTATAGTGAATGCACTATTAAAAATAACCAGACCGGACTATCAGGACAAAAAAGTGAAAAAGGATATTGCAGGACAATATATACATATACATCGATTTTCATACGTTATATTATATGGTTAAAGGAGGTTTTAGTATTTAATTTGTTTTTTTTTTTTTTTCTTAACCATTTTGTGAAGCAATGTACAAAATATAATCGAAGACGCAAATTTTTATTCAATCTTCCAGTTGAATAAATTTTCCTAGCTTATCAACATGTTCACAACATTGATGCAGAATCAAGGATAATAGTATACACAGAGTGGACTCGTTCATGTACAATAATAAAATAAATGAATGAGAAAATAATATGGAAAAAAGGATGAAGCATGTATATAAGTACGGACGTAGTAAAAAATTGGATAAAAATATTAAGAATGAAAATATGTTTCCTATATCATAAAAAGGATAATAATGTTTTGATTTTTATTTTATTTATTTATGATCTAATGTGTGATCTTCAGGCGCATATCTGAATATGTAGATAAATGTTTGTATGGCTTGAACATGATAAATATGTGTGTAAGCATTTTCAAATTATGACTTCGTTGTAGTATTTGGTTATAGCAAGATATAAAAATTGATGTTAAAATTGGGAAAACCCAATGTACATAAGTATATAGGGCAATGTATATTAAGAAAAACAATAATTATGAATTCAAAGTTAAAAAGTTTTTTTTTTTTTTTTGTGAATAATATACGCAATGAGTACGAGTATAAAAAATCTAGTTATTATTATAATCCCCTGTTTTTATTTATACATAAACATGTACATACACATATTTAACTAAAAAATGAAGCCAATCAAAATTACCCTTTCAAATTATAAAATGAAAACAATCTATAAAAAAAACTATAGTAAAAAATTATGCCTTTAAAGGGTAAACAAAAAAATGAAAAAAGTAAGGAAAAATTTGTACTATCAAGTACTACATATGTATATTCCCTTATACATGCTTATGTAATATATGTACTGTATATTTTTGGTAATATTATAAACATTATTTAAGATTTCCCCGTTTTTGTTATTCAGCACACACTAACCATCTTAAATTTATTTGAATCCGTTTTGTTCTTGCCCAGGGTTGTTATCATTAAAAAGCCAGAAAATTTTATGATTTTAGTACATGGTGTGTATATGCGAGTGTATGATCTAACATTAGAGTTACAAAATATGACATACAGAAATTATTATCATTCATGTATACACGCATACATAAATACGCTTATATTCTATGCGCGCATTCAAAAAATAATAATAATCACCGATCCAAATTGATAAATTTTGGATACATGCATGAATACAAAAAAAAGAAAAAATAAATATTTTTTTGTAATAATAATGGTGTACACCATTATTGCATACACATTTAAATGAAAATTTATTTTTTATTTTATTTTTATTTTTTTTCAGTTACATAATTAATGTGCATTTCAAGGAAGGATATTGATATCAAATTAATAGATGCAAAGGGGTATGTACATCAGTTTGAAAAAATAGGAAAGGGTAGTTGTATTGCCGTATTGCACATTTATTTTTAGTAAAAATTTTTGCATACACGTGTAAATGTGATTATATATGAATTTATTATATAAATTTCAAAGGAATATGAACAGATGCGTTTAATTTGTTTGAAAATATGAGTACATATAGGATACCTCTTTTATCAGATGTAAAATATTGTATACGTTTACTATGTTCGTTATTCGCCATTTTTAAAAATTAACTTTTTGACATTTTAATAAGGTCTTATGGTTTAACAAGATTAAGTACATGTGTATGCAAGTACATATGTACGTTAAAATGGTGAATTCTTGCTAAGTTAGTGATTAGTAGTCAAATTCCTGGCACACGAGTATATGACTTTCATTTCATTGATACTATACATCGTACATGGTTGATTGATTAACGTAAAAATTTGATTTTAATATGATTTGGATGAAGTCATTAACGGTTTTTTTTTTTAAATCGAAAAGAACAACCGAAAATTTGTTAGATATTTAGTACTTGATAAGTACATTGCACATACAAACACCTTCATCAACTAATAATTCATTTCCCTTGAATTTTTACAATACAGGAATATCAATCATAAAATAAAATCAGAACTTATTAAATAATCTTTTGCAAATTTATTAATTTCGAATTTATTTAAAACTCTTTTATAAAATAGTTACATACATATGGTGGCTATTTGATCAAAAAAAAAGCGTCCTTAAGGAAATAATGAAAAGAAAATTTCTTTTCATAATCTCATAATTTTTATTATTTCGATTTAAATTTAAAATTAAAAAAAAAATTTAATATGAATAATTAAATTAGAAAATTTCCGAATTTAAAGTGAATTTCATGTTTAATTTAATTATTACACATTAAAGCAATAATAAAAGTTGTTAACTCCTTTTAATCAACCCTCAATCTTTTAACTCTAATTACATATTGTAAATTTCCATATTATCAACCCTTAATAATAAAAAAAATTTACAATATGTTTTACCTTTTTTGATATGTGAAAAAAAAAAAAAATCGTTTTTATTATTCAACAAGTATCTATCTACGGTATCTAAATTTAAATTATAATCTTCAACAACTTTATAATGAAATGGGTAATTTACATGTTTATATAACAACCCTTATTATAATAACTTTTATAATATATTCGTGTCACTCTTTTTTTAATTTGTCAGGTATATAGCTTGTATGTTAGGTATTCAATTATACAACAGAAGAAGAAAAAATTGAATGTAGTAAACAAATTTATTTAAATTTCACGCACGCGGTTATACATATTTATTGCATTATACAAAGCGAAAGGTATAAACGTTTAATGATAGCATTACCGGAAATTGTTGTTTAAGTGGTTCTTTTTATTTTTTTTATTTTTTTGTCGTGTAAATTCATGAGGAATCGCAGGGTAACGTATTATTAACCGGCTACAAAAAAAAAGGGTTGATATATTTGATTAGAATACATTACATAAAAAAAGTATTTGTTATCAAAGGTGTGAATGGAATTAATACGATGTTATTAATTTTGATTTTCCTATACAAATTACAGATTTAACATATTTGTTAAATAAAAAAATGAACAAACATAAACAGAAGAGGACTTATTGTACCGTGGAAGACTTATTTAATTGTTGGCAAAGGACTTTTTTAGTTATTTCTAACAAGAACATAATTACATAATGTATGTATATTGATAATTTGAAAGAAAATTATGTAAATGTGCTTGAACTTAAATGCAAACATTTTGTTCACTTACCAGGGTATGGTAACGGTGACGGTGATTTTGAAGGTCGATTAAGATCTGAAATAGGAAAAATAAATAAAAAATTAATATCTATCTATGTATGTACATATGTATGCTTCCAGAAATTAACAAAATAAAAAAAAAATTTGTTTGATATTTTAGTTTTGTTTAAATAAAAATACAAAAACATGATTCCAATTACCATATACCAACCAGTGTTAAAGTTAAATTTTCATTTTAAACAGTGCACACACAAATTAACAAAAAAAAAAGAAATGAGCTAAAGACGGACAGAGGTCAAATAAGTGCATTTTCTCCTCATGAATAATCACTTAAAATCGATTTTTAACTTTATACATATTTCCGTTACCTATTTATCTACAAAAATTTCTTCAATATTCCTCCTGTCCATTTCAATTTTCATGTGTTCATTTAAAATTTTAGTTAAACATGTACAGGACACTATTTTTATAGTAATATTTTCTTTGAAAAACGTGAACCTGTACATGTTTAAGAATGTATAGTGTATACATTACATTTTACAAATTTTAATACATTTTGCATATAACAGATACAATATAATACGTAAAATGGATATTCCACATATGCATGCAAAAAATTGAAGTTGGGAATTGAACATAAAAATGTATATAAATGAAGATTAGTGATGTTTTTTTTTATTAAGTAAGTGAACTTTAAATAGGTGTATGAAGCATATTTGAAATGCTATGGTATCTGGACATGCAAAATAAACATTCACAAGGGATTTCTATATGGAAAATAAAAACAAATCAAGTATACGACAAAAAAAAAATAAATGAAAAAAATAACTTTAGTATGTACAGACTTTGTACTGCATGTATCCTTATGTAATAAAATTGCATAAAGGGATGAGTTTATTACGTTATTTATTTTATCATATTAAGGGAGAGATAAGGAAATGTCCTTTTTCAAGAAGTTGCATATGCGCCAAAAAAAAAAATACATGTTGTGCAAAAATTGTAACAAAAATTGAACAGGAATGTAAGAGAATTAAATATTTTCTGAATAACATTTTTTTCTGTTTGTATATTTTATCCCTTCTTTGCTTTTAGCTTTCAATTTCTAATAATGTTATCGTTATATTTAATACAAATACAGTGAGGAATACAAATGCATGCACTAATGTATGTACATAAAAGCATAAACAAATGTGATGGTCATTTCATTTTACGTAAACTCATATAATCAAGTGTAACTTTCTTTATTTCACCTTATTTTCCAAATAAATTTATTACCTTATAATACACATACTTATATACGTACAATAGAGACATGCAAATACATGTGGTTATTTTATTTTTTCTCTTTTTAAATAAAAAATTGAAAGAAAAAGAGGGTTATTAAATTTATAGTTCCCAAGAGAGGATCAAAATCGAATGATAATGTTTTTATATTTATCAACTGTTTAGATTCATTGGTTATGTACATTTTTTCTTTTGTCTGGCTACTGAAAAATTATTATCCTTTTTCTTTTTTATAAAAAAAAACAGATGTGTGTAGTTTTGTATTTTAAGAAATTAATAGCCTTTTATTTTTGTCAAATTCAAAAATAATACACATATAAATCTATGTTTCGTTTCGTGATCATTTTCGTAAATTTATTTTGGTTATTTAAAAATATAAAAATCAAGAGTTTCTAATTATCGTTAATCCTTTTTTAAAAAATAATAAAACGTTACATGTAATATTCAAAAAAAAAAAATTCTTTCTTGATTTTTAGGTAAAAGAATGGGAAAAATAAGAAATAATAAAAATTATTCCAGTTTCATTGTTATTTTTTCTCCTATTTTTTGTTTTATTTCAAATAACAAAAAAAAGCCTTACAATCATATAACTCACCTGTAATGATAAACGATAATAAATTTACCTATTCATTTGTTCTAACATATACACATGCGCACGTACATGCATGCTTAATGTACATATTTATATATAAATTCACAAATGCAGGTAATACATGCATGCATTCTTATGTGCACACGTACATATATACATATATGCACTTTAATCCTCACAACCGATATCAACATATCATATTACAATTTTTCTAAAATTCTAGTTCTTTTCTTCATAATAATCATCATCATTATTATAGAACAACAGAATATATATTTTTTTTTTTTTTCAAAAAGGACACATGCAGTGCCAAATGAATATTCAAATCCTGCTGCTGTTACTGCATGCAGACATTACATATACTTTTTTTTTTTGAAATGCATAAATATGCATAAAATGTATAAAGGTAAAATGCATAATGTAATCTACCTGAATTTTTAGGTTGGCAGAGAATAGGAAAAAAAACCTTACCTAAATACAGAAAAAAAAACATGAAAATAAAAATCTTAAAAATATAAAATTTTGTTCCATGGATAGACGTGTACACCGGATGAATGAAAGAATATGTTTGCCATCTTTTTTTCTAAGTTAACAATCGTGAGACATATACATATTTTAAAAAAAGTATATAATTTTTTTTTCTTTGTAACATATGCACATGAATTCGTATATTTTAGAAATGTACATAATGGATAAAGACAATGTAATGAATAAAATAGAAAAAGTATTTTTATGTTTAACATAATTAAAACACATAATAATTATTTGAGGGAGGTTTTTCATGATTTTCTCTAAATAAAAAATAAGAAAATTTTCTTACAAGAATATGCATATAATAAGTGAATACATATGTACATATGTATGTGTGGTACACTAATTTACTTTTTGGCATGTGCATATGACATACAAAATGCATCTATTTTTGTTTTCAAAAATAAAGTAAGATTTATGTTGCGATGCTCATATTGTGCTGTTGTTGTCCATATCAATTTGAAAATTTTGCATTTTTCATTATTTTTGTTTTCAGAAAAAAAAATCAAAGAAGAAAAATTGCCCTGTAACTTTGTAACTTGAAATCTAACAATTAGGAACGCAACAACACTACATGTGTAACTCCAGATAGTATTAGAATATAAAAGGTGCAACTTGTCATTAGTGTGTAGTTGTAGGCATTCCTTTGTATTATCTTTTTCTCTTTTTTTGTTGTCGTTCTTTTTTTTTTTGTTTTGTGTAAATTTCAATGATTTGTAGATTTTTATGTCATTTCATCTATTAAGAAAGATTTCTTTTTTTGAAAAAATAAAAAAAATTATTTATTTATGCGAGTTTTCTATTTTAAGAACACACCAGAACAAAATTTATGAGTTTGATAGATAACAAAAAGGAAAAAAAAATAAATAAAAGGCAAAAAAAGAACTGTTTGATTGTTATCTATTCAAACGAAAAAAAAAAGAAATCACACAGTTATTTATGCATACATTAAATTTGTTAGATACAGAATTCATGTTATATACTGTTTATTAAAAAGCATATAATTCCATATACCAATTCTCTTTGTTAAAAAGATGAATATAAAAAAGGACACGAAATTCTTTTATAAAGATTTTTACCGTTTTATTATGAATACTAATTTTATAGGAAATTCTTCTAGATAATCTATAAATTATTTTTTGTTGTAATATTTATTTATCTTTTATGTTTTTATTTTATTTCATTTTTTTTTTTGGAAATATTTTTTTTTTCAAATTTTCGAAAATATAAATTTTCAAAGATTTTGATTAAAGGATTCAATTTAAAAATAATATAACATTAAAAAACATTAAAATGAATTTCTAAAAATCCTTACATTTATGGCTTGCATTTACATTATTATTCCTTTTCGGTGATCTTTGAATTAATTTTGATTTTTCCTTTTGTTGCTCGTCATTCCATGAAAATTGTGATAGAACAATCATTTTCAAAAACAAAACATAAAATAATTTTGTTGAGCATTATAATGATACCAAACAAAACAAAATACCAATCACATTCTTAATTTTTAAAAATTAAAAAAAAATGTTATCAATTACAAAACTATAATTTTTAGTTTTTACACAAAATTGAATAACTTTAAAATTACATAACTTTATTAAAATATTTTTTTGTGACTGTTATATGTAACATATATGCACACTTTAATACAAAATAAAATTAATATACTTATCTGAATATTCAGTAATGATTAAAAATTAAAGAAAAAGTGTGAATTAATACTGATGATTGCAAAATTCAAATCTTTTTAGCATGCATAAAAATATTTATTCTCATTTCATAATGAATTGGAGAAAATAAAGGGTGGAAATTATGAAAATATTTTACGTGCTAAATACTGCGGTATAAAATTTCAAAGTATCATACGTATGTATGTATAATCTAACAAATATTACCATATACAATTAAAAAAATTATACCTTTCCCTGTTCACCTCTTTTTATTCTGCCTTACTAATTCCTTATTAATAAAAATGAGAAGTTTTCCTATAATAATTTTTAATTTTATACTCAAAAATTAGAATTTACATACATGTGTATGTATATACCACATTTTCAGTTAAATACACACAATTGCACAAAAATTACATGTGTACATGCAGGCATCATAATTTTTAGGTGCAAGAAAAGAGTATACTTGCATAATATATAAAATTCTTATGCAACGATAATATGTATTTATAGGTATGCAATACGCAATATTGAAAAATTTTTGTTGCCTTACATATTCAAAAATTTTTCATTTTTCATAACAAATTTTCAATTTTTCCCCTTTTTAAAAATTCATGTGGTTATACATTTAAAAAATAAAACATCAAATGTTTTATAAAGAGAGTTAAACAATGATTGTAATATTGTGGAACGCAAAAATTATATTTGTATGTACGTATATGTATGTATATATGTACATAAGTATAATATGAGCAGAACATCTACATGCATATAATTTATAAATTCATACAAAATTGTATACATATAAATTAAATTTTTTATTGTACATTTGTGGAACGAACAAAACAGGGAAAACATATACGTAAAAAATTTATTTTATTTTAAAAGGGATGGAAATAAAATTGGTTTACTCTGGGTTTTTTTTTTTTTATCGTTGCTTTTTTAAATAAATTTGATTTGAAAATTTTTATAAAAATTGTTATTGGAGGGTGTGGCTTTTTTAATCATATTCCATTTTACACATCAACAAATATGTCCTTGTAGTGAACAAAATTTTAAAATTATACATGTATGTGTAAGGATTATGAAGATTTTACGTAAGTGCCTACAACACATGTATGCATTTGTACATATGTATTATGTCATGACAAAAAATATCAACAAATTTTAACTTTTGTGATTTTAAAATATACAATAATACATTTCTTTATTATATGATAATGAATTTGTAGGTGAAATGTTTTTCTCGTGGATTTGTTTGTTTTATAACAGGTTCAACGATATACTTTCTATGAAAAATATCGTGTAAGTCAAGATTTAATACAAATGTACATTTAATGTTTATTTTAAAAATGACTTGAATCTCATTTTTCAAAGTTTTCAGATATTTTGAAGATATTAAAGTTTCTCTGATAATGAAAAAAAAATTATTAATCCTTATCGAATATCAAAAATGCATCCTCATAACATCTGGATTCTAGAAAATTTGGATTTAAGTCAATTTTTTTAAGTTTAAATATACACTAGAATAAGTTTGTGTACATTCTAATAAAATTTTCATTCATCTATTTTTTTTTCTTTTTTGTTCTCAATTAGATATTAGTTGAATAGCAAATTTAAATTTTATTTTGTTTGGGATGACAACAAAAATCTAAATCTAATATGGAGCTAATCAAACAAAAATATGAAGAAAAAGAAATGAAGAGTTAAAAACAAATAAAAATTACTGTTTTGAAATTCTGATGTGCATACGTACTTGAATCTGAGTAAAATCATCAAAAGAAGTTGTAGGAAAAATCGTTGACGAGAAATTATAGAAAAAACATTGGAATTGGATCAAGTCCAATTCGTATTTATACGCTTACTTGCATATTTTTTCATTTAAAAAAAAAGTTTTTTTTTGGTTTTTCTTCCTTCTTTTTTTTTTGTTTTATTTAGTACACATCGACACAAATATGCATGAACTTTTTGTGTACATACGTTCACATCAATTTTTGCCAAGTGTATGTAGACAAATAAACTATATAACACATACGTACGTAAACAGAATTTATTGTATCTAAATTGAAGGAGGATTAAATATTAAATTTAATTAAGGTAGACATTACATGACAGTAAATTGTAAAACACAAATAAAATTCGTTATTTTTTAAAAGTTCAATTTATATTTAAACAAAACTGATTGAAGCACACATGCTTGATAATTTTAATATGCTGTGATGACTTTTTTGATTAGCAATGGAAACATCATCTATTGAAAATAGGGAAATTAACCAGAATTCTTCTCAATCTATATTTTTGAAATTAGTCGAATAAATTGTGAATAATCTATGCACATAAATAAAATAAAAATATAAAAAATATATTCAAATTTTTCTATTTAGTCAACTGCTAAGGATAAAAATAAAAAACCTACCCCTGATTTTTTAAAAATTGTTTAACTCATCATTCAATTACTTAGAAAAAAAATTTCTAAGCAACAAATTTCTAAAAAAAATGCAACAGGATCGTGAGAAAATCCGTTAAAAAATTTATATCTTCGCATATTTAGATTGTAAATTTCAAGTAAAGTATTTCTTTTTAATTTTTTATAAAAAAAGTAAAGAAATATAATTTTCTTGAACGAATATTGATTTTTGATCAATTGAAAAGAATTACAAAATATTAAACGATACACTCAGTGCTTTACCTATATATGTATTTTATGTGAATAAAATAAAGGTGAAATATTCAAAAAATGAAATACCCTTATATTGTATGTACGTTTGATAAGCATTTACACATATCTGAAAAGAAATTATGTAAAAAAAAGATAAATAACCCTCGATTTTATTTATCCTGTTTTTTACGATTTTTTTACTAAAAATTATATGGGGTACCAAAATTCACGTAAAAAAAATTATTACAAAAAAAAAGAAGACTTGAAACGATTATTACACAAGAGAGAAGGAGAAGATGAGTGTATAAAGATGAAAGACATTTAAATTTATTTTTATATACAATCGTCTTACATTATAACTTTTTTTAAATGCATCCAAGGATTGCATATTTTTTTCTATTCCTCTATTATATTTGGCATTACAAATACTGTATTTTGTTTTTTATGAAAATGAAAAAATAAAGCAGAAAAAAAATGAAATGTTCATATTGACATTGATATACAAAAAAAAAAAAAAAAAAATTGAATTACATAGAATTATTTAAACAGTTAACCGACAAAATTTTTTCTAAATTTTCCTAAAAAAATTTTATTTGTAAAGTGTTCACAAAATAAGGATAATCAAAAACGTTTAACTGGTTCGCAAACATATTTACGTACATGTGTACGTTTTTAAATAATTTTCCAAAAGGGAAAAATTTATTGTAAATAGCACAACACACGATCGAAATTTCGATCAATATACTAAATGTGAAAATAATTTAGAAATTCGAGTTTTAATTTTTTTTTTCTTTGTGTGCTAGTTAGATCTTTACTTTCTGCATTTTGAATTTTAATATCATCTCATGTCATTTTCATTTTTACATTTTTTTTGCATCTATTAACCGTCTTTATGAAAAAATGTTAAGTTCCCATAAAAAATGTTTCAATTTGTACAATTTAAACTGCCCTTTTATACTGAGGTACATACATACATATGTATGTATGATATATACACAATACATTCTAAACGATTTAGTATTAAACATTAAAAGATACACTTAAAAAATTCACTGTATATAATGGATATGTGATAAGGAATTTATCTTCTTGCAAAATGATTTTATTGGATTTTAAAATCTTATTTGTACATTTTCACATACACATATCTCACCCTCATATTTGATATTACCCTTTGGTTGGTTAGTTGCTAAATAATTTTTTTGTTTTGAATGTAATAAGAGAAAGAGGGTGAAAAGTAAAGTGCAATCAAGGATAAGACAACAGAAATTGTTATGTACATACGTACATACATCAGATGAATAAGAAAAAATTTTTTTTTAAAAAACAAAACCACCAAATAAAAGTTAAAATTTAAAAAAATAAATAAATAAATTCGTAAAAGCATTTCAACCATAGAAAATTACGTATGTACTTTCTAAAAAATGAGCAAAAATTAAAATTGAATTACAGATGTAATATAGCAATACATTTAAGTTACAATAATAAATTTTTTGGAGTTCACAAGCCTTTTATATGGTTTTTCACTTTATTTCACAATGGTATACCTTTTGCTCTTTTATGAAATACATTTTATTTCTTTGATAAATTTATGTAAAATTTTGTTTACATATACATTAATTTCTTTTGTAAATTTTAAATTAAAAAATAGAAAAAAAAGGAAAATAAACAACAACAGAAATTATTCGTTTATTTATTCTTCTTCAACAACAAAGGAATAAACGAAAATTTCTTTGCATATTTTTTATTTTTATTTTATTTTATTTAGAAAGCTACTAGATGTGAATATAATTTGAAAAAGGGGGTTGTTAGCAATTCACAATATATTCCATATAAATTCATTGAACTGTATATAAAAATAAATGTTTACTTCAGAAAATTTTTCCTACGCATACATACATAGGAAGATCAGTATTTTGGTATGATTTTGTCCTTTTATCTTGAAAAGGAAAAATCAAAGTATGAAAAATTACAAAGTATTTTAACCATACGTACATTTCGAAAAAAAAGTACAATATAACAGTAAAAAAGCTTTTTATTCTTTTAATACATAAAAGTATGTGGTAAATGAAATGGTCAAGGGTTTTACATGCATTATATATAAAAATAAAAAAATAAATAAAATTTTCCCATTTAAAATTGAATACATAAAAGTATATGTACAAAAGAATTTAAAATTTGTGAATTTAATAGGTACGAAAAGGAATACGTCCGGAAATTGAAAAACATTGTTTTGAATTTTAAATCAACTTTCAGAAGTATTTAAAAGGTAAAGAGTTTTTCCTTGTCATAAAAAAAGGTTTTGAAAACTGTTATAATACATATGTATATGTTCGTATGTTCATATGTACGTATTTTCCTTTTCATATCGTATAATATACAATCGTTCATTTCGATTTAGTTTTGCATTTTATTGAGTTAAAATGATACATGAAAATGAAAAGAAAACTCACCCTTTATGTCGGCATTTTCTACTAATCGACTTTGAATGAATACATCATGGTCAGTGCTACCAGAACTATTTTTTAAATTTCGAAGATCACTATTATCCTGATTTAATTCCAATCGGTGTTTTTGTTGCTCGAGCTGATGTTCTCTGATCAAACGATCACGATTATGAAAATGTGATGCAATTAAATCCTTTTCATGTTCTGTACTTGCCATAGATGGGGAAATGCCTGTCATTGCCAAATAAGTTGGAAAATTGTTGAGATCTTGTTGTGATTTAATCTCATTACTTCGTAAGGAATTTGGTAGAATTGATATAAAATTATTAGGTGTTGATGACATTGAATAGGAACTTTGTTGTGAATAATTATTATTATGATTGAGACTGTCAGAAGAGGTTACTTTAGCTATGTTAATTGATGAACGTGACAGTTGAAGTTGATGTGATGTTTGACTAAATTGGGTGGCACTAGTTGTTGGTAATGTATTAATTGAT
Source organism: Anthrax anthrax (assembly GCA_963971155.1). Classification (NCBI taxonomy): domain Eukaryota; kingdom Metazoa; phylum Arthropoda; class Insecta; order Diptera; family Bombyliidae; genus Anthrax; species Anthrax anthrax. The sequence continues at coordinate 29,736,604 of OZ020119.1, forward strand.
GATAGTGGCATTTGAATTGAAGATGATTGTTGTTGTTGCGATTGTTGGAACATTAATTCATGAAATGGCAATGTGGAACATGTATTTGTGAATGTCATATCTTTAAGAGCTTTTGGTAATGTTGTACTAGATGATTGGATTGTTGATGGGGATGAAGGTTTATGAGGTGACGACATTAACAAGAACTGAGTTGCTGTCGTACTAGGAAAAAGTGTTGATTGTAAATTAACTGGTGGAGAATTTGGTGGTGTTATGTGATGTGTAGATAGTCTACGATTTTGATGGAGTAATGGAGGACTTGAAGGACAGGACATTGAATCTAGTATTGGCGGCGAAATTGATGATAATTTTAATTGTGGCAACTGTTGACTATAATCTTGAAATTGATGATTAGTTGCTTTTTGTTGTGAATTTTGTTTTATTTGGGGTTGCTGCTGTCGTTGTTGTTGGAGATTTTCATTTTGCTGAAATATTGGTAGCTGAGCAGAATTAGTTTGCTGTTGTGTTATAAACGATAATGGAGATGATGATGATACAGAGCATACGAATGGTTGATGCCATTGAAATTTTTTGTTTGGCCAAAATTTACCTATAAAGAAATTTAATTGTAAGATTTCATAAATGTATAAAAAATTTCATTGTTAAATTAGATAAGCAATAATTTTTATTTTTTCTACTAAATTACGACATTCAATCACATTCACAGTCCTTATGACCGTATCAAAATAAAAGATCCCATCATCACTTTAATACGAGAGTGACCACATTACTTCACAGGTATACATCTAAAAGTCATCATCGTCTATATTTTTAGAAAATCATACCTTTTTTGACCTTGTATATATACATAAATTGTGATGAACAGAAAAAAAAATAATATCTTAATGCAGGTGAAAAAATTGAGAACAACGCAAAAAAGACGTTAAAAAAAGAAATAACATTAAAAATTTGAATTTGAACTTTAAACAAAAAAAAATAAATTTAACAACAAATGTTATTTTCTAACACAGCTAGTGGAATAGATATTTTCTTTTTAAATTTTGATATTTTTGTATACATATTTTTTATTTGAACATATACCTACATAATACGAACGCGGAAGGACACTTTAGTATATGTATGGCGAGATTGAATGGGCGCCAATATTCTTTTCTTATAAGTATGTACGGTATATACATATGTACACACATGTATGAGATGCAAGCAGTTTGTGTGTCTATTGTAGATTGTTTTACCTGCATTCTGCTTGGCACCTTTGCAAGTAATATTCTTTATTTCATTTTATATATTTTTTTTTTAACATTATTAGTTATGGTATTTTTTTCTTCTTTTTATTCCATTTTAATGAGTTACACACAGTGGTAATTTTTTTGGTTATACGAAACAGTCAAGTTTTACTGTAACGCCTTATTCGTTTGCATTTCGAGTGACTTATGTTGACTTAAAAATACATTTTTTTTTCTCTTTTTTCTTAATACTTTGTGTAGTCATTGGCATTCATATGAATTTAATTTTGTAGTTCTATATTTTTTTTTTTTTGTTAGATATTTTGCATTATTTTTTTTTTTGTTTTTTGTTTTTTGTTTTTCGGTTTAAAAAGACCATTACGATGCACATGTAAAGGCAGATAATCATAGGTTTTTGGATTTTTCTCAGGATCAGAAGGATATTTATGTACATATTTTAATATATGTATACATATTCAAAAATAAAAAATAAAAATACATAATTCTTTTGATGATTTTTTGACCAAGAAATCTTACTAATGGATGTGCACACATACATATGTATGTGTTATACGGATATTCAAAAGTTGTTTATTTATTATTATCTTTCTTAGTTATTTTATTTCCACATCTTACTGTATATATGCAGTCATCATTTTAGATTAGGATCGAATGATAATTGATTGTGCTTTAATAAATTTAATTACTAGTTTCAAACAAAAAATACTTTTTAGACAATAATATGGATTCTCTTTTTATTCTTTATGCTGTTTTATATTTTTTTATTATCTTTTTAATTTTAAAGGATTTTTGTGAATTACAGGAAATGCAAATTCTTTATGTGAAAATAATAATATTTTTTAGGTCTCTTAAAAAGGAATTAATAGAAATTCCTTTATATAAGGTATGTACATATGTTGAAATAATGTGGAATAAGTGTATCATACACAAAAGATTTCATCCTAAGTACAAAAGATATTTTATGTATTTATATTTGTATTTATGTATGTAATTCCATATAAAATAATAATAAAAATAAAAAATTTGCCAGACCGCATGCGCTTTAATTACATTTCCACATGTTGATGCTAAAATTATACGCAATCAATATTTTCACGAATGCTAATTAATTTCGAAAATAAAAATGTGAATAACATAGCTAACAATTGTTTAATATACGTTGCTTGCATACATTAGTAAAATACATTAAAATGTTTGCAAAAGGATCATGTATAAGGGTCCATTTAGAATATATGTATACAGATATTAAATGTTTGTTGGTATTTGTTGATTGTATTCTATATGCTCATATACTTAGTACACATATAAGAAATGAATACAATGCTTATAATAGGATGCCGGAAATTGAAAGTTTATTGCCCTTTACTAGATGTATTTAAAGTTTTGCTTGAAAATAGAATTTACTTATTAATATCTACAGCTACACACGTATGTATTTGTATTTGATTTCAAATTTTTTTTTTTGTATTTCAAATTTGCATACAAGAAAGTACAAAACATTTCTATTTTGAAATTTTTCATCTTGCTGTAATTTCCTAGATAATTTCAATTTAACACACCCACTAGTAATCTTTCCCTTTTGAAATTTTTTAGTACCCTTTTTTTCAAGTGTAAAATCTAATTCAGTTAAAATTCCAATAAAATTTGTTTTTTTTTTTTTTTTTTTTTTGGTAAAAGAAATGTACCTCGCAATTGTTGTTCTTCACATGCTTATAATGATGGCGATGAAAATAATAAGAACAACAGTGATTATGTATGCTTGGTCGTTGTTGAATAATTGAAAAATGTCCAAAAGACATTATGAACGGAAAGAAAAAAAAAAACGTTTGATCTTTCTTATAGCCATTGGCATAAAAACCAGTAAAAATGGATTCACCCTTGATTTTAAAATTTATTCAAAAATATTTTTTTACAAATTAAAAGGGAGAAAACCAACTACATGAATTAGTATCGAATGGGGGTGTATCAATTATTTGTAAACGAATATTTACAATTTTGTATACAAAAAATTGAAACAAAATAGAAATGTTAAAATAAACAAACATGATAGAATACGAAAACCGAACAGAAAAATTGAGTTATCAACATTTTTTCAATATTACTGGGAAATTAGAAAAAATTGATTGCATTACATAGGAATGTTTTTGTTTTCCTTTTAAAGTTCAAAACTTTTAAAAAAAAAAACGTTCAATTGTTCAAATTTTGTCAGTTAAGTTGCACACTTGTTTTTCTAGTAAGTGCAAAGATTTTCTTCAATCTTCAAAACGAATGCAATACAAAATTATGCATGTATTTTGTATAATTACAAAACTCATATGTACATAGATAACAATGAATTTTATTTTTTTTCGTCTGTTGCTTAACTTTGCTTAAACAATTTTTTTTTTTCTTTTTTTTTTATAATCAAAGAAACACAACGTACGCTTTGTACAAGTTCCACATATATGAAAGGAAATAAATACAGGAAATGATATTGCGTGCAAAAAACTCATAAATTGCATACAAAATCACGGTACACTTGGCAATTACCGTCTAAGATAAGAAGATTTCATATTTCGTAAAGTAAAGTAAAATAAAATAAAATAATAATAAAAAGAGAAAAAGTACAATTTAAGACAAGTATAATATAAACAAATACAATACATTTTTCTAAATTAATTTCAAAAAAGAAATTTTCTTTATAAAATTGTTTTTTTTTTTTAATTTTAATTTTTGTTATATTGAGAAAAAAATGCTATTTGTGTATGCAATTCTTTTTTTTTTTAAGAAGATGCATAATAATTTTTCACTAGATGATAGTAACATGTTTCCAATAGTAAAGAACAAAAAAAAAAAATTTTTTTTTTTTTTTGCTTAAGAGAAATAAGCCTTTATTTAGCATTTTAATAAGATGGATGTATACCAAAGTAGACATAATATGCGATAATAACAGTATTTAAATGTAAATGCCGTCTTTTTTTCTAACATTATTCATTAATGATATAAAAATGTAATTAACTCACGTGGATGCATGTAGAATGTGTATAGTAGAAATGTGAATACCTTAAGAGTGTTAATCACAACTTCGAATCATTCATTGGCGTGTTGTATTTTTTCTTCTTATACTTAAAAAAAAATGTGCACACATGTATGCGTATGTGTGTGTATGCGTATTAAAACAACAATAACAACTTTATTTAAGCTAAATATAATAAAAATAAAAGCACTTGGGTGATATACAAGAATCTAATAATTTAAATAATCTACAAATTGATTTGTTTTATAAATACAAAAAATACACCAAAAGATTATTTAAAGTTGAATTTCTCACATTTCATGTAAGAAATTGAAATGCCTGATAAAAAGTAATTTATATCATTCCGTACTGTAGGATATAGTGTGAAAAAAATTTTATTAATAGAAAATATTGAATAAATATCACAAATTCATAATATTAGATGAAATTAATTTAGTTCATGTAAATATAAGAGACCATGAAAACTAGAAGAAATATATTGTAACTTTTTGAATATTGTACGATTCATAAATGATTAAATTTTCTGTTCAAAGCTAATCCACACTGATCTGAATTAAAATAATTTTCATTTTTTTTTCTTGTTTTTAGTAAATAAAGTTCTTAATAATACGTGTGACTATACGCGTATAACATGTGCAAGATGTTGCTTTTATTTTAAATCTCTTTTGATATCCTTGAATTTTATCTTACAGCTAACTAAACAGAAAAAAAGGGTTACCCTACCTTTTGTGGTTTATCATGTATAAAACATGATAGAACCTAGTTAAACATATTGAATTTTTTTATATAAATTGTTTTTTATTATTTGCTTTTACTCCTGCACAATCAGATAAGCCAAAATTTTCAATACAATTACCATTTTTTTTTTCAATAGATAAACACACAATCAGACATACGTACATATATAATATGTACATCTTTATAAAAAGAAATATACAACGCATTGTAATCATTTTTATATACAGTTTTAGATTATGTTCTAAATGTCTATTTAAAAATGTTTAAAAAAAAAAAAAAGATCTATAAAAAATTTTTTTTCTTTGCTAAAGGATAAAGGGAAAATGAAATAATCAATTCAGCGAATTTTAAATAGAATTTCTACACACTTACACTTTCTATTAAATATGTTCTTTATTATATTCTTCATCTTTGAATGAAAATAATAATTTCTTTTATAAAACGTGTGCCTTAACATAAGAAAAAAAAATGAATGAAATCCTGTATTAAATATATAACCAGATGGTTTTCAAAAATTTAATTGTGAAAATATTGATTGAGATGTATATGTTCATACGCGTATGGAAGCGTCAGTTATGTCGTAATTAACGAAAATATGGCATTATTATATTAATAAAATGTAAACTGATTTTTTCTTTTTTTTTTTTTTCCTTTTTTGAGTTGTACAGCACACATACAAATGTGTATTCGTTTTATTTACCTTGAATACACAGATACATATAAAAGCAAAACATATGATAAAGTAAATATTTTAATAAAGGGTTGATGTATGAATTAATATTTCAATTTATTGATTTTGGTAGAAAAAGATTAAATGCATATAACATTTGAAGATCTCAACAGAATTGACACCATATAGAAAAAATTTAAAATTACTTTTATTTAATTCTAAATACATTATGCTGTATTTTAGACAAAATCAAACTTTTACATATCTTTTAACCTGATTAGATGAAAATTGTAACTTTAAACTCATAACAAAATCCAACTTTAGCAAAAAAAAATTTTTTTTTCGTAATGCAAAATTTCCTTTAATCGTCCAAATATCGAACTTTTTATCTCAATACAATTATTAAATATTTCCTTGAAATTTTTCAATTATTATTTACAATATTTTATTTGAACAATCTGATTATTTTTTTACTCCAGTGCTATCTTATACTTATTTCCGTAATATTTCCAATTAATATTTTTTTGAAATTCGATGATTAACTGCACAATAATTTTTACTTTCCCTTTTTTTAATATATTTAAATTATCTGATATTTGCTTTTGTATGCATATATTGTTTACATTTTATTTAAAATATAAAATTATAGTAGTATTTTTTAATTAAAATGATTATACAAAATTTCATATGCAATTTAGATAATCGTATATAATAATATTGAACAAAAAAAAAAAAAAATTATTTCTTGTACATACAAAAAGAAAAATTTTAATCCATATACGTGTGTTATATTCATAAAACATTTAAATTGATCAGCCCCCATGATTATTTATGTTTGATGTACACGTACTATATATTATAATAAAAAGTCTATATTTATATGTATACATGTAATGGTGCATTATTTAGTGATGGCAATGTATGCAACTGGTGTGCATATACAAAATGTACATCAGCTATTGTGTAGATACATTTATTTACATCCATGAATTTTTTTTTGATTATTATTTTCACTTTCTTATTTTAAATATATTCTCATCCTCCTGTTGCGTTTTCGATCATTTTCTTATTTTACGCATATTCAGTTGTAATAATAATATAACGAAGAAAAAACAAGAATTACTTTCACAGGTTTTTTAAACTGTTTTGAAAATAGAACAGATCTACTATACAGTATTTCCGTATTTTTAGAAATTTAATAAATTTTAAAAATTTCATGAAATTCAGAATTTTTTCTATGGCAACACTTAATAAGTCAATTTAACTTGTATGAGAGAACATAAAATACCTTTATATTATTTTTAATATTAGGCAAAAGCAAGCTCTCGTGAAGCAAAAATTTTAAGACCAAAGTACGAGAATGTATATATGTACGTACAAATAGTATCAACAAAATCTTATAATCATTAATCGATTTTTTTGCATTAAATTGCAGTATGAAAGTGTGTATTAAACATTTTAACTTTAGTCATGATTTGTTACTTGAAATTTAACATCATTTTATGCTGCACCGTGTGTATACGTTCTATACATACATAAATGGACTTTCTGTAGTAGGAGAGTGTGTACGTATATATGTATGTGTAACAAATTGTAATATAGTTTTCTGACCAAAAAATAAAAAAATAAAAAAATAAACATGTTTTCAGTTTTATTTCACTTATTTTATTTAGTGATCTTTACTTTTTTTTTTATTTAAATATAAAATGACTGCTTGTTTTCATCCATATGAATGAACAATCAATATGTATATACGTTTGTGATCTGTTTATATACATCGCGATTGAATACGGATCTTTATGCGTCTTTGGTAGAAACCTCACGAATTTTCATTTAATCCAGTTACCAGATAAGAGCTTTCAAAGATCATTACTTGATGTTTATTATTTTATTTGTTCATATTGAAGGATGTACATATATTATTTTTTGCTACACCCATACATACAAATTCATATTTATACAAACATATTTGCAGATACAACTGTATTTTTGTTACAGAATAGATGCATAAAATATGTTGTTAATTATAAAGATTACAACAAAACAAAAAAAAAAATAACAATATTGGATTATGCCTTCGTGTACGATATGTTTTTGTATGAATGTATGTACTTTTAACAGATATTTTTGACCTTTGAAAATAATTTTCTACAGGTACTGCACATAGATACTGTATACAAATTTGAACTTGAATTTGATTTGTTCATAAACAAATAAATCTTGGTCATGATGTACTTTAATTTTAAAACATTCAATTTTTTTTTTTTGATCAACTGTTTGAATAACATATTAAATAACGAGATTTTTATTCATAAGATGTAATTTGCTTCAAGATTATTCTTAATAATGCACTTTTAATTAAAAGTCACACAAAATGAATAAATAATAAATAAAGATTACAGTAAATTCAAATCAAGATTGTTGGATACAATCATTACGTCATTTTAATATTCAAATTTGTTCTTATTTTCTTTCAATTATTTTAATTAAACGTGATTAAACTTACCAGTAGAATTTTCATGAATTTCGGTTTCATCTGAAAATATAAAAAATTTAAATAACAGATTAATATATTAATTTAGATAATAATGTCGATGACAATATAATGTAGATACAAAAAATTCATTTAAATTATATCTAATACGAAAAAATTAATTACGATAAAAACTTCTGATACAGTTACGTAAGCATGTAGAAATCAAGAATTAAAGAAAAACCGTTGAAAAATTCTAATTTTCATAAATAGACTATTAAAAAAATAAACAAATCATTTAATTTTTGAGTTTAACCTTATTTTCTTTGACATCGTTATCACATTAATAGTAATCATAATAATCATGGTAATAAAAATAATAGCAAAGCGGATATAAAACAAGTTGTTATTACCTATAACATGGCTACTACGTCATATGGTCATATCTGGTCATACTATTTTTTTAATTTTTGTTAAATGTGTATGTATGACTTTTTTAGTGGAAGATTTTTAAATTTTAATTTTAAATAGAATATATTAGACCCAAGCATACATTCATATCTGACGTACATATATTTGTTTAACGTACACAGTAATACATTTATTAAACTTTTAATTTTCGTAAGTTAAAAAAAAATTTTTTTTTTAATATTAGTATTTGTAATCATCAACATAATAAATCCAGTATAACAAGATAATTATACATATTATAACTCGCATTGAAATATTTAATATTTTTGTATGAATACATTTAAAAAGTAAATTAAATTATTAGTTTCTTCTTCGCACTCACGTATCTATACAAAATTCATTCATAAAATTTGGAATTTTTCACACTTAAGGCAATCATTAGTTATAATCTAACAAAATTTATAATTAAGAAAAAAAACAATTTTTAATAAATTGCAGGTGTTTTACAAACTACTTTAAAAACAATAAAAAATAAAAAATAAAAATTAAAAACATTTAAATATCTATTTAAGAGCCTATTTAAATTATCATACAATAAAAGTTATTTACATGTTATTTATCATTTAGTAATTTCCGGACAGAAACCTTTTTTTTTTCTTGTTTCCGAATTTTCATGCTGTTTATTATCTCTTGTACAAACTTTATTTCATTTCTTGTCAATCATTTGCTATGACATCGTTATTGAATATTGGTATTGATGTATAAAAAAAGAATTAGTTTATTAAAAACCAATTTCATTGAATTAAGAAAACACTTACGATCCTAAAATCATAATAATAATAATAATAACAATAAAAATCATAATGATAATGGCAATAATAAATATAGGAAGTGTGTTCCTTGTCTTTATGTCATCAGCAACGATAAAAAGACGATATAAAAAAAAGTGATTCATTCGAGAATCTACAAAAAATAAAAGGGTTACATGAATGTCTTCAACTGTGTAAATTCTATGAAAATAAGCTATATATACTCTATGTAATGTACTGTAATGTACCAAAAGTGTTGTTTAAACATATGCACCCTTTCAAAAATATAATCTTTCGGTCCCTTTAAAAGAAAAAAGAGTTAAAAGATTTTTTGAAGGGCGTTTTTAAGCACAGTTTAAGAAGTTTATAATAAAGACAAAAAAGCATGTATGAATTGTTAAAAAAAAAAAAAAAATTAGGGTGCTTTTCTGCTGTTGCTGATTGTTTTCATCATGTATTGCTTTTTTTTTAATAATATCAAAATGATAAATCGTAACGTTTTGTTAATATTTTCAGTGAAACAGGTCTTCTTGCTTACATAACAAGGTCTTATATGCATTTAAAATACATATAGGGGTAGACAAAGTCGAGTCCCTTTCACTTAAGAATCTATTCAATAATGTGGTAAAAATAAATTTTCAAAGATAAAAAGAAATGTACATAGGTAAAAGTAAAACACTTAAAAAACGTGTGAATAAATTTTTAAAAAACGATGTCATGTGTCATAAATTGTTATGTTAACCATGTTAACAAGGTGTTGAATAAATTGTATATTAGTGATGATAACATAAAAGTCATCATAAAGAATCAATGATAAAAGCTATTTATATGAACATTATAAACAATATTTATATTTCATTATGAAAAGAAAAACGCAACCGAAAAATTTTTAGAGAGTTCTAATTTTAATTATAACAACAGACAAATTATTATTTTTTTTTTGTTTACCTTTTTGATCGTTATCTTGCTCTTCTTTTATGTTGTCTCGTTCAATCTTATGATTAATATTTTCTTGTTGATTCTGATTCTGTTGATAACGATGATGTTGATGATCCATAACACTTTCAAGGTCTTTAATTTTAATATTTTGGTTTACTTTTAATTTTAGTGAAGAAGATATCTTTTTACAATTCTCCGATGAAGGAGCAATGAAATTCGAAAGAAAGTGATTTTCAATGAGTTCGTTATTGTTGTTAAGATTATTTTTATTGTTGCTATTATTATTGTTATTATTATTATTACGAAAATCACTACTTCCATTCATTAAAAGATTACTATCACTGCTATCTAAATATGTCTGTTGCTGATTGTGATAATTAATATTGTTTCGGATCGATGACTTCACTTTTGACACAGTAAAGTCAAGCGGTTGATCAAGTGTTGATGTTGCACTTGTTGATGTTGTTGTTGTAGTCGTTGTAATACCATTTGTGGCAGGTTGACAAATTCCGATATTAATATTTGTTGCGTTATTTGTAATATTATGACTATATCCGGTCATATGTTGGTGATGATGATGATGATGATGTATGTGATTAAGATGAGAATGATGTGATGATGTTTGTTGTTGAGGTCGACTATGTTGTGCAATCAACAACGGCATATTGTTCAAACGTTATAAACGTTATAAACGACACCACTTTTCCACAATTAAGTCGATTTGATATTAATGCCAATATCCAAGTTTCTGACCTGGTCTTTTTCTTTTTGATTTATGACTTGTACAATTTAAAGTTGATTTTCACACATCTTTATAATATGTTCATACTGTTATTCCAGGTGCTATCTTAAATGTTATTACATACATACATACATACATATATGTATTACATTGCAAAGTTGGCTGCTGCAAATTGCCATTAGCAAATCATGGGATCTTTAAATGTACAACATTTAAAGTTTACAACAGCAATATTATTATACCTTGTATATTTTGTTATATCTTGTTTATCTAATACATGACTTTTATTTCATGTTTAAAGATGTTGATTTAAGCACTTCGTCGGAGGTAGATGTGATGATCAGGTATAAACTCGTCGTTGACTCACGAGATTTGTTAAATAATGCAATGTTGGAATGGCTGATTACGCACGTAAACTCATATGTACATATGTAGAAAATGATCTACATCTGTACATATGTATGTATGTATATAAAAATTCTTTGATATGAAATATATAAAGTAATCATATAGTATAGAGTTCCAATGGTGCCCTCATTGACCTAAAGGTGTAAATAACATCATATAAGCTATTATATTGTTTATTTTGTATGTAAATTTGATTTCTATAGAAAGCGACACGTAATGCAACAAAAATGTTAATTTTAACAAAACTTAAAATATTAAATAATAATAAGACACTAATTGATACTCTACAGTATTAAGATGTACCATGAAATACTATAAAGAATACGAGCATTTTTAAAATTAAAGTCAAATTATTTATTAACAATTAAATAACAATTGAAAAATTATACCATAATTTATTTTTACTGTTGATGATAAAATTTTTATTTGTAAAACTAAAAAAAAATCTTAAATATGAATGAAATGTGTGCATTTAGTTGTAAAAAATAACTAATTTACTCGGTAGAAATTAATTTCCGTAAATTATTTCAGAAATTAATGCATTTGATGAAAAACAGAATTTCTATTTTTTTTATTTGGTATTTTTTCAGTTTGAATAATAAAAACGTATGATAACGACCACATTATATTGATCTAAAAAATGTTTATATCAATAGATAAAAAAAATTAGGTACATCCAAAATTTCAATAAAACGGTTTTTTTTTAAATTCAAAAACTATATTTTCAAATCAAATCGTTTATAAAATAGAATACTTTTTATATTATGAAAAGAAAAAAAAAAATGGAAAATTTCTAATTGTAAATAAAACTATTATCATTCCATAATGAATAAGTAAAAAGAAAAAATATAATTTTCAATTTTAATATTTATTTATAAGTTAATCATAAAATACTCTATTTTGCCAATTATAATCGCATTTTATCATATGTATACATTTTTAAATATTGAACTATGTACAATTTATTTATTCTAATTTTATTATTTTATCACTTTGATATCACGTTATTAATGAATAATTTTGAACACAATTGTATTATTGCTTAATGCGAATGTTTAAAAAAAAAATTTCTAACTTTGCATTAAAAATAATGTATGATTAATTTTTTGTCTACATTATAAAAAAAAAACAGAACTTTAATAATTAATTATATTTGACTGACAACAAATTTAATATAAATTTTTAAAATTTGAGTATAAACAATGTACATATCTTTTTAGAGCATATACACTTCAATGCTATCTAATGTATGGGTGTATATATATAATTACGGATATGTGTACGTGTGTATTTTTATTTTAATATTTATTCGGTAAAATAAAATTAACAATTCACTGTACATTTTAAGTATCTGTTACTATAGTTTGTTTTATTTATGTATTTCATATTTATTGATTCATTTATATATTTTTTTATTTTAATACTTTATTCTTAAAGAAAAATTCATTGATAATCACGTTTAAATATCGTGATAACATAAGTTCAAAATTCAATATTAAGAGGATGTACATGCATGAATTGATGTATTAAGAAATTTTATTTAAAAAAAAATCTATTCGAATAATCGGAAAATTTTGCCGTATGTATATTTATATGATAATATACATTAGAACAGCAGAATTTAAATAAAAATTTAAAAAATAAATTTTTATATCAAACGTAAATATATGTCGAAATATTTATTATTATAAAAGTTATAGAAGAAATAGAAGTCAAAGGTACAATTTTTTTATTTTTTTAAAATGTTTTTAACATTCAAATAAATGTAACAGAATTATTTATAAGTAAAATAAAATAATTTATGTAAACAAACAAGAAAATTCAATGTAACCAAAAACAAAACATATAGTTTATATACAAATTTTAATTGGAAAATTAACTTGTAATTTAAGTTAACTTACTTAATATTTTCAATGTCTAAAAATCCTCAATAAAAATTTTTAAAGTTTTTTTAATATAATTTCTTATAATCCATCAATGATTTGGTACAAAACACTTTTTTTTTCAAATATATAATTTTTTCTTGTTTTGTATTTGAATTTGATTATACCTATATTTTTTCACCAACACATCTATGCACTTTGAATTTTATTTAAATAATTTCTTCAACACGTACACCACTTAACACCTTTTTTCTTTTCCCGATAATTGTATATAAAATGATAATTAAGCACTTATGTGTACATAATTAAATAACATTGAATTTTTATCTGTTTATTTATCATTTAAAAGTTTTCTTTTAAAAACAAATTTTTAAATTTCATTAAAAAAAATGTTTTTTAATTTTTTAATTATATTCAATTAAATGAGTGAAATTTTTCTTTTATATCATATAACACAGTATATAATTAGGTAGAATTTGTAATTAAATTTTTTCTTTCAAAATATTTCGAATTTAATTGTTGATCTCATCCGAATTATCATTAATAAACGTTCTGTATTAGTTAACGAAATTCAACTAAAATTATAGTTGGAAAAAAAAATACATATTCATGTGAAATAAAAAGGATCTAGAATACACATATATATAGTCTATTTGATGATGTTAATGATGACAATAATGATAATAACAATAATATCTAATAATAAGGAGACATATAAACCTTCTTTTTCTCTATCTCTTTATTTTGTTTATGTATCTATCTTAGAACTTTTTCACAAATACATTTTTATTTATTTTTTCTTCTTTTATCTAAATTCAAAAGCCTAAAATTTAAAAAAAAAAAATTTTTTTTCATTTAACTTTTGCACTTCCTATTCATATTGTTATTTCTTTTTTTTTTTTTTTGTCTTAAATACATGAAAGTGAAATAAATTCAAAATACACACTTTTTTAATTTGTAGTTGTATTTACAAAAAAAAAATTTTTTTTCCTTTTTTTTTTTTTTATTATAATAATTTGAAAAGAAAAAGCTTCAATAATATGTACCGTCGTCAATGATCAAATCATATGTACACAACATATCTTTGACCGACCGACATAAACAACATTTTTAAAACGAAAAATTTTTTGATATTACAACTATTTCACCGGATAGCACACACATATACAGTTTCAAGCTTAAAAAGCATGAAAATGTAAAAAAAAAAATGTATCTTAACTAATACATTTTTTTCTGCTTCTTTTCTTGTTATTTTTTATATATATTTTTTTTTCTTCATTTTACAAAAATATCTACAGTTATACTCTATCTAATATCTAAAGCAATACCGACTGACAACTTTTTTTCGAATTTTCCTCGAAGCTAAACTTCAACTAATTTCAATTCAAAGTTAATATGCATACATACATTTTAGTTATTTTGTATGTTGTACCTACATATACACATACTTGTGATATAAACTTGTTTCACTATGTTATATACAATAATATGCCTCCCCTTTTTCCATATATGTGCATATGTGGAGTAAAAAAAAAAATGAATTTTTTTGTATTTTTAAAATTTGAATTATATTTTCTCATGTACATATGTATTTTACATCCGTACACAAAGTAACCTACACCTTTGCATACATGGAAATTTTGTATTTTATTTCATTTATAAGTATGTGCATTTTCAATATAACAGTGTATAACTATATGTGATTTATTCATAAACAAACACACTCAGATAAATGAAATTACACACTCCATTTTGAAATAAAAATATTTAAGTTAACCTTTTCATTTTTCAAAATTCTAAAATTTTAAATAAAAATCGAAATTGTTCAAAACTGCCCAAAATTTTGATTGTGATGTGTAACTGGATACATAGTTTTCATAATAATATAATTATATCTGAATACATCAATAAAATAATTTCTACACACGCATACGAATGCAAGTATGAAAATATCATGTATTTGTGTAGTATCTACACGCATGTATGCTTTACACATTAACATAGCATGTGATATATCTGTACACTTAAATAAAATAGCATTTTTCCTCAATGCACGTGCTTATAAATTTAAGTTCCTCAATTCAAATACAAAAATATCTTTCACATACACATATGCAACATCACACATTGGAGCTTATAACATGAAATAAATATAATCATTAATTTTTTCATATCTCCCCTTCTACATACACATACACACGTACATATATACATATACGTTATTACATTACATATATGTACAGATGTGGCATGTAGCTTTTTTAATACAGTGGGGACGTTTTTATATCACAGTCATAGCCAATAAAAAATTTGCTTTCTTTAGATATTCATACATTCTCACTATAATGGCGCCTGCTTTTAAAATTTCAAAATAAAATGTTGTTAATCTCAAGAAAGCTTTTATTTATTTATTTTATTTTATTTTATTATTTTTTTCATGTAAAGTACAAAGACAAGTTATACAATTTTCTTATATATTTATTCTTACAAAAATATATACATTTTCACTATTGTATATAAACATTAATTTCATATGTACAGTTAAAGCGAATTTGTGTACAATCTAAATGAATAAATAGAAAAAAAATAAAATTGAATTCGCTTTATAGAACAGAAATTATGATTTTTACTAAATACATTTTTGTTTTTATTCTCATTAAAGACATATAAAGAATGAATGAATATTTTTTTCATGTAATTCAAAAGATGTTGAAAAAGACTTTAATTTCCGTTTTCTTTGGACTCGTAATCTTTATTACTAAAGTTTTACTAAAAATAAAATGAAATCTTTAAGATGAATATAGTGTCTAATATATGAAGACGATATAATGTGTAACATGTATAATTGTAAATATATGTATGTACATATGTACGTTAGATCACATTAACATAACATATATAAGTATACTACAAGTTATGTACATACATTTTATTTGATATGTACAATAAACATATGCTACATGAAAATAAAATAAAAAAATAAAAATAGTTCTGAAGGTTAAGGTTGGTTAAGTATTTCAATCAAAAATTAACGCAACGAGATGTTATAATTTTTTCGCACATACATATGTACACATCTTACATTTGAGTGGTAATTATATGACATTTTCTTTATAAGAACATAAAATTATGATTTACACTTCATGTGGAAGTATCTGTACAGATTTTTAACATAAAATTCGTTTTTTTTTTTTTTTTAAATTTAAAATTCAGTTTTTTGAACTTCAATTTCAATTTGTTAAATTCCAAATTCTATTTTTAAATTTACAAAAAAAAAATTATTTGAACGTTACAAAACTGAATTTGAAATTTAAAAAATTAAATTTGAATTTGTAAATCTATATGTGTGTACTGCATAGACGTATGTATGTATGTTTTATATGCAGTAATAAACACATTACTAAAATTCATTATTGAAACAATTTACATATTAAATCTGTATTTTCAAATTTTTAATTTATTTTCAATTTTTTTTTTCTGTTGTTTTGGTATATAAACAATAACATCTAAATATATTATTGTTTTATTTGAAATTTTGCACATTATTGTTTGTTTTTTCTTCTTATATCGTAAATGGTTCTTATTTAAAAATTAAATTTCTTGTGAATAATTTTACAACAAAGTGCAAACAATTTTCACTAGTCGGAAAAATTCTTTAGAACTTTTGAAACAAATACAAAAGTTTCATTCTTTTTTCAATTTTTTGTTTTTTGTTTTTTATTTTAAATTAAATAACAAAACTTTAACTAAATGGATTGCAAGAAGAAAAGTCTTTGATTCGGTCGTTTAATAATATTTTTGTGATACAATATACAAACATGTGTTTATAGAGATACATATATACTATTCATGTATTGTATATAAGAAAATATATATGAACATGCTTGCTTGTAAATTCTATGTGTATTAAAATGTACTCAACGTTCATTATATGCGAATATAATGGCGTTTTAACAAAAAAATTGTACGACAAACGACAACTTTAAAAATGCGGTCCATCTTCTCCAATCTTAAATTGTCACAAAAAGTGATCGACGATATACAACAACAATTGTATATAAAAATAATAAAAATATAAAATTAAAATTAAATTACACAAAAAGAAAAGAAATGAATAAAATAAAATAAAATGAAATAAAAGTGAATACAGCAGCATCCTTTTTAATATATTCTGATTATGTATGTTCATTGAAAAGAGAAATGAAAAACCCGTCCTACCAGAAAATGGCATCCTGATTAGTTTTTATACGATGAAGTGCGAGATGCCAAACATCATTACTTATTTATTTTGTACTTTTATTCACGCCGGAACGTTGCCTTACTTTGAACTTAAAGGTATTCTAAACCGTAAAGTTAACTCTATATACCGCCTAGAGTTTATACATGTTTGTACACATATTCCAATATATATTATTATGTATTTTTTATTCGATACAATATACATCAGAAATGTAAATAGAGAATTCATTCTATGCTTTTATGTTGTTATTGTTAATTTACATTGTCGGCCATTCTTGGATTATAGGACTTTTAAAGAAAAGGCGTCGTTCACAACTCCTTCTGCATTCTTCTACATATTAATAGCAATCATCACAATTTTGTTGTCTTTTCGTTAAACAGTTGAAATAATTTTTTTTGTAATATTATTTCTGCACTCTACAACAATTTTATTTTATTTAAAAGAAAACAAGTCACCTCTACTTACAAACGTACATATGTATACCATACACGCATATGTATGTATGTATGCATGTATATCCTTCATAATATGATACACCTACATATACAAATGTTTACCATACATTTATCAAATTTTAACAATAATATCTACAAACGAATTGTATATGTTCATACATACGTACATATGCATGTCTATACATGATATGTAATGTATTTGATTTTGTGAAACTGAAAAGCCACAAATTATGGATAAGATAAGATAAAAGTCACAACTGAGCATAATATAAAAATGGTGATAGTGCTGAAGGACGAAAACCTCTGTCATGCACTACAACACAACATTATAAACAAGACAACTTTAGAATGAATTCATTGCAATGATAAACAGCTTTTTATTGACTAAATTTATATTTCAATATGTATTTACGAGTGCTGATCATTTACCTGTACTTTTTAAAGGTGCAAGTATATATGTTCATGTACACATATACATAGATTGCATTAAATGTACACTTGAAAATATCTAACTTTAAGATGACTTGATTGATAGTTGGCCGCGATTGATGATCATTTTATATGCAATGTGATATAATTCCGGTTTTAAAGGAATCACATTTGCTTGTAAAATTTACGTTTTTCAAAAGTCTTCTTAAGTTCTACCAAGTTCTACTGTATTTGGTTTTAATACATTAAATAAGAATAAAAAAACATTGATTGTACTATACTTTAAAATAATCATAAATCTCAAAGAAGATGTCTATTTTTTTGATTCTTTTATTTTTCTACTACATATGATACGAATTTCTATGCTGTTATTGGAATAGATCACCTACGACGATTTGTAGTTTATGGTTGGTGTCAGTTTTTGCACAACCATTCACATATGTACATATATTTTAATAGAAAATTATTATACTTGTTAAACGAAAATCATATAAGAACAAATAGTAGAATGTATGAATAAAAAATTTTTTTCATGTAAAAGGCGTATATACGATTAATAGAACTACCGTTACATACACTCCTATCTAATATCTCAATAATGAATTATGTGAGAGTTTTCCAATGATAACGGTATATCAAAAATAAAAACAAAAGCAAAACTTCTCTTCATTTTGTAATACGTGATATGAAAATCGAATGAAATTCTTTCTTTTTTTTTCCATATTAAATATTTTTATACTAATTGTACTGGTTCATTTATTTTTGCAAACCTTATATACTTAATTAATCTTATTTAAATTATTTCGATTAATCTAATTTCAAGTTTTTTAACTTAACTTTCATGACATCTAATTTAATTAATTAATATTTCAAAAATATTTGCATTTGAATTTCAATAACAAGTCAAAAATTCGAACATATGTATGTATGTACACATGTTAAGTTCACATATACGAGTACATATACGTATATGATGCCTTTCGTAATTTTAAATGCAAAATTTGCTATCCTCATCGCATTTCACTTGGTATGAGTGCTTCTTCATAAAATTTTATTTCAATAAACCAAAAATTTCTAATGTATTCTAAATTCATATCCTTAGAATGGTATTAAATATGTTCTATATACACACGCATACATACATATTCATGTATTTAAGTTTTACTTCATTTTTTATTTACTTTATTTATTTGATGAAAAAGTTGTTCTTCATAAATCTAAAAAAAAAGAAAGGAAAATGGAAAATTGAAAGCTTTAAACAAAAAGGAAGAAAAAAATTTCAAATAAAACCCCCCATTTGAATGTAAACGTATACAAGTAGATAAAGTGAAAAATGGAAAAAGGACTGAAGAAAAAAAAAAGAATTTATGTAGAAAATGTAAAAAATGTACATATATTTAATATGAGTATAAGGATAAATATTTTGTTTTTTTTTTTGTTATTTTTATTATTATGATCACACTTGTACATACATTTTTTTTTTTTTACTTTATAAGCTCGCATCTAAAATTATGGCAACGACATGCGTTTCTTAGTTTATACATAGACATGCGCCCGAAGTCACCCAATAAAAAACCGTTTTATCGGATTCAAAAGTATAATATATGGGCAGATGGGCAGAGGCATATAAATCTGTGATCTTTTGGGAACTGAATAAGGCTCCCCAACATACTATTTTTATTTTTATTTTTTAAGCTTTAAATCATATTTTTCAGAATAAAAAAAAAAATTTATGGTCAATGGTATTGTATGTATATGAAGGTATATTATGTACATATGTATATACATACGTATGATGTGTATCAGTATATGTAAAAGATCCTTTCCGATAACAACAATAGCAACAATAATAACGACAAAAATAATAATAACGAACGACTACAATGTATATAGAGTGTGTAAACTTTTATTTTATTATTATTTTTTATTTTTATTTTATTGTATACTACATTCTATTGAAAAAATGAAAATAATGGTTATGGAGGAAAAATTGTGAATTTATATAGCAATATATATGCATACATACACATATCATATACATATGGTGGACAAATAAGCATAATAGTATAAAAGAAAAATGAAAAACTAAAAAAAAAAAATGTATAGAAAAAGTAATTTGCTATTCAAAAAGGGTGTGGAAGGACTACAGTAAAGTCAGAAAAGAATATTATTATGGGAAAATAAAAAGCTATACAAAACCTGTGTTAGAATACATTTTTCATATCTACATATGTATGTACATATTTATATTATACAACGTACATATGTGTGGTAAAGAAAATGTATGCATACGTGAATAAGGACAAAAAAATTTTTTAAGAATTTTTATATCAAATGTAGAAAGAGAAAAGGTGAAAAATAAGGTAAGTGGAATACGAAATTATTACGAAAATGAGATATATGTAATAATGGTATAAATTTTAATATCAATTAGGTAAATGGTACTGTCTACAATAAATTGAACTTTTAAAATGCATTTTCCAAATTTAATATGTAAAAGCCTTTAGTTTTTTATTTGATCAACATTTTGATTTAATTAATTTTTCCCATATTCTTTTTATGAGATATTTATCTGGTATCTGGCATCTGGTTGATGATGCAAAAATACCCGGTGCATAAATTCTTAGAGTGTAAAAGTCACTTTTATACAAAATTCCAATAAAAACAAGGTTTTGTTCTTCGTCTTTTTTTTTTTTTTTTTGATTTTGTTTCTGTTTTTTGTTCTCATTATCTTACAATTCAACAGATTACATAAAAATCAAATACCTTAAGGTAAATTTTCATGTTGATATCTAATCAACTTCTCTTCTACAAAGACATATATATATATTTTTTATCTACACATATAAATCATGTATACATCATTCAAACGGTAATTTTAATTTTCTTCTTGTGTATTATAACCACTTTTAATATAAAACTGGACAAATGGTATGTATACGTTTTTATCACGTATTATTCATCTTGTACATACATATATTACATATATGCATATGCATTTAAACATTTAACCCTGATTAAAGAACTTAAAATTACATAAAAAGAATCTAACAAACAAACAAAACTAGAAAAATCACATTTATTTCTCAAACATAATATTCTGTTGAAATGAATATATAATATAAAATATGTTAGTAACATCAATTGAAATACTTTGCTTTTGCTATGTTTTCGTTTTTTTACATAGATTTTCACGACTAATTTTTTTTTTTTTTTCTTGTTTTGTAAAAATCTTTTGCTCATATAAACAGATTTTTCTCATTACAATACAAAGATATACATTAAAGATATCCCATAATATTCAAAGATATGTATACACTTTTACAGTCATCATAAGATGTCTGTAATTTTATCTTCATTTCTTATTTAAAGTGTAAATAAATCTTATTAGCAGCATCATTGTTTTTCGCAATGTACATGTCTGATATAGAGGTATGCCATTTTGTATATGAACGTATGAATTTCACGATACGTATACCGGTATACATACATATATGTATGTATATGTAATCCTCGCATATCTACATAAGTTGAAAAAAAAAACAATTTTTACATTATGGATTGGATTTATGCAGAAATTTTTCATAGATAATAACAACTGAGAAAAAAAATCTGTTTTTTTTTTTTTTAAATTTTTTTTTGCATTTACGCTTGAGATGCTTATGCACGTACAAATGGAAATATAATGTAATCTTATATCTCATTTCAATTCAATTGATTCATTGTTAATTTATGCAGTTTTACTTGATGTTTTATAAGGACAAATCTAACTGCATAAATCAATTATGTATGCTAAATTGACTGAATGTCAAATACGATGTAATGTGTATAACATGTAATGTACATAAACCACTAATACACGTACACAAACACTAAATATATGTATGTACAATACACATAAACAACATATAACATAAATGTAATGAAAATATTTAAAAAAATTTTTTTTTTTTACTATTTGACTTTTCTAAACTACATATGAACATGTTCATAATTTTTTTTTATTTTTTATTTTTTTAAACTGATTTCTACCATTAGTCAATTAGATTCTGTAAAAATAAATTTAAAAAAAAAAAATCATTCAAAAAATGTTGAAATGAATATTAATAGTTCAAAGTACATAACATACAAAAATTCTACATTATACATTTTTTTTTCATATATTTTATTTATTTATTAATACAAATATGTGAATGTATTTTTTTATAATACAAAATGTAATCTTGTTTTCATAAAATTAATTTTTACAACAACAATTTTTAAATATTTATGCATAATTTGAAAAACCTTGTTTCATTAATATTAAATTTTAATTCGAAATAATAATACAAAAAAATAATTTCATGTTTTTTTTTTTGTTTAATTTTATAAAAACAGGTCATGGATAAAATGATCTACTTTTTGTATTAATTATCATTATTATTATTATTATTATTCTAAAATGAATATTAAAAAATTTTAAATATTTTATTTAAAATAATCGAAACATTTTCAATAATTTATTTATGTGCATGCATAATTCAATAAATCAAAAGCTTATTAATTGCTTGGAATATTTGCATTTTTATCTTGAATCACAGTATTACCGTATTACTGTCCATAAAAAATACTTTGTCAATGCTTGAATACAAAAATATACTGCATCTGACTATAGAGTGTATTCTTGTAACTATGTAATCCTTTTTTATTCAAATATTTAAGCTTGAAAATATAAATAGAGTAAAAATGTTTAGAATAATTATTTCCTATATCAATAATAATGGCATACTACACGGCTGTACAATTAAAAACGAGGATTTTCAAATAAAATTCTCTGTTGGTTTTTTTTTTTTTTTTTAAACATTAGAATTCATTAAATTCATTTAAAATTGAATTATACAAATTAAACATCAATAATATATACTTTGTATACAGATATATGAATGCTTTATATTAATTAATCGATTTTAATAAGATCACTTATGTATTTATTGGCCGCCTATGCTCGAATACATATATTTGATAAAAATAAAATATTATATGAAATGGATCATTAATGGATTCACATGATCACTTAAGGTCAATTAAATAATTGTATTGCAGTTGAGTGAATACTTAAATTATTTGTTTATATATATCGGGGGAAATAAAAACAAAAAAAAAAAAACGTATAACCTAATGCCAGTTAAATAAGTAAATGTATAATTTAATAATTATATATGTATATACATTTTTCACATACACATGTCAATTATATTTTATGATATTTACAATGTATATAAATATATAAATGAAAATGATCGCATTTTAATTGAAAAATCATCTTTGAAAATTAAATGAATAGATAATAACTTACATATAATAAAGTTTATTATGTGAGATATGAACCATGTATGCATACCACATGTAAAAAAAACATTTAAAAAAAAAAAAACGTTTCGAATTATTTGAATTTAATTGAAATTTAAATTTGATAATTACATACAATTCGAGTATAGATACTAATTTGACATTAATTTATTTGTCAAATAAAAAATGAGCAATAACATTTTAGATTGATTAAGTACATACATATATGTATGTACATACGTGAACATTTATTTTGTTTGTCCTCATGTTGTTCAAAATATAATTTAATTTAAATTTATAACTCGTCGTATTTTTATGGTTTTTAATTACAAATAAATTGTTAGACAAATTTTATAATGTAAAAAAAAAAATTTTTTTTTTAAATTTTACAAACAATACGATTGGTATCATGAATACTATTAATATGTACTGTATATGTACATTTGCGTTTGATCATAATACTATACTCTGTCTATTAATTACATTCAGTTAAGAAACTATCTAGAATAGTATCCATTTTTCATCATTGTGTATCAATATTCTAAAAATTCATCTCATATTGAATGAAAATTTCACAGATTATGGTAATGTTATATACATAATTAGTGGACAGAGTATATTTAAAATATTTAATGTAATTTCCAATATTCGTTGATTCGAATTTAGTGCCAAAAGAAAAAAACCAAAGCAACATAATTCGACGTGAAATAGTTTTTCAATAATTTTCATTCGAGAGGATATTCCACAATTTTTGAAACGTCGTTATTTCACTATAATTAGCTTAATTTCCCTTCAATAACAATTTTACAAAATTAAGTTTTTTTATTTTGAAGAAAATATTGCACAAAAGTTATAAATAAAATAAAAAAAACTTAAGTTATTTTAAGTCATTTGGAATAAATACTTTTTAATTAAAAAAAAATCTATTGTTTGGTTTTTTTTGATTAAATCATATAACCAAAACAAAAAAACAATATTTTTTGTAAAATTGTTTTAGGTGTGAACTAAACGAAAATTACATTTTAAGTGACACATATTATACCTATAATTGCATTGTACAAATTTAATTGACACATATGAATGTGTATGTATCAAAATATAATTATAAATAATTTCACTTATAATTGAACTGCATATGAAGAATCCTCGATGATGAAATTCTTAAGAAATTAAAATCAAACAAAAAGACAAAAATTAACTAACAGGTGGTAAACGATGATGAAATATATGAGATTTTAATCTAACGCCAAAGTCAAATAATAATAGAGAGATACGTTGACAGTGTTGTGCTGTACATAGGTATCTCCTATGAATGATATTAATATAATGATGTAATAACTTCAATTAAGAATTAAATTTATAAAAGTTCTTTGACGCTTACCACCTAAAGTTTTCAACGTTTGAATGTGCGTGCGCCTATAGGTACGTCTTTGATAAGTGCATACCTTGTCAATAATATTTTCAGCATGAATCAAAATACTAAATAATTTATTTTGACAATTTCAGTAAAACAAACAAACACTTTGTTTTTTTTTTTTTAAATTGAACTTATACTCTGTATACATCATAAATGCATGAATATCCAGTAAATCCTGCAAAAAAAAAAACATAACAAAATTGTCGATGTAATATCACGATAACTTTTTTCCCAATTGCTGTAATCTTTGCTATATAAGTACATTGTTTGTCATACAGATATGCATGCATTGTTACGTGTTTAAAAGTTAAAGTTACATATTAAAAAGGGCTTCTTCTATAGGCACTTATTTGTTTTTTTTTTTAATATTTTATTTTCCTATATATACATATTTTACTTGGCTTTTATAACTTAGTGTGTCGTTTTAAAAGAAAAACCTCATTAAAACATGAAAATATTAACTCAAATAAAAAAAAAAAAGAAGACAAAATACCCCCATCATCATCACCCAATCAACCAACAGTTTAAAATAAGGTATAAGAATTTTTTTGTATATGTAAGTATTAAAATAAAAATAAAAAATAAAAAAATAACCGTGTTGTGGCTGTGACTTCTGTTAGTTACTAAATGCTGCCAAATGCTGTATACAGTTTATTTTTTCGTTATTGATATTGAAACTCAAAAAAATTGGTTACGAACAAAATATTATTTTTTCCCAAAAAAAAAAAAAAAAAAAAAAAAAAAATTAACTTAACTTTTGTTCACCTCTTTTAAAAAACGCTTTTTTTATTACCAAAAAATAAAATCAAAAAAAAAAAAAGTTATGTATTTAACAGTGATGATCTTCATGAGTAGTAAACATAAGTAGTAAGTTAGCTAAGGAAATCATCCAATTTCTTGCATGTTCAAGTAAATCACGTTTTATAGTTTAAAATATCTTTTAAACTTTACATATGGATATATACATTACATGCATAGATATGGTGAGGAAACTATACTCGCATATTGATATTTTCTTTAATTGTTTTTTGGTTTTTTTTATATTTTTTTATATTTATATTGTAGTTTTATACTAGTTTGATACTAAGTTTATGGAAGAATTGATATTCTTATAAGTTAAGTAATCCAGACATTATGGTAGAAGTACACGAATGCAGAATTTTTTTATTTTTTTTTTTTTTATTCATACATATTTTTCTTATATTCTTGGTTGACTGAATATAAAGATCATTTGGAGATAAGATGTTTCATCGATTAAAATCAGGAATGATCAGAATGCACTATATATGTATGTAGCATAATAATGTGCACACATCATTTCATTTTTGCACTGATACTTACACTGATGAAGTTTATACGTGCGTCGTGCATATTCTAAACATAACGTATTCTTTTTAATTTTTTCTTTTTTATTTCATTATTATTATAATATACATAAATATAGGTGTCTGTATATGTATGCCCTTTATTATTGTTGTCAAGTTTACTAAATCTACAGTTTTTGTCGTTCCCTTTTTTTTTAGTTTTTTTAAATGGAACTTTGAAAATTATTGTGTATCACAAAATGCATTAATGTATAATCACATGTGCACATTCAACTAAACATATTAAAACAAAAACAAAAGAGCTAAACTTTATGAACGAGTCCTTTAAAAAAGATGGACACTGATAAGAAATAAACTAACTCGGATTGATAATGTCTAAAAAGATAAATAAGAATCATGCAAGATTATGTGATGTACAAAATATACAATACATTTTTTTATTATGAAGATTCAAGAGATGCATAATTAAAGGAAATATATAATTAACATGAAAATAATGATGTAGAAAATAAATATAAAAAGTGGAAAAATAGTTTTTCCGAATATCAAATAATTTTCAAAATAAAAGATTATGACGACAATTTTTTATTTCCATATCCTTAAATAAAAATTGTGATCCTTTTGTGGGTATGTAAGAAACAAACATGTTTTTTATCGTGTGTAAAATAAATTAAATAATTTTATAGTTAATGCCAGTATATTAAAGGTCAATGAAATTTGCAGTGTGGCATATTTTGACAAACTTTATATTTAAAAGAAAAACTGTAAAATAGGTAATAAAATGTGACTGATTGCATGACCAAGTGACTGAAATTCAATCGATTTCTGAGTAGGTATGTATATGAAAATACGTTTACATTAAAGATATTGACCTTTAGCCTTTAATCAATTTTTGATCTACTTCATTATATCTTATAACTGAAGGATTTCTATGTGGGTCTTCGTTTAAAAAGAAGTCCATTTTCACTCTTATGTTTTTCTCTTTCATGCATCCTCAAAGGAATTTCTTTACATTTTTTTTTTATTTAAAATATTACACATGTACATTACACATTACTGCACATGGAGTTAGAGTATGGTATTTTTATTATGTCGAAATGTTTGTGTTTTTATTTTATTTATTTTTTATTTTTTTCAATATAATGTGTGTACACTTTATACTTGCTTTATACCACTTTTTGATACCTTTGAATCCTCTTCCTAATAATATTATATTTGTTACTTCAGTTGCACTAAACTACATTTAGTAACACTCTGAATTTTTTTTTGTAATTTTATCTATGTACGTACACACATACATACACACAGAAAAGTGTGCATATACATACATGGACTCTAAATCTTTATACATACATATGTAACTCTGTCTGTTCTATATATTCTGCTGTGGTTGAATATCTTCCAAAAGTTCAGATTTTATGTTTTTGTGGTATAAATGTAATATACTTACATATTTATTATTTTTCATGGTTTTTGTTTACCTTAGCCTTAGCCTTTTCTGTCAATGACTTTCATTAGTTGAGACGTTTATCGATTAGCTACAGGCACGGAGCTACAGGATATATAAGATAGTATAAATATCGTATAAAATATCATATGAAAGTATGCATGTATGTATGAAGGATTATTTATGTGTGCATATTAGTAGTTCACTTACGTATGTATGAATGTACGTGTATATTGACAATTCCTTCAGAACTCATAAAGAATTTATGTGCCTTAGAATTGCTTACAGCAAGCGAAAATGAAAACTAAAAATGAACTAAAAGTTTGTTGTATTATAAGAAATTTTTTTATATGAAATATTTCATAAAGGTACCAATGTACATCTACATATGTACGTATGTACGTAGACAGAAAAATAGTTTTGATTGAGATGAAAGGAGGGAAAAATTAAGGTTAATATGGTTGATTTAGTTCGATGACCATACAAAAAACAAACGTTTTTAGAAAGTATATAATATGTAATATAAAATAATAAAAGTATTTACAAATGCTTTTAACACATTTTTACTATACACGCACACATACTTACACTTATACATATATATGTACGATAAGGCATCTAAAATTAAGAAAAGGTTTGGACGTACATCTATACTTTCATCTATGTATGTATGTATATCCCTACATGTGATGTAATTCCACTGTATTGTAGAAAAATATATACATACTATATATTATTCACTAAATATTATATAAATATACTCACCATTATACAAAAATATACACATATAATACGCATTGACCAGGCATAAAACACAAAAACAGAAACAGAAAAAAAAATAATAACAAGAAAAGTGGAGCTAATTGTGACGGCGATGATGTTCATGATGATGATGATGCTATACAGCTTTTATAGTAATATTTCTTACTGGTTGATGACGAAATTACTACCACTAATCTTCTGAGTGTTTGCGAAAAATTCACGACCTTACTCAATCTTTATTGTATTATGGTGCTTTTAAATCTGTTTTTGCTTTCTTATTATTTTTTTTTGTTTTGTTTTTTTTTGTTTCTGTGGTTAAATCACGCACATTAGAAGTTTTGTCTTGTTTTATTTTTTTCTGTAATTTTTTTTTTTTTTTCACTTTTTTTTTTTCTTAGATAAAATGAAAAAGAAAATATTTTTCTCTTTTGGGGGTTTTCTGATGTTTTTCAAATGAACAATCGATAAAAGTTTCTTTAATTAAATACATACGGCTATTTATTAATTTTCTACGTATTTTTTTACGGGAAAAGCTTTAAATTATTTGTCTGATTGTCTTAAATTTAACAAACGATTTGTCGAGTTTTCATTGTACATAATCCAATAAATGTATCTTCCTAATGACAATACTTTTTGTTTTTTAATTGACTGAAGAAATTAACCTCAATTTAAACAAACATCGTTTCATTTTAACCGATAACGTGCTTATATGAATAACAATACAATTAATACCATAAGTATTTATATTAATGCAAATTTAAGATTTTATTTTTATTTTTTGCATTCATGCGTACAATATCACATATGTATATCTTGATCTTCAAAAAAAAAAAAAAAAAAAAAAAAAGCTAAAATTTATACACACATGAAATTCAAAATTAATCCACACATCCATACAAAAGTCATCCATGTGGAGATATCAGTTTATTGGGTCAAAATTATTTAACTCTTTCATTTTAATTTATCTGCATTCTCAGTACTATTGAAATCAAAAGAAAACGCAAATTAACACTAAAATTAAAGATACATAATGTAGGTCCACATTTGTATTCAAACGTGTTAAATATATCGCATGATTTTATTTTAACGATATATGGTAAAAATGATTATTTAGTATCAGTTGCGGTATCACAACTAGCACGATAATAACAAATAAACTAAGTGTATGTACAACAAAAACTAAGTATATTTTACGGTTACTATATATGTATATGGCCCACCATCAAAGTACATAATATCTTTTATATTGGAACTTACGTTTACAAGTCATCATAGGTACAATGTATAGTACATATTTATATCATTACATGTACAGTATGATGAAAGATATTACATTGCTACAGGAAAGCAAAAATAATAATAATAATACCATATTATGCAGAACTGCAGTTGCAAAAATTCCAATATAATAAACTAAATGATATTGGACTTCTATATGTGTATCTACATAATACATGTTGAACAATAATTGAACAGAGGTGAGAAATATAAAGATTTTAATCGGATATATTTGATTTCGAAAAGAGCCTTAATAGGTTTTTTCCTTTATGCTCACATATGTATGTATGTATTTATATCTATATTTAATTCTGAATTTATTGTAAAATACTAACGAATTACTGTCTCTTATGATTATTACCATTGACTTTGTAACATTCTTTTTAGAATAAAAACAGGTATTACATCCGTTCTAAATGTAGGTGTCCAACACCTTGAATATGCATGGATTTGAATTCCCATATGGCACAAATATATGAAGATACATGCAATGTATACGTATACATTGGTAAATCCATTGAATCCAACACCTACCACTTGGGACTTGATTATTTATTTATTTTTTTTTTTTGATTTTATTTTTATTACCTTTTCCTTTTCACGTTTCTCCTTGCTTTTTTCATAGCTCTAAAGTTTGTTAATAATTATTTTACTCATTGTATTGTGTATGCAAAAAATGTCGCATTTATATACAATATACCATATTGCACTTTATTAAAAACGTTTTCTTACTGCATTATTTTCCTTAATTTACATACGTTACGTATAATCTACATACGTGCATAATGTTTATACCTTTTTATTATTATGTTCAGCGAGTTTGATCATAAACATCCTTTTGTTTCTTGTTTAGTAACATGCATGAGTAGACATAACTTTTATTGAAGTATATAAGGGGCGAGAAATTGGGATCATGTGAAAGTATCTATACCACCTTAAATACATATGTGAATTAATGGTTAATGAGATCGAATTCGTATCAAAAAAAATTTTTTTTTATTCATCCATAAAAACAATAAAACACGGGTAAAAAACAGATTTAAAGATATTTTGTGTTTAAATGATGAGAAATCTGACGAAAAAAACGATACATAATTATACACACATTTAAATATGTATATACATATGCATGTGTATGTACGTATTAATATGATATAAAATAAATATTATAAATAGCTTCCTAAAGGATGTGCGTGAGTTTAGTTTCATGTGTTTTCGTGTCTTTTACAAAAATTCTTCTACATACATTACATACATAGTTGATTATGCATGTACTCGCGTATATATGTATATAGTGTTTGCACATTGTACATACACCTCAAATTTACTTTTATTTTCTTTTTTTTTAGATTCTTGAAATGAAAATTTTAATAGCGATGTGTCTTCGTGCATTGCTTTTTATCTTTTCATATAGTAAAATATCTTTTCCTTCTCCTTTGTTTTTTGTTTTTGCTTTGCATTTAATCCTTCATGTGAACTTTAGCAAAAAAAAAATAAACAAATAAAAAAAAAAAATAACGTATTTGGGTGGAAAGGAAAATAACTAACTTCTTTTAATAACGATGGTCAAGCCAGAAAACCCAAAGAAGATATAGGTATGTACATATACTAAAAGAAGCAACAATATCACAGAAAAATAATAATAGAAGAATAACAGAAAAAAAGCAAGAGCACAAAAACAACAACAAAAATAAAAATATCGGAAGCATGAATGAGCGAAAAAACACACGTGAATGAGACTCGTAAATCGTTTAATGTTGCTTATCAGATTTTTTTTCTGGATTACTGTGCCATATACCACATATAGTCAATGCATTCGCAATAATCTTCTTAAACACTTACATGGCAATTATGTATGTATGTGTATCAAGAATTCATCACATTTTATTCGTACATGTACGAACACATGTATGGACATGTATGTACATATATGTTTTTTTTAAATATGTGTTAAATCAACCTTAATATCGTGTTATATGTATGTATTCGCAAAAATATTATTTAACTTTTAAATATAAATTATACCTGAGATTTAAACAGGTACATATCAAAGAAGTACACATTTTTGATTATATCTGCAATCTGCATACATACATGTATGTACATATGTATATACATATCAAATAAATTTGTAAAAAAAATAAAATAAAATGATACAGAAAAAATAAATTATATGCACGTATTTATATGTTCTCTAATTTTATTACAATTAATATTTATATGATACAATTATATAGGTATGTGATATGAGTAAAAAATTTCATGTTTATTCAATATAACACAAAAATCAATAAGCACATATGCAAGTATTATTCTATTTTTTTTTAAATTTGTTTGAAAAATATGTTCATACAAATATGCATGTAAATAAATTATGATATTTGAAGTTAATAATTTCAAAAAGAGGAAAAAATAGAATAAATCAAAAAGCAATTTGTGGTTTTGCATGTTAATTATATTTGACAATGGGGGTTTATATGGTCTAAATTCGAGTATGTCTAGTTTTATGTAAATATTAAAATAAAGTCAAAACTATACACCAATATTGAACATATGGATAGATTTTCTTTTACTTTTCCATCAGTTGTTAGTATGTGTTACAATAAACTCACGCTTTCCTTTTCATATCAGAATCCTTATGCACGCTTTATTTAACTATTAGGATATTTGAAATAGTTTGTTTATAAACATTTGGACACGACATTGCAGTCAAAAAAACAAAAAAATAACAATAATAATCGTTCATTAATATGGACAAAATCGGAAAAACAAAATTAAAATAATTATGTCAATTTAGGAGTTCTACTTTTCAATGAATTAACTGAATTTTACATGTGTGCACAAGAAATACCACTGGTTATTAATATTTACAAAATTTTTGCATGCATGAAATAATCGAATTTTACATAAATTCAAAATGAACAGGTGCACACAGGTGTATTCAGTAGAAATATATTGAATATGCAAAATTAACTTTGTTAATTCTATGTAAAGCCACTAAAATGCTCCCATTTGCTAATTTAATTAAATATGTAAATAATTATAGAAAACATTATAATGTTTTTACTTTTTTATTTAAAAATTTTTATAACTAACTAAAGAAAAGATTAATATGTACCATATTAATACGTACGTATGCATATGCAATCTAAAGGAAGTATCCATGTCATAATGTATAAACAAAAAAAGAATACATTTTTAAAATAATAATAGCTACCATATATACCAATTGTATATAGTATACATACATACGTACGTACATGCAATAAATACATACAATACATGTGTACAAAAATCATGCTTACATATTATGTTAATTATTATTTTTATTGATAATTAGTAGAAACAATGATATGTATTTTTTACGGTTAATGATTTCGATGGCTATACGTTTATTAGAACCCTGCACAACGCTTTTTCTGCTATGCTATAATAGACTCAAGACTGATGTTAATTAATCGTATGTATCTTTAACAGTCGGAAAAACGTGCATAGAAGCACTTTACAATTTTTACAGCAACCTTGCAAGAGCTGTTGCATTCCCTATTAAACTTCATTGAAAATAAAAATGTTATTTCCTAAAAAATCTGTAATTTTTTTCGTAAACTTTTTCCGAATATCAAACACATTGAAAACTATTTAAAAATTCATTTTTTGAAAAAATGATGGAAAATGGAAAAGGCTTTAAAATTTATTTGTAAAATTTTGATCAAAATTTGATGTATCTATGAAAAACAATTTAATATTGATTGCAATTTCAATTGCAAAAAACACAAATTTAGTATATAGGTACCTAGTTTCGTGCACTAAATTATCAACAATAAATTAACAATATGTTCTTTAGTAAATAAGTTAATAAATTAATAATCATGTCGTTGAGCACATGTCAATAAGTCGCGCTTTTAGTTTGAATATTAAAATCGATTATTCATTTTAAAAGCATTGAATCAACTGCTGAACGTATCCAATTTGTTTTCCTTGTTTATAATTTTTTTTCGTGAACAAAACGTTAATTTTCTTTTTAAGAAAATTTAAAACGCGACAACGGTCCTTGAATTCATTTACTTATTTTAAATATTCGTGAGTACATCAGTATATACGTAATGTATGATATCATTATATCACACTTGTATTCATGGACATTTATTGTAATGTTTATACTTCAATCGTCTACAATTTATATTTTGCATGTTCAATTTTTTTTAATTTGACGAAGAAAAAATAATAATAATAATAAAGCGTATCAAAATTGTTTCAATTGAATGCAAACAAGTTGTAAATAAAATTTCAATTTAATTAAGTTCTTTATTTTTATTGTTTTCTTTGATATAAAAAAAAAATCAAATTTGAGTTTTAAAAGACAAAATATAAATTTAAATTGAACATTTGAGTATTTAAATTTAAATGAAAATCATACGAAATTTATACTTAAATAGTATTTTGATATGCTTTCTACGTTTATTCATTCAATTTTGTCAATATCTATTATTTTACACTGCAATGTGCTGTCTTAGTTCAAATACCTAATATGTTAAATTTTTTGATGTTACTAAAAATTTTTGTTGGTCTTTTATGATTACATGATATTAGAAACAGCATAAACGATTTTAAAATAAAAAAATACTTCGAGCAGTTTTATTAAATAAGCAGTTCATTTAAATTACCCTAGCGTTAATAATTACATAGAAAATTAAATTTTGTCTTGTACTCTTTTCATAATTTACAGTCATTACATTATAATAAAGCAGATAATTTTATTATGTTATGACATAATTATATGCATATATGCTTATCTGTTTTTATTGTACCCATACAAAATTCATAAAATATTTTTTTTAAATAATCCATATTTTTATTTGTATTTAATTTAGTTTTAATAAAGAAAACGAGCTTTTTAATTATTATACATATTAATGAAAAATACTAAACTCTGTCCAGTAATGATTTTCAGTACTTACCTCATAGAAATAATCACTGACATTGTTGTATTCGGAGCAGTGCTATCGTTTTGCTGTAGTTACAGTATTTTACAGTTTTGTTTGTAACAGAACAAAAAAAAAAAATTAATAAAAAAATTTAATTTTGAATATTTTTTTCCTACACCGAATATTAAAAAAAAACTCAAGAGCCATTGTACAGTCCCACCCGTCTTCTCTAACGTTCAAAAGACAACTAAATTAAATACTGATTTTCAACCCCATTTATGCTACTGACTGACCTTGAGAACTGAACTGACTAGACCACTAGACTAAGCCTGCCATACAGTGTATAATTCCTGTGTATACCAAAACCGGACCAAGACCAGACCAGTATACATAAAATATGAAACATGAAAATTAACAAAAACGCGAAAGCAAGTGAATTCAAAAGCCACTGTTCAGTTCCACCCGTCTTCTCTATAACGTTCAAAAGACAACTAAATTAAATACTGATTTTCAACCCCATTTATCCTACTGACTGACCTTGAGAACTGAACTGAAACTGACTAGACTACTTCTACTAGACTAAGCCTACCATATAGTGTGTTACTGCTATGTATACCAGACCAGACTTAAGTGCACTAGACCAGTGTACATAAAACATGGAAATGAAAAAATGTTCTCATTTTTATGTACTTTCATGTTTCGTAAAGACCATTCTACTCTATGTACATAAAATTGAAAAATTTTGTTCGACTTTGTGTGGAATATTTGAGCATTTTGGTAACTCTATTCTTGAAAGTTGAAACACTCTTATTTGAAATTATGAGAGAAGAAAAAACACATACACACATATATAAGAAGGTCCTATATAAGACATGTACTGAAAATTATATACGTATAGACAGAATATAGGACTTTTTGAATTTTATTTTTATTTAAATTTAGTGCTCTTATGAACATCCGTGTATTTGATCACTTTATAAAATCACAAGACAAAAAATTACTTGGTCTTCTTCTTTATCAGTCCAGCTTTAAATAATAACATCTGCATTAATTATGTTTGCATATGATGTATACGAAATAATACATAAAAGATAATTTCGTATAATAACAATGAAATCATACTTTAAAAGATTTGTTATTAAAATTCATATCTTCATTTATGTTAAGTCTATTTTTGTGAATATTAATTTGTAATCACTTTTTTTTTACAATCAATAATCAGAATAAAATATTTGTTCTTACATTTACAATTTTCTTTTATTTTTATTTTTTTTTTGTGAAATACGTATTCATTTTCATCCATCCATACATTATTTGTATACATATCTTTCTATCTATGTTTATTGTTATTTTTCTTCAGCAACATAAAAATTTAATAATTGTTTTCAATGTTGTTTATTTTAATAACATGGTTTCAAATTTCATATTTTCAAACAGTGATCATATTTCATGTCATTGTTACTAATTGATAGTTTGTAATTGACCATCATAAATCAGAGTCTTCGAAAAATACAACATTTTAATACATGATTACATACATATGTATGTATGCAAGTAAAATAAGTGCATTCGTACGCATAATATTATTATAAATTTCTTTAACGTATGTATATTTTATTTGTTCTTTTTTTTTTTAAATTTATATTTGTATAGATTGATTTTACTGTGTATGGCATCATATCGTAATTGTGTATTTATTTATACAATTTATCGATGAATTTCAATAATTTTTTTTTTGTATGCATCAGACAAAAAATGCATTGAAATGCAATAATGAAAATCCAATGATTATGCAAAAAAGTACTAAGCTACATATTTTAATATAATGGAGGGTGAATATTCATAAAAATATAGGAGTATTTTTCATAAATTTTTTTTTCTCGTAAATTTATGTCATTTACAGGAATATAAATAAAGAAAAGATTCAAACAAAAATAAATCATATTAGTAGAAAAATATTGATAATATGCATTTTGATCGAAATGACTTTGCAAATTTAATTGCATCAATATTTTAGAATTAATCAGTCATAAAAATGTATTATGTAGTCCGTTTACCTTTTCATTTCAATCAGATTTTCGACGAAAATTAAACTTAAGCCAAATACATACATATGTACATACATATCAGTTACAAAGAGTAACTGATAACAAATATGATTTAGTATTTATTGTATTATTAGAAGATCGTTTATTTTAATCAAAATATAAATACATTATAAATTATGACCATCAACTCAATACGTAAACAATTTACATAGTATACGTACATAAATTTTAATGACATTTTCTTATCATATTTTTCAAGGATTTTCTCAAATACAAGCAAACAAATTTTTATTTGTATTTCATTTTCTCATGTAAATGTACGTGGTGGACATTGGCAAAAATGTATGAAAAAATTAAAGTTTTTTTGTGATTCCCACGTTTAATGTCCAGTGTAAAAAAACAACATTTAAAAAAATTTATTAGAAAAATACGAAAAAAAAAACTAAATTGTTGGTCACACCATAATAAAGTATATACAATGTTCAAAACATTAATTTATTCAAATATTTCAAAAGAAATTCAAGTGACATAATATTTAAAAAATTCATTTATGTATATGTTATTTACATATTATTTATCTTTAATTTTTTGCATTAGACAAATTTGTAAATATAATTTTTCTTCATAATATATTCATTGACGGACAGGCGCCGAATAATTTTATTAATGTTTTGAAAAAAAAAAAAAAAAAATATTATTAAATTATTAATATTTCTTTCAAATTGAGACACACCTTAATTCAAGTATAAAATAGTGTTACAGAAAAAAGAACTTTAAAAAATATGTATACAATTTCAAATTAACGAGTTTTTTTTTTTTCTATTTTAAAGAAATTTCTACTTGTCAATTTAATTTTTCATTTGAGTATTTAAATTTGTACATACCTTTAAATATAAGCATATTATTAATTTAATTATCTATTTACCTGATATCACTGATATCTAATGAAATTCTGTATGAATTTGTAAATATTTGTGATCTTATGTTTATCATAGATAACGATCAATGACTTTCACCACACCATATATGATATACATACATACGTAAATATGTAAAATAAAACCTTTCATGTGTGTATTTAATTATTTTAATTTTATTACAATTTACAGGAAGTTCTTAAAGTAAAGATAAAAATTATTCATAGTCATAAATCTTGAGTTGTATCAGAGGTTTATATTCGCTTCAAGTTTCTTTTTTTTTTTTTTATTCAAAATCACCTTAATATGGAACAACCTGTATTTGTCATGAAATTAAAATTTTTAGTGTTATTGCCTATACATATATACCTATTCATGAGTGTTCATATATGTATATAGGAACATATACTATACACCTATATCTATCAAATTTGTAGAATAAAATTGTAAATAATGATTAGAAACATATAAATATTAATTATGAAATTGTTAAAATAAAATAAAAAATAAAAATCAAATGTCGATATGAATTTTTATAGTTATTTACTTTTAATAATTTTCTTGATAAAAATTCTGCATATACATATACACATATTATGTTTGTTATGTCTAGTATGACGATAAAAAAAAATTTTTTTTTTTAAATCTTACACAAACATACAGACAGACAGATAAATACATACATATATGCATATATTCATTCGTGTTATTTATTTATAATAAGCTAAAAAGGTTGATAATAAATTATTAAATGATACATATTATTAACAATGCACAATACTTCTTCTTATATGTATTATTTAAATTCATGCATGTTTGTCTAACTAATTTTAATCACGCTACATGGTCACACTTGAAACGTTCTTAATAATGCAAATTTTATTGTTTTATAATTAAAATGAATTATAATACATTTAAAAACAGCGAGAGTCTTGATTTTCAAGAAAAAATAAGAAAATGTTATTATTACGACAAAAAAAATATGGAAAAAAAATTTAATTTAAAAAAAAAATTTACATGTTTGCAAAAGACCATGTACATGATGGATTACAAAATTTGTGTTCTATACGTATCATTTTATTGTTGGTTACTCAAATAATTGCCTAAATTGGTGAAAATAGGATGCCGAAAGTAATATATGATACCAGAACCAGAGACAGACCGAGGAAATGCTGATTAGAAAATATGTTTGATGACCCCCGGACAATTGATATCAGGGGGGTTGCTGGAATTTGGCAAAGAATTGAGTACGTTGGAGCTTGTTAGTGGTTCAAACTAAGGTTCATCGAGGATTGTGACGTCTGTAATAATTATGGTAATGTTCCTACTTACGGTATATTCCTAAGGTAATAATTTAATTTTATATATTAAGTTAATCTATTACGAATTTGTACTTAAAATTTCATCTAAAAATAGAAAATTTTAAAAATGCTCTACAAAAGATTTTTGTAATAAAAATCTGATATCTACATATCTATCATTAGATGAGTACATATACAGTAAGGGTTACGCCTCTTTTAATATTTTTTATTTTAATGAAGCGACTTGTAATTTTTCTTTCACAAATGATATTATTATCATTTTGATTTTGTTACATATATTCTCTCTGTTTTTATTTTTTATGTATTTTATTACAATTTAATACGTTAAGTAAAAGTGTAATGATATGTTTTCTTTTTTGTGTGCAAACAAAAAAATAATAGGCTTTTGAAAATTTATTTTCATACTTCCTATACAAAATATGCACTAAATTTGTACTATGAAATATTAAAATCGTATAAAAAAAAATTTAGTTATAATTTAACAATTGATTTTCATGTCTTTTTTTGTTTTGGTTTAAATTTCATTTTAAATATTACAAAAAAAAAAGAAAAGAAAGGGAATGTAAAATAGAAATAGTAGTCATATGAAAATAATATCATTAAGGCGTAAGTAATCAATGCAACATTCATCTTTTTATTACAAATTTTTTATTTAAAAAAAAATAAAATAATAAAAACAAAATGACCTGTAGGCTGAATAAATTTTTGTGTTCATATAAAAACGCAAAAGAAAATTCAAATATTATAAATATCAAAAACTATATAGTTGCTACACTAAAACTAAATGAATAAGGTATTAAGATTTAAGATATAGAATTATTGAAGATGAAAAAAAAAATCAAATGCTTTAATCTATTTTTAATTGCATCTCTCCGGATGATGATATTTTTATATGCGGTAATATACAAAAATTTAAAAAATCAAAATCAAAAAATAAAAAAATAAAAAAAACAAAATAGTTAAGTTGTAAATATGTACAAATAAATAACTGGCTTATGATAAGTATTAGGAAAATGTACTCGTGTTAGATATTTTTTATTTTTAAAATAAAAATAATAATGAAAAAAAAACTGTAATCAAAAGTTCAACACAAAAATTAAAAAAAACAAATTCATGTTTATATACTTATGTATGAACATATTTATGTATGTACCTATAGATATAAAAAAAAAATTTTTTTTTTTTTTTTTTGATAACGTATCTATGCCTTTTGGGTAAAACTTCGATAAACAAAAACAAAAATGTCTATGCTGTGGTTAATAATAATTTTCATAGTTGCCTGTGTTTTTTCTTTACCTTGATACTTTTGTGGCACGATTCATGGTAATTTTGTGGTTTTTAATGAGTTTTCATACATATACATATATCAAATAAGTGGTATATATGTACTCAAGTGCATACAAGCAAACATGTGTGCACATACGTAATAATAAATTAAATAAAATGAGTATAAAAGCATATCATCTAGAAGTACTATGCATTGGTAAATTTGATTACTATTTAACGTGAAAAATTTCATTTACAAAAAATTAAAAAAAAAAAAGAAAAGAAAATTGAACAATAATATGTAATATTTGAATTAAATTCGAATTTACAATTATTTATTACAACATCGTTAATAAATCATTTTTATATTAAATAATTCAGCTATCAAAAAAACAAAAAAAAAATTTTTTTCCCATTTTTTTTTCTTAATTTAATTAAAACTGGAAGGAAAGAAGTAATGGAAAATTTTAAATTATATGCTAATGTAAACCACATTTAAAATGTATTCAAAATCAGAAATAATATTTATATACAAATGTTGTAAGAAAATTTTCTTGCACGTATGTATGTATGTTGTTTCTACAACCGCTCTAATCGAACATATACGGTTTAAAAGAAAAAACGACTCATAGGTAAATGAACAAAAAATTTGAACTGCAAAATACTACAAAATCACCAGATATTAAAAAAATTGTCTCTATTACCCTTACGTATACACACACGTACATGTATAAAATAGAACAAGTAGCTATTTTATTATGTACTAATGATAATGTTGAATTACATTTATATTAAGAATATTCCATAATACTTAATAAAAACAAAAACAACAAAAAATCCTGAATGCTACTGTTACTTCATTGTAGTAAGTTTTCTGTTGTCGCCGATAATGGTAATAATAATGATGATACAGCTATTTGTGTTATTGATTCCTTTGCTATATATACACACTATTACATGAATTTACAACAAAATTTTATTCCTTGTTTGAATTATTCCTGCTGCTGTTACTGTTGCTGCTGTTGATGCTGCTGCTGTTACTTCTACTGTTGTCTCCAATGTTGCAATTCCATTTTATCAATAAACAGGAGCGGATTATGATCAAAGAAAACGGCACCTTAAGATGTTTTCAATGACGTCTCAGAAAAAAACTCTTCAAAGTCAGTCAAATCAAGTCTTGAAATTCCATAATATTTCTTTGGATGATGATGATTTTGTTGTTTTTTTTTTTTTTTTTTTGTTTTGAAATGCAATGTTTTCAATTTTTTTTTTTGTCTTTTTTTTTGCAAATTTTTTGTATTCCTTGCTTACTTAATTTTTTTATATTTTTTTTTATTCTTATTTCTTTCGTCAATGATTTTATTTTCGCATTTTGATTGTATTATGATGCAGTAAATAAAATGGATATATCATAGTATAGAATTGGAAAATTTAAAATGAAATCATAACATTTTGTGTATACACACATGTTTATCCCGATATATAATGTCTATCGCTTACTTGCAAAGGAATAGATTTTTTGGACAAAATGATAACAATGAAAATGATGAAGAAAATGATGATGATAATCGTGTTCACATAAAAGTATATGAATTTAAAATTTATATATAAATGACAAAAAATGAATATATTGAAAATGATGAGCTTAAAAATATGTACATAAATATTGAAAAGAATCAATTCAAATTGAATCTAATTTGAAATTGCATGGTTGTGTGTATAATATGTA
Source organism: Anthrax anthrax (assembly GCA_963971155.1). NCBI lineage: Eukaryota > Metazoa > Arthropoda > Insecta > Diptera > Bombyliidae > Anthrax > Anthrax anthrax. Next base: position 29,778,828 of record OZ020119.1, read on the forward strand.
TACGTATGTGATGATTAGTGTTCAATTGTATAGATTGATCTAAATATCATACTAATCATTACGCATATGAATAAAATCAAAGAATCAATCAAAAAGTTTTTTAATTCCTTAATTTTAAATAAATTATATTATGTGATATACATGTATTAATTGTCTCATAATACTATTATGTTTTCAGTCATTCTAATATGACCATTTATTTTGTAAAAAAATTTTTTTAATTAAAAAAAAAATATTAAAAATTTAAAAAAAAAAATATTAAAAATTTTTTAAATAAAAATTTAATTTTTCTAAATATATAGGTATATAGTCTTGTATTTTATTTATTTAGATAAGATATGTCGTTGTAATAATAAACAGAATTATTTATTACACATTCCCAAAAAAATATAAATAGGTACTTGGTATTGTTATAATAAATAAGAAAAGATAATATAAAAAAATTTTCAATGATAATGATAAATTAAATATGTATTTTAATGAAATTCTAATTATAACAATAACAAATCAAAAAAAAAAAAAAAAAACAAAATATTTTGTCTGCAAAATTTTATTCATCGAAAATATTCAATTTGGCGTCAAAATTAAAATAAATTTATAGAAAAAAATGCTAATAAATAAATTAAATTCATTTTAAATCTAAATATCACAAAATAAAATTATAATTTATTGCTATTACTAACGTCGATATGCTATTATCGCATATCAAAATACTGTCAATATGTAATATTCATTTTATTTATGCTGTGTTAAAACCTTGTTAGTTAATAAACAAATAACAAAAAAAACAAATACCTTGTATTTTTTAAGACATATACAAGTATAGGAACGTATTCACATAGAAGTGCTATACATAATCGATCAAATTGGCGCGGCATTTATAACATGAAATCAAACTTTTAAAATCAGTTTTATCGTCATCGTCATCACCATATTATCATCATTATGGTTTACATTGTTGATAATATAATTGGTGCACATGAGATGTTATATGTGAACATAAAATTGCATGCATGCATGTGATATCACTTATAAATATGAAATGAAAATATATTGTTAGTAGGTAGATACACATATTAGTTCGAATAAAACATTAACGATATTCATTTGTATGTATGTATTTATATGTATTGATATTTATTATTGTATATTGTTTGCGTAGAAAACATGAAGTATATATGTACACCATAGCATAAATGCTTACATATATCGAAAACATTCATATACATATGTATGTATAGTCATGTACGAGTATAATGCTTTATTAATAATAACACGTGTGAATCACCACCCACAAATTGATGTTATAAATTGACGGTGTTACAATGAAAACATTTTTATGATCACTTTATATTTTATTTAATGAAATATGTTATGAAAATTGATTCATACTTCTTTTTTTTTCGTTACCCTCCCTTTTATGAAGTTTTATTATTTAGTGTCTAAGGAACAGAAAAACCAAAACAAAAACAAATAGGAAAGGATATTTACTTGCAAACATTAAAAATTAGAACAATGATAATAAAAGAAAAAAAGAAGTGGAAAATATAAATAACATCAAATAACATGCATAATATATTTTAAGACTTTTTCCAGTTGATTTGTTTTTTAAACAAGCGAATACCTTGATCTGATTACCTTAATTGAAAATTTGCCTTTTTTATGATACGTACTCTGTATACACGTATGTATATTATTTTGTGTTTTTGAACAAAGTATATGTACATATACATTTATACATACGTACATGTATGTAAATACTACAAGTACTATCATTTATTTATTTTTTATTTAAAAATAAAAATAAATAAAAAGTCTAAAGTGAAACGTAAATCACAAAGGAGTGGCACACAATTTGATGGTTAATAATTCCAAGTTTACTTTGAATATCAGCATTTTTATTTTCAGGTGGAATTTTTATATCTCCATACATACATACATATTTATATAATTTGTAGTGTGTTTCACATGTACATAAAATTCTTATCAATACGTGTGTGATTAATATTACTAATTGATAAGATCATTTTACATGTTTTACCTTCTTTTTTATTAAATTTGTTTTCAATTTTTAATCATATTTTTCTTTAAATTAAATTTGTATTTATAATCATTTTATGAATTTATATTTTTTTAATTTTTTAATTAAAATTCTTTACTTCGTCTACTAATTATGTGTTAAGACAGTTGAGGTTTCATGGGAGTACATTATGTCTTTTTCCAATAATTTCTAATTAGAGTGTTATACGAGCAGTTTTACCATAATTCTACAAGTTTTCATACAAAACTAGATGAATCTTTTGAATATCAATTTACAAAGACAAAATTGAATATTAATTTAAATTTAAATGGTACTACTTTACGTATTTTCTTTAAGGCCCCAATTAGTGTACAGAGTGTAGGTACATAATTTCAAGTTTACAACGCGTAATATTTTGATTTTCTATTATCTCAAAGTGAATATTGATGTAAATTTTATAAGATAGCTAAAATTAATTTTTTATCAGTAAATAAAAAAAAACTTCATTTTGTTGTTCGAAAAAAAAAAAATCATTTTTATTCCTGACAAAAAATTTGTTTCTAAAAATACATAACGTGTAGGATTTTGTTATTTACGAGTATATGAAATTAAAAAAAAAAAAAAAAAAAGAAACAAAAACATACATGAAGTTCAATTTTATTTTAAAATGAAATAATTAAAAAATTTCAAAATGTTAAACATCTTATAAATAAAATGAAAATAATTTGATGTCGAAAAATTTCAATGGTCAAACTACGATTGCGTTCACATGTACACAATACAAACTCTATACATACATTCATCAACATTGTGTATTGCATTGCACATTAAACTGTATATGAACATACCTGTAAATACTTTTTCCTGATGATCTAATTTAGTTACAAAATTTTAGCTAATTTATAAAATTCGTCATGGCTTCTGACATAAACTTCTTTATTAACGCACCTTTAAATCAGTAATGATGTTTTCTTTTTTTTTCAATATTTTTTTTTTGTCTGTCTGCATAAAGACTACATAACATTTTGTTTTCACACTTCTTATACATAAAAAAAAAACCAAAAAAAAAAAAAAATTATTATTTTTAAAATGAAGTTCATTAATTTGATCTCTGAACTTTCCAGTGCCGACTGGAATCAATCATCAATGTTTGGCATTTTTCTGAAGTTAATACATCAAGTAAATACAGTATAAATGAATGAAAACAAAACAAAAAACAATAACAACGAATGTGAATTAAAATCTGAACAAAAAAATACGAAATTTTGTTATAATTGAACTTAAGAGGCAAAAACCAAAAAATGCATTATGAAATTATTAACCGCCCTCTCCAAAAAAAAAGAAAGAAAAAACCAAATTAAGAAAAAAAGGTGACTGAATGAGAACTGTTAAAGGAAGAAGAAAAACTAAACCATAAAAACAAATTAATTACGTACGTATAACCATGTACACGTACAATACATTTGCCTACTGGAATATATTTTGTTCACTAACTTTTAGAGGTGAAGAATTTCTCTAATTAACTTACACATCTCAATTAGATCATTAAATCCGTCATAAGTTACACAGGAATATAATAAAGACAACTAAAAAGCTGCACAATGAAAATTACATGAGATAATTTTGTCGAATAGTTTAAGTTAAATATTATGAACGAAAATCAGTCGTTTTTTTTTTTCTATTATAATTTCTTCATTAATTTTCAATATTTTCTAATTACAAAAAAAAAAGCATCTTAGTTTTTGTACATGACCATTGATCATAGACAAAAAAAAGACATCAAGAAAAAAAGGTGACCCTTTACAAGTTTAGCGCCACGTTAGACTACACTATTGAATACTCATTTTTTTTATTATACGTTTAATGTTAAGGGAATTTTGATGTTCAATTAATAATTTCGTGACTATGTTGTAGGTGCATTCATGAAACAAAAATACACTGATGGAAAGAATGAAGTCAATTGAAGATGAATGATTAATTTCATTGTGATAATTATTTTTTTTTTTTACTATATAAAAAATTATTTTGGGAAATTTGAAATAAAAAAAAAAAAAGAATTTTCTTTTAATTTCTAGACAGTTTGTTTAAAAGATAAAAAGGATCCTATTTTTTACGTATTTCATTTAATATGAAAATAAACTTTTTTTTCCCTAAAATATATTTACAAAATAAGGAATTTTATTTTATTTTGTATTTCATTTGAAATATAGTAAAAATTTTAATCAAAAATTCCAAATCCTCAAAAAAAAAAATAAATAAGTCTAGGAATTTTTCTTTTCATTATTAAGTCAAAACTTTATTTTTGCTTTATTACAATATGAGACTGGGACAAATTTTATTTACTTTTTTTTTTTTAGATTGATGAAATTAAAAGAGTAAAATGAACAAACAGAAAAATCAAATATGCCTTATAAGAGTCAGTTTCTCATCAAAAAAATTCCATATATACATACCATGGAATGTTATTCAAATTTATTTCAAAACAGAAGCCTTTGAAGAATGATTGACGATGAATTTTTTGTTTTTTTTAAAATCTATACACCGCTGCGGTTCAAATCATTTTAACTTTGACGGGTATTTTATATTAGTTGGTATAATGTTTGTTAGCTGTTCTTATACACATGTTCATACATATGTACATACATATAACAATTTTGCGGGCATATAAAATATAAAAATTGAATTCTTTTGTTGTTACTAAAAGCGCATCACATCAAAAATCATTCTGTACCTTAATGTTTTCTTTTATTTTCTTATCATTTTCTCTCTTGTCATTTTTTTTGTTTTGGTTTTTTTTTGTTATTTTTATTTACTAGTTAGTTATTGTTTGTTTTCTTTTATCCTCGTATTTAAAGCTTTCTTCAAAATTTTGTGTGCAAATTTTTCTTACCAAAAAATATACCTTGTTTTTTTTTTCAAAGATAAAAAAAAGCCAAAAAAGAATAAAATTTTACCATACATATTGACAAAAAGTGCCGTCAAATTCGGACAAATTTTTAAATGCGGCAAAAATGCAAATAAACTCTTTTACGGCATTATTATATCAATTTTATATGTATGGATTATGTATATACATACATTAAAAATAAATTCTTTAATAAAACAAAAGAAAATTTTCTATAAAAAAATTGCATGAATTTATTTATAAATTTTATCAGTTAGAATTTGTATTTTTATTTCGTTTATCTTTTTTCCTTCTTGATTTCATAATAATAAAATAAAAAGGAATTTTTAAGGCTGTTGAAATGAATCTAAATCAATAAAATTTTAATTATTTATTAATTCAAAATTAATTCAATTTAATTATAATTAGTGGAAAAGGACATTTTTGTTTTATTGAACTCCCACAATTTTATGTTTTTTCATTTTTTTATTTTTCTGTGTGTGTCGATGAAATATTTTTAGTCTTTTATTTTGTTTCAATTGAATCAATTTTTGTGTTTTGGCGTCTCGAAAATTTTTTTATAATTTAAATACGTGAATAATGTCAATTGTCACGATATCATATCGCCTTAATTTTCATTTTGTTTTTTTTTTTATATTATAATTCCAAATAAATTAATTGAATTTTAATAGGTCATCGTAATTTTCGCATTTCAATAGTCATAAAAAAAAACCAAAATGTTAATCGTATCTCCAATCAGAGTTGATTTCTATCTAATTATTAATTTCGATTTATTTTTATTATCAATTTTCACGTTACGTTTATATGAATCCCTTTTTCATATTCTATTGCATTTCGACTTTTCCTTTCATTTTGAATTGTTGTCACCGAAACTTTAACTAATATCATCAAATTAACTTTTTTCTCTTTTTTTGGATTTGGGTATAGTGTTGTATACGTTGTTATGGAATTATATCTGTTGTTTGACTATTTACATTGCCTTAAGACTTTTATTTATTTTCTTTTCTTTTTTAAAGACAATATCAAATTATTGTAGTCGAATAAGATATTATCATGGAAAGAGTTTTAATAATTTATTGAGCGAGTATATCAATTACATAATAATTATGAAATTGAAGATATTTTAGACTTTTACATTTTTTCTTACATTCATATGTGAATCCTTTTATTTCCATAGTATGTACATATTCTGTTTGTGTTAGTGATCTTTTCTTCTATTCTAGAAGATCAAATGTGTAAATGTCGTTATTTTTTCTACTGTACATACTTTTACAATAAGAAATTTCTTCATTTTTCAAACAATCTGAATAATGTTTATTTAATAATTATTAAAAGTACAGTTTTTCTTCAATAGTACTGTTATAATTAAACGATTTCGATTACTTATATAATTACGATTCCAAAGTATGATATTTTTTGTATTATTCTTCCATGAATAATCTTGAATATAAGTTGCAATGTATGGTTGTTATTGTTAATGTAATGCACATAGTCTTATAATTTATTTTACAATGTATCTACATGCATACATATATGCTAAATGATACGTCTTCGTACACAAGTATATGTTTCAAGATGGAAAAAATTTAAACCGCATAATATTTTAATTGATAGAAATTTCGATTTAATTAATTAATTGCTTTTTGAATGTTAAAAAAAAATAAAATATAAAACATAGAATATTATCGAATGGTATCCAATACCACAGATATCAATAAAAAATTAATATAATTTTTTTATTATCTAAACAAAGTCTAAAACAAAAAGATAAAAAAAAAAATGTTTTGGAGATAATATACCGTATTAATGCAGTTATATACTTAAAAGACATAAAAATAAATTTATGGAATAAAAATTAAATGTTAAAATGATATAACATATGCCACTTACATATGAATATGAAGCTCTCCTACTAATTAATAATATTGTTTGATATACTTCATTTTTTAAATTCTTACTCTTTTTAATATTAGGTAAGGACATAACACCCGTAGAGTGAAAATTTAATAAATATGATGTAGATGCATTTTCACATATTGAAGAAACATAAAATTGCCATAAAAATTAAATAATATAATGTATGGTATTATTTTATCATTTTTATTGTAAATATAATAAAATTCTATTCATTTTGCAAAAATATGTTCTTATCTACTAATTAACACAAAAGCAAGTCTGTAAAAAAAAAGAAATATAAATTAATTTACGAAGTATGAAAAAAAATTACGTTTATCTTCGTGTATTAGTATCTTCATTCGTTTAGGTATTTAAAAAAAGGATATTAAGGATTTTTATAAAACGGTTAAATCTAACTATGAAAATCGTTTTTTTTTTGTATTCAAAAGAGAAACAAAAAAGGAATAGGGTACAACAATTTTTTTTTTTACATAAATTGTATTCATACTCCCCCACAATTATATAGGCCAGATGACAATATTATATTTTAAAAATTTTCTACACGATTTAAGTTTTACATTTTTACCTTTTGAATACATTTCGTTACTCACATATAATTTTTAATGTTATTTAGTGTAATTTTTAACTGCTACTGCCGTTTTAAGAATTGAACCAATTACGAGTAATTTGAATGTGTTTCATTTTCTTAAAAATATTACAACATTGTGTAGTATTCGATGATGATAAATAAAGAAAAATTACTTCAAATAGAATTCATAAAAGGTAATTTACTATTTTTCATTCAAAATATATACGTACTAAATTCTAAATGTCTGGAACAATAAAACCAATCCCATTCTCATAAATCACTAGAAAATGTAACTTATTTCCATTCATTTTTGTTGTTCTTTACTTTCTTATTTAGATACTTTTTTTTGTTCATGAGCAAAAAGGTCAACTAAATTTAGCAAAAGAGTATTTGCCCAGTTGATTTTAGTTTGTATAAAATGCTACACGAATGCATTTTACAAATTTTAATAATAACTCACTAATTTTCTTTATTATCGTTTTTTTTTTTTTTTTTTAAATTATGTATATTTCTAGTATAATATTGCAAAGGTTCAAAATCATTAGGAATAATCAATTTTTGTTTTGTTTAAACTTTAAAAGGACAACACCACCTGGCTACTATACGAATACAGAAACTTAACAATGAAAATTGTGAGGGTGGTGAATAATAATGTGAATAAAAACAAAATCTATAAAATCTATTCAATTGTATAAAAAAGGACTCGTAAAATTTTTATTTTTATTTTCAATATATCCGGTCCAAAAATTTTCTATAAACAAAAATAAATAAGTAAAATTAAAATGAAGAGAGGTCATTTGACTATTGAGTATAAACGTACGTGTAGATATTGAAAATTCTGTATAATAATGTATTTAATGGTCTTCATTTATTTACATTATAATGTTATTGTGTTGACATTCCTTATGCATTCAATTTTCAATTTTATTTCATGTGTACAATACATAGAAAATAATTTTATATGAAGAAAACTGTAAATTTATGAAAATTTCTTCAACACACTGAAACAATATGAATGCAATCATGTATACACGTATTTTGTGCTTTAAATATGTATACTAGAATTTTATCATTTTAAATAGAACGTCTTAGATAATAATGCATGTAAATTTATGTTTGTTGTCAAATTGGCTTTTCTTTTAGATCTCCAATGGTTTATATGGAATGTATAATACATAAAAAGGATACATACGAATATTATATTTTGTCATTTGGTCCATCCTCCAATGATCATCTTTTGAATATTGGTTATAAGTAAAATAAATAACGTAACACCGTATATACGTTATTACATACGGCATATTTGATTTTATTTTCTAATTTATATACAGGATCCTGTTACAGGATATACAGAATATCTTACAAAATTAAAATCTTTTCATTTTCAAGATAAAATGAAAAAAAAATAAAATAAAGATGACAGTTTCATTGAAATTTCAAGAAATTTTGTTTTTTAATTTTCTTTTAAATACAGAAAACAAAACCCGAAAATTTTATCACAATAATAATCGTAATTTTTTAAAATTAATAATTCAGAAATGAATTGTCGTTCAATATAGAAATAAAAATGTTTACATATATTCTCGTAAAGAAAAGGAGGTCATATAATTGTAAAAAACGAAAAAAAAATTTTTTTTCTTTAAATTAAACATTTTCTAATAAAATTAATTCATGCATATTTTGGTTCTTCTTTGAGAAGGGTTGAAATGCACACCATATGAATGACAATTGATGAAAAATTGCATTACATTAAAAATTTACCAAATGTCTCATATAAAATATTTAATTTATTTCAATATTATTTAGCATATGTTCGTATGCCGGCAAACATAAAGACAATTAAACTAATATAAAAAAAAGAATACATATTATCATAAATACTATCTAACGATGATCTACGCTAAAAAAAAAAAAAAAAAAAAAAAAAAAAAAAAAAAAAGATTTACCCATTTTCAACCTTTTAAGTTGTATGTACGTATGGTTTTCTCGTATATTTCTCGTTATCATGATGGCAATAGTGAGTGACGGTAGTTTATACAAAATATGAATATGAAACTTGAACTCACTAAATTACACAGGCTACAATAATTAATGTTACTTACATCATACTCAGTTATGTTACACTATATACAGGGTGTCCCAGAATGAGAGTTTATAAACCAAGTGTTTCTTGAATTATAGAAAAATTGAAACTTCCCTGGAATCTGTCTCTACTGACACATTAATTGATTGAAATATTTCAGAAACATTTGGCATGTGATGTCATGTAATAAGCGACATGTTTTGGACGATGAAAACTTGAAATCCACCTTGAAAACACTCTTTACTTAAAAAAAATATATAATTTGTGACATTTATTATGAGGCACCTTGTACATGCATGATTTTAAATGTATGCAACTTTTAATCAATTTTATTTGTCGCTTTACTTTTATAGTATACGATGATGATATAAAGCAAGAGATCAAAAATATCAACATCAATATCATTGCATATTGTCATATTTTCAAGAAAACAAATTTGTTTATAAATGAAAATTGTTTTTCTTTTTCTTTCTTTTTTTTTTTTTTTGTATGGAAATTATTTTATGCCCCCAGAAGGGGAATTCAACGGAAGGATCTTATGTAACAAATTCAAATATCTTTTCAATTTAAATTTTGAAATATGTTATAATATCAATGAATCATGGTAATTTTTGTTACTGTGATATTAAATGATATGTACATACAATACATAAAATATATACACTTACACGTACTTTACATGGTATAAAAACGTAATTATTGCCCCAATATGTGTGCAACAGCAAAGTGAATTAAACGAATATACGCAAATGAATGAAGATACAAAGATATAGTATCGGAGCTAATTCAGAGCCTTGTGTGTATTCACAATTAAACGGCCCATAGATTTTATACTTTTTTATTTACGTACATGCACATACATATGTACATGTGTATGTATGCACATTTTAAATAGTCTTGGATAAAATTCATATATAATGAATTAACGTCAAAGTAACATTTTGCATGGTATAAAAATGTTGCATCTGAATTTAAAATTCTTTTGAATTAATTTAAATTTTGCATGTAATTTTATTTTTTAAATTACAGGCATAAAGGAATCGCGTCACTCGTTATCTAGTTAAAAACGTAAAATTTTAAATAATATGTGCATTCATATATTGACACACATATGTATGTATAAGTGTGTGTGTGTGTATGTACATTACACAATTTGTAAATTTGTTTTGCAGTTTAAAAATAATGACTAGTTAAGACCAGTTTGTTAGTTTGTTTGCTTGATAGTTTGATTTGATTATATTTAAGTATAATTTAAACATAGTTTTATTTAACCAATGTAAAATATACAAATAGACAGTTGCATTCATTTTATAATATTTATAAAATTTAGCAGTATAATTTTTTCCTTTTGAAAGTTAGTCATTTTATTGAATTGATGTCTTTTAAATTTTCTTATTTAGTTTATATATACAGTTTTGATTTTTCTTTTTCAATTTCTAAGAAAAAAACATTTGAAATTATAATGCAAAAATTTGTGAGTGGTAGTCGTCACACTTGTCAAAATGATCCGTTACTATTTTCTTATTTTGAATATAAGTTAATTGTAAGTATGTATTGGTCGATTTTGTAAAATATATATATAAAATCCGTATATTAGTGTACATAAATATATAAATGAATGCACACACTTTCGTATGGATGTATGTATTAAAATTGTACTTTGGCGGATGAACAGATATAAATGATTAAATTATGCATTTTAGATAAGTGTAATGATGGCGCTGACTATGTATGTATATTATTTGCAGAAAACTACATACATATAAAATTATTTGAATTGAAAATTTAAAAAAAAAAAGAAAATCATGTACATGTATGTATTTTACTGTTAATAAAATGTATGTTCAATGTATAAAGAACGAATTTTAATATTTATAATTGCGATTACAACAACAACAACAAAATGTTTCAGTTTATTTACAACTTAGGCAGATACCTACATATAATAAATTTTTGATGAATAAAATATGATCGTTGAATTTATTTAACAACTTTTCTTCGATTTATTTAAATTTTATATGAATTTGCAATTAAATGCATTTCAATTTTCGAATACATAAAACTTGATTATTTATGTATGTATTGCATATACATTGATTGAATATGTTTAATTCAGAACACATAATTAAATAAAAGTAAGTAAAAATGAGTTTAAATTTAATTAGTAAAAATTAAAAAAAAAAAAAAAAAAAATTCAAAAAAAAATTTTAAACGAACATTTTAGCTTATTAAATTCATTTAATTCAATTTAATGATATTTACATATATAGGTACATATCATCCCTTTTTTTAAATAAGTTTAAAATTTAAACTAAACTCTGGTTACAGTTTCCCTTTCTATCTATAAATTGATATCAAATAATTTTCAATGGCGAATCCTTTTTTTTTTGTCATATTTAACTATTTAGTGAATCCTTTCGCTTTTCATTTTAGTTTCTTTTTTTCATCGTTTTTCTTATCTTTGAAAAAAAAAACGTAGACATCGAAATTTTTGTATACATAAATAACGTACGCATTAAAAAAAACGTTTATAAAATTGTTTTTTAAAAAAAAAAAAAAAAAAAAAAAACAAACCAAACTGAAAGGGATTCATCATCAAACATTTTATAATCGCGTTTATAGCGGTTGATTATGTATTTTATTTTATACCATTTGCAATTCATTTTCTAATTCAAAGGCGGGACCTTAATGATGTAAAAAAATAAAATAAAAAATGAAATCTAATAGAAATGAAAATAACGAATATATAAGACGCGTGTTCGTATTTTTATGTGGTATATATTAGAGAATATAAAAGGTAAATTTAGTGAAGTATATAGCTTAGAAAATTGTCGCATTAAGCAAAAGAAAAAAAAAAAATAGAAATAAAGGTTTCAAATTTACATTGCTTGTTTTTGTAATCATTCTCTTATACATATATAATTTTTTTGTTATCTTTTTCTCTTTCTAATTTGTATTTATTACTATTTGATATCAAATAAATTTAGGGTTGAATATTTTTTATTATTATCAGTTTTTTTTTTTTTTTTATTTTATCTTATATCTTTTTTTATTATATCTAATTTCAAATCATATATGTACATACAAAAAAAGGTCTAATATGCGTGCATATATACAATATGAAATATACACAATTTTGTATGTTACTTTTTTAAATTAAATTGGCGCGTGTGGTTGCAAACAATTTCCTTTTTGTTTTGTAGGTACATACATATGTATATGTTTTCATAAAAAATAAATTTTTTTCATACATAATAATATGATGGTATCGTATCAAAAAGGAATTTTCAAATTAATTATTGAAAAAAATGTTTATTTTTTGTCATTATTTTTATTTTTTTTTCAACAAAAATTAATAATGATGGTGGTATTTTGATTTTTAATTTAAAATTTTTTGTTGTGAACATGATCAAAGTATTTTTTTTTTTTTTAAATTTATTTCTCTAATAAATTATTATTTATTTTCGTTTATTTGTTTCTTTATTATTTCTATTTATTTAAATTTTTTTTTTATTAATATTTAATTAATTAAAATAATTTTTGTATACAAGGCAAATAGAAACAAACACACTATTAGGAGTATTAGGTATATGTATTTTGGTATTACTTATTTAGATACCTACTTAGATAAAAATATTTCAAAGTTAATCTTTTATTATTAATTTTTTTTTTTTGTACTTTTTCGCTTCTCTTTTTTCTTTTTTTTTTTCCTTATATGACTTCTAATCACGCATCAAATAAATTTATTCTTCTACAAGTATGTAATATATAAAATCATAAATAAAATGAAGAACGAAAAAAACAAGAAATAATGAAAATGAAAAACAAAAGAAAAACAATCATAATTTCTTTTATACGTGTATATGTTATTTTTATACGAAAATTAATTTTATAAACAGTTATCTATTCTATACTGTATTAAATATTCTATGTATATAACACGTATGCATATGTATGTTTGTATGTATTCAATTTTAAACGTATTGCATTAAATATATATTTGCAAAATACAATATGTATACGTGTGTATGTGTATACGGTATTTTTTTATTTAGATACATATTTATAGTAATATAAAATAATTTATATTGTAGAGAACTAAAAGTGATAATGGATAATGGACTAAACACCGTTTTTATTAAGTTATGATTTTTTTTTCAATCTTTTATAAGAAAATAGTATGAAAGAAAAAAAAAATACAAACAGTAAACTAATGCATGATCTATACGTATAGATACATACATACGTATGTACTATGTAGTTCGATATCTACATGTGTGAGGAAAATATTCCATGTAGATTTTTACACAAGAAGAAAACGCATCTAGAATATAATTATATTAAGTTATAATCTCGTGAACTGATTATATAATGAATATAATAAATATAAAAATTACCAAAAGCCATATATATGTACATACAAATCCAAAGAAAATGTATATAAGTAAAATAAAAAGAAGGGTTGATTTTTCTTTATTTCTGTTTTTCATTTTTATTTTGTATCATACGTGCATAGTAAATAGTAATGTAGAGATATATTCATTTAGGATTATATTAAAATGATGAATGATGATAAAGTCTGAAGTACGTGGTAATTCATTTGTGATATTATATTAATTAAAAATTTGTTGTTAACACTAATAATAATATGATATACATATTAAAATGTAGATTTTATATTTATAAGCAAATGCTCTTTAATTAACGTCTTTAAATACACATAAATTTTCTGCTTTTTTTCATTTAAAAAAAAAAAAAATTTTTCGTTTTTTTTTTGTCTACGTTTTACAGTGAACATTTATAAATAAGTCCTATTACACGCAACTAGCGCATCATATATTTATACAAAAATGGGGGGGAAATTTTTAATTATATTTTAATGCCTGAGAATTTAAAAATAATCAAAACACATAACAAATCATACAAAAATATGTACGTACATGATTAAAAAAAAAAAAAAAAAAAAATTCAACTAATTTACATTTTTAATTAAATTTGACAAATGAACAGTAATTAATTGTAATTGAAACAAAGTGCAATTACACATACCTAAGTAAATTAGTAATTAAAAAAAAAAATTACATTTAATAGGAATTTGAAAAAAAAGAGAAGAAAATTTAACTTTAAATTTTGGTTCTGAAAGACAAAATCGACTATAATTGACTTTGGAAAACAAATTTTAATGTTGTTAATAATTGCAAGTAACAGTTCCATAAGAATTCTTTTATATACCAACCCTCTTAGTAAAAATTTTATACAAATGCAATCCGCTTAAGAAAATCTGATTATCCAATTTCCTTGTAAAAATTATGATATATTAATGAAAACACAAGCTTAATCATGCTTTTTATTTATTATGATTTTTTTTTCTATTTTATTTATTTTATTCATTTTATCACAGTGTATTTTATGTTCATTTTATAATTAGATTTTTTTTCTTTCACTTTTTTTTTTTATTATTATTATTTTCTTTAATAATTACAAAAATGATTTCATTTTACAATTACACTATTACATATTATTATTAATTAAATGTATTATATTCATATTATTTTCATCATTTCCTATATATAATGTATTATGTTGAGGACACAAAAACAAAAAATACAAATTACAAATATTTTAATTTAAATACATAATCATCAATACATAATAAGTATATTATATAAGTAGTACCAGAGTAGTAGTAATAATATAATAATAATAATAATAATAATAAAAATAATAAAATTAATTAATTATCATATTATAGAATTAATTATTTTTTTTTTTTAAATAATTATTCAAAGAATTTTGAAATTAAAAATATAAGTATAAAATAATAATTATTAGTTATCAACCATATAATTATAATCAAATATTCAAAAAAGTAATGATAATACACAGTGATTTCAATTTATTTAGTTACATTTTTTTTTTTTAAATTTTTAAATCCATTTTTTTTTTTTTAAATTACCTTTTTATTACTCCAGTATTTTTTGTATTTTTATTATTTTGAAATTATATAACAACTTACAGTAAAATACAAATACAATTTTATACCTTAATTTTCTACACGACATTAAAAACTTTTTTTTCTCCAATTTTCATTTTTTTTTTATTTTTAATATCTGTTTTAGTTACGTTTTAAAAAGAAAATTCTAATAAATTTTTCTATTTTATTTTTTGTTTTTACTAATTATAAAAAATTAAATTGAACTAAAATTTCTTTAAAAGATATTAATAATTTTTTTTTGCATATTTTTGTAATTGAATTTTATACTGATCTATATATACATAATTTCGAATTAATTGAATATAAATTAAAATGATTAAACAAATGAATATATTGTTTTTGTTTTCAAATAGATATCATATGGGTAATACAGTCCACTAAATAAAGATTTTTACTTGACTTTTTAAAATTTCCTCTTACATGCATAAAACTCGAATTTGCAAAGAATGTAATGCTGAAGAAAACAAAATTAAATGAACTCTTTCAATTTTATTTAAAACTAATTAATCCAAAAAAAATATGCCTGATTTTAATAAATTTCCTCATTATATCTTTTTGTTTAGAATAAAATTTTAATAATTCTTAAAATTTAAAAACAAAATTTATAATGTTACACTAAAATAATTATTTAAATATTTATTTTATTTTTTTTTCGTATGTTAAAAACTTTCTCAGTGGTTAAGGTATCAAAAAACTTGTATGACATTGTAAAAAAATTTATTTATTTATTTTATTTATTTTTTTTTTTTTTATAACATCATGTGTGTATTTGAAATGTTTCTATACTTTTTTCATTAAAGAATATTTTCTTGTACACAAAATTTACATTAAAACATAATTCTGTACATTCTTTGGTTCTAACCTAACGTAATAACATATATGGTGATTCATTACCTCCATTTGCACCTGTTGGACTATCTGCAGTCGGATTTATTCTTTTCTCCTTTTGACGTCGATTACAAAACCACACTCGTACAACTTCTTTTTCCATACATAAACGATCAGCCAGCTGTGATATTTCTTCACTTGTTGGTTTCGGATTAATCATAAATGATTTCTCGAGGGCACCTCGAACTGATGTCTCAATTGATGTTCGCTTCTTTCGACGTCTACCAATTATTTCTGGTGTTGTTACTTGTGTTTGAAGTGCAGCAGGATCAAAGACTCTATACGTATGAATACGAAAGAAAAAAAAATCCATTTGTTCGAATCAATAAACCAATATAAATAAGATTAAATCAACAATTTTCAATTATTGAGATTAAATTAATAAAACAACGAATGTATCTTCGATGTAATATTAAAAAATATATATTTAATACACGACATATTTAATACTCACCCTCCTGTACTTGATATGGTCCTATCAGCATCCTCTAACCACTTCTGTAATAATGGTTTTAGCTTACACATATTCTTAAAACTAAGATTCAAAGCTTCAAATCTTGATATGGTTGTCTGTGAGAAATCATTGCCATACAATTTTCCCATCGCCAGACCTACATCTCCTTGTGTAAATCCCAATTTGATTCGTCTTTGTTTGAATGTCTTGGCAAATTGTTCTAATTCTTCTAAATCGGTGGTCTCTTCAGGTGATGGTTCTGATGGTCTTGGAGCAGTTAAATGTTTTGACATTTGGGGAGTTTGTGTACAACTACCAGGAGTATTTGGAGTTAATATTCCAGCAACATTTAAACTGCTACCACTATTTGGTGGTGTTTTCTGTTGATTGCTACTACTAAATATAATTGCAGTCGTTTGAGAATTTGGGCTAGATATTGGACTATGCATTGGACTACTAACAACCGGTGTTGTAGATTGATTTTTTATTTGCTGTTGCTTTTGTAAGGCTTGTAACTGTTGTGTTGCCTGAGTTAATGCCTGAATTTGATTTTGAAAAAGGAACTGGGCAGTTGCTATTTGTGCGGCAATCGTTTGATCATCTTTATGCATTCCAACTGATGTATTATTTCTTAATATTTCCAAATAATTTTGAAATTGTTGTTGTAAGGTCACTTGTCGCGCCTGTAATGCTTGCTGAAATGTTGCATAATCTTGTGGTGATAAATTACTAATACCACTTGTTAAGCCACCATTATCAGTGAGACATGATATAGGATTTTGAAGAAATAACGGACTCATTGTGTTTGGTAATAAACTAGATATGAATGGATTAGTAGACTGAGATGCTGAGGTTGTTAAAGATGTTGGTGGTGGTGTACTATGATGTAATAAAGGCGATGAAGATGTATTTCGTGTTGTATCATTTGTCTAATTAAAAACAAAACGAGAAAATAACCATGTTCTTATTAACACAAATTTACATTTGACCAAAAAAACAACATTTTCGAAATCAAAATTTAATCGATAAAATAATTTCTATCAAAAAAAGTTTTGGCAAACCTACCAAATTAAGTGCTGCAGAAGTATCCGTAGGTAGTTCAGAAATTGGTGATTGACATCTATCGCTTGAATTACCACCACTATCTGTACCATCTGAAATTTTATCAATATATGTTTTTTGTTTTGACTTGTACCTAATATTCATAATCAATAAATTTTATTATATAATAATTTCCACTTTTTAAATTAAATTTTATATGATTTTACAATTTTCTGTGTAGCACATTTTAAAATTCAGCCAACTACGGCACTGTCATCATCATTCATTACAATTTTTATCATTGTTGCACCAAATATGAAGACATATATGTACATATAGTGTACATATATGAAGACAAAAGGGTTTTCTCAAACTAAACTAAATCATACTACCACATAAATGATATATACATTTTTTTTTTTAAATTGGAAAAAAGAAATCAAACAAATTGAGAAATTTTTTTTCTGCGAAGTATTTGCCAAGTACATACATATGTGCATGTATGATAAAATTTTGATTTGATCCATCTGGCACCTCGTCTCTATACACAAAAAACATTTTATTTTATTTCATTTTTGTTCATTTTTACTTTACTTTTCGATTTAAATTTTAGATAAATATAATCTAGAGATGCTGACCAAAGATGAATACGTAATTCGTTTTGAATATTGTAAATTTTTAACCACTATGTAGAAAAGTTGTATATGCGTACAATATATGCATGAGTTTTATAAATGCAAAATGAAATGAAAATGGTAAAAATGATAAGGACAAGAGTTTGGGTTTATTTTTTTATTTTATTATGAAAAATTTAACACTCTCTAAAATTCATAATATACATATACATATATACTTCAGATGTTCATATACACACACAGATATTAAAGGATGCAGTATATTGGTCCATATACATTTATAATCAGATCATATTCATAAGCATGATTCGATATGTATAATATGATGATGTGATTTATTCAAAAATATGCCAAATGTTTAATATCAGGTTTTTCTTCTCTATTTATAAATTTTTTTTTTTTTTTTATTTTTCTCATTGATTTGTTTCCATTTCAAATATGTACATGTGCACACATACACGGATACAGTAGAATAAAGAGGTCTAAAAATTTGAATATGATAAACGAGTTTTGAATACGAATTATTTTATTTCATATAAATGGAAAAAAAAGGAAATGGACGTTTTTTTTTTTCTTTTTTGATTTTATTGATGTTTCAAGTATCCACATATGTGTATAAAAGTTGAAAGGAAATCATATTTATGTGCTTCGTGTCCATCTTTTATTTATAAAAAATTTACATCTTAAAGGATATGTATAGGAATGTAAATAATGAAAACAATAGAAAGTCGAAAGAAAAACAACATTTTAAATACAAAAAGAAAATAAATAAATAAATAAATAAATAAAATAAGTTATTTGAAATTCACAAATTCTAAAATTAAAAGTGTTTACATGTTTTATAGACATAATATAAGAAATTTAACATACAATCGGATTTACATTTTATTCAAATCAATTTCCTTTTCTTTAAATTGTTTTTTCTTGTTTTATTCAATTTTTCCTTTTAAAATTATAAAAAATCGTAATAAATGTATTTTATTGTTTACATATACACATATATGAAGTACTTACAAATATATACACCTGTGTGTATGCTTAATATATTCTGGATAAACAAAAATTTTCTTTTATAAAAATTTTTACATGAAAATTAACTTAGAAAAAGAATAGGAAAATTGAGAAAAAAAGATATTATGCAATACTTTGAAGTTTTTAAACTAATATTTATTTAACTGTTCTTTCCTTTTTCTACAAAAAAATAAAAAATAAAAAATAAAAAATAAAATAATAAAAAAAAATTGCATGGAAAAGAAATGTATTCTTTTGGTTTTATTGAATCATTGGACTATGAAATTGCCTTCGTTTACATCTTTTCCTTCTCATTGTGATGTGTTTATATTGTATATGTAATGTCCGAGAAATTTACTCATTTTCTTATTTCTTTTTGCATAAAATTGGAAAATATGGTAAACTAGCAAATCGTAAAGGTACACACGTATGTATGTATGTAAAAGAAATTACCCTTTTTTTTTCTTGTAATAGAAAATTTTTTTTGAATATATTTATAAAAAATTATTTCATGTTCATGAGTCCATAAAATAAGAAATTTATTGTGATCTGCATATCAAACAGACAGACATTTAAAAAAAAAAAATAACTAGTTTATATGACCATTTATAGATGGTTACATACGAAAATTTGAATATTTTTTTCAAAATTTAGAATAAATAATTTTTAAAGTGAATGAAAAAAACAAATGCTTTAATGTGGTACCAATTCGTTTATTTACAAGAAATTTTTTTTTTTTAACTCATTTCCATTTAATTCACTCTCAATAATTTTTGAAGCTATAAAAATTACTATAGAAAACGCTATCAAAATATTTTTTCAATTACAAATAAAAATAATTATGTACTCTCAAATATTTCATTTTCTATTAAATTTAATTCGAAATTATAAAGCAATTTAACAATACATTTCAATTTATTCATTTACAGATTAATTTAAAATAATTTCTGTCACCCTATTAGATTGTGATGAAATCATCTTTAAAACCAGGAAGTGTGTTTAACTCGTGTCTTACGTTCTCTACTTCTTAATTTATTTAATTGTTGTTGTTTTCTTTTTTTTTTTTTTTTCATTTTAATAAAATATATTAAGACAACACTCCTAAAATATATAACCCTAAGTAGTTGTATTATAGGAGCCTGATGGCACCCAATTTCATTCTTTTAAGATACCAAATATGTAATATACATTATATTATTTTCATTGTATATATGGAGAACGTTTAGCAGATGGTCGAATATCATGCATATAAAAGTTATGTATGTTGTCCCTTTTAAATGTACCGTTTAAATTTACACCAAAAGGTTGAAAGAGTTTTATTTCGTTTACAAAACAAAAATATATAATATATTTCTATCGACATCATTCCTACCTCAGGTTATATTCGATGTAAAAGAAATGCTATAACAGATCTAATACAACATCAAAATATTACAGAAATTACAGAAAAGATTTTTAGTATAACAACAAGGAAGAATGATGTAGATAAATACCAGTAAATCTAAACATATTACAAAAAGAGAAATAAAAATGAAAGAAAGGATAAATGAACAAGCTTGCCGTGTGTCCTGTACGTGTAAATGTAATAAAGGGTGCAAGTATATGAAAAAAAAATAAAAATAAAAAATCAGAAGAAAATCCAAACAGAATATAACTCTTTCTTTACATATCTTTTTTTATTATATAACGTTCCAAGACTTCTTAGTATGGCATTATATCGCTTTAAATGTACTCTTGTGTGTTTATATGTACATCTTTTGATGTAAAAAAAAAATACAATTCAAACAGAAGGTTAAAGCAAAATCATTAAAATGAAATTGAAATCGGACTATATTTTGACAGATCCTTTAACAAAAGTAACTTTTAAATCGATGACTTTTATCACATAATATGTTGTTACCCAAAATAAGATTTACAGATTAGAAATTGAAAGATGTGTAGATTTTTGTTTTGTTTTTTTTTTCTTTGAAAATTTATATCTCTATTTTAACTATTTCAAGTTTTTAAACTACAATATATAATATATAGTGAAAATTTATTTACTTACCACTTGATTGGAGTGGTGATGGAGATCTTGATAGTCGACTAATGTCTATAAAATAAATAAAAAATAAAAAATATATAAATTAATTAAATTTTCCAAAAAGAAAAAAAAAATCAATTTATTCAACAAGAGAAATAACTGAAAAATATTGCAAAATTTAATTCAAAAAAAAAAACATACAATATTTTATTTCCAAAAATGAAAACACTTAGAAAAACGTATTGATGAAAATTTGAAATCTGAAATTTATGTAAAATTTTTGGGTAAAACAACTGTTCACTACCCTTAGAACAAAATAAAGAAGAAAAATTATTATTTTGTTTTTTTTTTTTTTGTTTAGTCCGTTAAATAAAATAAAATTACTCTATTTTCAAATAACAACATGCAATCGTTTGCTATCGGCCATCAACCAACCACCTGGTATATTTTTATCCTTCACAGTAGTTTTATATTCTTTGCTTTCAAATTTTCATTACCTCTTTGAATTTATCGTAAAATATATTTGGATTCAAGTTAGCCAGTAAATATTTTACATATATAGCATCCTATGTTCTAGCAATTCTCTTATTTTTACTGAGGGTGCGATGTCAAAGATAATTTATTGCAAAACATTATCTCGTGGGTGCAGTCCAAACAAAATTGTTAAAAATAGTTTCAGATAAATTGTACATATATATATATATGTATATGTGTGGACTCTTGTCCATATGACCAACAGCTTTATACGAATGTATGTACATGATTATACGAATGTTGTGGCTATTTTAGTAAAATACGAAAACTGAAAAGTATCATAAAAAAGGACAAATACGTGCATATATACATATGCATCAACAAATACAAAGACAAATTTTTCAACAATCATGTAAACAGCAAAATGTGTATATAAGCATAACAAAATAAAATAAAGATCAGTAAAATACAGAAATAAAGTAAGATGTGAAATCCATGATCTATACATGCATTGTATATAAGTATTATATTTCAATTTTTTTTTTTGTTTTGTTTTTATCCAAATTAAAAAATTAAAGGTGATAGTTATAGCAATTACAAAGGATCCATATTATATTACCGTAAATCACATGTGACATAATATTTAAAGTCCTGTTCGTCTACAATTTTGTTATTCATTAACTCTGTCACATATACATATGTACATACATATAAACAAATAATTCAATGTAGGTAAGTTTTGATTAAATCGATAATGATTTCGTAATTGTTAAATTAAAGCAGATAGTCAGACAGATATTTTCATGATTTTCTTATATGAATTCTTGTTTTATTTAATAAGACATGATTAACAAAACATATGTGTATCTGTATGGCTCTGTTAGTTATTAATTATATATACATACTCATGTATGTACAATTTACACAAACGTACATGCCATCTAGACTACTATGGTCATTTAGTTTCCCGAGGTGATTCCTGATTTTACCGGCAAGTTAGTAAAAGCACATAAAAATGTTCATACACATACATACATACATACATTTATAAAGTGTGAAAAAAGTTCCTTTTGTATTAATTGTATGGGTCATTGTCATCGTATATTTGTACGCAAGAAAATATACATATATATAAAATATGGACTACTGACCATTTACAATTCCACATACATAGAAGTGAATTTTTTTTTTGTTTTTATTTTATTTGCCTTCATTTCGCATTTATTCTTCTAATTTTTTCTATTGTAATTATACACCTTTGGGAAGGGAAATCTATATATTTTATTTAAGTGTGGGTGACATGAATGCTTCAATAGAGTTAACGTATTCAGAATCAAAAGAAGAATAAAAACATCATTTGATTGGCACAAACTGAATTTGACGACAGATGTGAATTTTCATAAACAAACGTATTATATTTACATATTATAATTGTTACACTAAGTTTGAGAATACGAATTCTAAATTAGGAAAAATTTGAAAGGCGTATTTTTAATGAGAATGAATGATATTTGTATGTATCAAAAAATTTAATTAAATTTATTTTCAAAGAAAAATAAAAATTTAATAATTATTTCATCCAATAAACGTTCGTAAGTATGGAATTATCAAGTAATTAATTAATCTTCTTATGGAGAAACGAAATAGCAATAAAAAAACAATCTAGAACATGGAGAGTATTCAAATAAAGGCATACAGAACATTTTAATTTAAAATAAAAAATTTTTAAGAAAGTGAATAGCCCATACAGTAGACGTACATATGTACAATCAGCATAATTTTGGATGATAGCAAAGCCTAACTTACCAATAATTAATTGTAAATAAATAAGAAAATTTATTTGGTAGTGAATTTGAAAATAAATGAATAAATTTTTCACAACAAACTAAAATTCAGAAATAATAAAAATAGAAAATGCATGCATTTTAGCCGATTTAAGTATTTCTTAAATTTAAATAAGAAAATAAATTATCCAATAACAGAGTACATAAACTCAAGGATAAAAAAATTATTAAATCAAAGAACAAAGAAAAGAGGAAAAAAATAAAACAGAAAATTTTAATTCTGCTATTAAAAGCAAAAAAAAAAAAAAACAAAAAATTATTTTTTAAATATTCATGAACGTTAAACTAAAAATAGTAATAAAATTACATACATCGATTCTGTGATGATGATTCTGATGAAGAGATTTTTAATAGATCACGTTTTAAGGAATTGTTATTATCCTCACAATTACCATTCCATCGTATCTCAGACATTACCATTTTATTGGATGTTTTTTTATTGTATTTTGTTTTAATAAAAAAAAAATAATAACACTAATTATGTAACTAACACTAAAAATTCTAATCTCACATGTACGTTAATCATATGCTGTATGTACATACATCTATTAATTTGCAAAATAATGATTTTTATTGATATCTAATTATTTATTATTATTTATTTAAATATATTTTTCACATTCAAAAACCCCAAAAACACTTTAAACACTAAAATTCTTTAATTAATTTGGTTCAATTTAATTTTCAAGTAACTCATTCCGATTTGAATAAATCAAATTTGCACTATTTCAAAATATCGAAAAAAAAAACAATTTTTTTTTTCAAAATATATCAAACATTACAAAATTCATTGAAAAAAAAATTTATATGCAAAAATTATGATTTAATTTAAAATTGAATAATTTTTGAATATTTGATTATTTTGATAAAATAAAAGAAAATTCATACATTTTCTTATATTCAAATTTTTTGTATAATGTTAACCGGATTCTGTCTCAATTCAAACTGTGAAAATTTTATGTGTGTATAATGTTACTAATAAAACATTTTTTTTTTTTTTTTTTTTTTTTTTTTTTTTTTTTTTTTTTTGAAGGTAAAAAGAAAGAATCAAAAAATAATAAAAGAAAAAGGATATCCTCACTATACCGATAACCAATCTACTATGACTTTCAAAATACTTGTATATGAAAATACTGCATGTACGACGATAGACATGTGAGAACTCAAAAATAATATATAAAAGAAAAATAACAAAACATCTACAAGGAAAATTTTCGAAAAGAAAATAATGTACCTACATATGTATAAAAATACAAAAATTATGTTTGCATGTTCCACAAATATAGAGAGTAAATTCCACATAATATTATAAATTTATACACATTTACAAAATAGTGTACACGCATACTATCTACTAATACAAATGAATAAATAAAATCTGAGAGAAAATTCTCTCATGAGGAGAAATAACATATAAAAGACAAATACAAAATACTTATGTATATGTATTATAGGTACTTTACGGAATTTAAATAAAAGTAGATTTATTGAAGAATTTAAGTCCTTTTTTATATGCATGTATAGAACACAAAACACGTACGGTATATGGAAAAGGATATATTATAATTCTTCTGTACTTCTTTTTTACTTTAGAATATATATTTTTTTTAAATCTTATTTATAAAGATTGTGTAAAATGTAAAAAAAGGATATCCCTAAAGAAATACATATATGTACATATATAATTTTTGTTTTTTGGTATGCATGCATACGAGTATATGTTATACGTTGCTCTATTATATGTATGATTGTAGGGTGGGTGTGGCTATAAAAGAAAATATCATACGTAAATTTGATGCGTCTAAAAATATAAAAACTACAAATTATTCTGTACATTTTTTTATGACTACGTATGAGTATGTATTTTTATTATATTCATATATGGATATTTAAAAAACAAAAAGGACATTTTTATATGTGGATTTAATTTTTATCCTTTTTCGTCACCAGCAGATTTATGATTTATAACATAACCAAATATTCGAATTATTTTATTTATTTTATTTTTTTTTGATACTTTTGATGATAGTGATCTAATTTTTTTCAAATGCAAAAGTAATTTTCTTTCATTTAATGATATGAAATTACTTTACTTTTCACACTGAAATAAAACTGATTTTATATTACCATACATTGAAAAGAAATTTTCTTTTAATACGTTTGTGTCTCTAGTACATAATGATAGAACATATGAGCGTAGACATGATAAAACATTAAAGATTTCCAGCATGCGAAAGCTTTTTATCTACATAAATATTTACAATTAAAACAAAAAATAAATGCGGGTGGTTAAAGACATCAAGGGTTTATTTGAAGTGCAGTAGTAATGGAATGTTATGTATTGTATTGTGTTTCATATTTCTTTGAAATATCTTGGCTACATTTTATATGATTTTGTTCTAGTTTTACTTTGTAGTGATGCCAAATCATTTTGTGTATGTATTCTAGAATGCCATATGTATAGCTTTAAGCACCTTGTATTGTAGTCGTTTTTGGTAAACGAGGGGGTGAAATTATTGTGTCTGTACGTACAAGTACATGCAGAGAACACGATGTCGATGTGATTAATATTGAACAAATAAAACAGAAAATATGTGAAAATGAAAGGTTGAATGGCAAATTATCTTATCTGTGATTTTTACTTATGAAGGACGTTGATAGAATGATGATTTATCTTCAATCAAATTCGAAAATTTTGTCACATAAAAATTCATATTTAGTAGTGAACCATTGTAATTCTTAAACTGGACATTCTTGAATCTACATTAAATGCAAATTAAAGAGCAGTATTTTCTTTTTGTTTCAAATCTTGCCAATATTTTAAAAGTAAATTTTTCTAATAACAAAAATAAAAATAATACAACAGGTACCTAAAAACAAAACAGGTTCTCTTTGTTTTCTTATCATATTTTTTTAATGTGATCTCTTTTTTTTTGCAAAAGAAAATGAGGGTCATTTTACAGTCCAATGCTTCAAAATAGAATGATATAGTATTGACCTATAATCTTTGAATTTTTATGAGTTTTTGAATATTCAAAAACTGCATTATATCGAATCGCACCCTTAAAACCGCATATTTATGAAATTTATGAATGAATATTTTAGTACCCATATATTCGAATTGACCATGTTGTAAAAAGTCCTCTAGTAAGCCCTGACTATTATATATTGTTATAGAATAAGGGTCTTTTAATATTTAAATACAGTCCATACGTAAGTAGATGTACGATTTATTTTTTTTTTTAGAAAATAAAAGAATACTTTACATTATTCTGTGAATAAAAACACAGAATTTCAGTATGACCCTACAACGTCTCTTGATTAAATATTCGAATACATGCATATTTTATATTCGAATTCTTTATTTCGTACACGCGATTTTGAAATTCTATATTATAGATTAATTATTAAAATTGTGAGCAAAATTTAATTTAAAATTTGATGAATATACTACAGCAACAAATTTCACGTTATAGATTAATTCAGAAATACAATTTTTTTTTCTATGATTTCATAAAAATAAAACAAACGATGGAAAACGAAATGTGAACCCTTTTAAAATCGAATTAAAAATAAAATTCGTTATATTTTAGTAAAATTTAATCATTTATGAAATTTTCAATTGTGTAACGGAAAAATTTATATTTTAGGAAAAAATAATTTTATTTTTTTCTTTATTATATGTAATGATTGAGATAAAGGTAATATCAAATCCAAGGGTAAAAATAGAATGTAATTCCTTAGATTTGCACTTTAAACCTCAAAAAATTGAATTTTTTTTCTTTTTATCTATATTAATTCAAAAGAAAATCAAATAAGTTCATATTTCTTTCAATTTTAACACTTTTTTTTACCCTAAAATCACATTTTTCATAATTCATAAACAAAAAGATAAAAGCCATCACAAAAAAGAACGCAATCTCAAAACATGTTAAACACTGTACTAACAATTGTATACATCTTTAGAAAAGACATAAAAATTACATCTAAAACTCGTGAGAAAGTCCGTTAAAAAATTGTATTTCTTCTTTAAATTTTGCTACAAACTCAAAAAAATACAAAAAATATATTTACAAAAAATCAATGTTCATTACTTTACAGATCATCCCCTTCTTAAATCCACAAATTTTGCGTTTTGCGTTTTTTTTTAAATTTTTTTTTTTTTCAATTTACAAAAAACTATAAAAAAATGAAAAAGTATTCTTAAAACGCGCATAAATTCTATGTCTACAAAACGTCAACCCCAAGTCTTTTTTTTTGTACTGCATGAATGCATTTTTTTTGCTTTTTTATTCTTTTTTTTCATTGCATATTTCAA
This sequence comes from Anthrax anthrax, assembly GCA_963971155.1. Classification (NCBI taxonomy): domain Eukaryota; kingdom Metazoa; phylum Arthropoda; class Insecta; order Diptera; family Bombyliidae; genus Anthrax; species Anthrax anthrax. The sequence goes on from OZ020119.1 coordinate 29,807,004, forward strand.
TTTTTTTATTAAAATATCACAAAAAAACGTTAAAAAAATTGTGTAATATTTGAAAACTGCATTCGTTGTTTTTTTTTTTTTTTTTTTTGTTAACTACTAATGTGAAGGAGAAAAAGAGATAGATAAATACAAGTATCAAAATTAGATAGAGCTGTATTTTTATGTACCTTTATGATCTTGATAATTTGATTGAAAAGGTGAAACCAATACAAATAAATGAATTTTATAAAATAAATGCAATCAGAACTAACATAAAAAAATAAGATATAAATGTATTTTTTCTTCAAGTGTAATTTTATACGTAATTCCTAACCAAAATATTAACGAAATTTCGATATAAGTTAATAAAATATTTTGTTTACATTACATAGAATCATCATTATTTGAAAAATTTCTCATCTAAATAAAATTATTCTACATACAGTTTCGTGTTAGCGTACCTAATTTTTTTCTTTTTTCAAGATACATCGCATAACTTCTTCTTAATTTTCATTTTATGAACAAATAAGATATTTGAATTTATAAGATTTTACCTGAACAAAAATATCTAAAAAGAACAAAAATAACTAATAAAATACATATATACACATATAGATAACAGATATCCTTTTTTTTTTGCTATGCACATTTTCTATAATTTAAACCTTATTTCTACAATAAAGAATTATTTCACGTTATTTTATACATACAAAAAATATACCTATCTGCATGTAAAATGAATAATTATTACTTTTTTAAGAAAAAAAAAAAAATTTTTTTTTTTACTTTGTGATTAATGATGACTTGTTAGATACCATGAATTTTTGAATATAATATTTTTTCTTTTAAAAAATACATTGTTTTTTTTTTGTCGAATACGAAAAGATATGTATATCTTATAAAGAAACCAGGTTCTGTTAATTTGTATCTTTAAAAAGAAAAGTGTACATTTTTTATTTAGGTAAACATATTAGATGCTATGTAAGAATAAATGCAGTTTTATTAGCATTTTACAAGATTCTAACGTACACAACATATCACATTTTATGTTAGAGTATTTTTTTTTTCTAGCTGTGGTTCTTTTTGACCTTATTTATTGTATTTAAAAAGTCAACTTTTTTTTTAAATAATTTTTTTTTCCTTTCATAAACTAAAAAACTGAGTATTTTTTTACGACTTTCCTTATTTTCATGTGGTTGGTTACTGCTTAAATTATTTAAGGACTTTGTTTATAATTTTTACCTTTTTACTAGGTTACTTAACTATATTATGCAATTAACTATAACTCTAAAAATATATATATGTATGTACATATTTTTCATTTTTATTTATTATCCCTTATTTTTTTTTTCAAAAATTCATATAAAACTATTGATTTGTGTAATTTAGTAGTCAAATTTTTATGAAGGTTATTTCCATGGAAATGAATTTATCTCTGAAGGATTTAAAAATACAAAATAAAACAAAAAAGAAACCAAAAGGTAAAAACCATACGAGTAAAATATAAAAATATAAAAAAAAAGTTTTTTTAAAAAAAAAAAAAAACTATACAAAACAAAGAAAAATCTTTCTTTAGCATAAAAAATTACTTTTAAAATTCTTTAATTCGAGGATAAATTGTTATTTATAATTTTTATTAGTCAAACAACAACAAATAAGGAATGCAAAACTAAAAAAGGATAATAGATCCTTTTATTTAGTTTTAAAAAAAATATATATATTAAGGGTTTTTACTACGAAATTTGCATATTAAATTCAAATATGCCAATAATGTTTTTTAAAGGATTTTCAACTTCTTGGAAAATTTTTGTATGAACATTGTTCGGCTTATCTTGTTATAGGTATTTCGACTATAGATTTTCAATTACATGGTTGTATAAATTCAATACAGAATTCCATATACTGCAAATTATAGATATTTTAACCGCCTTTCATAACAATAATTATAATCCAGAATCAGTATACTTTTCACGGTGGTCTATTCATTATGAAATTTCCATTTCTATCATATATATACATAAACAATAAATATCTGCACGTGATATTTTATGATGAAAATTTATATGTATTTCATTAATATAATGCTAGAAGCACATACTAAATTTAGCACAGTATATGTATCTTTAGTTAAATATAGCTTTAGGGATAAGTGTGTATGTGTGTGTGTGTAATATGCAAAAATCATATAAAGAAATCATCAGTTACAGATATTTAATCTCTAATTCAATGTACATTTATAATAACAAAGTATACAGAAATTTTGTCGTGATATTTACTTTTTTCAATTACAATGTAATACTTGGTAATACTGTATTTTACATTTTTTATGAGAACCACATGTTTGTAAAAAGAGACGCCATCATTCTTTGTACTGTATATGTAATAAAAATCCGTATTTATCTGAAACATTAATTCAATATTCGTACACATAAAAAAAAAAACAAAACTATGCGAACAAATAACAATCATAGAAAAAGATAAAGTTCAAATCTTTAACCATCAATATGCAATTTTAACATACAGTATACATTGTTATTTAGTTTACATGCATGCATTTATAATTATGAAGGGTCCTGTAAGGCTTTTTATTATTCTGTATACATAATATATAAAGAAATTTAATTTAAGGGAGAAGGCGGATTTAATTAATTCAAAACTTGAAAAAGGAATGGTAGATATTACATAAATTTCCATTAATACAGTGTGTTGTATTAAATGCAAAATTTTAACAAGAACAATGCTTATAATCAATATAGAGATAAGACCATAAAAAACATACATACATTTACTTATATTAAAATTAATTTTTTCAGAATTTTATACATTATTTGTATACTTACCACTAATTTCATTTTCTTTTGTTTCTTTTTCAATTTTTATTTTTATCCCATCATTATCACTATTTTCAATTGATTTTTTACTAATCTGATTTAATTGACTATAATTTCCCATATTTCGTTCTTCTTTAAAATTTTTATTTTTTACATTTTTATTATATCTTTCATGATGGAATTCATTTTTATTTAATGTTAAAAATTTCTGCATTTCCATATGTTGTTGCTCTTGTTGTGGCCAATTCCGAGATATCGTTTCTGTAAAACAAAAAAGAAACACAATTTATTAGTAAAAAAAATCAGTCTGAAAAATAAATTTTTTTTTTGTTTAATTTTTCATCTCCATTTTGTAAAAATTTTTACACACTCAAATATAGTGTGAATTTTCTTTCCTTCATATTTAAAATTTATCCAATTATATCTGAGATACGTACACCCAGTATATCAATTTATTTACAGTCAAATTTATTTAAAAAAAAAAAGGGTTGAATTTACATAATACAAAAACAAAAAAGAATTGATTATGTATACCAAAAGCATTTTCTTCTAGCAGAGATTTGAAAATGAAAATGATTTACATAACGATACCCCTGAGGGGTTGGTTTTTTAATACGTTCTGTTTTTTATGTTTTGACGTGTTGTGTTCAATAAGCAAAAAAGGGCGTCAAATTTAAATAACAAAAAATGACTGTATACACATTTACATATGGAAGAAAAATATATTTTACATTTTAAGTGGGAGCAAACATGAATGAAACATAGAAATCTGTATTTTCATATGAAAATTCTGAATAAGATAAAGAAAATCTGTACAAGCAAACTGATAGTGATTGGTTGTGATTTAATGTATTCATATATTGTATTTCAATCCAACATTGTTAAAAGTTGGAGTTGCGTTCCAATTTTTAAGAATCTCCAATATAATGAAAATTCTCTTGAAAATTCGTTATTAATATAACAATTGAAGTGAAATGAAAAATGGTATTTGTTTGCTGAAACCGGATTTGTGAATTTTTTTTTTTTTCATTTTATTTTTTATTTTTCTAATTTATGTAACGGAATTCGTTACAAAAATTTCCAAACATTTTAAAATTTTTATAATATACAGACATTCCTAATGATACCAGCTTTTTATTTATTTACAAACCAGTTAAAATAAAAATAAAAAGGGAAAACCATTACATAATTTCAAAGAAAAGGGCTTTAAAATTTTTTTTGTGCAATACTTTATAATGCATAAATTCACAAAAAAAAAAAAAAAAAAAAAAAAACAAAAAAAAAATTCGTTGATATACAAACGCTATCACATCATTCTAATTTTAACTCGTGCTCAAAAGATTTTCACTTTTCATATTTTATAATGAAATCAAGAACCAACCCCATACCAGAATTCTAACACATACACAACTCTTCCCTGTATCATTTTTATTAAAAATTTCATGTTTTTTTGTTTTGTTTTGTTTTTGTTACACAATCGAAAGCGGAACTGATTCCATACATGTACATACACGTATCATGAAAAAAAAAAACAAATAATAATTTTTCCTTCCGTTTTTTACCATCGTCTTTATGATCATTTTATATAACACATTTTCAAGGTAAAGGCTAAAGTAAATAATAAAAATAAAATGAAAGGGGAGACATACATAATACGATTCGATTATGATTCTTGTAACCGAATAAATGACACCTTTACTTCTTTTTGTCTTTACGTTTATACAACAACTACTACATATAACATTAGATATGAGAGTATATAAATGTACATAACAAAATAAAAAATCATAAAAAATAAAAACACCGTAAAAAGTTACACTCATTATAAAAAAAATATGATACACACATTCCACTTAGGTATATATACAGTAGAAAAACATTAAATCAAATGTTTATGTGTATGTCAATGTGTTAAAGGCTTCATTTTGTAGCATGAAAATGTACCATTTTTGATCATCAATTATTATGGATCGGTTTGTATATATGAATGCACGTTCGATAGATATTTTATATACGATCGTGATTTTGATTACGTTTGCTCACGCACTAATAGACCAGTTTTCTAGCATATACTCGTGTATGCACACACGCACAAAAAGTTTTGGTTTATATAATAAAAATCATCGAACACCAATCATTAAGAGTATAAGAAGCAGATGGAATTGAAAATTTTTGTATAGGAAAGGGTGCGTGTGCATTGTTATAGTGATCAATATTGATCTTCATCGTTATGATCATCGGCATCAAATTATTTATTTTCACTTTCAAGGAAGCAGTGGTAGCATTCGTTTTCCTTTTTGATTGTTGTAATAGTAAAGATGTATTTAACAGGATGTCGAACAGGCAAAAATTTTCATATTATCAAATATAAGGGCACACGAAGAAAAAAAATAAAACGTTGTCATTAAGAATACGAAATAAAATTGAATAAAGAATTTTCAAACAAAAAAAAAAATTGTTATCCCTTTAAAAAAAGGAGTATTTAAAAAAAAGATTTTCAAAAGGATTATTTCTTTAATATTTCAAAAGTGTGCTAAACGCGAGCTGTATTACAGCCAGTTTTATTCTACCAATTAGAGATTTTTACATAACATACGTTACAAAAATAATATATTTGCATTAATTTTGAATAAAATTCATAAATTTTTTGTTCATTTTCTGAATTTTATTTTTTAATTAATTTTAAAATATTTTTTATTTTCTTTACTCATATTTTTTCAACAAAATATGCGTACATGGTTTACTTACACATACATACATATGCAAATATTCGTATATAAAAAAAAAAAAAAAATTAAAATTCATTCTTTTACATTTTTTTTTCTCTCTTAATGAATTTCTGAAAAGCATTCATATGAAAAATAAAAAAATATAATATCAGATTAACACGCATTCAATTTATAATTTTATTAATAACATTGAAATCAAAATAATGAAATATTTATAAAAATAAAATGAAATAAATATAAATGAGTAAATTTCATTTTTCTTTTTACTAAATTTCAGTTATGTTATAATCAAGTAATACAATAAAAATTTTTGAATTATGTAGACATATATTTTATTTCAATTTTTTCCTTTTCTTTTTAATTTTCTTACTAATACATATATTTATTTTATTATTGTGTTATTTTGCATATTAGTATAAAAATATGAATAATAAATTATAGATAAAATACACGAAGTTAAAGCATGTTAAAAAAAAAAAACTATCTTACTTGATTATGAAAAATTGTATCTACTTATTATATGTACAACATATATTTAGTGTAATATGTTATATAGATATAAGAAAATTTGTTAAGTTGAACAAAACAACATGAAAATATTCATAATCGAAGAATACACATATAGCTGTATATACATATGTATAATCTCAGTATGTGTGCATTATATTATTCATAATTATGTATTGAATGATTTTGCATACACACACAAACTTTACATAATAATGTTTACTTGAATGCAATAAATAATCTTGTTTTAATTTATTTTTCATAATATTTTATTTTTTTTTTTTTATTTTTTAAGTATTCATTTCATTATTTTAAATCATGTGTAATTAAAAATTCAAATAAATGCTATGAACTTGCTACCTTTTTAAAATTTACATTTGAATGATACATGAGAGTACATGCACAAATATTTGTATGTATACATATTAACAATTATTATGTAGGCATATTAAGTACATTATTCAAAGTACGATCGTATTGATAAAAAGACCAAATATTCTAATGCTATTTTTAAAAAAAATTTTTTTTCTTATTATCGAGTATGTAGATTTTATGAAAATTTCATACTCTAGATAATTTCCACAGGCATTCAATCTAATTTTGAAAAAATAATTGCTACTAGTCAAGAAAACCCCATGTTTTTTTTTCAAATAGTAAAATGCACACTTGTTCAAATTTTATTTATGTCATTTACCCTTGTTTATTTTTTTGAATACTATTGTTATTATAATTATTATTATTAAGCATATAACTGACCATCAAACAATCATCATAATCTGTTATATAACTTGAAAATGTACTTAATAATAATAATAAAATCACCAGACACACAAATCTAAATATTGCATTAAAATTTGTTTTGTTGTATGTAATATTTACCTGATGTACATATTTACAAACATGAAACATATATACACTATTTTTCAAGTTTAAGATCTCATTTATTTTTTTTTTTTCTGATTTTTTTTTCTAGTTTCCGGTTGAAATAATTTTTAATAAACAAAACATCCAGATTCAGATATAATTCAAATGTTGTGTACAGAGTTACAACTAGTAGATAAGTTAAATAAATTTTTTTTTTTTTTACTTTATTATTTAATGAATTATATGCAAATCATGCAACTTTTCTGTTAACACATACATACATTCGTGTATTACTGCACGAATGAAAAAAAAAATTATGTATGTTAAAAAAAATAAAAAATAAAATAATTATAAGAAGAAATTAATAAACAAATATGCAATGTGAAAATTAATAAGCACACACAGTAGGTGGATGAATATTTAATGTATTATATGAATTTTAACACCCAAAATAAAGAAAAAAAACAACAACAACAAAAAAATATGAATAAAAAAATAAAAACGGAAAAATATAATTTTATACATCACACGGTCTTAACAAGGTAAGCAAGTAAAATAGTATATAAGGCAAAACGCCACAAAAACAAAAAAAAACGAAAACAAATACATATGAACTCATGCATTTATGTTAAATATTGTGTACAGATAATATGTATTATGTAGAATCAGACAAAAAAGTTATGAATATTCAAATTAAATGCCTATCAAATGAAGATCATCATCATTAAAATATTATATGCACTTTATTTTTCTTTTTCTTTTTCCTTCTCTTCTTCTTCTTCTTTTTATCTTCTACAGATTATAAACCTTTCATCGCGTTTGAACCTTCTGGCTCGTTTATTTATTTTTTTTTTCTTTCATTTGTTTTTATTTCTTGGCATTTTCATATAATTTTTTGGTTTTTTTCCTTTTTTAATTTTTATATGAATGAAAAAACAAAAAAAAAAAAATTAAAATAAAAAATAATTTGTGAGCAATTAAAATATTGTCTAAAAATTACTGACTGCAATAATTTATTTACTTTATACTTTTTTTTCTATTTGAAAAATGTTGATATGAGAAAATCCTTAAAATACATGAAATAAAAAATTGTTGAAAATTTTGAAGAAAACAACATAAGATATTTAATATTTTTTTAAAAAAGTGCGTAAAGTAAAATATCTTTCAAGATCTTTCAAGATCTTTTACGGAAATGCTTGTGGAATAGGCCAACAAAACTCAACTAATTTTTTTTTTTTTCTATGAATTGAGTATGTATACGTTCCCCACTTGTCTTTTAAAATGTGATTACATTATATTTAAAGTAATTAATGAGGCATAATAAGTAATAATAAAATTATCTTTATTCAAATAAAAAGAAGTTGCGTAAGTTCACGCAAAATAAAAATCCACATTTTATTATTACTATTTTTTTTTATTTATTTATTTTTTTTTTTTGTATATTTAAAAATTATAGAGCACCTAAATGGGTAATATTTTATTTGTTTTTTTTTTATTTGTTTTTTTTTTTGCAAATTTAAAAAATACGCATAATGCAACAATTTTATTTACTCATAATATTTGTATATTTTATGGATAAATTCATTAAATTTATTTTTATTTGTTTGAACATAATATATACATATGCACAGAGAGTGCTTAATTTAATAATGAAACTTGCAAATATAACAATTAAAAATTGTTTTATAATATACATAAAATTTACAAAACAAAAAATAATAATGAAATTAAAAATATGAAACAAAAAAGAATGTGGTTGATCGTAAATAACAAATTAAATTATGCTACATTTTTTGTTAATTTCTTTTTGTTAGTTTTTCTGCATAAAGTTTAAAATTTTTTTTTTAGGGGGAGAAAAACGTATACATCATAAAATATAAAGTAAATAATTTATATAAAATTCGCAACATTACCTTTTATAGCCTTGAGACTGTTATGCTTCAATTCTTAAAATTGCAACCATGTCGTTTATATTGGCATATATACCATTGTTTTTAATTAAATAAAGAATATACACATAATAAATAGTCAGAAAATGTTAAACAAATAGTCAGAAAAAGTTAAACTAGAATTAAATAAAAACTATAAAAAAAAGGAAAGAAGAATACGTATAAGGAAAAAAAAAATCTTTAAATAAAGTAAACATTGTAAATTTATCATTCAATCGTCATTTTATGATCATCATCATCATCGCATTATCATCGTAAGAATATATTAAATGCATGCATATCATTTCATTAGCAAATTCATGTTTTTTTTTTTTCTTTAATTTTTATTTTTATTTTTTTTTTTTAATAAAATTCTCTTTAGTTAGTTAAATCTGATACTGTTGGTAAGTATGAAAATATTTTTAAATTGTGCAAAAATACAGTGTGAACACCAGTTTGAACACAATTGGGGTGAAGATGAATAACGAAATTCGTCGACGAATTTTAAAGAACACAATACCAGTGAATAGTGAACTTTCGGGTTATGAATTCATATTGATGATGTTTACACGATGAGACACGATTTTTGTTCACAAAAAAAATAAGAATTCGACTTAATTTGATGAACGAATGGAGAATGAAAAAAAATTCGTTGTCATCGATGGTCGTAAGTATAGGCAACTACAAGAGAAAAAATACATATTTTAAATTTTTTAGAAGACAAATTTCATGTCGTTTGCACCAATTGTGTTTACACTTTATCTACAGCTCATACCTATACAAAATAAAAATCTTAGTAGAATTTAAATATGTCCTATAATGACATATGCACAGCTTGACATTACGTGAACACGTTAATATGCTAACATGGTACAAAAGAAAATTAACTACATACAGTACATAATATGAATAAACATTATTTAAAGCACTTTTTATATAATAACAGATAATTATAATTTTTATACATTTATTTGTTTTGTTTTTGCTGCTACATATATTAAACATTCAATAGAAAAAATAACAAGTTTTTATGTAAATTCCGCATACCAAAATATTAACAATATTAAACCATTTTTTTTTTCTTTTCTTTTTTTTTATTAATGAAATACTTTTATTTTAACGAATACAAGAATAATTCAAGACAATTATTTCGTTTTTAATAGAAAATATGCAAAAATAATATTACAATTCATATATATTGTAATTATTGTGAATGTAATAGTAGAATTTATTACGTCTATGCTCAATGTTACGTATGTACATAATTAAGCAAAAAATGCATTTTTTTTGTTTTTACATTTAATGATAATAACAATGAAATAATACATAATTAACTTTAAAATAATAACAATTGTACAAATAGAAATTGAAAAAAATGCAAACAAAATAAGAGATACCATATATGAATGCAAAAAAAAAAAAAATAACAACAATATAGGGTAAAAGAGAAAAAATCCTGTAAAGGAGAAAAGAAAAAAAAAACAATTACACTCTGATTTATTGATAGTATAATAACACTGTTGAAAAAATTTGTTTTTGTTATTTATTAAACGCTTTTAATATCATTTACACTATTTTTTTGTTTAGTTATGGATACATCATCATTATGAATGCAAATTAGAATGAAGACCATGTTACAAATTACCTTATTCTCACCTAATATAAAATTAGCTAAAGGAAAACAAAGCAAAGCAAAAAAAACCTTTCAAATAAAAAATTTACAAAAATAAAAAATATGTGCATAAATATATTGTACGTAAACAAATAAAGAAAATTTATAAAGAATCCCGTCTTATATATGTGTGTGTATGTATGTACGAGTTTATAAAATTTCACACTAAGCGCATTTCTTTTTAATAAAAAGCAAAAACTGCATTCAAAAGAAAAAATAGAAAAAATTTTAAATTATTGTACTTAGTCACGCAAATTTTCATCGTACATTTAATAACTATCATATAAAGAATAATTTGAATGAATTAAGGTTTTTTTGTGTTTTTATTTTTTGTAGAGAGTTTTTCAAGTAAAGAATATCATAAAGAAAAACAGATGTGTGATATACATACCATTAAATGCTATATGTGTTTTATAATCATAAACGCAGATGAGTAAAACTAAGAATTACAAATAAAAGAAAAATTACAATTTAAAAATTTTTTATTTAAGAAAATGTTAAAAAATTTCATACAAAAGAAAATTAAGAAAAAAAAAAGTCAAAGTCAAATTAAGTCACAATTATGTAATAAAGTGATATAAAAAGTGCGAATCAATCAAATTAAATTCATCAAAAATATTCAATCAAAAATTATCATGTATATCCATAACGTTAGGAAAAAAAAAAAAACAAAATCAACGAATCGATAATGTCGAAAGAATAATAGAAAGAGAAAATTTGAAATAACAATAACATTGGTTCAGACATTGAACTCAATAAAAATATAAATAAAAGTTCAATAGAATATTGTTTTATATGGTATATTTTTCTTCTACACATACATATGTGCACATATCTATACTCACACGCATGTACACGTATAATTATTGCATCCGTATATATAGTACACTAGAAAAAAGAATGAAAAAAAAACATCTGCCATTTTCATGCATGAATTTTTTTATATGTATATGCAATTCTGTATGCATTCTGTTAATACATTTTTTTTTTTTTAATGGAACGGTGTCCTTTTCAAATTTCATTTATATTTGCTTTGAACCTTTAATACTACATGATACTACGTACATAGGTATGATAAATGCTGATAAAAGTAAAAGTCCTTTTTTAACAAAAATTTCAAAACATTTCATTATGGTACTAATAATAATCATTGAAGATTGATTGAACACACACCTACAAAAAATATTTAAAAAAAAAAAAAACAATACGTGTAAATTCTAGAGATTTGTATGTGTTCTTACATATGTGCATGTATCAAATAAATCACAGGTAAATCTTATGAAAAAATAAAAAAAAAATCGTACATAATGATTTCGTTCTTTTAGGTCTGTTTTGTAAATTATTTCACTTTTTTTTTCTATATTTAATATCTTTAGAATTACGAATACATGAAATTGATTTTTTCATGTGCATACATTAAAGTGTACATGAGAATACCGATTTTATTAAATAACAAGAAAAGGATCAATTTTTCATTTTTATTTATTTATTTATTTTTTTTTAAATATTTTTTGCTTTTCGTGAATTTTTATTGTCAGGTTGATATATTGTGCAAAGTTTTTTGCTTGCTTGAATTTACGTAAAAAGGTATGAAAATAAATACATATGTACATATAAAACATGCATACATTTGTGCATGTGTAAATGCAATTCTTGTTACTATAAGTTTGTATATACATTAAAAATAAAATTTATGACACAGGTTTGTTCCCACACCCTCACCACATCTGCTTAGATTTTCATTTTTTATTTTATTTTATTTTTTTTCTTAAATGACATTTGAATTATTTATTATTTTATACAAAAATGGATAAAATATATTTCAAATGTTAACGAAATGAAATTTTGCAAATATTACTGCATATAAAGATAATTACACCTACATATTGAGAAATGATTTCACAAAAAGTGTGTCATCTAAATTATATTCATATACAAAAATCTGAACGTCAAAGAAAACTCTTGTATATTCTGTACTCTGTACACTAATTATGTATATACATTTAAGGCTTTGTTCTAATTAACATATTATGCCACTGTCTATTCATAGTCAAAAAATTTATCTGGTTTTGTACAAAAATTTTAAGATTGGTAATATTGCTCCTAGAACACTTCATATTATTTAATCAGAAATTATGGGAAAAGTAAATAGCTCTAACTGCTAATAATTAGTATACAGAGTATAAATTTTTGTAAAATAAATTTTCTATGAATAAATTATAAATTTTCATAAATTTTCCAAATAATTTATTCTGAAATTTTTTGTTTAGTTATTAAAATATAAGAAATTATCTTAAAGATTCAGACCTGTAATCTAAAATTCTTTATTTATTTATTTATTTTTTTTTCTAAATTTATTTCTCATCATCACCAAAATAAAATTTCATGAATGATAAGTATTACAGGATATTGAATAATTTAATCACCTGCAATATTTTAAAAAGATGGAAAAATATTCATTCATTTTTATATAACATCATATAACATGGGAAAATAGACACAAAAATATGAATTGACGAAAATCACCTTAAATTTGAACAATTACTCAGTATAGACAGGTAGAAGTACATATTACAATTTTTTCTTTTCTTATTTTGTTTGTTTTCTTGAAAAAAAATCTGCCTTGCAAATGTATTCAAAAATACTTTCCTTTTTTCTTATTCAATTTTATTGTAATGAAAAGATTGATTTTTTCTTTCAATACATTTTCAAATTTAAATTGTTTTTTTTTTTTTTTTTTGTATTCACATTACTTTCACTTGTTTTCGTTTAAACCCATGACTATAGGCATACATATGATTATCCTTTACACAATTGAAAAAAAGGAAGATCCAAAAAAAAAAAAAACGTGGGAATATCAACATAAAATTCTTATTTTAAGAAAATTTTTATATTGCTTTCATCTTTTTAAATGTAAAATTTGAAAAAAGAAATTTTTCTCTGCACTTAAAAATAAAAGCAAAAATATTGTATTATGAAATAAAATTCAAACATAAAAAGTTCATAATGTAAAAATCATAAATGCAATAAAAAAATTATTATTAAATCAAGGAAGACAAAAAAAAATTATTTTAAAGAGAAAAAAAAAATTTTTTTTTTCTATGTAATGGATATATGACCGAATTTTACATGATTTGATTGATTGGTCAAAAGAAAATTACTCAATAAAAAAAACAAAGTGTACGAATGAACAAATTTAAAAATAAATGGATATCCTTGATATTATAATAAAATATTATTACAAATCAAAGTGTTCATGTTACGTTCCTACAAATATTTAATGTACTTTATAGTCAAATTATTTTCTCAATAAAATAACCTGTGTATAACTTTTTCATATATATGTATGTACGTAAAAAGGAAAAATCCATACACACTTTAATGTAAATATGTAATATGTTTGTATACGTGCGTCAAAAGGGAAAATAAAACCTTTACATATCTTTGTTTAATTTTATATAATAACATATGAATAAGTAGATTCTGACATTTTATTCAATTGCGGGGGTTTTTCAATTTTATGTACGCTTTCACTTTAATTCTCTTATGATCCTTTTCTTTGTACACATATTTTCATTTTACATTGAAAATTGAAAGTGAAATTAAAATAGACGCCAGCATTTTTATATTTACGTATGTATGTACGTACACATGTATAATTCAAAAAAAATAAAAATAAAAAATTAAAAAAATAAAAAGAAAACAATAGCCAAAAGAAAATTAAATTTTGATTGATATTCCAATATTTGTATAAAAAATTAATTTTGATTGTTTCATAAATATTTGACATGCACCGGAAATTTGAAAGTTATTATATATATGAATATGTATGGCTTGTAATAGAATTATTTGATATGTACACGTAAGGAATACAATTCTCCTTGAATGTACGTGAATGTACATACGTACATTTCATTTATACAATAAATTTATATTATATTGAATATGGTAAAGGTCTAAAGGGTTATGCGTAGGAGTTTGATTTGTGTCATTAAATTGAGAAAAAAGGAAAAAAAAAATGAAGACGAAAATATTTAATTCAATTTTCATACGAGAAATTGTTAGAATATCCTTTCATTATTGAAACCCTGAAATAGGATAAAATTTTCTAATTATCTTATTACATATTTAGAAATGATAAAAGAAATTCTTATAAATCCAATAAGAAACATTACCAGAAATACAAGAAAATTTAAGCAAATAATAAAACCTCATAGATTTCTTAAAGATTTAAACCATGATCATTTCGTAAATTCCAAACATCTAGATCTTTACCAGATCCTTCAACAGTTTTATGGGCATAAATTTTTAATAAGGATATAAACCAAATTTACGCATTTGTGAATGAAGAGAAATGCAGGTTTTTAAGATGTTTAAATGATTTAAAAAATTTTTTACAAACATTAAATACAAACTACATTAATTTTTTTTTTTTTGTTTAATTTCTTAATTCAAAAATAAAACTAAATTACATGAAATTTATGTTTTTTATCGATAATCAAATAAAATAAAAATAAAATGTTTGTTACAAAAAATTAATGTGCCGTTAAAAAATTACATATTTTTTACGCGTACATAAGTATTCAGTATTCATAAAATAATGATAAATAATTAAAATTTAATTTCCTAATATAATCATAGCACTTGTAATAAAGTGTACACATACACGTGCATTCAATCAAAAATATTTAAAAAATTCATGTATAATCGGTGATATCATGAATAAAAAATTTTGAATTTATTATTTTTGTTTTTTTTTTTTTTTTTTTGGATTATAGCATGGAAACAAACAAAATAAAACAAAAAAAATTTTCTTTTGCTTTATTTTCTGATTAAATTTATTAATTTAAATGTATACATTTTTTTTTTATCTGCTCTTCTTCTTTTTCTTCCTTTGGAAAATTAATAAAGTGTGAGACGATTAAAAACACAGAAAAAAAAATTCAGCAAAAAAAAAATTTATTTAAATTTCATAATTAAATGTACAATAAAGCGCCTTGTAACTACAATCCAATTAATGAATTACCCAAAAATAAAAAATTACTTCAAGAAAGAAAAAAAAGGAAATAAAATAAGAAACCAACAGCAACAGAGAGTTTCTTAACCAACAGACAGTAAACCAAAATGAGAATTATTTATTCGTTATAATTATTATTATGATTATGAAAATGAAGTGTAATACTAGGAATAAATTTGACATTAATTGGATGATGATGGTGGATATGATAATAAAAGTACACAGTAAAAGTAAGACCATAGAAGAAAAAAAAAATTAAATAATAATAATTAAATTAAAATATTCAAAATTAACATACACCTAAATAACTTACACTTTAAGTGATATTCGCGTATAATTACTCTAATTATCACTTAAATTGAAATTTTTCATCAAAAAATTTAATGTTTATATGAAAATTACTATATTATATCTCTTCATCTATGTATCTTATATGTACATATATTAATCAAATATCTATGTACTTATTATTTTTCTTTTTTTTCTTTAGTTTTTTTTTTTTTTTTTTTTTTTTTTTGTTTGCTCTTTAAGAATTTATATTCTGGATCGTAAGGTGTATATTTTAATTAATATGGAAATTAACCTGAATTTTTGTTTTATAAATTCGTTATTTATTATTTTCATAATAATATGTAAGGTGGTTTTTTTATTTTTTTTTTTGAGTGAGTATGAAATATAAATATCTAATTAATTTATTTATTTAAGCGCCTCTAATTTAATGTTTCATGTCAGTAAATCACTTTTTTTTTTTACATAAAATTGTTATGTTATAAAATATTTAATGTTGGTACAATGAAATGTATTAAAAATTTATGATGTGTGTTGATTTAATTTGTAATACATTGTGTATAAAAGTATATACTATTTAATGTGTAATATTTAACACTTGCATCTTATAATTTCATCACTTAATAAATTTTGTAAGAGAAAAAAAAAATGTTTTTTTTTTTTTTTTTTTAAATTAATTTTTTATTAACGGATACATTTGAATAATTAGTAAAGGTGAAAAAAAATGAAAATAAGAAAATTAAGTTATTGAAGCAATTTTTGTATAATAATAATAATTATACACTTACATATGAATGACTTTTTAATATCTACACGTACGCATGTACATACATATGTAGTTACAAATTTTATCACTAAATTATCATATAAAGTAATAATACATATTTTTAATGATTATGCAATTACCTACATGATCTGAATGATTTTAAAAATTTTCTTACAATTTTTTTCATGCATTATAATTATGAATATTATTAAGTCATTTAAATTATTTTCATTATAGGGAATACACGTTGACCCTTTATTTGATAAGGATTAAAAGTCAAAAATACGTAATAACTGAAATACCTTGCATATAATAACCTTGCATATGAATGCTCTGGGAATGTTTTAATTGTTTTTTTTTTATTTTTCAGATTCGTTTCATAAATTTTATTTTCCCAACATTTGAATATTCAAATAAACTAACAAAAACGTTTGGTTTTTTTTTTACTTCCATTTAAACAGTATAGATACATCACAAAACGTTGAATTTTTTCAACTATATTCTCATCATCCTTTTTTTTCTTCTTTCCATCCATCATAATTAATATTTATTCATTTTTTTTTTTATATCTGGGCTTTTTTTAACATGTTCAATATAGCTTCCTCCCGTGTGTATGAATTTTCGCTTCACTCCATTCTTAATCAAATTTACACAATAAATAAAAAAAGAATATCAGAAAAATACGTACATAGGAAAGAAAAATTAATTAATGATCTGTGCAGGTGATCTAACACCTCTTTCGCGATCATGATGTTTTATTTTCATCTTATACATGCATGTTTGTACGTATGTATGAATAACTTATATACATATAATTTCTTTTGTGGCATGTATTGTATAGAAATTCATATGTACATACGTACATATATATCAGAACATATACGTACATACATTCATAAAAATGTTTCTAACTTATTGAAAATTGGGATACCACATGGATTATGAGATTTAATTTACATACATACATAAATGTGTGTCAGAACAATATGTATTCTAAAATGTGTATGTGTGCACATTCATACATATTTGTAGGTCTCAAACGTGTAAACTTTTTGTTTATTTCGATTGAGACTTTATTTTCGTATTTTTGTTATAGTTTTTAATTTTGCTATCCTGTGCATCAAATCAAGTGCCAATAATCGGTTTTTTTTTCTTTTCTTATTATTTATAATTTTCACGACATAAAAATATTTGAATACAATTACACCATCAATTTGTATTTTTTCATTAGGTGAATTTGAAACATTTTGTTTTTAGTTTCAAATTCTAAATTCTACACCCCTGTCTAGCATATAATACAGGAAAACCTCGTATGCATTTCTACTTCAATTGAAATTTATTCTCTATATTTTGTTGATAATTTAATAATAAAAAATTACCAAAAACAAAAAAAAAAACATAAAAATAAAAAATAAATATTAAAATATCACAGGTAATGAAGATCAATCCAGGTCATTTTGTAAATCCAGGAAATATTCGAAAATACTTAAAGTTCATATTTATCTACAAAAAAATTAAAGTACATATAACACGCAAATAACATTAATGGATATCAAAATTTCATTCATAAAATATGAAATAACTTCAATGGTTCACTACTTTCATTAATGTTATTGAAGTGATAAAATGCAGTGATAAAAACAAAAAAAATATATTATCAAAAAAAAAAAAAAAATGAAGGAATTCCGTTAGATATTTTTATGATTCTAATATATGCCATATATAAGTGGAAAACAAAAAGACGACAACAAGATAATTTAAAGTTTTCAATTTTTGTTTTTTTTTTTTTTATTTCCAAATGTATGAATTTTATATTCGACAATTTGATACCAGTTTTAATAGCACTATCTATATACGTTTCATTTATCGCGTGTTATTTGAAAAATTCCAAGAAAAATAAAAGAGAAATTTTCATTCTCTCAATTATCATTATTGTTATTATTATTATTATTATTATTATCATTGTATTCTTTTTTGTTTATTATGAAATTTTCACATATGTATGTAGATATATGTATGTTATACTATGTACACATGTGCATGGTGTGTAAACCATGCTGCTAATCAACCTATGTACATGTAAAAGCCATAGTTTATATTTTTACGTTTTTTTTTTATAATGTATTAATGAACTTTAAATTTATGAATGCAATTTAAAAAATGAAATATAAAAGAAAAATAAAAAAAAACAATTTTCTTGTATTTGAAGAAATACTCAAGTTTAAAAAAAAAAAAAAAAGAAGAAAAAAAGAAAAAGAAGAAAGATAATAATTTGAAATAATTTGCGTGACAATTTCATAGTTTTCCGGTTCAACAGAATTAATGATACTGATTGATTCAATGTCAATGATGGCGATGGCGATGATGATGATGATAATTCTTTTGATAATAATGATAATTATTATTTCGAAGAGTATCATATACAAATTTTTTGGTAAAATAAATGAAAAACATAAACAATTATTTAAAAAAATAAAATAAAATAAAAAAGTAGCACGAGTCATTTGTATCTTAAAAAGTAACTGATCTAAATTACTCAAAGTGAAATGGATTGAAATTTAACTATTTATGTACTAGAAAAGATACTTAAAAATAGCTTTTTGGTTTGAATGAAAATTTTTTAGAAGGATGCCAAAAGCAATTTAATACTTTTTTTTTCGTTTTTTTGTTTTTTTAAAATTTAAAAGTAATTTATAAAATTCCAAAATTTTCGAAAAATTAAATTACATGCATAAATACAATAGAAAGAATATCTCTTTTTTTTTTTTAAATAACATTTCATTCAACTTAAGATAAATTACTTTTTAATGCATATAAAATATGAGTGCATTTGTTTATGTTTACATTGTTTGGATACGCACGAAACGCAAGTTGCTTCTAATAATAACATCTGTGACATAATTAAATGAAAAGAATTTTTTTTTTTTTTTTTCATAATTTTTACTGTTGTCTTCATTATTATCTACGGATATTTAAAAATTATTTTCATTTTTTATTTCTTGGTTTTGAGCAGTATTTAAGGTTTTTTTTTAATTGTATGCATATACGTTCAATGCACAAAGTTAAAAATGAAATCTAAATATCTAATTAAGTCGTCATACATCTAACCATGAATATTAATTTAATTTTGTTATTTTTTCCTTCTTGATGTTTACGCTATAAAAAGTCTCTTCTTTAGTTATTATTATTTCTACACGAAAATATACTTATAAATACATACGTACATGCCTATATGCAATTATACATAAATCAAAATGTGCACCATCATTGTATTCCGTTTAGTCCATGCACTAAACTTGTAACTTTGTCATTTGGTACACTTTACTTAATATTTAATATCCATAAAATTAAAATACAACAAGTATGTAAATATCTTTAAAGTTATCATAATTTAACAACAATACATGGTAGCATTCATAAAAAAGAGAATAATAAATGGTCATTCAAAACAATATACATCAATATCAGTAAATACACCTGAAAAAGAATATATACCGGTTTTAATTACCAATATCTGTTTGTTGGAATTATTTTGTTATTTTTTTATTTTTTAAAATAATAATGCTGCCGCCACTCATACATAAGATTTTTATGCGCCTCACATACATACATACACACTTATATACATATTGCATTGTATACCTTTTGATAATTCTTCAGCTTACCATTTATTTTTTTGCTGTTGGTGGAATCTTAAAATTCCACCATGTGGACATGAAAAAAAAAATTGTTTATGCATGCAAACATTTGTAAACACAAAATTTATATACAGATATACACATATCTACACACAAATATAATAGTAGGAGGGTAAAATGAAAACAATATAACTTGACTTGCTAGGATTAACATGTAATTAAAAGTCTGAATGCACTAATTAGCCTTCGTTCAAAAGATATAACAAAATAAAAACCTTGAAAATCATGATTTTTACCTTTACGATTTTGAATTCCTTTTTTTTTTTTGTTCAAACTTATGTACGTTTGCTTAACCATTATTATAATAGAATTACGTATAGTACATACGTACATGTGTGTACGTATGTGTAAGCATTTATTTTATGAATGTGAGTATGTATGTATGTGCTCATTGATTTCATTATTTGCTGCTCATTCTCAATTTTTTATTTCATTTCATTGAGTGAAAAAAAAAATATATTACAACGTCCATCATTTTTATAGATTAGTTATTCAATTTAAATATCCATAAAACTTACGTAGATAATTTAAATATTTAATCTATAATATATACCTAAC
Organism: Anthrax anthrax; assembly: GCA_963971155.1. NCBI lineage: Eukaryota > Metazoa > Arthropoda > Insecta > Diptera > Bombyliidae > Anthrax > Anthrax anthrax. The sequence goes on from OZ020119.1 coordinate 29,827,841, forward strand.
ATTATTTGAAACGCACGAGAGAAAAAACGAATATTCAAATGAAAAATATTAATTTCAGTTTATATTGCAAAAGAAATGTTACACCAGTTACATCTTATTAAAAAAAAGAAAAGAAAAAAAAAAAATTCTTATTTATATGCGAAACAGTTAACATTTCTATTTATTAATGGTATAAATTTTTTTTTGCAATTGCATTCACCATAATTATATGTACATACATATGTATGTCTGCTTGCTAGTCTACCTATTTGTCCATTTTATCAAACGTATAAAACGGTACCTACATGTTTAACATTTTTTTCTTTTGACGAAAATTAATTTTAAATGAGAATCCCAAGATGAATATTCTAATAAGTATCTATAAAAGAGCCGTATTTTGCGTATATGTGTATGCCTATTTTCAATATATTTTTATATTTAATATAAATAACATTTAATCTATACTTAAATATGTACATACATACATTGTGAATTGTGATTACCTATCAAAATAACATCAAAAAGGTTTAACTCGATCAAATATGCATAAAACTATTTTCCTTCTTTTTTTTTTTTTTTTTTTTAAATACTGAAATAAGACTTTCCTTTTATGTTTATATACCTATAAATGTTTCTTAATACATTTAAAATACCAATGGTCTGTAATATATCTACAATGTATTTTATTATATTTAGATCTGTGTATGTATGTATGTATATTTTTTTTTTTATACGGAATAAAACTGTGTGATCATCCAAAAACGTCTACACCTCAAATGTTAATCTTAATAAAACCAAGGAAGGAAATTTAGACTTTCAAGTTATGTATTTTATTCTTCTTTTTTTTTAAAGAAATACATTTTTTTAATATTTTTTTCTTAACTTTTTATACCCTCTACATTATCATCGTTCATTATCATCATCATCATCGTCTTGGTCTTTTTACAGTATACACTGAAGATATATTATTGCTATTGTACAGGTACACTACTTGCTAGTGTACATGAGATACTCGAGTTACTTCTTTTCAGATCGTCGTTATACAAGGTGTTATAAATGTAGGGGCAACTATAAATAAAAGAATGGGATATTTTTTTTGCAATTTTGCGAACAGTGAATTTATCAGAAAAATTTTAGAATGAATTGATGATCATATACACAAACAAATGTCTACCCTGTATCTTCACCTGTTTTTGCCGTTTCTTTTACACGAAAAATATAAGAAAATATGGGGAGAAAAAAATTGAACAAAAAAAAGCTAATTCATTTTGCTTTACTTGAATTATCGTTTTCTTCCTCATATTTTTCTTGGACTTGTTTCACAGACAGCTTATGGCAAGGTCATGGGAGATTCTCAGCTTTTGTATTTGTTTTGTATACATACAAAAGTGTTATACATAACTATATAAAGAATATTTATAATAATCGTGCGTATACGTTATAATTATAATAATAATAATCATCATCGTCATTACCATTATCACATGCGGTGTTGTATTGTATGTACACATTTATGCATATGTGTATGACGGTGTTTATTTGGTAGTTGGTATAAATATATGTTTAGATACAAAGATTAAAAAAATGTTAAATTTCGATCTATATATGTACATATTTCACCTTGCAAATTTAAACGTGGATTTTGCTAATTTTATTATAAGTTTTAATAATTACATTTTTAACTTGATCAAAATTCTAAAATATGTAGTAAATTTCAATTATCAGTTCCAATAAAATAAATTATATTCGTATTTTTTGCATCTTATGCGTTTCGTTTCTTCGTTGACAAAATAAAAATATTTATCTTGTACACATTCACTAATGAAATGATGACTTTTGCTTTCAGAACAATAATGCAGCTTCATAAATTGGCTTATTGCACTAATTATCTTCATTTCAAGCGTCTTCAGAACATAATTATACATATGAGCATTCACTCATCAAAATCGTCTTATAATTAATTTGAATCTCATTGTTCAAATTTTTTCCATTTTTTTTTTTTTTTTTTTTTTTGAATTGACTATTTATAAAGTTCGACATTTTTTGTACTAATGTTAAGCACAAATTTTAAATCAAATTCCTGGAGTGCAATATTTTTCTGCTATATGTGAACAACAATACGAAAAAGTTTGAAGTCGTTTTAATTTTTTGTTTTTAGTGTTCTAGAACATAATGAAGTTTTTTTTTTTTTTTTTGTAAAAAACTGATACATTTATATCACCGTCATCATCATCATGGTCCACATCATTTTTCTTTTACAATGTACATCAATGTTCACAATGCAAATTATTCATAAAGGTAAAATGCCTTTAGGGCGGAGCTTCCGAATTGAGGATCATGTTATAAGATAAAATAAAAGTTCATTTAATAAAAAATATAATATGAGGAATTTAAAATAAAAATGAATGGATTAAATCATGCTAAAATATACAAAGAACAACTCCCAACTATGTGTTCTTTCAAAATTACATACATATGTATATTTCAAGAATTTGATATGAGTAACATACGAACAAAAGTATGAGCAGTACTACAAAACATCAAACAAAAATATTTAAACAATATGCATTTTCACATGTAAATAAAAACGACGACGTTCTCTTCATACAATGATCGAAGTCAAAATAAGATGATGATGATCATCATCTTCATCATTGTTGTGATAGTTGGGCAGCAATATTACATACATATATGTTTGTACATATAATGTATATGTACATTGAAGAGAAACCACTTTTTGACATAAGAAAACATCCTTAGAAAAACAAAATAACGTAAGTCAAATATGAAGTTATGCTTTTTATTTTAGATTAAAATGATATGCCATAGCTCAATGGATGAATAATATTATGGGAAAAACAACTTAAACGTACTATAATATTACCATTATTTTGCATGCCATTTACTTATGCATCGAATATGAAGAATCAATGCAATTTACCAAAAACACTACAAGTATTATATGATATGTGTAATGAATATAAGATGCACTACTACTGCAATCTAGTAGATTGCGAATTATATGTATGTACATTCATACATGTAATATATGCAAGTATTTTAAAACTGCAAAAATAAATGTTCAATCATTTTGACTTCATATATCGTACAAGAAAAAGCTTATGAATAGACTGCAAAGGAAAATAAGAAAAAAGATCAACTTAAAAATATGTATATTGTAAGACAGGTAACAATGTAACGATCTTGCACTGTACAACATTGATCGGATTTACCTTACCAATTGGGGCCAAATGGATGAATATAACTGCAACAGTATCCGCTACATATGTACATTCGTACATACATACATAAAAAAATAATCTGCATGAGATCTGTATGAGATGATTATTTATTAAGAGGCACGGACTGAATAGACGCCCCAAATGGTCATCTTTTAGTATACACGATGCGGATGGATCAATTTGGAAAAAGATCACAAACCTGCATATTATCATCGACGATTTATGACGTGAATTTGCTTTATTCACATTTTAGATGTTGTATAATACATCTTTTATCAATGTATATAGCTAATTTACGGATACACTCATACGTACTTGTACATTATAAAGATTGAGTCGCTTTAGCGCGTTGATGAATATTATACCCAGGTTATTTCACATATTTTGTTGTACCACACATTTAATTTGCATGTTGTATTGGATACATTTTGGATATATGTAATACAAAGGGATGAGATGAGATTAACTTGCTTATGCTCCGTAGATGCAGATGAATGTAATTTTATTAAAATAAAAACAAAAAAAAAAAAGGCAACGAGTAACAAAATAAGATAGGTACATAAATGCGTATGCAAAAGGTTGCAGGAAAGGTTAATCGAAATATGCATACACACATATAAGTGTATATTTACATATATAAAAGATAATGCATACACATTTTAAGTTAAGATTCATTCAAAATTCTTGAGAATTTGTTATATCGGTCATTAAAGGAATTGTGAACTTCCTCCGTCAGAAAAGATAATTTGAGTGAAACATTTTATTTAGAAATTGATAAAAATGATGAAAATATAAAATAATATTATAGGTTGTACGGAAAGGTTTTAGACTATCAATGAGAATTAAATTTATTGAAAAAAAAAAAAAAAAAAATGAAACAAGAATATGCATAATTATAAAAACACATGTATATTAAAATCAGGATTTTTGCCAGACGGTTGAAGATATTTTTGAACATTTGGTTTGTCTGAGATTAAAATCCTTGAGAAATTTGTTTTAGGTTATTTATCCAAAAGACTTATTAATAAAATTTTCTAAGATAATTATAGAGAAACACAAAAAATAATATACGAGCCTCCGTTCATTTAGTTTCGATGTCAGTTACGGTAAGAAATTGAGAAATCTAATAAAATAATACTTGATGGTACTTAATAATATTTTTTATAATAATTTTCATAATAAAATTAAATTATATATTCTTTTTTTTTTTTTTTTTGTAAAGCACTCCATCATATTGGATCATCATATTGTACAACCAATATTTAAATTCTTTTTTAGTATTATTATTTTTATTTTCATTTTTAAAAAAACCAATTAAAAATTTTGAATATATGAATTCACGCAAAACATGGTTTTTAATAATAAATAATTGAACGATTTATCACTTATTTTATATTATCATGTATACACGGTATACATACATATATCCGTATATGAATTAAATCCTTATAAGTGAACCTACATATATAATCGAAATAAATTAAATGCGTTATTTTGCATATGCAAATTTATCATGAACATTTGCACATGATCATTTTATATCATCAAATAAGGTATATATGTATGGATATATAGCGAGATGATCATTTTCTTTACACGTATACACTATTTTGTACCCTGAGCTAAATGTTCAAAATATAAAATGCATATGAGAAATTCAAGTACGAATACGTAAAAACGTGTACATTATTATTATATATTCACATTTTCGAATAAATATTATTCGAGTACCCCATGTTGAGAGAAAATGAGATTTTGTTTCGATTTCGTAATGCAATCATATTTTCATGCAAAAAATTCAATTTATTGATTAATTCAGTTTCGTGTCCAGTAAATTTATGTTTGTATTTTTTTTTTTTTTCATTTTTTTTTTTTTTTTGCTTTTTCGTTTCTCTTGATTTTGGTTTCTTTTCTTTTCTTATTTATAAAGAAAATTTCCCATATTTTTATTTTTATTGATTGATTTTATTATAGGTATATGTGTATTTGTTATAAGCTTTTCCAAATTTCTTCTTATGTACAGTTTCATTTCTAAGTGATCCGACTTATTTTGTACAAATGCTAGAGTATGTATGCACAAGTACATCTATTGTGAAATATACAATGTGTTCAGTACTTTTTAAATGTTTATATGTATTTTTTCATTATTTTCTTAGATTAATGTATCAGATATTATGTACATATACAATATACTGTATATGTATAAAGGAAGAAAATTATAAGAAGATAAAGAATAAAGAATTAAATACAATGAAAAATTGGAATCAAAATAAAACAAAATTAAATGCTAAAAATTCAAATATTTTACCACTTGTTGTAATCCATACATATGTAAGTATGTAATCTACAGTCTACATATACACTCAATTTTCAACCAAGTTATATCCTTATCTTCAACGCTTTTTTAAGACAATTGATTGACTACAACAAAACAGGGTGATTGTAATATTTTGATTTTATGAATGTACATATATACTTATATACTTACATGTTAGCATACAATTCAATATAACTACCTTTATATTTTATTTATTTATTTATTTCGATATTATTATTCTGTATTACGTATATTAATACATATTATTCTTTATAATGTTATGTACATACGTTTGTTTCTTAAGTTGATTCTTTTATAATATAAAGAACCAGTAATAAGCTATCATAAAAAATTCGTTGCGGTATGATCAAAAAAACGATATTTATTGTATGCGGAAAAGTAGTCGTATATATGTATACGACAATTACATATTCACTAAAGATCAATTCGAATTTTATTTTACAAAAAAAACAATTTTTTTTTTTAGTACAGTATTTGCTTTAACTTGGTTTTTTGTTGTCATTTTTAGTACTATTGTATGTCTGCCATTTTAGAATATTCCAACTTTTTTCCACTGATTTTTGATGTTGTTTTTTTCTTGAGATGAATTCATTTTCATAACAAAATTGCATACAATTTTTGTTTTTGTAGGAATTCGAAATATATTTAATGTATTATTAATAATAAAAGGCAAAAATGATTTTTGAACGAAATATGACAAAAGAATTTGACTTTAAATTTTTGAACTAAATTGAAATTCTATACAAATTACTAAATCGAATTTAAATTTCAGATTTAAAAAAAAAAAAAGAATTAATTTACATTTTAGATTTATAAGAGAACAAACTTGTTTACACAAAAAAAAAATTTATGTGAATAAAATGAATCTTAAAAATGGTTAAAAAGTTTTAAATTCAATTTGAAAAGATTAAAGTTCAAAATTTAGTAATTAATTATAAATTAAGTATTAATATGCATTAAGATATGTGAACGTAATACTCGTATATACAAAATTTTATTATAATTATTATAAAATGATCTGATATCTCTGAACATAATATTTAAATTGAAGAAAAACATAGATTTTCTCATTTGTATCTGAGTATATAGTAAGTATATAACTATCGCATTTGTACATAATAATTTACATTATTACACGTTTTGGTACCTAGAGGCAAAATGTCACTTGTAATTTTTTTTGTTTTGTTATTTTTTTTTTAAATTTCAAAATACTTAAGTACTAATTACCAATATACAATTTTTTGTTTTTTTTTTTTTGCAGAATTTACTCCTATATAGAAAAAAACCCACATAATTTTAAATTTGATACATACTCAAATTTGAATACAAAAAAAAGGGGAATCTTTTAAGGAATAAAAATAATAATTAGAAAATTTTTGATAAAAATGACGATGATGAAATGATGACCATCAAAAATATTTTAAATCTCCTTAAAAGGTAAAGAAGAAGCCTTATTTTCTGTTTATTTTTGTTCATTTATTTGTTAATCTATTTTATTTTTTTTTTTTACTTTAACCTTGAATACATTCTAAAAACCACAATTGAATAGATATTCACTTGGTCCCGTATATCAATCTTATGAGGTAATTTCTTCTTTTCTTTATTCAAAATTAAGTTTGTATTCAAATTAAAAAAAAAAACAAAATTTGAAACATGAAAGTAAGAAAAAATCCAATCCATTTAAATAATACATATTGCATTGTATCTATAGACACACATATACATACGTGCATTTAATGTAGATTGAAGAAGTCAAATTAAGTTTTTGTTGCATGCATTATAAATGTAGTTACATTATAAAGGTACATATATAAGTGTACATACATTAAGGTGTTTATTCATTTGTACCTGTTTTTACTCTCCGCCATCCGCCGATAATTACATGTCAATTAGATTTTTTTTTTTTTTGTTAACATCAGGAAATATTTGTATAATATAGTTGAAAGATATACATATATATTCTACACACACATAAATATGTATACTGCTGTTTTTATTGTTATTTTCTTAGATTTTTTTTTTTTTTTGTCTTCTTTTAATTCTAAATGCTATACGATGTTTATGAAAGATGTTTTAGATAATTTACATAATGTTCTCTACTGGATTGTTATTATTATTATTTTTTATTTCAATATTTCTTCATTTGATGAGCAAAATAAAAAATTGAAAAAAAAAAAACAATTTTTTTCTTTTGAACATGAAGAAAAAAAAATTAATAATAATAATAATTATAGATGTTTGATGTTTTTAGGTAGAAAAAAAACTGTACATACATATGAATAAAAAACGTTATTAGAATTTGATTTTTAGAATGATTTTCACTTTTTTTTTCTCTTTGAAAATGTTTATATACATATTAGTTTTTTCTTATTCTCAAAAATTTCTTAGAGGGTTTTAATTTTTTTTTTTTTTCATATTCACTTTTTTATTGTGGTTCTTTTTAGCTATATATATATATGCATAAGCTACTTTTTTTTATTGTTATTTTGTTTTGATATTCATGTAGAAAAAAAAAAAAGATGAATTAAGTGAATGATGAATATTGAAAATGATTTATTTTTATGTGAAATTATCAAATATAAAAGATCGTAATTAAAAAGCTTTTAAGAAATAGTACACATGTTTGTGTAAATACACGTATGTATATACATACTTACATATACATAATGTTTATAAGAATGTTAATTTAATTTGTGTTTGGTATACATATGTACATACGTTTGGTTACAGTATAAACATGGAAATAAAAAAAAAAAATAAGTAGATACTTAAGTACGTATGGTAAAATTGTATGTTAGTTCCACATATGCTCGTATACAAATTATTATCTATTCATTCATGTATATTGCATTACAATGTATATATACTACATATTCACTATGCTTAATTACATTTAATCGTTTAAATTGATTTCAAAATTAATCATCATTATCATAAACATTTAAATTATTTTTCTTTTTAAAATACCTAGCATTTTAATTTTTTTTTTTTTTCAAATGTAGGTACATCTAAAATTAAATGCACATTATGTAACTTGATTGAACAGACAAAATTTTACCTATAATTTTATCAAAGTACAAAAATGTTCTATAACTTTTTTTAAAATTAAATAAAATAATTTTTTGTTTTTTTTTTTTTTTAATTTCTTTCAAATTAAATACTTTCACTTACCAGTTTCATCTTTTTTCGATATTGATGGTAATGTTAATTGTGACGATGATGATGATGATGTTGTTGTCGATGATAATAAATCTCTTGTTGGTAAATGCAAATTTAAACTTCCATAAAATTCATTATACATTTGTTGTAATTGTTGTTGTGCTGTTTGTTGATTTAATGCTATTATATGAGGTGGAAATTGCATTGGTTGTATAAAATTTTCTAACATTCTATGAGTTATTATACCACTAGAAGAACTACCACTAATATTATGACTATTACCACCACTAATACCGGTACCACCATCACCATCATTATTAAAAATAAAATTATTACTTTTATCAATATCTTCTCTACGATATTGATCATGCGAAAAACGATGATGATGATGATGATGTTGATGATGATGATGATGATGATTGTCCACTTTTATATCATTTGTTGGGGTTGTAGAACGACGTCCTGATGGTGCAGTATCATCAATTTCATATTTTGTGGACATTGTAAAATCAATAGGTTGTGGTTCCAAATTGAAACTACTTCTGCTTTTAATTGAATTATGATCAAGTAACATTCCGTATGAAACAATGTTCGATGGATTTGCTAACAATAATGGCATAATAAGGAATTTTTATTTTTGTTTTTATATAATCGATTTTGATACAACCGCAATAGTGTTTTTATTTTTTTTTTTTTAATTTAAATGAATCTCACTTTTGTTTTGAGTACATATAGGTGTTAAAAATATAAAATAATTTAAGCAAATTTATTGCACTTTTTTCCATCGTATATATACACATAAAAACTAATTTTTTATATAGACACAAACTTAACAATTCATAGTTTTGTTTGTTTGTTTTTTTTTTTTTTTTGGGATTGTTTTAGATCATTTTATTTTTATTTTTAGACGCTTATTCAAATTCTTATCCGAAATTAAAAATTCTGTAATGAAAATTAATAAAGAATTTATAAAAGAAAATTTGAGATCAAGCATAATTATTTTATTCAGGGTATTTTTTGTGTTTAAATTTAATTGTAAAATAAAACCAGATGATATGAAATAAACTCTATTTAAAGCTTATTGAATTGAATATTGTGTAGGCAAAGATAATAGTTAATACATATATACATGTTATACACATTTATCCTATGTGCTATAAGTTTACATTTTTAATAATATATTTTCTTTTTCAATTCACCTGTCTAAAAATAATTTTCTTTATTTGTGCTGAAAATTTTAAAATAAAAATAATAAACAAATAAAATTTAAAAAAAAAAAAAATAAATAAATAAATAAATAAAATGAAAATTATAATTTTTAGTAGATTTTATTTTCCATATGGACAATTTTAAATGGTTGTTATTATTATAAAATCAATGATAAAAAAATCTTTTAACTTTTTCATATACAAAATATATATAAGATTATAATCAAAATAAGTAAAATTCAACATACATATAAACAGGAAGCACTTTCAAAATTTCAAAATTGTTCATAAAACACATACGTATGTACATTCTCTGATCAAAATGATATGTTTACCAAACACGAAAATTTTATATACTTATATTTACTATATTTTACTACAGTAGCATTATTATTATTGTATTCGATCATGATTGCTATAGGTGTACTAACTTTTTAGTTTATATTTTATAAGGTACTTTATAACTTTTAGATAAATGATTTGATTGGAATCACTAAAGTATCGCCATTAAATTCAAACTGATGCATGACGATAAAAAAAAAATTACTATGCAGTCGTAAATAAAACAACACTATAGTGCTATACAACAACAAAATTATTGAAAAAAGCAAAATATACATTTCAGCCATCCACCCACACATTCTCACTTGTTATGTATATCTAGTACTTATATTGCAATAATAATTGTTGAAATATCATTTAAATCCTTTTGCTGACAGATAAAAAAAAAAATTATTCACACTACAGATATTTATGCTGACAATATATTAGCACCATGGCGTGTGATATGTACATATACATATGTATATGTATGTACATGTATTTATACTTGCCAGTAAGTGTGTATATATTCATACATGTTGAATTCGTATGTCTGATTTTCTGTAGTATTTTATTGTATACAATTGGCAATTTTCGCGGGTGTATGACTATGGGACGAAATATTTTTATATCTTATATGTAAAAAAAGATTTAAAAAAAACCATTTAACACTTTTTAGCTAACTTCTATTAAATCAATTATTTAACTATAGTTATACATATAATCATGTTTATATGTACATACATACATACATACAATTTCACTCTATCTATCTACAGTGCAATATATTTTAAAATTATTGTAGATAATTTTCAACTTCACTTAGCTTTTTTATACATACATACATATGTATGTATGTACATGTAGGTATGAATTTGATTTTGATTGAATTTCATACTCAATATCTGCAATTTTATAATATGTATAAGATATATCATATTATAGAGTATTAAATAATTTTTATAAGTCGATTACCTTAGTTCATATTTTCATAACGTACGAAATAAATGAAAAATTATTTATACGTACATACATACATATATAAAGTTACTACTTTAGGTATGCAATAATAATAACAATAGCTACAATAATACGTAACTTTAACAATTATACTAACAAAAAATACTAGCAATTATAACAATAATAGTGGTACCTATATTCATAAAGGTAACAAAAAAAAAAAACAGTTTTTTGATTCATGAAATGAATTATATGCTTGAAAAATATGAAATTATTATTTTTTTTTTTCTGCTACTTATTACAATCATTGTTTTGATCGATCGATCAGCTAACGATCAAACAATGAAAAATTTTATGTTTTTCATTCACATACATTATAAGTAACTTACTTATGCATGTAAAGCTGCAATCTAACCGATAAAATATGTATAAAAGGCGCACATAATACAAATTATAACTACCGGACATAATCATTTCATTTTTTTTTTCATTTTTAGCTTTTTATACTATCTTTTTTTTTCTTCCTGAAAGATCTTCAATTTTTGTTTTTTTTTTGTTACTCCTTTTTTTTAAGCTTTGGAAAACCCATTTAATTTTTTTTTTGTCTGCATGCGTACATACATAATTCTTTCATAATCAAATTTCTAATTGTTAAGAAAATTGGACGAAAGTGCGTAACAAATCTTTTGAAAAGCTATCAAACAACCATCAAACATACCAAAACCATTATCATCATATACATATAAACTACATATGTATATCCAGAGGACAATTTATTTTAAAAATGATTTCAAATTTAACCGCGAATAATTCTATTCACACCCAAAATGAAATTAAAAAAAAAATAAAATAAAGAATAATAAAATTGAAATTATAATAATAGTAAAAAAAAAAACGAAAATTTAAAATTACTTTTTATCGTTTTTGTTTCATATTTAACTGGTACACAGAGTATATATACAATGTATACACATAAATACCGTCGTCAATTTTTGGTTACTATTTGTACATATGTACATATTATTTCTTTTATTGTAATTTATGTAAAGTGTATGAAGTAACGATAATTAGAATTACGAAACGATAGATAAAGAAAATATATGTATGTACTATGTACATAAGTATGAAGTTATATTTATAAATATACACACAAACATATGTATCTACAGCCTTATACATGTGCATATGTACGTATTTTAGTAATAATTATGTATCAAAAGAGAAAGGAAAATATACATACACACAAAAATAAAAATAATTTAAAACATTCCTTTACAATAGATGCATATTTATCTGATAAAAATGCTGCAGCCTTATTGATTTAATTTTTATAACACACATACCTACATGTAAACATAAATACAATGAAAAGATATAAAAAGAAAACCATTAACACTCAACAGTGGTAATAGAAAACTAATAAAGTTTTTTGATATAAACACAATACAAGCGATTCCAAGGAAAAAAAAATTCATTTTATATTTTAATTTCAAAAGTGTATTCAAAATTGATTTTTGTTGTATCGTCATCATCATCACTATATTATGATCATCAGCATTTTGGACATCAAACACTACTTCTACAGGCTAATACATAGAAATCGCCTGTATTGGTAGATTGTGGGTACAAGGACGTTGTATTAAAAATTTTAATAAAATGAAATTAAGCGGTCTTTTTGACTATTATTTGCATATAGTGATTTAGTCTTTAATTAATTTTACATACACAAACATTGCTGAACATGATGAGTTTAACTTAAATTTTTTTTTTCAAATTCAATAATACAACTTGCTTTTGTTGTTATTTTACCATGTTTTCTTGTATAAAGAGAATTTTTCATATACAATTTCGACTGAAAAAATTGAATATTTTTTGCCTGTCATTTTAATTACGTGAAGGAAAAAATGTTATTTTCTTTTTTGTACTCACACTTACTGTGCGAACGACAGCAATATGTATATAACTATACACAAATGCATATACGTATGTACGTATACATAATATTTGTATTTGTGTTTTGTATACAGAATACACAGCAGCAACATCAATTTTTAATAACAATAAAAAGTAAAAAAAAAAAAAAAATTAGAATTGTACTACCTATTATTATGCTTTAACTAAAAATTTGTTATTGAATTTTATGTATATGTAAATAGGATGATGATACCGTCTCTTACTGGATTGATCCAACAAATCTTAAAAACGTATACAATAATGATTATGATGGTGATCATGATGATGATGATGATGAATACGGAAAATATTTAAACATCAGACAAAAATTACCTTTCACATTATACATATACATAAGATTATGGGAATATTTTAAAAAATTTAAGTCATCATTATAATTTGAATTTTGTACTCGCTTCATATTCTAATTAGGATGTATAATAACCCCTGTTGTGGTTTTAAACTAATGGATTTTCATCAACTTGTTTGAAAGTTATTTTTATTTTATTTTTTTAAATGATTATATTGATTGTATTGCATGACATTTACACCGTATACTGTATATTCAAAAATTATTTTAAAAATAATTTATTTTTGAATGACTTAAAATTCAATTTTTAAAATTTAAAAGAAGAAAATAATTTTTTTTAATTTTCATAAAATGAAAAATTTAATAATATTTCAAATTTAATAATTACAATTTTGTACTTTGCACTGTAATCAAATATTTTATTTAAAATAATCAAAATTTAATAAATTATCAACCTGAGGATCTAAACATTTAAAATATTTAATGTATGGAAACATACGCATTCGTATGTTATGTACTTATATGTAATCTTCGAAATTTCTGGTAAACAGAACGGATGTAAAAAAAAAAAAATGTAAAGTGAAAATGACATAATTAATTTTTAAAAAAAGACGTATGAATAATAATGTATGAAAAAATAAAAGTACTTATGAATTTAATTGTATACGCATAAATTTATCGATATCGTTTTATTTGGAAAAATTTAATACATTTGTACAATATGTGAATAACAGAAAAATAATATAACGATCATATCAGTTTTATGTATATGTACGTACAGGTATAGGTGTCCATTATTTGATTAACACAAATTCCTCATTTAATAATAATCTTTATTTTTAAGTTTAATTTTTTTTTTTTTTTTTTAAAAAAAGGTATTTATTTATATTTGTTTAAAATATATCATAACAATAAATAACAAATAAACAAATGAAAATAAACACAAAAAAAAAATTGGTTTTAAAAAAATCATTTCTTATCGATTTTATTTATTTATTATTATTATTTTTTTTTTATTTTTTTTTTTTGTAAAGAAAAAAACGTCTTATCTAATTATACATGGAAAATGTTATATAGGCATACGAAAAACAATGACACGAAAAAATACAATTTTACACCTTACATAAAGTTTTTCAAATAGAAAAAAAAAATAGGTGTAAAAACATATTAAAACGCAAGAAGAAGAAAAAGACAAAATTTTATTTAATATGTACATAGTTGTACATGTGTATATGACGCATGTATGTATTTTCTTATCGCATTAAAATTTTTGTTATCATTTAAAAAAAAACTCAAAATCAATCAATAATAAATATTATTAAGTTTAATGTAAATATAACGAGGAAATCATTAATTCCAATGAAAATTTAGATCATATTTACTTACCTTTATTTTATTCACTACCACAATTTGAATATTTTATTTTTTATTTTTTATTATTAAATAAAATTGTTGCTTTTATTTACTGTGAAGAAAATTCTACATTGAATTTTTTTTTTCCGTTTTTTTTTTTTCAAAGTATGTAGGTATCTATACGCATTGGTAACAGGTATTTACATTATTTGTGATAAAAATGGAATATATTTGATATGCATAGTCTTAAATTGTAGATCTATCAATTTTATTTCACTATTATAAAAAATTTTATGATTTATTGATAAAAACATGAAACGAGTATTTGATCTATGATCTTTTTTTTTTTTTTTTCTTTGAATGAACTTTTAGGCAAATCCGTTATTTACACTGAATTCAAATCTATAAATATTTTAAACAATAAGATATCACTTATATCCTTTTTCATATTAAAATGTTTGGTACAGGATATACCTACATACATACGTATAAGCACTCTTGGTATACACTTATTTTTGTACACTATTTTGTAATAGAATATTAGAACTTATTTGTTAGAGCTTTTTTCCCTTTAAATATTCTATAACACTTTGCCTATATAGTATACACACTGACACTAAATAAATAGTCCAAAATAATTTTCCTTAAAAGCTTATTAACCTATATCATAAGGATAAAAAGTTTTCTTCTTGATAAAATGTGATGTATACATACACTTTATACCCGACGGCGAAATTATTATTTCTTTTTCATTACTACGACAGTGTTTTTTTTAAATTCATGTTATTACCTCTATCAATTCACGATAAGAATAAAATCTTCGAGAACCTGCTCCTAATATACACACATGTAAATACGAACAAGACTTACAACAAGTTCAACTGATATCTAAAGTTACCTATATGTGTGACTAATAAATATAGTACTTTGTAAAAAGCAAGATCATACAAGATATGATGTTTTTGATAAAAAAAAATTTTTTTTTTTTTTTATAACATGAAAATATGCCACAAAATGTAATACCGATTAGAAAAAAATAAGCTCACTAATCATACTTCGATTTTACCGATTTGTACCTCAACACCGGCTTACAAAATGATAACTGAAAAGCATGACGACGATAAATTCAAAGCCACTGAACTGCATTATAATAATTTAATACTAACAAACTCAAAAATGAATATATTATAATGTTTCACACATACATATAAGTTTTTAACTTCGCATACAAACGTAATATTGAGTACATGCAAAATACGTAAATTAACTATTGTTTGTATTGTATGCTAACGAAGTTTTGCTTTTCACTGATTTTTCTCAAACTTCTTTTTTATTATGTTTATATTATGGTTTATGTGGCTACCACGATCTAGTTTACAAACCACCCGCCATCTACTAACATGCCACTATGCAGAAGTCCATCACTCATTAATTTAAATGACACTCTTGGAGTCTTAAGGATCATGTGCTTTGGCCACTCAACCTACCACCGATCTAAATTCATATTATGTAGGTATTATGTAGATGCAACAAACGTACATTAATTCAACAAAGATGAAGAAAACAGTCACACGAACGCAACAATCAACTTTTCTTAGCTGATGACTATCAACGTCTTGCGGTTTGTGACGACTTTTCTTATTGCCGAACATAAGATATAAATCCCACTGGTCATTGATGATTACTACCTAGACCATCACCATCAGTATACCATCAGCCTCATGCTCTCTATACATATGTATATGCATTGTGCACCAATATGTATTTACTTACGATAAATTTAAAATTCTACGTATACGTTTATGTGTAAAGCACATATAAATGTTAACTAGCATGTGACTTGTTGTACCCATGGAATATCAGCCCCCCAAAGTTTTCATTATTAATTCCAGTAGAATCAGTCATCATACTCATTCCTCATGTTTTGGAGCATTGTTCTTCATCATTTTGTAAAAAAAAAAACAAATGTGATATAGGTATAACATTATAACATGTGTGTATACTTTGAATCGTATGTATGAGCATGTACATATATACATATACATATATGTATCTATCTAATATCTATCTATACATTAAAGCATACATGCATCTACACATAAATATATGTGTATGTAAAAAAATTTATCTATTGCTATACATGGAAAAGATGACAAGTCATTTGTTATTTGATTTTACTTCTGTTCTTGGTTCTGTATTTTATTCAGTTTTCTTTTCATTTTTTTTTCTCGTTTTTCTTCTTTTTTTAATATTATTTTGTTATTTTTCAAATTTTTAAGTGGGGATCACGTTTATTTTCAAGCTTTTTAAAGCCAATAAAATATCATAAAAAATAAAATCATATAGGTGGGAGGTGAAAAATTTTTTAGTCTCCCCACATTTAAAATTCAGTCAAGCCTTGATTAATTTCCTTAGGTGGGGTTTGGAATAATTTCGTATCCAATTGAAACATTGTGACTATAAAAATTGATACTCAAGATAATAATATGATGAATACATTTTAAAATTTTTTTCTTGTATGGAAATTATTTATTGTATTAGTTTATTTCAAATACAAACATAATTTTTCTGGCACAAATACATATTATTATAATAATTTATAGTATAATATATAATGTATGATAATTGAGATTGTAAATGTTAACTTGTACACATGTATGGGTGCGTACGTATATGTATGCACACGAAACGAACATTTTGAAAAATAATGCAAATTTTGTGTATACATTAATAAATATAAATTTATTGAAAAGTTGTTCTGCATGATCAAAATACATACATGCTTACATACATATACGTGTATATGTTAAAATGAGGTTCATCTTCTGATATATTCCCAAGATTATATTGTAAAGATGCATACATGCATCCGTTATTGATAAAGTTAAAAATGGCGAATATTTTAAAAATTCAATGTTTTTGTTCGTTAAATTCATGTTTTTCATATGTTTGAAGAAAAGATACAAAAATTCAATACAAGAACATGGAAAAAAGGATTTTATTTTTTTTTTTCAATTTTACTAGCAATTCTGTTGATGAAGATCTTTTAATTTTTTTTTTAATTTATTGATCTTCAGTACATAATAAATTACAAATAAAAAAAAAAAGTTGTTTAATTATACTAATTATTTAAAAATGAAATATGTTCCTAGCTACGTAACATCTTCTTTTTCAGTTCGTCCTTTTTTGTACATTATTCATTCAAATTAAAGTAGAACAAAAAAAAAAAAACAATTTTGTTATTTTTCTCTACTTCATTCGTATGCCATTTTTCATTATACGAATAATAATTGGAAATAAAAATTTTTCAAAAACTTTGAATTCTTTTTTTATAATTTTATTTATTTATTTTATATTATACTTTTTATTTTGTTCCTTTTTTAATGAAATGAAAATTCAAAAAAAAAAAAAAAGATGATTTTCCAGCTTTTATATTTTGTTTTGGTTTTCACATCAAATACATAAACTTAATCCTTATGACATAAAGTATACCATAACATTACGTACATGTATCGTAGAGACGTTCTATAGTTATGTTCTAATTTAAATTTTTTTTGTATAGTTTACATTATATCTTTACACTAAATAGATATACATATGTACATAATACACAAAACAATATACTTACTATGCATAATGGATAAACATACAACATATACCATTTTATATTTTTCATTTTATATTTTTTATATGTAGATAAAATTATTTAAAAACATAAAAAATGAATATAGAACGTCATGCGCATGACATGATCCAATGAAAAATCTTCAAACGGTAAAAAAACAAATTTTTGCTGTTATTTTTTTTTTTTTTTTTGCTTTTCAAAATCAAACTCGTATTATATGCATATTTTTATGTAGATATATTGTTATGAAAATATTAGATTTTACCCAAACCAAGAGTGCACACTTTATAAAGTATTCATTTTTCATTTATCCACCTATTTTCTTCTTTTTTTTCTCATCCTTCATCCTCCTTTTTTGTAATTTCTTCTTTACATTTACATACATATAGAACTAACTGGTAAAGGATCTTTCACTTATCTTACTATGTACACATATAGAAAACGGTTGAAAACTTATTATATTCTAAAGGATATATTTTCATATTTTTATGTATAAAGCAAATATAAAAAAAAGAAAAGTTTTTTATATTATACGTGTATTATGCACAGTTTTTGTATATGTTCTGTTGTGTATATATACGTAGGTACGTATATCCTTAAAACAAGAACAGTGTATGACTACTTTACTTCTCAGTCCTTATTCCTTATTTTCAGTACAATAACTTTCCAATTTTCATTTTGAATTCAGTCAGTATGTATAATATCTATTGTAAATCGTATACATATATATTAAATGAAGAATATACATTGTACATATACACAATTTTACGTAAGAATATATGATGTAAAATCATTGTTCATTCTGTATCCTTTTTAAAATATACATATTTTTATTTTCATTTTCTTTTCTACGTTTTTTTTTTGTTTTTCATTAAGTTTTTCTTTCTCTTGTACTTCTATACTCCTTCTAAAGTATAAAATTCATATTTCATATATCAGCAACAATGAACAGCACAAACTTATCATAGACGTATATATGTAGTTGTAGTAAGGTGGTCATCATTTTATTTTGTTTTATGTAGAATGGATGGAAATTTTTGTTTCATATGTGCAAATAAAATAAAAATGTATGTTATGGAAAAGTATGAGCAATACATTTTTATGAAAAACAAATTAGAAAATACATTTTACACCATATAGAGATTTGAAATTTTTTCGAATACAACCGACCAAAATAAATTTTCTACGTTATGTGAAACACAATAATTTTTTTAAAAAACAGCATTTTTAAATAAATATCGAATAAAACACATTTTATTTAAAATTACTGGTACTTTTTTTCTCTCTTGGGATTCTAACATATATTTTGAAAGAAATCAAACTTTATCCATTGTCCGATATTTTTGCAAATATTTCTGTTATCTTTGTTTTTTATATGCACATGATTTTTTTTTTCATACCAAAACTGGAATATGTCAACCTCTATTTTCATTTAAAAAAAAAATTTTTTTTTGGTCTTGTTCCTTTTTATGCATTTTTGTGTTATTCAATTTTTTTTTTTTAGCCAAAAAATCCAAAAATTAGAATGCAAATAAAAATTCTTAAGTCTTGTAATTTGGAATCGTATTCAAATTAACTACAAGAAAGGAACAATGGCGCCTTAATTGTTTTCCTGATTGTAAATATTTTGATTATTGAATATATATATACATATTCGTGTACAAAATAAAAAAATATTGCGAAACACATATGCTAATGTACATACGTATGTATATGCATATGTTATGGGCTTGCAATCAAGAAACAATCGAGGCAATTTGACCAAACAAAAAACAAAAACATAAGATTTAAGAATCAAATCACATAATATATTTTATTCGTACCAGTTAAATTTAAATTTAAAACGAAAATAAATAAATAAAACAATCTAGTGAAATTAGTCAGCAATTGTTGATGATCACAAAAAGGATTGTATTAAATTTAAGCACGAGCCGTATTTGAACAACGAAAAATATTCCAAAAATAAAAATAAAAAAAAACAAATAAAAAAAACGATTAATAAATAAATGAAAGAAAAATAATAATAAAAGAATTAAAAAATCAACAAAAAAAAAGGGAATTTTAAATACCATCTTGCTGGATAACCAAGAAAAAAAAGCTATAACTAAATATAAAAATCAAAATAAATAATAATAATGAAAACTAAACTCAAAGAAACGGAACCGCGTAATTTTTATTTAAATTTTTCCGGTCAATTCTTGACATTTTAAAATTTACAATTGGACAGATTACATGCATTTAAGTCAAACTTTAAATGACATTCACATAAACGTACATGTATTTAATAAAAAAAACAAAAGTAAAACTAAATGCACGTATTTATACCATTATGCACGTGTATGCATTTAAAAATTGTGGCAAATCCTTTAGTACAAGGTAATATACTAAATGTTCAAGTCCATTTATATATATGGACTTCGTTTATATCCATACAAATGATCACCGTGCCTTCATTCAGATGACCCTTTCAATAAAATGAACAATAATAATGCAAGTAAAGCTCATTAATGTTGCAATTAACGTTACGTTACTATGAAGTCGGAAATTAACTTCTATTAATGAAAACCCGGTTTTTCGACAATTTTTTTGCCGAAACTCCATACATTATTATGCCACAGCATGCATACATGTATTTTCTTTTTTGTGGAGATTAAAAAATGAGTAAAGAACCAGCAACCAGAATCAATCTTTCAAAGAAATGAGTGAGAAATTGAGATGGGAACATACTGTATACATATATTGTACAAAATACATACATATTGACAAATATGTGGTTTTAATAATAAAGCATATATACGTTTGTTGAAAAAAAAAGAAAAAAATTTTTAATAGCGATCTTGAACTTGTAAGATGATGACATTAGTTTATGGAAAACTGTAGAGCCATTCTGCTTCTGTATATTTATATCATCGTCAGTTGCGGAATACGATGATGTGATGATGATGGTCATCATTATGGCATCATCATCATCATCATCATTATTACCATTTCATTGAAGTTTAGTATGGACTTACTCATACATATACATGTTGGTGATTTTTATTTAAAACCTAGATTTATAGAAAATTTCATAAAATAAAAACTTGTTTGTATACCTATATATACACACAAAAACCAATACTATGACCATCAAGTATCCATCGTTCGTTACATACTGTATCTTATAATGTATCCAACAATTTATTATCTGTGTACAGATGAAGATGAGAAAACATTCGGCAGCATAAACAGTAGAATAATGCGGCTCCAGATCAAACAAATTTTGCTTAATTGGATGATTTAACAACAATAAGATGAAAAAAAAAAAATTTTTTTTTAAGGGTAAGGAATGAGGGGATTGTGAACATGGTGATATGTGGTAATATCAATCGACTTAAATACTAATCATGTTGCTTAGTAAATTAAATTGCATACGTATATTCTTACAGTGCAGAATATAATATTCTTCATTACTGTAATACGCATGCATTGCAATTATTATTATTTCTACACTGTGCATATACAATAATCATATCATATATGAATATGCCGTACATTCATATACATAAATGTATGCATGCTAATTCCATTCTGGACTGGAATTCTTGAAGATTTCTATTCTAAGGAAAACACAATAACAAATGATTTAAAAAATAAATAAATAAATAATACCCACGACGACTAAAAGGAATAATTTTTGAATTGTTGCAAATTTTTTATGTCAATTTGCTTTTCCTTTGTTTTTCCATATTTGTTTGATATCTACCTATCCTTCTTCCTATACTGCACACGAATATAAAATGAATATGTATGAATTATAGAAGAATTTCATTTAAATGAATATATATAGTTAATGCAGTAGCAAGCAGTATTTATGCTCGTATCGTACGTATTTTGTATTAAATCATAAATTGCATTGCTTGAAATAGTGTCACTACGGAAATGGACGTCGATGTACATACATACATACTAACATAAGTTAATATTTTAATTCACTATTATGGAAAACGTTAAGAAAGTAATTAAAAATTATAATATTATCGGATTATAATGAGTTGAAAAATCATTGTGCGATACCATACAGAATATGTGATTTTTTTCTTATTATTTCGTATACTCTCGTATTTGTTGAATAATAATACAATACCGATTTAAAAAGTTTTGAATAATAGAAAAATGGTCAGCTTAATTTACGTCAGTTTAGTTAACTAACATCATATTTGCTAACATTAATTTTGAATGAATACGAAATATCTTCAGATAGTATATCTTAATATTATTCAAATATGTATTTTACGTAAACATGGATATACATATATCATATACATATGATTTTTCTAAAATATGACTACACTCAGTTCACTAATTTTATGTAGTTAAGGCCTTGTGGATTTACATAAGTCTGTTTTCTTCTTTTATAATTTCTTCGAACAATATTACCTTAATCCTTAAAGCTTTGAAATGAATTTTTTAAATATCAATACACGATGATTGATGAAACATCGTACGTAATTTCCATAAAACCTTAATTAGACATAATTAGTGGACAGAATGTATATTATAATATTGAAAACTGAAAACTTTATTGCCACTATCAAAATTTAAATTGTAAAATTTCTCACTAAAGTTTTTATATATAATAATATCATAATGTAATTAATTTATTTTTAACAATATTTCTTAATACTGTTTTTGGTCCTAATTAAATAAATCTTCAATGCATTTATAATTTATTAAATGTTTATTCATAATAATTGATTTTAAAATTACAAACATATAATCGAGATTAATTTTGTAAACGATACACGTATTAAAAATCTGAACAACATATGTAATTATAAAAAACTAATTATTTTTATTAGATAACCACATAAAAGATTAATCCATATACATACTTATGTATATATATGTATATACAATGTGTATGTACATTATTATTCGATGATATAGCAAATGAAATAAAAATTACAACTTCAATTTAAGCAAACATACATACATATCTATGTATGAGTACAAAATACATGCTATAAAGGTAATTTTGTAATCACATTAACTTTTTACTATTATGGATAAATAAATAATTTGTATTGCCTTCTTCAGTACTACAAGGAAATTTAATATCCATATACTTACCATTCAATCATTGGTTATAATTTTCACTATATACTAAACATATTATTTTTTATGTGATTTTTCTTTATTATTTTATTTTTCAATTTTTTTTTTCTTCGTCATATACGTTTTTTGTCATTTCAACAAACGCTTCCCCATTTTTTCTTTTTTTTATAATCAAATCATCTCTCATGTATGTATGTATATGTAAGATGAACACCATTGAATGCATATTGTATGCATATACATAGTATACGTAAATTTATGCACTTTTCTGAGACATATACAAGTACATGTCTGTGTATATGTATTCAAAATTTTATGCTTGTTATAATATGTTAAACGCGTTTTTGTTTTTCTTATATTTTTTTATTGTGCTCCAATCAAATTCAAAAACTTATAGTAATCACATTTCAGTTTTCTTGTAAATTCTTTTGTTTTTCATTCACTTTAGTTTTTTTTTTTTTTTTTTCTATATTTTTTTCTTTCATACAAAAATTCAATTCAATTTTATGTGTGTAACTGAAAACAGATCAGATTTCATAAATATCTGTATATAATATACATAGTTATATGCATGTAGTTAAGTTACATTAAAATTTGCTCTAATATTTCTTGTTGATCATCAGATCTTGGCACATGATCACTTGAAATAAAGTTGTGCTTGGATCATATATATTTGTTGCACTCTTTCGTTGATTGAATATGCAAAATGGATTGCAAAAAAAAACAAAAAAAAAATCTTGAAAAAAAATAATTTTTTTTATTTTGATTTCGTTTATTATTTTCTTTTCAATCTTGTTTTCTTGTTTAAAAGTGTCTAAGGATTGTTAAGAAAACAAGTTCGAGGCGGAGTCTTATATTAAATTGTGCAAATTTTATTTCAAGTTAATATATTTATTCCAAATTATATACGCGTATACATATGGGTATATAAAGTCATCTATATGTACTATGTGTGGATTTTTGTAGAAATACATAAGTATAACTAAAAGTCAAGTTGTTAAAGTTTTATATACAATAATCATTTTATTCAATACAGAAAATAGATACTTAACAATTCCTTTGATATTTTGATTTTTATATTTTAAGGTACCGAATATAGACAATATCAATTTAAAATGTCTTCTTCTTAGATAGTGATGTACATTCAGAAATATGTCAAAAAGGATTGAAATAAATTGTCATCTCATGATATTTTGATGTTTTCCATTTTCTATCTGTCTATATACAACTACATATATATCCGGTTTAATGATACAAACACTGAAACAGAAAATAAAAAATGGTAGAATTTTTATTATTAAATTTTGAAGATACATTATATTTTCTATTTGTAATATTCTGTATACAAAAAATTTAAAAAAAAAAATGTTATAATATTTAATATCTAATATTTATCTAAAATATTAATTTAAAAAAAAAAAAAATAGATAAAAATTTTTCAAATACATTGAACTACATATAATTATTATGCTAAATATGAAAGTGCATCATTCATTTATTCTCATTATACACGCTATTTACTCATTAAAAAATGATGAACATTTCCAGTATCAAAAGTTAATTGGATAATTTTTGTTACATTGAATGAAGCCACCAACGCAAATGCATTTTAATTTCATTGCAATTACAATAAATATATGTATATAGAATATGTAACATTACGCAAATACACATATGATGAACTCACTTATTTATTATTGTTATTTGTTATGCCGGACAAAAGAAAAAGCGAATAAACATATGTGTTAATAAAGCAAAAAAAAAAAAAAAAAAAAAAATCTCTAAACAAAAATCATATTAACATAAACCGCAGGCAGTATACAGATTCATATTTAATTATTTTTGTAATTTATATGGAATTGAAAAATTCGTAATTAATCTAAAAAGAAAAAAAAAATAAATTTTTGAATTAATTGAATCTGCTTAAAACATACATACATAGATGATATACGAAACATGAGATTTTCTTTTAAAAGAAAATAGGTACATTAGTTTTAAATTTGTTTTTGAATATAATGCAGATTTAAATGCATTATTAATACCATAACGCGTATTTTTGTATTCATACATTTACCAACAAAGTTTTTTTTTTTTTTTATATTTGAACACCCATGTATGTAAACATGCATATTGTACGCACGAAAATGATTCGAAATTCAAAATAATTTAAGTATGTACCATATGTACATATATGCACAAATTAATAATTAATTTAAAGTGCGTTAATAATTGCGTGATTATTTTATACGTTTTGGTAGTGTAATTATAATTAAATCATTTTTTTTACAAAAAAAAAACAAAAAAAGTATGAAATAGAATAATATTGCATACAAATGACAGCTTGTACTATTTGCTGTTAATTTAGAACATAAATCACAAATTTAAATTTTTAGCTCATTATCTGTACATCTAGGAATTACACGCATACCTCATATGTACAACATTATGTCCGTATGTAGATTGTAGATACTTTTATACCTATAGGTAACGCCTTAACCCAAAAATTATTATTATTATTATTAATTTTTTTTTTTTTTTTTTTTGAATTATTGTTTATTCACACACACTAGCATTTTTTTTTTTTTTGTACATACGTAATTATGTATATGAATTTATTTTTAATTTAAAAAAAAAAGAAAATGTATATTTTTCCGTTACACATGCATAAATTGGCAATAACGATGTAAACACATTTTTGTAAATACCATGCAATATACACCATATATGCACTATAATATGTACATGCATAATATATTTTTTATATTAAAATTTAAACAATTTTAAATTATTATAAATTTAGGCTAATAGTAAATTTTGTACAGCTATAAATTATTTTATATTATGTATGCATGACAGAAAATGCAAAATAATAATAATAAAAAAAAATTTTTTTTTAATTTAAAAATGAAATAAATGTAATGAATTTTTGAACAGTAAAAAAAAAATTATTGTTTCTTTTATTCAGTATTTCAATAATATGTGATTGCATTTGAATTAAATATAAATAATGATGCCCTGTTTGTTTACTGAATTAAATCATTTATTGTTTGTAATTGAATTTTTACGTATTTGAAAATAAATGGATATTATTTCTTGTTTTTTTATTATATGCAAACCATATAATTAATTTAAAGAGAAAAGAAAAAGAAATGATTTTTTTTTTTTTTAATTTAAAAATAATGAAAACATTGAAGAAAATAAATTTTATAAATTTTATATAATGGTAAACAAATGTGTTAAATTCAATTAGTAGTTACTACTTTCACTAATTACGGTGAATACATTGTGATACATTAAATGCAGGAACTTTCAACTGCCAATTCCATGTCTTTCAGCATCATGATGCTCTCCTCTCAGACCAATTTGTGTGTCCTTATCAAAGATTTGTCTACGTAAACCGAAGACCGAAGTATAATAATGTTGTTGAGTTCCTAATTTTGAGAGACTATACAATGAAATATAAAAATCGCATTATTTTTGAATGTGATACATGGTGCCTCACCCGCCATTGATGTGTACTAAGGTAAAAAAAAAAATTCAAAGCCCTAGTCCTAGTAATTTACTGACCTTGTGCCTACTTATTTGTATGTCTATGTGTATGTGCACAAAACTCTATTTTAAAAAATCTGTTTCAGATTTGATAAATGTTTTTAATTCATACATGTATGTATAAATTGTTCAAATTTTAAAAAAACTTAAATGTATCCTAATATATTTAAACATGGTTTAAGGACTTTTAATACTTTAACTTTTTTTTTCATGTAATATCAATTACATACATTCAATAAATCAAGAAATAAAATGGTTTTTAATCACAAAATCATATAATAATAATCAAATATAAAACACGACATTAAAGAGCAAAAAATATCATTTTTTTTTTTTCGTTTGTAATGTATTAACTTGCATTATTTGTTATACTCGTATGCACCATCTAATCTATATACATAATCAATAAATTTTTATGTAATTATTATTGTTAATAATATCCATCAAAAAAAAAAAAAAAGAAAATGTAGTTTAACATATTTATGGAAATGTATAGCTTGTAATAAATATCAGTTACAAGGAATTTTTCGATAACTTTAATGAAATTTATCTAACCTTGTATACGTATGTGTGTATACAACAAATAAATAATGTATATACGAGTGCGATATATATTTAGTAGAGTAATTGTAATATTTAATGTATGTACAATGTATTCGATCTATAATTTATCTAATAAAAATTTTTATATTCATTACACAAATATGGAATTTAAATTATGGAAAAATAAAAACATACACACACACACACACACAAATAAAAATAAAACTAAACCAATCATGTGTTATAAATGAAATGTAATTTCATTTT
This sequence comes from Anthrax anthrax, assembly GCA_963971155.1. Taxonomy (NCBI): domain Eukaryota; kingdom Metazoa; phylum Arthropoda; class Insecta; order Diptera; family Bombyliidae; genus Anthrax; species Anthrax anthrax. The sequence goes on from OZ020119.1 coordinate 29,855,745, forward strand.
ATATTATGAGTAATGTAAAAAGTTCATTTTCACATGAAACAACGTTAAGTACAAACATAGAAAAGTGCAGAAAAAAAAGGTAAGAAATTTTTTTTTTTTCAAAATAACGTTTTTTTTTTGAAAAAATATTTTGATATAAAATTAAAGAAGTACAAGACATAGTTAAAGTAATTAAATAAACTTACGTGTTTTTACCTTTCAAACATTCATATTTTTTATTTCTTTTTTTGTACAATTTTTCTCTATGTTTGGATTATATTTGCATTACAAATTTGATATTTTATTAAAATATTTCAAATCCTGATGTACAAGTTTATCCTGAATTTTTCTTCTTTTTTTTTTTTTGTAAATTACGACTATGTTGTACTAAAAATGTATGAAAATCTAAAAAAAGAAAAATAATATGTAACTGTTTGAATTATTATATTTTTTATTTTAATTAAAATTTTAAATTACATATTTTGTTTTTTTTTTTTTCAACGTAAAATTAAAGTATATTATAGCAGTTTATAGGTACATTTGTAACAATTTTTACTAATATACATATGAATGTGGTTATTTGTGTAACACATAAAGGAGATAAGATTTAAGAAAAATAAATAAATTTTTGTTTTTATCACATATAAACCAATTTTGAAATGTCATTCTCAACTTATTTATGTATGTATATATTCGTATTTTTACAATTTAGATATTAATATTCATTTTTCTTGTGTATTAATTAATATCAATAATATATGCACATATGCATGAGTATAAAAAAATATTTGAATAATTAAATCTTCATATTTTTATTTAAAAAAAAAAAAAATTATAATAATAATAATAATCATTAGTCATTAAAAATCGTATCATTTCATATCTAATCTGTTACAAAAAATATAAAAAAAAAACACTAATTATATAAAAATAAAAATTATAATGATTTTATAAAATTGAACTCATTACTTATGCTTGGTTTTTTCCTATAAAATAATTTTTATTTAGAAAATCATGACTAAACAAAATTTTTATTTTTATTTATTTTTTTTTTGTAATTTGAGATCACAAAAACATTATAATATATCTTAACGGTTTACCTTATTTTTATGTCATATTGTATTGTAGATTTGTTTACATGGAAAAATTTTATTCTCATACATACACAAATGTATAATTGAAATCCTTATTAAAATTTCATTATTTTTACTTCAAAAATGAAAGTGTCCAAAATCATACATAACATCTTTGGAATATGCTTTTGCATATCATTCTTCATACATTATTGTGCCTAAAAAATATAAAATAAATTTCAAATTAATAATGTATATAAAAGTTCAAATGAATAAGGTGTCCAATTATGGATCATACATACATATGAGATTTATGAATTGTGTATATAAGATATGTACATTCAATGCTTAATCAATTATTAGATTTATATGTCATAACAGAAAGCTTTATATCTAACTTAGTTATATGAAAATGATATCATATACATATGATATAGAAAGTACATATTTCATACTGAGGTGGACTATAGATCATTCAATGTGTTGTACATTCATGTCATTTTAAAAATTCAATTTAAATTTATCAATTCCATATTAAGTTTTAAATATATGCAATAATGAATAGCTATTGTATATAATCCTTTTTTGATTTCATTATTATTACATTTCATTTTAAAATCAAAATCTTACTATGTCTGTGACAAATTATAAAGATTTGTTTAACAGCTTCAATATGTCATAAATGTATGTACATTTGTATGTTGAACACAAACATATACATGTATGTATGTATGTATGTATCAAATCACATATAGAATAGATCACTCTAGATACTGTTGTGACACATGAAAGAGAAGAAAAAAAAACATCTTAAAAATTTAGATCAATTGAATTCTTATACTATATGGTCTACACACCAACACAAATACATTAAAAATGCATGAATTTTCAATAAAATGCATAATACATTAAATACAGTAAAATCATTGAAATCTGTTATTTTTTTCTTTCTATTTTGTAATTCAAAATATTATATTAGCATTGAATTTGAATTAGTGATAATGACAAACGTAAAGTCTCTTACTTACATTTTTGGTAAAAACTTCTATTAGAACATAGTACCCCTGTACATATGTACATACATATATTGTTGCATATTGGAATCAAACTTTTATTATATTGAAATAAAAACTATAGAAACACCTATACATGAATATATTTTATTAAATAAAATATCCAAACAATGGACTTTGTTATGTGCATATGACACTGTATTAATATAGCATACATATTTAATTATTTTATCTCCATGTATTCTATGCGGCTTCATTTATTCGTATTATTTATTCCTCTTTTTTTTTTCTTTTTTTTTTTCTCATTTTAAATACATAAATCATTTTAAATTTTTAAATCACAATCATCAAAAGAATTACACTTGTATTTATTACAAATGCAGTTTTAATCATTAATTACCTTATTTAGAATTTACATAGTCATACAAGAAAAATCGTGGGAAATTTTTTATGCAGTATTATATTGTTTCATACATTATTCTACTGTATATGTAAAGCGATATTACATACCTGTATAAATGTATTATATGTACACAGTATAAACGCTATATACATATGTGTATATTAATATTGATTTATTAATAAATAATTAGAAATAAATGATTGCAAAAAAATTAGAAGGAAAATAAATTATGTGCTCATAATTAATGCGTATAATCATACATATTATATGTGTGGTATATATGGATTTACAGGAAAAAAAAAATTTTTTCAACTATGATAGAGTAACGTGTTTATTTGAAGGATTAATTACTTTAAATGATTTTTCATTTTAAATACGGAGATATCAAGTTTTGCTTTTTTTTTTCAATTTTTAATTTTATGAATATTCATAACATTTCATTGTTACACTAAACTTACATTTTATTCACATTGAATTGAATGTTTTATTTAAATGTTTTTTATGATTTGATTTTTCTTTCCTGAATTTCAAGGAAAAAAGATAAATAATTCGTATAAAAAATTTTTTTAGATCCTTTACGATGAAGAATTGATTTTATTTTTAATTTTTTTGTTTTTGCTATTTTATTGCTATTTTTTGTTTTTTTTTTTCTTCCATTGTGTTCATAATTAAAAACTAATAATTGACGAAAAATACTTACATGTAGTTTATTGCTTTAAAACCTACAGAAAATTTTCTGTTTAATAAAATCTCTAATTTTTTTTTTTTTTTTTTTTTTTGATTTTCTAAATATGTTACTGAAATTCAATCCTTTTTTGATCTTTACTTAAATAGTTGTTTCGTTCACGATGAAAGTAAAAAACGAACTAAAATTCGGAATGTTATTATTAAAAAACTTACCCCTTTAATTGTGTTTAGTATTTCATAGACCTACAGTACCTCATCATTTTAAAAAAAAATAAAAAACTTACCCTTCTCCATCAACCCTTTTTTTATGTAAATCATTTTCCAAAAAAGGGGTTAAAATATATGCATTTCAAGAATGATTTTTTGATTTTAACTTGTTGGAATTTTCATGGAATCGAACATATTACACTTCTTTGACTTCGTATGCGAGGTAATGTGTAGTTTTTCTTTTGCCTTCCAAATTTTTTAATAAATTTTTATTTTTTAAATGTACCAAAAGATGGCATTTTATTTTTATTTAAAATCATTTTGAAATCGCATTCTAAATAAACGTTAAATTGCACAACATTTTTAATCTCATTGGTTAGATCTCATCATATTAAATCCTTTATCAGTGATCTTTTTATATTGTAATATGAATATTCTTGTATATTCTAGATTATACTCACTTCCAAGAGATGTTCCTTTGTAATTTATAATTGAAAATTTTAATTTAAAAAAATTTTGTATTTATTGACGGTTATATGCTTTTAACACATAGACATACGAATTTCAATACATACATTTTACCTGTAGACAATTAAAATGGTTTTCTTTTTATATATGATATTTTTTTATTATATTTACTTTTAAAAATTTATTATTATTGAATTGCCTGCGGTTGATTTCAAAGCCCTTAACTATTTTGTGTCTTTTTTATGTTCAATAATTATGCAGTTTTATAATAATCCATTTCAATTTCTACAGTTTCACAAAGCCAAAAAGAAAAAAAAAATTAAATAAATTCATTTCTATAATTTTGCCTTATACAGAAACAAGTCTATATTACTTACATTCAAACATATATGTATATGTACATTAATAGAGACAAACCAATGCAGATTTAGTGCATCCAGTGAAAATATTCTTAAATTTATATTATATTCCTTTCTTTCATCTCATCATCATTATCATTACCATCATCATATTCTTATGAAGATGGTGATCATCGTCGTCGTCGTCGTCATCATCATCATCATCATTATCATCATTCTAGTCGTCGTGTATCATTAAATCGGCATATCGTCAAAATCGAAGACGATTAAAATAAAATAAAAACAAAAAAATTCAAAAATATATGTAATACATTACACAGGTAAATTACATTAAATGCTGCTATTTATTGAATATACAAATGTATTCCAAAAGATATATTTTAGCTTCTTCACATTAGCAGAATGGTTCATCATTATCATCGTCTTATGTTCATTTTTACAAAGAAATCGTAAAAACCGATCTTTACCACCATATCATCATCATTATTATTATCGTCATTGTAGTCATCAATTTCTTTTAATTTTTTTTTTTTTTTTATTTCTGTTCAATTTACGTATACACCTTATATTCTATAATATATATTTACTTGAATGTATACGAAACGTACATTGGTACACATATTCTGCAATATACATACATACATATGTACGTACAGATATTTATAAAACAGACTTTATTCGAATATCCATCAAATTTCCATAATGCTGTTGATCAGCATGTAATAATTTTCAAAGATTCGCTTAAGTAATTAATGTGGCTGTTCAAAAGTATATTATATATAAGACATTCACAATACTTATATTTAAAAGAATACATAATTGTAAACATAAAAAAGAATTTTGTCTGTCTATCATATGTATGTGTGTATATGAATATATAAAGATTCCTCACTTAAAAGTAAAATTTTCTCAACAAAAATTACCAACTTTTTAAAAATCAAGAAGAAACTTTCAAAAACATTTTATTGCATTTTAAGTATACATTATTAACATTTTCAAAAGAAAAATTGAAATGAAACAAAAAAATAAAAAATAAAATCTTTTTTTGTGGTTTTTAATTGCAGCATATAACGTTTGAGACAAGTAAAAAATAAAAACAAAAATAATAATAAAAATAACAAAAAAACAATTTGAGAAGATAAGAACAATAAAATAAAAGAATAAATAAAGTTCTTATTAAGATTATTATTGTACACATACATATGTACACAATATCCAATCACATTTTGATAAAAATCTAAAATATAATATAAAATCAAAAACACAAAAAACTTTCTGCATTAATTTAACTTTATTTTCAAATACGCTTACAGAGAAAACTTCGTTATAAATTTTGAAAATTTTGGTATATTGTATTTTTAGTTTTTATAAATTTTTTATAATTTAAATTGGATACGTGAATAAAAATTTTCTAAGGACAAAAAAAAAATTAACATTTTAAATTTTATTCAAAAATATCGTTAGAAGGACCTAATTTTCTTGTTAGATTTTTCAAAATGAATAATTTTTTTGTTAATTTTTAGAGAATTTTCAATTTCCATATTTTATTTTCTGTACTAAATGAATAATTTAAGCAATCGTGCTTACTTTTCTTATAGGAGTCATAGGACTACATATATTTGATGTCTCTATATGACATGAAGGCTAGATATTCTTATGTGTACCTATATATACTCGTATGTATATGGATATTGAGTCACATTCCGTTTTCCTTTTTTTATCCTACACTATATTTCCAATTAATTCAGTTAATTTATTATTTTTACATTATTACTGTATGAATGCCCTTCAAAGGTGTTAATTAGAAAAAGGATAAATCGAATAATTATTACTTGATAAATTTTTGTAATTACATAATATGTTATATCCAATGAAAAATAAAAATATAGTAATAAATAAAGTGCATAACATAATAAAATAAAATGATATTAAAAATCACATACACACATATGTATGTATGTGCATCTAAGGTAAGTACATAACATGTACTATTATACATGAAACATAATCATCAAAGGAATTTTATTATTATTTGTTGATTTGGCTTTTTTTTCCCATATTTCGTTATCACAAAAAAAAGTTTCAGTTATCTCGTTATCCTAAATATTATGAATTAATATTACATAACAGATATGTATACATGATTAAAATATGGAAATAAAACGTTATCAACATATTTCTAATTATATTCAGTATATAAAAAATTAATTCTGATACAAGAATTGTAAATAATAAAATCAAATATAACTACATTTTATTGATATTTGAAATAACGTGTAAATATAAATTAAATTTACCAACCTTCATTGATTTTTTTTTTATTACTGTAAAAAGATTTCATTGAAAATCATACAAAATTTAATGTGCATTTATACATTCCATTATACTATAAATCTGTGTGTATCTGATATGTATGTATGTGAATAATTTACAATATTAGAAAACAAAATTGATTACAAATACATGTAATTTCCATCAAATCATTTTTTATATGCACAAGAGATACCAAAATGAATGTCTTAAAATCTTAAGAATTTTTTCAATTTATTTTTTATTTTTTTATTTTTTTAAGAATAAATTTTATCTTTGACTATTAAATTCTTTTCAATCATAAAAATAATTATAATTTGCTCACATTTTATTGAATTTATAATTTAAAATCTACAAATATACACAAACATAAATTCAACTGCAGATATGTACAGAATGTACCAGAATGAAAGTCACAACTTCTATCGTGTATAGTCTAGCAAATAATCGTCCAGACTGCACTCCAAAATTCATCCTTTTTGAGATATAAGGAATTGAAAATTTTCTGACATTGAAATACATGATGTCATATGTCGGACAGTATCTTTTGAATCACACTGTCAATTGGGTTCATTCCAACAAGTCTAAAATTATAAACATTCAAATTTCAAAAATGCAATAAACCCATTTTATGACCTTTACTCTGGGACACTCCGTATATGTATATGTGTGTAGTGTATGTAATTCGTTTTGTACATCGCATGAAATTCACATGCATCCAGGTCTACTAGTTATGTATGAGAAAATCCATTGAAATATTTTCTTTTTTTAATTTTTTCTTTTTATTTTGCACTGTATGTTTAACCAGTGATATTTACTTGTAATACAAATAAATTTTTGTTATTCTCTTGATATAAATCAACTTATAAAGTTGTTCTTTTCAATAATTATAATGTATAGAAACAATTTTATAAATTAAAATAGAATTATATTGTTTATTTGTATATGTAAACATATGTATACAATAAATGGAATGAATATATAGAGGAGGAGCAATTATTATTAACATTATTATCATTATTTTTATTATTATTTTTATTTTTATTATAGTATTATTATTATTGTCAACCAGAATATAGTATATTAAGTTTGTCATAATATTGTGTATTATTCTGTTGATTTTCTTTCCCTTCTTTATTTCAAAAAAAAAAAAAAAAAAAAAAATTTAAAGAGAAGGAGAAAAAAAAACGAAATAAAATGAAATGATGATTGTAATTATATGTGACAATTAGGTGATGTTAATTAATATTAAACGATATGAGAAAATATTTAAAAATTTTTAAAAATTTCATTTAATATAATTCTTTAGCTAAAAGGCAAAAAAAATAATAATAATAAACAAGAATTGTAAGTATACTTTAAAAAAAAACGTAATATTAAAAAAAAATAATATCTTATGTTATTTTATTTTACACATGTAATTACATGTTATACTTGTACTTATAAGAAAAAAAAAACTTAACTCTCACAACTTTTAATTAAGTAAAGTACATGGTAACATAAGAAAAAATTACATTGCATTTTATTTAATTCAGTTAAAATAATTTATTATATCTTTTGAAATTTTTGTACTGAAATTTACACATTCGAATTTAGAAGTGAAGTTTTAGGTGATACACTAAATGCTTTTACTTTCAATATAATATTCCTAATACATATTTTATTTTTGTTAAAGCATATTAAAAGGTAAAAGTTATATTAATTTTCATTTTCTTTAAAATTTCATTTCCGTTATTAATTTGAAAATATTTTAATTACAAATTATTTAACTATATGATTGAAAATATTTTACCATTCACTGAAATCAACAATTTGCATACCATATATCCAATACAGATTTATTACCTTTCTCTATACATCTAAGCTAAGCACCTATATTTATTTACTTTTTACATATGTACATCTAAACCTGGCATTATAATGACATAAAAGAATTTTTCATTTGAAAGTTAAATTTAAATTACATCATAAAATGAAAAAAATGAAAAAAAAAACGGAAAACTGTTTAATTCATTTTTGTTTTAAAAGTAAAATAGGTATGTAAAAAAAAAAACAAAAAACATTAATAATATCCCATATATGGAAATTTCAAATAATCACATCTAAGATACAAAAATACAAGTTTTGTGACAATTGTAGTTTTACAAGATACAAAGTACATATAAAAACAACAAAAAATACAAAAAAATAAATAAAATGAAAGAAATCATAAGACTGATAGAGAAGTAAAAAGTAAATGGTAGACACATAAAGGTAATGTAGTAGCTAATTTTTAATTCATACAATTTTCAATTTAACTTTTAATATAATTTCAATTCAATACAAATCAAGTTTATTTTTTTCAAAAAAATTATTATTATCAGTTCGTGAATGTATACTCGTATCGTATGTATGATGCATACATGTTTGTACGTTGATATTCTCTGTTTTAGTTGGTTTTTTTTTTTTCTAAATGAGTGTAATTATCTAATTACCATTCTTCTTAGAAAAAATCACCTTAGGGTACACAGAGGTCTTATAAAATGAAAATTTCAAAAAACAAAAAAAAAAAAAAAACACTAATATTAAATAAATATAATGTAATCTTTGAGAAATAAAACAATAAATATACACAACTGTGCATAAGAACGCGATTTTGTATTGAAGGAAAAAAAACAAAAACTTGCATGATTACAATATAAACTCATCATTCAGGCTTTGATAATAAATTTATTTTATATGACGTGTATAACGTATCTATAATGTTGTGAAAGTTATCTAGTTTCTTATAACTTTACCATATTAGGTAGAAGCGGAAATTAAAAGAATTGTATGAAATGTATTATATTGAATGAAAAGAATACAGTAACAACAAAAAAACGAGAAAACAAGAAAATAATAATTAAATTAAAAAGAAATTTAAATAGAACTTAATGCAAGGAAATTTATTTGAAAGAAAAAACAAAATTGAATCAATGTCTATATGTATAAACAGGTAAAGATAGATATATCTTTTTTGCAATAAGAACTAATTATAATCAGTAAAATTCATCTAATTCTCATTACAATTATAACTTGAATTAAATTTTAATTTTAAAAATCATAGTGAAAAAATTAATAAAAAATGAATTTTCAATTGTTTTCATAGATTATTTGAAATTATAACAAGGTAACTATACCGTTACATTGTATCATATATTGTACTAATTCAAGTATACAAAATTGAAATTTAATAATTCATATTGTGCGAAAACAATTTGTATAACAGCATTTAATAAATATGTATGCATTTTGTATTGTACTATAGAGTTGACATACTGTTGACAGTTAAAATTATTATTAAGTCAAATGAATGACACCTGAAAAAGATTTGTAATGTGTAAATTAATAATTGTACAATTGAATTTACTACACCTACAAAACAAATACACTATATAATAAGTATGTACTTACACGTACACCTGATTATTATTAAAGAAAAATGTATGAACCGATCGTAAGATACTAAGATATTACCTTTTTATAGGTATGTTGACATCATTTTCTGATATGATTTTTTCGTTTTTTAAACAAATGAAATTGATACTTCTAATGTTTGATTTATTATTTTCTAAACAACAAAATTTTGTATTATTTCTTTTTTATTTTTTAATACACGAAATATTCAAATTTCATTGTATTGTTTTACAATTTAGGAAATAAACGTTATTTATCTCGAAATATAAATAATGCAAATAATTGTTCAAAAATTCTTTTATTTGTAAATTAAGAATACCTTATATAGATTTTTGACATTGATTGGATGAATAATAAATTGAGGTTATAGAAAAGTCATCTATAAATTAAATTTCAAAAATAGACAAAACATCATTGTTGTTCCAAAAAAAGAAAAAATATACATATATAATGTTCATAGTGTTGCCACTTTTGGAAATCTTTTTGGTTTCCAATGAACATAATACCCCATTTTTGATATGGAAAGTATTCAAAATTTATGTATTTTTCCATACTGTACATATTTAGGTCCTTTCTAATCCGAAATGTATTCCAATAAAATTTAAATATGTCCCTTCCTAAAAAACAACACATCATCCATTTTTTACAAAAAAAAAAGGGTAAACGCGATTTCGTAAAAACTGTTAGAAACAAAGGGTTAGCAGTGGCACACTTTGGCACACTCTGGCACACTCTTTACATTCGCATCCCTTCTTTGAAAATTTCTTACCTATAAAAAAAATTTTTGGTTCACATTGTAATATTTTTTAGTATTTTGAATATCATCCCTTCCAAATGTTCAAAAACGATTCAAAATAAATTTAAAATGTGCGCATATTCAAATTAAGTGCCATATCAAGACATTTTTTAATATTTAAATTAATTCAAAAAATATATTTTGATGTTCATTCGACGTTCGGATCATATTCAGTTACAATATAGCGAAAGTGAAAATAATTTTAATCTCTCTGAAAAACCTTAACTTTGGTTTTTCCTAGATTTTTTTTTTTTAAAGATAAAAATAAAGTACGAAATAAAAGTGAATTGACCGTTTTAATTGAATATTTTTTTTTTTTTTTTGTAAAGTGTAATTTTCAACTTAAAAATTGGATAACATTTTGGATTATCACATGGATACAATTTATCTTCAAACAAAAATTTTAGATTTTGGGAAAATATATTTACGTTAAAATGGAATCATATCATATTAAAAAAAAAAAAAACAGAAGAATATTATTTTTCCTGTAGTTACACAAAAAAAAACCCAACATATAATTAATTTCTTTAGAATGGACAATTCGTTCAATTAAAATTTTCCTTAGGGAAAATATATTTCACCTTAAATTTTTAATAATCAAAATTTTCAATTAATTATGCGCAGCCTGCAACATAAAATTGAACCAAAATTTCAATTGCAAATTAATACTTTGATCATTATAAAAAACGATTATATGTAAAGATGATAAAGAACTAAGGCGCCATTGATAAACAAAAGTTGCCTAAAGTCATTGCATATATACAGCTTGTTTATAAATTGCATATAATGTCTGTTGTATATAAAGCAAAGTAAAATGATTACGATATAAAAATTATTACGTACATGTATTCACTTAATGTTCTGCATACAGCTGATGATCTTTTCTTAAAGCAAACAAAAATTAACCAATTCATTGAATATTTAAAACAAATAAACGATTGGCGGTAAAATTGACCAACCTCTGAATATTTTCTTTAATTCAAGTTTTTTTAAAAAAAAAAAAAAAAATTTCTAACTGAAAACAAAATAAAAGAAAAAAAACTTCAAGAATTGAGGTAAAGATCAAATAAATCAAGTGCTTAAAAAATGTATAAAAAAAATATAAAATTAAGAATTTATTCCAAAACAAAAAGAAAACAAAAAATAAACAAATTCAGTATCAACTAATGTACAAATATATCATTTGCTTTTTCATGTACATATGTAGATACTACCAAATACTACATACATATGCGATAATTTATGCGACTCTTTTTGAACAATTTTTTTTTTTTTTTAATGACATATGGTCAAAGTCAAAACCATTCGATTGAAAGAGAAAATTACATTTGCTGTATATATAACCAATGTCATCATTGGTTTAAAAGAAGCAATTGAAGCACAAGCCAAAAATATAATTCAACACTGAATTCAATTCTATGTATACCATCAATTTACAGAATAATATACTATACATACGATTCATTATGTATACATATGTGAATGTTTTTGTATTCATTCAGTACAAATTCTACTGTCAGAGTTTCATTTTGATCATCATCAATATGTAGCGAAAGTAAACAATCAAAAAAGTAACAGTTTCAAAATCAACTCCAAATTCAATATTGGATTCCTTTAACATCTTTTAAAACTATAAGATGGACTTTAGTAGAGTAATATAATAAAAAGAAAATGTCAAGAAAATAAAAATGAAAAACGAAACTTTACTACTTCACAATGGCAATTAATTTTATTTACGGCTGTCACCAGCAACAAGCAACATTTGGAATTCGATTTTCAATTAAAATTCACTCATCTTTTATTGGATTTATCTTTTTCGTATACGATATACTATATGTAGTTTTTCAAAATGTACTTTATAATGTGTACATACGTTTGTTTTAAATATTTATACGATACATATATGTATATAATAAAGGCATTTTATTTATTTATTTCAATTTTAGTAATTCATACAATTCCTTATTTATATCCTTAATTGTAATTATATTCACAGTTTGTTGAGGAAATTAATACCTAACTTGTTGATTGATTCGCGATTAGATGCATGTATTAGAAAATTATTGTCATTTTGGTAAAATTAGTGATCTAAAGTGATCTCTATTAGATCTATTGATATTGAAAAGCGTAAATGATTCAAAAAATAAAATAATAAATAATTTAAATAATAATAAAATAATATAAGAAAATAAAAAGGATCCGAAAAAAAGAAATGACAAAATAGGATACAGATTTTTATGTACAAACGAGTTTATATTCCACGATCTATAAAAGTCTAATTTATTAAATTTTCAAAGAATTTTATCCAAAAAAGCATAAGAAAACAAAGAAAAAAAATTTTTTTATGCATATGAAAACTAAACAAGCGTATAAAAAAAATTTTCCCTTTTTTTCATTTCTTTTTTTCTTTTTATATTTGTGCTTCATAAACAAAAATAATTCGTTTTTAGTTACATGTAAGTAAGTATATACAAAAGGAATATAAAAGCCAGAACCCAAAAACAAAAACGCATTTATAACTGAAAGCATTTTCCGCACGGGTTTCATTGTAATAATTTTTCCTTTTTATTAAAATTTATGACATAAGGATAATACTTTGTTTTGTTTTATTGTTTAGATATTTTTTCTATTTCTTTTTTTTGTATATTTTATTGTTGATTTTTTATTTGTAACATTTAGCTGTACACTAGTATTTAGAAAATGGAAATTTTTTCTTTTTTTTTTTTTTTTTTTGAAGAAAAAAAGTTTCTTATAATTTCATCATATTTTGTTAAAAATTTTCTTTTGTTTGCAATAAACCTCAATTTTCTAAAAAAATAACATAAAATCTTAGATAATTTACTATTTAATTTACCCATGAAGAATTTCATGACAGAAATATCTTTACTTTCCATATGAAAACATTTTTTCAATTTTATTCTAAATAACAAAAAATCAATAAAAAAAAATTTATATAAGGTCCTTGCAATTTTCTTTTTTAATTGTTATTTTGTTTGTTAACTTCGATATTGTCCCAATGTATTCTATCGTCTATCCCTCGAATAAAAATTTTCAAAGTAAGCAAATTATTTCAGTTTACAAAATAAAATTAGAGGAAAAAAAAAGGAAATTTTCATTTTAAATTCCGCCAGAAAAATTGGATTTTTCTTTTGAATTTTTCGAAATCAATCAATTTTTTTTATCTCTCAAAAATTATTACAAATGTTTAAATATACATACATACATCCATACATAATATATTAGGTTTATATTTTACTTTACGTGTACCATATCCCTCATTTTTCTTTTGATTTTTCTTTTTGATATCAGTAAAAGTTCAAAGAAAATTATGTGAACGTGTTTTATCTTCTTATATTCACATTCTTTTCAAAGTGCAAAAAAAAAATAAAGTGAAAGTTTTAAAAAATAAAATAAAATAAATAAATAAATAGAAAACGTGATAGAAACTTTAAGTTCAATTGATTTGGTATTTACGATGTATTAAGTACATGTTAGTGTGTATGAGTCATGTACAAATACGAGAATATACGTATGTATTGGTTGTACAGTACGATTTTTAGCATGTGTAAAATGTTTTTTGATCTAAATCAAAAATCGCTCAATCCTAAAAGGAAATGTTTTTTTTTGAATTAAGAATTGTAGAATGTGAAATTCAAACCTACCCCATATTCACACCCCCCTTCCCATTGCTAGCTGTGACGTTATTTTAAAAATGAAAGTTATCTGAATGTATCTTTTGAATGAAATAAACATTTTTATTTTGGTAGATTTTCAAATCTAACATTTTTAATAGATTATTACAAAATAATACGACAAAAAAGAAATAAAAATAAATAAATAAATTTTTTAAACAATAAATTAAAAGTAAAAAAAAAATATTTCTAATCATTTATCATTGTATTAAATGTACATTAAAATAAATATTCTACAGAGGATCTCAAAAATTTTATTTTTATTTGAAAACTTTTTTTATTATCATAAAGTATCATTAAAACAAATCCAAAATTTTCAAATTATCATTATAAATCTATTTAGTATATATAATGTACGAATTTTATATTTTTTTATACATTAAATCTCATCAATCTTTCATTATGATGATGATATCCTTTTACACCATTAAAAAGAAAAAAACAAAAATGAAACCATTCAGTTAATCGACAATTAAGTATTAAATATTTATTTATATATTAAATATAGAAATAAATTTTCCTAAACGAACATTTCCTATATAATAAAACGCGATAAATTCGCATATATAAATGTATAAAAAATATATGTATATGAACAGAGACAATATTTAAAAACAAACAAAAAAAAAATGATAACGATAAAATGCTTGGTGTTTGGTTTTGTTTTATATTTTTTTATTATTCAAACAATATCCATATATAAAAATAAATGCGATGACAACCAATAAAATAAAATTAAGTTAAAAAATAGTCCAATTTATTACCGAAAGTAACATATCATGATAATCCTTTAAATGGGACATTTTCTCAATTCATCTTTTTTTTTTTGTTTTTCATATAAATTTTTTGTCCTAATATCATAACTTTCCTATGAAAACTTAAATATGTATATATGTATGTATTATGTATATACTATACTTGAGAGTGTATACGAATATACGAAATATTGTATACTCATTTTTTGGTTTACTTTTTTTTAATAGTGCTTTTTTATTCGATATCTAAATATTACATCTAACTCTTTATGAACCATCATATACATACTATACATGTGATTATATATATGTACGTATATGACGTGCACTGTTTATATATTAACGCGGAAAAAAAAATATTATACAGGAAAAGAACACACACATATTTTTTTTGCACATTTTATTTGTAGTAGTATATCACGTAAACGGATATCGAAATGTAAAATAAAATAGAAAAAAAAAATAATAAAAACAAAGGTAATTTATGGTATGTGTTTAACCCTCTACAGATACCAAAATAACAATAAAAAAAAATAAAAAATAAAATGTAAAAAAAAAAATTTTGTTTATGTTTGTGATGTTTACATTTACGTATATATATCAACAAATAAAAATTAAATTGAGATGAGTATTAGTAAAAAACGAAAAAGTAAAAAACCAAAAATTTTATATTTAGCGTAGACATAAACGTGTATGTATATAAAAAACCGAAAAATTAAAAAAGAAAATTGTCATTGACCAAATATCAAATGAGATATAGAGAATGAAAATATAAGAAAACAAGGAAACATAAAAAAAATTAAAGAAAATATTACAGATGTATGTATGTACTATAATATACACAAAATATATATTTGGAAATTTAGCTATATACATATGTGGATACGTATATTCTTATACATAAAAAAACCATAAAACACATTAAATCCAATAGAATAATCGAAATGTCACATTACCCAGTAAAATATTGGAGGCTACCGGATTTCAATGTTCAATAAAGACAAAAAAAAAGTATAATACACATATGCACGTACGTGTATAGTACGATTTGTACTCCAACAATCCATTACGTATGTATGTCCACTTTGGTATATGGTATTCAACCCCATTCAAAATCTTCATATTCAGAAAAAAAAAATTTTTCGTGTAATTTTTTTATTTTTTATTTCCAATATTTTTTCTTGATTTCTTTTCCTTTATTTTTCATAATTTTTTTTTTCTTCTGTAAGATTTTTATACATAATTTGATCCTTTTCCATATATGTGTGTCAAACTAAAAAACAGAAAAATAATATTCATCTAATATTTTTTTTTTTACAAGGAATTTATATACGTTAGAATGTGTATATTTTATCTTTTTCTATTTTATTTTTTTTTTTTATTATTCTTTGATAACCCTTAGGGGATAATTTTAATGGTCATTCTACATCCAATATAACAATGTATGCATGCATATAAAATGTTATAGAAAAAAAAAAACATACAAAACCAAAAATTGTTCTTTATGTACGTTTATATGTACATTTTTTTATATATACGCTCTTCTGGTTGTATACATATGGTATATTCGCCTCCAAATTGTATGCGAAAAAATAATGTAGAATTGATATTTGTTTTTTATCCTATAAAAATGTCTAAAACGCTACTAACAAATACTTATCGAATGATAGATATTTTTATACGAAATGAAATGGTCCAGGAATATACATATACACATATGTATGTATGTAGATACAATAAACTATAAAGAAAGAGAATATGTATATGAAATATACAAATAAAAAATATACAAAAATATATATTTAATTTTATCTGACCTCATTCAAATAAAAATAATAAAAAACTAAAGAAATAACAATTTTCAAAACTGTTATATTTATATACATACACACATATGTGTAGTTTGTACACGTATACATATATTAACAGGGATACAACTTTATCCATCTAAAAAAGATTATCTAAAAAATATTGTATGCATCATTGTTTGTATGTTAAAGATAAAGTCTTTAAAAGGACATTTCTATTCAAGGTGTTAACATTCGCATGTATATTTATAAAACAGTTATGTGACCAAAATCAAATGTGCAAAAAATTCAAAATAATCTACAAAAAAATTTTTTTTGAATTTTATCCCGTTTTTAAGTTTAAAAGAATACATTTCTAAACTACGTTCTACGTTAAACTACATTTCTAAAAGAATTCAATTATTTACGTTAATTAAGTTTGTCTGTTTATACATAAGTACATATGTACATATCTAGTTGCTCTATCGATTAATTTTGACAATTGTCGAAAAAAAAGGTCTTTTGATTGTTTTATTAGTTATTCAGCATGTTATTTACCATAAAATTTATTATTCAAAAGCTTTTTCATTACCAAATCAAATCAAATATATAGAGGATATGAAGAATATTTGAATATTTTCCTTTTTTTTTTCATTTATTTTATATTCATACATACAGAATAAGAAATGTAAAACATTGTATTCTTTTACCCCCTTAAATTTCCACCATTTGTACACATGTGTGTAGACATAAGGAATATATATGCATTTAAGGATGAGAAAAAAACACCAATGTATACTACAGTCATGAAACATAAAATTAAGGATTTCATGCTGTTAAGGAGGATTTGCGTGTATTTATATTTTTCCTCTATACACTATATCAACATAACACATATGTATGTATGTATGTATGTATATGTACCAATAAAATATATAAAACTCTAATCCCACACGTTACAACATACATGATACACGTATACATAATGTACGTATCTGGTTTTCAAAAGGTATAAATGAGTTCGACATGCAAAATATAATGTAAATTTTTTCTTTTCTAAGCTTATCCTTCAGTTTTTCCTTTTTGTTTTTCTATTAATATTCAGAATACTTAATAAATGAATGTATGGGTACGAATAATAAAATGTATACATATTTTTCTTTCAGTATTTATACATGTTTAGATATACATACATGTTTACTATTCAGCATAATATTAGCATTTTTATATATGTAAAAATGAAAATAAAATCAAATGATGAAGGATACAAAAAAATGAAACAAAATAAAATAGTAATTCTTGGATCGTTATACATTCTCAACATAAAAGGGTGGAAAATTCACATTTTCTATAATACAACATGCATGCATGTATAATATAAAAACTCCAAATGAATGTCGTCGTCATCATCATCATCTTCATTTTCATTTTTGTTGCTGTATCCTTTTTAGTTTTCCAAATGCTACACATAGTCCAACGTAAATATGTATATGTACACATATGTACGTGTGTATATGCTACAATACAAGATTTTGCTGTTGCTGTTTGCTGTTGCCTGCCACTGTTAATGGTAATTTCATTCTACACCTCATTTCGCAAGCATTTTACACACATTCATATGTTTGTATGCATCATCTACACACCACATAAATACATATCATATGTATATTTGTATGTGTTTTACATCCTTTTTACCTTTTTTTAGTATTCTTATTTGTCGTTGCTACCATCATCAACAATATCAGCTCTTTTCAGTTTATATGGTATCGTCGTTTGCATTATATTATATTCTACTCAGTGTTTTCCTTATTCTATTCCCATGTCATTTTACATCTAAGTAAAATCCTAGAATTATTTGTTAAACATACAAGAATATACATATGTACATATGAATCGCGTTATACATTTATGCAAGTAAAGTTTTTTGCTTTATGTAGATATAATAATATATTCGTATATGCATTTAACGGACAAAGGAACGATCAACCACCGGAGTATGAAGATTGTGCAGAATAGTGAAAGAATAACAGCATCACGAAAGAAAAAAATTGTATAAATGTATATACGAGTATGTATGTGAAAAATACCTTCATTCTTCAAAATATAGTACGTATGTATGTGTAACATGCGAGGGTAGCACATTTTTTATTCTTTCACTGTAAGTTTGATTTTTTTTTCCTTTTGTTTCTTATAAAGCTTAAATTTTCATAGTTTTCTCCATACGTACGTATGTAGACTAGACCGTACATGTACACGTTGGTACTCATATACTAACCACCCTCATTATTCACGTCCTGTATACACAATACGTCTGCATAAAATGTATATGTCTAATACCATGAAAATTTTTATTTATGTACATATGAATTTTATATGTGTAATACAAAAATCGATTTTTTCGTTGTCATAGATGATTTCCTTTTTTCTATCCTTCCACCCCATTTTTATGCATATATGTACGACATGCATATGTACGTATAAGTTGTGATGGGATTTAGATGTACATAACATAACATTGTTCGTATGTACATGAATGTATAATGTGTGCATATATAAAGAGGAAAAAACTTTTTATGTCATGTCGATTTTCATTTCAGAATTCAGAGAAAAAATCATGTACCACTACCATACCACACGTATTTATGTTAGTTTGAAAAAAAAAAGAATGGGGAGTCACAATTCATTATATAAATTTGATTCAATGCCCGTCACATACTATTCCTTCTTTTTTTATTTTTTATTTTTTTTTTTACCTGTAAAAATATTTTATTTTAGATTTTGGTTGATTTTAAATGACGAAATATGTATGTATATAAAGGACTTCGCATTCACATTTAATGAAATTTGATTGGTACGAGTAATAATTAGTCGTACCTTTTTTGCTTAAATTTAAATTTTTAGAATATGAATAATTTGCATATACACACAAGTGTATGCCGGTGACTTATCCTTGCTTATCCTTTCCTCTAAGTGTATTTTAAACTATTAAAAAAGGGGTGAATTGTATGTAAAATATTTTAAATTGGAATTTTTTTAAATGTTTTCTCATTGTTGTATTGAATTATGCTTTTTGAATTTTTATTCGTTATATCATTTCAAAGTGCATATGCACATGTATAAAATATGCAATATGAATGCATGTACAGTAGATAACGCAGTAAAAATAATAGAAATAAAGGGAAAGGTATATTACGTGAGTGTGCATATAAAAACAACAGACGACACAATATAGAATGTAAAAATTAAAATAAAATAAAAAAAAAAAGAATTTTAAAAAGGGAAATGTAAAATTTCTTTTTTCTATAGGGTATTGTATATTTACGCGCAAGCGTCTAATTTTTAAAGGTATGCAAAATGTTGTACATAATAAAATTTTTTTTTGGGGAGCAATGAAGGGAACGTTTTTATTTTTTATTGGTCGTAAATTTTAAATTGGGGGCGTGTTTTTATAATAATATTTTACACAATCATCTCCTACGCGTTATAAAATTCATTTTTGAAAAAAAAAAAATTTAAAAAAAAAAAAATTAAAAATATCTTTAAGATAATAGCATACTGAATTGTGTAAATGTATCTACTAGTAGTCTAATCAGCATATCTACACATGTACGTATGTGCGCACATGTATATATGAGTATAAAGGATATATTTTTAAGTTACACTTGTGACCATTATCTTTAATTCTAAAATAGACCACTATATCATAATACGTGTGAATTCATATCACATAAACGCATGTACATACATACATACATATATACGAGAATACAAAAATTTCACTTACCTATAACAGAAAACTATTGCATATGATACATATTCACAAAGGTAAATGATACTTACACGTACATACATATGTGCAAAACTTTGCAATACAGGTGTATACATAGATTTGAAATAGCCGAAAGAAAAAGAAAAAGGATCTCTGCTTTTTGTCTAATGAATTCCTACAAGGACTGTACAATATTATTGAGGATTCCTTAAATTTAATAAAATCTATAAATCAATTTTCAAACTAGGTAGGTACGACATATACATAGGTGAACAATGATTGTTAAGCATTGATATTATTATATCTACAGTGTAATTCAATATTAAAATGTTGGCAAATTTACTCATAAGATTTTATATTTGGTAATACTGGCAATACTTAGGTGTATTATCAAGTATAAACTGTATTAAACAAAAAAAAATTTTTTTTTTTAATTTAGTACTATCAATTCATATTCTATTATATTTCTTCCTCAATGGCACTACAACTCTTGGTGTTGAATCTTGGCCTCCTGATTCTTCTATTCATATAAAATGGAAATTTGCATATTATACGATAATTGCAATACAATAAAAAATTTTTATGAATTAAAATTGATTAATTTTATGCATTCTTACTTAAAGGAAAGTATCTACCACATTTAAAAAAATGTTGTATCTGCATAGACAAAAAGTAAAGTGAATTTGAATTTACAGCGCTATACAAATAAACCCTAATATATATAGATAAATATGTTTTATGCTATACATGCAATATAATTTAATTATGTTTAATAATAATCATATAATAATTGTTTATTTCATTTCATACGTTCATTAATCATCATTTTGCATTACATATGTGTATTCTTTTTTTTTTGTATCATATAAAATCACACATTTGAATATGTACATGATTATATGTGTATCCATAGATAATATAATTATATTCTACTTATTTATACATGTAAGCATCTAAATTAATTACTTTACAGTATACAATACAAATTGTCTAAGATCATATCATAAATTGCAATTTTGTACTGTATACTCTCTACATTATGTACGTTTGCATACGTAAACGTACAAATAATTTTATATGCAATTTATAGTCTAATTTCAAATCTTTGTTAGAAAGTAATGAAAATGCATTTATTTTAGATTTTAATTTTTTTTAAAAAAATAATACAAAGTCGTAATTCACACTTAAATAATTTGCATGTGCATAATTTCTTGATTGTTTTTATGCATATTTGTATCATTGTACTCGTATGTATGAATGTAGCATATAATAAAAAAAAAATTATTAATAAAAAGAAAAACAGTTTTTTAGTCATAAACACGTTACGTGAAAAGCATGAAAAGTTTATGTGGCGTTTGTTTTACAAAGGAAAATGAAAATTGATGATACAAACTGAAAATTACAAAGACAACGTAAATATATTACTTTCAGAAATTAGTTTTCTTTGCTTGAAAGTTATCGTGCGTGCGTTGTTATAACTCTCTGAATTCAGATATTTTTCAAAATTAAAAATTACGTTATTTTTCATCTACTCCACTTTTTATCAATACGACGTCACAAAAAAGTGTAAAATTTTCCAGCCAAAAATTATAGCAACGCAACAATCATCTCTATTTTGTATATTAGAGAGAAGAAAAGCATGATGCCTAATGTAAATATGCAAAAATGCATTTTTATTTATTTTTTTTTTTTTACAAAATATCACACATATCACGCAATTGAAATCAAAAAAGCCACTTTGTTTCATATACACACTATTCTGTATTTGAGCCTCGATGTATTATGAAAAGTCTCACATTTTGTATTTTATACAGTCACAGGGGAAAATGCATTTGTAGATGATAACAACGACAAAAAATCGAAATCCTAAATATCCAAAAATGTAATATAAAAAATAGATGAAATTTTATTTTGAAAAAATACAATTAAAATTAAATTAATGGTAATTAAAAAAAAATTTTTTATAGAAATTTTACGCACAAACATTAAAATTACTTTAAATTATTTTAATTTATTATAAATTATTTGTATTATAATAATTTATCTTTTTTTCAAGTATTTATTGTGTATGCTATAAAATTATTTTACATTAAAAATTTATTATAATGAATATTATAAATTTTATGAAATTATTTTTTAAATACATACATACATATATGTGTATACATATATGAATATGAAATATTTGCAAACGGTAAAAGCAATGTACACATATGCAATTGCAAAACCAAAACAAGAAAAAAAAGAGCAAATAAAAAAAAGACTGAAAAAATGTGCGTGATAATAAATTTTTAAATTTTTATTTCAAATAAAAAAATTAAAACAATTTTTAAAAATATATATATAACAATAATTTGAATTCTTTTTTGACATTGCAATCAATTTATATGAAAAATTATTGTTTATTTATAATGTTTTATAAAATTTGCTTAACAAATTCCATTTATTCTCAATGAATATAAAATTCAATATAATGTATATACATTGTAATCGTTATAAATTTTTTAATTACATTTTTTAATATGGTTCAAGTGCATTCGATAAAATAAAATTATTTAATATTATTTTACATGGCATTTGCGTATATTAATCTTGTCTTTTTTTTTTTTTTCTTTGCTATTTTATTTCTAAACCGTTGTCCGTAATAAACTCTACACATATGTGAATGTATGTATGTAATCTAAGTAAACATTTTTTTTTTTTTTTAAATATGTACGTTAACATATTTATGAATATATTAGATTTGCATGCAATGCATTTAATAATATACAAATGTAATAAAAAAATTTATTATAGACAATTTATTTTACCAACATTTTTAAAAATTACCGATGTATGTAGTCCTACAATATAATATATGAATCATAATAAAATTTATGATTATATATAATTTGTTTTTGTTTTTTCTTTTATGTAATTATTACATTAAATTACATTTATCATTTTTGAAATTTTATACATGCATGTAATACTTGTGTGTACACTTTAAATAAATTGTATAAAAATTTTTGTTTACGTGTAATGATTTAAAAATTAAATTTTTTTTTTTAATGTCATATCAAAAGGAAAAAAAAATGAAGAATTTTTTTCTTTTTTTAATTCAGTCAATTTTTTTTTTTTTTTTTCTTTAATAACTTTTCCTTTTCTTTATTTACAATTTTCATTAATGTACAAAAAAAAAAAAAAAAAACAAAAATAGAATGCATAAAAGAATCATAAAAAATGAGTAAATTTATTGCACATTTTTATTTATGAATGTAGTTATCATCGTGAACCATATAACTAAATACGTACAATCAAAGAATAGATAAAATTTAGCAAGAATTCTTATGGGGCTTCAAAAATTTTTTTAGCCGATAGAGTGGTTCGGGCGATGAAAGAGGGGACGGCTTGAATGATGGAATGATTTAGTACATTTGTTGGTAGAAAAAGGGATGTCGTTTTTTCGTATAAGAATATTCAAAAAAAACTCGAGAAATTATAAGCCATGTACTTATTATATATACGTATGTATACATATGTAATAATATATTACATACGAGTGTTTGTAAATATTTTCATACGAATTTGGTATCTTAACTATAAATACCGTCATCCTAAACAAACATAACTTTCGTTCATAAGAACATTAGAACATAATTTTGTAATGGTTCGATCATATATATGAACGTGAATTAAAGATCAGAGACTAGGATAGTAGTAAAAAATGTGTAATTTCAGATTAACATACATACATACATACTATATATCGTACAATATTTCATATACGTACATTACTTTTTTTTTACGTCGATTTTTGTTCATATTTTACACTTTTCTTTTACTTTTTATATCAGACAAGAAAATATATACAAGTACGATCTATAAACCCATAAATTTGTATACGGTCGAAAGATGTGTACGGAATATTGCACGTATGTATGTATATATTGTATTTATAATTAACAAAATCAAGTCATTAAGTTTATGGTACAATTTTGTATAGGGACATATATGACTCCACGTGGAGTGTATACTTAAATTACATACTTACGTATACGATATATAATGCATTCATACGATCATATTTTTATTTATCATTAGCTAAAAAGTATGAATTTTGAATACCCAAAAAATCAAAATTTAACATTAAACCGATCGTATTCAAAATATATTGTATTTCTCATACAATACATTACAATTTGAATTTACATTTTGTATTTCTATCCTCGTTTCTGATGTAATGAAATTTATGACCCATATGATCGTACAATTATGAAAAAATTATATTTGTTTAGGACGATAATTTGTTTGTTTAGGACAGAAGTTTTACACACGCATATATACGATAAATACGTACATTACAAAATATTCTTATAAATATTGCGCATAATATGTACACTTAAATTACATACGCACGTGTGATAAATATGCATACATATTCACATTCTATGCTGCTTCATGGGTATTTTAGTGGGTATTGAATGATTTCTTCTGAAATAATATGTACACTTAAATTACATACGCACGTATGTGATAAATATGCATACATATTCACATTCTATGCTGATTCATGGGTATTTTAGTGGGTACTGAATGATTTCTTCTGAAATAATATGTACACTTAAATTACATACGCACGTATGTGATAAATATGCATACATATTCACATTCTATGCTGATTCATGGGTATTTTAGTTTTTTTACATGGGTATTTTATTCTGAAAATTGCTTGCTTTTTTCATATATATTTCAATACATTTTCTTATTTTACACCTTATTTTTTGAATAAAACGGTAGCACTGGGTACTGATGTCAGTACCCAGGAAGAAAAATTTTTGAACGTCGAATTTGCACTGCTTGCAGTATCTCCTAGTTTTGGATTTCTGGTACAATCCAAGTACATACTATATAAAAAAAAATTTTTTTTTTTTTTTTGGTTTTGTTTTTTCCTTTTACATATCATCTCATCACCATGAATGGATATCAACCACCCGCTACATGTAACATAAATAGTGTACCCATACAGATAACTAGAGGGTAGTTTTTTGCATTTTCATTTTATCCAATAATAATAATAATAATAATAATAATAATAATAATAGTAATAATATAAACATCAATACACAATGTCCACGACACACATGTAGTATGATAGCTGTTGTTACCCTTAAGGACAACAACACTAAAATATTTCTAAATGTTGGATAAATTTGATCATAGATATGCCAAAAACTCATAAGTACTTTCATACTTTTCTTCTTCATGCATACATAACTCACAACTGGTCCTGGTGATGTTCAATTTTTTTGTTTTTTCTTGGCTTCTAGTAACAAACATAATAGTAAATTGTATTTTTCATACTATATTTTCCATTTTTGTAAATGTATTTCTTCTTTTTTTTTCCTTCTGTTTTAATACTGATATGACTATCATGAGAGGCAATTTTTTATGTTTTCATTTTTCTGAATATCTTTAGATTGGATATTCAAGATAAAAAACAAAAAAATACAAATATAAAATAAAATAAAAAATTGTAATATAAAATTTTTGTACAGAAGTAGCTACCACATGAAAATTACATGAATATATAAAACCAGAAATAAAATGGAAATAGTAAATGTACATATAGAAAAGAAAATACAACGCATGTAGATATGGATGGATATACGAATATCATTTTTTTTTTTTTTCATCCAACTAAATTGTACATTTCAAACGTATATTGTAATTTTACTCTGTCCATAAGAAAAAAAAAAGGAAAATTTGCAAAATAAAAAATTTTTTTGTCTGTGATAAAAAACAAAATATATAGGGAAATAACTTCTCTTCATTTTTTTCCTATATACATGTATGAATTTATGTATGTATGTATAGGCCTGGTTGAGGGCTGATATATTTTATTGCTTAATTCATTATTTCCATTATTATTATTATTACTATCGAAATTGGCTCTTCAAATTGAATTGGAAAAATGTTATAAAAAAATACGTTGTATACAAGAAAAAATATTTCATGAATAGATAATTTTATAAAGATAAAAAATTGGAGAACTCAATATGATTTATAAATAAATAAAAAAAATTATATTTGGAAAATGTTATAGATTTTTCATTCATAGAACGTTGTATTCTAGTATTCTACATCAAACCTTAGTCTTCAGAAAAAGAAAAAAATGTTAAACGTGAACCTAAACAAAACTATCTGTTTTTGTTTACAACAAAATTTTTTTTTTTTTTTTGTAGTATGTAAATTATTAATAACCATTAGCTAATATATGGTAACAAAACAAAAAATAAAAAATAAAATTTAAATGACTTAACATGATTTTTTTGCTGATTACAACAGAAATTAGAAACACATAAAAAAAAAAAACAAGTCACCAAGTTAGATACAATAGAATATATTTAGTAGTTATTTTTGATATAAAAATAACATCAAAACAAAATGATAAAATATTTGTAAAAAATTT
This sequence comes from Anthrax anthrax, assembly GCA_963971155.1. Lineage (NCBI taxonomy): Eukaryota > Metazoa > Arthropoda > Insecta > Diptera > Bombyliidae > Anthrax > Anthrax anthrax. The sequence goes on from OZ020119.1 coordinate 29,882,929, forward strand.
ACATAAATGTAATAAAATTCGATAATATAATTTTATTTTCATAATAAATTCAAATTTACATATTATCCAATAATGTGTGTATTTTACATCACATTTTTGCACAAACAAGCATAAAATATAAATATAAAATTCACTTAAATTAACTGCCATGAATATGATTTAGAATCATTAAATATAAATGAACTGTGTTTTTTTTTTCTTTCTTGTCTCTTATTATTTAGTTTTGTATTTCTTGAATATACAATTTCTCACAATATACACAAAAGAAGGAAAATAAAAAAAAGAAAGAAAGAAAGCAAGTAAAAAAAAAAATACTACTACTCAGTTTACACTACATTGTAGCAAAGAATATACACATCAGTTTATTAATCAAGATACGACATATTATTTTTCTTAAACAAAAAATAAATAAAATAAAATAAAATAAAAGAATAACAAAAATTAAAACCATTCATTCTTATCACAACTAATGCAGGCAACAAAATATTATTCTTTTAACATTTTTATATTTTCATACAGACATTAAATAAAACGTGTGTGTATGAAATATTGTGGGTGGTAAGTTGAATACTATATCACTTTTATGATATAATTTCTCTCTAACAATGATAGAGGTAAGTAACAAAAAAAAAATACATACATATATGTATGATAACTTGGAAAATTGGTTTGAGATAGAGATGCTTATATGAAGAAAAGTTTTTCATCGTTAGTATCTTTTTCAGTATTCAGAATACAATCTTTTGTGTAAGAAGTAAAATTCATTTTTGAAGGTACTGTACATATATACATATATATTCATGTTGATATACATTTACATATTTATACTCTTATAAAAGTAGTCTACAATTATAAATGTTCACATGTATGTATGTACCTTATAGTTATTTCGAATACTTGACAGCAAGAAATAAAATGAATTAATATAGAAAAAGTAATTTCAGAGCTCATTTAATTTCTAAAAATGAAACCTTATCGTTGTCCTGCAATGCATTTATTCATTTATTGTATGACTTATGTGTTTATTGTGTATATATGTATGTATATGTTGTATATACCAATACATAAAAAAAGTACATACATACAAGCAAACCCTTGTCTTCATGAATATGTATTGTAGTTACAAAAACTATACCATATTCTACAATATTTATGCGTTTATAGTTTCTCAAATAAAGAAAAGGGAATCATCTTAACAAGGACATTCTATACATACATACATACATATGTACATATGTATACGAATTCACGTGCCATAAATGAAATACACCATGAAATTAATGAGTTTCTTCTCAAGAATAAGTCCAAAAATATAAAAAAAAAAATTTTTGTTTCTTTTTAATGAAAATTATAAGTTTAATATAAATAAAATAAATTTTTACGTATGCACTAGGATATAATCATCATAAATACGATTTCTCTTTAAGAGTGCTACAAGTCAACTCACTCAATTAATTTGTTGTAAAAATAAGCTCTAAACGTTATGATCTTTAAATGTGACTTTCTGATGCGTTGTCTTGTGTTTGTCTACTTAGCTTCAAACTAGCAACTCCAACCAAAATTGACTACGAATTCGAATTATAATTTAATTTAATTTAATTAAAAAAAATAAAAGAAAAAATGTTATACAACGTTTATTCCGGAAAAAAGGAAAAAAAAAATATTTTCCTATAAAAATGAAAAACGAATAAAGTTTTACCTACAGATTAACACCCTTATCTTCTTTTCAAATTAAAACAAATATATAAATGCCCCTATTTAATTTTCTTAAAATTATTTTTATTTTTATTTTTATTTTTTTTTTTTTTTTTCTTTAAGTATAATGATTGATTCTAAAAAGCTATCAAGAATTAAAGGAAGAAAAAAATAAAATAAAATAATTTTAAAAATAACATAAACCTCTTAGCAAAATGTCAAAACAATTTTCTAAAGCAGCAAAAAATAAATAAAAAAAAATTAAAAAAAAAAAAATTGAAAAAGAAAATACGAAAATAAAAGTGGAAAAATGAAAATTCCTTTTTAACAATTTTCAATATAAAAAGAAAAAAAAACAAAAATAAGATCAAATAAAAGAAAAATTGCGTAAATAATCGGATTCCCAAAATAAAATCCTATATATGTTATGTATTTATAAAATGTATATAAAAGGCCTACATACTTTCTGACTATTAACAAAAAAACAAATAAAATTTGAAAATAAAAGGAATAAAAAAATTTCCAGAATTTTAAAAGAATAAAAGAAGATACAAAAAATACTAAATTTTCATTCTTAATTCATTCTTCAATTTTTTCATTTATTTTTTTTTTCAAAGTTCTGTAATACACTTATTTATTTAAAAAAAAAAAAAAAAAATGTTAATAAAGGAAAAACTAAATCGAATATAAAAGAAAAATAAAAAATAAGAAATCTGTTACAATGGTTGAGATATTTTTAGGCTGTTATATACATAGTATTAAAATAAGTAATAATAATCTTTCAAATATCCCAAAGCGGATTGGAACACTTATCTTCTTTGCCTTCTACAATTTTTATCACTTCGTTTTTCTTAAATGCATGTATTGCGTACATATAAGATACATATACGGACATATTGCTTATTATGTATGTATAATACATATGTAAACATACATAGATAAGGTACAAACTTATGTACACACACATTTATAATTTTTTTTTTTTTTTTGTATAAAAAACTGTAAAATTTCCATAAGTAATCAATCATAAATGTGTACATGTAACATATCTTTTGAATAACAACTTTTTATCCATCGAAAACATCCCTTCTCTAATATATACAACACGCACACAACATGCAATTTCTCTGTTGTAAAATCAAAGAAAAACAAAATATAGAATTGAATTTTCCTATAAAGGCAGAAAAAAAGTGTCAATCTTTGAGATTAACAATTTTGTATAGACGTGAGCTTGCATAATGCATCCAACATAATAAGTAGTAGTCGTAGTAGAAAGAAAAAAGGATATGAAGAAAAACATCGAACACAGGAAACGAGACAGAATAAATATAAAGATAGAGGGTGGCATGTATGTGGTCAATTCTTGAAAAAAATAAATACGAATCATTTTTCATCCATTAAAGACATGTTTTTGTGTTATTTAACATTTTTACTTGATTTTCTTTTCTTATTCAGAAAATTTTTTTTTTTAAAAAATCCTTAGAGTCTTGACATTAACATGAAGAAAATATAATACAATAATTTGAATAGATTTTTTGAAAATGTTAAATGAACGATGGAATAAAAATGGTAAAATTCTGTAACAAAATTTGATTTACTCACTTAATTTCATATTCAACAACCATTTTTTTTTTTTTTTTTTTTTGATAAATAAATTCTTGTGTACAGATGCAAGTGAATGAGTGATGGCTGATACATTACAGCATTGAATTTTCCTTCTTTTGCCTTCAGTAATAATTTTCCATGAAATTTTTCCTGACATAATTTTTTGATTGATTACATTTTAAACGATTTTGAATGAATTTATTTATCAATAAAATTGTATTTATTTATTGATACAAAATAAGATAGAAAATTATATCAAATTTTATTTGTTAGAATTAAGTAATTAATTTGATAGATGTAAATTTTATTATTTAATAAAATAAATAAAAATTTAAAAAATATTTGACAAAAAAAAATGTATTTTAACTCATGCAGAGTGCTGCGTTGAAGAAAATAAATTCTAGTAATCAAAGGTCAATACGAAATATAACGTACAAAAATAAAAAAATTGAACAGTTTCTACTCACAATTAAGAAGGAATAAAAAAGAATAAGAGATTAGTATACACGTTCTGTTTGCAATTTAGACTAAAATTGAAGACATTTTCACATAAATACCCAAACTTACATACACACATGTGTACTCATACTTACATGAAACAATTTTTACAGCAAATTTTACGCACAAATAACGCATGTGAAAATATTATGAAAAACGAAACTCACATCTACGAAAATATGCCACAAATTCGTATTAAAAAGGTCATTTAGATATTTTATATTTAAATAAATTTAATTTTCCAAATGGAACGCACCCACTCGTTTTATTTATTTATTTATTTTATTTTATTTTATTTTTTTTTTTTTGGTTTTTCATGGAAACAAAACTTAAACGTTTGATGAAAAAAATAGAATTGTTCAAATATTCTAACTAAAAAAAGGAGTAAACAAAATAAAAAACTGATTAAAATAAAATTAAATGAATTGCTGATAAAATGTAAAATTCAAATGTACATATGTATGTTTTTTCTTAACAAGGCAACTTTGTATGTGTAAGTACAGATATAAAATGTTCTTTAGTCCCATACAATTTTTTGATGGATAAAAAATGAAAATGAATGGTTATCATATTTATGTATTTTCACATTTGTAATAAAAACCATAAATAAATGATAAAACCTACACACATGTATGGGTTTAAATACATGAGTATGTGTTTTATACAAATGTTGACATGAAAGAAAAACCTTTGAATTAAATTCATTTTTTTTTTTTTTTGTATTTTTTCAATGCGTTTTTTTTTAAGATTTAGCAATTTTTATATGTATTTATGTATACATTAGAGCTTTTGTATTCATTCTAATTGATTTTATTTTTATTTTTTAATCACAATCTACAATATAATAAAAATGAAATTGAAATTAAAAAAACTAAATAAAAGTGAAAACTAGAAAAAAAGAAGAAAATTGATATATGGTATCTACATACATACATAACATTCATAACGGAAGAAAAATGAACAATGATACTACAAAAAATGTCTTTTCTTTATATTCAAGAGGATTCTTATTTTTAGAAAAATTTGCTACTTTTCCTACATAATAGAAGAACATAAACTTAAAAAATTGTTTTTTTTTTTTTACCCCACAATATCTTTTCATATGTCATCCAACGCATTGGTATACAGACTACATATCATACATACAAAATATGTATGTACACATATGTGCTTTGTTTATTTTATATACAAATATAAACAGTGTACAATCATTGTATTTTTAAGTGAAAATGGATCTCTGAATAATTTTCTAGATTTTCCATTTGATTTGTTTTTTTTTTTTTTTTCTTATGATTACATAATGAATTTAAAGAAAATATACGAAAAAGTGTGTGTACTATTTTACTTCTACATAATATAAAAAATAAATATCTTCAACTGTAGTTTTCTTTTGGGCCATACTATCACCATCATCGCTATATTTGATTAACCTTTTGTATATACAACATATACATATGCACAAGTGTATGTGTTTTTACAGTCCAATTATGATAAAAGAAAAGTATATCATTATTTATATCGAAAAGTATCTCATTCCATTATTTAAAAAAAATAAAAAATAAAATGAAAATGAAAAAGAATATTAAACTACGTATATGTTCAATAGAGGTAGGATACATAGTATATAGTAAATTACAAATGAAAAATAAAAAACAAAAAAATTTTTTTGAAATCTATACAAATAAGAATGATAACAAAAAAACTGAAAAAATACATACATATGTGGACACATACATATACATATGATTGTATTCGTATATGTTACATATATTATATAATATTACAGTAACTACAACATTATTTGTATTCACATATTCAACTTATCTAGATTACAAATATCCCTAAATAAAATTTTTCTTCAGATACACAATTATACATACATACATATGTACAATTCATGTATGTATACATACGTTTTATACTTGCAGAATTGAAATATAACAATAAACTTAAAATGTACTATGTACACATATCCTCGTATATATGACCATACCTTTGTTTGATTAGTTAAGGATCAAATTTAAAGGTGATTCAGATTGGCCTTCTGTTTTTTAAGTTCAGTGTAACAAATAATTTAAAAAACAAAATAAAATAAAAAAAAACAAAAATCAACATTATACACATTTACAAAAGATATACTCACATGAATATACAAATCAATATTTAATGCTGATGAAAGACATTTCAATTATTGTTTTTCTTTTTTCTTTTTTTTTTTTTCAACTATGTTCTGTAAACAAAACTAGAAAAAAGGAGATTTAATGAAATTCTTCTGTTAAAACAAAACAAGAAAAAAAAAGTCTAAAATGTACTGAATATTTTTTGTACATTTGAACCGATTTTCCTTTTTTTTTTTTAATATTTTTATTTACCGAAGCTATTGGTACAACTCTAAGTTAGATGTAAGAAAATGAAAATTATTTATTGTCTTCTGGTATACACACGTATGCGAACATTTTACTTTACGTTCATTTATCCTGAATTTTTATTTCGAATTTGTCAACATAAAATTCAATCAAGCAAATTCGAAAATTAACAATTGTAAAATGAAGAATATTTATTTTATTTTATTTATTTTATTTTTGTAAGTAAAAGAAAAATATCAGATATTAGAATTGGAGATTTTTGCGATTTATTGAAGGAAAAATTCATCAATACAAAAGAAAAAAATTAGTTAATGTAATTTAAAGATAATCATAAAAGAAAAAAAATATGCAATTAATTTCATCTATATTCATGAATGGGAATAAATCGAAATATATTGAAAAATGCATTTTCACAATTTTAAGCTTCAATTCATAGAATCCATATTTTTTCTATTATCTCATAAGTTTTTTACATTTTCACTTTTTTGAATTTTTCCATTTCATTTTTTTTTTTTTTGTAAATAAAACTGAATTGCTATCATTTAGTTGAATGGGGTGCGTCAGTCAACAGTCAAATAAATTCCGTTCTTTTTTCATATTGTTATTATTCTTTTTTTTATTATTATTTATTTATTTACTTGTCTCCAATATCCATAGAATTGCAAAAAAACATTTATCTACAACAGAACTTTTACCTATTTCTTATCCCTTATCGGTCTTATCTCTAGCATAGGTGAATATATGGACGTCTACTACATTCATATCACTCTGGTAAATAAATGCCTAATTCTAAAAGCGGTGGTCAGTCAGACGTACACTCATGCATGTATGTATGTATGTACATTCCACTTGAAAATGATGGGGGTTAAATCGAATGGACGCTTACTTGTTCTGTTTTTTTTTTTTCTTGTTATGTGTAGTAATTTTCATTTGAGTTTTTCCTACATTCAATGAATTATACATAATGGTATTCCTTAATAAAAATGGATGTATAATAAAATGTATAAAAAAAAAATAGCAAGAAAAAATGAAAAACGACAAAAGAAGAAAAAATAAGTAAATGAATAAAAAAAAACAAAAAAACAAAAAAAATCTATGTACATTTTGCTTTTCATTTTTATTCCATACAGTAGTTCCCTTTTATCAAACTTTATTTGTATTCTTGAATAAGAAAAAAAAAGAAGAAAAATGTCTATGTCCAAGATATGATAATAGGAATGAAGAAAATAAGATAAAATAAAAAAATTGAAATCTTTTTAAGGATATCGAAAGTCGAATTTAAAAAAACAAAATTAAAAGAATGTTAAACTTTTCTTGAACTTTGTATACATGTTACACACATGTAATGTCTAAAATATTTATAATAAAAAAAAGAAAATTTTTTTTTTTTTGAAACAAACTGAAAGTAATTTCAAAATAAAATTCTATTTTAACATTCTATGTACATATATTATACTATGTACCACATATATGTACATATGTATGTACAATGTGAAAGTAATCGTCCCCAAACTGCGTGTAAGGTTCGTCCATTCTAAAAGACTTTGTCAGGATCCAATTAAAATTGATTTTGACTCTTACGTTCTTTATTTATTTTTTTTTTTTTTTGTTTTTCGCTTATTTTCTTTTTAATAAATACACAGGAACAATGTTTTTTTGTATTTGGTTTCCTCGTTCTCAAAACGTAGAATCAGAAATTTTTCTCATTTCACTTTTCAATTGTTTTTATACATCTTATAGTAATTTTGTTTTTGGTTTTACTGTTTCAATTTAATTTAAAAATACTTGAGATTTGTTTTTTTTTTTCATTAAAATTTTGATTTAATTGAAATGTAATTTTAGCACCCTCTCCTTCTTCATCTTATTGTTAACCTTGTGATCTCATTCGCTTGGAGTTGAATTTCCTTTTCCAATGTTGGCTGTCACAATTTTTTATACTTCTGATTAGACTAAGATATTTTACATTAATTTTTTCGCTATTTATATTGCTCATAGTTTTTTCTAATCCACATTTAGTAGCTTACTTTTATTATTTTGAGGCAGTGGCAATTATTTAGGAATAAATTGTTTTCTTCCAGTGTAAAGCAAGGCACCCTCTACTTTTCTAATTAGAGCGTTAGAATACTAATACCTAATAGAAATCGGGTATGATTGGTACAGATTACAGCCAAACAGTTGCCTAAATTTATTTTCTTCTAATTAAGTGAAATACGTTCGCTTTTTTTAATTTTTTTCAATAAATTAGTCACAGGTACTCTATTAAGACTTTTTTTTATTGCTTGTATATACAATTATTTTGAAAATTTCATGTCATTATTAAATTTTGCACATTTTCCACAATCATTATCTCTATTATGTAGCTGTGTGCTGTTAATCTGTTTATTATGTTCAAATTTACAATAAAAACGTCGTAATGAAGTAAAAAAAAAAAAAAAAACAAAATTGTGAACAAGTCCTACGCTCTACATATACGTATAACTATTGCACAGAAAAAACGTACACATAAAATCCTGTATATTTAACATGTTTGACCTTCTTTTATCCCTCTTTTCAACATACATTTTTTTTGCAAAAATATGAAAACATCTTCAAAATTCGTCATAATTTTAAAAATGTACAACGCATACATGAATCTTACTACTTCATTAAGTTCATACAAAAAAAAAACCATAAACGCATCCCCAGTAGGTTAATTTAAAATAAATTCTCATAAATATCATCATTTTCCCTTCTGTCCTGTTGTTATTACAATTTTTTATTATTTTTTTTCTTTTTTTTTGGAAAACATAAAATTTTTGTACATTGTAAAATTATGAAAAAAAAAAAAAAAATTAGAAATCAACTGAACAATAACAAGGAGGAAAAAAAATTGTTTTTTTTTCAAATTTTCCAAGGAAAGGAAAAATTGCACAAATAATATTTTGTCTTTACGCAACATTTGAGTTGATTTTAAAAAGGAAAATTACAAATGAAAGTAAGAGTGTCCCACATTTTTTTTTTTTTCACTTTTCAAGGGTGTTTTCAATTGAAACATGAATTTAATGTCACAACAACAACACGAATATAAATTGAATTTATCAATTGTAAACGAATATTAAAATGTACAATTTACAATAACTCCTGCAAGAGAAAATCTATGTACATTCTTTCGATTACATGTTCAGTACAATGTTTCAAAAAAAAAAAAAAATAAAATAAAAAGTCTTAAAATCATTTACAATGCTCGTATGAATAAAAAGTCATAAGGCCAACTCAATTTTTCTGATATGTGGAACAAATCCTTTTCAATATACGTGAGTACATCGAATAGTATTCCATAGAATTTTCTATAAACTTACTTACATTATTATTGTTAAGTAATAATAATCTATTAGACATGAATTTTTGAATTTTTTCCTGTTTTTTTTAAAGAAAAATCATGTTATTTTAGAGGGTGAATTTTTTAACAATAAAATAAGCAAAATGTAAAGAAATTGAGGGTAAAGTAAAATTTTCATAAACTTTACGTACAAAGTATAAAACATTAAAAAAAAAATTGAAAATATGAAAACAGAAAAAAATTTTTTTGTTTTGAAACTTTTATGCGTTGATTTCCAATTCATATTTTCTTTTTTATGCAATCAAAAATACTCGTAAAATATTCATTTGTATTTTTTATATTTGCTGACTCGAATGTAATTTAAAGAAAAACAAGAAATTTTATTTTATTAAGAAAACATGCGAAAATTTAATTTAAATAAAATTATTAGGAAAATATTTGATCAATTCATTAACCAAAAAAAAAAAGTAAAAAATTATTTACATTTAGGCGCTCCAAAATAAACATCATTCGAAAAACTAAAAATGATTTTTTTTTTCATCATGTAAATTTGATGTAGGATTTTTCTATTGTTTTTGTTTTAAAAATTTTCCACATTTTCATGTATTTTCCAATTTTATATTTTTTTTTATATTTTGTTTTTTCTCAAAAATAAACACAAATAAATTATAACATCTTCAATGATTAATTTATTTTTATCTGAAAATCCTTTAGTTTCAATTCTTCATCAGTTTCGAATTATGTATGTGTTGCCGTATAGTGATTTTTTTTTTTTTTTGTTTTTTGTATGTTGAAACTACGTACTAATATGCATCCATTTTAATTCGTATATAATTACAAACATCTTTAATCCATTTCATATTTTTTTTTTTTTAAGAAAAAAAAACATGCATTTTTACTTAATTCGAATATGTTGGTACATCATACATACATACATAAAAACTCACACATATGAGTATATGTATATGTACATGAATGCAAACAATATTTATTCATCCATTATTTTTCCATTATACAACATTTTCTTTTATGCTTATAAATCATATGTACTCGTTTATACTTATATACGATAGTAATAGTATACGTATTTTACATAAAGGAAATCATATCTTTATCATCGAAATTTGTATGTATGTACAATATAATATATATACTATGTATACTCGTATAAACTTAATTTAATCAACCCCATAAACTTACAATCCATAATTTTTGTTGTTGTGTATTTTTTTTTCTTTTTCATTGTTTTTCTTCACTTAAATGAAAGGATAGAAAATTTTACTTATTTTTATTTTTATCATACATATGTACATATATGATACAAGCATATGTATATGTACATTTATAAGTATTTCAAACCACATCATTATTTTCATCAACGCTGTCACCATATCTTTTGTAAAAGTATCATTATATTTCCATTCTAATATTATGCCAAGAACACTCTCATTCTACAACAAAAATTCTCATTCATCATTTTTCTTATATTTTTTTTTCTTCTTGGTCTCCAGTCTCTAATGTTTTATTGAGAATGAAAAAGAAAAAAACAAAAAACAAAAAAAAAAGATAATTCCTTAAAGTCAAAATAAAACAAAAAAGAACAATTTATCCTGAAAAACTTTGCATCATTTAATCCTTTCATTCTGCATAAACTTCACCATATATGTACACACACAGTATACAGATACGTGTATGGTAAAGTAAATCAGTCAATGTACATATATACATATGTAGATATATGAACATTAACGTATGTATATACGAACTTATATGTGTAGATGTTCATCAGAACGTACTCTTATATATACAGACATTTCTAATTGTATATACGTAACTTTAAGTGATAACGAGATTTTATTGTTTTTAGTGATGAGCGTACATAATGGTTAAATATCCTTGTAGTTTTTAATTCTGAAAATGATCGTAATGGTCACTGTTGTCATTACAACCCTTTTTTGATGGAAATCAATTTACATACACATACATACATCCAGACCATTATACATTATGATGAATTTCTATAGTAACACAATACGTAGTACAGAATTGTACATTATCTATACAAAAATATACAATCCACAGCCACCATGATGTAAGTTTTCTTTCATTAATGATGGTTTCCTCCCTAATATAAATGGATTTTATGTACGAATATATTTCACTCTAACAAGAATATAGAGAGATTGATGAAGTTATCTTATATACAAAATTTTATATTTACATATAAACAAATTTACAAATGCATGTAACCATACATGTCTATATAATTGAATTGTATGCGTAAATATCCTGAATAGAATTTTGGTTCCTTAATGTCAAAGACTGTTCATATGTACATAGACGCATTATATTCATACAAATATACGTATATTAACAAGTGTATGCAAAAGAAAAAAAGGGTTGTTGATTGCCATGATAGAGCAAAATTTTAGTGAACTTTCATTATTCTTTAGATTTTTTTTTTTTCCTTTTCTTGTTTTTCTTTTATTGTTTTTATATATTTTTTTTGTTATGAAAATGTCTAATATTTTCTTTTTAATACACGAATACATGAGCACAAAAAGAAAGAGTTATAAATTCTCATCAATCATAATTTTACGATGAGTCATCTTACAAAACAATACACTTTAGTTTATAGAAAATAAAAGAAAAAATAAAAAAAAAATAGAAAAACTAGAAAATATAAGAAAAGATTAAATTAGGTAAAAAGATTATTGAATTTTCTTATTTAATAAATGTATGCGTTTTTTAATCTCATATTTCTCAGAGGAAGCGAATTTTGAGTGGTGTAGGGTCTAGAATGATTATTAGCTAGAAACACTCTGAATTACACGATAGACCCATTGTGTGACCTTTACTCTGGGGCACATTGTGTATACGACATATGTACATACATATATTGCATTTTACATATTTATATTTGTATTATGTAGCAGTATTTTAAATATGTTTTAATTATTCTGGAACTATTTTTATCCCTTGAATTATTAACATAACAATAATTTTTTCTTAAATATATTATATAATAAATTATCAGTAAAACAAGAAAAATCGTATAATCGGATTTATGTGGGTGAATAAATCTATACATGCATATTTATGAGCTCCATAAAGCATAACATCGCATATATCTGATTTTTTTTAATTATTATATCAAAATGAATTTATAATTTAAAAATATATATTTTTCATTTTTTCCTTTTGTGACACAAAATGTCTATTGTCTCTAAGTGTCATGATTTATTACAAAGCTTTAAAAGCAATTTTCAACATTTTTACAATTCGCTCAATTTTCTTACATCTTTTTTTCTCTATTCTGATGTATTATTTATTTATTTATTTTTTTTTTTGTTTTACGTGTTCTTTTGTATTACAATTTTTCTTTCTTTTTAATACAAGTACATATCAACAATCATGTCTACAGGATTTTCTATTCGACTGAATTTATACTTTTTTTAAAATGTAATTCTGTTCTGAGTTATACAGAGTAGTGTATACAAAGTTATTATACATGTTTTCATATAGACGAAAGCACTGTAGTATATCTAGAAAATTTTCTATTTTATTCATCTTTTGCATCCTTGCAAAACATATCAAATCCTATTTAATATGACAAGGGTCTAAAAGATAAAAATCAAGTATGCTTGTGTATGTGCTTATATGCATACACAATGCTCTAGAAAATAAGATATCGTATAGACCAGACTAAAAAAAAATTCTACACTCACTCATACATACATATGACATACATTGATGCATGTTTATTTTCCTTTTTAAGCGCATAATATTCACATTTTATCTGTTTTCTTTGCTTTTATTTTGTTTATTCCTTTCTTATTTTTTTTTTTTTTGTTATTCCATTTTTCTGTTTTTGAATTCAAAGACTTTATATAACTCTACAGAATATTAATGAACATTTTGATTGTTTCCTTTTTTTTTGTTTTTTGTTTTCCTTATTATTTTCTGCATGTACACAGTAGATTTTGTATCTATATTGTGTTGTATCCAGAAGAATTCACATAATTTTTATTATAATCCTTCGTATACGTTGCATATACGTGAGTGTAGCAATTTTCACTTGTCACTTATTATACGAGTATATATACAGTATTTTTAGATTTTATACTGTTATTTTTATTTATTTTCATTAGATTTTTCTTTTTACGTACATCCTCAAATTTATGTCTTTTCAATTCATTTGTATTTTATACGGATTTTCTCTTTTTAAGTAAAATATGAGAAGATTTAAAATTTTTTTATTTATATTTATTTTGAATAATATTTTCTTTGTACATTACATAAACACACTGAAAAAAAAAGATAGGAAATCATTTATTTTTCTCAGGAAAATTTTATGCCCTTCATATACAAAAAAAAAAACAAAATTAATGTACTTTTTGCTCATGGAATAGGATAATACTTCAAAAATTAAACTAATTAATAATATCAATTTATTTTGAAAAAAAAAAACATCATTAATTATTTTCAGAATTTTAAATTTTCTTTTTTAATCAAGTGAAAATTCATAAATTTTTCTTTTCAATCAAGTGAGAAAACACATACATATTTTATTTAGAAAAGAAAAAAATATTTTATTTCAAATTTTTGGCCTACCATAAATATTTTAAAATTCCATTAAATAAAAAATTAAATAAAATTCAAATACATAAATTTTTTTTTCTACGAATTATATAACTGCTTTTACCCTTCATAATTTAAGATTTTCTTCAAAATATATGTGCATATAGTAAAAAAAAAAAAAATTAAAAATATTCATTGCCACCCTCTTCATAAGATATAAAACAGAAGAAAATGAAGAAAAAAAAAATTTTTTTTTAATTCAAACTTCTTTTTAAACGTCTTCTCCACATACGTGTAATATATTTATGAAAAACAAAAACAAAAAAAAACATTAGAACTTGCCAGGAAGCAAAACCAGAAAATAAATTCATATTTATCGTTCTAAAATTATTATAACGTAATTTTTTATGTTACCACACTATTACTAAATGTTACATACACAAGAATATACTTATGTACATATGTAATATAAAAAACATTATCACCATACCATCCAAAAAAATAAAATAAATAAATAAATAAAAATAAACACAACAAATAAATAAAAGTAAGTATTCGTTTCTGCCAAGGGATTTTAACAAATGTATCTTACAAAAGTCTAAATACATAAAGAATCAACCCTCAAGAATTTTTATCATACAAAAATACAAAAACAAAAAAAAAATGAAAATAAAACGAATAAATAAAAAATAAACAAAATTTAAGAAAAATGAAATTTGTGGTTTTCACAAAAAACAAAAAAAATAGAGGAAAAGGAAAAACTTCAGTCAAAAAAAATATACATGTATACTATGAGAGTAAAGTACACAGCGAAAATTTAAAGTACATATAGTAAATGGTAATAATAAATATTACAAGTATGACACGTAATCATATAGCTTCGAGTGTATAACTACACTGTTGCTACTACATATATACAAGTAAGAAAAGTTTTGTTACAAGGACATTTAAAATTCTGAATAGAACATTATAAGAAAGTCGAAAATTTTCTTTGAGATTTACAATTGTAAATTATAGTCGAGTAGAACTTACAATGGTACCTTTATATGATAACACACAGACCGTACATATACGTATGCATGCAAAATATTTTCTGTATTTTTAGAACGTGTACAGACTGCATGAGCACATATAAATGATGATGTAGTAGCCAAAGGAAACAAAAATATATAATTCACTGGGGGACAATTTACAAGGGTGGTTATATGACAATTTGGCTGGTTATTAGTTGGTCTTGTATCATGCAGAGTAATTTACAACTGAAAATACAAAAAAAGGCAAATCGTTTTATAAATATTTAAAAAATTTAAAATATGTACATATGACATCATAGTTACAAAATTTTATTTTTAAATGCTGTACATCAAAGTATGAATCCTTCTGTGTTTTAAGTCTGATCGATTTTTTTTGGGATGGGGCAGCGATCAAACCCAAACCATTAAATATGAGTACATAGATAAAACAATATTAAAAAAAAAATAAAATAAAAATAAAAAGAATCCAAACACAGAATTTAAAATACTAAACACGTCCATGAATTTATTATAAATCATGCAAATTCCCTATTTTTGCTACCCATGTACACACATACATATGTGCATATTAAAGTGTAAATATAAACAAGTATGTACGTATGTATGTATGTATTTGCAATGTGTGATACCTATTACAACTCTATTTAATATAATTTTCACAGAAAATAGCCATTATTCTTAATACAAAAAAATATCTTTATAAATGTTAATCACCCTCTCGCATACTAAACTGGCCAACATAAACACATACCTTGAAATGAAATTAACATACATACATACATACGATGAACAGACAATTTGGCTAAAGCAGTCATAATAATAATACTCATCTTATATAGTACAATATGGCACATATGTTGAAGAACGTTGCTCTTTGGGCACTGATATAACTCTCTAATTTCATATATAATAATAACTATAAAAAAAATTACCTTTCCCATTGCTATTACTATAATATAATTGTTGTTTTTTTACATACAAACACACAAAATTCAAGACTGTGTAAATATAGAAAATTTCTTTTTTCTTTATATCAAAAATGTACACATTTTCTTTTTTGTTTTGTTTTTTTCCTTTTGTTTTACTTTAATTTCTTTCCTACATTCTCATCCCTTTTCATTTACATTCTTAAGTATATACAACAGAGTTATAATTGCTTTTTGAAAAATCGATGAAGGACATATCCTTCTATCAAAAATATACTACATTCATATATGCTGTATATATACATACTACACACATACATAAATGATAATGTATAAGAATGAGTAAATGTATGTATGTATAAGGGAAAATTCTGGTTGCACAGATGTTTTCATAATTGTGTAGAAATATATAAAATAAACATATATAAACAAGTACATATACGTGCACAAATTTGTGTACACTTAGGATACAATGAACTTTTAGCTACACTTCTACAAAAGCTGGAAAGAGGACATATAGTAATTCAAAATATGGACCATTATACTTCACATGCTATAGACTTCAGACTAATAGTGTAGTTAACACAGCAATATACATACATATAAATCTCATCTCATATACTTTATTTTTATTATGTATATTTACATTCTACAACAATATTTTCATGTATACATACAACGTGATGTATGTACATATATGCACATACATAATAATTTTCTCGCCTTAAATATCGTCTTTATATTACGAAAAAAATTACACTTAAGAATATGCTAAAAGTTTTTCTTTATGTACACAAAAATGAAAATAAAAATAAAAAAAAAAGAAATTAAAGTCAAGAAACTCGAATATTTTCTTTCTTATTTTAGATTTTTGTTTTTCTCATATGTTTATCATTATTTCTACCTACAAATACTCCTACCGTATTCGTACGTATACACAGAGCGCTACACAATACATATGTATGTATATACATATTTTCACTTTATCATGATTTACGTGTGGATGTATGTGGTATGTATGCAAACATAAACCATTAAAATATAATCCCCAAAAGTTGATATGTCATTTGCAAATGCCTTCATATTTATACAAAAATTTCCTTAATGGAATTTATGTTAATAATGTGAATATAATTTGATTATGATAGCATTAGTAATTTCAATAAAAAAAATAAAAAAAATCCTTGAACAAAAAAAATACGAAAATATGGAACGACAATTGCATACGTCCATATGTGTACAAGATGTCCCGAGACCCGGAGTAAAGGTTACAAAATGTGTCTATCGTATAGCTCTTAGTGTATATTTCCAGCAAAATTTATTAACATTTTTATCTTTCAAAAATGTATAACAGTTCGTAACAGTCCTTAGAATATTTCGTAAAAAATTTGAATTTTTATTTCTTTATTTTGTTAAAATGAAATTTGAATAATAAATCATTTGTCCAGACATTGTTAATTATAATCCTTATTGTAGTGTACATACATTTCTCAGCTTCACCTGAATACATATCTAACATGTGTGTATGTACACATCGTACAAATTTTTTGAGAACATTCATTTGAGTTCATTCAATATTGTCCATTTTCACTTACATATAGTTAATGAATATATGCACATATGTACGTACGTACGTATTTACAATAAAATGACATTCATATGAATGTTAAGGATTTTTCTCATACATACATTCATATACACCTCCAATTCATCCCACAGCTTTTGTTTCCTTTATTTTATTTTTTTTTTGTTTATTTGTACAAATGAACAAAAAGAAAAAAAAATAAGTATTTTGTAGCTTTATCTGTACAATTTATAAGAAAAATATTGTTATAAATTATACAACCTATAGATATATAATAGAATAAAGTATTTCCTGTGTATCCTTGTTAAAATAACTGGTAGACAGCACGGTGTCCATTTTCTTACAAACTTATCATATATAGGACATTTTTAATGTACGTACATTTGTGTGTGTGTGTGTGTGTGTAATTATATATCCATAAGCTATAAATACAAAAAAAAATACATGTAATGTGTATTTTTTTTTTTTTTGCTTTTATAGAATTATTACAGACGGCACACGACATGATGTGTGTTGATGTTGTACGTGTGTGTACTAGACCTGCAAGACAGAATTCGTATCATTACCACTATTACAATTTTTGTATTTTTTCATTTCAAGATCAAATATATAATAGTTTGGTACACACACACACATATTCATGCGTACATGTGTATCTATATATGTATATCTTAGACAATCACCCCCAAAATCTATTCTTTTATATCTCATCTCATGTTATTATGTACAACACATGAAATTTATTCTTGTTTTCTGTTTTAAGCTCATTATTTTCTAAATGAAATCTACAGCCATATTCTGTACACACCTTCAATGAATCTGTGCATAAATTTATATCTTTCTATGTACAGTTGTAGTTGTACATACAAATTAGTCTCATTCTGAGTTCATTAATGAACATTGACCACCTTTCATTGTTAACAGACGTTTGCCAAACGTAATCTCTCTTACAAAAAAAAAAAACAACAATTTTTTTTCACGACATTGAATTTTTTTTTCTTTATTTCTAAAAATAAAATAATTCTGTAAATTACAGAAAAAATCATTCATTTGTAAATTATGTGTTTGAATTTATTGATGAAATTTTCCATTCCTAAAAAAAAGGAAGAACATTTAGAAAAAAAAATTGAAAAATAATATTGCCATAAAAAATGTATTAAATAGCATTTAATTCAGTATTATCTCAGGTTTTGCATATATTTGGCTTCTTATATTTATCTCTTTACAATATGTTCATATATTGAATTGAAAAGCAGCCAACCCAGCATACGAAAATTGAACAACATTCAGTTGGTATATAAATGGTCAATTTTTAAGAAAATTCTGCACACAACCCTTCAACCCATTTTCAACCTCTAATGTATGTATGTATGTACAATGAATACAAAAAAACCCAATTACAATTTAAACTTAAAAATATTTCATTTTATTTTTAAATATAACTTATTCTGCATATACATAATGGAAATTTTATTTTATTCAACCGTTATTGGTTGATTGCATTAAACTGTTCACCCCTTACATTTTATACATTTTACTATTTTATGGGGGCGACTTACCATATATCAAATAATACCCTGTTCACCGTATAAACTGAATACACATACACCTTAGATTACTTATTTTTCTGCATCCACTTGATATTTTTCATTATTATCCTTGCATTTAAAAAAAAAAAAAAAAAAAAAATGGAAAAATTTAGTCACCCTTTTTTATACAAACGAATTTGTATATATGTACAATGACTCCCCTTTTCTTAAGCCATTATCATACACGTTTTTTTGCATTTTATTCAGTTATTTTCTTTGCTTCATAATTTTTTTTTTCTTGTTCTCATATTTTAACAACGCCATGAAATTATGAACATGCGCATTCGTACGTATACATTGGATGTATTATTTAAAGTGAATGTAATAAAAAGGGTAGTTATACTTTAAGTGCATTTTTTTTTCGCATAACAAAAAATTATAAAACAAAAATAATAATTTTTAATGTTTCATATTATAATTTTTTGTGTAATGTTAATGACACACATCCAATAACGATACTAGGAATCTTCAAAATCATGCATGCAAATATATCACTAATGTGTCACATACACATAGTACTGCTTGAATACCATGAAAAATGACCAGATTTCAAACCCGATACCATGGTTTCGACAAATACTCATAATTTCAATATTATTGATATGTGAAATTCGTATAAATGGCTTTCATGGTTTTATTATTGCTTTTCCCAGCATCCACGTCCTTTACTTTTTTTTAAAATCCCAATATTTGAGAAAAACATTTTTAATTTTTAAAATTAATTTGAAATATTGAAAAAATTATTTGAATACTTTCTGTGAATTAAAGGAAAATATAAAAATTTTTAATTTCGCACACAGCCGTTGTATAATTTTTTTCATTCATTACCCGGAGTTTATTGGTTTAGAAATCCGTTTATGACAATATTGCCATCTAATGGTATTTTATTATACTTACATATGAATTGTTTGATATGGATTGTATCTAAAATTAATTGAGTTGAGTATGTGATATAAAAATTGTAAAGGGAAAATTTATTGAAGTTAAGCTTTAATATTTGTTACGAAATGCTGAATGCTTTAAACGCGGTTATGATCAGAGCAAGTAAATTTAGGAAAACGTTTTTTTAAAAAATAAAAAAAAAGTATTTGATTTTGGATGTCCTGGGAAACCCGTAAAATGTAGTCGTACGTACAAAAATGTATTCATCAGACTAAATTTTTGGCCACTCTTAGCATTGGAAGTTTTAATGGAAATCAAAAGATATTAAACCAATTATTAAAACAGACAAGATATTAAATCAATTCTCTGATGTCTCGTGATAGAGTCTACATCGATTTTAGTAGGACCGATGATATTGGCAATTCAAGAAATAATGTTTTCTATTATTCTGTCGCCGTCGTTGATGCAGTCATTATAACTGCACTTCGGACTTTACAAACTAAAAATGAAATTTTTATGAAAAAATATTTATTAAATTTAATTCATACATTATCAATTGGATCTAAAATATTAATTTATTATTACATAATATTTATTCGTATGTAATCTAATTTCGTCAAATTTTTATTTAAATTTTATATCTCTATAAATATAATTAAATTATTGACTATCTAAAATCTAATGACGAAAAATACTATTAAAAAATTTTTAATGTCATTATTTACTTAAATATCTAATTAATTCATTTTAAATTTAAATATCGGATAATTTTTATACTCTTGTACATTATATTTGACTTTTTTAATTTTTCATAGTAAATCAATTATTGATTCAAACGATTGTTAATTATTTAAAACAAAAAAAAATTTTTTTCTTCTAATAACTCAAAGATGAGATTAAATTTGGTTAAACATTGTATCTACCTACTCATCTGTGTACTTAAAATTAAAATATATAAATTAAAATTTTATTTAAATAAAAAATGAAATCCTGTATTGTAATTGGCACCGTAAATAATGTTTTCTTTTTTTTTGCTTTCATTTTAACTAGTGCAATTTGTAATAATAATAATAAATTTACTTATCCTTAAAATGTAACCATCACAATATTTTTTTTCTTTTATTATTTAAATAATTAATTAATGTAATAATGTTTAAAAATATGTGGTGTACTCAAACTGTATTTATATGAGTTTGAAAAAACAAAAACCTATATTTGACTATTATTGTGATTTAATAATTATAATATGTATCACTGGAATGCACAGTGCCTTAAAATTTTAAGGATACATTTTTTGTGCGCATATAATGAATTTTTTCTAATTTTTTTTTAAATAAATAAAATGTGATAAGGATCATTTATTTAAAAACATTGTGAAATGATGAATGAGATATTATTAAAAATGTGAAAAAAAAGATTTCACATATTAAAAAAATGATGAAGATCTTTTTTCTAAAAAATATTATCGATCATTTTTTTTTTCAGACTTCAGATTTTGAATTTTTTAATGGTAATCCTTCTTCAGGATCAATATTTGTTGATAACATATTTTTCTTTTCTGGTGGATTATTCCATGGTTGTAATTCACCAGTACCAAATAATGCAAATGTTAAGCCACCAATAATATATGTTGTAGCTAAAATCCAAAATACTATTTGCCATTGACCATATGTTTGCTGTTAAAAATAAAAAATAAATAAAAATAAAAAATACGTTTTGACTTACAAAAAAAAAAAAAACTTATTTTTATAAATTTCATATTTTATTACATTTTGATAAGTTAAAGCTCCAACCATGTACGCTGATAAAAATCCACCAAATGATGAAAGTGTATTTGCCATACCAAAAATTGTACCACTGAAATTTGGTGCTATATCAAGACCATTTCCAAGGTATCCAGCAGTAACACCACCATTCAATGTTAGTGCTATTGTAAAGATAGCAACACACCAGACAGCATCGTGACCAAGGAAAACTTGTGCAATCATCATTAAACCAGGGGTGCAAACAGCTACAATAAAAATAAACCATATTTTATTTTTATATTTTTATTTTTAGAATAAAAAACAAAAATAAAAAAACAATACTTACCAAAAGTCGTAAATATTTTTCTCGTTGCTGTCGTACTTAATCTTCCAGTTTGCCTCAAATAATCAGCTAAATATGATGCGCTAACGGCCATTACATATTTTCCAAGATATGGTAGTGATGACATCAAACCATTCTACAAAAACAATAAATATTTAAAAAATTCCGATCAAATCAACAACAAAAACTTATCATTATTATTTTTTTTTTGAATTGTTACTTATTTTTATTGAGAAGGCATGTGTCTATTTACTCATAATTTATTATGAGTCAATTACGTTAATTCTCATGTCGCATAATAAAAAAAAAAATTTTTTATTTTTTAATTAAGATTATAATTAAAATATCTTTTCTTAATTAAAATGAAAAAAGAATGAAATGTATCATCATGTAATTTAAATCAATTGGCAATTGCCTACATCTCTTGTTAATTTAAATTTAAAATATTAAAATATTACATAACGACATAATTTAAATTGTACATGTGCGCACTTCGCCATTAATATGCACTTTTGAAAGTACATTCGCATAAAATTTTTTTTTTCATTAACAAAAAAAAAAAAAAAATATTGGCATATCATTGATCAAAGTATAAACCATGATATTGAACGATCGATGAATATTAAATTCATTCCAAATGAATACAATAATGATACAAAAGTTGAATTACATAAGTATATTTTTCTTACCTTTTTAATTTCAAAATTTAAAATGTATTTCATATATGTTGGCAATTGGTTAACAACAGTGAAATAACCAAATACTGAACAACCATGTGTTATAATGATAGCCCATACTGGTGGTGATGTTAATATTTGTGACCATGGTACATAGCTTGGTCGTTGTTTAGATGTTGATGTACCAATTGCATCTTCAATTTCACGTCTCTCTTCATCTGTTATTCTTGGATGTAAAGCTGGTGAATCATAAATGAACATAAACCATGCAATTGACCAAAGAAGACCAATAATTCCTGTATAAAAAAGATACAAAAAAAATTTTTTTGAATTGATTAAAAGATTTTTGTCTCTTTTAAAATACAATTTATTAGATACAATGAAGAGAATATATAAATTTTAGCAAAAAACACATGTATTTATTTTGCATTATGTATTTATTTCAAATATTTTACCAAATGTTTTTTTAAACTTCCTAAACGGTATTTAAGCAGTTTAAAGCAACAACATAAATTTAACAATACCCTGTTGACGACATACCTACATACAGTTTTATTTTATTTAATTTTTTTTTTATTTGCTTTTCTTTTTAAATTTAAAGTTTAATTAAACAAAAATAAAAAAAAAAGTGTCTAAAAAGTCTCGTGATATTTTTGTTTATTTTAATTATAGCTATATTGTAAACAAGTACATATTAACTATAGTATTATGATGTCACATTTAATTTATATGCTTTATTTGTATGTACATAAAGATAAAAATAAAACAAAAATGATAAAATGTTAAATAACATACCGAAAACGTGTATGAATAAAAAAATTCAATAAATGCGGTTGTACTTCATATAAAATACTTGACATAAAAATAACTCCGTATTTAAAAAAAAAAAAAAAAAAAACAAAATGCGAATTATACCTCTATACAAATATTTGTAATTTTATAAACAATTTCATCTGAAATAATTCCCAATAACAACCACTAGAAACTATTTAATCTTCCCCATTTACCCCCATTACCTTTACTTTTTAGTTTTCCGGTAAAAAAATATTTAAAAAAAATACCAAAAAGAAAAACTATACAAAGCACATTAATAGAAAAAATAGAAATTCAATTTTCCAGGTAATTTAACAAAATTATACATACAATAAAATTTATTTGTTATTATTATTATTTTTTTTTTTTCAAATGCAAATTAAAAGTACATAACTTTTGTAAGTACGTAAAATAAATATTTAAAAAAAATTATTAATTGGTATTAGTAACAACATCATGTTTGTATATATATTGTATAACCGAGCGGATATATAACATTATAACTGTTGATATGTGTTTATATGACTCCGTTCGGTTTTATTCATTCACCATTATAATATATTTGTTAATTTGTATAATATGCTAATAACTTAATTACCATTTTTCATATTTTCAATATAACATTTAATATACAAATATTTGATATTTTTACAAATTTACGAGACGCATAAAAATGCATGTGCACAATATTGGCCGTCATCATTTTGAATAATAATTTTAAAAAATTACAAAAAAAAAAAATAATAAATAAATAAATAAAAACAAGAAAAAACTGGTAATTTAAAACTGGATTTAAATAATAAAGAAATTTAATATCTGATATATAATATATGTGGTAGTATCTGTTGTAATACATGTACATACAGTATATGCAACAGGTATTAACAAAATAGTAAAAACGTATAAATGACCTTGGAAATTTTCATATTAAAAAAAAAAAACAAATAAAAATTTAAAAAAATAAACGTAATTCATAAATTTCATCTATTATTTCATTGTAAAAAATAAATATTTTTTGCCAAGGTTTTAATAAAAGGATTGTATAGAAATTTATAATCGATTAATTCTATGGAAAAGTGTATTGTATGTATATTTACTGCATTATTTTGCTAACATACATATTTCTACATTATCTGTCTGTCTGTCTATAGAAAATCCGGAAAATTTGCTCAGACACAGACAAATGTCAACAATTTTTTTTTTTCTAATATTTTATTAAAATACTTGTCATAAAATTACTTTCATTTATTTTTTTTATACATATTTAATTTTATTTTTTAAATTGAAAAACTGAAAAAAAAAATAATAAAAATAATTCAATTTATTATTTCTATATGTACCATACCTGTAAAGTAAAATACACTAGCCCATCCCATATATGATATTAGAAATCCACATATTGGCATTGTTATTGCAGCTCCCAAAGAAGATGCTACACAAAAATCAAAAGGATATTTTTGAGAAATTAAAAATTAAAAAAAAAAAAACACAAAGTAAAATTACCCATCATATTTGATATGAATTTTGATCTTTCCATTGGAGGAATCCATACAGCAGTCATTGGATGAATAGCTGGCCATGATGCACCTAAAATAAAAATCGATTTAATCGAAAATAGGTCCATTAAAAAACAATAGAATCATGTTAGAAAAATAAAAACTTACCTAACATGAAACCTAACAAGATTCGTACAATAATTAATAAAACATAATGTAACATAGCTGCAAATGGTGTTATTATTGTTAATACACTAGCCCATAACATTGAATGTCCAAATACACGTCTACCACCAATTAATTCAGCTAAACGTCCACCTGGTAATTCAGTTAAAATGTAACCCCAAAAGAAGCTACCCAATATGAAATTTTGTTGATATTCATCCCAATTAAATTTATTGCTACTATCATCATCATAATTTGAATTTATTGTATTTGTACTAGTACCATTAATCGATAATGATGATGAATTACCATTTAATATGCCATTTACTATTGCTGTGGTATTTTTATTACTTTTGACCATAGCAACGATGGCAATTGTTAAATTAACTCTTAATGCATAATTTAACATGAAACCAAGAATTACCATAATATTTAATACTTGACGACATGTTAAAAAATCTGAAAAATTCAAAAAATAAATAATATTAAATTAAAACAAATTAAATGTATATGTATACGTATGCAAATTTTTAATTAGGCAAAGGGCACTTTAAATCTGATGTGTAGTCATAATTTTTTTTTTATATAAACATTTTTAATTAATAAAATAATTAACAGGAACTTTAATAAATTAATAAGTTTTATTAAGTTCAATATCGTAGTACAAAGTCTCAATTAAATAATAGATTAAATTTCTTTTTGATTTTAAAACAAAAATTAATCACAATATCGTCATCATATTGGTTTATATATTTCATATCAATGAAAATATTACGATTTTATAATGAATGTACATACAAATCATTATCAGACAGAATAAAATCCAAATAAAAAATAAATATTTATTTGCACGCAAGCGACATTTTTCTAAAATATTTGCAGGCAATTTAATTTTTAATCTACTACAAAAAAAATAAAAATAAAAAAACTAACTTAATTAATTTGAGATAAAAATTAAAGCAAAAAAAATTGACATCATCCAGTTTTTTTTATTCTATGCCAGTTGTTATATGGTCCACGAGTTATCACATAATTGCGCATAAAATGTACACAAATATAATTTAAAATAAAAAACTAAGCCACAAGTTCACAAGCTTTACTGTATTTAATTAGGAAAAAAAAATCTAATTTATACCGTATTTTTAAAGCATAGTCACCTGTACTTTAAATTGATTCTTGATCACATCCTTTTGTATTCAATTTGAATAAATTCATCTTTTGGTCTCATTTTCTGATTACTAATTTTGTGTATTTTATAAGCGTAAACAACAATAATAACAAGAGAGCAACATAAATCATAAACTAAAAGACGCAATATTTTTTTTTTGCTCCATAAGAATACGTGACTATGCTTTAAAAATACAGTATAAATCGATTTATAAATGAATATAGGTAAATTTCTCTATGTGAATAAATTTTAAAATATATTCTTTTTACAAAAATTCATAAATTCAACA
Source organism: Anthrax anthrax (assembly GCA_963971155.1). Classification (NCBI taxonomy): domain Eukaryota; kingdom Metazoa; phylum Arthropoda; class Insecta; order Diptera; family Bombyliidae; genus Anthrax; species Anthrax anthrax. The sequence goes on from OZ020119.1 coordinate 29,909,705, forward strand.
AAAAACAAAACGTTAAAAAATCAAATCACGATGAAAATGTATGTCAATAGTATGTAATTTTAATTCCACATCAATGACCAATAATTATTTAAAAACAAAAAAATTAATAATTACTATAAAAAAATATTACTGTGTACAATAAATTAATAATTAATGAAAATTCATAAAGAGGCAATGACCTATAATTGTGTATATGTACACACATATTAGGAATAAAAACCGTGCTAAACTAATTTGCATAATTATTATTACAAGATTTTGCTGTGTCTAATATCTATTCCAAACGAAAAAAAAAATTTTTTTTCTTTGTAACTCAAAAATACAGTTATTATAGAAAAAAATCTACAAAAAAGAAAAACATTATAATTGCATTATAGTATGCATTTGTATGTATCTTGCATGATTGAAAGTAGTCAATTATAGCAAATAACGTGTAATAATTACACTGTTATTAAATTAACTTTTTCACACATTTAGAAGTTTACGTGAATAAATTAATGCATTATTTCATGAGTTTATAAATTTTTTTATTTTATTTTATTTTTATTTATTTAATATATCAATTAAAATTTTTTTCAAACATTAATTTATTACCATAAAAATATAATGTCGGGAAAACCTTTTACAAAAAAAAAAAAAAATTTGCTTGAAAATACGTTTAAATGATTTTCATTTTTTTTTTTTTTAATTTTACATTATATATGAAAAATAAGCACACAAGACGTACATACATAAGCATATATATACACATGTTTTATAGAAAAACAGAATTTTATTTTAAACCATAAATTGCATATTTTTTTCTCATTTTAAATAAATTCAAATTTTTACAATAGAAAATAAATATTTAAAAATTTCATGTACTCGTGAACATAATTTTTTTTTTTGGCAATTTTTTATATCACGAATTGTATATATACAACGATCTACATGTATATGTTCACGCTTTATTTTTAATTCATGTTCTATACACATTCAAAATGTAAACGAACGTTCGAAATAAAAATTTTCAAAATAAACAATTTGGTATATAAATTTAATTTAAATTTTTTTTTTTTTTATTTTTTTTATGTTTTTGGCAATAACAAATTAAATAAAAAAATAGTTTTCAATATCATTGTCATTGTCAATAAATAATTTAAATATAAAAATAAAATAACGAATATTTGATTTTAAAATCAAGCATTTTACCATATAAACTCGTATAATGTTTAAAAAAGTAAATAATTGAAAGAGTATTTCATTTTCCAAAAAAAAAAAAAAATGAAAATTTTTCACATTTTCCCCATAATTGGAAAATAAAATGAAAAAATGAATTTTCCATTTCCGTATGAGACAAAAAATAATTGACCAGTAAAATTTCTTCATAATGACCTCTTCTTATTGATATGAGTGTTTATATTATATTAATCATTTTTACATTTTTATTTTAATTTTAAATAATGACATAATTTTTTTATAGATACATACATACACATACGATTGTTCTAAATTCAAAAAAATGATAATCTCAAAAGCGGTTAAACAGAGAACAAAAGATTTTTAAAAATATTTTAATAGATATGCATTTAATTTTAATTAGAATATGTACTTATGTATACATTTCCTATAATCAAAATATGTGTTTTCTTGTAATGTACTGCATAAATTTAATTCCATTGATCGTACATTGGCTCATATAAAAATTTTCCATTCAAGTTTATTTCTAGATTAAAACTATATGTTATATACAGAATGGAATAAAAAAAAAAAGAAAATGAAAAATATTTTAAATGAAAATGAAAATGTATCTTATTATATGTGTGCTATATTTTTTGTATGCACAATATATAATCCATACAAAAAACAAAAAACAAAACCCAGACATTTGTCAGTATATTATTATGTTCATCAGCCAACAAGTCATGTACAAGTTTGGGGGCTTGTCTGTACCCTCACATGTCTCATGTAATCATTCTTGTATTATTTGATTTAATGATTGTAAAACTTGTTTCGCACATATCTCTATTATACATACATAATTAGTTTTTCTTTCTTGTCATTTTCTATAAAAGAAAATCTCTTCCTCTTAATTAATTTTCATTGAAATTTTTCTTTTTATTCATCAGAATTTAAATTTAAATTGATAATTTGAATTGAGTCACACTAATGAATATATGTAATGATAATCAATTTTTTATTTAAAAGTATCTTTGATCCTATTACGAATTTATTCTATTTTATAAGAATTACATGTAAATTATGTGCGTAATTCTGTTATATGATAATTTTTAGATGAACATTTAAAATTATTATGAAAGTTATCTCATTTCTATGTACATAATAAAATTGTAATGTTACTCTAATGTGCATGATTATGAATTCATAGCTTTTCATTTAATTTTTTTTTTCTGTTACAATTTTCATCTTTACTAGTTCAAAATTCAAATTCTCTAATCTGTAAAGTATGTCTGATGTGTTGTTATTTATATTTGTACATCATCATTATTATTATTATTAAATTATAATCATAAGATTAATGTGAATGCGTCATTTGTGATGCAAGAGCCCAAACACACATTACATACTGTACATAAATATTTTTATACAATTTATATACATTTTCAAATACAAAATATGTAAATAAAACAAACTGGCACAGAAATTATTTTTATTTTTAAAATTCAATAAAAAAAAAAAAAAAATTAACGTAATATAGAAACAATAATTGTTTTTCAAAAAAAAAAGTTTTTTCAAAAATCAAAAAACAAATTATGGAAAATTCTGAACTCTCTTTTATTCTTATGTATCTTAGAGGTATTCATTTGAAATTTAATTTTAAAAATGTGAAAATTCAAAATTTTACTTACCATTTGTTCTGTTAACAATTTTCTTTTCTGTATTCGACATTTTTATTAGATTTTAAATAATCAATACTGATTCAAACTAATTATCTGAAAATAATAAAAATTAATTTATTAATTTTTTTTTTTAATTTTTATTTAATAAAATTTGTATACATGAATACATGAATTTTAAAAATCGTTTTTTAGTAAATATTTCAAAACATCCATAAAATTTAGCCGTTTTTTTAAAGGAGTATAAATTCAAAATTTTTCAAAAATGATTTTTAGATAGTTCTTATTGCAAGAATGTAAATTTTAATATTCGAAATAAGTTTATGGAGAAATTAAAAAATTTTTTAGAACTTAATATACCTGCGACTTAGGCCACTTTCAAAATAAACGATTCAAACTCAAATTACAAAAATTCGTTTTTTTTTTTTTTTTTTTGCTAAAGTGGGTCATTGAACAAATTCAGATGAAAATGATTTTAGATTTTCATCTAACCTTTAAGTGGGAGTAGCAGGGAGGTAGATACTAAAGTACATACTTATATGAATTATTGAAGCAGCTTTAAAAATAAACAATTATGAAATTTTGATAAGAAAATTTTATCATTTATTTTACATAATTTTAAAGACCGACAAAAATTCACTTTTTATTTTTATATACAAATTCTTGAGCCATGTATTAAAATTATATTTAAACGATTTTATCATAGTCAAGTGTGGCTTAATCAGGAATAATTATTGTAATTTATTATAGGTACACGAACCATACATACTTTTACTATTTGGTGTACACGTAATTTAAGTGAAATGTATTGTCTACAATTTTTATCTAAAGATAAAAACAAATAAAAAATAAAAGAAAAAATTCAGATATCAATAAAACATTAAAAATTATGAATTCGTTATCATTTTTTTTTTTTTTATATATATGAATGAATTTTAAAATAATTGTTAAATTTCAATTCATTATTTATTGATAAAAAGTAGTAAAATGGAAATACCCACATGAATGTGTAAAGTATCTTTAATCTTAAATTCATGTTTATGGTTGGTATATTATTGCAAAACCAATTTGGTTTGTAAAATGTTCAATGTACTGCTTGTTATAGCGCAAAACGAACTTCTGCACTTACTTACTTACATACCCACATAAATCTCTTCAAGATAAAATTTTCTTGTTTAAATTAAATTTTTTAAACTGTATTCATTGTATCGATTATGTTTTAGATTTGAATACAAAAAGATTTTTAAAAAAATTAAAAATTCAATTTTTATCTACAGTTTGAACTTGAATAGATATAAATGGAGGTTTTCGTTTATAAATTTTAATTTACATACAAAACTTATAACGGTATCGTAAAAATTGTTTTCTATTTTCAATAAGACTATTTTTTTTTTAAATTATTCGATTTCAATTTTATTAAAAAACAGATACAGTTTGTATTTTAAATTTTAAGAAAAGAGGACTAGAGAAGAATCCCTTCTGATTTTGAACCGAATTTCTAGGAAAAATCTATGCATATGTAGGTATATGCCAAGTATATGCACATGTGCGATTTTAACACAATAAATGCACAATATGTTTTGTGTAGATAAATTCACCCCAATACCCATAGTCCATACATACACATACATACGTTATGTTACGTGCGTCTAATATCATTGATAATGGTAATATATATGTAGGTACATAAAATACCACGTGTTTGTTTATCAGATTTTCCCTTTATATGACAAATAAGAAATTTAACATATACGATAAGGCATTATTCCGGAAATAGAAATATACATACATATGTATGTACAACTTTATGAATGGCCGGCTAATATGTACATACATATGTTCAAAAAAGAAATGTACGTTACATTACATCCAGATACTTTGCGAATATATATAGTACATGCATATAATGATATCACATATTATCTATATGTATACTAAAAATATACACATGTATCTTTTTTTAATTCTAATAAAAAAAAAATCGCATATGTTTTCCTATATACAAATGTATGTACAAATAATGTATGGATTATAGACATCAGTCATGCACAATGGGTATACCCACGTCACATATGAACATATGTACGTTATAGCAGTTATAGTTACCATGTAAAGAGGACAAGAACCCTAGAAAAAAAATCATCATACTACAGTGCCGCCAAAAATAATCACACATAAACGGAAAAAAAAACAATGTAACACAAAATTAAATCAATAGATCACAGTTTGGTCATATATGCCAATAATTTTTGTTTTTTTTTTTTTTTTATAAATTAGAAAAAACAAATTTTTTTTTGGCTTACCTGCTATATAATTCGAAGTATTTTGAAATTTAATTTAACAAAAAAAGACGTCTACGTACACAAACAAATAAATGGTAATAATAATAAATGAATTTAATTAAAATTAAAAAATGTTTCTATACAAGTTTTATTTTTTTATTATTATTTTTTTTTTTGTTTTGTGCTTCACCTAAGCAACAGGTAAATATATACACGCGAAGACAAAAAAAAAATTTTTTTTGAAACAGAAAAAATAAAGGTATTGCTGCTAAAAATCAATGTACAAGAACATGTAAAAATATTAAAACTTGTAGTATCAATTATAAAAATATATTTTACCACACGACAATAAGCACATTAAACGTTTAAAATGTTTAGATACATTCAGATTAAAAAAAAAACGAATGAATCTAAAAATCTCACATAGAACAAAATATAAAATAAATACCAAAATGCACTTTTAAAAATGAAAAGTCGTTTCTTTTTTTCAATGTTCTAAATTTAGAATGCGTTTAAAGTATAACAGAATTTAATTTGAATTTATAATTTTTCTTTTAATTAATATTCAAGCGGTGTACAAACAACTTGAATAAATCAACAACATACAGCACTATAAGTTTTTCCCAACCTTTTCTTTTTTTTTTTAATATAAATTGTTCAGTTTATTATCTTTTTCTTATTAATTACCCACGACCATACAAGAAAATTTATCTACATTTTTAAAAATTCAGTTCTGCAAATTTATATTAATTTTTTTTTTTTTTTTTTTTTTTGAAAATTTTAAAATAACGAACTTTCTATCTAAGAAATCTGGTGATCTCTGGTTATTTTTAATACAAAAAAGATTTAAATTGCGATTTGATTTTTCTTTTCTTAAATTTAATTTAATTTAATTTTTTTTTTCCAATATTTTGTAAGTAATTCAAAATTAAATGAAAACTATTTTTAAAAATTCCACACAACACAACAAGAAAACAAGAAACGAAAAAAAAAAACAGAAGATACAATCACTCTGAATACTTTTGACTAACTAAAATTTTAGTTGCTTGTGCAAACGTTTTTCATATAAAATTTTCGTATTTATGCATACATGTATATGTGGTTGTGTGTACGTAATTATACAGTATACATGATGTTGATTTTATTTTTATTTTTCATTTTTTTTTTTTTTTTATTTGTATGGTCATATCAGTGTTTCATGTACAAATTATAAATTACATACAATTATTATGTACATAAATATATTCATTATCAATATGAATCTTATCGTCTTGTTGAAGCAACAAAACGAAAAATTAACTTTAAACCAGCATTCCAAGTGGTTTAATAGTTTTTTACATACAATACATGTGTATGTTATGTACGTATGATTTATACTTGATCACATATTCACATCAAGCTGTAATGTAGTCATACAACAAAACTTCAAAAAAAAAATCTAGACATATATATAGTTAATTGTTCATACATATGTACATACATATGTATATACGTCTATATGTATTAATAAACAAATATATTTCACAAAGTATAGATTTGTACATTTTTGTATCGAAGATACATTGCTCGTATGAATAGATTAGATACATGTTAAAAGTAAAAAAAAAAAAAAAAATACAATCATATGTGAGTATATTTAAAAATGTATCTGATAATGATAACACAAAAAAAGAATAAGTATCATCAGGTGAAATAGTCAGCAACATTTTTTTTTCCACGTAAGTGTATACGTATGTATAACGCATTCGACGAGATACATATTATATGTATATGTATATTGCATATCATATACAATACAAGTTTCGTTTCGTTTTTGGAATTCGACATGAGAAAAATTTAAATATTTTGTGGTTGTATGTGTACATTTGTGTGCAATCAGTCTAACAGGGTGGCACATAAAATGATTACCACTTCATTTTAGACAAAAACAAGTTCATCAAGACTATATATGGATAAAAATCGTTTAGCAACATCTTATCAACATTTTTTCTTTTTTAATCTGAAATATGTATATATGTATTTTTTTTATTTTTTTTCTTGTGGTTTTTGTAGGCCTTTTTTTCATTATTCTCATTAATTCATAAATTAGAAATATTTTGAATAAAAACTCGAAATAAATTATAATACAACAATTATCGTATCCAATACCAATCAGAAGATACAACAAAAAAAAAAAGATTGTGTGTTTGTTTAACCAAAAAATACTTTAAATGGAGATACAAATATCGGAATTTACATGTTAACGTTAAGCAACTTTGAGAATTTTTTTCATATAAGGCAAATTCTGTTGTTTTTCTTCTTTTTTTTGCAGAATTATTATTTTTTTAATTTTTAGTTTTTTTTTTTTTACTCTTAATGTGTGACTAACGCATAATTAGCATACAGAAAACATTTTAAATAACAAAATGAAAACCACTAATTATTTACGTACACATGTGTGTATACATCGTATATATAAAAATCAATTTAAAATTTTTAATCCCATAAATTTGTGAAAATAACGATTTTTTTCAAATATTTCAAATAACACAAAAAAAAAATTGTACTCATAAATTTTTAAATCGCATTTAAGTTCTAATTAATTCTTTAAATAATTTTGATTTTTTTTTGTATTATCACTGAATTTTCAAAAAAAGGGGGGGTAGAAAAGGAAAACAAATTATTTTAAGTTCTTGACCCAAAAATAAAAAAAAAAAAAATTAATACGATTTTATAACAGGGTTTTCAAATAGTATACATAAATAACAGTGTCCTAGTAAACATTCTAAATGTGTCTAGCAACAATTACAAAATATTAAATGGAATGTATATAAACATTTTGTCAAAATTTTTATGTTTACGAAAAAAATTATAAAAATTTCCCCAAAATACGTGCTGAAATTCATGTGTAAATTATAATTAATTAATTCACAATGCACGTGAAACACATGCAAAAACAAAAATTTCCTTTTTATTTAAAAAAAAAAAAAAAAACGTTATATCGTCGTATTTTAAAAATCTCCCATGCAATAGTTCAAGATTATGAAGTAAGAAAATTGCACATTATGTTGTACACACGTACATACATTTGTATACTTGCATGTGTCGCGTTATTATTTATTGTAATAAAATAAGTTACACCGCATTTTTGCAATATAAAATTTATTATAAAATAAAATCATTATCATTAGGTCAAATAGAGAGACCGAACACATGCATATGTACATATGTATGTTGCTAAATATATTTATTATATTACAATATTTTATATTATTTTATTTTTCTTGTTAATATAATTACAAATCTTATCATTGTTACTTTTTATAAAATGCGGTTTGTTTATTAATTTACCAAAGGTACCTATTATTTAATTTGTGATTACACATTCATATCCAATTGATATTAAATTATTACATAAGAAAATTGGATATTTAGAAAAGCCAATAATTTGTTTATTTTATTTAAATTACAATTTTTGTTTGTCAGTTTCCTATAATATTATGAAAAATATTTTAATGCAACTATGTGTACTTACAATTATATCACTCAATGAAATTATGCGACCATTTTAGGCTGTTTGCAGATTGTATTAGTTTTCGTGCGATTTTCAATTTCCAAAATTCTAATAAAAAATTTGTTTTTAATCTTATTGAGCGTAGTAAAATTAAAGTTTACTATTTAATCGTGAAAATTCAAAGAAGTTGGATCTAATACAAATGGAATTGATCGAAAATCGCATAAAACCTGACATAATGAATAAGCAGCCTTAAATAAGACATTTATAAAAAAATTTGTTACATTTACAAATCATCACTTTTAATTTGCTTGATTCAAACCGCAATATAGGGTATACATTTTTTTTTAAAGTATGCAAAAAAAAAGCAAAAATCTCAACACGTTTTCGATTACATTACTTATAAACTTACAAACATTACTTGTAAACGAGATAATATCAGTTAAAACCAGCTTTAAAGTTTATTTGAAACAGTCTTACTGAATTTTTTTTTTTCATTATTTGAAATTGAAATAAAATAATAAAACATGTCATTGAGTTAGTATTAACGAATTTTTAAGAATAGAAAATAAATGAAATGGTTATGCATTTAAATTTCTAAATAAATAAAAAACAAGATACATATTTAATATCCATATAATTTTTACTATAAAAAAAAAAAATTATAATTAGTGTCCACTTTTATTTGTTTTACTTTTCTTTTCTTTTTTTAGAAAGAAGTGTAATTATCCCCTTATTAAAAGAGAAATTATTCCACTTTCATTATTAATGACAAAAAAAAAAAAATCGTTACAAAAATTACCTACATATTTTCTTATGTTTTCTAAAACATAATTAAATGTAATGGACAATGGTATAATGACTTGATTTAATAGATCAAAATATTACAAGAAAATCATTAACAACAAAAAATCAATAAATAAATAATTAAATAAATTATGTTCAATTGATTGAGAATCTAAATGAATGCGTATGAAACGCATAAAATCGACTGGTTTTAACTATATCGATATCCTACATAAAAATTATAGCTAAATTTAATTAGGGCTGACTGTTAAACACATACAAGAATTATTTCTGATAACTTTTTTTCTAGTTTTTTTTTTTTTTTGTTTTATTTTTTTTTTTTAACTTTTTATTCGAAAATGTGCTTGTTTTGCCTTTTTAGCTTTTGTCGTGCTTAATCATTCTCTTTATTTTGCATTATACAAAAAAATAAAAAAATAAATACTTGATTACCTATACAACAGTATAATTTTATCAACTCGAAAATAATTTTTTATTTTATATTTTAATTGATCACGCCACAATAATGCATGTAGATACCCATAAGTATGTGAAAACATTACAAGTGTGTATAACGAATGTACAAAAAAAAAAAAATTAATAAAAACAAGAAAAATTTTCTTAATGGAGACACAGTTGTTATATACAATACAAAGTTTAAATTTATGAATTGCAGTATGCATGCATTTGTACATATGTACGTACGTATATTTTGTTTTTCATTTTATTTAAAAACTAGGTACAAAAGTGGGTACAAAATATCATGAAAAGACAAGCCCCTCAACGTCATAGCTATGCTTCATTAGAATCGATTAATAACAACAATTATAATAATAGCAACATTTTAAAACACGTATAGATACATGTGTTGCAGTGTATTGGTAAAAAATATGCAAATAACAATATCTTTTGACTGCTGTAATAACAATTATTGTTAATTTTTTTTTTTTCTTAAATGAGTATAATAATGTTTGTATTTTTCTTTGTTTTGGAAAAAATTTAAAATGATCATTAGTGATCAATAATTTTTTATGTACATTTAAATTTATTTTCATGTACTCTTTTTATTCAAATTAAAAATTTAAAATGAAATTAATAGTCATACATGCATACAATTAAATATTTTAAATACCGAATAAATTTTGCGTTACTATTTTAGTTTGCCTATTATTTCAATTAAAAAAGCCTAAGTACATATGAATTCGAGTATACATATGTACGTGTACATGAATTGCAATTTTTAATTTTTTTTTTATTGGTTGTTGCTGGGGGCTCGTCTACATCTATTTTAAGCAAAACATAAAATTCTGTGTGCATGAGTATTGATTATGCTACATAATTACATTTTGAAAATATATTTTCTGTATTAAAATTAAAAGAGGACATGTACTGTATATATACTGTATGTAAGTAAATATTTTTGTACAAATCACAAATAAGAAAATTTAATTTTTATATAATAACGACTTTTGAATGACCGATATATAATTGTTTGTTTTTATTTTTTTTTTGTTTGAGTTTTAAATATTTATTAATTGATATTGAATTGTTTTCATTTCTTTTCTTTTTTTTTTAAATTAATTCATGTGGGGTATATGCACATACGCATACATACATATCGCATATTCACTTTAAATAACAAAAATCACAGAAAGATTAGAAAAAGTCAAAAAGTCATTCATCTAAATGATGTACGTATAAATGTATTTTTATGTTCGTTGTGTATAGAATTAATTTATAAAAATATAATTGTGTACAAAATTTTGTAATTTTCCATTAAACGGATATTTATTTTTATTTTTGATTATTTTTAAATTTTTGATTTATATTTGCTTATCATTAAAAAGTAAATTATGTATTTGCCAAAATTTTATGATCTCTTTTTCAATTCATCAAAATCATTTTTAAACTATATTTTGTTTACATTTTATTTTTAATGTTTTTGAATGTTAGTTTTTTGAGTTCAAATTTATTTTAAAATGAAATGTAGTGTAACTGTGATAAGTTTTTTCTTTAAATTATTCTAATAAGAAAGGCAATTAAAAAAATTTAGGATAGTGCCTGAAATCTTCATATCAGTAATCTATGTATATAATACATATGTATGTACATGTATAGCACATAATTTCATATTTCCTCATTTAAATTTTTAAATATTTCTGCTAAAAGATTTCAAACGTCAATGACGGCGATAATGTTTTATTTTATTAATTAATTACGCACTAAATTGATATTTCTTCAATGCTATTTTATTCTAATTTTATTTAAATAATCAATTTTAAATGTACACACCATTGATATGTACTTAAATGTTTACATAAATACATATATCGTACGCTACAAATTTTACTTGATAGTCAAGAATATTATGTAGCAAATTACGTTTTCTAATATTCAAGGAATCCAAAGTTCATATTAGAATTTCCTTATTCTGAAAATTTTCAATTTTGAATTTTATTTTATTTTTTTAAATCTAATTTTCTCTTCTTTGTAATTCTGTCCCATTACCACATCAAAATAATTAGCAACTCAAGGTTTTTTATTAAGTTCATCAAGCTAAGTTTGGAAACTACAAGAAATAAAATGCACTTATATGCAACATACGGTATGTTTTATTTATTTCTTTGATTTTTCTTTCTTTTTTTTAAAAAATAAATTTTTTTATTTATTTTACATTTCGTATGTTTTTTTCTGCCTGTTAAAATTATTATGTTTTAATTTCAATTAGGTATTTATTTTTTTCCATCACTTTCAATTGGACATTGTATATTTAAAACTTTCAGTGCATCAGTTGACTCAATTAAAATTTTTTCATCTGTTTTGCAATTAAGAACAGGAACATGAGAAATTGAAAGATTTTTTCGATCTTCCATTGATTTTTCCCATGCTAAATCAAATGGATATGATATAGGTTTCTTTTCATCTGGAACCTCCTCTGGATTTGCTGTTATCGCGTCTTTCAATGATACACCTGGCGTATAAATACGTTCCAACATTGCAGTGCTTAATGTTTGAGCATTAAATGACGTTATATGTTCAAAAAGTTGTTCTTTTGTGTAAATATTTGGCAGCCCTTTGCGTGTAAAAAACTAAGAATAAGAAAGAAAAATAAATATTAGAAAAATTATTAATTCAGCATAATGGATTAATGGAAAACTTACAGTTATTATATTGTCACAATCACGCATTAAAAATTCTAATGCACTTGGATGTTTTGGTTCAACCGATTGAGCAACGTCAATAAACCAACATTTTTCATCAAACCAAAGGATGTTGTATTCAGACAAATCAGCGTGTACAAGATTTGCTTCGTTATATAGTTTGTACATCATTTTGATAATTTCTTCGTAAGCCAAACTTAATTCAGCATCACTTAAGACTGCATCTTTCAATTTCGGCGCAGCATTATGGTTATTTCCAATGAATGACATAACTAAAACATGTTTTTTCAATATCACGACATCTGGACAATTAATTCCACATTTTTGCATCCTCATTATATTATGCATCTCTTTTTCAGCCCACATATTGATAACAGCTGCATCGTTATGTTTACGATCTTTAAATCGATAATCATCTTTGATATACCGGTCACGTTGTTTAAATTCATTTAAAGTTGTTTTGAATATTTTAATTGCACACTCTTTCGGTAACAACAATTCTCCAGTATAACTGGAATCAGTATTCGCATGCAAAATTACTGCTTCTTTGCCAGTCGATATGATTCCATTAACTTGCTCTAAAATTTGGTTATTGATCAATTTAAACAAAAGTAAACGTGTTGGGGCATCAATACCCATTTCGGCAGTGGCTTTGTTTTCTTTTCGATTAGCCATTTTATTTCTTTTTATCTTTTTGGCATTTATCAACTTTAATTGATTAAAAACGGCATTTGATAGCTTCATATCGAAACCTGCTCCGTCACCAGTCGGAAATTCTGGTGGAAAAGACATAACGCGACAAGCATTACGTACGCCACATATTTGTGGATCGTGTTTTGTTACAATTGAACCTTCACCGTCATGCATAAAGCCGCATCTTGGTATCGCATCGAATTTCTTTTCATTGGTTTCAAAACGATCCCAATCACGTTTCTGATTATCAAAATCATCATCGAAATTATCATCGGAATCTTGATCATCAATGGTTGGTCTCCGATATTTATTTAAAGACACAGATACTTTTGACTGTTTATTTTTTTGCTTTTCAATTCGTTTTAATTCTTCGTTGTATTCATGATCGAATTGTGCTTGCAATAACTGAGCAATCAGTGAATCCGATCCCGATAATGTTGCGTCCTCTTGCATAATGTCGAATACATCTTGTGTTGCCAATTCAATTTTCTCTATTGTTTTATCTGTACCACCGTCATCATCATCATTATCATCCATACTTTTACTACCGTTTCCCTCTAAATTTCTTGTCTGACTGAGTAGACCTTCTCGTACTTGATTTAAATACTTTTTATTTTCTTTATCCTGCAATCCTCTAGCATATTCTTCAGACATAATTTCTGCAAAATTTACTGGTTCAATTTTTTCAATTTTACCCCAAGGAGACGCCATTATTTTTAATTTTTTTTTTTTTTTTTTTTTTTCAATGCAATTTTACAATATTACTTAATGTGACTTAAATACTGTATTAAAATTAATAGATCACAAAATTTATATTACACTTTCAAAATTTTCTTATTGAAAATTTAAAACCAAAATACTTAATTACTAATTAATTAAAAATAAAATATATTATTATATATTTTTACAAAAATAATGAATAATGAAAATCTGATCTAATGACACAAGTTGTGAAATGTTAAAAACTATACAGCGGATGTTATATATGACGGTCTCATATGATCAAAGAGTATAGAGATAAGAGAAAAATGTCTCTGACGTCACAGAAGTAACAAGGACTTATTTTTGTTTTCATTGTTTTATTCCCCATGCAACCAAAAAAAACAAAAATTTTCCTGTACGTGAAAGTCCCACCATAAATAGAAGCATAAAGTTATAAAAAAGAACCTTTATATGAAAAAGAAACACATAACACTTTCTTAAACTCAGCAGAGAATTTCGGTTAAGTATGTGTAATATTTGTTTGTTTACATATTTTTTATGAACGCGTTTTTTAAATGGGGATATTAGGTGCAACAATATTAGTGGTTTACACCGATAGAGTATATTACCTGCGAATGTAGTTGTACAATCATATGTTTTCCACGTGCGTTTTTTTTTTAATGTTTTTAAATGGCTGTCAGTGTGTTGGTATTCACACCGATTTGTAACTACGTCATTCAGCATTGAGAAAATTAGAGAAATAAACTGCTAAATTTTGTAAGCAATGGGAATTTAGAGAAATTATTTGTAAAAAATAAAACAAAAATCATAAAATGTCATGCCCCGCTTTTTTTTGATTTCTTTATCTTTCTTAAGGATCCTTATGGCCATTAATATTGCTATCGACTTTTCCAAGACACAAAATTTTATTTTTCATTCGCACCTTATAACGTGTATAGGAAATTTTTATAACTGTAAATCAAGTTTTATATGGAACATTTTTCTCTATATCTACTCTATGATATGATGTATATGATGTCAAAATTTTTGGTGTACCATTTACCAGTACACCCCTGAAAATTGTCAAACTTTTTCGAACGTAATACTGTAACTACACTCTACAGTCATTCTTTTCGTGGTAAACCAAAAAAATGCTCAAATCAAGCAACTGGTCTAATATAATAACACGTACATACATACATACATACGTAGTTCAAATCGTACAGCCATTATTAATTATAAAGGTGATCAATGATGACGATGAGACTAGAGCGACAAATGCAATTACACCATGAAAAAAGAAAAATACCTCGAGTTACAGAAAGTAAAACAAAATGTAATAATAAAAATTTAAATTAATTAATAAAGATAATTTTTATAATCTTTTTCGTTAAGTTTAATATTAAAATTATATAAAAACAAGCTGCGTGTATCTCGTAGTCTGTGGTTTACAGCAGTCATCTTGATGACCTTGACGTTGGGCAGTCTGTCTGTACTCGGTTGCTGTATTGTAGTTACAGCATAATACTATACAGCAATTTGACAGCAGCTACTACTAAATGTAGTAGAGTGTATTGTAATAGATTTTTAAAATGATTTTAACTGAACTACATTATTAGCTAAAAACTAAAACAAAAAATAAAAAAACTACTAAAAAACATATATTACAATTTACAATATAAACATAAAACAGCTGATTGAGTTGAGTGATGTAAATTTTTAATTTATAGATCTTGATGTAAGTGTGATGATATTGATACCAATACCAAACATATTTTTAATTTATAATTACGATTTAAATTTAAATTCTAGTTTTAAATAAAATTTAACTAAATAGTGCTGTTTTAAAATGGTTATTTGTAAATACTTTTTAAACGGAAATTGCCGATTTGGCACAAAATGTATTAATGAACATTATGATGTTAAGTAAGTACAAGGCATAAGTAAGTAGTCATTCAATTTTGACCCATTTGTGCTTAATTTAATTTTTTTTTTTAAATTTCTATTGAAAAAATAAGATCAGTCGTAAAGACGGAAGTTGAAGCTGCTTTAAAAGGATCACAATGGCCACTTTCATGTTTTGGGCCTTTCAGCGAAAAACCGTGTGTACCAAATTTTATTGAGGATCAATCATTTGAAGAAATACGATATTTATGTTGTGAAGCAAAAAAACAAAATTGTTTTCCACAATTCCATCAGCAGTTCACTCAACAGGTTATGGATGCACAAAATAAAATGAAAACACTTCTAAGTTTAAATCGTGATGTAATTGAAATGTTAATAAATTTATATAACAGTGCGGATTCAACAAAAAAGACACCACAACAATCGGCAAGCCCATTTTCTCTCGTGAATGGTAACAAAAATTCAAATCAATCAACAACAAAAACTGGTTTATTTGGAAATAATTTAACCCAATCGAACCCATTTGGTGGTTCAATATTTGGTGGTGGTTCAACGACAACTAATAATGGAAGTATTTTTGGTGGAGGGCAAACAGCAAGTTCCACAAATGCAAATAGTTTTGGTTCAAGATTTGGTACTCAACAAGGATCACTTTTCAGTCAACAAACGACCCCATTTGGTCAAAATTCTGGTAATATGTTTACAGCAGCAACTCAACAACAACAACCGCAGCAGTCGCAACAACCATCAATATTTGGTGGAAGCAATCAAACTCAGCCATCTATTTTTGGCAGTACAACGGGATTTGCAAATGCCACCCAATCAAATTTATTTGGCCAACCGCAACAACAGCCACAGCAACAAGGAATTAGTGGAAACAGTATTTTTTCGCAACAAACATCAGGATTTGGCACTTTTGGACAACCTCAAACTCAATCGCAACAGACCGCTTGCTTTGGAACGCAACAGCCACAAGTAACAACAACAACTGGACTTTTTAATCAACAACAACAACAGCAACCACAACAAAGTCAAAATATTTTTGGTTCCCCACAAGTTCAGCAAAATATGTTTGGGCAACAGCCTAATCAACAACAGAATATGTTTAATATGCAACAATCAGGCAATTTATTTGGAGCACCAGTGCAAGAACAAAATTTGTCCTCTTCTTTCAATAATGCACAACAACAATTTGGAGATCAGACTCAAACTCAAAGTATATTGCCGTCCGGATTTGGTAATATGCAACAACAATTACAGCCGCAACAGCAACAGCAACAGTTACAATTTCAACAACATCCACAACAAACTGAAAATATTTTTGTCCAAAATCAACAAAATCATTTTCAACAAATGGGTACACAAAGTAATTTTGGAGAGCCAAATCAACAACAGACATTACTTGTTGGCGTTATAAACGATATCCCAATAAGTGAAAATCTATACAGTAACATGAATACATTGAAACCAGAAGATATTGAAGCATTTAAAGCGGATAAATTTGAAATTGGGAAAATCCCAACGAATCCACCTCCAAGAGAACTTGTACAATTTAAATAAAAATTACAAATAGAAAATAAACATACATATTTAATAGCGTTTTCAAATTAACTCCTTTAAAATTTAAAAATTCAAAATTTCGATTTTAGATCCAAAACGACAATTTTTTTTCGTATTGAATTTTTGAATTAAAATATATCAAACTTAACGAAATCGAACGAAATCTTTTAATGACGTTACTTTATTTTGGTTCTAGCATTAAATGATCATTATTAAAAATTTTAAATTTTTTATCTGTTCCATTTTCTAATTTTTAAAGTTTCATACTTCATTTCGTATCTAGCTATCTAGCATCCACCAATTTGGTTTAAATTAAACCTATTATTTTTAAATTGCCTAATAAATTTTAAAAATTGCAATTTGTAAATTTGTATGAAAAATGGTTGATCTGTTTGATTGGCTGTGGAGTGGAAATGTGTAGGGACTAGGGATTGAATCTTTTGAGAGTGAGACCGAAAACAGAAAAGTATCGTTATTTTATTCCTACATAGTTATTATTATTATGAAATATGAATAATAAATTAAGAAAATGAATTTGAGATTTATTATTCCCTCTTCCACCTGCATCAACGTATTTTTCAAATTGATAGTTGGTTGATACTTGAATTTGAAATTTGAATACTTGATATGTACATGGAAAATACTTTTAAAAAACGAGATGAATTTCTCCTAAAATTGGAACATCCGAAATGAAACTTGACGAAAAATAACTTGATTCCATATCCACATACCTATATTTTATATTTTAAGTATAGATAGCCCACAAAAAGAAAATGATATGTATTTAAAAATAATAGACACATATGTACATAGGTTTGTAATATACCTATATATATATTTGAATAGTGTATGTATACTCCTAAAAGCCCCACATTAAAGTATTTACATCGTATGTTACATACTTATATATGTACATCATTATTACCTAAACAAAAAATAAAAAAAAAGTCAAACTAACGAGTAACGATGCTTTATTTTCTTACAGTACGTAATACATGGTAATACATACATATTCGTATGCATAATTTGTCCATATATATTCTATACATACAAATTTATACACAAATTCATACACTCATGTGTACAGTATAACCATATGCATACGTACCATTCACATAGCATTGGACGTAGATCAGATATGTATGAACACACTGTACACAATAATATGTAAGTATATACACAATATATAATGAGAAAAAAAAACATTAAATCGAACTAAACAAAACAAAAAACTACAAAATAAAAATATATTTATGAAAATATATATAGAAATAGATGTACATATACGTATGTATAGTAAACAATATATAGGTATATAATACTTTGATAACACGTAGCTACGTACTGAAAAAGTGTAGTATTTCAATGGTATTTCATCAGCAATTTCTGTAAGAGTGAAAATGAGACAAATAAATAAGTTTTAAAAAAATACACCAATATTTCTATTCAGTTTAACTAATCCTGGGTCTATATTGGCAATATTTCCATTGCCGGCAATGGAAATATTCCCAATGGAGACCCTATATTGCCGGCAATATTTCCTGAAGGCAATATTGCCATTGCCTCAGGGAGCAATATTGCTTCTTGAAATATTGCGGCAATATTTTTGACATTTCAGTATATTTGAGACTTCTTCTTCTTTCTGTTTCTTATAAATTTTAGAAATATTTCCGCAATATTTTGCCCACAACAAGGCAATATGAACTGTCAAATAAATATTGCCTTCTAGGGCAATATTGACAATATAGATGCACTGTAAAGTATAATTTTTAATTCCATTTTATTTCATTAAACTTTTAGTAGTGAAGTGGTATTGGCTCTGTGGGTATAGTGGTGTATCCATATGTACACGTCCCTGTGAATATTATATATAGAAGGTGTCCCAGAGTCAATGTCACAAAGCGGGTCTAATCGTCTAGATTTCGCTTTTGTTCTTAAATTTATTGCTGCTGTCTTGATTTTTGATCTAAAATTGAACATACATATTACGTGGTGTTTTCGTATTTCTTTTCACCATAACTTTTGACGCAGAGGATCTAGTATAAACCTGGATTTTTCGGAAAGATAATCGATCAAAGAAATTATATTTTAAGATTTTTTACCGTTATAATGAGTTCTTAATCTTTACTCTATGGCCATTAGATGCTGAGATATAACAATTTCTAGGCTAGAAAACATGGTAAAAATGAAAAAACACAAAAATTGCAATATCTCATAAATAAAGCCGAAACTGATACTGGCTGGATATTGTCCCTACTTTCAATCTTTAAAATATTGTCCACGCTTTTTGGGACACCCTGTATATATGTATCTAGTTACATTCATATGTGATTATACGCATACACTCAGTTTTATATATAGTACAATATGTGAAATCTACATTTTGTCCGATCTCTATACTTTTTTTTATATAATTATTTTCGTATGTAAACAGCTACATGTATACGTATAGAACTATTGTCGTACGTGTTATCTTGTTTTCATTATTACTGGGTAAATGTACACGTCCATATGTATGTATAATATTATTCATTTGTATATCGTACTGTTGTATATATATTTTTGTTTTGTATATTATATGGTTGCAAGAATAAAAAATAATATGAAAGTACACATTTGCATCGTCTAGGGTAATTGTCCCTATGATTAGTGTCCCTTATAATTACCGACCTTTTTGGAAAGCATAGCCAGGTTTTACATTTTTGAAACTTACACTTCCTTCAACCGTGACACTAAAAATGTCTCATAAGACAATTTTGAAAATAATTTTAATAAAGCTCATAAAAATGGCTACATGAGACTTAATTCAGTTAAAGGGGAGAGTTTTACAAATATTTTATTAAACATGAACTGGTGCACTTACCCTAAATTTAAAAAGCAGTCGATTAATATATGTATGTGAATACCGTAAATATATATACATATATACATGGAAATTTACACATGCATACACTAAATATATACAATTATGTATATGCACATATATGCATATGCTGTACGTATTTTTATTCATGTGCATGGCTGTATATATCGCGCTGCACACACATATTTATTCATTTGAATCCCAGTGGGCAAAAGAAGGCTTCCAAAAGGCTCCTGAAGGCCTTTTTTGGAAGGACGGAGACCTTCCTCTTCGTATCCTCGCTCATATCTTTTTTATACAGGCATGTCATTGGAAATCATGCCTTCCAAGGAAGGGACTTAGGAGTGGTATTGAAGGCCTTCTAAAAATGTTGCTTTTACGTACAATTAAAGGCCTTCCCAAGAAGGTTCTTTAAAGTTGAATAGAAGGTCTTCTTAGAAAGGTGTATTATAACATAATGGAAGGTCTCAAATTCTATTTACAAAGAAAGAACCAAAAATTTCAAATTCAATACAAATTTTATTACACAGTTTATTTTAACTTAATACAAAACATATAATTATTTTAAGCCTTAATGAGTTCAATCCCTTTTTTGTAATCCACTTTATTTTAAGTTTTCTTTTGACATCATCTGAAAGGATTAAGTACGAAATTGAAATTAATGAAAATAAATAAAATAAATAAATATTTATAGTTTAAATCAAAATTACGTACCATATATACATTTTTCGAATTTATCAGCTACTTTTTACAAGGCTCTTCACAGCGCAATGGCATCTTTGTGAAAATTATCCACAATTTCTTATATTTCTGAAATGCTAGAAAATTAAATGTTTTCAATAAAAAATTTTCATTAAATACAAAAAAGAGTATACAATTGCTACTTACATTGTTTTTTAGAACCCGTTTAAACTTTATTTTCACAATAACTATTTTTCAATATCACGTTTTCAGTAGTCGAACTTAAACACGAAACTGAACTAAAGTGAAACAAATTAAACTACGCATTTGCTTTTGTTCAGCTAATGAAAAATTGTGAAATACCACAATTTCTTGCTTTTCTCAATTTTTTTAAGATCTTCCATTCTCATTCTATCTGCCTTCCACAGAAGGCATGAAAAATAATGAAAACAGACGTCCTTCTAAAGCCCTCCTAGGAGAAGATTTTCAATTTCGGACCATTGGGATGTTTTGCTCAAGTTTTGCTTGTGAATTTGCTGAGTGTATTCGATACAATGCTTTTTTGTTTTCATTTTACCTTGATTTCGAAGCAGGGTGATTTATTTTGTTTATCATTTCAAAAAATGAAAAACCATCAAAATTCAATGAAAACCCATATTTTAGATATAATCAATTATGTAATTTAATTCATTGTAAAAATATAATTTACGAATATAAAAAACTAAATATTTAAATACCTTATTCAAATTATTGATAATTAAATTAAAAATGTAATTTAAAACAGAATGAACAAAATAACAGAAATTTTTGATGTACCTTGTTAGATTCGTTTCAAGTTTTATGAGTTTCGGTGTTTATTCGTATAAACCCGTATCCCAGTCATTGAGTGAATCGCGATGAGTAAGCATCGTTGGTGTAACATGTTGTTACGGTAACCAATATATATTATATCTTTTTTTTGTACATACATAAATAAATAGAAAAAAAAAATAATAATAAAAATAAAATTTACATACAAAAAGAAAAAAAAAACAATCAAATAAACTATAACAATACAATAAAAAAATTCAAATGATTTTTATAAAACAATTAAATCGTGTGCATACATATGTGTAATTAATTACAAATTAAAAGTAAAAAAAAAAAAAAAAGAATTTATTTTCTATTCTCTTATATTTTTATTTTTTCCTTCATTATATCAATAAATTTTTATTATTGTTGTAAAGTTCTTAAATTAAGAGGAAAAAAAAAAGTTTTAATTAAAGAAAAAAGAAAGAAAAGTGCATAAATTAAAATAAAAAATGATGTGTTGTGTGTAAATTACAAAAGTAAAAAGAAAAGAAATTAAACTTTAAATATTCAACAGTTTTGTTGTTGTTGTTTTGTTTTTCCATGTTACATCATTTGGTAATTATTATTTTTTCAAAAAATAACATGTGAAGAAAAAATTAAAGAGATTTATTTGATAAAATATTAAAGTGTAATATGAAAATTTTCTTAAAATTATAAAAGAAAAATTTGTAGTAAATATATGTATGTAAGTATATCAAAATCAACAATACGATAATAATAATAACAACAACAACTATACATTATTTACATAAACAAAATGAAAAAGGAAAATTTTTCACCAGATTAAATTTTAAATAAAATTTAAAAATCTTTTTGATTTATATTATTCAATGTAAGTATTATTTTATTCAAATTGTGAAATTAAAAAAAAATAAAATAAAATAAAATCGAAAACTTATTTCATTTTAAATATTTTTGGAGTCACTTTTAATTCTTAAATGGGTAATTAGGCTTCCATAGAAATGTATGCATTATCCTGCTTTTTTTTTTTTGTAATTCTTCAACATAGGTAATTTCATGGAATTGAATACATATTTTTATATATGAATGTATGTAGAACTTCTACATTGATGTAGGTACATATACATATATACATGTGTATTTTGAAAAAAAAAAAGAAATGTATGTAAATTCTACTGTTATCCATTATCAGTATATTTATATATAGTATGCACCATGCCTTTATTTTTCAAGAAAATAAAATATACTATATAGGTAATATGTATATAGACTCCAAGTAATAATGATAAGCGGGTAACCCCCCTTAATTTTAACTCCCACTTGTATTTTTTAAAGTAAAGGTGTGCCGTTACTGTTTAAGAACTTCAAATTTGCCTGCAAGTAAAGTACCTACATAATAATGTTTTTGTCGTCTTTTCTACATATGTATGTATGTACGTAGGTACACTGGTATATTTTCATGCAGACAAAACACATAGGCATTTATTTATAAATAATATGTTTCATTCATTTACATATATCCACATGTATTTATATGAAATAGTATACAATATTAATATCATTATAAACCATTTTTAATAATAATAAAATTTATTGTCTTTTATCTTTTTTTTTTTTTTAATTTTAATTTTATCACAATTCTCTAATTACATACATATTTATATTTGTGTAGATTGTAGACAGAAAACAGAAAAAAAAAAAAAAAATTAAAAACACGATAATGATAACAAACACGAGTAAAATACGTGTAATATGTTATTATAATACCCACCTTTTTTCTTCTTTTAAATTGAATGTATTTTGCCGGTTCGTTTGCAATTTAAAATTTATTATCACAAAAAAAAAATATACACATACTCATATTTACGTATGGTAATAATTTCTTTTAAAAGCACATTTGAATGCTTATTTCTCTTTATTTTAATTCAAATGAAATTAATTAGGAACATAATGTAACCTAATATTCTTTCTTCGTTTGAAATTAAGAAAAAAATTGAAATAAATTCTATAACAAAATTAAATTACAATTCTAATGAAGTTACTAGTTAGTAGTTATCAACTTTTAATGTAATAAAAAAAAAAAAAAAATGAATAAATAAAAAAATACAAAAATTCGTAATAATAAAGATAATAATTCATAATAATGATAAATTATTTTAATTTGAGTTGATAATAATTGTATGTAGATAATAAATGTATTTCGACAGTAAACAATATGTAAAATGTATGATTGAGCACATTCATATTAAATACAATCAAATACATATGTACCTACTTCTATAAAATTACTCTACAGTCTACAGTGTACGCAATAAATGTAGGTCTAAACTAAATGTACAATGTACATGTGTATAATACAGTACCTGTCTAATGAATTGAAAAATGAACAAAGAATAAAAACGCAATAATAAGGGAAATAAAAATTCATTTTTTTTTTTTTTTTTATTTATTTTTAATTACTTTACAAATTTTTAAAGATTGTTAGGTATTTTATAGAAATTTTTTATTTACAATATTTTATATATGTATGTAATAAGTGCTTGAATAAATTGTACGTATTACTTTGGTGTGTAATTAATGTAATTAATCTATACGTGATTATATTCATAACATACATATAAAAATACAATTATTTTATAATTTTTTTCGCTATATAACACACGAGCATAATATAGATGACCATGATTCATATTTGATAAAATGAAAAAATATGTTTACTACCACTACGTAGGTACTATATAGTATGTAATATATAATATAAAAATGAAAAATTAATAAAATATGTAATATTAGTTATAGCAGTTATAGCTACATACTTACCTATTTACAATTTTTTATTTATTTTTATTATCTAAATAACAAATCGTCATGGTTATTAGATTTAGTTTAGGTAATACACATTATTCAGATGTAGGTATGTCGTATGAAATAACGATTAAACAATATAAAAATAATAATAAATAGAAAATAATAGCAATAAATTTTATTTTATTTTCTTCTTTTTTTTTTTTTTTTAATTTTTAACAAATCAAAAAAATGCCTATGTATATTAATTTGTAATCCAAATAGATTTAGATCCAATCTTACACAGAAATATAAAAAATGAATGCCTACCTACTTTATTTTTACGTTTCTGCTTTACACACGTAATTTGAATTCTGATTTTTAGACTTGTAATTAATATGGTTCATTTTGTGTGCTATATTTACTACCCTCTTCTATTCCAGCATAACTTTCTTTTTTTGTTCAATATTTTTGGCCATAAATGTACGTAGATTTGTGTATCATATGAATATGTAATTTTCTTCACACATAGGGTATTCAATGATACGTTTACATAATATGTACCTAGATAGATCTCATCAAGATGAGAGAAATATTGTCTGGGAAGATAAAGTCAGTGGTTCAGAGGGTTAATTATTTTTGCAAATTTTCTTCAAAACATCCTATATGTCTGATATATATACATACCTATGTATACATGTTAGATAAAAATTAAAGATTAAAAAAAAAAAAAAACCTTATTAACGCATAATTTTTCTACAATAATTAAAAAGCTATATTCTACAGTATCTTGAAGAAAAAACAACGTTGAAAAATTTACATGATGAATTTTTGATTATCTAGTACCAAAGACTCTACATTTCTTAAAGATACATATTTAAAATGCCTATAATTTGACTATTGAATTCTTCAAGATACTTATATCTCTGTACGTCCTTTATTAGAAATATCAATTAAAATTAAATTAGGTAGGTGTCTGTTTTATGAAAAGACATTTTTATTATGTAAAATGGATTTTAAATTTTTTTTAAATAAATTTTCGAATAAATAACATTCTTTTATTTTATCTCTTCACCATACTTGAATACATTACATGTATGTATATATTTTCCTTTTTTTTTTTTCTTCTTTTTTTTCTCTGTGATATTCAAAACAAAACAAACAAAAAAATTAAATCGAAAAAAAAAAAGTTTTGATGAAAATGTCAACGATGAGAAAACAGTTTATACGACAAGGGACACCAACAACAGCTAAAAAAGTAGAAAATCAGCAACAACAACATCATCAAATTAAATCATTATCGTCAGTGACAGCATTATTATACTCATCATCATTAGTAAAGGAATATTTCGGAATACTTAATATCATTCCAAATGTAATTAATAATATCAATAATAATAAAAATTTTTGGCCATTATTATCATTATCAATACTAAGTATTATTGTATTGATATCACAAATTCAAATAAATAAAAATGAAAATTTATTAATAATACCATTAACAATTATTAAAATAACAATAAATAAAGTAACAAGATAAATTGTTACACCAACTGAAAGAATTAACGTATTTATATACGGTACATGTTCAAGTTTCAAATAGATGCTTAAAAAACAATTTAATTAAAGTACGAAATAAAGAATAAAAAGACAAAGTGTTGAAAAGTACAATAAATGTGAATATTAATCAAATTCAAATAAAAAAACAAAAGAAATTTTGAAATAATTGGGTAAAAAATTGTTTAGTTCTTGTAAATATTTAAATATTTCTGGTTTTTTAAATATTTTTAATTAAAATTCAAAAGATAAAAGTCTAGTGTGATATTTGAAAAAGAAAACTTCACTATTTAACATTATACAAAAGTAGAAAGAAAAGGTAAATTTATCAAAATTGTTTAATTCGATTTTAGCTTATTATTATTTTTATTTAATCACGAAGTCAAAATTCCTCTTTCGTTTTTTTGTCTCATAAATTTTTTCGCTCCCTAAAATTATTCTCTTTATTACATAGATAGATATGAAAGAAATTACGTCACATTTTATTTTATTTTTTTTTTAATTTAAAAATCGATTTTTGGTTTTCTAACCGGCCGTGTGTAATTGGTAAAGTGGAAATGAAAAATAATTTACAAAAAATTTTGAAATTTTGTTTTTGGTAATTTTTTTTTTTTGCTAATTTGATTTGTTACAAAGTTTTTAATTTTGTCTATGATTTTTGTCCTTTGAAAGTTGAAAAAAAATTTGTGAGAGAAAAAAAAGTACTGTGAAATAAAATACAAAAAAAAAAACAAAATAATAATAATAATAATTTTCCTAAAATAAATTATATAAGAATAAAAGCAGAAAATAAAATAAAATAAAAGTAATCCGTAATCATGCTGTTTTTTTCGTACCGTTTTCATAACTACACTACGAATAATGTAATGTATGAAGTTTTTAATATACATAAATAGTGTCAATGTATGGAAAAATAAAATTAAAATTAAATAATATTAGCAATAATATATATGTATGTATGTATATAAAACAGCAAAAAAAAAAAATAAATAAATAAATAACACAATTTGTATACATACATACAGTATAGTATGCTTAACGTATACATGAAGATTTTATTGATTGGTACACCCTTCTCTTGAAAAAAATATAATAAAAATAATAAGTAAAAAAATAAAATAATAATATTCCAGAGGAATAAAAATATAATGCTATCGTGTGTTATTTAAAAAAAAAACAGTACCATACCGAATCGACCGTACCGTATACATGCATATTACAAAAAATTGTACATATATGATGTATACTAAGATAGTGTGTGTGTGTTTTCTTATATATTTTATCAATTTTTCTTTTATAGATAATCTACGTTTTTCTTTTGGTTTTTTATTCTTTTTTTTTTTTTTTTTAATATATATTCATTAGTTTTGTGAAAGAAAATATATAATAATAAATAAGTTGGTGCAAATGTGTGCGTGATTGGGTTTCCATTCTCGGTATTAAACATACATATATAGTATACATTTATGTATATGTATATATGAAAGAGGTTTTATATAATAGTGGATGTGTGTGTATTATTTATATATACATATATATATATCTATACATTGTATATAGGTACACAATTAACGAACACAATACACATGTATTTAGATAACGAAAACATATTGAATACGTATACAAATACACTTAAAGAAAAAAAAAAAAACAATGAAGGAAAAAAAGTGCTTTCGTTGTTCGTTAGAATAAAAAACGGGGTCGGTATTGTAAAACGTAAGAAAATTTATATAAAAATTCCTTTCCATAATTTTCTCTCCAGAAAATTAAAACTACCATATCACATCAGCAGCTATGTACCTACATATATGTATACCTTACCTATATGGTAATCATGACGACTTTGGTGTAATAACGAACTAATACATTTGTAATAGTAGCAGCACCAGATTATTATTTTAACGTAAAGTAACAACAATATATAGGAGATTTCTTTTAAATTTTATTTATTTATTTTTTTTTTAATAATTGCCACAACATCAACTCTAGCGATCTGGCGAACGAAATAACAGCAAAAGCAGTCGACTAATGGTACAAGCAACGTTAGCTTTATGATTGAAAAAATTAAATTCAAAAGTACCTATCTAAAGTATGTACGTAGGTACATCTAAAAATTATTAATAATAAAGTAATGGAAAAATAAATAGTCCGCATTTTTTTTTATTTTAATTTATTGAAATTTTTATTAACTAGAAAAATATGAAGTGAAAAAAAATTTTTCTGATGAAATTATACAATATAGAAATATGACAACAACGCAAAAAAAATATTTACATTTTGAGCTCGTATAATTTTAACATTATGACGTACTATGCTTCAATTCTATGGGTATCATACGAATAATAAGTTGTATTCAACTTCAACCTCATATTTTTATTTTTTTTACATACATACATGCACACCTACATGTTTATGTAAATAACTATTAAAATATGCATATAGAATACTAAATTATACCTAAATATTTATTTCTTACTGTAGATTTTTTCTTATCGTCGCTTTAATAATATACCTATTAATAATAATAGTAATAATAATAGTAATAATAATAATAATAATAATAATGATAGTGATGATAATGACGGTTTCAAATATATATGCATGTGTATGTATAGATAAAGCCATCATAATGGTTAGAGGATTTATTCATATAATTTCTAACTGCTCTACTATGTAATGTACCCATGTAGTCTCATTTATTTATGTATTTTATATGATTATATTACATAGACATTTTATTTAAAAAAATATATATATTCTGTCATATCTTTCGACATTTTTCGTATGTACCTATTTTATTTATTTAAAAAATGATAAGAAAAAAAACTTATATAAAGAAGCTATATAATAAAGTGATTAACATACATTTATACGTATGTTATATAGGGTATCCACATATTATATTTTCATTATCTTCTTCTTCTCAAATTGCTGAAAGCTTGAGATTATTGTCTGTCATTCATGTGTAATCTAATCTCCTTTTTCCTACTTAGACATGAATTGCGTTTTATTTTTAATATGAAAAAAAAAAAAAAGAGTAAAAAAAATTTAAAAAATGAATATCCTCACATACAAATACACTAAAGGTTGATTTTAATAAAATAAAATTAAAAAATAAAAAAAAAAAAAAAAATTGAAAAAACTAAAAATTGTGAAAGATAATTAGATTTTTAGAATACGGAAAAAGAAAAATTACAATAATTCCTTTAAAAGCGATTAATGGCAAAATGAAGTGGTTCATTTGATATAAATTAAAAAAAAAAAAAAAAAAAAAAAATTCATTTAAAGTTGGTAGATATGTATGTACGTAATAGAAAATTTCTTTCACTTTTCCACAAATTTTCCAAATTCATTTCAAATAATAATTTTTGTCTCGTATTCATACAAACCAAATGTAGTACCCTATTACCAGGTACACATTTTACCGTATAATATCCACAACTTAAATACAGTAAAAATCAAAAATGTAATTTTTAATATGCATGATTAGAGTGCAACTTAACGTAACGATTAAAATTATAACAAACAGTTAATTCAACTTTAATAGAATTGTTCTAATGTAAGACAAATAAAATGCAAAAATAAAAATTTAAATAACAAAAATTGTAAGGCAAAAACAAAAAATAAACGAATTCAATGAAAAATTAAAAAAATAAATAAAAATGATCTGCAGAAAATAATAATGGCCGCCAACAATTTTTTCTGTTTTCGACTTTCGTATTTTTCCAATGTACATATCCGCGAATATGTATACAGACGTCCATTAGTATGTACGTGGATAAATTTTGTTCGTTCGTGCTATAGTTAAGTCAGTATAGCGAGAGTTAAATCAACAAAGAAAAAAAAAATATTTTTCAATAAAATAATGTTTGCTTTTAAATTTCTAAAGAATTTCTGAAGAACTTTTAAAATTATTTTACATTTTGTAGGATTTTGTTTTTTTGATTAGATTTTTTTTTTTCATTTATTTCAGACAAAATTAAATTTAATTTCAAGTTATTTTTATATTTCTAATTTGATTTGTGAAAATTGCAATTTTTTGTTTTTTCCAAAGAAAAATAAAATCTAAAGGAAAATGGAATTTTTGAATATTTTATAATTATTTAGTTTTTCTTTTTTTTTTTTTTATAAATGAAATATTTGCACATAACGAAAAATTAGATATTTTTATAATTATGTATAGAGCACTCTATATGTAGTCCCGACTTTCGACATTGCCAGTTCACCATTAAATAAAATAAAAGGCTATTGAAAAAAAAAAAAAAAAAATTTTTTTCCAAGCAAAAATTCATGATGTGAACGCCTTGCTTAACTTATAAAAGTAAAAAACTTATATAAAATATAATAAATTCGAATGATAGAGTAGATACTTCAAAATTCACTATCTATCTCATTTTAACCACACGAAAAAAATGTTATTTTTAACTTTTATACAACATGTACGTAGATTCAATAAAGAACACGTCATGTTATTTTTATGAAAAAAAAAAAAAAAAGTTACATACATGTATGTATGTGTATACATAATGTACATATCTGATTTATTCATGCTCATGCGCCATACAATTACTATTATTAATGAAAATTAAAATAAATAAATTGAAAAATTATTTTCTAGAATTTCATGCATGTATAGTGTGTTTTTTAAATTATTGTACAAACACACAGTATTATACTTAAATATGAAAAACAAAAAAACAAAAAAAAAATCTCGACGTTGTATAATGTACAATTTAAAATTATCTGACATGTAGGTACTTATTATAAGTTTTTATATTTGCTTCGATATATATATTTTTTTTTTATAGTTTTAAAATTAAAATAACGAATATTAGATTAGAAACTAATCCACCAAATATATTTATGTACATAGACACTGTACATATGTATGTATGTAAAATGAATCCTATCATTATCATCA
The DNA here is from genome assembly GCA_963971155.1 of Anthrax anthrax. Taxonomy (NCBI): domain Eukaryota; kingdom Metazoa; phylum Arthropoda; class Insecta; order Diptera; family Bombyliidae; genus Anthrax; species Anthrax anthrax. The sequence goes on from OZ020119.1 coordinate 29,940,743, forward strand.
GATAATTAAGAAAAATTTAATTAAAATAAAAAAAAAAGAAAATTATAATAAAAATTTTAATAAAATGAGACTAAATTGAAAAAAGTAAAAAAATAAAAAAACAGAAAATTGTGTCTTAATCTGCATTAGTAGAGGGGTTTTTTTTTTTTTTTTTTTTTTTTAAATAAATTGCCAGCAAGTTTTCTCAACTTGTGATATGTATGAACATACATACATGCATCCATATAATGCATATAATGTTGATTTCATTTTAATGCTTATACAATATAGATACATATGATATGTAATTTACGAATGTGTACGATATGTGTTTATCTCATATATACCTATATGTTTATATATATTAATGTAGCTATACATGTTTTAATTTAAAAATGATTACACATACGTGTATAAAACGAAAAGAAGTAAAAAAAAAAAATATGAAGTGAAAAATGATTATTGCATTCAACTTTGTTCAGTTGAATTATACCATCATATATACTATATGTATACATACATATATTATTCAGTATAAGCAGGATTATATACATATACATTAAAAAACATATACAGCACAGTGTTTGTATAGATATTTTATATAAATGTGATTCAATTGTAATTTTTATTGGACAAAAAGAGATAGTGAAATACAATTATTTATAATATAATACAGTCAAGAAATATAATGAAATGAAAGTTACAAAGATTTTTATTTTTTTTATTGCGCATGCGTTGTACATTCATATACATGAGTATATTTTTGTACATTTTTGAATTATAAGTGAATAAAACAGTGTTGAAATAAAATATCTATATTTATATACCTATATTCATATAAAATAGAAAATATATATTATAAATACATGTAAATATATATGTGTGTGAAATATTTTGTGGAAATTATGGCAAAAACATATAATAAAAGATGATGGGCACTGGCAGTAAAAAAAATAAAATGTATATAATAAAATAAAATAAATATGTATAGTTCTATCATTTTGGAGTAAACGAGATGGATGATATTTAAAAAACCAGTTTTTAAAATGGATTTTATATAAAAACAAGACGGAGAAGGAAATTTCAATATACATACATATGTATTTATTTTGATATGGTAGTTAATATATGTTTGTATAGAAACAGAATCAGAAATTACGGTTTGTTGCCAGCGTTATCCCGTTCCCCGCTGTTTTGACCGTTTCTTGTTCGGTTTCGTATAAAAAGCCAAATACATATGAATTTGTATTAAATGTATGGTAAAAGATTTAAAAAAGGCAAAAATATAAAGAAATCGATTCTATTTACGGAATACGCGATAGCGCATATACGGAATATCGAATGCGTAAACGAGATGTCGTATTTGCCGTTGGGTTCGCTCGAATGGAAATCGTATAAAATTTTGAAAACGTCTGAAAAAAAAAAAAAAAATTCGGTCGAACGAGAAATCAACTCAAACCTAATTACGCACATAACAACACCAATACTAATGTGGATTTAAAAAAAAAAATTGTTGTTTTTTTTTAATCGTATTCTTACGTATTTGTTTTGTTTTTCTTCTATTTTCATCTAAAAAAAAAAAAAAAAAGAAGAAAATTTTTGTTTTTACATTTTATTTTTCTAGGCAGTGAAAAAGGCGGTGGTGTATGACATATATGAGTGAATTGTATATTGTATTAAAGAAAAAAAAAAAAAATCAATTTTTTTGTTGTTTAAAATATATATATATATGAAAATATTTTGTGAATATAGAAAAAGAGAAAAAGAGAAAAGTGAATAACGGAAATTATAATATGATGTTGTCTTGCTTAGTTGTACTAAAAGAAATAAAATTGAATAGTGAATCATTTTCCAATATGTGTAAATATATAAATGAAAATTTGAAATTAAAAAAAAGAAAATAAAAAAAAAAAGATCAAGAAAAAAAGAAATTCAAAATATATATAAATATGTGTGTATATTAAATAAAAGTAAAGTGAAAAATGAAATAAATACATAGTTATATGAATTTTCTATGCAGCATAAAAAAAAATTATTATAATTTCTCAGCAGTATTTTTGAGGAAGAAATATAATATTTATTTATTTCATACATATAGGTATCTACAGTACAGTACATATGTATAAATTACATTGTACAATAGCAAAATATAGTAGGTAGTAGGTATAAAAAATAAATTCAATATAAGGAATCTCATCAATCACTTATAAAGCAGTATTAGCAATAACAACAGCTGTATATAATTCCAGTAGAAATTTTCTTTTTTTTTTTTTTTTTTAAATAAATGTTTTTTTTTTATCATTACACATTTTATACTTTCAAATGATAAAAATTATTTTTAATGAAATATCCACCCATCTGCATTAGTAAATATATGTAATGATCCTTTTAGGTACTATGCGCTTCAATGATCTACTTTTTTATATTCCATCATAATTATTAAATAATTTAACTGGCAACAACGACATGATTTATTTTAAATCTAACTACAATAATTGGAAAATAAATTCCAATAAATAATATCTATATAAATTAAAATGAAATGAAATAACAATAATTATTAAAAAAAAAATAAAATAATAATAATTTGAGAGGAAATTTTTTAATTATTCTATTTTATAATTAATAATAATAGACTAAAAATTTCAATAAAAATAAAACTTAAAATTTATAAAAAAAAAAAAAAAAAAATTAATAATAAAGGAATAAGAAAATTTCTTCTCTGGGAGGATACCCTGTGGAATCGCCTCCATGAAGAGCATAAAGCAAAATGGTACGAGAGACTCGACATCTTTGGGTTGGAAATTTACCCGAAACAGTACGTGAGGATAGAATTCGTGATCATTTTAAACGGTAATTATACATTTTTCTCATAAACAAATTATTGTAAATTCTAAATTTTTGTTTTCTCTAAATTATTTTTCATCATGGTGTGATATTATTTTATTTTTTGGTTTATAATTTGGTAGGTATTTAATATTGTTCATAATTATGAAAAATGGCAAGATATTTTTGGTATAATGTTATCTCATCGGATTTTTTCCTTATTATGAGTACCTATATAGGTATTCCTTGGTTTATAAAAGAAACTTGTGCGCAAAAACACAATTCATTTTGCACATATGTACATATGTATGTATGTACCTATATGTTGTTATTTTTTGCTTTGTATATGGTTTAAAAAAGAATTATAAAGAGGTGAAGAGGGTTCTGATATCTAATGATTATCTATTTTGTTTGCTGTACACGAAATATGTTGAAAATTCATTATATATATGTACATAGGTATGTTACAAAATATATTGATAATTTTATTCCTTTCGTCATAAATATTATATACCTACCTACATAAAAAATAAAAAAATTCATATTCATTTATTTTATTTAAATTACAAACTAAAATTTTTATTTATTATTTATAAATAAATTTTGTACACTACAGCAATTTAGAAATTATGAAAACTGGCAACATAGCAAAAATTAAAAACTATAGAATGGGAATATGGCATGAACAAACACGAAGTGATTGAAGCAAAAAATGAAAACATTGCTTGAATTTTTAATAAGAATTGCGAGGGGAAAGGGGCAATGATTGACGATATATACTTTTTTTTTCTTAAATTTTTTTTTTATTTTTTTTTTTTTTGAATTTTTATTTTTATTACCTCTTCATTTGTGTTGCGACCGAGTTGATCCGTACACTATACAAGTATACACTTGGAACTTAATTTTAAAGAATGTATACATGACATATACGTATGTATGTACCTAAGTATTTTTGTATGAAGGTTTGTATATAAGTTTTAAGAATAATCATGCAATTTAAACTGTGTACACACATAAACATATTGTAAATGCGGGCTTTGAAAGAAATAAAATATATAGGTGCATACATATATAGGTGTAATATTGTACTTATGTATATATGTACATATATACCTACATTTTTTTATTATTATACAATAAAAAGTTAGGAGGTAGGGTATATACATATATGTATACACGTATCTTATAATATATTTATTTTATATGTGGAAAAATGAAAAAAAAAACCCGTTTATGGATAGTGGAAGGGGATATAAACTAAAACGAGTAATACAAAATATATGTACAGTTATATGTAAAATTATATAAATACATAAAGCATTAATATGTATGAACGTATGTATATATGCTTAAAAAGAATGAGTTAAACTAAAGATATTTGATGGATTATTATTTTTCTCTTTTTGTTTCATTGTACTTTGGACTTATGGTCTCATTTTATTTGCTTCACTTTATCACCATTGTTAGTGTTTATTTTTTATTTTTTTAATTCGTATACATACATGAATACAAAAGTGGACATGCATTATACATAAACAAACACACATGCAATTTAATTTTATATGGATAGAAAAATGGAAAAAATAAATAGGTATTGTAGGTATATATATGCCTGTACCTTTTATAAAAATAGATATGAATTCATATACATATAATATGTAGGTACGATTGTACGTATAAAACTATGATATATTTTATTGCAGTTATTTCATATATACAAATACATTCCATAAACTGAGTAAATATAATTTTTTCTTTACCTTTCCTATACACGTAAATACAATTACATATTTTTATATGTATGTTTTAAATTGACGTTATATAAAACTTGTTTATTTTATACAGACCGTATAGGTAGGTATGTATGAATGTACCAATAACAAAAACTGTACATTATATTGTATGTACATATATTTGTACATATGAACAATCAAGTCTTTTAAGTAGGTACACTAAAAACTTCAAATGAATCCATGTATATACATACATATTATACACATATAGGTATGTACCTAAAAAATATATATATATTTTTTAATTTTTATGTTTATATGTAGTTTTATCATGTAAAAAAAAATTTAATTCAAGCAACATATTTTTCATAATTTTTCCTTCACACACCAATTTGACCTGAGAATCTACCTTGACTCTTCCATGCCAGGTAAATGATTAAAGTTGTTCGCTAGTAGGTATAATAAAAACCAACGCTTTCTAGATATTATTTTTACAGTATACCATATAGGATAGATACATAGCAATATGTATCTGGATATGTAATTTTAAAAATATACATGCATATATATATAAGAAAATTTTTATGTTTGCATGCTTGTGTATATAATGTATGCTCATATAAAAATATAAATTAGACAATTTTGTTGTATTTTCTTATATGAGATGAGATAAGGAAAAGTATATATATGTGAATATACCTATACCAATATATATGCATACATAAATCTATACTGATAAGTTAACAAACATCATGCCATATAGATATAGGTATATATGTATACGTCAATGAAAACATGTAATAAAGTAGATGTGTGCATATATACATACATATGTACATATAAATTGTTATACAGCCACATATTCGTGTAGTTTTAAATATACTTATATACATACATACAATATGTTAGATATATGCACATATGTTTAGATTTATAATGTAGCCAGCCATGTATTTCAAGTTTCCATATTTATTAATATCGACAATATAATGGCGTTTTTCCAACTTTTTTTTTCAACTGCGCAATAATTAAATTTAATATAAATATACAACAACAATAATCTTATGTATGGACCTAAAATGATAGAAGAATTTTTTTTTTCATTTACATTACCCTACGAAATTGAATGAAAATAAAATAAACCTAAATTTCATAAGGAAATGATTACGAAAAATTTAATGCAAAATGGTTCCACAATAAAATTTTTCAAGAATAATTTTTCATTTAGGTATATAAATACATTTATTTAATAGAGATATATATATACCTAGGTACACATGTAATATTTAAACGAATAAAACTAGTTGAAAAATACATACGTAACTATGTAGGTACCTATATACAATGCAATAGAAAATTATGTTTGTACAGTACAATAATCTGTACATTGTATGCCATCGTTCAAAAGTCATTACGTTTTTTTTTTTTTCATTGATTTCATGAAATATACACGAAATTTCGTGTCTCAAAAACATCTTTTTCCAATTCAAAAACCAGTAATTGCATTACCTTACATTTATCACAGTTGTAGGTATAGGTATTAAATTTTAAAAATAAAGTCTGAATTTTAATGCTATGTTGCCAGTTTTATTACATACTTGCCTATATTTATTTTCTTTTAAATTTATAGTTTGTAGTTTTAGGCGATGATTTCATCTTTTTTAAAAATTTTTATTTTATTTTATAATTTTATAGGTAGGTATTTCATTTTTTTAAATAGTTTGATTTTTATGAATTTGTAACATATTCTGTATAGTGCTAACAGAGAAAATTACGTTATTGCGTAGACTGTTTAAATTAAGCGATTTTTTTGTAAAATTTTCGTTATCTGAATTATTTTTATTTAATATAGGTACCTATCAATAAACTTCAACTGAGCTTATTTTAAATATTTTAATTTTTGTTTTTTAAATTTTGTTAACACTTTCCTTTGTACTACCTACCTATATTACCTAGGATTTGAATGTCCATGATAACATTTTGTGATTTACGTGATACCTATCTTAAATACCTATATTCTAATAAATTTTTTTTTTTTTTAGAAACATTTATTGAGGCAATTGAACAAATTGTAAAGTATTTTATTACGTTACATACCTATATATTAAATAAATTTCATATCACACATTTTTTTTTATTTTAAAATTATTTTATTAAATAAATTATTTAATGGCCAATATTAGTGCATCATTATGTTAAATTAGTGTTGAAAATTTTAAATGCAATTTACAATTTATACCTATATATTCATAGGTAACATTTTGCAAATTATTCTATTTTGTTTGTTATTAAAATGATCTAGTTGTTGATTGATCATTTAGTGGTACATTATTCAAATATTCGTTTTAATGACATAAATATGAGATCATTATAAGATTTTTTCAAAGTGTTAAATTAAAGCCAAACGTAAAGAACATTAGGTACACACCTATGTATATAGGTATATGGAAACATTCCTAAAACTCGAATTTTTGATGAATTTTAGAATTCTGTTTGTACTCAAAGATTACGAAAAAACATTTTTTTTTTGTGTCTCTTGTAAATAAAATAAACAATTTTAAATATTAACAAATAAAAATAATTCCGCATAAATTTTCCGCAGAACGAACAGTACTGGATACTCAAAATTGTTAGTTTATGGTGTAGATGCTCACATGCTAAAATTAAAATTTTCAATTTCGTCAAAATATATTATTACAACATATTATGATTTTCTTATATTGGACAAATAAACGAGGCACATTAAATACTAAATACCTATTTTTTTTACCATAAAAAATAAATTATAGTCAGGTTGTTAGGTATCTAATAGAAACAAAGCAAAAAAAAAAGATAAATGGTGACTGATTAAAAATATAAATTTGAAAAATGATAATTAAAAACAATAGAAAAAAACCAAGATTTTAAAATTTTTCCTATATAAAGTATCTATACAGAAGTATCGTTTAAAGAAAAAAAAAATTTAAATTACATAAGTTACCGTCACAAAACAGTTTTTGAAGGATTACATTAAATTCATTTATTATTCGCTATTTATTTGGAATAATTATGTGTCATGTTTTCTAATATACCTATAATTTACTATAATCAATAGGTCATTTTGATTTTAGTATTTTATGAATACCAATTTGTACGTACAAATATTATTTAAGACAAATCAATATAAATATATATTTTTTTTGCTTATTGATTATTAAATTGAATGACACCTAGTTAAAAAAAACAAAAAATTGAAAAACGTGTAACAAAAAAAATTGGTATAGGTATCTGTACAATATCGAAAAATCAATAAGATATTTCAAATGTTAGAATGAGATAGTAATAATCCGTACTCAATTAATTTTTAATGATTATTTTTGTTTTTTTTTCTTTTCTTCTCGAAATAATAACAGTTCATGGCAGGTTATTTTATCTATTTATTATTTATGCTTTCCTTTACATAAGCTGTAATAATTTATCAAACGTATAAATGATCAGTTTTATTCTGATATTTTTCTTTATTCGCTTTGTTTTTTTTTGTATTTTTGTTTTGTTTTTTATTTTTATTGTTATTTTATTATTTTTTTAAATAAGGTAACAGAAACAATGTTCACCTTAAAATTAAGGCTGTATGATGTTTTTTTTTTCTTTCTTGTTTTTCTGTAGGCACAGTATAAAATGTTGACCTCTATTACTTAATGATGTATTTAATTATTTTGTATTGAATGTGGGCTTTATCAATTCCTACAAGATTTTTATAATTTTAAAATACCATTTGATGTGTAACATGAAAATGTTTCTATTTTTAGCATTCGTACTTACTATTTAAATTTTTTCTTTTTCATTAAATTTTGATTGATTGATTTATCAAATTTCATATCTAAAATTGAAAATTTTCATTTTTCAATATTTATTATTGTTTTGCATTATCATTGTCTTAATTGGCAACATCTGTTTTTTTCAAAAAAATTTTAAATACACTTAGCAATGTATATTTTTCATATAATCGTAAAAAATTTATTCTTTTACAATTACGTCAGTCATATTCAAAATTTTATCCAAATACATACAAAAAGAAAAAAGAAAGAAAAATATAATTAAAAACACTTCAATATGTTTATATGTTACTGATTATACAAAGAATAATTTTCTTCTTTCTTTAAAACTTTTCTCTGTATAATAGAATTGAAAAAGATGATTCAAATGTGAATTAAATAAATTTTTTATTTTTTATTTAATTCATTTTAAATAAGATATAAAGGGTATTATTTTTTTTTTTTTCAATGTAGGATAGTAATGGCAATTTTCTTTGTTTGATTACAATAATTTTCATTCATTCTTCTATTTATAATATAATTTGTAGTATCATATGAGTACGTTAATATCTTAAAAAAAAAAAAAAAAAAAAACAAAAACAAACAAACAACAGAAAATTATACTAAAGGTCAAATTCGTTTCAATGATATGAAATATAAATGATACAAAATAATATTATAACATACTATATTTCATGATTATTATCATCACCACCATTTTGTTTAAACATATTTTATATTTTAAGGCTCCATTTTTCAGCTGATTGAAGAAAATAAAAATAGTTTGATTTATCAAAATATATAAAAAAAAAAAAAACTAACAGCATGTTATACATTGAGTTTTCTTTGTTCTTTGTACATGACCAAATAAGTTGAGTATATTTTGTTGTATAAAATTCAGTTTTAATAATACTTCATTGTTGTCTTCTTTATACTATATGAATATTGTTACTTAAAAGGACCCTATTTTATATATTTTGCTTCATTTTACAAAATGTATGTACAACACATGCATTCAATAACATTTTTAAAAACCATCTCATGTGGGGGATGATCATATAAAATTACAATGTGCTTGTATTTTTCTTTATATATGTACACAAAGTCATAGTTTTTATTGACGTATTTAAAATGATATTACAGACCGTTATAATTTTTTTTTTTTTTTTTTTTTAAATTAATAAATTTAATACATTACTTGTGCTGTTGATGTTATTTAAGTACAATTTGTATGTATGTTTTTTTTTTCTTGTTTAAATTTAAAAGATGCATCACCAATTTGATCATTTTTTATTATTTTTTATTTACATAAATTGAGTCAATTTCTTGAATCAATTGAATAAATTGTTCGTAATAAATTAAATAAAATGTTGAACAAAAGAATTTAAAAAAAAATAAATAAATAAATAAAAATATAGGAAAAAAAAATGAATTGATTTTTGAAAATTCTGAGAAGTAATAGTAAGATAAAAAAAAAAATCTTTTTAAATTGAAATTCAAGTAAAATATTTAAATTTTCTAAAATAAAATCAATTTGATTTAATGCAAGTACAATTTTTAATTTTGTGTTAATTGTTAAGGGACTGCTCATTTCCGTTTTGCTAATTAGGCACACACATGTAGGTAACAGAAATTTAGTGCATTTTATTTAAAATTGTGAAACTTTTAATTTTCTGCTATAATACTTTAAAATTAATAGCTACGTGGTTTAAATAAATTATTCAAATTTTTTATTTACACACAAATTACACAGTGTAAAGAACAAAAAACCAGAAAAATCAATTAATATTACAAGAGCTTTTCAAAACCCATTTATGAGGCAAAAAAAAAAATTTTTTTTTTTCTAATGAAATAAAATTTAAATTAATTTAGAAACAGAAGGGAGGTTTCATTTGAATTTTTTTTATTACCTCTGAGGAGGTACAAATTATTTCACTGCTCCTTCTGTACAGCATCATAATGCTTATAATAGGTACATCGTATTTTCTGTACAGAAACTGCATTTCTGTTAAGATTTTCATTGCTTTAATAATGTGCATTTATTATTTTAAATTTATTTGCAAAAAAAATTAATTATTTTGTTTTTGCTTTTGTTTTTTTTTGTGGAAAGAAAAATACAGTTAATAATTTTATATATTTATTTTATATACCTTTGTACAGTGTACAGAAAGTAATAAAAAAATTTAATGATTTATTCTAATTTTGTACTAATTTACAAAAAAAAAAATAAATAAATAAAAAAATAAAAATTTAATAAATGCATTGAGATACATACTTACACACATACAGAAACATACGTATGTGTACGTAATATTTATCCGCTGTGCAAATAATAAAAATTTTGCAATTTTATTTATGTTTAAAAATTTTTATTATTTTTTGTATTTCATTTGTGTGTATGGAATTATTATTTAATTATTATTTATAAATTTTTTTGTTGTTCTTAATATAAAAATTGTACAAATGGCCTGGTACAAATATTATATACAGATTATGGTATGGTATGTATTTGTATGAGATATTTTGTATTACTTATACTATATATTATGTAAACGTACTTATATATATTTAATATATAATATAATACACATTTATTATTATTTTAATAAATAAATATTATTTTGCTGTATATCATGAATTAAAAGCAAGTCCGCCCAGAATTATTTCATTTTTATTTATACAGTGTACATACATATATTTTCTACTACCTATGTATGCACATGTACATATGCATGTACAACAATTCAAACAAAAAAAATGAAAATATTATAATTGCATATTCCCACATGTTATCAATCGTGTTATTATTTTTTTGTGTACTTTTTTTTACTTGTTTTCTATATTTTTGTAGTTTTTTGTATTATTTATGTTTTTTTTTTCCATGTTCATTTAATTTATATATAATACATAAATATAGTAGGTAATATTGGTGTAGAAGCATAAAACGTAGGTACGTATCAGCTGTATATATATATGTACCTATATGTATGAAAAAAATTCATGTGGGGTACGTTATGCTGTGTATTTATATTCCATGCATAAAATACGTATATTATATTTACATATTTGAAAAACTTATTTTTCTTGTTTTTCGATTTCATATTCTTTTAATTTTTTGTTTTTTTTTTTTTTTTTTTAGTATGAAAAAAAAGCAAACTTATTTTCAATACGCATGTTTTAAAAAACCAGACTATAATTGAAAATATTAGGCCATGTACATAAGCCAATTCTACATAAATAGCAAAAAATTGTTTAAAATACAAACGTAATTTTTAATAATACCTGTACTGAATTTATTTTCCTCCCTTCTAAAAAAAAAAGTATGAACAATTTCCATAATATATGGATGAATATGTTCATATGTATATGCATACATATATTATTAAAGAGAGAAAAACAAGAAAATTTAATTTGATTTCAATCATTTTTTTGCTCAATTTTTCTATTTTGAATTTTTATTGATTTTTCCTTTTTTGGTTCATCAATTTTGCATTCATGTATAAATTTATGCACATCTGTACTGGTACATATTAAGTGAATTAATTTTTTTTCTTTATCGATTTGAAATTCAAATTGCAAATTACGTCAATACAAATTGAAAAAAAAAAAAAAAAACGAAATTTATCGAAAAATTTAAATGTAAATTTTTTGTTTTTCCAAAAAATGTAGGTATGATGATTTTAGATAAAGGGAAATAAGTGAAATAAAAAAATCTTAACAAAATCATTAAATTGAAGAGTATTCCATTGTATTGTGTAGATCATATTTATAATAATTCATACAATAAAACAATTTTATATGTTTTATTTTTGTAATTCTAAACAAGTGTACTTCCAAAATCAAGTACACCCTTATGTAGTTATTTAGCTTTAAAATTTCAAGAAGGTGTCTCCCACATTCATTATTTTTACACCTTAATAAAAACAACACCAGTACCAATACACATCCATCATCTATTTTCCCTATCATCATCTCATAATCATCATTCGACTGTTATAGAATAGATACGCATATATAGGTATGCGGGAATTTATCTACTCATTTGTATTTTCACGGAATTACAAAAGTCATAAAGAAAATATGTTGTAAGGATATAAAGTTAGGGAGAATCAAAGTAAAGGTTTGAAAATATAAGAAATTATAAGAAAAACATATGATGAGTTTCTTTTTTTTTTTTCACTGTCAATGTCAGGCGTACAGGAAATAAGACCACCAACTAACAATTTTATTTCATGTATTACATCATTTACATTTTATAAAAATTGTATGCACTTTGATACTTAATTTTTTGTTTTTTTTTTTTCTTTTTTTACACGTACATAAAATCATAAAAAACGGGTGTGATGATAATGATAATAACGATGATACTGGTAATTTTTGATATTTACTCATTCTGTATGGCTTCTAGAAGAGATATATACATATACATATATCTTCAGCTGTTTATCACATCAGTCAAACAAATACAAAATAGAATACCTACATATTTTTAATAGCAAACTTTTATAATGATGTATTACATTATACTACATGTGTACATACAATAATGATGGTGATGATGAATATTCTTTTAATATTAAAGACATCACGATATTGTAGCGAAAATCTTGTATAATGAGATAATGTTGACGATAGTTGGATGGAAGGATAATTTTAAGTTATCCAATATCCATACGTATTAAATAAATGGAAAAGGCCGGAGGGAATATAGAAATGCCGGCATGCAACATCATCATATACAGACAGATGTAAATATTTGAAATGTAGAAGAGACCAATAAATATATTTTTAATTAAAAAATTATATAACTTTCACAGATTAAATATTATTAAATATTTTGCGTTACCCTGTTTAAGTTATTGTCTTGTAAAGAATCTAAAGAAAACTCTAGAGAATGGTTTCATATTTATTTTACATTACATATGGATGATATGCACTTGTTTTGAACATTTTTGTTTTTGTCCATCATTATCACCATACATTGTCGTTATTATGATGATGATCATCATCATAATGATGATAATCATTGAGACTGGTTATATAGTAGTAGTGTATCACGTTCATTTCATTTTATATATTTTATACATTTTTTTGTTTTTTTGTTTTTTTTTTTGTATCATGAAAAACGTGTATTAGTCAGCAATGTACAATACGTAGGTATAGTACATAGCATAATAAAGTTATGGATTCGTATATAAATTCGATGCATATTCACGTACATATTTATATATATAAATGTATATATTTGTAAGAGAAAAGATGAGAAAAAGTATTGTAAAATGTGAAAGTTTGTTGGAACTGTAGACGCCATTTTGTTTTTCATGAGTTCATGAACTTTCTATAATGCTGCTGCTGCTGCTGCACATACCAGTATACTCAAGCAATCAGCAGTGTGTTTTTTTTTTTCATTTTATATATCTTTCTTACGATAATTTCAAAATATGATGTAGGTATATTTATATTTATATACATACATATATATATACAAACATGCTTGTATGCATTTGTTTATTTACAATATTAAATTGATCCACTGGGAACTTGTACTTTTTTTTTCATTATTTTACTATTTTAAATTTCTATGAATTTGTTAAAATATTTAAGTTACTTAAATTTTCTGATATAAACCCCACATATTGGATACATATACTATCATTTGTATCACTATGGTAATGATAATATCTACGTGAAACAAATACTTAGGCTAAAATTAAATGACCATTATTTTTTCTGGATAGACACACATCTATTTGTAAATACATTACTTATATTATTAATTCGATTTTCACCTTGTAAAGGTTTAAATAAAACCTTTAAAATACCAATGCCATAATTAAATTTATGGCAAAAATTTCTGTTAATATGTACCTTTATTAGTTATTCTATATAAATATTATGTTTATCATCCTAACAATACGTGTATACACATACATGCACATATATGAATAGGATGATTAATGATATCATCATTATCATAACTTCTATTTTTAATTTATAAAAAAAAATAAAAAAAAATTTTTCTCTCCAATACATACAAAAAAGAGATATAATTCTAAATGTTGTGTTGTTTTACACAAACAAATGTTTTTCTTTATTATTATATTTCTATTTATTTTCATAACAGACCAAATTTAAATTAATTTTTAGTGCCAAAAATTTTTTTGAAAAAAAAAAAAAATTTAAAACATTTCAAGGAAGTTAAATAATGTATTTTAAAAATAATCATTAAATGTGAAAAACGAATAGGAAAAATTTAAGAAAAACAAATATTTAGAAATAGAAAAGAAAATAGAAAGGAAATCATGAAGACGCCATTAATTAATAAAAAATTTGATAAAAATTTTTTTTTTACATTATTTTTATTCTAAAAAGATTTACCTGATGTGTGTTAGGTTAAAATAATCATTTTCTCCAAAAAAATGAAATTGAGGAAAATGGAAAATTGAATTTTTGGAAAAGAGAAGGGGTTTAATTTAAAAAAAAACACAAGTAAGAGAAATACATCACATATATAAAAATAATTTTGTTTTAAAAAATTAAAGTTTTTCTTTTTTTTTTTTGGAATATCTGCATACATGCATATGAACACATTCTTTTTTTAAAATACATACATATGTACATAAAGAAAGAAAATTTTATATTTACAGTTCTTATTATTTTTTTTTCTCAACATATTACATAATGAAAAAACAAACCTTGGCTGTATTTTAAATTAGATGCTGAAAATAAAGAATCTGAAAGAATAACTTGCAGACAAACTTGCAATATAACGTACTTTTTTATTTCGTGTATTTTTTTCATTTTCTTATTTATACAATTGACAAAATTACGTAATACCAAGTAATATATACAAAAATTGTTTTTAATATATGTATGTACATATGTATTTAAATTTATCGTTATTTTTACCTTAATATTTTATTTTATATAATTTCTTTTGCCAACATAAATGTGAGTGTACGAGTATTTATAATTTGAAATTTTCTATCTAAATATGTACACAGGATAAAATATTAAAATTACATTATATCTACATATGTATTCGTATTTAAATTTCAGTTTTATTTCCATCTAGATGTTTCATATAAAAAATTTATCCTATTACAAGAAATCTAAATACATATTCATTTCATGTAATTTTACCTGATTTCATTTTGTGCAGTATTTTTTGTCATAAAGATGATAATATTATAGGTAATTTTCTATGTACAGTTGTATATATACATATATACTTTGTAAAATGTGTGAATAACTAACATTAATTTGTATTCTAAATAAATCAAATATACATTTTTCCCCTAAATCTTAGAGCAAAAAGAACCCCATGTTACAAGGAAAATGACTAGACATATGATGGTGAATGTAGATTTGTACATGTATTGTATGAACATTACATACATTATATTCAAAAGTCGCAATGATGAGGATAATAAATAAACTTTGTTGCCAAATTTACGCTGATTCTGCACATTTAAAATTTATTCGAGTTTTTTTTTTTTTTTTTTTTGGTTTTCAACAATTTTCTTTTATTACATATCTTTTACGTTTATCATAAAATAATAAATGCTATGTTGCCATTTTTTACCAAATTAAATTCGAATGATGACTGACTGACTTAAAAATCATATTACATTGGCTTATTTTAAACTAGAGATTTTTTTTCTTAATCAAAAATTTGGCTTGTATTCCATTATTTTTGTGTACTGTTTTTTGTATATTGTCATTTTATTAAATTAATTTTATTTTTTATTTTTTTTGTTTTGCTTAGCAAATCATTATTTATAATATTTAAAAAAGATTATTTTTTGCTTGATTATTATGTACATATAATATACTCTACATATATGGTTTGGTTTTATATTTTTACTAATTGGGTATTTCATATATGAACAAAAAATTCATTTATGAATCTGCTGTGTTGTTCGCGTTTGTTTTTATAGCTTGTTCATTTTAAGTATACATGTATTATTAAAACATTTGTATATATATATATATAAATATATAGTATATGTATGACTCATTAAATATTATTTTTCTATATGTATATTTTGAACAATGAACAACGAATAGTGTATACGTACATTTGTGCCATACAATTACTTTTATGATATCAACCATAATATGATTCTTTTCTCTATGTTCATTACTTTTTATCTAACTTTATATTATTCAGTACTCATATATATATATATAAATTTTACTAGTATGACTATGTGTAGTATTCATTAAAAGCAGATATGTATAAATTTTCTTTTATTAATATACGTACATATATCTATATACACTGTTTATATTTGTATCTCATGGCTTCAAGCAAATGATAAAGTACACAACATTCATAGTATGCTTGTTTTTTTTTTTTTTTTGCTTCAAACGTATATTTCTTCATTTATTTTGTTTTTATTTTATTTTATTTTTTATATTGTATAACTGCTCGTTTATATAAAAAAAAATGATTATTCACTAGATATACTTATGTATACATATATTTACTTCAATTACACGTATTTGTATATTCAACAAATACAAATAATATATACCATTTCTCGTGTACACAGATTCTATTTACATATACAATTAAATTATACGTACACATGTATACAAAGTTTAATGCTTATACATAAGTATGTATATAAAAAATATTTATTTTTGCTATCAAAAACATTCGCCATTATATAGATAAAAAATACATACATATATTCATATATATATAATAATATGTACTTATAATTATGGCAGCAATAAATATAAGTTTGTTGATATCTAAACAACATTGTATGTACAATGGTATGTGCAAATTTACATACTGTGTGGTTAATTATAATTATTAGAAAATTATATGATATGATAGTGCACTTTTTTTTATGTCAATCTGAACTCTTATATATACATATGTATGAACATGTATAGATGGTATGTTTGTATCTGCGGTTAATATTTATTGGTATGTGTTTGCGTGTAGGTATATATGTATATATATATATATATAAACCGCCACTGGCATTTATATCTTCTCTGTCAAAGTATCAATTTAATATGAGAAAAACAGGGTGAACTTACATACATATATCATATGCATACTGTACAAATGCACATATATGTACATGTGTAAATTTGTAGATATTTAAATTAATTATATGATCACAAAATTTTCTTAATTACATTTGTATGTATGTCAGTGCATGCAAATTTCATAAAATTCCATTCAAATTTATGACATAATTATATAAAATACTGTGGAATTATACATATTACCATGATATTATCAGTTAACTTTCAAAAAATGTAATTTAAATTTTGTGTCACATTACTGATGTCATATTAAAACCTTTGATTTTATTATTTTTGCTTTTCAATTATTTGTGATTGACGTTGTATAATATATAATACATAACATTATACGATACCTGTACAATAGAACATGAGATTGTGTATATTCATATTGGCGATATAGCAAAATAATTAAATAAATAATTGTGAATTTTATATAAATATCTGAGTATTTTTGATATCGATGTTGTAACTCCCGTATCTAATTATGGGGAACATCTTTTTTTTTTTTTTTGTTTGTTTGTAAATTGTTGTCATTTTCCACTTAAAGTACGTTATGTAATGAAAAAAAAAAACCAAAAACTTTGTAATTACTACTATTTTCATAATTCATACAATTTTGAGTGAATTAATATCGTTTGCACAAATATCAATGTTGAGATTCATTTAAAAAAAAAAAATTAAAATAAAAGATTTATTAATTTCTGAAGCTTAATATAAACTTAAATAAGCTTGACTAAAATTTTTCCACTGTAATTACTTTCAAAAGTAAACAAATATAGGAATTTCCATAATTTTTTTAAAAATAATACAAAATACACATTATCTGTGCTATACTATTTGATTTATTGCTTATAAAAAAAAAATTTACTTTGTATCTTTTTCACATAATTGCAATAATTCGATAAACAATATTTAGAAAATAATTAAATATTTACATTCCGCTAAAATTATCTTGCTTCGAATTAATTTTGAATGAATAAAATTCAAAAAAAAAAATTATTTTTTATTGAATCAATGAAAAACCCTTCAGGAAAAATTAAAATAATTAAATTTGTAATTAAATAGTTTTTTTTTTTATGACTATCTCGTTTGAAAATCATTAATAATTGCTAAATTTTATCCAAAGTTCATTCAAATTTTATAAGTACTGTCTTTTCATTTAAAAAAAAAAAAAAATGTTTATTCATTTTAATTGCCTTGTTAGTTTTTTTCTTTAATTACTTAAGTGCAAAATTTTATTTTATTAATTTATCAATTTTTTATTTTTTATATTTCAGGTACGTATTATTACAAATGGTTAAGGAATATTACATAAAAAGGTTTGTGTTAAAAGTGTATTTATTTTTTTATTATATATACACATTACCAAATATTGTAATTAAAAGATGCAAAATTTCAATAATAATTTTCTGATTATTAATTTTCATGTTTTTCATACATGTTTTATGTAACAATGACATCACGATTTTTTTGTTTTTTTTTTTAAATTACTTAATATAATTACATATGTAATCTGTAAGGTGGTCTTTATTGTATTATTTCATTTTTTATTTAATAAATAAATACCTAAAAGTAAAAAAAAAACAAAACAGGTATTTCAAGGAAGAAAATGTAAACGGCTATATAAAATCAATAATACAAAATTCTACTGATTTTTTTTTTTTTTTTTTTTTTACTCACGTACGTGTTTTGTCCATGGATCGTTGCTAAGCAATCACAAAAATTTTGTTCATAAATATGGTGAATCAATACAAAATTAATATTTTTATAATTTTCAGCAATGTTTTTGAAATAAATTTAGATTGTGTTCAGAAAAGTCTTTTGATCATCAAGAAAATATAAAATGTTTGCAAACATTAAGTAATTAGCCTGTTTTACTTAAATTGTCGTACAATTCCTGCTGATAGATTCAATTTCGATTTGCAACATTGGATTTGATAAATAAAGCAGTTTGCGTGCATATGACATTTTTAAACACATCACATATAATACAAATCTATTCTCTTTTTCATAAAAACATTTAATAAGAAATTCTATTGGAAAAATACATATTAAAAAAGATTCTCTAAACAAAAATATAAAAATATCTTTTTTTTTCAATCTATTACATAACATTCATTATTTATTAGATAACTTTCTACATACGTATATGTATTCATATAACAATATAAAAGGCGTAGTATATACTCTGGCCAATTTACATAAAATATATATGTACATATACAAACATACATACATATGTATGTATATCTTTAGATCTGTGTGTACTGTCCTTTAGTAACAATTTTTTTTTTTTTTTTTTTTTTGTTATCATTATGCGACAAAAGTGTATGTATTTATTTCTTTGTCCTTTTTCTCTAATATAATTTAAATTTTGTTTTCCGGACGAATAGAAAAATTACCATATACAATATCCATTTTAGTTTTTATTTATTTTACTTTGCTTTTCATTTTATTTTATAAAAAAAAAAAAATAATTTTTTTTTTTTATATTCAACTTAGCAAAAATGAAATTCCTTTTTCTGTGTGTGTACATTGTATATATTTTTATTTTCGTCCTTTTTTCCATTATTTCAATTTTATTATATGTACATAACTTTTGTATTTTTTTTTTTTCGTTTTTGATAAGGAAAATGTTTATCCTTTTTTTTCGTTCAATATATAATATGTACATATACGTATTTATGTTTGCTATAAAAAACAACATAACATTTTCCTATATTGTAGATATGATACAAAAGAATTTTCATAGTTATTATTCCTTTCATTTGTAATTTTAGATAACGAAATAAATTCTCTTTGTTTGCTTGCTGCCTTTTAATGACATATTGTCTTATCCTGTACTTTTTACTATAAAAAAGAAAAAAAAAATTCTTCCTAAAAATAAAACGTAAATAATATCGATGTATTAAATTATTTTTTTTTTGTTTTTTTATTTTTCATTTTGATTAGTAAATGGCTAAAGTTCTTTCTTATACGTCAGGAAAATCATTACGTACAGTTAACAAAAAAAAAAAAAATTACTTACGTAGTGTATCGATTTTATGCTAAAGTTTTTGTTTAAAAAAAGACGAAAATTTTCATCAATTTGTCCGTTTTTTGTTTTTTTCTTTTTTTAAAAAGAAAAGTCGCATTTTATTCCATCTACCTAATGTATATTGGATACATTTTTGTTTTAAGTTTGGAAATTATTTATTTTTATTTCTGTTTATTTGCACACATGTGTCTTTTGGTACATATACATATACATATATTATATAGTATAAAATGGATTTTTTTTTATTGTTTTTCGTTTTTATTTTTATTATTTTTTTCCATCTTTTTTTTTTTTATTTTTCAATATATAATATATAGGTCAATAAATACCACAATATTTTTATATTTTACAAAAGAAAACCTTGAAGAACAATGAGAAAACAATGAAATAAATAAATTGAAGAAAAGAAAAGGGAAAACATATAAAATCCGTATCAGTATTTTAATGTAAGTTTATATTTAAATAAGTATCTATTCATACATGTATGGGTACATCTCGTTGTCATTTTATTATTATTTTTATTCCTGTTGCTATCGCGCCGCCACTGTGAATTAACAATAATTTTTTTTTTTTAAAGTAAATAAAAAGACCTTGGTTTAGTATCAAAGCTACCATTTAGTCTACAATCACACATATGTATGTCTCATAATGCAAAACATATACATAAACTGTAAAATACAATTCAATTCATCATCAATTAATATGAAAAAAGAGCAATAAACATTGTAGATGTATTCTGTCGGATGACCTAAAAGTAAACTACTACAAATACATATTACATAAAACTTTTGGGAAACCGGAAGGGGAATGATAAAAGAGGGTAGAAATTTGATAAAACCATATGTGAAAAACAAGAACAAGAAAAAAAAATCTAAATAAAAAATAAAAAAACAATACGCCGTTGTCAATTTATGTATGTATGGAATGTCTTTGCAAGTCCTCCGTCACATTTGAACCATATATATACAAAAAGGGATCCTTCAAAACAATTTTAAAAGCAGATGGTTTGAAAAATGCATTCAATTGTAAATGCACATAGACGACATGCAAGAATATATGTACATACAATGTTGTTATAAGAGGGTTGTTTTCAATTTGGATTACCAAATATTTAACTATGTACATACATACATATACATACGAGTATGTATGTATGCATGATTACATGAAAAATATGGCAATATGGTTCTACATACAACAATAAGAAGAACAATATTTTGTTTTTTCCCAAAATAAAAATAATTCATCATTTTCGTGTGTTTATAATGTTTAGTTAAAAGCACAAATATGTTCTAAATAAATTTTGAAAAAGAGTTTAAAATTTTTTAAAATCTTGAATATACTGAATTGTATACAGAAATTCATACTTTTGCACAACAAAAATTTGGTATAAAATTGTTTTTTGAATTTCTCCATAATTTAGCAAACAGTTGATATGAAAAAGAAAATTCATTCATAGACTGTTTATGGAAGATAATTTATCACAATTACTCCATATGTATGTTGATTTGATTGTTGATTTTTCGAACAAAATTGGAAATAAATAAATTGATTAATATTCAAATCTGATCTTTTATTCATGATCTTTTCAGTTTTCAGAGGTAAAATCCATTAGAAAATCCATTTTAGAGATAATTTGAAATTTAGTAGATAACAGAACTTAAATTATTAATTTGAAAAAGGGAAATCTATATAAAATAAGTAAATCTAATTTTTTTTACCTAATTCATTACTTTTTTTTTCCAAAATTTAATGATTTTTATTTTGAATTTTTTATATTTAGTTCATTTATTTTTTCAATTTTGATAATTTTCTTTTTACTATTGTATATTTTGTTTGTATATATATGTATTTATGTATGTACAAATTTTATGTTCTTCGTCCTCCTACTTTTTCCTTCAATTTTTATGTTCCTTGTCAAATCATGTCTTCCGAACTCTGTTTACATATTGCAAAGAAAAACAAATAAATTTCTTCAAAACTATAATTAAACTTTTATTTAAAGATAAATTATAATTTTCCATGAACAACATAATAAAAAAGATAATATTTTCTTGTTTAAGATAAAATGAAAATGCGCAATTTTATCAAAGCACATTATTTATCATTATTATTTTATATTATGTGTATATTATATATATTTGTATATATCCTTTTTGTTTGTAATTTTATCAAAAAAGATAATCAATAATTAAAGAAGGAGGAAAAGAAAACAAGGAAATGCCAATTATATTTATGTTGTTTGTGTTGATATTAATTCTTAATCTCTATATTTATATATATTTTTTTTCTAAAGTAATTGTATTTGGTTTTTCTAATTTGCATTTATCATGGTCTGGTAAGCTTTTCCTTTAAAAGGATATTTACGTATATTTAAATTATAATATTACGACGTTTTTGTTTTCTTTTATATTATTATACATTATTTTATTTATTTACTTGAAAATGCGAAGAAACTTAAGACAACAGAATATGTACCTTGAACTTCGTGAATATATTTAACATCTTTGTTTTATCATCACTTTTATTAATTACAAGATATATTGTTATTTTGTTTTTTAGAATTTTGGAAATATATTATTTCATTTTATATTATTACGAATTTTTTTTTTACAAATCGTAACATGATACTGAACAATTTTGGAAAATTCAAGAAATATTAATCCGAGTTTTTAATATTAAAAAAAATAAAAATAGTAATGGAATCTAAAAATCTTTAAAAAAAATCTAAAATTTTTACACTTTGTTTTCTCATGTTTTTTTTTGTAATTTTTGTCTCATTTCCTCATTTTAAAGAAATTTTGTATAATAAAATATATAAGTCAATTTTCTTGTAAATTTTTTTGTTATTTATTACGTTACATATTTCATCAATTTAAAAATATTATAGAAAATTTATTTGCTACTTGTTGCTAACGAATATCTATGATATGTAAACAATTTTATTTTATTTTTTTTATCGTATTAAAAATGATTTTGTTTTTTTTGTTTTTTTAATTTATTAATATCATAAATTTGTAAACCCTAAGGAATTCATTGAAATGAATCTTCAATATTTGAATATTTTTCTCAATTTTTAAATTTTGTTTTTTTTTTTTTATAAATAAAAATGATTGATTGATTTTATGTAATAACTTCAAATAAATTTAAATTAAGGTATGTAAACATCATCGTCGTTATGGACAATTCCTTTTTACTTATTGATGATATATAGAAAAATATATTTTCCTTAGTTTGACTATTATTTTTGGGTAAAATTTTTATTCACATCTATTCCAGGCTACAATTTCTTGTGAGCTATGGATTTTCCTGTGATATTTTTCTATATTTATCTTTTTATATGATGAGAAACTATAGACGCACGCTGTATATCTGTGTACATATGTAAGTATAGATATCACTAAGTAAATTACATAGTTTCGGCTCTGGTTTAAATTATCCATCCTTTGAGATCCTTCCAAAGCTCGGCATAAAACATGCAATATATTAAAATTTAAGAAGAAGAAATTTATGAGATTTTCCTTCAAGCATACAAAATGTGTTTCTTGTATTGTTTTAACGTTAAAACGTTAATCAACCATTTAAAAATGAAGAAAATTAAATTTACTTTTTCGTTCGCTGTTTTTTTTTTTTTTTTTTTTTGTATATTTTTAATGATTATTATAAATCGAATTTTCTATTTTATTTTTATTATTTTTATTATATCTTTCAATTTTACATGTACGTATTTCTTAAAGTCATGTTTCATTTACTCTCATGTGCCTTTTCTTTTTTTTTTTGTTTACTTTTTTAAAGTTTTTTTTTTTTTTATTATTTTCTTCAAGATAAGCTCTAGTGACGGTACAGGTCAATGGACCCGATCAAATGCTATGGATGAAATAATGTTATAATGTACATATACTAAGCAAAAAGAGAAAAGAAAAAACAAACAACACATTACACAAAAAAGAAAATACACATAATTTTCTTATATGCTTTTTTCCATTATGACTTTTTTTCTTAGTGTTCCCTTTACTCTTACATTGTAAAAAAAAAAACAAAACAGTGTTTTGTTGATTGTTTGTTGTGTATCTATACAATCTACATACACAATTTAGTACATATTGCAGATTGTTGTGTACATATATTCTCAACTTTTTTTTTTGTTTTGTTTTCTTTTTTTTAGTTCCATATTTCCTTCATTTCGCGCTGATTGTACATCATCAACATCTTATTCATCATCATTATTTTTCTTTGTTTAGATTTTTTATTTCTTTCGTACTATTTTTTACAATAAGTTATTCATTATTTACTGTATAATACAATACATCTTGATTTAAATAATTCAATTTTATTTTTTATCATTTTTTCTTGCTGTTTTCTTCGACATACTTAAATTGCTTTTCCATACTGGCTGCTAGGGCAAATTTATAAATTTCTTTTGTTATTCAATCGATGAGATGTACATATATGTATATGTATGCACAATTTAAATTGTAGACATTTTTGATATTCATAAAAATGGAAAAATCCCTAAATAAATTTTTTTTTTTTAAATATATAAACTTGTAAAGAAAATTAAAGAAAAAATTATAATGTCAATCCTTCAATCATATTCCGTTATCTTCCAACTTGTACTTACTGTATGTATGTATGTATATCTATGGACATGTACACGATATTCAGTTATAAATTTTTTTGATTAAAAAAATTTTCAAAAACAGATTAAATTTTTTTTTATAAATTTTTATTTTGATTTATCTGACGTTTTTTTTTGGGTATTCAAATTTGGATATAAAAAAATGAATTAAAAAAAAACAACTTATGTCCAAAAATGAAAGTTCATACGTCAGATTTAAAATTTATAATTCTTTTGGAAAACTTGTAAAAAGAGAACAATTTAGTTTTTGTTTTTTTTTAAACCAATATTCGTGAGATTTAAAAATAAAATCATGAAAAATGAATTAAATCGTTTCTTTTTTACCTTGATTAGTAAAAAAAAAAAAAAACATTTGAAACATTCATTATTTATTTATTTGTTTAATAATATTTTCGTATCTGTTTTTTTTTTTAAAATGATAACTTACGTAAAATTAAAAAAAAAATTACGTAGAATAATTAAACACAATTGTATTTTTTTTTTAATTATGAAAATGTTTCGTAATTTTCCTTATATTTTTTTTTAACGTAATGAGAAATATGCTTGTTTACTTTATATGGTTAATTAAAAAAGAAGAAGAAAAAAAAAATTAAATAGTTAATTTTTGCTTTGATTACTTCTCTTTTACCATACAATTCATTAATATTTGTAATTTTAAATGTAATAATAAATGTGAAAACCGAGAAAAATGAATAACAATAGAAAAGCCATCTGAAATTGAGAAAAAACACCAACGCATTACCTCAGAATTTGTTACGTGTGCACTTGTAACAATAATCTCACAGGGTGTAGCAAAAGAAATGTAACATAGTGTGTGTGTTTTATAACTCAGAACACTTTTAACAACTATATCGTGTATTTAATTATATATTATGAGACTAATTTGATTTTTGATCTATTTACATAAAAGATTTGCAATGTTTTAAGAAAAATAGAGCGTTTTTGAAATCTTAAACATCAATAACTTCAAATTTCCCTGACCAGATTTTAATTATTTCTACTTTGAAAGAACTGAATTCTAGCTTTTATGTTCAAAATTCTCGGCTTGAATATGTAACGTATTTTAAAAGATATTGCGATTTAAATGACATCACGTTTTTTTACTTATTTAAATTTATTCTGAAATACCTTGTTTTCCAGACAGTAATGATATCTACCATGAAATAATAAGAAATACATATTATTTTTCTATATATGTTATAATAAAAAAATTTTATTATCTATCCTACATATAATTAAGATAGTTTTCTTATATATGTATGCTATAATACAGACAGTAGTATGTTAAATTTTCATTACTGTGTTGATTTTATTTGCATATTGATTTTATTTTTATATTTAAATTTATCTTTTCATTATATAAAACTGATTATAACTGACTTTGTTTGTTTATATGTACAATTTTACCGTGTTTTACTATTTTTCATTTATTAATGTTATTATCTAAAAAGCAGGAAGTATATTTTAAAAAAAACAAAAAAAAAACAACATGGTATACAGTTGTATAGTTGTATCTAATACCCTATCAGATTTTAATGATATTGAATGAATATGAGATTTTTATTTAAAAAATTTTACAAGTTATATTCGTATTGTATATAGCGCAAAATACACAATTACATAAAAATAAAATTTTATCGATTTTTTAAATTACAATACGTAAATACATACATATATGCATTTATACAACCTCTCTAAATTATGTTTTATACGGATTTGTATGTGAATGTAAGCATAATGCAATATATATAACAACATTCACAATTAAAAACAATCTAATATTATTCATATAAGTATATTGTGTACATATGTACGTAATTATACTATGCAATCGCAGTACATATAATGAAGAAAATGTATGTATAAGAAAACCTTCAACTCACGTTTCTTTTATAATTCATTTTCAAAGTCTTTTATAGAAAAACAAAAACCTCGAATTTAAATACATACTTTATGCGTTGTACTGCAATTTCTATAGTGTTGTTTGCATTGATTTAAAAAAAAATATAAAAATTAAAAAAAAAAAAAAAAGATTGAAATACAGACAGACCCGTATAATTTAAATTTTACGAAAAAACAATAATGAAAAAATACATAGGGTGTGCTTTGTATAAATAAGTTGTTAATACCACAAAACGAATATTTCATAAAGTTCAAATTATTTCTAACAAAAATTCATCTTAAATTTTTTATTTGCTTATCCTGATTTCCTTGAAACATGAAATAAAAGTGGAAATCTGTCACATAATTGACAATATCTTTTTAACCATCCTGTACATTTGGAATGTATAGATTGTAAAAGATCTTTCTAATCTTTCCAAGAAGATAACACTAAACCCAATTTTTTTTTTTTTTTTGAAGACTAGAATACAGGGAGTTTTATGAATCATCTTGTGATATTTTCGTGTCAAATAACGTGTACCTAGTTTTTCCTATTTGAATAATGAATTGTAAGTATTTCTTGCAAAATTTTTTCCTAAACAACACTTTGTCATTTATTACTAGCAACATAAGTATGTTTACTATTTTGAATGGTACAATATAAATACAAAAAAAAAGAAAAAGGAAAAAAAAAATACAGACAAAAAACCTATCGTATGTGGGTGTATTTTCAAGTGGGATGAATGCACTTATACATGTTATACTGTTGCTGTATTCATTATTTTCCATGTAATAGCAACCATTTTTTTATTTTCTGAAAATTTTTACATTTTGTTGTTGTTGTAAATTACAAAATTTTAGCACCTGAGAGATTTTGTCTTAAAAATACTGAAATGAATAAATAAACAAAAAATAATTGTATACGTGGTCCTCATATGTGTACGATAAATATTAAAAATATGAATGTTGTTTAAGCTTACATACGTAATATTTTGGTAATATATGTATTCTTATTATTATTAAAATTTAAGCAATATTTAGTACTTTAGTATGTCTTTAAAGAAAAATATTTAAGAAAATATTGAGATAATAATAAAAACTTTAATTTCAAAATATTTTCTTATCTATTGAAAATATAAAACAGAATTTATGTTATTTATGTGGGTAAATAAAGTAATTCGTGCATTACTAATAAAATTCAGAGAGTTTCCCAATTTGTTGAAATTTTTGAATATTTATTTATTTATTTTTTTTTTCTATTATCTTTTTATTTTGAATGATAATTAAAAGGTGAAAAGAAATAAAGTTTTCAAATGAAAATATTTTCTTTGCGCTTTCACCTTAATTAGAGAGACACAATATTGTAACAAACATATGTACATATGTATGTATATGAAAATTCAAACAACAAAAATTTGTATACTATACGTACGTCACACGTATACACATAATGTATTGTATAGAAATAAATCTTAATAGTGTTAAAATTAAATTGTTTATTCATTGTTTTTTTTTGTACAAATGCATTTTGTATATTTGATACACACAAGTATTTACTAATACATTAATAGACAATTTTCTCTTACGATTTTCTTTTATTATTATTATTATTATTTTTTTATATTTATTTTGTTTATAATAAAACCAGTTAATAAAATAAATATATTGTAAAAATGTCCCCAATCATCATGTGTACATACAGCAAAGAAAATAAAAAGATTTCTTGTATGTGTATGTGTTTGGTTTTAATCTTTATAATGAAATAAAAGTGCATTTCTAATTTTTTTTTTTTTTTTGTCATATTTGAATGATTGATACAAAGAGAAATTGTTGTACATATTGAATTCAGTCACTATAATTCCATTTTTGTTTTTTGTAATTTTTTTTTAACGTATTGTTTCCATATTGAATTCGAGATTTTCTTTTTTTTTCCACACTACATAACATGTAACATGTAGGCAATGTTATTTTTTGTACCTATATTTTTGTATTTTGTACTTTTTTTTTTTTTCATTTAAAATATACAGTTTTAATACAATAAAGTATACAACAAAACAGTAAAATGCAATATAATAGCGGATAGGTTGTTGTCACAATTTTTCTTGAATATACGAATAATAACAACAAAATATTGTACATACATATGTGTACACTTACATGCTACATAGTTGAAGGAAAATCAAAAATTTTTCACAGTTTTACATTCCAATTTTTTCTTGTTGTTGTTTTTTTGTTTTTTAAATTTTGTTTTTGAGTGCGCCTTCACGTGTGGGAGTCATTGACTTTGCACAGTTTTTCTTTTTATATGTAATTTATTGTGTATATTATTTGAAATTTATTTATTAGGTCTTGTAATCATTGCCCCACTATACTAAAATACGATTTAAAAATAAGAAATGTAAGATATTTTGATTTCTTTTTTTCTGTTTTTTTATTTTTTTTTTTTATTTTGTAAATCCCCACTAATATAAAAATTTTATTTTACATATATTCTCCCTCCTTTTATTTATACATTTTGTTTAAACGTTTTCATTATTTTTGTATTTTTTTGTTTGTTTTATTTTTCTTTTTTCTGTATATATAAATCTGGTTTAAAATGTTGATTTGATCATTTTTTAAATGTAATCTATATGTATATATTTATTTTTAAAAATACAATATAAAACTTGCTATTTTATTCAAAGATCCCATACATTTTATGAAGAAAAATATAAAATTTTCATTTTGGCAACATCGCTTATTCTATGATTACTGCAATAGAGATTTTTTTAAACCAAAGAAAATTGACAACGTTGTATATTTGCTGTTGAACTCAATTTTGTATAATAATAATGATAATCAGTTTTAATGTTGTTGTTGTTGTTGTTGTTTTATTCCATTCAATATATAGAAAAACCAGTCTGCCTGTTATTCTGTCCCCACATACAACACTTGTTTTTCTGATGTTTTCTTACTTTGTTTGGAAATTAACTTTATTTTTATTTTTCTCGTTTTGTTTTTTTTTTTTTAAAAAAATCTCCATCACAAAATAATAATGATAATAATAATCAATAGCGTTTGCATTGAATATACGGGTATGTTTTTTTTTTTTTTTTGTTCTCCATTTTATTTTACTATAACTTTTAAAGTTTATTTTGTTGTTGTAAAAGATTCATTCGTAATCATCTTGAATTTCTTAACCATTCTTTGTTTTTTTTGTTTGTCGAAAAAAAAAATCTAGTCTTTTAGTAAGTCTGTTGTGGTGGCACCATTTCTTAATTTTCGTGTTTTGCGTTTATATTTTTCTTATTCTATGTGGTCTTCATGAAATCCGGTACACATTTGTATACGTGTATGTGTATGAAGAACATATGTACATACACATATTATATATAAAAATCCAGTAAAAGAGAATGGCTTAAAATATAGTGTATAAAATTGATACTAAATTCACTGTATGTGTTATATATATACAATCTCTTTTGATGTGATGATGATGATTCTACCAGATGTGGTATTGATGATGACGATGACGCTTTTTTTTTTTTAAATCTCGACAAAACCAGTTTTTTCATATCCTATTTTCAGAGCATTTGTTTTCTTTTTTTTTTTTTTGTTTTTGTAATATGATGAAGCTTTATTATGTTAATTCTTATGGAAATTATAAAAAGGATTATCATCTTATAAAAATTCGAATACATATACATACCTACATATAAATTCACTTGTTCACTGTGAAAAATTTATAACAAAGAATACAGAATTTTTGCTTGAAAAATGATGATGATGAAAATGATGATAATAATTACTGAAAACAAACGACGACATTTTGCATAAATTTCATGAAAATTAAGACTAAAAATGTATTGTGTATCAGATTTTATTTATTTTTTCTGTTGTGTTAAAAAACATGGTGTTGTCTTAATTTTAGAGCTTTTCTTTTTCTAATTATCATAAATTAATATAAAATATCTAATTTTTGGGTATAAAATAGACGTTACAAATAAAAATATTTTTTTTTTTTTTATTACTCGCCATTTGCAAATTTTCTCACATTTTAATTAAAGCTTCACTGTTTATTATTGTTAAAATTTCTTTTAACGTCTCATTTTTATACATTTTTTATGTGTTGTAATTTACACTACATACGTATTCGTTGTAAAAATAAAAATAAAAAAATACACAAAAAATATTGAATAAATAAAAATATAAAACAATAAACCATTACAAAATGTGTAGTATTACTAAATTTTTTGTACATACAAAATTTTTTTTCTTTTTTTTTTCTTTTGATTTTATTCTCACACACTTTTGAAAATATATAATGACGTATTTTCCATTACAAAATATTACATGTAAAAAATACTTAAATACTCAAATACTTTATACAATTTAAAAGAAAAAAAAAAGAAAATTAAAGGAAAATCATAACATACACAAAAAAAAAAAAAAAAACAGTCGTTTGTTATGCATAAATGAACGACAGGTTGATAAATTATCTGATCTTAATTTTATTTTACGAAATAAAACTTGTGAAAGTTTTTTTTTTTTTTTTTTTGGTTTTATTTTCTAAAAATATTAAAATAAAATCAGCCGTTGTATGGTTTGTTTTGGAAAATTCATTTTTTTTTTCTATTTGTTTTTTTTTTTTTTTTAAATCAAAATTTTATGTCTTCACATAAAAGAAAAATTTATATTTGGTTTTATCGTGTAAGATTTGTGTTGTGTTCCATTTTTAATTTGAAATGTCTTGAATTACAGAAAAACATATGTTCGTATTTTCTTTGATTTTTTTTTTTCTTTCTTTTAATTAAGAGATAAAAGAAAAGAAATTAAAAATAAAATAAAAGGAATTTCAATTGAAGCACCGGAAATGTTAATTTGTATCATGAATCGTCGTCATTTTTTTTTTGTTCCTTTTGAGTAATTGATTTTTTCGTTTTTTTTTTTATTTAATAAAAATTTTCCTAACTTTTGAACAGATGTTTGTTGAAACTTAAAAATTTCTTGTAATTTTTTATAAAAATCTAAAAAAAAAAAAACTTTTTAATTAAAGTTGGAAAAATTAATCTAAACCAGCAATTTTAAATTAACACAAAAAAAAACTGAAATTTTGGTACATCACAATATATATAGATTGTATTTAAATACAAAATAGGAGACCAATTTATTTCAATACGTTTCAAAAACAAAAAAAAAAATAAATAAAAATAATTCATTTCTTATTCATTTTTTTGCAGTACAGAATATCTTTATCTTTTCAATTTTTCCACATAATAGAGAAATTTTTGAATATTCAAATAAACAATAAAAATACATCGTGGATGCATCATTACTTGTCTAAAGTAAACAAATTATAATATGTGTACTACAACAATACTGCTATGAAGTCAATAAGTGATTTTGATTTTTGCAATAAATTCTGTTTTCATTTTTATTGTTTTAATTTTTTTATTTATTTTTATATTACATTGTTGTTCTATTTTCCTGTTTTCTGATACATTTATAAAAATAATTGTGAATTGTTTATTTAATGTATATATGCGCTTGTAGATATATTAAAGCAATGTAGATTTATGGAATTTGTAAATGTATAATATTGTGTGTATTATAAGTACTTTGACTGTCTTAAAATATGACTATTTTATTTAGTAATTTGGCTTTATGGTGACTGGTTGTACCATTCTGTTGTGCATACTTTACTCAAGAAAAAAAAAAAAAAAAAAAAAAAATTGAATATATTATTCTCTCATCGTCATTATATGAACAACACAGTTTGAATACATACATACATATGTACATATAACAATAATTGTAATCAGAAAACCAACCAAACAAGAAGCTCTCTAACGAAACAAAATAGCAATCATTTTTATAATTATGTATATATATATACTTACATATAAAACATGTATGTGGTACAATAAAATATAATCAAATGTTTTATATATGTTTTGGATTGTTTACAAAATATCTACAAGTATAGATTTTCTGGAAAAAAACAACAACAAATTGTTGAAGTTGTATGTATCTATAAGAAAACTAGTATTTGAACATGTTTTGTTCTTTTTTTTTTTTTTTTTTTGTTTTTTATTTATTAACTTTTTGCCTGTGATGCCTTTGCCTGATGGTTGTTATGTTTTGCTTTCTTGCTTTGCCTGACTTGGAGAGACCGGAACACTTGTTTTCAACTTTGGACAATCAAGTTATTCAAGTTGAGTCTTTGAATTTAAAAAAAAATAATAAATAAATAAATAAAAAAAAACAAGAAAGTTGCTTGTTGTATATTTAAAGAAAACAGATATGTCATATTTCGTTTTTTAAGTGTAGTACCTATGATAATATACATAAATGTACAATTTCTTGAAATTTATAAAATGTAAATTAATATTTTCTTATATAATTTAATTTAAATATTAATTTTTTTTTTTTTTAAATTTTTTAAGTATTCTTTTTATTTTATTTTTTTTTTTTAATATTTTAAAACAGAAGCAGAAATGCATCGTTACAAATATAAAAATTAGGTACATAAAAAAATAATTATGTATATGTAACATGCATACTTGATTTTATATGTAAATGAATTTGTTAGTTTTTCTTTTTTATGTATTTTCCACCACCCATTTTTTAAAATGACAAAAATTTCCGTTTACACAGCTATTATGGGCTACATGTACATGGATAAAATTTTAGATTCAATGAAATAAAGATCATGATATGAAATGTAGAAGAATTAAATACAAATACATGATTTTTTTTTTCTTTACTATATAATTTGAGAATGTAGTAACAGGAAAACAGGTAGATTTTTGTTTAATCGTATTTACAAAATATAAATAAAAATAAAAAATTTTTAAGTCAATCACACATACATAAAATGTACATAAATATATGTACATATGTACACAATCGAACTTAAAAATTTGTGTTTAATTTAAATACCTCGTTTTGGACTACATACGAGTACATACATTTACAATCATATATTTACATTGTGCTTTACTTTATGGATTAACTTCTTGCAACACCACTATTTGTATTGTGATTGCTAAAAAAAAAAAAAAACACTAGAGAATGGTGTTGTAAATGGAAAACTCGTTGAACAAGTTTTTTAACTTTACAACAAATAACAAATACATGCAAGTAAAATACGTATAGTTATAACTAACACTTTTACACATATTCACATAAATTATATATTGTTGTCATTGTGTATGTGTGTTTTACCTGTAATACAATTTTTTTTTTTTTTTTTTTGAAAATTTCAAAAAGTTTATGATTTCAATGGAAGAATAAATACAAAAAGAACAGGTAGTAGTGGTTTTTATTTGGAATATTTTAAAATATCTTAAAGAATTATCATCGTCATCTTATTTATTTTTGAAATAATTGTCCTTTTTTTCTGTGTTTTTTGAAACACCAAAAAAAAAAAAATAAATAAATAAAATAAAACTTTTTCTTATCTTGAATGGCTTTTTTTTTCCTGTTGTTGTTTATTAGTTGCACTTCTTTATATACATAGATTCCCTTTAATTTTCTTTTCAAGAGGATTTTATTTCATGGTTCGTTTTTCTCACGATTCTTTTGAAATAAAATAACAAAAATAAAAGGAAAAAACAAAAATACGTACAGCTTACACTTTCCATAAATATTCCACAATTGAAAAACAAAAATAAAAGAAAATACACACGGGTAGTATGTATACATACCACACAAATACGTACTATGAGTGATATGTTTTACTTCAATAAATAGCAGCAATTGCTTGTTTTAATGTATAAAATGCAATGCAATATATTTTTTTTTTTTCAAAAATTTCTGAAGTATGAAAAGTCTTGAAGGTTTCTTATAGATTGAAAAATCTGATTTCTGATTGAATGATGAATGTTTGTTGTTCAATAAAATTTCCCCTTGATTTTTTTTTGTTTCTTTTCTTAAGTTTTTATTTTTTGAATTATTTTAATTCCATATCATACATTTTCTTATCTTAGACTTGATTTACAAGGCTGTTTTTTTTTTCTATTTATTTTTTATTCTAACCGGAAAAAACAGAATTCAAAAATGCATAGCTAATACAGAGTACAAAAAATATGTGCAAGTGATACGAACACGTATGATGTATGTTGCTGATTTAAAAAAAGGGGGATAACAGAAACAATGGAAATTGCAAACTGTATTCAATTTTATGAATGTGATTAAAATTCAAAAATTTAAAAAAAATTGAAAATTACATTTTTATTTTCCATGTACTTAAATACAGTTTTATGGGAAATTATTGATTTTTTCACAAATTTTCATTCGGGCAAATTTTATACCACCTTTTGTATATATATACACATACGCTTTTCAATATGTATGGCTAAAAGTTACACTATGTACGTTATGTAGATTGTAGTGTAAAGTACATGTACTTATGTATACATTTTAAGTACATACTTGTAAACATAACATTTTGCAGTTCACACATTATGTAACTCTATATATGTATATATGTACATGTGTATATAAAACTGAATTTAATCACATGACACTAACGACTATTAAATGACTAATTATGTTAGTTGGCTAAAGAAAAATCACGTTTTTTCAAAATGTTAGATGGATTTTAAAATAGCAGTATTTCCATATAATACTCATTATAATGTACATATACCTATATATATATATACTTATATCTGGCCCCATACATAGAAAATTATTTATTTATTTATTTATTTTTTTTTATATCCCCTGCCATGTAACTTGTTTTGTAATAGAAACATATAAAATGCACTGTATTTACGTACTCGTATAATATATGGTATACTTACAAAATACCTTACAATTCACATACTTTAATATTTTTAATCTACTATAGTCATCATTATTTTTTGTGTATATTCAGCATTTGTTATAAATTCTGTCTTTAAAAAAAAAAAAATCTATTTAGTACACATGATATTATATTCAAACATATTTTATATAGAATACCTGAAGCCAAAATAAAATGTTAAACGTTTAAAATTTCTATACAAAAGTATATATTACACTTACATTATCTATGATATATTAAAATTTTATATGTATGGTTTTGTATTCATAAATATTACATTAGATTACAGATTATGTGTTGCCAATTTTCAGTATTACTAATACTATATGGTGCAAAGAAAAATTTGAAAGATAAATAGAGGTACATATAAGAGCAAGCAAAAAACCCAACCTAACCCGGGCCATAGACCTCATGATAATGATAATTTTATGTGTTGCCAGTTTTCCAGCCATTACAAAAACTATATTATTTTAATTAAAATTAATAAAATGATGAATATCTAAAAAAAATTTTTTTTATTACATACATGAACTGTATATATATGTATGTAAATTTTTAATTTTTGTAAAATTTTTGTAATAATTTTTCCTCAAATTTTCCCCTGTTTTTGTTTTTTTTAAATAATAAATAATAGTATGGAATTTACATTTGAGAATGAAATAACAAAAGACAAAAAAAAATATACGTAATAAATTACGTACAAGAAAAGAAAATTAAAAAATAAAAATTTTTCAATTTACAAAAATAATTTTTTTTTTGAGGATTTTCATGGATAATTGCCAAAAAATAATTTAAACATGAGCGTACGCAGCATCATAAATTTGTTTTTTTTTTTTTTTTTTTTTTTTTTTTTTTTTTTTTTTTTTTTTTTTATTGTGTGCATTTTATATATACAAAATTTAAAATTTAATTTATTTTTATTTTTTTTCATTTTAATTTGTTTACGCCTATAGTGTATTATTATTCATAATAATTTTACACAGAATTACAGATAAAAATTTGGAAATCTTTTTTAACATTTCATTTTTACGTTTTTTTTTTTTCTATTATAATGAAAAATTTTTCTATTTTTTGGAAATTCTAATACACACCTAATATATTTTCCTGAAAAATAAGTAAATTTTAAGTTTACTTGTATTATTTGTTCGCTTTAATATCGATTATTAAATTTTTGCGTCGTAATAAATGTGTATGTATCAATATAAGGTGCAATTGAAAATTCAGCTCATGCGTCATTTCTATGTAGACAGGACAACTATATACTATATATGTGAAAATGTAGATATGTACATATACACTTATGCCTATATGCACTATATGTATACACCTGTGCCTATATATATGCACTATACATGTATATGTATATATGTACATATATATAAATGTACACGTCATTGTATAGATTTAAAATAATTGAAAATTCAAATAAAATTTTATCCTTTTTTGAATATATTTCTCTATTTATTTTTACATATACCTACGTTTCATAAAATTGAAAACAAAAAAAAAAAAAAATTAAATTCGTTTTTTCCCTTGTTCCTATTTAAGTGAAATTGAAAATTTGAAAATATATTTTATTTTGAAAAACATTTAAATATGTAGTCATACATTTTGGATATAAAATACACAATAACAAATCTGCTGTTACATTATTATTATTTTTTTGCTCATCATATGGAATAATGATGATGTTATGCTTTATGCCCTTGTTTTATACACGTAAACAGTACGTATGTTACAAAATATAATATTAAAATAATTGTGGGAGTAAAAATATGTAATTATTCAGAAAAAAAAAAATTATGCAAAGTTCGAAAACACGAATTTCAAAGCAAAACAGAATAAACACTTTTTAAAGTTAGGGTCTGTGTTCATATGCGTGTAAATATATTTTTTTTTCAATGTTTAGTAAAATTTTACCGAGAGAAATTAAAGATGCGATTTTATTTTATTTTATTTTTTTTAAATAAAAGGATTTAACCTTGAACAAAATATTAAATTCATAATACATAATCGAAAAAAGTATCTGTATGACCATGACATCTTCAGAGAACTAAGGTTTGTTTGTTTTTTTTTGTTTTTTACTTTTTGAATAATTTTTAATTTTCTCGGTACAAAAAAAAAAAAAAAAAAGAACAGTATGAAAAATTATACAATTAAAACACAGAATGATAAATTCTACATACACTGAACACTCTGGAACTTTATGGCTTATATGTATGTATTTGTTTTTCTGCTTTTGATTTTGCCGAGAGTTAAAATAACATAAATACAATTCTATATTCATAGTAAATATGTGGAGGATATTCACAATAGAATGGAAACCATAATAACAAAAGCAATATTATCGATGAAACAAAAAAGTTGGCAACCGTGATGCGGAACAAAAAAAAATTATAAAACAAAGTCATAGCTTGTATGGTAGTATTTAAATATGAAGAACCTATTGTACAATACACAAGAGAAATGTGTTCACGTATTAAATTCAATGTATATCTCTGCACGTATTTACTTTTTCTTCATATTATATTTATTTTCAATCCAGTCACAGTCAGTGATTTTTTTTTTTATCTGCTGTATATAACATATTCTACATATTTTATTTTATGTTTAGTAATAACAAGATCACTGTATATATACATTGTAGAAAAGAAAAATTATATCACATTCAGATAAAAATAAATTTAATATCTATTTTTTTCTGGTACAAAAAAAAAAAAACAAAATTATTCCTGTTGTAAGAAAAAAGACAAAAATTCCAATTTGTTTCATTTTTTAGTAAAAAAAAAATAAATATAAAAATATACATGTTTTCGTTATTATTGTAATAATATTTTTTTTTTTATTTATGTATTTTTCGCTTTTTATTGTTTCTCTTTCTAGTGTTTTTGTTAATTTTATTTTATTAACATTTTTTTTTTAACACAACATTTTTGAACATTGTACCCAATTATATTTATATATCCAAATGGAAATTTTCTGCCTGAATATATGTATGTACATACATGTAAATGCAGGGTGGCAATAATCAGAAACATTTGATTTACGATTTATTAAAAAGGACAAATTTTTAGGAGGTGGTACAAACAAATGATGCAATTTTATGCCAAAAATGGTCTGAATTTGAGGAAAACTTGAAAGTTTTATTTGTGACACTCTGTAACAAAAATTTTTTTTTCTACAATACATGAATATGTGCTTTCTTTTCTGATATAGGTACCTACCAATACTCGAAATTTTATTTTATTTTTGGATGATTGCAATTTTATGTATTGTTTCACAAAAATAATAACTTGTTTTCTTCTTTCTGAACTCGATATTTTTTATCAATAAAATATTTTTAATTTAAAAAAAAAAACAAAAATATAAATATGTAAAATGAAAGGTTCTTTCTTTTTTTTCTTATAAAAAAAAAAAGATTTTTTTTTTTAAAATCCCAAAAATGTAATAATTACGTTGATAACAGATAATGAAATATATTTTCTTTTTCTTTTCATGGTTCTCTAGCTAATATCGATCCAGCCAGGGTCTATTCCAAGAACAGGGTCATACAATTAATACACGAAAATTTCATTTTACATTTTTTTTCCCCTTTATTCGTCTCTGACTATAGAAAAATTTTATATTACGATTTTCCACGTTTTTCCATATTTTTGTTATGAAATTCTTTACTGTTTTTAACCTGTTGCTATACCATGTATTGTATAGTTAACACCAGATTTATCTGGTTAAATTTTACGTATGAGAATTAAAAAAACAAAAAAAATTATTTAAAATCTTGTCTGTGATATCAATATTATTTAAACGAACTTTATATAAAAATATATCGAACTCACACATACATATTGTATTAAACACATTAAAAAATGAGTCATTTTCTATTTAGCAAAGATAAACAATTTAAAATAAATTAAAATATTTTAATAATGTGTACAATAATTTATCTGTATATATATTGCTATTTAATATGAAAATAATTTTTGTAAAATAAAAAATAAATTTATTCTTTTAATTATTTAAGTATTTAAATTTTAAATACATTTATTTGTGATTATGTATGTGTACATACATGATACAATAGCATATTTAAAACAAAAATCACAATATTAAGATTTTAAAAGATTTAAAAATTATACAATATCTACATTTATATAGTAGGTAAATAACAATATAATAATAATAATAATAATAATAGTAATAATACTAAACAATTAATATATCTACAAATGTTTTAAGTTGAATGTAAGACAAAAAATCTTTAAGGTCGTTCAATTTTTCATAAAGTGTAAACACGGAACTAAAAAAGTTCATTAAACGCATATAATTTTTTTTTTTTGAATAAAATTACGATATAATTTTTTCGTTGTTTTCGTTTTTCGTCTTTTACAATTTTTTATTTTATTTTTTATTATTTTATATTTTATTTTTGTCGTACACTGTACATGTGTATGCAATGTGCATATAAGTTTAAAGACGATTTATACGTATAAAAATTGTTTTTTTCCATTGAGTAAATATATTACATATTTATTATCTATATTCATGCATGTGCTATTTAAATATTGGAGTTATTTAAAAACAGGGTGTACTTTAATTTTAATTTGTAATTAGCTAAAATAGTCAAAAATAAATACATACCTACCTAAATTTAAATCTAAATATTATGAATTTGAATTCAAATTATAGACATTTACAGTGCATTAAAAAATAACATTTTCTTAATATAATAGTAACTTTATTTTTAATACTTCTTATTTTTTCTACAAATTTCTTTTTGTCTATGTACAATTTTGAACGGTGCCCTTATTCTTACATCTTAATTAGTTCAAAAACAGTATTATGTTGCATTAAGTTTAGTTTCTATTAATGAATCAGTGGTTCATAATTCATTTGTTAAAAAAAATTATATTAGTGGTTTAAAATAAATCAAAATACCTATATGTAAAATTTTAATTATGAACTTAATTTAATCACCTTGTATCCCATATGATCATATGTAGAATACATTTGCATATGGTAAAACATTTAAAATTTCATTTTTACTTTTTCAACATTGAATTTTATTTTATATTTATACATACATACGTATATGAATTATACACGGATATGTATAAATAACACGTCTTCATATTATTATGATAATTTTTGTGGATTTATTTAGATAATTTTTAAATGTATATAAAAATTCATTATAATATTTTATCAAACATATGAAAATGAAATTTAAAATATACAAAACAAGATAATCCCATATATTTCATAAGACAATTTAAAAAATTTTATATAAAATCATTTGAATTGTGAATGTTTATTGATTTGTTGATTTAAAAAAAAAAAAAATAAAAAAAGATTTAATAATATCTATGTTGATACATATGTACAGCTACTGCAGAATAAACAAAAAAAAAAATGTTTCTATTGTATAATAAATTATTTGATATATCACAGTTTGACTGACATTTAAATGTTCTTTTTTTTTCAAGTAATAAACTCTACTGTATCACCGTTCTATAAAAGAAATATGATTATGTAGGTAATACTAAAAAAACAAAAAAAATTTAAATTGATCATGATTATTGAATATCACTATGGAATTTATCTACTGTACATGGGTACAAGTATAGAGCACACACAATACATTGTGAATGGTATGTATATACAGAAAACATATGGGTGTGTCAGTAATAACAATAATAATAGCAGTAAAATATATATTTTGTTAAAAACTTGAATTTTACTATTTCTTATTAAAATACTTACATAATTCAATTTGTTAAATAAAATGAAATAATCCATGTGTACGAATGCCGTGTATATATCTTAAAGACAATCAAATTTTATAAGAAATCCGTTTCAACTTTCAAGAATATTTGAACTTTAATTTATTTAATGATATATACACTTATCTGTATCTCAAAACTTATATGAAATTAATTTGAAAAAAACAAAATAGCAACATTTAATAACATTAAAGATGATAATGTGAACTTAAAAAAAAATAAAAAATAAATAAATATAGCACTAAAAAAACAATGATCTTTAGGTTTGGTATAAAACTCAGGCTACCACTTATTGTATATATAGCTTATGACTATATTTGCATTCAAGTTAAATGCCACACATTCAATAAATGTTACTTTTTATGTAATAAATTAGCTAACACAGATGATTTTTTTTCATTCATTTATTTACTGTACAAATAAATTTTGATACAAAAAGTTTTGCAGGGTGATCGGCAAGACGAATTTTTGAAATTTTTGAACTTGTTGATCTTCTAAATTCTACGATCTAATCATTAGGAATACTTAAAAACAAATTTCAAACCACGATATCTTGAAAGAGTTTGAGTTTTGTTTAAAATAAATCCAAATTTGAAGAAAAAAAAAAAACATTTTGCAACATTTATTCTTGGTCATCCTTTAAAGCATCATCTAAAAAAAAATTTCTTACATCATATGGCTATTTAAGAATTTAATATGTAAGTCTATTACATAAATTGAAATATTCTGTACAATTTACGATCTTGTATAGACATCAACTTTTTTTTTCTTCTCTGCATTATAATACCACCATCAATAAACGAATAAAGCAATAATTTTGATCACGATTTTTCTATGACAATTTGTGAGAAAAAAAAAGAAATCATGTTTGTTGATTTTTGTTTTTCCCTCCTAAGAAAGATTAGAAAAAAAAAATACGATTGTTGCAGAAAAAAAAAAACAAAAACAGAAAAAAAAATTATGAAAATAATCGTGAATAAAATAAAATATTAGAAATATGTGAATTTTTTTTTGTTTTTGTTTTTATTACGTCACAATATCCAGCAACATTAAATGAGGTAATTATTACAACAAACTGATTAACGAAGAGATACCAATGTGTAAAAATTGTTTACTTCTGTTCTGCATGCAATTTTATTAATTTCAGTTGTCAAGTTATTATTTTTTTACCTATTTATCTCTCTTTCATAACAGAAATGAAAAAGGAAAACATAAAAAAAAAGAAAAGATAGTAAATAAATTAATTTTCATTATTTCATAACTGTACATTATTTCTTTTTCTGTCACTTCTATCAGCCATAACAGATAAATTCAAAGAGTTCATTGACTTTGAATTTTTATAGAAAAATTATAAATTGTGATTGATTTGTTTATTTATATAAAATTTATGCACACCTACATACAAATTACGATAAAATCAACTTTTTATATTCTTCCTTAGTTTTTTATTTTTTTATGTTACATAAAAGAATTTTACAGTTAGTGTTGTAATGTCGTTGTAACAAGGGCTTGCATTATTTTTACTATGTGCTGTATTACATGCATATATATATTTTTTATTTTTATTTTATTTTACACTACATTGGAGTATGTACTTTGTTATATTCCTCCTTTTTATTGTTTAAGATTTTTGTTGTTTTTTTTTGTTTTATTAATTTCTTTTTTCTTCTTTTTTAAATTTACTTTATCATATAATATTTCATTGAGAAAGAATAATTTTGCAGACACTATAAATCAAGCAAAGTGCCTCTGTTCAAGACAAAAAGTCTCAAGTGTAGTAGATATTTTGCACATGCATATGTGAATTCTACATATGTGTGTGTATGTATGTATAAGCAATAGTATATATATATAGTATGATAGTAAAATATATGGAATATAAGATAGATATATAGTTAAATAAATAGAAACAATATAATGTATGATTTTTTGTACATACACAACATAACATAATGCAATACATACTAACAATTTACTTGCATTATATTTATACTATCACACCCATACAGTCATATATTTTCATAATAAATAAAATGCACCACCATACACATACATTAAATTTCATTTTCAATTTTAATACAATTCTTCTTCTTCTTACTTTATTGTGCATACATTTTATATAATGTGATTACCTTCACATACACACATTGAATGTCATGCATGTACAAGACAATATAATACATAAAATTTTTTAATAGAAAAAAAAATGTACAAGACACATAAGAAGGTAGTACAAAAGGATTTATTTAAAATAATGTGTGCTTAATATATTCTAGTAAAAAAAAAAGGATTAAAATGCACATGAACATTTATTCATGCATAATGATACATGCACTTTTTATGTTTATTTATGTACATATACAAATTTCGTAAAAGAGGATGTATTAAAGTATATATATATACTTAATAAATAGGATAAGTTTTTTAAGCTTTATTGCAATTTAAATTGACATTAAAAATTTAAATAAATTAAATAAAAGGCTAATTCCCACAATTATGGAAAAGGAAAAAAAAATGGATGGTTAAGATGGGCGGTAGA
The DNA here is from genome assembly GCA_963971155.1 of Anthrax anthrax. Lineage (NCBI taxonomy): Eukaryota > Metazoa > Arthropoda > Insecta > Diptera > Bombyliidae > Anthrax > Anthrax anthrax. Next base: position 29,984,796 of record OZ020119.1, read on the forward strand.
TATTTTTTCTTTATTATTTAAGACTATACAATATTATAATTAAAAATAATTATAGAAATTTATTTCGGATATTTTTTCCCGTCATTATTTAAAATTTAATTTTTTATTTTTAAAATATCTGTATTAATAGTTTTACATATTTCGTTTTTTTGTTACGTCAAAATCATACATCCCTGATCCTTTTCATTAATAGTTTTGTAAATCTTTATTTGTTATTTTTCAATAGAAAATATGAACTACGTAAGTTTTTACCACATGATTTTATATAACATTAAATTCTTATTTCGAAGGAAAATACCCATATAACTCTGCAGGACATAGGCACGTGGATATCAACGTATACTATGAAGAATTTATTTTTCATTAACTTTTAGAAAATAAAATAATTTATTATGTTATAAAATCTGCTTTATAATATTTTGATTGTCGTACGATAGAATACGTAACGTATTAGAAACACGCAATATTAGTAATTCATAATAAATTTTGAACACAGTATAAAATAACAAAATTACAAAAGAAAAATTGTAGGAATTATAAAATATGATGGTATTACTTAAATTTCGTATATATAAAAAAAATGGTATGGTTGTTCACAATGTACAATTGAAAATGTTATTTTTTGTTGGATTAAATTTTCAATTTGCTCATATTGTATGTATAGTATACAATCTCTGTACTTTTGTAAAGAAAAAAAAAATTAATTAAAACCTGAAAATAATGTTATACCATACATTTTGTTTTGTATGTGTGTTAATAAATTAATTATCGCTACATTTATATTGTGATGCGAATAATTGTATTCGTGTATGTGCGTTTGTACCTTTTTTAATCCGCCCTATAATATGTATCTGAATTTTTATGTTTTTATTTTTTATTTTTTAATTGCATTAAAATGAAAATAAAAAATAAAATGAATGAAAAATTGAAAAAAAAAAAAAAAGAAATTACAATGTAAATTGCTGACTAAACCAATTAAAATCCATGTAAATTGTGAAAATACATAATAAAATAAAATAAAGTATGTATATAAAAATGAAAACGACAAATTTAGTATAGGCAACACTCTTACAACATGATATTCTATATTTTTAGAATCTGGTTAGAAATTTACGTATATGTACGTACTGAACGCATTTTATTTACGAATTCCAATTAAACAATAAAGCATCTATGTACCATATTACAACAGTGTTGTCTGTATTATAATACATGGAAGAATTGTTTTATGTATACGTACGTGTAATGTAAAACCAAAATGAAAAATTGAATAAAATAATTATTTTTATTTATTTTATTGTTTCGTTTTTTTTTTTTTTGAGTAAATGTACTAAATTTACATATAAAAAGAGGATGAGATTGAATTTGCTTTTAAAAATACGAAAAATAATTGATTTATTTTAATTATCATTTTTCGAATTTTTTGCACACATGTTCTTTTGCTCTACATACGGGGTGTTTCACGTGTAGACTCTAACCGTTTGCCAGACAAGTCATGCCGTAAAATGAAAAAAAGAATATATCTACATACATATATGTATCAAAGGGTTGGAGGTAAGTTTTTACCTTCACTCCTCATCCCGCTACGCCCTATGGTCTTTAAAAAAATTTCCTCTTCAAGTGACATTCTTAGTCAAATGTGCAGTGTTATGCAACGCATTATCATTAATTCAAAATTATATTTTCGTTATTCACATAAATTAAAAATTGATAAATTTTGTCAATAAAAAGTACTTATAGGTCATCATTACATTTAATCATAATTAGTAAACAAAAACTTTACGTATTTACATGTATTGAATTCCTTAAAATGTTTCAATTAATTTCATTTCTGTTTTAAGTTATAGTTTATTCAGTAAATTAAAAAAAAAAAAAAAGAAAAGATATAAATACAAACAAGAAACAATTTATTTAAATTTTTTCTGGCTCTCAAAAAAGAGAGAAAAACAAAAAAACTTTTTGACGTCAATTAATTTTGATTTTGATTTGGTTAATTTTTATTTGATCATTTAATTATATAGTTTTGCCTTTATGTCACACATTTAAAGCAATTTTTTTTTTTTTTAATTTACTTATTTGTATATAAATGCTCATATATAGATTTTTACAAAAAATAATTTTCGTATTAAATTTATTTTTGAAAAAAAAAATGACGAAAAGGAAGAAAATTCATATTAAATAAAATCACAAATTCTTAGTTGATGTTGGCCACATTGCCAATTTTATTAAAACCAGTTCTAAAAAATTTTTATAATAATTTATTATCAGTGATGTGTTTTTTTTTTGCATGCGATAAATTTTATGATTTTTTTTTCTCTCGTTCTGTTATTGTTATTATCTTTTTTTTTTCTTTTTTTTTTTTGGTTTATTCATATGATTTTTTGCAAATAAATATTTTTACAAAAATTTTCCAATGAATTCGTGATAAAAATATTACAAAAAGAGTCATCGTGTGTAATAGTGAACACATTTACAAAATTCTCTATAAAAGTAAATATATATACATACATATACGTACATTTTTGTGTATATATATTTTTTCGTATATATATAATGTGTATTTTTAATTGTAATTGTGTACAAGAGATAAAATATACGTATGTGTATGTAATTTGTTGAAACAACGCAAATTAGCCTTGTTTGCTTATTACTTTTCCTCCTCTTATCAATTTTTTTTTTCAATTTATACTCGTGTAATATATAAATAAAAACCGTCCAGATGAATGATAAAGCGACTTGAACAAAACAAAAAATGATAAGAATTTGTAGAGTATAGTAACTGAATTATTCGCAATTGAAATCTTTTTATTGATATATTTAATGTCGATTTGGCTAATATGTAGTTAAGCCAAAATTGACGAATACAAACGTCATTAGTATGCAATAAAATGTTTTTTGATCCTTGTTAATGATTTAAGATATTTTGCTTTTCAATGATGTCAATTATATTAAAGTTTAGTTGACTGACATTTCTGAATATTCCAATGAAAAGCAAAATATCATGAGTCATTTAAAAAGATTTAAAAAAAAATTGTTCCTTTTACTTTTACACTATATTAATCAAATTTTTTAGAAGCAAAATTTTTAATAAATTTTCATTTTATTTTTTATTTTCAGGTATGTATGATGACGATGATGATTGGCAACTCTATGTTTTAATTTTAAGCTGATGGAATACTTTGAAGCGTTCATTAAAATTATAACATAATTTTATTTAAAAAAAATAATAAAAGTTAATTTGGAAACTTTAATTGTATGCTTCAAAGTTTTCTATATTCTAAATTTCTAATATGTAAGTGAAATTTTTTATTTAAAAGAAAACCATATGAATGTTATTTGAAATTCGAATGCTTTTTGTTTATGTTTAATTGTTGTTTTATTTTTGTTATTGTTGTTTTACTGCAATATTTTTGTAACTATGTTTCCTTCTGTTTATTTAATTTTCTATTTTTTTTCTCTTAATTTTTTTGTGTACATAGTTTATCTACTTTATTTCAAAAATGTGTACATATGCTTTTTATATGTCATTAATTAATTGTCGAACATTTATTATCATTTTTGTTCCTCAATAATTCACCAATATTGCACAATTCTGTTACCATTAATTTTTTTTTTTTTTGACATTTTTCATATTTGAATTATTAAAAAAAAAAAAAAAAATTAAAATAGCCTTTTCGAGATAAACTGCCTTATGGCTTACCAAATGATACACCTTGTTAGTATTATTCCACCATGATCAAACCATTCTTTAATCCAAAATAATTTTCTTGATTTCTTTGGCTCGAACATCAACTAATTCTGCTCATTACGGATTTTTTTGATTTGATTTTATGAATTATATATTTTCTTTCGCATTACGAATATGTTACACTTTAATATGTATTTGTAACAAAAAAAAAAAAAAAAAATTAATAAAATTTTAGATTTAACAAATGATATACATATGTACTTCAAACTTGCCACAGATAAAATAAAATGATTCATGAATAAATTTAAAAACTGTTTACGTTCATAATATATGTTAATGTATGTTTTAATATATGTATGTATGTTACGTCAATAGACAATCTGAAAGTTAATAAAAAAAAATTTGAAAAAGTATAGTAAATGTTATAAATTTTGTTCATGCGAATAATTTTTTGTTTGAAAAAACAAATAAAAATAATATTTTATGTATGTATATAGTTGATAAACACGCATACGTGTATGTAAACAAAAAATGTATAAATTAATAAAGTAAAACAAAAATCTTAATTTGAAATTATTATATAAATAATAAATATTGTCGTAAACTGAAAGAAAAATTTTGCTGATAGAAATTACATACATTTGTATTGTTATTCTTCTGTTCATATATACGAATGTATGCACTTGTGTTGTTTCTATATGATAGCTCAATTCAAATATGTTTATGTACACAGGGTGTACTGTATTAAATGGGTTGTATTGTAATTATATCACTGATAAATATGGGATAATTTTATATAACCTGAATAAGATATGAAATATGGTACACCCTAATACACCCAATATGAAATTTTTGTGAAAATATCCATAGCAAAAAAGCTGTGTTGACATAAATGAAGCAATGTAAAATACTTCACTCAGGTAACAAAATGTAAACAAAATACATATATAAACTTGAATATATTTTCTCTGTTCGTACATGGGAAAAACGATCTTTTTTTGTTGTTTCTTAATTTTCAATTTCGTGTTTACATTTATTTTCCTAAAGTTTCCTTTGTTTTCTTGAAGCTTTTAATTTTCTTATATTTACTTGGTTTTTTCAGTACTTAATCCTCCTTGGACTCTTCGTAGTTATGTTAATTTTGGCATAGAGAATAAATGTTATACTTATATGTATAGAAAAATAAAATGAAAAATTTTCCAACCATAAAAGCAATAAAAGAAAAATTTAGTATTATATAAGATATTTTCTAAAATAAATTTCCATGTAAAAAGGATATTAATTTAATTTTTGATTCATAATTTTTTTAGTGTTCATAAAACGTAATCTCATAATGAAATTTTAACATTTTTATATTACACCCTGTATTTTATGTTAATATATTTTATAATTGACAATAAAGACGTTGATATTTCATGTGCATCTACCACGTTTAATGTTATAATACTTCTGAATCTTTGTATTTTCAAACACATACATACCTTAATCCTTTTAATGAATATATAAGGATATTTTGTAATCATACAGACTATATTTATGCCAAGTTTAATTTTTATGTGTGCAGTTTAAGTGTGCTGTTATTCTTTGAATTTATATATTCCCATCAGCTATTATTTGTATTTTGTGCATGTTGTGTAATGGAAAAGAGAAAATTCTAAAATAGTACAGCAGTTACGTTTTTTTTTTTTTTTGTTTTTTAATAAACACATTTTTCTATTATACGTGTATGTATCTAAAATGAAATTCTATAGGGGATGCAATAAAAATGATAATGATAGATAACTCTTTATAGAACATTAAATTTTTTTTGTTCTATTCAGCTTTGTGTAAATGTATGTGGTAAATGCGTTGTATGTGCATATTGAAAATACAGAAAACATTACAAAGCCAAAAGGTGAAATTTAATACAAATAGTGATAGAATAACTTTTATATCACACATATATACATATATTATTTTCACTCATATGATTTTCTACACAAAAAAAAAGAAAATAATTTCTACATTATAAAAATATCTATTCTATAATAAAAATTATTACATATATGGTCAATATTAAGAAACGTACATTAATAGAGCTGTACAGAGAATAAGAAATAATATCATTATAATTATTACTATATTACCATTCTCTGCACACATACGAATACAGTTATTAAAATGTAACAAACATTTCCCACAAATAAAATGAACATTATTGATTCCATTAAAATTAAATAATAATTCAATCTGATCTTTGTTACTTATATATATATACCTACAATAATTATATTTAAATATTCATTAAATTTTATATATGTAACCACAATATTGTAATTATATGTACATAAAGAACTTTGAACATATTTTAATATTTAAATTGTTTATTAGCCCTATTATTATTAGAAAATGACAATGGGGTAAAATTATTTATTTATCCACATACATGTATTAAGGTTTACATGCGTACATACTTAATTTTTTGTGTTTAACTCTCTTTCTATATTATCACACCTGTACACAACACATACATACCTATGTACATGCTTATAATATTACTTTCACTAATTTTGTATTTTATACATTTATTTACATATTTAATATAATTATTCCATACATTTTTTTTTTTTTTAATGTACAAAAAAAGTAATAATAATAATACCTTAGATTCGATGTCATTTCGTTGTCCTAGAATGAATTTTTTATTTTTATATTTTTTCCTCCTTATACATTTAAAATGTATGCGTCATTCATAAAATGTTCTATAATTATAATGCTTTCTAGCTGAGGAGGTTATTATTATTTTTATTCAGTTTTACCTTTATTGTTAAAAGGTTTATGTTGTTTTTACATACTGTATTTTTTTTTTCTTTTTTTTTCTTTTAAATTAATATTCTTATTATAAATTCTACTTTGGTTCTTTTTCCTAATACTTATCATTCTTATAATGTATGTATGTACATGTGTAGGTATATAATTTAATTTCTATTTAAAAGGAAAGGTGTGGTATGATGATGATGTGGTGTGGTGATGATGATAATAATAATAATGATAATGACGGTTATTTGGTTGGCTGAATGATTTGAATTTTTTTGTCTACGTATGGCTATACATGTATAGTATCTAGCTATATATAATATATTTGCATACACATAAAAATATGTACTATGTAGAGTGGGTGCATTCATATAAATGACGGAAATGAAATTGATTTGCATGGAAGATTCATTCTGTGATAACAACAGACTACACAAAAAGCCTAGAAACCGCAAAATAAAGTGCATTAAAAAAAAAAATTATTTATTTGTTTATTTATTTATTTATACATTCTATTATATGAAAATATACATATGTACACATCCCCACATATTGAAATGGACGACAAGATGGAATGATGAATAGATATTCATATGTACGTGTACAAAGTACATTTGTTGAATTTTCAAATATGTATTTGGTATGAAATAGAATGAAATTTTATGCATTCATTGTTCATAAATGTTAAAAAGTAAAAAAATAAAACAATTTATTGCAACTAACACTACTCTTGTGTGCAATGTAATGGTCATGACGACGATGATGATGATGACGACATTGATAACAAAAAGTAATTGAATTTTTTTCTTCTTTATATTTTGAATACCCAAAGTGAAAAATGTACACGAAGAGTTTCAATTTGAACCACTGTTAGGGCAGGTGATTATTGTACTTTTGGTCTTTCTATTAAAAAACGAAAAAACAAAAACTATTTAAAAAAAATCGTGCATATACACTTGATTTCAATGTGCGCATTCATGCAACATTTGCACATTTTTTGTTTTTTTAATTTTCGTAATAATCACATAAAAAAATACAAGTCCCTAATTCATCACTATTTCACGTAAAACTGTGAAATCATACAAAAATTTGTTATATGAAGAATTTAACACACACATACATATGTATGTATTTGCACATATACAGTGATATTTAGTATTCTATTGCTTATAATAGGGCGGAAAAATGCAGCAAACGTATGACTATGGTGGTAGGTAGAGTGGGTGATTGCAATTTTTAAATTTTTATCATTATTATTGCATACACGATTGTTGCTACCATACGTACATATATGATGCATGTATATAACCAATATAACTTATTATGAAGCACAAAAAAAAGTGCAATAGTCGAGTCACTAAGTTGGCTTCTTATTAATATTTGCAATGGTTTTTCAAGAAATGATTTTTTTTTGTTTTTTTAGAAGTAGGATGTTAAAAATGAACCGCTCTACCGGCCCTATTATTTGTGAAATTGAAATAACAATGGAAATCAATTACAAATACACGAAAGAAAAATACATGTTTTTTTTTTTATACCAGTGTGTGTATATTTAACTTAATTTAAATATAGATTTTTGGCTCAGTTCAATATTTAAATTCAACAATGAATGCACAATGAATGATGTTATGAAATGATTTAAATGTACATGCTTTAAATGTTAGTATCATTATAACCATTGCCCTTTATTTTCTTTATTATGTTATAAATAAAACTGTGAAAAATATTTTAAATTGCTATAAAGGCAAAGATGTTTTCAAGAAAATGTTTCTAATATTTGATAAATTAAAATATTGACGTTAATTACAAATTAAAACAATTGTTTTTTTGTTCAAAATTAATTTTTATGAATTTTGTTAACATGTTATAAAAAAAGAGGACCAAAAAACCATGAACTGTGCTTTTGAATTTATTGTCTGCATTTTACATTATGTGCATTTTTCGAAGTTTTTACAATTTTAGTAAAACTAAAATTTTTTCAGTTCACAAAAAAATAATCACAGTAATAATTTTCCGCAAAGAAAATAGAAAAAAAAAAAACAACAAATTAAAAATATGTTATGTATATCTATGTATGCATTTGTTGTTAAATATATATAAAATTTTTTCATTTTGCAGTAATTTAAAATGGAATTTTAAATTATTTGGTGTGTCTCCTTTTCCGTCATCATCATTATTTTTTGCGGTCAATTATCATTACATTAAAATGCTAGATATAAAAATTTAACCTCATTTTCTTTCTTTTTTTTTTAAAGAGCAAATAAAAAATTTTTTTTGTATGATACTTTTATTGTTTCAATATTCCTTTCACATTTCGTGTTCCTGAATTCTGATTTTTTTTTTTTTAAGTATAGTTTCATGCATAAAAATATAAATTCAGACAAGAAGTCCCAGTGGAATTTTTATTTTTTATTTTATTTTTTATCATTTTTACTTGATTTTTATATTTTATTATTATTTTTTATATTCTACAAACGATCTCTAAAAATCATTGTAAAAAAAGTAACATTATTATATTTTATGCGCTTGTATGTCAAATACATTCAAACATACAAAGAATATACTATCGAAATTTGCTTCTTTCTCAATCTACATATAGAAATTTATTTTTGTTTTTATAATGGATTTTCTTTTAAAAGTTTCAATTTTTTGTTGTTATTTCCTTTTAAAATCGCTTATCTAACCTGGATTATTATTATTATCATTATTTTTTTTTAAAAAAAATATTTCATACAACTTTATGAATGTACGAAAACGATATAAATACAGGTAGTTCTCGTATAATGCGATATTTTTGTAACGTAGTTTCAAATTGAAATAATTTAGAAGTTGTGGCAAACTTTTTTTTATTAAAGTGGATTTTAATGGACGTAGTTTCTTTGTAATCTGAAATTGACCTCTATCAAAACACATGCCTCCGGATAATAGGAGCGTTACTTGTATAAGCTTACAGCCCTTATTGTTTCGATTTTATCTTTTGTTTGAATTTTTGCTCATATATATATATTTTTTTTTATCTTTATGTTTTTGTTTTAATTTTTTTGAAATTTTGAATTTCATACACACAATAGCACACCCACTCAAATTAGCGTATATATATACACACATTCATCCATATTTATGTTACTTACGTATACATATTGTCAAAATTTAAACAAAAGCTCAACTTTATCCCAAAACGAGTCATATGTATACTTTTTTTTTCTATCGAAGATATTGTGTAGCGTACTATTATTTCGTATATTGAATGGCTCCATGTAAAATGGAGATTCTCGATTTAAAAAAAAAAGAAAAGTCTTTTGAAAATCGTAAAAATGAAAAGAAAAAGCTAAAAAGAAAACAAAAGGTTGCAAATAATAAACGTCGTCCATTATAGTATCTCTGTTATTATGTAGTGCTAACGAATAATGAAATATTTTATTTTTATTTTTATTTAATATATTTTTGTTTTGTAACCTTTGTGTATACCAAAGAATACTTTTTTTGAGATAAAACTTTGCGGCCTGGACTGTATTCAAGTAAATTTGTTGTTTTTTTTTTTTTTGAACGTAAAACGCACGGGGAAAATGCTTAAATGAAATTTTGTTTTGTGTAAATTTAATATTTATTTTTTGTTAAAAAGTTAATAAAGAAAAAAATTAACATTACAATGAAATTTTTAGATAAAATGTTTTACATTCTGAAAAGTTAATGAACGAACATGTACAAAAAATCAAAATTTATTAGAATATACGAAAATAAAATTTTACCTTAAAAAAATATCTAACAGCGCAGCAGGATTAATAAAATGTATCCAATGGTACTATGTATATAAGAAAAATTTCTGGAAAATTTCTAGAATCAATATGAAAACTAAAACTATGTGCTTTAGTGCTTACAATTTGGATATATTTTTGAATGGAGCAATTACCTAAACCTTTTCGTTTTTCTTCTTAGAATTAATGAACCGCAAAAAGAAAAAAGAAAAAAAAAAAAACGAAAAAATATTTTTATGAAATATGCATGAATTGCGTGATAGATACATGAAGAAAATATTTCAGAAAAAAAAAACGAAATAATGATAAAAGAAAATGTAATAAGAAAATAGTAATGATAGTCCATTTACACAATAATATACGATTGTATGCTTGTATAAAATTTGGAATTTTTCTTTTAAAAGAATTTAATCAATAAAAAAAAAAAAAAACAGGAAAAAAAGAATCATTATGTAACACGTACGTAACATGATGCATGCAGGGTTGATTGAAAAAAAAAAAAAAAAAAAACTTTTTTTTTTTGAAATTTTAGTATAAATTCTGGAAAATGTTTATATACTACGTATCTAAACTATGTTATCAATTCTGCAACACATTATCCTTTCTATGAATTTAATGTTTAGAATCTTTTCACGTACAACAAATGCAAAAAGAGATAGAAAAATAGTAAAAATGAAGAAAACATAATAAATTTCTTTGCCTTATAATGTATGCATAGAATGTCTGTACTTGTAGTTTGTAAGTACAAGTATAGAAAAAACGCCGGATATTTTAATATGGGTGGGTAGGTGAAAATGTATATAAATGTTTCCATAATTTTCTTTTTATTTATTTATTTTTTTTTTGTAAAATATCTGTATAACTATGCACAAACACATATAAACAATTTTTACATATATGTATGTATAACGTCATTGTATATTTCTTGAATGTGTTCAAAATTTTAAATTATATGCGAGTATGTTTTTTCTGCCATTCAATTTTCATTTTCAACTTCCTTAAATGTCAAGAAAAACGATAAAAGTAGTGGTGGTGTAGTTATATGAAAAAATAATGGAAAAAAAAAGAAAAAAAAAAAAACTTAAACTGAAAAATGAACAAGAAAATTGATAAAAATATTCAATTTAGTCTTTTTTTTACGATTTACAGTGTATTTTATTTAATGGAATATGTGTACGATACGATGACAAAGTGTACGCGAGGAGCGACACTATTGAACTTATAGGTAGTTGTACATTTTAAATATGTAAATACGGGGTTTTTAAAGGCAAAATTCTTTATATATTTTCTTTTTTTTTTTGCATATATAAATGTGCATACATATTCGTGTTTGTTTGTTTGCAAAATAAAATTAATTTTATTATTTGAGAAAAAAAAATTTTTTTTTTCTCCAATTTTTTTGTACATTAAAATTAAATGTGTCGTTTATTCCAGTTGTACATTAAATACATTACGTATTTACTCTGTATCATGTAAACACTTACATGACATCTAGTACCACGCTACCACGCATAAGAAGATGAAGGCTTACTTCACCCACATTTAAAGACACGTATACTCTATAGAATTTTATTAGAATCATTTTGAAATGAAAATAATGAATAAAAAAAATAAATGAAATGGAAAACTTGATGGAATATAGTATAATATATAAATTCACATGATTATCAGATTTTCTTTTTCGATTCAGAAAGAGAAAAAAAGCAAAAAGAAAAAAGGAAAAAAATTACATAATTTAATAATATTTGTTTTTATTCAAAAGAAAATAAATAAAAAAAAAGTATGATAAAAATAAGGTGTAAAAGAGAAATATTTAATAAAATGTAACTCAACTTTGCGCTAGGTTAAACTGACTGATCATCATATTCTTTTTCAATATTTTTGTAACTTATTTCGGTACCACTTCGCATACGTTTTTCAAATCTTTAATCTATGCATCCAACGCAACATCATCCAGGTCCTAGGCTCCCTCCCGTTTTGGTCATTGTCCTTTCAATTTGCTGTCATTTGCATGACAGACTAATTCTTATTAAACAATCTAGCAAGTATCCATTACACATTTGAACAATAAGCAAAAATCATGCATTTGTAATGTAATTTGTATGATTGGAAACGCCCTTTAATTTTTTCATATGTATATTATGAATGCTATCACATTTAATGCGTCAAAATAAAAAAAAATGTATTGAAAAATAAATTGATGAAATTGAAATGTAAATGTTAATATGAAAATGAAATCACAAATAAAGTAGATAAAGAGGATTTAAAAAAAGAAAAAAGAAAATTATTCGTAATGAAGAAAAATAAATTACGTACAAGTATGTGTATATATCTATAAATATCTTTTGCTTTTATAAAGACGTTATTCTTTAATGTCATTAAATATTTAATTAAATGGAAATTTTTATTCTTTTACATAAAAGAAGGATATAAGGTTTTTAATGCAACATTGACTAGATGTGAATATTTCTATCATGTATAAAAAATTTTCATTTTACAAACAGAATTTTTTGAAAAATCAGATTGAAAAAAATTCAATTAGAAATAAAAACCAATAAAAAAGTTTTACATTTTTGTAAAAAGAATATTTTTGTGTTGAAAATGCATTTTAATTAATTTTAAATTAATCGATAAGAAATTTAAATTCAGTCCAGTTAAAAAATTTATTTTAATACATATTTTAGTAATATTCTTTTGAAGCTATGTACCTATACATACATATTGAACCTAACAAAAAGTAGTCAACCGTATAGTATATCATAGCAACTAAAATTATGACAGCTGAAATAGACTACATACAAGAATATCTTGTATGTGGATAGAATGTGTTCATCATTAAAGAATACAAAAGATGTTATTTTCTAAAAATATAAACATAATTAAAAAAATTTGTTTTTTGTGATATGAATTTGGTGGTAGATAATGGATACTTGTTTCATATACATATCTAACATGTATATATTTCTGGTTTTGGTTCATATATGAATATCCGGTTACGTTGATTTCAAATTTGAATATGTATTATAAAATTATACATACATATAGCCATAAGTACATGTCTGTCATTTTCTAAATTTCCCATAAAATATCTATTTTGTTGTGTCGTTTTTGTTATTCCTGATATTGATGCTGCTGTTGGCTGTTGTTACATACATTTTGTTAATACTAATGTCATATAGTCTGACCAGTAAAATTATTATTTATTTTTTTCTTTCTTTTTTAAATAGAATACCGCAATTTTATCTATTAATATAAGTATATGTACGTGTATAGCAGTGTGTTTATATCAAACATACTACATACTATGAATGTCATAGTGTTTTTATGTCATTTATGTCTACAAAATGAATAAAATTTTTGTTATATCATAAGATATGGTGATGATGATGGTACATTATCTTCTTTCTCAAATTGTCAAGGCATTAAAAATCGATGCAATTTTATACACGTATCATATAATATGCATATTTGTACATATATGTATATCTAACATATACACATACATGAACATATGATCTACTCCTTATACAGTAGTGTACATATCGGTTTTAGATAAATTTCGTATATTTTCTTTACTATCATTATTATTCTAATGCACTATGTAATGTCTCGTGTGTTTAAATTGAATATCGATTTTAATACTATACTCGTACAGTACTATATAAATTTCACTTAGTATTTTTTTGTTTTTTTTGTTTTTTGCTTTAAAATTTTCTTTAAAATATAAAATCATGTTTATGCATATAAATTTTGTATTTTGTGTACCATCATGATAACAAAATTCCATATATCGACCATAATGCATAACAGTACACAGTATGATGTTTTTTAAGAAAATATTTTTAAAATTTTCTTATATCTCATGTGGCTATATATACATTTATTTTTATTGTTATTTTTGGAACAAATGCAAACATACTCTCATTTGCATATGACAATACTAGAAATTTTCTTTTTTTTTAAATTTTCTTTAAACGAGAACATTCTTTAAAAATGTTGTGTAATCCATGCATACATGAGTATACGTATACTAATATGTACATACATATATACATAAAGGTGTAGATAGTTTTAGTTATAGATATATGTATAATTATAGGATTGAGGATTACAGTATGGACGTGGCAGTATTAGTAATATATATTTTCAATTCTTGCCACATATACTCATACTATATTAGTTATGTACTGTGCCATATGATATATGCCTGCATTTGAGTACTTTTTTTAATATTTTAAAAATTTTCCACATACTACAGAATTTATGATGATACTCTTAAACAACTTAAAGTACTTTTTTTCAGCTTTATATGTGTAATAAAATTGTTCTGTGTAATTATATATATTTTAATTCTAAGTTTTCCATGTGTATATATGTATATATATATGTACATATAAAAAAATCTTGAAAATAAGAAATATTGCAGTGTAAATACAAATCTTTAAAAAAAAATTCTTACACTAGCGTTTTTCTTCTTATTTATTTTATTTTTTATAATTGGAAGAAAAAACAAATAATTTTTTTCTTCGTTTATTTACCATTTTAATCCTTTTTGGTTCTTATATTTTGTTCTTACATACATTTCACACTTGTATTTAATTGTGGTACATATTTAAACACATACAATAATTTTATATAGTGATTTTTTCTTTGATAAGGACTTTTTGTTTTGCTTCGGCCAGGCACATAATGCACACACATTGCAGCAAGTTATGACAAAAATACTCATTGTAACCCAAGTACATCAGAAACGGAAATAGAAAAATGTGAAAAGTCAAAAATGAGATTAAACCTCATAATAAAAAGGAAGAACAGAAAAAAAAACCAATTGAAAAAAAAATTAAAAAGGAAATTCTTTTTCCGGTAATATCCTTTTTTATTACTTTATACATACATACATATGTATACATATATGTATGCACTTGTCTTTCTGTCTGTATATAGATTAGTGTACGTAAGCGTGTGTATTGTTATGCACATTTAAATCAACATTACATTATCCGTTTTTGTAGAAAATTTTTTTTGTGTTCTTTTAAATTTTCTATTCTTATCATTTCTCTTCTATGACACAACTTAATAGTATATTCTATACAATTTCCGAAATTTAAAAAATGTACAGAAAAAACAATATAGAGACTTGAAATAAAAAAAAAAAATAATTCAATGGGCTTTGATTTTTATTTAAAGTCATTTTCAATTCAATTTTATAAAAATACAAAAATGTAAAAAGTCTTTTACAATCAATAATTTTTTGGTCTTGTAAATTTAAAAAAAGAAAAAAGGCTACTAGAATTTCTGTATTTGTGTATAAAAATGAATTTTGAATCATCGTTATTACAATATTCTATTTTTAACTGCATTGCAGTTGAAATCTAAATCTCATCTTAAAAATTTTATAAATAATACCCCTTGGGAAATCCATGAAATTAACTTCATTTAATATTTAATTTTCATTACTACATGTTTAATCGTATAAATATACATGGTGCATGTGGCAATACAGTGAAAACCGTAAAGTTGATCACTTGAATACATAACTCGATCACAATCTTCAAATTGACCATTAATTTTTTACATGCATATACCTCGACCATAAATTAAATATCTGGTTCATTTTGGTAGTTGAATACTGAAGAATATTGAAAAAATGATTTGTCTGCACAATCTCATTGGCTAAAATGAATTTATTTTTTTATTTATTCTAGCAAGTAAGCATACATGTATCTTTTTTATATTTCGATTATAATGTTAAATTTATCCAAATTTTTCTGCATCATAAGAAGCGATCAATATCATTTCATTATTTAGAAAAAAAAAAAAATTAAATTTATGCGATTCCATAAAATTACCGTTTAATTTTGTGAATGAGGTAAATAGTAGAAGTATTATGTATTGTATCGTATTATATCATATAAGCATCTAAGTACTGTATACGTCATACTGTATTTTATTTTTATGTTTTTTTGTATGTATTTTCATTTTCAACGAATTATATGTGATATTTTCAGACTATTTATTTTGTTATTTTTCTAGGACATTAAACAGTTATTAGACTTTTATATGGGATAACGGGATATTGGATTCTAATACATATACCATATTTTTTTCGTATTTTATAGAAGACAGGATTGATAAATAAAATTCCTTTCGATTTAGGAGTTTTTTTTTCCCGAAGCATAAGAAATAAATTAAGATAAAATCCATACAATAGAGTTTCATTATATAATTTTTTAAAACAACACCCTGTTATAAATCGTAATTGTAACAGAAGAAAAATTTTATTTATTTTATTTATTTTATTTTTATATGTATTTTTTTTTATTTTTTGTTTGAAAATGAAACGAATTTTCATTATCTTTTTCTACACACGTACATACATATAAACGTGTATATTCATTTAAATTCAAGCCATTATATAAAAAAAAAAGAAGAAGAGGATAAAGAAAACCAATATCTCTCCCGCACAATATATTTTTCAGTGTCCTATATATTATAAACAGTATACAAGAAATATATATTTTCTTAACATACACACACGTTTAATCATATAACTGTTATATGTGTACGTGTATGTATTACAAAGTTTTTGTAAATATATAAATTGAAAATAGGAAAAACAAAAACTTTATCCATATCTTCAAAATGGAAATGTGTTTTTTTTTTTTAGGTGTGATCCAATACTGTTTAATATATGTAATACTGAAGTATTGGTATTTGTCTACATATCCTTTTTTATAATGTATTTACGTATGTATGTATTTGTATCTGTCATATACTTGTACATATAGGTACATATATAAGTTCTTACTTTACTGATGATTTTACATTATTATTTTCATCGTTTTTCATTGTATGTTATTTATACAATACACCCAACAACCCACTACCATTTCACAAGAAAACAAAATAAATAAAAAAAAAAACAAAAATTCCATATAAAATTCTTCATTTATACTATTATTACACGTACACACTGATGTTAGAAAAGTTTTCATTTTGGTTTATTTAACTTTGGTACTTTATTACCATTTATCACTCATAGGAATACACATACTAAAAATATATACGGAATTTTTGTCTCCTTTATCGTCATATGTAAACGTATATGTATGTACATGCATATACTATCGAGATACATATTTGTTGTGTGCAAATGATAGCAAAAAGCTGCAGTATAAAAATGAGCCATAATCATAGGACACGTATACGTAAAACTTGTAGTATTAGTTACTCTGTCAGATATATATTGACTGGTATTTTACAGGAGTTACATTTGAATTGGAATGTTGTTTCTTTTTTTTGTTTTTTATACAATTTTTATTTTTATATATTTTTTTTAATACGGACATTTGTGTATAATAGCTACGTATATATATGTATGATACATTTATAAAGAGAAAAAAGAAAATAAATTTTTCGTATACATTTTACGAAAATTCGAGAAAAAATAACATATACAAAAATATATTTAACCCCAAAAACTTTCTCAGCCTTCATACCCTGGACGACCCGACCCGATTTCCCTGGTCCGACCCCAATAAAAAAAATAAGCATTTTCTTGTCCATATATATATGAAAAAAAAAAAAAAAAATGTCAGGATTGAAAAGCCTTTTTGTACGTATACATACATACTTATTGTACATATATAGTTGTGGTTGTGTGAAAATACAGTGAATATAAAATAGTCAGCTATTATTTAGGAGGTATGATATCATACGTACGTATATGTACATTGTGAATAAAAAAAAAGAAGAATTGCTACAGTTTTTTATTTGAACATTTTTTTTCTGTGTATTTCCTTCTTTTTGTACGGGTTTTTTTTTGTATAATACACAAATTTTTTCCCAATTTCATAATCTATTTTTAATTTGCTGCATTTACTCCCTTAATTTTTTTTTAAACTCAGTGCACACATATACACTTTACACACCCGTACACATATAATTATTATGTTTAGTATTGTTACTACTATCATTCCATTTGTGCAACTAAAGAAAAAATCCTTTTTTTTATTAGAATATTGCACTTTTCATTTTGTATACAAACAAATACACACGCGCAAAGACACATATGTATGTGTATTTGAAAGTATGTATATAATATGTTTATACTTAAGTATTACATTTTCTTATTTATCATAAAAAGTTACTCTGTTCATATATCCTTTGAATATGTATCTGTACAGTTTAACCTCATCTTCTCTTCCTATTTTGTATATTTTCTTGATATACATACTATACATACATATGTACATAATAATTTTCATATCACAATGACTCATTGTGTCTCCCGTCATCGTATTTATCTTATTTTATTTTTTTGCTCCTTGTAATAATACATACATTTTTGAATTTTTCTACAAACGAACATATAATTATACATATATGTATGTACGTATACATAAATAAATCCTGAGCTTTATAAATGAATAAATGAATGTACTGATAATAAGCACGCATTTATTTTATTACCACCCATCGTATATATGTATGTCCATATATAATTTTGTTTTATTTTTTTGTATTATTTATTCTTTCTCTTTGCCCGTCGTAATCTTTTCAATTTCTAAATAATGTGTACATATGTATGTGTATGAAAAGTTTTTAATCCCTTAAAATTTGCACATGCGCTGTTCATAATACATACTTATACAATATATTATAAGTATATATGTTCTATAGATTATTTATATATTTACATACATATGTATGTATGAACATCATGAATTAAATTACATACATAATTATGATCCTGGAGGCTTTTAGAGTATCTACACGTACATATATGTACAATATATATTTAAATGTGTATATGTTCGTTTATATATACATATACATGTGTATGTATGTATGTTACCGGAGTGAGAAATGTGTAGAACCGGATGATTGGCATCACTGAAAAAAAAAAGGGATTTTAAATGGAATAAATTTTAGAAACAGGAAATTTTGGGGTAAAAGGATATATAATGTATTAAAAGAAAAATATATGTAGTGGGGTAAAATATAACAGTATACATATACACATATAAAAAAATTTCTATATCACTGAAAGCTGAAATATTTTCGAATGTTTTCTTTTTTGCTTTTGTTTTTTGTTTTTCTTGAGGAGAAGTTCTGAGTTATAAAAAGAAATTCAGTACATAAAGGATGTGGTGAACACATACATACATATATAGAAAGATTTCTGTATACACACATTTATTAATATTATAACGTTGAAGATGGTTGAAGGATTATATAATATAAAAAACAAAAAAAAATAATAAAAAATAATAAAAAAAGTAAAAGACAGGAATGAACACCCCATCAAATTATTTGATATCCGTTTAAATTTGACTGTAGGATCAATGTCGAACGATACATGAAAGAAATATTTTGTATTTGAATGTTAGCTGTGTTCATTGAACTTTTTATACGTACATAACATGCAATTATTAACATTCTTAATATATTAAATTATAAATGACAAGTATAATTAGAAATTGGAAAAAAAAAAGAAAGAAATTTGAAAAGCTAAAAATGTTTTTTCATGAAAATTTTAGGTTCCTTTTTGTAATCTATACAATATGAATATATTTGATAAATAAAATAATATGAATAATTGAACTTACATACTTACTCATACATACATACATACATATGTATGTACATGTATTGTTGTTTATACTGCGACAAGAATTTTATTTTTTGTTTTGTTAATCCTCGCTATATACGTTGAATATAATACAACTACGTGTATAGTACAAAATCCTCACATATACATTTTCATTTTGCACATATGTATGTACATAGCTCACAGCATAAAAGTCCATCATTCCAAATTTTTTAGCCTCCATTATTTTTTAAACTTAGTAATAATGATTAATTGAATTCATATACTTTCATATAGTATGATATGTCCTGTAGATTGTAGAATGATTGGAATTAATGTTGGAGAGTGATTGGGGATGAATATTGTATATATTGTATATTAAATTTATTTTATTATGGTTAGACATCTTTTTTATATGTAGCTGATCCAGGAAATTCTATTTGAAAAAAGAAACACATAAAATTAAAAAAAGAAAAATTCTAGAACTTTTTATATAATTTATAATAAATTGAATTATTTTTTTTTTTTTTCACTTTTTATTGTATTGTTGTGATATTTTGTGAAATTTTTATGTAAGGTACTCTCATATAGACTATGTACATGTGTGTATGCACATATAAGAACGACTTGTTTGTTAGTCGTATATTGTAAATGAATTTAATATTCATACATTGTGTTTATGAATAATAAATAAAAACAAATATTAAGAAAATGAGAAAAAAAAAACATAAAATTTAAATTTTAAAGAAAACAATAAATTAAATCAGGGCCTTCCAACCTTTTTTTGTGATCGAAAGTATTATTATTATTATTATTATTTGTCATTGATTTTTGAAAACTTTGCATTTCACTGATCAATCCTTCACTACGAATATCAATCGAACATATTTTAGTTTAATACAATGTTGATAATGTTAAGGGTTCGAAATCACTGCATTAAACAATGAAAAATAAGTAAAATCGTTAAATTTAAAAATTTATTCATACATGCATTAAATTGTTAAACTGATTACGTACATATACATATGTATGTATGATTAGCTTATATGATTATGAATTATTGCTCTTTAACTCTTATAAAATTGTTAGTAATGTAGTTTTATTTATTTATTTTTTTAATTTCAATTTTTATACATATCATACAATATCATGTAGATATACATAAATTCAGGGACATAAACTTGTATGCTTATTTGGATTTTATGTATCTAACGCTCCTATATTATATATAGTATATAACATGTTTACATGAAAAATATGAAATTTATGCGTATACATATGCATTGTGTATTTATACGTATGTATTTATAAAGAAAAGAAAAATTCATAACATTGCAGTTAAAAAAAAAAATAAATAATAATAATAATATGTATAAATATTACACATGTGACTGATATTTATTCTACATGCATTATTTATGATAATGATATGTGTACATATATTTAGATAAAATACAGATATGTATGTTTTAGATAGATGAGTGGGTGGGATTGGTGGTGTAAAACGGATAAAATTTTTAGTTGTCCTTCAAATATACATACAGTATATATATATACAAGCTTATATACTTGTATTTTATAATATTTTTCTATTTTCATTAGGTATGTACATGTTATTAAATATGTACAGTTGAAAACTTTTTGTTTTTTTTTGTACATTTTCATTAAATCTTGCAAATATACAGATTTTGCTTTTTTTTAATGTATGTGTACACATTAAATACTTATATTATTATATTATGTAAATAAAATAGTCTATATACCAGTGTACTTCACGTACATATGTATATACAATGTTATATACACGTACATACAATGTATATATAATGTGCATATGTATGTTGTGTTATATATGCAATAGCAGCAGATTTTTGTTTGTATTTATCTCTAATATTAAAAATATATTTAAAAAAATTGTAATATAAATACATTTGTATGTACATATGTACATTTTTATTCTCAGATACAATATACGTAACATATAAAAGTTTAAAGCAAAGTCAACTTGACATCGTTTTCAAGTCATTCACATTAGAAATTAATTAGAAGAGTTACATTGAAATGTACAGTGCACTTCTGAAAAATGTTATGCACATGCATATATATATGTATGTACGTAGTTCTTATAGTTAAAACAAAAAAATAAAAATAAAAACTAGTATATCGTATTTTATAATGTATACGATACGTTTAGACGCATATTAATACATGTACCAAAAACAACAAGTGTACATATACACTTGTCAACATAAATACATATACGAGTATTATATTCATGTGTGCATGCATCTATACAAATTCGTATATATTATGTTCTATTTTCATTTTTATATTTACAATACTAAAAAAAATATATAACATTGTTTATTTTGATTTTCTTGTTATTATATGATACATTTTTTAAAAAAAATGTAATTTGTACATGTACATATATAATATGCCAAACAGCAATGCGCTAAAATTATTTTCAAAATTTATTTTTGTGCATATTTACTTATTTTACCTGTATTAACAATACAAGATACATTTATGTATAATACATTAAAAAAAAAATTTAGTGATAAAATACAAAAATTTTGTTTTTAGAAGAAAAAAACATCCCTTTTTTTTTTGTTTTTTTTTTTACAAAAATTTGTTGAGATGAAAAATATTTTTAAATATTCTAAAAAAAAAAAATTATTGATTTTATTTTCTGTACATAAAATATTTAAATAAATTTTATATATTATGTATATAAAAAAAATTTTTTTTAATAAAAATTTCCACGTTTTCTTAGAAAAAAAAAAAAAAAAATTGTATATTTTATGTATATAGACATTTTTTTTATAATTAAATAAATAAAAAAAAATAAGAAAACAATAGAAAAACAAATAATAAAATAACCTTGGATGTTATTTTATTAAAATTTCATTTCAGCTTTTATTTTTGAAAAAAAAAAAAAAAAAAACCATTTGAAAGCAGAAATTATCATCATAAATTCGTTACCATCAATATGTGCATTTACAAAAACAAAAAAAAAAAAAAAGAACATACACGTATACTAAAAAAAAAAAATGTTCATTTTATTTTATGTAATTTTCTCTTTTTTAAACGATTTAAGTCCTGTTTTTAATAATATGCATGTTATAATGCTGTATAAAATAATTTGAAAATGTTGTGTTGTTTAAAATACATAAATCAATACTTCTAAATTTAAAATAGGAATGTGTATACATACACAGTGTATATATTTATTTAAAAAAAAAAAAAAAAAAATAATAATAAAAAAATAAAATAAAATAAATAAATGTGAATACATGTATCTGTATATTTGCCCTATTTAAATGTACGCAAGCGTACATATTTATATTTATAGACATGTCATATATTTATATATATGTATATATACATATTATGGATGTATTTTCTATGACTTATATATGTATATATACTGAATTATGTATACATTTACTATGTGGATGTAGGATTTTAATTTATTAAATTTATTTCAAACAGACTTTAAAGGTATAATCATTCATATATATATAGTATGGTATATATAGATATACGTATATTATGTACTTTATTTTTTTTTTTGCTTTAATTTTTTCGATTTGTTTTTATTTTTTCGATTTCTTTTATTTTTTTTTTATTTTTATATTTTTCTTAAATTGAAAATAAATTTAAATGAATACTAATAAAATAAAACAAAACATATTTTTGAAACATAATTTTCGTTATAATTTCAAATCACATTTATTTATTTCTGGTATATACAATAATTTCAAATCAATGGTAATTCATACATTTTCTTTTAAAACAAAAATTGCAATGTTCAACTCACTTTCTATTAAATCAAAAACAAAAAACAAAAATACATTTATACATTTTTGCTCTTTCTTATTTAATTTTCATTTATTATTCATTAATTTAAATACATATTTATTTATTTACATTATTATTATTATTATTATTATTTTTTTTTTTTTTAATTTTAAAATAATTAAATTTATAGGTCCACAGAGGATATATCAACACCTAATTTTGAGCAGAGGGGTAGTAGCTATTATGAACGTAATTCACGTTTAGTTAATGAAACAACAGATCAATATATAAGACGACCAAATAATTATCATACAACAAATGATTTACGTGGAAGAACAAGAGATAGACTTTATAGGAATGGTCCATATTCATCATTAATTGAAAGGTAGGATGTTTTAAAATGAAAATGAATATACATACTATATTGTATATATAAAATAATTACTTATTTTTTTGTATTTCTTTTATGTGTAAATATTATGTAATGTATGTTTATATGTGATCCATTTTATGTTTCATTCATTTTATCTTTCTGTTATGCTTTTATTTTCATTACATTTTTTTTAAACAATTTAATGTCCTATTTCTAAAATGCTTTTCATTTAAATTAACTTTGTTTTGTGTATTTTATTTGCTAGATATATGTATGTACATATATATGTATATTTTTTTTAAATATATTTTTATAGACACTTAAATATCTGAAATTTAATTAAAATAAATTAGGTAAAACAATTTTACATTTGATTGAAATTTAATTAAAAATTATTATTTTTGAATATTTTTAGGACAACTCCAGTTGGTCATCATAGAGTTCCATCATGGTATGATTCTAGCCCAAGTGCTTCATCTTCAGTATCCGGTGGACCAGGACAATCACCAGCATCACGAAGTGTGTATGGTAACGTCGCTAGCGCTGTTGTACAACCAGACACCGGTAGTAGTAGTAGTTATGATTGTCAGTTAATAAAAAAGAAAAAATCACGTTCTGGTTCTGAATCACCGTGTGGTGGTACTAGTAGTAGCATTAATGCAATTAGTAGTCATAATAGCGGTAGTCATTTAATTGAACGAGGCAATGGAGATAGCGCAGCATCGAGTCGATCACATTCAAGAAGTCCGAGTAGTTGTAGTTCAACAAACAGTACATCATCAAATTCACATGCATCCAGTCCTGTGTCTGGAAGTGATCAACCATTATCGTCGACATCGACGCGAACACGGAATCTACAATCGGCTGTGTCAGCTCCTAGCCAAAGTAGTATATCATTCAACAATAATAACAACAATAATAATAGTAATAATAATATTAATAATAATCAATCATCGTTGTCTTCAACGACAACAGGTAGTGGTAACAGCGGCGGTGGCGGAGGTGGATCATCTTCCTCGTCTTCATCATCGACGGGTGGCGGGAATGGCAATCCTGTGGTCCATTCTGAAGATAATCGACCTTTAGCAATATGTGTTAGAAATTTACCAGCACGTTCCTCAGACACATCCCTAAAGGATGGTCTATTTCATGAGTACAAAAAACATGGAAAGGTGACATGGGTTAAAGTAGTTGGACAAAATGCGGAGAGATATGCACTTGTCTGTTTTAAAAAACCAGATGATGTAGAAAAAGCTCTGGAAGTGTCACATGATAAGTTATTTTTTGGATGTAAAATAGAAGTTGCTCCGTATCAGGGCTATGATGTGGAAGATAATGAATTCCGACCATATGAGGCTGAACTAGATGAATATCATCCAAAATCAACACGGACATTATTCATCGGTAATTTAGAAAAAGATATTACAAGCAGTGAGCTACGAAAGCATTTCGACTGTTTTGGAGAAATAATTGAAATTGATATTAAGAAACAGGGAACGAATGCATACGCATTTTGTCAGTATTCAGATATCGTATCTGTAGTAAAGGCAATGCGTAAAATGGATGGTGAACATTTAGGTAGTAATCGAATTAAATTAGGTTTTGGTAAATCAATGCCAACAAATTGTGTTTGGATTGATGGTATTGCTGATAGTGTAAGTGAAAATTATTTATCATCACAATTTTCACGGTATGGTCCTGTATCACAAGTAGTAATTGATAGAGAACGTAAATTAGCCTTGGTATTTTTTGATCAAATACAATATGCACAAGCGGCTGTGAAAGAAATGCGTGGAGCACCATTAAGAGGTAAAAAATTGCAGGTGGATTTTGCTTCACGTGAATGTCAAGAAGCGTTTTATGATAAATTAGATAAACAGACATCAGGTAGTAATTGTAATTGTAGCGGCAGCATAGCGATTGAGACTACAACATCAAATATTGTTTCGTGTGTTGCAGGCGGAAGATTTAATCGATATGAGCCGTCACAATCAAGACCTAGAACATCGTCATTCAATCGACATAGTGGAAGTACAGCAAGTTGTGGTGGAACATCTCCGAATAATGTGGTAAGCAGCGTTAGTGGTGGATCTACAAACACAACAGGAAATGTAATTGGTAGTGGATCTACACCTAGAGGCGGTGGACGATCGCGAAGCTTACGTCATACATCTGATTACGAGTATTCAAGATTTCGCAATTACGATGAATATAGCCAAGGCTCTGGAGCATCGCATGATGATGATTTGTACAATTATAGTGGAAATAGTCGAGATCAACGTTCAGATTCACCGCAATCAAGATTGGGTCCAATCGCTGGTAGTAGTAATGTTGATACACTTGATGTTAGTAATAATAATGGACGACGTCGTTGCGACAAAAGTCCAGGTAAAAGTAAAATGGAAAATTTTTTTATATAAACGTTTTAACATTTAAAAATTATTTAAATTTTAGGTGATATTCGAAATTTACAAAAGGAACGTTCCCATTTATTGGAACAACTAGAAGAATGCCCGTCCAGTGGTGATGAACTTGTTAGTCCTAAAAAACGTATGAAATTTGATCATTCATCTCATCACCACAATCATCATCATACAATATCTAGCCTAGTAAGTTTTCATTAAATTCAAGACAAATTTATTTGCAAGTATTTTATTTATTTTTTATTTTTATAGCAGCCTCACACGCAAACACAACTCCAACAACAAACACATTCGGCAGATTGTTCAACAATCAATAGTTGTAATACTAGTAGTAGTCTACAGTCTCAGAATCCAGTAATCAATGACTCCAACTGTGATGTATTAAGCAACCATAGCAATGAACCAAGTAGCACTATCCACCATAGAAAATGTGTTGAAGTACGTCGCTTATCTGAATGTAGTAATCTTAAATATGCGACAACGACGGTTCCTCAATTATCATCATCATCGTCATCATCATGCAATCGTCGACCGTCAATTGAATCTAGTATTATAATGGGTGGTAGTGGTGGTAGCAATGTAACACCATCATCAACAGCAATATCAAGACAACAGCAAACAGGAATTCATGATCACAATAGTACTGGTAATATAAATACAGGATATGCGACACCCCATTCTGTGTCATGTAAACGTCGTAGAACAAGTACTATTGGTGGCGGAGCATCATTATTAAGCAGTGGCAGTGTTACCGGTGGCATAGGATCTGAAGCAACCGAATATCATTCCTCTCGAGGTCGAGGACATCAGTTGCATTCACATCATTCACATGAAGCATCAGGAGGTGAAAGTGCTGATGGATCACGACCAGGAACACCATTATGTGATGAGAGACCAGAGGTTTTGCCAAGTGAACCAAGACGAATACCAAGAGAAAGACCACATGAACCAATGTTATTGCCACTTCCAAAATTTGGAATTTCATTCTTTCAACAACATCGAACGTCAATGAGCGGAAACAACACATCAATGCTCCCTTCTCATCCAGGACAACTATATCCTTCTATAAATTCTTCTTCTTCGTCGATAAATATTGCTATTAGTAATAATAATAATAGTAATAATGGTAGCAGTAATAATGATAATAATAATAATAGTAATACCAATAGTAATGATAATAATAATACCAATAATAATAGTAATAATAATAATAGTAACAATGATAATAATAACAGTAATAATAATAATATCAGTAATAATAATAATAGTAATAAAAATAATAATAAAAATAATAAAAATAATAATAATAAAAATAATAATAATTTAACAAGTTCTTCTTCAACACTGTTAAACAGTAGTAGTACTAGTAGTAGTAATAGCAGTAATGGTCATTCTAGTCTTAGTAATACTTTATCAAGTCCACCGCTGTTGACTGGAGCAAGACTGTCGACATCGTCATTTCATCATTCAATGCAACCTGGTTGTTCTTCATCACCATCATCATCGATTACGTCGTCAACGCAACATCTTCATGGGCCAACAAATTTACACCAAACACACTATTCACAATTATCAACAGCGCATCATCACCATCATCATCATCACGGTCTACCGCCATCATTATCTTCACAAGTACAATATCATCATGAAACATTATTGTCAACTGGAGATTCAAATGTTGGCAGTGTAGAACAACCACCAGCGAGCCCATTAAGAGCACGATCATTGAGTTCGAACTCAAGCGATTCTGACACAGCACCGATAAGCACAAGTCCGTCAATCGAAGAAAGAATTAAAAAGGTTGATGAAATGTATGAAAAATGGTCGGGTAGTAATGTAGTGGGTAGAAATCATTCATTGTCCGATTCTTTTCATCACCATCACCATCATCATCATCATCAACACCAGCATCAGCATCATAATGCTACAACTAGTTATTCTTCTAGACATAAATTTCTCGAGCTTGATGTCAATGAGGTGAAACCATCAGAAATAGTAAAATCTGTGCTTGCAAAAAAATCAATATTTGATGATGATCTTCAAAGATTAAAGAATATCAGTGATAAATACGAGCCAGGTGATTTTAGTCACTTGTCACGTTCTTCGCTTATATCGTCGTCATCACCAGGTATTCCAAATTTAGCGGCAACAAAAACTGCTGTAGTGGGAAGTAGTTCAATAAATAAACAACAAACCGCCGGAGTATTTTCGTCACCAGTTAATCAACTACAGCGTTTAAATTCTTCACCAATGAATAGTCCGCAAGCTATATCACCATATAATAGTCCGTCACCGTCACCTGTTGTAACTGCAGTTCCAACAAAAGGAACAGTTACACAGCAAACAGTTGTGACATCTCAACCAGCGAAAGGTCTGCAATATCCATTCCCAAGTCATCCACCAGTGACAAGTACAGTAAATTCAATTACATCAAGCTCTTCTGCTACAACTACCAGTGTCAGTAGTGGTACTGCATTAATATCTAGTGCAATGTCACCATCAACACAAGTAATTCCACCACCGGTGACTTCTTTAATACAAACTCAACATAAATCTGCTCCAGATTTATTTGCTGGGACAAAACAAAAGATCGGTACAATCACGAAAAGCTATAGTGTTCCCGAAAAATCATCGTCATCACCATCATCATCAAATAGTACAACTCCGACTACGCCTACACCAAATATTTTAGGATGTGCCAGTGGATCTCAGGCAATGTCGTCCTTTTCTTCGACAGCGACAACACAATCATCATCTGCTAGATCTTTTGTTAAAAGTATATCGGTTCCAGGTAGTACTAATACCGGAACAATTAAATCTACCACAACAGTTACAAGTAATACAACACTGCCAATTAATCACAATAATACAAAAAATGAAGATGAAACAGAAATGATAACAAAAAGCTCTCGGCAGCAGGATATTAGACGAGGAAGTGGTGATTCATCGTCTTCGAAATCTTCGTCACATCAAAAGGGAGTAAATTTGTTATCAAGAAAAAATGATAAAGTACATAAACATAATCATCGAAATGACAATAGTGATAGTAGAAAAAATAGAGATAAAATTCGAAATGAAAATGTAGATAAAGAAAAGAATTTGACTTTTGAAGAAAAATTGATAGAACATGGAGATAAAGAATCAAATAGGTTAGAAGAAGAGAAAGTGAAAAAGGAACAGGAAGATAAAGAACATGCTGAAAAGGAAAGACAAGAGAGGTTAGCTCGTGAGCGTTTAGAACGTGAAAAATTAGAAAAAGAAAGGCAAAGACAAGAAAAAGAAAGAATGGAACGAGAGAAGAAGGAACGTGAAAAACGACGTGAAAAAGAGGAAAAAGAACGTGAGGAAAAAGAAAGACGTGAAAAAGAAGAAAGGGAACGAAAGCAAATGGAATTACAACTTCAATTAGAATGTGAAAGAAAAGAGCAAGAAGAAAAAGAACGAAGAGAACGTGAAGAACGAGAAGAACGTGAAAGATGCGAAAGAGAAGAACATGAAAGAAGAATACGTGAAGAAAATGAACGGAAAGAACGGTTAGAAAAAGAACGAAAAGAGCAAGAAGAACGTGATCGAAAAGATCGAGAGGAACGAGAACGTATGGAACAGGAACGAAAAGACAAAGAAGAACGTGATAGAAGAGGTCGTGGATCAATTGGAGATAGTAATTATTGTACTGGAGTAGAAAATAGTAAGAAAGAAAAAGAAGAATTACGAAACAGACTAAACGACGATGATGATACAACAGATAAAGACGAACATTACATGATAGTTTCACGATCAAATAAACATGATAAAAAAGAAAAACGAGAAGAAGAGTTTTCTCACTTTCGCTCAAGTCAGAGAGATAATAAAAATAATAAGGACAATAATGAAACTTCGATGCTTACAGAAAGTAGCGATCACTTTCAAAAACACGATAGAAAGGTATCCGTTACTTCACCAACACGATTATCGTCGGGTAAACGACGTCTCAGTTCACAAGAAAGTGTAGAAAATGAAGAATCTACAAAACGATCTCGTTTATCTGGAGATAATCGTAAAGTAATAGATAGAAGAGATTCAAAAGAAACCTCAAATCGTGCTTCAAAACATCATAAAACACACAACCGTGTTGGGTCCTTATGCAAAAGTAATACTGATGAGAAATTATGTGGTGGTGTTTCCGAAGACAGATATCAAAAGGATTCAAGTTTTGATGAGCCAATAGTTAAGAAAAAAGAACATAAAAAACATGATCGCAGTACAGATAAAAATTTATCGTTATCTTCTTTATCACAAAAACATAAAAGACACAGTGTTAAAGAGGAAGTAAATCATGAAAAAGATGACGAAATGAGTTGTGCATCAGAGAAAAACATATTCGATTCTCATGATATGCGATCAACTGATGATGAAGATCAAAGAATCCAAGAACAACACCAACACCAACAGCAAATATATCAACAACAAAAGCATAAAACAAGAAAAGAACATAAAGAAAAAAAAAGGAATTATGAGTACGAAGATGATAACAATGGTGGTAATGTTAGCAGTAGTCATCGTCGAAAACATGACAATAATCGTCAAACAGAACGAAGTAAAAATAATTCACGATTAAATGATGATCACCAACAATCAAAAAATTCATCATCAGGGGATAAAAATCGTAATAAGCATCCGACACATAGAAAACCAACACAAAGTTCAAACGATTCTGATTCAGATGAACCAATTAATAAACAGAAACATTCCATCTTTGATATATTGGATGATGGTCCATATATTTCAATGTATGATAAAGTAAAAGCACGATCATGTAAGAATATGCAAAAACAGGAAGAAGAAAAGAAAATTAAAGCGAAATTTACTCAACTTAAACAAAGTCGTGCAAAGCGTGAAGAGAAAAAACGTTCGACAAGCTACGATGGAGACTCAGACTCAGATTTCGATGATGGTCATCATGGTAATAGTCATCATTCTGTAACAAAGTATAAATCGACTTCAATGAAAACAAGTCGTAATTGCGGTTTTATAAGTTCTTCAGATGAAGCCACAAATAATGTTCAACAAACAAGACGAGATCATGTAATATCAGATTCAGATTCCGATGGAAGACGAACACAATATAATCGTACTGCTAGATTAAATGAATTATGTGATGATGATAGTTCTGAAAGTGGAGCTCCATTGAGAAGGAATGCTAAAAAAATATCATCCAAAAGAAATTCAAGATCAACACGGATTGCTTCAGATTCATCAGATAATGAAACAGATATGAAGGATGGTACGACTATGCGGTCTTCGAGCAAAATTATTGGAAATAATTTTCAACAACAGAAACAGTTACATCAAAATGTCCAAAATCGAAATTCGCCAATTAATGTAAAAGTTAAAACAGAAATAAAAAGTGAAGAGGAAAGTGGCGATATTGATACTACAAACAAACGAATTGAAATTCATCACAATTTGAGTACTATTATAAAATCAGAGAAAATGATAAAAGCAGAAATTTCAAAATTATCTATACCATTAACAAAAGTGGAACCAAAGAATGAGATTAAAGAGCAAAGTGGAGGTGATTGTTATAGTACACAGAATGAAATTTCTGAATCAGAAAATAATTATTTCTCTGGAAACACCATAGAAAATAAAGATAGCACATTTGATCAATTATTTTCACCAGAGACTCGTAAGAAACACAAGAAAAGCAAGAAAAGGCAAAAGTCTTCGCCAGGTTTATTAATTCCTGTGGAAAAAGATGGAATCGCTTCTATGAAATACGAAGATAGTGCACACATCGATAAACCATCACCAACATCATTAGAACATGTATTTGATGAATTAAAAAGAGAATCAATGCTAGCGGCTGCAGCAACAACACAACCAGTTAATTCAGGTGTTTCTATCACATCAGTCGCTAATAGCACACATTCGACATCCGAGAAAAAGAAACATAAAGATCGAAAAGAAAAGAAACGTGAAAAATCACGTGATGATGAAAAGTCTTTGTTAACAAAAGAAGAACGTCATAAATTGAGAAAAGCAAAGAAATCAAAACAAAGTAATGATAATACTAGTCGATATTCTTTCACTAGTACAACATCTGTATCTAGCAAACGTTCTGGTGAAAAAATGGAAGACATATTTGGACCAATATCTGATGAAGAATCACAATTATCTGCTAATGATTCAACAATGCAACACAAAGAAAGTTTAGATATTCCGCCAAATACAACAACAGCAACAATAACAACAACAAATCTTTCTCATTCACAACAACCTGTTGTGTCAGCAGCTATTAATCCATACAAACAAGAACCATTAACACCAAAATCGCATACAGTTGAAGAGAATGAAGAGAACAAACAAAAAAGCAGTTCACATTTGGAAAGAGAACGACATCGTAAAGAAAAACGTGAAAAGAAGCGTAAAGAACGTGAAAGAAATCGAGAACAGCATGTAGTCACAATGTTTCAACAAAAAGCTGAGGATGATAATAGTGTTGATCTAGATGAAGCTGGTAGAGCTTTAGAAGCACAATTAATGGATGACTCTGATAATAAACTGAATGAAGAGACTACTCCATCAACGGCTACAACACATAAAAGTGATATGCCAGATGTTTTTCGTTTTTCGGATGGTGATGAGAATAGTATGGAAATTGTAACAACAAACCAGGAAAAGAAGGATAATATCCAAGAGGTACATAAAACGAAAGAGAAAAAGAAAAAGAAGAAACGATCAAAAGAAGAACGTCATCAACGTCGAGAGCATCATCACCACAGTAGTAATCATAATAGTAGTTTAATGTCTCCGCCTTCGCCAATATCATCATCAGGAAAATTGTCTATTGAAATAGCGTCTGAAGTTGTTGATGAAGTTGTGAAAGACGTAATTTGCAAACCTTCACCTAGTCTACCATGTTTACTTGATGATGACACAACAGCTACTCCTCAAGTGACAACACCAAATAAACAACAACAACAACAAATAACTACCGAATTAAATGTATGCGAATCTCCGATTGCTCCTGTTAGGGAAAAGAATCTTTTAAGCCCTACCCCACAGGCGATACCTTCAACAACTCCAAAACAATTAGAATGCAAAAAGAAGCCAGATAAATTTATTCCTGGCTTTGACGTTGAATTGGATGAAAAAATTAGTGAATCGGCAGTACAATCTATATCAGCTGAATTCACATCACCTGTTATTGATCCAGTACCAGAAGAACCGAAAATACCAATTGAAAGTCCACCAGATTTATCAAAGAATATTGATAAAATGGAAGAAAAGTCACGTGTAATTATATCGCAAGAGGAAACTGAAGACGCTGTTGCAGCATTATTAGGTGAAAGTTTCGGTATATCTAGTGCGCCTGATTATTCGCTTGTTGATGATTCGTTAGATGTTCAGCCAGAAGAAGAGAATACTGAAGCTGTTATAGAAACACCAATTATACCAGAAGAAGAAGGAGAAGAAATTCGAAAAGCTGTACAAAGTTTGAGCAATGAAGATATCGATATAAAGCCTGATACACCGCAATCAGAAAATGATTTACAAATTGATACGGACACAGAAGAACCTGAGGATGATACAAGCAATCCAATGCATTTTGACAATCCACCTAAAACACCAGATGTTGATCTGTCACAAATTAAACAAGTGATTTCTCCAAAAACGACAACAACAACAACAGCAGCAACAACAACAAAAGAAATAGTTGATGGGAAAAGTTCTGAGGAAGAATCTTCAACTTTGCCTAATGTTAAAGTAGAAATTCCTCAATTGATGGACGAATCAACGTTTGACGAAGGATCGAAGAAAATTGAGAATGTCAGTAAAAATGAAAACAAAGAAATTCAATTAAAAGATGAAACGACAGAATTTTCAAAAATTGAAACTCCAACTACCACAACAGTAAATAAAACAACGTCAGTACCATTTACTAACCAAATCCCAATTTCACAAGTAACAACAAATTCTGGAGTAACACAATCTATGAGTACGACCCGACCACAACAACAAGCCACGTACAGCACGTCATCGTCACTTCAAATGACGGCAGCACATCAGCCACAAATTCTTCAATCAACATCTCAGATTTCTTCTAACCAACAACAGAAGGTTTCTTCTGGTATAAATCGAAATCAAGCTATGCAATATGTAATGCAACCTCCAACTATAAGCATTCCCGAACAACAGCATTTTGTATATTCTCCAATTAATGTAATGGTTTCACCGAGGCAAACTGGAAGCGAACGAATGCAATCTCCCAGACTTCCACCACAACAGCAATCACAGAATCAACAGCAAGCTACCGGTCAACAGCCGTCGAGCGGACAATTTGTTAATGTTCGGGCACCTTCACCACATAGTCCTAGTATTCATAGCAGAGGTCAACAACCAGTTCGTCATCAATCGCAATTAAGCCCAGTAATGCAACAACATGTTGTAATTCAACAGCGACAACAGGTATTATCTTCACCTACATCTGGCGCAGCGACGCAACAAAATCCTGGCGTTATATCTAGTTCTTCAGGTTCAACAAATATGATTTTGAATAGAATGCCAGTAACATCAGTCTTAGCTCCTATTTCGAAACCCATTCAACCAACTAATATAAATTTGCCACAACCAAGTACAGCACAGACTTCAAATACTGTAAAAATTGAAGACACCAAAGAAATTAAGTTAGTTAGTGGCCAAACTATAACATATCAAACAGCTCGAGTAACTACTCCAACATCTGGTACTCCTATTTCACCTGTAAACACTTCCCCGAATCAACAACATGCATCAACAATTCAAATTCCAAACCAAAAGATTGTTCATCAGTCGCCACAAGGAATGCAAGCGTCTCCTGTTAAATCAGTGATAGAGACTCATATTAGTCACGGTCAAGCGACACATGTCCAGCATATAATTCCTACATCAATGCAGCAAAAAGTTCAACAACATGCTGTCGTTTTACAACAACAACAACAATCCAAACAACACATTCAACAAACGGTACAACAGCAGCAACCGCCACCACGTTTACAACATCAACCGATACAACCAGGAATGCAAAAGTTGACACCACAACAACAACAACAAATGATGCAGCAGCATCAGTTTATTCAACAGCAACAAAGACAGCATCAGATGCAATTGCAGCAACAAATACAACATCAGCAACACCAACAAAAACAAATGCAGCAACAGCAGCAGCAGCAACAACAACAACAACAACATCATGCTCAAATGATGCATTTGATACAGCAACAGAAACAGCAGCAACAGCAACAACAACAGCCACAGCAACCACAATCACAGCAACATCTAGCGTCACAGCATAGAGTTGTACAGCAGCATGTTTTACAAATGCATCAATATCAGCAACAACAACCTCAAATTGGACAAAAGGATAACGTCCACAGAGCAACTGGTTCGTCTCCTTCAATTATTCAAAGTTTGCCAGTTAAAGACGTTCAAAGTCCAACAAGTCATTCATCACGTATGCATCAAAACGTAGTTATTGTAAGACAACAAGCAGGAGTCATTCCTCAACAGAATTTACAGAAAATGGCACAAACAACAAGTGCTCATTCAGTACCTCAACAATCTGTTGGTCAAATTCATCAACAACCACAACAGCAACAACAGCAGCAGCAGCAACAGCCTCATATTCAGCAACAGCCTCACATTCAGCAACAATATGGTCAATTGCAATCACAAAGACAATACACACAGATGCCGCAAATTCAGCAGCATCAAAACCAACAGCAGCAACCACAGCCTCAACATGGTGTGTTACAACAACAACAGTCACATATTCAGTTGCAACAACGACAACTGCATTTACAAAAACCTCAACAAATGTTGCAATTACAACAATCGCAAATGCAATTACCACCACCACCACAACAACAACAACAACAGCAACCTATACAATCACAAATGACAAAACCTCCAACTTCTTCTCAAGCTGCCGTACAGCCTTTGACATTGAAAATACAAAGTTCTCGTCCCGGAGATGTAGTTACTCCTTCAATGAAAGCTCTAAAAGTACAGGTTGTTACACAGTCATCACAATTACAATCAAGTCAACCACAATCACAAATGCAACAAGAATCGCGTTTACAAAATATACAACCTACATTGTCTGATCAGCAATCACAACAACCGCCATCAATGGCTGAATCACAGCAACAATCATCTTTGATTCAATCTCAGCAAAATTCAAAACAATCACCTACTGAAGAAGAACATTGCGAACAGAGTTTAGTACCTGTAGAACAAAGTACTATTAGAAAGACTCCCATATCAATAGAAATCGATTGTAAATCAGAACACGAAAATATAAAATCTGGAATGGAGAAAGAAAATATTGATAATCCAGTGAAATGTACTGAAGAAATTAATGACAATCAAAAAGAACCAATTGAAGATAAGACAAAAGAATTGTCTAAACTAAAAGATGAAAACAAAGCGGAAAGTGCGGATAAATTACCAGATGAAAATGAGAAATCTAATGAAATAAAAATATGTCCTAATATATCTGAAGAAAATACTGAACAGAAAGCAGTAGAAACATCTACCAACGTAGAAGAAGAAACATTAAAATCTGATAATTTTAATTTTCCAGTACAAGAAGATAAAACATCTTTATCCGATGAAAAATCATCACGAACTCAAGAGATTGCATCGACATTGCCTTCTCTAAAAAGTGATAATGAGTTAGAACAAGATTCAAAAGAGGACAGTGATTATTGGTCAGCTAAAGAACTAAATATTGACTCAGTAATTAAAAAAGTTGATGCACTCTGTTCAAATGACGAAGTGGATGAGCCACAAAACACTGCTAAAAGAGAGGAAAATATTATAAAAGAGGATGTAGAAGTTTCTTCAAAAACAGAAAACGAATTAGAATTTGAAAAAGAGACATTAGATTCTCGGAAAATTTCAGAAAGTGAACAAAGTGAACAGAAATCTGATTCTGGTCTGTTGGAGTCTGTAGTTGAAGGTGAAAAATCAGAAAAAAGTGAAGATACACACGATGATGAAGAAGAACAAGAAGAAAATCAAATAGATACAACAGATTCAGTAAAATTGACACGAGGTAGTGGAAAACGTGGTAGACCTAGCAAGAACGCTAACAAGAAATTAAATGAAAAAACAGCATTGACGACTGGTGGTACATCTATACAAAATACAGATGGTGTTCAAACAAGAAGAAGTGGGAAAAATGTGCAAGGTACAAAAAATCGTAGAGGTCGACCAGTAACAAAAGTACAGTCTGGTTCTGTTCCAACGGCAGCAGAAAAGAAAGCAAAAAATCAAGTTTTAGATCAAGATGTTTACGAATTTCATGAAGATTCTGGAGAAGAAACATCTGCAGCTGCGAATTCTGCAGCCGGAAATGCTAAAACTGCTGATAGACCACGATTAATATTAACCATTAAAAGTCCTGGCCAAGCCTCAACAACAGTTGTTACCACAACTAAAACTGTTCATGATAAATCATCAATAAACGGAAGTCCACCTCCTTCATCTCCCGCATTCTCAAGTGTTGTTCAAACATCAGTTACATCAGATATTCTTTCACAAAAAAGTGACAAAGAAAAAGAAATGAAAGAAGAATTCTCAGCTCCAGCAGTTAATACAAGAAAATCTCGTCGTTTACTAGAAAAAGATGGTATAAGGAATACTGTTGATGATGTAATAGAGGATGTCGTTCGAAATTCCCTTAATTCACCAAAATCAGGTGGTGGACAAACTCCACCAAGACGATCAACACGCAATTCTCAAAACACAAACCTGGGACGTGCTTTAACTCCGCAAATGTTAGAGAAAACTCCTTCGTCATCATCTGATGTTAGAAAATCTCCTAGAGCAAATCGACGGACTAAAGACCGGAAATCTAGTGATGCGTCTATTGATAGTAGTGATGAAAAATCAACAAAGGGCGAAGAGAAAATTAAATCTTCTTCTCAAAATGAACAAGAAATATCAATTAAAGCTATTGAAGAAACTGTGGATGAAACTAATAAATCAACTTCATTGATTTCAGAAAAAATACAGAATGTAGAAGAAACTGTAGATAAACCTAGAATAGAACGCATAGAAAAACTGACAACAAGTGAACCCATTGAACCAATGGCTCTGATAGATCCTGTTACTGGAGTTTTAACAGTGGTGCGACAGAGCAAAGAAGGACAATATGTACCAGTATCTGGAACAAATAATGGAAATACAGTGCCAACATCTGGGCTTACAGTAGTAACAAAATTAGATCAAGCATATGCCAAAATTCAGACAACACCAACAAATACTAAGTCTGAACCAAACAATATAGAAGAAGATTGTAAACCATCTGAAATAAAGTCTTCAGCAATAAAACCAGAGATAGAAATGTCAAAAGTCATTACGTCTACTTCGATCACATCTCCAGTTACAGTGTCCAAACCAACTAGCGTTGTTGTAACATCTTCACAGGTTACAACGCCACCGCAGTGCTCAACTCCGACTAGCACAGTTGTTCAATCTCATCAATCGGTAACTGTTCAAGCTCCATCTGCACAACAATCACAACAAATTCAACCACAAGTTCAACTTCAATCGCAAATACAAACGCAACCTCAGCCCCAAATTCAATCTCAACCTCAACTCCAGACTCAGTCTCAATCGCAATTACAACCACAGCAACAACTGCAACAACCACAGCTTCAGTCACAGCCACATTCCAATCAACCTCAGCTTCAATCTCAACCTCAACCTCAGTCTCAGCTTCAGACTCAGACTCAAATTCAACCTCAAACTGTATCGCAACTGACGATTAAAACTCATCCACTTAAGGCACATATGCTCAATGCTCAAATTAAAGACACGAAGCCAGCAGTAGTAACCCAACCAAGTGTAGTAAAATCTAACACCAACATAATAAGCCAAACGGCACCAGTTGTTGTAAACCCGAATATGGTTAAACAACCAAGTGCAATTGTGCAAACAAATGTTGTTTCACGTCACTTACAGCAAAACACAACTAGTTCATCTCAAATTTTGGTACCTGCTCAAGAGCAACTACAATCACAGCATTCCAATTTAATGGTGAACATCCCACCTTCAAATTCACCTCATGCAGCAACTCCACCGTTGAATGCAGCCCATTCTCCAAGAATTCAACAGCCAATTATGATCAAACAACAACCCGCTGTACCACCGCAATCACAACAGACTTCGGTCTCTCAACCTGTGGTACACGTTGTTACCAAGTCTGGCAGTCAACAACACATTCCGATTCAACAAGCACAACATCAACCTTTAGTAATCCAAAGTCAAAAATTACCTCAAGGACAAAATCCTTTCAATGCCGTTACGATACAGACTGCTGTTACAATTCAAAATGCAGGAAAGCATCAAACAATTCAAGTTCCGCTGCCACATATTCAATCACAACAATCACACCCACATGTGCAGAAGCAACAATCTTCTGGCGTATCAGTAGTTACTCACCCTGTAGTAAAACAAGGATCTACTCCTCCAAATCAGCCACATCTCAATTCTCAACATCATTTGACGCATCAACAAGCAGGTACTCATTTAGCAATCACTAATCCAGGCGCCATAGTAAAACAGCAACAACAACAAATTGGTGCCGTTACACAGCAAGCAACTGGTGTATCTCCAAGCTCTCAACATATAATTACGCATTCCCATCATCAGTCTTCTCATGCACATCAAACAACAGGTGCATCGCTTCTGCAAGCTAAACCTGCACATCAACAAATGATTCCTTCAGCTACTACAAAAGGTGTAATTGGCTTGCATCAAACCCCACAAATTATGACAGGAGCTGTTGCTAGCCCTCCATTGAAGCAATCGCACGTATCTAATCAGCAACCGATAGTTACAGGTGTGTACAATAATATTATTTTTATAAATTTCGTAGGGATTCATCTAAAATTTATATTTGATTTTATACAGGTGCTAGTAGTTTGAGAGCATCAGTACCATCAATAAGTCCACAAGGACAAGCTACTACTAGAGCGCATATATTACAGCCTGGTTTACCTGTTCCTGCATTTGAGGCTAATTTGGTAAGTACACATTGAACAAACATTATTAACAAAAATAAATAAATTGTATTCAAAATTTAAAGAATCGAAAATTTTTGTTCTGAATTTTTGGAAATTCTTTGATAGTTTCTAACTTTTATTTTATGTATTTTTTTTTTCGTTGTGGACGCAGCATGATATTGGGAATTTCAGTAATACTCGTTCACAAAGTCCACCTCCTGCTCATCAACAAGCTTCACCTATAACACCGGTAAACAAAATGACAAAAAAAGCACTACATCATTAAATTACATTTTTCTTTTTAAAAAGACAGAAATCACAATTATTCATTTTTAATTTTTTTTATTTCTATTTATTTTCCTACAATTTTCAAATAATCAATTTATAAAACTTTCAAAATTACTGAAAGAATTCATAAACAATTTAACAGTTAAATAGCCAAGGGGAGGGCATTGATTTCTGTGATCTTATCTGAAGAGTAGCAAGTTCAAT
Source organism: Anthrax anthrax (assembly GCA_963971155.1). NCBI lineage: Eukaryota > Metazoa > Arthropoda > Insecta > Diptera > Bombyliidae > Anthrax > Anthrax anthrax. The sequence goes on from OZ020119.1 coordinate 30,025,755, forward strand.
TAACTTTTAATGGGTTATAATTCACTACATGTATTGTAGAGGTTTCGAATTTTTATTACCAGAAATTAAAAATGTTTTTAAAAGAAAACGATATACTGCACTTATTTCTGTCTGCAAAACTTTATCATTACTCTCCTACACAATGTAGTTTTAAAATTTAAAAGAAAAACAATTTTGTATTGTCAGTTTAATGTTTTATTTATTTTTACAAATTTTAGGGCGAAGGAACATTTTCATCAAGTTCTGCTGTTCGTGGTATATCACGAGATCATTTCATTATGTATCAGCAATATTTACGTGCCCAAGAAGCGTTAGGAGCTAGAATTCCTTATATTCCAAGGTAATTTATTTTATTTTATTTATTTTTTTGTTTTAAATAAAATTTCATTATTTTCTTTGTTTTTTTATCTCATTTTATTAGATCTCCTTTAATACCAGGAACTACAGATCAAAAAGATATATCCGATGTTGATGAATCAATTGGTGCTAGTCCACCATTGGAATTACGTCGTCCTGGCAGTGGTCCTCGTACAATTGCTGTACCTCATAATTTACAGAGTCCACAAGATCGTGCTACAGGTAAATATAGTTGAACTTTTAGAATTAATATGAAATTCTAATTAAATGTTTATTTTTTCTAAATTTAGATTCTCCACAAGTTGCCCAAGTTTATGTTCATGGAACACGAATACCACATCCACATTATCCAGAAGTTGGATCTCGTTACTTCGATAACATACGACAAGTACCAACTGAACCTCCTCCAGCACATCGTCCAACACATACTGTAATAGCACCATCAGCACCAAATTACGGTTCTCAATCGACAGCTATTGCTGCTGCTGGAGGACCACCACCAACTCTTACACAACACATCCATCCAAAAGTGATTGAAAGAGAACGTGAACGTGAGCATAGGGAACGTGAACGTGACAAAGAAAGACAATCATTGCCAGGTAAATATTTTGATTGATTTTAAACTCAAAAAGAAGAATTAAATGAAAATAATTATATGGTCTTATTTGTGTAGGTCATACAAGTATGCCAAGTCATGGCAGCCTTGTACCAGCAATGCCAACACCAACAGGACGTAATATTCAAGTAGCAACACCACCTCACGCAAGTCAAGTTCCACCTCAAGCAGATTCATTATTAATGTTACTTCAACGTTACCCGGTTATGTGGCAGGGGTTACTTGCATTAAAAACTGATCAGGCAGCTGTACAAATGCATTTCGTTTTTGGAAATCCGCATGTAGCAAGAGGTTCATTACCATGTAATAGTGACGGTAGTACACCACCATTACGAATTGCACAACGAATGCGACTTGAACAAACTCAATTGGAAGGAGTTGCCAAGAAAATGCAGGTACGCTACTTAAAAACTTTCTTTTAGTTATTTTGCGTTCCTAACTCAATTATATTTTTTTTTTTTCTTCAAGTATGAGAATGAACATTGTATGCTATTAGCTTTACCATGTGGACGTGATCATATGGATGTTTTACAGCAATCACGTAATTTACAGACTGGTTTTATAACTTATTTACAACAAAAAATGGCAGCTGGTATTGTTAACATCCCAGTACCAGGTAGTGAACAGGCAGCATATGTTGTACATATATTTCCATCATGTGATTTTGCTAATGAGAATTTAGAACGTGCTGCGCCAGATTTAAAACATCGTGTAGCTGAAATTGCACATTTGTTAATAGTGATAGCGACTGTATAGCCCGATATTCCACCCCCACAGTTATCATTATTATCAAAATTGAAATCATTTTTTCAGAAATATTAGAAAAGATGTTAATGATTTTTTGTTGGTTTTCTTTTTTGGAAGATTGAGGCATTAAAAAATGCACTAAAAATCGATGTTAGTGTTCTAGTAAAGAAAAAAAGCAAAAAAAAATATAAAATGGCAAAGACAAATTATTTAAATTGACTATTTCAAAAATATAAAACTACGACGATGATTACGATAATAATTAAAAGAATTAAATCATATGACGATGATGATATTCAATGTTTTAAAGAACATTTACAATAATGAAACATAAAATAATTCTGATAATAATGATGATTATGAATAATCGCGATGTATAATGACAAAATAATATAAATCTAATTATTATGTAATTATTATTATTTTTAATACATAAAAACCTAATAACAATTGTATAAAATTCAAAGAAAAAACAGAATGATATCATTAAATAGATAATTATGTATGTATATAAAAAGTTCAAGAAATTTTCAAACAATAAAAAGAGAAGTAAACAAAATAAAAAACTAAGAAAAATAAAATTACATTATTGGATTTAAAATAAATCGAATAAAATATTTAATAATTATCTGTATGATGTAATACATACATATCTTTTTAAACAAAATTGTAAGTACATTTTAAAATAATTAGAAAATGGTTTGGTTAAAAGAAGTTCTGGTTTTTGTTTTATAGGTATTCTGCTGTTTCTCATTCTTGAATACAATTTGAATAATAAATTGATTATTAAAATTTTGAAATTTTTCATTTTTCAACTATTTAATTTTAATTCAATTAAAAATGGTTATCGTTTAAATGGATTGAATTAAAATTAAAAAAATTATTTCAAATTAAAATGAAAAACTTTCAATGCATACAACTAAAAGAAATTATATCTTGAAATTTTTTTTAGCTAAATATGTATGTATGTGTGTAGTACCTATACATACTTATGTACATAAATTGGAAATCTTAATTTTATTTGAATATTTTTTTTATTATCACTTTGTTTTATTTTTTGAACGATTGTTTGATAATCATGCCATCTAAGTAAAGTGTGATTTAAATTTTGGAATTTATATTCAATAAACGATGAATCATAAAATTAGGTGACATGATTATTATCAATTGTTCGAGTTTGAATATCATGAAATATATTTTATTATTTTGTTTTTAAGTATTATTTTTATTTTATATATTTTCCATAATTTAATTTTGAATTGTATTCAAGAATATTGAAGAATACCAGAATTTATAAAACATAAAATTTCCAAATAACAAATTAGACGTATACGAATATTTAAAAAATGCCCTTTTTTACTTTGTTTCTTGTTTAAGAGACGTGAATTTTCTTTAAGTAAGTTAGGCTGTTTTATTTGATTTGTTTTAAGTCCAAACCCCATCGTCTTAAATAATGCAAATAGAAATAAACAAAGAAAAATGTACACGTATAAAAAAACATTAAAAATATATTCAACAAAAATGAGATAAAAAAATGAAAGAAAAAAATGCGAATATAAATCAAAAAATTGTATTGAAACGTGAAACTATAAAAAAGTTAGTAAATAAAATACGACAAAGAAGAAAAAAAAGAAAAGGAAATATGTATACATTAATTTTTTTGTACATTTTGATCTCAACTTTCCTAAATTTCCTTTTTTTAAATTTTAAATTTTTTTCTTCCATTTCGAATTTTTTTTTTTGTTTACTTTCCTTTTTTTATTATTTAAAAAAAAAAAAAAAATTAGTAAATCATTTCTGTAATAAAAAATAACAATTTAAGATGTAAAAATATAAGTTAAAGTATAAAAAAATTACAAAAAAAAAAAAAAATTAATAAATATATGTACATGTAAAATTAAATAAAAATTATAAAAATACAATAAAATGTGTAATGTGTAAACTGTAAAGTACATAGAAATAAAATGATGATGATGATGATGATGATGATGATGGTGGGATAAAATTATTATTATTACTATTATTATTATTATAACATAACTATAATGATAATAATTATTATTACTATTACTATTATTAATTATTACAAATAAAATAAAAATAATTTAATTGATTAATTAATTAATTATTATTATTATTATTATATTATTATTATTATACTATTAATTATTGTATAATGTATAACTGATGTAAAAAGCTGTTGAATTTTTTTAGCAATTTTATATAAATATATATATATAAATAAATATAAATATAAAAACAAAGTGAATGAATATAAATATTAATTATAAAAAAATATATAATTATTATTATAATTAATTGGTTATTATTTTAGAAAGTAAACAAAAAAAAAAAAAAAAAATGATTAAACGAAAATAAATAAATTATAACTATTACAAGACGAAGAAGAAGAATTTACATTTTAAATAGAGAATACGAAAAAAAAAATGTATGATAATGAAATGAGACAAAAAATCAACTAATATCCATTCATACATACAACAAAAAATATAATAAATATAAAGTAAATAAAACAAAATATGTATATTAGAAAATATGAGAAAAAGGACCCAAACTATAAAAAAACAAAAATTGAATTTTATGAAGAGTTATAAAACAACAAATAATAAAAAAAAAATTAAAAGGTAAAAGCAAAGAATTAGGCTGTGTTGACGTTATAATGTAGAATTGCAAACATTTTAAAATAATATTTATTTGAAAAAAATTAAAAGTTGCACATAAGAGAAAAAATTCTCTAAACATTTGGTTTTTTACATTTTCAAAATTTCAATCATTCTGCAAAAAAAAAAAACAACTATTGCAACATTACGATAACAAACAGATTGCATTTTTAGCAGATGTCGCGTTATAACAGAATGGTACTCGATCTTTGCAGTTCTTAATATCGTAAATGCAGCCTTATCATACACACACATATACCTTATACACATGCGAAAAAAAAATGTAATTATTTAAATTATACAAAAAATAGTAGTGATTAGAAAAAATGAAAATATCTACGACAAGATGATATACAAAAATAATAATTTTGTTTAATAGCGAAAACAAAATTCTTATAATTTTTATTTTTATTTTATTAATTATTAATTAGAATACAATTTTTATTTTTTATTTTTTCTAATTTTTATCATTATTATTTTATTATTATGATAATGATATGTTCATATAATTACTACTACTACTACTACCACTGCTATTATCATTTGCATTATTAAAATGGAGTAAAAAATGAAATTCATTTTTATTTTTGTTTTTGTTCGTTCAAAAAATTAATGAAGAAAATTAAAGAAAAAAAAAAAAAAAAATACGACAAAAAATTGTAAATTATCAAAGAAGAATAAAAAAATGAAGTGAATTACAAAAATAAAAGTTAAGAGAAAAACAACAAGAAAATATTTCAAGAAATATGTATTTCTTTGTTTCTTGTAATTTAAAAATATTATATAGAAAAAAAAGAGAAGAAGAAGAAACAGAAAGAAAGAAACAAAACAAATTATATACTATAAATATTAAAAGTAAGTTTAAAATAAAATTAAAACAAAAAAAAAAAATGAACGAAAACATAATAATGATGTATATACACTATAAATATATAAATATATTATAAATATAAATATAAAGTATAAATATATATTAAAACAAAAAAAAATGAATTAGTACTATATAATAATGATAATGATAAAATAAAAAGTAGAAGAAAGAAGGAGAATAAGTTGAAAAAAAAAATTAAAATAAAATAAAAAGAAAAAATACAAAAAATGAAAAGAAACAATTTTTTTTTTTTTGAATAGGATGTAGAATAGAATTTTTTTAAATTAATTAAAATTATTATTTTTTTTAGTAACCAAAATTACATGAGACGAAAACAGAAAAAGTTTTTTTTTTTTTTGAATTAAAAGAAATAAATATACATATTGTATTGTACACACATATACACACAAAACATACGGATGATATACATACAAAAAAAAAAAAAAAAAAAAATTAAAAATAGAATTTATTCTTTTATTTTTTTTTTTTCTTTTAACACAATTTTTTTTTAGCTGAAAAATATAAAATGTGAAAAATTAAAAAAAAAACGAAAAATATAATGAAATAATAAGATTAAATAACTGTTGATTATATTAATGAAAAAAATAAAATGAAAATAATTAAAAAAAAAAAAATGAAAAAAATAAAATAAAAATACAAATTTAAAAAATAAAAAAATGATACTACTGATGATATATTTTTAATTTTAATAAATTATTTCGAAAAATCAATAAACAAAAGTAAAAAAAAGAAAAATATGAAAAAAAAATATAAAAACAAAATAAAATTTAATTATTTGTTGTTTTAATTTTTCACTCAGTAAATTTTGTTGTATATGAATTTGGATAGTAAATGTTCAGAGCACACGGTCCTTACACAAAATTTGATTGTTGTCTATTGTTGTAAATTTAAATTATTGAAATGATTAGAAAAATGTAAATTCAGCTGTTAGCCAAGATTTCATTTACGTACTTTGTAAATCTAAATTTATTTATTTATTTTTTTTAACTTTTTAATGATTGTTGTTGCGATTAAATCCTAGAGGAATCTAAAAAGTTTTATTTTTTTAAATTTTTTATTTTGCTTTATCTATAAATTTTCCTGTTGTAATTCAAAGATATACATATTAATAATATAATTTTATATTTATATAAATATTAATATTTCTCTGTTTGTATTAATAAATTTAATTTAATAATTTGAAATAATCTCTATTACAGTAAAAATAATTCATACATCAATAAAATATAAGATATGAAGAATTAATGCCTTTATTTGCTTAAAAGAAGAAAAAATAATAAAATAAAAGAAAAGAAAGCTCTCTCAAATCTCAGCGTAAATTTACGCATGCTCATCATCAATTTTCTATTGCACATGAAACAGAAGCATCGCTTTTGCAAGTTAAACAAGCACATCAAAATGATTCCTTCGCATACTACAAAAAGTGTGATTGGTTTGAATCAAACCCCACAAATTATGACAGCAACTGTTGCTAGCCCTCCATTGAAGCAATCGCACGTATCTAATCAGCAATCGATAGCTACAGGTGTGTACAATAATATTATTTTTATAAATTTCGTAGGGCTTCATCTAAAATTTATATTTGATTTTATACAGGTGCTAGTAGTTTGAGAGCATCAGTACCATCAATAAGTCCACAAGGACAAGCTACTACTAGAGCGCATATATTACAGCCTGGTTTACCTGTTCCTGCATTTGAGGCTAATTTGGTAAGTACACATTGAACAAACATTATTAACAAAAATAAATAAATTGTATTCAAAATTTAAAGAATCGAAAATTTTTGTTCTGAATTTTTGGAAATTCTTTGATAGTTTCTAACTTTTATTTTATGTAATATTTTTTTTCGTTGTGGACGCAGCATGATATTGGGAATTTCAGTAATACTCGTTCACAAAGTCCACCTCCTGCTCATCAACAAGCTTCACCTATAATACCGGTAAGCAAAATGGCAAAAAAAGCACTACATCATTAAATTACATTTTTCTTTTTAAAAAGACAGAAATCACAATTATTCATTTTTAATTTTTTTTATTTCTATTTATTTTCCTACAATTTTCAAATAATCAATTTATAAAACTTTCAAAACTACTGAAAGAATTCATAAACAATTTAACAGTTAAATAGCCAAGGGGAGGGCATTGATTTCTGTGATCTGATCTGAAGAGTAGCAAGTTCAATTAACTTTTAATGGGTTATAATTCACTACATGTATTGTAGAGGTTTCGAATTTTTATTACCAGAAATTAAAAATGTTTTTAAAAGAAAACGATATACTGCACTTATTTCTGTCTGCAAAACTTTATCATCATTACTCTCCTACACAATGTAGTTTTAAAATTTAAAAGAAAAACAATTTTGTATTGTCAGTTTAATGTTTTATTTATTTTTACAAATTTTAGGGCGAAGGAACATTTTCATCAAGTTCTGCTGTTCGTGGTATATCACGAGATCATTTCATTATGTATCCGCAATATTTTAGTGGCCAAGAAGAGTTAGGAGCTAAAACTCCTTATATTCCAAGGTAATTTATTTTATTTTATTTATTCATTAAAAAAAAAGAATTTCATTGTTTTCTTTGTTTTTTTATCTCATTTTATTAGATCTCCTTTAATCCCAGGAACTACAGATCAAAAAGATATATCCAATGTTGATGAATTAATTGGTGCTAGTCCACCATTGGAATTACGTCGTCCTGGCAGGGGTCCTCGTACAATTGCTGTACCTCATAATTTACAGAGTCCACAAGATCGTGCTACAGGTAAATATAGTTGAACTTTTAGAATTAATATGAAATTCTAATTAAATGTTTTTTTTTTTCTAAATTTTGATTCTCCACAATTTGCTCAAGTTGATGTTCATGGAACACGAATACCACATCCATATTATCCAGAAGTTGGATCTCGTTACTTCGATACAATACGACAAGTACCAACTGAACCTCCTCCAGCACATCGTCCAACACATACTGTAATAGCACCATCAGCATCAAATTACGGTTCTCAATCGACAGCTATTGCTGCTGCTGGAGGACTACCACCAACTCTTACACAACACATCCATCCAAAAGTGATTGAAAGAGAACGTGAATATGAGAATAGCGAACTTGAACGTAACAGTGAAAGACAATCATTGCCAAGTAAATATTTTGATTGATTTTAAACTCAAAAAGAAGAATTAAATGAAAATAATTATATGGTCTTATTTGTGTAGGACATACAAGTATGCCAAGTCATGGCAGCCTTGTACCAGCAATGCCAACACCAACAGGACGTAATATTCAAGTAGCAACACCACCTCACGCAAGTCAAGTTCCATCTCAAACAGATTCATTAATATTGTTAATTCAACGTTACCCGGTTATGTGGCAGGGATTACTTGAATTAAAAATTTATCAAACATCTGTACAAATGCATTTCGTTTTTGGAAATCCGGATGTAGCAAGAGGTGCATTACCATTTAGTAGTGACGATAGCACACCAACATTACGAATTGAACAACGAATGCGACTTGAACAAACTCAGTTGGAAGGACTTGCTAAGAAAATGCAGGTACACTACTTAAAATCTTTCTTTTGGCTATTTTGCGTACCTAACTCGGTAATGTTTTTCTTTTCTATTCTTTAAGTATGAGAATGAACATTGTATTCTATTAGCTTTACCATGTGGACGTGATCATACCGATGTTTTACAGCAATCACATAGTTTACAGACTGATTTGATACCTTATTTACAACACAAAATGGCAGCTGGTATTGTTAACATCCTAGTACCAGGTAGTGAACAGGCAGCATATGTTGTACATATATTTCCATCATGTGATTTTGTTAATGAGAATTTAGAACATGTTGCGCCAGAATTAAAACATCGTGTGGCTGAAATTACTGCACATTTGTTAATAGTGATAGCGACTGTATAGCCCGGTATTCCACCACCACAGTTATCATTATGAAAAAGGAAATTTGAGAGTAATTAAAAAAGATGTTATAATTTTTGTTGGTTTTCTTTTTTGGAAGATTGAGGCATTAAAAAATGCACTAAAAATCGATGTTAGTGTTCTAGTAAAGAAAAAAAGCAAAAAAAAATATAAAATGGCAAAGACAAATTATTTAAATTGACTATTTCAAAAATATAAATCTACGACGATGATTACGATAATAATTAAAAGAATTAAATTATATGACGATGATGATATTCAATGTTTTAAAGAACATTTACAATAATGAAACATAAAATAATTCTGATAATAATGATGATTATGAATAATCGCGATGTATAATGACAAAATAATATAAATCTAATTATTATGTAATTATTATTATTTTTAATACATAAAAACCTAATAACAATTGTATAAAATTCAAAGAAAAAACAGAATGATATCATTAAATAGGTAATTATGTATGTATATAAAAAGTTCAAGAAATTTTCAAACAATAAAAAGAGAAGTAAACAAAATAAAAAACTGTAAGAAAAATAAAATTACATTATTGGATTTAAAATAAATCGAATAAAATATTTAATAATTATCTGTATGATGTAATACATACATATCTTTTTAAACAAAATTGTAAGTAAATTTTAAAATAATTAGAAAATGGTTTGGTTAAAAGAAGTTCTGGTTTTTGTTTTATAGGTATTCTGCTGTTTCTCATTCTTGAATACAATTTGAATAATAAATTGAATATTAAAATTTTGAAATTTTTCATTTTTCAACTATTTAATTTTAATTCAATTAAAAATGGTTATCGTTTAAATGGATTGAATTAAAATTAAAAAAATTATTTCAAATTAAAATGAAAAACTTTCAATGCGTACAACTAAAAGAAATTATATCTTGAAATTTTTTTAGCTAAATATGTATGTATGTATGTACCTACACATACTTATGTACATAAATTGGAAATCTTAATTTTATTTAAATATTTTTTTTATTATCACTTAAAAAATTATTAAATCATTTCTGTAATAAAAAATAAAAATTTAAGATGTAAAAATATATGTTAAAGTATAAAAAAATTACAAAAAAAAAAAATTAATATCTATATGTACATGTAAAATTAAATAAAAATTATAAAAATACAATAAAATGTGTAATGTGTAAACTGTAAAGTACCTACATAGAAATAAAATGATGATGATGATGATGATGATGGTGGGATAAAATTATTATTATTACTATAAATAAAAATTTTGAAAATACAATTAAATAAATAAAATGTGTAATGTGTAATTGTAAACTGTAAAGTACATAGTTATATAATGATGATGGTAAGATAAAAAGTAAAAAAAAGGAGGAGAATAAGTTGAAAAAAACTAAGAAGTACAAAAAATAAAAAGAAACAATTTTTTTTGAATAGGACGAAGAATAGAATTTATTTAAATTAATTACAATTATTATTTTTTTTAGTAACCAAAATTACATGAGATGAAAACAAAAAAAGTTTCTTTGTGAATTAAAAGAAATAAATATACATATTGTATTGTACACACATATACACACAAAACATACGGATGATATACATACCAAAAAAAAAAAAAATTAAAAATAGAATTTATTCTTTTATTTTTTTTTTTTCTTTTAACACACGTTTTTCTGAAAATATAAAAAGTGAAAAAAGAAAAAAATTCAAAAGAAAATGAAAAATATAATGAAATAATAAAATTAAATAAATGTTGATTATATGTATTAATGTAAAAAAAAAAAAAAATGAAAAAAAAAAATACGAATTTAAAAAAGAATAATAAATGTCTCTATTGATGTATGTATGAAAAATATAAAAGCAAAATAAAATTTAATTAGTTGTTGTTTTAATTTTTCACTCAGTAAATGTTCAGATCACACAGTCCTTACACAAAATTTGATTGTGATCTATTGTTGTAAATTTAAATTATTGAAATGATTAGAAAAATGTAAATTCAGCTGTTAGCCAAGATTTCATTTACGTACTTCGTAGATCTAAATTTATTTATTTATTTTTTTAACTTTTTAATGATATTGCTAACCTTTAGTGGAGTTGCGATTAATCCTAGAGGAATCTAAAAAATGAAAAAAAGAGATTTGTTTTGAATCTTATTTCAAACATTTGCTCAGAATTGAATTATTGACAATGCAGTTTATAAATTATGCATGCTTGCTTAAAAATTTAATTAGAACTTATTTGCAACTCAATGTTTATACAAACTGGACAAAAGAATTTTTAGTTTTAATCATCATCCAATCAAGAAATTCGTAAGTATACCAATTGCATCTTTTTCCAGGAGAAGAAAAATAAGACAAAAATGTTTTTAAAATATAATTCATTTTATATTTTTTTACTTTCATTTTTCCTTTAATATTTTCTAAACTCTTCACATTTATATAATAATATATATATGTATGTATATAAAAATTAAGAAATAAAAATAAAATAGAAAATAAAAATATGTAACAACAAAAAAATTGCATTACCTAATTACATTATTACATTTTTTTAATTAATTAATTATTATTTCCATATATAATGCAGTTGAGATATTTTATACATTCTTTTTTTTTTAAATTTTTTATTTTGTTTTATCTATAAATTTTCCTGTTGTAATTCAAAATTATATATAGCGATAATTCAAAGATATACATATTAATAATATAATTTTATATTTATATAAATATTAATATTTCTCTGTTTATATTAATAAGTTTAATTTAATAATTTGAAATAATCTCTATTACAGTAAAAATAATTCATTTAACTATGAAGTATAAGATATAAAGAATTAATGCCTTTATTTGCTTGAAAGAAAAAAAAAAAAATGAAAAATAGAAAGCTTTTATTCCCAATATAACAAAAAATAAAGTACAGATAGAATTGAAAAAAAAAGAAAACACTTTTTACAATATTTTGTCTTCTATAAATTAAACAACAACAACGACAACAAAAAACAGAACAAGAAAGAACAAAATCCTATATTTATTGTTCAACAACTGTTATTTCTAAAGGCGGTATAAATCTCCAAACATGTTGAATTTCATGAAAACTTGTACTCGTGTCTGAAGAGAATGCATATAAATTATAAGCTACTGGAGGAGGGGGAGGAGGGGTTGCTCTTGTTGTCATCATTGTTCCTATCACCGGATTACTTAATACTGAATTCATATTCGAATTTGATAATGTCGATGATCCTGATGATGTTGCCATCGATCTACATTGAATATTTGCTTTAAAACGTCCTGGTGTAAAAAATATTACAGAACATTCATGATGAATTTTTTCGTCTTTTTGTAAATATGGAATTAATTTTCTATAAAAAAAAAATATGTATTTTGTAAAAATTTTTAATTTTCAAAAAATTTTTTATATAAAAAAAAATTCCTTACTGATTTGGACCAGACATTGTAACACGAGTCTCTAAATGATAGTTATGAACACCATTCTGATAATCTTGATAAAATTGTATTGTCAATATTAAATGACGTAATGGGCCTTGCGATAAATTACAAATACTAATATTTAATGATACACATTGACCAGCGATACATGTGATTTCTGATTGTGGCTGAACGAGAGTATTGTCATAAGTTATAGCTAAGAATAATAAATTTAATTATCATTAGAAAAAATTTCAAAAAATTTCTAAATTTTCAATTGTACACTTACTCCATTGTAAAGGAGCTATTGTAATTACGTCCATCATAGCTGGTGATAAACAAATGCCTTTTAACGATGCTATACCATTTGTCTCTGTACCAGTTAATGTCCAATTTAGTTTTACTCTTTCAGCAATATGCTCTGAGCAAGTTTTTTCACAAATTTCATTAAATGATTGTTTACTAAACATTTCGTCTATAAATAAAAAAAAAAAACCAAAATTTGGTTATAAATACAATAAAACAATTTTTTGCTTAAATTACCTCGATTTAATTTATCATCATTTTCTGTATCCAATTTTGTGTCATCCCTTAAATAGTATAATTTTTCTAGTGAACATCTATCAACAGGAATTGGTACACGACAATTTTCTTTAGCTTCGATGAGTATACTTTTATTTTGAGTGTAATTAAAGGACATTTCCTGTGCAGTTAAATTTGTAACATCAAGCACCAAGTAAAATTGAGAAGGACTACAATAAAATAAAAAATAAAAATATGGAAAATTTAGTATTAACAATTGAGAAGAAGTGAAATTTAAATAAATAAATGTTACATTTCAGCAGGTAATACATCCCAACTTGTTATTTGAGCGCTAGGTAACATTTCTAAATTAAATGAGATTGCACATTGCCTACAGTAACCATCTTGCATTGCATTACCACCAGAGTATTTTAATCGTAACTGAGCTTCAATTTGTCGTATAGAATCTACTCCACTACCAGCATTAAAGCCAGATGGTGAAGCAAAACTTAGTGTTGTTAAAGAAGATTGTCCACCACCGACTCCTCCACCACCAGAATGCGATGAACGAAAGCTAGATGTTAGTTCACTCCGCCTAGAATGATGATGTTGATGATGTGTTGGTGAACTAACACGACTTGGTAAACTAGCATGTCCAGATGAAAGCATTGATGAATAATTTAAACTTTGTGGACCACCACCACTATCATTATGAATACCACTACCTCCTCCACCACTAGATGATGAACCAGGAGCAAATACGACTGGATTATTAATAGCTAAAAAGTCTGCTTCACCGAAAATTTTAATAATAAAATCGATTTCGGTATCTGGAGCAATTGGTAGTTTTGATTCGATTTCTTTTTGATTAACATGAAAAATTCTTTGTTGTAAATCATTATCTATATTCGATTGCATTGTGACTTCTAAATGATCGATACTAATATTGCTTTCATTTTTCAATGTAACCACACATTCAGCACTTTCCCCATTATACAGTGTTAGACTAGCAGATGTGATCACATTTTCAGAGTTTGCCAATGAACTGAATGTTGCCGTTTGAGGCAATGAAGTTTTTGCTGATAATCGTGGTAATGCTGGAATAACATCTATTAAATAATTTGACGGAAATGATCTTCCTCTCATATGTTTAAGACGACAATTTGATTTAACGCCTAATGTATGCGTACTATATCCTAAAATTTCTAATTGACCAGTTTCAATCGGTGTCCCATGTAGGGTAACTAAAGTTGGTGCTAACGGCTGTAACACAACAGTCTGTGGTAAAGCTTCAAAAACTATTCCATTAGTTAATAAACGCATATCACTAACAGTCAACTCAAATGGCAATGTATTTTTTAATTTCAATGTTATTTCAGATAAATCATGTTGAATCCATTGAAAAGCTAAAATTGAGAATGAAAAAATAAAGCCATTTTAATAAGCCAATTGTAATTAAATATCTATAATTACCAATTTTATTTTCTTTTTTCTTATTTACTCGACGATCAATTGAACTAATATGTATTGGTGTAAACAAAAACGGTCCGCTATCTTCTTTTATAATCTTTATTCGATGTGGTCTTAAATGTGACGGTAAATCTTTGATTTGCATTTGTATACAATACGGTATATCAGTTAAATTTGCTGGAGGTATAACTGTCCCATTTTCAAGAACCAAAGGAACCGGAGATCCTTCACATTGAGCACTTAAATTCTAATAATAAAATATTTTAGATTTTTTCTTTCATTTAAGAAATTTCTATTTAAACTCTGCGTACATACTTGCAATTGTAAAGCCATTTCGCGTTGTTCATTCGGTGACATATGTTCCCATTGTGTTTGCAATAAGAACGTCATATGTCGTGTGGCTAATGCTGAATGTCCTAATCTTCGTGCAGCTGTTATTAGCTGCTGCAGTAAATCAATTTGTAACATTGGCCAACCAGCTGCATTTTCTAGAACTTCTAAAGGATCTAAGGATAACATATAACCTGGAAAACTGTCTAGCATAAGTCGATAACTTTGAAACCAATCAGGTGCTGGATTTCCTTTAACTACATGCTTCCATGCAGCTAAACGCTGACAAAATGCTGCTTTACGTCTGTATCCGATCTTTTGGTATAAATCAGTTAATACTTCAAATCGTTTTACACGCTCTTGATCAGTCATATTTAAATTTATGTACAAGACATTCTGTAAGAACATAGCCACGTCTAGATTTTTATTTTGTTCGATACAAATACGTGCCGCTTTCAATGTAGCCTCAGTTTCAACAATGGCCGCATGACGATATTTACTGTAATTTATAATCGCCTTTCTGTATTGATTAACAATTTCTTCTGGCGTTAGAATGTTTGCTGGTAGATCATTTTTTTGATTTGCTGCTACAGCTGATAATGTTGATGACGATGATGATGAACCAGAAGATGCTGATGCTGTTGTGAGAATCGAAGACACTGAAGACGTTGAAGATGAATTCGAACCACCAGATACAGAACCATCAATTGAATTTTGATGCTCAATTATTGGAGTTGTCTTTTTATTTGTTAAATCACTAGACCTACGCTTATCAGCCACAGTAATTTGTTGTAATTTTTGTGGTGACATACCATCTTGTAAGCTAGCATTACGATGTTGAAATGATGGCAATAATTCTGCTTGGCGTAAATGTGGATACAATAGAATTGTTGATGCTGCACATAAACCTTCATCAGCTGCACCTAACCACAATGAATCACTTATGGCACGTAATGTTTCACTAGCAGCATGAAATAAATTTAATGATTCAGCAACTAAACCTGCTTGTAGTGTTAAATCACCTAAATTTTTTGTCACCCTTCCTATGCAACGTTTTTTATTATTACGTGACTCTAAATCTAAGCCAACAAAATCTTTTTTCTCAAATGGAGCTAATAACAATGAAACTCTATCGACTTTCTCCCTTGACCGTTCTAGTCGTTTTGATTCCAATATCCAAAATAATGAACATATGAAATCAGTTATATGGCCATCTAAATCAGTACATGCATCGTTTTCTGGATAAAAGAATGCAGTACTTTTAAAATTTGTTGGAGGCGTAAATTCATCTTCTAATCGTCGTAATGGATGATTTATTGATTTTATTTTAATGTTAGTTGTTTTCATAATATCAGAATTATCAATATCAGAATTATTTATGCTATTTGTTATGATATTCGTGTCATTTTTTAGATTTGTTGCTGTTGCTGTATTTGATGATGGTCCAAATAATATCGATCGTGAATCATATAATGTACTTATATATTTAACTTTTAATGATTCATGTAAACGGCATAATTCATTTAGTTCAGTTTGTGTATCAAATTTACCAATTGTAATTAAACCTAATAAACGACGATGTGTTTGAAAATCACCCCAATCATTATTTTCAGCTGGATGATCATGTATATAACGTACCCATATATCACGTGATAAGCCAGCTGAATCTAAAATAAAATAAAAAAAAAATAATAAAAAAATACGTATTAGTTGATATTAGCAAAATTTAAAAAAAATGTATGTACATATGTGAAAATGACAAACCTGTTATTTTAACATTATTAACTTTTTGCACACGTTCAAAAATTTTTTGTAATGATCTTGGCTTTGATGATCCAATACCACGTACAAGTACTAATAAGCATCCATGATGATGGGCTTGTTGTTCATAATCCGGATGAGACATTATGGGCTCACCGGATCCATGTGATAGCATATAACTAACCGAAGATCTCATTTACCATTTATATATGTATTATACTCATGAATTGTTTTAACATTGAGTTCCAGTTTTTTGTTATTAAATATTAATATCTATTTCCCTTCTTAATATTTTTACTGTAGTATTTTGTAAGAACAATAATTATGAAGTATTTTTAAAAAGAAAGCACCTGTCTTAGAATATTTTATTTATTTTTATTTTTAATTTAATTTAGAAAATTATTTTAAGTAAAATAAAAATTTAGTCTTTTCCTTTTAAACAAAATAAATTTTAAAGTTGTGACGTATGACGTATCTAATATTATTTAAAAATAAAAAATTTATAAACGCCCCTTTATAAACACTTTTGTTATTCTTTAAACATTCCTTTCTTTTTATTATTTGAATTATATAAATTTATATTCATTTGAAATTTAGAATTTTGTTTTTTTTTACAATATTAAAGTTTAAGAAAAATCAATTTTTTTTGTTTCTTTAATCTTTGTAATGAAAAAGTTTTCAGTATCAATTTTTTATTCAATTTTGATTTGACAATTTCTCTTAATTATAAAAATTATGTATGATGACATTTGTTTGTCAATTTGTCATATGTGTGCATAGTGTGTTGTGTATATAATATATCATCAAGTAATATGTAAGTTAATGTTATGTATAAAAATGAGATGAATACGATGCAAAGTACGAGGTACAACAACAATAGTTAAAAAATGACAACTAAGTGCATACACTGTGGCATACACAATTATGCAGAAAATTATTGTGATTGAAGTTGACAATTGGAAGAATAAATCGAAGATTAGATGAACTAATTGGAACAAAATATTTCAAAAAATGTATTAGATTAAAAGGTAGAAAAATTTTTAAAAAATTTCAAAATTGGTTAATTTGGTCTTAGTTTTTTTTTTCAGTGTTGTGAATGTCAGTTAAATTTAATTTGTCTTATCTTAATATCTTATGTAGGAATGTAGGTCTTCAGTCTTGTCCACAAAGTCTAATTAAAAGAAACTTTTTGAACCTTAATAAATAAGTCATAATAAAAAAAACAAATTAGACGATAAACAAGAAGAAATTTAAAATGTTGTTGAAATCGTAGTAATGTATGGACCATGATATCACCTGTGAATGGAGCCTAAGTCAGTTGAATTAACGCATTAATTTAAACGCATCATAATGGATACATAATAAGAAACACGTGTAATATTAGGGTGGTAAAAGTGGTGGCAATAATAAATTTCAAGGAATTACATATATTTGTAAATTTATGTATTGCGTACGTATTATATATACGTACACATACATATAGTTCACTCACACGTGCTTTAAAGCATATACAATTAGATATACATACATTATTGTATATAAATGTGTACATATGACTTATGCGTGATATATGTATGTATGAATGTGTGTATTTTTTTTTAGTCATGAGCATATGTGCATATACATATGTATATATATGTAGATTTGTGTATATTTTGTATACATACATTTGTATGAAATAAACAAAATTTTTATTTTGTTAAAAATTTACGAAACTAATTTTATAACAAAATATTGAAAATATTGTTCATGATACGATTTTAAGTAGGCTTATTTTCGTATTAATAAATGATGTATGTGGACTTTGTATACTGTATACGTGTAGCTGATGGACAATAAAATAATATGCTTGGGCTTGCATAATGCATACGGGAACGGGATACGGGCCATACGATACGTAATAAAAGCGTGACCGCGCTACATGATACGTATATATTTTTATTTATAATATATACATTATACGTACACTTACACAGTCCATACACACATTCATGGTCATTATATATATGCCCATTAAATATATTTTATATACCTACATACATATGTATATATGTACGTTTATAGGCCTGCCTAGGTCATTATTCATTCAATTGAGATTTAAGGCTAGAAAAAATTTATGTCTTAGGGGTAAAAAAAACCAAGTTTCATTAATCAGCTGATTTAAGTCGCGTGTTGGAAATTAAAATTTTGGAATTACATTTTACATTGGATAGTATTGGAATTGAATATAAACTTTTCCGATCTTTCCAAAAATAAGTGAGGTTAGAAAGTTTTAATAAAATGTCAAAATAACTAAAAGAATACATTAAAACAAAACAGTAAATAAAAGGCTAATATAGAATAATTAAAAATTAAATGTGAGGTATTTTTATTTCAAATTAATGTGATTAAAATTTTAAATAATTAATATTTTTAATTTTTATGTATTAAGAGGATATAAAAATCTCGTATGGAAACGGAATGGTATCCTGGGGATATTTATTCTCCAGAAATAATAAAGAATAAAAAGTATGCAATAGTAGTATTAAATAGACAAATTAAAATTAATCCAGAAGTTGTAAGAGATCTTTGGCAAAATGGTAAAATATTTTAAAGTTAAAATTTTTTCTGGTATCTTTTTAAAAAGCAAGAGTACTCTATTTTTTTTTTTTTTCTTTAAGCTGAAATACGAATTACTGTGGATGGTGGTACTAATAGATGGTTATCTTTTCTACGAACATATTTTAGAGAAGAAATTTTAAAATCACCAGATATAATATCTGGTGATTTTGATTCAATTACAAATGAAACGTTAAATTATTTTCAGAATATTAAACAAATTCATACACCAGATCAAAGTGAAACAGATTTTACAAAAGCATTAAGAATACTTAAACCAATAATAGAAGAAAATCAAGTATGTAAATTGCATATAAAATTTGTATACTAATTTTATTCTTATTCGATATTCTATGTTTAATTTACAGATTGAAATCATAATCGTTATTTATGACATTTCTGGCCGTTTAGATCAATTCATGGCTAATATTAATACTCTATTTAAATTAAAACAACTATATACAGAAAATATAAAAATTTATTTAATTAATAAAAATTCATTAACATGGTTACTTAATCCTGGTTTACATTCCATTCAAATACCATTAGATTTATTTGAAAATAAAAGATGGTGTTCACTTGTACCTATTGGTGAAAAAGCAATTGTTCGCACAACAGGACTTAAATGGAATTTAGATAATCATGTACTTCAATTTGGTGGTATTGTAAGCACATCAAATACCTATTCTACACGACTTGTTATCATTGAAACTAGTAATTTTTTGTTATGGTCAATGGGTATATTTAATTGTACTGATGATGATGATGAATGACATATTTTTTTTATTGTAATAGACTTTATTGTATTTAATTTTGTTTAAGTAGTAGGCCATCCTCATAGATTTATCCTGTATAATACATTTTTTCTATTAAAATATAAATTACGTTTTTTCAATTTATTACCATACTACTTTGGAAGAGATGTTTTTGGAATAGGAAGCAAAGAGAATCCACCACCTTGAAAATTAGAAATTATTTAGAAATTATTACTATTATAAAATATACATATGTATGTATTTTACCTGTTGCAGTTCTCGGTTTATTCGTATAATTTGAACTGGAACTACCACTTGCCTTTGTGGGTTTTTTAGTTGTCCAACTTGTGTTGGCATTTGTCTTTTGTTTCTTTTTTGGACTTGATTTACGAACCTTTGTCGTTTTTCTTCTACGTACTGTGCCATTTCCTCGAAATCTTTTTGCGTTACTAGATGAAGCCCAACTTCGCTTTCTCTTATTTCCTTTTGAGCTAGTTAATGCTTGCTGAGAAAGAGCATCCCAATCGGTATTATCTTGAAAACTGTCAATGGCAGTCTTATTAATAATGTTTTCATTATTAACTAATGATGATAATGATGATGATGGTTTCGTCGCTTTAGAAGCAGCTATAGAATCTTCATAGTCTAATATTATACACAATTTTTGTGCAGCATAATTTTGTGTAATATTTAACATTTCTTGCCCGTATTTAATGAAATTTGCTTTGGTTACATGTGGTATAGCCAACATATCAAATTCAGTTTCTGGTAATTTTTCTGCCATCGATTTTAATGCTTGCATATTCATTATGCTTGCCATTGTTACATTCTTCTGTGTTGCTACATTTCTCACGAATTCTAATAATTCATTGTAACACTTTTCAGATAATTTTTTCAATTTCGAATTAGTTTTTGCATCAAATTGTATTGTTGGTTGTTTAGAAGTTGATCGAGTCGAAGATGATGATACACTATTATTATCACTATCACCGTTATCATCATTATTAAAACGTAATGGTGCTGGTCCTGATGATGATGATTTTCCTTGCTGAATGTAAAATGGAATTTTTTCACGGCTTTTCATTAATTGACTTATTTTTGGTCCCAATTTTAAATATGCTTGTGGGATATCTCTAGTAAATATAAGATCTTCTTGTAAATAACAATCGATTACTAATTTATGTAACAGTCTTAATACATCAGCTCTTGCCCATGATTTTAAATAACCAAAATATGATGTTTTATCATGACCATTTTCCATAACTTTTCTGATTTGTGATCCTTTTAAAACATCAACTAAAAAAAATAAATGTAAAATTTTATTATTTATATTTATAAAGTTTTTAAAATTACCTAAATGTAATAACGTAAATCTATTTGTTCCGCCACATAAATCACGTACTGCTCTTCCAATCATTTGACAATGTTCTAAAACATCAATGTCCTAAAAATATACATTTAAAAAAAAAAAAAAAAAACTAATTTAAAATTTAAATTTATTTCAAATAAAAACCTTGTATTGATCTCTTTGTAAACAATTATCACAGGCCGTTTCTCGATTTATTAAACATTGTTCACTAGTAAAATGTTCAGCAAAATATTCTAATTGTTGTGCTCGTCTACAATCAGTTACATTTTCACAATATCCAACCATACGATACAGATTATTAAAATGAATTTGTTTTATTTCGTAATTTATTGATTTTTCACCTATTACAAATAAATAAAAAATTGATTTTATTACTATGACAAGATTCAACCAAAAATTATTAGAAAACAAGTTTACCATCAATTATTTTTTTAAAACGTAACATATCTGAATAGTTATAATATAATATACAGTGTGCAATATCTCCATCGCGTCCAGCACGTCCTGATTCTTGATAATAACCTTCTATTGATTTTGGTAATGAATAATGTATCACAAATCGTACATCTGGTTTATCAATACCCATACCAAATGCAATTGTTGCACATATCACTTTAAATTTATTCATTAACCAATCTTTTTGTGTTGATTCACGTAATATATCTGTTAAACCAGCATGGTAACTAGCTGATTTGATACCAACTGAACAAAGTTTTTGTGAAACTTGATCACATTCTTTACGTGATAGACAATAAACAATTCCACTGGACTTAGAAAATTTTGTTTTGATTAATTGTTCAATTTCATTTATAGTACTATTTCCTTTTTTTGGTAAAACCATATATTTAAGATTGGCACGATTAAAGCTTGATAAAAACCATTTACAATGTGTTAAATTTAATTGTTTTAAAATATCTACACGTACACGTGGTGTTGCTGTAGCTGTTAATACCATCATTGGTACCTAAAAAAAATTAGAAATTATTAATGTTCGTATTTATTTGTAGAATTCATATGTACATACTTTTGGAAATCTTGATCGTAATACACTAAGTTTTTTATAATCTGGCCTAAAATCATGACCCCATTGTGATACACAATGTGCTTCATCAATTACAAATCTACTAATATAATTTTTTGCATATAAACTATCTAGCAAATCCTGAAATATATAATAAAAAAAATTAATAAAATGAAAGAAATTCTAGAAATTCAAGAGTTTACTTGAAATTTTGGTGAACTCGAAATTTTTTCTGGAGTTACATAAAGTAATTTAATTTTTGGCGGAGTACATTCTAAATCGACATAAATGCCTCTTATGTAATCCTTATTTTGTTCACCAGATAAATGTTGTGCATAAATCTATATTAATTAAATGTTAGTTTTTTTTTTAAAGAAAAAAATAAAAACAAGATAAATGCCATACATACATCGAGTGATGACAATTTATTAACTTGATCTATTATCAATGATTTTAGTGGACTTATAACAATTGTAACACCTTCTGATAATACAGCTGGAAGTTGGTAACATAACGATTTACCACCGCCAGTAGGCATCAAAATAAAACAATCGTGTCCTAAAAGGGCTGCATTTATTGCTTGTAATTGATTTGGTCGAAATGTTTTTAAACCAAAAAAATAACTAAAAGCTTCCTTAAGTCGATCAGAATGAGGAAATTTGAAACCATTGAATTCATTTGAATTTCCATCGTTACGAACATGTGAATGAAATCGTGTTGTGGTAAGCGGTGATGGTGCTTGATTTACAATTGATGAAACATTTTTAGATGTTGATGGTAATGATTGGATTGCATCTAATGATGATTTGGAAATTGATTGATTCATACGATCGTTTTGTCTCATTTTTTGTTGTAAATCCCACACTGTTGAAAATTCTGCGCTTGATGATGAGGATGTTCCTTTAATAGGATCTTCCGTAAAATCTTCTATGTTGTATATTTGCCAACCGTCATTATCTAATGGAATTTGTGTATCAGTATCATCAATTAATTGACTTAAACTAGTTTCACATTGCGAATTTCTGTTGTTTTGTTCTGTTTCTGATGGAAATGTTACACGAGGTTGAATTGAAGTTGAGGTGAAATTATTCTTGAATTTTTCTTGTTTATGATGGAGGGCTTCAATAGTACCATAATTCAATTGATTAAAATTTGATTTACGTCCTTTCATAATCATTTCTTCTTCATTAACATCATTTAAAATGTCTTCAATATCAGAATCATTTGAATTATTTTCATTATTTTGATTGTAATCAAATTTCGTTGATGTAAATGAAGTAGGACGGGATGGTGTTAAAACTACAGATTTAATTGTTTTCAATGATGGACTTTCAGATTTTTTTAATACGTCTTGTATATTTTTTAAAGATTGAAATCCAACATGATTTTGTGTATCGCCTTTCGACGTTGTATTGCTATTTAAAATTTGAGGCTCGTCAAATTTTTCAATATTATTATTTCGATTACCTGTTTTATCATTTGTTTCTATTAAATTCTCTTTATTCGGTCCACTACTAAATGACATCATATACTGTAATTCGATATCATCAATCTTATTAGAAACTGATGATTTTTGTAACATATTTTGTTGTTCTTTCATAATCTCTTCTTCTTCATCTTCATATGAATTAAAATCTATTTCATTTGTTACCATTTGTTTACGATTCTCTTTTTCATTTGCTTTTTTTAATGCTGTATCAGTAAGTTTAATTTTTGCTTTAATTTTTTGTTTAATACGTTTAAGTTTTAGAAATGTATTTAAATTGAAACCATTTAATAGTTTTAAAAAATCTAAAGGAATTTGATCAGTAATAGAACAATATTTTTCTAATACTTCTGAATAAGTTGTCTTAAAAAATGTTAAATTTGCTTTTAAAATTGTTGCATTATCCTAAAACAAAAAAAAAAAAAAAGAATGTCTGAAAATTTCTGTGTATGCATGAGAAAATAGTGTTTTATTTATAACTTCTAGCACTTCACTTACCTGTTCTCTTGAATTAAATTCAGTAGATTGTAACAATTCATCAACGTACTCATCAATTTTCTCATCAAATTTTATTGATACAGAGAAAGATTGATTTGTAGCATTTGAAGAATTTTCAGTCAAATCTACTGAATTACATTGTTGATCATTTTTACTTATTGTCTCATATTTTTCATTTTTTATAAAATTCGAAAATTTCGAAATTATCTCTGTGTAACTGGTATCTATTTTATTATCTAAATTCTTATCTTCTTTTTCAATACTTATTTGTTGATATTTTGATTTTAATTCATTTTCTGTGTTATCATCAAATAAAATTTCTGATTGTGAAATATCAATTTTTGATAAATTTAATTCAGAACTACAATTGATAAGTGAACTTTCTGATTTATTATGAATTTCTTTTTTGTCTCGTTCATCTGAATTATTTTGAAGTAAATTAAATTTAGATGAATTTTCTTCAATTTTATTATCCTTTTTTTCTTCATTTTTTAGATTATTTGTTCGTTTATTTTCTTCAACAATATTTTTAAATAATGACGATTTGGAACTTTCAATTTTTTCATTTTCATTTGAAGAAATGATACTTAACTTAATTGGGCTACATTTTAATTTTAATAAATTTTCTTTTAATTTACTTTCAGCTAATTTATATTCTTGATTATTTTTAATGATATCATTGATTGAATCAAAATTATATTTTTTTGCAAAATTCTCTTTTGATGTTATAGAATTCTGTGGATTTTTTATTATATCATCATTATCATTATCAGATAATGATGAAGAATCATCAATCGAAGTTTTAATAGGTTGTGTTCTTGATGGAGATCTCAATAAAAATGGTTTTGTTTTTTGTGTTGATATTGATGGTTGAAAATCATCATCATCATCTGATGATTCCAAACAAATTATTGAAGGTTTCTACAATCAATTAGCAAAAAAAAAAAATATATACTATATAGGTATATAAATAAATAAATAAAATAGAAATGAGACGTTATTTGTCACTAAATATATCTACCCTTCTTACTGGCCTTTTTGTTGAAGTGATTGGTGAAGATGATGTAGATCTATCTTCTAAAATTGAAAATGACGAAAAAAAAAATACAGATAAGTACATGGAATAAAAAAAAATTTGGGAAGATTTGTGTACCTTCTTGTTGACTTGTTTTTGTTACATTTTCTTTTTCTTTGCTGTCATTAGTACTTCTTCTAAATAAAACAAGAATTTTAATAAACATAATTCAATTAATTTAAAAAAACAACTGTGCGAAAGAGGAAAAATTTTTTTTCAAATATTTTCACTTACTTTGCAGCGCGATTCAGAAAAGACTTCATCGATGTTTGCATGTTGCTGTAGTTTTTAATTGATTTTTCAAATTTTATTTATATTTACGTACGAACAAGAAGCTTATGTTATGATATGACTTGCACTGTGCAGCATTGATATGGTATTTTAGTTGTTTGTATAATGTATAGTCGTGCAGTCTCTGTGGTGTTAATAATAATACTATGGTGGGTGACATAAATGCATATGCGTACATATGAAATTGGTGTAAAAATTTTTGGTTTTTTGTTTTTTTTTTTTCAAACAAATAAGAAATTTTCGCTATTAAATTCAAATTACTTATTAAAAATGAGTGATAAAATATTAAAATAAACAACAACACTACATGACTACAGTCAGGTAAACCGATATTGTGGCGCTAAAAATTGAAAAAGTGCAATAAAATTGTATATAAAATTGAAGTAAAGATGACAGTTGAAATGTATGTGGTATGTGTGTGTGTATGCGTTGCATGTTTATTTTTAAACAGCTGATTATCTTTTTTTCTTTTTATTTTCCATTCTATAAAATGACAACTAAAATTGTGTAAAATTGTATGAACACTTCCATAGGAAAAATATGGAAAGAATCATTTTCCACTGGATTGAGAAAATTTGTTTTCATCGCATATCATCGTATTCATCGATAAAAATTTAAAGCCAATTTTCATATGGTAATACAAATATAATTAGTTTTTTTCATGTAGATAATACATTACAGCTGACTATAATATGTACGTCAAAAGTGTAGTGAAGTGAAGAAAAAAAAAAAGAAAATGGAGATTTGATTAGGAAAAAAAGATGTTGGAATGGTATCAATGTAAAAAGAAAAGTGATAGATTTTGTGTTTTTTATCAAATAAATGTATTTTGTTTATTATTAAAAATTGTGTAAAAATATGTCTGAACAAAATGTGCCACAACATTGGAAACATGAAACATGTGCAACCGGCAGTTCAGGGTCATCATCAATATCATCAACATCATCATCATCATCATCAGGAACGACAACGGCAGCAGCAACAACAACGACAGCAGGAGGAGGTGGTTGTAATTACTTTGCTAAATCAGATATTGTAACAGTACCACAATCATTATCAATAACAACAACAGCAGCAGCAGTAGCAGCAGTAACAACGATAATTAATAATAGAATCATAGATCCTACATCATCTACAACATCGTCATCATATTCGTTAACCTCAAATAGTGTTGTTGGTGTTGTTGGTCAATCATCATCAAATTTATCATCATCAGAAAATAATAATATGTTTAATCAACAACAACAACAACATCAAACACATCATCAACATCAGCTCCAGCATAATACAAACGTAGCACAATTACATCATCATCAGCAGCAGCAACAACAGCAACAGCAGCTTCAACCAAATCAGCACTTACAATCATCATCATTATCACCCTTAGAATTTCGTGTATCAAAAATTCAAAATTTTGCTAAATTAAGTGGTTTTGATACATTAAATCAACAAATACCTGAAGATGAAAAATTACGAAAAGTTCAACAAATTGTTGAATCTGGAATTAGGTAATTTTTTGTTTGCTTGTTTTTTTGATTTTTCTAATTTTTTGTTTACAATTTACATATATATGGTTTTACATTATGATTATTATTTAATTGTTCTGCATTTATTTTGTTTGTTCTCTAGTTATACATATGTATACTTTTATTTTGATTTCTAACTAAAGCAATGAGGAAGAGAAAGAGAGGATGGGGGCTAATCAATAATAGAATAAACTAAATGAAAGCGAAAGTGTATTCTGAAAATTAATGTACATTTATTTTCCTTCTTTTTTTCTAATTTCCATTTTTAAGAATTTTGAATAATTTTTTGTGCAATTTTGTAATAATTTATTAAGACATAAAAACAGAAACAAATTGAAAATATTGTATTAACATGCATAGATTAACATTAATCAGAGTTAGAGGGTGTTATTTTTTTATTTTATTTTAACATGTACAAGTGTAAATATGTTTAGATATGTATGTATGTTTTGATGTACATAAATACACCAGCAGAGCAGCACCACCAGCATATTATACATATCATATATGTATGTAGATGTATAGGTATAGTCCAAATAAAAATATATGATGGTATATACAACATATGTATGTAGATATGATGATATATGTATATTTACGTATATATACATATATGTAGTTTGGCATCAAACCATTTTAATGTACATAATAAATTTCTTCTGCGCAGTTCTATTTACTCTTTTTCAAAAAAAGGAGGAAAAAAAAAAACAAAATTTTCTTTAAGAATGAGAATTAGAAAAATGTTTAAAAAAAAACATTGATAGACTTAATTTATGATACATATAGTACCTACATTATTACATTCTTCTGTATTTCACATATAAATGTAGTACACATTGATGTACATATTTGTATATCTCGATTTCTCAAAATTATGTACATTTTCTTGTTTTTGTTCATGAATACATTATCTACACGTATATATGTACATGTATAAATCTTATTTGTTTACATTTTTTGATGTGAACATTTTTTTTTATTCAAAAATTACACGCTTAACATCGTAGGTGTTATATTGATGCTGCTGTTGCCTTTTTTTCTTCTAACTTTTTTTTGTATGACGTAGCTCATAAAGAAATTTTTCGTAAAATACGGAAACTTTAATTTTCTTTTGTTTTTTTTTTTTTTTTTTTTTACCATAAAATCATTTTGTATTTAATTTAAATTTCTAATAAACTTTAATCAATTTTATTTTTGGCCTGAATTTAAAGTGATAATAATTTATTCAATTAAGATAATTTTAATCAATCTAAAATTCACTTAAAAAAATAAAAATAATAAATGTACATATGTATGTATGTACTATAATGTATCATTCAATTTTAAATTTTTGCACACACGTGTGCAATTGTACATATTACATACATTATTACTAAACAATAAAGTATTCACTACAATTTGTAGTACAAGGTGTTCTATTTTATTTAAATACCTACCTAGTTTCTCCAAATGAAATTTCAAAATTCTTATGAATTTCATAATGTAATTTTATGTAATGTTTAATTTAAATATCACAATTACATACAATCAGAAATTAAATTTCTTTTTTATTCAAATTATTTTACTATTGGACCATCTATTTCAGACAAATGACGTAATATCAGAATTAAAAGAAGAATACAAAAAATATTAACAATAAGAACAGAATACATAATTTAGGGTAATCTGAAAAATTTTCATTATTTTATTATTTTGTATGGTTTTTCATAATGAGTTCGTTATTTTATCTCCTTAAAATGAAAATTCTTATTTGAAAAAAATGAATTCTATTTGTAAAAAAAAAATTTTTTTTTTTTGTAAAATAACGAATTCAATATGAAAAACCATTAATTTTCAATATTTTATCATCTTGACAATTTCTATCGATGTGCTTAGATTTTGTACGGAACACCCTTTCAAATAGAAATTTTTATTTATTTATGAATTTTTACACATTTATAAACATTATGTTTTGTATACAAATATTATTTTCATCTAAAATAACAAAACAATAAAAAAAGTGAAAAGTAAAAAAAAAAAATTTGGATACATTTAAAAAAAAAAGCTATATATATATACATATGTACATATATTATACTTACGTATGCATAGTACGTAAAAGTGTGCACATTTAAATGTATCTAGCTAATAAAAACAGAACAGGTTTTTTTTTTTACTTTGATTTGATTTTTTTTTCAAGGTCATCAATTATAATAATAATAACCGAAATATGAATTAAGGAATGAAATTTCTGTCTTGAATATATGTACATACATATGTAAGCAAGCGCAAGCGAGTGTCTCACATAACAATTGAAAATTAAGATATGTACATATGTGTGTATGTAACGTTCGTTTATGTATGATAACAAGAATTTTTTTTTTTTTTATTAAGACTTATCATTTGAAAAATGAGAAATGCATAGATTTGTTTTTTTTTTTTTTTTTCTAAATTTCGTTTTTGTTTTTTTCTAAAATTTATTTTTCGTATTTTTATTTTGTACGTTATATTTTGAATTTGATGATTATTATTAATTTCAATTTAATGACTTGACTGTTTTGAATATGAAACAATTATTAAACACTAATATGCAAACTTTATTGTTTAAATATTTTTATTAAAAAATAAAAAATAGAAAGAAAAAAAAATCAAAGATTATAGATAACATCATGAAATTAATATATAGAAAGTGAAAAAAATTATAAACAACAGAATAAGTCTGATACAATTATTTATTGCTAAGATTTTTATTATTATCATTCATGAGTTTAATTAATCAATAAAAAAATAATAAAACATTCCTATAAGTGATAAATATTCAAAGTTATTCATTTTCATTACATAAATGACATTGATTTAATTTAAATTCAAAAAACAAAAAAAAAAAATAATTTCAAAATAATTAATTTTACTATAATACATAGGGGGTATTTTAACCGTTTTTAATTTGTTTTTGCATTAAATGATTTTTTTTTTTTTAATATTTGTAATAATGAATAAATTTTATTTAAATCTTAAATATCAAAGAAAATAAGAATGAACAAAAATATATTACCTATTCATTTAAAATATATTCAAATATTTCAGACAAATCAAGATTTAATACGTCTGAAATATTTACACTTATAGTAGAAAAAATACTATTATCTGTAGAATTATTATTATCATGATAATTTTCTTGATATGATGATGTAGTAGATATTGAGCTTTCATCACTTAAATTAACTTCTGGCATACTTGGTAATTCTAACTGTAATATAAAAAATTACTTATTTTTTTAACTGAAAAAAAAGTCATAAAAATATATTTACATTCGTGTTAGAAATTTCTTGTTCATCTTCATAGAAGCTGCTTATTGTTGATGTATCTGAATCGAATTCAGAATCTAATTCAGAAAAATCAAACATATTATTTGATTCAATTGAATTGTTATAATCATCTATTTGAAATACTTGTGCTCTATATGAGGTAGAGTAAGAATGAATAAAACTATCTCTAAAATTATGGTAACACATATTAAAATTGTGTAACGTATGAAAAATTAAATTAAAAAAAAAAACAAAATATGAATACGATATCTCCTCTTTTTCGTGTTCTCTAAAAATGATGTTTTAATAATGATTTACAAATGATTTGCACAATAATTTGTTTTTATTTTATTTATGAAAATTATATACTATTCTTACCTACTTTGTTTTTCAAATTAAAAATTTAGTTTATTTTTTCGCAGTTAAAATCTTAATGAATTTTTAGATTTCAAAAATTCTCTATGTTGAAATTTTTGTAAATAATAAATTTTTTTGCTTTTTTATATTTCGGATTACTTTAGTGATCATGCAAAACAGCAAATTTTACAAATATTGGATAAAATATCTTTACTTAAGCCTTCAGAGAGATTACTATTGTACCTGCGTATGCCTGGTGGTACTCCAGAGACTGGTAATTTTTATTTACATTATTTTATAGCTTTAAAAAAATAATTAGAAATCAATATATGTATGTATATATGTTCATGTACATTTTGTAGATCCACTCAGGCAACCACAAAATCCATTAGGAACACGTTCAGAAATAAATCATACAATAAATTGGGTCCGATCACATTTAGAACATGATCCAAAAGTTTCAATTCCAAAACAAGATGTATACAACGATTATATGTATGTAATATAAAATTCAAATAATATATGTATGTGTTTTTGTATTGATTGTATTTAAAATTTATTATTTATTTTTATAGAGCATATTGTGATCGGGTTGATATAAAACCATTATCAACAGCCGATTTTGGTAAAGTTATGAAACAAGTCTTTCCTGAAATACGTCCAAGACGTTTAGGTACACGCGGCCATTCAAGATATTGTTATGCAGCAATGCGTAAAGCGACAAAATTGGATCCACCAAAATTACCAGATATTGGTTTAAATGCTAATATGGCTGATTTTAATGGTGTTATGGATGAAGATTCATGGAAAATAATTAAAATGTGGGCAGAAGGTTTATTAAATTCAACTTTTGATACGTTAAAAGATTTAGCAGGTCATATAACTAAACATCACTTAAATACTCCAGCTAGTAATAGTTCGAGACTGCTTTTACAAAAGAAATTATTACAAAGGGAAACTAAAGAGAAACGTAAATTTACGGTAATTTAATTTTATATTTAGAAAAATTATTCAAAATAAACAAATATTTTTATATTTTATTATTTTAATTAGGACAATGGTACATTAAAGAAACGGAGAAAGAAGAAAAGGCGAAGTTCATCATCATCAGAATCTGTTCAACAGCAACAGCAACAACATGGTATAAGTGCTGATGGAACTTTAATAACAGTAAAATCAGAAAATGAAGGAAAAGATAATATTATGCAGCAGCCGCACTCAACTCAACAAGTACAACAACCTCAAAGATCGGCATTGTCACAGCAACAACAGCAACAGATGATGCCGATGAATTTAGTTACAGATCCAGATAACAATAATACGAGGAAAATTCAAGGTACAAATTTAGGCTGTGATAATAACCTAGTCGTTGGTTGTACAACAACCAAAAATTCGATTGCACAAAATATGACAGCTGTTTGTGCAATTCCACTAAATAATAAAGATTCTTCGAAGTTAGATACAACAATGTCACAAAATTTATCAAAAGTTCATCAATCTAGTGGTGTTGTTATTAAGGAAGAATTACCAGATGATTATAATAATTTGAGTGTTTTATGTAAAAAGGTACGTCAAGCTCATCAAGCTAAAGGCATTTGGAATTCTCAAATTGGTGGGACATCAATGGAATCACGGCCATTATTGCCAGGAATGGTATCTGAACAACAGCAAACAATACTTCAAAGCTTTTCAAATTTACCACCAAATACCGTAAATATGATGGGACCACCAGCACAAATTGATATGAATCAAGAATTTGGAAATTCAGGATTAAAACGTAGTATTTTGAATAGCGGTAATAAAAGCTCTTCATCAATGCCTTCAAGTATAGTACTACGAGCCAAAAAACTTCGTTACCTGCAAGCTAAAAATGAGAGTATGCAAGAAGATGATGGTACTGATAAAGATGTTTTACCAGATAATCTTGGTATACCCAGAGAGCGTGTGATTAGCATTTGCAATATGGATAGGCATGAACTTGATGATTATTTAAATGGTGAAGATAATTCTCAGGATCAGGAAGCTGAATTATTACAATATTTTCAACCAAAGGATAATGAAAATGTTCATAATAAACAGAATGAGAATTCTTTGAAAGGTCCTACTGGTGTACCTGATCCTACAGGAAGTGGATTTCCGATGCTAGATAATTATCAGCTCGAAAACAATTCTAAAAATGATAAAAAATCAATAGCTCGAAAAGAACAGGATGACATTACTCAATTAAGATATTATTTACATCAAAATTTACAGAGTAATAAAGATGGAGCAGATGGGCAGCATATAAACAAAACATTAGATTCATCAAATTCATATTCTGCAATGTATCTTAGTGGTTCGGCGTCAGCTTCATTAGCGATGATGTCACAAAGACATCTTACAGGTGTTGGAGAGGACGGTACTGGTAATTTACGTTGCTGTAATCCGAATGAAAATCCGACAATGCTAACAAATAATTCTGCATTGCGAGGTCCAAGACGTAAGATAAATCTCAATGCTCGTTCATGTGTTCCAAATAGTCCAAATACAAGACGTAAAAATTTCAGTTTTGTTCCCATTTCCCCAAACACTCATCATGGAGCTGGAGGTTCTATGGATTATAGTCCATTTGTTAGTCCACGATCAACTCCTGTACGTACTAAACCTCCTTTACATAAACAACATTCTTTACCGCTTTCTGATCAAAATGTCGCTGATCCCATGATTGGTGCAAATGGTGGTTCATATAACAAAATGAACAATATGACGGCTATTAGTGCTTCGGCTCCACCAAGTCCATCTCTTGTGCAACAAAGGTTTCAGTTTACTCCAGCAAGCTCATCATCTTCTATAACATCTTTAAATAATTGTAATGAACAGTTCAATCAATTCCAAACCGTTGGCATTCAATGTCGCGGACAAAATGTTAGTGGTTGTAATATTGATGGACTAGGTGAAAGATCACAAAGCGTTCCGTTACATTGTCGTAGCCCGGCTTTTAGTCAATCGGGAAATTATGCGGGATTTTCTTCAGCATGCAGTTCTGTAGCTCAAACGCCTGTACCGCCAGAATTCGCTGATTTTAGTGATCCATCAACAATTTTAGATATTTTTTCAGATACAAATCAATCTGTAAAATTAGAAGCAAACGAAATTGGATCTTCCCTTCTTGATGTTGATTTAACTTCAAGTGAATCAGCTATAGGTATGAGTGATCTTCTTCCACATGATTTTGATACAAAATGCAGTGGTCCTACATCTAATAGTATAATATCTAGATCAGTACCATCAACTCCACTACCATATCATATAAAAAATAACAACAATAATAAAGGTTCTGGTGGTAACGGCTGTGGTAATCAAGAATTAAACCACATCTCTAAAATGTATGATATGTCGAAATCGGTACCAACTACGCCAATTGCTATGAATATTACCCCATTTCGTTATAGTCCTGATTTTCATAGAGATTTTCTAATTAATGGCAATACAGTTGAACCATCGTCTGTTAATACTGCAACGACTAATGATAATAGTGGTATATCATCGTATTTTAATCAACAACAACAACAATCCCAACAACAACAATCGAATTCTGTAAGTACAACGTCTACAACAAATGATTCAACTAATGATAAAATAATATCTACCTCAATAACTGAAGGCATAGATGAGTTATCAAATTTTGGTGATGTTACTGAATCAATAATGGGTTCAGATCTTTTAAATAATCTTTAAATTTAAAAGTTTCCTTCCTTTATTTTTGATATTAATGTTTATTTCTTTACGTGTTTTTTTTTTTTTTTTAAATTCACAATTTGTTTTTTTTACTTTCGTAAAAGGAAAACAATTTTGTATTTTTTAATTTGTTTTTATTTAATTTAAATATATGTAGTAGTATTCTACAAGGTAAAGATATAAAAAGAAAGGTAACTGTACGAATTTAAATGCACAAGTTAAATTAAGAAAGGATTTGTGATTGATACACATATACTAAATTATATATGTAATTAAATTATATCAAATTATAATCGAATGTATGAACGTAACTATGTACAACGTAAATATAAAACAAAAATTGTTTAAATTCAGTGAAAAATAAAAGATTTTATTGCACAAATCTATAAACAAAGTATGATACATACTTCAAAAAATTTTCAAAAAGAAAAAAAAATTATAAGAAATCGAAAACATTTTTTCATAAATTTTAAATAAATTTTGCATTTTTTTAAAATTAAAAACATTGTGAATATTTTTTTAAAAAAAATTTTTCTATAATGTTTTTAATAGCAAGAACATACATACACTTAAATAAATTTTTGTTTTTATTTTATATTGTGAAATTTTCAAAATTGTGATTAAAATTTTCAAAAAAAAAAAAAAAAAAAATTCTCAACTTCAAAAGTTGTAAAACACTAAAAATTTAATAATATTGATGTGATATTACAAAATATTTTAGATATTTAGAAACTTAAAAAAAAAATACAAAATAAAGTGAATCATCTTTTATTTTAGTAATCTTATCTAGAAATTATGCAGAATGACAAAGTCATTTTTAATGCATATCTCTACTGTAATACTGTATGAAGTGGCAAAAATAAATAATGTCTTCTGAAAATTCAAATTTTATTAATATAAAATGATTAGAATTTAACTTTTTTTCTTTCTGAAAATAAAAATGATTGATTATTTTATAAAACAAAAAACAATAAAAATCCGTGAAAATTCAAAAAAAAAAAAAAAAAAAAAATCAATAGCAAGTGAAAAACAAAATTAAAAAAAAAATTAGAAAAAACAACAAAATAAATAATACAGTGAAATCTGTATCAAGTTGGCAATTCGTATAAACTTGGCCGGTCTCTTTAAATTGATTGATTCAATTCATTCTAGTTTGAGAAATACATAGATAAATGAACTAATGGCCTAATATTTGATTATATTGGTCACTAGCATAAATTGACCAAATTTTTCTGCGTCATACCAACATTGATACAGGTTTTACTATAATAGATGATAATTATCTGTGATAAATCAGTTACACAAATTATATGAATGAATTGTTTACATGTTCAAAAGATCAACAAATTATAGTTACAGACAAGAAATAAAAAACAAATAATAAAATTTCAGAAAGAAAAACTTGAAAAAAAAATGAAAAGATTTGCTTTAATAGCTGCTAATAAAAAATTTGTAAAAGGGAATGATATCGGTTTCGAAAATTTTTGCGATAAAATAATGTACATATGTGAAGAAAGACAGAGAAAGCGAGAGGTAGAATGAAAGTGAGAGAAAAGAGAATTTATTTTAGATACTGATATTGACTTTTTGATCTTTTGTATATTGATTGAAATTTGGATGAAATTGGTATAAAAAGGTTGAAATTTACATTTTACTGTTTTAATAGTTTGTTAAAAAACAAAAAAAGGAAATCGCTTTTATTTTTGTTTTAATCGTTTTTTTTTTTTTTTTTCAAAAAAAGAAAAAAACAAAGACAAAGAGCAGTTTGTTACATTTATTAATTGTAAAATACACAAAAAATTGAGAGCAAATTACTATGTGTGCATGTCAGAGGAAAAACTAAGAAAGAAGAAAATGATAACTGAAGTTTTAATAAAATTTTAAAAATTTTCGTTGAACATGTATGAGAAGAACTTAAATAAATTGGTTAATATAAGAGATGGAAATTTTCGTTTTTCCAAATTGTTAATATTTTTCCCCGGAAAATTTTTCAATTATTTGTGCCATATTCATAAAATAAAATAATGAAGAAAAAATCTAAACATGCTGAATTTCGAAATGATACCGGAGCTGTCTCTAGTAACAGGATCTCTAATATGAATGAACCCGTAGACCTCTTGTAGGACAACAAAACTTTTAAGTTACAGTGCTGAATTTGAACTTGAATCTTTAAGAAAAAAAAAAAAACCAAAAATAATTTTAAATATAAAAAATTAAAATACCCATGATTTATAGAAATACGCTTGCATAATTACATATTTATTATTATGAGGTTGTGATTAGTTTCCTTTTATGTGCAAGCTAACAAAATTAAATACAGATAGAAATAACATTTAAAAATTAAATTTAAAAGAGAAACGCAAATTTTAGTTATTGACAGAAATTTCAAAAATGATTTGTAAAAATTACTACAATTTTTCTTTAACTAAATTCAATTTTAGTTTTAAGAAAATCAAAATCTAAATCATAAAAAAAAGGTGCTTATTTGATTGCTACGGTGTAAAGTAATTACTGACTATATCTATGGATAAAATTAGTTGGTAGCAATTTTCACTGAATTCAAAATTTTTTTTTAGGATTGAAAAACTCCAATTTCTATGTCTTCTAAAAAAGGCATTAAGCTTTTGAACAATTCTATTAGAAATACCCAAAAAGGGTTGGTAACAACTAACAATGTTTTCTGCATGATTATAATTCATACTAGTCACTGGTGTCTTGTATGTACTAGTTGGGTGCAGTGCATCACATTTTCTTATCATGCTGTATTGTTTTCCTTTAATTTGTTTCTTAAATTATTCAATATATTTATTTTGTTCTTAATTTAGAAAAGCAAATTTAATTGGAAAATAAAATATAAATTTTATAAATAAATTTAATAACTGGTATTAATTCCTCTTACATTCCCTCATGTTTGAAGAAAATAATCAAAATAATCAAAATTAAATCATGTAACATATATTTTTTTGAAAAAAAAAATTATACTAATTTTTTCTTTTTATCTTTTGAATAATAATCACTAATCTAATATTAGTTATGTTTTGTATAAATGAGTAATAACATAAATGTATTTGTATGTATGATGTTGATATAATGTAAGAAAAAATCAAGTATTTAATTTGGAATATTTTTATTTTGAAAAATAAATGTGTTTTTGGGCCTGAGATAAAATTAAAAAATTAGAAAAAAATTTTCTAAATTGTAAAGAAAAGCAAAAAAAAAATTTGAAAAATTGAAATTTTATTTTTTATATTTGATAAAGAAAAAAGAAAAAATTAAAACAAAAAAAAAAAAAATTAACTTTTCAATGTCTAAATTGGTGAATATTTTTTCTTAGAAAATCAAAAATTTATAAATTAAACGTAAACACACTTACTCACATTGTACATGTACACATAAGGATTCATTAAAATAATGATTACTATTTTTTGAAAATTTAACTAAAATTAATTAAAAAAAACAAAAAATGAAAATTTTTAAAGTAAGATTAAATTTTATGTCATTTGAAAAATTAGAAAAATAAAGCAATTAAAGAATTTTTAACGAAGAGAAATAAATTTCCTTACAATTTTCTGTATAGCATACAATTAATTCAATTTTCACATACAATCGCATATAATCGATCAATAATTTATCAATCGATTGAGAATAATTTATTTATCGAGAATAATGGCAGGATTTATTTTATAATAATTTATTTCATGTAATTAAAAATCTTAAAATATCATAGAATCTCGAAATAATTTTACTGTTTTCAAATTGTGAAATTTAAAAAAAAAAAATATATGTATCAAAATTAACGGTTAATTAAATGTATTGGAGGAGGAATGAGAGAATACATACTCCAAGTCCTTTTAATTTTGTTTTTCAAATAATTGATGTTGTAAAAAAGTGTAAATCAGGACAAAAAGGAGTAACACAGAGAAAAGGAGTAGGTCTACATATGTAGATTTAGAAATTTTATTAGATTGGTACATTATTATGGCATTAGAAGTACAATAGAAAATTTATTATTTTTCATCCTTACAAAAAAGATTAAAAATATTTAAAATTATTTGAAAAAGGATTTTTGTTTTTCAATCGATTTAAACTACCCCCTCCTATGCATAAAAGTCGAGAAATTTTTAAATACACTATTTTATAAAATAATGAAAATGATAGCAATGATGAAAAAATTCAATCTAAAAATTTAAAGTGCAAAATGTAATTGTTTAAACAATAATTTAAAAAACAAGATACAAATTTACATGCATATATTATACATAATGATTAATCACTAAATAAATAAATAAATAAATATATAAATAAATTTCAAATTTATATAAACATCATTTGGATCGTCAAATTGTAGTTAAATATTCAATGTTTGTTAATCATGAGACTTCACTGCAATGTCATTGAAGGAGGAAAGGTTTTGCAAGACTGTATATATTATATGAAATTGTTGATGATCACGTGATGTTTATTAAATTTGTTTTATATAACTTCACAATAATGTACAAATTTTTAAGAAAAAAAATAAAATGTTCTTTTTTTTGGTTCTTTTTGTCTACATGTTGATAATAAATTCAATATATATTACATATAACTAGTAAGAAGCTTGAAAAATAAAAATAATTAGCAATAATAAAAAAAAAAGAAACACAAAAAAAAGTAAAATAAAAACAAAATTAATACAAGCACGAAGTTAAATTTTAGGCTAAGGATTATAAAGTACATTAAAAATACATAAAAAAAATTTATATACAATTACATACTTATAAATAGAAAATAGATTTTTAAATAAAAGATAAAGTACACATGAAATAAAAATAAAAGAAATGAAACAGTAAAAAAAAAGTACATACTTAAAAATAAAATAAAAATAAAATTAATTCAGGTTTCTTAATTTATATAATAGTTACATAATAACATGCAATGAATAGATACATACACGTACATGAAATAAGTAGAAAAAAAACAACAAGAAAATAGAATACAAGCTCAGACAAATAACTAATAAAAAAAAAAAAATAAAAAATAAAAAATAAATAAATAAAAAATAAAATTAAAACCAAACAAAAATGTTTTGTATAATGATGCAACACATATACAAATAATACATATATATACAACGTACATACTATATATACATAATATTATATATAGGATGAAAGTAAATACATTTTATTGTAATAAAATTTTATTATATAAATGTAATTGTAATTTATATACATAAACAAAAAATAGTTATATACATATACATAAATAAAATTTAGCTTATATACATACATATAATATATATACACAAAAAAAAAAATTTGTAGAAATTTAATATGTTATAAGGATTATCATTAGTGTACTTTATTATTATTATTATTATTATTATTACTATTATTAAAATTATGTAAACTATTATAATATTATGTAAAACATGCGTACATACAAAAAAAAAAAATTGAAATTATATAATTGAGTATGTTTAAATAAGTCACAATATGTTATTGATTTGTTGTATATATAGTTTTTTTTTTTTTAAATTACAATTTTTACTTTTTGTAATTTGTAACGAAACAGTTTTTTTTTGTCTATTTTAAGTTTTCCATTTCTTTTTATTTGTAAAAATTTTTGTTAAAATTTTCTAATTTGTTGTTTATTATTATTATTATTATGTTGTTTGATTGATTGCTTTAAGAAATAAAAAAAAAAAATAAAAATTAAAAAAAAAATTATTATTTTTGTTCTTTTAATTTTACGTGCAAAATTATTACTGTATTCGTATGTTATATTTTAAATATAATTATTGATTTAATAAATTAATTTAAAAAAAAAATTATATACACATACGTATAATACAAATATTCTGATATTTGATACTGATATATATATAATACAAATAATACTGTTTTTTTTTTCGAATAATTGGGTGTTATCAATAATAAATGTCTGTTGCTAAACATTAAATGGATGATCAAAATAAGATTGGGAAATATTTTTATTTATCTGATTATCTTTTTTCATTTTAAACAAATTTTTGTTTATTATTTGCCTAATTTTTTTTTATTTTTATTAATTAGATAGCAATCGTAATAAAAAACACTTATTTGTCAGTTATTTTTCTCATTTTTTTTTTTGTTAAAACACAGGAAATCACATATTTCTTATTTTATTCCATTAAATATCTAATAAATTGTATTTGCAGTATTTACATAGTTAGATACTATACAGCAAAAGTCGTTTGTATTGCATTCTGCATTATTGAAAACGCCCATTATTATCAATGAAATAAAGTTGATCTCATAGAAAATAATAACGGATAAATTTAGTAATACATAAAAAAAAAATTTAAATCCCAAATTTAATAAACAAAAAGCAAAAAAAAAGCTGAGTGAGATATAGTAATTAGAAAAACATAAATAAAATCCACGGTACTTAAAAAAAAAAAAAAAAACAAAATTTAAAAATTTTTGTATCTAAAAAAATTTGTTAGCGCTTTTTAACATATAATTTACTTAAAAATTTTAATTTTTGAATATTATGGTATCTTAAATAAATAAATCACATTTATATGTGGAATAAAACTTTGGATACAATACCAAGAAATCTTTCTTTTAAATATTTTAGTCGGAATTTGATTGTTCTATTAATAACACAAAACTTCCAAAATTTTATATTTTTACTACAATGCCAAACAACGAAAGAATTTTTGATTATAATTTGGGTCTGATTACATTTTTATTTTTAAATTTATTTTTTTATTATTACAAATACTCAACGAATGAATTTTCAATGAAATTAAAGATACATTCATATAAACGTAATAGAAATAATTTTTATATAATCCATTTTGTACTAAATAAAGGTAAATACTAAGAATTATTATATTACAATATTATATTTGATGAACTAACAAAAATGCAACAGAAAAAAAAAAAAAAACTCTTTTAAAAGTGCAAATAGTTAGGTATGTACATACTTATAATAAAATACTCAGTTTCATATACATACATATAAAACATAAATAGAATAGAAAATATTAATACAAATCTACTTTATACATACGTATGCGCATACAAAGTATCTTATACAACATTATACTACATAGGTAAGGACATAGAAATTTTTATGTTATTTTTGATTTTATTATACAAATATGATAAGAGAATTAAATTAAACAGTAAAGGCCCAGATAAAAGTATACATATGTAGTTATACCATTATGACTAATAAACTGTTGTAACAGTTGATTGCGATTTATGACGCTCAATTGTGACGGTCTAAAGTCTACATAAAACTATGAAAATAATCAGGATAATTTTATACATTCTCTCAGATACATATGAGCTAAATTTAAATACAAAAACAAATATATTTTTCCCCTTTCATCTTTTCTGTTAAAAACATTTTTTTTTTAAACTTCTGTTCGTACAACTCGCATGAAAACCCGATAAAATCCGTTTTTTTTTTTGTAAATTTTTTTTTGTGAAACTCGGTAAAATGCTCTCTAATATAAGAATAGTTTTATTTGAAAGTAATGTGTAAGTTAAAAATTATCAGAATTCGATTTTTTATATTTATAAATCACCTAACAAAAATATAAACTTTAGCATCTAAAAAAATTTTTAAAAACATTACAGGTTTTATAGGAATCAAAGTTTTACCACGTTTTACTTTCCTATTGAGAGAATAAAATGTTGAAAATTGAGATATCTCAGAATTTACAAAGTGAACTCATTCTACTTTCAAATAAAACGGCTCATAACTAAGCTAGAAATTCAAATTGAAAAATTACTTTTTTAAAACTTCATACATAACGGATAATATCCTTGCTATCTTGAATACCTGAATAAACTGGCTAAATTTTCTTTTACTGCATAAGTAGCCAACACAGACAGTTACCACTGTTTATTTTGAAAATTCCATTTTTATTTCATTGTTTTTATTTTATTTTTAAATAATTAATAAATTAAAAAAAAAAACAAAAAAGTTTAATTTGAACATAATTTAAATTTTAAGATAATTTTAAGAAAATAAAAAAAAAAAATTCAATTGAATTTTATGTAAAAAAAAAACAAAAAAAAAATCAAATAAAAGTTTTATGTAATTTATTCGTTAATATTTAATATTATATTTAAAAAAATTTGAAAAATCAGTTAAATTCTATAATCAAAAAAGAATATTTAAAATGTAAGCAAATTTTAATTATATTGTAGAAAAAAATTATGTATGTACAAATTGAAATACAAAAAAAAAAATGTTTTTAAATTATTGTAAATTTTTTTTCTCTCTCTGTTAAAATTTTGTATTAATTTTTTTCCTAATCAAAAATTCAAATAATCTTTAAATTATTGGAAAAATGTTTAAAAATCAAAACAAAAATTTTGTATCTTTTTTTGTTTAATTGAGCAAAGTATCTACAATAAGTTGTTAATTTCAAATATAAAATTAAAGTTTTATTTAAAAAAAAAAAATACAACCCATTTTTGAATTTAACTTTTCCTTTTTCTTTGTACGTGTATTTAAAACATATTGATTGCCTCTGGCTTGGCTGAATTGTACTATTTCATAAGTTTGTATTATCTACAATTATTTTGTTTAATTTTACAATGTTGAGCAAAGATTTGAATTGAATATTTTTAATCATTCTCTGAAATCATGTGTTTTCGAATTTTTTTAAAGCCCAGACTATTTCTACGGAAAATCTATTCGAGACTGTCCTTTGGCAAATCTGCTAATTTGGTTACTCTCAGACATTATGGTTATTATAGACCATAACAAATGATAAATATTTGAATATGGCATTTGGTTAACTTTAAATTACCGAATATGATAGATCTATTTTTGGTGAGTTCTCGAAAAACGCACTATTTCATTGAGGTAAAAGGGTTTTAAAAGAAGTGCATTTTATTAGATTTTTCCTGGAACATTGTTTAATGTAACGGATGATATCAAGTAAATGTTGATTAAAATTGAATTTATTGTTATTCAGTTCTAAATCGAAAGAGCATCATCATCATCCATGGCGCAATAGCTCGATGTGAGCATAGAATGTAAATATACGTAACGTAAAAATATTCTCATGTATAAATTTAAAATCAGATTTGAAGTTTTTATTTACTTTAATTTATTATAATTACAAAAATAACAGCTTGACGATGACTTTATTTTCTTATTTTCATTATTGTAATACAAATAACATAATATACTTGGTATTAAGGAAAAAATAAAGAATCTCATGAATTATGAGAAAATATAACAACCAAATTGCCAATGTTTGCCTACTTTTAGAATAAATTCAGATAATGTTAACCATGTGTTAACTGTTAAGCCTAATTTATGATATTTGGTATTAAAATAAAATGTGTTACATTAAATTTTTAATTTTTTGAAAATTATTTGTATTATTTGTATAATTCCGTTTTCAAAAAAACACATACAATCACTTGTATTTTAAATTGATGATTATTTCGCATTGTTTTGCATTTATTTTAAATAAACTGATCTTTTGCTCTCATTTTCTTATTATCGCAGTTTCCTGTATTTTTGTAAACGGAAACAACAACAACAGTCACAAAAGAGCAGTATAAATCATAAACTAAAATACGCAATATTTTTATGTTCCTTAGGAACACACATGACTATGTTTTAAAAATAAATTATAGAGATTATGGGATTAAATTGAGAAAAGTACACATTTATACATGCGTGAAATACAAAAATTTTGGTATTCTACATAAATAAATTTTGATCATAATTTAATTACCTTTTGTTTTAAAATTTAGTTGATAACATTGTTTTACATTTATGCGTAATACGGCGTAATACATGTTTAATATAATTCACTTTATTGCTAAATTATGTTACAAAGTTGATAAAAAGAATTTTAATTCGTTTTTGAAACATAGCCACCTTG
This sequence comes from Anthrax anthrax, assembly GCA_963971155.1. Taxonomy (NCBI): domain Eukaryota; kingdom Metazoa; phylum Arthropoda; class Insecta; order Diptera; family Bombyliidae; genus Anthrax; species Anthrax anthrax. Next base: position 30,070,347 of record OZ020119.1, read on the forward strand.
TTTTAAATTGATACTTCACTCTGTATTTAAGGTTACACACAATGAGATACTTATGAGACACTTTATGAAAAGCTGAAATTACGGGTGAAGAAAGTGAAACTTACTACCGATATTACCGGGCTACCTGATGATACACATCTCATTTTTTTTCACCTGTAAAATGTCTCATTGTGTAAAAGGCTCAATTTTTTTGCATTCAATTCGAATAAAGTTGTCTTTTGCTCTCATTTTCTGATTGTCAGTTTTTTGTATTTTTCAAACGGAAACAACAATCACAAGGAAGCAATGTAAATCACAAACATAAATGACGCAATTTTTTTATTCCTTAAGAACACACGTAACTATGTTAAAAATTAAAAGAGACAAATTATGAATAAATTTATTTGAAAATTGTTTTAAATTTTATACTATTCATAATCTGGACAAAATTTCAAGGACAAAACAGAAAATTCAAACATGTACAATACGAGTGTAACTTTTGATCGATGCGTTCTGTACACATTTAAATTAAAATGTTGAATACATGATAACCATGTACATATTTAATAATTCAATTTTTTTTTCTTATTAATTTTCTTAAATGTGAAAATTCTTGTCTCAATTATGATTACAACTTGACTAGAATTTTTCAAGAAATTGAATTCATTTCTGCAGTCATGTTCAACAGTAATAATATGTTAACAGTAATATCGATCGCGATTGCATAATGATTGATTTTTAACTTTACAACGAATTGAAAAAAAAAATTAATGTTCTGTACAAGTCGATTAAATGATTTTTTTTGTTATGATTGTTGTACAATGAACGTGTCATTAATTATGAAACGTTCCCATGTCTTCTATAGTTAATATAGAATTGCCCGAACAGATAGATGATTGTATGTACACATGTACATCAAGATCAAATAATAATCGACATGATAATACAATTTTGCATACATATAGACTATAAAAATTGATAAAATCATGTAACAAAACGTATACAAAAAAAAAAAAAAAATCATGTAATTTAATATTAGAGTAATATGCAATCAAAATTTTACACTATTCAATTTTTTATTTAATAATAACATAAAGTATCAGTTTTGTACCTTTATTTCAATCAGTCCAATGAACCATCTTTCATCATTTATTTTATTTCGAATGATTACACAGGTAATTGTTATTGATTTCAATATGTATCCCTGAGTTTCGAAACGTATAAATACCGCCCAGATGCAAAGTTTAAAAATTCAAAACATTAATACTTAAAACAGGTACATCAGTTAAAGTTTCAAAACGTATAATAGCAAACAATTCTTATAAATCGTACATGCAGTATACTTGAATAATGTCGGTTATTTACTTAAATTGATTTTAACGATCCGTTTACTTGAAATCTGAAAAATATCGATAGACATTTGTCTATCATGATTTCTATAGCTAAGAGAATCTTCCAATGATGATGATAGTAGTGAATTAAGTTGATAATTTTAAAGCACTTGATAAATATCTTAAGGAAAATAAATAAAAGTGATTGCAAAATCCCTTCTTTTTTGTATTGTGTACAATTTTCTTTGCAAGTTACATTCTAATTTTTTTAAATAACGAAATTTTTTTTCTGTCTTTTTTTTTGCAATTATTGCAAAATTGAAAATTTGTCTTGTTATATTTTTTTATTTAAAATAAATCGGTTAATGAGAACTCAATAATTAATTTTTAAATAAAAGATAAGCTAATTAAAAACGTGGATTGTAGGTAATTAATTTTAACATCGCAACATTAAAGAGTTTCAGAGAATTACATGAACAGAATTCGTACAATCTGTTACGATGGATGTTAAGAAGTCTAAATTATTCAATTTTGTACAATTAAAAACTGAAAGTATTAATTCAATTATTTATGAAAAAAAAAATTATTAGATCATGGAAATTACCTTTTCAAATAATAAAAATTTCAATTAAATAATTATGAAAAATTTTACAAATGATATTGGAAATGCATTCGGACAAAAAAAAATTAAAAAAAAAAAAGAAAAATAAATTTGTATAAATTCTTCATTAATTTATTTTGTCATTTTTATAATTTTACATATACATTACATATACATATAAGTAAATTAGTGAAAATTTATACATGGCCATATATTATATTTTTTATATTATATAAATACAAATAATATACATTAAAATAAAATTATTACTGTTATCATTATTATTATTATTATTATCAAAAAAAGAAAAAAAAATACATATAATTCATACCGCACACATACGTGAACATGTGTGTGTGCGTGAACATATGGTAAATAATAATAATCAAAAATTATAAAATGCATTTTGCTCATTTATTACTTAATGCATTATGTGTAAATTTATCGTAGATATATGATCGTCCAAAATAATACAACTTTCTAATAGAAGACGTATGTATGTATAAGTATCTCAGGTTATTATTAAGTACATATTTAATTTTTTTATATTTAAATAAAGCTTAAAATCTAAACATTAAATAAATTTTAGAAATTCTAATCGAAAAAAAAAAATATTTGAATTCAAGAAATCAAAAAGTAATAATACTGATTATAAATAGAATTTCCAAAATTATGTTTTTACAATATAAGAAATGTATAAATTTGATTAGTATCCAAAAATTAAATACGATAGTGTATGTAAGAGTGAAAATTAATTATCAATGAGTTCATTGTAGTTTACGAGATTCAATTTAATATTTTATTTTATGTCCTTCTTGGTGGCAAGTATTCTCTATTAGGGGTTTGAGGAGTAACAGATCCTGGGAATGGAGCATCACCTTGAATAGGAGGAAATCCTGGTTGTGGTGAACCAGGGAAGCCAGGTGATGGAGCTGAAGTAGCTGGGAATCCTGGTCTACCTGGTGCTGGAGACGCAGGAAAAGCTGGCCCAGATGGTCCAGAAGCTGGAGGATATCCTACAGATGGACCTTGTGGTCCGACTGCACCAGGATATGAAACTGATGGTCCTTGTGGTCCCGTTTGTCCTGGGAAAGTGGCTGTTGGCCCTTGAGGACCAGTAGCTCCTGGATAAGTTGCTGATGGTCCAGTGGGTCTACCAGTCCCTGGAAAACCTGCACCTGGTCCAGTTGGTCTTTGAACTCCAGGAAAACCGGGTCCAGTTGCACCTGGTCTTTGAGTTACTCCTGGTACACCTCCAACACCAGGATATCCGGCACCTGGTTGAGCTTGCTGTCCTGTTTGAGAGTAGTCGTAAATGAATGCATTATTTCCGTATAAAGAAGGCGCAGAGTTACAATCGAACTGATTCCACCAAACGCAAACTAAAGTTTCTTGACTGAAAATTGTTCCGTTTGGACATAAAAAGTCGAAAGTTCGATTTAGAGCACATATATGGAAGACTTGACATTGTGCTTCGACATCTGCATAATAGCCAGGATATTGTTGATTTTTGCAGTCGAATGATGTTTGTGGGATTTCTGAATAAATTGGATAATCTGCACCTGGTTCACCAGGAATAGCGGAGTAATCGCCACCATCATAGGAACCATCATCTGGATATTGTCCACCTGCACCACCACCAGTAGCAGTACCTGGATATTGTGGACGTTGACCTGATGGGAATCCAGGACCAGAGGGGAATCCTGTTGGATAACCACCTGTCGGGCCAGTAGGACCTGTTGCACCTGGTCTTCCACCAAAACCTGGTGATGCAGGCGAGCCAGGAAATCCTGGAGTTACTGTTGCACCTGGAGCTGTACCAAAACCAGGTCCTGATGGAGTTATACCAGGACCTGCTGGACTGCCTGGAAATCCAGGTCCACTAGGACGTCCTGAACCAGGATATCCAGGAGATACATATGATGGCGTTGATGGTCCACCACTGCCTGGAAATCCTGGAGATGATGGAAAGCCTGGTGATGGATATCCACCAGGTGAGCCTGGTCTCAAAGGTGAGGTACCGATTGGAGAAATTGTGCTTGGACCTTCAGGTCGAGGGTATTGATATCCATTTTGAGCCTGTGAAAAAATCCAATTAAAATTTAAAAAATTTTTTTGCTCTTATGACAATTTCATTATTACACTTACCACAGATATTTGAGTAATGATAAGAAGAACTGAAATAATAGGAAAAAAATTTTTAAAAATTAATTTTAATATATGCAAGAAATTAAAAAAAAAATTATTTTCAAATAATTTAATATAATTATGAGAACTTAAGATGTAGATCTGTTTTTCTATTGACAAAAGAAAAACATACATAGAGTAATATTGTACGAATATTGAATGTACAATATGGTATTAGATTCAAGCTCGACCGATTAGGTCACAATATAGTACAAATGTATGCACGTATTCATGTAGGTATGTATGTAGATACATATGTAATGTACGTTAAATTTACATCTTCATATGAAATCTACATTTTCAAATTACATTACATATTTTACTATCGTAAGATTGTTAGCATATCAGTCAAGAATTTGAAATTATCAAGATTTTAATCTCAAACAAAGTAAGTTTTGGAGTTTAATTTAATGCTCCGGTAATTGTTATGTTTTTGAAATCATTATATACGATAATATTATAAAAACAATGTGAAAACAATTGTACATACATAAAGTGTGTGTGTGTGTGTGTGTGTATATGTGTGTATGGATGTATTTATTTATATTTTTGTACAATAAAAATGTACTTAAATTCAATATAACAAAAACATTAAGAGTTACTCGAATAAATTTATTTTGCATAAATGTACATATGTACATACGTAATGAACACTAATTTGATAGACGTTTGTTTGGCTTTTGGCAGAGTTGATTGTTTATTTACATATACTTGTATAATTTTAATTTTTGGATCATGTCTGGCAAATTTGCGTAATATCTGTTGAATACGATCTCTTAATGTAAATAATAATTAAAATACATACTATATATAGCCATGTGTACCTGTATTAGCAGTGGTGGTCTATGCCATGCTACACAGATTACTTTGAGTCGATCTTGAATTTGCATCTAATGTATCTATGTGGAATTTATAGTTTTTTTTTATTATTTTGTTTTCTTTCCTATATGATAGTACACATTATACTCGTATATTTTTATAGCTTTATGGGAAATTAAACAAAAGTTATTTTTAATTTTATTTATACACATTGAGAGATCCTTTTTGTTTGACATGAATTACTGTAATGATAATTATAATATGATCATTATTATTATTATTTTTTTCATACAAAAAATATATGAAAAAAATGTTATTATATGATGTCGATTAGGTAACGTTATTATGAGTTTATTTTTTGAAAAATGAAAAAATAAAAAAGATTTGCTTGTGTAGTTTGTAGGAAAAGTAACACATTATAAAGTCATAATTAACGTTGTTTTCTTTAAATTTCTTTACAATTATAAGTGTAAAAAAATTCTATAATTTAGTAATGCATTGAGAAAAAAAAAATAAAAATAAATAAAAATGACATGATCTGTGTATAAAAAATAAAAAAATAAAATTTTTATGAAAAATAATTATGAAATTATGTGACATTTTCATCGTACACACATGTAAATGTACGTATAAATATGAATGAAAATTTTAAGTTTATTTTAATAAGAAAAAATTGTAACGAACATGCATGTTATATTTTGGTTGCTTTAGAAATGCGTGAGAACAATAATTTACATTTGAATTGAAGGTGTGCTACTAAGATGTAAGTTATCTTGTGCAATATAGCAATTATTACCTTTTAGAGGTTAATAATGAATTTTTTAAAAAATTCGTTCATAATTTATTATTTTTCTAATGATGAGATAAATTAGTTTTCCAATTAATTTAAACATTTTCAAAAATAATTAAATTTCTATGTTATTTTTTGATTTATTTATTTACTCGTATTTTAATTGAAAATTATGTCATAAAATTCAGTATACATATGTACATAATACATAAAATGTAACGTTAAATTTGGGTTATTTGAAATTGTCTTTTAAATTTAATATTCTCGTACTCAAATAAAACAGATAATAAACAAGACATTTTTTTCAATAATGTACAAAAGTTATTGGTTTGTCACAAAATAATGTCATGAAAATTTATTATTATTTTTTTTTTTTTTAAATTTAAATTTAGTCGTTATTATTTAAACAAAACGATTAAAATTTGAGTATTTATTATCCTTTTTTTTGACTGACTTTTACTTAATTACGTGGTTCTTAAATAAAGGCTATGAAATTTATTTCGTTTCAAATGGTTTAAGACATTTAATGTGCATCATATTTTTATTCAGACTATATTTTAGTCTAACCTTGAATTAATTTAAAATGCACAAATACTAATCGATCATACAAAGTATAAATTTTGTACATTTTATTTGTTATGTATTATTTCATACTGAAATTAAAGACAAGACATTATACATATGTATATAGAGACAAAATATGAGCATACATATATTGATATTGAAAATATTTATAATTTCTGCAAAGCTAAAATATATGAAGTTAGAAGAAAAATATATTTTTTTTTTGTACCAACAATAAAATACATTGCAATATTGGGTCAAGATCGTGATCATATCTATCTATCACTATATGATGATGATGTATGATTATTTATTATTGACTCAGTACGAAGATATCTATAATTCTGAATACTTTTGAAAAAAAAAATGAGAGTTGGTTATTAAAGAAGAGAAAATATTATGTATTTTTTTTTTTCAGTTACAAAATATAGAATTCTTCATATTTTCAAATCAAATAATGAAGCATATATGTATTTGATAAGGAATTTGAAAAGCTGCAATGATTACCTTTATATACACATAGTATGTATCTGAATAATGATAAATTGGATTAGTAATATACAGAATTAATATTTGTTAAACAATGATATAAACATGTCTAAGTACTGTAGATTTACTAAATTCATTGTTTAATAATTTTTTTTCCTATGTTCATTTACACAAATGTACACATATGCAGTTTTGTGCAATGTGCATGCACAAAAGCGTATAAAATAAAATTTACAATTTTATATACATATACATACATGCATATTGCAATTGATACACATACATACACAATATCGGATGTCCGTCTTCATTCGTGCATACATATGTAATAAATTTTAAATGAATGCATAAATCAACTACACATATGTTCAATCTCAAAACTACTTGTTTTCATTTTTATTAAAATGAAGATACATATGTTCAAACAAACAAAAAAAAAATCTTTTAATTTATTTCTTGAAAAATATGAATAATGTTTGTGTGTATTAAACGTATGTATAACGTAATGTTAAGGAAAAAAAAAAAATTATTTCATCATATTTCATTTCTTTCTTCATTTCTTTCTGCTGCATAAATTTTTTAAATTATTGCAAAAATATAAAAATCAAATTCAATCCGAAAATATAAAATACTCGCATATAATCTCATCTTCATCATCATCATAATATAACGAAAATTTTTATTTATTACAATTGAAATGTTAATTACTTTATATATTTTTTCATTTTATACGAATAATATTATGCATGGTGCATTTTGAATTTTGTAATAATTGTTCCGGTATATTTCATCATCACACTCATCATCAATAAATACTGGTCCAACCAATGTGCATCGTTTTCTCTATACACTTTTTTTCTTAATCTTTTATTAAGGGGTTTAGAGAAGAGGTTTATTATTCACCAAAAGAAGAAGAAGAAGAAAAAAAAAAAAACGTACAAAAAAATTATGTAGGACTACTCATGGCGACTACTTAACTTCTTTTTTATTTCATCATTTATTTGTTTATTTAATAAAAATTATTTTAAAATGCTTGTAACAATACACAACATACATTTGTTTATTTCTTGTAAACATTTTATCATTTAAATTGTATGAGTATATCGTGATAAATTATCATTTGTATTAAGTACATATGTAAATCATTACAATTAAAATTGGTAAAAAAGAAAAACAAAAAAAAAAAAAAAAAAAAAACTGTACACAGTCAAGTACGTAAATCAAGGCAACCAAACATGTATGTACGTGTACCTATGTGGGTTTATATAAGTATTGTACACGTATCGTAAAGAAGTTGAAAAAATGTTTATAAACTTAGAATGCATGTAAATAATAATGAAAACAATAAAAATTGAAAACAATAAACAATTTTTAATAAAAATTGTAAGAAACAAACATCGAACATTAATTCATTTTTAGAAAACAAAATAGACAATCTTTATTGAAGTTGATCATTTTATCAAAATTTTATATTCATAATTTATCATTGTTGGTGAAGATGTTGTATTAATTTTTAATGCTTTATTATGAATTCATTAAGTTTCTTTTTTTTTTTTTTATTTATTAATAAAATTTCTATGCATTTTGAATCGTTTTGGATTTTAAAATTTCAAAATTGTACATTTGATTTACATTCACGACTTTTTAAAATATTCAAGAAATACGAATATAAAACAATCGATCAATTAATTACATTTTTTTTGTCTTAGATTCATCTATTAATTTATTATTTAATTTAAAAAAAAAATTATTTTGATTAATTTTTAAAATTTTAAAACTTACCAACTAATACTTGTGAAAATTTGTTCATATTTAGTCCTTTAAATTTTTTCACTTTCATATTTGTTTCACCTCTTAAAAATTTCATCCTTACAAAAATTTTTAACTAAAATTAATTTCCAAACTTTCAGTTACACAAAAATTTTTTTAAAAAAACAACAAAAAAATGGTTACACTGATTTAAATAATTTGCCTTTAAATGTTATTAAAACAATAAAATAAATTTTATTTTTTTATTTGTATACAGCACAAATTTATAGATCCTTAAATAAAATTTAACGATTTTTCTCTTCTTTTGTAAGGATACGTGTCGTTGATTTGTCGTTAATGATTTAAATTTTTTTTATTTTTTTGCCAAACATAAGAAATTATTTAAAAAAAAAAATTTATGAAATTAATACGACAACTGTACAAAAAGGACTGATGTATTACAGTATTTTTCATGTGATATTTATATGAAAATGTTTTTCATTTGGAAAATACTATGATTATGAAGAAGAAGTAACAGCTTATTAAAATTCTTTCATATGTACACAGACACACATATAAAATTGTTTTATCTTTGATTGTCTATATGTCTACAATAATAATATGTTGAGAGCATTTATATCATTTCAATGAATTTTTTTTTTTTATTTTCAAAATCTCCTTAGATTAATACAGTATATGCAGTAATAATGATACAACTTTAGGATTCTTATTAATAATAAATATTCAAAGTTTTACCCTACCTAAAAAAATATAATTAGGGGTAAAAGTACATTATGTATGTACATCACAGTACAGGTATGTGTACTTAGAGGTTACGAAAAAGCTAAAGATGATGAGATGAACTTTGAAAAAAAAAAACCGTTTAGGTGGTACATTGATGGTACAAATGTTAGTGGTGGTAAAATATTGTATCCCCCATACGTATACTATACATACATATGTTCGAGTGTATTTAACGTTTACGGCCGTCTTATACACGTAAATGTATCACATATGTATTTGCTTAAATTGTTTCAGTTTGTATTAACTAATTTATGCAAAATAGTAAAATTAGTAAAAGGTAAATTTTTATTCTTTTAAATATTGATATTTTTCTATTTATCATTATTTATTTTTTAATCATCTTTCATACTTCTCTCATCAAAATTTACAACTTATTGTGCCCATCTCCATGTTATAATTTATGTCTGCACATATACTTAAGTGTTATACTACAGAGTATATACGATTTTTACGGATGTAATTCATATTTAAAAAAAAAAAAAAATTTTTTTTTAAAATAGTAGAAATGGAATTGTTCAAATAAAATGATAAAGTGAAGATCATACTTACTACACAAGTTATGCTGCAAGTATAGAGATTTTAGAATTGTGGTACTATGTTAGTATGTTACCATGCCCTACCTCACTCATCTTTTCTTTAATCATCTGTTGGCAAAAAAAAAAAAAAAAAACAAAAACATGAAATGAAGCATTTTGGTAAATTCCCTATACAATACATTTTTATAATGAAGCCTTACAAAGTATACTTTGTAATGAGAAACAGAAGAAAAGTTAACAATTTTCGATAAATTTTTTAATATGAGAAGATCCTCTGCAATACAAACTAACTAACAATAAAGTACTACAAACTCAATGTTGGCGGGTGTCTTGTATGAAAATTCAACCTTGTAGAGTATCTTCACAGTAGTTGCAAATAGAAGGTGAATGTAGTTACATATAAGATCATTTAAAATTTTTTTTTTTTTTAAATAATATTTGAGATTTTTAAACTTTTTTAAGATAAATAACAGATTATCTTTTTTGATTTATTTTTTGGATATTGAAAATTTAGAAATTGTTTTACAGTAAAGTGTATTGTGATTTATCTTAGAATGACCAAAAAAATTGTTGTTTTTTTTGTTTTCTTAATATTTGTAAATTTATTAATAAAATATGATAAATTGAATTTCATCAACAAAATGAATCTAAAATAAATTTTGATTTGTAGAAAATTTTCCAAATTCATGTGAGCCGTTTATTTCAAAAGTGGTATAAGTCACAACTTTTCAAAAATAAGTTTGTACACTGTAAGAATATTTTAATCTTTGAAAAGAGCGTATATAAATAAATAAAAGAAATATAAATTTCTTAAGCAAATAAATTTTTTGTTTTTAATGGAGCTGAACAAGAAACGCGGATCTAGAATTTAAAATATCTTTGGAATGATAAAAAAGTGGCTTATACTACGTCCAAAACAAACAGCTCATTTTTCGTGTTCATTGGATTTGTTAGTTAAATTATTTTCACTTTATCAACCGTTACAAAATTTAAAAACGAAAACTTCATTAAATTTTCAGGATTTAAAATTTGTGTATATAAACGGTCAAAATTGAAATTTAAAATTTCATAAAAAAATTTGTAAAAATATTTTATACAGATTTTAAATGATTCTCTTGTATACTTACTTTGTGGTCGAATACACAAAAAAAATAATTTTTCTTTTAAACTAACAAAGATTGATTTTATTGTCTTTATTCATTTTTCAATTTTACTTGTTAGAAAATTAATCATCTGTATAATTTGTTAATCATCATGTTACCATTTGTTTTCAGTCTTTACTATAACAGACTTCATAAATTGATAATAATCATTAATTTAAAAAGATCTGTTCATTGCTAATGATTCATTTTTAATTGTTATGAGTTTATTTATTATATACAGTGTAAGCATCTACATAAAATCCAATGATTATTATCTCATATATCTACCATATATTTATAACATGTTATTTTAAGCATGTAATTACATTCCATTGAATGAACTTAGAATGTGAACCTAAAATTAATTTTTTTTTGTCACTTTGAAAACACTGTAAATGTATGACGGCATAGGTTAACATAAATACATACATAAAAATGTAAGTTAACTTCATCAATCTTTGCTTTTGAATTGCCTTCTCAATTTGAAGATCATTATAATGTTTTAGACAGGTGTTATTATCTTTTGTTGAATATATTGTTCATTTTAATGTTAATACCTTGTCAAATTGAATGAATTGGAGTATCACATGTATGTATGTACCAAAACAGATCGATATACAAATTATTTAAAATGATATCATTCGCAAAAATAGAATGATATCAAAAATAGATACTACATCATAGGGAATGTCATATTGCATTAAATATAACTAGCAAATTTATGTATGCATATTGAATGCATATCGACGTGTGTGTCAACATAGTAAATTTTCTGATGATTTTTTAATTTGTAATATCGATCAAAATTACATGTATCACTAATTTATTTTTTGCTGATGAAACAAAAAACATTTTTAAGTGTTCATTTATCCTCGTTTAATATTACATTCTGTACGTATGTACATACGTAGAAATATGACATTTTATAATTATTTTGCACACGTATAGATCAGTGTCTCATTTAATTATATAATCATTACGAATTATAATAGGATTTGGTGACATTTATAGAGTGCTGATAATAATGTCGGCGGTATCTTTTTAGTCATCATCACGACAACAATCACCTGCTATTTTTTAATTACAAAATAAATATGAGAGAATCATAATTGTAAATGTTTTAAATTTAATACTTTACCATACATATGTATAATAGAATAGAGTAAAAAGTAACGTTTAGACAAAAATGTACAATACTTAGTTTTTGACTTTAATGAATTATGATAATAGCAAAAATTTTTACTTTTCATATTTAAAATCACAAAATAAAAATCGATTGATACAGTAAATACCTTGACCTCATTATTTAAATAACAAAAAAAAAAAAAAAAGCGGATTGCAAAAAAAAATTTTTTTTTCTAAATAAGCATTTAATGTAGGATGTAGCCAAAAGAGCACTCAAAGAGAGATCAAGGGCTACTATAACAAATGAATATAGTTTTTTTTTATCAATTCTTTAAATGAATCTTTCATTAACAATAATTAATTGAAACGTTTTTAAAAGATGCGTTCAGGTTATTTAAATGAAATAAAATCTGATGATGATTTTATTGTGAATTACATAGTTAAGAAGAGCATACATTGGTAAATTGAAGGCCTTTCACTTATAAATATTTTTTAAATAATTAACGCAAATTTTTTTTTTATTGTTCAAAATTGATGCTTTTGTGCCTTGGAAGTATATAATTTGCACAACAACAAACAAACAGAAAAAATTTGTTTTTTTTTGCAAAATTTTTAGCTACCCAAATAATTATAATGCAAAATAACAATTATGTAATAATATCCCGAAGAAAGATCGAAAAGGCTAACAACTAAACAATAATAAACTTTCGTAAATTCGTTTCGTTATTATATGTATATTTGTTTACATAACTTGAATGATTTTCTTATTTGTAATAATAAATTTACGTATGTATGTATATTGAAATTAATTTCTTTCATTTGAATGTAAACTTTCATTTAAATTTAAATTTCAAAATTAAAAATATTTGGTAAAAATTCTGATTATTTCCTGATTCATTTCTAAAATAAATTTATTATTTTCTATGATTATCAATTATAACGTGATTTATGTTCAATTTAATTATTTCTTATAATTGATTGATTTACGAATAAATATGTGTATGTACATTTTATAACGCCTATATCAAAATAAAATATTTGAACGTTTTTTTTTTTTTAAATTATTTAATCATGAATGTGAATACACATACATATGTATGTACGTAAATGAATAATGTGTGTATAGGAAAATTTTTGATATTTTTGTAATTCCAAAGTATGACAAATTGAAAATACATTATAAATTGCAAATTCCTAAATGATGCGTTTTAATGGAGATCAGCTGAAATTACAATTTTTTATTTTTGATTTTTAAAGATTTATTTTATGAGACAAAGCCCATTTACTTTAGGTTAAGAAAATGTGTGCTGTTTGTCTCACTTATATATTTCATCATTTTCTTTTTTTTTTTTAAATGAACTATAAGCTACCAGATTTTGTGTATTTCTATTTTTTATTTTTATTTTTAAATTTTATTATAAATCCGATTTAAAATTACAAACTTGTTTTAACTTTTTTTTTTTTTTTTGAATTTAATTTAAACTTTACATACAGACAAGACATTCAGACCAGATAACATAAAACTATTAAATTATATACTTATATCCGTTTATGATGTAGTATAAATCTTGGAAAAATAAAATAAAAAAGATTCTTTTACATGTTGTATGGATTTTTGCTGTGTATCATCATCATTTATTGTAATTTAAAAAAATTTACAATTCGGAGTTTTGGATAAATGCATAATGCAAATTTTATAAATTTATTCAAATTGAAATCATATGACGCCTATTATAAATACATTTTAACTATTTCAAGGTTGCTATAACTTCCTTTTATCATTTTGATTATTATTGCATGAATTATTGTTCAAATTTTAATTTTTTTTTTTTTTTATTGAAATTCAATTCCTTTTATTGAAGATTTATTTTTGTTTATCTTCGCTTCTTTGTGATCCTTTTTCATATGTTACTGATCATCTCTCGAAGTATGATGAAAGCCAGAATTTTTTGTTTTTTTTTGAATGGATTCTATGTTACGTACACATACATATATATTGGACTCCCTTTAGGTTTGGTTTTGATAATTTACATTTTATATACAGGAACTGGAATAATAATTATTTTCGTAACCCGTGATATCTTTAATTATATGCGTGTGTATTTAGTGTAAAATTTACAATGTCCTATATGTGCATATTATAAATGATATTGAACTTGACGTTTATTTATGAGCAGTTTTAATAATTACATCGACAACCACAGCGGGATTTCATGTAATAATGATACAAGCATACAAATATAAAATTAATTTTCAGATATAATGTACATATGTGTACATATTATATATGTGGTAGTATATGCAGATTGTATTTTATCATGTCTTGGATTTTTATTTTTCATATTTATCTCTTTTTTCACAGATAAACAATTCGTGACATCTGTGTATAAGATATGACGATGATTTCGATTTCTCTTATATAGTTACAATGTTTATTGTAAGAAACAGAAAATGTTGTCTTAAGTTTCATAACATGCATATGTACATATTGAATTTTTTTTTAGTGGTGACAGGAGCTTCCGATTGATTTGTGATCAACTGACCAATGAAATAAAATTAAACAAAACTAACATTGTAATTACAATGCATATAAATGAATGTGATCATTATGTACAACGAATGCAATCATTCAAGAACATCATTGTTCTATACACAATTGTTCTGATTTTTAGATTCAGTATTTAGAAAGCTTTACCATAAAAATTTATTCTATTTTGTTCAACATTGGTTTTTTTTTTTTTTTTTTTTTTTTCAAATAAATCAATTACATGCTTTGTTCTTTATGGAAATAAAAATGAAGATTCTAACAGAAAACTCAACTGTTCTGTTAAATTTTCTTTTATGCATGTGGTATTTAAAAATTCAAGGATATTCTCGTATTTTTTTATTATCACAAAATGTATATTGTTTGTAAAGAATGATTTAAATTTTAAAAAAAATTTAATAACTTAAAAAACATTGGACATACAAATGATGTAATTTTTTATGTATGTTTATTTGATTTGTTATGATTTGTTTATTGATATCTTCTTTTTTATTCAACTTAAAAAAATTAAATTTTTTATCATCGTCCTAGAATCGTACATAGTCATCAATTTATTTTTTGTCTTTGTTTATTTCCAATTAAAATCATTCAGTTTCATCCTTCTCTTTTCGAAACTTTTGATCTGATGACCCTTTATTTCTTTATCTTTTTAAGAGCTTTTATGTTAAATCCTTTTTATTCTAGCAGCTCATAAACTTTTAATTTATGCCTCATTTTCTTTAGTTTATCACCATATGTAAATAAATTCCAGTGATCATATCTCATGTATACATTTTGTGAATGTATGTGTAAACGTATGTAATTGAAAAATAAATGACCTTGAACCCAAAACAATATCCAACTACCATAAATGTTCTATTAAGTAGACGTCAAATATTTATGGACTGTTTTTGTTGTTAAGGTAATTGTAGACATTTATACATACCGTTGTAATTGCAAAAAAAAAAAAATGCTTCATTGACACAAACAAATTTATCACTCGTTAATGACTTTCTTAATACGTACTATTGAGTAATACACAAAAATATTCTCATAATAGTAAAAAAAAATAAAAATAAAAAACACAGATCCGATGACAAGAGCTAAACTATAGCTTAGCCTTCATTTATGAAAAATGAACACTAAGACATTTTTTGTTTCTATTAAATATATTGAAAAAATTATTATTAACGATTTTTTACCCAAATTATTGTTTCTATTTGTGTGAAAAATACACGTAAATAGAAACAAAATTCTATTATTATATCATTGTAAAATTAAAAATATAAAAAAAAAATGTTATTTGAAAAAATAATAAAAAATTTGAAATGATGCACAAATATTAACATTTATGTATATGGTATGTGATTGAATCTGATTAGGGCTCTTTTTATTCCTTTGAGGTTATATCTTTTGCTAAGGTACATAAACTGTTACACAAATGATTGTATATTCATGTACATATTTGTGTTGATGTCACTGTCGAGGTCTTTTATAATATATTTTTAATATAGAAGGTATGTAGTATATTCATGTGTAATTAAAAAAAATTTAACAGACATATTAAATCTCATTAAAAGAGAAAAACTGAAACCGTTTAAGAAGCAACCGGAATTCCGCAAAAAAAAAAATTTACCATTTGTCATGTATTTAATGTTAATGTGAATATTGAAATGGATTATATGATGTTTAAATATGGACATAAAAGGTATTTGCAAAATATGGCATATTTAAATAAAAAGAAAAAAAATTTTTTTTTTTTTTCAATTTAATTGAAACGAAAAAAAAAAGATTTTTTTTGTGTTTTTCATTTTGATCATCTCATTGATGCATATTTTGCGCTTTGACTAAAAATCGATTTTTTTTCTTGCTGCTTTTTATTTATGGCAGGGAAAATTTTTATAATATACAAATTGAATGTGGCATATTATGTAGTTTATAAGGTACAGCAATGTATAGTACCTACATTTCCATCTCACATAACACAATGAGCACGATCGTAGCGTAACTTTGATTTTGTATAGCAGGCATGTACCATACCATAACTATTTGTGATTTTATTTTAGGTCTTCTAAGTAAAATATATAAAATATTTTATAAATTTTTGTTGATTTTTCCTTTCATTAGATTTTCTCATGAACGGAAGAAATTGAAATTTTCCTTTGAAGGTAAAAATAATGCTTATATGCATGTTTAAAAAAAATTTTTTTTTTAAATTTGAAAAAAAAAAAAAAAGAAAAAAAATTTAGTTTTCATTTTGTTATCTTGTTACACAAATATAAAGGATGATGATTACATAAATTTGAAGACTATTCAAATTTTTTTTTAAATACATATATAAAAAATATTGTATACTTTCTTCTAGTTATATAGTAGATAATCCATAATTCAAATGTCCAAAACATTTTAAATTAAAACATAACTAATAGACGTTATTTATTTATTTATTTTCAGGAAGAAAACTAAAAATTCAGAGTTCATCTATTATGTATTCATATATTAAATAAAATATACCTGAATACAAATCCAGATATTACAAGATCACTAGTCATATTTTTCTTTATTTTTATGTTATATTATCATAATTTTATTATTTTTATTATTTTTCATGAAAAGACTAAAAAATAAATTTATTTTTGTTGGTGTTTATAGACTGATGTATAGTAAATTACTATCGGTAGTGATTTTTTCACATAGAATACGTACCAAATATGATGAACATTTCGTAGATGTGTAAAACTCACATGCATTAGTGAATATTTTTACTTGAAATGGGAGAGACATACATGTTTTTATATCCTCAATGTTAAGATCTATAGATGTACACGAAATCTTTATTAATACAAATAGGATCTTAAACTAAAATGTTCATTGTATATAGCACAGGCTATACAAGTGTTTATCCTTCTAATACAAAAAGCTATTTATATCATCGTTATCACAGTAGCAAATTCTTTTTATATATTTTTGAATTATAACTCGTAACATAAATTAAGAATTTGTAGTAACATAAAATATGTAAACACCCTCTGTTTTAAATTTTATAGTTTTATAAAGGTTTTTACACGAATATCTCAAGGCAATTCCAAACTTACTGACTTGTAGACGGCATTCAAAATTTGAATGAATTTTTTTTACCGTGTAATGTTCATCTGAGTTTGGTATACGGTACTGGACTACATATGAGTGAGGCTATTCGTGCATTACTTACATTTTTATTTTTAAATTTTCATTGTTAATCACCTTTATAACATACTATAAATTTTAAATTTTTGTAAAAATTTTTTTTTTGTTACTACTCAAATTTAATTATAGCTTATGTTTTAATCAAACTCTGATGATACTTTTTAAATTTATTATATAGTTATATAATTCAATACCCAATAAATCATTAAAAAAATAATTTAAAAAAAAAATGAAAAGGGCCAATAAAATTTGCACCATGATGATATAAAATATCGAATTTTTTGAAAAAAAAGTGTTTTCCTTTTCATTTAATTAATGCGCGTTTTATTAATCAATTACTTATTTTTTAATGATTACCATGCAATAGTCGTGTACATATCAAAAAAATTATTCATCATTTATTTCGATAATAAGTATTAAAAGAAAAAATTTATCAAAATTGAATAAATACAAAATTATGAACAAATAAAATTTATCAATAAAATGAATTTATTATGCATTCGTACATTCGTACAACAAAAAATGTACATATAACGTTTAAAGATCCTTTCACATGAAAACTGAAAGAAAAAAATACAAGACATGTTAACGAAAATCTCATATGTGTGTAAATTGATGCATGCAAGAAACAAAAAAAAAAACAATGATAAAATGATGTTATGATGATGATGATGATGATGATGATGATGACTAAGAATTACCCATTTACAATTAATTTTATATGAACATTCGAATTAAATCAATTTCATATTAAACAAATACAAAAAAAAAATTGTATTTCTTCTTTATTGTTATTCAAGGATGAATTTAAATGAATTTTACTTTTACTGTTTTTTTTTTTTTTAAATTTTTTTACATAAAATGTTTTCTATATACTAATATGTATTTGCTTCTACTTTACTTAATCAGTAGTAGTTACATTAAAAATCGTAGGTAGTAACTTTTAATTAAAAAGTGATCCTTAAAAATTTTTTCCAAAGAAAAATTGAAATTTGAAATCTATGTGTATATGATTTTGAAGTGTAATCATCAGTATGTACTTTTATTTAATTATTCACACGTGGTACAATTAAAATAATATTTGTATTGTAATTATGATTTCTCAAGAAATTCAAATAATAATTCAGTGATTAGGTACGCATTTTTGATTATTTTTTTCTTGTTTTTTTTAAGTTCCCCTCTTTTAGCATATACACATATGTTAATACAATACATTATGATTATACTGATGATTTATGATGCAAATTCATTCTTCAATTAAAATGTATTATTTTTCAATATGTGCAAAAATCAAGAAATTATAAATAAAGAGAAGAAAAAAAAAACAATCAAAATGATTATTTGACATGCAAAATTATGCAACATGTATATTTTTGTATACCACATGAGAAATACGTGACCAGATAAATTTGTAAATAAAAAAAAATTTTTGTTTTTTTTTTTTTAAATTTAAATCTGTTTGTACAGCTTGTGCCATGTAAGGATTATACTTAAAACTTGTAGGACGATGGCTTTTTAAAAAGTTATTTTACATTGTATGAACAAATTATCAAAAAATCTGTTTAACATTTTCATTAAACTGAAAATTACTTGATTTATTTCATATTCCCTGAGGACTTTAAAGAACAGATAACTGTAGAATACCTTGTACATATGAATTTAAAAAAAAAAAAAAAAAAAAATGAAAGAATTTTAACAAATTTTAATCATATTTGTTCATCCATTAACCAGATGACGTGTGTATTTTATTTGTTTACATCACATTAGAATTTATAATTCTCAACTAAATTATCATCAGATTAATGTCAGTTACATTTTTAATTTATTGATTTGAGTTCATCATCCTAATCATGATGATGTGTTACGGTATGCAAAAATATCATACTTAAAAAAAATAATTGTATAATTTAAAAAAAAAAAAAAATTGAAATAAATTGCTGTTTTATTTAAAATTAAAATATGGGCATTATATTAATAAAATAAACAAAACAAAAAAAAAATTAAAAGATAAAAATAGAAAATGCAACGTTATAGTGCAGATGGAACTATAAAATTTTGAAGTCATAACCATTAATACTACAATTAGGTTGAGTTCAATGTGGTTTTCTGTCACGTTTTCTTTAATGAATAATTTCGTATACATAATGGCACAAGTATGCAAGTAAAACGATATATTAAAGTGCTTGATGATAAAATAATTTTAAAAAGGAAACAACAACAACAAATTCAACTTAAAAATAAAATGACATAATACACATTGAATGAACTCTAAAAACAGTAACAAATGTGTTACATTTAACGTATATGAGAATGACAAACAATTTGAAGTATTATATATTTTCATGTAGTACATACACACATATGGTGTGTACTTCATGACGCAGATCAATATTATATGATGGGAGATTTTTAATACTACAAGGTCATTTATCATCTCACCCATAATATGTATATATTATGCATATGGTATGATCATGTACTTATCCGCCATATACCATCTCATATGTAGTAGATCGATATCGTTAAAGAGCTTCTGATGGATTTTAATGATTTCTTGATTTGTTGTTGATTATCTTCTTCAAGATATAAAATTTAATAAAAAAACATACAGGAGGTAA
The DNA here is from genome assembly GCA_963971155.1 of Anthrax anthrax. Taxonomy (NCBI): domain Eukaryota; kingdom Metazoa; phylum Arthropoda; class Insecta; order Diptera; family Bombyliidae; genus Anthrax; species Anthrax anthrax. The sequence goes on from OZ020119.1 coordinate 30,090,791, forward strand.
AAAATAATAATTATCATTGCTTTTCATTTCATTTATCTAAACATATAAAATTTTTTAGATAATCAGATGTACATAGGTACATAATATTGTTTACGTACACGAATTGTGTTAACAAGTTTTTTATGAGTGTTTTAATTTGTCAAATTAAGTAAGTATTTAACTAAAATTACGTAATAAATTTGAAAATCTGTAAATTACATTAGGTAGGGCTTTTTAACGAATTTTAGCAAATGTATAAAATATCTACATTAATTGCTGAAATGCAATTAAATGAAATGCAAAATTATTAGAATAATCTAATCGTATAATTATAATAGTTGAATCTTGAAATTGTTTATATTTTCACAGTAGTTAAAAGAATCTTCAATAAAAAGAAAACAGAAAAATATCATTTTTTTTTTTCTCGTAAAAATGAAAAATAGTTACAACAACATTTAAATAAATCTAAAGACGATCAAGAGGAAAAACAAAACGAATATAAAACAGAAATGGTCACATTTTGTTTTGCATGCAATCATGCAGTATGCGATACCTTCACATCGAAATTAAAGTACGCGATATTATGCGCTTTTTGTATAATCCCAGCAGCGAATTGATCAAGTCATTACCATTGTAACTAGTTCAGAATGAAAGATAAATTCATCAAATATTAGCCAACTCATTCCGCCTTAGTTTACCAACCAAATTCTTAAAGAACTACTTCTCTTCTGCATTACTTTTTCGACAAAAGTAATGCTGACGGTAATGACTTTGTTTTAGTTTTTAACACTTATAATGAGTCATTACTTCAAGATGATGAAATTTAGAATTGCATCATGATTGCGTTTTATTTTTTAACACTTATGTGTAAGTTTCCTATTATAGATTGATGACGCATTTTGAATTGCGTGAAATATAAATTCATTCTAGTTCAAGATTTTATAAAGTGTACACGTAGAAAATTTTGCGGAAATATTATGGTGAAATTTATTTTATTCTATTTCAGAAACATGTGATGGGATATAAAACTTGGTTTTAAAATATTTAAAAATAAATATTTTAAACATAATGCATGAACCAAAAAAATAGTTAATTCTATATGTAATAAATTCTGTTGGCCCTTAAACTAGTTTCGTAAATATGAATATAATATAAGTAGATAAATAAATAAGATATAAAATATATACATATGTATGTATGTAACCGATTCCTGTAAACTAGTTCCATAACACAATCTATGGAATATGTTACTGAACTAATTCTGAGTAATGAGAAAGAGAAGTACTTCCTGCCTATGACATCGCGTGGTAAAAGTAATGACTTCTATACATTGGTGGTAATCCAAGACGGAAGTATTACTCATTACCAGTATCTACTTCTAGAACTAGTTCGGAAGTACTCTTTTTCGCTGCTGGGATATATTACGTATACCTACATACAAACGTATGTAACGAATTAAAAGAGTTAGTTGGCTACATTTTCATTCCTCAACAGGTCAGAAGTCAAGCGTTCCGATTTTATGACTTCATTATAATAACAACTTTATATATGTACATACAAAAATATGTTTTTGTATATGATTATCCAGAGTATAATGAAGAAGTAAGTTGGCGTGCTTCGTGCTTTTTACTTTTTTTTAAAAAAATTTATTTATTTTCTCAGTATCATCCTCTTGGCGATTTGTAACATGTATAAATTGCACAATATTGAACTTTATGTAACACCTCATTTGTAGTAAGAAGACGATTCTTGTAGATCATCAACCATTTAAAAAAAATGGGGAAATTTTTTTTCTTTTAAAATGTAATGGTTTATACGGATGCAAATATTGTAGATATTGTGCATGGAATATTCATGGTCAGAAAATGCATATCAACACACATTACATGGTGTTTCGAAAATTATGAAATAAGAAAAAAACAGACAACATTTTTTTTTCAATTTATGTTACGAAATTCATGTTTATATGACTGACCATATTTATTACAAAATCGGCTTTACATCCTGTTTCTATTTTTTGTACTGTACAGGATTATTTAATTTTATTTGTACAGAAAAACAACATACCCATTCTTCCACTTTGATATTTTTTGTACCTTTTAAGTTTTATTATACGCCAGCATTTTCTAATGTACATGTCAATGTATTTTCTGTTGATTAAGGGATCAGCTCTCCATTGTTCTAATACGCACATCTAAGTAACATACATCAGGAACAATAAAAACTTTGGAAAGTTTTTAACTTTTTTTAATGAAAATTTCATGTTTTTTCGTTAAAAAAAAAAAATTTGTTTACAAAAATTTGTAGTGCATATATGTGTTATATCGTATGTAAATTGTCTTCGATTTTTTCTTAATTCATTGGATTGGTAATATTTCAGATAAAAAAAAAAAAAAAAAATTAAAATTAATTGATATGATCAGATGACTGGCAAATTTGAGGTCATAAGTAATAAATCGTATATAAGTATGTACGTATGTATATCCATTATCCCAATGAAAAGGGATGACTTAGCTTTAATCCGGAATTAATATTATGTACATGCCATCACATTACATATTATGTGTAATATTATTGGCGACTATTTTTAATTTCTTTTTACATTTATGTACATTGCAGTTATTTTATTGCCATTATATTTTGACTGTTCTGCTTTTTTTTTTCTTTTAATTTTATTAACAATTTTTGATTGGTATGTAAGTATGAGTATGCCGTATAGTATGCGTGTAAATAATGTAATGTTGTTTTTATTTTTGATTTTGCAATTACTTACATACATGGATTAAAAATTATGTGCAAATATTATTATTATGATGAAATTTGTCAAAAGTCAAGGAAAGATTTATTACAGGTTGAAGGACAATTATTATTATAAATTCCTATTTATTTACTTCATATATTATATCGATTAAAAGTGCAAGACAAAATAAATTATATTTTTTTTCGTGTTTGAATTTAATGAAATTTAAATGATTATTATTAAATAAATTTAAATGAAAAATTAAATTATCGCAAAACATTTATTTTCCTAAACATACATGTATAATTTTGACGTCATCAATTTGTGCTTGTACAAACTTAAAGGTACAAATAAGTACGTCAAAAATTCGGTAGCATTCTAAAATAATATAGTATAATAGAAAATGAAAATTATCATTTATATAAAATATATTTTACGCCTCCGCACACCATTATGTGAATCGTGACAAAGATTTTTCTTTTTCATTTTTTTATTATTATTTTTTTTTTGTGATAAATCAACAAATCATATTTAATCATAACTAACTAACAAACTGTGTAGTTTGTACACAACAGGCATTATATTACACTGTATGTATAGTATAGATAGTTTATCAAATAAAAAGGATAGGACGACAGGTCAAAAGTTGGACTTCCATTTAAGGTTCTTTTAGCCACTGCATTGTAGATATTTCTACAAGTATAGTATATAAACAGATTATTTGTATAAGATTGTGATGAATCTGCAACAGAAAATGCGTAAAAGCTACATGTATGAAATAAAAAGATGAAATGCTCATTAAAATGAATATTTATGATTTCTTGAGTTCGTGCGTATTCATGTGTACATATATATGTACATATTTCCGTGAACATTTAAACGTTTCAAGAATTAAAATAAAATGCCTGAAGTCCTGAAGAGTAAAAACATATCATTTTTGTCTTTGTTTTGATGATCATTGTTATAACCATAAAAATGTAAAGCGTTTCGTAATGACAAAAACTAATAGTGATAATGATTTCAAAAAAAAAAAATCCAAAAATACGGGAATTTAAAATTTACATGGCTAATTTGGTATACAAAAATATGGCGTTAAAATTTTTTAATGACTGTAGCAATACATCCGAAAAAATGAATAATACGTAGTGATAATGCTTTGTTATTTTGTAAATTAAAAAAATTCATAATTGAATTAGAAAACTGTGAAACAAGTATACACATAATGTTTCAACAAGTTTGTAATAATTTAATGTTTATGTTTATGATCTTATGTTTGAATCATTTTATTTGACATTTAAGATTGGAACATAAATCTTTCCAAAATACTGTAAAAACAAAACAGAGTCGAATACTTCAATAGATCCAATTAATGTACATATTTACATAGTACAATATGACAGTCTAGGTTATTGATGGAGCCTTAGAGGCGATATATTCTTTTCTATCAAGAACAGAATTGACTAATTCTTTAAGCTATCGAAGAAGAATAATAATTTCAATGGCACATTAAATATTTTCCCATCATATGAATCTGTGTTATGTGTACAATTATTTTGATTATGTTATAAATGTTAAGTATGGTTAAAAATAAGTTAAAAATGAAATGCCATTATTAAATGTATTAGATAATATAATTTAATACAGTCTAATAAATCACATGTTTATTGTTGGTAATTCAAAGCTAAACAATTATTACATTCTACATGTAAAAATTTTCACATTCTTTCCAATTTAGTGATTTTCTAGAGTTCTAAGAATTACTCAAAGCTTGCTGTAAAAAAATTTCATTTATTTTCATAACATATCTATTTTCGTTATAACCTCACTTTTTATTTTTAATTGGTTCAAAAAGCTAGAACACGATATTTGGTTTTTAAATAATTTAGAAATATCAAAAGTAGAAAATTTCAATTTAAAATAATTTCCTTTCACAATGAACAACAGTTTCTATCAAATTTTATCCAGGTTTCGCGTCTAAATCTTTTGTTTTTTAAATTCTATCATGGCTATTATTATTTTTTTCTTCTTTCCTTTTTCTTTTTTTTTTTGAGAATCAATTTGAAATTTAACTGTCAAATAGAAGATTTATGATAAAAAAAAGTAAAATAAAATTAATACGAAAACAGAATTTTCCAATTGCTGTATTATCAAATACCTTAAGAAAGAACTTCTGTTATACATTTACACATTAAATTCAATTCAATTGTATCACTGAATTGTAATATAATTTCTATTACCAGAGAGATAACATTGAATTATGGAAAAAAAACTTCATGTCACGATATCATATTTTAAATTCATCATATATTTCTATTGTTTTTTTCAAATTTAAGGTATACTGAAAGAAAGAAATAAAAAAAAACAAAGTGAATATTAAATTTGTATTGAATTTAAGAAATTTAATAATAATTCACAGTTACACATACATACATATGTAAATATAAGTATGTAAATATGTATGTATGTATGTTTATGTTATAATACAATGTTATGTGCACATACATGAATTGATGATTATGAGGTTTAATAACGTATAGTGCATGCTAAAGTTATTTTCATTTTCACATTGTTAAAATATAAATTATGTGTGTGTATGATATGTGGAGACATTTAGGTATGTGACAATACGTGAATGCAACACTGCAACAGATCATTGGCAATTATTATGAGTTTTTGATTGTTGAAAAAAAAAAATTGAATTTTTCTCCAAAATAAAATACAAAGCTGGGTAAGTAAGTAAGGTATGTTTGATGTATCAAAGATGAAAAGTTATGTATGTTCTCTGGTAAGATTTATTTAATAATGCATGGAATTTTCAACAGGGTGTCGGATTTTCTTATTAAAAAATTTCTAAACTGAAATTTTTGTTGAATAAAATTAAACCCGTCGTGATGTGGACTGACAGACAATAAATATTTTGTTCGTATTCTCAATTCATTGTTATTGCCTTCTCTTGCTCAGAGGAAATTAAAGGTAAAAAGATCGAAATAATTTTTGTTTTACCTAGAAAGGAACAAGTTTTGTTGTAAATCCTAGAAGAGCAAAAAATAAGAATCAGCCTATGTAATAAAATACCCTATAAAATTGTTTATGCCGCACACAATTTATACATGCAAACAAATCACATTGTAGTTTATTCGTACATCTGTAAATATGTACTATTAATATATTGATGTGTTGTCATCATCATTATTATTATTCGGATACAAATAAAAAAAATTTTTTTTATTACAACTGTGACAATAAAATTATTGCTATAACATGATATGAAATTACTACATGATACACTCTCTATATTCTTATGTAATCGGGTGTTTATTGCATATGTATGTATTTTTTGATGTTCTTATTTTTGTATTCCACAATTTTGCATTATTTATCATCATAATATCACGTAAAAGACATTAGAAAAAATATTTTTTGATCTGATGACCATTTGAACTAAACATACACGAGATTATATGTGTACGTAAGATGATGAAAAATAAAATCACAAAGAAATATCCAAGATAAAAGATAAATAAAATATCTTACATACACAGTATGTCTATTATTCATTATAAAATTTATGATACTACCATGGATGAAATTCTAATTTTTATAATGTAAAAAAGCAAAATATGTACTTTAACATACACAATTAGGTAATGATGAAGATACACCAGTACACAGTACCTGTACTGTGCATATAATAAAATTTGTCATTGTAAACATAATTTCCTTTGATTTATTAGAAAAATTTGTAATAAAAATAATAACGATTTATACGAGTATGTTGAATCGTCAATAAATTTTATAGCAATAAAAGTATTGTTTTTTTTTAAATTCCTCATATATATATAGGAAAAATCCATAGAAAATTTAAGGAAAATTATGATACTAGGAAGCTTACCCGCACATACATTAGGAGTATGGGTACTTTGTATTTGTTATAAAATTTTGTTAAAGTTATGTATATACTTTTCATTTGCAAGATTTTTTTTCCTTGGCCCTTTAAGCTCAGCCTGGGTCAACGTTCTTTGACTTAAATTTTTAGATCTGGCGATCTTGTGGTTGTTTGTATTTTAAGAATTTTCCTTTATGTTTTTTTTTCTTGCATCTCCTGGTTCTCTCTTCTCTTCTTTTTTTCTGGTATTTGTATGGTGTAGTAAAGCTTGAAGTATTTATTTCTTTTGACTCTTGTCCTTCATTTTCCATAAATTGTGAAAATACATTTTAGAAATTAATAAGAAAGCATTCAATTCATTTTGTATTTAAACCTACTTTGGATGACGATAATTTTAAATCGTGTTCCAAAAATATAGGGAATCAAAATGACACGATATGATTTTCGACTGACATATCAGAATGATAAATGAAAGTTTAAAAAATATATGTACATATATGTATGTGTGTACAAATGTATATTTTCTCAATTACTTTTTCTATCGTGGTAAAATTGCATTTATGACATTTTACGTGATTTTAAAAAGAATTGGTAGATAAACATCATATTGGCATTGTTAATTAATATGATACGAGTATACTCGTAAATTAACGATTTAATTTCATTATTGGAAGATGAGTGTAGATGATGTAGGAAATGTATATACATGTCAATACACATTTAAAAAAAAAAAAAAAAAACTAATAATAATGATAATAGTAACGTATTTACTTTATATGCCCACTTACATGTTACGTTGAATATTACTCGTATCTAAAATGTCAACATCTGTTGTGATCATCATTATATTCAGAAAACATAATCAATATTTTTTTCTATGTAATTAATTGCGCATTGTTTTAAATATTTCCTTAATTTTGTATGATAGTTGAATAAATTCGTTATAAATATTCTTAAGTACATAATTTATTTTATAAATTAAAAAAAAACTTTTGTTATATAATATATGGTATTGTTAATAGAATCATGAAATTATAATAATAGAATATCTTCTTTTTTATGTCAGGAATGAGTACTTAGTATATATTATAAGAAAATTATACACAATTGGGCATGCTTACATACTTACCATTTGACGTAAATTCAATGGTTCAATTGATCAGTGCTGTATACTCGTCTGTATATTATAATTTATTTTACAATGCATTAAAAAATGAAAATTATAATTTTTCTCTTTATTTTTTATTTATCTGATTAGTTATGAGTCTCTCATCATTTCGATTATTTTATGAATATTTAAGAAGATCATACATGTACTTATATGTACAGTGTACCATGTCGTATGATTTGTACAAACATTTAGCTAAAAATACGGGGGAAAATTAAAACAATCACAAATAAATTGACATTAATCCGAATGAATTGAAAAACACAAAAATTTAAACAAATAGGAAACATAAAAATTTAAATTAACTTTAATTTATTGTACGTAATTGAATATATAACTAACCATTTTCAGGGGGAGAGACATTTTCTGAATAGTACAGTATTCGATCGAACTGGAAAAAATCGTTAATAGTGCCCGTAAAAAAATTGCAATGAATATCCAATAACATAGAAATTGAATTATACATCATGATACCAATAAACCATATTTATCGAAGGATGCCTATAATTTATATTAATTAAAAAGTTAATTAGAAATATACATATTGTCTTACATTGGAAATCTAGAAAAATGAATAATCATTGTGAATACCATAAATACACGAATTGCTGACTGTTGATTTAAAAAAAAAATTTTTTTTTGTCGATTAGGGTGTAATTTTCCAAAATTTCATTTTTTATTTTGATATTTTACAATGACAATAGTCAATTTAAAACCAAAATAAAAATAACCTTCATTTTTTTTTTTAAAATTAAAATAAGTAAATGAAGACATCTTTGGTTGAAAGTTAAACAAAATTACCATAAAATTCATTAAATTGAAGAGTCGTTTGGTAATCGAGTTTACTAATTATAACAAAAAATAATTAATTTTTATTTTTTAATTTATTTTGACTGTTACAATTTCAAACATACAATTCTGTAGATTTATAATGAGTTCAGACTTATACAAGGCACATTTTACTATTATTGGATATTTGCTCATCTACAAATATTGCAAAATTTTTAAATTTCAAATTTTTTATTGTAACGATATTAAAGGAAGAAAATACTTCAATTATAAATTCATTATTAAATTTTCAAACAGAAATAAAAACAAATTTTTCATAATGTTAAATAAAGTTTTGTTACGCGTACGAATGAATGCAAATTATTTCAAATAATTTGAATTTTATTTAACATTATTATAATAGAGTAAATTTGATTCGTGAAAACAAGATAATTCGATTGATGTACCGCACACGTAATGCTTAGAAATACAGAAGGGCAAATTTTTGTAATGTTTGCAAATTTTGCTTTTACTTTCATCTTCATTAAAATCAAAAATTAGAAAATTAAAAAATTTTTTGGTTAATTTTCATTTTTATTTATCCGTTCAGTTGTGTATAGTATATTGAACAATATATTCGCTAGCTTGGGAAAATCTCTGTTAATGTTAAACAGCAGCTATTTATTTAATTTTTTTTTTTCATAACCTTGAGACAGGAATTAGTAAAGTCTGGTCAAAAGTTTTTTCAACATATTTAATTGTATTGGATTAGTTAACACATTCACTGGATTATATTCGTTCGTTTTTCATTTAAACGTTTATGTACATAATTAGGGTTGAATTATCTTGATTTTTTTTTCACTTTTTGTACGAGACTTTAGATTGTGGGTATTTCACCTAAAACTGAAATACATATTACGAAGGTCATTGAATGTAAACTGTCATTTTGAAGTGATTGAATCAGGTTTCAAATATTTTCAAAATAAAAATTGAATAAATTTATCTGTGAGAATGAAAGAACGAAAAGTTTGATTTAAATCAGAAACTTGTATTTTTTAAAAGAAAATTTCAATTGTTAAAATAATTTTACAATATATTATTCTTAATACTAACCGAGGAAAATTAAATGAAAAACAAGTGACTGATATGATGGATGGATTTATTGTTGAATTTTAAAACAAAAAAAAAAAAAAAAAAAAAAAAAAATCATTAAGTTCAATTCCATTCATTTAGCAAACACCTACGAAATGTAGTAGATTACATGTAGACGATACATATAATTTTAATTATAGAATATTTTGGAACACCATATAATGTGATCGTTTTTTTATGAATTTACGATCATATTTAAAATTGTTCGTAAATTTTAAATCCTAATAATATGCTACAAAAATGTAATTTTTGTTTTTTAATTTTGTTTTTAGTTAAATGTTATTAACGGTAATTTTAAAAATTTTTTGAGCTTTCTGTTTAATTCCATGATAGATGGTGATAAACCGTTTTATTAAACGGATTCGAATAACTCAAGATGCTTAAGATGAAAAGAGGAAGTAACTTCAATTCAAATTCAAAACTCTTGATCATTCCAATGGTAGCAGAAGTAGTACACCATCGTGGTATAATAATAAAGGAAATAACCGACATATTTAAAAGTAATTGTTGCATTGCTGAAATACTTAGTTGAAATGTATTTCACATTAGTCTGACATCAAAATTACATCATTTATCAATTAACGAAATCTTTTTAACGTTCATATTAATAAGATCAACAAAAAAAGGAAATTATAAATCTATAACAGTGTACCCAACGTGGATTTTCCTAGTATATTTCATCTGGTCTGTGAAGAGGTCAAGATAATGACAAAACTTGAAGAACTTTGAGATAATTATTTGATATTTATCCAAGAAACTGAAAAACAGACAAAATTCTTGAGTTTTAAGTTAAGTATTGTCACGTATTGTACACTATTTTATGGCAGAAAAGTATCTAAAAAATGTAATACGGACGTAAAATAAATTTTAAAAATCTTATTACAAGTTATTGGTATTAAAATAAAAATTTTTTTAATTATTCATATTTAATTTTTTTTTTTATTCTTCTTTAGATTTTATTTTATAAAAACTTGAAAATAAAACTAAAAAAATTAAAATATTATTTACATTTATTTAACATACATAGATATGTTTATAATATCATATATTCTTAAAATGATATTCTTAAAATGTGTGTACATCATAAAACATAATATATACCACTATACATAATACATAATCAAAGGATGAGCATTTCATTCAAATTTATAAACCAAAAAATTTTTTTAATTAATTAAAATTATGTATTTATTTGTGTTTTTTTTTTTTCTTTATTAATTTTTCTTTTATTCATTTTATGTATATATAGATTTTTTGTAATTTTTATATACTTTAAATTTTAATATACATACACATTTTATTTTATTACAGATATTATTATATTTTTAAACTACATTATATTTACAGAAAAAAATTTAAAAAAAATATTTTAAAATACAAAAAAATTAAAAGATTAGAAAAAAAGAAAAATTTACAAAAAATAAGCTTTAATATAATAAGAGAATGCTGGTAATAAAAAGAACAACAAAAAAAAAATTGTATTTCATTCGACATATACAGAGAACCTGTAAAGTTGAATATTCTTGTCTAATTTTGGCAATGTCCCCTAATTGACTGGATCCATTTTAGTTTGTAAATTTTTAAATTTATAAAATTTTCTAGATGAGTTGATCATCGATGTTGGGTACTGAAAAATATTTAAACGACTTCACGATATGTACTTGTATAATTTGGCCGCATGATCAACACAAACAGGTCTCACTGTAACTCTTTTTTAAGCTTTTTTTTTTTTGTTTGTTTCTTATATACGTATATAGAATAGCTAGATGTACTATAAGTATTTAATATAATAATATATAGGAATATTCATGAGCACATATTAATTTATACATGACAAGAAATTAATTAATAAAACGGCAGTTATATAAAAGTACGAAATTTATCGCATACAAAATGAATGCATGTATCTATACAAATTGATTGTGTATTCTGTACGTATAAATCAAATTTTGTATCTTTTATTTTCTGTTGAATGATTTTTAAATATAATATCTAAGTATTTCTAAAACGAATATGTAGGTATCTTTTGAAATTTTGTTTATTGAATGACTAATTTTTTTTTTTTTTTTTGTAATTAATTTGCCAAAATTTAGAAGGATAAGAAAATATAAATAATACAATTTATAACACAATAACAATTTTATTAACAACTTTTTGCTTTTTTTTGTGTTTTTGTGCAATTCTTTTTCTGCTGGTAGAAGGATAAAAAATTACACGAAGCAAATAAGGCATTTTTTCTCAGCTGGATTTTTTTTTTAAAATTTTATAATCATATACAGTATCCATAAAAGACCAAAACAGTCTTTTATTTATTTATATTTAAATGAAAATAAATTCCTAAAAAATGAACTACATACATCAAATATCAATGACTAATGCCTACCGTTTGCCAAATTTTGATGCTAAAGAATATAATGACTTAAGAAGTTCTAAGGCACGCTCATCAGAGCTTTTATGGCGTAAATTTGTTGATGATGATGATGACGATAACGATGAATAATCCGAATTTGAATTTGGTTGGCTAAGAAGACTATCCAAATCTTTGGCTTTTCTTCTTAAACTTGCTTGATTTGACGTACTATATGAATTACTATTATGAATTAATGACGGTGATGGTGTTGTATTATAATTCACCGTTGTAGTAGATGTTTCTATTGTTGATGGTGTACTTTCATATACTGTTGATGAGGGTGTTGTTATCGTACTTGATATATTTTCAGGTTCTTCAACACGAATTTCAAAACGTGTAGTTTCTTCAATAGAACTAAAATGTGTTGTTGATATTGGTTGTTCTGTTGTAGATGTCGTCCAGGAAATTGGAGATGCCGTTGTTGAAGTTAATTCTAAATCGTGATTACGACGATATGTAGTTATGGGAACATCAGTAGTAGTAGAAGTAAGGAACAGTTCATTTGATCCTGCATTTGATGGAGTTATACTCTTACCACGACGATTCGGTTTTAATTTAATGATTTCAATTTCGTCTTCAGCAGCCAATTTTTGATCCATTCCAATCAATGCATTAAGAAGAGCTTGTCTAGATTGTTCAACCGTTTTATTGTAATCATCATCACAAGTTTGAATAAGTAATAAAATAAGACGCCTTACAGTTTGATTATTTTCTGCTTTTTTCATTACATTCATTAAATGATCCGCTGAACTTTCATTTAATGTTCCGAAAATCTTAGTTGCAATTTTCTGCATACCATCTCGAGGTGGCAATAATTCTTCTGAAATATTTGGTGGATATACTTTACCAACACGATTTATTAAAACACCTTTAAGATCAACATGAGTAGGATTTGATTCTGTTGTGGTTATAGTAGCTTTTGGAAGGTAGGTATAGGGACTGGCTGTGGTTGTTTTCATTTCTTCCATTAGTCCATCATTTATTGTCAATGGATCTAAAAATACAGTGTAAGCCAATGATGACCACGGATTCGGACTATATTTTCCGGTGCTGGGAAAAGCGGTAGTCGATGGAATTCTTGTAATATAATTACCAGGTCTGGCTGTTGTTGCCAAAACTTGATTGTAACTTTGACTAGATTTTCTGTGAAGTTCATTATTTAATTCATTTCTAGATGCTGATGCAAATGATTGTGAATGAGCACGTTGTAATGATTCTTCATCATCATCAATTGTCGGTGGAAGAATTTCTGGATTTAGTGTTTCAATTGTTGCAATTGGCGGTAACAAATCGAAATTTAGTTGAGGTTGAAATTTAGACTCAACCGTAGAATTTGTATTAGTTTCATTTTTCGTCACAAAATTTATTCGTTTTGATTGTCTGTGTAATGAATTAACTGAAGCCGGAGTAGACATACTTAAGCCTTTATTAATTTCCATTGCAATATCATTTTGTTCAGTTGTTGTTTTTTCTTGGTAACTATCGTTACGAGTTTTACCAACTCGTTCGGTTATCAATCGTGATGCTGGCGTTTTGTCTACATTGTTCAAGTTTGTTCTCGAATGTCTTGTAGTTGGAATTTCTGTCGTGCCGGTATTATGATGTTTTGAGCTCTTTTGCTGATTAGAACCAGTTCCATCTGAGAAATCCAAATCGTCTGCATCTTCTGTTATTGTTGCTGGAAAAATGGTGGTAGCTGTTGTTGGTAAATATGAAGCACCTGTTCCACGATTGAAATACCTACTGGTCGTCACCGATTTTCCATTTACTGAATTATTTTCAACTGTTGACGGTTCAGTTGGACGAATTTCGGCCAATGTACGACGGAATGAATCTGGATCCTCCAAATATGCTGATAAAGCATTGGTAAAGACCTGTGCTATTTTTCGAGATTCAGGTTTACCAATGGAATCACCAAGAGGTCCATTTGAATGTTGTGCTTCTAAATCATTAGTATCGGGGGCAAAATCTGCTTTAAAAGCAGGTGGAAGAGTAGGCCCAGTTGGTTGTTCCGTTGTATCAATACCGAACAATTTTTCATATTGCGTAATTGTTTTGTTACTTAACAGACTAATAGAAATGTTCGCAGTGACATTATCGTTCTTTGAAGATGGAGTTGGTTCTTTGTCTGATGTTATATTATTACTTTCTTCGCTTGCAAAATATAATGCAAGGGAGTGTAACGTTTCAGGACCTGATGAAGGTGGTATTTCGAGACCAGGACGAGTTTTGCCTAAATATTTATTTGCATCTTTATTTAACACTTCCATATCAACATTTAGATCTTTTTTAAGTTGATTAAGTGTTTTCATCATTTCTTTGACATGTTCTGTAACATCGGTTTCTGTAGCTGATGCTTTTGTTGGTTTTGGAAGATATGTTGGACCAGATGATGAAGGTCGTAATGTTGTCGTTTGTTGTGAAGTATATGAGGTGGATTTCGACGGTGAAGAGTAATAAGATGGAGTAGGAGTTGTTATTTCTGTGGGTAAGAATGTTGTATCAGTTGATTTTGATCGATAGTGTCCAGAAGATTTTTGATTTGGAAGTTCATTTATGTTAGTACTAGGTTTGATTTTAGAATAAGTACCGTCAGATAAGATGTTTGTTGTTACAATACGGGAAGTATTATTTGAAGATAACGTTTCAGGTGATATGGTATTACGCAAGCCAAATATTGGAGGTTTAGTTGTCGTATGACTAAAAATATTTGTCGTTGTTGTTCCAATTGTTTTATCTTTATGTTTCTCTGCTCTTAAATCCTGTATTTCAAATTTAGATCCATAGAAAGTTGTTTGACCTCTAGATGTTGAACTTCGTCCGTTATTTGGTAAAGTGGTCGATTTGGAATCACCTGCTGTTAAAAGAAAAATAATAATAAAATTGTTGTATTAATTAAATGTAAATTGAATTTTTTTCCCATAATAAATAACCTTGATTATTGTTCCTTTCATATAGTGGCTTAAATGTAGGTTGAGTTGCTCGACCAAAAGAATAATCATATCCATTATTTTGAAAATTATCACCGTTCCTATAGATGCTCTCTGTTCTGTTCTTCTTAAAATTAGATTGAGTAGATGTTTTCTTTTCAAATCCATTGTACACTGTTGTTCTGTATGGTTCAGGTGTAGTGGAAGTAATTTCTGCTTCGAACGATGTCGGTGATGTTGTTCCAGTATTCTTGAAATATGAATATTCTGTTGATTTTTTATTTTCATTATTAAAATAATTTGAAGTAGATTTTGAAGAATTTTGTACGTTATAATATGAATTTGTAGTGAATTTTTTTGAATATTTATCATCATATTGTGATTGCGTATCTGTTATTATTGTTTCGCTATTGGTGTTATATGAAACATCAGTTTGTGTAACTTTACTTGCAATTGTTGGAACAGTCGGAGTATAATACGGAGTTGTACGTGTACCATCAAGCCGTCTTGCTGTTGTATAAGTATTTGGTCGATTTTTAGTACTTGTCAATTGAGTCGTTTGTTTTCCCTCAGATTGTTCAACTACATTACTATTTTTATCCAAAGCAATAATTTGTTGTTTTCGATCTTGACGATATTCAAATTGACGAGGTGTTTGATCAGAGAATGTTTTCGATTTAGATGGAGTAGTTTCCTTTAGTTTTTCATCTTGATATGTTTCTCCGGTTGAATCTTGTGATTTTGTTGTGAGTTTAAAATTTGAATCACCATTAAAACGTTGTCGTCCTCTATCTGGCTTTTTTGTTTTTTCATAACTTTTCGCTGCTACATTTTCATTTTTTTTCTTATCTTCATTAGGTGAATTATAAATATAACCATTTCTTCTTTGACCATTACCACCACCAACAAATGAAGAAGATTCTGCTACAACTTGCATTTCAGCATCGTTCGAATCGACACGTGAAATTAATTTTTCTTTTTTATTTGTAAGTGGAATTGTTTCTGTACTATCATCAAAATCGAAATTTTCAGCTGATGGTATTTCATCAGAATCTATTCTTCTGCTATCTTTACGTTTTTGATTACTACGTTGTTGAGTTTCTTCTGATGGTTTTCTTTGAGCTTTCAAAGTATATTCAGTCTTAATTTTGGGAGATGGTCTTTGACCATCACTATAAACATCTGCATCATAGAATTCATTCTGTTTAACTTTTTTACGTGATGGTCTAGATTTTCGATTTTGATTTCTTGATAAAATTTCTGAACTTTCAGCATAATAACCTGGTGAAGTTGCACAATTTACCTTAAACCACCAATCACAAATAAGTTCAGTTTGTTGAAAAATTGTTCCATTCGGACAAAGAAAGGAAATTTTTCTACCATCATCACATATATGGAAAACCTAACACGATATATAAAAATTAATTACATACGAACACAAAAAAATCTCAATTAAAATAGTTATACCTGACATTCTGTTTCTAAATCAGCAAAATAACCGTTACCATAAGTACGACAACTAAATGATGTTTGCGGTATTCTTGGTAAAATTGGAAAATCAATTCCTGGTCTACCGACAACACCTTGATAAACTTCATAATCAAAATCATCTTCATCTGATGCTCTTTTACGTATATGATGACGATTTTCTTCTGATGATGCTATTTTCTCATATTTCTCCTCAAAATGTGCTGCTCCAGCTCTTTGTGCTAAAATTCTTGCTGGTGTTTTTTGAATCTAAATAGAAATATTTACGGGTATAATTTAGAAAATATAATATAAAAGCAAATATTTAAAGCGTAATTGGAAAAGGATAGAAAGAAGACAGATTGTACTAAGATCTGAAAAAACTAATGATTAGAAAATTTCAAAATTTTGTTATCTTTATTAGTATTTTTTCAAATGTGCGTTTTGTACATGTTCTTATCAAAAGGTAATTTTCAGATTTTTAAAAAGTTGAGGGAAAGCTTGAGAATTTGATTTTACACACGTATACTAGATGTTTTAAGGAAGTGCAATAATGGCATTTTACCTTTGACTACATAACTACGAAAATTGTGATGACGAAGATGGTAATGATGATGATGATGTAATCTATTACAAAATTACGTGCAGTTAAACGAATAAACATGTAGACATACGTACATAGTTATAGTTAACCATTACATTAGGGTTATAGCGTGCATATGGTAAAATAAACATACAAAAAACAAAAAAAGAAAAACAAAAAAATGAAAACAAAAGTCATCATCATTGAATGATTTCCGACTTAAAAGAGTATAAATAATTGTGGGAAGATGAATGGAACGACCTAAAAAACGAAAAGACTTTAAACATCTTCCATTCAAATAAAAAACAACAACAACATAGAAATAAGAAAATAGAAAATATTTTTTAAAAAATTACTAAGAAAATAAAATAAGTACACGCGTAATACTTTAAATGTATGAACATTTTTTGTTTGACTTTTTCACTTTATTTTTGTATCAAAATAAAAGAAGTATCTTCTTTAACACTATACGAGTATTATATGATATGTACTGGATGACGTTGGTGAATCGTCACAATATGATATGAGATAATTTTTTTACAAATATAGGGCGTTAAGTAAAGATGATTGCATTTATAACAAGAGGATCATATACTAACGGCAAATTAATATGGATGATAATAATTAATTGGTAACAACAATAACCTCATACATTACACTTTGATATATGTATACATATATATGTACATGAAAATTTCCGTATTTTTCATAATTAGATATCTAAAGTTCGTAACGTACAGAAAAAATTTTTTTTTTTTTTAAAGATACTGTTGAGATAATGAGTAAAATGGTAATTCTGTGGTTAATTGAATTTAATGCTGCACGCAACTATGTATATCATACATGTATACACTATACACTCCCTTATGGGATTATAAACATACAGTGAGAATGATGAGAAGAAGATTGAATGTATGTCTTGTATAAATAGCACGCATTCACGCATTCAAAATATAAATCTAGTTGAAAGAAAATATACATACATATATTAAGCAAAATGTAGTACGGTGTATTATCTTTTATATCAAATATTTATCATTAGATCAGAATTAAAAAATTTCATGTGTATACACAAAACATATAATAATTTGCAGAAAAATGAAAGATAATGCGATCAGGGAAAATATAATAGGCACATGCAGCTGATCTGAAAAACTGTTAAGGAATATCATTTCTATAATAATTTAATAACAATGAAGCTCACTGAAAATTTTCATTGATAATATCTCAAAAAAAGATTTTTTTTTTTTTTCATTTAATAAAATTATGCAGATTTTTAAATGGATTACTGCAAAACTTGCAAAAAATGAATGCATGTTTTTTTTTTGTTATTATTTTATAATCATAATGAATTATATATACTATTGTAATTATATTGGTTGATATTTGTGTTTATGTTACATAAGAAACATATACCGTGCATTAAATAAACGAAAAAAAAAAGGAAAAAAAAATTGTTTTTTTCTTGTAGTCAAGAATTGATGCAATATGATGATTACAATATGAAAGTGAACATTTTATCCATTATAATGAGATATACATTATAAGAGAAATGAAATTTATTTTGTAATATTTTCAACTTATTAAATGAATTATTATTGTTATTGCTACTGTTATATGTAATATTTGTATGTTATGAAGTTGCTCTTTCTTAGTCTATAACTTGCAAGGAAAAATGCATATATATGTACATATATCATTTTTCAAAAACAAAGTTCAGGATTTTTTAATTTTCTTGTAGAAAGAATTCCGATTTCGTACTTTTTTAAGGCACAAAATAACCATTACAAAATGTCCTTTAGTCTGTATATCGTCTGTCTATTTATCGTTGTTACAAATATTATTACTATGGTAATCAGGGGCTAACATAATTAATAAAACAAAAATTGTCATTTCAAAAAGTTGGTCTAAATTCCGCAATAAAAGAAAAAATTAGAAAAATTCAAACATGTCTTGTCTTTGATCACGAAAATATAAGTTAGAACTTTTGCTTAATTTTACAGGGATATTTTGAATGAAATTGAAATTCGGTTAAAGAATTCAAATTTGAATGATTTCGTTGTTGGAAATTTATCACTTTGAATGAGATCTATTTAAATTTAGTGTAGAATTCATTATTAGAGTGAAATGTGTTGAAAATTTCATCTATTGAAATTAAAATCTTGTGCATAAACACTGAATATATACATCATACTTGTATATGTATCTCCACATACAGGAAATCTACACAATATAATTGCAATTTAAATGAATTAAATGTACCTATAGTTACAGATTTAAGTGTAATTTGAATATGGGTATAATATTTAACATAAAATTCAAATATAAAACATGAAAAATGTTCACGAATTTTCATTGTTGCATTAAACTTTCAATGTCTTAAATATGCCACGAATTTTAATCAAATTTATAATGGAATTGATACATATCCAGAAAAGATTTTATTGTATTATGTTCCTTATTTTGTTTTTTTTTTTTCTATTGAAATTGTAGGAAGATTTTAAAAGGAACAAAAAAAAAATTTCACCGGAAGTTATTCGCATACGGTTTTTTTGTGTGTATTTAAATGTGTATACATATCTGTTTGTGCAATATACTATGAATTATTACAACTATAAAAATAGCAGCAGTGCAGTACAACATCAGTTGCTGCTGTAACAAATGTCATTAAATTATAAATACATGGAGTTTTTTTTTTTTTAAACAATATTGCAACATGTATAAGCATCATTACCATGATAATCATTAAAAAAAATTTTTTTTTTGTTTTAGTATTTCTTTCGTCTATATAAGCAAAGTGGTAAAAGTGCAACTACCTATCAACAGCAGGTGGAACTTCTCTTTAACATTTACAATATACAATAAATAAATTCATCTTCCTGTGATGTTTGCATCGTTATAAATAGCTGTTACATGAGTAACATCTTTCACCTTCTAGGCTAAAGGTAACATGACAAAGAAAAACACACACACATATGTAAGTGTCGTGTTTCTCGCATTGTGTTATGCATCAATACACAGTTTTTAAACAGATTTAAATATTATACAAGAAAGAAAATACAAAACAAAAACACCAATTATTCTATATTTTACCAAATGTTATTACACTATTTATAACTTTCATTTAAATGATGAGGTGAAATTGTTATTTAACACACAGAAAATTATAAACATAGTTCAAAAGTATAAAGAAATTTGATATGCAACACACTGTAAAAAAAAAATGCACTATAATGGTTTCGTATTACACATCAAATCTTATAGTTAGCTAAAGAAAATTGGCAAAAAATATAAAAAAAACAAAAAATTGTAAAGTTAAACATCTTAGAGTAGAAGATTTGTTACCACCTAATCAACAATATTTTAATGTAATTTTTCGAATAATGGGAAAATTTCTATACTTCATTTAAAGTTTAGTAAAAATGACATAAAAGAAAATTGCAAATAGAAAAAAAGTAACAGCGATTTCATGTGAAACAATTTAACTTGATTATTGTAATGATCTATTATAATTGAGGTGTTTAAAACGTGATATTGAATAAATGAATCTTCATCTGATTAAGAAATTAAGAGAATTAATGATGATATACTCGTGTAATTGAGACATCTGTACTTCGGATATGTGAACATGTGAGTAGAGTTTGTTTTTATTAACTTACCTTCGATCCACTATGGCATATATCGACTTGAAAAAACAGAATTATTCCTGTAAATAAAAAAAAAAAACAATTCGTTAATATTGTAAATAGAATTTAAGCAGAAGAAAAAAAATCAGATGTAAATTAATTAAAATTCAGAGGGTTCAATTATGTAATAAATTATTTCATTCATTACAGCTCTAACTCGCGATTTATTTTATAAATTTGAGAATCATTTACTGTTCATCTTTCGAGTTCAACGATCGTATACGAAATATTCCGCACCTGATGATTTGGAGCAATCATTGATCGTAGATGCAAATGAATTAATTCATCAATCAAAAATTTTTTTGATCAACATTTTTGACATCAATCAAAAATGCATAATTTTCAATTTGTTTAATTTATTCACACTTTCCAAAAAAAAAATTTTTTTTTCTATAAAAATTTTTTGATTTAATTTTACTTAATTGATAAATGATGTTAATGTATATGGAATGTATCTTTGGATGTTAAATTTAATTCAAATTTTTCTTGTACTTTTCTAAATTAACAAAAATTTCCTTGAAATGTTAAATGAAGGTTTAAGAATCAAAGATATGGTATTATGGGAAATGTTCATTAAAAAAAAAAAAAAACGTTTAAGTAATAACAAATTTTTATATTAAAATTACAAATTATTATTTCCTTTCTTTTCTGAAATTATAATTTTTATGCACTTATACGTGATCTCTTGTAAAATGTAAAATTAACAATTAATATCATAATATGTACTTTAAATATTTTATTGCATTCAAATGAAAAGTACATACATACATGAATGTATTACATACATAATGTTAATGTAATCTTAAAGATTTTTCTTGACCGCCAAGAAACAAACAACAAAATGTTCATTGATTAAAAACATTCATCATAATTACCATCAAATGTTCATCATCATTTTCATTTATATTCATCATCAACAATATATCATTTTCGGTTATATGGTTTTTTTTTTTAAAATTATTTCCACATATTAACAATCATCATACAAATGAGATCTACCGCATTTTTGTTTTTTACTTATATACATCAAATTAAAATAAAAACAAAAAAAAAAAATTATTACAACAAAATACTTCAAACTAAAAAAACAAATTGGTTGATTTTTTTTTATTTTTATTGTAAGTAATAAACACTTAAATTGTTTTTGATTAACCTTGACACTTTTTCATGGTCATTAACAGCTCGTTGTTTTTTTGTTTTAATTTAAAAATCAGTAACCATAAAATCATAAAACCATAAAACTAAATTTTTACCGAACATGAACTTATGTGTGATGTATGGCGTTATAATATTATGGTATAGGAAGTGTATGCTGATATAAATATCATTTACCGGAATTTTTATATTAAATAATAATTAATATTAAAAAAAAAAAGAAAAAAAACGAAAACCGTTTCAAATTTATATTATGAATTTTTTTTTTTGGTTTTAACATAAGTTTCAAATTTTTAAATTATTTTTTAACACATTGAGGATTAAAAAATGCTTAAGGGTATTCGAGTATGTGGGAAAAGAATTATTTGGTGCTATCATTGCTAGATCTATCTGATGTAAATTATTTCTGTATTTTAACATTTGAATTATTATAACATTGAACTACTTGCAAATATTTTTATGCTTACTATACAGATATCATATTTTCAATTCACTTGTGTAATGGTGGATCGCGTTTGGTGGTAAGGAATATCCATTGCTGTATAGATTATTTCAGGTTTGATGATTAGAGGCACAAGTAATCATTAATTGCAAATTTCTCCCACATGAAAATGCAAATTAAGAAATTTTTCTTCCTTAATTAAAATTTTTGAAATTTTTCAAAATAATCATCATTCATTGTTTAAAATGTTTTTTTTTCTCTTTGAAAATTTTCATAACCTTTCTATGAATTATTGTAAACAAAAATTATTTGCCATCACATTAAAATAAAATGAAATTTTTCAATGAAAGATATGCACGTTTAAATACAAATGCGTGTGTACAAAGGTTTATTAATTGAATTGCATAATACATGACACGTACATATTACGTATGTATATATGTGCACATATGAACTCGTCCCCATGTATGCATAAGATACTTTTTACATGTATCCTCATGTATGTACATAAATATTAACCCGACATTTCGGATGGTAAAAACGAAAAACTCCTATATGTCTTTTTTTTGTAAAATTTATTTTTAGAAACCATGTTTAAATGATTAATTATATACGGTAGTTATATGTACATACATACATATATTTTATAGTACACCTTTTTCTTGTAATATTTTTCATATGACAGTGACTTTACATCGCTTAAAAGAAATTACCACAATAATGATATTGACGATGATGACGATGTTGGTCATTTTTCTTGTTTATTTATGTATTTCATCATTGTATCAGAAAATTATTGAGCATTTAATAGAAGTTTATAACTGAATTGAGTAATAAAAACATGTACATGTGGGGATACGTAGGTGTACGTATGTGCCTCCTTTCTTACGATGGATACGTACAAAAAAGAAAACATATGTACATATAAAATTATAAATTTTTAATGAGATAACAATGACAAATTGACAGATAATATACTGTCAATTAGGTATTATAACCTTAAAATCACATACGCATATGTGTACAGTCTTCTGTTATGCGTGTACATATGTATGAATGTAATGTTAAATTTAATGGTAGAAATTTTTTATGAAATTCTTATGCATACTATAAGTTTACTTATTTTGTAAAAATGTTGGACTCCTTATTGCCTTTTTTTTAACGTGCGTACAAGATGTCCTGAAATAACAATAATTAGCAATTTTTTAAACAGCAGACTATTTCTAGCAAAAAGCCATTTTAGATCTTCTAAATTTAAATCAACCTGAATATCTGGAATTTATTATTTTCGGCAAGTTAAAATTGAGGTTTAGATTTAACAAAAAAAAAAAAAATATCTAAACTCGATTAAAACTGGATAAGAATAACCCGAAATAATTAATGCTTAAATTTGAAAAAATCATTTTTAAAATCTAGAAAAATATTTCGAAAAAAAAAATTTTTTTTAATTTATCTGACATAAAATTAAAATTAATAGTATTTATGTTTTCAAATAAAAAAAAAAAGATTTATTATCTATTCATATACAATATATGTATGTATGTTTCAGAAAAACAAAAGTGTGAAATATCTGCCTAAACTGTCAATGATTTTTATATGTATGTTGGCTATAGTTCAAATAATACGTATACATCTTTGTATGACTGTATAACGTATACGATTACATTATAAACAAAGAACTTATTTAAAATCATTGTTTTAACCATGATTAAGCGTGAAATAAAAAAAAATATATACATATATCTTCCTAAATAATAAATTATAATTATTACTTTTATTGTTGAATCATATACTCATGTATAAATGCATATCAGTATGAAGAAAGAAAAAAAAAAAATTCCACTATTGCAATTTGTACGAGTATTTTGTATAATATATCGTAAAATATGTACATATAGAAAACAAAAAGATTTATGTGAGAATTTTATTTCAATTTTTATATTTACTACAAAAGAATCATTCCTTAAAGAATTTAAATGTCTTTTACATGAATTCATCATTATTTCAAATGTTACTATAGCTACATGTTGGTATTACCAACAACTACTTAAGATCTAAGATATAAACGTGTGTAATATTGTATCTATTTCTTTTTTTTTTTCAATTTTTATTTTGATTTTGTATTTTAAATAATTTTTGTATCTTATAATAATTATACATGTACATTTGTATATGAATGTGATTTATAATTTGTATATAATTTAAAAAATAAAAAATAAAATAAAATAAAAACAACACAAAATTATTAAAATGACACAATTACATCAACCTTTGATTTTTTATAAATATCGTATAAACCTTGACAAAATTTAAGATGATTTGTTTTTTTTTTTTTTTATATACATATATTCTCAAACTGCTTTATTTACCCGAATATGATTAATGACCTCTATAATAAACATTTAAAAAAAAATTTATAATTTATTGTAATTATTATCAAAAATAGAAGAAAGACATTTTAATGCACTTTGTAATAAGAGTAATAAAAATGGCCTCAAGTAAAATTATAAAATTCTATATTATCTTAGTTTAACTTTTGAAAGTTTTTAAGAAAAGAACCACAATTTACTTGAATTGCAAGATGTTCCATAGTAAAATGTTAAACCGAAAGGTAAGTGATAGGCCGTCTATTTCTACCATTTGCCACTATAGCAAAATGAAAAAAAGATGTACATACATCGAGTTACTCTTTTAGATTGCCAAAAATTTCGAACTGGACTTCATATTATAATTCTATTTGTAAATTTAAGTTATCGTAATAACGTTTTTAGCGATTGTACGGACATTAGACAACATCACGTCTTTATTGAATTTTTAGTTGTTTTGGTTAAATTGGTTCTTCAGTTTTCTTTCAATTTTGTAAATTTAAATTTTCTAGCTCATGAATTACCCTGTAGCTTTCAGATTTTTGATAGTAACAAAAATGTCTGTATTTGAAATAATTGTTTTCAATTATATATTTTTATTCTTGCAAAATTTATGATATTTCTATCGAAATTTATAGTAGATGCAAAATAAATGGTATATACAAATTTCCAAGGTTATATAAAACAATAAAAAAAATTTGTGTTTTTTCTAAATTCCATTATTATGTCCAAAAATTAGATAACCTTGATAAAAAATGAAAAATTATTCAGCGTATAATACATATGCAGTCAAAGAAAAACAAAAAAAACAAAAACAAAATATTGTGGCTATCACATAAATAAATCAATTATTAATTTTATTGATATTTTTATAATAACAATCAAATATTACTCCATCACATAAAATTTTAAAATTTATTCGTTATAAATTTGATTTTTTTTTTTTTTTTCAAAATAAAATATTATAATAATAATAAATTTATTGTGTTGTGTTTAATGAAGAAAATACGATTATGTTTATGATGATGACGATAATAACATGATAGTGGTATACATAATGGTATTAAAAATTTATGATGATGATAAGTTTTTATTTTACAAAATTTTTATATAAATTTTTTTCTGTAAGTACAATGGCATTTAATTTTTATAATGTTATGGTACGTATTATTGCGAATATGAATATGAGTGGTGTACTGTATTGTATATGACAAAATAATGAATTTATTGCGTTATAGTGCAATTGTTGCACATGCATTTTCAAAATTATCTATATGCAAATTTTTTCGTTGTTTTTTTTTATACATATTTTATTTTGTTCATGTACAAACTACAAATTGAATTTTGTAATAATGCACGTAGTTACAATGAAAAATATAAGAAATAACAGTTACTTATTAAAGTACAAGTTCTTGACATAAATTGTACTTTAAAGCAGAATTTTCCAATCGGAGTCCACATGGACTTTCAGAAGTCCATAGAAGCTCTGATAGGATTCGCAAGAAAAACATTGATTTTGGAGGTCTGTAGGAGCTTTAAAAAGAAGTCCTCAAGAAAGAAAGGCTATTCTTGCGTTAAAGTAATGAGGAAGATAAAATGAAAGACTAGGGAATGAAAATTTTGCTATTATTCAATTCTAGGATGAATTAGTCCTCTTTCTAGGAAAAAAAAAATATACAAGAAAAAAGTTGTGTGAAACTATTGAAAATCGATGTAGAAAAATGGTGAAGTGTAAAGACATTGACGATATATAATAGATATTTACAAGAATTTGATTGCAGATTTTTTTTAAATTCTCATCAACATAACAAATATGAACGAATATGTACTATGTGATTGGCCTTGTTCAATTGAGAGCATAGTAAAAATAGATAACAAGAAAAAGAAGAAGAAGAAAATGATTACAATGGGAATAGTAAATACATACATAATCATGGATTACAAAACAAAATGATGAAATAATAAAAACATTTCACCTTTCTGTCTGAGTACATTATAGTACAATCACTAATACATGTCTAAGCATCTAAGTTAATGAATTTTATTGTGCAGACTAAAAAATATACAGTGTGAATTGTTTTAACATCGTTTCAATATGATTGTAATTGCGATTTATGGTCGTATATGTATGCATATACGAAATGTGATAAAAGCATATTGGATAAGACATACAGATACAGTAGATGATTATGTCTAGATAGTGATGAAGATAGACAGCAAATTCAAATAGAGGTTAAAGTTTAAAAATTTTTATAATTTAAGTAAATTCTATTACATTAACATGAATGGGCTGTAACTTGTATACGTGAACGTAAAGCTTACAAACTTGTATATGATAATAAGATGTAAAGTGAATGCAAGAAATCTGTCAGATAATGAAAATTGATGGTGAATCTATGTCAAAAAATAAAGATGTACGTATACATACACAGAATAACAAGATGTAATAAACAGAAAAACTTTTAAAAAAATGTGTATGTATTTTTTGTTTTTATTTATGAATGATGTATGTATGTGATTGCAGTGCGATGTAAATATACTAGTACACAGCCCATTATTGTGTTACTACACGTCATTTAAACGATGCAACTGTTTAAGCAAAATTTATAAAATATTCCCAAAATGATGTTCACGATTTTATTTAATGAATAATTTTAGTCGAGGACGATTATATTGTATATATACTGAGTAAATATAAGTATGTATGTATGTTTCCATTTTAGGAAATAATAATTTTCTAATTTTCTTCAAAATCTTTTGGAATTCAATTTAATGAAAGTTTAAAATGTTACAAAATAATTGGCTATTATATATTTTTTTTTTTTTTATAAAGTAGAAAGGATATAAAAATCGAATGTCTTGAGAAAATTTTCAGAAAAAATGTGTTCATTCTGCATATTTAATCAGTTATAATTTAAAAGTGCATATATATTGAATAACATAAAATTTTTAAATAACATTTGGTTAAATGTTATATTGTTGTTATTATTTGACTAAGTAAAATTAATTTCAAAATTTAATTCACAATCCTTGAATTGTTGTCATCAATATACAGACAATTTTTATTTTATGAAATGATATTAAACCAAACAGTTACATACGATTTTTTTTTTTAAATTTTTTGAATTATAGTTAACCGACTGAAAAGCTCTTTTTTTACGCGCTCGAATGTAATAATTTCATGTAAAATCTTCGAAAAGTGCATTTGATTGATTATTGGAAGTTGTCGACGAATAATTTAAAAACGACATTTTTTGTTGTTGTTGTAACATCAATTTTGAATTATTATTTATTTACTAATATTTATGAATACTTATTGTCATATTTTGCAAGTGTACTTACCAGTAACAAGAAATAATGATGATCCATATAAGCCCATTTTTTATTTTTCAAATTTATAATCTGAAATTGTACAATAAAAAAAAAAAATTTATTATAAAAAAAATGATTGAAAAAATTATGTAAAAAATATTTCTATAATATGTATATTGTATTTGTGTACGTTTAAGTCTTGGGGGCAATTTCACAGGTTCAAAAAATTTTTCTTTTGTTAAAATAAAGGTAGGTATCTTTCTAATAGCCTGATATTCGAATCATATAAGATTATTTAATACGATTGTTAAAAACTTATAGAAATTACAAAAAATGTTTAGAGATCCCGATTTTCGAATAACGTAAAACCAATTATCCATTCAAGTCGAGAAATACCTTTAAATGTTGTATAAAACGACGACTAATATCAATGGGCCATAATCATGTATATACTATGGTTCATAGAGCACTGATCTTGCCTAACTATGAAAAATATTAATGGATGTATGGATTAAATATACCAATGATAATAACAAAATTAATGGTGATAATAACACAATATTTTGATCATTTTTATAAGTTCACATAACACACT
Source organism: Anthrax anthrax (assembly GCA_963971155.1). NCBI lineage: Eukaryota > Metazoa > Arthropoda > Insecta > Diptera > Bombyliidae > Anthrax > Anthrax anthrax. The sequence continues at coordinate 30,119,430 of OZ020119.1, forward strand.
GTGTGATGCATTTATTTATGTACGTGCATACTTGCGTGTAGAACATACCGTCTATTTAAATACTTTTTTACACCTTCACTAAACCTTACCATTATTTTTTTATATTTTAATTAGAAATTGTTAGAAAATGAAAATTCATTGAAAACTTAAAAAAAATTTTTTATGTAATTTCTCATTTCAATTGTTAATGGTTGTTGGTTTTCTTCAATTGTTTTATTTGTACATATTTTTCTTTCCTTATTATCTAAACAAAATTATTATTTATTCATTTCATTTATATAAAGCGTGAGAATTTCTTATTTATTTGTCTAATTTTGATGAACGATGTGTGCAATTTAGAGATGGAGGCGTATTACGAATTTGATATAGGTATGCGTTACTGAAAAAATATTAGATATACGCGTATTAATAAAAATTCAAAAATGATAAATTCAAGGAAGAGTCTCAATTTTTGTTTCATTGTTATTGTTTAAATTTTAAATCTGAAAAATTTGAAAAAAATTTAAAATTCCGTAAAAAATATAAAATTGTTTTTTTTTTTTTTAATTAGAATAAATCAAAATTAATTGAATCCAATTTTTAAAAAAAAATTTTTTCATGATTTTTTATTTATTCATAATTTTTTTATTTTATTTTTTAGTCATGCGAATGCGATTTACCTTCATTAATATTTCAATTCATATTCTCATTTCTTTTCATGTTTTTTTTTTTTTCTCAATTCAAATTTTATGTGAATTTTTTTAATGCGATTGCGAGTTGAAGGAGAATTCTTGAAGATATTCGTTTTGATTTAATTAATTAAAAAGCTTTACACATTTTTTTAAAATAAAATTTAACGAAACCAATGAAATATTATGGCTATTAATTTTTTTCTTTTTTTTTTTTGAAAAAAAGGGATAATATACTTTGTGAATACCACCAGAAACAATTCAAGTGTACTTTTGAACAATTAAAACAAAAATGTTTATTTTTCGAGCTTTACTTGCATTAAAAATGCGAGCCCAGTGATATAAAAAAATCATTTTATTGAAAAATTGTTGACGAGGCCCTTAAAAATAATTTCATTTCGTAACAAAGTACTCATCAACCTATAATTTGTATACAATTAAGGAGGTATTGGCTCCATTTGAATTGTGGGCCAAATAAAAAGAAAAAGCAGAATCATTTGCTGTACAGATGAAAAACTGAACAATTACACTTTATGTGTGTTTTAAAATTTTAGTTAATTATTATCAATTAAGAAAATCAAGAAAAAAAAATTTTTTTTTTTTTAAATTAAACAAAAATTAAAACACTTGAAAAAGAACTACTAATTAATTCAATGATACTCTTTAAGTGCTTTGATTAAGGTATGTGTAAGTACTTGTATAATTCCTCCCATTTATTTTAATTGGTACATTCATATATAATTTTATTAAATTTAAATTTATTGAAAAATTTGTTTTCTTGAATGTTCTTTAGAAGGTTAATAATTCATTTTTCATAGATGAATACATAAGAGTATAATTTAATTATTAAGTTATTTTTTTTACATTGTAATAAGAAAAGAATTAAAAATTCATTTTTTATTTTATATGTACATATAATATAGGTAATCTTCTTAAATCACTTTAAAAAAAAAATTCAAGGAAATCAAATCTGATGTTTTTTTCTCAATCTGCTTTTTTCTTTTTTTTTTTTTTGGTCAAGGGTCATTAAAATAGTGGATTTTAATAATAATTTAATTATCGCAAATATCATCACTAACAAGATAAACAAAATGTGTGTATAGAAAAAAAAAATCTCAATTCGTTTTTCAAACTGTTCTAATCTTAAATGTGAATGAATAGTTGTCCGTTAAAGAGCAAAATACATGCTACCAATGTTAATTTATGATACTAAAAGGATGATTATCAGGTATTAACGCATGCATGTAAGCATTTACTTAAATTAAAAAAAAAAAAAAAAAAAAAAAAAAAAAACACATAAAACCTTATACTAATGAAGGTTAAATTTTGTGTGGTTAAAATATTAAATTATAAGAAAAAATATTAAATTATGAATTTTATTAGATTGTCTTTTATACGCGTTATAATAAACTAACATCGGCAGCTCATTATAGAAAAAAAATTATTGTACAATGTACATATGTACATACTTATATTTCCTTCAGTTTGTTTTGTACAGACATAAACGTGATATTTACCATAAAAATTTGTATGCACGATCTCATTACGAATTATCCAAAAAAAAAAAAAATTGTTTTTAATTGCTTATCTATTATTAATTGAGTGTTGAGTTGTTTATTCTAACATTATATTATGTTAAGGTGTACGTACTACAGAAATGCAAGAATTCATTGAAGACAAGTATTTAACTACTCCGATTTTTTAAATAATTAAAACTTAGACTATTTGTATTTTACCAGAAAAACCAATAATCATCAGTACCGTATCAAGAGCATTCAGTTTTTACTTTACGTTTTTGGAAGTTTCAAAATTTGTTTTCAACCTTCAACTGATTTATTTGTTGTTCAATCAAAAATTTGCATTAAACATTTAAATTTTATGAAAATGATAATCAAATTCAAGTTTTTACTTTAAATCACAGAATAAAATTCATGAATGCAAAATTACTGTAAAAAAAAAAACAAAACATTTTGTACTCATGTGAATATGCAGGAACTTCTTCTTCAATGACTCTAAAATAAAAATGGTTTTTGTTGTTCTTGAAATCTTCCATTTATTTGTATTAATAAAATTTTATACAAAAGATTTCATTGAATGTAAATTGAATAGCGTACACTTATCTATTAAAGTTTTATTATAAGAACCCATTATATAACTTATTTAAATTGACCTTGTATACGCAACTAAAGCTATCACCTACTACGAATCTGTCAAGTTAATAATAACAATTCAAATAATTTTAGTTGGTTATTGACCGCAGCTTTATATGAAATCAAATTGTATTTTGTATTAACAATTTACAAAAATAAATAAAATAAAAATAAATCATTACATTTATTGTATTTTGGTGATTGTACTACACAGATGAGAAGAAGACATTCAATTAAAAATTTCGCAATCATGACATTTCGATTAAATCTCGAACCACTCTTATGCTCTTCCACATGTTGAATGTTGATCATACGTACTTATATGTGCATCGTAGAATTAAATCAATTGATAATAAACTAATACCAATTCAAGGTTATTGTAAAAAAAAAAAAAAGAGAAAAACATGCATGCATGTTGTACAGATTTACAAAAATACAAATGTTCATTATTATGTGTGATCATTGATTGTATATCGAATGAAAGTGAAATGTGAATTTTTCAATTATTATTCAATGCATTTTTGTACGAGCTACTGAATATATGTATTCGTATTTAAATGTACATATTCAATTGAAGATTTGAAATCAATTTTGATATTTGATTTCCTTGAAAAAATTGTTGATATGGAAAATTTGCAGCATAACAGAAAATTGAATTTATGATTATATGTTTATTTATTTATTTTTTTATAATTTTGTATATTACTGTACACTTCATACTTCAAAAATAAACCAATATTGAAGGCTTGATGTCAAGTTCGATGATACTAAAAGAGATTTTAATAGTATATACACTCGTAGTTAACAATAAATGATTAATTTTGAATTTAAAAAAATTTTTTTTTTGTATTTTCTGTTAAATGTTACATGAAATAAACAGAAAATAAATTGTAAATTCAATTATTATTGTGATTATTACGTATGTATGATTAAATCACCTTTCAGACATTTGTATATGTAATTTTATTCATCTTTCATTTGTTAAACAATTATTCATTTGTTTATTTTTGTGTAATTTTCGAAATTAAAAAAAAAATATATAAACAAGTATTTTTCCTTTAACCCAGTTCACATGTATTTATTTTCTTCAGAATTGATTAATTGCATAAGGGAGTCATATGATGGAGAGTGTACAATTGTGTATACATATTACATTAACTTAATAAAGTCATATTGATTGTACTGTAAATGTACTGGAAAGTCGCTTTTCTAGTGGACTAAAAATTCAAGATTGGTAGCCTATTACCCTAATTCTTCTGTGTAAATTTCTTGCAAAATATAGGACACAATAGGCGTTCATGGTACAAAACGCCGAAGTTATCCTCGATCATAGAACCAAAGAGAAAAAAATATCAATTCGTATGCGCTGTAGGCCTTCCTATTCCTATTCGAGAGCGATAAACAACAAACGAAAAAATATTTATAAAACATAAATAAATGAAATGTTGAATTCTGTTCAATTTTTTTTTCTTCCATTTATTATATTTTATTTATTTTATTTTTTTTTTCAACTTCATTTAAAACAATAATTAAGGTGTTGAAATAGCAATATAACGATGATCTTTTCATTTGAATTATTACAACATTTTTATGACTAAAGACAATTTTTTTCTTTTTATTTTTTGAAAATTTTTTTTTCTTTTTGGTTCAGATAATATTTATCGTATTCACATGATATTCCAAAAGGAGAATAATTTTTTATGACCAAAACATATATACGCGTGAATGTGTTGACACATAATTTTGTTTTACACGTATATTAGCTTACAAAAAGTTATCCATCATACATCAATTTACTTACATCGATGATGATTAATGGACAAACATAAGCTATATAGCTGATGTCATTAATCATTTTAGAATTGACATTATGTGTCCGTGTATAAATTCTCAGTCCATGTAAACTATAATCATATTTACACAATTTAATTTTTTTTTTTTTTTGTTATTACATGTGTTATTTAAGTATTTAATGTAAATATTAAGATATGTTTTTAACACACTATTACATTAAATATGTATAAAGTCAATGATACTTTTATAGTAATTTTGTAATATACCGATATTTGGTTTTGTAACAGGGAAAATAAGTAAAAAAAAAAAAATATTTACTTAACGCCGGAAAAAATTCATACTTGAAATTTTAGATGACCTTAATTCATCGTTATCTAAGATTTTAATTATTTATTAAATTCTAATTAAATTTGAATGAGATTGAGGATGCAAAATTTGAAAAATCTTAACTGCTGCCTTCTAAGGTGGAGATACTGAGAATTAGGAAATTCACTATGTGGAGATGAAAATGAAAAATTGATTAAAAAAGCAGAAAATTACTTGCAACAAGAAGATTTAAAAAATGCATGAGAATAAAAATGTCAAGCTTAAACAGTTAAGATTTGAAGCGAAAAATCGTTAAATTAAAAGTAAATATGGAAGAAGAAAAAGAAATTATTATGATAATTCCTACCAATGTATTTTAATAATAATAGTGATCTCTTTTACAACTAATAATAGAAATTTAAATAAATTATTAATAAATTTTCTCTTGACTAATAAATATCGTGTGAAAAAATATTTGTAAATTTTTATTTAAATTATATACACCTACGTATAATTAATACAAATTTATATTAATAGTTTTACAAAATTTATCAATTACAACTTTTTAATTAAAAATACGATATCAGAAAAACAGTTTTTTTTGAAAAAATATTTTACTGTTTATATCAGAGATAACCTTAAACGTTAAATTTTTCATTTATCATTTCAATTCTAATTCGTTTATGTTATCATCAGTATACAACACAATAAAGCATATGAAATTAATTTAAATTATTAAAGATTATTTATCAGTTAAAAAAAAAAAATAAAAAATAAAATATACACAATAAAAATTAAATTTATGTTATTAATTCATATTATGGTGTAGGCTGGTTATGAATTTTATATACCTGTATTTTGTTTTTTTTTTGATAACGTAGAAGGTATTATTAATGACACCTCTGTTATTTTCTTTTGAAATCAATATACCTACATATATAGGTATTTTTACTTTTGTTTAATACAATTTACTACATCATTTACAAAGATATCATATCGCACGAATATTTATTATTATTTGCATAATGTTCAAAGAGAAGGAAAAATTAATGTCTTCCGGAATAAAACGACAAATAATATAGTTTGCTATTATTAAATAAGAAAACATGCATAAATTAATCAATAAAACTATACCATTCAAAAAGATCTTCTCATCAAATCATTCATAAAAAAACATGTAATGAATTTGAAATTTGAAAAAAAAAAAAAAAAAAAACAAATGATAACAGATAGGGCGGTATTCATTTTATTAATTTTAATAATTCGTTCATAACAATAAAAACAAAAATATTTTGTTCATTATATCACAAAGTATATAATTATAAATTTCACATTTTATTATATTTATATTAATTTTTGAAAACTAAAAATATGAACAAAATATTTAAAATTTGAATAAAATGCAAAATAGTTTATAAACAAGGTTAAGATAAAAAAAAAAATAAAAACATATTTATTAAACAAAACAAAATATTTTTTAAAAAAATTAAAAAAAAAATGAAAAATAAAAAAAATAAAAAAAAAATATGAAAAATTTTACAATGAATTTAATGAGTGTTTTTGTTTTTATTTTATTTTTTAACAAAAAATACTAAATCGAGACATCAAAATTTTATAAAATTAATAAATTGCATTCATAGAAGTCATGCTGGGAATTTGCATCGAATTATTCATTCACAATAAGAAGTTTTTATATACTTTTCAGGGGTGAATCCTTGAATTGTGGATGTATTTATGCGATTATATTAAATTAAAATTTAAATTTCTAACACAAATCATCATCATTTCCAACACGTATTAAATCTATGTATTTACACTAGTCTGGTAATATTCAAACAGGCCATGATAACGATGGATATACTTATGATAAAATTATCAAAATGCCCAATATGTTATTTTTTATGATAGCCAAGTGTGCCATAATTGAAACTGAGTTGTCATAGACTGAACTATGTACTTGGATAGGATAGCTAGGTTAACAGGGAGTTGGAAATCAAATGTTTCGGAAAAACAATGTCAATTTGACTCTTGAAGTCATCGAATAAGTCGTGTCAAGAGAGGAAAGGAAATCAAATTTCTCTAAATGTTAATTAATTGTGACCTAAATGAAACATAATAATAAAGTGGCAACCTAACTCAACTTTAAAAATATCAAATTTGTTTAGTTTGATTTTATTGTTAAAAAATTTAAATTTTGATATTTTGATGATTCGATAATAATCAGTTTCATAAAAAATATCAGTTTCATATAAATAAATTAAAATAAAAGTCGGGTTGCTTGTAATATTATCTGAATAAAACACTAAAAAAAAATTTATTTTCTTTTTCATGTTTGTTGTTACAAAAAAAAAAAAAAAAATAAAATAAATAAATATTAGCGGTATCATTTCAAAATATTACATAATTTTTTAATAGCAAAATGATTATACCAATAAAATTGACTACGTTACTCTAATAATCTTAATTAATAGATTGATTTAAATAATCATCATAAATGAGAAATAAATAAATAAATAAACAAATGATTACTACCAGATCGCTTCATAACACAGGCATAAATATCATGCACCCATGCATATTTGAAAAAAAAAACCAATTTATTTTCTTTTTTTTTTTTTGGGTTGAATTGATTTCATTTTAAATTACTTAGTGGCTATAGATAAATGTCACTGAGTTGACATAATAAATTACAATTTGTTAGTTAATTTTTTTTTTTATTAATTTGTTACTCCAACAACCACTTCTACTAAACTTATGAATTGATATCTTGTTTTGTGGTTTCAAGATTTGTTCGAAATTCCGTAAATTTTTGTGTCTTGTATTTATTTTTACATATACTTATTTATGTTGTGTGTATTGGGTACATACATATGTACATATGTACATAAATTTGACTTGGCCTTAAACTTGATGTGTAGGCAGTAATTTAAGCATAAATACAAGCATTATGTAAATTATTTTTTGTCACATTCAACGTAATTACAACTGATTTTAGTGACTATATACGACAAATTATCTAAATTGATATGTCAACATAATGTTTTCGCTGCTAAAATTTAGATTATGATAATAAATGTGGCGCTAAGTCTACAAAAAAACTGATTTGAAATTGTTCTGTAGGCGTTTAGGTGTTAATCAGATGTTTGTCTATATTATTTTATCTATTATAAGTCAAGAGATATATTAGTCGTCAAAAATAAGAAAAAAAAAAAAACTATTTATTGCTTTCGATAAGTGATAATAAAGAGTGAAAATTTAAAATAGATAAGTGTGACAAAACATCATACAACGTATAAAAAAATAAGGATTTTGATTTAAAGAAAAGAATGGAGAAATTTGAAAAAAATTAAGAAGCTTTATTCATTTATTATTAAATATTCGATGAAACTTATTAGAATGGATAGAAGGGTGCAGATCGTAAGGAAATACATATCGTATAGATTATTTATTATTTATGCACAAAAAACCACGTCCGTGAAGTTAGTATGTTATAATAAATGACATTAACAAGTTAAACATCTTAAATTGAAATGTGGATAATCCGAGCTATTTGAAGGCAAATCTTTACCGAGGGCAAGGACTTATTTAATTTTATAAAAAAAATACGTAACTAATTTTCGATTAATTTCAACAATGAAATACAATAAAATGTAATTTTAATTTAATTAAAAATTAAATTTTGTATTTCCAAGTTATGAGAACATTTTTTTTTTTGCTTTCATACATCAGATACATACATATACGTAATAACAAACAAAGAAATCTTTTTGTTGTTGAATAAATAACACAAATAAATATAATGAGTTAAAATTAAACACATTCACACAGATTTAGTATAATTCAAAGATATCAATTTATAAAATAAAATTAACATAGAAAGAAATTCAATGTGTAATTATATTTCGAATAAATGAAAGCTTTTCGTTTTTCTCTTGTACAAAAATTTTTTAATTTAACAAATAAAAGAAAAAAAAAATCACAAACAAAAGAAAAATCATTCAACTTCCTCAGTTTGTAAAAGAAGAAGAAAAAGAAAACGGAATACAATTTTGATTTAGGTGTATACACACCTTAAAAAAACGTTTTCGGGATGTACATACATAAAAGTTTTATTTGTAAATCGAATAAACCCGGACATATGTACGCGTTTATTTAATAAGATCAACAATTGTACAAAGTACAAAGAAAATTGAACTTTTTATGCCATGTTTGTATTAATTGTATTATGATGCATAAATGGTGTTAGCTTGTCATGATACATTGATGTACATAAATTGAAATTATATCTTATAATACGTTAAATTCATTTCGGGTTTGCTTGCCAATAAGATAAAACATATTCTCACCTTGTTGCTTTTATCTATAATTCTATCCATAATGGAAATCATTTAAATTTTTTTTTTCTTTTTAATCACTATGATCAAATAATAATTTATCTAAAACTATTCATCCATTTCTTTTTTATTTATTGCCATCATCATCATAACTATCATGATCGTTACAAGTCATACGTGTTATTGCTTTCAATATTCCGTTGTGTTAAGTCTAAAACCTTTTTATGATGCGATCATCGTTATCTTTGAAAGTACCAAAAAATTTTTTATCTTATGATTAATACATAAGTCTGTGCGTTTCTCTTATTTTTGAAGTTAGTATATTTATTTTTATTTTTTGTTATATCGGTAATGAAGTTACCATTTCACATCTTCCTATTCTATTGTACATATGTATATTCATATATACGGTCATTTTATTTACCTATGTAATGGTTGTATGATAGATTGTTGCCGCCTATAAAAATTACGCAATTCAAAAATTTTTATTTGTATTATTTAGTTATATTTTCCTCTGGTGTTTTTCCTTTTTATTGAACAAAAATCATTTTAATCGCTTCATTGTTTATTTTTAATCTTTTGTATGAATGAATGAATTAAATTTGATGGTTCGTTTTTTGTGTCCTCTAGTGCTTTTTTTTCTATTTAAAATGAATAACACTGGAATAAATCACATAATCATCAAAAAAGTTACGTGTATGATAGTGAAGTATATAAATGGAGATAAATAAAATTTTTTTTGAAATGAAAATTAGGTAAAGTAATAAACACATATATACATCCCAAAAATATGCGATTGAATTTGTATATTTGAATATTATCAGTAGCACAGAAACTATACATACGTAGCTACTAGTATTCAAATTTGTTTGTTTGTTTTTTTTTTTCGTCATTGTCATTGCTTTTGTGTACATTATTATTATTTTTATTATTATTGCAATATAATTTTTTATTTTTTCAAAAAAAACGACAACGAGCCAAATGTAATCTTTTTTTAAATGTTATTTATGGCTTTTATATTTTTTTGTTGTTAATAAGTTTGTTACTCAAATAATATTTTGAATAAAAAACAAAAGATTTAAGCGAGAAACTTGTTGAATGAAAAATAACCTGGCATTAAAAAATCTGTTATTTTAAGAAATTTAATTGAATTTGAATTATTTATTTTGTGTGATAAATTAGCAATGAAAAGTGAGATGGATTTAGCCTTCTGCTACCCGGATCCTCAAATGGCGGAAGGCTAATTCCTTTTAGGATGGTAACCATGATATATGTAAGTAACTCTGGCAGCCATATACCTGAACCAACAGCAGAAGCAGCGGGGAGGTTTAAGTGGTGTAAAATATCAATTTTTTAAATTTTAAAATTGTTTTTATTCTTTCTCTAAAATTTTTGAAATAAAGACAAAAATTAATAGAAACAAAAAATTGTAAATAAATTTACTTAGTTTTTGGAAAAAATTTCTTTATTCCTTATTATTTAATTTCTCTATTAGGAATAACATTTATAGAAAGTTAAATTATTGTAAAAAATGACCTGTAATCATCATTATCATTTGTATACATATTTTCTTGGAAGTTCAAAGATCTTTTTTTAACTCGTCCTTTAAATAACATCTAATTCGTGATGAATTCATCTTTCAAGGCCCTTTTCATTAGATATCATTTTTGTTTTCATTTTATTTTATTTCTATATATTTTCACTTTCTTTAAAGGTCGTTATTATATTTTGTTCATCATACTACAAAATTATTTCTATCGATATACTGACAATAACTTATTGTGTGAAAAAAAGTTTATTTCTTACTGTAATGGCAAAGGCGAAATGCCAAGAAAATCAAATATACAATTTTTGTGATATAATTTCTAAATGTCTTCGAATAGAGTACAATAAATGATAGAAAATAATCATGATGTTTATTTTGTATTTGAACATGATCGCATATACTCGTATAATAAAGTAATGAATATTATAGGGAAAATATAAAATTATTAACGCATTTCAAAAAATGAATTGTATAAATCGTGTGAATGTCATAATTTAATGGTGATATACAATTGAAGTTAAGCGATTTATTTGCTTTTCATTTTTTTTTTTTTTTGATTTTCAATTGTTCGTATCTTTTTTTGTTTTTGTATTAAGAAGTTACTATAAACTTTCGCTCTTTGCAAAGTTCATTATCACTTTTGAATTATTGACTTTTTTTTTGTATATTCATTTGAATGTGAACAAAAAAGTTGTTGATTCTTCTTCATACTCATAATATTTTTCGTTACCCTTTAATTTATTTCATTATATTATTTTTGGATGCTTTATTACAGTCCTAAAATTATACACGATGTGTAAAAAATTGGATTAATGTCTTAAAATGTCACTTGTTTTTCTTGTACTTAACCTATTACATTTTGTTAAATCACTGAATTTTTAATAACCAGTTTTAATTTTTCATATTCACATCATTCATTGTATACATGAATATTCAGATACGATAAAATTCAGGTAGTAATAATGTTGGGCGTAAACTTCGAATTATTTATTTTTAAAATTTTATTGCATTTTGCACAGATTTGGTTAACCAAGGAAATAAGATCATGAAAGCTTAAAAAAAAATTAAATTGGGTTTTAATTTTAAACGTTTTTAGAATAGTGAATCTCTGCAAATGTTAAGTACGTCGGATTAAATGAAAAAAACTAGGGCCAGTATGATGTTCATTTCTCGTTTTATTCTATAAACCTACCTAAATTTTATATCGTGGTGCAAAAATACATACATAACTTGCATAAGATTTCCATTGCATATATGATCAGTTCAATCGAAAACAATTTTATTGCCTTGCTATTCGTGATATTGTAGAGTATTTTGGCAATACTAGAATGGATCTCTATGTATACTATTAAAAACAAGAAAATTCATGATCGTGATTGTATTTTTTTTATGTACAAATCTTTAAAGCAATTTAATGAAGAAATATCCATTCATACATGCATACATATACGTATATGTATGTAAATTTTTCAAAATTATTATTGGGCGTCTACAGTCAACATTTTTCATATCTCTTCTTTTTTTATCATGAAAATAATAATAATTCATTTAAAGATGTATTGTGATATGTATTTTCAAATGTGTTTAATTATATTTTATTCAAATACAAACAAAAAAAAAATATATTGTATAAAAACCTGAAAACTGAATTGATGTACAGTATGCTTAAAACATTAAAGAAAATGAAAAAGTTTATTTTATATTACAATAAAATATATAAGAAATAAGATAATAAAAGCTGTATTACAGTTGATTAACTGTCTGTTGGCCTAGAAAATATTGAAATGCACGATTATGTAAAGGTAAAGGTCGAATATTATACTCGTTGTTGTTGTTGATGTGTAAGATAGAAAAGCGCGTAATTAGAATGATCTGTTCATTAAAAATAATTTGTGATTATATGTATGTAAAAAATTTCTACACATGAGGATATAACGTAGGAAAATTTTTTTTCCAGCTAGAATAAAAATACATCATTTGATTAAATGAATTTCTTGTAAGGAACTTAATAGATTCATTTTTCTTAATTTTATATGTTACATAAAATGGCCACAATACATACAACACTGTGTATATATGTATGAAAACACGAAAACAGCCGTAATTCAAGGTAGCCCCATTAACAATTTTTTGTAATACGTAATGATACATTAGATATACATTATATACATATAAAAAAAAAACGTATTTTGCATATACACACACACTCACATACTGTGACAACATGAATTAATAAAATCCCATAATTATTTTACATTTTAGAAAAGAAAAAATTTAAAAAAAAAAATCTACATTTAATAAAAGAGGACCAAGGTTTTGGGAAAAATTAAATAAATAAATCTGTACTCATATTAAAATAAAAATTAATTCATTAAATAATCTAACTATGTACATACATACATATTATATGCATCGTATAGAAAAGATATTGTTATAATATATACGAATAACTAAACAAGTAATTAAAAATTGAATGTATATACATAGAATAATGTACGTACGATTGATGAATATTTTTATGTACAAATATCTTGCTTGGTATATAATTAATTTTTGTCTTTTTTTTTTAAAGATTGACTTTACGTAATAAGAAATTTATAATAAATAAAAATAAATGAGTTAATTGTAAGAAACAATTACACGAAATATAAAATTTGCTGTAGAATTTAAATTTTGTCCTTTTACCATAATCTAATTAGGGGTCGAAAGGATTCGATAATGTAATTGAAATTGTATTCGTAGCTTGAAAATGCCTGAAAATAAAGTGTTGTAATATTTGGTCTCTTGATCAAAATGTTGATTTTCCAAACTCCTTTACATGTATCCAATTTATTCACTCAAAAATAATTTCGTGAAAATATTCACATAAAAACATTGGTAATCGAATAATTGTGTAAGCAAAGCATTAGTAGTGTCAAGGAAATTTGCATCTGTCACAAAAGTTAATTCATTCACTTTGATTTGAATGACTTGGAAATCTGTTTGTTTTTCATCAAAATGTAAAAAACCAGTAAATTTAAAAATATGATGTACATACATGTAAATTTTGAAATTTATAACTAAACATTTTTTGGTCTTACTCAAACGAGAAAAATAATATAATAATCAAAATAGAATACATAAAAATACAATTAAAATATTACTTAGTCCATCTATTACGTCCTTCACATAATATTTTTGAACTTTAACTTATTTCACATCAATTTAAATTTTTAAGATATGTACATATGCGCGGCTTGTTTTGTTTATGAAAAAGAAAATTATTTTAATATCTTCATTTTGATTTTACTTATTTTAATTACTTAAATGAATGAATAGATTGCTCAAAATTTAAATTTAAAAATAGATAAGAAGAAGAAGAATAAGTGAATGAAGATATAATATGTATGTATGAAAAAAACTAAAATTACTTTAACCCAAATAAACAATGGGTTGTACATTTTAGTTATGTCTATGTGTGAAGGGTGGTAGGTAGGTGGACGTAATTTCATTTTGAATTTCTTGCTTAATTTTATTTTTATTTTTTTTTTTTTTTAAAGATAACAATCTTGTGTGTGAGAATTCTTTACAAAAAAAAAAAAAAAAAAATACTTTGAATTAATAAACAAAAACAAAAAAACTGAAAATTATCTGATTTTGAAGATCTGTAGTATACAATATTGTACTCCGATGAAATAGTAAAAAAAAAAGAAGAAAAATAAATAAAAATGAACGCTTTGTATAAATGAAAAAATAAAGTGTAAAAACAAAAAATGAATATTGCATTTTTCATAATTATTATTACATTGTACACTGTTTACTGGAATTTAATTTAAAAAAAAAAAGAAAGAAAAACAGTGAGTTTAACAAAGCATTTTTTAATCATATTTTTGAGATAACGATAGTCAAAGCATAGATAAACTTATTCTGATTTATTTTTCTACGGCCAAAGTATGACGATCAGTGTTGTTATTATTGTCTAATTTCTGACATGTGCCATTTTTAAAATTTGAAATAAGAATTCCATAATCTCTATGTTATTGTCTAAATTGTATATTTGCCAGTATTACACAAGAATTACTAATGATCACCCAAATATCAAAATCTGCACCCCTATTTTGCGTGAAATTAAATATTATACGTAAAATATTATACTTGTATTACTTATCTCGGTAATAAAAAAAAAAATTTGTTCAAATTCATTTATCCGCAATATCATATAATCATCATTATTGATTATAGTAATCAAATAAAATTTATTACATTTTAAAAAAATGAAAAACCCTCATAAAAAGATATTTGTGATGAAATAATTAAGAAAATAAAATTTAATGATTTTATTTAAATTTAAATAATAAAGGTAAAATTGTTGACATTGAAATACCCAAAAATTGATTTAGACGTTCGTTGTTATACATTATGTATACGCGGTGTATTACATTTAGGTACGTACATAATTAAAAAAATATCAGATTTTATATTCAAATTTTATATTAACATAAAAATAAATGAAGACAAGAAATTATACTGTGTATATAATTACACAAAAATGTTACCTGAGAGATATTTACATTTTTAAATTTAATATGATTTGATTATATTGTTTATAGTTAGTTAAATAAATGCCTAAACTTTGTAAAAAAAAAAAAGAAAAAAAATTATTCAGTAGACTTTGAAAATTCATTGAATATTTTTCTATTAACAATGGTATCATTTTTGTCGTGAATTATATTTTTTCAATGGGTTAACACAGATACAAATACATATGTATTAACATACATATGTACATGCATATAAAAATAATAATTTTACACGGATCTCAATCAAATTCAATTTTTATGTTAATTTTCTTTCTTTATACATACATACATACATACATACATATACATAAGTGTGTCAGTCACATGTCAAAATTCTGTTTTTTTTCATCACTTCATCATCATCATTATATCTGGGGGCTTTTTGTGCATATACTTATGTACATACAACAAAATGATCTATGAACTAAACATAAAATCACAATTAAATTTCACTTAAGAATTTTCAAGAAAATGGCACATAAATTTATGAAGTAATAAATGACTATATCATTGTAAAAATTATGAATTTCTAATCTTTCATAATATCTCTCAGTACATTGATGCTTTTATGATGTAATATAAAATTAAATCAGCAGCAGATGTCTGTTAAAAAAATTATAATAATCGTGTCATATACATATGTATGTATGTATGTATGCATGTAGATGTGTACTCTAATAATAATGATGTAATATTTAAAATACTTAAAAATGCTATGTATTCTTTATGTTGTATTTTTGTTGTGTTGCTTTTGTTTTGTCATCGATATAATCATACAGTCACATTATTTAAAATACAGGTAATCCTCGTATTACATGTAAGTTATGTTACATAGCAATTTCCGCAACTAAATTGTCTTATGTGTATTTATATCATCTTTCGCTTTATACGAGATGCATCTTTAATGTGTTATAGAGAATCTGTATTAACCTGAAATTTACCTAATTTATAACGTTGCAAGGTTTTATCATAGTTACCTGTATAAATTTTAAAAAAGAATAAAGTACAGCAATAAATCGGTTGATTTTAATTCAAAACAAAATTTTATAATTCTCAAGTATATGATTACATACTTGACCTTAGACATTCAGTAATGTCCGTTTATTTTTCTTATTATTTTTTTTTTTTTTGTTTTTATTTATTGTAATAATCGAATATGCAAACATATACTTATTATAATAATGAATAGTGCATATCACATAAAATTGCATTTCATGAAGAAATCATTTATTTATTAAGAAACATTTTGTACTTAAAATACTATGTATGCAGTATAAATCTTCGATTATAATTTTCAAAAGATAATGATCAGTACTTCAAAAAAAAAAAAAAGGAAAAAAATAAGAAACTTTATTATGTGCATAAACATAAATTATAGTGAATTATAAGTAATTAATATTTTGACATTTAGTTTATTGGTAAATTTTTATTCTAATATAAGATAAAAAGTTGACATATACCTATTCTTATTGCATATATGTAGTATATAAATTGTATGTTACATGCATTCAAAATACATAAAATATACACAGCTGGTTATTATAAAGATGATCATCATTTTTTTTTTTTTTAAATTCTAAAGATGTTTCATTATAGAATGATTACTACATATGTACAGATGTTACGAAATGTACAATTTAATTTGTATTTAGAAACATTTTATAACAAAATCTTCAAAATACTACAACATGCCAAAATTAAATATCAAAAAAATAAATTCTTGTCTTCTAGAACATCACAAAAAAAAAAAAAAAAAACAAAAACAAATGAACATTGTGTTTTAAAAGTTCAATAATAAAAATCATGAATTAATGAACAAAGGAAAATTTCATTTTTTAAAATGGATTTTATAACGTATTTTAGAATTTAAAAATAATATGCAAAGAAATGTATTTATGTATAGGATTCAAAGTATTTTGGTACACAGTGGTATCTTGGCTATTGGTCTTAGTTATGATGATCTCGATGCTTATACTCTTTTTTGTTAAAAACGAAGACTTTGATTTTGGACCGTTAATTTTTTGAACCTTTGCCAATTTAAATAATTAAACGACAGAATACTTTGTTGAATAAAGAACATTTTTTATACATATGTACATATGTATGTTGCTAGTTTTTCATTTTTTCGTTTATTGTTTCTTTTATTTCATATGGAATATTGCTCATAACAATAAATTTGTATCTCTATTTTCTAATATGATTTTCAGACGTGTATTTAATGACGAATTTAAGGGATTTAAGAACCAAGACCACGAATGGTAAACCTACGATGTTTAAAGAAAGTAAGGAAGAAAAAGACAATGGTTATGACAAGTGACTGATGAAGTAAATTGATTAATTTTCAAGTAAATTTTTATGGGTAAAAATCGTAGCTTGGACAATGATAACCACTTTTGGCATCACTGTATGTTATTTTTTTTTCTGTTATGTTTCTGTTACGTTTTATTTTTGTTTTATTTGTTTATTTTTATTTTTTATTGAATTAAATTGTTTTGTTATTTTATGAATTTATTGATGTAATCAATATACATACAAGTTATTTTCCAAGGTTATGAATGTGATAATATAATGCAGAAATGTAATGCAAAACGTCTGCTATTGAAAGAAATTTTTTATTTTTTTTAATTCAAATTTACACATGAAAAGAATAAATTTTTAAAAAATTAAAATTAAAAATAAAAATATAAAAAAAAAATACAAAACAAAATCTTCAAAGAAAAACATGCATGCTGTGATATTTGTTAATATCTTAAAAATGTAATTATGAAATTCGATTACAATATCTTGAAAAATTTATCCATAACATATGAATAAATCAAATGTTATTCATACACATAAAACATTAAAACTATATGATTACAAGCTATAAAAAAAAAATTAAATTATTAAAATTATTAACGCATATAATTATAAATTCAATAAAGCAAAAAAAAAACAAAATAAAATATAAATAAAATAAAAATTACATTACAACGGACAACGAAGAAGGAAGAATCGAAAAAGGTGAAATCTTAGCCGCTTGACACAAAACAAATGGTTTTTATATATTATATTAGTTATTATTATGATGACGCTATGAATGATACACACATACATATTTAGTTACGTATAAAAATATAAAAAGAAATGATCATGGTGATGATGATTTACTAATGTTTATAATTTATTGTGTAAAACGACGTAAATTATTATTATTATAATTGTTATTAAATTTTATATAAATAATTTCTTTTTTATTGTTATTTTCAATTTGATTTTTTATTTTTATATTGCATCGATTTTGTGTGTTTTTAGTTGATTATTATAGGCTAATACGTGTTTATGGACTATATGACATAAAAATTTTAAATGAACATTTATTTCTCTAAGAAAATGATGTAATACCCAAGAAAGGTGTAGAAAATTTTCTTCTTAACTATTTAATGTAAAATTAATATTATAATCATGACTTTCTAATTATGTATATTTAAATGAAAGAAAAAAAAAATGAGTTATTGCATAAAGTCTCCTATCTTGTTAAATAATTCAAATATATCAATTTCATTTTTAAAATAAACAAAATGATAAATGTCTCGATTTTAGGATTTTTCCTTTCAATGTCTGATGTTTAGAAAATTTTAGTTATAGTTTACCATTAGCGGTTTTTTAGTTTCACTGTCAACATTTATCATTTTATTTTATGACAGAAGTTTTATTGAGTTTACATATTTTTCATTTCAGTAGCAATTTCACCTAACCGATTTTACTAATCGAAACTATTGATATTTTATGGCTGTTTCATTATATACAGTTTTATATTTATTCTAAATTAGTATCTACTTCCCATCAAATATTCTATTCAAAAATTTTTTTTCGAAGTGGAATTGTTATTTTAAACAATTAATTGAATAGCCAATCCCAATTTTTAATATCAAAAATGATCTTTAATTAAATGACAAAATTGTAATAAAAGGCGGAATTTGTTTTTAAAAGGTATCTATCTCTTTTAAATGTTATAACCCATATAGCCACAAACAATTATGTAAATTAGATAATACTCGTAAGTAAAGGCACGTAGGCATATTCACATTAATTAAACAGAGTGCGTTAAATATAATTATCAAATTTAATGGTTTTGTTTTGTTTATTTTTGTTTTATTTGTCAACACTGAATATTAAATGGAAAATAATAATGCAGAAGTGGCTTTATTGTCGTCTGTCGTTATTTCATTTAAAATATTAACGCTTATCAATTTGTATTTCTGTTTTTGGTTTTAAAATATCCGTTATTTTTCATGTTGAACTTTGAATTTTAGGTTTTTCCTCTTATTATTTTTTTATTTTTGTACTTTTAATTAATGTAAAATATAAATATTTATAATAATATAAAAATTAATTTATCATTAACCACAATAACTATATAGGAAGACATTTAGTTTTTTGTTGATATTGATTTTTAATTACTCTTTTCAATTAGTAATCGTGTGAAAATCATTTTTGGTTTTTATTATAATAGAAAAATAAAAATTATGATTTTCAAGAAATGAACATTTATGGCATATGATTATGGTTACCATTAAAGTGCTGTGTACAAAATGAAGGATTGTATGTATTCATCGTACAATAGAAAATGAGCGAATCATCTTAAAAAGGCAATAAACTAAGATTTAACATCTAAAATCGAATGAATTTATAAAACTACAACAAATTGAATTAAAAAAATGATGCACTAAGGTAAACTCAACAAATTCTATAGTCATCATCTTATTCTTCATCGTCATCTTCATCATCATCTTCATTTCACATCACAAGATCAGGGTCTGTTACTCTCAATGTGTTGAATAATACGAAAATTTTATAGAAAAAACACTTTTCTTTTCTCAACGTGTTTTTATTTAAAACTAAAAAAAAAAAAAAAAAACATATTTTTTGCTTAACAAAATTATTTAATTTATGTTTGCTGTTATTATAAATTAAATTTTCTTTGATTATAGCAAATCAATAAGTTTTGAAAAAAGGAAAACAAAAAATTGAAAACATGTAGAGTACAAAACCAAGAAAGTTTTTTTTTTCTGGAATTGGTTTTTAACACGAATTTGGTTTTTTTTTTATTAGCGTGAAAAAAGAACTAATATAAATATTTGTGTACAACATTGAAAGCTTCCTTATAAGGGTGTTGTTTTTCTTAATGTTTTTGTTGCTGTTGAAGTACAAAATTGAAAAATCACTCATCACTTCCGTTTTTGTTTTTACGTAATAATGCTTTTGAAGTACACTACATGACTATGTACATTTTATATATACTTTGTCTATAAATATTTTTCAGTACATGTTTGAGTTTTTTTTTTCTCTTCACGTAAATTTTAACTAAAGTGCATCACAAGCAATTTTTTCGCAATTCTCAAAGATGAATTTTTACATCAATTTAACATGTGGTACGTGGTACTTATAAAGCTTTAACTAAAAAATATTTATAGACGAAGTATAGAAAGTTAAGCTGATTAAATAATTTTGTATCATTCAAGTGTAACAATTAAAAAAACAAACACAGTCGGTTTGTATAATAAATAAATTTATCAGTTAATTTGCAATTACTTTACACATATGGTCAATTGTATAATTTATTATTAGAAAGTAAATTATGAAATTAAGAATACAACAAAAAATTCAAATTTTCGAATGCATGTTGCAATACGAGTACATACATATATTAAAAAAAATATATTTTTAATGTTCTAAGCAAATTTTAATTATAAATTTTCATTTTAAACAAATTATCATCATAGTATATTCGATAAAATTCGATTACAACATATGCATTGATTATCAAAATGAAGAAAAAAAATTATGATTAAATTTATTGAAACTACTTGTTTCCGAAAGTAAAAATTATTTAATTTCCTGTACTTATTATGCTTGAAATTTTCTTCTGTAAATTTTTATGAGAACACATAAAATACAATTAAAAAAACTTGGTTGAATTTAAAATCAATTTGAAATTAATTTCTGAATTTTATTAAATTTAATTTTGATATTAAAAAAATGAATATAAAAATAAAAGAAAGTTTAAAAGATAAGAAGTAAAAAAAAAAAATTGTTCATATTTTTGTTACTTCCTTTTTTATATTTGCCATGCGATATGTAATATTGTACACACATGTATATGAATATTTCATGAAAATCTTCCATAATTAATGTCAAAAATTTTTATTTTATATATAATAGACTCGTATGTGTACCATTACAACATAATTTAATTTTTTTTAAATTTTATTATATATTTTTTTTATTTCTCAGAAAAGTGGTACCTGTCTTTCACTATATTCATTTCATTGTAGTTCACGTACTATAAGTGAATTTTGCAATTATAAACTGAAAAATAAAAAAAAAAAAAACGTTCAATTGTTCAAAAAAAATTTTTTTTTATTACTTTTTAAAGATCCCCTTTTACTTCAGGTATGGATAAATAAAATCTACGAAAAAAAATTTATCATTTCTTAAATTGAACGGATACGGAATAAATATACGTATGTATACGTATATATGTAATGTATGATCTTCATAAAAAGATGGGCATTATGTTACGTCTCTTTTTGTTGTATTTCAATACGAAGAGTTTCATTAAGTGAAAAATTTGAAAGTAAATGAAATTTTTACCTTTTTTTCATATTTATATGCTTTTTATTACGTACATATGATGCTCATAATTTGTACCAATATTATATATGATGTGTTAATCTATACGCATTTATATGATATAATATGCCGATAAATATCCAATATGTCAGGAGGTCAAATATCATATTTTAAAAATATTCGTTTACGTATTTCAAATTTAAATATCTTTGTTAGGCGTCTAACAACACATTTAACATATTAAATTAAATAACAAATTTATACGTACATAATTGATTCAATCACTTGTATCACACATTATAAATAATTTTATTGAAATACCTGTACTGTATGGATCTGTTACATCTAGACGTTTAAATTTTTTAAGTATTTTAAAAATGCATTTCTCTTGTTATATTGTGAAATGTTTGATACGCTCTTTTTATTTACAAATAATTTTGTTGTACTAGGAATATGCGAGATATTGGAATTTAATTATTTAATAAAAATTAAACAATTAAACATAAAAATATGAACCTAATGTGCTGTTTTTATGTTGGTATTTATAGTGTTAGTAGTAAACCGCTACCGGTGTTAAATTCATTTATAGATATCGTCTGAGATTAAAAAGTTTTTTCAAATTTAAAATTTTTGAGTTATTTCGAATTTAATAAAATTAAAATTAAAATTAAAAGATGATTTACAAATTTTAAAAGGCAATCAACAACTTATTTACAGGTATAGATAATGTTCGAAATAGACAAGTTCACTACATGTCTATCAGCAAATTTAAATCATTAAAAAAATAATAATAGTATAATAATTTTATATAAAACTCAAAATATCAATGGCATACATTATAACGTGTGGCAAATATACAACACATAACAGTGAGCTCTTAAGCACTTCTTCCTTTAGATACACACTGCACATGTAGACATAATAAACATTTCTTTATCAACAGATCATTTTCTTTGAACCATTTGCAAAAGAAAAAAACAATTCTATGATGTAATGAATAAAGTAATTAACTTAAAACGAATTATAATACTTCATGCTAATTTTTGCCACTAAATTCGATGGATAAAATTCAAAAAAGTTTATACAAATATACATGCATTTAATTTTGCATACGACTAGCAGCGATAATACATACGTCCTATATTGCTTGAAATGATGTAATGGCTTCATATACAGGAAACAAATTTACGTACATTTATGAGTTTAAAAACAAAACATAAATATAAGAAAAAAATAATAACAAAAAGTATAATTATATTCATAATGACTATTAGACCATTAAATTGTTTTGAAATGAAATGAGATCGCACAGACATAACATACATGTACATACATTTATACGTATGTAAATAGCTTAAAACATCAAAAAATTATTTTCTGCTTTTATTTTTTTTACTTTTATTATCCTTAATTTTTATTAATTGAATTTATTGTTTTTATGTATCTTTTATTCTGTAATTTATTGTATCACATTATATAAATTAAAAGGACATAAATTACATAATTGCAAGCAATTAAAATTAACAATTAAAAAAAAATCACTTTTTCCACATTTAGTTAAGTATACAAAATTGTTAATTGGATATACTATGACCATGTGCTTGTGTATTCAAATTTCATTTATTCAAATGAATATCGTATGTATTTGTATTATGACTATAGTTTATTGCCTTTTAAAACTTTTTTAAATCATAAATCAATAATTTATTGAGTCACATTTCAAAATGGAAAAATAAAATGGATCGGTAATTACAATTACGGTGATTATTATGAAAAAGATAACGTTTTATATAATTAATCTAATTTTAATATACAATTGTACAAAAAAATATAAATCACAGCGATTAGATAATTTTGCTAATTTTTGCCAATGAATATATGTACATATGTATGTGTACTTTAAGGCCCTTGTTCATCAACCAAAATTATCTTCAAATCGAGAAAAATCGTATTGTGCAACCTGGATAAAACATTTTTTAAACATCCATCCAGAGCAGTTGAGCAGAGCAGTTTAGACATTTTTCAGAGCAGTTGTAAAAGTATCCTAAAAATATAATCTTACTATTCGAAAATTATTAATATCTTCTTTAATAAATACGATGTAATTCTAGCGATCGTCAAAATATCCGACAAATAATCTTCTTTGATGAAAACGGTCATAAAAGCTCTAAAATCGTTTAAATCTTATTGGTATACAGGAAGTTTTTCTCATCTTACATATACATACATATATTGAATAAAGCATTTGAAAATCAGATGCATACATATATTATATTATCGTACAACGCACTTTCCATATAACGCAAACTTTTTGTTTTTTTTAAACTAATTTATTTTTGCAAGTGTTTAAATATAAAAAATCGATTAAAATTAAATAGAGAGCTTTACACGGGTGTATATAACATAATTTGCAATAAATCATTTAAGGATAATATTTTCTTCCGGAAAATTATTTAAAATCTTTTACAGTATTATTGAAAAATGTCCGATAGCAATAAAGTATCATCATATTCTCTATATTGTATACGCAAAATAAAAAAAAACAAATGTCAACCATTATCAATTAAATGAAAGTATAATAGAAAGAAAGAAAATTGCAAAAGAAGAATAAAAACATGACAAAAGATTTTGATGACCGCAAATAATTCACATAAATACCATTAAGTCAGTGTATACAATGTTTATAATATTGTTATGAAAGAGGAGGATTGGTAAAAAGGTTGAATACATATCTTTCTGTTATCGATGATCTTTATAATCTTTGTATTATTACATTACAAAAACAAAGTAATAAAATTTTTCTCTTTATTATTGTTACTACCACAATATTTAATAATAATAGTGTTACCTTCGAGATTTTATCAAAACGTAATTAAAAACTAATAACATTAAACAATCAAAACTATAAAATAAAAAAATAAAAAAACACAAACTGTAGCAGAAAGGGTACATATACACTTTATATGTTGTTTATTATGGTTATGATGATGACAATATAATGAAGTGTATGAGAAATTTATTTATTTTTTATTTTGTTAATTCATATTTCATTTGAAACATTTTTGTTATTACTGTTACAAATGTATCAAATGTTAATATGAATCGTCTACTATCCAACTAACGATGTAGTGATAATATCGAAAAAATTTGTTTCTACTCATATAAAACAAAAATATGAAAAATGATGCATGTAACAATCATTTATATTCTGTAATAAAATCGATTAAAAGCTAAGATAAAAATAATAAAAATATATTATAAAACAAATAAATATTTTAAATACACACAAAATTTTTACATTCAATTTTTATGCAGATTAATGTTAATGTACGCATATGTACTTAAATATAATTATTGAACAAATTTCCGTGTTATATAAATAATTACATTTATAAAGATTACACCCACTTTCTGATTCCCGTTAAAAAATCCCGTTCAAATGATTTGATCAAAATACCCGCATACTTACATACATACATATGTACATACCTACATATGTGCATATACATATGTATACCCGCCAATATGTGTGTAACATCTTCAAATATCCATCAAAACCATATCGAATACTTTAAAACAAATAACAATAAATCTCCCTGTTAACACTATTATAATATGTAAGTTATAACAGTTATAAACAATAATTTTCAAAAATACAAAAACAAAAAAGTTTATAATCTTTAATGTTTGTTTTATTCACATTTTTTATTATTATTTTATTTTATGAGAAAAAAATTGTAGTTTTAAACATATATAAGTATAGAATGCTTTTATGTATGCTAACATTTTGATATTTTGCACACAGACATTTTTTTATTGTTATATCTTTTTCATAATAATTACATGTTACACGTATTTTTTTATTACATCGTTAACGAAATTTTACGAATATTTCTGTTATTTGAAAATATAAAAATTATACATTACTACGAAGCAAGCAATTTTTGAATAAAAATCTGAGTATCTGTAAATATTCAGTTTTTTGATTTTCTCTAACAAATTTTTTAGGAATTTTATTGATTTTCTAAAAACCTATTTGAAGGATTTGAATTCCCAAATAAGAATCTATTTCAAAAAATTTGGTATGGATACTTTTTTTACAATTTTCTTTTAATCACGTCAAAGATTTTTATTTTGCCTTGCCCTTCGTCTATTTTCACTTTTTTCTTATCTGTATTTTTTGATTAAATTCATAAGTTTAATTAAAAAAAATATATACAGTATCATTAGATCGTTAATTCGCAATATGTTAAGGTTGATCATGAATACATCATTTTTGTAGCAATTACAAAAAAAAAAAAAAATTAAAGTTTTTAATTTGTCCTACATTAATTTCATCTCTGCAGGTTACATTATTGCACAAATTATGTGTGAACATATTACATGTCTGTTTAGGTTGTATGACAATCAAAACTAGATCATTTGAACAATATATTTGAAAACTAGGTCTTAACAGTGAATAGTTTAACGATCACATGTAGTCTTTGATTCGAATGTTATACATTGTAGGTATATGTAATGCTTATTCAAAAAATTTGTCAGTTTTTATTATATAAAAAATTTTTATTATATTAAATAACTTTCGTGCAGAACTCTAATTGGTATGATGTACACATATTCATATTTTATAGAAAATTATTTATATTACTTACAAAGTTACAAATAATTTTTATTCAATTCATCAACTTTTCCTATATGATGATAAACGAGTTTACAACAATCTTAATATAGTGTTTGTACTTTTTGTAAGGTAAATGTAGTAAAATATTTACACTATTAGTTAGAAATACATTTTAATCGAATGAATGTAACTTGTCTTAATAATAATATGGCTATAAAGCCATAGGTAACAGAGAAGACACTTTTGTAATTTTGTTTTCGTATATAAATACAATTTTTTTTGTAATATATTGAAAGGAAAATTGAGAGATGATACATTACACGTACTATAAAGTTAATATGTGCATTGAATTACATACTAACGTTGTTTTTTTTTTTTTTAAGAGCAAACATTTTTATATGTAACGTTCGAAAGGTAATTGTATAATAGTCAGATTACATATACGTAAACGCAAGTGTATACCTACGTACATATGTGTATTAATATTGGTGTACAGAATTCAAGGGGTATTATTAGTTTATTACAATCACCATCTCTCACCTTTTAATCAAGATTTTCGTTTAATTTTTTTTTTTTTTTTCATTGCATACAGTATTGCATAATTTTTGTTTGTACACATCGAAGATGTTATTATTATTAAGGCTATAGAATTAATTTACGGCATTAAGATACTTTTCAATGACTTTTAAGACATTTACCGATCTGATACTATTTTTATTTTGTATATCTTTTAAAATACAGTAAATGTGTGAAATAAAAATGCTCTACAATTAAATTTTATAGTTATTTACATTTAAATTTGATAAAATTCAATTATCAAATATTCAAATTAATTAAATTTATTTTATCCGATTTAAATATGTAATTGGTTGCAATTTTGTACCAATCAAGATTTGTATGTAATATGTGTGCATGTTCATTAAATAATCTTATAAAAATGTAAACAAAATAATTTACACTTCAAATGCTAAAATAAAAAAAACAATTTAAAAAATAATGAAAATAAAAAAAATATATATATAAAGAGTTCTTGTAATTGTTGCAATTTATCGAATTTACATTTAAATTGTAAAAATCTCCAAGTTTACTCATTCAAATAAAAATGAATTTACAAAAGCGTATGTATACATATGTAAGTACATACTTAGATGATACAGAGTAGGCAGAGTATTGTTAAATAATTTGTATAAAAAAAAAAAAACCAAAACATGGTAAAAATAGCGTAGTTTATTATCAGTTTTTGTTTAATGTTTTTTACCTTTATAAGTAGATATGTACCTATATATACTTGTAATTTTAGTTATAATATGTAATAAGACACCAAAATTAAACGAACCAAAAACAATACTCAAAAGTTTCACAGATCGATGAGTCCTCCTCAATCTGTGGCCATTTTGATAAATGGCCAATGTATGTAAATAATACAAAATTGAGAATAAAAACAAAACAATAATAATAATAGCATAAAATCAAAATAAAAAGAAACAGTTTAAATATTTGCAAAAACAAAACAGAAAATTTTAAAATTGTTAAAAACATGTACATATACATAAATAATTTTTCAAATAAAATTCAAGATACAAAAAAAAAAAAAAAAAACAGAAAAGGTGAATAGCATTTTAATGTATAAAATCAAAACAAAACAAAAAAGCAAAAAGAAAAATTTAACTAGAAAAAATGCAAAAAAAACGACGTCTATAATCAAATAACATTAAGTTCTTTTTTGCATTTTTTTGCAAATTTATATGTTAAGAACGAAAATCTACAAATATAAAAGACACGAAAAAAATGTTCATAAAAACAAATGTCCAAAATGTGTACTAAAATATAATGTATACAGAGCGTTTCATGAGTATATGCTATCATTTTCGAATCAGACGTGATGAAAATCTTTTCTAATAATTGCATTGACATTGTCATGTCTTATTTAATTCGTGAATTTTTTTTTTTAAATGTCTGTTTTTTTTTTTTTTTTTTTTTTTCAATTCAAAATACATATGTACATATCTCGGAAATTTTTCTGTTTATATGCAAATTCTTTTATTTTCTTAAATGATTGCTATAACAATTTTGTGTTTTTTAAATCAGTTTTTAACCATTTCCAAAAATGTGTTCGTTTTGGAGATAAAGAATCAAATGTACATGAGAGCATGTAGTTATTTTTACATTTTTGCATATCACCCTGTATAATAAGAAAATATCATTCGACTGTAGGTTACACACATATGTATCTGTATAAACGTACTTATTCGTATATAAACAAATCATAGATTACTTAGTAGTAATTGATAAATATTCATTTGAAAATTTTTTAATTTGAATTGAAGTACTTATAAACATTAATGTACATTTGTTTACAATCTATGGTGGATGGATTAAGTACGTACATTTACATACAAGTACAAGTATATACTATAAACATTTTATGGTATTGTTTTGCAGTGAGAATTTCTCAATCATCTTTTCCTTTTTTGAAAAATAAAAATAGAGAAATAGTATGAATATTTTGCATGTGCAATTAAAACTTTACTAAGTAATACACTATGTAATGTATTATGTACTGTAAAATATAGAAAATTTTAGATTAAATGACTTCATTATGAATTAATAGAGATCAATTTCATGTCTGGTTTTACATTTCACAGAAAATTTATGTATTCCCTAATCTAATAAAGTATCTAATAAAAAGGTACAAGGACGATCACAATCTACTTGATTTGGTGGTAATGCAAGCAAATCTATATTAAAAATTGAGGATACACTTTCAAACATAAAAATAGAGCAACTATATCCTAATTACAGATGAGTTAATGTTAGGCAGAAGAAGAATTGTCTACATTTTTTTATATTCTATTTTGTTACTCAAAAAATTTGCAATAATTATTCTATTTGAAATTTTTTTTTTGAAAGTCACTGCTATATATTATGGCACTTACGTACCATTAATGTAATATGTAGCACACCCTTCTCTTATTATTTTGGTTAAATTCATTCAATTATTCGTATTACTACACATTTAGTCTTAGAAAATGTAATATATATAACATTACGTGCTTGTGTTTATATATATTTGTATACACATGACATACATAAGTTTTTTTTTATTTTTTTACTTAAATGCATGGAAGTACTTAATGTTAAGAAAAATCTATTACCAATTCAATGTATCTTTCAGATAATTCTCTGCATAAGTCTTTAAAAGAAAAAAAATAAAAAATAAAAACTGGCCCATCTTTATTTTTACATTTATGTATGCAATTCAAATGCATTAACAATTTCAGAATGTACATAAATTGTTACTTCATTATCGTGTATACATAGTTATTACCTCTTGATACATGAAAGAAAATAAATAAATAAATATTTAATTTAATACATGACTATATGTATCCACTCTTTATTGATTATCTTTGATGTTAAGAAATTGTTAAAATAATTTTTCTATTTAAAAAAAAAAAAAACGTCTTGACTTACCAACTGTGTGTTGTATAAAATGCAAAAGGTCAATTTGTGAAATGTCTGCTTATAAAGATGTGACAAAATAATATGCACACAACTGTGTATGTGTGTGTTGTCTGTATACGTAATTCCAAGTAAAAAATTCAATTTTCCTTTTAATATTTAAGTAATTTATTGATTGATTGAAAATAAGATTGAGTGAAAAAAAAAATCTCTCACTTTTATTTGTCTCTGATCTTAAAATCCAATATGCTAAAAAAACAACAAGAAAACACTTCCTATGCACATAACGTATGCAAATTTTCTTTTTAATGTATGAAGATGTTAACAAATATTTTACAATACAGTTTTTCTTTACATTCAACAATTTTTTATAGTATTGGTTTATAGACTTTTCACTGTAATATATTCGAGTTAGATTTTTCTTTATTGTTTTCTAAATGATTTTTAATTCAAAGGTAAAAGGTAAAAATTTTTCTTATTATTTACAATTTCATAATTTTATCATTTTCTAAACGTTTCTGATAGATTTTCAATGATTTCTCATTTTCTCCTTTTTTTTCCAAAACTTTAATATACGTTATAATAGAAAATTTTGAAAAAAAAAAAAATTAAAAATCTTAAATAAATGAAAATGTTAATAATCGTGGGAAAATCATTTAAAATTTTCCAATAATCAACGTATAAACATACCCATACGCAAGTAAAACAAAAGTAGAAAAACTCAAATTGTTTTTTTTTTATATTTATTTTACCAAATTGTAATGTTATGTAATATTTTAAGTGCAATTTATATTCAAATTTTTTGTAACCATGTTAAAAAAGCATTAAAAAATTTTTTTTGTTTAATTATGATTTATATTTTGTTGTTGAAAAAATTCATTCAAACTAACACATTTTTATCTTTTTTTTTTTGAGACAAAAAAAAAAATACAACACTCTCCTCATTCACTTAATCTATGAATATTTAAAAAAAAAAATCCAAAAAAATAAAAATTACTTTAAATATTTTTACTTTAACACGGTAAACAATTTAGCATTGTCCTTAGCAAAAACTTTAATAAAAAAAAAGTTAAATATAATAATTCACAATTATTACAAAAAATTTTAAATTGTTTCGTATTTACTTCGAAATAAAATTAAAAATAAAAAAAAATTAAAAATATTGATGAAAACTCACAGAGATTAACAAAATAATAACGTCTTTTCACTATCGTTACCAATATTTGAATGCTGAAGATGTTAAAATTGCATTCAATCAAGTAACCTACTGCATATCCAATATAATTTGTTCTGTTTACTTTCTTGTTATTGTAAATATTGTTGGGTGCTGCTATAGAGATGATGATATTATGTATTATGCTTTTAAACAAATTTTTGCAAAATTATTAATAATTTACAAAAATTAAATAATGAAAATAGTAAAAAAAAATTTTTTTTATTAGTAATCAACTTTGCTGATGCTTTTAGTAATCCTCTTTGATAGTCTAACAGATCTGCAATTTTTCTTCTTGTATTTGTTGATGATGTAGAATTAAAAATTATATAAATTGCTAAAATGTTGAAGTTGATTTAAATCTCCAAACACTGATACCAAAAAAAAAAATTAAAGTCTATATGAAACTTTTATGAAAATGAGAAAAAACTTTAAAAAATATCTCCAACTAGTGGAAATGTTTGTATAGCTTCAAAAATTAAAAATATTGTTGATGACTACAGTTGAAGAAAAAATTGGTAGGAACCTTTTTTGCTGTGAAGATTATTTCTTTTTTTTTTTTTAAAGTTCAAACTGAAAACATAAAGTTGGGTCGATCTATCCAAACCTTTAAATTCAGCTATGTAATCACATCTACATGTTTGCAAATGATTTTACTGTATAATATAAACTAGAAAGTCTACTACAAGCTCTCATCTTAATACCTATGTATATCTTGTAACAAGATTTCTGATAAAAACCGCACAGCATCATCATCTTCATTATTGATATATGGAAAACTTTAAAAATCGAGAGTTGTTTTATTAATACAAAAAAAAAATGTTTTTGTTGTTGTTTTATTTAAATGAAGATGAAAAGATTTTCTAAACCGGAATGGAATTGGAAAATATCAGACTCAATTCATAAAAAATAAAAAATAATAAAAAGCCATGATAGAGGTACATATATTAAAAATAATCGCGTTTATAGTTTTTGTATCGATTTTGGAATTAATTTCATTTGGTTATATTTCATATTATACTGTACTTGCTGGTAAATATTCGTATATGTGTACATGACCATACGACATACGTAATTGAAAATGAATTTTGTATCATACAGTGCACAGATATAAAATGCAAAAAAAGGGAAATGTAAAGTTTTATCCAACTAATCAATAGGTGGTATACATTACAATGAAATATTTTCTATAGTCAAAATGTAATTTTATCATCTAAAAATTTACAGTTGATGTTTATTTTCATTTTAGATGAATTATTATCATGGTAAGTTTAAATGATTGAACATACGGGAGTTCTTTTAATTTTTAATGAATTTTTTTTTTTTTTTTCAAAATTTAAATGAAATATTGAACAATTCAAAAAATTTCTTTTATTTTTCGAAATTCATTGCAATTCGATTTTTTTTTATTTATTTTAAAAAAATGATGTCATTCAAAGAAATTTAAAATCATTAATTAAAATTAAAAAACAAAGTTGTTTAAAAACAAGTTTAAAATTTACTCAAAATTTTTAATTTATATGCGAATGATTCTTATATAATCGCAAAAACAGGCACGAAAGCAGATGTTTAAAAAAAAAAAAGGAAACAAGAAAATTAAGAATTTTTGAATTTTTAAGTTCTTGAAAAAATCGTCTCAATCAATTTATAAAACAAGTTTTAATCGATTTAGTTAAAATTTATTAATAAAATTTTATTTTTAGAACACAAAAACAAGAGAACAAGTAAAATGCATTTGTTAATCTTCTTCATTTCGTTAAGTGTTATATCAGCAGAAAAAGGTTTAAATTACGTAATATCAATCGTATTTATTTTAAAATTTTATAAATTTTATTTTTAAAAAATTATAAAAGGAAAAATTTGACATTGAACTTGTAAAGCACGTAATAAACTTGTATACCAATCTTGTTCAAATTTTTTTTTTTTTGTCTTTTGTAACCTTGAAGATTATCAAAAACAAATTTTAAAGTTAAAAATTTGATGCTGTAATAGTCAAATAAGAGGATAAAAAAGAATTGGGATTCTTTTAACTTTTTTATCTCGTTACATTAATTAAATATGGAAAAATGTTGAAATAAACTTCTTTTTGTAATTTATTTTTCTTTTGTTTCTTTTCAACAGGTTTGAAAGAAGCAGAAGAGTGAGTAATCTAAGTAATCAATTTAACATAGAACAAAGCAAAAAAAATGTTGGGACTTTTTTAAATGATGAAATAAGTGGATTATCAGCCCGTTTAGCAGTCAATAATAAAATTATGAAAATAGCATGAAATTATGAATTCATTAAATTTCAATTAAATATATTCTATTTTCCCATTCTTCATTTATTCTGCGTCCAATTTTGATTTCTTCGTACCGTATTTCTTTTCACTTTTAACAACCTAGCTTTAGTCATTTACTTCTCATCTAAGTATTTCTAAGTTTAGCATCTCCCATACTAAAGCCGAAAGGCTAAGTTGCTTGTACTTAATCGCAAATTAATTAGAAAATGTATTTACTAATTAATTTGAAAATAAATAAATGAATATTTCCGTACGAACGTAGTCTTTCGCATGAAAAATATGAAAAAAACTAAATAATCTTTCACTACACTTTATAACCAATTAAAATTTAAAATTTCATATACTCAACGTATTTTTTCCAAATGTTTTAATAAAATTTCAAATCTTCCTTGATATTTTTATGATAACAGCACAATTCATGTTTTCATATTTTCACTGTAAGGATGTAGGTAAATATTTCTCTTTGACTGTAACATTTAAGAAAAGCCAAAATAAAGTTAACTATAACGTGTTTTAATGAAAGCATTTTATTTTGAGTATTTACTGTATGTAAGTCACATATTTCTGACTCTGATTTCAAAATTACATTCTGAGAGTAAATACGTGTTAATACGAATAATCATGTTTGATTACACGTTGACTGAATAATAAAATTTATCTGCTTTTATTAAAAATAAAAATAAATATTTTTTTGTTTCGGTTAGAGCCATTTCCTAAATTTAAAATTTTTTACTTAACATTTATTTGTGATTAGCGTATCAATTTAAAATTATATTTTTGTATACAAATATACAAAATATTTTCGTTATTACAAAGTGTTAAATGTTATCGTTAAAGATCTGTTCACAATCATGCAATTACCATTTAATTTTTGGACTAGACCTATCGTCCTACTATACCTATGTACATATATAGTTTTCTTGTGAAGGGAATATAAAATTGAGACATCATACTGATCGCTCCAAAATGTGTCAGTAATTAATGTGTCATGTATGACATATACATGTACATATACGTGTTAAAATACGTATCCAGATGACTTGCATCTAAATCATTTAAACTCTATGTGAAATTTTCTTGTTTTTTTTTTTGTTATGACAAAATTAAAATGCCTTAAAGCGCTTAAAGGTATTTATGTGGTGAAAATGATGTAAATTGAGTAAAAAAAATTTTTTTCACTTTTTACATAAGATTTATCCAATTTTATATTTCATTATAATGAATGAATATTTTTCATGCATATTATATAGAAAAGTTTCGGATGTATGTATCCTATTTATGTACGAGTTTATGGATACAAAATATTTATTTACCATCTCCTGCATGGAATTTAAAAAAAAAAAAAAAAACAAAAATAAAATTTAAATCAAGAAAAACAAAAAATTAAGGAAATATTTTTAAAAAAAGAATAGAAAAAAAAAACAATATGAAGAGAAAGAAAAAATTTCCAATTATAACAAGAAGAAGAAGGAGGTAACTGATGGGGATTGACATAATTGGAGCAAAAAATTATGGAATCTTCATTGTTTTTATGTACTGGGATTTTCATCTTAAAAAAAAAATAAATAAATAAATAAATAAAAGGAAAAAAAATATATGGTACCCAATAATGTAGTCTTCATTTTTATTTAATAATGCGCTGGTAATATACTGACATACTGGCAGTGTGCATTTATAATAAAAATATCATCATTATTCCAAATATCAAAAGTACATAAAATATATATAGTATATGTACTCGTATGTAGTAGAAAACATACTAGGGAGATCATATAACACATATATACATACATATAAGGCATACAAAGATCTGATGAAAAAAAATGATGTGATGATGACAATAATAACTTGATTGTAATGAAACTCTAACTAGTTATAATTTATTGCACATCCAGAGTATACTAGAGGAATATGTATATAAGTACAAAATGATTTGTATATGAATTTTTTTAGCTAGAGACTTGAGCAAAAAAAAAAAAAAAAAACAGATTTTTCAAAATTGTTAACAACAAGCAGACAGATATACATGTGAAACAAAAAAAACAAATTGTCTATCTATATGTATATGCTTTTGTTTTTAACCAATTTTTTTTTGAAATGCAAAAAAAGCAACAATGGTTTGATTGTAAGTCGCTTTTAATTACAAGAAAATTTTTTTTTTTTTTTTTTAAATTAAGTAATAGTACACCAAAACTATACATAATATTGTTATGTGTATAGTTTTTTAAGTCAGTAATTTACTTCAGTTTTCTTCTATTAATGAAGACAAATTACACAGATCCATTGAGCTAAATATGTTTGAAGTTATGAAGATGTTCATAAAACTATCCATGTTAATATGTATGTAATATTGCATATATCTTGATGTAGTATAGGACTTGCAAATATTGCATTAGTACAAACAGCAAATAAAAAAAAAAGAAAAAGATATTATAATATTTGGTTTGAAAATATTATGGATTTCATCATTTACAATAATTACAAAGTGTATAAGTACTGTACATACAATTATATGGTATCTAATATGATTTATATAATATAATTTTGTAAAAAAAAAAAATAGTAAAAATCAAAAAATAGTTTAAAAGAAAAACACTAGAAAAAGTATAAAGAATTATGAAATTTTACTGCAATTAGAAAAAAATATTTTTTCGCAAAAAAATTGAAAATTTTAAAAATTTTTTCTTTCTTATGATATAGAAATCGAAATTTATTCACGATTTTTTGATCATACAGAATCGCAATAAATAGATTTTTCTTAATTGTATATATACATACACTTAATTTTATTATATAATCGGAAAGGACTACGAAATATCACTTAATTTGTTTGATATTAATATAAATCCTTGCGAAATGTAAAAATAAAATGATCATAAAAAAAAACAAAGAAGATTTGAAAAAATCATTATCTGGCTTTGTATCTATCATGTGTTTACCATGCCAATCTTTGTAGTGCCCATTGACATTTTCATTAAATTTCAAAAAAAATACCAAATAGAAAGAATATTATACTACGTAACATGAAATTTCCATACTCATTTTCCTAAATGATTTATATGTACATAATCTTGCATGACCAAAATTTAAGTATATAATGCATGTCCAAAAATCACACAGATTAACTCAAAATTTAAAAAAAATAAATTTGATCCAATTATCAAATTATAAACGTTCACAGCATCATTTTGAACATGTGATGTTTTATTTTATTTGTTTATTTTTATTTTTTTTAAATTAAATGAAAATCGAAAATTATCAAATTGTATGTCATATGTGTAAAATTATAGACAAAAACTAAAAGTACATGAGTTACATGATGTGGTTTAAATAAACTCACACTTAAATGTTATTACAACAAAGTTGTGATGTGATTGTTAAAACACAAATGAAACTTGTATGCTATATACATATGTATGTATGCTATGTGTCATTATATGAATATAAATATTTCACATGTACATACGTAAATAAATTTTGGCTGATGGTTTTTTGTATTGTTATGTAATAAGAAACATTTTAACTTTAAATTTTTGACAACACAAAAGACTGTATTAAATACTCGTACATTTACTTGTATTGTAAGTATAGAGATATAGATTTAAGTATACCATAACATGATATGATTAGATTATATGTATTATTGGATGGTATTAAATAAAATACTAGTAGCCATGATTTTTAATACTGACAAAATTAGTTAAACTTTCGAACGATATAATTTTTGAACAATAAATGACATATTAAACACTTAGCGTGTTAAAAATGTTTTAATGATTTAAGAAAGCATTATAAATGAAAATTATAAGTGATTAGATGAAATTATAATATGAGCTATTAGTAATAATAATTTGGTACTTTTTCTTTGTAGGAAAAAAAAAATTTTTTTTTAAACTTTCGAAAAGAAATGAGAAATGTGCTTTTAACAGACCATTACTTCTGTTACGTTATCCAAAATGTTAAAAAAAAAAAAAAAAATATTTTGAATATCACTAGTACATCTTGTACGGAAATTTGAAATATATTATGTGTACATTAAATTTTATTGACCAATCGATGGTGATTGTCTATAATTATCCCTACATTAGCAAAAAAAAAAAAATTTTAAAAAAAATTAAATTTAAATTTTGCATTCAAATTTCATTTATTTTTCTAAATTATTTTTTATATTCAATTTAAAATGAATTAATATTAATAGGAAGTTGATAATTTTCATATATGAATGTAAGTTTAAATACGTTAATAGAACTTTTATTTTATTTTTTATACTGTCCATATGTGTACCACGTATGAAAATTATTTCAAATGTTACACAACATAACGTATGTTAAAAATATTTTCTATTTTGATGAATACATGTAGAGATTTTTTTTTTTTTAAATATAAAATACATGACCATCACATGATGATCCATGATCATAAAAACAGGATGATGATTATAATACAAAATTAATAAAATATGAAATTTGTTGTATAATATGAAATAAAAGAAAATGTACATAATACACAATATCTGCATAAGTTCATAGAAAAATATGTATGTACATAATATTTGATACATAAGCACAATATGACCTCGAAAAGTTCTTTTATGTTTTTGTTTTTTTTACG
This sequence comes from Anthrax anthrax, assembly GCA_963971155.1. Lineage (NCBI taxonomy): Eukaryota > Metazoa > Arthropoda > Insecta > Diptera > Bombyliidae > Anthrax > Anthrax anthrax. Next base: position 30,157,590 of record OZ020119.1, read on the forward strand.
AAAATAAAAAAAATTTCATCACACACAATAAATGAAAATGCGATAATGACAATCATTTCTGTCTGTATTGTAAATTTATGTACAATATGTGTGATAGATATATAATACTAGTAGCATCGTATATGTGTTATGCACTTGGACCATTTGTGAAGAATTCATTTTAACACCATCGGGTTTTTTTTTAATTATACAAAAATCTATGAATAATATAATGAGTGAAATATAAGTTTACATACACACACATATGTACATGTAAACTCATGTAAATTCTTTTGTTGTAAAAAATAAAAAATAATAATTAAAAAAATGCCATACCATTATATGACTTGAACATTTTTTGGTCATTCAAATGATTTTTAAAGAAAATAAAGAGAAATATAAGTAAGAAACAATTACCAAAGGTCACTACTAATAAATTAATGGTTTTCTCACAGAGATTTAATGGTAATAATGTGAGGAAAAAAAAAACAACAAATGTTTTGTAATTTCTTTCTATTGTTACGTTGTATATACATTTTCGTATATAAACACATCAAAACATATTGTAACACTGTGCATGCGTTATATACCATACATACATACATATATCATTTGTAAAATAAAGAGAAATGCCGCTTTTAACCACTGAATTTAACAAAAATTAATTTTTTGTTTGTGCTACTAAATTTGTTGACCTCTTTGAATTATTGAAAATATAAATATTTTAAAACAAAAAATCAATAAACAATAAAAATCCAGAAATGATGAAGATATTAAAAATTTATTTGTAAGAAAACCAAAAAACAAAAACAATAAAGGTTAAAATAATTAATCAATTTGTAAAATGTTTGATAATAATGTGTCTGAATATATGAGATGTGGTACAAAATCTCTTCATAAAATCTCTTCATCATTTTGATGTTTTGTAGTTTTGGTTTAGGTCATTAATAATTTTACTAAGTGTTAATTGCTGATATTTAAAAAAAAAAAACACAAGTAAAACAACAAAATACCATCATATATTGCACATTCAAGGATATCACTATATAGATTGGGTAGTGTATGTTTACATGTTCATATATTTTAAATATTATTAATTTCAAATTGAAATTCATTAAATTTTTCTTTCATCTACGTATTACCAGAGTACCATAGTAACAACAGTAGCACCATAAAATGAAATATTTGTTTGTTTTTTATTTTACAAAAACGTCATAAGATGATAAAGGACATTTAAAATTCTCCCACCTTTCGCACTATAAAGAAAATTTGTTTGATTTTTCAAATATTTAAAACCTCATGATCACATTTCGGAAGTTCAACAAGGAAACCATATAAAATGTTGTTATGTAAAATTTAAACAAACAAAGAAAAAGTGTTTAATTGCAGTTATAATAAGAATTGAGCAATATGAAATGCAAACATAATATTTTATATATTATTGTAAATTAACACGAATTTTAATTTGATCTTGTATATATTACAACCGAAAATTTAAATTTTTAAAGAGGCGGAATGTTTTGTTTGAAATAAGATAATGTTTGCATATTTTTCTTTTATAACAACATTTTACTTTGGTATAATAATGCAAAATATTATTATTATAATAAATATGATGATGATGATGATGATTATGCAGGCTTTTATTACAGTAGGTCATGAGAGAGAAATTTTATGAAGTGAAAGTATAAAAGACAATGTTTGTAAGATGTTAAGTAATAAATTAAAATTTTGTTTGAAAGAAAAATATTGAAATTTGAGAAATGATTGTGTTTCTGATTTTTTTTTTTTTTTTTTAAATATGCGAGGGTACATGATATTTTTTATACTCTATATCACTGTAATGAATTTTTTTTGCTTTTTCTTATAATTATTATTAATGAGGACTGGTGTTAAAATTTTGATTAAAGTAATTATTATAATGATTTATTATTAGTTTATTTTTTTTGAAATGTAGGATGTCTCGAAATAAATATCATTCTCAAAGCTCAGACTGTCTCTAGCAAATCAGGCTAAAATCTTGATTAAAAATGGTCTTGGATATGTAAAGCACGGGGTATTGTATAATTAAAAATTTATTTTGAATCAGCCTGTATGTCTGAGTTTACATAATTAAATCTGAAATTTGAGTCTGTATAAATAATAAAATATTAGTTCAATTTTTTTTTTAAATTTTATGATTGCATACATACTTACATAGTGCTTACACATATTGTTCATAGCGGCTTCTACACTGTATATGTAGGCTTTAATTTTATATCTCATGTCAAACATTTGTATTTTTTGTCAAATGATCAAAAGTGTTCTTAAATTTTTTCTCATTCATAAAATTAAATATATTTTTTATAATTAAATACATTTCATAATTTTTAATATTTACATCGCTTTTAAACATAATTTATCAAAAATGGTTTATAGAAAATCATTTAGACCTCGATATCCTGCTGCTCCAAAATTGCATAGATTATTTGGTGAATATTATGTTAAAAGACATTTAATAATGGCACATGATAATTGGACACCACATGCATTAGCTAATCAATATAAATGTATGGCTGATCTTATATCAAAATATAATGAATTAAAAAAATTACAATTAACAATTAAACAAAAGAAACAACGTACAAAAATTCGTAAATTACAACAAGATATTAATAATGATCGTAATGAATTATTAAAAAAATCAAATATTATAAATAATCAAAATTTACAAAATCTTCTTAAAGATAATAAAGATTTATTACGTTTATTTAATAATTTATCAATTAATGATGCAAATGAATTAATAACACAAAAAATGTTTACAAAACGTAAAGAAAATGATAAAGAAATTTATGAATTAAAAAAATTATTAAAAGAATATGAAGATAAATTGGTTAATATCATAAAATTCATTAACATCAAATGATCGTCATTTGCAGATATTCAGCGTACTGAGGTACGTAATAGTTGAAAATTTGTAATTGACGATCATTTTGATATTTATGAATTCTACTCACATATCTGTGCATACGTCCAGAGTAAGATATTCATCTATTTTTTTTTTTTTTTTTCATACAGAGAACATATTCTATATTAGAAGATCGTACGAAATTTAAAATAAACGTTCGAATGCCAGAAGATGACAAAATTGATAAAATTCGTGTTGAATTGACAAATATAAAAACAAGAATAAAAGCAATTAAAATTATAAAAAGATGTTACAAAGATATAATACAATTATTAATGCAGGTTCTAAATTAAAATAAAAATTCACGATGTTGTACATTTAACAATATTCAATTATTTTGCATTACATGTAGGATTCTATCTATTATGGATGTGCATTAGATGCCTTACAACAGGATATCAATGAACAAGATCATCTTATTAATCATGTTATACATTTGGGACTTCCAGAAATATCTAAATTACCCAAATTAAAAGCAAAATACAAAGTAAATTTTATTTATTTAATTGTTTTTTTTTTTAAATTTTGAAATGATAAAAAAAATTGTACAATTTATATTGTGTAGAAAATGGAAGTAGTTAGAAAACATAACATTAAAAATAGAATAATTAAATTGAAAAATTATAGAGATAAAGTGATAACTGAACGTGATGAAGCACTTAAACAACTTCGTCACGAGGTATGTTTAAAAATAAATAAATAAATAAATTTCTACACATTTAAATAAGCGTTATTTTATCCTGAATAGGTAATCATTGAACCTGATCCTTTACGCTATGCAAGAGAAACAAAATCAATGTTAGATTTAAAAAATGAATTAAATGATATTGAAAATGTTATTAAAAATTTAAAGAACACAACACATACAACAAATATTCAAGATATGATTGGAATGTGAGTGGAATTTAAGTACCCTTTAAATTCTGAACTGAATTTACTTGTTTATTATTTTTTTTTTTTTGTGTTTAAATTTTCGAACAGAATGAAAACTCAACATGAGAATAATGCGAAAATAAAATCAATTATTGATTTACTTGAAGATGAACAAAAATTACTTGAAGAAAAAGAATTAATATCAAGAAAAATTCAAGAGAATTTAAATTATAATTATACTGAAGAAGAGATTGAGTAAAATCGAATTAATTATTTTTAAATTAAAAAAACGTTTTTTTTTTTTTAAATTTTTTCTTGATTTTTGAATTGTAGACGGATCAAAAAAATACAAAATTTAAGTGAAAAAATTTCAGAAGAAAAAGAAAAACAGAGTGAAATAGCAGAATACATTAAGGATAAAGGTCAAATATTTATTCTTCTTAAGTATGAGTTAAAATGAGTTAAGAATCGAGTTGTATATGTATGAAAAATAAAAATTGGAATATTTTGTTTTTGTAGTTGTGCACTTACTCATATAACTGAAACACTTCGAAATATTGGAGATAAATTCGTAAATCCTGAAAATAGAGAATATCCAAATGAAGAATTAAAATTACCATTATTGAATTTCGATTTATTTATACAAAAATCTAAACCACCACCTCCACATGAAACGAATTGTGAGTATATTCACACATACATTATACATACTTTGCATGCACAAAAGAAAAATAATGAAAATATCAATAAAATTGTTAATTATTTTCTTTATTTTCACAAATAGTGGAAATTCTGCTAGATGTAGCTAAACGTAAAGTAATAAATTTAATGAAAATTTATAATCAAATACCAAAAGAAGAAATTCAAAGAACAATACCTAAATTTAATAAAAAATTCAAAAATAATTTCAATCCAAAATTATTATTGGAAGACGTAACCACAGATCAAAAAGGTAAAACGATATGAGTTACGTTATCATTTTTTAACTAGTTTTTTGTATATTAGAAATTTCTGATGATGAAGATGATGATTTAGTTGATCCAGATGTAATTACCAGAGAACAAATTAAAAATCAAAGTGTTAAAATTGTTGAAGAAAATTTAAAAAAAGAAGAATAAATTTTAAATGTTCATGTAATAATGCAATTAAAATTGTTACCAAAGTTCTTGTTCATTATTTTCGTACAAAAAATGAATTAATAGATAACTGATTTTGGTATTTTATTTACTGGGGCTAAGAGCCTTCTTAGGTCTGAAGTGTCGCAGATAAAAAAACAAATTATTCAAAAAAAAAAAAATTATTAAATTTAAATTTTTAACCTTATGTCGACTATTTTATTAATAACGAGAAAACTTAACATCATATTTCATATTAAATTATGATAAATAAGAATTCCATAAAACACGTGATATTGGTTTGAATACATAAAAAAAAAAATATTCATAATTTAATTAATGAAGTTTGATCTCTTATCATTCGCTTATAAATATTTAACACATTGAAAACATAAACGCAAAAAAGCGATGATGCTTGTTAACCCCATGCTGAAATTCATTTTTTCTGTATCATCAAAATTTATTTATTGATTTTTTGTTTTAGTGGAAAACAGATCAATTTAACTGATCATTAACAAAAAAAAGGTACATACGTGGGTTTAAATTTTTTTTATGAAATAAAAATTATAAGAATCAGATCATAAATACTGTCATCATTTTGAACATAAAATATACATACATTGAAATATTTTTGATTTTACATTTTAATTTAGTAAAATGTTACATATTTTCATAACAAGGTTTAACTGCATGGAGCCGGTCTGTAACAACTTACAAGAAAATTTGAATATTTTATTTATTGGTGTAGAATTGAAAATTGAAAAAACAAAAAAAAATTATGATTTAAATGTGTGACAAAAAAAAAAGGAAATCGCATCACTTGTATCAAAAAAATTGTATGCACGAGAGCTTTAAGGTTAATAATGAATAACAACCAACAGTATATTTGTTTTGTGACCACCAAACCTGGTATTAATTAGATGTGTTTGATTTTTTCCAATAGTATGATTTCCGTTTTTCGTATTGCAGATTTTTTTTTTGATCGACCGAGCCTCATCTGGATCTGGAGCCTCTGTATCAAGATTTCCTCTGTATTTTGCAGTGCCCATTAAAAAAAAATCCAGTATCTAGAAATCATTCATACTTTCCCTTCTTACATTTCATCTGTTTTTTTTTTTTTTTGTTTTTGCTTACGATCATACAATTTTAGTTAGCAGTAATTCTTTTTCAGGAATATGCAAAAATCATAAATTCCAACTTTTAAGTATTTTAATATTATAAAAATTTTGTAATCTGTCTAAATGTTATTTTATATCATGATAATCTGTCATCTTTTTAACTTCCTTAGAAATCATATCTGATTAATTTGACATAGTAGATGACTTCTTGTATTCTTTTTCGTTTGCTTAATACCAAAGTAAATTTACCGCCAACGACAAAAATATCTCAAAAGAAATCATATCTTTTTAAACAATAAACAAAAAAAACCTATCATGTTGTTGTCACTATTTTTACTGTTTTTTGTCACTTGATGCATATATCTGAATACATGTGTACATTAATTTTATTTCTTGTATATATATAAAATAAATGTTTATCGTGTTATAGGTTATTAAGTAAAAATATTTTTTCTGATGATCTAACAATCGAATAATAATTGTACATTTCAAGTGACAGTAAATGCAAAATTCATTTATAGTGGTGGATGGTTGATGTATGTACAATCATACAGTTTTGTTACATTACAAAATGTACATAGATTTTTAATTGCACCGTTTTTTCCTTTTTTTTTTTTTTTCTGTAACGAATGTATATTATGCAAATATAACATTTAAAAAATTCACGTATTTAGAGAAAAAAAGAAAAAAAATAAAATAAATTGTGGTATATGATATTTACAGTATTTATACTTAATCATAATTTTTATTTAAATGTTGACTTCACTATTATGCCTGTATACAGTTTTATCTCGTCATAGTTACATCATGTAATTTTTTTAATTTTTTCTTTTTCTTTTTCTAATTTCATAATTATACATTGTGTGAACATTTAACAGTTAATTATGTTTAATATCGAATATCAAATTTCTTTCCGACTTTTATGACATAATATTTTATTATTGATAAAAAGAATCTGTGTAAATATCATTCATAAAATATTTAAATTCCCATAGATGGTGAATAAGATGATGCTGTCCATTTATGAAAAATAATTGCGATATAATCAAAAACCAGTCCTTTTGGAAATATTTTATCCAACAATTTCATAGTGAAATTATCAAATTAATTTCAAGTCAAATAATAAATGTGAAAAAATATCACAAGATTCACATAGCATTATTTTCGAAAACTTTTACAAATTTTTTTTTTAACTGGTCATAAATTAGAATATTTTGTTTTTTTTTCCATATTTGCCTTGTTTTTGTATTAAATGTGATCAATGGCAACATTTTTTATAGTAATTTATCATAGTGATTTTTTTTTTTTTTTTTTTTTTTTTTGAAATTTAATTAAATGCATTTACGTGTGTACTAAATTTTTTTAGTACATTATAAAATATTTTGCATAAATACAAAAAAATTTATGATCATCTTTTTAGGTAATTTTGCACAAAAAAAAAAACAACAAAATTTGTGATGATCATCAATGATAAGAATAATGTCATGTTTAAATGTTTTCTGTATTTACAATACTTTAAAAATAAACATAACACAAAATCCTAATAATAAAATAAAATCATTTATTTACTGTAGATTAGGTCAATGTGATAAAAATGATATTTATGATCCTTTTATAAAATTAGGTACGTACTTGTATACATTCAAATGGACTGAATATAATGCCATTTAATAATTTTCATATTGCGAATAATTTTACATACAAAAATATGAAAACATCTTCAGATAAGAGCAACATATTTCTTATATGATAAAATTTTACTTTTCTCATAATGAAACTGTGTTAAATGTAAAAATTCATATGAAAATGAATTTGACATCGACTTACCATAAATTTGTGCAAATAACAAATTAAATGATTTTCATATACTACATATGTAATAAGTACAAGAATTCCAACCAAAAATGGCATGGAACTTTTAACGAAAGCAATTTATTTACAATTTAGTATAATTGAAATTCTCTTTGTATCTGATGATCGTGTCAACACCATTTTAGAGCCACTGAAATTTTTAAATTCAATAAATTTTCTTTTTCAATTTTTCCTTTTTATGTGTTTTTAAATTAAATGTAAAAAGTAACCATTTATAGAAGATAAAATTTGTGTACATGATCGAATATATTTTGTAATTTTTGCAATTTAATAAATTTGATAACAATGAACGCTCCCTCTTATATACACAAAAAATGATCTTTGATCCTCTTCAATACCCTCTGTTACTCTATTCAAGTAGCATATATACAGTTATTTAGTAGAAAAACAAACGATCTATCTTTGTTAATGTCTTCATTTTTCTAAAAAGAAGACAAATTAATTGCTTATTTATCATTTTTAATTTATTTCATAATTTTAAAATGAATTTCAAATTTTTCTGTGGAATTTTTGATTTAATACTCTCTTTCCGTTCAAATCATAAAATAATAATAATTGAGATCAATATAAAAATTTGAAAATGAAAAAAATCGTGATTATCGATTTTATTTTTATTTTTGGTTTATATCTTTGTTTAGAGAAAAAAAAAAAAAACCGGCAACAGTAAAAATTGAAAATATTTATCCACCATGAAGGAAGATTAACATTTCTTCATCACTTCTATCCTCTTATCATCTAAAGGCCTTAGGATATATTTATAAAATTCAGCGTGGGTGTAGTAAAGTTATCATAAGTGACCAGAGTGAAGTGGCCAGAAGGTGTTTTGTTTCCTACAAAGCATTTTCGGTAGACTTACCGATAATTTATTCATATATATGTCCTAAAAAACGTTATAAATTTTAATTCGATATTTTAATTAATTACGTCTGTAGCGATAATTTACACTTCCATGCAGGATATAAAAAAAAAAAAAACAATTGCCATTGTAACGGGATGAAACTGGTAAGAACGCAGGAAAAAACTATTGCTGTATAAGGTGTTCTTATCGAATCATATCGTGTTTTTCATGTACAACACATGTATGGGCATTTTTATCATAATTTTTAAATTTTTATAGTTTCGCTCGCATATGAAGTTTCATATCAAAATCTTTTTACACAGTTAAAAAGATTTATTTGTCCGACTCCATATGAATTTAGAAAAAATATTTTACAATTTTAATTTTAATGGAGAATTTTATTTTGTTGTTTTTATTCGATCATCCAAAGAATACAAAGGAATTTATGTGAATATTTTAAATATCACTTGTTCTGTTATGGTTAAAGGCAAAATAAAAACTGAAATAATTTCCATGCATGTTTCATGTGAAATACATTTTCACAGAAAATAAACGAGTTTTCCAAGGTCGAAATTCAAGAAGATACAGTATTCGTTCATTAACTTACATCAACTGCCTTTAGCGTCTTCTTTTGTCCTTTGTATTTCGCATCGGCATTTATTGTTTTTTTTTTACTTTATTACTCCAATTACACATTAAATGTGGTTCAATTGAAGTAATTTATTTTAAACAAGAAATGAAATGATGTTTACAAAAATTGTGCACGTACATATATGTATCTGGTTATCCTCTTTGAAGACACGTTTATCCTCAACAGGGCGCTAAATTGTCGTACAATTTATGACATATTGAATCAACTTATGATTGTGCTTAAAATATGCAAGACAATTTTTTGGCTTTGTTTTTGGTCTTATGTTTATTTGTTTTTATAAAACAAGTAGATTTTTATTAATTTGACAATAATAAATTTTTAAATGATATAATGATGTCAGCATTTTTTTTTTTGAAAGGGAGTGTCCACCTCTTAAATCAGCTATACATCATGTAGAGATGAAACCAATTTGCAATTTAACACAGAATAGCAATTATTCATCTTAAAAATAAAAAACTTTCAAAAATGAACAGGATTTCCTTTCCATTACCAAAAAAAAAAAAAAAAAGTTTTCTTTTTTAATTTCTTGTATTACGCAATTTTCCAAATTTCAATTTAAAAACAGAAAATATTGGCACATATCAAACAAAAACGTAAATTTCTTTTCAAATAAATCAAATAAATTGCAATTACTTGCAAAAATATTTACACATTTAAATTCAGGTATAGAATTGCTATTTTTTTCAACTCAAATTCATACTAAACATTTTTGAACAGAGATGAAAATAAAAGATAAAAAAAAATTTTTTTTTTGTTTCAGATATCAAAGAAAATAAAATAAATATTCAATCCGATACACTTTCCATTAAAACTGTGTTTCCTTTTTTTTTTTTAATTTTTTTTTTTATTTGGATAATGCAATCAAAATTTATATTATTTGAAAGAGGAGAAAACAAAGCAAGAAAATGAAAGAAATAACAAAAATTTAAATCATTATTCATTTTTTCTTATTCGAAGGTCCCAACATGTCCGACAGTCAGCCTACATACATTTGTACATGTAATTTTTTATTCGTTTATTTATGACGAATTATTTATTATTATATTTTTTTAAAAATTTGTTTTTTTTTTTTAAGTTTTAAATTTTCCTTATTTTTATTTTATTGTTAAAATTTTCAACTGGTATTTTTATTAACAAAAGCAGACCAATTTTTTATTTTTATTTTTAAAAATGAAAAAATTTTCTATCTATTGACCATATAACACAAAACAACGTTTTAATAATTTCAAATTATTGCTCTGTTAACAGAAAAATGCGCTTTAGTTTTTTCAATAATTTATCGTGGGAACTAAATTCTATTGATGTTTTTCTTTTAATGAAAAAATACAAGAAAAAATTTCAGTAAAGTATGCTGACTTACAAGTGTGGAAATGTACGACAAATGTATCCTGAATCGCGGTCTCATCTTATTTCGATTATTCTTTTAAAATCTTTAATAACATGACTTTGCTTTAAAAGACTAGAAATCTATTTTTTATATTTATTTTAAGTCCTACAGAATCCTTTTAAACAATACGTTATTTTTTATGAATCTATCTACCGTGTTATAAGAGAGTTACCTGTATATATATGAATAGCTTATCAATTAATTAAATGCTACTTTTTGCTACTTCACTCAATTTGTATTTATAAAGTCATTATTTATCATGAAAATAAGAAACTTAAATAAAATTTCATTGATAACCTAAAATTTATAATCATAAATCATGTTTGTATATGAATATTAAAAACAAGCCTTAAAATTTATTTCGTGGACGTCAAAGAAAAAAAATTAAGGTTAACGATACCGAATGAAATACAGAAAATAACGCAAAATTTTGAACCTGCCTATTTATTTCTTAACCTACATAAAAGTACGTAGGTATACATATGAGTATGTAAGAGTATATGACAGATGAAAATCGATATCATGAAATCAGATCACGTGCTACTGTAACATAATTTTTGTGGTTATAAGAAAGAAAAAATGCCGATAAAAATTTATTACAATTTATATTGCAACATGCATCAGACTGGTTCATTCAATTTTCAGAGATAAAATTAAATGTTATAAATATTTGTCATTGTGTCTGTTGAACAGATCGAGCGGTGTTTGTGCATGCATCGCAGTAAAAATTTCCCAGGAAATGATCATCGAAATTGACCTTGATCAAATATAAAATTATAAAATTTTTCAAATAAAAGAAAAACAAAATACACAGACGCAATCAATGGAAATACATAAAAAGAGGGCAATTAATTGATTTTGGCGACAATCAAATAAAAAGTGTGTTATTATCTAACACTTTAATTTTCAATTACTTAATCTGAGAAAAGATCAGTTTTTTTTTTTTGAAAATTTAAATGGGTAAAATGTATTTTTTTTTTTTTCAGTTTAGTTTTGTAATTTTTGAGACACATGGAGTGACTCGAAATTGATGCCACTGTTTGAAAAATTTTTAATATCTAAAAAATGAAATAAAATGAAACTATGGAGTTCTTAGAAGACAATTTGCACTAGACAGAGTGTTTGCTTGTAAAGTTACGTATTCTTCCTGTTTAGAAAAAGAGTTACGTTGATGCAACTTCTAGATCGATCTACACAAAATCAAGAAGGAAATTTAAAAAAAGTCTGTAACAAAGTCTCAAAAGATTGAATTATTAAAAAAAAAAAAAAAAAAAAAAAATTAAAATAAATACTTTAAAAAAATGTTTAAATTTTGTTGATTAAAATTATTAATTTTCAATAAAAATATCAAATAGCGCCTTTCCTGTATTTTTATTTTTTAACGGTTCACAATCATAACATTTAGTACTTCATTAAAAATACATACACACGTATGTGCGTATTATAATTATTTAACACTTTGTACAAAATTTCTATTACATCATAATCTATTGAACATTTTAATATTGCTATCATATACTAACACAAATCGTAATTCTGTACACACTCGTATGTACATATAAGAAAATCATAAACAGATATTTCAGTCTTCAAATGAATTACATCAATTCAAAATTTCAATCTAACAAGACATATGATTTTGATGTTTTTTTTTTTTTGATTATGAAGAAGAGCATATAATAATCACCATGTTCATAAAAGATTTTTAATAATAGTAACTGAAATTTTGATATGACCATATATGACCTAAATAAAAAAAAAAATATTTTATGTTACTCAATTTTTTATCGTACATATATGAGATGAAAATATTATATCTATATATAGTTGTCATTTTCAATCTCGTTTTGTCATTTTGCAATAAATGGACTACATAATTTAATAAATTTGATGCCCATTTTTTTTTTTTTTTGTATTTACGATTTAGGGCACATCAATTTGTTTGATTACTTACAAAAAAGATAAATACTGAGCATTACATTACATCACGTGTTATCAAAGCTTATGTAATCTTGTACAGTTAAGAAATTTCATTTATTATTTTTTCAAGTTCTAAGCTATTATATAGATTGCAAAGAACAAGTGTCAATGTAGACAGATTGTTAAGAGTACTATTCGGTTTTCCCGTATCCGAGATGACATCAAAATTTTTAAAGATTTACACCATCAAATATATTCAATAGATTGACAAAAACAAAAGATTTAGACGCGAAACTTGTTTGTATTAAATCATATCTTTTTATGTACACTTTGTCACAACAATTAACTTGTGAAGTTTAAAAATGAAAATCATATATAAATATCATGTTCTATCGTAAATTACTTAAGATAACAACGTAAATAATAATAATAGATTAATTAACAAAAAACAAAAAAAAAAACAAAAACAAAAAAACAAACATGTTCTTTTTTAAGAATGACTAAGTCTTCTATTGTGTATATGAGCATAAGTTTCTTTTTTATTTTGTTATGTAAATTAATAACTGTTTATATTTCTAATTTATTAATTATATTAATTATTTATGTACATATGTATGTCTTTATCAACATTAGAATAACATAAATTAAATTTAAGATCCTGTTTTCGATTTTATCATATTTAAAAATACACAAGAATAAAACAAATTATAATAAAATTTTTAAAAGTGAAAGTATACAAATTTTGATAGTATTGTTTTCATTGCTTAGAAACAAATAAAAGCACATCAACAAACATGTAAAAAAACAACAACATAAATTCTTCTTTGTATCATTATCAACTGTTGAATGAAAACGATGACAGCAGTTAATCCATGTTAAGCTGTGATAATAAAAAGATGTGCATGCCACGTACGCAACAACCTTGAAAAATGCGTTTAAAATATTCTATCACGCAACAAGATGTACATACTTTGGTGTACACTGGTTACGTTGTACATACATTAGTATGTAATGTTGCACTTGGATATCAACTTAAACGCCTTTAGAGGCTTTTGAAGATAAATAATCATTCTGCTAATCAGTTTCATAGTCAGTAGACGGTCAGCGAGTTATTATAAGCAGACTACACTGCTGAGTGCATGAAGTTGAAACATGACCTACATGAATGATTATTGCTATGGATCATTAATAAATCGGATAAATATATGTATTTTTTCTTTTTGCTTCACAATAAGACTATTAACAAGAATGTAGTACACGCGTAAGCACATGCCTACATATAGTAAATGAAACATAGTATGAATGTTGTTATTAAAAGATGTTTGTTCGTTCAAATCTATTGTTAATATTCAAAAATTAGATAATCATTGCATTTAAGAAGATCTTAAGCTCTTTAGCATTCACATGATAAACAGACACAGTAAGTAACCGAAAATTAAAAATATTACCATCCAAAAAAAAATTCCTTTTTTTTTTTATTAATTAATTTTTCTTCTTATTATTATTATTTCCATGGACATTATATCGAAATTTTATTATTTTAATGAAAATTCAAAGGTAGAAAAAAATATATATTACGTGTAAGTAAAAAATTTAAAATTCAAATTATCGCATTTATTAAAAAAAGAAATTTTTTAGAAAAAAAAAAACCAAAGTTAATTCAAGAAGTGTTTGTCCATGGCATCTTTAAAAAAAAAAACTATGCTTAAATTTTGATTTTTTTAATTTTAGTATTGATGATGAGATTTGAAAATGCAATTTCCCAGAAGAAAATTCAAAGCAAAAAAAAAGTACACGAAATTTGAAAAATTATTATTATTAAAAAAAGATTTCCATTGTTTCATTGGTCATACATACATACATACATGTACGAGTATGTTTATCATGTTATGTACACATCGTATTACTACAGATAATGTGATAATTTTATTTTTTAAACATTACGAAATTTTTTTTTGCACAATAAAAATTTAAATGAACACGATTTAAAAATTATATTCAAATTTTTATATTTTTGCACTGGTATACAGAAACAAAAAAAAAACAGAAATTATTCAAAAATGATATTTGGATAATTTTGATTTTTTAAATGAATTATAATTCGTACAAAATTCAATGATAATAATTGAAAAAAAAAAAATAATAATAATAAGAATTGAAATTCATAATTTCAAGATGTTATTCAATACATATCTTGAAATAATTTTTTTATTTTTTATTTTTTTTGATAACTAAAAGTTTAAATTTTTTTTCACATGATTAAAATGTTTTACATTTCGAAATAATTCAAATTTACATAAATTTAAGAAAAATAAAAATTAAGTGTATTTACTATACACATATATGTCTCAACAGTAGATCTAGAGGCATTTGGTACTTAATATTTTGGCTATATACGTGAGAGAGACATTAATATTTTTAATATTTTCCTAAGCAGGTTATTTAAAGAAAATTATTGATGCTATAATTGACGATTCTAATAAAAGAACTGGAAATTAAAATTTAAAAATAAACAAAAAATTTAAATTTTGAAAAAAAAAAAAATAGTGGCCAAAAAGAAAAACAAGATACATGTTACGAGACATGTTTAATAAATGAAAATATTAAAAAATATGAAAGGATAAAAATTATTATTTAATTTTATTTTCAGTTTATTATTATCTATAAACTGGTGATTTTTTATTTACGTAACACCTACATTTTTGTTATGTTATGATTTAATTGTACAACACACAAGAAACTTGCATACAAAAATACATCACATTATTCAGTTTCCTAGGAAATATTTCAAGTTAAAATTTAAACTCTAATACACAATTGAATTCAAACAATGTACTTAAAATGAAATGTATTTTTTAAAGATTTTTTTCCAATTTATAATACCTATGTAGGTAAAAAATATTTAAAAAAAAAAAATTATATTAATATTGGCTTAAATTGATCTAATTTAATCGTACTATATATTACGTACTGCATATATGTATGTATGTATTCATTATATGAATAATTTTGCATCTTAATAAATTCATATGAGTACTATACATTTATTATAAATTATAAAAAACACATCATAATTGTATTAATTCTGATATGATTTAATATAATAAAAGAAATAACGCATGTTGTACATTAATTAATTATATTTGTCTGCATGCATTCCATGGTACATGTATATATGTAAATTAAATTTTAAAAAACTTTTGAATTTCATCCATACAAATATACACTTTTGTATGTATGTATTGTAATAGATTATGTGTATAATGTAATAACTAATTTATTTTATCTTATATTTATAAAACTGATGTAATCATATCGGTAGTCTTTCTATACATTATATTTATTTATTTCTTTTAAGAAGCAAAAATGTAAGAAACAAAAAAAAAAAAAAAATACTCACATGATTAATAGGTTAATGGATCTTCTCTATTATCGCTTTTGATAATATTCGAAATATTTTTCATTTGAAATTCAATTTGGACAATAAAACAACATATGTACAATTTCACACCTACCTACCTACCTATATATTTTTATATATCAGAGTCTTGTATGGTATCAAACATTAGCTATCTACATATATAACAAAAATATGAGGAAAATACATACAGTACGTAAAAATTAATAAATGATGAATATAAATACTAAGACCTGTAACACAATTGATTGAATGCAATATAACGCAATGAATATAATACGTAATCATGTATATGTGTGTATATCTATTCATTTTCATTTATTGCAAATTATAAATATACATACGATATATTTATGATCTGTACATACATTTTTTTTTTTACAATTTTATTATTAAGCAATATACAATGTGTGTACATTACATTTATTAAAATAAAAAAAAATATATATATGAAATATAAAATAATTATAAAGATGATTTTGTAAACATCTATTATACAGTCAGAAATATCAAGAGAAAGAAAAATATCTAAATATTGAACTGAATATGTGTAAAAAAAAAAAAAAAAAATTAAGTGAAAGTCACAACATTGTATTTTTTTTTTTTTGCAATAAAAAAAAAAAAAATTGTATAAATATTTTTATTGAAAGTGCAAAAAAATTAACGTCTTTTATATTCTAGAATTCAATCAAAATTACTTATCATCTTTCGTAATTAGAAATTTTAAATATCACAAAAAAAAAAGGATAAGAAAAAAAAAACTAATTGATGTCGAATTATTTTCGCAAGATACCTACATAGATATTGGAATCATGAGAATGTGAACACTCTTTTTTTGGTGTTGACAATGGCATTGAGTTTATATCAGAAATAAATTATATTAATTAAACTATGTACAGTAATCCCACATAAATTGCTCAATTTATCCATATAACATCCATATATATGACTCATAACTTAATGTCTTCTATGATATGTCCTTATTCCACATTAGTGCTAAACAGTTTTCTTAATAACTAGCAATTAAGAAGAAAAACATATACATATGTACATATATTCTTTTATACAAAGCAATAAAGAACTCTCTAATATGTAAAGCTAATTCAGATTTAAAAAAAAATTTTTAGCGATAATAAAATTTAAACGTTAATAAATTTTTTTTTTTTTTTTGGATTACAAAATCCTTTTGAAAAAATATACAACCATGTGTTGTACTTAAAGATAAATTCATAATTTCCTCATCGCAACTAAATATAATTCAAGGTAATGCTAAAACTACAATATTTAATTATGTAGAGCTACCGAAAAAAATTCTTAATATTTTTTAATGTTTTAAAGGTGTGCACAATAATAATAATAATTATAGGTACATATAATGCATGCCAATTTCATAATTATGTGATAACACACGGGTATGCATATGGTATAGTTAGTATACATATGGATTGGGCACATGTATACAAACACTGTATACACCCATGAAACATTTGCTTGTATATGATACTGTTTAATATATGTAACCTAAAGTAAAGCCTTTAACCCAAAAGTTTATATATTTAGAAAAAAAAAAAAACAAGTCTTTGAAAACATTTTAATTGGCTTTCAGAAACCATCATCATCATCATCAGTGATGGTTAACTGTGAACTTAACTAAAATTATCGCACTATCCACAAAAAAAACAAAAAAAATTTGAAACAAAACTTTGTTACTGTAGTACAGTATGTAAAAAATGAAAAAAAAATTTAAAAAAATTATCTTTAGATACAGTATGTGAGTATCTGCATGCAATTTTTAAAGATTTTGAAATTTTTTCTCAGTAACTTTGTACATATGATGATTTATACATACACATATATGTTACATACGAGTGTATATAGAGATAGTAAATATTATTAAATTTTCATTTTGTATTTAAGATTTATTGCTTTAATACTTTAAGAAAAGAAAAAACTCTTTTAAACATTATTGTAAATAAATGAAGTGTTGAAGTTTTAATAATCATTATATTTCAATAGAGTCATACATTTCAATACTTCTAATAGTTTATAATGTATAGAGAAATGCAATAATATTTATATGGACGGGAGTCGGGAACTCGGGAGTATATTAATAACATGATGTTAGCGAAAAGGGTCATTTAATATACATCGTTAATGATTGTCAATAATCATATAATGAAATTTGATACTTTTGGGACGTACTTACGTCCATGTTTATACACCATTAATTGCTTTTATATATCTATCAGTACATATACAGGGTCACATTAAAAATAGTAAAAATGCATGCAATCTCTCATTGACATTCTTTTTCTAAAGTCATTTTATATGATTTGGTTATGGATAAAAAATTTCGTCCTGATTCTGGATGCACTAAGTTTTGGTCTAATATTGTATTTAACTTTAAATTATTGAATTTTGTTCAATTTATTAACAACCACAAGAAAAAATCTGAAATTAATCTCTTTTAAAAGATTTTTAAATTATTCAAGTCTCTTTGTACAATTAAACAGTCATATACTGTTAAATTAGGAAAAAAGATTTTTTTTTTTTTTTTTTTTTTTTTTTTTTTTTTTGTAAAAAATAATGCAGATGTATAACTTCCTGCTCAATAGAAAATTTGAAAAAATAAAAAAAAAAATCCATATAATAATTTTAGAGTAGATAAAAAATTTTGTAACCATAAAATTAAAAAAATTCACAACACTGTGTTCATCTGAATTATAGAAAAAAAAAAAAAAGAAATCGTGACAGCAAATCAAAGAATCAATCATTAGAAAGGACGGTATCCAAAACAATTTTACAATACAACACGTACATAATCAATTGATTTAACGTTATAACTAAGGGATTATAATATTTTGAATATTGCAATAATTTTTCGAAAAAAAAATAAATAAAAAAAATAAGGAGATAAATTTATGCCAAAAGTCTCATCATTATTGAATTTAGACCTATTATTGGTACTACATCTATGTTGGATGCGGAAATTGTACTTATTTTTCATGATAACAATAACGACGATAATCATCATTTTGATGGGAATAATAATGACGATATGACGATAACATGATGATTGAGAACAAGCAAACTAAAGCGAGATAAACCTCCGTAAATTCATGTGGGCCATCATAAATTTGACCCCAAGTAACACCAAAATGTTAACTTACTTGTATACAATTTATCTGCATAAAAATCTGCACACAATCAAAATATTTGAAAGAAAAACAAAAATTTATAGATACAGAAAAATGTTGAATCATAAGATTTTGTATATAAGGTAACAAAATTTGCAATCAAATAATTTACAGTTTATTCCTTTTTTTTTTCTACTGCTTTTGTTTAATAAAAGGTACCCATATAGTTCAGGAAAAATGGAAAAAAGTAATGATTGATCAATTATGTTCATTTACTTACACTTTTTCATGCATGTGAAATAAAATGGAAATAAAATAAATTTTTTAAAATTAAAATTACAATGAAAAGTGATTCTAATAAATTTTTGTATTTTGTAAGAAGGATAAATACATAGATATGCTTATATATGTAGATTTGACAGGATGACAGAGCTTCTTTGCATTTTTCTGTAATAAATTTCAATGTAATCTCTTATGTCTCGACATTAATAGACTATTAAAGTCCAAATTTACATCGTCATCTCTTATCGTTGTTTAGATTTACATAAAATGTATATGTAAATCAAATAAGGAAGAAAATTCGATTTCATAAATTTTAACATAATTTATTATTTGTTTAATTTTTCTCTGTATTGCTAATTTCCTTCTATGCTTTATTCCATGAAAAATGTTATTTCCATTTGATTGCTATGAAAATCAAAAATTCATCTAAATACTAATTTATGAAAATTGCTGCACGTAATTTTTTCAATTGTTGTGATATTGAATCATTGGATAGTTTAGCACTGTTAATTTGTATTTTGGATGTTGGATGTTTCTCATTTTCAAGAATCTGTTACATCTCCTGGTAATTGATAGCAGCTATTAGCAATTAAGCCAAAAATTAAAAAGTAAGAAACAAATGTATAACGAAATTTCAGATATTTAAAGTTCTTTTGTCGATCTCTGAAAATTCCTAGTGTGGTATTGCAATGGACCTTTCTGGCCTAAATGTGCTTGCTTGAAATCGGCAAGCAGCTACCTCTATCTACTTACCTACTTAAAGTTCATTTTTAAAGCATAGTCATGTGTATTCTAAAATATAAAAATATTGCACTCTTTCGATTATTGTTGTTTTCGTTCACAAAATATAGAAAACTGCGGTATTTCAGAAAATGAAAGCAAAAGACAAATTTACTTAAACTTAATGCAAAATAATGAGAATAAGCATTAATTTAAAATATATCAGACTACATGCTTTAAAAATGAGGTATAAATAATTTTATTATCTTTTTCTTCAATTTAAATGATTCTATAGCTCACTGAAGGTTATGCTCTGCCGTTATCTTACTTATCCCATATCGAAATTAGTTCTATACTGAACAAAAATGCACTTTCAATAAAATGAGATGATGATGATAAATAATATTGACATGTTTTTATTACAAAATACGAAATATTATTGACATTAACATGATAATTAAATTAATTTTTTATTAAAAAGTACACACATTATGGTGTACAGTGTATACAATGTATGAGTACAACATAAGGAAGATTTTCAATTATTATGATGAATAAGGTGTTAATTAATTGTAAAAGATAAAAAGTATGGTGAATAAACTGTACTTTGATAGCGCTTGTATACAAGGTATAATAACCATCGGATAACTTTTGAATGATGATATAATTGTCGTTTGTGTGCATATTGTAATGTACCATATGAATGAGTATATGTTGATGTGTTGATGTGGATAAATTAAAAAATAAAAAAAAATTTTTTTTTTTTAACCGTTAATAAATGGCACGCATTTTTGTCACTGTCAGTAACAATAAACCATGTTCGAATATAATATTATATAGATAGATTCCATGGCATTGATACTGCAATAATGTATAAATATCAGTTTAATTCATGTGGTAGTGTTAAAAAGAAGAAGAATATCTGATGATATAAAACACAAAAGATTGTATTGTTGACAGTTGAATACATATCAACCCGTCCATACATATGTAGAGACATGATAAGCATATATGTATTTAATAATATAACTGGGTACTCTAGAGTTGATTATACAATTATGTATATGAGTTCGTATGTGTATATGTAATTTTATAGTGAATTTCCGCAACATTAATGCCATTATTTCGGGATGAGATATTATACACATACCACGTACTTATACATAATACATATCTGTGCATGTTATCATTGCCATGACCTTTTTTCACTTTCGTTTTAATGTATAAATCGTTATTTTTCAATACATAAAATAGTATATTATGAGCGTAGGTATATGGTAGATATTAAATTAAAAGGTACCTATCATATACGTTCGTACTATATTCAAATGATGACGTGCATCATTTCTCTCAGTTTTGTCTGAGTATAAATTTAAATGTTTTTTTTTTTCTTCGTTTTCTGATGGATTAAATGAAATTAATCTTCTTTATTCATATACATACATATATTAATTTCACTTGATATTTTTATTATATATTCTTCAATGATCACTTTCACTATTTTTCTAAAGCGTAAAAATTATAATGCAATCCATATGATTATTATTTTAAATTTATGACGTCGTATCATCGTTATATTCAAAATAAAAAAATTAAAAAAATTGCAATAAAATATAAAAGGTGATAAGTTTTCAATGTAACACCTTTTTTTTATTTAAATTTTTTTTTTTTTTTTTAAGAAATAATAGATTTTAGTGTTCTATTTGAAAATAAATCCATAATTTAAATTATTGAAATTAATATGATATGATAAAATTATACAAAACAACAAAATAGGAAGAAACTGACCATTTTTTGTAGACTGATACATACTCATTTAGACAAAATTTTTTTTTTGTTTTTAGGTATCCAATGGGTCGCAATATGGAGCACTGTTGTAATAGAGCCTAAAGGTGAAAAAAGTGAATTGTAGAATTCTTACGAATTTATTTGTCAGAGCCTTTCTGTATATTTTTTTTATCGGCAATAAAAATCATATTATAAACGCATATAACTATATGACCTTTCCCACTGCCACTGCTAGTAATAAAGATACTTTGGAGTTTGCACCCATTTCGACTACAGACAAAGAATTGGTAGTAGAACCAACAATAAATAAAACAATAATAAATTTGAAAATAATTTTAAATAAAATGATAACTAAAATTCACAGTTTTTGCATGTTATTAGGCGCTAAAAATTATTTGTTTCTGGGTGTAGTTATACTAAACGCAATTGCATCTAATAATACACAAATATCTTATTGGAAAAACATTTCCTTTTTTTCAAGTGTACTGGCTGTCACCGTAACGTAACCATCCGATGCCATCCGTAACAGAATGAGTACTTTTTAGAGAAATGTTTTGGAATGGATTGTGTCTTCGCTTTCAACCACGTATGACGATTATGCATTCTAAGCTACAACAACGCCCTTAACAACTGAGAAAAACTATTGAAATTTCATTTTTTATTTATAATATTTTTCTTGTACGATAAACGTTTATATTGAGGTTATGTGATGATTGCTTAAAATGATGACATAAAAAAGTTTGGAAAATATAATAAATTAAGTGTTTATTTTTTTTTTGTGTGAAATTTTTGATTTATATTAAAATTATGGGTTCTGGAACGAAAAAACATAAAAAAGATCGTGATTTAAAAAAATATAAACATCATTCACGTTCTAGATCACCAAATAATTCATCAGATGTTGAAATAATACGTGATTCTCGTGACTCTGTTGATGATAAAGAATCATCGCGTAGTAGTAAACATCGTCATCATCGTCATTACCATCACCATCATCATTATGCTAACAATAGTGGAAACGGCAGTAAATATAATCAATCAAGATCAAGATCTAGATCTAGATCATCAGATTTGATGATAAAATCCTCGTCTTATGAGCCTAATTCATCATCAACAAGCAATGCTAGATCAAAAGATAGGGAACGAGAATATGAACGAGAAAGGCGTCATGCACATCATAGAAAGCATAAAGAACGTAAACATAAACATCGTACTAGAACACCAAGCAAAGAACGTCAAGCAAGTGAATATCATAGTGATAGTAAGTAACAAGGAATATTTTTTTATTAGACTTAGAATTTAAAGTTGCCAGTTGTTACCGAAAATAACAACTGCTATATTACAGCATGGATTAATGAGAAATTGTCTGAAGAAAAGCGAAGAGAAAAGCGATAAAATGTTTTGGTGGTTATCTTTCAAAGATCTTGTTTTAGCCACACAGACAATTACCCATTAGCTATGCTTATTATTATGAGTTTGCATAAATCATCGGTTTTTTTCTTTCTTTTTTCTTCTCTTGTTATAGAACTAGAATGGATCATTGGACCAATTGTAAGTCGAAGGTAATGAAGTTGAAACCTCTACTGTATGAAGGAAAATAATAGAAAGAAACGAATATTCAAAAAGTCGAACTCTATTTAAACTCAGACCAAGGATGTAGGAAAATTGACTTCTATTTTTTCTAATACAATCCATTTTATATTATTTTCAGGTTCAGATGTTGTTGAAGTTCCGATTGAACCACCACCAGCTCCAATTATTTCAAATTCAGCAATAGCGGTAGCGGCTACCACAAAGTCACCACGTACTAAATCACCATCACCGATACCAGAAAATGGTGCTGGAGATGTTCTATCAATTGAAGAAACAAATAAGTTAAGGGTAAAACTGGGATTAAAACCTTTAGAAATTGAATCGTCAGTACCAATTCCCAAGGAATCCAGTAAAGAAACAACGAATGATAAAAATAATGACGAAGGTCTTAATTCATTTAAGGATGAATGGGGTGAATTTTTACATAAGCCAGCTGATAATTTAGCTGAAAAAGCTGAAGCAGAAAAAATACGTGAAAAGTTGAAACAACATAGAGAAAAGAGACAATTGGAGGAAAAGTTGAAAAGGGTAAGGCAAAACAAAAAAAAAAAAAACAATTGATTTTTCAATTCAGAGTAAATATAGACCGTAAACTATTTTTTGCTTTAGGTTAAGGGACTTGGAGAATCTGATGAAGAAGTTGATGATGTTAAAAAGTGGGTGCAAAGGAACAAAAAGAAAGATGAACTTCGTAGAGAGGCAGAAAGGAGGGTAAATGCAAATCTATTTAAATAAACTTGAATTGTGTTTAACATTTATTTATTTATTTTTTTACTTCTTATAGGCAAAAATGTTAGAAGAAATGGATGAAGAATTCGGAGTTGGAAATTTAATTAATCAAGAAAGAAGAAAAACAAAAGATAAAGCATATAGAGATCGTGATTTGAAAGGACTTCGTGTTGAACATGACATCGAAGAATTTGCAGAAGGCAAAGAAGTTATATTAACGCTGAAAGATAAAGGAGTTCTAGAAGAAGATGATGATGCATTAGTTAATGTGAATTTAATTGATGAAGAACGATATAGAAAGAATGTAGAGAATCGAAAACAAAGGCCAGATTTTTATGGATACAATGTATTCGAAGAAGATTATGATGAGATGGGAAATCCAATTGAGCGTGGTATATTGGGAAAATACGACGAAGAAATTGGCGGACAAAAAAAGAAAAGTTTCACAATTGGACAAAATTTAGAAGAGGAAAGAATACATCAAAGAAAATTACTTGAAATTAAAACAAAATTGGCTGGTAAAAAATTGGAAACTTTAGAAGATGCAGCAATAAAACTGGCATCAGATACATACACAGAAACAGAATTGGAAAAATTCAAAAAACCAAAAAAGAAAGTAAAAAAATTTCGACAAAAATTAAAAGCTGAAGATTTATTGGCATTAGGAGGCGGAACTGATATGACAACAAGTGGCCGTGATTTGGGTTCACGTCGTAATAGAGGAAGTAATGCTACCTCAACTGTAACTTCAACAAATTTAACTTCTGTACCTGTTTTACAAACAGATGATACACCAGACATTAAGGAAGATCTTTCTAAAGTTAAAATTGAAGTAGATGATGAAGATGAATTGCAAAGAGTTTTATCAAAAGCAAGAAAATTAAAGCAAAGAGAAAATATTATTCAGAAACCTTTACTAATTGATCCATCTGAAATAAAACCAGAAATAAAAAGTGAAGTTGATTCTGATGATGAAATGAATGGTGGATTAAAAGATGGCCATATTGTATTGAATGCAACAGCAGAATTTTGTAGAACTCTCGGTGATATACCAACGTATGGAATGGCTGGAAATCGAGAAGAGGATTCTAATGATATGATGGTAAGAATTTAATTAAAATCATTTAAAATTTTATAAAAACAAAAATTGATAAAAATTGTTTGTTTTAGGATTATGAAAATGAACCAGAACCAGAACCAATTAAAGAACAGGAACATGTAGCATCTACAGGAACATGGAATTCAGTTAATCCAGATTTAATAAGTCGTGTATTAAGTGGTGATGAAAATTCAAATGAATTATCAGATGTTGCAATATTAGACGAAGAACCTGATGTTGGTTCCGGTGTTGCTGCTGCTTTACGTTTAGCTATGTCGAAAGGATATTTAGAAAAAGATGATAAAAACAGACCAAGTAATAGTCGAATGGCACATTTACAAGCTAAAAATTATTCGATTGAAGATAAAGCATACGGGTAATGACTAAATTTATATTTAACAAATTTTGTTATTTTTAATAGATTGTTTGGTTCTATTTTTATTTTTATTATTTTTTCAGGGAAGAAGATAAATTTGGTAGACGAGACCGATATCATACTGGACCAATTATGGACTTTAAAGAGAAGGATAGTTTTAAACCGAATGTTAAACTTGAATACATCGATGATAATGGTAGAGTATTAAACGCAAAAGAAGCATTCCGTTATTTATCACATAAATTCCATGGCAAAGGGCCAGGAAAAAATAAAATTGAAAAGCGATTGAAGAAAATGGAACAAGAAGGGGTAATAAATTAGCAAATAGTTTTTTTTTTTTTTAAATTTTTGTTAAATTGATTGAGAACTTTGTTATATTGATTTTTTTTATTATTTCGTAGTTAATGAAAAAAATGAGTTCCACAGACACTCCTCTTGGTACTCTCAGTATGCTTCAACAGAAACAGAAAGAAACCCAAGCACCATATGTTGTCTTAAGTGGTAGCAAGCAGTCACACGTAGGGACAAGCATTGCAAAACATAAATAAATAATCAAAAAAAAAAAAAAAAAAAAATTGATAAAGCAAGCAATAAATTAAATTAAATAATTTCTTTAGATTTTAAATTTTATTTTCTTTCTTGGCAAATTGTATGTAATATCAATTTATTTTTTGGCAAATAAATGTTTAATTTTTTCTTTTGGAAATTATAGCCTTTAATATTTAATGTTCGATATGTACCATTAGCGCCTTCCATAGATAGCATTAATTTCAAATTGTGCTGATGTTGGTTTAATCATTATTTTTGTCGATTTGATGTTATCTGGAAAAAATTAAAATTTTATTTTATTTTGGAATAAAACAAAAAAAAAAAAATTGAAAGCATTAAAATTTCTATTTACATATAAAATTTGTAAAAATCTGAAATTCATCATCATGATCTTGTAAAATTAATGGTTGCATTTTATTCATAAATGTACATTGTAGGAGGGATTCGTTATTTTCAACTGATATTTTAAATACTGAACCCAAATACTTAAATCCTGTAATAGACAAAAAAGAAACAAAAGTTCATTATTCTTCAATTAAAAATATTAAGTAAAAAAATAGAACAAAAAAAATATTTTTTTTTAAAAATAAAACGCACAGGCACGTATTACTTATGAGCTAGAATATTATCAAAACGATAAAAATTATATTCTTTACTTCAGCTTGTGATATACTTATCGTACGTTTTGAGAAAGTAAAACAAAACAAAAAAAAAAATAACGAATCACCTGAAAATAAATCACTCACCGGAAATTTTAAATGAATTTGAATTAGGTGGTATACGTGGTTTTTTAATTTCCATACGATCTAAATAATAACGTATACCAGCATATCCGTTAATAATTGATTGTAAAAAGCCACCAGCCCCAGTTAAGAAATTTGTAGCACCATTACCATCAACAGTTTCACTCCATACCTTAAATAAAAAATATATAATAATAATCACCTAGACGTTCATACAACTAAGAAAAAAAAAAAAAACGCAACAGAATAAATTAAAATATTTTCTTATCATGATTGTATTATTTCTTTTTGTATATTGTTACGCTAAGTCTATGCCTACATATATGCATATAGAATGCGATATGTAATACCTGAAATGGGGCTTGTATATAATTTTCATAGGATCTTTCAAAATTTTTATCAGCTTTTAAATAATCACCAACATCTAAATGATTAATAGAATGTATTGACCATGTCATTGCTGGTCCATCATGTCTTGTTACTTTTTCGTAAATTCGTAGATCATTTCGTTTTGTTGAACTGTAAAAAAAAATAAATAAATAAAAGTCATGAAAACAGATTTTATTATGAAAATGTATTAAAATTATTGCGTTATATTATATATATTTTTTTTAAATACTCTTTCATTGGAAATAATAACGGATATCCAAGTAGAACAGCATCAGCTTGTTTTATTTTATCATTTAAATCATATCCTTCAAATTGTGGATGATAATCTAAATTACCATCATATAATACTTTTAAATTTTCAGCAATACTTAACCAATCTGATGATGTTGACGATGATAACGAAGATGAGTATGATGATATAGAATTACCATCACTACCACAAATTGATCTTGCAAATCTTTTAAGAAAAAAATTATACGAAAAAAAAAATATATATGAAATTTAAAACGATCGCTTCTTTACAAAGAGATTAAGAAAAGCCAAAAAAAAAAGAAAAGATTTCATTATTATTATCAATTTTTTTTTTAAATTATAAAATTACGTAAATGGTGGCAAAATGTTGTTATTATGTGAATTTCTTACTCTCCAAATTTCAAAGCATAACCAGCTATAACATTTGTATAAACATTATTCGTGACATTTGGATGATCTTCATCGGGTCCCATCACATCTACATCATGTACATAGAAATGATCGTATAATAAAAAATGTTGTTAGTGTCTTGATAGTATTCGATACCGAATTGTAATTAGATAAAATTAATATCAAAGTAATTTTAATACATAATTATGAGCCGTTTTAAAGTGGCATAAGTTTAAAATATTTAAAATCTACTAAAAATGCAGACTCTGGCATCTTAAAGAGGAATGTTCGCAGAGAGTGTAAACAAAAAATTTAAATATCTCAAAACTAAAAGAAGTGAACTTATACCACTTTCAAAATAAAACGATTCAAATAATCGTTATTTTGTAAATTTTGATGTCATCATAATTTTTGCCATGATTTTTGATTTTTGATGTGAATTTTTATTATTATTTACTTACTTACATTTAATATCATAAAGACCAGATAATGGATCTTTTTCAACACGACTAGACCAAAATTCAGCAATATTATCAGCTAATGGGCAACCCTCATTATGTAACCATTCTAAATCGTATGTCATTGAAAAATAATTTTGCAGGGCATAACCAATATCAGCAGTTACATGATGTTGTTGTAGGGCAACTAATGGACAACATGGCTGTGTTACTTCAGTTCCAGTGAATGCACTTTCCCATGGAAACCTGAATTATTAAAACAAAAATTGTGCATATGTACGTTTATTTTATTTATTTATTTATTTATTTTTTTTTTTTGGAAAAAAAATTTTTGAATGTACGTGTACATATTTTTTCAGTTATTTGAAATGCACGTACTTACTAGATTAAGATATAAAATATTCAAGAATTATGCAAAATAAAATAATGAGGAAGAAATAATGATATTTTTGAATAGTAACAGTGGTACATACATATGTATGTGTTTTAACTGTGTATATACACAGAAAATTTAAATAATGAATTATTTTTAATTAAAAAAAAAAAAAATTTCAATGTGTAACTACAGACATGGACATTTTCGTATAAAATTACGATACTTACTTGGAACCCTGATATTTATATTTTTTAGCATTATCTTTAGCTATATCTAACATTCTATAACGATAATTAAGTAAAATTCTAGTCCATTTTGGATTTATTTGTGTAACAATCGGTAACATCCAAATTTCAGTATCCCAAAATGAATGACCTTCGTAATCAGCTAAATTTTTACCACCACGTCCTAATCCAGTTGGACTTAAACCATAATATAAATTTGTTGGTTGATTTGTATCATCATCTAATGATGGTAATGAACTGGCTAAATAAAATATGCTACCATAAATTGCTTTACTCTGTATTTAAAAAAAAAAAAAAAAAACGGTATTTTTTACAAAAAATTATTTAAAAATTTGAATGTTGTCCATTCCTCGTTTAACGCGGTTAAATGGTTTCAAAGAAAAATTTTTTTAAATCGCATTTTTGTAAAATATGAGCTTAGATCGTAAAATTTATTTTATGTGAGTAATGCGTTAAACGAGGGATAAATGCATGTACAAATATTACTGTACTACTTACTAATTTTAAATTATCTGAAATTGTTATATTAAAACTATTCCAAAATTGTATCCATTTATTACGATGAGATTTTAATAGTCTTTTATTAGATGTAGATAAAACTGTAAATAGAGCATACACACACATATAAATTTATGGAAAAGAAATTCTTATTTTTTTTTTAAAGAAAATTAAAAGCAAAAACAAAAGAAAATAATTTAATTACAAAAAAAAACAAAAAAAAAAAAAAAGATTATAAAGATATAAAGATGTTTTTAAGGTGTATAAAGAAAGTTTTTCAATTTTACAAAATGATTACAATTTAATTACAAAAAAAAAAAAAAAAAAAAAAAAAAAAAAAATGTAACGTTTTTCATAATTTCAAATTTTTTCTTCTCAGTTTTTCTTGGACGACGGAAAAATATTTACAAAAATAAATTTACGCGAATAATTTTCTACCTGTAATTTTTGAAAAAAAAAAAAAAAAATGTTTTTGTTTTAATTTTGTTACAGGTGATAATTTAAAGTCGTTTAAATCTTAAATAAAAAGTAGACAGTTATCATATAGGTAAAAGAAAGTACTAACCACAATTTTACCCTACCAAATTACATACCTTCTCTTCTATGTATTCTCAGCGGAAAATAGAAAAATAGAAGAAAAATACACACGTGTATACATGTATGTAATTTTTACACTTAATTAGTATTAAATTTATTATTATTGTACTGAAAAATGTATTACAGTTGAATTTACATAGATATGTGCATGTGTACATTTACATACAATTTTTGTTTTTTTTTTCAATGTATCTCAGTTTCAGTTTATTTCAATCTTCTCACACCATTCATTTTTCATTTATTCTTCTGAACAGTGTGTATTATTAAAAGTTATTTAACAATAGAAGGCTTTCTTTTTGCTTTTTTTTTTTTTTTTTTGATTATTTTTTGATTATTCTTTGACTATTGTCATCATCAAAAAGTCAAGTGAAAAAAAAAAAAAAATAATAGTTTTACCAAAAAATAATGACCACAATGCTTGTTTTTTTTTTCCTCCATATCCCTAGTATGCTATTGTTTTGATCATGTACAAATATCACATTGTAGTTTCTATGTAATCAATATATAATCTATTCACTTCCTTAAGAAAACTTTAAAGAAAAAAAAAAAAAATTCATTTTAAAATTAACTTAAGAAAACTATCATATATGGTGTACAGAAGCACATTTATACAGAGGAAGTAAAGTGTAGGTATACACATTTGATTTTAAATCTGTTAGAAAAAAAAAAAAAAACAAAAACATTATAGAGACCATAGATAGACCATTTTCAAAGTGTAATCAAAAAAGCGTTTGTTTCTGTACTTTACATTGTATATTGGAAAGGAACTATACATACAATGATAATAAATTGGCCACTGGACAAGATAAATCAGTTCTTCATCATTATCATTACAACAGTACAACAACTTTGCGTCATTCATTTATTTATTTATTTATTTTTTTATTTGTTTATATAAGATACTTTTGTATTAAATGTACCATTCTCTTATTTATTTGGATAATTTTTGTTTTTTTTTTTCGAATGTGTAATAATGTGTACTGGAAGTTCTTCTTAAGAAATGTTTAAACAGAAACATATACAAAAAGAGCCATAATACCGGCAACAATAAAATTAAGATGTATGTAAGTAAATATATGATAACTATAGGTACTACTACTGTTTGGTATTACAACGTATAATGAAAAAGAAAAGATAAATGTAACAGATCACAACATACAGACAAACTGATCTATTAAAAAACGTAAAATATAACTTATATGTGTATGTGTGTATGTACATGTAAAGCAAAGTGAAAATATTATTACATATAACATAATTCAATTTATATGTTTATATCTATGAATATAAAAGATTTTTACCATCGGTCATTTCCTGTTGTGCCACACTACATAGTTCATCTGTAGTCATCACGAATCTGTAAGAAGCGGATCGTTGATCTTCATATAATGTGATATGTTCTGGAACATGATTCCATAGGCAACAGACATGCTTCCTTGATTTCTGATAGCTGTCATCTTCAACTTCTTTAGTATATCCCTGAATCATGTGGATCAGAGTCTCATTATCACGAATAATTGTTGCTGTTGTTGTTGTTGTTGTTTTATTATCATCATCAACATTATAAGAAGACCATAATGAAGAAGATGATGATGATGAAGGAATTGAATTTAAATTTGAGTACATCATCATCATTTCTTTTTTATCTTTATTTTGTTGTTGATGTTTTTCTTCTTCAGTTTCTTCGTTATCATCATCATCATCATCATCACCATTATCATCTTCAAAAAATTCATAAACAGAAGCTGTTGAAGAATAACGTTCATTCGATGATCCCCTACTTGTTCTACTTGTCGCTGTATTCATCATTTTTTTCATCGTCTTCATTCTCATCATTGTGGTAGATGTTGAAAATTTTTCTACTGTTTCTGAAGCTGTTTCTTCTGTTTTTGTTCCTGCTGCTGATGATGATGATGATTTTTCTCTTGTTGTTTTTGTTTTTCGTATTCTAAATGTAGTTGGTTGAGTAAAATCGATGTCTTCGGTCCGTTGACCAGGTTCATGCCGGATGTTAATTCTAAGAGCACCTGTAAATGTACACACATGTACATTACAAAATGAAACAAAATAAAATAATATAATTGTAAATTTTATTTTAACGTAATAATGAAAAAAAAAAAAGAACAAAACATAAACATAAAAAAAATAAATAAATAAATCAAGAACATTGAAGATATTCGAACGTAAAAGTTTCTTAACGTACACACGTATATGTACATCATGTACCTGTGAATATTTTTCATTTATGCATCTCATTTATTGATTTTGACCTAAAAGTTCATTAATAAAAAAAAAAAAAAAAAAAAAAAAAAAAAAAAAAAAAAAAAAAAAAAACTGAACAATAAAAAACAAAATTCTCTTCCTATAACAACTAATCTTAAAATTGAATAAAATTCTGGAATCAGTCAGAATTTAATTGAGAACAAAAAATAAGACACATAAAAAAAGCAGAATTATATGTGCTACTGTTTAGCAGAATGTTTAATTAAAAATTTCAAACAAAAAGAATTTCTTTTTTTTTTCTTGCAAATAATTTGGACAGTTGAATGTCCTTTTTTTCCTTATACAGGAATTGGGAAAAAAAACTCAGATTCTTTAACGTTCATCTGAAAAAATTCAAAAATTAATAACAAGTGTGACATCATACAAAGAAAAATATACACAGTGTAATTAATTCAATTTTATGTAGTATTTAAACAAAATTTTCTGTTAAATAATTGCAACAATTGGCCAAATTAGGGTTGCCGTTTTTCGTAAATTAGATGTTCGGAAGCATTTTTTTGTTTAGAAGCTTTAATGTAAAGATCATTCTGAAAAACTAGCTGAGGGGCTTGATGTACATATCTTCAAGCCCTTTTCCCTTCATTTTTTTCAATTTTCCGAATTGGTATTTCAAAACGATTTTTTCTTGAAGTTTAAAAAAAAGTAAAACGTAGAACACTTGAGGAAAATGACATCATATACAAATAAAGCGTACTAGAATTGCATATTGTGCAAATTACAATTGAGGTATGAACCTATTGAAGGCCTCTAGGAGCAATATCTGAAGAGTTGGCAACTTTATAAGCAAATTCCACACTGTTACAAACTCATTTATTCATTGCATATGTCATTAATAAATTATATATATATATTTTTTTTTTCATTTTTTTTGAATCAATCTTTTCATATTTTTATTTTTAATTTTGTTGTCATAATAATTTAATTGAAGTTAATTTCCCATTCCCATACAATAATTGTCATGTTTTTATAATGCTACATCATCGTCATCATATTTTTTTTTTTTTGGTTTCTTTTTTCTTAATCTTTTTCTTTTTAAAATTTTTTTTCTGTGTTTTCCTTTTTTTTTTTTTTTTAATCAAAATATGTATGAATTTTTGTAAGCAGATAGGTATGAACATACCATGGGTACAAATAAGACAAGGTGTATCTCACACAAAAATTGGCGGCATTTTTATGTGAAAAACAGAAAAAGTAAATGATAATTTTTTGATACTCATTTTTATTACTATTTTTTTTTTTATAAATTTTAATTTTTCTGTATTTTTCTATATTCAAAGATTTTTTTTTTTTTTTAAAAAAAAGGTTACAATGATTTTTAGCATGTTTGTGTGTATGACACTGGCAAAAAAAAAAAAAAATAAAAAGGTTGACAGGAAGTTGAATGACTTTTTCGTTGTTTTTGTTGCTCTCTCTGTATCTTTTTTGATTTAATATGAAAAATTATTTAATGTTTACTGATGCAAAAACATTAAATTGTACTACTAAAAAAAAAATTTTTGTACATACAATAATTTCTTTTTCTTTTTTCAAAATAATAAAAAAGATAAAAAAATTATGAACACCATCCACCAATGAGACACAAAAACTTCACTAATGATGATGAAGAATTAAATTATTAGAAATTATTTTGTTATTTTCATTATTACATAGAACATGTTTTGTTGCTATCGACATGTACATACATACATATGTATGAACACGAACAATTTTTTTGTTTGTTTAAAGGAATTTGTTCACCTATTTTATTTTATAAATTCGTATGTACATTAATCATGCAATAAAAATTATCACGTGCTAAAATATCCATTAAACGTACATACGCATATAATTAGAGCATGTAAAATTGTATCCTCGTTTAGAAATTTTTGCCCACATTCCATTCATATTTTTCACAACATTTATACTCTGTCCACTAATTGTATGCAGTTAAGATCTTATGGAAACCACGTAAAATAGTACAATTTTTATCATTGTTTATTGGATATTTAAAAAATTCGTCTGAACGTGAATTTCAAGGATTCTGAAAGAAAAAAGACATATACGTATGTATAATGTATTTCTAAGAGGATATAACTGAATATAATTAGTGAACAAAGTATAAATTATGAAACATAATGTTTGTTAATAAATGTACCTGACCAGATCAAAGTTTAGCTCAAGTTAAAGGACTAAAATAAGAAAACTATTCTACTGTATCTAGCACTAAGAAGGGAATGAGACAAGATTGGTATTTTCCAAGAAATTAGACACAATCATGTAACGTTATTAAATTGACAACGAAGAAAGTATATCAGACTATATACGTTCATTTCGTAAACTTTATCACATTCATAATTTTTTTTTTTTTTTTTTTTTTTGTTTTGAAAATAAAGTAAAAAAAAATTTGCTTACCTTTGGCTTTAAGGCGATATACAAAAATTTGATTAATAATAGCACGTGTGTAATATCGATGTGGATAAATTAATTGTACAACTTTTATATGTTTATTTTCCATATTAATTTGAAATATACCAGTTAAAGTATTTAAACTATAACTGATATGATATGGTTCCCATACAGATTCTGATGATTCAGATAAAAATGTTGGTAATATTAGAGTGATATTTGAATAATTTGGTATACGTGCTCTATGACTTAAACCATAACGTCCATTATAGATACCATTCATGTATATAGAATCATCAAAAATTGTAAATCCTAAATGACCATTACCAAGAGTTGGCATAAATTTTCGATCATCTGGTAAACTATAAAACATAATGCAATAAATAATGTATCAACGTATTATAAGAAAATTTGTTTATTGGATACCTTTCTGCATAGAAAATGTACGGAAGCGATACATCATTATCTACTGTGGTGTAATATTTTGTTTCATAATAATTATTTGTCAAACCTAAACAATTTTTAATTTTCAAAATAAAGAACACAATTAATAAAGAATAAAATTGTTGAATACACTTCATTGTTGTTATTTTGTTTATTTCGTTTTTTTACGTTATTTAATAGAGTATAAATTTTTTTTATTTTTAAATATAACGATCACTAATTTATATACACGTAAACGAAGAAATTTTTTTAAAATTAATTATTTTAAATTTACATAATTATGTCACATTGTTTATTTAATTGATTTTTATTCAAAATTCAAAAATAATTCTTAATGTTTTCTTAAAACGTTCTTAAATGACTGATAACTGACTGACACAATTTTCAAATGAAGATCTCCTACATACTATGTATGTACCTACTATAGACAAATTATGATACACTTTATAAAAATACTGTATGTACACGACTGAATGTAGAGAATATTTAAAACTGATACAATGAATTATTATTTATTATAATTAATTTTTGTCTGATAAGTATGAATATCGTATCAATGAAAATGATAATAATAAACAAAAAAAAAAAAAAAAAAAAAAAATCGATTGCTTCTTAATCTTAATATAAAAACCTAATTTCAGTTAATGTAAGATTATACGTATACTTACGATACGTATAAGTATGTATGTACGTACATATAATTATTGTTATCGGTCGTTTAATAATAAAAATGACTATTAAATGTATGTGTGACTGTGTTCTTGGATTTTTTTGTTTTCGTTTTTAAATATGTGACAAGTACAAGCTAATATTAAAATTTTTATAATAATTATTGACTTCATAATGACACGTTCAATATATGTACATATTAATTGGTTTTTTTTTTTTTTTGTTCTCAATTCAATTCTTATACGTTATAGATAAATAAACAATTCCAAGTTTATAAAAATTTAAGCGGATAATATTATAAGAATATACACGTACAAAAATATTTATTTAAAAATATGCAGATTGTCTCGAATTAAATGTTATAAATTTCACTGTAAATTTTGTAGTAAAAAAAAAAAAAATTTTTTTTTTATTTATTTGTTTATCTAAATTTTGGCCTAATTTAGCTGTTGTCAGTTGCCTGTCTTGTGGTTAGTATTCGTAATGTGTTTACACTCTGAAAGGATGAACTCTTTTAAGAAGAGTTTTACTTATTTTTAAAGACAGTCTGAGCTTTAATAATAGAAATATTTTTATCCCATTTATTCTGGGACACCCTGTAAATGAATATATGGTACATACATACATTTAAAAGCGTTTTTATTTTCTTTATTATAAAAGCATGAAAGATGAATTTGTAGGTCAAAAATTAATAATGCATTATTATCGTAAATGAAAAAAAAAAATCAATAACAGTATGATGATGAAGTTCAATTACACTGTTTGTACGTATGTGTATGCGTTCACAATTTATATACAAATGCAGTGTTGTAAATGCATTAAAAAATTTGTAATTAATTAGAATTGTATGGCAAATGAACAGAGTTTACAGTGTAAATTACAATACTTATACGGGTATTATCATACATGTTTACAATTTGAATTCATATCACAAATATGATCTCTCTTGATCTCAATTTGTCATATTATTAAAAAAAATTTTTTATTCGAGATATGACTGAACACGAAGTAATAGAATAAAAAATAACACAAATATTTTTGATAAATTTACAGAAAATGAGATAAATTAATTATGATGTTTTTCAAAATTTTGATGAATTTCCATAATCAATCGTAAGGTTTTTTTCTTACTGGTAAAACTTAATGAACAAAGTATAATTATGTTGTTTTAAAAAATGAAAATTAACAAGGAAATTTGAAATACATAAACATCAGCAATTTATTAACACTTAGAAAATTTGTTCAAAGATTTTGAATTTTTATAATTTTCATTACAAGTAAATAAATAAAATTTATTATTGCATTTAGATTTCATTTATTTAATGTAGTAATAATGCACGGTTTAAGATTACAATACCTGTTGCATTTATAATTTATTTATTTTGTCTGGATTTTTTTTTTTTTTTCAAATAGAAGAGCAAATAACGATGCGGTTAAATTTTGTATACAAAATTTTCTTGTGTTTATGTATATTTTTTCTAAAAAAAAAAATTCATTATAATATTTTTTAATTTTTGCTGTTATATTACACATGTATACATGGTTTACTACACTGTTTTTGCTTTCTCATTACGTTGATATGGTGTATATGTAGATATAACCACTATTTTTGTAATATAAAGATATGGGGTGATATCACACAGACGAATACAGAATATCCTCCCCATTGATAATTGTATAAATGTATGAGGCTCATATACACATGTGCATTTAGAAATTTTTAACTTTTATTTTATGTATTAATAAGCAAAATGTATGTGTGTAAGTGTATGTATTATTAATTTTTTTTGTTTTTTTGAAGAAGATTATCATGATGGTGGTAACTTACCATGCGTGACCGCCAAAAGCACCGACGCGGCACCAATGTGCTTCCGCTCAGAAAAAAAATAAAATAATTCTTTTGCTTTCTGCTGTTTGATTGTAGTATTTTTTCTTTTTCATAAAATTTCTACTTTTTTTTTTTACTTTTTAATTTCCCTTGTGTTTTTTGTTTTTTTTTGTTTTTTTAATTTCTCTACTGGAAACAAAAAGGAATTACAAATATTTTATTACTAAAACTACATATGTACATATGCATGTACAGAAAAGTACGTAAATAGACGTTACAGAATGGGCAGACACAATCCAAAAGATTAAAAATAATACAATTTATAAACACTAAGGTAAATATAAAGTACACACGTGTATTTATCTTATATTAGATACTTAGATATACAATTTGAGAATAGTATTTCTATAATAAAAAAAAAAAAAAAATGAAAATATATCTTTAGATATATCTTTTATATCATAAGAACATACATATATAAAGATGATGATTAGATCGACATCATCAGTAAAGAAGTTAGTGCAATTAGATAGTTACTTTTCTACTTTTACGGTTGTTATTAAAATAATGGTATTAAACACACAAAAAAAAAGATAATTCTTTTTTGTACATTGTTACTACATTCCATATGTACAATGTCTGTATACACATGTATGTACAAGTACATATTAAATACAAAATCTAAATATACATTTTATAGATACACATTAAGTAGGTGTATAGCTATAAGTACATATGAATATACATATGTATGTACAAATAATTTTGACTTTTAATGTTATAACATTTTATTTTCTAAGTAACAAAAATAACGATTTTTTTCTAATTTATAAACAAAAAAAAAAAGCAAAAAATTCCTTCTTCGTCTTATAGGTGGAAACCACAAAAATTACATACTTGAAAATAGAAAATATTTTAAAACAAATACCGAAAAAAAATGTAGTGCATTCATGATTTTCACATTACTCGTACATACATATGTGTGTACATGATGGTATGTAGTGTGTAATTCTAAAACAGAAGCAATGTTAAACCATTTTATTTTTTTCTTGTATTTCATTAAAGGTTAAAATCCTCTGGTAATGTTGATGTTTACCAGATTATATCCAAATGTGTCCATGCATAAGTACATATTCAAAAGAAAAAAAAAAAAAAAAAAAAAAACAAAAAAGAGGGGAAAGAAAAAAAATTAATGGTTACTGAATGACCATATGAGTGGTCCAGATTTTATTTTTATTTTTTTTTTTTTTGTAGTGTATCTAGACTTAAATAAAATTAGTTTCTAAAACTTCTGTAAACCGGACATAAGTTATATTAATTTTTTGAGAAAAAAGAATAATGAAAAGAAACAAATACATATACATAAAAATGACAACGATTTTATTTATATTTAATGCGCTCGTTTTTTTTTTTTTGTTGTTTTTTTGTTTTTTTAAAGAAAAGAAATAATACCATGTTATAGCCGTGTGCGGTAAGTAGTTAATGTTCCTTGACAAGAATACATACATACAAGTTCCTTTAAGAATCACAAGCTAACAGGTGGTCTATTAAAAGCAACATAAGCAAGAACATAAAATATTCAAGTTAAAATGAAAATAAAATTAAATATATAAAATCACAAAATTAAAAAAAAAAAAATGGGAATATTTTCTTATTTTTACATAAAACTATGAAAAATGTTTTGCATTTTGTAATTAAAAATTTTTCAACATAAAAAAATCAAAAGATAATTTAAGGATAATTTGAAGGTAGATCATATTATTGAAACACCTGAAAATGATATGTTAAAGCAAAGTGGTCTGGTCTCTCAATAACAAATTAAGAACGTATTGACAAAAATTACGATAACTATACTCTGTACACTAATTATCTGCAATCTGCTTTTAGAATCTTATGGAAATTTTCTTCCTTCTCTCGAGAAATATCACCACAATCCTAAAAAGTTTTCATTCAAAATCAGACGAATTTTATTCAATATCAATATTTAATGCTATAAAATGGTACTAAGTTTTTTACGTACTTTCTATAAGGTCACTGCGTTTATTTAGTGGAAATGGTACAAATAATGTAGAAAAGGACTTAAGAAAAATAAGTGCTAAGTCCTGATTTGAATAATAAAATTTAACAAACATCGAAGAATGGAATAGAAGAAAATCCTGTGTAACAAGCTGAGAACCATGATAAAGTACATTATTTATCCTATAAATAATATTAGAAGAAATTCATTCATTTTATTTTTCAAATTCAGATAATAATAATGCGATGATTGAACTTTTATTTAGAAAAAAAAAAAACTTAGAAAATTAGAAAATTAGTTTTTAATGGACATTATTGTATAGTGAATGTACATTTTTTATCTGCTTACATTCAGTCTCATTGCATTCCTGTAGCCCTTTTCTTCTAATTTTTAATATTTTTATTGGAATGTAAACTTTAACTAAAAGGCTTTTATACACAAGTATATGTAATTTTTTTATTAAATTTTTCTTTTGTGCATTTACATTCGTTGGATATACGAGTATGTTCATAATGGAATACAATTATATATTGAACTTTCTTTTCTTATTTATGTTATGATGATGATGATGATCTAAATTAGAAAATCGATTATCTAAATTATTGGCTGTATATTTTTTCTTTTGATTTTTATTTTTTATTTTTACATTGGATGCAGTAAAGCATTTTAATAAATACCGTTACAGTTAGGCTTTATCTGTTTTTTTTTTTCATTTTTAAATTTTTTTTTTTTTTTGTGTATAGTACATTAACGGTTATATACAG
The DNA here is from genome assembly GCA_963971155.1 of Anthrax anthrax. Taxonomy (NCBI): domain Eukaryota; kingdom Metazoa; phylum Arthropoda; class Insecta; order Diptera; family Bombyliidae; genus Anthrax; species Anthrax anthrax. The sequence goes on from OZ020119.1 coordinate 30,198,324, forward strand.
GTAATATGCAATGATGGTACATTGGTACCTAACAAAAAAATGAAAAAAAAAAAAAAACAAAATTGTATTTCACTTATTAACTTTTCTGATGATGTTAATAACAATGAATTATGATGATGATGATAATGATGGTGATATTTTTCAAATTATGCGTAGCGAAACTTTTGGAAAACGGTTGTATATATAGATGTATAAATATAGATGTGCATGTACAAGTAAATAAACAAAAATAAACTGAGAAAAAAAAATATAAATTACAAACAAAAAATTTAAGTAGATATTTTATATAGATTATAAAATATGTAAAATCTATGTAAAATGTGGTACATAAATACAAATCAATACAAGTACATACTTTACTGTATTTACTTATTTTTGTATTATTTGTTATATTATGCTTATACATACATTTGAATAATAATTACGATTGCACACCTGTGTATTCAAACTTTATACCCACGGTAATTACACAATTTCTATATATGTAGATATTGTATTTTTTAATTTTCTTATTTGGTTTGTTTTTGTTTCCCGTGAAACGCAAATCCGCTTTTGTTACATTATCTAGATATTCATATGTACATACATATATCTTTTCATCATATGATGTATATTCCAATTTAAGAATTATTCTACAGGGTACCTTAAAATACATGTTACCAAGTCCCTTTTTAAATACCCTTTTGCTGGACATGCTTCTGATCTATTTAAAATTGAAAATTTTTGAATATGTGATGTACATGTGGAATTTACAATATTATTTGAACTACCCTCAACCTTGTATATTTGTTGAATAGCCTGAATTCTTATTATCTAAATTTCAAAAATATTTTTATTTTTAAAAAAAGTAACGATGTCTTATAAATTTCATAGAGAATTTTTCATGTAAACATTTGTATCCGAATCAATTTCAAAAATCATATTTCTGTGACGATTCTTCGTTGAGACACCCTTTTACGTGTGTATACGGTATATAAACGCACATACATACATAAAAATGTAATAATAATGAATAAATGAAAAAATTATCTCATTGTATAATGATATACGCATATTGCTTATATGTAACGTACGCATTTTTCAATTCCAATTCCATAAAGAATTTTTAATTTTGTAAAGACGTTTTTTCAAAATTTTTTCTGATCCACGTACAAGCATTAAAAAAAAAAAAAAATAGAAGATACTACAAAAAAATGTTTATATTGGATTTGTATATACTTCATGTATTTTTTTTTTTAAATTACCAGATGATATCCGTTGATTTTGAATTTGTTTTTATTTTATTCTTTTGTATTTTCTATATTACAAAGAGAGAAAAAAAAAAAAGAATAATAAATGGACAGCAAAATGTATGTTAGAGGTGTGAAGATATATTACTTCAAGTTATTTTCAATATTACATAAGAAAGAAAACTATAAGAAAAAAAATTATTAGAATGACTAATCTGTAATGTTGTGATTGAAAATTAATTTACCTTCTGCGTAAAGAAATGCTTAAATTGAAAATTGAGATTTTTTTTTCTTCTTAGTAATGACTATGGTATTCTATAATTTTATGTGTGGACTCGTATGTACAATGTAATATCATCATTAGGAGAACGTGTATATTTGTAGTACAACCACAGGTACAAAATGTAATTAGTGGTCATTTTATAATAATTATATCTATAGTACATATACCTACCATATATCACTATAAGTGTACATTCATAATAAATTAGCCAAAAAAGATATTAATTTGCGTGGCTATTCACCACGATATTACACATAGATACTCAATAAAGTACATATATAAATATATTTTGATTTTTATTATAAATGAAAAAAAAATCAGTTTTAATGTTAATTTGATTATTTGAATCGTGATTTGAAAGATACATGATTAAAAATTTTTTAAATTCTTTTTTATGATTAATTCATGCTCATATTTGAAGGTACTTACATACATACATATGTACTTATCTGAAAATCGAAAAATAATCAAATCAAATTGTTCTTGGTTTTATTTAAAAAAAAAAAAAAAAACAAGTGGTTGATTATTTTATTCTGATTTTCTTATATTGAAGAAGCGTGAATTTAAATTTATAAAAATGTTGACTAATTTTACATGTAATAGGCCTACTATTTACTTTATTTTATATTTTGACCCTCAAAATTCATTCGTTACTAATTTGAATACTAATTTGACAAAAAGAAGATGAAAAAAAAAAAAAAAAGCCTAGAAACCATAAAATGATTAATTATTCCATGAAAGGTTACAGATGCTAACCTTTTTATGAATTAGTCCAAAACCAAAAAGATCCAGTTTGAAAAACAGAAATCGAAAAATTATTATCATCTTACTCCATTGGTCTCAGGTGACATGATATGAGTTTAATTGTGAGCAATCACTTGAACTTCAATTCAAACTACGAAATTTAAAAGGAAAAAATTGTTCAGAAAAAATGTTCTGCTTGATCAAGCTTATATTTTCCTCCCATTTTGCAGGTTCTTTAATGACCATATGTTTTCCTACTGACTAGTGTCCTGCCACTCTAAGGATTATTGGGTTTTATTTTTCAAGTGTTGTTCATATATATGTATAACTGTTAATTGCTGTTAAAAGTGTATCAAGATTGCTTTCTTTGCAGTCAATATGTGTATCTACCTATACAGTTTCTTGGAAAAGTTTGGCTTTTGAAAAGCCAAAATTTTGGAATTTCAATTAATTTTCCTTTGATATTTATATTTGTATAGATAATTAAATTAATTTTCATTACGAACGTATTAAATTTTTAATTATATGTATGTACCTACATACATATATAGAAAGAAAAATTTTCCAACATTTTAATTTAAATACATTCATTAAACTTTTGACCTTTTCTTTAGATACACGTATATGTACACATTAATTTACGCATTTCTACGTACACATATAATTTAGAAAAATAGAAAATTTTTTTTTTTATTTTTGTACTTTAAATATTCTCATAATCAGACATTAAAGAGAAATTATTTCAACTTAAAAGAATTTTTGGAATTTTTTTTTTGAAATTTTGTTCCCGAAACTTTTATTCCCTGTAATAGAAAGTACCTATATGTATACCTTAGACAGTACACGCACATTCATACCTACCAAATTTATGTATGATAAGTACTTTTTAAAGTTTTCTTACAATCACGATTAAATTTATTATTTTTTTATTATTTCTCACATAGTGCAATAACCTTTTATAGGTTGATGATCAACATTTTATTTTGTAATTTTTTTAAACTGTATACAACTTGGTCGGATGTAGCTATGTATATGAATGTGCATATACAGTAATTTTATTATTAATAAACCAACATTTATACATAGAGTATAGTAGATCATTGTCCAATGAAAATTTCATCAAGAATTTTAGGTTTATTTTTTTTTTTTTTTTTTTTTTTTTTTTTGAAGTCATAACCCTTACATTAACCTATATAGCAGGAAACAAGTATCATCATCATCATCATCATAACTTTAACATCAATACAAAAGTCAGTGGCTATTTTTTGAAGAAGCTGCATAAGTTTAAAGTATTGTATAATGAATTTGAATGAATATTTTTGTAATATAACATCACAGGTAAATCTATAAAACGTATTTGTATATACATATGTATTATGGACATTCGACTTTGTATATCCATTTGGATAAAAAACGAATTACAACTAAAAAGCTAAGCTGTTATTCTACTGTTTTAGTGGTTTATTTTTTTTTTTGTTTTTTAATGTTTCTTTTTAAAAGGTTAAAAAACAGTAACATAACATTGTGTTTTTTTTAAGTACACAGACACAAAATCATAATGATATGGTGGTATATAATCATATATCTAAAAGATTTAAAGAATTATATTGTATATACAAAAGTATTTACATTTGTACATACATATCACTAACAAAGTATAAAATCCAGTACTGTGCAACATTGTACAATTTCAAAATATTTTTAGTTTTTTTTTTCTGGCTTAAATGCTGACAGTAATAAAAGCAAAGGTAAAGTAAACTTAATGTAGAACCCGTGTATGTATCTAAAATATCATACAGTAAAATGTATGTTTGTAAAATTATGAAAATAATAATAATAATGAAAAACAAAAAATACAAGACATGATCAAGAAAATATATTGTTACACTTCGTCATAAAAATGATTACATAACCACCAAAAATGAAAATATATACAATTTCTTTGAATTCCTTTCGGAATATGTACTCAAAAATAAGTTCAGTTTTATTTTGAAATATATCTCAGTATAAAAAAAAAATTCTTATAAAAATACTGTATTTCTGTACTTTAATGGCCGTATTCTTCAATCAAAATTATTTGTTGAATATTTTCGTGACCGCTGGAATTTCATCGTATTCATTAAAGAGGATAAAAATTATTTTCGAATTTTGTTTTCGAAATGTTGTACCATAGATAAAATATAATTATGGTTGTATACAACAATTGATGCTATTAGGGTCATGTTCGTGGTTATTTTAAAAAAATATCTTATTATTCCTACAGGTTCTGAATCTGAAGATAATCTTGGTTGATGAATATGGACCTGAAATTTTTTTGTAGTTTTGGATAAAATGTATGTAGAATATGATTGATACCTTCAAATAATAACAAATTAAATATTAAATAAAAATCAAAAAAAAAAATTTTTTTTTAAGGAATGTATCTATGTATGTATTTGTAAATAGGCATTCCACGTGTATTATTATACAGTTTTTTCTTTAAGAAGACGTAACGATCATTAATGCATCTCTTTATAGGTCTCTGGCATATATCTACATACGTATGTGTGTATTAGCACACTTCTTTGCACGTAAATAATAATTTAATGACGATGATGATGATAATAATGATAATCATCTTATTTTTATTTTTTATTTTTAAATCAAATTTATATTATGCCGCAATTGAATTCCAAATGAATGAATTTATTTTTTCTTAGTAATATTATGTACATTGATTTACACTAATATACTTTTGAATACATTGTTGGTACAAAAATAAATGGATTGAATTTTTTAAAGAAATAAAATCAAGATAATATAGAATATTTTTTGGAATCAAATTTAAAATCATGATCTGATTTTTGTATATTTACTCTTTTTTTTTCTGCTTTTTAGGACTAATAATAATAAAAATCATAACAATAATAATAATAATAATAATAATGACAATAATACACGTATGTATTTTTTGAAAGATAACGACTAATGTATGTAATTATATGATCCAATATTTGTACTTAAATTCTTATAAAATGCTTACTAATGATCATGAATATTTATACGACGAGATTACATGATGTTATAAAAAGCGGTTCATTTATGTTTTTTTTTTTTTTACCAAGCATGCAATAAAAATTATACGGCTAATTGTAAATATGTTATTTTGTATCATTTTCATTTTTCGCAATCATGAATTTAACAAATTTTTGTTTTGATATTTAAAAAAAAATTTTTTTTTATTTTTTTGATTAACATTTTGACAAAATGATAAAATTTAGATACACACGTACCACAAAAATGTACTGTACATGATGTAAAAATTTGCGTGTTTTTTTTTTTAACAATTTTAAGAATTGTAAATCTGATGATAGCACATTTTTAAAAGGTCTAAAATTTTTAAATATCTTAATATATTGTTATACAGGTTGTTTCATGGATAAATACTAATTTAGATTCAACTCTGATAGACCATTCTGAGAAACATAACTTTCATGAAACAATTTTCCATCATCAAGTAGGTAATTGAGTACTCATAAAAGTGATATGCGTGATATACGTGATATGCTACATATGTACTCCTTATAATGATTGAGTTAATGTGGACAATTGTACCAACCCCATTGATTTGTCAGTTATTAATCTTTAAATTTGAATCTTCATTAAACAATGGCTATTTTTTGTTGTTTTTTTTTGAAACAAAAATAAAATGTTTTAGAAAATTTCCAATTTATTTTCAATTTTTTTAAATAATTGAATATTATGTCCTTCTTTTGAAAATTCCTAACCGTTTTTTAAATTTACAATTCCCTTTATGCTTGAGAATATTTACTCGGGTTAATTGTAGTAAATTCACGTTATAGAACAGATGCAATCATACAAGTGTAAATAGAAATGTGAACAATTTTGTTACATCTCATTAAAATCTACATATTGTTATTATTTTATTATTTTTTCAAAAACAAAAAAAAAAAAAATTGTAAAATATAATATGTATCCATTTGTTATCTGAACTGATAAATTTTTGTATAATCAATTTATGCATTGTACATTCATATGCACAGGATTATCTACAAGGTGTAGATAATTATTGTTCTTAATTAAAATTAAAATTCACTGTGTGTTATGTACCTACATATGTATGTGTGTATAATACGAGTATGTACATAATAATAATGGGTATAATTACAAAATACGTTGTTATTACTAATAATAACTTTTTTCAATATTTAAATATTTAATTTAACATTAAAACAAAATTTTCTTTTAAATGATGTAAATATCAATAAAAAGATAAAAATATACATGTAGAAGTTAATAATAATGAATAAATACATAAACATGAAGAAAAATTAAAAGAATAAGAAAAATAATATTTTATACCTCAATTAGTTACTTATTGAGCAGCAATGCGCAAAGCAACTTAATTACTATAATTATTATTAAAATAAAATCTAATCTAAATAGAATTGTAATTGAGTACATATACATACATATTTGTATACTTTCTTATATCTAAATGAATGTTGGCAGGCGTCGTTTCACAATACAATGTTATAATATGCTTATAAATGTTTTCATACATTTCTACTGAAAATTATAGAATAGGTACATAATGAATACAAAAACATTGTAAACAAACAGGTATTCATTATCTGATGCATCTTATTGCATAGTTAATTTATATTTTCATGTATACATTTGGGTGTGTATGTATATAATCAGGTATGGTTTATGTGCAGATGTTGGAAAATTTGTAATACAAAATTTGATTTTTATATAACAGAATAAACAAACACATTACGTAGAGAATTATATCAGAATCTATGATAGAAAAAAATAAAAAAAATATTTTTGTTATATAATTACGTCACGCTAATTCACTAGATTTGGTCAATTATCTTCGCTTCATGACGTCACTTAATTTATTTTCTTTAATGTGTACTGCACGAGCACATACACAATCTCCATCACTTCTTAAATGGACTGCAATGGCTTAATTTCTTATGAACATAAATTTACAATAATTTAAAACTTTATAATATTTTCTTCAATATGTTAAGGGTGGTATTAAATTTAGGTTTTCCCACTGCAAATTTAAATCATATTAATAATATGTACTTTCGAGGGTTTTTATGGAGCAATTTAGCTTCGAATGAATGAAATAGAAAAAGATCTTGAAGATCATATTAATAAGATCTTAAGATCTTATCGGGCTATCGCCGTAATAATAGAGATGAATTAATTTTAATTTTAGTCAAAAAATTGTCTATGAATCTAAAATCCAATATTTCAATATTTTGACCTATTACCAATGACAGTGAAAAACATTATTATATGTAGTAGTAAAAAAGACCTAGAAACAAAAATAAAGTAATCGTGGGAAATAAACTATAATTACACGTTATACATTTTTTCTATTTTTGTTTTTTAATTATACAAATTAAATATATGAGAAATTCTAATTCTCATTGGTTTATTTACATATCATTACGCCTTAGTTGAATTTTATCAATTCGATGTAAAATATAAATTTAAAATTCATCTAATCTATATCTATGATATGATATCATATTATTTCGTTATTTTTAATTCTATATCTATTGTGAAAGAAAGGAAGATATAAAATATTGGTGTACCTTATCTAGACTAACATATGTATTACATGCATTTTATTGTATTCAGGGTCGTATTCATAAAGTTAACATATAGAACGCCATCAGGGCAAATGTTTAGCATTAGGGACCATTAATTCGGTAGCCGTTTTTAAATTTACCTGTTGTTGAACCATTGATCAGAAATAAGCACATGATCAATTATTTCATATAAATGTCAAAGGGTTGTCGTTTTTTATTTAAAATAATCTAAGGCTAATGGTTAGGGGTTAGATTGGTTTAAAAATTTCGAATTTAAACCTAACGAATACTGGCCTTAATTGATGTACATTATTTTTTATTAATGCCCACATTATATTGCCATTGTATGAATTAAATTATTTTAGAATACATTTTTTTATTATTATTTCAGGGTTTAACGATTCATATGTACATATATGCATATGTGTAAACGACAATTGTAGTCATTGTATCCGTACATTATTATTTTATCATAAAAAATTAAAAATTCGATTAGGGTAGAAAAAATGTTTATTGTTTTTTTTCTGAATCATACACTAACAACAATTTATACAACTTTATTTGAATTTTCTATTACACGCAATGAAAAATTATACAAGTTGTGTATATTGATATGTGTTGGTTTGATGTCCCTACGTGTGTACATATTTTTTATCATATAAATTTTGTATAGTTTATATCAATTGTAAAAGTTTAATAAACGTTTTAAAGAATAAAATGAGAATATCGTGTGAAATTTATAAATTCCATGTTCATTCATTGGAACAAAACTTCAAGGTGAAAAAGTAAATATGAAAAAGCAAATGTACACATACATATATGACCAGTTTTTTTTTTTTTAAAATTCAATTTAAAAAAAAAAAAAAATTTTTTTTTATATTTTTGTTATTATAAACTTTTTAAATTGGTAATGTTCTAGAGAAATGAAAGAAATTACATATTTATCGCGTTTAACATGCACTTAAAAAACATGAATTTTTAAATTTTTCTTTTCTTTTCCAGTTCGATTACACAACACTATGGTATCTGAATAATGGAAATATAATGGAAAATTTAATTAAAATGTTAATTGTTTTCAATTAACGAAAGATTTTGGAATATCTCTTTAAGATTTTAAGAAAAAAAAAATTTTTTTTTGAACTATAGGTAAACCTCGTATAACGCAGTACTTTTATATCGTGACATCAATATAATCTTAAATTATGGTAAATGTTTCATTAATGCGGTTAGAAATTTGGTTTCTTTGGTATCTACAATTTTACCTCGTATATACAGAAATGCTGATGTCAGTTTCATATATGTATGTACATATTTAGTGTAGAATACATTTTTAGAACATAAACTTCCGCGTAATACATGCAAGATTACTTGTGTATAAGATTCAACAGTAAAAGAAAATTTTACTTACGATTTTTTTCTTTCTTTTTTTTTTTTATCTTTAGTCTTTTAAAAAAATCAATAGGTATTTTCAATTGAAATGTAATTTGTTCTGCTAATCATTGTAAACATGTTGATAAAACATCCTCAAGAACATTTTCTTCATGAACAATCAATATAAAAATGTGTTATACACGGGTATTCAAGTCAATAAAACGAACGATTGATGTTAAGTATCTACTGGTATATTGTGGATGTATATCCTATGTATCAGTTGTATGCAGATGCTGTTAAAAGATGCTGTTGCATAAAATATTTAAGTATATGTAGATTGGATTACCCACAAATGATAATTTACTATCATTGAATTATTTAAGAGCTATTATCATAGATCACAGTATTAGCAGTTTATATAGACACAGTTTAGCATATGGAAATATTTGTATCTTAACAGGATTATATATCTATACAGTCTTTATATATGAATGTAACCGGAAAATATAAATATTATATTATTCTCGTATTTGTTGCTTTTAAAATTTTCCAATAAAAACAAATTTAAAAATAAAAAAACAAAAGAAAACAATTTGCCATTTCTTCAAATCAATGTTCTTCTATGAATATCGAACAGTCAGTTATCTTCTCAAGTAGATACTTGACTACTTTTTTTTTCTCTTTATTCGCTAGCTAAAAAATTAAAAGAAATTTTCAACTTTCATTTAACAAAATGTTTTGGTTTCCATTTGGTATTTAATTTAATTATTTATATTTCTATACATATAGTATGTATCTTTTTTCTTTTCAAAAAATCTGCAGTCCATCATTTTATGTATTTATGTGTATTCATTTCATTTCAATTTAAAAAGTTTTGTAAGCATTAAATTGCATTTAACTAAATTTATATAAGTATTTTAGAGTATATATTCATATAGAATAGATACATACCAGGTGGATGTATATACACGCACATGATAAATGTGTAATGCATGTATAATTGGATAGAGAGTTACGTGAAAAATCACTGATATTTCTTTTTCTTCTTGTAGAAATGCATGTATTTGTATTGAAATAGATACATACGTTATATCCGTATAATTTAAGATGTTTTTGTAATCATAGTAAGATACAAGAATATTGCATCACCAATAAAAAATTGATATAAGAAGTATATGCATTAACATCATTGTTGATGCATATTGCAAATAATTTTTTCTTTATAGACGTGATTTCATAGAAGCTTACACAGTACATGCGAATAGTTATTCATTTAATGTTAGCTTTTTTTTTTTTTTGTAAAAATTAAAGATATTGAAAGAAAAATAAAAGAGAATATAAATTTGAATTTTGATCCTTTTATACACATTCATGTAGATACAAAAAATTACGGTCCTGATGGTCATGCATAAAATCATGTACAACTCTAAAAATGTATATATGTGTACATATGTACAATACATTGTATTATCATGTGGTGAACCAATTTAGGTGCCTTGTAATTGCTCAAACACTTGTCTTCACAGTTTGTTCACGGATTATATTTTTATAATGTCTTATTATCGATTTTATATTCTCCACAAACATATCGTACATATAAAACCTCTAATGTACATATGTATGTATAATTTTCACATAACAAAAATATATATAAACGGTTTGTGTAACATGAAAAACACCTTCGCAAAAAAATGCACAGGTATTTTATATTTATTATATTCAAAAAAGAATATATATTCAAACACGAGTAAATCATGCTTTTATATATTGTACACTCTGTATCTTTTTGATGTGATAATGTAAATCTTTTTTTGGTATAATTTTTATTCGCGTAATCATTATTATTATTATAATATGCGGACATTGCGGGAATTTCATGTGATCTTTGTTGAAATGTGAACATGAGATCAAGATCACCGCATGCTATACACTGTTCAAATTCCATATACAAAAGTATCTGGGATCTGTTAAACTAAACACTACCAAAAGTGTACATTTTGCACTTAATATATGTTGCGCATATTATTGCATAAAATTGGAAGATTTTTAAATTCCTTTTTTATTTTTATTTTTCATCAAATGATCATATTGAAATCGTTTATCATTTTGTCTTTACAAAGAAATAGACCAATTTTCAACTCTGTGGTCTGTCCAATTTAAACTTTAAAAGTATATGTATTTAAAGGAAAAATAAAACATGTCCATATGGTAAATTACATCAACAAAATGATATAGTACTATTTTGTTGTATTTTACATAAATGAAATATATTACAAATGCTTTGAAAATTGTAATTATAAAACATAGTCTGTAGTACGCAAATAATTCGTTGAAACATTGTTGGTTTTAAATGTTTTTTGTGTATTTTTCGTAATGTCTTCTTGCAGGATCTTATGTACGTCTGTGTACTGTGTTCATACTTAGATCAGGACACACATACCTTAGTCTTATAGAAAAAATTTTGCGTATTGATGATAATATTGAACGGTTTGTAGTATTATAAATAGACTTGAAAGGAATAAAATGTTTTATTATAATAATGTATTTTATGGTTTATCTACTTTATTTATTTTATAAACTTAAACTAAACCAAATGGATTGTGTATATACGAATATACATACATATCTTCATATGTATGTACATATATAGTTATTCTAAATTGCTCATGTTTCATCGGATCGGATTTGAAAATATTATTGTATTATGTGGTGTAACAATATTCATGTACATACAATTTCTTACGAATCATGTAAAAGCAAAAATAAAAATAAAAAAAAAATACGCAATGTTGACCAACTATGATATACACAAATCACAATATGTATTTCTTTCTTTCAATAAAGAAAAAAAAAAAATCTAAATCAGGATTATAGCACATTCTTTATGAATATATAACACGGGAATAAGAAAAAACAAAAATATAAAAAAAAACTGTATATTGCCATATAGGTTAAAAGATTGTTTTATTATAAAGTGCATACGGAGAACATGTCCTTAATCTGTATACTGTATGTATGTAGGTGCTGATCATCATGATCATCATCAGTATATTATTATGGTATAGTAAATGTCCAAAAGGCATATTTGGCATGAGTATACGTATAAATATACATACATACCTGTAAGTGTGCGTTTACATACATATATATTGAATACATTTTTAAATGATCTAGAAATTTGCATGAATTGAACGTTTTTTTCTTCTTTTACACAATAATAATGGTTATAAGAAGCTTAAAATGGTACCTTTTAAACGACATATCATTTATATTAGAGTATAATAATATTGTGAATGAATTGTAAATGAATATACTAAACTGTTTCTGTTATAAATGGAGTTATACACATGTACATATGCATGTACGTAGAATATATTAGAACCCTCCGGTTTAAATTTTCTATACATATGTATTAGTAGAGTATTTAATGTTGAGGTTGATGCTATTATTTAGGAAAATCTAATGATTTACCAATAAATACAATCGAGTTTTCAATTTATTTTATGTGTGTTTTTTTTTTTTTTTTAAGTATATGAAAATTATATTGATGTATTACAATGTAAAAATGGTATACTGAACATATGTATGTCCATATATTTGTAAATATATACAGAAGAACTTTGCTTGTATGCTCATACATTTATTTGTATGAGCATTAAATAAATTTTCTTTTTTATTTTGCTCATGGAATGGTTTTAAATTTCTTCTTTGCGGTTTATGTAAAACTTAAATAGGATGTTGTGGGTTTTACTTTAGCTGTACTGTATGTACCACACTATACTATATACAGTGTATTTTGTTTATAAACATAAAAATATTCATAAACAGTAAAATGTATTCGTATATACTGTGTAACATTTAAGTTTTGATTTTTATCAATTTGCCTGATTATAATAAACCATTTTAAATCAGGAATTAAAAAAAAAAAAACAAAATAACAACAACAACGAGTTCTATAAGATAAATAAACAATAAAAGTGCAAATTTAAAATGCAATATTGTGTATAAGGTAGACATACAGATTTCATATAATATTCATGTCTATAAAAGGAAGATGGCAAATTACGTAAAAATAAATAATAAATAATGTGTACGTACTTTATACATCGATACATCATTACAATGAGTTATATATTTATATACAGACACATATGCGTGTGTATCATTATATCTACGCTCATCTTAAGTCTAAACATCATCATGTACATACATACAAAAATAAAATATTTTAAGGAGGTGGATATAGGAGTAGGCGTTAATATTTGTTGATAGAAAATAATTTTTTTTTTTTAAAACACTTTGTAAATTTTAATACTCTGTAGATAGATTGGTACTTAACCATAAAATAATGTTTACTTGTTTAAAATTTTTTTCTTCTTTTTTACGAAAAAAAAAAAAAAAATGAATAAATCAAAAAAAAAAAAATATAAGTGTTTGCATTAAAGATTAAACATTTCATTTTCATATGAAGTATATTTTATGTGAACGTACACTAATATCTTGTTTTTTTTTTCTATTTTCCATGGTATTATTCATCTTTAAATGTTTTAAATAAAAAAGAAGAAAAAAAAAATAATTTTGTAAAATATTAAGTTGATAGAAAATTTTAATGTCCATATCATTTTTTATTTAAGACAAAAAAAAAAAAAAAAAAAAAAACGAAAAACTTAATATGATGATTAAGCGTACGTGTATAGTTGATTGCTAAAATTTATTTACTTTATTTTCACAATTTAAAGAAAATACATAAATTGCTAGGCTGTATTTGAAAATGTCATGTGCATGTAAATTGCATTGGTTTCTAAGAGCATCAGAAGTTTTTTAAAAAGTTCATTTGTTACTGTAATTAGCAGATAGAAGTCGAATTCCGAAATAGTCAATAATAAGGCATTCAAAAAATTTTTTTATTCATCTATCGAAAATTTGAAAACAAACTGATGTTACATCTGATTGCGACAACGTGTTGAATTACAGATTCGATTTGAAATGGTATTCAGTAATACATGATTATCAAGAGACAGCTGCTAGTTATTAAGTTTTTGATTTAGACTCAACTATTGAAAAGTTATTAAAAACATTTTTAAAAAATTTGAAATTTAAAAATTTTAGATCATTGAAAATGATTGCATATACATATTCGGCAATTATAAATTTTTTTAATGGTCATTTGATGTTTTCAAAACCATCCTTAGACAAATTGAAATTTATTTTACCATTTTAGGAAAAACAAAAAAAAAAAAAACGTTTAAAATTTTTTAAAATTAAGCATAGTAAATGTATAATTTTAAAAACATTTAAAAGATAAATTGATTAGATATAGAAAGAAATCAATAAAGTTCTCATATAGGATATATATTTTTTTGTTTTTTGAAAAATTGTTTTTCTGAAAACTTTTAATTGTAATGGATTAATAATTTAAAAAAAAACCTTAAACATTTTTTTTTGTTCGTTAGCTTTTATGATTACTTAAATCGAATAATCGTTTAATTAAAAAAATAAAAAATTGGGAATATTTTTAAAAGTTTAAAATTAGAAGAAAACACAAAATTACAAAGCACTTTATATTTTATTTTTAATCTGTTATAACGATAATATAATTTAAGTAACAACAATAAATCCAAGAACAAGATAAAGACTTTCAAAATTACTTTAGAAAAAAAAAAAAAAAAATTCAATTGATAAATCTTTACAATATACGTTACATTATTATGTGGGTTTTTTCAATTTTATAAATCGATATTTTATGTATTATGATGTTTTGATTCACGCAAATGTTAGGCCATATACAGAGTTTTTTTTTTTGTTTGATGTACTTTCAAAATTTCAAAGCACACACACAAAAAAAGTCTATTTAAATATCTATATGATTGGTTTGATCAATATATACGACCATATATGGTACTTTGAAACTTTTTGATATAAAATGATCAAAAATGATGATTGAGTAAAAAATAATTAAAAAAAAAAAAAACTTTTTCGAAAGTTAAAATTACTTTTTTCTTAATTATTAATGTAAGAGGTCAGTAAAAATTTAATTTCATACATACTTAGATTACATAGAGTATCAAAAGTGTATTTAACCACAGATTGACCAATTAACCTGAGAGTATATGTATGTATAGGTAACTTTCATCGCAATTTATGATATTTATTGTGTTTTACTATAATTGTTATTATTATTGTTATATTCTTCAATACATCGATTTCTTTTTTTATTATTTAGAGTTTTTTTTTTTGTTATTGGTTGAGTGTGCATTTTTTTCTTATTTTTGTTCTTTTATACTCCTTTTTTTATTACAATTTCTTTATTCATTTAAAATTCAGGTCATATGTTTTTTTGTTCAAAATCTTTCTAAATGCATTTCTTTTGATTTTGATTTTTTCTGAGTGGTGACTATATACAAGTAACTCTCGTATTATATGAAATTTAAGATTTCTTTTTTCTTTTTATTTTTTTCGATTAATCTAACTTTGACCAACTCAAGTCTATTTATATTCATTTCACCTAATAAACCTGGGGCCTCAAAAAGCGCTGATGGGCTGCAGAAGTCTGTTAAATAATTCCATTTTCAATACAGGAGCACCTAACAGGGTGTCTTCTTATTAAATTCATGTTTTACAAAAGTCTTGTGACAAATAAATCGCATCATTCAAGACTGGTATTATATCTTTTACATTTTATAAAATCAAATTAAAAATAAACCAAAATCAATATTTATATTGATTGAGGAAATTTAGATAAACAAAGGACACCCAAAATACTTGGAAAATTGGTCAAGCCGAGCAATAAAACTCCATAATATAACCAAAGGATCATTACAACTTATAAATTTTGTTTTGTTGAAAACATATTATACGATTGATTGTAAGACCTTATATTCTTAAGTACATAGTAGAATTTGCTTTCATCTTATGTTTTTTTTTTAATTTTCTTTTTTACCAAAATAAAACCTCCGTTATATAAAATTATCATTTTTAAATTTTACTAAAAGATTTCTTTTTTTTTGTAACGTGTACATTTTCTTGAAAAACAAAATTTTTTTCTTTCTAATTTTTTAAATCCGTTAAATTAAATTAAAATCCATTGATGCTTACAAAAAAAGAGAATTTTATGATCATTAAATTTTCAAATGTATTTAAATGCAGATGCATTAGATCGTGTATTTATAAATATATACGAGTATTAAAAATCAATTTTTGAAGCTTTTTCTAATTTTTGTTTTCTTTCAAACGAATGATTGGTATTTGAAAAGTAGAAAAAAAAATACACATAAGGGAAAGAAAAAACCTTAAAAGTCCGAATAATCATTGAAGCGATATTAAATTAAAAATCATGTGGCCATGATTTGGACTGCATCTCAAAATTCCTTACCGTACTGTAAATTTGGTTTTTTTTAAAAAAAATATTTTTGTATCTACTACCTAAAGTACAAACAGTACCTAGCGTATATTGGATACTTTTTTTAAATCGTTTATTTCATCGTCACACAATCATCATTACAGCATCATTTTTTTTTTCTTCTTGTTTAGAATATGGGTAATTTTTTGGCTTTCTCGTGAAGTAAAAAAAAAGCCTAAAAAACCGAGGAAATAAGAAATTTTGTCTGATCAATCACTATGGTACATAGGTATAAGTAGTTGATTGCATCCAACTGAGAGAATTCTATTAATCGTATAAAGAAATTTTCTGTTTTTGTTTTTGTATTTCCAATAATACCATGTAGCATATCTACATACTTATATTAATTTTCTATTTCTAAACAATTTATTCCAAATGCAGAGTGATTTATTTAAAAAATAAAAAATTCAAAATAAGAAGACATAAATGTGTACATATGTATGTTAAACTCTTTAAAAATTTCAACATCGAGTAATAGAATTTAATAGTGAAATTCGTCATGCTATAAAGCAAGTAACGAGCACACTATTTGCACTTACATTAACTTGATGTAATAAACTTTTATGGAAAAACTTTGTACCTGTATAGGACGTGTAAATATGCATATCTAGAAAAATAAAAGTTTTAAAGAAAATTGTTTATACCATCAATATTCTGTGTATTTTGTTGCTATTTATCGTATTCATCAGGTAAATACACATAGTAAGTCGAAAGCTACGTCAATGCACTTTTAGAATTACATACACGTGCATTACATATGTACATACATATGTATTAAAAATTTTTCATCTACTCTGGTACATTATGCGATTGTATTCTTAAGCACACATGCATACGTAAGATGACATTAAGAAAAATGAAATCGATATTATTTTTATGGTGGACATTATACCCATGCAGATTTATGGGATTTAAAAATATAAATAAACAAACCAAGAAAAACAAATAATGCTTTGGAAAATGAATGAAAAATTTTTATGAATGTATGAGTGCTTATAAAAATATACATACATACATATGTACATATGTATGTGTATACCAGAAGGTGTTATTTTGATTATTATGATGATGATGATCATCATCATTGTCGTTGTCGTCGTCGCCGCATATGATGACTATGAAGATGATGATATTTCTAATGTATTTTTTATTCTATATGTTTGTACCATTCAACATGCGCATGTATTATATGTTGGAAGTATATTAAAAAGGCGAGAATATGACTGACTGATTGACTTGCTAGAATTTACCCTTACATATATTTAATACTTGTTTTATGAATTGTGGTATACCTTTCCATTTTTATATATCATTCCAAATGTACATTTTGTATCTGATTTCTGGATTATATATTTTATATCTATAAGTATATACACATGACTTTTTAAACTGGTATGCAGACGTATATGTAATGTAAAAAAGACAAAGTTTCAAGATCTTGTAAGATTGCAATTAAACTTTTTTTTTTTATTTTTTCTTTTTTTTTATGGCAAAATAATGAAAAAAAAAAACATTGTTTAAACATTACTGTCGCCGTCACAGAGCTTATACATTGCATAATACATAATATGTTGAGATATTATAAAAAGGTGAACAAACCTTTCTGCAGTTAAATTACAATCAAGAAATTGTAAGAATTTTTTTTTTTTTTTTTAATTTCATATGTCATTAGACAGCATATAATAATGTGCACTAGAATGTTTATAAAATTAACAGATATGTTGATATGGATATAATCGCGTATTCTGTGTTTCATTTTTAAAGACACGGAGAAATGCATCTAGCTAGGTAATTGACAAAAATTCCTTATAAATTTAATATTAAAAAAACTTTTAAAAATGTTTTGATAATTATCGATTATTTTAATTAAAATTAAATTAAAAATTTTGAAAATAACAAATTATATGTCACGGTTAAAATAATCAGAGTTATTCTGGTCGTACATAGTTCGCAGATTTCGTTAACTTTACATTCTGTTAATTTTCACTTAAAATTTTGGCTGTTCATAAATTTTGCATGAAAGTTAATAGAATGCCAAGTTAGTGAAATCTGCTAACTATGACCAGAATAACTATGAATAATACGTGAATTATAAAAGAATTTTAATTTCAATCCAAATAACATAAACACCGTAATAATGATAGCGAACACATCATAATAATGATAATAATCATTATAAGAAATAAAAACTTTAATTCTTGGTGTATAATTTATTAAAATGTCTTATATAAGTATAACATATTTAATTTTAATTAAAAGGAATTTATCCTTTAAATGAATATAAATTTCTTTTTGAATGCATACAATTTATTTATTTTGTCGTATGCAATATAGATTTTTATATGTTCAAGAAAATATTGTTTATGATACATTGTGAGATGAATGATGTATTACTTTGGATAATTTTGCATTGTTGCAAATTAATAGATTTTTTATTTAATTGACTTGTTTAAGTATTTTTTCTTTTTTTTTTTTTTTTTTTTTCTTAAATTTAATTACATAATTTCATATAACACAGTAAACAGTGGCAACCAATTTATAAACCACGAAATAAAAAAAAATGCTAAAAAAATCATTAAAAATCATTATTCATATCGCTATAAAATAATATTAATTGCATTACTCATGCGAATGTTTTTTTGTTATCCGTTATTTTTTTGCTTAATTCTTTTAATTGTTAAAATTTTATTTGCTCTGATAATTTTTCAAAAAAAAAAAAAAAAATTAACAGACTACAATTTTATTTTTTTGTTTTTGTTATTTAATTTGTTTATAATAATTATCAGTGTAAATTAAAGGTACAGTAATTTCACGTTTAACTCTCGTCTTAGTCACAACAGTTGTGGAAAGATTCAATTTAAAACAATTGCAGTTTCCATATAATATTATTTATAGTGATTTTTGCGATTACTAAAGCTAGCCGAAGTATAATTCTAAATGACGACAAAGAGATTTTAAGTTGACAAAATATTATTGATTCAGATCAGAATATCATTATTCTCACTAATATAAAATTCTTGTAATTAGCAATAAAAATCCGTAGCCAATACTTTTTTTATGTTTATTAATGCAGAGATTAACCCGGTTAAACGAAAGTTTACTGTATAAAAGAAAACTTAAGAAAAAAGAACCGCATTGAAAAACTATGCAATGTACAATATAAAAACTGTACAATAAAAATTAAATCAATTTTTATTTTGTTTTTCTTCATACGTAATTACAAAAAAAAAAAAAAAAAAACTGTACAATTAAAAAACCAGAAATTAAGAAATACTTATAGGTACGTATAGAAATAATATACATTTTTTTGAACACCACAAAGTAAAGAAAAAAAAAAAATGAAGAAAAAGATTAATTTAGTTATAAAAAATTTTAACACGAAAAATTTATAGTAGTTAATGTTGATAAAATCTATGGAGTATGTACTGTGCATTACATACTCAGTATTTCTATTACCATTTTATTTATTTATTTTTTTTTTTGTTCCGAATAATGTATGAATATGATAGATGGAATAACTCATCTGGAAATTTTTATTTTAATATAAAACATAAAAATAATGAGAAGCCTATGATGTACACATATACGAAAAAAAAACTATATTCTTGTACATTACGTATGTATATGTTTGCGTAAAAACGAAAAACAATAGGTAAGAGAATAAAAATCATATAACACTTGCATATTTACTTGTCTAATGTTATGAACCACTGCAAAAAAATAAATAAATTTCTTTTTACCATAAAATTGTTGAAGCAATTCACCCTAATTTATTGTATTGTACTAAGTATGTATGTGATTGCACATTATACACCTGACGTATACAATTTATAAATAAGAAAAAAAAAAAAAAAAAACATAATAATAATAATAATGTTAAATAGCTGGAAAATTTATGCGAAATTATACGTTAAAATTGTATATATATTTTCTTTTGTTTATTCTTGTTAAGGTAAAAAATAAATGCATATAAATACTAAGATACATTGCATTTTATATAGACACTCTTAGATACAATTAGTATACGTACATATGTATGTACATATAACACAACTTGATACACATCGTTAAAATATGTATCAGATCGTGAAAAGGAAATTAATTATAATCATCTTCTTATTTATTGTTTTTTATATTTTTTTTTTACTTTTTTTACTTGTTTTTGTATTTATAATTATTAAAGAAATTTTTTTTTTTTTTTTTAATTTTAATATGTTTATATTTATTGTGTATCTTCATGTATCTTTTATGTGTATGTAGACAATTACAAAAAAAAAAAACAATACAACGAAGAGAAAAGAAGGAAAATTTTAAAAATTACAAAAATAAGTTACAGATATCTCTCGATAAAACACGATTAAATGATTGCGTATTATTCAGGATATCTCGATTTTAACAGATATCAACAGATGTAATTCAATTTCCATGGTACTTGAGGATTAGTATTATTCGTAATTTCGTATTATTTTTTCAACAACTTGTTGTTCGAAGGATAACTGTAATTGAATTTTAAATTGGTAAATAAAATTTTTTAATTTTCCAAAAACGCAATGAAGTAATTACTTGTGTACATAAAAAATAGTACATTAAATGTAGAAAGAAAATATGATAATAGTAAATTTATGTTTACAAACAATATAAAAAAAATAAAAATAAAAATATGCTCATAAATCTGAAGATGCAAAAAAATGTGTATATGTAGAGAAATTAATAAAAATTCAAATTGACTAATAATTTTATAGCTGTGTAAAAAAAATTATTATCCCTTTAAAAGAAAAAAAGAAAATCATATTTTTGAGGGTACATATAATTTTTTTTTTTTTTAATGTAGATAATAAAAGTATTTATCTATGTGTACGTGTACTATACAAAACATAAAAATACCTCGATTATAAATCAAAATTACAACACAATTACAACAGTATAATTTTTTAGCTTACATAAACTCTGTATTATTCATTAGTTTTCATTTATCCACATTTATAATGTAAATAATAATTACCTTTAGTAGAAATTTTCTTTTAATAAGGAAAATTATTTTCGATGATTTACTTGAGAAAATAAAAATAATAACACAAACTGAAAGAAGTACATAAGTACAATTTTAATGAGATATTAAATCAATTTAATGATGCGCAAGTAATGGCCTTTGTTTCTAATTTTTCCACAAATCTCGGGTTTCGAGTAATTCTGCACGAGACGGTAGTAATCAAAATCAATTTTCTTGGAGTACGAAGTATGAAGTGAGAAACCAATAGAATTTGGCGTGATCATAGAAGAGATATACAATTATTAACAATTGTATTAGAGTACTTTATTGTCTGCATAATGGTAGAATTATGTAATTGTGATGCAGAAAGAGTTAAATGATAGCGTCTATATTTTAAGATGTGAATAATTTTTCTTGCTATAGGAAAAGTCAAAGTTGGACCTTGTTATATATTTAATAGAGCAATGAGATTAATTCGTAGACCAAAGTAAAATCCAGGGTTGGATTATAAAGTACAGTAGAACATGAGCAAGCTGAAATCACTAAATTGAAAAACCTCATCGTCATGTACATACATTGGTCCAAGTGATAAAGTGTCGTAGACCAGGCCAACATCGAAATCATATTGCATGACTGACAATGATGGTTCGTTATAAAAATATCCTTAATTTAAATTAAATTTTAAATTTTAGAATTTTGATTTTATTTTCCTTTTTGATAAATATATAAAAGATTTTGTATTAATTTTTTATTTTTCCATTACCTTAAGATTGTATTAATTCCCATGGTATTTAATTAATTACAGACATTTTATTTTAAGTTATTTACATAAAAATACATTTTAAACACTTTAGTACATTACTTGTCTTCGTATTTTTATAATAAAACGGATGTTGTCATTCAAAGCAAATTTTTTATTTTTTAAAAAAATTCTTAATTTTTATTAGTTTTTAATATCACAATAATATTTTGTTTCCTCTTAAAATTGAAAAATAAAAAAAAATTCATTTTTAATTGATTTTAATTAATAATAAAAAATATTTATAACATTTTAATGAGAAATTATATTGAAAAAGTAAACAAATACATACATTAATATTTTGTTTTCATAAATATAAAATAAAAAACATATTTATGAAGCTTTAATGTATTTCATGTCTACATTATATGCATACATTTATAATAACAACTTTATAACTTTTTCATATTTCTGTTAAATTTTTTGTTGAAAATATCATCATCATTAGTCTTTTTCTCGTGTTATGTTTTTTATTTTCTTCATTTTATTATTTTTTTATCGTCTTAATTTATATTTCCTTGTTTTTGTTATATCTGTTGTTATTTTTAAGAAGAAATTTAAATTTTTTTTTTATTTCATTATTATGTATTATTTTTATTGTATTGTTGATGATCTATCCCGCACCAGTGATGCCACTAATAGAACACGGGGAATAACAAAAAGCACCCCGTGAATTCTTCTAGTGCCATTCCCTGTGCTAGGATTTATTCACTCACTAGATTCTGATTTTCACATACACATGACACACTATGTACATTCATTTCACATGTGGATGCATGTGTGTGTTTGTACGTTGACTTCTCAGATATAAACAAAAATTATGATATCACATAATTATATTCATCATAGTTATAGTAAATTCCCTTGTATAAACATTTTAAATAAAATTGTTCAACAGTAGGAGAGTGGTTCTCATGTTTTTTTCTAAAAGATAATATGTTGTTATTATTATTGTTATTGTTATTTTCTGTTTTATCAAATAAACTTGATTTTTATTTAAATTATTATTACAGATGTATGTAAAAAACAGAGAACTTCACTAGTTTTTCTGTTTTTTTTGTTTTTTTTTTTTTTTTTTCATTTAATTATTTTTAAGTCAGTCGGCTTTAACACAATCAACACTTTTAGTATTTTGATTACCGTCATTAAGTTATTGTAACGATTGGGGGTCTCTTTAATATATTTATTCACACGTATCTTCTTTATATGTATATTTAAATTCTCTCATATGCTCATACATGTGAAAGAAAAAAATTTATTTCTTACCTTTATGTCACAACCTTTTTGTTTTGTCCTCGTCATGATCATCATCATGATCATCATCATCGTTATCGTTACCATTGTGAATTTGTGTCGGTGTCGGTTAATTTTTTTTTTTTATAAAGAAAGATTTTGTTTTGTCTTCACTTAATTTCGTCGTCTCATATCTTCATCAAGTACTTATTCATTTGCAAAGACATAATTTTAGTTGTTGATTTCTTTATTTTAGATCTTTCAAGTTTGATTTGAAATTTTCAGTATGATTACATTTATCTGCAAAAAAAAAACGAATATGCAAAATTCATCAATTATATTCAGAAATTTTTTTCAGTATAGAAACTAATATGAGTTTCTATAATTTTAAAAAAAAGTGGAAAATATCACTGGTCTTGTTATAAATGTTAGACTCTTGTCTTCACGTCCCTTGGGCCTTGGACCCAAGTTAGATCTAAGAAAATTTGGTAACTGTATTTGGACTGAAGAGAATTAGAGAAGAATAGAAAAAAATGTAGACAGATTATTGAAGTCAAAGTCCATCGAATGCCAAAGTAAAGAAAAGAGCAGAAATAGAATTAATATAATTTATTTCATATGTTGAAAAAACTTTTGAATCAATGTCCGTGGACTAAGTCAATCACTTTTATTTCGTTTGTACATCACTGATTAAGAAAATCATCAAGAAAATTTATAAAAATAGCAAAAAGCATTAAAAAGAAGTTGATAAACAGTCAAATAATGAAGAAAAAATATACATATCTCATTATTTTTACTTTTTTCTTGATTAGAAGTTTTATTTTAAAAAAATATTGAGTAAATATTTAGTGGTATAAGTATAAGACCTTAACATTATAAAAATCTTGGTTTTTACTCTTATGTATGTACATATTTGTACATATGTATTTCCTTAGGTTCTCATCACCCATCGTCCCGTCATTATGTTACGTGTATGCATATTCTGTGGTGGGCTGCTTATAGTTTAAACATGTGTGGAGGAGTTAGAATAGAATTTATAGATAGTTTTTATTGTGTTTAGTTATAACTCCTCCATAAGTTTAATAAACAAAACAACATGAGTAGGTACTGAATTTTCTTTTCTTCTTTTTTTTCTAGAATTTACATCAGATTTCATTGCATTCACAAAAAAAGCAGAAGAAAAAGCTAAGAATGTAATAGGATACATCCAGTTGAAAATATGTAGATGAAGATGATGATGACGACATCTTGCTTATGCACACACACACACACAATACATTAAAAAAGATGAATACCAAAAAACAACATAATTGGAAGTTTGATTCTTTTTTGTTTTTTGTTTTCATTTTTTTTTTTATTTGGGAATACAGAGGTTATGCAGATCTCTTTTTGAAAATAAAATTCTATTTTTCTTAATAAAATATATTTTTCGTATTTCGTACAACATCATTTTATCGTTATGGGTATGTATGGGGTTTGCTTTATGTAATGCACTATATAATGCTCACCATAAGATGAATTGTGGAATATTGATGATACTATGGGAATAGATTTGCCCACTAAACTAATCCGTTGTATTACAACATTGTACTGTACTATATACGATATTATATTCCCTTTGCATAAACAATATTACATAAATAAAAACTCTATTCCTTCACGAATGAAAAATAGAAAATCTAGTTGTAGTAATTTTTATTTTTTATTCCTTTTGGCACGATTATTTTTTTTTTACCACGATTTTGAATTTGTTTTTATTAATCGTTTGATTTGTTTTTTTTTTGAAGATCTACCATATACATTATACACAAATAGAATAGTTGGAAGTAATAGATAACATGATATAAAATTTATTGAGAAATTTATATCGTACGTTTATTAAAAAAAAATATAGGAGAAAAAAATCTTACAAGAAGTATGGCAACTGTTTTCCTTTTTTATTTCTTTTTAATGTAAAATTATGTGAATAGCTATTCCAAGATGACAAGTGCAAATTTAGTTAAATCACGTTGAAAGTTTAAGTATACTCTGAATACTTTGTATGATGATGATTGTTATTTCATGGAAAAAAAAAAAATTGTTTTTTTAAATGTCGATAATTGTTACAATTAATCATTCTAAGAATCATGAAAATTTAACAATATAAAATTATTTATATACAAGAAAATGTTAAAATGTACAATTTATCAAAAAAAAAAAAAGAAAAAATTTTTATTGTAGAAATAAATTAAATTGTAACGTTAATACCGTTCCATATGTTTGAATAATGTGCCCCATTGTGGCTTTTGAAAACGGTTTACATAACACGTTATTATGCTTTATGTAGATTAGATACCTACATGTACATATGTATATACATATGTACTATGAATCTTGTAAGAAGATGCCAATTACAAGATATTCTGTAAAATATACAAAAACGCCAGATATAACTGACTGACTAAGAAGAAAACTATCATTCATATCATTTCTTGTCTGTATGACTGTTCTTTTTTTTTCAAAATTTTCATTCCGTTTTTCCTGGTTTTTCTACATATATACATTGTAGAGGTAATAATTATTATTCACTTTATAAACGCCCTATTGAATTTTTGTTTTTTTTTTCCTTTTTGCATTCAATTCAATTCAAATAGAGAAACAAAATCTATAAAAAGTTGTTTCTAATGTAACAGTAGCAAAACTAAAACATGTGTACATGAAATTAAAAAATACAATTTTTTTTATTATCATTTTTATCAATTTTTCATCGTCATTTCCATAATATGTACATTTTCATTTCAATAAACGTGAAAATTCTGTTAGTTCGTTTTTTTTTTTTGATTTGCTTTCAAATCATTTTTTTTTGTCTGTTAAAATCGTGTGTACTATTTTTTTTTTTTATGTAGTGATATCCGTATTTGTAATATTGTATACATTACATAGTAAAATAGAGTACAGTGTGTGATATTATGTTTTTCACACGAAATATACAATTTTCTTCCATTTTGAATTTTTAATTAATGCAGTATATAATGTTAGTAGATACATTCGATAATAGAAAAATTTTATAATATGTAAATAAAAATAATAACAATGAGATTGGAAAATAACATACTACGTCAAATACAATGATTTGTACAGGTAATCTTCGTGTATGATTTATGCTAGAATCAATATAGTCTGTAAATTAACATAAATTAGAGCGAAATATTATGCAATGTAACTATGGAAAGCAGAAATAATGAATTGAAACAGAAAGACTGAAGATGTGCGTGTGTGTGTGTGACGTGTGGACGTGTAAAATTGAGTTATTCAAATAAGTTGAGCTAAATAAAGAAGAATTTTCATGTAATACGACAGTTACCTGTATAAATATAGAAGAAAATATAGACAGAAAAAAAAAAAAGAAAATTGAATTAATTATTTCTATTTTACATTCGTCATTAAAAATCTCGTGAAATCATTTTTTAAAAAATGAAACAAAAATTAAATATACACACATACCATTAATATAGCCTCCTGTACACCCTTAAATAATAAAATCTGTGCTCGTTACATGTCTGATGTGAATCACTCTGAAAAAAACGAAAAAAAACCAAAATTAATAAAAAATGAAAAATATTTTTATAGCAAAAAATAAGAAAAAAAAAAAAAACAATTGAATGTAAAATTGTAATAAACTTTCGTTTTTTTACTTTGTTTTTTGTGTTTTTGTTAGGTACATGATGTGAATTAGGCTATTCGAAAATAATATGTTATAAATTGGTGTAAAATCTGCCATTCCTAATAGATATTACAATCAGTTATATATTTACTTTTTTTTCTTTAAATATTTATTAGGTATCCATTTATACTAGATACCTTAACTTTCACTTATTAAATTCTGTTTTTCTTTAAAAAAATATGAAATCGAAGAATTATACCATCGAAACAATGCGTTTAACAAAAATAAAAGAAGTAAATTTTTGTTTTTATTATATGGGCTAGATATCTGATTATTTTTATATACATATATTGCAATTTATCCAGATTGTAACGAACGCAATTGTACCTTTTATGGTTTGATATAAAATACACCAACTACATACATAGATAAAAGCCTTTTAATATCAATTGGAATTTAATGGTCTTAATCATCTTGGTCTTACTGTATTCTTGATTAACTTCAGAATTGATTTGTCAATGTTATGTTGCTATTTTTAAAATTATTATTTTTTTTTGTTTACCTTCTACGTAATAAATTATGGAAGTACTTTAAGCATTATATACTCATTTGTACTATAAAAAAAAATAAATAAATAAATAAAATGCATTTTGCTTACATTTATGTTTGTTCATAGTTTATAATTGGACTTTGAGAATTGTTATTAATTGAAATTACTTAAGAATTTGTGTTCATATATTGTGACGATATATTTTACCTTTATAGATATCCCCATTTGAAATTATATTAAATTTACGCATACATACAAGTATGCTATAAAATTGCATTGTATTGTCCAAAAAAAGTAAAATACTAGATACACATCATGGATACACATGTATCTCAATTTTTTGTTTTATAAGCCAAAATCAATGGTTATATCGTAAGCATGTACATATGTACATATACGTATACGTATGTATTTCACTTACATTTTCATGTATGTATTTACCTTTAGGACGTATAGAACAAAGGTAAAACTAAAAATGATAATAGTAATGATAATAAATTATTTTATACAGTATATTAAAGTAATCATTAAAACATGTACACAGTCAGTCACAATGTGCAGTGTATTAGAAAACAAAAACAAAAACAAAAAAAAAATGTTCTCTTTATATCGTCATCCTTCAAGTAAGTGTATGTGGAATGAGTTTTAACATGAATACCACCTAATAAGAGATATGCATGTATTTTTTTTTTTTTTTTTTTTTTTGTTTTTAACAACATAATAAAAAGCCAATTCTTTTTCTAAATGTTATAAATTTTCATGTAATATTGATAGCATATAGTCAGTCAGTTAAGTCGTAAGCCATTTAAAGTCATCATCATCATCATCATCAACATTGGAATCCATCACAAAATACAGGTAATATGGTGGCAATTGTATATCCCCCATCTGGGGATTTTATAAATAAGTTGAAACCCAAGAGTCTTCATCCATCAGAGATATTTTAGTTTTATTTCTTACTCAAATCTATGTACATACGTATGTATTTGTTGAAATACATGAACTGAATGTGCACAGATTACAACAAAAATTTTACACAATATTTTTTTTATTTTTATTTTTATTGATTGGATTGAAAATGAAAAGGAAGTGAAAACTGAGAAAAGAATAACCGCAATTCAATTCTTATAAATGATGATATCCTTCTTATAATCGCTCACGTATGTACATTGTTATTATATAGGTACAAACCGAATGTATTTACGTACATATGTGCACATGTTCATGATCATTACATTAAAAATTGAAACTTCAAAGTAGTCAATTCCTTAAGGCCTTAGTTTTTTATTTAAATATAAATACAACACTGGTTATAATGAAAAAAAAAAAAGTGTAAAACAGTAAAAAGAAAAAACTCCATGACAATCTGAAACTACACTACAATGACACAAAGAACAACTTTTCATTGGCTTTATTTTGTTTTTTGTCTGGATATCTGTTCAAGTGTAGAAAATTTTAAATGCCTGAAAAATTATATAAAAATACGAAGAAAATAATGGTGTGTACATACATTAAGATCAAAGGTTGTATTATTGTGAACAAGTGTGCAAAAAAAATGTTTTTTATATTACATCCTTAAAATACTTGAAAATATTTTAATGCATAGACTGGACACTTTTATCTACAGTGAATAATGCATAGATAACAGTGCTCATTGGTAAGTAAAATATTTGAACAATAGGAGAATCATTGGTAATTACTGGTGAATTAAATGGAAAATGAACAACATTTTTAAATTCGTATACGATTTAACGTTAATATACGTATGTACAAAAAAAAAAAATCAAAATGTTAAGAATTTTATAACAAAAAGAAAATTTAAGTTCAAAATTACAATATTAACAGTTGGAAATTTTTCAATCAAATTTTATTTAATTTGTACTCTTTATTCAAGTACATAGAATTTTTATTGCTCATATAACATTATAAAAATTGATAATTGCTACAATTGGCGAAATTGCAGATGGTATTACAGATTTTCTTTTTTTCTTCCATCTAGAATTATTCTGGTTTGAGGATTTGTTCTCTTGGTACATAGTTGCCATTTACTGCACAATATTGGAGTTTCTTTTGTTATCAGTCCTGGTTATGGTAATTTTTGGTAAGTCAGAGACCATCACATTTAAAGGTTGAAATTTTTTTGGAAGACTCGAGATAACGTACTTGTAATTCGATCTTCAAGTCGTCAAATATTTAGACTCTTTACTTTTTTTCGATCCCTTAATGATACCGGCTAAATTAATTTATCTAACGCCTGATTGAGGCTACTACCTTCAACCATCACTAAAAATGACTAAAAAAATGTTTACAATATCAATTCTATCTGTAAATTAACACAAATATCTCTAATTAACAAGATATAGTGTAAAGAAAAAAAAAATACCTTTTATTTGAAGACCAATCGAAAATATTTAATTTTACGTAATATAAATTTGATATTATTTTTTGTTTTGTTTATTTAATGTGTAATATACTTTACCTCAGTTTTTTTTTTTTTTTGCTTTTCATTAAGTAGTTTAATTTAATTGCAAAAAATATGTGGAAGTAAAAACAAACAAAAAAGTCAATACATACAAATATTATGTTTTTCACGGTACCAATTTGTTTCACTTATGTTCGTAACAAGTACATGTTATTATTACAAAAAAGCAAGTTTTTTAGCAATTACACTAAAAAAAATCATACAGCAGTTAAAAAAAAAAAATTAAATTCGAGGTTTAATAACAAACATACAAGCTTAATAGTTGCTTACATAAATAAATTATTTTGTGGTCTGAGTCATAGCCATGTCATACATTAAAAATAAAAAAAATTTTTTTGTATAACATTACAAATTTAATTTAATTTTTTTTTTTTTTTTAAATTTATATTTAATATTTTGTATCACGAAATTTATTATGTTGCAATGATTTCATTCATTTCGATTAATTCGACTGATTTGACAAAATTGAAAATACAGTGCAATCTGTCTATGATGGCCAATTGCTTTATAGAAAATTTTGATAACCTTGATAACTTGTGCGCAAGATAGCCAAGATACATTAAAGATAGGTTCTAAAGTACCTACTTATTTATTTTTCAAACTTAAGTAGATTGATAAAGAAGAGAGCCAAGTTGTACGAGTGATAAACTTACAATTTCCACTGTATCAAGTATTAAAAAATCAAGCTTAAGAATAAAAAAAAAATTGGAACGTATACAAATTTGAAGAAGGCGTTTATAGAGTTAAAATTATATTTTCAGTAGCAAGATTTGTTTTTTTGTCTTTATATAGTATAAGAAAATCATCTACAAAAATTTATTTAATTCTATATCATCGTGTTAAAAATGTATCTATG
The DNA here is from genome assembly GCA_963971155.1 of Anthrax anthrax. Taxonomy (NCBI): domain Eukaryota; kingdom Metazoa; phylum Arthropoda; class Insecta; order Diptera; family Bombyliidae; genus Anthrax; species Anthrax anthrax. The sequence goes on from OZ020119.1 coordinate 30,229,518, forward strand.
ACGTAGGTATATAAAATAATAAATTGAGAAAAAAAAACTTATATGTTACTAGGTGTTAAAAAAGAAAGAATCACGCTTTTATGAATGTTAAATGAAAACATTTAGCACAAGCAAAATACTGATGAATTTCATATGATTTGGATATAATAAGAGCACATGAATTCAAAAAAAAAAAAAAAAAAGAAAGAAGGAACCCGCATACATATGTAATTAAAAAATAATGATTAATGATAATTAATTGACTTTAAAAAATTTCTCAAATAAATTTTGTAGTAAAAGTAAAATTCATAGTCACTTGAAAATTTAAATTAAAGTTTTCACTTTTTTTTTTTTTTTTTTTTTTTTTTTTTTTTTTTTTTTTTTTTGAAGCAAAAATGATTAATAGATAATGATAATTTTTAAATAAAATTTATATACTCAACACCTTCAAGGTTTGTCCGTCTACGTATGCACATAAATAACTCTAAATGTGAATTGATTATCCAAATATGACATAGACTATAACATCAATCATCCTACGACAAATATTAATATGTAATTATCATAAAGTTAATTTTTATTTTTATTTTCATTTAAATAAATAATAATTATAACAAGATCATTTTGTTAAATGGTTGATAAATTTTATTAGGTATGTACACTTTTTCATTAAAATTCTTCATTTAGACCATACAAAAAATGTTTTTGTATCCACCTCCAACTTTATTGTATAGTGATACATAATTATGGATCTTCATCATTTTTGATCATTATGACTGTCATTCACAATGATCGTCATTATTGTTATTATCGTCATATAAATAATATACGTGCATAGGTAACATTGTATGTACATACATGTAACGATCACATATTTTGTACGTTATGATGTGTTGTCATTTATTATACGTGTGATCATTATATTGATCATTTTTATTGATATCATTTAGATTATTTCAATTTTTGGAATAACATCGAAAAAAATTTTTTTTTTCTTCTTCTTCTTCTTAAATGTAAATAATCTATACTATATTAGATATATAAAATGAGAAAAAAGAAAGAACGAAAAAAATAAAAAATAAAATAAAATTTTTATTTTGATGATTATTACATGATTATGATAATGATTTTTATACCCGTAGTATTGATTTTCATACATACATGTATTTTGGATATATTCATAAATTTTTATGATAAAATGGTAAATAACAATAATAATAATGATGATGATGACAATTATAAAATTCAGAAGCATGACAATAAAATAAAAAACAGGAAATAAAAACTAATGATCATTTTTTAAAAATATTTTTGTGTGGATTTTTATAAAAGTCTAAAAAAATGTAAATTTTTACTCATTTTTACACCTTAAAAAAATATATATTTTCATATAATGTCAAATATTTACAATGTACGCAATGTATTTTATATGAAGAAATCATTAATAATATGAAAAATACCACATATGTACAAAGTATTTATAAAGAAAGGATTATAAATATAATAATAAAGTGAAAATATGTTTTTTAAAAGAAGAAAATGCATTTGCTTCATAAATAGCCTAAAGATATTATCATATGTATGTATTGTATTGTACATATGTATGTGCTGTACTGTATATATTTTTATAATGCATGGAAAATTGATAAAATTCTTTTGCACTTTACACGTATGTACATAAAATTGCAATCTGTAATACAACATAAAGCTTAAAATGTTGTATATAGAAATACAATGGTATTATAACTTCTTCTTCTTTGAACATGCACCTGTGTATGTTTTATTAAAAATATTCATTTATTAATGTATGTAAGAGTAAGTGTACATTATATTTACATATGCATATTTTTCAAATCTTAATAAAAGTCTGAAAATGTAATTTATTGTAAAATTTTTAAAATTATAGAATAGAAATTAGTGTTGCCATCATAGTTATAAAAGCATGACTAACGTCAGAAATCAAAGGCTTTGCGCAAATAGTTTCAACTCGTTGATCAAGTAAGAGAATATTGTGTTCAATTTTCATGAACTTAAATAAAAATTTGTTGATTAAAGTAAATGTTAAAATTCAATGTCAAAATTTAAAAAAAAAAATTAGTTAACTGTACATATTTATTAACGAAAATACATTCTTGCTATGCACTGTATATGATATACAATATTTATGGAATTTTGTAGTATAACAAAAAGTGTACATGTCAAATGATTTATTGCTATACATATTCATGTCATTAAATTGTTAATTTAAATTTTGAATTTTTGATTTATAACTGATATATTAAATAATCATACATGTCATGCAGGATATTTTTATTGAAATTAATTTTTTTTTTTTTGAAAAATTTTCATTACCACATTTAATGCAATTTGAATATGAAAACACCGTTAATTTATTAATTTATAAAAATTTAATAGAGAAAAATGCGATATTTTTACGTATGAGGTAAAATTGAAATTTTAAATTAAAAAAAAAAATTTGTTGTCACATGAGTCTTTTTTTTTTGACTTTTTGTTTACTTTAAAACTGATTGTATATTAAATGATAAATTACATGTGCATATGATAAGCTACAATTACATGCATATTACACTGTATTTATTTCCAAGTTGTATGGAACGTATACTTACATGCATCTTAGTATGGGCATATGTATGTATATTCAATTTTATGAAAATTTATATTTAATGTCATAATCATAAATTGAATGAAATTAATCTTATGTAAATGATGTAATCATTATTCATAATTATTGTAATATTTTATTTATTTATATCAACAAATCTTTATAGAAAGAACAAGAAAAAAGAAACAGCAAAGATTTTTATCAGATTCATATTTAAAAACAAATTATTCTCTAAATGCATGCACACATACATACTTAAATCATATGTATAGTGACAACACCAAACAACAACACTAACATTTTACATATAATTTATAGCAAAACATTTTATTAATCGTACAGGTTAATTTTTTATTTATTTTTTTCAATTTTTCTTTTACTTTAAAGTTTTTATACTTTTATGTATTTTGTACACACACTACCATGATATACAAGAAAATGACTACTGTTAAAGTTTTAAATTTTACTGTAGTTGATTATTCATTTATGACCACGAGGGTATATACATACTTTTTATGAAAAATACTCACGACTTTTTAAATAGCCGGTTTTTTTTAAAGAAAAATAAAAATCAATAAATAAAGTCTTCGATGATGTATTGAAATTTTTAAAAAAGGATTGTTATGCATGTACATATGTACATACATGTGTATATGCATCGGTGGCATTTGCAACATTATGCACATAACACGGATTATGTCTACATGAAAGTGCGCATATTTGTTACACATACAAACATATTGTATTACTTAAAATATCAAGTATAAATTTGTACATTTGTAATAATTTTTAAAACTATGATGCATTCATCAATAACTTTATATTTTTTTCTTTTATTTTAATGTGAAAAGATAAATTTTTCAATGCGATAACGAACTGGCAACCCATACAATATGTATAGATTCTTTTATTTTTGATACATAGATACATACATTTATGTAAAAATAATATGTAAAAAAAATATTCAAAAGATATTTTTTTATCCACATATGTACATGCACACACACATAATAAGCAAAAAAACAAAAAAAATGTCAATATTCTGACGTTAATTTACACACGAAAAATTAATAAAGATGCGACCACATGACAGGTATACTGATTTGAGTTATGTGCGATCTTTTTTAATATAAGGTAGGTATGATCAAAATATGTTGATGACAATCAATGGATTCTTCTCGATCGATATATAGTCAACAAAGTGTTTTGCATTCCTTGTCCATTTACATATTTATCTGTGTAGGTAACATGAATATCTATATAGATACGGACATACATAAATGATAATCAGTAAAAAACATATTTCATAGAAATGAACAGGTAACATGTGTATTTTTACATGTTCATTTTATTTATTTGTTATAATCAATGAAAATATATGTTACCTATTCTGTGTTTTTTTCTGATGTCAAACTAAACGTAACCAATATATTACCATTCATTCAGATATATGTATATTTTAATGCGTGAATGTATCTTTCTGTTTTTTTTTTTTTTGTTTTCTTGTAAGTGTTAAAGGTGTTTACAAAATTTTTTTTCTCGTTTACTTGATCTTTTCTTTTAGTCTATAACTCCAACACAAATTTTTCTTCTTGATTCGTTTTTCTTTTTAATTTTTTTTTTTTTTTTTAAACATGTTTTGAATATTTAATGACGTTGCAGGGTCAGTTATGCATAATGTTAAACGATTTGTTTTATTATAAGATAGATATTCGTATATGTACGTATATGAAGACATTTAGTATAGCGATTAGCATTTTATTTTATTTTAAGGCAGAGAGATGCAAGTCAATAAAAACAAAACAAAAAAAAAAAAAAAAAAAGAAAAACTTGGAGACATTTTTCCTAATCTAAAAGGTATTTAAAAGCTGATAATGATTGCCTACTATTTTTATGTTTTTTTAATTTTATTTTGTCTTAATCACTATTGATGTGTAACATATGTGAATATATTGTCTTCGTCTATATTACATATATGTATGTCCTCTGTTATAATATGTGGTGTAATATGTAAATGAGATGTAAGGTAAGGCGTTTAATTTAATATTTGATATGTTAATAATAATCATTATCCAATAAAATTGGTTGTAACCGACAGTGAAAGCGTGTGAATTGATTTTTAAAGTATTTGGGGAATTTGATTGAAAAAAAAAATACAAAAAAATACAAATTGAACTAAATTATAAGCAATAAAAATCATGAAAACTATAAAATACTGAAGACATACACTGTTCTATTTCAGTAGAAAGACTGCAAACTGCATTATGATGTATGTACAAATGATATTATACATAGTAGTATGTATGTATGTAGATGTCGTCGACGGTGGTAACTTTTTAGTCTGTAGGTTCTTTGTAAAAATACAAACACAGGTAACCTGATCTGCAATTGTATGTTATGTTCTTTTTATCAAAAGTTTTTCTTTTTCTTTGTGAAAAATAAAGTAAAAGCGCCATGTATTTGAGTATTAGGCGGTGTCAGGTGTTATTCAGTATACATATGTATTATACAGAGAATAAAGGTAAAAATATCTACGTTAGTATTACAAACCAAATGCTTACGTTGGTTTTCTTTTTACTTTTTTTAAATTCTAGAATTTTAGTTTTTCCTCAATTTTTTTTTTTAATTTCTATTGAAAATAATGTTTTTTTAACTTTAAGCTAGATTTGCTGGTCATATGTACACTCGAGTCTTTTAAAAAGATTTTATTTATTTTTTTTTCTGGTTTACGATTTAAAATTTTTTTAAAAATGTGTTTTGTTCTATGTAAAATATAGAAGGCAATGAACTGTACTGAAAGAACAGAAAATGTAGAATATTTTTAATACTCAATTTTTTAATACTCAATAATATCTAGATTGAGTCAATTTTCTTTTTCAATTTTTTTATTTTCTAAAATGAAAGTAGTAAAAATCGTTTAAAATCATCATGTTCGTAATAATTTTTCATTAAATAAAGCGATTGGATCGATGTTAAAAATTTTAAAGAAGCTTTAAAACCTCCTATCAACTAACTATGCATGTACATATACATATGTACTTATAGTATATTTTGATTAATTCCATAATTTTTCTATATCTTAGCTTTCTTTAATTACAGTACACTTTTTGGTAATTGCTTTCAAACCTATTTTGGATTATTTAAAACGAAATTTCTAATACCAAAAGGGTGGTTGTTTTCTTTTTAAACAAATTAAAACTTAAATAATTTACTATGACTTGTACACATGTGCATACATTCATTCTAAAAAGGTAACCACCTACCACAAAGATACCGGATAGATTTCTTAATTACACGTATAATACTAATGTACACATGTGTAGGTTTTATATAAGAAAATATATGTGTACCAGATCTGCTAACACATATGTACTTACAAGTCGTATTGTTTATAAACATATACTCTGTTTTATAAGATACGTTAAGATATATTCTACAATAGCAAATATAGCAAAACAAGTTCAATTTATTTATACGTACGTATATTACAATTGCGACCAGTTAATCAGTGTAAATACGAAAATAATACATTAATTCATTATAAAATAATATAATCAACATTTCGTAATTTTAATCATTTTTACATCATTTCATCTGTCATTCAATTTTGCTTCTGTTCTGTAACGATGATAGTATAAGATACATATGTATGTACCTATACGTTAATTTAATTCTATCATTTTTTATTGCATAAATTTGAAAACTTCAAGCATTGATAATAAATTTTTCAAAATAACCAAATAGATGACAATATTGATGACGATTATAATGATGATTACATAAAATTATAAACAATTTATCTGATTATTATTTGCATTCTACCTACGTCCTACACGTATACATATTACGTTTTTGTGACTGATAGATATTTTTGTACAATAAACACACACGCGTATAACCTGTATATTTTTATGTTAAATTTAAATAAAATTATATTATATGAAAATAATAAAAATAAATTAATAAGTTAAGTTGAAAAGATCGAGTGTTTATCATTAGTTTTATTTTAATAAATAACTAATTCTTGATCATTGGTAACAACAAGATATATATTTTTATTTTTCTTTTCTTAATACATAATTTTTATGAATGTCCAATTAACGATCAAGATAGTACGATCAACCCACTTGAAATTATGTACATAATACATATATCTATATATTGTACATGTGGTCGTGTATTTTTACGTACATACATGAGCTTCATCTTTAGAAAAAACAACCAAAAAAGAAAATGTTGAAAAAGTTGATCAAGTTACGTACATACATAGTACATGACTAAGTTGAAGGTATGATCACTATTTTTTTTTTATTTGTACTACAAAGTTTAATTTTGAGAAGGATCTAAAACAGAAAAAAAAAAAGAAAAACAAAAATTTAAAAAGCACAAAATTTTCAAAGAAGATAAAATAATTAGAAAAAATGAAAAAAAAAAAATTTTTTATATTTATTTTTGTAATAGAAGATTAGAATAAATCGTCTATGTATACACAGTTTTTATTTTAGGTCAAAATGATCTTGAAAATGAATAATTTTCATATGATGATCTTGCATAAGTGTACAGATAACTTAGTATATTACTTTCTATATACTTATTTTATTTTAAAATAAAAAAAAAAAAAATAATTTTAATAGAAAATTTGTATACGTAGGTATATCTTGTATATAAAAAATATCTAATAATTATAATGGACATTATCACGTGTATAAAGACGTGACGGTTATAACTGTAATAGAGCACGTATTAAGGTTGAAGACTTTTTCTTTTCTTCTTATTTTGGTATGTATTTCTCTGTTGTTAATTTTTTTTTTTAAATATTTTTGATAGTTAAAACATGAATAGCTAAAAAAAAAGGGCTCTAACATAATTTTGAAGAAGAAGAAACTATAAAAGCTGAATATTACTTTTTTTTTTTTAATAATGAGATAGGGAAAAACTTTAAAAAGTTATCGTATAACTGTATCTGACAGGTTCTCATTAAAGCCAATTCATCAAAATATAAAAATGAATATGCTTTTTAAAGCTTCAAAATGTATACCTTTGGTAACTATGTATTTATTAGTTTTTGTTATTCTTATACAGATATAGACATTTATTTGTTATTTTACAGTTTCGATAGAAATGATAAATTTCGGTGACAGCATTGTGATCATGATAAAATATGAATGTATTGCATTGAAAGCACAAAAAATAGGGCCTGCGATAATATCAAATTATTTATCAAATTAATATCAAATATATTCGAAATTGAAAGGAAATTTTTTTATCTGTGTGATATATAAAAATGTAAGACAGATTTTCATTCCATGTGAAATAAAATTATAATCAACATCATAGCTTAAAATAAAATGCCCTTTCTTTTTTATATATTATAATATAACAGAGTTTTTTTTTAACCAATGTCTAGAGTGGTCTGATATTGAATCTGAAATCTATTTTTATCCAATGAATAAACAATTTTTTTTATTATAGATTTGAATTTAAAATGAACGTACATACAACGTATAACAGTTGCTGTACAAGAAATGTGAATATTAAAATAATGGCGCTATTTTTGCGGTATTCATTGTGTATCATCTTGACATAATCTCAATTATATATTTCACTTTTTTTTTTCTTAGTTGTATCTGTATGGCTTTTCTATCTTTCATGTAATGTAAAATTATTAAACTTCTACACTTTATTTTATTTATAATTTATTCATCTATGTATGCTTTATATTAAAATAAAATGAAAAAGTTACAAAAGACCAGGGGTTCTAAAGTCTTTGCATGTGAGCACCATGTTCCTCTTGCACCCTCCTTCTGATTCAGGTGAACCTATCAAAATTTGATCGTATAACGAAACTTGTCTCCAAACGAACACAGTTCTAGAATCAACTACATCTAATAACATTTATGTTTGTCTTTATTTTATATTATGTTCCCGAGCAACAAAAGGTTAGGAATCTCTGGGATAGATAAATGCAACAGTGATATTTTATACTTATTAGATAAGAAAAAAATTAAACGTTTATTGAGGTTATTGATCAGACTATAATAATAATCTTGAATCAAAAAATTAAAAAATGAATAAAATTAAAAAAAAAATTGTGCAACAAAAATGATTAAATGTTGCAAAAAAAAAAAAATAAATAAATGAAAAGAAACATAATATAAAAATGAAATGCTAAAAGAGTTTATTATCAATACGTACACAATGGTATTTTTTGTTTGTTGGTTAGAATAGTTAAAACAAAATTACTTTTCTTGTGGTAAATGTTTCACTGATGGTAAAACATTTTGTTTACAATAAAATTATTTTGATCTCTCTTAACCAAATAATGACCTCTTGATTTGCTTATTACCTGAATTTTTCCAAAATAAAACAAAATTAAAAAAAAAATGGAAAAGAAAAATTGTGTTCTGAAAATATCTTTTTAAATAGGCAGCAATCAAAGAGAATATGAAAGGAAAGAGGATATTTTAGCCAGAAAAAATAGGACGGAATGGAGGCAACTACTAAGGAAAACTAATGCTCATAGATGGCTGTGTAAACCTGATGTTGATTGATTTCTCAACAAATAAAACGTTTTTACATAAATTATTTAGAATACAAAATTTATAAAAAAAAAAAAAAAAAAAAAAAATTCAATAAAGTAAAATATTTTTGCCTTCAACAAATTTTATAATTACATTTAAATAGGATATATTGAAAATTATGTGTAATTATAGTAATTGAATTTAATACCAAAAACTTGATAAACTTGTCTATAGTTAATCACCATCGTACACAGTTATAGGTGAACAGTAAGAGTTGTACACATATTATAAAGTTATGGTTATTATTATTTTCATACATCATACTTGATATGATGTACATTTTATAACGCTTATATTCTTACATACGCACATTATAAGGTCGTCATATATATAAACATACATATTTGATACGTTAATTTGCAAAGAAATATTGACAGAAAAGAGATTCAACAAAAATATAATTTAAAAAAAAGAAAAAAAAAAAACAAATTAAATTTAAAATTGAATAAAAATCAAACTGGTTATATTAAAAAGTTATGCGTTAAATTTATTTATTTTTATTTTTTTTAATATTTTCATTAGTTGTTAAGATCAAGGTAATTTTATATATTTTTAGTAGAGGTAATATTGTGCGTATCACGAGTTTATTTAAATGTTTTATTTTGTTACATACAAAATATTTTATTATTTTATTTATATAATTTATTTTATATAATCAAAATGTTCAATATGTTAAGCAGCATGCAATACCGTATCTGTATGCATGCATAATAAAATTTTAAAATTTGATTATATCTCAGTTGTATGTATGTTTCTTATCAATTGTGTTGAATTGCATCATTATATAAACTAGCTGCGTATTATTGATATTTGTTACTACATTTTCCACATATTTTCTATGTTTTTGTTTTTTAAGAAAATAGTAAAAAAAATTTTTATGAAATTTAGATATTTTGCTCTTGATAATGTTATGCATTTTTATTACATGCCGGAAATGTATTATACATATGTATACGATTAAGTCAGCTTATTTGTATGTGTGTATGCACTTTAAATATTTTTTCGCTTAATTTATGGAAAGCTATAACTTTTATGTTATGACTCGAACATAAACAAAATTGGAATAGGACGTTTAGAAATAAAAAATAATTTATAAAAAAAAAAAACTATTCAACCCTAACATGCATGGATTTATTTGCATGTAGAAAAATACTTCTTTATTCAAGTATTACTTTATAGAGTTAGTAAAACGTACCCAACAAAATTATTAATTTTTCATGTTACGCTGTACTTTTGTACAACTCATTATAGGAAAATTGTAAAAAAATCAAAAAATTTCTAACATGATATTTTTAACATTTTTTTTTTTTTTTTTTTTGTTTGTTAATTATGATAAAAATAATGTCATGCCCAGTACGTATGAATGTCATTAAATATGCTGAGAAGATGTATCTGTAGAACAACTTTACAGTTCAAAATTGATGGTGAATATGAATTCATTCAGTAATATTTTTTATTTTGAGAATGTTGTAAATTTTTTATTCTTTAAAATTTTGTTATATCATTTCTATACTTAGCATGTGATAATTTTTATTTTTTCTATTTTACTTTTTGTATGTATATAAAAGAAAAATCATATTTGCACTGTTTTTTAATTTTCGAGCTTTTCATGTACATTCATATAAATGTATACGTATGATTTGTATAAGAAAATTTAGCACAAAACAGAAAAAAAAATTATCACGATTCAAGTGAACACACTGTATACAGGTAACCATCGTATTAAATAGGGATTAAATTCCAGCACTAAAGTTCATCGAAGAATTCAGTATCATCCCATTGGAGAATTCATTTAAATTGAAAGTTATGTAGAAACCTTATGATAAAGGTTTCTACATTACATAGTCATGAATCTACTATACGAGAGTTACCAGTCTACATTAATTTGTATATGTGAATGTATATTATACACAGGTTTTTCTATACCTTCATATATTTGAATTTTTATGTAACCTATCATGTTAGCTTCTTAACATATAATTCTAAAAATTTTCTAACGTCTAGAAAATATTCTTGAAGAAAAAAAAAACAACAAAATAAAATGAAATGGGAATTTTTTTTTTCTCTTGAATGAAAAAAATAAAAAATAAAATAAAATAAATACATAAATAAATTTTATTTAAAAATTATGTAGGTATTTTTATAAATACAGAGATTTTTAACTTTTAAATTTATTTTATGTTACATGTAGAAATACAAATGTTTATATGCATGAACGAATAAACATGCTCTTATTTTAATTCATTATTTCATCTAAAGTACTTACATACGTATATCGTACGTTGTCGGAAAAATTTGTATTCCTCTATAGAGTGATTATTATTACTTGCATGTATTTCGCAAATGTTTTTTTTGTTTTTTTTTTTTTTTTGCTTGTTATTTACGAATATTATAATAACTATTTATTTTTATGCTTTTTCACAACATTGCAAAAAAAGCTATACGGGTTAAATGTATTTAAAATAGAAAATAATCTATGAAATAATTTTGTTTGTTTTTTATCAGAAAAATATTTTCGTCATTTGTAGAAAAATTATAGTAAAAAATTACTGTTTTTTTTATCGTTCATTATACATGCTACAAAATAATAAGATATTTTAATGCCACGTAAACATTTTTAATTTGTAGGTCTGTATTTGGGTATAAAACTGTTTAGAAAAATTATTAACAAATTTACTTTTTAGAAAAAAAAAAAAAAAGTTAAGTTTGCCAGATTTAAAATTGAAAATTCATGCAAGGTTTTTAAAAATATTTAATCGATTTTTTTTTGTTCTTATTTGTAAATCTGTTTAAAAATATAAAATTTATTCTTATCCATGTTGCTGTTCAGGAATCGTACATTCATAAAATAAACTTTAAAAACTGATCAAGTTTCTTTAACATTGTGATATTTTTTGTTTTGTTGTGTTTTCGTTCTTTTTATAATTTTACAACAGTTTTTTTTGTCTTGCAAATTGATATTTGACGAATGAAATAAAGATTTATATTTATTCGTATTTGTAAAGGTATATGGAGGGTATCCTATAAAATACCCACAAAAGATCAAAATTTGAATTTTATAAATTTCGATCCTTCTTACATTCTTACTCATTTAGTTTAAGAGGCTTTAGTTTGACTTTTTTTAATCTCAAACGGAGTAAAGTAGATTTTTCTAAAATTCTAAATTTTAATATTTTGAATCATTTCCTATTCCTATTTCGATTTTACTTACTTTCTTGAAAAGGTTTTAGTCGTAATTGAAAGGAGTGAAATAAATTTTTTTTCAAATAATTATTTACTATAGAAATAGTGACATTTATTCTGAGACACCGTGTATATGTGTTAAATGTGTACAAAAAAATTGTGCATGAGCACGAATATGCATTTTATGACTTTTGTATCATATACGAGTATGTATGCATGTATTTGCAATAAATTCATGTAACTATACAATACACACACTAATCCCACAAATGTATGAGTTGTATAGTGAATTCTCGTTTACATGTTGATTTGTTTTTTTCAACAAGAGAACGATTAAATCAATGTCGTGCTATTCTGATTGATAGCAAAATAAGAAAAAGCAAAAAAATAGCAAAAATTAAATGAAAAGATACACAACTGATATTTTACGATACACATATATACATATTATGCCATGAGCCCAGAGAATACGTATGTATATACATATTTTATATCTGTAAAACTAAAGATAAATAAATAAATAATTTTTTTTTTCTAGATAATATCTAGTACTATTTATGTATTTATGTAGATGATTAGATATATTCCTATAAATATTGATTTGAAACTAGTTTAAATGTCGTTTTACTGCATTTTTTAAAAATTATAGCAAATGAAAAAAAAGAAAAAAATTATATTAATTTTTCTGTTTTGCTTTAAAATGCAATAAAGATTCATTTTAATTATATTTCTCCAAGGTATAAATACAGTATTATTGATTAAAGACACAAACTGAGTTATTAAATAATTCAAAACCTCAAGATCTTTGATCTTTTCATAAATAAAACTGAGACATCTGTATTAGGACATTTGTAGGGTTACATTTTTATTTTTATTTTTGATTAAATATTTTTTTTTCTACAAAATGACCATTTTAATTATTTAAATTAAGGTCAACTATTATTTAAATATTTTTTTAAATAAAAGTGTTAGAGAAAATAACTTTGATTTTGACTCAGTTCACAATTGTAAGGCACCTTTCATTCAGGTGAGAGACTTAAATTTGAGAACTAAATCTGTTAATATACTGTGCATATGCACGTATGTACATATTTCGCATGATTTATAATACAACTAATAAAAAATATAATAAAATAAAAACAATATAAATGCAATAGTGTTAATTTTTGAATTTTAAATTGAAAATCACGATGGAAAAAAAAAAATCAAACAACATCATTTGATATAATTTCAAATGTTAAAAAATTTAAAATCATCATGATTGATTGCAGTCAGTACAATATAATTGCATTGTATAAGTAAGTTTAAAAAGCATTGATTTTATGATTATAACATTTTAAAAATCTCTGTTACGAATGGATACATACAAAGTAAAATTGTGAATATTTCTACAAATGTAAACGTATAACAAATTGAAATTATATACATGTATGCATAGGTATGTTCATTGTTGCAATCTCAAAAAAAAAAAAAAAATAAAATAAAAAAATACAAAATCACGAATCAAAATAATAATACGAAAATCATGATTGAATTGAATGTCAACGATTTTCATTTTCTCTTTATTTTCCTTTTTTTCAATGAATACACAATCCCTTATTTTTTTTTTTAGTTGTATTTTTTGTTTCTTATTGTTTGAAAATTATAAAACAAAATACAAAAAAAAAACAAAAACCTTGTAACAATATGTATCATTAATTATCATCATTATCATTACCTTTGTTTAGATATCAAATTATTCACAATTTGAAAAAAAACATGTAATTTGTATAGAATGTGGAAATTCAATATTTTAGCCCACATTTCGGTTTATTTTGAATCATCCTTCAGTTTCTATAAAATCCCTGATTGATGAAAATCTTTATTATGTCTCTTTTTTAATAAGTTGATTAATTTATTTGGTAGATTGTAACAAAATCTAATCTCATAAGGACACTCCAGGGTAATAAGGGATAAATCAGATATTGTAACCAAAAGTATTAAGTCTTTAAAATGAAGTTTGAAAAATAATAATTTCGTGTTCAAAATGAATTTAAACTGGTAGAAATATTTTGTGTTGTTACACCGTTTACAAGGTCTTTACTTCATTTTTAAGGTATACTACACAAAAATCTAGATATAGACACAGATGTTGTAGTAGATTAGAAAAAAACCAGAATTAAAATTAAAATTTATTTCATATCATTACAAATATTAAATTTTATAAGAGATTTTTTTTATTTTTTATTTTGCTTGTTTTTCCTCATTACCCATAATAAAAGAACTTTGAAAGCAAGGTTAAAGTTTGAAATCATCAGGCTCCTTTTTTTTAATTGTAATTCCATTATTTTTCACCTTTGTTGTGTTCTTCAAAATATAGTTTACTTATAACAATTAAAAGAAATAAACAAAGAAAAAACAAAAAGACCAAAAAAAATTGATGTAAATTTTTGCTGATACATTGCAATGTAATAATTTTTTTTTTTAATTTCAGTTAATATTAAACGCTTAAATTTACATTAAGAAAAATAAAATTAAAGGAAAAAAAAATTAAAATGAAACCTTCAAATTGTTAAAGAGAACTATATTTATTTTTAATGTGTAATAAATGTGAATAATGAATGTGGTATGCTATATGTTATAACGTATCTGAAATCTATTTGAAGTTAACCTTGAAATACTCGTATTGTTATGAGTATATAAATCATCACGATTTTATCATTTCGATAATAGACATCGTTTTTGCTAATAACTCAAATTCTTATGATGATGAATACATAAATATTCGAATAAATAAAAATAATATACAGGCATTATACAAGTGGAACAGTGTTTTGTTTAATGATGAATGTAATAATGATGAAAATTTGCTGGTAACACTGTATTTTTGCTATTCAAACAACACGTGTATATTTTCTAAGGGTGTTCAATTTTACCATGTTCAAGGAGAGTTACCTGTATATTACGCTACACCCTAAATGATTCAAGTTTGATTGAATATTTGGAATGTACCTATATAACTTAAAAAAAATATATCTCAATAGTTCATTTCCTTTTATGTGAAATTAAACAAACAAAGCAAAGTACCGAAAATGTTAAAAATATCTACAATCGTATAAAAATTATGATTTGTTTTTTTTTATTAATATTTTTATAAACATGTTAGATTACATAATAATTCACAGGTATACAGATGCAAATATAATAGCAAATAAATATTTATACTAATACGATGCTAATACTATCCATCTATCTATACAAGTAGGTAACTCAGTGATACATCAATCACATCCGGCAATTGAATGTCATTTCGGTTTTCTTAAAGTTTTCAAACAATTGAGAACTTTATAAAATTAAAAAACTCGATTTTGTAATATCTTCTATTTTGTATTTGCAATGTTGTGTTTTTCATTTTCAAAAAAATGTTTTTTTTAAAGATCAAAAGTTATCTGCTTAGAATCATAAAAGATTCATCATTCGACATGAAAGAAAAAAAAAAAAAAAGAAATAAATAAATAAAAAATGAACTGATGAAATCCGATATTTTGTTATGCAAATTTTTGGAAGTAAATTATGTACTAGTCTAGAAAACTTGATACGTGTATTTGTAATTTTCTCATGATGCCCACAATTAAGTGCACTCTTGATAAAGCATTTTTCAAAGGTTTTTCTTCAATATCTTACACTTTTTAGAGTACATGACTTAAAGTGATTTAAAAATCGTATCTTTAAAAATAGCAAAATAATTAATGAATAAATTATTATATATGTATGTGTTGCATGCAGTACGGTGTGTTCACATGCGGTACAAATTAAAATCAAAAATAAAATTAGATCAGTACACGATCGAGGAGAGTAAAAAATGAAAAAAAAACGTATGGTAACGTATGATACATAAATTTGAAGGTTTATTTTTTCTACATAAAACTTTTTCAAGTATATACAAATCGGAAAGATATTAGAATGATTGAAGATAATTACTATCGCGGCATGTCATTAATGATAGTTGATAGTTACAAAATGCATAGGTACATATGTACATTCCATAACATACATGTGAAAAAAAATTTGTAATGTAATAAAAAATCGTAAATGTAATTTAATTCGTAGAAAAAAAAAAAAAAAACAAAAAAATTGTTTTCTTGAATGTAAAAGGTGTGCCATGTTTCGTGCTTTTACAAAAAAAGAAACAAACCCTAGGGGCTCTGACTGACGCTCTCTCTTGAAAAACAGTCCAAAGTTAATTTATTTTCAATTTTTTCTACAATTACTTAAATTAATTCATGTCGAACACTTTTCATCTATATGCACGTATTTGTATATAAAAAAATTTATTTATTAAATCAATTTTAGTACTTAGTACTAAAAAATAAATAAAAAATTATTTTACGGAAATAAGAAAAAAACAAAATAGATTATAAAACATTTTGAACATTTTGAAACATTTTGACCCACCCACGTATCTAAATCTGATACTTTAAAAAGCAAAACACAAAAATTACGCGTATTCGTAAATATTTCACAAAATGCATTCAAAAGAAAGAAGAAAAAATTTTGTTAACAATAAGTAAATTTGTGAATGGATTTTATGAGTGTATGAATCTGTAAAATTAACGAAATAAAAATATATACAGGTTATTCAAGTGCAATAGTGTGAATAAATGGCAAAAAATTGAAAAAAAATAAATAAAATAAAATAAAAGTTATTTGGATTGAGACCGACTTTATGACTTTATGTGTAACTTTAGCAAGCATGTGTTTCCAATGATTCTGTGTTATCAGTACAGTGAATATGGATAAAGTAGAAGACGATGACCTGATGTAAATTTTGTGAATGAAATATTGAGAATATCTTTACACGTAAGTCGATACTGATTATAGTATCAATACGTAAACAAATTATTTTTGTATTTTATATTTCTAATTATTAAGTTTTAAAAGAACATTACTGTAAAATTTCAAAAATAATTGTTGCATGTAATTTTAAAGGGAGTAAAATGATAGCAGATATCTGTAAGAATCCTATTAAAAATACCACATGTTGAGTTTTTATTTGAATGATAATTTATTCCGCACAGTTTTAACATAGTTAATGTATTGGAAATTTGAGATAGCTTGAGTTATTGGAAAGATCCTATAAATATGATAAAAACGTATGCATAATTATATTTCTACCACAGTGTCAAATTACATTTGAAATTTTTGAAAATTTACATACATACAATTTTTAATTACTATACTGAAAATGAATAAAAAATAAATGTAATCGAATTTAAACATTTTTAAAATAAGAAATTACTTCTTATGTTAAGAAGAAATTTTTTAGTTTAAAAATTTTGAAATTTATTTTATATAATAGGGTCATAATTTAAATATTCAGAAGGTTCAAAAAGGAATAATATTCCATTATAAGAACAGTACCGATTGATTCTTGAAGTCTGTTAAAAGATTGAGATATTCAACAAAAATTTTTTATTTGGAAATTATTTAAGTTCAAAAGGTATACAAATTATTTGTTCTCAATTTAAAGAACATAATGTCATTGGCCTTTTAGTCTTAACTTTTTTTTTAGAAAAAAAAAAAAAAGCAAAAAATTATTTTATTTTTATTTTTCTTGCGTAGTCATTCTTTTGATTCTTTTGTATGCTGCCTTTGAGCTATTAGAAGAATGGGTATGTACGGATGGGTAAATGCATGTTTATATGAAACTGTACCTATACCTTATGATTTATATGGTTTCGTGTTGTACATATCAGTACATGTCTGATACCGATGGCATCATCATCATCATCATCAACATCTAGTCAGCCACAGTTTCAACATAATAACATACAAACATACAAATATTGTTAAATCTTGGAATTCAATCTCTTCAATATATGCAGCCATGTAGATGGTGTACATGTATATACATATGTATATATGTATTTATAGTTTTCATAGACAGTATGTAACTATACAGTAACTCTATTTTATACCTTTACACTGATAAAAAAAAAGTCAAAGCCTCTGGTCATCAAAAAAATGATGATGTTTTCAAAAAACCAAAAAAAAAAATGTTTTTATG
Source organism: Anthrax anthrax (assembly GCA_963971155.1). NCBI lineage: Eukaryota > Metazoa > Arthropoda > Insecta > Diptera > Bombyliidae > Anthrax > Anthrax anthrax. The sequence continues at coordinate 30,247,930 of OZ020119.1, forward strand.
GAATTTCATTTGGATAACAACAACAACAACAAAAAACGAAGAATAAATCCATCAAATCAGACAAAAATTTTTTCTTAATTTTTTTTTTCTTTAACTTTTGATGTATCTATGCATCTATCTATCTATCTAAAAATTTTATAAAAGATACAGGTTATTATTACCGAAAAAAAAATAGATTTTGGAAAGTCATTTACAGAATATTTCTGTATATGATCGTTAAAATGAGAGAAAAAAATTGTACAAATTCGATGTACCCATAATAGCACCTTGCATGTTATTGGCTGTTATAAAGGTGAGGATATTAAAAATAACATAAAAAATTTCTTAATTTTAGTTTTATTGTGTTTCGTTTTTTTTTTTTTTTTACTTTAAAAAAAATTATCAAAATTTCTTTTACTTTACTGTTCTTATACGTAGCTACCAAAATTTTTCCATTTATTATTGTAGATAATTTTTATTTGAATTTAATTTTTTATACTGATGAAAATGAATAAACAAAGAATTCCGAATAATAATAATAGGATACAGCCAAAAAATTAATACAGGAAAAGGGGAATTAAAAGAAACACGATACTAAATTAAGAAAATTATTCAGCATTGCTTGTTTGGAGAAATGTTAAGAAATTTGACGAAAACCCAATTAAAATTGACTGAAATTTGATGAAAATGTAAAAGAAAATTTAAAATACAAATTATTTTCTTACTTACCGTAAATGTAAGAATGATCACCTTCCCAGAAAGAAAATACCTCATTTCCATTTGATTTCTTCTTTTCAAGTTCATTCAACTTTTATTTTTAATTCAAATTGTTTTAATTCATTTTCAAAAAAAAAAAAAAAAATTAAAAAAAAAAATCGTCAAATTGTTCACGAACATTTTTATTTGCATTTAAACGAAAATTAGCAAAATCCAATCATAACACGTGATTTTTGAACAAAGAACCGAGCAAAGCAAAAAAAAAAATAGCATTTAAATACCGAAATTGATAAATTCATGTAATAAAACTGAATTTTCAAAAATTTCTTTTTTTTTTTTTTTTGTTATGTTGTATCATGCACATTTGTTTTATTTATTTATTTTTGATGATATGTGATACGTCCAAAGTTCAGATATTTGTGTTATATATTTTATATAAAAAATTTCCACAAAAATATATACATACAAAAGCAAAAACCGAGAAAAAAAAAAATGAAAATCGATAATTATTTAAATGTTACAAAAAAACGTTTTATTTAAATCTTTCAATATGGTTAATAAAAAAAAGACATTTTCTATGGTTCTAAAAAATCTTCTGAATAATATCATTAGAAATTAGTTAATTTAATTTTTTGTTTAATTTTTATTCTTTTTTTTTTTCTACTATTTTTAATGCTCATTTTTTATTTTATTTTAAGGTTATTTATTTTTTATGGTTTTTTTTATTTTTAAGGTTAAAATTATAACCATCATATAAGTCCTTATTTTTTGATGTGATCAAGAAATTTTTTAAGTTATAAAAAATTCGTGTTCACGAGATGAGTATTGTTATTATGTCACATTTTGTAATAAAATGATGGCTGTATGCTTGTCCTGTGTATTGAGTACAGCACTGTTTTATATTATGATCACTTGTATGAAAATAATAAAAAAAAAAAATAATCTTCAGGATATCGCACAGGATATTTTTAAATTTATTAATTAAATTGTTATTTTTATCAGAATTTTAGTTTAATTTCTTCTTTACTTTTTTGTTATTAAATTTGTAGTTTATTTTAATTTTATTTCTATTAAATACTTCAGTTTTAAATATTTTTCTTTAAAAGTTTATCATCGGAAAGAGCTTAGAAAAATATTCTATTTGCTTTATTTTATTTTTTTTTAAAGAAAACCGCCTGATTCTTAAAAAAGCTAACACTTAACTGAATTGAATGTAACTAACCGCAGAATAGTTAACCTGGAAACAACTTCGAATGTACAACAATCAAATGGTGTGTATGAGTGTGTGTGTGTGTGCTGCTGCTGTATAACATATTTTAAAAGCCGAAAACCATAATATACAAGAGTGTTATGTTGTGTATACCTTTTTGATATTACCTGTTGTACAATAATATATCTGACTGAATCCAATATGCTGTTGTTGATGATGATGATGATGATGATGATGATGTAGAAATGTTATGTTGTGTTGTATACATGTAAATATACGTACGTTTGTTCAAAAGTTCAATCAGATCGTATTTTACTTTCTTTTTATTTTTTATTTTATTTTAGTTTTATTTTTATATTTTTTTTTTTTTTGTCTTTTTTTATTTTTAATGTTATTATTTTCAATACAATTTTTTTTTTTTAAATTTAAATTTACTTATTTTATTTTTCGTAAAATTTTTTCAACTTCACCACACTGTATATTTTTTTTTAGTATATTTTTATAAAGTAACAAACTGAAAGTTTTTCATATGTATTTGTGTAACTCAGGTGTATATATGTATATACATTTGTAGATGATATGATGTAAAAATAATGCACACATAAGTATTATATATTGACACATTATTACGCATACAGGTATTGGAAACTTCTTTACAATTGTTGATGACGATAATGATTGTTGAGAAATAAAAAAGGAAAATTAAAAAAAAAAAAAAAAACGTTAAATTCAGGTTTATATCATATGGTTTTATACACGAACATGATCTATAAATATATATGAAGGGTACACACATGTAGTATAATATATTGTATATATAGTAAAGGTGAATGAGAGAACCCGTATATATGTATGTATAGATGTTTGTAAATACTTCAAAATCAAGAAAAATTTTACAACATATTTTACACAATATTTTTATTCTTATTTATTGACTTCCTTCTGTTCCTTTTTTTAACTGATCAAAAATGCACACAAGGATTAAATAAAAAATATTTAACAAAAAAATAGTATTATATTATTAGAACGATCTGTTATTTTTCGTTTGTTGTCTAAATGTCCAAAATTAAAGATACTTTTTGTATTTATATTTGACCAAAAAAAAAAAAAAAAAATTATTTTGTTAGATGAAAATGCGTTAATGTACTTTTTGAAGCGTGTGTGTACTTTATAAGACAAAACTGTTTTTAACTTTGATTACAAGAATGTTAAGGCTTTTAATAGTTAAATCCCCACCACAAAAAAAAGTTTTTTTTTTTTTTCCAACAAAAATTTTCAAATGTTCATTTTAATGCAACTAATGTACCTATAAGTATAGGTACCTACTATGAAAACTAAGAAAAAAAAAGTAATTTTTTTTGGAGAAAATCTAATAAAAAGTAATGCACATTTTTAACAAATTAAATGCCATACATTTGTTGTATTTTTTTTTTTTTTTTTTGTAATTCTCAAATACACATGTAATCGTTTTGATTTGTGTAATGTACCTTAGACCAATGTTGTTTCGAATTGTAATTGCATGTGTATTTGTGTTTAGATACACCTTTGATTTTCCTTTAGACCTTTAATGACATTTCGATATTTTTGTTTTTATTTTTATTTTTTTTAAAAACAAAATAGTGAAATATTAATACATCTCAACTGAGCTTAGTACCTTTGTACATACATACTTAAGTATGTAGATAGAATTTATATTATTTCTACTTTGATTAATAAATAAATAATAAAATAAAATATGAATGGTAAATGTACATACAAATGTATCTGTGTACGAAACGTACGTAAGCCATATAAAAAAGGGTAAACATATTTCAATACATTCAACATTCTCAATTGTATATTTTAAATATGTTTTACTATATAAACACATCAGCTGTATCTTTTAATGTTGTAGCTTTATGTTTATTTGAGTATACATATGTATATGCAGTACAGTAGCAGAAACACACCTGATGAAAATAATCAAGGTAGTATTGAACTTGCACAGGTTTTCTTTATATTATTTTTGTCATCGACTTTAGTTAATTTTTTGTTTTTGTTTAATGTACATACTTTAAAGTTCATGCGCAAGTAAAATGTTATAATTTGTTATTAATTTTTCTTTCTTACTTGAATATAGATTGTTTTACCCCTCCCACCAGAAACTTTTTATTATCATTTATTTTTTATTTTTTTAAATTTGTTTTGTTTTTTTCCACTTTAATTTTAACTTGTTTTTCTTTTGAAAGTCAAATTCAGTAGGTCGTATTAATTTTTTTACGAGTTTACGTGCATGGACCAATTAAAAGAAAAAAAAATTTTTTTTTTTTTTTGAATTGTATGGATACGTTTACAATTTAACCTGAAATCATGAACAACTTTATTTAAAGTACGAAAAATTGAATACATATACAACTTGTAGTAAATGAAGCAAAAAAGGTTAAAATGTTCTTGGTTTGAAAATGACCAGATTTTAGAATGGCAAATTAAAAAAAAAAAAAAAAATTAACAAATAATAAAATTGAAATAAATACAATTTTAGGTGATAATTTTAAACACGCACAGCATAAACCATGTACAAGGAGTCTTATTTTAAGGACAACCTGAATAAGTCAATCACGATTGACCAAAAATTAAATTCACAAAAATAAATATAATCTGGATTCTGAATTTTGTTAGATTTTTTTTTTTCGGATTTCAGTCTCTAATTTTTTACTTCTTTTCTTCTTCTTTTTCTATGGTTTTAAAAATCCTAAAAAGGACCTTTATCTCTTCACCTTAACTGGTCTCTGCTCAGTTCTTAGCGCCTTGATGTTTTATACAAATTTCAAAATAAACGGCTCAATAAATTAATTTCAAAATGCATTATTAAATCATACGTGTGGATATTACGATTTCATTCATATTTTCTTCTCGTATCAATCATACTATAAACAAGGAAAATTTATTTTTAAAATTATTCTTTATTTGCATTTTAATTTTTACGTAATTGAAAATAACAAAATTAATAGGAGTAAATATTTTTTTTAGAAAGGTGATTACTTTGATCATCTATAAATTTATTTTAATAGTTGCAATCTGCGAAGACTATTGAACGATCTCATACATCCAATGTGTGCCTACATATTCACAAGAAAAGATGATCAAAATGAAAATGCATTTGAATATGGAAATCTTGGTCGTTAAATTGAAAAAAAAAATAAAAATAAAAATAAAAAAACAAAAAAAAAACCTAAACTAGTTTAACTTTCATTCATTCAATATTTTCTTGTAATTCTTACATATTATGTATCTACTATCTAGGCTTTATATGATGTTAATGTTTAAATTTAATTTAATCCTACTAATGTGTGTGTACACATATGTGAAAATATATTCTGTAATTTAAATTAATTTTTATTGAATTTTAATTTGATTTTATGTTGATGATTGTGAAGGCTATTAAAATCATTCAATTATTATTAGATATCTTCAATGTGTTTAAGCATTGATGTAAAAGTATATGCAAATATCTGCATTGTATATCTTGTAAACACACAGAAACATGATAAATATATCTGAAAAAAATACATGATCTGAATTTGCTACTATTTGCTTTTAATGATGATAAATTTATGTAAATATTTATATAACACGCGATTTAATTAAATTTTGATATTTGACGTGAAAATCAGGTTTATTATTTGAAATTGAAAGTGATCGCATAGGTGATAACATTTTCTTTTCATTTTGTATGAATATTAATTGAAAATTGATTTTTTCTTTATTACTTAAAAATTTTCTTTTGGGCTTTGAAAATAAAAAAAATAAATTATTGAATTTAATTTTTAATTAAATTTTATTTCAAATTCGTCTAGTGATTAAGTCAAGTACTCATTATTTAATCTTATGACCTATCAAAATTGTTTATATGTATCTTTATTAAGGGTCAAAAGTATCTTGAAGACAGGATAAAAAGGAAATAAAATTTTATTTCCGTAAATCATCGTACGGTGCACTTCATTATTCCTTGATCGACATTTTGACTCGATGTTTAAGATTCAGGGTAATGTACTGTTGTTTAACCAGAGGAATTTTATTCTGGTTTTTGATTTTAATATTAAGAAATATATTTAAAAAAAAAATAAAATGAATATAGAATTTTTCTTCTTTTGTTTCAGTTGTTGCATTACACAAATACCGGTTATAATTCAAAGAAAATACAAAGTCTTGTTAAAATATAACAGTCAAATTTTATTTTTGTTTTTTACTTTGATGGTCAAAGGTGAAAAACCAAAACAATTTCAACTCGACTTGTTTAAAAAGATATTCTGTTTTATTTTTATGTAGATACAAAGTTTTTTTTTTTTTTCGTTTTAAATTATTTTCATGGGAAAATAAAAATATGAAAAATTTCTATATTAAAAGTTACAAGAGTATATAGAATAAATGGAAATAATTTCGAAAGCTTTAAAGGTACAAACATACCCACATGTATGTACACATGTACATATATAAAGTACTTTAATGTGCATAAACCTAAAGTGCTTTTTGTCTTCCATATGTACAGGAAAATTTATTATTTTTTACCTTTTTTATATTTATAGTCACACAGAATCAACTTTAAAAAGGTTTTACGTTCAACTTTTTTACCTAATTTATTTTCAATTAAAGTTCACCGCTAATTTTTTCTTTAAACAAAAAAAAAAAAAAAAAATTCTAGAAAAAAGGGCTTACAAGAAATAAAGTATAAATTTTGAAAATATTCACATTTTCGAATACAGTGTATTCATGAAATTATTCATTTTGTTTCTTTACAAATTTGTACTAATTTTTATGAAATATTGACTCCAAATACAGATATATTTTACACTTTGTAGTTTAGAGGGTGTCAAAAATTATATTTCCTTAAAGCCCAGGACTCTCGCCAATGAAAAATCATTGTAGATCCCTCTTCTTTTTGGATTCAATTTTTTCCGAGTAAATTGATAATTTTCAATGATGTGAAGTAGATATGTAGATACAATTGACAAAATTTGAGGTCTTTTAAACTAGGAAAATTTGATTAAAATTTAACAGGAATTAGTGGATTTATTGAAATCGAAATTTTAGAAGTTCTACTTCTTAAACAAAACTGCTGTTCAATCTAGCACACCCTGTCCATAAGTACTTGTTATTTTTACTGTACATTTTATTACAAACATATTTTATCTATGATGAAAACAAAAAAAAACAAAAAAACCTGAACAAGTGAAAACGATGATTTATGTGAAACATTTAATATTCTAAAGACATAACTGCTTGTAAAATTATAGATGAGATTTTCAGTTTAGAAATTTCGATTATCTTATATGTAAGTTATATGTATGTACATGTAATGCATTTTGTTGATTCGAATGTGCCTATATAGCGATAGTACAGGTACACAAATGTAACGTACGGTTTTTATGTGATATGCATAGAATGAAATTATACAGATATTCTAAACTTTATTCGAGAGTAGAAGAATAAAATGCAAAAATTTCAGGTGCATTTTAAAAGTGATGTAATCACAATAAAAAAGTTATATATGTTAGGTATATGAAATCTATCTACCACAAGATGTAAAAAAAATTTATTACAAGCAAATTGTAATGTTTTCCTATAAAACGTTTTTCAAACATATATAACATATTTTTCCTTTTTTTCGGACACGTAATATCCATGATGTATAAAATTCATATTGTATAAAATTTCCGGTTTAAATGTTAAATTATGTATTTAATTCAAAACGCATAATCCTTGTTAGGAAACAAAAAAATTGTATGCTCTGGATTCATGATTATTATCACATATGTATGTACGTACCTGATAGTAATATATTTGATTTTATGTTATGAATTTCAAAAATGCTATACTTACCATATTCCTTTTACTTACATAATGCATACAACAACCTTGAATTATATTCGGTTGGCATTTTTGATTACATCCTTGAATAAAATATTAAATTAAGTTAGATTAGATATTTTTGTATGAACATAAGTGTATGCGAATATAAAACTTATCTGTGTGTTTGTAATCGCTTTATAACATATACACACGTATAAGTAATAAAATAAATTCATTTCTTGCACACAAATGCATAAATGTGTATGTTTAGTGTTTGTTTTTTTTTTTTTTATTAATAAAAAAATATGCAATAACGGTTAAATGAATGATAGTTAAAATTTTTTTATCATTTTCATAATATTAACTGAATTTTTATACGGTTGTAAAATCATTTGCTATTATAAGTAAATATATTATGTTTACGATTCCCATTTAAATGTTACATTACCTATATATGTATGTACATTCAGATATCATAGAGTGTACCATAATGCACTTATGCACACGCTATCTATTCATAAAGCGCATGATTGTAAATTTATATCTACACAATATATTGTGATTATAATATTAATATTAATATTATCAGAAGCAGTGAAATATTGAAAATATCAGTTATATTTTTCTACTATGTATGATAACACATACATTTGATAGACGCATACATTTATTTTTATTACGTTACAAGAATTAAACAAAAGATACAATGATCATGATGAATACAATATAATGATAATAACAATAATAATAATAATGACAATTATTATGACGATGATGATGATGATGATGATGATCAATATCATGATCATTATTCATATATGTATGTACCTATACCTATATACTGTATGAGATACTAGTGTTTTTTTTTTTACTACCAAAGTAATATTATTAATATGTTATAAAAAAAAATTGTTTTAATATTATTAAAGTACAATAATAAAAACATGTATCGGAACTTTCCATATGATCAATGATGATGATCATTCTAGCGTATATGAAATATGTATTTAAACGTGCATTATACGAATGATTTTCTATAAAAAAAAAAAAGTTACAATGCAATTAGCTAACAAAGTTATCATAAATTTTAACTGTGTATTTTGTATGTATATCGATCGTACTATACAGCAATCGATATTTCATACATACGATTTTATTAAAATGATGATCGCATAAATACTTACTTATATATATACAAATTTTCAATACAAATCTTTAATTCAAAGTCAATATCTTTTACTGTAAAAAATTTATTTTTATATTTACATTTCATATGGGTACACCTATGTATGTGCATAGCATACATATACACAAAATCACCGCTATAAAATATTTGTGTGTTGATCATTAACAATTTATATTTATTTATTATTTATTAATCTTCTATATTATACGATTTGTAATTATATGTACAAATTGGAATTACAAATGCAATTTAGCGCTGACCAAGGTGTATCATATATACTATAGAATATACACAAAGAGATTGATGACATTTTATTCTATGAAATCAGAACTCTTTGAAAAAAAAAAAAAAAATGAAATATTTTCTATTTACATCTATATTCACGTGCATACCACTTTTGATGATACACATATTTTTCAAAGTACCTACATTATAATAAATATATATATGCATTATATTTGCACACATCATCATCATTGTATAAATAAACAAAAAATTAAAAAAAAAAATGGTATGAATATATTGGGATTGGGTACCTAATATGTGAACCAAAAGTAAATCTTAATCTCAGCAAACATTTATGTATAAACGTGTCGAATATTTATTGTAAAAAATAAAAACAAAGAAAAAATTTTTATTAGGGTGACCAGAATGTCTCTTTTAAAGAGTACATGTCCTCTTTTTTAGTCGGGATCTTTTTTACTCTTTTCTTCCTTAAATGTCCTCTTTTGTCCTCTATTTTTTAGTAACAATATTATTTATTATAGTTTTCTTCAACGGTTTTTTAATATCTTGTACAACATTTATCAGCTGAATTCTCATACCATGTTTCTCATCTGCTAAACGTCATTAAAGTATTTTTTCTTTGCTTTTACCAAAATGTCATGAAAAATGTATCTAATCAAATCTAATATTCAGAAACTTACAGAGTAATCTTTTACAGTAAGCATGAAGCTTATTGTCAAAATTCAAAATAATTCGTAATTTTGTGAAAATTTAAATGTAGATTTAGCTTATTTAGTTAAATTTTAAATTTGGCTTATTTAGATTTTGAAATACTGTCAAAAGTCAATTAATAGATCGATTATCAACGGTTTTAATTGAGAGCGATTAAAAATATCGTCGTATAGTGTCTAAACTGGTAAAGTTGAACAAGTATTCGATCTCTAAAATTTCTGTCTTCTACAATACAACCTAAATTATAGATAATTATAAATTAAGGACGAAAATTCCAAAAAAAAAGTTCGTTGTTTCAGATGAATTTCTTGCTCAATACAAATTTTTTTCAAAAGTCAAAGCTCGAAATATGAATCAATTTGCACTGTTTGCATGGCTGTTGTTTCAGTGGGAAATAAAGCCCGTTTTTATTTAAAACAGCACTTAGAATTAGCAAAACACAAAAACACAATACGGTTTGCAGAATCAACAATGAATATCGAAAATTATTTTACCGAAAATTTTTTCAAATTTGTATTGATTTTACATCAAATATATTCATTATTGCTTTTTTCTTGAACATTGCATAGTCCTCTTTTTGTCCTCTTTTTCTATTTTAAAATGTCCTCTTTTTCTCAGTAGCAGTTCTGGTCACCCTATTTTTATGTATATGTGCAGGTATATGTATATGCAGATATTTTAATACATACATACATATATTGTCTTTATTCCATTACTAATGCAATATATTATGCATTTTAGATGCATGTATTTTAAAACATATATTTTTGTGTAAATGTGTATTATAATGTTGAAATTGTAGATTTTTCTCACCTGGCGTCAAACACCTGCAATACCGTGTAATTTTTTTGCTGTTATGCTCAAAGAAACAATTGGAATTTCATCATTATAATACAAATAAAATAAAAACAAAAATTAATAAAAAAAAATAGTCAACAAAATGTGATCTTTAAATAGAAAATGAATAAAAAATAAAAAAAAAATAAATAAATTTGAAAATTTGTAGATACATGTAATGCACACATAAATGATCGTTTATGTATGTAATGTAATGCTTGAAATATAAACAATTTTGATCTTTACCGATTGTTTAATTTTTTTTTTTATTTAAAAGGATTTAAATATACAGACATATTTATAAATAGGATAGGATAAATTTGTTGTTCAATGATCCGTTGACAAAGTAATCATCGTAATAGTACGATTTGTTTTCTTGTATATCTTGTATTTTTATGTATATATACACAAGTGTGATTACAATTATTTTACTATATTTTCAAGGAATGTTTTTGATCTTGATTGTTGATCTTCAAATTTCATATTGTGTAGGTTTTTTTTTATTTTATTTTATTCTTTTGACTTTTTAATTTTAAAGTGTATCATATATTTGATAGAATATATATAAACATTTTGTCCATAATAAGATATTGTTGATCTCAAAAGGAAAACACATATTATTATTATAGATATTATTGATCTTGCTTGCCACAAACTGTACTGTGTTATTTACATGATCATATTAAAGGTATATAAACACGATGGAAAATAAAAATAATATATTACATGCATACATACATAATGCACTGCATAAAACAGGTGATGAAAATCAGGAAGTAGTGATTTTATCATTATATTATGATCATCATTATAATAGTCATGATGATGATCATCATCAGATGATTCACTTTGATTATGCATTTTTTCTTTATTTAAAAAAAAAAAAAAATTTTTTTTTTGCTTTCTAGTTCGTTGATGTTTTTTAAGCATTAATTCATAATTCACCGTAGTGTGACGATACGATGACGATGACAGTGATGATGATGATGATGATAATGATGATCACCTCGAAGATTTTGTTGTTTTCTTATTTGCTTTCTTCTAAATTAAGAGTTCTTTAACATTTTAATATTTCTTTTTTTTTCAAAAATGATAGGAAGAAAAAAAAAATATGTACCCTTCCTTTATATAAATAAAAATTACAATATTATCTATGAAATAATACATGTGTAAAGTATGAGTTTTGAAAAAAGCAAGTAAAAGAAAAACATAAAAATAAAAGAGAAATGTAGACAAAAAAAAAAAAAAACATTACGAAACGGTCATCGGAGCAGAAAATAAATGATTTTTATACAAAAAAAAAAAAATGGTAGTTACAATTGAACAACAGGTACATTTTTACAGTATTCATAAACGCGGCCATATGGTATATACGTATATAATAATAATAATTCACGTATGTACATACAAGTGTTCAAATGTGTGTTATATTGGGTGTCTTGGAAAAAATGTTGCAAAATTCATCACCGTTTTAGCAACAAATCTTCCTGGATCGCTCCCAAAAGCTACCATTTCGAGATACTGCATAGACTAAATGTTTTATAGATAAATGAAATACTTAACACCATGTAGTTGGCTTGGAATTATCTTTTAAATGGTCTTTATACACCCGAATTGTAATTTAGACCAAAGGCTTACGCCTTTTTAACGACCTCAATTCAATTGAAATCAGATAAAAAATTTGTAATTTCAAAAATTATGATTTTTTTTCGAAAATCATAGTTTTTCATGTGCTAACTTGACTTGCTAAGAAACTCCATTACTTTCCCATTACAGAAACTCCATTACAATAATATTTTATATAAATGTAGTATAGCATTTATACTGGAATACCCTTTGTAATAATTTATTTAAAAAAAATTAAAATAGTAAAGTTATGGTATTAGGGCTACAATATGAATATTATTATCTATAGCAATGGAAAATAATAATAATAAAAAAAAAAGAATACACACAAGAAAAAGAAAATTAAAAAATAACAAAAAAAATCATTAAAAGAAAATTAAAAAAGAAAAAAGGTAACGCACTATAGGTATAATAATCAAAATAAAGTACATATTCGTATGTTTAATAATAAAATAATATAATAATAATAATTTTCTTAGAAATTTATGCTACACATACATACATATATATGAAAATAGATATAGATAGTTACAGTACTGACTAAAAATCAACTGAACCATGATCAATGGTTTTAATGATTGACACTCGAATGAATATCATGTTTATGACTGTGAATTTTTATTTTATATACGATAAATACATACAACTATACGACTGTTAGTTGTTTTCTTTTATTGACTTGTTTTTCTTAATGTTTTTTTTTCTCTCTTCTGTTATTGCTTACAAGTTTCTTGAAAAAAAGAAATTTTTTTTTTTGTTTTTAATTACAAGAGTACGTATAATTTTTTATGTTATCTAGGATAAAAATGATTCGATAAAGTTATGCAGATTAGTTCAGATATACTGTAGAAAAAAAATACATAATGAAACCAAGTAGTAGTTAAAAATTAAAAAAAAAACAAAAAAAATGAAATTAGAGTACACCTGCCAAAAGAAAGTTAAATTAATAAAAATTTATCTAAGCGGTTTCTACTTTTAATATGCGTTTAATATTTTCATTTGACTAAATTTTGTAGTTACAGATTTAAAAAAAAAAAAATTTTTTTTTTGTTTTAGTTCTAATGTCATGGAATAATTTTTTTATGCTTCTTTTGAGGGACGAAAAAATAATTCAATATCAAAAAACCAGTGATCTTGTAATTTTCATGGTAAAAATGCATTACTGGTGTAATTTAATTTATTAAAAACGAAATCTTCATTTTTATTTGAATATATATTTTTTTTAAAATTACTATTTCAATCAAAAATCGCTGAATTGAAACCGTATCATCAAAACACAAATAAAGAATGAATGTAAATCAGATCAAAGTGAAAGATTTTCAGATCTCTATATCCTGGTGATAACAGATCGCTTTGCTCCAAAAAGTGTAAGAGTCCAGATATAATCAATAACCACATTCTAACGAAAATGCGAAAATAATGAAAAGATACATATTTTGAAAACTTCTCGTTAATTCAAAAATAAATTATGAATAAAATTCACAGTGAAAATTATTTAAAAGCGAAATACATACATACATATGTACGTCATACATTAAATTTTTTGATAATGAATCATATATGAGAATATTATTTTTTTAATTGATTATTTTTTTATGTATCTCACAGTCCTATTCACATTATGGAATTATTTTGTATGTTTTATGTGTTTATGTAACTTTTTTAATTAGGAAAATGATTGAATTTAATTACATAAAAAATTGCTTACTACATAGTACATAAACAAAGTATACATGTTCTTTATAAATCAGCTATATCAGCTATAAACTGAATTTTATTAAGAAAAGAAAAGTAAAATATGCTGATGATACGAAAATCTATGAAAAAACAAAATAAAACAAATTCTTTTTTTTTTTTTTTTTTCTTTTAAATTTTTTGCTACAAAGTGTAACTAATTGTGATTTTTTCGCTTTAAAATGACCTTTTGGACAGAGTATTTCTTGTCATATAAATTTTTCAGGCTAGAAGAAAAATTGTATGAAAGAAAAACTTAAATGCCATCATATTATAGAAAATCCAACTTTATTTTTTTACTGTTTTCATACATACAAACATTTTGTGTTTATATGTATGTATATTCGTGAGCATTTTTTTATATTGTAGAAATAAAAACTTCGGAACCCATTATATACATTATAAAGAATTTATTAAGAGGGAAAGAAAAAATTAGAAGAAAAATTCTTTCATGGGTTCCCTTCTATAATATTTTCTTTCCATTTGGCTGGTTGGACATCGACCACATGCAATTTTTTCTTTAAACTTTTACTGTACATATTAAATTATGTAGTGTATATGTACATATATGTACATTTTTGTGTCTACTATACACACGTATACACTTGGCCACATATAATGAACAAAAATGTTGATGATGATGATGACTTTGATGACGACTGATCGTCATTCACTGAGTATATAACATTCTTCATGGTGTACACACAGGTAAATTAACAATCATATACACCATCATAAATTATACATACGTTTATATGCAAGCAAACATATACATTTGGACTTATATACAAATGAAATAAATTCAAAATTGCTATCTAGTATGTATCTAACATGAATTTTCATGTGTATAGTAAACATATAAATATATGAAAGAATCTACATATGTGATTCTATGGAATATACGTACTTATCACTTTGTACTTTTGTATTTTGTATATGTATGTATGTATATATGCAATTTTAATAACATGTAGATGTTACAATGCAGTAGCAGCATTTTAAAGTCGAAGATAATTATACATTCTATGAATAGGCCGTTGCACCTGTGATCAGGATGATGATCATCCCTATATTTAACATGATTTAACAGTGATACAAAAATTAAAAACAACAAAATACGATAGTACATATTAGCCAAGCCATAATGATGATAATGTTAGTTAATGATGACGACTAAGAAAAAAATAATTGAAATAAAATGAATACATATACCTACCTTATAGAGATACAGAATAAAAAACCCTTCAAGGTATTGTTGTTTTGACGTGTCATTTTGATTGAAGATAAAAGAAGCTGTCATATGTAGAAATTTTTTGGACATTTAAAATGATATCATTTTTATGTTATGAATGCTGTGTGTTTGCACACTTTTCATGCTGTGCAAAATTTCATTTGCTTTTCACCGGTTTTTAATTATCTTTTAATATACCAGTTTTTAGTAAAATATCTGCAAAGAATTAATTTTGTGATTACACTTTTATGAAAATATGAAAAATATTTTGATAGATTTCAAAAAACAAATAACAATTTGTTTTTGAAAAATTTTTGAAAATTATGCATGAAGATTGTATGAACATGAATTATTGTATTGACATTTATGTGTATCAGTGTAAATAAATGAATTTCATTGAGTTAGAAAAGAAAATTATGAGACAGAAGCTATTCCTATTTCTGCTCCTGATTTTGTTGACGGTTACTAACTTTGATATGACTTAACTCATACAAAAAACAATTTTTTTTCTTTCTTTCTGACCTCATCATGACTCGTCAAAAAAATATTTAAAAATGTTTTCCATTCTTTGTTTCTCATAAAATCAAAAAATAACAACAAACAAAAAAATTTTGTTTCATTTTGAAGGAATTTTATATTTTTGATATTATTTCAAATTCAAAAAAATCGAATTAATTAAAAATGAATTAAAAATAAAATTGAATAAAGATACGTTATCTTCATTTTTATAAAATTTTTGTGTGATTTTAATGAATTAATTTATTTGTTATACATGAAACTTCACGCAACACAGAATATGACAAAATTGATGGAACATTTTGGAGCTGGCCAAGATTCGTATTGGGTTGAAGGGCCAATGATAATGATGATGTTACAAAATAAATTTATGAATATTTAATAAACTATGAATAAAAATCACCTGTCATGTAATACAGGATAGTCTAAAAGTTAACTCTTGAAATTGAGTAATTCAATTAACAAACATAAGTTTAAAGGACAATGTAATCTGTTGAAAATTTTTTGTCTTTTTTGTTAAGTTCAACAACGATCTCAGTACTTTTTCCGATGGTAAATTTCACATCATCGGAACGAGTTTTTTTTCAAAACTGTCTTTGAATTGTTAAATTATTGCTTGGATTATGTTAAATTGCTGAACTATGCGCCACAATCTTTGAAACTATCTAATTCGAAAAATTCGATTAATTAAAATTTAATTTTCTTAAAAAGATTCTCTGTATTAAAAACCAATTCAAGGATTGTTATTCTTTGTTATGTTTCTAATTATGTATTCGTTATCATGTTTTTAATTCTTTCATAGTAAAAATTAAAAAGTTACAGATAGCATGACTTTTGGACTACTTTGTAACTTGAATTAAAAATTATGACGTATGACTTTCCAAAAACAAAAGAAACGTAAAAATTAAAAAATAAAGTACAAAAAAAAAAAAAAATGAATGAAATAAAATAAATATTAGGAATAGTGTAAATTTTAATTATTAATGCATTGTTCGATTTTTTTTTTTGTTTTCGACATGATTTCAAAAGATAACAAAAATTTCTAAAATCTAATTTTTTTTTTTTTTTTGATAATGATAAATCTTTTCAAGTCAATGATTTGCAACTAAAAAAAGATACAGTATGTAAATTTTCTTTGAATTTTAAATGTAACGGAAAATAAGTACAATCCGTTATTGTAACGCTCAGAAAGAAAAATAAGGGATTTTAAGTTTTGTTTATAATTCAGTTGTTTGTAAATAGGAAAGTACAACGAAAATAAAAAAACAAAGAAAAAAAAAAATCACAAATTTTGAGTACTACAAATTTAATAAGAAAAAAAAAAAACGCATTTGATAACTTTATTTTCAATGGGAAAGAAAACCATTGTTTTTTCATCATATTTTTTATAAAAAATATCTTAAGATTAAAATTAAAAAGATAAAAAGAAAGTTTATAATTTCGTAACAACATTTAAAAACCAATGGAAAATTTGAGAATGAATTTGAGAATTTTTAAATTTATTTTTGTGTTATTTTCTTCGTTTTTATAATAATGTAAATGGTTAATACACATAATTATGTTGTATATCAATGGGAAAGTAATGGTTTTTAGTTATTATGTACTTTATTTTAATTTTAAAATTTTCCATAAATAATACGCGTATTATCTAAGTTTCTGGAAAATTTTTAATTTAACCTTTTATGCTTCACTTAAATTTAAAATTATTCCCAAATCTTAATCTTTTGATTTTTGTTTTATGGTCATTACGATTATGACCAAACTGTAAAATAAAATAGATTTTTTAATTTTATTTGATAAAATCAAATCAAGTAAAAATTATTTGACCAATCATTCGTTTTTGTTAGAAAATTGAAATATTGAAGACATTCGCGTATTAAAGTCATCAGATCACAAAAGCATGGTATCTTCAGAAAATATCAAAATTTCTAAAAATTCGTGAAAATATCGCAAATTTTTACAAACGGAATTAAAAAACTCTTAAACAGTACGACGACTGATATTATATCAATACTCTATTGGAAGAACGTAGAAGGTCTTCTACAGGTTCTGTAAATGCACTAATAATCTGCTATTAATGGTTTGGTATTTGTAGGGTACTGTATTGAAATAGATGAAAATTTAGAAATGAAATACATAATCTTTTATCTCTAATACATAATCATCACCTTTATCTGTTTGAGATTTCGCTTGTCCTTTTATTACTTGAATATTGTGCACAATGCATAATTATCCTGATTCCTAGATCTGTTTGTGAAAAATTACAGAAAATTAAAACACCTGTCCGTAAACCGATATTTACCAAAGTAATACACAAAAATCGTCTATGGTGAGAATCTTAAATAAAATTTTATAAATTCCGGTTATAAAAATTTTCATACCTTGGCTGAGTTTTCAAATGTTGAACAATAGAGGCAAACAGATATTGTAACTGAAATTTTTTTAATTAAATTATGTATTTTAAATTCAAAAAAAAAAAAAATTGAAAATATATTTTTTTAAAATTATTGAATCAGTTACTTCGTCCTTAATTTAAACGTAATTTTAAATAATTGAAAGTTTTATTCTGAAAAATATTTTAAATATCGAATACATTTTTGTTTTGTCTTTTTAAAAAGCTTTTTTCCTCCATTATCATATTAAAACTTCTAGTGCTTTTGAAGCATACATACATACATGGAGGAATTGTGATTTTTGTTGTCCTACGTTAATAAATAGATGATAATATTTGTTTATGTATAGAAAAATTTATTAGAATTTATATTTACACAAATTTTACTAAAATTACACTATAGTTCAAATAAATGGGAAGCTGGCATATAAATGAATTTTAGCAGGTATTTTAAAATTAGGTTCCAGATTGAATCATCCTGAGTAAGAAATTTATACAAACACACAACGCTCTATCTCACATTGTTCATGAAGTATACAAGGCGTGAAGGTTTTTGAATAGCCACTCCACTAAAACTTCCTGGGTAATAAATTGTCTATTAATCTTTCTTAAACAAAATTTTGTTAATTAGTTTTATTTCAAAATTAGGTGCTTAATCTAATTCAATTCAAATAATTCAAATTCAATTCAATTTGTAGTTTAAATTTTAGATCAAATTATAAGAAAAGGCGTATTCATGTTAGTTAATGATAAGTTTATACGTGCTTCAGTGTAATCATACCTCAACCTCCTACATAAAAAAATGACTGATGTCCTTAAATAAAATGT
Source organism: Anthrax anthrax (assembly GCA_963971155.1). NCBI lineage: Eukaryota > Metazoa > Arthropoda > Insecta > Diptera > Bombyliidae > Anthrax > Anthrax anthrax. The sequence continues at coordinate 30,266,972 of OZ020119.1, forward strand.
CAATCATTTATTTATATCAATCACATTATTGTATACATTTAAATGCATGTATGTATGTATGTAGTGTGCATTTTTCTAAATATTTTGTTTTTTTATTTGTATATCTTTGCTATAAGCTATAAAATACGCAATTGTATTGAACTTTTGTAATAAGCTTTTCTTTAAATATTTGAATTGATGATGATGAAAACTTATATTGAGATAGAATACACGAGAATACATTGATGGTATTTAAAGGATATACAGATATATGTATCTGTGTGTATACATAGTTATGAATAAAATATATGTATCAAAAAAAAGTTTTTGTGTAATGAAACTTAAATCATCTACAACAGGTGGATTGGTTTGGTTTTTATTTATTTTTTATTTTTAAATTTAAGTAAAAGTAAATTCAAAATAGCTGGCAAGAAGGACATAGATATATATATGTACATACATATTCCAAGAAAAGAAAACAAAAAAGTTTTTCTCGGTTTACGTCCTTGGTTATTAATATTAAAAATTTGATAAGATCCTCATTTGCAAAAAATTACAAAAAAGAAAAGGAATAAAGTAATATAAAATGTACGTAGGTAGAAACGTAGTTTTAGCTACTACATTCATTTTTTTTTTATACTCCTAGTAATAAACCGTAAAATAACAAAATGTTATTTTGTACCCAATATATCTGTTGTTTAGATGTAAATATTTATATGTATATCTCTTCATGTACATATGTATGTATATTTCAATATTTTTATTTTGTCTGTACATATACGTTATGTACATGCACACATATTTGCATCACAGTACTGGTATTCAACACGTATGTATATGAGGAAAATTTATTCTTAAAGTTTTTTCAGTTGAAAAAAGGATCTCTTCGTGTTAAGATAAAAAAAATTTTGTTTTCTTAGCTTTTTTGCCTTTTTTCTTACAAGGAACATTGTTTTTATGTATTAAATCTATAAAAAAAAAAAAAATTGAAAACATTGATTTCATGTTTTCTTTCGGGATAAAATAAATATATAACATTACATGGTTTATTTAATGTCCATGTCCATGGAAAAGATATAATGGATTTTTGTAAGTGTTTTTATTGTGTGTACAAAGTGTAAATTAAAACAAAATTAAAAAAAAATTAAAATGTGATTTGATTTATACAAAAAAAAAAAAAAAAAAAATGTAAAATTGTTTTTTGAAGAAAAAATTTTCATAAAGTGTATGTGAGCATGTACACATTAAAATGTATACTGTAAATGTGTTAGTATGGTGTTACAATGAAATGGTCCCAATGAAATTTAAATTACAAGTACAAGTACGAAAGTGCATACGTACACCACATATTAATCCTCTATGAACACGTGTATTCCTTTCGGTATACATACATATATTGGTAAACTTTTATTGGGATTTCTTTTATGTATATTTTAATAAGGAAACAAATATATACAGAGATTAACATCCGTTGTCTAAAAATAGGTAATGCAAAATAAAAAAAAAAAACAAAATTAAAAAATAAATAAAAAAAAATGTTTGGTATTAAAAATCAAAGAAAATAAAAATTAATGTAAAATTGAATGGAAAAAATAAAAACAATTTATTGTCGGATAATAAATGTCACTCAGTGTGTTTTTCTGGAAATTCACAGTGTTTCAGCAAAAAAAATGTTTCAGACGTTCTTTCGCTTCTAAAATTTGATCCTTATAAAGAGTTAAAAAATTTTTTTGACATCATATTTAGAGCAATTTCTCAGGTGTCGAAATTATTAAAGTTAAAAATTCAAAAACGTTTTTTTTTTTTTGGCAAAAATTGGATTAAAGTATTTTTATGATCCTTAAATTCTTCATATCACAGGATTGAATTCTAGAGTACGGAGAGTCTAAAACGATTGTTTGTTAGAATCATAGTATGAATTTTCAGATAAATAGGCTGAGTAACATTTATTCTGAGATACCCTATATGTACGTAAGATATTTCAAAATAAAATCGATAAAAGAAAATTGAATTTATGAAAAAGGATATTCACTTTTTATTTCTTATTTATTGTATGTAAATTTCAAATTTCTTATATACAGTATAGAATATTAAATCAATAATGAAATTATCATAATATGTTATTCAAGCAGTTTTATATTTCGAAATGAAAAGTTTGTAATTGTTGCAATGAATCAATTGTCCTTTACTAATGAAAACTAAAAATAAACTTCTCAAAACAAAAAAAAAATTTTTCTTCTTATATTTCTTGGTTTTATTCTGCGACTTTTGTTATTTTTGCAATTTATATAAAATTTATTTTCTAAAACCCACATAAACACGTTCATTCTTTATTTTTAATTAAAAATGATTCTAAGATTGCAAAAAAAAAGAAGAGATAGAGTACTTAATATATAGATTTTTTTTTTCCACTTTTAGAAAAACACGTACTACAGACACTAATAAAAAGAAACGAATTTGTTTTTTTAAAAAAAAAGATTTATATAAATATAAAAATAGAAGAAAAAACTTACATTATTGTAGGTGAATCTACCGGAGGGTTACCATTTTTTCGGATTTAGGGATTAAATATGGTTCTTTAAATATCCGGTTTTAGGGAATATATTTTCGGATTTTCATTTATTTTACGAAAAATTCATTAATTGATACAAATAGTTTTAATCCGATTTTGTTTAAATCTAGCTTGTTGAAACACATCAGTTTTGTCTTCATAATGAAATGTCCTTTAAAGGATGGTTCTAAATTGCAAATTACATGTACTTCATATTATGTTAAATATTTTTTAAATTTGAAAAAAAAAACCTAATTTTTTGATATTAATACGTTATTGAGTTGGCGAGTGCGAGGATTAGTAAAAAAATTAAAATGTAATCATATATTCTTCTTTTGTTCCTCGAGATATTTTTTCATACAGATCATAGATCATTTACATCTTACAGCAGCTTTTTTCATCTTTTTTTTTTCTGGAAAAAGGTAGCTTATAGTTCTACTGGATTTTTCAATTATGAAAGATGGAAACCCTAATGTTTCACATATTACTATTATACAAGTGTACAAAGTGTACACATGATTGCTGCACACTTTTTTCTAACTTAAAGTAGATATACTCGTATAATTTTATGCCTCCATCATAAAATTTATGAGAAAATCAGACTAATGCTATGTTTTGCTTTCGTTGTAAATTTTTTTTTTTTTTAATTTTACGATCGAATATTTAATGTACAGCCATTTATCGTAAATGTACACATGGAAAATTTAAATAAAGTTTTCGTTTTTTGTTGTGCTTATCATTTTCTGCCTATAACTCATGAACTTTATGTACATGCATGGATTCTGTAATTTGTTAAAAGTATACATGATAAATAAAACAAGATATTTAGATATGCGTATGAAGAACTTTTACCTAAATTTGTATATTATCAAATTTTTTTTTTATTTGTGTTAAAATATGGAAAATTATTTTCATTTGATAAAAAAGATACACAAAATTTATTGAAAATTACCTGAGCTTATTACAAAAATGTACAAAATTTGTTGTGTTTTGGTTTTGCTTGTATACCCATCAATTTTATTTTAAGGGTTTTATTATGTATATGACCCTAAATTATTGATCAATGTATTTTATTTATTTATTTATTTTTTTTAAATGAAATTTCTGGAAATTTTATTCGTTTTAAATTTTCATTTACGATTTTATGAGAAAATTGAAATTTTACATCCTACTCACAATGTTTTTTTTTTTACCTCTGATTAAATATTTGATTTAAATTTGAAAACTTAAATTGTGTGTAATAGACGAATTTTTAGAAAAAATGTTCATTCAATTTTCAATTTACTGTGTCTCATTTATACACAGTTTTTTTGTTTTTTGTTTTATTCTTCATTATTAAATTAATCAATCAAAAAATAACTTTTTATTTACATCTGTATTTAAGGGTTGACAAAGCTATTAACGGTTTTGATGGAAAAAAAATTTATTATACAAATTTTTTTATTGTTGAAATTTTGTGATTTTGTGAGACAGGAAAAAACATGATGCTATAATAATTAATGAATTATAAAAATACAAATAAATTTGGAAGATCCATATCATTTTCATTTCGTTAATCAAATAATTTAGCATAGATTAGATTCAAAGTTATCGAGGATGTAGAGTCAATGATTAAGATGAAATTTCAATTTAACCGAGGGATGATTGACTTCAATTTTAAAATATCCTTGACATGCATACACAGGGAAGAGAATAAAAAAGCATTTTCATAATATCAAATCATACTAATTTAAATTTTTTTTATTTTATTAATTTATTTAATTATTTTTATCTTTATCAAATACCAAATAATTCTATTAAAAATTAATAATTCTTCCAGGGATTTTGATAAAAGATATGTTCATACGATTGCGGTATATAATTTTGATTTTAATTTATTCTTTTAAGTATACACAAAATATGTGCTCGTATGTATTTGTATTTTGTGATTCATTTGAAATAAAACCGTTAACACGATATCAAAAATTCATCATCATCATCATCAAATTCATGGTGATTAACACGTAACAATAGAAAATTCTCAATTTATTTATATGAATTTGTCACGAAATAAAAATCAAAAACAATTGTTTTTCTTTTCTTTTTTAAAAATGGTGTATACAGGGTGTCTTTTCGTAACATATTTTCAGGCTTTGATCCTTTAAAAAAAAAAAAAAAAAAAAAAAAAACAAGTCTTACTTTATGTCTTTACTTTTATCGTGAAATCGTAAATTAAAGATTTTTGAACATCTGAAAACCATAACATCGTGTCTTTGAATTGGTTGTTTGTATATCCTTATAGAGGCTAACATTTTTTCGAATAAAATTAAAAACCAAATAAAATCAACGGCAATTATTTTGGCATTTAAATTTTAAAAATGGTAACTTTTAACAAAAAAAATACGATTTTTTATATATCGCGTTAAATACTTATTGTACCACCCTATCACATTCAACATTTCACATTAACTAATACCGTCTCTGAAAACAAATTTAATTATAATTTTATTTTAAACTCAAAATTCAAAATGAATATACTCGTAAAATGAAATTAAATTTAACATACAAATATATGTACATATGTACAACATATCATAATGATTTTTCATTTTTATACACGTTCATGTCAAATTTATTTTGAAAATTTATATTTTACAATAGGTCAAGAAAACTACGAATTAAGGTGTAAAAAGATTGATTTGAAAAATAAAAATGAGGTTAAAGGACTCAAATTAAATTGGATTGTGCATACATTGTAATTAAGTTATAACTGTAATATACGATGTACATGAATAAAATTTATAAATGTATGTTACCTTTTTTTCTTTCATTTTATTAAATTCTTTATTAAATTTAATTTAGGAAAATTTTCTTTTATAGTCTGTATATCAATGATTATCAGTGTACACCTTGTGAAATTCATTGGCATTGAACTATTTAGTGAAAATAAAAATACCTTATACACGTTTTCCGTGCGCTGCCTGTGAAAATAGAATTTAATACTATATCCTGTACCATTCCGTCCGTCTTCCACTGTGTCTAAAAGCCAACTGAATAGAGTAATCATTTACAACCATAATTTATGCTACTGATATTTGCTTATGCTATGTGCGCTATATACACGAAACATGAAAATGAAAAATAGAATAACTGGTTTTTGCTTGGTGAAGTAAAAGTTGGTTGATTAGACTGAGCTGACTATGACTGTGATGTGATGTACATTCGTAAAGAAATAAAAAAAAAAAAAAAATAGTAAGAAATAAGACAAGGAAAGAGACAAACGAAAATATGTACATAATGTATGTATATACCCATGGTGAATACACCGAAAAATGAAAATCATTAATAGACAAACTATAGACTGTGTACATTTACGGAATATTTCAAAAACAAAAAATTAAAATGAATGATATGTTGACAAGTACACAAAAAAAAAAAAAGTCTAAAAATTTTGTTGTTTTTCGTCATGAAAATAAATTGAAAAAAATGTCAGTAATAAATTTTAGATTTAAAAAAAAAATCCATTCACGTTCGCGTTGTATGAATACTGAAAGTTTTTTTTTAATTTTATGGAATACGTAAAGACGTGTATTAGAAACACATAAGAAAACTTGGTGTTACCATCCCATCATTTGTACATTAGAAATATTAGAATGAATGAAAGAGAATTAATTTAGGCGAGCAACATTATTTTTTTTTCTTATATCCTTTTTACCTAGAATTTTTTTCTGTAAATATGTGCTTTCAAGGACAAAGGTCATTTGATTTTCTTGTTTCGTCTTTTTAAAATAAGGCATTTCACGTATCCTAGAATGATGTTCGAATTTAAAAATATAATAAATTGTGTTGAAAAAAATTTTTTTTTTTTTTTGATTTTTAAATATAAATTTTATGTTTGAGAATTGAATTAAAATACCTAATGTCGTTTTATAAAAATATTGTGGGATGATTGAGTAAAAGATTTGAATTAATTTAAACTTCATGCAAATGAATGTGAAGAAGCACCAATTTAAAATAGGGTGACTAAGCTTTAAAAATATGGTATAAAATTGTGAATTGAATTCACAAGTGCATATTATAATGAAAAAGCAAAAAGTATCATTTATGAATTTTGTATGTTGTATTGAATTCATAAAAATGAAATTTAATCAAAGAATAAAGACTATTCAGATAAATTCATGATAAAGTTTTGTGACAGATAATACAAAAGTGATTAAAATAAAATTGTGTATATGTACGCAAATAGAATTTGTTTAGGCTGTATAAAGTTAATAGGTTTATAATATTATAATCAAGAGATTATCGAAATTCTAAGTGCTCAAAAATACATTTCATAAGTCCTTATATTATGGATTTATAGTCATATACTTACATACTTACACTTACATACAGAGATAAAATTCAAAAATGTTTTGTATATGGCATACGATAAAATCTAAAATATCTACAGATTCTTAAATATATGCATGTACACAAAAATTTTTGAATATAATCAAATTCAATCAAATTTACTTAGATTTAATATTTCATTATTGTTGAATGTCTGACAAAATCAGTTTTATTATTATTTTTGACAATAACACAATTTGTCTTGTGTGCACTTTAAAAACAAAATACCACTAAATACAATCGACTTACATACGATAGATAATACAATAATACTCATACATATTTGTATGGTAATGTATAGATATTTATTAAGTACTTTTTTACCCAGAAAAAGTTGATGTCCTCTTCAATTATCGTTTAAATATCAAATACCTTGTACTTGTTTTTATGTTAAATTGATTACATTATTCAAAGAAAAAGAAAAATGAAACTTTTCCTATGAAGTAAATGAGGAAACTCACGTTTACATAAAGAAAAAGGAAAAGCGAACAAGACGTAAAAATGTACACATGGGTGTACCAGGGGAAAGATCACAAAATGGTTCCACCGTGTTTATTTCTACCAAAAAATTATTCTTAATCCCATGTTTTAAAATTCATACTTTCTGGAATATAAATGATTCAAAAATTGTGAACACGTACATATGTACATGACGTCATATGTTGGTCAACATCTCCAAAGATGTGAATTTTAAATAGGGGATCTAAAACGACTTTTTACTAGTAATAAATAATCTGTTCAACATGATGGGACTGTTTTGTGACCTTTACTTTGAATCACCCTGCACATAAATTATTAAATCTTATACGGAGTTCGATTCTCATTACGAAATTCTTTTTTTTTTGTTTTTCCTTTTGTTTTCTTAATAATGATATAAGCATTTTTTTTTATCATTATGTAGATATTAGAGATTTTTCTTTTTGTTTATTTTTAGCTTTATTATATTTTTCTTGGTATATAGTTAATCTTCAATTTTTCGTCATTTTATCCTCTTACAATATAGTGTTTGTATTGGAAGTTCGTTAAAAATTATTCAAATGAATTTTTTGAATAAATCAAAGTAAATTAAAGATAAATAAGCTGCTACCTGTGTATTTCATATATTTGGAAATTTCACTGATGAAAATGATTAAAGTGAATTTATTTACTTACATTTTAGATTTTTTTATGATTTCATGCGTATGTGTGCATGTGACAATATTTTCCAGGTAATCAATATATTTTTATTGACTTTAAAAAAAAAAGAAAAGACAACAAGATTGACATGCAAATCTTGATTTTGGTGGAAAAAACGTGAAAAATAATATCGATTTGCTGTAAGCAATAATTTAATGTCAGTACAGCAATTTGTTCATTTCGTTATTTTGATTAGATATATTTTTGAATTTATATTTTCTCTTCAATTATTTTATTATTTTAATACAGTTACCTTTCGTATTATCTGAAATTTTCTATTAAGTAAATTGTATTGCGTGTCCTTACCATCTACGTTATTCAAAGTTAATTTACAGAATTTACATCATGAAGATCGGTTTTAATTAAGAGAATTCAAAACATATTGATGAATTTTACACAACGAGACACTTATCAGAGATTTTACGTTTTAAAACTTAAAAGATCGAGTCATTATGGATGAAAAAAGTGAGTCGTGTATCTGATGTTCCCGGTATTCGCGAGTTTTTAGTTCGTAAAAATTTTTATTTAAGCTTTAAATCGTGAAAAATATTACAAATATCCCATAAGTGTTTTATTGTGTAAAAAGGGCCATTACAAATTGTGTTCTAAAATTATAGCATCAACGGGCGGAGGTTGCCTGTATTCTTTTCTTGAATATTCTTCAAAAAATTGCAATCGTTAATGTTATATGTTACGTATTTATTTAAAATAAATTAAATATGAATTTCAGTACAAAAAGTATCTACGAAATTTTTTAATTTAATAAAAATAAAATCTGTGTTCCCTTGACGTAAACAAGGGAAGATGATGATGATGAATAAAAATTAAGGTGACTCAATTGAAAATAATAATTTTTCCAATGAAAGAAAAATGTAAAATTGTTTATAATTCAAATCATGTCAACTTGTTTCTTTTTTTAATCCATGACCAAAATTACAAATCTGTACAGATAATGCAGACAAAAGTTTGAAAATATTTTTAACATTTAAACGGTTGGTATTTAAATGACAGAGAATAATTTTGATTGTAAAAAAGTTAAAAATAATGAAAAATCTTTAAGTATTTTCTTAATAATGTATTATTTTACTGACATTGCCTTTTGAAATGTTTAAAATTTTGCTTTGCATAGAAATGTCAAAAATTTCAAAATTTAGTTAATTTTTGAAACTATTAAAGAATTCACATCAGATGACGCATTCATATCGTCTATAAGTTTAAAACAAATTTGAAAATTCTCTTTGTATGTACATAGATTAAATGTTTATATTCAAATCCTTAATGTTTTTACTTTTTAATTGTTTTCAACAAAAATAAATACTTAAATAAAAGTAAAACGTACTCCTTTTTAATAATACGATGAAGATATTTCTCACTTGAAATTCAATGATTTGAATTTAAACAAAATACTTTTCACACACCAGAGTGTCACAACCTTATGAATATGAAGATCGATGATGCTCTTTGAACAATTTGTGTGTTCATCGTTTACAAATTAAAAAATCAATACTTTTTATTCGTAATTTCCTAAGTGAGGTATCGCTTGTTGTGAGTTGAATATTAAAGATTATACTGACCTCGAAGAGAAAAAGGTCGGGAATCTCTGATTTAAAATAGAAATTTCTCTAGTATTTTGTTTTGTTTATAAATTGAAGAATATTTATATAAGTTCTTGAATTACTGTTTATAATCATTGTTCTTGTACAAATTGTTTTGCAGTTTACACTAAAAAGGGAAAAAATCATTATTTCAAAATAAACTTATTTTTAAAAGTTTATCTGTATTATTATTATTTTTTTTTTTTATAAATAATTTGAAACGCCTTAAAATAAAAAGAAAAAATTTCACATCTCACATAAAACTGAATAAAGACTTCAGTTTGATTTCATTTTCAAGTATTTAAAGAAAAATTCAAGGATTTACTCGATTTTTTATACATTTTGTTTTTTTTTTTTTTTCAATAAAAACAATGATTAATCCTATATCTTATGTATATAGTCAACTTTTGGGTAATGCGGTATTCTTTTTGAATGAGTTTCTCTTTTCTAGATAGTAACGAATAAGACTACAATATGGCTGCAAGGATACAAAATGAGCATACAAAAAAATCGATGGTCATCAACTGATATTTTGACATTTGTCAGTTTGTATTTTGCATCTTGTATTCTTAATATGTTTACAGCATAATGCGGTGCAAAAATTTTAGCGATATTTTGTGCAAATGCTTATTAACTTGTGTTACAGTTTGATCCTCCTAACATGCGGAATCATATTTTTTCTAGGAAGACTGACTTTTGAATTTTTCTATTTCTGTTACATGAACTATAGAGATCATGTTACTGTGTAGTATCATAGAACATGATAGAAAATACAATATAAAAATACTACAAAAATAATCGTTGCAAATTTTATCGAAATTAAATTTTATCCATACGTTGTAAGAATGTGAGATATTAAAGTTTTCTATGTGCTTGAATTTACACCTTCATACTAATGTGTACCATCTCTAGAACAATAAAATTCTTGTACAATATATCACATCATGTATTAGTTTAAACTTTTTAATAATAAAGCACTTTAAATCCTAAATAAAGAAAAATTGAAATTTTATTGAAAAAAAAAAAAAAAAAAAAAAAACATGAACGTTCAGATATTTTGTAAATACTGTATTTTCATTCTTTCTTTTATTCCTCTTCTTGGTGAACTTTGACTTTCTCAACACTTTGTTTCATGATGTGCTGTTGGTCGCTATTTGTCTCCAATGTATTTTCATTTTGCTCTGTTTACTTTTTAACTTTTTTTTTATTTTGTTCATTAAGGTACGTAATTTAACTTATGGCACAAAAATCTGCACTACACAAGTATTCAGTATTTTCCTATACATGAGTATACAAATTTCCTTGTAAATGATATTAGATAAGACATATACAAATTTAAATATATAAACACGGAAAATTTTTTGTTTATCTTTAATAAAACACAAGAAAATATAATATAATGATACTACCTTTCGGGTTTATGGTGTTATGTAATTATTTAAGGATTAAATATTGTCAACAGCTACGTATTTATTATGTATAATAATCATCATCATAATAAAGTTATTAAAGTTTAAAATATTTTTTCTATGTATTATGATGTTATATTTATGTTTAATATATGCTACCTTAAACTTGTGTGTTATATTTTTTATTTTCGGTATAATTATTATCAAATATCTGTTCTACAGCAAAGATTGTGTAGATGTACACTAGTATATGAGTGTGTATAATACGAACACACAGTATATTAACGCAGAATGTATATGAATAAGGTTCTATTGTCGTCATCATAATTTTTTTTTAAAAAAAAGTTTTCTTTCCTTTTTAGTATTTTCAACGATAAGGAGAGAAAAAATTAAATTTGAGTGTAAAAAGATTTTTAGGTTCTTTCGCATGTTTACAAAAGAAAAAACAAAAGTAAAAAAAAAAAAATAAAAAAAAAAATGAAATCAAAAATAAAAAAATAAAAATAAGTAAAAAAATGAAATAAATAAATAACGAAAAAAAAAAGATAGAAAAGAAATAAAATATAACAACAACAACAAAACGGATACAAAACAAATAAAAGTTTTCATCAAAAAAATAAAATGGAGTGTAAATAAAATTGCAAAATAGAAAAGGATATTTTAAAAAAAAAAGTTGTATTATATACATAACGTATCTGTAATTTATTTTTGTTTATCTTTTTACTATGAAAAAAGATATATTCAACTTTAATTCTTTTTAAATTTATGTATAGTCGTGTGTGTATATATATGGAATTTTTTATACTTTGGCAATGTTGTCACATTTTATTTATCTTATAAAACGAAATACAAAATATTATTCTAAATTTGAGGTGTTATTTAACCTTTTACTTTTACGCTTCATGTACTTGTCTATGTCCAACGTTTATTTTATTTTTATATCTTTTGTCTGTAGTATTTTCACATGTCAAATGGATTTTGTTGTTGTTGTTGTTGTTAAAGGTAAAGAAGGTCCTTTGTATTTGTATTCTCATGCGGAAGATTAAAATTTGGTCGTTTTTTATACATATTGTAAAAAATCGAAATATAACAGATGTTACATATCAACTGACATTTTTTTAGCTGTTAAATGGAGGTGAAAACATAAGGGAATTACTATGATTTCTGTACGATATCGTAAATATGATGGTAAATGAGTACAAATGTATTTGACACTAATACATCTAAATTATACATAAGTCTTTTTCAAACGAATTTGTTAATTTGACAATTAAATACCATCTTTTTCAAGGAAAAATGTGATGGAAAAAATCAATGCAGGTTACCATCATGGCATCATATTATCCTGATTTTGTTTGTTCATTATTGGAAATCTCTTACAAACAAAACAAATCTTAAATTTAATTTTATGCATAATCTTTGATAAATACATCAGTTTTTTTTTTTTTTTTTTTTAATTTTTCATATATATATTTCCTTTTATTTTGTTAACTAACGATAAATACACAATAATACAATGATTATATAAATTTGTTATTAAAGGCAAATACATAATACAAACAATAATATTATAATAAGGATTAAATGTTATACATAATGACATAAATTATATAAATTTTATGAAAATATTAAAATTAAGCAAAATTGCATAAATGCTTTGTATTAGTGCTGTAATCTTTAAATCATAAGTAAGAGCGCTCTGTTGCCTATTTTTCTTTCCTTCCGTTATATGTATGTATGTATATGCTAAAATTTGCTGTGCTATATAATTAAATAAATTTTTTCTACTTTAGCTAAAATAAATGCTATATGCCTTTAACTAATATTATTAAATTTAATTATCAAATAAACTACATATCACTACGTTATAAAAATTTAGGATAATTGTTAAAATATTATAAAAGTAATAAAATATAATTTAAATAAATGTTGTACATTCGACAGATATTATATAAATAATTTCCATAGAAGAATTATGTAGTTTTCAGATGTTGAAGAATATCAAAAAAAAAAAAAAAATTCATCTAGTAAGTAGTAGTAATAACATTGTATATTCCAAATTGTATGCAAGTCTGATTAGATGATGATTAATGGCCATTTAATGTTCGAGTTGATGTTGATGCTGTTAATAATGGTCCATGTACTAATTGAGTTAAAATTGCACTTGTCGGCGTTTGAATAATTGTTTGTGGATGAGAAAATGTTTCAATGATTGTTCGTCTACTACCATTTTCTGTATTAGTTGTTGTTGTCGTTGTTGTTGTTGCAGCAGCAGCAGCAGCGGCTGCAGCTTCAGCTGCACCAGATGATAATATTGTGGTTGCAGATGGTTGACGAGATGCAAGTAAAGTTGGTGGATGTGATAGTAATGTGGTTTGAACACTATGACCTAGAACAGTAGTTGGTAAAGATTGTGCAATTAATAATGCTTGAGCTTGTGGTAATTTTTCTTGGGTTTGTATTAATGTTGCTTTAATTTGTTGTTGTTGCTGTAATTGTTGCTGTAATTGTTGTTGTAATTGTTGTTGAAGTTGTTCTTGTCGTTGTTGTTGTTGCTGTTGTTGTTGTTCCTGTTGTTGTCTTTCTGCTTCAGCCTGTTGCTGTTGCTGTTCTTGTTTTAAATCTTCAGATGGTTTTTTAGATACTTGAGCATTAAATCCATTGATTGCATCAGCTGTATACTCTACAATTCGTCTAGAACCATCTGGTTCAACCAGAGAATACTATGTAAAGAAATAAATATGAAATTAAAAAAAAAGTTAATATAATGCCTAACCACAGATTGTGAACAAATTTTATACTTGTCCTTGTACGAGATCACCATCACGTTTTTCTTCTTGTTGTTTTTCATCACCAGTTATTAAATCTTTCACATCATATGAGAAGCTATATTGTGGATGATTATCATAATCTTCAGACGATGTGACCAATTTTGGTGTACCTAATGATGGTGCACCTATTGATGTAGATTCTGTTTCTGATATTGGTGATACTGAAGCTACAGCTGCAGCTGCAACTGGAGCTTCTTTTAATTGTAATGAACTAAATGTGAATGCATTGATGTTGAAGAAACAATAATTTGATAAGAACAGCAAGAAAAAAATCTATGAAAGAAAATTTTATCCAGATTTAATAAATATATCAATAATTTTTGATTTTATTGATTGTGAGTATTAGATTAGAAATAATTTACGTAATAACTAACACAACAACAAAAAATAATTTCTTAGTCTTTATCTTTAAAAGAATTAATAGATCTTTAAAGACTTTTTTTTCTTTTTTTGCAATACATATATTATGTCCCATCGTTATATTTTATTGCTACAACAGATTTTATTGCTATAAAATGTAGACATAGGGAAAGAATTGTTTCTAAAAATGTATTATCCTTTTTTAAATGTTGTAATGTATGCTCATACATTTGTATGAATTTATTATTATGTGTATAAATAATCGCATATTTTTTGTGATAAATAAATTTTCAGTCCAATGAATTTTACGACATACAATAGAATGGATATACTTATACGTAATGTGGGTTTCATATTAGATAAAATTTTTTGCAAATCTAATACTATTTTGTCTGTATGGTATTAAAAGTTTTTTTTTTATCATATTTTTCTATGAATTACATGTGGCAGAGATAAAACGTTGATCATTCAATGTTACTGTTTTTTTACGATGGTACACATAGATACCTTTTCTTTAATTGAACATAAGTACGTATGTATACATGTTCGATTTATACATAAATAATTTACGATAATCGGCGTGTATAAGTCACGATATTTACGATTATTAAAATATAAAAACAAGAGTAAATCTGGAAACTGAATATTCATATGAAAAAATGATGATAAGTCAAAGTTAAATTAAAATAAATCTCTTTTCTTTTTCTGGGGATGTAATTAATAATTTCCATAACATTAAATTTCATTTAAGATTTAGTTGATTTTTTATTTTTCATTGATTTATTATTTTTCTCATTTGTCTGGCTCGTAATTTTTATCACTTATATAACTCAGCGAGCTTAATAAATTTATTGATTTGGGTTTTTTTTGGTTTATTTTGGTTTTAAAATTTTTTAATATTTCTAAATTTTCTTTATCTATTTTATCTGTTACGATGTTTTACAATAAAAATTTTATAAAAATTTTTTTGATAATTTTTCTAGGGCTAAAAGTACTTCCTATTGAGAAAACTGCATTTTTGAAAATATGTTCTAAAATTTGTTCTTGTCTTACCTTTAACATGTCGAAAATTAAAAATTTTTATATAAGCACAGCAATGAACACAACACGAATTAAAGGAAGTGATCCTTCTCCTTTTTTTTTTCTTTTAAATTAAATTTAAGAAAAAAAAAACTAAACTAGAAATTAAATTTCCTTTGTATATTTTTCTCGTTTAAGTTAATTTTTGAATTACTTTTCTTTTAGTTTAATTTTGAGACACTTATTTTTTTTTATTTTTTTATTTTCTTTATATTCAGTTGATAATCTTAAGATGTTTTGTGATACTGCATATCATCGAATTGAAAATTTCCATTTTATATGTTCCATTCTTACACAGATTAGATTATGTATATACAATTTAGAAGTAACAAATTGTGTGAATGTATGAATTTGAATTACCATTACCATCAATATTTTCGCCACCACCACCCATTTGTTGACTTTTTCTTATTTTGTTATTATAATAATGTAGAGGAAGAAATATATCGAATGGTAATATGATTAAAAAGTACACAATATATTCTTATACATAAGTATGTATGCCATGTACATAGTACATATTTACATATGAATGTGTATATGTATAAAATCATTTTGAGGCTTTATGAAGTTATAACAACAAATATATCGTAGTCAGCATCTTGAAAAAGGCTCTTATGACGTATACTATATGTTATATGCAGTATATAAGAGCTCCAATTGTGGTACTGAACTGATACTGTCTGACGACAATGATGTTGCAAGAGATGACAATATATACAGTCTTTGGTGGTGAATTATTGCACAATTAATAAACCAAGATGTACATAAGTATGTATGACTTGTTTATATACATACATAAATATGTATCTATCTAGTTATAAAGGTGGTTTACTATTAATTTCAAATCTTTGGCATTGTTTTCATTTTGGTATTTTACACAGATATTCTACATATACATACATATTCATCTGTCATTAAGTACATACATACATGTATGGTTTTGGCTATTGGGTTCATTTCAGGTCTAAATATTTTTTCAACCCGTTTCAAATATAGGTGAACAACTTATATGCATGTATATAAAAAAAAATAAAAGATACTACGATAGGATTACTTTTTAAACTACATAACAGTTAGTAGCTATGATTATCATTATTATTACTATCATTCTCGTTTTAAGTGATATATTTGTTGTCTGTCATTCACAGACATATCATATTACTAATACAAAAAAACAAAAACAATTCATACAACATTTATTATATTATTAATATTATTATGATATTGCAGCGTCTTCAATGTTATGCAAACATTTTTTTTTTATGTATATTTGTATATCATTTTACACTTTTAATTTTTATTTCATTCATTTTGAAAATAGACAAAAAAAAAACACGAGCCAAACAATATCTGAAATAAGATATGAATACGTTTATTAATTGCAAGGTGTGTATGTGCGCAAGGTGTGCAAGATTCCATTCTTTTGCATTCTAAAAACTTTATTAAATAAGGGCATACAAAAAAAAAATATTACACCATTGGAATGTAATTTTTTTTTTTTGTTTCATGTACATATTGCATATGTGTAAAAATTACATGTGTAAATTAAGAAATAAAATTAATTTATTTTTGTTGTCCATTCGATGGATTATGTAAATCATTTTTGTTTACAGATATGAAATTCTGATGAAGAAAAAAAAAAAAAAAAATTGATATCATTTTTGTAATAACATGAAAAAGATAAAAAGAAAATGAACTGAATATAATTTTCAATTTGTATTCTATTAAGGATCAAAGATTCATTACAATACGTATTTATTGATTTAAATAAATCAACTAGAAAATTGTAATCAAACACAAGTACATGTGCATGCGAATGTTTTTCCTAAAATATTTTTATTTTTTCAATTTTTTCTTTTATAGTTGAATTGTTCTCATGTATCAGACATAGAGCTAAAGACAGATAATCCTTGTATTAAGCGGATCCTAATACAAGAATTAAAATTTATGTTGTAAGAACACCAGATACAACATTTTCACGAAAAATTAATGCAAACCTCTAGAATACTACATCATTCCTTTCTCTACTTTTTTGCCAATTTAGTATTAGAAAATTCACATCAACTTTCACATTATTTGTATATGAGAGTTGTCTGTATATTTTTTTTTCGATTTATGTTTTTCATTTTATTTTCCCATTATCATGCATTGTTATTAAATTTTCTATATTTTTTTTTATTTATTTTTGAAATAAACATCATTTGATTTTTCGTTGGTTTCCATAAATTTTTGTGTTAACATTAATTGTCTTAATTTAATAATCTTATTATTTGAATATCTACTAAAGAAATGAAAGGAAAATAATAAGTACATGTTCTCATTTAATTTCTATTTACGTATGTACTTATAAGTACACATGTAAGATACTGAAGTATTTTCTCTTCCATTTATGTGGTATTACTTGAAATTTCTATCATAAATACATACCACACGTATGTACATATGAATATATAAAATTACTAAATTTATATTTCACATATGTACATATGTTATTATTTAAAATGAACACAAAAATAGGATTAAAAAACTAGGTACATTATAATTTATTATACGTGCGTATGTATGTTTGTAAAATTTTCATCGAAATGAATACAAAAATAAAATAAAACTGAATTTTAATTCAATTTAAAAATGAGAAAATTTAATAATAAAATTCATCTCCTTTTCATTTAGAATTTTCTGTAATAAAATTTATGATATTATATTATTGTGTACATACAGTTTACAAACATATTGGTTTACATATGTGTACGTGAACACGTAAATATATATTACATACAGAGGATACAGGGTAATTTTGTTTGTTTCGTGTTTTGTATTCTCGGTTAATGGAAAATCTCAATAACTTGGCTTCTAGAGGTCCTTGAAGAAATTCCTTAGAGACCTAAGATTTAAAATTTGCCTGATACCAACAATATAACTGTTGGTGCATATCTTATCAAGATTTATCTCTTGCAGATGATTTTGAATGACAGAACCATCCTATATCGTTATTTTGATGAATAATTTCGTATATTTCATGTAATCATTACAAAATATTAAGTTTAAATATTCAATTTAAATTTTACTTATTTAAATGTCGTGTGTTTTTCTGTTTATTTAAATGGCAAGTTTTCGCATAAAATTCAAATGCTACATTAATAAATGAATTAAAAATTAAAATTTTCATTTATATGTGAATTTCGTACATACACAAACATAGAAAGATTTTGATTTTCGTACACCACTAAAAACCTCATTCGGATTTTTAAATTATTTTTAATCATTTTTTCATAAAAATGTCATGTACTAATTTTAAATATTTATTTACTTTGTGATTTATGTACTTAATTTTGTATACAAAATATTCATATTTAATACACATTTACATACATAATTATTTTTAATAATTTATATTCAAAAATGTATGCACGAGTGTACAAACATGATATGATGTGGTTCATTCATTTGTTTTAATTTGAATAATGATGATAATAATTCAAAATTTTCTGTAACACAGTATGTGTTTTGATTTTATCATCAATTGACTGTGCGTCTAGTAAAAGTGATTTGAAAAAAAAAAAAAAATACATACTACATATGTTTCACATGCATTCCTGATATATATTTATTAATTTAATGAATGGTAATAATTGTATCATTTATTGGTTTTCATTGTCAGCAAAATTACCTATCATTTATTTAAATACAAAACATATTAAGTGCATTGTAAGCATTTTATATGTTAAATATTGTAATAAATAATTTACATATCATCAAATATGGTAACATTGTGTTGTATCTCATATTTATTTGGTCATCTCATTTTTATTTATTTTGTCTCATTATTTAGTGTAAATGTTACATTTTTTAAATATTTTTATGCCATTTAATAATACAATGTAGTACATACATATGTACATCATGGTTCACTTGATTGAAAATGTTTGTTTTCAGTAAATGAAAGAAATCAGTTGTGTACTGATTAATGGTCTGATTACACTTCGTCTCATCATTTGCTCAAACGTAGGTTCTTGTGGATTTACATTTCTACACTGTAGTCCACTATTGTATCAATTGTCTGTAAGCAATGTAAGCAATCTTCAATTCCATTCCTGCTCATCTTCATTACGTTATAAATTTATTATCTATTCATTTCAGTCTAAAGGTTGCTTCATCCTTTTCTCTTGCTAATTAAAAAAAATTTTTTTTTAATATTCTCAAACGATTACACTCAACTGAATCGAGAATTTTAAATGTTACATTGAAGTAACGAAAACTATAAGGTATCCTTTAATATCTTATTTTAATAAAAATTTATCTCATATTGTAATCATACTGATGTTAAAAATAAATGTATAAAATTTACACAACGACCACACATGTAATTTACATAAATTACTTGTACATGTTTTCATTATCATTTGTTTGCATTCTAATGTTCTATATAATATATCTGTACGTATAAGAACCTTAATGTGTTATGTACATCATTAATAAAAGTGTTCAGTAAAATTACGTATAACATAATAGAATTATACTTGAGATACAATAGGGCGCGTATAAATAATATGTTTAATGAGCTTCTGAGAAATGTATTTACAAGAAAAAAAAAATATATATAATACATGTAATGATTAAAGGATTTTAAATTAATTCATTGTAGCTATACTCATTTAAACACAAAGTGAGCAATTTTGTGGCAAATACACACATTGTTGTGTAAACTCCTATTGTAGGTGTGAATCATGATCATTACAAAGAAAATTTTTATTTATAATAAAGGATATTCAGTTTAAAAAAAAAAAAATTTAGTACAAAATGGATTATGTGTAGAGCCTTAGTCTTTCAAATGTTTTTGTGTTTGACCCTTCAAATAGACAAAACCCTTTCACAATTTTGGATAAAATTTAACATTTTTATTTTCTTTACATTTCTTTCCATCTGAAGGTCACATAAAAGGCTTCTGTCTTTTATCTTCGTAACAAATAAAAAAAAAAAAAACGTAATAAGAAAAAAGAAACAAAAAAAAAAAGAAATATCACCAAAGAAACTAAATAAAAAAAAATTTATAATGCCGTAATTTACAACACTTGTGAAAAGGTTAAAGTTTAACACCTTTAATATCTTAAAGGCTTGCACGTAAAAATACAAAAAAAAATAAATAAATAAAGTAAAACAAGGACATATAGAAAAAGGACGTATATAATGAAGAACGTTTGCTTGTAATAATTCTGTTATAAATTGTAGTCTGTATTAAATAGATTTTCAGTAAAATAAAAGTCTAATAGGAGGACAGAAAAATCAAAAAAAAAAAATTTTTTTTTCGTGTTCATGTACTATGTGACACACTTTTATATTTTGATTAATGACCAAATTATTTAAATTGAATTTTCCTTTATTATAAGGCTTTTAATTTTTTTAAAATAAAGAAAATTCTGAAAGTTAAATATTTAGAGTAAATTTCAAATCCCCCATTGTCTAAATCCAAATATCTTTCAAGTGGACAAATTTTTTTTTTTTTTTTTTTTTTTTTTTAATGATGGCAATTTGTTGATTTTCTAATTAATTTGTGATTGTATTATATTCATTATTAGCATTTTTTTCTTTTTTCATTTAATTTCATAGAAAGTTATTGCTTTCATTAACGAATTTCAGTTGAATAATTCTTTTGATTCCAATTTAATAATCCATGCACACATTACAATCTAATATAGAAAACTAATTAATTATTTTATTTCTAATTATATCTAGCAATTATTTTTGAAATTAAAGAAAAATTATAGAGAACTATTTTTCATGTTCATGTAAGAGCACATTCATAATATTAATTCATGTATTATAAAAATTTGAGATCATACCAATCTAATCCTAGAGATCTATCAAGCCAAATTATCCTTTCCATGTTTTTCTGTTGTTTTTGTTCTGTTGACAAAATTTATTCATAACCCTTGCTAAGTGTTTAATAATGGTTCATTTAGGCTCGGAACTTCAACGCATTATTTGACTCAATTCAGATAAGAAAAAATGTAAATTAACATTTTGTTATCGGCATATGAAACTATTTGAAATATTTCTACTTTATTTTGTTTTCCTTTATTAAAAAAAACAAAAATCAAAAAATTAAACTTTATTAAATTCTAAAACGACAAGTTAAGCAAATTGATGTATGTATGTATGTATAACAAAAAATTTGTATTTTCTTTTCGTTACAGATTTGTTCGTTCTTCAATTACATACATGTGTATGTGTAACTGACAACAAACAAATTATCATTATTCTGAAATATTTATCGAATTAAACAAAATACTGTCAATTTTTGTTTCTGTTTTTTTTTTTATTTTTCATTGTTTCATTTTTTTTTATGTATTTAGTTGACGTTAATTTTTTTTTTTTTTTGTAAATTAAAAATTAAAACGTCATTAAATTACGTGAATAAGTAAAAATGTTCTTATTCGGTTGCATAGTGAAAATGACGGATTACAGGATAAATAGTTATTGTTTGTATTTTGAAAATTATTAATATTTTTTTTTAATCAAAGTTTTTATTTTTTATTTTAGTAAATGTACGGATAATCCTCATATTACACAGAGGTTACAAACAAGTACTGTCCTAATTTTTGCGTTTTGCGAAACTCACGTGAGAATTTGTCTTATATAATTTAATATGAAATGACAAAGTTATATGATAAAATAAAAATTTGTCACACTTTGTGAATTGTGTTATGAGGATTGCCTGTACAATGAGTTGTTCGTTTTGCAATTTTTATTGATTGGCTTTTATTATATTTAGTGAAATTTATTTTCTTTTCGAAGGTTTGACAGTTTTCACTATTTCGATTTTTTTTTTTACGTTAAACACAAAATGCAGATTAAATTAAATTTTTAATAATAAAATAAAATTAAACTACAAAAAGTGACAACTAAAAATTTCACATGGGAACTGCAATTTGTCATCCAATAAATCCATCTGATTTAAGTCCACAATGTAATCATTGTATATCGAATTGTCTACCACAATTCGTATCAGGATATCAAGGTAAAACTGATATATCATACACAAAACAAAAAAAAAAAAAAAGAGTACGACAATGTTTCATTAAATATTTATACACATATACATGTACATACGGATACAAATTAATTTTTTTTTTTTTTTTTGTTTTAACACAATAATACAAATACATATGTATGCACATATATGAAATTTGTTAATTAATTGATTTCATCGATTGATTAATACAAAAAAAAAATTTTTCTCAATTTCATTTAAATGCTTTTAAAAGTAGTTGAACAAAATTCAAATAATAAAAATGGATCACATAATTCATCATTATCATCATCATCTGCTACTGCTGCTGCTGCTGCTACTACTACTACTGATGCTTGTAAATGTATTGTGACGGTAATTAAAAAATTCTGTTTGTATTTTTTTTGTTTTATTTTTTTATAACTGATTACATTTTCATTTCATATATTAATTTGGTTTTTCTCTTTTTTGTGTCAAAAACAAAAATCGATATTAAGTGCGATGCATAAAATTAAAAATGCATGTATGGACAAATAACACTATAGTCTCATTGCCTTATCCAAAAGATGGAAGTGTCCTGATCTGAATGTTTTTATAATTTAGTGACACATTATGTTCTTGCTTTTTTGCCTTTTTCTTTTATGCATCTATAGGTAACCCTTGTATAAAGCGATTTAAACGTGGTTACTATGTAACCCACAATTTCTTTTTGAATATCAGAAAATTTGATATGATTTTATCCTAACACAGTCTAGTTAACGCAAAAATTACTTCATGTGAAAAATGATTTCCGTATAATACCGGGGTTACCTGTATACACGGATTAATTTACGTACATAAAATTGAATTAACATGAAACTTTTTTGGCATTTCACTTAATAACGTTATTTTTTTCTGCTCTACTCTATTTCGGATATAAATTTTTAATTTAGCGAACATTTACGCTATTGCCTAATACATACGTAAAAGAATTCAATTTTATGTCAATCTATCTCTTATACACACATAAATAGACTGTGTTCTGTTTGATAAAATATAACGTTTTAATGTGTTTTCCTTTTTCTTTCTTTTCATGGAAATTTTTCAACATACAATTTGTGTGACGTACTACTCATCCTGTTCAATAAATCAAAATTAAATTTTTCAAAATAAAAATATCCTGCCATGTATATTGGGATGATTTAGTTAGGACAACCAAAAATTGAAGTGACTGAATGCTTTTTAGATGCACAAAATGTTAAAAAAGGTAAGTGCAGATTTTTTTTCTTGACTGTGTTGAAATTTCAAACAGATTAAATAACAAAAAAAAAAAAAATTTTTTTTTTTTTTGGTTTGTAATTTTAAGGATAAACAAGAATTTAATTTCAGTTTTTAAAGAATGCAAAACCTTGAAAAAAGAACTTTTTAATTTATCAATTGACAATTTTCTGATTTTGTTATTGATTTTATTACATTTTCAATCTGTTTTGTGAAAAAATCTAAAACTCTAAATAAATAAAAAGGTTTCATTGTGAGACTGTGACATGTTATAATTTTTGTCATTTTGTAATTTTTACAATATAACGTTAATTCATTGTATAAATATGTATATAAAAATGTTTAATAGCAATCAGAAAAATTAATAATTCTTTGAGTCCTTTATATTCCTTTTTATATATGTATGTATGTACGTTCACGCAATCTTGGTAATAATGAAATCAATTTTTTCTTTCATTAGAAATCAATTAAAATCAAATGAAATTTTTATTTGCTTCTATATGCATACCTGTATTACATTAGTTATTCTATTATCGCATACTTTTACACCTATTTTCCTTCAACTAAGATTTTCATCACTTTTTATAATATTTGTAATTACCCCGCATAGAATCGATCAATACATTTTCTATAAAATTGTCCTTCACATAAAGTGCACAGTATGTAATTTTTCTTTTTCTATTACCCAAGTATTGTGTATATAACATAGAAATGTGTATGTGTGTATCTCGAAAAGAGTTTAATATTGTTGGTGTTTTTTGAACAATAAAAGGAGTATAGTACAAAATAGACAAAATAACATCATAATGGCCATAGAAAATAATTTTCATGTTAAATTCATTAACAGATATTTTGTTTTCTTTCTCAATGAAAATGATAAGTGGGTAATGAATCAGAATATACAATGTAATGGAAATTTTTTTATAAGAATGGAAAAAAATTATAAATTAGAAAAGAAACAAATGAATACAAATTTCTTCTGATAATTTGAAAAATTAAACCTTTCAAATTGGCAAAAAAACATTTGCGTAAATTGAAAATAATACGATTATTTATTTTGAGTAATCATCTAATTGCTATAATCGGCATTTTTTTCGTATTTACTTGTGGTATATTTTATTCAGCTTTAAATAGAAGCTTTGTTGGTTATGAGCTAACTAAGTCTATTTACTGATAATAAGTTGCCGAACTTGTTATCAATCAAAATGAGTCTGTTCTTTGGAAAACCTGAACCCACTTCAAATTAGTCAAAATGAAATTGAATTCCACGAAAAATAAAATAAAATTTCACAAATCTGTTTCATTCAATATGGGCTTTATTCACTTTATTTCGTTTTGACTAATTTAGTGTGAGTTCAGGCTAACAGTTCAATAATCTGCAACTTCACATCATTTTGCATGTATGATGGAATTGATCACTGATAAGTTTTTGACTTATTTGCATAAAACTCTTCTGTCTGGTAAGGCAACTTATTATATTTGAAACTTGAATATATATGTATGTATGATGTATGTACCATATTTTTTAAAATTTTGACTTGTACCACTTTCAAAATAAATGAATACATAAATTGGTTAAAATATCAATACATTTTATTTTTTTTTTTATTTGAAAATGCAGTTGTAATTTAAGGACCAGAATATTAATTATTATTTGCAGAAAAAAAAAAGTCAAGGTAACCAGGTATACTGTCGATTTTTTTCTTTTTTTGAAAGTTTACTAATGAAATAACATTTTTATAATACATTTTTTTATTTTTTGAATGTGGTTGGAAATAGAGAAAATGAAAAATTTGTTTTGGAAAATTTATTTAACTTTTTGTTAAAAATAAAATATAGGTACTGCACTAAAATAAAAATAAAAATTTTTTTTAATTAACAAAATTGAAAATGAAATTTCAAATAATTCAGAATCCTAGACTACGGCGTGGCATTCAATGTTAAAAAACATTTTTGTTTATCTTTCAGTATTTTATAATTCAACTTACTTTTATAAATTTGAAAATATTTGAAATACGAATATGCAAAGTAATTAAAAAAATTATTAAAATTTTTTACCATCTGAACTTTCATTATTTCTACCATAATGAACTTTCTTTTTGTGAAACGATAAGGTTACATACATACACGGTACAGGATACTGAAAATAAAATTCTATTCATGTAGGTACAATTATCCAAAATGCAAAATTATCAAGTCATGATATCTGCGAAATCTTATCTGATAAATCGAAAAATATGTGTTGTAACACGAGAATTTCAAATTTTCATCATTTGGACATTTGGATGATAGCAAAATGCCCTTCCTTTATTTAATTCAGAATTTTTCTGGTGTTTTATTCTAAACACCTTGTGGTTCCTTTACTGTATGAGAAGCAATGTATTTTATTCTCTTTGATTTTTTTTGTTTTTAATTAAATTTTTTTAAAATTAATTTTGTTAAAAAAATTTGAATAAAATATACATTATTACTTTCCTATTACAAAGCATAAAGTAAATGCAAAAATAAATTCATTACATTTATGTGTGAGTGCATACTCACTTTATTAACGCTAATTTTTGTGTTGAACGAAAATGTAAACAAATTAGTAGCTACAGGAACTTTGTAATAAACTACGCACAGTAATTGGAATATGCTACAATGTTTAGTTTGGTTGTTTGGTTTACCTTTGCATTTGTTGCATTATAAATATTATACATTGATTTAAAATTATAATGAATATAAAATGAAATTTTTTTTTGGAAAGGATGAATATATTAAATGAAAGCAAAGACAAAAAATGAAAAAAAAAATTTAACAAATACCAAATTTTCCTAGACTAAAAAAAAGGGTCAATTGATTTTTCATCAGGTAACTTTTGCAACACAAAAATTCCACTTTATAAAATTTTTTCATTAACCGTGAATTTACTGCAATATGTTGAACCAATATTGCGTTATTCAAGGGTTAATTGTATGTAATTTGCTCTGAAAATGAAAAAGAATTCAAAAAATTCAAAAAGGTATGTTGCTATAAAAATTTTGCATTTGAAAAAAAAATTTTAAAATAAAAAATAAAAAAAACACGAAGAACAATGTAATGAAAAACAATGAGGAGGGTTTTAGCTTACAAAGGAGGAATGCAAGAGTATACCTAGTGTGTGGGGTAGTAGCTGAGATGGAATTTAATTTTATGAAATTTTTACAAAATGTATGTTACATTTAAATAGAAGAAATTTTATACGTATGCGTATTTTATACAAAATTACAACATATATAAATTTCCAGTCATTAAAATTTCATCGTTAAGGGATTTACTATACATGTGTATACCGGGTTATGTGTAATTTAAAAAATTATTTTAAAGGTTTACGATCATAAAAAATAGAAAAATATCTATTCTAGAATTTAACTTAATTAAACTGAACAAAAAAAAAACTAAGTAACTATTACAATTCATGAATACTTGGTTAATTAAGCATTTACATAACTAATATTCTTGTAAAAAATGTACAATTTTCATTTTGAAGCTGAAAATGATTAAATTTATCTTATTATTATTCAAAATTAAAATGGTAATGTAATGCAAATTTAATGCTATTTAATTTAATTTAATAATAATTTAAATTGACTGTTATCATGAAGCTTGTTTGTATTATCCATATAGTGAGTGCATAAACTTCTATACATACATATTGTGGTAAGTGTGTCATTGATCCAATGTTTTATTTTTGTGCATTTTTTAGTTGAACATTATTTATTCAAATTTTTAACAAAAATACGAGCTGTATTGATTTGTTTGTATTTTGCTTTTTTGTAAAAAATTTGATACGATAGAGACCGTATTAAAAGGATATTACATGAAATTTATTCATTTTCATGACAATCTTATAAAATGAATCGGAATTTAAATTTATTGTGAAATTTTTTAAAACTAAAAGTTTTTCCTTATATACGATTGTTATTGTATAAATTTTTGTTTTAAATTTATACGTTGCTTTGATTGTATATTGGGAATACTTAAGTGCAATAAATACAACCGTATAGTATGTAGTATCGTATTTTGTATGCTTATAGAAACCCATTGACAATATATTTAAAATAAATAAAGAAAATAATAATAGCAAAGGATTTTATAAAGTATGTATACATACTTCACCGAGAAAAGGGAAACATTTTGATCCAATCTATAATTCTTCCAAGTTTCGTTTTATTTTTACTGGAAAATAACGAAAAAAAACAGATATTTTTTTTCTCTGAAAAGTTAAATTGTATTGTCAGGAACAAAAAGAAAAAAACAAACAACATAATTTGAAATTGTATTTTATTTTCCCAACGAAGTGCATAATATTACGTGTATACAAAATTTAAGGATTTTCAAGGAAAAACAAAATTCAAAAAAAAAGTAATAAGAAATCTTAAAGAACATTTCTTGGAATTGATAACTTCAAATTTTTCATGATGCTATCTTCTGAATTTTACGATTTTTTGTTTTCATTTGAAAGATACTAATGGAGATTATTTTTTAAAGCAACGAGTGCAAATATTTTGATGCAAAAATTTCACAGGATTATATGTAAAAATTATATTTTCTTAAAATCAGTAGATATTTGAACCCTGCTGTTCGATCCTGATATTCAAATTACAGCTTGGATCAAATTAATTTTTATTGAATTGTTGGAAAGGTCTAAATCTGAGCTTTTATTCGCAATATGTGTCATTCAAATGTGGAGTACATTTTATATTCTTTAGAAATTTTCAATCGATCTTATCTCAGAAGAATTGAGTTTAGAAAGATTTTTTACTACTTGAAAAATGATGTAAAATTTATTTCTATACATATTCTGTATATCAAGTTTAAATTACACATAAAAATTTTTGTTGAGAAATATCGCACACTCATACGTATTTACGTATGCACATTTATGTATTGAATTTGTACGTATTTGCCTGTACATGCACGTATAACTAACCCTGTTTTGTTATGCACATTTCATTTAAAAAAAAAAAAAAAAAAAAAAAAAAAATTAAACATGTGCTTGAATGCAGAAGAAAATTTCAATTTTTCCACCTCATTAATTTGAGGTCGAGGTTTAAATACTTCTCTTCTCTACACAGATACAAGTAGTCTACCAGAATCTATACACTATATATTAACGTATATTGTATAATTAGAAAAACTGTTGAAAAGAAAAGAAAAAAATCTCTAAGGAAAATTCAATGTATCGATAAGAAGATAAATATAAAAAAAAATACTGCATACATTATTAAAATGGAGAAATTGAAAAAATTCTTCATTCCATTGCAGTACTTATGCACTATATCACACTACATTATATGTACGTGTTACATGGTGCAGTATGACTTTGTAACATTAAATGAAATAATTAACATTGAAATGTATGTACAATGTAATGTTAGAAGTTAATTAAAAATTGAATATTAAAGAAGAACTTAATTATTTATTTATAAACTGTCCTTAATCAATGACAGACACAAAATAATTAACAATAGAAAAGCAATAAAACAGTTTATGCATGGAAAATTTAAAATTCAACAAGACATTCGCTCGACATGAATTGTAGGCTATTGATGACTAAAAAAAAAAAATTTAAAAAAATCTGTATTTTTTTAAATACAGATTTTTACGAAAAAAAAAAAAAATTTGTTTTAAAATCCAAATTTTTTTTCCATATTCAATGAGAATGAAATACCGCAAAACTACAAATAAATTTTTTAATTTGTTTTATTTATTGATTTTAATGAAATCATCAATGGTTTATTGTCTATGAAAAATTTTTTTATTTAAAATAAACAAATGGTTTTCTATTTATATTTTCAAAATTTGAATTTATACAATAAATATAATTACCACCACCAAACATAAATACATAGCACGTGTGGTAAACAGTAGCGATTACGATTGAAGTAGATGTTCATGTACATGTAGAACTTAACTTGCTCATAAAATTTTTGTTTATAAATTTAATTCATGACTGGTCAGAAAATAAAAATAATTCAATTTATTCAATCAAATTTGTTTATTTTTTCCTTATTTTCGTTTTCATTATTTTGGTTGATTTTGAAAAATCTATTTCAAACAGCAAATGGTATGTCAGGGATTACTAATCTTATGCTATTGGATACCGTAATATCCTTCAAATGATTTTTGGATGCCTTTCGAAAATATTTCTATGAGCGTAATTTTGTTCACATTCAAGAATTTCATCATACTTTCCTGATTATCTGATACTAATCAATGAAATGTGATAATGTCAAATATCACACTAATTTTGATCACTGATAACTGATTACATTCAATTATAAAATTTACTTTGAAAATAGATATTTCCTCCAACTGGTTATTTATAATGTTCTATACAGAGTTATTCAAGGTTGGGAATCTCTGATACATGCATGATGATATGTAAACAAATTTACGTTCAATATCATGTATGTATGTGCGTATATGTATATACGTATTTATTTATTTTATATTCGGTTTATTTGTTGATTTTTTGTATATTTAAAATACGTACTCATGTATTTATTCGTAATCGTGTAATTTCCGATTTATGTAAAACGAAAACTGAAAATTAAAATTTAATTTTCATTTTTGCGGAATATTAATAGTAATAAAACACGAGCTAAAGGTGTACATATGTATGCAGTAAATTTTCCATAAAAAGATATCAATAAAAATTTTTTTTTTTAAAATGTATGTACGTGCATTTACTTGACGATATAAAGAAAAATTTTATATAAAAAAGCTAACAAAGAACATGTAACAAGTAAATACAAGATAAAATCATCATTTTCAAAAAATAGAATTATTTTATTAGCCCTTCGAGATATGTAGAAAATTATAAATGTTTACATTCCAGATTAACAAAGTATATGTACGTATTATTTGTACGATTAAAATGAAATTATGAGAAAATTCTTTAAAAACTTTTACATAAAATATTAAACTTTTTAAGTAAAGTGGTGTAGTTGTAAATGTGAACAAAAAAAAAAAATATTAATGAAAATTCTGTTAAGAAGTGAGACAAAAACAGTGAGAAATAAAAGATACAAATTTAAAAATAAAATAAAATATGAATGGTCTTGTGGTGGTTACATTATATTTTAATTAAATTAAATGAAGAAAAGTCGAAAATTTAATCAAATTAAAATTATATACAATCTAAAGAGAATTAAATTTTTTGAATATTTATTTTCTATTTAAGAATTCAAGTAATTCAATTTTCAAAAAAAAAAAAAAAAAAAAAAAAAAAACAAACAAAAAAGTACCTTGTTGCTTATGTAATTTATTATTTGTACTGATTAAATATTTTGGGATACCATTAGGAATGAATGAAGGAATTTAATTTACACAAAATTGTAAATATTTATTAATTAGAAAATTTTGTTATATAAAATTCTAGATAACTTGGCCAATTTTTACTTTTTAAGTTAATAACTTTTAGAATATTTACAAAATTTTGTTTGAAGAAAATTCAAAATTTTATTAAGGTAATTTTTATTTGCCTATTTAACTGTATGTAACATTTTACGATTCTATACCTTATCTTATAGGACAATAAGAGAGAAAAACAAAAAAGAAAAATAAACTTGAAATTGGTCTGAAAGAGTTTCTGAAAATAGAAAAAGTTGACTGAAAACAATCTACAATGATCGAAGACAAGATTAAAAGGGACAGTGACTTAATATGAGCTGTATAGGCTATCAAAGAAGAATTAGAAAATTTGTTGTATATTTACTTGATCGTTTGATAAATTTATTTTAATTGAATAACCCTAACCAATATCATTCGCAATCCAACCTGCTTTATAAAAAAAACTCCCCATAGTTATTATATTTCTGATTTGTTTCCGATTAAATCGACTTTTATTTTATTCATTTTTTTTTTCTTCTAAATTAAAATTTATTTTATTTGGTTTTTTTTGTTTTTTATTTATTGCGGTTGCTTTTTTTCTTAATTTCTTTTATTTGAACATTGAATTATATGACTTGCGTTTATAAAGTTTCAAAAAAAAAAAAAAACAAAAATTCTCATCTTTTGTTTATTGTTTTGCTTCTGAAAATTTTCATGTAAAAACTTTTTTTATTAAAAACTTCAAAATTTTTCTTTACAAAAATAAAAAAAAAGAAGATCCTTTCAACATAAAATAAAATCAGTATTAAATTGAAAATAATAAAATCATAAGTGTATACAGCATACACAGTACGCACGTACATATATGTATATGCAGGTACATATGTGTATTCATGTGTGTGTATGAATTATGTTCGCATACATAATAAAATACTTGAAGTAAGTAAATTTTCGCGTATCACATATAAATCATTTATTATTATTATTATTATTATTTTGATTCAAATTTCATGTACATAACACCGTTGAACATTTTGAACGGTGTAACAGAGAAAATGTAAAAAAAAAAAAAAAAAATTGATCTTTCTTTCTGTGTATATGAATAAATAGAAGTATGTGTTGATACCATTATGATTGTAATTTTCACATATCAAAGAAAATATTCGAGAAAAACTCGTAGGACGATTGTAGGTTGAAAAAGGAATTTTTTTTTTTTAAATTCTTCGTAGCGACCTCATTGTTGAGACTTACCATACATCTAAATAATTTGCTTATTCGTAAACTTTTCATCGGCCTCGTTGTGCAAATTCAACAGAATCACCTTACACACTCATTGCGAAACATTTTTTTTTTATGAAGCTTTTCCTTTTCATTCATACTCAATTTTTTTTTATTTATTTTTTTTTTTAAATTCGCTAATCTTTAAATTTTCTTTTTTTTGTGTTCTATGTTAAAATCAAAAAATCCTTCACATGAAAAGAACAAACAATAAATGAAAAAAGTCTGTGTGTATGTTCATTTATTTGTGTACGTTAAGTGATCATTAAATTTTACATAATTATAAAAGAAGTAAAAAAGAGCAACAATAATTGTAATATGTACTCGCAGGAATGGTTGTTAACGTTCACATACATATGAAAAAGGACAATGATTTTTAAAAAATTTAAAAGTAAAATTCTCAAAAGACATAATAACGTTATCAGTTTTTTCCTTTTTTTCATTTTTCATTAAAATTAAATCCCGAGAAAAATGTAATATAAATAAAATTAGGTTATAAAGGTTTTGTTAGCTCTGACAAACATATGTATATGTATGTAAATGAGCGTACGTGAAAATTTTAATCAACAATTTCATAGTGCATGTCATTTCTCATCATAGCATGGTCATTATTAGCGCAATAAACCTTATATGAACCTTGGCTTACTCGTATGTTGAGATTCCTTATCAGAATATTCATGGCGAAATTCAAATCACTTTAAAATTTCTCTAAATATAATTTATTTTTGCTTTCATTCAATTTTAAACAGTGTTATATTCAAATATTCAATATAAATGTATACAAATGTACTTTAATGAACTTTTGTTAAATGAAATTATTTAAAAAATATAATTAACATTTACAGTATCTTTCTAGTATACGTTGACTATTACAAGTGCTCATGCATGTTTGATGTTATCTAGAACAGTGCACCAATCGAAAAAGTCATTTAAAAAAAAAAAAATTACTTAAGTTTAAAAATATACATGGATTATTATTATTATTTTTATTTTTAAAGAGAAAATAAAATTAGATAATTAGAACCTACATACATATGTGAATGCAATGCGCAGGTTGAAAAAATTCATTTCCTTATAAATATTTCTGAATAACAACACAAAAAATAGCAACAACATTACTACAAAAATCAGACTTTAATAAATTTACATGTTTTTATTATAACGTACACAAAATAATATGCCCTTAGCACGTCTTCTGTTTTTCTTTTCTTTTAATTTGATTCTATAATCAAAATATAAGCATAAGCAATTTTCATTTCCTTCTTAATATCTATGTCTTTTCATTTTCATTAACAAAACATATACACTAAGTGTGAATGGTATGTGTATTTTTAGTACATTTATTTGACATTCAATTTTTAATGATATTTCACTAGAATACATTGTATATATTTTAGTGCAACATCCATTCTTGAAATGAAAATGGGAAAATTATGATATACATACATACAATGATGCATACATACATACGTATGTGTAGTCGGAATGTATACGCACATATACGAATACCATCCATATGCTTTTTAAAATTTCGATGTAAATAACTTTGTTTAATAATAAATAAATTCAAACGATATGAATTTAAAAAAATTTCCCTACACTTATTTGTTTGAGTACAATAACTGCAATTGTATGTGTGCGTTCTCTTAATTTTAAAATATCGAATAAATTAAGAGAATGCTTCTTAAGCTTTGAGAGATAAATTTGAGAAGATTCTTAAACTTTTAGGAAAAAAAGTGTATTTATATTTTTCATAATAAATCATACAATCACGTGGCAATTCTGTATATAATATAATATAAGTATATGTATTTTTACTCTTTGTACTCTTTTGTAAAAATTTTCCTAAAAAAAGGAAAAACCTTTTCCTGAGAAAACTTTATTTTAAATCTAAAGTTATTATATGTAGCGTAGGCATTAAAATGCAGAATAATAACTAAAATTCTGCTGTTCGTATGAAACTTTTGCCTACGGCTGTGTGCTAAAAATCTCGTTGAAATTTTCCTAATATTACACACATGTTTACTAATTTTCCTGAGTAAAAATTTCAAGCCTCGTTTTGACGCTTTTCTTTGATTTTGCATCCATATATGCAAAACCAATACTCACCCATACAACAAAAATATGTTTCCATACATATTATTTATGTTCTTGGATATTTTTCGTATAATCGCATGCACAGACAAACATACGTAGATACCATCTCGTGTTGTGTAATATATTGCACAAATAATTTTATATTTTATATTAAGTGAACTATGATTATGTACATACGTATGCGTATAATATGACCACATAAAGAATATATTTAATATATTGATGATACTCGTGTTAAAATACAGAAAAGCCTCTTAACCTCTATCTACACATACGTAAAAATATGTTCGTGATAATAATAACAACAATAACCGAAATGCTCATAATTTTAAATTTATGTGTGTACTCATAAACATCCACCGATATCTCTACGTACATATGTACGTTCATCATATACACAACCCACTTATAAAAATATTTTATATATTTATAGACGTCGTTTTATATTGACTATACTGTTGTATATGTGTGTATTATATCGTATATTGGTTGTGTGAAATTCATACATTTTCAATTTATACAGATATGGGAAAAATTTTATATATATAGTCGTTTTTTGTTTTTCCTTTTTTTTTTTTTCTTGAACAATGAGACGTTATTATAGACGATGAATATTAGTAGTAGTTGAATCCTAGATGTCAAACGTGACACTACAATTTTGAACAAGGAATCTAAAACAAGAAAAAAAAAATAGTAAAAGGAATTATTTCTACATTCAGTTTTGTTTGTGTACGTATTGAATTGGGAAAAAGTGATAAATATAAAAAAAAAACGTTTACAAGTTTGAATAAAAAAAAACATAAAATTAACAAAAATAAAAGAAAATTCATAATAAAAACATAAAAAATAAAAAAGGCTTTTCCATAATTACAAAAAAAAAAGTAAAAATTTCATTTTTTTTATGTAACATCCGTTTTTTAATTATTTCATACAATTTTCACATAAAAGTCAACACAAAACAAAAAAAAAATATTTAATAAAACTTAACGTAAATGATAAATATAAATATTTTTATATAAAATGTTATGTACATTTTTGTCCTTTTTATTATATATATATTTTTTTTGTAACAATTAAAAATGAATAATAATAAAAAATTTAATAAAATTATTAAAAAAAGGATACTAAAAAAAAATTGTTATCATAAATACGACAATAACGCAATCCATCGTATGTGCGTTTATTATCATTCTATTGTTATTCAAAAATAAATAGAAAAAAAATAAATAAATAACGTGCATTCGTGTAATACATGAAAATATATACACAAGCCTAGCATATTTTATTGTTATTCTATTTTTAATCATCATAATATAATGATCAAAATGAAACATAATTACATGACTTTAATCAATTTTAACGTATTGGTATATAAATACAGTTTATCCATATATTTACAATAAAAATTTGTTTGTGTGTGTTTATCTATAAATGAATGTTAATAAAAAAAAAAATAAATAAAAAAAAAAACTTTATCATAAGGATAACGTATACATTTTTAATTACATGGATTTAATGTACATATCCATTTAATCTAACCGATGTGTATTAAATATATCATCAGTGTATTATTAAAGTGAACATGAAAACAGAATTTTATATCTACCTTTATTTTTAAATTTTTTTCTGTTTAGTTTTTTGTTATCGTTTTGTAATACTTAAAAAAAAAAAAAAAAAAAAAAACAATTTCTCATATATCGTGATCTATAAAACTATCCCAATTGAATAATTCATTGTCCTTTATGTCAAGTATTTTATCTTTTTTATTGTTTTTCTATTTTATTTTCAATAATTATTTAAAAATAATAATTTTTCATGTCATTTTTATTACGACGATATTCTTGATTTTATATCAATTTCCTTTATATTTGTTGAAAACGATAAGTTAAAATAACTTCACTATTATTTACGTTATGTTAATATACAATGAATACGCACTAGCTATAAAAAATAAAGTTAAAGTCTGGATAGAATTTTACAAACAAAAATCAGGCTTATCAACATCAATTAAAGCTGCCCATGATGATTTCAACATCATGTTGGTCAGTTGGAAATTATCCTTTAACTGTCTAAGTATAATCTACAAGGTAGTGACGAAACAGAAAACCTTTATTTATATCTTTGTAAACGTCTGATGTTAACCAAATAATACAAGATATTCATCTATACTACCTAAACTTTAAGAATTGTAAATTAAATGAGCCATCAAAACTACATCTTCTGTATCCTAATTGGGTACAACTGTACAACTCGCCGCTTTATCATTTACATGACATAAAATGATATAACTTGAATTCACAAAAATTTCTCACTAGCTCAACAAAGCCAAGAAAAAAAATCGGTCAATTTCAGTCGCGTGTTCATTGTATTTTATTTTTATATTTATTTATCTTTTATTATATATTTTTTTTCTTCTTTGTTTTTTTTATTTTATTTATTTTTTATTTATAAAAAAATGAAATCAATCATTCAATATAAATATTGATTATGTTATATAGAATATATTTTCATATACATTAAAACGATTTACGTGTACGTAAACAGAGTGTAACTGTTTATGTATATCTACTAATAATTCTGTATATACATACATATTTATGGTTAAAAATAGAAAGGCCTTTTGTTTTTGCTTTTATTTTTGGTATATTTATGTTTTTACTTAAAATATGGATAAAAAAATATATCAGCACACATTATAAAGCCTATGTGTTGTTTATGCGACACATTATAGTATACTTTTATGTTTCGTGTTGAAAGGGTTCAAAAATACATAACAAAACAATAGAATATATAAAACAAAAAATAAAAAAAACTTGTAGATAAAACAAATTTAAAGAAAAACCAAAAAAAAAAAAACAAAAATATTATACAGTATATGTTAGTCTTAAAATGCGAATAACAAAGAAAACAAAATACAAATAACAAATAAAAACATAATACAAAATAAAAGGTTGTGTTTAATGTAAGTGTGAAGAATTGTTTATACAGTAATCTCTCGTTTAATGGGGTTAATTTGATTCCAAAAAAAAATTTTGCGTTGAATGAATTTTATTGTGAGTTATTCATGTTACTCACAAAAAAGGCGACTACGTTCTAATGTAATTTTTCCTTTGAATTACAACAACAAAATATTAACATTTGAATGCAACATTTTGTGTAACGACAATACGTTGACATTAAACGACAAACTACATATTGTTTTGTAATAGTGTGGTGGAGAATACAACAATAAATATTGAAAAAAAAACATCCAAGGCAAAAAAGAAAAACTCAGTTAAAGAAAAGAAAATTAAATAAGAAAATTACATATAAACAAAAAGCCAAAAAGATATAAAAAAGGAAGAGATAAAATTAAATGTGTGTGTGTACATAAATTACGTAATTTTTATTGCTTTTTTCATTATTTAAGTTTTTTTTTTTTTTATTTTTGTTTTATTCACTGTATTCAGTATGCAATAATGCAGTATAAATTAATCGTACATATGTGTGCATAATCACGTACAAATGGTTTGTATTTAAAAAATATATGATGCATAGGTGTGTATGTATATTCAAGAAAAGGATGTAAATTATTTTTAAAAAAATTTAAAAAATTTTCATTTTATCAACAATTTAATAATAAATTGATGAACGTGACTTTTATACTTGCACCAATTATTTACGTATATACAATTCTAAAATCTGTTAATCCATCTAGGATCTCTACGAACTTTTTAAATAATTTTTTTTTTTTTTTATTTAGATTACATCGTTAAATTTTTAGAACTTCTAAGTGCTATTAGTTAAAAAAAAAAATCCGTGTGCATACAGTACAGGAATTTGTTAATGAATTCTATTCTAATCATGTGTATGTGATGAACAGAAAATAAGAAAAAGAAAAAGATAAAGTTAATGATTTTTTTTTTGGAATCAAGTCAACTTGAAGAGATGTCCTTTGTAAGTATCTGTTTTTTTTAAATTTTATTATATAAAGAGATAAATTGCAAAAGGACTAATGATTGTATGTATGTCATGTATGTATTTGATGAAATTAATTATAATAATTTCTGGCTTTAGTTATCATGTTAAGATTGACACAAATCTCAATTTTCTTGATCTTTTTGTTTTTGATCTATATATTTTAATTTACAAACTAAATTTTCAAATGTACCATTTAATCTTGATAACAATTTTAACTTATATTGACGTATCACGAAGTAAAAATAAAGCTTTTTTTAGGGATTGTTTATCATGTATATTTTTCGGTCATATGTACATACACCTGTGTAGTACCTGTATATCTAAAGCTTCTGTAAATCCTCGAAACAAATTCTGCACTGGATAATTGAAAGTGAAAAGAAGCAAGTAATGCATTTGCTTTGGAAACATGAAAAATGGGTTCTATTCTTAATTGATAGTAATTTTTTTTTTTTTGAATGATAATAAATTGAAACACTTTTATTTGTGAAATGGTTTATATATTTTTTTTTTTTTATTTTACATTCTCTCTTAAAAATTGTAATTAATTCAAAGTCACGTTTCAATAATTTTTTCATTGGACCAACAAACATTTTTTTTTTTTAAAAAAATTATACATACATACATATGTGAAAGCATTACACCGTTTATGTTTACATAGAACACCTGAAATACCGTAGTAATAAATCACATGAAATCCATATTAAATGGAAATTGTCTGCTTTTCTTTTATTTATTGTTTTTATTTTTTTCATACATTTATTTTTTTCAAATCGATATTATTATAATGCACTATATACTGTGTAATATATAATGGATATCTTTTTACAAACAATATAACATTGTGTGTAATGAAGACTATGTTGTGCCCCATCGAATATATATGTACATAATCAATTTATGAAATATTACATTCGTGTATAAGTAATATATGTATGTTCTTCTTTGAAATCAGTTCGATATAATTGAGGACATATTGTAGACATATCCATGCATAGTTACGTACGTGTACAACACGAAATTCCATATTTATGTGTACAATATTATTTTATAATGAAC
This sequence comes from Anthrax anthrax, assembly GCA_963971155.1. Taxonomy (NCBI): domain Eukaryota; kingdom Metazoa; phylum Arthropoda; class Insecta; order Diptera; family Bombyliidae; genus Anthrax; species Anthrax anthrax. The sequence goes on from OZ020119.1 coordinate 30,306,337, forward strand.
TTGAAAAAAATTTTTTTTTTTTTTTTTTTCAAAATTAATACTGGCTATAAATAATTTGAGCTCTTTGTTTATTTGGCTCACATGTGTATGATAAAATATAAAAAAAAAATCGATAAAATGTTTGTGTATTTTTGTATAATGTCAGTTTTTTCCTTGTGTGTTCTTTGATGAATAATACATAAAATATAAAATCTACAGAGTGGTAGACTAATGAGCACGCATTGTGTATAAACGGCATCGTTTCATCGTTTCAATACAGGTAAACTTTGAATTGCAAGTTGGTAGTAGCCTGAGCTGAACAACGCTGTGAATAGCTCAGTACCAACCCTCGACCGAATGATAAGGAATTCAGAGTATATAATTCCACTGGGCCATTGATATTGTTCAAATTTGAGCCTTGAATATAGCAGAATGGAACCAATCAACCAGGTTATTCAAGGGATACCTGTATGATTTGTGATGAAAAAAAATTTTTTCGTTATTTTATCTCAACGTTTTTCTACTGTACAATATTGAGTATACATTGGATATCCACCCACCCACCTTTCTGTGTGTACATAAATTTCAAAAAATTATTTATCTTTAAAACCGTTTGTTATACATACATCTAGATTCTCATACCATCATTTAATATCAATAGTCCACTTGAATTTAATTTTCGTATATTGTTAAGGACTTGATATTTTATTTATTATTAAAAAAAAAACAACAACAATTTTTTTCTCTTCTCTCTTTTTGTGCTTTGTTCAAAAATATTTCCTATTTTTTAATTTTTTTTTTTTTCAAAGAATGTAGCCATTGGGATCAAATAAGTGAAATCAGCCTAAAGCGTTTATTTTATTATTTAAAAAAAAAATTATTTTTCTTACATTCTTCTATCAAATTTCATTTATACTGAAAATTGAAGAAACATAAACTTGAATATTCGCATGTAAATTAGATCACAAGTACATTAGAAAATACAAAACCTAAATTATAAAAACTTTGTCAAATTCTAATTAGTTGGACAAAAAAAAAAAATTTATTTTTGTTAAAGTAATTTTAAAAAACCCAAGAAAAAAAAATGTTGATGATATCCCGATGATAACTTAAATGATATGATAAAAAAAAAAAAACAAAGGAAAATAAATAAAATGACGGAATAAAAAAATAAAAACCAAAAGAGCAAAAAATACTTAATCACAAACAACTAAAAGAAAAACACATTTAAGCTTGTTAAAGGTAAATTCAGATTTTCTTCTGTAGATTTAATTTCCCTGGTTACCAAAAAGAAAAAAAAAAATTATGTACATATCCCTGGCGTTGTATAGCATTAAACAGACTGTTATGGTTCTATTCGCCTATTTTGATAATATACAGGATAAAAATAACAGAGCACATTTCAATGATACTTCGTTTTGTAATAACAACAAAAAAAAATTTTTTGTTTTTTCGTCCGTACAGTAAAAAGAAAAATTATCCTACAAAATAAATTAGAAGTTAAAAGCAGAAGATACGTTTTAATAATGATGATGATGATGATGATGATAATGTGGTGTATGTGGTGAAATTTGTATAATTGATGTCTGTAAATCAATTTAAGTAAAGACAGAAAAAGGAAAATAGTATAAATAAACCAGAAAAAAAAAATTAGATAAATGTTTCTGACATGTTTTTAAAATTCTCTGTTAATTTTTGTTTTTCGTTCAGTTACTTAAGATACTCATGTCCCTATGTGTCTTTAACTTATACTTTGCAGTTGTGTACTATTGTATGATTTTCATACTTTGTATAAATAAAACCGCAAGAAAGAGAATTTTTTCATTTGTTGTCATGGTCTATTTCATCAATGTTCCTATGTGAATGTACTACATACCGAATTTAAAAAAAAAAAAAATCAAAAATTGTCCTTGTACAAGTATTCATGATTTCTTATAGACATCACAAATTTACAAAGGAGAAAAAAAATCAAATTTTTTAGCTCTATAAATACATATGTATATACACATATATCTTATGTATTATTCTTTATTTTCCATGAATTTTCAATTTTTTCTTGTTTTTTCAATGTCAAATTTAATAGAACATTTCTTTATGGATTTTTTTTATAAATTGAAATAATTATGGTATACAAACATTCCATGATGTGTATAAAATAGGGCGTTCCAAGAGTAAATGCTATTTCTGTAGCATGTGTTAAGTCATGAAAAATTTTCTTTTTGATAGCTAGAAGGTATTCCCTCACTTTCTTTAAACAATTCAGGTATTTAAAAAAGAAATTTTCACACATCTAGTATGAAAATACAAAAGCATTGCCATCAAATAAACATCACACCCCGTATAAAAGAAAAATGTTTTCAATATTTGAATGGTAAATAATATAAAAATCAAATACCTTTGTGTATGATAAAATAAAATAATAGATTAAAAAAAAAACGAAAATAAAAAAAAAAAATTAGAAAACAATCCATAAAAATACTCAAAGAATTTTATGAAAAATATAAATTTAAGCAGATCAAATTCCCATGGAAATTTATTTATTGAAGATGTATAAAATTTTTAATGTACATAGAAATTTATTGTTTTTATGTTTTTTCCGTTTTTGTTTTTAGTATTAAAATATTTTTAAATCATTTAAAAAATAAAATATAGAAAAAGTAAATATTTAATGTTTTTGTTGTCGCCACCGCTACATTTTATTGAATTATACATTCGTGATAATTTTTTTAATTTTAATATTTCAAAGATTAAAATAAATTTGCATATATGCAAAAAAGGATTGAAAATATCTTTTATAGTATAGTAATGTATTTTACATCATTTTATGTTAATAAAAATTATGAGATACGTATAGATATCTCAATACGTATTTATTGCATGTAAAAGTTTTAACATTACCCATCATATTCATTATCATGTATGCAATGATGATGATCATCATCATCATAAATCATAGTACATACCATCATCCTTTTATTCTCATTAATAATAAAATCATACACAAAAAAGAATACAACTAATCTGAAATCTACATAAAAATAAATAAACAAAACAAAAAAACAAAATTTCTCTGTTTTTTTTTTTTTTTTAATTTTTCATAATTTATCTCGCTTGAAGAAATTAATTTTTCTTTCGTATTAGGGTGCATATAAACGTCGTTACCTCCAATACATAAAAATTAGTTAAAAAAGTAGAATATTTACCAAATACGATGAATATTATATTTTGTAACATATATAGTACTATACATATTATATATACACATATGTAAATTATGTATTTAACATTGTAAAATTTAAGTTGTTTTGCATTTGCGGTAATGAAGATGGGCGAGATATATTTTTCAATATTTAAGTTCAAAATCTATCTCTGTATCTTCATTAACACAGTTAAAATCTTACGCTAAAATGTTCATTTTGTATGGCACAAGCTATATAATAATTTTATGGTTTTTTTACACTTTTGATAAAAAAATTTTTCAATAAATATACGAAAAAAAAAAAACGATTTTTATTTTCATAAATTTTCATAAAGTATAAAAAAAGTAGGATAAAGACCAGAAAGTTATAATGTACATTTGCACTAGAAAATTAAAACAGGAAAATTTAACAACAACTATAATAGTAGGAAAAAAAATTAAACATCTACGTACAGATATTTATACTATGGTACGTGAAAAAAAAAAAAAAAAGAAAACACGACAAAAATGTATGCTAATTTGATGAATTGCATTTATGTGCATGTAAGTGAAAGGAAATTTAAAAAAAATATTAAAAAAGCAATCCATATATTTATGTATACTCCCGGAAACTTTATTTTTTTATTTATTTTTTTACATTTTATCACTTTGATGTGCTTTTATACAGTCAGAGGCATAATACTTGAAAAAGAGAATATTAAAGTGATGAAAATGAGGAAATTTAATTTGTTTTAAATAGGAAGGAAGGATACTTTTATTAATATTAAAAACGAGAGGAATTTTATTATATTTTTTATTTTTTAAATAAGACAGCTAAGTAAAATCTAAAAATTTAAAATCTAAAATGCATTTTTTTTCTACTTATTTTAAAAGCAATTAATTAATTAGCACAATGTGCGGAAGGATATTTGTAATTTAATTTTAACTACATATGTGTCTCCTACAGTTCCATAGATCTAAGTAGATCCTTGGTTTCCGTAAATATGTACATTTCTAAAAATTTTTAATTAAAACAAGAAGGAAAAGAATAATAAATGAAGTGCCGGTGTGTTCAATTAACTTCCTTATAATATCATTTTTCATTTGTTGGGATAAAAAAAAAATTCAAAATATGAAAAAATATAGAGCAAGCAACTCAAAAAGTAGACAATGGTTAGTAGACAATTCGTAACACCTTTTTTTTAACACATTTTAAATAAGCTAAGCTTTGATTTGGACTGTAATGTTTTCGAAAAAGAAGAAAGGAATGGACTTTATTGCATTAAAAATCCAAAAATTGAATTAAAATTTTATTTTTCCTATCACTCAATTACCAAAAAAAAAACCAAAAGATTATCCTTAAATATTTTTTTCCTTCTTTTTAATTTTATCTAATATCATGTGATGGTAATTTTAATTTTAATGACGATCGATTTTCTTTCTAAAAATACAGTTTGTTTTTTTTTTCTCTCTTGCTTGCTTTATTAAATTGAATAATGAGAATTTAATTAAATTTTTTCTCCATTTTTCCCATAATTCATTTTTATATATCTTTACATTTAATAAAACGATGAATATGAAAAAAGTCAAGAAAATGAAAAAAAAAAAAAAATATTGGTGACTTTTTTTCCACAACGTTAAATATAACGTGGTATATCATTTTTACCGTCATTTTTATCATCATTATCAACATTATTATCGTATTATCATTACCATCATTTACATTATCTTTAAAAAATATTATCATTGTCATATCTCTCCATTCAATAGATTTATTGTTGCTGCTCTAACCCATATTTAACAAACCTTTTTCCCCTTACTTAGTTTTTAATTGTGATTAAATTTACATTTTATTTTTTCTTAAAATTTTTTTCTTTATTTTTAAAAAAACTTCATATTTGTATCAAATATTCCATATCAGGGATATCTAACCTTTTTATATCGCATGCAGTGGGTCATTGCTCCTTCGTTTATTAATGATGAAATTATTAATAGTTACCTTCATTTATTGATAATGATTAGCGTGTGCAACTCTTTGTATGAGAGTTAAAGTGTCCAGAAGTCTAGGGTTACGAACCCCTGTTTTATATTAATTCAGCATAACTTTGTACAAAGGCATGTTCTGTAAATTATGAATATTTTTTTTTTTTATTTCAATGACTGAATATAATTTTTCTTAATGGCTTTTACGATGAACAGATTTTTATTTTTATCTTTTTTTTTTTTTTGAAAAACAAAAAAGAAATGTATTAACAAATAAAGAAAAAAAGAAGAAAATTTACGTTTGGGTGATTTTTAGCTTTCCTAACAAAAAAGAAACAATTAATGAAAATCAAAGAAAAAAGAGGAAAACATTTTACAATATGTTCAAGCAAATGGAAAAATATCGAAAATTTAATGGGAATACAGTCATTATTATTCGTAGATTAGAAATCGTATTTCATTACATGTTCTATATTTCAATACATAATTTATATTGAAGCATAATTTATACCGTACGTTTTCTACTACCATTTCCCTTTGGATTCGATTATATACGATACTTGTGGTACACTCATACATCCTTTATTATAATTCTCTCCCGTGTATTTTTTGGCTTGTCTTCGTTTCTATATCCTTTTAGTTTGAATATCAAATAAAATTTTGGATCACACTGTTATTAGATCAGAATTTTTATCAAATATAATGAATGTACTTAGATGTCCTTGATATATCCTTTTAATTTTGATAAAATCAATCAATAATAAAATTTTGACACCATAATCACTTTGAATCTCCTTTCATGTACTATGATAAATTGAAATATTTACATGAAAATTATCTCAGGTGTTTTTTTCTATTTATTTGTTAATTATTTTTTATATCTGCACATATGTAGGATCTTCGACAGGACTTAGATATGCATCTAAAACGAATAGTACATTATTTATATGTATATATTTTTTTAATATTACTTATACCTATACAAATGATAATTAAATAAATTCTTCTATTAAATATTTTTATCATTTTACTATAAGAATCAGTAGTTGAATATAATGAAAAGGAAATGAGAATCATTTGATTGTCTTTAGTAAATTTAATAATAATTTTATCAGACAATAAAAACCATTAGTTAGGTATGAGATATAATTCCAACAATTTAATAAGACTAAAATATGTACATATGTACATACAATATATATTTACTTAGGTAGTATAAATTCAATTTAATGGAACATTTATATATATGTACATACTCTTAGTATCTGTATACATATATGTAGCTTCAATATATGATCAACACTTTATTGATGTCCTTTTAGTTTTCCTTTTTTCAACGATTAAATATATGTACGTACGTATACATCTTCACTATGTTATATTACTTGCTAACAATACATGAAAATTACAAGAAATATTTATTATTCCATCCGATTCATGTATTCCAATGAATTATACATGAGATGGATTGTAATAAAATATAAGGAATTTCGAAAAATATGTTAAACCGTAACGTACCTACATTACCGTTATACATATACAATATTTCATCAATATTTAAACGGTCAATTGATTTTTCCTTTCCTTTTTTTTTTTTTTGTATTTTTATTATCCCATTTCTGGTTCTTTCATTTACATTACATTATATGTATGTACATACAATTTTATCAGGATCGTATTTTTTCTTTTACTTACATATAAACATTTACAATTTAAATTTATAGTAATCAGTGTACATAATTTAATGTATGTATTGATTACATCATGGTAAAAGTTTCATTATTTATCTTAAAATAACTATCAATGACCCAAATTGAATTTTCTTTTCGTTGATTTGATTTTTGAAGAAGAAAATTAATAATAGAAGAAAAAACTAAAGAATTCTTATGAAAAATTTTATTAAGTTTTTTTTTTTTCTTTTTTGGTTTTTGGTTTTGTGTCTAAACCTTTATTCATTTTTTTTTTTTTTCTGAGAAATTTTGATCATTGTGATTTTGAATAGATATTGGTTAACAAACCATCATATTTGGTTTATTGATTAATGATTTTAGATACATATATGTATGTACATATGCCATTATAGTTAGAAAATGTAATCAAAACCTTAGTTAGAGGCCAAGGCTCAACATAAAAGAAACAAAAATTATTCAAAATATGTGCATATATGTATATGTATATTTACAACAAAATATCTGTTTTATTTAGATTTTTAATAAAAGAAGCAAAAAAAAAATATTAGAATTTAACTATTTAGGTTGAAATATAGTATTGAAGCATGTAGAAATCAAATGACCGAAAAATTTTTATACACATGTGTACATACAAGTTTGTATGCGTACGTATACGATGTTTATTCTCTAGTAAATAAACCTATGAATTTTACGGAACGGGGTAAGAGAGTTTATTTTAACCAAAACATTCTTAAAATAAATATATGTAATTGTATTAGTGATTTTATGTAAAAAAATTGATACTCTCTCTACGTTGATATAGAAATTCTATAGAATATACAAATATTTTACATACAATTTCAGTTTTATTGCCAAAAATATGTTGAATCCTTTTTATTTTTTTTTTTTTTTTAGTGACTAAATTTCAAAAAGTTAATTTATATTTCTGAAATATTTTGAAATCAATATTACTTTTTTGTTTTTTTTTTTTTTTTTTTTTTTTTTTTTGTTTAATATTTTATTTTTTGAAACAAAGTTTTTATTACATTCACATACATTATGGTGTGCGATGTACACAGATTTTAACAACTTTTTAACTACAAAGTTTTTTATTTTACCACACATTTAATTTTGTATTTTGCCTTATATTGCTATTTTCGTTTAATGTATGTGAGTCCTATAAAATTAAATTTTAATTTTAAAAAAGAAAAAGCTTAATTTAATAATGAAAAAAAAAAAAATACATACAACTATATGGTACCAAATTTACGAAAATATTTTGATTTAACAGATCTGCCCGTTGGATGTTGGATTTATTTATTTTACCATTTCTTTTTATTATTAAATTTTCATTTTATAGTAAACTATCGTTATATAATCCAATTTCCTTTATATTTAATTCATTTAAATTTATTGGAATTTTTTCATGTCTATCAAAACTCTATCCGATATAAAAATTATTTGTATGCTGCAATTGAGTTAAATTTAATTGAATGTTGTATTTTAGTTTGGTATATCCTATACTTATGGCAATTTGAAATTTTCAGAATAACTTTTGTTAGTGACCTTTTAATTTGATATACGAAAAATAGAAAAATATTCGTATTTAATTCACAACTCAAAAAAAAAAAAAAAGTTAAAAAAATTTTATTTGTAGCAAAATAAAAAAATTAACAAGATTCATAGAAAGACAGTTACTTTCCATGAGTATTGGACCCTACCGTTGACCCTTTAATATTTGAATTTTTTACCTGTTCATGTGCACCCGAGTTATTGTAATATTATGTAGATTGTAGAAAACCTTAATATCGCTTCTTTTTAGTCTCTGATTTTATACTAAACGAAAATCAGTTTTCTTAATCAGTCCGTATAAGATTGTTCAGAATCCATGTACCACTGCTTGGTGATTACGATGGGAAATTGGATAAAAAAAAAAGACTATAACTTGCGCATCATTAAATTAAAATTTATTTCAGTGAGTGAACATAAATTTATAAAACAAATCACAAAAATAAATCAGTTTATCAAAACAACGTTATTTTATTTTTTAATTTAATTGTCAAATCTATAAAATGCACATGAAAAATACGCACGTGTAAATACATTAACGTGTGGTGGGTATGTTACATAAAATTCGATATCTGTGTATCGTTTACAAATTATCAAAAACGCTTTTCATTCAATCAGTTATCTTCATTTTGACAAAAAAATGAATTTACTCGTACAAAATTCTCAGATATCATTTAATTTTATGTGCGATACATTGTTATGTTTTATATTGAAATTTAAATACATATTAAATAAATAATATTCTGTTAAATATTCAATTCTTATTTTTTTTTTGTTTTTTTTTTTTTTTTTTTTTTTTTTGAAATGTAAATATCTGAAAGCTTTGTACATACATATATACATAAATGTGATATGTAAACAATAAAAAAAATATAGCGGAAAAAAAAACAAACCTCATTGGCATTTTATTGAAAAAGTTCGTAATTTGTTTTTTTTTTTTTTTTGATTGACAAAAAAATTTTTTTTTTGTTTTTTTATATCCTTTTACACTTAAATAAATATAAGAATAAAATTAAGATATTGGGTGTCTCCCAGAGTAATACAAAACATTGAAAATTTTAAAATTTATTGGAATGATTTTAACTTCCAAAAGGTATTGTCCAACTTAAGATGTCATTTACATCAGGTGTCTAAAAATTTTTGATCCCTTACATTTCAATTTTAGGGAGGTGGGATCAAGAAAGATTTTTTAACAAAAACACTCTAAGCTACAAAAAAGACCCATTTTGTAGCCACTTCGAGACACCCTGCATATATACAAGTATACAGTGTATTTGATGAAAATCTATAACCATATAGATGAATAAATATCAGCATATGTAAATGTAATGAGAATATGTGTACATTAACGAAATTCAAATTAAATATACACAAAGTAATACACATTTGTGTATTGATAAAAATGTTTAATGGACTCATAATATTTATGTAAATTCACTTTTTATTATACTTTGATGTACATAAATAATATAATATAAAAAAAATAAATTCAATTTTTATTATGTTACATATTTTCTTTTAAAGCTCATCATTTTGAGACTAAATATATTATAAACATATGTTTGTGTGTGTATATTAAATACAAAAAAATGTACATGTAATAAATTTTATGTATATACAGAAAAACAAAAAGAAACACAAAAATGAAAATATAATAATAAAATAAACCATTTGTGTGTATACATATTATTACCACATTTATTATTATACAATCAATTTTTATGTACACACATGTCACAGATACTATACATTATGTACATATGTACAATACAATGTCCACAGTCTTCTTCTTCAACGGCTTTTTAAAGCTAGTAGACGTAGAATTTAATATTTTACATTCAAACTTGGCCTTCAGAAAGTTTATGTGTATAATAATCATTGACTGAAGGATTTTGGATTGGAAGGGTGAAAAGGATTTTAAACGAGATTCCATTAATATGGTATTTTTCGTATGAGTGAATTGATAATACGTTGCACAATTTTTTGAAATTTTATTAACATTTAAAATTTATTAATAATTTTGATTTTTTGAACAGTTCCCTCTGATTCAGGGGGATTTCCTTCTATTCCATTTTTCAGCAGAATTTTGAATTTTTTGTTTTAGTGTAGAACTCTTATAAAATATTTAAAAAAAAAAAATTGGTCATTCTAATACAAATTTTATTTTTAATTCACAGTAATTTGCTAAGAGTGTACACACAAATCGAAAAAGTTTTTAATTGATGTCCTGTAGAATAAATACTAATATCCTTTTAAAAGCTTTAAAATTAAAACTTTAACAATTCCAAAGAATAAAAACAAGAATGGAAAAAAAATTGAATTGAAAACTTTTTATTGTTTTTTTTTTTTTTCAAAGAGGTAATACATACAAAGTTTTTTCGGAAAATGAAATTTTTTTTCTGCACTTAAAATACAAAAATACGTAGAAAATTTCATAATATATAAAAATATAATAGGGATATATTGGTATAGGTGTGAAAGCATATAATGTCGTTTGATTCAAAAGAGAATACGCCATTTTTGTACTTTCACTTATATCTTTATGTATATCCACGAAGTTTAAACTTTTGATTTTGTTTTTCCGCTTCGATTACATTAAATGTCCTTTCAAACAACAAAACAAAAATTGTAAGAACAAATAAAAAATAAAAACAAAAAAAAAAATAAATAAACAAAAAACAGGGAAGTTTGATTGAACACAAAAGGCGGAAGATGGTGATAAATTACCATTTCTTTTTCATCTAAAAGGATGACAGATTATGCAATAAAAAAAAAAAAAAGGTTTTGTCAGAATTATGGAATTTATTATAATAAAAAGAATGTAAAAGATAAAACTTAAATAGAACATTCATGGTTTTAAATATTTAAAAAATTTCAAACTGAGTCTAATAAAGTCTTAAGTAACAAAATTAACTGGAAATTTAATGAATTTAAAAGGATCTTATTACTCTTTCTCTTCACGGTTTTTAAGCACATTGAAGCACACAGTTACTTTCTTCTAAATATCGTAATGTCTAAATCCCTAGACATTTGGTTTTAATGTCTATTGTTTAACAGGATTTATGTAGTTCAGTAGTTAATGCCAGTGATTTTTAAGTTTGCTTACAGCAGTTTGTATCAAAATTTTGCAAAAAGTGTTTGATATTCTGTGAAAAAATTTTACCAAAATTATTGCATATACTTGGTATATACATACATGTACATATTATGTATACTTAAATTGAATGTTACATGCGTAAAAGAATGGCTAATGACTTTGGAATAAATTCATTACGAATTATTTAACGTATGTGCTATTTAGTATGACATTGAAAAAAAAATAGCAAAATCATACGTCCCAGGAGGAAAAGAAAAATTTATGAAAAATTCTTCAATTTTAATGAGTATCATACCTACTCATGTAAAATAAGTACGTAGTGATCAATTTTAATTGTGTACACGCAAATTTGTGGGTTGTTTATATACGTTAAAAAGTATAAAATTTTTAGTCTATGATGATTTCTGATATTTTTGGCATCATTTTATTTTTCTTTTCTTTTTTTTTTATTCGGTTAAATAACTTTCATTCCTTAATATCAATTATTTCAATAATAAAATAAAATGAATCCTCCTACATTCTATTTTCGTTAATAACCTCTACATACGTACAGGTATTATACAATCGCCTACAAATAGAATTTTCCAATTTAATTTATTTAAATTTTTTATTTTTTTTTCAACTTTGTAGTTATGTAATCGATTGTTGAAATTTATAGAGAAATAAAATACGATTAAAACGTATATTCGTAAATGACGTATTGAAATGGATGTTCTTTCATGTGCAAAGTAAGTATGTGTTTTGCGTATACATTTAATACGTACATGGAATAAAGATAAAAAATATTTTCATTATAATCGTAAATACAAAATACAATTAAAAAATATATAGAAATTAATTTTTTATTTTTTATAGCTTATGAAATAAAATTGTGTTGAAATAAAAACACGAAAGAAAAATTTAATGCAAAGTAAATCATGCACTTAAATTCGTAATTAAATACTCTTAACAATTAATTAATTAATTTTAATTGAATACAATTTGTATATCAAAATAATCATGGAATCCTACTTATACGAAAAATTACTTACACCTGAAGAATTTATTTTTTGTCTTAGCGAAGCGCATACTTCAAATACAGATGGCTAAATATGTATGTTTGAAAAATAAAGTATTATTTTGATAATATTGTACTACAATAAATCACCCAGTACGCATTTATGTGCGCTTTTTATTTAATAAAGTACAATAAAACGCTAACCTGAATATAAGGAATAAAATATATTACAACTTGTACATGAATAACATTTGTTTATTTACCTTTCCTCAGTTTTTTTTTTTTTTGAATAATATTTCTTTTTTCCTTTAATATTATTTTTTTAAATCATTTATAAGACATTTTTAAAAAAAATATTTTATTTTACTTATGTATGTGCATACTTGCTTGTGCATACGTTTATAAATGATTTACTACAACGTATGGTACAATATTATTTTATCAAAATATGTGATATAATGACGTAAATATATTTTTTAAAATCTAGTATTCATGCGTACGTTTTGAACATTTACATACATACTCGTATGTACAATTTTTTTGAATAATAAATGCTTTTAACACAATTTTTCTTTTTGTCGTATGTATGTACATACATGTTTTCAAATGATTTGTTACAATTCACATCTGAATTGTTGTTAAAATTGTAATATTTCTTTATGCATGTAAATGTTACTTTACCGTGTAATACATATTATTGTTGATAATAATAATAATAACATGATATTACATGCAAAATGGGATTTAACTAACAGATCTCTAAGGATTTTATAAAATAAAATATTTATACGTACATTCACTATACGTTGTATATGGTATTTACAATGAATTTGTACATTTTGTTTTGATTAAATGTCTTTGTCTATAGTTATACTATTACGCACGTATAGTTCCATATGTATTTTCGTCTTTTTTTTTGTCACTTTAATAATTTCATGTCCATTATAATATGAAAATAAAAAATGTTGCAGTATTTCTAAATATTAAAAAAATAAATCATTGAGTGTAAAAGAAATAAATTTACAACAATACGTTGGCTCAACGTTTAATCAAAATTTTATTGCACCTTAGACATATGTACATATGTATCTATATAATGCCATTAAAATTCAATTCATGAAAGGATACTACGAGAAAAGGTAAAATTAAAAAAAAAAAAAAATGGTAACTACAATCCACACTACAATCCTTATTTTAAAATGGAAAAATCCAAGGTTCCCAAATGGGTAATTACTAAAAAAAAAAAAATATATTTTAAAAATAAACGTATACGAAAGTCTTAATTTTCAATGTCAATGCAACTATATAAATACCACTTTGGGAGCTATTATATTTACTTATTAATTTATATTCTTTTAAATTAGAATTTATTACTAACGTCCAACTTAACAAACCAACTATGTAACCCACCAGCCCACTTACTGGCACATGTTATCTGTGGTTTAAGTAAGAAGTGAATTGATGGTTTTCTTCGAAAAACAAAAAGCCCTACTAAAAATTTCAGTTTTACATTTTGTTCTTCTGTCTCTATTCCTTTCTGCCTTCATATGGTTATTTTTATTTTGTTGATAATTTTCGTGTATGTTTTTGACAAAATTTTGAAATTTTGTGTAGGTTTAATCTAAAATACAAAATTTTTTTCAAAGTGATTTTTTATTTTATTTTATTTTTATTTTTTAAAAATATTATTGCAACAACAACAAGTCAAAAAAAATTTACAACAGGAAGAAAAAACCTAAAATGTCAAAATTTTTAATTAAAAAAGAAAAACATCCACAAATTTTATCGATTACATTTTTTAAATGTTAAAATATTTTTTCAATATATTTTATGCTTTTTTTTTTATATTCGGTTTATTTTTATTGAATGTCAACTATGTAATTCTGATCTAATTTAAAGTTTTTGAAAAGTCTTTGACATTTGTTTTTTTTGCTGTTTTTGAGATATTTCCTTTATAAACATCTGCTATTTTGGTTTTCTTTCATCAATAACAGATAAATAGATTTATTAGTTTGTTTACAATTCAAACAGTAAATCCTAATTAATTTTATTTAACGATAATTTCTTTTTGTTTACTTCTGTAATGGTTCACATATTTTTGTAATTTTGTTTTTCATTGAGAATTAAGCAAGAGATACATTTCGATTCAATAACTTTTTTAATTGCCAAGTATATATAACGATAGACGGATTTAATACAACATTAGTTGAAAAATAAATACAAGTCTGTAGAAAAACGTAAAGACCAGGAAAACATATAATTCGAAGTAAATGACTTTAAAAATTGTTTACAGATATTTGTGTGCATTTGTTTTAAAAATTTTAAACAGAAAAAAAAGTTTTAAGAAACATCGTTTTTTTTTTTTTAAATTATATTAAGCGTAGTGATCATTTGACACAGTATTACTTTATGAACTTTTATACTTAATTGTTTTTTTTGTTTTTTTTTTTTTTATTGTTTGTAGGAACAACATCAAAAATCAAAATCACTAGAAAAGCAAAAACAAAAAAAGGATACGGATTTTTGCTTTTACTTAAAATGATTATCTCCTTTGATTTTCTCCTTGATATTGTACACATATGTGTACGTGTACAAATTACAAAAGAATAAAACATATTTTTTTCCTTATTGTTACATCCTTTTCGATTTTTTATTTTATTTTATTTCATCCTTTTTACTTTAACTTTAATTTATATTGGACTATTGGGTATTAAAATTAAGTTTACTTTCACTTCAAGTTGTTATTTTATTTTATTTTATTTTATTTTGTGTTTTGTTTTAAACACATTTTACTGATTTTATTTATTTCTTTTATATCGCCTTTTATTGTCTTTTTATATTTTTTGTTTTTTTTTTTTTTTTTACTATTTTTTTTGATTTCAAAATAAAATAAAAATAAAAATAGTCCTTTTTCGTATTAAACAAAATAAATAAGACAAAAAATACTTTTGATTACGGAAGTAAGTAAAAACTGATTTCATTCATGCATTCATTCGTCTCCACAAAAACAAAAAAAAACAAAGTTGTAAAAATAGTTTTTCATTTTTAAAAATAAAATAGAGAAAAGTTTTATTTTATTATTTCTATTTTTGTTTTTGTTGGTGAAAATGTAAAGATAAAACCAAAAATAAAAAATCTTTTATCTTATGAAAAAAATTCTAAAATTTATTTTGCTGGCTGTTTTATTATTTTCTATTTAAATGAAATTTTGTTAATGCTGAATAGAATTTCAACTTTAACCCGAAAAAATAAAAGGGAAAACCAAACAAAAGACATATTACTGATAAATTCATTTAATGAAACTTTATAACTTTCGTTCATGTGTGTATTGTATGCACAAATAATGCATTCGTATTGACTATAAAAAGTGCAAAGTAAACTCAATGGCAAAAGTAGGTTTTCTAAAATACAATATATGTGCTTAGATAGGAGTACTCACTCATACTATTTTTCGAACTATTGATTTGGTTGTCTAATATAAAAAACAAATCCAGAAGCAATAAAGTGATGATCTTACCAGTCGATTTTGTACCAATATACGATTTATTTTTCTGAAACAGAAGTGTTAAGAAAATAAACCAAAGATTAAGATTTTTTTTTATCTAACATCTCGAAGAAGCGTAGTACCTTTATGAAAATGTTCTATTCTGTTGATGGTCAGTTTTTTAAATTATTTTATAATTAAATTTTTACATAGTTTATAACGTTCTGAGGACTGTGAATCTATTGAAGATGAAAAAAAAGCTACTAGGCCTTACCAATAACCGTTTAGTAAGGATTTAGTCTTAGATTTTTATATGAGATTAATCCTTAGATTAGTCCAACGACATACTTAGTAATAAGCGATTATTGGTAAGGCCCACTGTGTCTGTACATGAACTAAATATAGTCAAATGAATTACTGATATGATCTTGAAATTCATGTTGAATTTTTGATATATGTACGTTTTTTATGCCTAAAATTTAAAGAAAATTTGTATTGTTCTATTCCTTTATTTTTTATTGTTTTAAACCCTAGAACGCATGTATGTATATGTACATATTGTGTTAACAGTTGTATGTAAAATAATTATTACATACAATTCTTTTTCTTATTTATTCATACATCCTGGAGTTTATAGAAAAATTTCAATTTAAAATTAATTATTTCATAATTTATTATTGAAATATAAGAATATAAACTTTCAAAAATATTAAGAAAGTTTCTTCTAATAAAATATTGAAGATGAATATACATAATACAGACATACATATACGTAATATTTAATATATGTATTTGTAAGTATTATTATTTTAAAATTATATTACTCTAGAAATACATAAGTGAAATATGAATAATATTTTTCTATTGTTTATTAATAATAGAATAAATTATTATGTATATGTAGATCAAAAGTTTTATTAGAGAAAAACTTTCATACATAATACATGTATACGAACATATGTATGTATGTATGTATGTATGTATAACATCTCTCACTGAGGTTGACTTAGGAACACATGAATATAAGTACATAATTGTGTTTGTACTATTTTTTTTTGTGATGTAAATTTTTCAAAAAAAAAACAAATTCTTGTTGTTGTTTTAAATAAAAAATTAAATAAAGAAAGAGAAACAGAACTTGTATCTAAAATAGAATAAAATATTTACGTTCATTTTATAATATAATTTTTTGTATATGTATGTATGTATGTGAGAAAACCAAACAATCAAAACTTTTTATGTATGTACGTAAATTTTGCATAACGTATGTAAGTACACATGTACTGATCCATGTAACTTTTTAAGTTACGTTCACTTTTGTATTTTACATGATAGTTTTAATAATTTATCATTAAAATACATTTTTCCATTTTTATTTAATTTTTTTTTTATTATTATTCGTTATGTGTTACAAAATGAAGGAATAATAATATTTCTTGACATTAAACTGAAATACACACAAGATAATTTGTGATATGTACATATGTATGTATACAAGTAAGTGTATGAAGGTTATTCCAGAATAATGGAATTGAAAAGAAAAACTAATACAAAATTTCATATAAATTAAAATGATTACCTTGTGGTTTTTGTAAAATTTTCTTTTCATTTTGAAAGGAGATGATGTTTTCCAAATAACAGATGTAAATGTATTTAAATAAAAATTTTATGAGAAGCTTCACTAAAGATGGTAATTTTTGTTTAAAAATAGTATTTTCGAAATTTGAAATTGAACTACTTTGGGTATTCAATTTATTGGAATGACCCTAATCTCAGCATTTACATAATATGCAGTACATAAGAACTAAGTTTTTTCAGCGGTTAAAAAAAATGTTATTAAGTACTTTATGTACTTAACATGTTCACAAATTTTCAATCCACGATACAATGTATGTAGATTTTGTGTGGTTTAAAATGATTTCTTTTTCTAGAAACTATTTAAACTTTAAAATTTGTATAGATATGTATCATACTATATATTTTAAAAATACGCTGTATACGTATTCCGTTTATTAAAGTATCCAAAATTCACATGTGTTCTTTATTTATTAAATTTATGCCATAATTTGACTTCTACTTAAAAAATATTTACTCATTTTTAAATACTACGTTATTTTTATTCACTTATTATTTTGTTGCTCTTTTTATTTTATATCATTCCATGGAAATAAAATTTCATTTTTCATTATTTCCACATTTACAAGTATATATATACAAGTATGTACATACAAGTACACATGATACTAGAATGTATAACATTACATAAAAAGTAATTTATATTTTATCTAATATAATTTTAACCTCCTTAAGGACTTTATAATAAAGATATTATTTATGTACACAGTAGTATACATGAATATGTACATATACGAAGCTGATACTTTTTTTTTTGTCTACGTCATAGTGTAAAAAAATAAAAATAAAAAAAATAAAAAAAAAACTTTAGTTAACTACTTCGTTATAATGAAGAAAAATAGAAAAATTAAATAGAAAATAAAAATCTTATTACTTATATAGTCTTAAATGAAGTACATAAAGAAGAAGAAAAGCTATTAAATATGTAACTCATCTTTACTGAGTATATTTTATGAGTAACGATAAGAAAATAGAAAATATATAGGATAAAAATTACATGTTAGGGAAAATTAGTCAACGGAAGGGAATATGGTATGCTTATCCTAGTTTATAATGTCCGTTGATGATGAGAGTGAATTGTAAGACTATGTTGCATAAAGTTTTTAAAAGAATTTAATTTACTGTAATAAATTGTTAAAAAAAAAAAATAAATAAATAAATAAAAAAAAGAACATCAAATAAATCTTCAAGAAAGATGTCACAAAAAAAAATCTTATGATCATCTGATGCCTCCTATTCCAATACAATATGTCATATTATACTTTATACTTTTTGCTAGTAGGTATAGTTTGATAATGATAATGGACATTTTCTGTTTTACTATTCTATTTGTGTGAGTGATATCTTGTTAAGGTAAGATATTTTGAAACATTGGAAATAAGAATTTCATTATGTATGAAAATTCTGAAATTAGTGTTTTTTGTAGTATTGCCAGAGACATATTCAATTCATCGTATTTCTCTAAATCTTACAGTATAGGTTGTTCACCTTCAATGGGTATCCACAATTCATGAAATTTATTGTTCTTTGTTGAGCCTTGACTTCGTTTTTTACTTTGTTTGTCTAATATTTCTTATTTAAATTTTATAATTATTTTAATTGCTACAAAAATTTTATTTATTTAAATTAACATTATTTTTTTAATTATATTTTCAGGTAAGAAATATTGAAAATGTTCTTTAAAGGATAGATAACAAGGTAAGTTCTGATTTTATTACCAAAAACCAAATAATATTTTTTACTGGTTTACCTAAAATTACCCGATTTTTCAACAATAAAAAAAAATTTTCTTTTCTAAACATTTTTTAATTCTTGTGTAACTTCATGAAAATGAGTACACTGCTATTTTTGTTTGTATTGGAAACAGAGAGAATTTCAATAAATTTTCAATTAAAAATTATTAGCATACTTATATCAGGTGATTACAAAAAAAACAAAAAAAAAAAAAAAAACATAAATTTTGAAATCAATGCATTGTAATTAATTACACAAAATGTAAAACGTTATAAAGATTATCAAAATGTAAAATTTTGCAATTAATTTTACACAAATCGTATTTATGTAATTACAAGAATTTCCCAAAATAAATACGATAAATTTTAATTACAATTTTATACACATAGATACATATTTGTACGATATAATCGATAAAATAACTATAAAATTTGTCTGATTTTGTACCACGTAATTATATGTAATGTATATATGTACATACGAATAAATTTTCAATTAATATCTGTTATATTTTAATCGTTACACAATAATAAATTGTTTACATTAATGGAATTTTGTAAACTTTACATGTATCAAGCCATACAGATATAAAACAAATATTCATGTATAGTAATTAACTCATAAACGAGATAAAAATACAACATGAAAATGATTTTAAATTTCTGTATTATCTATCCACATGTTACATGTTTTTCTTGCAACCACTGTGTATATAAGATTTCAATCAAAATTTAAACATTTCAAATTAATACATAATTTCTTTGTTAATTATCTGATGTTTATATTTTACTGTATTCTAATTCATTAAAAAAAAAATAATAAACACTTTAAAATGAGCTATTATTAACTTCAATACACAAAGTGAAATTCACACTTTGCATAAATCTCATAAATCAATCTTCTGTACGTAACATATTTTTTTTTATAGGTTTAGCGTAATTAGGAAACATAGCTAGTATAGCAATACCACCTTCATATATGGTTTTAAGATAAAATTATATAATTCAAAAAAATAACCCTAAAGAAAATTGTTGAAATAGTTAACTTTAAAAATGTAATTAATTTTTAAAATTCATAATTTCAAATTCTGTCACTTTATTACCTGACAAAGTAATAAAATACTCAATAACAAGTGTCTAAAATAATTTGTGTAATTCCTAATCCATTAGGTCGTGTGACCATGCTAAGTGCAAAAGAAAACTTTCCTTTAAAATATAAATCAATCATCATTAGATGTTATTTGTTGTTAAGAAAACTAAAAGAAATATTAGCATTTTTCTAAAGGGTAATTTTTTACTTGGGTTACGTAAAATGTAAAAAAAAAAAAAAAAAAAATTCTTTTTTTTCTTTATAAAATGTAAAACGTACTAAACTATTTCACTATTTTTCTATATAACTTCATTTTTCAAAATTATAAACAAAGAAAATATATAAAGCAGATAAAACAAGTCAAAATAAGATTATATGTGAAGTAAATAAAAATCAATGATGGAAAAACTTTCAAAAGAAAAAAAAAATATTTTCACATAAGATAGACAAGAAAATATAAAGTGAAGAAAATGATGAAAATGAAAAGATACCATTTCTGAAATTATCATCAATTTTTAACCAATTTTCATGATTTCTTTTTCTTTTTTATGAAGAGGCCATTAAAGTGATGTTTATGTGCTGTGTACTATTTATCACATCATGTGTCTGCTTATATTTATCGCTATCACATAAAATACATACATTGATGATGATTATTTGCAATCACACTTAACAATTTTAGTATATATGAATTTTACGTGACGTACTTATGTGTAAAGGGGTTGAAACGACAAAAACTTATTCAGATACACTAAATTCGTTTTCTCGGGGTGTATTTATACACTATTTCAAAATGTCAGTGTGATAAATGTTTGTAATGTTTTTTCAAAATTTTGTTTATTTTATTTTATTTATTTACTTTGTTTTTCTTGTTTTTGCTTTACATTTTCTGGTTTTTGTTTTAACCAAAAGAAAAAAAAAAAACGTAAATGTATAAAGATAAATTGATTGGAAAATTTTAGGTGAAATTTACAACAATTTATATTATTATAAGAAAATAAATTGTTGTTTCAAAATTTTTTATAATTTTCGTCATTTTACTTATAGAGATCAGTATTGTAAATGTATACTGATGTCATACAAAAAAAAAAAAAATGTATGCCGGTGTAACGATATTGTATGCGATTACGTAGTATAAAAAAAAAATATAACGTGGGATTTTACATACATAAATTTTTCTCTTGTAAATACAGGAAAACTTAAATAAATTAATTTATGATAATTTAATTCATAAAAATGGGAACAATAAATTTCAATGAATTTTTTGAATTGCTGTTTATTTTTTGTATTTATCCTTTTCTTGACACATAGGAAATTTCTGTCAATGGAAAATCTATGTCTCTTGCAAAATTCGTTGCTTGCTATTTTGTTCTTTGCTTTCTCTGAAATTAAAAAATTTCATCTCACCATATTTTTTTTTTTAAGTCTTCATTGGTTTTGTACTGGAGTAAATTTCATATTTTTCGATTTTTTTTAAACCCAGTTTTATGTATTTTTTGCGTTTATCTAAAGAAAAAATGGAACGAATTAATAAACAAAAAAGCAGAACCTTTATTCATTTAACTATTTATATAAAAATACACTGTGTATTGTATCATTTTATTCGAAATGACAATAATTAGGATATATTGAGTTTCCTTTTCAATTAAATGAATGCATGACTCAATGAGAAATATGATGCGAAAAAGCATGAATATACTTCATATAAAAAAAAAAAAACTTATCCATTAAAAACTTAAAAGAAAATGATTTTTTTTTTGCGTTTGTCGGTATAAAATGAAAAACACCCCTAGCTTTTTTTTCCAAGTGGATTCCTTTTTTTAAATTTGTACTGTAGTGAAACCATTTTGAAATTATGTAATGTTTTTTTTTTTTTTCTTTTTCTTTTAGATGAAAATATCCTTGCATGTTTTGTTAGAGATTGCATTGGTGTATATATTGTACAATTATAACATGAATATAATTGCGTTCATAATATTAGATGCACATATAATTATGCATTTTTTTAAGTAGGTGCTATATATTATGAAGGTTAATCATACTCTCGACCTGAAAACATAAAATAATAATTGCTTACATATATTACGTATACAAACACATAAAATACAGAGATAACTGTTTTATATAGGAGAATAAGAGATTGGTAGAAAAAGAAACAAAAAATTGAAAACGTACATAAATAAAAATGAAAAGACATGACTGATACGAAATTATGAAAAAATTAATGACCTTTTTTTGTTTTAGTAAGTTTTTTGTGTTTCATTCAGTGAATATTTTGTAAGCTAATATACTCTTTGGCAATTGATAATAAAAAATTTAAATTGGTCAATCCTTTTTTGTGTAACACCTTAGGTCATATGTGAATGAATACATCAGAATGTCTAATGGCAAAAAGTTCAAGTAAATAGTTTACTTTAAAATGTAGTGACCTATGACTTCGGGTCACTGAGATCTATCTACGTATTTTCTAAGTTCTTTTTTTAATATTCAAATTAATATAGAACATGTGCCAAATTAAACACTACACTTGATTTTTTTAATATTTTCAATGCCTTGTGCTGGAAACTACAAAAAGTAGTACCATTTTACTTTATTGTATATATTGATATTTGAAGAATTCATTTTATACTGTATGAAAACATTTGAAAATTGTGGTAACACTGCTTGTGGAATGCTCTTATTAGAAAATTAGGCCTGTAGAGAAAATAATAAAAAATAAAGTATAGGTTAGTATTACAAACTAACAATTAGTAACTGAATTCTTTTTTTAAAGTACCTGTACTGTAATGTGTCACTGTATCTATGTAAGTGAATGAATTTCAAAATTTAATACTCAAATTCTCGTTTAATTATAAAATTGTGTAAAGTTATTTATTTAAAAAATAACATGAAAATTTTGAAATTTTTCAATCTTTTATACAATAATTTATTTTATTACATACCGACAATTTTTTTTTTTTTTTTTTTTTTTTGGATAAGAAAATGATTCAAGTTTTATTACCAGAAAAAAAAAATTTTATCAAAACATAAATAAAAGTATTGTATATGTAAACATAAACATAAAATTTTAAAATTTTCATGAATAAACTGAAATGTTTATATGAAAACAAATGAACTAACTGAAATAAAATATCATGTATACTTATTTAAATATTATCCGAAATGTAAATATGAAAATATAGATTTCATCGTTCGTTACTTCTATGTACATACATACATATATTGCGTGTACTTGTAATTATGATTTACTTTGTATCCTCAAATTGCAAAATTAAAAGCAAAAAATGTTTATATAGCTATTAAATGTAGACTATTTGCATTGCATTTTTAATATCCTTGGGAAAAATGAATTTTACAAAATACACAAAATAAAAATTACAAAAATAATGAAAATGAATAAATTTCATCAAATTCAATGTGAAAATTTTCATTTAATAGTATTAAAATTGCATTCATTTTGAAATTTTCGTCTTGTGTTTTGTTTCATATACATACGAGTATTGCATAAAAGAACGATGCATTTTCGATATTTTCCTTAAACAGTACACGTATTGGAAATTGTATTCAGCACAAGTATACAAACGATAGAATTTATGTAATATATAAAAAATACATAAAATTTCAATAAAATGTGATCACAAATGAGATACTATTTGTATATGTTGCTTTAATTAATGCATGCGTATATATGTATCTTTTAATTATACATTGTAATTGAATTTTATATGAACAACAATTTTCTTACAAAATTTTTACAAATTGTTCAATATTACATTTAATGACTGTTTTCATTTTGACTTTGTTTGTAAATTCGATAATTTTTATTCATTATTTTTCAGTTAGGTTTATAATAATACTTTGTATTCTTATTTCTATATAAATTGATTTTTAACTTTAATTTTTTTTATTTTATTTTTTTTAAACTTTCATTAGAAGATTTTATATTTTTTCAAAAATATACTAAAAATTAAATTTTCAATTTGAATAAATTAACGTACATTAATTGAAATAAACTGAAAATTCGTTTTTAAAATTTTTTAAATTTTATTATGTAATTTTTATTTTATTATGAAAGTAATGATCTGTTAAACGTGATTTCAGTTTTTGTTTTCTTAATTCAATTATTTCATAACTCGTAGAAAAATGAACAAATAAATTCACATATTTCTCTCGTATCGTATTTTCACATGCAATAAATTTCAATAAAAAAATAAATAATAATAAAAGGACTATTGTAGACAAATAGGTGTTGGATTTATAATAGTAATAACATTAAACCATGTTCTACAGTTTACTTTAAATATCATTTGCAATAAACACGTTCTGTATATTTTGTATATATGTATGTACTTACATACGTGCCTCACAACACACTATTATAGGAAAATTAATAAATAGAAAAAAAAATCATAATAAGAAGGAAAATTGTTTTGATGGTTACTTGGTTGGTTGATCAATTTGATTCGTTTTTGATGCCATGTTACTGCCAGCATTAGTATATACTCTACTTTTCTCTATACATTGCTTTTACTTGTTTGTAACTAACCACAATATCATGTACTCCAACATACAGACCGGCATGAAATGTGGTTTAGAGCATGAAATTTAAAGTGATAGGTAATATTGATTTTAATATTTTTTCTACCTTCCTTTAAAGAAAATTAAAAAAAAAAAAATCCTAAGCTTTATATTGTAGCTATTACACCTATAGTTAAAGAGGATTACAACGTACATATTTTTATATTGTTAAAAAAGGAAAATTTCATGGTATATAAATTTTATACAATATTTTCAAATAACCGTATATCATAAATGTATTACGTATTTCAATGTATATACATATATCCGTATATGTTTTTCCATATTCCACACACACACATTTTCATGTCCTTAAACCTTTTACTTTTTTGTATGTACAAATTCTTTATTTTCATTTCATATTTGAATCATATTCAATGAGCTTTTCAAGCTAATATAAATTGGAAATTTACAATAATAAATGGTAAAACAAATTTTATTTCAAATGTAAAAATCGAATATTTCTATGTGTATGCTAACCATGTAAATGATATGGTATGATTTTTGGGGTTGAAATTATTTTGTTAAAAAAGAAAGCCGATGTATGAGAACATGAAATTAAATGAGAAAATTTTTGTTAACAAAAATATAAATAAAAATTTACTTTAAAAAAAAAAAAACAGAAAAATAAAGTACAAAAAGGAAATTAAATTGATAAGTGGTGTGTAGTGTAAACATTACTATATCGTTCTTGTAACATAATAGAATACAACAATAAAAAAAAATGAAAAAAAAAAAAAAAAAAAATAAAAAAATAAATAAATAAAAAATATCGATTTCTTTATTTACGATTTAAAAATTTCAACAATCCTTAAAAAAGATTTCGATTTCTTATTAAAATTTGAAAACGAAAACCCAATTATGTATGTATATGTAAAAAGAAAAAAAAAAAACATAAATTCCATTATGAATTTTTTTTTTTTATTTTATAAATTATTAATTTGAATTTTTTTTTTTTTTTCTGATTTAAATTTATTAGTAAAAATGAACTATTGTAGAAAGCTTGTACGTATTCAATTTTCTAAAATAGAAAAATTATTCATCATAATACATGACGTACACCATACACGTGTACATATGGTTTTGAGGATTTTAATTGAAAATTCAGGAGAAAACAATTTTTTTTTTTTTAAACTTTTTATAAGGAAAAATACGTATATATGTATATATTATAATATTGGTCATTTAGTAAATTTATATTTCTGGAAATTTTACTCAAAATGAAAAAATCAAAAAATGAGGGTAATTAGGTGTATAGAATTGATCCAGCACGAAAATAATTCATGTTTTTCAAAAAAAAAAAAAAAGAAAATTCTTGAATTTTTATTCGTATTTTACAAAACTCAGCCTAACGATTATTTTAATTGAAATTCATCGATATATCACGTATTGTTGTGGTGTATAAATTTTTATAAAAAGAACGACATTGAAATTCTATAATGTAAATATACATATACGATAGATGACTGACTATCCGTATACATTGAAAAGGATACTCAAGGTAATGTTGACATTTACAAAATAATATGCACAATACTCTTTCTGTAATGTTGATTGTTGGTAAATATTTTTGAATTTTTTTTTTTTTTCAAAATTAATATTACATTTACACGGTTAAATGAATCTTTTATGTCTATTATTGTACACGTAATTTGAATTTGTTTTTCTTCTTTTTTTTTTTTTACTAACTTGCATATGGACATTTATGTTTAATTAACCACTTTGGTTACCATAAAATTACCACGCTAAACGCAAACAATACAATAACTGAACAATGAAAAATCATATCCTTTATATTCTGTTTGTTCAAGATTACAGTAAAAATATAAAAAAAAATTTTATTGTGAATTGTGAAATTGAAAATGATTATAATCATAATCACGATTTTTTTCTTATTATTCCAAATGAATTATTCCCTTTGTTTTGTTCACGTTTTTACTTTTCAGGTGTTAATCGGATATTGATTACAAATAACACTGTAAAAGGAAATTACTTTTATCATTACTGTTGTTACAAAATGATTAAAACAAAAACGAGAAAAACCACAGGAATGTACAGAGAGCATATTGAAATACTGAAAAAGGGAAAATAGAAAATTTCAGAAATGATTTTGGTTTGGAATTTATTCGAAATAGAAACTGTGTTATATTCAAATAATATTTAAATATCGGAAAAATAACACAGTAAATTGCCAAATACTTGAAAATTTGTACATACATGTATCGATGCATTCGAAAATTAATAGATCTTTTTGTTATGTGTAAAGATTTATCCTTGTAGAGAATCGGCTTTGATACCAGAAATTTTCAAAAAAATATTTTCATTGGGATTTTTACACTATAGTGATTATTTTGTTGATATATTTTCACTACAGATTTGTTTTCATTATAGTGTGCTATGATCAAATAAGAGTTGCGTAAATAATATCCACATCAGAGTCAACAAGATGAGGAAATTACATGTGATATTAAAGTAATATTAAATTCAAATTATTATTACCATCATTATTACTAAATTTTTATTCAATTTCTTTTCCGTTTTTTAAATTTTCACGTTTTGTGCTGATTCAGGAAGATAGTCATTTTCCTAAACGATGCATTAAAATATGTAGTTCTTATAGTACCAAATATTACAGAAATAGAGCTCAGATACTAAAAAAATATTCAAAGTACTTTTATTATACAAATTTAAATTCTCACAAAAAAAAAGTATAAAAAATGACAAAATTAATAATTTTTTATTTCCATGATTTTTTAAATTTCAAATGATATTCAGTATTGCAATTACGTTTAAACATTTTTCTTTTTAATTTTGTAATGCTCTTTAATGTCTTACGAAAACAAAATTCTACATGATACATGATTTAATTTAATTTTATTTATAAAATATTAAAATAATTCCAATTATTAATATTTTTATGATTGTAATCATTTTGGGAAATTTATTCTATTTGGGTAAAAGATAGCTCGAATAAAAGATTTTAAAATTAAAACGAAAAGGCATGAAAATTTTATTATACCAAATTAAATGAATTTACAAAAAAAATTTGCAATGATAATTTTTATACGATTGTACGTATTTTCACACAATAAAAAATTCATTATATTATTGCGTGCCCGTAAAAACCCATTTTTCATTCTTCAATTTTTCTCTCTTCTAATACAGGATGTCTGATAATAAGTTTCTTACATGTAATGAAAAATTTTTGAATTTTATTAACCTTTTTTAAAAGATTTATGTCTTCTTAAGTTTGATTTGATACAAAACAGCTAAAAATGTATTGTCACTTGCATGATGACACGAACCAGAGAAGGTGTATCATGATATGCCTTCTCTGCACGATTCTTGTATATCTTAAAATTTTTTATCAATGACATCATAGCAAAAAGAATGGATTTTAAGAGATAGAAGTAATTAAATAATTTTTTGTTATGCTTTAAAAACAATCTAAGCTTCAAGAATATTATATGACATTAATTTTCGGATACCCTCTGTATAAGCGCATTTTTTTTTATATTTCTGTATGTATAATAAGGATTTAATTTTGAAACGTTGTTTATAGTAATAATATCATCCTTTTTTGTTTTATCATTCACATATACACTTCTATACGAAAATTTCGCAGTAACAATGACTATGAGCAATTTGAACATATTTTGCTTGTGTTATTGCCTTTAGAAACAAAAAAAGATAAAAAATAAAAAAAGGACGAAAAATAAAATCTTTATTTAAGTGCTTTTAAAATTCATTAAATATTCATTTCGACATTTTTCATTTGAAATAATGAAAAGTGAAGACAACATCTTTACGCTGAGGACGATAACTAAAAAAAAAATAATAATCAAAAATACATAATGATATCTGTGTGTGTGTATCTATGTTTATAGATTACTTTGACGATCACACGCATCGTGCATTAATTAAAAATAAATAAATTTTAAATATTATTATCAAAATACATTGAAAAAATTAAGAGAAGCGTAAACCTTAAAATGGGAAATTGTTTTATGAAAAATTTTTTTGACAGTAATCTAAAATATTACCATTAACTTTATGTAAAGAAGATATTCACGTGCTTCCTGTTTTACTTACACACCCACACATACATTAAAATACGTCTAGGGCTATTGAATGCATTTTATGTTCTTTGAAAAAGTACCTTATATTTTATACTGTATTATTTCAATGTCCTTTCATTTAACTGTCTGAATATTTTAAGATGAAAAAACATGAAGTAAGTGAGACTGAGGCTATTGACGTCTATGTAGGTTGAAAACTATAGGAGGAATGATCTAAAATAGAAATAAAGTTTATGTAGAGGATGAAAATGGAGATTATCTCTGTGTCCTTTATTGTTTCATTTCTAATATGTATTAAAAATTCTAGAAAATTAAAATTTAAGAGCCTTCCAGTTTTTCTTCGGAAAAATTAATACAGTGCTTCCATTTTGGAAAATTTTTAAATAAAAAAACATTGCATTCAAATAGGATAGCGGCAAAAAATAAAAAATTAATTCTTTTTAATTATTTATTTATTAGAGAAATTTTTGTATCCTTTTTTCTACTTGCAATAAAATGAAACCTCTTAAAATTTAAATTCTTTATGTAAGTTCATAAAATTTCATTTTAATTTTTAAATAATTTACAAAATATCTCATTAAAGAATTCTTATAATTATTTTGTCCAATTTTTGAATTTTAGAAAAAACAAAAACGCAAATATTATGCAAATTAATGTGAAAGTAATAATTTGTTTGTCATCTAGCTTTCTTGCGTTCTACAAATTAATGACTTTTTATCTTTAAATGGATATTAAAATGCAAGTTTTAAAATTTTCCGTTTGTTAATTAAAAAATTGATAACATTTAGGAATCATTTGTTGCGATCACGTACATATACTTTATTTTTTTATTGTTTTCAAATGCACACCATTTAAAAATTTTTTTTTATTTGCGTTCAAGAATCATTCAATGCAAATTGAAATCACCAAAATATCAATAAACAAAGATGGAAGTAAAAGAATAAAAATAAATTTAAATTAAAAAAAAAAAAAAAATTGTACAAAAAGAAAAATAAAGTAGAAACCATTTTCTTTTTAGTTGAAAATTATACAGAAAGAATTTTAAAAGTTGCGTGGAAAATTCATTCTTGAAAGATTATTTACTTTTCATCTCCTTCATAAATGTAAAAAAAATAAATATTGTATGTATTTACACATTGTACAAATATAAGTAAGCACATCTCGACACGTAAAAATACTTCCTATACTTTTCTTTTTGAACATGTTATGCACATACATAGCAGTTATGTAGGCGAGTCATCTAAAAAGGTTAAAGTAGGTCCCAACAAAATATAAGCTGTATGAATTTTAAAAATGATGAGCTCAATCTTGGAGCTCAATAAGTTTTTCGTATGTTATGACAAAGAATTAAAAAAAAAAAAACAAAAATGTGTCCCTACATTAACTCTGTACATTAGTAAATTATCAATAGTACATTAACTCTACACTCTGCAGTATATAAATTACTCTTTGTACGTGGATACAATTTTCTTTTACACTCGTATATCTTTTGTATAAAATATTTTTTTTTTAAATTTTTGTCTTCTATTTATTTTAATCATCACATAAAAATGAATGAAAATATAAAAATGTTAATAAAACAGAAACAAAATCCATACATGAAAATCTGTTGAAAAAGTTTTCATATTTTTTTTGTTTTTATTTTTCCATACAAATAATAAAATGAAAATATTATAAAACATAAAGGTAAATAAAAAAATATAAAATAATTTTTGTACAAATTTATTTGTATTTTCGTCTGCATACGAATTTTCTCTTCTTTTTTTTTGTTTTTGATTGTAATTTTATTTTATGACAGTTATGATGACAAAAAATGAAAAGTGGCGAATGTCATCGTAATTTTAGAAAATATATGTAAAAATTTATAAACAAAAATAATATAGAGAATATGTAAATGCTACAAAAAAGTTCAATAATCTGTTTTTGCGAGGAAATTGAAAAAAAAAAAATTTTTTTTTCACAGACTTCAATTTACATTAAATTACGAAAATACTCATACACGGTCTTCACAATGTATTCAACTGTACATGCAATATTCACATATTCATTACAGATGACGATGGAATCTAGTTAAGTAGCTGACTAACTTTCTTACATATGCATTATATTCCTGCATTTCCTCCGCATTGTGTATATAAGTACATACATGAATAGTTAAAAAAAAATTTCTGATGTTACTGCTGTTTTATTTAAAATTTAAAATTACATTTTGGCTTCATTTAAAAAAAAAAAACACACATACACTGTGTATGGTAGAGCAGCTTTATAGTGTTTAGATATTAATGAAGAAAACTTTTCCTGGTTAGTTTGAATTTGTTATAAAAACGAATTTTTCTATGTAGTGAAAAATTTTTACTTATGCATGAGATGTAAAAAATTTATAGAAAAACTTTTTCATTTTAAATATATGAGTAAATATTACGTTTCATTATAGCTTTCATTGGTTTTCGTGACCAAAAATCTAAAAAAATTTTTCTAAATTTCAAAGATCCATTTTTTCATATGAACAAACTGGCGGCGTAGAAACTTGAAAAGTAGACCTAGATTTAATTGGAATAATGCTGAATGGAAAAAGAACAATTCAACATTAATTTGAATTGCTTTATTAGTTTAAAATAAAAATAAAACAAAACTGTGAAATAAATCAAAATTTATTACACAATATTGTACGTTTATATTTTAATAATTATTAGGATCCATGAAATTTCAGTCATAATTCTCTTCACGTCCATATGTAACGAATATGTACCCTTATCATAAAGGTTTAAAATTTTCTAAAATTGTGAAAAAATATTTTTATGCTTATTATTGTGTGCATTTACATATGTTATTATTTAAAAGTAAAAGAAAATAAATCAAATGAGCGTGTATGTAAACACACAAGAAAAAGGATAAAATTTCTAGAAGATTATATCTTTTACATTGAAAAAATACTTAAAGGATTTATAAGTAATACATTACTTAAATAAAGCTTACATTATTTACTAAATTACTTTTATCACTTAGTAGAGCTTTTATAGTATTCTAGAAATGCGGTCTCTCTTCTGTGGTCATATTTGTACATACATATGTATATCATTTTTGTTAAGTTTTCTGTAATAAAATTTAATGAATAAATAAATTCCTTTTGTGATCAAAACTAATTATAAAAGGTTGAATTGTTATTTCTTGTAGAAATGAACACATATGTTATTATTTTACGTTTCCATGTGTATGCACGTGTGTTTACATTGTTTAAATGATGTACATACTATGTATGTATGTATTTTTTCACTTTTCTTTATCTTAACAGAATTTACCTACTTTCTATTATACATTCAGTTATGCTTTTCTTTTACTTATTCTGTAAATCATATCTCTCGTGTAGTACATGCTGTTGAGATTTTGAAAACCAATTCTATGAATGTTTGTTTGATTTTTGTAAATTCTTTATTAAGGATTATATTAGCTAATTAGATAACATTTCATGTTAATATGCTCATAACGTAACAGTACAATGGAAAAGTTTCAAAAACAAAATTTTGTTGACTTTTTAACCAAAATGAAATTCATTAATTTTCATATTCCTTTTCTTAGAAACCAACCTGAAATAAAATAATGAAAATAAATAACGAAAAACTTTTTCTGCATATAAATCTTATTCAGTTTATATAAGAATTCAGCCTTGTTTCATCGCATGATGTTTTCATTACAAAAAAAAAAAAAAAAAAAAAAAAAAAAAAAAACAAATGCAATTAACATAATAAGTTTTCAGGAATATCAAAATATAAAATCGATTTTAATTTAAACAGAGAAAAACAATTTTCCCCATTCATTTAAATCCAACATTAATTCTGGAAAAAAAAAAAATTTTTTTTACGCTTTACGCAATTCTGATATGATTACGTGTCAATAATTGAATATTACACATTATTACATACTACTTACATAATATGTATCAAACATGTAGCGTGAATACATGTAATAAATGCAAAATGAGTATTTAATAAACGAAATTAATTATATAATTACTTTTGCATTAAATAGAATAAGTTTTTTTTTTTATTGACTTACAGAAATTGATTTAATTATAATTTTTGCAATTAATATATATACGAATTAAACAAAAAAATAAAATAAATAAATAAAATACAAAAAAGCACGTAACACTTTCGATTAAATACGTACACGAAGGTTAAACAAAAAGTGTCCTAAACATGAGCCGTTGAGCCGTCAAATTTAGCACAAAATTTTTTAATTACATCAATGAGACATACGTATGATTAGTGTATAACACTGTAATTGCAGTGTAAGTAACAAAGATAAGCAGCTTAGAAAAAAGTTCAGGGAATTTTTTTAAAAAAAATGTGAAAATAATAAACTGATAAAAAAGGATAAACTTAATTTATGAATTAGTACTACTTCTGATCAAACCTCGTAACATGTAAAAATTAATACAAATAGACTTTTTATGAATATGTAAAATTAATGTTTAATAATGAACATTATTAAATTGCTTTAAATTATATTTTTTATTTAATTGATGTGATTCAACAGAAATAATTAATTAAAAATGTTAAAAATCATCTCGTACTCCCCTAAACTCAATAGTTCTTCTTTTACTTAAATATATAAGTATTTATTTAAAAAAATGTACAAGGCGAAAAGGACGAATAGAGGAAAGGGGGTTTAAAAGGAAATTATGAAGCACAAATAAACTGTCATATTTTAAAATTTAGGACAAGTGTACCACATATTGTACTTCATGCTACTACAAAAATATTAAAATTCAAAATTTGAAATTATGTGCACGCACAAGTGTAGATATATGAAATTCTAAATACTTAATTCTATGTGTACATACATATAATTCCGATATCATTAAAAATAACGTATAATTATTTTTGAAAAAAAAAGAACACGATTTTCATGTAATATGGTTTTATACCTGTCTATTCATTTCTTGTTTCTGTCTTGTCCTCTACATTTTCACAGTATACATATAATCATCAATTACATTATAGCGTATATGTAATTAGAAGAAATTTTCTCTGTTTCACCCGGACTTACTTGTTGTTGATATCTGTGTCATGTGTGTGACATAGAAATAATAAATTTACCTGCACCCATGCTATTATACGTTATAATTTTTTGTAATGTCGTGTATACTTATCATTTTATCTAGAGAAACTTATCAAAAACTTTTCAATTTTCTTTATGTATGTATGTACGTATGAACATGTAATCTACTTCATATCGTCTATATTTTTATTAATTATCGTTATCAACATGTGTAAGTAATGAAACATTTTTCTTAAGTTACTGTTCAAAATTTAATTTTTCCTCATGAAAATTCAATGACAAAAACAGACAAGAGGTTTTTTTATAAAAACCGATATTGGCTTCTGAAAAAAAAAATTTAAAAAAGTGGAATACCCTCTCGATTACCTGGAATCTAAGTACGTGTCGTTCTTGATTTTTTTTTTGAAAATTTTTACTTACATTAAAGACGAATTAAACTCACAAAAACGTTATCGTTTAATTTTAATAAAAAATCACATCAAAGATAAGTGAAAGAAAAAGTACACAAAAACAAAATATGAAAAGACAAAACTTCGTAAAAGTTAAAAGGTGAACAGAAGCTTTATTTCCTTATCACGATTCATGAATAATAAACCAAGAAAAAAACAACATATTATAATACATACATAAATACGTATATACATGGTATTTTTGTTGTTTTTTGATTGTTTGATTACAAAAAAAAAAAAAAAAAATGTATTATACTTAAAAGTTTAATATGTCCTTAGGCATTCTGTAAATAACAAAAAATTTGTATGCGTATGATACGTACGTTACATATTAATTCTTGTATATACAAAATACAAAATGTATTTATACACAACATTCAAAATCCTTTTCAAATAATAAATGAATAAAAATTTACCTTCTATTTAACTTTAATATGTAGACGTATTATATATGTACAATTACATACAAATAAATAATACATGTATGAACTCTTAAAATTTTTCATTTGAATAAATGTTGGAAAATAAAGGATTCATGAAATTCTCAAAATTTTGGTATTTATGTAAATATTTAAATGTATACGAAAAATGTATATAGGGTGATTTTATACATTTGAAATATTTATGTATGTTTTAGAAAATTCGTTGTAATTTTGAGAAGGACATAAATAAGAATTTATTAATAATCAAAATTATTCTGGTTGTAGTTAACCAAATTTATAATAATTTGTAAATTAAAGGATAAAAGACTTTAGCGATCAAACAATTTTATTTTTATACCACTCTCTTTTTAACATTGTACATATGTACAATTTCTCGCATATCTCATTATCAAGACCTTACTGTACAAATTAAACTCTTTAACCACCCTTTTGTATACATATAGCTATTATTGCTGTATAATTGTGTGTTGCATATGTTGAATATTTTAGTGGAAATATAATTTCTTCAATATTTTGCAATTCAACATTTGCCAGGACTATTAATAGTATACCAACAACATCACGGACGTATATGTGTGTATGTCTGTATGTACATACCTCAAATCATAGACAAATGGTTGTTGGTGTACAGAAAAATTTATCACTGTTTTAATATGCATAAATACACGTACATATACATATATACTTATGTACATCCGTTATTACATTCATTTGTAATATTATAACTTTTATATTATACATATACTCATAGTCTTTTATATGCCTCAATTTATGCCTAAATATATATGTACGAAGATCTATGTAACATAAACTACTTACATATACATATACAAAAATTATACATACTTACTTGTAAATATGTACAACTTCCTAACAACTATTTTCCATCCGATTATTCCGATTACATTCATTCGTTTTCTCTTTACTTTCTAATATACTGTATATACATAGGTATGTACATTCGTACATGTACAAACGAATATTTATGTTATGATAGCAGTATGATTTTATGTGAAAACGTGGGAGCTTTAAAAGTTTTCCGAAATTTTCTATAATTTGTACGTGCATGTACTTGAACTGTGTACATAGAAATATATACGTACATGTATGTATGTATGTTTACATTGTAAAATAAGCGGGAGTTTTTCTTTTTAACCGGTACATGTGTATATGTATACAAAAAAAAAGTGTAATTACGTTACATATAAAAGGATCTTTTGACACACATTGCATTAGTATATATTTGTTTTACTTACATACAGATACATACGGTAGATTCACAAAATTATATGTGTATATGTACGTGTACTATTTGTTACGTATCATATTACATGGGAGCAGTACAGACGGATATACGTATTCTTATATCCATATGGTATTAGTGTTAAAACTGAAAATAACGGACTCATAAAATAAATTTCTCATGTACGTTACTTACTCTGTAATACATATGTATATACGTATCATCACATTGTATATATAAAAGTAACACAGCAAAATGATTTTAACAGAAATAAAATAACAAAAGGAAAAAGTCCTTTTTTTTATTAAAAAGCTTTTGGACGTTTACAAGTTATTTAGTTTGTTATAAACCTTCGTCAGTTTTTGGCGGATCAGTTTTTGTTGGTATCAATATTATAATCATTCAGTTGTATACATAATTGTACAGTAAATTGTCTACGTAATAAAAAGTATAATAAAAATGTGTGTGTGATATTTTACAGATTTTCTATTTTTAAATCTAAAAAAAATTAAAAAAAAAAAAAACAATTAATTTTATTTTCTGAGGAATTATTCAAAATCAGTGAGAAATTAGAACAGATGATGTATCCTACAAAAAGGACATCCATATGAGAGTTTTTTTTTTGTTTTTGTTTTAATGTATAAAAAATAAGTGAAATACGATGTTTTGTGTTTTCCTTTACTAACCAAAAACAAAAAAAAACACGTTCGTATCTCTGTGGTGATACGAAACGGAATTTGTAAATGTGCGAAAAATTTTTTGCCTTTCTTTCTTTAGATTCTTTTTCAATGTGTAATGTTTTTGTCAATCGTTTTCTTCCTTCCTTTATTTTATTCTATTTTTTGTTTTTGTATTTTTTGCTTTTTCAATTCTCTTATTTGTATTTTTTTGTTCTTGTTAATTTTATCCTTGAGAGCAATAAATATCAGTGGGTGTTACAATACAAGAATAATTGTCAACTATATAATTGTACATATAAAGTCAAAGTCAAATTAGTTTTTAAGTTAAATGCTTATAATTTGTGTAGGCACATGATGTTATAAACAAATTTACGTACATACATTATATAGAATGTGTTAAAATAAAAGAAAATGTGTAGAACGTGTTATAAGGATATTAATGAAAATAAGACAAAAAAATATGTAAAAAAAATATATTTCAAGGCATTTTATGTTCATTTGTGAATTTAACAGTTTTTTTCTTTTTATTTATTTCCTATTTCTCTTCCTTACAGGACATTTTTCCTTTGAAAAATTCCAAGTGTTTTATAAAATAAATTCTCATACGCAAAAATATTTTTGTTTATTTTTAATTTCCACATTTTTTTTTTTTAATCTTTTTGTTTTTGGAAAAACTCAAAATATATCCCTGTGAATAAATTAATTAAAAACAAAACTAAATTTTATAAGCTAAAAATTTTACGTGTTTATTTGTAAGGGAAACGCGTGTGTGAATGAACAAACAAAAAGAGACAAAAGAAATATTTTTTTTATTTTATATTTTTGAAATTTACATAAAATCATATAATACAGGATTATTCCGTGAAACAGAAAAAAAAAAATCATTTTCATAATTGAGCGGTTTTTTGTTTTATTTTGAAAGTGGTGTAAGTCAAAAATAAAAATAAAATCATTTTTTACGTACCTATATCGCATTAAAACAGTTGAAACTTTAATATTCTAAAGAGTTTATAAAAAAGATGTTCAAAAAAGTTCTCCTTCCAAAAATTCAAATATTTTGAATGTTTTGCACTTATGCAACTTACAAAATAAAACGACGACCTAAATTGTTTCTGTTTATGATATTCATTTGTTTCTCATTGTTGTTCTCATTTTTATTATCAATTTAATTTTTTCATATTCTTTTTTATTGTTTTTCAAAACAAAACAAAATCCTTTTGACCCTTGTGACATTTATTGTTTTTATTTGTTCAAAAATTTATACATATTCATTTAAACATGAAAACGATGTTTTTTTTTTTTTTTAATGATTATAAACGAAAAAATATGACATACATAATGTATCCAAAAAATATTGAGCTTTATTTTAACCGTTTTAGATTTATTGAGGAGTAAAATATACGCGAAACATTATTGTAAGGTATTGAATACATTGAAATTTGACATAGAAAATAACCAAAAGTAGAGCCATTGGAGAGTGAGAAAAAAGTAAATGCTTGTAAAAAAAAAACATAAAAATTAATTAATTACACACGTATGTAAAATGAGGATTATATGTACCTATATATGAATATAAAATAAATTTTTTTTTTTTTTCGTAATTTTCTTTTTCTTTTTTTTTTTTGGGGGAAAATATTTTCAAGACAATAAAAAAAAATTAATTTTTCACTTTTTATTGCTTTTATCACGCGTATGTACGTACATATTCCCACAATCTTTTTCCCATAATTCTACATTTTTATTGTCAATGTTATAAAAAAATTTAAATAATTAATTTATGATGTAGTCATCAGAATTTTAATACTTTTAATCATATTAAATTTTCAATAATAATAAAACGGGTAAATAATCAAAAATAATAAAATGAATATTTCTTTGTTTTTTTTTCCTGTATTTGTTAAGAAAAAAAAATTCCTAATTATTTTTAGGGGATTAATGATGTCGATTAAATTATAAAAAATGGGTTGTAATTTGTTATCCTTTTTTTTTTGCTCTTATGGACAAATTCGAATGAAAAATTCATAAACAAAAATATTTTAATTAATTCATATATGAATTTTTATTTGAGAGGTTGTGGAGCGGTTAACCGTTAAGAGGGTGAGGATAAAAAATTAAAGGTGTTGTAGCGGTTTCTTCAAATAAAAGTGTAAACATTATCATGCTTGGTTTAGCATATTATTAAAACTTTAAATGACCGAATTGCGTTTTTTTAAAGTATAATATTTTGAAATTTTTTGCATTTTCAAATTTTTTATTTTTAAAATAATTACTAATTTTATCCTTCTTCGATCAACGAAAAAATATATTCGAAAACGTGTGAAATATGAAATAAGTCAACAAAATGTATAAATGGTTGTTTAGAATGCAAATTTAGAAATCCTCATAAATAAGACGGTAAACTCGTTAAAGTGACAAATTAAAAGGTTTATTTAAATATCTGTTCATGTTGTTCTGTGAATTTGTCCAAGCAGAACATCATATTATAAGTTTTATACTTAAATTAAATATTTATTATATTTAATTAAAAAATTTAAAATGAGTTTTTATTGTATTTACTCAGAATAGAATCTTCTGAATAATTCAGTGTCATTTTGTTATACTAAAACATTAAATAACTCACACCAATTAAATGGAAAAGTATTAAAGTGTGACAATTCTATTTATTTATTTTAAGAACCATTAAATTTAAAATTAGAAAACTGACAAAAATTTATAATGGCATTGAATTTATTTTGAATTGTTAAAATTTTTATTTAGTCGGCCAGTACTTTGCTAAAAAATAGTAGAGTGGAAGATACGGCCCTGCTCCCACATAAATTTTTGTTCAGTATAATTCAGTGTTGTTGACTGAAACATAAACTTTGAAATCGTATTTGTATATATACATACATATGTACATATAATAAGTAAATTTGTCTTTTCCTCTTTAACAGATTAATGAAATTTAAAATACTTAAAATGAAGGAAATACTTATATGAACAAGGTCAAGATAGGCCTTCCGAAATATTTAAAAAACTAGAATTTCATTTTATTTTTGTCTTAAAAATATAAAGAACAAAAGTTAAAATCATTTAAAAGTTTGTTTATTCTTGTAATAAAATGATAAGCTGATTTTATCCTGTTTCTTTTAATTCTGATTATTTGAAATGATAAAGAAATCTTGTATTTTTGTCCAATATTTCAGAAAAATGGAATTTTCATTAAAAAAAAAATCTTTGAGAAATTGGATTTTCAATAGAAAATTTTAATATTCATTTTAAAGATTTAAAACAATTTTTTTTTTGTTTTTTCAACTGAAAATTTTAAACAAAAGCTATTATTGAAATTTAATTTTTTAAATCCTTTATTGATCATAAAAACTTTTATCTTATTTTTTAGTTTTTAATATAAAAAAAAACGAAAATTCGGATACCAAATTTAATTACTTTAAAAATAACTTCTGTCGTACTGAATATTTTCTTATGTGGTGATAGAAAGATACATATAAGGATAGTGATGATTTCATTAAGACGTTTTAGTTCTCAAAGTTAGACATCTTTATAAGTATGTATGTAGTGTGGATATCAATCATGTATGAATATGTATTGCATTTGAATAATAAATTTTTCTTCTTCTTGTTTTTTCAATTTTCAAATAACTGAAATTTGAAATTGTTCAATGAAAATAAAATTGAGATTAACACTTGAATAAAAGAAAAAACTTTTTAAATAAGTTTTTATTTTGGTTTTTCCTTTAAATTAGAAATTTAATTCGAACAAAAAAAATTGATAGTCTTGAATAATAGGGTTGGTTAATCGATTTTTTATTTTTCTTCTTTTTTTTTCCCTTAAGAATGTGTGGTCTTTAGAATAAACTTCGAATAATTCAAGTGAATTTAATTAGAATATATTTCTAAAATTCTGAACGTAATTGGAACAATTATCGTTAAAAAATTAAATACACCTTAGGTCTATATTAAATTATCCAATTGGTTGTAGTTTATAAAACATTTCTATTTTTTGAATATTTTATTGTTTTACATTTTGGCTACAAAAATGGCACATGTTTTTCAAAAAAATTTTGAAATTTTGAAATACTCACATAACGAGGAATTTTTTTAAAATTCAACTACAAAATGCAGTATGTTTTGTCGAACGTGTTTTTCCAATTTCGATTCCTTCCTTTTAAAAATTTTACAAAATTAACTATAAATTACGTTATGTAATAAAGCTCACATTAGACTTCGAACCGTATGAGGCAAAACAATCGTTACATAGAAATCGCGGTGTTGAAATAAGAGACAAATTCACAAAAAAAGAGCTACTCCTCCCAAATTATCATGTTGTTCACGGAACAATAAGTTTTTCTTTGCCATAATAAAATTTCAAAACATCTCAATTCCTGTATTTTTTTTTGTTGTACTGTATTATTGTAACATTTCTTTGGTTTTTAATTGATTTGTTCTTTTCTTTTCTGGTTCATCTTTTATTTCCTATAATCCCAGAACAGAGCAGAAAAAATTAAAACTAAATCAATTTCTGTTTTGTAAATCTAATCATTTTGTATTGTGTTCATTTAATTAGATACAAAAGTTTATTACTATCAAATAAGTAATTTTCTACTTTTTATTTTTACTTCTATGTTACATCAAGACATAAACATTACATATCAGGTTTTTGTGTGTAGAACACTATTCAATTTATTTGTATACAATGGTGTACATCGTTTTTAGTTTCAAGGATATAAACAAAATATTCTTATATTCGATCGTTGAATTTCAAACAAATTACAGGAACAAAAATAAACGATTAAATTAAAAACAAAAATAGATGTGATGATAACAAAATATCCGGAGGCTAAAACTCCACATATAGATCGTATACCATTCTAGGAGCTGTAGAGCCATCAAAAAAGACGAAGAAGAAGAAGATAATAATGAAGAATTTGTTTAGATGAAATTTCAATTTGATTTTCTTTTATTTATTGATTTTTCGGACTGTCTATTTACTTTTATTTTTCCTTACATATTATTTTTTTTTGTATTGTTTTACGTTCGCTCTCAATCATTGTTATCTCTGCTATTGCACATTTTGATTATTTTTAGACGAAATGGAAAAATT
Organism: Anthrax anthrax; assembly: GCA_963971155.1. NCBI lineage: Eukaryota > Metazoa > Arthropoda > Insecta > Diptera > Bombyliidae > Anthrax > Anthrax anthrax. The sequence continues at coordinate 30,348,385 of OZ020119.1, forward strand.
TACTCTTTTTCCAATTTTATTTCTGATTTGCACTATTTTATTTATTTGTTTCTGAACTACTTTTTTTTTTTAATGTATAAATAATTCTCGGAAAAACCAGGACTTCTACACAATGTGTTTTGGGGCAAGTTGAATGGATGAAATGTGAAATAAACGAGTTCATACATACATAAATTACATTATACAAGATGATGTGGGTTTCACGTAAATAAAATTCTCAACCATCCGTACAATACGATTGTTGACTGTATTTATTCTTTTATAGAAATATTTCGATTTATTAAAGACTGGATTTTCCGTTGAAAGACCATGAATAGTTCAAGATAAAAAGCAAAAAAAAATTTTTTTTCGGGAAAAAATACTTCTGTTGTAGAAAGGAAAGCAGAAAAATAAATAAAACATAATAAACAAAAATCAAAAGAGTAAAAAAAAATATTAGTATGTTAATTAAAATGTTAAATGAAATTCAGTTGAAATCTCAAGTGTTTTTTTTTTGCGTGTATGTGAAAAGAAAATACAAAGTAATGAAAATATATAAAATGTAAATAAATAAAAATGAATTGTATTTTATTATTTTTTTTTTTTTGGTTATTTAATACGAAAAAGGTATACATAAAACTTTCCATATACTACGACAGAAAATTAAGAACCGAAATGCACGATTCATTCATACAAATACAATAATTATCTTTTATGCTACGTGTACTTATAGACTGAATTTTATTTATTTTCTCAATAAACTTCGATTGTAGTCTTAATTTATTACAATTTTTTGTTTAATTACTTTATAGAAAAAAAAATTCAGTTGACGTATTTAAATTAAACGTAATACGAAAATATTTTCAATTTTCTGTTACACACGTACAACGGTGTATTTACTTATTTTTTCCTTTAATAATAATTAAATTTAATTCTTTGCAAAATTTTTATATAATTTTTATATCATTATTATTATGAGGAAAGAAAAAAATTAATTAAAACTGAATAAAATTTAAATATTGAACTATAATTTATTTAGCTATTCAAAGCTACATGTACATAGAAAATAATTTTCATTATTTTTCTAATTGAATTATCATAGATGAACGAATTATTATTGTCACTCAGATTTTGAATGACAGAATGAAATTTAATTCTTTTGACATATTTCATGGTTAAATGTTATATTGATTTTTGGATCTATACATACATAAATAGATATATAGTGATAGAAAATTACTAAGCACAGGAGCACTTATAGATAAAAACTTGGACGATCAAAATCAATAAAACTGTTGAATGAAAACTCGAAGAAACAACAGAAGAATTAGATGAACCGTCTTGTCGTAAATGAAGTGACGTAGTAAAATACACATTTTTTCCAATAAATTTTTACTTTAAAAATTTTTCTTTAATATTTTCTGATTTTTCTTAAATAACAAAAAAGGACCAAAGTGTTACAACGTGTCACCAATAAAGTAAAAGCAAAAAATGAATTTAAAAAATGTCTTGAAAATGTGCAAATATTATAATAAATTTGAATGCAATTTTATATAATTTGAATTTTCTATAACATACATACACACAATGTATACATGTCGTTTATATACCGTATGGGTATTATATTTTCTTAACATATGCACATGATTTTTCACAACTTGATAAAAAGAAATTTACATAAAAGAAAATTATTGATTTAATTCAATATGTAAAATCTAAAAGTTCTATGTACATAAAAATAGGATTTCTGAATAAACATATATGTAGATATGTTCAAAGAATATTATGACACACTCATTTGCACATACAGATGTTAAACTTATTGATGTTAAAAATAATACATATGTTTTTATCCTTATGAATATTGTATCTGAAAATTTGACATCTATTAGAAAAATTTTCTTAATATTCACATACATTACATATGTAGTAATGTACATATGTATGTGTACATAATTGAATAAACAATTTTACAGTTGATCTTTTTCTATGTTCTAAAAATATAAGAAATCAGCAAAATCCTTTTTTTGTTTGTAATCCCTATATATCTGACATTTTAAATAATCAAATATGTACCTATTCATTTTGTCGTTTACACTCTTACTAACATCGTGTCTTCATACCTATATGTACATACATATGTATGTATGTGTAATATACACGAGTTTTTTATTCATGTAAAATAATTTATTTTATATCTACACTTACACACATACACAATAATTTTGACACATTTATTGAAATGAAAATGATTTTAATATGCACGAAAATTTTTTTTATCGATTTTAAAAAAATGAAAAAATTTTTTTTTAAATCTGTCAATTTTCGAATTTGTAAAATGTCATATCCTTTTTTTTAATCGTTAACCATTAAAAGCGTAAAAAACTTGATATCCATAAATAAGTGAATTAATTCATTATTATTAAGTTAAAGGTTCCCAATTTTTTTTTTTTTTTTTTACTCTAAAGTCTAAAGCGTAAAATCAAAATATCGGCATGATGAAAAACATCATTCAATTATTGAAGCAGTGAAATGATTTTCATTGATGGGTAATCATAAATTGATCACAAAAGATAATATATGTATGTATGCCCATGAGGATGAGATTAGGAAGCCCTATATTAATATCCCTGTAGCCTTGTAGTAATAAAAAGCTCGTTTTATTTTTAATCATTTTTTTTTTTTAATTAACTAAAATGGAGTCATGAGAAAAGTGTTTATTTTTTAAATCTGAAATTACAGATAAACAAATTTTAAAATTAATTAAAATGTGAAAAATTAGCAACAACAAAAATTTTTTTTGTGATTTCTAAAAAAAAAAAAAAAAACTTTAAAACACCAAATAAAAAAATGAGTGGCTTTAATTATTATTCACCAAAAAAATTATTAGAGAAACGAATTAAATCAAATAACGATCAAAAAGCATCAACATCATCATCATCATCATCATCATCATCAATATTTATATCCTCATTTCCAACAGCGGCATCCAATATGAAAACAACTGCATTAGATTTTGCATCGAAAATTATAAAAAAATGTAAAAGTGCAACATTTCATATTGATGAATCCACATACACAATAGGTATGTATGTACCTTATATATTTTATTGTATGCAATTTTTATATGGGTAGGACTTTATAGTGAAATGCATTTTCATGTTCAACATCATTTATTGTCACTGTTGTAAAAATTTAACAAAAATAAATTCAATTAAAAAATACAATTTTTTCTGTTTTCCAGAATAAATAAAAAAAAATAATAATTTTAGTAATTAAAAATATGCACTTATCATCAATTTAATTTATTTGTTTTTGGGGAAAAAAAAGAATAAATGTAACAAATTTGTAACTCATTTTACCCACCTGTACTCTGTATCACAAACACTTTGTTTTCCTTCAAAGGAATTCTATTTTCACGTTCTATTTATTTTACTGTGTATTGTTTTGTTTTTTTATGTTATTAAATCATAAATTGTGCTTTCATGTGCATATGTGCAATATGTTGTGTAGTAGTTAAGGTGTTGTATACATGCACTTAGTACTTTTTTATATCACGCAACATTACACACTTCCACACACACACAATATTTAACTACATACATATATTTAAGTAGATTTTCCATTGTCAAACTGAAATTAATGCCATACAGGATTGTTAAAATGTTGTGTCATCATACATGTGTACATATCCCTGATAAAACAAAAAAAAAAAAATTAAGTGATTTTAAAGTTTTTTCTCCCACTCCCTCCCCTCTTCATTGTATTGTATGTACATAAAACAAGCAAAATGAAAAATTGCTATATGATTGATTTATGTTATTTTTTTGTTCAAACACATGTAGTACAATGTACATACAATTGACATAAAATCATCAGACTAACGACAGAATAATATACATTGCTACAAGCCACGCTATTTTGACATGCATGTGTACACACAATACACACTTATTGACTTCAATGAATAAATGATAAATTGTTTTTTTTTTTAAGGAAAAATTAAATGATCCTCTCTAACACAATGATATGTGTAAAATGAATATAAATTCAAATTTTCTTAAAAATTTTTCCAGGACCATATTCATAAAAATGATTGAAATCTTTAGAATAACTCTTGCATAATCTTCAATTTAAATCTACGGGTTTCAGACCTTAGACGACGAAAATTTTTTAAAATTTTATTTAAATTTTGATCTTAAGTCGATTTTATAAATAGAGTTTTATTGGTCTAAAATTTTATAACAATACGGCCCTGAAATTTTCCCTTCTTTCTACAGATTAGAAGAGGAAAAAAAAAAGCGTGAAAATCATTTTCCAATAAAATTGACTTGTAGACACACCTTATCACATGACTATTTAAAATATACACAGATTCGGAAATTTCTATTTGATTGAAATTTTTATTGATTTTTACATTTCATTACATTCAAACCAATTTGTTTAGTTTTAAAGGTAAGAAAAAAATTTTTTTAAAGTTTTCTTATTAAATATGTATGTACTTCTTTTAATGGTAGAAATAGTTTTCCAATTTTCTTTTTCAATTCAAAGATAAATCACATGTTTTATGGCTTTTATGTGATGAAAATTTTTAATTAAAATGTAGAATATGCTGTACATATACAAAGTCAAAGAAATATGAAATTTTTCTTTTATTTATCTTTACAAAAAGTTTTGTATATAAAATTTGATTACTTTTTGAATTAAAAACATAGTACAATAAGAAAACTATATATATAGTATAGTAATTTTATTATAAAAGTTTTTTTTTTTTTTTTATTATTTTTATTAGTTCCATTTATGTTATTTGATAGATAATGTTTTTATCATAATTTAAAATATTATCGTATTGTCATTGTGAACATATGCACAAATAATGTATAGACTGGCACATGTACATGTATCCTTGAAAGGTACAACAATACGTAATACATACACGCACATACTTTGTGTGAAATTTTTTAATAACTTATAAAGGATTTTATTTTTTTCTTGAATTTAATATCGATCATTATACAATACATTCTTTCTATCAGGGTGTTTCACAATGCATATGATGTAAAATTGTGTATACATACACGTTTTATTTTTATTAAATGAATTCTGTTTTTTCCATTTTTATCATCATCTACTGATTTTTTTTTTTTCACTTTTCTATATACACCGTACGAACTTTATTGCTTATTATAGTATGTACAGATATCCTTTTAGGAACATGAAGTTATTTGTTTCAAGCTGCAAATAGTGAACCCTTAAGTAACATGATACTATGTCACAAGTATGAATTCGGAATAACATGGAGCCAAATAATTTTGTGCAGCCAAAAAGTGACCAGTTACTCGAAAAGTGCTTATATTAGATAGTTTTAAATGAACAATTTTCAACAAAAATTTATAAAAGTACATTGCTTTTATATTTTACTTAATTCCATAGAATATTTTGTGTTGCCTTTGCAACCCTACATAATTGTATGTTCATGTTTAACAGAGATCAAATTTTTTATGTTATTTTCTACGTTTTGCATTGTAGGTGGTCATCATCTAATGTGTGATACTTTTTTTTTTTGCTTCAACACAAATAAAATATCGTTCTAAGTTCATAAATTCAATTTTTTTATACACACCGTAACATATAAACGATGTGATTATTTTCTTACAGAATGACTCTAATTTCTTTTATTATTACTATGAAAAAAAAAAAAAAAAGAAAATAAAACTGATAATATTACTTGCTACTATTTATACGTAATGTAATGGACTTTGATCAAAAGTTTCCTTTTTCTTTCTTATATATATTACATAAATTTCATTTTATGAGTTTTCAAATTGATCATTCAAGACGAAACTGAATTGTGAACATACATACAAGTTTATATGGTGAGCGTGAGATAGTATAACAAAAAATAGGTCGTTTTTGTTTTGTTTTCCATTTAAAAATAAAAAGAAAATAAGAAGAAGAAAATGTGTAAAATTATTAATAAAATTTTTGTTTCCTTATACAATGTTCATGTTTTGTTTCCTTATACAATGTTAATTAACCACAAGTGTCCAACGCAGAAAACTTTCACTGTAAAAGAAGCATACGTGAATGTTGTACACATACATTCCTATTATCATACATATACATATGAAAATTCTTTTTGATCAAAAGAAAATAATTTTCTATACATTTTCTACTTTTATTTGTATAGTATTTTCTATTTCATATGTTATCTTGAACACATTTTGATAAAAAGCAGAGAAGAAAAAAAAAATAAATTTTCCATTTGATTGAAAATTCAGGACATTCTGTATTGTGATTTTTTCAAAGATTACTAATGCGTACTCGTTCATATGGCAAGACAAAAACGATGATTAAAAAATGAGATAATAAATAAAAAATTGATTTTTACATGAATATCTGAAAATACGTACGTGTAATAAAAAGGAACACAACCCACATATAATGGTATTGAACTTTTTTCTTTCTGATAAGGCATTGACAAAAGAAAAACTTTTGTTTATTTAAAAAAAAAAAAAAAAAAAACACAGTTTAATGAATTGTAAAAATTATTCATGGAAAGATATGTTTTGTTTTTTGTTTTAGGGAAATTTTTAAAATTACAAACAAATTTTCCTCTTTTTATTTATTTTTAATTATCATGTGTAAATCATGTGATTTTATCTCATAAATTTTGTAAAATTCAAAATTAAATTTTAATATACTCGTAATACCATCATTTTATTTTATTTATATCATGAAATAATTTAGTATTCCTATATAATAAAAAAATGTTAAAACAGATTACATATCTAAACATAAAATTTTATGTTTCAATTTTTACTAATCTCAATAACACATTTTTGGTATATTAAAAATTGATGATTCAAAACAAATTACAGATAAAACTGTTTATGTGATATAATTCACGTACTACGCATATATTTATGGTTTTCTTTTTTTGTATTAATGTTCTGTTACAAAAAAAAAAAAAAAAAACAAAAAATTCTAATCCTTTTCAGTTTATTTAAATTTCATTGGAAAAAAAAGATATGCCAAACATTGAATCCTTTTTTTGTTGTTTTTTTTTTTTTTTTTGGTATTCTCTGTAATCAATTTTCAGTTCAATAAAAAAGAAATTTTGATAAGAAAAAAGAAAATCATCCAAAAAATATGTTCGAATTATTCTCTTGTAATCTAAACCCAAAATATTTTAATCCTTTTTACACAATTCTTTTTTATACGTTAAATACACACAAAAGCATATGTACATATTATGTATGTGGCATACATCCGATTGAGATTTTTGGTTCCTTGATTGGTTGGTATTACGATTACTTGATTCTTCGGTTTTTTAAGTTTTAGTTTTTGTACCAATCATTTATGTCAGAGATGATGAACCAACCTGTCTGATTTAACGAGACAAAATTTACAATAATCAAATTTCAGAAAAATGCTAAGATCAATTAAAAACCGTGCAAAGTTGACAGTATTTCTAAAAAATTTATTTTTTATCCTTCTTCAATGTGATGAACATATCATATTTGTCTACTTGTATTATTTTTGCTGTTTGAATGATTAATTCCATATAGCTCAAATAATGGGTAATTCAATACAATGTATAACTTACAGTTTATGATCCACAAATCACATGTTCACTATCGGCTGGTAACTACGTATGCTAGATTGTGTGTCGCAGATATAATTTCAAAAATAAATTAAAATGTTTTGGCTGATATAGTACATATGTATGTATATGTGTAGTGTGAAAAATATTTTATAAAAGAGAATCTAAATTTTTGAAAAATCTAAATAGGATCTATTTTAGGAGCAAAAGAAATTTTCTTTTTATAAAAATGAAAAAAGGAAAAAAAAAAATTATTTTTATCAAATAAAATAAAAATTAGAAAACCACAACAAGTTTTTTTCATCTATAACCACATTAAAGCCATTATTATTATTTTATTTACTGTTACATAGACTTATAACAGAGTTTTCTTTATCAAAACTGTTAAATACATTTTTTTTTTACATTTATATTTAATATATACATACGTGATCAGAAAATATGATGAGTTCTTAAGTTTTAACCACAAACTGTGATGTTGGCAATTGAATATGTCTTCTACATACAAAATTCGCAGTTTTTTATATTTATTTAAAAAGAAAAAATTTTTTTTTCAACTTCACTTTCTACCCATTTCTTCTATTTTTCTCCATTTCCCAGTTTTTTTTTTTTTTTTTTTTTTTTTTTGTATCGAAAAAATGTGCTTATTGCTTACCACATTTGCTTACGTAGTAGTATTTGATCCTAGTACTAAAAATAAATTAACTTCAACCAAGTAGATACTGAAAATAATTTTAATCTCATTTTGTTGTGTTTTTTTTTTTTCTTACATGTATGTGTTCAAATGGTATAACTGTAGAAGTAGAGAGAAAAAGTAAAAGCGTGTGTGTAGTAGGAGTAAGAAACCGCCTTTATAGAATTATGTATTTATTATTTCATAAGCTCTCTAACACACTGGTGTGAAACATACGCTTGTTGCTGTTTTTGCAGAATTATTTTTCACAGCCTTTCCTCAGTATAATATCCTCGTTTTCCTTTTTTTATGTGTGCGTTTCCTTCATTATTCCACCATTTACATATTATGGTAATCAATAACTAATCGTATGGGCATAATATAGAAAAGATATCAAAAATACAAGGATATATATATATAAAATATACATATGTTTGAATTGTACGTAAGATAATTTTTATTTACAGGTTAATGGTTGATGCCTACCCAAAATAGTTATATGAAGGATGTATCATCAATCAATTTTTTTTTTTTTATTATTATATTAGTATTTTTGAATGCGATGCAAAAATTAAAAGTGTACGTAAAGTATGTATGTGTGGGGAATTCATTCATTTTATTTATTCAGTTTGTTCATTTACGTCAGTTCTTTGTGACACAAATGAGGGAAAAGTAAAAGGTATATATTATTGACTATCATAATCAAAATGGTTTTCTTTCCTTTTAAAAATTAAATAAAATTTTCGGAAATAGAATTTGTTTATTAAAGAATTCTTACACTTCCTTTTACATTCACTTCTTTCAATTTCACATACAAATTCTTTCACTTCCATATACTCACATTCAAATGATTATTACAATTACACAGAGAATTTTTCTCTTGCTGAAAAAATCGAATTTATTTTTTCTCATTTACTTCTTATTATTATTTTTTTTTTATAATTGTTACATCAGTAAAACGAAAATAGAAAATGTGAATATGTGTACGTACCTTTCACGTGGGAAATCATTTAAAGAGGTCTAAGAAAATGAAAAAAAAAAAAAAAATTTTATTGAAATATTGGATTTACTTTCTAAGATCATGTAGACCATAAAAAGAACATTAATACACATAATATATTAAAGGGAAAATGAAATCAGTGAAAACAATGATCAGTAGTATACAGGTATAAATACAAAAGTATAAGTCACATGTTTGCAATTTTAATGAAAAAAAAAATTTTTTTTTTCCTAGTCATATTACAGAGATATGTATGTATGTATCTCGTATAAAACGAAATTTATGTATTTGCAAAAATATTTCACGTTTAATTCAAATATTTACATTATTCAAGAATACCGAATTCATACGAGAGTCATCTATGTACATGTGTATCTGGAATAATAATAATAACGATGACGTAAAATACAAGAAAATGAAAATAAATAATTTATTTAGATAGACAACAAAAAGTAGAAGTAAAAAAAAAAAAATTTAATTTTACTCATGGGAAAATAAAAATGATAATAGTTACGACAAACGTGTACACCAATACGAAGAAAAAAAAACCAATAAAAAAAATGCGAAAAGAAAAATAGACAAAATATTATTTACAAAAGAAAAATAGAAAAAGATAAGAAATAAAAAATAAATATAAAATCGAAACAAAAATAATTTGAACGAAAAAAACGAAGTCATTTAAAAAAAAATTTATTTTTTTTTTTCTTTGTCCATTGATAATAAATCAATACAATAAGATAATATGAAAAAGTAAAAGTTAATAACAATCAGAGAACAAAAGAAAAAAACGAAAATCCTTCAAACCTATAACGATCGAAAACATTATTGGATTACATTTTCTATGTATAAATTACTTCTGTTATAGAAAACAGATACACAGGAAAATTTCAATACATAAGAAAAAAAAAGGTGGAAAAATAATTATTTGTACACGAATATCTATAAATTTTGAAAAAATATTGTGTAATTTTGTGTGTTGTCTGTTTTAAAAAAAAAAACTGGACAAAAATATGATATATTTAAATACAAATGACCTGATGTCGTGTTCATAGCAATACCTCTTCTATTTTGTCCCCTTTGACACCCCATAGGAGTTGATTATTTTTTTTTTCTTCAAAAGCAAGTAAGTTTTTCTAGTAGATAGAACAGGAACAACAGGAACAAAAGTTGTATAGCCCATCACTTCAAATTCTAGGGAAAATAGAAACCTGAAAGGGGATAGCTCGAAGTAATTCGATATGATTTTCTGGTTGAATAAAGAGCAAGAGATAATATTCGAAGTGTGTTATTCGAATGATGCTTACGTGTAGTATCTATAATTTGTTTCAACACGAAAAGTGAAGGAAAAGTCTTTTGTATCCGCGTAGAAACAGAGAGATACTAAAATAATTTGTTCATTTTCCAAAGTTTTTTTTCTCATTTTCTTTTTAAATAATAAATTCATAATTTCATAATGATTTATACGTGACAATGTCATTTTAAGGGGGTGAATTTTTTTCTTTTTTTGGAAAAATATTCAAGTAAACATTTTAAAGTTTTTCTTTTATTGAAAATTGAAAAACGAAAAAAAAAAATGAATTTCAAATTTTTATTTAGAAAGTGTAATCAATAAACATTTAGTGTCATTTTTTCAAATATTATATGATTATGTAAAAACGTTGTTGTTGCTGTCGAATAAAAATAATTTCGATATTATCATAAATTTTAATGCATTTTTCAGATTAAAATGACATTAAAAATAAAAGTTCATTAATTTATAAGTTTATTTTCATCTGGAAAAATTTTTCTCTCTCTTTTTCTTTCTGTTTTGTTACATAAAAAAAAAACGAAGAAAAACTTTTCTTTTGTTTGACATTAATTTATTATTGGAACAGAACAGAAAAAAAAAATACTATTTTACATTATTCTCTCTAATAAATCTTTGTCAAATTTAGAAACTCTCTTATTTTTTTTTCTGTTGCTACAATTCACAAGTTTACGTACACACGAACATTCCAACAGCCCTTGGTGGGCTTTAATTCGTTTTAAACCACCAACTTCTTCCATCTTAATCTATCCATTGTTTTCTCTTTCCAGTTTTATATGAATGCTTCATAATAATTAATTTTATAATAAAATTTTTATATTGAATTTTTTATTATTTTTATTTTTTAGTTTTTAATTTAAAGATGAATGAGTACATAGGAAATTGCTACCATTATCATTATTATTTTTTTAGTTTTTTTTTTTTAGTTAGCAACAATATAAGGTCAACAAATTCCATGACATGTTTTTTATTACATGTATTTAGTGTATGTAAGAAAGGCAGTGACCTAATATGAGTTGTAGGCCATCAAAGGAGAAGACAAACTTGTGTTCGCTTATAAGCATGTATATGTAAATTTGGAATAAATCCAATTTTTTTTTTCAATTTATCAAAAATAAGTTTTCAAAAAAGATTTTAAATTCTTTTTGTAACGAACGAAAATAATAAAATTTTTAACAATAAGATTATTCATATGAATCCTTATTGGAAGATGCATTTATTTTTGTGGAATCCACTTTATGTGTACGTATTGATTTAATGTTATTTTGTTTGCCAAAACTAAGTGACCATAACTAAATAAAAATGAATTTATAGAAAATGGAAAATATACAAAATATTGAATTATAGAAATTTTACTTAAAAATTTCAAAAAAATTGTTAAAGGAACAAGGATCTTGTGAAAATATCTAAATTTTTTCTGCATTTCTGGTGCACATGTATACGTTATACAAAAAATAGAAGAAAAATATTTTTCTTCTTAACAATAATTTTTTTTGTGTTAGTTTCAATAAAATCAATTTTATTCATTTTGTGAAGTCTTATTTATTCCTTGTCTGCATACTATGCATTTCGCTTTCTATTTCATAAACAAAAAACAAATTCAATTTGATTTCACATACTCACTAGTATATGGTATTCAATGTAATTGTATTTACGAGTTTCTATGTATGTGTATTGACAACAATATGCTGAACAAGAATAAATTCAATATAAAAATATGCTCCTATATATTTAAGAAGATGTCTGCAATTTTTTTAAATTGAAAAAGGATTTATTTATTTATTTTGTGTAAATGTGAGCTTGAATATTATTTTTATTTATATGAGCTGACGTACGTATACAATGCAAACATATCTAGAAAGAAATCTGAATGGTACATATGTATGAGTTGTTTTTGCATAAATTCTAAAATTTTTAAGCACTTCATGTACATACATGTAAACCACTTTTAAGAATTGTTGATTGCAGCACTAAAGCTCAAAAGAGAGACTTTATTTTTGGAATTCCATCTTAAAAGTTACTAACACCACTTTCAAGCGACTCAAATTTTTGGTTTCATGCTATTTGAGCAAGAATTTCAAAAAACGAATCTACGAAAAAATTGAGCACAAAAAAAAATTAAAAATTGAAAAAAAAAAATATTTGAACATCATTTTTGCATAATAAATGTGCACAAATGGATCAAAAGTAATAATTTTTTGTTGCTTTTTTCTTGAAAATTTGCAAAATAAGTACATAAGCTACTTACTTGCTCATTAACATAAACGAAAAATGGTCCATTATTTGACCTATACAAATGCACATACTTAAATATATTTTTTCTAAATATATAAACAAAAGTAGAGCGAAATTTCAGTCATTATAATCATTACAAAATTTTCAAAAAAATATAATTGAACAAATAAAATTGTTTAACAAAAACAAAAATAAAATTTAGTTCAAAACATATTATCAAAAAAGCATTGTGCTGCTTTTAAATCGTTTTAAGTTAAATATTCAAAAATAAAATTAAATATACAATAGAAAACAAGTACCAGTAGACTTTTGTTTATTCGTTAAGTACTTACTATATAAGTACTTACAAAACACACACCATACGGGTCTGTACTTTATTCAAACAAACCAAAATTTTTTTTTTAGCTTTTAAACGTTAAGTGGTATATGAACATTTATTGGCAGGAGGATCTATTAAGCAGATGTTGTTAAACACAATATTTCTCTTTTATTTTTGACATAGTCACATATTTTTTTGTTTTTTTCTCTTTTAAGTCCTTATGTTTTGTTTTCCTACTTATGTATTTATTTTATATTTTTTTATTTAAAAATTTTTAGCTACTTTCTTGTATCTGTTTTATTTTTATGCATGAACACGCATGTTTGTCGCTTTTTTCACACACTAAAAACATCTGTTTACTAATTAATTACACACAAAAAACAAGAATACAAAATAAAATTGGCAATTAAAAAATACATTTTTGTCATATGCGATTTTAATCCCTGAAACAGCAAGGATAACAAAAATGTACATATGTAGTTTGTGTGTATTATTGTAAAAATTTTCTTTAAATAAGAATATACATATTTGTTAATTTATAACGGCTTAGCTGCTATAATAACTGAAATACAATGTACTGTGGTTGGTCGTTACGACACAACCATCAACCAAAATTTTAAACGAGGCTGAACAAAAATATTTAGTTGTACTCAACGAAAATTCATGAACTGAACAAAATTCATACCCATCCTCTCTACAGTAATCAACTAATTAATTTGGTTTTTGTTTCAATAAATCAATTTAAAAAAAAAAAAAAAACCTCAAAAATATCTAAAAATCTGTTTGAATTTTAATTGCAAATATAATCAATACTAAAACGATTGAATTTATTTAATTTTCATATCAAATAGATTTCAAATATTTTCCGATTTTACCACACAGCTTTAATTTTCTACATTTAACTTTTCAAATTTAATTATTTATTCTTCTACAAAATTTTTGTACGTACATATGTATGTACATAATAAGCTTTATAAAATGAAATTATTCACACATGTAATTATCTTTCAAACGAATAATTAATAATCATAAAAGTATAAAACTCATTTCAAAAAAGTATCTCTTAAATATTTGATGTGTACATTTATAACTAAAATATAAAATATTTTCAATAATTACACATGTACATACACAAACTAAATGTGGAATTAGGTTGCTCGCACATTATACCATAATTTATGTAAATTTCATTCGCGTTAAAATTTTGACGAAAATTTGCCAGCAATCTCATTGTGTGTATTGGAATTAACGTTCGCTCGCATATTTCATTAAAATTTATTTGTCGAAATTTTGGTACGAAAAATTTCAGCTTGTTAACAATCTGATTTTAATAGAATTAATCCGAGATTGTCGTCAGAACTTTTGTCAACTGAAGCTTCACTGTTGCAATGTGTAAATAGCCTTAAACAGAATTGACTGTAGTAAATGGATACGTACTGTAATGAAAAGAAAATACTATGAATTATTTAATGTCATTAAATTTTTAGTTTTATTTATTAATGAACATATGTTCTATTTAATAGAAATTACATTTTTTTATTCAATGATTTCATATCCTGGGTAATTAAAATTAAATAATTATAATGACAAAAGTAATGTAAAAATTTTTAATACAGATAACGTTCGTATATTGCAATCTATAAAAATTAGTTTTAATGGGTAAAATTTTCGATTTGTGTACAACTCACAATTTTAATTCTTCCTTTTTCTTCTTCTTCTTCTACGGTGCTACTACAATCCTCAAAAGATCCTTGGTCTCTAAGAGAATCTGTGTAATTTTAATTCCTATTAAACGAAAATTGATCTGAGTTTTCATCACAGATCTGTCTTTTTTTTTGTAAATAACTTTAGACACGTTTAGACAGGGGTTACCTGTATACAACACTGAATAAATACATTATGAAATATTCAAAGTGCTTGAATTGAAAATGAAATTATAATTTTATGTCATATTTTTATGTTCATTTCTGTTCATGTTTTGCAAATGAATAAATTTGGAATTTTTTGTTTAGAACATTATATAGGTTTTTGTAGGGTTTTGGTGCACCACGTACATATGTAACTAAATAAAATAATTTTTTTGAAATAACACATAAGATGATGAAACAGTTTACCTTGCCAAAAATAGAATAATTGGTAAGAAAAAAAGTACATTGATGAATTTTATTGTATTGGAATTTTAAAAAGAACAAAAAAAAAACACTTGAATGATTGATAACAGAGCGAATCAGAAAAAAGAAATCATCAAATATTATGAAATTCAATTAATCAAAATGAATGAATTACATGTATGTTAACAATGAAATAATAAATGTATTGCGTTTTACCTTTACTTAATAACATTAAATTGATATAGATTCTTTTATTTTTATTTTTTTGAGACGTACATACATATATGTATATTATTATTAATAATATTAATAAATTTCATAGAAAATTACTGAATCATATATAAAAAAAATAACGTAATATATAAAATACAAAGTCAAGAACCCATAAGTTTTTTTTTCTCTTTCTTTAATAGAAAAGAAAATTTATTGTATTACATCTTATATCATATTCAGATGATACATGAATTTTTCTTTTAATTATTATTTAAGATTTTTCTTTTCATTTTATTAAAGACTTCCATCGAAGCAAAAAAAAAAAAAAAAAAAAAAAAAAAATTAAAAAACCTTAGACAGTATTCACATAGACCGACACGAATTAACTGCTGTAATATTTAAGGATCATAATTTGCCTTGGACGTATTTCAAACAAATTTTTTCAAGCTGTGAATGAATTCATTTTTACATTTTTTGAATAAGTGTACATACATAATATGCATATTTTAATTTTCTCAACTGTATTTGAGTCATGTTTTACAACATGTGAACATAGCCTTAACAAAATTCCTTTTCATTCCATTTATAAGGAGAAAACAGAAAAAAAAAATCTTTATAATTAATTTTCTAAATAATACGGTTTAAATATATTGTTTCATTAATATAGAAGCCTATAAACATGTGTATGTACACACTTGTGAAACGTATGTATGTACATATATACATTGTAAGTTGTACATACCTTTACGATATCATTAAATAAATAAAAAAAATATGTACATACAGATACACAGTAAAGTCTAAAAAAGCATTTTATACATGAAAGCTCTAAGTGATCCGTTTATGTACACCCATATATATATGTACATAAATATGTGTATACTACATAAAGTGTGTATGTATTACATTTTCAAGTATTTACCATTAAAGAAATAAATTGTTTTTCTCTGCTTTAATGATTGTATTCTATTTTTATTTGTATCATCAGTTAGTACCAAAGGACTTCAATTTTAAACGTTCATGTATGTACTTTATGTACATACATAAATATGGATAAACTAGTATCTTTATATATTTTTAGAAAAATACCTTAGAAGATTTATTTTTATCATTATTACAAGACTGTATCATATTAATTTTTGTCTACTTAACGTCGAAATTAAATGTGTACGTATGCTGGACAAAATAATATCAATGGATGCATGTCTGCTCATTTATATTAAAATAGAGAATCTTTTTTATCATTATTGTAATAAATATAGTTATGGTCCTTTATATTACGTTGTCCTCTGCTTACATTTATTTTTTTTCTTTTTAATATTATCCGATAAATTTATATAAACTGGATACATATAGTAACTATACATCGTACCATAGTATGTATGTATATCCTATTAGAATGATAGGATTATAAAAAATATGTCAACCTCCTGACCGTATCTATGAAGATTATACAATTCATTGCAGACACATGTTCATATATCTTATGGGAATTATAACTTTTCATTATTCTTCTTATATTCCTTTTTTTTTAAATTTTTGTCCATGCAATTCTCAACAAATTTTTTTCTTTCTTCTTCTCCCTTGATGTTACTTTCTAGTTCTACGTCCATTCTTGGCCTCCAAACTCTCTCTGTTTTGTTCTCTCAATGAATACTAAAATGTTGTCGCTTGCATCATCACACGATTCATACTAAGAATATATGATTGATAATTAATATATATGTATATAAGATATAAGATATTAAATGAAAACTTTAAGATACTCTTGAAGATACTCAAAAGTTCTTTGAAATTTTTCAAAAATTTTTCAACCAAGCAAAACAACGCAAAAAACAGAAATTCACATCAAAGCCAAGAAACAGACCATCATAAATTTTTAGTGATTTGAAAATTAAATAAACATATTTAAGGATCATTTTCAAGACTAGAATATTCATCTTTTTGTGTTCATTATCCTCTGTTCAAGTAGTCATTCAATTGTAATCGTTTTAAGTTACTGGCTTTTTTATTATTATTGTTATGAAGTTTACTACAATTTAGTTGTCATTATTATGCACATTTACTATGTACACATTTCTTGTATACTACTCGTATATACATTCCAATATGATTACAGCTATTAAATGAACACAACTGTAACTAAAGCACTGGGACGTTTATTTTTCTCGAAAAAAAAAAAAAAATTGTTTTTTTTTCTTCTATTAAAATTTCTGATGCACGTATTATATGTTACGTATATACATTAAAAAAAAAAGGAAACAATTTTTATGAAATCAGGATATTAAAATTTTAGAAAGTTTTACAATGTTACAAAAAATATGCAACAAACACACATTGTCCTTATCTTTAACATATTTGACTTTCAAGTGCATTACATGCATAAAGGATATATGAATCCGTATATGTATCCTCATCAGTTTTATGTCTTGAAGGCATCGTAGTGTATACAATGTTTTTATAACTTAATAACGCGATTCTGTATTCTGCATTTACGAATCTCATATCTTTTTTTACATACATATACAGTAAACAGAGCATATAGTATAAATGGGTTTACAATTTTTTTTTTTTTGTTTTGTGTAATAAAGTTGCAAACATAAATTTTCAGTTATGAGACATATGTACATTTATGTAAGTTTATTCTTTGTCATTTATTGTAGCGTTTAAAAATAAATAGAAACTATGTAAACATTCCTATTTTTATGATACATGAACACCTACATACATGTTACTAAACTTTTTGTAATCATTTTATATTTTTTTAACATTTGGACTTTAAAACAAATTATACTTCGTTTTAAAAGTATAGTCACCTGCATTTGAAATGAATGCTTATTCATGTTCCTTTTAGTCCAATTTAAATAAATTCGTAATTTATTCTTATTTTTTGATTGCCAGTTTTCTGTATTTTGTAAACGTAATTCATAAACATAAATGACGAAATATTTTTATGCTCTGTAAGAACACAGATGACTATACTTTACAAACGAATTATAGAATTTAAATAATAAATTCCATTCTACTTATTTTAGTCATATGCAAATCAAATGCGAATAAAAAAAAATAGCTATTTTGCACCTTTGCATAAATTCAATTTACGTAAATTTTTATTTTGTGAAATTTGTATTTTTGCACGAACATTCACGTGTGCTTATTTACGTTATTATATTAAGATATCGATATAAAAGTTTTAGAATAATAAGAGAAAAAGAATATAAATAAAATTTTCCTTCAGGAAAGCTTCAGGTCATTATGATTGGAATTTTCATGGCACAATATTCTAGAATGTATAAATGGGTGAACCTGTTTTTTTTTTTTTTTTTTCATTCTAATATATTTATGCATATTTGAAGGAGTACATAAACAAACATTAATTTTATTATAAAAAAATATTTCAGAATTTTTATGTCTCATGTAATGTATTCCATTAAAAAAAATTTTTTATTGTATTCAAATTCGTTTATATATCAAAATGAAAGACATAATATTGGGTTAGTACCCTATTATAAAAAATTAAAGGACATAATATGAAAATTATAACAATAATAATGATGACAATATGCTTGAAGGATTTTTTTTTTCTCAAAATGATTCTAAATAATGTCATAATCATTGTTATATTTTTAATGTAAAAACAAAATTATTACAAAAATCAACAAATAAAACATTGAAGAATATTAAATGTGATCACATAAAAATTGATTTCAATATTACCATAATGATAGTTGTAATATTATTTTTTCTGCAAAATTTTGAATATACTGACAACTATTAGATAACTGAAAATTTTCAAATTTTTGATTTACAAAAAATGGCAACCCTCTTTGTATTATAATGATTTTTCTTTTTATTTTCGTTTTAGACAAATTTTTGTGACATTTAAATTTATCAAGAACTCTTACAAACCTCTCATACTCTAAAAGAAAATTATTTTCCTTTTTATAAAATAAATTAAGAAAAAAAAAAAAAGAAAATGAAAATCTTGTATATATATATTTTTTTTAATTTAAAAAAATATTTTTAGTAATGATGTACATACATTTTCGTCATTTTTTTTTATCCTTTTCTTAATATATTTTATATTATTTTATTTTATCCTTATTCCGTTTCTTCTTTTAAGAAAATATGGTTGGTATGTGAAGGTTAGCAATGTATAAATAAAAATAAAAATGGAAATAAGGTCAAATTACGATAGTTGAATATTAAAATCATTCTCATTTTATATTATGTACATTATGTGTGGTTTTCAATTTTTTTTTGTTTTTCTTTTATTTTCTTTTCTTTATATCCTGTCTTCTGTAAACGTAATAAGGTGTGTATACTGTATTTTGCAAAATATAAAAGAACAAAAAACAAAAAATGTCACGTGAGGATATGTAATGTTTCACACTCATTTACACATTTTAAATTCATTATGTGTTGCACACCTTAAACAAAAATTCACATAAAATACATATCTTCATAGTTGAAAAGAAAAATTCATTTTTCATCCAATTATCGTATTTTCTTATACATTTTAAGAATTTTCATTACAAAAAAAAAAAAAAAATTTTTTTTGTTCTTTTTTTTAAATGAAAAAATTTTCAATTTTCCATTTTCATATTTTTATTTGATATCCTTCTGTGTTTTTGTTTTTCTAACAGAAAAATACCAATAATTTCTTATCAATTGATTTGTTTTTTACATAATATGAAGAGCTTAATAAAATTTATTAGGTCCACCTGCTAAAAATAAATACCTTTGAATTCCAATTCATATAAATTGGATTTGGAATGAATTTTCCTAGAACAGTGGTTCACAATCTATGCTCAAACTTCCGTATTTATAAAAGCATAAAAAATAGGTTGCAATGTGGCCAGTAGGTTTAAAAATGTATTCGAGCCAAACGAATATGGCCAACATGAAGAGATTCCGAAATGGGTCTTTGCTAGAATAGTTAGTATAAGAAAGTATAGAATGGTGTACAAAAATTACTGGCCTTACACAATTACCAAGAAGATCCAAATCCAGTCATTACGAGTTTGGTTACCCTGCCTGTACAAATCTCACAAAAATAAAACAATTAAAATTGAAATGACTAAAAATTTGTAAGAAGGGTTTTTCATAACCTACAAAAATATGTGTACTGTTTTATGCAAATAAGTGTATGGTAAACAATTTTCCAATAAAGATAATAACAAATCGATTTCTTTTATTTGAACTTTTTTTTTCTTCTTTTTACATATTTGGGCCTTCAAATATCTTTTGACTTGATGTTTATATAATATCTGTTATCGACATTTTTCCATCTTATTATTCATCATCATTATTGTTATTTCCTTTTCTTTTTTTTTCTTCTTTGTTTACTGTTGAAACGCTTCAATGATTAAAAAGAAAAATAAAAAAATACATTAGAAAGAAAACAACAAACTTTCATTGATATTTTGTTTTTGAATAAAATGTATTTTTATTTTTTTATCCTTTACATAAACTGTAAGTTTTGTTTTGTATATTGAATTAAATTTTATTTTCAAATGGATATTTAGTTGACGATTGAACGGTATTTAATCAATGAATAACAATAAAACTAGGTATACGTAACATACATACATACAATATATATTACTTTAGGCACAACTTTAATGGCAAAATTTGTTATCATTTTTTATTTTTTTGTGTTTTATTGTTCTGAATATACCTTGTCCTTTTTTTGTCATTTTGTAAATAAATTCCTCAATATAAATACGATATCGTAGAAGATTAAGATATTTTCCTAGACAAAACGTATTCCATATCCACGTAAGATAAAAATTGCCTATCGGGGTGTTATTGAGAAGAGAAAAATCTACGTTTATACTGGTATAAATTATATATAATGTAAATCTAAGATGAGATATCTACTGAAGATTCTTTTATAAATTCGTGATGCAGAGCTGATTCCAAGAATTCTATAAATGTCTCTCATATTTTTTTACTTTGTTCAAATTCATTTTTCCAACAAAATATTTTCTAATTTTCAAATAAACATTAAAAAGCCGAAAGAAATTTTTATATTTGTTTATAACAAACTTTTCAAAAAATTTCTTTTCTACTACTAAGAAAACAAGATTTTCCAGATGAGTTTTAATGCCAGACAGGAAGAATAAACTTTGTTATCGAAAGCAAATCAGTAGATTTTCTTTTCAGATTTACGAAAAAAAAAAACAAAAAAAAAACATCAAAACTACATTTTGAAATCCTTTTCATCTATCACAAAATTCATGATCTTAGTAAGTGACAAAAGAAGATTACTGAGAGGTGTCAATGCAACAATAAAAGTACATAAATTTGCTTTTTGTTTTTGTTTTGATTTACAGAACTTCAAAATTAACAAAAAACAATAAATTTAATCAAATGTATGTCTTGGGGTAGTATCTTAAGGGTGAAAGCAGTCTTCTTGATTATGTGAATATCATTAATCATTAAATGTATTTATAAGTATATAGAAGACCATGCATTATAAAATAAAAGCATACGCAGAAAATTTTCTTTTTTGCCTATTTTATTGTGAATTGTAAATGAAACACATAAATAGTAAAGTTTTGTGTATGTATACATATTTTGTACATGTAGCTAAGGGCAAAACAAAAAAAGAAAAACTTTTTTTTTTTTTTTTGTTTTTTCTTTTGTATGTGATTTTGATAAAAATATGTGAAGTGTGTAACAGTAACATGCGTAAGTTGTATACTTGATGATGATCATGATAATGATGATGATGATGGGCGATTACATTTGAGAATTAAATTAAACACAAAAGAAAGAGAAAAACAAAAATAAAAATAAAAAATCTTTTTGTATGAATGAACAATACACACACACACACATAAGTATGTACATGTTTGTAAGTAGATAAAAAATATTTTGATTCCATGTACATACATAATTAATGTACGCGAATAATTTAACCATAAACACAAAAATGTGGTTATTTTTTTTTGTTTGTTTTTTTTTTTTTTTTGGCAAAAATTTTATGTGCCATATAACACTTTTGTGTGATGTAAATAAATGACCTAAAGCAGCCTAAAGTGTATAACATGTACACCCATGTATGTATGTTTGAATATAATTCGTTCAAGGTGAATAAGGATTTATTTTTAGTATAAAAACAATGCTCGTAAGGATTAAAATGTGATGACTTTTGTATTCTTAAAATGTGATAAAATAAAAGAATATCATGAGCATGAATAGAATAACAATGACTACTAAGAATATTCAACATTAAAATACAATAGTAAATATTTTTGTAATTTGAATGAATTACTTGTTTTCTTGCCGTAATTCATTGATCGTCTTTAATTTTATTTTTATTTCTATTTCTACTGATGCTTTTCTTTTGTTAAATTCTCATAAGATATCGTAATACCATTAAATTCCATTGAGATTGTAAACTGGTAACATTGCGATAATGATAGCAATATTGAATTTTTCAATTGATATTAGAGAATTTTACGTGTATGCAATTTCTTATACATGATAAAATCAAATGTTCGTTTTTATTGCAACTAATATAGATTAGTGTCTCTGTAGGGATTTTTTGTAAAATCCATGCATTTTATCTCTATACGTTTTTCTGTATGCCTTTTTTCTATGGTATTTTTTTTTTGTTTTTATAAAGTTCAATAATTCACAAAGAAACATTTTTTTTATCTTGAAAATGTATAAATTAAAGAATAATTTTTTTTTTTCAAATGAAAAGGGAATATGAGATTTTTTTGTTACATTACCAATTATACGTCAACAATATTTTAAGTTTAGTTGAGATTTAGAAGTTTCGTTCCAAACCAAATGAAATAGAACACAAAACGATGAAGTTCGATGAAGGTTAAAGACTTACCCATGACTCTGTAAATTCGAAGATGAAGATATTACCCATTTTTACACATTATTTTTTATTTCAATTTATCTTAATTAATTCAATGCGATTTAAGCCTAAGTAGAAATTAGAAATTAAAAATCTAAATTTTGTGTTTTTGATAATACGTGCATACATGAAGAAAAGTGAGAAAACCAGACCCCGAATAAAATATGAAAATGCAAAATAAAAGAAAAACAGAAGTGTACATGTACATATGTCGCATAACACTGATTATGAAATGAAATTTATATACAAAATTTAAACACTGCAATGCTACAAGAAAAAAATATTACAAATGTTTAAAGTAATGTTGTCTACATGCACACATACACACTCAGAGACAATAATCTAAAAAAAATTGTGATATGCATCTAATTTTCAAATTCGTAGTTTGTACCAAATTCAAATTTTACATATAACGCCTTTAAGCATTTTTTTTTTCTGTTTTTTTTTTTTTTTTTTTTTTTTGTCGAAATGGAAAATTATACCATAATGCTTGAATATAAAACATAAAATAGAAACAAAAATTTTACATGCACCAAAAGACGAAAAAACAAAAATTTAGAAATGACTTTAACATATGTTTTATTTACGTAAGCCAAAACTGAAAATGTTTGCATGAATTACTCATGAAAAATGCAATATTATATAATGTATAAGCTCATATGTGTGCACTTTGCTCCAAAATACGAGTACGTGCAAAAAATTTTGTCATGTGTATGTATCTGATATAGAATATAGATATTATGTGATGTACAATACAATACAATTTTATATTTTGTGTGTATGTTAAAGCGAAAATAAAAAATTAAATACACAGATTTATGCACGAAAATATTTACTCATAATTTTAACAAATACATTGTTTTCTTTATATCTCATATTTTTCTCATATACATATGTATGTATTTTTATTTAGAATTAATATTGTTTTTATATGCAAAATTTAAATTTTATATACAAAAACAACAAAATTAAGCAATTTGTACATTGCAACTAAAACAATAAAACAAAAAATCAATAAAATAAAATTTACACATGCAGTTAATGTCGAAAAAAAAAGGATACAATATAATTAAAATAAATAAAAATGATAGAAGTTTTTATTTACCTATTTTCCGTTTTATTATCAATAATTGTATGTATAAGAAAGTTTCAGTTCGTTTAAGTCGTCCGATGATCACTCACCCAATCACAAATCAAACGTAAAAAAAGATCTCCATTGATTCTCTCTTAAATATGACTTTTTTTTTGTTTTTGTTTCTCGGCGTGATCTCAACAAATTAAAATAAAATAAAATTCACATACTATATATGCTAGCTAATGAATACTGATAGACAAATGAACATAAAAAAAAGAATCCTTAGGATTTTCATTAACAAAAGAAAATTTTTTCTGAGATTAAGTACATATACACAATGGGGGTGTAGTGCACTACCCAGAGAAAAAAAAAAAAAAAAACAAAATGGACGCTAATAAAGCTAACTTAAAACTTTATGATTGTATTAGGTCATGTAATAAACA
This sequence comes from Anthrax anthrax, assembly GCA_963971155.1. Lineage (NCBI taxonomy): Eukaryota > Metazoa > Arthropoda > Insecta > Diptera > Bombyliidae > Anthrax > Anthrax anthrax. Next base: position 30,373,227 of record OZ020119.1, read on the forward strand.
TTAAAACTTATTTGCTTAGAAGAGGATGACGAGGATGCATGTGCTTACACGCAAAGTATATTAATCTCATTGACAACATAACTTCTAATCACACATAACGTATGGTTACATGTATGAAAATTATTTTTACTCACTTATATGCGTGTGTAATTCTTATTATTTGCATTTGCACATTATTATTTTTTTACATTTCATAAATAATTCCTTAATATCTGTATCATTTTGTAAGTAAGATGATAATGCAGGTAAATTCTTCAACTACACATCACTTCATCATCAGTATGTTCATATAAGAAAATTTCATTGTATACTTACATATGTGTATATATGATGTATTCCTTTAATAATTCAACTTGAAGGTCTGTACGTCATTCGAGAATGATGCATATTAGAAATAATTAACTAAAAAAGTTTCATATTTCAACTTTAATAGTTCTGTAGTTTTTCCTTTAATTTTTTTTTTATTTTCATTTAACTGTACATATATGCACACGTCATGTGTACAGTAGTATGAAAAAATGTTCAATCTTTTTCTAAATGTTGTGTTTTTAAAAGTATTGTCTATACTCCAAATTGCGCCAACTATCAAAATCTTGCTAATGTCTAAAATTTTAATCAAAGTATGAAGTATTTGATAGTTTCTTTTTTTTGACGATCAATTAACGTTTGCAACATCAGCCGTAAAACTTGATGAAAATCTTAAGAGACAACAATTAATTTGATTAAATTTTTTTTCAGATTTTCTTTTCAGGATAAAATGAATTTTTTGACAACAATTTTTTTTTGTTTCACTGTGTGAACATTTGTTAGACTAGAATAAAGGAAATGAAAATTTGTTTTTATTTATTTTCTACAATGTTGTTATGTGCTTGTGTGTAGAATGTCATAATATATGAAATAATGTAATGTCCCATTATTTATTTTTCTACTTTTAATATTCATTTCCTGATATAAAAACAAATTAAAGTACTGTTATTTATTTTCATTTTTATAGATGTTCTTTTGCCTCTTTTCATTTTCTATTGTACACAATATCTCTGCACATATTCACATAACATACAATACGGAAATGTTAAAGAAAAATGATGTTATAAGCAAAGAAAAAAAAAAAATCTACTATACTGTATAATGATATGAGAGTGGAAATTCTCATATTTTTTCAATGTCACTGTATGTGCTTGTAAATGAAATGAACAAACATACTATTATGTGTTATTATCATCTTCATTCATTATCATCATCAAAAGGATTATTGCTATCTAATTTATAATTTTATTGTTTACACCACAATCAAAGTTTTTGCACATAAACAAGAAAAATGATATATAAATATAAATTCAGAACAAAAAAAAAAAAATCCAAATAATAAACTTTAATGTGAATGTGTTATGTATGTATATATATGGGTTTGGAGATTTCACGTAATATACTTTATTTTGAAAATTTCATACACATATAATCTTATGGTGTTGTATAGTGGTATTTTCATAAATTAAAGAAATCTTGAATGCATAAACTAAAATATGTAATGGATACCACATGTAGTCGTAAATAAAAGAAAACTTCTATTTGTTAAATTTTAATTAGCTTACATGCCAACTGTTATGATTTAAAACTTTCTACACAAAACTCCATAAAAAATAAACTTTAAGATAATTAACACTTAACTTAAAACCATGATACTCTTTTGATTTTATTTTCTTTTAACTTTTCTAAATAGTTTTCATATAATCAAGTAAATGGAAAAGATTTTATTTCGGTTCCAGTACATAATTTAAGTTAAAACTTTTCTAATCCGTTTTTATGTAATTTAAATTTAAATTTCGTCATGTTCTTTTTTTTTTTTTAAATTTAATTTTGCAATAGAAAACACAATCATACAATCGTCATCATCGTCATTGACAACTGGATGTGAATTTTGATCTGCACTCTGTACTAAAATATTTTACCATCTGAGCCTCTTCTCTTAAATTTCTCAGTTTCAGTATTGATTTCAGTTTGCTTCCATCATTGGAAAACTTTGGCCTATAATAAGTTGATCCCTTTTTTCTAATTTTGTATAAATCTTGTAATGATTCGTGAGTTCTTACTACATCCTAAATCAATCTCCCAAACTCTATAACAAGTAGCTCTCATTTCACGAAGACAAAGCTACATCCTACATCTGACATCAACTTCCTGTTTATGATTTTCCGAATATTAAGAACTTTATTTCGTATCGAGATATTAAAGGTTTTATAATAATATATTGATGTTTTTCATTGCTGTCACCTTAAGAAAAAATGATAATTTATCTCTCATTTTACAAAAAAAAACAAAGGCCAACAAAAAAAAACTTTGTTTCATTCATAATTTACTTGATATCCTTTTTTTTGTCTGTATAATACCTAAAATTAGAAAAACAAATATCTAATGGCATTTTCATGTTGAGATATGCGTTAGAGCAGAAAGTTTAATTTCCATCAAAAAAATGATTTTTCATTTTTCTAATTTCTACGAAAAATTAATCTCTTGTCTGTCATTAAAACAAAAATTATAACAAAAAATAAAAGTTAATTAAGGTTAACATTAAAATTATCATATGTATTTTGAATACCTTTATTAAAAAAAGAAAAAAAAAACAAAACTCAATACGTTCATCAGAGACAAATTTTATGTTGTACTTCAATCTCTAAAAAACAGAAAATCAAATTAAATAAATAAATTAAAGGATTTTGAAAAAAATTAAATTAAAAAAAAAAAACGAATACCATGAAAATCCTTTTTTCTTCTATTTTGAGTTTTATAAACTTTTTAATTAGTGGCAAAATGTGTACAGAGAAAAATTCAAAAAACAAAGATAAAAGTACATTTTTTTATTTATTTATGTTTTTTTTTTTTTTTTTTTGCTTTTATAGATAATTTTGAAATTGTTATTAATATTCATGACAAACACAACTTTGTTTTGCAAAAAAAAAAAAAAATTACATAAATTACCATTAAGAAGAATTTAAAAAAAAAACATTATTTAGTGTAGAAAGAAAGGAGACTCTCGACACACATAAAACAAATTAAAAGAGAAGAAAATATGTATATACGTGTGTTTTATTCCCTGCAACTATAAAAAATACAACAAGAGCAAAAAAAAAAAAACTTTGAAAGATAAAAGGATATTTTTATATTTTTCATTTTGCTTTTTGAATTTTTCTCTTTTCCAATGTCAAATATCATTAAATACTTTTTAAAAGAGTTTCATATTTTTATGTACAACGGAATTATTAACACTCAGTAGAAAATTAAATATTTAGGCAATTTTTTTTGTTTAAAATCCAAAATGTATTCGATGGACGAAACATTACGTCAACTTTCATCAACATCCATTTGGATTATGATATTTTGTTTCAAACGATTTGCAGTTCTAAAATTATTATTTCAACTTAACGTGTACAAGCTATTAAATTGCGAAGCCTCTGTTTGCATTCAATTTTTCTCATTTCTTCATATGACCAATATATCCACGGCATTCAAACATATATTTGGCATATAAACATGAAACAGCCTGTCCTATTTTTAAAACAAATTTAATACTAATCAATTAAAATGACTATAATAATAATTTTTTTTTTATTGAAACATTCAAAGTGCACTTACATTTGATTTTTCACCTATTCCGCCAAAGGTATATTGTACAGAATTTAAAATTTATTTGACTGCCTCAATTTTGGTGTGGAATACACACTTATTTTAAAGTTCGAGATGAATTTTGACATTCAATTCTAGAAAATTATTAAAAAACGTGATAGTGAATACTTTTACGAAAAATTCAAATTTTTGAGGGAAATTAAGGGCAAAAAGTAGTGTTAGAATATTGTAAAGAAAGTAAAAATCCGTGAAGGATTATAACTTTGTATGATTAAGCTTGAGATCTAATGATCAATAACATCAAAAAAATAATAAAAATAAAAATATCGATAACTGAATCAAATCTTTCAGAACGATGCACCTTATAAACTCATACCATTATGGTTTGTAACTGAGGATTAACATTCAATCAAAATATTTTTTATAATGACCTGATACATGTATGTATGTATTTCAATACAAAATAAATTTCAATGTAGATCTCCTTCCCCTGTTTATGTACATACATATGTATATCGTATAGCTTGAATACACGAGGATTTTAATCCTTAAAAAATATTTACATGTGTATGTATACTCGTATTATGGGATTAATAACTCAATTGTAAAAATATTTTACTATTTCATATAAAAACAATTTTTGTTTTTAAAATGACAACAAAATAATGGAAAAATAGATTTATGACCGTCATTATTTTGTGTTTTTCGTAATTATAAAAATTTTTATATTTATTGAAACGTTATAAAAAATTTAATAGAATTTTAGGAAATTTTTAAAATTTTATTAACAATCAACCGAATTCAATAAAGTAAATAAAACATTTAAATTTACATTTATAAAAATACAAACGAAATACGTTACAGATTTGCATTTAATTTAAATTTTTTATTTCGATAATAAAAAAAGCTTTTAAATTTTCGTTATTTTACAAAAACGAAAAAATTTTCCCATAAAATGTTGATGTAATGACTAAAAGAAAACTTGAACTTTTCTTTATACTTTCCATAAAAAAAATTATGAACATTTTCTTTTAATTTTCTGAGAAAAAAAGCTCTAAAGTTCAAAAATGAATTGAGAAAAATCTTGTTTTGTAAGTTACACAAAAAAGCTACTATGTATTCATACAAAAGTACGTTAAGATACGTGTAAACACTTGTTGCTTATTACAAAATAAATTACAAAATTTTCTATGTTTACCTAGAGCTTTTTATCAACTTTTTTTTTTTTTTTTTAAATTTCCAGCATCTTTTCAAATATACTGGAAAAACCATTGATAGAGGTTTGAATTACAAGAATTGTAAAAGGAATAAAATTTGATGCCAAAGAATTGATTTATAAATTTTTTTTATCTACGCCTTGCGATGGAAAATTCTTCATAATTTTCTTCTTCTTCGTATACTATATTTCGTATTTTTTCATCTTTTTGAATTATTTTCATTTCCATTTTATGGCGCTAAAAGCCAGGTGGACTGAAATCTTTTAAGACAATCGTTATAAATTTTTCTCATACAATTACACACTACATTCCTCGCGTTCACAAGATATGTATATTTAGAATTACATACATACGTCTAATCGTGCTACCCTGCAGGTATGTAAAGACTTAATTAATCACAGAATGATAAATTTTAAATAAAATAATAGGACAAATTTTCAATGCAAATTTTATGTACATATCTTACGTGTGTCATAATAAAATGTATACACGATGTACAACATACGTAATTAAATGCACACGAATATAAGTTTTTTTTTTCTGATGCATAATTTGGTTGAAAATGGTGCGGCTGCTGCATTATATTTACCATCATGCAATATATCAGTATCAAAAAAAGTGTCAATTTAATCAAGATCACATTTATATTTCTAGAGGCAATTAATTGAACATATAAGAGAAATAGTAATCAATTGCCAATACAACGCACACACTATGCTATGCATGCCTTGCTGTCATTGGTGTACAGCCTAGTAAACAGATATGTATGCATGTAGTAGTTGTATACCATATACCCAAATGCCTTAATGTACGTATGTATATATGAACATGATTGTATTATTTGTTCACCTAAATTTATTTGTATAAGTCATTGTAAAATGCAAATCCCCAATGTTACCTGGTTCTGATCATTTACCTACATACATGTCTGATTTTAATTTTCTTATTTATTTATTTTTGAAAATTTAATTCTCACTGCATTTTTAAACATTTTTCGTAAAATGTTGACAGTACCTTTTTTGATCATGATGAATGATTTTATTTATTTATTTATTTATTTATTTTTTTTTTCGAATATTTTAAAAATTGGCTGGAAAATCTTGATTATATAAATTTCATGAAATATTTACCTACGAATGCCTATATTACATGCATGTTTTGCCTTTAGCATATTAAAAGTTAAAATACAAATCCAATTAAATTTTCAATGTTTGTGACAGTATTGATACATAAAGTTGCAGCATTTAAAAACAGAATATATAGAGTAAAATATGCAATAGAACAGCATGGAATAGGTTGGTTGGATATTTTATTATGTAAATATCTTTATCGTTTCACTTTTTTACATGTATTACAATTACGGCAAATTCATGAATTTAAGCATACAAATGAATAAACAACATATTTGCATTACATTTGTAAAATGGCTAAAATATTTATCAGCATGAAAACAACTTACAAAACAACTTATATTACAAACAATAAACAACATATAGAAAATAGATAGTAGTTAAGCATAAAAAACAAAAATTTAACATATGAACCACTTTTATACATAGTAGTTGTCATTTAAATCCCAATCGAGTTAAAAAGATAAATTTTACAACAAAGTTTAATTATTGTAAAATATCAAAAATCCTTCGACTCTGTACTTTTATTGTTTTATGTATATTTTGCACTGTATCTGACGTTTACCTACCATTTAGTATCAAGTTTTCGATTTTAGTTTAGTTTTTCTGTACCTTTGAGACGTGTATTTGAAAATTGTGAATTTAAATTAAAAGGATTTTTTTTTTTTTTTTTTTTTTTTTTTTTATATATTAAAAGAATCATTTTAACAAATTTCAATATTTAAACATATTTTTATACAAATTTGCCTTAATTAAATGTTTCAAGTGTATTACTTTAAGAAATTGAAACAGTGACAAAAAATCCAGTGTGAAAAAATTTGAAGAAAAAAAATAACGGAAAAATTGTTAGTCGAAACCTGTGCGAAATTTTGGAAGAAATCGTTGCTCAACATTAAGGATCAGTTTGAAACATTTTTGATCACTTAAAATTTAAATAATTCAAATACAGAATTAAAGGTTCGGGTATGTGTTTTAATCAGTTAGATCTATAAATTCATGTAAAATATCTAGTTACAAATGATCTACACATAATTTCCTGTTTACGGCAAGAAAAACAAAACCCGAATAATGTGTACATGAAAAATATGGCCATACTGCCAGTAACAAATTTGGACAGTTTATTAATTGGCTAGATGATGGATTACCTAACAATGCAACAATGCTCCCAAAAATACAAATTGACGGTTATGTGTTTTGCTTTATTACGCGCTTAGTACTTAAATCTTAAATTTATATAATTAAAATGTTTGATCCACATCAATCTTGGCTTCCAAAAACTCACTATACGATTTTTATTTCGAATAATTTATTGAACAGTTTAATCGAAATTAAAAAGATTAATTCATTTAAAGCATTAAATTTCTTGAATTTAAAAGATGAAAAAGAAAAATTCGTTTAAAGCATTAAATTATTTAAATTCACCATTTTCTTATTTTTTTTTTGTAAAAACTAAAATCCACTGATATAATGAGTAAATTCATATTTTGTGTTAAACGAAAATGATAAGATATTTTTTACAATTGAGAACAAACACAAATACTAAAGGCAGTTTATTATCTAAAATTATACACAATACAGGAAATTTGCACATAAAAGTCATTAATCATTATCAATTCAAAAAATGAATTTTGAAAACTTTACCTCAACATTATTATGACTACTACCATAGCTACTGTATTCATCATCATCAGTCATTTTCGATATAATCAATAAACGTATGAAAAAAAAAATCACATATACATACTTGGAGTGTTGTATTTAGTGTAGACCATTGTGAATACAGATTATTGTACCAGAATGTAACACTTGAAAGCTGAAGCAGACAATATATATACATTCAATTATGAACCTCCATATAACGTAATGTAACAGCAGGCGGTATTGTGATGGTTCCCATTATGTTTGCATACGTATCATGTACGTAGGCATTGTAACACACGATCGTATCATGTTCATGTAAAATTACAAAATTTAATAATCCATTGTAATGCGTACGTACATACATAAGTATGTATCTTATCAACCTAATATGCAAGAATACAAATTTATTTATACTATAAATCAAGTTATATGAATTTCAAGTATCCTTATCTTCACCATAAGGACAACGAATATATAACAAAAAAAGGACACGAAAAGTTAACCAATACATTATAATGAATATCATATTGATTTGTACTCATCGCATTACGGAGTGAGTGATTTGTATCTCATCAGTATACAAAATTATACATTTATGAATGGCATGTATGTATAATGTAGATTTTCTATTCCTACAACATATAGTAGTACTGGGAAATAATATTTTATCCACTATATAGTCAATTCTTCATCATTGTCAATTGACTGTTCCAAACATATTGTTCTATCGTACATACATCCAATAGAACTAATAGATGATTTTCTCTGATAATTTTTTTCTATTTTTCATTTACTTATATAACAATGTCACAATTTGTATTTGAAAATGACAATAAATCGAACTGGATAAGTCATGACATTTCGCATATGTGAAATGTATACAAACTTTGTGTGTGTATTTATACAACACGCGTGGATTGTTTATACATCAGGTCAGGACATATCCGAATTGGTATGCTAGTATGTTATTTTTCAAAATGTTGACATTATGATGATTGATGTTGATTTACTAATGGGCCTGATGTGCTTTTCATTTTTTTCTTCTCTTGTTTGTTTAACTTTACTGGCATTTTCATATTACATTTAATTTAATTTCAACTTTAAGTTTATGGACTATGAACATGAGATGCAATCAAATAAACAAGATGCATTGAAAAAATGAAAATGAGACAACATTTAATAATCAGACTGATGTGGTCTATAATAAATAGTTTTTTTTAATGGAGCAGTTTATTTTGAAGTGATTATCATGGACGTACACAGTCTGTCACTCAATTGTAAACGTTCCTTTATTTTTATCAGCTCATCGTGACATCATGGCATGTTTTCGTAAATTTCTTCAGAACTTATTCATCATCTTTAAATTTAATTTTTTCAAATAAATTTAATAAAATTATTATTCAAATCTTTTAAAACCAAACAAGTTCGCACATAAGACAAAATTTATTTTTACGCAAAAAAAAAAAAAAAAAAATACTAAAAATCCTTTTTCCAGACAAATCTTTTCTACTTTTTTGTTTTTTTAAATTTGATTTTTCAATTTTCTCTAATATCCTTCTATATTTACTTTGTATATGAAAAGCGTACTTTGAATTGTCTGACATAAAATCCTTTAAAAAATTACAAACATTTTACTCACCTACGTAATTATTTTAACTATACGGTACGTATTCACATTTACAAATCTAAATATTTTATGTAAAGCAATAGATTTTGTCATTTTAAATTTTCATATTATCCTTTCTTTAGATCCTACACATTTTCAATATATTTTTGATATTTTAAGATTATTGAACTGAATAATGTGTGTTTGTTTCTTTTCATTTTCGTATTTAAAATATCAAAGATAACCAGCTGTGTAGCCTAGTTGTAGTGTGCTAGGTCTACGATCCCAACAGCCGTGGGTTCGAATCCCACCTCGGGTATGAGTCTGACACTACTTCCCCAAATAGCCGTAGACCTCTGTAGTCAGTGCTATTCCCCCCCTGTTAGGATTGTAAATTCATTTACTATTCTAACCTTTATAAATAAATAAATAAAAAATATCAAAGATATAAAATAGAATATTAAATATGTTACTATATGTTTATTTAAGGTATTAGAAAAAAAGAAGTCAAAATCTTTATATTATAAAGAAAACGACAAAAAAAAATAAGTACGATTGTGTGTACACAATGTACTTTTGTAACATTTTCTCAAGACATTTTGTATTATTTTGTACATGGTATCGTTTGCAGCAGCAGCAGTATTATACGTACATACTATATATCCAATATAATCCGTCTAAGTTGTTGCATAGTACACATATGCTTCTAGAATAAACTGTAAACAGGGAATTACAGATTTAATATGGTTTATTTTTTTCTTCTTCTTATTTTCTTCTTATTTAATCGTCTTTAAAAAAAAAAAAATGTGTATATTGCAACATAGAAGAGTTTATTGCAAAAATATAATACGCTAATATTTTACTTTAGTTGTTGAATTTCATATATTTTTATCATTTTATTTATTCCAGTGTTTTATATTGTATTTTTCTTCTTTATTTTTTATTTTTTATCTTCTCTATGTGTATGTGTGCTCCTGAAATTTATGATAAATTCGTGCTTCGAATAAAATTTTTTTTTATATATCATAGTAACTACATATATGTATGTATGTGTATACACAATTTATGCTTGCTCAATGTGAAAACAAATATGTTTTCATATTTTCAGTAGTTTTTAAATTTTATTTATACGATATGTTATGTGTTTTATTTTTATATTTTGTCCTCTCTTTTAATTTTATATTTACAATTTTTTTTTTTTTTGTTTTTCATAATATTTATACCCTTGAATTTTATTATTTACAATGAAATTCAAAATGAGGTGTAATTTTTCTGTATTTATTTTTATTAATTTTAGTACCTCCATCGTGATATGCATATATATTTATCTTTTATACTGAAACAACCAGAATAACCAAGAAAAATTATTTTATTTTAAAAATAAAATGGAAAACTAGAAGCAATTTTCATTTTGTCCATTTCAAGAAAAAGAAAAAAAAAACGAAAATATAAAATTTTCGTTAAGAAATTCTTTTTTCCTTATTCTGGTATTATTTTTGTTTACTCAAGTTCAGGTTTTTCAGTTCTTATTTAACACGATTACTATCATTTACTCCATGATACAACCCGATTCAGTTATATCTTTTCAGATTCTAGCCTTCCATGTCCTTTTTGATTTTTTACTCTTTTACCGATATTTCCCTCACAGTGAAATAAAAAATGTTTACATCTCCATCAATATGTTATATTAATGTGTTCACACATCCTTTAAGTAGGAGGATAATGTCATCAATGATTTTTTTTTTATTATTATAATAAATTACGTAAAATAATGGAATTACAAGTTATTTTTGCAATAACCGTATAATTCTTGAATACGTAAAAATCTAACAATTTTATTCTATTTATTTCTTTTCATTTTTATGGTTTCATCATTATCTTCTACCAAAACAATCAAATTGAGTCATATAGTTTTCTTAAAATTTAAGGTTTTTGTTCTGTAAATCAATAATTTCAAATCTTTTCATCAATGATTAATCATCGTTTTTTTTTTTTAATCTACGAACAGTAATTGATAATTATAGGAATAAGGTGATCGATAATCCAGAAATTGATCGAAACTCACAATAATGCTTCAAGACGTAAATTTAAAAAGCTAGACTATTATTCAAAATTTCATTTTTCAGAACATACATGTGTTTAATGATTGAGGAAAAATTTTATGTTTTTTTTAATTTTAAAATGCTTTAAAATCATTTTAAAAAAATACAAAAAAACAAAATAAATTTTTTTTTTCATTGTTAAGTAAATGAGTACTTGAAAGATACACACAACAATTTTCTCTGTATATGAACTGACCTTTCATAATAATATGACGAATATACAATACGGCTACATAACATTAACTTAATACTTTACCATTATAAATTTACATCATATGTATGTATTTAAGCAGGAATAAAATTTTCTTGAAAAATTGCCAAACACTTGATACTATAAAATAGCTTGTTGTAAAAAAAAATTGATACAAAATTTATATAGAGCACATATATAATAATAATACAAATGATGTACAATGCACTTTTACGTATACATATGAATTCAAAACTTTTCCAATATATATACATATGTATATATTTTTCTTTATATTTACTTACACATACTTAATATAGTTACGCTACATTATTATTTTTCTTTTTGTATTCTTGTGTATACGCATAAGATACATTCTTTCATTGTTTTTATTTTGACGTAAAAACTTATAAATGTATGAAAAGCTCTTGATTTATTTATTTCTTGTTTTAATAAATTTTCAAAACTTTTTATGTTAGAAAAATTTTCCACGTGCTTTTCCATGCGTACGTTTTATTATTTTTATTCGTATGTTATTATTTATATTTTTGTGTAAATAAGAAAATTAACAATTAAAACTAAACAACAACTACAAATTATTAAATTATAACGTCATAAAAATATGACTAAAATAAAATTTTGTGAATTGTATATTTTGAATTTTTTCAATATTTTTTATTCCAATTAAAAAATCTTTTGTTCAAAATTTTCCGTAAATCAAGATAAGTACGTCAACGAAATTTTAATTGTCGTTTTTATGCTATTAATATTTTTTAAATTCCTTGAAAAAAGGATATTTTGGTAAAATTTCTACATATATAACAATAAAATGTGACCAATATTGTGTATAATAGCGTGATTGCTCATGTAGGCGCATTTCCTACGATTGTTTTCGTGAAAATCGGAAAAATTAAAATGATGAAAACTAATAAGTAAAACAATTATTATCAAAATGACAACATATTTTTGTAGATGACGTAGTAATTATTACATACAACAATTTTTTTTTTTTTAAATTGGAAATATTTTAATGTGACTGGAAATAACATACGGAAAACAAAAACAATAAAAAAATTTGACAAACAAAAATACCATAGAAAAAAAAATTCAAATTTACAGCTGGAGCCGCAGATTGTATGTGTGATTAAGTGATTTTTCATTCTCATTAAGAAAATAATTTATTTATATTTAATTTATTGTATTTTCATAAATATATCTCTTTCTCTCCTTTTCTACATCAAATTTATTTACCAAATGTATCTCTCAAATTTTTCTCAATTTAAATTCAGCGCAAAAAGCTTATAAAAACTTTATTAACTTCGTTTTGAAATTCAAAAAAATTTTTTTTTAAATTTTCAATGAAATTCAAATTTTTAATTTATTTATTTATTTTTTTTTCTTTTCAGGTAAGTTCTTCATATCCTGAAAATTGCACTATAAATTAAGAAAACTTTGTTTTATTTAAAATTGATAGTCAGTGGTAAGTACACAATTCATATCATACTTAATGAAAATTTAAAAATCAACGTTTTTTTCACTTCTAATAATTATGTTCGTTTTTAACTGAATTAATGAAAATCATATTTTAACCGTTTTTAAGCTTTCTGTGTTTGTAGAAAAATATTATTGCCAAAAGCTAATATTTATATATTTTGAATTCAGCAAAAATTTTCCTTCTCATTATGAGTGAATTTCCATATTTCCATAGAGCATTTTCCTTTTTGCACATGACAAGAACTTGTATGTAGATATATACTTTATAATTTATATACCATGTGTTATATGTATGAACATGTGTGCATATATGCGATATGTGTAGATATAAGCCCAAAACACACAACGTCTATACCTTAGATTTCCATATACTTATGTAGGTACATACATACAATATGTACATATACATGAAATGTTTACAATTTCTGCCGCTTGAATTTCATACTACGTACGCACGTGATATGTTTGTATGGGTATCTCTCTGAATACATCTGTTATTAGTATACGTGTACATATTTTTCCATGTTGTATTCAAAAGATATATAGTCAACAACAACAAAATGATATAAATGATAATGTGATAACATAATAAAAGAAAAACTTTTATACAAGAATTTAAGTAATAGTGTAGCATATATAACGTAACGTAACGTATCGTATGTACATACATAATATTGAAAAAGTAAAAATAAAAAACATATCACACATAACATTTTGTATAGAAAATTGTGTACAAAAAATTTTCATTTCAGTATGTCCATAGAGGGCATAAAGGACGGTATATTATAGAATAAAAAAAAAATATATATACATATAAAAAGACTTTTATTTAAATTTAAAACAAAAGTAAGAAAAAAAATTTTTTTTTTTTTTTTTGAAATATGGAAAAAGAGAACTTAAATGAATAACATCCGCTTCAAAAACAAAAAAAATAATGTGAAAAAAAAATTTCAAAAAACAAAAATGTAAATATTTACAATAATTAATTTTTCATTTTAGTTTGAAATGTTCAAAATCAATTTGTTCAAATATTTGATCATCAATTTAAAAAAGAAGAAATACGTAAAAGTTACTTAGTTATCGAAATTTGTTTAACATAATTATTGCTATATTAAATTGTAAAAACAAATGAACACATGACTATAAATTTTCGTTAATAATTAAAATATTGTGTCTGGTCATTTCAAGATATGATCACAGAAAACATGATCAAAATTTACTTAATTATGATTTCATACAAATTCAAGATCTAATTTTGTAATGTAGTCAAAGTAAGTAAAGATAGACAAAAAGTCGTCTCAATGAAATCGAATTTAGCGTTTTACTGAATATGAAAATGTCGTACTGAAAAATATTCGGGAAGATTTTTCTTTTGTTTAAAATAAAATGAAAACATTTTTTTAACGGGACAGAAAGTAAGAAAAAATTTTTTTTTTTGTGAATAACATAAAATTGTATTATCGCTGCCAAGATATCTTTACATGTATCCAATAAATTAAAATAAAAATAATCCAAAATTTGGTGTTTTTTCAAGTGATCAAAAGCCATAAATTTTAAAAAAGAAAGTTTTGTGTTTTAAAATAAAAAAATATACAATGTATAAATTAGAATATGAACATAAAAAATTATTACAAGAGAGAATGTAAAATATCAGCTTTATTTTTTGGTGGTTTTTTTTTTGTCCTTCAATATTCAAAAATTACGAAATACCGTTTTATTGGATTGAATTTTTCTTATAACCCATTTATATATAACCTTATTTATATTGTACATGTGATCGTGTTAAGATCTTCATTTATGAAGACCGGTTCGATTAGTGTCGGTGTTTTTTTTTTCTCGATTTTTAATTAATGTTACTTTAATATTTTGATATCTTGTTTTAATCTTATCACAAAGAAAATAAAAGAAAAAATAAAAAACAAAAAATCTTTCTTTTTATTGTATATGATCACTGATCATACATATTGTGTAAAATATGTAAAGTGAATAAAACACGTTTGCATGTAACAAAATCTGAAAGAAAATCAATATGAACTTTGTCTCAAAATCTTAACAATTTTGATGATCATGGTGATCTAGCATTCTTAATTATCGTATTGTAGTCTATCTGATAGACAAAAATAAACAAATATTATAGTTTTGATTGCCAAAAAAATTTTTATTATAAAAACTTATATAAAGTGATTACAAAATTTGAAAAAAAAAAAAAAACTTTTCATATAGAACAAAACGAGGAAAAAATTTAAAAAAAATAAATAAAACAAACTTATTTAAACATAAAATGGAATTATTTACAAATTAAAACAGCAAGCAATCAAAAATATTTACGAAATACTATTTTGAAAGTGTGTTTTGTTGACGTATTCTAAGCATTTTGTTCTATTTGTTTTTTGTTTATTTTTTTTTTCCAACCCACTTGTTAAAATTCTCCCAGACTTTTAGATCATTGGAAAGTGTAGATTTTTTTTTTCTATTAAAAATTAAAGAAAAAAAAGTTTTGTAACGTTTTTTTTTTTTTTTTGGTCAAAATTCAAATTTACTTTAAATTTATTTGTTCGTGTATATATACATATATTTATGTTTTGGGGGAAGTTTTGTAATCATGAAATGATTATGTTTTGTTTTTTTTGTTTTGTTTTAGTTTTTGCTTTATGAAAATTTGACAAAAAAAAAAATCCCAAAAATAAAAACAAACGAAACATAGAAAAAAACGGTGTATCGTTGTCGTGCGGTGTAACGAAATTTCTTTTTTTGGGAAAATATGAAAATTACTCATTTTTAATAGTGGCCAACAAGCAATTCATAAAAATTTCTTTCACTTGTGAACAAGAAGTGATCTGTATTTAATCAAAAGTAATTAATTATAATTAAAAATTTATGAAATAAAGTGATTGTATATGTGCGTATTATAATCAGAAAATCAGAAAATTGTGTAAAAGAAAAAAAAAAAATCTGACGTAAGAATTTTATGTTGAAAATTTTTAATTTGTGTTCAATTAATAAATTAATTAAAAATGATAACATTATTTTATAATAACCATAATGATTCTATTTATTTTTTTCTTTTAACAATTAACATTCGTTTTCTATTTTATTTTTGTATTTTTATAATTTTATGTTATGTTTTCTGTTTTTCTTTTTTTGATTTCTTTTTTATTGAAAAAAATGAAAATTTTTAAAAAATAAATCTTACAACGTTCTCTCATTCTAAATTTTCATAAATTTTAATTGTAGTTTTACTAATATAGGAATAACAAATTTTCAAAATTTTTTAAATAAAGCGAAAGTTAAAATTTTTCAGACATTAAATTTCAGCTTCACTTCGTTAACCTCCTGCTTATTTTCAGTATCGCAGCTCTGAGTATAGGATATATAGATTCCTCTATACATAATTCGTCCTTACAGGAACTTTCTTTTTCTAAAGAACTAATAATTTTCATAAATAAAAAATCGTTTATTAATATTAAGACAATATCAAAAGACATCAAATAAATGCTATATTACAGATGAATTCATTATTTCACTTCTTCGCTTTCTATTCTATCAAATAACAAAAAAAAAAAAAAAAAAAAAAACACAAAAACGAAAATAAATAAAAATAATTTTTTGATTTTCATTTAGTTTATCATTTGGAATTTTATTCAACTTTTTTTTTCATCTACACATGATGTTTAAATTGTGATCATTAATTTTTTTTTTTAGATTTCGAAAAAAAAAAAAACATTCATTTTATTTTGTTTAAATTGACTTTTTAATGGATTTTCATTTTATTATGTTATTCATTTTTCATTTTAATTTTTTTTATTTATTTTTTTAAATATTTTTATGTAATTTCTTCATACTAGTGTATGCGAACTCATTTTTCTTTGTGTCGAATGAAAAATTCATATTAAATTGAAAATATAAATTGAATTTTTTTTTTTAAAAAAATACGATAATATTCATTAATAAGTGTTCAGGAATAATAAATATTGAATTGGAAAGAAAAAAGAAAATTTTTTGTGCATGTTCTACTACGAATCTCCTTCTTTTTCCAATTAATATTGTCCAAGCGTCAATTAGAATTTGCTGTTTAAGTTAAGGAATTTCTAACTTGTCCTGATTTTGGGCTATTAAAATTCTTTCTTAATCCGGACAACATATACATACACACATACATATGTATGTACGTTATGTGCATAAGAGTTTGAAAAGTATTAGCTTCATTTCTGTTAAAATCTAAAAGACAAGGAAAAGAACAGATGTTGACATTTAAATTGAAAAAAAATGAAAAATTTATTAATGTCTAACATATCTCTATTTTCAATTTTCTTTTCCTTTTCTGGTGTCATTTGCTTCTATATTGAATAACATAAAAAATAAAAATATCAAAAAAATACAGTCAATTGTCGTATAATATGATCTTAAGTGACTTCATGTAATTTGTCTGTGTTTTAGGTAAATTGTCCAATTGTTTGTTATAATCAACCTCATCAAACACAATATAACAAAAATTTATCATGTTCATTACACGAAAGTTATCTGTACAAAATATGACATAAAAAGTTTTGATGAAAATTCAATAAAAATGTGGTTGTTATGTATTTGATATGGTTTTCGACATTTCGTTTTTACTTCTTTTCATGCATTTAACGCGTATATTATATACACATCAAAATTTTCCTATATAGCTACGCATTAAAATTTATTACATGTAAAAGTCATAAAATCATCATAAACATTTCAATTTCAATTTTTCCAAATGTAAAATATATCAAAATCAAAATTTTCTTCTCTGTATTTTCTATTTGCGTAGTTTCTTTTACAAGAAATAAGATTTACACTAAAATTAAAAACTTATGCTCCATGTATTTTCTTTTAAAACAGCAAATTATAATTTTATATTAATTAATTTTTAATTTTTAATAAAACTGCGCAATTACCTCTATTTTACACAATTTCCATTTATTGTTAAAAGTAAGCAAATTAATGAAAATAAATTTTAGGGACATTATTTTTTTTATTCTCCCTTAACTGTTTACCCTTATGAAAATAATTACAATCAACTGTCCTTTAACATGATTTTATATTTTAGTTTATTCCTAAAATGTTGTTTAAAAAATTCTCCTGTAACATAATTTCTATATAATAAAATAAAATTTTAAATTTCATAAAAATTACGTTATAAGAGTCCACGTTAACTGAAAATTTGCCATAATTTACAAATTATTCTGATTGCGAATAAACTTTTTTATCTTGCTCTTTTTGAATTTTATGAGCTAATTTCAAATATTTCCACTAACACGTGTTATTTTATTTTTTATTTACATCAAAATCAAGTTAACAAGTATCAAATTATGCGAGAATTACTTGTATAGGCTTTTATATAAAAACAATAAAATTATTTCTTATCTTCATATAAATCTTCTGTATAAAAAAAAAGCAAAACAATAAAAATAGATACACACTTGAGTACGATACTTACATACATAATATGATGTGAATGTTTCGTTTATGCAAATGTAAATTTTTATTGCAAAACATATATTATCCGAAAGATAAAATTATCATTTTTTTTTTTTACATAGATATTATACAAGTAGTGTGTCAGTTTCAACATAAATGAAAAATAATAAGTGCATGAAAATAATGGATATTAAATATAATATGTATTCACCATAAAACCATAAACAACAATAAGATTAACAAAAACCCAAAAAAAAAAAAAAAAATAGGAAAATAAGAAGCAACTATGTAATATGAAAGGAATGATGATAATTTATTATGTAATAGAATTTTCCAATATAAAATCTATTATTTTAACATTATATTTTAACTAAACAACGCGTGAAATTATTTTTATGAAGTAAAATTTCGCTCGTATTTTTTGTTTTCCTTTTCATGTACATTTTCTTTTGATTTTATTTTTTTATTATTTTTTTTATTTTGTATTTTTTGAAGCAAAAAGGACTCCAATTTCTACAGAATAATAACATCTTTGTTTCCCTTTGTCGTTTTATCCATATATTATGTTTGTATTTGTGCCCATTTTTATATTAAGTCTATGCTCTAGTTTCTTTAACTTTTATGTTTTCTTTTATATTTCATGTTTATTTGAATTTAGTTCTTGTGCACAGGATGATGATTCTATTCTCTGTATTAACAAAAAATCCTGAAAAGAAATGAAAACAAAATCGTATAAGTGAAAATGTAAAATTGTAAAACATAATGTTAACGGTTTGACTACTAAAATAGCGGTAAATAAAATTCTGCAAAATAAACAGAATCACCCTATAAAAATTTCTGTATCCTTTTGATGTTTTTTTGTTTTTGTATTCTCTGCATATTTATTTTTTTTGGTATTTTTTTTTTTTTTTTTTTTTTAAATAAAAGATATGAAAGCAATTTAAACAATTTATTCCGTGGTTCATTCTTTAATGTATCTATGAGTTTAAATGTTCGTTAAAATTCTCATGTACAACCAAGTATTTGCTTTTACAATATTTTTATCCAGTATCTTTGATCTATACAATGAACATACATATAACAAACATTACTTTAATAAATTTTAAAATAAATTCTATGCCGCACATAATGTATTACACATTAAATGTTTTTGTATTAAAGTCTTTATGAATATGAAAATGGAATAAGAAAGCACAAAATTTATGTAAATCGTTAAATTGGGTGGAGCACAAAACGCACAAAAAAAAACGTAAACAAAACGATTAAAAAAAGCAAAATACATACACAACAGAAAAAAAAGGAGTGAAGATGAATTTTCTTTTATTTTCATTTTCACTCGATGTAGTCTTGTTGAATGTTTTTTTTTTTTGTTCGCTTTAACAATAGCAGAAAATATCAGTTTATTGTTACTTATACATACATATATGTACGTGTATGAACAAAATAAATCCTTTTTCTAGTCATTGTAGACATATTGTAGGTACGCACTTACACAGTTGTGTTTATGTGTTTTGTTGTCAGCCAAAATTAATAATGCGTTATTCGAAAAAAAATAATAATAATAATAAATTGAATATAAAAGCGAAAAAAAAACAGTTTACCATATTTTTTAAATAAATGACGTATTCATGTGTGTTTTATACGCATAAAAAAGGTCATCCATCATATATCAATTTTTCACATAAAAAATACAATGTATTATTTATTAATTTTTTTTTATTATTTGAATAATTAAAATGATACGACAGGACATTATTCTTTGATAAGGACCATTTTTACGCCTGACAAAAATAAAAATCATCCTTAAAAATGAAATCGATACATAAATTCCTGTGGATGTGTTAGGATCAAAGAACACATAAAATAGTAAAATATCAAATTTTATCCTTTATTGCCTATTAGTAGGATCTGTATGCGTCTCTATATGATACAGTCATCATATGACATTTTTCATACAAAGTATATACCAAAAAGTTTTCATTTCATTTATTACTAGGCGGTTAAAATATATCCATAATTTTTTTAATAAACTTTATCAGCATTTTTTTAAGACATGATAAAAATTATTTTTACTATCACATCAAAATGTGATAAATGTCCTGTACAATAATTGCTAAAACTTAATGCATTTTTAACATCAGAGTTTAGTATAGTCTTTCATTCATTATATTTTTCCTTTCCAATTGTATCATGTTCTGTGTCAAGCATTGGATTCAAAAATTATGCTTTCTCCAATTAAACTGATGCATGTGTACATCTCTTTCTCAACTTTCCAGTTGATCATAAACCCTTACATGTACACATCATGATTACAGTTTGTGTACTATATATGATATACTGGTGTAATTAAATGACATTGTAATCAATTTAAAGTGTAAAACAATTTTTTCTTTCATTTTTCTTTTTAACCCGTATTTATTTCAAATGAACATTAAAATTTCATGTCAATGTAAATAATTAATTAATTATAATGAACTGCATATCAATACAGATAATACACTAGACAACTCATATATACTATTATCAGGTAATAACAGAAAACAACGATTTTTTTTTTTTTTAAATCAATCTTTCAATGTTATCGATAATTTTTGATTACTTTCTATTTTATTTTATTTTTTTCATTTTTATTAGGTTTCAATAAAACAAAATGTACATACGCAGTATTGTACATGTGTGGTATATTTTTTATTAACTGATATATTAACATTACAACTTGAACTTTACCATAATAATAATGGGTAGTAAGTTTATGGTAATTTACCAGAAAATATAAAAACCAAAAAGAAGAGAAAAAAAAATAACAAAAGATTAATGATCGATTGTCAAATTTGAATGTGGAAAATGAATGTTAAAAATATGTAATCATGATGTATGTGAGCATATGTATACGGAGTGTCCCAGAATAAAGGTCACAAAATATATCTATCGGAATGTTTCTAGCAAAAAATTTCTTTAGATCCTCCCTCCCTCCTTTGATATTTACAAGAGATGAATGGACACATTTTGTGACTTTCACTTCGGAACACCCTGTATACAACTTATACGAGCACATATGCAGTATACCTATATAATACATAATTAGGCTTTTTGTGTCCATTTTGAAAAAAGGGAAGTAAAAGCTAATGGAAATTACTATAATCGATAGTTATACATATGTTTATACAAACACTACATTTTTTTCCTATTTTTAGTAAATTACGTTAAGGTTAACATTGTACTGACTAGATTAGTATTTTCGATTGTTAAATTGTTTTATTCTTTGTTAAATATGTACAAAAAAGGGACAGGGAAAAGTAACTAATTACATGTTAGGTACAACGATACAACATAAAAAAGGTATGACAAAGGTCAATTGGTTCTTAACAGAAAATGTCTTTTTTTTCCCCCAATTAACATTGAAAATTTTTTCAAATTAAAATGAAAGCACATATAATCCTGATTCTATGCACACGTTTCGTTGCATAAAAGTTTCACATTAAATAAATCGCAACATGCAAAATTTATATCAACTTTTATGTTAATGAACTAAATTTTAAGTTATGTAAAAACCTTTGTAATAAAAGTTTGTGTTAATCAAAAATTTTCCATAAATTTGCAAATCACATTTTACATGTATGTATGTACGAAGCCAACCTATTTTTCTTGTGACACCAAAAATTATGAAATTTCATGCAAATACACATGCATTGACGTCTAACTTCTGTAAAATTGTGTAAATAGGTATATTGTTTGCATTTGAATTTATAATTATTGTAAAATTTCCTCGTTATTGATATAATTATTGTTAAAAACCTCTAAATTTTCATATAAAATATTTGATTATTTCCGACCGCTTAACCACCATTAGAAAAATATTTGTAAAATTTTCCTCTCTACCCTTTCTTTCCTTTTTTTTTTTGTATTTTTGTGTATAAATTGTTTTAAATTTTACATTTTGTAAATTTATTGTTTGTCATATTTTGTTGCGGTTAGCAACATTATGCTACAAAATTGTTGTCATTTTTCACAATTCTATTGTTTTCATTAGAAAATATTTGTACACATGTATTTGCCTTTGTGTGGGAGTCGAGGTTTATAAATTTTTGTATAACGTTTTGTTTTTATACTAAATGTGAATATTTAATAAAATTTAATTGACCTCCAATCCTTTTTCAGCGTAATCATGAGTTTTAATATAGAATATGTAGTTGAATGTGAAAATATTAAAATTTTTCTATTTTATATAAATAAATATCATATGAAATAATTTGTTCAAGTTTAACACAAAAAAAAAAAAAAAATTAAATATAGTTTTTCGATCTATTTACTTTTTGAAACACAAACTGTCAGTTGTATACATGTACACTTTTCGAATACAGAAGACGCAGAGATACAACATTCGCCTACAGTATTACGTTATGTTTGTTAACCTTGAATTTGTGGTCATTTATTAACGTCAAATAATGGATTTTATGCGGTCGAAAAAGGAGACCACAAAAAGAAAGGATATTAATCATATTTTCATTTTACTTTTTATTCACTATACTCTCCCATTCGTATGTATCTGTATGAATATAGAAAACAGTCTTTATCTTCTGTATTCATGATTTACACCAAAATTAAATTTTTTATTTAATTCAAATGATCACGAATTATTTTCAATTGAAACACGTTCAATTGATTCAATCAATTTTCATTTTAAATTGATTCTGTATTTATCGTCAAGTACAAAAAAAAAAAAAAAATTTAATAAAATAAAAATTTTTTAATAAAAATAAAATATTGAATGGATACTATAAATTGAATTGATTTAAAGTTTAAACGATAAAGTTATCAACAGTTTGTGCATAACATGAATATCGAAGATTTTTAATTGAATTTTTTCACGGACATTATCATAGTTTTTATTTTTTTATTTTTTTTTCTCATTTTGAATCTTTAAAACAAAAAAGTTCTAGAAATAAAATTTGAATGGTATAAAATTTATGAATAGAGCATTTTGATACTGACAATTGTACAAAAGTGCTTACTCAGAAAACTTCAAAATAATAGAAAAAAAATTTTTTATTTTTTATTCATACATATTTAATTTATACATCACCTAAAATGAACTTTCAAATTACATCATATATAAATCGTTAAATCATTCATATTATTATACTGATTATATTCATAATAGTATACAGGTAACCGTCATATAACAAGATGCTCTTTTAATCGTTATTATATAAAGAAATTTCGTTCTAATTTTTGATAGATGAAATTTTGGAAAAATGATCTATCAGTCTTTTCATGTAAATAAATATTATGAAAACTTGTTAATATCTTGTATCACTTCATGTTTTAAGTAGTTTGTTACTTAATTTCCAATAAAAATACAATTATGAATTTAAATGAATAGGGTAGGAAGCTTTATTTTCATAGATCTCTTATTCAATGCACATCGTTATCTGTTTTATTAATATTCTGACAGACGTATAATACGAGAATTACCTGTGTGAGATATGTATCTCACTTTCTATTTGTTAAATATATGTCAGCAAATGCAAATTTTTGCACAGCATGCACAAACACAAGCATATCTATAACATATGGTGTATATGTATTTGAAAAAGATTTATGTACTTTTCAATTAAATTCTTTTGAACAATTTTTTTTTTTTTATTCATACAAAAAATACTGCACAGATTTATATCTGTACGTATTTATTAATATGCAAGAATACATGTACACAAGAAAATACATATACGTGTATGCAAGAAAACAAAATTTATTTGAGAACTGGCAAAACATTTTTCACGTTTATATGTACTATCATAATATACCAAAAAACAAAAAGATATACACACATATGTATGTATATATATAACGAATGAACACAGATTTTATATGCTGCCTGCAATAATTTTTATATAAATTTAATTCATGACAGATGTTAGTTTTATATAAAAACGTAAAAACAAGATTTTTTTTTTTTTTTGCAAAAATTATTAAACTTGTTTTAAAATTCAAGTTATAATTTTATATAAAATTTATAAAATATAAGTGAGTAAATATATGTGTGTATTACACATATACAGATAAGTAACAAAGTATAATTTATGCAATTTTTGTTGTATATGCATAATGCACATGTCAAATATATGCATCAACACAGCATCATACCTGACACAAGTACATGCATGACTTACGTTGTATATATTGAAATTTTTACATGGTGTTGTTGACACCATCTCTGAAATATGATATAAAATTTGTAATGCACCCATACTCTTTTTCTCTTTTTCATTTAATTATATTTTTGATTACATAAAATAGAAATTAAGTACCAACTTTAAGTTGATTGTTTTAAAAGTTGAAAAGAATTTTAAGTTTAACTGTTTTTTATTTTATTTTATTTATTTATTTTTTAATTTTTTTTTGGGCAAAAAAAATTTTATGAAAAATTGTAGAATAAAAATTTCATAAAACTTAAAGAAAATTACAAAATTTTCTTTCAAAGTTGTGTACTAGAACAGAGCAGTTTAAATATCACTTTTATATTTAACGAAAACGGTTACTAAAATAATCGTGTAAAACTAAGGCATAATAAATAACGTTACAGGAATTTATCTTGATCAAATTCACAAGATTTTTTTATCAAAAGTGTCCAAGTCCAAGTATCTTGTTTTTGGTTTTAGATCTAATCCTTTACTTATTTGTATAATTTTTTTAATGAGCTCTGAAGGGTAATCTGGTTCCTTATCAGCCTGATCTATATACATAATACAATTATTATATAATCTTATTTATATACGAGTATCTTTTATTATCAATAAAATTATTCGTGTATTCAAAACAAAACAAAAGGACAATTTATTGTAAATATTTGTATCCTAATTTTGTATCCATATACATACATTCAAAATGTTTTCAATACATAATATACAATTAATTCTTAGAATCAATTAATTAAACAATTTTCTCTCTAATCTAATCAGTGAATATTAATTAAAAAAAGAGAAAATATCCTCAAATCTTAAATGTGATTCAAATTTTCTAACATACTATGTTTATTTTTGATTTTATTTACAAATAAAATTCGTTTTTATTTGTTCATAAAATCTATTCAACTCATTATTTTGATTTTAATCAAATAATTACCCATGAGATTTAATTTAACACACATAACACATATAGCTTTATATCTGTGTATGTTAAAATGTTTGGAAATACATTCACTTGTATAGCCTAAAGCAAATCATCATTTCTTCGTTTTGTTTCTCTTAAACATTCACTGATTTTCGAAATAAATAGAAAGCAACAATAATGCACACACACATACATACATATGTATATCGCATTTGATTATGATTATACATTTTTTGATATTTTTATATTGACATTTTCTTTTTCCCAAAAATTAAGTATGTTAATGGTGTAAGGAATTAGAACTGACATTAATTACACAGTATTTTAATTTAGCATACTAATATGTTATTACTTAACACATATGTATGTGTATGTACATCTTTCATTTCACAAATTACCAATTACAGATGAAAATTATTTTAAGCATTTTTAACAGCAATCATTACAACACAATATCAGTATTTATATGGATGTTTGAACGTTTCTGTAAATTAACAATAAAGAGCTCCTGTAGTTATATAATTAGATTTTAATTTAGTATAAACACAAGAAATATACAGGAAACATTCGTAAAACGCGATTTACAAAATGTTTGGTTAACACAACCAAAAATTTCACCCTATGACATTAAAATTAACGGAATTTATTTAGTTCAAAATAACATAATCTCCAGTTGAAACGAAGAGATACTTGTACAAAAAATCTCCTATAGGTCGTGAGTTTATATTCCTTTTTGGTTATTTTTAGATTGACATTATTATTAATAAAATTGTAAATGCATGAAAAAGAAATAAAATTTTGAAAAGAAAAATGTCTAAGAAATTAATAAGGAATACATCAAATATATTGGGTGATTCAAAAGATATTACATACTTCACATGTAAAAAAAATTTTTCAAACTCTTTGGAAGGATGTAATATAATAATGGTCCATAATTATTCTTTATCAATCACAATCTGAATACACTTTCTTACACTTATTCTGGAATATCCTGTTTAAGGAAATGTAACTAAGTGAAAGTGCCAGAAAACAAGAAATACGCAATTATCATGTTTAATGTATAATCCTTGTTTCAATCAATTAAAAATATTTTCTCTAAGAAGAATTCTATAATACTGTCAGGTAAAAAGGAAAAATTAACACGAAAAGAATAAACATGAAAAACAATTTTTTTTTTTTGTTTTTTCCCTAGACAAAAAAAAAAACGAGAAAGAAGAAAAGAAATACGTAATTTTGTTTTTGAAATGTTACACACAAGAAGTGTTCAAATAGGTTATTACGTATAAAGAACAAAAAAAAATTTTTTTTCGTTGTTTTGCTATAAAACGAGAAAAGTTTTATTTACTTTTAAAAAAGTTTGTTAATCAAGAAAATAAAAAAAATTAAATTATATAATATGAAAGTGTATGTATGTATGTACCACCGATGTATCAAAAGGATTCGTAAAATAATGGAAGCAATATTACCTCCTGTAAGTGTAACGGAGAACAGTGAAAATTGCTTCTTTTAATGTTTTAATTAGAAGATGGTAAATTATTTTATATGCAAATATAACACTAACATTTAGCAAAAATTTTCATTCAAACTTTAATCCTTTTAATCTGTATAAAATCATTACATTTTGCTTATGTACGTATGCCAGTGTGTAAATACTAAACATTATAATAATATTTTAATTTAAATATGAAAAGGCAAACAATTAAAAGTACAAGTGTGTACATTGTATGTTAGTTTGTGTTGCAAAGCACTTAAAAAGCAAAAGGAAAAAAATTTTTGTTTACGTTCAGGCCCATATTCATCAAATTGTTTTAAATTTTAAAAATTATTTCATTTGCAAAAATTCATTGTTTTGAGTAAGGGTTTCATGAATGTACCGAAAGTATTTTTTTTTTGTTTTTGTTTTAGTTGCCAGATCTAAGATTTGAGTCACTTGCATACATTTTTGGCCATGCAGTAAGTTTAAATTAACTGTACGAATACGGCCCTTAAAATTTAATTGCTATAAAAAAAAATTTGTACACTAATGAGTTTTGATTTATTGTTATTAAATATATATATATATATATATATTTTTTTTTTTTTTTTTTTTGAAGAGATGAAAAGCCACATTATTTTTGCATTTTAAATTAACATTTTATTAAACATGAAATGCTTTTCATAAGAATAATTTAAGAACGCGTACACGTGAAAGGATAATTTTGAAAAAAAAAATCCAAACTTTTTTAATTGATTTTCTTTTGAATTTAATATTAAAATAAAATTGTGAAATTGAAGTTTTATAAAAAAGTTTTTGTAATCATTTCTGTATTTATCACCCTTTCCCCTTCATTATTTTTTTTTCTTGCTTGTTTTGAAGAATAATTAAAAAATACTCAAATTTCATATTTTATTTTATAATATCTTGAGCTATAAAACAGCGAATTTTATGAAAATTTTATGATTTAAAAAAAAAAGATATTAGTATAATAAAAGATAACAAAATTTACAATTACATAATCTTAATAATCTTAATATCTTCAATTAATTGTTCGGTTCTATAATTTCTCATTTATCGTTGTGAATTTAAATCCGTTTCTCACACATACATACATATATGTACTCATAGTTCATACAATGCTCACACACAACAATATAAATACCACCTGATACCTGATATTTTGTTTTCTTTTACCAAATCCTTTACTTTTTCCTTTTCTCAAGAATTTCTTTTTTAAGTACACATTATCCGTTTTTTTTTTCTTATTTTCATTTTCAATTCATTAATTAATTAAATCTTATTTATGTAATGACGTACAATGTTTTAATAAATTTAATCCTGATTAATTTCTTTTACCGTGTATGTAGTTGTGTGCAGCTTTGAATGGTATCCAATGAATGAATGTTGTGTTGAATTTTCTAAAATTACATGATAATACCCAAAAATTGTATCTTTCAATAAAATATTTGTGAAAAATAAATGATTTTCTTTTTTTTTTCTTATATTAAAAATTGATTCATTTTTGAGTATTTTATGCAAACCATAAGAAAATTAGAATTTCATCTTCGATATTTGATACATTTGAATTGTATTTCAATTTTTTTTCTTTACAACACACTTTTCTACCTTTTTGTATCTCATTCTTAATTAATCATGGCTATTATGGTCGTAGTTAACAGATTTCGCTAACTTAACATATTCTGCTAACTTTGATAGAAAATTTTGACAGTTCGTAAATTATTATTTTGTATAAATAATGAAAACTTAAATACACGGGAATAAATTCTTACCAATCATGAATAGTGTACCACATTCTGATGTAGAGCATGGTTTTCATGTGTGCCATAAATTACATTACATGAAATGTTTGTATTCATGACCTTTGAACTTTTTCCTCTTTTTTCTCTATTTTACGCCAATCGGCTCCAAAGATATTTCTGTATACAAATGTACAGTAGAAAGTATAGAAAGATATCTTAAACTGTATTCTAACCACTTTGTTGTATAGAAAAAATGAAATTAGACAAATAGGAAAAAACCCCATAAAATAAGAATTACATAGTGGTGCTATATCCGCATCAACATATCCGTATATACATACGTATACATATGTATTTTGCAGTTATTTTATATTTTGTTATTATATATTTTAGCATTAAAGTGAAAATATTTTCCAATACGGACATTCTATATAAAGTGTAATTTACTGCAATACAACATTAAAGCGTAAATGAATTTATTATAGTATTTAGATTCGTGTGTATGTGCGCTTACATGTGTGTAAAAGCAAATGGGTTTGTCTAGTAGAATTGATAAAAATCTTTCCAAAGTTCAATTATTTTGACCTAATTCTGTCATCATATAGAATAAAACGTATGTATAGTTTCCATGCCTGTTCAACAACGTAAACGGTGCAAATCATCTGTACATATACATACATATATTAAGTACATCTACACACTTATTACATATTGAATTACATACATTATTATGGTATCTCTATATATTCCACAAATGACGTATCTATATTACAAGAAAATTTTATTTTCTTATGATCATTATTCTTGTACACGTTTTGTTCTCCTTTTGTCCTTATATTATTTTATATTTTGTTTTTTATGTTATTATCCTTTCTCGTATATATGTAATCGCTTTAAAATATTTTCCTTTCCGGTTGTCAGTTTTGTTATGTAAATAAATATTTGTATTTTTCTGCATCGTCAATTTTATGTCCTTTAATGAACATGTACTTATATTTTCATACATATACGAATAGAAATGTAACGTACATACACACATTCACACAT
Organism: Anthrax anthrax; assembly: GCA_963971155.1. Taxonomy (NCBI): domain Eukaryota; kingdom Metazoa; phylum Arthropoda; class Insecta; order Diptera; family Bombyliidae; genus Anthrax; species Anthrax anthrax. The sequence goes on from OZ020119.1 coordinate 30,403,070, forward strand.
TAACACAATTCTCACAAGACATTGTTTAAATTTTAAGTATACGTATACGATGGTATCATAATAAGACTTCGTTGAATGACTAGATGATGTGTGTTATTTCATTATTATTGGTGTAGTGTAATCCTTATTTTGGTTTTCTCGTAACACTCAACAATCGTTCTCACATTTTCCTTCGATCTTTAACATCATCATATTATACACAAACATACATGTGTAAAAATGATGTATGTATCTTTCACGATTGTGTATGAAAAGAAAATTTACTGGACTTTTTTGGTAATTAATTTTCCTTGTATTACATTGGGATTATTCAGGTTTTTTTGTTTTCATTTTTTGGAACTTCGCATAAGGTTCAAAATTGTTTGAAATTTTTAATTCAGAATAATCTGTCGATATTCACTTACATACTAGGTTAAAGTGATTATATTAAATCAATAAATGTGTGCCCTTTCCTTTATTTATTTTATTTTATTATTTTTTTTTTGTTTATTTTTATTGGGTATTGTTTTTCTTCCTTGTTTTATTTTTATTTAATTTTTCTTTTATTAACTTTTTTCATTTATAGAAAATTGATTTGTATTTCATCGTTTTTATTACATATCCTTTTTTAAATTCATTTTTAATTTTATTGCTACTTTTTTTGTGTTTTATTGATATCATCACTAACTGTTATTATTGAATTTTTATTTCTGTTTAATTCAAAATGTATGCAGTACAGTTCATAAGTTTTAAAAAAATAAAATTTTAAGGATGAATTTATTATTATTAACTGAAAGAGGATGACTAACAGAGAAATACAAATATTCACATTCGATTGTATATAAATACCACAGACTGAAAACAAGTGAAGTCTTAAAAAATGTTCACTACAACAATTTGATTTCTGTACAAAAATTGCAAAAACTTTCAGATCACAATACATATTTTTAAATTGTTTAATACCATAATGAATACCAAACTTACCAAAGTATTTTTTGTTGTTTTTTTTAATGCAATCATAAAAATCATAGTCAATTTTCTTGTTGTCATTTCAAATCAAATTCCCAATATTTAATTTTATTATTTTATCATTTCGGATGTTTTGTTTTTTTTTCTTTTATTTTTATTTTCATTTTGTTTTTCGTTTTTTTCTTTTTTTTTTTGGCCTTCTCTATGTCATTTTCATTTATTTCAAATCAATTGAAATTTTACTTTCCGTTTTAGTGCTGCGTATAGTTCGTTTTGTATAGTATGTATGTATGTATAGTCGCCAGAACACGTACTACTGTGTTGAAAGAAAAATCAATTTTATAAATTTTTATAGCCTCTTCAGTTTTTTTTTTTTGTTTTTGAATTTTTATTTCATCAATTCTAAATTTCATAGTTTCGCTTATAGGCATGATTACCAATTTTCGGAAATTGAATTTCAAGATGTATTTTTGCGTATTCCATACACAGTTTCCATTTCATGTATGTATGTATGTGTAATAAAATATACTCGTGTAGATTCATATTATTGTCGAATAAGCAAATTACTGTGTATAGTTACTATACAAAATTTGTGTAAAACATAAAGAAACAAATGTATGATTTCAATTTTAAAATTTCAATGTAAACACAATTTAGAAAACATAATGATTATAATAAAATTTCAAGGACCTTTCAAGTAGTTTCTTTTTTATTTTCAGTTAATTTTCTTTAATTTTCAATGATATTTTATTAAAATTATCTCGTATAGAATTTATTTGAATTTTATTTTTGTTGGAATATTCTTGTTTTTTATTATACTTTTGCTTCTTTTTCGCCATTATCATCATCATCTTCAAGGGCTTTTACACTCCATAGAACGTTATATTCTACGTCGAACATTGAACTTCCAACATAGGAAATTTAATCCTTGAAAATTTATTATGAATTAAAAGAGCTCTTAATCAAGAATTTCTCGAAAATGAAATTTAATTTATTAATTCATAAATTTTCAGAATTTTTAAACGTTAGAAAAAAAAAATTAAATTGTAGTGTTTGTTTTTTTTTTTTAAATTAAATGAAAATTAAACAGTGTGTTAACCTCTTAAGAGAGTGCTTAACATACATAAGATAAAAATTGTTTTGTTGTCACCATTTAGACATCTATGTGACAACAAAACATCATAGTTTGGTACTTATTCACTTTAATTAACACAAAATTACCAAACATTCTATAATGATTTTTTTTTTGCGTGACATGGAAATGATTTAAAAATACATTATTAAAAATTATGAATAAATTTTTATTTTGAATTTAAATTAATTCAAATTACCACTCCTTTATTTCATTGTTTTCTTTTTTGTTTGTTTGTTGTCTATATCTTAAAATGAAATCAAAAAACAATTTAGACAAAAAAAAAATTTAAAAATATGTTGAAGTATTTCTTCTAAATGTCTATTATTTCTGCAATAATTAAAAAATATAATAGCGGGTGTGAAGTTATCCTTGACATAAAATTATTTTAATTTACAATTAAATTAGCATACATATTGTAGTGTCATAATATATTAAAACAAAAACAAAAATTGTATATTCGCATACAAATTATTCTATAATTATATCGTTATTTATTTATTTATTATTATTTTTTTTTATTTCAAAGATAATAATCAATAAAAATTTTTGTAGTATTATTAAATTTATGTATTGTATGGAATACATACATGAGAATACTTAATTATAGCTATTCAACTTTAAACATTTTTTTTTTGTTGCTTTTTTTAATTATTCATTAATATAGTTATTGACCGACAAAATATAATATTATGCTATTAGATAATAATTTGATACATTTTATAAATTCTCATTTATATACAATAATAAAAATTGTAATAAAATAACTAATTACAAAATTACTTTAAAAAATTATAATCTCAACCATACACACATTATGTATGTATGTATAGTATATGTACAATATTCACCATATTAATGTACTGCATTTAAAAAAAACTAAGAATATTATGTCGTCTAACTATGATTATTATCACATACTCTATTTGATTATATTACAGATAGGTAACATACCATAACAGCTAAAAACTTGTCTTAAATAATTATGCAATCAATGTATCACACTCTTTACATTTAAGTACATTCATATGTACGTACATAAATTCTTATTACATAAACATTTTCATTTAGATATCTATATCTATGTATCTATTTATCAAAATATAATATTGTTTTACATTGGAGGTATTCGAGATCATTAACTTCTCAACCACGTACAATCAAATACCTGTTTGTTATGCTCATATATGTAATTACACATACATTTATACAATAAAAATATACAAAACGGACAAACTAACTTCATTTAAGATATATATTAAATGATTTGATATGAATTTTGTTTTTTTAATTCATCGGTGTGCATATGTGACCACATATTTAATAGACAAATGTAATTATTTGAAAAAAAAAAAAAGTGAAAAAGTATAACAGCAACAGCAAACGAAATGAATTGACATATGTATACATTCCGTGCCAGAAAAATGTTTCCATTGAATAACATCGTCATGTACAGAAAGTTACACAGAGAACCAAAACATTTGTTTGAGTTTTTCCACGATACAAATTTTTATATGTCATTTTACTCATTTTGTTCAATTTCAATAAATTTGTCTTTTACTCTCATTTTCTGATTGCCAGTTTTCCGTATAATAAAAGTTCTATAGAGATTATGTTAAAAAAAATTTTTTTTTGCTAAAATGGAAATTTTTAATGGCACAGAATGTATGATATAAAAAAATTCGAATTTATCTCATAAATATGTAATGTGCACACACATAATTCAAAACAAATCAAAAATGAGAAAAAAATTTTGCTTTTCGCACTTAAGATCTAATGTTTTGATTTTTGATTTTTTTGTTTGAAAATTTTTTATTTATTTACTCATTTAGTAAATCAGATTTTAAATGAAAACCTTACACAATAAATTTGTTCACAGTTTGAAAAAAAAAAAAACAAAAAAGATTTAATAAATAAATTGTCTCATATGTATGTCGTTAATTCGAAAATGAAAAAATATTTATTTTTATATTTTCATGTGTTCATATATGATGCATTATAGTTTTCCTTTAAAGATGACAAGTTTTCATAATCATGTCTCTGTAACCCTACTCTACAGAATCAAATGAGAATTGAATGCATTTGTACCCGCATATACACATGTTAAATTCAATATAACAGGTATCGATAAAATAAAAAAATCTTGTAATAATTCGAAAGCTTTATGTTTTAATTTGTTTTTTTTTTTTTTTTTTTTCTATTTTAAACTTGTTTAACCTTCAACCTAGGAAAGAAATAATTTTTATTTGAACTTGGTACAAATTTGCATAATTTTTGACTTTGAATCCTTTCATATTGTGAATCTGAATTTTGTTTACTTTCAATTTCTTTTTAATTACTCATACATGCATGAACATGTATTTATACAAAAGATTACATAAAACCTTTATAAATTTTTAGTTTCTATATGTCGTAATATCTAAATTGAACATTTCAATTTAGAAATGATTTTAATGTTATTCTTTAAAATCCTCTATTTATTTATTTGTACTTATAAACTGTAATCTGTTGATTTGAAAACTTTTTATACTTTGAAAAAAAAAAAAAAAAACAAGAAACAGATATTCCTTTTATAAAGGTAATTTTTTTAAAAATCATTGACTTATACCTAAAACTCTATAAATCCTCTTTTCTGTTAAAAGTATTTTCAATGTAATCAAAAGATTTTTTTTCCAAAGTATTACATTACGTATACATGTTTATGTTTTCCATGTTTTCAATTTCTCTTTATTTTCTTTTTATTTATTTATTTATTTATTTATTTTTTTTTTCAATGAGAACACCGATGATTTTCATAGATATATTTACAAGCATTTTTTTGTTCTAAATCTATACATCTAGGAGTAATAAAAATAAAAATGTATTACAAGTAAATGACTGAAAACAAAAGATGTTAATTATCAAATTTTTCTTTGAACACATTTAAATTTAATGAACATCGTTTATTTTTTGAATTTTAAAAAAATTGTTGAAAATCAAGAGCCGTGTTCATCGTTATCATTATTAGTTCTAAAATCAAATCAAAGAAAATATACCATTTTTTTTATCTATCCTTCTACTTAATACATTTTAGTACGATTGAATCACGTATTCAGCTCAGCGACTTAAGGGTAAAACTTTAAGGTCGATATAATTCCTTAGCTGTCTTAAGTTCGAATCGTGGGTTTAAACCGTGAGTGATCATTAGCCTTTTTGTGGTGAACCTCATAGTTTTCTGGCAAACTGAATTTTGAAAAACAAAAATCATCCGAGTCTTCCATTCTAAATAAATACTAGGTAAACTCGCTTAATTCTTCTTCTTTCTTGAAAAAAAAAAAACAACTTTCAAAGGACATAACCATAGATTTCTGTATTCTTAAATTTTACATCAAATTTAAAATTTTTCTAAATTTATATTTTTTGCCAATAATTTTCAATTTTTCTTTTTATGTAATGCTTTTCTTCCATACATTTACTTTCATCAGAAGAAAAAATTCAATACTTAAAGATGTAAACAATTTTATACGACACGAAGTCATATGTATGTGGGTATATCGCTTATGTATATTTTACACTTACGAACGTATGTACATATAAGTTAGGTAACCTATATTGTCACAGTATTTTTCTTTTATCCTTTAACGATGTTTATACTTTTTTAAAATGTTTCATATTAAATTATTTTGTGTTTTGTTGTATTGTTTGCTTCTCTAATTTTACGTGAAATGTTTTCATTTTCAATTTTATTTCCAATTTTGTTTCAATTTTTTTTTTTTTTTTTTTTTCATAAGGATGATGGGACCTAAAGTAGATAGAGGATTCTTTTTTCTTCATTTTTTTTATTTGCTTTCATTTTCTTGTTATTGTAAAGTTCAATTAGAATCTATAAAAAAAAAAAAGATGCAGATCTATAAATTAAACGATTTTCATCTGTATACATCATGTATGCGTGCTATACATATGTAATGTGTAAATTAAATGCAAGTCACATACTTACAGAATACAATTCAAAAAACAAGATAACTTCGATGTCATATTCATATGTACGAACATACGTATGTGACCTTTATATTAGAAAGGTAAACATAATTTGGAGAAAAATAACGCGAAAATGTTACATACTCTTCTATATATGTATATTATGTCAATTATTGTACATACACGTTATGTATATTTTTTTATTATTATTTTTAAATAAACGATTTTATCTTTCTTTACATAGTATAGTCAATATACACACGTTTTTAATATAAACACAATTTACTCAATATTTTCATAATATAAACATCCAATCAGTATTTTATGTACAAATAGAATACGTATGCATACATGTATACGTGTGTAATACTTTTTATTTACATATTACATGTATGTATGTATATATGTACGCACACATAAAGATAGATTAGATATGACGATCATATAATAAAGATATTATACAATGGTATTATACAGGTGAAGCACAAAATTAAAGAAATAAACCATAAATTTTACATTTTTATATTGTATGTAGATAAATTATTTATTTTAATAACATTTTATATACACAGAACTGTGTAATATTTCAACATTTTTTAATACGTATAGAGGGTGTAAAATGTAAGGTGTTAAGTTTAATGTGAGGGTGGCTTTGTATCTATTGCTAATGTACAAAAACAAAAGATAGTTATCATCGATTGACTTAAACAAATAGTCGATCTGAGGTCAATACAAAAATTATTCCCAATCCATGTTAAACTGTAGGTGCAGGTCTAATCATCTTAATGATGATAATGATCCACATAATTGATTACAACAAATATTTTAGAATTTTGAAGAACTTATTAAGTACTTTGAAAATTCAATAAACATTTATACATTATTATTTGAAATAGGCACCCTGCACGCATCAAAAAAAATTAACAAAATGTTATATTTTATGTACACATTTTATGACAATGATTTCTACACGTTTTCACAATTTCCACAAAGAAAACAAAATACATGTTATATAGTATATACAGGGTATACCAAGGACTGAGCTTTAGGAGTAATAGAGATCTAAAACAAATTATTTCGTTTTTTGAAGAATAGTTGGAAGTATACGAAAAATGCATTTTAATTTCTTTACTCTGTCTGAGGATACTCTCTCTGAGGATTTTCTTTTGTTATTGTTGTTGTTGTTAACCAAAAATTTCAACAAAAACAATTGAAATAATTCAATTACAAACAATTTAAATAAATTAGAAAATTTTCTCAATTTAACGTAATGCCTTAAACCAAATTTTTAAAAAATTTTTTTTCTTCTTTTATTTTACACGTTAGTTTTCCTGTAACGTAAACTCTTCATATTTTGTTTAATTCAAAAATTTAGATCAAAAAGGTTCATTGGGATTTGAATGAGATTTTATTTTTAAAAAAATAAATAAAATTCTTAACCTCATTCATATTTGAATTAAGAAATTGTTTATTCATAGTATACACATTTTGTGTATACATTTAGTCATGAAGTATGTACATCAGTGTATCTTCATAGAAAAAAAAAATACAAAATTGTTTTTTGTTTTTTTTTTTTTATAACAAAAAAAAAAAGAAGTACATGCAAATCTGTTACATTCTTCTCAAATCATTCCCATCTTCTCTTTAGTACTCAATCCTCGTATCCTCATTTCTACAACTACGTACCTACGTATTCAAGTGAAGCAATTTTAATTCATAAAACAATTTTTTATCAACACGTTTTCATTTTTTCTGCTTTCTTCATCAAAAATAACAAAAACAAAAAAATCCATTCTATTCATGATTGTTTTGTTTTTTTTCTTTTCATTCTTTATGCAACCATGCAATGTATTTTGTTTTCTATTTTAGACGATACTCAACCTCAATTTTCCATTTTTCTTCTAAATTTTTCTAAATTTTTTTCTAAGATTTCGTTTTTATTTTACAAGAATTTCCGCATTTATTTTTGTATATTTTGTTTTATTCAAGGAAACGAGAAACTACTTAATTTAATTTTCTAAAAAAAATTTTTTTTTTCTTCTACCACTTGGTAATTTTTCATGTAGACCAAGAAAAGAAATAAATTCTCAGATCTTTAGCACCAAAATTAAAATGAAGAAAAAGAGAAAACTCCAAAATTTTTAAAGCCAGAAGCATTTTTCCTTTTGGTTGGTGAAAATAAAATAAAATAGAAAAAAAAAATTGAAAGAGAAAAATTTGCATTTTCATGATGAAAAGTTGAAAAAGAAAATTAAGTCACGTAACAAAAATTCACTTTTTATCATATTATTTTTATGTACACAAATTTAGTTATTACGAAAAACAATGGTTGCAAAAAAAAATTTTTTTTTAATTTTCTTCTGTTAAATAGACAAAAATATCTTTTATAAAAACCAAATGAAATGCTTTCATGCATTTTCTTAACAAGAACGTATGACGAATATTTAAAAAAATTTGTCTGGGAATTTTGTCTATCTTTTTGATCTCTCATATGTACATGCAACGATTTTGTTTCTGAACCATCGGGTTATTTTTATAATACAAATCGTTCTTGAAATACAAAACGTTTTGCCACTTTCACATCTAAAAAGGAACATCAGTAATCACTGTTACAAACAAATTAATAGACTTCCATAGAACACTTTCCATTAATAGTTTCAGGGTTAAGACAACTTTTCTTTGAAAAGTTATTTAAAAAAAAAACTTTGGAAAATTTTAATTTACTTAAAGTTTTTCCCATCTATTTTTTTTGTTTTTTCTTCCTTTTCCTTATTTAAGTACTTCTACTTTAATTTTTTCATTTATTATTTAAAATTTAAAAATTAAAATTTTGTTTTATGTATTAATAAATTAGATGATCATAATTTTAAAAAAATAATAAAAAATATTAAAAAATAAATAAATAAAAGTAAAAAAAAAAAAAAAATAATAGAGTGAAATTAAAAAATTTTAAAATTAAAAAAAAGTGAAAATTGTGATGAAAAGTGACTGGTAAAGTCGGTGGCAGGTATTCTACGTTCTACGTCAATTTTTTTTTTTTTAATTATGGAGTTCTGCATTTCGTATTATTCGCGGTCGCTTACAGAACAACATCTTAATTGATGATGAACATCAAAAGCATAAAAAGACATAAATAAATTAAGGAGTAAAAATAAATTTTCTCTAATAAGTCAAAACGTCGTAATCAAATTGGTAAAAAAAAATACATACACACATACACATTGTAAATAAATTTCTATACGATGGATAAATAAAATTTATTGGAAAATTTATAACATCGATACCGGAAAGAAATGTAAACAAATAATTTCCTAAATTATTATTTAAAAACAAAAAAAAATTGATACTATTCATTTTCATGCTATTACATCACATCATGATCAAAATTGGTATAAAGAAAATTTTTTGAAAGAGGTGAAATAATAAACAAAAGGACACAGGTGGGTTTTATTATATCAGTTAGATCTTATGTATATACTACATACTGTATTCAATGGATAAATTGATTTAATACATAATAAAATGCTTTGTATACGTCAGAGTACAGTAGAATTACTCATACCATAAAAACAATTTTATTTTGTCTTCGAATGAATAGATATCAATAAAAAAAAGTAAAATAAAATAAAATATAAAGTGTAGTAAACGTATGGACATATAAAGGTATAATAAAAAGGTATTTTGTGCAGACACATCAGTTATTTATCGGTTCATTGTTTTTTTTTCTGTTTGCTTCTCTGCTTTGTAAAATGAAAAATGGTTAAATAAATGACGACAATGAATTTTGATTGCGTAGTGTAATTTATAAAATGCCACATAAATAAATTTTGAATAGTATCCTTTTTCATAAGATTTTTTCGTATATCAAATTTATATAACGTATGTGCGGATGCACGTAAAAGAATTTACCTAATCATCTAGTCAATTGAGAATTTACTTTGTATAATTTTTTTTTAGTATCATTGAGGATCAAAGACATTTGAAAGAAAAAAAAAATTTTTTTTGCTTTTCATTTATATTTTATGTATTGACACTTAAGAAAAAGGACAATTTTGTAACCATAGTAAATTCCAAAAAAAAAAAAAATCAACAAGGACTAATTAAAAATTAATAATCAATGATAGAATAAAAATTCAAATCAAAAGGACTAAAAAAAAAAAACAAAATAAATTTTAAGAACCTTAATTGAATTTTAATTAATTTTTGTACGATGTGGTATGGTTCTTTTCATTGTAATAATCAAAAATTTATTTAAAGAAGACTGAACTGAAAAATAAAATTATTTTTAAAAGAAAATTAGAAAAAAAAAAAAAAATTACAATTTTGTAAAAATTTAAAGAAATGGATAATACATTAGATGAACAAGAAAAAATTAAAAAAGATTTAACTGATGATGATGATGATGATGGTGATAAAAATCCGACATTATCGACAACAACAGAAACAACACAAAAAAATAAAAATAATTTACAATGTGTACGTATTGTTAAAGATTTAGTTCATAAATGTAATTCAGATCCCGGTTATAGTAAGCCAACAACATCAAGAACATGCAATGATTTATCATTAATAAGAGATACAAAATGTCATATTAATTACGATGATGATGATGATGATGATGATGATGACACAACAACAACATCTAATTCAGATGATGATGAAGAAAACAATGATAAAAATAGTGATGGTGTTAAAAATGATGGTGATGATTCAAATGTGAATATTAATAATCAAAAAAAGAAAAAAAAGAAAAAACGTAAACAAAATAATCAAAAGCAACAACATTTAAAAAGAAATCTACGAATTTGTAGTGATAGTAATTGTAATCAATTATGTAATTGTAATTTGGGTGTAATGAGTGGCAGTGGTAGTAGTATTGGAGGACCACCAACAAGAAATTTATTTACACGTTCATTAAGGTATCCGTCCGGTGTTAGTAGTGGTGGTACAACTAGAAAATGTGTATTAACATTGGACGGGTACTCGTATGTAATAGGTGAGATTATTTCTGTTATTTTATATTTTTGTATGAACAGGGCTGTAACTTCACAGCTATTTGAAAAAAAATAAAATTCTTTGGCAATTTTAAAAACATTTTAATACGTTTTTAGTTACACAAAGGAAATATAAATCAAAAAGTATATAATAAAAAAAAATTTTTTTTTTTATCTTTAAAGTAGAACAGTGAATCTACTCTGATTGTAATAAAAATTACTGCTCTGATTATGAATTATAAATTCTTCTTTTGAATATTTAAAATTTTCAATAATTTATTTTTTCACAAGGCTAATCTCTCTATTTATTCTGTTTATTGCCTTCTGCAGGCAATTTATTAAAATGTTTTTTAACTTTCAACTCATAACAACTACAGAATTAAATTTAATTGAAAATTACAATTATAAAAAATTTATAAGCACGCATCGTGTTTGTGTGCAGCATTTTAAATTGAGCTCAATAGTTATGCAAGTGATTGTAAGGAAGTTGCCTTTTACATGAGTAATTCAATGTCATGTTCACGTACACATACGTCAGAGCCATTTCATTCATCGTCATTATTAAACTTTTAAACTTGAAACGAAGCAAAGATATTTATTTCTTATTATTGTACACATGTCTTCAAAAAATAAAAATTTTTTTTACGTTTTATTTTCAATTCCATTATAAATTCATCCGAAAAGAATGAGAAAATAAAATAAAAATTAAAAACAAAATTGTTATTACTATCATTATTAATATTTAGAATTTTTTTTTATGTTCGTATTATAAACTGAATTATGTCTCTATCAAAAATATTTTTATTTCATTCACGACTTTCCCACCCACAAAATATCCTTGATATGATTAGGAGAATTACACATACACACTTTTCGCTTTTATAGTTCCAAAATTTATCCCTCTTCCTTTTAGTGTACATGTGTTTCAATTTTCTTTTGAAAATATATTGCGGCTTCTAGATTCTCTTCTCTTTATTTTCATTGTCAAACGATTATCATGATACATAATATGAATGAAAATTGAAGTTTCATTCTTTATCATCCTTCCATAGTCCGTCCTCATCATAACACAGAGTGATTCACAACAAAATCACAGCATCGTTTTATTTATTAAATTACTTGGCCAACTGAAATTATCTTCATTTCTTGATATCATGCTGTCTCTTGAGAATTCCATGGTTTCCTCTTACTAGATTTTGGTTCCATAACGGTTGTGGTTTTTGAACATCCTGTACTTATTCTTAATCAAAAAAAAAAAAAAAAAAAAAAAATGCTATTATATTGTCATAATAAATTTATTTTTCATCACATTATCATGTTCATTCATCTACATAATAAACTGAAATGTAAATTATTGTATGTATTTATAAAATTTCAAGACTCTTTCATCAGTTGATTATTATCATCATCATACATATATAAAAACATATAAAAACAGACTTCATAAGGATGACAAACCAGCTAACAATTTTGATGGTGGCATATTTAAATATTGTAATGCCATAATCATAAGCAAAATATTTATGTCCTTGTGAATATACACAGACTTATGATGATTATTACTTACTTCATATTACATTCTATACAGGATTATATAATCATAATACTTAAAAGAATATGTAATGTATGTTATATTCAGAAAGAAAAAAAAAATACACTCTATACTATGTAAATGCTTGTCTATTTATTTATGTGCTCAATTTACTTTTGCCTTCTTGTTCAATGTTTTTTTTTTTTTTTTTTTTTTTTTATAGGAAAAAATAAAAATAATATTCTATTAGATGAGATAAATAAAAACATTTCACATAAAAACAGAGAATATGGAATATTATTTTTGAAAAAGGAAAAATTATTTTGATCTCCGGATATTGCAAGTAAAAGTATTCTTCCTTATTTCAATCAATTTCAAAATTTTTCCTCAACATTTAAAGGATGAACTTAAAATGAATAATTGAAAATTCTTGATAATAAATAAATCATATTTCCTGAGATATAATAGAAAAATTACAATTTCAATTTATTAAATGAATAAATAAATTGAATAAGAAAATCAATTGAATTTGATATCATCATATTATAAAAGTGGTACATACTGGACGTATGAAATTTAAGAAGTTTATACGAGTACATACGAATAGTACATTAATGTAAGAAATCTGAGAAGTTCACGTTCGTACAAGTACAACAAATCTATTTTATTCTTCTAGACATTATAATGTCTAGAAAAATATTAAAATAATAAATTGTGCACAGTTGGAAAGAAAAACAATGCATTAGAAAAGGAAATGAGAAAATTGAAGATTAAGTGCACATTTTCCTTTTTCTACAGTTCAAAAATTACATTTTGCATTCTATATGTACTTTTAGCAAACATATAGAAAAAAATATCCTTCACTTGTGTACACATTCATAATGTTGTCATAAAATACAAAAATAATAAACAAAATTTAGATAAATGAAATCTCATGTATCTTTCTGTAATGTTCTTCTAAATAAAAGATTTCGTAAATAATTTAATTTTTTTTTTTTTTTTTAATAATTTAAAGCATTCGCATAATGTATACCATAAAGGCATTTCTTTAGTATGATACTTAAATTACTCGAAGTCATAAATGACTTGATTAAAATTTTGAGACAAGATTCGATTAACACAGAGTTGAAGTTAAATGAAGTAGTTGTTAACTTATTGATGGCTGTTATGATATTCAATGTTTATAGGTAGTCGAAAGCTGTACTTGTCACGGCTGTCTTTTCTTGATGTGTTAAAATTATCGACAGCGCTCTTCCGAATGACACAAAAATAATTTACCATATTTTTCGAGATATGACTGTATTTAAAAAAGAAAAAAAAAAAAAAAAAACAAACGAAATTGAATACAAAATTCAAGAAAATACGGTCATGGTAAATGCATTGATTTATCTTTCCCAAGTATCTTGTTTTAATATTATAAAAATTTGATTTGATATACCCTCTAGAGAATTTAAAAAAAAAAAAAAAGATAATAAATTCTTTTGTTTACAATTTGGGTGAATTAACGTAAAGAAAACAGATTTTATTTAAAAGACAAAAACAACTCCTTATTTAATACCTTAAATCATAAAATAAATATCAGGAGTACTGGGTAAATGTTATGAAACACAAAAGAATATAAGATTTTTTTATTTTTGTATACGTATGTTTTTTATAACCTTTCTTTTTGCCAGATTAAATATGTACATAAATAATAAATAAATAGAAAATTCATTTGATTTTTCTTTTTATTCAAAACAATCAAAGGATTACATATTTATAAATGAATAAAATATTTCACATTTCATTTTTTTACTTTTTATGTGTATTATTAAATTTTATAAAGAATTTATTGTATGTTTCTAAGCGAAACGAAAATATTTAATTATTTACATCAGGGGTTTCCAACCTTACTTAACAATTTTCGACGGGTTTGTAAATATGCATTTCGTGGAATGAAAACTTTCTTGTTAGCCATCATACCGTTACGCTCTCTTAATTAAGAAGCAATATATTAACGAGATACAACTTCAAGATCAGAAAATAAAATTATGATACAAAATGGTTGAAAATCCCTGTTCTACATCATAACTAAAAATATAAATTTTCATTTATAATAACTACAAAAATGAGTCTTTTTTTAAAAAATGATTTAAGTTGCTAGAAAAGCACGTGTTTATTATTTACAATTTTCTTTTAAAATTGTACAAACAGTAACAATATTTCTAGAAAAATTTTCCATTTTCTTTTGTGTGAAAACAATACCAAAAAGAAGAAAAAATAAAAAATCTTTTATATATTCAAAGACATGTCCTTTATATATTTTTTTTTTTTGTATACCTTTTGTAAAAAGATATTTTATCATCTGCTGACATTATTTAATTTTCTCACTAGTGAAAGTCGCATTACATCATTATAATTCATTATTAATTTTGCCTACTGTGTGTATGGAGCTAATAATAATCCATAAGAAAATTGGGCAAAAAATCAGCTAAGAAGAAAAAAATGAAAGAAATCACACTGAAAAGGAAAACACAAATTCCAGTTCATTTATCTTAATTCAAGCATATTTAAATGATTCTACGTTTTATCTTTTTTTCATTCTATGTACATAGTTTGTAAAAGGTTTTAGTCCTGTGTCGTAAAATATACTAAAATCATTTTATAGAGGTTTATACAATTATTACCGTACTGTTACCATCCAATCATGCATTATGTCTAAATATTTTATGTATTTCTATGTCTTACATATTCACATTGATTATCATCATTATTTTTAGGCCTAATTTCATACATTCAACTCTAATAAATCTCTTGTACTCTTATTTACTTTTCTGTTTAATGTAGGATTTTGGTAAGCTATAATAACCAACATCAATCCATTGAACCGACAATGTACTTGGAATACGTTTATATGTGTTAGGCGTTTTTATACTATGGACAAAATCAATCCATTTTCTTTTCCTTCCTCTTTTTTTTTTTTTTTTTTTTTTTTGGTTTATAAGAGATTATTCAATTAATACGGATTTATAAAAAAGATAAAAAATAAACGTATTTCTTATCCTAAATGAATCCTTTTTTTTAAATGGATATTCTATTCTTACTCACAGAATACTCTACCGATGTCCCTTTTCTTAATACCTTATAGATTGGGCCATATGTTATGTAATATTATTTTCTTAATCCGTAATGTAAAATTTTTATTCAGGATAACTACAATTATACATAATATTTGAAATTACCGGAAAAATTTCAAATCTTTCGTTTCTTTGAATATACAATTGAGACATTTATATCCTCTACAACTTGTATTCGTAATTTCTTATTCCCATGCAATTTTTCTTTATCTTGAAATTATTTTCCTGGCCTACTTCTTCCTCTTTCTCTTCTTATTCTCGCCATACGTGACTTAAAGATCTTTCTAAGAAATTTTCTTTGGCCTTCGGTATATCCTATTCTTAAAGTTTAATGATGTAGAGTAGAACATCGAAAGAACTAATTTAATATTGAGTCATCATCATTGAAAAGATACATACGTACGTATTATGTACATATCTCTCATGTATTTGATTTTATTTTCATTACACTCCAATCGATACATACAATAATACATTAGAAGAACGAATAAATACCAAATAAATGTCAATCAATCCCCTTGAGTTTGATGAAGATTTTCATTTAGAAAATTGTCTATCTATAGAATATAACAATTTGAACAAGAAAATTGTTTTTTTTTTTCATTTATAATAAAATTTCTTTATTTTGTTATAGAAAATTATTGCAAAAACCATGAAATACCCAAGAGTTTTTCATGTTTGTTATTGCCAATTTTTTTTTTAATTCATGTACATATATACACATATGATTACATAACGAATAAATTGTGGTTAGTTCAGTGACTTTTTTATGACTTTTTACTTTTCACATTTTACAATTTTACATACAGAAAAATTGACCACTCTATACAATTGTGGTTTGCAAATTTGCAATTTGTCTCTATCATAAAAATACCAAAATTTATTACAGCATATGTAACATACATTGTGCAATTTAAAAAAAAAAAAAAAAATTCTGCATAAAAATTCTTTATCGAACATTTTAGCAAATAAATTTTATCGTTCATGTCGATAAAAAAAATTACAAATTTTAAACGTTTTTTCAAAAACTGGAAATTTTTAAAATATTTTCCTTCAATCTGTATTTGTGTGTGATTTAAACATTTTCTATATTATGGCAGAGATATGTATGTTAGGAAAGGTGACGACACTACACACTCCCAATAGAGAAAATATAGTATGAGGAAGAAGGCCAAACCTGCCGTTGACTAAATGACGTCCAAATAAATATTAGTACTGCAAATTAAAGAAATTTAACAGGTCAAAGAAGAGAATAAAAGAAAATTCTAAAGCAAGTCAAGACTCACATCGTGATGTGAAAATAGTATGAACTATTTTTGAAATATTGAAAACATTTTTAAAAGTTTCAAAAATGAAGCATTAATATAAGTACTACGAAATATGTATGTAGATAAACTTTAACATTTTCCACTCCATACATTTAAAATTGAAACTAAAAGTTTTTCACTTCAACTTTATCATTCTCTTGTAATAAAAGAAAATTTTAAAGTATATCGAAAATGATACAAACCGTATTAAAAGTTCATGTATACTTTTTTAATAATAATTTTGATGTATTTTATTCATGCGTCAGATATTTACACATCTATTCATGTCGTTCAAGAGATCACATTTGTACAGTTTTTTTTTTTTTTCTTTTACGTAATATGGTATCTAAAAATTTTCTTTTTTCTGAACTTTTCTTTATATTTTTTTTGATGTTTATAATTTTACAAGTTTTCTGTAATGTAGTGCTCTTCAAAAAAAAAAAAAATATCAAATTTCCATAAGAACAAAAATACAAGTTTCATTTAAAAATTAAAATAAAAAACACATACACAGTTATAGAAAAAGTTTTTTTTTTTGTTTGAAATTTTTCAACTACATACAGGCTAATTATTCAAATATAAAAAAGAAAATGAAATAAAGTTTACAAAATGTTGACATCAAAGTATCTGTTATTAGTCGAACCCTTCTGTGTATATGTAAACATAGTATTTCCTTTCCTTCAACGATTTTTATTTTAATGAACAATTGTTTTTAGATATAGGTAATCTTCACATAATGTGGAGATCTTTCATCTTTCACAAAAAATAATTCTAATAAAATCTCCAATTTTGAACGTTAGTTGTAGATTTCATTGTTTCGGTCATATGATATGAAAAATGTAATTTGCCGTATTAAAAAGGCATCATATATGAACGTAACTTCCATTTAATACGAACATTACTTGTATTTCATTTTATTTTTTTGTTTCATTAAATACATAAAAATAAAACAAATGAATAGCTTTTGATTTTTGTCAAAATTTGACCCTTTTTTTATCAGGAAAAATATTGTATAAAAAAAAAAATAATTCAAGCGTAAATTTTTTATAAATGAAATAATCCAAAAATATACAAAAATAATTTTAAACGTCACCTGCTATTGAAAATGAAAGGAAAACAAAATATTAAGGATCAAAAGACAAAAATCAACATTACCAAAATTAGAATTACGTAAAATGGGAAAATTTATGTAAAAAATAAAAAATTTTTCCCTCTCCTAGGGTTTGAATAATAAATAAAAATGAAAATGATATGTTTAAAAAGAAACAAAAACAACATTTCGAATTTATTAATTCAAAACGGATATTTTTATAAATTTTATAGTATTAAATACAGTATCAAAAATGTTGACATATTTCTAAATCATTCTGAATTTTATACAATATTTCGCTCTGACACATTGACATATTTATGAATAGGGTTGACACTTATATACACATAGATTCCAATAAATACTATGAGTTTGACCATGATTCTCTCGGTCTCGGTTACATCTTTCTATTTTAAATTCAAATAGGTGTTCATTATTTCTATTATACTATATGACAGGTATCAATTCTACCGAATATGCAATAAAATATTTTGTGTTTAAACTCGAAATTTACAGATATTTTATTCATGAAAATTGGCAACTCTATTTATAAATCACTTTAAAATTTAATAAACACACTTTTTAATTTACTACATTTGCATTGCATAATTGCATTGCATTTAAAATTATAGAGAAGAAACCAACATAACGTAAAGTTCTTAATTTAGCATTTAATTTAGTGTATTCTTGTGGTATGTATGTTTGTGTGAGAAAACTTTACATGAGGTTTGTTAGAAGTGTGTTGTTTTCTCATTGTATACAAACAGATACGTAAATACATGGAAAATTGTATGGATAACAGCAAATTTAGTTAAAATTAATTAAAAGGATTTCATATCTTATAGAAAACATGCAATTTTAAAATATCCACATTCAATTAATTTATTGTTTGTATATTGTTTTATACAAAATAATGTAAATGCAAGTGTACACGTACTACAGTGAAAAGCTCTTATCTTTGCATCAACACAATTTATCCTTTTATTATGATCTGAATGAATATAATACGAAATTAAATATGAGATGAGATTAAATATAAGATATAAATTATACTTCTAATTTAATATATTTCTTTAAAATTAATTTCATGTTATTACGTACACGTACGATATTAATTTCAGAAAATGTTACTGTTTTAGGTTTTATCGTTTTAAAATTATAAGCTTTGCATCAAGGCGATTTTTAAACATTTTGGAACTCACCGTATTTTATTGAATTTTTTTGTTCGAGAACGATTATTTTATTTTAATTTTTTATATTTTTTATTTTTTTGTCTTATCTACAGATCTTTGATGATACGCTCGCTCAATAAGAACAAATTATATCTAATTTTAGAGAAAAAAAATTAGTTCTAATGCTTACTTATACTCAAATCTAAAATTAAAGTACATATAAATTTCAATTTAAAAGCGAAGAATTTTACTAATTTGTGATATCTTTTTATGCATTTTCTTTTTATATAAACTTGAAACATTACGAGATAAAATTTCTAAATAAAAACAAAAATAAGAAAATTATTACCATGCTATAAATTTTCGAGTATTCTAAATATTTTAAAAGATCCAAAACAAAATAAAAGAAAAAAATTATAATTCTTTATTTTTCTGTTCCCTAAAAATTGTTCGTAATGTTCTAAATGTGTGTACATAAATTTTCAACTTCTATACGATTTATATTTCTTACACAATTAATTTAAATTAAATATGTACAATAAATAATCGTTATATGTTATACACCAAAATCTCTTGCTTTTACTCGAAATAATTAAAATAAGTTCATTTGTACTTATTTTGTATGTACGTATACAGAAAATGTTTTATATATTCAGTTCAGTATTTGAAAAATTATGGAGAGAATTTTATATAACAATACAATGAATGCAATTTGAAATTGTATACAACAAATCCTTCTTTATATAAAATTTACAATCCTTTTAATACCATCTAATTTCATTTTATTTATTGTGATAAAATATGAGAATTTTGCATAAAATGAATTTTAACATATAAAATCATAACGCTGTCCAACACGAATGCACGTGCATCCAATTACGTAATATTCACAACATGTATGTATGTACATTTGCTCAGAATTTGTATATGAGATTTTAATTTTGACAAAAATGATTACAAAGAATTATAATAGAATTAATAGAAATATATAGAAATAATCCTAATCACAAATTCGTATTATTAATTTAAAATTATGCAAATGTACATATAATAAATGTGCACTTGTGAGTAGATTATGAATTATTGTGAATATTGTGTAATGCATTTTCGTAATATTAACTTTTAATAGAATTGATAAAATTTAATTATATTTTGTACGAGTAATGCCAATGAGACCACAATATATAGTATTGCATGTTAATTGAATGAAGTCCTCTGTTTGGTTGTGTTATGCTCCTACGCATTAACTACACACAAAAAAGTTCAATATAGATTAGATCTTCGATTATTAATTATTAATTGAATTTAACATCATCAGCATTTATTTTAATTTTTAATCATAAAGTTTATAATTAAATGCGAATGTACAACTTTTTCATTAAATTGAACTTTTTAATTTTTTAGAGTACTTCACAAAATGTAATAATGCTAGCACTGCACTTCATGGAATATTTTTTTTACCTTTTGCTAAATTCAATACTAAACAGTTTAAAATCTTTCATTTTCTCTATCATTTTTCTATTCTTAATTATACAGATATTTTATCTGAGATTTTTTCCCATCATCTTGTTCCTGTTTTGTAAATCAGTGGGACAGCCCGATTTGAACTTTTTAGCTTAGTCGCGTCGGTAAATTTTTCTATTAATTTACATCAGTCTTTAATTAGCGGTCATTTAACCAGCGGGGTTGGATTTTGGTATTTTTTTTACCTTTTAGTACATACGGTGTCATTTGTTTTTACCATGTAATTTTTATAAGATATTAATTAAAATGATAATCAATTTTTTCCCTTTGTACAACCTACGACTTAATAAAGATTTCAGTCAATAAGTTAAGATCTATATAGACATGTATTAGTATAAATACAAATAAAATTTTCCAAAGGTCGACATAAGATAACATTTCCCTTCAACAAAAAATAAGAAAATATTTTAATTTCTTTTTTTTTTAATTCACGAAAAAGGTTTTCTAATAAAATTCAAATTTTCAATAAATTATTGATTGAATTTTTTTTAGTACAAATTTGAAAACATTTTTTTGTTTGCATTTTAACTAATAACTTTTCCAATTTCGAATATCAAATATTTGAAGTAACAAAAAAAAAATATCTAGTAGAGATAAAAATCTTAAGGAATAAATAAGAAAATGGATGAATTTTTTGGTTATCTTATTTTATCAGAAAAAATTCTGGAATTTTTTTCCTCGTTTTTATTAATTTATTCAAAAAAAAAAAAAAAAAGTAATAATGGAATAAAATAAAATAAAAAATAAATAAAAATAAAAATAAAAAAAAATAATAATGAAAATAAATAAATAAAGTTAGAATTTTTTTTTAAATTCGACTAATTCACTTTTCATATCCCTTTTTATTTACAATTTGATTTGATTGGATTTTATTGAAATCAAATGCCAGTATATATACGTAAGTACGTATTTTATAATAAATACACACATATTTATTTGAATGTTATTTATGATTTTATACAAATAATATATGGATAGATAAATAGAATCAATTGATGGCAAATCTCTATATTTCACATATAAAATAATTTATTCATATCACATATATAGAATAAATTTATTATCATATTTTATTTTTTATATAGGTATATCCCTAGTTTTTGTCTGTTAGTAAAGATGAAAAATCAACACTAGAACATAGAATCTAAAATTTTATAGAAAAAAAGGAAAAAAACTGTTTTCCCATAATGTTGATCAACATCCTTTGTTCGAGTATGTTTACACTTGGTGATCTCTTGCAATCTCGTGAATTTTCTTCCTTTATACTCATTTTGATTAACATGTTGACTTAAAGTATATTATGTCAACAATATAGAAATAAAAATGAAGTCAAATTGATCCATTTATTTTTAAAGCAATATACATGTACGCTCATATGTGCATATGTATGTAAGCCACAAATTTTTACTCATTGCAAGGACGTAAACTTTGATATTTTCAAGAATATAGAATGTAAAATTACAGTTTTATTTTTTATTTTTAAAAGAATTCAATGTGAAATGCAAGAAAAAACTACATTTATCTCTGAAATAGTAAAACTGACATAAAACATTCAAAATAAATGGTTAAATTATTGTGCAAATGAAAATCAAAAAATCAAACACATTAAAAGCTAAAAAATACGTCGATATTTTCCTCAATTTAATAAAGATTTTCCCGAAGGTTTTTTTTTTTATTTTTGATTTTTGTACACAAAAAAAATATCATAAAATCGATATATTTCTTACCTACATATAAAAGGATACTTGTATATATATTTCTACTGCCACCAACCCATACATACGTATTTATTTTGTTTCTTTCCATTCTTTATGAATTATTAAAGAGAATTTATGTATGTATCTTTGTAACATAAATAAGTTACTTTTCAATTCCAAAAGGAAAAAAAGAAAAATTAAAATAAAAAAATATATCCAGGAAGGAAAGAATTGAGACTATGGGAAAAATATACATACATAATAATAATGGAACCCATCAGCCTTTTTTGTATATTATCTTATCATCCACCATAAACGTTGATAAAGTTGTACTCAAACTACATTATCATACGGTTTTATACGTGTACAACATGAGTTTACATCATCATCATAAAAACATATAGACAGCATTCACATTCTTCATGACCATACCATTCCTCCAAAACTCCTCTTGCTCACCGTCGTGTTTGTTATGAGAATACTTTTTGATTTATCAGCAGCAATGTATCCAGAAAAAGGTGAATTTTTATATATATATATATTTTTTTTTTTGATATTTTACTTCCTGTTTTATTTCTTTTTTCTTGGAAAAAAGAAAATTTAAATAGGTATATTATAGAATTATATCTTATCGGTTGCTCGTTCTTTTCATATTTATTTCCCATATTTTTATTTTTCAGTTTTTAATGTATGCATCTGGAGTACATTAAAAAAATACATAAATAAAGAAAAAAAATTATGTAAAAACCTTATAATTTATTGACAAAATGATGGTTCGGATCTCAGTTATATTTTTTCTTCATTTTCTTGTTTTTTTTGTGCGTTTAAAAATAAATTATTTAATTCCTTGTTTCCCCTTGTCATATTTTTTGTGTTTACGTACATAAATCTATGAATCTTTGGCTTTACGTTACGTCAATTTTTAATGCAAAATTTTTCATTATCGTGTCATGTATTTTAAATTTTATGAGCAAAAAACAAAAAAAAATTAAAAATGGTAATGAAACAGCCAGCACTTACCTGGTATGTGCTTTAATAATATTGCACTTTTTCATGTTTTCCAGTTTTTTATACTTAATATTTCAATCAGGGTGGTTCATCTTTAATAATGTTTATTATGTAAACAAAATGAATATCACATTGTGACATCATTTAACGATACAAAAAATTTAAAATTCAAATTTTCCTTATTTCCATTTTATGTTATTATTAAACAAAAAAGGGAACAAAAGCCACACAATTTCATAATTCAAAATAAAAAAAAAAAAAAAAAACAATCTATAATAAGGAAATTTTGAATTCCTGTGAACGATTCGCTTGCTGGATTTTTTACGATTGTGCAAAAACGAATAGAACCACATTGTATGTGATTGTGACATAACAGTTTCTTTTATTTTTATTTTCCCTTAATTTCATTTGGGTTACATAATCTTCTCAAAATTTGATCCTAATACTCTAATTTGTACATTACATAAAATTTTGTAAATATCTTTATATTTTTTGTATTTATTATTCTTCATTTAATTGAAAAGGTATGTTAAGGTTTTCCATTAAAATTTTACCGAAAATCGGATTAAAATGAAATATAAAAAAGGTAACATACATTTTTATACAATAAAGCATAAAATAAAGCCATTGTCCTTCTATAGGCATACATGTACATATTTATTTCGATAAATATATATTAGCTTACCTTCAACTTATACATATATGTACCTATATCATTTTAGAAAAGGATGCTATATTTTATTTTGACCAAAAATTACTTATTTAACAAGAAAAAATCTATAAACGTACATTCAAAATACAATGATGTCTAAAAAAAATAAATAAACTATCTCAGCCACAACATCATCATAAATTTCATTTACTGAATAGCGTATATCGAAATTTTATCTAATACTTGGTCTAACGCATTTTAATGTTCTAGAAAAACATTTAATTATTCATAGGTGACCAAAATTCTTCAGAATTATCAAAATGATAATTTTAAAAATTTAATAATGAAATTTAAGTGTAATTTTTAATGGGCCACGACTGTTTGGTTATTTATATTTCAGAAATTATAATATTATAATATAATTCATATGCATATAAAAATTTTATGGTTGACAAATTATGAAAATTAAATTTTCAATATTACAAACTGTGAGTTACCAGAATATCTCATGAATTGTTTCGTCTTTACAAACATGTATGTACAAACCGTATCGATGTATGTATGTAGGTGTCATCTGATAAGGGAAAAACAAGTTCAGTTGTTTTCTTTTTCTGTTTTTATTTATTTCTGTTACGTAGCTTTGATTGTTTTATTTCTTTTTTTTTTTTTTGTTTTTCATAATTTTATTACGCAAATAATATTTAATTTTTTTTTTTTCTTTCACAAGTTCATGGCATTTTAATAAATATTGTAGTATAACGTGTAAAACAAAATAATTAATTTTTTATTAAAAAGTTTGTTAGAATTTACCAAAAAGTTTTTCAGGATCATATTCAAATTTGTAAAAATGCAAATAACCTTTATAATATTAATTCTGCATTAAGCAAGTCACATGCAAAGCCCACCTCAGATATTACTTTATTCAAGATGAAACTGTAGGTTATACGAATAATATTTTAATTATACTTTATTTTTTAAATATTTTCACGGTAGGCCTTTGTGGGAGCATATGTGCCTTTTTCTTCCCTCATAGTTTTTAATATAAGCATTTCACGAACAGTATTACCACAATTCTTAAAGTTTTTATACAATATGAGATGAATTTTCTAAGTATCAATAAACAATGATGTAAAATGGTACCATTTTTCATAGTTTTCACAACGCCTGTACTGAAAATATTTGAAAAATGAAGTATAGAAAGTTTGCTATAATTTGTATGTTTGCCTTACGTGAAATTTTTGGTTATTATTAGACGTACATATACCATGAAGGATCATGCACATGTTTTTGGAAAAAAAAGAAAAATGTTTTGAGTTGGTGGTTTATCGTCTTTTATTTTCCGATGAAGATTAAATTTGTAATAATACAAAAATGTGTGGAGTGGCTTATTCAATGGTAAAAATCATGAAAAATTACCATGAATTTTCTTGTTTTCACTTTTGCTTTTCATTGTTTTGATTTAATCTTTTAATATATACAAGCATTGTGTATAGCTCACGAGTTGTCGTGTCGTATTAACGTGTATATGATCCCATCATAAAAACAAAAAGCCAAAAAATCAATTTCGTATGAAAATCATTTATCATAAAATCAAAAAGTGTATAAATATTTCATAATAATAAATTATTTATTACTTACTATTACTTTATTAACTGAAAATCATCTTCATCGTTTTGTTATTATCGCTATCATCAATATTATTATTGTCGTCATTATTACCACAGTGAACGTACACAATAAACATTCTCATATTATGTAAATACGTTTAAAAACATCTTTGCATTAATAAACAAAACAAAATAAGAGAATAACAAAAAATTTTCATTTCATTGAATTTATACTGTGTTCAAAAAGTCGTTGCAACGGAAGACACAGAAAACATATTTTGAGAGTAATTAGTATACACACATACATTACATGTTTAGAAACTTTCAGTTGTTTTTAGATCCACGATATCTTTCAGATGAAATGGATTTTAAAAACAATTTGAGTTTTGCAAATAATACGCTTTCTTTACTTTTACCAAACTTTTACTATGAAACGCCCTGAGACTGAGGGAACCACAAATAATAAACCCAAAAATAAAAAAAATAAAAAACAAAAACAATCATCATCATTTTATAGTTCTCTTTTGCATTCTTAAAACAAAGTGATTTTCCTTTTCTTTACATCAAATCAAATTTAAGTTCAAAAATGTGTCCCAAATGCCACATAAGACAATTCTAACAAAAAATATGGTATAAATTAATTGCTTAACAACCAATAACATTTCTATCTAATTTTAGTCAACAAATTTTTGTAAAGACGACATTACATTGTGAAAATAATAATGATGACTGTCTGGGTTTACAACCACAACATTTACAAAATAAAATAATAAAAATCTCAAAAATTTATTTTATAATTTTCCATAAGATTTGGGAACAGTTAACATTTTAGAAAATCAAATGTGTACATATGTAGACAATCATATAATATGGCAATACATAAATATGGAAAAATATTCCATGTGTATGCTTATGGCTAAAATATAAAGTTTCATACATTAAACTCAATTCGTATATAAATGATTTTTATTTTCAAAGAAATTAAAAAAAATAATATAAATGTTAAGGACATTTTTGTATTATAAAACTTGCGGAAAACCATAATGTTTTATTTTATAAATGTGCCATTTCCATAATGATATTTGGGTATCACAAGTGTGTACGTATACATAATATAGTATGTTACCGGATATTGCCTCATAAAAATAAACGGAAAAACTTTTTCAAAAAGAACTAGTGTACACATACATATGCACATATGTCAAAATGACAAGGATTATAAATTCTCCTTAATACAAAACATATATTTACGTATACTCGTATATACATGACATTCAATTTTACGTACATATGTATGTACATATTTACACAGTTTATATAATATAGAAATGGTCAAAAACAAAAAACTTTTTCTCGTTTTTTTTCCAACTAATTTTAGTTGAAATACAAAAAATTCCTTTTCTTTCTTTGCAGTAGCTAAGTTATTTAAAAAACCGGCCGGTAATTACTAGTATTATTTCTTACGGCATTACAAACATAAATTTTCTACACATAATTACAATCTATATCAAATACATACATAATATATTAAACACAAATACATATATATACGTCAAGTGATACTGGGTTACTGCGGTCTACGTTATGGCAATATAGCGTGATTATTGTACATTCATTTTTTTCCATTAAAATGCATAAATTTTTGTTAAATTAAACATGTTGGTTTTTCTCTTTGTCTTTTTGTCATACTTAAGGATCGTACTCAGACACATTAATGCAGTCTCAACTATACGATGATGATATGTATGTGACATGAAAATCATACCAACAAAAAGTAGAATAAAATATTGACTTGAAGTAAAAAGTTATAGCCACCGCTTAATGAATACGGCCCTGAATATGATCATTATTATGTATGTACGTGTTTTTAACATACTCTAATGTTATCGTACATAGACATATTTTATCGATTGTATTTGCTTTAAGTATTCAAAGGAAATTATTTTAACTTTTCGTTTATTACTTTGTTTTTTCCTTTTTTTAAATACTGTACTTATTTAAATACATAAATATAACAATACAATATTTCAGTTATTATCATTATCGTGTTGCTAACATGAAAAATAGTAGATATCCATGTAAATTGAATTGAAGAATTTTTATTTTATTTACTGAGGGAATTTTCTTTTATCCATTAATAATTTTTTTTTTACTTTTTTTTGCTTTTCTCTGTATACTTTTTCTAATATTTGTAGGGAAAATGCTTGACCTAAGCAAATACACAATGTTTTAACCCATGAATTTTAATAGTTTTGTAATAGTGTAAAAAAACAGAGAAAAATCCATAAAAATAAAATACGAAAGCTCTGGTATTTGATTTGCTTTACTACAAATACAGTTATAGTAAATGAATACTTAACAAGTACTATTGTTATGCAATAGACTCATAGAATCTTTTTGAAATTGAATGCAATAGAAACAGTGGAAAGTAGAAAAGTTTTGAATTTTTCTTTTCTGATAGTAAAAGAATTTTTATAATTTTTTTTTTTTTTTTAATTTTCATTTGAAATATATTTCTTGTAATAAATTTAGAACTTTTCCACTTCTGCAAATGTACATTTTCATACCCTCCAATGTCTCGTTTTTCCTTTTCTATTACAAATCCTACCGGATACAAGAGAATGATATACCTTGAGTTTCGAAACATCAAAAGATTCTAATAATACGGTACTAATACTTTTTTGATATAAATCAAGACACAATCTATTCATCTACTTGTTTCAATCTTGGGCGTTTTATACCTCATTTTTAAAGCAAAATCATTTGTTTTTTGAATGCATGGTTTTCCTCATTCTTTTTCGCTCAATTTGAACAAATTCATGTTTTGCTGTCATTTTCTGTTTGCCAGTTTTTTATATTTTGTTTATTAAATTAATACGATCTTAATACATTCCGAAATTCAAGAATAATATTTTTTTCTTTTAAAGGTCAAAACAAGGATAAACGCGCAATTATTAAAAAAAAAATACTGAAATGTATTTACAAAGTACCTACATCTTATGTTAATTCAATATTTTCTCCCTAGAATTTTATTTATAAAGAAATAAAATATGTAACCACTGTGCGAGTAAAAAGTTTTTTGAATTACTTCATTAGCTTAATTCTACGTTTACTTAAAAAAAAAAAAAAAAAAATTGAGTCAAATCAAAAACATCTAAAAAAACACATCAAAAACAACAGTACAAAGGAAAAAAAAATTAAATAAAATGTTTCTATTTTACCTTAAAAAAAAAAAATATGTAAATTGCCCCGAGTCATTTAAATCATCAAAATTTCAACAAAAAAAAAAAAAAAAAAAAAAAAACAAATTTCTACTTATTTCTGTTTTTGAATTTCATGTACTGGTGTATGTTACATTCCATTTATGATTACATAAACATTCCCATACACATACATCTGTGATGAATTTACATTTCATTCCGTTTTTACATTAGATATTTACTCAACAAACAAAAATATGTTAAAAACAGAACATCTATCAGATTTTAAAAAATTTTACTTCATGTACACGTCATACATTAAAACATGCAAAAATTGAAGTACAGATGACTTTCATATAACGTGGTACATTTATAACGCGAAATTCGTGTTTTTTTTAATCCCACCGTAGTTCAGTTTGGTTCAATTCCTCCATGCATTGATGTATGGGCTATGGCAGAATGGTTCTACTGACAATTGAATAACACACTTTGTTAGTAGGACTCCATTATGGTCTTTTACTTCATGTTTTCTTACTCCTGTCTTTCTATATCATCTTTTTGCTTCATTTTTCACCCAAAAATCTTAAACAATATCATTGAACCAATTATTTGTGATAGCTCCATCAGAATATGTATACGAGTATGTAGCTGTTCAACGCAAAATATATTTTTGTGTAGTACGAGGCCTACCTGTATACTGCGGTTTTTTATTCCAATACAAGGTACACATACATATGTACATACGTACATAAATGTCACTGTAAAGTACAACGAACATGAAATATTTTTTATAAAAATTTTTTACCATATATTTCTTGTTTTATTTTATTAATTTTTTTTTTGGTAGGTAGACATTTTGTTTAAAAATTTTGTACATTTTTCTTTTTTTTTTTTTTTTTTTTAAATGAGAGTGAAAACATACGACAAAAATTATATTTATGTCATTTTTAAGGAGTGTTTCCCTAAACGTAGACACGCAGATACATATGTATGTATGTATATGAAGGGACATACGATATAAAAAGTACATAGATCATGTGTGTAGAATACATAATTTATAATGATAAGCATGTAAACGACTTGAAATATGAGTCTAATTAATGTTAAAAGCAAAGCATATATGATATAATATCCTGTACTGTATTGTATTGTACAGTACACAAACACGCACGCACTTATTTTATCCTATTAAAGAAAAAATTAAATTACGTATGTAACTACACGTATGTACATCATATGTTTAAAAAAAAGTTTCAAATTTATTTGTATGTTCATTTGAATGTATGCAAAATTAATCACACGTGTCAACAATTAAAAATTTTTCATATTTTCCGTGAAAATGTTTGTTATCTCAATGTACATATCTATGTACATTATTTAAGAAAAAGTAGTGCTTTGTTTTTATTTGTGGGGGCAAGGGTAGTTAGATATTTATTAATTAATTAAATACCTAAAATATGAAATAATAATTTAACCTTAAACATTTAATAACAAAGTATGTATTAAATAAAATATTCATTAAGCGAGACTAAGGAACAGTCGAAAGTTTAATTTTCATTCTTTTTAAACATTATAAAAAAATATATAAAAAGGCAAAAAATTTTCCAGTCAAGTTTCTAAACATTTACATACATCGAGTTTGTCGAATTATCGTCCTGAAAGCTCAGCTTTTGGTTTTGCATTCTTTTATACTTCCCATCCTCATATATAGTCTTGTATCTATGATTATTGGTCACTTTGAGACCGGTGTGCTTCCGATTGCTACCTAGAACATTTGCCTTATCTACAAACAAAAGATTCTGCTTTGTTACCAATTGCAACGTTTCATAAAAAAAGAAACAAATCTTGTAAAAATGTTACTCATCGTAAAAAAAAAAAATAAATAAATACATAAATATGATACATACTACGTTGAAGTGATACTAGAAAAATTTTATTTCTTCACAAAAATATTCATAAAACTGTTATTATAGAAAAAATTTTCCAATCTGTTATATTATGCACTTCAAAAATGTTTTTTAAAAAAAAAGTATTGTAATAAAAACCTTGTTTGTTATACAGATTTTTATGTGATTTGTATCTACATAACACATCAGATAAAAATTAATTTTTCATTTTCCTTTCTGAGTAGGTATCATATTGAAAATGTACTCAACCCTAATGTCATCCCTGTTAGACAAAAAACAAATAAACGGAAAACAAAATTCAAAAAATTTTTATTACGCTTTTCACATCACAAAACCAAATAAAAAAAATATATAATGTGCAATATATATCTGTATGTACATGAATAGTAGTAGCACTTAATGCTACTCTTTTTTATTATTACATCAAAAATTTTGCAACATTGCATACAACATTGTATCTCTGTGTGCACAAATACTTGTGTATATGGTATGATTTTGTACATTTTATTATACACAAAATTTTTAACGACTTTAGCCATCAAAATAACATTTAATTTTCATGTTACACATTATATTTTCTAATATTAATGGATTTTCCATTTTGTTACAAAATTATTTTACTATACACCAAATATAGATGACACTCGTATAAAGCAGAAGTTACTTTTCGAAAAAATTCTATTTTACATTATAATTTTATTTTTTAGCATAGTCATGTGTATTTTTGAGAAGCATAAAAATTTTTCGTCATTACCATATTATCAATCATGTCGTTCACTTTTGATTGTTGTTATTTTCGATTTCCAACTCAACTGGCAAACAAAAAACAAAAGTAAAAGACGAATTTATTCGTATTCAACTTTAACATTATTTGTAATTTTTAATAGTATCGAGTTATACAATGATGTCTTGCATTCTCTTTTGAGCAATTTTGTAAGATTTATAATTTTTGTGTTTTTTATAAGAATTTTCTTGTAAAAAAATTGCATTTCTTTGAGTGAACAAATTTTTAAAAAAGAGATTTTTTCTTTTGAATGAAATAAAAATGATTTTTTTTTTTTAAATGAAAAAAAAATTCAACTTTTTTTTTTAGATAAAAAATCTAAGAAAAACCATCATCACGTAATCAACATCTAAAATTTATTTTTTATTCATAAAATATTAGGAGTACAGTTCATGTAAATAAAATGTGTACAATGTACAGAATAAAAAAAATTAAAAAAAAAAAAAAACAAAATGTATTCGAAACCATTTTTCTTTATTTACTTTGAACATTTTTCTGTTCTCTGTCTGTTTGTTTTTTTAATTCATGTATTTTCAGTGTAACATATCATATCATTATACACAATCATCATTTGAGTTCTGAGTTATTATACATATGAATGTAATATGTGTAAGCTTGTATATGGTTAACACTCGTATAACCTGATGATTTTACAAAATGATTTCGTTAAATTTCATATAACTTTATTGTCATAAATGTAAAGTTTTTGAGAAATGTAATCTCCTTCTTCTACGAATGTTGCTTGTATTTTGAATGTTTTATATTTCACATGTATGTACGTAGGTAGTAATTTTCATTTTCGACATTTTTCTTAGATTAATGTACTGTTCACTTTTCTTCAATATTTTGGAGTTTTTTTTCAACTTTCTGTTCTTTCTAAAAAAAAAAATACATTTGAATTATACATCGTAGTATTTAAACTGGATTCCAACATACACTACATGCATCATTCAAAGTATATTAAAAAAAAAAGAAATACCACAAAGTTTTCTCGTGGGTACGATTTTTCCTTTTTTTTTTTTTTTTGTTTTTCATATATCGTAGTTAAAGCAAACATGTAGTCATAAAAGCCGAAGAATATATTCGAGTCTGAGATTCGTTTATAGAGTGTTTTTGATGTGTACGTTTAAAATACATATCACACATACAAATCATATCACATCACATAAAGATAAAAAATTTGCTCGTTTTATACATACGTAACGTTACATTAGAAAACAAAAAAAAAAAAAAAATTATTTTCCGTTGAATTTTCTATACTTTGTTTTTCCCCACCCCTTAATCCTCTTTTCGTTTCATAACAGATATGAATTTCTGTATTGTTCATTAAAGCATTCATTTTACGTATATACACGTATGTAGCTACATACGTACGTTAACGTTATTCTTTAAACAATGTAAATTTACAAATGAAATACATATGTCAAGGAGCGACAGATATGAAAGTTTCCTTTTCATATATATATATACGTGTACGTATTATCACTAACAGATTTATTATCTAGACATAAAGATTACTTAAAGTGGATATCATAAAAGGAAAAGATATTACTATTAGGTACATGTACAAGTAAAAATAATCTTAAATGTAACGTACTTATACAATTCTAATATCTTAAAAGAATATCTTGAATTTTTATTTCATACAAACTTCAACGTATGTACTTACAATTACTCTGTATCCATATCATAATCGTTACTTACATTTTGATGCCACTTATCATAACGATTTTTCCTTTTTCCTTGTATTACAATAAAATTTATTTGGATTTTATTTGAAAATTTTTTCCTGAAAAATTCAATATCTCGACAATCTACACAAATATATCGCTCTTATATCCTTAGAAGATAAAATATATATTTTATTTATTCATTTTGATTAGCTCTAGATTCAGTCATTTATGATTTATATTTAGAGTTTTACGTTTTATTAATTTTTAATTTTTAATTTTTTTTTCGAAATATCAAGTGATTTTCAATAAAAATTTCAATTTAATTGTGATTCATGCTTCTATTTCTTATTTGTTTTTTAAGATTGTAATGTATGTTTTACACTCTCAAGACTTAAATTAAAAATTTAACTAACTAATACAGTCCTTAATTTATACCGTATTTATTATCTAAAAATAATTGCATTTCAACAGTCACAATAAAATCACATAGCATTTAAAAATTTATGAAAAATTTACGATAAACATTTATTACAACCATTTTAAAACAATGATTTAATTACCTATGTACATGGAAATTAAATTGATGGCCAAATATTCAAATTATATTGGTGGTATGGTTATCTAATCAATGCACAATGAAAGAGTAATAAAAAAACAATACATCATAAATTTTTTATTGTTCTATTAAAAATTTCTCATTTTATTATTTTAAATTCTTAAATTAATTTATTTATTCATTTGTTGTCATGACTAACAGTATATTCAATATACATACAAGTGTTTTCACTGTACACATTTATAGTATTTTATGCAATGTTGATGAATGTCTCCAAACTCCAACCAATAATATTCCTAAAAATGCTATGTCTAAAATTGTTTTTGATAAAGGGAATATATGAAATCTCGATCTGGAAAATAATTGACGTACAGATATTTTGATAACTACACACAAGTATTTATATGCCCTGTGTCATAAAAATGTCCCAATCTAGCCAAATATCCAATGTCGTTATTTTAAACATTTTAAAGGCTTTTGCTATCAAAGCTCTCTTAAACTTGTCATTCAAATATTTGAAATTCTAAAGCAATGATGGATCAGTATTTTGTACAGGACAGAGTGAGAAATAGATTTATAATAGTAATTTCTGCTGACATGTTCAGTTAAGTGTATAAAATGGTCTACAATCTAGAATAATATTGGAAATTTAATTAGATTGAAACATTTTCATGATCTGAGGTAGACAATTCTCTATACAATAGAAAATATACAATTACCGTGCATTTTGATTAATTCCCTTTAAAAGGACACAATCATAACTGCTTAAATTTATTTCATATGATGAGATTAAATTTCTGGAAAAAAATAAAAATGTGTAATTAAATCCAATTCAAAACTTCTCAATATCAAGACTCAAGCAAAATATAAAAAAAAACACAACACAAAGCTAAAATGAACATTAATAAAAAGACGAAATATGACAACACTAAAAGCTTTATTTTTACATTCAAAAAATCATGTTGTAGAATTGAATAACAGATAAAATAAAATATTTTTATTTTTTTAGTAATTAAATTGTTTTGCGTGTATGCTGTATACCATTCTCTTTATTGTACTATGGTTATTATGAAAATTTAGAAAAATCAATCCTTTTAATTTATAACGTCCACAGCAGTTTTTGACACAGATAGTAACAGACAATCATATGGACCCAATGCTAAATTTTTTGTAGTTACTTGTTGGCTAAATTTTTATAACATGTAACAAATTAAAACAACAAAAATAAACAAAAAATTAAGCAATTTAAGCATACAAGCACATAAAAAGCAAAAGAAAAAAAATTGAAAAAAATGTTTACCCTTCTACGTATGAGGAATTTGTTCCAGCCGCTACAACATAAAGTACATCATCCAAAATAAGCCAAATTTCTTTCAAATTCACGACCTCATTACTATCACCAAGATTTATAATTCCAACAAAGATATCATGATCGTTTAGAGACCTGTAATAATTTAAACATACTCCATACGTTTCATCTATGTATTCATCATATCATGAAATAGAATTCATCATATTTCCAATATGATGGTAAATTGATTGATTTACCTTTTAAAAGCAAGAACTCTTCGATTAATTGCAATTGGACGATATGAACCTTTTTGCATTGTTGGATGATGACGTAAATATGCCATACGTTGATATAATTTATAATGACTTCGTTTCATTTGTTTTTGCCGTTCTAAATTCACTTCTAAATAATTTGAATTAACTGGTAACCATGTAGCTGGTGCATCTGAAAATCCAGCATTTACACTACTATCCCATTGAAATGGTGTTCTTTCTGGATCTCTTGAGAATTGTTTATAATTTTCTGGATTTGTATTACGTGCAGCTGGATCTTTAGTTTGTTCCCATGTGATATCATTATTATCAGTCATACCGATTTCTTCACCCTAGATAGCAAAATAAGAACAAATTTAAATTTCCCTTTAAACAATTTATTTTTATCGATTACATTGTATGTTATTGCAACTCCAGGCAATGTCAATAGTAGCATATTCATTGCATCGACTCTTTCTTTACCAAATCTAGATGCAACTCTTGGTTGATCATGATTACCCAATACCCAATTTGGTGTTGCTTTTAATGGTGCATATGCTTTCCATTTTTGTATACTAAATACAAAATCACGTGCATCCGAATTCTTATCAAGATCAGTTATTAATAAGAAATTAAATGGTATATGTGAACCTTTACGACCATCAGCACTTTCATAATAATCCATTGTAGCTGTAATGTTTGCATAAGCTTCAGTTAAAATTACTCTTGTATCACCACCACATTCATTCTTATATTCATCAAGTAATTCACGCCATTTATAAAGTAAATCATAAGATTCTGGCTAAAAACCATACAATAAAAAAATTATTTACTTTTCTCAAACCATAGCCACCTCAAAGTTTCAATGTTAATGAAATCATTTCCGTACATACCAAATCTTTTGTATAAAAATGATATGTATAAGCATAAGAATTTGGATCTCTATCTAAGCCAGTTAATGGTTCATCACGTAAATCTTCAATTTCATAAATATGATTAACTGCATCAATTCGAAAACCATCAACACCTTTATCTAACCAAAATTTTAATACATCTTCCATTTGTTTTATAACGTTCGGATTACGATAATTTAAATCTGGTTGTGCTGATGAAAATTGATGTAAATAAAATTGTTTACGTTGTTCATTCCATGTCCATGCTGGTCCATAAAAAACAGATTGCTAAAATAATTTTAAAAAATTCATGTAGAGAGAGAATCTCAAGAAAAAATGGAGTAGAGAAATGTAGGTCATCAAAAACAAACCAAGTTGGAGGCGAAAAAAGAGACAAGATTATAATAAAAAGGATATAGTGCAATTTACCCAATTATTTGGTGGTCGTAGATTTCCATCCTCATCTGGAACACCATCATGCCATATATAAAAATCATCGTAACCATCTTCACGTTTTACGGATTTTATAAACCATTCACATTGATCTGATGTATGATTTGGTACAAAATCCAAAATGATTTTAATACCTATAAACACGGATAAATATTTTGGCAAAATTATGAAAAAAAAAATTTTTTTTAATGCCATAAAAATAAAATAATTTTCCCATAATACCTAATTTCTTTGCTTCTGTTAGTAAATCCTCAAAATCTTCCATAGTGCCATATTCATTATGTATTTGTGTAAAATTTGATATATCATAACCGAAATCAACCATTGGTGATTGAAATATTGGGCTTAACCATGTTGCTTGTATACCAGAATCTTTAAGATGTTGTAATTTTGTTATAATCCCTGTTGCAATATAAAGATCAAAAAAAAAAATACCACACAAAAGCTTTTAAGTACATTTAATCGTTTTACTTTATAGTTTTCTTTTTAACTATTACAAAGAACATGTGGACTTATAACATGTGTGTAACATATAAACAGCAGAACGAAT
The DNA here is from genome assembly GCA_963971155.1 of Anthrax anthrax. Classification (NCBI taxonomy): domain Eukaryota; kingdom Metazoa; phylum Arthropoda; class Insecta; order Diptera; family Bombyliidae; genus Anthrax; species Anthrax anthrax. The sequence continues at coordinate 30,440,363 of OZ020119.1, forward strand.
GAAATAAATGAAAAATAAAAAAATGTACATATAAATGGAAAACAATAATGAAATAAAGTTGACCACGGCATGTACATATGTATGTATGTAAGTAACACGTCAAAAGAAAACGTGTCTCAAATAAAAAAATATATTAAGAGCCGTATTCACTTTAACAAAAATTCGTTTTCATCTTAACTTCATATCTGTATAAAATTTCATACAAAGACTTATCAAACGATTCAGCTTTGCAATTTGAATGAATTTATAATCTTTGAACATATCTGATATTAATAAATTTTGATATCAGATTCTATGTCATAGATATTGACAAGTTTCCGATTTTATTGGTGAACCGGCTCTTAACTTAAAAATAATAATAATAATGCAATAATAAAAAGAAAAATATTTAATATTTACCCCTTATATCACCCACACCATCACCATCGCTATCTTTAAATGACCTTGGATAAATTTGATAAAATATTGATGTTTCCCACCAATCTAATTCCCTTTGTGAATTTAATGTTATACAAAAACAATAATAAAAGTTCATAAAGATGACTAAAAATCGCACTAAAACTTTTTTTTGAAACATAATGGCTTCGTGCTCTGCGTACGTGTTAAAGTTGAAAAAAAAAAAAAAACTTTTTTGTGTTTATCTTCTGTTATTTTTTTTTTTTTTTTTTTTGTAATTTTCTATTCTTTATTTTTTTTTATTTTTTTACTTTACTTCTTTTGTATGTTTCTTAATATACGGATTTAATACTTTAAAACTTTTTTAAACCAAAAGTACTTAGTTAGCTGTTTGAATTTACTTGTTTATGTGTAAATGCATTTAATAAATTCTAATAACAAGAAAGGAAAAATGATGAAAAATGTCCTTTTGTTAAAGAACTTTTTTCTAGGTTTTATTTTTTACACTCTATGTGACCACGAATTACTTTGTGTGAGCATATGAGTACTTTCTGTATAACAAACAACACCAACAAACAAACAAAAAAAAATATATTAAAAAACCGATAATAAATTTTATAAGATGTGTATTATATCAAAACAGATATATCTTCCCTATATACAATCCACCTCTGATTAGATAGATAGATCCGTTTTCGTATATACGTTTGTATACATCGAGCGATAGAGAAATTTATTATGTAGAATAAATAAATTTGACCAGATGCTTTTATGCTGGAAAATTTTTTTTTTATAGTAACAATATGTCAGCAAATATTATGGTTCAGTGCCTTTAAAAAAAAAATAATAACAAAATAGTAATTAATTTTTTTTTTGGTGTATTATAGAATTTTCACATTCTAATTTTTGTATGCAAATACATATAATAATTAAAATATGCTTGTATATACGTTATGAACATGTGTCTGAATTTTCTAAATATGTTGTCTTTTCTATAATGTGACATAATTGTATGTTATTCCCATGTAATTAATTGTAATTATTGTTTAATCAATTGAAATATTGTGAATTAGTTATCATTTGTATAAAACATTGTACGTACAGATAATCATCGATTTAACACGATTTCGTTCTAACACAGTAAGAAATTTGTATAAAATTCCATATAACGGGGCTAACTACAATATATGTAGTTCATTCTAGCAAGGTTATGAACTATATGCATTCATCGAAGGTTACTTGTATGAATTTAAAAAAAAAATATCTGGCCTTCCTTTTTTAGTATTTTTTTACTTCATACAACACTAACTGTCCTCTCGTGAAAATTCATCTTATCGCCAAATATTTAATCTCATATTGTATAAAAACTTTGAAGATTGTGATAAAATTATGTACTCCATAATTAGTGGACAGAGTATATAGATTTGCTAAAATTTCTAATCTGTCATATTGTAGCAAGGTTACCTGTACACGTTTAGTCGAATGGACATTTAAAATACAAATAGCAAAAAACAAAAAAATGTGGGAAATATAAAAAAGCAAAAATCAACAAATTAAATAAATAAATTTACAAAATAAATAGAAAATAATAATGCAAATTAAATAAATAAATAAAAAAAAAAAAAAATTTTTTTTGTATCATCGTGAGAATTCTATCAGTTGTACATTGAAGTTCAATTAATTTATTGTACATGGGTAGGACACTATATTACATTTTGCTATTACTGAGCTATTAAACTTTTTCGTGTGCTTTAAAATGGAAATTAATTAATTGAAAATTAAATATTGAATAAGGTATTAAAAAGGATAAAAAGTATTTAAGTACTTATTAAACACCTATCATTCGCAATGTATATATAGTACATACGTGTAGATTGAAAATTACTCAAATTATTTAGATTGACTGCAAATTAAAAAATTTTACAAAAAACACATTGTCATTTTTATCTTTTTAATTTACTTTAATTGACTGTTTGTTTGTGTTTAAATGAAATTTCATGAAATTTATACAAATTAAAAGAAAAAAAAACAGATTAAATAAAAAATTGAAAATTATTGAAAAATGCTTTCATTTTTACTATACAGGATATTCCATGAGTAACTGCTATAACTGTTGGTAGAAATATAAAATTGTATACAGTCTTTTTAGTCAGTTGTACAAATTATAAAAGTTTCTTAAATGATTAATATATTTGCACTTTTTCAGTCAATCTTTGGCCATTTTCAAAAATTCCAAATCATTCTGAAAGTTTTTCTCATATTTTCTATGCAAGACAGTGGCAATAACGACAAAAGTACAAAAATATTTATAATCTTCAAATATCATACTATTTAAAATTAGCATATATAACCTTGAAACACCCTGTATTTTTGCATAAGAGTATTTATTTATTTTTTTAAATTATTTATATTCGATTTTATCTGTTTCCGAAATTTAATAAATTAAATTTTGCGACAGTCTAGACTTCATATACTTATTTGAAAATGAAGAGATTGTAGAAAAAATATGTCTTATTCACTAATTTTATAAATTTACAATATTTTATCATTTATTTGTTATATAAAATGAAAACAAGTGAAATTATCAATAAAGTAAAATTATTTCAAATTGATAAAAATGTAAATGATAAAACCATTCTTAAAAATATAAACAGCAGTTTGAATTCATACACATTGAAATTATAAAGAATATGGATGCGAGTAATGTAAAGGAAATGCGTTGGAAAATATTTAAAAAAAAAAATTATTTCTAAAAAATGTCATGTGTTGCATGTTAATATTCATTCATGGTCATGGGCAATTTAATAATGCCGCTTTTTATTCATTTTATTCACAATACAATCAATTATTGTTGCATTAAATCTCAACAAAAAATTTAACTGCATTCAAGGTTGATGTAATTTATTTGCATCATACCAATACTGTGAAATCAAAATAAAACAAAATAAAATACCAACAAATTATTTAATTTGTTTTTACAAAAATGCACAATTTATTCAATTGTCTGAAAAATTTTATGTTCATTCATAAAAACAAAAATGAGTTCACTAATTATTGCGTTTTGCGTTTTCATTTTACAAAAAAAAAAAAAAAAAAAATCACAGAAAAACATTTCATTCATTTCACCTACAAATTGTAACACTTTTTACAAACTTTATCAGAATATGAGACAAAAAATAAAAACTCAATTTGTTTATTTTTCTTTATCTCTTTTTTTTGTTTATTTTTAAAAAAAACAAAAAAAATTCAAAATGATCATATCATGATTTTTTTTTTTTATTATCAACAAAACAAATGAAATTATCACGATTTTTGTTTTGGAAAGCGAAGTAATTACGAATCGTTTTTTTTTTTTTTTTTGTTAAAAGTGAAATTAATGAAAATTATCAGATAATGAAACAAAACAAAAATTTTTTTTTTTCACTCACTTAATTAAACAAAATGATGGCTGCGACAAGAAAACTAATCGACAACGACAAAAAAAGACTATTGCACGAAAATTATTTAAAATTAAATTTTTTCACACTTTCATGTTTTTCATTGTTATTTTTTAATTAATTAACACAAAATCAGATTTATGTACATATATGCACGTTTAAAATCATTTACAATAGATTGTTTTTACATTACTATATATTTTAATTCAAAATCAACAGGCAGTAGCAGTTTAAATTATAAACGATTTATGTATACTGTAAATGATCGTGATTTACCAACAAATTTGTGTTGGATACGATACATTCTGCTACTTGTGCTATTAAATAACGACACAGAATACGTTATACATATAAAAATTTAATGACATAAAACAAGAAGTCAAGTTTGTAATTTGTATAATCTCATCTCATTTTGTTTTCATCATTTTTTGAACATGTTTTCATATAATGAGATGGTTAATCAGAATATACAAATATATGACCAATTTGTGTATTATATAGAAACTTCTATTCATGTCATGTACATACATATATTCATATGAATGCAAAGCCGAACAAAAGTCCACAATTCAAATAATCCAAAATAAACTGGTAGACATTTCGTTTTTTTATACTTTATTCACCGAATCCAATAAATTTTCACTGTATAATGAGGTTTGTACATATCAATGTAGAATTGAGTCACATGTAGATCACGTGATGCGAATTGGTCTCATTAGAAAAAATATCAAGTAAATTCCGTAGCTGTGGTAAAATAGTAAAATTTATTAAGAATTTTTTTATCTAAGAATAAACAATGTCTATATGAGTACTTTGTAGTCTAGTGAACAAAGTATAAATAAATTTAAATGTATCTCATTCTATGCTTTCGTGTATATTGTACGAAAATATACATATAAAGCAAATGAAAATAATGCTGTAGTTTGTTTTTATTTTTTCATTATCTTATCTAAAAAAAAAAAAAAAATATATATATATATATCAGACACTATTTATAACTACCAGAACAATATTATAGCATACAAATGCATAAATTATTTGTTACAAAATTTTCAAAATGGCAATGAACTTTAAACATCGCATCTGTTATTCTAAAATAATCAAGCTAAATGTTATCAAATCTAATTTGAATTTAAAAAACAAAATTTTAATTGACATTAAATTCTGATTTAAAATATTGTTTATATACAAGTATTTTACATTAATGATATATTTGTGAATTTATTCGTGTTCATTAAGAAAAATGTATAAAATTCAAATTTATGTAAGTACGTTACAAACTCAAACATTTGTCATCGTCTTCTTCCTTTCCTTCAAGTGGTTCGGATTCCTTATAGTCCCCTGCCTTCACAAGAGTTTTCGTTCTGTGTAACCACTACTTTGCTTTGAATGCTTTTTTTACTGTATTGGAATTTTTCCAACATTCAAACCAAAAAAAAAAAAAAAAATTTAATTTATTTTAAAACAAGAAATTTAATTTCCAGTTACAAATGCGACATAAAATGATTAAATATACTTGGAATGTTATTTTCTTAGACAAGCAAACTTATCTATCTACTTTAAAGTAAGTCGATCTTTTCTAAAAAACAAAATACTTATACATACATACATTAGCACTTACGCGCACACAGCATTAAATTAAATATGTAAAAAAAATAAAATAAATTTATTCATTGGTTGATAAGTATTCATTTTATTTTCTTGTACAGATAATTTATTGCTTTGAAATAGAACATCTTTTTTAATTTTATGGAAAAATTATAGTCTAATAAACTTATAATGCAATTTTCTTTTCATTTTCCGATGATTATGAAAACTCACATAAAAGTTTTTAGAAGAAAACTTTTCTAATAAAAAACATTTTTGAAATGGAAAAGTAATATCATATAATTTTTGATAATTTCCCTATCGGATTTTATAATGCTAAATCTAAATCCAAACTGAATAAGTCGAAACGAAACAAAACAAAAATTAATGCAAAAAATACATCAAAATAAGGTTTCGTAAAGCTGTTTGATTCAGTATGGACTATATTTTCAATGCATTTTGTGTCGTTTTGACTAATTCAGTCTAAATCGTTTTTTTGTATGAAGTTTAAATATTTTCGTTATATTTTTAAAATTTATATTCAAAACATTTTTATATCATACTATAAATGTGTTTTGTACGGGAAATTTTCATGAAGTGTACAGGTAACTTTCATAAAAATCGGCACTTTAATAAATTGCTTCGATTTAAAATAATTGTAACCAAAACTTTAGCTTATTAACAATGAAAATTCATGTGAGTTTTATATACAGCTGAATTTTATTGTTTTTTATAAAATCAAATCTTCGCCAAGTACGAGACTTACCTATATCTTCTTTTCTTCATTTGTTTTGCTCTTTTCATAAATTCTTTGAAAAATTTCACTCGATGTCTAGAAAGTTTTTTTTTTTTTGTTTACATTTTTTAGACAAGAAAACAAAGTGGAATGTTACTTTGTTTTGTTTATATGTATAAAATGAAATGCCTATCGTCATCATCAGCCACACAACAACAAAAAAATGAAGACAACCCTTATATAAATAAATTATTTATTTCAAGCTTTTCTATAAAATATTTTTCATTTTTTTATATGGTTATAATAGGTACATATGTATGTAATTCATACACACGAGTGCTTTGTACACATGTACTCATGTACATGTGTAGAGTTGAACACAATAAAGTTGAATATTTTGTTTACTTTTACTTTACAAGAAAAAAAAATTTTTTTTTTATTTTAAGGATTTATTTATTTTTATTTATTTATTTTTTTATTATTACTCGTATATGAAACACAAAACTTTCTTTGGCTTAACCCATATGGTGCATGTACACATGCATACAAATACATACAATAAACATCAGTATATTCTAGCTCATTCAAAGAAAATTGTGTGTTTTTGAAAAATCATTTTTCTATAGTACATGTACACAAATTCAAAGAAACTTTATTTTTTGCATTAATCATTGTTTTTTTTTTTTTTTTTATAGAAAAATTTTCTCTTTTATGAACTGTCGTAAAATCATAACAAAACATCAGAAGGCCTTTTGGCTTTATTATTAATTTTCTAATGTTTCTTTGTAAAAAGAATATACATTCATATGTACATACACACATGTATACTTGAAAAACGTCATTATATATTGTACATGTTTTTCCTTCTAGTTGTTTTTGTTGTCATTTAAAAGCTGTAATTAAAAATTGTGAAATCAATGTTTTCATTGTATGTTTAATCTTTTTGATTTTCTTTTGATTTTCATTCTTCGCTTTATTCATGAAGAAATTGAAACATTGTAAAATATTAAAGAAAATTTAATTAAAAAAAATTTATAAAATTTGTAATAAAGAATAATTTGATGTATAACATTGTATAGATTATGATCCATGTACATAACATTATGTGTAAACAAAGTCAATTCTTTTTTTTATTTTTCTTATCTCGAAAGCTCAGTGTAATTCCTGCACGACTTCAAGGTCCTTCATTGTGTCCATAGTCTTTTCAAACAAACTTCAACTGATTCTACTTATCTTTGTTCTGTCATGAATTACTTTATCAATCTATCTTACCTTATTCTATATCATTACCTTCCTCTTGTAATTTGATATACATATACAATTTTTGACATTTTAACGTCTGCTATGTGACGCAAATAATTAGCTCTGTGTATATATATTTTTCATTACTTCAAATCTTCTTATTTTAGTTTCCCTGGAGTATAAGAAATTTATTTCATATTATGAAAAGCAAAAGAAATATTTTAAGGATAAAAAATTAAAGTAAGGTTGATCTCACACTAAATTGATTGAAATAAAACGAAATGAAACAATGAATAAAATATGTATGTACAATTACAATTAAATTAAATTAGGTAGGCTACTTTGGATCAAACAAATTAGTAAAACAAAGTGTTTTGTATATGTACCTCAACGTATAAACATGTAATGATACAACCCATACAAATCAAGCAAAAAACCTAAACAAGCGATTTCAGTCAAGCTTATAAGGCAGATTGTGGATTCAGGTCAGGCAAGGACTAAGATCAAAGATACAATGTGTGTAACTGAGATATAACTTTAAACTGAGATTACAAAATGAGTATAAAAATTCTTAAATTTTATTCCAATTTTTTTAAATAAATTTAATCAAAAGATATGAATAAAATGAAAAAAAAAAAAGAAAAAAACTTTTTTTTTGTAAATTTGAAAAACTTCAACTTAAAATTAATTTTTTACTTCTTTTTTTTTTGAATTTATCAAACACAAATTTAAAAAAAAAAAAAACTTTCCCCCCTCTTTCACATATAATATTCAAAAAATGATATTCAATTTTTCATTTTGACTCAAATTGTAATTTATTTTTGTTGTTAAGCAAATTGTAAAAAATAAAAATTCAAATTAATTTCATTACTTTGAATTTGAATTGATTTATTAAAAAAATTAAATTAAAAAGTTTTTATTTTCTTTTTTTTAATAAATATCACGTTTATTTTATTTTTTATTTGACATTACGTCTCTTCGATTTACAAACAAAATATTCGATTAATAATAGGATTTTCATGAGCGAAAACAAAAATACAGTATTTTGTTTTTTATATTTTCATTACATTTAGTTACATTTATTTGGGAAAAATAAAAATTAAAAAAAATAAATAAATAAATAAATTTTTAATACGAATGCCAAGAGCTAAATTTTTTTTTTTTTTTTTTGTTTATTTAACAGTCTAAAATATTATGTACATATATGCCACGCACCACTTTTAATTAATTTAAAACTTTTCAATTGTATTTTTGACTGTTTTCAAAATTTCTAAATCCCAGTGTGAATTATGTTCACGTATAATTAAATTTATCTAAAAATAAGGCCAATTGATGCTCTTCATTTGATACCAATGAAAATTGTGTGAATGTTTATCGATAGCAAATACAAAGTTGTATAACCATTTTCCTATTATTGTGAAAAAAAAATCAAAAAATTTATACCCTGTGATATGGTAAATAAAAAATATTGAACGTTAAAAAAAAATTGAATGTTCGGTGCTTTTAGGTAATATGAACGTAAGTATATAAGTGTACGTGTGTTTTGAACATTTCAACAGTTCAATTTATTAAAAACATGGAATTTCACATCATATCTGAATTGGACAGTATCACATTGGGAAAATAAAGGACAATTTTTTTTTTTGTTTTATTCCAAAAATTTGTTTCGAAACATGTTCTGTATCTGTAGGTTTATTTGAACTTTATACATATTTATGTACACAAAAAAAATGCGAAAAACAAAATTAATTAGAAACAATCGATTTTATCATTATTATAGCCGTATTTTTATTATCAGAATGGAAAATCTTTTAATTCATCTAATAACAGAAATTTAAAAAAAAAATTTAAATCGATTTTAATAAAAAAAAAAGTCCATTTATTGAATACTAACGAAATATTGAAAAAATTCCCCTACTTTTAATAAGTCTTGAGATTACATTTACAGATTATTTTCGCCTTGTCCATAAATAATTATCGGTATTTTCTTTTACTTGTATTTAACTTTAAAGAATATTCAAATAAAATTTTTTTTCTTGTCTTAATGCTGTTAATGAAATGTTTAAAAAATTCTTTTTACCACTAAGGTAAGGATAAAATGCGAACAAAAAGGAATAAAGAAAATTTGTATAATTTTTTAGAGATTAATTAAAAAAAACAAAAAAAAAAATAAAAAATAAAGTTTCTATTATTCATACTGAATTTCACATTTTTATCAGAAAATATGCGGTACACTAAATAATATAATGATGATAATACGCCATAATTGCGTTGAATTAGAAACGAAATTAATAAATAGAAAGAAATTTAATAAAATGAAAAATTTTGTTTTATTTATCCGATTAAATTTTTGATGTAATAGGACCAAATATTTTTTATTATAATAAACATCAAGAGAATTCAAGAGATATTACATGACACTCGTATCTAAGTACACAGCGGTATATAATACATGAAAATGAAATAATTGGAAAATATCAAGCGTAAAATAAAAATCATATGCATAGTAACAACATTATAGCAATTCTATTTATTGGATAAGTAACTAAAAATAATACATAAAATATAATAAGATTTGTATCCACATGCTTAGATGTATAAAGAAGAATATGATGAAGGCGTTTAAAGGATCAAATGCATAGATCTAATAAAACAACAAATAAAAAAATTTTAATAGAAATTTATTGGCATTCTTCTACTAAACTACTATGTACATCTTACATAACGTATCTCACATATGTATGTGTCTAAAGCCTATTTTTATTATTTATGTTCTGCACATCTCAATGGGACTTCTTGTTTTACATACGTGCAAACAATTCAATATAATATCTATGTAAATATACGAGTATCCCTAAATCCAAAATGATTGCTTTCCTTAATTAACTTTTATCTTTTAATTATTTATTAAAATTTTATCATTATACAATGAATACCAATTAAAAAATTTAAATAACCGGAAAAACCTTTTATATATCCTTTTAAAACATAAATAATGCACAGTGTGTGCGTGTATATGGGCATTCATCCAAAATATTAAATTACACGAATAGATAGATTTTCTGAATAATAATATAAGGATTCAAAAAAATGTTATTTGGGAGTTAAAAACAGAAATGGGCCTAGAAAGAGATTCGAATCAAAAAAAAAAAAAAAAAAATTCTACAAATCATGGAATTGGAAAATCGAGTATAATGTAGTGAAATTGTGAATAAGATTATAGCTCACCCAGATTAAGCCAGATTATTGCTTAAAACAAAAATTGACATATCAAAAATTTAATTAAATAAATAAAATGAATAAAAACAAAATAAAGATAACCGATAATAAAGAGATAATATCCTTAACTGAAAAAAAAAATTTTAATATCATGGTTTCATGTTGTACTAAAACCAAATATTACTGAATGCAAGTCATTATAAGTAGTTTTCTCTAATTTTCCCATTTTATTTCTGATATAAATTCTATTTTATACAAAAAAAAGTGATTAACTAAATTAAAAGGATACAAAAAAAGTGAAAAGGAATTTTTTTATCATTAAATTTTTTGAACAAAATTACTCTACATTGTATATTTTGAATGTTTTGTATGTACATTTCAAACGCACATATAAAAAACTCCCTTTTTCAAATCATTATGATTTAAAAAATGATGAATTCTTTATCATTCTTTTCAAATCGTTAAATTCTATAAAAAAACAGATGCGGGATTGGTATACAAAATTATTAAATCATTTCTGGTTTTTATTTTTTTTTTTTTTTTTGTTGTATGCACAGGGTGTTTCGTGAAGAGACACAAGTGTAGCCCAATCGAATAGATCATGTCAAGAAATAAGAATATAGATATTGTATATATACTTGAGAATCTAGAAATAAGTATATATACATACATAAGAAATAAGTATATATATGGACCATATTGCACTGAAGGAGTCTATTCTAGTCGCTTAGACCGTTTATACTCTTTTTTATCACATTTTCTTTTTCTTCTACAGTTAAATTTTTTTTCTATAGCTCTATCACCTATAAGACGTTCGGATTTCCTCCAATATTTTATTTATTGTCTTTAATACGTCCACATTAAGTGTCTTCTATAATTCAAGAAGATATCGTTATTCTATTGACATGATTTAAAAATAATAAAATAAAGAATGAAGATTTTTTTTTCGAATTTCTACGTAAGACATGAATTACTATCACCAGTCATTAAAAACTGCTTCCATGAAACATCCTGTATGTATACGATTACATTATAATCAAATGTTTTTCTTCCTTCCTTCATAAGTTTTTTTTTTCCTTTTGAGAAAAAAGGATTTAAATGTCATTATTTTATTTTATATTATTTCAGAAAAAAAGAGAAAAATCTAAATAATCTAAATTATGTCCTTGTGTCATGTGTATTATGATATCCTTTTTTTTTTACAATATTTTACAGAAAAAAAATATTATTATTGGTTAGTTGTAGAAAATTATTTTTGATACATGTTCACATGTACGTACAATATACGATAATAATAATTTATATCATTAAAAAAAAGAAAAAATACGAAAGACTGAACATTGAAATCTCGTACATATACATATTTTAAAGGGAAAATTATACGTATATGTTGCTGATTATTTGTTATATAAACTGATGTTTGTTCACACACATAAAAAGATATAAAAATTTATTAAAAAAGTACATAAACATTTTTCAATGTATGTACGTATATTGGAAAAGGATCCTACATTTTCCAAGGTTATTTATGTGATTTTGTGATTTCCTATACATTTAATAAGAAAACGTTTGTAGGACGGAATTTTTTAGTTTTGTATTAAATTATTGTTACATAAAATTAAGAACTAAATAAAATAAATGAAAAATGTTAAATTTCAAAGTAAATATTTTCAGGGAACAAGCGTAGGCACGTTCAAGAGAATGAGGAAAAGGCGATGTTCTTGCAAAAATTACTAAATACCTAATTTCATAGAATGGAAACAATTTGTTGACGAAGCAAAAGTTTATAATTGGCTGTAATGCTAAAAAAAAAATTTTTTTCATCAGAAAAAATTAAATTAGAAACTATATTTGAAAAAATTTTTTGTAGGCTATATTTAATCTTTTATCCCCTCTTTCTGGGTTATGTGATACAAATGTTAACAACCGCGAATTACACTAACATGTAGGCATTAACAAAAAAATTTTGTAGGAAATTTTGAGCTCTAAAGCGCAAAACATTGTTTCTTTTTTGTTTTCATCTCAATGCTTATGAACATCTGTACAAGTATAAACCGAGATTATATTTGACATTAAAATGTTGTCACAAAAATATAAATTATCCTTAAAATCTTACCATGTTATATTTTGTGTAAGCTTTATGTCAACAAGTGCCTTTTATAACGTTTCATGTAATGGAAAATGACTGTGCTGTATTAAATGGGGATAGTCTAATACAAATTTTTTGTATAGCCTCCCTACATGAATTTACATACATGTTCTAATAAAAAGAAAAATTACACACATAGAACAAATATCATGTATGTACAAACAATTGATACAGACCTGAGAACTACCAAAAGCTTTTAACTGAAAATTAACCAGAAACCCCTCAACTTCGTAAGGAATTAGTATAAATCTGAGGAAAAAGCATTAACATCATTTTTAAATATTTTAAGCACAAATGTTCCTTTTTTATACTTGGTAATTTGTTAAGCCTTTTTCTTTCAACACATGATTTTATTTACAGATTTTAAGAACAAAAAATAGAAAAAAAAAAAATTATCCTTTTTTAATCTGATTAAAACATATAAAAACAATTCAACAATTTACAAAAATGAATACAAAAAAATTGTACACGTAATATATTGTGGTAATGTAATTTTATTGTAATCATTTTTTACATACAAATTTCAGTGGTAATACATAATACGAGTATTTAGTATATTTTAATTTCACGCACATGTACACTTTAATTATCATCATTAGGAATGCGATAACCCGATATGAGTTTTTTATTCGATATTCCAAGAATATTCTTCCATTTTATTCTCCAGCTCGTTAAATTTCTCCAATTTGCAGTACCTGACAAATTTTATTCCTACCTCATCTTCTTTCTAACTGAACCAATTTTTGGCCTTCTCGCGATTTAAATTAACCATCATTTCCTCCCCTTAACGATGATCTTTTATTTACTCATTAAAATTACTCATCCTTTGACTTATGTGTGTACACATTTCAAATTTAAATACAATAAAACATTTTTCATCGTAATTAAATTAGATTCATTATTCACATTTGTGTGTATTCTCAACTTATGTAGCTACCTACATTCTATGTAGGTACTCTTGCTCTTTAAATTCTTTTAAAATTTTTTTACATTATAAAATACTAAAAATATAAAATTTAACAAGAAACAAATAAAACAAATGAGGATATAAAGCACTAAAACCACCGAAAACAATGAGAAAAAAATTAAATATTCATTGAACTTTAAAGCACACATATGTACATATGTATGTACATACCACGTACCTGTATATATTTAAAGTGGGTGAAATACATGTAGTATCTGTGTATTACTTAGATACTTTTCATTTTTATTTTTAAAACATTTTTGTATTTGGAAAAAAATTGTAAACAATAAAAAACAGAAAAAAAGGATACAATGATACAAATTTTGATAATAATAATGATAATTCACATATTTGCGTATTATATTACATACACAATGGGGGTGGTGGTACATACACATACATACATGTTTGATTTGATTACAAATATTCTTTTGCGAGGGTAAAACATATGTACGATGTATTCAAATTATACGATGAATAGACGTTTACCATTTTCCATTTTTTTTTTCATACTATAATGTACGTACTGTATCTTTGCGTATGTAATCAAAATATAAAAAAAAAATACATATGAGATCCTTAACACTGAATATTATTACTCAAGTGTATTATTCAAATTATACAACATTTTTATTTATGAACATACACATGCAAACTCATAATAAAATCTCTATATCCCTAAATTTGAATATGGTTTAGCTTTAATAACACATATGATACATATGAACAAAAGAAAAAAAAATGATAATAATAAAAAATTTCTTTTTTGATGTTCTACACATGTTTCTTTATTATGGATATGCGTACAAATAATCTTGTATGTATGTTAAAAAAAATAAAAAATAAACTATAGACATAAAAAAAAGGATATCTACTTAAAAAAGGAAAAATGAAATTTCGTAAACGATATCTGTTTATACAGGGTATCTGAAGAATTCTGAATATCTGAAGGTTCAATAGCATTTATAGGTAGGTATATTCGAAAAGACAGTTTAGCATAGAATTAAATTCTACAAGGAATACATCTCTTTCATGGACCACAGTTTTCGCTTGATGATAATTTTGGAAATAATGAAATTCTTTTAAAATACAAAATATTTTCATTATTTATTATATTATAATCATTCAGATGTCATAATATCCTTAATTGTTTCATTTATAAATTCTTTCATTCAGACTCAAGTACCTTGAATCAAAAAAAAAAAAATTTTTTTTAAATATATTTTGGGCTTTGAACCCTTATTGCTAGTATGTATGTTTTAGCTAATACCCTGTTGTATTCAAAACTTTTTCGTATCATATTGTAATCTTGTATGAATGATACACTATGAATGATACTATTATTATTATCATTATATGGTGGTGTATATGTGTATGTATTTATCTTTAGTAAATGAAATGAGTTAATATTCAAATATCTTTTTTTATCTTATTATTATCACACAATAATATACAAATGACATTTTCCTTTCAAAAACATCTCAATTTTCTTTTCATTTTTTTTTTCTTACTTTTCACTTTTTATTAGGTATGCAAAATATATTTTCTTTGTAGAGTTCGAGTACAATAGTAAAAAAAAAATGTTGTACTTAAAAATAAAAATACAAGAAACCATCGTTTAATTTGGCTTATTAATCTAATAAAAAATTAATTCCTTGCAATTTTAGTTTTTGTTGTTGTCTTATAAGAATTAAAATTACTTATAGTCTGTTTATCGATGATTTTCAGTGCACATTTTATGAAACTTTCATTCACATTACAGTATTTAACAAACACAAAAATTCTTACCTTGAAACTTTATCTAATTACGAAAATTAAATTTGAGAGACACAAAACTATACCGTCCGCCTTCCGCCACCCTCAAACGACAACTGAATTGAATAATGATTTTTAAACATTTTTTATGCTACTTCCTTTTTATGCTGTGCTCTGTGCTATTGCTATGTACATACAAAACATGAAAGAGAATAAAAACACGAAAGAAAAATAAAAAAAAACTGGTTTTCACTTTTCACTTGAAGGAGTAAAATTTGGTTGACTAGTGCCTACCAGTGTTGCCACTTTACCACAATTGTGGTAGATCTACCACTTTTTCGTTAAATTTGGTGATCTACCACATCTACCACTATTAAGTTCGAATCTACCACATTTTTCTATTCTTTTCAATGGTATGATAATTTTATCATTCTTTATCTATTATCCTATTTTATCCATTAAAAGTCACATTCATGTAATAAAAATATTTGAAAAAATGTATTTTTACTTAGTTTGACTGTGGGCTCTAATCTACTACTTAAATATCTCAATCTACCACATTTTTCAGGACTTATCTACCACATTTGTTAAAATGAAAGTGGCAACACTGGTGCCTACTGAGCTGAGACTGACCATACTGACTAGTTGACCTTGACACTGACTGAGTAGTGACTAGTGAATATAATGTAAATACGTAAAAAAGAGAAAAACTAAAAAGGAATGAAAGAAGGAAAAAGACATAAATTCACATGAAACTTGCACTGATAATCATTCTTAGACGAGCTACGGAGCTGTTCACACTATCAGTGGTTGCCGCGCTCTTCATTTTAATTTTAATTTTATTTAGTACGTACATAAATATTAATGAGAAGGAACATCGTTTTACAATTTTTTAATATTGTATTGTATGAGCACCGGATTAGACAACGTATACTTGTATAACAAAAATTGTACATAAAGCAAAAAATTTCAAAAGAAAATGTATTATCTGTTCAATTTAAACATAATCACTCGTATAACGCAAAAAAAAGTAATCTGTAAAATGTAGATTGTATAAAAATACACAATACGTATTGATAATTCAAAAAAAATTTTTTTTTCTTTTTCTACATAACATGGAAATTTTTTGAATTGAAAAATTTTCGCTTTAAAAATAATAAATTGCATAGAGATTTTTAAATTTTCGTTTATAATTTTCTACCAATTTAATTTTTGATTATTTATTAATTTTGTAATTTTTTATTTTTTATTTTTTTTATTTTCCAGTTGCTAGTACACCTGATAATAAGACTGCTAAAGACGATTCGGCTGTATTTGAAAGACGTGGCTACGAAAGATCTAAATCAAATAGTCCAACATCTTCAGCATCAGCATCACAACAGTGTCCTACAATTAATGGTCAGATATCAAGTAAATATCGATTTTTTTTTTTTTTTTTTTTTTTTCTATAATGTAAAATACAAAATTTCATACGCACATACAAATCAAAATCCATACAAAAAAAAAACATGTCTCATAAATTTAATGAAATTGACGTGATACGCAAAAATTAAACCATGTCGCCATCAAAAAAATTTTATTACATTAAGTTATATAATTATTCGACATTAATTTGAAAAATTTATAACAATCATTTTTCATTAATCACTGTATATTAATTCCTATACCCACTGCTATACAAAATAATTGGGTTGGAAGAAGAAAAAAATTTTTTTTTTTTTTTATAATCAACTTTGCTATAATTTGATTAATATTCGTAACATATATTGCACAGAAATCGTATTATGAAAAGCCCATAATTAGTAAAAATCAAATTGAATCGCACTGTATTATACAAATATACAGGATTCGTAGTTAGAGGCTACCCAAAATAAAACCAAGCGAAATTTTAGTAACGAAAACATGGAAAACAGTGAACCAGACCAGATAAATGTTACTAGTATTATGGGTATTGGGTAACTTACCAAAAACGACAAACGTTTGTATTTATCTATTTTTATTATATGAAAAATGCATTTTATGACACCACCGTGTTTAAAAAAGGATTCACTGTATATGCTACATGCAACATAAAATTTTTAAATTTATTATCATGAAAATCTTTGATAACTTATGATATTGTGTATTTATAACTTTATGCATGAATAGTTAAAATGATTACCAATTATTATTTTTTTTTTTTTTTTTGAATTCAATAATAAGGACTTATTTGCATAATTTATATTGCTATTAATAGATAGTCCTAGATTACATGTATGAGATATACATGAGTAATACTTTACATATTAATGACATTAAAACGTTGAAGTAAAGTGAAAATAAAATACCTATATAATATGTTCTACTTTTTTTTACAAAAAAATTATAGAACTTAATTACATTTTAAATATTGTTCCATATTTTTATCATAATCAGAAATACATGTGTAATTTTACCTAATGGCAGTATAGTAAAAAAAAAATCCAAAATGAAAACTCAATGATTTAAAGGAATCAATGAATATTACATAAAATGAATCAGTTATCAATTTTTTAAAGATTCGTATATAAAATTTTAGTCCCTTATTTTGCTCACAGTTACAAAATTTGAAATTCATAGGTTATGTTATCAGAGCCTTTAATGTAAATTGAAAGAGTTAAACCTAATATTTGCGGTAATAATGGTAAAAACCTTTTACATTGTAAAATAAATACACTCTTGTGTATAATTGCTACTGTAGTAATAGCAATTTACTACCAACTTGTGAATACCACCAATACAAATAACTTTGAAGAATTTTAAAAATTTTTCTGAAAAATATCTCTATAATATGAGGTATACCGCATATAATTTACAATAGTGAAATATTCCATAATAAATAATGGAAAATCAATAAATAAACTTTATTCATCAAATAATTATTTCTGCACGATACGATAAAAATGAAAAATATTTTATAAAAATCTTTTCAAGTTTAAAATTAAATATTTCTTTAATAAAAAAACAAAAAAAAAGATAATTTGAAAAATTTTTGATTCCAAAATGCCATACATATAAGTATAAATTGGAGGGAGAGGTCGTAGCATTCTGTAGAAAGTATACATACAAATTCTGAAAAAAATCAATTTAATAGCATATTTTTTTATTTTATTAGTTTTTTACTCAATTTTTCGCTCGATTTAATTAAATAAAAAAAAAAGTATCTAAATTAATTTTAAATAAAAATAAATAGCATATTTGTTTTATAAATGTCTTTTTTAATTTTACTTTACGTACAGTAAACCTTCGTATAACTAAATTTTTATTGTATAAGGATAACATGAATTTTGAATTTTAGTTAATATTTTTGGTTTTTGTTTTTTTTTTCATGTGTTCTCCACCCCGTGTCACAATCAGAGGAGGTTGACGTTTTAAAGATTTTTTTTTTTTATTAAACTAATTCGTTATTACGACCTTATATTTATATTTTTTTCAACCAACGTAATTGAAGCCTGTTTCGCTTTTCCAGATTATCCTCTAATTAATCGTCACCTATATAACACAGAATAAATCTATCAGATTATAGAAAGATTTACTATACATCGGTTTTTTTTCATTAAAATATTGTCCCGTGAAAAAACAGTTCGTAATTTTTTTTTTCTTTTAATATACACGTTATTATTCATGGATAATTACAGTTTACAAGGTTAAACCAAGAATATTAATTGCCTGGAACTATATTCAATTTATTTTTATGATCCAGAGATTTTTATTTTTGTTGCTTTTTGTGTTTTAAAATACCATTTTCAGTGTGTATTTATAAACGTACATAGTCGCACATGTTCTTTAGTGGTTTAATGGGATTTTCCAACCTTTCCAACATGTACATATATCGATTTTTAATGTTCATTTTGAAAGAATAAAAATGTTAAACTTATTATACGTTTTAATGCGTTATTATTTTTTTTTATTTTTATTTTTTTTAGTAAAATTATATTCAGAGCATTATTAAGTATTTTATCAAATTTATAAAATCAAATTTTAATATCGACAAACTTTAGTGTAACAATCTTAAAATGCATTCAAGCACATAATATTGGATTTTTATTTCTGAAAAACAAAAAAAAAAAGTTTTAGCATCTATAGAGTCATAAAAATCATCATAAAAGTTATTCTCTATTTTTTCTTTTCCAGTTCACATTCTTTTATCTCTTCTTTAGCTCGATATTAGCCCTGGCCCAATTCTTCCCATTCTTTTAATCCTTTTCAAGACTTTCTTGTTAAAATACTCGTGTAACAATATCGTGAGGGGTAAATATTTATCAAGACACAGTACCATAAACGGTTTTGTTCTAAGACAAGTCGTTAGGCCTAAATTGGAATTAGTAAATATGTAGGTCACAAAAATTCTCAATCTAGTCACTTCTTTTCTTTTATACATTTTTTTCCAAAATTCCTTAAAGTGGCACGATCCATAACGGGCAACTGAGAGTTGGAGGTAAGAAAAGAAAATGAAGAAAACTTTATTAAACTTTTATCCTCGCGTTATTAAAAAATTTTATTTCTTGGAAAACAACATCGTCATTGTCCTTGAATAAGGAAAAAAAAAATTATCGTGCGAATTATTTTTTATTTGTTTGCACTTTTTATTCATTTCCATTTTCATTTCGAAGCAATAGCAATTGAATAAGAGAAAAAGTGAAAATCAATAGAAAAACTTTCTCTATGTTAGAAAGATCAAAGGAAATTGTCAAGGTGTAAATCACAATAATATTTCCACTTTTTTCATTATTACGAGCTCTTTTTGTTTTTTATTTTCAATTTATTTCCATTTTTATTATTTTCGTTTATCGTTTATTAGCGTACTATCAAACATTAACGAATATAATGGATCAGATAAATTTTCTAAAAAAAATATACCAATAATTCTCGGTGTATTTCCAGTAACAGATTTTTCATTAAATCCTGATAAAACGTTCTATTTACAATAAAAATCAAATTAAGGCACAGAATTCGATAGTATATTCGTGTTTACCGGGCATAAACATTTTTTTTTTGTATTTATCTTACAATTTTAGTCTTATACAGGATGATTCTGTTTGTTTTACATAATTGGCAATTATTGATAAAAAATTTTAATAAAGTAATGAAAAATTTGTATGAATGGAAATTGAAGACAAGGCCAAAGCTCAATCATCTGATCTGATTGCAACAGGAATGTTGCCTGGTAAGAGCCAATAAATTTCCTCCAGCTAACAACTCTGCGAGGAATCACCGTGTGAAATATTTTACAGTCCTAAAATCTCATTTATAATCATTTAAGCAATTTTCAGGGATTTTCATATTATTACAATATTTGAATGAATTTATGTCGTGTATTGCAGCACCGATAAGAAAATTTTAAAAATCGATTATTATAGCATAGTTTAGGTATCCGTATCGTTACTGTATGAATTATGATAGTAAAATAAAGAGAAAAATTTTTTACGGTTTACTGCAATATGTCTGCATGCACAAATATTTGGTGATTAAATTGCTATCAATGAATTCCTGTACGAAAAACCAATACAAAATGTGGAAAAAAATCACGTATTTGTAATTTTTCTTTTCTTTATATTCGATGTACATATTTAAAATGTTTAAATAAAAGAAATATGGAATGTACAGATTTTTCATTTGTATTCTAATAGTTCATTTAATTCTTTACATTAAATTTACACAAATTCCATTTAAAGTTTAATTAAAATTTTATTTGGTTTTCTGTGCCATTCCGAAAAAAAAAATCTTCATAAAATATTTTTCTACTTTTCATTACAGATCAAGGTTCATTAACCATAGTACGACGCTCAAATAGTCGTAAAGGAAATTTAACAGCAGCATCAACGTCAAATCAAAATACAGCTGATACAACTGAATCCACTGTTGCAATTACTTCAACAACAGATCAAGATCAACAACATACTTCAATATTATCATCATCATTAGAAAACGAAAAATCAATACAAAAATTATCTAATACTGATAGTCCAAATCAATTGATACCTTGTACAACCGAAGCAACAGTAGATACTAGTACAGCAACAACAACAATATCTGATACAACATCAACAGCATTGATACGGACAATCGATAATCAACAACACTATCTGCATCATCATCATCACCACCATCATCATCATCATCATAGTCAAGAATTTTTAAATACTACCGATAATATCGTAGATATGCAAGCCTTACAGGCAACCGGTAAAAATGACGGCACAACATCGTCCGGGTCGGCAACGGGTAACGATCACGAACTCGATACAATCGATTTAGCTACTGATAATTTACCTGCCGTCGATACACCAGATGCATGTGATAAAGCTGCAGTAAGGTAAGTAAAAAAACAACAACAAAAATTATAAAAGCTATGCATTATAAAACTCATCATTGTAAAGTATCTGACATAAATTTCTGAGTTAATTTAAAAACGTTCCCAATTGACATCACTTAACAAGAGAAAAGATGAAGACTTGAAAATTTAATTAAATTATTTCTAATATGCATTCATGGTAAATGAAATGTGCACATTGAGCAAATTAAAATTTGAATGAATTTCTTTTCATTTTATTTTTTTATACAAATTCTTTTCACTTAAGAACACTAAGAAAATTACTATGTACCTACTTGATCTCTGGTAAAATTTTACAAGTAAAATGAAAAAGTTTTAAATTTTCTCTAACAATGATAATACCTTATGAAAATGTAAAACTTTCATTGTAAACAAAAATAAAAAAATTAAATAAAAAGTAAAAAAAAATACACATGGTACAAGATCTGTGGAATATTCATTTTTATATGTCAGGTGTATGCTTACACGTACATACCTACGTACATATCTTCTAATCCTGAATGATAACATTTATGAAACACAAGTTCGTTAAAAAATAAAAGCAAAATTATTATAAGAAAATTACAAGACTCATAATAAGTACTCCAAATACTCTTCCATACTTTATTAAATTTTTCTGTGTATTTTGTAACAACAAAATAGAATATTTATCTCATAATATAATAAGAAATATAACACCACAGAAAAAATACAATTAAATTTTTTTTTGGAAAAATTTTTAAAACAAATTTTATTTCTTAAGAATTGTATTTATAAAGCTGAGATCCCTAATATTACAGTGCGTTAAAACTCAGCTTTTTGAATACAGGTTTTAATGTTAATTCAAGATTTTTAACAATAAACATTACAAATCTGTTTTTAATGTTTTATAATATTTTATATGCAAAAATTATAATCAATACTTTAAAAAAAGACCCTCAGAATATCCGAAGACCCTTCCACCCAAGGACACGAAAATTATGACGGTGCTTACCACACTTTTCATAATTACAATCAAAAATTGAATATTTAAATTAAAATTTTATTTTATTGTATTTATTTTTATTTATTTATTTATTATTTTTTTTTTTTAAATTTATTTTATAGACTTAGATGTCTTTTACGATTATTACAACGTGGTGAAATATCAGCTGAAGTATTACAAAAAAATTTACATTATGCAGCACGTGTACTTGAAGCTGTTTTCATTGATGAAACGAAGTAAGTATTTTTATTTTTTGGTTATATTTTAGCTTAAATTTTTTTGATTTTCTTTTTCTTTTTCTTTAAAGAAAGAAAAAATGAAGAAAAGGTTTTATAAATTAAATTAAATGATTTTTTTTTATGTATATAGAGTTTGTACCCTTCTTATATGAACCTTTTCATTTTTCAAAATAAATATACATACGTATATGAAATGATTCTCTTTTTTTCTTTTATTATGAAGGACAGCTATGATAAAATAAATAAAATATGTAAATTTTAAAATAAGTAAATAGGTATTTATTAAATACAAAAACAACAAAAGAAAAAAAAATAAATAAATATGGAGAACTTTTTTCTTGTTAAGTAAATGATTTAATAGGATTTAACATTTTATTCAATATTTTTCTTCGAAGACAATAAGAAATTTTGAAAAACAAACAATAAAAAAAAAAATAATGATAAATTCAAATTCAAAAAAGTTGGGATCAAATGCAAAATAAAAATTGAATTTATTTTTATTTCTTAACTCAATAAAAGTTATTTTGTATTGTAATTGAAAAATATGAAATATGGATGAAGGGTATTCACTTTTTCAAATTTCGTATACTTTATAAGTATACTCTGTAAGTTAATTATTAAAAATTTGTGCGAGGCTTCATGAAACTGCAACCGTACAAATTCTTCGAAGACTTGTGCGAAGATGAATTATTTTTTTTTTAACCCATAGACCCCATCCTTAATATTTTTGAAAAAAATTTTCTTCGTCGGCTTTTTCG
Organism: Anthrax anthrax; assembly: GCA_963971155.1. NCBI lineage: Eukaryota > Metazoa > Arthropoda > Insecta > Diptera > Bombyliidae > Anthrax > Anthrax anthrax. The sequence goes on from OZ020119.1 coordinate 30,464,164, forward strand.
TCATGAAAATTTATATATTTTCATTAATTTACGAAATTCAAAATAACTTTTTTTTCGTTTTCAATTTTATATGAAATTAAATGAAAATTTACTTTTCTGGGACAAAAGTAGATGTTTTTGTTAAGAATTTACAAAAAAAAAAAATACAAAAGGAATTCTCACCACATTTTTCCATAAAAAATCGGAAAATTCTTTATTTATTTGGAATATTACTTTATCAAAATTATAAATTTTTTTTTTCTTGTACATTTCATTTGAATTTGAATTATTGATAACAAATTGTTTAAGTATATAATTAAAAAGTATCTAATGCTAAGAATATGCCTTACCAATGAATACAGCAGTACACAACACATTAATAGATAGTCAGTGTGTATGCTTTGTGTATTTGTATTCTATTAAAAAAAATTTAAATTAATTAAGATAAATTGAAAAAGATAAAATATATACAGTATTTTTTTTTGTCCTTTCTCTAGGGAAAGTAAAAAAAAAGCCAACAATTCTTCTTTTTACAAACCATTTTTTTTTTCACATTTCCTGGATACAAAAGAAAAATATAAAATACATAATCCAATTGCATTAAAAAACGTGAAAACTTAATAAAGTAAAATACCTTAATTCGTATTATTCAGTTTTTCTAATATTCCTTTTCCCTTAAACTTTTAATCTTCATATAACAATATCACTTATTTTAACGATATTTTCTATGAAAGTATTCTGGGAATATACCTTATATTTATGAAATGAAATAGAAAAATTAAATAAATAATCTTGACACGTGTATACAAGAATAAAAAATAAAAAAATAAAAACCAATTTTTCCAATTGCTTTATTTTTTATTATTATTTTATTTATATACGTGTGGTTTTCATTTATTTTCTTCAGACAGAAACAAAATTATGAACTATATAATACATCTTATTTAATTCAATATTTTCATAATTCCTCATTTTTTTTTCTAATTTTACGAAACATTTATCAAACAAAATTTTTTTTTTTTTTCAAATAATCGATTTTTCAAGAAAATTACTTTTCGAAAATTTCTTATTCAATTTTTTTTAGTATTTATAAAGCTGTATTCACATAAGGCGTTCATTCAATATAGCTTTTCGCATTATTGCTTTACGTATAATTTAGTAAATAGAAAGTATCAAAGCGCCACGTAGATGTTAATTTTTCATTTTATCGCAAAAACATCCCAAGCGTAAAACATCGAGCTCTTCATTATTTTTACAAAAAAGCTTTCTTGACCTTATGTGAATGCAGTCTAGTATTTTTTTTTTTTTGGAAAATGTGTCCATAAAAACATAACAAAAAAAAATTAAAATAAAAATATTTTCAAATTACCTTTGTTGTTTTTACAGAAATGCAAACATATTACGTAAACAAAGTCTAAAATTTAGACAAAAATCTGACAGTTTAGACAGTATAGAATCGTAAGTGTTTCTATTTAAAACAAAAAAAATTTTTAAGTAATTTTTTTGTACATCGCTGCTGAAAGTTTGCATTTTAATTTTGAAAAAATCATTTAAATAGACATGTGAATTAATACTACTTACTACTCCATTTAAGTTGTAACTGCTAAGAACAGGAAATTTTGTTTCTTATAATTTTCTTTTAATTTGATAGCAGCAATTAACATTCAATATTTTGTTCATTTGCATATGCAATGATAATTATGTGACTCTAATTACAATGCACAAAATATATCGTACAGGATCGTCAAATCTGAATGTAGTTTTCTAAATGTATTGATTTTATAAATTAATAAATTTTGTAAATAGTAGTCACGATGCAAATGGATAATTTTAATAATTCATTAAAATTTTGTGATTAATTCAAAATTACCATCATGCGAAATTTGCAATTTTTCGTGAACAGCTTAATCGACTTCTCTAGTTTTCTTTTTACAAAGTTTTGCATTTATGCACTCATATTACTTATTACTAATTAAAGTAAATGAAATTTTGAGATTAAAAAAAAAAATTAACAAGCATTAAGAAATTTTTTTACGCTTTTTAACGCATTTTTAAACAATAATTCAAAATGAAGGAAATTAATTCATCAGATTCGTTTATGATTTTTTCTGTTTACGTATAAATTGACGAATAAATTTTTTTTTTTAACTTTTTTTGCTAATTTTTTCATTTTATATCTATGAAAGTGTAAATATAATTGAAAAGTTTTTTTTTTCTCATAAAATATTTATTACCAAACTAAGTAAAGTAACAATTAAAAACATTTTAAAAATTACGAAAAAAAATTGGGGTGTCCTAATACTGTGAAACGTACACATTTCAACAATATTGATACATTGCTTAAAGATTATTTTAGATATTGACAAGGTATCTACAAATTGTCACGAAATGAAAGCCTCTACATAAGATGAAATGAATAAATCTCTTTAAAATTCTCTTTTACACTGTTTTCAGTCCTTATGCTTCAAGGCAAACAAATATTTTGCCTTCTAAATTACGCCTAATTTCACCCACTATTTCATACTGACTAAAAATTATTAGCCATTAAAATGTGTATGTACACTTGTTATTGGGACATTCTATAGAAAAATGGTATAAAATTAAAAACTTTTAATGGATTTTAATTTTTTCACAAACATCTAGAAAAACAAAAAAAAAAAAAAATATTATTTATTATTCGATGAAATTTGTCCTTCAAAATGTCTGTATTGGGATTTATACAAATGATAGGATAATTAAGGATTTCTCATGATTCTAAATAAATTTTTATTCTTTTCCATTTTTGTTGTTTTTTCAACTATTTTTATTTATTTAAAAAAATATTAATTTTTTGAATAAAATTAATTTAAAAAAAAAATTTAAATTCAAATTATAATTTTATTAATTTTAATTTTACATAAATCTTTTTCTCCTTTTTTAATGCTTTCAAATCGAAACAAAAACCAATCAATTTATATAAAATTCATTGTCAAAAAAAAAAAAAAAAAAAACAAAAACAAAAAAAAACCTTTCCGTTAATTAAATAAAATTAAAATTAATTTCTACTAAATAAATAAATTGTTAAACTTTAATTTCAAAATAATTAAAGTCAAGATAGTGGTGTTACAAATAAGGATAAACAAAATAATAAAAATAATTGTTGTAATAATAGAAACCAGACACCAAATCAATTAGTTACAAATAATCCTGCATCAGGAATAGCACGTACAAAAGGTATATCAACGGCACCACAAACACATAGTGGTCCAACTGGTCCGCCTACAACAATAACAAATAATAAAACAACAATACAACGTCGTCGTCTACGAACACCAGTTTGGGCAAGATCAATGTCTAAAGTGTACTGAAAATATAAATATACAATATAATATATTCAATATTTAAAATCTTATATGAAATTTTATTTATTTTGTTTTATTGTTTTATGTATACATATATTTTTATAAATAAGATAACTCATTTATTTATTTATTTATTTTTTTTTTAAAATAAAGATTAAATATTTTTTTATTTAAACTTTCTTATGGATTTACACACACTATTTTCTCTTGTACACATTTTTCTCTTATGAAATCGTTTTTTGTTTTTCTTATACAAACTATATCTCACAATTTAATTTCTCCTTCTTAACACTATGTGATAACTTGATGTTTGATTTCTGTAACGTAATCCTAAGTATTTTCCTATTTTAACTATGTACACTGCAAAATCTTCTAGCACTATATGAATAAAATCTATGTATGTAACACATGTATAAACTATACTGTGTATCATATACGGTGAACATTTCGTATGTACATTTTATCTTTAAGATTGCAAGATTCAGTTTGTTTGCACATGTATCAGTGAAGATTTTTACTTGAAATGGACAAGACACATTTTCCAATGTCCAAGATCAAATTATATCTGTACATCGAATCTGCACTAACAGAAATCTGCGCTAAAATGTTCATCGTAGATGGTACAGATTCTAATTTTTTTTCTTTTCTACATTTAAATCAAATGTTCTATAGAAAATGTATCTAATCAAAATTTTTATCAACATTTTTTACACTTTCAATTTTCTTTCTTTTATTTTTTCTCTGTGTTTTCTCTTTATTTTCTACATAATAAAATACATAACAGCTTTTTATATGCTTTTATACAATTCAAAATTTTGTGCATTTTTTGTTTTTTAATTTTTACAATGTTGAAACTTTCGTTAAAAAAAAAATTAATATATATTTTTTTTTATTTTTTAGATAGCATGCATATTTAGACAAAAACGCTATATTATGTATTTCAAAATATTTTATGAAAAATTCTCCATACAAAAAAAACACATTTAAGTTTATACTGCATACCTAACTCCTTTTCTTTTTTTTAATTTTTACCTGTAATTGTTTGCTTTTTTATTGTGTGTGAGTTGTTTGTGATTTTATTTCAGAGTACCTACAAATGTTTTTTTTTCAGAACGTATCCATTGCAACTAATAATCGACTTTATTGAACAACAAGTGCGCCTGGATACGGATAATAGGCATATTTTTATTATTTTTTTTTTTTTTTCTGTTTTTCTTTTATTTTGTCTTAACCTTAGTTTAAGAAGGTCAGTGGATCACCCACTGCCGTGTCTTAATCTTTTTGATCTGTTGTGTAGAGTGGAACAATACCATGGAAACTATACTCCTTATCTTTAATCTCTCTCTTTATAACAATTAAATGAGATCCTCTACTTCTCTAAATTTCTTCTAGTTTCGTTTTTGTTTTTATCAGACAAAAAAAAAATCCAAGTAGATTTTTATTTAATATTTAAAAAAAAAAAAGTTAAAATGCTAACCCAGTATACTAAAAATAAACTGATAATTGTATCAAGTCCATAGCAGTATAGCACATTATATTTCATTTCTTTTTTTCGAAGCCTTCGTTTCGCATCACGTAAGTTAAAAAATTTAACTAAGCATGAATTTCCTTTTAACAATCTTAAATGTTTAAATTTAAAAAGTTTTTCTTGTTAAAAATGTACGCAATATTTCTACGTACATATGCGTGTATCACAAATTTACTTAATTTTTGTTGTTTTTTTTCTATTGTAAATTATTTAAAACATTTAAAATATCTAAAGGCTAAAGGATCGACATGGAACATAATGTTTTACGAACTGTAGAACCATTAACAAAAAAAAAAAAAGGACTTTATGTTTTTAAAACTTTTAAAGAAAACTTTTTCTGTTGTTGTACAAATTAAAAAGGCCTATTGTATATTCATTAGTTTATTTAAAATTTAATTGACTAAAAAACATGATAAAAAACGAAGTTCTCAAGATAATCAAATAAAATAGAAAATATTGTGTTCATAAATTTTTCAATTACTAAATAAGATATTTAAAAATTTAATTACGAAAAATAACAAAAAATTCTAATTAACTAACATAAAACAATTTTTAAAAGTATTTTTATAATTCTAAGAATAAAATATTGAAATATTTACAAGTCAATACAAAATAGCTGGAAAACCCTTAAAAAAGAATATAAGAGGCAACAAAGTTCCTATTTTAAAATAATTTCAAAAATATACATTTTGTCAAAAAATCGTTATTTTGTGTCATTTGTTATATATTTCATCTTATTACCAGTCTGTTTATCAATTTACAGCGCGAACGATCATTGACATTGTACTATTTAAGGAACCAAAAAAAATTACATTGAATTTTATTTACCCTTTCCCATACGCCGCCTTTGAAAATTTAATTTGAGAGACACAATACTATACAACCCGCCTTCCGTCACCATCAAACGACAACTGAATTGAATAATGATTTCAACCATTTTTTATGCTATTTCCATTCCATATCTACTTACTTATATACTACATGCTGTGCTCTGTGCTATTGCTGTGTACACACAAAACATGAAGGAGAATAAAAACACGAAAGAAAAATAAAAAAAAAACTGGTTTTTACTTTTCACTTGAAGAAGTAAAATTTGGTTGACTAGTGCCTACTGAGCTGAGACTGACCATACTGACTAGTTGACCTTGACACTGACTGAGTAGTGAGTATAACGTACATACGTAAAAAGAGAAAAATTAAAAAGGAATGAAAGAAGGAAAAAGACATAAATTCACATAAAACTTGTACTGAAAATCATTATTAGACGAACTACGGAGCTATTCACACTCATCAGCGGTCGCCGTGCTCTTCATTTTATTTTCAATTATTTTACTTGAAATATTGAAAACAAGCACAAGTTTTTAGGATACGAATCTGTAATAGTACATATTGTGTAGGCATATACAAAATGATTTAAATTTGTCGTGTCGGTTTTTTACGCTATTTCAATAAAAATGTAATTTACTTTGTTGTGTATTGAGCACAAAAAAAAATTTTTTTTTTTAACAGATAACTCATGTGTCAGTGATTTAAAAAAACAAATCGGAATTAGCTCACACATTAAGAAAAAGTACGTTGTAGTTGCTTGTACTTTAAAGGCTTTAGTACTACGTTTTTCAAGGATAATTGTTCGCATGTACATACAAAAGTTAAAACTTGCTACATACATACATATATTAATAAAAAGGATAGGTATGTATATGAATTTATAACAATTTATAATAACCCAAAAAAGGATTATTTTGTGATATTTTACTATAAAAAAATTCAAAAATTTGCATGTAAAATTTCAAGAAAATATAAAATGAATGAAGAAAATTATAAAAGGCAAAGAAAGCAACAACAAAAATTTTATACCGAAGATAACAATTTTAAAATAATAACGTAAATATTTAATTTAATTTTCTTTTTTAAGAAATACTAATTATCTTGGGATTACAATGAATAAAAATAAAAGATGAATTTAAGCATTTGAATATTAAAGAAATTATGAAAATTCTGGGATAAAAATTACAAAAAATTTAAGTTTGAAATCAACGAGTACAAAGAAAAGGTGAAATTATAAAAAGATTTAGAAATGTCGAAAAAATTACATTTTTTATTAATCACATCCGGAATTTCCGGTATCTAAAAATTTTTGATGGCACGTTTCATAATTAAGGGTGTCCTAGAATAAAAATCACAAAACGAATTTTTTTTTAACTCAAAAGTCCATTTTGTTTTTTGTCCATTTTATGAACTCATATTACATTAGATGTTTGAAAATTTTTAATTCCCCATAATGTCAAGAAAAGGGACTAATTGTCGACGGGAGTCTAATTTTTAAAAATTATTTTTCACACCATTTTAAATTCAAACATAATTTTCAAAACATTTTGTTTAAAAAATTTTTTAATTTTTTGTTTTCATTTCATTACATTTTCCATTCATTTTTCTTCTCATTTTCTTTATATTTTTCTTTCTTTAGATTTCATGAACGTAAACGGATCATTATGTGCCTACGTTGTAAAAGACAATCATATTCCATTGGGTCTGTAATAAAAATCATTTTTCTTGTTTCACATATGTACATCAGGCAATTGTATTTCACTTGTGTGTAATTGTGTTGTGGAGTCATGTTTTTTAGCAAAAATAAATTTTTTTTTTTTTAAATACACTTAAAATAGTACAAGGCACGTTTGAAAAAATGCACATTTTATTATTGAATTTTCATAAAATAAATTTCGTTTTTTTTAAAGCTACATATATTCCAATCTGATCGAATCAGATATAAAATTGCGCTGTGTATGGGAAAGGTCAATTTGAAAATTTGTAACGGACGAATTAAAATTAAAAATTTTAAATTTTTCGGAAACAAGTAGAACAAAAATTGGCAAATTGACATATTATCAAGTAAATCTTCTTTATGCTATTTTTTTATATTTCCCTAAATTTGAATTTATTTTATTTCGGGATAATCCATCTAATGGAGAGTAATAAAAAAAAACTATAAAATATTTGTCCTTATTTTAAAAATGAAATAAAATTTTTACTACCACATTTGATCATAATTTTTATATGACTTCTGATTAACATCAAAAATTAAATATTTTAAGTACAAGAATGTCCTTATAAAGATATCATTATTGAGATGTTTTGCAATTTAAATATACAAAAGCAAAAGCATAAACATATTTAAATATACCATCATATTTTCGTATTATCTTGCAATTTAATTAAGATCAAAAGAATTTAATAAAAAAAAAGCCAAAAAAAAGTTCAAATGAAAAGCGATGAATACAATGTAATTTGAGTAATCTTCCTTTTCGTCCTGGCATTACACTTTTTGAAAGTCTTCATCTCTAATGATTTAATTAAGTCATAAATGCAACGGTAATAAAAAAAAAATTCACACACAATAATTATCTTAAATTATATTATATTTGTACGTAATGTACATGAAAAAAGTTCTTCTTTGTTCTGGCAAAATTTCATTATATTATTACATAATTATGTATGTGAATCAAAGAAAACTTGCCCAACTTGACTTCTTTTATTTCCAAGAGAAACCTTTTGATTTATTTTATTTTTTATATTAAATATAAGAAAATGAAAATTGTGTGTTTGTGTATCTAGTAATCTCAAGAACCGTATTCCCTAACAAATATTATCTCATATTCTTCAGCTGGTTACCTTGTAATGCCGAGCAACGATATATCACTCTAGTAAAACGATTACAAAAAATTAATATTTCTAATGCAATTTACAAAAACTTCATTGGTCAGATAAATTTTTCTTCAATACTATTCGAGTTGAATGCGGACAGCCCTGATTATATATAAACATGTACACACGTACACGACATCACGTACGTAATATATGTCACATCATTTCATCTTCGTTTTCATCAAAATGAAATCAATTTTTATCTTTAATTTTTTTTTTTTTTTTTTTTTTTTTTTTTTTTTTTTTTTTTTTTTTTTTTTTTTTTTTGTCATGTTACTAAGTAGTAATGGACAATTAAAAGACAAACAAAAACTTAGAAATACATAAAAAATAAAATAAATTTTATTAAAAATCTTTGTGTATCAGTATGTCAGCTTACACATTTTCTTGCATGATTTTCAATGTGATGTGCTTTTAAAGGAAATACGCGTGTAAAATAAGAAGAGAAAAAAAACTGTACGTAAAATAATATTTTAGAACGATAATGTTTTTAAAAATCCTATACATATAAAAAACGGGGAAAAAAAGTAAATAATGAGTTAGCGATAAGAAAATAAATTGGTACTTAAAAAATTCTTGTGAACGTGTACAGATCTTTTGTTTAGTGAAAAAACTTTTCTAACATACATATACAGAATTTTTATAAATATATCTGTAAGCATGCACACAAAAATGTTTGAGAACATTTCCTTAAAAGATGGTCATTGTATAGTAATGATCATCATCATGTCATAATTACAATGAAACAATGCCATTGACAAAAGCAAAAGGAAGCAAAAAAAAAAAATTCTAAATGATTTTCTCTTCTTTTTCTTCTTCATTATTAAATAGAAATAAAATGTAAGAAAATTATTATTGTAAATGTTCGCAATTATTTTTTTTTTTTTTTTTGAGAAGTTATTATCCTGCTTTCAATTAGAATTTTCATCTTTTGTTTAGGAGATATTCAGGATATTCACTAATTAATTGTAATAGTTACATCATAATCTAATATACATATACAACATGTCATCATCAATCGTTTATTTTGATTGCTTTGTGTTGTCTGACGCACGTGGTATAATGTATAGAACAATTTTTGTTATTAAATTTCAAAAAGCAATATGTCCTTAATGTCAAGAAAATATCATACATATATTCATGTTTAAATTTGTACGTCATAACTTTGTTTCTTGTTTATTAATATATACAATCCTTTTAGCATAGAACAAATTACAAGCAAAATTTTACAGGATGATTGTGTTCTTTCTCTGCACAATTTACTGTTATTAGAAAATTTTTAATGAAGCAAAACATTATATGAACAGAAGAAGGATGGAAGCGAAAATCCTAATCATTTGGCCAAGAAAAATTTTTAAATAAACAAACTTATAATTTCTGATCTTTAAACTACATATTAGCAATGGGAACTCATCAGTCGTTGCATTATTTTTTTGTAAACTTATAAGAAATTTTCTAAATTACCACAATGAGATATTTGCCAAAATATGTGCTTTCATATGAATTGCTCTCGAATTTCCCTTTTTGTCTAAAAATTCTTGCCTTACACCTTTCATTTGTTATTCGCTTTAATCAAAGTACTGTATAATTTGAAATATACATATACATACATAATATATACAAATGTACATATTTTTATACTCTAATTAAGCTAAAATTATTTTTTGATCAAATTATCCTGAACATAAAATGAAAATTGTAAATAGCTTTAATTTTTCATATTACGTATTTTCCTTGTTTTTTGTTCTATACATTCTACATAAAAGCTAATAATAGATTTTCTATTATTTTTACCTTTTAAATCATCTTCATTACCTTTTATTGTAATTGAATATATTTTTAGATAAATTCTATATTTTCAGAACAAAAATTACTACAATATTTATATTATGTGATAAATGATATTAAATTTATCTACATACATACATAGGTATATCAATTTACACATACATAAAAACAGATATCAATTCATACAAATTGAATATAAAATTAAATAAGAAAAATAATTATTATCTATTGTGCGTTATATGTATGTGTATGTATTTAATTAAATTAAAAATAAAATAATGACGTTGTTTCAAATAAAATTTATTTTTCTCTTATTAAATAGGTTATTTGATCATAAAATTATATAAACTTTTGTATGTATGGGTAACTTTTGAAAATATATCTGTTTAGTTTTTAATTACGTAATATTTTTCTTTACCAAAATATCCTTTAAATGCTTGACATTTTTAAAACAACAAAATGTTTTATGTCATTGAAAATGTAGCCTTGTAGCATTTTATTTTTAAGAATCATAATTTACCTATTTTACACCAAGAGATTTTTATATGATTTTCATGCGACACGATCCAATTTATACTAATACGATACTCCACATACTCTACCCTTCTTACCTACAAAATTACATGAAAATCGTATAAAAACTTTATGATGTAAAATAGACTATTAAATTAGAACGTGATACAGGCAAAAATTATATATCTAAAAGTTTTAACCAGATTCTACAAAAAATCTGGTAAATCTACTAAAGGTGAAATTCGTATCCACCAAAAATCTCAAGCTGAACGCGTTTAGTAAATACAAAATATGTTTTTAAAAAATCGTAATAATCAGATTTTACGCTAAGTTCTTTAGTATTTACGGCAACAATTCACAACCAGTGAGTGAACATTTGGACCACACCTTAACATGAATGTTTATAAATATTGCATAAAAGGACTGCTAAATAATTAACAGTGATACTTACTTTATCGAAAGTATCCTATTTTTTTTTTTTTTATGTTATACACATTTTAATGTATATACATGTGTATATGCGTACACGTGTTTAAAGTAAATTTTTGTTTACTGATTTTATCATAATTATGGTAAAAACTTTTTTCGTAAAATAATATCCAAGATATAATTAGCACTATAGAAATACGTGTATATAGACGATGTGAACACAATAATAAATAGAACTTTAATTTTGTGTAATTGTGTTTTAATTTAAAAACAAACAAAAAAACTGAAACAAAAAATAGGTAAATAATACCAAATTTGACAAGGGTTTCCTTTTTGTCGTACCTTGCATACACAGGTACATACATATAAATTTTCAAATTTTGTCATTTACTTTATGGTCATTTTTAAAAAACACTTTTTCAAATATTTCTTTCAATATAAAACAATTAATGAGCAACCTAGAGTACAAGCAACCCTCGTATAATGTGGAACGCTATAATACAATTTGAAAATTATGGACAATTTTTTGGTTAATTTTGGTCTATACGTACTATATGAAGGAAGACTACTTATACATTTTTTATTTTCCGTTTTCTTCAATTTGTGTGTACATAATACCACGTTATATCATAAAGATAACGACTTTAATGTACCCATTAAAAAAACGATAAGAATTTTTATTTTATTTTTTTTTTTTTATTCAATCTCTGGTTATTTAGAACAAAGAGGTATTTTTTTTCTCATTAAGGTCAACAAAAAACTACAAAAAAAGAAAAAGGGAAAACCAATGAAAAGAGCCACATTTTAGATGACAAAATTTTATATTTTTCCACACAATAATCATTCATTATTATCATTTTTTTTTTTTTTTTTAATTTTTTGTGTTATTCACTAATTAACTTATTACCTACATACCTCAAATCTTACCCTACTTACATATTTTACTTTTCCTTTTTTTCCTATTTTCCAATAAGACAACAGGATAAGGCAAAAAAGGATATTTAAAAATATTGAAATATATTCTGTGTTATTCGGTTAAAAAAAGAAATTTTTTTTTTAAATGATTTAATCTTTATTTTGTATAAATTGAAATCTGATTAAAACACAATAGAAAATATGTCCTTGTGTGATGTACCCATACACGTATTAAAATAATATGAAATGTAACAATCAATAACTGATACAAGGAAGGAGTTTACTTGCCATAAAAATACATGCAATTTAGTTTAATTATTTTTCCTGTTTTTTTTTTTTCTTTTTTCTCTAATAATAAAAACTAAAAATAGAATTTATTAGTTATTATCATTATTTTTATTATTATTAGTGGATAAGACATTTCCTTCCTCTATACGTCTATCAGCAATTATCAGAGAAAAAAAGGAAAATATAAAATTGTATTAATAATACATAATTTTAAAAATACCAACAGACACACGTAAATAATACTTTGTCTCATGCTATGCATGAATGTGGATATAAGCAAATTTGTAGACGTGTCCTACTAATACATGTGGGCCTTTCTAACATTTTTTCTAATAATAAAGACCACATACATACATACAAATAATTTCGTGTCGTGTTAAGAGACATGCAAAAATATACAATAAAATGAAAGTAAATACTAAACTAAAAAGTATGTATAGTCGCACACAGGGTGGACACAGGGTGGGTGGATCATGTCGATAAACAAAAATTTATAAATTTTTGTATGCATAATAACCATGAAAATTGTTGTGGTTAACATTTTAGAGAAAGTCAAAGGACGACAGAAAGAGAGTCAGATTAATATTTTTGAAGGGAAATAAAATATGTATTCAAAATAAAGTGAGAATCTTTCGAGAAGAAAAATTTTAGCCAATTTTCCAAAGTTCCAAGATTCATAAGAATCATAAGAAGATTCATAACTAATAACACAATTGAAATATAATAGTATATGTATGTACCTTGATTTGGACTCAATAGAACTCTGTGACATTTTATTCAAAATTATAATGGGGTAACGTCCAACAGTAAAATACGTTACATGGAAAATTTTTCCGAATAGACGCGTTGGAGGATTGACTTAAAATAGAATAATTTTACCACCTCTTTTTTCTTTCAATACATTATTTTTCTTTTTTTTTACATGATCTATTAATTGTTCCAAATTTACATCTACTCATAAAACACCCCGTATAGGAAAAATAACTTTTAATAACAATAAGTGATGTGTATTATTATCCTTATAAAAATAATAATAGTTTTAAAAGCCTTTATTTTTATTGTTCCTGTTATTATTATAAGTTTCGCATACTTTTACACACATACATATGTTCATATGAATATGTGTCTATAAGAGAGGTATATACATAGTTCCTTTTCTGATCAACCATATTTTCTATATTCTCATCATGTTTAATATTCAACTTTTTAGTCACGAATATATTTTAATTTTAATAAATAAATAATAAAAATATGAAAGCATAATAACTGTACATTTGTATTAGAAAATAAATAAAAATAAAAAGAGTCTATTTTATACACATGAAAAAATTAAATTACTATAATAATGATATGGTTGTACAATTTTTACCAACCCTGCAATTTTTAACAAACCAAAAAATTACATACAAAAAATAAAAATTTCTAAGAATATTATACACATGTTTGTATAGTATGTGTGTATATCATTTTATATGTAAAATTATAAAGCACTAGAATTTCAGACAGAGCAAATGAAACATGAAATAGACGAAAATTGCCACAGAAAAAGCGAAATTAGAAAACGAATGAATTGTGAATAAAAATTTTACGCTATACATGTTAATGAAATACTAAAAAAAAATTTTTTATTTTATTTTATTTTACGTCATAATCCATGTATACGTGTATGGGTTTTACTACGTATGTATATCCAGTATGACCCATATGTACATGACATGACATGAATATGTATAATTCATTAATTATCCATGTGAATGGAATATTTAAAAAAAATTTTCCTCCATTAGATTAAAAGAAAAAAAATTCAAATTCTTCACGCGAATTTTATTATTTATAACTTTTTGGTCTGATACACTTCTAGAAAAGTTTCCAAGACAAAAATACTAACAGATATACAGAAATGAGAATCATAAGATGTAATGTTTTTTTTCGTATTCGAAATTTAAGCTTCAAGTTCGCTTAATTAAGTAATGAACTTGTTCGACGTTAATATTTACGAAAATTTTTTAGAAATATATTAGGCCTAGGATCTATTGACGTATGTCGTTCGTACATCATTTGTATAATTGTATGGTAGAGTTTAAAGGAATTGAATGTATGTATAAACAACACTACATTATACCTTCATGACTTGTACATGCTACAAATTTACTTACGTAAAAGCTTTGGGTGGTTCAGCATGAACAGTTATAATGACGACATTGATTACATTGTATTTCTATACAAATAAAAAAGGATATTTAAATGTGTAGTAAATGTATAAAGTATACACAAAAAGGGTCATCTTATTCAAATGAAAATTTTGCCATTTCATGGCGCTATTACATATTGTACTACACGTTATTTTAAATATATGTATTTTCACCTACAAACATACACGAGCAATGTCTATTTTATTTGATTTTTCTTCATTTTTTTCATTTCCCTTTCACAATAATTTTCACATTATTACTACATATACAATTAGTTTGAATATAACGCGCATACAATTAGGAAGTATGAAAATTATTAGATATTTTCTTTCTACATTTTTTTTATTAAATACATACAAGAGTATATAATTTCAGTGTACATATGTATTTGTAATTTGCATATTTATATTTTTTTATACATTTTGTAAATTATATACAGTGCAACAAAAAAAAAAAATATTTTTGTCTTAAATTCTTCTTCTAAAAATACATTAGAATGTGTTGAATAATTGAGTAAGTGCATTTTACTAAGTAATTTTTTAACTCAAAAAATTTTATAATACATCAGAAATTAAAAATATGTAAAATGAAATTAAATTTACGACAAGATATTTCAAAAATGATTCAAGAGAATAATGGTAAAAAGAAAATGAAAAATAGTGTAATTACAATTGAATTAATACAATTCATAATAAGGAGTAGAGGACGACAAGAACGTAAATCGTAAGTAACAGCTAGGAAGCTAGCATATAGAAATTTTTCTGAGATATCAAAATGTTAACTTGTGACATCAGACAAAAATGAAGGATATTAAAAAAAATTTCCAAAAAATATGATATATCACAAACAAAAATAACAGACTGTGAGACTGTAACCTCATTTCAAATAAGAACAATTTTTTTTTATTTGTTTCCAATTAAGTCTTGAATACCAAAACGTATAAAAATTTATAATCACTTAAAATCACAAATTAAAAAAATTTTTTTATGACATGTCGATGTCTAATTACAATTTAAATATTAATTTAGATATTAATAATTGAAACCTCTTTATCAGATAGTATTAATTTAAATACATGTAAGTAGCACATTGACACATAACTGTCGATTGTTGATGAAAAACTTGCAAAAATATTTGAAATTTTGGCAATTTATTGAATTAGAGCCATCTGAAATAATTGAGAAAGTGTGTCTCTAGGTTAAGACCAAGTGTTTTTTACTTAACACCATTCAACACCTTTTTATCTGAAATTTAAATAAAATTTTAAATTTGTTTACATAGAAAAAATTGTAATTATATCCTTAAAGGAAAATGAAAGAAAATTACATTTATTTATTATTCATTTTCACTTTATTTATTTTTTATGTTAAAAAGCTGTACGTGTTAGCCTTATAGACAATAAATATAAGCACGAGTTTCTGTTACTCATGTAAATTAAAAAAAAAAAATTTTTTGTTTTTCTTACAAATTTTCCAATATAGAAATGAACGTACACAAAAATTTTAAGATCTTCATATGACTACGTTCTGCTGCATGTTTATTTATATACGTATTAACTTTTTCATTTTTTTTTTATATTTTCAACATTTTTACTTCAATATATAATACATAAGTAAATGCAAATAAAACCAAAAAGTTATCTAAAATGATTTTTTCTTGACAGGAATAAAAGGATATATATATAAGTGAAAAAAGGACTCATATATCTGTACAAATAAGGAAGTGTAAATAATTTATAATCTACATAAATAATATATTGACAACATTTTATTATGTAAATGGTTTTCATTTTTGATTGCAAACAAATTTACCCAAAATATTTTGAATAAATCAGAAGAAAAACAAATGCAGATTAATAAGAAGCAATACACGTATGTAAGTCATGGGAAAACAATAGGGAAAATGATTTTTACGTATTGATTTTAGAATAAGAGACAGACCATCTGAGAAATATTAGAAAACATCTCAAGCTCAAGTGCAATTCTTAAGCACTCTTTTATCCCTTAGGGACAATATTTTTTTATTATTTTTCTACTTTCTTCTTTGGATATGAGCTTAAAAAAATTGGGGTATAATTTGTACATAAGCGCCTTATACATTACAGCCGTTACTGACTTTATAATTCATATTTAATTCATAACTTTCTCGATTAGGGAATCGTAATAATAACAAAAATTGTTTACATAACAAAATAATAGAATTTTCTTAGTATTTAAAAGGAATTTTGTATATTTCAACGCATTGCATTTAATTAAATTGAGAAAATACTTTAAAAATAAAAATTAAATGTCTAAAGTTATGAAATTTAAGGATTTTAAGGAATTATTTACTTGTCATAAATTTCATTAAAAATTCTTGAAATATTCATGTGGCTTTTATACTTCGTTCAAAGAGTTTTCTAAATGAATAAAGATGAATCAAGTTTTGTGGGTTATTTTTAAATGTTTTCTGTGGTGCAAAATGTTGAAAATAAAATGCCAAACAATTTTTTTTTTTCTTAATTACATAGTGGATCTTGAGTTTGCTTTAGGACAAGGCCTAATAAGTGCTAAGATATTTAATAAAAAGCATTTATGTCATATAATTTTATAAACTGAGTATTCAAGAGTTTAAAAATTTTTGGAAACGTTAACGAATTTCATATTTTTGTAATGAATACAGAAAAATCCATAAATACGCATTTGTGTTTCAGTTAAGTATTCATGAAATTTGAAGATTCCGTTTTTTTTGTTTTTCTGATTTACAAATTAGTCAGAGAGGAAAATAGAAAATGAACAAAATTCATGAGATACAAAATTTATTTGAAATTTAAAATGAAAATAAAATATTTAAATTTTTAATTTAATTATAAAAATTTCTAAATCAATTACGTATATTTATATTTACATATATTTTGTGTATTCATCGTTCAAAAAGCTTCACAGTCCAATAAAATTTATATTCTACACACATATGTATATACATGTATGTCGATCCTTAGCTTTCACAGAGATATTCTACACATACTCATCATCATTTCAATCAAAATATAAATAAAATAAAATTTTAATTAAAAAAAAAAAAAAAAATCAAACAATCATAAATGAAATGTCAATTATCAATTTATTGTTTAAGTATTATGTTGAATTTAAACAAAATAACGAAAAAAACATCCTCATTAAAAGCAAACAAGAGCGAATGTGTTTGGTACGTACAAACACCTATGATTGTCACAATGCTCTTGTGTTTTACAACAATAGAAAAAATTTCATTTTTATTATTAACAGTCTTTTTTTTTTTTCAATTTACTGTGATTTAAAGAAAAAAAAAATTTCCATTATTATAAATCATTCAATTGTAATTATCTTTTACTGTATGTATTGAAAAATGAAAAAAAAATAAAATAAAAATTAAATAAATAAATAAACAGTAGTGATAAATAATAATTTTCTTCGTTTCGTTGGAAAAGAATAAAAAGCAAATAATGAATTTTTGTATTTTTCTTTTAATTAAAATTACAACTGTAACAGCATACAAGAAAAATGTATACATTTTTTTTTTTGTTAAAACTTCATACATATACAATAAGAAAATGAAAATAAAAATCTAATTAAAAATGAGAAAAAATGAAAACAATAACGACAAAAATGTAATGTAATGATTCTGGAATATTGCATGGAGTGTATATACGAGCGTATATATTACACAAAATGAATTTAAAAATAAAAATCTGATGATAATAAGTAAATACATTAAAAACAAATACAAAAGAAACAAAATATAAGAATCCCACGAATAACACGGTTAATTCATTACTGTCATAGCCTGGAACTGGTTGGCCCAGACCGTCTAATCTAAATTTCAGTCTATCATGTCAAGTGTCAATTAAATTCTTCCTTTGTAAAAGGAATGTGAGAACTTTTTTAGAGTTGATCGGTTTCATGCACGGCATGATTTCACGTTATTCGAGACTTCTGAGTTCATTTTTAATTTCCGTTCCAATTTTAATCATTATATTCACAACTTCATACAAATCAAGTACCACATCATTCGAGAAATGTCTGTATTTGTAAAAAAGAAAAAATTAATAAATATTTATACTCCATACCATGTTATTGCCTCCTTTTGATCTATGTGTAGATCTCTCTTTAGAATCCTTACAATTTTGAGCTTTACCAGTCGTATAATTCATTTTTATGTTTTCATGTTTTTCATTTGCATTCAAATACGCCATATCCATGTTAATTTTCTTGTTGTGCTTTTTTTTGTGCTTTTGAATTTATTTAATTTTTTTTTTTTTTTTTTTTTTTTTTAGATGAATTTTATTGTAATTCGTGTCCTTTCTCACATTAACTTTCTGTAAGTCTGCAGTATATTTAATTTATGTGCTAGATTTGTTTTTTTTTTTTTACTAACTTCATTTTACAAAACTACCATCCTAACTGTCCTCATGAGATTAAATTTCATATCGTAATTAGTTCTTCCAATTTTTTTTTTTTCTAGCTACAAAACAAAACGGTTTAAAAACAATTTTCTGCTGTTGTAATTTTATAAAACTTTAAAATAAAAATAAAAAATTTGAAATTAAATTTAATGTTGACATGTGTTTGTGTATCATTACAAATGAATTTTTTCAATCCCATTTACATATTGCATGCCAAATCCTGTACCACAGAAATTTTCTCGTCTGGTAAAAATTTCTAGTAATTATGTCAGACTTTCTATTCGGGTCATAAATATCAAAAACAGTTCTACAATATATTCTATGGTTTTAACCCTATATAGGTCTTATAACAGCGGGGATACAATTTTCCGTCTGTTCATTGTGATTTTCATGGAAACTCTTGGCTTTTTTTAGAACGTCCTCAAAAGACCTTTCCTAACAAATAACAAGATTTTCCAATTATTTAAATTTTTAAAATATTTTTGATATCCTGTTAGAGTGTAACATTTTCATAGTACACCGTGTACACATGCAAATACACACGTTACTTAGTAATAAAGTTGGAGCAACAATGAAAAAATCATTTTATTTTTATTAATTATTTCATGACAATGATGCATGTATTATAACTCAGGTACAAAAAGTGAGAAATAAAATAAACTGTGTACTCTGTTGTATAGTTGAAGCTTTAGTGAAGCTAAAAATTTTTTATTTTTCTCCCCTTTTTATTCCTTTAATACTGCATCATTGCGTTCTAGTTTTTTTATGTCCTATTTATATTTTGTTTTGTTTCTATTTCGCATTTCTTTTTTTTTTTTTATTAATATTTTAAAATGCATATGGGAAAACATGACTTTTGTATTTTTATATATTGTTATTCTGTTGTTTAAATAAAATTGTAAAAACAACACAAAAAACGCATCTCAAATGAAATATCCTTTTGAATAATAATTAAGTGATAAAAAGTATGTACACTTGTTTCGTTACATTATAATTCTCATTTGAAATTAAGAGCACATGTACATTACAATAGAAAAATACACACATGAGAAATTTACCCACCTGAGGGAATAATTTAAACTCTATACAATTTTTTTTTCTTTTATAATACTTAATTTAAATGAATACCTGGTTAGATCGTTAAGAAAATTAAAAAAAAAAAAAAACATGGAATGAAAATATCAAATTGTGAATAAATATTGTATCCTTTTTACAAAAGAAAATGTAAAAAAAAATTTTTTTCTATAGTATTTTTTTATTTTCTTATGAATAAATCAAAAGGAAAAAGCTATGTAAATGTGTGTACATTATTTCTAACCGTGTTAATGTATAAAAAGTCGTTTAATTTTTCCTCTACTTTATATGTATACTCGCATTTCAAAAGAATTTAACGTTTAATTAAATGCGTGTTAAAGGCAAATGTACTTATAACTCCTTTCTTTTTCTTTTTCTTCTTTTTTAGTATAGAAGAATTTTTAATTAGCGTGCATATATGAGCTCTTGTGGTGTTGGGTTTATTTCTTTTATTTTTTTTAAATTTTTTTACTTTTTTCCTTCAATAAAAACAAAGCAATTATTTTTCATCATTTAAATCTAAATGTATTACTCAAATTTAATCCATGTTCGTGATTATTGGATTTATTAAAAACAAAAACAAATGTTCTCAACATGGTGAGAAAACAAAAATATTTTAAACTAATTTCTGAATACTGAAAATTTAATTGGCAAAAACTCAAATTAATTATTTTATATTAAATTGGCAAAATTTTTGAAAATTTTCCTCATTTAATCTAGCAACTGAAAACATTCATTTTCTTGTTATTGTCACCTTTCTTTTAGCAATTTAACCCTTGACCTTGACCTTAGCACTGTTTTTTTGGAACATGAAAAAAATTGTAATTTTTGTAATTGTCGTCATGTCCTCACACAACAGGTCAAAATTATTTCTATTTATAGGACAGTTTAGAATGTAATACAAAAGCAATTAATGGATTAGACAATTCATGGATACATTCAATTAGAAAACAATTAAATAAATTGCATTTACATAATACATGGTGGCACGGACATATCACATATCCTTAGAATTTTTTTTCTCTTCTAATTTTTTTTGTTTTTTCAAATTGTAAATGGAAATAGTTCATTTAAAAAGAAATTCTCAATATTTTGTAAGAAATTTAATTTAAAAAAATTTAAATGAAACAACACAGGACCCACAAATTTTAAATGCGAACCGTTACTGATTTAAAAAAAGAAGAAATGCGCCAAATAAATTTTTGTTATTTTATTTATACATAACAGAGAAGAAAAACATAATTATTTAAAGCAGCACGTACCGTACACACATGGTAATTAGAATAAATATTCATTTGTGGTAAATAATTTATTTATTAATGCATAAATAAATATGCATAAAATTTTCAAAATGAACAAAATTAATTTTTGTGTATATTTGCATTGAAAAACGTGAAAATTTTAATAAAATAAGAAACATCAAAAAGAAAACGAATACTCACATATGAACGTACATAGATGTTGTGTGAATTAATTTGAATTTACATTAATGTACAAACACCACATGAATAATAAAATAAACAACAAAGACAATAAAAAACAATAATTTATTAACATTTTAATTTTCACTTAATTGTTTACAATATTACACTTTGTGCTACAAAAATGTTTCAATCTATAGAAATATTTTCAACATCGTCATTCTAGACATCCTTAAGAATTTTAATGATTCAATTCCTTATGATTCACATTTAAGCCTATATATAACAATCTAAATACCTCAAGAATTTTAATAATTCAATAGCTTATGGTTTCACTTCTACACCTTACTCGGATGTTCTTCCCATTGACGCATTGTAATTTATTATAAATATGTACTTATTTGTGCCATTACTTTTTCAGAATAACCTTAGAAGGACTAGAATTCTGCACAACATAAATTGTTGAAAAGTCTCGAATGATAATATTAAAAATGTTTTCAGAGTGGAACTTTTTTGTGGAACACAGTGTATTAAAAAAAAATTGTATAGATGATATTTTTAAAACAGACAGAAATGTGTTAAGTTAAGACAAGAATTTACATATGTATGTACATATAACGCCCGCATATCCATACCAAAATGCCATATAGCATGTGCTAATATACAGATGTATTCAGTATGTAATATATTCAAATAGATAACTTTTCTTTTTACATTAATGTAATAATTCAAATTCTGTATGTTTACAACTCATATACACAAATTATAAATGAATAAATAATTTTCTACAAAATTTTCACGAAATCACAATTATTATAATTATTAATAATAAATTGTTTAAAATTTTACTGTGTACGTACGTACACATGAAAACACGTAAAGAACAACATATAAAACAATTTGTAAATTGAAAATTTTCTTTATCTTATTAAACGACGCAAATAATTTGCACGTATTAATTTTCATGTATTTTTATAAGATGATAATAATGACATTGAACATAATAATGATAATGATGATGATGTTAATGTGTGTAGCAAAACAATGGAATGATAATGTTTATTAATAAAATGAAAATTTCAATTGAATTAAACAATAATTTGTTATTGAAGAAGTGCTAATTTTATATTTCGTACACGTACAAATAAAAATAATTAAAATATTTTGCTTAAAAGAAAATTACTTCGTTTTAATACGATTTTATCAAATTTAGGAAATTTTTTCGTTTTGCGCATCGATCTTATTGCATTTTTATTCGGAATCGGCTTTTAGTAATTTTAGCAAATTCCATTAAAGCCTGTCTTCTATGGTTTTATCTTGTAGTTTACCTTTTTTTTTTTTAAGGAATTAAAAAATTTCCCCTTTTTCCGTCTATAAACATGTTCATATCTCCTCTTGCATGGAAACTTTCAAGTCTTCTTGTGTAAAGACACTTTCATGAACTATTCTTCTTTTCTTTTAATCTTCTTAAAGTCCTTCATAACTCTGTATAGCTATTAAAAAAATTTCACGATTTCTCTAAATCTATCCACTTTAGATGATCTAAAAATATCCTTCTTTCGGAGTCAACAGGAAGTCAAACAAACAGTTAAGCAATTTGAATTTTATAGAAAATCAAAAATATACACAATTACAATTGTTACTGGTATACCATTAGTGTTATTGAGCCTCCGGCTCTGGTAACAATGTAATAGCGTGTGGTATATGAAAATAAATAATAATTTCAAATTAAAAATATAATTTAAAAAAAATAAAAGAAATTTTCATGCTGAAAAACCACATTCGTACATTTGTAAATAGTCAAAGAAAATTTGTTCTTTATGTTTATTATTTTTTTTTTTTTTGTTTTGTTTATATTTAAATTTTAAAGAATGTACACAACGTGTGCACAATTTGCATTACTGACTACATGTATTATTTACCATATATTATGATTATTTTTACAAGCAGAGAAAAAAAAACAAATGTTGAAAATATGTAAATTGAAAGAAGATGAACACACATCTAGACCAAAAATTATTTGAATACTACAAAAATTTGTTTCCAAAAAAAAAAAATAAGAAGGAAAATAAATGAAAAATATATTCTGGGTGTAATTGAAATACGTTAGTTAATAAATAAACATTGTGGTATAGTTAACTCTCAAATAACATGATTAATTGATTCAATGTCGTTCAAAAATTTGAAATTCTTATTTTGTGTAAGATTTTGACCGTTATATTTATTACCATCAAGTAATTAAATTTTATTCGATAATTGTCACAAATTTTTCATCTCATAATTACAATATTTATGACCTAAACGAAAATACCGTGCTATTCGAAGTATCCTTGTATTCAATTTAAAAAATGATTTTCATTTTTTCCAAATAAATTTTATTTAACAATAAGGTGTGCACCTAAGCATATAAATTTGTGTATACATACATTTTTAAATGAAAGAAAATGTACTCATATAAAAGAAAAAAAAACCTGTGTAAACGTTTATTTAAAGCATTATATTACAAAAATCAAACATTTATTATGATGATAAATGAAAAATGAAAAATACATAAATTTACAAAATATAAGCAATACGAATTTAATGTGTGTAAAATTTCAAAAAATTAAAAAAAAAAAAAAAAAAAAAAATTCATGAAATGTAAAATGAATGAAATATGATGAATATTTCTTTGAAAACACATCTTTTATTTAAATAAAACCAAATAAAATATGAATGAAATTTTTGTTTTCATTTTTTTGGAAATATGAAAAATATACAAGCAATCAAAATGTTATTTAAAAAATAAAAAATTTATATCATTTAGAAATTGAAGTTCACAAAATTTTACGCTGAATTTTAACTTTAATCATAAAATTTTTTCTTACTGACTTTAGCTTTACTAAATCCCGGTACTGCTCATTGATTACAGCTATCACTGATCCTCATCTAGAGGATATTCCTCTACCTGCTAACTAGGTCAAAAAGGTTTTTGTCTTACATACGAATAATGTCCTCTTAGTACTTCTTCAATGGCTTCACAGCCCGTTCTATGTCGAACCTTGGTCTACAGATTCTAAATTTGTAGGAATACCCACGGAACGTTTGGTCAATATACAGGCTTGGTCTGACATTGTAGAAATCTTTAATTTTTTTTATATATTTAAATCGTTTACAAAAAAAAAAAAAAAAATTCCTGGTAATGTAACTTAACTTTTAACTTTTGTTTGTAGTTTGTAGGCTACACCTAATTTAGTGAGTATTTTATGAGTATTGTAAATATAGATATTTTGGTATTTCTATTGCATTTTGTAAAATATAAAAATAAAGATTTTCTTTCGTTTTCTTTTTAATATGTTTGCATGAATATTTCTTGTTTTTTCCTTTTTTTTTTTTCTAATAATCCACTGTATATGTTTAATTTGATTTTTTTGTATATGTACATCACTTTCTTCCTTTTTGTCTGTACACAAAAACACTTTTATTCTCTATTACAAAAATAATTTAACTTCTTTTTTTTTCCTCTATTATAGTATATTAAAATATATAAAATCTAGTATCTATACTCTTATAAATAATGAACAGTCAACATTCACAATTTTATGAAAAATACAAAAAACAAAAATTTTTTTTTTTTTCAATACATAAGTTTTTGTTTTGTTTTATTTTTCTTTTCTAAAAAAAAAAAATAAAAAAAATTTCATTAATTTTATTTCGCTTTTGATTTCATTTCTGTTCTTTTTTTTTTCAAATCAAAATAAATTTATAAAGAATTTAAACTAATAAAAGTTTTTTTCTTCTTCTTTCCCTTATTTTCTTCCTTTTTCTTTCCTTCGAAATTTTTTTATATCCTTTCTACAAATCCTTCAACAAAAAACAAACACAAAAAAAAAAAACATTTTTGGACCAAACAAAAAAAAAACCAAACAGGAGATTAGCTGATGAAGATGATGAATTATCTGAAGTACAACCGGATGCAGTACCGCCAGAAGTACGAGAGTGGCTGGCCTCCACATTTACTCGTCAATTGGCAACAACTAGAAAGAAAAGTGATGAAAAACCAAAATTTCGTTCAGTTGCACATGCAATACGTGCTGGTATATTTGTTGATCGAATTTATCGGCGTGTATCAAGTACAGCATTAATGCAATTTCCACCAGAAGTTGTTAAAGTTTTAAAGGTAAAAAAAAAAAAAAACAAAAAATATGAAGATAAAACTTTTAATTACTTTACAAAATAAAACAAAAAAATGTTTTTCCTCTTATTCTTCTTCTTTCTCTTTTTTTATCCATTTCATCCATTAATGTACCCATGGATACAGACCCTAGATGAATGGTCATTTGATGTATTTGCATTAGCTGATGCAGCTAATGGTCAACCAGTTAAATATTTAGGTTATGATTTGCTCAATCGTTATGGTATGATACATAAATTTAAAGTACCACCAGTTACATTAGAAACATTTTTAAATCGTATAGAAGAAGGATATTGTCGTTTTAGAAATCCATACCATAATAATTTGCATGCAGCTGATGTTGCACAAACTGTACATCATGTATTATGTCAAACTGGTCTAATGAATTGGATGTCCGATTTAGAAATATTTGCAACATTATTAGCTGCTATTATACATGATTATGAGCATACGGGAACAACAAATAATTTTCATGTAATGTCTGGTTCAGAAACTGCCATGTTATATAATGATCGTGCTGTATTAGAAAATCATCATATAAGTGCTGCATTTCGTGTATTACGTGAAGATGATTGTAATGTATTATTAAATTTATCACGTGAAGAATATCGTGAATTACGATCATTAATAATTGATATGGTGCTAGCTACTGATATGTCATATCATTTTCAACAATTAAAAAATATGAAAAATTTATTAACATTAGCTGAACCAACTGTTGATAAATCAAAAGCATTATCATTGGTATTACATTGCTGTGATATATCACATCCAGCTAAAAAATGGTCATTACATCATCGTTGGACAATGTTATTATTAGAAGAATTTTTCCGACAAGGTGATTTAGAAAGGGAATTAGGTTTACCATTTAGTCCATTATGTGATAGAAATAATACGCTTGTAGCTGAATCTCAAATTGGTTTTATTGAATTTATTGTTGAACCAAGTATGCAAGTATGTTCAGATATGTTAGAATGTATATTAGCACCAATTGCACCAATTGCATCAACAACAACAGCAACAAATACAACATCATCATTATCGTCATCTACGTGTAAAAATATGGAATCATCGATAGATAATAATTTATTAAGTGCATCATCAAATAAAACATGTGAAGCAATAAGTGAAGAAAATGAATCAACAAAGAATGGCGCAACAACAACAACTTCATTAGATGGTGGTGGTGGTGATGTGGATACTGGTACAGGTAATGCCAGCAGTAGTAATGTTGAAGAAGGACAAGAAAATGAAAATAATAGTGAAAAAGATAAATTCCGAATACGTAAGCCATGGGTTACATGTTTAGCTGAAAATAAAAAAATTTGGAAAGAACAGGCTGTGAAAGGTAATATTGTAATAAAAATGTTTCATTTATAGATTTTTCAAAAAAAATATATTCTTTAATTTTCCTTTCTTTTGTTTTTTTTTTTTTTTTTTTTTTTTTTTGGTATTTAGATGCAGAAGCTCGTGCTGCAATCTCTGCTATTACTGAAGGTACTGAAAATGATGAGCTAAACCCCAATAATTTAAATGATAGCAGTGCTAGTAATAATAATAATAACAATAATAATAATAATGATACAACTAATACTAATAATAATTCAACAACAACTATGATTGCAACTGTTATAATAAATGAGAGTGATGATACAAAAAAATCAACAGCAAATGATTAGTGCTTTCGAGTGGCTTTTTTTCTTATTTTATAATAAAATAAAACAAACAAAAAAAATAAAATAAAATAAAACAAATTTGTATATCTATTAAGCTTTATTTTAAAAATAAAAACAAAAGAATAATATATAAGCATTAAAAGTAATAATAATAAATTACGATAAAATATTGTATTTAGTTTTGTTATAAATAATAAATAATTATCAAAAAAATAATGTATGTAGGGTACATTAAATTTAGTATTATAAGTGCATATAAACATAAATAGGAGCAGTACATATATAGGTACTCGTACATCATATACACATCTCTAAATGATTACATATATACAAATGTACACGATAAAATCTGTTAGCACTTCATAACTTAGGCACACTATGAATTACATATTGTATAAAATATGAATCTATGTATGTGAATCTGAATAATAGGCGAAAATGTAATTTATAACAAATATCAAATACGATTTTATTTATGTAATTATCTGAACTGTATAAAATTGAATTCAATAGTTTTATAAAAACATATCTTTAAGTTGATCAAAAATATGAGACAATTTTGGCTCATTGAATCTGAAAGATTTGCTAATTTAAAACATCAACTTTGTTTTTTTTTTTTTTTTAATTTCGACGCTTGAAAAAATTTATTATGAAGCCAGTGATGGAACAACAAATTTTATGATCCCCTACAAAATACAACTTTAGGCCTCCACATTAAAAATAAAATTGCTATTTTGAAATAATATATTTTTTTATATAGAAATAAGTTTAATTTTGTCCTCCTTGACGAGCTCCTATTCATTGCTGGTAAAGTTCCGTGACTATATGAAGCCTTATCTCAAAATTACAATTCATGAATATCACATCAGTTTGTAAATTTCATTTAAAGTCGTACATACAAGCAAAGTAAATTAAAAAAAAAAATATTTATCACACTATAGAAGCACAAATAGCTTAATAATAATTTAATTATATTTTATTATTAATTTACTACATAATATACATTTAAAAAATTCATGCATAATTACACAAAATACACACACACACACACAAATAGTTTGTAACAGTATAAAAAATTTAATAATAATAGAAATTAAAATTCAAAATAAATTAAAATTATGAAATGAATAGAAAAACTTAAAAAACATAATTTAAAAACATGAATTGATTGAGTTGATATAATTTCACTCAAATTAATTGAGAACATTATAACTCTATAATAATTCCGCCCTTTAATTCTATGCTACATAAAATAATAATTTGAAAATATTTAGGAAATATTAAGAAAATTTAGTACACAAAAAAAAATAGAATTGTAAATAAATTTAAAATAGATTTAAAAAAAAAATAAATAAATTAAAAATAGAACTGAATAAAAAATAAAACAAAACTTTAAAGAATACCGACATAAAATTGAAATATAAAAAAATATACAAAATTTACTAATATTTTTCAAATTTTGGCCTCTATATCTTCTAATCTACACATTATCTAATATTTATGTCTTTTCTTACCTTCTACTATATTTCTTACAATCTAAAATAATAGTTCCCCTTACCCTTATCTTTCTATTACACTAATTTAAGCACTGAATCCAAAAGATAGCATCTATATCAATGACTTCGACAGTGTTGTCCGTTATAAATTTGATGGAACGAATAGGCCCAATATTGATTTAATTAAATCATTATTTCAAACGCTATCATTGGACCTCAAGTTTAAAAAAAAAAGAAGAAAATAAATTTTATTACTATACTGAAAATCTTCAAATTTTCCCAAAAAAATAATAAACACAAAGCAAAATAATATTTTCTTATACTAACTAAAAAAACAAAAGGATCTTTTTGTATTTAATCTCTTTACAATCTATTCCCTTTTATTATATTCCCTTTTATTCTCTTATCTCTGTATGTCTATAGTTTAAAAAATTACAAAATATAAAATCACATTTTTTTTTTCTGTATCAAAATTAATAACATAAAAATGGACTGTACATTGTTATATTTAAATAAAGAAAAAATAAAAATAAAATATAAAAATAAAAATTATATTTGATACTTACAAATATAAAAATCATCAAATTACTATACTGATAAACAAATTTTAAATTTAATAAAAATAAATAAATAAATAAATAAATACAAATTAAGAAAAATATGTAGATACATTCAATATTCTTCAAGTCATAATATAATCCAAAAATCATTTACAGACATTCCTCGAATAATGTAATTGTAATCGATCCTGTATTATTCGAAATTTGAAATTTCTATGAATTTATCTATGGTATCAATCAACACAGTAATTATTCATGAACATCGTCTAATACGAGGATTTTTATGATATTCGATCATGAAATTAAAATTCGAGGGATGCCTGTATTTAAAAAAATTTAAATAAAAACAAAAACTCCAATTAATTTAGGTAAACACATTATAACATATACATTGCAAATAAACAAAAAAAAAAAAAAACAATTGGAAAATCAATAAAATTTTATCGATCGGGGGAACTTCAACATAAATATTATGACATTATCACTTTGAATTTCACAAGGAAAAGATAAAATAAAGAGTAAAATTGTATTTGCATTTTATGGAAATTTTTCATCATAGTCATGTGTTTTATTATGGAGCATAAAAATATCGCGTTATTTGTGTTGCTCTCTCAAAATGAGCAAATCAGAAATATATAAAAATGGCCATCAGAAAATGAGATAAAAATAAATTTATTCAAATTGAATGAAAAATAATGAGAAAAATCATTCATTTAAAATACACATGACTATATGCTTTAAAATTAAGTATGTGATTAAGCCAGAATTTAAGCACTTGATGAATACCTATAACGATCTATTTATTAAAATGTATTATCATATTACATGTTCATATGTAGACCGTACATATTCATGCAAAAATTAGCCTGATCGATAAAATGTTAAAATATTTTTTTAAAAAAAGAAACATAAAAACAAGTGATGAAGTTATGTAAAAGTAACAAAAAAAAAAAAAAAATTATCATAATTTTTTTATTCACGTTGTTATGTAGAGTATTCATATAATCATTAATTAACTTCTTGTTTTCTGTTTTGTTTTGGTTTTTTTTTTACTTTTTTAATTAATGAAAAACTCAAACAAAAATATTTATTTAATAAAAAATACAATACATATTCATATTATAAATATAAATAAATACTATATTATAGAAAATAACTAAATTAAATTAAAATTAGTAAATTAATAAATAAATTATTAATATAATGATATGATATAAATTAAAATTTAAGATTTAAAGAAAAAAGTAAACAAAAATAAAAAAAAAATACGAGTACATGTTGTTATTTTTCCTTGTTAATTTTTTGTGAATTAAATAAATAAAAAAAAATTTTTAAAACGTCTGATTGAGGGACCAGTCTTTTAAGTTTCACCATTGCTCTAAAGAATTATTAAAAATACAAACACACGCATATACTATATGTTGTACAGAACAATAAAAATACAAAAATAAAAGCAAAAACAATAAACAAATATAAAATCATATAGAATATGAGTACACATTTAAGGTACAATCACATTCAAACTAAACGTCACTAAAATTGTACAATATAGAAGAAAGTGTGCAATTTCTGTGAAAATGTACCTTAAACCAAACCAAAGGTTACATAACATCCAAAAATTAAATAAAATCTCGCCATCAAACCAAACAAAAACAAAAATATATAGAAAATAAAAATAATCAATACAAATACAAATTTTATTTTTAATGAGCAATGGTAGAGTAGCTTAGCAGTAAGGTACCATTATCAGCTGACATTGGGAACATAGCTTTATTAAAGTAGAATTTAAAAAAAAAAAAAAACAAAAGAAACAAAAAATACATATTATAATGCAAATAAATTAAATAAAAATTAAAAAAAAGAGAGAAAAACAAAACAAAAAATATCTAAATTTTTCTAGAATTAAAAAAAAAAAAATACACTAACATACATATATAAATACTAAAATAATGATAATTAAAAAATTTTTAAAAAAATTTTTTCATTTTTTTCTTTTAAATAAAATCTAACGATGAGTACAGGAAAACTCTTTACAGTTTTTTGTATTATATAAAATTTTAGATTTAAATTTAAAAATTAAGTAAAACAAAACAAAAAGAATTTAATACAAAAATGGGGGGTAGTTTCAAAATTCAGTTTCTATGTTGATCGGTCAATAATGCTTTTATATGTTGAGTAAATTTGCTAAATAAATATATGAAATAGATACTTCGCGTGCAATTATCAAAGTATCAAAATATTCAAGGTATTTTGTAAAGACCAGTCCAGGACTTGTACATACATATGTATAAAGATATCCCATGCAATGTATAGTATATGAGTGAGTTAAAAAATGTTACAGTTTCGGTGTAAAAATTATAAAAAATATCCTACAATGCGCGCTAATTGTCTAATTAATACTTTTTAGATGCGTCCACAATGCATTTCAAATATTTAAATAATACAACCATTTTGAAACTTTAAATTTTGCATCAAGACGGTATTTGAACGTTTTATAGAACTTACTTGAAAACGTATGTATGTACGTTGTAAATATGTGTATGCTTTTCTTGGTATGGCAAATTAAAATTTTGAATTCCAATTTTTACAGTGACGGAATAGTATCTACAAGATGTGTTATTTAGAACTGTTTGGTTCAATTCAATCATAGATTAATTCTTGACGGAATGATCCTGCTGACAATTGAATAACATGTCTTTTTAGTATCATTCCTCCAAGCATTTTACATATTTTCACAAAAAAAAAAAAAAAAATTAATAAAGCTTAACGTTTTTGCAAGTATGCAACAAATGCTAGCCGAATTTTGAAAGTACCCCAAAATGTTTCTCTTAGTTTCATATAATATTTATTGTATTTTTTTTTGTTGTTTATTAGGAAAACATAAAAATCATAAATTGATTTTTTACGCAATATGAAATATGTTCTAAAAAATGATCTACATAATATGAACATATTTTAAGAATGAACTAAATAACGTTCATACATTAACGTATGTACACAAAATTTGTTTTTTTTCTAAAAATACGTGCAAAATATTATTAAATGATAGTATTATTCTCTGATTAATTGATTATTATATACATTTATTATATCATTCACACAAATTTTTCTATTTAAAAAAAAAAAAAAAAATTTGAAGTACCTTTTCAAGAAAAAATATTTAACAAAAACAAAAACGATTTTTATGTAAATTTTTTGCAATCATCAAAAATATTATATACTATTAAAAATTTATAAATAGAAATATGAGATAATAAAATAAAATGTAAAAATTTTTTTAAACTTTTCAAAAAAAAAAAAATTAACATTTAAAATAATAAAAAAAAATAAAATATTTTATATCCTTTTAAAAGTTAGTAAACTACATGTAGATCCATTGCTAATATAAAAATAAAAAATTGAACAAAAAATGTATAAATCTTCAAATTTATATATAAACGAATTTAATATAAAAAGGAGTATCACTTTTCTTTTTTTTATCTGCATAGAAAAATTTTTAAAGGAATAACAAATAACACAAATCACACGCAAATACAATACTGTTACGATTTAGGAATTCACATGGCGGAATAATCATTTCACCATGCACCAATCCGTAGTAAAATTGAACCAGACAGTACTATCGCCAGACAGTAGCGTTACATCTATCCTAATCGAGAACGTAATCCGTGAATTGATAAGAATCCAACATTCTTATTCATTAGAACTTAAGAGACACGCATAGCATCCAATTAAAAACCTATTTAACTCCTTTGTCTAAGTGAGAGCCACCAATATGATAAATAGCCAACATTCATGTGTTAGCTACCTAATCATACGTCAAATAGATGAGTCTACTTCAAATTAAATAACTCCAAATTGTTACAGTATTGTTTCGCAACACTGTCTTTTTCCAATTAAATTTTATTAATTTTTTTTTTTTTTAAATTAATTTTTTTCTAGATCACTAATATAAAATTATTTATACTCACCTCATATATATACGTATACACACACATACTTACATTTACATTTTTAAAAAAATTAAATTAAATTAAGAAATTAGGCAACAAAAATTATTTCTTATTTAAACAATTTATAGGAAATGTATTTTAAATTTATAGAAAATCCTTAAAAAGCTAACAAATTCTTAAGAATAAAAATATCTAAAAATAAGAAAATTATTTAAAAAAAAAAACCGTAAATACTGAGATTCACTTTACATCAAGTACAGAATTTCACCTAATTAAATTTTATTTAAAATTTTTCTTTTTTCTAAGATTTTAAATAAAGTGATCTCAAAGTTAACCAAAATATTGAGCATCAATTGGGTGAAATATGATGTATTTTGCAATTGAAATTCTATTGCTTAAGTGAATCTGAAAACAGAAAGATCATAAAATAAATCTAAAAAAAAAGATATATATTAATATGTCGAAAAAAAATATTTATAACAGAAATGATTAGACAAACAATGTTAATGTAATCGTTTAATAGAGGACTAGAGGGCCATTGATAGCATCAGCATAACAGCGACAACGTTAAATTTAATGTACTGAACTGATAAATGAATATAGGACCCAACAGTACTGAAAATTTATCAATCACTTTTTGATATCGTCACTATCGCTAATGTTGCTGACGTTATCATTGGGCTTCAAGTGTTAGAATTTTTTTTTTTTTTTATCATTTTAATGAGGAAAATAAATATTTAAAAAAAAAAAATGTATATATAAAAAAAACTGAAAAGAAACAAATTTCTAAGCAATCAAATACATATATAATTAAGTGTTAAAATAAATTTAAAAAAAAAAAAAAAATTTATTTATTTTATTTAAAAAAAATTACAATGAATATTAAATATAAAATTAATTATTAAAAATTATTGTAAATTAATAAATAAAAATTTAACGAGTATATAATATTTTATGTAACATAGAATAAAAATCTGTGTAATTATTATTATTTAATTTCTAAAAGAATAAAAATTATAAAAAAATTTAAAAAAAATAAATAAAAATAAAAATATATAGAAGTAAAAAAAAAAAAAAACACTGAGATAAAATAATGAGCTAAAAATAATCACAACTATTCTAGTTTTAGTTAGCAGATTTCGCTAACTTAATGTTCTGCTTAATTTTATGCTAAATTTATGAACTGTGAAAATTTTGTATAAAAATTAGCAGAATGTCAACTTAGTGAAATCTGCTAACTACAAACCAGAACAAGCCTGAATAATTCTGAGATTATACAATAAAAGAGAGGAAAATTTTATAATTTATTGTACATGTTATCTTTAATGATATCTTCATAAAAGATGTATGGCAAAGCCGTTATTTAATAGTTACAATTTTAAAAAATTAGAAAATTTCAAAAAAAAAAAAAAATTTTTTTTGTTTTTTTTATTTTTCAATTAAATGCAATTCACTATAATACAGTATGCGAGATAGAAGTATTAGTACATAATTACGTGCTTACAAAGCGTTTGACGAATATATGTATTGACTTTTTAAAGGTTTACACACTATCTCCCATCTTTAGATTCTCAGACTCAAAAGCAAAAATATAAATAAGCAAAAAAACAAAAAAAATTATTTAAAATTTATGTAATGTAAATTCTCATAAAATTATTATTATGAATAATTGAAATTTTTAATAAACTGAAATAAATATTTATAAATTATTTATTATTACATATAAATCTTGTAAATAGAAGAACTTTAACAAAAAAAAAAGGTGAAAAAAAAATTTATTACTAATATTATTATAAATTATTTAAAAAAGAAAGAAACAAAAATTGTTAGTAAAAAAAAAAGAAAATAAAAAATTTATTAAAATAAAAGTAAATATATGTATAATATATAAATGAGGAAAAATGTATAAAAATAAAATCTTGTTTATGTATCATCTCCTCTAAGTCCTTCCACATAATGTGCTCAAATGTTTTTTCCTCTTCATCTCCACAGCCCTTTACAGATCGCTTGCTGTCGAAAATATGTTACTTGTTCATAGGATGAGATATGCAACATGATCTCAAAGTGAATATCGCATTAAATAGCCAACGATGTATTTTCAAAAAAAAAAAAAAAAATCCTTCACCTCCGATGTTTACACATTTCCAAAATAAAGGAAAAAATTATGTAACGAGTTTTTCAAGATATTTTGCAAATTTCGATCTTTTTTGTTCAACCTGTGATTCAACATTACATCAATCTATCAATATCACATACGTAAGGTAGTGGTAATATATGATCCGAAAAAGCGTGGCTATCTTCAAAAACGCATCACTGCCTATTTGATGCGATACTCAACATACTTAAGTTGAATATCGCATCAAATAAATGCGTTTTTGAAGGTAGGGCAAGTTAATCATACGCTAATAGTTAGCGTATTAGTTTTTTTTTTAAATACAAACAAATTTCCGAAAGAAAAATAAAAGTTTCAACGAATTTCCCAGAAAGAAAATTCTTCAATATGGGAAAACAAAGCACAAAATGCAAAAACTTATTTTTTATTTTCATACAAAGTGAAAATGATTTATTTTTAATTTAAATCAATTTTAAAAATTTACAGTACAAGAATATACAGAATTTTACAACATTTTACGTATTTAAATAAATGTAAAAAAATTTCTTCAAAATTATTTTCAATTTTAGCCTTCACCTCCCTCTTCCTCTTCATCAAATTCACCTTCTTCATCGGCAGTCGCTTCTTGATATTGTTGATATTCATTAACTAAATCATTCATATTACTTTCAGCTTCAGTGAATTCCATTTCATCCATTCCTTCTCCAGTATACCAATGTAGAAATGCTTTTCGTCTAAACATTGCTGTAAATTGTTCTGATACTCTTTTAAATAATTCTTGAATGGCTGTCGAATTACCAATAAATGTTGATGACATTTTTAAACCTCTTGGTGGTATATCGCAAACGGCCGTTTTAACATTATTCGGTATCCATTCAACAAAATATGTACTATTTTTATTTTGTATATTTAACATTTGTTCATCGACTTCTTTCATGGACATTCGACCACGGAAAATAGCAGCAACTGTTAAATATCTACCATGACGTGGATCACATGCGGCCATCATATTTTTAGCATCGAACATTTGTTGTGTTAATTCTGGTACAGTTAATGCCCGATATTGTTGTGAACCTCTTGATGTTAGTGGTGCAAAACCGGGCATAAAAAAATGTAAACGTGGAAATGGTACCATATTAACAGCAAGTTTACGTAAATCTGCATTCAATTGTCCAGGAAATCGTAAACATGTTGTTACACCGGACATTGTAGCTGATACCAAATGATTTAAATCACCGTATGTTGGTGTTGTAAGTTTCAAAGTTCTAAAGCATATATCGTATAATGCTTCATTATCAATACAAAATGTTTCATCTGTATTCTCAACTAATTGATGTACACTTAGTGTAGCATTGTATGGTTCAACAACTGTGTCTGAAACTTTAGGCGATGGTACCACTGAAAATGTGTTCATTATTCTATCAGGATATTCTTCACGAATTTTTGAAATTAATAATGTTCCCATTCCGGAACCAGTACCTCCTCCTAATGAATGTGTTAATTGAAATCCTTGTAAGCAATCACAACCTTCTGCTTCTTTACGTACAACATCTAATACAGAATCAACTAATTCTGCACCCTCAGTATAATGTCCTTTAGCCCAATTATTTCCAGCACCAGATTGTCCAAATACAAAATTATCTGGCCTAAATATTTGTCCAAATGCACCAGCACGAACTGAATCCATAGTACCTGGTTCTAAATCAACAAGTATCGCCCTTGGTACATATTTACCACCAGTTGCTTCATTATAATAAACATTAATACGCTCTAATTGTAAATCACTATCACCATAATAAGTTCCCGTTGAATCAATACAATGCTCATCAGAGATGACTTCCCAAAATTTGGCACCAATTTGATTACCACATTGGCCAGTTTGTAGATGTACAATTTCTCTCATTTTCAAATGTTTTGTATTTATTTAATTTTTTTATTTCTTTTTTTTATTCTTCCAATAAATGGTAATTATTTGGAATGGAATAAAAGACTTTTTTCTTGTGAATTACTTTTTTTTGTCCTTATTTTATTTAATAATCGTTTAACGATTTTGTTTGAATTAACTTTTTTTCCAGTACTTGAAAATTTGAAGGCAAAAAAAAATTTTTTCCCTATTTTTTTTTTCATATTTTTGTTTTTCTTTCTAAGGCTGTTATGATTGAAATAAATAGAGAAAAGCAACTTGATTAATGAAAAGATAAAAACGACTCAAAATTTCTAAGTAAAAAAAAATTCAAGATGTAGTAATTTTTAATATGAATTTATCCAAGCGTTAAATATTCAACTGAGGGCTAAAATTTGGAAAAAAAATCAAGGTCGAATTTTTTTTTTTTATTACTTCAGTAAAATCTGAAATCAATTTCAACCACTTTAACTTTTTCTTCAATTATCTGACAACAAAACAAAAAAAAATCCAAACAAAATTAGAGAACAAAATTGAAATTGATGCAAATAAGAAACCCTCTGGAATCTGGACTGAAGACACTACGACTATAGTAAAGGAAAGCTCAAAGCAGTTGAAAACTGAGCGAGACTCAACCATAATATGAGTATGTATGTATGTAGGTTTTTTCTTAAAATAGTGAATCAACCCCACATGTAGTGAAATGTAAGGACATTATTTTAATGTCGTCTATCTACGAATATCGTTTCTACCTTCGGACAAAAATTAATTAAAAGATTATGAATAGTATAAAGAAGACAGATTACCAATCTTCAAAAGAAAAACAATACTTTTTAAAATTTTACGATTTTATTTTTATTTTTTGTTTTTTTTTTTTTTTTAATTTTTTGTTTTCTTTATTTTTTTCTTCTTTCTATATAAATTTTTGAAATAAAAAGAAAATTTCTCATATAATATTTTTTTCACCCTCAAAATGAAGGTACAATTAATTGTAATGTAATGTGGTATTTATTTTTATTTTTTTATTTTTTGTTTTAATTTTTGTTTTTTATTTCAATTTCTACAGAAAAATAAATACAATATTTTATTTTCAATGCAATTACGAAAACTCTAAGAGATATTTTTTTTTTTAAATATTTTAATTGTTATTAATAATATTTTCTAAAATATTTTTTTTTTTTTTTATTTTAATTTTTCTTAAGTAAATTTTGCATTTTCTTTGATTTTCTTTTTTTTTTTTTTTGTTTTCTT
The DNA here is from genome assembly GCA_963971155.1 of Anthrax anthrax. Lineage (NCBI taxonomy): Eukaryota > Metazoa > Arthropoda > Insecta > Diptera > Bombyliidae > Anthrax > Anthrax anthrax. The sequence goes on from OZ020119.1 coordinate 30,502,886, forward strand.
TTATCAAAAAACAAAAAACGGACAAAAATATACATATTTAGATTTTTTTTAAAATAATTTTTATTTTATAATTTTTATATATATTTTTTTTTTAATTTTATTTAAAAAATTTTAACGCATTTTAGTACATCCACTGTATTATGCACGTGTGTCTATATATACATGTATGAACAAAAATGAAGCAAAATAAAACAAAAAATAAAGAATAGTTAAAATAAAAATATTTCGGCAAATTCAAAAATACATCACTAGTTACTTAGTATTTAACTTAAGTTCATAATATTCTGGATATTAAACCAAATAGTCGGTGATGAATTTTTGTACTTGAGAAAAAAAAATTTTAAACCGAAAAAAAAAAAATTAATTTCGTTTTTCTTTTTGTTTTAGAAAATTTTGCATTATATCCTTCAAATAACGGTACTTCAAATCAATAAAAATAAACATTTTCAATATCACGTTTACGAAAAATATGATTTCTAATAGAATAATTTGAAAATGCCATAACCGAAAAATTTTGCTGACTTGAAGCTACAATACTTGAAGTATGAAGAAGAAAATATACGTACCGATCAGTGGCAAGCAAAAAAAAAAAAAAATAATTTTAAAATGATAAACGATTTGAAATTTTCTATGAACAAACGAATACACAATATGATATAAAGTTATTATTCAACTAAATAAAAAAATGATTTTATTCTTTTTTAATGACTGTATCGATATTTTTAAAATATGTATGTGTTCTATTTATATGTATATTTTGTTTAAATCGCTTTATGCTTAATTTTACGCTTTTGTTAATATTACAATATTTTTAATTTTTATTTAATAATTTTTACTTACTTTTATTTTATTTTAAATTTATACAAAAAAAAAATTTATTTTATTGATCACAAATAATTCTTCCTTTTTTTTTTATTTATATATAATAAATTTTTATAATTTATTAAGTCCATATTCATCAATCCGAATTTTATTCAATATATTTCCTTATAAGCAACGACACGACAAACAATTTATTGGCTTTGACCTCTTTCAGAATTAGTTCCATTTTGACAATTTTTCTGTTTAAGATTTGATTTATTTTATCAATTTATATAGAATTTTGTGTCCAATAATCATTTAAATTGCATCTAATGATTACCAAAAGATCATCTTGTAAAGGGAAGAATATCACAATTTACTTTGTTCTAAGAATATATTCAGTTTTGATGAATACGGTCTCTAATTTTATTCATTTTATTTTTTAAATTTGATTTAACTTCTTTTTTTTTCTTTTTTTCTTTTATTTTATTAATTTTTTTAAAATATTTTTGATCTCATTTTAGTTAATTGTTTGTTTCATCTACAAAATAAATTTTATAGCATATAGTATCATGTATGTATGTATATACAAAAATATAATGTAATTAGTAAAATGATGATAAAATACAACATACAAAAAAAAATAAAATAAAATAAACATAAAATAAAATTAAAAAAATAAAAGAAATAAATTATAATAATAAAAGTGAGAATATTTTCTTTAATTTACATTAAAAGTATATCGAACTAATTTAATTTTTAATTTTTTGTTTCGTGAAAACCGTAAAAAGCCATTTCAATATTTTGATTTAAATTGCACGTGTCTACATTTTATGGTGTACTTTTGTAACACGAAAATGTTACAAGGGTTGTCTGTATATATGTATGTATATCGGGTTACCAATTTTATTAGAATGTATACGAATTTCTAAAAAAAACAAAGTAACAAATATTGACTAAAAAAAACCAACAGAAATTTTTTAATAATAAAAATACTGAATATTTGAAAATAATAAAAAAAAAAAAATATGTATTAGGAGATCTCCTACATTCTGAGTCGATATAACACAATTAAAAAATTGCTGTGTGAAAATATTCATTTCTAATAAAGAAATTTGTATGTTTTCTTTTTTTAAATCCTTGGATTCGTATTACGAGGAACAAAAATCTCGTAGCACGAGAAGGAAGATTCCCTTGTACAAACTAATTTTTGAATTTCTGTAAATTATTTGTTATTTGATAAATTTAATTAAATTCAATTATTTTTCTTTTAACACATTTCTGGAATGATGAAATGACTCTAATACTTTAATTTTTATTTATTTTATTTAATTAAAGAAAATATTCAAAATAACAAAAAATTTATTCGCAAAAATAAAAACATAAAAAAATTGCAATATTGTAAACTTAATATATATTTTAAAAAAATGTAAAAACGATTAATAATAAAAAATACGTTATTATTTGGAATATATAATCAATAATTACTTTATAGTTTATACAATTCTTTTTTTAAAAAAAAAAAAAAAAAGTGTTAGTAAATGTTGCATCACAATAATTGCAAATGTTTTTAATTTTTTGTTTTTTACTTTAGAAAAAAATAAAATAAACGAAATAAAAATAACGTAATTATAACATATCGAAATTTTACATACATAAGAAAATTTTCTAAAAATTAAAATAATAAAAAAAAAATAAACAATGATCAAATCCTTTTTTTTTCATTCTTAGACAAATAATTACTGATAGTGCTAGAAGTATTTAAATATAAAAGAAATGTATGTACCTAGAAAAAAAAATTCATCTAAAATTCATTTCAGTAAATTAAAATTCCAGTCTAGCAGTGATCTTTTTTTTTAAAAAATTTTTTGTTTTTTGTTACATTTTCATCAAATACAAGAATAATATTTTTGTTTGTTTGTTTTTTGTAATAATTTTCATTTTAATTACCATTGTTATTATATTATCATTATTACTTGATTATAATTTGAATTAATAATAAAATTAAAATATATTTTTTTTATATATGGTTGTGATCACGATAATATTGCAACACTACGTCTTGGACCACCTTGACTAATATTATCCATTGATGACCATTTTTTCATACCATTTTTTAATGCTTCAGCTGTTACTTTATCTTGCATAACACGTGACATTGCTTCCAATTTTTGTGCACGCTCCTTTGATAATGGCTCTGTTGGAAATGATAAATCATTTGATTCAGCTAATGTACGTAAATCAAAATAATATTTAGCATATACAGATGATGGTACATTTATATTAAATTGTAATAATTCTAAAAATTTCCTTTCCAATTCATTCATATCTTCAACTGTTATATCTTTTAATATTTGACAATAATCAACATTCCATACAGCTTGATCATCCCATACTTTACTAGCTAATAATATAGCACCTAATACCATACGTTTCCAATTACATGGTGCTATATCTAATTCAGCATATGTTAATAAACGTTCTAAATAGACTAGTGTTATAATAGCACATTCAGCTGTTAATTGTGCTGCATTAAATAATGTACGAACAAATTTATATATTTGCCTATGCTCTGGATTATGTATATCATATTCTAATGGTACCGGTTCATGTGTTAATGGGTGCAATTTCTCATCGAATATACTTAAACGTCGTTCAGATTGTCGATTTTTAATATGATAATAAATAGCTAGTGATACACATTTAACGGTATTTTTTAAATTTGGCTGTGATACAGTACTATCATCTAAATATATTGTTGAACATGATGATGATTTTTTTAAACCGCCTCCACTACTGCCACCTCCACCACCGCCGCCAGTGCCACTACCACCACCTATACTTACATTACCGACACCACTACTACTACCAGATTGTGCAATCTGATGTTGAGATTTTTTACGTGTTATATGACCATTTTCTAATTTTGAACGTTCTAAAAACATTGTCGCTGCTGATGGATCAACAGATGGATCTAAATCACCTTCTAATGCTTCACGTTCAGATATGTGCTGTAAATTATTTGTGGAATGATCACCTTCTGGTAAATGCTCTTCAAATACAGGAACTTCTTTTATTTTACGTTCTGGTGGTGGACTCGAATATGCACAACACGAATTTTTATTACCCATTTTTGCCAGTGTTAGTAGTAATATGTGTTTCTGAGAAATTTTCTACTACTTTACGTTGTGTTTTCTTTTCTTTTGTTTGACTAATTTTTTTTTTAATTCGGTCTATTTATTCTACATACAAACGTCTTTTTATATTTATTTACGTATTCATTGAATGTTTCTCATATTTTTTAGTTTATTTTAATATTTCACATTTGTGTTATTCAGTATTTACAATTTTAATTGCAATTTGATTTTTTTTTGTTTTTTTTTTTGAATTATTGACTAGTTTAAATTTTTCTTTTAATAATTAAAATTTTTCTTCTGTTTCTTTTTTACAAAATTTTAACTTTAATAATAATATTAAAAGTAATACAAAATATATAAATGGTTTACTATTTAATAATTATGATGATTTTCTAGATAACGTTGATGTTGTTCCTTTTTTAATTGTTACTGTTGTATTATTTCTTATTATTGACTTTATTTTAGTTCAGTGCTATTTCTATATTTTTTTTGTATCTTTTGATAAAAGAAAAATGGGAATAAATCCTCTTTTATGATTTTCTTAATAATAAAAGATAAAATTTGTTTAAAATTAAATTTATATTTTGGCACTGAATACATGGCCCATGCACATTTCTTGTGCTTTTGTTTTTAGTTTTTCTTTTAAAAAGTCTCCTATTTTCCCTTTTCTTTCCTTTTTTTTTTTCTTTATTTTAAAATGTTTGTATACTTATGTACGTGATGAGAACTGCAACTATAAAACGGGATTTTGTTTTCTTTTCTACAAAACTTAAATTTCTAATAATCTGAAAAGAAAAGAAAAAAGAAAATTGTGTAATCAATAAAATTAGATTTTGTGTTGTGTTATTAATTTAATACAATCTATACTACAAAAATATCCTAATCTATTTTCAACATCATCATCCTATAACTTCTAAGGTTTTATATGGTGAGAGAGTCAGACCGTGTTAACGTGGCTTAATATTTGCCTAGTTTTTTACACCTCTTAAATTCCCTAGAATGGTGATATTTGAACTACTGTTTGATTGGAACATTTTTTGTGGCACAGGATGTACATATTTTTTATTATCTGAATATTTTCTGTAAAATATTCCAATTATTATTTCATATCAATTTAGAACAAAATCAAACAAATAAAAGCAAAAGAAAAAAAATTTATGTAGTTTTTGCTTTTTTTTTACATATGTATGTATGTACATATGTACATAAATATTCTTCAAACGAAAATTTGATAAGAACGAGGTCAAATCAAATAAAATAGAAAAAATAAAATCAATAAATTAAAACTAAAAAAAAATGTCAATTTAATAACAGAACTACTTACATAAATGAATAAAATTAAAAAAAAAATACAAGCACATAAGTTTCAAGATAATTACAAAAAAAAAAAACCAAACAAATTCATTTAAAAGTGCAGCATGTGTAATTGAAAAAAATTTTTTATCAATTTTATGCTATGCAAATTTAATTGTAATTTAAATTACATTGTACTGTAAAGCATAAAAATGAAGTAATTTTAAATTGTTTTTTTAATTTTTTAATTTATTTTTTAAATAATCATTATTCAATTACACGCGTATGCATGTAGTTGTTAATTTACTGAATATAGTAATTTAATTAGAATTTTAAGTTAATAACATTTTTAAAATTAATTTAATAATTTTTCTGAAAATGTATTTAAAAAGGCTTCAATTAAGTCAATCAATGTGGGTCAATATTGTCCCTGAGCCTCTATTAGTCTAACCTTCTAGGTATAATTTTTGTTTATGTTATAAATTTAAATTAAAATTGAATAAAAATTGATTATATTATTGGAGTGCTCATTTGGTGTATTCACATAAAACTGATAACATTTATGTGTTAACAAGACTAAAAGGAGATTACGGAAACAATCATGATGAATTGTACAATCTACAAAATGACACTGACATTGTTACAAAAATTAAAATTAGAAAATTAGAAGAAAATTTGTGGTGTTATAGACCTGAAAATGGTTTAGTTGTAAAAATTTTAATACAAAGGGTAATGAACGGTGATACGTCCAGAGCCCAGATAACAAGGTTAAGGTGGATGGACAACCTTACAATAACACTTAAGAAAGTTTGAATTCAACAACTGCAGTCATCGCACAATACTTAAGTACCTATAATTAACTATGGTTCAAAATTCTGCAGTAAATCAAGGCAAGTGCAACTGCATATAAAAAATTATCTTAGCCTTCAATTCTGTAAACATTTTTTTTTTTTTCATAAATAAATATTTAATTTAATTTATTAGGTTTCTAAGCTTATTCAAGATCAAAACGATAAAATAAATACACCATTCGCTAAATATGATAATAATACACAGATTGAGAGTACAACAATGTGTAATTGAACAATTGAGAAAAATAAGTACACATTAAATTTTGTTAATTTCTATTTTAAAAACAAAAGAAAATATTTTATTAGTTTTAAATGGTTTTAATGAATTAATCAAACAGCAAAATGTAATTTACTATAGAAAAACATTTCTTTGTAGAATCAGCTAAATTTTATTTTATTTTCTTTGTTTTTTTCTTTTTTTTTCTTTTTTTTTTTGTGAAATAATTAATTTTTATTTAAAAAATGTAATTAAATCAATTTTATTTTCAATTTACAAGTATTTTTATTCTGACAATTTTATATTACATTTTTATGATGATTAAGAATATTTTTATTGAACATCATAAAAGCAAAAAAGCAATAAAACAAAACCTACTACATAAGTACATTTTCAAGTCTCGTAAACAAAAAACAAAAAAAAAGTAAAATAAACGTACGAAAACAATAAATTAACAATGAATAGAGGAAAATAATAATAAAAATGAAAAATAACAGAAAACAAATCAACACACATTTTGTGTACTTCGAGGCAGAGAAGTTTTCAACTCTATATCAGTGGACACCATGTCGACCTTCGACCAATTTAGATTTGCCCATCGACTTTGCGATCACGAAACGAAAGTTTGCCGTTTCCTATTAATTATGAGATACTGATCAAAGAAATACGACACCCAATCAAAATATAAAATTTATTGTGAGAAATAAATAGTGTCCACCATCATACGAAAAAGGTTGGGAATCCCTGTTTCAAGGTACGCATATCATATTGTACACAGGTTAACTTATTTAAAATTGAATTTATATTATAAAAATCTGCAAATAAGATAAGAAACATTTTTACGAACGTATTTACGTACATATACACCTATGAAGCAAAGACAATAAACAATTTTTTTTTCTGTTACTGATAAAACCAAACTTTACTTTTAAAAAACATAAAACATCACCATGCATATATACATACATATGTACATATGTATGTACATTTAACTTTTATTTTCAATATCAATAGTCAATAAAACAAAACGAAAAAATAATGATAGTATTTTCCATGCATACAAATGATGTTTTTTGCTTTTAAAACAATTACATGAAGTTATATGATATATGCGCCTACACCATACATACATACATGCCCAAAAAATGTGTATGAAAATAAAAATCTGTATTGTAATAAAAATACATTTTTATTGGTAAGGTATGAGTGTTATATACGTAAATATTTATCTACAATTCACTACCATTATTTGATATCAATAAATTCCCAAGAGGGTCACTCATCCTTTACGTCGTCATACATATCTCTACATGACTACTACACACTGTACTTTAAGTATTCATGATAAACAGTGAATATAAAAAAAAATATATGTGAACATATTTATTGATAATTTTGAATGCTTTTTTTGTTTTTGTATAGCATACAAAAGAATACTGATATTATGTTGTTTATTTTCACAACATCTCTATTCCCTAATGACAAGGACATCATTATTAATTCGTAGTGTGATTCTTGCCTTTAGGCATCTTATCATCCTTTTTATTGTACTTAAGTAACAATTCGAATTTTATCTTTGAAAATTATGAGGATTTTCGGTCTGAAATTAATAATTCTTACTTTCTATACTAAATTGTTCTCGACAATCCCAGGTTTTTCAAATTTTTTCTAGTGCAATGTGTCTTTTGTTTATTTATTTATTTTTTTTTTTTTATTGACTCTATAAGCCAATAGAATTGTTATATTCTATGTTTAGCAGAATTCTGTTTCTTGAATTAAATTTTGATCTCTTTATCATGCATGCTCTATGTGCTAACAAATTTTCTGTGACATTTCCCATTGTTTTTGTCAATCAGTTCTCCAATTTTTCAATTGATCTTGTATTTCTATATATGCTTGTCTTGTAAATGTGTACTAAATATATTTTTTTAGTCACTGTTCTCATATATTTAATCATAATTTTTATGTTTTATGCATACGGAATGGTACCTATACAAAATACTTATTTTTTTTATTTTTATTTTCATTTCCATGTATTTTTAAAAGGATACGCAAAATTTAATTTAGTAGTCAAATCAAAAAGAGAAAACCTTTTTTTTATGTGATCATTATAAATGCATTACATATTGTAGGATTGTAAGCAATTTGTAGTTTTATGCAAAATACGGGATATACTTCTTATGATAAGTATCTAGAGATCTAGAGTATATGAATATATGTACAAGTATTTCTTAAATTTTCCACATGCATGCTTACACATGTACAAATGTAATATGGATGTTATGTACACTGTTGATAGGACGTACAGTTGATATACACAGTGCTATTAACTTGTACTTGGGCTATCATCAGCTAAGCTGCCTCAACATTTTTTGTACATATGTCAGTACACAATATACCTATTTGTATATATACGTTGTACAGACACAATACAACGTATGTATGATAATACACAAAAGCAACAAAAATAGGTACCTTGAAATTGTCATTACATATATTCTTTTTTTTTTCTATTTTTTGAATGCGCTTTAGTAAATGTTTTGTGTGTACACATTAAGCACACTTGACATAAAGTAATTATAGAAATGAAAATTAATATGAATGTAATTTTTTTTCTGAAGGATAACAACAGCTACATACTAGACATACACGTACATTATATGTAAGTATGTACCTATGAATAAAATCAAGAGAAAAAAAAGTAACAAAAGACTGGAAAAAAAAATCTTTGAATATTTGATAGGTAAAAAAATTTTGTTTTGCAAAAGGAAAAGGGAAATTATAACATTTTTTCTCGTAATAATCTAAAAACGTGATATTAAAATTATGATATGCCACCCTAATGACTAATAGTATGTGGTTATAATCTACATTAAATAAAATTAAAAATTTATACTTTAGGCATATAAAAGAGACTACGCCTTTTCGGTATTTTCTTTTTTTTTATTTCATTTTTTATGTATCTATACTTAAAGCACTAAAGGTATATAATATTTTCGTGTATTACAAAAATGTGTACCTACTACATATTTATATTGCTAGAGCTGGAGGTCCACATTATGTGGTAAAAGTAAGTATGTAGATATATTCAATATGAAAATATGTACATATGAATGGATTTGCATTGATGGAATGGTACATAAATTCGCCACCGGTATGCGTACATATATAAGAAAATAAAAACCAAGCATATGAAAAATTTATGCAATTTCTAATATATTACACATACTGCAAAATGTAAAGAAAAAACAAATTTTTTTTTCCTTCATAAATCATTTGAACTCCAAACCAAACGAAACCAAATTCAGTCATCATAATCACAGTTCAACATAGTATGTACTTATGTACACAAAAATATTTGGGAAGATTTTATTTTTCTCTATCCCAGTATCAGTCCCAGTTCAAGCAAATTATATCTTATATTTTTATACTTGTACTTGTACTATAGATTATTTGTACATATGGTATACACAAACAACACAAGTCACATCACAACGTGATAATATATACATAATATCATATACATACATACATGGGTATTGGGTGTACAAGAAAAATTCCTATAAGAAAATAGAAAAAGTAAAAGAATCAAATACACAGGAGAATTCGAAAAAAGACCAAGAAAATTTTGAGAAATCTCTTCTTTTTTTTTTAATCACACTAACATAAATATTAATTTTAAATTTTCTTTTTATACATACTAACAATTTATTATTATTAATTCCATTTTGTAATTTTGTAATTCCATCACTTTTATTATGTTTTTTATTTTGCTTTTTGTTTTGTTTTTCTTTTGTTTGAAATAAATCACAAATTTCTTTTTCTGCTTTTTCCTTTTTTTATTGCAATGAAAACACTACCGTATTTTGGAAAATTGTGAAGATAATTATATTACAAAATGTGTATGATGACAATATAATTAAAATACAAATAAAAAAAACAACAAAAAATTTGTTTCAAAAATTCTATATGTTCAATAAGCACACCACCAACAAAAATATACACACTATAAAAAAAAATCTTATTGTATACTGCACTGCATCCAAGAATGAACAAAATTGAAGTGTAGATTTGAGTTGAATTTGTTTGAGTGAAGTGAAAATTGAAGAAAAGAAAATGATAAACACAAACGGAATACATAAATACGATAAACGGGTGACAGTTTTCTTTCGAGTTTGATTACACTGGATTACATGCTTATATGATGACACACAGCACAGATGGCACAGCCATATTTGAAAATTTTTATGATGTAAGTGTTACCATATCCAACAAAAAAAAATTCTTTTATATCAATTTCAAATTACACCCCGAATTCCCCTCTTTTATTAAATAAATATTTTAACTTATTTTATTCATTCATACGTTTATTAATTTTATTATTTTAATTTACAGAAAATGAAAAATTATAACGATTGCTAAAATTTTAATCAATTTAAATTTTAAATCGAAATACTTGGTAGCATACTAAAGCGTTTTATTCAATACTACACATCTTTACCCTATTTTGATATTGGTAAAAATTTTATTGTTTTTGTTTATTGTAATTTGTTAAATTGCGATTTATTTACATATTTACAATTAAATTCACCAATAAATAATAACATAACATAACCTTGTTCACGTACTAAAATTGTATACATATGTGTTTTCATTTCACATTTCATTTTACTTTTTTTTTTATAGCGATTAGCGGGTTTTGACAATTACTTGTTACTTTGAGCATTTTTGAACAAAGTGGAGTTTATCGGAATAAATAAAAATTTACTTTAAATTAAAAAATAAATAAATAATAATAAAATAAAATAAATATCAAACAAATGGCTACAGAAGCACCTACGTGCACTGATGTTACGGTAAAATAAAAAATCAATTTTCTGTCCAAGAAAAAATAAATTAATTTCATTTCATATTATTAGGAATATCAATTTAAATTACATCAAAAATCGGTAGTATTTAATTCAACAGGATTTTTAAGAAATAATGTAAGCCTGTTAGCATCATCTAGTAATTATGGATTAATATTTATCGGCGATCCAAATAAACCAGAAATACGAGGTAATGTGTTACCCTTATTTCATACATATATGTATGTATGTACTGAATTGGAATTCACACTTCCATTTTATTAACATTTTTATATATTTTTCTTCAGTTTTACAACATCGAAATGTTATTGATTTTAATGAATCTGGTGAAAAATTATTAGCCAGAAATGTTCAAATATCTGGAATACCAAATAATATATCAATTAGTTGTGATGGATTATTATTAGCTGTTGGTTATACACAAAATAATATTGATTTTCTAACTATATTTAGTGTACCATCATTTTTAACCGGAAATATTGAAATAAAATTTAATATAAGAGTTTATCCAGAAGATAATGCAAATATTATACAAATATTATGGAATCCAGTTATATCAAATATTTTGGCTGTAATATTAAATAATGGATCAATTGGGATGTATAATTTAAAAGAAACTAGTTATGAATTTAACTCATTAGATAAAAATGAACAAGCAAAATGTGGTTGTTGGAGTCCAAAAGGCAAACAAATTGTAATAGGTTTTCCAAATGGAAAATTAATACAGTTTAAACCAGATTTGAAGCCAGCTAAAATGATTCCATGTCCGGCGAATATTCATGAAAATCCTTTCGATACAATTGCAGTTCAATGGTTATCAACTTATCAATTTGCTGTTGTATTTTCAAAACGAGAAGAAGATTCACAACCATGTATGTTAAAATTGTATACTTTAAAAAAGAAAAAAAAAAAACCCATGCTTTATAATTTTCATTTTCGTGTTATCTTTCAGCTCTCTACATTTTGAATGCACCAAAAACTGGAAATCAAACATATATTAATTACGGTGATATTTGTTATAGTGGATCTGGACCACGACAAACACAAATCCATTTCATTCACATTCAACCATGGAATATTCTTTTAATGACATCTGCAAATAGTGTTGAAGTTGGTATTCTAGGTACAAAAGAGAGTGGGGAAACGCCTGTTTGGCAACAGTATATAACTCCGGATGAAGCTAGAATTGAATTACCATTAACAGATGATAAGCAGGAAACATTTCCAGTTGGAATTTCATTGGATACTGGTTGTACACATCAATTAACAATTGGTGAAACAAAAATTCCAGTTATGCCAATAATTCATGTATTATCCACACATGGGATGTTAATTTCATTTAATTTCTTGAATTTGTTACCTGGTTCACCTGGAATTTGTTCTCCACCAAATCCAGTTTCAGATGTTTCACAATCATTTAGACCAATTGAAGAAATTCTGAATACTACATCATCAAAACAACAATCTGTACCAGAAACTAAAACAAATCAACCACTTGAAGTGTCATTTTCATTGTCTTCTAATGCTACATCAACTCCTACTGCTGTAAATAATTTTTATGCAATTTCAGTTGGCCTGAATATGAAAATTATTGTTATATGTACATATACATATATATATATATATATATATTTTTTTTTTTTTTTGTTTTAGGATCGTAAAGGGAATTTAATGTTTGGTTCGGGAAATCCGGAAGCAAGTACATTATTTGGCAACATAACACCAAAACCGCTCTTTGGAACAACCAATGTTACACCACCTGTTAAACCTTTAGGTACTGAAAATTCTTTTTTTTCTGGATTGCAAAAACCACAAACAAATCAATCACAAATTGGAGGAAATCTATTTGGAGGGCAAGCATTTGCAAGCACTAAACCGGCGTTTAATAATGATGTCCTAACAACTGTACAACAACAAACTGTGACAGCAAATAATGGGATTTCAAAACCATCTATTACCTTTGGTAATTTGAGTTTACCACCTCCAACCGTTGGGAACAGTACTCAACAAAGTTTATCATTTGGTACTACAATGAAAGAAGGAAATCAGCTTACATTTGGTGGTCAACCACTAGGACAAAATAAACTTTTCTCGTTCACACCATCTCATCAACAACAACAACAACAGCAGCAGCAGCAACAAATGCTTGACAAACAACAAACTGTTACAAAATCAGATGATGTTGGAAAAACCAAGCCATTATACACTGTTCCTCCAACATTTACTCCTAATCAACAACAAGTGGTACAACAACAAAAAACATTGCCATCAAAACAACAAATTCAAAATGGGATAACTGAAAATATAAAAGATCAACAAGATGATCTTGAAATGAATGACATAATTAAACAAATGATTTTTACACAAATTAATGCGTTTGAAAGAGAACTACACGATCTTTCAGGAAAATCAGAAGATTTAGTTGTATCGGTAATACTCAATATTTAAAATATCACAACTTCATTTATAAACTAAAAATTTCTTTTTTATTTTTGTAAAGGTAAATGAAATTGAAGAAACTAGAAATTATACAAAACGTTTAAATGATCTTCAAGAATTAAATGATCGTGCAAAAGACGGTGGAATTGAAGCTGATGTACAAACTTTAAGACATTCATTAAATGAATGTTTAACAATGATAGCTGAAGTTAAAAGTAAACTGAATATGTATAATAATCCTCAGTAAGTACATTTTTAATACTATTTTCTTTAATATAAAAATAAGTACTGATTACTTTAAAATTATTTTCAATAGTTTATCACAACTTGCAACGATGTCAAATTTAAATCAAATAAATCGTCGACAATTAGCTAAATTAAAACAGCTATTAGCTACAATTGAAGTACAATTAAATGTTGTTAATCAATTAATTGATGCACAATGGTCAAATTATCAAGATTTAGTTAGAAATAATACAAGCAAAAAACAATATATACCAAATTTAGAGGGTATCTATCAAACATTAATACGTCAAAAGGATATTGTTGCACGTGAAAGAATTAAATTGAACTATTATAAAACGAAAATGGGCGTGAAAATATTACTAGATAATGATAATAAAAAAATTGAACAGAATGTGTAAGTTACACTTAAAATCCATTTAAGATAATTTCTAAATTCTTCTTTTTTCTATTTTATTTTATTTTTTAATTTTAATTAAGTGACGTGAATTCTTTAGCTGATTCAATTCTATCAATGAGTTTATCTGATCAAATAATAAAAGATAATTCACGTTTGAATGATGAAAAATTAAAAATAATTCGTGAAACAGTTAAAAACCATCAAATTGTTAAAATTAAGCCACAAAGGCCAAATCGTGTTGGTCTAAATTCCGAAGTTATTTTAGAAACTAAAGCTAAAACAGGTAAGTAATAAAAGAATTTTTTTTAAATAAGTTATTAAATTGATAACAATCTTGTAGTTAAACAAAGAGATGGTGCAATAACAAAACCAGAAAAAATGGAAAAAGAACGTGTTAAAGATGAACAAAGGATTCTAACGAAACCAACACCAACAAAAGGTATTGCTTTAAATACTCAGCAGCTAAAAAAAGTTGAACCCAAAAAACAACAACAAGAACAGCTACAAACTCAAATGTTACCTCCAAATGTACAAATTGTGGCCTCAGGTCCTCAAAAAGCTATACAGCAAAAAGGTAGGTTTTAAAAAATAACATTCTTTTTTTAACCTTTTTTGTTAATATACATATATATATATATTTTTTTTTTTTTTTTTTTTAATTTGCTTACAGTACCACAAAAAGAAAACCAATTTATTCCAGCTACTACTAATCCTCCTATGTTTCCATCTATTGGTAGTTCATTTGTCAAACCTGGTGAATTTATGCAACAACCTACTGCAACATCGAATATTTTCAGTGGAATTTCATCTAATCAAACAACAATGTTTGGTAATAATAAAACAATAGAACCAGCAAAATCAATGTTTGGCTCATTAAGCATGACATTTCAAAACGAGAATACTATGGTAGATAGATCATCGAAGAGTTCATTTTCTTTTACACCAGAAAAAGTCGATACTATTAAAGAACAAATACCAGTATCATTTGCTCCAAAAATAATTGAAAATGATCAACAAGCAATTGGATTTGGTTTTATGACTATACAGGATGAAAATAAACCAACAACAGAAATATTGAAAGATACGACATCATCATCAACTTCAATTGTTACAAACAAACAAACACCTATATCATCTGGTAGTCAATCATTATTTTCACCACTTAGTATTGGATCATCATCAGGACCTTTATCAGGAATGGGATTTAATATCCTTTCCGCGAAAGATCTAAACACAAATCAAACGTCAACTAATTCAGCATCAATTCAAAATACTTCAGGTCTATCATTAAATTCAAGTTCATCATTCAAAACATTTTCTTTATCAGCAAAACCAGAAACAGAAGTCGCGAAAACCCAGGAAATATCACCATCAAGTGAAAATTTAACCTCTTCAACAACGAACCAACCATTTTCATTTGCATTAAACACAAAAGCTCCATCATCAACAGCATCTAACGCACCTCCTAGTTTTACATTTGGAGGCATTCAAAAGTCAGCAACTGCTGTTACAACGGCCACTATCACTGCTACTTTACCGAGTACATTGACAGGATTTAATTTAGGCACCAGCTTGAACACGAACACAGTATCTACTACAGTTTCATTTCCAACAACATCGACGGTTGAGACTCTATCAACAAACAATTCTGCTGCTCCAACAGATCTATCAACGAAAAAAGACACCATTACTGAGCAATCTAATATTCTTGAAGGCCTAAATATATGTAAACCGACAACATCAGAAAATGGTAATAAATTTGAGATAAAGCAAAAAATCATTTATTCACATCTTCATTTTTACTTTTTATAGTAACTTCAACCGCTAGCACTCCACCGAAAACTTTTGACACAACGTTGTTCGGCGCAAAACCAACTACTACTGCTGAGACTATTTCCACTACAGTTGAATCTAAATCGTCTTTTGGCATTACTGCAACAACAGTTGTTTCATCACCTGGATTGACATTTGGTAATACCACAACTTCAACGGGATCTACTTTTTGTACGGTGCCGAGTACCACAACTGGATCAACTGCACCAATATTTGATGGAACTGCCACATCAACTTCGTCATTATTTAGTGTTACATCCAGCACTTCTACCACACCTTTATTTGGAAACATCACGACCACAAGCTCTTCACCAGCATTTGGTGTTACTACTCAGTCAACATCGATATTTGGAGCAACAACATCCGCATTTGGATCTCCCACCGCTACAACTACAGCAACTACCTCAACATTTGGTAATGCCACATCAACTCCTTCGACTTCAACTTTTGGAATTGCTTCTCCGTCAACTTCAACTTCATTATTTGGCGCTACAACATCAACGATATCTTCTCCTGCCTTTGGAAATACTACTACAATGTCTCCAAGTGGTTTATTTAGCGGAGTTCCAAAACCAACGCAACCGACATTTGGCACTTCTGGTGCTGGCAGTTTCGCCTCAGCAACTCCAATGTTTGGTGCGCAAACTAATCAGTCTGTCTCTAATGCCAATAGTATTTTCGGGGGTAATTCAACTTCAACACCTACATTCGGTATGATGACCACAAGCGCTCCTACAGCATTCGGAGTGACAGCTGTCAGTCAATCTTCCAGTCCATTTGGACAAACAGCAAATTCAAGTGCACCATTATTCGGTTCTCCAAAATCAGAAGCTACAACAAATCTTTTTGGAACAGTCTCACAATCAAGCCCAACTAGCGGAGGATCACTTTTCGGTGGTTCCGCATTCGGTAATACCGGTCAGACATCAGGATCAATTTTTGGTGGCGGTGGTACAACAGCTCAGTCAAACGGATTTGGTTCAGCATTTGCGCAACCTTCAACTTCACCTTTTGGTAGCTCAACTCCACAACAAACACAACAATCCCCTTTCGGTGGTGGTAGCAACACAAGTGGTAACACGTCAGTTTTTGGACAAAATACTTTTGGTACTTCATTAAATTTCGGGCAATCAACAAGTGGAACTTTTGGTTCAAATTCACCTAGTGGTGCATTTGCTCAGGGTGGTCCTTCTGTAGCTCAAACTGGTTTCGGTTCACCTACTAGTGGTTTTGCTGCAAAACCAGCATTTGGTGGTTCACCAACATTTGGTGGTGCTCCTACCTTCGGTATAGCACCAACATTTGGCGGTGCACCATCATTTGGTAGCGCAAAGCCAACTTTCGGAATGTTTGGGTCAAATAATACAGGAGCATTTTCACCGCCAGCTCAGAAAAATAATTTATTTGAATCACTTGGATCATCAGAATCTACTTTATCGTTTGGTAATTTAGCACAGAATACAAATCCAAATAATGTTAAACCACAATTTGGTGGATCATCATTTTCAAGTTGGCGTTAATTTGTAAATTGTAAAAGAATTTTCGAATTTGTTTTTTTTTTTTTTTTTTTTTAATAGAAAATCTAAATTTCAAATTTATATTGTTGTTAAGAGTTTATAAAATAAAAACAAAAAATGATTTAAATTGTAATAAAAATTTCATTGTTCTGATGAGACAGATCAATGCCTCTGTAACAGACATTATTATGGGATGTTATAATTAAAAACAATATTTCACTTAGTATTAAAATATATTTGAATTTTTTTCATTTTTCGTCACCCATTTATTTTCAAATAATTACATATTTGAGAATGGTATAAATGTTTTATTAATAAATACTAAATCGTAATTATTATCAATAATTTCTTGCATAAAACTACGGCAATCATCTGTACAGCATACATTTAAATAATTTAATAATGGAAATTTTTTAATTAACATTTTAATACCATCTGTTGTGAATGATAATTTCATAGATACTTCAATATGTCGTAATTCTTTAGATGGTATATAATTTAAAAATAATTTATCAACATTAACAGTATATGAACCTTGTTCAATAAAACGTAATGTTTGTAAATTATAAGCATTTTCAGTACAATAAATTAATACATTATCAATATTAATATCTTCACCTTGTATATGTAAACTTAATAATTTTGAAAATTGATTTAAATTCTTTTGTATTGGCCTTATACATAATTCATTACGATTACATATTTGTGTACAACTAAAAAATGTTAAATTTTTACAATATCGTCCAATTGTTAATAAATTTGAAAATGTTATACAATTACGATTTGATATTGATAAATATGATAATGTTTCACCAATTGATTTAAATATATCATTAAAATATTGTGTACAATTTAAATTAATAACTTCTAATGTATTTAATTTTAAATGATTTGATGCATTTAATATATGATACCATATATTATTTTGTTGTTCATTATTAAAAAATGTTAAATATAATTCTTTTAAATTAATACATAAACGTAATATTTCACGTATACTATTTTCAGTTGGATTAAAATGACGTAATATACGTAAATTTAATGTTGGTATACGCTCTAAACCATCTGATATAACTGAACCTAAATCTGAATATGATATATCTTCTAATGTTTTAACTTCAATTAATAATTTACGTAAACCATAATATGTGATACCATTTAAACGACAACGACTATTACTTCTTGGTTCATTAACAGTTATTGTACGTAAATTTTTACATTTACATAAAAAATTTAAACCATAATCAGTTACTGATAATGCAAATGTACATGCATTAGCACCAACATCAATTCTTTCATATTTACATGTTGCATTTAAATTTTCTAATTTTGGACAATAAATTGGTATTAATTCTAATAATTGATCATTACAACTTAATGCTAAATTTAATGTTATTAAATTTTCAAATACTGTTTGAAATAAACTTTTCCAATAGCATAATTTTAATTTATGATTTCTTGCTTTAAAACATTTCATTTGTTTATGTGTACATGCACGAAAAAAATAATATGATTTTAAAGATTGACCATTTTGATTATTATTATGATCATTTTGATAATGTAACTCTAATAGATCATCCAGAATACTGAAAATAAAAAGTAAAAACGTTACAATTTATTTCCAATTTAACTTGATTTTTTGTTTTTTGTGTACAGTGGCGATTTTTTTTTAGAAACGGTTTCAGTTCAAATAACAACAAAAGACTAGGGGAAAAATAAAAAATTTTGATTAAAAATTGATTAACAATTTCTCAACTATACGCAAGGCGAATAGAGAACAAGATCTAGAATAGTCACGCGATTACAATAATTAAATAGACTACTCGCAGCCTATTGTAATTTGTAGTTAACCAATACACGTTACTGTACACTAAAAATAATTTTATATTTACCTTGTTGGAAGATGTGTTATTAAGAATGCATGTAAACGTTTCAATTTTAATCCTTTTGATGGTACAGATTTTGCATCCAAATTTGTACAACAATCAAATATAATATTATACAGAATTTGTACACATTGCTCGTAAAGTGATGGAATTATTTTATGACGAGGCATTATTACTAATTATTTATTATTTATTTAAATTTTATTTTATATTTAAAAAATAAAAATTAAACAACTTTATAAGGTGAGAAAAAATTTTACTTTATTTTATTTTTTTTTTTTTTGTTCTCCAGCTTCACTTCACTTCACAAAATGACCAAAAATCGATTATGAAAAAATGATAACTTCCAGAAACATATGATTTTGACAATCAAAACAAGACAAAAAACAAATATAATTTTTTTTAGTGTTATTTGTGTATGTTTTGTATTTATTTTCTTATCAATTGGTACATTGTATTGAATTGAGATACGTACATGTGTACATGCAAATATGATTTATATGTATGAATCTCCGAAATCCGATCTCGTTCTAAAAATAAAATTTGGATTTTGGGCAAGGAAGTGGCAAAGAACATCAACTGATAAGCTTGGTTTATGACAAATAAAAACCGAAAATTTGGTAATAAATTTTTTAATTTAATCAAAACACTAAAAATTTGTCATAAATAAAACAAAAAAAGATACAAATTAAAAATTAGTGATTGTGTGCAATTGAAAATAATCTGACATTTTGTGATTTTCCAATTTTCCATCCTAAAAATTATAATAGCAGTGTAATTGTCCAAAATATTTGGTTTTGTAATTAAAAAAAAAATAGTGTACGTTGTTTTTCATATTGAAATATTCAAAATTAAAAAATTTAAAATTTAAATACGAAATTTCACTTTCATCTTCATTTTGTTTTGTATTTGTTTTTGTTTAAGAAATGTTGGTGAATTTTTGTCCATTTTTATTTTTTTATTTTTATTCGAAAATTCATCAAACATCATCAAACGAATTTTAAGCTTGAGGCAATTGTCAAATTTTTTTTTTTTTGTTTGTTTTATGTTAATACATGATAATTTAGATCATACAATATACAACAATAAAGTTTGAGTTTGGGTTGATTTTGTTCGTTTATGGCTAAAACACAATAAAAGCTCTTTAGCTAGGTTGAATGCCGGCTGAATTGAATACGCAACTGAAGAAACTGCTCTATAACACAATAAGAGCTTCAAGCTGAACTGAATTATTGAAATTTAATCAAAGAAATGACAGCAAAAGTTAAGAAACAAATAACAGAAAGAGAAGAAGTATAAACAACAAATGACACTTTTAGGTATAACGCATTTATGTGCATGTGTTTTAAAGCTCAAGCTGAATGAAAAGCTTCAATTATGTTTCAGCCCTTCTATTACGCAAATTTCATTAGTGCAAACTCCGTAGTATTTCAGAGTTTTGAACGTTTGAATATTTTGGAAGTAAAATAATTTGTCCTTGAAAATACAGTGAAAGCCGAACACTGATGAAATCTTCCAAATGAAATGTTGAAGCTGTGGTAGATTTAACTCTTGGATTATTGAAAGTACCCGTCTTAGTTATTAACTGGGTGTATACACATACAGCATACGTACATACATAAATTAGTTATTAGTATGATCACAAATTTGATGTGGTGTGGTGTGATATTGTTTTGGTTGAATGGTGTTCGTTTGGTAACAAGTTAGATAAATGTATATGGTATTAAAAATACACGTCAGACTTTAATTTTTCTTTTATTTTATTTTGTTTTAATAAAAAAATTTAATTAAATTGATTGGAATTTGGAATTAAGATTACAATAATTATTTTATTAGAAAAGAAAAGTTTATTTTATACGAGAATTTTAAATACGTAAATATTTCTTTTTGCTTTTTTTTTTCTCTAATTTTATTTTTATATTAATTATATTATACGTTAAAAGAACATAATTTCATTTGTGCTTTGAAAAAAAAAGTAATACAAATCAATAAAATTGAAAATTAGTGAACAAAAATAAAACAAAAGACAAAAAAAAATTTTTTTTTCAGTTATATTTTATTTTATTTTTTTTTTAGAAAATAAATTTTTTCGTATTATTCAAAAATAACAAAAAAAAGACAGAAAATTGTAAGAATTTAAATTTGTAAGAAAAAAAAATTTAATTAAAAAAAGAAAAAACAAAATAAAACGACAAAAAATATTTTCACAATATGGATGAAACATCATCAATTCGATTAGTTGTAAAAGCATCAAATCAACAATATGATGATCAAACGATTGATTGTCAACTTAATTGGACAATTAGAAAATTAAAGGAGCATTTATCTGATGTATATCCAAGTAAACCAGTAAGTTAAAAACATTATCATTTGATTTTATAATAAAATATCCAGATAATATTTTTATTTATTCACTTTTTATACTTTGCTTATTTATTTATTCACTATAATGATAAATGCAATATTTACAAACATGTAGGTATTATAAATTGATGTGTATAGATCGTGCTCATCTGTACACACCGTGTCGTATTTGTGTGTGAAAATTTTTTAATCAATTTTTTTTTTTTATTTAATAATTAAAAGACATATGTAGATACATTTGTCATATTTTAATGTTGTATACAGGGTTATAGTGTTACTGTGTCCATTATACGAGCTCCGTGCATAACTCTTTTCTAACATCTCATCTCATTCATTCATCTATCAATTAGGAGCTATATAGATGTCTTCGATTTGTTATTTATTTAATAATTGCCCTGTAGTATAGAATTTATATAATCTGTGTATACACATTTACAATAATGTTACATACAGTAACGAGTAATGTACACGAAGATACAGAACAGACAAAAAAAAAATATTTACATGACTCAAGCTCAAGGTAATCGGTATTTGATACTGTATTATATGTTTAATCGAATATACATATGTACATGAAACATTAAAATTTATTGGTTTTCTTTGCATTGTATGTGTAATTAAAATATCTTATTTACATGATCAAATTTTATTGTTTTAATATTTATTTAATCAACTGTTATCCATATGTGTACATATTCCTAAATAAAAATTACCAAATATTCTAGAATACTATAAATATTCAATACAGTAATTTAACACAAAATATAAAATTATTCGCATTACAAATATTGCGTCAAATAATCAAAAAAATGGTTTTTTAAACATAGCTGATAATTGAGTTAAGAATGTATTCATTTTGTTTGTGCTTGCGTGTTATTGTTATCCAATAAAAAATGCCCACATAATCTTAGCTTTAAAAAATATATATATATACAATACAATAAACACAGTTTGTACACATACATTGTGTTATTCATTTAATTTTGTATACTTCTCTGTTAAATTTTTGTATTTTATTACAATTTTATTATCTTATCTCTATTTTGTTTGTTTCCTTTAAGTATTTGTCGTGTCTAATTAAAATAGTCTAAAAAATATGTACCATGTACATAAAATAAAATAAAAATTGTTTTTTAATATTTTTTCTTTTCATTTATAGAAACCAGATGATCAAAAATTAATTTATGCTGGTCAATTATTACGAGATAAATTAATACTTAAAGATATAATAAGACATTATGAAGGTGTACAATCACAAGTTCATACATTTCATTTGGTATGTACACCACCTAGAGTACGTTTTCCTACGGCATTTGGTTCTTTAGTATCAAAACAGCAGCAGCAAAAATCAAATCAACAACAGACAGGTACCACATCAGGAAATAATAATGAAGGTTTACGACAGAGACATAATGTACAACAAAGGACATTATCAACTTCAACGTCTGCAACAACAATTAATCAAAATTCATCATCGGTATCAACTGCTGGTGCTGCTTCGTCTTTTACACAAAATAATAGCATTCCACAAATGACCGGTTTAACTAATACACCATTATTTCCAATGATGAATAATAATTGTCCTACATCATCATCATCGTCAGGAGCAACAGGAAATGCAATTGGCAGTAACATGTCGTCATTTAGTCCTATCTTAATACCCAATGAATATACGCTAGCACATCAAATGGCTATGCAAAATTGGATGCAACAAGCATACATACAATACATGAATCAATACATGAATTTGTAAGTTATTTTTGTACATTTTTGTTTCTTTTTTTTCTTTCTTGATTTAATTTGATTTGATTTGATTGTGTACTTTTATAGATTATCAACCGGAGTTCGACCAGAAACAGTTTTTATGCAAAATCAACCAATAACAACAGAAGCAACAACAGGTACAACAATGAATGTAGGTGGAATGCCACAAATGCCATATTTACCACAACATTTCCCTTCAACAATGATGAATGCAAATTTTGCATCGAATTTTACAACAAACAGTTCAATAACAACCCACCCACCTATTATAAATTCTTTAAGTAGTAGTAGTAGTAGTAGCAGTGCAACAGCCACAACCACAGCAATACCACCATCTGTTTTACAACAGCAACAACAACAACAACAGCAACATCAGCCTCAACCTCAACCCCAACAAAATCAACCAAGATTTCCAAATATTATACAAGATGATTTACAAGAAAATCGTGATTGGTTAGACGTATTCTATTCAATTAGTAGGCTTATGGTGCTTTTAACATTAGTTTATTTATATTCATCACCGATTAGATGCTTTTCAGTTTTTGTAATAGGAATGGCAATTTATTTGTAAGTACAGATAATTACATTGGTTTTCTTTTTTTTTTTTTGGAGTGGTAATAAGAATATTTGTTTTTGCGTTTTCAGATATCACAGAGCATATTATTATGATAACAATAATAATGGCGCTCAAGCTCAAGTTGGACGACCTCAACAAAATGTTGAACAACAACAGCAACAAAATGTTCAGCCAAATAATGAAAATATTGGAACAGCAAATAATGTAAATGGATCTAATAATTCAGATTCTACACAAGATAGAACATCTGGACAAGAAAACAACACAGAAAATGCAACAAATGATACAAACACATCGTCAATAAACGAACGAGAAACAAATACAGGAGCCGCAGCAACAGTCTCAAATGTAGCAGATGATGCTGATGGTACATCAATGATAGCTTTCTTAAAAACTTTTGTTGTATCATTTCTTGTATCATTATTTCCTGAAGCGCCACCAGTATAAAATCAAAACCAAAAAAAAAAGTTGTAAAAAAATAACTGAAATTTGTGTCTCAATTCTGAAATATATCCATTTTAATGATTTTTAGACATGCTATTTGGATCTTTAATCCTGTATAGAAAAAAAAATTGATAAATGAAATTTTTTTAAAGTTCTGCATTGGTAACAGAAATTTCATTTATAGAATAAAATATAAAAGACATTATGATATGTCTATACATTTAAATTACTTGAATTAGGTTTTTTTTTATTTCGTTAATTTTGGATTCAAAAAGTTTCATCAATTTCTTTTTCTCTTTCATAGAAGTGCATATCGATTTTATTAATTTTGTGCATGTAATATTACGAAATATTTCAAATTATTTTGAATGTAATTTTCCAAAAGAAAAATAAAAACTTAACATTAAAAAGAAAACATTTAAAAAAATGTAAAATTTGGCAGAAAAAAAAATTATTTTTCAAAATAAACAAAAACGAAAAACATAAATAACAAAAAACAAAAATATTTTATTCATATCCGTGTGTTGTAATAAAATAAAAGCTAAAGAAAAATATAATATAAATTTCTAGTGATATATTTTTATTGTTATTAATAAAATTATAAATATTATTATAGTAAACTATTACATATATTTTAGTTAATTATGTATTTGTATATATTTGTATAACATAATTATACAGTAATCTCTCATTTAACACGATTAATTTGATTCCAAGTTATAGAGCTATGTAAATGTTTTAAACATGGCAGAGATTACTTGTATTCTTATTTTCTTTGTTTTAAAATTTAATGAGGATTAATAATAATTATACTCCAATTTGTTTTTTTGATTGTTTTTCTGATTGATCAGAACCTTACTTTTTGTTTCTTCTTAGATTTAGTGAATTTAAATAAAAACTATTTAAAAAAAAAAAACAGAAAAATTTAAATGAATTTTTTTTTAAATGCTTATATAATACATAAAAATATGAAAAGTTATTAATTAAAAAAGAAAAAAAAAAGTATACATATGAAATTGTATGAGAATAAAACAAAAAAAAAAGAATTTATATATTGAATAAAATGGTATATGCGTATAGAAATTAAAAACATAACTACATGGTTTTCTTTAACAGACAAACAGTTTTTCATCCCCAATGGAGTAATCCTTCGAAACATCCGCTTTTCTTTCTTTGAGTTTCCTTATACGATTTGTTAAATTTGGACATATTGGACAGTCGAATGGAAATGGTTACTTTGAAAGGAAAGTTATACAAAAAAAAAAATTAGAATCGAATTAGGCAGAAAAACACATCGTACAGAGTTCAAATAGGTCTAATAACAAAATAAATAGCTTCAATGGCATTTTGAAAAACTTCAAGGAAATCGAGTGGTTGAATCACATTTTAGAATAAAAAAAATAATAAAAATCTAAGTTATTGTCTTGTTAAATCAAAATTGTAGGATCGCTACTAAAGTGAAGATGATTGGATGATGTACTGAAAAATTTTATGACAACGAGAAAGTCAATAATAGAACAGAACAGTAAAATTCAGTTTCATAATATTAAGGACCTCTCAAAAATATTCAAAAAAAAAATTTTTTTTAAATCTTCGAATTTGAAATTTTTTTTTCATTTAAAACAAAAATGTTTTGAGTGATTTTTGAGCAATTTTGTGGAAATTTTGTTCACAAATTTTTTGGATTTGAAGATATCTATTGTAGATAACCGATTGAGCAATTTATTTGTATACCCGTATTTATTTATATTTTCCAAAAGCAAAACTAGTTATAATTTTTATTTGAGTGATACTGATAAGAAAAACAAAAATAGGAAAAAAAACCATAACACTTAATCAAATCTAGAAAAATCCAAATCTACATTTATTTTTATTTCTATTTTTATTTCGTTTTATGCTTTTTCTTATTACACAAAAAAAAATTGTTTATCTTTTAGTAAATTGAAAATAAAAGTGAATTTTTATCTATAATAAAAATAAAAATTATACCTGAATGACCTACCGTTACAAATTGTTCATTTTTCCTCATTCTTAGATAAAAAAAAATCCTCGTACATACACACATGTGTATGTACAAATTAACTACAATGGAGAAAGGCAAACAAAAAGTACTAAAAGAAAAATTAAATAAGAAATAAAAAAAAAAAATAAAATACAACAGCAAACTAAACAAAAAATATGGTTTTACTTATTTCACATGTAAGTAGATTTTCACTTTTAAATGGAAAAATCTTTACATTTTCTATGTGTACTGAATATATCAGTATCTGTGTATGTAAGTATCTGTACTAATAATGAAAGTGTTTTCTGTATACATTTTGATTCGTTTATTTTTTATTTTATTTTTTTAGTTTTGAATTTTTCTGAAAACGTGTACATACAATTTTTCAAGATTATCTGGATACGTTTTTTTTTTTTATTTTTTATATACACTGCGATAATAGCACATAATTGTTACCCCCACAATTTGTACCTTTTAAATAATTGAAAGATTACAAACACTCACACATACGTACTTATCTCATCTCACTGTATGAGTGTATGTAGCGAATTTTGAATTTGTACAACACTTACCTACTTATACTTACCATTTAAACGTACATATGTTCGTACATACATCATTTTAGCATTTTTTTTTTTTTACTGTTATCTGCAATGTGTTAAATTAATAATTACATTACAGAAAATACGCTATATTACCACATTACATTATTAATCACATATAAAATAAATTTATTGCCTCTGTTGTATTTGTTGTTCTATATACTGTATTAATATCACTTTGGTACAATCTAGGAGGCAAATAAAAAAAAATATAAAATATAAAAATATATTAATGCAAAAAAAAAAACAAAAAAAAAACTTTAACAACAAAATATAGAAATGTATGTATATTCAGTTCAGGACTCAGGAGACTCAGGAGTTGATTGTTGAATGAATAAATTGGTAACTATATACAGTGTTACCCCGATGAAAAATATTTTCAGAAATTTTCATATTCTCAATGCTTTCACAATGTCCTTAATCCTTGCATTCAATGAGCTCATTTAATATTTCGCCAGATAAACGTTTCTTGGAGTATATTTCTCTTGCCTCCATAATTTTTTTTAGAATTTTTTTCTCTTACCTCCAAAAATTTTTCTCAGAGTCTTTTTCTCAAAAATTCGTTATTTTTGTCTCTTTTCGCTTCTAACCATGTTTCTTATTATTAATCTATAGATACTGAATTTACATTTTTTGAACAATAATTTCGACTTGAACAACTCTAAAATAGTTGTACTCCGTAAAACATGCCCTTAGGATGAAATATCTTTGAAGGGGTCAACAGCTTCACGTACGTATAATATAGAAACGAACTTAATAATTGAACAGAGTATAAACATGTACGTAATGGTACATACGTTCACACACAAAAAAAAAAGAGAAGAAAGCAAGAGATATGATGAGTTCATTCAGTGTATTTTGTATTATTGTTATTATTTTTATTGGACTTACAATGATAATTATTACATACGAAACGAAAAGCAGATAAGAAAGTATCATCTTATCATTATTTTGTTATTCTTATTTTTCTTATTTTTCCATAACTGTTTTTTTTTTCTTTTGAATTTTGTTCTTTATTTTTACTTATTCTAAAATAAATAAATTGAATACATACATGTATTTGTGAATTTTATTTTAATGAAAATAAAAAATAAAACAAAATATGATTCCATGATAATAATACTTACTTTTCTTACATACAGGGTGATTTTTTAACATAACCACCATCAGATGATGAAAAATATTAACCGAAAGCCAAAAGAAGACACTGAAAAAATGTTAGTTGGTTTTTTCAGCATCCAATAATTTATAAATCATTGGTAAGAGTTTGTCACTAGAATTGTAAGGGATAAGTATTTTCACTAGAATTGTATCACACTTTCTGAATTTTTAATTGACTCTGTCTTCCACTGATTCTGACCTTTTCAGTGATTCTGACCTTTTCAAGGATTTTGAATTTTTCAATGGTCAAATGATTTATAGCACAAAATTGGTTCGATAGCGAAATTTGAATGAATTTGAAAATCTTTTCCGTTACATTTTTTGTTTGCGTCATCAAGACAAACAAAACAGAATCATCCTGTGAATATTTCTTCTCATAAATGTACTATATATAGATACTATATAGATTTTTGATTTTAATCTTGGAATAAATGAAAAAAAAAAATTTTTTTTCATATTTTTCTAGAGTGGAATATAACGTTCTTTGTTTTTTTTTTGAAAATCAATCAATTTTAGAATTTAAATAGAATATAGCAAGAAGTAAAGTGTTTTCATATACATAATTATACAGGATTTTATATACGTAATGTAAAATCTTTTTCCGTTTTCTGTTTTTCTTTTTTTTTTTTTTACAAAACTCGAATTACATTTTATATTGTTTTACCTATCTATTATGTGTGTATATTCTAGTGTAATAGAAAAATAAAAATTAATTTAATTGAAAATATAAAAAATTATTTTTATTATTCCTTGTGTGCTATAAAAAATCGTTTTTATTTTTTCTTTATAAAATTAAATTATTAAAAAACAAAAGAATAGTAATAAAATAGAAACAAAAAAAATATGATAAAAATTTTTAATAAAAATTCATTTTTTTCCAATAAGGATATAATAAAAAAGTCAATAATATTATCAAGCCGATACAAGCATGTAAGTATATGTAGATACTAGACCGAGGTAACACTATATACGTAACATACGTTAAATTTAATTATAATTTTATTTCCAATAATGAGATTATATCAAATTCCATTGGATTTAATATCATCATCATACAAATAAAGTAATTACAAAATTCTACCAAAAATTATACTTTGTCCACTAACTCTATGCAATTAAGACTTTATGGAGACTACGTAAAGTAGTACCATTTTATATCATTTTACCAATTGTACTGATATTTTAAAAAATTATTTAGTTTTGTACGAAAACTTTAAGGATTGTGATAATGCTGCTCCTGAAAATCTTAATTGAATAAATTTAGTGGACAGAGTATAAATAAATAATTTCATTTTAAATAACTAATGTGTCCTGTTTCTGTGATATATAAGAATTTTAAAGGAATGTACAAGTGACTCTCATGAAACATGATTTATAAGCTTTTACAAAAATTTTTTTAATTCACATGTGAATTTTTATAACATGATTTCTATGTAACCCATGCGACCTTGTCTCATGTAACACGAAAACTTGAATGTTAGTTTTTCATTATATTATTTTACTTAAAATATAATTTTTGTTAAACTTCATTCATGTTTAACTAGAATTACTTATGCATTTTAAAAATAAATTTTTATTTATTTTTTCATCTAAAAATAAATTCTTTTATTTACCTTAACACAAAGTTTATACTGTATTTAGTAAAATATTTAGAATTCATAATATAAATAAAATTATGAAAGTAAAAATAATTGAAAATGAAAATAAATATGATGAAAATTATTATCACACAAAATATGTAAACATATGTATAACGACAAATAATTAATACTGATAGTAGTTATGACGTTAATTTGAAATTAAAATATTCAAATCGCATATGAAAATGAATATCAAAAACGATGGCTAAGTGAATTGTTTCATTTACCTCTGATTTCTGAAACAGAAGAGCTACTATCGTTGAAAATTTTTTAAAATTCCTTTTAAATTTTTAAATTTTTTTATTTCATACGCTTGTATGTAAAATAGATACACGTGTATGATATTGTAATTTATTTCATAGAATTAAATTCAATATTATAATTAAAAGCAATAATCGAAGTACAATAATATCCTCATAACAAATACAAAAAAGAAGACAAATCTGATAATAATTTTATTGTTTGCACTTAAAATGTAAAATTAAAAATGTACACATGTACAATATGATTGTACATGTTATTATATGCATAATTTATACTTAAACACATACAGGTATACATATGTTGGTAATATATAATGATAATCAATAATTTTGCATATACACATGTACACACATTAATCGGATTATAAA
This sequence comes from Anthrax anthrax, assembly GCA_963971155.1. Classification (NCBI taxonomy): domain Eukaryota; kingdom Metazoa; phylum Arthropoda; class Insecta; order Diptera; family Bombyliidae; genus Anthrax; species Anthrax anthrax. The sequence goes on from OZ020119.1 coordinate 30,533,557, forward strand.
TAATATGGAATAAAATATTGATAATTTCATTTTATTTTGTATTCCATTCATTACTTATTTACAAGTGGTTATTTAGGATGTCTCTAAATTAATGCTCTTAAAATTCATATAGATTATTTTTAAGAAAAAATGCATTTAGACCCGATTTCTAAAATCCAGCCCTACAGAAATATATTGGATTGAAATTTTGAACAGTGCATGATACATTGCGCAACATAATATTGAGGATAATATCTTTTAAAAATATCTCAAGTAGATTCAAAAGATACATATCTTACCAAAAAAAATAGCGTCATGCACTATACAAATCCAAAAATTGGCAATTTATTAGATATCTTAGAAGAGGTGGACTTTAAAGATTTGTCGAATGATTTTTTATTAAAATCAGTTTGTAAACATTATAAGAAAAATCAATTCAGTACGATTTATTCTGATACATATTTTTTTACGTATTTTATATTTATAGAGTGGTAAAGTGATAGCAATCAGACGAGAGGACCAATCAGTATGGGAACGTAGAGCTGCATTCAGTCCTGGACATGTTAAAAAATTAGTTAAGCAAGGAGTTAAAGTTATTGTACAACCATCAAATAGAAGAGCATATCCAATGCAGGTAAATACAGATTTTATTGTTTTTATTTTATTTTATTTTAATATTTTTTTTTTGTTTTTTTTTTTTTTGAAAAACTGATTATAATGAGATTTATCTGAGCATTTTTTTTTTCGTATTTTGTAATGTCCCTTCGAAATTGAAAATACGTACTCATGTCCAGATAAAACGACTGCATCATAAAGATATCATACAAAAGCAGACAATTCTATTATTCATCAGGATATGTACTCCACTATATAGTGTATTATTGTACGTTAATAATTTTCATTAATTTCTTTTCTTTTTTTTTGTCCTCTTTTTGTTTATCTGTGATAATTCGATTATGAATTTAGCTCAAATGGAATAAAATTAATTTTCATGAACTACACACACACACACACACACAGCCATGAACATGTATTACGTTTGTGTCCAAAACGAGAACACAAACATTTCTGTATTTTTTTTTAATGGAAAGGACTTGAATTTTATTTTTTTTTTAATTTTCTTTGTTATCGTCAACGGCAAAAAAACCAAAAACAAAAAAAAAATGTCGTTAAATTTCATATTTATTCATTTTTAATTTTCCATTCAATGTTTGTTAAAAATGAATTTAAAAAAAATTTTTTTTTTTTTTTTTGTAGACATGTCCTTTTTCTTTAATGACTTTGAAGAGTTCATAGAATATTTTGTCGAACTTTGTAACCGTCCAATTGTAAATGTACACTATGACATTATGAAGTATAGAAGAGTTAATAAGCTGTACTGTATGAACCCTTAAAAAACAAATTTTCAATTTTTTTTTTTTTTTTTTTTTTAATTTAATTTATTTTCTGATCATATCAATAACATAAATAGAAATTCATTAAGTACAGGCAAGTAATGAGGCATTAAAAACAAAAACAACAAATAAAAATTGATTTTAATTAATACATTCATTTAAAAATAAGTAAATGGAATATAAAATGATTCTAAAAATAATAAAAATAAATAAATGTAAAAAAATTAAAAAAAAAATTAATTACATTCTGAACTCTACACCTACTGTGTCTGTACTGTGTAACCTTATGTAGCATTGGCTGTGTATTACGTAAATATATAGTACATAGCATTCAGTTATAGTAGGTACCATCATATACCAACTGAACACATTTTCATACCATTCTTAATATAATATAAAATTTTCAATCGTAATTTTCTTTTAATTAAAATACTATAAAATTGAATATATTTTCCTCTTGTTACTTTTTTTTTTGTACATTTTCATTTTATTTTAATTTTCATTATATATATTTTTTTTAATTCTCTTGTAATCAAATTGAAATTTTCAAAATAATAAAATCGATGTACACCATAATTTTAAGCACTTAAACATCGAAGCTATTTTGGAATGCAATGAACACATGTATTCGCTCTCTTTGATGGGGCCTTGGAAATCAATCATCCTTAAAATGTTGTCACTTAGTTCAGTACTTAGTTCAGTCAATAACAGTTTGTCTTCAGTTATGCTTCGTTAAAGACACCCGAGTGTCTTTGAAATTGTATCATTTTCTCACGATGATCCAGACCTACATACCTATCCTATGTATCAGTCAAATCTTTTATGAAATGTGGAAATCGTCATTGAAAGTCACATTGTCAGTTTTCTGCTATTTCACCATGCTTTGGAATCATTTTTGTGATTGTCCTACTTTTAAAAATTAAATTATTTCGTCAGCATACTTGCATCATAATTTAAATTTGTCCTATACATTTTAAATTTAAACATACACCACAATGTATGGATTTTCAAAATCCATAAAAATTTTCTATTTTCCGAATTTTCACGCGTATCAACTTAGTTTTTTTTTTTTTTTTGTTTTTGGAAAAATGATGAAAGAATTAATGACAATTTTGTTTTAACGATTTTTTTTTTAGGTATACACAATATTTCAATTATACGACATTTTTTGCAATTTTATGTGGAATGCACAAAAAAAAAGAAAATTAAGATAAATGAGTGATGGGGATACATGTACATACATATGTATAGTTGATTTTTAATAATAACAATGAATTGATGAGAAAAACGCATTTTAACCATAAAATTAATTACGTATTCATATTATGAAAGAGTACAAGTTATCTACACTGGTATATGTATGAGTGTATGATATGGGCTACATTTTTATGGTTTACGTAATCATTACGCTGATAGCAGTCACAGAGCAGTAGTAAACTGTTATCAATGATAAAATTGTTCATACACAAGTATTTGCTTTAAAGTCCTGAATATGAACTTACTACCACCACTCTCGGACCACCGTGGTAGCAAATGTGATATTTTACACCATGAGATTTTATACGATTTCCATATAATTTTCATGCAATTTTGTAGATAAAAGGAGCAGGGTATGTGAAGTGTCGTATGGGGGTCATAATGGGTTTAGGATTGTGTCCGATAAAAATCATATAAAAGTTTCATGGTGTAAAAAAGTGATAATTATCGAAGGATAATTAGTAATGACTCAGTAAGAGCTAGGTCTTAATCACTGGTGATATGATTTTTCAAGACAATATTGTTATATAGTACGTACCATATACGATGAACATTAAGCCAATTCATCTTTAATTCAAGCAAGGTGAATTAAAATTTATTTCAGTTCAAAAGCGTACTATGAACACGATTGTACATTATGCATGTGTCTATATAATGCACAAAGCATATATCTAGCTATACCAATATTTGTGTACACATTGGTTATAATAATATATTTTTTATCCTAAAGTAATACATTATCATTTTTATAGTAAATGATTATTTAACGGTTTTCTGCACATTTTTACATGTTACACAGTAATAATACATAATATTTTTACTTTTTTTATTCATTTATTTTTTTTTTTTGCTATTTTTGCTGTATATGTTCTTTACTTTACTTAAATTTTTTAATATGTAACGTACACGCATCATGTACATGTGTGTGCTTGTTTTTTAAAATGTTTACATAAAATTGCATCAAAAATTGATTTTCATTTTTTAATTAAATCGAATTCGTTTTTGTTTCTCTGTTTCGTTGTGTTGTTTTCGTATTAATATGTACAAACATTTTTAATTTTAAAGTTTATTGTTATTATCATTTTTGTTTTTTGTTTTAATTTTTTTTTTTTTTTGTTTTGTTTTTTGTATCCTGATGTTAATGTAAATTAATGTGTACATGTTGAGTACACTCACGTATCCCAAGGTAATACCTTTAAATCATTTTTGTTTACTATGTGAGAGGATTAAAATACAAAAATATTAAAAGGATTTTTTTTTCTTAGTTTTTGGGTTTTTATATATATTAATTTTCTCATCATCAAAAAAAGTTTTTTTTTTTCCAAAAAGTTGAGATTTAATAAAGTTTCGAAATAAACGTTTCCATCTATTCAAGGGGTTTTTTTTTTTTTGTAAGAGTTTACCAGCTCTCTAATTTCTATAAGATAAATGAAAATTTATTATAAATTTATAATTTCTCTCTCTATCTGATTTTTTCAGGCATATTTAAATGCTGGTGCAATAATTCAAGAGGATATTAGTGAAGCATCAGTTATATTTGGTGTTAAACAGGTCCCAATTGAATCATTAATACCAGGTAAAACGTACTGTATATTCTCGCATACAATTAAAGCTCAAGAATCTAACATGCCATTATTGGATGCTATATTAGAAAAGGTAAGTGTATACATTATACATTCACATGACATGATATATTCAATCTACCTATCATCAATACATCTATCAATAATTATGATTAACGCCTACAGACATGTTAAATCTATAAAATCATGAAAATCAATACAAATTTCTATATGTTATATTCATCTATTTATACATGAATATTTGTACTGTATATATGTATATGCTTCATTCATTTACACAGAATATCCGTTTAATTGACTATGAACGTATTATTGATGAATCCGGTCAACGTTTAGTTGCATTTGGAAAATATGCTGGTGTTGCTGGTATGTTAAATATATTACATGGTGTTGGTGTACGTTTATTAGCATTAGGTCATCATACACCATTTATGCATATTGGTCCAGCACATAATTATCGTAATTCATCAATGGCACGTCAAGCAATACGTGATTGTGGATATGAGATTGCATTAGGAATGATGCCAAAATCAATTGGTCCATTAACATTTGTATTTACTGGTTCTGGTAATGTATCACAGGGTGCACAAGAAATATTTCATGAATTACCAGTTGAATATGTACCACCAAAAATGTTAAGAAAAGTTGCTGAACATGGAAGTATGTGTGTGTACAAACGACATTTTTATTTTCAGTTTTGTAAATACAAAGTCGATAATTTCTTTATTTAGGTCAAAATAAATTATATGGTTGTGAAGTTAGCCGTTCTGATCATTTAGAAAGACGTGAAGGTGGTGGTTTTAATGCACAAGAATATGAACAGCATCCAGAACGTTATATATCAACATTTAGTAAAAAAATTGCACCATATGCATCAGTTATAATTAATGGTATATTTTGGGCTGTTGATAGTCCAAAATTATTAACAATACCGGATGCTAAAAATTTATTAAGACCATCGAATACACCATGGTTACCAACTAGTAAAGGATCACCATCATTACCACATAGGTACTTTGCACATATGTACATATATTTATATAGGCAAAATTTATCTTACAACTTTTTAATACATTTTAATCTTAAATTTTAATTTGTATTATGTAGAATGTTAGCAATTTGTGATATATCAGCTGATCCAGGTGGTTCAATTGAATTTATGAATGAATGTACAACAATTGATACACCATTCTGTTTATATGATGCTGATAGAAATAAAGATACAAAAAGTTTTAAAGGGCCAGGTGTATTAGTTTGTTCAATTGATAATATGCCAACACAATTACCAAGAGAATCAACAGATCTATTTGGTGAATTATTATCACCATTTATATCAGATATATTACAAAGTGATGCACAAAAACCATTAGAGGATCATAATTTCTCTTATCCAATTTATTCAGTATGGCATCATATACATATTATATATGCAAATATTTAAACAAAAATTCAAAATTTCCACAAAAATATTAAATCGATATTTTTTTTTGCTTTTTTGTGTTTATTTCATTTTCAGGCAATAATTGCTAGCAATGGTAAATTGACTGATAATTTTAAGTATATAGCAGAATTAAGAGAAGCTAATTCGTAAGTATATATACACACATGCATGCAAAAGATACATATCTATTATCTAATCTACTGAGATAAAAAAAGAACACAGAAAAAATCAAATAAATAGCAAAGTTCACGTAATTCGATAATGAATCACGTCTATCGCATTTAAAATTCAAATCGTAATTTTTTGTTTTTTTTTTTTCGATTAAAATATGGTAATGCAAAAACATTATTTTTTCTCATATGATGAATTCGCGTCTTTTGTGCTTTGTACATACATTCAGTTGAACAATTTTGAGTGAACGTGAACTTTGGAAAATTTTATTTAAAAAAAAAAAAAAATTTAAATGACTAACATTAAAAATTTTTTATTATTATAAAAAAAAGGATGAAATCACGTCATAAAATTGAAGGATCATGTGATAATCAAAAAAGAGTTTTAGTTTTAGGTGCTGGTATGGTATCAGCACCATTAGTTGAATGGCTTCATCAACAAGGTGGTATTGCTATCACCGTTTGTTCACAATTAAAAGAGGAATCTGATCGTTTAGCTAATAAATATCCTGGTGTTGATAGTGTCTATCTAAATGTAACTGATAATAATTCAAATTTAATACAAGAACTATGTAGTAAAACTGATGTTGTTATATCATTATTACCATATGGATTACATGGATTAGTTGCTAAACATTGTGTTGAAGAGAAAACACATTTAGTAACAGCAAGTTATGTAACTGATGAAATTAAACAATTACATGATGATGCTAAACGTTCTGGTATAACATTATTAAATGAAATTGGTTTAGATCCTGGTATCGATCATTTATTAGCATTAGAATGTATACAAGATGCACAAGAAAATGGTGGTATAATTGAATCATTTGTTAGTTATTGTGGTGGTTTACCAGCACCAGAACATTCTGATAATCCATTAAGATATAAATTTTCATGGTCACCAAGAGGTGTTCTATTAAATACATTATCAGCTGCTAAATATTTAAGTAAAGGACAAATTGTTGAAGTATCTGGTGGTGGTGATTTAATGTCATCACTTAGAGAATTAGATTTTTTACCTGGTTTTGCATTAGAAGGTTTTCCAAATCGTGATTCAATTAAATATTCTGAATTATATGGTTTGGGTAAAGAAGTTCATACATTATTACGTGGTACATTAAGGTATCGTGGTTTTGCTGAAAATATAAAACCAATGCAATTATTAGGATTAATTGATCCAGAACCACATCCAATGTTACATCCAAGTGGTCCAGAAATAACATGGAGGCAATTAATTATTAATTTATTAGGATTACATGATTCTAGTATATTTTATGAGAATTTAAAACAGAAATTAATTGAACGTGTTGGTAGCACAGATGTATTAGAAAATCTTGGTTTATTAGATGAAACGAATGTAATTAAAATGGGTAGTCCATTAGATACGTTATCATATTATTTATCAAAAAGATTGGCATATGGTAAATATACATAAAATGAGATTTTAATGAATTTATATCGGAGATTTAAATGAAAATTTGTTGTTTTTTTTTTGTGTTCTTTTTTATTTGTAATTATCAGAACCAGCTGAAAGGGATTTAGTTATATTACGTCATGAAGTTGGAATACGTTGGCCAGATGGTCGTAGAGAACAGAAAGGTATTAATTTTGTAGTTTATGGACAACCTCATGGGCATTCAGCGATGGCCTTAACTGTTGGTAAACCAGCAGCTATTGCAGCTAAAATGATTTTAGACGGTAAAATAAATAAATAAAAATTTCAAAATTTCAAATTAAATGTCTCCTTTTTATATGAATGCCATTTATATTTTTTTTAAAGGTGAAATACAAGAACGTGGTGTTATATTACCATTTAAACCTGATATTTATCGGCCATTATTACAACGTTTGAGATCTGAAGGATTGGTAGCTACAGAAACATCTCGATGGCTGACACCAAACTAAAATATATGTATGAAAAAACGAAACAAAGAAAAATGTAGTGTTAATTTGCGTTCAATAAAAAATTTATAATTAATAAATAAAATTTTGATAATTAACAAAATACTGAAACATTTTTAATAATATCAGGAGAAAGAAAGGTTAACGATGACGATACTCAAAAAAGACATGATAGAAGCAAATGAGACTGCGAGACGACTTTGCATGGGTCAAATGTTTCTAGAGGATGAGTGGGATAATATCTCGAATTTCGAATAAAAGTGGGATAAAGCAAAAGTTTGTATAGAAGAAGACAAAATTCCATAACGTATAGGATTATTTTTCTCAAAATAATTATACTTTTAATAAAATCAGCTATTTTTCTCTGTTGACTTTTTTTTTACCGTACGTACATATGTGCATACAAATGATTACGTATTACGTATAATTTCTTATCCATACACAATACATTTTTTATGCTCTTTTAAATACTAAATCAAAAACCGTAAATATTCCGATGAAAATTTGTATTATAATACGAAATTTATATGTTTGTATGTACGTTATATTCAGGCATAAGTAGAGAATAGAACGATGAAAGTTAGCTTGTTTTCGATTTATTTTTTTATTTTTCCTTTTATCATAATAAAATATGAAAAATATCCTAATACATATTTTCCTATATATTATTTTCTTTTTTCTTGTTTTTTTTTTTTTTTGTTAATGCATACACAATTGTACAAAATGCAATGTATTTTTATAGGTTATGTGTATAGAAAAATGAAAAAACTGAATGAAATGAATGTTCGTTTGAAAATCATAAGTTATGGGTTTATAAGTTGTTATTGTATTGCAGCAAGCAAGCAAGCAATAATAAGGGAAAATGTACATACATACATATGTATGTATATGTATGTGGAAAATACATTATATAGATATGGGAAGAAAAAATCAGCAGAGCAAAAAATACTATAAAAAATGCAACGGCCCTGTGTCTATATAGATGGACACATACATATGTATGTACATTCCCTGTATGTACGGTCTTATAATGACTGTATAACTCTTTAAAGGATACGATATTATTGTACATACAAAAATACCAGAAAATTCAGAAGAGCAAAAAAAAATCAAACACATACCTTTGAACGTACGTACAACATAAGGAAGTGAAGAAAAAAAAATGAAAAATATATAAAAAAAACCTGAAAATTTTTAAATTTTTCCTTTTCGATTATGTATGAATGTGTATATGGTATAATTTATGAATTCTTATGAAATATACACGAATGAAACAAAAAAGGAAAATAAAAAGTTCTCATGTATTTTTCCTGCTGGTTATAAACGTTTTCCTTATTCTTATGCCATACTAAACCATACGTACGTAAGCCATGCATGCAATCCAATGTATTTATATCATCGCATACGTACATATGTACGTAGATTTACGTCATATATGTGTGGATTTGTTTGAAAAAAAAAAACGAATAATATAATGTTTTATATGCCACTATATATTCCCAGAATATTCGGAAAATACATGCAATTTCCAGTTTTTCTGATAAATAATATGAAAATATTAATCAGTTAAAAGTAACTTTTAAGTTGGTTCTTAAATAGAAAAAGAGCGATCTTGCTCCTAAGATCAACACAATGTGGTACCTATTTTAGCGTAGTACACTTGATTCAAATCTACGAAAGAGTAAGGATTTGAACAAATCCTTTCCCAAATCCTTAGATCTACTTTTGAAGACAAACTAAACTGAGCAGTGAGGCATTTGAAATTTCATTTTTATCTATGAAAAGTTTGTCTTCGACTTAATATTACTTAAGTGCCAGTGCTCACTAAAGTGCCCAATGTTCAATTAAGCATAGTTATAGGTGAATATGTTTTTTATAAAAAAAAAAAAAGCTCATGATCATTCTCCCATCATTGTGTTTCTAAAAGAATATTTATCCGAATTTCCAGGGAACATTTTCTTTCTGTGTACATACATATTTGTACACATGCATGAAACACTATATGTACATATACATATGTATGTATATCAAATAGTAAAAGATTTTCGCAAAAGGATTTATTATTATTTTTTTCTAAAAGTACAACTTTAACCCACATGCAATAAAATTACAGAGAATATAAAAACCACAATAGAACAAAGAAGAAGAAGAAGAAGAAGAAAAAAACCAACTGAAGAGGATATAAATTTAAGAATAAAAAAAAAAAAAAAACAAATCATCATAAATGCATAGTCCATGCATGGTACACGTATGTTTAGAAAAGCATAAAAATAAAAAATGAAAATAATAATAAAACTATCATTACACTCGCATATTCACCATCCTATATGCACTGTACTGTATTTAAGCATATATGTATGTATGTAGGTAGATAAATACATACGATATGATGATGATGATGATGGTAAAATTGTAATCGTGATATAATAATTATGATGATGCTGGAATATTGTTGTTATGTTATGTTATGTTGTTCATGTTGTTGATGATGATATTTAGAAAAATGAGTTCAAGAGCTTATACATAATAATAAAACACACATACATACATATGTATATATCCCTTTCGCCATAATATCTAGTATGTAGCTTTCATGATGAAATTTCAAAATTAAAACAAAATAGAAAGAAAAAAACGGAAAACGATTTCTTTATTTTACAGTTTGGAAAAAAAAAATTTTTTTTTCTAGAATTTTTCTTTATTTTTCATTTTTGTTTTTTTCTTTTTAATTTATGTTTTGTTTTGTATACAAAAAAAAAAAATATATATATTGTGAATTTTTTTGTTGGTAAAAAGAAAAAAATAAGAAAATTTAGTTATAGAAAAGAAGAATGAATGAATTTTAAATATCTCTCATATATACGAATGGATATAAAATAAAAAAAACATATTATTAAGAATTTTTAATATAATTTAAGTGTTATTTTTCCACAACAAAAGGAAAACTTAAATAAAATAAAAAATTTATATGGAAAACATTTTTAAAAAAATTTTTCCAAAGAATACACATTAAATTCCTACAAAATTGAACTAAAGTCAAAGGAAGACGAAAAATAAGAATATTTTAAATTTTAGACTAAGTACACTTATTTTTTCACAGTTTTGCACATTTTCGTGAACCATTCTACATATTCGTGAAAGAAGGGAAACATAGAGAAATGAAGGAAAAAATCAATTTATCTAAATCCTCTCTTTTAAAATTACGACGAAATTTTCATGTTCATGACTTTTATAAACATATAAAATGACTCTATGTGAACCACAATTCGATACCATTCTCTGATCTAATTCTAATTATGTTTTAGATTACTCCACTTTGATTTTTATGAGATCTTCCATAACTCTCCATTAAATCCGATGAATTTCGATCTGTCTTTTTCTCTAGTGGCGATATTTCAGTATCACACCTTTTAAAAAGAAATAAATTCCTTTCTGGAAGCACAAGACGGAGTCCAAAGGCAAATTATCATAGACCAAACTACATTTATGTCGAAGACAGGATCAACGAAAGCTTATGAATGGCATGTTTTGTCAAGAAAATTTTTCACTCAGTTGTCGAAAAATAAGGAACATTTTGAAACTTGAATTTTTTTTAAAGTTAAAATTAAATTTATTTTAAATTTCGTTACAAAATGTGTACATATGTATGTATGTAACGTATATTTTAAAGTGTTAGCACTTTTAAATTATAACCAATATTTTTCACGTCAGCAATGTTTATTCAAAATAAAATGAATTAATAAATACGTGGCTGTGTATAAGCACGTAACGAACAACTGTAATGAAATATGATTTTTCCTTTATATATACGTAAATTTTTTTTTTTTTTTTATTATTTTCACAAAATACAATAAATTTTATTTGATACACTTTTCATACCATACTTCATTTAATAAATTCATAACATCTGTGTAATACAGTAATAAAAAAGTAAATAAAATTTAAAAAAATATATGACAAAACAAAAGAAAAAAAAACAAACAAAAAACAAAATAAAAAAAAAAAAATAATAAAATTATTTAAAAAAAAAAAAAATTCATTGAAATTTTAATGAATTAATAACAACTGTAAAATTCTCTTAATAATAATGGTAATAGCAGTAAATTGCTTATAATTATAGTAAAGTGTACATTAGCTTTTTTAATATCATTCTAAAAAGTTACTGTACTGTATAATATGAAAAAGGACCGGAGTTCTTTTTCTTTTTTTTTTTTTTGTTAGGAAAAGTTTTCTTTTATGTTATTATTTTTCATTATTTCACTTTCTTTTTTTGTTTTTTGTTGAGTTAATTTAATTTAAATTCAAAAATTTATTTAATATATTTTGCTTTCAGAATGTATTTAAGTGCACACACTTTTACATGTTTTGTGTACAGGGTTCACTTATAGTTTAAATTAGTTAATAGGACACACATTATCTGTAAAAAATTATAAATTGTAATATCAAAGAAGCATTTTTTAAATATTCTATTTAGGTGAATTGTACTGCTGCTTCGACCCATTGGTACCATCACAACGAAGGACGTGACAATTCTTTATTGGAAAGGAAGTCCTTCACATATTTTTGCCTATACTCTGTACCTTAACCTCGAGGATGTGAGACAGGTTTTTATACATTGAGTTCGTTATTTTTTTTTAAAAAAATCGTTTTTTACAAATAAAATTCACCTCATTAAAATAAGAATTTCTACTTAACAAAGCAGAATTCCATTTGTAAAAGAATGATATTTTTTGTAAGAGAACGAATTACTTTTCTAAAATGACGAACATAATGAGAAAAACCTATACCAAATTTCTGATATTTTCTTAACACCGATAATTTGAACCCAATATCGTTAATTTAGATTTCTGGTTTTGGTTTCCAACTTTTATTCGTAGGAGAAGAAAATGATGTTTTTTCATAACACACCTTGTTAGTATCAATTCCGTCGTGGTATGGCCAGCACTGTAGATAATACCCATTCATGTCAAAGTATCCAATAAGTACCATCAACTTTTCATTATTTTTAATTTTATAAATATATTTTTTCTGTTGGGTTTGGTTTAGTTATTTACTTCGTTTACTATTAAATATACGTTAACTTAATCATACATGTACAATATTGCTCAATCATATACTTCATAATTGTGTATGTAAGCTGTATTGTAGTAGTAAGTAAATAAACAGCAATATTTCACTTTATTTTATATTTTACTAATAATAAAAATTAAAATAGATAGCAGTAAATTTGTATTTTCCCTTTGAATGGGTACTTAATAAAATAATAAACTATAATTTAAAAAATTTTCTTTCAACTTCATTCACTCACTTCTACTTTCTTGTTACTTTTTCAATTTTTATTTATTTTTATTTGATTATTTCTCGTATCCATAAAATATTCAATAATATTTTCCTTTTTCCTCTGTTCCATTGTAAGTAGAAAACATTCTATACTCTGTAACTTTAGTCAACTTCCATGGCTTTCACACATTTTTAAATATTAAATTGTTTCCTTATTTTTTGTCATTGTGTTTTTTTCCTTCAACTACCACACAATTTTACTATCACTTTTTTAAACTAATTAATGAACAATTATGGAACAGTTCTTTTTGTTTTTTAAATTCTTGTTCATTAAAGTTTCATGTATGTAAATAACTATAGTAAAAATATAAGCACAGGATATATGGTATAATGTATGTGTGTATGGTGTGTGAGTAAATTGTCGTACGGAGTATGTAAAACAAGGAAATACATTATGAGCTAGTGCATATCAAGGATATTATGTATCTGTTGATGAAATAAAGTAAATTTTTATAATATTAACTTATCGTTACAAGAGTGTATTCAGTGCATACACACACGTGCACGTAAAGGGATGATCATAAAAAAATTTTTTCCTTTTTTTGCATACATAGAATGCGAACATGAATTTTGTAACAAACTTATATCAGAGTATTTGTGCATATCGAGCTGATGCCTTTGCTTCACTATTACATCTTTGCATGGAAAAAAGGATTTTTATTTTTTTTTGTTTTTAAATTTTTTCCTCTTCATAATCATGATGTAATAAAGGGACAGGATTTCATTAGGTTTTTGTTCTTTCCTTTTATTTTTATTATTAAAAAATTAATTCCTAGGTTTTTTTATAATCTTTGCCAATTTTTTTTTCCATTAAATTGGATGTAATATCTTATTTAAGCGCACACACGCAGGTACCATAAAAATTTTAAAACTTTACAATTTTATTAAATTAAAAAACAAAAAATAAATGTGTACAAAAAATATGTAGACATTTTGTATAAAATATGCTCATAATCGTTTACAGTTTTCTACACGTACACAGTAACATATATGATAAATATCTCAAATAAAAAATCTTTTTATAGAAGATTTAAAAACGTTGTTCAGTTTATGTACAGGATTACGCCATTATATTGTACAGTCAACCCGCTTTTAACACGTTGAGAAAATTTTGATAGTAAATCTGTGTTTACTACCTTTTTGACCTTTTGATATACAGAATATCCCAATAATCTGATGTGAATTTCATCCTCATTACTAACATACCATCTGATATGGATATTAAAATCATAAAAAATCATAACTTAAGAATTTGCTACAATTTGTAAACGATGTCATACTGAAATAATCTCATGCGGGGGTTACCTGTAAAAATTTTCTTATAATTCCCTGTAACAGACTTCCTATTAATCTTCTTCTCGTTTCTCTTTTCACTGATTATGGGAGACAATTATTTTTTTAAATATTTAAAATATCTTTTTTTCTTCAAAATGTTTCCAGTAATAATTAAATTATTTATTTGAAAAATGAATTTTGTAAAATTATCATTTTAATAATAAAATAAAGGTTAAATAAGTTCAACTACTTAACATCATTTTCAAGATCCGGGAAAAGTTTATTGTGCTTTTTAATACTTAATTCAAATGTGTAAAATTAACACGATTCAAATTTGTACATGTGTTTGAATATTTTCTAAGCTATAATGATCACAGCGTTATAGTAAATAATTGTTTCAAATTTTTAAAATTTATTTAAACGGAAATTTCACTCGCAAAATATTTGAATTTGGAATTTTTATTAAAGTAGCCAATGGACAGAGCACATTGTCATATTTTCTGAAGGCAACATGAAATGACTAAACAGGCCTAGATTATGTTTGTAATGGGCATAATTTCGAAGATAATCCAAAGGATATTGAAGTGAACAATTGAAAAATAGCATCATAAAACAGAATAGGATGACAAAAAAATTTAGACTAGAATCTAAACTATTAAGCTGATTACGCTGATAATGATAATGGAATTTATTTGAAAATAATTCGTTAATCCGTTAATAAGCCTACAGACTCTTAAAGCCAATGAAATACAGAGAAATGTAATTGACCGGATCCAAACTTTTAAAGCTGAATGAAGAAGAATTTTATTGATAAATTTTTTTTTTTTTTTTATAATTTTTTACGAAATATAAAATGAACTCAGAAATATCGAATCTTACAAGAAAAAGAAGATAAGCAGATTAAAATGTGAATTTTTGTTTATTTTTATTTATTTTTTTTGCTTTCACTTTTTTTGTCTATGTATTCACAGTTTTTTATTTGTGTTCTTGATTTTTATTGTTGTACTTTTAAATTTTTTGTTTGTTTGTTTTTTTTTTTTCTTTTTTTTGATGTACATTATACAATTATCTTCTTATCATGTTAACGAACCGTTATAGTGTAAGGTCAGATGTAGACACACATACCATAAAAAAATATTTCAAAAATAAAAAAAAAAATGTTGTACACAACATTTACAAATATTTGTATATTATGTACAAATACACAATGTAATTTTCCATATACATATTTCGTAAATGTAGACGTTATATAAAAATAATATTGTATTTAGGGCTGTATTCACATCAATTTAGATTTAATATAAAATTGACAAAAATCTATTGACACCAAAACTTTGCTTAATTTATTTACGTACAAAATTTAGGACGGTTAAACCAAGTTAAACCATGCAGAAAAATGAATAAAAAATATTTATTGCAAAAATCAAGTACAGTAATCAAATTAGATTTTGAGAGGATCAAGAAGTGTATCTGTATGAAGACTAAAGAAGAGATTGAAAACAGGAAAAGGTACCAATGTGACCTTTAAATTAATAATAAAAATTTGATAGCAAAAATTGATTAGAATAAAAAGAAAAAAAAATTTTGGTAATTTTTTAAATCTATTTCAAGATAAGAATTCAGTTGTATAAATATGGCCCTAAAAATAATTTATTATTTATACTTGTATTATTTTAACGTACATGTAGTGAATGATAATTATGTACAATTGTAACTATAACATATTAAAGTAGAATTTTGTGCGTGTTACAAATGATATGATTTATTAAATTTACTACCCCCTTTTTCTACAGTGATAGTAAGTATATTGTACTATATCACACAGTGTACAGCATACGTCAAATATTTTTGTTGATTATTTTTTATACTTTAATAGAAGCTTTAATTCTGTATAAATTGTGTTATGCCTTAGTCATGCACATTTTATTGAACTTTTATTCAAGTGAGGCGAGTATATCGTCAATTTAAAAATTTAAATAATTATTCTAGCGTAGTGCAATCAAAAAAACACATTTATGTATAAAAAAAAAATAAATAAATAAATAAAAAAAAAATAAACATTTTTGTGTTCAATTTTAAAATTCAAAAAATAACGAAAATATTTCCGTTAAAATTTTCATTGATTTTATTTTAGAATCAAAAACAATCAATTCAGTACAAGAAATAAAATAAATTAAATACAGTGAAAAAAAAAAGAATAAAAAAGAAAATAATTTCATTTAAATTATACTTTGAAGGTGCTTCGTAACTTCTTAGGGCAAATACCTATATATCGTTATATTGAAAAATTATTGATTAAATGAATTAAGTATATATACACATGGTGGTGTGTGATAATAATTTTAAATAATTTTGTTGCATGTGAGTATGGATACATGTTACACTGTTGTACATTCATATAAATTTCGAAGAGCTCATACAAGCTTATCATGTTTTTTTATAAATAAAATATTATAAAAATAAAAATATTTAAAAAAAATAATAATAATAATAAACACGAGACAAACCAAATGTGTTAAATTCTACCTATTTCAGTTCAGACAGTGGGTACCATATTATTTTCTGATATATACATATCAAATAAAAGTTCATTTGCATCTTAATTAAGTGATCTTACATACATTATAGGTTAACATGAATTAACATTAAAAATTTTTTATAATAAATTTATCAGTGAAAATGAACATATAGTGCACAAGTCTCGATTCAAGCAAAATATTTTTGTTGTATCAAAGTTAAAATGAAGTGTGTAATATTATAATGTATGACGTGTTTGAATGAGCAAAAAAAAAATGAAAATAAATAAAAATAAAATAAATTATAATGAGATTTAAAAAAAAATGCATATTCTACAAAATTTATTGTAAATAATTAATTTAATTTTAATTTTATAAGTGTATTCATTTTGAATAGACTTTTTTATTTTTACTCGATTTTTCATTTTATTTGAATAATTTTTATAATACTGTCTGGATGTAGGTACTTTATACTTTGTTCAGAAGTTGATTGCATTATTATTATAGGTGTTAAAAAGTTATCCGGCTTGAATGTAAATGAATCTCCCTTTTCTTCTTTTATCTAAAGTCAACACGCGCATAACCCATGTTCCTTTTTTTTTAACTATCTGACACCTGATCATCTAGTTGATTCTTACCTTATAAATTACATACCTATGTACATATGTATGTACTTATAATTAAAAATTATATACTTTGTCTATAAATATTTTTAATGTCAAGTCGTAACACTTTATCATTGTTGTGTATTAATACTTAAAAAATTCATATGGCTTGTATGAAAGCTTCAAAGATTGTGCTCATAGAGCACGATTATTAGAAATTATGAGAGAATAAAAAACATTACATACTTCCATAAGATATTTACTGAAAATATTTATAGACAAAGTATAATGTTGAATTACAAGGTAATTAATTGAACACAAGCATGATTATGTTAACCTGTTTAAATAATTACAAAAAAAATGTGTAGAATTTTATCAAATAAAAAATTGAAAGGTGGTCAAGGTCATATTATAAAGCCGGTAACTAAAAGAGAAAGACTTATAGTTTTATAAGACTTAAACAAAAAAACTGCAATGAGGATATTTTGAACAAAGTATAAAATGTACATCATTTTCTAGACAGAAATAAAAAAAAAAATTTTAAACAATAAAATAACGTGCATACGTACACTGTACACATACTGCATGGTACTACGATTTATACTTATACCACTTATACTTAGCTTCATTATTTGCATATAAATATAAATTTTATCTGTTTTTTTTTTATTATTTACTTTTGTCTCTTTATTGTAGTCTTCTTCTTTGATTATTAAAAATTTTTGAATATAAAATTATACAAAAAAAAGAAACAAATTGCAGAAAAAACAAAATTTAAGTGAATAAATTATTTGAATTCGTCGTAACGAATTACTGAAGATTAGTGTTGATGTTCATTTAAAAAATAAAAAATGAAATAAATAAAAATTTTCAAGAAAATATAAATAAATAAAAAAAAATGAATAACAATAAGAATAAGCTAAATGAAAGACGGGAAATAAATTTAAATTTTTTTCTAATTTTATAATGTGTAAATAAAAATAGAAAAAAAAAAAAAAAAACAAGTGATAGTGACCAGTTCAATAAAATTGTAACAACAAAAGCATATTACAGTGTTTATTACAAATAACAATAATAGTATAAATAACACATAATAGTAATGGACATGGTATTACATTGTCTCTAATGACGACAACAAACTGCAGTAATAAAACGACAAAAACATAGTAAACAAATAACAATACAATAGCTGAGTACAAAATAGCATATTAACTTAATTGTAATTTGAATTGTGTGTGGAGATACTTAAAGTCCCATCGATTTAGATGACTTTTTTTTTTTTATTATAATTTGCCTTTTGCCTTTTATTTAATGTAACCACCATTATCATCTATATTGTACACAAGCACATGTTTTGTTAAAAATAAGGAAAAAAAATTACATTATTTACATACATGTTACACACACTAGAATAGCTTACAAGGAAAAAAAAAAACAAATTAAATAAAAGTAGAAAAGGAAACACATATTATTACAGAGGAAATTATATTCTATATGTACACAACAGAATATATACCAAATAGTCTGAAGAAAGTGACATACAGGAGGTAGAGTAAAGTGGGTGGTAAACACAACAAAATACAATTATACATAGCATATTGCTGTACGTTTTTGTACATTTTTTTCTGTACATTCTTTTATACATTATAAATACATAAAATATTCGTATATAATAAATAAACTAAACTAATTTAAGAAACATGATGGGAATTAAATATTTAACTGAGGCACATTTAAAAGGTTTCGAACGTTACAAGGTTTGTTATCATTATTATTCTTATTATTTGTAGTATAATATTTTTAACCCAGTCTGTATACACAAATAAATTCTGTATGTACGTTACGTGTATGTAATTTGTAGGACACAATGGCTTAAATGCAGGGTTTCATAACCTATTTTTATAAATTTAAACATGGTCACTAAGTTAGTATATAGTTTTTGGTATTGTATCTTATCGACAACGTAATTATTATACTCTGTTCTGTATGATTCTATTCACCAATTATACGCGATTAAGACCTTATGAGAGCACGCATTCATGTGCTGTTACTGTTTTACAAAAAGTCGTTAAAAGTCGTAAGTATTAGTTCATCAAATTTGTTAATGGGCATCTTAAGGTTGAAAATCTCTGCTCTTGTATAGAAACCAAAAAATTTTCTTTTTTGTTTTTCAATGTCAGCAAAAATTTCCAATTAATTTTCTATCATGTTTTAGGTATGTATACACAAAGGTGTACTTTGTCACATAAATTATAATAAATCATTGTTAAAATATATACTGCAGTCCTCATCTAGGTACATAATATAATGACAATTATTGTTTTCATATTAAAAAAAAAAAAAACAAAAAAAAAAAAAAAATTAAAGATTAATTATCATATTACTTGGGGACATTCATTTTTTTTAGTTCATGCATAAAATTATAAATATGTATAAATTTCAATTCAAATTTCTTGTAATAAAGAACCTAAAATACAAAAGAAAACTGGGATTTTGAATATCTCGCAAAAACTTTTATCTGTCGAATGGGTATGGGTAATAATAATGAATTGATTGAAGAAAATATATAAAATGAACTTTACGTCATCATTTATGTCATCATTTCTATTTTGTACATTTATTTATAAACCAGATTTTATGTGATAGAACATACACATGTATGGACACATATGCATTCATTTTCATCTTTGATTTGATTTACTGAAATTAATGCACATAACATATAGGTTTATGTATTGAAAGCATATAATTTTGTAAAATATATGATTTAATGCATATCATAAATACACAAATCTTAGCCTTAAGGTCAAAAATGAATTGATAACATTATATCGGTAATGTGCACCACTATCATTCATATGAATCCTCAGTAACGTTTGTATATACTTACATAGTACATTTTGTGGTTTAAAATGTAATACTATAGAGAAATGATGATGATAATAACAACAGCATGTTACGATGATCTACGAAATGTATTCAGTTATTGTAGTACCAAGTTAGTATCTATACAAATCACATCTTATGTGTATTAAATATTCAATTTTCATTTCTTACATTTTCTAATTTATAATAATAATTGCAATTGCAATTAGAATTTATTATTATTATTATTTTGTATCAATATTATGTTTTACATACGAGTCATCCAGACCAGATTATATCAATGGAAATATTTATTATATTTCAATTTAAATGTTACTATATGTTTCTTATTTATCATCAGCTTTACAAATTAAAATCAATTAAATTGTAGTCTTATCTATCAATCTTAACTTTAGTCTACCAACTTTTCCAGTTACTACACTGAAGTCCATTTCAATATTTTTAAAATTAAGAAGTTGAAACATCTTTTGATCTACAATATAAGTGTATAATTTAATCAATCTCAATCCACTTATTTCAATTTTTCAAATGATCATAGCTATTTTGGTTGAAGTTAGAAAAATGTCAGGTTAGCATAATCTACTAACTATACGTTCAGAACTACCCTGAATATATACATTTTCAATACAACAGGATTAATAACTTACAGAGGATTAATAACCGACGCTACAAGATCGGTTAATTTTTTTCTAGAAATTTCATGATTGAAAAAAAAAACAATTGATTAAACGATAAAATTTAATACTGAAAAAATTTTTTAAATTTAATTTTTCTTTTAGCTTTTTTTCCATTAATAAATTTTTCGAGAGACAAAATAATATTCCTTAATTAGCAAATCAGACATCCCTACATTCAAATTTGATTTCCTAATCATATAACATTAGTGTACATGGTAAACATAATTTTTCATTTTTATTCTGTTTTATTTGCCTTATTTGATGTTTACTTCAAGATTTTCTTGCATTACCTACATTTTCATTTTAATTTTATTTATTTATATTTTTTAATTTTTATAACATAATAACAGATAATTTTCCATTTAAAAATATCTTTCTTACAGTCGTATTTAAGTACACTCAACACATGGTTATACATGTGTACAATATATATATGAGCTTCTACTTAAGTTATAAGCTCATAAATTTTAGCTATTTTGCAGTATATCTTATTATCATACACAATAGAAGTACCTACTACGTTACGTACGTTTATTTATATTACGAGGTTACATAATATAATGACTTTAATTCATTCAAAATATTATATAATAGTATTTAAAGTTGTAAAAAGCAAAAGCGAAAAATTATGATAAATATTATAAAAGTACACATACACCTGGTATACAACCACGAATGTACATATGTACATATATATACCTTACCTACATATATATTTATCATTTTTATTATATGTGTATATAAATTAACATACACACGTACACATATTTCTTACTCACATATTTACATAAAATAAATACAAGTACAAATTTTCTTTATGTATGATACAAACAAAAAAAAAAAAACTTGAAAATCTTATGAAAATCTTTTACATTACAAATTATATCGTAAAAGTTTCCCTTTTTGTTATTTTCCATTTTTCATAACAAAATTTTCATATTTTCCTGCTACTGCTGCTGTTTTTGTTGTTGTTAATATTTTTGCTTTTCTCTTTTTTTGTATGTAAAATTATAAAAGAACATGAAAATTCACTATTATAAAGCAGGGTGATTCCGCTTCATTTTGTATAATCCATAATCTGACGAAAAGTTTCATTCAAGCTAGAAAAAAAATCGTATGAATGGTAAAGAAAGGAGGTGTAGAGGTAGAAAAAGGATTAACAGTGGATCATCGATATTTGATCGTACCATTCTAACCTTCCTACTAAGGTACATATATTGATTAAGATCCTCCAACAAAAAGTTTATTGAAAACGACACACTGTAAAATACATGGTATTTAGAAAATATATTATAATAGTTTTCTCAAATTATATTATTATTCTATATTCAAAATGAAAAATTAATTTTTTTTTGTTTTGCTTTTCATGTTTTGTTTATTACCATTTTAGTTTATAATCAGCACTTAAGCAGATTAATTTTTCATGCATGTATGTAACATTTTCTGTACTTGTTAAAAAAGAATCTTTTTTCTTTTTTTGTTTTTAGTTTTATTATTTATTTATTTAATTTCTTTTTATTTTCTTGCTTCATACATGTATAAGTACTTAATATTTACAACGTGCTTGCTGTTATGTATGAAAGAGCAGAAAAAACAGGGAATAAATGTATACATTGAATTCAAAAGAATGTTAACATCACAAAACAAAAACAATGAATTTAATTGAAAATTGTATAATATTTAAATTGCTCAACTTTAAAGGTTAAATAGTAGTTGCTTTTTTTTTGTTTATAAATTACTTTAAGATAATTAATGTTATTACTAAACATGAAGAAACAAAACGATATGAAAATAATATCAAACACAAAGAATTTTAATTTCTGAATTAAGAAAATGCTCCTAGAACACCAATTGTAGACAATTAAAAACTAGATCCTAAACCTAAAATATTTTAGATTTTTAAAAAGAGCTCGAGCTCATAGAATTTTATTTTTTTGAAGCTGAACCTGAGCAATGATTATGGTTTAGTTTTCAGCACATTTATGTTTACTTTGTTTTCTTAATTGACAAAGTATTCATTATCGTTTAACAGTGGTTCTCTTGTTTCTTTTCATATACGAAATAAACAGAAAATTAAAGTAAAATATGAATTTATATAAAGCATCCATTTATTTGGCACCCATGTAAAACACACATGACTATGCTTCAAAAATTAGGTATAAAAATGTGTGATTAAAATAATTGTTGCTGTTATTAAAATTATCATTGCCTTTATTTTGTATTCACTTATTTATACGAGTACTTTGTACTTATGGTAAATCTGGATTATACAGAATATATTTTTATTACATTTTTATTTTATAATGTATTTGTGAATCACATTACATTAATCATGTACATAAAAACGAAAATAAATAGTAAATATGAAATTTTTTGTAAAAGTATTGAATGAAAATTATAAAATACTTCGTAATAAAACTATAAACAACTCTTATCAAAATTATCAAAAAAAAAATAAATAAAATCAAATAAAATAAAAAATTAGAAATTATTTTATTATTTTGTAATCTTCATGATAGTTTTTATGTAATTGTGTATTTATGTTATTCGTATTAAATTGTCTTGTTTAATTATCTCTAGAATGTTACACAAAATACGTAAATAGAAACGAATTTTTTTTTTCATAATTTAAAAACAAATATGTGATTTATTACCACTAGCATCC
This sequence comes from Anthrax anthrax, assembly GCA_963971155.1. NCBI lineage: Eukaryota > Metazoa > Arthropoda > Insecta > Diptera > Bombyliidae > Anthrax > Anthrax anthrax. The sequence continues at coordinate 30,557,247 of OZ020119.1, forward strand.
AGCATAATAACAACAGCGACATCAACAACGTACATAAATTTCATGCATTGGATTATGTATACAAGGTCCAATGATCAGTGATATTACCAATTTATCGTTATTGTTAGAATCGATTTTATTTTTAATTTTTTAAGTTTAAAAGAAATACACATGATATAAGAAAGGGGGCTCAGTGTATTTAACACATCGGCCCAAACCATTCCATTTTAGAATGGCTCTATCAATGATACTCATATGTATACACTGGCTTTACCTCAATAGTTGATTTTAAATTTTTGAATTACATCAAATTCTATTGAACCAATTTTACATCTATTTTTATGATACAAGCGAATTTTTCAAGCGAATTGACTATTTAGTAACATACATAGATGACATTTTATTACCTATCTATGATGAATATAAAAAACTATAAAAGATTTAATATCATAATGAAGCTAATACAAGTTTTATATGGTTCTTCAAATATGGTTATCTTAGTCTGTAATTTTTATTTATTTTAATTCATAATATGGAAAGTCAATTTATTTTATATTTTTACATACATTAAAAAAAAAAAAAAGATAAAAATAAAAATATTGACGTACATCAATAAAAATTTTTACAAATGAAAAAAAAAAAAAAAATGATTACAAACATTCAGTATCATCACACATATGAACGATATTTTATGCATAGATACATTTTGTTTATTTTGGTTTTCTACTGTCGAGTATATATATAATTAAGTGAAAAGCTAATATATTATTTTCAGCAAATAACATAAATAAAATAAAAAATAAAAGATAAATAGGAAATATATAAATAAATAATAATAATAAAAAATGATGTACATTTCAATAATCCGTAAACAAAAAAAAAAATTAATAAATAACTCAATTCAACGTACTGTGATATTTTTCATGTATATTTTCTTTATTTAAATTTTTAATTGATATTCAAAATTCAAAAGGATCAATGAACACATGTACATACATCAGATGCAATTGTTAAATAGCATACAGCAGTAGATGGTCTCATATTATAAACAGATGCGATGAAATATTGTAATCATTGATGTAGAAAATAAAAGTACAAAAAAACATTTTTAAAAAAAAATACAAAATTTATGTATTGTTACAATTTTTAGTTATATTATGTATTTTTATCTAGTCACATGTGTAACATGTACGTGGGATTATTTTAAAGTCTTACCCATAATAAAATGTGTTTAATAATCGCATGTAACGTAATAAAAATCAAAAATTTTATGATTAATGAAAAGTAAAAAAAAAAAAAAATCCCTTCTTTTTTGATGGTTCGGGACCTATATTGAGCCATTGTCTCCCTACAGGTTCCATCTACTAAATTTCAGTACTTACTATATATTTGACTAATAAACTGATGACCCCACTTGGGTGCTATTGTAACCTACACTTCTTATAATGTTCTACAATTATTGTACTCAATTTCAGTGAACTTTTACCAGGCCATCATGTTGAAATTATCAGGATTTCTTTTTTTAATACCTGACAATGTTTGTTCCCCTTTTGGCTCTTTTGACTCCTAATTGGTATATTATCCTGTCTCTCACAAATGTACTTTTAATGGTATATTTTTAAAATAATTTGTAAAAAATGAAAGAACTATTTCACTAGTCAGAGAACTATTTTGGTCAGACCTAATACATAAAATTGATTTTTTTTACAATTAAAAAAATAACAAATAAAAAATTAAAATAAAATATGTGACATTAAAATTGAAATATTTCTGTGTATGAATATTCGACTTCAAACAGAAAACATAAAAAATTAATTGATCTATTGAAAAAATTGGTACAATTTACGTTACGCTAGTGTATTGTCAATTTTTTCTTTTTTGTTTCACAATGCATACATTTTTATTACATACTCATATATGAGTCGGAATATCAACACATGTAAAAGGTAAAAATGCTGGAATACAAAAAGTAAAAAAAAAAAATTGATTTAACATCTATATATTTGTGTACATATCAAAAATCCTTCAGGCAATACGAAATTTTTCATTACATAATTTTTCAATTAAATATAAAAATTATTTAATTGTTTTTGTTGTCATTAAATTTTTGAAAGTGTATATATTTTGTAAACTAGAAAAAAAGTAAAAAAATGATAATAACAAAACAATCATTGCATCAAAAAAAAAAAAAAAGTAATTTTGAATTTTTACTGAAATGATTTAAAAAAATGAAAAATTCAATAACAATTTTAATTTGAAGAAAGAGAAAAAAAATTTCGAAACAACTTGGGAAAACTTCCGAAATCGATCGTAAGCTTAGAAAATGGAGTATAACATTTTTTTCATCTATATTAGATTCAGATTGGAATGTTCTCTTCTTAATGAATATCAGTTTTAAATCATTGCTTAGTTCAATACCAATAATCGTAAAAAATGCCAGATCCAATGATACATTTTATTCATAGATCAAACTTTTACCAATAACAAGTCATGGTTCCGTTACAAAAAAAAAAAAAAAAAAAAAAACATTTTCAAACATTTCAAAACGACCTTGTTAGATAGAGAATTAAAAGGTGAGCAAATAAAGTGATTAAACAAATTTGACTTAATATAAATGAAGAATCCCATCTCATTTCCTAATCTAACGATATCTGTTTCGGAAGTTTGGCCAACAATTTAAATGCAACCATAATGCAACTATTTTTTTTTTTTTTATTATATACATACATTTGCACAAAAGCAGGTCACAATGAAATTACTAGCAAACAATGTATGTATGTAGATAAAAATATAAATTTTGTTTCGAAGTAAATATAAAACTTTGATGAAAATCTCATTTTCATTTTTTTATTGTTGTTGTTACTTTACACAAATAAAATAAAATATTTCAGTACTATTGTACATAGACTAAAATATTATACAAAAATCTAAAAAATTTTATGAGTCAAAAAAAAATTTTTTTTTGGGAATTTGAATTTTTTTTTTGTCCTCATTTTTTTTTCTCGAATTTAAAGTACAATAAAATTTTTTGATATAATCACATTTTGACCTAATTAATGTGGCAATTATGAGAAGGAAAGGAAATATTTAATGCTTTAGTATAGAAAAATGATTTAATTTGCATACTGAAAGGATAATAGAAGTTTTTGGAAAACTTTTTTGGTAAAATGATTTATTACATAGACTTATTACGTAGAAAGGAGTCGAATTAATTTGTGAAATTTTAAACAATAGAATTTGTTTCATTATTTTTATACAATTGTACTCTGATTGTTCCTCTTGTTTTTTTTTTGCATTTTCTTTTGGGTGCGCTTGTATGTACTTTATAAAAATAAATGAATATTTTTATGAATTTTTAATTTCTACAAGGCCATAATGAGAATACCAATAATATCATCACAAGAAAAAAAATCAACTCACAGACTCAGGCCAAGGCTTTGCGAATAATTGGACAACGTACAGCAGGGCTTAGTCACTTAATCAATCTGAAATTGAAAAATTTAAAAGATACAGTGTAAAAAGAATAAAAGAAAAATATTTTGTAATATTACAAGACATCATAGGGGCTTATAAATTTTGACAGTTTTTTTTTTTAATTTTTCCAATTACGGAAAATTCGAAAAAAACACTGATCAATGTTGGCCAACATTTTAAGTGAAAACAGGATGTTCGAAGTTATTAGGGAAGTTGGGAGTTTAAAGTCCCATGTGAAATTACAAAATACATATGTATATAGACAACGGAGTAATTTACAGAAATGTAATTATCATATTTTACGACCCACCAACCCCACCTGAACATATTCCGAAGAATTGTACATTTTCTGAATGGCTCTATTTGTTTTGTTTCTGTTTTTTTTTTTTTCAACACATTGTTCAGATATTTTGTGGCTGTAATTTTGTGCACGTGTTTAACACGTTACAAAAAAAAAATTATTTATTTATTTATTGGTTTTTATCACGAATGTAAAGGAGTACATGTGCTTATTAACAAAATTCATAACTTGTTTTTTTTTTCTACCGACATTAAAAAATTTTTCATTTTACACATCGGAACGAACAAAAAAAAATTGAAATAACGAAAAAAAAGTATTTCTTGTACGAATACAAAAAAGTTTTTTAATTAACATACATATGTGGAAGAGAAGGTAAAGGTGGTAACACACTTATGTATGTATGTATTTTACCTGTACAAGCACTGCAAGGTACACCACATATCTGTTCCAGCAATGTACATGTTACATCGATTTTGTTTAAAAAAAAAATTTTTTATAAAAAGGAAAATTCTTTTGAAACATGGAAAAATGGGGGAAAGGAATAATATTCATCCTACAATAAATCCATACACACATACGTCCGTACGTACATACATACAGATATTTTGTTTTAGGAAGAAAGTTTTTACATTTTTAATTAAAACTTTTTCTTCACATCACAATTTGTATTTTTTTTTAATTTTCAGTTAAACTTATCCTTTCTATTTTTTTTATACAGTATAAAAATTTATAAAACGTGTATTGTATTTATCGCATATTTAAAAAAAAAAAAATTTTTTTTTTTCTTTTTTCTTTACAGTACAATTGTATTGATACAAATATATTGAGTATATATGTGATGCATCCATTTTGGAATCAATGTGTGAAAGTAGGTAATTTATCGAAAATATACATTTTAATGCAATATTTGATTGAATTTATAAAATGAAATGAAAAAAGGTGCATACAGTGAAATCTGTAAAAATTGATCACTTATACAAAATTGATCATTTATTTAATTTGATCGATTTATTTGTAACGGAAATCCAATCTTACCATCTTTACAAAAATTTTTTACATGACAAGTGGTCAAGGTAGACAGGTTTCTTTGTATAAAAAACCACTGTTGCAATTCCATTGCAATTTTATGAGTATTGCAGTCATTATTTCTAATAATAATATGAAATTATTCACGAATTTCAAAGATTTTAAAGCTTTAAATAAGACATCGAATACTAAAAAAATCACTCAAAATACTTGAGTATCAAGAATTGGAGTATTCCATATATCTTGCCTAACTTCAAGCCATCAAAAAATCGTATTAAACTATTTCACCTTCTACACACTGGTAACACCTCTGATGTTTCCTTTATAATACTATTATTATTATTTTTTTTTTTAATTTTCATAGTAAGAGTACATTTAAATAATTTTTTTTTTTTTAAATTAAAAATTATAAGTGGAATTTAATATTATGCTCTATTTTTTTAATATGTAGTCTTTCATTTCACTTTTATAATCCATTGACTATACGTATGTACCTACATGTGTTTATATATTTTCAGTTATTTCCAATGTGGATAGCACCGAATCTCATAACATTCATAGGATTTATATTGACTGTTATAAATTTTTTATTAATTGGTTATTATGATTGGGATTTTACAGCTGCAAATCATGATATAAATTCAATACCAAGATGGGTTTGGTTTATAGCATTTATAAATATTTTCTCATATTATACTTTAGGTAAATTATGAAAAATAAAATAAATAAAAAAATTAAAATGATATTTTATTGTAATTAAAAATTGGATTGCTATTGAAATGTATCTTCAAAAAATAATTTTTTTGTTTTTGGAAAACAGATGGTATTGATGGTAAACAAGCTAGAAGAACTGGTACAAGTGGTCCATTAGGTGAATTATTTGATCATGGATTGGATTCATATACAACTGGATTAATACCAATTTATATGTTCTCATTATTTGGTACTGATGATTTATCACCAATACGAATGTATTTTGTGATATGGAATGTATATATAAATTTTTATTTAGCACATGTAGAAAAATATAATACTGGTATTATGTATTTACCATGGGGTTATGATTTTACAATGTGGGTAAGTACATAATAATAATACCATACTTTAAAAAAAAAAAAAATTAAAAAATAATTTTAAATAAAATCATTTTTTGTTTTCATTTATAGGGTGTCTTAATGATATTAATATTATCATGTATTTGTGGTCCAGAATTATGGAAATATCGTTTACCATACAATTATTCATGTGCTAATTTATTTGAATTTATACTTTATGTATCTGGATTAATAACAAATTATCCATTTGTTATATTAAATATATACAAGTAAGGGTCGTATGTTTAAAGTAAATTCAAATTTCAAAACCGTTATTTAAATAATTTTTCAAAAGAAATTATCACATAACTATTAAGTTTCAATGAAGTTAATTATCTATCGGTTAATAATCAGAAATGCTTTTAATTTTCACAATTTAAAAGTCTTCACATTCAAGTTATAAAATTTTTAGACACCTTTTGAAAAGTTATTTATATCATGCAATTAACAAATCTCTGAAAATATTTAATAAAAAAAAAAAAAAAAACAAAACCTAATATTTATGAATTATTGATTTTTTATTAATTTTAAATTTAATTTAGAATAAATTAACATAATTTGATAATAATTTATACATAACATCTATTTTATATATGTAGATCATATAAAAATCGTACTGGTAAAATGAGACCAATTATGGAAGCATTACGCCCATTATTTCCATTTTTATGGTTATTTATAATTAGTCTAGTATGGGTATTATATTCAAGAAATAATATACTTAATTTAGAGACAAGAATATTTTTTATATTATTGGGAACAATATTTTCAAATTTTGCTGTAAGTTATTTTATATTATTATATTTTTCATTTTCTTTTTCATTCATCGAAAGCTTTTCATTGTTTATTCTCTTATTTATTTTTTATTTATTTTTTTTTATTTTTCTATTTTATCTAGAGTCGTTTAATTGTTGCTCAAATGACTGATACTAGAACAGACGGATTTAATGTATTAATGTGGCCATTATGTTTAGTTGTTACAATATCATGCTTTCCATTTTACAATCAATTAGGACTTCCCGATATATCAGTACAATTTGAAAAATTATTGTTATACATTTTAACTTCAAGTGTTACAATTGCACACATACATTATGGATATGGAATTGTAAGATACATTCATGCATTTTTGTTTTTCTTCCAAGAAAATTAATTTTTTCCTTTAAATGTTTAACTTCTTTTTTTTTTCTTATTTTTCAGGTACGTGAAATGTGCGATCATTTTCATATAAAATGTTTTAAAGTAAGAAAAATGATATCATTAAATAATAATGATAATATTGATAATAATATTGTAATTAAACTTAAAAAACAATTAGAATGAAATTCATCCAACATACTACACACACACATGTACATAACCTTAAATTGTATCAATATTTATTATTCCTTTTTTTTTGTTTAATTTTTAAATAACGGGATTACATATAATAATTTATACACATTTGAAAAAAAAAAAATAATAGTAATAAAAATACAATTCATCATTAAATTTTTGTCGTTAGATAACAATTATTTAGGCCCCTATTCATAAAGCTGAAATTATGTTTTAAGATCAACATATATCAATGAGTTGTGATCTGTGATATTTTAAAAAATATCCTGAAAGTATTTTTGTTCTTTTTTTTTAAATTCATTAGGTTAGCTCCAAATTATTTCGATCATCGGTTTTATCTCATTTGTCACAGATTCATTCGTACATACATGATGAATAGCATAATGTGAGATACAAATGAAAAATTATTTTTGCACAGATTTTTGTTGGCCTTACACTTAAATCAACTTTATGAATACGGGCCTTAATGTTTTACTTATAACATCGATAAAAAGATTTTTTTTTTTTGTTTTTTCTTTTTTCCCAAAAAAAAAATTAATTGCTTCATTGATGAAAGATAAAAATGAAATGAAAAATATTTTTTTTTTTTAAATTTATGGAAAAATGATGTAAAATGCCTCGACCTAGTTTGTATGTATACAAAATAATGCATGAATTTTTATACTAATAAAAATTTAAATTGGTAATATAAATTTTTTACACAATTTTTTTTTTTTTATATGATTCTATATATTAATTGCAAAACTTATAATAATACAATGGACACATACTGGTATTTGAAAAGGTAAGAAAATGTGGTAAGATATTAAAAATTTATTTTGGGTTTCGAAATGTATTAATACAAATTCTAAAATGTTTAAGTGATGTATGAATACGCTGTATCATATTTGTATCAGAAAGGTAATAATACCGTATAATATCGCATATCACCATATTTTTTTTTTTTTTTTGGCATTTCGAAACTCAAGTAAATTTTTTATTTTTATTTATTGCAAATTACATCAATGTATTGTCATCAAAAATTTTTTTCTATATTTTATTGCTTGATCTTTAATAAACATTTTCATTTTTAAATAATTTAACAATTTGAACATTATCATCATCTTCATTATTTTCATTATTTTGCTCATTCATAATAAATTAATTTTATTGACAGAACAAAAACAATAATTTTGTCTTTGGTATGATTTTCAATTTAATTCAAAAGAGAATAATGATTGTATTAATTCATTAATTCATATATGTCTTTATGTAATTGATATGTTAAGTTCTCATACATATAAACATGTATGTATCTGTCTGTCTTCATATACATGGTCGATATGCTTTAATTATTTAAAATAAAGTATGTACATGAAATGCGCTAATTCATGCATAATCTCTTCTAATTGACTTGTTAATGACACACATTTTCTAATGCAATCACCTTAATCATTTAATATGCCATACGGGTATGTACAGATATGTAAGAATAGATGGACACTGTAGACAAAGAATTACATTAATAAATATAATGATTTTTGTTTAGTCTGTACATAGCATTAGGTTAGTAATAAATTATAAAATTTTCAAATTGTCTAATTATTCATTGGTCATGGAAAATTTTAATTATTAAATTTAATCAAATAAAATAAATTTTTTCTTTTGTACTTTGATTACCTCTTAATAAACACATCATTTACATTTCTTCGCTGTCATCGAATGACAAAATTTTGATTTATTGTAATGATGTGAATGGTTTGTACTTACCTGATTGATTCATGGATTCATGGTTTCTTTCATAAGAAACATGAATCCACACCAGCATAAAATAATTTTGATCCACATATGTATGTATGTACATCAGTTCCTGTGCCTGGCAAATGAGCCATTTATTTTAAAAGTGACCTATGTACATGTAGTATCTTTTCTATAATTTCAGAGATACATATTTTAAGTTTTCTGTTTGCGTTCCCTATTGAACTCTATTGAAAACAGGAATTTTGTCTACTAAAAAATTCGCAATTTTTTAATTTTCTCTATAAATTCTTTCAAATGTTAAAGTTTATGTCCTTGCAATGAGAATTGTCTAAAAAGTTTATTTTTGAAAAATTTTGACCATTTTCAAAATAAACGGCTCATGTATTAATATCCTTTTTATTTGGAGGCTCCCTTTTGTGTTGTAATTCTTCAAATTTTCTTGTCTTTTGTCCTCTTTTGAGACATCATATGACGTCTCATCGTTTTGGTTAGGGTTAAAATATAATTCGAACATAAGCCGTAATACAAAACAATATTCTCTTTCGCTAAAACATATCCAAGAAAGAAATGCATCCTACGTTCATATCTACTTGCTTTCGATATATACAACTCTAAATTTCAAATTTAATCAATAAATTAGTCAAATTTAGTATCAGGTCAAAAATTTCGAAAATGAAATTTAAAAAATAAATTTTATTCTGATTTGGTGTGGGTGTTAGGGAAAATGAAATAAAAAACATAACTAAAAAATAATTCAATTAATAAATGTGGATCTGTGTGTAGGTAGTCGGTACCTTTCAAGTGAGCAATTTATATACGCCAAACTTTCCATTAAATTCACGTCATTAAAAGAACTTTATTACAAATTCTTTTTTTTTTTCTTTTTTTTTTTTGTTAAAAAAATAGTTTAAGTAACGAAAAAAAAAATTTTTTTTTTTTAAATTAAATAAAATAAGAGGAAAAAAAAATACCTTTTATGCCACCGATAATTTTCACCTACATAAATTTATTTTATGGCATGACTGAGTACGGAAAGACAAAAGCGCACTAGTACGATGTATAAAACAAGCAAAAAACAAGGGTATACTATACATTTATAAGAAAAAAAAATCGACATAATTTAATTTACTTAACTTCTTTTTTTTTTCTCTATAAAATGATAATGGAAGTTAAACTTTGACACATAAAAGTTCTTTTGATTTTATTTTGCTTTTGAAACTCAATAAATGTATAGCGCTTACGTAAAATACAAATTTTTTTTTTTCATAAAATGCAACTGTTTACAGGTAATTTTCTTGTAACACGGTACTTTTAAATTATCGTTTGGATAACAAAATTTCAAAAAAGCTCGAAAGCTCGTAATATAAATTTCCCGTAACGTGGACGAAGGTTACAATGTAAAATTTTTTGAAAAGTAAACTTCGCTTTATACGATCCTTACCTATACTTGTGTTTTTTTTGTACATTTATAGCTATGTTCCATTTTTTATATTTAAAAAAACAAAAACAAAAAAAAACTTTATATCAATTCAAAGCGGATTTTTCATAGAAATCCATTTAAATCATACAAGCACACATGAATATAATTTTTTTATTTTATATTTTTCAATAAGACAAAGCTAAAAATCACATTTTAAGGTTCTTTTTTACAATTTTTTTTATGTTGACAATTTACGCAATTCTATTTTTTTTCCTTTTTCTTTTTATTTTCTTTGTTTTTCAAAAAATTTCTTTACTTAACAAAGTGTGATTTTATTTAACTTTTTTATTTTTATTTCATTTTATTTATTTATTTTTTTTTTTAGTGCAATAATGCATTTTGTTTGAGAAAAATCTTTGCTTTTTTTATCTTTCCACTGATTGAAAGAAATCAAAATCATTCATCAATGTAAATGCATTTATTTGTTTGTTTGTACATAAAGTTCTTCGTGTGATTGTAATCTTTTACAACAAGAAAGACAAAAATAAAATGTTGTTAATGTAGCGACATGAAAAAAGCAGTGCTACAAACACTTAAAAATTATTCGCCATCTTTTCATCATTGCGAATTTTTAAAGGTTTTTTTTATTTTCATTTTCCACCTAACTTTGCCTCATCAAATTAAAACATAATTTTAAAATGTAATTTCTGCTAATCTGGCAACACTTAAAATGCATGCAATGCACACAAAACATTCATTGTACTTTAGGCACAAGACAATTGGTTGATTTGAAATAGACCTCACAACACAATTAAAATAAGGGTTGGACGGATGTAATCCAAAGGTTAGAAGAGAGGTTTTAGAAATGCAACTTCGCATCAATGCTTTTATTCTCATATTAAATTTTTTTTTCTATTTTTTCTTTTAAGTTTAAAATGAAGAAAATTGATATATTATTTTTAATTTTTTTTTTTTTCGTTTTGTTTTATATTTTACAGATTTCCCCACCACCAAGACATAATAACACAGCATCAAATGAAGTAATCGGTGCAGTTTAGGGAGTTAAGGCTTTCCTTGTTCAAACCAGGAAAAACAAAAAATGATCATGACGATAATGTTAAATTATTTTTTAAATTTATTACCTCGAAACTGTTATACAATACCAAAACACAAGTATACTGGATATACATAAATATACGTAGGTACGTACGTAAATTAGAAGATGCCATAAAAAAAGTAAACTATGTCGGATATTTTTCATGGAAAATACTAATGTAAAATAAAGACAACAAAATTATATGTAATCATTTTTTTTTTTTTATTTTTTAAAAAAAATTATAAACATGTAAAAAAGACGAAGTTTTGTTAATTTATTTTCGACAATTTTTACTAATTTTAATTAATGTTTTTTTGTCTTCAGTTTCCTGATTTTATTTAGGACTAAGGCACTGTAGCTAAAATGGATGAACATCCTCTTCTAAAATCCTTTTATTCTGAGAATAAAAAAAAAAAAAATCTTTTAAAAGTGTTGAAAATTTAATCGGTTTATGAAAGACTTTTTTTTTTTAAATAGAATTTAATCTCTTTTAATCATAAGTACATTTTTATTAATTTTCCTCAAATGGTTATTAAAAGAAAATGCGATACTGAACTCGTTTTTTTTTGTTTTTGTCTAAGTGCTACACTATTTTTGTCTTTTATTAACTCATTAACAAAAGGAATTACACCAAACGCCCAATTGCACCGTCAACGTCAATTAATGTTGATATTCAATTAAGAACAACAGAATCACATGGTGTTGATATTGACGTCAAACATATTCGATTTTTGCTCGACTTTGATGGTATTGAAAATGCAAGACAATGGAATTGATGTTGACGATAACAATAGATACCCGATATTAGTCTTTATCTTATTTTTCTTTCTCCTTGCACTTTTCCAATTTATATGGAATCGGGTCTTTTTGTTTTATATTTTCACTTTTTAGTCTACATCGTCCTATTTTCAATTTAAGGACTTCGCGACAAACACAATTGAAGTAATTCGAAACTGTTTGTACAAAACAAAACAAATCTCTTTGATATAATTTCCATTTAACGACAATAAATTTTGCTTTATTCGTAACATACAGGTGTGGGTGTAACGTGTGGATATTTGTTGATTTTTTTTCTTCCATTTTTTTTGAATAAGAAGCAGAAAAAGAACAAAGAACGGAAACATGATCATCAACATTTTTTTATATTTTACTTTTAAAACGTGTGTACAATTTTACATGTACGTGTATACATTGAAAATGTGTTCATGTTGATTTCTGTAAGTAATTGAAAAACTTTGCCTTTTTAACAAGTAGTAGGATAAAAATAACAAACAAAAAAATTTTTTTTTTCTTTGCACATTAGAAAATAACGTTAAATACAGGACAAATTTACATGGCGTATTGTTGTCTTAAAAAACTTTTCGAAATTCTATTAATATTCATAAAACAAAAAAAAAAAAAAAGGAAAAACAAAAGCCGTACAACAATGAAGACGACTAAGATGAGAAAATAATTCCCCTCTTCTTGGCCTCCCTTTATTAGGTCGCCTAAGGCAATAAAATTAAATTAGTAGAAAAAACAAATAAACAACAAAATATCAAATAAACACCCATGGTGTGAAATGGGAAAAATTCTTTAGCCAATTTTCTTTTTAATACTCAAACCTAAACTTCTAAGAAATGCCAGAGACAAGAAAAAAGAAAAAAGGTAAATACTTGTGTTGAAGTTGGAGGTGATGAAATAAAAAAGTATTTCAGTTTTAAACAAAAGTTTAACGAAAAATTTTCAATTTTCAATTTTTTTTTTTTGTTTTATTACACCTCGTGGTACAATTTATAAAATTATACACCGTCGTCGTCGTCATCGTTGTAACATTATCACATTACCATCATCATAATCATTATCATCGTTATCATTATTATCAAGGACGAAGGTTATTCATATTTTTAGCTGACAAAATCTGAACATTTGAACATCAATACATCTGATTTGATGATGTGTATGGGGATTGGGGAGGTACAATGATTCAATTTTCTTTTATTTTTATTTTTGTTTTTGTTCCTATCATGAATATTTTTATGGTTACAAAATTTCACTGATTATTATCGCTACAATTTGTAAATGTGAAAATGTCACAATAGAAAAACTTTTTTTTTTTTTTAGTTTCTCTTGAGTTAATAATAATTCAAAAGAAATTTATTTTATTTTTTCGAGAGTATTAAAAGGTCATTGACTTTAAATCACTGAAGAAAAAATTAACATAATAATGAAAATGTGGTAAAAATTTTTTTAAAAAAATTTTTTCGTCAACTTTCAATTGTGCAGTAAAATAATCAGACGATTAGATCAGACTACGTTCTAAGTACATTGCAGAAACTGTAAAATAATGAGGGATAAGGAAATCTTGATTCTGATCCACACGAGCCAACCAAAACTAAGCACAGTGCCTGTCAGTAGTTTTTCCTAAAAAATCTTGAGAAGTAAGCCCAATTAGTCTAGCAATTATCGCTATTATTTCAACTGATTTGGCCTTAGCTCGCCACAGTAAAATCTGTAACTCACAAGGTATAAATCCAATATTAAAAAATGATTTGTTCAAAACAAGAATTTTCATGGAATGCGAGGAATTCGCCATTCGATTTAAATAAATCATTTTATTTTTCCTAAATTTTCTTTTCTTTTTTTCTTATCGGATTGTTTTTAAATCGCTCATCATTTTTCTCTGAAAAAAAATTTTTAGATTCATTTCTTAATTATTTTTTCTATTTTTTCCTTATGTTTATGATTTTGATTTTATTAAAAAGTTCATTTTTGTTTAATCAGACCTAAATTTGTGTACGTTCGTATATTGATAAAATGAAATTATAAAAAATTGCAATAAAATTTTTATACTTATTTGTGCACACCCAAAAACACTGTGTGGATGTAAAAGTTTGAATTTAAATTCGTCGCCTTATTATTTTACGTACATACATATATGATATCGAATATGAACATACCTACGTACACACACACACACACACAACATATCATCGTGTCATTTTAATTTTAAATTCACCTTATTAAAAAAAAAAAAAAAAAAATGTAAAGAAAATAAAAATGAAAGAAAATTAAGAAACTCAATCGTAAATGTACAAAATCTTGAAAATTGATAAAATTTTATAGTGCATAGGTAAAAAGTTATTGGATGGTATATTGATAAGATATGATGATGATGTCGTTTCTTTTGTAAAGACTTTTTATAAAATGCATATGAAATCCATGTGAGTATACACATTCGCATATATGTATATAGTTTACCTGCAGTTTACTATACATGTGACAGCGTGTATAGATGTAAAAACAGATGTATTTAACCTTTCACATTTTTTTTTGTCTTTGACTTCAAAATAAAATCCTTTTCCAGTGATAACTTTATCATTTTCATATATTAAATTGCAAGACTTTTTTTTTTTCTTCTAAAGTTTGTTTTCTTTTTTTTTACGATTTTATTTTCTGTCTCTTCATAAAGTTTCCATTATATATAATATTGAACATGTTGTTTCTTCATGAAAATTCAATTTGCAATTCTTTCAAGTGTTTCATGTACTCCGTATGAACACCATATATCAAAAAAAAAAAAAACAAAAAACGAATAAGAAAATATTGCATAATATGATAAGAATACGATGATATATATTTTGTATTTACAGGGTGCGAGTTAATTGTTCATGCTAAAATATGGAATAAATTATATGAAATAATGGCATCGTCTTTTTTTATCCTCAATAATCATAACAGCCGTTTGAAAAAATTTTGAGGGTTACATGATGTCCTTAGAAACCTTGTTATGACTTCCAAACTGGACGTCATATTATAATTCCTCTGAATAGGGTTAAATAAAATATTTTTCATTTTCGGTATACCGACTAACGATATTTATTTTCTTTCTAATATTTTGACCTCTGTATGACATTGTGCAATCTGAATTAATTTATCAGTTTTTGCTAAAAATGACAAAAAAAATTTTTGCTTCATAAACTTCTTTAAAATTTCCTGTATTTGTTTATAATTTTGATTGATATTAATTGATAATTTTGTTTTCTTTTTGTGATCTTTATATCGTTTTTGTTAATTTCAATTTTTTCTAGATAAAGGACCAAAAGTACTCAATCGATAGAGTTAACCTGGAATCTATTTCTGAAACACCCTGTGAATAAATTTTGTTGCACAAACATTTACCTATACAATCTCGTTTTAAAGCATAAACATTATCACATGTACATTTGTACGTTAAAAAAAAAAAAGAATTTAAATAAGAATTCTTCATCCACAATTTGGTGTTTGCATCGATGTACAGAAAATGATCATACATACACACGTACATATGTATGAAAGATAAATAATAATTTTTGATTTCATCTATGTGTATACGAAAACGAGCACATCAATGATAAGTTTCTAAAAAAAAAAAAAAAAAAACAGAAAGAAAAATTCTTTTCTTAAATAAAAGTTCGTTGTTCTTCTAACATTTTTTCTACTTGAATTTTCTGCAATTTTTTTTCAATTAAATTTTCTATCATGTTACAGGTTTATTTTCTTTTGATAATTTTTTACTTTTTTTTTGAAATTCTGTTCGTTTCACCCTGTTTTTTTTTTTCTTGTGTATAAGAAAAGAGAAATCATAAATACCATAAACTTAAATTGAAAAAAATAAATTTTTAAAATGCATCCAGGTAAGTATATACATACATATGTATGTAGGTAGGTAAAAGGGTACATGTGAGAAATATTTCGAACTTATCAAGACATCATCACACACGTGTGATAATGTAAAAAAATAAAAAAATAAAAAAAGGAAAAAATTGAAAACATATACAGATGTGTTGTTAAGTTAAAGCAAATCAATTTGAATTGTATATAAATGGATATGATAAAATATTTATGTTTCTACTCATAAGAAAACGGATTTCTGAAGAAAAAAAAAAAATGAAACATGAAATTTGCATATTTTATCAGAACTTTTTTTTTTCTCATTTGTTATTCGAAAACTTACTTATGATTATGTTTCATTTAATAGGTAACCTTTTTATATAAGCTCTCTATAAAATGCAGTGAGCATCAGTAAAAGATTAGAAAAAAATAAATAAATATATATAAAAATCCTTTTTTTGTTTTTTTATACATAGATGAGAGATTTTTAGAGATTTACTGTATATTGCATGGAAATAATAAATAAATATTTAATTCTATTTCACATAAAGTTTATGATAGTATTTTTCTATTTTTATGTAAAAATATTCAAAGTTAAATGTTTCATAAATGAAGAATTTTTATTAGAAGTGATATTTTTGTTCGTTGTACCTGTGCTTTTTTTTTCTAATTTATTTAGATTCTGATCTCTGATTTGATTTCAAAACAAATTTATTTTAATTCTACAATAGTGCTTTATCCTTTTTACAGATCACCAACTGTAAAATATAACAGTGGGTGGTATGGGAGGAAAATCTCAAATAACTTTTTTTTTTATTTAAAGAATTTTTCTCATTTAAAAAAAAAAAGATGGGTAGGAAAACAAGTAAAAACCTTTATTTAGTGCGAATGCAAAATAATCGGACTTAAAAATAATATTTTTCATGGCATATAATGGATATATTCAAATTTCAAGTCTTTCAATTTATACCCCAGTGTGGAAAGTTTTTTGGATATAAAATAAAAACTAAGATGTAAAAAATAGTGTCATTCCAAGTTTAAATAGATTTGCTGTGATTTTGAATAATTTCTGCTTGATTTTTCTGCGATCGTACGAGAGATTTGTTTTTTTTTTTTTTTTTAAATTTTTTATGTCTAGGATCTTTTGTTTACCATACTGTGATATTCAGTTTTTCTTTTTATTTATGTCCCTACGTATCATGCTACCTTGTAATTTTCCAGTGTTTTTTCGGAAAACTTTTTGTGATATTCAAAGTTCTTAAGAATTCTTCCTTCTATGTTACTTCTCTCACATGATCTAAATATATTCATCATTCGTTTGTAGCAAAGTACTTTAATTCATAAAAATAATAAATCGACCAGTATTGGTCACCTTTAAGTGGGAAACATCTGTAGTTCAGTACCAGCACCAGTACCAATCATCACATATGTATGTACATAAGTCACATTAAAGTTTTAAATAAATTTTTATATCACAAAAACTAATTCTTCACATAAAACTAAATTTTTACGTAAATTAGAAATTTTTCAAATGACGCAAATAAATATTTATTTTATTTTCATCACATAAAGCAAACGAATACGTTTCTTTCATTCTCTTATTATAAAGTATATAAACAATTTACATATAATAAAAATGACTGAATAATAAAAGAAAGTCCTTCTGTACTCTTATAATAAAGTTATAAAATGAAAATGTACTGAAAGATTTAAAGTTTTTTAGACTTATTATAATAATAACAGTAATTGCAAAAGATTTTTGATATGTAAACTTCAGAATTAACAACAACAAAAAAAAAATAGTGAAAAGATAAAAGAAATTTTAACTTTATAGAAAGTACAAAAAAAAAAAAAAATAGCAAAGTAACCAAAGTAGAAGAAGAAGAAAGAAAAAATATAAAAATGTTGAACATGTACATGAGCATTTATACTTCGACTTGTAACTTTTATAAAACTTAAAATCTTTAATATATGAATATAACAAACTCTCATATGTGTTTTTTATGTATAACTCTTAATATTGTGAAGAAGTAAAATATCTCCAATAAATTTGTTTTTTCTTTTTTTCATTGCTTGTTATAGCGTTTTCTTTTCAATTTTTTTTTTTTTTTTTTTGTTTTGAATTTTATTTTTCTTTTTAATCGTATCTATTATTAAGTTTATTTTTAAAAAAATACAATGGGTACAGGTTGCAGACAACAGTGGAGGCAAACTATGAAGGAGTCTATATGGCCCAACGCATATCTGTGATGCCAAAGAAGAAGTACAAGTTTACTCTTGCTCTTTAGTTTGTATTCAATTTTTTTTTTTTTCTATCTGATTTTAAAATTTATATTGTACGTTTAGTGTCTTTTTTTATTTCAAAGAAAATAAAAGAACTTTTAAAATGTTTTTTTTCCTTCAAATCCGTTTGTATACTTAGAAAAATAAAAAAAAAAAACATATTTATAGAAAGTTGATTGCAAGTATTTTCATAGATCAGTAGTAAACTGGTTAGCAGCAGTAGATTTGCTTATGGACAAATGGTTTTACTCTGGATTTTAGCGAATTATTGCTATTGTAATCGAGATAACTATAATTAATCGGAGTAGCTATAATAGGCTATTTTCAAATTGTAACGTAATCTATAGCCTTTGAGATTTAGTGATAATGTCACTTTAAATATTTCTGTCTGATCTATATATCTAAATTTAAATATTTACTACCAGAATTCGGAAAAATTTCCTACAAGGATCATAGGTGCTATTTTGAAATATCAGAAATGTGAGAATCAATCTTAATGGATAGATCCAATAATAACAACATTTAATAACAACATTTTTTAACACTATCATTGTCATTAACATTTGGAAATTCTAGTGATATAAAACTTCTGTTTTCAGTTCGATTACTATAATCAAAATTGTGAAAGGACAAATATCCGAATTTTCAAGGACCATTGACAAATTACTGTTATGTAGACCATGGCGGAATAATAGTTGCTCTATGAATATCAAGCATTTTAAAAGATACATATAATGCAGTACTAAAATTTATCTCAATTTAATACGGCACTAAGAATGCAACTTACGTGGATATTCATACTTTATTGAAGAAAAATAAAATATGTAAAAAAGAAAAATATTTAAAAAAATTTATTTAAAGAAGAAAAACTTGAAAAAGCTTTTAAATTTTAACAAATTTCCTTCATAAAAGAAACATATACAGTGTTTTTCTTTTTTTTATTTATTTTTATTAGACGTGTATTTATGTTACATCATCAGCAAATAAAACTGAAGATTTATACAAGTATTACTTTTGTAGAGGTATAAAAAAAAAATGTAGGTAGGTATGTATTTAAAATCCTTTAATAAATTCAGAACAATATGAAGAAATTTGTTGCAGAAAATTACAACAAATTCATTGTTCAAAGATGAAAAACTTTACAGAAACAAACAAAATTTTAAAAACAATTTTATTATATTTTTTTTTCTCCTACTATTTTTCTATTTATTATGTTATTTTTAAGTAATAATAAGAAAAACATGAGAAATTATAAAAAATAAGGTAAAAAAAAAAATTTCCCTTTAAAGGAGCGTGTAATATTTTATTCATTCAAAAATTTACCATCTTCATGTTTGCATTTTTAAAAATTTTACAACATTTTCATATTTTGCGTTTACTAATTTTTTATTATTTTTATATTCATTAAAAAAGATGTATTCGGTTTGTTGTAAATTAATAAAACAAAATCTCATCATTTTATACCTTAATGATGTAAACACGTTATGTACGAAAATTAGAAACTGCCCAACATCAAAATTTTAACTAATGACCATAGACTACAAAAATGGTGATCCATCGAGATAATCGAATTTAATTTTTAAAAAATAACATTATTCACGCAAAAAAATAGGTGTGGTCTTTGAGTCACACCTTGAAAATTTTCGTATGGAAGTTCTGAGCTATGTTTTAATTTTCAAAATAATCTCTTATTACATCATAAGACATTTATACGATTTCAAGCCAATATACAGGGTGTCACAAAACAAATGTCTTTCAGTAATATTTTTGTGAAATTCCAGATTATTTCTAGAAAAAAAAAATCGTTCAAAACTGACACCTACTCTGTATCTTCCTCCCACCCATAAAATCTATTTCTTTTAAATATAGTCAACAACAACAAAAATCTTTTTTTTACAAATAATGAACATGAAAATTTTTTTCTATAAAATTGAATAAATTTAAAAAGAAAATATAGAAATGAAAATAAATCACATAAATTCGTTTTTTCCTGGTTAAAAAATTTTCAACGTTTTACAATCATAAAAAATGAAAATGAAAAATTTTTGTAAAACAAAAAAAAAAAACAACAACAAAATGTGTAAATAAAATAAACTTTAAAATAATTTTCATCACAACCACAAAATATAAAATTAATCACAGAGAGAATATACAAATTTTAATCACTTATCTGTCAAGCTAAAATGTACATGCATGAACACACACACACACAAACAAACAATGTTTAAAATATACACACTGCGCATACATACATACATCGATTTTATTTATTGTTTGTTGTGTGAATTTCAATTGTTTGCATAAAATAACAATGATATAGTATGGAGTGAATATAATTCAGTTGATATACACAACACAACACAAATATGACTATATATACTGTGAAAATATCTTTGTGATTGTGTCATAAATAGAAAATGTTTAAATTCAACAACTTTAAATGATAAAATCATAAACATTCAAGTATAGTTTATTTCATGCATACACACAATCACAAACATGAACTGACAATATTTAAAGGATTCCAAATACAACAACAACAAAAATTAAAAACAAATAATGTGTATGAAAGCGTATAAAATTCATTTGAAATTTTTCCATTTGACTTTGAAGTTGAATAGTGTTCTTTTATTTAAATGCATTTTTAGTGATACATACATTCAATACATGAAGATAATTTTTCATTATATCTCTTTAATGTACGAATTGATGAATTATTTGTACATGTTACGACGATACATAACTTATTAGACTGAACCTGATGTATTTCTGGCAAAATTTTCAGAACAAATTTTATACTGACTGATTAATGGAATAGCCTTAGATGAATACAAATTCGAGTAAGATATCAATTTTAAAGCCTAAACCAAAATATTTCTATCCTAACTTAGTCTCGAAATTATACTTTATACATGTATTCATTCGATCTTGACCTCTATCCATAAAATTAATCCTGGAAATTTTGTTAGAAGTGCATCAGGCCGACGGTTTACAATATAAACTATATAGATCACATTGCACACATTGTCATGTGTTACATATGTATGCCATTCCAAAAATACCAATTTTGTGTTTGTTATCAAAATAAACAGATAAAATAATAATTGTTCAATTCTCTTTCAATTGTTCAATTTTTCTTTTTTTTTTTAGCTATATGACGAATTTCAAAATTAATTTTAATTGGAAAATATAATTTACATTATTGCATTGAGTTTTTGTTCACAATACAATCATTGAATATGTAATATCATTTTTTTTAATGTTAAACATAAATTTGAATTACATTTGATGTACTTGCATTTCATTGTAAAATGTACTCTATTAATTGTTTTTATGTATTTTATTTTTAATTTTTTTCAATTACAAAAAAAAAAAAAAACCAAAAAAAATTTCATCCTTAAACAAATGAGAAATTCTACACAATATTATTGGTTTTTTGTTTTGTGTGACTGTAAAAAAAAAAAACAATTTATTAACAAAATGATATTAAAAATGGTAATTGAAAAATCAACAAATGTCGTGATATTAAATAAAATTTAAAAAAAAAAGGTAAATGAATGAGATATGTAAATAAAATTTAAATATTTATAAAATCAATTATGTAAGTATTATTATTATGATTATTTGCAGTTATTTCGGTGGTCGGTGGAATAAAAAAATTAAATTTAAAATTTCATTACTATACAAATGTATGTACATATTTATTTACTTTGATGGCTCTAAAAAATCAGTCGTCTTTGAAGGTCTACTTTCATCCTATTTTTTAACAAACTGTCTCTAGCTTTCTCTGTTAGTCAGTGTATTCTTAATTGTAGACACTCGTGAATAACAGAAAAGAAAACAGCCGATTATTTTATTCTTCAACCTTCCAAATGGATAGCCTAGACTATTTCCAGCCCAGAAAATTTAGAAAACACAGCGGTGTACGAGGTGGGCTTTTCATATATTTTTAAAGTTATATTATATACATACATATACTAATTCACTTCCTAATATAATTTTAAATATCTTATTTCAATTTCTCAGCAATAAATATTCCATATTAGATTTGTTTAAAATCATGCCAATGGACAACAATTAAGACTTTTTAGTACACCAATATTAATCACTTCTCCAACTATGTACATAGGTACATCTCCCTTATGAAGTACAAATAATTAAGTCTGAAAACTTTTAAGTAAAAATTAACTTCTAATATCAATGATCATTATACTGAAAATTGTCTTAAAATATTCCTTAAAAATTTAATTACAAAATTTACAACATGTAATAATTTCATGTTTGAATATGTATATTGTTCAATAAGATAAAATGTTTGAATTGTTCTTGAACAATAATTATAAAATCATTAAAATTTCATTTACGAGTATATATATACTTGAATTTTAGTCTTGTGGTTTCTACATCTTCTATACAAAAGCATCCTTATACCTAAATATAATTATTATATCTATTACACATCTACAAATGTATAATATTGCTATATAATTACAAAATACCAATTAAAATTTTCTATTCCATAAAATTCTACATAATACACGTACCTATATTAAAATTGTAATATATACCTTGATCCTGTATACACATCCATATACCCATATATTTATGTATATTTATTTAAATGATACTGATACTCAATATTCAAATTTAAGTGAATTTAATATTCAAAAAACCAAAAATAATGAAAAACATAAAATTGAATTCATTTAAATTTAAATTTCATTAAAAATTTACGCGTTTCTATACAGATAGAGTAGTGTGGGCGGCATACATACATAGTATATGCATAAATATTTAATCAAACATGATGAATATTTTCATTAAATTTTTGAAATTTAAATTTATTTAAAAAAAAAAAAAAATAACAAGAACAAAAAAAATTTTTTTTTTTAAATGAATATTCGAATACTTAACTTGAAATCTGTTTGTATACCTTCATAGCTTTCTGGACATAAATAATTAATTTTTTTGTTTTGTTGGTATTTAAGTATTTATGAGAAAAACGTTATGAATTTATGTAATTATACAATAATGAATAATATCCAACCGGTGATTATTAATTCATAAACTTTCATTAATGAATAAGAAAATAGAAGTATTAAATAATAAATTATGTATTCATGGGTATATACCACACTTGGCTATATTTTGTATGGTGTATATGAGTCAGTCCAGAAACCAATGCGATTACCTAAGTTCATTTTTTGTTTATTGTTGTCTGATTTCTTTTTCATTAAATTTTAATTATTGCTTTATTTATTTTATATTAGAAAATTTTAAATGGTTTTAATTTAACCATTTGGTTAGAATGAACAAAAAATTTTTGACAAAATATAACTTAATTTTTTTTTTTTTTTATGAATTTAATCACATTTGTTTACTCAACAAATCCACTTCTTGCAGTCTAGGGATTTGCTTCTTGTTTTCTTCCTATTCTAACTCTGGCGTTAAAAATCACTACTTATTTTGCAAAGGAAAAAGTTCTCAATTGATGGTGGGTCAATCCTATTTATTATTTGCCTTTTTGTTCCAATTCTTCATGCTTATAACTATTTCTCGATGATTTATCTGTTGCTATGAAAAGATAAAATCCCAAAAAAAATTTTCCAAAATTTAAATTAAGTGAATACTGTGTTATATGAGAATTATGTAATCATGTAATTTATCCGTAACCAACCAACAAACAGAATTTCTTAGAAATTATCATTATAAATCAACGTCTGTATGTACAAAAACAAAATTTAATAATTTGTTTATAACATTTCAGCATGTTTAAAAGCTT
Source organism: Anthrax anthrax (assembly GCA_963971155.1). Taxonomy (NCBI): domain Eukaryota; kingdom Metazoa; phylum Arthropoda; class Insecta; order Diptera; family Bombyliidae; genus Anthrax; species Anthrax anthrax. The sequence continues at coordinate 30,581,409 of OZ020119.1, forward strand.
TCTTAAAGAGTTTCATTTTTTTTATCTTTAACAATGAACACATGATTTTTTAGTTATCATATTTTTATAGTTTTATTTTTATGTAATTATTTATTTTCATTATTTTTATTGATTAAACTGATACTGAAAAGCCATTGCTGATTGCTGAAATGTAAGTAGGTATATAAACGTGAGCTGAGAATTATAAATTTATAAATAACTTTTGAGTTTTGAGGTTTATTGTTTCTACAATAATCTATTTTTATAGAGTAAAAGTTGAAACTTGAGAGCAAAATAAAAATTTTTATATTTAAATTGACTCAGTTATTCAGCATAGTTTAGTCAGTACAATCTCTTTAGTAGTGTACACACAAAGAAGGCCAGTTTTGTATTAATTTTTTTTTTTTTATACATAAAATTTTGTTTATAAATTAAATTAAAAAAATACTAAAGTGCAATCAAAATTCAAAATTGTACAAAATTCACGTGATTCCCCAGAGTTTTTAAACGTTTTATACAACTTATATACCAATCATGTCAGATCAACTTGTTGAAATACCACAAGATCAATTAAATAAATTACGTGATATGTATTTAATTGATTGGCCAAATAATTTGATTGGTTATTATACTCTTAATAATTTTATACAATGGTATAATAAAGTGCCAAATATAAAAAATTTAAAAATTCTTTCATTAAATAATGATTGGTCCAAGGATGGTTTATTTTTAATAATTGTAAGTTTACAATAAAGCTTTTAAAATTCATAATAAAGTACTTACAGTAATTCATCGTTTAAATGTGGTAAATTGATTGTGGAACAAAACATAATTCCCCCCAATAGAAAAATGCATAAATTACGTGAAAATCGTGTTATATCAACCGACCACCGTATTGACTCCACTACACTACTAAGCATTAAATGAGAGATTACTGTATTTTTGTAATTCACATAATAACAATAAGTTTTTTTTTTCTATAGGATAGATATCAGCTGTTTATTAATACTTTAGATAAAAATTTAAATCGTCTAAAAATAGCATTACAATTACTTGATTGGTCACGTGGTTTTAAAATAAGTACATTCTATGAAAGATATCATTCAATTGTTACTGAAGTTATTCAAGATAAAAAATTACAAATCGAATATGATAGTCTTACATTACTTTATTATTTGCCAAAATCTGAAGCCGAGAAATTAGATATCAAGTATGTGAATAATCAAGAAATTTTTGAATTTTAAATTAACGGTCATTATTTTTTTTAAATGTATGTAGTTGTCCATCAGATTTAATATTGAAAGAATTATCAGAAAATGATGCAGTAATCATTGATGAATTGTGGCCAAATCGTCATGAAGGCAGTCTGTATTTTATAAAACGTCAGATTAGATTAAATGAAAATATTGGAGCATACACAAAAAAAGATGGTGAATTAGTAGCATGGTCTGTTAGGTAGGATTTTTTTCTTCTTGAAATTTTTATTTCTCAAACGGATTTAATTTTTCTTCCTATCTGTATAGATTACAAGCAGGGCCATTAGGTGCTTTACAAGTCAAAGAAAGTCATAAACGTCGTGGTTTAGGCACTTTAGTTACAAAGGCTATGGCTAGAATTTTAGCAAAATTGAATCAAGATGTTTATGCTTTAGTAAATGATACAAATTTGCCATCACGTAATATGTTTGAAAAATTAGGTTTTAAAGCAATCGATAATGTATATTGGTTAAGAACGTATCCAACATTACCATCATTTCATTGGAAGGACGATGATGAATGACATCTATCGATCTTTGTAAAATTTTTCATTAAAATTTGAATAAAATAAATTTGTTTTTTCATAAAATATACAAATAAAAACTAATTGCATACCCTAGAATTTTTTTTTCTCTCCTTCTTTTTACGATTCTCCAGCTCTCAACAGATTATTTGAATTTTTAATGTATTTTTCTAATTTTTAATTTTTTAAAATATTTCGATGTCGTTTAACACTGAACAACAAACAGATTTTTTCGGAGCAGTGTCAAAATTCTCTATTGTGAATATTACTGTTCAACAAGTTGCTATTTACATTTGCCTTTAATTTTAAAAAATCACACAAATAAAAGAATGTTTAATTAATTTCAGTTTACTGCATGTGAATTTTGTTCATTCGCATACACCATCATAATGTCATTCATTTCGTACATGTGACATTTTATATGAGGTAGAAACTTTTACTATGTACTATTTCTTTTTTTTTTTCCTTAAGTTTTAATATCAGTTTTTATGTGATTTATGAGTATATAGCATAAATCAGAAATTATCTCATGTGTGGTTTTTATGCATTTTTTGTTGTTGTCATAATCACTGCCATCAAAAATCATCCACTATCATCATTAAAAGAATATTGAAGAAATCATCATCGTCATCATCATCAATTGTATTATTATGTATAGTCTTGATATTATCATCATTTTATCGTTCCTCGTCATCATCATCATCGTCATAACGTCATAATCATTGCATATTGCACACTACTCTATAATCACATAAATCATAATGAAAGCGTATAAAACCAGGATATTTAATTTCAAGAAAAAAAAACGCAACGTACGATAACATGAAACCATTCATATTTTCATCAAAAGTGTCGTTTTGTTTTTTGTTTTTTTTTTTTCATATTTATGTATTACGTACGATGATGATGTATGTTCACGTATGCTCTAACAGTTTTTCATTAAAGAAATTTACCTTTAAAGTGAACATATCGCATGTATGTATACATACATGCATGAACAATTTTATATACTAGATGCGAAACTTTTGCATTTAAAGAATGTTCCAGAATAAATGCCATAAAATGCATTTTTCTTAGAGCTCAGACAGTTTATAGGATGATTCCAGAAACGTTTTTGAAAATATTACTTCCGAAATTTGGACCTCCAATTGTCCTTAGTCGTTTTCTATCAATTTTACCTTAATTAATACACAGGACACACAGAATGGTTAAAAGATATTTCTAAGTATATGCATGTCTACATACGTCCAAAAATTCTCAATTTGCGATATCTTAATCTCAGAAGAGATGAATTCTGGGAGAGAAATGAAGCAATTTAAACTTCAAGAAAAATTTTTTTTACACATGTCCTAAGACATCCTGTACGTATGAATTTTAACTCATCATTTGAAAGAAAAGATTTTATACGTTTTTTTTTTAAGAGCAAAAATATTTAAATTTTGTATTCATCTGTATCTGAAGATATTTGTGCGACAAAAATATATGAACGTACCCACACACATGTACAGATTATGAAAGCTTATATAAAATCGCAATGTGAAATTATGTATTCATACGAATTACTTTTATACACGTATGCAAGCATAAAATCTTGAAATTGAGTTTGAAGCTGTGAATTTTTGAATAATATTAATAATAATAATAATAATAACGCATCCCTTTTTTTTTGTTTTTTAACTGAATAAATTTCATTTTTTTTTTGTTTCTCATTTAAAGAAAAACTATGATAGTAAATACGTGATAGTAAATTGAATCTATACACATGGATGTTATGCATGTTACTCATAAATAAATAAAGTAAAGCAATAATAGCTATGTGGTAGAAAATTGAACACAAAATATGAGTAATTTTTAAATAGTAAAAATAAACATAAATACTCGTACGTTCAAGTTTTATGTGAACACTGAACATATACCAAATACACATAATATCGTTTGTAATAAGAAAGTTTTAAATTTTTTTTAAGTAATGAAACATAAAACATAAATATGAGAAAAACATTTTCATTCGCATTCAATTAGGTAAAAAGAAAAATTTAAAAAAAAAAAAAGAGGAGAGAGATGGAGGAAACAGAAATTTATTTGAGCATAATTTAATGTGTTTATGATGAATAATGTTGATAAGTTGAAGATATTCATGCATGATGATGATGATGAAAATATGAAAAGGCCAATAATGATACGAACAATAAAAAAAAGTTGAAAATTTATCGTATGTACTTATTTTATAAATAGAAAAGGAAAAATAAAATTAAAAAAGAAAATTTTCATAAGAACATAAAATTTTAATTATTATCTGTATACATTAGGTGTATATTCGTATGCAGTCATATTATACAGAATACGTATGAAAAAGTTTCGTATACAGGGGGTGATTGAACGTGAATTAAAAAAAGTGATTAGAAATAGAGTTCTTTTGCGAAAAAGGAACTTGTAGAGTCAGATGAGAAATTTTATTTTTGATCTCATGTGACCACTTTGCATAAGAATGTCCGAAAAATTTATTAAATTTGCACTAATTTTTGATTAATAAACGTAGAAATTTAACTAATTTCTCGTTAAAAAGGACGAAAGATTTGCTATAAGTTTTCTGAAGACATTAATAATTTAGGATTAATGGTTCATGAATTATGAATTATTTTATAAAAAGGATTTTGTTTTTCAACACCCTCTAACGATCAAATAGTAAATATTCACTTCCCTCCTTACAGTTTTTTGTTTATCTCTTCAAGACCTATTATCTCTCGACTTTTCGATGTACTTAACTGAATCATCCTGTATATATGTACATATATGTATGTCTTTAATTAGTTTTTACCTTTAAATTTATTGTATGCTTTTATGTTTGAATCGGAAAATATGATGTTCTAAAAGTATACAGAGAAAATAGGATAAAATTTTAATACGTTCATAAGAAGATCACTATATAATAAAATTCTTCTTATTATAAAGAAAAATACCCCAAGCAAAAGAACATCAGGAAAATTTTTTATACATACATAACGTATTGTATTGTATAAAAGGAATTTACTACATCACATTAAATTATAATCTCTGTTATACATATTTATAATTTATATGGGTTCTAATTTAATAAATTGATATAGACATGTTAGAAAAAGGATTAGAAAATTATTTGAAAATTTAAAAAACAAAAACCATAATACATTTAAGAAGGAAGAATACTTTTACTTGCTTATATATCATTTGTAGTAAGTATAAACAGCGGATTATTTATTACAGGTTGGTTCAATATGATATACTGATCGACAAGTGGTATGAGTGATAGGTGTTAATGAGACAAGCATAATCATAATATCTTGTCAGTAGAAAAGAATAAATATTTACCACTTGGTCGCTAAAGGGCGTCAAATAACATTTTTGTCTCTTTAGAAAGAAATTCTATTCAGTGAAATAAAAGTTTTTTAATCAAGTTCTAATAGACTTTGAAAGTGGAAATACTGAAAGTTACTTTTTAAAGTGAAAATATTTATCCTCCTTCAAACACACGATTTTTTTCCGTAGCATCAACGCAATCACCATATACATATATCACTTATATCACTACAAAGCCAATCAGCTTGCAAAACTGAATCATCCTGTATTATATTTTCAAAAAATTTAAATAAAATACATGATTCATTACAGAAAGTTTTGTTCTTCCTTTCAGCGTTATTGGCTCAATTTTATTATATATTTTTAAAAATATTTTAAGGCTATTACATTTCTCTTCTGGCATCCAAAAACAATAGATCATTAATTTTTCCAGCTAAATTCCGAAAAACTGATCATTTTATTGAAAAATATAATAAACATTTAAATATGCATACATTCAACAGTTTTATTATGTTTATTCCTAAAGCCTTGAAGCGAACGTTAAATTTAACATGAAATAATAAATTCATATTCAATTTAAATGCAAATTCATACAATCCACTCGTATTATCAAATGTTTTTTGTTCGTTAAAAGACAAATTTCGAATTGAAATGGAAAGATAACTGATATGATATTCTTATTATTATAATATTTTCTTTATTATTTTAATGAAATTAATTAATTATTTAATTTTGTTCCAGTCTTTACTATACGTTAAAACTATTAAAATTCTTTCTTCCATTTTTTTTTTTTTTTTTCTAATCTGAATTTTCCATTTTTTCAATCGATTTTACTTTTTAATTTGTTTTTTATTTTTTTTATTTTTTATTTTTTTTTCATATTACTTTGATGCTTTATCCCAGTTATATAAAATTATATTTCTTTTCTATGCCAATTCTATAAAATGAAATTGCAGTGCATATCCTGATATCCTTATGTACGTTTATTATTTGAATTCATTTAAATTTTAAAAAAGAAAAAAATAAAAAATCTTTTAAAAAATTGAAATCTAATTTCATTTAATTTCGAATTAAAAGAAAAAAAATTTTTTTTTCGTTCTTACGAATATCATAGCCGAATACGTAAATACGTATGTAGATGTATGAAATCAAATTGGCTGTTGTTGGTTTGATATTCTTTAAATCTGATTGTTTTTTGTCTTTTCTCTCTTCATATAGCAGTATTCAGTTTATAATTCATAAAAATAATAGATTTCATCATTAAAAAGCAAAACTAGAAAAAAAAAATCATTTATTTTCAAATGCATTTGAACTTACAATTTTATATGTTTGTGTGTACAAGTAACCGTCGTATCAAGCGGACATTATGTTCCACAAAAAAATCGCACGTGGAATATTAAATGAAATTAAAAAAGCTTTCGCTTATAAGAAGGTAAATTTGGTGGATTGCATAGGAATCCGTTTTGTAATAAAATTCATTACCAAGGATTTGCGACAATTTTTAAATTTTAACTGTGTTATATACGAGAATTGCTTGTATGTATGCACGCAATCAAACTATTAAAAATACAAACATGTGCACATTGCACAAAAGTTTCCTCTGAATAAAAATCTACAAAATTAATTTTAAAATTGAGAAAAAGAAAAGACATCTCTAGATATACAGATGTATGTATAGTATGTATGTACAAAGCAAGCATAATATAGTACTATTCAGATTCAGTCATACATTTTACACAGTCATATATACATGTTAATATACAGTTAAATAAAGGACATAACAAAAAAAAAATATACAGCAAAAACAAAAATAAGTTTTGATTTCCCTATGGCAATAATTGTACAATTTAATATATCAAATGCTATGGTAAATTCATATTGTCATTGTGAATTTTCACGGTGTATAAAAATTTATGTTTGGAAAAAGAAAATGAGAAAAGACAAAAAAAAAAAGGATTAGTAAAATTTTCATTTATACAAGCACATACCGCATAATCTTCGTGTTATGTAAAGATTATTTTTTCAGTGCTACAATTCTTTACGAGTCTTGATTTCCATTTTTATTGTGATCTGTCTTTCTATTGTTTATTTTTAATTTCTATGATATTCATACAGCTCATGGGAAACCACTTTTTCGGTCATACGCTTTCATCAGCTAACGTTATAATCTCCATCAATATGCGAAGATCATGTTGTACAAAAATTTCTTGTAATCGGGTAAATGTAAGTGTAAACTGGAAAAATCGAGTATGCGCGGATTACTTGTACATTTTTTGTATTATTTAATTTTTTTTTGTCTTGTTACGCCCGCATTTTTAGTTTGATGCAAAAATTGGAATACTGCAATTTAAATGATCAGAACAAAGTACAAAAACATGAAATGAAGAAAATATGGTTTTAATCTTATTTTGGCTTCACTTCGACAGATAATGTTTTCACATAACAAAATTAAAACATCATTGTAGAAGTCATCAGTTGAATTTTTAGCTTTACCATCCTTTCGCTTTCGAATGATTCCTGTTTCTAAAACAGATGAAAAAAAGAAATCAAGAAGCAAAAAATTTTCTCATTTTCCATTTTGTTTTTTTTTTCTGATATGTTTGTATAAAATCAAACGGTTTTTCTAAGCATCTTAAAATAAATTATTTTTCTTCCAATTTTTCCGTTTTTTTATTTATTTAAATGTCTTTATTATCATGATTGTTATCCGTACATTGTTGATTTATAAAAGCCACTGAATTTTTGCATTCTGTTGATGTTCTCTAATTCTTTTTGATTGCATGTGCAAAAAAAAAAAAAATTTTTTTGTTGGTTAATTTTTCATTAACATAAAAAGCAAACGATAACAAAAATTTAAAAAAAAAGAACGATTTTCATTTTTTCTTTTTGTAAATGATTGACAAAAAAAGATCTTAAAAAATTCCAAAAAATAATTTTTATTCATATTTCAGTCGTTTAGATTTAGTTTTTGAACTTCTGTGTCAAGTATTATAATTATACATGTATGTATGTATTTTTGAATCACATTCAAAATTGCGTATCCAAGTACTTTTTTGTACGAAATAAACTCGGTTATATAGGTAAAAAAAATTTCTTCCTATCAGACTGAAAGAAATTAAAAATATTATGATGTGGAAAATGTACAGGTAATCCTATAGTCTTATGTGATTTCAATATTTTAACAATTTTATGATTAAAGCAAATTTTTAATACATGGTTTTTTTTATAACCTATAAGTTTACTTCTGTGAACGCATGTTACAAAAAATATCTCTAAATATATTGCATGGTTTCATAATCTCGACTCTAGTCTTGCCAAATTGCATAGTTCGCTTAATCCTACAATTCATTTTTTTAGCACAGCCACGTGTATTCTTATGGAGCTGGGACCATGAAAATTTTGCATCGTTGCCATATCATCATTTATGTTGTTCTCTTTTGATGATTGTTGTTCTGGTTTCTAAATATGGAAAACTGGCAAGTGGCAATTAGAAAATAAAAGTAAGAAATTAATTTATTCAAATTAAATGAGCAAGAATGAGACTAAGAAAAATTATGTATTTAGAATTATTCATGATTGTACATATTTGTGCATCTTACGTTTACTACAGACTTTATGACAGACGATTACGAAATAGACGATATCAACGAAACAGACGATTTACGTCTATTAAAATGTAAATTCACGAAAAGAAGAGTCCTGCACGAGTTACCTGTATACTGCGAATTTATGTTGAAATTTTCAATAAAAGAAATCTTGTCTTTATAAAAAAAAACTTTTAAATATGATGATCTTATTTACCTTAACGAATTTTATGTAAACACCAACAACGAAAGGTAAATAAGCAAATTAAAAAGGGCAAAAATAGAAATTTATTCGAAAAAAAAATTTTTTTTTTAAAGTTAAGTTAATCATTAAGTAACTTGGTGATCTCAAAAAAAAAAAAAAGAAAAAGTTCACTCTTCAACTTTTTACAAACTGCAATCTTTTTTCACTGCATGTAATAAAAATTTGTAACAAAATCTATTCTATGTAAACAAAAATAAAAAAATTTGCAAAAAATGATATGACTGCAGAGAAATGATAGCATATAACAGAGAAAATGATACTTTAGAGAATTTAATATCAAATTAAATTCAACAAAAGATATAAGAAAGTAAAATTGTTACTTTTCACTGCTTTTTATTGAGTTAATGAAAGAATTTTCTTTTTATTATTTTTTTGTTTCTTTTTCTTTAAATTAAAAGAAGTAATAAATGTAAATTGCAATCATTTCTATTCGAGTACTGTTATTGAAGAAAATTAAATATAATTAAAATTAAGTTTTCGAATAAATAAAACGATTATCACGAAAAATACATGTTAGAGAGTAGATTTTAATACAATAAAAGAATAAATAATGAAAAATGAATTCATCCAGGAGTGTTAAATAAATTCAGAACGAAGGGATTCTGCAGTACACTGACAAGCATCCTAGCATGTATGACAAAATTAAACCACAAACAATTGATTTGATGTATCTCAATTTTTTCTTTTTTTTTTTTGGAATTTATTTTATAGAAAAAAAATAATAAAACGTCCATCAAAGTGACCAACCACCTCTTTATGTATTCAAATTTTTATGCATGCAATCATCAACATGATAGAGAGGCACTGCACAATAAAAAAGAAAATTCAAGGATTAACAGAATCGTAAAGTATTTTTCATTTTTATTTAAATTATTTTATCTAAAAAATTTTCTTTTTCATATTTTTATTAATTTTCCTAATGTAACAAATAAAAATTTTTCGATTTTCCATCAGTTTATTGGACCAAATTTTTTTTCCCCATAAATTTTATTTCTGTTCCTTATCAATTTTTCAACATATTTTTTTTTTTTTTTTATATGCGAATAATAAACTGTCGAAAAAATATTTTTTATACTGTACTATAGAATAATCTACAGATACAGCACACACGTTGCAGAGAGGTCAAGAATGTATGTATGCATGTATATACGATATGTATCATATTACAGCATTAATATAAAAATAACATACATATTCTGTATGTGATAAAGTGTTAATACGTGATATTACATATCTACATATATGCTGTCACTCATCGTATTTCATATGTTAAATTTTGTCGATTTTAAAATAAATCATCCATATCCTGCTTGAACATCTGTGTATGTACTCTATAGATTTAAACTTTGTTACAATATTAAAACCAAATTTTTTTCAATACGTATTCAAAAATCTTACGAAAAATGAAAAAATGAAAAATTAAATTCAAATAAAGAAAAAAAACAGTAGTGATATTTTCTCGATAATGTTATCACTCAGTACAATGTTATTTGGTGGTATTCTTTTTTTTCTGCGCTATTTGCAAGCACAGTGTTTCATAGTGTGAAAAAGAAACCAAAAAAAAAAAAAAATTTTTTTTTCGTTTTTCTGCCAATGCTTCCAAAAATTTTTGGTCAAATTGTATTACACAAAAATTTGATAATATTGTAAGCATTGAACAGAGATTCCTAACACTACAACCCAAGGGCACAGTATTTAATGGCCTTGAATCAATACGTCAAAATCTTGTACGTACGAGTACAAAATTCGTTTACCAACAAGATTTTATTACCAAATTCTTCTAATTATAAGCTCTGGCCAAGGATTACCACTATACATTAAACATCAGACTTTCAGTACAACAAGTAATGACCGTCATCGTATTGATATTTTATAATGTCCTCTAGGGTATGAAAAAGTTAATAACCACTGGAATACATAGGTTATGAAAATTTAAAAAGCTTCTAGTGCAAGTACGTTAAAATTGCATTTTTTTTTATTGAACAAGAAATACGTATTTCATTGTTAAAATTGCAATTTTTTCTTCTTTTTTTTCCCAGTTTTTTTTGTGTATCCTGTTACCGCCTTTCTGAATTAGGTTAGCATATAAAAATGACGATAGTAAAAAGTAGAAAAATACAGCAACGCAGTTGGGACATGTATGCCATGCATCCATGTGATATAATTATCCTTCTAGTATATATAATGTGTACATTATATTTTAGTTGCAATGTATACAAAGGATTGACATGAAAGTTTATTTTAAGCCACTTGTACTGGATACAACATCATGTATAATAATCGTAGTATATTGTAACCACTATATACATGGATGTATGTATGTGTAAAAATATTCTGGGTATTTCATTCATTTTGCTTTTCTTTTTTTTTTTTTTTAAATGAAAAATGAAAATTGTAGTAAGCAAATATGTAACCTCTTTGTAAAAACATGCTGTTGATCAATATATGTACACAATATCCTGCACACATACATATATGTACATATGTGTGTAAAAAAATTATTAAAGTAAACCACTTGAATTTTTGATTGCTATATGAACCTAACATGTGTAAAATAAAAAAAAAAAAAATAAAAAATAATCAAAAATATTTTCATTCACATTATCTACGAAATTTTATAGTTTACGTTAACGCATACACACATGCAACGATAAGAATAACATGTATAAAATTATTTTTATAACATACATAAAAATATGTAATATGAAATGCATACATTTATGAAAATTGAGTCCGACACTGATATTACGGGTAACATTTATTTTATATGACGATATTCCATTTTTCTCTTTGTTGTTTTTCACATTTACTACACATATGAGGTGTTCATTTTAAAAAAAAAAATGATTTAAGTTACAAAATTAAATTTTTAGTTCTGAAAGTTATTTTAACAGTGCTATATTTAGATTTTCACGTATTCAACCCTCTACCATCGTGGAGGGAAAAACGCTTTACTTACCATAATTTTTTTCTATTCTATCTCTCTATGTTCAAATTTCATTGATCATCCTAGCGTTTATAACTTGCAAAAAAAAAATTCTACTTGTTTATAACTTGCAAAAAAAAAATTTCTACTTAGATCACTTTCAAAAACAAACGATTCATATGCAATTTTTTATATAATAGAATGTATGAATATAAAAGTAGTAATATAAAATGTTTTTTTTTATTTTTACAATTACATATTATGTATAATCCATGAGGTAGTTATACACATGTGTACACACACTTATACACAATATAGAATTTTCATAAAATGTGTGTAAAACATTGTTACAATACATGTGAACATGATAGTTTTGTACATGCGGAAAGGAAAAAATAAAATAAACCAAAAAATTATTTAACTGATTTTCCTTATTTGGTTTCGATATAAAAAAAAATCCTTATTCACACATTCTGCTGCTCACTTTTCCTGCTAAAAAGGAAAGAAAATTTAAATACATTAACCAGAAGAAAAAACATCATGAAACTTTAATACATAGGATGACTTAAGTACATACAGGATGATTTCTTCCATGTCAAGATTTTATTTTATTTATCAAAAAAAAAAAAAAAAAACTAGGAAGTCTTTTATATAGACCATAATATTATCTACGAATGTCTGGAGAGGTATAAGGAAACACAAATTAAATAAAATTCAAAAATAATATAAATAAAATTTGTTCCATCGTAAGATCGCTCACAATAAAAGAAAAATAAAATAGAGCAAAATTGTGTTTTATTATTAAAATATTTAGGACCGTATTTAAATGAATCCAATCTTAGATTTAAGTAAGCTTTATTTTAATCGTTATCATCTGGTCTCAGTTTCTGTTATTTTTTTTCTTGAGAACATGAAGCCGTCTATTACTATTTCTGTTCTTGGATTAATCGTCTACTTCATGTATTTATACAGTTCCAGTTTACGAGTTTCAGAATAGTGTTTTTTTCTTTTTTTTTTTTTGCAAAACGCGAGGAGTGAGATGAAGCTAATTAATCAGTCAGCTTATTGTTTCCCTTACCCCCGTACTTTCTACATAAAGGCGCATATCTTTTTTGCAAGGAGTATGACATACTTTACGTAATGCTCCAGATTCTTACCCTCTGAAGTAATCCTTCTTAAGTAAGCGTTCCAATTTTAGTATATGTTCCCCCGAAGCGAGAACTTCAGAATAGTGTAGTTGTATAAATACGGGCCTAGAATATTTTTTATCTAAACCAAAAAAAAAATATATCATCTCTCATTCAGTTTTTTTTTTTTTTATCAAATCAAAATCAAAAATAATTGATAAACTATACGCTAAAATCATCATACATGAACCACGTACGAACAGGAATACAATAATATCACGTATATTGAAAAAGACTACTTCCATTCTACAAAATTATACACCGTACATATATACATACATATGAATGTGTGATATATCTCCTTGTATGATATATGTATAATGGATTTAGAATATTTTTGTGTTTAAAAATGAAGATAAATGTACTAGTATGTGAAAACATACGAAAATGAAATACGATCTAACAAAAAAAGAGGACAAAATAACACAGTAAAAATAATGAAGTTTTGTAAAATGGAATCAGACATACGTAGACGAATTTTTTTTTGAAAAATAACTCTGTATAAAATTGAAATGTCAAAAAATATAAACTGTTTTTTTTTTTCTTGTCCCGAAGAGTAATAGCGCTACTTACATCATACATGTGCACGTTCATGTATACATATAGGATGATACCCAGGAATATATAAACGCATAGATATGTTGATAACACGGATGATAGTTTAAAATTTTCAGATTTTTTTTTTTTGTTCTATACTAGAAACTAGAAATAACTGTACTGATTTAATCCTTTTAAATAAAAACTAATTTAATTAAATGAATTTTCCCGAAAAGTTCTGAAAACATTGGACATATTTACAATTCGATTATTTTTTTTTCAAAATTTTAATTGCTCTTATAAAATAATGAAATAAACAACAATTCGTTTATTTTTACACTTTATTTTTGCTTAAATCAACAATTTAGATCTCCTGTGCCATTATTGGGAACCACCACTAGAAAGCCAAAAACAAAAGATCAAAACTAACAAAAAAAAAAAAAATTAAAATAAAATACAAAATTAAAATTAAAAAAATGAAAATACAAAACGAAAATTGGGGAAACTTCCAAAACAAGATCGTTAATAAACATGGCAATAAAATTTTTATATGTAACTGTACTTTTGAGCTCTGTTATGTAGATTTTGACAGAAAATCAGTGGAAAAGTTTACAAAATATCGTTTCTGTATAGATCATTATTGAGAGCTAAATAACAGCTGTTATGTTTGATTATTAAGCAAAATTAAATTTTCAGCGAAGAACCTTTTCTTTATTTTTACTCAAAACGAGCTCTTTATGCAGTTCTTAATCATCCTTTAATATGTTCAAAATTTCATGTATTGAAAAGTATTTTTATAATAAAAATAAAAATAAAGATTTTTGCAACAAAATAAAAAATACAGTGAAAAGAAAAAAATATAATCCCATAGGAAAGATATTCTATTTCACTTCTATTCCATTACTGCAGATTATTGTCTTGTTATTTTCACTGTTCGCTACGTTTTTCCTTTTATTTTAATGTTTTAATATTTTTTTTTTTTAAATTTTTTTTACTGAAAATGTAGGAAAATCCTCAAAAGATTACAATTACTTTTATATATGTATGTATGTACGAATTCAACACGACGTGTATATGTGTAGAAAGAGAATTTAAACTTTGCTAGCATTATTATTAGTGTTTTTTTTTTTTGGGTTTGCTTTCAACATTTTTTTTTTCTTGTAATAAATACAATGTTGCATTTTTATATGAGCAAAGATATGTGTATATGTAAACATTCTCCAGATAATATACATTCTATAATAATACCATTTGTGATACTGTAATACTTTTGTGTTACACTCTAAATTACATAACCAATATTATTCAGAGTAAAACTATGTGTATATCACATTATTCTATAGAATTTGTGTAAAATACCTTTTGAGATTAGATACACGAATACACACACACATATGCGCTATATACATACATATATGTATTATTCATTGAATATATACGATATGTACTTGATATGTACTAACATTCGAATAACAAACAAACTCATAAATTTTAACTTGTCATTGATTTCCTCTATCACCAAAAACCTACACGGTATACATTCATATACATATATTACATATGTATGTACGTAACACCCATTACCAATGGATCATCAATCACCCACCCACCCACTTTACAGGAAATTTGAAAGTTGCATTTGGAAAATCAATCCAATGGAATGCAATTTATTTGTTTCCTTTTTCTTTAGGATTATAATACTTTTGTATATATGTATAGATTTGTTTGCCATTGTTAGAATAGCAAAAAGCACACTAATGTACAGTGTATATTCTAGTAGATTTTAGGATCTACAGGATATACATAAAAAACAGTGTTTATAAATTCTGATTTTCAATAAATTTGAATTTTTGTACTCTAAGTCTTTTCTTATTCCAAGTTTTCTTACATAAGTCTCATCTTTTATCTGCATTAAATGTGAACCAAATACATAGAATTATTCAAAAGATATTTTCCAATATATGACACCAAGTACTTCATGTGTTCAAAAATTTTCTATTCTTTATATCTCAAAAAGGTCAATCTTAGAAGGAAGTCTAGAATGATTTTTTGCTGAAAATTCTTTGAATTACACGATGAACCTATTTCGTGTTGTTTTATTGTACAACACCCTTTATATCGATTTAGCTAACGACGTAAACATGAATTACATATGTATATATAGGCAAAGGTTATATGGATTTCAAATTGCATTTATTATTCTATGTACGTATGTATGTGTATCTATGTTCATTTTGCTAACATGAAGGTAATACGGTAATGCTC
Organism: Anthrax anthrax; assembly: GCA_963971155.1. NCBI lineage: Eukaryota > Metazoa > Arthropoda > Insecta > Diptera > Bombyliidae > Anthrax > Anthrax anthrax. The sequence continues at coordinate 30,597,267 of OZ020119.1, forward strand.
TATCAAGCTCCATATTTGATACACATACACACATCAAAACTAAGTATAAATATACATACTTAGTTGAAATTGAAATAATTCGAATAGATACAACTGACATAGTATATAAGTACCATTTCAAATGTTTTTTTTTTCTTTCTATTTTTCTGTTCTTTGTTGTTTTTTTTTTACTTTGTCTTCAGTTTTATTTTTCTATATTTTCCTCAATATAATGAGATATATCGTAAAAAATAAATTATATGAGATTTAAACTTGTACCGTACATGTATGAAAATAAAATCAATGAAAAACAACAAAATCAATTTATTACACATATCCTTTTCAACAGTATGGTTTATCATGTAATAAATAAAAAAAAAAACAATGTGAAGCGTGGTAACGATAGAAGAAATATTACAACGATTTTAGTTTTTATTTACTATAGATATTTAACCTACATATGTCACTACTATCACAACTATACACAACGTAACAATTTTAAATTAAAATATATGTATAAAAACAATATCATGGAATATTTGTATACATAGATAAAATCAATCTTAATTCTACTATTCGGAAGAATAAAATTATTTTCCCTCCTTTCAATCACCTCTTGCTTTCTTAGAACTGTCGGAAATGTTTATATTATTTTTTTTTTTTTTTTTATTGCATATTTACAGAAAAACATGTACATACAATAATTGGCATTACAAAAAAGATACTTATAAATTGAAACGATGTTGACCGTTGGGAAACGAAGATCTACTTGCCCGGAAGCAATATAAAAAGGACATGGTCAAACAGGATGAGACTACATATGTGTTTGTTGAGTCTGAGGATTAAAAGGTTCGAACATAAATAGAGATGTAATGAAGTCCACCTGGTTAAAAGGGTATAAGCTGGTATACGAAAGCGCATAAAAATCGTCTAATTTGAAACACAATTGTACATAATTAAAAGGATAATGGATAACATCTGCATTTTTACCTACCATTTGAATTGCAATTTTTAATCGTTATAGGATATCTTTTTCCGAGTCTTAAATGATTAATTTTGGGAGTAAAAATTAATTTTTAAAAACAATGAATCACACGGCCAGATAAAAAAAAAAATTTTAAAACTGTTCCAATTTCTCCGTTTTTAGTTACAGAATTGTGTTTGTTGTGAGCTTTAAAATTTGTTTTTTTCATTATTTTTCAAATTTCATTGATTTGAATGCAATAAATTAAATTCTTGTTTTTATTGTGATTATTCAAAGATCTGAAATACACATCTAAAAAGAATAGTACAAAAATGTTTGATATGTAAATTTACAAAACAACATTAGCATGTACACATGTACACATGTTCATTGTACATGTTTCTTTAAATCTGGAAATATTTAGTTAGAATTTTAATTAGATTTTTTCTTTATTTCTTTTTTTTTTTATCAATCTTTTTTTTTTTTCTTCAATTTCTCTGGAAAACCACATACAATTTATTCATTGTATAAAAATTTAAAATATTCTTTAGCTTTTTTCAATTAAAATATCTGAAAACATAAATTAATTGTTTTGAAAAGAATAAAACAAAAAAAAAATGAACAATGAAAGAAAAGAATAAAATTTTATTGCAAATTCTCTTTTTAAATTTTATCTTTGTGAAAATCAATTATAATTATTTTGTGTGTACCTAAACACCAAACTGAAGACCCGTATTCATTAACCCTGGTTATGCGATAGACTACAGAGGTGGATTACATGAAAAGATGACCGTTCCATTGTTCTTTTGCAGTGATAGTATGGAACTCCTGTGGGAGATAAATTAATCAACCCAGGCGTAATATGAGAGAATTGAAAAAGAACTATACTGAGTAATCCTCCGAGTTAGTGGTTGAGCACTAGACTGGACTGACTGGTTGGACTGACAATTTTTCGGAAAAACTCAAATGTTAGTAGACAGGACTTAAACCAAGGATCTCTTTAGGTCCATGGAACCATAGAAGAAGGAAGTAATATTTTTATTTATTTAAAAACGTGAAGATCAATTTTAGATATTTTTAACCTTTTTTTCTAAAATATCAAATTTGAATGCTTTATAATTGAATTAAAAAACATCTCATACAGGATAAATAAATTCTGGACACTCTAAAATTTAATGAATGGAGCCCTTAGGAAATGTAAAATGTATTCATAAAATTTAAGATTACTTATTAATTAAATTTCATTTATTCAAAATTTATGCTTCAAATATGAGAATTTCTAAGTATCAAGTACAAAAGTCATTTACTATTTGATAATTTTGTGTAGTCAAGATAATTTTTATCTTTATGTATATAAAAGAATATTAAAAGAAATATCTTTGAATAAATATTCCTTACTTGTATATAACCTATAGTACATCATAAATGAAATTTAAATTTTGTGTAAATCATTTTCAGTTTTTCTTTTATATTTTTGTGGTTTTATTTAATAGAAAGAAAAAAAAGTTTTATTATGAACGTATTCATAGCAATAAAATTTAAAATCTGTAATCTGTAAATTTTAACTAAAAAAAGGACATCATATAATGACGATCATCATTGCATATAATCACTTTTTAAAGGATTTTAATACGGGTTCATTTATATTTTGAAAATATATAGATACATACATACATATTTCTTTATTGTTGTCATTAAAATGTATAGTTTTGTTTTTCTTTTATATTCAACCTTTTAAAAAGGTCTTGGCCTCCTGACAATGCATATAGTACAATTATGTTTTAAATTTTCAACTTAATAGTTATAAGGTTAACTTCTTTGTGTATAACTTTTATGATATCAGTTATATATATTTTACTCTGATACACATAGAAACAAAAATGCACTATCACTAAAATAATATAATGATACAGAGCTTGATAGCAGCACATACATACATACATAGTAAATATACAGATGATGTGTAAAATATATGATATATAGTATTGACTTTGTATGGTGGTGGTTTAATATATGTATATATAGATTTAAACTCACTAACTTAATTTTATCATTTTTATTTTAAAATTTTAAAGATGAAATTTATAATGCAAGTCATTCCAAAATTACTATATACAGATACTCGTAAATGTGAATGTATTCATTTCTTTATCATGTGTACATAAAGTTATAATTTACTTTCATAAAATATGCTTAGTAAATTTGTATATAAATCTATATGGATACACTGTTGTAAATAAGTTTTTGTTACATACAGGGTGTTTTTGAAAAAACAAAATTAACAAAACGTTTTAGAAATCTCAAGATAGGTCAGGGCTAAGTTAGCAGATTTCATTAAGCTGACATTGTGCTAATTTTCATACAAAATTTTTATACTGAATTTTTTAAATTTTATATGAAATTTAGTAGAATGTCAAGTTAACAAAATATATCAACTACGGCCAGAATAGCTCTGAATATCCTTTTATTATTTATCAAAAATTTTACATGCATACATGAGTTAATCATTCTATTCTCATCCAATTTTAATCGAATCGATCTCGTTTAAAAATCAGCTTAGTTTCAGCTTTGATTAAAAATTTTTTAATTTTTTTAATTTATTTTATTTACATATACAGGGTGATTCAGAAGATAATGTCATGATGTTATGTTTTTTGTTTGTTAAAAAAAAAATTTAATCCACAATACCTCAAAAAGGATTTTAGGGGACAAAATTTTGTCTCCATTCAGAAACACCCTTTGTATATGTACATTCCATTGTATATAATATTCATATATTGCAATATAGTTTTCATATTATCATCATCATCTTTTTTTCTCTGAATTCAACTTTATGTGCATTCAAGCAGAAACGTGTGTATGTAAAAGTTGCACAAGTTATGTATGGATGTGAAAGATATGTTTGCATATATACAGTTTTGCACAGATACATAGATATGAAGAGATATGAAATAGAGATGCCTTTAACTCCTTCTTGTATTATATGTAAAATTCCTTTGAGATTTGAATATTATGATATGCATTCATATACCTATACCTCTACATCCATTTGAGGAAAATAAAACAGTTAAAGAAAATGTGTAGTAGGCTAGAAGCGGTTTTCATCATTATTTTATTTTATTTTACTTTTTTTTTTTTGTTTTTTTTTTTTTTTTTGTTTTGTATCTTCATTTCAGTATATGTAATGTTCAGTATCCTTTAACTCTCTGAGGTTGTTTCTGTGTATACACTATACATCAGTTATCTGAAATTCCTAGTTGATATATGTATATGTTCATGATTTTAATGCATTTTCCATTCACTTACACACTGTATAAAAAATTAAATCTAGATGTAAAATTCCGTAAAATAAAAAACAAAAACCAAAAGAGATAAAGTGCAAGTAAACAAGTATTTACATAATGTATACATTTATTACAATATGGATCCACTTTATAGATACTTGTATATATACATTCAAATATTTTACATATTTTTTTTTTTTTTTAATTGTAGTAGTGATATTCTGTGACGTGTAATAAAATTTATAAATTTACTGTATACATATTTTTAAATATACGAAGATGTACATAAATGTATGTATATGCAGTACAGATTCTTGTATCTGGCATACAAACATAAATAAAGTTTGTATATATAGTATATATATTTTTTTTTTTTGCATATTGTACATTGCATCACTAAGGAACAAGAAATGATACCTTTGGGGCAAATTAATTTTACAGTCTCCTAAGTTTCATTAATGAAAAAAAAATTACTCTTATAAACGGATGATGACGATTACACACATACAACATGACATACGTACTAGTGCAAATTTACATTTTTTTTTTTCATCCTTTTTTACTTTTCTTTCTTTTTGTTATTATGTAATATCATCATATTTGAAAATGCACAATGTACATTTACTGTATATACGTTACATTTACATACAGTATTACGATTCCCCTTTGAATATATGATCATCATATGCATAATGTAACAAAATTAATATTTTAATATAAAGTATACATGTGTGAGTGCTATACATTCCATCCAGCTTCGTAAATTTACACAATTTTATGATACATCATCACATCATCTCTGTGTATATCGCGCTTCATACACACATACACTTAACCTACCTATCTGTAATGTATACTATATATATAAATTAGTTATATAATGGCAAAAGGATACAAACAAAAAAACATAAACGAAAACTTGTTTGCATTTGATGATGACAAAATTCATAAAAATGACAAAAGGATGATGATTTCGCAAAAGATACTTTCAAATGTTGAAAAATATTCAAATTACAAAAAGGATATATAAATGGTTATTTACATAACGTATGTATTTTAATTTAGTTAATATCAACCATTCAACTTGTATATACATATACACGTGATTAGGGCAAAGCCAAAGATAAATTATTTGTTAACTGCTGACTGACACTCTCTTTCTCTCTTTTTTTCTCTTGATATTTACGATTACTTTGATATTAGCGGTATTAGCCCGATTGGCCTAGCTAGCTGCTAGACTCTAAATTGATTGATATAAAACCACTTAAAAAAAAAAAACTTTGACTGAGAGGCGAAGCAGATCAAAATTTCTCTGAAAATATGAAATTGGAGAAGACGGAAACAGTGCAATTAGCCAAGCCAATATGGAGATGATCCTTTAAGGAAAAAGAAGAAAAATTGAGAACTGGTGCGGTCCTCTGGTTTAAAACTTAGTTTCTTTTTTTTAAAATCTTTTAGACTACAGAAGTCCTTCACCTTCAATCCGCTTCACTCTGATTCACTGTAAATTATGTTCCATAAAAAGGTGTACAGAACTTCTTCGAATGTCACATCTATGTAACGTAAAACTTGTCTATGTCTAAAGCAAAAAATTTACAAAACAAAATTTTAAAAAATGAATGATAAATTTTACGAATAAAAAAATTATTTTGTATTCATTAAAATGAGTTTAAATTTTATGTGTATGTGGTACACTTGTGATGAACTACATGCTACTTTTCTTTTATTTTCATTACGTATTTATACACATACATATTTTAATTTATGAACATTTTTATATACAAAAGATTAACTATTAAATCACATATTCATAAACTAAAAGAGATAAAATTATCTATTTTTTTTTAAATAAGTGCATGAGTCTTTTTTACAGACATTTAAATTTCAAATGAAAATTTTTTTCAATAGTAAATTGCACTTAAAAATGATAGAGAGGTGTATTTAGATAATCAGATGTGTTTAGATCAGTCATTAAACTTGAATTGGTCCTTAAATTTGTGTTGATTTCATCTTCATGAGTACATATCAGACAATTACAAAAACCATTAACATTTATTTATGATGAAGTCAGTTACCAATAATACACTCGTATTTATATTTCACAAAAAATTCCAATCCTAAATAAATGATAGAGTCTGTACTATCTACGATGAACATTTTACAACATTTTGTTTTTGAGTTAATGAAAATTTTGTTTACAGACAGATTTTGAACTTGAAGTAATAGGGAAATATGCCCTGACCTGACAACCAGAGAATAACCTGAGAGACAACCTGAATCTTACAATTTTCCTTTAAGACAAAAATGTGGATATGTATAAGGAATTTTCTTTTACATGGATGGCACACATTATATTGTGCAAAATTACAGTCGATTTCATTGTAGATAAGAAATAAAATTGTGTATTGTACAAAACATCCTGGTCCACTTTAACCAACAATTTTCAATGTCTTGTAGATTGTATTTTATCGAATTCTCGTAGATTTTATCCGTATGCATTTCTAGAAGTATTTTTAAAATACTAAAAATAAATTGTAACTTTTGAGTTTATTATAATCAATAATAGCCGTGTTATAGTGTTTGATGAAGTCAATCAGCATTAAAGTACAACTCATTATAGTGATACAGTAAAATAAAATAAAATTCCATGAATCTATTTTATTGTGTACATATTACAATACTGAAAAATGATAACAATAAAAATATCATGGTTATTGTACAATATAAAATTTCATAAATTATGAATTTAACATTGATTTCTTGTTCTTTTGCCCGTTACACATATTCACAGTGTATTTTTGAATTTAAATTTACAAAATTTAATAAAATCAAAAAAAAAACTCGAAAATACATAATGTGATCTCTTTTATATGATTTACACATTTTGTTATGTAAATTGTGATAGAAAATTCAATTTGATATTTAAATCAAAAAAAAAAAAAGAAAAACAGTTTTCACATTGAAATCTGTAATGAATTTATACAACATTATTACAACATTGTTTTTAAAGTGTGCATGTATTTGTTTCGCTGAATAAAACTGGAATATATAGTTAAAATCTCTTTTAGAAGAGTTTTCAAATTCCATAAAATTTAAATTTACCAATTTGAACTATACGAATAGAATGCAATGCAAAAATTCAGTATTTTTTTCCTTTTTCCTTCATACAATGAATTATTTATTTACATACCATACATATGTATGAAACGTTATATATAGTATACACATTAAATTTATTTGAATTATGTAAAAAAATGTGTAGACTTGATAAAATTTCAGTGGATTTTGTTAAAGATCTACATAACAATAGACGACAATTAAATACAAAATTGTAAATGACAAAAAAAATATAAAAAAAATAGTAATACAAATTACAAAAACGACAGAAGAAATTACAATTGAAAATATTTGAAGCATAACTGAATGTCAAATTGATTGTATTACTCATTATATAAGGATCTACACAGGCATATACAAATGGATATAATGAAGATATGTATATACTTGGGAAAATATATCATACAAGTATAGACGTACGTACAAAAGTAATTTAATCATCAATTACAATATTACAATTGTGAATACAAAAAAAAAAAAACTATACACACATACTGTATGTATAAAGCTCTTACTAGCTGATATACTGCTTTCTATTCATCATAGCCAACATTATATTGACATTTGCGAAAAGTTTTCCTGCTTTTTTTTTTTTTGTCTTTTCTTTTCTTTTCTTTATTTGATTTAATTGCATATAATACATACGAATATCTTTAAATATGCATACATGTTCTGTGTGCTTGAAAATGAATATCTTCTAAAATATTTAAAAGTTTTAGCTCTCCATGGAGGGTCATATTCATCAAACTAAATAATTTTTTAGAATCAAAATTATAATCACATTGAAGTCAATGCAAAACAATAATAATTATAAAATTATTTTTGAAACATGAAAATGCAAACTTAGATTTAGATAAGATGACTATATTCAGCCTTGTGTGTTAGCCATTAATCAACAATCTTCGAAACGATCTATTGAAAAATTCAGTTTAATGAATACGGTCTTAAGAATTAAATTTGATTTTCTCTGTATCTTTCTTTTTTATTATTTAATTTAAATGACTAACAATACATCTTTATTTAATCGATTTTGAAAATTTCTAAGAAAAAGCAAAAAAGAAAATTGTATGGAAAAGTACACATATACGAATATATCAGAGAAAGGATAATTCTATAAGTAAAATAGGAAAATGTTCACAGTACAACATATATTTGAATTTCAGAAATATTTATGTATGTGTAAATACTTTAATCAAAAGTCTAAAAATTGAAAATGATCTTTTATGTAAGGTCATAAAAAATTCACCAAAAAAAAATGAATAAAAAGAAAAAGACAAAATGAATAGAAGGACATTTATATTATATTTAAATGTTAGACATTATAGCATAATCGTGCTCTAGGATGTGCAAATTGGTAAATGAATAATAATTTTCGTTTGTTAAAAAAAAAATAAGAAAAAACGACGATTATTCATTCCTGTACTTAAATTTCCTTTTAATCAACATTTTAATTTCATTTGGATTTTTCCCTCATTTTTTTTTTTTTTCAAACACTACTCTCATCATTTTTTTTTTTTTCTTTTCGCTTCTACAAAAAAATCCTTTTCCGTACAAGAAAAAAGATAAAAGCAAAAAAGAAATAATAAAATAAAATCCCGTATTTAATTTTAATGCTTTTAATTTATGTACTTTGCTTTCATTTTCTTTTTATACTTGTTTCATATTTCTCATTAAATAAATTTAAATATTTTTCAGTTAAATACCTTTAACCGAAAAATTTTGTTTTTTTTTTTTGCCTTTCTCTTTTCTTTTTGTTGTTTTTGCTTTTTTTTTTACTTTTCTTCGTTTGCATGTACTCATTTTTCATTAAAAAAATTAAATATTTGAAAAAAAAAAAAAACGAAAGAAAATAAGTGAAAAACACTTTTCCACTTTTACATAATTTTCTTCTTTTTTTTTTTTTTAATCTTACAAAATTTATGTTAATTCATTATATACTCTGTCTAGTGAAATATCAGAATAACATTTTTTTTTTCTCATTTTCACAGATTTCTTTCTTGTATAAAATTTTCATTTAACGCATTTAATTAGCAGTCAAAAAAAAATTAAATAAATAATTAAAGACCAGAACGAGAAAAAAATGGATTCGTATTGTTCGGATTTTATTTCATATTCCTTTTGATGTGTGTGTATGTGTATATACGTATGTCCAGTATTATCTTTTGACTTTTTGGGAAATGATTTAAAAATAAACTGTTTATTTTGTTTTTTTTTTTTTTACTTTTTAAAAGATAAAAAGATTTTTATTTCATAATGTTCTGGAATTCATTTTTTAATTAATACAATAATAATGAATGGACTTCATTCTTCACCTCCATTCCGTCTTGTTTCTGGCCTATCTAATTTCTTTTTTCTTTTTTTTTTTTTGTACAGTACAATCCGTTCCAAATTCTTTTTAATAATTTTCCGGTAATTCTCTTTGGGACAACTACAGCAGTATTTCTTTTCCCTTTAGATCACTGATTAAATACGAATTTTGTTAAGTAGTTTTCTTTGTATTTTTCTACGTGACCGATCCACTTGAACCTATAGATATCTTTATTGGAGTACCACTTGTTTTAGTTAACCTGATATAGATAGAGGTTCATCATTATTTCATCATCTGTTTCACATCCAATTTCAACGTAAAGTACATGCCCATACATTTTTCATTATTTAAATTTACATTTCACTTAATACTACAGTTTTAAGAGTCAACTTATACTTGAACCAAGATATATGAATTCTTCCATGATTCACATTCAAATATATAAACAATATTCTTAAAAAACAAATGAAATTGAATAAGTTTTTGACTAAAAGTTATTGACCAAATGAATGACCACAATAAATAGAAAAACTTATCGATCACCAAAAAAGAAACAAAAAACAAGTAAATTGTAAATTTCGATGTTACTACGAACTGAACGTAACATTTCGATTTATTATTGTAGTCCGTTTTATTTGTTTGTTTGGAAAATTGAAAAATCATGTCATATTAATGAAAAATTCATTTTTTTGTTTTGTGTCATTTTCTGTTATTCGTATACTGAATGATATTGTGGAAAATTCACATTGCATTAATAAAATTTGTGGTTTTTATTTTATTTTGATCGATAACTTTTTGACATATCAATTTAAAGTTTTTGAAAATCTAAAAAAAAAAATTTTGAGAAACAAACAAAAAAAAAATTATAAAAGTCATCTACAAAGTGAACAAAATAAAAAAACAAAAAATTAAAATAATATCATGTAGTTTCATTTTATGCACCAACTATGCAATATAACGTAGCATGGAGTAATAATAACAGTAGAAAGAATTTCTTTTGATTTCGTTTTTGTCCTGCATTGTACACAGTAAAAATCTACAAAGTATATATCATTGCATCATAATGATATTAATAAAGTTTAGATGACATTTTGTATCCGTTTTCCTTCTAAAGTTATTAAATAATGGAAAATATGTATCATACAATGTTTGCGTCTGAAGTTGTTGTTATTATATCGTATATTTAATGCCAAAAATTATAAAAGTGTGTATCTGTACAGAATGACCCAAAAATCGAGTTGTAAATTTTAAAAATTGCAAATTTGAAAATTTCTAGTGGGTAGTAACAACAAGTTCAGGCCATTGCACAAGTTCTTATTAGACTTGTTTGAAGCAGTAGAATAATTTTGTCCAACAATTCATCTGTTTCAACAGAAGAGGACTGAAATGGTGGATAGAAGAGAATTTCAAAATCTTAAGTTAAATTATCTTAGAACAGGAAAATTGGCAACATAATGGTAAACATCTTTTTTAAGGTAGTAATTATTTACGTGCGAATTTCACATAACTTTTGAACCATCTTGTACAATTTCAGGTTGGTTACATTAACTAGAGATACAGATACATATTTACGCGTAATTCGTTGTTAGTTAGTTTGTCCTGTTTTGAATCCTTATTTTTTTTTTTCTTTTTTTTTTCTTTTTTATATATGTAGACTTTTAGTTTTCCATTTGAAAAATATAAAAATCTCTGTTGACAGTAAAAACCAAAATAGCTTGTTAACAAGTATTTAAAGCAAAATAAGAAAAGAAAAGAAGAAAGAAACAGAAAAAGGAAAACAAGAAAATAAGCCAAGAGGAAAATAAGCAAACAACACAATGTAAATATGATTTAAAAAAAAAAAAAAACACAGAAGGATACGAAAAAATTTCATTTTATTTTTTCTTCTTCTTCACAGTACATACTAAAAAAGTTTTTTTTTCTTGTTCTCCTTCAAGGATCTCTTCTTTTAGATTTTTATTTTCAAAACATATTCACATTATTTCGTTTTTCGGTTTCTTTTTTCTTATGAAAATTTTTGTTTCCTTCTTGTTGATAGTACGAAAGTACTCTACTTATGCATATAATCTATGTATCAAAAAAAAAAAAAAAAAAAAAAACACGGTACTGAAGTTATAAATAACTACCACAAGGAAATATGAGAGCAAATAAGTATCTTTGTATCTTTTTTTTAAAAAGCAAAAAAAAAAATGAAAAAAAAAAATATTTATATACAAGTTGACATAGACTTTATGGTTTTCTTCTTTTCAGTTAACAAAATAAGAATATGAAGAAATTATGCACAAGTAGATTAAAAATAAAAAAAAAAAAAATAAAAACCATAAATATGAAAATATGAAGGTCTTTCTTAAGGTAAGCAATAAATAACAACAGTACAAAAATACATCATCATTCGAGAAAATAAGGTAATTTTATTTTCTTTTCAAATTCTTACCAGTTTGCCTTCTTCTTTTTGTTTTTTTTTTCTCATCGTAAAGTTTTCGTTACTTTTTTTTTTTTTTGATTTTTTTAAACTTTTGTGTGCCTTTCTTAAAAATACATTTATCATTGCAGCTTCATGTCATACAGGTACTTAATGCAAAAATCAAAAATATACAAAAAAAAAAAAAAAAAACATCTGTTACAGGTAACAATCGTATAAAGTTTGTTAGCCTTTCAGCATTTCTTGAAATATTTTGATTTATATGATGAGTTTGGCAGGAGAAAAACTATACTCGGTTCAGTTATTCATTCTACTGAGAAGAAATTCAATGCGCTAAAGGGAAAAACATTTTCTCTGGCATAAAGCAATACATTTTTATCGCGATTTCAATGGAATTGTAATTAAAAGAAATTGAAAAAAAAAAAAAAACAAATATTTCCATGTAATTCCAAATAATTTTATCCCATACAAAAAGAAAAAAAAAATTGTAAATTCCGCATAATTCGAAAGTTATCGATATTTCTTATATGCGGTGATCTTTTTTATAACTTTTCATTTTCTAAATAAACATTAGAAACAAAAACACCAATATAAAAATACTAAAATTATCTGAGTGTATTTTTCACTGTTTTTTATTTCCCTCCCATATAAAATGAGTCTGTTATAAATTTTTTATGTTCATTTTTATCATTTTCATTTATTTTAATTTTATTTTTACAATACCACTTCATGCATATACAGAACCTATAACAACAAAATTTATATTACGAAATAAAAAGAGAAATTATAATGTACAGTGCATAAAATCGTAAATAATAGATGAAAATAAATTTACATTAAATTTAAATTTCATATTATTTAATGTTATTCTAAAAAAAAGATTCAAAAATAGAGAGGATGTTCCAGAATATAAAAACTCACATTATTCCAAAACAAAAATTACTCCTATTTACCTTAAAATTCATATCTTCTAATACTATAGACACACGACACCTATCAAGTTTCATTTTCTCCAGAGTTTAATAAAAGTCGTCATTTATTTTCTAATTAATCTAACTAACTTCATTTTCGATGCTTATTTTTAACCGTCTTCATTAGCATAAAATTTATTTTTCATTCTTTTTCACAAATCAAACATAAAGTTTGGGTCCACAGTACTAATAGTACTGAAAGTACCAACTTGATCGAAATTGAGTTTAAAAAAACCGAAGATGTTATCATCAACATTTCAAAAATGCTATTTTTCCAAAAAAAAATTTGGATTCCTTTCATGTTGATCGTCCTGTACAAATATTATTTCGAAACATTCGTATTCATTATTGAAAAAGATAATTCTCGTTAGTAACATTCAAATGAGAAAAAAAAAATAATTCAAGAATATCGGAAAATTTTCATCTTCCAGGTATTCGAAGGGGTTTGTACAGTGTACAGGATTGATGTTTGTTTTCAGTATGTCCGTGTCTATGCATTTATTTCACTTAAATACAAAATTATTAGATTTTCTATAAAATATTTAATTGAAAAATGAAATTTCTTGAAATTTCTGTAGCATGTAGTTTTCTTGTAAAATTTCACTTTTGCATTTATAAGAACATTTTTTTAATTTAATATTTTTAAAATAGAAGAAATTTGTTACTCTGAAAAATGCTTGTTGTTTACATTTACAACAGGTACAAAATATTGTACAAATATTTATTTTATTTTATGATAAAAAAAATATTTATATAAATTTTAGAAATTCATATAAAATATTTAAACATTAGTGTGTCAGTATGCAACTCTTTTTATTTACATTAGCGGTGTCCAACATTTTTGTACTTCAGAGTACATTATACTAATTCTAAATAAAATTTTGGTATGATAATATTCCCATTTTATAAACAACTATTGACGTCGACAGGTTGATTGATGTGACGCATCCAAGGTTCAGAATCTCTGATTTAAGTAAATGTAAAATGTTACAAAATATGTAACAAACATCAAATGAATAAGTAAATATGTTTGTACGTATTTTTGAATTATTTACATCAAAGGAAACTTACATACTTGGAAAATTCAATTTTCTGGACCCAGAACATTTTTTTTTTGAATTACTTTTATTTACGGAAAAGTATGTAGACAATGGTAAAAGACAAAGCTCTCATTTCTATTTATATATAAATTGACTTAATGAAATATTAAAAGATATTTAATTTTCCTTTTTATTTTATATTTAAGAGGAATTTAATTATTTTATTTAAAATTTATCAAATATTGTTCATGTAGACAATGAAAATATTTATTTAAAAAAAAAAAAAAATCATTTTTATTTAATTAAATATTTATACGTAATTTAATGAAAAATGGACAAAGAATTTAATAGTAAAATTGATTCTTATATTTTAACTTTATTTTATGAAATTTTTCTTTAAAAAAAATAAAAATAAATTAAATGAGAATAAATATCGTGATTGGAATGAGCATTATATAAAAAAAATGTCAGAAAAAAAGGGTAATAAGAATAACATTAAATCTTCATTTGAAAATGTAAGACCGGCTGGACAGTTTTTACCCATTTAAAAAGTATTAATTATTCTTGGCGCATTGGCTCAAGAGTCATATAGTAAAACTAAAAACATCATAACTAGATTTTAGAGACTGTATACACTATACATATAAACTACAGTTACTTTCTAAACAAAGTATAAGTAGCATTCTTAGCTTGGTAACTACAAACAAATTTTTTTTAATAAAATTAAAAATTTCTAAACAAAAATTTTATGGTAATGAATAATATTAGATAAGATTAACAAAAAAACGTTTATTTGATTAATTATAGATTTTTATCATCTTTAATTCAATAAAATAAAGTCTAACAAAACAAACTATAAATAAGTGTGTTTGTCGTCAAATATTTCTATGGCCTCATTTATTATCTAAATTACAATTTAGATGGAGCTTTTTGCTTTTATTATTTTTTATATATTAGTTTAAGGTTGGCTTTTACTGTTCAATTGAATACTTATAATAATGAAAATTTAAATATGAAATTCAACGTCTTCATTTTTCAACGGCCAACTGCAAATTAAATTTAATTATGGGGTTATAGAAAAATGCTAAGAAAAAGTTTACAAGCTTTATTATATTAAATTTTAATATAGCAGCATAACTCCCGGTTAAAGTGAATATCGTCCTTAGTATTTTATTATGTTATTTTTCACTGGTGCTCTACAAGGTACAAACACATAAACTTGCATATCGTGAATTTGACTTGTAAGTTTTTATTTTGTATGATTTAATAGAGAACTATTAAAAATACAAACTAACATTTTTATGCGATATTCAGCTTGAATTAATTGCTAATAAAATCAGCTGATAGTACACAGATTATGTACATGGGTGGTGATTGCAAGTGTGGGTGATTGCTTCTTTTGATGTATGTATGTGTCTTTGATATGATATTGATAATAACTGATATCTCAAATTATAAAACGTTCTCATTTCATTATTTCTATAGCATTAAAAAGTAACTAGCACAGTTTTTTATATTAAATTTTTAATAATATCGTAATCCAAAAAATAAAATGTTCAATAAATTAGTTAAAGTTCCAAATTCCGATTTGCCACATTTACGTGATTTATATAAAAAAGATTGGCCAAAACATCTTATCGGATATCAAACGATCGATAATTATTACAAATGGTTCAAACAAGATCCAAACATTCCTGATATTCACGTGTTTTCATTAAATGGTGATTGGAGTGATGGTAGTTATTTAATACTGGTAATTTCATTCGGTTTTTTTTGTTCCGAGTAAGTCTGATATTTTACTTCATACGCAGGATGTTACACATTTATTCATTAATACATGCAGTGATGATCATAGTAAAATACCGAAATTATTGTCTTTAGTTGATTGGTCTAAGGAATGGGATATATTCGGTTACAAGGATGAACTTTACAAAGTGATACAAAATTTTATTAATTCGCATGGTATAAAAATAAAACGACAAACAGAAACTATTTGGCATTATATGCCTAAAGAAGAGGCCATAAAATATGATCTAAGGTAAAATAATTTTTTTTTTTTTTTTAATTTTAAATGTTTGTTTAATTTCATTTTCTCAACTATTTAAAGCACACCAGATGAATTCAAAATAAAATCATTAAATGAAGAAAATATTAAAATTATATGTTCACATTGGCCATATACTAAAAATGGTACTGAATATTATTTTAAACGTTTAATTAAATATAATCCAAGTGCAGGAATTTTTACTGATACCGGAGATCTTATAGCATGGATATTAAGGTGAATTTACTATGAGACAATATTATGTGAAAGAAGAAGAAAAAGAATTAAACAACGTTCAATTTTGCAGAACCCAAATTGGTACCCTCGGTATGTTACATGTTCTTGACGAATATAAACGTCGTGGTTTTGGTAGTTCACTAGTTAAAGTATTGGGAAAATTCGTTGCAGAAAAAGGAGATGATATTAGTGTAACTATTGTTACAAATAATTTACCATCTAGAAATATGTTTAAAAAATTAGGTTTTAAAGAATTAACAAAAATTTATTGGTCAGAAATGATTTAAACACTAAATTGAAGGCAGATATGGCTGCATTTTGATTTAATACAAAAGTATAAATTATATTGTATGTTTTTTTTTTTTCTGCTAGTAAAAAATTAAATTGAATTTAATAATGTAGATAAGACAAAGAGAATTTTTTATTTCAATATAAATAACTCTCAATCGTTTTCAATTCAATTTGTTATGCTACTTAATTTCGTTATTTTAAATTCTCCCTCTTGTTCTATTTCATCGTAATGTAAATGCTACATTAAAGACAAATAAAAGCTTTTATTAAATTTTATTGAAAATTCATTTAATTTGTAAATCTTTTTTTTTTTTTTTTATTATTATTCATCTTTTGTTTTAGAATGTCTTGAAAATATTTATCTTCTCAGCAATTGTACTTGTACTTGTAAAATGCAATACACACAAAGGTAGGTTCGAAGAACGAGTATATGTAAGTTATTTTTATACCATCGACGACATAAGTAACGAAACGAGTTTCGAGGTCTTAAACGTTTCCATAAGGCATGTAATCGTGTATGCAATGAAAATCATTAGTAGACAAAGTGCAATGCATTCAAATATTCATCTTTATGTTAAACTAAGGCTTAATTTACATAAATACACAATTTTGTTTTTTAAAGTATTTTCAAAGCTTTGCTTAGAACTCGTAGTCATTTGCTCTATTTCTACGTAGTCCATAGACCTATAAGTTGTGAGATAACAATTATCTCTGAAATAACAAATATTTTCCATCTCCATCATCTACAACCAATGCCATATATAATAATGAACTAGAAATCAAAATTTAGTTGATAAAATACTGAATAATCGGTTACTTGCTTTTTGTGCTTTTACACTAGTTTGAAAAAATCTTTTTAAAAACGATTTTATAGTAGTATGTCTGATAAACTAGTAAAAATATCTCATTCCGATTTGCCACATTTACGTGATTTATACAAAAAAGATTGGCCAAAACATCTTATCGGATATCAAACGATCGATAATTATTACAAATGGTTCAAACAAGATCCAAACATTCCTGATATTCACGTGTTTTCATTAAATGGTGATTGGAGCGACGGCAGTTATTTAATACTGGTAATTTCATTCGGTTTTTTTTGTTCCGAGTAAGTCTGATATTTTACTCCATACACAGGATGTTACTCATTTATTCATTAATACATGCAGTGATGATCATAGTAAAATACCGAAATTATTGTCTTTAGTTGATTGGTCTAAGGAATGGGTTATATTTGGATATGTTGATAAAATTTACAATGATGTCCAAAATTTTTTACGATCAAATAATGTAAAAATAAGAGAATACGTTCCAGCCCATTGGTTTTATTTACCAGCTGAAGAAGTGCTTAAATTTAAAATTAAGTACAAAAACAAAATATTTTAAATGACAATTTTTACTTGATTTATTTTTAATTGTATTTTCTCAGTGTTCCAGAAGGTTACAAATTGAAACAATTAACAGAAAAAGACGCTATAGTTGCAAATTCTGTATGGCCACATCGTAATGATAAAAGTGTTGATTATTTAAAACGTTTAATTCATTATAATCCAAGTATTGGAATATTCACTGATTCTGATGAATTAATTGGATGGATTATGAGGTAAATCCATTGCCGCATCAAGACATTTCCTTATATTAAAAGCCTACTGTTATTTATATTTAAAATTAAACAATTTAATTTATATGTTGATGGTCCATTAGAAGTCAACTTGGTACCCTTGGTGTTCTACAAGTTCAAGAAGAATATAAACGTCGTGGTTTTGGTAGTTTATTAGTTAAAGCATTAGGAAAATTGGTTGCTGAAATGGGTGATGATGTATGTGCAACAGTTATAATAAATAATATACCATCAATAGAAATGTTTAAAAAAATTAATTTTAAAATATTAGATAAACTTCATTGGATCGATATAATTTAATTATAGCAAGTAAATTTTTATGGTACATTTTACACAATTTTTTTTTTATACATAACGTACATATTAATACATTATATCACATTAAAATTATTATAAAAAAAATTTTTTTTTTGTAAAATTTAAGTACCTACAGAATCATTTTACACTGTAATATTAAAAATAAAAATAAAATAAAAAATTTAAATTTTTATACATTGTAACAGAATTATTTTATTACAGTTAACTATTTTGTTACAATATGAATCGTATACAATACCAATTACAGATTCAATATAAATAAATTCATTCATTATTGCATTAAACGTATCACAATGTCAGATGTGTATAAGTACAGACCAGTATACATATGTATATTTTTCTCTTTTTATTTTTATGTTCATTTCAATAACAAAAATAGTAAAATTGTAATCTAATCTAATGTGTGATACACAAATAAAAAACGATGAGCAAATAAGAAAAAATACAAATATACACAATTACTATCTCATGTGTAACCAATACAATATTGCATAATTTTATAGTAAATACAACACCTGTTACCATAATAATTTTTTTTAAATTTTTAAATTTTTTTTTTTTTTACAGAAAGTCAAATAATATTATAGCAAAGATGATACATAAAATTCAATAATCTCTGAAATATACGTACATAGTTGTATTTTATGAGATATTTTTTTTTTTTTTTTGTAATGAAATATTCTTTTATGGTTGGTTGAGTACGATGAAAGAATATTAAACTGAAAATATATACAATATATATATTATTGCACTATAACACTTTAAAAGGTGAATAGTTTTAATAAAAATTATTGTCTGTATTTTACAATATTGACTTTAATGTGCACTTTAACAACATTGAATTGTATCAGCTCTACTAAAGGATATAAACACAATTCATCATACCAGAAGGCAAATGGAGATCATAATGGGTTGATTATGTGATGATGATGATGCTAAAAGGTGATATGCTAAGAATGATGATGTTACAAGTCCTGGATAGCAAAAAATCAAAGAGAGGACAAAAATTCTCACTCATGATACTCATTCCAAACTGAGTGATGCCGATAATGGAGGCAAATAATTAAAAACATATTTTTCTAATTTTGTTTGTGCTTGATATTGAACCTGGGACAATATGCTTCAAATTTCAATATTCTACCTTTTGAGCTACCGAGCTACCTTATATTACTGTTATAAAAAATTTTAAAGTTTAATAAGCCGAAAATGATCTAAAACAAACCACCACTCACATTGAACTACGTATATTATACATCACGTAATATAAAATAATTTCATTTTATTTTCCTTCTTATTTCGTCCTTAATTCAATTTAATAATGAAATTAAATAAAATTGAAAAAAATAAGTAAAGTAATGTATAAATAACTAACCATAATGGATTAAATAACTTTCAAAATCATTACACAGAAAAATAAAAAAAACATTACCAAAAAAAAAAAAAAATTGCAGAAAATCGAAAAAAAAGGATTATATTGACACTGTACAGAAAAAAATATCACACAAAGGCCAAAGGATAGATGTAAAATAAAAGAGAAATAAAATGAGGAAAAAAAGAAATGTAAATTTCAAGGAAAAATAAACATAAAATATTCATTCATCTAATACAACCGATCCCACGACCTTTTTCAAATCTGTTCAATGAACAAAAACACATCGGAAAAATCTTTCCTTTTATATTTTAACACTGTCGAAGTATGTGTGCACAATTGTGAGTTGAATAGTATTTTCCAAAGTACATCATAGTACTTGTAACCTTGTGTCGTATATAAATTAGTACATCAAGATAATATAACCCAAAGGATAATATTTATATTTGTATTGGAAATTCCATTTTTAAATATTTGATAAAGATTATAACTTTTTTTTTCTCTTTTGAAATTTTTTCTTAATTTAAAAAAATAAATTTAAAAAAAAAAAAAAAAAATTCTGATGGTATTTACCTAGTCAATATTTTTTCATTTTTTGTATCTTAAAAAATTTATTAAGTAAATTAAAGGGAAATATGTACAAGGATTAGTAAGTAATGGCATTAAGAATTTTCCTGTTGTATTTTGTATTAAAAAATTTTTTTTATTCTTATTACCGTTTCCTGTTTTTATTTTTATTTACGCTAAAACATCTTAATTAGTTTCTAATAAATTTTCTTAATGAGGAAGATGTTACGTAATTGGTAATAATAGATAATTTTATTTGTTTTAAAATTTGTGTTTATGTTCCATTTTTACTTATCCAACTACATTAGTAATTTGTTGTCAGATATTTTTCTTTTTCATCTTCTATTTCGTTACAGTCCTTTAGAGATTATATTGAACTCAATGGGACCACCAACTGTTTCTTCCTATGAATTTAATTTTTCAATATATTCAGATCTTCTACGATTTTCCTTTAAGAAAGTCTCTTGTTACTACAGAAATTGATCTTGCATTCTATATTTATGTTCCTCGACCATCTCAATTTTCTAATTTTATTGAACCTTTATGCACATCGTATACAATTTATAGGTTCATAAATATTTCTGCATTCAATTTTCTTTGAAAATAATCATCATCACACTAAATGTTATTTTTCTTAAGATCCTTTTTACAAGACAAACTAATTCTATGTTCTTCATTTCGATTGTTCAACATTACATTTTGCATCGTATTTTATAATAATTGGTCATACAAAAGAGTTCAATGGTTAACTCGTTTATTTTCCTCATTAAATTTTGAAAAATTTGAAAATTTTTATTTTCAGCATTTTTTACTTCCTTATTTCTTTTTCTGGTCATTTTTCTATTTCATCATAATGGTAACTGAAAGTTTAATGACTTCCTTTAACTCAAAACATCATTTGTTGGATATCCCATAAACATAATATTTTTGTCATAAACAAACACTTGTGGATACAAGTATATATTGTATACGCCATCGTACAAACGGAGTACATACAATACAAGTCTACATATTAAAAAATTTTGATAATATTCGTTAAAAATAAAAATAAAAAACAAAAGGAGCAAGAAAACACGATGAATGAACACAACTCATGGAAAAACAATCAAAGTAAAATAATATTATGTCATTATTACTTTTACGATGTAACTGATGTTACGATGTAACTATACATATCCAGTTAAAATAAATAAAAGAATATTGCAATAACATCCGTTGTTATTTTTTTCGTCCTTTTTATAGTGTTGTTCAGTATGGTCCTCATATGATTTCTTTTCATTTAAAATTTCATTTTTATTTTTCATATGATTTTCTTTATTTTTATATACGAATGTATTTATATTTTCTTTTTCCTGTTCTATCATACTTGTATGAAGATTTTTTTAATTTATTTTTTTTTTTTTTGAAAGAGGTGAACACATAAGGAAACAAAACTTTTATTTTTTAAGTGATACGATTTTACGATTACGACATCCTATTTTCGTCAATTTTTTCGATTTCCTCTTTTTAGAAAAATTATACATTCATACATGTATCTGAATATAAAAATATAGATATGTATGTGTTCGTGTTACAAAAATGCATGATTATGCTCATGTAGATTTTATGGACTCATAAATAGTTTACATTCATACATACGTATATATGTAGGATACAATGGAATACGTACTTACACATCTACACTGAATTCGAATCCCATTAATATCGAACTCAAATCAAGTATCACAATAGTAGATATTCATAATCCTCCATTCCGGGGTTCAACTAAAAATACCTGAAACCGTACGGTATTTAATGTGTACAAAAAAAAAGTTGTGAGCGAGTTATTTTTCTTACAACTGAAATTTTAGTTATTTTCTCAAAATGTACACAGGATTATTTTACAGTGAAAATTTGTTATAAAAATATGTTGAATTTCATAAATTCTCGGTGTACATGAATAACATCTTTTTTTTCACCAGTAAATGATGGCAATACATACGCACGAATACACGATGAAAAATAATTCAAATTAAAATGCATTCATTCCAAAAATTAAGGATTAAGGATTATATGAAGGATCACAATTAAAACTTAGGATTTTAACTATAAATTCTCGGTGTACATGAATAACATCTTTTTTTTCACCAGTAAATGATGGCAATACATACGCACGAATACACGATGAAAAATAATTCAAATTAAAATGCATTCATTCCAAAAATTAAGGATTAAGGATTATATGAAGGATCACAATTAAAACTTAGGATTTTAACTATACAAATTAACTATTCAGCCGTCATATATCATCTGTTATATATGCTTCTGTCATGATGAAAATTTGCCAAACATACATTCTCAATAAATTGAGATTAAACCAAAATTATTTCAATTCCAAATTCAAATCGCGACTTTAAAGTTGGGATAATCTCAAAGTCGAATTACATTGGGATTACGTGTATATTCGTGTAATATGATGCATAGACCATGGCGGTACTACAGTTAGTGATATTTGTAATTATACGATTTTTAATGTCACAAAAACAAAGAAACAACATAGTTTTGTTTAACTGTTTTTTTTTTCATTTTTATTTACAAAAAATGCTTTGTTTCAAGCTACAAAGACAGAATATCAAGAAAAAATTTAAAGTTAAAAAATAAAAACAAGAAAAAAATTAATTTTTGCATATGCTATGGTCTACATATGTGCAAAATACGTTAAATGGAAAAGCAGAAAATAAAAATAGAAATGAAAAAATAACTTTAAAAATATGAACAAAAAAATGAACAACAAAAATAAAATAAATAAAGTAAAAGTATATGGGTACATCTCAACACAAATTAAAAAAAATAAATAAAATGTGTTAAAACTGTCTTACTGAAAATATATAAAGTATTTTTCCATCATTCACAAATAAAATAATCTCTATGCATTTGCTTTTGCATCTTCATATGAAAGTATATTTTTAATGTTAGGATTTTTCAACAGAAAAATCACATCATGTATACTGGTGTACAGCATTGTGTTTAATGTGTAAAAGAGTATACGCAAATAAATAATTCCTTTTTAAAAAAAAAAAAAATTTAAAAAATTTTTTTCTCATTTTTCTATAAATATTAAAATTGCATACATTAAAAAATATTTAAAAAAAATAAAATAAATAAATAAAGAAAAACAGAATTTTTACAATTTTTACTGCATAAAAGGTGTGCAACCAGCCAAGAAAATCTATAATAATAAATCCTGTGTATGTGTACGTAGGAAAAACTAAATTTTAATGGTAGTGATGACATCAAAATGGAAATCACTTCTTTTTTTTTTTTTTTTTAAATTATGACAAATAAACAAGTGGAATGGACACTATATGTTTTGTACTACACACTACAAGCATGTATGTAAATAAAGTAAACTGAGTACAAGAAATCAGCGTGAAACTCGATTCTTTTATAATATAATCTACAAGGTATCCAAGAATGAAGGTCACAAAATGGTGTTCATAGCAAAAAAAAAAATTGTTCTAGACCCCTTCTTTAAAATTCACTAATTTTGTAATATAAAGGAGTAAAAATTTTCAATGTTTCGTATTCGCATAATACGAGGTTTGCCGGTATGTACAGAATTTAACCATATGTTCATATATACATGAAAAAGTACATACAAAAACATTATCACTTTGTTAATGACTTTTTTATTCCTCTTTAAAAAAAATAAAAATGTACGTAAATTATTATATGAGAAGAAACAAAATGTTTATGTTGTATTCTTCTGTAAAATATTCTGGAAAAAAAATAAATATAAATTATTTGTTTTTATCCGCTTTAATTGTTTGTACATTTAAAAAAAAAAAAAAAAAAACAAATACATACGCACATCAGAGTCGTATATAGAGAACGTATAGGACGTATACAGTATGTCCATAAATTTTACAACTTAAGTTAAATGTAATTATTATTTTTCTTTTTGCATTTATTATCGTGTCCAAGATTCTTAAATGAAACATCAAATATTATAAGAAACATAAAAATAGATTTAAGCATTTAATAACAAAAGCTACCCTGAATATGACCACGTACATACAAAAAAAAACTCAATGAGCAATTACAAGTAGACTCGGAAAAACTTTCAAATGCCGTACACACATGACTTCTTTTTCTCATCATTATACAATCCTTTTATATGAGCCTTAACTTCCGTACAAACATATACAAAACATATATGATTCTTTTTAAATATTTAATTCTGATTCTTCTATTTGTGTATTTACTTATTAAATAGTTGTACACCAATATATAAAGATTATATAAATTATAATAATAATTTTTCACTTCTTTCAAAGTTTTTCATTGTCTGTGTGCACTATTTTCAGTTTAAAAATTTTTTTTTCTTCTTTTTTTTTTCTTTTTTTGCTTAATTCCAAATAATTGTGAAGAATATTTAATATATTTAAAGACGAAAATTTCTTAACACTTATTTTCTTCTTCTTCTTTATGTTACTTTACATTCTTTAAAATTGTACATTGTTCTTTGTAATACAACATATGTATGTATGACACTATAGTGTAGTATATCATTGATGGTTATCACAACTGAAAATATATAAAATCAATGAAAATATGTATGTACACACATACCATTATATATATTTAAGAAAAAACAAGAAACAGAATAAAATAACATATTGCATATATGTATGTATACAGGATGATTCAACAATAAAGGACGTACACAGAATCTGTGTTTATATTTATATTATATATGTACATATACATACGTACAAAGTAGATAAAATGTATAAGACAGATGTGTCTCTAAGTAAATTGGTAGTTGTGGAATGTTTAGTATTTATATGGTACCGTTATCTTATTGTATACGTAATTTATTTGGTATACTGGTTATATATTCAGTAGTCATATATGAGTATATACTCACTAATGTTATGTACATATTTATCTACATAAAATACATGAATGTATTTTATACCTAATTTTTAAAGTATAGTCATATGTGTTTTAAATAGATGCTTTTTCTTATTCTTTTGCATTTAACTTGAATAAATTTATCTTTCACTTTAATTTCTTGATTGCCAAATTTCAGTATTTCAGCAACAAATATTACAAGAGAACAACATAAATCATCATAAACATAAATGATGCAATATCTTTATGCTCCATAAGAACACATATGACTATGGATAAAAAAACGAACCATAAATATTTAGCCTAAGTTTACCTCCTAAGTTTATTGAATTTAAACATCCCCTTTCCAAATGTATACATATGTACGTATGTACGTACACATGTATGTTTGTACATCCTTTTAAAGTCGGTTGATTTAAACATTATAGTCAGTTAAGTTTTATTTAAAAAAAAAAAAGGAATAAGAAAGGATAAATATCTAGATAGAATGAGCAGCAGTAGCTCTTCAATTTTACCAACATTATTGTTTTGAGGTGAACATTTTCCACACAAACACTTACATACAACACATATTTATAAGCATACGTAATTGTGTGTTTATCTTAAGGATGTACATACATATATTGTATGTGTTTATTATACTGCATACGAAATATTTTATTGTATAAAAGTAAAAACATTGGTTAAAATGTAAGGACCAGATTTGAGAAATTGTTTAAAACACAAAATAAAAAATAAAGCTTTTCAAAGCAATTGTTACTGTATTGTGTGTACTAACATAACATAATATTGTTTTTGATTATGCAACAAACAAACGTATGTATAATATGTATGTACGTAAAATACTTGAATGTGGTATAATATAAAGTGTGAATTGAAGTTGAAGTATCGTTTATTTATTGTAAAATTGGGTTTAATGAATGTATACGTACACAAAGATTAACATGTGTGTATCAGTATTTAGATTTACTCATACACGTTATGTGTATGCACATACAGAAAAGTATTAGATTATACAATACCGATAATTTTATTGAATTGAAAATGTTTTTATACACATTACATGATTACACATAGTATGTACCCCAATTTTCTCATGTTACATACATACATTTTGTATCTCTGTTTATTGTTTTCCTCAAAAAGTTTTCTTTTTGTTTTGTTTACAATTATTATTGTTAAGGGTTTTTCAAAATTTTTTTTTTTTTTTTATGTTTTGAAAACATAATAGATGTGTAGAGATATTTTATGAGATTTTATTTTATTTTTTTTTTAAATAAATATCTCCATGTTTATACGCACATTTTAATGTTACGTACATTATATTACTTTTCTGATAACATAGATAATAATAACAATAATTGAGGAAATTGGAAAATCGTTACATGGATTTTATAGTACTTTACAACCACTTTTCTTTTCCTTATTTTTTTTTTTTTTTGCTTGTATAATTTTTTATCCTTCGATTTTTGATGATAGGAAAATAAAATATAGAAATCAAAAATTATTGCTTTAAATGCGTATGTGTATACTTAGTTTACGCATACACAATTTTTATGGTTTTCCTTTTTTCTATATGAACAATTTGATTACATTTAAGTTCATAAAAATTTATGGATAATATTTTTGTGTATAATTTTTTTTTTTTTTCTAAATATTCATTAATTTTAATTATTATGATAATTTGATATGATCTTAAAGATTTGAATTTTGTGTAATAAAATATAAATGTTTATTATAGTGTCTCTTTTGTATGAGAACATAGTGTTAGATTTATGGATTAAATTGCAACCCATACATTTTTTTTTTATTCTTATCTTTCAAGAACTTTATAAAGTTCATATAATATCACTTCCTATTATGAGTTTTATATTTTTCGATTAATTATGTCTTGGAAATATAGTTTTCTGGTTCATTATCTTCAAAATCCAGTCTAAGCTCTGAGCGCAATAGTAGCTAATTTGTTATTCTAAAGTTTGAGGATCTAAAGATCGGTAGTTCTATCATAAAATTTTCGTTTTAATGACAAAATATTTTCCGTTTTAAAAGCTGCTACAGAATTTATTTTACCTCATTTTGTTGAACTGTTTTAAAGAAAAATTTCGTTTCTTGGGAAAATTTCTTTCTCCTTGGCTACCAACAGGTCGTGACTCGTGATGAAAAACGAGACATAAGAGGCTGTACAAAATAATCTTAACAAGCTAATTTTCTTAGACTAAAAGGTAAATTACTCATTATTAAGCCAAGAATCTATTTAGAATTGAATCTTTGAAAAAAAGAGAAAGTAAACGAAAAACAAAAAAATGTTTTTCGTAGAAAATTTTCAAATTTTATAATCGTTTTTTTTTTTATTTTCAACTGTGAAATGCATTAAAAAAAGACTTCGTTAATTTTTTCTTTTGTTTTTTGTAAGAGCTCTTATGAAAAAATCTTTTAAGCTTAATATGAGCATGTATTAATTGGAAGCTTTTTTATTTTATTTTTTATTTTTTTTTTTCATTTTCTAATATACCTCTTTTGTATTGCTTTTATTTATAACAATAGAGTCTGGACAACAATTATTATGTACGACATATTCACAAAGTATTTTTCTAAAAATAGGATGTCAGATGTCTATACAAATGTTTTTTGTTGTTTTGCTTCAGGTAATTAGGATGACACGTGTGCATGTTTGTAGGTGATTTATACACAATATAATTGACATTGTACGTACACAATTTATATGTATGGCCTAAAAGAAAACAGAATAAAATAAAAACATAAACAAAGAAATACTTTTTTTTATTCATTAATTATTCATTCATTCTATTCTATTTTTAAAGTGTAGTCTTTCATTTTGTATCAGAATATCAGGGCTGTAATCACCCTAGATCAATTTTTGTAATGAGTAATTAATAAGGACAATCAGGTACAATAAAATTTTGAAAATAAATTCTGTTACTAATTGATAGAATCAAAAAATGTAAGAAAATCAGGGAGATTTAAAAAATTATTTCATGAAATTAAGATCAAGACGGTCTTACAACCATGAAAGTAACGAACTTCTATGAAAGTACAAAAGTCCATAGAACTGTTGTAACACTGAAGAAAAAGGACGTTAAAACAATTTTTTTTTTTGTGATTTACTCCAGGAAAATTTGAATTCATCACACTAGCTCAAATAATTAAATGAAGATGACATCCCTGGGTAAACACTTTTATTGTTAGTTAATTGTGATCATTATTTTATTATGTGTGATAAGTCAGTATTTAATGGTATAACTTTTGTTCTCTGTCTATGTACTATATACTGATATTTTTAATCTATTCTATTCTCTAGACAATATTATGTTTTTCTCATGTGTCTATACAAATTATATTTTTAGGGCATAAAATAAAACAAAGAAAAAAAAAATCAAATGAGCAAAAATAAAACAATATAACAATATAAACAAAATAATAGAAAATTACGTAAAATAACGAAGAGAAAGGAAAATGCATTAAAATTTAATGGGTGATATTTTTAAAAGAAAAAAAAAAAGAAAATATTATTTACATTACACTTGAACTCTAAACATTGTTTTAGTATACGTCATTTTTATAACTAAACTATGATTATAATTAACCTCCCTACAATGCGATTATTTAGTACTGTCTTGCAAGAACACTGTTCTAGAAAAAGTTTGCCAGTTAACACAAACAAAATTCATTGTGAATACGCATTCATTAAAACAGGAACAGGATTCATTTAGATCGTAAAAATTTAATATGTGAAGAGTTTATAATTACATTAGAGATCATTACAGGAGTAAGATATGACAGTGGGTGGTACGGCAGGAAAAGCTCAAAAAATTTTTTCTTTTTAATCCAAAGAAGTTGATATTAGTATAATCCCAAAATTTAATTGTAAGAATACCGAGTTGTACGATGGCTACCTATATTTCTTTTTTTTTTTGAATTTCTAATGCCCATCGTCGACCATTTGTTTTAGTATTGTATATAAAAGTTTGATACAATATTGTCGGTTTTTTTTTTTTACTTTAAGTATGAAATTAATACACACTCCGACACATACATTTTATCATCAACAACAATAAAAAACAAGATAAATAAATGAAAAAAACTATTAAATCAATATAAAAAATCTATTTTACCCATGTTTCACATAATGTCATCATATACTCGTTACTGTTGACGTATGTAAATTGTATAATTTCTTATCTATGTTACAAAAAAAAAAAAAAAAAGATCTAAAACTACACACCAACTACATGCGTTATACATTTTTCTTGTATTTATACCTTATATACTCGAAGATAAAATCTAAAAACAAAATAAAAAATCTATCAAGAAAATTGTCCGACCAAAATACACCCTTGAATGAAAAATCAACTTTTTTTTTTTGTATTCATTCAATAGAAAATATCTTATTCAACATTTTGACAAAAATTTATTTTACACACATTACAATGATAAAAAAAGTAAAAGTGACAAAAGGCAACACAAAAAAAAAATTAAAAGAAAAACGAGATTTTATTTTTTTTTTTTACACAACTTGAAGAACAAAAGTTACAACACACCATTATAAACTCTGTTTTCCCTAAATAGCGTACAGTATACACACATAGGCTGTCTGGTCCAAAAGTTGTTGGCCAACGAACTATCATTGGTTTGAGATTTGATAAAGGTTTCAGATAAATTTCCACAACAAAGATGTACAGTGCAAAACTTATCCTTGGTTTGGTTTCTTTAGTGTAGATTTTTAATATTCTAAATTTTACCCTAGTTATTTGTATAAATTTTAGTCCGGCTATTTTTCTTCTTTTTTTTTTTTAATATAGTAAGCCTAAAACTTATGGACAGCACCACGTACTTTAGAAATTTGTATAAGCTTCATTAAAAATGTTTGGGGCATATAAATAGAAACACATTTGTATATACAACAGCGTACGTGGCTTCAGATCCTTTTTATATTTTTCTCAATAAAAAAATCGTAATAAATCAAAAAAATTTCTCAATATATGATTTTTCGATTTGATTTTCTTTTTCTTTTCTTTTTGTGCTTAATTTTTTTTTTTTTTATTGGGCACCAGACACGCTCATATACATTATAACACGTAGTATATAGTAAAATTCGTACATGTCCATAAATTAATATTATTTGAATCATGTATTGTACGTTCAAAAATAAATAAATAAAAAAATTTGCCTATCTTAACACGAAATAAAAAGGATGAAAACTGACAAAAGAAAATGTAAAGAAAAGGAAAATAACGCCTTTCAAAATAAATGGGCTCGTACTTCAGTCCACTATTATAAACATGTACATACATACGTACATATATTCCTTTGGAATGAAAAGCCCATATCCTTTTTCTATATGTATTTATACCAAACAATACAAAATATTGTGAATTATGTATATTTTTTATTTTTTTGACAGAATCTTTTATTGACATTTCAACTTATCAATTCGTAAGTACATATTTTATTTTATCTACACATTTGTCAATTTGTCATGCATACAATTATTATTACTATTCGATTAAAATAAAATTTATTTAAATATTTCCTGCTTAAATGTAAAGCAATACACAGACATTCTCTGCTTCAGCTGTTATTAAATTAATTTGAAATTAAAATGACTTTTAATTAAAAATAATGAGACACATTATATGAAAACAATAAAATACAAAATTTTAGGAAGAAAACTCGAATTTATTAAGTTCAATTGCATCAAAAAAAGTGCACATTTTCTATTTCTCTCTACTTAACCCTAGGATGCACAAATGAAGAATTAAAAATTTTCTATTAATTATATTACAAGGAAATTGTGTTCCATCCATCCTAGAAGTAGTTTGAAAAAAGTATAATTTTTATTTCATATAATTAAATCCATATAATCATACAGATAAACAAAAAAGTTGGTAAAGTAATGGTAGTAATGGTAGAACAACAAATTTTCGATTCCTTCGCAAAATATAATTTTGGACCCCAACAAAAAAAAAAACTATCTTCAGCTAATTATTTAACTATGTATTTATATTAATTATTTGAAATAATTATTTAATTATTTTTCAAAAAATAATAATTATATAGCAACAGGACCCTTTTCAGTTTTTATCAGCCCTTATTGGGGGGTTGTTCTATCACTGTACGTAATCCATATTCTATACATACATATAATTCTAAATATTTTTTGATATTATCATTTATCACAGCAGAAAGTGTGATCATGTGTATTAGAAAATTTTGCAAATGAAATTTATTTAAAACGGTAGCATATTTCGTTATAATAAAATCATTATAACTGTTTACTTTTTGGTTTTCTATTTTATTGACATTATGACATTTATGCATAATTTAAAACTCACACAGATAAAGTACATAGTGCTATCGTTACATATATATATATCACATTCATATTAAATTCATCTAACATTTTCCTTTTTTGATATCGTCTTTAGAAAATATTCCTTTTTGATAAACATTAAAAATATTCCTTTGTGCATATGTAAAAGCTTTCTGTCTGTATACATGTATGGTTTATATAAAAGTAACGATTTCGTATATGATGAAAATGTCAATGCAATGCAATATCTAACATACCATACATTTTAATGTAGACACAAATAAAAAAGAAATGAAATTTAAAACCCAGTAAGTAAATTCAGATAAATACTTCATTTATTCTCTCAAAGAAATAAACTGCTTTTTAGTAATACAAAGAGAATATATTTTGTACAAATACTATTTTTACTGTCCTTCGCTCATATTTCAAAAAAAAAAAAAAAGACACAGCCATGAGCCTTTGAAGCCTTGAGTTCTAAAAATATCCTTGAATGTATTTTTTGTTTATATTCTTTATATTCTAGAGAATATATGTTCGTGTCTAACTGGGTTGTACGAAAGTATGTATGTACATAAAATTCGACTACTAAGAATTAGGTTACATTTTGGTTTTGTCGTATTTGATTACATGCACATGTAAGTACATACGTATGCATTAGATATACATATATTGACATTTTCACAGATACATGTACCACAGAAAACTGATGCATAAAATTCAATAAAATAAACCATGAGGATAAAAATAACATTTTATATATTGTATGTACATACCACGATGATGATGATGATGACAATAATAATAACAATAACAGTAATAGTTATATATTAAAAGTACAGGAACAGTATTATAAGGATCCACATGCATTGAAGAATTGCTTTAAAAACGAATAAAAAGTTTTCTGCGTTTGACAACATCAACAAAAGATGATACAATTTCTATGTATGTGTATATGTATGTGTACATTATATTGACTTTTAGCTCATTGCCCTCATTACATGCAATACAAAATTACAAAATATAACATATACCGTACTGTATTATCCTTTCGGATACACTGATTAAATGAAGAGCCTACATACATACGTACATAATATGAGTTTATCTTTAGTTAAAATTTTGATAGGCAAGTAGGCATCTAAGCTACTACATAGGATACCAAAAGATCAAATTCGAAAATTGAAATATAAACATAGACAACATACACACGGTAGCCAATTTGCATACATTTAGAATACGTTTATAGTAATGAGACAGTAGCTTGACATAAATCATAGGCCATCGAACAACAAAAAACAAGACATGTTTAATATATGTATGTATGTATATATTACTAATGTACCAGAATTTCCATCACAGTACACTGAAGTACAGTATTAATATTACGTTACGAAATTTTCATTTTATATCACATTTACTATTAAATTGCCAAAAGATACATTTTGTGAGTCGATCTCAAATCATACATGAATAGGTATAAAAGTATATAAGGATACCGTACACCACACGTAAAGTTACACCATATATACAAGTCTTACGTATGCATTGTTCTTGTATATCCTAGTTTGTGTCTCAATAATACCAACACATATGTGAAGATGATACAACAGTTAGAAAAATGAAAATTTATAAATGAAAATGTTAAAAGATTAGGGTTAATCGTTTTTTCAAAGATAATTGAAGAAGAAGAAGACAAAAATTGTCAAATATAGTATATTTGTGTGCATGAAACTGATAGCATGCACAAGAAATAAAATAGAAAAAATAAAAAAATTTCCATCATGGATAATTTTTTTTTTGTTCAGCTCGGTATGAACATGTGTGTATATTATCGTACGTGTAATATAACCACAATATATGTATGTACATATGTATATTGTATGTATATAATATTTTCTCACCCATATATCATATATCTTCTTTTTTCTCAATTGGTTGAAGCTTTTTATCTTTCAACAAAAAGGATAAAAACGAAAATCATTTTTTTAAAATATAAAAATATTATATACTACATTACGTATGTCCTTTACATTTATATTGATATCCTTTATTTTAATGGTTAAAAATTTCCAATTGCTTTCACATATATTCGTTCAGATGCTCGTTGTAATTGCAGATGTATATGTACATGCATATGTATGTAGAATTGTAAATTAATACATACAGTGTAACTATAAACCGTATCGTAACATACGTATGTATATTACAAGAAAAATAAATTTTTATTTTGCATTATATTCCTTTTTTTTTTCGGGCCTCTTTAATTTTTTTATATTGTTTGTAATCATTTCGTGCATGTTTAGATACATTTACGTCTTTAGATACACTTTATAGGATATTCGCATGCGTTTCAAAAGGATACAAGAAAATTTAAAATGAATTGTGGAACCAATTGTAAAAGTACGTAAGAAAAAATTTAATAAATTCAATTAATATAGGAAAATGTTGCCATGACATGCAGGAGAATCCTTGTGTATACACAATTGGATACAGAATACTATACAGGGGAATAATATTGCACCTAAACATATTGGAGAGTTCCACGTTTCATCAGTACGACCTACCCCAAACACCCCAGAATGGAGAAGATCTAATAATGTATCTAAAAATTAAAGATACATGTATAGATACGTTAATGTATATTGTAAAAAGAAAAATTGTTGATATTTATTTATATGAATGAATGAAGGCAAAATAATAAAAAAGTAAAAATGAATTTAATTCAATGTAATTTAATTATATTGATGATAGTCCTTTAGGGTTTTTAGATATAAATATAAAATGTGTCTGTGTATTTATTGTGTGTTATACTGTATTGAATTCCTTGATTAAAATAGAAAAATAAAAGAAAAGGGATAGAAACCAAAAAACCTGAACAATAAAAGAAGAAATATGATAGAAATGAAATGTTAGCAGTTTTCCTTTATTTTTATTTTTTATTTTTTTATTTTTATTTTTTGTTACTTTATTAGAAAAGATCAGAAAAGAACTACAAATTTTCACACGTATACAAGTATGAATGCATGTTGAGTTAATTTTTTTTAATTTTTTTTTTTTTTTAATTTACTTCAATTATTTTGTGTGGTTTTAAATGCAATCCATGTTTATTTTCATTTCATTTAAACAAAACAAAAATAAAAAAACAAAGAGAAAAAAAATCTTTTTAATAAAAATTGTTCATTTAATTAAATTCAATCGTTGTGTGACTTTTACACATAAGAAGAGCATTACAGAGCCGTACACGTATGTTACACACACATAACACATAAGTGGTTATTTTGTATATACATATATGTATGTACGTAATATAAACCACTAAAACTATATTACAATGCTTTATAATAGAATGGATGACGAGATATGGTACTTTATTAATTTGAATTTTGAACAAAACGAATAGAAAAACTCTCTATAACTAAACTCACATAATTATGTTGCATGTATGATGATGGAATATCCCATATGTATATATGGATATAAAGTTTTAGAAAAATTTTGTTATTTCGGTTCTAACAAAAAAAAGGAAAATTTTTTAAAATAAAGCTCATAACATTTTTCATTTTGTTACGTTTTTAAATGTAACGTCGGTTTACTAGCCCAGTCAAAGAAGACATTCAATTTTGGAAAAATTCAAATAGAGCTGAAAGTTGGTACAAATATTAAGTATAAGTACATTATTATAAATAAAATTTCAAAAGTCCCCATCGGTACCACTGAAGTTACAAATTTTATTCAAGATCAAAGGATTAAAATATCCGTTTGTCGCAAATAATATCCCCTCAACGGTTACTGTTATCAAAAAAATTTTTTGAATAGAAAAGGTTTTTATAATCTTTTTTCCAAACATTATCATTACAATTTTTTCCGAATTTCGAACTTTTTTCGTCTATTTTGACTGGGTTATCCTTATAAATACTTGCAACGTACATTAATGTATATAAAGATGTGCGACAAGAAAAAAATAAAAATCGCAAAATAAAATTGTAATCAGTTTGCATTGTATTTTTGTATGCATAAAATATAAACAAAATATTATGCAAAAGTACTACATCTACACTATATTTTACCTGTTATCATATGTAGACATCGCATATGTATGGATGTGCCAGCACTTTGACTGCTATATACATTTATATGTTTTTCTTTCTGTGTATTGCATTTCATGAATCCATAATATATTGTAATGTTTATAAAATTTTAAAACATTTATGCAAATATGGATGTAATTTTCATTGTTTATTGTAATTTTTAATCATCCGTGTGTAACTCTAGAATTTTAAATTTACATACTACACATATGCATATCACGTACAGGTAATCCACTTTAGAACATGTAAATAGAGGTGGATATTTTTAGAAAATGCCGTGTTATGTGCATATCATATGATTGGAAAAATAGGCTCCCAATGTTTATCAAAAACAAAATTCCTCATTATTTTTAAAATTTCGTAAGTATCTTTCTGATTATGTTAACCTTGTTAAGAAAACACTTTACCGGTTTACATAAATTTAGTTTCGGTTTATAAGCCATGTTTTACGAAGGTTTTCACTAATTTTGGACTACATCAAAGTAAAACTGCATTGCAAGTAATGTTCTGTAGTAGGTTAGAACCTGTACGATACGTTATTCGAAACTTATAGATGTACATAGATTCTATACATTTTCATATCACATAGTTAAAACTAAAATATGTACACCTTACACACATTCTAATACCCAATTTAGTATGAAAATTTAAAGTTATTGTATAATTTTTTTTTTCGACATTTATACATACACGTCCACGTATATTTTCGCGTATTCGACGTGCAGAATTAATAAATACATACGTATGTACATGTGTATATATTTTAGTGTTTTATGGTGTTTATGCGTTACGTTATGAGTACATGAAATATTTAAAGAATTTTATTTACCTACATATTTGATAGCTACTATACGTAGGAGTATAAAATTCATGAAATTTACATTTGATGTAGTTACAATAATACATTATGTATGTATATAGGTATATAGTATGGCACACTTTCATTTACAAAACACGTTTACATGTAGTTATAGATATTAAAATTTTACAAAATAATAATAATAAAAGTTTTTTTCCTTTTTTTACCTAATTATATGCATATAAGTGTGTATGTCTGAATTGTAACATTTTGAAAAAAAAAAAAATTTTTTTTATAAACTATACTCCACACATACAGAACGTATAGAGAACGTTATGTGTTTGCTGTTAAATACACATATGAAAAGTTTTAAGTAACATTCAATTATCATGTTGTATTACATATCGATTTACGTATGTATTATATATACCTGCCTACATTGTATATTTAAATCCTTAATACACACTTTATATGCACGCACAATAACTAATATATATTATATGTAATGTGTATAACGTACATTTTTAATCGTTATATAAAAAGTCATTAGTGATTTTGAAATTTTGTTATAAAATAATTATTATTTTATTCACATACTATATACATACATTAAATTAAAATTATGTGAATTTATTATTAAATATGTGTGTAATAGGTTAACAGAACAGGGATAACTTTATTTGTTAATAGAAATGAAATTATGTACAAATAAATACAATTAATCCCCCATTCAATCTGCTGCAAAGCACAAATATCGCACTTTACATTATAATGTACTTGGGCTCTTTTCGATCCTCGTCTTTTGATTATTTCCGCTTAACGCTATTTATGAGTTTCCAGACCTATCATGATCTTAGATCCTTTAAATCCTTTTTTAAGCCCGTTTTTAAAATTCATTCCAGTCTCAATTACAGATCATAGTGTTAATAATGGTCATAATGCGATAGAAAAATTTTTTTCCGAATTACCGCGTATTCAATTTTACATCTATAAAATAATTACTTATCTCTGGTACAAGTAATTTATAGTACTTACATACATATTAGGATTTTTTTTGTTAATCATTACCGTTATCATCATATTATTATCATAATCATCATTATACGGTAATTTAAAACAAAAACCCAAAAATTTGGTACTATATACGCATGCTATATACCTAAATATGCTAAAATGTATGTATCTACAGAATAACATAATAATAAAGTTAATTTGAAACTAGATACATCCAGTCAGATAAATGTATCGCTTATACAATTATTATATACATGTACGTATGCACATATACGTAGATACATGGAAAATTTAGTTATAATAATCATAATCATAATAGCAATTGGCATAATTTAGCACAGTAATCAGTTTCTTTAAATTAAATTATAAACTGAAAATTCAAATGTATATGAAGCGTCTACATGATATCCTGCGTTGTATATCTACAGTATATCAGGTAATTGTAAATCATTTAAAATTATTAGTAAATTTAGTATATGTACATGTATTTTAAACCGAAAATATCAATTTAACATGTTTCAATTTTTATTATTTACTATATTATAGCACTTTATATGTATGCAAAAAAATTTTTACTTCATATTATGTACACACAAAAGGATAGATACATAGGTCTTGGTTTCATTACCAGAGAACCACTATAAAATCTATAAACTAACAGAAAATGATTAACAAATGATTAAATTTAAATTATGTAAACTTCATACAAATTTACATATCTGCATACACACAGCTACAGATACGAGTACATCATCATATCATCAAAAATTACACTAAACCAATAGCCCAGTCAAAATAGAGACATTCAAGTTCGGGAAAATTGACGCAGAGCTGAAAATTGGTAAAGACGTTAAATACACTGTTATACATAATTACGGTATCAAAAGTCTCCACATAAACCGCAAATAAAAATTTTATTCAAGGTCAAAGGATCAAGAAATCAATTTTTCGCAAGTTTTAAATTTTTTCTCATCTATTGTATTTTGACTGGGCTACGATGTATTCAAACGTTAATTGTATATAGATGACGACGTGTATAATACACAACGAACATCAATAAAATGACTAAATAAAAGTGCAAATAATGCAAAATTTATTAAAATTAGTAAAATTATTATATAATGATTACATCCTATGTAACCTAACCGATTTTGTACGTACATTAAAAAAATGATTATAATTTAACAAAGTACACTGTTTGTAAATTTATTAACATATAGAGAGGTTTTTAGTTAAACTCTATAACAGAATTATAATCATTTGATTATATTTTTAATGCATTATGTATAAACTATAAACCTAATCAAATTGTATAACGCACGTTAATTTTGATACAGATAAACTGTTGTATTATAAATCAGGTAAGCTACATTCATACAAATATGGGTGTATAAAAACTGATATTCTAATATCGTAAATACTCGTACATACATATAAACGTTAATAAACATAAAATATTGTTTGCATTGAATTTTAATCTTATTTAATGGCTATTTCATTCACTTTATTTAATGTACTAATAATAGTAAAAAAAAAAAAAAATTCTGTAACTGCATATGATTGTCGTATGCATTTAATAATAAATAAAACACCAGATACAGCAATATAAACACTTTACAGTACATAAAATATCTAAATAACAGGTATGTTCGGGTGTGTACGCATTTTTACGTACACAAAATTTTAAATAAAATGTTTAAATTTAAATTTATGATGCGTGTACTTGTGTGTTTATATACACATTACACATGTTGTAGAATTTTTTAATACCGCATGGTACCGCATTAAACTCGAATATATTTTAATACAGAAACGTCAATTATGTGAGTTGGACGTGTAGGTGCCGTCCACAAACCATAAATTGCCAATTGTTTTGAAAAATTTGTGTATTTCATCTCTTATTTCGCTTCATTACAATTACACAAATAGTAAAATGTTTCACTAGAATTTTCAGGTTATGATTATGGAACATTTGATATTATTTTGAAAGTATTAAACTCATTATTAAATATAATAGCTCTACAGCTCACATAAAGCTTTACGTTCAGGCCTCCAAATTATGTAATCTAATATACAGCTGTAAAATTTCAAAGTTACTTGTTCCGCATTGTAGTTCCTTATTTTGCCGCTTTAATCTTTGGTCATTGTTGGCTTATTTGTCGTATCCAAAAGCTTAACTTGATGTTCCCAAACAAAAAAATTATTGGACATATAATTTATTAGCCTCTAGAATATCATTAATAATCTGTAACATCTCTTTGAATACGACTAATAGTGTAAATACGATACACCAGCAGTATCATCCATGTATGTATGTATATATGTATCTACACATAAATAACATATTTGCAAAATGTAATGTTCATTTTATATACAAAATTCATTTTTAAGTTTAGAAAATTTTCTGACATGTTCTAATTAAAAATGAAAATAATATTAATATGGTTACATATCAAATGAAACTAATGTACACACAATAAAATGAATACGTACAAGTATACATATTTTTGTGTTTAATATGTAAACTTACACCCATACCGTGTACCCATGTGTTTACATATTTGTGTATGTACCATACAGACAGGATACATACATATGTACATAAATATTATATAGATGATTAATTATTTCATCAAATGAAAATTGAAATGTGGATTTTCTATTTTTTGTAAAATGAAATATTTTATTTATTTAACATTAACGTATACACAACATACATT
The DNA here is from genome assembly GCA_963971155.1 of Anthrax anthrax. Classification (NCBI taxonomy): domain Eukaryota; kingdom Metazoa; phylum Arthropoda; class Insecta; order Diptera; family Bombyliidae; genus Anthrax; species Anthrax anthrax. The sequence goes on from OZ020119.1 coordinate 30,637,647, forward strand.
CAGGAATGTGTATACGAAAAAATAAAAAAAAAACAGAAAAATTTTATAAAACATATTTAAAGAAAAAATTGCACAAATTCAATTTTTCTGTGGTTTTTCTATACATACACATGTGAAGGTGTGTAGAATAATTTTCATTTCAAAGTATGAGTTAAATGTTTTTTCCATTCATGCAAGGATCACAAGTATAACTTTAAAGCAAATTTTTACAATTTTTAAATTCTTCCCTTGACCCACCGATAATTTAGCCTTTCGGGTATCATAATTCGGCTCACATATCTGGTTGTAAAAAACTGTTAGCATTCTTGATTGTATTATTTTTGATCTTTTCATTGTGGTCTTGATTTAGCTTCTACTCTACTTTTGGACGGGATATCGGGATATCTGAATTAAGATGATGCTGATCGTCACTCTTAACAGTCACCTGATCTAGTTTGGTATGTACAAATATTGAAATTAGGGATTATTTAGAAAAATCATACAATCCATTATTGCACATCTTAAACGTTACACGTTTATATCCGTTTCTTAAGAAATCTAAGTTATCCGGAATGATCAGCATGGAACTTGGTAAAATAAACAATTTTAAATACACGGTTAAAAAGGTACAAATTTATTTTACATATATCTGAATGAAAATGTCGCGAAAATATTAAAAACCATACATACATACTTGAACACACAACGTGCTGTACAAACGAAGATAAAGAGAAGGTATCTGAAATATGAAAACGTGTACATCTATACGTATATGTACATACATACGTTAATGTGAAATTATAAAACGAACATTCATATAAACAGGTACGTACGTATATCTAGCATATATGCATCATAGACATATTTAAATCCTTGTCAACACTTATTTTCTCATCTTCCTTATTTATGTCATGTTAATGTCATATTTTGTGTGTTAGAATGAACAACGTTTACGTTGATGTCTAGATAAAAATAAAAAATCAAAAATAATGAAAAAATAACAAAATAACAAATTCTTTTTAAAATGTTCACGCTATTCCTGATTTTTCGTTTTTTTGTTTTTTCATTTTTTTATTTTATATCAAATCCTATCAAGGACAGAAGGTATGGAGTGAATAGTAGCAACGTTTATTTTTGCATGTACAAAAATTACATACATACATATATACAAAAAGGGCATCTATGATTTCTAGTAAATGCACTTTTCCTTTTATACCCTCATTCTCTTATCCTTCTTCCTCCTTTTTTCCTAATTCACTTATCCTTAAATTCAAATTACCAAAGATAAAACCGATTTTTCTATTAACGTTTTAACGGTAAACATGTAACGGAAATATTTAATTTTTCTTTATGAATTCTAATAGGTGCTACCATCTTCTGTAAATCAAATTTCGAAAATTTCTGTAGCTCCAATTATTTCTACCAGAATACATCCCTTTAAGAAATTTTATTGCAAAGGTTTATTATATTTTTAAGAATTAGATGTCGCAATGAAAAAGCACAGATCATAAAAAAAAAAATTCCCATTATACGAATTTGCACGAAATCTTGAAAATTGCTGTTGATAAAACAGATTTTTGCGATTTTTGTATATGTATGTGCTTATATTCATTTTCTTTTAAAATTCCTTCTTTTCCGAATTTATAGCACAAATATATCATGCAGTATCCACAATCCATTTCAATTAAAATTTTCAAATACACACAATGTGAAAAATTTTACCTACTTCTTTACCTTTATTCTTGTAATCCTTTAATGTCCTTGTAACAGATTGAACAAAGTCGAAAAATTTGTTCACAGGAAACAGCATTAATAGAAAATAAGCTTTTTTTATATTTTTTCCACAGACCTAATTATGTCATTGATTGGCATGCCATGAAGTCTCACTCTTCAGTTAGTACGAGGTGGTACAAGTATTGGTAAGTAATAAGACATAATGCTTTGGGTTTTGGTATCATGAAAAACCCAACCTTATCGTTTCTATCCTTGTCGTTTCTTACTGTACAGTGATAGTACTGTTAAATCTTATGGGAGATAGGATACAATCAACTTTTACGAAACGCAGAAAACTAGAGTGGAGATCTAGCGTTAGTCTTAGCTGAATGGTCTTAGGATGATGCAATCCATTCGCAGAGCAACTCAAAATATTAGAGAAACTGATTAAAACTGACGCAATAAAAATCTAAGATTTCTTTTTATTTATTTTTTTTTAATATAAAAATGTATTAAATATGCACATATATACATACATACATACATATATGCTTACAACAGTATTACATTTTAATTTTTCAAATAATAAAAGAATCACAAATAATATTGTCCTTAACATTTACAAGTAGAAAAAAGAGATTGTTGAGTATAAAAGCAAAAAATAATAAATCTATTTTCAGTTAAAAAATTAAAAATTTAAAAAAACAAAAAAAAAAAAAAAACTGAAGAAAAAAATTTAAAAAACTAATTGTCTATCCCAAGATGAATTCTCTTGAAACATTAGAGGCTGCCGACTGTTAACATCATTTTGATCATCATCAAATGATACCCATGTATTTTGTAAATAATTACGACGATTTTTCTGACATAAATCTGTTACTTTATCAACATTAATTATTTTCTCATCTGTATCATCATTACTACCACATTGATCATTATCTTGTGATAAATCAATTAATAGATCATTTGCTGTTGATTCTGTTAATTGTTCTTCATTATCCTGTGACGGTAATTTTACATCATTATTATCAAATGATGATGATGCTGATGATCCTAATGATGATAATAATTTTTTATTATGATTTGTTGATTCAATAAACATTTTTTGTTCAATTGAATTACGCCAATTCTGATATGCATTTTCAAAGCATTTAGCTACCGTTAATGTAACATCATGGGCAATACGTCGTTTTGGACATAAAAATACATAACATGATAATTTATCTTCATTATCATTATTACTAATGGATGATGATGTTGTTGTTGTCGTTGTTGTTGTATCACTATCAGAACTAATAAATGCAAATACATGATCATGTGCAGCATCAGCTGAACAATATGATATTTTATAAATTGATACACGTAATAAAATTTCATCCGTTTGTAAATCTCTCATTTCAATACCCTTTGGACATACAATCAATTTTACACGCTGAGATTTTTTATTATTATTATTATTATTATTGTTACAATTATTTGCAGTATTACGTAAAAATTTTGAAGTTGTTATTACAGATTTGATTGCCTCAGCTGTTGCTAATTTTGAACGTTCACTATCAATTGATGTTTTACCTAAATATTTTAATGTAAACGTTTTTACACATTCATCATCATCACTATCATCATTGCCATGATGATGTTCATTCAAATCAGATAAATCTCTTGTACTGGCTGCTAATGCCCATTCTTCAGTTAATTCTGTTGGAAAATAAAAAAAAAAAATAAATAAAATAAAAACTTCATTAAGATTGTTGAAAAGGTAAAAACTAAAGATCGAACAAGTAAAACAAATTAATTTTTTTTTCCAAGTGGGGGTATCACAATTATAACTATAAGTGCTGGGAAAAAACACTTGAAGTCATGTTACCCAAATTATCACTTGTAATTGTAAATCATTTTTACAGATTTAAAACAAAAAGGAAATAAAATGCATAGGTTAACAGCTAACATTTAAATTTATTCTCTTGAATATCACCTGATTTTCATTTTAATTTATTAATTTGATTTCTTATTATCGAAAAAATAAAACAACAGAAAATTGATATATTGTAGACACATGCAATCGCATTTACGTGTGCATATTTATTAACCTGAAACTGATAAAAAAGGAAAAAAAATATTTTCCTTTTGTTTTTGTTTATTTTAAAATTTTAAATAAATCATGTGATAACAATAAAAGATTACACGTTAACAATTCTAAAAATATGAACAGAATGCAGAGATAAACTTTAGTTAGGGCCATCAATCTGGTATTAATTTTTATTTTATTTTTTTAAATTATTTTATTGTATCAGATCATACAACTTGCGCCATAAAAATGTTCCAATCTAAATAAAAATTTCCACCCAAAAATAGAAAAAGTTACTGAACAACCTAAAACCTAAACACTATTACAAATTAATATTTTTATTAACTTCGACTTCAATTCCAAATATTTATGATAAATATGTCGGACAAGTTTTCCATCGATTAATTGTAATTTTTTTTTTAGTTACTTTCAATTTATTTGGGAACTTTGCTGTAACTCCGGGTTAAAATATTTTTAAATTATCTGACATCAAAATTACATCATTTTTAAACTATTCAATTTTTTATGAAGTAATTTTCTTAATTAAAATAATTTCCAGCTATAATCAATGCAGATGTCACAAAAAGGAGAAATTTTTCAATCAAAAATTACAAAATCACTTATCCATAAAAGGACTCGACAAAAGACACCGTTTGAATTCATAAGAGATCTCTAAGATAACATTGTTGGAAATACAGCCAATAGAACATTTTTATGGTACAGAGTGTAAAAATTATTCAATACGTGATTCATGATAATTTTTTTTTTCTTTTTTGAATTTTTATAAAAAATATGAAAAACAAAAATGATAAAACTTACTTTTATGCCTTGACTGGAATTTCCATCTACGAAATATTGACATTTTATTAAAAATTCTTTGTGATGAATTCATTCTACTTTTTTTTTCTGCACACTTTGTTATTAAGTTCAAAGGATATGGTAAAAATTCGTTAAAATTTAAACAAATTCAAAAATCTTCTTCAAACAAAAAAAAACAAAACAATTGTATCTATTTTGTATTATATTTTCATGTAATTTATTTTTAATTTTAATTAATTTTTTTTTTCTTTATTTTGAAAACAATCACTTGGCAATCCGTTAACATTCAACAAAATAAAAATAAAAAAATGTGAAAAATTTTTATGTTATCTCGTTGTTTAAACGTTGATTTTAAAACAAAATTTATTTCGTATTTTATTAAACGTCTGTACACTTCAACGTTTCACAAACTTTTAATTTAAATTCTATACGAATGATAACTTTTTAAAATAATGATTTTTCTTTTTCATTTATTTTTTGTTCATTATTGCATATACAAGTAATGCCTGTGCCTGTATAAGTTTTGTCTTATATATACAAAGTATGAGTTTGTATTGCGCTTGCTCAAACAGCTTTTTTTGATTTTTACTCATTTAAGAAAAAAAAAAAAAGGAAAATTTTCTTCTTTACGTATGTACAAGTGATCATATGTGATATTGGCAAGTGATCTAAAATTTATTAAATAAAATGATAATGATGTACGTATCTTTTTATACAAGCGCAGGGTGTATATTGGATGTGCAAGCATTGAAATTTTATTATGGGTTTTTCATAGAAAGATGAAAATTTCAAAAATTCATTGATAACAATTTTTAATATTTGCTATATTTGTACGTAAGGTTTTTTTTTTTTTTTGGGTAATGCGTAATAATTTCTGCTACATAACGAATTCCTATGATTTTTAAAAGATTTTTCAATATTTCAAAATATTTGAAAGACAATGCGGTATATAGAGATTAGAGACACATAATGAAATGACTAAATCATGAATAGAAATGGTTGCTATAGAACAATTATGGAACTAACTGAAGAGCTGTCCCTAAAATTTTATACACTCTGTACATACGCACATGTTGTGTACATACATACATGCGATATGTATACGAATTCAGAGTGAAATCATGAAGAAAATCAAGTTTTCTTGATATTTTCTTCCTTACTACCTGTATTTCAAATTTTTCTTTTTCATTTAAAAATATTATAAATTTTTATTTTTTAATTTCTCTTCACTATGTTCTTATTTTTTGTACTCACATAATATTGAAATTTATTTTCTATGTTCAATATTTTCATATCACGTTCATTATGAATGTTTTCTGTAGTTTAAATTAGTAACGGCAATAATCCAAAAAAAAAATTTTTTTTCTCGTAAGGATAAAAATTACAAAAAAAAAAAGAAAATCTCATCATAAAACAACGAAAACAAAAAAATTATGATACTAAAAATGAAAGCCATTTCTTTTTATAAATTGTGGAAACTTTTATTTTTGAATTTTTACTATATTTAAAAATTTTTTTGAACTTTGTATTGAAAAATTTTCTTTAACGGCAAAGAAAAAAAAAAAAACAAAAAAATAGAAACGAAAGTATTTAACTATAAATCATTAAAATAAAATACAAGTAACTCACGTTTAAACCCGGTTTCCATGTAATAGAATTTACAGATCATGAGATATGTATTATTGGTTAATTCGATTTACCCCATATAATGGAAAAACCGTTAAAAAAGTTTCACCTAGAGTGATTTATTTCCATTTTTTTGGTGATACGAAGATTGTCTGTATTTTTAATTAATTTTTTTTCATGATTATAAATTGAACAAAAACAAAAATGAAAATTTCTTAGAACAATGAGATAAATTTTACACACTATTTAATATTTAATAAATTTTTGATTTCTGTTTTATAAAGAACAACAACAAAAAAATTTATTTTTTGGCATTAATTCAAAATTAACAGAATTGTATAAATATTCAAAAAATATGCAAAAATGTTTTGTGATTTTTTTTTTTGTTTTGGAATATTACCGGGTCCATTAAGACAAAGTCCAATAATCCAAACAAAAAAAAAAAAAAAATTATTCTGTTAATAATTTACAAGATTTTCAAAAAAAGATTTTTTTTTTTTTTTTCAAAACAAGTTACACAGATTTATCTAGATAAAACAGAATATACATATGAAAACATGCAAATGATGAGTGAAAAACGGTAAATTATGTTTACATATTCACATGTTCATTTTAGAAGAAAACAAAAAGAAAAAGTATAGATGAATAAAATAGAATAACAAATAACCGATGTATAATGCGAGTATTTTTCTTTTTTGTCTTTCTATAGATTTTTGGAGGTGGATCAAAGTGATCCACTAGCGTTGGTTCAAACTTTACTGGTTTGTTTTTCCTTCCTCAAGTCTTCAATCCCTTCTGAAGGTCCTCACATCAGTTTTCTCATCATATTTATATAGTGAAATTGTGAACTTAAAACTCATGTGATCCGAATTAAACTAGAATTTGCCACATATTGTTAGATCGTAATATACAAAGGTTACCTGTAATATTCAAACTATCTACTTAGATTTGGTACAGTTTAATCTAGTTTTATATAGTTTTAAAATTATTATCAATTAAGAGAAAATCATTGCGTTTGATCATTACACAATTGATACAATCAAATTGTACAGGGCATTTCACAAGAATGCACGAACGGATGCCATGCCTATGGCATAATCGATAATTAAGGCAGTCGAGCTACTAATTGTTCAAATTTAATGTACAATAATAATTGTGTATATTGAGCTATTACAAAAAGTGTAATTTAAATAAGAACCGATTTTTAAAAAATTTTCATTTTTTTTCATTTTCTTATCAATGAAAGTCAGTTTTTTTAAAAAAAAAAAATTTTTCATTGATCAATTTTTCAATTATGATAATTTTGAAATTTAGACGTTAATCGTTGCATGTGTTTTTTTTTTTTAAAATTTTATGTTAATAAATATGTTACGACACAATTACGAGTATGTGTCGTACATTACATATAAGTAAACTGTGCGCTATTTCATGTTATCAATGTTATCATCAATATTTGTATGCACAAAAAAAGATTATAAACATTCTGCGTGTTAGTCTCTATTATAAATATTTCAAATTTTAATAAACAGTTTGGGGGAGCTTATCATTGAATATTTGGATTTGTTGAATTATTCTAAAATTATTACAGTATAAAAATGCATTACATATAAACCTAAAGCCACAATTATATACGTATCAGATAATTTTTTTTAGTATTTAACATTTTTTCATAAAAAATAGACAAAACTAATAATAAATTCAAAAATATGTAGATCATTAGATTAACATCTAGATCAAAATTAGCAGTAATCAATTAATTCATTCTACGCGTGTCGTAACCGTAACCAATCGTGTTATTACGTAAATTTTTAATAATTAAAAAAAAATACAATATACCCATTACCCCGTGTAATATTGGAGCATTGATGTTCGTATGTTACTTGCATATGTTTTTATGATCGTGCCCCAGTATTTCAATTAGAATAATTTTTAATGTAACGTTGAATTAAAGGCATTAAGAAGGACATCTTGTCCATTATATTTTGTTCTTTTTTTAAAATCAATTTGATAAGTTTGTCAAGTATTCCCTTGATTAATAATTGGCTTGCGAACAAGTACAGATGAAGGTCATCATTCTTAGATAACATGATTTTGATTTTAACACAAATTCTTGATCAACGTGGATATTCAATTATGAAATAATTTCTGCCCAATACTGGGTGTACATACTTAGAAAGTTACCCAATACTCAGGGTACTCAATTCACTCGAATCCGATAGAACTGGGTATTGAGCAAAATTTTTCAAAAGAAATTTTTGAATTTTTTTTTTTATTGTAGTTCTACTTATTTTTTCTTGTTCCAGAGGATAAGAAATAAAATGCAGCTTGCAAGGGACAGATATATTAATGGAGGCATGTCAAGAGGGCATGGTTCAAAATTACATTGCCGTAGAAGAACACAACTAATTTAGGTGTTCTAATGGAATTTATTTAACGGAAATTTTTTTATAGAACGTAATCTTCGCATAATACGAGAGTTACCTGTACATAAATTATAGCCTAGTTCTAGTTAATTGTCTGTCTTTTTGTACATGTTTTTTAGTTTTCACTTGCAGAATTTTCAAATTCCTATAATTCAAATAAGCTCATGTACAATAACAAAAAATGCACTTTATACTATCTGAAGTACTATAATATGTAATCAACTGAATTCTCATAAAGGAAAAACCGAAAAAAAAAAATGAATTTTGCATTAATACATAATTACAGATTACAATATTGATTAGTAGGTAATTTTTTTTTTTTTTAGTTTCTTAAAACCGTTTTATTGTACACTTACGCTATCATGTCTTATAAATAATGAATTAAAATACATCGATATTTTTTTTTCTTTTTTTAAAAAATAATAATTGCCGGTCTACCATAAAACTTTGCTTTGAGCATCAATTTTCCAACACTATACACACATACATATGTATATTCAAAATAATGATAATAATAATAATACCTAGTTGCCTTTACCAGTAGCCTAATACTACGCTATACACTATTAGCTTGAAACACCAAATACATGCAATTAAAATCAACCAGGGAAACAATTTCTTTTTTCTTAACCAAATTTGCTATTTAAGCTTTAGTAGTACAAGACTTTTAACTATATTTTTTTTAAATTATACTTATATACAGTCTGTGCCATAAAAATGTTACATCAGTTAAGCAAAATTTTTAATGTCATCATCTTGAAGAATTTCTAGAAAAAGGAGTGATACAAAGAAATAAGCCAAGATTATCTGCAAAAATTATACGAAATGTGCCCGATTTGTTTGAAGATTTGTATAGGTACGTATTAGATTAGTGTTAGAGTTTAGGGCCTAAACTGTTTCAACTACGAAAATTCTTAAAAGATTAGAGAATGAAGCATAGATAATAACATAGAGTTTTGTTAGAACTGAGAATTAAGAATTAAAAACCCCAAATAAAGAGTAGGACAATTTCATGCAAATTACATAGAGAGGAGGAAAATGGATAAATTCGTAAAAGATCCAAGTAAAGTGTTATTTTACTATAGTGAAATATTTTTATAGAACAGAATGTATCAATGTAACTCATATGTGTGCAATAATGTTTTTATTATATGATGGAGTCGTAGAAGAGATGCAGATATACAATATACCATAATAAATTCCATATTAATACAATGGAAATATCTGTCTTTACATTTTGGCTGATGAAATAAACCTGTTAAACAAGATCAGCATTTTTATATATAAAAAAAAAAAAAAAAAATTAAGGTAAAATCTTTCGTTGCAAAGGAAAAAAGCTATACTCTACATAATAATTGAAAACGATTAAAAAAATGTAGAGAGGAAAAGACAACAAATTTTCCTTTTTTGTATTGTTTTTTTTTTTTTTTGTTGTACTTCTGAAAAAAAAATAAGAAAGAAAATAGTAATAATGAACGATTAAGTGATTGATTATATACAGTTTTTGTTCTATTGACCTGATATTATTACAAATTATGATGGAATATATGTACATATGTTGGGGTACATATAAGTGTTGCTGGCTACCAACATTGCTACACTGCTGTTGTGATTGTACTAATATGATATTGAATGGATATATAGTAGTTGAATGATGTAATTATACGAACTTGATTACATTTTTATTGAAAATTGCAAAAATGAAGGTGAAAGCATATCAAGATATATCTCGTTTATTCTCTACAGTAATTAACAAATATTTATATGCATGTGTTTATTATGTTGCAAATCAACAAAATACAACAAACAAAAATGTTTTAAATTAGATTTTTGACTAGAATTATAAAAATCGTTCATTATTCAAATTACAAAATTATTATCTAAGATAAAAAGAAAATCTTCATATCACCGAAAAATACATACATATAACATCATGTATGTTACACACAGAATTCATTGTTTGTAATAATAACGAATACAACAGTTAATCATATTTTTTCTTAAATAATGTCATACATCAAGTAGGCAATTTAAGTTCTATTACATCGTACTTATTACCTTCAAATTATATGTACAGGTGGATACCCCCTTAATTCGGTTACGATGTAAAATAATTTTAAAAATTATGATTTTTCTGTTAATTTCGGTATTTTTATGATGCAGTTTTCATACAATTTTTCATCTCTACACAACATAGATCTTGTCTGCCTCCAAAAGAATTTTTCAATATTTTTTACTTCTTATGGCCGGTATTTAAAATTTTAAGATATTTTTTTTGCACGCGCTTTTTACAAAAAAAAAAACTGTGAGACTGCGAAATTTATTTATAATTCGTTTACAAATCATGTGTGTACTTATAAAACATTCAAAATATTGCATCATTTATGTTGCTCTCCTGTGATTGTTATTGTTTTCGTTTACAAAATACAGAAAATTGGCAATTAAAAAATGAGAGTAAAAAATTAATTTATTTTAATTGAATGAAAAAGTATGAAAAGAAGCCCCCATTTAAAATACACTAGACTATGCTTTAAAAATTAGATATAAAAATATTTGTATTCAATACAGTTTAAAATTTAAATAGATTAAAATATCACTAAAATATATAACGTGTGTCTGTCTGACGCTAGGCATGGGAAGATTAGATTGTGAAGAATAGGTTGAGCCAGACGATATGATACCGAGAAAGAAAGTGATGACTTCGAAAATGGAAATTCTTATTTAACGTAACCTTCGCTTAGTACAAAATGTAACTATGAGTAAAAAGAAAAAAAAAATTGATTTATAATTTTATTAGCATGTATAAATTATTTATTTTATTTTATTTAATTATTATGTTCATCAATATATATATATATATCAATATTATTTACTGTAAATACAATATGTCTTTAACATAATTTATTTATTTTTTATTTTTATTATTTACGTTTTCTCATCGCTTTTTTTCTCATTTTTATTTACTATTACACGCTATTACGCTTAAGTTTTTCTTCTATTTTTTTTTATATTCTCTTATTTTCTTTTATTGTTTTAAGCATTTTTTAATAATTTGAATAAAAAAAAAAACTTTTTTATCTTATTGTGATAAATTGTATAAATGCCTATACGTTCATTATTAATAGAATTTTAATTTTATATATTCCTATATTTTTTTTATTTATTATTTTTTTTTTTTTACCTTTTATTATTGGCTCTTTATTTTTTTCGTTTATATTTTTTTTCAAATATTTCTTTTAATAACTTTCAAATAATAAAGGAAGAAGCAATAACTTTAAGAATATAATATATATATTAATAATACATATATGTATATATAATATATATATTTATACATTTATATAATCAATCAGATTCCCTCAAACAACCAGGTATCATGAGTTGCAACATTAGAAACGACTACGATTCAGAATATCGATCCCAGGTCCCAGAGACTAATAATTGTTGCCATCGTCAATTTTATATGTAAATCAAGAATTTCATATAACATAGAATCAATCAACCGTATTATTCGAGGAATATCTGTATGCGTGTTTATTCTTTTTATATATATTTATATTTTGATATTTCTTAAAATTTTCATTTAAAAAAAAATGTTTGTATATTTTTCTTTGCTTTGTCACATGTTTGATTTTGATTATTTTAGTTTTCATTTTTAACGAATATTTATTTTTTTTTTTTTATTTTGCTTAAATTAGTTAATATGTGCCATAAACTATTTAATTTTTGATTTTCGATTGTTTCAAAATTTTTTAAATTTTATTTATTTATTCTTTCTGTTTTTTTTTTTTTTTGTTTTTTTGTTTTTTATCTAAAGAACTTTTAGATTACATGAAACGATGAATTGGACAAAAATATATAATAAAGTAATACCATTGATAATGGAAAATTATTATTCAAATTGCACTGTATTCTGTATGTTATCAGCCTTACTCAAAAGAACAAAATTATTTATCCCTTAAATATTATTTCTATAGAAGAGAATCTCTTCAATTTTTCGATCTGAAATACTATATCTTTCCGTTACAAACGGTTAAATATTGAATTTTGAATGTATGAGTAAGGGCTCTTTATCTATTTTAGTTTTAAAAGTTATTATTAATTCTCGTATGTACATATAGTTAATTAAATATAACTGGGATGATTCCTAACGCAAAAAAAAATACATAAATTTAAAAAATAAAAATATGTAGTAATAAAATAAAAAACGTATTTAACAGTAAATTAAAGACATATACAATAAATATAATAATGAAAATAAAAAAATATTTCATTGTTAATTTTATATTTCCATTTTTTATCCGTTAATATAATTAAATACTATATTGTTTTTTTTTTCTTTTCATTTTTTTATAATCTCAATAATTCTATTTACATTTTTTGTATATGGTAGATTTTATTTTATGCATTAAATAAAATAATAAAGATTGGACAATTCGAATAAATAAAATGAAATATTCTGGTAAATAATAAAATATTGATATTCACTACGTACAAATGTTTAAAATCTGATACAAATATAGTGCTTTGTTTACAACAAAAAAAATTTCTTTTTTCGTATTCAATTTGTCCAATATTTAGTATTTTATTAATTAGTGATGATACTTAAAAGCACATTATGCATATATTTTTAGTATCATATGTTTTATTGTTATTTTTATTATTTTTGTTATTTTTATTAGAAGAATATTATTAATAATAAGAGTTTTAATAATGTGTTTATGAAATTTATAATTTCGTTTTTTTTTTTTCTTTTTAAATATAAATGTATATTATTTCAAGTTATAATTTAATATGCTTTTTATAATCATTTATTAATTTTCATTTTATTTATAAAGTATTAATCACGAATAATATCTTTGTATTTATTTTATTTTTGTTTTTTATTTTTATTTATTACATTCCTATTCCATTTATATATTTTATAATTTTATATAAAAAAAAAAAAAAACAAAAAGCTTATAAAAAAATAAACAAAAAAATAAAAATATAAAAGAAAAGTATGTGTAATATATTAAAATAGTAAATACAAAATTTTAATAGTAAATTAAATAATGTACAAAAAATTTTATTTATTTATTTTTTTTTCCTTTTTATGTTTATATTTCTATATATATAATTTGTTGAATACTAAATTATTCATTTTATAATTTTCTTACAATTATTTTATTTATTTAACATTATACAAAAAAAGAGAATTTCTATCTATTTATTATCGTTATATTATTTTTAAACATTTTTTTTTTTTTTTTATAAATTGATTCATGTTAGTTTCATTAGATTTTCGATTAATTTTTTTTTTCTTTAACTTTTTTAAATTGTGTACCAAAAATAACATTGTTTTATTCAATAATGATCATAAAATATCGGATTGAGGACTTTTTTTTTCAAACAACATCTTAACAACAATGTTTACGAGAAAAATTTATTTCCAATAAAATAGCTAGAAAGCGATGCAACCTCTCTGGGGAACATAATTTTAAATTAAATACTTCAAATTGTACTATTTAATCCAAAAATAGGAATGTTTATTTTTACTGTCTTGAAATTCTTAATATCCTTAACACTTCTTAAGGATATAAAAAATTCGAAGAAAAAAATCTGAATTTTATTCTGGACAAATTAAACATTTTAAAAGATTTTTGAGAAACGAAATAAAATTATTTCCTCAATCCAATAATTTTTTTTCTTCATATCTGTATTATGTATTTTGTTATAACCGAAACGCATTCAATGTTTTTTTTTTTAACATTTTATTATTTTATTATGTTTCATTGCGTACATAAATTTCCATATTTTATCATTGATTATCATAATAAAACTTGAGCACTAATATATTTATTTTTATTCTGTTTATTTATTTATTTTATTTTTTTTTGCTGTTTTGTTATTAGAAAAATTATACCATAAAATAGATTGGATCTTGCCAATAAACGATCGCTGATTCTGATTCCATGAATTTCAAAAAAAGACAGCCACTTAGCAGTTTGCAAAAAATTCGAAACTATTTTATAGATTTGGCATTAGCAACAATTTATTGATAAAGATCCACTCCATTAAAATCAAAATTTAATTATTTGTTTTTATCAAAATAATTTTACAGGATCGTGTTTTTTTTTTTTTTTTAATGAAAATTCACTTAGTGAAAATATTTATTTATTTTTTTCTTTATTTTCATCATTTCATATCTCCTCGATGGAAAAAATAAATTCCTTTACGAGTTCATTATAAATGGCAAAATTTCTTCTCTATTTTTTTCTATTCATAATTATACAAAAAAGTAGAAAAATTGATATTATTCACTTATTTTACTATTTTTTTCTTTCGAAATTTTTTTATATTCCTTTCACATTTCATTAATATATCATTTTGAATAAATTTTCAGTGCGAAATATTTGTCTTTTATTTTTATTTATTTATTTTTTTTTTAATTTTACCATTGTTTGAATAATTATTAATACTTAATGTTTACTTATTTCATTTTATTTTATTTCGTTTATTTTAATCAAGCACGTATATAATTCATTTTTTTTTTTCTTTCAAAGAAATTTGTGAGGCAATAAATTATTACAAATTAAAAATTAAGCAAAAAATTCAAAGCTTTACATACAAAGAGAAAGAGAGACAGTAATCAATTTAAAAATTCTATATAAAATTTTTTCTTGTTATCAAGAGAACAAAATATACAGTATTTCACCATTTTTTTTTTTTTTTTTTATTCACTTTTGTAATCGTTTATAGCCTCAATTTAATGTTATGTCTGTCATTTTCTGTACAACGAACAACCTCGATTTTATTTTTTCTTTTTTAATGTTTTACCAATATCCACTAAAGATCAGGCTGATGTTTCATTTGTTTCAATCCAACCATCGCTATCGTCTTCACTTTCTGAATCTTCAGATTCGGATAATTCGATAGCAACACGTCTTGCTAATATTGATGCAACATCATGTAATGCTGTTGCCCTTTCAATTTCTTTTTGTTCACTTTTTTCTACTTTACGCAATGTAATACCTATTTTAAAATATTTAAAATAAAAATAAAAAACAAAAAGAAAATAAATAATTTTTGGAATTTTTGAAATTATTTGTGTTTTAACTGACTTACCATCTCTAATTGCTTTCATAAGATCAGTACGAGAATCATGGAATGGTGGAAGAATTTTTTTCGGTTGCACCGTTATATGACCAGTATTACTCAATAAATGACCATTAGCTGGCTGATTTGATGGTATATCACCGTTTGCTAATGTTTTCGTCAAATTACCAAGTTGGTTGATTACTTGCTGTTGTTGTGATTGTATTTGTGATTGTTGTTGCTGTTCAAGTGGTGGAGGTGGAGGAGGCGGTGGTGGTGGTGCAGTATTTGGTGATGATGATTTTGGTGAAAGCTAAAATGAAAACGAACAGAAAAAGTGAAAAATGGTTTAGAGAATTTTATTTTCTAGAACCTACTGATGGTGGTTTAATGATAATATTTACCTGTTCGGGAATTGGTGGTGGTGGTGGTAAATCACTCATCGCATTTAATTGAGTCATTTGCATATTAATGCTATTTAAATTATTTATTTGGCTACTTAATTGTGCCATAACTAAAGCATTTGCGTCATGTACGCTGCTACTTGGCGCTAATTGTGGAGAGCCGGCTCTCGATGTGCTATGGCTTCGAGCTAACAATTTGGCTGCTATTGTACCACCATTAATTGGTGGTGGTGGTGGTGAACCTATTCCATCTGGTATTGGTGGTGGTGGAGGTAAATTATCACGTCCCGTTGACATGCTACGACCTCGTGTCGGTGTATTCGCATTCGAAGTATTCGGTGTTGCACCACCACTACCACTTGATGGTGGTGCTGGTGGAGGCTGTGAAGGACGGGGTTTAGTTCTTGATGGTGTTCCAGGTGCATAAAGGCTTTCTGATGACATCGGTCCTTGTCCACCAGATTGACCATATAAAGCTTGAGAATTATAAACTGCTTCATCGTATAATTGTTGTGCTGGAGGTTGCTGTTGCATATACTGTTGATGATTTTGTTGTGGTTGTTGTCCTACAGCGTTGTGTTGTAGGCCTTGATAATTCGATGTTGGAGGATAATTATGTGCGCCAGCTGTTTGAGGTGTAATTGGACCATAACCATCTACTGATTCTGGTGGATAGCTTCGACGCAATTCTATCGAATTTGGACGTGGTGGCCGAGTATCATAAACTCCCATACCTTAAAAAATACAATAAAATTTTTAATTTTAATTTTCTAGTGTTGTTATTTTATTTATTTATTCATTATTTTTTTTTTTTTTGTACTTACTGCTATAGCCAGATTCTTCAGTTAATACAGAATTCGGTGTTCTATAAATTACATTATTTGGCATTAGAGTTTCCCCATGACCAATTGCTATTTGTCGTTGTTTTTCTCTAGTATTATGTGGTGTACGAACACGTTTTTTATGACCTCTAGCTCCACCTCCACCACCACCTCCACTACCGCCAGCACCATCAGCTCGTGGACGATGCATTTTCTTTCCCTTATCATGCATTACACGTTCGGTATCTTTTAACATTTCTTGACGCCATAATTGGAAGAAATAATCTGGATCTGTATAAAATTTCAATCCATCTTTACCATCATCACGATATACATTCAATTTATCTAATGGTGGTGGCTTATCACATTGTGCATATGTTTCCAACATTGGTGCTGGCATTGTTGAACGTGAAAATATTTGTTGATCGAAATTTTTCGCTGATTTAAATGCTTTCTTTAATTGTATATCAGTTAATGGTATTTCTTCAACAGTACTATCTAATTGTGTTACTTTAATTGCTAATCGATCTATACGAGCTTGTAATGAATTAGCACGATCGGCAATATTACCAACATCACGTGCCAATTCACCGAATGTATCTTCAGCATGTTTTGATAATGATGATAATTGTCTTATAATATTTGTTAATGTTGTATTTGTAACTGTCTCAAGTTCAGTCGGTTGAAGTTCATCACGTTGATAAACAGATCTAGCAACATGAACTGGTTCAATTGAACGCTTTGGAAGTGGCATTATTTATATATGTGTGTATGTTTATTCTCTATAAATTACTTAAATGAAATATTAAGAACTTTATGTTCTTTTAAATTGTTTTTGATTTTCTTTGTTTTTTTTTTTTTTTTTTTTTTTTTTTTGAGATGATAATTGTGATTTGTTACTACAATATGTTTATGGTACTAAGATCATTTAAATGAACGCCTTAACTGCTTACTAAAAATATGATGCAACACTAAAAAAAAGAAAAAAAAAATTTAAATTATCATATTCAATCGACTTCTATTAACATCAATTTTTTGCATTTTAAAATAAAAATGTTCGTTCTCAATTTTGATATTGTTCTTTTTTCTATCCCCTTAACCATTTTTAGAACAATTCGTTAACAACAATAACAGAAATAACACAGAATAGATTTACCAACCCCAAATGATTAAACGCAAAAAAAAAAAAATCTATACAAAAAAAGGTTTTTAGGTCATCATTGACTTGTGTACAAGAAAAGTACATAGAATACAAAATGATTTTTATAGAAATACAACACCGCAATTTGTAGTATTTTATGACTATTGATAATAATCACTGATGTACAGTACGCGAACATTTTAATCAAAGTTTATCTTCCGGTATAAAAAGCTTTTACATAATATGTTGATTACATATCGTATTTGTAGGGTACATATATATATATATATATACAAGTAACATTTGAATGGTACGGTATTTTTCAACACGGTTTCAATTGAACATGGTCAACATAAATTGTGGAAACTTTCGTTATAGCATGATCATCTTTGAAATACAATTTCATTCTAACATGATTAAAAATTTGTGGATTTTAATTCTATTTTCTTGTATACGTATAATACCATACTTTGATTGTTAAACGTTTAGAAACTATGTCCTGAACATAGAAAATTGGGACTAAAATCTAAGCATCAAAATTTTTGAATTTTGAAGATAAATTCTCTGTGAGTAAAAAAAATTTCAAGGACTTTCAAAATAAAAATATATATATTTAGAAATTTAAATTACA
Organism: Anthrax anthrax; assembly: GCA_963971155.1. Lineage (NCBI taxonomy): Eukaryota > Metazoa > Arthropoda > Insecta > Diptera > Bombyliidae > Anthrax > Anthrax anthrax. The sequence continues at coordinate 30,656,349 of OZ020119.1, forward strand.
CAACATAGTTGGAGGGTTACCTGTATTAAATAAAAAATTATTTTTATCACTTAGATACACACACTTCCAAATAACGTACAAGAATATATGCCATTTAGCTTTATACGACAATAAATTTTAAATTGAAACCTAAATGAGAATGACAAAACAAAAAAATTGTATTAAATTAATTTCTGAAAATATATTGTCCTACTTTATGCAAAGCTTTCGTTCGTAATGAAACTGAATCAAAAGAAAAATATATGAATGAAAATTTTTATTTCCTTTGCATAGACATTGATAAACAAAATTCTGTATATGTACAATACAGTATGAAGTATGAACAGTAGCAATAGTAGTAATAGTTATGTGCATACATATTTCCTTTGCATTCTTGTAAAAACGTTCAAAAACTGCAACTATGATAATTACAAAAAAAAAAAATACAGAAACTAGAAATAATAACATAGACTACACAAATATTATGTGATATGCAAATGTATGCAATTTTTAACGGACCATTATACATTCATATGAATTTTATCTAACTCAACACATATCCTTTTTTGTACTTTCATTTGAGCTTTGTTAGTATGTAATATACACTGTAATGCATATAGGGTGCATTTCATTTCAAAATTGTTGTTGATGTGAGAAGGAAGGAAGGAATCTTTGAGCACTCAAACGAATCGAGCACTCAAACTAGAATAGTCCATTGTACTTGAATTGCCTTGCTAAGAAAAATTTCTCCAGGGATTAACTCATTTAGAGGCCAAGAACCTTTTGGAGGGAAAAAAATTTTCTTTTTCTGTTTGACTAAAAACGCCTACCAAACAAACCAAAAAAGCTTTGATTAGGTATATGAAAAATAAAAATTCTATAAAATCCTGTTTAGAAACTCAGAAATACCCTGTATTTATCATTCTCCGGTGCTTTACACACCGTATATGTACTTCTAAATCATAGCAACAACAAAAATTCATATCATCATGCAATTACTCATAATAACGATGACGAACAATATTATATTGCATTGTATACATTTGACCGACTGGATGATGATTACTTAAAAACGGAAAAACAAAAAAAAAAAATAAAATAAGTACTTCCTCATCATCTGAGTTATGTATATGTACATAATAAAGCAAGATATCATATTCATATTATGATATTGACCAGTTCATGCGTTACTCTTATCACTGCATTATAGCTCTTAAAACTGCATAAAACTTTTAGTTCATATCATCATCATTCATATTATAATCATTTCTCTAATTTCTATTATTGTTTTGCTTAATTACAATTTTATGTAAAAATAAATTATTAATATTTTGTTATTTGCAATAAATACAAACTCATAAAATTGATTATTATTATTGACAATACTATGAGAAACGATGATCAATTTTCCAATTTATGAACAAGAAAGGGGTTACTATGTGGTTTTTGGGTTTTGTTATAAAGCACATGGTATCACATATGTACACATATGTACATATGCATATGCCTTAGATTTAATACTTTTCATTTATGTAAGTAAAATTAATATAAACGTTTATATCATATATGTATATACCTACATATGTATGTACATGTCATAGTCTTCCAAGTAAATAACACACCATATCAAATTTCCTCAAATACAACATAATGTCTATAACATAACTTACATACAGGAAATGAAAAGGGCATTAAAAGGTGACGGTATCCTTTTAAATATATTCGGTAAAGGTCATTTGATTATTAGTTAAATCAATTGGAACGAGAAAACCAAAAAAAAAAAAAATTTTTTTGTTTTTAATTCTCACTATGGTTTTAATTTAATAAACTGTCTGTTATTAATTGCAAACGATTAGGAAGTACTCTAATGTAATTAATGTGATGTGATTAAACTGTTTCATTTTTTGATGTTTGATTTAAATTTTAGTGTAAAGTTTGAATGAGTAAAATTTGAATAAAATTAAAGACAAATATTCTTCTACGGGCTCTGTCTCGTTGTAAAAGAAAAAAATATTTAGTCAATAGTCCTTGACAGAGGCTGTGAACATCTTTCCAAAATTAGAGAAAGGAAGCAAAAGCTTAATGTTATTTCATTTGCAACTCAAAAATTAAAAAAAAAAAAAATGAGATACAATGATTTTCGTACTATTGTCTTGTAAATTCAGTTTGTCCTTGTTCATTCAAAAGGGCTCTGCTAAATGGACATGTTCTTATCGTTATCAATGTAAGATACTTATACAAACTGAAAATGTAAAAAAAAATGCTATAAACTATTCAATTACCTTCAGGTATATATATATAAACGTAGAGGAATTTATATACAATAAATTCTTTTTCAATATCATCATCGTCATTATTATTGTTGCAATCAATTCCAAACCTTAGAAATTAATAGAATTTCAAAAGATACTCCCCTGTTACATTGAAATATTTACAAAGATACAATCACATATTTATATGGCCAACAGTAAATATACACATAAACCACACACATTCTAAATAGACCATATACATATGTACATATGTATATACAAATTGTAAAGTAGGTATTCACAGCCTTGACATTTAATTTTGTAATTTCATTTACAATAACGACAATATTTATTTTTATTATGATGAGAAGCTTTTTTCTTTTTGTGACAGAGATTATTTTTAAATTTTCTTCTTCTGTTCATTTTTATTTCTATTTTCAATACATATACAAAAATGTAAATTTAACTGATAACAAAACAAAAAAATTTGTTTTATCAATTCATGTAAAAAAACAAAAAAAAAGTTTTTGTTTTTTTTTTTTATTCAGTAATAATCAATTGATTTGTTTAAAAATTAGATCTTCAGATAAAATTCATTATATATGTACATAACAAAAAAAAAAAAAAAAAAAAAAATCTCAACAACGTTATAATGAAATCAACAAATTTATTATTACGTACTTCACATATCAGAGATAGGTATGTTGGTACTTTATGAAAAAAATTTTACAGGATGACTTAAAAGTTAAAACTATTTTTTGTTTTGCATAAAAAACAGAATTTTTGAAATTTGATTTTTAATAACTTTGGACTTTCATATTCGATTTCAATGAACAATATCTTGTTGGAAAAATCTAAACCTCAACTGTTATCTGCTGTAAATGTGAACCAATTGCATATAGAGGTTCAAAAGATATGGTCAATTGTATGATGTTATGTACTGTATGTACCTGAACATTTTCAATTCTTTATATCTCAGAAGAGAATTTTAAGAGGGGGGAATAGAACGATTTTTTGCTCAAAACATTCGGAAGTACAAGTTAGACCCGTTTTGTGATCTTTGCTCTGGGACACCCTGTATAGTTGAGTTCACACATAAACAAAAAAAAACGACAATTTAATGATGTGCATTTTTTAGGTTTGTATATTACGATAAAAATTTTAATTACATCATTTTCTAAATGTGTGTATATTAAATATAACCATAATAAGGTATATTAGTAGCAAATCATTTATTTAAAAAATATATATGTACATATACAGATTACAGAGCATTTAAGAATAAATGTCACAGAGTAAATTACTTATTTGCTCAATATTTGAAAAAAAAAAAAATTGATTAGAAGTTTTAAATGTTCTTAAATGTTTGTTAAAAGGGCAATTTTTTGTGCCATTTTTAATAATGGGTACAAATATGTACATATCTCAACATTAAAAATTTTTCAAACAAATTAATTGTTATAAGGCATATCATTGTTTCGAAAACAATATCCTGTATGATGTTTATTCTGAAACACCCATTATACTACATAGCTCTGTATATTATATTTTGTAACTGCTTGTTATATAGAATATATGCATTTATCTATAGAATACACTTAGGTATGTAATATATTTTAATTTTCTTTTTGTGAAGTAATCATGATGATGCCACTAGCATTTAAATATGTATGTATATAAATACATAATGTAGGTATATATATATACACATATTAAAAAAGTATATTTTGTCACCTTTTATATTTATAGAATATATTGTTGTTGGTTTTCTTTTTTATACATTTTTTTTTTGTTTTTGTTTTTATATTTTCCAAAAATAAAATTAGAAAGTAATTAAAAAGGAAAATTTGCGTATCTTTATGAGGGTATTGTTTCAGCTACTTGATTCAGTAGATAGAAAAATATATAAGATATGTATTGCATATATGTTTACCCAGGATATTTGAATTATTAGAATCTTCTGAATTTTGATTAGTGTATTATTTTTGAATTACCCCTCAATTAAATGATTAAGAAAATTAAATTACAATTATCTGTGTATCTAAATGGATTTCATTAGGATAAAACGAAAGATAAATGTTAAATTGGTAGAAATTTTTTTTTTTTGTAATTACGTAGCTTTTATTTGTAATTGGATATTATTTACTTTTAAATCAGATACCTAAGTAATTGATAAAGCTCAAGGGTTTCTATAAGGTCATTATGTGGGTGGTGACATTATCCTTGCTACCTAACCTACAATAGAGTAGGTTAAACAAAGGACTGACAATTCTCATATCCGTGAAAATTAACTAATTATAAAGCCAAAAACAAAGCGAACACTAGCCAAAAAAGTTAACAAAAAAAAAAAAACAATAATTGTCATGGATTGATAACTGAAGAACTGCTTCTGTGCTGTGATGTAAAGAGAAGATTATTAAAGACAGATTTTGAAGCAAGTGAAAGCCCATTCCGGACAAACTGAATAAATATCGCATCTCACATGATCTATGAGATATTTCTTACATTCTCATAGGCCTAAGAAAACATAATTCTTATGAGTTCATTTTTTTTTTACACAACATATCAATATATTATGCGGGGGTACATTTAGAAAACTTTTGACCGTGACTGTAGTACATGTATACATATGTATATATATATATACCTATAAATATATTAGAAAAAATAAATAAAACCTCAAGCAATGCAAAGAAATTAGATATTATTAGAGAGATAGTACCTATTTTTTATGTTATGAATTTTCTTAAGTACTTTTTATTTTCAATACAAACATTTTTATGCATTTAAAAAAATATATAAATAAATGTATGAAATCTATAAGATAACCTACAGTGGTAAAATGGAATTAGAGCACAAAAATATTTACTACACATATCTGTATAGAAAAACAAAATACAGATATGTACATAAAATTCAAGAATGTTTCGTTTATGCATTTAAATTTTAAAATGGAATAAAAAGTGCATTTATTACACTTTGAGCCATGAGAGTACTTACTTTCATATTTATTAGGATGTTATTTTTTTATGTGTATTTAAATTAAACAGTAGTTACTAAATTATTGTATCCTTCTGATTATCTTCAGAATTGAAAGATTTATTTTTTGCAATAATTTTTCATGTATCCAATTAACTTTTCTATATTAAGGTGTTCACAAATTTAAAAACAGACTATTAATAATTACATTTACGATTTGTAATAATACCGATTTTTCTTTTAATTATTGGCTATTACTTTTGAATTTTATATAAAAGCCGATTTTGACATTTTCGTAAAAGACAACACACAATTTTTTGCACTTTTTATTTTGTTTTTATTACAATAAGAAATTTAAAGATTCGTCGTTCCGTCTGGTTGATACTTGGTTGAATAATTTAATATATGTATATACATATGTGTGTAAATAACTATCTATCTATATGTTATCTGCTATGTATATGTTCGTATGGTGTTGTCTTGTATATATCGCTTCGTTATCTATATGTGTAATTGCTACTATATCTTTAATAGCTGATGTCTATTTCTTTTTGACAAACTACAATGGGTATTATTGCATATTTAACTTCTTTTTTTTTATTATTTATTTATTTTAAAAATGCAATACAGACCAACATACAGAATTTATTTTGCTTTATATAATTTATTAATTATTCTTTTTTTTTTTGATATTTTACGTACACTTTTGATATAATATATGAAATAAAAATGTACCATTCATATACGTATCGGTGTACATATGTCATGTAAATGTACTACACAACGACAACACAAATAAACACATATCTACATATATCGTTCGTCTATTGATGATGATAATACATGCGATGATGAAGAGAACGGATATGAATCTTTTTTATACAATGTGTACTACTGTATATGTACATATACTATATCCATATATAAATGACTTTCACACTTTTTTTTTTCTTAAATGCAACACACTATTCAATTTCTTTAACCATTTGATATTTATTTGGTTTCATTTTTATTTGAAAAAAAAAAATGCACTTTATATTTTTGCTTTTTTATTAGAAATTTCAATTATTATATTTGAAAAAAAAAAACAATAAATAAATGCAAAATACTTGGACATATAAAAATCCTCAAAGTATTGTACCGTGTATATTTAATTTAAAAAAAAAAAAAGATCTTATAGTACTTTCGAAAAATTAGTAAGAAGGGTGCGGACATCAAAAAACGTTAAAATGACATATCCAACAGAATGACACATAACAAAAGAAACAACAAAATCAAGAACAAGAAAAATATTATTGCAATAAACAAAAACCAGTTTTTCAATATGGCAATGTCATTGTTTAACTATAATCCATAATTCATTTTCATTTCCAAATTATTGAAAGTTCACAACGAAGATCGAAAATGTAGAAAATCAGGATATATTACAAAATAGGGGCCAGAAGGATAGGCATTTTAAAGAATTGATCCTTGTTGCAATGGAAAGAGGGGAAAAAAATAAGTCCTTTCCACATCTTGTTTCAAGGATGCGATTGCCTATATCCTTAAAAAAAGCATAAATCCTTTTTCGTTCTACTCGTTCATACGACAAAAATAAACAATGAAATACCACTTTATATATACCAATCGAAAGCTTATGAGTCGTAGATTGTCCTAAAATACATGCTTATAAAAATCATTAAGGATTAATATCAATCCAATGCATCCATAAAATGCATCCAATTTCACTTTATTTTTCGAATTCAATTGCAATTCCGAAACCATAAAAACATTCGATTTTTCGGTGTTCGAACTGTCAAATAATTTCATTTATCAATTAACCATAATTTCATTCGTATTTTTCTTCTTAAGAATCTAATTGGTTTGGTACTTCATTATTTTTATTAACTTCTCGGTATATTGCAAAAATAAAAATATAAAAAAATTAATCTAAAGTACAGAACACATTTTTATTTATATTTTTTAGAAAAAACAATATCAACAATGGCTAGCCTTGCGACCAAAGGATCATCATTACTTTCAAGTAAGTTTCATAAATTCTATTACATAATACAACGCAGATCACTATAATTGAACGATTTAACAAAATTTTATGGTAATTTTTTTTTTTCGTGAATACAATTAACAGATCTTTTAAAAGAAGCTCAGCCAAAATTCAATGTATTTCTTAAATACGCAAAAGTTGAATTAACACCACCATCACCAGGTGATATTCCAGCTATCCGTGATGGTATATCACGTATTATTAGAGGAGCAAGAACTGGAGCTTATAAAAATTTAACAGTACGTGAAGCATGGTTAAACACATTAGTTACTATTGAAGTTATGTGTTGGTTCTATGTTGGAGAATGTATTGGAAAACGTCATCTTGTTGGTTACAAAGTTTAAATTTAATTTAATTTAATTTAAAAAAAAAAAAATACTTTTCCAAAATATTTTACATTAGAAAAATTATTTCAACAGTAATGTAATCGAAAAGAAAATCTAATAATAAATAAAAATAATTATAGAAATTAAAACTATTAGTTAATTTTATTTAATAACATCAAAAGCATGTAGCCAAGATCTATCCTGTAGCTAAGATATTTTAAAAATATCTAAGATCAAGTAAGAAATATTTCTTAGTTGAAAAGAATATTTAGATGGCAACAAAACGCTTTCGGTATAGATTTGGAAAACAAAAATACAAAATCAAGAAAAGCAAGTGAAATTATGAAACTCCAAAAGATCAATGAAGACTTATAAGTTCAATAAAGGGGAATAAAACCACACGTAATTTATTTCTTAATAAAATATAAAAGTATTTATTTCAACATTTCATAGATTACAAATTTTTAAATTTAAAAAAAAAAATGGCAATTTCTATATTTAATAATGTTGTGTTTAAAGGGGAATGTAATTCATATAATAAATGTAGTACTTTTAACACTTTTTTGGTAACTTATTTTGTGAATTCATAAAAGAAAAAAAACAAAAAACGATTTGTGTATTCACACAACGTACACACAGCCAATGAAAGACGAATAAAAAAAAAGTAATCAAAATGATTTCACTATCATTTTGGATTATGATATCAGTTATAATCACTTTTTTTAATTATTTTTCGACTTTCAAATTCTGAACATATTTAACTTGTAATTTCTATTTTTCATTTTGTTCAAAAAAATATTTATTTTTTAAATGATAGTAATTTGATTTCTTCATTTTTGATTTTTAAATTCCAATTTCCTTAAAACTACACTTACAATTCTAAATAGTGACCATAATTTGAAATATAACATATGAAAAAGTAAAAAATTCATTTTATAAATGCAAATATAAAAAAAAAACGAATCTTTAATACCAGAAACTTACGAACACTTTTTTACGATTGTTTAAGATGTTATAGTCCTCAGAAAAAATCTTTTTTTAAAGGATATTTTCTATTTAAAAAAATAATTTTAATAAAGAAATTTTTTGAAATGAGCCCAAAATTGGCTCATTTCATAATTCTAGTATTAAGTACCTATTCTTTTTCATCTTAGACGATCTACGTCCTAACCACGGATCATTTATTTAAAACACTTTAAAAAAAAAAAGAGAAAACCCCATGCATATCGAGGATTTCGTAAGTTTTGACTTATATCCTAAATATTTAAGTGTTGGTTTCTTATAAAAATAAGGAAACTTTTAAGATTTCCCTGAGTTTGATTTGATATTTAAAAAAATATTTTTTAATTTTTTTCATTTTCAAGTAAATGGCATTTCCTTGATTTATACAGCCAACAATTACCTTTCATTAATTTTGTCTTGTTTTCAATCAATTAGTTTATATATAAGTATATATATATTTTTTTTTAATTCATTCAATATCAAATATCAAAAAATAATTCTTCTTTCTTCTTCGATGGCATATAGATTCAACACCAAGCCAACTTTCAAAAAATAATTAAGAGGTTCACAAAAACTGGGTAACTTTTTATAATACCCAAATTTCAATACTTATATCTATAAAATACGTAGTCATACATTTTAAAAGGAAATATTTCATATTATTAAGTATGTAATTAAAAAAATTACACATCAGAAAACAAAAACAAAAAATATTATAAAAAAGATATGGTAAATAATAACTAGTCAATTTGTTCATTAAAGTAAAAAATATCGAATGCATAAAAATATTCTTTAAAAAAAAAATGAGATTTTTAAAAATTTAAGCGTATTATATACTTTACAAGTAATATAATTGTTTTTCTAAATTTTGAGGTGCTTGATGTATGCTCTGACCAACAAGGAATGCTAATTTATGCGCATATTGACATGTAGCTGGTACTCTAGTTGTACCCGAAAAATTATAATATAAATGTGTAAATTTATATGTTAATATTTGTAATCGATCAGGACCTAAACCCATTTTATCATAGATAACATTATAACCAGTTGGCGATACAGTACCTTGACGTACTGATTGTGATACTAAATAAAAATCATAACGTTCTGGTAATGTAATAACATCATCCACAACAGTTCCCGGTGGTGGATTATTTTGTTCATGAAAATAACGACTATTAATTTGTTTCGATACAACAACAAATGCTAAACTACAACCAGTTTGAATACCAGCACTAATATAAATTTCATCTAATCGTTTTACAAGACTTACAACTTCAGTATCAACAACTTGATGTAATTGGCCTTCACCTACACCATCACGATAAAATAAAATACGTGCTGGTAATGTACCATGAAGTTCTCGAAATTCTTTTAATGCTTTTGTCATATTAAGAGCAATTTCATTTGAAAGTTCTTGCCCTTTATTATGTAATGATACTGTACTGAAAAAACGTGTTGATCTTTTTAAATCCATTGTAGCGACCAATGCTCCATATGATTTAGATGGATCACGTGTACTATGACATACATCAAAACCAACAGTCATTAAACCATTTAATGGTAATTCAATCATCCATGGTGCACCCATTAATTTACAGTTAATTTGTATAGCAACTTTTGTTGCAATCGACATTAAACTTGATGGTGGTTTACCCTTTTTCGGTGTTATAGTTCTACTTATTACCACCTGGGATGGTATAGAACGATCAACACATAATTTCTTTTTAATGCAACCATATCTGTTGAAATAGAAAATTTTTAATGAATAATGTGTATAGAAAAAACAATACGAATAAATGAATATTTTACCTTTCTGCGTTATCATTTGGTACAACAGCAAAAATAAGTTGAGGATCTCTTTTTGCAGCTCCCTCAATAGCGCCTACATATGAATTATTTCGATCATCATTGATTACAGAACTTTGAAAAATCAAAATAATATTCTCCGTTAAATACATTTATCACACATTTCAAAATACACAAACTTACTATTGTGGCTCTTGAATATTCATTTTCATGCCACGTGCTGCTTGAATAACAAATTTAATAAAATCAGTAGCTTCACGTCTGTTACGACTTGGTACAATAACAAACCAATTTGATAATTGCGCAACTGAAAACATTGAGACATTTCGTAACTCACGAGTCCAATCAGCTTCAGGACCGGCTTGAACTCTATTCAAATCAAGGAAAAGTGAAAAAGCAATTTTAATTTATTTCTTGTTTAAATTTTGTGTGATAACAATTTACCTTTGATTATTAGCAAAAACAATAAATTCTTGTTTTAATATACGGCCAGTCATTTCAACAAGATTTTGATCTAAGCCAACTTTCCATGAATTTAATAATTGCATACTTTCTGGAGTTCCCTTTAAACGTTGATTGAATTGTTTTAATCGCTCAATACGCATACGAGGAGAAAGTCTTGTATGTTCAGACATAGCTCTCATCAACCTGACAAGACAAAAAATTTATTTCTTTTGGAATTTCATTTTTTTGTTTTAAATATAACATACTGGAAATTCGTTCTCATTGAATCATTTATTCCAGTTGCACGGCAAAGTTCTGGTATAAGCATAATTAATTGGTCTTGACCAGCCCGAAGATTCCTTTCAGTTGATCTTGATACTAATAATGGTTGATTTGGATCTCTTATATTTAACTTATAACGCTATAAACGAGAATAGAGCCAATTTTACATTTGACAAAACTTACAAAAAAGATAAAATAAAATAAAATAAAAGGAATTGTAGCTTACTGTTCGATAATATTCCTTGTATGTAATATCACCATTTTTAGTTGAAAATTTTGAATTTGGTGACGATTTGAAATCTATGTCGTCAATACGGTATGTCTTATTATTGTAATCGGTTAAAACGATCATTCCTATGTTTTTGTAAAAATAAAGAGAAAATCAATATTTTTTCTTTCATAACAATAATAATTCTACACCTTACCAATTACTTCTCTTTTAAATGCTTCTTGAAAATCTCTTGAATCATTTATACAATTTTGTAATATATTATAAATTGTTTCAGTTCTCATTACTTTATGTGCAATATCAACACATAATAGAACATCTTGTTCATGTTGACGTATTGATGTTCTATAACCAGGCCATAATTCTAGGCGATATTGACTTATATCAATCTTAAAAAGATAATAAAATTCAAAATGAGAGAAATTAAAATTTGATTACATTTCAAATATTTTGTTTAATCATTTACTTTGGCCAAAGCATCAAAAAGATTTCTTCCAACTAATTGTAATTTTAAACCTTCCATTGCACGTCTTAATATCAAATTTAAAACTTGCAAATATTGATAATCGTGAATTTCAATTACACCAACGAATTTTATTGTAATTTTATATGGTTCCCCTTCATTATTTTTTGATACCAATTCTAATACTGGATCAGCTTGTAATTTAGTTGGTGTAAATAGTAAAGTACCATCGAATAAGTAGCCACCAAATAACTGCCTATGTTCACCTAACATTCCACGTCGTATACGTAACAATTCTACGTCAGGTGAAAAATCTACACGATATTGGTTTAAAGCCCATTCCGGTTTTTTGGTTATACGGAAATAATTCGTTTGTAATGTTACTTCTCTACCACTAACACCTTTTTTTGTATCACATGTTGATGGTCGTGTTTTAATAACTTCATATAAAACACGTTTACCACGCATAGCTCCACGATTGTTACCGTTACCATTATCACCACCAGGTCCACCTAAATTAAATTTCAATTGATACATTAACATTCAATTTAAAAACAAAACAAAAAATCAAATCAAATGTATGCCTCTTTTTGTTGCTTCAGCTTCTTGTCTAGCTGGATATTCAGTTGGCCGGGGAGCTGGTACATGTGAACTACCACGTGTACCTACAGCAGACGGTGTAGCATGTCTAGGACCTGCTGTTGAAATAGGAGCTGGTTGACGTGGACCAGAAGTACTTTGAGCAGATGATGATGGTCCAGCACTTATCTGTTCTCCACGAAAAGCACCACCGGCCTTTCAATTATAACAGCAAAAAATTAATAAATAAATTTAATGACCCGTTCAATCGTTTGTAAAATGTACATAGTTAGAAATTGTTCAAAAATTTCGATAACCAAATATCTAATCATTTGTTGTCTTAAATCTTAATTCAGGCATATAGACTGCAGGTAGACATTTGTATTAAGTTTGTTATGAACCCAAACCAAAAATATAATATAAAGTGAAATCGATAGTCAATCGAAATTTCATAAATCAAAACAAATTGGACCCAAAAAACAGGTTTTAAATTTAAACAGTAGTGTATAAAACAAGAATTCTTTTAAATAGAGTATCAGCAATCAGCACGTAAATTAGAAATACACATATGTATAAGTAAATAAAGTAAATTACAGTTTACAGTATATTATATAGAGAAATTCGTAAATCCATACAAAATGGCTGTTTATTGTCACAATTTTTGTTAAACTTAAACCAGACCAGATTTCAATCATGGTAATACTAAAGTGACTATGCCTCTGTCATACCGCCATACGTACCACAAAAAATATGAAACCTTATTATGTACAAAAATTTAAGGATACTACATACGAATGTTTCAATTCAAATTTAATAAAAAATATTTTTCATACAAAATTTAGGTTTTAAATTTCCTCAAACCTGTTGCATGTTTATTACTAATTTTTAAAAATTATTCAAGTAACTTACCGGTGTTCTTTGTGCTTGTTGTGGTCCACGACTTGGTCCGCGACTTGGCCCACGGCTTGGTCCACGAATTTCACCTGGTTGATGTCCTCTGCTGCCTTGCAATGCTTTTGACGCTCTTGTAAATCCACGTGCTCTACCACCAGCACCACCATTATTATTATCCATCCCTTCGATGGCAAAATTTAAAATTATGAAAAATATAAAAAAAACTATTAGTACACTTTATAACAAAAAAAAAAAAAAAAAATCAAAGAATTCCAGATACACACCAACCTCTTTTAAAAAAACAAAAATGTTTTATTTATAATTTTTCAAACTTTTATAATTTATAAAATATATTTCAAATATATTTTATAATTTCAAGCCTTTATCAAACAAAAAAGTACCGACAAAATTTTTTTTCTTCAAATTCCTTTCATGAGAAAACTAAATAGAACGCAATATAAAACTAATACTGCGTACCCCCTCAAATACACATTCAACCGATAATAATTAAAACTTTTTTAACACAAGCTAACCGCTATTAACAAAGAAAATAACTAAAAAAAATTTAAATAGTTTGAATTCCTTCAAAATCAAAATTAAAATATTTATAATCAAATCAAAATTCAAAAAGCGATTAGCGTCTAATTAACACCACTTTTGACTTCAACCGAAGATTTACTAAACTAATTCTGTTCTGTTTCTGGTTTCTGGAATTCTGTGAAGTCTGCATGTTTCTGTTTCTGATTCTAAGTCTATTCATTTGATTTCTGTTTCTGCTGTTTTGTTATCTTTTATCTTAAAAAAACCAAAAAACAAAAAGCAGATTAAAACAGACAGGGACAGGGGTCCAAGAAATGGTATAATTGTACCGAAAATGGTATTTTTTTAACCATGCCTTCTTGATAATCCGGTACTTTACCAAAATACATGGTACGCGGTACCTTTTTTCGATTTTTAACATTAGTTTTTTTTGTTTAAGGCTTTCGACATACTATATATCATCATGAAGTAGAGGAAAATGAAGTATAGATAGATTTACGACTCTACTTAATTTTGAATTTGACCGTTATTGAAGTTAAATTAAATACACAGTTTTTAACCGCTGTCGAATGTCAAGTAATCGATATATTGGAAATATGTATGTACAGTCATGTACATATGTATGTATGAGGAAAATTTGAATTTTTGAAAAATACATAAAATGTGATAGAATTAAAATAAAAACCTTTTTATGGAATTTTAAATCAATAGTACGAATTACGAATTACGATACTAGTACGGTATGAGTACCTTTTGACATAGAAAAGACAATTAGAAAGAAGCCAAATGGAACGGAACGTTCCTCTTTGATAACTTCCGATAAACACTTCCGTTCACGAATATAAAAGTTAATTTTAAAAAAAATTTGGTTTTTATATATAAAACACGACCATGCTTTTGAGTTGTTTCATTAATGCTGAGGAATCTATTGAAAAAAATAAATAAAAATTCCAAAAGTAAAACACCATTCATAGCAAAACAAAATAAACCAAGATTGAAAGAAACGTGACATTAGAATGTTTTTTATGCCGTGTCTTCGAAAATTTATCAGCTTAATTCATTTCATTCTATTCAGATTCAGCTTAAGATTATAATGTGCTAGGCCGCTAGGTATTAAAAATGGTCCGTTTTCATCATCCATTGAAATCCAAGAACCCCATCAACCGGCTTCATGACATCTAAAACTGGGCTATCTGATACACGAAGTATAAAAACGGTTTATTCTTTATTTTTAGGTAATTCAAAATTGATCTTTCAAATGTTTCTAAAAAAAAAAAAAAAAACAGAAAAGATAGATTTTCTGAATCATAGAAAATATCATCAAGTACATATGTATGTATATAATTTTTAAATTGAAATAAAAATACAAAAATTCATTGAGTTTTAAAAAATAGTTATGATTTTAATTCTTCATGATTTTAATTCTCTAATTTACGTTTAAATTTCATTGAATATAGATAATTTGTATTTGTTTTTATAATTACGTTCAAACTTTGAACAGTTTTCTTATTTTTTCCATCAATATTTTATAAAAAATTTTAAAATAACAAAAAAAAAAGTTTGGCATTATTAAATTATTAATATGCAGTTCATTTATTTTTATTAACTTTATAAAAAAAAATATAGGTATATATAGAAAAAAAAAAATTCAACATTTTTATTATTTCAAAATTTGATTTTTCTCTTTAAAATGTTATCTTTTACTTTTCAATAATAAAAAATCTAATTTTGATTTAGAAAAAAAAAAATGAAAAAACTAAAAAAAAAAGTAAATTATACAATGAATGTTTTTTCTTAAACATATAGATTATAAGAATGTATGAAAAATGAATAAACAAAAGGAATTTCTTATTTCTCTTATAAAAAGTAAAGTTGTTTTTCAAGTGCATTGGATGGTGTCTGGTGTATATTTGTTGCAACTAATGTTGCTAATTTTTTCGCATATTGACAAACAGCTGGTACACGTGTTGTACCTGACCAATTATAATATAAATGTGTTTGTTTGTATGTTAAAATTTGCATACGATCTGGATCTAAACCCATTGTATCATAGACAACGTTATAACCAGTCGGTGATACAGTACCTTGTTTAACTGATTGTGATACTAAATAAAAATCATAACGTTCTGGTAATGTTATTATATCATCAACAACAGTACCAGCCGGTGGATTACGACCGCGTGCAAATATTCTTGTATTAATTTTCTTTGATACAATTATAAATGCAAAACGTGGTCCACTTGAACTTTTAGCACTTTTATAAATCTGTTCCAATTTTTCAACTAAAGTTTTAACTTCATGTTGAACTACTTGATTTATTTGTCCATCACCAACACCATCACGGTATAATAAAATACGTGCTGGTAATGTACCATGTAAAGCTCTATATTCTTGTAATGCTTTAACAACACTAATCGTTAATTCATTTGAAAGTGTATCACTGCCATGACATTGTGCTACTGTACTAAAATATTTAGCTTCAACTTTCATATCCATTGTGGCTACAAGAGCACCATATGCTTTTGATTTATCTCTGGAACTTTTACATAAATCGTAGCCAATCGTCATTAAACCACTTAATGGTAATTCGATCATCCATGCTGCAGCACCCAATTTGCAATTTATTTGTATTGCTACTTTTGTTGCAACAGACATCAATGATCCACGATTACCACCCTTTGGAGTAACAGTCTTCTGTAACATAACTTGAGTTGGAATTGCTCTTTCGACACATGTTTTTTTCTTAATACTGCCATATCTTCAAGAATCGAAAAGAAACAACATAAATTCAATTACATAATTGTAAAATGCAAAGTAAACAAAACTTTTACCTTTCTGCATTATTATTAGGTACAACACACATTATCAATTGTGGATCACTTTTAGCACTTGATTCTATTGCGCTAATATATGAATGATTTCGATCATCATATATTGGACATTGTTGTGGTTGACGGATTGACATTCTCATACCCTCAGCAGCACGTATTAAGCATTCAATAAAATCACGTGCTTCGCGTAAACTCCGATTTGGGCATATTAATGCCCAACGTTTAAGTTCAACTGATGTAAACATTGAATTATCACGAAAATGTCTTTGCCAATCTGCATTATCACCAGAAGGAACTCTAAAAATAAAGGAAAATACTTCATATCAAAAACAAAAAAACCTTTCCAATCTATGACCTACGTTACTTAAACCACATATATACTTACTTGTTACCCCGGCCAAAAACGATATTTTCTTGTTTCAAAATTCTACCCGAAAGTTCGATAATATTTGAATCTAATGTCATGTTCCAATCTTTTAAAACTTTCGTACTAGCTTCGGTCTGCTGTAAACGTCTATTAAATGCTCTTAATCTTTCAATTCGTTTGTCTGGTCCCATTCTAGTATAATTCGACATGGCTCTCATCAATCTATCGTAATACAAAAATAAATTTGTTTTTAAAAATAAAAAATCAAAAATAAAATGTAATTATGTTACTTACTGAAAATTTGTTCTCATTTGATCATTTAATCCGGTTGCACGACATAGTTCTGGAATTAATATGACTATTTCTTGTTGTTGCCCTTGTTGACCACCACGTGGTGCTTGCTTTTCTTTTGATCGTGATACAAGTAAAGGTTGATTTGAATCACGAATTCTAATTTGATATCTCTAAAAGAAAAATGACACCAAATTTTGAGAAACGTAATGTATCATTAAAAAAATTGATAATTTACCGTATGATAATATTCAATGAACGATATTTGTTTATCTTTCATACGAAATGTCTTTTTAGGATCTGAACTAAAATCGACATCATCAATACGATATGTCTTATTATTATAATCGGTTAACACAGTTAAACCAAGTACTTGTCTTTTGAAATTTTCTTGATATTCACGTGAGTCTTGTATACAACGTTGTAATATATCATAGACAGTTTCAATACGCATCACTTTATGTGCTATTTCAGCACATACTAGAATATCCTTTTCATGCTGTCTAATTGATGTTTGATAACCAGGCCAAAGTTGCAATCTATATTCACGTATATCAATCTGAAAACGTATAAAAGAAAATTATTTTGAGTTTTATTTTGAAAAAATCCAGAATTTCGAACCTTTGCAAGAGCATCATAAAAATTTCTTCCAACTAATTGCAATTGTAATCCTTCCATTGCCCTACGTAATATCAAATTTAATACTTGCAGTGATTGCCATTCACTCATTGATACAACATTTACAAATTTTATTGTAATTTTATATAATTCATTTGTTCGGCTTTTTGTCTCTAATACAGTTGTATCATCACGTAATTTTGTTGTTGTAAAAATTTGTTTACCGTCGAATAAATAACCGCCAAGTAATGATCTATGCTCAGATAATACACCGCGACGTACACGTAATAACTCGATATCAGGTGAAAAATCAACATGATATTGATAAATACTCCATGTTGGGCGTGTTAATAATTTAAAATAATTTGCTTGAAGACTAATTGGTTCACCAGATTTACCAGTTTTCTTTTGTGCACTTTGTGGTCGTGTATTAGCTATTTCATAGCGATTAATTCTTTGTCTTGAAGCTAAAAAATAAAAATATAATACAAATTCATTTTAATTTTATGTGATGATAATGTAATAAGATATTGGATGCTATTTACTATCACGACTCCTTTCTGTACGTCCTCCTCCGCCTTTACTGCTTCCACTACCGCTTCTATCAGAATGTGCTGGTGTAGGTTCTTTCGATGTTGATGGTCTTGGTTCATCTCTAGAACCTTTAGATGATGAATGTGAATGATGAGATGATTCTCTTGAGGATTTTGAACGGCCTTCTCTAGAATCTGATGAACTACGTGAACTCCTTGAGCCACCTTCTTCTGGTGTAGTTGATTCACGAGATTCTTTACGTTGAATTTTCTCACACTACAAAGAGAAGAAAATAATGGTAATAAAATTTCAAGTTGTAAAAAAGATCAAGTTAAGTATGACTTCTTTAACATGTGGAAGTTCATTTTGTTTTGTATTTAAAAAATAAAAAAATAAATATATAAGTACATAATCATATTGTGATTTTACTGAATTCTAAAATTTTGTAATCTTCGGTTATCACAATAAAAAGGAAAAAAATATATTATGTGCTATGATTAGAAGATAAGAATTTTTGAGGGTTTGTAAACCACAAACAGAGTGTCTCAAAACATATTTCTTACAGTTTACATTATTTTTAGTAAAATATCGTTCTAGAAATCTTCCTCTTTTTGAAGTCATCTTTTTGTTTGTTTCTGAGATAAAGACGATTGAAAATTTTTGGATACATAACGTCATATAGTATGTCATATATTTTCTTTGAAATGGTTTTTAGTTACTTACGAACAGTCTAAACTTTTAAAAAATTTAGCTTGTGACATTTGCTTTTAGACACTCTATATAGGTATATAAACATACAAAGAGAAGAGCATATACAAACAAACATTCACGCTATGTAATATGTAATGGCTACAATTTTTGACTATAGCAAGTGTTGAAAAATACACTTGATATTGAAAATGTAAAATCAGCATAAAATCAATTTTAAATATGTATTACAAAAAAAAGATAAAAGGATCCTATTACATTTCACATGTACTTATGTAAATATGAGAAAACTTTATAAATGGCGTACATTACATTGTAATTAAACACTAAAAACTTTATTAAAAATTTCTAAACTGTGCAAAATACGTACTCAAATCATTTTTATGAGAAAACAACATTTTTCTTTAACTTACAGGTTGTTCCGATAATGGTAATTCTTCGCCAGGACGTCTTCCATGTTTCCCTGCTTTATCGATTGGTGAACGACCATGGCCTCGTGCTCTTCTTGAATCATCTTCTTCCATTTTTTTTATTCCTTTTTATTTATGCACTTTCAAAAACTCAGCAAAAATTAATCAAACTGTTAACAGAACACCAATCTTGATGTGGTAACAACCCGAATGTGTTGCCCTTCAAAGCCTTAATTTTTAATTAAAAATTCATTCGAAATTAACTGTTGTTATTATGTTGTTAAGTAAAATAGTAATTGTATATGTTTATCACACAATCTGTAATCAAAAATTCAAAAACCAAAATCAAAAAAAAAAAAGTGGCCACCAAAAACTCACATTGATATAAAAAAATTCAAGCTTCAAGCTAATGTTGAGTGTATTAGGTACATACGTACATACATATGTATATGAATGAAAGTTGAAAACAAATTCTTTTAGTTTGTTAGCCGTTGGTTAGACGCCGTCAAAATATTTTGTAAATTCAAGTTATATTGATAACAATCTAACGAAACTTATTTGACTTTTAATAATTGAATCTTACCACAAAGTAAAAATGTTAAAATGAAATCAAAAAACAATAAAAAATTTATTGAATTTTAAAAAAACCGGATCTCAAATCTAAAAACCTTTTGATTTCTCAGAATGATAATGGCGGAAGAAATTTTTTTTCCTTTTTTTTTATCAACTTTCTTTTTTTAATTTTTTACAGAATACAGATGTCTGTTTAAATTTTTAAATATTTAACTTGACAAGTTCGATATATTCTGTATACAGTAGTTTTTGTATGCAAACTTGTATGTTGTTGTGTATATAAACTTAAAAAATGATTTCAAATTATGAAACGGAAATGTTTTAATTTCTAAATATTTCTAATTTCTTATAAAAACAAAAATTCAGCTTAAAAAAACAGTTAATTGTTTTCTTAGAAAAAAAATTACAATTACTCACTTCTAATTATTTGTTAAAATTTTATTGAAATTTGAATAAATTTACCAAAATTAAAATACAACACTTTCATTTACACTTTCAGTGTAGTTCACAGTTGTCTATCTATACTACACCTAGAAATATTGTGTAGAAATCTTTAAAATTATGCATACACATTACACAACACAACATTACAATACCCGATGTCATTGATATTAACCAAATACATATTTTTACACCATACGATTTTCATGGAATTTTGTTGGTAAAAAGCAAATGGCAGCAAAAAAAACACAGTTCAGTACAGCTTAAAACCAACAATAATTCTAATTTGAATATATAATTTTTAATGTGTGTCTTCAACGTTATATTATATATTTTCTTTTTTTAAATTTATTTTAGATATCTGGAGGTTAAAATTAAAAATAAAAAATTGTTGAAAAGAAACTACGTATACATAACATTAACTACGTAACTCAATCACGCTTTAAAACCGACTTAACTCCATACACAACCATTATATAACCCCGTGTATAACATGTATATACGTTTATACAACCATATCCAAACTATATCCAACTATATATAAAACGTATTGTATACGCACCGGCCGGGTATCAGATCAGCTGATTTTGACAACAACTTTTTTGAAAATCACATAAAATACAAAACCATACGAATTACAGGATATTCTGTTTTATTTTGAATTTCTTTTAATTTTATTTCTTAAAAATGTTATCTCGAAGTGTAAAATTTGTAATGTCTGACCAGAATTTAAGGAACAATTTTTGTTATAAATTTAACAAAATTTTCACCATTCAAATGGTAAATAGGATGGCTACAGTTTCTGTGTTTTTGTACATACTTTCATTTTTCTCATATGTACATTTCAATATGAATAATAAAAAATTGTTTCGATGTTTTTTTCAAGACAAAATATACGGCTGAGGTAAATGTAACTGCATCACCATTACCAGAATTAAAGACGAAAAAAATTAGTAAAGCAATGAAAGCATATTTAGAAAGAGCACAAGAACATGATGAGTTTATGAAGTTACAAAAAGCTGAATATCAAATTGGTAAAAGGCATTTAGCTAATATGATGGGTGAAGATCCAGAAACATTTACCCAGGATGATATCGATGTACGTACAAATAAATATTTTACAAAAAAAAAATAAAACAAAAAATTTTTCCATTTTATAATTTATTTCATTTTTTTAGAGAGCCATTGAATATTTATTCCCATCTGGAATTTATGATAAGAAAGCAAAACCTATGATGAAACCACCAGAAGAAATATTTCCAGCTAGAAAAGCAGCTGAATTTGATGAATCTGGCAGACCATTTCATAGTATGTTCTATACTGGAAAACCGAATTTTTTCAAATTACTATATGTAAGTCGATATTAATTTTCATATCAAATTCATTTTAAAATTTTTTTTTCATTTTATTTTTAGGATATTGTTGAAGAAATAAACGGTTTATACGATTATGAAGAGCGTATGATAAGGAAAGGATTTAAACCTGATCCAACAAAAGCAATGTAAAAATAAATTATTGTTGCATATTTATAATAAAAATAATCAAAGAAAATACATTTTTTTTTATAGTGATCTTACTGGTTTTGACTGGATAACAAAAGAACAACTTGAAAATCAACTTGTTGAAACAATAGCTGATATTGAATATTCAAATTTTGTAACAGCCATGAATCGTTTAGTATCATTACCGTATTCATATAAAGTTAAAGAATTTATTGAAAAATATCAAAGACCATTAATGGATCGAAAAACAACAATTGAATTACCAAAACCACAATATGATGAAAATGGTCGAATGTTTGTAACAACATACGGTGAGTTTTTTTTTATATATATATTTCAAATTTGATTTCTATATCTCTGGAGTCTTATATGGAATAGCGACAGAATCTGTTAAACTGTTTCACAAAATCTCAACAATTTTATTTTGTATTAAATAATTTTTGTTTTATTTTGAACAGAATGTTATAGAAAAACAGCTAAAGGTGAAGTAACAATACGTTCTCCTGGTACTGGTAAAATAACAATAAATGGTCAAGATTTGTCTTATTTTAAGGACGTGCAACCAAGAGAACAGGTAAGTGAACAGTTTTTTTTTAAAATTAATTTTCTAAAAACAAAATAACAGAGAACTGATTATCTGATTACATTCAAGTGTATCTTAAATTTGTAGGAGTTAACATATACTCATTTGAAAACTTACTGTTATCGTCAAATATTTTAATAATTTCATTCACACTTAAGCTAAATGTTAAAATTTTCTAACTGAACTAAATGTTTAAGAATGATTTTATACCTCTTCCTATAACATCGTAAAGAAAATAAAACGTAAACAAAAAACTGAAAATGTGCAATTACTAACAAAAAATAAACTTGCTGAAATGGGAAAAAACTAAAATATTTATTCCAAATGTACATACATACATAGATAACTTGGTTTGATATTTGGATATACACAGGTACACATGTTGCCATTCTTTATACATTTTCGTATCCATTCGTAATTAACTTGTTTATGTACGATTACAAACGTACAAATTTGCAGACGATATAAAAACAATTTTCCACTTGAAGACCTTGACTTGTCTCTCTACTTGAATAAATGCTAAAAGTTAAAACCGTATGCATCAGCATATTATAATAATCGAATCGTTAGTAAATACTAGAAAAAATTTTATGTTTTGTTTATTTATTGACTTACCAAGATTTTCGTTATTTCTGTTTTTTTTTTCTCTATTTTGCTATTGAAAAAAAAAGCAAACTGATCACGATACAGGTAACCCTTCTGTAATACGATAAATAAATTCGTAGTAAATGCCATGTTGTTTGAAATTGTTTTACATAATGTGAACTCAGAGAAAATACAAAAATGAAAATTCTTGTCTCAAGAACAGATATTAAATGATTAAATTGTATGCTATACAGTGCTTATAGTGACCGACTTGACTATGCTGTGAGAAGATTACCTGTATTTTAAAGTGAATGAAAATTTAAAAAAAAAACTAAAATATATTTATGAATTACCAATTAAATGTTAAATGTATACATATCTGAATTTTTTTTTGCTAATTACTAGTCCGTTAGATACGAAATTTACTGTTTTTTTAATATTATTATTAAAATGATTCACATTTATTTGAAGGTAAAGGTTATTGAACTGTAATTAGCTTTTAATGTATTTAAAATTTGAAAAAACAAAAAAAAAATATGGAAAAATACAAAAAGTAGGAAGATGAAGCGGCAGAGAAGGTGGGGCTTTGAAAGTATTAATTGAAATAGGAAATAATTGGCATTTTTATACATTGGTCATATTACATTATTGGCTTGAATTGTGTGTAGTTAATTAAACTCATAATTTCGAATTTATATTCATACATCAAATTTAATAATGGGCAGTTACAAATTATTTAAAAATGTTTATTTACAATTAGAAGATCATTAGTAGATCTTTAACCCATTTATTGCAATTACTAAAATTTTGACTTATTCAAATATAACTGATCCTCTAATTAATTATGATTCTTCATTTTTTCCAAAAATATTTTCCATTTGAATCCCTTTTATGATGCATCCTCCAATTTTTCAAATTTAAATTTGCCCACACTATGCATTGTATAATTATTCAAACTTTAATCTGAAAATAATTTCAGTATCTTTTCAAAATTCTGAAATTTTTGTGGATTAAATTTGAACTGATTACGTAATAAAATCTGGCTATTTATGAACAAGCTCTAACTTTGTACCATTCGTACATTAATCAGATACATACATATGTACATATTTTTAAACAATTTTAAAACATTCAAAATGCTATTGATTTTGAAATATTTCTCCTTTCATCATCCTTTTTTGGATATGTCCACAAAAAATTCACTAAAAATAAAAATTGTTGTACCCGAATATTTATAAATTCAAAAATAGAAAAAATAATCCATTATCATTTTATTTATAAAAAATTTTGAATGTCATTATTTTTTTATGTGTCATCATCATCACCTATTCAAAATATTTAATAAATAGCATATAAAGTAGTTAGACACTATTATTTGAATTTTGATACATTTTGAACTCCTTTATTATATCATTCGAGATTTCTCTTGATTGTTCGATTAATATATGATACCACACCATACATGTAATGTATACATATAGCTCGCGTACATACGCATACATATTTATCAAATTAAAATTAAAATACGACAGGATTAATAAGTGTGGGAAGACCACATAAACATGAAACAGATGACCTTTAAAATCATCAAAGTATGAAAAATTGATGAGAAGTAGCAAATATAAAAGAAAGTTGAAGGAAATTGTATAGGAAGCCAAAGTTCACAATGGAATTTATCGGATTAGTATACTTTAAAGGAAACGAAAAATATAAAAATATACTTTCTAAGGGCCTTAAACGAACGTAAAATTGGTCCAAGGGGATATTAACAGAAAATAAACAGAGAAAATTAAGTTACAAATTTTAAGAAGAGAATTAGAAGTACTTATCATGTAAGAGAAGTTGAATTATAAAATTACATACATAGTTGTAAGGTGGGAGGTGGGCTTTGTAAGCTGATGATTTATAGGTAAATAAACTAATCGTATCTTTGTAGTTTACGTTCATTACACAGTTTATTAGGTAAATTAAATAAATTATGAATGTACGATAAATGTTGAAGTTTAAGCTACATATATGTTTTAGTTACTACCATATCTGTTACATCAATGTATACCATTGCTCATATGTATCTTATTCTTGTACCTTGCTTCTGTACATACCAGATAAAACTTGCAATTTAGAGATACAACTTACATACATATACTTATATATGTATATACGAGTATGTATGGACAGAACTTTTTAACTTATTCATAATCTTACATACATATACATTTACAGGCACATCTACATCTTATTGTACATTTTTACTTTTTGAAATTGACGAAAGTTTTTAAAATATATGCCTTCTACATACATAATATATTTTTCTACCTAAAATTACAATTATTTTAGCTTACGATCTTTTAGTCGTGTAAGTTTTGCCGTGGAGTGGAATTCAAATCTTATTTTCTGATTTTTGTTTTTCATTTCTATCGAATATCTAAGTGTAAAGTAATTTTGGTGAGACCGTAGTTTAAGAAATCATATAGTTTAATGTTTTGTTTAATTTTTGCTTTAATATTTAAATTTAAAAAAATTGATTATAAAAAATAATTAAACAAAAAAAAAAAATTGTAAATTTAAAAACAAACCAAAAAAGTTTTAAAAAAAAAAAATGTTTTGCACTTTTTTTGCGAGATGACTAATTCGGATTAATTGTCCGGAGACAGGAAAACCAGAAAAAATTTTTTTTTTTTTTAAATGAGTTAAATTGCACAGTAGGAATAATAAGGAGATTTTTGTTTAAAACAAAAAAAAAAACATATAAAAAAACGATAAAAATTGATGAGACGACCGATTAATAAAGCGAAAAATTTTTTTTCTCAGTTTCAAAGTTATCACGATCATTTTTAAGGATTTACAGTATTGATGGATCTTGGATTAAATTTCAAGATAAATTTTCTATTTAATGTAATCCTGTTTCTATTAAAACAGTAATAATCGTCATCACTATTATTAAAATTTTTTACCCTTTCATATTGAAACCTTCCATTATGATCTACATATTTGGTTTACTCTTAAACATGGTCACAAATTTTTAATTTTTTTGCATAAAAAAAAAAACAAAATTCGTAATCATAACTACGTTACAATTTTTACTAATTTAAAAAAGAATAATACATATCTAATACGTTTTTACGTCCATACACACACATGAAAAAGTATTCGTTCTATTATTATTATTATTATCGTTATTATTTATTTATTTTTATTAATAAATTTTTTTTTTTTTCGCCATTATATCATTTATGTATTTTGCATCACATACATGTGTGTATGTACATATGCGAATAAAATTTTTAACATTTTATATTACGAATACATATACACTGATTTATTGTGATAATAATAGAGAGTTTTTTTTTTTTTTTTCTTTAAATGTTATAATAGAGAAAAAGAATAAGAACCAAAAAAAAAAAAAAAAAAAACGTTTAATCATAATTCAAGTCCAGGCTAAAAGAAAAAAAATAGCAAATCGAAAAATTGCCACATTATTTAGAAGATAACGTACATACCTATAGAAGAGGAATTCATATGTATACCTATAGTATATACATATAAATGTGTACTATATTATTTATTGCATACAGGTACATACATTGCTCTGCTCCCACATAAAAAATTTTACGTACACAAAATTTTCCAGGGCTGTCATCCTATATTCAATTATACGAACTTAAATAATAAAATCGTATTTTTGCCGCTTGTATGCCCAGTAGAAAATTTTAATTGCATACTAAAGAACTTAATTTTCTACTTAAGTATTAAAACTAGTAAGATACGAAAAAATGTATAAGATTACCACGGGAATATCGTGACATTAATGTATAAAACAGAACTTTAATAAGGTTTATTTCTCATTGAAAATGTGGACAAAATATACTCTGTACATTCTTTTTATGAATTTCAAAATTTGTAAAATGATCTTCATAATTACAAAAAAAAAAAAAAGTGAGTACAATAGAATGTTCTTCAGGTTAACAAACAATCCAGAAACTCAAGAAAAAATTATTAAAAGCAGTCGAAGACTTCAAAACCATGATAGTTAATAATTGGTATAGTGAAGCTCAAAATCGAAACGATTGGAAAGAGACTGTTAAAAAAGACTATGGTCTATCAAGTCTATCATCGATATTATTACAGCCCTGTAAATTTTTCCTTTATTTTTTTTTCTCATTTTATTTTTAAATATACATACCACTTAATCTTTAGTTATATTGTTCTTTTATTATTACTATTTTTTTTTTTTTTTAAATTTTATTTGATTTGTTTGTCCACTTGAAAGTTCAAATATGAAAGATACACAGTATCACAAATTTTATTACATGTACGTGTACGTACATACATATATAGAAATAAAACTATACATATACGCGAATAAGCGATAGAAATTTTATTTAAAAAAAAAAAATGAATTAAACAGTTAAATCACAACTATAGTAAATAGTGTATTTTGTCACATATTAAATGGTTATATATGTATGTACGTCCATTTGTATACGTAAGCTTATTTTATTATTACAAAATAACACGTACATACCCATAAGAAAATGAACAAAAAATCTTCTTTAAATTGTTCATTTTTTTTTTTTTTTTTTTTGTTCTTTAAATCAAGTTTAAGAAAATATGTTGTTTGTGAATGTGCAAAAATATATATTTGTTATCATTCATCATCACATACATATCGTTGTATAACGTAAGTGTGTATGTAAGTACATATATGTATGTATACAAATTCCAATGATAAAAAGATAAAATCGTATAAATTCGTCACCATGTAAAATTTTGATGAAATCTGATCAAAATCTAGATGAAAATGTAATCATATGATCAAAGTTAATTTGAAAACTAGGTTTTGCCCTTTATTGATTTCTATAGTAAAAAATTTCAAGTTCAGGGGCAAAAAAAAAAAACATCTCATGCATTGAATTATTATTATTTTCTTCTTATTTTCTTTTTAAAATTAACTTTCTTCATCATAACAAAAATAAGATAAATATATTTTACGAATTTTATTTGTGTGTATCTTTAATTTTCATTGGATTAGATGTATTTGTATTTTGCTGTTCTTTTTATAATTTTAAATTGAATTGATTGAGATTGAATCACATAATTCCTCCTGATTCTCCTACTTATATATGTATAGAATAGGGATTTATTAGTTACGTTGAGATTTATTATATGGTTTATTAAATATGAAAAAAATAATATATTTAGTTGAGAGAAAATATGGTAATAATATTTTGCAAAATATACCATACAGCATACAGTGGTATTCGTGAATGCGAAAAATGCTTGGCGTGGCAGTAATTTTTTTTTTTTTTCTTATTTTTATTATAACATACATACGTGTTAATCTGCACGTATCATTATTGTCATCACTTTGAATTTTAAGTATTTAAGACTTTAAGAGTATATACGATTTTAGTCGCATATTTTTCTATCATTTAATACCTTATTGTCCTGTTAAAATCTTTACCAAAATTTAAATTTCTTAGTGATTCTTGTTGATAAGAAAAGGACTGTAGAATACTTTCTCTATATAATGTATCTTCTCCTTGTACAGCCAAACAGTCCTGAGAGGGATCTTCGCCTCCATAAGGAAAAGTCGCCATTGCTCTCTGTTCAAAGAAATCTTTTTCCAGTTCCCCCATTGCTCTCTATTCAAGGAAATCTTTTTCCAGTTCTCCTATACAAATGTATAGTTTCCTTAAAGCCTTTGAAATCAGGAAAATTTCCATTTTATAATTTATTTAAAAAATAATGCTTTTTTTTGGTATGACAATAGGTTTTATTAAACGAACATTCTGTTTTTTTTTTTTCGTCAATATTTAAATGTTTGTCTTACTGTTACAGGTACGTTAATAAGTATTTAATTATTTCATGAAAATTCATAGAAAATAATTTTCCTTATCTGTGTGAAATTTTAACAATTAAAAATATTTGAATAGAAAAACAAGCAAAATTCAATGTAAATTATGCAAAAAAAAAAAATTATTTCGCATTTTTAATTATTTAATATATATTTTTTTTTAAATTCTTTTAATAATTAGTTTTATAATTAATTACACAGTGTTATTTTTCTAATTGAAGGCTTTTCCTTTTAAAATTTGTAAATGACGACTAAAAAGGTGCTAGAACAATCACTACATTGTAAATGCAATCATTAATCATTATTGTTTTACTCTTATCATTTTGTCATGATGTCGATCACTTTGATCTCTATATGATTCTCATCCTCTAAAATATACTTTAATTTTTTAATTACTTTTGTCTATCAAATAATAAAGTTTTCCATGAAAAATTTCTAGACTGAAATAAAATATATACAAAAAAAAAAAAAATAAAAACACCAAATCTCGCAAAAAAAGTGCAAAATACAGGTAACCCTCGTATGATTAAAAATTTAATGCGTTAAAATAAATTTATAATAGTTTTCGTATTCTATAATGTGGAATCTTTGTATCACGGAATTCCGTGGTAACGAAAAATTTGCCATAATTTATACGAAGGTTACATGAAATATAATTTCATTATCTTTAATTTATGATCTTATTTTTTGTGAATTTTATTATGTTATTTTTTGAAAATTTTTAGTGAAAATTTAGTACATTAATTTATTTATTAGATTTTATGTATCTAGACAGTAGACAGTGTTTAATTAAAAAAAAAAACAAAAAAAAAACGATCGTGTTTACGTAATATATTTTGTGATTTATTTTCGTAATGTTGTAATGTAACATTTTAAGATAAATGAATTAACAGTTTAAACAGTGCCATATAAATGAACAGTTTTTCCAATTTTTATGTAAAATAAATGGTTAAAATATTAATTGTGGTTTAACTGAGTTCATACACACCAGATTAAGGATTTTATTGATCACCCCAAAAATTAGAAAAAACTTCATAAATGCAAAATCCATTAGTTTTGTCTCTAATTCCAGAAATTTAATATAAACACAAAA
Organism: Anthrax anthrax; assembly: GCA_963971155.1. NCBI lineage: Eukaryota > Metazoa > Arthropoda > Insecta > Diptera > Bombyliidae > Anthrax > Anthrax anthrax. The sequence goes on from OZ020119.1 coordinate 30,686,561, forward strand.
AAAAACAAAAAATCTGTGCAAGTTTTATTAATAAAAAAAATTTTTTTTCTTTTTTAATCAGTGAAGTGTGTAAATAATTGATTGTATGATCGTACCTTATTTATGTAGATCGCTTATACAAAACGATTAATTCTATACCAGAATTTTGTGTAAAATACATCATTAAATTTGCTAGTGATTGCGGTGTATAACGCAAGTAAAAAAAAAAAAAAAAACAAAAAAATTGAATTTTGATTAATCTGTGAATTTGTTGTGATCAACATCCGGTTAAAATAAAATTTAAAACTGTTGTCAATTGGTAGCAGCAAATTAGAAGAACATAATTTAACAATTTTTTGATTGTTATGGCTTGTATTCTAATTGTATACCCATTGATTGATTAATTGATTGTGTCAGACCGGTGATATATTTAGTCAGTTCTATTTCAAATGCACTTGTACTCTTTATAATTTACCATTGAATGCATATATTGAACTGCTTTGTATTTCATACGATTAAAAATACATTAAGTGATTTAAAAAAAAAAAATTAAAATAAAAAAAATAAAATAAAAAATAGAACAAAATTGTGACATAATCCATTCACACACAACCAGTAATTTCTCATCACCGTATGTGAAGTAATGGAAAATTTAGGATATAAGGAAGGATCAACTAAACCTAGACGAATATCAAGAACTGCTAGTGTTGCTATTAAAAATGAAGAAACACCACTATCATCACCAAATAGGTAAGATAAAATAAAAATAGACAGAAAGAAACCAGGAAGAAAAAATTTATATCGACGGGACCACAAATTAGGTCCGAATATTTTTCCTTATTTTTTTCATTTTTCATTACTTTGTGTACCACTTTTTATATAGATTTAAAACAGTCCCACCTGGTATGATGGTACGTTGGCGTAATAATCCAGAAACAATGCTCGAATCACAATATCCAACTGGAGATTTTGAATATATGGAATGCGGACCATCACCACCAGCTGAAAGTGCACCAAGCATGTATGATAGCTTTGAAGAACCAACAACTGAATTAAGCGTACAATTATGTAGTGATACATTACGTGTTAGTTTAGTTGATCAAATGAAAAGTGCATTTGGTCGTATTAAATTACTTGAAGATATCGAACATAGTAATATAATATCTGATAATATTGGACAATATTATGGAAACTCTGCTACAAAAATTGAAAAAAACATTTCATTTTTATGGTCAGCATTTTTAAAACGTTGGGATTTATTAGATGGTTTATTAAATGTTGGCGCTGATTTAAATTTTTATGATCAAAATGGTTTCTCAGCATTACATTTAGCTGCATTTAGTGGTTGTTTATCATCTGTTAGTTTTTTAATAGCTAAAGGTATAGATGTTAATTGGCAACCAAAATGTTATACACCATTACATTGTGCTGCTTTTGGTAATTCAGCAGAAGCTGCTAAAATGTTAATTAATAATGGTGCAAAAATATCAATTGATACAAATAAACCAAATTGTGAAGAATCATTATTACATTGTGCTGTAAGAGCAAATGCAATTGAATGTGTTCATTTATTTGTCGCTGAGGGAGCTGATGTAAATTCATTAAAACCGAATGGAACAAATCCAATTCATTTAGCTGCTGATTTAGGTCATGCACAATGTCTTGAGGCACTTTTAAATGCACCAAATGTTGATCCAAATATACGAATTTGTATACGTGAAAAAGAATCTACTGCCCTTCATTTAGCCGCTGATGAGGGAAATGTTGAATGTGTAGATTTATTATTGGCAAAAGGAGCTGATGCTTCATTAAAAAATCATCGTGGTTTTACTGCACTTCATTTAGCTGCAAGAACTTCGAGTTTAGAATGTGTAGAATCTTTATTAAGAAATGGAAATGCTGATCCAAATGCTGAAGATTTTGATCATCGAACTCCATTACATGCAGCTGTTGGAAAATCTGAAAATGCTTTTGATATTCTTGAAACTTTAATATCATGGGGTGCTAATGTTAATCACAAAGATATATATGGATTTACTGCATTACATTTAGCTGCTTTAGATGGTTTGGCACAATGCGTTGAAATGTTAATATTTCATGGTGCTGATGTTACAACAAAATCTAAAAAAGGGACAACAGCCTTAAATGTTATTACACGTAAAACACCAGCTTCAATGGCAATGGTTAGACAAAAATTAGATGCAGCTATAACTTTACATCATTCGCAGGATATCGTTAACAGAGAAGTTGAATTGGAATTAGATTTCAGGCAATTATTACAACATTGCCATCCAAGAGAGATCAGCTATTTAAATACATTCGTTGATGAAGGACAAAAAGAAATTTTAGAACATCCATTATGTTCTGCATTTCTTTATATAAAATGGGCTAAAATACGAAAATATTATATTGGTAGACTTATATTTTGTTTTACATTTGTATTATTCTTAACCCTATACGTTTTAACAGCATTGGCACATAATTGTTATAATGGTAGTAAAGATGATAATACTACAATTCAAGCACAAGAATTATGCCAAAAACAATCCATATTAGGTGATATGTTACGTAATAATCCTTTTGTTATGGAAATGCAATGGTGGGTACTAGTAGCAATAACAATTGTTGAAATATTTCGTAAATTATATGGTATTACGGGTTATTCATCGGTACGACATTATGTAACACAAGTTGAAAATATAATGGAATGGTTTGTTATAACAAGTGTATTTATTATCTCATATATTTATACAAAACAAACGTATACATTCCAAAATCATATTGGTGCATTTGCTGTATTATTAGGTTGGACAAATTTAATGCTTATGATTGGTCAATTACCAGTATTTGATGTATATGTTGCTATGTATACAAAAGTTCAAGGTGAATTTGCTAAATTATTTATGGCATACTCATGTATGTTAGTTGGATTTACAATTAGCTTTTGTGTTATATTTCCATCATCATCATCATTTGCAAATCCATTTATGGGTTTTATAACAGTATTAGTTATGATGATTGGTGAACAAGATTTATCATTATTAATTAATGATCCAGATGGTAAAGATCCACCATTTTTATTAGAAATAAGTGCACAAATAACATTTGTATTATTTTTATTATTTGTTACAATAATACTAATGAATTTATTAGTTGGTATTGCTGTACATGATATACAAGGATTAAAAAAAACAGCTGGTCTATCAAAATTAGTAAGACAAACAAAATTAATATCATATATTGAATCAGCATTATTTAATGGTTATTTACCAACATTTATACGTAATTTATTACATCATACAGCATTAGTATCACCGCAAGCATATCGTGTTGTATTATGTGTAAAACCATTAAATCCAAGTGAAAAACGTTTACCAAAAGATATATTATTAGCTGCATATGAAGTTGGTAAAATTCGTAAACATTTTGGTCATACAATATCAGCTAGATCATCAGCAGCAACATATTTTTCATATAAAAATAAATATAACAGTAATAGTAATAGTAATAACAATAATAATAATAATAATGGTGGTGGTGGTGGTGGTATTGGTGGTAATAATGGTAATAATGATGCTGGTCAAGAATCTGAATATGGTTTCGATACAACAAGTATATGTACATTAACAACTAAAATTGATGATAATGCTGAAAAAATTGAATTATTAACGCAAGAGATACAAGAATTAAAGCAAGCATTAATACAACAACAACAGAGTGCTAGTAAATTATTATTATTAATAACAAATCAACAAAGGAATCATATCAATAAAAAATGACTAATATTAATCCTATAAGAAAATTTTACTATAATGTTTTTTTTTTTTACTTTTTAAGTAGTCTGGAAAAAAAAAATGTGAGATAATTTTTTAAATTATCTGTAGGTATTCCAGTATTATTTTTTTTGAATTTCTGTTATTTCCGCTTGTGGATTTTAAAGACACGAAAAAATTATGTAATTCGTTGCACTTGCAATTCATTCCCATAATATGCCCTCAAGATACTGAGATATTTTCTTTAGTATAAGGAACTCTAAAATGAATTATCACTGAATCTCCTTAAATTTGAGTTAAAACTGCAATAAAGAAAATAATAAAATAATTTCTGTTCAAATTAACGTTATAAAGTTGCTAGCGTATCGTTATTTTTTTTCAAATACATTCAAATATACATTGAATGAAGATCACTGATATGTCGTGAACATTTTAAGATATTTTTTTTTTTTTAATTTATACACCCAGTCCAAATTTTTCTCTATATTAAAAACGTTTAAAAATTGTATACTAATAATATGTATATTAGCTATCTCATCCTGATCAAGTTCAACGACACTAACAATCATAAACGATCGTAGCTTTCAGTTCAAGACTAATTTTTGATATATGTATGTATTCAGAATTCAAACTCTGGATTTCAGATTCAGGTTTTTTAGTGTCACTACTCAGAAAGTCAGAATTGACTTTCCACAAAACCTCCTACAGCCTACATTCCCTAATCTCGTTTTCACAGTTCAATTAAACAAATCAAATGGTTTTATCATTCATTATTTAATTTAAATATTTTGCTTATCACAAAAACGAATTACATAGCAAAAATTTTTTTTTCTAGCTTATTTTGAAAAAAAAAAAAAAATTGAAAATTTATATAATTAAAATAAAATATAAATTATATTAAGCAGAAAATAAAAATAAAAATGTTAATATTATTCTTATAGAGACACAACATTGTTTTAAAGGCAAAAATTTTAAATATTTTATGAATTTGTAATTTGTATATAATAAATGTTGTTGTACGTACATATTTACAAAATTAAAAAGAATTGTAATAAATAGATGGTAATGTAGAATACATTTCTGTATAATATAATTTAGTCAAAAAATAAGAGAGAAAGAAAAAGAGAAAAAAAAAAAAATTTTTTTTTTTTTTTTTAAAGAATGTTTGTGAAAAGAAAATTTATTAAGGAAATTATATAAATATTTTTTCTAAATAAATGTGACAATATGGCTGTGTGTTACTCTTCAGTTTTTCATGTATTTTTCTTTTCCGTTTAAATTCTAATAATGTTTAATGGCTCTGTGCAATCCATAGAAATTTATATTTTATGATTGTGCTTTGGCCTTCAATTAGATCGATTCGCACAATGGTAATTTTTTAATTCTTACAATTTGAAAAAAAGTTTTTCTACATTGATTTCTACTATTTATTTTGATCTCTTCCTTGGCCAACCATCAGTTGATTTCATATCGCTATAAAATTATGTTGTTGAATGTTTTCTCAGAGATGCAACTGTTCATTCTTCATTAATAGTGAAATCATCTTACCTTGGAAGCCAAAGCTTGATTTAGAATATAATTTTCTATGAATTTTAGTGCTATTTTAGAAAGATAAAAATTATTTCATTTTATTTTGTTTGCAACAATCTTTTCTCTTCTACACTTTGTTCAAAAAATTAAATTTTTCTTTTTGTAAAATTTTGAAATATTTTTTTTTTTTTTTTTTTGTGTATTCGTTTATCTGTCGTATTAACGTAATTTTAAATATCTCATCACCACATGCATTATAGATTAAAAAAAAAAAACAAAAATTTTTTTGAGTAAATTTATACCATCATTTTATTAAAAGATACAATGTGCATGTGTAATATTTAAATGATTTACAGTGTCTTTATCAAAATTATAACGAATTTCACTAATGAAAATATAATTTGATCAGAAGATAAATCAAATGATAAGAAATCCCATCAACAATACAAAATATCTATGTACACTGGTATTATGAGAAAATTGAAAATATGATTATTTTTCATAATATCTTTTTATCTTTCATTATTACAAACATTTACTTAAATAATAAAAACAGACAAAAAAAAAAAAAAAATTATATGAAATTATTTAATCCGTCAGTCGCATGTAATTTACCCCAATTTTATTTTTTAGACATCATAAAAATAAGGTATATAAAATGAGATTTAAGCTTCTTGTTTCTATCTTATTTTTACTAGATTGATGGAGTTTATTAAAAAAAAAAAAAAAAAATGTTTATGATGTGATGTTTACAATACGATTACGTATGATTAAATTTTGTTTATCATATAAATTAGAATGCAGATAATAATAAAAATATGTGACTCATATTTGCTAAATTATAAATTTAAAATTTTTAACTGATTTTTTTTTTTTTTGATACAGTGGAACCTGTCTCAGTTTTAAAAAAAAAATATATTTGGTCACCGTAGCTAAAAATGGCTAAGATACAGAAAGGATAGGTTTTCAAATGATAATTTTTGGAAGAAATTAATTAAACAAAAAAAATTTTAATTAAATCTGATCAATCATTTTAATTAAACAGATGGCTAAATTCAACAAATGGTCAACTTTATGGATTTCACTGTACAAAAATTTTTCTTTTTTACTACATTTTTTTTATGGTAATCGTAATTTTGATAAATTGTATATGCATACATTTTTAAAAATTTTTTTATATTTATTTCTAATATATAATTAAGCTCTTGTAAATATTAACATCATCATCTACATACATATAAGTACATATAGTTGAAGTTCAAATTCAAATTTTTTATGATAAATAGTAGTATAGCATACAACAATTTTTCTTAGTTTTTTTTCTTTTTCTTATTATAAAATTGAATTAAAAGTACAAAATAAATTTGTTGTAAATGCACACGAGTACACGCATACAAAAATGATAATTCATAGTACAATGGATGTGAATATTGCATCCATTGTCTATACGATGCCTCCCCCACATACACATGAATAGAATAACTTAAATTGTAACTTGGTCAAATAGACCCGCTTCAGAAAAATAGAAAAAAAAAAAAGAGTTCATAAGTTGCACGGAGACATCAAGCAAACTTCAAGGCAACGAGTTCAATTACAAAATACAAAATGAAATATGGGTAACTAGTATAGTAATGTGCTTTTTATTTAATTCTCAATTTAAATGAATTTCCGACCTCATCTTTTCTTATAAAAAGAAAATTATAAAAATGAAAAAAAAAATATATATTGTACAATAGATCATTTAAAATGCATGCACACACACACACTGTACCATGCCAATGCATATTCACGTAATCAGGAATATGATGATCAAAGAATGATCAAAATTTCTCAAATTTTGGAAATTCCAGAATTTTCAGTTTTCTGTTATCAATTAGGTAAATTATTTTTCTCAGTTGGGGGCGGGATGATCTCACTTTTTAACTTGTTCGTTTTTTTTTTTTTTGCGAATTCTATTACAGATTTTATTTCCATTAATTTTTACGGATATGTTAGGAAAAGTTGATGTTGAAGCAACTGTTGAAAACGGTGGTCCATCTGGACAGGCTGGTGCTATACGATGGGGTATTGCAATGAGTTTACGAAATTTTGTTGATGCTAATATGATAGAAAAAATGAGAATTGGTAAGTAATAAACACAGAATTCAAATTGATAAATAGATTCCAAATAATTTTTTCTCAGACGCATAAGATCTAACAATTTACACAATGATAATTCTGATCATGTAATGAAATTTATTTTGAATTATTTCTTAATTACATTTCTATTAAAAAAATGTTCAATTTTTCTTGCAAATTTATTCCCCCATTTTTATAGATCGAATTTGAAAAAATTAAAATAAATTTCACGTGTTTCAATGTTGATTTAACTGATAATGATAATGAAGAAGAATGAGAATATAAAATGATGTTAGTTGGAAGCTGATTATGATGTTGATGATAATAAATGATATGAAATGAAAAAAAAAAAAAAATTGTCTCCTATATGTGTACACAAACATATGTGTGTATGTGTGAGATACAGAATATATAGTCCGTATTTTGTACTATTAGAAGTTCTCTATTATAACAAAAAAAAAAATATATACATATGTATGTATATTTTTCGTCCATACGGTGTTACATAGAAAATAAATGATATAAGAATAAATTTTATATACATATTTATATTTTAGTATTTTTTTTTTTTTTTTTTTTATTATTTTGTATTAGTTCAATTGAAGAATATTTTGCGTCATAAAATATAGTTTAAGTTTAAGTTTAGTACTTTGACTTTTTTATTTTATAATTCTTTGTATATACCACCGTATCATCTCTTAATATATAAAAAGCCGCATTTATAATCAAATTAGAAAAAATTTTTTTCTAAGTCATTTTATATATCTGCGAATATGCGTTGAATAATATCCATGCATACACATACTTACATATGTACATGCAATACATGCAAAAATAAAATAAAAAATGGGAAAAATAAATAAATAAATAAATTTTGAATGAAGGAAAAAATTATTATTATTATGATAAATAATATTTAAATAAATTCAAAAAAATATGTACATATACATAACATACATGCATACATATAAACGTTGTCTTTAATATATATACAGTGAAATCTGTCTGTATTGTCTACTTATTAGATAAAAAAAAAAATTTAACAAATTAAGTCGTCATTTTTTGAATACTTTTTCAAATTTCAAAATATAGAATGGATTCTCAATTTGTGGAGAGAATTTGAAAATATACTATACGTACACACATGAATTGAGCATTTACACCGAAAATGTTGATTACCGTACATATAAGTGAACACTTTAAATATCCAAAAATAGATTTTCTTTTCATGTTTCTAAATCATTTAGTTTTGCTTTAATTTTTTTTTTTAGCTGGTCTGTTAACAAGAGATTACCGAAAACGTGAAAGAAAGAAGTTTGGTCAAGAGGGAGCACGTAGAAAATATACATGGAAGAAACGTTAAAAAATTTGCAACAAATTTTGTTCATTAAGAAAATAAGAAAAAATATAGAAACCAATTTTTAAAAAAAAAATCTGTTGTTTTTTTATTAAAAATTTATTACCATTTCCTTAAAAAAATTTATGGTATTACTATTTCTATTTTCTTTTTTTTTTACATTTTAGTTAAAGGTTGAAGTCCTAAAATTTTCATTCCATCACTTAGAACATTTCTTGATACTTCAAACAATAGCATCCTTTGCATTTGAGTTTCCTTACAAGTTTCATTTTTAATACTTAATCGTTTTAACGCACGGCTTATACAATTACTGTAAAAAATGGACAAATCCATCAAAAATGTTTCAAAATTCAAAAAAATTGAAATGTCTGAAATGAAATTCAAAATCTTGCTCACCTCAATGAGAACAAATAATTTACTAAAATGCAAGATTCCAAGCAATCATCAGATTTGAATAAAATTTCTGGAAATTTTGCAATTTCTACAATTAATTGAATTGCTTCTTGATCCATTAGAAATTCTGGTTTTACTACAACAGCTGATGGTACTGAAACATTTTCAATTAGGCTACATAAACGACAATGCGTATACTGTAATTTTATTCCTGTATCACCATTAACTTGTAAAGCATTATCCCAATCAAAATCATAATCTCTTTGTCGTCTTTGTTTTAAATCGTTTACAATTACTGCTGAAATACCAAGAATATCTGCTATTCTGTCATCTAAATTGATAGTATCGACCTTTGTAGCTTAAAAAAAATTTTTTCAAAAAATATGGTAACCAATAAAAGCTTAGGTTTTTTTCAAATTTTTCTTACTTGGTGATTGCATTTGTTTTTGCATCATAATATTTTTAGCTTCATCCAGTACATCATTTAAAAATACAACATTACCACTTCTTGTACTCATCCCTTTAATACGACCAAATTTTATATGTTCCATTCTATTAGATAAATTTTCATCACAATTTTCAACAATTTGAAATAATGCTTTAAAATGATCTGTTTGTGAATTATCAACAACATAAAAGATTTTATCAAATTTATATTTATTAAAACGATCAAATAATGCAGCTATATCTCTAGCTAAATATAATGTTGAACCATCACTTTTTATAATTGGTACACGTCTATCATTAATCTGTATCACTTTACGTCCATCAATTTCATTTAATAATAAATTTTTTTCTTGTAATTTATTTAAAATATTTTTAATTGCTAATTGATTATATTGTGATTCCCATGAATATTCATCAAATTCAATATTTAATCTTTTATAAATCATTTTTAATTCATCGATTGTATATTGACGATATATTTCCCATTTTTTTAAATCTTCATTTATATCATTATTTGATAATAAATCATTTTCTAATTTTGTAAATAATTTTCTAGCCTTCTCTGAAACATTATCATTATTCTTTGCTAACTTATTAGCTAATACATATGCATTATATAAATTTTTAATTGGATTTAATTGTATTTGTTGTAATGTTAAATTTCCCATTTCGATACCATATTGTAATAAACCAAATTGTGTACCCCAATCACCTAAATAATTAATTTTTATTACATGATTATTTAAATATTGTTTTAAATTTGATATAAAATTTCCAATTATTGTTGATCTTAAATGACCAACATGAAATGGTTTTGCTATATTTGGTGAACTAAAATCAATACAAATCGTTTTCTTCTGAATCTGTTCTGTATGATCTCTTGAAAATAAATCTTTCAAATTATTATTTTGATATTCATGTAATATTTCTTTAATAAATGCATTCATATCAAGTTTAAATACTATTGTATTCATTTTATCATCTCTAGTATTTTTATTTATACGTATAGAATTTTTCTCATTACATATTGATACAGATTTAATAAATTCATCATTATATTCTGTATTAACGATTTTATTTACTAACATTGTATTGTTATTTTCTAAAATATTACGTGTTTTAATTACCGGAAAATGTAGTTCTATCGTATCATGATCATCAATTTTACTATTACTGTTGTTGCTATTGTCATTTTTCTTACAATTAGTAAATTTTTTAAGTTCAAACCATTTATATAATTCATTTGTTAGATGATAAATGTACTGTTTTTGTTGATTGTATGAATCTGATTTACTGGTTACTATTAATTCAGCAATCTGTATGCAAAAAAAAAAAAAATAGAAAATAATTAAAAGACATAATACGGTGTTACATATGTCAAGTACTCTTATCAAAAAGTGTACTCTGTGTGCAATAATATATGTAAAAATTAATATGCATTTTAATTATTTCACTGCCATGAGATACTACTGCTAATTGAAAACAATTGCTGCTACATATTTTAAATTCTAGCTACTTAATTAAAAAAGACAACACCGACATTGATACTTGGAAACGTGTCTTAACTTGGTCTCGTGAAAATTCAACCAATTGTCGAATAGTTTTTAAGCAGGAATTTAAAATTGGAAATTAATTAGTTCCTTTTACGTTACGACTTAGGAGTATCAGACATCATGTTCCCATATTTCCTTAATAAATAATATATCTTTCATTCTGGATAACTTTCTCTCATCTTTCCCTTTTGTTTTCTAGTTTTATAATAGAAAGCAAAGAATAAAATATTAATCTAATTTTTTCTATAATTGTTCATGGAAGAGCACCAGTAGGTTCAAATTTTGTGATTCAATCTCATTACTCAGGCCTAAAATTTTGATCTACAATATGGATTGAATTGAAAATGTAAGTATATTCCTAAACAAATTTCAGGATTAAAAAGAATTTGCCGAACAAAGTAGTTTTCGTTATTGTTGCTAACCCAATACAGAGCATTCATACAGTATCAGTGTAAAAGATTTCTTATCTTCCAGTTCACGTAGTCTTGAAAGAATTATTTCTTCTAACACAAATCTTTGTCCTATCGACATGTTAGAAAAAATGGAATAAATTTTAAATGTAAATATCTTGAAAATGTTATCAAAAAATACATGCCGGGCAATGATAAAATCAAAATGTTTGTATTGTATGTGTTCCTAATGATCTTCTTAAAAGATAGTAAACAGTTTAAATTTACTGATACAAAATAATGAAACTTTACTTTTTTTGCAATATTTCTTCGAATTCCAATTGACATTTTAAAAATTAAAATACGAATTTTTAAAATTTTTAAATTATAACAAAAAATCCACAACAATTGATAACTTTTGAAAAATTTCACTTAACCACTAAAAATAAATCATAACAAAAAACAGCTGATCGTTGTAAATTGGTACATTCACAATCGCCTCTGTAATAAAATTCAGTGATAAACCCATTCACAATGATTACAAGTAAACAAAATAAAGCATCTACACATGACACGCTTTCCACTTATCATAAAATTTTCAATTTTCATAAAATAGCATTTTATGCTTTACGCTTGAAATGTTTAATTCAGTAGACGCAGTTTTATACATCACGTGCTACACATTACCAATTTTTTATATTTAAAAAATTTACTCAAAAAAATAAAATAAAAATAAAGTAAATAATGAAATTAGATAGAACATTAAGTGATGCACAAAATTCACGATTTCGTAATTTATATCATGGTTTAATTATGCAAATTACAAAAGAGACTATATTTACTGAACAAGATCTTGAGGGTATACTATTAGTTTATTATAAATTTGTATTAGCAAATGGTAAACGTGCTAAATACATGACTAGAAGTCAAATATTATTTATATTTGATATACATTTTAAAATATCTGATTCAATTATTATCGATCGTATATTAAATATAATATCATTAGAAAAAAATCATATATTACCAGAATCATGGATTAAATTATTTACTATTTATATGGCTAGTACATTTGAAGAGAAAATGAAATTTTGTTTTAGTGTAAATTTAAAAATCTCTTAAAATTGATATGATCTTCAAATATTATAAATTTAAATTAATTTAATTTCAGGTTTATGATATACAAGAAATAGGAATATTACATAGAAATATAGTATTGAGATTCGTTTCAAATTTCATTACGTTTAAAGATGAAGATTCTGAAGAAATGATAAACGTAATCAAAAAACAAATTTGAATTTTTAATATCGTTTATTTCTTTTTATTTTCATTTTTAAAGGATATGGTTGATTCAATAGTAAAACGAATGGATAATGATCGTGATGGAAGTATATCATATGATGATTATCAAACTGTTGTTAGAAAATCACCACCATTAATGGAATTTTTAGGACAATGCATTCCACATGAATCAACTCTTAAATTTGTAGCATATTGTTGTAATATAAAATCAAAAATACCATAAAAAAATAAATTAGACAATTTTGGGAGTTGTTGACAATTTTTTGGGAGTCGCCAAAAATTATATTTTTACACTTCATTTACCTAGAATTGCTTTTCTTACACTATTATGTACTCTGTACACAGCCTTATCCTAGCAGTGCACACATTTGTATAGAATCGTCGGTCAATCTAACGAACGAACGAATCTACAACAGCACTGTCTTATCTAAACTAAATGTCATTCTGTACTGTACCATAATTCTAAACAAATATCCAATTGGATTTATGTGTAATAAGCTGGTATATTTTTTGTTGAAGTGGCATTCGCTGGCAACAGAAAATAATGACAGGAAAATTATTGATAAAAAAAAGAATTTCGATTGAAGCAAATTTGTCGTGTTAATTACAAGAAAAAGTTGATTATAAAAATTTTAAGAAAAATTTCTTTTTGCATTCAATTGTTGGATCATAATGTGTGTGAAATTTAAATAATTATTTATTGTTGGTAATCAAAAATAAAAAGAAAAATTTGTCTAATTTAACTTCAAAACTACATCATACTTGCACTTCAATTATAAAAAAAAAAAAATTTATCGTTTTTTAATGCTATTGTGTATTGGTTGATTGTGTCATGTGTGATGTAGTCGTGGTGTAGTTTTGTCGTCGTCGCCATTTGGTAAATACAAGAAATTTTCGTGGCATGAATTAAATGCAAAAAAAAAATCATCAAAAAATTTTTCTTTATTCGCTCTCTTCTTACATATATTTTTTTTTTACAAGGACTTTCATTTTCGACGTAAAAATTTTTTTCTGTTTATGAAATTCAATTTCATGTTGTGTTGTGATAGAAAAGAAATTAAAATCAAAAAGTGAAAGAAATTCAAAAAATTTTTCTTTTCCTTTTTTTTATTATTCAATATTCTTCATCATCATTAATTTATCAGAGTGCAATAAGAAGAAAATTATAGCGAGTGGTTGTCGTTGTGGTTCAATAAATTAAAGATTTTAATTCAAAAAATCAAAAGTATTTTCCACACACAATAAAAATTTTCTTTTGTGTTTTTAATTTTTCCCATAGGTCTTCTTTTTTTTTCATTAAAGTAAAAGAAACACAAAAAAATGAGAATAGATAAAGTAACATAAAGTAGGATTAGTTTTTACCAAATCAATATTTTTTGTGTATTTTGTGAATTTTCAGTTACAAAAAATTAAAATTAAATCTACACATGTTCATATGTAGGTAGTTCATAGCTGTACATGTTACGGAATATTACGAAACATTACGGCTCATCGCACATTTTAATTAATTGAAAAATCGAATCAGAAAAAAGTGCACCAATATACACAATTGATCTTCTGAAAGAAAGTAGAAATCGAATTTGATTTTTTTTTTGTTTTTCTGTTTTTTATTTCTCGGTTTTTCAATTTTATGTCATAATTTTTTTGTTTTTCTTAAATTGAAAAAAAAAAGTGGAAAAAATAACAAGTGAGTGACAGTGTGATTTTATTTTTTAGGGGAAAAAAAAAATAAATAAAAAATTTAGTTAGTTTCTTTTACTTGTAAAAAATTTCCAGTGGAAAATAATTTGATTAAATTATTTAGTGATTTTTCAAAATTTTATAATTTTCTTTGAAGAAAACATCAAAATATTTTCTACGTAATATTTAGGGCTGTGTTTTTATTGAAAGTTTTTGCTGTGACTTGCTGCATTCTCTATTCATACATTATTTTCTAACAGATTTAAAAAGAAAAAACATTAAGGACAAATAAAAAAAAAATGGCTGGGCAAACGATTAATGACAGATTACTAGCCGCTAGACACAGTCTATCTGGCCAAGGATTAGCTAAATCAGTATGTAAAGCAACAACAGAAGAAATGATTGGTCCAAAGAAAAAACATCTGGATTGTAAGTACCTAAACTGATCCATTAAAATTTGTTCCAAATATTTGACTTTTCTTACAGTAAAATGTGATGATGTTTTCATCCTGATTGCCATCATCAAAATAGACAAGTACAGTTGTACTAATTGGACTCTAGAAAAAAAATCTGTGTTTGTTTGTTCGTGTGGTTGTGAATGGTTAAAAATTTTTACAACTTTCTGATTAAATGATTTTGTGTTTTTTATATTGTTTTTTAACTCAAGGACATTTATTCATGAATGAAAGTTTTAAAAATTCAGAATTCATGTATTAAGTATTCACTCCTACTCCTCATTAAGAAATCCTTCATTGCCATGTAAATCCAAATTTTAAAGATGTTAAAACAAAAATTCAATCATGAGAAAAATCTTTATTACAATTGTTAATGACGTCAGAGGAATTTACTTTTTTTTTATTACAAGAAAAAATTGATTTTATTGTTTCCTTTTTGACTATTTTACACATTTACATTTACATTCGTCGTTTTTGTTTCGGATTTCGTATTCGTAATTGTACATTAGTGATCTGCATTATCGATACGTCATATGGTATGCAAGAAAAGAGAAAGTAAATAAGAAATATAATTTTTTTTTAGACATGAAAGAATTTTCTGTTTATCAAATTTACAATTTCAAATCAAATATGTATGTAATAATGTATAGATGTAGGTACTTAGTTTTAATCATTTTTAATAAAGGTGTTACATTTTATTCCTAGGGTCTAGGGTAATCAGAATGGAATGAACTTGCAATTATTTGAATTTTGATGTCTTCATACTTTTCATATCTATAAGGAAAATCTGATTAAAATTGAATTAAAAAAAGAAAAAAATCATCACACTTTTGTTCGTTAGAAGATTAAATTAAATAATAAAATAATATAATTGCAGGTAAAAAAAATTTCGATATGTGCCGGTATCGTGTCGTAGAAAGAAAAATAGATTTTAATTAATTGAATTGCTCTGAAATAATAATTAAAGAAAATTTCATTGTTTTGTGCAAAATAAATTTTGCTAATAACTCTGAAATATTCATAGTTTGGTACTAATTTTTTGAATTCAATTCATATTGACCTAATTCAACTCTCATTTTTATTTTCTTCAAAAAAAAAATATGGTTAAAGATTATAGACGAGCCTTATTATTGAATTATTGTCACATTTCGTATATATATAGGAGTCATCATAACCGTATCTCTTTCCTCATCGTTCGATTTACAGGTTCGCACTTTCATAAACTCCTTACTGGCTCTTTTGTATTAATTTCAATTTCATTCCTCCACTTCATAGTTTCTTCGTAATCCACATATTTTCGTTGTACTGTAGTTTACTTTCTTCAAATGTGATCTTTGCGTACTTACACATGAATTTTTTATTTACATACACAGTAAACACAAATTTGCCTAATTTAATTTGATATCATCTGTTTTTTTAATTAATTAATTTATTTTTATTTTATTTTATTATTATTATTATTATTATTATTATTTTTTTTTTTTTTTTCAAACATTTTTCAATGTCGCATAAGTCTCTGTAACCTTAAAACATATCATGCAAGACATACACACGCTCAATTTTTATTTTTTGCTAAAAATACAAATATGTACAGTTTTTGCTTATTTATGTGACGACGACACATGTATCTGGTGGTCATTCATAAGTGCTAATAAATGAATTTAATTGATTTTAGTTCAAAAGTTTAAACATATTGAACAAATGAATACACACATAAATAAAATTTGTAGGTACCATTACTATGTACGTATTCGTAAAAATCCATGATAAAAATTCGAGCGATATACCTAGATATAAAAATAAAACTTATACTTGTGTTTGGACGTTACTTTTATTGGTAAGAACTTTATCTACTATTATTTAAAACAATTTAGCAATGATATAAAATGCAAGTGCGTGTATAAAATTTGAAAAAAAAAAAAAGAATTAAAAAGAAAAAAATTCAGTATCATTCATTGATACATGCTATGAAATTTAATTCAGTTTGAATTCATGTAGATATTGAATGTATACACATAGGCATTTATGCAACACATAAAATTCACGTATTATTGAATATGACGTAGGTATTTTAAAAATTTCTTGTACCTGTAATACCTAATTAAACAAACATAAAACACGAGAAAAGCTTGAAATAGATAACAACAAGTAAATGCCTGTGCTATGAATTGACATGAATCGTACCATGACGTCCATGACTACAAAAGTTGTAAAAAAAAAAACAAAAATGTAGGAATAAAAGCATTCATATGTATCTGTCGTTGTCGGTATGTTACCGTACCTACATGCTTATATGAAATAAGAAATAATTGACAGTATTGTAATGAATGAATGATAATGAATATGAATGAAAAATTTCTCATCATCAGAGCAATAAAAAAAAACAATAATTTCAATGTTTTTTTCCCTCTGTATTTAAAAGATTCGTTTATTGACATATTCATTGCTATGCCGTACAGCAAACCTGTATACATTTTTTTTTTTAAATATCTTATACCATACGTACTATTGGTACTATCACAAAACTTGAACTGCCTTATGAGGATATTTTAAATACTATCCATATAACCTTGAATAACTGAAAATTTCTATAAAAACATTTGCACTGTATTTATTTGGAATTTAATAAAAATTTAAAAAAAAAAATAAATAAAACTACAAAAAAAAATTTATTTGTGCAAATTCCTAGCTCCAGGCAAATTATGAGACGATTTTTGTATAACTCACAATTTAACTATTTTTCAAAATGATTTTTCACAAATCCATTGGACCTACATCAGTTTAGCATTACAGGTAGTCTAATTTATGATAGCTTATTTTTAATTGTTTTTCCTCCAATCATCCTTTATCAGGTTACATCACGTTCTCATCATAATCCTATTCTACTAACAATTTTTTAATCGTTTAATTCAAAAGCTGATATGATGTAGAAATATGTATGTATGTACATGCATATATTATGAAATTAAATAAAAAAGTTATAAACCTTTTATTATAAATCACAGTATCTAGTCAATTTATGTACGTTTATAAATTGAATTAAATCTTGAATGAAATACACACGCGTACAACAAAAAATAAATTTATGTATACATATACATACATACATACATACATACATACATACATACATACATACATACTGGGTGTCTCAAAATAAATTCCATTTAGACTAATTTTTCTGAAAGGTCAGCCCATTTCTAGCAACAACAAAAAAAAAAAAAAAAAAACATTCTAGACCTTCTTCTTCAAAATTCACATTGTGGTACACCGGAAGAGATGTACAAAAGGGACCTAAAATAATATTTTGCTAAAAACAGTCTAAATAATAAACTGAGATACTCTGTATATATTACATTGTATATCATATACACAATGTCCAATGTGTAGGAATAAATTTTTAATAGACAGAATAAAAATAATACTTGTAATAATAAATTTTAAATTAAATATCATTTAAATGTCATGACATGACTTTGTGTATATATATATACATTCATTTATCGAAATCAACACATATTTTTTTTAATTTGCAAATTCTTGAAAATTTTCATTTTACTTCGAAACAAAATACAGTACATGAAATAAAACTAACACAATTAACAGAAAATAAAAAATAAGATTCATGAGTTTATCTACTGAACTATATTGGACACGTAAGACGGATTATTATCTTCAGAAGCTTTTTCGCCTTATAAAGAATTTGTTTCTATAACAAATCTTGATCCCTGATATCTTTCATTCTTTTATGTTAAATTCCATTTAAGTTGCGTTAAATTCTATCAGCTCGGTTCCTTTGTTAACTATGAGAATATGAGTTTCTTTAATATAATCACAATCATATCTCAGACAACCTATTCTGAGACCTAGACATTGTCTGTGCCATTACACATTTCATAGACTTCGATGTTTGTTCCAGGTTCCAGGTGCATTAAATAGAAACAAATAAAATTAATTGCTTTAAATGCCAACTAAGTAAAATAAGTCATTAAAAAGATAATAATTTATAAAAAGTAAATTTATTTATTTGAGAAACAATGTAAATACATATAGACACGAATGTACATATAATTTCGGTTTACAACCGCCCCTTGACTTGAGTTTTGTTGTCATGTTGTGATAATTTTTTTCTTTTCTTTTCTTTTTTTTTTTTTTTCAAAAACTGGGTCTATTGGGCGTCAACTTGTTTTGCTCACTTTTAATTTATTTGTATGCATAAAAATTGTTAAATACCGAGCACATTATATACATTTTCGTATACAAGCGCATTTTTATGATTTCGAATGGAAAATGTTTCAACATATTTCACAATTTTTTTTTTCCAATCAGCCAAAATTTTATACAAAATCAAAAGTACCAAAAAAGAAGTAAAAGAATAAAAAATAGAATAAAATGCCATTCGAACACATCCACTGTTTTTTTTTTTTTTCTTTCTTCAAATATCATTGTAAAATGTTCATTTTGTAGATAAATATGCCGGTCACGATAAAAGCAAAGCAGTAACTTATTATATAAACACAGATCACATATATAAACATATGTATGTGGTAGCGTTTTTAAATAATACAGAAATATAAACTATGAGGAATCCCAAGAGAATCACTAAAAACAGAACCCCCTTTATTATATAAAAATTTATATGCAATGTATGTGATACATATACAGTGCATTCCAAATATACATACAATAATGTTTACAATAATTGTAATGTGTACACATTGTATAATTAACTTTTGTTCATTCAACATCAAGTAAAATAGAGAATGTAATCTATCTTGGGAAATCTATCTGATTAAGACATCAATAAAGGTGAGCGTATATATACATGACAAAAATTTTGCATATTATGATATTCCTAGGATCAATTCTTTCGTCTGCACAGGATATACCCAAATAGTGAAATATTCTAGAGCAGAACACAACCCATATTGAATTTTAGAGTAAATGTTGATGATACACTGTAATCTCATCTAGTAATCGAAAATTTTCTTATAATCATAATTAATTTAGTAATCTCTAATATCAATGTATATATCTTTAATCGTACTTGTAATTACGATGTTGTTATTCCAAACTTGTATAGCATTAAGTGCCAGAAACTGTATCTATAGTAGGTTATTTTATCAGTTAATAATTTATGTTGGCAAAAATCCAAAAAATAAATTAGGTATATCGATTTTTTTAAATACATAAATGGAAGAATTTGATTTCATTTTGAATTTTTATTTTTTGTGTTTATAACTGTCATTATGTTATGTTTCAGAAGAAAAATAAAAAAAAAAAATCTATCCTTTTTTTTTTTAACAGAGAAATTTGGATGTACAAAAAATAATGTCTGATAATTTAAACATGAAAGATAAGCAAAATTTTATGAATTTTAGCATTCTTATTTCAGTATTCAGGTCATTGAACTTCTTATAAAATATTTCACTTTTTTTGCCAAATTTGTACTGCAATTTTTTAAAATTTGAGAATTTAGAAATAAAAATTTGAAAGGTTTGAATTTTATCTTTAAATAGTATAGCTAATAAGTTGAAGTTCTTAGTTTTGAACACACAGAAAAATTTAAAAAATTGAAAACGGTTACCCAACGGTTAGAAATTATAACTGTAATAACTCAGGTTATTAACTAGCTCAGAACTACATATTTTGATGTATTCAGAAGTATTGAGAAGTGCTCAAAATTATCAAGAGCTGTTCATAGACTCTCGGAGATGACAATACAAAAATTAAAAACTTTGTAAAATATTTTCTTCTATTCATTGAGGCTTTCGTAGTTCAATGATGCATGATGATGCATTGCTTCTTGCTCCATTCTTTTAAATTATAAGATTTCTAAATGTTGGTGTAAAAAGCAATTTAAAAAAAAAAAATTCTGTTGGTACACCCTGTACCTTAGTAAATAAATTATTCGCAAATGAACACAAATTTTTTTTTTTTACATTTATTTAAATAAAGTAATAGAAAATAAATTTATGATGAGTTGTTTTTTTTTTTTTATTGTTTTTGTTTCTGTTTTAATTCCGATACCGACATAGTTGTCAAGTGACCAGTAAAGACTAGAAAAAATGAGACTAGACTAGAATTTCTATATAGTATATCAGTATATGTAATTATGAAATGTTTATGTTGTATGCATTACGAGAAAAGTTTTTTTTTTTTTTTTTTTTGAACGATAATAAAAGTACATCATAATAGTACATAATAAGAAAATATAATTTGATGATGAACTAGTCGCCATTGGTAGCCAATGGTAGTGTGAACCTGAACTTTTATAGATGAATATCATCATACATAGTTGGGGTGGCTCTGATAGCTACAAAACATTTAATTCATTTCATATCTACCACACATACACATAACATTAATATAATATATATCAAGCATGCACACATATCATCGTATCACATAATATTATGTGTATCAACATAATGATTATATTTCAATTCCAGTATTTAAAAAAAAATAAATGAAAACTGGTTTTCTGGAATTTCATTTTGAAAAAAAAAAAAAAAATACAAAATAAAACAGATATGGTATAGAAATGGGGTTTCTTTTGGGCTCTAGAAAAGAAGTGGAGTTTATATACAATATTTCCATTCTTTGTTAGATTGCTTTAAAGATTCCATGGGCTATGATTATGCATATATATGTACGTATATGGAGCTTTTCTTTAAATAAAAGATTTTTATTATTATATTTAAAAAAATAAAATTGTTGTTGAGTGTGAGAACTATGCTAACGTCTTCTCACGAATATATCTATGTAATATTGGTACATGTGTATGATGCTGATGGATATATATGAACATAAATTTCAGTGATTTGTATTCTGTATGTGCTATGAACTTTTATGAATAATAGGACAATGTATACGTATATGCATGGATGCATACATTAACTTCTTATGAGATGATATGTACACATATATGTATGTACATGCACATTTCTTTTGTCTCGGACAATGACTGTACAACTTACAATATAATTTCATTTTAACGGAAATGCATCAAATGTGCATTAGAGTATGATCATAACAATAACGATAATATATATACATATGTACCTACATGCCCTTAGGGAGGAAATTTTTTGTTTCTTTTTATTTTTATTAAAGTGACTATGCGTTATAACTTAACATACCAATTGTCTTACTATTACCAAAACGAAACTACTCATAATGTATAGTCGTATTTGAATGAAAATACTGTGGGGTGCATAGTGTAGATAAGATATTATATAAACTCCTATACAAGTCACAGTCCTTTTATTAGAGCACTATAATTTTACTTAAAGAAAAAAATTAGGTATATAGTAAAATTTCTGGTATTTCTTTTCATATGTAATTGATTAAAGAGTCCCATCCAAAAACGGGATGTATGTATTAATGACATAATGGAAGATCTTCCGAAAATTGGGAAAGGAAAATTAAAAACAGATAAAAAGTAACCCACACTGTATGGAAAAAAAATGAAAAATGATAATCACGCCTTCTTTTTAAAATCCATATTCAAAAAATGATTTAAATTGAATCATTGTAATTGAATCATATCTTGAAAATAAAAAAGATAAAAAAAAAACCTTAGAATATTAACTTTTCAATTTTTAATTTAAAATAATATAAATTTTACTCCCACAAAATATAACTAAGTATTTTTGTTTATTTTAATGGTAATTATGTACTACTGATAAGAAATAACAAAATGAATTAAGTTAACATTAAAAAATGATCAAAACATCTGCACTTTTTTTTTTCTAAAGATAAACAAATCATTAATATACACACATGTGTAGTTGATAGTGGTCGGTTCGGGGTTCGGTACATACCAGTTTGTTTGTGTATGCAAACACATACGAATATGTTGCTAACATGCTTTTTCTAGTATGTCAACAAAATATGTATAAACACTTTTTTTTATCACTGAACAACTTGTGGTCAAGGCATTCATGCTTAGATTTTTTTTTATTTCATCCAAAAATGACATGGAGAATACACTGTAACAGGGTGCAGTTATTGAATATTAGTGAAGATAAAAATTTTTATTTTTTTTAATTTTATTTTTGAAAGAACATTAAATAATATTAATTGATTCTCATTAATTTTCTTCCATTACTCATTTTTATTTTCTATATCTGTGGCCTTCTCATTGCAAATTGCAGTTGATTGCATTACAATTTTTGACTTTTACAATTCTAAAATTCATAAAATCTAATTCAGTTATCTGTTTTCTTTTAAAAATGTTTTTAAAAAACAATCGAGTCTACATACATATGTATGTTTATGATAATAAACAATACTACTGGAAGTTTTCGACTTTCACAGATATCTATCCTATGTGATATAGCTTATATAGCTTTATATCTTACAGTACAGCTTATCGTATTTTGGATTTTTTTTTTTTTTTCTTCAAAAAATTTTCCTTTTAAAAATTACCAACACCCTATATCACATCCGATTAAAATCGCATTCGATATTATAATATATTAAAATATATATATATACATACAGAAGAATTCAGGTTTTCAATATTATATAAAAATTGAAATTTCTATAATAATTATCATAATTTCTGGTTTTTGTACAAAAATATGACAAATGAAATTTGAATATTTTATACATTTTAAAAAACCAAATCACCCTGCATAATATTATTTGATTTTTTTTTTATTAAAAATTTGCTATCTTTGAAACGAAAGTGATAATCTGGCCTTCACTTTATTTTTACTTTACAATTTACATTGTTTTAATTATTTTTATTTTAAATTTTAAACAGTTTCACATTTCATTTAATTTATGTGAAAATGTTATGAAAATTAAATTATACAGTTAATTGATGATATTTATTATAAATATGCATTTTATGTACATATACTTAAAATAATAAAATGTAGCATTAAATGACTCAATTTTAAAAATATAACCAATCAAATTTTATGGTATATATACATATATTTTTTTTTTTTTTTGTAACTTTGATTTGTTGTATTACCGGAACAAGATAACAAGTTATTGTTGATAACAATGAGAAGTAAATAATTTACGTTATAAATAAGAATTTATTATGTATGTTATGAACGAATATAAAAAAAATAAAGCAAGACAATAATAATAAATAATGAAATATGTAATTTTAGAGAAATGTAAAATTGATGTTGTTTTTAATCCATTTTGCATTTGTGTAAATGAAATCATTATCAATCAATAAATTGCTCTTAATCACTAAGCACGGTGTAATTTGTTCTTATGATGGCTATTTGTGATAGATCTCTTCAAAATTTAAAAATTCAAAAACTACATATCAAGATATTAATGGAATAAGAATTTATTATTTCGATCACCAAATTTTTATAATTGAATTTTAATAATTTCTTTAATGTTTTTTTTTCTTTTTGTCTATTTTTTTATAGATCTTGTCCATTGTACAAATGAACCAAATGTATCCATTCCAAATTTGGCCAATTTACTTATTGAAAGATCACAGAATGCAAATTGGGTGGTAGTTTATAAAGCCCTAATAACAGTACACCATTTATTAGCATATGGAAATGAGGTATAAATATCTAAGAAAATTAAAATTAAATTTTAATTAATCCTAAAATATCAAAAAATATTTTGAAATTTTATAACAAATGATTTCTAAAGTATTTGAAAAAAATTTTATAATTGTATTATTTTTTTAAAATTTAATTTCAGAGATTTATGCAATATTTAGCATCTAGTAATTCAACATTTAATTTAAGTAATTTTCTTGATAAAGGTGGTGTACAAGGTAAAAACAAAAAATAAAAGTAAAAATAAGTAATAAAAATCATTAAAAAAGAATATTAAATGTATGTAGATGGTTTAGTATAAAAGGTTATCATGAATTTTTTTTTTTTGATTAATTTTCATTAAAATTTTAATACATAATTAAAAATGTAGATTTTTTTATAATTTTTTTTTTTTTTTTTAGTTCAGGTAAATGGAAATCTTTTAACATCCTACATACATACACATGCACATTGATAAAATAAATAATTCAGTAAATTGTAGCTTTTAACAAATTTTTTTTACATGTATTTCATTTGAACATAATATTGATTGATTTTATTATGTATTCATTTCATTTCTAAAAAATTAACTAAGGAATATAGGATGATTCAGAAGCTATGGTAATGGTTTAAAAATGGAATAAGTTTTTTTTTTAGAGATTATTTGTTTAATTTACAAATATTTGTCCAGATATAGAAGATAATGTTACGGAAATGTCCTTTTTTGAGTTGTTAAAATTTTTGTCAAATTAAAAAAACATTGAAATCTGGTAGTACGGCAGTGACACCATTTTGTTGTTATTATCAAGAAGAAATCTCTAAAGATTATTATTGCAATTTTTGGCAAATTCTTTGAATTTCTTAAAATAGTAGTACAAATTTTGGATCATCCTATAATTTAGCATTAGCATTAGTGTACATCTTCTCATTATAACAAAAAGAAAAAAAAAATTAGTAATAAAATCTCTAACCAATATATAATGCTTTTCTTATTTCTTGGCTTCTAAAATAACATTTGTCCATTGACAAAGGCACCGTTGGAGCAAGGATAGGTGAGTCGTCATCATTACTAATTAAAAAATAAAATTAAAAAATAACAAAAGTAGAGGAATTTTTTATTTTGCCATTATTATACTACTAATCCTCTCTCAGGCATATTAGCATGAACAAAACAAAAACAAAATTTAATTGACAAAATTTTTTTCTAAATTCAACCTTTTTCCTTGTTTGTTTTATTGTATTGTATTATTTTTTTAAAATGCTTTTTCCTTTCTTTTTTAGGCTATGATATGTCACCATTTATTAGACGATATGCAAAGTACCTTAATGAAAAGGCATTGTCCTATCGTACAGTTGCTTTTGATTTTTGTAAAGTTAAAAGAGGGTAAATAAATAAATTTCTTATTTTGCTTTAAATAATATGTAATTGTATCACTTGAATTTTTTTTTTTTCGTTTTCTTGTAGAAAAGAGGAAGGCTCGTTAAGAACAATGAATGCTGATAAATTATTAAAAACTTTACCAGTTTTACAGTCACAATTAGATGCATTATTAGAATTTGATTGTTCAGCAAATGATTTAACAAATGGTAAAAAGTGATTTTTTATATTAAAATCACATTCGAAAATGTTTTGTGATCATCTCCCTTTACTTTTCTTTCCGTTTTTTTTTTTAGGTGTTATAAATATGTGCTTTATGTTATTATTCAGAGATCTCATTAGATTATTTGCGTGCTATAATGATGGAATTATTAATTTACTTGAAAAATATTTTGATATGAATAAAAAACAATGTAGAGATGCTTTGGACTTATATAAAAAATTTTTAGTTCGAATGGATAGAGTTGGAGAATTTTTAAAAGTTGCTGAAGTAAATACAGACTTACATGATATGATTACAAGATTTCTGTTTTGTTTAAAAATTTAAATAAATCTGTAATTCATTTTTATTTTATTGAATTTATAGAATGTAGGAATTGATAAAGGTGATATACCAGATTTAACAAAAGCTCCAAGTTCATTGTTAGATGCATTAGAACAACATTTAGCAACACTTGAAGGTAGAAAAGGATCAGCAGCAAATACACCAACACAATCAGCTAGGTAACAATTTCTTTTTTTTTTAATTTTTTCAAATAAAAAAATGAAAAAAAAAACCAATTTGAAAAACAATTTTCTATCCAAATTAAAAATAATAAAAGTGATTTACATTGTTCACATCAAAAGCATAAAATCAGTTCGATGAAAATACATATGAATTTGATTTGTTTTCTTTTACTATTTATTTATTATCTAAGAAATTAGATTATTCTGGATTATTTTTTTGTAAAGCAATTTTACATTATTTTTTTCAAATAGATTTTTAAATTATAGATAATGTACAAATCAGAATTTTTTAAGGTCCATGCTCATAAAGCTGACATAAAATTTAAAGACCAAAAAAATAAAATTAAAATTTAATTAAAAAATTAAAAATAGTATTTAAGGTTAAGAAAATATTTCAAACAAATTTCCATAATTTTCGAAACTAAATACTGTGTTTTGATTCTGATGTCAAAATTATGTCTTTCAGTTAATAAAAACTTTAGAACGGAAAACAATAGAATGTATTACAAGGGAGGCTGGAACCCTTTTAACTGACATTTTTACAAGTTGAACTCCACATTTTGTGGTTAAAACATTTATCTGTTATATATATATTTTTTTACCGTTTCTAGAGCATATCGTGTTGTCTGTATTGTTTGCCGTAACATATAATGGTACTCTTAGATTGTGATCAGTTGTCTTAGATTTGAGTTAGCTTTAATGAATATGGGCTTACAATTTTTAGATAGAAGTGTTCTACCGCAAAAATATGTAGATTACAAAATTTGAAATTTTAGTGATTTATATTTTGTGCACTAAAATGTAATTTAGAAAAAAATATACATAAAAATCACGCCAATATAATTATTTTGTTTGTTTGTAATAAACATTTTTTTTTACTAGCAAAAACATTTTGTAATTTCTCATATATTTACAATATTTTACAATAGAGTATATATACATTTTTTTTTTATTATTAAATATTGTATTATTCACCTTATAGTAATTTTGTTCATTTATTTTTTTCTTTTTCTTTTCTTTTTTTTTTTCTTCCTTTCATTTTTATTTCATATCCTGCAATCTTGTATCCTGTATCCTTGAAAAATAAAACATAAAACGCGTATGTGTATGAAAAAATAATTACCAACGATTCATAAATTTTTTTTGCTTTTGCTAATTTTATTATTTTTGCATTTTTTTGTAAATGTGTTTTGTTTTTCATTTTGAAAAATTTTTGAAAATTTTGTAAACATTTTTTTTTTCACACAATTTAAATTATTTTTTATTGTGTTATTTGTATTCACATTACTCTGTACATAAATAAAACATGAACATGAAAATTTAATTAATTGATAAAAATTTGAATGAATTGGCTGCTGAAATATCATTTCTCATGCATTATTAAAATTTTCTTTTTTGTTTTGAATATATAAAATTCAAAAACTTTCTTTTCTTTGCAAATACAATTCATTCGCATTTTTGTTTGTTTTTGCTGTTTCATAATTTAAAATAAAAAATAAAAATGATGACATCATGTACAAAATTTTATTGATGATTACACACATATAAATGAAAAACCATACACATTTGCATTCCAAAAAAATAAATAAACAAAACAAAAAAATCCTATTTTTCTTGTTATACTGTTCAAATCAAAAATTACATACACAAAATTTCGTACACACAAAATTATGAACATTTCGAAAAAACAAAACAAAAAAAAAATTATATAGCAACCAAAAGAACGTAAAGAGTGGTGTATCTGCCCTATCTTCTACTAGCTCATCATTTGGTACAGCAGCTGCATCAACTAAATTCGATTCACATGCAAATGGTATCGATGAGAGTATTAAAGCACAAGCATTAGCTGAAGAAGAGGCAGCTATGAATCAATATAAGGTGTCTTTTTATTTATTTATTTTTTATTTATTTGTTTGAATTTTTCTAGTATTTTACCTTGTAATGATGGCGTCTACGTCACCGATAGTAACAGAATCAAAATAATAAAATTTAAAATGATATTGTCGCTATCATTGATCCAGACGCTATTATTAAGCCTAAGTGATTCTTATTACTTAAACGCACTATTAATGATGTAATAACGTAATTTATTTTATTTTATTGTGTAGTCAAAGGTTGCTTCACCAACAAGTGGCGGAAATTCTGCATTAACTAATCCATTCCTATCATCACCACCGGCATCACAAGCTAATGCACCAATTGTTGATTTATTTGGTGCAGCAACTGATATGAAATCAACAGATTTAACTGGAAATACATCGAATTCAAAACCATCCGATGATCTCTTACAATTAGGTAATCCATTTGCAGATATGTTTGGTGCTCCAACACCAGCACCAGCTGGTGGAGCAGGAATTGGACAACAACAAACTACAGCTGCAGCTACAGGTGCTAATAAGATGTGGATGAGTAATGGTAGTTTTTCATTTTTTATTATTTTTTTAATTTTTATATTTTTTTATAGTTTTAGTTACCACATTATTTTTAAATTTAAATTTGTGTTTTAATTGAGTTTTTGTCTTAATTTTTGTAAATGCATAAGCCGCTCTTAAAAAAAATAAAAATTAATGTTAATTTAAAATTCAGAGAGAAAAAGAGGGAATTTAATTTTTTATTTTATATTTTTGGATTTCAGGTTTCAATGGTTCTGTAAGTGGTGGTGTAGCACCATCAGCAGTTACTGCTACAACAGCGAATGCATTTGTATCAGATAGCAATTTTTCAACGGTGTTTGGTAATACAGAACCTGCAAGTAAGTGATACATTCATTTCTAGTATTAATTTTAGTTTTGCCGAAAAATATCAAAATTATAACACGAATTTTTTTTTAAATTTTTAGTCATTACAAAGCGCTTTCACAATTTTTTTCTTTCCCACCAATTTTGTAAAACTAATTTTTTTTTCTATTTTTTTTTCTTTTTCCTCCGCTATTTAATTGCATGTGTAAATAATAATAATTAAAAAAATAACTTTCTCTTTACACTAAGAAAAAAACAAAAGAATTTTTAAATATTGAATATTTTGTTTTATTTAGTTAAAATTTTCTGTTATTTTTTTTTTTTTTGATTGTTGTTGTACTAACAAAAGGCAAAATCACTAATTTTAATAAAGTCATCTAACGCACAAGTGGGATAATCATTTAAAGCATTTATTTCAATATCGTCGTATTATTAATTAGAAAAAAATAAAACTTTTTTTTTAATTCAATTCAATCAATCTATCATGCAAAAAAAACATAAAAGCAAATTGTTGTTAACATCGAGATGCGTGTTACAATTAAAGGAAAATTTGATTTAATTTGATTTTTAGTTTAGACACTTCTACTCTAGAATTTTTATGTTAACGACAACGGCAACATCATTCTAAATTTTACGTATCGGATAATTTATAAACCCATTGACATCGACAATTTTTCCAAAGATAATGTTTTTGATGTTGTTACTGTCGCTAACGCCAGGCAATTTGAGCTCTGATGATAAGAATCATTTTTACTTTGGTGTGCGCTCCCACAACGAAAAAAGTGAATTTTTTTAATCATTAAAGAAAATGTCGTTTTATCATTTTCTAAATGTTTTTTTTTTTTTTATTAAATAATTTTTCACATTTATTATTTGTAAACAAAAAAAGAAACCAAAGAGCAAAAGTATAATGTAGGTAATTACTTACAAGCTGCTGCTACGGATAATGGATCAATACCAAATCCATTTTTCTTTGATGAAACATCACAAAACCAAGATAATGTTGCTCAACAACAACAACAATCACAGCAAAAAATTCCACCGTCTGTACAAAAAACTGAACAAGAACTATCAAATCAACAACAACAAAATAAATCAGGTGAATCAGAAATTGCTTCAGCTAAAGTTGATGATGGTAGTATTATTGCGAATACTGTAGCTCCGCTGAATCGTCCACCACAACCACCTCAGGTAGCTTCTTCAGCCAAAAGTGCTTTTGATGATTTGAATGATTCAATTCGTATGGCAATGGGAGGTTCTCCATCTAAAACAGAAGACCATCATCCTGAGACATCATCAGATCAATCAGCTCAACAAATAGTCAGTGGTGTATTTATTCCACCACAGTATTCGCAAATACTATCACAGCAACAACAACAACAGCTTATGGGAATGGGATATGTTGCTGGCTACAATCCATCACAAATGTTAATGCCTTCTACTGCTGGTGCTGGAGGTCTCTTGTCATTTTTGTTTTTAAATTTATTTATTTTGTAATTTTGTTGAAAAAAAATTTTTTTTGCTAAATTTTTTACCTTACTGGTCCTGTTTTATTTTTTTGTTTAAAATATTTTTTTATTCAGAATTTTTTTTTTTTTTTTTTTTAAATAATATTCTTAAATTTAATCAAATTTTATTTTGTCTCGTTGCATTTTTTCTTTATTTATTTATTTTTTTAAACTCATGGTAAATAAAAATTAATGCCATTTCACATACACATATTTTCGTACGGAAATAAACATAAAAACTTGACTACAAAATAAACAAACAGATACATTGAAATGGTATTAATTGTGAATGAATGAATTTTCACTCAAAAAGAAAATCTGAACATAAATTTATAATATTATATGAAACAAATTACAAAAAATACGCCCATCTCACTTATCCATCACTTATTCTTTTATTATCAAAACAACAGTTTCACACTTCATCAAATAAAGAAATTATAGATAAAATTTACATAAGTTATAAAATTTTTAATATAAAAAGGAAAACAAATGATTGGAAATTATTACAAAAAAAAAAAAAAATGATGCTTTTACATGCTTATCCCAAAAACAAAATAATAAATTTTTATTTTTAATTTTTCTACTGCTTTTTTTTTTCTTCTTTAATCACGATTTCACATTTGTTTTTTTTTTTTTTTTTATTTATTTTATGTGTATTTATTCTTTCGCATTGCATGATACCGTTATTTTTATTTTTAATATTCGAAAATTTCGGATACAATTTGAAAATTTTCCTTCATAAATTAAATGATAATGGGTAATGACTCGATTCCGTACAGAGAAGTCCTCAAGTTTTAAATGAAGATCTTAGAATTTCAATTAACGTAAGGGCTACTCAGCTACACTCTACAGTGTCTTTAATATCCATTTCATTATGGAGGAAAATTTTTCAAAGGCTTCCACCACTTTGAATATCATCGAGATTCAAAGAGAGTAGAATTAACAATAAATCTGAATAACAAAAATAGTTAATATTTGGATTTATTTTAAAAAATGTAAAAAACTATGCACTTTTGTTTTTCTTTTGTCTGTTGCTTTGCTTTTTTGAATTTTAATTTGTATTTGCTTGATTGTTTTTTTTTTTCTTAATAGCAACAAATACAGATAATCTTCGAGTTATATTGTAAAGGCTAGGATTCTTTACAAAAAATATTTCGCGTTTCGAAATACATCAATAATTTTCGATTTAAATGAAATCATTTCGTAATAAAAATCTGTATAAATCTGCAAAATAATACAACATACGAAGGTTGTCTGTAATTTTAAAAAGATTCTAATTATACCGATAGCAAGAATTAAAATTTTAAATCATAAAATAAAACGTTTGATTTTTTCACTCAATTGTTATTTGTGTAATCGAGAATTTTTTTTTTCTTCTTGTAAATTTTGCTTTTATGTGTGTTATTAATTATTTACGTATTTTTGTTGCTAATTAGAAAAATTTACATGAAAATTTCTGTTTTAGTTTTATTCACAAACGTTAATATCTGTGTACATTATTTTAACTAACAAACATCAATATTTGTTTTATTTTTTTTTTCTTTTTTTCTCTGTGTTTTTGTTTTTTTCTTTTTTGGGGGGTATGAAAATATTTTTGAAAAAAAAAAAAATGATAATAAAATAAATCACTACTTTGTCTCACTATTAAAAACATTAAAAAATAAATAAAAAATAAAAAATGGAATATGGTTGGATCATTTAATAAAATGTTGGAATACAAAATGTGGTGTTAATATACCATCTACTACTAATTAAATATTATCGGGATATACGTATATCTACTTGTAAATGTGTTCTATATTATTCATCTGTACATTTGTGTGTTATCATCGGGCTTCCAAAAAAAAAAAAAAATTTTTTTTTTTTTGTCATATAATGTATAATAAAACATAAAAAGCTTTTGATGCACTTGGTGATGTATTAAAACCGGCCTCAAGTGCTGGAGGAATTCAAAATACAACTGGAAATATTCTCGCTACAGGTCAACAACAACAACAGCAACAACAACAGCAACAGCAGCATCAACAACAAGCACAAACAACTGGAAAAATATTTACTGGTGATTTGGACAGTTCATTAGCATCATTAGTTGATAATTTGAATATTAACAAATCTGGAAGTGGAAAGTAAATTTCAATTTGTTTTCTTAATTTTTTTTTTCTCTCCTTTTTTTTAAGCAATGAATTTTAATGAAATTTTAAATTTTTATTTAACTTTTTAACTTTCATGTATAAATCACGTGTATAGAGGTATGCAATGGAATTCACCAAAAAATACAGCTAAACCAGGTGCCAATTGGACACCACAACCAATGGCAGCAACAACTGGTGTTGGTTATAGACCAATGGTAAGAGATTATAAAAATTTTTCAAAAGAAAAACTAAACACTTTTATTAATGTGAGGGAAAGGAAAATTTAATGATGCTATTTTGGTTAGGTAGCCACATAATAAAAAATGCACAAAATTATAATGTAAATACAATTAAATTTATTCAAGGGAATACATCTGCTTATTGTGTTGTATTCCTTAATGATCATGATCATTAAAATGTTAAATGCATTCTCTGGCCTACAAATAGAGCTGTGTCAATATAAAAATTTAATAAAATAACTCTGGCTGTGGGCCAAAAAATACATATTTTATAGTAACAAAAATACATATCCTTAAATTTTAATTTATTGATTAAATCTTCTGATCCAAATGGATCTTGAAAAAAAAAAATACACAAATGCAATTCGGAAAAACAAGAGATTATCGTTTTATATTCTAAATTACACGATGCAGACAAAGTTTTTTCTTACAACATTTTAAGTTTGTTTATCTGTCTTTTATTATTTTTAAATCTTTTTTAATTTATATTTCTTCGTGTATTTTCATTTACTTTCAATTTTTCTTGATTTTCTTTTATTTTATTTTTTTATTTTATTATTTTTAATTTATTTTTTCTTTTAAATTTTAAGTTTTGTTTGTTTGTTTGTTTGTGTTATTTTAATTAATTTGGTTGGTAGGCTCAAGGCATGACTGTTAGCCCTGCACCAAGCACATTAAATCATCCGTTTGTACACGCTAGTTATCCTGTTATACCCACATACATTCAGGTAAGCTGATTAAATTATTTTTTATTTAGTTTTCTTTTGATTTTGTTTTTTTGTTTTTATTTATTATTATTTATTTTTTGTTTTTCTTTTTTTTTGATTTTGGTTTTTGGGTTTTGTTTTTCTAAATTTTTTTTAAGATTTATAAATTAGTTTATAAATTAATGCCGTTGCTGTTGAATATTAAACTTCGAAACATAAACAAAAAAATTTCGAATACCCTAAAATTTGAAAATTTTACATTAACGTATAGAAAATATTCCTGTACAAATTCAAAATTATTTCCCATCTTGTTTTGATGAATTTTCAAATTAAAAACGACAATAATTCTCAACAATAATTAATAACATTCAACAAGGAAATTTTTCTATGCATAAAATTCTGTACTAACTAATATTCTTCTGTGTAAATCTTTTGTATGGAATTTTATTACTTGGGTTAAAAATTTCTTACACGTACTAATATTTCAAAATATGCATATCTTATTTGTAAATCTTATAGCAAGGAATGCCACAAATGCAACCGATGATGGGAGCACCAGTTGCACCTGGTGGTATGCCAATGATGGCAGCAACTGGTATGATGCCACCACCAATGGGAGCACCAGTTATACCTGGTGCTGGAATGATGGCAATGCCAGCTGGTGTACCTGGTCAACCAGCACCCGGTACTGGTCCAATGATGATGCCATCACAACAACAACAGCAACCACAATCAAGTCCTGCCCAAAATGGTAATAAAAATGTACAATTAGATCCATTTGGGGCATTATAAATTACTTCTAGTTAATTGTAATAATACAAAGTTATCGTTATTAAAAAAAAAAACAAAAAAAAAAACCCGAGAGATAAAAATAAGCATTTTTTTTTCATCATTATGTAATTATTAATTTTTAGATTTTTATTTTTTAGTTGCAAAATTTACAAAAAAAAAATTCTATTAAAACATAAAACACATGAACATAAACGTCTATAATATATATCTGTATATTGTAATTATTATAAAATGTTATTTGTAATTAATAAAATAAATAGAACATATAATATGTAAAAAAACAAAAAAACAGAAAAAAAATATTAAAAGTTAAAAAAAAGATATGTGAAAAAGTAAATCAGAAAAAAATTTATTGTAAAATGAAAAAATAATATTATAATGTGAATGTAAAAAAAAAGTTTACAAAATAAAACAAAAATGCATGATTTATTTAAAAATTAAATAAAAACTGAAACAAAAATAAAACATTTATTATGTTGTGTATTGTTAAATAATTGAATTAAAAATAGAAAAAGATATAAATTATATATTACAATATTATTACATAATTATACAGAGATTATAAATTATAAATGAGAAAGAAAAAATTATAAATACGAAGATAGTATACAGATGTATAAAAAAAATAATAACAATATCAATAATTGTAAGAGTAAAACAATTTAAAAAAAAAAGCTCCTCAAAAACAAAATTAAGATAAAAAATAAAAATTATACATAAAAATTGGAGTGCTCTATATTTCTGCTTAAATTCATATAGATCTGAATTTATAGCTTGAGTTGTATATGCATAATTTTTTTTTTTTCTGCAATTCGAAATGTAGGACATCCCAATAAATGGAAGGAAGGAATATTATATATTGGGTTGAGTTGAGAAATAAATTCATACCGTTTTACTCCTTTTTTTCTTTAATTTTAAAAATTTCTTCAACCCAATATATTAAAAACAACCCACAAAATATGTACATTATAAAATTGTACATAAATATAAGGCTTGTAGATTGTAGATTTCCTAATATTATTCGTTTATTCGAGATATAAAGCAGATATAAAACGAAAAAGGAAAACTTAGAAAGAAAAAAAAAATAGAATTATGCTTAAAAATAGTATTTACATGTATTATTTTGAGTAGGTTTAAAAAGATTCATTTAACACGGTATAAATATTACTTACCTTTTATTATTAGAAAACTTCCATTTCGTTATATATTCTTGAATTTTTCAAGTTTATACACACAACACGCGTATTCCTATTTAAACATAAAAAAATTAAAGATTGCAAAAAGATTGTGTTAAAAGTCTTTCTTTTTTTTTAAACTTTTTTTCTGCCTTTAAAAAAAATAATGGAAAGATAATATTATATTTATAATTGGAAGCCAAAAAATGTATGCTCTCGTCGAATAAATTATTCACCTCCTTTTTCACTTATAGAGAGAAAGAAAAACAAAATTCTTAACGTAAAAGAAAAGAAAGAGAATGAGAGTTGTATGGTGAAAACTATTTATCACAACAGTTTATAGAAATACAACAAATAAAACACAAAAGAAAGTGTTTTTCTCATGATCATAATCCCTAAGCAACAAAAAATGCTCTTATTAAAAATTGTACATTTTTATTAATTTTTAGTTTTCGTATTAAATTAAATACACACCCACACACACCCACACGTATAGATAATGTCATATATATTTTGCATTAGTTTAAAATATATTAAAAAATTTATATTATAATTAAATTGATAAAATGAATGATGATAGCAGTAATTTAAATTAATTATTATTAAAATTAAATGATCGTATAAAAAAAAATCGATGATAATGGAAAATGAGAAAAATTATTATATAGTTTTGTAATTTTTAAATTAATTATATTATGTATTATTGTGCATATTATTATTATTATTATTATTATTAAAATAATTTTATTTTTTATTATTACTTTTATTTTATTTTTTTTTTTTTATATTTACACATTCATTATACACAGATAAAAAAAATTCTACGCTTTTGTTTTTTTTTCTTCATTCCACATTTAAAACTTAAAAAAGTGACGTCGTTAATTTGGATAAAAAAAAATTATAAAGGAGTAGAGCTAGAGAGTGAATTCCATGCATCCACGCCCCTTTTTGCGATTAGTAAAGTCACTTTCTTGAATTTTAAGAAGATCTGAACTTCGAGCGAGATTATAAATAGAAACTGAAATTAAATACAATGGTGAAACCTCGTGTACTATATATTCCTGCTGATTTTATTTTTTTTTACTTTTACTTATTTAATTTTCAAAATAACTGTAAAAATTATTTACGCTTTCATTGATAATACAAAAAAAAAAAACGAATTATATTTTCTAGAAAATTCTAAGAAAACAAGAAAAATTCTCAACAATTTTCGTATTATCAAGAATAATAGAATAATCTGTGGTTGTATTCTAAGATTATATAAATCTTTAAAATTAAGGCTTAATACTGTGACACACTAGAAAGATTTAATTAAACAAAAAAGAAAAGCTAAAAATTAGATTAGAAAAAAAATCAAAAAAAAAATGAATGTAAAAATAAAGTTTAGTAGATGTAGAATAAGTATTTAAAAAAAAAAAAAACTGTTTCAAATGAAAAAAGAAAAAAAAAATGTATAAAGCAAAAGCGCAGCAAAAAGGCAACTAGAAAATTGTTATAAGAAACAAGGAAACAATCCGATTGTATAATACTGTAATTAAATATTTAAAATGAACAAATAATTCATAAGTAGTTGGATATCACGTGCAGTAAACTTACCATATAATTTATTTATGGACTTTTCTTTTTATTTTATTTGTTTTTTGTTTTTTCATTTAAACATTATATGATTTTACCCATTACTAATATAGTAACGTAATTTATTCACATAAGATAAGTGAATACGGTAGATAATATAGTGGAAAACAACAATAAATAGGGAATGATTATTATTATAAGAGAAACATAAGAGGAATAAAAAATACAAAATTAAAAAGTAAAAAAATTTAACGAAAATACAAGCATAAAACGAAGCTTATATAAACTTATAAATGATGATTAAGTAAACAAATACAATAAATAAATAAAAAGAGAAAAAAAAGAAAATTAAAAGTAAATTAAAATAAAAATAAAACATAAACAGTTTCAAGATACATATACCCATCCCACGATTTATACTGTAATTGAAATGCATTTTCCCTTTTAACACAGTGTTTAAACTCTTAAAACTGTTTTATTTGAATTATTTTGTACACTTGTTTCACAAACCCTAAATTCGAGAAATGTCAATAATTTTGAATCTATCCTTATTTTCATCAATGACTTTATATAACTAAGAGAATTTTATGTTTTATATCGAAAATTGGCCTCCATATTTAGGATAGTGATATTAAATTATGCTTGAATAACATGATTTATCTGATAATTTTCTTTTTCAAAATTTCACTACTTATTCAAATTATTTGAATTTTTCTCTCTTATTAAAAAATATAATTGATGTTAAAATGAACAAGATTGACCAAAAATATTTTTGCTCAAAATTATTGTGTATAACTGTATCACAAAAGATACAGTTTGATACCGTATAAATCGAGGGATGGATTCACTAATACATTACGACATTTAAATATAAAAGTAAATAAATATAAATAAAAATAAAATATATAAAAGAGGACAATATTTATGTAGAAAAAAAAAAGTAAAAAGAAAAAAAAAATAAAAAATAAGAAAAAACTTAGAAAAATGAATAGAAGAAGAATACAAAACTATTTAAAAATAGATGATAGCTTATAATACAAAAAAGATAATAAAAAAAATTATATATTATTGAGAAAAATTAAAAATTATTGTATATCATTTTAGAGGCAGTTATGTTACATTGTGTAATAAATGTATGAATTATTAATAATAAATTATTATTATGGCAAGAAAAACAAAAAAGAAGCAAAATTTAAAAATAAATTATATACATGTCACAGACACTTAAAATAATTATAAGTAACTCATTACATATTTATTGAATTCATTATGCAAAAAAAAAACAAAAAAAAAAACGAAAAAAAAAATTCTGTGCGATTATAAATTATACCTATACTTACTTATATTATTGTACTGTATATTTACACATAAAAAATTGTTCTTTCTTTGTCTCATTGAAATGTATAATAACAAAAAAAAAAAAAAATTAAAAAAAAAAATAAATAAATAAAAGAAAAGTGATGATTAATATAACAGAAAAAAATTCATCAAAATAAAATCATCAATGAAAATTCATTTACAAATAATCTCCATGTGAAACATACGAGTATAATGCAATTATAATGCAAAGTTTATTTAACGCTAATTTTATATTTTGTTTTCCAATAATAAATCTAGCTTCCGAAGTAGTTCGGTCCATGGATGGCAGATTACTCCAGTTGTACGTCTATAAAAGAGATTGATCATTTCTGACATTATAGCAACGACTCAGTGAGAAACGATATTCTGTTATGAGTAATTTTTACGGAATTGATCTTTTAAGGATTATCTAGATTTATTTTTCTTTTCTATTGTGACGAAAATATAAGAAATATTGAATGATAAAAATATTAAACAAGGTTAGAACAAATAAGTAGACATTCAAAAAAAAAGAAAGTAGATGCGAAAGATTTATTATTATTTTACATAGCAAAGTTATAATCGATTAAACGTTCGTTAATATGTGAATCTCTAAAAATTTCTTGAAAGCAAGGAACCGAAACCAATTCTGTTTTTTTTTTTTTTATTCTTGAAAGTATAGATTCGTATCCGGATACATATTTCATATTTAAAAATTCAGTTTTTTATTTCTTTATTATTACGTTCTAGAGTTAACGGTTTATTACTTACCAGTAACGGTGAGGTGATAGCAGCATTCAAATGACACTTTGTGCATTACAACAATATGATTTATAAATTTTTTTCTATTTTTTATTTATCTAATTTTTATGCGTACAATAAAATTACATAATTCTTACAATTAATAAAACCGTTTACACCGGTTTTTTTTTTTATTAAGATTAAAATGATAATTAACACAGTTATGCTTTTATATGCATCAATGGTGCACAATACTTAAAAACAAAATTCATAGATTTCTATTTTTTTTTTTTTTTTATTTATTCATAACTTTTTTTATGTTAAATTTAATTTACGTAATTTTTATAAATTTTTTACCATTTACATACATATACAAAAAATTCCAAATCGTAAAAAAAAATGCATTTTCTTACTTTTATGCTTCATGATGAATTGATTAAAGCATTTTCTTGGAGTTTTCATTTAAAATACTTTAATTACACAAAACACAATTTACCTAATGTGTCTCTCATTTATTAAATTATCACATTAATCATTTAATTTGTTATGATAATTCGACAATTACGAATTACAGTTCTTATTGGACTTAAAATAGTTAATATGATCGTTATAATTACTAAAATTTTTAATAAATTTATAAAATCTTGTTCAATTTTTCTTTGTATAAATCCAGTATTAAAACCATTATAAAAACTTATCATACCAATTATAAAACCAGCTAAACCAAGAAATGCATGAAAGGTTTTATTTAAAATTGGTGTAATGTATGTTCGTAACGATGTTGAATATAAGGCTGTTAAACCGGATGTTAAATTAAAAAATATCAAAATATTTGATATTATTCCTGAAATAAAAAAATAATAGAAAAAAAATTATTGACAGGATATAATGATCATCAACTGATTGATTGAAAAACAGACACGGATATGTATCACATTACACAATTTAAAAACGATTTAACACGTTGACACTGATACAAAAAATTACAATTAGAATTTAACTGCCAGACCCAATTAATGATTCATAACTTTACATATTATTTGGGCCTTATCTGGATTAGCAGAAACATATGTAAGGATTTATGAAGATTTGATTTTGTAAATCACGAAGATTAAAGATTCAAAGTCGTTCGCAATACACACCAGTATCAACATATTAAATCGATCTTAAGATTAAAATTTTAAATCTTTAATGAATATGAACCCAAAAATTTGATCAATTTCTGTATCAATCTACACTTACCGGTATAAGCATGAAGTGTATAAATACGTATTCCTTTTATATAAATTTTATGTATAGCACCAAAAAGTGCTGATAAACTACCAATAAGTAAAAGTATCCAATGAATTGTTAATTTTGTTTCACGTTTATAAAAGAATATTGATGATGACCAAATATTATTTGAATATAAACACAAAATTCCTTCAGCCATTAAAAGTTGATACTTTTAAAAAAAAATAAAAATAAAAGAAGATAACATTTTTTTAAAAAAAAATCACACAAATATGATAACCATTTTAATATGATATATTTGCATACATACCCCTATCGTTAGAAACCATGCATGTACAGATGTATTAGCAAAACCGGTCTTAAAACAAAAATATGTCATATAAATTGCAATAAAAAATATTAACAAATGATTAATAAAATTTAATATTTTTTCAATAGTATCAATTAAATTTTGATGATAATTTGTTGTATTTGTTGTATTTCTACCATCTTCAATATCCATCCTTTCAATATACTCTGTATTATCCTTTTGTTTGTCTATTTAATCGAAATTTAGAACTAAACAAGTGATCTAAATAAACTTGGAATCAACAGCAGTGAATAATATTAACAAATAACAAATTTTTTTTAACGGTTAAAGAAAATTCTAAGCGTTATACGTTCACTACTTTATACTTTCGTCGTCTACATACTACAAACCAAGTAACAAAAATTAAAAGAAAATTCAACTGAACCTTTTTTTTTTTTTTTTTTTAACCAAATGTTTAAATAATGCTTCACTGATTATTTGTTTGATTTCTGTTTTCGCCTTATCACTACAGTCTCTGGTCTGTGTACATTAACATTTGTATTTGCGCATGTGCAAATGGACTATCTAGTATCTGCTGTATTTAAGTTGTACATGCTGTATTTCTATATTCATGATTGTTACAATAACTACTGTATACTTGTATGTACGTGCATACATTTAAATTATTTATGTTTTATTTTTATAGATAAACAATAAACAGCTTTTATTTAAAATTTATTTACTTACTAAGATACATGTGTGTGATATAGTAATTTAATACAATATATCCAAACACTCACAGGGTGTTATAAAATTTATCTATAGATCTTAGAATTTAAATTTGACTCCATAATCACCCAGACGACTATATTGACGTAATTGATCTTTAGTCTATAGATCGACATAAATCTTGATCTACTCTACACAAATTCAGTCGTTCCTAGATGATTTTAAATATTTTAATAAAAATACATAATCGCAATAACAACTGGAAATACCTTGTAAAATTGAATCATTAAATAGAAATGTGATAAAATATAAACAAACCAAGGTGATAGTGTGTACATCACAGTACATTGAATTTTAATTAAGATTGAAATAAATTGATTTTTTTTTTATTTAACTTGGAAAATTGTACATAAATTTTTTTTTATTATTATTATTCAAATTGTATTTTTAGTGCGGTTATTTAATGAGTTATGGTTTTCCCCTTAAAACTGAAAAATTAAACCTATTTAAATGGGAATCACCAATTTGATGTATTAAATATACATACGAGTTACTGTTATATTAAGTATACGAATTGTCTCTTGATTGTCTACAATGATTGTAAATGATGTCGTAAAAATGATAAGATCAACGACATATTATAAGATGACTTACAAGTGATCTTGTAATCTAATCGTTAAATAAATATAAATGCATAAGATATGTTTATTATCTTATATGGATCGTGCAAAAAATATCTCTTGATAAATAAGATGATAAAATCAATTTTCAAGTTCACGATTTTATATGTACATATGTGATCAATGATCATGCATAAACTTCTCTCTATAATCCCATATTAATTTCACTTTTAACCGGCTATTATTTTAGTACTGTACAATCTACAAGTAATCTATAAGTTTGTATTCCGTGTCGTCTATCATCTCATTTTTAACAGATCATTTATTTTTAATTCATAAAATATCCAGTGAAAGGATTTTTGTTGTTTATGAAAAATAAAAACATTGCTCTTACAATTTTGAAAAATATTTAAAAAATTTTATAACGATCATAATTTATTTTTTGTTTGAAAATTTTTTTTCTTGTTTAATTGTTAACAATATTGAAGCATTATAATTTTTTCAAATATCTTTACGTGACTCTTGAGTAATTCATGTTTCAATATTTTAAAGTATTAGAACATTTTTTTTTTTTTTTTTAATTTTATTACTATCAAAATTGCTATCAACAATCTTTATTATGTTTGAGTATTTGATAAGCGTGTACGCAATAAAAAAAAAATTGACTTCGTGTATATATGCATTACCATATGAGCTGTATAAAGTACAAATTTACTCACACAAATGTATGTACATACAATTAACAAATTAGTAAGTATGATTGTAAGTAGATAGTATGATGTATCTTTTTGGCTTGAAATTTATTTAATTAAAATTTTATCATTTATTTATGAATTAAATAAAATTAAGATATTCTACCAAAATATTCAAAATAATTTTTATTTTATTTTTGAGCAATCATTTGATCATATCACATTGTCTGTGATCACACCATCATGTTGATCATTCATACAAATAATAAAGTAGATATACACCGTGTATCATTAATAAGATGTATAATTTTAAATTTAAAAAAGATATTGAAAGATACGGTTTAAATAATTTTTAGTTATTTATCAAATTATCAATTATTTTGATAATTAAAAATTTTACCGATGATCTTATCAGTTTGTACATTTTTATCAAAACAAGATCACTTTCATTTCGGTTGTAACTGCCATTAACCGCTGATATTTTTGAATGAGAAGTTAGATAACACCTAATTTTATGCTTAATACTTATGAAAATATCAATCAAATCTGATGGATTTCTTTAAAGCATTTAATTGTAAATAAGGAGGGAAACATGTAAAGAAAAAAGTAATATATTAAATTTTTTGATTTTATTTATTTATTTTTTAAATTTCTACAATAAATGTTTAAATATGTTTTAATTTTTTTTTTTTTTTCTTTTAATTTAATGATGATCCTTTTTAACAAAACGTAATCCACAATAACCACATGCATGTGATCCAGGTTTATCCTATAAAATAACAAGAAAAAAAGTTAATTATCAATTAATATAAATTTTCATCTATTATTTACCAAATTAATGTAAACTTTTGGATGTCCTAATGGTCCATCACCACCATCACAGTATACAACTCTTTCAGTACATTCTTTTGGTGGTATCTCATCAATTAATTCAATACCCCAATTTTCATTTACATATCGTTTAGCATTGGTAAATCGAACATTACGATAATCCTTCTCATCATATATCTTTTTAAATACAAATTCAAAAATAAAAATAAAAAAATTATAAAAATTTTCAATTCGTTTACATAACAAGACTATATATTGAGACTTACTTGTCCTGTATGTGTAACTTTTGTTAAATCACTACGATCT
The DNA here is from genome assembly GCA_963971155.1 of Anthrax anthrax. Taxonomy (NCBI): domain Eukaryota; kingdom Metazoa; phylum Arthropoda; class Insecta; order Diptera; family Bombyliidae; genus Anthrax; species Anthrax anthrax. The sequence goes on from OZ020119.1 coordinate 30,730,819, forward strand.
GGTGTATGAACACATGATGATGTATTAATTAATCTTTGGCTAATTATTGAAATTTGTTTATGAAATTTTGTAATTTGTTTACTTGCCATTTTAAACAATATTTCTGTAATCTAAATGAAGAAGAAAAGTCAACTTTTTTCGAACAACTGAAAATAATCGGAAAAATTAATTAAATCGTGATGTCCATCAGATGTTTTTGACAATTCTATCATATGTTGATTTGTTTCATTTTCTTGTTTGTTCTGAGCAAAGTTTGTTTTGCTTCTGAGTTCCAAATAATTAATTTAACATTAAAATAACTTCAGAGTTCGTACACGTACACAAACGTATTTGAGTATTGAATCCTAAAATATGCATTTGGATAAGTTAAATACATGTATTTCAATTTTAAATAATGTTAGAAATAATTTTGATATTTAGAATTTTCATCTGAATCTTGAAGTTTTCATTTGGATTTGCCCTTCAAGATTCAGTTTTATTTTTATACACTTTTTCATTTTTTGTTTTTCAAAAAGTCAAAACTCAAAATGACAGTTAAATCAAAAATTGAAACAAAACAAACACAAAAAACAAAAATAAAAGGAACAAAAACCGACCTAGACCTAGCTAGCTGCGCGAAATACGAATATCTCGAAGTAAAATTGAAAATATCTACGTGCTTAAAGACATTTTCGTAATTCGTAAAACCATTCTAGAAAAAGCAAAGAAAATTATTGTTTCAAAGAAAAAAATTTCAATTTTTATTAATTATTACTAAATTATTTTTTTCGATTGTTAGTTGATTAAAAACAAAAATACAAACAGAATGGATATTTTAAAGAAAATGTTTGGCAAGGAAAAAGAACAGAAGTCAGAGTAAGTACTGAATGTCGTTGTTCTAGATTTTTGTACAAATGTTGCTTTTACTTATTCCATGGTGATTACATAAATTTAAATTATTTTATTTTTATTTTTAGTGAAAAATATAAAAATGAATTTAAAAAGCCATCATGGTTTGATGAATATGAAACTGATGATGAATTATTTGATAGTAATCGTAAATTCATATTTGAAATGTTTACAAATCCATTAGAATTACAAAAACATTTTGAACAGCAAATGCAAGAAATAATGAAATCAATTAGAGAATATGAAGGTGAGCTATTATTGTGAATAATAGAAATCTAAACATGATTTATTAATTTTTTTTTTTTTTTGTGTAATAATGTAGAAAATGGTGAAAATTTCGATAGAAATCTAAAAGATGAATACTTGAAGCCAGGATTTGAAGAAGAGATGATAAAAGAATTTCGAAAGAATATGAAATCATTAGATGCAGATCTTGATGGCGAGTATGTCTTCAAAACCAAAAAATATTATCATTTATTGTCTCACGTTAATTAATTCATTTACTCTCTCTTATTATGTTACAGAATACAACCTGATCAATTGCATTCATTATTACAAAGATTATCACCAGAAATTAAATCGAATTTACCAGACAAGAAGAAGAATCTTAACAAACAACGCCAACAAAAACAACAACAAAAACCAAAATTAACTGATGAAGAAAAGATTATGGGTATAATTCATGGTACAATTGAAACTGAAGATAATACACCACCAATAAGGCGAAGAGAAGTTATTGTTCCAAAAATACCACCACATTTTGGTGGTGTATTCGAAGGAACATATCAGGTAAAAACAAGGAAATTGAATCTAAAGATCATCGGTCTGTGCTACTTCCTTGAATCTCCAGAATGTTAACAACTACTTGATTTATATATTTTTTTTCTTTCTCCCTAGGGCCCTAAAATGTTTAAACAAAGTATAATGACACAAACGATACGTAAACCAGATGGTACATATGAAACAAAAAAGGTAATTCGTGATACTGATGGTAATGTAAAAACAACAATAACACGAACAATCGATGGTAAGACAGAAACTATAACTACATTTAATGGACAAGAAGAAAATATGAAAAATCAAAAAATTTTACCATTTAAAAATAATGGTGATGAAGACAAGAAAAATGAAAATAATTCGTCTACTGTACCATCAGATCGTAATATATACCTAACCGAAAATGGTTATGCATTACCGAAAAATTTATGGTGACTACATTCTCCATCATTATGCAATTTTAACAATTTTTCGAATACATTACTAAGTAAATTTAATCCCTGTAATTATAACTTATATTTAATCAGATAATACCAATATATAAATTAAGTTTAAACTTAAACGCAAAAAATATTTAAAAAATTGTGAGCTAGTCAAATATAAAAAAATGTAGATTTCAATTAGTTCTTAATAGACGATATAATTATAGCAAAAAATTGTATAATTTGCCAAATTAAAATTTTCAATGCACTAGCATGGTCATGGAAATCGCATTCACCTGAAATGTTTTAATATTTGATATATTTTTAAGATCCTATTTTCTTTTTCTTATAATAATCAAATTGCTGTTCGGATATACGCATTCAATTTAATTCCCTGTGCCCGACTTCGTCTACATTATCCCTAAATTTTGTCCTTATTAAAAATTTTAATTTGAAACTATTAACCCTAACTAACAATGGGTATAGCTAATTGAATGAAATGCACCATAAATGCATTGAATTGAAATGATAAGAAAAGTTAAGAAGGTAAATACGACTTCTATGATCGTTAGTATTTTGTTTTCTTCTTTAATGAGCAAAATTTAGTAAAAAAAAAGACAAGGAAAAAGTAATGGACTGAGAAATATTTGTACATGTATTAGTTAGAGTTAAAAATTTATGAATTGAAAATATGTTAACTTTAGAAGGACAAATGTAATCATTTGTTAATAAATATAAATAAAATACAAATAAAAATTTCTCTTAAAGTCGATATTTATTTTTTTTTATTGATTAAATGCTGATTTATTAAATTATTAAACCTAAAAAACATTACATCTCCTTAAAATAAATTGTAAATCATAATGAAGAAACTACAGAGGAAAATTGTTTTGTCTAATTTAAAATGCACGTCTTGACATTATTATTTTAATTTTCATCAATTTATTAAAAAATCAAAAAAGAAAAAAATAAGTAATTAAAATTTTTCTTCCAGTCACATAATTTATCTATTGTGTACTTTTGTTATCTTAGAAAAATTTATCGTCCTTCAACTGCAAGTGAAACAAAAGAAAAAAACAAATGAATTAATTAAACACATCCTCATGAAAGTTAAAAAAAAAGAAAATACTTACTGTACGATGACAAATCAATTTCATCTGGTAGTTCTGTTATATTTACATCAAAACGGTCCTGTACTTCATTCAATATTTTTGCGTCAGATTCATCAGATACAAATGTAATTGCTAAACCTTTGGTACCAAAACGTCCAGCACGTGCAACACGATGTAAATAGGTGTCAGAATCTTCTGGCATATCATAATTAAATACGATATTAACTCTCTCGATGTCCATACCACGTCCAAAGAGATTTGTTGCAACCAAAATTCTCTGGAAAATTTTGAAAAATGCAGACGTCATTTAAAATTTATTTTATTCATGTCTTCTACAAACCTTTTGAAAATCTTTGAATTGTTGGTAGCGTGATAAACGTTCTTCTTGATTCATTCCTCTGTGTATTCCAATTGCTGGAAAATTCTGTTCAGTTAATAACTGTGCCAAAGCCATACATCGCTGAACAGATTTTACGAAAATTACAACCTATTTAAGAAAAACGAAAATTATCAATTTCTTATTCATTTTTTATAACAAACAAATAAAAAAAATCTTTTCACTAAAAAATCCACAAATTATTCCTTGTCGTTTTCATAATTTCTCGACACTTGTAACAAATTTATAAAAAACTTCTTACCTGATTAAATTCAAGTACATCAAGTAATTCAAATAATTTTTTATTTTTTTCATTCTCTTTCAATTTAACATAATGCTGTTGTAAGCCATGTAACGTTAATTTGGCTTCATCATCAACATACACTTCCATTGGCTAAAGAAAAAGAAACAAAAAATTTTCATTAGTCCCCTAAGATGTGTTTCGGAAAGGTACGCCGAAAAAAAATACAAAACAAAAAAATTTCTCATGTCTTTGTTTTTAAAAAAAAATGTTTACAACACTCCTCTCATCAAACAAAACTTTGCTACGTGAAAAAAACTGATATTCCGGGGAACCAGCGGTTTTTTTAGTTTTAGTTTTATTTTGTTTAAAATGAAAATTTTATTGTTATGGGGAAAATAAATTTGATATTAAAAGTTTGTCTGAAGCCTTGAATAGCATCCGTTTTTAAAAGCCAGTCACATCATCATCATCATTGTTATAATTCCTCACCTTCAAAACCCTACTTTAACTTCTTTGTAAAAATGTGTTAACTCTATTTTATATACATACGGCTGAAGGTCCAAGCTATCCCCAACACACACACACAACATGTGACAGTTGATTAGATTGGTTGGTTGGTTGATTGATTAGTTGACTGTTTTTTTTTTTTTAATGTGAATTTTGTTTTGCTTTGCTTGTTGCATCTCTTCCAATCACCATCATCACATCATCATGAATGAGTTTTGTATACCATGTACACAATATGAATGGTTGATTATTCAGAGAAGCCTAACACAGGAGGAAGAAGAGGTTTTTTTTTATCAGATTATACATATTCCCATCATATATTGTGATTCACAGTACAGCAAGCAATAATTTGATTAACGAAATCTTCCAAAAACCCAAGGAAATAAATTATTGAATTTCATCCCATAAAACCCACCACATAGCTTCTTCGAGACATTGTAAGTATTTTTGCTTTGCTTTCTGTTTTTTTGCTTATGTTATGATTGTACGTTTATTAAATGTTAAATATATATTTAAAAACGACTGGAACATACAACATCGAATTTTTGACCCCATAACAAATGACTGAATTTAATTTTTTTTTTTATCTTGACTTTTCCACCCGGATTATTAATAACAGTGTGTGGTTATTTTGTAGATGTAGCAGCAGTTTTGATATTGATTTGATTTTTTTTTTAAATTTATAGTTTCTATAGCTATGAGTAGTAGTAGTAATAGTAGTAGTAGTTGCTCGTTGATATTTACATCTTGCATAAATTTTTTGCAGACCGGGCGGATATCTTTGCTCAATGTTGCAGAAAACATCATTACTTGTTTTCCATGTGGTGTGTTACGGAAGATTTCTTGCACATCACGACGCATATCTATAAAGGTAAGAAAAAATAAATAAATTAAAAAATTAGTTTAGGTCAAATAAAAATACAATGCTTGAGTTTATTTGTTTCATTTTCAGATATGATAAATCGACATAAGTAATTTTTTATTTTTAAAAAATTATTCAGTTGTCCCTATCAGGAAATCATCATAATTTATAATACAATGAAACCTGTAAAGTCCAATATAAATCGGTAACATTTTTAAATTGTTTATGGATCTCAGTCACCTCTTATATAATTAATTCAAACTTTCCCACATAGACAGGTTTAATTGTATTTAAATTTAAGTTTAAGAAAAATGTAACGTAGTTCTAACTTACCTAACTGTTCTAACATTTTATCACACTCATCTAAAATGAAATGTTTTAGATGTTTTAAATTCAATTTTTTATTACGAATCAATGCAAGAATTCTTCCTGGTGTTCCAACAACAATATGCGGTGTCATGCTTTTTAATGTTTCTTCGTCTTTTTGTATTGGTAAACCCCCAAAAAATACCCCAACCTTTAAAAAATAAAATTAAGAAAATATTAGGAACATATTGACAGAGACCTGAAATATAATCCTTACCTTAATTGACGGCATATATTTTGAGAAACGTTCGTATTCCTTACTGATTTGGAAAGCCAATTCTCTTGTATGACACATAGCCAATACGTAAACATGATTTTCAGTTGGTTCCAATTGCTGTAATGTTGCTAAAACAAAAACAGCTGTCTTACCCATACCAGATTTTGCTTGACACAGAATATCCATGCCAAGTACTGCTTGTGGAATGCACTCATGTTGAACTGTAAAAAGAAAAAAAAATCCAAAAAATTAAATTACGCGCAGTCTTAATTTTTTTAAACATGAAATTTTTTAAATTTAGAATTTAATCAGATATAATATAGAATTGTCTTTCATTTTACTTCAGAAGTCCGAACATAATTAATCATCATAAAATGCTTATCATACACATGATACGAAAACTTGTGATTTATTAAACAGAAATTGGTAGCTAATCCTAACCTCAATAAATATTTCTGATATCTATATATTCTTACCTTCTGAGGGATGCTCAAAACCGCAATCAACGATTGCTCGTAATATTTCTGGTTTTAATAGAAAATCTCTAAAACCAGAACTGTGAATTGATACGTATGTTCCTTTAACATCCTTTTTTGATGCATCTTGTCCATCAATAACAGGTGCCTCAGTTTGTTCCTCATCTTCATAATCCAAAAGATCATCATTATCTGCCATTTTTTATGTTATTTATTTTCTAGAAATTGAATAAATGAAAACAAAACTATTTTAACTAAATCCAACACAATTTTAATCACAAAAATTTTCAAAGCCAAGCGGACGCCATTTTCTAAATACATATTAAAAAACGTGCAGTTCATATTTTCTAATTCCACATTTTTTATAAAATTTACAGTAAATTTATAATATTTATTATTTTTATATGAAAAAAACTTACATTCAAGTTCTTGAAAAAAAACTTGACCAATTTTTATTGAAAATATTTTTTTTTTTTAGAAAAAAATTCTTTTATTTATTAAATATTGCAGAAAATCACCTTGCGTGTACGTACTTAAATTTTAGATCAGAAGAAAGAAAATAAAATGGCAGGCGGCAGACTATAAAAAAATTGAAAAAGTAATCGACGATGACAAGAAAATTGGGAAAGAAAACGAAAAAAAAACTGAATTAAGTACAACAAATACCACAGTGGGAAAAATCGTGAACATTTCGGAATTTTGTGAAATTGGTGAAGCCGATTTGAATTTTGAATTCAAAATTTTAAAATTGGATTCAACTATATATAAAATCCAGTTTGAAATTCAATTTGAATTTCAACTTCCTTTTTAGATATGTCATTTTTAAACAGTAGCAGTAGCTCAGTAAGTTGTTTTGTTATAATTTTTGCAGTGCTGAGTGCAGTTTGTGTAAAAAAAAAAACGTATAGTTAGTAACAAAAGAGTAAAAATTAAAATAATAAAAATAAATAATAAATCGATCTTGTCGCTGCTAATTAGTTATTTAATTAAAATTTGACTTATTAAGAAAATAATAAAACTAAAATAAATATGGATGATGTTAAAGATGAGGTAAGTTATGAGATTTTTGTAAATGGCTTGTGTGCATTATTCATATCATATCCAATTATGTACATACACAATTTCAAAGGAAAAATATCTTTTCTCTACTTTTGTTGCTTTTGGCCTTTAATCGATAGAATATAAATTTTTCCAACTGCAAAAGGAATTTGTTAAAATTTAAATAATTTTCGTAGTTTTAAAATAATATTGCATTACTATAAATGTCGAAAAAAAAAGAAAAGAACGTAGATTATTCGAGATAAAATTATTAGCAGCTGGTCTACTTTGTTATATGCAAAAATTTATGCTGACATCCAATTTTTTTTGTTTTTGTATGCAATATTTGTTATTCATACAAGCAATTTTATTAGTTCTGTTCTTTTTAATTTTATTTTGTTTGTTTCTTCTTTTTTTAGAATCAATTTGTTGTTGATGATGTTAGTAAAATAATAAAAGAATCAATTGAGAATACAATTGGTGGTAATGCTTATCAACATGATAAAGTTAATAAATGGACTGGAACAGTTGTTGAAAATTGCCTTGCTGTATTAACTAAACTTAAGAAGCCTTATAAATATATTGGTAACAATAATTTTTCTTTTCTACTTTAAAAATAGAAATGCTTATAAATTTTCCTTTTTTTGTTAATTATTTTCTAGTTACATGTATGATAATGCAAAAGAATGGTGCTGGATTACATACAGCTAGCTCATGCTATTGGAATAATGAAACAGATGGATCATGTACAGTACGTTGGGAGAATAAAACAATGTATTGTATTGTATCTGTTTTCGGATTGGCTATATAAACATGATATTAATTTATAAAAAGTAAAAAGAAAAATACGAAAGATAAAATCATTGTTCTTGAATTTTTAATTTTTTTTATATACACATATGTTTTAATTAATAATAATTTATTTTTGATAAATTTAATGTTCTTGAAGACTAAAGAAAAAAAAAAAAAGAAGTGAGATAAAATAATTTTCCTTATATTTTACACATTTTTTCTTAAGTAACTGAATTGATGATGATATACACATATGATTAGAATTTAATATTAAAATTCGATAACAATTAATATAATTAATATAAAATAATAATAGAGCTTAAAACAAAAATTTGAAAAAAAAAAGAAATCATCATGAATAATATGCTTAATCACTTTGAAATTTTATTAACAGAACGTAAATCTTCTAAATGTAAAGAATCATAGAATTTTGGTTTTTAGAAATTTCAATATTTACATTTTAACAATATTTTTTTGTTTTTTATTTTAAAATTTGAATGAATCTCGATTTTGCTTTCACCTACTTATTTTATTGTTATTAATCTATTTGTTAAAAATTAGAATAGCAAATAAATTTCGTGATAGAAGACAATTAAAAATTAAAAGAAGAAAAGCATATGTATTTCAAAAAATAAATTGTTACCAGTTTATAAAATTTTCGCTCATTCCATTTTGCAACAGCAGCTTATTAAATATGAAAACATTACCAAAATTTCAAATAAAGAAAATAATGTGATAAAACTTAAAATTATTATCGTTTTCTTTTTTAATTTATCATCATCGGTTCATCAATAAACAATCAAATTCATTTGAGAACAACTTTTATTAAATCGATATAACAAACTTGAAAAAAATCAATAAAACAAAAGTACACACATTTTTTCTATACATATATTAGTTTAAAAAATAATAAAAATATTATAAATGTTAATAAAAAAATCCGTTCAATGATTTTATGACCAATCAATAAATTTATGATTGGCCTTTAAAAATTTTCCAAAGTTTCAGGAATTTTCGAATTATCAAAATTTGTTGTTTCATTGTTTGTTTGTAAATTGGAAATATTATTCGGTTCTAGGACTAAATCATGCTTTGTTTCTTCTAATAAATCAGAAGTCTTTAAATTATCCTGAATATGATTTATTTCAGTTAAATTAGGCATCTCTTTTCCTACATTATTTGTGTTAACTTCGTCTAAATTAGAGTTGTCTTTTTGGACGGTATTTGATATTTCTTCGTTTGTGTTAAAGTTTTCTGTATTTTCAACTGAATTATTACTGTTGTGTGTATTTATTACTAGCGCTTCTTCGTTACTTTGTTCACGTATAGTTTCATTTGTTGTGAATTCTGAACTTTCATTTTGATTGACATTAGTAGAAGTTTCACATTCGTCTCCGTTGGTTACACCAGACTTCGTTAATATTTCTGAATCATTCAAATTCTGTATATTAGAATCAATCTCAGAAACTGTACTTTCTTTTTTAACGATATTTTTAGTAGTAGCAGCAGCAGTAATTGTTTGTGATTTTTCTGTACCTTTATTTCTAGATTTTTTATTACTTTTACTTTTTTTGTTTTCCTTCGAAGTGGATGATGATGATGTTGGAGGAGCTGTTGTATCAGTAACCTGTTTACTTGTAATTGCATTCATTTGATCTTGTAATTTAGATAAAGTCTGCTTTAACTCAGCACAATTTTTAGCCATTTTATCCATTTTATCAGATTGAGGTGGTAACGGAGGCGGTGCAAGTAAAATTTCTGGTTCATTTGGTAAAACTGACATTTGTGGTCTTGGTATATTGTTATCTTTTAAAGTTTGATATAATGTATTCCTTTCAGCCTATTTAATAAAAAATTTTAAATTAATGAAAAAATAAAAAAAAAATATTTAAAAAATGAAATTTTTCAACAAGTACATACTTGAAGTGCTCGTAAAAGTTTTTGTAATTGATTCATTTGTTTTGTTAATTTTATAATGTATTCATCTTTTTCTTGTTTTTCTGTAGCTAATTCAATTAATGTTGCATTACTTTTTTCCCATTTCTTTTTCCATTCTAAACATTCTTTTTCAAGTTTTCTACTATTTTTATACATCTAAAAAAAAAAGGAAAAAATTCAATCCATATATGTAGTATGCAATCGTCAAAATGTTTAAATCGCAAAAATTTAGTTATTACCTTTTCTATTTCTTCTTTATATGTAACAAATATATCATTACTTTTTTGTAAAGAATTTTGAAAATCATCATATTTTGATGTATAAACATTTAATTGTTCTTTTAAAAATTCTTCACGTGTTCTCATCTCTTCAATTAATTTTTTACATTTCAATAATTCATCGAGTGTAATTTGTTTTTCTCTAAAAATAAAAATAAATAAATAAATGTAGACAGAATTTTTTCTCAGAAAAAAAAGAAAAACAACTAGATACATTTCAGGTTCTTACCGTAACATTGTCTCCTTTTCTATTGCATATTCCATTTGAACTTTAGCTAATTTAGCTTCATGTAATTGAGATTCTAATTGAATTTGCTCACTAATTTTTTGTAATTGATTTTCTCTAGCCTGATATTGTTCAGCTAAATACCTCAATCTTTGAAAACAAAAATTTATTTTAATTTTCCAATCATTTGAAAATTAATTACATATTTTATTATTTAAATAACTCACTTTTTAGCCATTTCTAAATTATCTTCTTTTAATTTCATATTTTCTTCATTATTTTTATTTAATGTTAAATTAATTTCATTGATTGAATCTTGAAATTTTGCTTGACTTTCTCGACGTTTCTCTTCTTCTTCGCGAATTTTTGTAAAACTTTCATTTTTAACTGATTTTATTAATTTCTGTTGTTCACGACAAACTTGCTCTAATTTATCCCTATAATTAAAATTATTCATGTAAAAAATAAATCAATAAAAATTTAATAAATTTATACAGATAATCATCGCATAACGCAGTCCAAAAATTGTGTAAAATCTTGACTAACAAAGTTCCCATGTAATCCGAAACTACATCTCATGTAAAATTCTAAATCTAACGTAAATTTCATACAATATGCGATCCATTAATTACAGGATATTTATTCACGTAATACGAGAATTACCTGTACTTTTGTATGCAACTTTTTACCTTATTAATACACCTTTATTATATTCTTTTTGTAAATTATCCTTTTCACGTGATAATACATCATAATTCTTTTCATGGGATTTTAATGTTAAATTTAATTTTTTATAATTTTTTTCAGTTTCAACAAATTTCTTTAATAATAGATTGAATTTTTCATCAATACTGGCATTAGATGGTAACGTTTTTAGAACCTAAAAAGGAAAAATTACGAAGCTTTTCAAAACTATAGGTATATAGATATGTACGTATGAACATATATAGGTATAAATGCGTATGTGCGGCATTTAATTCCAATTTTGTACATATTACATATCGATATAATCATTATGCACTTTCTTGTTTATTATAACAATGGACATATAAGTCCATAATTTGGTGCTACATACCTGTTCTTCTAATTTATGTTCACGACTTTTTTCATCTCGTATTTCTTTTGATGTTTTATTATTTTGGCTTGAATTTGAATTATCCGTCATTTTTGTTTCTCTTCTTCGAGTTAATAAAATTTCCTTATTTTCTACAAATTATTATGTTTAAAAAAAAAAAAATTTTTTTTTTTTTTTTTTGCTTTAACAAATATTACACATTTTATATATCAATAACCAAAAATTACCTTAAAAAATCTATAACCCACAAACAAAAATGTGCAATTTTTATATAAAAATTACCAAAAAAAGATTTCTTATTTTTATTTTTAAATTTCACTTTTCATTTCTATTTCTGTTTTTTTCTACAATTTACACCACACTCAAATCACTTGGTTAGAGAATACAGAATCAGAACAGCCAGAATAGACAGGGGTAAAATTGAATTGAATTCAAAGTAATACAAATACTGAAATTTGAAATACAGAATACAGTAGAGTGAATAAGTGAATGGACAGTATTATCATTATCAATTCTCTGTCAATTTTCTTTTTCCTTTTTTATGGAATTTTTTCTATTTTTTTCGTTGTCATTATTCGTTAATCATTGATCGCCTTTTGTATGTAATTTGAAAAAAAATTATTTTAATTTTGCTATGTACTATCAAATCTGCTGAACGCTGTCTAGTGTGAAGCATCCATAAAGCGTCTATATAACGTCTATTTTTGTATGCATTGTAGTTATGTGTGTAGTATCCTGGGCTAGTGTGAGTGTCTATTAAAAAAACTGGAAAATTAAAACGACGTTTATAGTTTGACAACAAAGTGCATAAGTCCTATAATAACGATATCTACTAATTATTATTACTTTCATTTTTTTTTATTTTTGAAGTAGAAAATTAAATTTAAAGAAACAAAAAATTTTGTCATAATTAACACATTAATTTGAGATAATTTTCAAATTTTGTGAAAAATATTATTCCATCTTTTGTCATATTCGAATAATTGTGAAATTAAAAAATAAAAAATAAAATCAATTAAGAGAATAAATGTACAATGCCATGGAAATACTTAATTTGTTATGAATTTAATTAATTTTGTTTACTAAAATACTATTTAAAGAATTTCATAATAATTTCAAAAAAATAAGTATCCCATATTGAATAGTTTTTACTTACATTAAACATAATGATAACAAAAAAATTTTATCCAAAAGTTATGAATTCATTTGATTTATTTTATGATCGTCAATGTTCAAATATTGAAATAATTCTACGTAATAGATTACAAAGTGCATCACAATTTATTGAACGTATTGAATTAGAATCTGTATTAGAAGGACATAACGGATGTGTTAATTGTCTTGAATGGAGTGATGATGGAAGGTTTGTTTGTAAAAAAAAAGTTCATTTGAAAATTTGTAATTTTTTATAAAAATTTAATTAGATTATTAGCTTCTGGATCAGATGATTTTCATGTTATGCTATGGGATCCATTCCGAAAGAAACAAATTTATAATTTAACTACACCACATACGGGGAATACATTTTCAGTTAAAGTAAGTCTTTGTCTTTATTTAATGTACACTGTCATCTTTTTTTTTTTGAATTATCGATTTCTTGTAGTTTTTACCAAAAAGTGGAAATTCCTTAATAGCAACTGGTGCTGCTGATAAATGTATTTTTGTATTTGATATTAATCGTAATAATGAGCCAATATGGAATTGTGATTGTCATTGGGGTAGAGTTAAACGTCTTGCGACAGCACCAGAAACACCATTTGTATTTTGGTCAGCTGGTGAAGATGGGAATGTGTTGTAAGTAAAAGCATACATCTGTATACTAAGTTTTGAATATCTTAGATTGAATAAAAATTTTATTGATGATATTTTTCTTTGTTTTTCATTGCAGACAATTTGATATTCGTCAACAACATAAATGTAGATCTGAAGATAGAGTTTTATTGATAAATTTAACAAATCATTTGGGTATACATGGTGAAGCAAAATGTATTTCAGTTAATCCAAGAAGGTAAATGTCTTTAAAATGTAGAAAAAAAATATTTTAAATGTTCTTGATAAATTAAATTTTTAGGCCTGAATTAATTGCAGTTGGTGCAAATGATACATACGCAAGAGTTTATGACAGACGAATGTTACGTTTAGAACATGTCGAAAGTAAATTAGAAAGAATGCAAAAAGGTGAAAGAAGTCGTGATAATTTACCGAAAAATTGTGTTACATATTATTGTCCGGGTCATTTTAGTAGAACAAATTCAAAATTTGTTGGTCCAATTACATATTTAACATTTAATTCAGATGGTAATGAATTACTTGTTAATATGGGTGCAGAACATATTTATTTATATGATATAGATAATGCAACAGAGCCTGTAGTAAGTGTTAATTAATTAAAATAATCTGATTGAGAGATTTAAGTTTTTTTTTGTTTTTCAAAGTTTTTGAGTTTACCTGAATATGTAAAAAATCCAGATGAAACAACTACAGAACCATCAAAAAGAAAATTACCAGAACATATAGAAGTTTATAAAAAAATGGTAAATATCTAATAAATTTTTATTCTAAAAATATTGAAATTTTAAAATAAAAAATGTATTTAATATTAAAGGGTAATGATTTCTTAGAGAATGAAAAATATTTACGTGCCATTGATCAATATTCTGAGGCAATAAAAATGGCACCAAATTGTCCAGTACTTTATTTAAATAGAGCAACAGCATTAATGAGACGTCTTTGGTAAGCACATGAAAAGACATTAGAATTAATTACATTTTTTTATATATTGTATTTTTTGCAATTTATAATTTTTCCCTTTTATACATGTAGGTATGGTGATGTATATGCAGCTTTAAAAGATTGCCATATCGCATTAAAATTAGATCCGTCATATATAAAAGCTCATTTTAGATTAGCAAGAGCATTATTAGATTTAGGTAAAATAAAAGAAGCTGATTTATGCTTAAAGGAATTAATTAAACGTTTTCCAAATTACGCTAATAATCATGGAGTTATGATGTTAAAGAAGGATATATCTGTTACTCAAGAGGTAAAAAAAAAAAATTGTTTTTGCTAAACTTATCCATTTTATTGAAAATTATTTCACTTTTACAGCATAAAAAGCCAGAAACATCAGATGAATCATTTGGATCATTAGATCTTTCAGATACTGAATGGGTATGTAACATAAAGATTTGATATACATATTTTTATTTCTAATTAAAAAAAAAAAAAAAAATACTTTTTATTTTGGCTAACTAGTATTGGCGTAATAAAGCAAAAGATTATAAAGAAAGATTTGTCGGTCATTGTAATACTACAACAGATATAAAGGAAGCAAATTTCTTTGGTAATGATGGTAGATACATAATTGCTGGGTAAAAAGACAACAAAAATTGAATAAAATTCTAGTTTTTTGTTTGTCCATTATATTTTCTGTTTTGATTTTTTTTTTAGATCGGATGATGGTAATTTCTTTATATGGGAACGTCCAACAAATAAAATAAAAAGTATATATAAAGGTGATATGGCGATTGTTAATTGCGTTCAACCACATCCAGAAATATGCCTTTTAGCAACAAGTGGTATTGACCATGAAGTTAAAATATGGAGTCCACTTGCACAGGTAAAAATAATTGCTTTCAATTTCTTATAGAGAAAAAAATCTTTTTTTATAAATTGATTTTTTCATTTTCAGCTTAACGAAGAAAATAGCAATAAAGTACATTATATTGATGGTACTGTCGATTCAAATCAACATAAAATGAAAACAGATCCATTTGATCTTAACGCTCCAAGTACCTTTTGTCGTAGCAGCTAGTTTTAATTAAAGAAACAAATGATTAAACTGAGAATTCATCACTTTTATTTACATTATACATACAATGTTATATGGATATTATTATTATTTGTATATTCTTAGGAAATTAATTAAAAAAATGCAACTACAGAATATTGATACTACTATGAGTACATGAATAAATAAAAAGAGAAAAAAAAAAAAAAACTTGTTAAATGTAAATTATGAAAATATTATTCTTTAATTTCTATTTACATAAATATCCTCTTAACATTTTACTTTGAAACTCCTTGAGGGATAGTATAACATTCCCACAAATTCAAGACTGTTAATTCATTTAAATCAGTTGTTTGATAAGTTAAATGATGACATATTTTATCCTCTTAATATTGGATTATTTGAAACATTCATTGTTGTTTGTTTACGATAAATATTAAAATGTTCTAAATATTGACATATCGTATCGATTGGCTGATAAATATCACTTTGTTTTGTATGTGCTGGATTTGGATGTACCATATTTATTGTACTCGGTTGTGTAAAATATAATGGTATTGTATTTGGTATATTTGTACCTAGGAAACCTTGTAATAATTCTCGTATTAAATCCCAGCAACTAGATGGTATTACACATGGTCCATATTCAATTTCAATTAAAATACCTTTAAAATTTTCACTCATTGTAACACTACCTAATTTTATTAAAAAATCACCATATTCAAAACGTGTTCCTTTTGATTCAATTTTTGTTTGTTTTTTTGATATATATGTTGATGTCATTTTTAACATTAACAAATCAAATAGATTATCAGCAACTAATGTTATATGTTTTGTACCAGTATCAAGTATAGAAAATGTTGATGCTGGATGTTCAGAATTATGAAAAACATGTACTGCTTTTGAAGCACCATGTTGTGGTGCTGATAAATATGTTTCACAATCAACTAAAAAATGTCCAGCTTGTATTGCGCCCAATGATAATATACGTTTTGTTAGAAACTCAATTGCTTGCGGACCAGTTTTACCATCTGGTATAGTATATGGATAAAGTACTGAAACACCCATTACTAGATTGTTTTATTTTTTTTTTTTAATAATGTGAGTAAATGTAAAATAAAAGCCTTTTATTAATTTTTAAAATTTACTTTAAAAAAAAAAAAACCAGAAATCTGTTTATTAAGAGGAATTTGATTGGTAAACAATAAACACAAAGTCACAAAACCAAAATTATTATATTTATATTTGACAGTTGGATTGAAAAAAAAAACAATTTTTTCTTTTCCAATTCCAATTTCTGTTATATTAGATACCGTTCCGTTTACGTACATTTACCATTTACAACTTTACAACAAGAGCCAATAGGGCCAATGGAATTGAAACAATCAGGAATTGGAATAGTTTCATTTTTCAAATTTTTCATATGACTGAAGTAGTGTAGACTATAGAGTGTAGAGACGTGGTGGAAAAATATTTGAAATTAGAGATTATTTTTACTTCTCTTTAGTTGAATTAATTTTGACAGTGTTATGTGCGATGATGTGTGTTTATATGTATGTAAATTGTAAAATGTAAATTATATTGAATTTGAATTCATTTAAAGTTCGAGATCCAGAAAGAAGTATTTTGTTTTGCATATTATTTTTTTTTATTTTATTGAAATTTAAAGTGAATTCCTCTTTGTACAAATTTTACAAATAAATATTTCTTATTTTATACTCAATTTTATCATAAATTACAATAATAATAGTGGTAAGTTAGCACAGAATTTGATTTCAAAACTTAGACAAAAAACATGCAAAAAAATTGCTCGTATTGTGAAATCTTGAATATATCGTCATCAATGTCAACATAATATTTTTACGTGTACTTTTTATTTCTTTGTTTTGTTCTATTTTTTTACGCGTACAAGTTGTGCTCGTGTTCTGTTCTAGTTAAACTTTAAAAAGTTTTTAGGTTTTTCAAGAATTTTTTACATATTTTAAGGCAATAACAGTATACTTAAATAAAATATTTCTTTTAAATTTTCTTTACTAAATTTTGTATTACGGTAATACATTGATTTTAAATTAAACAAAAGTATACACATGTAAAATGTCCATTGTTATACATATCTGTTAATAATTATTACCAATTACATTTTTTTTTCTATTGTTTTAGAGGTCTCCTGTACACACACATACACAATGAAAAATATACAAATTGGAATTTTTGTTATATTTATTTTCACTGTATTAGGACTACCAGTCCAAAAAAAAGAAGAACCACCAAAAGAAAAGAAAGAACAACAAAATCCTGAAGGATTAGAAGTACATTTTTTATAAAGTTTAAATTTAAAGTCATTATAGTAAATCAAATGTATTTTTTTTTCTTTTGAAGGATGTGTTAGAATATGAAAGATATTTGAAAGAAGTTGTTGAAGCATTAGAAAGTGATCCAGAATTTCGAAAGAAATTAGATAAAGCACCAGAAGCTGACATAAGGGTAAAAAGAAAAATTGCATCTTCCATAATGTGATTAAAATAATTACTGATTTTTTTTTTATAGAGTGGTAAAATAGCACAAGAATTGGACTATGTAAGTCATAATGTTCGTTCAAGATTAGATGAAATAAAACGTCGAGAAATTGAACGATTACGTCAATTAGCATCCAAACAGGTAATATAAGTCATAATGAAAAGTTTATTTATTTTTTTTTTTTTTGGAAATTTATCGATATTTCATTTTTTTGTTTCTCTTAAGTTTGAACTTACTAATGATATAGAAAGAGACCATTTTAAAATTTCTGAACATTTAAATCATGAAAATGATCAAACATTCGAAGTTGATGATTTAAAAAAGTTAATATTAAAAACATCACAAGATTTAGCTGAAGCTGATAGAAAAAGGCGTGAAGAATTCAAACAATATGAATTACAAAAGGAATTCGAAAAGCAACAGGTGCTTAACGAATTGGATGAGAATAGTCGTAAGAAGTATGAAGAAGAATTAAAACAATTAAAAGAGAAACATAATAAACATGAAAAAATTCATCATCCTGGTAATAAAGCGCAATTAGAAGAAGTATGGGAAAAACAAGATCATATGGAAGGACAAGAATTTGATCCAAGATCATTTTTTGCTATTCATGGTAAGTGTATAAAATGTAAAATTTTATATTTTGATATTGAAGTTATTTTATTTTTCATCATCTTGTTATATTTATTTTTTAGATGTTGATAGTAATGGTGTTTGGGATGAAAATGAATTAAAAGCACTTTTTGTTAAAGAATTAGATAAAATTTATCAAGCTGGTATGCCAGAAGATGATTTAAGAGAAAGAGCTGAAGAAATGGAACGAATGAGAGAACATGTTTTTCAAGAATCTGATACAAATCGTGATGGTTTAATAAGTTATCAAGAATTTTTAGATCAAACAAAACGTGAAGAATTTCGACGTGATCCAGGTTGGGAAACAGTTGATAATGTACCACAATTCACACATGAAGAATATTTAGAATATGAAAAGAGACGCCAAGAAGAAGTCCAAAGGCTTATAGAACAAGGGGCTGTAAGTATTTATATTAAAATTGGATTAGCTAGATACAATTTTTTTTGAAAAAAATTCCGATTTATTTCTTTTTTAATTACAGCTTCCTCCAACTCCAAAAATTCCTCAAGGATATCAAACTATACCACATCATGAAGTTATGAGAGATTCACATTTGCCACCACAACAACATGCACAACAACCGCAATATCAGCAACAACCCCATTATCAACAACAACCACAATATCAACAGCAACCTCAATATCAACAACAACCCCAATATCAACAACAGCAACAGTATCAACAACAACCCCAATATCAACAACAGCAGCAATATCAACAACAGCCGCAATATCAACAACAACCTCAATATCAACAGCAGCCGCAGCATCTTCAGCAACCACAATATCAACAACAGGCTAATCAACACCAACAACAACAGGCTAATCAACAGCAACAACAACAGACTAATCAACAGCGACAACAGCCACAAAATCAACAACAACAGCAACAGCCAAATCAACAGCAACAACAGCCACAACCCCCTCAGTCAACACAGACAAAGTCAACACAACAACAGCAAAATCAACAACAACCGAAGACACGATAAAAGAAATAGAAAATAAATGACGTATTGTAATAAATATGTACTGAATAAAATTATGATTATTATAAAACTACTATGTTATATGGAAATTAAAAAAATAAATAAATAAATTTGTAATTAAAACTGTCTTTACTGTCTTATTAAATTTCAGATTATGTACTTTATACCAAATACTTTGTGTGCAGACGTATGTACACAGTTTTATCTTATTTAATTTTTCGAAAATTAAATATGTACACAAAAAAAAACAATTTCACAGATGGTACATAAGTAGTACCTTCGAATAACCATTGTTTGTGTAACTAAGCAAATTAAAAGAAGTAAAAAAATTATATAATTAGTATCCAACTAATATGGATTTGCTGACGTAATCCTTCGCTATAATCACGCTAAGCAACTGCAACAATTCTAAAAAGACTTTATTTTCTGCAGAAAAAAATCTAAATTTAATTGTTATTTCGCTTATTTATTCAGTTGTATGAATAAAATTAAAAATTAAACAAAAGATATTCTTCAAAAAATACTATAAAAATGGTAACGCTTTCTAATTTTTTGATCAGTTTTCCACAGGAATCTCATTCTTGTAGAGATTATAGACAAAATTATAGTCACAAAGATTTCAAAACAAAAAAACTAACAAATGGGTCATTCTAAAATGATTTTGTGCAGCTTTGTAATATTGGTTTTACTGTTTGGCGTTTCACCAAGGTATGTAAACAAGCAGAGACCGCATTATCTATCCATGGATATAAGGACTCTGAAACAGAAAGTCTTATTTTTAATTTATTTTGTTCGTGAATATAAACTGTACTCATTTCTAGTACTTGTTGTTTATAAATTTAAAATTTTCAGAATTTTTCAAAATGATCAGTTTTCTTGGAAGATATTTTGAAAATTTTCAAAGACAAAATCCCTGTAATCGATCACGATTTTGTTATTTTAGCAATTTCTGAAGGTAACTGTTGTTTTTTTTTTTTCAGTCCTTTAAGTTCAAGACAACGCAGAGATTCTGGCTCATTTAAACAAAATGAGTTAGGTGAATCTAATATCAATGATTTATCTGATTTATTATTAGAAAATTTATGGCCACATTTTGAACGATTGGGTTATAGAACACTGAGATTACCAAATATAACAACTAAAGCAGATGTGGTAAGGATACAAATAAAATGATAATTGAGAAATAACAGTTTTATGCATTTTTTGATTTTTAAATATTTTTCAGAAATCGTTTTTTTTCACTGTTTCTACTAGTTTAAATTTAACGAATGGATTTATATTTAATATATCATCATTACAAAGATCTAGTGATAGTTTTATGACATTAAAGGATAATGCATTCGTTTTTGCACTTGATATACTTGTACCGCATCAACAGGTACCATGAAATACAGTTATAAAATTCATTTCGAATATTTCTTTGAAAAATTTAAATAAAAAATTTATTTATTTATTTATTTTTTTTTATTTAAAGCTTGAATATGATTTTGATATAAGTGGTGCTGGTCTTACACATTCTGGAACTGTTGAAGGTACGATGGTGAATACAACACTCAAAGGAAATTTCTCAGTAGATATTACTAATGCTCATATTTCATTAAATGATTTAAAATTTGTTTCATTCGGGTAAGCAAAAACTGAATAATTTCTTCAAATTTAAAATAAAAAACAAAAAAAATAGTACTTAGGTTTAATTTGTGTTTTACAGTGATATTAGTGCACAATTAAAAGATTCCATTTTGAACGTTGGTGCTGGTATCGTAATTCAACCAGTTATTGAAGTTATTAAAGATAAACATAGAAATGAATTATCTGATTATATTAAAATACAATTACAAGAATTAACTGATGAAATAAATGCTCATGATTTATTAGGTTTAAAACAAATATTGGGACAATTAATTAAAATGGCTCTTGGTTAAATAATAATAACAGAAACAGAACACAGTGGCAACTACAATAAAAACGAGGTACAACTAAAAATACAAATTTAAATAAAATAAAGTAATTTAATAAATAATTTTAATGTAAAATTAATGTAAAACATAATTACCAACAAATTAAATAAAAAATACAGGTTTTACTAAATTTCAAGTAAAAATGTTTTCTTTTTTTGTAACGTTTTTCATTCCAAAAAAAATTAATGGTTTTTGGGTCACCCTGTAAAATTTTTGTATGGACTAATATGTACCAATTATTAAATACCGTTGTTTCAAGTTTTTAAAATATCTAAATTTTCAACTTAAAGCCCTTCACAAAAATATTTCAACATGCAGATTTTAAGATTTTTCCGTTAATTTTTTTTTTTATAGACTTTAAAAACAACAAATACACTACCATAGTGTAAATACGAATATTATTTAAAAGTTGTAAAAATAACCGAAATCTGAGTTCAATTCAATTTTATTTTCTAATTTTGGTCTAATCCTATCTTAACTCCTTTTTGATCTAATCGTACACACACTTATTACATATTCGTACTTTTATATCGAATCTAAAAATTTAATTCAAGTGGTTTACTTTTCGGGGAATTTTTCAATTTCAACATTAGAAATCAAACAACTTTTGAATATATGTAGTCCACGAATTACATACATTCACGACATTCATGGTCTAATGATCAAGTGAATTACAAAATTCAGAATTCAGATTTCAGATACAAGAATCTTCAATCTGGATTAATTCTGTATTTATTTATTATTTTTGTAACTGTCAATCAATTAACAGCAACAGCTGAGACAGAGAAACCGGAGTCCGGATACATTTTATTTTTGTAAATAGCTAAAAGTTTTGTCGAAATATTGTAAATCAAAATACAGAATTCAAAATAAGTTATTTATTTGATTAAAATAAATAATATGTCTATAACCCAAAGGGTTCAGGTATATTGCATATAATTATAATTTAAATAAATATAAAAGAATTTATTTTATTTTCAAATTAAAGCAATGGGCAACATTTGCTCGAGTATGGCACATTTACGATTGTACATGGCAGAATCCATTTCATTCAGCCAAAATTATAAAGAATCATTTAATGGGTCTTCATAAACCAATTTATCATCCAATGAGTTAAATTAATCAATTGAATTCTTTTAAATAATTTAAACAAAATATTTTAAATTTTTATCTTTATAGATAATTGTGGTGATCATGTAATTGTAATTAATACAAATGAGATAGCATTACCCGGTGATGAATGGATAAAACGTGTTTATTTTCATCATACTGGTTATCCAGGTGGTGCTAGTTGGACATTAGCATGGCAATTACATGAAAAAGATCCAACAATGATTATGTGGAAAGCTGTTTATAATTCAATGAAAGGAAATTTACAAAGAAGATATACAATGCAAAGATTACATTTATTTAAAGATGATAAAGTCCCTGAAGAGATGTTAGACAATGTTACAAATCAAATACGACAATTACGACCAGTACCAAAAAGATTAGATCATATTGATAAAAATACATTAGAAAATTTTCCAACTATTATGGATTATCCTAAAGATTACATATTACGATAGCATGTAGTTTTAGTGATTATATTGTAAATAACTGGATTAATAAATTTATGTTAGTTCAACGTTTTTTCTTTTTTTCTTTTTTTGTCTTATGTCCAGCTTGTTTTAAAACTATTTCCTTATAAGGATGTTTTTGTTTTTAACAAAATGAGTTAATAAATTATGTACTGATAAAAAATACAATATGGATAAAAACTTCCTACCAAACGGTAATACTGAAATCTATGTTTGGTTTGGTTAGAAATTCTAAAAAAATGCATCTGGTCATCTGATGATTTGATCTGACATACAGTAGACAAATAACCAAGGGAGGTAACTGAACTGGTAAGGTACTTTGTTTTTAATTCATTTTATAATGATGTGGATTATCGAATTGATAAACTTAATACAATAACTACTTTATAATTTATTTATTATGTATATTTTTTTTAGATAATCATAAACAAAAATTTAGTTGCTAATCAAATAAAATTGTTATCAAGTTTTCTTGTGGTTGTTAAGATATTGATAAAAAAAAAAACTGCGGTATAAAGTATAAACCCTTATAAATAATATATAAAACTATACACCTACATACGTATAACGTAAAGTATATAAAAATCCATTCAATTTGGTTGTGCATAAAAATTTAAGTGACATCATTTTAAAATTACATACCTATCAGTAATCAATTACAATTACTTCGCATTTTGAGTAATAAAAAAATAAAAAATATTTCGTAAAATGAGATTGGGAAAAGTTGATCCAAATTCTTTTTCTGAGCCAGGTAAATTTTTGTCTATAAAATATAAATTTCTTTATCCAGATTATAATAGCTTTTTTTTTTTACTTTTTTCTTAAATAGAAAAAATTCTAACGAAGCATATCGATATTAATTGGGAAGTAGATTTTGAGAAGCATGTATTAAAAGGATACGCCACGTATAAATTTGAAGTGCTAGAAGATAATTTACCTCATATTGTAAATAATTGTCATATGCTTATATTTGATAAACTCGATTTGAAAAAAAAAAAACAAAAGTTAACTGATTTTTATTTATTTCACAGTTACTTGATGTTCGTGATATAGAAATCTTTGAAGTGAATGCATTAGTATGCGATACACAAATTCCAGTAAATTTTGTTGTTTCAGATCATGTCAAAGATATTGGATCAAAATTAACTATTGAACCACCGTCAGGAACTTGCGGAGAGTAAATAAATCATAGCCCAATTTGAAGTACATTCAATTAATTGCATTATTTTCAGACTAGCTCTTCAAATAAAATATCAAACATCATCTAAAGCAAGTGGTCTCCAATGGTTAACACCAGAACAAACATTAGAGAAAACTCATCCGTATTTATTCAGTCAATGTCAACCTATTCATGCTCGATCATTATTACCATGTCAAGATACACCAGCTGTAAAATTTCCTTATACGGCTACAATAAAGCATTCATCAGAATTGATTGCTTTAATGAGCGCAATTCGAACTGTTGAAAATGATGTAATTACAAAATTCTCTCAAACAGTCCCAATTCCTAGCTATTTATTAGCGATTGCTGTTGGAAAACTAGCATGTCGTCCTTTAGGACCAAAGTATTTTAAATTTTTATTTTGCTTTTTTTTTTCAATTTGAAAATCTTTTTTTAATGTAGTTCTCAGGTATGGGCAGAAGAAGGTGTAGTCGATGAAAGTGCTTACGAATTCTCTGAAACAGATAAAATGCTTTCAACCGCTTCAGATATTTGTGGTCCTTACGTTTGGAAAAGATATGATCTACTTGTAATGCCACCAAGTTTTCCATATGGTGGAATGGAAAATCCATGTCTGACGTTCGTCACTCCAACATTATTGGTATTACATTTTGAAAATGTGCAATTGATTTATTATTATATTTTACCTCTTCGAATTAATTTTTCTAGGCTGGTGATAAATCTTTGGCTAATGTTGTAGCCCATGAAATATCACACAGTTGGACTGGTAATTTGGTAACAAATAAAAATTTTGAACATTTTTGGTTAAACGAAGGATTTACTGTATTTGTTGAAGAGAAAATTACAGGACGCCTAAAAGGCAATCAAGAAAGAGATTTTAGTGCAATTAGTAATTTAACAGATTTAGAAGATAATGTAAGTAAGATATTAAATAGATATTGAGAAGATTAAAAATTATATGTAACCTATCTTTAATAGATTCGTAATCAATTGGCAAAAACACCAGAGTTTACAAAATTAGTTATTGATCTATCAAATCATAGTCCAGATGATGCATTTTCTAGCGTACCATATGTTAAAGGATCAACATTCCTACGTTATTTAGAAGATCTTGTTGGTGGTCCAAGTGTATTCGAACCATTTCTACAATTTTATTTAGATAAATATAAATATAAATCAATATTAACCGATGATTTTAAATTAACATTCTATGATTATTTTTCAAAAATTTTAAATGCTGATGTATTAAATGAAATCGATTGGGATAAATGGTTATATGGTGAAGGAATGCCGCCAATAATACCAAAGTAATTTAATGAACAATTTCAAAAACATTAAAAAATAACATTTTGTTTTTTGTTTTCTTTAAAAATTGCAAAACAAATTTTTTCTTTTTTATGTAGGTACGATGAAACACTTGCTATTGTTACGAAAAATTTGACAAAGTTATGGAGTGAAAAATCAATTCCAGATATTAAATCATCAACAGAAATACAAATAAAACTATCGACATTACAATTGATTGATTTTCTTGGTAAATTAATACCTGAAAATATAATAGATTTTGGTGAAGAGAAAATTACATTGCTTGAAGATGTTTATGGTTTAAAGAAAACTAAAAATTCTGAAATATGTTTCCGTTATATGAGATTATGTATTAAAGCACGTTTAATGAATCGTATGGATGATATTTTAAAATTTGCTAATAGTAATTTTCGTATGAAATTTGTACGTCCAATTTATAGAGATTTATCTAATTGGCCAGAAGCTAGAAACATAGCTATTGAAAATTTCAAAAAAGTTGAAAATCAAATGATGGAAGTTTGTTCAAATGCAATTAAAAATGATTTGGGTTTAAAATAAAATCATTCTAAAAATGAAAAATGTACAACGTATACATATTACACAAATAATATACCTAATTATTATTAAAAAATACTAACTAAATTTTTTCTTTAAGCAAAGGGATTAATAATATTAATATAAATAAATAAATAAAATTACTATTGTCAATTATTATGCATAAAAATCACTAATAACCTTTTATACTACATATAAATAAAAATAATATGCAAATGAATTTTTTGAATATTGTTTTATGAATTTATCAAAAGTCATGACGATACCCAACGATATCCGTTAATCGAATTACTTTTTTTCATTTAAAAATTACTATGTGGAATTGAGTACCTGATATGTATATTTTGTCCTTTCAAATAAACGATGTTAAAATTCCAGCTTAAGATTATATATCAGTGAAAATTAAATTGAATTTAAGAAATCAAAATTAATACATAAAAACAATTTTTTTTTATATAACAAGACGTATTTATTTATTCATTTTTGTTTTGTTTTTATTTTCTTATTATTTTTTTTTCTTGCATTTTTTCACATTTTTATTCATAATATAATTATTCGCTTTTTTATATTTTATTATTATTATTTTTTTTTTTTTTTAATTTAATTTTAATATCTACAATGAATATTTCCAAAAAAGAATTATTTTCTTTCGTTCATTTTTTGTTTTAATGTAGTTATTTATGTGTATTATTTTATAATACTCACAATTTCTTTTTTCTAATTTACATGAATATTTTATTTTTATTGTTATAAGTATTATTTTTAATGTTTTATTATTTTTTGTGTTTTTATTAATTTTTATTGTTAAAACCAAGGAAATATTTTTATTCTTTTTTATATTGATTCGTCTTCATTTACTCTGCAATTTAGTTCCACCAAAAATTTGGAACTTACAAAAAGTTTTTAATTTTTATTTTTTTTTATTATTTTAGTGTATTTTTTTTTAATTTTGTGTGTTATTATAAACAGCCTCATACGACAATTATATTGTGGCTTTTATATACATATATATGTAGTTTTTTTTTTTATTACCAAACATACAATTTTTTTTATTTTGGTTTATTATTATGAAATCTTATTATTCTAATTATTTTTTTTAGTTATACTAAATTTCTTGTTTTTTATTCTTTCATTATTACAAACTACGATTTATTGTTATCATTTCATTTTGTTTAAAGTTAATTTTTTTCCAGTTTTCTTACATTTACAATTGTTATATATACTAAATATTTAAAGAACAAAAATTTGATTTTCGTATTTTTCTTTGTTTGTTTGTTATTTTAGTGTTTTTTTTTATTTTTATTTATTATTTACATCTTTTACAGAAAAAAAGATTTTCTTTTATATGCAAATTTTCAAATATATTTTAGTATTATTTGGTATTTTTTTAAATAATTTTTCAAAAATTTCTTTTTTTTTTCTTTCAATATTATTTTCATTTATTATTATAATTTTTTTTTTTTTTTCTAAAAATTCCAAATTTTGTAATAATAGAAATTTTTAATGAAGGAAAATAGAAAGAAAAAAATTCGTGATCTACTTATAATTTAATTTAATTTTTATTACATAATTAAAAAAGAGGAAACGAATTTTTTATTCTTTTTTTTGAGAATTTCTATAACTCAAAAAGGACGAAAATTCGATTTGATTTTAATTAATTTTAATTTTCTCGATTTTTTTAAAAATCTTTTTACTTTTCACTAAGAATACGAAAAAAGATAATTAAATTTTGCTCATACATATAATGTATACAATAAATATAATTGATAAACAAATATATATCTATATATAATTTTTTTCCTATTTAATTTTGTTTTTTGTCTCGAAAATAAATGTATAATTTTTTTTTTTTTTGTTATGTTACGTCAAATTTTTTTTATTTATTTATTTATTTGATTTTATAAGAGGATATCACGCACTAGAATTATCATTCGATCGGGATGATGCACCACCACCGCCACCACCAGCCACAACAATACAATCATCATCTAATATAAATGTTGGGCTTTGGCGGGATGTTGATGCTATCGGTTGATAATGATAGCCCTCACGATAACGGTTCGATTTTTTTGGTTGTGTATGACCCAGTGTTGGTCGTTTATTATTAGCTTGATCGGGTCGTTTGGCTAAAAAAAAAAAAAAATAGAGTAAAAAATCAAATTTTTACACAATAATAATAAAATAAATTACCAGGTATATAAGGCTTTTGGTTACACGACGTTGATATTTGATTCGATGATTGATTATGATTTGTTTCGTCGTCGTGTTGTTGTTGTGCATTATTATTATTAATATTATTATTATTATTACTATTATTATTATGATTTGGTACTTCAGTACTTTCAATTGGACTTAAAGGACTCATTTCACGATCTTGCATATAAATTTCACTAGCATCATCAGGGACCTGACGATATTTTGAAGGGCACATTGCTAAACCTGAGAGTATTAGAGCCTCAATAGCACAAATATAGCCTAAAATCTAAAAAAAAAATATATTTATTTTCGTTTTATACAAAAATAATAGGAAACCATTGTTTAATTACCGCAGATATAAACAATGTATCCTTTGTATGCTTTGGTACCCAAGCAAATGCTTCGGCAAATAGGACCATATGTAACATTAATGACGAACCTAATATAAATACTAGACCGATTGCAAGATACATCCATGTATTCTTTAAAAAAATAAATAAAAAATTTCATAACAAAAAAAAAAAAAAAATGAAAACCAAAATCAAAAATAAAAGGAAAAGAAAATTTTTAATTAAAATTGTACATTTAATATGGATTAGACTCACCACTTTAGTCCAATTAAATGGAAACATGAGAGCTATGTGCGATATATCCAAAAACAGCATTAAACAAGTTATAAGAAGAGAAAATAGTGCACAAAAGACCATTAATCTTAAACGTCCTATTAGTGGCAGTAAAAAAAGGCCAACTTGTACAGTACCAGCTGAACATTCGCAGGCAAGACAAGCGGCCGATGATAACTACATAAAAAATATATGAATAACATGTGTATACATATTTGATTTTTAATTTTTTTGTTTTTTACAGTTAAATAATCAATCAAATTTACCACCAAAAGAATTCGTACAATCCCTGTAGGCGTTTTTAAGTGTGTTGAATCACAGTGTAATGCAACGCCCCATGGCAACGGTGTTTGTCCAGTTCTATGCTTATAATGTGCATGAGAATCCCATGATGTGCATGTACCAATTGGTGATTCTAATGATATTGATAATTCTCCGGCTCTGCTGCCAGCAATTTCAAAATCTTGTACATCATCTAGCTGACAGCAGGCCGGCTCTAGATCACGTATTTCGTCCAGTAGGAATTCTATCTCATCCGTTCCATATAAATCAGATACAGATGGTATATAACGTTGGGGTTGTTGCATTTCCCGTTGCAGGGGTTGTCCCACATCACCGGTTAATTTTATTAAAAATTATTTTTCTACCTTAAATAACCCATCCACAACCTATAAAATAAAAATGAAAAAATTAAATAACTGAATTATTTGAAAAAAAAAAAAAAAATCACAACACGTTACAAATTTATAAATTTAGAAATAATTTTTATATTTTTAATTGCAACTAGTGAAAATAATTTAAAAAATTTTATTTTAGAAAATAAATAACGTACTGAAGAAAAAACAAAAAAACAAAGCATTAGAAAGCTTTTAAAGGATGTAATGTTATTGTGTTACTGAAAGAAGAAATTTGAAAAAATTACAAATAATAATTCATAAACCTATCCTATATCCTATGCATAATATGATGACAAAAACATTTAAAAAAAAAAAAAAAATTAAAAAAAAATAGAATAAAAATTAAACATTAAATATATTAAAAATGAACATGTCTTATCTCAAATATCGAATAAAAGAACCTTGTCCCCGTTTTTTGATGAACTGTAAGGGACACTTGAAATTACCGACCACAATAACTGTATGAACACACATGTATATAGTATCTATGTACATATAAAAATCATATATACAGGGTGTCCTAGAATAAACGTCACAAAATAGGTTTAACGTGTAATTTAGAGTATTTCTAGTAAAAATCATTATGGTATAAAAAACAGGATGTTCAAACTTTGAACATTCAAAACAAAACAAAAAAAATTAGTAGTTATTGGGTCATCCTGTAAATTTTTTGTATGTGAAATTTTGTACTAATTGTAAAATAAAATGTTTCTCATGAGTATCTTCAATCATTGAAAATTTCACCTCCTTTACTATGGAACAACCTTTATAGTTTGTAGTTCTAATATAGTATAATATGTACTACTCCCTATATGCATGTATGAATGAAGCATATATATATATACTCTATATTTAAATAATATATTCATGCAAAATGTTAAGTATGTGTATGACATAATAGTTTTTACAGTGTGGATATATACAATTTTATAAATGCCCCAATATAATTATTATTTTTAATATGTGCATGTGATGTACATCACTTTAAAAAATTTAAAGGCAAGGATTCTGTCATCTGTATCTTCTCCTTTCATTTCATCTATTAAAAGAATTTAAAGGCAAGGATTCTGTCATCTGTATTTTCTCCTTTCATTTCATCTATTAAAAGAAGTCATTATCGAAAATTTGTTATGTGTAGTAGATCCTCAAAATATGAATGGGTATATACATATGTATGTATGTATGTAATTTTATAGGTACTGAGTATTGATATATCTTTATTCTTATAAATGTATCTTAGGATATTTTTACGAAGGTTAAAAAAAAATTGTTTTTTAAAATGCTTTAAAAAATGTAAAGTAAGTCAAACAATGAAAAAGAAATGTATTTCAAATAGTTTAAAATACACGAATACAAATCTAACGTTCAACACATTTAAATTCATTTAAAATATAAGTCCATACATACATACAGTATACATATTTGATTAATTGTGTATTATGTTCAATTGACCATTCATCACCGCATTGTAATTATCAGCAAAAATATCCAAATTCTTTTTCTTTTTAAAATTAATAACATATGAAGATTCATTATATGAAGACTCTGATAATTTATAATATACAATACGTACTTGAGTATAAGAAGAGTTAAGTTATACCGTTTATATGACTACTTAGAGGACCCTAATTTTTTATTTTTTTATTTTTTTGAATAATCTTCTAGAACTAAAATAATCTAGGTTCTCATATACTGATACTTGATAGCCAATTTCGAGTCCATTTAAGAAATATAAAATGTCCTGAAATTGCAATTTTTCATTTGCTATATAACAATTGAACGCCAAACGTTCTATTTGAATTTTAACTGTGTATTATACGTCTTCCTTAATTATTTCAAGGTGACATTCACTTCTTAATTTTCAGTAAGACATTAAATACACATATATACATACATATGCACTATATATACACGTTCAAAAAAAAAAAAAACAAAAAAAACTTATTTTAATTTACCCAAATGTTAGACTAAAAAATTATCAAAATATTTTCTGTTAAAAAATTCTACAAGAATTTTGTTAAAAAATTTATTTAAAAATAAATAATAAAATTTATTCAAATCAAAAAGATTTCGTTACTTTATTATAAATTAAATTACAAATGAATTTATTAAAGATTTTCAGTAATTTAATTTTCATAAAATTAGAGATACATAGATGTAAACGTACATACATACATACATTTGTACTAGTGAAATATTAATTAACTTTACAAAGATATCAATTTAATGAACACCTACATATATGTATATCTTTAAATTTTATATTATTATCAAATTACAATCTGTGCTACCAAATATCAGGTATACAAAACATGTATACGTACATACGATATAAGAATTTTCATGAAAATATGTATGAAAATCTTTATTCTTGCGGTATACAACAAACATAATTGATATCACATGTAATATGCATCCAAACCAATATAATGATTCTGATTTCTCAAATTGAAAATTACCTTACTATAATGTATGTATGTATATCATATATGTATGTATGTTTGTACTCACATTTTAAAGTGAAAAGTACATACAAACAAGTAAACAGGATGTATAAAAACTGATCAGAAAGGCTCAAGCTTCAACTTTTATTTGCAATAAATATGAACCAAATCTACAGGATAATTGAAAAGATATAGTCAATTACATGATGTCATGTGGCTCACTTATCCAAAAATTTTCAGTTCCCTGTATCTCAGAAGGAATGAATTAAATGGAAATTGTTCAAAACGATTTTTTGTTAGAAACAATTCAAACTTTCAGAAAAATAGTATGATTGGCATTTATTCTGAGACACTCTGTATATGTACATATGTGAATAACATGACTCGTATGTAGTATACTTGTATATTCCTATATTGTATAATTTAAAATTTTTTTTTTCTCAAATACATGCACACATGCAATTTAATTTTATATTTAAAAATGAAGCATAGAAGAAATTTTGCTATATTTTACTGGACTGTATACATAACAGATATATGTATGTACATGTAGCATGAATGTTTGTACGTGTTCTATACATTAATAAAAATAGCTTTCAAATTAATTAAAATGTAATATAATTCTTGTCTTGTACATGAAATGAGTATTAAATTTGACATATATACATACCTACAACATAATTAGAAAGGAAATTATTTACATACATGTATCATTTCTTTACGAGGATTGAGGGGGGGTTGTCTTTATTAAAATTGATTAAAAAGAAACTTTAATTTTCCACGGTTTAATAGAATGTGGAAGAAAAAAAAAAATAAGAAAATGTTCAAAGCATAAAAATTGATCGACTTTAATGTAGATATCTGATATATGATACTATGAAACTAGAAAAAATGTTGTACGTACACATGTATGTAAGTATCTAAATTATAACGTGTACTACTCTACATACATATTTGAAAATGAAGTCAATGTGTTGCTCTGCTCTTGTCTGCCTTTACATTTTTTTTTTAAAGTAAAATAATGGAATCCTGTCCTTATGTTTCTAAGTAGTTTTTTTTTTTTTTTGTTCATGAATTTCCATTTTAATTGTAATTCAAAAAACTGAATGCTAATACATACATACTATTTTGAATAAAAATTTATTCTAAGTACTTGAATGTTAACAATTTGTTTATAATTTAATTAAAAAAAAAAAACAAAAAAAAAATAGAAAATAAAAAACAATAGAATGTTCTGTAGATTGTAGGTATGTAGTCTATAAATATGAACTTCCTATTTCTATTCCTGTTATTATGTAAATACTTATGTA
This sequence comes from Anthrax anthrax, assembly GCA_963971155.1. Taxonomy (NCBI): domain Eukaryota; kingdom Metazoa; phylum Arthropoda; class Insecta; order Diptera; family Bombyliidae; genus Anthrax; species Anthrax anthrax. The sequence continues at coordinate 30,764,170 of OZ020119.1, forward strand.
TATGTGTACTAATATATGTGCAGATATTATGTACAGCGTGTCCTCGAATAAAGGCCGTGAAATTTTCAGGAATTGAAGTTGTTCATGAGAGATAGAGTCTATAAAAGTGATTCAAAAACGAATAATTTTTTTGCGTAAAAACAGGATTTATAAAGTTTGAATGTTAATTTACTATGGATTTTCTTATTCGATTTCAATAAATGATAACTTGTTGGAAAAGTTTATGCCTCGTTTCTATCTGCAGTAAATATGAAACGAATTTACAGAGTGTTTTAAAAGATATGGCCAAATATATGATATCATGTACTGCAGGTGTTCGAAATCTCTCGATACCCTATATTACACAAGGGATGAATTTTAAGGATGATGAATGAATGAATGTAAAACGACTTTTGCTAGAAACACTCTGAACAATCTACATAATAAATCCATTTTGTGATCTTTATTCGGGAACACCTTGTATATACAAGAGAAAATTTATTGTGCTACATTTTTATAGGTATTATAATTAAGAAAAAAGTTCTGTTTTGAATTTTCAATTAACATTAAATATTTATTATTGAAAAAATAAAACAGAAGTTAATAAATTTAAATCTTTAAAAAGTTTTTGTTTTCCTTTAGTTTTTATTCTTCCAATGTTCGTAAAGTAAAAGTAATAATGTAAGCATGTTGTATAAATTACATGTACTTATATATAGCTACGTTACATGTACAGATATTTAAATTGAAAAGCGTTTATAAAAATTAAAATAGCGTACACACGATCACGTACACATCACACACATAATGCGTGTATACAGGTAGTGTTCACGTATGTAGGTGTATGTACACATAGGTGTGTACAATATCTATAATTATATTATATATTAAATAATGTCCATGTTAAAGCACGTGATTTTATTAATGTGTGTTTAGGCCAAGAACTGCCCTATATTTTACCGGTGAAGGAATATAATGTACCTACTCATATAATAGATGCGAATAATAAAACACAAAAAATAAAAAAATAAAATGAAAACAAAAAAAAAGAAACTGAAGGAAAAAAAGGCAAAGAAGAAAAAAAAAACAACAGAAAATTTTAAAAAAGGAACTAGGTCAAGGATATTATATTTGAACATACATACATATGTATATAAGCTCTGCAAAAAAAAAAACTGTAAGCTTAGTATACGTATGTATGTATGCATGTATATACATGTAGAAAAGACCGCTAGAAATCTGAATATTTAAATATATTGTATACATCTATGCATATAATATATACAACGTGTACATTTATAAAAGTGTTGAGATAACACGTACGTGTATACGTATATACATACATATATCATGTACATATGGGATCATAACATGTATATTCTACACGAATATACATGTGCATATACATATCTATATAGCCATGTACATGCATATGTGTATGTATTCGCGGATATGTACATACAAAAATACATAAATGCATACACCTAATTCTAAATTTTGAATATTAACAAATTATATATACAATGTACTGTATAAAAGAGAAAAATATTCAAAAGAATAAAAAAATATATAAAATAAAAGAAAATATATAAAAAAAAGGTACTTACTGTACATATAAATTTATGAAAAATTTAAAAGCATTGCGACAAAAGAAAAAAAAATTAAATTAAAAAAAAAATAAAAAAATAAATGAAATTTCTCGTTATATTCAAAAAACAAATTATGTATAGGTACAAAATATATTGCTTTCAAAATCTACCAAATTAAGGATAATATTTTAACAAGGTCCTTTTATACATATGATGCATATCAAACAAAAATATATTTTCATAAAATATCTAGTCAATGAACCACAAAAATTAAAAAAAGGTGAATAAAAAAGATTAGTTATATTCTGTACACTAATTATGTGCAGTTAGGCATTATAGGAACTTATACCTATACATACATATATTTGTTTTTCTTTCTCATAGTACATATTTAAAATTCTTCACGAGTAGTAGTATCATCAAAAATCCTCAAATTTTTCATTCAAATACTAATAATAATAATAAAAATAAATTAAATTTAAATTTTGAAATAAAAATATGTAGGATAGAAGATTTGTATGGTCTATGGTTATAATTTGTAGGTACATTTTCTGCTACACTATATAATATTTGTATGGGTATTCTATACTCTTATATCGTCATGTATACAAATTCAGGATATATATACGTACGTACAAAATTTTTTATAAAAAGAAATTTATTCATATTTCCCAATATACAAATATAAATTGAAAGCACATTAATTGTTATTATATTATTATTGTATACAAGCAACACAAAAAGTAATATTATGTGCATATACATATGTAGATACGGTATATAATTTGTGTAGCGTATACAAATTATCGTACGTATTTTATTTGATTTTATAAATGTGTGTATATCATATATTGAACAAAACAAAACAATCAAATATGACAATTATATAGAACATGGTCAAAAAATCAATATTTTACAATCATATACTAGGTCTAGGTATATGTATTCGTACACACACACACACACACACACACACATTATATTCATTTACGACGATATATGTACTCTAAATCTAAATACAATCATATATGACATGGGAAGGCGTACAAACAAAAATTAAATACATTGTGTACTAGCTGTGTACATACGTATCCTACCATATATCCTACATCATATATAATAAAGTATTCTTTTTTTTTGCCTTATACATTTTATTCTATATATATTCATTTTATATGAGCACAATCTTTTATATTATATTTTCATGTTTTAATGCATATTCAAATGTATGAGAACAAGGACGATTATTTAAGAAAATGTACATACATATATACACATTATATGTAATAACAAAAAAGAATAAGGAATTCATCTACATATGCAAAACAAAAAAAAAATGCAAAAATAAAGTAATGATAATAATAATAACAATAGTGTAACATGTACTATTAGTTATTACATTGAATAAAAAGAAATCACATATAATAGATTGTAGGATATTTCGTGTGTTATATATATATATATGTGTACTACATTTTATAATTTCAGCTGTTTTTTTTTTTATTCTGTTTTGTTGCTTCCTATTTCCCTTTTAACACTTACCACACATTGATTTTAACTTTTTATTTTTTTTTTATTTTTTTAATTGTTTGTTGTTTATTATCATTTTTAATGACATAGCAACGTTTATTATCATCATTATCATCATCATCATAATGACAATGATAATAACAGCTTGCATACACATGTGTGTGTACTAATGTATAGGTATTCATGTAAATATAAATGTGTACAATAAAATATATCTACAAAAAAAAAAAAAAAATAAAACAAAAATAAAGTAAAAAAAAAAAAAAATTAAGGGCAAAATACTATTATGCTTTTTCAAAATAACAATAAATAAAGGAAAATACCTAAGTATAGTTTTGTTCCTGGCTTCTTTTTAAATTTTTTTTTTTTTTTAAAATACCTTTTTTTAAATACAGAAATTACATTTGTATGAATGAAAAACTTTTTTTTGCTGGTTTTTTTTATTTTAATTTTGTTTTCTCTTTATTTATTTATTTTTTTATTTAAATCAAAATTAATTGACATCCAAAAATGTACCATTATTTTCAACTTATATGTACATACATATGTACGTATGATGTATATTTATAAACTCGTTGTCCACTCCACTATGCATGTGTGCGTAAAGGTATATATAATTTGTTTTGTTTTTATATTTTTAATGGTATTATGTACACAACAATATAACGTATCCTTTTTTTTCCTTATTTTGTTCATTTATTTGTATAACAAAAATTTAATTAATATTTACTTGTTTTTGCTTGACATAAAACAAAAGGAAAATTGCATTGTATATGTACCTACATGCTTACATGCCTGTGTGTACTATACATGTGTATGCACAATATATGTATATATTACATAGGATATAGCACATGCATGCATGAATGATAACAAACAAATAATATAATCATTTAATTAACAATGAAAATGGGCAAATAAGGACATAAATATGTAAATAAATTTAAAGTGCAAATTTTTTTCTTTTTTTTTTTTTGTTAAATTTTAATTTTTAAAACAAGTTAAAAGTAAATGGAATTACAAACAGGTAACAAGAAAATATTTAATCTAAAAAAAAAAAAATTTTTTTTTGTGATTTCAAGGAAAAAGCGTTGAAAAAAGAAAATATAAAAAATTTTTAATTTTTTTTTTTTTTTTTTTTTTTGGTACTCTTACCAGTTAACTTTATACAATAATTTATCATTGTCGTATCCGCACTGCATAATTATTGGTGTTGTTGTATGTAAATGTAAATAGTTGGAGTGTCCTTTATTAATTAAGCTCACTTTTTTGTACTGACAATGATGACAATTTTGTTGATGATAATTTTGATGATTTTGATGATGATGATGATGACGATGATAAGTTAATATACAATTAATTTGATTATCCTTATTATTTAATCGTTTCATATAATGTACATACATTATATATACATTCATGTACATGTAATATACTGCATATGTGTATTGTAATATGCACTGCGTACGTTTACCACCCACCTGATTTGTCTTTTCATTCAATTTTTTCCATTTTATTATACATATATTATTTTTCTTTTTAATTTACAAAAATTTCATGAAAATTTTATTTATAACAACAATATTTTACTAAATACAAAAAATATCACAAAAAAAAAAAACACTTTTCAATTTTTTCAAAAAAATTTTTTGTTTAAATTATTACAGGAATTAATACGAATAATTTTTTTTACCACAGGGCACAGCACCAATATCTCATAATAAATCGTATAGAGGATTATTACCTTGCTTTAAACGCTTTCAAATCACCTTTAACTACATCAATCGCGTATTACGGTAAGAAAAAAAAAAAACGTATGAATGCAAAAGGAAAATTTAAAAAAAAATTTTTTTAAATTGGAAAAGCCAATTTTCTATTACAAAACTAAGTATAAAGGAAATAGAAATTTGTTAGATTTTATATTTATCTGCATGATACATGTAAATCATTTCCTGCCCGTCTGATTTAATATTTTACTTTTATTATTTCAATTTCTAGAGGCAAAAAAAGTCCTTTTTCTGATTTACATTTATTAATCTAAAAAATAATTTCCATTCATATTAGATTTTTTTTTCTAATTTTACTACCGTGCTTTTACAAATTTCACATCACTTTATTATTTTTTCCTTTTAAATTTCAACATTTACTATACAAATACGTGTATAGTATAGTTATATGAAGTTATGACATCCTTTATTTTAACAACCATGTAACACAAATAAATTTAATTTCGTGTATCTTTTGTTACTTTTTGTTAGAATGATTTTTTGTTTTTTTTTTATTATACTTTTTTTGCACACTGATGTAAAATTGAAAAATCTTACAAAGCATAAAATTACAAAACAAAAAAAAAACGAAGAAAAATCCTTTTTTTTTTTTTGAAGTATGACAAAAAAAAAAATTAGTTATCCTGAAGAGATATACAGAAAGAGAAAATACACCCACACTTTTACGTATGTATGTCAATTTTTTTGTTGTTATTTTTTCTGCTATTATTTTTTTCTGTTATTGTATTAATAAGAAAAATACGCGAATACGACACACATCAAAAAAAGATTTTTTTTTTTTTTTAGATTTCGATATCCTCGTCATAAAATGACATAAAATTCCTTCGATTTTTTTTTTTTCTTTCGTTTCACTTTTAGAAAAGATGATGGAAGTAATTTAAATTAATATTTATTGTATTGTTGTTTTATATTTTTTAAAGAAAAATTTAAGAATGAAAAATTAATAAATTTTCATTACTGTTGTTTTTTTTTTTAAGTCGTTCTTCTTGTCGTATTTGTACACTGCACCCCCAAAGAAAAAAAAAAACGTTTTTGAAAAACATACACACACACACACCAGCAGCAGCAACCAACCAAACCAACCAACCAACAAAAAAAAAATTCTGTAATTTTTTTTTTCAGAATTTTTCTTCAACCGTTTTTCATTTACAGTAAATCCTACCGCAACTAATTTCTTGGGGGTTTCAAGTTCGACGCCATATTTCAAACTTCTAAAAAAATTTGTATACATAAATTTTTACTACTATGCACATATTATATACACGTATTGTAAAAGATATACACACATATTTTGTATAATAATTATTTTTCGAAGTACAGCAATAAAGGGGAGAAATTTTTTTTTTTTACGTACAAAGTTGTAATGTGTAGGAAAATGCTATACAAAAATTCGAATATGTAGGTATAACAATTTAAAAATATTGGGAAACTTAAGCCACACATACACATACGTGAACTATCGAAAAATAATGGGAAAAACTTTTTTTCATCATTTTCTTCCTGTTAGGCTAAAATTATGTAATCAGTAAAAAAACAAAGTTTTAACCGTTGTATTTTAATAATTCAAAAAATTTAATTGTTGATGAAATTTAAAGGAACAAATTCAAATAAATTTTTTGTTTTAAATTTTAGAATTTTTATTTATTTATTTATTTTTTACAATAACAGAAAATTATGTGGGATTTAAAATATTTTTTTATTTTCCTACATTACAAATTGAAATCAAACTATGCTGACTAATGTGTTCCACAATTCATTATTTCCCATCGTTACAAAACTGTACAGATCTGTACTTTTTTTTAAACAAATTTATTTAATATGCATCTATTCTTGGTGGTGGTGCATAGAGTTCCTTCTTTGATCTTTCACCTTTCCAATATTGTTTTTGTCTTTCAAATCTCATTGCCTATTTACAAAAAATTTAAAAAAAAAAAGAAGTTATTTCGATTTGAAGATGTTTCAATAGAATTATTCATTTCATTTACTATATAAATATTTGTATAGGTACCTGTAATCTTTTCATTTGTTTAGCCATTCCTACACATTCTTGAAAATCAGCAATTAAATCAGCACATTTCCTTTTACCACGTTCAACACCGTACGCTTCTAAACAATCCATCATATCAATTTCAAATTGTCCACATTTATCATACATTTGATGATTAATGATAGAGCCAGTTAAATCAGTAAATGGTGATCGTAAGAATGGACCCAAAGACATCTGTAAAAAGCAAAAACAAAAACAAAATTAATCATGAAATAGAATTCTATTTGAAATTAAAATAAAATTTTTTTTAATAACAGTATCAATTTTATATAATAGCGTTTGATAGTTGGTTTGTTTTTATTTATGAAATTTTATTTTTTATTTATGAAATTTTTGTGTCCACTTGTGGTCCACTTAAGTCACAAAGTGACGTAACATTTATACAAAATTTATTTATTTATTTTTTTTTTTTTTCTAAATAAGAAAATATACATTTGAGTATCAAAAATGAAAATTAAATTAATTTTGAATTATTTTACCTTTATTTATATTTTATTATTCCGTGGCTTTTAGAAAACAAAATTTAAAAAATTTTTTCTTACTTCCACAATAAAATTTGACAATATTGAAAAAGTGAAAAAAAAACATAAAAATATGAGTAAATTTTCTTCTTTTTCAATAAAATACTCTAATAATTTTCACATTTTGAGGAATAGTATGGTAATGAGAACTATAGCTATGTGTACATAAACGCGATTAAAATTGATTCGAATTAAATTGTCTTAAAAATTGGAATACGGTATAAACGATTAAAATTGGGAGTTTAGATTTTATCTACACATCACATACACACTATTCATCTGTCACATATTACATAATTTCTGTTGTATATATCTTTTTCCATATTAAACATTTACCAAACCTACGGCTCAAAAAACTGGGATTAAACTGAAATGATTTCTATGAAACCGAAAATTCGATTTACAATTAGAACGATCTCAAATTCGAATTACATTGAAATTTTAATATGTATACACTACGTGAATTGCACCAATGCTACAGCATTGCCACGATCGGTATTCTTTTTTATATAAAAATGAAATAAATATGACGTCATCACTCATCTGTTATGTTCTTTCATATCAGTCATTTTCATTTGTCATGTGATGTGAATGAAAAAGTTGAGTTTTCTGTAAAAAATAATTTGGTGGAATAAAATATAACAATAAATTCTTCAATTTCTTGTTTTAAATAAAAATTTAAGAAAAAAGAAAATCTAAATAATGGGTGCATCTGCTCTACCAGTTATAATTTTTACAATTCTTTGGGGTGTAGTTGGTATTGCATTGCCCATTGTAACACCAAAGGGGCCAAACAGAGGGTAGGTACAATTTCACTGGTGGTGTACAGAATTTAGAATATCAAAATTATTATTTTTTTATAATTTCTAATAAACAGATAATAAATTCCTTTTACATTTTTATATTTCTATACTTTTTCAGCATTATCCAATGTATTTTGATGTTAACAGCAGCAACATGTTGGCTATTGTAAGTATTAATAATACGTTTTAGCACAAAATCAATTTTTTCCAAATCATACGTCTTATCTTTTCCTTTTTGTATTAATGTTATTTTTTAATTTCCAGTTGGTTGTGCTGCTATATGGCTCAAATGAATCCCCTTATTGGTCCAAAATTAAAACGTAATGCAGTTTTAATAATGGCAAGTGAATGGGGTAATTCACTTAAAGAGGGATAAACTAAATGTTGAAATTTAAATTAAGTATTATTTGAAAAAAAAAAAAGAAAAAATATGTGGACATTTTTATTTAGTTTTAAATCTTGGTTTATTGTTAGCAAAAAAAAAAGGAATAAATAAAATAAAATTGTTCTGTGAATTGTGTTAATTGTAAAATACATAAATATACTATATACGATAAATACAATTCGCCTTTCATTGAAATAAATTATCTAGTTTTAAATTTTTAATTCACTACATTCACTGCTTTATCCGAACCATGATATCAATGAGCCCTTTTTGATTAATGATTAGCCACAGAATAGGCTTTAGAAAATTTTCAATAATATAGAATTTTTTCAAATAGCTTTTTTTTTCTTTGAATATTGATGACTAGAAATTGTGGACAATGGCGGACGATAAAGATTTTCTTGATGAAGATAATTGTTTACAACAAAATCTAATAAAAGCTCGACAATCATTAAGAAAACGCTTAGAATTTATTCAAAACAGAAATATTCCAACAATTGATGATGTTTATAATAACCATGGCAAAGAATTAGGAAATATAATTTTAGAAAGCATTGAATGTGATGTAAAAAAGTTTAATTCAATTACAAATATCCTTGATAAATCAAATAAAACTGAACAAATTTCTACTGATTTAAAAGCTGTTAGGAATAAATTTAATAAAGATGAATTTAAAAAATTAAGAATTCATGAAGCGATTTTAGGTATGGGATTTTATCTTTTTTTTTTTTAAATTTAAACAGTTTTTTTTATTTTTTAATTAATTTTTTATTATTTAAATTTTTTAGAAATTGGAGCTAAAATAGAAGCTAAATATAAAAAATTGCATTTATTAAAATCTAAAAGGGCAATAGAAGAAATGTCTGAATTTGAAAGGTTCACATGATGGGTTCATCTAATTGCTCATATTTTCATAGTAAATTATCTTTTTTCATTTTTATAGATTTGAATATGAAAAGAACATTAAATTAGCATTAGAAAAGCAAAAAACAATTTTATGTAAAAAATTCAAAGAACAATTAGATCCATGTATTAATAATAAATACGAGAGAATCCAACAGTTATATGAAAATGAATGTGGAAAAATTGTTCGTGATGTTATAAATGATAGTAATAAAAAAATTCAAAATACAAAAATAAATCAAAATTTTATTAAATTAAAATCACAATTTAAAGATCAATTTGTAAGTAATCAAACAATAGAAAATCAAAGTAATGATAATAATATTAATTCAGAACAAATAAATTTAAATTTTAAAAAATGTAAAAAAATTTTAAATACCGTCAAATTATTAACAAGAAATTTTCATGAATATATTAAATTACAAAAATTTATAAATGATTGTAATACAACTACAGAATTAATACATTTAATGTGTTTACAAAAATTTGAATTAAAAATGAAATTAGAAAAATTTGAAAATTTATTTTGTAAATTTAATGATATTGAAAATCATTTAAAAAATCTTTATTGTATATTACAAAATGTTACTTGTAAATGTGATTGTAATGTATATGAAAAATGTTTAACAAATTTAATGGAAATTTTCTATTATTTTAATGAAATTAAAAAGAATTATTGTAAATATTTAAATGATGATAATACAAAAATCCATGAGAATGAAAACGAATTTTCAAATAATCAAAAAAAAATTTTAGAATTAGTATTTTCACTTGATGAATATAAAAAATTATTTCCTGAAAATTTTTCAAATAATTCATCAGATTCTTCTTCGTGGACTCAAAGTGAAACCGAAGAAATGAAAATTAATACAAATAATTTTCAAGTTAATTGGAATTCAATCCAAGAAACATCGAATAAACAAAATTCAAATAAAATTCTGCCAGATTCGGAAAAATTTGTAAAATTATCTAATCATTGTATTCAGGATATTGTGGAAAACACATTAAAATCTTTACCAGACGAAATTTATGAAACACCTGAAAAGGCTAAAAATGTTATAACAAATGCTATGAAAAATGTTTTCAAGAAGTACGAACAAAATTTGAAAAATTACACAGAAGTTGAATTTGAGAATTTATTATTTAATAAGCCATCGCACGATATAACAAATTTAGACCTACAATATTTCATGTCAGGCGATTATTCTAGCTCATCATTATCATCATCATTTAGGTATATGATTTCTGGTTGAATTTACTAAAAGTTTCTTTAAATTATTTTCGATTACAGTGAATCTACTGAAAATTCAATTGTAATTTCTTCAGAATCTAAGTCATCAAGAAATCACAGTTCTAATACACACTTTGAAGAAAATTCAAAAATTTCTGAACAAAATAATAAATGTATAGAAACTTTCATTGATAAATTATGTCCGCCAACAGAAAATGTATTCATGAAACCATCAAAAACAAAATTAGAAAAATTGAAGGATAATATTAAAATTCCGAAATATATAATTCCTATAAATTCTTTATTTGAAAATAATCAAAGTTATAAAGAAGCTACTCACAAGGAATTAAAGTATATTTTTAATATTTAAAATATGTAGGTAATTCGTTTATTTTTAAAATCTTAACATAATTAAGAGTTTATCATGAGAATTACTTATTTATGTATGTAATAAATTAAAATTAATTAATCAGAAAACTCTAAATTTTTTTTTTTTATTAATTTTTTTTAACCAACTATACTACTTGCTCCACGTAATGCTAAATAACCAGCTGTTAAATCCATTGGTAAACTTTTAACTGTTGCAAATTCTTCACTATTATGATAATGTAATTTACTTTGTGGATCTGTATATGGTGCTATTAAACCAGATATATCTGAATATTTTTTAGCTGGACGGAATGATGGTGGTGGATTTAAAGAAGAATCTTTAATAATAATAATAATTAAAAATAAAATAGTAAAAACAAATGAAATAAAAATTTTTTTTTATAAAAACTACAAAATAAAATAAAATTAACAAATTCACTTACAAATCACAGCATCTTGAGGCCATGGTAATGATCTTTCTTGTGCTAAAATTTGTTTTAATGATTTCCACATTCTTTTCTTATTACCAGTTTGTGATAAATTTAATGAAGTTTTTTTAAATATTAATTGCTCTTTATTTTCCATTATTTTTAAATAATTTATAAAAATTTCAAATACCTAAATTTGCAGTGTTTTTAATTTTTATTTGTTTACATACAAATTCACTTCACTTTTTGTTTACACTTGAAAATGTCATGACAGTTATATGTTTGTTTACGTGCTACATAAAAAATAAAACGAATAATAGAACTCGTACTAATTCTAACCTAATAAATTTCGGAAATTTTTAAACAACCTGCTCAATCAATTCAATACATCAACAATCAACATACATATTTATTTATCAGATTAAAATATAAATACATATATTATATTGTATTGTAAGCTTTGAAGTTGAAGAAATACAAAGTGGTTTCAGTTCAGCAGAAAGATTTTGTTACTAATCTTTTTTTTTTTAAGTGAAATATTGTGAAAATTATATAATTTGTTTAATAAACAAATAATTATAAATTTTGTAAAGAAAATGAATAGTGAAATTTATAAACATTTAAGAAACTGTAACTGTTGTAATATCTGTTGTTTACGTTATTTAAAAGCTCGTGGTAATGAATATGAATGTATAGAGGATTCTTTATCAAAGGTACATAAATATAAATTTATACGCGGGATTTAATTTAAATTAATGATTTTTTTTTTTTTTTTAGTTAGGAATTGATATTGAAAATCCAAATTTAAGTGAAGAAAACCATGATATTAAGAAGAAACGATTAAATCCATGTGTTGCATGTTTAGATTTATTCTCAAATGATTTTATTGAAGAAATTCTAAAATGTATAAAAGATGATACAAAATTAAAAGAATACAATTGTAATGAATACGTTTTGGCATTAACATTTCCAATGTTATTAAATATTCGTCAATTATCATTATGGATAAATTTAATACAAAAATTTGGTAAAAAATTTAATCAAGATAATCCACCAGATGTATCATTAAAAGAAGCAATTAAATTAATTTTAATACCAAAATTATCTAAACAATTAAATAAAAATTATGATCCAAATGGTATTATGATAACGATTACAATTAATCATCCAGATGAATCACAAGAATTAGATAAATTAATAAAAATAAATGATTTATTTCATGTAAAACCAAATAAAATTAAAGGTGGTAAACGTGAAATATCTCGAGGTTATATTGAAAAAAATTTCATACCAAATAAAATTAATTTGAATGTATATGAAAAATGTATGCCTGTACCACCAGATATTCCAACATCAAAATTATTTATAGAAAAAATAACATTTATTGGACCAACTGTATTTGTAGCAGGAAGATACAGAAAATTTTCAAGGCATTTATCACACTCACCATGGATTTTACAAGGAAAACGCATAATGGAAGATAGCATACAAGAAATTATAATTAGAACAGTTTCACCATATTTTGGGTAATTTCGAATATTTTTTACCTCCTTTTTCTTTTAAATTAACAGATAGATTTTTTTTTTTTTTGAATTTTTATTTTTTTTTAGAGTTGAAAATGATAGTGTAATTTTCTCATCAAGTGGTCGTGAAGATGTTGACGTACGTTGTTTAGGTGATGGTAGACCATTCGTTTTAGAAATACCAGATTCAAAAATAACAAAGTTACCAATACATATTGCAAATAAAATCGAAGTAGAAATTGAAAAATCTAAAGTGGTTTCAATTCATCATTTACAAATGGTTAAAAGAGAAGATCTAACGTATTTGAAATCTGGTGAAGAACATAAACGAAAAATTTATAGAGCTCTATGTGTTTTAAATAAACCAATAACATTAGAAATTTTGAAGAAGCTTGATATACCGAATGGATTTGAAATACATCAAATAACACCAATTAGAGTGTTACATAGACGACCATTACATAAAAGACCACGATTTATTTACAGCGTAAAGCCGTATGTTGATAAGACTAATCCACGAATTTTAATATTAGATATAGTAACCCAAGCTGGTACCTATGTCAAAGAATTAGTACATGGTGAATTTGGTAGAACACATCCAAGTATTGCATCGATTTTAGGTACTTGGATTGATATTATTGCATTAGATGTGACCGCTGTAGAGCTTGAATGGCCAAAAAAAGTCGATAATCGAAATTGTGTTGTAGATAATTGTACAGAATCTAGTCATGAAAATCATGTAACTTAAAATTTGTATTTTAAATAAATTTTAACCTTTCAAAAAAGAAAAACTAAACTTTTCATAAAAATTCTTTTAATTTAATTTTTATTTTTAATGCATATACCATCAAAATGGAAAATTAAAAAAAAAATCTTAATTTACGCAGTTTCGTAATTAGCAAGAGTTTTATTTGTAATATCATCAAGATATCTAACACCAGATTTATCAACGACAGCAACTTTAAATTTTGGTAAATTAATAACTAAACGTTTTTGAATTTCAAGTACACATTTTTTCATTACATCATAAGCTTCGTCTTGAGTGATATTAGCATGATGATATCTATCGAATATGCTGATACAAAACAATGAGCCATAGCCTTGGCCAGCATAATTTAACGATTGTGAATTTGCTATATAATCAATATAACATAGTTCAGGACCCTCTTCTTCATCATACCTATGTAAAAAGAAAAGGAAAACAATCGGTATCCAATTTAACCATTTAAGTAAAATTTTTTAATTTTTTTACCCTGCAACAAACATATTAGCAAAATATGGTGTACGTGATCTCAAATACAATGCTAGATTTCTTCTTGTAAAATGTGCAGCAGCTTTTGGACTTAAATCATAACCATTTCTCATTTTATATAAAGCAATGTTTTTTGCGATATATTCAGTAAATTGTATTGTATCTCCGGCATCACCAATAGTTGCCATTATTATTTTATCTGATATTTTATGAATCTTATTATCATCTAAAAAAAAAAGGAAAACATGATGAGATGCGAATTTTGTTTATTTTTATATGAATTGTAGAGAGGTTATGATTTTTTATTATAAATTACCTTCTTTCATTACAATAATAGATTGTACTTGTGTACAATCTGCAGCAAGCATTACAAAATCTTTACCCTTTATTCCAAGTATTGTCTCCATTTTTAAATTTATTTGAGAAATTTAAAGAAAATTAAATAAATCTTGTATTTTGTACGAATTGAATTCTGATTTTACTTTACACCTTTACCAATGAATGAATGACAAACAAAATTTGAAATTTGCTCTAATTGAAGTTGTCCAATTTGTTTTGTTGTTGTTAGTGGTAAGAGTTCATTTTATGTAGAGTTACCAATCAACATGTTTATTTTTTATTTGTTGTTGTTATTTTGTATACAACAGGAATAAACAAATTTCACGTAATTTATCATTTGTTTTGCAGGTTATAAATAAAGTGACATTTCACTTGACAGCCAAGTAAAATTGAGTGTTTATATTTACATTTGTTTGTACACTAAATTAATTTTATTAAAAGTTCCAATTAAAATTATTGAAAATTAAACAAAAATTTTAAGAAAATTAAATAAAATACAATACAACATGGTCTCTTCAGTTCATTGCCAATTATGGATGGGCAGTGTAAGTATAAAATAAATTACTTGAATTTTCCTTCATCATAAAATAGTACTATGCATCACTTTGGAATAAATGATTTTTTTCCTAATTTTTAGTTGGAGCCGTATATGACAGAAAATTTTATAATAGCAGCCTTCAGAAAAATGGGTGAAGAACCACAAACAGTTCGATTAATGCGAAATAAATATACTGGTGAACCAGCTGGATATTGCTTTGTAAATTTTGCATCTGATGAACAAGCAATCGATGCTATGCATAAACTAAATGGTAAACCAATACCAGGAACAAACCCAATTGTCAGATTTCGTCTTAATAGTGCCAGTAATTCATATAAATTACCTGGCAATGAACGTGAATTTAGTGTTTGGGTTGGTGATTTGAGTTCAGATGTAGATGATTATTCATTGTATAAAGTTTTTTCATCGAAATACACTTCCATCAAAACAGCTAAAGTAATTTTAGATAGTTCAGGATTTTCAAAAGGTTATGGATTTGTACGTTTTGGTATTGAAGAAGAACAAAAAGCTGCTTTATATGAAATGAATGGTTATATTGGTTTGGGTAGTAAAGCATTGAAAATTTGTAATGCAGTACCAAAACCAAAAACAGCTAATGCAACAGATAACGTAACAACAACAGTTACAACACCCAGTTACATGGGAGGTTATGGTGCAACAACAGCTACACCAACTGATTATTCACAATATTATGATCCTACAACATACTGGCAAAGTTATAGCCAGTGGCAAGGTTATTATGATCACAGTGCAGCAACAGCAACTGCTTCAACAGTTAATACTGCTGATCCAACAACAACCTATTATCAACCAACAACAACAGGACCAACAGCAATACCACCACCAACTAACATACAAGCTGTTGTAGCTCAACAAGCAGAAGCCTGGAGTACTCAACATTCCTATAATGATGCATCATCGATAACAATACAACATCATGAAGATGAAGATCTAGCACTTGTAGAACATAAATTCTCATTAGATACAGAAAAACTGAATAGAGAATTAGTTGAAAGAGACAGAAATTTATGGGATGCACTAGAAAGCTCTAAATGGCTACCAATTGAACAATTAGAAGTATTCTAATTATAATTATACATATTATGTTTGTGAATAAAATAATAGAATAGTAATTTTTTTTTCTTTTTAAAATAAAATTTTTCAGCAACAAAATTTGTTTTTTTAGTTTAGAAATTAGAAAAAGGCTTAGATGTTATAATTTAAGTTTTTATTGTTTCTCTTCAAAAGGAAAAAATTATTTACACAATATTAAACTACTTGAATATAATTTTTTTGTTTTTTTCCGCGGTTTATTTATTTTCTGATTTTTCTTTGCAACCAAAAAAATAACGGAAGAATTTTGGTTTGAAGAAGATACGCAATCTATTTATTTAGATTTTTTCGAGTCTTTTTTCTTGTTTTCTTTCCCTTCTTTCTCTTTCTTTTTGTCTTCTGGATGATCCTCATATCTAGAAAGAATAATAAAATTAATACACATTACAAAACAAATTCCCATTATCGTTTTTTTTTTATATACTTACGCAAATAATGTCTTTAAGTCTCCTTTAATAAGAGCTAATAAAAGTGGTGTTCCCATACATGCTGGTACCAAATATAATAATGCTGGTTGTGCGTGTTTAAACATATGCATTACAAATATTGTTGCTAATAAACCAAGAAAATATGCAATAAATGTTGCATAAAAATATGTTTTACTTTGTCTTTTTAAGCTATAATCGAAACGTAATAATAATGCTATAAATATTCCTGGTATTACAATATCACCAAGACCAAGCATTGCAAAATTTGATGCACTTAAACCATTCGTTATTAAATCTTGTGGAAATACAAGTTTAATTGGTGCTTCAAAACTTTTAGCTACTGTTACCATAACATTTGTACCAAATACCCAAAATATATCATATATAAATAATCCACTTAATAATATACATCCAGTTACAACATTATTTAAATGTAATAATTCAACACCATTAACAGCAAATGCTAAACCAAATAAATTATTTGCAATCCAATGTTTTTTCATTAAATACCAAATACCAATTATAATTGATATTAATAAACAGACAACATCATGTGTTGAAAATTTGTAATTAATTAAATCCTCTTTTTTATTACCAGTACCTTGTGTAAATAATATATGATAAGGAATTTTGGGTATTGCAGTTGGTATAAGTGAACTTATAACTGGGCTTAATAAATGTGATAATGCCATTATACCAAGGAAGAAAAAATATCCAGTTAATAGAAGATTAATGTAATCTTTTGAGAATAATTTAAAAAATACATAAAGTCCTAATAATGCACCGGAAGCAATTATTGGAAACATCATTGCGTCTTTTGATGTCATACTATCAGCCTTTTCTCCAGACTCCTGTAAACAATAGTTTTTTGACAGATAAATAAATTGATTTTTAACTCTTTTTTCTCATCTCAACTAAATACCTTTTTCAATTTATGATGTTTAACTGATCTAACTGATCCAAAAAATATGGGTAACATCGCCATTATAACAAGACTCCCATATGCAACCACCATACCCTCTGGAGTTGATGGTGTTTTGGTTGTTGAATTTGTCGCATTTTGTGTTATATTTTCTACGGTCTTTTGTAATATTTCTTCGACTTTTTCTGACATTTTATAAATATGAATCCTTTACTTTCTTTACCGAAATGAATTAAATTATTTTTAAGTATATTTTTTAAAAAAAATATATTGGAAATGTGCAGGTTTATTTAATTATAATACGTTTGACAATAAATATAAAAAATGAAAATCTATAAATTGCCCCGTCTACATTTATGATGACACGCAAACAAAATTTCAAATTTTATACAAATACAAAATTAAATATAAGTGAAGTGTGAAATGAATAAATTATTGGTTTTGGTTATATACAGTACTGCCAGGTTGAATAAAAGAAAAATTTCTCTGTACACAGTATGTATTTATGTTGAAATCTGAAAGCAAACTAAAAAATTCCCGATTATTAAAAAATTTTCTAAAATTTAAAACAAATAAGCATCATAATTAAAATAAAAATTAAAAACATTAAATGTGTGGCACATGTAGTTTGAATAATTTTTGAAACATGAAAAATAAAATTTGTTCCAGAATACAAGTCACAAAATGTATTTTGTATTTTAAATTCAAAAAATCCACCTATCTAAAATCCATTTTCTGAAATATAGAAGTTTAAATTTTAAATATTTTTGGATGATTACCAACTGTTTGCCAATACATAAATAAAATTTGAGAAACACCAATTTTTAAATTTTTTAGCATCGCTATCTGTATACAGACCAAAACAACAGTAATGTACTTGCTTTTGTTATCAGACGTATTGCTTACGTGTTTTGTATGGGTATACACGTCAAGTCAACACGTTGCAAAATTGGTAATTTTTGTTATTGTTAATAGTTTGACGGTACGTCACTGTGCGTTTGTTTTCTTGTTTTCTAGCAGATCGACAATTGGTGGACTGTGTCACTTTTTTCAAGCTACGAAAATACAACCACATCATAACCAAATTCAAAAAAGTTATTTAAGCTAAAATACATATAGATCTCCTAAGTTTTAAAAAAGACAAAAAAAAAAAATAAAATCAAAATGTTTTCATTAAATCAATTAATTATTTTATTCGCGCTTATTTCTTGTGTGTTTTGTGCAAGTTGTGATAATCCAGAAGTAACAGTTTCATCATTTTCTACAAGAGATGCTACAATTGTTAGTCAAGTTGCATATATTGGTGAATTTACATTGAAATGTTCAAATCCAAGCGGTGAGAAATCCACATTATTTGCTGAATTAGATGGTAAAATTTTCCCAGTTGCAAGAATTGGTGATGCAAGCTATCAGGTTAGTTACAGAATTATAGATTTTGGTAATTCTTTTTTTTTTCCATCACTTATGAACGTTTTTCTTGTACCTTACAGATTAGTTGGACCGAAGAAATTAAGAAATCACGTAGTGGTGACTTTGTTGTACGTCTATTTGATGATGAAGGTTTCGCTGGCATACGCAAAGCCCAAAGGTCCGGTGAAAATTTGAAATCAGTTAAAGCTTTAGCAGAAGTTGTAATCAATCATCCAGGTGCATATAAAGGACCATGGATTAATTCTGAATTATTAGCCGCCGGTGTAGCTGCATGTATTGCATATTTTGCATTCACAACAAAAAGTAAAATATTCTCGTAAATTCAAAATAACTGATTTTTAGGATTTAATTTATTTTATATTTAAATTAAAACATTCAAAATAATATAAAAAGGAACAATTCTTACTTTATATACAAAGACATATATTTTATTTTAATTTTTACTATCTGCTGTTTGTTCATCATCTGATGAAATATCGATCATAGCCTCTACTCTTGATGGTGACATTACATATAGAAAATGCTCTGAATTATCTGATTGATGAGATAATGATTGCTGATTATTCTGATTATGACGCGATTCCTGATTAGAACGAGAATCATGACTACCACCATTGAATTTTTGATTTTTCAGTGATGATCTATTACTTAAATTTGATGAATTGCTATTATCCAAATCATACATGGCATTTTCTAATTCCATTTCAACATCACTAACAATTTTCATGCAACGCATTTTCAGATCAGCCTGGTATTTTTTTGGCATTGATCTAACTGATTTAGCTAAACTAAGAAAGAACATACTAGTTGCATCCAATTCAATTTGTTTTATTAAATTTCTATCCACGTCAGGAATAATAGTTGTAGCTGTATTATTCATTGCTGATGTAGATGTCATTGCCCTTGATGGTGGTGGTGATACTGTAACTGATGATGTACAATTATTTTGGGATATGGTTGAATCATTTCCATGTTGATAATGATGATTTGAAACGTTATTGGTACTATGCACATTTTCACTTGAATATTTATCTAATACTTCATAGCTCAGATCGTACGATGTATCATTTTTATTATTAATTGAAGTAAATTCGGAATAGATATTTTCAAGTTTTGTTGTATTTTGTGAACTGGAAAGAAATTTTAAGATGATTAAATTATATTTTTAAAAAATTATTAAATCGAATATCTTACCGTCCTGGTCCTTGGAACGGCCTTAAAAAGTCCATGTGATCTGCATGTGCCCAGTATTGATATTTTTTTGATGTTTTTGTGCCAGTGCGATATGATCTCAAATATTTGGTATAGCTATCTCGTAAATTTTTCCATTTTCTTTTGCATGCCTCTGTAATATTTAAAAAAAAATACGTTTATTTTTCTACTTTTACTGGAAAATTCTGCAGGACTTTTTTAAATCAAAGTAAAAATGAAAAAAAAAACAAGATTTTAGTTTTAAAATGAAAAACGGTTTATAAAAAAGATTTTGAATATTCAAAACGAACCTTTTTCAGATTTTTGAAAATTGTATTATTTAGGTACTTATATTATATCTCTTACGTAATACAAAGTTTGAGAAATTCTGGACTCAAAGCTTATCATAACGTGCAATCAAGATTTCAATAACACAAAATATGTAAAAGACGGGGTGGTATGGGCATATAGTATACACTACAAAAATACATGCGTATTCACATAGTTCGTCTACAATACATGCACACAGCAATTACGTCATATATACTATAAAACTTATTTTATTTTATCCTTTGAAAGCATGAAGGATATATTCACTCAAATGATGTATACAGGGTATTTCAGCGTTCCGTTCTAACCACTCAACAGATGATAGTAGATGATTTGGTCACGCCACAAAATAGGAAAAAAATATTATGTCAAGAGAAAGGGTCCTTTTTTCCAAAATTTAAAGTTTTAAGGCCCATAATTCAGGACTCAGGAACTATTTAAAATGTAGCAATTGCATTTAATCGTCAATGTGTATTACTTAAATTTTTCAAATAGTTTTATCGGGGTGAAAGGCAAAGATAGATCACCACCTCTTTAATATATATTTTCTTCATCTTTCGATATGACCTATCACCCTGTCCAAAAGCATTAATTTTATAAAGTACACGTGTATGTGTGCATTTTTATAACAAAAATATATAATTTTGCAACACATACAGAATATACGTAACGTAGATTTATATTGATGTTTGTTCATACATGTACATATATGTATACTGTGTACACTGTAAATGTTCATGTGATGGATGACCCAAATACTATATTTAGTAAAATAAAAAGTAAAACAAAATGCAATAAATTTTAAAGAGAATCAATTAAAAGAAAATAAAAAGTACAAAAGAAAATTACGTATGTGCATATGGTAAATATAAAAATTAGATGGATTTTCGTTTACTGAATCCTGAATCCTGATGCTGTGTATGTATTTTATACAGCATACAGTGAATTAAATTTTTAAATTTTACATAAAAAAATAAAAAAAAAAAATAAAATGAAAAATTTCATAATTAAATTCGTATACATATTTACCAACACTCAATCCAGCTTCATTTGATACACTCATCCATGCGTTTGCCTTCCTTTCCATATTTTTATAATCCTTGTTTGTTGTATCATAGATAGCTTCATGCTTTTTTATTACTTCAATAAATTGTATTGTACTTTCCATGCTTTTTTTTTTCTTCTTTTGCTTTATGACGAGAAATTAATAACAAAAAAAAAAGGAAAACTAAAATTAATTAATTACAAATAGAACAAAAACATGTATTTTTATTTTTCTGTGTACCTGATGATCAATCAGAATTTAATGAAATTTAAATTTACTTTGTTAGAACTTTTTAAAAATACAAATCACACAACAAAAAAATACCATGATGAAAACGACCGATCTCAATGGATGACCATGTCCATATGTATGTACCGCCAGCGGTATTCAATTTTCAAGAAATCAATAATAAAAGAAAAAAAAAAATAGTGGTGACGGCGTTACATACAACAGTCATGTACGAACTACGCAGGCGGTCTAACGTTGTACCGCTTTTGTTTTTATAACATAACATAGAGTTTTTTGAATGTATATTCTCATCGTAGTTATATTGTCGTCGTCAATATCACCATCATCATCATCATCATCATAGTCGTCAGCCAACAGAACATCAATATAAGGGACATATACGACAAACTGTGTACAACGAAATGAAGTAAGGGTTTTTATCGTTTTTATAAACAACCAACGAAATTCGTGGTGATTTCATCGTTAAGGAAGGAAGAAAGGAAGAAAAGCGACTAGGTAGGGTAAACAAACAGGCAGGCAGAACAGACTAGATGGCTGGCTAACTGACTGCCTAGTTATTTGGCTGTTTGGTTCGTTGGTAGTCAAAAGGTAAACTATAACGTATGGACATTCTACATAAACATACATACATACGTATAGTATATCAATATGTATATACCTACTTACCATCTGTTTATCTAGTAGCGGACAAAAGTACATACAAAATACCAAAGGAATTTGAATGGAACAAGAGGAGGAATGGTGGTACACATGCAAGATACTATAAGTATGTAGGTGTACATCGATAACAAAAATTTATGATGGTACTAAGCAGTGACTGATGCTAAGGCAACTTTTACTGTCCTCAATCCTCATATTCATTCCTCCTCTGTCACTTATTTTTTTTTTTTTTTATTCACTTTTAGTTGCCTTTTTATATGAAATTAAAGAATCATCAACGATATTTCTATCCAACCGCTTATTGCTATTCTGAAGTTTTTCTTCTTACAATAGAGAAATGTTGTTATACTTGGTTATACTATTAACTATATCGTACTACCTCGTCCAGTCATACCTACTAATCAATCAATTAAAATAAATGATAATTTTTATTTTATTTCCTTTGTGTACATAAAATAAAATAAAAATGAATAACATAAGGTGAGTAGAATCCCATTCTTCTGTGTAATGTCATTGAACTTTTATTTTTGTTTTGTTTATGGAATTTGAAATAAAAAATAAAAATGTAGAAAAAAACAAACAAACAAATGACCTTGGGAATTAAATTCCACAAGAATCTCTTGTTTAAAAGTTGAGCATTTTGCTTATTTGCATTTTCTATTGAATTTTCTAAATGCATTCTGCATTAAAATTTTTGCAATACAATTTATGATATGTAGGTAGAGGTACATGTATTTAGTATACATGTATGCTAAAAAACATGTTATTGTGATTAGTCGTTTTATTTTGTTTACTTTCGCTAAAACGTTTTATATACATAGTATACAGACAGACTGAGAATGAGAATACAAACCAGGGTTCAGGTAAATACAAACATACCTACATCACTTGTTTGTTTATGTTTACTTACTATGCAAAAAATGAAAACAAAACCAAAATTGTTTATTGTTGTTATTTATATCTTCGCCTATATATCGTAATGAAATATTTTGTGTACATAATATCAACATTCTAAATAGGTACTATAAATAAACAAACAAATTATGTAACATTCTAAAATCGAATGTTTTCAACAAAACAAAAATATTTGATACAATATATTCGATGTAACAGAATAAAACTACATATTAGAGAATTTCATATGATATAGTGTGTTCCGGGTGGTTTAGAAATCCTACATTATCCCTAATTCAAAGCAATGTTACAAATAAGCAAATATATCCTCAGGAAACTGTACCTATAGCATTGATATAAATTCAAAGTCAAAAAATATGCTTTGATTCGTCAATCGTAATAGACATGTAGCAGGGTAATGTTATACACGTTAATTTTCGTATTTTGTTCATTTTATTCAATGTGTTTGAAGTGAATGATGTGCAATATGTAGATGCACACTTTTGTTAGCAAACATACATACATATATAAAATTGCTACATATATTAAATGCATTCAAACGTGCATGACTATGAGCAGTGAAAAAAAAACGCATGTGTAACGTTTTGCAAATGCAACAAAAAAAAATTATGTAATGTAAGGTAAAGATAGTACCAGAGGACCATCAAATTTGATTTTGTCTGTGATAGTATGTACATATCAGACATATTGAGCATCGTGCATGCAAGTGCATGTATGGTTATGGATGGACATGTGTACATATGAGGCTCAGCGGCCCATGTAGTTCATTCAAGGTTAAATGATATCAGCTATAGGTAATTAAAACGGAATATAAAAAATGACCCACATATAATAATAACTCTTTTTAAGGACTCGGAATAGTGCGTCGTTTTCGAACACGTTTTGTAAACTAGATGAGCTTCCACCTTGACTCTATCCGTTTATCCGTTACAAATATACATTTTTTTTTTTTATCAGATACGTATGCTGCTGTTTTTGTTTACTATTTTTACATCGTCTAGAGTCAGAACTGAAAAATTAAAATTCATTATTAATTAGTTGGGCAATGTAAATATGATGTGTACGTAATTGACTAATTGAAAAATTGCATATCCACCTACGTTCTTATGTATTGTACATATGTATGTGCGTACGTGTATGTAACCATGCAAGGCGAGCATATATAATGTTTTTGTTCATTTATTTACAGCTTGTTGATGAACCATAAAATTTGTTTTTCTTGCTATCTATTATTAGATCATATAAATCATTTTTTTATAAACAAATTTTTTAGTGAAAGCCAACAAAATCTTTTATCTATAATTTTCATATATGTACATATGAACATAGCTATGTAAATTAGTATGTGTTAATCTGTTACTTTTCAATTTTATGAGTAAATAAAAAAAATTTATATAAACACCAATGAATCAGACTGATTTAACTGTTTTAGATTATTATTACCTTATCTTACATATGAACCGGTGAACTGGTATCTTCTCACATCTGCATTACACACAACATCTAAAAAAATAAATAAATTAATAAATGCTAATAGGTAAAAAGGCACCATTTATTTTTTTTTTTTTTGTTAGGTATGTATATCTAAATGACTTATCGTATGTGTGCGAAAAAAATAAATTCGTTCAAAGTCACAAATAAGAAATGAATTCTAATGAAAATTGCATAAATAACACAAATGTACATAAATAAAAATTAAAAATAAAAAGAATCCATCGTAATTTTTAAATATCGATGTACGAAATATTTACATGTACATAAATATGTATGGATGTACGTATGTCGCAGTATCGTATGATATTTATTTAGTATTAATGGTATTTACTGCACAATTTACAAGAAAACAAGAAAGGATTGGAGAAATTTTGTTTTTGTTTACAAACAATTTATTTTATTTTTTTGACAGTATTTCATATAAATAAAATAAATAATACCGAATACCGGTTGTAAACTTGTAAATAAAATTCCTTTCTCACTTTCTCTCATTCTAGGTTATTTTTATTTCATTCTTAAAAAGCTTTCAAATTGGAAACCAATTGGAAATAAGATAAAAACCAAAACAAAATGTAAACAAGAAAATGAGAACATATGATGAGATTTGTTGTTTTGTTTTGTTTTCATCTGTCAGCTGAATAATAATAAAAGAAAAAAAGCTTCTAATCAGAAATGTATAAAAGTAAATGAATTCAGCTGAAATTTGTTGAGAATTCAAGTGATAATAGTGAAGTGAAGTTCAACCGAACCAAAAAAAAAATCCAAACCAACAAGTAAACAAAAGACAATAAATAAATTAATAAAAAAAAAGACTAAAAATTATTTTTATACAAAAAGGGAAAAAGTATAGTGTAAAAAAAAAACATAACAAATAAACAATTTTAAACTGATACGGTGAAACATATGTATGTACGTGCTTCATAACATTACTGTGTTATTCTATTTTTGTTTCTTGCGTTAATACAGTTTTTTTTCACTAATAAAAAGAAATAAAATATAAATCAAGAAAAAATCTTTCGTAAGATTTTGTGTTCTATTTTTTTTATATTTACATATTATATTTGTTTCTTAGAATAAAAGTGAAAACAGTATTTTTAAATTGTTTCGTAATTTGTGACAGGAAGGTGCTTGCAATCAAAATATAAAAAAAATTTTTTTTTTGTATTGTACCTTCGAAAATATAACAAACCAATCATTAAATAACATAAATTTAATTAAATAAAAAAGAAAATTCAGTAATTAATAGAAGAAAAGATTCAATAGAAAACAAAAATAAGGAAAACTTTGGTTTACCTACATTAGCTAGATTACGTAAACCAAAAAGGTCACCACTATGCCTCCAAGCCGTCTTGATGCCTTTTATCGTCGCCTATTGATAACAAGATTTTTTGAAAAAGGATGGGGTAAACCGGAAAATTTAAAAAGGTAAAAATAAAAACAAAGATATTGGAAATTTTTTTTCCAATAAACCTTAATAAGTGATACATTAAAAAATACCTAATTGGTAATAATTACCATTAATTTTCAATTTATTGGACATTTTTAGAATTAATACCCAAAAATAGAAATAATGTAAATTAATGAATTAAGATCGCATATTGACAATCATCTAACAATAAAAAATTAAGAATTAAGTAAATTACGTTTCCTTTTGAAAAATCTGTATAAACAATTCTCGATAAAATTTTCTAATAAGTTCGCTATTTTCTTAAAATTGGCTAACATCCAAATTTCTAATTAATTTAATGATGATTGAATCAATAAGCGTGTGTCTCTTGCTAAATAAGAATTATCAGAAATTTTCATCTGTTATCATTCCATTTTATTTGTTTTTTATATGAAAAATTCTCAAGACCCGAAGTTATACAGTTCGTCACTTGTAATCGCACAATTAAATTATCGTATGATCTATTTTAGCCAATTTTCAATTTCAGTTTTACAGTAATGCATATCTAAAAATAAAAATAATAAAAAACAAAAATTGTGTGGTATACAACGTGAATGCAAAATAGAATATTCGAGATAAAAATATTTGCTACACTTGATTTCGTACTTCTTTAAATAGAAATCAAAAACATAACGTCATTTGTTTTGTTGCTTAATATTGTAATATTTTTAGAAATCATATACCTAATTGGCATTACGTATTCATTTAAAATAATGAACAATACACCATACAATTTTTAATTAAAATCTGAACCAATTTTATTTCATATTTTGCGAATCTTATCACTATAATAATTCTGCTTTCTTTGAAATTTTTTCATTAACATTTTAAAACGTACCTATGTATTGTCTCATATTTCCATGTTTATCTACGTTTTACGTAACAAAATTTGCATTTATTTGCTACGTATGTATGTATGTAGTGAATACACAAATATATAAATTCGAGGTATATATATACGCACAAATGTACCAATCACATTCGTGTAAAATATAGTGTGGACTATCTATATCTATGTGTAAACAAAAGCATCAAGTGGTTTAATAACAAAACAATTCACTTTTCGATTTCTATACTATAAAAACGCGTAATATAGAAATTTACGTAGTGCGATTGCTCTATTGCAGACCTAAATTTCAAATTGATTTTTTTTTTTTTTTCATAAAAGGAACAATTAAATAAAAGAATGTCACTATGTATTTACTTTATTAAATTTAAACTGATCTATTAGAAAAATAGAAATAAAATGCTTTATTCGGTCAAGGTATTCAGCTTTCAATTACTCAGTATCATTTTCTAATTTTTTTAAAATTTTTTTATTTTATTTACTTATTTATTTTTTTATTATTTTGATTGTTTGTAGATTATTTGAATTTCGTAAATTTGTATCAAATCGTGAAACATGTTATAAATTAATACCAAAAGACTATCCTGTAGAAATTGTTAAAGAAGAAAAATTGTCTGATTGTACAATACTTGAAGGTAAATTTATGACACCACTTGAATTATATTTGCCTGGTTTGGTGCCAAAAGCAGTACAACAAGCACATTTTCAGGTTTTATTACCAAATAAATGGTCTGATGATAAACATAAACCAATGTGTATACATTTAGCTGGAACAGGTGATCATGTAAGTTATTTTCTTTTTAAATAAAAATTAAATTGTCAATATCAAATTAAAAATTGAATAATATTTTGTATATTTTTTTAAAATTTTGAATACCTAGTATTATTGGAGGAGACGAAATTTTATAGCAAAACCACTACTTAAAGAAGGTGGACTTGGTGCAATAATATTAGAAAATCCATTTTATGGTGTTCGTAAACCTGAAGATCAAATGTATGTGTACATAATATAGAAAAGTATAAAAATTTACTTATCTTAATTTTTTTTTTAAAATTTTTATAGTCGCTCAAATTTACACAATGTCTCTGATATATTCGTTATGGGTGGATGTTTAATACTAGAATGTCTTGTACTATTAAATTGGTGTGAAAGGAATGGTTTAGGTCCATTAGGAATAACAGGTCTTTCAATGGGTGGACATGTAAGATATTTAAAAAAAAAAAAATGAAAATTTCATTTTTTCATATTAATTTACTGAATCACTTGAATTTTTTTAGATGGCATCATTAGCAGCAACAAATTGGCCAAAGCCATTAGTATTAGTTCCTTGCTTATCCTGGTCAACAGCATCGGCAGTATTTACACAAGTACGTATAATAAATGTACCCCTCGTAAGAAATGTTAAAGTCTATTAAAACATATTAATTTATTTAATTCGCTTTTTTTATAGGGTGTTATGAGCCAATCAATTAATTGGGATATGCTTGAAACACAATATTTTGCTGACGGTCAATATCGTGAACGTTTAGCTAAAATGGTAACAATTATTGATAACGCATTTATGGCTGGACAAGAATTTGTTAAAAATTTTAATCAATCGATGAAAGCCCTAAAGCATGATATAAATGAAATAAATAAAAATATTACCGATATTTATAATATAGCAAAAATGAAAACACAGAATAAATTACCAGCCGTACATCGAGAGAATCGTAGTTTAATAAAAATTGATAAAACAAATTCATTAAATTTATCTAAATCATTACATGAGAAATTAACATCAGGAAAACAATTACAATTATTTAATAATGAAATTGATGAATTAAATGAAAAAATTCACTATATTCAAGAGAAATTAAGAATTAAACAAAAAGAAATGGAATTTTTAAAGAATCCAACAAGAATAAGTACAGAAACATTATTAAATGTCTCACAAAAGAATACTTATGAAATGAATAATAATAATTTAGGCTGTGATTCATCATTATCAGTATCATCACCATCATTATCATCATCAACTGATGATAGACAACAATCAGCTCTAACAAAACTTATAAATTATATTTATCCAAAACAATCACTACTTAAAAAATCGACTAGTGCTAATCAATTAAATGAAATGTTACCATATCACCAACAAAATAAATTAGAAAGTATTGATACGACAAAAGTTAAATGGTGGGAACGTGAAGCATTACAATTTATGCGTGGAATGATGGATGAATGTACACATTTAAAAAATTTCTCTGTACCATATGACACTTCACTTATAATAGCTGTTTGTGCCAAAGATGATGCTTATGTACCAAGAGAGGGGTGTTCTAGTTTAGAAGACATTTGGCCTGGAGCCGAAGTTAAATATCTTGATGCTGGACATGTTAGCGCCTATGTTTTACATCAAAAATTGTTTAGGTATACAAAGAAAAATCTTCGAATTTTCTTACTGAACTATAAAAACTCACAAAAAACTTTTTTTTTTCAGATCTAGTATTATTGAAGCATTTGAAAGAGCTAAAAAGAAACGTGAATTAAATGATGGTAATTCAGAATATGAATTACCAAATCCAACAATTACATATACAGAATTATTTAATCAGTATCAGAGATGGCATTCGGTACGATCGTCTCAGAATAAAGAGAACCAAATTAATTGAATTTATTAGGAACAATTTTTTGTATTATTGCAATATATTTAGTGAATTGTTCAAAGTACAATTGTTAACGTGAGAAGCCTAGTGTAAATTTTTATTATTGTTAACAAGTAATTTTGTATTAATTATTACTTCTATACGGGGTATTTTTTATACTTATAAAATTATACGCATTTTTGTGATAAAATTATTTTACACAATTTTTTTTTTTTATAAGAATTTTGAAATTAAAATAAAATCAAAGTTTTGATGAAAAGAATACATGTATGGTTTCAATAGACGAGAAATACTTGGTTTTAAATTATTGTGAGATATTTATTGAAATCGGATACATCTGTAATTTGAAAATCTACTGTATTATTATTTAAAAATATTTAATTGAAATTCTTTTATTTTTTTAATTTATTCTGCATCTTTTTTATCTCCGTCAGTTCCAGTTTCATTCTCTTTTTTTCCATCTGTGTAAAATAAAAGAGAAAAAGAATTATTAAATACAATTTAAAAATTTCAAATATTTGGGAAATTACCTCCGTCAGCTGATGCAGGCGGTGCATTATTAACTTGAGGCGGGCCAAAAGTATTATGATGTGGATCCATTGTAGATGGAATAGTTGGAGGTTGTTGAGATGCTGCGGCGGCAGCCGCTGCAGCAGCTGCAGAATGATCAGCAAAATGTAATGGAGGTCCAGTTGGTGGTGGACGTGCGCTCATATAATGCGATGGTGGTGGCGGTCCATATTGTTGATGATATGGATATGGTGAATACTGACCATATGGTTGTGGAGGATGGCCTCCATATTGTGGTGGATAATAGGGACCACGTGGTGGACCACCAGGTCCAGGATATCCTCCATAACCTGGATGAGGAAGTCCTGGATGCCCAGCCATTGCTTGATGAGGATTTAAATGTGGTGGCATATGATGAGGTGGTGGTGGGGGTGCATGATGAGGAATTGGAGGTGTTTGTTGAGTAACCGTGGCAGGTGCCTCTTGAGCTGGACCTGGCATGTGAGGGGGTTGAATTTGTGGAGCCGATGGTTGAGACATAGCCGCAGTGAGAGAGGATACTGGTGGTGGCTGTTGCTAAAATCACAAAATTTTCAAATTAATAAAACAAAATAATTATTCTTAAAATTTACTAAACAAACCTCTGGTTTTTCTAAGTGGTGATCCTTTGGTGTAGGAAGTATATGTGTTTCTGATTTGTCAGATTTTCGTGAAGCTTTGGTGCTCGGTACTTCAGGGGTGTGAACCGGTTCTTTTGGAGGAAGAATCTTTTGTTGTTTTTCTGGTTGTGGAACTTTTAGTATATGTGCTGCTGATGGTGGAATTATAGTTGTTGTGGGCTTTGTGGGTTCAATGTCCATTGGTTCTGGTTGTTGTATCTGCTGTTGCTGATCTTGTTGTTGTTGCTGTTGCTGCTGCTGTACTGAGGGTAAAGATGGTGGCTGCTGTTGCTGTGGTTGTGGAGGAATCAATGATGGCTTTTGGTTTTCGCTTTCATTCATTTGTGCTGGCAGCTGTTGCGATGGACCCAAATGTTTTTGCTGATTTGGTGAAGGAATTTGAGGAGATGGAATATGTTTCATTTCTTCTACGGGCGGCTTATGTTGTTGTTGTTGTTGTTGTTGCTGCTGTTGTTTTTGTAGTCGAGGAGGATTTTCAAGTAATTTCTTTCTTTCATTTTTCATTTCTTCATAAATTCGTTGCACCATATTTTGAAATGTTTCTTCATCAACAGCTGGCTTACAATGCTTTTTTAATTCTTCTTGAAAGTTTTCACTTGATTCAATTAATTTACGTTTTTTAGCTTCAAATTTTTCTTCCATTTGTTGTAACTCAGCTTCAAGTTTTGTTTGATGCATTGTCAATGATGTTACTTGCCGTTTTAATACTTGCATTCTTTGTGTAGTTATTACAGATCTTACATCTGGTACAACAGCATCTGAGAAAATTTCATTAATTAAACGATGATTTCGAAGAAAACGTGCATAAGCAACGTGTTTAACTGAATACCCATCATCTTGATCTTAAAAAAAAAAAAAAGAAGAAAAATCCGTTATCCCTAGGGATAGTAAAAAAATATCAAAGAAAATCAAGAATTTATAGACTAATACCATCTTCATCTTCAGCTGGTTGAATATCAATTCTACGATCTTGTTGGCTTTTTGAGCTACCACGAGTTGGAGTCTCATGAACATCACCTTCAGCACTTGCTTCAGATTCAAAAATACAAATTCAATATGAGAACGAATAAGAAATATTTCTTTGTTTTTTTTTTCAAGACAAATGAGCAATTTAGTGTACTAAAAATCAACTATATACATAATATGGAACCGTTTTCAGTTTATATTATCATTCAAGTTGATTTTAAGTATCCCAAATTTTTTTATGAGTTGCTCATGTTTATTTCTTATTTTGTATTTAATTTTTCAAGCACATTTACTACATACAGGTTTGAATTTTTTTTAAATGTAATTCAAGTTTTTTATTTATTTTTTTCACTAAAAGCAAATAATTTACGTGCAATCTAATGAAAAGAAATAAGGTACAGTCATCCCTTGAATAGCAATAATGTGCTTTCAAATTATAAAAATTTTTGGGCAACACGAAAATATAGTTAACAACCATGTCATTCGAGAGATGTCTGTACATAATAATGAACTAACACAAGAATTTATAAATACATGCATGAAAATTCAGAAAAATAGAAGGAACTAATAGGCTTACGCGTTTGAGTTGATAATGCAAAAAATGATATTTCAAATGATTAAATTAATACTTTATCGACTGGCCCGGTATTTCAGTGAACATAGGCATGCAAAGTAAATAGAATGATTCTAGATGTAAATACAAGAAATCAATTTTAGTTTTGAAATTATACACAGGATGTTTCAATAAAGTATATAACATTTCGGTAACTGTTGGCGTAACTACATACATATATAATTTTTGCGACGAGATTAATTTTAATACTGGTTAATAAATGCAGCCATAAAATTTACTCGCGAAAATACTCTACTGAATCAATCCTGTGTATAATCAGCTAGTATATTACACAACAATACAATCTAATGTATACAACAGTAAAAAGGAAAAAAAAAATTATAGGTAAATTGAGAAACGTACCAGATTTGGCTTTATTTTTAGCAGATATATAAGCCAAATATGCTGGTGAATTGTGATAAGTTTTTAAATTTTTTTCATATTCTACCTGTAAGTAAAAAAACAAAAAAAAAATTCAAGAAAAAAAAAACAGAACGAGCACAATTCTGTGAATGAATTATTTTTGTGAATTTGAAATGCAAATTTACAAAATCATGAAAATTTTGTACAAAATTTAAAAAAATAATAATAAACAAATAAAAACGATGTTTTAAAAAAAAATAGGGTAAAAATAATATGTGAATGTATTTATTTTGTATAGTTAATGTAAAAGCATTACATTATTTTAAAAGAACACAATAAATTACAAAACATTATTCAAATGGAGGTAAACAAAAAGGAAAACCAAAATGATAATAAAAACGAATAACAATGATATGATAATGTGAATAATTATGATTTTGATTAGTGTTTTAAGTGTGAGTTTATGTATGGTGCCTACTTAAAAGGGTGAAAAACAAAAAATTATTTGCTTTAAAAACTGTATGTGAATCACACACAGACGTGAGAGTGCCTTTGAGCACATTTATACAATTTGTACATTTTCATATTCAAACTTTGTACATAAAATCATTTTAATTTTTTTTAAACGTTTTATATTTAAAAAAAAAAAAAGATGTGTTTTTTAAATACCTCGTTGTTTTGTTTTATATTTAATCCATGCTAAATATTCTGGTGAAGAATGATATATCTTAAGAGCTTCTTGATATTTAACCTTTTTGATTTTTTTATTTTTTTGAATATGTTTGTATGTCGTTTTTTGTTTTTATAAACAAAAAAGAAAGAAAAAATAAATAAAAACAAAAAGTAATAAAAAAAATTATGCGAGGGAGAAATAAAAGAAAAATTAATAAGAAAAAAAATAATAATATAAAAAACAAATTAACATTAAATAGAAATCACAAATAAATGAAATATTAAAAATTGCATATAATTCTGCATGCAAGAATCTTGACTTGAAATAAAATCTTTTGTATTTTCTGTTTGTCTCGTAGACGACTGGATTCAATACTACAAGATACAAAACAGGCATCACAATACTGTACTGAGAAGTACAAAAAAAGTGGTTCACTTTTTTGTGGTAAACAACAATATTTGTTCGATTTTTTAGTATTTCATTTATTTATGATTAGAGTTTTGTCAAAAAAAAAATTTAAAAAAAATTTTTATTAAAATTTTATACCTTTTCAGCTTCATATTCATCAATAAATTCTTGTTTTTCTGCATCAGATGCTGCTTTCCACATAGCACCAATTTTCTTACCAATTTCCCATAATTTTAAATCTGGATTTTGCATTTTAACACTATCCCAAACTTTTTTTGAATATCTCATGTATGGCATAATAGGTTTCTCTGGTGGTTTCGGTGGTTTTGGTGCCCTTGAATCAATCTATAAAATAAAAAATACAATGAAATATTTTTGATTTAATTTTGATTCCGATATGATAATTACATTAGCTGATGCTTTTCCACTTTTTTGTGGTGTAAATGCTGGATTCCCATGATTATTATGAGTAAATAATGGTGGCGTATCTTTATTACGTTCTGAACTGCTTCCACTACCAGATGCTCTTAATCTCTCTACACATAAGAAAAAACAAAAATCAAATGAAAAATTTTTTTTTCTTTAAAGTTATTTATATTCAATGATTACAAAATTTTATTTTGATTTACAAATTTTAATTCAAAGAACATTAAATACAATTAAGAGAGATATGTAAATACAAAAAAGCTGGCATAAAATATACATTATAATTAGTAAAGCATTCAAAAATAAAAAGTATTAACAGTATTTTAATATTTTAAATAATATGTAATTTTTAAAAATTAAATAAGGAAAAAATAAATAAATAAAACTATAAAAATTATATAAATAATGTACAACATTTTTATTAGTTATTTTGATTTCTTTTTAATTTGAACATTTTTATACTCATAATGACGATGATTTGTTTTTTTTTTTTTTTAATTTTTTGAAAAAATGTTTTAAAAAACTTTACCTTTTAATATGTTGAAGGATGCAGGAGCAGAAGGCGACATCATATCTAGGAAAAATTATTTTTGGATTTTTTTTTTGTTTTGTTTTATGTATAAATTATTGCCTAAAAATCAACTATGCCAATTTGAATATATGAAAAAAAAAACTTTAAATTTTGAAAAAATCTTTTTTTTTTTTAAAAAAAGCATAAGAATAAAAATAAAAAAGATAAGTGCACAGTAATCCCTCGCTTATCGCGATCAAATGGCTTTCGGGAGTGTTAAACAAACCTGACGTTTTTGTTATGAGTAATAAATGATGCTACGTAATGGAAATAGGTAATTTATTTATAAATCGTGTTATGTGGACACTGTAAAAGCATTAATCGAATATCATTATTTATGCAACGAGTATTGCATATTAAACGAGCGATTACTGTAAACTTAAAAAATAAAAAATATTACCAAATTTAACAATCAGATTTAATAAATTTTATTACCAAAATTTATTTTAGCGTCTATTATAGCAGCGTTAGTCGCAATTCAAATATATTTATTTTTTCACATTTTTTAACACATTACTTAAATTTTTCATTTAAAATATTAATTACATACAATTTGTTAAGTATCTATTGTCTAGACATTAAAAAGCTGTAAGAGTTTATAACTTTGTATTCATAAAATAAAAACGCACAGAATTAGAATATTCAGGAATTAATAAAAAAAAAATATTTTTTTTATTTTTCTAAAAAACTTTTTGTTTGAATTTTATGTTTTTCAAAATGTTGATTTAAGATAATTCCAAATAAATATCAAATTAATATAATTTTCCTGAATATCTTCTTTATGTGTAAAAACAAAAATACAATAATTAGTTAAGACAAAAAAAAAAAGAGGAATTACACTAGAAAAGCATTTTGTTGTTTTAAATATAAAATGTATGCATGTAGGATAAATAAAATGGAAATGTATAAAATGCATATTAGAAATATTTATATATATAAAATACATGCCATTCTTTTATTTCCTGTGTTAAGAAAAAATAAACATTTTTTTTTCTTTTTTTTTATGAATGTTTAAAAATCTAAAATGCTGAAATTAATTAAAGAAAATATATTTAAATCAATAACTTACGACCACTTTGAGAACTTGATCCTGTGGGCATATTAGCTGCAATTTGCTTATAATTAGCTGGAAGTGCCATTATATTTTAATACGTATCCTGTTCTACATATAGAAGTTCTCTATTTAATTTATGTTAAGGTTCCCTTAGCTTTTTCAACCTATTTCTCCTTTTTGATTGCTGGTACACCTTTAAATAAATTAAATAAAAATTATTTTTTGCTTAATATTGAACAATTTTAATTTTTTCAAAATGTTAATGTGGAAAATGATGTGGAAATGGTGGACATGTTATTGATTAATGTTAAGTTACATTTTGTAATCCATTCAAAATTATTGTCTTAATAAAGCACGTACTACACCTTTTATATATTTTTATTAAAATTTTAATTATTTGAAACATACCTTAATTTTTTCCAATTAATAACACAAAAAATTAAACTTGTAAATCCTGAATAAAATAAAATGTTTTCCTGCTAAAACTGATTTTCAAAGAAAGAAGAAGCATCAAATGTCAAATCAACCAACAGCGGTTAATGAAAGCTCCGTTCCCGCACATCAGTCAGCTATAAAAATCTGTAACTTGTTTATTTGCAAAGTAAAGACAAATTTATTTAAAAAAAACAATTTATCTGCAATCAAGATAAATAAAATCCTTGTTAAAATCAATGGGGATCTCCATATCGTATCCTACTTGGTATCTACAAAAGAATATAGATTAGAACTATAAGAAAGAATTATACATTTTCAAGATTTTGAAATGTTATGCTCATATGGTAATACTTTTGAAAATCAAGAAGAAGAAGAAAAACGAATTTGTTTTTTAAAAAGGCGTGCGTACTCATCAGTATAAAAAAACCCATAAATTCTTAATCGAGATTCGAGAGTCAAAGAAAAATATTTCCCATCATATTACATCCCAATTTCCCTTCAGTTTTCTATTTGCTTTGATTTTTGACCGATTATAAAATTGGTATCATAGCAATAAAGTAGTTAAATCCTTCAATTACACATATAAAATTTTCATTTTTCGGTTATATTTTGTGTGAAATCAAAAACAAAAGAAAAAGCAAAAAATACAAACGAAACAAGTTTCTTTCATTCATAGATGTTTGTAGTTATTATTCTTAATTCTTATTTTATTTATTTAGTTTTTAGTATAAAATAAAATACAAGAATTTATAAGAAAAAGTTAAAAAGTCAGAATGATAGAAAAATATAAGTTAATAAATCGTGAACTTGTTTTACAAAATGAAGATCTTAGAAAAGCAAATAATTCACTTAGAAATGAAATAAATGCAATGACTGAAGAGAATTTAAAAATAAAACAACAAAATTCAGAATTTCTAAATGAAATTGAGATGAATGCTGTTACAAAAAATAAATTATTAAAATGTACATCAAATATATTAAAATTTACTAATAAGATGGTTAAATTATTATGTCCAACAATGTATGAAAATGATATAAATGCAGATAATTTACAAAATGATTCTGGACGAAATTTATCAAGTTTAATAGATCAAAATAAATCATACAATAATAAAAGTCATAGTGCTAATTCACCACATATATCCTATGTAAATACAAGAAAAAGACGAAGATCATCACGATTATCACGTAGTTTTAACGAAATCATTTCATCACCAAATAGATCATTAAGAGAAATAGGTAATAAAATATAATTTCTAAATATTGTATACATTTGAAATTAATCAAATTGAATTTTTTATTTAGATACTCAACAGCAACAACAACAACAACAACGACAACAAGACCAAGAATATGATGTAGAGATGGAAAATCAAACTCAAGAATTAGTACATCAAAGCCATCAAAGGTTTTCTTTGACAACTATTCTTGAAACAGAAGAAAAATCAAACGTTACAAATAATTCAGAAACGTTGAAAAATTCAAAAATTACACGACCAAATTTTTTCAAAATAATTCAAAATTCTGACATAGCAGGAACATCATCATCAGAAATGCGTACATCAACTTCAACATTAGTTCCAGATATTCCAGTAATAAATATTGATAATGTACTTGTAGATAATTTAACAATATCAAATGTCCCTTGTAGTACACCATATCAAAATAAAAAAAGTTTATCAAATTTAAATGAACATTGTGAATCAAGATCATTAAAAAAAATGAAAGTTGTGGTAAAAAGATTAACTTTAGAGGAACTTGAAAGTTATAATCAACAAGTGAATACAGAATGTAATACGGAAGTAAATACAAGAAATTTAACATCGTACGAAAGTGTCAGCAATTATACAAACAATGAAGAAAAAGCATTAAATGAAGAAAATAGAGATAGAAATCTAAATGCAAAATCTAAAAAAATTCCAAAAGATAATGATAGTAATAAAGAAAACAGTAATGATAAAAATAAATCAAGTTTAAAAGAAACTACGAGGACACTGCGAAATAGAAAAAGTAACTTAAGTTTTGCTGAGCCAAATTTAAGACATAAATTAAGACGATAAAATAGATGATTTAACACGTTGATAAACATTCAAAACCCGATTCTAGTGTTTTCAATGTGAAATTGTAGTGTTCTGTTTTTTTTTTAATTTTACAAAAAGCCAAAATATTTATTCTAATAATAAAAACTTGAATTTTACTTACGATTAGATTATAGGACATTTATTTTACATTTATTTAACTAACAGAAACATTTACATTTAATTAAACCTACATACAATTGATTTAATAAACTATAATAAAATTTTGTTTTTAAAATTTTAGTGAAACAAAAAACAGGGTTTTTTCTTTTATGGATTTTTATGCCTAACAATATCATCAAATTTTCCCATGTCAGCTTCAAATAATGTATTATTAATTAAATTCATTACAATACATCGTGTCTTTTGCGGTAATCTCATAAGTCTATAACCGATATGTTCACCATATGATAGACATTCATTACGATTTTGTTTTAGATAATATTCTAAATGTTTATCATGATAGTCATATTTTTCTTGTAATGACGGATTATAGTAATTGTCACAGGGAGTAGTGGTGTTATTATTATTCATCATGGTCGCTTGATGATAATGGCTATCATCTTGATCTTGATATTTTCGTCGTTTTATACCAGTTATAGTTGCTGTTCTAGTAGCCATCATAGCATTATTATGATTCGATGATGACATCATTTCATCTAAATTTGGTGTAACATATAAATTACTTTCTTCATAATTTTCAGATTGTTGCATTTCATTTGTATCATCATTGATGGTATCATTTGTTACGCTATAATCATTATTTTCATTTAATTCCTCTTTTATATTATTATCAACTGAATCATTGATATCAGTATGCTTTTTCAATGATAAATTACCCTAAAAAAATAGTAAAACTGTATAAAAATATTCTATTTTTTTTTTAATTTTCGAAATTATCTTACGTATACTTACATTACAGTATTTATCTTCTAATGCTTTAAATGTATCATTATCAGCTAAAAATAACATACTTCTGTAAGCAAACCATTTACTGGCTTTATGCTGTTTATGCCATTCAGTATTATTATCTTCAGTACCACCAGAAGATGATGACATTGTTGCTTCCATTTTAATACGTTTACATTCCCTTCGAAATTGTGTTCGAAGTATATTAACCTTTTTCTCACAATCAAGTTTATTTATTTTCATGTTATCAGCTATAATATCCCATGCTTTATTTCTTGATAATTTATTTTTATAAAACGGATGATTTTGATCCCATAATACGGGCTGCTGACGGAATTGTTCAATTAATTCTAACATTTTAATAATATTCCATGGACTTTCCGAATATGTTGCATATTTTGTAGTAGAAATAGAATCATTACCAATAGCAGATGATGATGACGACGTTGTTGCTGTAGCAAAGGTACTAGTGGCATCAGGTAGGCCTAGGTAAAAAGCTAAATTAGCTATAGTAGCTCTAGTATTTGTAATATCGTTTTCA
Organism: Anthrax anthrax; assembly: GCA_963971155.1. NCBI lineage: Eukaryota > Metazoa > Arthropoda > Insecta > Diptera > Bombyliidae > Anthrax > Anthrax anthrax. The sequence continues at coordinate 30,804,363 of OZ020119.1, forward strand.
GATATTTTACATGCAGAATGATCATTAACTTTTGTATTAGTTGTTGGTATCGCTGCCGTTACAGTTGCTGTTGATGATGTTGATGTTGTTAAATCTACAATTTTATTGCTGCTGTCATTACTATTTGATTTATTACGCATTTTCACTCTTTAATTACTTTATTTTTTACTGATAAGAAATATATTTTATGATATTTTTTTTTCAAAGAAATTTCTTATTAAATACAGTCACCTTCCCAGTATAAATTCTGATATTAGACTGTGTAATGTGTACCTATAACTGGTTAAATTGACAAACATTTGTTCATTGTTGGCAAAAGCAAAACAAAAACAACTGTTTGCCTTGCTCTGTAGTTAATGTACAAATTCTCATATCATACATATACATATGTATGTATGTACATAATTATAATTTATAAGTAACAAAATTAAATTGAAAAATTGAAATATTGTTGTGAGGTGAAACACAAACAAACGGAATGTGTACATATACCTATTTTACCTGGCTTAAAATAAAGCTGAAAATTAAATAATGGACAACAAAAATAAAATAATTATGTAAATACGTGCGTACTCATGATGTGTACCTACTGTACGTACGTAAGCATACGTAAATTAAATGCTAAATACAAATGAAACATAGAGATAGAGAAGTTATTTCTAAAATTGTATATTATTATTATTTTGTTTGTAGTTTGTACGCTGCTGACTAGTGACTGCGCTCTAATATAGCTATGGTAACAAATGTTATTGAAATTTTGGATGTAAACAACAAAAAAACAAAAATCAATCAACCTACTATAAATCGACTTTAACCACTATACTGCTACGAAAACAACAAACATTTTTTAGCTTTTGTATCTATATGGGATGTCTCAGAACAAATGTCATCCAACCTATGTATTTTGCTTGAAGTCCTCTCTATTACCTTTTGAGGTATAATGGACTGAAAATGTTTGGAATGTTTCACATCATATGTGTGTAAATATCTTTTGAATCATCCCATACACCTCAATCAAAATATGAAAATTAAGGCCTTTTCATTCTGAGATACTCTGTATAAAATGTGTACTGATAATGATGTGGTACTAGTTTTATCGGTTGGTAGAAATAACAAACAAGTTATTTTTGTTTGGAACACAGAACACAGTAACGGCAACAGCAACTAAAAGGCAAAAATTATAATTTTATTTCAAATACATACATACATATCTATATATCCCAATTCTCAATCATAAGTTCTTCATTGCCCCCAAAAAATTATAAAATACGATTGTTTAAAAGGGGGATACCAGGTAAAGGGTGTGTCTCTGTAAAAGGATCTTTGCAGAGTTTAAAAATATTTATGAGTATAATTTTGATTCTGCGGGTGTGAAGGGTATTAGATTAGAGGGAGGATAAAGTAAACATTTTCTGGTAATAATAATAATATTAATAATATGAATTAGAATTTTAAAAACAAATTTTGTTTGTGCGTCACAACTCACATTGTTAAAAAAAGCACGTTTATACTTGAAGTAAACAAAAAAAATTCAATTGTTTTTTTTTTTTTTTTTTAATAATTTTCTTGTTTACTAATGTACAGGCAAATAAAATAAAGTAAATACCTAGTCACTTACCTAAATCAGATCAAACATTTAATTCTAATTTTCATATTTTTTTTTCAATAATTTGTGTTAAATCGAAATTAGTAATTTAGAAATGAATTCAATTGAATTGAATCAGGATATCAAGTGTTTTCTCATAGATAATAGAATACATTTAATGACACACTGTAACAGTTTAGGAGTTTTTAAATTCTTTCATTTTTATTAGAAAAATGGTTTTATTTGAAATCGCTAAATTTATTTATAATTAATTATTATTCGACGTGCAGCAAATGCACGTCTTCATATCTTCAGGATAATATTACGCAAAATAAAAACATACAGAGAATATATAGAATAAAGAATAAAAAAAAAATCAAGACTATTTGATTTGACATAAATTTTAAGCATTTAATTTTATTTCATTATAATAAAATTTACATTTTTCGTAGATAGAAATTAATAAGCATCAAATGATCCGCAATTGTACCACTTGGTTTAGTACACTGAGTTGATCCAATTGGCGATCATTTGATGTTTATGAATTCTATCACATACATATATATGTACATTATACTATTACATAACGAAAAATATTGAACAAATTTTTTATGTGTATATGAAACACTGAGAAATTAATTATCATATATTGTATATATAAATCGATAAAATTAAAAAAATATATGTATATGTATTCTTAACTAAAGTTAGTAAAAAAAAAAAAATTAAATAAATACAATGTTCTTGTTTAAAAAACAAAAAGTTACTTGCAAGTGTAACATAATGTACAAAATTCAACAAAAAAAATTAATATTCAGCAATAACAATATTAACGATAATAATACATGTAATTCGCTTTTATTTAAATTTATAAACATTAAATATTAAACATAACTGCTTTGCTTGTAAATCATTAAAAAAATCACATTCAGAGTTTTCGATAACACAACGTTTTGTTTTACTTATTTCAAAAAAAATAAATAAATTGAGAACTACTGAAATTCCAATTAAATTTGAATGATTCGAAAAATTTAAAATTTATTAACAATAAATTTAATTTAATTATTAGAAAACGTTGGTGCCTTCATACTAGAAAAAAAAAGAAGAAAAACTATGGACGTTTTGTGCAATTTTGTGATTTGTTAATTTTAAATTACGGGTAAATTCCTCATATAACGAAGTACATTTATAATGCAATTTCGATAAAGCACGAAGAATACCTGTATATTAATTTTTTTTTTTAAATCTACAAAATGTTAAAATAGTATTTTAAAAAAAAAATGCATTTTTGATTATCATTTTATTTAATCATGTTTTTCTGGTTGTAAATCAAACCATGATGTAATTCCTTGTGATGATATTTCTGGATCAGATAATGAAATTTTAAGCTATAAAAAAAAAAAATAATAAATAAAAAATAAAATAAATTTTGTAAATCATGTTTGATTGTTTTTTCTTGAATTTATTTGTATTACCATTCCGATGATCGGACTTCCACCAGATAAAAATCCCTTTTGTGTACATACAGTCACTTCTAATTCAGTTTGCATCATTTCAGCTGATGATATCACATATTCAAATGTTGAATCATAAACTGGATTACAATTATCTTTAACAACATGAGTTTTACGTTTTGAATCCTTTAATCGGCCTGGTAATAAATACAATTTAACATATGGATCTGGGATATTTGATGGATCCGTTAATGGTATATTCATTATTTTATGTATGATTATTGTTAATTTTTGTCTTTGTACACTGTAACGTAATGTTAATTGAATTCTACCCAAATTATATTCACCAGCCGATGATGTTATATCGGGTGTACGATGATGTAATGATGAACTATTACTATTACTGTATTTGCTGTGCATTGATGGAGTTGATGGTGGTGTTGCTGATATTCTATTCACTGTTTTTTTAATGATTTCATCTTCTTCTACTGGACGTGGATCACGATTAATTAATCCAGTTGATAGTAATTTATTTTCCTGTAAAATTTTTAAAAATTTGAATTAATTTTATAAATAATAATTTATTACATGAATTTATTTACTTTTGCCTCTACCATCATATCACCAACATTTGAATTGATTGTTTTAACTGAACTTGTTCTTGATCTTGATAATGATTGTGATCTTTCAGATAATTGAGATTCATCATTTATTGTATCATCCAAAATTGGTTCAGATTTTTTCAATATACGTAATGATAATGACATTAAAATTTTTGATTCTGGTCCAGATTTTTGTAATTGAAATGGTTGTGATTGAATTTCAAGATTATTTTTTATTAATAAAGAACTTAAAATATATGTTAAACGGCCAATTTCATTTCCAGTTTTTTGATCTAAAATTTTCATTTGTAATGTATCATTATCCGGATTACCAACTAAAAATGAGAATCCTTGCTCCCATACTGGACAATCAGTACGTAATTGTGTAGCAGTTTGTTCTGTATGTTTACCAACGCTTAATATTAAATATGGATCGGGATTAGATTGTGAACGTGCTTTCTATTAAGATTTAAAAATCATTTAAGAAAAAATAAATAAATAAATAAGTGAAATTTTAATGTTTTTATATACATACTGGCAAATTTTTAGCTGAATCTACAAAAACAGTCAAAATCGCTGTACTCATTGATGTTAATCGTAAAAGTTGAGTTTCTTCTAATGCCAGTTTTAAATCAACTGGATCTGTTGATAATTTTAACCATGATAAACGAACATGTAGTAAACCATGTTTTGCTTCTTCTAAAACTAACCACTGAAAATGTTATTTGGAAAATATTTATTTTTTTTAGTATAGTTAAAGAAAACCATCAACTGAGTTCTTTTACAAAGTAAAAATTTTACCGTATCTACAATTCCCTTTTTAACCACATTACTGATTTCAATTGTAGCTCTGAAAAAATATTTAAAAGTTTAAAAATAAAAAACAAACTATGTAAGATTGAGATATAAAATTTTTATAAAATGTAACATCTACAATTATACGAGATTTATTCGTATTTTAGAATTTTTTTTTTAACAAAATTGAAAAAAAATTAAAAAAAAGAAAACTATTTCTAAAAACAGAATTGGATACTCGTATATGAATTTATAAAATTTTTCATTAAATTCCAAGGAAACTCAAAATAAAAAATTTAAACACAAGAAAAATAGAAGTGATTAAAATATACAATATATTTCAGGCCGAAGCCCAGATCAATTAACTAAAAATCAAGTTAACTAAAAAAAAGTTAATAAATAAACAAAATTAAAAAAAAAAAACAAAAAATTAAATTAAATGACAAAACTTTATTTTATACATGCGGTGTTTCACGAATAAGTGCTACTAACTCAAGAGTTAACTGATATCACGTAATCCTTAATTTGCATTTTGCGTATGTATGTAGTCCAAGATACCATGCACAGGCTGTTCAATGGTAATAGCCGATAACTTTAAACCGTATAATTTAATGTCCAAAATTTTTGTTTAAATTTCTATAGGAGTAAAGGAAGTGTAAATAGACCTTCCTGCCTCTTGCTCTCATACAATTTATTTTTCGAGGTGATCTATCAGTTACTGACGAGTTAACAGCAATTATTCGTTAGATACTTTGTATACTTGTTTATATTGGTCACTTGTAGTGTTAAAAAATTTGCCCAACATACATAGTAGGTTTTGGTCAGGCTTTTCAAATTTAAGTAAATTGATCAATTTGAAAAATTTGAGCTAATTTTAACAAGTGACCAACATTACAAGAATACGAATACATACATACATAAATACATTCATTCATTAATTTCCAGTTATTTATAGCTGAGACATATTACATTCCGTTTTTCTTAATTTTATTTATTATTAAAAAAAAAATTAAATTAAAACAATTCGAACCTTCCTAAAGAATCATGATCACCAGTACGATCCCAATCGAAAAGTTTAAAACCAACAATTGTTTGATAAGATACTTCTATGTAAGCCTATAAAAGTTCATAGAGAAGAAAATACAAAAAAAAAAAAAGACGAAAATAAAACAAAAAAATTCAGAGATCAGTGAGGTTCTCCAAGAAATTTTTTTTTTTTTTTTTTGTATTTGGAAAAATATGTTTGATCATTTCATATTTTTTATTATAAAAATTTTTTAAACATTTATTTACGAATTACAAGAGGGTGCAAGAAACATTTTACTACAGTGGAAATATAAAACAATACGCAAATGAATAGAAGAAATAACGTATTAAGGATAAGGTAACAGAAATTTAACATTTTACAGGAATGTATTCAATGAATATTGAAATAAGGATCATTACGCAAATAAATGATAAAAATTCATATAAAAATGCAAAATATACAGATATTGTTGCGTATTCTGTTTTGAAATAAAATAAATGCATATATACAAATTACAAAATAAAAAAAATATTGTTGAAGGCACGAGAGCACGAAAAAGGGACAATATAATGACAACATTCCAGAAATATGTAAATGAGAGAAAATTAAATAAATGATCGAACATTAAAATAATAATGCGAATGGAAAGGAAAGATCATGTAGGTGATCATTGATCTTTTTTTTTATATTATTACAAACATATAAGTACAAAACCATTACAAACATACAATAACAAAAAGAAAAAAACAATTTTTTATTTCAATATTCATACTTGCAACGCATGCGATGTTTTTAGTAGTTTAGATAAAATTTTTTTAGAAAAATATGCTTTCTTCCTGGAAATTGTGTTTAGAAATAAAATGAATAGAAGAAAAGAAAAGAAAAGAAAAAAAAATGATCATGTAATCCAAGATTTTCTTATATAAACTGTTTTTTTTTTCTAGTACACAAAATCCATGTTTTAGCCAAATTCAGAAACGACAATGATGATCAATACATATTTAAATGATCATCTTCGACGTAAATATGTTATTGCATTCATTTCATTTCTGAATTCTTGAATAAATAGATTATTTAGAAAAATAAACGTTTTCGAATTCGACCTTTTTTAACAATTTATCGATCAAGACCATCAACACGCTAATTGGCGGCGTGTTAGCTAAAAACCGCTTTAAATATTTCTAAAGAGTAAAAATGCGATATGTTACCCTCTTTTTCAATATTTTCTCTGTAAAAATTCAGACCATTTAAGTAATATCACAAAGAAGCCAAAATACTGCAAAAATTGAAGCACCAGAAAAAAAAAAGATACATTGAAAAAGTTTCATAAAAATGTTGGTCTCGAAATGATCGATAAATCGTTGATGTATAAAATGTTGTTAAAACGAAGTTTTAGTAAAATGAAACAAAAAATCGGTTTAGTAAGGAAAATTATAAAACAAAATTAAAATAAATCAAAATAAAAATAAAAAAAAATTATAAAAATAAGAAGACCTCCCCAAAAAGTCATCATTTTGTGTACCAGGAAATCCTTGATCACAGTCCCATAAATTGAATGAAATCTCTTGGCCTAATGTTGCATTCACCATAGCCTTGAATGTATTGTTGTATGTTTATAGTGTAAATTATACGCAAAGAGATGTAAAATAAAATTTGAATTTGTGTATGAAAAAAAAAAAAAAAACAAGAATAAGAAGAATGTGATAAATATTTTGTAAAGTGTAATTCTGATCAAGTTGAAAGCAGAAAACATGTTTAGTAAATAACAAAATTTAAAGAAAACCAACAGAGAAATGAAATTTCTCTCATTCAACTAATTTCATTCACTAATCACTATCACGAATACTTAACGCGTTGACCGATAAGTGTCGCAAATGTGTACCGGTCATTAATGAAGCTTATAGCTTTACAGGAAAATTATAATTGGCTCTAGTAATTTAGTAATTTGTTTGATTGGAAAGAATGTGTAAAGATTGAAATACAATGGAAAGGAGAAATTTATTTTGTTAATTTTTACAGGATTTTCAAAATTCAAAAAAGAGAAAATTAAAGAATAAAAAAAAATCTGAAAAATTTTAGTTCATATATTCACAAATGCGATCTACCATTGGTACACACTCCGTCATCAACGTGTTAAGGTACACAAAGAAAACATGCGATTTCTTATACTAATTTTAGAAAAAAAAGAAAATTTAAAAAAATTTCAAACTAAAATGCTTTCTAGTTCCTACCTTTCAACACGTAAATATTAATTGATACATTTTTGTATACACACTATATTAAAAAGAAAGGATCTACTATTTATTTTAGTAAAACTTCTACATACTTATCTAACACGCAGGTACTACATAATAGTACGTATACTGATTGTAGCACTCGAATTAAATTAAAAAAAAAATAAAAATAAAAAATAAAAGAAATAATAATAAATGAATGTTTCATTATAAACAAAAATTTTCGCAACGGAAAAAATTTGAATTTTATTGAATGTGTATGTTCCATAAAAATTTTCTTTTCACTTCTGTTTTAGATATAGTGTAAGATATTAAGTAATTACATGGCTTTAAAGTTAAATATTTTGATTTCCTTTAGAAAAATTCTAAAATGTGTTAAACTAAGTGTTGTATTACTAGTTGCCCCTTAGCCGAACGAAGCAGAATCATCCTGTACAAGTGTTGTACATCGAAATTCTAAATATACATAGAATTAATTATATTTGCTTATTATAGTCATTTTTATGGATCATACACATTCAACAGATTTAAGATTATTTACACGTTATGTTACGTAATAATGTTATTTCTTACCTTCCCAATTTTTCATCATTGCTAGTATCATCCTTGTCAAATAATGTGATTTCTAAAAACTGTCCACTTTCAGAAAATATAGTTGCCTAATATTTATAGCAAGAATAAATTTAAATATAAAATAAAAAATAAAAAACATAAAAAATAAAAAAAAAAAAAAACAAAACAAAACCATAAATTAAAAAAATGCATAAAAACCAGAAAGGGAAGCCGCATTTCTGATTTAATAAAAGCCATACATTTTTTCTTTTCTTTAAATGAAGATCTGATATATGCCATGGTTTACGTATGTATGTATAATTATTGCATTGCTATGCACTTTTTTTAATTTTATAATTTTTCAATATTTCTATGATAGTATGCGAAAACAGGCGTGCAATAAAAATTTTGAAATTACAACAGAATCCTCTATAACGTAGGAAATACACTATTTCCTTTACACCTTTACATTAGTCATTATCTTTGATCGTGTTACAAAATTCAGGAGTGCACAATAAGGCTCACAAGAGTTTACAAGAGTTAATGCATAATTGTTCTCTATAAAAGTTTTAAGAAAAGGAACACATTTTTTAGCTTATTGAGAGTTGAGACCTAAGTCCACAGATGGGTAAATTCGTTTCATTTGTAAAATTAAAAATTCCTCATTTAGTCAGATTTTCGAAGAATTTTTTATTTTTAATTGAAATGCAATGAATCGAAATGTATGTATTACAGGAGCTTTATTAAAAGCATTATATGGCTTTTAGTATGTATTACAGGAGTACTGTATTATAAGGGATCCTGCTGTATTTTCTTTTCCGTAATTGTATTATTTTTTTAAAACTGAAAAGTTTAGAGAAAAATTCAAATTCTACTGAATAAAAAAAATTTATATGATCTAAAAATGAACTAAATATTGAAAAATTTTATCATTTTTAATGAGTTTATTCACTTGCGTTGAGATTTGATGGGTAAATAAAAAAATGATTTCGATTGTAACTCGACACACGAGATGATTGCAAAAGGACATAAAAGATTATTTTTTGATTTTTAGAAAAATGAGTACAGAAAGAAAGAGAGATAGAGAAACAATGGAAAAAAGATATTTTTTTTTCCGTTTAAAACGACTCATTTGTGTTTTTAAACTACCACAAAAATAAAAACGAAAAATTTTGTTATTTAAATTTAAATTCAAATTCTAAAAAATAAGAAAAATGTAACACAATAAAAACCTTTAAAACATTTTTTTTTTCTTTTTTGAAAAATGAAGTAAATGTTTAGTACATTACGATCTTACCTCACACCAATAATCCCATTTTGGATTAACCGTATTATCAATAATCTGTGTTTTAAATTCTTGTGCACCAACTGTTATTAACGCATATGGATCAGATTTTCCTTTACCCAATACTCCAATATCTTTTTTCATTAAATCTTTAGCTTCGACAACATGAATTCTTAGTACACCCTAATTGGAATGTTCAAAAAGGAAAAAGAAAAACAAAGTTCACCTCATAATTTAATGATAGATCAATTTGTGTTTTACCTCTGGTTCAGGCATTTTTAATGCAACAGCTGGTACTTCTTCACTTAATGTTATTGGTAATTTATTTGGTAATACCATAAATGCAGCTATTTGTTCAACAATAACACGCCTTAATATATCACTTAATCCAGGCATATCCAATAAATCAATTACACCAATTAAATTAAAATCAATATTTGGATTATTTAAAAAGAATATTTGTAATCCACCAACTAATGGCATTGATCTAATTAATGGTTTCATAATGACACGTATCATTCCATGTATTTGAAAATCTTTAATACCACCTTTCATACCACCCAAATAAAAATTTATATTACAATCACTTGCATAAAATAAATCTAAATCCATGATAATTTCATTACGTGATACATTTTTATCATAAATTTTTACACCACCAATTCTTGGTGGTATTGTACCAAGAATAATACGATCAAATTTGAAACCATTTAATTTATATGCAGATAATGCTTTAGCAACATTTGGTTCAATTGTATCTTTAACTAATGTCCTTGCATAATGATTAGCATTTGGCCATACTTGTTTTAAGATCTGTAAAAATAATTTATAAAAATATTTTTATCCATCATCTAATTGAATCATAATAATGTCTTACTTTGTTGACCCATTCACATCTTTCTACATCTGGAAAATATACCTGAAAAAAATAAATAAAATATTTTAAATTGAAATAAAAAAAATTTTGACCACCCTGTATTTATTTTGAACCAAAAATAAAAAACATTTTGCGTATTTTTTATCATCAATCTATGTACGATTTTTTTTTTTTTTTGTAATCGATTGAAGTGGCGCACTTTATTAATTTTGTTTAAGTGCCTGTTTAATTGAGTGGCATATGATTATACATACATATGTAACTTTCAATTATTAGGGAACTGATAAAATTAATCTGATTATTATGATTTCAGTTTTGAATGAAACATGAATCATTCAATTCATAAAAATTAACTTACCCATGCTGGTAGTTCATCAATACGTGCTAATATAACATCCTTTTCACATGCCATTGCTGATGCTTTGGCAATATTACGTTTTTGTTCAGTTGTTTTACGCCATTGATCCCGAGTAACAGATAGTATAATTGGTCCAATTAACCATGCAACTGACCAACCCATATAACCAACTAAATAGATTGTTCCAACTATAGCTACTTTTTTAACGACTGTGTAAATTAATGAAAATATTCCTTCATCAGCAGGTGATGTTGATGATTTAATTATAGCTGAATCTTCTTCATTTGATTTTTCTAGATTTAATTCTTTACTTTCAGCTGCCATTTCGTCATCAATAATATTAATATCGTTTGATATTGAAGATTCAGAATGTAAAAATTTTGTATTTTCATCAAAATTCTTTTGATTACTACTATCCTCTGATAGTGATTTGGTCTTTTCTAATTCGTCAATACCACTAAAATAAAATAAAAATATGAAAAAAAAATTAATTAAATGTAAAATTAAGTACTTGTCGTAAGTCGTTAATTATTCAAAATTTTTAGATTTTTTGTATAACAACATTTTCAATTACAAACGAAAATTCACCATTATTTATTGATCTTATCACGGTAATCAATTCAATACAACATGATGGATTATATATACATAGTAATTTATCAGAAATTTCGAAATTTATGCCTGCTAATCTTAGGGCAATATCTGTTCCTCAATATTTTATTACGAAAACAAAAATTTGTCTGTTGAATATAGAAAAGTTGGGAACATTCATACATGCCACAACGAGCCCTAGAGTAGATAATGAAATTAACGTGTACTGCCCCACTGCCTTCTTTCATTGCAATTTCATTTCAATTCAAATATTTTTTTAATAAAATTCTTGAAGTTGAATTAAAAGCTAAATTTATAAAAACAAATATGTACATACAACCCAAAAAATCGTTTATCTTATATTCATATATCATTCGTTGTCTGTTTGCTATTAGGCATTTAGGCTTGACGTGTATTATTAACATTTTACATTGAATTCAGTATATCAAAGCTATTTTTAAATTTTTTTTTATACATTCAATTTAAGAAGAATAATTTATTAAGTATCATATGAATATTTTGTCGTTACAAGCAACCTTCGTTTTTACACCATAAGATTTTCATGCGATTATAAGAAAGGTAGAGCGTGTAGATTTTTGTAACGGCTTTAATTGAATTGTGTCGCATGAAAAACGCATAAAAAGAATGACGTAGAAATGGAAATTGTAACAAATTTCAGTTAACATGATTTCTATGTAATCTAATATTACACTTCATACGATACGAACGTTCATGTAAATTTTACGCTTAATTCAATTAAAGCAAATTTCTTGTAGAATGTAAATTCAAAAAACAAAAAACGAGAATTACATTCATATCTGTATAATACAAAAATCAAAGCATTCATTCATTTCACTTTACGAATTTTTATGAATACACAAATTAATAAATAAAAAATGATTAAACAAAAAACAAAAATATTTTTTTCTTTTGTTCAAAATATGATGACTGATATTTTAAATAAAATAAACAAAAAACAAAAAAAAAAATGCCTAAGAATGTAATGAAAAGAAAAATAATAAATTATTTACGAATTACAACATACGAGGACGTACATGAATATAATATGAATGAATACGTAAATAATAGCTACCGATTGTCATACATACTTAATGGTTGGTTACAACTTATGATAATTGATTTTATTGATTTTTATTATTTAGTAAAAATTTTCAACAATTTAAAAAATACTTTAAATTAATTTCTATACGAGGTAATAAGTTATTTAAATGATATTTGAGATTTGAAAATATTGAAGAATTTTTTTTAAATCGTAAATAAAAAAGTAAATAAAAATAATAAAATTAAATATGTAAAAATGTTCTTGTTTATGTTTATTGTTCATCAGTCATTGTGCTATAAACCCATTCCGTCTTTTGTGTAAGCAAATTTTGGGATTAGCTAAATATATTGTAAAATGTCCAACTCATCAAATATTGTTTAGTTTAGTTGGTTGCCAATAAATTTTATAAATTTTAGTTTTTTTTTTTTTATCTTATTTTATTTTTGAATTTTTTTAAATAAAAATTTGTTATTTTTAGTCTATGCTATTTACAAATGAAATTCAAAATTCATTGACTTAATTCACAAATTTTCAATTTTTGATTGCTTTAGACTATTTCTAGAGCAAATAATGCATCTGGCCTAAATGAAAAACACTAAATACAAATTTCAAATTTTAAATGATAATTTCAAATTGATCGTTAGAAATGAATTTATTAAAAAAAGGCCTTGATCAATATCATTCTTTTTTCGTTTTTTAAATATGAAACGGAAATGATAAATTAGTGCGATTTTATCAAGAATATTTTTTTTTTTTTTTTATTGTAATGAACATTGAAAGAGATAATGATTTTCTTTTTCTTAGAAAAAAAAAAAAGAAAAATAAATAAATGAAAGATGTTGATATGTATGATGTCATTCGCATATTAAATTCTACTTCAATATCATAATGAAAATAATAAACAATTGAGATATTATTAGAGGATGATGATGATTCCATCATAGAGAAGATTCATCTTTTGTATGAAATCATGTAGTTGTACATATGGTGCAAATTGCAATGCTTTACAGAAGAGAAAAGAAAACGTATTTGAAAATTTGAAACCAGCATATTAGCAATTGTTTAGCACCTGTTTGATAGATTTATCATTTTAATTCGATATTTCACTCGTTTATCTTTATTATTATTACTAGCAAAAAAGCATGAGAGGATTACAGAATTAGAACATAATCTACAATCTAGGTATGCATTTATGTGACATGAACACATTTGCGTATTAGCCCCCATCTCTCATCATTATTACTTGACAAAATATTCAAAAATTATTTTATTTATTTTTATACAAAAAAAAAAAAAAAAAAAATTTAAGAAATTTTCTTTACCTCATATTTGTAAATTTTATTCCAATTAAAATAAATTAAATAACAACAAAAAATATGGTATGTCTACAAAATAAATGACTTCTTCTTTTTCAATTGATTGTACCAATCATCCGTTAGAATTTTATATTTTACTTCGTGTCTCGGTCTTTAGAACGAAAAAAAAAAAACAATTTAAATCAAATTTTTGATCATATTACACTGAATTTTCATAGCAAAAACAAAAAAAAAAGAAGAAAAATCACGAAAATTTAATTTACAATTTCGAAACACTTTAACTTTGATTAAATCAAATGTATTTTTATAAATTTTATAAAATTTTTATTTTTTCATTCAGTTGAATTTATTTTAATTTCAATATAAAACATAGAATTTCCAGTGTACTACAATATGTGGTTGATGATTTATTTATAGACACTATAATTAAATGATTCACACATTCAATTACAACAAAATGAGAACTACATAAGGAAAAACAGCTACGTAAGCCGACAAAATGATACCGATGCAACTTGTTCGATTTTTATTTTTATTAAATTAATGTCGATTAAAAATTTACAATTTGCAATGAAATGCGATATTAAATTAAATTGCATATAGAAATTCGTTTAAAAATTTAAAAAAAAATTCTTTTATTATATTTATGAGCCCCATTCGTATGAGATTTTCTGAAGAACTAACTGAGAGAAAACCACATCATACTACATATGCATAATTGTATTGTAGAAATTAAACTTTTTACAATATATAGATATAAATAAATAAAAAGTTCGCATATTCTTTTTTTCCTTGGATATTAATACTGAATGGCTATATGTACTTATAATACGAATATTGTTGTTGGTTTTGAAATACAATTCTTCCACTACACATAAAAGTTATATCAGTATTCAGTCAGATTATAAAATACCTAATGAAAAGAAATTTAAATTATCTGGTTTGCAGGGTGATTGGAAAAAAATTATTTAAAAAAAAAAATTGGCACACAATTTAAAGTTATCAGGTCAACTGAATAAAACTGACTTCTAAATTGAAAAAAAATTTTTTTTTTTTTGTAACGGCTTAAATTTGAATTTTCGTGTAAATGTAAGAATGAACTAAGAATCCATATAACATATAACTAAATGTACAGGAAAAAGGACATCCAAATGGTAAACCATGAATTTTGGATGTATCACAAAAGATTTCCCTTTACCGTTTTATTTTCCTGACGTATGTATAGGTATCAGCTATATTTCTATAAAATGAATATAAAAATACCATACAGGAAAATACGTTGCAATTGCAATAGTGCACCAAATTTCATGTACGTGCTACGTTCATTTTATGTAGGTTATAAGATAATAATGCAGCAGAAACCTTTTCCGATAATAAAAAAAAAGCTTTAAATTAAATATTGATAACTTGAAAAAATACACATGTGAGATGCATATGTCCATATATGCACATATATGGAAGCAAATTGAATTGTGGGTATCATCTGGTCAGGATGTACATTATCGATCCTGACAACTTAATAATGCCAATGTGTACGACATACCGGCGTCAGCATAGTTTTTTTTTTTTTTTTCTTTAAAAACAGCTTGTATACTCATTTACACACGAATAAATACATACAGGTTGAAATGTAGAAGTTGGAGAAGTAGAAATCATCTATCTCGAGGTCTTTAGTCTTTAATTTTTTTTTACAATGAACTTTTTATTTTGTAGTCTTATAAGTATTATTTGTTGGATTCTAGTTTCTGATATAAAAACAACGTGGTATGGAGCATTGGAGCTTACTACTACCACTTAACTTTCTGTATCGTGTAATAAAATCTTCTTATTGTAGTCATCATGTTTACACTACATAAGATATATTGTGTTGCGCTGTGATTAATGCTGATTAATTATCTTAATTTTCTTCAACTTCAACTCATTGTTTTTGAAATATTCATACGATTACATCATTGAGATATTTTTGTATAGTCAACTAATATGACTTTTTAATAAGTGAATGATAAATTAAATATTAAATTTTTTTGCGTTTCGTTGTGTACACGTAGGTATGCAATGTGCAAATTTTTTGAAAAGAAAACAAATATGTATCGAAATCTTAAAAAAATAAAATAAGAGTACTGAAGAGTACTGAAAAGAAAAGACTATGCAATACGTTTATTAAATCATATGTATGTACAAGGCACTCAGAGAAGTTGAAGATATGATCCAAAGAAAAATGTCCAATAAAAAATGAATGCAAAGTACAGTGAAACTTGTGAAATTGACCACTTACGTAGCATAACTGCCCAACTGTCTGCCTTTGATACACGAGCCCAGGGCGGATTTTTGTTTGGATCCAAAATTTATCTCTACAACTATATATCACTTTTGATGTAGATATATGGATAACCCCCTTATAACGCGATTTCCATGTAATGTAGTGCAAAATAATTTGAATTTATTACAAAGAAAATTTATTTCCTCTGTAAGTTGATGAGATTTATCGAATGTGGACAGTTTCAGACCTATCTGTATTGCAAATTTCAGACATAGCAAGGTTTCGCTTAGTTCCACTGTATTTGAGGTGCATTTGTGCATATCATGTGCATATTATATTTATTATCGCAAACACAATGCATACTGTACACAAACACAACACAAGTATATGTTTCCCTCTACTGTAAGTATAAATATATTAATATAACTAGAACTACATAGGCAAAAAAGTTACGTCATGTTTTTACTATTTTTCCATATGTAATTTATAAGTGCCATTGTTTACAAAATCAACACGATTAAGTGCCACTATTGTATGCCCATGCCATATCTGCGAGTATGTATATTATCAATTATGTACTTACCAACATTAATTTGTACTTTGTATAAAACGATTTTATTAAACTGAATTTAAATTGTGATTTTAATTAAATTATCAATTCAATTTTGTTTAAATTTTAATTTTAATTCATTTTTCTTTTTGTACATAAATTTATCTGAAATTATTTCCGCTTTAACTTCACTGATAAGAACGAAATGAAAGTGAAAATCGAATAATAACTTTTATTACGACTTTTTTTTTGTGACAATTACAATTTACTCCTTTCTGACCCCCTTAATGTCCTTTCTGACCTTACCAACAGTAGCAGGACCTAATTTTAATACAAAAGGAAAATGAAAAAGGATCCAAGAAAAATTCGTGATGTGATGTGATGATAAATTTTTCGTTATCCATGCGCTCTAATGATTTTATTGTACATGAATATCTATATGAGTATGAAATCATGATATGTACATAGATGATAAGTACATACATTATTTTATATATATAGCACTTCATATGTAAAAATTGTTAAAAATATTTTTAAACCATAAGATGTGAGATGTGTGTGTGTTTTGTGTTGTTTGTGTACAATAATCAGCTGATAAGATGCCGGGAGGCACATGTATGGTAGTATTGTTTATGTTTACATTTTTTTGTGTTTATAAACAACACAAACAACGGAAAACAGAAGCATAGAAACATGTACTTTGTTTCTAAACATTCGATACTCGATTTTGTATTGGATTGGGATTCGTATGGATTTGTTGTTATAATTTGCTTGGAGTGATATCATTTTGAAATTTTGTGATTGTGTTTACTGTTTAGCGCGGGAATTTTTAGACAGATATAAATAAATGACAGGTGTCTTGTCTTTTGAATATCTTCAATTCAATACTTAAATATTGATTTTTAATTTTTTTAAAAAGTGAGTTATTGATATTGAACCCAAAATGCAAGCATTTTTAAAAACAGGTAAGACAACATCTACACCCAGTGATAAAGCAATTCCAAGCACATCAGATGGAGTAACACACAATGAACGAAGAAAGCCACCGGCACCATGGGTTGAAAAATAGTAAGTGTTTTTAAACACATCATTTCGATTACTTTTCTTAGTGAATTTAAAATTTTATTATATTTTCTTTTAGTCGTCCAAAAAATATAAATGATGTTGTTGAACAGAAAGAAGTTGTTGCTGTACTACAACAATGTTTAGATGGTGCCGATTTACCAAATATGCTTTTATATGGTCCACCTGGTACCGGTAAAACGAGTACAATATTAGCTGCAGCTAGACAACTATTTGGTGATATGTACAAGGATCGTATACTTGAATTGAATGCATCAGATGAACGTGGTATCAATGTTGTGCGAAGTAAAATAAAAAATTTTGCACAATTAACAGCAAGTGGTATTAGACCAGATGGTAAATCATGTCCACCATTTAAAATTATCATATTGGATGAAGCTGATTCAATGACACATGCAGCACAAGCAGCATTACGTCGTACTATGGAAAAAGAAAGTCGAAGTACGAGATTTTGTTTAATTTGTAATTACGTATCAAGAATAATTGAACCGATAACATCAAGATGTACAAAATTTCGTTTTAAAGCCGTTGGAGAAGATAAGGTTAAGATAAAGTGCTCATTTTTTTTTTATATTTTAAATTCATTTTTTCCATTTCACGTAATTTCCAGATAATTGAACGTTTAAAATACATTTGCAAAGAAGAAAATTTGAATTTAGCTGAGGATACATTCAAATTAATTGTTGAAATGTCTGGTGGTGATATGCGAAGAGCAATCACAACTTTACAATCATGTTATCGTTTAAAAGGAAATACAGGCATTGTAACACAACAGGACTTATTCGAAGTATCAGGAATAATACCAGAAAAATATTTATTAAATTTTATGGAAATATGTAAAAGTGGTGATTATGCAAAATTGGAGGATTTTGTTCAAGATCTAAGTTTCGAAGCATACAGTGTAGGCCAATTAATGGAACAATTTAATGAATTTATTTTGGGATTAAAAGATATAACAGATAAAGAGAAAAGCATTATATGCGATAAATTGGGGGTAAGCGGTAAATTAGTTACAAAGAAAAATTCATATTAAAATTGTTTTTTATTTTTCCAGGAATGCTCTTATCGTTTACAAGAAGGGGCTTCTGAATATCTCCAAATAATGGATTTAGGCTGTACAATTATTGTAACTTTAGAAAACAAATAAAAAAATTTTACTTATTTTTTTTTTTGAATAATCATTTAATTTAAAAAAAAAGATCTTTTTTTACGTAAATTTATGAGTTTTCAATTTATGTGACAATTTCAAAATCATCTTCCTCTCGTTTCCGTTTTCCGTCGTTTCCAGTACTTGTATCATCACTTGTTTCCATTTTAATATCTGTTGGAGGTTTATTTGAGTTATCACCTGCCTTCGTTTGTATCGGTTTTGTTGTTGATGTAAATTTGAAAACGGGTTTTGGTATTGTTACTACTTGAGATTTTGGGATATTGACTGTTGGACGTTTAACATTTGTGATTGGTTGCGGTTTTAATTGAGTTTTAATATTTGATCTTGGTTCAATTGCTGATTTTGTCATTTTTTTAGGTTGCAATGCCGCACGAAGTTTATAATTACATGCTGATAAACAATAACGATCTGGTGGAAGACGTAAACCACAGTGTGGTTTTATAGGTGAAAGTGGCATAGAATTTCGAACTTCTGCCAATTTTGCTAATATCTAGAAAATAAATCAAAATAGTTTGGCGTTAATAAACGAGTAATTTTAAAAATACAAAACAAATTACATGTCTCGGTGGTGGTGTCGTGAAAGCCTTATCAAGTACCATATCTGAAGCAAGTTTAACATCTTCTAAATCAATTGTTTTCTTTTTTGCATGATTAGCATAGACTTTAGCATCATCTAAAATGCAAGTTACATATCCTGAAAATAAGATAATAATTATTAAAAAATAAATACGAAGCAGACAAATTAAGGAAGTAACATCTCACTGTAAGTAAATTCTAGTAATTGATTTATTACGCGTGGCTCATAATCTGTTATACCCAATTCCTTAAGAATTGACATTATCACTTGTGCATCCTTTGGAACATGTTTTATTTGATTATTTACTTTTGGTTTTTCATTTTTATCTTTTTCTGTTGATGCCATTTCTATAATAATTTTTGTTTATTATTTTCAGTTTTCACAAAGTTGACTTTTGAGATTAAATTTTGACAATTACGAATTGACAACTAAATGTCAAATAATCTGTGATCAAAATGATGAGAGTAGCACGAGTGCTACCGTTTTAGATATAAATGATTATTGCATGTTAAATAGGCGGGTAAAAAGGTAGTGTCAACCGAGAAGAAAATTATTTACCACGGAAACGGAAATGGGAATGGAAGTTAATAAATTTCACAAATTTCATACGTTAAAATGGTTAAAATGTATGAATTTGATCATCATTCAAATCCATGGCTGTCTAAGGTATCAAGCACGGGTATCAAGCTTGAAGACGTTATTAGAGCGTTCAATTAACTAGGCTTCCAAAAAATGTTCGAATAATAATTTAAAGTTTCTTGGCATTGTGATTTTTTCTACCCTACAACACGATGAAAAAAATTTATTTAATTTTTGACGCTATTAGATTGTAGCTAACGCAGACGTTAAATATGATTTCAAGTAGTAATTATTCACCGATGAAGATTTTTCGTATTAAGTTCGTTATTCAGTTTAAATATGATGAATTCAATTTATAAAAAAAAAAAATTCTTTTGATGACGATCGTAATGTAAAAACCTGTAAAAGATCCTCATATCCTTCACACAGATAATTGAGTATTTCTGGCTGAGTGATGATCGATACTAAAACTGGCGTTTGATAATTACATACATGTACACATAATACATAAATAAAACTTGAATTTTTCTTTTATTTGTTGGAAAAAAAAAATAATAATACATATTTTATTTAATTAATGACTAGTTATTAAAATAAAGTATGATTTGTTTTTTTTTTTTTAATCGTTATATTATGTAACATATTTTAAAAATTAAATTTTGATAATTTTACGTTAAAATTTTATGCATATACGTATTGCATATTTATAATAAGTGTACATATATATGCACAATAAAAATACATTTAAAAATAATAATACATAATTTTGTTTTGTTCTTAATTTTATTTTTCCTATATTAATTTGTTTTCATTTTATGTTTTTATTTTGTTCTTTTAAATGATTTATTTTATTTTTTTTTATTTTTAAATTATTTTCAACAAAATTATTTATTTTTATTATTAACATAAATATGTATATAAATTACAATAATTTTTAAAATTTTCAATATTTGGTACAAGTAACCCTCGTATAATGCAGCATTTTTTTATGATACAGAGTTTGATTGTTGTAATTTGAAGAATCATTACTGTGAATTCTGCGTAACTTCATGCAAAAATTGTTGTGGATCTCCGAATAATACGAAGGTTACCTGTATTTAATAATAGTCTTCAGTATTAATAATGATCAGTTCATGAATTTTTGTATTTAATGATATTTCACAGGCATATACACCTGATAATGTACAAAAATATGGCAGCAATGTATTATAAAATTTTATAAAATTTCCCTTTTCGTTTTTCTTTTTAAATTCAATATCTTCTTCTATTTCATTATTATTATTATTTTTTTTTTAAATTTATTTCCTAAAGAATTTTACATGTTCTTGGTTTATGTGGTTTCTTTTCTACAGCTCTAACAGCCTCTTCAAATACTGTATCTAAATTAATTTTCTTCTTAGCTGAACATTCAACAAATGAATAAGCTTTAATATCTTTTTTTAATTTTCTACCTTCAGCTGTTGTTACAAATTTTTCTGAACCAGGAACACGTAAATCTAATTTTGTACCAATTAATATTACTGGTACATTATGAGAGAAATGACGTATTTCTGGTGACCATTTACTTCGAATATTATCAAATGATGTTTTACTACTAATTGAATAACATAAAAGAAAACAATCAGTCTGAAAAGATAAAAAAAAAAAAATAAATAAAAAAGATACCGTTAAAATTTTTGAAATGATCCGACAAATTACTAGAAGCATGTGTAGATGAGAGTGTAGTTCATAAATTAAAATTTTTGTAATTTCATTTAATAATAAGGCACTTGACATTTTCTAATTACACAAAATATAAGAGGTCACTAAAGTTTAATTACACACATATGAGGGCATATTACGAACCCCATATGTCATGTGATCATCATCATCATTTCTATACATACTTTTTTTTTTTTTTTTTTTAAAAACTTACATTTGGATAACTTAATGGCCTTAATCTTTCGTAATCTTCTTGTCCTGCTGTATCCCATAATGTTAAATTATAATCTTTACCATCAACATGAATATTACATGCATGATTATCAAATACAGTTGGTATATATTCATCTGGAAATTCATTTTGTGTATACGTAATTAATAAACATGTTTTACCAACCATACCATCACCAATTGTTGTTATTTTTAATGGTCTCATATTTGATGCCATATTTTTTATTTTTTTTTTGGTATGAGTTTATTTTTAGGTACGTGTTAATAAATCTACAAAATATCAAAAAAAAAAAAAAAATAATAAATAAATAAATAAAAATAAAAAAATTAATTAGAAAATTACATGTAACAAATTCAATAGATTCTAATTTAAATGATTAAATTTTCAAAATATAAAAAACATTTCTCTTTAATACATTCAAAGGGACAACATGCATTGTTGTGATAAATAAAATGATCTTCACCTTATTAAGCTGATAAATAGATCTTATAATTTAATTGAACCTTTTCTCTATGGGTCATTGCATTCAAAATTACAAGTATTTTGAATATCCCAATTGGAAAAAGATGAGATCTTTCTTAGAAGGGAAAAATACATTTTGAAAATTTTTGAGTTGAAATTTTTAGCCTTTAAATGTGAAAAAAATGTAAGCCTTTATACTTTCATAGAAAAAAATTTTGTATAAATGGTAAAAGACGTTACTTTTCCAGACTGAGTAAATTTAAATACAATATATTTGTACTTTGTATGCTTATGCACTCTATGGATCACACATGTAAGACTATAAAAAAAAAACGATAATAACAGAAGTAACAAATTAAAAAATGTTCACAAGCAATGACCCGATTAATTACTTATGTGTAGAAGTCTATCTAAGTAAATCGTTATGTATAAGAGGGTAGATATAATTAAATGATATTCAGATGATGTTGATAAATTACAAAAACAAAAATTTTTAAAAAAAATTATTACATTTGTTTTTTTATTTTAACTATAAAGATTTATACATATACAGCGAAGTGTGTTGAAATATCAGTATGTAGACATAACAGTTGAATAATTTAAATTTTTATACTTAAACATAAAAACTTTGCTATACATTCGTCGTGATATCGTGAGATATTCTTTAAATTTTTGCAGGGTCTTATCTCTGTTACTTGTTACATTGAATTTATTTTGTGTGATAATGAAAGTAAAAAAAATTTTCTTTTAATTTAAAAAAAAAACAGGAAAAATGAAACTGAGTACAAATTTTCCCATTTTCTTTACATAAATTCATAGTTAATTGTCAAAATAGACAAATTCCTCTAAACTCTTTCAGCAAAGAGGTGTCAACTTTCCCATTTTTTTTTCCACGCATATTTATAGTTTATCTGAAGGGAAATATTTTTCTAAGCTCTGTTGGCCTTTGAATTTTTCTCATTTTGAATTAAAAAATTCGAAAAAAAATAACGATTTTCTTCCATACAGAGAAAGTATCATTTATTTTAGAAATCCAGAAAAATTTTCTATTTTACTTTCATTCAACGTTTACATTTTATTATTATCATCATTTTTTGTTTTTAGATCAAAACAAAAAAAAATAATAATTATTATTATTATTTCATGCTCACGTAAACTCATATGCCGTAGATACAAATTATGGTAAAAAAAAAAAAAAAAAAAAAAAAAAAGACCTGTACCTCTATAGATACTTTTTTTGATTGTTTAGTTTTATATCGTTATCTAATTGACACAACGATAATATTTTATATTTGCATAGATCATCACGATTTCATACATTATATATGCACCATATACAAATCTCAATATTACATACATATCATTTTTGCTATTGTGTTGTTAATTAATAACAAAATAAAAAAATTAAAAAACAAAAACTAACAGATAACAGATTTTTTATTCATATTGTTTATTTCAGTAATATATGATAGAAATTTGCATAAATATAAGTATGTAAATGCACTTGCGCATTATGCATGCATTTGTATGAAAGTGTGCGTTGTAAAAGTATTTTGTTGTCAACTTGCATAGATAAATTAAAAACCGTAAGAAAATATAAAATATAATAAATATCATCATGTACACAATTTATATAATGCATTCACAATTCATCATCTTCGTATAATATAATTTGTATTGTGTGTCATGTGTGTGTATGTGTGTGCTTTGGAAAAAATATGGGAAAATTTATTAAAGAAAAATTTGTATGCAGGTGTAATTTTATGTATTGAACAAATTGTATACATAGATAAAAAAGGCTCCAGTTAGCCGGATTTTTTGAAATGAAGGATTGAAAGGTTTGTTTTTGGGTTTTTGAATACATTAAATGTTTCGAGTGGTCATCTTTAAGGTCGACGATAGCTGAAACCTGGACCTCTCGACTGATCAGGTCCGGAAATATTTGTGTTTAAAGTTCAAAAATGTCGGTTTTCATGCAAATATGTAATACGACGATTTTGGGATCATCCTGTACAATTTTTGTATAAGAAAGTTTATACCAATTACATAAAAAATGATGTCCCCCGTCAATGCCTTTAAACCCTGAGAATTTCATGAAAATCAGAAAATTCGATCTTAAGCCATGTTTTGCGTCATTTTGAAGTCACTTTCTCAAACTAAGGCTACATATGTTTTAGATAAAGTTTTTGTGGTTTCAAATTAAATGATCATGCATAACAATTAAAAACTAGTAGTAATTAAGTAAGTTTATTTGTTATATTGTTGTCTTAATTTTAAGGTAATTTTTATTTGTTTGTATTTTTTTTGTGCAGTTTTGTATGAATGTAAGAAAACTGTAACCTTTTGACCCGCATTACTATATGGTATAATTTATAATTCGTAATTTCTTCACAATTCATAACTTTTTCTTTTTCATAAAAAGTGGATTAATTAAAACATTGAATTTTCAAATGTACATATTTCAATTAAACATGCGAAATACGTTAGTTATGAAAAAGTTGTTATGTTTGTATTTTTTTTTTTTTTGTTTAAATAAAAATGGATTTATTTAAATTCATATTTATTTGTTGTCTTTAGATGTGTCTGTTTATTTTGATTTTATTCCAAATTTTCATTTTATTTTGAAACATCAGTACATATACAATGATGTTTGTGCAGTACAAACAGTAAAATACATTCTCTCATACTACATGTAATTGAAGTTTATTGACATGAATTCTACACATTATTTATAGACTACACACAAAATTATATTTTTACTGTAAATTAATTTTCTATGCAATATTTTGGCCATTCTCATTCAAAAAAAAATTTTTTTTTTCTTCTAAAATTTTTATTTTCGTGTATAATTAAATGCTTTAATTTAACTAAGTCTAAAATGTAAGATGAGAAGTCCAATCTGACTGTGTTACGGCTACCTCTAACACTCTTAACAAATAGGGGGTGGAAAAATATATCATTAGAGGAAATCTAACTTGATTTTGATCAAACCAGAATTAGGATTTTAATCAGAAAGTCATTAAATGATCGTCATTGTGATGATGGTTTTAACAGGACGCTGATGGGATGGAGAAACACGCGGTTAAAATCAAATTAATCTTCAATATCTGTAGATATTTCACCGTGGGGGCTGTAAAGTAGTGATGTAAGATATAATTTTTCCAAATCAAACATACATTGGACAGTTTTTCTCACAAAGAATCTCGAAGGTTTATTCCCGGTATAGTGTTCAAATTTCAAAAATTCAATTTAAAATCAAATTTCAATACAGAAAGAAAGAATCTATTAATGATTCATCAAAAATTAAAAAAATTGTATAAAAAATTTTGTCTGTGTGTAGATACCTCATATCTACCATAGATTTGTTTACTGTTGACTTCACATACATGCACAATCGGTTTATACATACGTAGTTAATGTGCATGAATATGAAGATAAATAAAATCACCTTTTTAGATATCAGTATCTTATCACTACGACTGTTTTTTTTTTTTAAATTATTTTTGAACACATTGTTTTGTACTCTGTGCAGGGTATTTTGTTATAATATTGCTGAGTATGAAGAAACCCATAAATTATTGAACACCCCAACCCGCTCACATGTATTTAATATATGAGTTAAGTTTTTTGATTAGATTTTGATAAAGAATTGTGCCACCTTAAAAAAAAAATTTTATTTTTATTTTTCTTGAATGTAGCGAAAATGCACACTTACATATACATGTGTACTTGAGTTTTTTTTTTTTTTTTCAGACAGAGTACATACATATTGTTACATATTCGATTTAATACATAAAAAGATATATTATATCATAAAGTTAAGAAAAAAATTTTCAAGTGTTTGAACGAATCATCTAGAGAACTTTGAATAAAACCCGGTAGTTTTTATTTTGTTTTTCAAATAATATTTTTCAAATTTAAAATTCTGTTTCATTGCTATTTTAAAGATGTTTTGTTTTAAAAATGTATCCAAATGTAGGCTCTTCTTAGTGGGTGTTTTTGGCACACATAATTCTAAAGAAAAAAAATGAACTCAGCTTATTTTTCTTTTATGCAGTACTTACAATCAAATGTATACCACGTATTATGCATTGTTTGCGAACTTATACTCTGTACATTAATTATATGCAATTGAAACCTTATGGAAAGTAGTATTATTTCACAATATGTACATAATTGTCTCTATCTTCAAAAACGTAACACTGCCTATTTGATGCGATATTGAGCTTAAGGTCATATTACGCTGAGTATCGCATCAAGTAGGCAGTGATCCGTTTTTGAAGATAGCCTGCATATATTGATGTTAAAAAAATTTATCTGCTCTTGCATGAAAACTTCAGAGATTATGATAATACTGCTTGTGAAATATTTTAATTAGAAATTATGAGAAAATAAAAAAGACATTACTACTTTAATAAGGTTTTATAACTACATATAATTAAAGGACAGAGTATAATTCATATTTGATTACATTTAAAACTAATTGATGAATATTAGCACAAATAACCCACAACATAATTATATCGTTACGTACATATATCTTTGAGTTATTATTTGACTCAAAAACAAAAAAAAAAAAATTCAATAAATGTTCTCACATATGAGTGTACGTCTAAATCATCTAAATAAAATGTAACAAAATAAAAAAGAATTGTTGCTCTTTTAATAAAGGAAAAAATAAAAAAATACAAGTGTACATGTGGAAAACAATAAAAATTATAAAATATAAAGTAAGATTACTCAGATTACTCAGAGGTTTGCAAAAGTTTAAAATGGTTTAAAAGACTATTTAAAAAAAATTTTTCAACGTACACGCATATGAGTAGTAGATTGGAGATTTAGAGAAAAAAAAACACAAAAACCATATAAGAATTTAATATTTGATTTGTATTGTTACATTTTCGTACCCCTCTTGCTTATGCCCCACAATTTGTTTCTGTTGTGTTATTATCATCAACTGTTTATATCTATGTGTCTATTGTAACGTATTTTTTAATTGTATTAATTGTAAATTGCGAATCTTTGTGAATCATTCATTTATTTAGTCATTACGAATAAATGAAGAGAGAAAAAAAAAATGTATATATATATATTTTTTTTGTAACATACGGAGTTTACCTTTACCTGTCAACATTTATTGTAATTTATTTATATTTAGGCTCAATTTATTACTAACTGAAACCCAAAATTAACGATAATATGCCGAAATAAAGAAATAATAAAACACAAGATCGAGTTGATTGATTTAATTGAAAGTAATTTTGTTTTGTGGTTGACGATATCATAAACCTCATAATGTTTTTTTGGGGGTAAAATTATAAGTAGACAAATGAGTGATGAAGAAGTTTTATACAAAATTTGTGACTTGTTTTATCTCTCTAAGAAAATTTTGATAATTTAAAGATAATTACATTTTATTCTACTTCTAAGGTCCAGTGATATCGTCAACGATTCGTTTAATTTGTAATGCACATGTTCAATTCTGTAGACAGTTACTGTCCAACATTCGACTTTCTGCATTTGCGTTACAAACAATTTTGAATACTGTCGTATAAAATATTAAATCCACTACTAGGATTAGAAAACTACAACGGATAAATAAAAATTTCAATATGGTCTTCTGTGTTTGTTGTAAATTAATTTTATTTATCCCCAAATTGCTTGGAATGGTGTAATTGAACGATGGTCTTAAATTGTTTTTTCCATTTTTTAAACCTAAATGTAGTTGCATATTTACAGAGTATACAAAATTCTAGATATGTGTACAGTAGATAGCAGATGTACATACTTTTCCGGGCATTTTTAATTTGATAAAATTTTCTGAATGAAAATGCATCAGATAAACAAAACTGAACATAGAGTGGTTCCTTGATATGTCATAAAAATGATGATTTTGTCAAATTATTTTGAAACCTATGACTTTTGTTAAAGATTTTAGAAAACAAAAGTCGCTTTTATTAAGTAAAATTTTCTAGTTACCAGCTTAGCAGGACGTATGAGCAAAATGATCTAGCAAAATCCCTATAAATAGATCATAGCAAAATCTAGATACATTCAGAAAGCAACAATAACAACAAACAAAAAACAGTTGGACATTTCCAACCGTCATTCATAGGTATTCATCAATTGTACTTACGATTTGTGTTGATATTTTAAAAATTTATTTATTTTATTTTTATTCTTTTAGTCAAAGATCAAAGAATTATTCCTTTTGTTGATTCAAGTGTTTACAAATTTTTTTATTTACATATAAAAGTTGCGATGCTGATCGTTATATGTCCCTGACTGGCTTGTATTCAATAATCAGGTTTTTCTATCAGATCTCAAAATCCTTTATGTTTTTTTTTTGGTTATCTGAGTTTATATTCAATATGAATAAAAAAAAATTCAGTTAGTAAGCGAGTAGTTCCAATGAATGATAACTGTTCTATATGTGGATCCTTTATTTCTTATGTTTTTATGTTTCACAATAATTCACATGTGTGCCAGACTTTTGTAGCGGTACAAGGCGCACATATACAACAGATCAACTTTTTAGTTTTTTTTTTTTGTCTATTTTATCTATTTTGTTTTTTTAAATACAACAAAATTTCCTTTAATTTGTTTTTTATTTTTTAGTTTTTAAATTTGTTTTATTATAATATGAAACATTTGAAAGAGACGTAAACACTTTGTTAGTACACTGTCAGACAAACTCTAATCCGTTAAAACATAGCAATTCAAAAAAAAAAAAAAAAAAAAGGAAAAAATGAAAAAAAAATTCATCAGTTATCATCACATGAATACAAAAAAGATAAACCACTTCCTCTAAAGAATCAAAAAAAAAAAAAAAAAAAACAGAATAAATAAAAAAACTATGAAACAGAAACAAGAAAAACTAAATAACACATAAAAATAATTTTTTCTTTCTTTTTTCTTTTTTTTTTTTTTTTTTTTGTGGAAATATTAAAGTTATAATAACAGCATAATTTTATGGATTGACACTTTCTTACAAATATAACAAGTTACAGTACATTTGGTATGAAGATGACTCGACTATGAACGTCTTAATGGTCTTGGTATTGACGATGATGATGATGATAATGAGGTCTTTTTATATGCAGAGTATTTCTTTGAATTTTTTTTTTTTTTTTAAATTAAGAATTTTTGCGTACGATGGTTTACAGCACACACACTGTGTAAAAAAAGATTGTTTAGTATCTTTCGTGTGTAATTTTTTCACATATATGGAATTCGTTTTTTTTTTTTTGTTTTTTAAAATCAAAAAATATTTCACATTTGACTTTCACTTCGTGAACTCAAAAAAGTTGGAAAAAAACGTTACATCTGAACATTTTTATTTTAAAAGGAGAAAGATTGTAATACGGTTGCTGCTGTTATTATTTTATTTATTTTTTTTATTTTGTTATTTTGAATGAATTTTAAAAATTTTTTACAATTCACAAATTGATGTAGTAAAAGACAGTCACTTTTGTGTGTCTCTCTCAGTAAAAAAAAATTGTTTAAATAAATTCAATAAATTCCATAAATAATTTTTAAATTTTTCTCTAAATAACTCAAGTAGATACTGTACACCAGTTCACTACTACACATTTACACACTCTCGATTTTATGTGATAAATTTATTAAAAAATTTTACACGTAACAATCATTTAAATTTTAGAGATTTAAAACGTACCCTCTTATAATGTATTCAAAAAAAAAAAAAAATTATATTTGGAAAACAATTTTTTTTTTTTTTTTTTTTTTGAAACACTAATTTTATTTTTTTAATTAATTTTTTGGAGCCACTGAAACTTTTTAATTATTTTATAAAATGTTAAAAATTTTAAAAAATTTAAAAACTCACTGTATGAATTATAATGATATTTTATCCGCACATGACGAAATCTTTAATAATAATTTTCCTAATGAACTACACAAAATACCACACAGTACAAATAAGTATTAAAGTATTGCTGTATTAAATGCTCTCAAATTTAAAAGTCTCAAGTTTGGAGTTAATTAATTCTGTGTGTTTGTTTTTTTTTTTTTTATATTTTGAATAAGTTGAACAACACTCCACCTTCAATTTTAAAACGAGTTATTATATTTATATTAAGATATCACACCACAAAAATCACAATACATCTTTAAAAATTGAATGTATATTGTACATGACGATCGTTGGTTGACGACGATCAAAAATCTGATCACGAGAAACCAATTGAGTAATTTTTATACTTAAACCTTAAACTATGTATCCTACACTACTTACACAGCACAATAGTAAATTGAACTTGTTTTTTGAGTCAAAGTTATGAGTGAGATTTTTTTTTTTCTATTTTATCAAAATAACAAATATATACTATATATAAAAAATTTAAAGCTATAGTCATCAAATACCAATCATATGGAAAATTAATGAAGTTACAATCAATGGGTCACATAAATACATACATGGATATAAGTATAATGCACACATATAGAAGTATATGGTATATATTAGTGCACCTTATCGTAGTGTGCAATTGCAATATATGTATATATTTTACCATATGTGAGGAATGTAAGCAATGACTGGTAATCAACGAACTCAATTTAAAAATGTGTTTACTATTGTAATAGTATTTAGGTGGAATTTCATATAGATAAAACGATAAAACCCAATTGTGTATACTAACTGAATGAAGTGATAAGAAAATTCAAAAATATACGTTAAAATTTGAGTAAATAAAAAAATTGTACTATTTTGTTAGATGTCGAATTACGAATACACAAAATTTTCCAAATTGCATAATTGAATATATAATGCCCATGATTATGGAAAGTAGTCTAATATAATAAATTTAAAAAAATTTAGTGCCTGCGAAGATATTGTTTCTCTTTATACGATTTAGCAGGGAATTCAAACATAAAGCTGTAAATTAAAATACTGACTTAGATCGCTATCATAATTAAGTATGAGCATAAAAATAACAATAAAATATATGATATTGTAAAACTTGTACACCAATTCGAAGAATTTTATTAAATTTGATGATTCAATATTCATTCATGTTTTTGCATTATGTCTACGATGAAACACACTCATTCATTTTTCATTCAGAAAAATGTTTTGAACAGTGTGCAGACACAGAAGATAATTATTTAAAAATTCTTTTTTAATTGAATATCTGAATATGAATATCTTCTGAATTTGTGTTAAGTTTAAAAATACTTGATAGTTACATAATTTGATGCGAGGTTTAGTCTGCAATCACCAATATACTTAACAGTTTTTCTAATTTTCCTATGTAGGAATTTTAATATCCAAATCAAATATTAAAAAATTATTGTAGACAATTCACTTTCAATGCTCGAAAATGTAAATTTTTGATCATTTTTAATTTTCTGGTCGTTCATAAAGGAGATCTCTTGGTAGCGTATGACTACAATTACTTGAGCCTAAGATTGAGATTGTAAAAAAGAAAAAAGAAAAATGCATTCAAAATGCAACCCTAGCTTATCTGATGTGATAGGCACTAAAGATCATAATGCTCTGGTCATTTTGATAATAATATACATATAAGAAAGTCATTATTATAAATTCCGAAAATAGATGAATTATTTTATAATTTGAAATTGAATTCATAAAAGTGGTTTTTCAGAAGCCATTTTTACGCATTAGAAGCATTGTAAATTCGTTTTCTAAGTCAAATTCATACAGTGTAAGTTTCAAGCCCAATCTCATCAGGATCTTAAAAGTAATTTCGGCCTAAGTCTTTATTGAGCCTTTAAAATAATTCAAAATTTCTAAGAAATTTTTAAAAAAATACAAAAATGATTTAATATGTCATCAATTTTACTATAAACAATTTTTCCATACATTATTTTTGATTTTACATACATACATCCTTCAACCCAGAGTCATATTATTAAAACGTATACGCCAATATCGTTCATTTTTATTATTATTTCTTCTTATAAAAAATATAATATAAAATTTAAGAGAAATCAATAATAAGAAATGTTTATATATCATTTGTTTTATTATTATAAGGAAAATTCAAAGTTATCAAATGTTTATAGCAAAATGACGTGAATACGTATTAAGTGTTAAATTGTGCCTATAGGCTAAAATGTAATTTGTAAAATAAGCAAAAAACGAAAATGAGATATAAATTACAAAAAAATAAAAAAAAAAAGACATCGATAAATGGTAAAAGTTGGTTAAAAACAAATTTTATTTTATTTTTATTTTTTAATTTTTTTTTATTTTGTTATAAACACAATGGAGACGTGATGAATGACGTCGAATAGATGACTTTTTATGGTGAGAAATATGCCAATCGTAACTATCGAAGAATTTCAATCAGAATATCAGAAAAAAATAATAATACAAAAATTATTCAATCGAATGTAATCAAATATTGTTTTTGCTTTATTTTATTGCTGACGCGTCTATATATCTTTTCTGGTCATATAGATATGAGCAATTTTTTTTTTGTTTCTTTTTTAATATATCGTTTAGTTCAAGTACGGGTAAGGTACACGCAAATAGCATGTACGACGGGGGAACAGGCGGATACCATCTATGCATTTATTAATTATTTTATGGTATTAGCAATTAATATACAAAAATATTTAAAGACATTGAAATTCTAAATAAGTATCATAGTAAGACACAATGTAAAAATTAAAAGAGAATCATGATATGTTTGTACATAGTTTACAATATTGTACTTGACAAGTTGGTTATTTCTAATTTGCATAGTATAAATATACGGTTACGATTGTACAATTTGAAGGTTTGAAGAAATGAACGTCGAGATGTGTTCTAGTAAATTTTGAAATTATTTAAAGTTTTCTTTTAGAAAACTTGTCATGCTCTTTACCTTATCGTCTTTACGTGTAGGACAGCATTTCTTGCTTTGTAGTGAGTGTCCAAATTCTTCTTCTTCTTTGTTGGCACTACAGCCCACAGTGGGCCTTTGAATCCTCCAGTAACTGCCTCCACTCATCCCTGTTCTGCGCTTTCGACCTTCATTTGCTTACGTTTCCAGATTGCCCAGATTTAGTGATCCTGTATTCCTTGTTATTATGTTGATTGAGATCTAGTGTGAGACCAATGTGAGTTTCTTCGCAAAATAGTCATCATTACGACTTTCAGCATATCCGTAACATATATGAGCCTACCCTTTCCTTTGTTTTATGACTTTCCTTTATTTTACCGATGATTTGTGATTTTCATTGACTCTCAGGTTTCAGACATACTGAGTTGAATTCTTCGTTTTTCTTGTAATTCTGCAGGATCATGTTAGCTTATTCGTAATTTAAACTAACCCAAGAGATTTTCATCGTCCGTTTTTTCTATTTTCTGCAACTGATCATAACTCGGACATTGTAGTTTACTTGTATAGACTGTGTGAATTTAAAATTTCTATTAATTAGAGTAATTTATTCTGACATGTGTTTGATATGTTATTATTTTATTTATTTTATTTTTTTCTAAAAACAAAACTAATTTCGTACTAAAATATGTTTCATAAATGAACACTATTTTCATGTCCATTATGAATATTATGTGTGTAGATATGAAGAAGTTAATTAGAATTTCCGCTATCAAAATATTTTCTTTAATTAAGAGAGTTATACCCTTATTTACTCTTTACATGCATGCATCATAAAACGGCTTTAAAATAATGTACATACATACATATGTACATGTAAACATTTTAATAATTAATTATATAAAGAAAAAGAAAGTGTTATTGTTAGTTAGCAACAATTGCTTTGATAAACAAATTTATAAAACAAATTCTTCGTAGCTTTTTTTAAATTTGAAATTTTTATCTGATGTTGTCGTTTTATGTTACAAAAAAGATGATTTAGGAAAGGTCATTGACTTCAAATATTGGTAATTGAGAGATTAGACTGCAACAATTTTATTATCCTTTCATCACATTTGATATTATTGATTTATTGTGTGAGTGAGTCATGCAAAATTTCATCTGTTTAGCCATAGTGATTGATCATCTGGCTAAATCAAATTAATTGAAAATGTTTTCAATAGAGAATTGAGATATTAAAAATATTTTTCTTTATTGGGAAATTACGTAATTTTGTTTATCATATAAGTGAAAATATATTTCAACTCGAAGTTTAAGTAAGGATCAGTCAATTTTCAGAAAATGATGACAAAATTATAAAAACATCATCTAGGACATACTGGACATACCTACATACTTCAGACTTCTATAATTCTTATGATTTTCAGTGTCAGTTATATTTTCAGTTTCAAATCTCATTCAAATTTTGTGTCTGAATAACTGATGTGAAAAAATATGGTGGAATTTTTATTTTCCGATACTCACACCATAAAGTTTTTTAGATACTTTAACATGAACTTTTGTACTGCCAAAGTATTCGAATGTACCAAATTGCTTTTGTTTTTGATTTTTCAATGTATACATATTTGTACGTATGTTCGGTTTTTCAAATTCATACAGTAATGACAGAAATTTCATTTTTAACGTTCAATTTTTGTGGTACACTCGTACACTTTAATATCTGATGATCTCTGTCTTTATGCTGTAACCAAGTAAATATTTTATGCACTCTTTTCTACATTTCTATTGAATTTCATATACACACACACATATATAGATATTTTGAATTTGAATTTGAACGTACCATGGTTATTTTGTAGATGCAAAAATTCTGGAACGTAGTGTACACGGACGGCGAATGTGTAGGCCTGTGTGTATGTACATTGTACATTTATGAATTTTTCTTTTTTACTTCTGCGGTGAAAAATATTCTTGAATGATTGTTGTCTATTTTCTGCAGCAGTGTTCCATCATTAGATTTTGTTATTAAATTAGAAAAATTCATCACAAACGTTTGTGTCGTTTTGTTAGTAGTGGTTGTCGTCGACGTCGGTTGATTACTATATTTACTGGTTAGGCAAATGATAACTTTTTTGTTGTATTCGGTATTGTTATTTTGTTCAGTTTACAAGAATTTCTAATGAAAATGAGAAAATTTCTTTGCTAACTATTTATTCTAACATAATGTGAAAATAAACAAAATATATTAATCAGTCAATTATTAGAATTAGAATTATTCGAAATTTGAACAAATGTGAAAATAATTCTGTGTGTGATAAATACAAAGACAAAATTTGTCATTTTATTGTGAAAAACTCTTATTACTGCCCTTTTAATAAATTCTTCCATCTGAATGTCTAGTGATTTCGTATTCAGTGACAGTGCTTGAGTGCTATTATTGCTGCTGTTTTTCCTTTTATCCTTGTTTCTTATAAAAGGAATTTGTGTAATTTTTTCAATCGATTTTTCTCTTTAAATTTCAGATTTTTATAATATCTGAGTGTTTTCTTTTTCTTCATGTACTAAGAAAGTAATTTGTGAAATTTTTAATTTTTAACTTTTAAGATGGTTCTGACTGAGTAGAAGAACTTCTCCACCATGCATAAAAATGTTTTCAAAGAAAATGAAGAAATAATCGATAAAACGTTTTTTGTTGTTTTTTTTTTTTACGAAGGATGAAGATACGTTGACGTAAACGTACATGTCATATACGTATACACAATCAACCCCATTTGTATGTGTAAATGTTTTGTAAAATTGTAATCAAATTTTATTCAGGATATTTCAGGCAGGATATAAAAATTGTGAGTCGTGA
Source organism: Anthrax anthrax (assembly GCA_963971155.1). NCBI lineage: Eukaryota > Metazoa > Arthropoda > Insecta > Diptera > Bombyliidae > Anthrax > Anthrax anthrax. The sequence continues at coordinate 30,840,382 of OZ020119.1, forward strand.
AATAGTCGTGTTACAGTGAAGCGAATTAAGGATTTTTATATTTTCAATAGTTTTACATCAATTTTTTATGTGAACTTTGAATCAAAGGACAAACAAATAAGAAAATCCAAATGTATACGAAAATACTCATTATCCTTTCCTGTCACTCTAGTCTTCCTACTTCATTTGGATAAATTATTTAATTTTTGATGATTTTCTTACAGGACTAATAAAAAAAAAAATAATAAAAAACGAAATTCGAACACAAAATTTCGCTTGTTTTGTGTTGTGTTCAACCTTTGGTGTCGGTTAGTAATAAATTCATGAATTTTAAATTTAAATTCTTTACGTCGTTAATGATTATATTCAATTGATTAGCCAGCATGTAAAGTGAACTGTGTGAAATCAAGTATAAATACCTGCCCAAAAACAACAAAACAAATGATCTTGAACTCGATCAGCTGTTCCTCTTCATGTAAGTTCTTTCCTCATCGTATAAAATGTGTCAGTTAAAAATTTAAATAATCCAATATGAAGACAATAAAAATTTAGTGAAAAAAAAAATAAACGAAAACAATTTGTAATCTTGTTGTAAAAAGAATTTGTGATTGAATTTTATTAAAAAGAAAAATTGTGTTCAATTAAAAATTTTTTTAGTATAATAATTGTGTACAAAATGAAGACAAAATTGATAGCATTAACGTACAGAGGATCTGCATCTGTTGATCCAAGATTTTCAGCTGCAATGCTACCATGGACTATTAATGATATCCGATCACTTGAGACATCAAATCGGGTAAGAATAAAAATATAAATATAAAGAAATTAAAACAAAATTCTTTTTTTTTTGTTTAAAAATGAAATACCCAGCCCATTTTTTCCAATTTTGTTCTAATTTGTAAACCTATTAATCCAAATCAGAGATCGTTTTTCCCAAAATAAAGTGTAAAACTACACGGATGCGTTTTGTAACCTCAAGTTGAAATATTTTTCAATTATCTGACTTTAAAATTACGTTATATTCCAACTGATGAAATCTTGTCAACACATCTAATCCTCTGGTGAAGTTTTTTCCAATTCTAAATATCATCAATAGGACTAATTTTTAAAATTGAAAAAACAAAAAAAAAAAAATGCTAGGTATATTTCATCAAAATAAAAATTTTGATAACTTTCATTGAAGAAAATTCAAGGCCCAAAAATGTTATTTTGGGCGTATTGTCAAGTTACTTCTAATTCTTCAACATTACAACCCTATATGAAATTTATTATTTTCTACAATTTTCCTCAATTATTCAGTTTTTCATCCCCATAATCCATACTTCAGAGATGTGTTTTGTTACCTGTACCACCCTATACGCAGTTACTTATCATCGTATGTATTTTATAGATTTTACACAAAGGAATCTTTAAACAATTTTCAGTGCTTTTCTCCATCTACACTTTATATTCTCGTTATCTGCAATTTTAACATAATTTAAATTCTTTAATTAATTTTTATACAAAATTCCCCCTCCAAAAAAAGGTAAATTAAATTTCAAAAGGTATTTTCATGTTCCTTTTGAGAAAATTTCGTTTTCCTTTTTGTCAATTTTCTTTTTGAAATGTTTCAATAAAGAATGAGAATAATTTCCGTCGAATATATTTTTTTTTTTCGTTTAAATAAAAATCAATTTTCCTACGGCAACAAATAAAATAAAAAAATCGAATTATTATCAAAAATTTTAATCTCTACCTTTTTGTTTTGTTACTTCAAATATTTTCTATATTTTCCTTTTTTTTTTTTTAATTTTATTCTGTGAAAAGTGTCAAAGTCAAGTTTTTATTGTTTTCAAAGTTTTTCATTGTTTTTCTTTTCTGTTCTTTGTTTTTATTTACTGTGTAAAGATATTTTACTTTGTGGTTTTTTTTTTTTCTTATGTACATATATACATATATTTGCCATTTGACTTTATTATGCATGCTACCATTTTTATGGATCTAATTACAAATTTAAATCAAGGTAAATTCTTAGAACTTTATAGTACAGAAAATTCAATATTGATTTTCCTTTCATAGCCTTACATACTGTACAACACAGACACTTGATTCGATGGTAATGCATATGAGCACTCTGTGGTTTCAAGTTTTTTCAACTTGTACATAATAGTATCCTTTTTTCTAATTTAATTTTTATTTTTATTTTTTGCAAATTCATCTAATAAACTTATTATTATCATTAAACTGTAACGTATACCTATATGTACCTACTTTAATAGCAGTCTATTCATTATAACACCTACACATAATACTAATGACTACGTATACGCACAATATAAAAATAACATTTTATCTTTTATAATTTATCATTACTATTAAACAGTGATGGTAACAGGGTGATTATTAATGACTACACCGAGCACATGTGTATGCCTGTTTTTCAATAAAATTAATAATTTTTTGTAAAATAAACAAATTAAAAGATTCATAACACATGAATCAATTGAGACATATGTATATTTGTTAGAAAGGATATCATGTAATTTTTATTTTTAATGGAAGGACGAATAAAATGACATCACATTCGTTTCGAAAATCAAGTCTGAGAGTAGAAAATTAACTTGTCATAAAAAATTTTTTCAAAAAAATGAACGAAAAAAATAAAGTATGATTTCTGTGAGTTTTTCGTCAATCGTCGTCTTAGATTTCATTTCTATTGTTCTTCACATTTCATTTCCTGATCTGGCCGGTCATTTGCGACTGAGTTAGCTAAACCAAATCACTCACCCTGTAGCTAAACCAAAATGAAAGTCATTTTCTATTCTATATTTTAACCGCAATGAAAATGTACATTTTCTTTTTGCATAAAGACACGCATATCCTTGTTTTCATACACTCACATCTTTTTTTTTCTGCTAATCTGTAGTTTTACAAGCCTCCCATCCAATGTATTTAGAAATAATAGCAGCAGAAGAAAATAACAAAATAAAAAAATAAAAAATAAAAATCCAAAAAGAAAATGAAAATGATGGTTTACAAAAAAGCTTTAGGGATTGCAGTTAGTTAGTATACTATATGCTTTTAATTTTGTGTATTATTCTTTTCTCTATGTAAATTCATATACGAGTGGGACAACGTGGTGTAATTTCATTTCTATATGGTATATCCTAATTTGAATGTTACGTATGCTGTTTGTATTGTAATTTACAAGCCGACTTTATATTATAAGCTTTTTACTTTCTTTCTGCACGATGATGACATGCTAAAAAAAAAAATTATGAAAACAAATAGAAAGGCAGAGCACAATCAAACCAACAAGAATGAAGAAAAAAAATAAACCCTTGATATGGTAATTCTTTTCCATTTTTTTTTTTTTAACGTAATAAAATTTCAGTACCTACATAATAAAATAATGAACTATAAACGGAATGTACATAGATTTAGATTTAGATGAATAGATAGGATGATGACGACGACGATGGATGGTTGGTTATAAATAGGTTAGAGGCCATTCAAAAACTGACTTTTTGTTCTACTTTTATGTTCATCATCATCATCAACAAAATACGTGCACTTCAGTGTTTTGTAACATCAATGAACTTGAAGTACATATTTTCAAAAAAGAAAAAAAGAAAGAAAATTTTATGTTTTTGTAAATACTTGCAAAATTGTTGAAAATATTTGTTACTTTCGTAAAATGCCGTTTTAATAATTTTGTGGTAATTTGCATATAAAACAAAATATTTCTAATTTTGTTTTTTTTTTATGTTTTAAAACATTTAAAAAAGTCTTTGCGCTTTTATTTCCAATGAATATTTCAAGTATTCTTCTACAGAGTGTGGAAAAAAAAATTCAATTTAAAATAATAAAAAGGGAAAAAATTGGACTAAATAAAAAGGAAATTTTTATTTTGTTATTTTGCTGCATCAAAAAAGAAAAACAATAAAACAAGAAATTGAAAATTGCAATTTTATACAGTGATTTAATTTTTTTCTTACATTTTTTATTTGTTTTGGATATGTTGTCCATGGAGGAATAATTTAAATTTAGTTGTATATATTTAAATATAGTTGTATAAATTAGACAAAAAATGCTATTGATATTTCCATTTTTGTCCACCTAACATTATTCAAGCCCCTAACCTAACGTCTTCTCTTTTTAATCTGAACCATCATTCTATCTGGACTGACTGCTGTCATAACTTGTAAACCTTGGCTAGATCTAGACGAAATCATCTCGCTTACAACGCTTGAGTCTTCAGATTCTTCTGATTGGAGATAAAGCAAAGAATTTAGTCTACTAATAAAGCACAATTAATTTAATAAAATACAATCTGTGAGAAATTCCTGATGTAGTATCACAATGGGCCTTTTTGGCCTAAGTATATGTTTGCTTGGAATAAGCGAGTGGCTACCTCTACCTACCTTCCTACCTAATAAAATACAAAAAAAAAAAAAAAAACAGAAAAGAAAACAATTTATAAATTGATTCAGTATATATCTCAGAAATGTTATGAAAATCTATAATGAATTTATTTTCCATTTTATTTTCCAACAACTATTATTGTTGAATAAACAATAACACATGTAATATATTGGCAAAACAGATAAACAATAAAAAAAAAAAATTGACCAAGTACACAGATTTTTTTTTTATACACAGCTTATTTTGATAGCACCCAAGAGAACTTGTGTGTACTTACATACAAATCTCCTCTGATCCATACCAACCATATGTGCAGGAATGTTGTTTATATTTACGTAAATCACAATTTAAACAGATGTTTAGTACAATTCGGAATTTGTTATCAAAAAATGTTATTAAAACAACAAAATAAAAATATTTTTGATATAAAATGAAATATGTTATAAACATTAGAATAATTTGTAAACAGAATTAGAGAATAGAAAACAACAATCTGTAAATTAAAAAGTTTCTTAAATTTTGGTGTTTATGTAATCCTCTAGTGGTTTCGATTTTGTTTAAAAAAAAAAAAAACAAAAGGCACTGGCAAAATTTTTCTTATCAGTAAATAAATCGATAAAAGTCAGAAAAACATTTAATGTAATAAATGCGTCTTATTCGTATATATGTACAGGATGGTCCAGTAGATATTCAAAAATCTTTTATGTACCGTCTCTAAAGCACATATATATTTTTCCTAGAACAGTTTACATTACAATGGGATAAGTTCCCAAGCTGGAAACTCCGTCAGGTGGCTTTCAAGGTATTAAGTTGGTGTTTGATTTATTAATGAGTACGCGATTCTTGAGTTAGAACAAAAACAAAAAACGTTTAGTAATTAAATCAAACGTATCACCAGTTAACATCTGAATTCTTATTGCTTCAATTAATATTGAATCCTGAAAGTTCCATGATTTCTCACCCAGAGTCATCATTCTTCAAAATTTTGAAAAGCGCGATTTTTTGTTACCCTGTATAAATTTATGGAAAAAATATGTTTATTTGTGTACAATAAATGGAATTACATTAAAATTATTACTTGTAGTAACTTGAAGAATGTAAACAACATCTCTCTCTTCGATTTATCCTTTCGCCCACCCATTACCCAATTGTCAACATTTTGTTGTTAGGACACATTTACATTATATATACTTGATGTTTTGTTTAATGTGTGTTTAATCCTGTGTGTGTTTTCCTGTTTACATACTAAAAAAAAAATAAATAAATAAATAAATAAATTATCCACTCAAGTAATTTTTCCGGTTCTGTTAATTTTTCTTACTTCAAATTGTTTGGTTTTTCGCTTTTGTATTTTTTTCCTCAGACGACAAATTACTTAATGGAAAAGCAAATTGACTTTATTATATTTTTTTCATCCTTTTCTTCATTTAACCAGGATATTATTTGTTTGCTATGATAGAGTTTTCTTGTATCTCTGTACTTAAATACATGTTCAATTCATTAATGTTTTTAATATGTATTTTAAAAGTAACAAAAAAAAAAAAATATTAGTCAACATTTTATTGTATTTTCATTTTCTTTATCTTTTTCTTTTTTTAGCTATCAGTTGGAATTGAAAATGGTCTATTAGAAGCATATAATGCTGATTTTGAATTACAATTTTCACATCAATTAAAATTTGTTGTTGGTATGTGCCGGATTATACAACGTAATGGACGTAATGGTTTTATACAAGTTAAAAATTCATTATCGATTAGTAACAGCATTACAGGTAATCAGGGTAATCATCATAATCATAACAATTACAGTCAAAATAATAATAATAATAATCGTGGAATTAAAGCAGATAATAATTTTATGGAATTTAATGGTCCAATAACTGGAATGGTTTATCTATTAAAAGATCCTCGAGATCCATTATTACATATTTATTTATATGAAAGTGATTCAATTGAAGAGGTAAGTAATACATATAAGATTTTAATAATTATTTTAATTTATTTTATCTCATTTTTTTTTTAAAGTCGCATTCAATTGCATATAATTTATACAATAAAATCACATCACAAAGCGTGATGTATGATATTTTTAACATACCTGTGAGACTTAGCTATAAAACAACAAATAACAATTAATATAACACAAACATCATATCAACAAAACAAATAATTTCACATAATTTTCCATACTGTTTCCTTTTTGTGTTTTTTTTGTTTTCTCATTCAAATAACTGTAATAAGGTTTTTTTGTTTCTATTTTTATTTTAATTTATCAAACAAATCACGCGATAATCAGAAATATTTTCACATTCATATTACACCACAATACAATAGAACATTGCAATAAAAAAAAGAAAAGAAAGAAAAGAAAAACAAAAGTAAAAAAAGAAAAAGAAAAGTCGTTAGTTTATTAAAAATATGAAAAAGAAAAACAGAAAATAAACTATACAGATAATCCTTTTACCAATCGGAAATTCTTCTTGTAGTTTTGTAGATCGATTAAATTGATCGACAATATTTTTTTCATCTCATCCTGTCCTTGATCCTTTCGTAATTTTGTTTTCCCACTATTCCTTTCTTCGTCTAGCCGGGATTACGTTCTATGAAAATTTAGCCACATGACCCATAAATCGCGTTACCCAGGTATATTCCATAAACCGCACCTTACGACAGTTACTTGTATTTTTGTATGCACATCATTGCACCTCTTACCACGTTAGTAGTATGCTAATGTGCATTTCATTTATTCTCATATTGAAAAGCCAGAAAATTTTTCTGAATAAAAAACAAAAAGAAAAAAAAATTCATGATAATGAAACACAATGAAAATCAACAATATAAGCAAAACCATTATTATTATTATTTGTATATTTAATAAATTGAATATATGAATGGTACACACGTATGATTTCTATAGTACCAGTAGGTGAATATCGATAATTTTGTAATTGTGCCAAGTAAATTAACACAACACAATATTCATGCATATAAGTATATTCACTACTATACCCTTTACATATGTATTGGTAAATTCTAGTGAATATTACAACAACAAAATCTTGATAAAATTTAAAAAAAAAAAACTCATTAATAAAATACAATAAAGACAGAAAATTCTGTTATATGAATAAAATTGTAATTGAATGCAAATTTTTGTAGGTAATGTGATAAAATGTGTGTGTATATGGCATGGGAAAATTATTAAAATATTGTGAATTTTTGTTTGTGTTCCATTGTTGTAAGAATTTGAATTTATATTTTCTTTCTTTCTCTGAAATGCATTGAAACATTACGTTGTGAATAACTTTTACAAATCCATTAATTTAAAAATGATAAAGGTCCTTGAGTTTCGTCCTTGGATTCGGTACTCTTTCCTAAGAAAAGAATAATTTTACTTGTTCCTCAATTTATTTTGTATTCAATATTTTTTATGTTGAATAATAGACTTTATACATTTAATTCACACACCCTGTGCAATACACAAATGCAATTAAATTTGAATTTATTCACAATAACGTAAAAAAATAACGAAATAAAATTGGCAAAAGTAATGTCCTTTTATTTAAGTATGCCAGTTCCACAAGTATATGAATCTGTTTTGCAAGTTGATGAAATCAATCTTGAATAATTGAAGGTAGCCCATATCTTAAGATTTTTAAGCTAACAAATACCGCTATACTGATGACAGTCTGTTTATAGATACTCGAAAACCATAGAAATTTTGTGTATACATATGTACCTATGATCAGTGATCGTTTCGTCTTATATGTATGTATACAATTTACGAATTAATTTCGAAAATATTATTATTGTGAATTTTAATTTGAAAAAGAAAAACTTTTCATTTTTTTAAAAATTTTCTGTTTTTAGTTAAAATTAAATCAGTCGTCTTGAGTACTGCTACGAGTTAAGTAGCTTTTCTTTGTGATTTATGGGCTAAAAAAATAAAAATAAAGAAAAATAAAGTTTAGCAGTTAAATTTTTTAAATAAAAAAAAAAAAAACTCTTTTGATTTATTGAAAGAAAATTTATTTTCATTACGATCATAAATATACGTAATGTGATTTTAGGTTGTGTGTGTGCGTGTGGGCGGTTATGTTTTTGAAAAAATTGATAACAAAGTTTATAAACCAGAAGTGAAGTTTTATTCAAAAAACAAAAAAAAAGTATGATCAAGTGATCAAATATAAAAGACCAATTTTGGAATATACCTATGATATGGTCACTTACTAATTAATTTCAATTGCTTTCTATCTTTTCTTTTTTTTTTTTTTGTACCTAATTACTAACAGTAATATTTTCCGTTATTCGAAGATATTTGTTTGATCTTAGATTACACTCTTGGTTGTAATACAATTTAAAAAAATTGTTTAAGTGTAAAGAAAAATAAAGTCAATTATCTTCAGTAAAATAAAAGTACACATATGTATGTATAGATACATACTTTTTGAAGTGAAAAAACGTAAGTCTGTACGTCCGTCTACGACATTGTATGACTTAATCAAAGGTATGTAGTTCTTACTTCCTTGCTAGTCATGAATTTGTGATGCAAGACATTCAAAATATGATCAAACAGAAGTTATCAGTTATCAGTTATCAAGAAAATATACTAGTGCAAAGTTATTTGAGATTTTGAAATTTAATATTTTACCCCCTTAGTCTGGCTGTGTGGTATATAGAAAAACATATACATATTGATTTTCTTCTAAAAAAGCAAAAACTAAGTTAATTTTTATTATCTACACTGTCTACTCACTTCAAACAATTAAAAATAATTAAAAGAAATCCAATAAGTATTTAAAACAAATAATTTATTGTGTACTTACAAAACAAGAGATATTTTCTATACAGTTAAATATGGTATACAAATAAATAAAAATTTTAAGTTTACATTGCATACACATGTGTACATCGTGTTCAGTATAAAAAATGTTTTAATCTAGCAAAAATTTTCAAAAATTATTTTTTTAGATTTTTTGAGAATTAATTCATAAATTTCGATAACAGAAATTTCAAATTAGTTGGCACTGTGTAAATTAGAAAAAAAAAAAAAAAAGAATTAACGAAACGAAATAAGACATTTCTTACATCACACTGTCGCGCTAACGAAAAGAAAAATTTAAAAATCCGATTAATTTTACTATCATCTAAAAATCTTAAAAAATCTCTAAAATAATAATAAGTTGATAATTTTATTTTTTAGATTGAAACATTTTTTTTGGCGCAGAATGTACGTATATGCAATCACTATATAAAATTGAAATACAAACATAAAAAATGATGTGCAAATGTAAAAAGTTTATTATACGGTGTATTTTTTTTTTTTTTTTTTTTTAGTTTGATACGAATGTATTGCATTAATTCGTGATTGAAATTTTTTATTTGATCTAATAGAGCAACTACAACAGTAAATAAAAATATCAGTATCAATATTTGAGAAAGCATTAGCACGTTAAAACGGAGTAAAACAAAAGTGTAAATTTAAAATAAAAATTTCTCTATTAATAATAATTTGCAAAGCAAAATAAATAATTTTGAATAAAAGGAAAATAAATAAATAAAAGAAATTAAAAAAAAAAAAAAAATAAAAATTAAAATTGATCAATTTAAGAGAAATTTTCAATTGAAATTTTACAATAATTGGCTGAGTCTAGTGAATTGAAAGAGTCAAATAGTCTAAGTGAAAATTTGAAATTTGTAATTATTAAAAAAAAAAAAAAAAAACTGTGTAAGTAGTTTATTTTTTAATTTCATTTTTGTGCGATTTATATAAATTTGCATATTAAAAATTGCGTTTCTGAAGTAAAAGAGAAAGGAGAAAAAAAGTGATTTCTGTGAACATTAGAAAATTTGATGTGATAAAAATAAAATCATAAGCAAAACATTCACATTACAAAGACGTGTTTTATTCCAACGATTAATTTTGTTTTTAGTTTAAAATAAATTTTTTTCTAATTATTTTGATGATAATTAAAATTTTAACGAATTCTATTTATAAAACGTATTCAAAGTTTATTAAATTTTCTTAGAAAAAACGAAAAAAATATTTTCATCAATTTTCATTACACAAAAGATACAAATTTGAATTTTTGAAAGAGAACGAAAAAAAACAAAGCAGAAATGTTTACGTTACCATTTCATCGTGATAATATTCTAGTGCAATCAATTAGTGATGCATCAACATTAAATAATAAAAGAACAGTACGTATATAAATACAATATATGATAGTTAAAGTGCCATATAATAATTTGCAATTTTCATTACCTCTTAATACACAATTTGTCCTTTAATCTTATGACATTGGAGTCTTGAAAATGTCCTTTAGCTTTTAAACGTTTCGATTTTTGAATTTTTCCTTTCATTTTTTCAAGTTTAGAAAGTAACTTAGACAATTTTCGACGTAAATTGAGTCGATGATATTTTTGGAAATGTAGCAAGGGTCATCATTAAAAATTTGTGAAATGTTTTTAAATCTTCTGTTTCAATTTTCCTACTAACCTTCGTAAATTTTGTAATTTTTAGATTTTTTATATAAACTCTTTGCAAATATCAAAAGACAATTTCTTTGATTTCGAAAATTTATGATTTGTCTCACTTTCAGAATTAACAATTTAATAAATCCATAAAATCAATTTAACTTTCCTGCAGAAAAATTTGGTGTCCGTGACCATCATAGACCTGAAAAATTCTGCAATAAAAATACTTTCGCTCCTATGATATAAAATTTTTTAAAGACGAAATTGTGTATTAAGAGGTTCATATTTTATATAAAACAAAATTATCTGTTGCTTGAAAAATGCATGCTTAATAATTTTTTTTTGTGTGTACAATGAAGAAATTTTAAATACATATACGTTATTTTTTGTGTGAATAATTTTAAAATTGAAAAATTAAAAAAAATTTGAAATTTATTTTTGAATTGAAAAAATTTAACTGGAAAAAAAATTTTTTTTTTTTAAAACGAAATTGAATGAAAAAAAAGGATTATCACTGAACTGTTAGAAGAGTAAGTTCATTTTTACATTTATTAATTATAATTTGGTGCTGGGAAATAATAAAAAAAAGGATAAAATATTATTTTGAAAAAATGTCTTTTTGGAAATACAAATACGATACAAATTCGTATCACCCAGGTATTTTTCATTTAACAAAATTAATACATTATGTATAGATGTATATTATGAATTTTACGAACGGTTATTCGTAAATTAACTTTGAATTTAAATTTTTATGGTCACATATCCTGCCGATACTCCATAACATGATAGACAAGTTATCTCAGAAAATATCATATGAGGCTCAAAATAAAAATGAATTAAATTTCAAGAACACAGATCAACACAAACAATATCATTGACAATGTTAGAACGCAAATGTTTTTGTATAGGATATACCGTGCTTTGAGAGGTTATCTGTATATAGGTAGAAATATTTACAAAAATCAATAACATTAAACATAGGACAAAAATTTAATTTTTTGTCTAACATTAAAGATTTCTTGTTCAACAAGTATTTTATGTTAATTTTTAATTACATAGCCCAAAGTTTACTTTTACACTTAAAACTTAATTAGATAAACAATATGAAAAAAAGATTTTTTGTTTTGTTTAAAATTCATAAAATTTTTTTAAAAAAATTAAATTGTATTTCGTGTGTACAGTCAATTTTCGAATGATTTGATTTCCATGTAATGCAGTACAAAATGTTCATTATTTATCATTAAGAAGATCCTTGCTTGTTCACTATATCTTTTTACTAAAAGTTTTGGCTTTCCTAGATCGTATCAGCCCGTTGTTTACCATATTATAATTTGTATGGTCACTGACCAATTTTTTTGACCGAGTTTTAAAAGTTAACAGCAACCTCACTTCATACTGGACTAGAATAAACATTGTAATTGTTGTTTTGATGCTGTAACAATATTCATTATTTACAATTATTTTGCCTAGATTACCGCTTTCTATATATTACCTCTGGTACTACAACGAATTGATCGTGTTAAAGGAAGATTGACTGTATTTCATTTGAATTTCAAATATTTTTTAATTCTTACAAAAAGTTATTAGACATTGCTAAACAAAATACTAGATAACTTTGCTTAATAGTAAATTTTATTGAAGAGGATTTTTTTTTTTATAAAGAAAACATTCAAGAAATATAATTACATAGATTATAGATTTTTTTATGTTGTTTATGAAGACAAGAAAGAAAAAAAAAATGTTTACCTTTTTTCAAAATGCATTAAAAGCTTTTAATTAAAACAAATTTTCATTCAAAAAAAAAATAGTTAAACAAAATATATTATGTATCCTCTAGAAACAAATAAAAATCGAATTCACGCATGTACGAATTAAATCATGTGTGGACTTGAGAAAATATTCCACGACGCATCTTTATATGCACACACATGCGTACGATATGCAAATTTATTATAATTCAAAATAAAATTAATGTGTGCACCTTGCATGTATATACGCATATAAGTAAATATATTCGTACACATTCATATGTGTATGTATCAAATGACTAATGACATTATATCTGTAAACAAATAAAATTATTATTTTGTTTATAAGTAAATTTTTTGTATTTATTTATGTTTACAAATTTACATACAGCTTTCTGTGTTTGTATTACATTGTAATATTTACAAATTTTTTTCTTTTAATTTCTATGAATTATTTTTATTTATTTTTTTAAATGTTATTTGTACGTGAACATTTGCTAATAATTCAATTCATTTTCATTAGTAAAATTTATAAATTGTAAAAACAAATTTAATAATTGAGACTAAATAATGTAAAAATATTGGTAAAATTTTTGTGAATAAGATGCTATAAAAATTTGATTTTAAAATTCAAAAAAAAAAAAAAAAAAATTAGAAAATTCAAATATAAATATGAATTGAAACAGGAACAGGAACAGGGTGGTGTCTTAGAATAAATTAATAATATTTTATATAGCTCAAGATAATTTCTAATAAAAATTCGTTTTATATCTTTTCCACATTTTAAAGTCTAATTTTTATGAAAGAATTTTGGTCACATGAAAAATTGTCTGTTTTTAGGAATTAAAGATAAAATTACATCTTTTCAACAAAATCGTGTTGATCAAAATTAAGTGGAAACAAACAACTCCGAAGTTGCTTGGAATTATTGAATTTTAGAAATACTATCTATGTATATTAGAAAATACTCCACATTTTAATTAATAATTTATTAAATATTAGAGAAAATACCCTGCACAAGTCTTTGTAACATCTAAATTTATTTAAAATTTTGTCTAAAGAAATACAATTGAAAATTTGAATAAAAAATAAAAAGAACTCGTTAGTCGCCATTTGTATAGTTTTAATTCTCTATCATATAATTAAGAAAAAATAAATAAATAAATAAATATGAAATCATACTTGTGTATGTATGTTTATGTATGTATGTGTTTTAGAAATTTTTATAGATTTTCATAATTTTTGCGTAATTTAATTTTACCACAGATTTTTATTTTTTATTGTGTTTTAAAAGACCATCTTATATTTAATCTTCATTTTATCTGATTCGTTTAAAATGGAATAAATAAAAATAATTTGTTTATTTTTAAAGGGGCGTTTAAGTCATGTCTTTTACAATTTATTTTACAATATTTTTCACTTTTATGTATATTTGCATTAACGTCTCCGTAGGAAAAGGAAAACTTTGATTGTTAGGGAATCTGTAATATTCGAATTTTTCTTTTATAAAATACGAATTATTTTAAAAACAGGATTTTCAGGAATTGTTGCACTTAACTACGTGTGTATATTGTATACTCTCATAAGGCCTTAACTGCACATAATATTAGACGACAGAGTTATTGCATTAAATTGTAATACATTAAATATTTTTCCTTCATATTTTGTATCTGTTATTTTACAATATATTCGAAAATGTTGTTTGTTTTCGTAAAATAAACATCATTAATATTCCACTAGATCACCTTGAAAAGTTTTCTTTTTTTATTTTATTTATTTTTTTGTTGAAACAAATGGAATAATTAAAACATTTTTATCTATTCCATATGAATTTTGAAATTTATCTAATCTCAATTTATCTTTTATATTTTTCGTAATTAAATGATAAATTTAAAATTGTCAGAATAATTATTCCTCAGTACCTAATATTGTGATCTCTGCATACAGAAAAAAAAAATTACATGTTTGATACATAGCTGCCTTATGGACTTGGAGACGACTTGTCTAATTCTTTCTCTTTGATACTATAATCAAAATAAAAATGTACTTACGTACTTTTGTTTACTGTACTGTTGCATATCTTGCTTTCTCATCAATTTTTCATGCTTTTTAAACGGAAAACGAACGATAATGTAAATACTCTCTTTGCATCTCGTTTATTTTTATTTTTTTTTTTTTTTAAATTTCAAATACATATAACATTTCTAACGTACTGCTGATGAAATTCATTTCTGCAGACATCCAATTCGTTACCAGATTACATTCATACTATGCTTACATATTTCCTTTCTATACAATCAAAATATCACGATCACGATTATGAATAAATAAATAAAATTCAAATAAATCAATAATAAATAATTTTTTTATTTGACGTCATCTTTTTCAATATATATACTCGTGTGATTATTATTTAATAAATTTTACAATATCATCTAAAGGACGAATAAACTTGAAATATAAAATGTAGACATGTGCATAAATAATAAACAATAAAATAAACAATAAAATATTAATAAATGAAATGTGTATATCTATTTGTTAAATATACGATGTCGATATCTTTGATTATTGAATTGATCAAACAATCGAAACCTTAAAGACATGATCAATGATGATATTCATAGATATCGAATAGTAATCCAAAATTTGAGTTAGTAAAAATTAATATTGAATCAATTGTATGTATGTCCTTCTCATCTAACAGTTCTTAACAAAAGAAAAAAGGATATAACATCCTGAAAAAAAAAATTTTTTTTTTATTTGATTTCCAAAATTATACATACCTAAATTAATTAAAGACAAAAAAACTTTTTAGATGCTGCTAAAAGTGATCAAAGCATACAAACTAATATTTTGCTTTTAAAAACAAATAAAAATATCAATTATTGTAAATTGTAAGTCACGATCAAATAAAAATATCGATCAATGTCATTCATGTTTGATGCTACATACATACATACATTTGTATATTTAGATGCATTATTTGCTTGTTGCTTGCACTGTACTCATTTTTCAATTTAAGTAAATAAATTTCGTCGATTATTTTTGTTGTAATTGTAAATGACAGCATTTCAATTACAGTTAAGATTTTTCGTCAAAACAAAAGAAAGTACATTACATACCTATATATAAAAAAAAATTGTTTCTATTAAGAAATTAAAAATAAATTTAAGAAAAAAAAAAAAAAAATTAAAATTTTTTGAAAGTATTACTCGTTTGTATACGTGTAAAAATCTTTCATTTACATTGTGTACTTTTTTTTCATCAAAAACATCAAATGTTTTTTTTTTTGATTAAATACAAAACTTTTATTTATCGAAAGACATTAATAAGTTCGTGATTTGCAAGAAACAAAGAAATTTTTTCTTTTTCAATTTTTTATATCTAGATATGTAAATCACGTAATATAAAAAGAAAATATGGATTTGTTATGTTTTGCAAAATTGTATAGATAACCTTCGTATAACCTGATTTCCACCTGATGCGACAAGACATGGCACGATTTATAAAGTGTAGCTAAGCCATAAGCATAGAAATATCAATTTTTGTATAACCCATAATTTTACTTGTCATAACGCGAAGACTGTTAAAAACATTTTTGAAATAAATTCTAGCTTTCCAGTCCAAATATTGTTATTCATCGTAGTTTGCCTCCAGTTCTTAAGCATTTCTCTTCTATCCTTGTTGGGATTATGGTGCAAGCTCGTTGTCGTTTTACGTTTTTTTTTTTTTTTTTGAGATTCAATCAAATTATTATTAACTTAATTATTACTAACTCAATATTTATGTATATTTAAATAATAAACAGTTTAATGATTATTTTTCTAATTGATGTAAAGGAAGTAATTATCGCCAATTGTTTTTTGCCTATAGAGAAAAAAAAAAAACTCTTCAAGCTAATACATGAAATCTTAACATGTATACCTGTTTGTAATCAAATATATAAGTGAGGTCAATAATATAAATATCAATTTTATTTGTATCTATAAAATTTTCTAGATAAATTCATTTATTCTAATTATATGTATATGTAATCTGTTTGACTTGTAAACCTTCATTTAAATTATATGGTTCAATTCTGTATAGATTTTCAATTCTAAAATTAAATAAAATAAATTTAAAAAAAATACTGCAATTATAATTTTCAATACTGGTTGCGTTTGGAAAACATTATTTGCATTCAAAATGCAATAGAATGGTGTTGCAAACTGAAAGTATTCAAAATTTTAAAAGGATAAAATAATTATAATTGAAAATTAGATTTATTAGTAATTGTAATATTCTGCAAATTGTTCTTGCTTGTATTACATTGGTGTTACACATAGACAGACTAGGCTAGGATGATGTTGAGAACGTACAACAAGTAGATTCGCCCTTTTAGACTCGTTTGCTAAACCACAAATACGTCAGTTTTCATTTTTCAATAATTCCATCATTTTTCAAAAAAAAATTCATGCCTATATTTTTTGATCCGTTAAACAATTTTCATCTATAGGAGCATACACTAAAACAGCCTATACTGTAAAATATATTTTTGCTTCTTTTTTATTTGTTTATGTTGAGACGTAAACATTTTTAATTTATTATTATTCTAAGACAATTTCATTTTTTTTTTTTTTTTCAAATTTTATACATATTCTGTTCATCATTTACGTGTACATTCAACAGTATCTTATGTTTACAATGCAAAAATGTTATATGTGTGTGTATAAGCGAATATACATCAAATTGATTTTTGGACAAATGCCAATCTAATATGAATGTATGTAAAAGAATATAAAAATAAACGATATGTTCTAATATAAAAGAAAAAAAAGAAAAAAAAAACAAGAGTCAAGAGTACAAATTTCAATGCACACATATACATACTGCTGAGTATTTTTAAACAAAAAAAAAATTTATAATGAATTTTGAAGAAACAAATTTAAAAATAACTTTAGAATTTTTTAATGAACCCTAACAACAATTATGAACAAAAAAATTATACAGAACATCTATATCATATTTTCATAGTTATATTCGGTACAGGGTCTTATGGAAACCATGTAAGACAGTACCATTTAACATCATTTTATTTTGAGACTTAAAAAAAATTAATCTAATGTTGAATGAAAAATTTGTTTGTTAAGCATTGTGACAACACTGCTCATGAAACATTCTTATTTAAAAAAAATGAAGAAAAGCCGTGGAAAAAAAGAAAAAAACGTTTGTACTCCCACAGGGCATGCACTGAAAATCGTTAAAAGACGAACTATAAGACAAAAACGAAATATTAGTTATGGTAGTGAATAGAATAAAAATTCAAAATGAAAATTTTCATGTGAAGAGACAAAAAAAAAAGAATGAAAATAAAAAAAAAATAAAAAAATTCATAAAAAATTTGTTTGTTTCTTTATTTCCTTGATGATGATCATCGTTATGTACATGATGATTTTTCTTCAATTGGTTTATTTTATATACAAACATTGTTATAAACAACTTTTTGATTAAATAATAATGAAAAAATAATTGAAAAATTAAATTTCTTTTCTATTTAAATTTTAATACGCAACAAAGACGTCATACTCATACGTGTATATACATATATACGTTTAACTTATATAAGTATAGAACGCGTAGAATAACGAAATATATGTATGATAAAAATATTATTCTGTATTGTGTATACATCGAATGCTTTTCAATTAAACATAATTTAATGTTTGAATTCTATTGAAAAAGCAGTGAACTATTAAATAAAAAAATATTTGTTCTACATTTTTGCTGCTTATTATATCAAAGAAATTTAATTGTATTTGAAATTGAACAGAAATCATTCATAATTGTAGTACTATAGCCTATAGAACGTTACCTATAGGTTCTATATAAAGTCTTGATATCTATGTAGATTCCGTTTTTTGAATAATTAGAGAGCCTTGAAGAACCATTTGTTATTTTATGTTTTTCATGTCCAATCATAACATCATAACGAAACTTTATGGATCTTGGATTTTGGGCTCATATTATTGTTTATAGAACTATATTTGACATTGATCTGATAATCTCTCATTTTAAGACCACTACATACATATGTCTCAATTCAGATTTCAGAATATTGCAGAATATCGACACACATACACATGTATGTACTCATCTTTCTATTGCTACTTCATGTTGTTCCTTGAGAAAGATTACAAATGGAATGAATCTTTCTGTCCATCATCTATAAAAATCTTATTGTTCTGTTTTTATCACAGTGTGCATTTCTATGTAATGAAACATATATGAATTGAAAGCAATGTGTGTTTTTCTATTTACTTTTGCAACGATCAGACCTAAATTCTCATGAATTTTTAAAATACCAAACAATCAATCAGTAATCAAAAAACAATTAAAACGATATAATCAAAAATCAATAAAAATTTCTCTTACAATAATTAGTTTTGTTTGTTTGTTTTTTTTTTTTAAATAAATTTTCCAATTAATTACTCTTCTGTTTATGATACATTTAATGAAAAAAAAGATAATTATTTTTAGATGCGTTAATTTGTTGAACATTAATTAATAAATTATATTGAGAAGCAATTATAAAATCGATAAATCATCACAAACAGTTTTAAAAGATATGCCAATGTAATCATAATTATGAAATCAATAAAACATAATAAATGATGGATTTTGTATGTGAGCATAAAGTATGTATATAAGGTGTCCCAAAGTAAAAGTCATAAAATGTACTTCACATCACAGTTGTCCAAAATTTTCAAGTCATCTTACCTCAAATGAAGTAAATTTAAAGGAAAGAGTCTAGAACGAATTTTTGTTAATAATACTGAAATTTTAATGTTATGTGAAATACGTAACTCAAATTTTGGTTTCACGATAAATCGTGTATTTTCCAAATACACATGCTTTGTAGATAGCTTGCTGTAAACGTGTATTGTGGTAAATATTTAGTTCAAAAAAATTAAAAGATGTTGATAGCGTATGCTATACTCGTGGAAAATTAACGTCATCGAACCAATAGTCAGTCCATATGTTTTTTTTTTTTTTTTAAATGTAAAAAACGTACAATCATGTTTGCAGTTTCCATTAAACGTGTTTTAACACTTTTAATTCTGAATAACAAAAACAAAAAAGATACAAGATAAAAACAATATTTGATATCACTATAATCCCCTGGCATTTATTAAATCAACATAAAATGTAAGAAAAATGTGTAATTCGAGTTTATTATTTTATTTTTTTTTTACCATTTTTGAATTTAATATAATTGTAACAAGTATTTGAAAAACATGTGCCATATTGCCTGATGATATTAACGTTGCTCATTAACGTTAAAACTATAAGTCTGACAAAAAAATCATTGGAATCCTATAGAGATAAATTTAATATAAAAATAGTAAAAAAAAAAATAAATAAAACTACGTAAAATGTAAGCAAACAGTAAGAAAAACATTTGTTGAAAATACATGAAAACCTGTTAACCTTGTCTAGAAGAATCTATGGAAATTGTTAATTTTTTGTTTTCTTCTTATTTTTAATTATACAAGTGATTCTCGTCTTATACGGAAATTGCGTTACATAAGAATTCTGTGTATGAAATAAATTGCATTGAGTGAAACTCGCATTGTCTGTCACATTCAAAATTCGGTATGTATAGGTATACCTATTTTATATCTGATTTTAATCAAACAAACTTTTTTGGAAAAGCTTATGCCTAACGTGTGATTTAAATACATTAAAAAAATATTATCCAACATATGATATTATGTGTCTCACTCGTCCGAAAATTTTCAATTCCCTAATCCCTATATCTCGGAAAATGTGAATTTCATGGCGAGGCCTAGGACGATTTTTTTACTGGGAATATTCTAAATTAAAGAAAAAAATGAATTTTGTGACCCTGTATACAAAAGTAATTGATTCAAAAAAGATTTAAAAAAAAAAAAATTCTTTTTCTAAAATCACAATTTCAATTTAAAAAAAATAATCTTGATATCGTATTACACGAGCCTTACTTGTATGTAAACATTTTTGCGTATACGTATATGTAAATTAAAAAAATTAATTGTCATTTATAAGGTATAAATAATTTTATATCAAAGGATTTCCATTTATGTGTTTTTTTTAAATGGTTCACCTACATATGTACGTGTATATACACAGTCGATAAATAAAAAAAAAAAAAAAATTAAAATAGAGAGGTCAAAGCAATACAAAATAAAAATAAAACTAATTACATACAATATTTGCAATACCGCAAAAATTGATACACTGTGCAACGTATTTAAAATTATTTTAATTACATTGTCATGTAATTGAGTCGATCTGTTTTTTTTTCCCCTTTAATAATCATCAGTGTGTGAGTTCACTTTGCTTTCATATCCGATTTAAATAGTGGTAATTTCAGAAGCAAAAATAAATAAAAACATTAAAATTATGGAAATTAAACTGTGATATGAACGGAAATCACAACGTACTGTTGTATGTGACCAAAGAGTGAAAAATGTATGCAAAAAAAAGGAAGGAAATTTTATAGTCAAAATAAAAACAAATTATTTTCATTTACCCACGATGATGGAAAAATGTATAAAATGAAAATGATTTTTATTTTTATTTTATTATTCTCTTGAGCTTCCTAATGGAAGTGAATTACAAAAAATGCATTTTGTAAAACTGTAATAACTTTTACACTGTATGTATAAGTGCATACGTCTATACAGGAAAAGTAAAATAAAATTACAATTAAAATTTCTACAGACTACAGACTCTATTTTGCATTAAATATAAAAATAATAAAATTGCGGAAACTTTTAAATATCGAAATTGGGACATTAAAACTTTTGAAATTTTAAATTTTCATATTTTTAATTTCAAAATTTTTCAACGTTCTCACAATTGTTTCTTTTAAGCATGAGGATTAAGGAAGTTGTACGATATTTTGTATCTTAAATCTCTAACAAAACTTTTTTTCTTGTACTCTTCATGTGTAACTCGTAAATTGAATTTCCTTGTTCTATTTTAATCCTCCATAAAGAATTTCGGATTCACTTCACTGGAACTTGAGAATTCCATTTTTGTTCCATCATTACCATTTCCATGTCATTGTTTTATTGATTACTCCATTATGGATCCTATAGATCTGCTCTGGGACAGTTTACTAAATGGACCTATTATATAATTCGATTTTCTTTCATACATATACAAGCACATGCTTGTAAACATTTTTACTTTTCATTTTTCAACGCAGTGTATTTTTATGCCTTATATAAGCTCCGTAAAAATACGCAGGTGAAAATGTTTTAATTTTTGTTTTTTTTTTTTTTTTTTTTTTGAGTTTATTTGTATTTTTCTGTTTTTATTATCTCAGGTATGTATTTATTAATATTGTATAAAAATGTTACCGGAAATAAAAATGAATGAAAAATGACGCGTATGTCATCTTTTGTTTATATGTACATAAAATGTTTATTTATTTATATGCAAATATGTTATACGTACGTATAAACATGCGTTATATATATGTTACATCGCATGTACGTGTACATGTATGTGCGTACATACATATGTGTTTAAAGGTGAAAGCTTAATATTCAACATGTTAATTTTGTTATTTTGTAAATTAAAAATGAAAATTCAAGGCTACAAAAAAAAATATGTATACATGTATAGCTGTAACCCAACGTATATCTATCTTTACACAATGTATTTATTTGTATAGTGTACCTGTTGTTTCATATATTACAATAAATTGTCTGTATTTCAATCTTAAGACCTGTATGGTTTCTTTTATTTTTATCTGCTTCTTTTTTGTTTCTTTCTAAGTTTGAACAATATTTTAGTATATATTTTGTAATAGATACAAACACAGACACATGAGACAAAATGACGATAATGATTTTATGGATTAATTAATTATTTGAATATAAATTAGATTGCAAAATACAAGAAAAAAAAAATCGATTATCACATCATGACGACATCAAAATATTTATAATGAAATTAAAAAGAAAAATAAAAATAAAAAAAAAAGCAGAAGAAAAGAAAAATAAAAATATGTTTACGATGTAAATATTTACTTACGTATATTTCACACATTTACATAATCAACAGCGAACGTAAATAATATTTCTTGTAATTTTTGTTTTTAAAACTTATTAGCAATATTGAAGTAAACCGCCAACATCGAACGTGAAAGTACTTGGATTATAATCAACCAGCAGAATTTTGAAGATTTTCTAAAGAAGAATTGTTTAAAAACTTCAAACTTTCAATGGCCGTATTCATCAACTAAGATTTTCTATCGGAAATGTTTATGATCCCTAGAATTTCACCATATTCATCGAGGAGTATTCGAAGGAGTATTTTCGAAAATTGTTATATTAGTCAGCAGTTTCGTATGTAAGATTATACGATTGATCTGTGATAATCTTAAAATATCTTATCTAGGTTGTTCAATACAATTTTATCTTGATCTAAAGATAAACTTGGTTGATGAACCCTTGCCTAAGAATTCTCCAGTAATTTATTAAACTCTTTAACTTGTACCTTCTACAGTGGGCCTTGAAGAGTTCAATTCGATTCTGATTTATTTTCACAATTGCTTGCTGATAACGATTTTTCATGTATGAATTATAAAGTGTATATACATACGTCGAGTGTATTTTGTATTTTGATTGCATAGTTTTAAGAGTAAGAGGATTTAAATCAATTCAAAGATTGCTACAAAGTAAAAGGATATTACAAAGATTAAATTTATCCTCTTATTCAAAGTAAAAATAATCATGAATAAAACTTACATATTTAATTTTTTATCCATAAAACAAAGAGATTTCAAGTGTATCCCTCTGAAAATAGAATCCTTTAAATAAAAATAAAAAATTGCACTGTTTGTATTTTAAAGAAAAGTTCCCAAAGCCCAAAGGTTTATTTTCTTTCTAACATTTTCTTATTATCATTCCAATATTTTCTTATACATTAGAATAGAAGGTAATTCAAGTTTCAGGTTTTAAAAAAACTGTGTATATATACACTTATTACATTGAATGTTCCCATGAGGAAGGTGTATAAAACATTCATTCATGCATCCTTTAAGCCTTGACACACATCCTATGGCATAGCATTACAATTACAATTTAAGTATGAATTTTGCATGTATGTCAACATGTAATGAAAATTTTCTAATTCAACCTAACAATTTGCATGCTTACCGTACGTGTAAACACCATCTCGAACGTGTATGTACATACGTGCATGTTGAATAATTATACAAGTCATGCGTTTACAAAAATTGCATTTTTTATATTCGTCTAATGCTCATATTAAAATAAAAACTACAGTCTACGTTATGTATAAAATGCATAAGGCGTTTCTTGTTTTCTTGTTTAAACAAAATTTTCAATTTTAATCTTTTAATCTTTTTTAAAAAACAATAGAAAATTACTACTACATATATTGTTGTATTTTTTTGCATGCATCGATTGTGTATGTAATCAATTTTTTCTCAATACAATTTACATAGTTTTCTCTCTTTTTTTTAAAATGTTGTTTTCTATTTATTTTGAATTTTAATTAAATAATTGATTATTGTAATTTGTAGAAAAAAATCCATAAAGCCATGATCTAGCTTGAGGTCTTTCAACTCTTTGCATTTTGTCACGAACGAAAGTTACGGTATGCGATTTTTCTCTCTATTGTATTTTTGATGGTTCTCTTTATTCTGAAATCTGAATTATTTTTCTATTAGAGTACGAAAAGGATTAGCTATAAATGGCTTAAGGCTTCTAATTTCTAGTTTTTTCCGATTAATAAAAATGAATATTTACAATGACCATCATTTGGTCGTGTTTTCTTGTGTAGATGAGGACGGTAAAACTTCAAAAGAAACGGCAAAAGTTCGTTAGACAATTTATTTGATCGTTTAAATTAAAATGCATCATCACAATTATTCCAAATCCTGACAATCCTGATAAATTTGACGAAAAAACCATTTGTACGTGATTGAACGTAAATTCTAAGTTGTTAAAAACAAAAACAGGTTCTGAGTTATATGACTTAATAAAATTGAAAAAAAAAACAGCAAAGTTAAAGGTCAATGTAATGATTGCGTGTACACAGTACAATACATAATTTTAAATGTACATATATGCAATTTTTTTCTTCTTTATTTTTGATTACATCAGATAAACACCGATTAACACAAATTACGCAAGAACTGAACACAAAAAACCATACAAAATGTTAAGAGAAATGTTAAAAAAAATGAATAAAAATAAAAACATTAAAATACGTAATAATTTTTATAATATTAAATGAATCTGTAATTTAATTATCATTTACTCATTTGTGTTTTTTTTTTTTTTTGTGCATCAGTTTTTAATTACAGTCTATACCTACCTAGAAATTATAATATTGCCTGTTTTTTACAAAATGCAACAACTTTAATCTAAATGTGAATCTGTATATTTTATATATATGTATATACTTGATCTTGTTAATGTGATATGTTCAATTTTTATTCACAATTGAATAAACAAATCGGACAAAATCTTTTTAACAAGGTCAACAAGAATGTATCTCAAGGCCTACATCTTACACTTTAAATTATGACAATTTGTTTAACAAAAAAAAAAAAAAAAAAGCAACAATTATAAATTTCTTCTCACATCACGATTCAACGAATTTTCTTTACTTATATAGGTAAATCTCGTATAACATGATCATAATATTGTTGCAAATAGCTAACATTTGTAAATTTTCTAACAATATGAAGAAATTTTATGGCACCAATATCAATTATGTCATCCATGATTTCACCCTTTTCTAAAATCATTACGTAATTTTTTGCACGAGATATACTTGTACATACATTTGAAATTTATTAGAAAAATGAAAAATTAAAAGAAAATTTTACTGTTGTTCGATAAAAGCTATACAAACATGCTTAAAAGATTTATCTAGAAAACCAGATTTTTGTATTTATTACCCAAAGGCGGTTTTTTTTTTTTTTTTGGTTCTTTAAAGTCATAATATTTTTACTTACAGACATAAACAAAATATTTATCGTCATTGTACAGGTAATTTTCGAGTAAATCAGTACTTAAGTTACTATAAGAGTTGACCAAAAGCAATTAAAAATTTTAGCAACCTCTGAATAACGTTGAACTCAAATTGCATAATATTGATGCGAATATTCGATTGAAATACTTGTTGAATTTATTCTGGATCTCAAGTGTCGAATAACATATGGAACAAATTAATCGTTTTCTACTAAGGATACCTGTAATCCCGTGCCTGTAATCATAAAAATGACTTTAATAATGACAACTTTGACTAATTATCGAATTAAATTACAAATTCTATGAAAATATTAAGGTATTATCTCTTATTTATGTCTAGCTAGAATACATGTGTACATGTCATTCATTTATCAAAATAGTTTGATTTGTCATAAAAATATGAAATTAAAAAAAATTTAAAAAAAAAAACAGAAATTAATAAAATGTGTAAATTTATACATACATAAAGTACATAAGCACTTATGTATGTACTTGCTTAAAAAAAAAAACTTAAAGTTGTAATAAATATTTGCAAAAGTAAAAAATGTTTACAACTTTTTTGTCTATGTACATTTTTATAAAACTTTACACACGTGTTTATGATTGAAATGTAAACATTTAAACAATTTCCTTTAAGTTGTAAAATTTATAAAATAAAAAATTTTGTGAGGTTTTTTTCGTGATCGTGATAATCTTCAATAAATAATGCCTGTCATCTCTTATTGTGAAACAATTTTCCATTACAAGATAGCCATCATTACGGCTTTTATTAACATACCTACCACCCCCTCTTCCTTCTTGTTTCATCTGTAATAGTTCTTTCCTTAATTTTATTACCTTCAACGATTTTTTTATATCGTATCACTTTTAGTCCTTTTTTTCTATTTTTTGTTAATATTCTTTATAGGTATATTATATCCAACTCTAAGATATGGTGTGATACAAAAAAAATGCAAATTATTCTATTTTCCTCTATCCGTTTTATACGTAAGCAGATAATTTTAAAAAGCAAAAAAAAAATAAAGATTTATTATTTGCAAATGAAAATGTCCAAAACAATAAAAGTTGGTTTATAAAATATTTTGCGGTCATCGTTTATTATTATGAATAATAGTACCTTAATAAAAAACTAAAAATAACAACGAAAATATAAAACAAAAAGTCTTTGAAAAAAAAACAAAAAACATAAAACAAAGAAAATTAAATTTTCTTGAAGCAATCATACATAAAAATGAATACAAGTACACATAGCACAACATTAAATATAAAGACCCAATTTTGAATTTTCGGACTGAATATTTTATTTATTTCAGTTATATCATAAATTTGTGTTTTTTTATTTATTTTTATTTTTTTTGCTTGAATTAGAAGAGTGGTATATAATTGACATTAAAATTCACACAATTTACGTTTATGATATCGTGTTATTTTTTATTTTATTACATACATTTATATATATACAATGCTGTGTACATGCATATGGTATTAAATTGCATATTACAATATGAACACGTACCATATAATATAGAAGTAATTATTAAGTAAAACATTCAACAAAATTATTAGTTAGATTTGCACCTTTTTATACGTTGTACAGAAAACAAAAAAAAAAAAACAGATTTTACAACCGTAGTTTAATGTCCTTATTTTTTTTATATTTTTTTTTTTTTTATTGCTTTTGTTATTAATTCAACCACGCGAAATAATCATTTCACATTTAGTTATCGTTCTAGTTGTTCTTCGTTAATTTTATTGGGTCATGGCTTATCGATTCAATTTTTATTATATGATGAATGTAATGCAATCTATTTACAATATAAAATGCAGGATAATATAATAAATAACGAAAATTTAAATTTTAAATTAAAAACAAAAAAAAAAAAACAATCTAAGAAAAATATCCTTATTTTATGTTTTATGCTGGGTACACACACTCTAACATATTTTACCTCCTACTTAAAAGTGTATAAGATTTGGTGCAACTTATTGTATTGTACCATTGACCAATTGTAAAATTGGTTTAATAGTTACCCTGTACCCGATATAATTTCATGTTGAATTAGATCAAATAGTAACTACATATTGAAAATTAGCATTATACAAAAATTCATAAAATTATTATTATTTATAGTTTACACGATAATGTAAGGAGATATCTCATCAAAGTTTAAATTAGAGGCGTTATTTGCAAAATTATAGATGGATACCAAACAAACAGATAATTTATTTAGTTAACTTTGTATACTTAACTTATATTAAAGGATATACAAAAATACAAATTTTACATGATATCTATTAATTAGAAAGGCATTTTTTCTTATCTTGTGTTCATCAATTTTCATTTGATAATTACATATATCTAGAGTATCTAATTTTTTATTTAAAATTTCAACGTTTCATTGTAATTCACAACGTTAAAAATACAGATTAGATTAGGGAATGTGAATTTTATATTTTATATCAGATTTTGAAATATTTCAACCAAATATGTATGTTAGCGTTTCGTACATCTGATTCCTGTTTAGAGTTCACTCATCACTGTGTAAAACTTATGAACTAAAATTGCTCCATTAAGAATTCTCAATATGATCTAAAATTTTTTTTTGTTTTTTTAAAGAGCCCGATCTCGAAAGAAAACCATAAAACGAGAAAAATATTTAGAAAAATTGATTTATTTCAAAAAATCAAAAATATCTCAAAGTTTCTATTTTGATTTATTCACAATCTATGAAATCTGCATTTTAATTTTCTCATGAAAATGTACTACTCATATGTTATTTATATTTGAATTTCTTTTTTTTTTTTTTTTATCGGGTACATTATCGTATTTTTACGTGATATTTGTGATATGTTCAATTTATGTGTATGTATATCATTGTGAAGTTTTATGTGTAACGTATATTTATACCATAATTTAGCATTTTCAATATTGTACATGCATTTGTACGTGCAATATAGCTGCATTATACAGCAAAATAAAATTATTTTTAAAATAATACACCAGTACATATTATTATTATACAATGCCATGCATTAAAAATGTGAATATGCAAAAATATTCATCATGCACACAGACGGATACTCATATAATGTACTTTAGTGAAAGAAATAAAATAAATGAAAGATTGATTTTCTGCACGAAAAATATTTTTTTTTTTAATTTTTTATTTTTTCATAATTTTGTCATTATTTAATTCAAAGCTAAGTCAAATATATGGAAATATCGTCTGTATGCAATATCTGGGATAACAGATTCCTTATCTTATTTTTTTTTTTTATAAAAAAAAAAATTTAATGATTTCTATTTTTGAAAATTAACGATATTTAATTCTGTTATCGTTTAATTTAATTTCTATTCCATGTCCATATAATCATTAGAATCTATGCACATACAATAGATATCAGCGTGTATTCGTGTGTTTATAACAGTGTCCGTTTTATTTTTAGATTAACATTTAAGAAAAAAAAAAAAACAACAATATCGATATTATTTTGCACTGTAATTTATAATCATTTTATTTATCCTTGGCAAAAGTTTTATTTTTCTAAAATAAAAAACTGATACACATGCAAGCACGTTCATTACGAATACATACTTATGAATGCGATAAGTTTTGTTGATTTTTGATTTATTGCCAAAAAAAAATAATAAAAATTCTGTTATTTAATACACAATCACATGTACATGAAACTTAGTAACAATTTGTATAATTACGATGATCGCCTTTGATGTGTAATATGACGCTTGAATGTCTGCAATTTCAAAAAAAAAAAAAAAAAAAAAATTATTTTTTTAAACAGCAGCACGAAACAGATACAAATGTACGCCCTGTATTTTAACTGTGTTTCAATTAATTTATATATTAAATCGATTACATCGGTTTTAATTGATGTACTTACCATTGAAATTGGGCATCAAACAAATGAATGAACAAATCTCATACATTAGGGAATACATGCGAATTTAATAGTTTTTGTGCAGATGTACAATATGTTACCCAAAATTCATCTTATATTTGAAATTATATTATAGAAAGAAAAAATTTGATCTAATGTTCAAAATCGTGAAATTTTATTTTCTTTTTCTGTGTGCATCAGCTGATGATCATTCATTTAAAGAGTGATTTTTATGATTGCCAATACATGACAACATTTTGTAATTTTTTCATTTTTTATTTATGTCTATATGTATGCATTTGTGCATAATTTAAATCTTTCATTTAATTTTTTTTTCTGTTAAACAAAAAAAAAAACTGATCGTTTAATAGAATAATTGAAAGGAGAAAAAGATAAAACACAGAAATTTTAGTTTTGGTCACATCACAAACACTATATGATGATCAAAATGTTATTTGTAATTAAATTCAAAGCGATGATATTTTAGAAGAAAATTATCAAATAGACCTAAATTTGCTATGGGTTCGTATACAGGTAAACATCGTTAAAAATAGCCTACAAAATTTTTGATTATTGTAAACCGATTCAACGTTATCCTGAACTTTGGCTTGTCAATTTGGCTTTTATGGTTGTGCAAATTGAGACGAAACGAAAGAAAATTGTCAGTAGTTTAACCCATAAGCATGTTACAAAATATCCTATTTGTAGGCTCTTCTTTTATATTTTTTCTAATTGCATGTGCCCAATTCATTTTCTATCTTTGTTATCGAGTTTGTTATCTGTGCTTGTATGAATACGGAATGACGCACTCAACAGATCGATAGACTTTACACACAGAAATTAAGAAAAAAAAAATGTATTAGGCAGGCTGATACATAATTAATTTCTATTTTGAAATATCTCAAATTTTCTTTTATTTCAAATTTATTAAAAATTTCATTATAATTTATATTCAAGGGCTCTACTGTACTATCTAATATAAAACAAAGTATTTTTTTGTTTAGGCCAATAACCGGTTAACCTTGCGTAATTTCAATATTTTCTTTACAAATATTTGATTTTATTAATTATTTTGTTTTTTTTTTTAATTTTAAATTTTTATTGTTATTAAAATGATAATTTATTTTTCCAAGAAAACTTTTAGTTTTTTTTTTTTTTTTTACTTTTCTTTTCGAATGCTGTAAATTCAATTTAGCTGTTGTATCTATAAAATACGGTATAACGAACAAGCATATGCCTTCAGGTACATGGTACAAGTAAACAATGATTTTGAATTTAAACATTTTGTTTTTTAGTTTTTAGTTTTTAAAAATGTCCCAAGAGTTTTATTTTTAAATGACTTTATTATTCCACCTATCGTTAATTGAAAAAGAAAAAAATTAAATGACAACATTTTTTGTACTTATGCTTTCAACAAGTACAGAGGTGTTTGTTTTTTATGAGTTCATATACGTACGTACCTATATAATTTGAATTTTTTAAAAATTGTTTTGTCACGATTGTTCGTAATAACCACAAACAAAAGACCTTGACTTTCATAGCACCTTTTTCGGTTTTCCAAATTATTATTATTTTTTTTTTTTTTAAAAATCTTTTGATCATATGAATTTGTAAACATTAGTAATTAAAAGGTGTATGGGGTGATAGGCGATGTTTACATATATTTTAAATAATAAATAAAAGATATAATTTTAATTGGGAAATTTTATAATTAAACATAGAAAAAAAAATGAATACAAGTAACCTTCGTTACCTTGCACAAATTTCACGCTAATGTAAAATCCAAATCAATTGTACTTAGTCATTTGAGTTTTGACCTCCTAATTTTATGTTTTCCCTCTGGATGTTGATTGAATCACATAACTTTGTATTTATTGTGTGTCTAACAATAATATTATCGATTGATTAAAAATCTAATCTAATTAAATGAAAAAATTGGACCAGAAAAGTAATCATTTCTTTTTAATTTTTTATTTATTTTTATTTTTATTTTAAAGATGACAGAATTAATGCAACAAATGCGTGATCCAGTTCACACATTAGGTGGTTCTGTTGGTAATATACCACAGACATTAGTTGGATCATCATCTGGTTCTGGTTCAGATTTATCTATACAAAAAGTATTACGTGGTAATGGTATACATTCAACACCAGCATCAAATTTAAAATTAACAGAAGCATTACGTAATGCACAACATGATTCTAGTCCAAGTAGTTTAATTGCTGGTAATACAATTAAAATGTCATCATCAAAAAGTTATACACATGGTTTAAGTAATTCCGCTGGAACGGTAAATAAATCTAAAAAAAAAAAAAAAAACAAAATTATAATGATTTTTATTTATTTCAAATTATTTTTCATTTAATATTATAGGTTAATAACATTCCAACAAGTACATCAGCATCAGCTAATTTAGCATTATTAAATGATATATCACCAAATCATTCGCATTTCTTTGAAGTTATGTATGTTGGTAAAATTCGTGTATCACATAAACGTGTACCATTTACATTTATTGATGATGCAATACCAAAATTTAAAGCATACGATGCACAAAGATCACGTTTATTACAAATTGATGGAACAGCAACATCATCATCAACATCAATAATTGGTGATGGTAATAATAGTGGTAATGGTGGTGGTATTAATTCAATTAATCGTCGTGGTTCATTAGTTAGTCAAGTAAGTGAAGAAGGTTCATTTGAATGTGTATCAGTCAAAGATGAAAATGAAAATGATACAAATGAAAATAGTAATAATGATGATGATGATGATGATGATGATTATGACGGTGATAATGACAATGAAAATAAATCAAAGGTTATTGTTACTGATGTAACCAAAGATAAAGATAAAAAATTTGATAAAAATGAATTAAGAATCATTGAAGATACTGATCTTGAAACTAAAAGCAATGAAAATAATGATGGACAACAACAGCAACAACAACAACAACAGAAGCAACAGTCTACAGTGATAGTTAAGGATGCAATAAGTAATAAAGAGAATAAATATCCAAAAAAATTGCTTAGAGGACAAAGTCAACTTGTATTACCAGTTAAAAAGCCAGAGTAAGTTTTTGTTTATTTTCTTTTAAAATTAAATTCAGTAAAAATATGATTTAAAAGAAAAAATTTAACATTTTTCTCTTATTTTTCATTCTTGTATTATTTAGTGGTACCACAACTCAAGTACAAATTTTGGTACCGTCTCCAACGAAAAATATTGAGGCGTGAGTAAAATGCCGTAGTGAAAATTTAGAAAAAATAAATGAATGCAAAATGTCCAAATTTTTTTTTTTCTAATTTATGAAATTTATCTTCCCGTTTTATTAAGCGCTTGCATTTTGTTCTTTGTATCTTGTAGATAGTCGTTTTTTGTATAGAAACTTTTTGATTTTTTTTTTGTCGAAATCATTTTATTCTGATAGACTTATGTTTGAGCATGATCTTCCTCATGGAAAAAAAAATTGTATCGATGTACATTTTTTTTTCAAATTTAAAATTTAATCAAAATTTGTAGCACAAGATCGTTCTATTGATCGATAATTTTTCAACGTTCGAATAAAATTTATAAATTTTGAAAAAAGAAAACAGTGAAATGCTCGTATCTTGCATGAGAAATTTGTCACTCTTTGCACCACCTTTGCACGGTTTTTGCACATTGCATCCTTTCCTTTAGTCGTTTTTCTTGAATGTGTTATTTTTTTTTCTCCGTAAACACATGTTAATATTTTGAATATTTTTTTTCTGTTCTCTGTAGTATTCCAAAACAAAGAGATCGTTCAGCATCATACGGTTGTATACCGTTAGTTGAACAAAATCGTACTATGGTATTTTTAGTTGGTCGATCTGATCTTCGTTTAATATCACCAGATAGAAAACAAGTTCTATTATATAAGGATTTTAAAGATATTGCCAGTTGTGCACAAGGACATAAAAATGCTGATCATTTTGGTATTATTTGTCGTGAAGGAAATAATGATGGTTATATTGGTTACGTATTTAAATGTCAATCAGATCATGTTGCTGATGATATTGTTGCTGCTATATCACAAGCTTTTATTACTTGTTCAGAACAAAAGAATAAAGAAAAAAATCAAATATTTTCATGTGAACATTGTCCAATGTTATGGTATCATAAATTATGTTCAGATATTGAAGGTTTAAGTGATAAAAAAACTCAATCGTTAATATTTCGTCGTATTGAATCATTAACAGATGATGAACAAGATACAATATGGGCTAAATATTATGGTGCTGAAAAAATGAATAGCCATAGCTTAGCTGAACAAAATCAATTTTTAATGATGTTATTACGTGCACATTGTGAATCAAGACAACAACGTCATGTACATGATACAGCAGAGAATCGATCAGAATTTTTAAATCAATATCTTGGCGGTAGTACAATATTTATGAAAGCAAAACGTTCATTAACAAGTTCATTTGATCATTTATTAAAACGAAAAGGAAGTAAAGATGATTTCAGTCATAGTATACGTGATATGCAAATTAAAGAATGTCCATCAGAAAGTAGTAATAGTGGAAGTGAAGGAATATCAGAACCGCCACTAACAGCAAGATCACGTTCAAATACTTTGACTAGTCCAAAAGCATTACAAGAACAGCAATTGAAATCTCCAATGATGGACATGTAAGATATGCCAAAAATTAAATTTCTGTATTTCATCATTAATTTTTAAACGTTTTAATTTCAGTTTTATTAAAGTTGGTAATAGTCCAAAAGAAGATCAAACACATCAAGGATCATGGAGGCAAGCTATATTAAATAGTGTCGTTACACCAAATAAAAATATTGAGAATGGTGTCGAATCTGAATTTTTATCACCAATGAGAATGACACGTAAGTGAATAAAAACTTTGCTTTTAGATTGAATGAAAAATCAAATTACCTTTGAAATTATGATTTATTTTTTTTACCAGAATCAAAAGCTGGTAAACGTACCAAAGAAGAACTTAGAGAACTATGGAAAACGGCAATACGACAAACAATTCTGTTATCAAGAATGGAAAAAGAAAATGCTCGTTTACAAGCAAGACAAAATGAAAATGAAATGAAAAAAATTAAACTTGATTATGATGAAATATCACCATGTGATAAGCAAGCAGTTGAACGTTGGGAATTAATTATTGAAAGAGATTCATCAAAAATTGGTAATAAAAAGGATCCAAAAGTTTTGTTGCAAGCAATTAAAAATGGTGTACCACGTTCAAAACGTGGTGAAGTATGGGCATTTTTAGCCGAACAGCATTCCATGAATACAGCTCCAGTTGATACGAAAAAATTTCCAAATTATAATACACCATATCAGACTCTATTAAAAAGTTTAACTGAACATCAGCATGCAATATTCATTGATTTGGGACGGACATTTCCAAATCATAAATTTTACAAAGCACCATTAGGTGTTGGCCAATTATCACTATTTAATTTATTAAAAGCATATTCAATTCTTGATCCAGAATTGGGCTATTGTCAAGGGTTAGGTTTTATATGTGGTGTATTGCTACTTCATGTAAGTGCGCAAATCATCTGAAAAATGATAAAATGAAATATTTAAAAAAAAAAATCAAATTATTTATAATTTCAGTGTGAAGAAGATGAAGCTTTTCAATTGTTAAAACATTTAATGTTTTGCCGTCAAATGCGTACAAAATATTTACCAGATATGCAAAAATTTCAATTACAACTTTATCAGCTATCACGTCTTGTTAAAGATCATTTACCAGATTTATATGAATGGTTAGATCAAAATGATGTATCACCAACATTATATGCAGCACCATGGATATTAACTGTTTTCAGTTCACAATTTCCACTTGGTTTTGTTGCTAGAATATTTGATTTATTATTTTTAGAATCTTCTGAAGTTATATTTAAGGTAGCTGTATCATTATTAGAAATTCATAAAGATGAATTATTGGCTAGAGATAATTTTGAAGATATTATGGATTATTTAAAAAATATTGTACCAAAAATTAATAGAGAAACAATGGATAAAGTTATGAAATCGGTAAAATATATTGAAATTTTACTTTTTGTTTATTTTTTGGAATTTTTATTTTTTTATATTTTTGTTCTTGCAGGTATTTTCAATGGATATATACAAGCAATTAATCGAATATCAAGTTGAATATAATGTTCTTCAAGAAGAAATTACAACAACCAATCATCATTTAGAGGCATTGAATAAAGAAAGAGAACAAAATCGTCATTTAGAAACTCAATTGCAGGTATAAATTAATTCTTAGAATATTAAGGTTTTTGTTTGTTATATTGAAATATTTGTTAATTGGTGATTTTTTATTTTTCAGTTTGCCCAATCAAGTATCGCTCAATTGGAAAAAACCCGTTCGTCACAACAATCTCAAATTACAACGCTTCAGTCACAAATTCAAAGTCTAGAAGTTACAATACAAGTATTAGGCCGTTATGTATCACAAATGATTGAGCGTAATCGTGATATTGATATACCAACAGATATTCGTAGAATATTACAACAGTTAGATGATATTGAAAAACAAAGAAAGAAACCATTATTTATTGAACGTAAAATTGGTAAATCGATGTCAGTTAATAGTCATTTGGGTTTTCCATTAAAAGTTTTAGAAGAATTAAACGAACGTGAAGGTGAAAATGCAGCAACTACAACACCATCACCGGTTAAAAAGAATAAAACACCATTTTTTGAGAATACATATGAACAATTACGTCAACAAAGAGCCTCACAACAAAGGCCAAGTCGTCTTGTTGATATGCCCTCATCGTCATCATCTGTTAGTACTTCAGCAGCCGCAACAACTTTATCATCAGAATCAAATAACAAACCAATTGTAAAAATTGATGAATTGAAATCATCGGAATTAAATGCCGGGTCATCACAAATTCTTAAGAGTCCAACAGAAATTGATAGCGGTGTTGGAACACCACTTAGTCCACCTGATATATCACAAATTTCTGGCACAATTTCAACTGAAACAACAACTGTAGATGTTCACCATCATCATCATGATGTACATCACATTACTGAACAAAAAATTACACGAACAACAGAACAGCAACAACAGCAGCAGCAAATAAATAGTAATAGTAAAATTGAAGAAATGCATCCATTAAGTATGTGCGGTGACGTTAATTTCCGTTTTAATGGTACAACACAATTAAAATCATTAAAGCCAATACATCCACGTTTATCAACACCACGACATTCGACATCTGATATTGAATCAACATTAACCAACAGTAATAACAGCAATAATGGGAAAAGCTAACAAAGATTTTGATTTATAAGAAATTTAATTAAAGGTTTATTTTATTAAACAAACAAAAAAGAACAAAAACAAAAAAAAAAAGTGACAAAAAATTATTTTCACGTTTTCAATATCAAAAATCTTACAATATCTCGCAAATGTTTAAATCACAAATTTTTTTATTTTTTTATTGAATATTTTTTTTTATTTTTATGCTCAAAATAGGTTTTAAATAAAAACTAATATTTTTTGTTGTGTAAATTTAAATGCTTAATATAACTGACGGTAATAACAATTTCAATGGGCGTATTCTAGTGTATGATTTGTAAAAATTTTTTTTTAACGCATAGTGTAGTCATTATAGAAATAATGATTATTGATTTTTGATGAGTGTTTTGTAATTAGAAGAAAAATGCATCACTGTCTATTTAATGTGATATTTAGTGTATTATGATTTTAAACTAAATATCGTTTCAAACAGGCAGTTATGCCTTTTCGAATTTACTTGTATTCTGTCTGAAAGTGGTATAAGCCTAGAATTCTCATGAGTGAGTAATTTGCAAAAAAAAAAAAAAACCAAATATAAACTGATGAAAACTTCCAAAATTTCGTATTGTAGAATAATCAAAATTTTCGCCTTCTGTGAAATTCCAGTAGATGAAGTGCAAACAGAAAAATTTAGAATGTTTTAAAATTTCTAAAATAATGGCTTATGCCTCTTTCAAAATTAATAGCTCGTACACAATACAATACTTACGTTTAGAATATAAGAATTTTAGAAAATTAGAAAGCCAATAAATACAAAATAAAGTATAATATACTGTGTACTTAGAAAAATTTTAATTTTTATTGCTATTGTGTAAGGATAATTTAAAACATAAATTGAATTATTAATTAATTTAGCAGATATATAACAGATATGTATCTAAACGATTGCAAAATTTTAACATATAGAATAAAAAAAATAAATAAAACACAATTACGTTATTGTTAATCCTAGAATGCATAAATAAAAAAAAAAGAAATATTCTTTTACATTCAAATTGTATACAAGTGTGTATACATCCATGCCATGCATACTAGAATTAAGGATTGCTCTCAATGATTCAAGATATCTCTTGATTTTACAACATGTTGGCCATTTAAGAAATTGTGTAAAATTAAGATATCTTGAATCGTGTTTGAAAACGGATAGGCCAAAACGTTCTGTTTTATTAAAAAAAAAAAAAAAAAAAAAGAAATTGAAAGATGTAAAATGTTTCAATTAGATATTGAAAATATTTGTTTTGCTCCAGAACCAATTTTTTATGAGTTCCAAATTAATTTTTGGTATAGTTTTTAGAATTTCATTGAGTTGCATTTCTGCAGATCCGAATTATAAAATTTCTCAATTATCTGACATCAAAATTACATAATTTTTCAATTAATAAAATCTTTTCAACACCTTACTTTGTATTAATATAATTTTTAGGTCAAAGTAAATTACAATTTAACCAAATAAAAATATACACAAATTATTTTTAAAAGATGATAAATTCTATTTAAAAAAAAAAAATCTAATTATAATTATTTTATTTATAAATTACACATAATATTTAGTATATAAAATTTAAGAAAATACTAAAAATAAAAGGAACATATTGCTCTTGTAGTTTCTTTGTAATCTATATGAGCATTATTCATGTTTCTTCTATTTAGCCAATTTATCTGGGTAGGATATATATACGCGTGTAGATTAAAAAATATCGGAAAAATTTTTTTGAATATTAAAAAAAAAAAAATTTAAAATAAATAAGAAAAAATAAAATACAAAATAATATAAAGGTCATGTGTGTATGTATCTAATAATAATTGTTACAATAATTTTTATTTTCCATAATAATTCAAGATGATGCAGAATATCGACTTCGTTTCCCAGCTAAGTATAGTTTTAAAGTAGTTTTTTTTTATAAATAATTTTGAATTATTGAAAACACAACGGTTACATTTCAGTAAAATTGGATATATGGGAGGATAACGGCTATAAAAAAAATATTTTTTTTTGTTAATTTTATTTTATTTTTTTTTAATATGTATGTTGTACCTACTATTACTACCATTACTACTCTATACATTACAATTGTACATTAATTTAATTAAAAAAAAAAAAAAAAATTATATAAATTATTCAATATTTAGACATTAATATATTTCTTCTATTTAAATATATTTACGTAATATATACCTGCTATTATACACTATATGATGTATTTGTATACAAAATATTGTGCTTAAATACCGTATACAAAATTTTTGTGCGTAATATTTTTTTTTTTTTTTCAAATATAATTAAAAAAAAAATTATAAAAATTAAATCAAAAAAATAAGATAAAATAATGATAAAAAACATTTTTTGAAAAACGAATAGTACTTATGTTATTTTTTGCTGGAAATAAAATATTGTATTATACAAGAAAAGTAAAATATTTTTTGTTTTAATGTTGTTTGGAATTCGACTGTGAATATGGGTTTATCCTTTTTTAAGGACGTTATTGAATGTATCATTAAGATTCTTACCTCGAAAAAAAATTTCCAGACTTTCGTATGCGTCCCATAATTAATCTCTAATCTTATATTAATACCATGCTGGTAAGACCATGTAAAACGTAGACAAGAAGAAACACTGAAATGGAAATTTGAACACACTCGAAATTCGAAATCTAAAAATTACATGATTTACATCTGATGCAGAATTCACAGTTGTGTTAGCTGTCATCTTTAATCAGCTGATTAAAATTTTGTAAACAAACCTGAAAAAAAGTGTTGTAAAAACGTTTATTCTACATCTTAGTATATCTGGTGTTCGGTCTATGTAAGAAATTTAATTTTATTTAAGTAAAAAAATTGTTTTTGTGATATATAAGAAATCAAATGATTTCGAATAAAGATGTTATTTCCAAAAATTTTACTGTACAAATGGAAGGAATAAAAGAAGAAAATTTAATTGATTTACAAATGGGAAAAATTGAATCAATTGATGGGAATATTTCTCGCTGTAATAATCAGTTATCATTTATCGATGGGCAAAAAAGTAATAAACGATTATTAACTGAATGTACAAGTGTTGATGATGATAGTGAGAATTTGGATGATGTACATCCAAGCTGTAAAAAATTAAAAATTTCAGTAAACAACAACAAATCAAATTCTGAAATAAATCAAAATTTTCAAAGTCCAAAGAAACGCATAAATGTACCATCAACATCTAAATCAAATGAAAAGCAAAAATACATCTATGGTAATTACAGTCGTTATTATGGTTATCGTAATACAGAAAAATTCCATGACATTCGTTTAGATGTGTTTGCTAAACATGTCGATCTCTTTGATAATAAAGAAATCCTTGATATTGGATGTAATAGTGGTCTAATTACAATTGAGATTTCAAAAAAATTTCGAATTAAATCAATCGTTGGCATCGATATCGATAGGACTTTAATAAATAAAGCAAAGAAATTTATACAAAATCAACGTAAAAATTTTCATCACAATTCGGGAGATCAAGATCATTCAAAAGTTGTTGTAGAACCAGAAAAGAATGAAATTGAATGCAGTAAAAATAACAATTTTCCATTTAATATAAATTTTGTTAATGGGAATTATGTGTTGCGTGATGATGTATTGTTAGAAATTGAAAAGCCACAATTTGATCTGATACTTTGTTTATCAGTTACAAAATGGATTCATTTAAATTTTGGTGATTCAGGATTGAAACAGGCATTTCGTAGAATGTATAAACAATTACGTCCTGGTGGTAAACTATTATTAGAACCACAATCATGGGATGGCTATAAACGGCGTAAAAAATTAACGGTAAACCAAAATTAACTCAATTTCTCAGTCATCAAATTTTTAATTTATTTTTCTTTTTTCTTTTATTTTACAGCCAGAAATTCTTAATAACTTCAAAAATATACAATTCTTTCCGAAAGATTTTAAAAATTACTTACTTGGACCTGAAGTTGGATTTAGTCATGTAGATGAATTGGAAGTACCAGAACATTGTCAGAAAGGTTTTAGAAGGCCAATTTACGTTTATTTTAAAAATTCAAATGAAATTACGTAAAAGTGCTGTTTGGAATTATTTTAATATTTCGAAATATATTTTTTTTTCACATTAAAAATATAAAATCTGTTGTGTTTTTATTTCTAATTTTTATTGAATTTCTGAAATCATTGGCTCATTTTTCAAGGCATTTAATATATTACGTGCTGTCGTTTTAGACATTTCAATTCTTGTATTCGTGTCAGCACTACCGATATGCGGTAATAGGACAACATTTTTTAATTTCAATAATGGATCATCTAATGGTAAAGGTTCAGGTGTAGTTACATCTAATCCAGCTGCATAAATTCGATTTTCTTTTAAAGCATCGTATAATGCTTTCTGATCGACATGTGCTCCACGTGCTGTATTGATAAAAATTACATCTTTCTTCATTTTAGCAAATGCTTCTCGATTAAATGCCAATTTTGTGTCTGGTGTTAAGGCCGCATTAACAATTATAAAATCAGATTCCTTTAATAATTCATCGAATGTAACAAATTCTGCACCAATTTTTTTCCCTTCTACTGATTCGGTACGTTTATGATAAATGATACGTGATGGTTTGAATGGTATAACACGTTTAGCAACTTCTAAACCAATTCTGCCTAGACCATAGATACCTACAGTACAACCTTTGATACTTTTACCGCACATCCAATTTGGTGACCATGTTGACCAACCACCATTGTAAACTTCTTTATTAGCTTCAATGAGACGCCTACAATTAGATAAAGAAAATTAAAAATAAATTACATTTTCTATTTGAAATTCCAACACGTACCTGGCCGTAGCTAAAAGTAATGCCATTGTAAGATCTGCACTTGCATCTGTTAATTCATTTGGCGTATAACCAAGACGAATCCCTCGTTTCTTACATTCTGGAACATCAATGTGGTCATAGCCAACAGATATTGTTGCCACTACCTTTAAATTATCTCCAGCTGCATCCAATAATTCCTTATCAATTTTATCATTCAATGAACAGAATAATGCATCTTTACCAGTAATATTTTTTAGAAATACGTCTCTTGGAACATTTGATCCTTCTGTCCAATTAGTTACATCGCATCTTAAAATTAAAAAAATCAAAAAAAAATTTTTTTCAAGTTTACCTGAATATCGATAGATATTTAGATAAAGGTTAAGGTAAAATCTGTCTGTTACTTACTCAACCTTTAGAAGGTCAATGCCTTCCTTTGCATAATCTGAACGTGTCACATAAACTTTTGGACGTGATTTTGTACTAAAATCCATTACTGTTAAAAAATTACGATGACACTTTATCTTCTTACTGGTTAATGTGTTATGTTGAACGCAACGAAGCAAATGAGTTATGATCAAACTGGAATTATAATATCTACTACTTTTCTGGAGGAAATTCATTGTTGTTGTTGTTGTATTGTATTTTTTGTACAGTGTATAAATAAACAATTCAGTTATATGTACACATCTCAAATAATGAGATATTGACAAAAAGATAGTGGGATTATACATATGTATGTATAAAAATCAACTGATAAGATGATAATTCCATTAATTTAATGTACGTAGTAATACATTGGGTCATTGCCATTAGTTCTATTCTCCTGGTCCCTGGAGATAACGAAAATTTCATAAATTCAAGAATATCAGAATAAGAATCGTCCAAATCAAAGTTGCAAATTTATAATACTGGTAAGTAAACTAAAATTCAGATTTTGTTTTTCAGTTTCATAAAACTCTAAAGAGCTAAGTAGTTCCTGTGCTTTTAAAAATTTGCAGCTGGTTGAAGTGTGGGAACGCACCTGAGACTCAATCGAAAACGTTTAATTTAAATTAAAAAAATTATTTTAAAATTTCCGTGAAAACAACATTTGGCAGCCCTTATATATCTAAACAAACCAGACATTCCGGAATCCGGATTGACTCATCTTATAAAATTATTTACATCATGCTGTTTGGTTTGTTTATTTGTTGTTCAGAAAGCTGTCAAAAATTTTCATTTTGTTTACATGGTTAATTTTATTACCCGAGTGACGAGGCCGATCCGAGTATAGTACCCGATCCGCAGCCGAATTCATAAATAAATAAAAATAATTACAAAAAGAAAAAAGGATGAGTGCTGGTTAATCGAAGTACAGTGGAGTGGCTCTGGAATCTGAATATATTTTTTGATTTTCTCAAACAAAGACTGAATCTTAAACATTTTATTTGAGATTTTACGAAAAAAACTTGTACTTTATTAAAGTTTGCATTTAGTTTAATTAAAAAAAAGAAAATTTGCTTTTAAAAAAATTCAAAAACTCTAAAAATGACTGAAACTGGAA
This sequence comes from Anthrax anthrax, assembly GCA_963971155.1. Lineage (NCBI taxonomy): Eukaryota > Metazoa > Arthropoda > Insecta > Diptera > Bombyliidae > Anthrax > Anthrax anthrax. The sequence goes on from OZ020119.1 coordinate 30,883,603, forward strand.
CTGCTGAAGTAAAGGAAACAACAACAACATCGACAACAATGGAGGCAGATGCAATGGAAGCTCAACCAACTGAAACTGAAGAGCAAGAGAAGCCAAATTATGAAATATCAAAATTTAAATTAACTAAAATTCTTAGTAACAATATAAATCGCAAAATGATAGCAGTATTAGGAAATTTTCCGGATATATCTGAAACAGATTTAGCTGTTATATTATTAGAAAAGAATGCATTTAAAGAGAACGATGTAAAAACAGATAATGATAATAATGATAATTACTTCAATGATAAATTACAAACAAAAATGGATTTTATAAATAACATTTATGGAAGTTTTCAATGTTATCCACCAGCTGATCTTAATGGTATGTTCATGAGATTTTCAATTAAAAAAAATTTTTTTTTTCTATTAATCTTAAATTTTTGTTTTTGTACAGGTGTTAAGGCCACTGTAATATTTCCTGCTACTGAAAAGCATATTGCAAAATTTTCACCACGTCAAAAGTACATTGTTGAAGAAACTCCAGCTTTGTACGAGAATATAACAAAACCATATCTACAATCTGAACAATTTACTTTGGATGTAAGTTTCAACTTTCAACTTTTTTCCTTTTTTACAGATTATCTTGCGAGTCAATTCTACAAAGTACATTCTTCTTGAGTTTTATTTAAGCTTAATTTGATCATAATTGGAGATAAAATATTAACCTGAACCGAAGTTATTAACATTCAAATGATAAAAATTTTAATTTCGAATAATTTAAATTTTAAAATAAATGTACTTTGTGTGAAAGAAAACTCATTCTGAGACCATCTGTATACATTTTTGAATTAATTTTTATGAAGTTTTCTTCTTTTTTTTTTCCAGTGGGTTTATAATATTTTAGAGCATAAACAAGAAGAAGATCGTATAATATATGAAGATCCTGACCCAGAAAATGGTTTCATTTTATTACCAGATTTAAAATGGGATGGTGTTACATTAGAAACATTATATTGTTTGGCTATAACACATAAAAGAAATATAAAATCATTACGTGATTTAAATTCATCACATTTAAATTTATTAAAAAATATAAATGATTCTGGTTATAAAGCAATTGAAAAGAAATTTGGTATAAAACGTAATCAATTACGTATATATTTACACTATCAACCATCATTTTATCATTTGCATGTACATTTTAATTCATTAAATAATGAATTTCCTGGTATTTATTGTGAAAAAGCATACTTATTAAATACAGTTATAAATAATATTGAATTAATGTCTGATTATTATCAAAAAAGTACAATACCATTTACATTATACGAAGGTGATCGTTTATTAGATAAATTTGTTGAAGAGAATGCTGTTGAAAAGGTAATTAAATTAAATGGAACAAAAGAAACAACAGATACAAATGATGTCAGTACGTAAATGAAAATAACGGAAAGAAGTCTTTTTTTTTTTTATATTTTACTCCAAAGAATTTTTTAAAATTCATTTTTTACTTTTAAGATAAAAATGTGTTTTTTTTTAAATAAAAATTTTAAATAATGATTTTTTAGTATTAGAAAACAATAAAATAAAGCAGAAAATTTTCAAACTAGAAAAAATTCAATATTTGTTTTTATTCTTTCAAAGTAAAACAACAGAAATAAAATACACCAAGATTTTTCATCTAAGTCAATTTCGTCTTTGATAAGTTTCCGTTTCCTATGATATAAAGGTTTGTATCCAATAAAAAACGTAAATTGTACTGCTTCGCACTTTTTAATAAATACCCATCTAACGTGGAAGATGTTTCACGGGTTATTCGCATCGACAGCAATTTGGAAAATTTCAGGCCAAGTCATCTTATCTTTGTATGTCCAGTAGAATGTAATTATGAGAATAAAATTTTGATTTTTCTGATTTCTGTATTATTTTCAAATGATTACAGCATATCTTGCTTATGTTGAAAAATCATGGTATTTTAAATCATTAAAAAGGTCATAAAATAAAGAAATAATGTGACCAAATTTCATGATTTCGGCCACCTCATTCGCATTTTTAATTAAATAATTTTCATGTTTTTTGTATATAGTAAATATTTTATTTTTATTTTTTATTTTTTTGTATATTTTATAAGAAAGTTGCAATTTTTTTTTTATTAATATTTTTTCTTTATTGTAATTTTCTGTTGTTTATTGTTTTGTTTTTCAAAAGAAGTGGTTAATAATCAAAAATCTACAATTACATGTTAATTTTTGTATTGAAAAAAATTTTCTTGTTTTTTTTTTGTTTTATTTTCGTTATATTTAAATTTGAATAATTTTTTGAATATTTTTAATTTGAATTTTAAAGAGAATATAAACCATAGATCATATGAATAAATATTCTTCATTTTTGTTTCTATTCTTCTCCACTATGGAGGACCATAATTAATTATTACTTTATTTTTTTATTTGTTATTATTGTATATATTTTTTTTTATATATATAATTAAATCTTATAAACTGTCTTATATAACAGATATATTTTATTCTAATAAATGTGTGTTATATGTTATACAATTTTTTATGTGTGTGTACAATAATTTCAAAAATTTTTTCATTATTTATCACCACTTTACATTGTAATTTTATTTTTTATTAATTAATGTGTGATTCCTTGATTATAATTTATTTAATAATTTAAAAACTATTTTTCGATTTTTTTTTTTATTTTTTAATTTTTTACTTTTATTTATAAAAATACACATATTTTTAACATTTTGTTTGTTTGTTTGTTTGCGTACTCTTATATGTGTATGTATGTATGTATTTATATTCTCCATATAAATTACAATTAATTCATTTTTTTCTATTTTTATTTTATATTTAATATTTAAAAATTGTATATATCTTACAATCTACAATAATAATTATGTACTATATATCTTGTTTTTCTTAGTTGGCTTCATGATCAAAAAATTGGTCAATGGGCCTATTCAATTTTTTTTTTTTTTTTTTTTTTGTATATATCTTACGTTTTATTTTTACTTTTTAGAGGCCAAAATTCTATACAAGAGCTAACAGAAGAAGAGCAAGAGCAATTTTTTTCTCTTATAAAAATTTTTGTATTTTGCCTCTTTTTTTTTTTTTTAATTTGTCGAAATATAAACTTACTTTGTATTTTTTTTTTCACGATATAATAACACATATGAATTACGGTTGATTTTTTTTTTTTTTTTTATAGTCACATGTTTTCTTGGGGAGCATTAAAATACAAAATAATTAATCAAGATCAAATCGTGTCTTGGAATCAGGGCCAATATTTAGTATGATTTGTGTTGTTCTCTCGTGATTTTTGTTGAAAATGAGAGTAGAAATTAAATTTATTAAAATTTAATGAAGAAGAATGAGAATTAGCCCATTTTAAAAGACACTACATGCTTGTGCTTTTAAAATAAATAAAGTTTTTTTTTTTTCAAATTTTTATAATCGGTTCATATTTCGTCAAATTTAAATTTTAGCGTTGCAAAATTCAAGCTCTTGTGTTTTTACAATTTTTCTTATTTTTCTTGTTCTGTTATGGTACTAAATTCCCGAAACCGAGACACGAATGTACATGTACGTTAGCTATTATTTGCTCAATTTTCGTTAAGTTTTGTATTTATCCAATAACTTTAAAAAAAAAAAAAAAACTTAACGTTCGTAACGTCTGGTCTTCAAAAAGGTTCTTGGCCTCTCAATATTGCTCGCAAGAGAGTAATATTTCTCTTATTTTGTTTTCTGTGTATTTTTTTTATTTTTCTGCATTTTTATGAAAATTCTTTTTCTCGATTTTTACGTGTCTGTAATTATTTTTCATATTTTTTCCTACTTTTCTTTGCTTTATATTTATCAAACATATTTGTTATTTATAAGATTACAATATTCAACTTAAATTTTATTTTTACATAAATATTACTTTTAAATACAATTCTTGTTTTTAATTAAAAAAAAAAAAATTAAATACACATGAATAACTCTTATATCTTATTTTTGTAAAATTATTTAACAAAATTAAATTACAAACATTACTACTTAAATTTAATTATAATTATAAAAATAATACACATATAACCATGTTATATGAAAAATTAATTACGTAGGTGTTTATTATACAATCATTTATAAAATTACAAATTTTTTACATACCGTAATCATGATAATTAAAAGAAAAAATTTTAAGGGTAATTATACAATATAATCTCGGTTCATGAACAATTCAGTTTAGAAATAAATTTCTTAGAATTTAAATTAATATCAAATTGATGTATTGCAACAAATTGTCTGCATGATTCAACAATTGATAAATCAACACCAATTAGAAAAGATCCATAGAAAAGTAATTTAAATGTAACCCACAATGTGAGGTGTTTTTGAAAGTCTACATTTTGGCACACATTTCAAAAGCATAGTGTTCACTTGTTCATTTAAAAAACAAATGTAAAAAGCATAAGGACCAGCACTTCTGTATGCCAAAAGAAAAAAAAAATGAGCATCACAATTCACAAGCTTACATGCTTTCAAGAAGAAACGCTACTATTTTGGATTTTTGATATCTGTAAATTATCAGATGTGTTATCAACATCAATGAATAGACGAAAACTATTTTGGCCAAGTTTGAAATTAGCATAAAAGCCGTCTACACGAAATTGTCTAGGATCTGGGAACCACAAACGAATTATTCGATTTGTATATTGATTTTTACGTCAAGAGTAGTTTTGATTTTAACCGAATTAAGTTTATGAACCGAGTTTCTAAAAGAGGAGAAAGAATGAGAAAGACAAAAAACAAATTGAATTTCCCTTTTTTAACAAACAGTTCATTAAAATTTAGAACATTTTATGCTCTATGTTGATCCTTTGTCTTCACAATAATCAAATGGATAATAATAACTGAATGATTTTAAATTACACACTTTATACTTATATTATATGTATAATGTATATATATATATATTACGATAAAAATTTAACAATTAATGTATTTGAAAATTTGAGTACAATTTTAATACATAATATACACAATTTTTAATAATATAATTTAATAAGAATTCAAAAAAAAAAAAAAAAAATTATTTTTTTTGAATCATACCTACATAATTAATTTAATTAAATAATTTAATAAAAAATAAAAAATTTTTTTAACACATTCTGAGTTATTCTGGTCATAGTTAATAGATTTCATTAAATTAACATTCTGCTAACTTTTATACAAAATTTTAATTGTTTGTAAATTTTTTATGAATGTTAGAAGAATTTCAAATTAATGAAATGTGCTAACTGCGACCAGAATAACTCTCTGATTATTTTAAATTGAATATTAATTGTAACGAACATTTTTCTGGTTTATCATTTTTTTTTCTCTCTTTTTTTATGTGTTTTTTTTACTATTTTTTTATTTTTTTTTTTTTGTTTATTTTTATTTTTCGTTTTAAATTTGATATTTTCATTTTCTATATACAATACATAATAAATGACAATAAGAATAAAATTAATAATATAATCAATGTTAATAGTAAATCAGTAATAATTTTTAAAAAATTAAAAATAAAAAAAAAAAAACAATTTAATAATAACATGTACATAAATAAAAAAAAAAAAATTTCTCTTCCTTTTCTTTCTGTTTATTTTAATTTTTTTTTTTTTTTCAAATTTATTACAGAAAATCAATTTTTAAAGTAAAAATTTTTTATTTAATTTTATTCTTTTCGTTATCTACATATTTTTTTCTTGATTTATTTTTTAATGATTTAAAAAAAAACGGTAAAATTGCGGCTAAATATAAATTTTGCAAGAAAATACAATAAAATACGGTAATGATAAAATTACAATTAGTGCTAAAAATTTGAATCCGACAAAATGGCGAAATGATCAATAAAATTTAACGAGATCTCTTCAATTTGACACTCATTAGTTTTACAATAAGATAAATTCAATACTGACTGAAGAATAAAAATTTAACTTGACAAATGTACAGCACATCGCCATTTTTACGGGCTAACAATTGTTCATTTTGCATCTTCTATTTTATTTTGCATTTATTCTTGTTTTATTTATTCATTTATTTATTATTATTTTTAAATGTTTATTTACACTTTAATGGCAGTTTATTTTTTTTGTATTTTTCAAACAGCTTTCTATTTTTTTTTTCTATTATCAATATCTAACTTAAAATGTATGCAAAATGAACGACATGTATCATAACGATGTATGTATGTGTAATGTGTACTAACTATAAAATATGTATGTGTAAAAATAGAAAATTAAATAAAAATTGGAATTAAATTAAACAGAAAATAGTTTAAAAAAAAAAAAACAAAAATAAATAAAATACTGCGAAATTTAGGTAAGTGCTCTTTTTATTTGATATCATAGATTTTCTCTGTGTTTTGATTTTGAATAATATAAGACCCATACTAATATGAATTCGCATGCTAATGAACAGGTCTGTTTGTTCTATATTAGCGGGCAATATGCTAATGGACCCGTTAACTTTCGATTACGATATGGAAACCCATCTACGTTAATGATTTTGAAAAAAAAAAAGCTATAACAATTTAACATTATCTGACTCTAAACTTTTAAAAGGTTGAAAATGGCCCCGATGAATAGTATTGGAAAGTGATACATCTTGCATGGGCTTCATAAAAAAAAAAACAGACATATAGAGAAAAACCCATCGCTTTGTTTTTTGAAGAAATTATTTGATTTTTTTTTTTTTTTTTAAATGGAAATTACACTTTAATCTTAAATTTCACTAAAACTATTCAATTTTTTTTTGTTTTTCTTATGTCCAATTTTTTTTTTTATTTTTTTTTTTAATTTATGTAAACAACTAAATATCGATTTTCTTAATGTTAGTTAATGTCGTGTGTCCTAACAGAAAAACTCTTGGATTATCGAATCTAATAAATAAAAGGAAATCAAGATTTATTTTTATATTTTTATTTCTTAAGCAAAGAATTTTCATTTTACTTCGTTTTTGTACCATTTATCAGACTTTTCGTAGTTTATTAAAAAAAAAAATCATTAGTAATAATCGACTGTTATTAAAATGAGATAAAATGTTATTCATAGATTTTTTATATCGCGTGAATGCTTCATGACTTCATTTAGATTGCGTTATTTATTATTTGTTAAAGAAATTTGATAATAAGAATAAAATGTTTTATTTTTTCTCACAACTTTTTTGAAAATTTTTAAGAACGCACTTTTTTCACAAATATATAAGTAAAAATGAAATAAAAACGGAGAGAAAGAGAGAAAATAGGACGTGCTTATTGTTTACCGAATACTGAATATTAATCAACACTCAATAGTGTTCGCGCTTGTCCTGTCCAACAATGCAACTATTCAAACAATTGAATGATTCAGGACAAAGTTTACAATTTACAGAAAATATTTCTACTGATTCGACAGGAAAATTGTTTTTCATACTCTTATTGATTGATTTGCGTATCATGGGTTAAAGATTTCAGATTATTATTATTTTTTTTTTTTATTAACAGTCGATTATTATTTGGTTTTAAATTGCTTAATAAGTAAAATATTTAATTTAATTTTATTTTTTATATCTTTTTTGTTTTCCTTTTAAATATCGATCATTTTTTCTTTATCCTTGATTTTTTAAAAAAAATTTTTTTTTAAGCTATATATCTACAATTTTTATAAATTTCTTATAAATAAACAGTTAAAACAAAACAAAATGAAATGGAAGTGAAAAACATGAAAAATAAAAGAAACAAAAATTATTAAAATAATTTAACCAAAAATAAAAAAAAAAAACGATAATTAATGAAACTTAAAAGAATGAACGAAATTTATATAACAATCAAAATTAAAAATAATGAAGTAATAATGGAAGAGAAAAGTTTTATTATTTTTTATTTTTAAAATCAAACTAATTAAAAAATTATGCTACCGCTGTATCCTCCTTATTGCTGTTGATTTTATTTTTATTACCATCATTTGACCAATCCCAATCTTTACCCTTTGGTCGAAATTTTGATGATTTATGGTGGACTGTGTTATTGCTATTTTCAGTGTTTTGTTGTATTGAAGCAGTACCAGTAGCATTATTAGTGCTATTGGTTCCACTATTACTGTTGCTACAGGATGTTGTTGTCGTCATTAATGACAAAGTTGTAGAATTATTATTTGATACAACAGCATTCGATGATGATGAATTGTTACAATTATCACCACCGCCACCACCAGACGAAATGAAACCATAATCATCATAATCATATTCCCATGTACGTTCACGAAATTTCTTCTTGTAATGTTTTTCGGATGATACCCTTGATTGTCTTTGATATTTCAATGGAATTTTTAATGTATTTGGTCCACTACTAATACCTGATCCACCATTTCCTGCTGTCAGGCTGTTAACATTATTATTTGTACTCGACGATGATGTTGATGACGATGATGATGACGATACTGATGTCGATGTTGATGATGATGATGATGAAGATGAATATAACATCATTGGTGTTGCTGATAGCATTGATGTCGATGTTGGATTTGAAATTGATGACAACAATGGTGGAGTTGTTGATGGACTTGGTGTTCGTGGTAGACCACCTTCAGATAATGGTGGGCTTTCGATTAATTCTGTTGGTGAAGATTTTATAATTGATACTACAGTAGTCTCAATTTTTTTTGTACTATCACCTGATCTGATTCCGTTTTCATTCAATGATGGTGCTGTCGTATTTCTACTGCCGCTATTGCCTGCACTATTATGATCACCACCCATACTACTATTGAGATGATGGTGATGATGATGAAGATGATGATGATGATGATGATGCGACGATAACGACAATGATGAATGTGATGATGAAGACGATGATGAACCACCACTACCAACACCAATTGGTACATCTAATTGTGATGATGATGATGACGATGATGTCGATAAGAACGTCCTTGCATCACTATTACTACTATGCGCTATACCAGAATCCGGTGATGTATTACAGCTAATCGATGGTGCTGTATCATTTTCAATTGAACGACGTGTCTTATCCAATTCAGTTGATGCAAATGCAACTAAACGATCAAAACCAGAACTAACACGATCTTGCCATTGTGTTTCATCATCAGGTAGAACATCGTCTGTATACATATTTTGTACAAAATAAAATATTTTTAAAATAATTTCAATCTAATTTTAAAATTAAAAAAAAAAACGATAAAAAAAAAACTTCATATTACTGATTTCAAATATGTATACTACAATGTTTATTTTGTGGAAGTTGAAGAAAAAAAAGAAGAAAATTTAAAAAATCTACATTATTTATGTTATTGGTGCTGATGTTGCATAAAAAGTATTCTAAAAACTTCCACAAAATATTACAAAATTTGTTCATTTTTTTAAATTTTATAAAAACAAGTTGTTTCATCTCTTATTAAAAATTAAAAATAAATACAAAGTTTTGAAAATACTTATCTTGATTTTTTATTTATTTATTCAACTTTTATTTATTTCAAAATAAAAATTATTTTGTCGTATTCGCCAACCTTTTTTTTTTAAATATTCCAAAAGTTATGTGAAATTTTTAAATTTCCATTGATATGTTGAGAAAGCAATAAAAAAAGAATTTTTTCTATGATGGAAAACTATCGGTAGTAATTTTGGTCATAATTTTACGTTAAATTCAACTCATTAGAATATTCTAAATGGATGTTTAGAATTGATGTTTATGTTAATATGTATGTCATATTTAAAAAGGAAAACTTCGGGATCGTAGCGAATATTTTTGCAAAAGATTCTGACAATAAAGAACATAATAACTTATATAATTAACACGTATAATTAATTTGCAATGAGGGCAAATGAATCTGATACAGTACAACTTTTTATTCTTTGTGAATGCGTTAATACTGTATCTCGCATGCATGAAAACAAATTTTCTTTTTAAATTTAAGGAAGTTTGTAAAAATGCCAAAATGCCTACAATTATTATTTTTAATTACAATAGTGATGATTGATTTAATTTTAATTTTTTAAAAATAAAATTTTGATATTCCAACAAATTATTACTCTTTATTTCAGCAAACCAATTATGTAAAATAAAAAATAAAATAATAATTTCATTCCAATTTATGTGTCAATTCACTAATTTTTTTTTTTTTTTAATTATAACGAAAATAAATTTTTTATTTTCTTTTAAATTAAATATTAGAAAACTCAATAAAATAAAAGGAAAATTATTCAAGTTTAGTCAAAAAAAAAATAAAATAACATTTTTATAACAGATAGTATGTCTTGAATACAGTCCCAAAAATAAAGAAAAATAATTTAACTTAATGTATATATTCTTGAAATTTTATCTTATTTTAAGTTATATTAGATGAGCCGTTTATTTTAAAAGTGGTGTAAGTCTAACGTTATTTTTAATGAAAAGTAGAAAGAAGAAATTCGAAAAATCGTTTAAAAACTACGAAATTTGTAGCATACAAAATATTTATTTATTATTTTCCTGTAAATAAGTTTAAAGTTTATATAAACTTATGCCACTTTGAAAATAACACGACTCATATTTATGCTTTATTTCATATTATATTTTTTGTTTACTTTAACATACGTGCAAAAATATATATAAAGTGTTTTACAATAATTTTTGATAAAATAGAAATTAAATTTATTAGATAGTATCCATATAAATTAAAAAAACGTAAAATAAAAATAATTTCAAATTCAATTTTATAATTTTTAAAATAAACAAAATAATAATAATAATAATAATAACGATAGCAATAATAAAAATAATAATAATAATAAAAATCATACTAATAATAAAAATAATAAAAATTAATAATAACTCATTGATTTTTTTTTTTTTCCTTTTAAAACAATAAAAATAAACATTTCAAATTTTTCATTCTTGTTTTTCTTTTTCAAAAATTTTCACAAATCAAAAAATTGAGTAATAAATTTAAATATGTAAAAAATGGAATTTATTTTTTTTTTTTTTGTAAGAAATAAAAAATTTTATCATTTCATTTATTTTATTAAATGTTTATTTATTTATATTTTTGGTTTTTTTTTTTTTCGGTTTTATTTTATGTATGTAACAGATTCAATTATAAAAATCTTTGGAATTTTTTTCGCTATAATTATTTACAATTTTTATTTATATTTTTAATAAGAAAACAAAAAAAAAATGAAAAATAAAAAAATAAGGGAGAAAAAAAGAAGAAAAAGAAAAATTGATGAAATTAGGATAAAAAAATGTTTTAATTGTTATTTAAATGAATTGATGTATCAATAAAATAAAATTAATTATTCAAAGAAAAAACTTGTGTGTATCGTGCAAAAAAAAAAAAAAAATAAAATAATGATAATAAAATAAAAAAAGAACAAAAAAAAAAATAAAATAAAATAAAAAAGGAAAAACTTTTGTAGTATATGAAGGACAATATGGATGAATTACAATTGAAATCAAACAAGCAAAATGATTATGATAAATGATATTTCAATGAATATTGAAAAGTTTACTTTATAATTTTGGGTTTTAATTTTAAACAATTTTTTTTTTTTGAACATTTCTAACATAAATTCACATTCGAAAATTAGATAGGAACAACGAATATATTTCAATGGTTGTTTATTTATTTAGTTTCAAATCATCCAAAACAAAAACAAAAAAAAATTTTATAAAATGAAAATAAATGAAAATTTTTATTTTATAAGATATATAATAAAAAAAAATTTTTTGATTTTTTTTTTTTTAACGTTAAAATTTTATATTGTAATTCATCTTAAATTATAATTTAAGTCTAAAGATAACTACTTCCATTACCAATGACCCACTTAAAACAACAAAACTAATACAAGTAAAGAATAATATATGTTTCTCAATGAAATTAGAAGACCGAATTCAAAAATATCAATCATACATTCGATTTTGAAATAAATTGTTTATACAGAACAGCATGCAATTGACTGTCATCATATTCATCATATTTTTTGTAACACATCATTGATATTTCTGAATTTGGTCCAATACGCCTGAAATTTAGTGATAATGTTAGCAACGAAACCACCCATATTGTTGCTACCATTAACTTTCATTAAGACTGATACTATTACTCAAGCGTATTACATTTATTTTATTTATTTCTTATTTTTAAAATTGCACTATTTATTGTAATGAAATTTTTTTTTTAACTTAAATTTAATATTTTTAGTATCATTTTATTTCTTAAATTAATTAACATTATAAAACTAATGCTTTTTAATAATAAATTAAACTTTAAACAATCCAACAACAAATGATTTTACATAACGTACAAAAAAATTTGAAATATTTTCCAAAAATTACATAATAATTAATAATCCTATACTAAAAAAATTTTTTTTTCTTTTTTAGTTAAAATAAGTTTTTATTTGCACTTAAATTTTTTTGATAAAACAACTTGTTTTTACTACAACTTAATTCTTTTTTTTTTTTTAAATTTTATTTTGTGTATCATTGTTATTTTGGCTTAAATAAAATACAACAACAAATTACGCTATAAAAAAAAAAATAGAAAAACTCAAAAATTATTTTATGGTATAGAAATCACCAAATAAAATTAGAAGCAATTGCAATGAATAAACTAAAAATATAAAAATAATAAAAAATAATAAAATCTCATTACAATAAATAAAAGCAAAATTTTGAGAATAAAAAAACATGAGAAGGAGGATTTAAAATAAAAACAAAAAATAATATGTAAATTTCTATTAATTCAAATTTAATAATTTGTCTATGAAAAAAAACGATAAAAAATAAAATAATGAAAATTTCATTTGAAATAAGGTAAAAGAAAGGGAATATTAATTAATTAATTAAAAACAAAACAAGATAACATATCACTCAAAAACTACAACAAACTTACCATCATCTGTACGTGATCTAGCTGGATGATTTATTATCCTTTCTTCCGGTGTAAGTGAGTTTATTTCTGGACTCATTAAAGGTGGTGGTTCAATTGATTGATTCGATTGACGACCAGATGGTATATGACCAATACCACCGCCATCATGTTGCTGTTGTTGTGTTTTTGTTGACATCAAAAGTTCATGGGCATGATCTGAATAATGTGGTATTTTTGCTGCACGTGGATGTTGTTGTACAATCGGCGAAGTTCGTTTTAAACCTGTTATGCTACTACCACCTAAAAAATTGAACATTTATCATACTGAGTAAAAAAGAAAAAACTGAAAAAAAAAATTAGCAGTTGAGCAAAATTTACATTCAGTTTTTATTTGATTTGATTGTAACAAAACAGCTGCATTTGATGGGTTTGAATGCTGCGAATAATTCAACATTTCAGCTGATCGTCTTTGACGTTCTTCATTCTCTTCTTTGATTTTCAATGATGCTATAACTCGTGCTTGTAAAGATGCTGCTAAACCTGTGTATAAATGACTAAAATTGAAACCGAAACCCTTTAAATGAAAACAATAAAATCATACCTTCAAGTGGAGGGTTACCATTCATCATACGTGATGATCTATCATCGATATGCGGTGGTGGCTTTTGATCTTCAGTGAAATATGATTCCAAGTACGGCTTCATTTCAGCTCTAGGAAGTGGTACATTCGGATAAGTGTCTCGCACTGTATTTGAGTTTCTGTTAGATGACGAGTGTTGTTGCTGTTGTTGTTGTTGATAGACTACTGTCGCTGAATTCGATGGATACGATGCTCTAGACGAAATATGCCCGGATGAACGTGAATTTGATACGGGCATACCATTCCCATGAATAGCAGTGTGATGAGCAGCAACATGTTGAGAATGTTGTTGCACTTGTGATTGTGATATTATTTTATGATTATAGGCCACATGTGCCAAAGTTGCTAAATTGGTCTGATTATGAACATGTGCGGGAGGTGTTTGTCTTAAATTTTCGCAGCTATTTGGGCGTGAAATAGGACTGTATGCCGAATTCGGTACGGTAGTCGTGTGATGAGGTAGAGGCGGTAAAGATGGATCTTCTAAAACTCTAACATTAACACGTTCTGGACGTGGCACATTTGGATTTATTATGGGTCTATCATGTCCACTTGTTGCGCCTATTCCAACGGTACTCATATTTACAGCGGCATTAATAATGCTTTGATGAGAAATTTCTAATGTTCGTTCAATTTCACCATTTACTAAATCCCCAATTGTTTTCGTTGCCATCATGGTACCAGAAGCGTTACCATTATGTGAAACATGAGATGGATGTTGTTGAGCAAGCTTCTCTTGTGATAAATGTCTTCTTAGAGCCATTTTGGCTGGAGATACTTGAGTATAATCTGGTTGAGACGAGCTTGAACTTGGTCGACTGGGTTGCTGTTGAACTTGTTGTTGTTGCTGCTGCTGCTGCTGTTGAGAAGAATTCGAATAAATTCGATCCCTTGTGGATGGATAATAAATAGCTGAATCAGACGATGTTGAATTACTACGAACATTTTCTTCCAATGGTGATGGGCCATGTTTATCGTATCTGGAAACAATGACGAAAGTGTTTTAATAAATTTTTCTATCATTGTCATATCAATTAATGGACGAATTTTAACTTACCTTGTATTTTCTGGAGTTTTAAATTCTGATCTGTCTCCATGATCCATTCCTCTTCGAAATGGAAATTCATTAACACCAGCATGTTGCTGAGCTGCAGCTGTAGCTGCATAATATATAGCCGTTGAAGGACTATGATGCGAATTATTTACTGATCCAGTAGAATGCCCAACAGATGGACCACCTCCAGTCGATACATTTACCGTTAAATTCTTTGAGTAGTATTTTTGCAAATTCATGTTCATGTTATTGCTACTTTGATTAAGAGGCATAGCTACATTAGATGGTATTGTCGATGATGTGGCCACCATATTCGATTGATGCTTTCCCATGTTGTAAATGGATACTGCTGATTGTTTGTACTGTTGTGCAACTTGTGGTGGCTGATTATTTGCTGGAGTATTCGAAGAAAATGGCGGTGGAGTTATTGGTGAAATTGTCGTTGTAGAATTTAAGTGAGTTAATCCCTGAGTAACGACAGTTAAAATATTATTCATATGATTATTGTGTTGTTGTTGCTGTTGCTGTAACTGATGATGTAAATTTGTAGACGAATTTGATATGGATGATAAAGACGCATTTTGATTGTTTGATGGTAGATAATTAGCTTTATTGGTGTTTGTTGTATTATAGATTGATTGCGTTGTTTTACGATCAGATGATTGCAATGCAGCTTTCCTTTGTTCTTGATCTTCATTTAAAACGGATGTAATTATGCTCTTCAATCGATCTTCAAAATTAACGACTTTTGGTGACTCTTGAATCATTTTTGATGTGGGTGTCACTGAAGAACTTGTTGAATTTGTTGGATAATTTGATGTTTTCGAATTACTTGAATTTCGTCCATGCGATGTTTGATGATGATGATTTTGACTTGATTTCACTGTAGCCGGTGGTGCCGGCATTAACACACTGTCACCATTATTGTTCTGATTAGCATTACTGCTACTACTGATGTTGTTATTGTTATTGTGAGTTGCAGAAGAATTGTGCACATTTGGATTCTTTCGTTCTTCTTTTTGTTGTTGATGTTTATTGTTGTACCCAGAATTTAATGTTGTAATATTAACATATTTTCCAGCTTCAATTTGTCTACCAGTTTCAAGAATTTTTTTAGCTAAAATTTCTGGATTATTTTCTTCAATTTTTCCAATATCCGGTATATCGGGCCATTCCTGAGAACGAGAACGATGTTCACGATTTCGACGTGACGAAGATTTTGAATGCGATGAAGATGATTTTGATGATGACGATGATGATGATGATGATGAAGATGATGATGTTGACGATGATGATGTATGATGATGATGATTTACGTGATTTGCTTGTGGTGTCACTGTCACCGCCGCCGCTGCCACTGTTGCTGCCGGGACTGTTGCAGCTGCTGCCACTGGAACATTTGTTACCGTCAAATGTGGGCCTTGTTGAGCTAAAAGTGTTGCAGCTACTTTACGTTCTTCTGCCGCTTTTTCAATTAAAATCAATTCATTTTCCAAATTTGTAACCTGCACGAAAATATAAAATGTAATTTTTTTGTACTTTAAATAATAAAATTGTAGACTTTACCTGAGCATGCAATTTCTTCCTTTGTGCCAGAGTATTTGCAATTTCTTTCAATACAAGTTCATGAGATGTTGCCGGCGTTAATTCAAACGTCTCACCATTCTTTTGTTTCACGTATTTCTCGGCTATACTTTGTACATGTTTTAGAACTAATGTTTTTTGTTCTTGTTCAATTGAATTAACTTGATTTTGAAGTTTTGCAGCCATCACTTGTAATTCCTTATGGCGACCAACAATCTCTTTGGCTTTTGCTAATAGATCATTTTGGGATGTCATACTAATTCCTAATTCATTCATTCGAGATTTCAATAGCGCTACACTGTCATCAATCAAAACTTTAATTTGTTTTTCAAGTTGACTGGCTCGATTTAATAATCTTTGATTTCTTTCCTTTTCTTTTTCAATTTGTTTATTGATATTCTCTTTGTAACTTTTCGATTTCATTTGTTCTAATGCAGTCATAAATTGCGCCCGATACATATCTAAAAGTATTTGTAATGCATATGGTGTTTCAGAGGGTGCTGTTGGTATATCAAGTTCTTCATGACACATGTCACCAGTTAATGATGTTAATTGCTGATCTACACAACCTGGTGCTGGAGGCATTTTCTTACACATTAATTCAGCACTTGTACTTAATAAAGTTTGTGTATGTAATACATCCAAACCAACAATTTTTAAATTTCTTCGACCACGTCCCTTCTTTACACGACCACGCTTTTGTTGTTTTTGCTGTTGCTGTTGTTGTTTATCGACTGTAGTAGTAACAGATTTTTGTTGACCATTTTTAATTGAATTTGCAGCTTTTCTTGTTAACTTTTTACGTTTCTTTTGATTTTGATTTGCTCTTTGTTGACCAGCACCAATTTTTGTTGAATTTGTACAACTGAAATTATTGTTATCCTCATCATCAGATTGACTACTTTTACCCTTTGAACTACACCAATCTGACCATGCACGTCTAGTTGTTGGACCGGTAACTTCGCCATCACTTTCTGTTGATGTTTCATCCATTGCTTGTTTTGATGATTCACGTTTGGCACGTTCACGTGTTGTTCGCGTTGTTGTACCTATGAAATATAATAGATTAAAAATAGAGAACAATTAAAACATATGTTTGTTTTTTAAGATAACGGCGTTTATATTTCGTTATTGAAAAAAAAAAAAACTGTAAAATTCTTCAAAAAAATTTTTTTCTACAATTTCATGACTGTACAACAAATTAAAACTTACGAAAAAAAAAACAAAGACACATTGACCATTTAAATTGAAACAAAAAACAAAATTACAACATCAGACAATTTAAATTATAACAATTAGGAAATTTTCAATGCATGAACTTTTCTATTTTAATTTGTTGATTGTTAGTAATAAAAATTTTATCTACACTACACATTCATATACAAAAAAAAAAAAAATGAAATAAAAAATTATGAAAATATTTTTGAAATATGATATTTGATGATATTACTGATATTTGCCTATATATCACTCACCGATCGTATCCGTTTCCGTTGATTTTTGATTTTTAAGTCGTTGAAAATATCTTTCCAATTTAGTACGATCAATAATATGTAAATAATATGATACTGGTTTGCCTGTCCATGAAACGGATCCTTTCAGCGGTGACATCTCACTAACATGCATTATTGTTCCAATATCGCTTAAATTTCTACAAAAATTAATAATTAAGTATTTTATGTATGTACATCAAAGAACAATGTGATCATCATCACAGTTAAAAAAAAAAAAGAAAAATGGAAAAAATATTTAAAAAAAAAAAAATAAAATGAATGAATGAATAAATAGATAAAAAAAAAATAAAGAAAAATTGAAACAAACAACAGAATAGAAAAATAAAACATAAAACTTAGTTCATATTTTTTTTCCGATTTTGTTTGTTTGCTTTGCTTTTGGTTTCAATTATCCGTTTTGGAAAACATCGAATAATCGTCAGTTAAAAAGTATTCTCTGTGTCAGCTTCATACACATATGATTTCTACTTTGTTTTCATTTTAAGTAGAATACTTTCATCAATTGATGATAATTTGATATTCTCGAAAACACAATCATAAACCCATCACTTTCACTTTATCTTTTGAATTTACTCTTCATTTATTTTTAAATTTTAAATTTAATTTTTATTCTGAATTTCAATCATCATCCTACCTATCGGTAATACGAAAATTAAGTGGACAAAATGATTTTGATGATACAATTCTAGCACCATCTCTTAAATCAGCAAATCTTTCTTTTAATTGATGATCAACATGTGGACCAAATGCAAAATTATTAACGAATACAATTGACGATGAATTAATTTTTTCACGATGTTCATCAGCTAAAAAATCACCTTTAATTAGCTGATAATCACCAAATTTTTTACCAAACCAATTCATCCATAAACGAAAATTAATATCCATCATTTCAGAATAACGTGATGGTACTTCAGCTTTTTCAATACCAATACATGATTTTAATGGTCCTGAACCGGCCATTTGTAATACAACTTGACCGACACCAGAACCTAAATCAATGAATGTATCATCTGAATTAACTTCAACTTGTTCAATCATTTGTTGTACTAATTCATATGATGTTTCACCATATACTTCCGGTGAGAATGGTTCATATTGATTTAATTTATCTGGATCAATAACGGCAGCATTATAAACTAATTGTATTATATGTCGTAATAATATAGGTGAGGCATATTTATTAAGCCTTTGGGCTGGCAGTGAAGTTCCCTTTTCCTATATTGGTCAAGAGATTTTCATGTTACGTGAAAGAGAAGAAAAGAAGAAAAAAATTTATGTAGAAAATTTCGTATAAGAATAACGTAAACATTTTAATTCGTATTTATATTACTTACCAGGGCAAGGATACTATCAACAGCTTTATTAAATCTATCAACCAAACTTGACATAGTCTTATAATCGGCAGTGTCGATATCATTAAATGAGAAATCCTCAAATGCTGAACAAATTTCTGGTATATCATCACAGACATGACGTATTGTTTCAATAATATCGATACCATTATCATGTTTATCAGAACCAGTACCAGTTTGTAATGGCCATGGATATGTAATAACATCGGCACCAGCTGGTGATCTTAATTGAAGTTCTTTTGTTTGTGGTGTCGCCATTACAAATAGCACACACACACAAGCACGCACGCACAAATTCTGATTCTATTGAATTTTTATCTGTTTAATTATGTTTAAACGTTCTAAATCGTTTTTCAATCATTAACATTAAAAAAATATGAAACAATAGCATAGATGTATTACACCGATGTATACTACATATTTTTACGAAAAAAAAAAAAATTCTGAATACAGAAGAGGATTTCTCAAATACGTTTTTTACTTCTTGAGGATTTCTTGCTTAATTTCTTTTTTTATTTTCTTCTCTTTTGTGTACTTTTATCTTAATCGTAAATTTTTCTACTAATTTGTTTTTTTTCTAATTTTAATTAATTTATTTTTTTAACTTTATTCTTAATTCTAGATTTCAATTTTATTTCATTTTTTAGCTTCTTGATTTTAGCTTAACATTTTGTTAATTTTTAATTTCATTTTCAATCTGATTTTAAATCGATATAAATTAAATATAAAAATTGAATAAAAAAAAATAATAAAAATATAAAAAATAAATTGTAGATGTAGAAAATGTGGAGAATTTGATGAATGATTTATTTTACTGGTTTTCTTTCTGTTTTTTTTTTTTTTTTGTTTTCTATAAATGAAAATATGGAAGAGAAAAAAGAATTTTTTTGTTTTTGTTTATTAAAATTTATAAAAAATCAAATTATTAAATATTAAAATAAATTAGAAAAAATTTTTAATTGAAATTATATGACCCATTTGCATTATTGGCCCATTCATATGGGTATTTCAAAGTTGGTTACTTATCATATAAAGGTGCGTATTATGTTCGTGTACATCAATTATACAATGATCATGATGATCATGAAATGTGTTTCTGATGAAGTTCAGTGATAGTTTCTGTGTTAATGCTATCGACAACTTCAAAAGGTGCTTAGCAAATTGTTGATATTATTAGACTAATGCACTAATCAATACATTATGCTTCTACATATGTACATACATATTTTAAAATGATGCTGTCATTGTTATTGACACAGAAATCAATCACTGAGTTCCAGGGAACTCAGTATATTTAGACTAAATGTAGAAACGTAGATAAGGTACCTTGGTAAATTTAAAAAAGAAAAACGCCAGTGAAATATTTTTGATAATAGCCCACTTTTTCGCATATAATGCAAATGAGTTTAAAACATCATCTTTGATCAATTATAATTTCAAAACTTTAATTATGTTAATTTTATTGTCGTGGTCTAAATGTCATCATTTTATCTATCCGTTACAATTGATTACAATTTCATTTTGTATTTCTTGTATGATATGATAAAATGCCCATTAGTTCTACTATTACCTAAATGAAAAAATTTTAGCTAAAACAAATCAAGATTACGAAGATAATACAGACTTACAGAAATTTTCAAATGCAATAGCATTTTTTTAGACAATTTTTTTTTTTTTTTTTCAAAAAAATACAAAAAGCAGAGAAGATGATGTTGAAAAAAAATTCTTGTAAATCGAAATTCTTAAAAAATACTGATCAAAAGATTTTTAAAAATAATTCAAAGATAATTTATTTGAAGTTGAATTTTTTCCTTGATGTGCTTTACCAATACCAACAGCCAAATGAGGATCAATTTTGATTCTGCAATTATTGCACAAAAAAAAAGAATGTTGGTCATTCAAGATTTTTCCCAGGATAAATTAGAATTCAAGCAACAATTTACATAAGTACAATATAGTACAGCGTACGCAGCTACAGCATATCACCATAGAATCACCATTAAAATTATATTTGTTTGTGTTTAGCACTAAGGTTTCAAATCATATAAAGTACAGACTTACAACATAATCAGATACTTGAATTTTAGTTAGGAAAAAAAAAACAAGTTTGCAACAATGAGTACAATAAGATTTTTGTTTTTTAAATAAAACTGGTTTACGTTAAAATACAAAGGAAAAAAAAAATCTGAGAATTTTGTACGTAATGAAAAAATATCTTTTTTTTTTTTGTTTGTTAATTTTCTCATCGAATAATTCTGATAGTAAATTGCTTCCACTTTTGTACATTTATTTTAAAATAATTTCTAAATGACCATGAAATAATCCAATATGATGTATGTACTAAATATTTTTACATTATATATCTATACATAACCATCCACCGGTATATATACGTATAGTGGTACATAAACGTACTGGAATACAAATTCACACGTTATATTATATTTTGTATGTTTTGAATATGTACTGTATACAAATTAGTTTGTACATTTTATGAGTAAATAACAGAAAAACAAATCTTTTTTTTTTTTAATTAAAATATTTATAGTGTACTTATATGTATAACCAGTTACACATAAATCACATACAATTTTGTTCTCAACTCTAAATTCATGAAGGTCATGGTAATCGACCGCTTGACCAAGTTTTATAAAAATAACATCAAAAACAAAAAATAATGTATACGTACAATTAACGTACGTTTAATATATGCAACATCATAAAAATACAAAAGTTTTATTTATAATTTCATTATTAAAAAAATGATTGATGTATACATTTAAAAAAAAAAGAGGTTATTGTACCGTTATTTGTAAATAAACCGAGTATAAAAGGTGTATGAAAAATACCATGTGATAGTGAACGATTACTTTCATTAATAATAAAATTGTTTTGTGTTCATTCAAATTGAGGTTTCTAAACGCTTTGAAACCCTTTTGAAAACGCTTTGAAAGCACTTTATTTAGCTTTGAAAATTGTCCTTAATCCATTACCATTTTAACACGATAGAAGAATTTTTATTTTATCTTCATTTTGGTCATATTATGAAATTTAACTTAGTGCTTAGTACATTATTTGAAATAGTAAATGAAAAATAAAGTTAAAAGACTAAAATTTGATTTGAGCCAATTTATCTTGATGGGGATGTGACTGAAACAGACCAAAATTGTAAGAATTAACATTAAATTGGTATGGTATGAAAATTAAATCGATCGTAAGAAAATTGTATCGTATAGAATAGTTAGAAATGCCCACGCAAAAAAAAAATTGTTTTATAGATTTTCTAATAAAGGATGTTTATCAAAAATTTTCATTATGGAAATTTTTTTAATCATTTTTAGATTAATAAACAGACCTCGAAAAGGGTCATTGCCTCGAAGGATATTTTTTATACGAATTTATAGGATTTAATTTCTAAATTTTACATTGAAGAAATTTTCAATGTTAAAGAATTTCATTTTACCGATAAAACTAACAAAAAAAGACAATCGTAATTTGAGTTTAAAATTTTCCATAATACTCTTTAATAAGAAAATTCCATTTGTACTCAAATTTCAATTACACATTTTACGTTTTTATGTAAACATAATATTTGCATTACAAACAAAATTGAATAACTGATTACCTAATAAATTCCATTAAAAAAAAAAAAAAAAAAACAAAGAAAACAAAAAACAAATAATTTAATTACATAACAAAACCATGTGCGTATGAGTAAGAAAACGTACAATAAAAATAAGGAATATATCATTTCATAAGAAATACGTACATGTGTTGTAACATACATTTTATCTACGTATCGATTATTCTTTTATTGTAAAAATAAATTCCAGTACGTTATATATACGTACAAACATAACACACGTTGGTTGGTATGTACTCATTCATAACTTTGTACTTATAAAGGAAAAGCACATGAACGCACATACATTTGTTTTCTTCTAAAAATAACAAAGAATAAAAAAAAAATGAAAAATAATAAAAAATTGAAAACAAAACAAAATAAACAAAAATTAAAATAAAAATAAAACAAAAATTAAAAAAAAAAAAAATTCCTCAAATGAAAATAAACATTGAACAAAAAAAAAAAAAATCTATCTTCTAAGGAATTAAATTTTCTAATTTCTTTTAAATAAAAATAAAACCACTGTTTAATAAATAAATATTTCATACAGAGAAAAATTTTGATGAAGAAGGAAAATTGGATTTTTTTTCTTTTTTTTCTAAATTTAGAAAATATTGATTTTAAGTTAACAATATGATGATAAAGTAAAAAAAGAATTTAAAAAAAAGGAAAGCGTTGTTTCCGTTCCATATGTGTTCCAAAAAGGCAAAAAAAAAACTCCCAATAATCTTACTTTAATATATGCGTAGGCGTTTCATTTAAATTTTTTACAAAAAAAGAGAATGAATGAAGTGGAAGGGATTTTAATAAAAAAAAATTTGTTTTTTCCCTAAATAAAAAACAACGAAAAATTCATTTAATCTTATTTTGTTCAAAAAACCAAAAAAAAAAACCAAAAAAAAAATGGCGAATAAGAGATTAATTGTAGGAAAACTTTTTCTGTTTACTTAAAATCTATAAAAAATGAAAAATTCTTAAAGTGCGATATTCTCATCTGAAAATTATTTTTCTTGTTTACCTAAAAAACAAAAAAGAAAAATCAACATTTTCATTAAATCGATATTTTGATGTTTTTATTCGCAGTTTGAGGGCGAGCGAATATCCTTTTTTTTTTTTGAATACAAATAACGTAAACACACTCACTCATACACAATGCAAAAATATATTTTATACATGCATGTGTTTTATTGATGTTGATTGGTGGTTTTGGTTCGGTTTATTCGGTTGTTTATTCAGTATATGTACGAGTATGTATGTATGTGGCATGATATTTATGCTGTGCTTTTTATATGTGCGTGTATGATTAGAAAAATATAAAAAATGAGGCCATAATCATCAAAACTGATGAATTCATGTACACATGAGTATAATACATATATATAGGAATTTTTACTTAAAAGTTATGTACATCATCTCTAGAATTTGTTGTTAATAAAATAATCCAGCAGCAGCATCAGCAGCAATAATAAAAAAAAAATATATCAGCTATATCCAAGACACATAATCTAAATCCTTAAATCCTCAAAATCCTCATCCTCTATTAAATGTTACAAACAAGTACCCACACATGGTGAATGTATATATATACACAAAATTTCGATTTTTCTTATTTTCTGTGTCATTTCATCCTCTTACTTCTCATGAAAAATAATTTACAAAATTCCTAGAACACAACTACTAAATACATTGTAGTATTAAACATTACTACTACACTATTAAGAAGGAGCCACCATTATCATCATCATCATCATTTTTGCATCTCGACATCTAGCATAGAAATTATACCGCTTACTTTGTAATAGTGAGTGTAACAATGTGAGTGATGATGATGACTACGTGGTATAGCACGTACAAAATTTTTGTTTTTTTTTTGTATGTGTGTACCATAAGGACTTACACTTAATACATCAGAGAAATGTTATAGATATAGAATATAAGCATAAATAAAATATAAAAAAATTACTTTTTCTCTTCTTTCATTGGCTTTGCAAAAAATTTTTCCTTTACATCTTTTGACTAGAAGATATTTTTAAAGTTAAAAAAAAAATTAACGGAAGTGGATTGGTAGGTACAGACCATACCATATAAATTACAAATCACAATTACCATTACCGCGTCAAAAATCTACCAAATTATACAAGTCTTGATACTCTTTAATAACTTTTTGACTACTATACTTGACTTTTCTCTTCTTCCCGTGACTTTCATCCTTCCATGACTGTTGGGTTGTGTTAAAATTTAAAAATTTCATTATTTTGCCTCTAACATCATGAAAAATTAAAATTAGGAAAGAACAAAAAAAAAACAAAAATGAGATTATAACACACACACACACACACGAATACAGAGCAATGGATTAACGAATTTTTTGCCATACATATACACAAAAAATTTCACATTTTTTTGTGTTAGGAAACGAAAGGGGTTTCATCAATTTTATTTGATTTTTTTTTTTTATGTGTATAAAAACGCAGAGTATTTAAAAAGGAAAATTGATTTTTCTGTCGTTTTTCCCTTCAACAATAACAGAAAAGAAAACTTGTATGAAAACAGAAAAATGAAGGAAAAAGAGAGAAAATGAATGAAGGGAAAAATAAATAAATAAAGAAAACTTTTATGAAAATCGATATTTTTTCAGTGTGTGTGTGTTTGTAGAGGATTGCCAATTTTTATTTAATAAAAATGAAATAGAACGTGATGAAAATATGTATTACAAAATTCTAGAAAATGAAAATTCTTGTAAATGAAAAAAAAAAATTATAAATTACATAAAATCATGATGCAGCAGTAAATTGTATCGATTTTCAGTTTGAAAAATTGCAATCTGCAAACATGGATTTTTTTTTAAAAAGTTTTTAATTTTAAATTTAATCTCCTGCTTTCATAACTCAAATATTCTAAGGGTCGATGATTTTCCTGCTGAAGATTATCATATCAAGAATAGATTTTCCCTTTGTCCTTTTTTTTTAATGGTGCAATACAGTATTCATTGTGAATACGCAGTTGAGTAGCTAATCGTCCACATGTGTCTTATACAGTTATACAGGAGTATGTAATGGGAAAATGCAAGTGGTAAATTTGGAAGGGTGATTCAAAATTTGTACTACTTTTGCTTTTTTAAAAATTCATTGCAATTGTAGCCTCTTCTCAGCTCTCCATGGGAAATTATAAAATTTGGCTGCTTACTTTTAGAATACTTTAATGACTTATGTAAATCCTCATTCAAAAAAATAATTCTGTATTTAGGCGAGAACTAAACTTCTGAACCATACTGTAGAAATGGCTATAACGAGGGTTGTTAATTTGTTTTTGTAATTCATTCAAAAGAAAATAAAAATAGAAAATAATAACATGTGTGACAAATCGATATTAAAATATTTAATTTCATTTTCTATTTTTATTTTTATAAAAGGGGGAGAAAAATATTCACGTTTATTTTTACATAATTGAATTTTATAAGAATTTTGCGTTTTTATTTTTTTTTTTTAAGTACTCAACAGGTTTTCTGTTACATTCAAGAAATTCTTTTATTTTTTGTTATACCTGAATATTTTTAAATGATATCGATTTGCTGATACTCTTAGCATACAAACACACATCACCCAAAAAAAACAATATGTATGTATGTGTACACAATTTTTTTTTGTGGAAAATTTTATGAATTTTTTTACATTTTTTATTTTAAAAATGAAAGTGATCATAATGCAATAGGTATTCATATTGTGTTCACTAATTGCATATATGCCAAGTAAGGTTGTATAGAAATTACGTAAAATAGTACAATTCTGCAACATTGTATATTCATCTAATTTTATATATAAAAACTTTAAGGACTATAAAAATTTTTAAAATTACAAACAGATATGGAGAGAGTAACCGGACCCTCTTCAATTTCAATATGAAATTTCAAGGAAACAAAAATCAAGATTAAGAGAACCGAAAGTGAATTTAATTTTTTAAAAATTCGTATGAAAATATAAATTAAAAACAGTCAGATAAATAAAATTCGAAAATTAGTATTTGGAAATTTTTTTAAATGCAAATGAAAATTTAAGCGAAATATCAAATTTGTGTATTAATATTCCAATTCTCAATAGAAAGTTTATTTTTGCTACACTAAGCATTTATTATAAAATAGAAGAACATACAAATATGAGACCCCCTCACTCCCCTCTACTTCACACAATTCGACAATTACTTTTATTATATTTCACAAAAGTATACAATTTCATGTATTTAATTGTAATTTATGATTTTATTGTAAATTTTTTTCAATACCCAAAATAAATAATATTTTTGTTGAATCCACATAATTTTTGATATCATCAATAAAAACTAAAAAAGAAAAAGCTAAGCTAATCATTTTAGGTCATTATGAAAATAAATTTCCACCCATAATTTGAATACATGGTTGTGTGTTAATTGTTTAGATCTGTTTTGACTGAATCAGCATTGCACGTTAAAGTTTCATCTGAAATTTGAATAGGGAATACGAAAAAAATTAATGAAAGAAAACAACGAAATTAATTTCGATAGCAATAATTCATATGTTTCTAATTGCATTGCGATTTTTGTATCAAAACAAATATGTATAATGAAAGTGAAATAAATATCATCATTTCTGTTGTACTCTTTTCGCTTTTACGAATGGAATAAAATCAGATTTTTTTTTTTTTTTTTTAGCTGTGGCAGCGAACTCTGGAAGACGTGAAAGTCCTCCATGGACTACAGTTCCTGTATGACAATAATTCTTTGCAAGAAAAATTAAATTTTAAACAATTTAGAAAATCTAATAATTCAGTAACGTAGTAATATTCTTATATCGTATGAATGAATTTCATTCATTAATTGATTGTTATCTGTAATATATTAAATAAGACGTAAACTCATACTCTCCCACCAATATATAG
The DNA here is from genome assembly GCA_963971155.1 of Anthrax anthrax. Lineage (NCBI taxonomy): Eukaryota > Metazoa > Arthropoda > Insecta > Diptera > Bombyliidae > Anthrax > Anthrax anthrax. The sequence goes on from OZ020119.1 coordinate 30,911,152, forward strand.
TATAAACACACTGTCAAACAAGCTGTTAGCCTTGATCTTGAGCATTTCTCATTGTTATTTCACCCACTTTCCCTGAAATGTATTAAATACTTGAATGCACTTTATTCGTTGTTATTGTTGATGTTGATGTTATGTAAACGATAATGAAATACGGACATACAACACAATTAAGTAAAATAATTTCTTACTTTAATATTTTAAGATAACTTAAAAGAAAAAATTAAATAGAAAATTAGAGCATACAAAGATAAAATTTTAACTCGATATAATACACAAGTTTCGATATTTTACAAACGATGTGTTATTGTGTTACGTTTTGTATATATGTACATCTGTGCTGCCTGTACGCTTTATGAAATTCAATTCTCTGTGATATTGAAAATGTCGATTTTCTAAATAATCAAAAATTACAATTTTAAATGAATGAAAAGATTGTTGTACAAAGCAACAATATACAAAGAATATTGTAAATTGTAAATCATAAATTAATCGAAAAATTAATTAGAGTTTTGATTATTTTGACTCTTAAATGGAATATGTTAAAAGGTTAGAAGCTTTGATTGATTTTTAATTGCTAATCTTTTTGCTAATTGAAAACTCTTTGATTGTAATGTAAAATGAATTTAATAAAGCAACAATCATACGACATGAAATTAATTTTAATTACTAAGCTTAGGCAATAGAAAACAATAAACAACAAAATAATAATAATATAGTAATGCGCTGTTGTGTAGATGAAATGAATAATTCGTTACATTTGCTAACATAAACGAGTCAAAATTAAGAAGGCGGATAAGTCTCATCTTTTACAAATTTTGAATTTCATGGAAAAGAAAGATTTTGAATAAAATAAAAATAAATTTAATAGTGTGAGAATTTTATAAAATATCCAACATTATCATCATCATCATCATTTTAACAACCCTATTGAGTTCTTGGCTTAGAATTTGTTAAATTCGTTAAATTAAATTCTGTTCACTTTAACACGATAAATTTAAATATTTATATCATTTGAGTAAAACAGCAGATTTTGAAAATTTTGAACTTATACTACTTTCTTATAATGGCTTAAAGAATCAGTAGAAATACTTAAGTAAGTAATAAACAAAAATCTTAGTTTTATGTTTTCATTAAAATAATAAATTCGAATGGAAAAAATGTAATAAAAAATACTAAATAGGTACATACATTATATTTTAATGAGTGAATTTCTGAATGAATGACATTAATTGGTATTTTATTGTATACCATAACCATAAGATACAAATGAACTAATTTTTTTTTTTTTTTTTTTAAATAAAAGAAAAAAGAAGTAAAATGATCGTCATATGATGAAGTTATTTTTAGCAAATGCTGCAATAAAAAAAAAAAAAAAATTTATGGAAAAAAAAAAATGTGTATTTGTGAAATTTTTGTATGAAAATAAATTGGTTTAATGAACTCAATTATGATCAATAAAATTTATTTTAATTTAAATACACAAGTACGTAAGTAGATAAAAGTTTTACCAATGTTTTTGTAAAAATTTAATTCATATGACCTTCATTACTATTAACAGCTTTTAGTCACGACCATATTCTAGGCATCCCATCATGAGCACAACAACAAAAAAAAATGTTTTTTTCTGTTAAATTTCAATTATTCACTCCAAAGTAAATTATCCATTGGTTTATTATAGGCTGTATACAAATTACAAAGTGATTTCAATTTTTATTTTAGAACATTTTCAATTTTATCAATATTCTTGATTCAAAATAAATTTAGGTATCCTATATAGCAATGAATATCATCAATTCAATTGAGAAAAATTGTAATTCAATAAATATTCATTTCGGATAATATGTCTGTGTTCAAAACAGACAGATTAAAGGGAACGAAAAGAAAAAATCAATTTTTGCAAAATTGGGAAAACATGTGCACGTATAGTACATATGTATGTAGACTGTGTAGAGGTATGTAGGTATGTACCATGCATGCATATTTTCAATTATGCATTGCAGACGTAGACACATTCATTTTCGCTTTTTATATGACAAAACATTTTTATTATGTGTGTGTATGAGTGTACATTGTCTGCGTTTTTATATACTAATAAATAAAATTGAATGATTCTCTCATGCAAGGACATGTTGGCCTTTAAATTTTTTTTTTTTTTTTTTGATTTTTTTCCCCTGTTTACTGTTGGATCGAAGCCAAAGTCAAAGTCAGATTCAATGGTATTACTGTACGAGAATGTATAAAAATGTTTTCTTTATTATTATTAAATTGTGTTCATAAATAAATAAAAAAAAAAAAAAAAAAAAAAAAAACAATAAGAATTCCAATTGATGATTAAATAAAATGCAAAAGTAAAATTGTTAACAAAACTAAAAATTTACAGATAATGGACAGGTTTGTTGATTTATTCATTAAAAAAGAAAATTTATTAATTTTTTATTTATTTTGTTAAATAATTATTAAATAACAACCACATTGATTGTGAATGTGATGTAATGTATGGTATGTGTCTTTATCATCTCATGTATCACATTTTATTGTGTGTTGTATTATGAATTCATGTAAAATGCATTTTAGTCATGGTGTGGTATTTAAAAATTTATTTTCGACAGTTGAATGAACTTTTCTTGTTACGTTGTACATAATGCATGTATGTACGTACAAAATTTTTAATCGAATGTTTCGGATCAATATAGGTGGACTCTGCACTTACATAATATCTACATGTTATAAATTTAGATAGAGCGTTTCAATAATAATGCAAGAGTTTTTATTGTAAATGATTTTTGCTTGATTAACAAAAATACAAATGACATCCGTAAGATAAGCAAGGGGTAAATTCAGAGATTCGATGGACGGGGGTGTTGATACACAATGTGTAATTTTTAGACTAGCAAAATATGTACCTACGTGTTAAAATGAAAAATTACGAAGTGTGTATGTAAACAAAATATCAAACATATTTTCCTAACCCAAGTCAGTAAGTTAATTTGTCAGTTAATATCAAATGAGTAAGAAAATATAAATGAGAACACCCCTAGTTATAAAATAAAAATTGATAAATTAAGTACAAACACGTGTGCCTCGAAACGTTAAAGGAAAAATTCATTAATTTTTAATCATTATTAAATTTAAAATTTTCAAAGTTTTTAAATTTTTAATATTTCAAATAATACAGAATTTTTATTTATACTATATAGCAATAAAGTAGGTACGAAATCATGATTTTGTGTTCATTTTCGTCTTGAATTCAGGAAAAACAAACGTGGGTGTGTATAGGTATGTTATATTAAATGTTAAAGTAATGTTACAGTATTAAATGTATTTTTGTTGATACAATTTCAATTTTAATTTCTTTTTTTTATAACTTTAAAAATGTTAATTTTGTTACCAATTGGTTTCTTTGAATCATTTATGGGATGATTTTTATGAAAATTTAATTTAATAATGGAATATAATTTTTGAATGTAATAATAAAATACTTAAAAATAAATAAAATTAATTTAAAACTTCTACACATTCAAAAAAAAAAAAAAAAAAAAGAAGGAAAACTAATAACAACTAGCAAACTAGCAGTGATGTTTAAAAACAACACAACTACTTGCGAGCATGCAAATAAAATGAAAACAGGAAAATACTACTATCACATATTTCGGAAAATTGTTATTTTCTTTCTACAGATGAAAAACTTAATTCAATTTAATAATTTTTTTTTTTTTTTTATACAAAAAATTAGAAAAACTAAAAAAAGAAAATAATAAGAAAATAGGATACAAATTACATTTAAAAAAAAACAACAGAAGGAAAATTGTAAAAAAGAAATAAATAAAGAAATTTAAAGATTTCTCAACGCACATTTCTTTTTGTCAGCTTTTATTGACATTTTGTTGCTGTTGTCTCTGTTATATTGTTGTTGGTTAGTTGGTTTCGTTTACACATTTACTATATAATATGATATAATTTTCACTGTAAACAGCGAGCAAGCGGTTTATTTTGTGTACATACAAGAAAAACTGAAAATATATTTTTCCTTAAATTTAATATATATAATTACACTTATATGTACACATACACACAATACACGAATAAATTAAATGAAAATATACGAATTTATTGATGCTGTTGGTTCACAACGATGGAGTTAGCAGCAAATGGTGTTTCTGTTGAATATTGAAAGAATAAGATAAGATGGTGTAGGTAAGTGTAAAATATATTATATAGGTATACAATGAATTTTCTTTTTTCTCTATGTTTGTACACGGCCTTTTTGATTGTCGATTGCGTTTATCAATTGTGGGTGGTTGGATTTTATTATGAATAAACACACAAGAAGAAGAACACTCTGTGTATCGTTATGTAAATTTTCTTTTGTATTTGATGATGACAAGCAATATGAAAATGGTGATTTTCACACACAGCACAATAATTCAAAAATGACGATGAAAACGAAGATGATGATAATGATGATGTAGATAATGATGAAGTGAAGAGGGAAATTATTTTTGTCTACTTTTTTACTTATTTCCTTATTCCTGTTTATATTTATTCTTTTATTTATTTATTTATTTATTTTTTTTAAATTATAAAATTTTCTGTGATATTGAAAAAAAAAAAAAATGTACACATGTGCGGTATGTTGAATTTTATGGTTTTTGGTGACGATTTGTAACATGTATATATGTATAATGATATTTTAAAACAACCAATAAATATAATGAATAAAAATTTCAAGAGATATTTTGTGTATATTTTTAGAAATCACACACTGTACAAAATTTCTTTCAAAAAAAAAAAAAAAAAAAATTATTTTTTATCTTCTCTGCTTTTTGATTTTTGTTTTATACAAGAAAATACAATAAATTGTTATTATTTACGGCATACATATTTACAAAATAATTATGAACTGTATTATATTTCTCTCATTTTCTATTTAATTATTTTAAAAACATATTAAAATAAAATAAATACAATATTCAATTATTTATTATAAATTTTAAAAAAAAATATACATCAAGTAGCGAAAAACCATAAAAACAGAGCAAAAATACAAAAAATACAAAAAAAAAATTACAACACACACAAAATTTTGAGAAGAGCTGGTATGATGGATGATTTCTGCTTTATTACACACACACACACTGTATGTCACACTACACAACAACAACACACTGTGAAAAATTTTTTATTTTCGTGTATTAAAATTGATTAAAAACGCCTAAACGGGGCAAAAGAAGGAAGAAAGTCTTTTATTTTTATTTTATTTGTTTTGCGCTGTTGTTGTTTTTGGTTTTTTATACACTTGAACTCAACTCGATATCATGACGATGTGTTGTATTTGTATTGTATACTGAATTGACTGTGTACATTTCAAAACCCAAGATGTCTGCTTTTTGAACTAAATGAAGTTTCAAATTTTTCTTTTGGATTTTTGAAAATGACGACTATTTAGACCACAAACATATTTTCATTTTAACAAAAATTATTTTTAATAGATGATAATATTTAAAAAACAAAAAAAAATTTGATAATAATAATAATAAAAAAAAAATTTCTTTATATATTTATTAAATAATTCTATGAATTTTAAGGTTTAAAACGCACATTTTACATTTTTTTTTTATTTTTGAAAGGAAGACTGATGATTATTGCAAAACCGAATTTTTCAATTTTCTATTTATTATTTTTTTTTAATTTTTTCTTAATTATTGTTTTCAAAATGAACTGAAAGGGATTTTTAATTTTATTTTTTAGATAATTCACAAATCACAACACCTTGTAAAAAGAAAAATTTTTCTTCTCAAAATTTTTGGTAAATTTGCTTCAAAATTTGATTACAAAGCACAAAAAAAATAAACAAATTTGATTTTTTTTTTTTTTTTTTGTTTGTTTTCACACAAATATAACAAAAAACAATTTTAAATAAATTTTCACATTTTTATTTAGTTAGATTAAAACCACATTTTCTACAATGCATTTAAAAATCATCAGTCACACACTACTAAACTGAACTGACTACTTTTGATTTTTTATCGCTTGCCTGGTTCTCTTACTCCTGTTTCGAACGCTGCCACTGCATTGTGCTCATAGCTCAATGCTTCGATCGAATCGAATAACAAAAATTTACGATTATATTTTCTTTTTTGTATTTTGCGCTTTTTTCTTTTTGTTGTAATAATTCACAATACACACATAAAAATAAATTTGTTGTATCTTTTCATAGTGAAAAGAAATTCTGTTCCTTTTCTTTTACAATGTGATATACAAAAATTTCTTACACCACAAATTATACAAAATTACAAGAAAAAAGGAAATTGCTTAAAAATGAAGATCGTGCACTTAAAATTTACCCAACTGTATTTCTAGCTTGAATATTTTTATGAGAATTTTTGAATTGGGAAAAAAAAATTTTTTTTTTCTGATTTTCCACGACACACCCACAATTCAACTAAGTAATTTTCAATTTCTTTTATTATCGTTTTTAATTAAAATTTTTTAAACTAGAAATTAGAAATCGTATTTAATGAAAAAAAATTTTACAAGAATGTTGTTTGAACACTAAAAAAAATTTTTATTTTTTTGTTTTTTATTCCACTTTATTTTTGTTATAAAATAAAATACAAATCAAAAATCACCACACCAAAAAAAAAATTTTATTTTTCTTTAAAAAAAATTTTCTGTTATGTGTATTCTCTTCCACACCACTTTTTATACACATTCAACATCACACGACGTTCACGATATACACATACATCGTGCATCGTGTACATGATTTTTCCTTTAACTTAATGTCATTTTTTTTTTCTTTAATTTATTTTCGAAATTAAATGACATATGATGGAATGTTTTATTTCATTCGTGTAAACGTATCATTTCAATAACTTTTATTCTTTTGTATTAAATATCTATTGAACTGTTTTCCTTCCTCGTTTTATTTCAACTTCAATTTATATATAGAATATGGATATAGCACGGGTTTTGATTTTTACCAATTTCCTTTTGTAAATATTTCGTGTTTTTAGATTTCTGTGTGTGACGTGTGTGTGTTTAATATTATTCGAAATTGTTTACTTCCACTATTTCATGTCCAAGCAAGTACAAGTACAACTTCTCAATAATATAATTCACAATCACAATTCACAACACAACTCGCTCGCTCACTCACTCAATAATCACAATTTTTTGTACTAAGGCAGTAGTCAGGTAGACAACTAATGACAATTGATAGACTGACAGTAGTGACAGTACACCTTATGTTGTAGAAAAATTGAAAATGAGAAAAAATTTGAGAATGAATTTGGATTGTATTTGTGAACTTTTCTAGGTTCTTAAAATTTTGTAAATAAAAAAAAATTTCTTTATGAAAAATTAATTGCCTTGGTTTGAAATCGAGTATTACGACTACCTCTACCAGTCCAGTGTCCACTTGTGTTTGATTGTCTACTTTCAAATATCTGATTTTTAAATACTGAACTTTTCATAATTGAAAAATAGAAAAACATCCTACATCACAAAAACACAAATATGTCAAAAGCACAATGAACTGAATTTTGAGATCGAAATAAAAATAAATGAATGACAATTGATAATGAATTACGAATTTAAAATTTAACCCAACCAAACTCAATCTAATCCCAGTATCTATACAATTATTTAAGTCATCTACAGAGATCTACGCACTATCGTTGGTATGTATTGTACATGTAACCGTCGACTAGTGTTAAGTGTGTACTTATGTAGAGTAGAGTTGTTTCACTAATATTTGTATAGTGAAATTGCATGAAAATTGTCTCAATAAAATCACATCGTGTAAAAATAAGCATTAGAAGTTTGGAGCAAAAGTGAAGCTGTCCCACCCCACAACAGCTAGACAATAATTACGTATACAAACACAGAATTTATTTTGATCAAAATATACTTCTTAATACACTTATTTTAACGCTATTCTAATTTAATATGTCCATCACATAATACGTTGTCGTTAAGGTTTCCAACAAACGAAGGCGAGTTTATTATTAATGTCGTTCAATATGATTGATGCCATTTCTTGTTTTTCTTTCGGTAGTCTACAAAATATGAAAATGTTTAATTGGCAAAAGGTAATTTTATTATTTTTCTAAAGTCCTAATAAAATTCATTACCTAGAAACTAGATCACCTCCACCATCCTCTTCTTCCTTACGTCTTTGTCTTCGTTTAGCACGGATAGCAGCCGTCTCCTTTTTTACTACTAATTTCGTTTCTGTATCTGATAATTGTTTACATCTCTAAAACAAAATATTAAAATAAAAAAAGACAATAAACAATTTTGTCCGTTTTTCTTTCATACTTTAACTCTTTGTTGCCGCTTCTTCTTTTTATCAAATTGCTGTGAATCATAAAATTTTGGCTTTTCTCTTCTTATTCGACCAGTCCTTCGTAATCTTTCATCAATTTCTGGTGATGGACCTCGGATAACACGTCTTGATGTAAAAAATGTATATCCACATTTACAAGTTTTTGATGCAACTGCTACTTGTAGATCACATTTTGGACAACTTTTTGCTATCGTTCTTGTTTTGCCCATCAAGTAAAATGAAAATTTTTTTTGGAGATTAATGAAATTATATTGGTAGGATGCAAAAATTTATAAATAAATTTCAATATAAATGTAAACAAATGATTCACTCGTAAAATATAAATGACATCTAATTTTCGAAGTAACAGCTGTTAATTTCCAAAAGAAAAAAATACAATTTCGAAATTATATTTGAATAGCGCCATCTAGAGGAAAACATTGTCAAATTAGTCGGTTTCCGAATTGAATTTATGAATCCGACGATGGCAACAAAAATATGGAAACTATGGTAACCGTTATAGCCATGAATGGTAGTGAGTAATCCATCAAGAAATGGATGTAAGTAATCCATTAAGAAATTAATACGTACATACGTATAAAAACTAAAAATAAAAATGGAAACAGCAAGTTATTTTCATATTTTTGTAAGTGGTCAATTAGAAATGGCAAAATTCCCATTAGGACCAGATGGATCACAAGTATTTTGTCGTTATGAAATTTTGAGTGGACCAGATTGGGAATTAATATCTGGATTAAAAGCTGGTATAACACAATGTACACAAGCAAGAAATCATGATGAAGAATTTGTATTCAATATGCCATTGGAATTTTCAATGAAATCAACGAATCCATTTGGATGTACGTTAATTATATGCAAAAGTGTAAAGTATAAAATAATCAATAAATGAAATTTTTTTTTTTTTGTTTCTTTAAGGGCCACAAATTCTATTCAGTGTATATGGAAAAAATTTATGGGGTTACGAAACATCATTAGGATATGGAAGAATTCATGTACCAATATTTGGATCAAAATTAGAAAAATTTAATGTACCAATATTAATACCAAAATGTACACATTTATTAACTGAAATAACTAATTGGATATTAAGAAAAAATCCTGAGTTAAAAAATCCCAAAATATTAACAGAGGGAATAAATTGTAGAGGTACGTTATGTACACATATAAATAATTTACACAAAAATGTTGTAATACTCTCTTTTATTTTTTGCTGTAGACCTTCAAATTGAATCTTATGGAGAATTAATTGTTTCTCTTCGAACGGTTTCGCAAGGAGCAAGTCGTATGGGATATGACTGGGATGGTGCAATATAAATCTTGAATAAATTGATAAAAACTGAAAAATTATAAACTAAAAATTTTAATTCAATTAAATACAAATACGTAAATTGGATTTTTGTTTTAATTACAACGTATTTACTCGTTAAGAATATTTTTTGTTTTTCAAACACTTTAAAAAACCCTGGGGGCCAATTATAGCGTAGATGTTAAAAACAGTAATGGAATTAAATAAATTACTTGATAAAATTATCAATATCATATATTCAATATGTACACTATAATGCTATTACGGTTCTGACAAACACGCTATTACTGGATCGCAGGGGTAAGTGATGTACATTATCTAACTACATATATTAATCTTTTTTTTTTTTTTTTTTTTTAATTATAGTATATTATGTAAATATAATATTTTAACATTTTCAATAAAATTTTTTGTATTTTTCTATTTTTATTCATACATTTTTTTTTAAATTTAATTTTAATTTTTTTTTTTTTTACAAATATTTACAAACTAATTTACGTTTTTAAAACATTGTCTCTTAAGTACAAATAAATGTAGTTATTTTTAAAATAAAAATAATAGTAGAATGATATTCATAAACATAATAGTAAACATAATACCATGATGATTTTAAATTGACCAACATTGTTTGGATGAGTCAGTAGTTATACAGCATAGAGGGTCTGTCTAAATTCAAAAATGCATCATTATCTACCTAATGTGTTTAGTTCAAGATCATATATGTTGGTAACGCATTAAATAGACATTGATGAATTTTTTAAACTTTCCCAACATTTACAAATATATAGTGTACTTGGAAAAAAATTTATTTTCTTAAAAAATAACAAGGGATTCCATATCTTTGAAAATGTATCTTACTGCCCATTTGATGTGATATATTCAGCTTGAGATCATAAAACTCTGAATATTGTATCATATAGGCAGCGATGCACTTTCGAATTCATACTAAATTTTTAAGATATAGGATATACCTTATGTAACTGCTAAATCATTATCAATGGTTCTAAAATCCTACACAGCTTATATCGAGCCAGAATCTTAATCACTAATGTGATGCTCTTTGTTTTTCTTAAAGATTTTACAACAACACATACATTTTTACATGGATTATGAACCACTTGAACTGTTAGTTTAATAGAAAATTTTTTTTTTTTTAAATCTTCTAGTTATTTAATTTACGTTATCACTAAATAAAAGATTATGGTTGTGTGTGTGTGTGTTGTAATTAAAATTGTAAGATAAAGTATTTCTATTTTTTGCTATTTTTATTTAATAATTCATTATGTGTTGTAAATTTAATTATAAAGAAAAATGTTTTCATTTCTTAATTTATGTATACGTATATCACAAATAAATTTTTTTTTTTAAATTTTATAGGTATTTTATTTATAGTTTTTTTTTTTCTCTAAATTCTATTTTAAAATGTAATTTTTTTATTTTATATTTAAATTGAATTAACATTTTTTCTTTTTACCATTATTTATTTTAAATGTGTAAAACATTAATATTATTAAAGTATTTTTGATTTTTCTTTTTCCTTTTTTTTTTTTTTAAATAAAATCACGGGAAAAAGATTTTAAATATTTTTAAAGCGGCTATCAAACGCTTTTTATATGCTCAGTTACAAAATTTATTTTGTCAATTTATTACATTCACAATCACATATGTAGTAATTCTCATCAGTAATCTTACAAATAAAATTTTCTTTTTCTCTATATGTTTTCCATTTGTGTATTTTCATTTTGTCACTACAGTAACATAATCTTGGTTTATTCATTGTGATGATCAAAGTTCAGGATCAGCTTAATTGAAAAACAATGGAATACGATAATTTTCGCACTATTCCCATTACAAAACAACGAGATACGATGATTCTCTCTCTGCTTACAAAAATAATTTTTTTTGTAGTTGGTCTTTCAGTTTATTTCCAAAAAAAAATTTTTTTTTTTGAATTTTTGTGTTTATATACACACAGGCTATCTTCAAGAACGCATCACTGCCTATTTGATGCAATCCTCAGCGTACTATGATGTTAAGCTGAATATCGCATCAAATAGACAGTGATGCGTTTATGAAGATAGGAACAGTTATAATTTATTTAAAAAATACCATGAGAACTGATTGAAATTTGATTTCAAATTTTCTGTTATTTTGAAATTCGTAAAGATTTTGCTTAAATTTAATTAAATTTTAATTGATAAGCCATTATTATGAATCTCTTTCATATTCTCTTTTTAAAGAGATTTATTATCATGAGTTTGCAAGTAATGGTTGTGTTACACTTTTTACGTTATCTTCACATGGAGATGAATTACATTTTATTTTGAGGTTTTTTATGTTATTCGTTTTTGCAATATTATTATAATCTAAATTAGCGCTATTCCTTTTACCTAAATCAGATGATGATGATGATGATGCATTTGTTGTCATCGATGCATCATTATCATGAGATAACATAATATTACTAGTATTGTTTGTATTATTTATTATTTCATTTGTTGCTTCATTGCTGTTTTGATATTGATAATGTTGGGAATGACGATGATAAGGCTGCTGCTGATGATTTTGATTATGATGTTGATGTTGATGATTTGATGCATTACCACTATTACTAATATTACTGCTATCATTATGACTATTACTATTATTACTATAATTATTTTGTTGATGTTCATATTGTTGCTGATCTTGCTGCTGCTGTTGTTGCTGTCTCATCTGTGGTGGACTACCATTATTATTATTATTATTATTATTATTATTTTCTGTTAATAAAATTTGGCTATCTGCAATCGGTCCATTACTATTCTCAGTACTTGATTGTTCTTCAGTCTTATTTGAATTATCATTGTAACTATTATGATCAGTCGATAATGGATCTAAATGATTAATTGAATTATAGCTACCATTTATATTTAAACTTGATTTTTGCGGTTTATTTTCACCCTCTAACCAATATGTTAACATTTCACCTTTACCTTTCATTTTTACGTAACCACGTTTTTTTATTATAAATGTATCAAATAAATCAAGTAAATCTTTTGTACTTTGACTTATATGAATTTTTAATGCTTCACCATTTGATTCCATACGTGATGCTGTATTAACAGTATCACCAAATAGACAATATCTTGGCATTTTTAATCCAACAACACCTGCTACACATGGACCAGAATGTAAACCAATACGTAATTTTAATTGATCATTTGGTCGATGTCTTATTGAAAATTTATAAACAGCATCTAATAATGCCAATGCCATACGTGCTATTTCTCTAGCATGTAAATTACCATTTCTAATTGGTAAACCAGATACAACCATATATGCATCGCCGATTGTTTCAACTTTATATACATCAAAATTTTCAACAATCGAATCAAAACATGTATACAAATCATTTAAAAAATTAACAACTTGCATTGGTGTACTTTCAGCTGATATTGCTGTAAATCCAACAATATCACTAAAATAGATTGTCACTTGATCGTATGTTTCAGCAATAACTGGTTGTCCGCTTATTAATTGTGCAGCCACAGTTTGTGGTAATAATTGATACAAAAGTTTTTCACATTTCTTTTTCTCTTCTAAATAATCTCTTGTACGTTCCTCAACAAGTCCTTCTAAATTATTTGCATACTGTTCCATACGTTGCAATAAATTATCAACAATATTTCCGGTTTCGTTATCCCTATATTAAAATAAAATAAAATAAATAAATAAACCAAAAAAACAAAAAAAAAAAATTCAAAAGAAAAATCAGCTGTGAAAATCTGAATTAAAGAATTTATTGTAGGATCTACCTACTTATTGATTCGTCGTATTGTTGCTTTTAGTTGGCCAAATTCTGGTCGTTCACATGGATCTTCTGCCCAACATTTAACCATAATATTATTAATATCTTCATATGCAGTCTCATCAATTTGTGGACGAAACGGTTGATTTAATCCTTTTGGATATGCTTTGACCAATTGTACAATTTCTGTATCAATCAAAATAAAACAAAAAAAAAAAAAACAAACAAATAATTCACTTCGAATTTTCAGTTGATCAATTAACATATTATGGAGGCGCATTTTAAAAATAAAAATAAAAACAATGATCGAATGTTAGATAAAAAAAAAATCTTAAATCGATTAATTGAAAGAAACAAAAAATTATGATTAAGTGATCATGCCCATTGATCTTGGGTGGATCTTGGGCACACGTTAATGCTAGTGTTTTTTCAATTTTTTGTCAAAAACATAGCAAACAATTTAACACATTTTTAAATCAATCAAATTATACAGAAATGACAATTTAATCATTTATTATCGCCTCGTTGTGAACGATCGATGATGTGAAAAATAATGAACATGATTTCTTGCATGATTTGTAGCATTTGTATTAAATCAAAATAATCGAATATAAAACGCGCTGTTTATATTTTTATAGAATTTAATTTGTTTATAAGAATTATTTGAATACGAAATGAATTTACATTATGCTAAGAAAAATTTAAAAAGTCCTCTATCTATTGGTCATAGAAAACAGCATGTGAAAGCATTTTTAACAAAAATAAAAAAATCCAAAAAATTGGAAAGAAATCAAGGGAATGGAAACAATTTCAAAAGAACCACGATAACAACGGCATCAACAGATCGAAAAATATCAGAAACTCCAAGTAATATCATTGTTATTGATAAGCAACCAAAAATTAATCGTAATGGTAATGAACATCTAATACAAAATTATTTAACAATTTCGAATGTTGGAAATAAACAGAAAAATAATCGAAAATTTCTGTTGTTAACAAAAAATAGATTTCGCGATGAAGAAATTATTTTTGATCATTCAAATTTCGAAAAAAATATTTGTGAAACATTGTGCCATTGGCCACGTTCTAACATTGAATGGTTACTTGATTTGGAAAACATTGAACAAATACCATCAATTAAGTGCAATAAATATCATCAAAGCGAAGACATTTGTTGTTTTCCATTTCCAACAACGATGCTTTTGAATTAAAATTTTATTTTATAATTATTATTATTTTGCTTATCTATTTTATTTATTCTTCTTCCTCGATAGCTATATAACCCGTGGAACATTATAAATCTATGTGCAAAAAATGTTTTATAAAAAAAGTTTTTTTTTTTTTTTTTTTTTTTAAATTACCTTCTGGGGATTTATCATCAATACCCAAATAAAATGGACCTTGTCGTGTTGTAATTTCATGCACTATAATACCAAAAGAGTAAACATCACCTTTTTGCGTACCTTCTAATGGAGGATAGTCTATTCTTAATAATTCTGGTGCTGTCCATAATTTACCTTTTGATAAAACAATGAAAAAAAAAAAAAACATAAACAAATTTCTAATCCCTAGGACTACCAATAACAGCGCCTGCGTTAATAAAAAACGATGCACTGTGCCAATTTCATTGACGCAGACGCTATTAACGTGCTACCCATCAAGGGATTAAAATGAAAATTTTACATACTTTTCCAAAATGCATAACTATCACAATTTTCTACATCATCTATTAAATTTGATTTACGTAATTTATGTAAACCAAAATCAGTTATTTTTAATACAAATCTTGAATCGACAACACAATTTGATGATTTTAAATTTCCATGTGATTTAATATCAGATTGATGTAGAAAATGCATTCCACGTACAATATCATGCATTAATGATAATTTAAACATCCAATCTAATTTAATTTGTTCATTCTCTAATATATCTTGTAATGATCCTTTTGGACAATATTCAGTTAATAAAAAACATTTTGGTGGATCTAAGCAAGCACCATAAAATCGTACTAAATGATCATGTTGTATATCTTTCATACGTTTTAATTCTAACATCATGGCACGATTTAAATTTACATTATTCTCATCGATTTTTTTTATAGCAACTTTACAACCACGATATAATCCAACTGGTATGAAAATTTGTCGATCACCCGGTAATGTTACAATATCTTCAGAATACATTGTTATTTGGCTACCACGTTTAGCTAATGAATGCATACTACCACCACGATATTTATTTGATGTATCGCATGGCATTACTTCATTTAAATTAACTTTCCATGTCATTGAATTAATTTCAACTTCAGATTTATAATGACGATAACCAAGAAATGATATGATTGCCATTATAATAACAGTAAAACCTAAAACTAATGAAAGAATTGCATATCCAGGTAGAGCTACAGCAGTAACAAAAAAAAAAAAGAAAATTAAAAAATTAAAAAAAAATAAATTATTGAAATTTTTTTAGACATACAATTATCTGGACATAATGATCCATCGTAACCACAAAATGGTTTATCTGGTGGTGGTTCTGTTCTACCACCAGCCCAATGTATACTTTTCCCTTCAATATATTCTAAATGATCGAATAATGAATGAGCAATTATTTCAAATTTTCCTGTTTCTGGATTCATATCTAATAATGAATATGTTGATATTCTATCACCATTTCCATCTATTGTTACATTTCCAGTAATACCACGAAAACTACGATTCCACATACGTCTCACCATATCAGTACCATTGAATGGTTTTGTTAATGTTGTTGGATCATCACGAATGCTATCATTTAAAGCGTATGCATATAATAGTACAGCATCATAAAATGATGTTACAAATGTTGAAACTGGTTCATTCTTTTCAAATGTATAATTATATTTTTCAGCTGATATTCGTTTTATTTCATCTGAAAATGCTCTATATTCATCATCATCTGGTTGTTCAGCGGTTACAGTCAATAATGCTGTATACGCTTTACGTGCCCTTTTATTATTCTCTTCT
This sequence comes from Anthrax anthrax, assembly GCA_963971155.1. Lineage (NCBI taxonomy): Eukaryota > Metazoa > Arthropoda > Insecta > Diptera > Bombyliidae > Anthrax > Anthrax anthrax. The sequence goes on from OZ020119.1 coordinate 30,927,606, forward strand.
GTATCATTTTTATCATACCATGGTTGTGCAACCATATGAGGAACTCTATATAAAGATTTTAATGTAAAGAAAAAAATTATTTAATTTTCATTTTAATAAATTTCATTTTTTTTTTTATATTTTTAAATTAGAAATTTTGTTGTAATTGAAAAAAAAAATTGTAATTTTCCTTTAAAAAGAGTATAATTCAAGTTCTATTATACAACATTTAGGTACTCAGTACAGGTAACCGTCCTACGACCTGGTATTTGCTTCGGCATTATCAAAAATTTGTCAAGTTATTGTACATATGTATGTACTAAGTGCGTACTAATACCTAAAACACAGTTTCACTCTAAAAATTTCTAGCTAGCTTATGCGGTTTTTTGTATGTGTCCGGCACTTAACTCTCTTTTATGGGTTTCCTGGTTCATGACGCAGTTCCTACATAAAATATGATTTTTTTAGAAACTCACGCCATGTGCTATAGACGGGTTACCTGTGTTTGTGGAAACTTTTGAAGTCTTATTTTTATTTTTTATTTTCAAATTGCTATCGACTTCAGTCTCAATAAATAAATTGAATTGCAACAGATTGCAATTGAAATTTGTCTTTTTTTTTTATTTAAACGCCAATACACATAATATTGTATAAATACAAAATGAAACATAAAATGAAAACTGATAAAAAAGAAAAAAAAAAATAAATTATGATTTGTAATATTTTCCAATAAGGTTATATTCAAAGTTTATATTATATTATTATTTTTTTTGTGTTACATGCATGTGTACATTATTTAATAAATAGATGCCATTCAACAATCAGTTTGATTGATTTATGGATTTGGCAGGAATTTTATTTAAAAAAAAAAAAATAATTGATGCAGCAAAATTGGAAAATTAAAATTAACATTAATAGAAACAATTTATTAGAAATAATTTTGTGATTTTATATTTTAAAAAATTCAAAATTTTTTATTTAATTCATATCGAATTATAAATCATTGGTTATAGTTCAACGAGATGTCCTGATGCGAGCTATAAGTACATAACAGGAGAATACCTTATAATATCAAATTAAATTTGTACAATAATCTATTTTTAAAACATACTATATACCTAGTCATCTGTATTTTAAATGAGTATTTGAAATGTATTTTAAAATTCTTTTTCGTTTAATTTGAACAAATTTATGTTTTATTCTAATTTTCTGATTGCCAGTCTCTTGAATTTTAATGTAAACGAAAATAACAATTCAATTAAAAGAGAACAACATAAATGATAATGTGGCAACAATGCAAAATTTTCATGCTTTGTAAAAATACACATGAATATACTAAAAAAAATTTAATTATAAATTTGCCAATAAAAATTAAAATGAGACAAAATGGAAATTAAGTAACGTTTGATTTAAATAATCATGGTTATGAATATGAATAATATTCGTTTGCATATAATATACGTAGGCGATTAAGTAAAGGAAATAAAAATAGAAAAAAAAATCTTTTAAAAATACGTAACGAACAAGTGAGATAAATTTTTAAATTTTTTATTTTTTTTATTTTTTAATTTATAAAGCAATAAACTTATCAATCATTTATGTAAATCAATTGAATTTTAATTTATTAGCATATTTTCTAATTCGACATTATCTAACACAAGACATGTCATTTTTAAAAAGTATCATTGTACCAACAGTACCTACTGATATGGGATAAAAATATATGTACATCTGATCCAATACACATGTAGGTACTTACTACACTTGATACTATAGTTACTATGTACATAGATATGTACGTTTAATAATTTATGTATTAAAGATTTGTCATTAGTTGATTTATGATACACGAGGTACTTAAGTGTTTATTTTATTTCGTTGGAGAAAAAAAAAATAGGTAGGTATATATTAATTTCATTTCTATGATCATTATTATAAGAATTTGCTTTTTTGTTCATTCTGTTTTTCATTTAATTTTTCATTTGATTCTCAAAATAAAAAATCTTATAACAGGTGTCGTGTAAAATGCTAAAATGAGATACACGAATGCTCTCAAGTACATACAAGAATATGTAATATAAACAAATCTTAAGCGATTTCTTTTATGTTAAAAAATCAAAAAATTTCATTTTTATTATTTATACAAAAAAAAAAAAATATATATACAATTAACCCTCGTTTAACATTGTATTGTAATCATATTTTTAAAAAGAAATTTATTGTAAAACATGTTTGTATCTTTATTCATATTTTTGCTATTTATTCGAAACACCCTACAATATAACATTGTAATAAAATTATTCTATGACAACAAAATACATAAAATAACAAAAAAAAAAAAAGAAATTTATTTAAATTTTTTTTTTTTTGTATCGATAACAAAATACAAAAAGAGTTGACGTTAAATTCTTTAAATAGATTTTATTTCTGATATTATTGAAATACCTGTACTCCTGTACATGAAATACACAGATTAGGTATCTATATATAGGCAAATACATGTGAAGTGGTAAAATAACACATGATGTAGAGTACATACATGCTTTAATGGCATTGAGAAATTTTTCATGAAATTTATAATTAAAAAATATACAAAATGAATAAATTCTTGTTGTTAACATTCATCAATTTATCATTTGAAACATACGCTACATGTACACACTGTACAACTGTATATGTATCTATGGCATGGCTCATATCAAATCAACCTGATTTTAAAAATAGTAAATTCTATACTCTGTTCAATAATTATTGCCATTTTATTTATTTATTTTACTTACCTTGAAAACAATTCAATATTTATAAAAACATATTCTCCAGTATCGATCATATTTAATTCTTCAGCGACAAGCATTATTTGCCGTATTGATGGCGGATCAGCACACATGATTACAACTGAAATTAAAAAATAAAAATAAGACAAAAAAAATATATATATAGTATATGAATGATAGTTGAACAAGGAAGCTGAATAAATTTTCTTTAATTTAAATTGCAATATAAGCAAGAAAAAAAAAAGGTTCTCCTATAAATTAATGATATTTATCATTTTTAGATTATTATGGTTTTTGTATTTCGCTTTTTCTATAATTAATGGCTCGCGCAAATTTAATTTTCCAATTACATATTGTGTAGGCATAATTACTATTATCAGAGGATCAATTGATGATCGTTGATCGTGCACATGTTAGCCACTTAATTGCAATGTTACAAAGAGTACATTGCATACAGTTTATGTCTATGCAGCTGTTTCTATTTTAATTTCAATTAAAAAATTGTTTCTTTGTTTAGTAGATCAATTAATCAGTGATAAAATTTACCAAAAAAAAATAAAAAACCGTCATTTTTTTTTCTACACGCAACACAGCTGATGACATTTTTATGAATGCAACACTATAGTTTAAGTGCAATTTTGTAATGTCAAGAATTCAATTATCATGAATTTCAACTGAAATTCTTTAGCTTAAAAATGTATGTATCTATAAATATTTAATATAGGCATTCTTTATCAAATGCCAGTGTGTGCATGTGCAATATGTGTGCAATCTACATGCATTGCTACAAAATAATTGATCTTAAATAACTCAAAGAGTGACAGTGTGGGTGGAAATATAGTATTATGATTGATAATCATATTCATTATTAATGGCATATGTCAACTGTGTAAATGTACACTTATGATAGTGTGCACATGCATACAAGATAGTGTGAAAATAAATTTAAATTGTTTATCCATTTTATTGAGGAAAAAAAAAAACCTAATTACATACGTTCATTTGTTATTTACATACGGACGCTATTTTTAAGTTTATGAGTAACAGACTATCAGAATTTTTTTTTTTTTTTTCAAAATTTTGTTGTGGTTTTGTATTTTATTTTACATATTTAAATTGCCGAGTACAGGTAATTCTCGTGTAATGCGATAACACAGTTTATGGTCGACGAATTTCTATGACATAATTTTTTTTTCCTTTAAAGGTGATTTTTACATTTTTAATGTGTAATGTGTACGTCTCCGATCTGCTGTCCCATTTTCATCAAATAGTCTTCCTTCGGTTCAGCTAATTATAGAATAAAATGAGTGACGGAGACGTAACGTAACGTGTACTAATTGCCTGTAAAAAATGTTTTTTTTTTTGACTTGTTTTCATTTTCTATTTTAATTTCAATAAATTGACCTTTGAGGTTGTTGAACAATTATACACTTTGAAGTTTGATGTATTATACAATACACATACATATCTACATTACTTTAGTTTTCTTATTCAAATACACGGACTTGTTGTTGTTGGAAAAGCTTCTCACATGTTTATATACACACCTGTATTGCACCGTACACAGTGTACACGATATTATTATTCAATCTATATAATATTTGCCGTCTTGGTTTTTGATATTATTAAAAGGTGATTCAAAATAGCAATTTATTATCAATTTACTACCTCATTAAAAGCGTGTATTTTGTTTGTCATACAACATTACATAGGTATGCACATATGTATGTACATACATATGTGTAGTATGCACTTAAGATTTCATAGTGTAACGACTAACGACAGTGTGTTTTTTGATGATCTGATTGAGTTGATGTCAGAGAATTAATTGATTTTGAAATTGTGTATACATATTAAATCGATTTTTTATTAAATTTATTATTTATTAACTCGTTTAGTGGTAATTATTTAGAAAATTTACTCATGCATTAATTTATGGAATTTTTATTAAATTAATTGTTTAGTGTCTTTCTTATTCTTTCTATAACTTTTTTTTATTTACGTTAAAAAAATTCGTAATTATTATTATTATTTTTTTTTTGTTGTTGCCAATAACAAACAATTTGAAATTATTTTAATAGCAATGTATTTACACTAGATGGATTACAGCAATTAATTTCTGATTTGATCTTAGAATATATTTGCATTACAAGATTGTTGCATTCCTTATAAATTCCTTTGATTTTATTATTTATTTACTTTTTTTTTTTTAAATTGAATTACATTAACAATAGAGAATTGTAAGATTTTCTTAATGGAAAGAATGTGTACTAAGTATATTAACGCATTCTCTGTTATCAATTATTATTTACACAAAAGTTTGATAAAAAAAAAAAAAAAATGTATGAAATATTTTGCATAAACAGCTGACTGAATTATGAATAAAAAATTCATATAAATACATAACGAATTGTACACAGAGAAGACTGTATAAAAGGACGTTGAAGGTAATCGTAGAATTATAGTCCAGTTCTGGATGTAATTCAGAATTCTGGATGACTGTACAATATTCCATAATTGATACGAATTTTTGTATACAAAAACCTTGGACGGTGACCCAAACTTGATGAAAAAATATATACCTATATTTTTTTTTTTTATTTAATAAAATTTGATCATGTTTTGTAATTAATTCGACACGGCATGTGATTAAAAAATTTTTTGATCAAATTTATTTTATTGCCAGTTCATAGGTAAAGATCTAAGACATACACTAATTGGAGAAAAAAAAATTAAGTGGAAAATTGACTTTTTTTGATGGTCATTACTGTACTTATTTTTTTTTTTCAAACATGAAATCATTCATACTTTGTCTATATATACAAACGATATATAAATTATAAAGTATATAAACATTAATATTCTTTGGCATTTTGCCTTCTCTGTCAATTTGAATTTTCATTGCAAATTTTTTTCCTCTCATCATGATTTAATGTTGAATATAAAACAAGAACACGGTCTTTGTTATTTTTTATATGTGCACATGTACATACATACATAAACTAAGAAGATATATTATAAATGCAATGTGTAGGTACACATTTACATGTTCTTTGTGTGCTAATTGAAATTAAAATTATGAGTATTTGTATTCAAAAATACAATAAAAAAAAAAAAACTGAATTAATGGTATTTTAGAAGGTTGAATCAGAATCTTTTGTTTATTTAATTTAACGTTTTTTTTTTTTTCTTGTTATAATCAAAATTGAATTATTTTTCAAATGCCATTGGGATTTACTTTATTTGAAATTATGAAATAGAATTTAATTTTTTATTTTTTTTTGCTTCTAAATTTAATTTCCTGTCTTTAAATTTTTTTTTTTTCAGAAGATGCGAAAATGATTTGAATTTTTATTAAAATTTAATGAAATTATAATCATATTATACGTAATTAGAAAAAACTGTAAAAAAACCAGCAGATTGTTTACTTTAAGAAAACAAAAAAAAAAAAAAAAAAAAAAAATTTTTTTTTTTCAAAAACAAAATTAAATTTTTGTCTGTTATATGAAAAATACACATGTTTTTTTTATTATTATTAAAAAAAAAAAAATTTAATTGCCAGAAAATAGAAATAGAAATATAACATACGAAAATAATATTATGTAACTTTAACGTATAGATGAAAAAATTTGTTTTTTAAAAATAGCACATTATAGGTTTCCCCCAATTTTCCGTAAAATTTTATGCAATCAACAAAAATTTAATTTTTGCTTTTATTCTTGTGCTATAATGATGCTCAAAGTGCGCTAGTAAACTACTACAAGATAAGCTAGTAAGCAAGAACACATCAATATCCTGAATCCATGGATTCTATATTTTCGATCCTTTTCAATCACGTTTTCGTTACCATAAGTCTTCCTAAAGTGATTTTTACATTGTTGCATCACATTCACATATAATGATAAATGTACACAATTCATATACATTTCCGTTCCGTCATGATTTCTCGGTAATCGAGATTTTCGATATTGCAGTCAACGATATTTTTATAAAATGACTGATGAACAAGTTACAAACATTTTGTATATATATCGCTGTAGTACGAAAAAAAAGCTGTGATTGTAACAAATCGGAAATAGAAGATTCTGTTTCTAGAATATTTAACTTTTTTCCGTCCACGGTTCGACTAACTTTTAAAAATAAAGATAAGAAAATGAAATGAAAATTCAGCTAAAAAGAAAATTGTTATCGAACATATTTGGTTTTTTTTTTATCGTGATTTTGGTTTCACATTCATATTTAACTATAAATTATTGCTTGTTCACTTAGCGTTCATGTGAAGGCTATTTAATATTTTTATCAATTTCAATACAACAAACTTATGACATGATATTTTGTCATTTGTATAAAATTAATTTAAAATTTAATATAGCATACATATGTTTTAAATAAATTTATTATATTTTCAGAATGCTGTCAACAGTTTAATGTATGTTTGACAAAAATAAGAAAAACGTACAAAACGTGAAAAATACATGTATAATATGTGTATGCATCAATAATGCGTGTGTTTACAATTTTTTAATTTTTTTTAGACATGTGTGCGGATACACAATTAAAAAGCTTAAATTTAAATTTAGATTGAATATGAAGTATAAAAACATGAGCCCACCAACATATTATTGTGGGCACGGTATATGTTAAATAAATTTTCAAGAATGACAATCAAACTAAAAAAAAAACAAAAATAACTGAAAAAAACTTTAGAAACATTTAAATTAAAGAATATTTTATTAGTTAAGCCCAAGGCCCCAAGACCTAATGAAAGTTCCATCAGAGACAAGGTCAGCAATATTTCGTTAGTATTCTGATCCTGATATTTTATTAGTTATTTGCCATTGATAGCAAATTGTCGATGTTCGGTATTTAACAAAAATTTGTGTTGTTGATGTTGCTGTCTTTGACGCTGATGCTATCATTGGATCAAAGTGATTTAATGTGTCAGTTATGTTATGGTTTTATTTATAAATTGTTTACATCGCATTAGAAAAAAAAATTAGTTAAAAAATTCCAAGAATAAAAAATTGATTAGATTTTGATTACAAGATATACAAGTGGTCTTTATTATCAGTAACTAAAAATTTATTTATTTCTATTTTTATTTTTTTATTTTTGTTAAATACGTTGTTCTTTGTTAGTCAGCAAATTTTTTTTTTTAAAAAAAAGACATATATACTCACTTCTTGCATTCACTTGCACTTTACGTAATGCTGCTGTTATATTTTGTGTATCTGCTTGTCCATCATATCCATATTGTGTCTTTGACATTGGTCCCAATAATTCATTTAATGCACCCATTGTAAAATAACATAATGAATTACCAGCTGTTCTATCATTACTATTTTGATAAATTAATGATACTGCTGTCCAATTAAATTCATTTAATACACGTAATACAGCTTGTCCAGCACCCTTTGAACCACCCATCATACGTATTAATGTTGGTACATATTCATGTTTAGCATCAAAATATTTAGCTAAACCGCTTGTCGTTATAACTGGTATCTCCCATACACCATTATAACGTGCTATCGGTGCTAATACATAATCACATGATAAACCAAATACAGCATTTATTTGTCTTTTTAATAATATTTCTAAATAACCTAATGGTCCATATACAGATGAACAGAATGTATCTCTTGATACAAGTGTTACATCAAAATTACCATTTAAAAAATTTTGTTCAAGTATTTTTTTAATTGCTAATTCAAAAACAGGCATTGTTTTTGGTAAAATACAATCATTTTGATTATCAGCAACATCACTTGGTAATAAAACGACAAATGTTAAATTAGTAACTGTTCGATTTGTTTTAGTTACATTTTGATGAAATATTTGTACAGCTTCTGATTTTTGACTGCGATCTTTTCGATTCTCATTGAAACTATTTCCATTATGAGCATTTCTTTTAATTATGCTACTACTGCTACTACTACTACTACTACTACTACTGCCACTACTAGTACTGCTAGGGCTAACACTACTGTTACATATTACTGTTGTTATCACTAAAATGTTTATTATCACAGTTATCGTAAATTTGAACTTCATTGTCATGATACAATTAAAAAAAAAAAAAACAAAACAAAATGTACACAATGTGCTCTTATTTTCTTGATATGGCAAAAAAAAAGTAAACAAAAATAAAACAGAAAATAAATAAATAAAATTGAATTTAAAAAAAAAAAAAAATTCTAAACTTTTTGTTTTTTCTTATTTTTGTTTATTTTGTTATATTTAACTTTTTTTGTTTTTTATTGTTGTTTTTTTTTTTTTCTACATAAAAAAATTGATAAAAGTTTACAATGAAAATTCACATTTTTGTTTTCATTTCATTAAATTTTAAATTGATAAAAATTATTACTTTAATTTTTTTTTTTTTTTTTAAATTTATTTATTGTCCAATTACTTAATAATTAAAATCATTGTTTACACCATATCACATACGTATATATTCCAGTCCAGTCTAATGTATAGCAATCATCGTAGTGTATACTATGAATTATGCTGGTTTTCTTTAATGTTCTTTTTTTCTTTCTTAATTCACAAAATATATTCACAATTTTGTTCGCTCCGTTTTTTTTTTTTTTCATTTCATGGTTTATGTTAGTGTATATATTAATTTTCCTATATAACACTTGTAGTAAATGGTAATGATGATGATGATGATACTGATGACTGTGATGAGATCATTTAACTATATTATAATCAATTTTTAACACAGTGACAAGAAATTTATTGTAATTTGTTTTTTCTTCTTTTTTTTTTTTTTTTTAATTTTTATTTTTATTATTGCTGTTGTTCACATCTATAATACATATCACAATTTGTGTCTATTATTTGATACATGAAAAAAAAAAAAATAATAATAACGAATAAATTGTACTCCTATGTATGTACTTTATTAATTTTCTGAATTGCGATAATTAATATGAAAAACAACTCATTTTAATCAGACCACATGTTCATTTTTGATATTATAGTCATTTTATTTATTTTATTTCATTATTTATTCTATTTATTCACTTTTATTAACACTTAGTAAACTGTTATAATTTACTTCAATTAACACAGTACGCGTCTTTATTATTATGCCATTATGCGTGTGTGTTGTTGTTTTTTTTTATTTATACGTTACAGTTTTAAATTCAAATACTACAAATTGTACACATGATGATGATGATGTTGATCAACTATTTGAATTTTAAGATATTTAATGCAAAATTATTTAAATTTTATTACAGATTACATTTTTTTTTTTTTTTATAAACAATATTTTTCGTTTTTTCTTTGTATAAAATAAAAAATAAAAAAAAAATATCATAGATAAAAAATATTTTCAAATAATTTGTACAAATAGTGAAAATTCAAGAAATAAAAATTTTCAGTTATTGTTTACATTTTCATGATTCATATGATAGTTGTTTGGCAATAGAAATATAAAATAGTTTGAATGATTCATATGGTGAAATATTGATATCTGTCAAACTTCAAACTAATAAAGGATGAAGAATCAAAATCCAAATAAGAAACACTGTATCATATTGTACATTATCATGCCGCAAAATCGTGTGCTACACAAGGTTTGACTACCTATGTTATATTTTAAAAAAGTTTTTAAAAAATTTAAAAAAAACAAATTACAGTTTTTTGTGACATAAAAATTTGACACCGATATTTACATGAGTAAATATCAAAAATCAAAAAAAAAAAAAAAAAAAAATGTTTTTCCGCTATCTGATATGTTTCATTGCATTTCAGAATAACACAAAAAAGTTCCATATGAGAACAACAAAAATAAATAATTTTTTTTTTTTTAAATAACATCCAAAACATGCATTCGTTACATGTATAAGATGAATAAAAAACATTGCTTGGTGCTTATTAGAAATTGACAGAAAAAAAGCAGTCTGTATGAGTATTTCTGTTTACAAATTATTTATTATTATTACATGTGTGTATGGGATTAGAGGAGAAACGAAAACAATTTAATGATGATCATAGGACTATACAAATTCATACGATATTAATTCATATAAATATTTTTATTTTCCGTTTGAGATTACAAACCAAAAGCAATAAAATGTCAATTAAAGAAGATGTATAGAATACACGTGCTATTATTATTGATATTCCTATAGGATTCAAGTTAAAATATTAAAAATTTTTTTGTTTTATTCTTAAAGAGTAAAATTAAAATAAAGAAAAAAATTGTATAATCTATTTTTTTTGGTATAGTTATGTGTTTTCTTATGGGGTAGAAAAATATTTGTTGTGAAATGTTTACAAAATACGAAAAATTTGTAATCGGAAAAGGAGATGAAAAGACCAATTTATTCAATTTGAATGCAAAAAATGTATGAAAATAATAATAATTTAAAATACAGGTTACTATCCTTTAAAAATATGATATAGACATCCAGAAAGGAGAAAATTTGTTAGTGAATCTCCAGATATTTTAAAGTTTTATGTATGCTATGCTCTATAATACATTTGAGTATAATGAAAGAAAATTACGTTTTCATGAAAAATTGAAACATACACTATTAAGACAAGACGTCTTTGCTGTATTATTTTAACAAAATGAGAATATGATGATATACAGAATTAATAATTGATAATAATACCATTCAAAAATTTGATGTGTGTACAATGTACGTAAGAACGTAAATCCATACTTAATAATAGCCTAGTCAAAATAGACGAAAAATGCCTCAAATTTTAAAAAAATTCGTGCAGAACTTAAAATTGGTACAGACGTTTTTAAATACAAAATTTTAACTTTATAATGTCAAAATTTTCGATCGATTCTACTTGAGCTAAAAATTTTATTCAAGGTCAAAGAGTCAAAAAATCAATTTTTCGAAAATATCTCTTAAATTGTATGGAAATGTTATCACAAAAACTTTTACACAAATACAAATTTGTAGATTATGCAATTAAGTATTTAGAAAAATGTCTTTATATTTTTTTTTTCCTTATAAAAATTATCATTCACTAGAGAAGTAGATTTTCTATCATAGTGGTAGCATGGAGCCGGTGTAATCTATCCATCGCCTATCCAATGCCGGTCTTTAAGGCAGAGACAGCCATCTTACTCAACCTAATCTAACCTACTATTCATCAGATATTGCAATTTTAAAAATTGAACGTCTGCACCAATTCTTTCGATTTTGTCAGAATTTTTCCAAAGTTGAATATAAATTTTGGCTGGGCTATACAAATTTATTTTTACATGTTGTGCAAATACACATACATATGTATATATTTTATGTTTGTACATATGTACTGAGTACTCACTGTATTTAACGGAATAATATATATAAAATAAACTAATCAATATGAGAGCGCCATATCACATACACGCACACATACACTATACGTATTACTAATTACAAAAAAATTTGAATTTGAATTTCCTTCATTTCTATTTATAGAAATGTTATACTGTGTATGGAGATCTCAATACACATATAACATAATATTAATATTTAATTAAAAATTAAACGAAAAGCTATTGAGAAAATAAATAAATGAATAAAACGATGTTCTTCATTGTTGTAATACATTTTGTTATGTACATACATACATACATACATATGTAAACTCAATAATGCTTGCTGTTTGCCTTTCCTTAATAGTATGTGGTTGCCGGTTGGTAAAAAATACGATAATGTGTTGTATTAAAAACGTTTAAAATAAAATACAAGACATGTGCCAGAATTTTAATAAGTTTTTCTGTTATTTTATTTGTTCACAATGTTTTCTTTTTGATCTTCTTTTTTTTTTTTGGAAATCATTTGAATTCTTAAAGAGAACTTTATTGAATATAATTTGCAAGTAACGTATAATTAGAATAAATTTTGTAAATTATTGATTTTTGTTTAAAAAAGATTTTTTTTCCTTTAAATTTGATGTATTTTCATTCAAAAAAAAAAAATCAAATATCTAACTACATATTCAGTATTCGTGAAATTGTGTTGTTTTGTAATTATTTATTTATTTTTTTATTGTAATCAGCGATGTAATCAAGTTCTGAGTCTGATATTTTACTTTCCTCTTAATGTTTAAATTTAAATAACAATGAATTGCAAATTACAACCTACAACTTTGTTTTCTACATATATGTACATAAATATACAGGGTGTTTTGTTCTAGTGTTTGAAGTCTTGGGGAACAGAGATATCACCCTGAAAAATGACAATTATAGACGAGCAAGGTCAACATCCGTCTTTATTTTTCCTTTCATGTTATGAAAATTTGAAAAACATCGAGTTTTAAAAATGTTGAACTATAATCGCTTTTAGTTTGACCTTCCTGATAGCTCAGTCTATTAGTCAGTTCGTTAATTACCAAAAATTATGAAATCTTTTTAAATTCAAAACAGAACATCTCAAATATCTTACGTATTATTCTTGTTTTTTTTAGTCTGAAGTATAATTTTTGGTCTTGTTCAGATATTCCCAAATCACCCCTTTTTCATAATTTAAAATCAAATATAACGAAAAACTAATTCTGATCGAAGTTCAAATACATTTGTATTGCAAAACTCTTGTTTTTATTTAATTAAATTTAATGCTTTAAAAATTCGTTTATTTTTCTATTATAAAACATTGAAAGGATATCAGTCATTAAATTAATACGCCATTTGAAACAAAAAAAAAACCTTTTGATAATAAAGTTTTTGTTAATGTTGTCGATTAATGTACATAATCTGTTGTAAAAAATAAACAGAAAAAAAAAAAAAAACAAGAGGAAAGCAGTCTGAGTAATATTTTATTAACTAGAATTTCAACGATAAAATTATTATTTTTTATTTATTCCGAACCTAATGACATTCTACAAAGTCTAGATTACTTTATGTAATTGTTTGACAATTAATTAATAATAGAATTGATAAAAATAGAATATCATCAAATTCTGGCTACAAAAAGCAATAAGTAATCTGATAAACGTTCCCCATTAATTTGATCCCGGGTATCACGAACTGTTTTTATAACGAGTTTGACAAAATTTACTAAAATATAAGTGATATTCATTCAATCATCAAATCTCTCAATTATATCAAACACAACACTTCACAGTTTAAATATTAATCAATGAACGACAAACGACTAAAGCAAAGATAACATAAAACTGTTACCTTCAACTGATCTTCATTCATACCTGATGCATCACAGACAAGCTGAATGCTTCCTTAATGCCTCCATTATACAATTTGTTATATGTATTAGTTAAAGCCTAAAGTACAAAAAGGGTGAGAATGCCCACTTTAAATTAATACAAATATTTTATTAAAGATTTTTTTTTTTCCTAGTTCATCACGCCTCTTATAATGTGAATATTTTTTTTCGTTTTGTATCGCATTATTTATCACACATTAAGAATTCAACAATTTTAATTGAATTTATTAAAATTTATAATTTTCTGGTTCATATGCATACGTGTATGTCTATAGTAGATTTATTGCTGTTGCAGTTAATATTAAAATAAATAATTGAAAAATAATTTATATTGGAATTGGAAACTTAATGCCAGTTGCAATGTAACGCGTAATGATAATGTGATATAAAATAGAAATAATAATAATAAATTTTATATGTAAGTATGTAATAACAATGAACAAATATAGGAATAAATTTTATTATGTGTCAGTCAGCTCGATATTTTAATGCCATATCAGTATTATTCGTATGTATGTATATGGTCGTAGTATAATAATGTATGCTGTAATAATCGGGGTAATAAAAGCTTTACCACGCTGCAAATTTATTGCATAACACAAATGCAACAAATTGCGAAAATGAACATGTGTATAAATTCACTTTGATGGCAATGCATATATTTGTTTATTTATACGTGCGGAAAAAAATTAATTTTATTTATTTATCGTTTGTTTAAGTTATCAATAGAATTTAAAAAAAGAAAATTAATAAAAATATTATGGTATGTAAGCAAATACCGTGGTGTGATACTCTTAAATAATAACACAGGTGACTCTTGTGCGGCCCCGTATTATGCGGAGATTGAGTTTGACAAAACTTACACGTTAAGCAAATAGAAACTTGCACTGAAATATTCATCATATTTGGTACGTATTCTAATCAAATTTGTAAAATACGGTTTAGATTCAACATTAGCTTAACATTCGAGTGCCTATATAAATTGAAAATTTTTATAAGATATTCAGATCCACACACTACACATGCATACGTATACCTTTTATATCTACAAATATTTTTGAGGTTTACCCACGCATATCTAATCATAATTTTTTTGGCTTTAACTTTGAGCTATAAATAAGCAAAGAATGGAAGAACAAAATTGTATAACGAATAACGATTAATGAATGCCGATTTGTTTGTGTTTTTATACCTTTATTATTTATAAATAAATGGCAACAAATATACAAACATCTACCTATACATAGGTAGATACTAGATATGGCTATGGGTATAGGTACACTGAAGCAATAAAACTCCAAAAATATATTTTAGAGTTTAACCCACACTCCATATCCACAGATATGTTTTATTGATATGTTTTAGAGTCCATACATATGATCATGTACATACATATGTGTAGTTTTTTTTCTACATGAGATTAAATGTCGCAAAATGTCCACATCCAGATACTCTGTAAATGTAAATTGTATTGGATTGGATTAAAAAAAAAATATAATGTAAATAATACATAAGTAATTTAATACATTCTAAATAGCAATTAAGAAAAGTAAAGCTTTTATTTCTGGTTACGCGTGTAGTTAACATTCTGTATATTAAATATTTTAAATAGCAGAGAAAACTTTTAAATTGTTGATTTCATTTTTGTTTTATTTTTTCTATTTTGGCACAAAATACCTAAATACAGTAGAAAATATAAAAATAGAACATCACTGTTTTTATTTTTATTTTTTTTTTGTTTTCGAATTTTTAAACGTATTTACATTTTATTTATTTATTTATTTCATTTGTTGTGTGTATGTATGTATCTACATATAAAAGTGATATACACAAGTCAACCGAAAGCAAAAAAAAAAAACAAAAAAAATGAAAATGAATTTTCTGTAAACCAAAAGCACAACACATGTTTATTTATTGAATAACATGTGCCAACATACATACATATAACTATATAAATTATATGTGTGTACGTACGTTACGCACATACGTAATATGTATGCTATGTATGCTATACATCTGATTTACATCAATTAAAATTTAAAACTTAAATAAAACTAAAAAAAAAACACTACTATGTATAAGATACTGACGTTATTTGAATGTATTGATCCTGCTGATCGCCACTATAAATATTTTGATTTTTTTATTTTTTATTTATAAAATCAAAAAACAAAATTTGTTGGCCAATATTTTACATACATAATATGTATGTATATATATGTATTATTTAATTCGCGTTAATAAAATTATGAACAATTTCCAATAACATATTTGTAATTCTAACTGGAAATCAACATAATAATAACACATTTGAGTATCTATTATATCGATCGAAAATTTTTATGACCTTCACTTAGATATTTTCTACTCACTTTATTATTTTTTGTACAATTTAATAAATTTGTTTATTACATTTAAAATTTGTATTTTTATTTTTTTTTATTTTTTGTTTAATTTGTTTTTCTGTAATTTTGCACAATCACAATATCTTTTGATTACTAAAATTTTTTTTTCTTGATCACTAAACTTATTTTTTTTTTTTTTTTTTTATTAATATTCAAATTACATTAAAAACTGGTTAATTAAATTAAACTAAAAATATAAAAAATTTTTTTTATTATTTATTTTTAAAAACAGATCTAGTACTGATCACTGATTATTTAAAAAAAAGTTAAGAAAAACAAAAAAAAAAAAAAAAACAAAGACATTAAAAAAAAAAATTTGAAATAAAATTATAAATTTCTTTTACTATTATTTTTTTATTGTTAAAAAATAAAAATAAATCGATTTTGTATATTCGAGCGAGAACATGAATTAAAAAAAAACGTACACACATACACACACCGTACAAAGAATATATATATATATTTTTTTTATATGATCGCGTAACAAAACCTCTGGCTGTACAATATATATAAATGATGATCAGATCATTTAAACCATATCGGATAGACTAAATGAGAAATTCAAAAACAAAAATACAATTTTTTTATTAACTTAAGAGAATCAACATTGTGATCGTGTAAATAAATTGTTGAATTGGTGAAGTTATTCGATTACGATCAATTCGATTTTCTATCTACTAAAATCACAATTCACAACCACCTTGCTAATACTACAAAACCAAGAAAATATTATTAATAAACCTTTTGCTTTTAGTTGCTATTACAATAGCTACAAACTACAACCACTTGTATCGTAAGACACGATCATCATTCACCATGTTTTGTATCACAAAAATTAAGAAAAAGCTATCGATCAAGTTTTACACATGAAAAATTAAAAATCTTTTAATAATTATTCTATGAGCATAGCAAAAAGCTTAAAAATGTTGATGTAAGCTTAATTTCAGTAGAATAAATAAATGAAAAAAAATTTTTTTTCTTGTTTTAAAATGGTATCTATGTAATTCTGTTTTGTTTGAATTGATAAATATCTTTTTGTATTTATTTAGATTTATGTTTGTTTAGCACACAAAAGCGAAAATTTATTTTATATTTTGGCGGCAATTTGGCTAGCTGTTTTAGATTTACCTATTTATAGTTTTTTTTTTTTTTATATTTTTAGATGTAATTTTAAAAGAAATAGTTTAATTATTTGAATTGTAACTGAATTATTAAAATAAAAAATGAAAAATTCAAGTCTATTCTGATCATAGAAAGCAGATTTCGTTAATTTGACGTACATTCAAAATTTTGATAATTCATAAATTTTTGTACGAAAGTTAACAGAATTATGTCAAATTAGCAAAATCTGCTAACTATTATCAGAACAGCTTTGATTAATTGATCTGAATAATTTTCATTTTTTGGTCAAAAAAACAAAATATTGACAAAACGATAAACAGAAAGTCAGTTTAATAATTTTGAATTTTTTTTAAATGTAATTTATTTTGTTTTTTACTTTTTGTAAATTGAAATGAACAATTTAATTACAGGTTCCGGTTTGAACAGATTAAATTTCTTTTGATAATTAGAAAATGAATTTTTTTTTTTTTTAAATAAATTTAAATTTCACTTGAACAATGATTACAATAATGAATTGTGTTCATGGTACAAAAACTACAGACTTGAGCTGTGTGCCTTTGAGTTCACACTTTTGTACTTCGTATTTAATGTGTCATACATGTTTTTTGGGATATAATTATACGAGTATTCACATTAAACTACAAAAGAAAAAATCCCATATAATTTTATTTAAAAATAAAACCGGTGTTTTTGAATTTTTTTTTTTTTTTAAATCGACTGTAATTATATTCGTTTTACTTGAGTCGAATTTAAAAAACGACAAATGAAATTTACATTGCTATAATTTAAAAATAAATGATGATACTTCCGATAACATAAGATGAAAAGACTAAAAGAAATGAATTTAATTGAGTTGAAATACGGATATATAATGGCAAAAATTTTAATAGCCTCGAAAAAAAAATAGCCTTAATTTTTTTGCATTAACAAATTAAATTAAAATCACAAAAACAAAACCAGGAGCTAAAGATCAAAAATTTAAAACTACGTTATGTAAGCTTTTTTGTGATTTCTTGTCTTTTTAAATGTTAAATTTCAGTGTTCCGGTAATTAAAGTAATGATTACATTTTCTTATATGAGCTAAAAAAAATACACAAAAACTATCGAAATATGAAAATAATGATAACGATTACGTTTTGAATTCGCAATATATTTCAAAAATTGGGACTTTAGAAATTTATTCCTATTTCATACATGTATGAGATTTGTATGGGATTAAAATAGAATTTGTGATCTATCTATGATGGATTTTGCTAACTTTGAAGGAAATTGAACTCCAACCCGAATGGAATTAGCGGATTCAACAACAGATTGTATCTCATTCATAAAGAAAAGTCGTCGGTTTTTTAAAATTGATGATTTTTCGCATTCAGTTTGAATAAATTCATCTTTTGGTCTTACATTTTTTGATGGCCATTTTTTTCGCTTTTTTGTCAAACGAAAACAACAAAACACATAAGAAAGTGATATAAATCATAAACTTAAATGACACATTACTTTTATACTCCACATGATATTTCTAAAGAAACGAATCGTGAGTAATTTGCATTTTTAGGAAAAAATCGTTTAGATACGACGTCATAATATGTTTTCTTTAATTAAATAAAAATAAAAAAAAGAATGACAAAAATTTTTAATTTGTAAATATTTTTATTTTTGTATGATCCATTAAAAATTTCTTGTTTTTCTCATCAATTTCTTTTTTCTATCAAGCATGTGTGAAGGATTTCAAAAAACATAGATGTGTGAAAAATCTATGAATGTGTAAAATAATGCCCAAAAATTGTTTATATTTTCCTTATTTAGTTGGATCACAAAGAAAAATCTGTTTTTCTTCTACTCAAAATTTCTAATTACATAAATTTTATGTCAAAATATTGTTTATATTGGAATTAATTCAAAAAAAAAAAAAATTAAATAAATGCTATTGCAATTTTTTGTAGAATTTATGGAATTTTTCTTCGATCACCGCGTGTTTTATATTATTTTGATTTAAATTTTTTTAAATTACATATTTTCAGCTTGAATTATTAATTAAAAATTTTGTTGGATTTTTTTATATTTGATTATTATTAGTGTTATAAATTTTATGAAATGTAAATATTTTCTTAATTATTATTATTCTATTTTATTATTAAATTATATTTAGAACAATCAATTACTTTTGTATGTATGGTTTTTATCTAAAAATTTTATTTAGTTTTCAAATTATTTTACTGTGTTATTTCATAATTTACTGGATTATTTCATAAATGTTAATTGCAAGATTAATTAATTAATTTTTGATGCAACTGTTTGAAAATTTGAAAATGAAAGATTTTCCTAATTCTGCAGGAGAAAGATAAATACCAGTGTAAATAACCAAGAAGAAATTTAGGAAATGAATTTTTCGTTGAAGAACACAGATTTCAAAATACAAGATAAAAATTTATAGATAAAATTAATTGATAGAAAATTTTTTTTAAAGTCAAGATTTCAAGATTATAGTATTGTAAAAGATAAAGAAAAATCTTTTACTTAAAATGAAACAAAATATATATAAATAAATTTACTTAAATTTACTGTTTAAACTTTAAAGTAAAAAAAAAAAAAATTTTTTTTCTAAGAAAATTTTCCAGGAAGAGGAAATTAAAATCCAAGAAAGTAAGTGGAAAAAAATTACGGAAACATTTCTACGTACATATTGTATATCTAAGATACATAAATTTTTCAATATTTGCTTCACGATGATGGTGTTTGATATGCAAATAATAAAAATTATATACGTATGTCGTATGTGACACAAACGTACGTGTTATTTGTTTACGAATTTTATTTAATTTATTCTGTGTTATTTATTTGTAAATCAAAAAAATTACTTACATTTTTTCGGTATCGATTTTCATGATTTTCACTTTGATCTGATCACTTTGTCACGTTTCCGTAATTTTTGATTGAAAAAAATATTTTTGCTCGTAATGTAACTTATGAATGATGTTTGAAAATCAAGGCATTTTAGAACTACTTATTTCAATTGCAAAAATTTCATTTGACGAAATATAATGTACGGTTGAAAAATATTCCAACTTGGAATTATGGTTATGCAATATCTAATTTGTTATAAAATTCATAAGTGGAAGAAAAAAAAAAAAAAACAATTTTTATTTTGTTTTCTGTTTTTGATTTTAAACAAGATTAATATGAAAAATGACCCATTATGAGAAAATTACTCAACATTCATTTCAATTTTCATTATGCTTATTGCTTACACACAATTTGTGTTTACAGCACACAGAGCATTTTATCATCAACAACGTCAGGCCCATTTTATTTTTCCATTTCTTCTTTTTTTTTTTGCCTTATTTCGGATTTTTTTTTGTTTTTTTTTTTTGTTTTTGTCAGTTATCCTTATTTTCTGATTTTATTTTTTCTTTTTTTGAGAGAATTTATGTGCTAGTAAAAATTTTCAGAACAACACAATAAATTTGCATAAAAATAAAACATACAAAAATATGCTCCATATTATATCATAGAATTTACTATCCATTTTATGTTTTGTTTTTTGTGTATTAACTTACAGCACAGTTCTTCGAGGATATTACGTAGTTGAAAAGTAAAACAAAAAAAAAAAAAAAAAACAAAAAAATCGAGTCATAGAAAAATTTGTTTTGAGAAAATAAAAATATGGATGAAAAAATAAAAAATGAAAATAAATTTTATATTGCATATGGGATATTATTTATGCAAATATATGCGTGTATCAAATATTTTCCAGAAATACGATGAGCAAATGTATAGAATCGCATGTAATTTTTACAATAATCCTATATTACCCATGGGTATAGGTAAACTTGTTATGTAGTGAAGTAAAAACGTTTCATAAAAATTCTGTGTTAGATGAATCACTTTACAAGTGGCTTACATATCCTTTTGTGTCCATAAATTAAATTTGTTCATTGTACAAAATAGTATTCATCATACGAAAGTACGGTGTCAATAAAATAATTTCCAAAATTTATAAATCACTTTATATCTCCATAACATGTTATTCGAAGGTGAATTGTATGCTTACATATAAAATGAAAATTAGAAATTGAAAAATTATTATAAATTGTATAACGTAATAAAAATTGTAACATAAAAACAGGAACAAAATAAAAAAAAGGATTTAGAACAAAAAATAAAAAAAAAAATTTATTATTTTTTTACATTCAGACCACGTTGTAAATTTATTCAACACATTTTTATATTTCTTCTGCTGTTACATAATTGCATGTGGCAGGTTTTTGCATAAATATGTAGTTTGTTATTAATCTAAATTGTCATAATCCTTGCAAATGTGTTGATTTCAAGAATAAAAATGAATTCAACTGTCCAGTCCATCTAAATACGTACATATACACGTTTTGCATTGAATTGAATACAAATTAAAGCAAATACGTATTAAAAGGAACAGTTGAATAATAAATGAAGTAAATGAATGGAAAGTACAATTTTTATTTTTCTCCTTCTCTTCATTATACCAGCACAGTACCATTTTTTTCTGTTCGACTATACCACCTGTTGCTTCCCTTTAATTCATTTAATCTGGTTACTTTTTCAAGTTTTAATAAATTTTATCCAACCCATCAATTCCTTTGTGTATTTACAGTACATATTTTATTTCATCAGCCTCACCTTTAAATACCCAAAAGGTTTTATTATTTCAAAAGAAAATGGAGAAAATGATTGTTTGAAAATGAAATTGAAAACAAAAAAATTAAAATAAAAATTCATTGAAATTGCCTTTACTTTTAGTTATTCATTGATATTTTTCTTTAATTAATGTAATTTCCGTGTTTATTGTCATAATCGATAGGATAAAAAAAAATTTCTTCCCATGAGCAACAGCAAATTGAATATAGTCATGCTTTTGAGTCTAACAGGAACAGCTCTAACATGTGATAACTATGTACATATGAGATTTATGCTTTTGTTGCTCATGTTTTTGGTACAATCGTTAAACAAATATGTTGTGAAAAAAAAAGCACAAAAAAAAAATAAAATAAATCAATAAATTTGCTTTTTATGTAAAATTGTCAAATTTAATATTTTCGTAACTTGACATTACGTGTATTACACTCGTATTGTGTGAAGGTAAACATACAATTCTGCCGAATAAGAAAATTGTGTTCTTAATAAATTTGTATATACATATAAAGAAAGTTTGATGAGTTATTTATGTGAAAATATTTTCGTTATTTTTCTTACAAAATTTAATAAAAATTTATATATTTACATTGAATCAAAGATATTTGTTTGGAACTCATTAATGAGATATTTTTGTCGTAAAATAAAAATGTTGACACGATTTATTAGTCATTAATCATCATTATTATTAGGCTCAATTTATAACTTTTTTATTTATTTTACAATGAAGAAAATTTTGAAAAATTCAAGGTAAAAAATTACTATGCATTGATAAATTTTATAGCATTATATAGTCTAATTAGAGAAGCAACAAGCAAGCCAAAGTTAATAAAAATTAGAACGTTCTATGAGCGATACAGCGGTTAGAGAAGAAGAAGTTCATATATGATTTTTGCATTCTCAAATGAAGAACACGTTGATACATCGTATATTGACTAAATAATCCCTGTTAATTTTTAGATGATTTCAGAAATTTTTTTTTTTCTAATCCAATGGTATTAAGAAAGATAAATCATAAAAATTAATGAAATTCAATTTTTCGTTTGGCAACTGATGGATACACATATATATTTTTTTTTACTTTGACCACAGATAATCAAATAAATGATTGTCCGGTGGTTTGACGTAAAGAACATCACAGTTGATTGCTTTTACAATAAGAATAAAAAAAATTTTTTTTTTCAAAATATTGTACAATTTACGAATGTGCAATTAAATGATTGAATTATATTTTTAGATGATGACGTCAAATAGAAGTTGAAATTTAACTTTTTTTCCACAAAAAAAAAAAAAAAAAAACAAAAAAAAAAAACAAAATAACAAAATTTATTGTGAAAATTACATACATTTTTTTGAGACGAACTGAAGAAAAAAAAACTGGTCTTTTGGGCATAATATGTACACGTACATCAGTTTGTTTGTTTATTTGAAACGTTGGAGTTTTATGAACTTTGTTATTAGTTGTATGTAATTATAAAACAAAAAAATTACAGAGACACAAGATTCTTTTAGTTGTGTCATAAAATCAGAAGCGGATATGAAGATAATATATAAAAGAATTTTTTCGTTTTTATTTTCAGTTCATTTTTTTTTTCAGTTCAGGTTAAAAATAACTACAAAAAAATCAAAAGTTGATTTTTTTAATTTTTTAATGACAAAAGAGTAATTTTAGATTTTTAGAAAAGATAATATTAAAAAGCTTTAATTTTATGTCAAAGAAGTATTCATAAAGGTTCGAGACGAGATCTCCGTTACAGAGGATTTTATTGTTAAAGTTGTCTCCACACAACGTCGTGATTCAAACATGATTGAGACGAAAACGAATACACATTAAATAGATTAATTCACGTATTTCAATCTTGAATCACGTTTTATAGATTCTATATGGAGGCAGCCTTAATTTAAAGTCCTTGAATGCAAAATGTATAAATTTATACTTGTATTCATGAAACTCAGTCATGTAAAATTAATTTTGAATTATTACATCAGTCGTTTTTCATTTAAAAAAAAAAAAACCAAAAAAAAAAAAGGGAAATTTCCCTGATAACATCAAATCACAAGATTGAGTAGGATGTGTCCTTTTTTATTATTGCCTTTCAATTTTCCAATAAAAGTTTTAATATCTGCATTATTAATTCGATTGAAAAAAAAAAAAAGAAAAATAAAATAAAAAAATGAATAAATACATTTTTTTTTTGAAGATGCATAATTAAGTTCTAAGAATGTGTTTAAGGATCTTCTTGTCTTTTCTTTTATAGTTTGTTGATCATTTATTAATGTCAAGAATAAAC
This sequence comes from Anthrax anthrax, assembly GCA_963971155.1. Lineage (NCBI taxonomy): Eukaryota > Metazoa > Arthropoda > Insecta > Diptera > Bombyliidae > Anthrax > Anthrax anthrax. Next base: position 30,952,032 of record OZ020119.1, read on the forward strand.
TTTGGGGGTGAAAAGAGAACAACTTTTCTTCTTTCGCTGTTCCCATTATCACCATTATTGTAAACATTTTTATTTGACAAAAAAAAAAAAAAAAATTTATTTAAATTTAATTTTTTTCTATTTACTTTTCATTTTGATATAGTTCATGCGTAATGTCTCTATTTTTCTCCTTTCTATATTATATATCTATTCCTGTATCATGCGGCCGCGGGCAAATATTTACACATTTTCATAAATATTTAAAAAATTCAAAAAAAATTTATTTGTTCTTAATGGCAATAATAAATTAGAATTTTCCTCTTTCGTATATTTAATTTTCGGTTAGAGAAATTCATAAACAAATCTACATGTTCTTCTATATGTGAATATAATTAATGTAAATGAGGGCAAAATAGCCTCATAGAAAGCAAAGACTGAAAAACATTAAATTATTTGAAAATTATTCAAGCATTAAAATTTAATAACAGTTTATTTACCTATTTTGACACTTTTCTTTATTTTTTTTTTTTTGTCTAATGAATAAATTCAAATTAATTTTCGATTTTTCGAATTAAATTCGATGAAGCATAAAAACGAGAGAAAATGTATAGGTATGTATACGGTATGTAATGTACAGTGAACCTACCCATAACATGATATTCTCTTAACAAGATTTTTATTGATACGGTGATACAGTTTATAAATACTGATCGACACTTGGAACAATGCTAGTTGGTTACACTGTCATACTGTTATTCTTTAATGATTTAATTCCAATATGTTCTTTGTGTCCCTAAGTCGTATTAATATTATATTACAAAGTAAACTCATCATAAGAAGGTTAACCATAATGACAGGTTCATCCTTTGGTTTTCGATGTCAAAAAAAAAAACTTTTCTGTTTTCTTTTTAACCGAAGGTCATATAGTAAACAAGAATAATAAAATATTAGTATAAAATATTTTCAAGAATTTTCCATTTAATTAAAAGTTTATAAACAAATTTTCTTGGATTGATTTTGTTTTAGATCCTTAATGTTTGAATGTAGTGGAAATTTTTAAAAAATTCCTAACATAATGGAAATAAGAAAGTTTGTATAACAAAATTGGATGGATAATGGGATATGTATTGTTTTTTTTTTTTTTTTTTTTTTTTAAATATATTGCCACTGTATGTAATGAGTGTGTAACCAATGAATGACACATTTTATTCAGATTGCCCCAATTTACCAGATAATGGACCTTCAAAATAAACAGGTCAATAGTAATACCATGTAAAACTTTCCAAAATAATCGACTTTATATCCATATTATCCATATTTCTTTTCCTTCTATGATTGATATTGATTTGAATTTCTGCTTCATTGTTTTTATTTTTTCAGCTTAATTCCAAATGTATGCATTAATGTACATAAGACTCATCTATGTAGCAAATAAAGTGTTCATTGAATGCGATAAAAGAATTAACTATAAAGAAATCGTTACTAACATAAACGTGACTGGGATATACCTAGAGTAATTATCAGATTTATGTTGTAAATTGTAAATTTTTTAATTTGTTTAAGTAGATTTCAAGTATGTAATACAAATTATTACTTAACGAAAAAAGAAATGAAATAAAATTCTTAAAATAAGTTTTATATCTATAAAAAATTCAAATAATCAATTAGTATAAAGTAACTTAGCTACCAACCTCACCTTACATTTTTGTAAAAGGATGAAAAGATTGATTATAAATCTCTTATTTTTTTTCTTATTTTGTACTTCTGTTTTTCTTTCATTTTATGAATAAGATAATATCTGGGACTTTATGAAAAAATAGAAAAATATGAGAAAAAAATTTGCATAATAATTTTAATGTATACTTTATCGTTTTAATATGAAGTTAGAACACGTGTACAATTTAATCTGATTAAATCATTTCTAAAATATTAATTCAATTTGAAACAAAGAAAGATAATACATAATTCTTTTGTATTTCAATAAAGTAATTATCTGTGAGAGTGTTCTTCACAGGTTATATATTTGTTTAAAAAAAAATTAAAGTATGTAATTATCCTTAATAAAAAGTTACTAATATTGAATTTTTTTAAAGACAAAATTTTTTTTTTGTCAAAAGCAAATTTACTAGATAAAAAGACGTATCAACTGCCAAAATTTGCACATCTAGAATGAAATATGTTAATTACACTTGAGTCCATTGTCAATGTTATGATATGGTCTTGTATGATATGAAAACTCAATTCGATCCCTTAAAACTGTAATTTACAATAAACTCGAAATTGTATCACATTGTCTATTATATGCGATATTTTGTTTAAAATCATAATGCCCTAGATATCGTATTATGTAGGAATGTATTTTCCAATTTACCCTCGAAAATATTCTAAAAAATAAAAAATTATAATAATTGAAATTTTTCATAATTTTCGAAAAAAATGATATTGAAAAAAAAAATCAAAGAAAATTATTTTAAAAATGATATATTTATTAGATTGAAAGTCAAAATGTTTATCGTCCTGATAAGCGATCTGTTTTTAATAATGAAATAAATTTAATTGTTACAAAAACAAAAATTAAATAAAATTTTGTTTCTTCTTTTTTAAGAAATAAAAAATTGAAAAATAAAACCCCTTAAAAACATTTTCTTATATATTTTCAATTTTATTTTATTTATTTTTTTTTTGTTTTTTAATCTGTAAGGATATTTCGACGTTTATTTATTTCGTGCAATTAATTTTAAAAAACAAAACATTTATTATACATACTGTATTGCGTTACATACACTTGAGAATATTCACATTATCAAATAGAAAAAGGTGAAAAGAAAAAATAAAATCTATTTATTTGACTTCAGAAAAAGAAAACAGACAAGAAATGTAAAAAGAAAATCTTTCACTATAATGAAACAAGAGAAAATTGAAATAATAGATAATTGAACTGATATCATTGGATTTATATCAAACGAAACGAGTTCATAGAGTCTGCACTATCTACGATGAACATTTTATCTCAGGGTTCTGTTTATGTTAAGGAAGATTTTGAATACACAGAGATTTTTAGAAAAATATACCTTGCCCATTTTAAGTAAAAATCTTCACTGGTCCTACGATCTTGAATAAAAGATGTTCGTGAGACGTGAATGTAAATTTTTTTTCCCTCGAATACGAACGTAATACATTATTAAATGTTCATCGTAGATGGTACGGATTATACTACATGGTACACGAAGAAAGCAACAGAAAACAAACTATATAACTTTACACAAATACACAAATGTATTTTGCGTACATAACAAATTTCGGACCTTCAGGATATCTGATAATTAAATTGAATTATTTACTTTCTTTCATTTTTCTTTTCTTTTTTTTCATGAAATTTCAACTAACATGAAAATCGAATTCTTTTTAAATGACCATCCCCAGATACATTAAATATGAAATTCAAATATGTACATTTGTGCTTTTGCTTTATAATAAGTTCTGTTCAAATACAAGTGTATACTCATGTAGTGTAATTTTTTTTTTATCGTTCATTTTGGGGATTGGCGTAAAAAATCATATCAAAAAATTTATTTATTTAGAAAAGTCAAGTATGTCGTAAAATAATTTATTATATACCAATATATGATTTATTCATTTTCAATTGCCTTACGAATTGGACAAACATAGATAAAGCACGTAAAAAAAAATATAGTCCACATATTAGTCAAGGTCTTATAAAAATAAATGCAAACAAAAATTTGTAAATGTTTGAATATTTGAACAACAAAGTATATTTGATATAAACAATTTTGTTTGAAAAAAAAAAAAAAAAAAATCTACCATGTGTGTTTGTAAACAATATATGAAAATTTGGATTTATAAATAGAAGAAGAAAAAGAAAACGGTTAAATGGATTAATTCATGTGTAAATGTGGAGCTCGGTATCTAATTGACAATCGTCGGAACCGGGTCATTTTATTCGACAGGAAGCTTTTACGGAGTAGTCCTATCTGATATTCTTTAGACGTAAGTATAGTAGGTACCATACTCCAGAAGTCGGAACCCATGCTCTTGATTTTAGGCAAACGTTTTGAAATTATGGCATAGAGAAGACGTTTAACTTTATTTTATATTCATACTTATGTCACCGTGAATTTAAAATTTGTAAATAAACATATTCACCTCAAACATTTCAAATCACAGAACAGCGTGTTTTGAATCCTGTAATCCATATTTTTACGTAATCATTCATTTTGGTTACATACCAGTAAAATATGTGATTTATTTGTCATATTCGCTGCTGTTTATGACTTTAAGATAAGCTACAATGTACGCATTTTATTTACAAAAATACAATAAAATATCTTATATTAAATAAAATATAAATAAAAAATCTAACATAGAAAACATATGAACCATTTTATGGCCATTTAATAATGATTATGAGTGAACAAATAAAATTTAAATTAATTTAAACAAAACGTTTTTTTTTTTTCTGATAAACATTTTTATTCTTTAAATAACAAAACAAAACATAAATAAAAGATAATAATAACAATAATTCAATTCATACAATCAGTAAAGATAAAAATAGATTTTACATATACATATTGACATGTTGAATGAAAAATTACCATGAGGCCTGTGGACTGAAACAAAGTATCTAAAAATTCGTTGTAATATTTTGTTGTAATATTAGTACAAAAACCGTGTATGATATGGTTAAAAAATTGAATTTTGAACAGAATCTGAATAGAATTCTGAATAAGCAGAATTTATTAACTTTTTTGGGCTAGACACAATTTAGACAATGATTTAAGTAAGAATATCTGAAGTGAGAATTCCAATTACAATGTCTGTGTTGATGACTGTGATAATGTAATAATGGAAAAAATTGACAGTTTGACATAGACGTTAAGAAATCCGAGAGAGTAAAATTGATGACGTGCAAACGTAGGCAAAGCCATAACCTACACTGAATAATGAACTATAGTGTAAAGTTTACCTACTACCTAAAGAAATCAGAAAATTTCACTATCACAAAATTTCTTTTGGGCTCAGTTTCATCTCTTTGAAATTTTAATCGTATACCCCCAGTTAATGCGCATTTGTATATATAGTATGTAACTACAAATATAATTCATAAAATAATAAAAATTCCATTCTATATTTTATTATGAATTTTATGTTTTTATCAATTAAACCATTAATAAAAGTAATAACGTGTTGTGTGTGTGTGATAACCGCATACAATGGCAATCAAGAAAAAAATCGTGTGTGTGGTAAATAAATAAATGACTGAATTGTTTTGGCTTTACTCGTACATGCTTTTAATAAAGTCAACAAATTTTTATACTCGTATATAGAGCAAAATTTACTTTATTTGATACAAATGAAACGAAAGAAAAATCAATCATTCACTTGAGCAAATAACATTTGACAATGACATTATAAAAATACACATTTCAGTTAATAAATTCAAAACAATGTGATATTTAATAAATACTCGTAGTACTAAAATTTCATATCTAACGCAAGTATTATCAAAACTACGTAATCAAATTATGACAATTCATCTGATCACGAAAGGAAAATCACAGCTTTTTTTCTTTTTTAAAGAAGGAGGAAATTTTTTTTTTACTTCGTTGTGGGGGACACTCTAATAAAGTATTCGATATAATGAAAACTTCTCGTTTCAAAAGTTATTGATGATAAATTTGAAGGTTGCCATTATATTTCCCCATGATAAGAGATAACAAGAAAGAAATATATCGCTAATAAATTTTCTTCATTTTTCATCAATTCAAAAATTAAACCGTTAAAATATTTTATATTTTTGTAAAATTTTTAAAAATTCATGATGTGGTATAAGGTTATCATCACAGGTTATCAATCAATAATACTTGTGCAATAGAAATGTTAGGGTTATACATATTTATAAAAATTTTATTTTGAATATAATTAAAAATATAAAGCATTTATTTATGCTCATCAAAAATATTAAATTTAATGCTACTTAATTATTTCAGTTATAAATTAATAAACAGTTTATTAGTTAAATGTTTCTAACTCTAAAATGTGTATGCATTAAATATTAATTAAATTCTATACAAACTTGATGTATTGTTTTATAAGTTAAATTTTGCATAACAAAAGAAAATTAATAATAATTTATAAACCCGAAATACTTAAATTTGGTATATATGTATGTATGTAATCCTTCTTATTGTCCACATTATATAACAATTTCACTTTGGGTTACCTGTCTGTGACGTTTTGAATACCACCGTTTTGAAATTTACTTAATATGAAACTCATACCTGTTTTCGTTTTTTTAAAGGTTAAAAACTGTTAGAAAATCACATAGAAAATTGCGTCATGAAAGTATTGCTCTCATTAACCACAAATTTTCCACAATTTGTAAATTGCATTCAGAAAGGTGTTACCTACTTACATGTGAAATATGAATTTTCTTTTCACATGATAATTTATTATTTTTTGGTTTCACAATCTAAAAAAAATTTTTTTTTAACATGTAAAGTGATACTTTGGATAAATTTAGCACACAAAATAAATTAATTTTAATTGCATATTCATATTTTGAGTACTTTCTTATGGCATGAGATATACAAATATTTGCAAATCATATTATGTGGTTTTTCCCACACAAATACTATACATATGTACATATACATACATATGTATGTGTGATATTACAAAGAAATTCAAATTCATTTAAATTTTATTCAAACTGGAAATTAATTATAATTCTGAATTTCAAATTTTTATTTTATTAAAATGAATTTTAATTTGTTGTTAAAATATTATGCAATTTTAGTTTATGTGCGCTACAAGATGCCATAGAACAATTATGTAGGACCAAGTAGAACGTAGAAAAAAAAAATTAATTTGAAATCTGTAACCTAAAAATTGGGTAAGCTTTTAGACTGATTCAGGTGAAGTGTAAAAAGAGAAACCTTCTTCCTTATACAAAAACTAAAATATTCCGTAAACTATTTACGAATGCTTCAATGCTTTATCACATGTATTTTGGGAAAATTTCCATGAAAATTCCATAGTAGGTGATCTCGCACAGTGGTAGCTAACTTTTTACATTTTTCACTTCAAGAGAAAAAAAAGTGCATGTAACTGTATTAATTTCATTTACTTACATTTCTCACTAGGGTTCCAAAAGGTTCCGGGGTTCCATCTTGCCATTTTCAAAGAAATTTGCAAAGGATTTTTTTACAATTAAAAGAAAAAAAAAAACGTTACAGAGAAATTATAGAAAGTAATTGAATATTTTCCTTTTGCATTACGTTAAACAACAAATAAATATCGATGTGCTTTTGACATATTGCATTTTAATTTTTATATTTATGTCCTTTATAATTTCTTTTTGTAGCTTCCATTTTTCCGTTCTTTTTTTTTCTGTTTTGTAATTTATTTTTTCTGTTACTTTTTTCTTTAATGTGAAAATTCTTAGAAATTCAATAAAATAAACAGAAAGAAAAGAAGAAATTAAAGACATACATAAATGTTGTAATGTAGTCCACGAGTTGTCTTTTATTATTTACATAAAACAGTATTCACGATAAATTGATTTAGTTGATGTTCAAGGACCATGAAGAAAAAAAAAATAAAAATTGATTAAATTCTATTAAAAAAATGTTTGTGAACGAATCTAATTTTTATTTGAATTTTATTTGCATAATTATTGTAAATAAAAAGAATTCACAATTTTTTTTCAAAAGAATCCTTTTTTTCCAGCGAAAAACTTTACAAATCGTTGACTTACATTTTAATCAAATTAAGAAGGAATCTTTTCTTTATTTGTTTATGTCGTTGGAAGCATTAAAAAATAATCTTTCTTTTAAAAGGATTCGAATTCACTAATCAAATTTATAAAATTTTCTGTAGGCATTGAGCCAGGACGTAAACCACGCAAGTGACGGTCGACGAAGTTCGTGATGCCCGAAATGTTATTTCTTCTATTTGAGAGTGGAAATTTTATCTATGTATAAATTCGTTGATTATTTTCACGGTCATCGTGTACTTCATTCTGTTTGAAATAGCACACGTGGCTACCTAGCAACTCAGATGGAATTTTGCAATAACTGACAACAAGAACAGCAAATCTAAAATGGGGGAAAATTTTGAATTTGTTCTAAAAGGAAAATTCGGAACAAATGCTAAATTACTCGAAGAATCTCCCAATTTCTGATCGTGCTATTCGAGAGATGCTTGCATTCAATATCCTGTAATCAATGATAAATAAGAGGGGAAGAGAAATTAAATTTCATATTTTTTATGTAAATTTAAAATTTTAATTTAACTTTTTTGATATATCTACATATAATAGAATCGATGTACAAAGCAGGGAAGAAAGAGCTTACGATTTTATTTGATGACAATAGAAATAATAATAATGAAGAACGTGATTAAAATTTAATTTTTCATGTGAAAATTCATTTACATTGAATTTGATATTTACCTGTACACCACAATTCATATACAATATATAATTCACAACATGAATAATGGTGTGATTAGTTAAAAGCACATTGACTAAAAGATGAAGTAAGAAAAGATGGAAGGGAGTGTGTGGGGGAGATAGAGGAAATGACAAAAAATATGAAATATTTTTCACATCAAAGCTAAAACAAAAAAATTTCTGTTTATTTTGTATACATCATGTCGTGCACTATTTGTATGTGTACGTGATCCTGTTTTTTTGGAATAGATTCAATTTAATACTTTAATACTGAACATTTTAAATTTGAATTCTAAAATTATTGTGTACATGACATGTATTTTTCATCTTTTTTTTCTTATGTTGTACATTCATCACTCATTTTAGACTTTTTGTTTTTTTTTGTTGTTGTTGATTTTTTACAGTAATTTATTTTTAATTCAATTTTTTTTTTTTATATTTAAAATGTGTTTTTGCTTATTTTAATTTTCTCAACATTGTCATTGTAAAAGTGTGAAAATAAAAAAAAACACTCGCATCGCAAAGTCACAAATTTTTATTAATGAGAATTTAAATCTAAAATAAGAGAAAATCTCAAAATTAATTACATTTTGGTTTGTTTGGTAATTTAGTTTCTCCTAATCATTTTTTGTTGTTAAATTAATGATTGTTCATTAATTTGATGATTACCACCGATTTTATATGTATGTGTACAATAATGTACATAATACTGAAACTGTGTACAGATAGGGGACTCTCATAGTAAACGGAAGGCTAGATTTCACGGTTCGTATGATTCTGTGTCGAGGAAATCACTTTATGTTTTCATTCATGTTAACGTATTAGGTAAAACTGTGGATTGCACAGAGACTACGTCATCATGAAAACTTGCGTTAACTAAAGAATTTTTTTTAGAATTTGTAAAGAGACCGTGTACCATGTTGTACGGAGATTACTTCTATTACTAAAAACTAAAAATTATATAAAAATTGTAAAAAATGAAAAATACAGACAGTAAAAGAGAGAAGCTAAAACGAGAGAGGAAAAGCATTAAAATACATTACATTGTGTGGATATTTGAAAATTTTAAATACCTACTTACATGTATTTGTATTCTTAATAACATTTTCTAGTTTTTATTTTTGTTGATGTTTATTTCATGATTAACAAAGAAAAATACAACAGATGAAAAACACAAAAAAAAAATAATAAAAAATAAAAACAAGTTAAAAATAACCATTTTAAAAATTACTTTTCTTACTTTCATAGAAATTACATACAAACTTGTGTACGTACTTACTTATTGACGTAATTTATAAAAATGACAAATACAAAAGAGAAAACTTTTTGACAAAAAAAAATATATATTAATAACAATAACAGAAAAATTAGTTATTTCATTTTTCGTTTGTCAGGTATTTTTGTAGTTTTTCTGTTTGTGGCGAAAAAAAAAAACAAAAATAATTCTAAACTTCTAACTGAACAACAAAATTTTATTGATTTGATAGATAGATTTCAAATAACCTATTTAAAAAATAAAGTTATAATTTTTTGTTTATTTGTGTGGAATAGACTGTATAATTACTTGCCGGTTATTTATTTTTAGAAATTTTGATTGGAAGTTAGAGAAGTACAAACGAAAGTTCTAAAAATAATTTAGTAAATTAATTATTAATGATAACAAACGAATATCATTTGACTTGCTATACTGACATAATGAGAAATTTCTGTATATGTAATAAAAATTACAATAATTCTTCAATAACGCAATACAGAATTTTTAATAACGATCTCATACAACATACCTACATAGTTAAAACAAAAAAGCAAAAGTGTTCATACATTACTTGCAACTCTGGAGCAAATCGGTTGTCATATGCGGGAATCGACAGTACATACATGGAAAATATCATAAATGTTCAATAAATAAGATTTAACAAAAATTACCAAAAATACAATAAAAAATTTTAAAAATTTGATAAGACAAAAGCTAATCATAATCATTCCATACTCAGATGACTGTGTCGAAATTTTGATTAAACTAATCTACATTCTACGTTAGATCTACTAAAGTCCATCGGTCCATCGGGAAAGAAAGGGGATAAAAAGAAAAATTCAAATGAATATAAAATAAATTCTTATATTGTATACAAATTCACTAACACTTTAATATAAAACACTCCCTAAATAGAAATAAAATCGAAAATTATTATTCAGTTCATCATTTAACGATGATAATTTCATTTCATTTATTTATTAGATTTTATTTAACCTTTATGGTGTACATATAAATTGCTAATATAGAAATTTTAGTTATCATAATACAGATCTTTATATTATTTCTAAATATAAAAAAAAAACAACAACAACAATTCTATAAATTATTTACATATCATTGACACAACACACTTATACATACAATAATCAAATTAATATAAAAATTTTTCATCTGATTAGCACTCACATCACATTTCCTTATTTTCACAACAAAAAAACAAAAAAAAAAATGCAATTAAATTGCCATACTGTATTGTATAATCGTTACACAAATTATTATTGTTTAATGTATTGAAAAATCATTCGAAAATAAATAAATGAATTTTAATTAATTTTTTTTTTTTTTTTTTTTTTTTTTTCAAATCGTATATCGAGATTATTTTCAATTAGAATTTTAAAATTTTACAAATGATATCTATTTCACACGTGAAAAAAATAAATAAATAAATCAAAAAAAAAATTCAAAATTGAATAAATGATGTTTTCTTTTATTTAAATTTTACCCATTTTCACAATTTTTAATTTTTCAAGTAGTGAAACAATAAAATTTTTTTATTTCATTTCGAAAAAATCAAAAAGACAAAAATCCGTTAAAATTTAATTTTTATCAATTTTTAATTTTATTTCATTCTAACGTATACAAAAATTTTCCGACAACGACCATTCTCAATAGAATTCAGGGAAAAACTATCCACTAAATCATCTGAATTTATATTATCTACCCTAGACTGTTAAATGAATGAAAATGTTGTTGTTAAACTGAAAATTTATTGTGTGTTTTCATTGTAGCAATGTGTACAACATGAAATCATATGGAAATTAACTACATGTTGCTAGCAACAAATTGATAAAATTTTCAAGTGAAGAAAAATTAAGGGAAAATTTGAATTGAATAAAAACGACAATATTTCAAAATTTATAATAAAAAAATTAATTTTAGGTTTTATCAGCTTCTAACAGCAATGTACATACATATCTGGTACATATTTACTTATCAAGTATTGGATTGAAACATTTTTCATCGTTGAAGTTCGCAACATTCTCAAGATAAAACATTTGAAATGTTGTGCTAGATATTAACAAATTATTTTTTTTAAAACAAATTTCAAGTGCTAGAATGTTAAATTTTTATATTTGGTGCTAAAATTTTATATTTCTTAGAAAATAATTTATTCAAGAAAAGGCTTTTCTTGGGTTTTCCTTACGAGAAGAAAATAATTCTAGGAATTTAAAAATTTTTTAAATATACCTATACATACTTTCAACTTTAGAGTTCGTACGTATGCGATATTTGATTGATGAATAGTAAATTCGATTTGGTCTAAATTTTTGGCAATTTTTGTTTCACTAAAAATTTCGATATTTGAAAATTTTCTAATTTCAATTGTCTAAAAATGAGTACGCTTGAAAAAACTAAGAAATATTTTCTGATCGATCTTACACGCACGCTTCCCATTCCATTAATAAAAGTTTTGAGAGACTGATAAAATGTTTGAAGGAAATTAATTTAAATATTCACGAAAACATATTTTCAGCTTTCATATCGTAATTTTCTTTTGCCACTAACATTAAAAATAACAACAGAATATTCAATTTGTCCTAAACAAATATGATAAATTTTATGTCCTTTCCTCCCCTGTAACCTAAGCAATCAATTTCGTTTCATGAACATGAATAAATGATTTTAAATATGATTCGAGACCGGGAATAATGATGTTAACCCTTTTTTTCTTGTGCGTTATAAAATTAATATTAGAAAAAAAAAAAAAACATTAACAAGACTCTGTATGGTTTTTTTGTGTCCTTTAGTATTTTCTCCTTTTTTTTTGCCATTTTAAGAAAACCCAGGAAATGTTACATTTTTCTTCTAAAATTAGCGAACTCAAAAAAAAAATAAAAAAATAAAAAATAAAATTTATGATATAAAACTTTTTTTTTTCCCAATGGAAATATGATTTACAATAAAGGAGTACAAAATGCTCACAAATTTTTTAAGTACTAGGAAATCACACTTAAATAAAAATGAAAAATTGAAAGTTTTTAATTGGTTTATTTTTCAGTACCGTAATAAATAATTTTTGCGTAAGTAACGTACAAATAAAATGGGATACTGCACCATACATGTACGAATAGATAGGTCACAGGTTGATTTTATTTGTTTTGCTTAACCAATCCATTTGAAAAATTCCAGTAAGATAAGTAAAAATTTGTATAGAATGAACGACCATAAATCTCGACTTTTTTTTTAGAGATTTATAGAATAATGAGGAAATTTCGGTTTCTTTCAATAAAATACGCCATAAATCGTTGATGGGAAATTAGTGACCAAACAGTACAGATTATGTTTTCCTTATTCATGTGGTTGTTTGTTTTTCTCATCAAGATCTCTCGTCACCTAATTATTATGTAAAATAGAATTACCCTGTATCTGAGTCATTAAGTGTACATCTGTACATCTTTATTTGTAAGCATAGTACATATGTATCTATCTGGGTCTTCAAAGGGATAAAATTTATTACATTAGGAAATGAAATTCATAAATTTTAAAAAATTTATTTTTTAAGTTTTTTACATTTTTTCCCGTGTATACCATTTTTCGCATTTATGAAGAGTTAAATTACAGGTAATTCTCGTATTTTGTGGTATGAATGATCACATGAATTAAATGAGGTAAAATTGTAAGTAACACAGAAATTACTTAAATGTATAAAAATTTGTCACTATTTGCTACTTGCGTTATACTCGAGTTATGTGAATACAATGATATACGAGAATCACCTGTATTTAATGCTTCATTCGCATACACTTTGTTAAGGTAACCTAATAATCTACAATGCGTAGATTTGTTGCTCTCTTCGATATTGAATAGTGCATGCATATACGGCCCAGAATTTTTAATTTCATTAAACTAAAACCGGTGTTTTGAAATGTTTATTTCAATTTTTATTTGATTCAAAAAAAAAAAAAAAGATCAGAAAAGAGGAAATGAAATTAAACTTTCGATACTTTCGAATTTTGAGATATCCACATATCTCTATGTACATGTGCTTGATTGGCTGTGTGTGTTTGTCCAAAGAAATGAATTTAATCGAACAAAATACAAATAAAAATTTAAATGAAATGAATAAAAGCAATTTAAATAATAAATTGTTTTTTATTCGTTTTTTTTTTTGACTGTCAAAAAAATGCAAACAAGATACATACATACTATATACAAACGAATTTTAGTTGTTCCGGAAATTGATGTTTTTGAAAGTTTTTTTTTTTTTTTTTTTTGAAATATTAAATCGTTTTGTTATTAATGAAAGAAAAAATAAAATTAATGATTAACAAATTTAAGTATCGACGTTTTTATTTGAAATTTAAAAAAAGCGAAATTTAAGTTAATTTTGCATGCATATTTTGTTAGCATTTTTTTTTTTTTCGTACAACAATATAGGAAATGCTTGCCAAATTCAAAGTTTTGAAAGCATCCTTTGTCATAATTCATAAATAATGTCATACCTAAATCATTTTCGAAAATAACCGCATTTATCGAGAATTACCTATACAATTTTTTTTTTTCATTTTTTCTGTTAATCTTTTAGTTAAAAGGAAGATTTATATGCTTTCATTGTTTTCTCTTATTTTGTAAATCAAAAAATATCTTTTTTTTTTTTATAATTTTTCATTGTCATTATAATATTTACTGTTTAAAATCTCCTTTTTATTGTGTAATGATAAAATATATGATGAAGAGCTTATGTGCTTGCGTAAATATGTGACTTTGCGTATTTTGTATATTTTGTTGAAAATTTGAACAATTTAAAATATACAAGTAAAAGTATGACTGGCATGATAACGATTGTATTCTATTCTATGTTGACTATAATAGAATCCTTTATAAATACATATTTACATACTCGTATATGCATAATGTATGTATGTATGTATATCTTCGCTATACAATATGTCGGTCTTTTGTAACAAAATTGAATACTTTATTTGTACACATATTTAAGTGTGATATAAAGAATAAGTATATAAATACACAAAAATAATTTCGTTTATAGCCATTATGTCAGGCACCTATAAACTTTATGACATGAAGAACGAATTCAACTTTTAGTTTTGTATTTAACATAACAAAAGCATATATAAGAAGAAGAACTTACATATACGTATATGATATAACATTTTTTAAATTGGGTGTGTATTCATTATATAACACCCAATATAACCGACACTGAAACGTTAGTGTGTACTTAAAATGTGTGCGATATTTTAAACAATCATCACATATGTATACATCAGATTTAGACGCGTGCATGTTTTTCAAAGATATAAAAAGACACAACAAAAATCGTAAAAAAAAACACAAATATTTATTTATTTTTTTTTACATAAGCACAAGCACTTCATTAGATTTATGGTTGTTTCAAAATAAATGTCACAAAATGCACCTATTTTAAAGCTCGCGTTATGTGCTCAACAAAAAGTCATTTTAAGCCCTTCTTCTCCCTGATATCTAGATATTACTTTAGATCTTCTGAGATATATCATGAATTGAAATTTGTTTTGTATAAGAACGTACAAGTATAAGAACTATTGGAGTTATTTAAAAAATTCTATTTTCAGTAAATTTTTCTTTTTACCACCCTGTACCCTTGTATGAAAAACATGATATCCTTCAGTATCTTCAGTATAAAATAATTTTGAAAATTATAAAATACATAATATTAACTCTTGAAATATTTAAAGTTCCGAAGATGTATGTCAAACACTTATATATGCGTATATGAATTTAAAGTTTTTTTTTACGAACTTTAAATTTTCAAAGTTTTGATAGAGACGTCTTTTTTTTTGAATGGATTTACATTTGATAAGGGTTGCCATAAAGACATTGTCCGTTGTATAAATATATACATATATAGATAATTTTATTTTATTTTATTTTATTTTTATTTTTTTGGTATTACCTAAATTTTGAAATTCCTTTATGTCACGTTACCACCATTTAACATTTTTAATAACAAAACTAAAATGTATCGTTAGTATCGTATATGATTAGAGGGATGAAAAAATATTTTAAAAATTCTTTCGTGACGGAATCCTGAAAATTACTGTATTAACCAATGATTTATAAATCATCCTTAAAATTTGTAGTGATTTAACGCAAGTTTCATTTGATTTGAGAAGAATAAAACACAAGATTCGAGGGAAATTCCTTGTTCGAGAAAAATCCGCAGAGTATCACGAACCAAAAAGATTGACCTAAAGAAAATAAAAAAAAAACGTAAGAATATAGTTCTTGTACGGTACTGAAAGATACATTTTTACAAATCATCATTGACTGTATATGATTTTATGATATAAAAGTCATCAGTATTTTATTACATTATAAATCAAAAAATTTTGTTATGGTGAATAAATTATAGTCATTAAAAATTATTCTGTAAAATAAAATGTTTATATAAATTTGTAGAGTAGAGTACAGCACATACACACATCTGTTAGTATATATTTTACAGTAATTAATATAAATACTGAGAGATACCATAAAAGTGGTAATGTAATGATCATGTAAAAATAAAAAAAAATACAAAATGCATTAATGTGTCTACATTAGATCGTATCTTGTTAATTATAGATAGGATGTTTCCCTTTTGAAATCAATCTGTGAAATGATTTTATAAAATCGTAAAATTTATGAGCATTATAATATTTTGATTTTTCCTCTTTTTTATATCTTTGAGCGACAATATAAAAATTATTTGCGACATTATATATGTATAAAGACATTATACATAAAAGTATTATGGACGTATTTTGACGCCGTCTCTGTTTATAATTTTTTTGCGTGCTAATAATGTTTTTTTTTTTGTTTACATTCTTGGGTTTTCAGATTTTCTTGTTCATTTATCTTTAATATTCTGTATGTGATTTTATTCATCCTGTGGAAAATCAAAACACTGAAACCAAAAAAATGGAAATTAGCCTTTAATAATTTAAATTGAAAATCGAATACTATTAAACTGAAAGCCGGAAAAATACACAATGCCTAAGATAAGCCTTCTCTTAAAATGGTATTATAACAGACACAAAAATTCGAATTCAAATTCAATGCCTCACAAACGAAATGTTATTCGTTACCCTATGCTCGTTGCAATTTGATTCTAGAAAATCTTATCCAATGTTACCCTACAACTAATTACTCGTCTCGTTTTATGTGTATTTTTCATACATTGATGTGTACTTAATTATCTGCTTTAAAAACTATCTCAATTTGAAAAAAAAAAAAATTTTTTTTTTTAACACAAATTATGATATGATAATTAGAACTAACAAATTAGTGCTTGTAGCTTGTTTTTCCTGCTTTTTGTATCACAAGAAGGTAAATTGAAATCTCTTTTTTAACATAAATAAAATAACATGTCACATGTATTCAAAAGAAGGTAAAGTATGTGTACACACTCATTAATCCAGCCAACTGTCATGTAATACGATAATCTCTTTATTAGCCATCATTGCTACTGAAATATTAGCCAATATTTTGAATAGTGATCATCGTTCATTAAAAAATTTGCAACAATTTGTAAATCACATTATAAAAGCATATGCATTACCGCCTTACACGAGAATTATCTGTATTCTTGAAAAAACGGATGCATAAAGTTTGTTTTTAAAAAAAAAAAAAAATCTTTTTTTAATTAGCAATATTCATCAATCATTTAATATTATGACATTTTCTTGTTTTACAAAATATCATTAAAAATTTATTTACGTTGAAATAAAATTCACTATTTGCACCAGAAGTAAGTTAATGATTTTATTAAAAATATTTCAAAATCATTTATCTGTCATTGATGAAATTAGGTCAAACAATTTTCCTTTTTACTTTCATTCAAGAATATTTTAAAACGTCAATACAGCGTAATAATGAACTTCAAGTAATTTTTTTTTTTTTTTTGATTTAACGATTTTTGTTTTTTTTTTTTAAATGAATTTTGTAAAACAAGAATTTTAATATCTGTAAATTTTTGGCTTTTTGTTTAACCATTTTGGTCAAAACGTTTATTAAAGATTTTAGGATGGTTTACATCCTTTTCTTATTTGAACAATTTATGTTGTATTGTTATTTATTTAATAAAGGATTAAAATAAATTTGAAATTTTTGTTATTTTTCCTTTTAATAATGCTACCAACAAAATGAATAAAGAATTGTATACAAAAAGTTCATTATTTTTAGTCTAAAATCCCAAAACATTTGTGACTTTTAATCCTTCAAAATACAAAGGTTATTGTAACATATGTTTGATTTTGTTTTTTTTTTTTTAAGTTAAAAAAGTTAAAACAAAAATCTTCATTAAGAATTTGATAGTATCAAACTTGCTTATCAACTTTAAATGAACTATTAAAAACTTGTATGGACGAACATACCAGTCACATAATCTAACTTTGACTAAATGAACTCTTATTTTGTGTATACATATGCCATTGATTCGCCTAAGGGATTATCTTGTAAAATGTTCATAAATTCTTATCAATTCTTTATCCAACTGTGATTCCCAGCAATATTATAAGTTTTATTTCTTTTTCATTTATTTTTATTTATTTATTTATTTATTTTTTTTTTTGATTTGATATTTATACATGTATTCGACTTCATAATGTCCTGTAATCTGTTGTTTTTTTTTTTTTTTTTTTTTTTCATTTATAAAATATTGTAGAATGAATAAAGCTTATGTAGATTATGGTAAAGTTCACAATAAAATGTACATCTGAAGTATAAAGGAGAAAAAATAATGCTATTTCTAAATTTTGAATTGTAAATTATTTATTCAATGGTTGAAATTTTTTTCATTTGAACACTTGTATAAGTTGTATGTATACAAGCAATTCTCGTATTGTACGGAAATTGGGTTTCATAAAAATAAAAAATCCAACCTGAACTTACACTAAATTAGTTAAGATGAAATGAAACAAATGGAAACAAAAAATAATGCTTAAAATACACAAAATACATTGAAATTAAAGTGGGTAGCCCACATTATCCAGGTCCACACCCATCATAGCCTATAACAAAACAAGCAAAACCAAATTCCAAAACCTAATCAAACAATTTTAGTTCTCATTGCGTATAAAACTCTTGTCTTCTACTTACAAAAAGTAATATTGCGGGCTACAAAATTTACAAAAAAAAAAAAAAAAAAAAATGAGTAAATCACGCTGTGAAAATACCGCACCGTTACCGTTATTATGTGTTTTGTTATCAGCTATTATTAGCCGCAAGAAAAAATTTTTCCAGATACATGATGTCATTAAATTGAGAAGGTTGTAATTTATTTTTCCTATGTCATATTTGGTTTATTTCTTTTTTTCTGTGATGAAGAAAGCCAGAAAGGAAAAATCAACGAATAAATTAATACAAATAGGATATATCTTTCTGTGCCCTTTCAAATTTTATTTATTTTTCAAATGACAAAAAAATTTTTATAGTTTGTTAATGTTACAAATACAAAATACACAGAACACAAAAAAGAAAATTCATCTTTCATTTTTGCTACTGTATGAGTACATATATATACGAGTATTGTAATCGTTTAAATGACAGAGATATTTATTTATTTACATCATAATACATACATATATTGTACAGAGTATTGGAAATTTCGTATTTAAAAAAGAAAAAAAAAAAATTTTTTTTCAAATTTTCCTCTTGTGCTATTTTGTATTTCTCACTCTGTAAAATTAAAAGACCCTTTCAAATTTAATGTTATTTAAAAAGCAATAAAAATTCGTTAATAATTCATTATCAAATTGATACTTGTGTGTCCATTGCATGAAATATCAATTTGTTCATTCTTGTTTTTTTTTTTTTTACTTCTATTGTAGTCGAGTAATTTTGCATAATTTTAAATTGATTATAAGTTTTTTGGACTAAAATTCAATAAAACATAAAAAAGGACATTAATTTTGGGTACAAAAAAAAAATTATGTTAAATGTTTTCGGTTTATTAACAAAACAAGGTCACGTAATAAGTAAAAACAGCGGAAAATTAGGACGGAAATTTTTTTTTGTCTTGAATTTCCATTTAATTGAAATTTTAAATGTTTTGCTTTTGGTTTTGTTGTTGTTGCTTTTAAGGTTTGGAACGTGTGACCGAATTTTCTTGAAATATTCATAAAATACTTATTACAGAGTAAACATTGAAGGATACAAAATCAACTGCTCAAAATATGACTATAATATGATTACACGGATAAAAATAAGAGAATTTATTTTCATTTTTGTAGTCGGTGGGCGTGAGTTAACATTTTGACAATTAAAATAATGCCTACGTAATGTGTTATCAGGATATCTAGGCATATATCTATATCCATAAAATATATGTATAAAAAACAATTTTGTGGTATTTTTTAAAATTAATCTCCTACTTATTTAAATCGCATATTATTTCATTTCTCATTTAAATTAATTTATTTTTACATTTATTTTATTTTGAAATTTTTAAATAAAGTATTTTATATTTATCTTTAAGAAAATGCGTATATTTTGTTTCTTCAATAAAATAAAAATGAGTAGATAGAAGGAAAATAACTTAATTAAATTTTTTTTTGTTTTTCATAACAAAGATACATTACCTACTTACATATATTTTGATTCAGTTGAACTATGTTCTTTCCCATATTTTATTTGAACAAAAGAAAACAAATTCCTTAAAATGTTTTAAATTTTTTTTTTCTTGTTACGAATTTAATCATTGTATAATACAGAGCTACTTACCAAACCGCCTATCGTCTACCAATTCCTATTTAGTACTGAACTGACTAGACTAGTGAAGTAACTACTAAACTAACTATCGAGTACCGGCTACCAGAACCAGTTCCTATTTACTATTTAGTACTGACTCTGACCAGTGTTGCCACTTATATTTAAACAAATGTGGTAGATAAGTCCTGAAAAATGTGGTAGATCGAGATATTTAAGGGGTAGATTAGAGCCCACAGTCAAACTAAGTAAAAATATATTTTTTCAAATATTTTTATTACATGAATGTGACTAGTAATGGATAAAATAGGATAATAGATAAAGAATGATAAAATTATCATACCATTGAAAAGAATAGAAAAATGTGGTAGATTTGAACTTAGTAGTGGTAGATGTGGTTAGATCATCAAATTTAACGAAAAAGTGGTAGATCTACCACAATTGGAATAAAGTGGCAACACTGACTCTGACTCTGACTACTGACCAGCTAATGAGTATAATGAGTATAACGATTAACGACTGCTCATGGCTCACACTCTCACCTCACTACTATTTACTACACTATACATATACATATTAACTAGATTATTATATATACTCATTACTACCGCAGCTATTGCCGACTGCAAACTATTGCACTTACCAGTTACAGTGAGGCTTAGCTTCAAATTTCAAGTCTATGTATTTCTAATTTTTTTGTTGACCTTCAGAACTTGTATTTCCACTTGTCGTGCATTTATTTTTATACCAACTTCAACCTAAAATTTTGGCAGTCAGTCTGGTTTGTGTTTAGACTATTAAATATATTCAGAATTCATTTACATAAATTTTTTGCATAATACAGTAATTAGCTTCGCTGTTATTAATTTCATTTTATCTCTATCTGATTTTCGGTTGTGTAATGATTTCCTTATTAAATCATTTATTTCGCAAAATAAAATTTTCATTAATTTTTATTTATACAACAGTGCGTAAAGGTAAACAACACTATGTACATACGTATAAAAAACATGTGCCAACGATATTTAATTAGATTTAATCTAAATATTTGAAAAATAAAATAAAAAGAAATTTAAATGTCTTGAATTATAAAAATCTATAAAACTTCTTAAGATATTATGTAAATACAAGATAATGTAAATGTAATTAGAAATTAAAATATTTTAAGAATTTTTTTTTTTTTTCAACAGAGTTCATGTAATAAAGTCTTTATTCATGTATAAGATATCTGTTGCGTACATTATAGCATTGTACTCATCTGATAATACAATTTGTACCTTAATCCAATTCATTCTATTTTATTAATCCAAGTATGTTTCATGAGAAATTCATTATAAAGGAATTACAGTGCTATGAAAAATAAAAATGTTTTAATTCCTTTGAAAAATGTAATACATATTCTTTATACGGATTATCGGATTATCTGATATCACTTTGAGAAGTGTCCAAAACTAAAAAAAATTAAGGAATTATTAAAAAAAAAACTTAGTTAACTTAAAGCTGTGCAGTACGGAGAATAATAACCACACAATAGTACCAACTATCAATATTGAAATTGGCAAATTTCTTTTTGTGTATATGAAGAGAATAGTATAGGGAACTGTAAGAGACTGTACAAAAATTGAAGACCAATACATAGGAACCTAAGAATCTTCCGTGACTACAGATCGTTATGTAGGAAATTAAGAACCATCTTTGAACTTTGTTCTTTAAATATTTTCATTGTAAGCAATAAGCATACTCGTATGTGTCTGTTTTCTTTACTCTAAGAGCATTTTATGGGCAATGTTACCATAGTTGTCAATATTCTCATACAGTATGAGTTGAGCTTTTCAAATATCAATGTACATACATACAATGAAAATATTTAAATAACGAAGTATAATAGAAGACAGGATGATGAATAATTTTTAACATTACTGTAAACATTTTGTATGTAAATTTTTTGTTACATTTGAAAATAATATCATTTATCTTTTCTTTTCGCTATTTTTCTTTTGTTCCACTACTACATATAATTCTTCTTTACGATTTTCCTAACGTCTTTTACAATTCCATTATTTTTTCTTTTTTTTTTTTTTTTTTTTTTTTTAAAGGAAAAATGTGTATAAATTATGATAAAATCAATAAATTTGTTTAAGCTTTTGAAATTAATAATGGCACACATGTTACCATTAGTGTTGTGCACATGTACGTAGATAAGAAACAGTTTCATTCGCTTTTCATTATTGTTAAATAACGAAAAAAAAAATGGAAAAAAATAAAAAAGATACTCAGTGTCATTTCATATTTAAAATATTTTTCTTTTGTTCAATTTTATTCTCGAACATTTTGTTATCATCATTTCATGTGTGTTCAATTTTTTTTTTTATATCGTTTTTATTACACGTTTTTAAATGTAATGCAGACATTTCTCGAACAATATGGCTAATTGATTTTTTATTATTCAAAATTTAAAATCCATATTCAATAAATGCTATCAGATTCAAAATATTCAAAGGAACATGTATCATGTTATCCTCTGGATGATACGATTCCGGTTCATTCGAAACGCGGTTATTCGATAAAAATGTTAATTGCGAAATTGTGCAATTTGAGTTCTCGAAGATCACTTAATATATATTTTGTTTGATTTAAGTATTGTATTAATCGAAGACTGCCTGTATTATTCCTTCTAGCACATATGAATTTTTTTTTTCTTATTTTTTGCATAAATAAAATTAATATAGGTCATTGGAACTGATTTCACCTCAGAAAGTTTAAAAGGCAAAAATTGAATATTATTGAGCCATTGATATTCATCATTTATACACGTGTTATCAATTTTCATGCCAATTGAAAAAGTAAATAAAAAAGGAAATTTTTGCTTCACAAAACACACACACACACATGCAAACCATGAGGTACTCAGGCATTTCGCTTTCTATTTTTCATTTTACGAAATTGAATAATATAATTTGAAAATGACACAAAGACTGCCCGTGTGTATGAATGTATCTAATCGTTTATTTTTATGATAAAATTAGTAAAAAAAGAAATTTTGATTGAATATTCGATTTGAGATAAAAATTCAGTATCTAATTCCCTCTATGGAGTATGAAACACCTTTTCAATTTTTTAAAAATAAAAAACGAAATTCTCTTTATTCAAAAATCATCAGAATCCTTTACATATACATTTAAAGTAAAATGTAGGATACTGGGATAACCAACATGTTCATATGTGTACTTAAATTTGGAATAATTTAGAACATTTTTGGAGTTGAACTAACTATGCTTCGGAGTGGATAAAATGACCAAAATGGAATGCGATCAAATAAAAAGGATTGTGGAGTAGACAAAAGCAACAGGATCTAGAAGTATGGTAAAATGAAAAGATTATGTCCAACGTCTAATTTAAATATCTTGGAAAAAAAAAGAAAAGAATTTGCTATAAATTCCGAAGTAGTGAAAAACTTAAGAAAATTGAAGAAAACTGAAAGCTCAACTTTATAACAAAATTAAGGACTAAAGAGCGAATGAACATTTGTTTGACATTTTATTTATCACCAACCAAAACCAAACATTTTATTAAATCACATCTTGTAATGTGAGCCAAATTAATTTCTTTTTTATGTTACTTTTTTGTTAATTTGATTGATGTGATATGATTGCTATTTTTATGGTTAAAAAAAAAAAAAAAAAAAACCCTCATGGTATCTAGGTTTTCATCGATCGTATATACATGTGTAGAATAACAATTTTTCTTTTGTAATAGTAAAAGCTTTCACTAACGAAATTTATGAATAATTAATTACCCTTTTGTATGTAACGTACATTACATTCGTTACATGTCTTGTATTTCTATGTTACATGCGTTATGTAGTCTGGAAAGTGACTTTGGTTCTGAAATATATTACACAGAAACCATACATTTACATATGTGTACGTATGTTACATGATGTTTACCACAATTTTATTTTAATTAAATTCTGTACGAATTTTCTACGTTACATAAAAGGAATTTTACATAATAAAGAGTAAATTAGTCTACAAAAAAAAGAAAAGAAAAGAAAATTTGAAATAATTCTATCATACGCAATCTATATGTATGTATGGTTTTGCATTTCATTATCTTCGTTTTTTTTTTTTAATTTAAACTTTTTCAAATTTGAAATTTGTATGCAAGCAAGCAAAATGATGCCTTCCAAATTTGTAATACATATAAAAAAAACGAAATGAATTTAAATTTTAATTGCATATCTTAACAATTACATAATCTAAATTTCAATCATCCATACACATACGTAAAAATTTATACGTAAGCTTGAACACGTGTATGTTACATGAGATACAGTTTTGTGATATGATATAAATCAATAACTCATGTTCATGTGAAGAGAATTAATTTTAATTGGAGTTACAATTTTTTTTTTTTTTTTTACTTGTTGAATTTGATTTATTTTATTTTACATATTTATTTTTTATTAAAGAAGAAGTATAAGCAATTGAAAATATTAATAATTGCATTTATCCTGTAATCAGATTAACAGTAAAAATATTTATTGAACAGGATTATAATTAATAAGAAAAAATCGATTGTATAGAAATTATGAAGAAATAATTACATTTCTTTTTCTTCTTAGTATTGGAAAAGGAAAAATTAATAAAAAGTTGAAAAAAAAAGAAAATGAAAATCATTTAAAAGTTATTAATAATTTATTTTTGATTTGATTGACATTCAGTATTTCTATTCTCAATTTCCAGTTTTTTCCACATGAACAAGGATTAAAAACACAGAACAGTACAGATAATTGTACGTGTAAGTCCAGACGGTAGACTATACAATATTTTAGGGGTAGTCAAGACCTTTATTTATCAGATTTTTTTTGGTAGATGATAACGATAATTATTAAAGGAAAATTTGTTTATAGATATTTTATATTAAAATGAAAATAATGTTAACAACATTTATTCAAATATTTTGAATGAAAAAAGGATTTAAAAAGGACAATAAATTACGGAAATTATTAAAACTTATTATTGAAATTATTAAAATTTATGTATGTACACGAAAAATTAATAATCGTATTTTGTTTGTTCACATGTTATATGTAAATCTTAAAAATAGAAATACAAATTTATTACGTTTTGTTTATTTTTATACAAATTTTATATACGATAATTGTAAAAAATTTTTAAGTCAAAATTTTTACACATTGATACACATACCGTACTACATCATCAACCTATGTATATCATAATGTCTTGGAACCAGTCCCAATTTCGATAAATATAAGATATCTAGGTTTTTTTCAATATGTCCAGAGACTGTGTGATACCTGATATTTTGGAAAACTAAGATAATACCATGCTAACCGCCTAATAAATTCATTAAAGAAATTTGTTTTTTGTTTATATGATTTGCACCTGAAAAAAAAAAAAAAGACTAAAACAAAGTGTCCTTGCTGTATCTTCTATTGGCTGAATTTTTTCAATCAAAATAATAACAAGCTTTTATTAATTATTTCGCTATTAGAAAATTCAGAAATTATTATTTGAATACTTGTATCCTTGATAAAATAAAAAAATTTGTAAAAACTGAATTTAAATCATTTTTATATGCATACAATTCAAAATTTGAATCGATTACAAATATGAGTAAATAATAAAATTAAAATTTTATATGATTTAAAAAACTCACTCCAATATACTATCAAATCAAATCGAATTCATTAATTTGATGATCATTTAATTGTTTTACATAAATTTTTATTATCACAACAATCTAGTAATCATTATTATTTATTTGGAATAAGAACACAATTTCAAAAATTTTATTAACACATTACAGACACATAAAATTACACATATGTACATATTTATAATTTTCCATCTGATTAGAAATTCACATCATATCTTTTCAGTGTATCACTATTGAGAATCATAAAAGTACAATTAAAGTTCTATTGTGTATAATCACAAATCAGAAAAATATACGAGCATTTGGAAATGAAATAAAATTCGTTTAAATTTGTAAAGATAAAATCGAAATAAAATAACATCAACACTTTATTTTTTTTTTTAACTCGGTCAATACAAATTCGTTTTTATCGTAATTTCGTTTTTACAAAAAAAAAAAAAAAATTTCCTTTGTTCAAAATTACAAATAAAATCGTTAAAAATTTTCTGATATCCATTCTAAATAGAATTCGAATAAATGTGCACTGTACACATTTTAACTGCACTGATATACACCATTAACACTGTTTAAAATATAAACAATCTAATGTACAATGATGACGATATGTTAATGTGGCCAATCAAAATTTAATTGATTAAATATTGAAATGATGAAAATATTTCACTTATACGTACAAAGGATAATGAGAGAATGTACTGATATTGAAATTTTTTATATATCTTTAAAATCGTGAATTTTGTTCTGAGTGCTCATGTAACTCTTCAACTGATATCAAATACTGACCAAACCTGTTACTAAAGGACAAGCGAATGTACACATTATTACATAGGCTTTTGTTTATATTTCTGTTGATTTCAATAATTTTATGGGCCCTGAACCTGACATCATCAAAACATTTCGCAACTTTCAATGTATCTCGTCAACATTCAAATATGAGTTTGCGTCGTTTTGTATAAAATATTTGAAATGTTGTGCTTTGTTACATTTCTAGAAACGTTAAAAAATTTTGTGCTAGAATGATACTAGAATCAATGCTAAAAAGAATAAAACAAATGAAGTAATACATTTTCTTAGAAATGTTTGAATTGTTTTCTGATTTGTGTTGGTTGAGTTGGCGTTGAATATTGATGGGCCACTAAAAAGGAATTATTGCGGGATTACTTAATTTCATCTATTTGAAATCTGTATTATTTAAAAAATTTGTACACGTGATAAATGAATATGTGAAAAATAAAAATACAACAAGGTCCTTGAGAGGTGATTCACACACACATGTGATAAATGTATTTATTTTTATTCCTGTTCTAATCTCTTTCTCTATACAGTACCATCGTACATATGTATATCCTTTTTAAAGGACAAAATTTATTCGAAAAGGAAATAAAAGTTCATAAATTTAAGAAATTTATTTTTTTCAATTTCTTATTTGTACCCATTTTGAACGTTAAAATTTAATTGGTGCTTGTGGTGTTTTCATAAATATCTCAAATAAAGTGTTAAAGACACTTTTATTAGCTATAAAAATAATCCATTGCATTTTATTGCAATTTTATTGGTTTCCAGTATTGATCTATAAAAGTATGTATTTTTGTTATTTTTTTAAAATTTTAAATTCAATTTACAATTTTCGAGTATAAAACTTTAAACATTTTTAAATAAACAAAAAAACGACCGTTAAAAAATTTAAAAAAAAAATAAATAAATTTTGTTTAATTTTTCCAATGGGAAATGAATTTTGCAATTCAAGTCTACTCACAGTCAAGTCAGATCTTTGAAATACACGACCAGATTTCTAATAGGATTTTTGTTTTTTGCCAATGTGTCTCATTTTGGATAATTTATTACATTTTCCTTCAAAAAATAAAAGAATTTTATTTTTAAGTCAATCGTTTGAAAATTTTTTAAAAAGCCATAGTGGCCGACTCTTACATATTATACAACTTCACATTCAACACAATCGATCAGGAGGTTACAATAAATTCAATTGTGTGTATATGGCATAAAACATTATTCTAGAGGATTAAAATAGAAAATAATGAAAACAAAAAAAAAAAAAGGAATCTAATTTCCTTAAGTATCCACGTCTTTAAAATACATAAAATTTAAATATTTTAATTCAAAATAGAAAAAATAAAATAGGAAAAGAAATATTGTGATGAATGCTTTATTATGTAAATCAGAAGCTTTTATTTTCCATTCAAAAAATCAAAAAAAAAAAAAAAAGACAAAAAACAAAACAACAGCAAATTAAATTCAATCTAATCGATTTCAAAGAAAAAAAAATAAAAGAAACAAAAGATAAATAAATTAAACAGACGAAATGCTCTTGACGATTGTTAAATACAATGTTTCCAAGAGACTGAAAAGACAGTTTTTTTTTTGAAACATTTTCTCAAAAATTGAAGAATTGTTTATAGTTTTCTTTTTTTTTTATCAGCATTTTTCTATATTTGTTTTTTGAGTTTCACAAATTGAAAATTTCTATAACATTGAAAATTATTGTATTTTTTTTTCCCTTTTTAGCTGAAGGGAATATACAAGAAGATATGTTATAATGTCGATATATGTACATAGGTATTTAATTTTGTCTATTGTTCATTTAATAAATTTTTATTGTCTTTAAAATTTCATTTAACAAAATTTTCTTATAACTTCCCTTGGAACTTCCCATTGCATAGATTATACGTGTAATCTCAATGTAATTCCAGTTTGAGATCATCTCAATTTTAAATTCGTATATACAGCGATAATTTGGATTTTGGATTAAACCGAAATCATTTCACAGTTGAATAGTTTATTAGTGTCAATAAAAATGCGAATTCCTATCTTTTTCTATCGTGTATACAACGTTTATCTCTCATTTCCTTTTAATGCGACAATGTGATAAAATATGATTTATTTTTGTATACATACATACATATATACATATGTGTGCATATATGTACGTATGTATGTCAAATGTTAACATATATGTATGTTTGATGGAATCGGCTTGAAGGTAAAAATCAAAAAAAAAAAAAAATTTTTTTTTTCAATTACACAAAAGTAAATTGAAAACTTAATTCATTTTTTTATGTTTCATTTTTATTCGATAATAAAAATAAAGTATGATGCGAATGGTATTCAACTAAAATACAACTTAAGGTTGAAAATAAAGTAAAATCATAAATTTTCTGTGATTTTTGGTTAAAAATGGGGTAAAAAGTGCTAAAGGTAAATTTTATGATATTATAAGAAAATTTTTGAAATAAAAAAATTTTCTCAGATAATCGACTTATGACATGGCATAAATGAAGTATACATTAACAGTAACTGTATTCGTTCTATGATGAAGTATCTGTTATCATATTCAATCGTAAGTTAAATTATTATTTGGAAATGAAAATGAATTATCATGTTATTCCCTCATTTTTTTCTCTTCGTATATTTCTAAATTTCATATTTTCAATTAAATTGGAAATTTAAAAGAGATGAAGATTTTTTTTTTGACTTCTGCATACTAACGAATTTTCATTTTTTATACAATGAAACAGATTAGGATGGAGAAGAACCTTTGTTCATTATTTATTCAAATTTTATTCAAATTTAATTCAAATGAAATGTCAAAATTGTTTTTTTTTCTTTTTTTTTTGGAATCATCAACTTCCTCAAAATTGCATATATTATGTATTTCAATTCACAATTTTTTTTTTCTTAGGATCATTTGTTTATAAAGAGATTTTCTTGCTATTCATACATTTGATTTGAATTTTAGTTTTTTTTTTCTTGAATTTAAAGAAAAAAAAAATTAGAATCACAATATCAAAAATCAAAAATTCATAAATAAAATGTAACGTATTTTTATTTTTTTTAAAAAGACATTATGATATATAAATCATCTTCTTTTTGAGACTTCAAGACTGTTCTTTTGTTCAAAAATGAAATGTTTGTTCACGTTGAAAGCTATATACTAAAGTGCACGAATACAAAAAAAAAAAAAAAAAAAAAATAAACAACTTCGTATTGCTTCAATGAAATATCGTTAACTTTTTAGGCTGTTTGCTTTATTTAAATTGTCTGTCATACGCTTAATTTATTATATTCGCCTTTCGAATATAGAAATAGCATGGTTAAAAAATGCGACAACTATCGAATAGCACGAGAATCGATTACAAACATTATAACGAAAATTTTCAGTAAATTTTTGTGAATCTCAGAATTTTTTCAGTAACACATACTTAGAACCAATAACCATGTTATTCATAGTATACCTGTAAATATAAATTTTTATTTCAATTTCCCTTTTTTCTTTATTGTTTCTACACAAATATTTTTATTAACTATCTGTCAAAAAACTAAAAACAGGACAATTTTTTGAATGATTAATCGGATTTTGATTATATCTCGAAAATATAAAATTTTTCATTTAAGACGAATAATCAGAATAGGATCCGATCTCTTCGTAAATAAAAAAATTTTTTGTTACTTAGTAAGTTGTTGTAAAATTTTTTGTATCACAACTTAACAAAATAACAAGATTGGTTTATCTTTATTAATGTGTCAACACAGGGGAAAAGAAGAAAAGGCAGGTCCGGGATAGCTACAAAATAGAGTTATAGAGTACGTAACAAACAAGAAGAAATTATCTAAAACCCCATAAATGAGATTTCAATTCCCTTGCTACTAATCACATTAAGGTCTATTTCAGTTTTAAAAAATTTTTAAATTTCATTTCTTTATCAAAGATATACAAAATTTTTTTTAAAATTTTTAATTACATTCATAATCAAAGGAAAATTTCAATATTTTTAATGCAACTAAGATTTCTACATCCTTTTTGAATCGCTTTTGAAATCTCCATCTCTCTAATGATGACCGTAAAGCTTTTAAGTTTTCTTTAATCTTTAAAAAAAAAAGAATTAAAATTTAATTAAAAAGCTAAAAAGCAATAGCATACGACTTGAACACATTTAAAAAGCATCAAAAAGCGTATGACGATATCCAACCCTACGACAATTTCAAATGGTAAAGGTTGCCACTTTTTTTTAACAAGAAAAATATATAGATTTTTTAAATAGTCAAATTTTTCTCTGTAATTCGTTTTTAAAGCATAGTCATGGTTATGTATAAAATTATTGAACATAATATTATTTATATTGTTAAATTGTTATTGTTTTCGTTTTGGAAACAGAAAACTGGCAATCAGGAAATGAAAGTAAGAGACGCGATTTATTCAAACATCGTAAAAAAAAAACTATCAGTTTAAAGTACAGATGACTATGCTTTAAAAATACGGTACAGTCTGGTAGTGATATTATAATTTGGTATGATATTATAATTTTGATTAACTGTTAGTTGATTTTGCGTGACTTAATGACATCCTTCCTTAATAAATTTCATAACACGTTTAAATTTTTCAAGTCATGATTTGTTCATTATAATTTGTCAATTTGATTTATGCATTGTACATTCGTTTGTAGCGATATCAAAAAATCAAATTAAAAAAAAAAACAAAATTTCTAATCAAAAATTCAGTAAAATGATAAACTGTTTCATTGCACTTTTGTGTCATTTAAATGTGACATAAAATAATACATATTTGAAAAATTTATATTATACAATCCATGGTCATACGGACAATCTCAAAACAACACGAAAAATAAATATGTGTTGTTTGTGCTGTTGATTTCGATAAAATACAATAAAATCAGTTTTCGAATGTAAAAGTTACAAAATATTTTAAGCTTTAATTTATGTACAAATATATGAAAGTATTTTCTTTTTTTCACACACACACAACACACACACGTCAGTGACATTTTTAAATTTAATATACAGAACAAATATCCTTTTTTAAATCGAAACTATACAGAAATACATAACATACATACATACACGTACGGATACGTTACATATCAGCAAAGTCCTTTATTTGACAAGCAGTCTTTCTATTGCAAATTGCAAAAAAAAAAAAAAAAACAGTTGAAAAAATCTCTTTAATCTTTGTATTGATTGGTTTAGTATGTGTGATAAGTAAAATAATAAATTACATTTTCTCTGTGTGTATGTACATAAAAGGAAAAACGAAAAAGCAAGGACGAATGTGTAGAAAGAATAAAAGCATGAAGATGTCATCTCTATATAGTCTGTATGTATATGTACATCTTCAGACAAATCAATTGTATAATTTACATAAATTATACAGTGTCTAATTTTTATTTCATATCTTTTGATGCGTATCTTATTATACATAATTAATGTTTTTAACCTCTCTAATACTTGACGAGAATTCATTGATTGCATATTTCTTTTTATATATTTTTATTGCATTGATCTAATATGAAAATTCAGTGAAATTTTTCTTTTTACATACAGATGATTTTTGTTCGTAATCTATTTAAGTATTACATTTTTTTCTTTAAAAAAAAAAAAAAGAAAAAAAAAAAAAAAAAAAAAAATTAAAGGAATACGGTTATCTGTTGTGAACCCATGAAAGATTGATGGGATTGATACACACAATAATGCTAAGGAACACATAAATTGTATAGCCTTTGTATGAATTATATGTAACTATTTTGTTAACAAGTTAACTTTAATGGCAAAATAATAAAGTATAAAAATACACAAAAATTTTTGTTCCTTTTACATTATTGTAGCGTGTTATGCTTTGAACATAATGCAACTACTGCCCAATCAAAATAAACATTCAACTTTAAAAAAATTCGAATAGAGTTGAAAAATTAAATACATCCATTATAAATAAAATGGTAAAAGTCCCCATCAATTCTACTTGATCTAAAAATTTTATTCAGAATCAAAAGGACAAAAAATCATTTTTTTTTCGCAAATATTTCTTTAACGATGAGTTTTATCACAAAAATTGTGATTCGATTGTCCATAAAAAAAAAAGCCTCTTTCATTCATGATAATGTTGGTTCGACTAAAAAATTAACTTATGGATGATACTGAGTTAAATCGTAACTGACGAATTGATTTAATTGTCGGCAGTTGGGAACTGTGTTTAGGCAATAAGTATTCATGTACACGAGCCTTTTTTAAATTGAAAATAAAAGTAAACGTACTTTAAATTTCGATAGCTCACGTGTTTATTCATTAAGCATGGATAAAAGTCTGGTATAACGTTGATAATAGACTTAAGAATTCTTTAAAACTTTTAAAATGTTTTCTTTCTTTTTTTTTTCAAGAAAAAAGAAAAATTTATTTCAAAATTTTAAATTTATTTGATTACAAATTAACTAAAATATTTTTATTAAGGGCGCGCTGAAATAGACTGATTTCAACGTAAGCATAGCAACATGTTATTTAAAAAAATGAGCCAAACAAACTTTGTAACATTCCTAATATACACGTTACGTGTCAACTTTACTCCTGCTGTTATTCATAAGTATGTATGTATGTCCCTTTTGTAGGATCCTTGGTCTGTACACATGATAATAGAAATATTTTCATTTTTTTTTCTTCTTTCTATTTTGTAATTTCAAAAAAAAAAAAGCGAAAACAAAAGTTTATTTGCCGTATAAGTTTTTTTTTTTAAAGGTTGATTAATTGTTCAAAAGTTTGTCTTTATTTTTATATACCATTAAATTACGTATACGTGTATCATTTTGTTCCAAACATTTTCTTCCCTTATTCGACATTTTGTCGTTTTGTATAGAAAAAAAAAATTTTTTTTTGTGTAACATTTGATTCTACATCTTTTATTTTTACTTTTCTATTAAAAACAAAAAAAAAAAAAAAAAAAAAATAATGAAAAAAAGTCAAATACCTTTTTTTCTAGCCTAAAATGAAAAACAAAAAATGAAAATTGATGTGACAGTATTTTCTTGTGAACGTAATAAAAATTCATAAAAAATGTGCTGAGTAACGAAATGATTCAATTACGAGTGCGAATATACGAGTAAACACACCTGTTACAAAGACGTGTTGGTAATAAAATCTTTTCAAAATTCTACATTTCGGTATATGTACTTGTAATTGTGCACACATACGGAAAGCCAAGACCCAATTTAGGCCATTGAAAGAATAAAATGAATTGTACACGCATTTATTAAGTTTTTACCAATTACAAATAAACAACATAAAGATTATGGTTTCATTGTCAGAAATATGTTTCCCAGCTTATCAGTAAAAAAAAAAGACGGATCAAAGGATAAAAAAAGGTATACACGAGGCAATAAGGTAAAAAGTTTCATTAAATAGGAAATGATTATTTTCCCCTGTCTTATTTTTTTTCCTACATCGTTTAATCAATATAATATAGATTATAGATTTTGGTCTAGATCACCGACAGATATCTAGTATTTATACCATGGTGACATTATATGTAATCTGAGTCACAGTGTGTCCTTGAAATTCTCGCTACTTCAAGTACTGTAATAACAACATTTTTCTCACCAAACTGACAATATTGTCTTCATCTTCATTACATTAAGTTAATTTAATTTCTAAATTTTCAAAAATAAATAAAATTTATTAAGAGAAAATATTATGTATGTACATATTATGCGTACTCATATCTACAAGTTTCATATGTGAAAAGAAAATTAGAGATAATTCGATACGTTAAAAGCATTTGCATTCGTATATGATGTATTTTCATTAGTAAACGCTAATGTATGAATATTTTAAAATTTTTCAAGATAAATCCATTTTATTTTCTTGTCATGTACGTGTTTATTTTAACACATTCATGTATAATACTTATAATACATACATATGTGAAAAATAAACCGTATACTAATTTTTAATGAGACTACATCAGACACACATGAATACAAATTAATTCATTTTCGTATTATTCAAATTCAATTAAAAATTAAGATCTTTCATATAATCTAGTAAATTAATGAAGACATGAAAACAAGATGTATTTATTTTTTTTAATTGATTGATCCTCATCTTAATATCCTTTTTTCTGTCCTTAATCCTATGTTATATGATTTATAAGTAGTATTTAAATTTAAATTAAAAAATTTGTGAAATTTAAATAAATCCGGATGTCTTATAGATGGATTGCATGCATCAAGGAAGCTAAGAGTAAAAAGGATGCAGGTGTGAAAAACTTCTTAAGATTCAACTAAATTATTTTTTTCAAATTTTTTTGTAATGTTTTTGGCGCTTTAAAGGACAACAAAAATTTCTCATCTTTATAATTAAAAACTAAAAGGAAAAATTCTTATAATTGGATTAATGATAATTCTCATACTAATACAGAAAAAATTCATTAAAAACTTTTGGGATCTAATAATGGCTAACATCTGTGCTTTTTTCGCTCAACTAGATTATTTTTTTCTTTTTACTTTTTTTGTTGGTATAGTTTGAGATTAGGCATAGCATTATAGTCTATAAATTATATACAGCACATAAAAAGAAATCTTGAACTCGATTACATTGGAAAGTTTGTTAATACTTTTTTTTTTTTTGAATTAAGAGTTTTAGATTGGGGGAATATAGAGCAGTTACAAAACCTCCATTAGAACATATTTTGCACATTTCTGTATTCACTTGCATTCAGGATTTCATTTCAGCTACGGTAACCACCAATTAAATTTTATTTTTCAACAAATAAAATTGGTTTTCTCTCTATAATTCGATACCATATAATCTTATTTGCATTCCAAAATGCATCACAGTGCATTACATCTATTGCACACAACAATTGATCCTTTATTCAATTATTTTGTTTATTTTGATACCATAATTAATTCATTTAATGGTGAGCTTCTCATTTGTATGTAAATTAGATATCCTACAGGAAAGCTCATTATTCATTTCAACACATTACTTTGTTATAAGGATACATGTCATTGAATTGATTGAATACGTTTATTATTTTGTTGACTTTATTTCACAATTGAAAGAGTAATTAAATTTCTCTTTATAATTGGTTATATGGGTATACAGATTTTCAATTTAACGTACAGCAGCCTGCGTAGTATGTACATACACAAGCATATGTATGTATATGAGTAAACCAAAACACTCATCATATACAGATGCGTATACAATATTTTCTGTAATTGATGATGTGAATAATACTTGTGGCCAATCTGGGTATTATTGATGATGAATAATAAATTAAATTTTCACACCTGATGCACACAAATCAAAACAATTTCATATTTTTGTTATTTTTATTTTCTTTTTTAAAATGTTATACACAGTATACATATAAAGTGTCAATGTAATTTAATATATTATGTAATCAATATGTATCCTGGTTTCACATATGTACAACATAATAAATTCACAAATGACTGAATTTTGAATGTTTCAGTTTGAAATATTTACTGTATTTGAAGTAAATGAAGCATTTAAAGAGTGAACATTTTATTGGACTTTTGTGATTAAATTATTGCCAAATTTATTTGGAACATACGGAAAAGAAGAAATTTTGAATTAAAAGATTTTATGCATAGACGATTTACACTTGATCAGGTTGATCGTCTGTATGGACCACTTGTTAAAACACACATTTCCTTCTCTTGAATTAGCTTTTAATAATATTTAACGTCAAAAATTTTAGTGGATATAATTCAAACGAATTTCAACTTGATGTTTAGAAAAAATTTTGTAAAAAAAACAATTTACACCATCATTTTTAGGTTTTATCATGGATATAGTTGAATAAATTTAACAAAAAACCGAATTTTCTTAGATTTGATCATTAAATGAGAAATACAAAATCATGGTAATGTCAGTATAAATTTGTGTTAAAAGAAAATGGCCTTCATTTATACTGATATAGTGTTGATGAACTGAAAATTAATAGATTTTGAAAGCTTTTGTTTTAAATCAAAAAAAAAAAAAAAAGAACAAAATTTTGTTCATTTAAGCATTAAATATAAACTGAAAGTCCAAGGTTTTTAATGTGAATTTTCAGTTTTTAGGATATTTTGTTGAATAGTATTTATTACTATCAAACATATATTTCTCATAATTTTTGTTACCAAATAAAGTATACATATTGAATATAGAAGAGATCTTGACATGTCTTGACATTATTTTGTAATCAAATCAAAATATTTATTTGATTTTTATTCCCAGTTGAAAATATAAAAATCAAAAGAATTAAATTTACATAAAAACACATCCATGGATACATAAAATTTAAATTTTATATTATTTCCAGTCGAATGTACATTACATACATTACAACATTTCAAAAGCAAAAGAACAAAAAAAAAAACAAAATTCTGTATATACAACTCATCAATAAAAATAAAAAAAAAAGTAAATAAATAAATTGTTTACATAGAAGCCAATATTATTCATGTTTATCATGTGATTTATTTATTTTCAATTGATGTGTACATTATGGTAAACACAAAATAAACAAAATGCAAACATAACTCAAAAATCAATAACAGTCAAGGTCATATATAGATATTGTAAATACAAGTAACACTTGTATAACATGATCTCGACGAAATGTCATCTACAAATAGTCTTAGTTTTTGTGTAAAATTTTATTGTGCAAAATCGATTATAAAAATCTTGGTCAACGTGGACTTCTTGTAAAATGTAGCCTTTACATAATACGACAATTACCTGTGTCTGTGATTTATATATTGTAAGTAGCAGTTGACATGGAAAATTTTGTTAAAAAATTTAGTATGTAAGTATAAGAATTATGGAATTATGTACTTATGAATAAATAACATAAAATAAAAAACAAAACATAAAAAGTGAATTCCAAATGAAAATATAATTTGTTATTATTTGAAAAAAAAAAAAAAAATGAAAAAGTAATATAAAATAATCAAAATAAAAATAAATTAAAAAGAAAAATCAACAAAAAAATATGGGATCTTTTATCCTTTAAGATTTTTCCTCTTAACATATTTGATATTTGAAATTTTTAAATATGAATGATAATCATATACAGTTTCTATGGAATTTTTAATAAATTTCAATATTTGCATTATTGTTTCATCAAAATCATAATTTATTTATAAAATAAATTTTTTCTTATTTAGATATCATGCATAAATCGATACGAATATAAATATGTACATACATATATTATTTCGAGTAGTTTATACTCTGTCCATTAATTACATGCAGTTAAAGCCTTGTGGGAATACATATTTATTTTTTCTTCTCTTTTCATTTCTAATTAGAGTTTTTCATCACAATCTGTAAAATTTTCAATGATATAAAGTGGTACTACTTTCTGCAGTTGTCATAAGACCCCCTCTGCATATACATAATTAGTGGACAGAGTATAGATAAATTTGTAAATATTAGAAAAATATCATAAAAAAGATTACAAAAAATTTTAAAAAAAAAATAATATAAACGAATTTAAATATTTGTATTTTTAATTTTTCAGATTTTTTCATAAAATTCATATCATCATCAGTATGTAATAATATGTACATACATACTTACAGTTCGAAAAGTTTTTATGGTCAACACAAAACAAAAAAAAAACCCCAAATTGTGGAGAAATAGTTGTACTTTTTCTCTATTAATTTTCATTTACATGAACTTTTACAATTTTAAAATTTTATTAATTTTAAAAACTTGATTTTATTTTGTTTTCATTTATTTTAATTGTTTTTAATTTAAAATGAAGAAAACTTTACCTGTCTTTAAACAGGAAATTCGTGTACAGAAAAGATTAAAACTATTAGAAATTTAAAACAAAACAAGAAATTGACAATATTGATATAGATGAGACACTAACGAGCATGCATTTAAATCAATTTGAAATGAAATCTTCCTAATTCTATGCTTCGTTGGAATTATGAAATCTGACTGAATAACCAACTTCAGTGAACGTTATATGTATGTAGGAAGTAAAGAGATCTGGTCTTTTTACAAAGGATTCGATGATAGGTCCGTAGAGTTCACTAGAAGCTGTATCCGTAGAGTTCAATAGTGAGTAGACTGGACTAAAGGCAAATTCATGCTAATGGCTGTAGGGATATGGAAAAAGATGAAAAATGTACGACTGCTCTTTTATGTAATACATGTGGAACATACATAAAACAGCATCATTCACTCACATGAATTATTTGAGATATCAAAGAAAAAGAAACTGATGTGAAGTTATTATAGTTTTTTCTTCCATTATTTCATTATTACATATACATTTCTCTTTTATTATACAATAATTTACCAGATGTTTCATGTATGTTCAGAAAAAATATTTAACAAATAAAAATGATACTGACATAAAGTTTTATTGATTTATTGTATTTGTATTGCTTATCAATTAAATTTAATTTATAGATATTAAACACACGTGTACCAAAACAAATCAAACGCACATGAAACAAAATGAAACCCATTTATCCGTACACAATAAATCTGTATAGAATACAGAAATGTACACATTTCGATATTTATATAGAAATTTTATGAACAATATGAGTTTACAAAACCTGACAGGAGTACAAAATCAATGTAATTGTCATTGTGTAAAAATACAGTGATATTAAAAATTTAATAATATGTAAATCGTGATATTTGGGAATTTTATATTTGCCTTCCAATATCTATAATTTGACATCCTATCGATTCAAGGTCAGAATCTAAATCAACAAGCGTGATTTTTTTTTCCTGAGTATTCCATCACATACATATACATATGTCTACATTTTAACCCGGAATAGGAATAACTGAGTTATTAGTTAAGAACAAGTTTAATTACAATGATGAACTGATAAAGCTTAGAACTTGAGCCTTATTTGAGTTGCTTGTTATCATCAAGATCAAGTAGGATATATGTGAAATTAAACGATACTGTTAAAAACTTGAACCGGGAAGGATAAAGTTTTGATTGTTTAATTAAGGCTAAGTGAAATTGGACAACAATGTAGTAACAATAACAATACGTTGGTTTTTCTTTTATCTTTGCCTTAGTTATCCAATTGTTTTCTTTGAACAGCTTTATTTTCTAATTCAATTCAGATTATAAGACATCTGTGACTATGATATTAAAAGATGAGTTTTGAATTTGAGGGCAAAATTTTGAAATTAAGAAACATTAAAAATGTTTTCATGAAATATCCAAGAATTTTTAAATAACAGTGTGTTTCCCAATATATCATGAATAATTTTATTTAATATCTATCGTCTACTTATCAGACAAATACATTTTCTTTGATAAAAATCTGATAAAAGCTTTCGATAATGAAACTTGTTTTGTTGAAAAAACTAATTACTTTCATATATAGTATGTATGCATTTATAACGAATAACATGTACATTGTACACTCATTTCGTGTACTACGTCCACCCAAGCACCCAAACACATGTCGCAAATTTTGAGACAAACAAAATTTTCTATGTTACATGATGTTAAACGATTTACTACATTTTAATTTTAATTAAATCATGTAACGAGTCGATAAAAAGTAAAATATTCGTATAAAGGAGAAAATTAGTATGTAAATATATTATTTTGAAATATTTTTCATGCATGAAAATATTTACAGTTTTTTTCTTTTTTTTCCCAAACTTACATGTGCATGCTCAATAGTATTTTCATTATGCATTCTTGCAAGCAAACCATACATCTGTTTTAAATTTTTATACATCCTTGTGGTATGTACATACGTTCTGTTATGTAATCCTTAATGTAAACGAAATATGTTGAGAAATTATTTAATTTCATGTTCAAATTTGAATTAATTTTATTTGAATTTTCACGTTTTTTCTTTTCTTTACTAAAATGAGGTTACAAAAATAGTGTACACGAAATACAGGTAACCCTCATATAATATGGCATTTTTATAACCACTTTAACGATTTTTGTATAATCCTTAATTTAATAAAAATTATTGAATTTCTTATTTGTTTTTCTTGTTATGGTTTGGAAAATCGCTTGGTTACTGTGTTATAAGCACAAATTATTTACAAAAATTAAATATGACAGTGGGTGGTGTGGGAGGAAAAACTCATATTTATATTTTTTGAAATGAAGACGAATAATAGTGTCGCTTCTGATTGTAACTAGATCTGTTGTGATTAAGGAATAGAAAAAAATTTTTTTCCTTATTTTTTCTTGACATGACATACTCGTGTGAGATATCGTTGAGTTGTATGTAGTATATAGAATTATATAGAAAACAGGGGAAGAAAAAATAACATAAAAATATAAGAGCACTGTAAAATATTCAAGTATCTTCAAATAGAAGAAAAAAATAATCAAAATATAAACGAATATTTTTAACTTACAGTTCAATGAACGTACGAATGTATTACATGTGCACATCGTTCAAATATTCTTATAAAAAGAAAATGATGAAAATGACATGTACATACATATTTTTTGCATGAATCTGATAGACAGCTGTTGAATTAAAAAAAAACAAATAATGTCAAATATTGTCAGCTTCTAAAAATCAAATATTAACTGAACACGTGCAAATATAAAATTTATTTATTTTTTTTTGTTTGTATTTTGGAACATATTAAAATTATCGTCTTGTAGGAAAAAGTTAAATAACTTTCAATTTAAGTGATTTTAAAAAAAGTATGCGATTATTTAAAAATCCAAACAAATCTATTTTATTATTAAGGTGATATGCTAGAGGTAATAAAATAAAATACAGATAATGTTCGTATAATACGGCATCAATCAAATATAACTCACAAGCTGTGATGTTATGATGATTAGTATGATTTTACGAGTAGCTCAGCACAATTTCGTTTTACACGAAATTTTTGTGAAACATAGCCCCATGCGTAGCCCCCACATCAAATCTAAAAACGAAAGTTACTCGTAATGTAATAAAAAAGTATTGAAGATTTTATGATGTAATTTCAACTTTCTCATAAAAATAAAATCTCGTATATTCTTTATTCGTTACTGTTTCTTATACGATAACTTAATATTTTTCTTTTCGTTTTTATTATTTCCTATATACGTACACTTTGTTAGCACAACGTATATTATTCACTTATAAACATTCTGTAATTATAGTAGTCTTTTTGAATACATTGTTACACATATTACGTATAAAAATAAGAAAATTCTACGTACATTATATTTCTTTATGTGTAAAATGAGTAAATTACTTAAGTGATTTTTTTTATATCTTTACAGTAAGTGTACAATGTACATTGTAGTCAAAGTTATTTTGTGAAATTGCTTAACTTTCATTTAATTATTAAATAAAATTTTTGTATAGACATACTTATATACATATAAGTGAAATAAACAAAACAAAATCACAGTGTATATACGTTCTGCCATTTTCAATCTTACAATGTGCGTATAAAATTAATCAACTTTACGATTATTACCATCATAATTTCAAATAATCATAAAAGAAAAACTTCATATAATCAAAATTCTTGCAACCCACGATGAATTTTAATTGTGTTACATGAAAGCGATATTCTAGGTTATATGACAGCAAAAGGAAATAGTATACAAAATCAGAATATACGACGGTTGACTATACACCAAAAAGAAATTTTCTCACAAACATACATATATACATGAATTTATACCCAAATTAAATTTTGCTTTGAAGAAATCACTTGAGCAGATAACATTAAAGTGGATGAAGAAAATAAAATAAGAAATCTTAGCCTAAAGTGTTTAAAAGTTTATTAAATGGTAATTTGTTCTTAATAGCACCACAATTCTCGTAAACTTCTTTACCTAGAAATATGAGCAAAATTAAAATCAGATGAAAAAAAAGCGATACGTTAAAATTGAAATAGATAACTTGTAGATTGAATTGATACTGTTAGAAAATTCCTTCTTAAGAAAATGGAAAAAATAAGATTTTTAGAATAAAACAAGAAATTTTATACATACAAGCAAACTTTACTCCAGTTACTCTGGGTCAGTTCCTTCAGTCTTAATACGTGAAAATCATGTTAAGGAATCTATATTTTTGGAACACACAAAGTTATGATGTAACATAGTACATCCATCGATTTTTTATCCCAACTTCAGTTAATTTTAAATTCGTTTTTAATTTTCAAATTTTTATTATTTTTTTTTTGTTTTTTTATTTTTAATTCAAAAAGAAAATTATTATTTTCATGATTCAGATAAAATGATGATATAATAAATTAAATCATGAAAACATGTTTTTTTCTACATTTTCTTTATCACGATAATAATTTTCTTTTCAAATATATTTCAACT
Organism: Anthrax anthrax; assembly: GCA_963971155.1. Taxonomy (NCBI): domain Eukaryota; kingdom Metazoa; phylum Arthropoda; class Insecta; order Diptera; family Bombyliidae; genus Anthrax; species Anthrax anthrax. The sequence goes on from OZ020119.1 coordinate 30,995,295, forward strand.
TGTTTAATTGTTTGTTCCATTATTCACTAAATTTTATTTTAATTTTTTTTTGTTAAACATTTTTTAAAATAATTAAAAAGAAAATTAATAAAAAAATAAAAAGATAAAAATGAGAACGAGCAATATTAGAAAAATAAGAACGGAATAATAAATCTTGTTTTTTATTTAAAAAAAAAAATTCCAGACTTTTTTTTGTTTATAGCTGTAATCATGGATAGAGATAAAAACTTTTAACTAAGAATAAAAGAAAAATGATTAATTCTTTTAAAGTACATACAGGGTAATCCAATAGTTACTGTTCTCAATTGCCAGTTGATAAAAGATCTTGATGAAAAAAAAGGGAAAAATCATAACCTCGAATTGTTTCTTACAATGGGAATGGGTTACTATAAATCTCAACATTGAGCTAGACTCGAGATCGATTATTATTTTCAATGTATACAGTATGAACTGTACAGATTTATGAATTTCAGATTCTTAAGGTCGCCGTTAAGAATTTGATATGTCGCCGTTCATTTGGATCAACATTGCATCAGATGAGCCAGATGTCTGTCCAACAAATTTGGCACCACTAAAAAACGGCTTCAAATCATCCTGTATATTTTTTTATGCAATTATTATGTATTTATATTCATCATTATTATGAAATAAATTCGAAATTTAATCATGAAAAGAGTACTTAACTTTTAAAAATGTGCATTTAAATTTTTTGAATTATTGCATTTTTGCAATAAGAAGAAAAAATGAATTTTAATTCTAAAAATTTAATTTGAATGAACTTTTCCTGCAAACTTCGTTGTAGAGATAATTGAAGTTTTTCACTCTTGTAAAGTTCCCTATCTTGTTTTTTTTTTTTCATAGAAATAAATAATATGTTATAAAGTAAATAAAAAAAGAAAATTTTGATTAAATAAAAATGATGAGATGAGAAAACGTATGAGATTTTCAAGGAAATAAATTAAATAAAAATTACATATTCAAAAAAAATTTTTTCCCCTTCTGCTAAAAATTTTTTCAAGTATTTTTAGACTTTTTTTTTCGTTTGTAAAACGGTTTTCGCTAAAATGGCATTCCTTTGAACATAGGAATTTCAAAAGTATCCTGTACGTTTTTTTGTTTTTGTTATTACCTCTTGTTGTTTTTTTTTTCGAATTTTTTTACAAAAAAAAAAAAAAAAAAATGGTCTACTGAACAAATGTTTTTTATTTAATTTTAAAAATACCAAAATGCCTAAAATAAATTTTATTACTAAGAATTTAAAAATATTTCCTTGAATTTAATAACATGAATAAATTTTGTGTATTTAACGTTTCAAATTATACTTTGATCCCAATGTAATTATTTTGGACAAAGATAAATGATTCTAAATATGTCTTGAAAATATCTAAAAATAATTAACTATATTGGTTATATAAAGAATTATTTGCCTTCAAGGACTTACTAAATTTTATAGAGCTGTAGAAGTGGGTAGTTGATATATTGTGCCTCATGCCTGTATGTGTACAAAATATTTACTAAACAAATTAACTGTTGAAATGAAATTCTAGATCATTTTGTGATCGGAGGGAAGAAAAGGCGATTTTATTTTTGAATAATTAAAAACGAAAAAAAAAAACAAAAATAACAAATTCTAAAATAAAGGACAACCACAAAACTTTTGCGTTTTTTTTTATAATTATTTAATAATTTTAAAAATAATGTAAATTAGTTTCAAAATACACATAAAATCCATTAGAAAACCCCTAAGTTCATGCCTAAGTTGATTATTAATGTATAATTTTTAAGGCGAGGTTACATTATAACTCATTTACGCCACAACCCCATAAGGCATGAAAATCTCATATACCTACATGTACCACAAAATCCTTGAGAAGTGTACAAATGCGATTATTACACATTTTCAATCCCGTATTTTTTATTCTTTAATTCCATTTTATGTACGTCTTACATAAGGATAAAAATTTATTACCAAAAGGAAATAAAATTCATAAATTTCAAGAATTTATTTTCCCATTTTCTTGTTTTTTTTTTTTTGCTTTTCAAATGTGTTGAAGACATTTATTAGCTATAAAATTAATGTACTTTAATGAAGTTTATTGCTTGTTATCATTGTTTGTATTTGTAAACTGTGAAGAATATTCACCGTTTTTATTTATTTATTTTTTAATTTCAATTATTTTATTTCTTGATTGTAAATTTTTAATTTCTATTTTTCTCGATATATCAGATTATTTTTAATTTGATTCAATTTTCAATTTTATTTTCGTATCAACAAAAAAAAAATTTTCAGATGAACAAAAAAGAAAATAATAAAGGAAATAATTAAATCTGAAAAGGATTTTATTGTGAAAATAAATCCTTTCATTATTTTACAGTTGATTATTTAGTATCATTTTTAGTATGCAATTTAATGAAATTTACAATTTTATCAATACAAGACCTAATAAAATTTATCTAACAATGATTTGGTTAATGGACGAGTGGTGTGGAAGATAGACACAGAAAAAAAAGATGCAACGAAATTGTTAACATTTCACACAGAAGACACAGAAAGCTAAAGTTTACATTTCTGAACTACGGTACTTAAGAATTTTAAAAGTTGTTATTTAATGATTCTTAGCTGTGAATTGGCAAAAATTGATTTCAGTTTGTCACATTCTGGAATACAAAGTTTTTTAAAGACAAAGTTTTGTTACACAGACAAAAGGTGTTTAAAATTTTAATCAAAATCAATTAAATAAATCAAATTTTCTTACCATTATATAAAAGCTAAGTCAATAATAAAAGGTTCACTTACCTGAAAAGAGAAGAAAAAGAAAACAAATTAATTGAAAATGAAAAACATCGTCGTTACATGAGAATAAATTCAAAGTACTGATAATCTCTGTATAATGGGGTTTCGATAAAGACTAGTTTACAACATTTTCTTGTTTAACGCAAACTTTTATGACATGATTTCACTATATTCAAATCATTTTGCTTAGAAACAAAACAGAAAAAACAGAATAAACGAGTTTATTTGAATCTGTTTTGCTACTACTACTGTTGCTCTTTTGTTCTTTGAAAATAAGAAAAACTGAAATTCAATCCAAAATGGATCAATTTCAAAGTGAAAAGAAAATGAACAAAAAGTCAGACAAAAAACAAAACCCAAATACAAAAGAATAAAGAAAAGATTTCTAAGAATATCATTAAAATGGAAATCACGAGGAAAACAAATTTTCTTTTTTCGTTTAAAAATTTTTCAAGTTTTCATATGCATGCAGATTAGAATTAAATTTATGTGCATAATTGGTAATGTGAGTTTCGTGTTGGTAATCGATTTTATTTGGTTTTTCTTTCGTATCTGAAATTTCATACACGATTGCTTTAACGAAAAGATTTTCTCTGTAACATAAATTTTAATTTTTAATTTGTTTGAAATTTAGTCTGATACAGGATGATTCCGTTTACTTCGTACAACCTTTGGTGATGACTTACATATATCTGTGTATGTTGAAATTCCCTGAAGAAACGAATCATACATGTAAAAATCAGGAATAATTGCGAAGAATACAGGAAATTCAAATTACAAAATGACGACGATTTCGCAAGTAGTACGGTTGAAATCACCATTAAAGTCGTGGATTTCTAGTTTCAAATTTCATGATAACGAAAAACTATTTTTTCTCAAATTTCCTAATTTCATTCATTTTGCTGTTATTATTATTGAAGTACACTATGATGACCTTGTTGATTATTTATTTAAATTTTATTCAAATGAAATATCAGAAAAGATTTCAGAATCACATACGGTGGATTAACAACACATCATGTGGTGAGTATTTTTTTTTTTTTACATATTTTTTCCTGTATTCTTCTATTTTGGTACACATCAGATTTAATTTGAATATAAAATTTTTCTCTTCCTTTTTGAACTAAGAATAATCATGTAGGAATGAAAATTTAAAACTTTTTGTTTGAATACATCATAAATCATTTTCAGTCAAATAGAAATCTCGTTTATTCGTTACATTTGTAGATTTGAATTTTTATTGATTTTCAGAATAATTCTGATATAGTATGCTTACATATTTGTGAATGGTCGAAATTGATCATTTCTGACACTTAATAGAGCTTTGAAGTATATGCTAACAAACACCAGAGAATATTTAAATTATCCAATTTTTCAAAACAATGAGAAAAAGGTAAACTGATGAAATTGTAAATTGAATGCAACAACAATAAGAAAATTAAAAAAAAAAAAAAACGTTCTGCTAAATAAAAAAAAATTTACAAACATGAATGATTGATTGAATTTTGATTAGATTTTGAATATTTATGAATAATTTCAAAGTACTGGCTTATGATGAAGGAAAATGATGTAGCCATCATTTCATGGTTTACCACGAACTGGTGTAGATCACAAGAAAAACAAGTACTCTATAAAAGTCTAAACAGAATTTGACTGATTTTTATGTACATAACTTTTTGTTGGGTGAACGTACTTAATGACACATTTTTCGAGATATTCTATGTGGTTTCTCACAGGTTTTTATAGGCACTTTTCTTTTAGTGTCTGAACTTGTACATTTTATATACATACTAGCAGATTTTATTGCATAGAAAAATTCATATAATTTAACATTTTGTGGAATAAATGTATTGGAAATTATGAATAATTGATATTTTTGGTTTATGAGAACTTTTAGTGGTTACAAAGAAAACAGTAAAAGAAATGAAAGAAATGAATAAAACATCTGCATATAGCAGATATACATATGTATGTATAAATGTGGAATATGGCAAATTGATAATGCAAAATTTAAATGTTTTTTTTTTTTTTTTTTTTTTTTTTTTTGGATAAATAAAATCTCCCTTTGAGAACATTTATGATGATATTAAAATATTTTTTAAAAAATTAATTTATTCATTTTATATTTAGTTTTATGTTATGACAATGAAATTTAAATTACGAAATTGCAATTTCATAAATCTTAAATACTCGTAAATATTATAAGATACTTATACATGTCTGTACGTATATATATGTACTTTTCCGTTTCATTTATTTCTTTACTCAGGAAAATATTATAAAAATTTTTATCAATTTTTCTTTTTTTTTTTTTTATTTATTAAAAATACAACATACGAATTAAAAATATAAAAATTATTTTGACCTTAAATTTTTGATCATTTTTATTTCGTTAAAATGAAAAACATAAACAGTTAAAGACAGTCTGTCTGGCAACTGGGGGACAATTTTTTTTTGTTGTATTTCATCATTTTCAATGAACAAGATTTTATTTTGGATTTTTTGTTTTTTCTTTTTAAATTGTTTTTTTGATGAAAATCAATCCTTTTAAAATGTACGTTAAAATTAGTAATAACGAGAAAATAAATTAAATTCAAACAAAGCAAATTATTTTTGTTATAATGATGTAAACGATTGTACACATGAATTTTTATGTAATGAAATTTGTTATATGCTTGCAACATATCTACAGATATATATCATATATACGGGATTGTCCTAATTATTTTGCACAACTATCAGACCGTGGAGGGTGCGGGGAAAGAGGGTTTAGTAAAAGCTTAAAAAAATTACCATTTGAGTCTTAGAGTTTATGGTTAAAAATGTTTACTAACATTATAACGAATTTTTACATTTTTCCATTGAATTATTGGTCAATTTGATTGATCAAAAATTTCTTCAATGTCAATAAACAGCCAAAATATGAATATTTGATTCTTTTTTACGATCAAAAAGAATTTTCGTCCCATAAAAGTATTCAACAGACGATCGATAGTTGCTTGTAGGACAAATTTTGTTGATGGAACCATCCTGTATTTATTTTCAAGTTATTCAAAATGTCATAAAAATCAATGTTTGAAAAAATAAAGAAAAATATTTCTGATGAAAAATTCATTTAATTCAATTAAAATTTGTTATCTTATTTAGTATTTATGTCACGTAATTAATGTCAAAATTTAGTATTTTGATTTTTTGTTTTAGGAATTTAATTTACCAAATTAACTTAAGTACAGGGCAGTATACATACGAAACACGACTGAATGTACAAAATTGTATATCGTGTACATTTAAAATAAATTACATATTTGTATTTTAAAGTATAAATGAAAAAAAAAGAACGAGATTTTTGAGTGACAATCCGTACCATTTACAGGAATTTTCTATTAAGGAAAAATGCTTAATATACAAAATAATTTTTAACTCACCACTAATTATGTTGTCCTGCCCATCTTTCACATTACATAAGAAGACGAATTAACGAACATTGTAGAGTGTAAAGTTTTTAAGTGACATTTTAACAAAATCTGCTTTTTAATCACTTTCTCACACACGTGGGGTCCGACCCCAAAAAGCTTTTGAAAGTTTAAGTTTTTGTAAAATTTTCTTCGTCAATTAATATATTTACAAGTTCTAAATTATTACTTAAAAATTTCAAGGAATTTGAAGGAATTCGGAAATTCATGCCTGATTTTGTTTTTTTTTTTTTCAGAAAATTTGATGAAATTAAATACTCGTATAAATTTTTTAAAAAAGTTTGTAGACAAGCGTAATTTTCTTGCTATTTAGAATTTATATATTTTTTAATTTAATTTTATTTCGAATCAACATCACACATGTCTTCATTATTTATTTTAATAACATGTACACGTACAAATCTTGAAGTTAATTTAAATTTTTTACTTTCAAAAAAAAAAAAAAAAAAACAAATTTACATGTACACACAAACTTGAATAAAGTAAACAGACATTTCAGCTATATTTAATATTCTTCTCTTGTATATACACATGCATGCTGGAAAATTAACGTAGATTTTACACACTCATAAGTATATACACATACTTCAATTAAATTAAATAAGACACTATACACATTTTCATTTTAATTTCCTTCTGAATACTAAAACGAGTGTGAATCCATTTTATTTTCTTGAACTTCTTCTTTATTATTTTATATTTAAATTTTTGTAATATTTCATCACTTCATCATGTACCAAAACCACCCAAAGCGATAAACTAATTTGTACTCTATCATGGGTGTTTTTATTTTTATTTTTCATGTTGACATCACACTCGGTCTCCAATAAAATAAAAACCCAAGAAAACGAAATCATAACTTCATTATCATTCAGAAACCTGAAACCATAATTAAACAACGGCCTCGCTTTGTGTCGTGTTTGGCAACTAACGTTTAACAAAATGATATTTTAATTTCATTGAAATTGAATGGCTACTGATAACTTGAATTTGTTTCATTTCGCCTCTTTTTTGATAGCCCACAAACGTTTGAAGGTAAAGCGTACGAAGCTGGAGAATGTATTCAAAGTGCAAAAATTCTTTCATTCTTTTTCGTTTTGAAGCCGAGAACTGTCTTGTCTGAACCACTTAACCCCAATCTATTGCTTAGATAACTAAATCTCAGTTTATTTTTCTGAAGAAGAAAAATTAAATTATTTTCAACTGAATAAAATTTGTTTACAACAGAATTGCATCAGTATAAATATTTACAATATTTAAATTTAATTTAAAAAAACAAGCAAAAAAAAAAAAAAAGACATAAAATATGCTCATTTCCTTTCAAAATGAAAATTTAAAATTAAATTTTGAAAAATTTATTACATATGAAAGTATACAACCAAGCATATGAAATATTTTCCATTTTATTCATCGTTTTTATTGTTTTCAATGCATCATAGTGGTGTTTTGCAATTACGTATAACACTATAAATTTTGTATGAATTTTGTAATCTAAAACAATACTGTATTTTTTATTTTTATTTTCAACAATAAAAAAAAATATATAAAAAATATTTTTGATACTTTACGAATACAAATACAAATTTCTCTGTACAATATAATAGTCTTGACAAAACATAAAAACGAAAAACAAAAAAAAATTTACATTGTACATTAAATGTTTTTATCTCTGCTATACTAATAGTTGCAGTTCATAGCACCATGGTTCATAAAATTTAATGCATTTTTCCATTGCAATACCCTTACATACATATGTATGTACATATATAAAAACAAAATAGGAGAAAAAAAAACATTAAAAGAATTGTAAACATACAGGAGTTTTATTTACATATTATACACACAAAATTCACATTAATAATTCGTACACAAAAACTATGTATTCGTTATACAGATAATGGATACATAAACTGACATTCTACATATGGTTTATTTCGACTGTTATTTATTACAATAGAATGACACATTAAAAATCATGCAAATTTTCTGCTTTTATATTACAACAATAAATTTTAATTCTACATTATTTAAAAAAAAAAAATTAAAGGGTGTTTTCATTAATTCAAGCTTACAGTAATTTTGACATTTCGTCAAATTCGATTAATTTACGCATTCAGTGATATAAGTAAATCAGCAAATATAAGTCAGAGCACAGTAAATGACCTAAAAGGGTCATTGTTTTATTTTGATGGATATGAAGCACATGCCTGTAACTTTACATGCTTGTATGCATTGTTTTTTTTAAATTTTTTGCCTTCAAAATGTTAGTTTTATTTTAATTCAAAATATCTTTTAAAATATCAGGTAAAAAAAATTGTAAAATTTATAATTTGACGATAAATTTTCGACTTTGATCGTTTTATTAAAACCAATTTTGCATTATTGAAAGCACCCCTAAGTTATCTATATAACTTTAAGGTTGCCAAAAATTTATTTTTAAATCTAAATTCAAATATTTTTGAAAGTAAATGAATTTTATTAAATTTTCCACATTATGGAATATAGATAAAAATTTCCAAGGAAACTTAAAATGTAAACTTCGTATATTGAAAGTGTATTATATACTAATTCGTTTTAAATTTAACATGAATAAAATATCTCTAAAATATAATAATGAAAAGTTAATTAAAATAATTTAAATTTATTTTGAATAACTTTTTTTTTTAATTCTCTTTTATCTTTTAATTTATGTATTTACGTGTTTACCCCTTTTACGCTATTTAAATAATTTCCAGTTCAGATAAGGATGGCAAAAGTACTTCTGATTGTAGTTGTAATTTAAAATTTTACTATGTATTATACAGATTACATAAACAAGTGTATGTATTGTGTTAATTAAATTTATCACATCACATAATTTTATTGTAATTTATTTCGAGTTTTATTACTTTAATAAATTTACAAGTTTATTAGAATTTAATTTGAAAAATTATTAATATGTTATTTCTATACTGTAATAAATCAGTTATGCTATGTTATCTTTGTAATATCACAGTAATATCGTAAATTGTTTATGGCCTAAACTTGAAAACATAACGCATTAGTATGATTCTTTTGGTTTTATTTAAAATTCATGTAAAATTTTGTTTTTATTTAGACATGTTTAGAATAATTGCGTACAAAACTAAACGCAAAAAATAAAAAATAAGAAAAAAAAAGCAAATAAAATAAAATCCTCAACTATACGCATTGTTTACAAATTTCCAATAGTAATACCTGATTTTTCTTCTACATAGGGTATTCCAAAAATGTCACAAATTGCGTTCATTTAAAAATTCAGAACATTTTAACACAAAAAATCATTTTAGACTTCTTTCCCCCTTGAACCCATTACTTCAACATTTGAGAATTGAGAGCGATTTTAGCAAGAAATTTATTTCAAATTTCTCCCTGCCTTAAATCCTATTATAATTTGAAAACTTTCAAATATAATGAAATGTGTGATGTTATATAATTGGCAACATCTTCTGAATTACGTGATTTGTGAAATGTGCATTTGATTTATATACATACATTTATTGTAAATTAAAACTGATGTTTACATTTCTCTAACAAAGTCAATTCTGAGGTCCGTTATTTGACTGAGATTGATTCAAGATGATTGAAAAGATATTGCTAATAATAAAACAAGATTTTCTTCGAACATTCGAAATTATCCAAATATGATGTAGGCAACAATTTCATATTACACACTGAACTTTAAGAAAGATACACTCTGTGACATTTATTTATTTTTTTATTTTAGGACATTCTTAGAATACATAGTTAAACGGATTCTTTCTCATAAAATCATGTAAATTCTACGAAAATATTTCTCAAATAAGGAAAATAATTTTATTTTAGTATCCTACAGATATGGAAATCTGTCTTTATGTAAATATCAAAACATATAATTTACAATCAAATACACTACCTTATTCTAAAATTTCCTAGAATTTTTCGTTTAAAAATTTGGCACGTTTGGTAAAGTGGAATTTGTTTTTTTTAAATTTATTTATTTCTTTTATTTTGTTTAACATGTTTCCAAATTGTTTACACTCCCTCCAAATTTTCACTTGATAGCTTATTAATTGCTGTATAAAACTATTTCAATTTAGCATATATGCCAAATTTTTGAATAACAAATTTTTTGAAATTGTGTTAAATTTCGAAACAAGGTATTAGTATTTCTGTCTATACATTCTGTACACATTTGTTTTTCTTTAGCTTCATCTTGTTTTATTATCTACACATAAAAAAATAATCGTAAGATGAATATGTAAGCATAATACTCGTATGTGCATTTATACATAAAATGAGAAAAGGATAGGCTAGAATATTTTCTATAGGAATTGGAAAATTTTATTTGAATGTTGAACCTTATTACTACATTTTGTACAAGTAGTGGGAATTGTTTACGTAAATTTTATTTTTTATTTTATTATTACACGAATTACACAAGTGATCCCATTTAAACAAAAAGAAAAGGATACAAGAGTAATATAAATGATAATTCAAATTCAAATGTAAATAACATTGAATTTTCAGATACCTATGGTGCTGGTACATTTAGAAAAAAAATAAAATGAATGAATTTTGAAAAAAAAAAAATTTTTTTTTTTTAAGTTAAAAAACAAATTTAAAATATTTTAATAGAATTTGAGTGCTTGACATTCAATAAATTAGAGAGAATACTCTACAATTACTAAGAAAATTTTTAATGTTGATTTCATTCTAGTAATGAATTTTATAACATTGTATGGAATATACAGATAATAAATTGGACTCGATGTATTTGATATAGATGACATGGATCAGAAAAAGGTCTGACGTCTCATCTAATAATAAGGTTAAATCCATCTAAGTTTGTAGTAATAATAATGATGACAAATGTAGACGTTGTCTTGTGATTACCCTCTTAAGACATATCAAAAAAATGTCATTTCTTACAAGTTAATCAAATGATCATTATTTTATCAAAACAAAAAAAAAAAAAAAACAATTTTCAAAAAATATTTTCATTATTTTCTATTCCACGTGACTTGAAGAAAAAAAATAATAAAGTAACAATTTTTCTTATATAGAGATTCTAATCAAAACAAATAATCAAATTTTCATTTAGTCATCAGCTCTTAAATTTCTTAGAATTCTATTTTCTTATTTTTCATTTTTGTTTTTCTATTATATATATAAAATTTTCTTGTCTGAATAAATAATCTCATTTTATTGTACATATTGTACTGCTAATCACATTATTTCAGATACTCAAAAACTTTTAATTGATGTGGCATTCTATTGATACTTTTGTAACTTTTGTAGTGTCTTAGTGCTCTCACGTGTAATTAGTTGTTCACTCAAATGGAGAAAAAAAAACAAAACAAAAAAGAATTTCTAGGATTCTAAGAATAGATTATTATGCGATACGATAACATGAATTGAATTAGGTAAACAAAAACAAAATTAAGACAAAAAATAGTATTTTAATTTTATTCTCATTTCGTAAATAATGAGCCATCCAATTTGAGACGAATTAAAATAAGTTGGATCAAGAACAAAGAAACAAATGAGGCAAAATAAAATCACTGATAATTTCCATTCATTGAGTTTTAACAAAATTTAAATACTATTTTGTTAGACGTTAGTTGTCGTAATCGATCGTAATCTTTTGGGCTAAATTTTCATGTGAAGACGGTTGGCTTTGTTTCGGATTAAATAAAAAGGAAATAAGCTGAACCGGTTTTTCACAGTTTTCTATGGGAAATGTATCATGAATAACAACTGTTTGTTCACGTTCATTTAATTTTCTAATGTTTGAATTTGTCTATTTTGGATAAGATAAAAATGTGTTTTCCGTTTAAGACATTTTGTCATCAACATTATGTAGAGGAATGCAATTGTATAACTTGAACAATCACTCAATATGCATATAAAGTCAAGATGAACCAAGTAGCTACTCAAATCAAGAAAGAAAAAGGAATCTAGTCTAGAGTCAAAATTATTTTATAGAAAATTTGTTTTTTAAGTCCTTTTTCATAAAAGAATTTTTCATCGTTTTGTCATGTAGTATTCAAAATATATTTGATACATATTTTTAATGAAAATCTAACAGGTGTCCTACGAAAAGAAAATCCTTTAAAGCTCAAGAAGCTAAAACTTTTCAATATCCTGTTCTTACACCCTAAAAATTTTAAACTTGGAAAATTAAGCTTTTTTCTTGTTTAAATTTTCCATTTTCCGTTTATATTGAGAAAACTTTATTTTTTTTTTTAACGAAAACTTTTCCACGAAAAGCTTTAAGATAATATGGGGAAAAACATTTTTAAAAAATGAATTTAAATGTACTTACTTGAATGATCTAATCCAACTTCTCGTTTCATATCTTCAGTTAAATTTCCAGTACCAGAATCCATCATGAATGGAGAATATGTAATATTTGCTTCACGAAAAAATTGTGCAACAGTACTCATCATTAAATGGCATGTATATTGCCCGCCAACATAATGTTGCCCATCTCTTTCAGCAAAAAAAACAGCATGAGTCCAATTAAACCTTTTTGAATTGATGAAAAAAAAAAAAAAAACAAAAACACACAAAAATCGTTCAAAATAAATTTCTACAAAAAAAAAAAAAAAACGATGGAAATCTCATTAATTATAACATGATTGTAAAAACTTACTTTTTCATTAATGCTATGATTATTTCTGTTATATTTTTAAAACTTAATAGACCGGCACGGATTAGCATAAAAAATTCATTTAGACATGATGTTTTCTTCTCTTGAAAATTAAAACTTAAACCTCCTGTGGATATAAGAGGTGTACCCTCTGACCGAAAATACTTAATCATTCGACTAACAGATGCTAAAGAAAAAAAAAAAAAAAAGAAAAACAAAACAAAAATATTACAGACTTTTTTTGAACTTGAAAAATAGAAAAAAAAATAAAAAAAAATTTCTGCGTACTTCTGATGGTAGGTAATGGCGCCAAAAAGAGGTTTTTCCAAACTTTTCTTTTTGTAAAAAAAAAAATAATAAAATTTTGATGGTCGTCAAACAAAAAATAACAAAACAACCAAAAAATTTTTTTGTTACTGATAAGAATTACGAACGTGATATGAAGATAATTTTAATGTTTTGTTTTTAACATTGTACTTTTGTTCTTTTGAGTGTACGGAATATAAATCAGACAAAACAAGAATGATTTAAAGGTGAAATCATTTAATTAAATAAACACTGAAGACTGGTACAAGAGTTAACAATTCCACGCTAAAGGACATTATGACGCGCCGTTTGATCAATTTGTGTGTAATTGGACGAATCTGATAGGATTTCATTGGCTCATTCAATTAGGAGATATTTTCTACTACTCTAGACAATAATATTTGCAGGATCTCGTAGAATATGTCATTTTATCAATCAATCTTGGAAGAAATAGATGTAAACATCTAAAATGTATTGAATACATTTTAAATTTGAATGTCCTTTTCTGTACGTAATACTAGAGCTAAGGGCTTGAAATAAAAGCAATAAAATCCTTGAACGAATCTCTATATAATAAGAAAAAATTTCAAGGTCTTTACTGTTAAAGATCTCCCAAGATATTAAAGATCAAAGTTGGAATTTGGTGAATTTTCATATAAAAATTTGCTGCATATAAAAATATAAGACTTCATTCTCTATGCTTTTCACAGGGTGCTACAGGGTTAATTAATGAAATAAATTTCAACTAGACAGCAAATAACAGCATATTCTATTTTTTTTTCTATTTTCAAGAACACGTGTTTGTAAATTTGTTACACAAAAAAAAGAATCCCTTAGATAACTTTAACAAAACAAAATTTTTGTTTATGTTTACAACAGAAAATTTTCTTTATTTCTTTTGTTCTCTTTTTATTGAGGTTTTTTTTTTTTTTTTTTTTTTTTTTTAAACAAAATAAAAATCAAAACATAAAAAAGAAATCAAGAATAAAAAAGATAAATAAATATTTTCAAATAGTAACAATCTTGATTTTTTGGTCTATTTAATTTGAATAGGAGGCCATAAGATTCAATTCGGGTTCTAGTATAAGGTCTTTGAAAGAAAGAACATTGATTACGTTATAATCAAGCGAATAAAATTGTTAATAGAATTGTTCATGTATACCTAAAATGATGGCCATTTTATTTTCATAATAATTTAATAAAAAAAAAAACGTGTTTTATTACTTTGAAAAAGATTAGGGAACATTTTTTTTCTTTTCTTATCATTTTTATTTCATATTCAATTTTTACCTTTTTTTTTCCTAATCTTTTCATTGAACTATAAAATGGGCACGTATCTAACATTTCTAATTTCATAATAAAATAAAAATTTATTTTTAAAATATACCGTCATTTATTTTATTCTCATTTCTAAAATTTTCTGGAATCTGGATACACACATAAGCAATTAAACACGTACAAGTGTATGAAAAAGGGATCAATATGGAAAACTTTTGATTAAGATTTCAAACAAATATAATCCCTTAAATAAATTTTCATTATTTTCAATTTGAACACCTTTGATTTCTCATATTATAGTTTATTGATCTTTAATACAGGGTATTTCTACAGACAATTAAGAAGTTATATCGATTGTTAAGAAAATTTCTACTTCATGTCAATTAAATGAAGTGAAAAAAAATATTTTCATGTAGGAATCAAATTTTAAATTTTATAATTGAAGAACGGGTTGAGGAATTAACGTTCACTGTCATATTTAACTACGATATAATGCCCAAATTTATCGGAAGCTATGTAAATAATCATGGTTAATTGGCAGATTTCGTTAACTTGACATTCTGCTAAGTTTCATATAAAATTTTAACAGTTTATAAATTTTGCAAGAAAATTAGCACAATGTTATGTTAGTGAAATCTGCTAACTTCTACCAGAATTGTTCTGAATGAATGAGAGTATAACATGAAGTTGTAAAATTTTTCGAGTTAGACATCTTCTTCTCACTCACTTAATTCTTTTTTCTCACTCACTGTCCCCGAATTTGCGTCCATTCATAAAATACCCTATATAATTTATTTGCACAGAAAATTGAAATTAAAACAATAAAATATTCTTAGAACTATTATTCTGACAACATTGAAATATTTACTTTGAACGCTTTATTGTTTGACGTATTTTAAATTAATTTTGAATTTTATGTATACATAATCATAAAATATACATACCTAAAGCAAAATCACATGTTGGTCCAAAAAATACATGTACACAATCTTTTCCATAGCTGTCCATTGCACCTATAGCTGCATATGATGCATCACATTTATCATCATATGATATCCATGATAATTTCACATATGATGGTAGAATTCCTTCATTACGTATACGATTTTCAGCTAATTCAAATGCTGGTAAAGCTTTTGCTAATGATACTTCATAAATATTTGATAATGGTAATAGTACACCAGCTCTTAAATTACAATATTGTTGTCTATTATTTGATGATGATTCAATATTTGTACAAATTGATTCACATGAATCTCTTGGTTCCTCACGGCAACCACCCATTACCATTATTGGTATTTGTAAACAAAACAATAAAAAGAAAATTATAACTGTGATAGCAGTTGTGATATTGACAGTTGTAGTCAAAATATAAATAGAAATTTTATTAGATATATAATGATTTGTATAATTTTTATGTTTTATTTTCATTGTGAAATTGAATAAATATTTTTTTGAATTATTTTCGACAAATTTTATTTCATTTAATTTGTGTATGTGTTGTAGATTTTCCTATTACACCATAACCACATTGTGACATCAAATGAATATTTTCTTTTTGATGGATGAAGTATTTATATTAACATAAATATGGCTTTTTTTTAATTGGATGTTGACATTATCCTCAAACAGTTCTCAAAATGATAATTATTGTCATTGATAGCCTGTATCAATTTAATTATGAAATCTCATTACGTTCTACTTAGTTTAATTCATATCTGAAAGAAAATAAAACAATCGAAAGATTAATACAAGTAACACAGCGTATTCTCAAGTAAAAAAAAAAAAAAACAAAAACGAGAATTATGATCGAAAAATTTTAGAATCCTAATCCTCATTTATAGTAGAGAAAAATTATTGGGTATTCTCGAATTCTAACACATTTCGTCCTGTATGTCTAAGAAATCGTTAAAAAATTTTAAAAACGATCAAAGACTCAATGAAGGCAATTATTTATGTACTAGAATATAAAATTCGACAAAATTTAGAAATATTTTATTTTTGGGATACTCAAAAAAAAATTTTTTTTGATCACCTCTTACAAAAAAAATTCAAATTTGAATTTACATGTAACTGGCAAGTGATAACATAACTGAAGATTACAAGAAGATTTATATTTATCTCGCGGGTAAAAGATGTCTCAACACAGCCAGTCGCAGAATTGAAGTTGTACTATCCGGGAAAAACTTTGAAAAGCCTGTTCATGAATTTTTTTTTTTTACTTAGACTTATTAAGGGTATTTCCTATATACATGAAAATTAAACACGAGTTATATAAAACAACATTTTGTTTAAAAAAAACTTCAAATAAATAATCGGATTTCTATTCAATTTGTTTGGCCAGTACAAATTTTCATAAAATCTGTTACTGAGTCCCTTGAATGTACTTTAAACAAAATGGTAAAGTTATAAATTGAGTTAACAGTTTGTTCAATTTCAAATTGAAAATTTCAATTTTATTTAAACTGAAATATTACAGATTCCGAAATAAAACGTGTGAGGCCCAGATGAATTTTAAACATTCAGGATGTCTTCTGATTGATGATTTAGAAATAAATCAATATATTTTTTTTTACCTTTTGGGCTTTTTTTACGTTACAAAAAAAAAGTATTTTTCTTTTAATTAAAAAAATTTAATTAAACCAGATAAGTAAAGGTTTTGTGTTAAAAGCTATGTAAGGTATATTAGTTGAACAAAAAACAAAAAAAAAAAAAAATATGCAGGAAAAAGATTCACAAAGTATTTAATTAAAACTCAATCATTGCATGGCTTTTGAATTTTTTCAAATATGTTGCAATATTTCATTTCGCATTAAAAACACTTTGTACTACAACTGCCATGTTTTTATGTTGGTATAGTGAACCATTTAAAAAACGAAGATATAAATTGGTTTGAAAAACTCATTATGAAGGTATGTCGTAACTTTTGAATTAATCCAGTAAAAAAAAAAACACACAAAAAAAAAAATTGGAAAATAAATTGAAATTTTATTATTTACTTCGAATTTACGCAAAAATGTTAAAAATGTACAAGCGATTTTCGTCTAACACAAACATCAGATTCGACAAATATGACGTAGTGATGGTTTCATCGATATCCATATCGAATTACCTGTATTCCAAAAATCGTATAAATTATAACAATATTATTTTCTACCACTTTTTCTTTTACCTTTTGTATATTTATTCTCAAGTCACGTATTTTTTATTTTATGAGAATTAAAAAATATTAAAATGAAATCCAAAACAAAAAAAAAAAAGTATTTCCTCAGAGCCTAAAAAAGGACATCAAAAATTCAATGGAAAAAATTTATTTTTCTGTAAATTAACATCACGTAAATTGAGATAAAAGTAATTGTGTAATAAATTAAAAAATGATTTAATGTAAATAGAAAGGTAAGTGGTTAAGGCAAGAATCCTTTTTATACCATGCGACATTCAACATGAAAACCTAACGATTCAGTGAACAACAAGCGAAAGTCTCGAAATATTTCTTTAACCATTGTCTAATTGCCTGTGCTTTCATTTTTTTTTTGTGACACTCATATAACATACATACGTTTACTAATCATTAAATTTGTCAACAAATATTTGTTCTTTTCAATCAATTTCTACTAAGCAGTAAGCACGTGCTACTATTTAAAAAGAAAAATAGCGTGCTATACTCTTGAAAATGCAACAATTCGGTATTTTCATTTTTTTCTCATATTTTTGTGACGATTTAATAACGCCTCCCACACTCCTTAATCTTTAATCGTAAAATTTTTCAATGAATTTATTATCCATGTTATTTTCCTTATGACGTTATTTTTGTTGGCAATTTTTTTTTTCTTTTGAGCAAATTGTCATTTTGTCATTATTTTTTTTTATGTGACACTCAAGGGAAAGAAAAACAATTTTTTATTACTTCGAGATCATTTATCACCTCCCATTTTTGTTGTGCTTTTCTACATGAGTTTAAAAAGTGAAAATTGATATACACACAGACAGGTTTTTTTTTAAAAAAAATATGTAAATCATACAAAATGGGTCCCATTACGTTTGTATGTGTGCATAACATAAAAGCACGAACGAAAGAGATGAGAGATTTGTATTAAATTGACATCTTAACATTTTCTTAAGTAAAATGATTTCTTGACAATTTTTCATATATACCATCATTATTATTTTGATTTTTTAATCCTTTTGTTTTAGAACAACATAAATGATATAAATATGGCAACAACGCAAAATGTTTATGTTGTTTATGTTCCGTAAGAATACACATGACTATGCTTTAAGAATGAATTATAGAAAAGTGTATAATTCTGGAACCTTCTAAAATTTCTTTTAAACAATTTTAATGATTCTTTATTTCATTTTTCCTGTTTTTTATCATTTTTTGTTGTGTTTTCGAAGTTCATATTTTGTACCTTATTACAAAGGATTTGTAAGAGTTATAGTAAGTATGAGATTACGTACATTAAAATTTATTTATTTATAATTTTATACAATGGAAAGTTGTTTTTTTTTTTTTTTTGCATACAAATAAGTAATTGTTATGTATTTTATTCCACCGTTTATCCAGAAATGAAAGTATACAACAGTACAACAAAAAAATTTTTAATGTTTCTTTTGTGTCCTTGAGGCGTTCATTTTATTTTCGTTCGTTTCTTTTTTTTTTTTTTAACAAGAATTCTATCATAAATCTACGAATAAACTCTTATTATACAGTAATTTAAAATTTTCATTTTCTTGACTTTTATTCTTTTTTCTTTCTAATGTTTTAGTCAAAAGCTATTTGTGTATAATATGTTAACAATTTGTATTTTTTTGTAATGTTAATGTTGTATTTAATGAAATTTACTTCATTTTCTGAAGTTATTGTATAGGTTGAATTTTAAAGTTGTTACAAACATTTATGAAAAATGAATCAATTTTTCACTCTAAGCATTCTATCACATATCTTCTCCTCTACAGTTTTTAATGTGAAAATTTTGAGAAAGTCCTTGAAAATTTCTAAGTTGTTATTATGGGTGAGTTTCAAAATGTCAAAGAATTTCTTGTGATGCAGTAGTATTTCGGTTTTGATATAAAAATAGTACAATATCTCTGATGCATTTCATCAGAAATATTCATCATACGTCATTTGCTTAAATAATGCATTTTAGATGCATTCAAAATACTGATACTTTAGACTTTAAAGGATGTTACCATTTTAAGTGTTTGAGTTTTGGAACTTCTATCAAGACGGTATTTAGACGTTCTGGAACTCAAATAATTATTTGTAAAAACCGCTGTATGGTAAGAGGATAATTTTATGGATCATCAATTATAATGTTCCTCATGTCATGTGCTCCAGGATTACATCTGCTCTTTCATAATTTTTTTTTTCCATTGTTAATGTCATATAAATTCTACAAGTAATTAGATACACGTAAATATTATTAAGAAACGTAATATTATAAAATAAACAAAAAAAAAAAAAAAAAACAAAACAAATAAGCAGGTGGTATATCATTAATTTTATTTTCTTCAATGACTTCATAAATACTAACAAGGGAACGTTACGTTGTATACAATATGAAATAATTAACAGTTCAAAACAAATTCATTAATTTGTTTAGAAATTACAACTGAATTAAATTAGTTTAGATAAACACATATGAGAATGAATATGTGAGAAATTATATATTTTCGTTTTCATTGTTTTATATGCATGTACAATCATGTACATTCCTTTGTTTACATTGAAAATAAATTTAGAATATTGATTATATGTTGAGCGGAAAAGGACATGAAACACGTACATATGTACATTCTAAGTACACATGTAATTTCCTTATTATTCTTATGGAATTTAATTTATTTAATTTATTTGAATTGTGGTTAAAAATTATAACAAAATGTAAAGGATAATATTTTTTGTTTTCTTTCAAATGTCTGTTAAATTAATTTAAAAATGTTAATGTTGTTGTGTAAAACTATAAATTTATTTGAAGGAAGAAATAGTAAAAATTCAAAAATTTAAATTTAATTTTTGCATTCAGTTTTTTTTTTTTTTTGAAATTCAAATTTTTATTTTTTATTTTTTTGTTTTTTGTTTTTTTTTTTGAAAATTTCTTCGAAAAACATATCCTTGTATCATCCTTTAATACAAGAAAATAACTTATTTAACATACACGTGCAATTATCAACAACAAACATACACATATGTGTCGTATACACATGTGAGGATTATTCCTTGTAAAGTTATTCGTGTAGAAAAAATAAAAATAGAATATTTACATGATTAATACTTTTTCATAGAATTTATGACGGGTATACGCAATTATTGTCTTAAAGAAATTAAAGACAAAAATTTTTACTTAAATTTTCTTTGGCGCTATTGGGCTTACCAGCAACAAAAATGGAGTAAAGATCTAGTGATTTCAATTTTGTTTCACAGAGAAGTGAAATACAATCAGAAAATTTTTGTACATCCCCTAAGTAAAATGTCCTTGAATTGGCATCGCAAAGTTCATTTTTATAATTATAATTTTAAAAAAAAATTCAAACATAGGAGCACCATGTTGCACGATGGTTACACTTATGTATGTTTACATTAAAAGTGATTTGGAAAATGTTATGTGGGTTTTGGTGATTTTGAATTGAAAATTTCATAGTCAAAAGCAAGTCTACATGTAAGTAAAATAGTGGGTGGTCTTTTATGATTGACACAAATTCAAACGCAGATTTGAATATTTGTTTTTTTAATTTTTTATGTATAAAACTGTATTTTGTAAACATATTTACGTAGGTAAATACTGCCTTGTACTTGCCATAGCACATACGATTAAGTGTTGAAAATTTATATTGAAAATAATAAAAAGAACGAAATCAAACAAAAATTTCATAATTTCTTACACAAAAAAACGTCATCAAATTTTGAATTACTGATAAAAAAAATTTTTTACTTTGTTCTCTATAAAAAAAAAAAAAAAAAAAAAAAAAAAAAAAAAAAAAAAAAAAATGTAATTAAGTTTCTTTGATAGATAAAAAATAATGAAAATTTCACGCTATCCTTAAAAGTTACACAAAGCATCCTTAAAAATAATTTGTAATTAAATTTTACTTAATTAGTGTGAACTCAAGCATTTCTCATGAAAAAATTTTTTATTATACCAATTATACGTATTTGAGTCTACGTACATATTGAGTTGAGCGTGAAATCATTATTATCCCCTAAATGAAGATAAAACTGAGAATTTACAGGATGATCTAAAATCAAGATTTTGAAAAATGTTTTATAAAATGTAATTTCGATTGATTTCAATTTTTTTTTTTTATCCAGGTTTAAGCCTTTGAATCATGAATGTGGTATTCATCATGATGTTGTAACCATCAATTTCATCAGATTTTTCGTAATGCAAACTCATGTGATCAAATGATACAAATTTATAATTTTCATTTGTTTAACTACATACATAGTTTGCGATGTGATAGTACTTCTTAGATTAATCTTCGTATAATCCTGCCTCCCTTTGGTTTCTGTGGATTTCATCTTTGATACAGACAAAATTGCACCCAGTCCTACTAATTAGCTAATTTAGTTGTTGTAAATTATTTTCCAACTGAAATCATTCAGTTCATATGTATGGTTTTTCCATACTATTCTTTTGTCTGTATCTATAGAACTATGTATCAGGAATTAAAAATGATGAATAATGTAAAAGTATTTTATCTGTTTTATTCGACTTCGTAATATCATCTAATAACTTTCATTAATAATAATAAAAAAAAAACAAAAAAAACCACACCAAAACTGTTAATCAATGTCATTTGGATTTTTTTTTTGGTGGTTTGGTGGATTGGTAAATGATTTATTTGAGTTCAATGTCTTTTTTATTATTATTGTAGTTTTTAAGATTTTTATGAATTTTATATGTTTAACTCATCTCTTCGACCTTTAATTTATATTCCGGTTAAAAAATATTTATTTTTTCAACTGAATAAAAATATTTTTAATAAATAAAATAAAGATTTATTTTCAACATCTTCCCTTCAAAGCCATTTAATTTACTGTTTTTGCTTTTCTTTTATTTTTTTTCATCTTATTTTTTTTACTACATGATTTGACGACGTATTTGTTGACAATGACGACAATAATAATAATAAAAATGATAGTAGTCAATTTATCAAGATTGAATGTCATATTTTGTTTTTAGTTGGCTCCTAATAAATAAACTGATTTTAATAAAAAAAAATAAAATAAAAAGCTGAAATATTATTAACCCCCTAATCTCTATGATATCAATTCCTTTCGTTGTATAGGACATTAATATATCTTAGCCGTAAGGAAGAGAAAGTAATTTGTTATTGATTTTGTTTTTTTTTTTTTTTCTTTGTTATGTTTACTCATCAACAGTTTCATAGTGTGGTTTTTATGTGGGCTTACATGAATAATAAAAATAAATAAATAAAAAAAAAAAAAAAAAAAAAAACGTGACAACAGTTTCAATTTTATGATCAATATTAAGAAATTGGTTCATAATGTAAATAAAGTGAAATACAAAATACTCGATAAAGACTAACAATTTGCAAATTTGTAGCAAATTCTTGTAGTTAACACGGAAATTCATGAGATGATTTTTATAAAACCTTGAATTTAAATTCAAATAACACTGAAACTAAGGCGATTTTTGAAAATTTCATCTGAAATTAATGACGATAAATATCACCTTATCGGAACATTATCAACTCTGGAACTGAATAAAATTTTCAATTTCAGCTAATCACACTGACTAAATTTTCAAGAAAAAGTTTTTTGTCATGTTTTGATTTATGTACAAACATCGTTTACTGTAGAAAAACACACACATCTGTTTAAACGAAAAAGAAAACTTCGTTTAAGATACATAATCAAATTTGATTTATTGGCAATGGCAATTAGAAGTAAATAAAAAAAAATAAATAAATAAAGGGATTCAATGTTCAATGGAAACATGTGTACCTTATCACTTATCGATTATATAAGAATTCCGTAAACAAATTGACAGCGGAAATTTTTTATCGATTAAGATCAATTCACAAGAGAACTTTTCAATTTGTTAACAGAAAAAAAATTGTTTCTATCAGGACTGAAAATTGTTCTGAGTTCGATTTGGTTTCAGATTCACATAAAAATGTGCTTATGAGTTCAGTTCTGTTTGAAAGCCGCCCTGGTTTTTATATTCCATGAAAAATTCAGTTTATATTAAATTCACTTAATGTTATTTTTACAAAAGATATGAAAAAAAAAAAATTGTTTTTTAATTGAACGTTGAGTTTTTTCATTTTATTACATAATTAATTAGATTGTAAATAAAATTTTGTTTCTGAATTAAATTAATTGCACACAACATGTTCAGTAAATTAAATGGAAAGGAAAATTACATACAAGAAACAGTCAGCGTAGGAATTAAAAAAAAAATTATCTGTCCTGCAGAAGATAAATTAATATCCCACACAGAAAGTAAACAGGCCTTTTTCATTTTATATTGTATTACGTTTTTGTTTAATAACAAATAGATTCAGTACACAACATTACATTTATACAGTATACAAATTTTGAATTATCATGAATCGAAGAATTCATCTCTACATATATAAATATAAAAAATGAATGAAAATTGAATTGTTTATATTCATCGAATAAAACAAATAAGCAATAAATAACTCACTTTTGTCTGTATCGTTTATTAGTATATGTAGCAAAAAAACCCATTAATAATTTTTTTTTTCTTCATTTAATTAATTTTGGTTGTTTACATTTTAAAATTTTACATGTAATTCAATTCGATGTTACACGAGAAGTGGGAAAGACAATCGTACAAAAATAGCCCATTCATCTGAATATGTTTAATTTTCTTAATGAAATTTTTCTAAATTTGTAAATACAAACAAAAGCAAAGATTTTCTTTTCTTTTTCTTTTTCTTCTTTTTTACAATTGAGAATCGATTTTCATTTTTCTTTTTTAGTTCAAACGAATCGCGTGATATCACAGACAAAATACTAAATAATGATGAATCCACATCACGTAATCAAAATCGCTATATAAATTTCATTTCGTCCTTTTTTTTGTGTTTTTTGAATAAATAGTTACTCCTATGTATATTAAACACAATCGGATTGAAATTAGTAAAGATTACTATGCAGTTTTTTGTTGTGAGTGAAAATCGATTTAAATAAATTATTTAAAAAAGGAAATTAAATAAGAAAAAAAAAAAAAAATTAAATATTATTTAAGATATGTACAGATATCCCTCGAATTTAGCGGAATATCATTCTACACTTGTCTGTCTCTGACTTCCTGTAACCAAGTCCGTTTTCTACTTTAAATTTTGGTTTTATTCCATTTCCTTTTTTCTTTCTTCACATTATTCGGAAATTACATTTTTCCACATAAAAAAATTAAGTGAATAATGAATTTCACTTTTCGTGTTGTTTAGTAAATTCCAGAAAAAGACAAAAATATCAAAAATAAATTTCATGTAATAAATTTTGCAAATTACAATTACAACTCATTAACAAAAATTTTATGTAATCGAAATGTAAACTTTTGTAGCTATCAATTGCTACACAACTACTGCTTGTGATAATAAATATGTCATTATCGTTCGTTTTTATCGTTATTATTTTTATCTAAAGTACTTTCACTCTGTATAACAATACAAACAAAACAATATAGTAATTTGTTTCTTGTTACTAATTATCATGTAATTATCATCATTCTGTGTGAAAATTTATTCTCGATACGAGGGAATAAAATACAAATTCACGATTTGCTCTTTACACATATTTACCCCACCCACAACATCTCATCATCCTTTCTACAACAACTCTTTCACCAAAAATAGTATTTATGGTTCATGGAACGAAGGGTAGAAAGGCTCTCTCAATCCTCCATAATTCCTTTAATATTTTTACATTTTTAAATTTTCAGAACAAGAAATTAATTCAAAAATTTTCTAAATTCTAGTAGAAATGAGAAAAGGGCTTTTCACTACAAACAAAAGGTGTACTAGAGATAAATTACTTTAAGCTACATTTAATCTTCATACATCGTTTATTTAATTTTCTTGTACATTCTATAAAAGACATGTAAATTTTTGAAATTCAAACAACAGAAATAATCACTTTATAGTAGTCTTCTTATTTACTCGAACGTAACGTTGATTAAATTGAGAGAAAAAGGATTACAAATTTATCCAAATTTTTTTGTTAAAATGACTTAAAAATTTTGTAGGGAGCTACTTCGTAAAACCTTTTGTAAGTCAGGGAATACATCGAAAAAATTAAACATAAACCCAATTATTTGGTAAAAGGTACTTATACATATATATGCTACCAGAAGCTAGATAATAGAGAAAGTAGAGAAATTGTTGACATGAAAACGAATTACTTCTTTATCATTTTTATCACAATTTAATATGTGTTTGATGATTTATGATAAAGTAAATGACAAGCATATGTGACATTAAGGGGAAAACCCTTCAGAAGAAAAAATACACTCTATGGTGTAATAAAAAACAGATTAAAATTATCATTATTATATTAAGTGAGCATATGTGTGAGTTGTATGTATAGATTCATATTAATATGGTGAGTATTTTGCACTTGCAAAACCCATTAAATCATTTTAAATTTGTGTTGTAGTTTTCTCTGCCTCTGTGTTTTCTGTGAGGAAAACACTATAATTTGGCCTTAACAGTAAGAAAAAATTTAAGTACCTATCACATATTTTTATTCGTTGTAAATTGGTTTGTTAAAATCTTGATTTTTTATTATATTATTTCTCGAATAGCTTAGCAACAATTTTTTTTTTAAATATTTCAAAAATTTAACTTTACCATTGTCCAAAAAATTTAAATCATAATTTAATCAATAGAATATATCATATGCATAAAAATCATCAACAGAAATTACAGATCATTTTAATAAATCGTTTACCTCATATTAATGTTGATTTAAGTGGATACCAAGAATGGATATTTATTGCAATATTATTATTTTAGTAATTCAGATTCTCACTTCAATTCACAATCAAAATTTGTGACGGGCGTTAATACCAAAATCTTTTTTTTTTTCACATTTTCAAAATAAAATATAAATAAATAAATTTGAAGTGTGTGCTTAAATATCTAATAATAACTAATATTTGTAATTTTTTACTGGTATCTATGGAAATATCTACAATTGAAGAGAACTTTGTTTTTGACATTTTTCTTTTATTTCTAGAAATCATCACTACAGTAACTCAAAATAATTGTTTTAGGAATTTCAAAAAAAAAAAAAGAAAATTTATTTTAATTTAAATTCAATTTTTTATTACATAAGTGTTTTGTGTTTTCCCAAAAAATGATACTCCAATTTAGTTGGAATACATTATCAAATCGTGTACAAGTAAAACAGGGAGTTTTTGAGGAATTTTAATCCAAAGTAAAAGAAGAAACCTTTTGATCATTTGGATGTTTTTAAGAAGTCGGCTAACAGAAAACAAATATATTAGACGTTACTAAGATTTTCAGTAACAAAAATTAAAGTAAAGTTAAATCCAGTGATTTCAATTTCAATTTCCAAAAAATTGAGGGATGTATACATACATAGTTTGTGGTGATATATAGTAGTTTACATGTAGAAAATGGCAAAGCATGTACTTATGCGCGTTCTCTTTTCTAAACCCAAGACCTTACAGGTACAGATCAAAGCATTGAAATCTGTCGTGGATAATTCAATTTAAATCATTTATTTAAGCAAAAAATATTTTTTTCGTTATCCATAAAACTCTTTTGTTTTTTTTGGTTGTAAAATTTAATATCGAAAATTCATATATGATATTTCAATTTGATTTTCAATTTCATTTGTAACAAGTTTAGAAACACAACAAAATAAAAATAAAAAAAAAATAAAAATAATAAAATTATAAAAAAAAATAATAAAAGACCTTTTTTAGGATTTTCAAAAGATTTTTAATATCGTGTATTTAAAAAGAAAGAAAGATATCATCTTTCACATAAATAGAAATAAAGGAACATAAGCATGTATTTATGTACAATAATACAACACCTATGTATTGAATATCCTTGAATTGAAGATTAGTAAAAAAAAATAGAAAACAAAATTTAATTTCAAACACTCCTTATTCATACTAAATGTTAGAATAAATGAAGTGAAAAATTGATAACAAATTTCTTTTCTTCGTCTATTATTGAACCAAATTTTATTCACAAATTTTCAATAATTTCAAATTTATATGTTCTATATTTTCTTGCTGAAAGCTCAAAACAAATATATATTTTTTTTTAATTTCCAAAAAAATTATCATGTACACTTGTTTTCTGTTATTAGCACCATAGGTACACAGATTCATTGAAACATTCTCCACAACAAAAAATGCGGATAAATGGTAATGTGTGTAACGCATATCCGAATTATTTTTTTTTGTGTTGAAAAAATTTTCAAGATACGAAACACATGAAATTCCAGATGAAAACGAATCGCATTTTTTATTGATTAATTTTTCCATAAAACACAGATACCAAATCTATCAATTGAATCCACAACCAAAAGTAAAAACTCACTTAACTGAAGACAATGAAGTAAACTACGAACCGAAGATTTTGCTATATACACATAAAAATTTCCAAACAGAAAATTCCTAAACACAGAAATATTTCCTGCTTTTCAAATAAATTTCCGTCAATCTAAAGAAAACAGGGGAAAAAAATGTTTATAAGATTTTGTTAAAGATACACGCGAAAATTCCTTAAGGAAGAGCAAACGTAAAATAAATAATGAAATCTCGGTAAAAAAAAAAAAAGGTAAAATGATACAACCATCAGTAGCACATATTGATTTTTAAAATATTTATTGATTTTGAGACTATAATGGAAGTTTAAAATAAAATTACATTCCTTACCAAATGAATTGTGAAATGATGAAATTAAATTATCTGATATGTGTATATTTATATTTATGTTGTGAGGTTGTGCATTTGTTAACAGATACAAAGTTCTAAGTGCTTTTATCAATACGGTATTTATTCAATATATTTACAAACATATATTTTCGTATTATTTTGAAAATTATAATGTACGTGTGTGATGTATGAACAGAGCTGTTACTCTACAAGTACTGTAATCAGAGTAGACCTCTAGGTTAGTCGGAGTAAATCTATGTTAAATTCACAGTCGAAAAAATCTACTCATCATTTATTTTGAATAAAATTAATAACGAAAATATTTGTGAAAATCAACAGTGAACGATTGAATAGATTCAGCTATATGTCCATCATTTAAAATTATTAGACAATTAGACATCGTATTTATTTCACCATTGCCCAACTACCTGTTGATTTATTTTCTCTTCTTAGTTCTTAACACATTACACACTTTCATACAAGTTCACTAATCATTCAATTTGTTAACAATTTTTTTTTCCTTTTTAATCAGTTTCTACTAAGCACGTGCTATTATTTAACTAGAAAAAAACGTGTTATACTCTTGAAAATGCAACAATTTAATATTTTTATTTTTTTTCCCTCACTTTCGTATTTTTGTGACAATTTAATAACGCCTTCTAGCCACGTCAATCTTTAATCGTAAAATTTTTCGAATGAATTTATTATCCATGTTATTTTCCTTATGACGTTATTTTTGTTATAGAATTTTTTGCTTTTCAGCAAATTGTCATTTTGTCACGTTATTCTTTTTAGACAAGGGAAGAAAAAATAATTTTTTACCACTTTGTGACCATTTATCAAACCTCACATTTCCTCTTTGCGTTGCTTTAGTTTAGATAATAAAAAGTGATTTAACACGGACAGGCCAAAAGACTATTTTAAATATAAATTATACAAATGGATCCCATTATATGTTTGTAATATGCACTACATTAAAGCACCAGCAAAAGTAATCATAGATTTATATTAAATTGATATCTCAACATTTGTTGACAGTTTTTCTTCGTACAAGAACACAGAAATATCAAAATGAATTTCATGTAATAAATTTTTTTAATTAAAAATCAAAAAACTTATTTTCAAAGCGATAACTCATTAACAACATTTTATATAACTTTTGCAGTTCGTGATGTTGTCATCGATCGTTTTTTATCGTTATTGTTTTTATCTAAAGTGCTTTCACTTTGTATAACAATACAAACAAAACAATATAGTAATTTGTTTCTTGTTACTAATTATCATGTAATTATCATCATTCTGTGTGAAAATTTATTCTCGATACGAGGGAATAAAATACAAATTCACGATTTGCTCTTTACACATATTTACCCCACCACCACAACATCTCATCATCCTTTCTACAACAACCCGTTTACCAAAAATAGTATTTATGGTTCGTGGAACGAAAGGTGGAAAGGCTCTGTCAATCCTCCATAATTCCTTTAATATTTTTCAATTTTTAAATTTTCACTACAAGAAATTCATTTAAAAATTCTCTAAATTCTAGTAGAAATGAGAAAAGGGCTTTTCACTACAAGCAAAAGGTGTACTAGAGATAAATTACTTTAAGCTACATTTAATCTTCATACATCGTTTATTTAATTTTCTTGTAAATTCTATAGAAGACATGTAAATTTTTGAAATTCAAACAACAGAAGTAATCACTTTATAGTAGTCTTCTTATTAACTCGAACGTAACGTTAATTAATTGAGAGAAAAAGGATTACAAATTTATCCAAATTTTTTTTTTTGTTAAAAAGACTAAAAAATGTATGACATGGGATGTGTCAAAAGTAAAAGACATACAAAAAAAAAGTAATAATAGAAGTAGATAATAGAAAAATTAGAAAGTACCTTAGCATGAGAATGAATTATTGTATCATTTTCATTTATTTACTTATTGTTATCAAGAACATAATTTCGTCTCATTTTAATATTTTATGATTTATGACAATGTGAATGACATGGCAAATATGGCAAAAAAGAAAGCTCTTCAGAGGAAATACACACACACACACACTTTATGGTGTAAATAATACACAAAACAGAATTAAATTATCATTATATATAAAGTGGGCATTTATTTGAATTTTGTGTGATGTGATGAATTTATTGTGTCCTTGCACGTTACACGATTTAAAAACCCATTAATTCTGTCTGTAAGGAGAACACTATAATTTGATATTAATGGTAAGAAAAAATTTACCTATCGCATGTTTATGTTCGTTGTAAATTTGTTTGTGAGAAACTCTTGATTTCTTTTCTATAATTATTCCTTGAATGTCTCAGCAACAATTTTTTTCAAATATATTTGAAATTTATTACTTTAGTACTGTCCAAAATATTTAAATCAAAGTCAATTACGTAACATTGATAAACTGTATTGCTTATTCTTAAACAATAATTAATTATCGTAATTTTGATCACTATATTATAACGTATACTCACGCGTATCACCTATAAGTATTATTGCTTTTGATAACACTATCATTATCTTATCACAATGATATCATACAATTTTATTATCACGAATGAACTGAACTTCATTAAATTTCCTTGTTACGAATAGAGGCATCGTGTCTACATCATCATCATATCATATTATATACTTTTGTTATTAATTATATATGACCGAACACATCTATATTTAATTTTAATTTTCCAGTTTTAATTACATACATGAAAAATGCAGTACACGAAACGCGATAAAACATAATAACGGGATGTCTATAGACTATAGTATCATTACAAATTTATGTTATATAATTAACAGGTGCCCAATAATAAATCAAATAATTTTTGACAAAAAATAAAAGGAACTACATAAAAAACACATTTATTCAACTTCAAATTGATAATGAACTTTACAACCTTATAATTATCACAATTATAATAAATTACAACAAATATTTCGATATCGGTTTACTGATCATATTTTCTAATCAATTATTGTCTCTCTTGTCAAATAATAAACTATTTAATAAATTTTTTTTAATAATTTGTAACACGTTACGATGAGGACTTTTTTGAACTGTTTCAATTAAATATTCGAATATGCTATCAGAACGCGTATAAGTAAATACATCGTATATATGATTTAATCTTGAAAAGTTAGTCATTGTCTGTTATTTTTGAATTTCATTCTTATCAAAATGTATGTACAATACCTAAGGAGAAGACGTAACGAAATTGAAAAGTTTTTATCGAAATAAAGTAAGTATATGTGGTGTGGGTGTATTTTCGTTATCGTCTATGATTATTCATCGGTATTATAAAAACGATCAATCATTTAATAATTATATACATGAATAACACTGACGACTACTTTTGATTTACATCACGTAATTATCCAAAGTATGTAAATTTAATCATAATCCACTCAATCGATACATTTGATTTATTTGTAATTATTTTTACTAAATTATAGGACACCAGTAGTGATATGTTCACGTTGAGGAAAAGGATACGAACGATGTCCAAAATTTTAACATTGAAAAATTTGATACATTAAAAAATAAGATATTTAAATAAATAAAAGAAATTCACTCACCCTGTTAAATTGATGTAATGTCAAATTAATATTCATTAGAAGATAAATAAGACAAGATAATTAGATAAAAATTAAACAGATACACGATTTGAAAATGTGATGATGAAATAGACGAATCAATAAATTATTTATTCACGTAATTAATTTCGTGTGTAACATGGTCATTTGTCGTTTTTAATGTTCAACTAAAAAGGATAATAAAGGAAACGTCAACAATACCATAAACACAAAATCATATTAAATTTTATTACTTTCACATTTTGTGTCATATAAACAAAATTTAGAATTCATTAATAATTGATGAATTTCAATTGTAATAAAATTTCGGAAATAGGACTGCTCTAATCGCACACGTATGAGACGAAGATCCTTTTTGAAATTAAATTTTCATGACATTTTCATGGAAAAAATACTGGAACATTTCACATTTAAATGTATTCATCCTATCGGTAAAAAAAAATTTCTGTTTACACCGCACAGACCACAACATATCAATGTATACCCATTACTCTTAAGTCTTAACCCTAGCCCCCTAACATAGCACGTATGCATGTAAGTACGTTTCAATTTATAGCACATGTGAAAGCGTTTCCTCAAAAGCAATAGGTAATGATTCTGTTTCGTGTAAGTTTTTCATACATTATTTTAAGAGGTTCAGTAAATATTTATGTTCTTCCTTCCCTTTTTTTTGTTCTTCCTTTTTCCCATAGAGAAGAGATATTTTTAAAATTTTTTTAATATTTTGTGTAAATCATAGATTCAAATTTTTAAAAAATTGACTTGGCGTCAGAGCATACCTACAGGGGAAAATTACTATGAAACCTTAAAACTTTATCTTAATTTTTTATTTTCTGTTTATATTTACAAGGGCATGTCTATATTAGCAACACAACATGTTCATAAAAGTGTTTAAACACGTAAGAATAATTTTCAAGAACATTTAGATCAATTCAGTGAAACTGATGTGAGACTGTCATCGTTATTTTTAGAATAAAATGAATTAAATTCACGTTTATTTTTCTTCTCAAATTTCTACACACACACACACATACACATATTTATGTATATATGTACGCGAAAATGAATTTAAAAAGTTAATCGTGTAGAAAATATAAAAATGAAAATGTTTACATTTTTATTACTTTTTCACAGAATTTATAATGGGCTTATAATTTTTGTATTCTTGATTTTTACGAAAATCGAAGTCATAAAATTTAGATTTAAAATTCTTTGACATTATTAAGGTTACCAGCAACAAAAATAAAGTGAAGATCTAGTGATTTTCATTTCATTTTCCAAATATATAAGTGAAAAAATGCAGCTTTATACAGAAACGAACAAAACGGTACAGTGTTATATCTGTCTTTATACCGAATGATTAGATTGTACGTCTCATATGTAAAATGTCCTTGAATTAGAAAAAAATTCATTTTCATGAAATTTTAGAAAAAATTCAAACATATGAGGAATACATGTTGGCAATATTTTTTAACAATGCCATCAATTTAGATTACGAATCAACATGTTTTGAAAATTTAGGCTAAGATTTTTGCTATATGATGAAAATTCAATAAAATCTAAAAAAAAAAAAAAAAAACATATACACATATTGCTTTGCTTGAAACTGAGACTCCATAGAATCATGTTTGCCACTTTGCCACCACAATATTGAAGTTTGTTGGAATTAGAAATACCAAATTGCGTAGGATATCAGAAGCACGGGTAAACAGGAACCCCATAAATTTTTCTTGGGCGTTGGATATTTTTTTTTTTTTTTTTTTTTTTTTTTTGTTCAAAATATTATGTTACAAATCATGATTCAATCATCAATAGAAAATAATTTTATTTTACCACAATTCAATTTAATTCATTTACATCGCACATAATTTTATTACTTCACGTGTTCATGATTTTATACTTACATACAATAACGAATTTAATTTTAATTTCAGATTTTTGAAAAGAAAAAAAAAAAAAAAAAGGATTTTTTTTTCTCAATATTTTTGTAAATGTCATGTTTACATTTTAATATTTGTGAAAAATTTATATCGGAAATGCGTGTGTAATATAATAATTCTCTTTTTTTTTTGGTATTTTGTTATCAATCTCGCAACACGATTGTACGAAAAAAAAAAATTATTTTAAGAATTTCAAAAGATTTTTAATATTTAACATTTAAGACCGATGAGGTTAAAAAAAAAAAAGAAATTATAAAACATAATGTGTATTGTATGTACAACAAAACGACATGTAGCCTGAAGGAGGCTTGAACCGAAAATAAGAAGAAAAAAATTAATTTTATTCAAAACTTTTTATTTCGTATTGAATGTGGAAATGAATATAATGAAAAATTGGCTTATTATTATTATTATTCTTTTATTAAGTCAAATTGTATTCATTTTTGAATAATTTTATTATAACACATTCAAGAAGATATACAAATTTTTTGATTGAAAGCCAACAAAACGTAATTTTAAAAATCTCAATCAGAATGGGTTGTTGTTGTTTTTTTTTTTTTTTTGTTAGCTCAACTTCTGTTGTATTACGTATTACTACAATCAAAACATTTCTGAAAGAAAATAATATAAAAAACCCTCGTATTACTTGGAAATTATATTCTAAAAAAATTCCGTGCTAAGTAAATCGCGTTATGTAAACCTATTTCGTTTTATTCAATATGATATTTTTTTGTCATCTCGTAGACATAATTTTTTGACATGCCTAAGAAATCACTCCATCACTTCAATTTTAGATGGAAGCAGAAAGTTATCAACTTAAAGACGAAAATGATATAACATATTTACATATCTCTCACTTTATTTTGTGTCTGATGATCTAAGGACAATCTTCAAAATGTGTGTTGGAGTAAAAACCACATCATAAAAGTTCTCCTTAACTACTAAAACTTTGTCACAATTCCTAAGTGCCGTCATATCAAGTCTACCTCAACGAGGATTATCTATACTTTTGATTTTTACCATATAAAATTTTATGATAATTTCACAAAAGAAGTTTAAAAAGTGACAATAACATGATATGCTCGTATGATCACAAATTTTTGACTTTCCTAATTTTCTATATTATATTTTTCAAAAATTATACGAGTAAATGGAATCACACGTTTATTTCCTATCTGTTGAACAAAAGAACATTAAAGAATGAAAGGGAAAATAATTGAAAATTTCATTATTTAAATTAAATTATACGAACATTGTAAATCAATTTATTCAATAAATTTAGAGATTTTTTTTTGGCGTTCACAAAGACGCCAAACCTAAAATTTGAAATTTTTTTTTAATGGAGAAAAATCGGTATCTCAATTTAAGTATACGACCTCGCTGAAAAGTAAAGAAAAATCGCAATTTTTTAATAAAAGTTGATGAAAATTTGATTTAAATTTAACTGAATTAGAACAGTCTTTTACAACAAAAATCACCAAGCAGTTATAAAAATAATTGCTGCTCTGCTAAAGATATTAGTTGACAAGGAAACATACCACCATCACATACAAATTACCTTTTAAAAACCAATGCAGAAATCTGATATGAAAACTGACTACCACTATATTACTCGTATGACTTCCACACATTCAGTCCTGTGGCATTTTTTTATTTGTTCCTGTTCCTTTTTTTTGATTAAATTTAATTTAATATCATTGAAATATTTATTTTTGCCTTTTGGAAAAATTATGAAATGATGTCATATACATACTCGTATATGACAAATTGTATGTAAATACTGACAATCCTTAACGTTGTACATATTTAAAACAAAAATTAAGGAGCAAAGTATTATTTGGTTGGTCGTTTATGGGATTGGGAGGATAAACAAAATATTTTTGTTTATTGCATGAATTTAAACTTAACCATAACAATAAGTTTTAAATAATAATAAAGAAAAATTTTTATTATGCGATGGGATAAAGAAACAATGTCTCTCACATAAACCCATGTCAATCATTTTTATACGTCCTTTTCACATAAAATGAAGTGTAAGTAATTGATGTTATTTTCCATTATTAAAAAATCAACTCATCTACATATGTGTACATATATACAAAGTGTTCCAGAATAAGTGCCAGAAATTACTTGTTTTTACAAAATTCAGACCGTTTCCAGCAAAAATTCGTTTTAGACCCCTTCCGAAAATTCATCATTTCTGAGATTTAGGAAATTGACAATTTTCGAACACGTGATATTTATTGAGCAATATTTTTTGAAAGGTTTCATGTAGATCCGAACTACAAGAAAAATATAGTTTGTTGCACTTATTCTGAAATACCCTGTATATACATCGTAAATGTGGTATTGCTTTTTGTTGCTATTTTTTCTAGGAATTTTTCCGACATATATTGAAATATGAAAAGACGTACATAAAAGCAAATTAACACAATATTTCAAATAAATTCTGGGATAAAAAATGTAATTTTTGGAAACCCAACAAACTGTATTTTTTAGATAAGTCGACATTTTCCATTGGTTTTCCATTGTTACTCAACTGTAATAATTCCTTTCAAGATGGGTATACTGTAGCTATTTTTATGGTCTTCTAAGACTGAATATACATATATGCTGTTGCCTGTTCTTTATGTGTACATTCATAGCCCCTTTCTAACTTAGTAACATCACTATCTTGAACTTCAAATAAGTGCGAATCCACGGATATAAATTACTTCCGTAAATTCTTCGTATACAGTACTTTTCTTTTAAATTGATTTGGTCATTTATCATTTGCGTATGCCACATTGGTTACTATAAAACAATACTGGTCTCATCGGAATTTTTTTCTAGAAATTTTCTTTCAATTCATCGTAATTTTCCCAAAGAAAAAAAATTTATTAATTTGTTAATGGCAAGTTTCCATTTAATTTAATCCTACATTCCATAATGATAATCTCTTTAATAAATTTTTCAACAATTATCGTATTAAATTATTTAACATGTACACATGATATCAAATTATTATGTTTGAACTTTTTATAGGATTAAAAGCTAATAATAAACTGATTATTTTAGAAAAAAAAAAAAAAAAAAAACTTTTTAAAGAATTTTAATTAAGAGAAAACATTTCCTACATTTTATTCAATTTTCTTATGATATTATCCCTGAATTGAGCAAAAAAAAAAATTTATAATATGATGTACTTTACACGAGTTCTCTTCAACAATCTGAAGAACAATTTTGCTTCTGTTTTAAAGTTGATCAACAATTTTATTTTATTTTATTTTATTTTTTTTTTTTTTTGTTTTTTACAAAATTAAATTACGACAAAGTATATTCCATAAATTACTCAAAATGTGACATGTACTTGTAATTTTGTTGAAAAATATTTTTTCTCTTTAATTTCCTTTTATATACTTCTAAAAATTGTTATCTTAATTTTTATTTTTGTCGTTCTTTAAGTGTCGTCGAGTCAACAAGCAGAAAAAAAAAATTGTAGGGTAAACAAAATAACAAGTCCAATTTTTTTTTTTTTTTTTTAATACGAAAATGTGATCCTCTATTATAGACCTTTTTTTTCGGAATCTTCAAAATCAAATTAAGAAGGTGGGTATCAAAATTTTTATTTTTAAATATATAACCGAAAATACAGAAAAAACAAAATACAATTCGATTTCACATATTTTATTGTTATTTTCTCTATAACTTGAATAGAAAAACCTTCTTGAATTGAATATTCCGAAAGAATAAAAAAAAATTGTTTTTTATTTTTTTTATATTTTTGTTGTTGTACTGGAGAAGCGTACTTGCTATACATGTGTATAACAACAAAACATTTAATATGAAATTTTTTAACACCGTACGTTTTATTAAATTTCCCTAGAGGATTATGATCCTTTTTCTTTACCTTTTCAATTATATATATATGTATACACCTGTTGGGTATTGGCATTGCATTCCACAATTTTTATTTTAGTAATAAAATTTTACGCATGATTTTCATGTTTTCCAGGAATTTAAACATTTTCTTGGATCAACAAAAAGTTAAACCGTATTTTAATTTTAATTATACATTATAATGTTTCGTTTATATATTTGAAATTAGGCAGAATAACGAGTTATCAAATATCAAGTAGTGAATTGGAAAATATTATCTAATTACAAAAGACGGCTGTAATGGCATAGTATGGTAAATATGAGAGTATCCTGCTAAAAGGAAGTTAAAAAGCCGGATAATGGCAAAATGATACTAACAATGTGTTATTCGGATGTGTGATTTCGGATTCATGGCGGAATTGAACCAGAAAGTACTGAACTAGAAATACACTTTGTTGGTATCATTCCCCATAAGTTTAAGAAGGTAAATATTGAATGTCCTTGTGAGGAGAAATGATCCACAATAGACCATGAAAATAACAGATTAACAACAATCGTTCTCTTCAAGATACAATTATTTAAAAACTGGAGGATGAAAGCCAAAGGTTAACACAAAGCATAACATTACACGGACTGTACACAGCCATTGAAGAATAAATTACATTTTAGATTAATTCTGGTGAAAAATTATATGAATCCACGCTATATATTTTAGTGATATCTTTATTCATTTAAAATGTTTTGGATAAATATCTTTGTTCTAAATTAATTAAAAATAAAAGAAAACAGATAAACTTAAGTTTTCAATTAATTAATCACCAACTTATCATGAAACTTTAAATCTTTCATGTCTTTTGGGAAAAGTTCATCTTTTTCCATACTGTAAAAAAAAAAAGAAATTGACAAATGTATACACAAGTACAGATTTATATCTCTTCCAAGGACACAATAGCTAAAATTTATTCATGAAATAATTTATAAACATTTTGGTACGTAATTATACAGAGCGCTCATATGATGTATGTGTGTTAATTTATTTTTACATTTTTCTTTAACCCATTTTTAGTTAAATGTTTGTGTTTTTTTTTCTTCCAATTCCAATAGGCAACGAAAAAAAAAAAAAAAATCAAGATATCACATTCTAAATGTTAGCATACATTATAATATTATACAATCCTACTATTAAGGAAAAGCTAATATACATAAGTAAAAGAAATATGATATTGACCATAGAATAATGTGAATTTACTTTTATTTCATAAATATTCTTTATTTTGCCAGCTTAAGGAAATAAATATGTATGTATAAAATACAATCCAGCAGATTAGATCAATAAAATGCTAACTATTAAATCTTTGAAATAAAAATACAAAAAAACAACAACAAAAATCTATGTAACATATTTAAATGTGTTTTCCATTCTGGGTGGGGTTATCATAATTTAATGGTTATTTTTCTTCTTTTTTGTTTTTGTCTTTTCTGTGTAAAATATATTAGCAAATAATTTTTTTTTTTTTTTTCGTTATAATAAGCGTAGTTATAGATAATAGAAGTCTAAAATAAAATTTATTTTATTGGTTTTATTTTTGTGCGAAAGAAAAAAAAAACAATAAAAATTGAATTTAAATGGTATATACGCATTCGAAGCATCCAGATGAGGTACAATCCGTTTAGGCAAAATTATGGCTACCAAAAATCAATTTTTCTTTTTAGGTTTGTAAAATATTTGGCCTATTATTGAAATTGAAAACAACCCATATTT
This sequence comes from Anthrax anthrax, assembly GCA_963971155.1. Taxonomy (NCBI): domain Eukaryota; kingdom Metazoa; phylum Arthropoda; class Insecta; order Diptera; family Bombyliidae; genus Anthrax; species Anthrax anthrax. The sequence continues at coordinate 31,034,887 of OZ020119.1, forward strand.
ATTAATATTAGCAAGAAAATCTGCATTATTTCTCGTATCTATTGAACTTTTAATAGTGTTTTGCTTTTATTGGAAAATTCTGAAATTGAAAACGTAGTGTCTCATAAATATCAGAAAATTGGTTGGTTTTATGATCTTGTTCATGATAAACATAAAATTTATACAAACGCAATGGGGGAAGAAATTGATGAGTTCTGTAATTTTTAGCTGAAAACTGATTTTAACAAAGAATTAGGTGTTGAAAAAATTTTATTAATTGAAATTTTTGTTGTTATCTAGACATATGATAAATATTTAGCTGAAGAAACTTTGAACGTTATTAACTCCGGACTTCCACATTCGACCATAATAATTTATACTTTGTTAGAAAGGCCTAAGGCCTTTTATTTTCAGTAAACATTGAGGAACAAAAAAATACATAGAATGGTGCTAAAGATATTGTCCAATATACAACGTCATATACTCCTACTATTGTCCACAAGAAACTCCTACTAAACATACTTGGAATTATAAAAACGTATTCATGATGCTGTCATCTTTTCAATCCTGTTCCTTTTGAAAATTTCTGACTCAAATTCAAATGTGAGTATGATTTACCCCATTGATGATACTCATCATCTAACGAGACATTCAACTGTGATACACTTATAGTAACATGTCGACGTCAACATGGTAAAAATAAACACATTTTGTTCATATGAAATTTCTTATTTTATTTATTTTTCCTTCTTTTTCTTTTTAAATGTAACATGAACATACAGAATTCAAGATTTGTTATATTTTCTATTACACTGTAATTATAGTACATCATTTTCATGTTTAAATTAAATGTCTATACAAATTACGCAAAATACCATTACAAATTGGTAATTAAAGTAATACAGGAAAAAAAAAAATTAATTAAAGAAGGAAAAAAAAAAATGTTTCTAATGAATTTAAATGAATACAAAATGATTCATTAATAAAGAACAAAAATAGAGTGTGAAGCGTACAGTATAGTGTATATATACACACTATATTTTCTAAATTGTGTACACCGCATCTGTATAATTTATACAATAATTATCTTCTAATTTACATATAAACCAGAGAAGAAAATGAAGATGATAAAGAAAATGAAATCAATAAATGAAAAATATTATAAAATAAAAGGAAAAATCATTTAATCGCATAATATGCAATGTAATGAAGAGAAAAATTACTATTCACATTTTTCCTGTTTTTCTTTTCTTCTTTTTTTTTTATTGTTATTTTTTTATTATTACTACAGATTGGTTTTTCTTTTTTATTTATTTTATTTGTGTTTTACAACTCAATAATTTCCCATTAATTTTTCATTTATAACATAACAGGGCATATTCTGTTGCTTTTATTTTTCTTCATTCATTTTTTTTTTATATGTATACTATATATGGTGTGTATATTTTTAATGAATAGCAATAAAGTGAAAAAGAGGATTAAAGATTTTTATGTGCTTTCATGAAACATTTTCCTTTTGTTTACATTTGAATATGATAACAAAAATAATAAAATAAATAAATGATAATATCAAGTAGTAACATTTGATGAATAAAAATTATTTAATTTTTTTATTATATAGAAATTTAGAACGTGAAAATAAGACAAAAAATGATTCTATCATTTTTAATGTGATGAATCCATAAATCGTGATATGTTCATTTCCCTTATGTGAATTCATAACAGTTAGTTAAATGAATTGAATATAGATTGGATTAATTCCCTTAAGTAACATTTTAACAAAATTTAAAGAAGTAATAAAAAATTAGAAAAAAAAAAATTTTTTTTTTCAAAATCATGGCCATATGATGATGAGAATTGAGGAGGACATAACAAGCAAAAATGATGCAGAACGAAAAGAGAAGTAGTAGTCAAGGGTACGATCCATAGTGATATGATAGAAATTCTGAATTTTGAAACAGATATTTCGGCAAAGATGAGATCTAAAGGGTACAAATTTTAATTTGAGATTGGGATTCCCAAATATAACAGAAATAAGGCAAAAAATGTAAAGAAAACAGGAAGAGAGAGGAATCATGATCATTGATCATCTACAAAAATTCAGGACGTATCAAAAGTTGAATGAGGTACTAGGATAAGTTGACTTAGAGGTGCTGTACATTACGTCTGATTGACATGGAGAACACATTGCACCGTTTTAATCGCAAATAACACGATAATCGGTTTCTACTTAACATAGTCAACTTCTACTAACAAACGGTATAAATTTGTTTTAAAAGTTGATGCTCTAGGATTCAATTTTTGTGATTTGGCTGTAAAACTGTGATAGAGTTCCATAACAATTCCACATCAAAATTGTGAAAAATAAATACTGATGCATCTACCATAATTTCGTATAATGTGTAGCCTTCAGGCTCAGCATCACTATTTTAATAGAAATTTTAGCAGAATCAAAAAAAAAAAATATTTTTCTGTCAACATTGAAAACTGGAGGGAAACATACAAATGACTGTAAATGCTCGAAATTTTACATTACATGAAAGATCTTAAATCTATGATAAATGCAAATTTTTTCAAAATTATTTTAGACAATCTTAAATAGTTGAAATGTTTGTTTTCCTTCTAAACCGCTTTTTTTTTTTGGTATTTTATTTGTGTTAGCAATTCAAATTAACAAAATAGGAATAAATAAATGACAAAATATATTGTACACTTACCCGATCACATTTAATTATCCTATATTTGACCATCTTGTAATAAATTCTTTTTCTTAGTACTAAAATTTTCTTTTATTATTGTTTTTTTTAATTTGTTTTAATTATAACGAAGTTTTCAAAACTAATTACAACTTTTCAAAACTAATTAAACACGGAAACATTTGAAAAGAGGAAATGGACACAATATATGTATGTATAAGATGACACACAAGAATACGTAATTTTTTTTAAAAAATTTATTATTATAATTTCACTGGTATTAATTAGATGACAACGCACACACACACACAATCATAAATAAGTACCAGGCGTTATAATCCTTTTCTTGTTTTTGTTAATATGCACATATTTTTTTAGAAATTTTTTTTTATAAATTTATTTAAAAATTTCTTCAATTATTTTATATGATAATTTTTTTTTTTTTTTTTGATTAGCAATTAACATAATTAAATTTATAAAAATTTTTACTCATATCCAAAAACACAAAACTGTAAAACTTCAAAAACCACGAGAAAAAAAAATTTTTTTATGCTAAACACGACACGACAGACAAGCACAAACAAGTTCTCACGTATAAAATTCACCTAAGTAGCTAAATAAATGAAAATATAGAACAGAGCTATTTAATTTTATTGTTCACACATAAATTCAACTTATAATACTGAATTACTTGATTGTATCAATTTAAAATATTACTGACTGAATCAAATTGTAAACGTAAAAAAAAATATATGGTAGGTACGTAACGTATTCGTATACAAATGTTTTTGTACACCGATGCAAAAACAAAAATGATACGAATTTAACGAAAGACACAAAATGAAAAGCTCTTTTTCCTTTAAAAGAATACAAATTTTTTTTTTTTTTCAATTTTATTCCCATAGAAAAAGGACTTTTAAAAAGAGCTTAATGTGACTTATCACTGAACCATTTTTATATGATACTATAATATTAGAATATTACCTTAAATATTTCTTTAATAAAATATCCTGCCTGATAATCATGTGATTTACAATAGCTTTAATAAAGGATTTCATATGGAAAATCTTGAATTTCAAATATTTAAAATTATTAAAGTACAAGGAATACATGTACCTTATCAAATATACGTAATCAAACGCAATATAAGGGAACAATGGAAATATTTATAAAAAAAAATTTCCTATACGCAGAATTTTTACTATTTTTGTTTTTTTTTTTTTTTTACTTTTACTTTTTAAAGAATATTTTTGTTCATTTGATATAAATTATAAACACGTTTTACAAATATATTTCTTATCATTAAAAATGCACGCGTATTCAAAAAAGGAATAAAAAATTTGAAAAAAAAAAAAATAATAAAACTTTATATTTGAAAGTTTTACGTATACACCGTATACAAATTGCATACATGATTTTATACTCTGTTACATTGTATGTTACATTGATACACACACGAATATTTAAAAAGAGGATTTGTTGATTATTTTTACTTTTTTTTTCCTGACGTTATAACATGTCCTTATCCTATCATGTCTCACTCAAATTTTTACTGTCTATTTAATACACTCACGTTTTTAAATTTTGAATGATATTAAATAAAATCTTGATAACTTCCACAAAAACAAAAATAAATAAATAAATAAATAAATAAAACGAAAAATATAAAACGTAAAAAAATACATTAAAGAAGCTCCTGAAAAAAATACTTTCTTTTTCAGTTCATACAAGGTATATTCTGTAGTTCATTCAAGTGATTCTGTAATGATCTATATAATATGATTACCTGTTGTTTTCTTTTCATGAAATTATTTAAACGTCTTACGTAAATCACGTTTTAAGCTGTTTATTCTGAAAGTAGGACATGTCAAACATTTTCAAAATTAAATTTTTCACATAATTCACATTACAGATATGTATCCTTTGATATCCGAAAACAGCTTATTACCAAAAATCTAAAAACTGTGGATTTTAGAGAAAATCCTAAAAAATAACGGATTTTAAAGGAAAGTCCAAAAATTATGGATTTTAAAGAAAAGCCTAAAAATATGGATTTCAAAGACGATTAAAAGAGTTTGAATATAAAATTTTAAATGATTGATTTGCGACACTTTCAAAAATAAATTGGGGTATAGAGCAAAGTCTAATGGGTCTCATTTTAATTTATTGTAGTTTTATTTCTACATTATTAATACTTTTTTTTTTATTTTTTATTAAAAAATTAATTTTTCTTCAAATTCATTTAATTATGAAATTTATTTTAATATTTAGTTCATTCATATTGGATATAATTTTTACTTATTTGCAATATTTCAGACTACACATATGTTATGAAAAAAGAAAAAGAAAATAAATTTAAATCTACGAAAATTTGTAATTTTACAGCAAAATACCAAAACAAAATTCTTCATACAATTGAAATTTTTAATTTTTAGTACCTGCTGCATTTGTAGTACTAGAACCTGGAGCAATACATATTTCACTGGCATGATTTCCACTTTCTTTTGGAACATTCTAAAATTTTTAATTAAAAAAAAAAAAAAATGAAAAAGAGAAAAGTATCAAATAAAAATTACACAAAACAAACCTTAACATGTATATGAGTTCGAAGCATTGCAGCACGTAATATTAACATTCTCATACGACGTTGATATTCTTCACCAAGATTTGTTGCTTTCTCAAATGTTGAACTTCTTTGATCAGCATCTTTTGCATATAAAACTTTATTATGTGAATCGATACGTGCCTGTATTTGGCCATCTAATATTAATTGCATAACTTCATTTTCTAATGCCGATATACTACGATTAAATGCAATTGCCATTTTTTTCATGTCAGCTGATAAATATGGACTAAAATATTGTATTAATGCGCGATTACGTATTTTTGTATATAATATATTAACATGTTGTGCCAAATACATATCTAATAGTAAATTATCACGTATCTCATCTAAAAGTTTTAAACATGAATCATATCTTGATTCATAAAATTTAAAAATTATATCACGTAATTGTGGTTCTAATTCCAAAAATAATTTAAATGAACTACTTGATATTACATTCTTTTGTAATTCTTGTCGATCAAATGTTGCCAATGCACATAAACCACCATACATTGCAACATTACTAGCTGATATCATTTCTGGAAAATCACAATGATCAAAATTAGCAACAAGAAAATGCTTTGCTGCTGATTTATATCTTTTATTAACCAATTCAGCTAAACCAGCTGCACATTTTAAACGTGTTAATACTGCTTGATTAGCATCCTTACTATGACCTTCAACAAAATCAGATGTACTTTCAGCTTTTGAAACATAACTTAATACATGTGACCAATTTTGTAAATAAATTGATACTTTGATAACATTTAAACACATGTTAACACAATGTTTACCACTGGTACAATAATCTCGTGCTCTTGAATAACATTTTAATGCATTTGTTAAATCTCCACAATTTAAATAATGATCACCTAAATCATCATGGCCACGTCGTATACTTTCTTTAATTGAATTCGATTTATAATTTTTTAAATCGCTATCTAATTTTTCCAATTTAAGTGCAGCCTTTTTACTTTTCGTTTCAACCCAAACAGCATCAAATGTTGGCATATCCTGTGGTGTAGATTGTGCAGCAACATCTGGTAATTGTGCTCCAGCAATTGCATCTGCTAATTTCTTATGTAATATCTGATATAAATTCACATTATATGTTGTTGTTACATAATTAATGGCCATTTTTAATGCTTCAAGACGATAACTTGGACATACAACTGAAATAAACATAAGTCGATGTAATTTTGCAAGACCAGTATATGAATTGGCATAGGATTCAAGATCTAATGTTGGATTCTCAACAATGATATCATTCTCTTCATTATTTTCATTGTCTTCTACTTGAATATCAACTTGCATTGGTTCAGTTGCATTCTAAATATTACACGTAAAAGAAACATTTTTTTCATTAAAATTACTTAAATATATCAAAAGGAAAAAACTTACTTGTAAAAATGGTGGAAGAGGCATTATAGGCATTTTTAATTACAAATATAACTTTACAAAAATTACTAAATACCAATATTTCACAAATGAGAAATTGATTATTGAGTAATAAATTAATTATTCGGTAAAAACAGAAAATAATTTAATTTCCGTACTAGGGAATTGATTGAAATTTGAGTCTTGAGATCTTGAATTTAATGAAGAAATTGACAACATGACAGCTGTCAGTAGTTTGTGAAAAAAAAAATGTCAGCGTTAGTGGATGGAGAGTGGAGAATGGAGACTTGAATTTTCAGAAAATATAATCATCTGTTGTTGTAATTTTCATTTCCAAAAAAATGAACTGCAAGACCGACCAATATTTTCTTTTTAAATAATTTTACAAATAGCCAAAAATTTTTCTTAACATGACATTACTAATAACCCGATTTTCTTGCATTTTACGAGTACACAACCATTCACATCCAATAGATGTGCATAATTTAAATTTTAAATTAATTGCGTTTATTCGAAACTCATTAAGCATTGATAATTTCCGAAATTTTTATCAGAATAAAAAGTGCATGAATACAGTTAATTGCTCATTGCTGTCAAACAGAAAGAAAATACAAAGGAAAACTTTTTGTAGTTTTATTTTCTTATTTGTTTATGTGATTTCCAATATTCCAGTTAGAAAGAAAAATTGTAAATAAACAAAACGAACTGTCAAATTGTAAATAAAATAAACAAACGAATGCACAACACAATATAATATACACACCTTATACGAAATACTTTTACGTGTGTGTATCAGATTGTGCTTTTGTTTTGGATGCAAATAACCCATGGAAATCTATCAATCTACGTACATACTGTACACATGAGTAATAAATTGATATGGTATTTTCTGGAGGATGCGCACAATTAGGATTCCAATTAAAATGGTAATAATATGGTGATAAGAAATTTTTGGAATATTTTTAAATATACATGTGTATCTGGGCATGCTTTAAATTTTTTACTTTTCGAAAACAAGAATGTTCCATCATCAAAAATTATAGGCGTGTATGTTTGCATTTTGAAGTTCTTAAAAATCTCGAAATAAGGAAAAAAAATATTAAATTTTTTACTCGAATCTTGTAAAATTTTCTTTATAGTAAAATTAGAAATCGAATTACTAAATAAAAATCAAATCGAAATTAAAACAAACGTTTTTTTTTTTTGTAAACTTAGAAAAGAGAATTTTTATTCAAAAAAAATTTTTGTATAATGTTCAAATGTTAAGTTTTGTGATTATCAGAAAAATAAGAAAAAGTTTTGTGTACTTTTACTTTATTTTTATTTCTTTTGAATTAAAAACAAAATAAAAACGGAAAACGGAATTAGTAAAAATCTTTTAAAACTGGCACCCGTTTTACCAACAACAACAGTATCTGGTTCTGAAATAAATTCAGGACCAACAAAAATTAATTCTGGTTTATTTATATATCATTCAACAAATCAAAATTCAACAAATAAAACAAAATTAGATTTTACAAAACCGATATCATTGTATACCAAAGTGGGAAATCAAATTGATGAGCAACAGCATTCAACAACAAATTGTTTTCATGAGCCATCATTATTATCATCATTTGATATAAAACAAAAACAACAGCAACAACATATCTATACAACTAAAAATGCAACACAAACAGCAGCAGCAGCAGCGGCAGCGGCAGCATCCAGTAGTGTATCATCATTATCAAAATCATATGGAAATTTTATTAAAAATGATATTCATGTTACCGCTGCCATTCCCACCAATACCATTACAACCAGTACTACTACTATTAAAGATATATATTCAAATTTGGCAACTGGAATTGCAAAAACATATGAGCCATTATCAGAGATTGAATCAAAATGTATTACTGCCACAACAACAATGGCAACAACCAGTTTACCATTGAATTACCATCAACATCATCATCATCATCATCATCATTATGATAACGATAATGACGATGATGATCATCATCATAACAATGATACATTACAATATTTATCAACACGATATTTGGATCAACCAATTGAAGAGACAAATCAACAAGAATTTCTATCATTATCATTATCACCGCCACTTAATCGACGTGGTATGCTTGCATTAAGAGGACCATATGTAAGCCTGTAAGTATATCCAATAATTCACTCTTACATATATATACCATCAAATTAAAATTTCTTAATCTTTTGTAGTTAATGAACGATACACTACTATTTATTCTGTTTTTCTGTTTTGAATTTCTTTACTTAAATTTCAATTAAAATACAACTAAACATACAAAATACATGAAAGTACGTAGCACCCATAATATAGCACTTTGGCGTCACACAAATCGTACACCAAATGATCGTTCATATACCATTTCTTATAATGTTTATCGAAATTTATATAACATTTCAGTCACAAGATTTTTTTTCTTTTTGTTTTTTATTTTTGTTGCATATCTCTACATACAATATTATTTTTAATTTAATTTATATAAATGAGAATATGATGAGAATATATATACGTACACATATAAAATTTGTACGTAATCTACCATACGTAAATAATTACTAAAAATAAATTTTAAAAAAGAAGCAAAAAAAAAATTTAAATATATACATATATATTTTTTTTATTTTTGTTTTTAGTAATAATTTGCTTATCATCATCATTTTAAAAAGTCTGGGAAAAAATTATTTGTTCGTTTTTATTAAAAGTTTCAAAGTGAAGCGCATCTATTTTTATATTTAAAAAGAAAAATATAGATATATACAAAAAAATTAATTTTATTTATTTTTAATTTGATTTTTCTAAAATTACTTTATTGAATATAATCATTGAATATTTTTGCTTATTTAAATGTGATTAAAACGAAGAGAAGTTTTTATTTATTTATTTTTTTTTGGTATTTATTTTTTGATAAGCAAAGTAAATAAATAAAAAGGAAATTTTATTTGTATTCTGTTTTTGCTATTCGAATTTTGGACACATACATTCTGTGATGAGATAAATATAAATACGATAAAAAAGATGTCCAGTGATTTAAATTGTTTTCAATTTAATTATAAACATTTATTACAATCATTTATTAAAGATCAATGTTTTATTTATAATACAAATGATAAATGCTTTCAAATTGATAATGATAATTATTTAAATAATTATAATTTCATAATTTTATCTCAATATTTAATTAGTATATTTAAAGTATATGAAAATTTTTATAAAATATTTTTAAATTATTATATAAAAATTAAAGAAAAAAATTTATTAGTATTAGATAATCAATTAATATCAAATACTATACGTTTATTTCAATATGAAATTATTATAAAATTTTTATATGATTATTTAGATCATATAATTGGTATTTTTATTTTCATTTTATTAATTAAATGGATTTTAAATATTAAACCAATAATAAATGATAAAAATTTAAATAAAATTAATTGTGAATTAATAGAAGAATATAATTATCGTGAAGGCTTAAAAAATAATAATTCAGAAATAATTAATTCTAATAATAATACTGAACAGAAAAAATCAAAATATGATACAAAAATTAATAGCTTAAAAAAACGAAAATCAAAATCGACTGGTTCTATTTTAAGTATACCATCATCATTTATTGATGATCATGAAAAATACTCTTATAAAATTATAAAATCAAAAAACATTTTAAATGAAACAAATGAAAAGTTCGTTAACATTTTTTTTTTTTAAATTTTGAAATATTTTTAATTTATATCTTTAATAATAATTTGCCCCAATGTTTTATTTCTTTTTATTTTATAGATCAGAACCAAGATCTACATTAAATTCTGCACCAAAAATTTATCCTTTATCACCAGATAGTAGCTTATATAGTTCTGATGAGGAACAAGAGGATATATCACAATACTGTAGGGGTGGATATCATCCAGTCATTATTGGTGATGTATTCGATGATCGTTATAGGGTAATACGAAAATTAGGATGGGGACATTTTTCCACAGTATGGTTATGTCGTGACATTAGGTAAATATATTTCAAATTTTTTAAACTAAATAAATTTTTATAATTTTTTAATTTTTCTGTTTTTTTTTTCTTCTAGAGAAGAAAAATATGTAGCATTAAAAGTAGTTAAAAGTGCATTACATTATACAGAAACGGCAGCTGATGAAATACGTTTATTAGAAACAATACGTAATGCTGATCCAAATGATCCAAAACGTGATCGTATTGTTTGTTTATTAAATCATTTTACAATACGTGGTGTTAATGGTGTACATACATGTTTAGTATTTGAGGCACTCGGTTGTAGTTTATATTCATTAATTGTGAAAAGTAGTTATGAAGGTTTATTAATTGATCAAGTAAAAAGTATAATTAAACAAGTATTAGATGGTTTAGATTATTTACATACAAAATGTAGTATTATACATACAGATATTAAACCAGAAAATATATTATTAGTTATTGATGATGCTGCTAATGTTAATCAACAAATTGATGATGAAATAAATACATTACGTGCACAAGGATTAAATTTTCCAGATTCATATAGTAAATTTATTTTAATATTTAAAAGTATTGAAAATTTTCTCTATTGAAAATTTAATGCGTTTTCTCTTTTTTTTTTTTGTAGTAACGTCTATTGAAAAACAATCAAAATTATCATCAATGAATACGATCATTAATGATACTTCTACAGAACTGCCACATTTATCAAAAGTCTATGATTATCATGAATTTGACGATAAAGCATCTGCTACAGTTGGTTTATCTGGATCTTCATCAACAAAAATGAATTATTATCATAAGGTAAAAACAAAAATATGTCTGTTCTATTTTACACTGAATTTTTTTAAATTTTAGCAATCCGATATTAAGAACCAAATGAAATCAACATCACAAGCTCGTTCATATTTAAGTGTGATTAATAGCAGTAATATTCGTGTTAAAATAGCTGATTTGGGAAATGCCTGTTATGATGTAAGATTAAATAATATCGTATTTCCTTTATTTCTTTTAATCATTGTTCATTTTATTTTTATTTTTTATCGTTATTTTACTTTTATTTTTATTTATTTATTTATTTTTTTTTTTCGTTCTATCAGTATCATCATTTTACAGAAGACATACAAACCCGACAATATCGATCATTAGAAGTAATATTAGGTGCTCCATACAGTTTTAGTGCTGATATTTGGAGTACAGCTTGTCTTGCATTTGAGTTAGCTACTGGAGATTATTTATTTGATCCACATGCTGGTACAAATTATTCACGTGATGAAGATCATTTAGCTCATATCATTGAATTACTTGGTCCCATTCCACCATCAATTATATTTAAAGGAAAACATGGATTAAAATATTTTACTAGTTATGGTTAGTTTTCTTTTTGAATAAACATCAACAACAAAAAACAAATAAAATAAAAATCGTTTTAAATTTTGTAAACATTTTTTCATATAAAAATTCTAATTTAATTTAATTTAAAAATTTAAAGCAAAATGATTGAATTCAAAATAATTAATTTTATTTTTGATTTTTTCAACAGGTTCATTAAGGAATATAATTAAATTAAAACCATGGAGATTAGTTAATGTATTAATTGAAAAATATAATTGGGATCCAGGTGATGCTGAAAATTTTACTGATTTTTTATTACCAATGTTAAATTATAATTCAGTATTAAGATCATCAGCATCTGAATGTCTTAATCATGAATGGTTAAAAAATGTTGACTGAATTTAAAAAATTTAAAATTTACATACACATATATATAAAAGAAAAACACGTACACACTGTATACACACACAAAATATGAAAATTTTAAAACATATTTAATAAATTCGACTGATATGAATAAATAATATACAATTATATAGAATTGCTAGTTAAATTTTTTTTTTTTTAAATTTGTTTTTGTTCTGTTTTTTTTTTTTCGTCTTTTTTAAACACACACATTCAAAAAAAATTTAATACTGTAGCTTAATTTATTATTTAAAAAATTAAAAAAAATAAATAAATATAATATTTATCTCTAGAATTAATTTAAAACGATTTAAATTGTAAGCATTTTAATTACAAAATAAAACAGGACAAAACGATTTAAATATAAAAATAAAATTTGGTATTTTAATTTTTTTATAAATTCTAGACTGGATTTTATCAGTAATTTTTTTGGTATTTTTTTAATGGCTCTTATAGCTCATGGAACATTATGCTCTATGTGGAACTTGGGTCAATTGTTTCTGATTAAGTTTCATAATTCCAAAGGAAATTGGTTAACTAGCCCACTATCCCTAAAATTCAGTGGTAGGTTAATTTTTTTATAGCTTCTGAAGTTGCATGTGTGAAAATGTGGCTTATTTACAGCGTTGTTTTTTTTGTTTTTGACACTGATCTAATTCCTGTTTATTGTTTGAGACCAATTTATAAAAGACAATATGATATCCTCACTGTCGCACGTTGGCCTAGGACTATTTATTGTTTATGTTTCAGTCATAGCCAATCCTCTACATTTGAAAAATATTCCCTTACTTTAAATCCAGCCTTAAATTATCATATTACCATAAATTTAATGAATTTTATTTAATACAAAACACCCTGTACAAATATGTGTACATTAATCCATTTAATTTGTTTAAATGTTGATTTTTCAAGTTAATCAAGTTTTTACCTTTAAAAAAAAAAAATATTAAAAATACTTTTAACCTTTTTGATGTCAAAAGTACAACAGAACAGAGTGTTGTAATATAAAAAAAAAATATATTCGCATAAAATTATTCTATGTACATAATGTATGCCTTTCATATGTAAATAGCATGTAATCTACACCGGATATGAAACATACATATTTATGTGCATAAATAATTAAACAAATAAACACTTTAAATTAATCAATGAAATCAATCATTTTTTTCTCGAATTATAACAAAAATATAATCATGAAATTGTTTACTATATGTATATAATATGATCACTGTATGATCAATTAGAAAGTTTCAAGTTTCATATTTTATCATTGCATAAACAATCACTCCCATTTAATTTTTCATTCTGTTTGATTTTATTTTTATATTTTTCGTAAAAATATATAGATTATTGCATAATTTCTGAAATTTTATTTTATTTTATTTAATTATTGTTTTTCCTTCAAATTCATATCTGCTCAATTTAGTCATCCGCCAAATTGAACGTTAAACGTTTAACAATTATTTTATCTGTTGAAAATATTTAAATGATCATTCATCTATTCACATTTTGTATAACATAGTATATCTAATTAACTATTCAACAGGTTATTCAACGGCATAGTAACCTTAATCTAGTTTATAAAAAAAAAAAAAAAATTTGCAATTTAATGTGTGCACATTATTTTTCAAATATGATTATCATTTATTATTTTATTAGCTCCATATACATAATATCTCATCATAATGGAACATGTATCTGACAAAAATATTGGAAATATTTTATATTTTATGTTTTTTATAATGTGCACTTGAATTATTAATTAATTTAATAAATTCTTGATTTTATTTAATATTTTTTGCACATTTTTTTTTTTTTTTTTTTTTTTTTTTACCCTTTTAGAAAACACACAAACTTGAGAATTTATTCAAGAAACATGATCGCCTTTAACTTTGACTGTATACCATAATCCATACAGTATAATTTGTAACGATCACATTTATATAAAACTCTGTATGTGGGAATTCTGTTCATTTTTATGTCCAATTTATTAGAAATTCGATATGAAAATTAACAATTTATTCACATTTTATGATTTAAGGAAATTATAAATTTTTCATCAGTCGTTATTGATGTATATAAAGAATGTATATGTATATTCTGTTTTTTAAATACTAAGATTCTAGTATGAGAACACTGAATTTTTCAAAAGATCACTTTAGACGAAATGCATATACGTATATACATAATAAAAAAGTTGCGTTAAAGGATTTCAAAATGATTAACAAAATAAAGCAGTATGAAAGTATCTATACTCGAATGGATCAATCAATTTCTACACCATACGATTTTTATCTCATTTTATAGATGAGAAGGCTAAAACATCGAATTGAATTGTGTCACATGAAAATCGTGTAGTGAGAAAGTTGGATATACGATAAGATTCATTTTTGATCAAGAACTTAAAGGAAAATGAACCATATTGGATCATCTAAAAAAATTAATCAAATCTGAAGGGGATTACAAAAAAAAAACAGAGGAAAACTGAGCACGGGTGCAGGTAACTCCTATTTGTTCAATCAATCAATTTCACATTATAATCAATTGTCCCATTCATTTCTATTACTCAAAAACAGAAATTTAAATAATTTTTGATTGCATAACGTAAAGTGCGAATAATCGTTTTTTTTTGTTTACCTAAGTATTCAATTCAGAATTTTTTTTTTGTTTGAAATTTTTATCATTATATTTCAATCAATTTTATACCAGAAAATAAAAAGAAGTCTTTCAATTCAATTATTAAGAAATGTTCATTTTACATCTTTATTTTATGTTATATTTTGTATCAACAATACAATAAATATAAAATGCTAAAAATACAACTAATAATAAATTGGATAGTCATTTAAAATCAATAAAATAAAAATTGAAAAATTAAATTGAGAAAATAAATTAATTTCAATTTAACAAAGAAAATGAGAATAAAACAAGAAGATATAAAAAAAAACAAAAACACAACAAAAAAAAATATGAATTTGAAAAATATGTGAGTTATTGTTGTGTTTTTGTTTGCTAAAGAAAATAATGTGTAATATCATATGTGATTTTTATTTTATCAATTTTCTAATTTAAATTCTAACTACGTACAATTTATTATTTAAATTCTAAAGTCGATTTTGACTATGTACATATTTTATTAGAAAGGCAAAAACAAATGGTTTGTATGTTTAGAATTAACTCATCTGATACAGTGATACTATATATAGTTAGCAGAGCCGGCACCTCTAGTAAGACATTGGTTTAGTTCAATGGGGATGACTTCTTAATTCTTAAAGAGCATCTCGATTAGCAATAATATTTATTTGACAGTGTACATATTGCCTATTGCAATATTTCGAGAATCAATATTGCTCCTCAAGGGAATGACAATATTGCCGATCATAAAATATTGTCAGTAATATAGAGTCTATATAACAGTAATATTTCGATGGACGAAAATGGCAATATTGCTAAAGGAGACGTTCTGTCAGACTTAATAATACTCTGAGTAAGAAACTTGTGATGAATGTTTTGTCATAAAATACCGAAAATCTTGACAAAATACGAATTAGTTGGCTAGAAAAGATATCATCAGACAAAGGGACAAAAATATCAACGACGTCATCTTTCGCTCATGATATAAATCTAGCTTTCCAAGTTATAGAAAATCTTGCTCAAGAATGACTGAGTGTTCAGTGCAAAATTTTGAGAAAATTACTTAGAATTCTTCTTCGCTGAACTTAAATATACATTTTATATCCAATGTTTCTCTTAAATAAAATGAAAATTTTAAAAAATTTATGTCTGAACGCCTTTTGCAAATTTCGTCCTTGTTATGATCTGTTGCTTAAATACAACAAAAATAATAATTAAAAATACACTTGAAAATTTGTGTTAATTCCAAAATTTTTCACTTCTACTTGCTATCCTGGACAAATGCCCAATTTACCCATACAGCAGTTTCGGTCCTAAACATCGTTTCGTACATACACATGCACAAAAACCATACAATATATTTAAAATTAAAATTATTATGACACAAACACGTACTATTTGTGAATTTAATTTTTTGTTTTTTTTCATTATTCATTTTTCAATGATCATCATTATTAGAATTTTATTAAAAAGATGAAAAAAAAAAGAAAAAATTGAATAAAAAATATAAAATGAAATAAAAACCACTTAAAACTTCATCAAAATATGAAAATTGTCTCTATTATGTACAGAATTCTTGAAATATTCATCCACTTGAGAGCAATTTGTAAAACAAAAAAAACTGTTGCTAAATAAACTAAAAGAAAAGAAAAAATGATCGATAAATTGGAAATTCTTTATTTTAAAATGTAAGTATGCAATTCTGACACACATACACACAAAAAAAGAAAATACGAAAAATTTTCATTTGGAAAATTGCATTGTACATATAATTTGTGTGGTTGTATGTACCGTGTACTTAAATCAAACCATAACAGTACACAGCAATATATGGATAGAAGGGTGGTCGGGTAGTACAGTACAGTACATAAAGTATGTATGATATTTTATATCCCCTCAAACTATAATAATAATTTTCTGAATGTTTGCCATATTTTTATTTGGCCTTGACATTGATATGTTGGGGTGTGTGTGTTTTTCATAAAAATCTATGTAAAACAAAACGAATGATATAACACAGGGATATGACAGATATGTACATACATAGAATACATACGCAATTATAAGTACGTACGTATTCACATTGTTGAACTTTTGTTAACTAGAAAAAATGTTACATTCTTTGTTTTTCTCCTTTTAATGATTTTAAGAGAATTTTTTTTTATTATTAATCTTTAGAAAAATTAAAAAAAAAAAATTTTTTTATATAGACAATAACGAGCGATTTTCTTATTTTCAATTAAAAATAAAAATTATTTCATTATAAGAGAAAAAAAGTAATGAAAATAAAAATGAAGAAAATTACGTTACATTCACATTAACTGGATAGTCCAGAAGATAAACGGTTGCACCCACACCCTATATATTACCAGTATCAAAGCAAAGAAATTGGCAATGACCTTGAAAAATGAGATAACATTTTTGAGATAAAAAATAATTCTACAAAAATATCCTCTCTGTAATCAGTTAAGATTCATTCTAATGCGCTTTAAATGATATTCTATTTTACTTTATATTGCTGTCATTAAACAAAATTTTCAATGTATGAATTTTTGAATTACCCTATTTAAATAATCAGTGCGATATCCGTGCAAGTTATTGATATTCATGTACATCTATTATGAAACAATGTCCATTATTTGTATGTACACAAACGTGAATGTCGTTGTAATGTGCATAACGTATCTAATTTGTATTTAAAATTGATTGTGCAATTTACTATTTATTATGTCAACTGATATCTCATGTATGTACATATGTATGTACGTATACACATGTAATATTTGCAATTCAAATGAAATTTAAAACTATTGGAAAACCAATCTAATATGACGAACATTATAGGGTTTTAATAAAAACAAAAAAAGGGTTCACATGTCCTTGGATTGTTAACTACATATGTATACAATGTTATAAGTGGATTCATTTATTTCCAGAAACCAAATATTTTCACGAAAATGTCTAAAAAGAATTTTAATCTTTCAAAACCATAAAATATACATTATATGTGCCTAGATAAATACATTCTCTAAAATTTTTGTAACATTTTTGATGAAAAATAGCTTTAATGGTCAGTGTCCGCTCAACTATTCAAGGTCATAAACAAAACAAAAAGGATATAAAGTGAATATGTACTACAATAACAACAAAAATATAGGAAAAAAAATTTCAAAAGTATATTTTTATTCTCAAATTACACATACTTACATACATACATACACAAATACTTGTAAATGTATCTATTGGACTTTTTGAATAATTGTATGTACAATGAATTGGCCATTATATGATGATGATTATGAACATTAAAACGAATAAATATAACAAAATGAAAATAAAACATTTTCTAACATATGTACGACAAACGTATTTGCCCCACATATTTTTTTATCTTTTTTTTTTCCTTTTTTTTGTTTTTTTACTTCCCCTTTTTGTACAACTGACGACATGACATTCCTCTATCATTTCATGTATTTTTAGTTAAAATATTATGAAATGTTTACAATAACAACATTTTAAGTAAACTTTATAGAATACAAAAACAAAAACAAAAAAAAAATAATTTCACATTTTAAACGGACATGTATTTGGTACACAAGTACTAATCATATACAGGATGTCTAAAAATAAATACCACCAAATGCATTCTAAAATTTCTAGCAAGAAATTTATCCTATATATCTTTTTTCCTGAATCACTTCGTAGACATCGATTTGAAATTTTCAGACATCAAATTGAATCTCACCATGAAGACCTTGTCTTTGTAGCAAGATACAATTGACGACAATAAATACCAGCTCAAATTGTTAAAAAAAATGCGTACCATCTACGATAAACGTTTCCTGATGAACATTTTGTCTTCAAGATTATAAGATTCAAATCATTTGCACATGAGTCAATTAAGATTTTTATTTAATTTTGTATTTGTTTAATCATCAAGATCAGGAATCAGGATTTATATGTAACATAGTATCTTCAATAATAGAAACCTAAGCTAAAACGTTTATCATAAATGGTATAAGCTCTAAATTTCAATTTATGTAGTTTTCAATTTCTGCGTCAAAAGAGATACACTTTTGTTTTTTTGCTAAAAAGATTTCAAATTTTAGGAAAAACGAATCTAATGATTTTCATTCTGAGACATCCTGTATATGTGAGAACATATATACATAAAATAATTCAATAAAGCTATGACTATTTTTGTTGTTTACACTATTTGTTAGTTTGATTGTTTTTCATGTAAAAAAAAAAAAAAAAAAAAAAATCAAAAAAAAAAAAGAATAGGAAAAATTCTTTATTTTATTATGTATGTATATGTATATTTTTAAATAAATAGAATACATACAAATATAAAAGGGAAACTCCCTGTAAATATCGGTTTAACGCAATTTGTGTCTTCTTTTATTTATTTATTTACTTGTTTTTTGTGTGTTCTCAATTATATCGATCATAACAAAACATCTAAATTTTGCCTATCCATACATCTAATGTATAAATGCGTACACTTAAATACGTTTATTATATATATTCGAAAAATAATTTTACTAAATAAATTTTCATTTTTACATTTTTACTTTGATAACGATGCGCGCATGTCATATTATTTTATATAGTTATATATACATATGTATGTATATTTAAAACGAATATGTACTTTTATTGTATTTTATGTCATAGTATTTCCTTTTATTATGCAACACATTGACAAATATGCACATGTGTACATATAGTAAAAATGAATAGTAACATGTGTAACAGAAAAGCTGCAGTTTTTTTATTTTATTTTAATTGAATACGTACCATTTGCAGGGTATTTCTGAACTGAATATAGTATGCAAATTTTATGCCTGCTATAGTCAAGAAATTTTCTGAAAATTCAACCCATCAAGTGAAAATGGGAGGAAAATATCATTTACGAGATGCCCTCCTGAACGATTGCTCAAATTGATGATATTGATTAAACGTTAAAAACGAAATCGAGATTGGACTTTCCATAGAGATCCTCTGCCAATGTAAAAATACATAAAAGTAGAAGTAGCAGGAAATAGAAAACAATTTCCATCCATATTCAATGGTCAGGTCCATTCACATTCGGTTATACTTAACGTGTGATGAAGACGAAACAGAGATGCCCAAAAACTTGGAGGGGGCTAAACTAAAAATCACTCGCTTATTGAAGTTATGATCCAAAAAATAGTCAGATCCTTGCACAAACGAAGCAAGTAAACAGGATATCTTAAGATATCCAAAAAGGATAGCATTGGATGGAAGGGTGAAGATTTCCCTTTTATGTCTATTGTTGCAGAATTACCCTACATTATTTTAAAAAAATTGTGAAATACATACAGACTTGCGTCAAATATATGTATATATTTCGAAATATACAAATCTATGAATTTTCGATACATATTTTCGTAAAAGTCCTTTACACGTATGTATATGTTAAATATATTTTTATATACTAAATAAAAAGCTCACTATATACAGACTTTTCTTATAATAGAACTTTTTATTCATACACAATATACGTGCTACGTATACAATCTGTGTGTACACAACACACAGAAGTTGACGACACTTGGTTTGATATTTAAAAAAAACACACAAAAAAAAAAAAAAAAATATTACAACATACAACAGTTTTATTGAAAATCTAAATGCTGTGTATTAGAATATTAATAATAATATAATTACTATTAAATTTCATGAGTATTATTAATATTAAAATTAATAATAGGACAAATTAAAAAAAAAAAAAAAAATTGTATTAATAATTATAATATATATGTACATATAAAAAAAGAAAAAAAAAAAATTTGTTACTTAATAACCTACCTCAAATAATAAAAAAAAAAAAAATAAAATAAATAAAAATATAAAAAAAAAAATTCTAGTAAATAAAATTAAAGTAAAAAAATAAAATACGCATGTAAAAAAAAAAATAAATAAATAAATTTAATTTACATGTTATATTTTTGTTGCTGTTAAATAGAATAATAAAAAATTTTTTATTTTGTTTTTGTAGTAGAAAAAAGAGTTCCAAAAATATTTAGAAAAAAAAAAAAAATTATTACTTAATACCTAATTACAATTACAACAACAATAAAAAAAAAATGTAAAAATAAAAATTGAAAAAAACAAAACATACAAGTGTTACAACAAAAAGACAACACAATAAAAAATAAACGACGAAAAAAAAATTTATTTTGATTTTTTTCCTTTGCTTCACAAAAAACAAAAAAAAGGTTAAAAAAATTTTTCATTGTACGCATGTGAAAAACAAAAAAAAAAAAAAAATAATAATAATAAAACAAAATAAAAACAGGAAAAAAATAATATATAAACCAAAAAACGAACATTGTCAATTTGAATCAATCGTGATAAATAATTTTCGATCTTTGATTTTTTATTTTTCCCCATTTTTAATATATATATCTGTATTGTTATACATAAAATACAAATTAAAAAATCTAAAACAAATACAAATACAAAAAAGAAATTTTCTAAAAAAAAAAAAAACAAGTTATAAATTATAAAAATAATTAATTAAAAGAATTTAAAAAATAATAATACTGGTAATATATCCTATATTAAACACTGTTAAAATATAACGACCATTTAAGTAAAAAAAAAAAAAAAATATTTATTTAAATAATATAAATAGAACAAATTAATAAAAACAATATAATAAAAAAAAAAACAGTAATTTTATATTACGCGTGTATCATTCATATACACATAGTATGTAAAACATATGTGTGCAGAACCAAAAAACCATCAGATACATCAGATATAACAATAATTCAAATTTGTAACGAATAAAAAAAAAAAAAATTCAAATTTTTAAATTCTAACTAAAAACAATTATTACACTATAATAAATAATAAAAACCAAAAGAAAAAAAAAAAAAGATTCGAAATAATAAATCGATCATCATTTTATCGCAATCATCATGTGGTCAACAATTATGTTTCTTAATTCCTCTTCAATTTTATTAAATTGAGAATAAAAAAAAAAAAAATTTTTTTTTTTTGAAAAACAAAAAAGAAACGTTGACACATGAAAAACAGATGATATTATTATAAGGAAATATAAAATAAAACTTAATCAAAAAATAAAAAAAAAACATTTAAAAATAAAACGAATATTCTGGTATACTACAAACTATCATTGATTTTAATGGGATAAATTTAAATTTCGTTTTTATTTTATTTATTTATTTATTTTTTTTTTTTGGTATTTATGTTTGTATATACATACATACAAGTATATTGATGCATTACACAGTGTAAAGTGTATCAAAATAATAAGTACATATGTTACAAATCATGTGCGTGTATTTTTAAAAAAAAATATGAATGTGTGAAGTAATCTATATTAATGTGTAAATTGATACGTTTTTGAAAATTTTTATGTGCAAAAAAAAAAAAAAATAATAATAATAATTAAATAAAGTCACAAACAAAATAAAAAATTTGAATAGAAATTAATAAAATAAGAATAAAAAATACATATCTAAATTTAATAAAATAAATTTAAAAAAAAAAAATTATAAATTAATAAAAGAATAACCAAAAATCCATCGAGCTATCTATATCTAGCAGCACCCAGTATAGTTGTAATCATCAAGTGTATGTGCTGTGTAGTATTTTGTATACACATTATATTTGCTTATATATACACAAAAAGGAAAATATTTGCATACATATATGTACAGAATAATGTGTGCTGCTGTTATTCGATTTTATTATTACGTCAAAAGTGAAGTATATTTTTTATGCCCTGCCTAAAAAAAACAAAAAATAAGAACAATATAAATACAACAAAAAAAAATTAAATAAATAAATTAATTTAAAAAAAAAAAAAAAAAAAAACGAAAAACGAGGAACAAGGAACAAGAGATTTTTTCATTATAACGAACAAAACATCAACTGAAAATGTATGTATTCACAATATATTATTAAAATGTATTTAATTGTTTTTTTTTTCAGGACTTTTAATTAAATAATTTTTATTGTATGAGAAATTTTCTTGTTTTTCCCCATTTTTTGAATTTTCTTTCAATTTTTTTTTTAAATTTTATCGTACGATTTTCCATCATACGATTTCCATTCGACATGATTTAATAAAAATTCTTGAGAGATTTTCCATATACACTACCCCTCTCATCAATGTACAAAGTTATGTGTGAAAATCGTGTGATCTAGAAATTGGGTTTGGTTTAACAACTTTGTGATCCAACAAAATGTATGATCATCATATTTCTGATTTATTTCAATTTCCTCGGTATCATGAAAAATAAAGTAAAAAAAAAAATTCTGAATTTCCAAGGATAATTTTGGAATTTTAACGTAAAAAAAAAAAAAATAGAAGGAAAAAAACAAATGAGGAAAATATTTTTGCTATTTTTTTTTTTTTCTATTAAAACTGAGTTATTGGTCTTCTTGTAAACTCATTCGTTGTTGGGTTAAACCCAACTCACGATTATATTATTACGACATTTTCATTTTGACAAACATCAACCTTACATTCTGAAAAAGTCTTGTTAAAACAAAAAAACAAAAGAAAATTCAAATGGAAAAATTTCTTTTTTCTTTTATCAATTTGTTTTTGTTTTGTCCTTTCTTACTGAATTCTTTTTCTTTGTTTATTTGTTTACTTGACATTTATTTTGAAAATTTCACATATGCATGTATACAAAAAATACGGAAGTAATAAAATCGATAATGTTATTAACAAAATAAAATAAAAGAAATTTTTTTTTTTCATCTGCTTACTGTGCTGGTAGCAGATGATCCAACATATATATACGACGACAAATACATAGATACATATAATATTGTGCTTTACTTTGAAACTTTTATATAGTGGTTTCTTCGTCGTCATTTCGGTTTCCTTTAAAAAGAAAACGAATTTTCATCCGGCTAAATGTAAGTACGAAATTTAACAAAAAAAAAAAAAAAAAATATTTGTGTTGTTTCTTGTATGGTAATGAAAATTGTAGATGCATAGATTTGTTTTTCTAATCATGTTTTTTTTTTTCTTTTTTTTTTTGTTTGCTTTTCGTGTGTAGTGCATTAGACATGTAAATTCATTTATTATTCAGTAAATATTAAGCGTGTAAATGTAGATTTTAACCTTTTTCTATAAATAATAATAAAATTAATGCCTAGTACAGACGATTCAACATATTCTACTATCTTAATAATTATCAACAAAAACATGTTCAATTGTGTAATCGAAAATTATAACTCCTGATAGCGTAAACAAAAATATTGATGATACACTGTTGATATTTTTAAATCAATGCTCGGATATCATTACATGATATTACTCTAAATCTCAAGGATAATAGTAAACATTTGAATAACAGACTGATAACTTGAACAAAATAAAAATTTATTCAAATTCTTTCATTGGATAGTCTTTTATCTATCCAAATAAACAATAAATTTTTAATTGTTGTTTTCTTTTCTGAGAAAGTTTTTAAATTACCTGCCAAATATCCTGATAGTGACACAATTTCGTATCTAATTTGACCATGTTATTACAACATGTTTAAATGTGTGTATGTGACGCAGGATAATAATAAAAATAATTTTCTTAAATTTCTGTGTATACATATGTATGTATGTATGTATGGACATATGCATACATGTGTGTATGTAAGAGATACATATGTACATAAATTTGAGAAAAAATAAATAAAATGAAAAAATTACATCAAATGACAGAAGAAATTTCAAGGTACCCTTTTCTTTCAACATGCCATTACAATATATCCTTTTTTCGCAATACATATAATTAATTACGAATATAACAAAATTTTCCAATACGGTATGTGAGCATGGAAATATGTACATACATATGTATGTATGTCAAATAGAAATAAATATTCGAGCTTTTTCCTTTTTTTGCATACATAAATACCCATACTTGCCCATAAATATTTATATGTGTACATTTTACGTATCAGTAGGATATATCTAAAAGTACACAAGTGTCAGCACATACACACATTATAACGAAAATAAATTTTATACGAAAATTATACGCATTTCTGTATACGCACACATGTTAGCAAAAATTTTGTGTACGTTTTTATTTTTCACTTATTTGTTGTTTTTTTTTTTTTTTTTTTTTTTTTCAAATAAGTATTTTACGCATTTTTAATGTATCAAAAATGAATTTTCTCATATTTTTTAGAGATGGAGAATGAAGGTATTTTATTGAAGACGATTTCATGTAAAATAAAATATAAGGAAAATTTCTTTATGTTTATTTGTTCATGTTATGACAAAATGCAACTAATTTAAAATTGAAAGTATTTGAAATAAATAATAGTTTCATAACCACCACCACCACCTACAATTCGCTCCTTCTTAGATATTAAGGGTTGAATATTCTTGCTGGAAAAAAAATTTCAAATGTTTCAAACGTTAATAATTTCAATTGTTTTCATGTAATTTTAAATTTTAATCATAAAACCAACACCTGAACGGTCTTAGTCTCAAATTTAATTTGTAATGCAATTAAATCGAATATACGTGGTAGTTTAAAAGATACAACCAATTAGATGAACCTGTGTTCATCAAATGTCTGAAAATTAATTAATCCATAATATCTCTGAAGAAATGGATCTTATAATAATCAGACCAGATTAGAAAATATTCTGAACCTTAAATTAAGATTGAATGCATCTTGTAATGGTTTCAATTCAACGCGATACACAATTTATGGTTGATAAATTCTTAAGATTTCCTATAATTGACCCAATATTTGTAATTTTCGTATTAACCTATAAATTTTTTGCATACAGTGTTGGGGCTGATGTGAATTCGCCCATATTTTTATTTTAATAAAATTTCTCATTTATTCAATACTGAAAAATGTTTAATTTTCATAAATCTTCAATGTGGTCATTATTTACATACTTAAAAAAGTTGACCATCATACTTATATGAATGTATACGTGCCCATACACATACGCGTACGTACAAAATGTATGAAATTTTTATTTACGTTATTCTTTTTCTTCTGGTTATCATATGAAGTACATATCATTTGATGATGTAAAATAAAAAAATTTTCTTAACAATACCACAGAAAAAAAATTTAAAAAAAAAAAAGAAAACAAAATCCATAAACATTCTTTAAAAGAAAACAAAAAAAAAAGAAGAAAAAATATTTTTTTCCATTTTATTACAAAAGAAACGAAGGACATGATTTACAGATTAATTCAGATGACTGGTAAAAGGTATTCGCTACATGAATGCATTGTTTTTCTTCTGTTGTTTTTTGTTTTTTTTTTTTCCTTTCTTTCTGTTTTTTTACATTAACTATACTATATGCGATGATTTTTTGTTTTCTGTAAATGATAAAAATAAAAAAAAACTCAGAATATGAAAATGAAAGAAAAGCAGCAGGAAAACATGTAAATTATAAACCCACTAATATACATAATACGCGTGTAAAATATATGCAGTTTATTAAGTACAGATAAGCATCGCATAATGGATTATCATCCGTAATTTTTTTAATAATTCGTAATATATTTCTTTCGTACATATGTATATGCACAGCAGAAAAGATTTTTACAAATATGTAAATTTTTATCAACAAAATCGTAAGATATTCAAGTCGTTTGCAAACGTTACATGTGAAAATTTTTGCCTGATATGGGAGCAAGCATATTTTTCTATTTTCAAGATCAGTAATCCTGCGTTAAAATATTCATCGTAGATGATACAGAATCTACATTTTAGTGTGAGCAAATTTAAATTAATCAGGTAATTATAATGATGGAAATTTAATCAAATTCTTAACGCATGGAAAGACAGAGGCAAAAGTTTACTCAAAGCTCTATAACGAAAGTTACCCGTATACAAGAAATATATTTACATGTATATGGTTGTAATAAAAAAAAGCAGAAGAAAAAAAAAGAAGAAGTGAAATGAAAAATAACACAATACAGGCCATGAAAATAAATAAAAAAAAAAAAAAATGATAACAAAAATAAAAAATGAGAAAGTACACAATAATAACAGTGACGGAAAAAAAAATCATTCATGTAATACAAGAAAAATGAAGAGATAATATAGTGTAATTTATAGAAAAAATAAAAGAAAAGCTTATATTTCCCAAGTAATAAAAAAAAATTTTTTTTTTTTACATCACCATTATCATCGCAGTATGTACATCCCATAACGTATTATTCATGTTGTATACATCCATCCGAATAACCAACCCTAGACTGTAAAATCAATAAAATATGAAAGGAGGTAGGCATTATTAATGCAAGGATGACTTGAAGTTGCTTGAAATTATTATCATTTGATGAGTGGAAAATAACAGCAAGAACAACAACAACAACAAAATATACAAGAATAGAAAAATGTAAAAAATGAAGAGGATCACATTATAATACTTGAAGAAATGTACAAGGACATTAAATTCAATAATTTGTTAAATAAAATAAAAAAATATTTTTTGTTTGTTTTTTTTTTTCAAAAATTTTTAAAAATATCGATTCATTAGTAATAAACAAAATTATTTTGAATTTGAATTATTTTGAAAAGTCGTTCATATTTCCAATTAATAAAATCACTAGATGTTTACGACGAATCACGATAAATTATGCAACAATTTAGTGTAAGGATGTTAGGCCTGAAGACGGGTCTAATACGGCTACAAAGATCTATGGAATTAGGTTCTACATTTTTATTTTTGTAGTATGTGGGTGATCGTCGTCAGTTGGCATTTTTACGTTTGGCAATTTGGTAATTGTATTTCGTATTCTGTATCCATAACGTGTCCATAGCATAAGGATATGAATTTTTTAAAAGGAGTTAAGTGATCAGTACAAATGATCAGATAATTAATAATCCACCTTGGTTTTTCATACGATAATTAGCGACTCAAATTTTTTGCGGTAAAATAAAAAAGAAATGAGAAGAAATATTGAGATTCTAATATAAAAATCATATTCATCATATGCACGTAAATAAATTCACACATTATGCAATCATGTTGACATTATGAAATGTTAATGGCTTTTTTTTTATCAGCATATTTACAATTAATTTCCACACAACTATTATAAATTTAAAATTGCAACTTTTTATTACTTAATTTATTTATGATAATTAAGAAAAAAAAAATTAATCAGCGGCTTTAAAAACTTTTAATCGACTTAGTAGATAAGTGAAATCAATTGAAATAAAAAAAATAAAACAGAAAAAAAACAAAAGAAAAGAAAGAAAATTTAATGTAGATCACATGAGAGATTATTCAAACAGTCCTTAATGTTAACGAGTTTTTAAGTTGAATAATCAAGTTAAAAATTATATTTCCGTAAAAAGTAAATAACTATTGTAATCACTTTGCAGCACATAATAAAAATACTCGAGTAGTGATAGTAACACTATATACGTTATGTGTGTAGTAGAAGTAGTGGTGATAGTGATAGCAAAGTTTTTAATTCCAATAATTCATGATTACATGTAAATTTATCAGGAAAAAAAGTATAAAAGAAATTAAAAAAATAAATAAATAAAAGGAGACCTCCAAAATTTGTTTCAAAATGTAAGTAAATTTATCTTGTATATTTTTTAGCGGCTTTATAGACCTAAAAAACGGTCCTTGACCATAGTGAGAATTTGCCTCCAACTTTTTAAGTTTATACTATATTTCTCTTTTTAGTTTTAAGGTTTCAACTTGATATGTCATCTTATACAGATATACCAACAATTTAAATTCCTTGATCTCCCTGTAACCTCGTTTTGGCCTCCTAAACAGCTTAATATAACAATTAAAAAAAAAAAAAAATACTTTTAATTTAAACTACTCTAGTAGACTTCGAAACTTATCGTTAAAAAATTTATTTTGATTATAAAATTTTTAGTTCGGTTAAGATATGATTATGATCGAAGAATATGCGGTTGAGGCAAACTAAAATCACTGATAGCTTCAGTTCATTCAGCTTTGATAAAATTGCAATCTCATTTTGTTAAGGTGTTGGTTGTCCTAAATTTCATAATTTACTTTTTGTTTGTAAACAACGTTTAAGTAAACATTTCGATTATGGGAAATTTATAAATTATGACGGTTGTTTTGTCCGTCTTCATTCAATTTCCTTTTTTTTTTTTTGATTTGTCTATTTTGAATGGGTCATAAGAAATTTTGGACCAATTTTTTACTTTTAAGAAATTTCAGTTCACAATTTATTTAACAAATTTTTGAAAAAAACTCTCACATATTTAAAAATTTATTCTTTATAGGATTTTAACATTGTGGTCTTTTCCTTTACCAAAAAAAAAAAATAAATAAATAAATAAATAAGACAGTAATAAATATTTTTTAATTTTTTTTTTTTTTAACAACGAATTCTTTTTCAATTCTTGATGTTTATAAACGACAACAAATATTTTCAAATTATTGTACTTTAAAATTCAAATTTATTCAAATTAACAGACAATCATTTAAAAAAAATTCAAGAAGAAATTTTTTACAAAATGTAAATGAAGACCACAGTCCACTATATTTTTAACAAATTTGAATTTGAATAAATTTTAACTTTTAAAATTTTATATTGTATGTGTTTCATTATCATGAACAGCATGGTTAAAAGAAAGAAGGAAAAATGAACGAAGAAGAAAAGAAGAAAAAAAATTTTTTCGTAACGTACATATACTATATTTCTTCCAGGTGCAAACTTGTTATCATTATCGTCATTACATTATTTTCGTTGTTTTTGTTGTTGTTGTTGTTATCACTTTTTATACAATGCAAACGTGTTCATTTTATAAACTTGATTTTCATATATCAGACTTTAAAAGAACGTGATTTCATTTTCATCTGCTGACAGAAATTTTTCAAATCAATCTTCAATTCAATAAAATATTTAAATATTCAGAATTCTTTTTTTTTTTTTGTTTAAATGCGTACATATTTTCTATATCTTTACGTATTTTTCCAGCAAACAATATTTAGATAACCTATTGCTCATAATCATCATAATATACAATTTATTATTATTATTATTTTTTTTTTTTTTCTTTTTTCGATTTATAATTTCATTTAATTAATGATAATACAAAAATGTGTACATGAGCATGAAAATCAAAATAAAATAAAAATTCTTATGGAATTTTACAAAAATATAATATAGTATGTACAGTTTTTAAAATTGTTTTGAATTTTTCAAGTAATTTAATTTGTTGCTTTTTTTTTTTTTATTTATTTAATTAAGTTGTCTTACATTTTCAAGATTATACATATGTACAAAAATTATAACGTGACTTTTGAGATAAAACCGTTAAATTGAATTGAGAATATTTTCATTTTAAATTTCGATGTTCTAAAATAAAAAAATTATTTTTCACTCTCGGTAGTTCTCTTTTGCTCTCTCTCTCTCTCTCTTAATTTTCAAGATTATTTTTTTTAACTGTCAAGGACGAGTAATGACCTATCTAATGGCGTTTCATAATATTTTTTCAAATTGGGTTATAAATTTGGAGATTTAAGGGGTTGTTTCTTGTGATTGAGTAACAAACACTAGAATTTGAGTATATTGTAATCGAATTTCGTTTTAAAGGATATTTTTCTCATTCTTTTACAATAATAATTATAAAAAATTATTATTTTTTTATAGACCTCATGTTTTATGGTCTTAACATGTAAATTGTTCCAATTTATTTAATTTTAACTATCTTCTCATTGAGATTATGAAAAATTGTTAAAATGAAGAATTTTCATAGATTTAATTTAAATTTATCTGGCAGTTATAGTTAACAAGAGGTTTGAATGAATCGGCTATCAATGAAGTACATAAAATATTTCTAGAGGAGATATAACCCATTTAGGCCTATGCAAAATTGCGCTTACTGTATTAATATACATAATAATCGATTAACACGTAATTTAATGTTTCAAGAAGAAGAGAATAATAAAATTATGTATGTATGATAAATTGATAGTAGATATACACAATTTATAGAACTCCATTACTCTGCATGCAGAAAGCAGTATAATTACATTCATGTATAAAATGCGAACAGCGATCTGTGTACAGTTTACGCACATATTTAAATGTTTAACAAATACTATATTTAAAAAAATTTTTTTGTTAATACATACATATATGTATTTTTGTCTTTTCTAAATACAATATACACATAATGTGTTTTTCGTCATGTTACCCACATTTTCATATTTTTATAAACAAAAATGTATATATATGTATGTATGTAGAAGAAAAAAAAAACCATAATGTGAAAACGATCATTATTTGTGTATATTGAGATAATGATATGTGTACAAGATAGAGGAAAATACATTTTTGTATTGCTCACAATAATATAATATAAAAGTGAGTGGTTTTTTCATACATACATATTTATCGTATTTTATGAATGTATTTTTGTTTAATTTTTAAATTGACTATATTATATTTTTATATGATGTATAGAGGCATAGAGGGACAAACAATAGCAACAATAATATATCAGTAGTAAAAGCAGCAACTATACACATTAGGCAAGTAAACAGCTCACTCAGACCTCAGTTAGTTGATTAAAATATAGTTACAATTTCATATTCGAAACGTTCATACAATTTTACACAGTGCAACATTTTAAGTTATTTCGTTTTCTTTTTTTTTTTTGTTTGTTTTTGTTTTTAATTTTGTATTTTAATTTTTTAAATATTTTTTTTATTTTTTTTATTTTTTTCAAATTCTGCAACCGATATAGTACTGATAACAGAACACGATAAAAAGAAAATCTGTTGATTTGTTGTGTCTTTAAAACAAAACAAAAAAACAAAAAAAAAAACGTAAAATGAGAAAACATTTTATTTTATTAGATAGTATTTTTGTATAATTTTAACATCATAAACATTTTCATTTTTTTATGCTTTTTTTTTTATTGTTCAATTTTTTTTTCTTGTTTTTTGTTTTAATCGATTATAAATGAATGTGCCATTTTTTTTTTTTTTTAATTAAAAAGGAAAATTAATTACTTGTTTAAAAAAAAAAAAAAAACTATTAAAAAATTTATATAAATACGATATATAAGAAAAGAACATAAAAATTTTAAAATAGAAAAAAAAAAAATTAAATTTAAATGTGAAGTTATTTTTAATTTAAAAGAAAACCATCGTAAGCAAAACAAAAAAGAAAAGAAATTTTCTTAGTTTTTCTTTGTAAAAGTTTCTAGAATTAATACAATAACAAAAAAAAATATTAAATGCAAAAAAAAAAATTTTTAAACAACAAAAAATTAGTTTTTCTTAACACTTTTCCTCTTGTATTTAAATTAATGTCATATATTATTTTTCTGTTGTTTGATATGCTCATGTTATAAATAAATCATAAATCATTTTTTAATTTAAATAAAAAAATACATACCTATGTAACAAAAAAAAAAAGAAAAGAAAATCATAAAAATTTAATTAAATAAGGAAAATATGAAAAACAAAAACCAAATAACAAATGGGTGATACAAAAAAAAAAAATAATAATAATAATAATAAAATCATAATTAGGTACATATAAAGCATGTACAAGCAAGTATAAGCATTTAACTGTATTGAAATAAATTAAAAATTAATCAAATATAAAGAAAAATATAATAAGAAGGTGCACACACACACATATATACATGTGTGTATACCCTACATATATGCGGCCTAAAATATAATAATATTATTATTGTGTGTTGTGTTGAAAATCCATCATCCTCTTACAACACAATACTGGCATACCAGAATTGTGTATTAAAAATGACTCAAGATCTCCATCAAGACCAAGTTATACTCAAGTTTTCAAAACAAATCCGTATTCGTATTCAAAAAAGAAAAAAAAAAATATATCGCAATATATTATAAAAATACTTTCCCTAAGTTTTATATACAGACATGTGCGTACAACATTACAGTATACGTTATAACAAAAGAGAAAAAAAAAAACATTTTATAAATAAAAGACGAGTTTGCATTGATTTAACTATGGATTTAATTTTTTTGAAATTTTTTTTTTGCAGTTTTTCTTGTAATATTTACCTTCATTTATTTATTTATTTTTTTTTTCACAAAAATTACATATTATCCTTTTGCGAATATAAAAACTAGAACAAAAAATAATTTTATTTTTAAAAAAAAAAAAAAAAATTAAATTATTAATAAAAAATTCAAAAAAATAACAATTTTTTTTTAAACGCCTATACATCATTATAAAGTGGCAGTGGTTACCTATATGGACCTATAACAGTGTGCGTTTATGTGTGCAATCCAATTACATTTTCGAAAAAAAAAAAAATGAATGTATATTATGTACACATATAGGCCTCTGAACAGCTAAAAATTAAAAAAATATATAATTTTTTTTTTCAGTTATAATTATTTGTTATTATTTTTTGTTGTTGTGTTTCACGCATTTTTTATTTTTTCTGAATATAAGAATCCCTCGAATAATACGGATAAACAATACGGCTAAATTACCAACGAGCCTGTACCATCTTCGATGAACATTTTAGCGCAAAAGGTTCCAATTTGTGTTAGTGAAGATTTTGCTTACATATCGATCTTGATCTTAAAGATAAAAAAATTTGACTTGTTCATTTCAACAGCCTAAAGTTGACAATCATGAAAAGATACATACGTGTAAGTGTCTTTTATTTATTCATCGTAGGTGGTACACACTATATAGTTGACAATTTTAAATCATAATATTTATGATAATTTTTAACAATTCAAATTTTATCGCTTTAATCAAAAGATTATCATTATAACATCGTGTAATTTGAATTCTTGTATATATTAGAATTATTTATTATTTGCGATATTGAAATATTTTATAATGTTATTCGCAATTTATAAAGAACTCAAGAACTTATACTGTATTATTCGATGGATGCTTGTAATCAGTGACAATACATGTACATGTATTTACGTACATATAAATTAATCGCTCCAGTGCCACATCACATACAGACAACACAAAACACTCTTTTAACAATTACAGGTCATTGATCACGTTCGTCAATGGCTTTCTTTTGTAATGTAACAAATTGAAAATACAACAACAACAAATTATAAGAAGAAGAAGAAGAAAAAAACAAAAACAAGTTAAAAATCGATTTTGTAAAAATAAAAAATAAAAATACAAAAATAAAATGCCTATTAGAAAGATACCCTATCACAAAGCGATATAATTTAAATTATTTAAAAAAAAAATTTAAATTTTATTTAAATTTTATTTAATTTTATTGTACCTGCTCATGTTTCTCACATAAATACAATTTTTTTGTTAAATTAAATAAATACCAGTAGCAGTGTAATTATAAACATTAAGCAACGTATAAAAATATAATTTGAAATGTTATTCTAAAAATTTTTTTTTTATCGATACGTATACAATAAAATAACCGTTATATTTTATTTTTCTGTATAATCAATAAAAACAAAAGAAAAACAAAAAAAAAATACAAAAGAGTTTTTTTTATTTTATTTTTATAGAAAGTTAAAAACAAAAAGCAAAAATATATAAATATATAAAAACAAAAGAGTATAAAATCAATTTTGCAATTTTATTAACAATAAGAAACAATTCATACACATGTGTAATACGTGCTGATTCAATTCTAAAATAAAATTTAAATTTAAATTTAAATTTGCTAAAAAAAAAAAAACAAAAACGAAGATTTTAAAAGCACAAAAAAACTTTTCCAAAGGAACAAAAAAAGGTATGTTAAAATTAATGAATAATTTTGTTTTGTTTAAACTTTTTTTGTTTTCTTTTTTTTTTTAAATTATTTAACATATACAGTAATTAAGAATTATTGTTGTTATCATTATCGTTTATTGCTGTGAACAAAACAAAAACGAAAATTTTGTTTTTGCTCTTTCATTTACAATTTTACATAAACTTTTAGAACGTAAAAACGATGTGTTTTGCTATAATTATGTTAACCATCCAAAACAAAATTTTATAAACTGATAAAAAATTACATATATAGTAAACTCATAACCATAAAATATACTCAGAATGTATATATGTACATAGGTAATATGAACGTTTATACATCATTTGTACATACATATGTATGTGTTCTATGGAACATTTTAAAAAATAATTTTTTTTTTTTTAATTTTTTATTTATTTAAAATTGAGTCAAATATTGAGTTAAATTTTAGGTCAAAAATTAAATTAATTTATGCACGAATTAAATGAAATTTTTGTTGGTATTTTAATCTAAAGATTTATGAGGAAAACTTGGTACTTTCGGAATGACCAAAATGCTGATTTTTCTAATTAAAAAAAAAAAAAAAAATTTGTTTTGAAAATTCTGTTTCATTTAGGAATAAATTTTTTGATTAAGACCATGCTTATTCAAAATTTCCTGTTTATTCACATAAATGAAGTTTAAAATCCTAAGTTGTTCCTTTTAATAACCTTGTTTTTTAGGTTGAGCAAAATAAATGCATTTTGAAGTAATTTAACTATTATTCAACTGTGTTTACCAGTACTTCATATTCGATGTAAACCCATTATATGAGCATTAAAGGGTTAATACAATGATTTTCCCTGTTCTAATGTGTCTAATAATAATTTGCGGACACTGTATAAATGAGCATTCAAAATACAACAAATATACAGGCAAGATTGCAATACGATATGCAATACTTTATTTGCATATAAACTCCTCGGCTATTTTTCTTTCGTTTATTTAAAAAACGCAATTTTTGCAATGCAATGTAATATACATTAATCTTATACATCCGTATTTCGAAATAATGAAAAAAATATTACATACAATAATGAACCTAGAATGATTTGAATTAAAAAAAAAAAAAAAAACAACCCATAATTGAAATAAATTATTAAATTCATTAATGAAAATTGTAAAATTGTGTACCAACAAAAGAAATGATCCCTCTCCAATTTTTTATATAATAAAATTCAATTACTCGTGTATACATTCTTATATCTCATGTTTTCAATTTAATTCAATTCTCTTGTACGTGAAAATCATGCATTTTATTCTATATTCTTTGACTTTCAAACTTTAAAATTTGATAAGAAATGTTTATTTAAATTTTTTTTTTTTTTTTTTAAAAAACCTACATAACGATTTACGTTTAAAAATTTTTGAATGTAAATGTACAAGACTTAAATCGATGTTTAATTCGCGAACTATCTGTTTATATTTAGCTCATTACAAAATGTACCCGTATAATCAGCAACAGAATTCATGTACATTTTCTTTTCTTTGTACTTTACAAAATATGTTAAAAACATGTGCATCAATAAAATTATTATCAAAATCAAAATAATAATAAAAGATAAAAAATTTTTTCTTTTCAACAATTTTATGATGTACTTTTCACTTCTGTTTATGAGTACATACTCGTTTTTTTTTTTTTTCTTTTTTAACTTTATCTAATCTCTCTGTAAAAATATTTCGCATATATACTATAAAAATGTTTAAGGTGCAATTTATCATATTTAAAAGAAAATTACACAATTCGCAATCATATTGTATCTTAATCATGAAGAAATAAAAAAGAATCTGTAAAAAAGAAAAATTTAAACCAAACATAAAAATACTAGGTTACTCAATTAAAGGTTACTCATTTGTTGTGTAAAGATTACAAATTAATTGCAATAAAATGAAAGAAAAAATTTTTTTGAAATATTTTTTTTAATTTAAAATAAGAGAAAAGTAATAATTTTGTAAGAAGCAGAAATCATATACGTACATACATACATACGAGTCACGTAAGGTGGATGATAAAATGTACTCACTCTATAACCAACTGCAACCCCTAGCAAATTGGATGAGCGTTATCCGAAAAAATAAAATACAAAAAAAAAATATAAATTTCCTCTGCACCAACAAAAAAAGAAAATGAAAATGAAATGAAAATTCAATTTTACTTATAGCAAAGAATATTTACATAATTATATTTAAATTTTTTTTTTTCTTTAATGAAATTTTCATAATTTTATTATGCAGACACGTACATATATGTACATATGCCTGCCTATATAAACAGTCAGTATTCATGTGTACGTTACATTATAAATCTTATACAATAAATTTGAAGGATATTGCAATTAATGCAATTTTTTTTTTTTTTTGTACACTTCATAAAATTTCCATTTATAATTTTGCAATCTGTATGCACACATGCTAAAATGTGCAAAGTACGCACCTACATCGTACGTATCCACATCTGCATATTGACATACTGTGCTTGCATTATGAAAGTGGCATAAGTTTCTGACATATTTTAAATTTTAAGACCATATATTTGAATCGAGGGATTCGGATTTGGTCAATTTGTTTGAAGAAAGCTAGACATTAAATACCCTCTATCCCAACTAACTATGAAGGTTAAGTGTTTCATTAAGATTAAATTGAAACAACCTCAGCCTGTATTGTATACACTTAGACTGATTTGTCCCACTTTTAAACAAGCTCAATATCAGTTTATGGGACTAAGAAATGTGACTAAGACTCTTTTTTAGGATACTCGTATCCTTTTGGTAATCAAAGATTTAAACTAAATTTTTTTGAAACCGACAGCTTTGATTGCTATTAAATCTGTCATTTTTTGAAAATCTTTCTATGAATATTTTTTTTTTTTTGTTTTTGACTTATACCACTTTGTAAACAAAACGAATGATTATGTAGATATATTGCTAAAAATGAAAAATTCAAAAAAAAAAAAAAAACAAAAATTCTAGTCTAAAAAAATAATTATTAAGAAAAATATAAAAAAATACACACGGCAAACATCAGATTCTTTTGTAACAAATTACAAAACGTAAATAATTTTTGGCTAAATTCCAAATATACATATATATATTTATTTTTTTTTTTTAGTATAAACATACTGTTTATTATCATCATTATACAAAAATATGTCGAGAATATTTTTCAATCAAAAATATATAAAAATTAAATAAGTAGTTATTAAGAAAAATATAAATAAATAGAATTAAATGAATATAACAGGGTGATTTCTGTTTTAAGGACATTAGAATTTAAAAAAAAAAAAAAAAAAAAAAGAGAAGTAGTAAAAATTCCAATACCATGAAATGACGGATATTAAAGATTGTGTGAATTTTGGCAAAAACAAAAATTTATGAACCGCGGCGAATATGAATACATCAAATGGAAATCACATTGCAAATATCATTATCTAGTATATATATACTCTGTACAATAATTACATGCAGTTAAGATCTTACTGTAAGTTGGCATAATTTATCTGGTTTCTCATGAACATTTTAAGAATTGTGGAAAATTTTTAATTTGAAATAATGAGAGGAGGAAAATGACATAAGGCTTTAACTGCACATATAATTAATTTATAGAGTATAGTCTATTTCCGGATTTTCTTGCCCAATATCACCCAAAAAAAAAAAAAAATCAGGACATACTATTTGCATTTATTTTCTTTAAAAAAAAAAAAACAAATTTCCTAATTTCTCTAATGTTCTAATTTTTCATATAAATACTTTGTTTGGGTACTAAAAATAGATACCAGCCACTTATCGACTGTATACTGTTTCGTTTTTTTTTTTTTTTTTTTTGAAAAATTAAAATTTAGAAATTTAATTTTTTTGTTTGTTTGCTCTTAATTTTTTATTACACAAAATAGATTTTATTATTAAAAATATACGAATTAAATTATTTATTTCTTTTTTTTTTTTTTTTGCTACAAAATGATGATTAACAGATCTGCATGTTATTTGTATCTTATCTAGAAAAAACAAAAAAAATTGTAAACAAAAAAAAAAATAAATAAATAAAAATAAATATTTCCACCCACTCTCTTTTCTTTGTATAATTGGTCGCGATATAATATTAATAAATAAGTATGTATAGTTTTTGTGTAATTATGGAATTCAATTGATCAAACAAAGTGGTTATGTCAATGTGATATTGTAAATTGTTTTATTGAATTCTCAATAACATCATGTACATAATATGTAGATTGCTATGTATCATTCGTTGTACAGGCATTATAATCAAATAGTTAATAATGTATATGACAGTTTTTTTTTTTCCTGTGGTCAAGATATATAGTAGATATGTTTATTTTAATTGAAAACAATTTAATTTTCGTAAAAATCTTTAAGGAATACACGAACATGTGCCAATATAAATACATTCATATTTTATTCATATACTTTGTCTGACATTAAGTTGAATAACTTTTCTTTATTTTTTTTAAATTATGTTCTGTTACATTTCCAAAGTCAAAAAATTTTATTTTTCAATCCATTGTTCATAACCCCGAGAAATGAAAATATATTTTTATTTTTTATTTTATTTTATTTTATTTTTTTTTTAAATTTTCTATATGTATGACAAACGTGTACACTCACGTATGTACATATTATGAAGCTAACAATAAAAACTGAACTAAATTGAATGGAAATTAATGTACAAACAAACGTACATATATGAAAAATAAAATGAATGTGTTGTGACTTTGAATTTTCATTTACAATCTTATAATAAAAAAAAATGTACAAAACTATTTAAAATTTTTTTTTTTTTTTAATGAAATTTCAATAAAAATTTCTTTTTAGTGCTACTTAATAAAACATTTGAATGGCATTGAAAATTGAATATCTAATAGGCATATATATGTATGTATGTACCTAGTATTCGCGTAATAATAATAATAATAATAATAATGTAGGTATACCTACATATAATAAACGGTCGTACGTGTTTATACAGAGATTTTTAATTTTTTTTTTTTTTTTAATTATTTTTATTTTATATTATTTTTTATGATGATGAATATAATGCTTTAATATTTGGAGATTACCAGATTACTATTTAAAGTATGTACGTTAAAGTTTAAGTATGTACATATGTCTGTACTAACTATATGGTTACATATAATTTAGAGTAATATGAACGAAATATAATGTTTGAAAAAAAAAACACGACATTCAGTAGCCTTGATTGTAATCTAAGTGCCTTTAAATGTATGTCTATGTGCATAGCATAATTAAATGCGGTAAAACTATTTATAGAGCAACAATCAATTAATATATTTGAAAAAAAAAAAAAAAAAAAAAAAACAATTTTAAGTACATACACTTTATAATACCTATTTAATATCATTTTTTTAGTTAGTTAGTTAAAATGTTTATTTATTTGTTTATTGAAAAACAATAAATTTTTTTTTGTCGTTACTTTTTTTCTATTTGTCTCTCCATTTGTTCATGACCGAACAAATGGTTTGTTTTTTTTTTTTTTTGTTTTTCGTGTAGAATTTTAATTACAATTTGTATTTACAAAAAGTTACAAATTGTATATATATACAAAAATATGGAAAAAAATATTTCGAATATTATTCAAATTGAAACACACACACACATGACCTGAAATTATGATCAATATATGTAGAACTTCAACATATGATGAATTGTTTTGTACTAAAAATGATTTAAATTTAAAATTCTTGAAAATTTGAATTCTTTTCAAGAATAACAAAATTTTTATATTCGATAATAAATTTTAATTTTTTAAATTTTTCCGTTATTTTTCAAATAAAAATAAAAATGATTTCATCAATTACATGTTGACTCAATATTAAATCAAATACATTTTGACTCAATCATAAAATAATTACTCAAATTCGAAAAAAATAATTTACTCGAGATACATTTATTCCAGCAAATTAAAAACAAAATTTAAAAAAAAATTAAAAAAAAATTATTTACTTGTATTTATTTTTTTATTTTTTCCATTGATTTAAAATAATTTTATTTAATATTCAAGCCATAAACACGAACAAATCAAAAAAGAAACAAGAAAACTATAGAATTAGAATTAAAAAAAAGAAAAAAAACATAGAGGATAATCAAAAATGACAAGTAATTTGGATGCAGGAAAATATCGTAAAAAGAATGAATGGAATACAACATCAAATGATGATTCAAACTCAAATACAAATTCAAATTCAAATAATAATAATAATAATAATAATAGTATTCATCATAATACATCACCATCATTATCAACGACAAGAATAACATCGTCGTCATCATCATCATCATTACCACCAAAGCCACCAAGAAGATCATCATTAGCAATTGGAATATTTACAGGACGTTTAAATGAGAGAGCAGCAAAAAGAAGAAGTTCAATTGCAAGCACATTTTTAGGCAAAAGAGATAATGAGAAAGTAAGTCCCGACCCAAATACACAATTTATACAGGAAAATGCACAATTTTTATTTTATTTTATTTATAAATAAAAAATTTTTGATTTCTTTATTTTTAATTTTTTTTTTTCATTATTTTTTTTTTTTTTAATTTAAATTTTCTGTTATTTTTTCTTATATTTTATTCATACACA
The DNA here is from genome assembly GCA_963971155.1 of Anthrax anthrax. Classification (NCBI taxonomy): domain Eukaryota; kingdom Metazoa; phylum Arthropoda; class Insecta; order Diptera; family Bombyliidae; genus Anthrax; species Anthrax anthrax. The sequence goes on from OZ020119.1 coordinate 31,076,348, forward strand.
AACACATACAAAAATAGCTAACAAAGGATTCACCATCAACATATGAAACAGTTGTAAAATCAGAAAAAAGTGATGCATCACCAAGAACATTACCAAATTCAATATTTCAATCTACATCATCATCATCATCAACATCACAACAAAATCAAAATTATGAATTCAATGAAAATGATGATATTGATTTTGAAAATTTTGATAATTCAAGTAATAATAATACTCAATCATCATTTTCAAGAATTGATGAGAATCAATGTAGTAATATATCAATATCATCAGAACGATATCATCATAAAAATGATAAATTACAACAAATATTTGATAATAGAAGACGTTATAAAAATTTTGATAAATTACAAATAATACGTGAAAAAAAGAGATCATCATCAGTTAGTAATAAAGATGAGATGTTAACAAGAAAACTTCATTCAAAAGATACAAAAGATTTAGTAGGTGTAAGTGTAATTGGTGGAGAAGGTAGAGGAAGCGGAAGTGAAAATATTGTGGGTGGTGGTGATGGTAGCGGTAATAATATTTATCATCGCCAAAAAAGGCATTCATGGTGGAATGTATTTGTTCCTGATCAATTAAAACAAAGGTATGGAATCTATACATGTACGTTTATACGCCGTATTGCATCTGCATATAAATAATAACAATAAAACGGATCAGTAATGGAAATTTTGTATAAATAACTTCTGGCTTTAACTAAAAAAAAAAAAAAAAAAATCAAAACATCATCAATGTAGTGATCATACATGAAACTGTAATAACATTGTTTTTGTATCGTTAACGCTTAACATTATTTTAAAATGTGTTACTAAAGAAAATGATTGAAATTCGCATAATTTGATCTGCCTAATTAATTTCTTATCCTATAATTTTATTTTCGATTCCGTCTCACTGTGGAGATCAAGGATCATCAGTACAATTTTCAGCACTGTTCCTTCCATTGTTGAAAAGTTTCAGTTATGATTTGCTCCTCTTGTTCTCTTGTAGTTTGTCTAAAATGGGACAAATTCAAACTCAATGTCTGCCATTTTTGATGAATTGCCCGTAATAATGTCTACATGTCCAAAACGGAAATAACCGTTAAAATATAAAAATCATATAACAATACTTAATCATCTCTGATTCTTGATTTTCTTTTTTCTTGATGAAAATTGTTTTTTGGTCATTTTACTGTTGCTCTCATTAAATTGTTTGTTTAGCGATTTATGATTATATTATGAATTTTCCTGATTTTTCAGTACACAGATATGTGCACGTATACTTCTGTGCTGTACACGTTGTAAATGTAACAAATTAAAAAAAAAATTAATTTTGTTTTCCTTACGTTATCGTCTTTGATTTCAACTTTATCTTTTGACTAAAATAAATATACAAAAAAAATTTTTTTATTTATTTACAAACTAAACTCATAGTAGCAGTACATAATGATAATTTCAGTTTTTACTTATCATTTTGTATCTGTGTACCCCACATATTATGTATGTGCATTTAAAAGTACGCAAAACAAAAAATTCACTGTTTACATTTATATAAATTTTAATGTTAATTTTGATTTTTGTTGTGTATTTAAATCGAATTTATAAATTTTATTTTATCTTTTCTTTTTTTTTTTGCAAAATATTTGGTGTTCCTCTTTCATATTATTATTTTTTTTTTTTGTTTATTTGTAGAATTTTTGTGTGTATAATGATTATAATAAAATTATTCATTCTCCTTTTCATTTTTCTTTATATATACATGCATATACATACAAATAAAATATTTTAGATAAATATAATGTGTTTTTCTTACTGAAAATTATTTAAAATTTATGTTTTTGCGTTTTCATATACATACGTAATCAAAGATGAAACGTAGAAAATGAAAATATGCTCATTTAAAAAATTTAAAGTGAATGTAATTTTTTATGCAGCCCATATAGTGATCTTAGATATATGTATACCATAAATTCTTCTTTTTTTTTTTTTAATATATACAAGTAACTTTCGTATCACATGGAATTACGAATCTTTAAAATGTAACAGTTATCATTTTTGTGATTTACATAGTTCATTTTTTATAATTAATTTTTGTTAGGTCTGAGGCCCAAATCATGAATGTCCACAGAATGTCAACTATTTTTATCCTTATCAAATACTACTTACAAATCAGTAATATAACTGAGAAAAAAAAATAATGTGCTCTTTTTGTATATGTAGGTCTTATGTACAGACTTAATCGTATTAAATCGAAATTGTATGATATGAAAATACCATGTCAATCGAGAATTACTTGTATATTTATTGCATATATACGTATTTTCATTGCCTGTTTTATGTACTCATTCTTCTTTCTTTTTTTTTGATTTTTCTTATTTATTTATTTTTTTATTTTGCATGACTTTGGTTTGTTTTTCTTTTATTATTTTTCTTTTTTTTTTGTTTTTTTTTTGTATTTTTTGTTTTAATTTTCATAAAGATCTCGTAGAGCTAGTCAAGATGTTGGAATTATATCACGAAGTGCAGACAGTATTACTATTCCTACCCACAGGTAAGTCATTATGAATGATATACTGAGTAACAATTTATTTTACATAATTTTTTTTTTTTTTTGTTTTTCATTTAATGGCACATACATACACATATATGCGCCTATGCAAGCGATGCATATCATATATGTATATACATTTTTGCATGTATGGTTGAAAATAATACATATTATATACATATATATTTAAAAAAAGAAAAAACTGTATATATATACATATATAAAGTTGAAAAATTGTTATTATTAGAGATTGTACATTGAACATATGTAAAATACATTGGTAAAACAATCAAATTTTTGATTACATAATATTTTAATTATATTCACTTTAAAAATATATACCCATAATGCGTATATTTATATCTGCTCAATATCCATACACATTCATACGAATCTAAATATAAATGTCCATATCACATACATATAAATGTTATGCAACCAACGAATACATTTTCAAATTGAATGAAAAACCATAAGACCACAATGGTATATCAAGATATCCAATTTTGATTTAACTGATGTTTTCTTTTCGGTAACACGCAAAGCACCTCTTTACACTTCTTCTATTTAAAAAAAAAAAAAAAAATTACATATAGTAAAAGGTTTAGTATAAATTACACACAAGGATAAATTTACATACAGTTCATCTATAATCTAATTCATAAATAACGATATTCTATTTTCTATGATTTTTAGCTATAATATGATTTAAAATTTTTAAACTAAAACAAAAAAAATTAACGCTATTAAACGAAATACATGCATATGTGAAAAAGCCTCAAAATAACTTTAAATTCTTTTATACTATTTAAAAATTTTTAATTTTTTAATTTTATTTAAAACAAAATTTTTTTAAACCTGCAACAACGTATCCACAACGTTTTTTGATAATGTAAAACAGATCCGTTAAAAGATAAAATTTTAAAAATATTTAATTTATTATGTGTATTTGTTTTATTATACAGGAGCAAATCAAGAAGTGTGGACCACGGAATATCAACTTCGGTTGATTTAGATTTATTACGTTCAAAAGTTGATGGGCGTCTTGAAGATGCTGCAGATGATTCATCTAAAGGTACATAAATAACAAATTTTTGACATACATATAGCCCATTCACAAAGATATCTCTTAGTAAGTGTATGAGATCTTGTTATGTAGCTCACTATGAGATATCTCATCAATCATGGTTTAAACTAGACAAGTTTAAGACAAAAAGGGGATAACGCTCTAAAAACTTTTTTAACCTCGTGACAATGTTATCATTTTTATTTCAAAATTTAAAACTTTCGAGTCCTTTAATTTGGAGCTTTTGGTAAATTTAATTTTTTTTCTTTTCTTTTTTCACAGATGGTAGTCTAAAAAAGATATCATCACCTACTATTAAAAAAATTTCATATACAGTTGGGACACGTGATACATTAACATCAGTTGCGGCTAGATTTGATACAACACCATCTGAATTAAGTCATATGAATCGTTTAACTAGTTCATTTATTTATCCAGGTCAACAACTTTTAGTACCAGATAAATCATCATCATCAACATCATCTAATACAGATACAATAGAAAAGTCAAAATTTACTGATGAAAAATCATTATCAATATCAGATAAACAAAGTATAGAAGGGAAAAGCCTCTCCGAAGAAGGAGTTTCAATAGAGGAAAAAGGTATGTTACAGTTTTATTTTATTTGTTTGCCTTTGTATGCATGTATGAATATATGTATGTGTAAGAAGTGCGTACACATATGTTGTACGTATAATAATTAGCTACTTTTACATAATTTAAATTTTTTGCATTAAAGTACATAGTCTTGACTCGATGATACTAAAACAAAAAAAAAATTCTAGACGAATATAGAATTAGAGGCAGTTAAAAAATTTTTAAAATTTTTAAGGACACACTACATGTCATATAAGGACATTTAGAAAATATGCTATAACTTAATCCAAAGGCACATCTCGAATTACGTGACCTTGAAAATTTGTACAGTAACAGGGTAGACTTAATGTTTAGTTTTTCAAGAAATTTTGCAACTGTTGGGGGCATGTGTGATCTAACTGAATATTAGAAAATATGGTGCCTAATACGATACTTAAGTTTTGATCCTAAAACGTTTACAATTACAACCCAGGCAATTATGTATTTCCATGCACACATACGAATTTTTGGCTGTTTGGAAATTATAATTGAAAATCTAGACTTTTCAAAACATTTAATTATTCAAATATTTTCACTACAGACCTAATGAGGCCGTATGTCTCCCTTTTCTCTCTCATAATTTCTAATAAAAGCATTTCACGAGCAATGTTACTACAATTTTCAAAGTTCCCGTACATTATGAGATGAGAACTTTTTAAATATTGACACTACTTTTCGTAGTTTCCATAAGATCTGTAGTGAAAATATTTAAAGAATAGCTTATGATTTTCATAAAGGACTTCATCAGAAAGATAGAGAGACTCGCTATACCCGTAGCTGGCTAAAACCTTTTTCTGCGCGTTGCAAAATTTACAATTTACTTCAGACTATTTTTGTGTGATTAATGATCATTTATTTTATGTTTATTCGATCATCTAAATTTTAAATCAAGAAATAATTAAAGGTTTATGCATACATAAATTTTTTAAAAAAAATTATAATAAAATCAAATACGTTACAATTACACATAGCAATTTTCAGTACAACTCAATTTATGCTTTTATTCAAGTTTTATAACATATTTAAAATTTTTTAAATTGAATTTATCGTGTTGTGCACGCATTCTATAAACAATAACAAGATGAATTAAAAGTAGGGTTAACAAGTTACATACATATGTATGTAGATACATATGTGACGATATGTAAGTATGTATGTATGTGCAGTGAAAAAAAAAAAAAAACATATTGGCGTTGTCAACTGTTGCAGTTTTGTTTACTTTCAGTCTCAAAAGTCTTTAAATTTAAATTAATCCAACAAATGTATTGTGCAGTACACATGCACTAAATTTTATTTAACAAAAAAAATCGTGCCATATACCAAATCAATTTAACCGGTTTCGATATATAGGACGTATATGTTGCTTTTTTTTGTATATTTTATTATGCATGCACATTGCACATACCTTAAATTTATAGATCATAGCTCAGCTTCCAGTGGCTGAGACGTGGACCTCGATTAAATAGAGTAAAGGAATTTTATTTTCTGCACACGGTGATCTTGAATTACAACAGGAGTAAAAATTTAAGCGTGTCCATAGACTGATACGAAATTTAATTTCCTCGACCGCTCCTATCTAAAATTTAAAATATCCCGTTTTTTTAATTAATCGATAGATCTGCTCCGTGCTCGACTCATGGGCATCCAGTTAAAGAACATTGCTTGTCTTGTACTAATTTACTCTATTAGATAAAATATGAAATAGTAAAATTTAAGAACAACCCTGTATTGTACTTCCTTCACTATAGTACATACATATGATATGCTGTAATATTTATGTATATTTCATATCTGGATGGCAATGAGAGCAGTGATGTGAATAGTGTCATATTTTATACCAAGTTTTTTTTGTGGTTTTTCATATAACAGCGTTTGTGCGTATGTACACCGGACTCCGGAGTAACTACTTTAACATAAAGCTAAACACAAGCAATTAAGGTATATCTGTACATATAGGTACAAAACAAACAGTAATGTGTACTATACACATGTACATATATGTTATAATATATGTTTAAAATTAAAACATTATAAATGGGGGTGTGTGCATAATTCGCTATTTATATTATATACATATATGTACATACATATGTATATAAAACATATATACTTGAGAATGTGTTTAGTTGTTACGTATACGTATATACATATCTTCACACGCAGCTATTTTGTACACACATATGTTTTTGCATGTTTACATGCCACATACAAGGTGTCTCAAAATAAATGTCACTCATCCAATTTTATTGAAAGTTTGTTGTGAAAGTGTTTGAAAATGTAGTTTTTTTTGTGAAAAAATTACTTCCAATTACAAGGATATGTACAATTCAGATAAAAAGCTTAAATACTATATCATATCTCGAAACAGATCAATTTTTGGGGAAGGGAAAGAGATGAGATTTTGGGAAAGAGATGAATTTTTGAATCTGAATATACGAAAAATGCATTTTGTGAATTGTGACTCAAGCTATGGGTTACCCTGCATATTATACACTGCATGCTGCATGTGTCAAAATCATATTTTTGTTTTTGCATATCTAATATATACATATATGTGACACACGTAAACACATATTTAAAATTGTTTTGTTCCACACATTATTGCCTATATATATATATGTATTATTATCAAATATATACTTATACATATATTTATATCTGACAGAAAATTTTATACATTCATATAAAGTTAATTTTTTTTCTAATGTTGTTGTTTTGTTTTTATTTTTCTAATAAATAAATACACAACAAAGCAAGTAAACATACACATTACACAAGTAGAACCATACATAAATGAAGTATATTCATGTATATTGAAGTACACGTATACTAATTGTACAATGTTGAGTGTACACCAGTCTTTCTAAATACAAATGCAAAAGAAAATTCATAATGATAAAGTTAATAAAAGTGAATTACACGGTGGAATAAAATAATATATAATCTACAGAAGTGTAGGACTTGAAAAAAAAAAAATTAAAGCTATATAAATAAGAAAATTAGAAATACCTGTTTAAATGACAGTACAGTAGCCGTCGTAATTTTATTGTAGTGCAGTACTGTAATACAGTTAATAAAGTAATGTGAGGTTGTGTATAAAAAATGTACATATACAAAATTTGTTTTGTTTTTTTTTTTGTGTAAATTTAGCATAAAAGTGAATATCAAATAAGAAAACAGACATTAGAAAAAAGAATATTTGTTTTTCGAATTATTAAAATAATTTTTTTTTATTTGGCATTTTTATATACTTACATACAAACAAAATGCATACAGCTGTATTTTGGAGGAATGGTGGTGAGATCTATCTTATTTATAAAATTTACACGTCTATTTATTAAATATTTGAGTCTTTTATATCACCAAATTAATCAGAATTTAGAAATATTCGAGAATAATTAGAAAACTTTTATTTTAGTTCAATTAAAATTCTAGAATTTTTTTGTTTTTTTTTAACTTTTTTAATTCGTGTCATTTCGGTATACGAATTTACGTATTTAATTCATTTTCATGTTTTCTGAATGAATGAATATGAAATATGAATATCTTTATATCTTAACTTAACACAATATCTATATCAATGACAAACCTTCATGCACATGTACATATATATGTATGTACATGTGTATTTGTACATATGTTCATATGTATGTAGAAATTCGATACATATTTTAAAAACAAATAAAATACAGATTCATCTACATACCTATCAATAATTAATTGTTTATTGTTTGATAAAAATTGATTTCAAATTATCAAAAAATTTTTCTGCCACTTCATTTAATTTCTGTATTCATGTAATTGTATGTACTATGTTTACATTTCAGATATATTAGAAGGTTTATGCCCTGGATCACCAAAACCTGGCCATATAAGACGTGTTTCACAAAACAATAATAATAATAAAAATGATATAATTGATTCATCTGATGATCCTGTTACAACCCAACGATTTTTAAAAATTAATGTTAGACATATCACTGATGGTCAAGGTGTTGTTGGAGGTGTATTATTAGTAACACCAAATGCAGTTATGTTTGATCCAAATGTATCTGATCCATTAGTAATTGAACATGGACCAGAACATTATGGTGTTATTGCTCCAATGGATCTAGTCGTTAATGCTGCCATATTTCATGATATAGCTCATATGCGTGTTGCTGGTAATGAATCATCGTAAGTTCAAAAAAATTTTTTTTTATTATTATTATCGATCAAATTAAATCGACTTTTGTTTTAAAACATGAACATGGTTTTTTTAGGGACGAAAAAGTTGAAATTTACTATCCAAAAGTACATAAAAAATCGGATAGTGAACAAACATCAACAGAACATGATTCATCAGTAATTAAAGAGCAAACATCAGAATTAGGTGAAGATGCACTTTCTAAAACATTAAGCGATGAACAAAATAAATCGGATGTAAGCATTTCAGAAATTTCTATTCATTATTGTTGTCAAATTTATCAGATATAAAATTTTTTCATTTTCATTTTATACAGGAAAAACAATCAAAAAATGATATAAAAACCAAAGGTAATTTTGAAATTTTTACAAAAATAATTTTTACTTGAATAAAATAAAAATAAAAAAACATTGAATTACAGAAAGTGCAGATAGTGAAATATATGAAAGTAATGAGAATAAACATGATACAATTGAAGATAGACGAAAAAGTTTATTAGACCATCATTGGGCAATTCCAAGCAAAGAAAGGTAAGTCAAATGTTATATTTTTTTTCTCTTATTTTCTTCTTATTTCTTTTATTTTTGTTTATTTTTTTTAGGTCACTTGATGAAGAAGGTGATTTGAATGTTTTAACTGCCGAAAGTAAAGTCAATTCAAATCAGTATCAATTAAATACAGAGTCTGGTGTGTCAACAACAACAACATTATCATTATCATCATTGATTACAACAACAACTACAACAACAACAACAGCAATTACATCAAAATCTAAAGATGACAACGATAATAATAACAGTCAATTAATAAAACAATCCTGTTATGATTCTGGGATTGATATCTGTGATTCAACTCCATTACCAGTTGTACAACCAATTCCTAAAAAGAAAGTATATAGTGATGCTGATATAGTACTTAGTTCTGATTGGGTACCACCGCGTACATTAGCAGCGACGACACATAATCATGAAAATTCACCTTTAAAAAACCAAACATCAACATTTTCTGGCACGAATACATTATTGCAGACACAAAGTTTAGATACAGCAGCTACATCATCTTCTGTATCAGGTGGTGGTAATAGAAAGAAAACATCAAGTGTTAGCTTTAGTGTAGAAGATAATGAAAATCAGGCGCAAATTCATAGTTCCGATAAAACTACTGATCAAAATAAAAAAAATAAGGTAACATCCATAAAAAAGTTAAAATTTTATGTCAATATGATTAAATTTTAACTTTTTTTTTTCGTTTTTAGATGCTCAAACGCTTATCATATCCTTTAACATGGGTTGAAGGTTTAACTGGTGAAAGTAATAAATCAACAGAATCAACTGAATCGGCACCAAATACTGGTGATTCAAATCAGAGTGTATTTTCAAAAGTATTTTCAAGGTAATTATAAGCCAAATAAGTATTTATTGATTTTTTATTTTTTTTTAATTTTTCATCATTGCATAAATTCTGATAACTAGAATACAAATGAAAAAAAAAATAATAATTTTTTTCTTATTGGAAATAAAAATTTCATAAATTGTTTTCTTTTTTTCCAAAACAAAATGCTTTCCCATGGAATTGTTTTTCTACATTTTTTATTATTATTTTTTTTTAAACAATAAATTTTTATAAAACCGTGCATAAATTACTTAATTGCATTTTTTTTTTTTTTGTAAAATTCACAAAATATTTATTTTGTATCAAATTCAAAATACACATACTGTTCAAAATAAACTAAAAAATACAACAAATAAAATTTCATTGTTAATATGAAAAAAACAAACAAAAACAAAAAATTTAATAATCAAATGAACGTATAAAGTTCGCCTATAACATTAGTATCTGAGTTAGGTGGAAATTTATTTTTATCAAAGACGCCATCTGAAGATTCTGGAGGTTCACCAGTACCTCCTGTAACACCGCATTCTGATGTACAAACGAACACCTCTGGGTAAGGAGAAGAATTGAGGGTTTAACTACTTAACAATAAGAAAAAAATTGTCAATGTTTAGTGTCAATTCAGAAAATTTATTTTTGTTTCATTTTTATACATACATATGTATATTATATATTTTTAGTTTAATACATACATACCATAATATATAATTTGGCTTAAAATTGTTTAAGTTTTGCATTTTATCTTTTATTTTTCTAATTCGTTATTCTTAATGGATAAAAATAATTAATAATTCCATTTATTTCAAAAAAATTATATTTATTTTGCATTTTCTCAATGTTAAATTAGATTTAAAAAAAAAAATAAAAAAATGAAAAATACAGTGAAATCTATGTAAGCCATTCCGTATAACTTAGTTGGTTGATTCATTTTAATTCGAGGGTATTACTCTGTACCTTCGTCACTTTGTATAAATCAGCCAAATTAGTCTATACTGTATGTGGCCAACTAAAACAAATTTCACTGTATGTATTTTGTTTTTAATTTTTTTTTAGTTAATTTTTGCTACATTTTGTTAATTAATTTGTTGTAATTTTTACATGCATTTTACGTGTTAAAGAAGAAAAATGTTTATTGTTTTATATTGGATGCACTTTACACTTAAAATTCAAAAATGTACATAAAAACATGGATCCCACGATTTTATGTTTTCTAAACTAAGAATTCTAAATGTTCAAAGCTTGAAGTAATTTAAAAAATATGAAACAATTAATTAGTTAATGTTAAGTATATTCACAAAAGAGTTTTTATCACACTTTTCCTTTTTTACTAAATATCAGCAACATACATAATTTGAATAGCTGACTGTCTGCTTATTTAGAATGTTAGCTATAAGATTTAAACTGTGTTGCTGATATCTAGGAAAAAGTAAGTAGATTGAACCATTGAAAACGGGGTTAACATCATATGAAATTTTCAAATTTTCTTGATTTCTTTAAATAAATAATTAATCAATAATAAGACTGAATATATCTACACAGTTGTTTAAAACCACAGCCAAAAATCCAATTGATGTACAGAAAAAAAAATTCAGGCAAACAGTAAGCACACACCCAGAACACCTAAAATGTTGTATTTTATTGATAGAAGAACAGAATATTGTTGTAAAAATTTCATTTTTTTTTTGCTTTTAGATTGTTATTATTAAAGATTATGATTATGAAACAATATTTAAATGTATTTGTAAATTTGGTAATTTTTAATATATTTTTTTTTAATTATGTGTTCTAATTGGTAAAAATAAAATCTTTTTTAAATGGTAAAAAAAAATTCTATGAAATATTCATTTATGTTATTTCTTTTTTTTTTTCATTTTTTTTCCTTTTCCCATAATTTTTGTATAAATAAAATTTTTGATTTTTTCATTACTTTAGGCGGTCATCAATTGCAACATTTATGAGACCACATTCATCATCGTCAGAGGGTTCATCATCGCATCAGCAGCAACAATTTACAGCATTATCATCATCATCAACAAAATCAACAAAAACATCTCAACCAAAATTGGATTATCGTTCAATGGTATCTGTTGATGATATGCCTGAATTATTTGTAAGTTTTGATAGTAAGTATCTTCTCACCATTTATTTATTTTCGTCTCTTATACTATAACATATATTTTTGGGAAAATTTTCAATTAAAAAATATAAAAAAAAACAAATTTATCATAGAACTGTTACCAAGACCAGCAAGAGCTTGTCAAGATCCTCCATTATATTTAAGATTACGAATGGGTAAACCAATTGGTAAGGCAATACCATTACCAACATCGGTTATGTCATATGGTAAAAATAAATTACGACCAGAATATTGGTTTAGTGTTCCAAAAAATAGGTAAAATGAAAAATTAAAAAAACGATGATAATATTTTTAATTTTAATCTTTTATACAATAGAGTTGATGAATTACATAGATTCATTAACACATGGGTTCCTCATCTATACGGTGAATTAGACGAAGATGCAATTAAAGCACGTGGATTTGAATTAATACAACATGATACTGAATGGGCGTCAGAAAGTTCAGCAAAAGTATAAAACAAACTTATTTTATTTTTATTTAATTTTCTTGATTTTAATTTTTTTTTTTTTTTGCCTTCATTTCTTTTAGGAAGGAAGAAAAAATAGTGATGGTGAGGATATAACTGAATTAACACGTGAATCATGGGAGGTAAGCACGTAGTTCTTTATTTATACTGAGTCAAATGATTTGATTTAAAAATAATTTTAAAAAACTGAAATAATACAAATTCTATAATTTGCGACTACTAAATTTCATTATTACTTAATTTTTAATTTTATTGTTTTTTTTTTATCTTTACAAAATTAACCGCAAATTGCATTAAAAAATCAAAAATCTTGAAATTAAATTTAAAAAAAAAAAATCGATAAATCTAAATTTCGTACGATGTATAAAATTCATGTATCAATTTTGATAATAATCATAAATCAGCTTCTAAAGGCGCCTTACGTTAAAATCTACAATGTTATCAAAACAGTTGGATCTCACGATTTGGATTTGTTGGGTGGAGAGGTTAGGAAATTAAAAAAATAAAAAATCAAAATTAAAAAAAAAAAAAAAACTAGATTCGTTGGGTTATTATGTATAAAATTTGAAAAATGGATTTGATGTTTAGTGGTCATTTATTTCTTTATTTGTTTTTATTTTATTTATTTTTTTTATTTTATTTTGTTTTTTACTTTTTTGATGTATTTTCTATTATTTTTTGTCCACACCTTAGATGAAAAGTAAAATGCGTTAAAATCGTTATAAATTTGAAATTTTTGAATGTTGTATTAAATTAGTAGTGAAAATTAAAATAACGATTTTATCGTTTAACTCACTTGCATTATATGGCTAAAAATGTGCAATTTATTTCATAAATCCGAGATAATCAAATAACTGCCACATTTGGCAATACGACATAGCCGAATTAATTTCTTCTAATTAGAGGCAACCATCGATTATTATTAATTATTATGCTTGCCCAAATGCAAATGAGTTAAATACCGTAGTAATTTTAAATGTTCATAATATGAAAATTTTTGTGCACATTTTAAATTTTTATTTTTTTATCATTTTTTATTTTTATTTAATTTAAAAAAAAAAAAACAAATTGAATAAGAAATTAATGTAGCTTCTGTTTTAATACATTTTTTTAACGAGTAAATAATAAATTAGTGAATTTGTTTATATTTTTATTTCATTTGTAAAAATTAAAAGAAAAACAACAAAACAGATATCACAAATTCATTTCCATTTTTCATTAAATTATTTTTCTGTTTTATTTCTTTCTTTGAATACAAAGAAAAAAAAAAAGAATTATTATTTCTATTTTTTTTTTTTTTTTTTTTTCAATTTATTGTATGTAATCGGACACCTCTCATGATCATTAAAAAAAATTTTTTCATTCAGAACAAAATCAGCTACAAAATTATACATTTCCAGTTAACATAATGTTTTATCTCAACTATACTTATATATCAGAACATAAATTATATATCAAAATGTATGCATTTGATATTTTTAAAATACACACGAGTAGAAAAATTTTTAAGCGCAAAAAAAAACGAATGTTGTACGTTTTGTTTAAAGAACACCCTCTAGAAAGGTTTATATTGTATAATATGTACACATACATATGTGTGATTTAACGTTAAAATTTTTATTATTAAATAATTTACAGATTCTAGAATTGTTGATAATGTTGTAAAAAAAATCTCTTGTATAATGATTTCACATAACAATGCCCACTCCTGAAAATCCTTTGAAATCCTCTTTTACGTATGAAATACAGGTAATCTTTGTATTAAAGCGAATAATGTGTTCACAAACATCAAATAATCGTGACTTGAAAATGTTCAGCTATGTGACTTAACAAGCTGAATTGATTCAATTTGAGATTTCATGTTATACGAAATAAATTTGCACTTTTTTACACAGCGAAGTTAGAATTGAAAAATGCTAACAGCTTTTTAAATCGCTTTATACTAGGATTACTTGTAATTAAAAAAAAAAAAAAAAATTGTAATAAAGAATATGAAAAATAGTAAGTAAATGCATCATAATGCATGTTAAATATATTCAACAAATATTGGCATTACTTACTATTCTTGATTATGATAATATATTTAATATATATTTATTATTGCTATTTAAATTGGTATTGTAATGGCAAAATAACTTATTAATTTTAACAAAAACTGATTAACCCCTTAAGGCTTATGAAAAATTTACGTAAATACGCGAACGCAGAATACTTGTATGTTTGATTCACATTGAATTAAATTTGTAAATACTGTGTTCGACGTGAGTTTGTTTGACTTAATTTCTTTTCAAGCAATGAATTATTAAGGCTGCTCACGCATTAAACAGATTTTGTGCGGCATTAATGATTTAAAGAAAAGGGATAATATTCAATCGCTTATTTTGAATAAAAATGAGCTTTGAGGGGTTGAAGTTTTATTACTAAATTAAAACTAAAGTATACATTTCTACTATTACTTTCTGTATTCTGTAACACACTATACATTTGGTCATTAAGATTTAATACCTTTAAACACAATTGCTCAAGGAATGATGATTATAAAATTTTAATTAATTTAAGCAATAATTAACATTCAAAATAAACTTTATAAAATATCCCATTCATTGTCAACCACATACACAAGAAATTGTATTTGAAATGTACATACATAGTGAACTTTTCGTAACCTAAGGCTCACATGTAATGTGTACACAAGCGCATGAATTCTTAAAATTCTAATTGTGATTTCTTTCATATGCAAATTGACACTTAAAAATGATTTTAAATCCTTCGATGCATAATTTGAGCTTGACAGGGAATGGGATAATAAAAATACAAAAATACACATTAAATTCAAAAATTAAATTTAAATAAATAAACAGAACACACGTACTAAAGAGCAATAAAACAAAGTTTAAAAAATCCAGTTAATATAAAAACTCGATTCAATTCATTTTACAGCTTTATCTTCTACGGCTTTTAAAAAATTACCTGTTACGCTATTTAGCTGTTAATCATTAATATTAATTTTAAAAAATCAAAATGATTTTTGTTTTATTTTATTTTATTTTTTTTTTGTGTTATGTAATCAAATACGAAAACTTTTTTTATTTGTTTTTTAAGAAGTAGAAAAACTAATCTTTTTTATTTTATTTTATTATTATTTTTTTTTTTTTTTATATTATCAACGCAGATTTTATCAATGAGCACAGATGATTACAGAAAAGCATCATTATTTGCTACTGGTTCATTTGATTTAGATTTTCCGATACCAGATTTAATTGGTGAAACCGAAATTCTTACCGAAGAACATAGGTATAAAATAATTTTAGTAATTTCAAAAAAGTACAAAATTTTTATTACTATTAATTTTTTGTACTAAATTTGAATACTGCATAATTTATAACTAAAAAGAAGTCTTTGTATTTTTTATACTAAAAAAATATTTGTTTTTGTATTAAACAGAGAAAAATTATGCGGACATTTACCAGCACGTGCCGAAGGTTATTCATGGACATTAGTATTTAGTACATCACAGCATGGTTTTTCATTGAATTCATTATATAGGAAAATGCAAAGATTAGAAAGTCCAATATTAATTGTAATCGAAGACACTGCTCATAATGTAAGTAAATAATAAAACATAAAATGTTAACGAAATTTTATCGATTGAGAGAGAATGTTAATTGCATTCCTCCAAGTTTTTGTAATGTGTAGTTTCTATATTTTATTTTATTTTAATTATTTTATTTTTTAAATGTACTATAGGTATTTGGAGCACTTACATCATGTTCATTACATGTATCTGATCATTTTTATGGTACTGGTGAATCACTTTTATATAAATTTAATCCAACATTTAAAGTATATCATTGGACTGGTGAAAATTTGTATTTTATAAAAGGAAATCCAGAAAGTTTATCAATTGGTGCTGGAGAGTAAGTTTAATTATTTTTTTTTTTTAGTGGTAAACATTTTTATTAATTAATTATTTTATTTTATTTTTTTTTTTTAGTGGAAAATTTGGTTTATGGTTAGATGGTGATTTAAATCAGGGTAGATCACAAACATGCAGTACATATGGTAATGAACCATTATCACCTCAAGAAGATTTTGTAGTTAAAACACTTGAGTGCTGGGCATTTGTTTAAATTTTTTAAAAAGGCAGTTTCATTTTTGGAAAAATAAAACAACCACAAACACACAAAAAACATGAAATGCAAAACAAAAAGATGATGATATATATAAAGTATTTAATTTTTTTGTATTTTGTATGTTGGGGAAAAAAAAAATGTTTTTTTTTTTTGGAAATTTTTGTGATCAGTATAAAAACGTAACAATTACACAAAATGAACGTTTGATATTCTATATAACACATTTATATACACTCGTACATACATGAATCAAAGCAGATGCATACATATGTAATATAATAAATAAATTGAAATAAAGTTGCCATACACTTGTCAAAAATGCACAGATACACTGGATATACACTGAAATACAGATACATAAATTACCTACACAGAAAAGCTAAAAAAAAAAAAAAATGTAAATCGAAAAAGCCCAAATAAAAAGAAAATGACGATTGTTTTTTGAGGAAAGAAATAAAATAAAAATGTTGTGAAAGGAAAATAAAACAAGACAAAATCTAATTGAAAGTTAAAAAAAGAGGCATTTAAAAACAAATTATATTTTTTCAAAAACAAAAATTTAGAAAATAAAAGAAAAACCAAAAAAAAAAAATGTAGAAGAAAATTTGATAGCTTTTTGAGCTTAGTAGAGAGATTCGGAAAAAAAAAATTTTTCTTTTGTTAATTGTATATTAGAGTGGTTCATATTTTTTTTGCGTTTAGTTTTTTTTCTGTTTTGCAGATTATTTAACTGATATTCTTACATAACTAAAAATATAGTTAATATGAAAATGAAAAATAAAAGAAAAAAAAATGTATTTATTTTTTTAGTAAACAAAAAAAAAAAATTACATGAAAATATGAAAGAGAGAGCGAGAGAAAGAGAAACTAAAACTTGAAATGTTTAAAAAAATTAAATATATAAAAAAGAGAAATGTGTTGTAGAAATTACTATGAAAATAAGCATAAACCAGTGTAATATTAATTAATTGAATGGAAAGAATTTATATTAAAAAGAAAAAGAAAATTCGAATATTTTGATGATAACAAAATAAAAGCAACAATGAATTTAAAGAAAAAAATATATAAAAAGAAAAAAAAAATTAATTACAGTAAGATTTCGTTTAACTTTACTGTTCGTTTAAGCGTATTCTGATGTTATGTGGTATATTTAGATTGATTCTCATTTTTTGCCAATTTAAATACTTGATGTATAAAATTAAAAACAGAAGATATACCTTAAATTATTGTGAAAATGTGTCACATATTTGATGAAATCATTGACATCTCTTATTTTCTATAATTCAAGATCATTTGGAAAATCTTAACTTTTCAATATATGTCAATTATTTCAAATTATATGATAGCTGATAAAATTGAAAAAACTTAAGTTTCTTAAAACTGTTAAAAACGAGTAAATTTTTAAAAATCAGGCACACACAATTTTTGAAAATTTTTATTTATTTATTTCATTTAATCGATCCTTCATTTACGCGATACTGCTTAAAATTTATAATCTTTAGAAAATTTTGTCTACGTTGAGCGAAGTCTTACTGGATAAAACATAAAAAAGTAAATAAATAAATTATATACCACTATAATATACATACAATACAATTTATATGCGTATTTACCAAAATTTGTTTAAAACCTAATGAGATAAAACAAAAAAAAATAAAAAAATTTAAAAAAAATAAAATAAAATAAAAAACCAACCAAAAAACAAATTACATTTTGCGTTAACATACAAATACTATATAATAAAAGCAAAGCAGAATAATTACAAAAAAAAAAATTAATTAAATAAATAAATTATTTATTGTTGTAAAAATAATAAAATGAAGGAAAATGTAAAAAAAAAACAGAAAAATATGCATTTCGTTATAAATATTATTATTATTATTATTATTATTAATTAATTAATTATTATTATTATATTATTATTAATTATTATTTAGTAATAAGGTAATTGAATGAAGGAAGATAGAAAGGAAAAGAAAGAAAATCTATATATGTATATTATTAAATTAAATTAATTGAAATTTGCAAAATTGATTAAAAAAATAAAAATACAAAAAAAAAAAAAATGCAAAAAGCAAAAAAGAATAAAAAAATATGTTGAATTTATTGAAACAAAAAAAAAAAAAAAGTAGAAAGAATAAAAACAAAAAATTCTTAGCGAAAAAGAAAACAATGATGATGATGACAGAAATTGTTTAATAATTGATTTTTACTATTTAATTTATTTCAATTGAATTCAGTTACTGAAAGCAATTAAGAGTAAAAAATGCTTAAAAAAAGAAAAAAAAAAAACAAATGAATCTTAGAAAATTGGCTAGTAATTATTATTATTATTATTAAATTTATTATTATTATAAAGAAAATAAAGATAACAAAGATAATGAGATGTTAAGATAAAAAATTGAAAGGTTTTATTTGTTTTTTTTTTTTTTCTTTCTTTCTTTTATTTGTAAATTATATTTAAAGAACACAGCAGTAATCCCTCATTTAATGCATCATCACATAAATGTGATGTGCTGGATATTATATCAAATGAATAGTAGTATACTTTTGAACATACATGTAAAATTCTAGAACCTTTCACAGCCACATTCATTTCCATTATGAAAATTGCTGACATTTTTCGGGCTGTTGTATACCATTTTTTATTTGTTTTATTTTCTAATTCTGATTCAATTGGGTATTAGAAAATTATATTACATCAGTGATTTAGTCTTAACTCACATCAATCTGTTTTACTAGACAAAGAACACAAAAAGTAAAATACTGTAATTATGGTTCACGATTCTATAGAGTGAATTTGTCTTTAAAATAATTTCGTAAATTCATCATAAAAAAAAAAAAAAAATAGTACAAAGATACAAACGTCTTTAAACGAATCCAATGTTTGTCAACCGCGTTACATCGAAATCGTATTATGTACCGCATTAAATAAAGGATTACTGTGTGTTTTCTGTTTGTTTTTTGTTTAATAAATTTGTTTTTTTTTTTTTTACTTCTTATTTATTATTTACTATCGTTATTCTATTAGAAGCTGTCACACAGTTTAAATTCTTTGTTTTTTTTATGATGTTTGAATTTTAACATTAAATAACTGACATCCTGAAAAAGAAAAATAACTTGAATCATTGAAGCCAAGCCCTATCATCATTACTAATTCTGTTTTGTTCAGTTATTTTATTTTGTGAGATAAGGGTATTTAAAACCCAAAAAAAAAAAAGGATATTACTTTTTATTTATGGTTTAATCATAAAATTTGCTTTCTGTACTTGTTTTTTTTTTTTATTTTTTTGAAACAATGAATTTAAGTTATTATGTGTAACATACAAAATTTTAAATTTAATATAATTTTTTGTTTGTTTATTTATTTTTTGTTATATTTCCTTATTTCCAATTATGAAAAAAAAAAGTTGTTACAGCATTCATAACAGTAATTAAAAAAAAAAAAAATGAATGAAAAATAGGAATAAAACAACAAAGAAACAGGGACTTTTTAAAATTATTTTTATTTTTTTAATTTCATTCTAAGTTAAAGAAATTTAAAACACATAAAAAATTTAATTTTGTATACATAATGATTTATTTGCTTTTTTTTTTGTGTACATTTAAAAAACAAAACAAAAAAAAAAAACATTAAAAAAAACTAAATAACATTCAAGAAATATTTTAAAGAAATTTTTTTTACACTCTGATCATTTTCATTGTGTTCTATTAAAGAATTAAAAGTAGAAGATCAAATTCTTATACCCATTGAGCCTTACTCATAAACCTAAAAATTTAAATCAAGTCGTAAGTAAGAGCTTAATGCATAGGATTGGCTCTTATGAACGGCAAACTTTTTTTTGTTTTTTTTGGTAGTTTTATATACCTATTTACATGTTAATTAATTATTTCTTTATCTTTTATTTTTATTGAATTCCAATTCTGTTCGTATTTACAGTCAGTTTTTTTTTTTTTTTTCAAGAGAAAAGATAGGAATATAAAATATGTTTGAAATAAAAAAATTCCGAAGAAGTAAAACATCTCTCATTTCATATCAAAACGTATGTAGAATACAAGAATTATATTATAATATATTTATTGATTAATTAGAGAAATTACAAAAACAGAAAAAAAATAAAATAAAAATAAAAATATTTTTAGTACTGCTACATCACACACATACATACATGTTATTATATGTTAATTATTATATTATATGGAACATTATGTGTATATGTGCTGAAAAGTTATTATATTTTTCATACAAAAAAAAAAAAAAGAAGAAGCAAAACAAAGAGAAAAAAAAATTGATAAAAATGAAAATTTAAATTATTTAGATGAAAATAAAGTTATTGAAAGGAAATAATTTATTCAAAAAGAATTTAGTTTTCTTTTTTGTAGATCGATGATTTGGCTGTAGCAGAAATCTTTCAACCTTTTAATAGCCGTTTTTACATAAGTACCGTATTACCTAATACACGCCTCGCTTCTTTCACTCATGACACTGGAAATATCTTATAAGACAATTTTCATATATGTCTCAAAAGTGTAAAACACGGGAATGCTAGCAACGTTTCTATATATTTCGGTTTCCTATACTTTATCCCATCTTTTCCTTGGCTCTCTAACCAATGTTGCACCATTATTAATTTTTATAAGATTGTAAATGATTTTTTGCAAAGGCCATTCCATTTTTCATTCTCTGGATTTAAATCGTATTTTCTTGATATTTTTAATAACTCATAGCTACAGTTATATAATATTACCCCATTTCTACCACAGTCATTTCATTTTATATTAATTTTTTACTTTCTTTTTAAAGTAAATCTCTGCTATTGTTTCTATCTGTAATTTACCTAAATTAAAGATATTCATCATAGATTTTCATAATTTGGAAATTTTCTTTGTCTACTCTTATATACCTACTTTATTTTACAGGAAAACAATTTTACTTCTATATTTAAGTATTTATTTTTGTGTAATTAAAATGAGAAAACCATAAATAAATTTCGAATTTCTAGGTTGCGCCTTAAGGATCATTTCACATTAATGAGATCCAAATCAAAAAAAAAAAAAAAAAAAAATTAAGCACAAAAATTTTTATGAACTAAAAAAAAGCACATATAAAACTCCCACCCTACCCTTTTTATCTGTATTTAAAAGTGGATCACAAAAGAAAAACAAAGAAAAAAAAAATTAATTCAAAGGTTTTCCATTTCATACTTCCGCCGGAAATTATTTCTTTTTTTTTTTTTTTTTTTTTGATGAAATGGAACAGAATAAAATTAAATTATTCAAAGTCTAAAAAAAATTGTAAAATTAAAGTTTTCATTTATTTGGATAACAAAACAAAAACAAAAACAAATTTCAAAGAATCTTTTGTTCTTCAATCCATAAATGCATCGCATTACACATCACTGGAAAATCGTTTTATGGAGATATTGGTACTATAGGAAATTTGTGTATATGAACGATAATCTGTAGAATTACGACTTCAATTTTAATAAAACAAGAAAAGAGTCATTAGTGATAGAATGCAACATTTGCTGGACTGGACTATACAGGCGAGATGAGTCCATCATCTAAACTATAACAGAAGAACAACAATTTGTACAATGTATTATTTTCATACGTAAGTATAAAACCGTATAACCAATACATTACATTTTTTTATGCGATGGATGCATCATGCGCAATATAAACGACCAATTCCACATACAAGAAAGAAAAAGCATTCGTATATTTACCTGCATTTGTTGTATCATCATTGGATACACAATGTACGTACAGTTGCTATGCCGCTACACAACACATGCAACGCTACACAACCATATCATATATTTTTGCCTTTTCAGAATACAATTAGGCATAAAATTGTTTGGCTGTTTTTTTGTATGCATTTTTATTTCTTCTTTTTTTTTTTTATAGAACAAAGAAAGTCTATATGAATTTTCAATGTCATGTTAGCCTCCTTAAAATAACAAGTAAAAAAAAAATACAAAACTTTTCATTACTCAACCACCTATCCACCACCAATTACGTATATCCTTA
The DNA here is from genome assembly GCA_963971155.1 of Anthrax anthrax. Lineage (NCBI taxonomy): Eukaryota > Metazoa > Arthropoda > Insecta > Diptera > Bombyliidae > Anthrax > Anthrax anthrax. The sequence goes on from OZ020119.1 coordinate 31,098,935, forward strand.
AAGCTTTTTTCCTTATTCTCCTTATTTCTTAGTTTTTCTCTTATTGAGCATTTCGAAAGAAAATTTCTCATTTTCTTCATTTTCATTTCAGAATTTTCGTAAATTTATAATTTATATACTGAATCCACTGAGGGTTGATTCACAGATTATTAAAAACATTTTGCTTTTGGGGAGCAATTCTTATTTAAAAAAAAAAACGTATTTTTCTCTTTCTCCTCTTCTTAGGTCTTTGGTACTCGTATGGAGTAAAAATCTAAAATCACCAAACTTTGGGAAAATTAGAACAAAAAAATACAATTAGGAGAGTAAAGGTAGAGAACAAGGAGGCCAAAGTCCAGGTCCAACTTGTAAAAGAAAGAAAACAGGAGCAAAAAGCTGCTGTTAAGTATTAAATGAAAATGTCGTTTTTCATCTTTCTGTTTTGTTCCGTTATGGAAAGGTTGAAGATCCATCGGTTCAATTTTTACTTTATATTTCTTCTATAAGTGAAAAGCTAATCAGAGTGATACACATATTGAAACCAAATCTTCTATTCGCTCGCTATTCTTCCTTGCTATGGAATGTGTCCTTATAGTAATATAAAATTTTTATTTGTTTTTCGAAATTCCATCATCGTCATCATTTTATTATCCCCATGTATGGTACAAAACAATTTTTTTTTTTCTCCCATGTGTATTTTTTTTTCTCACTTGTATTTACGTATATGTAAGTACATACAATACAGGTGTGCTCCTATTCGAATTTTTATTAATTATTGTTTGTATTTTTGCTCCCTTTTTTTTTTTTTTTATTTAGTTTTGTACTTGCTTATAATAAACGTTCATAACAAGAAATTTTCACTTTTCAATAAATCAGTAAATTATTAACCGTATTTCATTCAAGACATATCGTTTAAAAAAATAAAATTAATAAAACAAAAAATATTTAAAAAATGAATTTAAATAAAATTTAATTAATTTAATAAAAAAAATATAATAATAAAAAAAAATTTTTTTTTTTAAATTTTAAGTTTTTGGTTAGTTTTTCTCTTTTTCGTATACGTAAAAATAAAACAAATAATAACAAAAAATATAAAAAAAAATTAAGAAAAATAAATTACGATAAAATTTTCTTTTTACAAAAATATCAGCTTTTCTTTAAAATAAAATTTAAAAACAAAAAAATAAATTAAAAATAAAAAACAAATAAATAAACGAAACCAAAAAAGGAAAATTACATAAAATAAAAATAAAGAAAAAAAAAAAGCTTTCTACGATTTATCACTTTAAGAAAACCAAAAAAATCAAAAATTATATCTCATTTGTTTTTATCTAGAGCCTAAGGATAACTTAAAAAAAAAATAATTGTAAAACGGAAAAAATCAATTTTACTCGTACATAAATGTAACAAGATACGGTATTAAAAAATGTAACAAAAAACAAAAATTTAATAAACAAATTTAAATATAAAAAAAAAAAAAAAAAATAAATAAATTAAAGAAAAAAAAATTAATTTAAAAATAAATAAGAAATAAAAAAAATTTAAAATTAAAAAAAAATTAAATAAAAAACAAGAAAATAAAGTTGTGCATTTTTTTCATACATACAAACATACGAAAATTTTTATTATCCTTAAACAAAAAAAAAAAAAATAATAATTAAAATAAGCCAAAAAAAAATAAACAAAACAAAAGAAACTGATACACACACACTATATACGAATAACTCAACTGTTCTAAGTACATTATAAAATTTAAAATTTTTTCTCGTATTTTATTGTCTTTTGTTATTTTATATTGTTATAAGTTACTTAAATTGTTGTGATTAAATTAAATCTTAAAAAGAAGAAAAAAAAACAAGTTAAGATTAAGAAAAGAAAAATTTAAAACCATGCAATTAAAGCCCAAAAAAATTATTTAAAATTAAAAATCAAATTAATTCAAATTCTTATTTTCTGTGATTATTTTACATATAAAATTAACAAAAATAAAAACAAAAAAAAAAGTTTCCTTTTATAGTTATAACGTGATCATGTAAAAGTTGGGTGCTTGGGGTGGTATAGTAAAAGTAAATGATAATAAAATGACAATTTCTTTTCATGTATTCGAGTAATTATAAAGCAAGTAAGTAGTATATATATATGAGCATAAAATATTAGTGTATGCCTGCCTTTTGTACATTTCGTCTGTAATAATACCCTGACGTCGAAGTTACAGTCAATTCTCTTATAACATGGTTCTTATGCAACTTCAAATGAAGATGTGATGTTCAACAACTCGATAATCGGACTAAAAAAAAATTAAAACTGAGACAGCAATGGCCCCTCAAATTGAGCGCATTTCTTGAATTTTAAGAAAGTAACGTCATCATTTTAGAAAAAATAAAATCCATACATCAATATCCTTTTTCTCAAAAATATTAGCATCACGATATTAGACTGTAAGAATCATACTAAGGGGTCAGGATGAACATTGCAAGAGTTCTCTTATAACACACGATATCTATGAACCATAACACATACCATGAATTTTTTTTTACGTTTGAAATAAGTGAAAAATTCTCTACCACTATAACAATTCTTACAAGTTAAGTTTTGGATGTATTGGTATGTAATAATTCAGAATTTTTCATATGTGTGTTCTTTTTGTCTGTGAACAAATTAATCACAGCTTATAGGAGAGTTGACTGTATTTTCTTAAGAAAAAAAAAAAAAAAAAAAAAAAAAAACAAATTATACACATACGTATTCGTATCCACGTTTTTATGTATACGTATACATACATTAAGGATAATAAGGTCGAGGTCTTTGCGCGAATAAAAATTAAATAGTAAATAAATACATATAGTGTTGTACATACATCATCTAATTCTCGTATACATACATACATAATTATGTATCTACATGCTTGAATTTGTTTTATATACTTTTATGTACATACTATATATACGTATATACTGTTGCTCATGTCTGTACATATAAGTACCAGATACGTATACTATATATGCGCTATACCAGGCTATATAATATACGAGTATATCCATGCTCGTTTTTTGTACATCGCTCCTTAATGTACTCATACCACTTTAATAAAACATTTAATATACGTATTTAGTGTATATTTTTATTAAAATTAAAAAATCAAAAACTGACTTATAAAACACGAAAAATGAATACGAAAAATCCATTTAATATCACTGTTACATCCAGTTACTACATACATATATATTGCTATACTGTTATTGTTGTTTTTATTTTCTATTTTCATCTTATGCCAATCCAATTATAAGAAAATTTAATTCAACTGATGGTTATTTTATTTGATTTATTTTTTTTATTTATTTATTTTTTTTTTTTTTTCTTAAAATTTTCATTTTCATTTTTAATGCATAAATATTAGTGAACAAAAATAATAATAATAATAACAACAACAACAAGAAAATGGGAAAATATCATCACACGACATGGTGATATTACATCAAAAACCTTTCAAACATTTGTTTTATGTACATATATTCATTTATTAAACATTGTAAATTTTATGTACATTACATTTTACACATAAGTATCATAAAATCTTGTGTATAATACGCACAGTTTTTAATTTAAAAAAAAAAAAAAAAATTTTAGTCTTCTATAGTTATTTGTTATCTTGTTTTTTGAACAAGAGCATTCTAGTGATCACCGTAACAGTAGTCAATTCTTTCATTGTATAAAATTGAGTCTGTTTTCTACTAACAATTGAATGGTTCTTATGGATTGTGAACATTATAAATGGATCACCTCACAAAATTGGGCCTTGACTTACAACGAATTATTTCGCTTAGAAATAATCAATTTCTAACTCAAAGATCTTCGTGAAATTTAAATGATTTCAACGAAGTAAAATACAAACGAGAATATCTAACGTATTACAAGCGAGATAATACGTGTACATACATACATATATTAAATTGTCGTTTCCAATTTACGTATATGTATGTATATTTCATGATAATGATATTAATTTTCTAAAAACAGAATTTGAAGGAAAGAAGTAGAAAAGAAAAAAAAATGAAATTATGTTGATGAAATTTTTGGAAAGTACGAAAAATTATGAACAACTTTTTTTTGTTATTCGATATTAAATTTATGAGATTTAGGAAGTTTTATAATTACTTTTCATTCTTAGTTGCTGAAAGGAAACTTTTTGAGCCTAAAAAAAAAGTAAAAGTCATAAAGTAGAATGAAGGTACAATGAAAACATGTAGAACACTGACTGTTTTTTTTTTTTTTTTTGAGTAATATACAAGCAATCATCGTAATAAGTTGTGGAATTCCACGGAAATTTCGTATTAAATAAATCCTATTATATCAAAGAAGACACGTGTATAGATTACCTATTTATTTAATAAAAAAAAATATATAGAATCATGGGAAACATTTTGGGAAGATAAATCAGGTGGCATAAAAAACCAATTAAAAAACTAAAAAAAAAAAAAAGATATACTTCATTTTTTAAATATTTTCACTTCAGACCTTATAGAAACTACGAAAAGTGGCCGGTACCATTTCACATCATTGTATAGGTACATACATTTATATTTAAAAAATTCATCTCATACTGTATGAGCACTTTGGGAATAATTGTGGTAACATTGTTCGCGAAATGCTCTTATTAGAAATTATAAGAGAAGAAAAAGGACACTATGCTTCCATAAGGTCTGTAATGAAAATATTTTAAAAAATGAAGTATAATTGGATTTAATTCCTGATATCGTTGATAGACTCAAAAGACAGAATAGAGAATCCTTTATGGACTATTATACTTTTGTAATGATAATGACCAAAAATTTTCAAAATACATTACTGTCTATTTGATGCACTCTGCTGTCTGCTTAAGATCCTAATACACTGGCGGGTATCGCTTATCAAATAGGCCAATGATGTAGTTTAAAAAAAAAAAAAATCGGTTTATCTTTCAAAATATCGACCTATTTGCTGATTACTTGTAAATTTATAAATTATTTTCAAAAATTGACGTAAGCACGTAAGGGAAAATAATTTCATAATTTCATATCCTTACAAAAAAAAAAAAAAGTAAAAACGTTTTTTCCTCCGTTTTTTTTTGTAAAGGTTCATATTAAAACGTAAAAAACAAATTAAATAAATTAATGATTTACGTTGATCATAAGAAGAAGAAGAAGAAGAAAAATAAGAATTTCTCTATTTATTTTGATTTAAAAAATAAATAAAAAAAAAAAGTTTTATTAAGTTTTCATATATTAAATAAGAAAATTGATATTTCCTGTACTAGAAAATATTATCCTGATTAGAAAAAAATGATGAAAATTTTTTGTTACGCATTTTAATCATTCTTTTAAATATTATATGATGAAATCAACAAAAGAAAAATTGTGTATGGTCTCTGGTCAAATTACAAAACAAAAAAAAAAAAAAAAAAAAAAAAACAAAACAAAACAAAAAGGCAAGCGATACTGTGTGTACACGATATATAAGCAAATAGTCCTTGAACTGTTCAGTAGCATTTTTACTATAAAAATTCGTAAATATTTGATTAAATGTTTACTATTTAAAATACGTACATACATAACCGAATCGTATACCTTGTAAAATACGTATCTTTCTATCTATCGTATACACAAGCTTTTACGCATACAACATGCGTATATACAAATTGTATATCAAATTAATTGCTTTTTTACCTATGTATATATCTCCTGTATGTATGTACGTATACACAAAATGTGTATACAAATTTTTGTTTTTGTTTTTATAAAAGGATTTAATGCAAACAATGAGAAATGTAACGAATGAGAATATTGATTTAAATAATATATAACGAACAACTGAATACGTATGTAAACTATATATAAAATATTATATAACCCGTTGATATATACCTACGTACATAATGTCTTCTTCACACATTTCTGATGATGCGTATGAAATTGTGTAACATTTATTATACGCTATTCATTTTTGTACACAATTTTAATTGAATAATAAAATATTAAATACATATTGTGTGTGTTTATACTGTATAATGTTGAATTGACGATGACGATGATGATGATGATGATGATGATGTCTATATGTATACATGTTTAATATATAGGAAACGTGTAGGAAACATACAAAAATTAGATAAAATCGGAAATGGTGTAATATATTGTCACACTATTTATTTATGTATACATATGTATATGCTCAAGAATTAATAGAATAAAAATAAAAGGATACAAAACTTTCATATCCTTTCAACATATCCTTCTTTCCCATATTATCAATATGATATTCGCAATCAGATATACAAATAAAAACAAACAGAAATAAAAATAAAAAAAATGAGAATATACGTTTACATTGGAAAAAGATAGAAAATAATAAAAAAAAAAAAAAACAAACCACCAAACTGATTACAACATTTCCGATTTAACTGAATTGAGTTTTATTGAATTTTACGTTATTAAAGATTTTAATTGAATTTTTTTATACTGATATACAAATACATACGAAGGCATACACAAATGCATATACAAAATACAGATCCTGATCAAGGACTTCAAAATGAAATTATCCTCAACTTTTATTCTTTTTTTATTTTTAACGGACAGGTATATTTATATACGTAACATTGTAGGCGTATTAAAAAAGGAAAAATCAAAAGGAAGTAAAATTTTCCGTTAAATTTTTGTGTTAATTATATATACTATATACATATAAATACATATATACGAGAAATAGCGAAAAAATGGAGGATTGGACACCAACAACAACGACAACAATAAAGACCACATTTAGTAGTCAAGAATTTTTAGAAAGCGGTCTTGAACAACATGAATTCTTATCAAATCATCATAAATTTCATGCAACATCTCATGCTAGACCAACATATTGTAATGTTTGCCGTGAAGCATTATCTGGTGTTACATCACATGGTCTATCATGTGAGATATGTAAATGTAAAGTACATAAACGTTGTGAATTAAAGGCAATTTCTAATTGTAAATGGACAACATTAGCAACAGTTGGACGTGATATAATTGAAAAAAAAGATGGTAGCATTATAATGCCACATCAATGGATGGAAGGAAATTTACCAGTTGCATCAACATGTATCATTTGTAAAAAGATATGTGGTTCTGTATTAAAATTACAAGATTGGAGATGTTTATGGTGTAAAGTAACTGTACATACAGCATGTAGACCAATTATATCAGAGACATGTCCATTGGGACCAGCTAAATTATCAGTTGTACCACCAACATCTGTACATTCAATTGGTATTGATGAGGCATGGGATATTATAAAGCCACAAGGGAATTTTTCGCCACTTCTCGTATTTGTAAATTCTAAATCTGGTGACAATCAAGGTGTTAAATTTTTAAGACGTTTTAAGCAATTACTTAATCCAGCACAAGTGTTCGATTTAATATCAACTGGACCAAGTTTAGGTTTAAGATTATTTAGACATTTCGATTTATTCAGAATATTAGTATGTTCGGGTGATGGATCAGTTGGATGGGTTTTAAGTGAAATCGATCGTTTTGATATGCATGTAAGTTATGCATGCTTTTTTAATTAAAACAAAATAAAATTGAAAATACAAAAAAAAATAATTTTTTTTTTTTTGCGAAATATGAGCCTATTTTGTCCTTCTTGTTTTTGTTGTAGTATGATGACCTGTATGGCAACATTTCAAAAACTTTGAATAGCCCAATGAGAAAATAAAAAAGTTTTTTTTGCTTCTTCACTACACTACAACTTTTCTTTTTGAATTTTTAGTTTAGCTCATATTTTGCCTAATTTGGTCTTTAGCTTTTCATGAAGACCATCATTAAATCGATTGTCTTTTTGTTTTTTGTTCCAAATATATAGAGACAATGTCGGATAGCTGTATTACCACTTGGAACTGGTAATGATTTAGCTCGTGTTCTTGGTTGGGGTTCTTCATGTGATGATGATGCACATTTACCACAAATACTTGAACGTTATGAAACAGCTAGCACTAAAATGTTAGATCGTTGGAGTATTATGGTATTTGAAAAACCGATTCCATTAAAAAATCCAAGAATGTCAATAGTATCAACTGCTCAAGAAACATTAGTAACTGGTTTTATTGAATCAGCTAATAATCATTTACAATCAATTGTTGAAGCTGATGATTATCAAGTGGTTATAACATCAACTAAAATTCTATGCGATATTGTTAGTAAATTACTTATGGAAATATGTGAGAATCGTAAAAGTGATGAACAATTAAATATAAAATGTGATATTTTAAAACAAAAAATTAGTATGCTACTTGATGTATTGAAAACCGAACAAAATGATGATAATGATTTTGATCAGACTGAATTTATTGCACAATTTAAAGATATTACAGAACAACAACAACAACAACAACAAAGTATTAATATTGAAGAAAATCCATCAATTACATCAACGTAACTTTTCTTTTACCATCGTATTATTCCTCTGAATGACCACAAAATCGTTTTATTTTTTTGTTTTCTGGTTGTTTTCTTTTTCAGGAAAAGTTTATCAAGTGCAGATTTACCAATGGATAAAAGTGAAAAAGATAAATTTAATGCAACAGAAAGATGTATAAATCGTTTATTACGAACATCCGAAAGAGATACATTACGTTGTCGGGCTAATAGTGTTAAGAAGGCAATTTATAATGTTATTGAACATTCTGAACCAGGTAGACCGAAACGTTATCAAAGACGTTTTTCAGTATCACCATTTGAATCAATTAAACCAACAACATCATCATCAGATGATATATCATTATGTATGTCACCATTACCAACTCCAACAATAAATATTATTTCACCATCATCATCAACATTAAAATTAACTTGCATTCCACCACCATTTCCTGATATGAAACGTGATTCAACTGATGAGAATTTTTTAAATATTAATTTACCAGCACCACCAAAACAATTTGCAGATGGTAATAGTCGACGTAATTCTGGTATACCAGAAGTAATACAAGAAATTGAAGAAAATGATTTAACAACTGAAAAGAATCTTTCAAGTAATTTATCTGAAAAATCATATATTGGTGATTCAGATACAATTACTGATTCACAACAAACACAAAGAAAAGTTGATTTTCTTAATGTTCCAATTGTTGTAACTGAAGATTATGTTGATCCATTATCAAATTATCGACCTAAAGAGGTATTCGAAAGAAATTTATATGGTGGTCTAATTTCAAAAGAAAATACAAAACGTATAGAAAATAATGATGATGATGAAAAAAAGGAAAATAATACCAGTGGTGGTGGTGGTGGTGATGATTATGAGTTAAAGGGAAGCAATATTTATTCTAGTGAAATGATGACTATTGTTGATACTGATCCAATTGTAATTACATGAATATACATCACAGCTTAATACTTAGAATTCTTATATGAGTATCATTTTTAGGAACAATCATTATCTGATGATGGAGTTGATGGTAGCGATATTTTATCTGGTATTAGCAATGAGGAATATAGTTTAATGTCAGAGATTCTTGAAAAGCCAATTGATGGATCACGAGCAAATGCAAATGATATAATTTATGTAGCCGATATTATACAGGTACATTTTGAATATCATATTTGAATTCTCCTTCATTTATTTTTGATGATATGAATATGAATCATCCGCAATATATGTATTTCCCCTTTTCAATTCATGGATGATTCTGTCTATCATCAAAGTCATTTGGTTTTTGTTTTTTTTTGTTTTTCTTGTTGTACTTTTAGGATCTTGAATCTGATCGACTTACTCATATTGATTCACCAGAAACCAGTAGTACAACAGAAGCAATGCATGGTGAAAGCCTTGTAGATGATATTAGTTCAGTATTATGCCATGATATTATTGGTGCATTACAAGACAATACAATAACTGATGATACATCGACTATTTGTTCTGATACACAAATTACAAAACCACGTAATATAAAAATTTTACAAAGACAATCTTCAACGAAATTATTTAAGAAAAAGCACAATAATGATGACAATGATAATGATGACATCAATTATGATGATGATGATGATAATATTAATGATTATGATGGTAATAATGTACGTGTAACTGATGATAATAATATATCATCTAAAAAACGAACAGTATTATTAGATGATAAAAATGCTAATGACAATCCACAACAGTATGGTTTTGAAAATATCGTATTTGAAATAGACAATCAGTATGATGATAATAATAAAAAAAAGATCATTGATACAACAGCAGCAGTAACAGCAACAAAAACGAAATATTGTAGTTTAGCCCAATTTGTCGAAGGGAATGACATTGCAAGAAAAAGTTTTAGAGTACTTTTATATTTATTTTAATATATACTATATATTTTTTTAATTCATTATTTTCATATGAATATTTGAAATATTTAAAATTTTAACCGAAATTTTTTTTATTTTTCTCTTTTCCTTTTTTTTTCACTCTCTATTTTCTTTTGTTTCTTGGTGTATATAGAAACCAAAACCAAAAAGTGCCTCAATAGCAGGAACAACAGCTATTACCCTTGATAAGATTGAAATAACAAAACAAAATACAGAAATTAAATCAAATTTACGTGGACGTAATTCATCATTAGTGGATTCATCTACATTATCAACCACCGCTGTTACCATTACCACTACAAATAATAAATTCGCTAAATCTAGTGGTGGTGGATTATTAAAAGTTCATACAAATCATGATGGATTATTAAATGTGGAACAGCCGCCACATCATGATGTAAAAAGGATTAGTTTTGATGAATCATGTAAAAAGGAATCATTTGATGATGTAAAAAAATTTCCTCAGGTAAGTGTTATTGTTGAACCGCCATCCCCTTTAAGAGCTAGTGGAATGGATAGTTATCAAATACAACATCAGCAGCAGCAACGTCTTCAGCAACAATTGCAACAGCATAAAATCAATGAAATAAGACGACATTCAAGTCATTCACCAAGTTTAACCAAATGTGAATATGATAAAGAGAAGGATCGTCGTTATTCTGGTACAAATTCAAACTTTCTTGGATTAGATTCAGAGCATATGAGATATTTAAGTAATTCACCAGCAGCAACAAGGCGAATCAGTTGTGGAAGCCTTTTTAAAGTAAAAAAAAATAGAATTTCTATTTTAAAGCATATTGAACTTTTAATTTTAAAATTTATTTTTCTTAATCCTCTGTGTTAGCCGAACGAATCGTTTTCATTGGGTGGATCAAAGGCAAGTTTATTCATGGGATCAACGATGTTTGGTTTTGATTCTGATACTCAAGGCAAGGAAGAGAAATCAAGTAAAAGTGATAAGAAAGAAACAAAGGAAAAGAAATTACCAATAATTAATCCATTAGTGAGATTACCAGCATGGCCAAGTAAATCATCATTGGATTCTTCATTATTTATTATAAAAAAAAAAACAAATTTTTCTTTTACTTTATTGTTTTAGATGTATCTTCTGGTTTCATTTCTAAATGTTTACTTGCAAATGCTGATACCCTCTGTGCAGCAGTGAGTCCTTTAATGGATCCAGATGAAACACTTCTTGAAGGCTATTATGAGAAATGTGTTATGAACAATTATTTTGGTATTGGAATCGATGCAAAAATCTCATTAGATTTTCATAATAAAAGGGAAGAACATCCAGAAAAATGTCGTTCAAGAGCTAAAAATTACATGTGGTACGGTGTATTAGGATCAAAACAATGGCTTCAGAAAACTTACAAAAATCTTGAACAACGAGTTCAGCTTGAATGTGATGGTCAGAGAATTCCATTGCCATCATTACAAGGAATCGTTGTATTAAACATTCCAAGGTATACATTAAACAGAATCCTTTAAATTATTCTATTTCTCATCATTTATATTTATTTTATAGCTTCATGGGTGGTACAAATTTTTGGGGTGGAACTAAAGAAGATGATATCTTTTTAGCACCAAGTTTTGATGATCGCATTTTAGAAGTTGTCGCTGTTTTTGGTTCAGTTCAAATGGCTGCATCCAGATTAATTAATCTTCAACATCATCGTATTGCCCAATGTCAGAGCGTTCAAATTAATATTTTAGGTGATGAGGAAGTACCAATACAAGTTGATGGTGAAGCATGGTTACAACCACCAGGAATGATACGTATTATTCATAAAAATCGTGTACAAATGTTATGCCGTAATCGAAATTTAGAAATATCATTAAAAACATGGCAAGAAAAACAACGTCATCATAGTATGTCAATTCAACGTGAAACAACATCAACCATATCAGAATATAATTCATCAACTGATGAATTATTTTCCGAACGTGAAATATATTTTTTATTTAATTTTATTGAATGCGCTAGTTCATTAGTTAAATGGATAAAATTTTTAATTATATCGCATCCATCATTACAAGCTGATTTATATGGTTTAGCTTGTTTAACATCAGATACACTTGAATCAATACATCCAGATGGTAAATTATTAGAAGGACCAACATTACGTTTAAAATTAGTTGATGCTATAAATTATGCTAAAAAATTATATGAGGAATCATGTATATTATTACGTGAACGTGCATCAACATTAATATTAAAAGAGGATCTAGAAACAAAATTGAGTACATCATTAGCTAATATGGAAATGATATTACGTAAATGTATGATACAAAAATGTGATGATGGACAAATGAGGGCATTTTTCAATGTTTTAGCACCAAATGACGAGGTATTTAAATTTTATAATTTTGAAAAAAAAAAATTTTTTTTTCTTAGTACTAATCTTTCGTTTTTCTTCTTAGCCTGATACACGTAAAAAATTAAAACCATTTTGGTTGAGATTTAAAGGTGGTAGTAGTAGTAGTAGTGGTAGTAATACTACTAATCAAGTACAATTTAAACATCCATCAACGAATACACGTGATGCTGTTAATAATTGGGGTGTTAATGAAGTTGTTACATGGTTAGAAACAATGCAATTATCTGAATACATCGACAGTTTTGTTAAAAATGATATACGTGGTAAAGAGCTGTTACTATTGGGACGACGTGATCTTAAGGATTTAGGTGTTGTTAAAGTTGGACATTTAAAGCGCATACAACAGGCAATTAAAGATTTAGCAGAAAATTAAAAAAGACAACTAAATAAACGAAGAAAACTTATGAATATATATTTTATCACCTTTCTTTAATATTTCTATTTTTTTTTTCTTCTTTTTATGTTTCCTTTGTAATGTTATCATGATAATAACAACCGATATCGTGTTATTCAATTAAATATTATGATTATAATTATTATTATTACTACACTACACAGTATTATTGTAATCATCCAGTTGATTAACAAAATGAAAAAAATTTAAATCTTTAATTTAATGATGTATGTTAATTATACTATGAAACAAAAAATAATATCATAATACAGTTCAAAAACATAAAAAGAATTTTATTGTTGTTCTTTTCTTCTCTTTTTATTTCTCTAATCATTTTTATTTTATTTAAGTAATTAATTTTGTCTTGAAGAAAAGATACTATTTTAACAAATCTTGAATAAATTTTCCTTTATTTAATTTCTTTGCCTCTACATAAAATTCGTGCTACATAATTTCAATTTCAAAATGTTTATCACTTTTACACATATTTAAGAAAATGTATATGTATATGTATATTATTCAACTAATGAAAAATTCTACTAAAAAAATGAAAATTCATATTGCATTCATTTTTTTTTTTTTTTAACTAGATTATGGAAGACTGCTGCCACATACAAGAAAAATATATATTCTTTTACGTTACATTTTTTGTTATTTATGGTGCTAATCTTTCATATACCCAACCATTTTCACCCTTATGAACGAGAACTTCATCGGTTTCCTGTTTTAAAAATTTTAACAATTAAAATTTAAAATTTAGAAATTAAACATGTAGAGCAAATACCTCATTTGATTTTCTAAAACGTATTCGATCATGTAAACGATTTGTTTGCCCTTGCCAAAATTCAATTAATGTTGGCCGTATTAAATATCCACCCCAATTTGGCATTGGTACTAAATCATCAGATTTTAATTTCATTTTAATTTCATTCTCTTTTTGATCTAAATATTCACGATTTGGTATACATTGACTTTGTGGACTTGCCAATGCACCAATTTGACTTGAACGCGGACGTTCATGAAAATATTTTAATGAATTTTCGTATGGAATTTTTTCAGCTACACCCTCAATACGTACACTACGCCGTAATGGGCACCAATAAATAGTCATTGCTACATTTGGATTATGTTCAATATCTTTAGCTTTACGACTATCATAATTTGTGAAAAATGTAAAACCATTTTCATTGAAATCTTTTAATAAAACGAATCGATTTGATGGTTTACCATCTCTATAGAAAAAAAAAAAAGAAATCACAATAATTTGAATTGAATTGAATTTAAATGTAAAATACAAAAAGTATACTTACTTACTAACTGTAGCTAAACTGGCAGCATTTGGTTCAATAATTTCTTCAGTTTTTAAAGCTGTTTCCATCCATTCTTTAAATATATTAAAAGGTTCTTTTATTTTAATACTTGCTTCATGAAAAATTTCTTTCTCACTTTTATACAAAATTCGTAGTGCTGTTAAAAAAAAAGTGAAAAATTAATAAATAATCCAAAATGAGAAAAATTCAAAACTTACAGGATAAATTTGATAAAGAAGACATTGTTTGAAAACTAGATACTGCGATAAATCGTAGTATCATAATTTGAAAGCACAGATAAACAAATTTCATTTGAAATCAGTTCCAATTCCAATTGGTTATCAAATCACCTGATTAAAAAACGTGACATGAACATGACATGACATAATACATAAATAACTGTTTTCTATTTACTACTTTACTGTTTACTAGTACTGGAACTGGACTATTTTCATATGATAACAAGAGACAATAAATTTCCGAAATCTGATAACCATTACGGTTACTGACTATTACAATTTTGAATTTAACAATTTAATTCATGGTAAAACATAAAAATGTAATAGAATGCAATAAACTTATTTACTTTGGTTTATGGTTACTCCAATTTACCAAAAATCATTAAAACCCAAAAATGAGACACGTTTTAAGGTTAAATAGGTTGGCATATATGTATGCATTAATGTCCAATTTATTTTAAAAAAAAAAATTTTATTTATTTAAAAATTTATCATTTATGAGGGAGATGAATGAGATAAGTTTGTTCCACACAACATTTCACATTCATTAACATCTCTTAATTACTCTAGTCTTAATTCGTTAGATTTTCTGGATGTTTCTTAGCCATATGAGTCTGAAACAAAATAATAATGTTTTATATTTAAAACTATTTAATAAAAATATGATTATTTTACTTACTGTAAAATTAATATTATTAATAAATTGTTTTTGGCATATTGTACAAAATAATTTTGGATTATTATATAGATGCAGACCATGAACACTTCTCATGTGGCGTCTCAATATATGCTTTGTATTTAATTTTGAATGGCATATTGAACATTCATGCTTTTCATTTGAATGTGTTTCTTTATGTTCGTCCAAAGAATTCTTAGTTTTAAATAATTTACCTATGTGTATAATATGAAATGTATTTTTAAAAAACAATTACATTGCTAATAGTACATGAACTAAATTACCGCATTCGTCACAAATATATTCTTTTTCATCATTATGAAGCCGTTTCATGTGTTCATTTAAATGTGATTTTATCAGAAATGCCCTCGAACACACCGTACAAATAAAATCTCTTTGATTATTATGACTTTTAACATGAATATTTCTTTTATGCTTTGATTTGAAACCTTTGTTACATATTTCACAACTGATAAATCAAACAAAAAAATAGAAAAATTATATTCTAATTTTTTGTGTGTATTTTCTCTTTTTCATACCTACCTATATTCTGGAAGTCCTTTATGTGTATTCATATGAGCGTCATACGTTTCCCTTTTGAAAAAGCCTCTACTGCATAATTCACATTTAAATTTATTTAACAAACTATTTTTCATTTTCCTGATTTAGAAAAATAAAAATTAAAAATTGCACTTTATTTTTAAAATATCAATTTATAACTTACTTTTTGCGTATCTTTTTCTTCTGAGATTTTAATTCTTTTTTCGTATCTTCTTCTGTTATCATTTGATCGGAAATATCATCTGTACTATATTCTGATCTAAAATTAGATTATTAAATTAACAGTGTTTAAGTATTTTCAAGAAATTTTTCAATTTCAGAAATGTACGTTAAACTCCTAACATACGAGTCTTCAGATTCATCAATTTTAAGTTCATCAAGTCTAAGTTCTGACTTCACTTCCAAATCATTTTTTATTTTTGGCACCATTTCATGATCATCAGTATTTCTGAAAATGTTTGATTCAAAAATTAAAAATTCAAATTTTAAATTAATAAACATAAAATTTTACCTGAGATTATTATTTGAAATGATAGCACTATTTATATTAATTTCTTCAGTAAATATTTTGACTGATATTTTTCCGATTTCTTGTAGTTGATCATCTTCTTCAGTTTCTTCAAATTCAGTTTTTATTAATTGATTAGGACTATAACAGTCACTGATAATAAAATTTTCATTGCTATTAATATTTTCAAACTCATTTAATATCTGAACTTTTTGATCGTTTTTCTTAAATTTTTTAATTTTACGTAAAAATTTATAATGAGATTTGATTGCTTTTTGTTTGAACAAATAAAAATTGTGTAACTGTTGTTGACATCGTGTACAGATTTTAGTGTGTTTTGGTGCTTCTAACACCTACAATTTAAACATGATATTTTTACATTGTTAATATCTAGCAATAAAAAAATTACAAGTTCTTTAAATAAATACCTTTAAACCAAAACAAAATTCGAATTCATCTCCTTCTACTCTTAGTTGTATTGAATTTAAAGATTGTTTCAATAGCGGTATCATTTTCTTTTTGGGTGTATGACAAATTCTACAGATGTTGTTACCCATGATATCAGAAACGTAATTTTTTTAAAGTCCTAATTTTATTTAATTTAATTTTTTTTTTTTTTCACAAAAATTGTTTATAATCTTAGATTTTTATTTTTGTGAATCCGCTGTTTTTATTTACATTTATTTGTGTAACTATTCAGTTATCAAATTAGTACACCACTCATCAGTCATCATCAAAGATACAGTACATGAGTACAAATTAAAAAGTACCAAACCAACAAGGTATGTTACCTGAACCCTGAACAAGGCAACATTATGGCAACATAAACAAAATACAACACACACATAAACATGCATAAACCGCATATACAAAAACAAACCAATAAATGGCCTTGAATGGAATAGATAAATTGGAATAGATTTTTACGTTTCAAATTTCAAGTTAAACCAATTTGAAATTGAAATTGAAAAACACATAAAAACATTAGTTCCATTGTGCATCGTTTTTTGTACATCGTCAAATGTCAAAATTTAGTATTCAATTTCGTGATTCAATTTGAATTCAGTTCAATAATATAGAATTTTTCATACGTCCGTGCGTAACAATTTTAGTGGTTAAGTAGTGAAGTGAGCAATTTTCTTTTCTTGTTTTTATTTATTATTTTTTTATTTTAGAAAATAAAAGAAGATACAAATTTACTTAAGGGTTTGAAAAAATATTTTTAGTTTTTTTTTTTCATTATCTGAATATAAAATTTAACAAAAGAAAAAGAAAATTCAATTTTCCAAGAGAAAAGGAAGAAAAAAAAAGTTCTTCTGCATTGGATTCTTTCATTTTTTCAATATGTGAAAAAGAACTCTTTGCAGAGGATACTTTACAATACTAGATTACCAACGATGAAGGAGAAGAAGACCACAAAATATATTTTGAAGTCTTTTTTCAATTTTTATAATTTTCTATTTTATCAGTTTCTTTTATTTTTGTATTTTTATTTTTTTGAGTTCATAGTTTTTAATTCTTATTTCTTTTTTTTTGTTTTTAATTTTACTTTGATTTTTCTTGTTTTGTTTTTAATACAATAAAGAATGGATGGTTTTCTATAATATCTAATGGGACCAATCCAATTTTCATTGTAAAATTATAAATTGGACTTAATCGCCATTGGGTATTGGTAGAATTCCTACATCGACTTTTAAAAAAAAAATTCTATTGCAAATTTTTTTTTTTGCAATGCTCTAGGCTTACATTTTTATTTTCCTTCATTTTTTACTTATTGTTCAATAATAATAAAATAATTAAAAATATAAATAAATAAAAAATAGAGAGAGAAAACAAAAAAAAAAATGGAAAGTTGTGATGAAGATGAAATTCCATCGAAAAAACCTCGTACTGAAATAAATGTACAACAGCAACAACAAGAATATGAAGAAGAACAAACAATCGATGAAATAAAAGATAATAATTCAATAGCTGATGATGAACTTACAGAAAAATTAATTGATGATGTTAAACGTAAAAAGGTTGAAGAGCCAGGTATTGCATTAGATAATCAATTACGTAAATTTCATGTGTTAGATGAAGTTCAAGGAGATGGAACTGGGACAGAAGGTAATAAGACTGTTTTTGATGCGTCTATTGTACAGATACATAAATTTCCTCATATATATTTTCTTAGATGAAAGTGACGGTGATACATCTGGAACTGATCTTGATATTGATGCTGATGAATTAGAAAATTTATTAGATGAAGGATTACCAGATGATCTTAAAAGTAAAAAGAAACCTCAATATGAGGAAAGATTTAAGCCTGTATTAGAAGGTATAATAATTCAACACACGCATATATATATATAAATTAAATGGAAAAATTAATTTTTTGTTTTTCTTTCAGAAAAAGGTAAAAATCATTTTGAAGTTTTGCCAGAAGGATGGGTACAAGTGACACATCATAGTGGTATACCATTATTTCTTCATAAGACAACACGCGTTTGTACATTATCTCGACCATATTTTCTAGGACCGGGGAGTGCACGAGTATGAAATTAAAATTTGAAAAAAGAAAGATTAATCTTCACATTTTTTTAAATATATCATTACAGAAACATGAAATTCCACTTAGTGCGATTCCATGTTTA
This sequence comes from Anthrax anthrax, assembly GCA_963971155.1. NCBI lineage: Eukaryota > Metazoa > Arthropoda > Insecta > Diptera > Bombyliidae > Anthrax > Anthrax anthrax. The sequence goes on from OZ020119.1 coordinate 31,117,986, forward strand.
AGTTATCGTAAGGCTTTAGATAAAGAAAAAGAAGAAGCTGAAAAAGCTAAAAATGACAATTTAGTAAATGGTTTTGATACATCCTCTACAAATGATACGACAAAATCAAATGAAATGATAAATCAAAATAATAATGAAAATGATCCAATAACAAGCAATAAAAATATTCTAAATAATCAAGAAAATAATAATAATACAAATAGTAGTAGTAATTTAATACAAGTTCCTCGTAATGCTAAAATAGAAACAGTTAAAGAGAATTTGAAAGCTCAATCGTTGACTGCAAATGAAGTTAATGAATATTGTAGACGATTATTTAATTTTAAAACGATTCGGGTGATGAGATTTAAGTAATTAATTTTGTTTTGTTTCTCTTTATTTTGTAAATTACAAAATATTCTTGTTTTTCAGATCATGGTCAGCACGTAGAAAATTCAATAAAAGTAAAAAACATATAAAAAATTTACAACGTCCAACTTTACCAGAAGGTACAAAATTAATAACATTTCCAATATTATCTGGTAATGGTGAAGGGAATTCAGATAATAATCGTACACGTCGTGAATGGATAATGAATCCGAATGGTAAAAGTTATGTGTGCATATTACACGAATATCTACAGCATGCATTTAAAAAACAGCCATGTTATGAATTTAAAGAATTAGAAAATGCTGCTACCCCATATTTTGCTACAGTAACAATAAATGGTTTACGTTATGGTGCCGGTTATGGTACAAGTAAAAAACAAGCTAAATCTGAGGCTGCTAGAGAAACTTTAGAAATTTTAATACCAGAAATGAAAGATAAAATTACAGCTGATAAAGCTGGCGTAACAACTAAAATTAATTCGAAGGATTTATCTGTAATTAAAAAAAAAAAAAAAGATTTAAAAAAATTGTTCTCTTTCTAAAAAAGATTCTGTTGAATTTTCATACAATTTTATTTCTTACTTTCTGTTGTTTTTTATTTTTTTAGATTTTTGATGAAATCAAAATTGAAGATCCAAGAGTTGCAGAATTTTGTAAAAAAACAACAGAACCGTCACCACATGCAATACTTTTAACATGTTTACAACGTAATTTTGGTTTAGGTGATATTCGTATTAAATATGAAGTTAGCGCAATGAGACATAAAAAGAATCAATTTACGATGGAAGTTGGAAAGCATACAGCTACTGTATCATGTAAAAATAAACGTGAAGGAAAACAATTAGCATCACAAGCAATACTTCAAGTAAATCTCTTTGAAATTTCATTTAAAAAATTTAATTGAAATTTTTTGTTTTTTTTTTTTTCTTCTACTATAGATTCTTCATCCACATATTAAAACATGGGGATCATTGTTACGTTTATATGGTAATCATTCAGTTAAAACATATAAAGAGAAAAAACAAGAGGAACAAGAGATAACTGTATTACAAAGTAAGGCAGCTATTAATCAACCAAATTATGCAATTTTAGACAAATTAAAATATGAAATGTTAAAATTATCTGAAACAAAAGCGGCTGTACAACCAATTGGTACATTTATACCACCAAATGATGTTGATTTACCAATATCATCTGGTTCAAATTTAAATAATGTAGAATTATGAATTAATTAAAAATTGTTTTTAACTAAATATCATATTATATTTAAAAGAAAGAAAAAAATATTTTTTTTTTCAACGCTTTATGTATATTATTGCAAAAAGTATATAACGTAAAAAATTTGTGTTCAAAAATATATCAGAAAAGAAACAAAATTTAAAACAAAATTAAAAAAAAAGGAACTTATCAGTACGCTTTCAAAATTTCAACAATTTAGGGAAAATTAAAAATTATTTCAAAATTTTAACCAGAATTTACTGCGCTTGTGTATTATTTTAAGCCTTTATGTGCACAATTATAAAATTTTAAGACAATATATGGAGAAAACTAATTAATTAATTAAAAAATGTAGTAAAAACAAAGAAAAAAATTTTTAAATTGGCAAAAAGAATTTTTGTTTTCATTATTGTACTACTGTATTTAATTTTTTTTTATTTGCCTTAAAGAGTCTTGAAGAATTGTAATAAAGTTGCGTATTTTAAACAAGGTTTTATGATATTATAAACTGTGGAAAATATGTGAACGAGAAATGCCGGATGTACGCGAAGTACTTATTTCCATCCAATTTATACAAAAAAAAAAAAAAAAGAATGCAATTACATTTGTTTTTTAGTTTTTCATGTTGCATTAATGTACGAGAGGACAAGTTATAAAACAAATGATAAAACCATAAATGAAGTCTCTTTTCAAAAATTTCTTTTCCGACCTTTAATTATGTTTTACCATTTCTTTCTTAACATTCTTTTTTTCTCTACTTATTCTCTTTCCACAAGAAAACCACACCGACGGATTTTATTAAATATTAAGACTTTTTTAAAAAAAAAAAAAAAAAAAACAGAAAAAAAAAGTTTTGTAATTAATTTTCTTCATATGATGAAATTATCTTTGAAATTTTCGAACAGTGCTACTTGAAAAATACTGTTATTATTTAAAATCGTTGAATAGAGAACGATAACTTCAAAATTAATTCGTTAACATGGATAATCAACTAGCTGTGATAGGTCTCTGATACAATTAACAAGTCATCAATTTTTGAAATCATGAGCTTTCGAGATTTTCATTAATATGTTAAAGTCGATTTAGAACTTTCTTTTCAGCGGTTTCACTACAAAAATATAACTATCCTGTATAATTGATGACTTGATGAACATAGTTGAACTACTGTACTAGACCTAATTCATCATCTAAAATATTCTCTTTTCTCTGCTGCAATCTTAGCCAAATATTTTGGAGTAATTCGTATTGAAGTGCAGAACTCACGAATAAAAACAAAAACTTGTATTTAATTTTTGAAGAGTACTGTAAAATATTTTTTTGCTTTTTTCATGTATTTTCTTTTCAAAGATAGAGAGAGAGTTGAAATATCAACTTACTGAAATTACCATGATGTGATATTATAACCAATATGAAATCTCTGTACAACACATACACACACACACAAATGCTCTATAAGATAAATATAGATATTTAAATTGAAATGCTTATTAGATTTAACGACACGATACACACTCGAGGCGATTGAATGTTTGTTTATTATTAAAAATAATAATAATAAAGTTAACTATATCTTTAAAGATTTTTTTTTCTAAAATGTATGTTCATATATACACGATAAAAGTTTGTGTATGCGTGAATGCATACATATACAGGTAACTGTCGAACAAATTTTATGTAAAAATTTTTTATTCCCTATACTAAATCTAATAAAAAAGTAAAACTTTGACTTCTATAAAATTTGTAATTTTGTTATATTTCTTAAAAAATTTTTAAAGATACTGAAATTTATATTCTTGCAAGGTGATAATAAAACTTGAATTTTAAAAAATTTAGGAGTTATACCATTTTCAAATAAAATGGGTCAATTAATGAGTTTCACGTAGTAACAAAATTTATTTTAACGATGAGCCAAAACACATAAAATATCAATGTAGTATTTTTCTTCCATGATTAAGTTTTTTATTTAATATTTCCTCAGCTTAATACGAGAATTACCTGTATTACTTAGATTTTTTTTAAAATACAAAACGACCACTATAGTCTATAAATTTTATAATAAATAATGAATATCATACCATATAGAAGTCAAGTAAAAATAGAAATAAATAAAACAAAACGACAAAACTCTTTAAAACACTCTCTAAAACCAGTTAGTTCGGTGTATTATAAGGTAAACATATAATTTAATTCGTTATTGCTTCAACTATACAATGTACAAATACAATTTGTAGTGTATAGTGCTTATACAGATTTTGTTAATATATGTAGTATGAATTTGTGTTGTGTTGTGTGATGTGATCTGAATATAAAATAATAACAAAATAATAAATACAATACGAATTTTTTTTATTTTTTTATTTTTTTTGATTTTGATTTTTTATTTTATTTCAACGAAAAAGTAAAAGATAGTAAATGTAAGTGTTTTGCGTTTTGTTTAACTTTCTTTAAGAAAAACTTAAAGACAGTGTAAAGCCGTTGTACTCACAATCTGTAAAAAAAAAAAAAAAAAATTGAAAAAAAAAAAAAATAATTAGTAAAGTGATATATGTCGTGACATCATTTCTTTTTGATTTATTTTGAGAAAAATATTTTTGAATTTTTTGAATTTTTTTTTTTTTTTTCAATTTAAAAAGAATGGATTGTTCTCAAGTGTTTAAAACAAAAACTTAAAAAACCAAAAAAAATTGTTTTTTTATTTTTCTAATAATAGACAAACGTATGCTTAAAACAAAAAAATTTAGAAAAAAAAAAAATGTGAAAAAATTAAATAAATAAAAAAAAAACGTGAAAACCTTGTTTGATCAGTTTTAATTTTTTTTGTATGAGATTTTGTTTGTTTTCTTTTTACTTCTATAATATGCTTTATTTTATTTTTATTTATTTTTCTAATTAAAAAAAAAAAAAAACTACAAAAAAATCATTTGAAAATCTATAGAATTTCATGGAGAATTTTTTTATTTTTTTTAGTGCATCACAATTTAAAAAAAAATAAAAATAAAATAATACAAAAAATGCTTATCCCAAACAATCAATAACATCTAAAAATAATTCGTTAATGTATTTGATATTTGTTAAATTCTCTTGAATGGCTCTTAATACATAATTCATGTAATAGAATTTTATTGTTCAAATGGTAAACCTTGGTAAATCCAAAAAAAAAATGATACTCTTCAAGAAGATGATATTTAAATTACTTTGTTTGTGCTTTTTAAATTAAAGTGAATTAAATTGTATATGATTTGTGTTATGATTAAAAATTAATAATATAAAAAATTGAAAAATTCCAAAAATTTTTTTAAAAAAAATAAAAAATAACATACAGATACTTTCATTGCTCTACATTAGTGTAATATACACGTACACACATGTATAGATGAATGTATGTCAGGTGTGGTATATATTAAACCAAAATATCATCACAGCACATTCTTAAGAATTTTTTATACATTCAGTTGTTTTTTTTTATTTCTTCAATTTTTAAAAGTTATGTAAATAAGAAATATTTTATTTGAATTTTTTTTTTTGTTTTTTTTTGTGTGTGTGTGTGTACAAAACCAGATAAATAAAATTTTTTTTTAAGATTAAAAAAAAAATGATGATTAAAAAAACGATGATGATCAAAATAATGATGACGATAATGAAGAATTTCATAAATATTCAATTTATTTTTATTATTTTATTTTGTTTAATTGATATTAAATTAATATTAGCAACCAAAAATATTTCAAATACTATTCCATTAATAATTAATGCAACAACAACAACATCAGAAGCAGTAGCAGCAGTAGATAGTAGTAACAGTAATTATAGCATTTATAGTGATAATAGCAATAAAAACATTAATATTAGTTTTAGTAGTGAAGGTAAGTAGTGTAAATAAGAGAAAATCATTTTTATTTACTTTTTTTTTCTTTCTGTTTTTTTTTTTTTTGTTTTAATTTTCAATTCAATTTATACTTTCTAAGTTAAATTAACACATTATAAAGAAAATTTTTGAAAAAAAAAACAAAAGATTTAAGCAAGAAACCTTTATAGACCCCCGTGTATGATATGCACATGACATACAGATAACTCTCGAATTACATGATGATTGTTTGTTATATTATTCAGGGATATAATGTTTATGTTTTTTTTTTTTAATTGTCGGAAAAATACCCGCGTTCCCCCTTGAAATCATTCTATTTAATTCTAATTAAGTGTGTAAACTTTTACAATGTCTTAATAGATCTTCCTTTCCAGCAGTTTTCCTTGAGTTTCGAAAACGTCACAAAAAATGTAGTAATGTAATTCATTTCATTGTATTAATACGATATTAATAAAGCAGTAATATGTTTTGAAGCTCAGTTTTTCAGTTGATCAAATCACGCGTTATGATGAGAGGACTACACAGAGATCTTATCATGAATATTCACATCAACTGAAATTTTTTCAAACCAAACAAAATGAGGATAATGTATATTAAATGAAATCTCTGATTGAATAATTGAGTAACATAGTACAGAATTCTGTAATAGGCGAGGATTTTCCATGGATCATAAAGCTTTCAAAATGACAATGATCGTAGTCATGTTTCCAGTATCACGTTTTACGACTGTAACCTGTACTATGTATTTACATAAGAAAACGGATATACTAACAAAAGTAGCAAAAAAATAAAACTTCATGACCCATTACCTTTCGTCATAAGTAATTTTAGTACTTAGAAAAATGCAGGAAAAAAATTCACATATATTTTGTTGTTGTTGTTTTTTTCGATATAACGCCATGTCGCCTATTTTTATGTATTTTTAATTAATTTTTATTTAACGTATAAGGTATGTACACATATGTAGGTAGTAGGTATATAGTACTAGACTCATCATATTCGCATTTGTAATTAAGCTGATTGCAACAAATAATTATATACAAAAATTTATTATAAGTACATACTCACGTATTTTCCAATTTATAATCGCTTATTTTTAAATAATTTTCAATGTTAAAAAAAAAAATAATAATAATATAGAAAAATATTTAATGAGTCATCTTTCTGCAAATGACTATACTGCTAATAAGGTAATGTTGATGATATACGTATCATGTTTGTTTTAGTTAAAAATAACGTTTTTGCTCATACGTATCAATACAGTTATATTTAATAAAATGCAAAAATTATTTGACGGATTTCACAATCTAATGATTGTAGCAATACCGCATGACTTGTGTGGATGATACCTAGATACAAAAAAAAAATTTTTTTTTTTTCCTAACCATTTTTGGATTTTACCAATAAAATAAGAAACAATAATTATTTTCCTAATGAAATGATCATTTTTGCCTCTCACTTTGTACCTAATTAAGTAAATTTAACGTATACAATTTAAAATTTTTTTTTTTCATTTGGCTTATTTGTTGTTGATTTAGTGCTAAACTCTGATGTGAGATTCGAATTTTTCTCCAATTGCCTCCCAACATTATTTTTTTGTTATCAATCTAAGTACCAATTGAAGTCTTGGTCTATTAGTTAGGATAAACAAAATACTAAATTCAACATTTCTTCTTATGTTCTTTACTTTTACAATCTTTCATTTTCCTTCTTTTCTGATTCTCTATATTTCTCTTTTGTTTTTTGCTTTCAGAAAATTCATTAAAAAATAAATTACCAATTTTATCCAATGAGACTAGAAAAGATGATACAATAAATACAAATTTGAATTCATCATTAATACCTAAAAGTAGAGCTTTAAATTTTACTGAAACTGATGATAATAATACATCAGAAGTAGAAAGTAAAACATTTCATGATAAATTTAATGGTTTTCATTCAAATTATGGGAATTATATGAATTTTGTTACAACAATTAAACCAATTAAACAAAAAGATTTAAGTGATGTTAGTATGGATGAAACTGATGATGATGAAGACGATGAAAAGGATCAGGATAGACAACAACATTTGTACATTATGAAAAATGAAAATTGTATTGAAAATGGTAAATTGTATAAGGTAGGAAAAATGTTTAACTTTTTTTTTTTTTGTTGGTGGGGGAAGGGGATGGTGGTGGTATTCTTGAAAATCTTTGTGATTTGAGGGAAATTTTTTAAAATTCAATTTATTTTGTCATTTTAATATTTTTCAGTATAATGAAACAATAAATCGTGAATGTAAAGAAAATTGCACATGTAATAAATCAGGGCAATGGATATGTTTACCAAGATGTACAGGACCATATATTGAAAGAGGTCGAATGGCTAAAGATTCATCATGTCATGAAAATCCATCAAAGGATGATGAATGTTGTGTTACGATAATTTGCGAAAATAATGAAAATCTAGTTACTGAACAATCATCACAAACTACAACATTATTACCATTACCATCATCATCAACTGAGTCATCGTCTATGGATGGTGGTAGTAATAACAAAACTGAATGTATTTTCCAATCTGAAACATATCAGATTGGTGAAAAATTAGAAATTGGTTGTGAAAAAATTTGCCATTGTACAATAAATGGTCAAATGGAATGTAATGATCGATGTCCATTAAGAAATCATACACGCACAGAAAAATGTGTTTTAGTTAAAGATCCAAATGATATTTGTTGTCAATTAGAATTTTGTGATGTAACATTAGATGATCATGAACAGTCTTCTAGTAGCAGTGGTAGCAGTATCACTTCAAATGATGAAAATCCAATAATAATGATGAATAATTCAATCTGTACACATAAAAATAAAACTTACAAAATGGGTGAACAATTTCATGATGGTTGTGAAGCATTATGTATTTGTACTGAAGAGGGAGTACATTGTGCCAATTTAGAATGTCCATCACATTTTGGTTTAGATGTTTTAGATCCACATTGTATTAAATGGGAACCAGAACCGCCTACTTTCAAACCGATACCACCAAAATGTTGTCCAGAAAAGATGCGTTGTGTTGATAATGGTACATGTGAATTTAATGGACAAACATTTGATAATTGGTCTGAAATACCAACCAATTTAACTGGTAAAATAATTTAAATTTTTTTAAATAAAATCTTTCGAAAAGCATAGATTTTCTTTAATTATTTATTTAAGGTTGTGAAAAACATTGCTATTGTGAGAGTGGAAAAGTTGAATGTCGTCCAACATGTCCACCAGTTTTAGCACTACCTCCGCTATATTTACCATGTCATCCAAAAAATGCAAGATTACTTTCTGTTCCGAATGATGAATGCTGTAAACATTGGACATGTATGGAAACTGAAGAAATCAAACCACCAGGTATTATTTATTACATTATATCAGTTTTCCTTTATGCTTTTGACTATATACTTTAAATTTTTTTTTTTTTTTTTTTTTTTTGTAGATTACGATTTATTCGGTACTAATTTCCAAACAAATTTGGATATTTTAATATTAGAAGCCATCGATCCAAGAACGATACGAATAATATTTGCTGTACCATCAGTTTATGTTAATTTACATGGTCGTGTTGAACTTAAATATACAGATATATTAGATAATAATGATACAAGTATATGGAATTCACAAGTATTTGCACCACCAGAAGATTTAATTGCAACACCACAATTAGAATTTGAATTACCAGGATTAAAACCAGATACATTATATCGTATTATGATAACATTAATATTAAAAGATTTAAATTCACAGCCATCATCTCAAATTTATACGGTACGAACACCACCAGAAAAAATTATAACACCACCAACACCACCATTATTTACGAATAATAATGATAATGATAATAATAATAATAATTTTGATTTCAATGATATATTTATGAATAATGAAAATTTCGATATGAAAATTGATGAAATCAATACAACATGGGTACGAATTAATTGGCATAAATTACCTTTAGATAATGATTATATTGATGGTATACAAATACGTTATAAAATATTTGATGAAATGATATATACTGTTACACCATTATTACATAAAACTTTAACATCATATCTCATTGAAAATTTATTACCAGATACTGTATATGAAATTAGTTTATATGCGATACCATTTATGGGACATGGTATACAAGAAAAACAAATTGGTAAAACAATTAAAATTCATACATTATCAATAATTGATATATACGATTTTCAAGTTATGGTTAATGTTAGTAAAATTAAAGCACAAAGTGTTGAAATAACATGGAATGGTGTACCATATCCAGAAGATAAATATGTTAATATTTATAGAACAATATATCAAAGTGATTCTGGTAAAGAGGATTCAAGTGTATTTAAAGTTGCTAAACGTGAATCAACAGCAACAACATTAATAGCTGATTTAAAACCAGGAACTAGATATAAATTATGGTTGGAAATTTATTTAACTAATGGTAATATAAAAAAGAGTAATATTGTAAATTTCTTAACAAAACCAGGATCATTGAATTTAGCAAAAACCGGTAAAGTATTTTGATGGTATTTTAATGATTTTTTATTTCAATGTGATGTTACAATTTTTTTGTTTGTTTGTTTTGTTTTAGGAAAATTATTAACAACAGATGATATTCAATCTAATGGTAAAGATTATTATGGACCACTTGTTGTTGTATCAGTTATTGCAACATTAGCTGTTATATCAACATTAATTTTATTACTAATTTTAACAAAACGTAAAATGTATAAAACAGCACCAATAACACCAAGAAAAATTGATGATGCATCATACGATAATCCAACATATAAAGTTGAAATACAACAAGAAACAATGAGTATGAAATTTTTTTACATTTTTTACATTTTCTAAATATTTTTATAATTTTGGTTTTTGTTTTTTTCATTTGTTTATAGATCTTTAGTGGAAATAAGATATTGTGACCAAATTAAATACAAAAAAATATATTTTAGGGATTTCATGTATTATGGATGTATTTAAAATTTAGTGTGTCATTAGAAATGTTTTTTTTTTTTTTTAATTAGAAAATCATTTGATTTTAGCAAAAATCATTATTTTGAGATTAATTTATAAGAAAAATAATTTTTACAATAAAAACGAATATACTCAACTCTACTGTAATATACCAAAATAAAATAATTATAATTCCGGAGAGCTCAGTGAAATCGTCTAGATCAATTAATAGTGACAGGATCATTTTAAATTTCACGCATGTATATTGAAAATTTTTTTTTGCAATTTTACAGTCGTAAATAATGAAAATATAATCATTGGGCTCAAGGTCAAAATTTTATTATATTTTTTTATATACGTCTATTATGGTTTAAATTAGACTTCGTAGAATTAATTAAAAATTAACAAAATTAAGAAATACAGGAAAGAAAAGAAAATGTATATGTAATTATTAATTTATTGTACAATTATTCAAATGTACTCCTATTAAATAAAAAATCAAAAAGAAAAACAAAATAGTAATTGTATATAATAAATTTTATATTGTACTTAAAATAAAGAATACTTATTCAATAGTAATTATTTACTTCTTGTTTTTATTTTTATTCATATTTTTTTTTTTTTTTTAGTAATTATGCTACTAAAACCAAAGATAGTACATTTTATATAATCATATGTAAATTATACATATGAGTAATTTCATTGTTACTGTTTTGTTATAAACAGCTATCATTATTTTCATATTGTTTACATCGATTTAAAGCTAATAATCTTTCATTAGCATCAAAATACCAAACAGTAATTGCGTATCTAGTACGGTGTGCTGGTTGTACTTCATGTGGATTCCTTCTATCTGACCAAAAAAATATAATTCTATCAAATTTTGGTTCAATATCAGCTACAGATTCACCATTTTCTGGAAATATACGTAATATACCACCGCTACGTTTTGTATCCCAATTTAAATTTAAATAATAAATAGCAGTTATAACACGACCATCTTTATTTGGATTATCAACATGCATAACATAATGTGAACCAGAACCAGGATAACATGCAACCATAGCCTGAGTAAAAATAAAAAGTAAATAAATAACAGAAAGTTAATGTAATTGGTAATCATTTTATTATATTTTTCATTTACTTTTGTTCTTTCTTTAATATCATATTTTCCCAATATACCATTACTATGCATTTTATTGGCTAAGCAAACGACTGCGTCTATCTATGAGATATGTTAAATAAAAATGGCAATCAGATTCAATTAAATTAGATATAATTTTTTTTTGCTTACCTGATTAATTAGATAACCGATATTTGAACAACCAATTTCTGTACCTTTAACCCATTTGATTTTATCACCTCGTATTGTTCGTAAATCTGCATCATTTGATGAATGTGATACTAATTGACCATCCTTAAAAAAAAATTTAATTTCATAATTTTTTATAATTAAATAACGATAATTGTATTTCATCATTTAATACTTGAAATACTCCGGCTGCATACATTTTATGTACTTCATTTAATATTTGTAAACCTTTTTCCATTCCAAGAAAATCATCAACAACTGATAAACCATAATTATTCATATCGTTTATTATATTTCTACATAATTCTTCATATCGTTGTTCGCTAAATAAATAAAATAAGCAAAATGGAAAATTGTAAAAATAAATAAACAATTGAAGAATACGAAAATATTCTAGATATATTGTGCTTTTATTTCAAATTCCAATGAAATATTATTTTCATCCTTACCTTGAAAATGTATTTTCACCTATTTTACATGAATTGTTTGAGAAAGTACTTTGTTGATTATTTCGTATATAATTTTTATTATGATTACTAGTATTATTTGGATTTGGATATGAAAATATCATTTGTGTTGATGGTGATGATATTGGTTCAATTTCAACATTATTTATCATTTGACTATTTCTTGATATATTATGTTGAAATTCTTCAACAATTCCTCCTCCTCCATCATCGCCACCACCTCCTCCACCACCACCATCACCCATGTCCACTATTTGTTGTTGTAGTTGCTGTTGATGCTGTTGCTGCTGCTGTTGTTGTTGCTGTTGCGAGATATTTGTAGTAACATCTGATAACACATTCACCATCTTATTATTATTAAAATTTTGATTTTGCTGTTGTCTAGCTAATATACGGCATTCTTTACGATGCCTTGGCCAATCTAAATGTTGATGATTTGTTGAACAATAAAATACTGTTTTACATTTTGCACATCGTAACAATGATGATGTACTACATATAGCACATTTTGGATTTTTTTCATAATCACACATTTTATTATATTTTTTAAATAAATGTTGTTTTAGTTTTATTTTTTTCTTTAAAGAAAATAATGTAAATTTAAAAATTAAGAAAATATCTTTTTGTTTTTTTTTTCTCTAAATAATTAAGGAAAATTTTTAGAATTATTTTTAGTGTACTACAGATATATAAACTTTTTTTTTTGTTATATCATATGGTATACATACATATGTTATGTATGTATATTATTAACAATTTTTTTTTTATTTAATCAAAATATTTACATCTCACGTACGTCGAAATTTTTTTATTGATGTGTTGTTGTTTTGTGTACTTGTATATTTAAAAAACCAAAAAAAAGTTGACAAATACACCCAACCCTCACCAATCCCCTAAAAAGATTAAAATTAAAAATACTAGAAAAAAAAACAATTTTAAAATTAAAAATTCCTTTTTTTTATATATTTTCAATTTCAATTCTTATAATTCTTTTTCACTGTTTTTCTTATTTCTTTTTTAATTTCAACTGTCAAACAACAAAAATAAAAACAAATACTAAACAACATGATGAAAAGAATTTTATAAGGTCAGTCATTTTGAATTTTTTTTAGTTCATTTCAGTTTTGTAATACAAGAAATATTTAAAAAACATGTCATAAATTTTTTTTTTAAATTTTCATAATATTGACATTATAATTTAATAAATTATTTTTAATAATTGAAATTAAATATTCACATTTATATTAAAATTGAAACTATCTGAATTGGGTCAATGACTCACTTTATAAAATAAATTATATCACGGTTTAATTAAACCAATGTTCCGTATTTCAATATGGTTTAATTATTTTCTTGTTCCTTTTTATAATTTTTCAAATAAATTTCAATTCTCAATCTCAAATTTCAATCCTGTCCTACTGCCTGTCTTATATATTTTTAAACGTGATATAAAAATATCACAATAGTTCAGTTGTATGTATGGTTATAAGTGGACTGCGACTGGATTATGTGATACGGTTATGTTTATTTACATTACATCAATTATCATTAACATTTGTTTTTGTTTACATTTTTCATATAAAAATCTTTCTATTGTAGATTTTATCAGTTCAGTAGTTTTTGTATTACATTCCGTTATTTTAAAAGTGATTTCAAATAATAATGAGTTCAAATTTAAATTCAAATAATCCAAATCCTGAAGAACCATCAACATCAAATAATAATAATAATAATAAAAAGAAAGGGAAACCATGGAGACCATATTATAATAATTATTATAATAAAAAACAACATTTTCATAGGGATAAAATAATATCAATGAAAATTAAAGATGTTAATGATATACAAAATCAATTAGAATTTAGTCAACAATTATCAATAGAAACAAATAATAAAAATGATTCAATATTATGGCATTTATATTTTTGTGAAGATAAACCATGGGAAAATTTATCAATAACACGTCGTATTCAATTATTTGAAAATCATTTTAATAATTCAATTAATCAATATGATTTAATTAAAATTCAAATTGAATTTTGGTTTAAATTAGATTTACAATATTTATTATCAGATCAGAATTTTATAAAATCATGGTTAACATTTCAAGAAGATTTAATTGAAAATTCTGAAATGATACTTGCTTGTGCTAGCATTTCAATGCATAATTTAATTATAAAAAATGCAATTACAAATACATTACCATCAACATTGAATACGAATTCCCTTCTTAAAACAGTTAAAGCACGTATTTATGGTTTTAATTCTGTAATTAGTTTGAAAACAATTCGTATGAGTAATTATGATCGTCTTGTTGCTATTAGAGGTACAGTAATTCGAGCTGGTTCAAATGAAATACTATGTACATGGATGGCATTTCAATGTTCACAATGTTATACAAAACAAGCTGTTAAACAAATTGATGGTATACATACACAACCAACATCTTGTAAAGCAACACATTGTAAAAATAGAAGTAGATTTGAACCATTATTAACATCACCATTTACACGTAGTGAAGCATTTCAAACAATACGATTACAAGAATCTATGTTAGGTGAACACTATGATTCTGGTAGAGTACCAAGAAATATTGAAATTGAATTATCTGAAGATCTTGTAGATTCAATTTGTCCTGGTGATGATATTACGGTAACTGGTATATTAAAAGCTAAACCACAACAAGATCAACGTAAGGATCAAGCGAATGTTTATAAAATGTATTTGAAAGCTGTATCAATAGCAAATAGTAAAAATAATATTTGTAACAAAACATCAGAATTTACTGAAAAAGATTTACAAGCAATTCAAATGATTAAAAATG
Organism: Anthrax anthrax; assembly: GCA_963971155.1. Classification (NCBI taxonomy): domain Eukaryota; kingdom Metazoa; phylum Arthropoda; class Insecta; order Diptera; family Bombyliidae; genus Anthrax; species Anthrax anthrax. Next base: position 31,133,024 of record OZ020119.1, read on the forward strand.
AACCATTCAATTTTCGTTTATTATTACATTCATTATTTCCTACAATATATGGACATGAGATCGTTAAAGCAGGATTACTTTTAGCATTATTTGGTGCTTCAGGATCATTGATTAATAAACGTAATGAAATTCATGTCTTGGTTGTAGGTGATCCTGGTATTGGAAAAAGTCAAATGCTTCAATCTTGTGCAAATATGTCACCAAGAGGTATTTTCATTTGTGGTAATAAAAGTACAAATGCTGGATTAACGGTATCAGTACGTCAAGAAAAAGAATGTGCTGGTGGTGGAGGTGCATTAGAAGCTGGAGCATTAGTACTTGCTGATCAAGGAGTTTGTTGTATTGATGAATTTGATAAAATGTCAACAAATTATCAATCATTGTTGGAAGTTATGGAACAACAGACAGTTAGTGTAGCTAAAGCTGGAGTATTATGTTCAGTACCGGCAAGAACTTGTATTTTAGCGGCTGCTAATCCATCAAGTGGTCATTATGATAGATCAAAAACTGTTTCAGAAAATTTAAAAATGAATCCAGCATTATTATCAAGATTTGATTTAGTATTCATTTTATTAGATAAACCAAATACACGTTTAGATCATTTACTTACATCATATATTCAAGATTTACGTTCGGGTAAAAGGGAAACATCATTCAATTGGAGTAATTCAAGTAATAGTTCAAAAAGTAAATATAATACAAGTAGTGATAATGAGCAACAACAGACATTGGAAGAAAAATTAAAATTATTACCACACGAAAATATTGACCTTTTGCCGCCGATACTTTTCCAGAAATACATCGGTAATTTATTGTTCGTTTTTTAATCAACAAATAATGCAATAGTTAATTTCATTTACAGCATATGCAAAGAAAAATATTCATCCCCGATTAACTCCAGAAGCAGCTGAAGAACTTAAAAAATTTTATTTGACATTGCGACAAACAAGAGTCGGTTTAGATTCTCTTCCAGTTACTACACGGTAATTACACAACTCTCTTATTATATATTTTTTTTTTTTTTCAATTTAAATAACATTTCGTGTTATTTTTATTTTAGGCAATTAGAAGCATTAATCAGATTAACACAAGCTCGTGCAAGACTTGATTTATCTGCTGAAGCTACGATTGAACATGTATTTGATGTACTCGAAATTGTACGTTATACATTAGCTGATGTACTTAGTACCGATCATAATGAATTACAAATTAGCCGTAATATTAATGGTACTGGTGTTAGTCAACCAAAACAAGCTAAAAATTTTTTAGCTGCATTACAGCAACATTCAAATGCAATACAAAAAACTGTATTTCATTATGATGAATTAAAAAAAATATCAGCTATGGCTGGTGTTGTAAATCTAACACAAATTATTGATTCGCTAAATACTCAGGGTTTTATATTAAAAAAAGGACAAAATTTTTATAAAGTTATAACTGATCATTAGAAATGATAAATTTATTGATATTTTTTTTTTTTTAATTTTTATAATTTTCTTATTTTTAAAACAACTCATTAATTTGTTAAAATATTTTTTTTTTGCTTTATTCAAAGAAATTCATTTATTAAAAAAATTAATCTTTTTTTAATTACACACCATTACAATCTCTTGTGATTTCAACGCCCATTTTTATCATCAATTTAAATTGCCTTACATAATCGTTGTAGTCTATGGTTATTACGTAATAGTTATATTTTGTATTTCGTAATAACGACTATTACATAAGATATCAAGGAAAGTCTGCAACATCGTTTTTTTTTATTTTCAGCCCACGGACTAAAATCTACGCCTCCTAAGATACAACGGATTAAAAATTCTTTAACACGTAACATACATAAGGTCATGTAATTCGCATTTTAAATCATTTTGTATATTTGATTTAGTAGATTTTGCAAAATAAAGTTGAAGATTAGAACAAAATAATAAGTCCAATTTGATTAAAATCTGGTAAGAACAACAACCGACACCTTAAATTTTAAAAGTATTGATTTTCAGCAAAAATTAAATCGTTTTAAATGTAACCTTGTAAAACTTTTTCATGAAAACAATAATAGTCATAAAAATGAGAGATGGTTCCCATCAGTTATCCATTAAGTAATTGGAGATGTATTTGTGAAGGCCAAGGCTCAACGGGTTGGGCTACCGGGCTAAATGAATAGATAATATTTAAATAAAAAAATTAAAGTGTGATTATTCCTTATACATGTAGTAACAGGATAATAAAAAGTGGAAAAAAAATGGGGCCAGTCATTTAATTTAACGGAAAAAAATTTTTGAAAGAAATTCAACAAAAGAAAACAATTCAATTAAATTTTAGAATTTTGCTTTTTATTTGAATATATGTACCTATAATTTTACAATAAAAATCAGATTCAAAAAAAAAAAAAAAAAAAGAAAATAAAATTCAAGTAATATACATATGTAAGTCATTTAATGAACATTTTTTATTTTTACTTTTTTTTTTTGTTCTTATAATTTCTATGCAGCATATTAAATCGATTAAAACATAATTTTTACATTATAAAAACTAAAATTACTTGTTTGGATGTGTATTCTGTGTACTGAAGTGTATACAAGTGTATGTACATATACATACGTATGAAAATACAAAAAAAAAAAAAAATTATAAATAAAAAATAAATAAATGACGAAAAAGTTTGTTACATGCAAATCATAAAAACTCACTTTATTACACACGATTCTCCTATTACTATATGTATACACGTATGTACATACATACATACGTATGTCTCATGCATGAATAGAATAAAATTAAAATTATAATAAAAATCAATACACTACTATATATTGGTTGTACTATATAAATTGTGTACCTGTATAATGGATGGTACTACGTGTGGCCACAAATGTATGTAGCATGCATATATGTATATTCGATGTATAGTGTGTAATAATTTGATTGTGTAGTTTGTAAGTCCTTTTTATGAGCCTTTTGTTTGGATTGTATGTACGTATGTATGTGTCTAACAGCAACCCAACAGAGTATTTATAGAAGGAAAAAAAAAATTACTATGCCGATTATTATTATCCTTTGCATATAATGTAGGAAATAAAAAACAAAAAAAAATTTTTTTTTCTTCTATTTTATCAAAGAGTTTAGAATGGGTAAGGGGAGGTGGACTTGGCCGGTCGGCATTATATATAAGTATGTACGTATGTGTACTAAAAAATCAACTCAACCCACATTTTTATGTGCATATACACACACACGTTTATACAAACTATACAACTCATGATATATGTATGTATGTATGTATGTTAGTATGTACATATGTATATGCAAATAAAAGCGATATTACACTTTAGCCACCTTTAGCGCTATCAAAGAGTAGAACAGAAAAAAAAAAATCGTTAACAAAATTTTTCCATGACAATTTTTTCGAAATTTTTTTAACATTTTATTTATTTTTTTTTTTAAATTTTATATTTTTCTTATTAATTAAATAAATTTTGTAAATGATACAAAAAGCATTCCTTATTTAACATTCTCCATTACAAACACGTTATGTAGTTTTCTTTATAACTTTAAACTTTGGCACCAAAAGATCCACAGATTCTTTTGAAAAAAAAAAAAATTATTTCTTTTTTTTTTTAGAAATTTTTCACTGTGAATTCTCCCAGTGCCAAGGTATAAAGCAATTCAATAAAATAAGTAGCTGCAAAATTCAAGTGCCAGTAACAGGATATTTGAATATTCATTTTTTTTTTGTTTTTTTTTTAAATAATGAAAAAATTTTCAGTTACAAATTTATAACCGATTTTTTCTGTTATATCACTGAAACATTAAAGTACCGAATAAATTGTTTAAAACACTTTAACTTTTTCAATGATTGCAGTTTAATTTATATATTTTTATGGTATTTTAACTGTTTTCTCGATATTTTGAATTTTTTTTTTTTTTTAATTTAATTTTTTAAATTTTGATATTTTGCAAAAAATAGAAAAACTCTTAACTACAATTTTTGTTCTTGTTTTTTTTTTTTATTTCTATTTTCCTTATTTTAAATTTCCTTATCACATATTTACTTATAACTTAACTGATTTGTCTTCAACTACTCCCAATTGAAGAAATTTATTTAATTTATTTAAAGGTTTTATAGTATATTTTAGTAAAGTATTAATGAAAAAAAAAAAAGAAACGATATTTTCTTATTATGTTTGATTTGATTTTTTGGTTACTAAGACAACTTAAATGTATCCTTGACTACATAAAACTAACGAAAAACTATTTGCTATTTATAATATTAAAAAAAAAAAAAAAAAAAAAATAAAATAAGAAAAACGACAAAAAAAAAAACAAAAATTTTGAATTCAAACAGTACGTATATACACACACTTGTTTACACATATATATGCGTACGATATATAACATGCAAACGTTCATACATATAGCACTAATGTATATAGGGTATCTCAAAATAAATGTCACTAAATTGGATTTTCTGAAAAATCAGATTGTTTCTAGGAAAAACATCGTCCCACATAAACCTCTTTTAAGCCCAACACTTTTTGAGATACAAGGGGATACAAGTTTTTGGGCATGATATCATATTTAGGACAATTACAGTTGAACCATTCTTTTTATCCAAATTACTTACTATATACAAATTCAAACTGAGACTTATTCCTATCCACCAAAATACATTTGATTGAAATCAAATGAAAACTAACGAAGTTATTAAAGTTTAAATTTCAAAGATGTTGGTTTTTCTTATAAAATTTAGTTTTGTGTGAAAATAATTGAAGTGAAAAATTAATTAAAAAAACAAAAAAAATTTAAAAACAAAAAATTTGTACAGAAAGACGCTTTTTAAATACTGATAAATAGCATGGTTCAAAAGATATTTGAAAATTTTCAACCTCTATAAATTTTCAACCTCTATATACCTCTCTCTATATAACCTCTCTCAGAAGGGTTTGATTTTAGAAGTAACGAGGGAGAAATCTTAAATGATTTATTTTTTGTAAACAATCTGAAACTCATAAAAGCAGATTGAGTTACATTTATTCTGAGACACCCCTGAAAAAAAAAATGTGACGGTACCATAATATGTTGTAGTCCATTATAATACAATCATGTTAAAATACTATACATATTTTTATTATAAAGAAAGAATAATATTATAAACTTTACGTACATATATATGATAACAGCGAAAAGTTCTATTCCTTGGATGCCTCCTGTGATCCTGTGAATGTACATACATATGTACATATAAAACATTTTACCATTTTACTATATGCATCTATCCATCATCTATCTATATATTGAACGAACTACAACATTTTTGTACAGATACATACATACATACATACATACATATATCTACGTATATATCCTTATACATGTCCTTATACGAATATTTATATGAGTTATTCGAAAGTGGTATAGTGTAAGGCGTAAGGTACAAAGTGTATACACAGGTTAGTCTTTTTTAAAGGAGTGCTCTGTTCATAATTTGCTACAGGGTAATTATTTTCATGAATACAGCGTTTTATGCGTAAATAAAAACAAAATATTCTGTAACTGATAAAATGTTCAAATTTGACTAAAAAAAAACTTGAACTTAAAATTTCCTAAATACACGTTACAGTTTCTAAATTCCCAAAGCAAATATGAAAAATTTTGCATACCTACCTACATATGTACATCAACATTTCCTTTTTTTCCAGCATATCATCCATTTCCTGTGATCTATTCATTCTCTTGACTGTCTCGATTCAAGATTCAAGAGTAAGATGTAGAGGTCAGAGGATATCAACGTCAAATAAAATCCGCCTGGTCCACATCCCGATTCTTCATTACCAAACAACAACTGAAATAACAAAAAAAAGGTATTTTTTTTTTTGGAAAAACGAAATTTAAACCTTATGACACCCTGTGTTTATATTATTTTGCGTCTGCTTGTTTATAACACGAACCAAAAATTAAAAAAAAAAAAAAAAAAAAAACAAGAAAATTTGTATATTGTAATTGTATGAAAACTGCGGATTTTAACTTCGATTTTGGTTAGTATACAATCTTACAGCGTTTTCTTTTTGATTTCGTGACTTCAAACATTTTTTTTTATTTTTGTGTTTTTTTTTCATTAATTTCCACTTTTGTGCAGTTAATTATATGAAGGAAAAAAAAATTGATGATCATGATGATGATTATGGCATATAAATTTCAAATATAACTACACCGTGTATATGTATGTATATTGACTGTGTGGTATATATACAGTACGGATGTACGTACACACAAATGTATACACACACACACAGCCATTCATACAAACATGAATATGTAGGTGCGTACATCAATAATAGGAAAAAAGGAAATTTAGTGAAAAATGATGATTTTTGTTTTTTTGAAATAATTTTTTCATAGATTTTCATTCGAATTTCCTTATTTTGAATATTAACCTCTTAACACCTAAGGACGAATCACACTCGACAGGCGCGATAGATTTTTTTACGCCTGAATTATTACTTGGCTGGACATGATTTACTTTAAAATTTTTGCTGATGTGTAGGAATGTACATAGGATATAAGTAGTCTGTTCGGTTGGTATGTTCTCATCATGTTTCCTTTTTAAAAAATTATTCTCATAATTATTTTTGATCATTTTAAAATCTATTAAACATTTGAATTCTTTTCGATATAGAAAAATTTTCCATCCGTTTTTATTTATGGTCGTGTTGTGTGCGATAAATAGCAATTTTTCAACATAAATCTGATTTGGGCACAATTTTAATTTAAATTTATTCTCTATTGTAATATTATTTCAAAACACATGCTGTGTGTGATAAACATGAAGAAAATGTAACGTTTACTTTAATTTTTGAATTTTGAATAAAATCCTTATATGATGATGGCAATGGCTATTAAAAGGCAAAAATGCCATCATGTATACATATTTAATGGTGTGTACATATACATATGTACAATGTATATACACATATCGATTTTTTTTTTTTCATGTTAAAAAAAAATATATTTTTTACACGCAAGCGGTTTTTCAACTTTTTATCCATAAGAAAATGAATATAAAATTTTTTTGTTTTTTATACAAATGAATATGAGTATACGTAAAGGGTGTCTTTAAATAAGTCTCATCTAAATTGTTTTTATATTTCTAACAGAAAACGCATCATAAAAGTGTTTTGAGCAAAAAAATCATTTTAGACCTTACCCTTCTAAGATCTACGGCCCTTTCTGAGATACAGGAGGTTAAAAGCTTTTGTACACATACAATGCTTAATATCATATTTAGTACAACATCTTTTGAACCACCCTCGTCATCTTAATTACCATGCAAATTAAAGCTGAGACTTGAGATTTTCCAACGAGATATTGTATTTGATTGAAATTAGATGGCAATCGCCGAACTCATGATGATGAGGGTTAAAAGTTCACAAATGTGTATTTTTTTTGAATTATTCATATCGAAATGTATTTAATTTTGCCTGTATGAAAAAGTATAATTCTCGTCAATATCTTCCAAACAAATGAAATTTCATCAAAAATCAAAGGATATAATCTTGACATATATTTAATGAAACACCCTGTGTACTTGTATGTACATGCATATAAAAATTACATGAATATGTAAATAAGTTTTGCTTTATTTTATTATCATTTTTTATTACTAGTGTACATACGTATTTGATATATAGCGTACACCATACATAAATGTTCTAATATAATTTGTATGTACTGGGCACAATAATTGTAAATATTGATAAAAACATTAATTTTATTTTGATTGTTTTTCTTTCTCCTTCTTTTTTTCGTCGTAAAATATCATAGATAAATTTTTATTATTCCGAAATTCTCATTATGGGATTATAAGATATTTAGTAGTTATCCTTAAAAAGCGATCGATAAGCGATGGGAAAATTGAAATTTTATATTTTTCCCTTTTTTCTTGCTTCGAATAATTGCTTCATTGAATTTTTGCATTCTACTATATATGTATCTGAATCATTGTCACATTTCTGTAATTTTTATTTAAAAAATCTTCTTTTTTTGAACGTCGTATTGATGACTATTTTTCTTTTTGTAAAACCTTTTGGGATACAAAAGTTTATTTTTCGAATTTTTATAATTTTGGACTTATACCACTTGAAAATGAAAGGGCTCACATGTACGAGCAGGGTGGTGAAGTGAAAACTTTATTCAAACGGGTTTTAATTGGACTGAATTCTGATCTCTTGAAGATAACAAATTTAAAAGCAGAGGTAATGAATAGGGCTCGAATTGGGCTGTAGCACCATACAAACAAGAATAAGAATTCTAATTTTATTTATGTAGTCTCTATTTTTTCTTCTTCAGCCTTTTTAGTTCTGAAAACTTCTCTTTTATTTCCACAGCAGTCACATTGATTTTGGTCGTTTCCTGATCCGTGTCAAAGTATTCCCGAGCCTTGTCTCATACTGTGTAGTCCACTGATTACTTGAAATTTGAAATTTTCATGATATTAACGAATTTTCTTTATACGAATTATTCGTAAAAGGATCCAGAAGGATATCCAGAATTGAATAAATCGGGCATGAGACTGAGACAACAAATATGTACATACTCAAAATTTCTTTTGTATTTGTGTTCATTTATTTAAATTTCCTTAGAATTCAGAAAATCTCGAAAATTTTTCGGTAACAAATTTACCGTTTATTGTACACAGTACAGTGTACAAATTTTTTTTGGTATACATTTTGGTACAAAATAAAATTTTCAAATATATTCATTTTGACAAAAATAGTACATGCGTAGTATTTTTTATAAATGTACTTATATGTACTCCGATATCACTTGATATCATCTATATCGTGGTGCCTACACATATGTGCTTATATGCATATTCGTTCAAGAATCAGAAAAGAAAACTAAAAAAAATACGAAAAAAAGTGATAAAAATCCTTTCTTTGAATTCTTTTTTTTTTACTATAAAATATTTTTGTACCTTTTTGAAAATTTGAAAAAAAAAAACAAATTTTTTCAATTGCACACTTTTTTACAAAAAAAAAATAAGAAAAAAAATTTATCCAGAAAGGAAAATTATTTTTAATTTTTTTTTTCGCAATTTTCTTATGATGTCGTTATTTATAAAATACGCGTTATGTAAAAATTAAAAGTGATATTGAATGTTTTATTTTTCTTGAAATTAATCAAGGAAAATTAGAAAAGAAAATTTTTTCTTTGATTTGAGAATTAAAAAATAAGTGAAAAAGTTTTGAAAATTGTAAGCAAGTGGAATATAATTTTTTTTTCATATTGTAACACAGTTTTTTTTTTTTGTTTTTGGAGATTTTTCTTTTCTTTTTTTTTTTTCTTTTTTGAATTTTTATAAGAGGAAGGACTAAAACGAAGAATACACATACGTACTCACATACAGTTTTCAATATATATAGGAATAGAAAAGCGAGTGTGGAAAATTTTCATTTTTTTTTTTCAAGTAGAAAAGTAAAAATAGAAAAAAAAAATTATTTAAAAATAAAAATAAATATTTTTTTAAAAAACAAAAAAAAAAAAAGAAGCCAATTATATAACGAACATAAAAAGCGAGAAAAAAAAAACAATTTCATTCTTAACGATTTTCTAGTGTAAAGTATTTTCTTTTTCCTTTTGCTTTTGTGTAACACTAAATAAAAATACAAAAAAAAAAAATTTTTTTTCAAAAAGGACAATAGAACCCATTTTTTTTTTTTTTATGTAACCAACAAAAAAAAAATTTTTTTTTTTGGAGGTGATTGTGAATAAAATTGTGAATAACAAAAAAAAAACAAACGAAAGAATAGAATTACAAGGAAATATTTTATCATTTTTTCTTTTTTTTCGCATTTTTTGTTTTTTTTTTGTTTTTCGTGTTGAAGATGAGAGGAGGATTATAATTGGACCTATATATTCTGCCAATTTATCTAACGCACATAGCACAAGATAAATACGAGAATAAGTATATACGTGTGTATGCGTGTATAGTACACGTACATATATTAAAATGTTTACAAATCGAAGCCATTCAATACAGAGACTCAAACAAATGAATCTCAATTTTAGTTTAATTACTAAGTAATCCTGAGATTTATAAGAAATCAAATTCAAAAAAAAACAAAAATCAGATAATTTTTATCTATTGTCCAACAAGTCCTTTAAAAGGGCCTATAAGAGAGCTCTCTTCGCCTCCAAGAGATTCTAACTCAAATTCTTATTTGCACATATTTATATAGCCAATAAAAAAAAAAAAATTAAATAAAAAAAAAAACATACTTGCAAACAGCCAAAAAAAAAAAATTGTTCTTTTTAAAATTTTAACAAGCTAAATTACAACGTCCTTAACGTCCTATGTGAGCATTTAATTTTGAAATTGAAATAAAAAGAAAACACTATGCTCTTTTTGCGATATGTTATAACGCATATAAATACATACGTAGTGTATCCGTTATCATTTATAAAGGAATGCAATAATAATAATAACAATAGAAATTTAAAAGATAACCATAATAAAAATAGATTCAATGTAACTGATAAGAAGAATCAACAACATCATAAACAAAAATATCAGAAAAATTTTCATTGTCATCATCATCATCATCAACAACAGCAGCACCACCAGCAGCAGCATAAAGAGCAGCAACAGCAACAACAACAACAACAACAAAATTTTCATAAACATTTAAATATAATACAAAAGTGTCAAATACAATTTTATTTAAATAAATTACAAAATTTTTTAATTAAAATTTTTAATTATTTAAAATTTCAACGTAATAATAACGGTAATAAAAATTTGAAAAATTTTAAAAAAAATTTTAATAAAAATTATCCATTATCGTCCATAAATGTTGCAACTAAAAAAGCAACAACAACAACAGCTGGTAATGGTGTTGCAAATAATACTAGCAACAAAAAGAAAGGTGGTAATGGTAGTGATGGTGTTTCAATTACCAGATGTATTAATTATAAACGTTTTATATATTATTATACGATATTATGGATTTATTATATTATTGCATTGTTATTATTTTCATCAAATACAATTGCTGCATATGAAGAGAATGATAATCAACAACAACAACAGCAACAACAACAACATGAGCAACAACAACAACAACAACAGCAATTACGTAAAGACTTAACAATACAATTTTTAAATACAGCAACAAATTTAAATTTAAATGAAAATAATGGTAATCATATTGATAATAATATAAATATAAATAATAGTAATAATAATAATAATAATAAAAATGAATTTGTAATTGATCGAAGTAATAATAATAATAATAATATTAGTAATAATCAAAGTGTGAAATATGATAATATTATAAGTAAGAACGATAATAATAATAAGAATAATAATAGTAACGGTTATATAATAAATGGCGATAATAATAATAATACGACGAGGACGACGACAAGTATTTTAATTAATAATAATAATAATAACAGTATGGATAATAATTATAATAATGATAAAAATTTAACAAATACAATAAATATTATTACAGAAGCAATTAAAGTTTCAGCTAGTTTAAAAAGTAATAATGAACAACATCAGCATGATAATGATAATGAAATATATTCAAAAAATATTACAGGTAAAATAAAATTTTATTGTATACCCAATCACAACTCATATTAATGATCATCAGTTGACTCTTCAATCCATGAAGGATCCTCTTAGAGGAAGGATTTCCTCTTAGAGGAACTTCTGATAATCTATGCTACTGTGTATTCGGTATCTGTTTTCATTTCTTCACTTTGCCAAATTTAGCACAGAAGAAAATTCACCAATATTTACTTGCATTTTTAACAGAATTTAAATTTAAAAAAAAAAAAATCTGTAAACTGCTAAATTTCAGCAGAATCGTAATTTTTTATTCCCTAAATTTTCTAAATTCTTTCCTAAATTTTATGAATTACTGACCTAGTACTGTAGCTAAATTTTTTTAGCATAGTGAACTTTAGATTGTGATTTGAAAAACCATTTATTTATCTTTTTCCGTTATTATGCTATACAGGCAATTACATTGGAGCACCATGTGAATCAACATGTGATTCAGAACTTCATCATGTTATATGTGAATCTCATGTATGCAGCTGTGAAAATAATTATCCAGTGATTATTGATTTAGAGACGGGATGTGGAAAACGTAAGATTAAAATTCATATTATTCTTTCATTTTTACATATTTATTTATTTATGAATTTAATATTTTAATTTAATTTTGTTTTTTTTTTTTGTTTTTAGCAAAAAAATTAGGTGAACAATGTTTCTATCATCAAACTTGCATGTATAATGATGAGAATTCATTATGTGTTCAAATAAATCATAATGCGATTTGTAAATGTGCCGATGGTTATCATTCTGTTAGCTATTCAAAACCATTTAAACGTGTATTTTGTACGCAAGGTAAAAAAGTGAAAGATAAATTACGTAAAGAAAAAAAAAAATTATTTTTTAATTTTTTTTTTTTTTTTAAATAGATATTGCAGTATTAACTTCAAATCTTCCAACATTATTAGGTGTTACTACAGGTATAGCTGTATTAGCTGGTCTTATTTGTTTAGTATTACATTTATTTAGTAAAACAAAATATCCACGTCATAGAAATTTTGCAAATGCTAATATACCACCTCCAGTTATGTATTCAAGTGATACAGGTAAGAAATTATGTACCCCCAAAAAAAAATAAAAAATTTATTTTTTTATGAAATTTTTTATTTATTATAATTTTGTTTACAAAAAATTTGAAACACAAAAAACATTTTATTTTTATTTTTATTTTTTTTTTTAATTTTATAGAGCTGTTATATGAAATATTGATAATAATCGGTTTAATAAAAATTTTCTTATGTCCGTTAATATTTTCTATACCTTTTTTCATTGGTTTGAAAAAAAAAAAAAAAAAAAGAAATCTTAGTTTTTCTAGTTGAAATCCTTAAACTTTACAGAAATGCTCATTGAGGGAATTTTCCTAAAAAAAAAAAAAAAAACAAAAACAAAAACAAAAAAACATAAACAAAACCAAAAATCATTTAGCATGCGAAGTATCACGATTCACAAATCCCTCAATTACAATACCTGCCTACATACATCGTAATGTATTGAGAATGAGAATATATGATATTTAGATGAATTCTATATCTATTGTGTGTGATGTGTACATAAAACCGCAGTTTTTATAAAAATTTTAAAAATTCTTTCCGTAAGTTATTCTTTTTCTTCTTAATTGAATTAAATATACAAAACATATTTTTATGCAAAAAAAAAAAAAAAAATTACTTTAAAAGCAAAACAAAAAAAAAAACAAAATCAGCAAAATTCATTTTTTTGCAAATTTTATCTCAATTAAAAGCAAACAAAGCAAAAGAATAGCTTTTTTGTTTTAATTATCTTTAATTGCAATATCAAATACCATTTTTTAATTTATTTATTTTAATTGTTTTTTTTTTTTTTTTAACAAAACTATTCAATTAGCAAAGCTGAGCAAATGCAAAAAAAAAAAATTTTGATAATTACATGATAAAAAATGCTTACTCACAAAATATTATTCACAAAATTATAATAAATTGAAATGGATGTTTTCAATAATGTAACAGGTTGGCGTCCTGTAAGTGACTTTATGGTAACCGATACGATCGTATTGAGATATTCAGGATAGTTTAAAAATACTAAACAATCAAATATCTCGTGAACGAAAATTTTCATAGAAAAGTGATCCAAATTTGATTATCAATCGAACATTAAATTTGCATTAGTGAAAACATTCAAATTCTAAAGTATTTTAAAACTTAAAATGAACAAAAATTTTGAATATCTGATAGCTAATGATTAAATGCTATCACATTTCAAAAGTCCCTGAATTTATCATTTAAAAGTCCGGTCATGTATAACTTATAATAAACCGTTTTGTTTACGCAAACATTTTTTGTATTCGCACTACATCTACATATTTTTCATACATGTCGAACTTTTAAACGACAAATTCTGTAAAGTTTTAGAAAGTGGTAGCATTTTGATTTTATTCATTTTAAATGCTTTAGAATTCAATCAGCAAATTTATACTGTATATGGCCTATTTGAAATATTTCTATAGCTCTTTAAGCTTTTCCAACAAATATACTACTATAATACATTAAAAATGAACTGCAAAAAAAAAAAAAAAAGAAAACAAACAACATATAAAACAAATTTTAAATTTGTTAATTTTTATTTTTAGTTTTATATAATATAACGTATTTTATGTAATATTTCCTTTTTTATATTTATCCCAATAATAAATAATTACAATTTTTCATTATATTATTTAGATAACAATTAAAAAAATCTCAAAATAAAAAAAAAAACAAAAAAAAAAAAAAAAATCATATATAAGACGTACATACAGTAAAAACAAATTTTCCAGGGATACCATTAACAACACATTCTGGACGACCATCATCACGTTCAAGTGTACGTTCAAGCGGTTCAACTGGATCATATGGTAATCGTCGTTATTCAAATAATACCACCCAACAAGTTGGCTCAAAAGGAGTATTAGTATCAACATCACGTACAGGTGCGGCTAGATCTGCTGCCATATTGCTTATCTCATGTCACATTTCTGCTACAACAAATAATAAAACTAAAACTAAAATAAAAACTAAAAATTTAACAAATAGTAAATGTAGTAGTTATAATAATAATTCATTTGATGGTAATAATGATGATGATGATGTTGGTGGTAGTCGTGGTGGTGGTGGTGGTGGTGGTGATGGTAGTCGCGGTGGTTATTATTCAAATCATACTATGATTAAACATATACAAAATCAATTGCATCATCAAAAACAATTACTACATTTAGAATTACCAGAAACAATATCAAATAAAAGAATTCGAGCCATGTTGGGAATAACTGACAATATATTAAATCAAAATAATGTTGATGATGATGATACAAAAAATAATTTAGATAATGATACGCTACAAATTGGAGCATTACCAACGCCAGCTAGTGAAACGGCTAAATTCGCGGTAAAAAGATAAATAAAAAAAAAAAAAAAATTAAAATAAAAATTAAATACACACAAAAAAAAATTTTTTTTTTTTTTACATAAAATTAAAAATAATGAAAAAAATTTCTTCTAAGATATTGAAACACACTTAAAATAAAAATAATCTTTTTTTTGTTTTTGAAATTGAATGGAATACAATTACTTACAAAAATGCATACAAAGGCTTTTGGCTGTACAGATCTTAGATGTTTTAAGTAAGGAACATGATTATCGCCTATGGTACATTTATGTAAGAAAATTGCATTCCATTTGATCCAGAACAAATTGTTATAAGTAATTGCTTTTCCATTGTATTGTGTAAAACTGTATAACTCTAAAAAAAAAAAAAAAATAGTCAAAACTATAAGGAGAACACAACAGCAATTATTGGAATGTGATTATTATAGATAATGTTTTTTTTTTTCTTTAATGTGTAATTATGTGTTTCATCATTGTTATTACGGAACTTGTATTTTTTGTTTTTTTTTTTTTTTTTTTGTAGAACAAAATTAATTGAAAAACATACAATCGTACACTTCAAAAATATACAATGGCTATTTTCAAGTTTACATCAAAGAAAATCAAATTCAAAAAAAAAAAATAATAATGATAATAACCGACAAAATGTCCTTTTATGAAAATGAATTAATCTGAAAGGAAATAAGAAGTGTATACTGTACACTTCTGTGCTAACTACCTTTGGGTAATTCCAATTGTGAGTGTGTAGTATAGGAGTATGGCCTAGCATAGGTGTGATATGTGTGAGAATTCAAAAAATTGGCATCAGAGTCAAACGAACGTTTAAAATATTGTTTTAGCTTTTTTGAAAAGCATTCATACCACATTCTAGTGTGACTAAAGCAAAAAGGATTAAATTACATTATTTTTGAAGATCTTGGTTCTGATAACAAAAAAGAAATAACAAAAAAACTTTATGTACAAAGAATAGTCCTTTCAAAGGACTTATTTGTATACTGTAGCAATTCTTGTAATAGTGCGTAGTTTTTGTTATAAAACAAAATGCACTTGACATTGAAAAATGCTAATTTTCTCGAAACAATATTAAAAAAATACTAAATGACCATTCATTTGAAAGTTTTATTACATAACGATGATTTTCTTTGATGTTTTAATTTTGCTTATACTTAAACACTTATTATACAAATACATGCATACTAGACATTTTAAACGTTGTACCCACTGTACATACAGAAATACAGAAGGAACACTGTTTTTTTGCTTTTTATTATTGGACATTGGGAAAAATCGTTCCCAATCACAATTAAAGCGTTCTATGTTTTTTTCGGAAAATTATTTCATAACTAACTATTCAGAAAGTTCTTCCGGGCTGAGCCTAATGATCGTTTTATTCAGGATTCAAGAGAAATTTTTCTTTAATTTTTCTCATAAATTAGAGGAATTTTATGATTTGTTCTCTTTTTATGGATTTTTCTTTGGAATATAGCTAAAACAGATTGTTCCTACTGTACTTCTATGTATGCTATACACAATCATACATACAAATGTACACGTTGTGCAGTACTGTATGTTTGTATGATTTTTTAAAAATTTGTACAACATTACATAACTAATTGTTAACCACACACACACACACACACACGATTGTATCTATGTATATGTATGTATGTGTATTTTTTTGTATATGTTGTTAATATCTGATGATCAATTTTTCAAAAACTTTTTTTAAAAAAATATTTATGTGTATATGTTGCTTTTGTTGTTATACTATAAAAAAAAAAATTTTTTTTGTTTTTTTGATTTTCCTCTTTTTGAGTTTGTTTTTATCTTCTAATTTTTGAAGGACCGGACACCAATAATTTTGAGTAAAACAAGACGTAAATTTTAATGACAATAAAAAAAAAAAAAAAACAAAACAAAACAAAATGATAAATATACAATGTAAAAATAAATAATTTTTTTTTGTTTTATTTAGAAACAGAAATGAAAACATTTATGAGCAATATGGCGGTTGAATTTCATTTTAGGTAAAAAAGAAATTAAAAAAAAAAAAAAAAATGAAAAACTAGAGAACTATAAAACTTTTTTTAAATACATTTTAGAGTACAAAAGTTTAAATTTTTGAACATATTCATTTATTTTCTTTAACTTGTAATGCTAAAAAAAAAGAAAAGAAAAAAAAATATTTACGATCTATTTTTGTTTTTAAAGTATAGTCATATGTGAATTCTTGTAGAGCATAAAAATATTGGGTCATTTATGTTGCTCTCTTGTGATTGTCGTCATTCTCATTTACAAAATACAGAAAACTATATGGAAATCAGAAAATGAGAGTAGAAAATGAATTAATTCAAATTGAGCGGAAAAACAAAATGAAACAAATCACCTCCTTAAAATACATATGACTATGCTTTAAAAATGAGATTTTAAAAATTTCATTATTAATTTAATTTCAGTTTTAGCTGTTTAATTAATTTAAAAAAAAAAAAAAAAAGATTGCTCTCTCTCTCTCTCTGTCTTTCTCTCATTAACTCTTCTTTTTTTTAAATCTCTTTTTATTCCGAAAAGTACATAATTTTCTTTTTTATCTTATATATGAAATGAAAATCTTTGCATGCTTTTATAGCATTTAAATAAAAATGTAATAATAATGTAATAAGCTAAAACATTCAATGTATTTATTTATTGGGCTTTGCTTATAATTTTATTTAAAATTCTAAAGCTAAAATATTCAATTCCTACGAAATTTCATATAAATTTTATATATTTTGTATGTGATAATAAAATCATTATGATGCATTCATATAGGGTCCAGAGACAAAGATCACAAGATCACAGATCATTATAAAAGTAAAATAATATGGATGTGGGTGGTATTGGAGGAAAAGCTTAAATAATATTTTTTATACAATAAAATTTTTTTATTTGTGTTAACGAAGATCTCGTGTGCATCGAGATCTTGGACTTGAAGATAGAAAATCAAAAAATATCTTGCTCACTCGTAAGTGTCCTTTTGTTCTGCGCCTACTCTACGTAGTACAATGAAATGTTCATCGTAGATGGTGCACGTTATGACGAACATAAACCAACAAACGAACGATCTGGACTTAAGTCAAAGCATTAAGAGTGCTCAGATATGTCGAAAAGCTGGACTTGATACATTTTTTTTTTTTTTTAACAATGTACTTAAATTATGCCTCAGATCTCCAGACTCTATGTGAATGCATCGTTAATGTTCAAAATTTTTTTTATTGTAGCTACGGAAAAATGAATATTTTTATTACTCCGCTATACTTATAAAAATAATTTCCAAATTTTCTTGTAATAAAATATAAATTTGGTGTTGTGGACAGGAATTTAATTTTTTTTTTTTTGTTTTTTGTAAATTATAATTTTTAGGCAAAACAAAAAAAAAATTTTTTTTAAATTTTTCTAAATTTTTTAAATTTTTGCAAAAATAATTTATTTGTATGCACACAAAAATACATGAAAGCGCGCATTAAAACAGATAATTTTTTTAATTATTTTTAAGTGATCACTTATTTTCCAATATGCTACAATTGCACATTTATCGAAGATATTTTTGAGTCAAATTTTAGAGCATCGAAGACCACATAGAACAACACAAAAATATGTAATTTTCACCCCTTATAACACCACTTCATAACAGTTTATCAATTCTGTACAGAATTTCCCAGAATAAATGTCTTTCAATCTATTTTTCTGAAAATTCAAATCGTTTTTAGCAAAAAATCGTTCTACATCGCCCTTTTCTAAAATTCACTCTTTTTGAGATACATATAAGACGGGATTAAAAGTTTTTGGATATGTACAATGCATGATATCATATTTAGATCAATGTCTTTTGAATCACCATAAAAATCTACGGGATAACCAAAAAATCATAATATTTTTGCATGAAAACGTTATTTTTGGAACTTTGCACGTTCAATAATTTCGGTAGTTTTCATATAACTTCTATCAAACACATAATTTTGGAACGACTTAAGTCAAAGCTTTAAGGTGATTCAAAAGATATTATCTAACATATAATGTCATGTATCTCAGATGTTAAAAAAAAATCTTAAATCCAGGATATCTCAGGATTTAGAGGGATTAAATTTAAATCTTAAGGGCGGCAGTAGTTTAAAACCAAATTTTTTGCTGGGAACGCTTGAGTTATAAGAAAAATTTTGTGACCTTTACTCTGGGATATACATACCCTGTATATTATTTGTTTCGTAATTGCTATCTCGTTTTCAAAAAATAAACACCAAATATCCTTTTTAACATGAATTTTTCATTTTTTATGCTAATTTCATACATTTTCTAAAATTTTTTTTTTAATCATAATTTCATTTTTCTTTTAAAAATAAAAAGGATAACAGGCTTTCAATTCAAAAATAAATTTTTAAAGGACATTTCTGCAAGCTTCAATTTTATACATTTTGGTAAAAAAAAAAAAAAAAAAAAAAAATTAAATCAGTTATAAAATTTCGCAAAAAACAAAAACATCGAAATTTACAATTTTCATTTATACAAAATAAAGAAAAAATAAATAAAAATTTTGTGGATGAAATATTTCAAGAGATAAAATTACTGCATTTATTTTGATTTCAGGTTCTCGACGACCAAGTTTAATATCAATTCATAGTACAAGCTCATCTGTGAAAAGTTACAGTATGTTACGATTTGAGAAGGAGCTACAACAAAAGGAGATTCGTCAAGAAATGAAACAGAGGCTTGTTAAATTACAACAGCAACAGCAACAACAAAATAAACCGTTAATAATCGTTAGTGAAACATTATTATATGATGGTAGTAATACAGCCACACGTGGCAGTGGTTTTATGTCAACCCCAACAAATTCATTGACGCCAAATTCAACAGATGAGCTTTTACCATCTCTTGAAGAAGTTGAAAATGAAAAAGTATTAAATAATAAATAATTATTTAACAAAAAAAAAAAAAAATAAATGAAAATTCAATAAAATTTACTAGGGGCTTCATTATAAAAATAAAAAATAAATAAAAATAATTAAATGTTAAATTAACAAAAACTAAAGTTGGGTGTACTTTTTAAACTCACTATTTTTGATGTTGTATGCGTGCATGCATGGAAATACGTATCGCAACTGTTAAAAATACATGGAAATGAATGAATTACTAATCTAAATGTATAATCTGTTTTTTTTAGTACTTTTGCTAACATTCGATTCTAAGGAACACAGTAATTGATACTCTAGATTTGTGTTTTCAATAGTAATTCAAGATGATTTGAAAAGCTATAATTTTCAATATATTAACAATAAATATGATTATGTAAAAACCATGTAATTAACATATTGCCAAGTTAAAGTTATTAAAAAATTTTGAATAGAAAATGTATACGGCTTACGTTTTTTTGCTTATTTTTGCAAGAAAAAAAAAAAAAAAGAATTAACAAATTTTTGTTTGATACTCTTGCAATATGCAAAAATGCTGAATTTTGAAAGTACACCCCAAAATAAATGCCTATAATTCGTTTGTTTATTAAATTACATAAGCTAAAAAAAATGGATGTATAAAAAAAGTAAAATTAAATAAAATTAAATTAAAAAACAAAAAAAAAATTGTAATTTAGTGTATTTTAATTTAATTTATTAAATTAAATTAAATTCTGTAGATTAGATGTATGTACATCAAATGAATTTTATACGAAAAGAGTACAGAAATTTACTAATGTTGAAAATTATTTAGAAAAAAAAAACGAGGCTATATACATAGTAGATATTATTAAAAAATAAATTACGTAAGAAAATTCTTATTTACCAAATACCTATGTAACGGTAAATTAGTAAAAAAAATAAATAAATAAATAAAATAAAAATGTAATGAATTTTTCTTCAAAGAATAAAGTGTATATATATTACAAAATTTATTTCGATTTTTGTTTCTTTTAAATTTTTAACTGATAACATCAGGACTATTCAACACAAACAAAAGTTTTGAATTAAAGCCCATGAGTTGGGCGTTAAGCTAATAATAACCTATCTAACGGAAAAGTTCAAATCGTAGGTGAGGCTAAGTTGTGAAGCTGTAAAAGAAGAAAGACCGAAAATGTGAGTTTCTTTTAGTTATCATTAAAATTTCAGATATTTCATTTTTTTTTTTAAATTTTATTTTCATTTTTATTTATAAATTATGTTATGAATAATTTTTTTAAAAAAAGCCTTAGAGATTAAAAGACAAACTTAAATATTTCTAAATGTGTTTGCCAATATTTTTTTTTTTTCATATTTTAATATTGTAAACTTCGTTTTGTTCCAATGTCATCCAAAATTTGTCTTAGTTCTTCGTCTTCAAATCTACCTTCTAATGAGGGTATAAGAGCTTTAGCTTCTTCTGGTGCTTCTGGGCATAAATTACCTAATGCAGCTAATTCAAATTTGTGAAGTTTTTTCTGCATTAGAAGACTTGAATTGTTCGAAATAATAAAGAAAAAAGACAAACAATAGAAGAATGTTATTATTTCTAATTAAAAGTTTAATGTATTTTTTGAAATTATTTATTATGATTTAATAAATGTGTAATTTATGTACCTTCTTACAGCAGCAATTGTCTCTTTATTTTTAAATTTTCTAAATGCATCTGTATAACTGTAGGTCTTTAAAAATACTTCAGAAAATTCTTGTTCCTCATCGGCTGATTCATTTTGCTTTTTTCGATGATCTAATAACATATGAACTTCACTAATTAATAATGTTTCAGCATTTTCAAATTCTGTAAATAAACGAAAAAAAAAGAAATTATTCATTAAAACGTTAAATAACAACTAAGAAAATTGCATTTCAATAAATATGAACCCAAAAGACAAGTCAGAAGCGTAAATAATGTATTTACATACTAATAATTCGATTTAATACTAGATTCAGGATGCAACAGAATAGATCAAGGTAGAAAATTCCTAGAAAATTCCGGATAATTGAGGAGAATTATTAACATTTAAACATAAAAGTCATTTTTATGAATAAAAAATTTTTTATTTCTTATAAAAATTAATTTTCTCTTTTAATACAAATTTTTTAAAGCTTAAAAACTATAAACAATTTTTTTATTTTTCATAAAATTTTAATTCATTTATCATAAGGTTTATTTATACATCCATGTTCTAGAAGGAAATCATATATTTGTCTAGTTTTATTAACATCAATTTTTATTAGACGTCTAGCATCAGCTAAACGAAGGAAACCACATTTTAAATTTTCACGTTGAAATATTGTTTTATATTCTTGATATGCCATCGGTGTTATACGCACTCGACTGCATAGGTTTTTCTCATCATCATTTAATTGTGAATAACCAGGAAGTTCTACAGATAAATAAACAAATTAATGAGAATTTTTTGTTTGAATTAGAGAAGTAATCTTATGCATACCAATTATATCTAATGGTGCTGCTTTACGTCTCTTTTGAATAAAATTAAATGGATTTGTTACTATAAAATCACCACTTTCTAAACGATTTATACATGATCCTAATGTTTTCCAATCAATTGAATTCTCATATTGTTCAGATTTTTTATTTTTAATCTTTATTAAACGTTTATGCTTTAGTTTACTATAAATCCTAGCCCCAGCTATTGTTGTGATGCCATTTTTACGTAAATCATACAATCTGAAATTTAAATGAAAATTTAATAACTAAAAATGTAATTTACAAAAATTATTTAATAAAAGTCATATTTTCTTACCTTAGTAAATACTTTTTATAATCAGTAAATAATTGCAGTGATTCAATTAAATAATCAAATGATATACCATTTGTTATTTGCATAAATGATACAAAACGGCCAGTCTCATTTAATTTATTTAAATTTTGTGGTGCCTGTAATGCTTCTGAATATTTTTGTATATATGCATGATTTTTATTTGGTGCTATTAATCCATGATTTTTCATTATCTCATAACGACGTTTTCTTTCTCTGATTTAAAAAAAAAAAAAAACAACAAAACACACAAAAAAAGGTAAATGATACAAAGATAATCGCAATCTTAATTCTTAAGCCTGAGATCTAGTTACAGCATCTGCATTAACGATAGCGGCCAAATAAACTGCCAACTCTCTGTACTATTCAATACATGAAATTTTAAATGATATTGCCACTATCGTTGATGCAAACATCAGTATTAAATCTCAATCTTTGTATAATCATAATATTAATAACTCACTTTAATCGATGATTATATGCCTTAAACATTGCGCAATGTAATTCATCACTTATATTTTTATATTCTTTTGGCCATTCATTATCATCATTTACATTCACATTTGATAAAATACTTTCAGCTGAATTATCATATGGTATATCAAAATCACCTCTAAATGCCCTATAACCAGCCATATTTTTAAATTGCAATGAATCAATATCATCATCATATCTAGGTGGATCAACACAACGTAATTTACATAATAATGGATATGTTTGTTTAAAATATTCAAAATTTGTTAAACCTAATAATTCTTTAAATATACCATCAAAATAATATTTATAATAATGTTCACGACATTCATTTATATCATTATGATTTAACATTCTTTTTGATATATCTAACCAATTACCAATACCATATTTTTGAATTAAATTTAAAAATAATTTTTCATCTTTAGCTGTCCAATTTAAACAATATGGAAATATATTTATATTATCATGTATTATTATATATGAATGTGTATTTAAATGTTGTTGAATTTCAGTACCATATGAAAAACATTTTAAACATAAATCAATTGTTTTACATTCAGCACATTTAATATATGGTTCATCCATATCATTATTACATGCATTACATTTTTTTTTATTTAAATCAATTGATGATGATAATGATAACGATGATGATGATGATGGTTTATATTTTGAGCAATAATATTGTACAATATGTTTTGTTGATTTGTTCGTTGTTACATTGATTACATCATCTGAAAATTTTTATTTTTTATTTTTAAATTAAATTTAAATGTACAAATAAATGCAACATTTAATAAATGATCATATATTTTGATACACACATGGGATACAAAGAAATGAGACCATTCATAAAAACGTTTATAATTTAGATATAAATAAAACACGACAAGAACACTTTAAATGACAATAGGATCAATAAATTTTAGACTGAAGAAAATTTGAGAACTTAGATTTGGAGACTAAATCTTAGAAATTCTCACAATGTTCAATTATATATTTGTGCATATTATTTAAACTTTGAAAAATTCTATTTGGCTTTTAAGGAAAGGAAGCTTGCCTCAATTGACCTAGTCTAAATGTGTAATTCTTTTCTTACAGCACATATTTTCCCCTGTATTTTGGTTCACTTTTTTATTGAAAGCAATGTAAAACACTTGAATTTTTAAATTTAATTTTACATAATAAAAGTAAATAAATAAAAATAAACAATTGGCTTACCTTTAGGAAACTGCAAATCTGCAGCATCTTCATCGACCATATCACTTGGATTTATAAAAGACATTTTGCTATTCTTGATTAATATTCACTTATTTTCTAAGAGATTTCAATATTTATTTAATTATTTGTTTATATTTAGAACAATTCTGCTTGTAAATATGAAATTAATTTTTAAAATCCGTTCTATTACTTCGAAAACATCAGAAATTAAAATGCTCTTCCATGTCAAATCCAAATCAATTCAATTTTGACGTTTTTCTTCTTCTTCAAAATTTCAAATATTCCATGGAACCTTCGATGGAACATTTTACTTTCTAGTGACTCTCAAATCTGTACACATGTCATGTGTTACCAATGTATACTAATTACTACTCAGGGCTGTGCATTTTATGGTATGGTATTTTAAATATGTTAAGGTCATATATACAATGAAAAAACAGGATGTCTATAAAATAAAAAAATTTTTTAGTTGATGTTAAAATTCTTATATTTTATTTTGAAATAGAAATTTCATAAAACATGAAGTAAAAACAGATTGATAAGATTTTTGCTGAAACATTAAACTTAATCCAAATCGGAATAAGTTCTGTACACCGCAAGCTTCAAAATTTGAAATAGCATCATCTAAAGAATCTGAAGCAATCTCATATAAAAATTTCTATTTATTAATTGTTTTCATTGTAATCGGTTTTGTAACCCAAAAAGTCCCTTTTTGCCTTATTCTTGCCTTTTTTTCTATAATTTAGGTATCACATTTAATTTAACTAACAAATTTTCGTTTAGTTAATTCCGTTGATGGTTGTCCATGAGTTTTAATGTGACGCCGTAATATGTTACTTAATTTAAAAGATTTACCACAAATATTACAAACATATTCACGATTATCTGAATGACTTTTTTCATGTTTCTTTAATGTACATTTACGTGGAAATGTTGCATTACAAATTGTACAAGAAAATGGTCTTTCACGTGTATGTACAACAATATGTGCATCTAAATCACCTTTTGTATAAAAATCTTTATTACAATTATCACATTTATATGGTTTTATACCAAGATGATGACGATTATGTACTATTAAATTTGATTGATGTATAAAACGTTCACCACATATATGACATTGAAAACGTTTTTCACCAGTATGTACTCTTTCATGACGATTTCTTTCAGTTGCCTGTACAAAATGTTTATCACAATAATTACATTTATATGATTTCTCACCTGTATGCCGTCTTTTATGTACAATTAAAGCACATCTTTGATTAAATTTTGATGAACATACATCACATTTAAATCGTCTAATATTTAAATGACTTTCCATATGTCTTTTAAAATTATATATAAATTGAAAACGTTTACCACATGTTTCACATTTATGTGGTTTTTCTAATGTATGTGAATATTCATGTTCAGTACGTTTTAATTTTGTTTTATAACGTTTATTACAATAACGACATGTGTATGGATTAATATGTGGTGGTATATTTTTTTCAGCATCCAATATAATTTCCTCAGTTAAATCGTCATCATCATCATCATCATCATCATTCTTAGTCGTCATTTGATCAGATTTCATTTTCTCAATATTATCGGTAATTTTAAATGGATCTAATGAATGTTGATGATCTTCTAATGTTCGTTTCTTTAAAATTTCATTTGATTTATCTGAATCTTTTCTATGTACAGATTTAATATGTCTTCGTAACGATGATTTTAATACATATTCTTTATCACAAATGTTACATGAAAAAAATTCTTGTACACTGTATACCATTCTCTTTCTTTTTATTGACTCATTTTTGCATTGTTCAGGGGATATTTTCTTATCATTATTATTAACTTGAACATCTATTGTATTGCTGTGATCAGTGTTTTCTGTTTTTGATTTCTGTACTTCTGCTTTGATGTTTTCAATTCCATTAGAACAGGTAACGTTTTCTATTTCATTAACTACATTAATTGGTTCAAAATCCAAAATTTTACATTCAATTATCGGCTCAAGTGGATCATATTCTATTTGATCTCGTATGGTTTCATTTAATTTTTGTTCACATCTTTTAACATGATCTATAAAATTTTCAATCTCATTAAATATTGCTTCTTCTTTACATAATTTGCAATAAAAATCTAAAATTTTATTATCTGTTATATAAATTTCACCGCATTTTCTACGTCTGTTATTAATTATTGTTTCAGTCACTTGAAAATGAAAATGATTTATTTTAACAAATGCCACCCAAATTAATTCTTAATTTATGTACTTACATGATAATTTTACAGATCCAATGTTTAAAGACTTCTCTTCTTTATCTTCAGTTTCATGATTATCTGGGATATCGTTTTTTGAATTCATATCTGGATTATTAGGTTTTTGTTCCATTTTATCTATTATTTTATCAACACTCTTGAAGTAGACACTGAGCAACTCAATCCACTAGGATTAAGCTTGATCCTTGTGTACTTCTAATCACTGTCGTCGGTTTTATCCTATCACAATCACATCTATTTTATTTTTTTATTTTTGTAAGTTATCTTCTCATTTTTATTTGTTTTTTATTTATTAATTGTTATGGGATTTTGATTTTGGTCTTACAATTGTTTGCAGACATTTTTTTGTTGTTTTTCTTTTGTTTCTTTCAATTGATTTGATTTGATACATTAGAACTGTTTGTTTTCATTTGTCAATTTCAATTTTCAATTCAACAAGTTGCATAAAAAGAAGAAATGCAGTTTGTAGAATGTACTATGTAGATTGTAGGTAGACACTAAAGAGATGTTGGTTGGTTGAGTTGAGTATTAGGTGGTATTAGATTAGCTGTTGAATTTGATCGGGTTGGTTAGTTTTGTTTGATTGGTTTTGTATTACTAGCACTACTAGACAACTGCAGACTGCTACTACTGGCTGTATTGAATTGATGGATTAAATGAATTTCAACATTTCAATTTTCAATTTCAACAATACGAATATTTCAACTATCAAAAACAGATGATTTTACATTACTGTTACTGTTTAGTGTTTACTGTTTCGAAAATAACAAAACAAATTAAAATTTTTTAGATTTTAAATAATAATAATTGTATCTCCAATTCAATACAAATTTTGTGTAATCAAATAGTGTGCATTCTAATAAAAAATCTAAAATCTAATAAATAATATTTTTCTTAAATACTGATTAATTTCATTGTTTTTGCCATGACCGATGACGTAAAAAGATATTTTAATAATTTATTGAACAAGTAAAATGAATTAAATTTTTTATGATATGAAATTTAATGCGTACATAATTTAATTTTACTTTTTTTACAGAGTCAGTGGATTACATTTTATTCTTGTTACCGATCGAGATGGGGTACCATTAATTCGTATGAATAATGATAAAAGTTTAGATGTTGCATTAATGCCATCATTTATATCAACATTTACAAGTGCTAGTGATCAGGCCAGTAAACTTGGTTTGGGAAAAAATAAAACTATAATATCGATGCATTCAAAATATCAAGTAATTTTTGTAAATTACTAAAAGATTCACTATTTATAAAGAAAAATAAATTATTTTAGGTAGTCCAAATGAATAAACTTCCACTGATTGTTACGTTTGTTGGAACTGAAAATTGTAATACTGGTCATATATTATCTTTAGAAAAAGAAATTGATGTTTATTTGGAAGAATTGAAATTAGCTGTAACTGAATCATGATTTGTTTTAATATTCTTTCTAAGAAAAAGAAAAGCTTTTTTATTAATAATTTTTTATTTTAAATAAAATTTATATATATATTGTGTAATTAAATATTCTTAAAATTAAAATGATTTTAAAATCAATAAGGATGCAGTCTTTGTGTGTGCATCATTGGTAGCGTACTTTGATGGGAATGATGTGATAACATTCCTAAACCAGTTGTTGATGAAAGCCCTATACCAACTCCTAATGTTGAACCTATTGTCGGTGGTCCCAAACTACCACCGATCACGGTTGGTGTAGCAATAGGAATTGATGTTGGGGCAGGTGGCATTGAAGGTGGCTGCAATGATGGTTGAATTAATGATGGTAGCATCGGTGTCATCGGTGTTGGTGCTTGTGGCAATGGTGGTGGTAAAGGTGGAGCAAGAGTTTCATGAACAGTTCGAAAATGTAAATTTAAATTACTTGAATTTGCAAAAACTTTTCTACATTCCGGACATTTGTAATTCACTGTATTTCTTTCATTCAAATGAATTTTCTTTTTATGAGCCACCATATCACGATTACGGCTAAATGCTTTGCCACAAATATCACAATGATGATTTTTTAAACCAGTATGCGTTATCATATGTTTTGTTAAATCACCAGAACTAAAAAATGCCTTACTACAAACTGGACATATTTGATCTCTTATACCAGTATGAATTTTTTGATGAGCTTGAAAATTTCCTAATGCTGAAAATTGTTTACTACATATTTCACATTGAAATGGACGTTCTCCAGTATGAGTTCGAATATGAATGAGAAGATTGTATTTTTGTGCAAAACGACGAGAACAGTATGAGCAACTATACGGTCTTTCTCCAGTATGAGTCCTTAAAAAACCGTATTCATTTTTATACAAATACTTTTTTTTTAATGAGATGTGAAAGATAGTTTACCTTATATGCATTTGAAGTTGGGCAGCACATTTGAATTGTTTATTACATTCGTAACAAGTTTGTGGTACTTTTGGTATAGGTTTTGGACCACGTTTCTTTCTTTCTTCAGGGGTTTTCCTTTGATATCTACTTCTTTTTCTGTAAAATTACAAAATACAGATAACGTTTTCAATTATTAGTAAAAAGAATCTAGGCATTTGTACTTCTTTTTTATTTGTTTTTCGTCATCATCATCATCATTATCATCGTTTTCTAATTTTCTTGGATTTTCTAAAGAAATTTTTTCAGTCATCGTTGCCGCATCACAAAAACTAATAATAATTTTATTAACAATTAAGTAACCATGAATAATTTTTTAAAGATATTTTCTATAGTTACCCATAACTTGTATCCATTATACCTAAATATTGTCGTAATCGTATATCAGAATTTTCACATTCTTGTTTAAAGTGGTAAGCAACTCCTAAACGATATATGCAATTATTGCAAATCATTGATGGTAGGCCATCAGTTTTATAAATCTAAGTTTTGAATTGTAAAACAAGAATTTAATTTTAAATTGAAATGATTTTCTTAAAATTAATCCAGTATAAGAAGTACATACTCTAATTTTAGCGCACATCATCATCATTGTTGATGGCATCATTGCAAATTCTGTGCTATAAATTGATGTTAATGCACCTTCTTCTAAACATACCCGACAAACTTTATGAATATTATAATCCATTCTTTATTTATTTATTTATTTATTTTTTTGTTAATTTTATTATTAATAATTTTTTTAGGAAATTTGTCTCATAAATGTTTTTTTTTTATGTTCAGAATAAAATAATAATTTTTATTGTGAATTGATTCAATAAACAACAAAACTGAAAACATACAATTGCCGCATCAGCTGATTGATTGTTAAGAAGAAGGACAAAAAAAACAATTGTGTAAACAAACATAATAAAAACGTTGACAGAAGTATAATGAAAACATGTTGGGTACCAAACCAAACCAAGTTGCGTCTTAACTCTAATTGAACTGAAAATTTGAATTTCGAAAAAGAGCCAGTGCTACGAATATAAAAAAATTAAATTTGTTTCGACGTCATGTGTCATATCAATTTTATTGTCAGGTCAAAGTGTCAGCTAATATATCTTGTATTGTATTGTATGAAATGAATCTATCTACTGTTATATCTCGTTTTCGTGAATGGTTTTGATGTTTTTTTCTTCCGGTCGGTCTGGAGAAAAGTTAAAATTTATAAATAATTTAAAGTAAATTGAGTTTATTTTTTGAATAACATAAATTGAACAGTTTATTTTAATTGAAAAGAGCTGATTTTTTTCATTCATTTCATTCAGTGAATTTGCATTTTGCAATAATGTAAGAGAACTTGAATA
Organism: Anthrax anthrax; assembly: GCA_963971155.1. Classification (NCBI taxonomy): domain Eukaryota; kingdom Metazoa; phylum Arthropoda; class Insecta; order Diptera; family Bombyliidae; genus Anthrax; species Anthrax anthrax. The sequence goes on from OZ020119.1 coordinate 31,163,504, forward strand.
AATTTGTAAAAAAAAGAGTGATGAAAACAATATGATATGACCATTAGATGACGTGACATTTGGAAAAAAAAGAAAAAAAAAAGACATTTGTTCTGTTCTTTTTTAAATTCGTATAAACAAAAAAAATCTAAAATTAAAACTCATAGTAATGTTATTGTATTGTTAAGTGATTTAAATAAATTTTACATAATTTTTAACTTTACACGTATTGAAAATAATAAAAGAATAAAAATAAACGATAAGTTAAATACGTGAGAAAAATACTTATAACAACAACAACAGAATTTGTGAATTAAATTTTGACATTTTCAATTTACATGTGAAATAAATTTGGAACATTTCCCACTGTGTGTTTTTAAATGATATTATAATTAGTTTTTTGCACTTTAAATTGGAGGATAAAAGAAGTATGTCAAAATTTGTTGAAGAAACAAGTCGAGCTCCATTTCTAGTTGATGGACATCTAAGCAGCAATCATAGTACTACCACTACCACTAATAATAGCAGCAATGATAGTGAGACAATAAAAAAATTTAATGATGGTCCAAAAAAAACTCAAGAATATGCAGCACTTATGAAATTAAAAACTTATCTTTTGGCATTACGTCCTTGGTCACTATCAGCTAGCCTTGTTCCTACATTACTTGGTTCAGCGATTGCATATCGTTCAAAATGGTCATCAGATTTTAATTTTCTCACATTTCTATTAACAATATTTACAGTAGTTACTGTTCATTGTGCTGGTAATGTTGTTAATACATATTTTGATTTTATAAAAGGAATTGATAACAGAAAATCGGATGATAGAACTCTAGTTGATCATATTTTAACCAAAGACGAGGTAATTTAAAAAAAAAAAAAATGAATTTTTAAATAAGTGTACTGAGTCTTTAATTTTTTGTTCTTTTTTTTTACATTTAGGTTGTTTCACTTGGTGCTATATTATACATGGCTGGATGTGCTGGATTTATTAGTTTAGCAATTTTAAGTCCAGCTAAAATGGAACATTTGGCATTAGTTTATTTTGGTGGATTATCATCATCATTTTTATATACCGGTGGAATAGGTTTTAAATACATTGCCTTAGGTGATGTTTTAATTATGATTTTATTTGGACCATTATCAGTACTATTTGCCTATATGTCACAAACTGGTCATGTTGATTGGTCTACAATTTATTTTGCTATACCACTTGCAATGAATACTGAAGCGATATTACACAGTAATAATACAAGAGATGCTGAAAATGATGAAAAAGCTGGTATTGTAACATTAGCCATTTTAATCGGTCGTACAACATCTCATGTACTTTATGCTCTATTATTATTTACACCATACAGTATATTTGTCGTATTGGCTCTTAAATATTCATATTGGTTTCTTTTGCCTTTAATAACTCTACCACAAGCATTTAAAATTGAAAAGGAATTTCGTAATGAGAATACAATGCAAAGTGTTCCAAGACAAACGGCGAAATTAAATTTTTATTTTGGTATTTTATATGTAGTAGCTTGTTGCTGTGCAACAAATCTTCCAGTATATACAGTAAGGAAACATTAAGAAAAACGAAGCAAAAATAAAAAAATAAAAAATTTGCTAGATCAGTTTTTGTGCCTACTTGAAATGTGTATATTTGATTATCTTCGTAAAATATACAGATTATCTTATGGTTTTTTTCTTGTTTTTAAAATTAAATTTAGTTGCTTTTGAATAATTAAAGTAAAAAAAGAAGGCGAATCTAAAGATAAACTGATGTTAATTACGTCACAAAATAAAAGTATAATGTATGTGTACATGTAGAATCTTTATAAGATGTAATGATGTTTTAGTATGAACATATCGACATATTTTATATGATGTTAAGTAAATAATAAAAATAAAATAAAATTAGAGAGAAAATCAATCAAAAAAAATTTTCCATAAATTGTAAATTGAAAAGAAATCATAAATAAAATAGTAAATAAGATATTCAACAAAAAAACAAAAAAATAATATAATAAAAAAAAAAGATAATGTAAAAAGGAAAATTAAAAATATTCAAGAACTCAAGACATAAATTGGACGTTTTACTGAAACCAATAAAAATTCAAAATAAATTAATAAATTGAATGTGAAATTTATGTTGTTGTTGCTTTTATATAAGTAACTTAATTTGCAAAGTTGTTTTATTTTACATTTATTCTTTGCTTTAAAGTATACATGTATGTACGTAAGAAAATGCTGAAATTATCTTGAGTTATTTAATAAATTAATTGTAGATTTTTGAAATGTATTATGAATAATGAAATAAATAAATGCGTATATATGTAAATTTCAGTCTGTATAAAATCTAGATAAAAGAGCAGATAAAAAAAGAAATATACAACTAAAAAAAAATAAATTTTTTAAAAATCAATTTCTTTATTGAAATAACGTTAATTACTAAGATTATTGAGAACCAAATGAATAAAATTCAAAAATATGCTCATTGTATACTTGTTTACTTCTACTTTTTCTTTTTGTTTTTCAAAGTTCAATGTGCAATTTATTGTGGAAAAATAAAATAATTTAGAATTTAATAATATTCACTTTTTTTATTTTATAATTTCATATTAGATTTTAGAATCATAAAATATATTTAGAAAGATAAGAATGAAAATAACGAAATTTTGTAAAAGAAAAAAAAAATAATAAATAAATAAAATAAAAGTTAAAAACTTTGAAAATATGAGACAATAATATCAATTAACTAAACTGACTAACTATATAAATTAGCTTAATAATAAATTTATAATTTACAAATTTATAGTTTTAAACAATATGTAAAATAAAATTTTTAATTTTTTTTTTTTTTTTTTAAATTATTTATCTTGTAAGTAAAAATTTTTTATTTTATATATAGATAAAAAAAAAGATAGAATTTATTTTGTTATAAACATTTTTGTTATTAACTTACATAAATATAATTATATAAATATATATAGTACATATTACAAACATACGAATACGAAAAATACATTTATATAATTATACATTACATAAATTTATATACATATAGTTATATTACATATACATAACATAAATACATACATATATACACATATAATGAAAAAAAAAAACGAACAAATTATATTTATAAACGAAAAATGTTTAAAATAAAAATAAAATTATGTTAATTATTAATAGCTTTTTTTTTGAGATTTTTTTTTTTTTTTAATTATATAAAGTTCTAAATGTATTCTTAGAAATTCGTTATAAAATAATTTATGCATACATGTATCATCAATAATTCAATTTATTATTTTGACAAATTTCCTTTTGAATTTAAGGTTTTCGATAATTTTAATTAATTGAATTATTTTAATACTCAATTTATTTTAAAAAAATGATTAAAAAAAAAAAAACTAGAAACATTTTGATAAAAATCAGGAGTTTAATTTGAATTTTAGTCTTTTAATCTATATATATATATATTTTTTTTTTGACCATATCAATGTGAAATTTACACTAGAAATAATGGCATTAGCAAAAACATATTGTATACAAAGTATGCATATTTATTTATTAAGAAGAAACAAAAACACCTACATAAAAAATAAAAAAATAAAAACGAATCTCAAAAAATAACTTTGTATATTCGAAGAAAAGAAAACAACAGCTTTTTAATTAATAAGAAGTACTAATATATCAGTTTAATAAAAAATATGATTACAATTCGTTTTTTAAAATCATAGTCACGTACTTTTTTATGATGCATAAAAATATTGCGTCATTTATGTTTATGCTATAATGTGATTGTTGCTATTATCGTTTACAAAATACAGAAAACTGGCAATCATAACATGAGAGTAAAAATGAATTTACTCAAACTGGATGCAAAGAATGCGAAAAAGCACAAAAAGTATCAATACAGATAACTGTGTTTTAAAATCAAATCATAGATTGTTTCATTTGTTTTTAATTCATCAGCGTTTTGTTATCATTAATTTATTTATTGGAATTTTCAGAAATTACTTTTATATTCTATGACATTGAATTCTTATTTTGTAAAACTTTATCAGACTTTTGTAAAAATTATAAAATCTTGAATTTAATAAGGACAAAAAAACACGCAAAAACAATATGCATGTGTATTTTTCATAAACTAAATTTAGCTTTTTTTAAAAAAAAATAATGAGCATTTTTCTTTTAAAATTTTTAATTAAATTATTTGTGCTTAATTTTTAGATACATACATACATAAAATTACAAGCTTCGAATATATATATACTTATAATATGTATATTTTTTAAAAGACTTAAAAATGAAGAAAATAATTTTTATTTTTAAGTAAATTGTTAATAATAATAATGATAAAAAAAAAAAAAAAATTAATTTTTTAATTAGATGAAAAAATGAAACTTTTATATAAATATTTGTAATTAAAATATTCTATCTGTACTAATACCAATGAATGAAATATTATAAAAATAAAAATAAATTTAGTTGCTAAATACATATTAAATTTGTTTAAATTATTTTATTTTATCTTTTTTGTTTATAATTAAATTTGTTTATGGTCAAAATAAAATTATTAAAATTTATTTATTTTTCTTATAGATTGAATTTTTCTTAATTTAATGAAAAAACGAAAAAAAAAAAATATATAAAAAGAAAATTAATTAATTTTTTTAATTTAATTTGATTACATTTCATAGAGAAAAACAAGATACATAGAACAATTATTGAGAGATAAACAAATTTTCTTGTAATGCCTTGAAGGTCAAAACCCATAAATTTTCAACGAAGATGTAATTACGTCTGACATTACAGATATACTTGTTTATTACATCTCCTTCAAATTGCTATCATTTAGCTTTAGTTTACATTATAAATACGTATGTATATAATTTTTTTTCTTTGCATTTTAATGCATTTCAGTTCCTATCATAGATATTAGATGATATTAGTTACACTAGTTTTATCATTAGAAAAAAAAAAAAAAAATGCTGTGTAATTACAAATTTTAGGCTACAAATTGAATGTCAACTACCTGTTTGTTAGTTTTTCTTTTCATTTTTATTTAATTAAAAAGAAAAACTAAATGTATGTAACCAGTTTTTCATAGATAAGTACATTGAAGATTTTTCTTGTTTTTTTTTGAATTTTTATTTGCCAAAGAAAATGATGTTGCGTAATGCGGAATACACATTTTATTTATGTATGTATGTAATGCATATAAAAATTTTGTAAATACGATATGGTAAAGAAAATTTTCAAAATGAAAATGAAAATGAAAAAACTTGTTTTCAAGTAAAATTGAAATTTTAAAATGCATTTGGTACATTTAATAAAATTGCATTAAAAAAAAACTAATAATAAAATAAAAGATTTTAAATATATAAATTGCAGATGATATACGAAAAATAAATAACTCGTCTGTACATGTATACATACGATCTGCACATAACTATATTTTTTATTATACATTTGTATGCAATTTCTATGTATGTGCAAACATTGAAATAGACTTTATCTTGTTTATTCAATTACTACTTTTTTTTTTTTTTAATATATTTTTCTTTTTATTTGTATTTTATTTAAGATGTCAACATTTTCATTTCCGGTTAATGTTAATACGTATTTCAAATTCAAAAGATTAATAATAATAATAATACAATTACTAGTGATAGTTTGAATTTAACTTTCTTTAAAAACGGTTACGCATTAATGGGTTTATTAGGAGTTAAGTACGTAACATAAAATATGTATATGTTAAATGCACAGTAAATATTATTATTTTATATAATAAAAATTTTTTTTGATTTTTAATTTTTTTTTTTAATTTTTTTTTTTTACTTATTAGAATAATAATTCTTGCTGGTATGGGTTTGGCTGCTTTATATATGTTACATATTCTTGCTCAAGATTTTAATAGAATACGACAACCAGTAAAAACGGTTACAAGATTTTTAGCAACTGGACGTTTTCGAAGAGATAATCATATTAATGAAACAATAATTGATAATACAATTAATTGGAATAAAATAATACAATATGATCCATTATCATGTTTACAATTATTAATTTGTCAAATATATGCTGAAATAAATACATATCCAGATAATGAAGCTGAATATATACGTCAATATATAAATATTAATTATAATAATGTACCAAATTTAATTCAAAATTCATATAATTATGGTATATTATTTAAAAATAATTCAAATATGTGTTATATGGTATATCCATATTGTTTTTATTCAACTAAAATTATGTTAAAAATATTAAAATTATTTTCATAATTATTAAATAGTGATTTAATCATTTCAAGTATTAGTTTGAAATTTAATTTTATATAAAAAAAAAATTTTGTTGTTGTTATTTTAAACTGAAACCGTCATTTGATCAATAATTCAAAACATAAAATTTGAAAAATAAAAAATAAAAAAATTTTATACTATTTTTAAATGTTGTATTTAGTGGGAATAAAGTGAAAAAAAAAATCTAAATGAAGTTGGAAAAATTCAAAAAACGTAAAAATAGAACAGAAAAATTTTAATTAAAAAAAATATACACAATGGTTAAAAAAAAGTATCTGGGTGTTCCTGCGATATAATTATGAATAGAAACCACATGATTTGATCTATACTTTGTACATTAAGTACCTTTGCAGTTAAGGCCTTCTGGGAGTAAATACGTATGGCCTTTCTCTTTTTTCATAATTTCTGATTAAAGTGTTTCACGGGCAGTATTAGCATAATTTTTAAGTTTTCAAGGAATAAGAGATACATTTTTTTGAATATCAATATACAATTATGTAAAATAGGTTCCATAAAACTTTAACTGCATATAATCAGTAGATAGACTGTGTGCGTATGTATACTAAATGTATTATAGATTCGAAATTCTGTTTTTATTTAAATTGTTTACATTTGAAATTTTGAACAAAAAAAATTAGCAGTTGAGAAAATATAAACAATTCAAAAAACAAAAAAAAAAAAAAAACGGAATTTTAATTCTACTTTCAAACCATGTAATTTTTGTTCATTTTTATGTCGCTCGAACATCACTGTTCAAATACTCTTCTGAGTTAATGTATATTTTTGCATTATATACACCATGAATAAAATTAATAAAACACTAATTGTTTTTTATATAAAATTAATAATGTTTAATAAAGACAGGTTTTAGCTTTGTTGTAATTTTCTAGATATAACCATAAAATCCATGTTATATAATAAAATCAAGGTTAAATCACGTTAAAATAAGTAAATTTAAGACAGAAAACAATCAGAAATGTTGTAATGTTAAGGTTTTTCTTTTTATATCAAAATACAAAAAAAAAAAAAAAAAACCTAAGACTTCAGAGAAAATAATAAATTAAAAATTTTTAACATATCAATGAAATGTTTTTATACAATCATTATGTCATATCGTAAAATTATATTTTCCATAAAGTTCAATGTTTTTGCATCGTATGCATCGTATATTACTACACTTACGATGAATTGTAATTGAATATTTTTCATCAGCTTTGAAAATTACAAGAAAACTTGCATCATTATGTATGTTCAAACCATCTGATGCTCGTATACAAAACAAACAAACAAAAAAAAAAAAATACCATATTTATGCTTAAATTTATGGAATATTGTACATTAATTTTTTTTTTCTTGTCCAAGAAAAAAAAAATAAGAAAGTTAAATATTTCATTGAGTAAGTGAATAGAGTATTAAAGTTTACATGACGTATAAAAGTAGTATTTACTGGTATCATTCTCAAAATTATAAATAACAAATTTTGATGTAATGATAAATTACATATAAAAATAAATTTTATTTAGAAAATGATAAAATTTTTCTACATTCTGTTACTCTACTCTAACAATGATGTGCACACAACAATGCATAAAATGCAACATTATGATAGATCCTTTCTTTTCATGAAATAAAAAAAAAAAAAAATAACGTATAAAATTAAATTTAAAAAAAAATAAATAAATTCAATGAAAATTATAATATAAAAATTTAAAAACCAAGAAAAAAAAATAATTTTAAGAAAAATGTTCCCAGTCATTCCGTTATAATTTAAATTAAAAAAAAAAAAAAAAATGAAATAATATCCTGTATCGTTTACATGTAATATTCCCTGCATGTATGATGCATATGCAAATGTATAAAATTAAACTTGAAAAAATTATTTGAATTTTATTTAAAAAAAAATTTTTAATGTTTATTTTTCAACAACATAATAGAAATTTTTTTTCTGTTTAAAATGCATTTTTCGTTTATGTTTTTATTTTTTTATATTTTTTTTTTTTTTTTTAAATTTTTTTTTATAGAACTATAAATCATCAATTTTACATTTTCATATATATACCTTTTCACGGTATAAAAATTGGATTTTTGTGTATACACATTTGATTCTTGTTTAAAAAAAAAAAAAAAAAAAAAATAAAATCATTGAAAATATTCGTATTTTCCTTCATTTCTTCTTAGTCTAATATTTCATGTTATTTCCTTTTTATACTTTACATTTACTTAAAAAAGAAAAAAAAATTTTTTTTTTTTAAATGAAAAAAGAAAAATTAACTTCATTTCAAAAGGATATTTGCTTAGTCATCATTTTACTGATTCAGCAAATTTGAATTACATGGTGTATATATACAATTCATGTACATGTGCGAAACATTACACACATGATAACAAGAAATTTAAAAGATTTCACATGATAGTTTTTTTTTGTTTTTTTTTTTTAAATCAAGTGTGATATCTAGCATATATTTTTGTGTACATACGTGTATATCCTTATAAATTCATGGTGTGTACATTACAATTCATATATCACGATGTGCATACAACAATCTAGTAAAAACTGAAAATTTTATAGTATTTTTTTTTTTTTTTTGTATTTCATTTTTCAGTTGCAAACAAAAGTTGAAACGTGATTTGATTATAAAAATTGACTTCTTGAAAGGAAAGATCAGAACAAAACTATTTATACAAATATTTTATACGATGAAAAAAAAAATAAGAACAAAGAAAAAGTTAAAAAAAAAAAAAATTAAAAAGAAAACGAAAAACGAGAAAAACATTTAAACATATGATTTTTGCATTTTATTTTCGATTCTTATCAAAAATTAACTTGTTATAAAAATATAATACACAGTTAATCTGTTATTTGTTTTTCTTTTGTTTTCTTGTCTAATACTCTTCGAATTTTCTTAAGAATCAGATATCCATTTATAATTAATTTTCTCTGCATAATCATATATGTATGTATCTTCTACGAAGCATAAAAATTTTTTGTCGTTATTATATTAACAATTATACTCTGTCCACTAATTACATGTACTTGTGGGGCTTATACTTTTATAGGAAATGGGAATACATATTTCCTTATTCTTTTCTTATAATTTCTAATTAGAGTGTTTCACAATATGACATGAATTTTTTGAATATCAATACACAATGATGCACAATGGTACTACTTTACGTAATTTCTATAAGGCCTTAACCGCATGTAATTAGTGGACAAAGTATATGTTGTTCTGTTTTGATTGTTTTTGTTTTTGTTTCCAAAATAAAAAAAACTAGCAATCAAGAAATTACAATAATAGACGAAAAGAATTGCGAAAAAGGATCCATTTAAAATACAGATGACTATATGCTTTAAAAATGAACTATAAGTTGTTAAGTTTAGTATTAATTACATTCAGTATGGAAATCGTCTGGAAAAATCATCGTAATGGTGATTAAGCCTTGGCTCACATCGAGCTGTTGCGCCAAAAGGAAAGGAAAAGGAAATTAATTAAAATATTAAACGTTTTTCTTTTGGAAACGGAAAATCTTTTTATTTTTATTTTTTAAATAATTTTATTTGTCCATTACTTTAGTAAATTTTACTTTCTAACGAATACTTACTGTAACGTCGATTTTCAATTTTTTTTTAAAAATGTGTTCGTAGGTAAATTCAAAAACAATATAACAATGTATGACTTTGGGTACATATTTACAAAAAGTAATTTACAATTGGCAAATATAATTTTACTATTTTATTTTTTTTTTGTTTACAAATATTGATCCGTATACAATAAATTTGCAGTGTTAACAAAAAACATAAGAAAAAAATTGTTCATATACATCTACAAAATCATACATACTTTATTTTATTTGATTGCAAATATATGTATGTGCAAACAAATACTTTTAAAAAAAAGCACAAAATATAAAAATAAATAATAAAAACCAAAACAAAATAAACTTCATATACATACACATATTTTTTTTATTATTTATCGTTATTTTAAGATGAATAGCATCTATATGACCACCACATAATAATGGTAATGTTTTCTTTTTTGTTGGTTTAATGGATACTCACATAAAATAAATTTATATAAAACTGCACTTCATTTTGTTTTCTAAACCATATCACGTCCATAAATAGGAATCTTCTTTTATACTTGATTTGAGATTCATATCATTTATACATACAGGTAACTTGCGTGTAATTAGGCACTCCTAATAAGATTCTAGAATTGGAAACATTTTCGTATAGCATGATGTTGTTATAGCACGGATTTACTCTACCATGATTCGAGAATTGGATAAAATTCTCGTACAGCATGAAGTGGAATAAAAACTATTGAAAGTGAACTTCATCTAATTTAAAATTAGAGAAATTCCCGTGGAAAAGCTCCCAATAAATGTGATGAAGTTTTTGAATGCGGAAGATACCTATAATATACAATAAAATGATTTTTAATTTTTGGAACCTAACTCTCATTTTTATGCTAGCTCTTTGTTTCGTATAATACGATTTCACATAACATTCCTATGTTATAGAAGGTTACCTGTATACATATAAAGTAAATGAATTTTTCTCTCTATCATGTTTACTTCATGTTTATCAGTTGTTTTTGTTTGTAGTTGATAAAAAAAAAATTTTTTTTCATTTGGATATTCGATCTACGTATAGTGTATTAATAAAATCTAACATGATGGAAATTAATTTTTTTCAAAATTCTTAGAAATAAAACTCATTACTATATTTGCAACAATTTACAACAAACAAAAAAAAAATAAATAATAAGTATCTATTTGAAGATGAACATTTTAAAATTTTCTTTTGTATGTGTGTGATAAGGTGATCACAATATCTGAATTAAATTAAAAGTGGATATTTGTGAAAAAATAAAAAAAAAACGTATTGGGGATTATGCAGTGGTGCATTATAGGTACATACCCAATAATTGACGTCCATAATACCGAGAACTGAGAAGATACGTATTTAAAACAAACATATCAGATACAAACCTTTTAATATAATTTTTAATTTAATACTAACGAAAAAAAAAGTAACGCAAATTCAGGGAAAATTTCAAAAAAAAAAAAATTATTTTTAGACTTAATTTAACCTGACCTTGTTTTTATTATGATGAAATTTTTTATAATAAAATAAAATAAAAAACCATAAAATTATTTGTGGCTTTTTTTTTTGTTCTTTTGATTTTCATTAATTTTTCTTTATTATTTCATGCAAAATTGAAATTTCCTAAAGCGCAAAAAAAAAAAATTCATAATTTATTCATTACAAAATTGAAAACCATCATAAAAAAAAAAATTATTTATATAAAAAACTAAAAAAAAAAACAAAAATTGATTTTTCTGAAATATAATCCACCATAGTGTAATATAATGATGGGAAATAATAATAATTCAATATCAATCAATAGGTATCTATTTTGTTTCTATGTACTTTTAAAAGCACACAAATAAAATTTTTTTTTTATACACACGTATTTGAATTTATTTTAAATAATTCTGTGATGAATTAGAAAAAAAAAACGAAAAACTCTTTGTTTGTTACAGATACACAGCATATCTAAACAAAAAAAAAAAAAAAATTTTTTTTTTGTAATAAAATTTTATTTTTATTTTGATATAAAAAAGGCCCCTAACGTTTTCATTGAAATAATTTCATTAAACATGCTCTTACATACATATGTATACATATGAACATCCACATGTATATAAAGTACGCAAATAAAGAAAATAATAATTTATTATTTGAATATGTGTAAAATATTTTTAACAGGAAAATAAATTTTATCTATGTATCTATACTTCATACACTAATTCGATGCAGTTAAGGTCTTATGGGAGTATATGTGTTCTTCTTCGTTTCTCGTAATTTCTAATAAGATCATCTCACGAGTAGTGTTACCACAATTTTCAAAGTTTTCATACAGTATGAGATGGATTTTTTAAATATCAATATACAGCGACGTAAAGTGATACTACTTTATAAGTCATTTCCATAAGACCTTAACTGCATCGAATTAGTGTATGGAGTATACATATTAGGTACATATAAAAAAAATTTTTTTTTTTCGATGATATTGAATATATACAAAACACACATCACACATATGTAATTTGACTGGGTTTTTTTTTTCGTTCTTTTGTTATTCAAAAAAAAAAAAATTTAATTTGGTTTCCAGTTCAATATGTGAAAAACGGAAAAATGTTATGTACAATATTTGCCTGTCAAACAGTATTAAAATAGGAGTATTTTTCTACTTTTATAACATGGGAAAAAAAAAAAATATTGTGTCAAAATAATACAATCGCAAAATAAAATTCATGCCTACATATGTTTAATATGTACATCCTACATGTATTTATTATGTGAATATAAAAAATATATAGAATTTGAAAAAAAGAAAAATTATTATGAAGAATGTCATAATCAGATGATTTCTATTGTAAAAAATAGAAAAGGCAAATTATAATAAAATAATAAACAAAAATGAATAATAAAAAAAAAATTTTATTTCATGAAAAAAATTTAAATTAACACAGTGTTTTATATACATCGTCAGGTTAGATACATGCTTATATTGCTATATTGTATGTATGTGGATGTGTGGATGAGGTGGAGAATTCAAGGCCTTTGGGTATGTAAACGTGGTCATACTCTGTCCACTAATTATTATGGGATTGTCCGGAAAGTTCCTGCCGACTTTGAAGAAAAATTGAAATGTAAGAGATTTATCAGATTATATATTATACAACAAGTTTTCCAGTAAAAAACTTTTTTAAGTGATTTTTTATTTCGACCAAAGAGTTGAACTTTTCTCAATAATGATCGAAATAGGTGGAAATCACCAACTTAAAACCTAGAAAATAACAGTCCTTTCAACTACAGTAACTTCGCCACAAACAGCGTATATCTTGTTTGTCGCTTATATGGTATTTTTGCCTTCCCTGTAAAAAAAAAGTCATTGAATGCTTAAAATGCATTTTGCTTTCTTCTATATTCAAATAGAAGACCTAATTTCTAAGGTCTTTAAAATTTTCATGCTGTATGAGATGAATTATTTGAATATCAATACAATGTCGTAAAGTATTACTACATTCTATAAGGGCTTAACCGCATACAATTAGTAGACAGAGTATATAGCTCTTTTTGTTTTAGAAAGATTAAAAAAAAAAATCAAATCAAATACTCCATTTAAGGCACATAATTTGGCCGATTACGATTCAAAAGAAAACAGATTTAAAAAAGGAAAATTGATATTAAAATTGGTAATTTTCGAAAATCGGAGTCTTAACAAAAAAAAGTTTTTTCTTTTTAAGCGTTACTACACCGCGATTTGATTCAATAAATTAAGCAATGAAGAATTGCTTCTAGCTTTGCAGCATTACATAATAATATCATTCCATAGTATGTAAATACAAATGCCAAAAATTTTGAATAAATTTTAGTACATGCTTATTTGAGCATGTATGCAAGTATTTTCTTTTAAATGCAATTAAAACAGAAAAATATATAATTTTATACACATATACAAATTTACATTTATTGGTGTACACATACTCGTACATATGCACATTATGTATGTTTATTTTATTACAATTAAGTATATACATATTTATTTGTTATATGAACATTGTATATCCTTGGGATATTTACAAAATTTAAATAAAACATATTGAAGACAAAAAGATACTTTGTATGTGTTTACTAAACTTATATCTAAATTACATACACATACATATGTAAAATTCATTTATATTTTATATATTTATCACTTTGTGTTTCTGTTGTAAATATATGCATGAACTTGTATAATTGTATGTACATTGTAGATATAAATTTTGTCTAATTTTCATGTGAGCACTTTATAATATCCATATGTGTTTTAAGTATATTATATGCATTGCATACACTGATACACATGTATCTAAATAAAATTTCTTAAGAAGTTTATAAAAGTTTATCGATTTAACCACGTGCCATTTAAAAAACAATTTTATTTATTTAATTAAATTTATTTGTGAGACAAACTTTTTATATGTTATTATATACATACATAGAAATTTATGTACATAATGTACATATTGTATGTATAAAAGTTAAAAGGTCATAATACATACACATATGTACATGATACAAAGTTTAATTTGTATGTGTACTTAAGTACATTACATTTTATTATACACTTGCATGTTTATTTATATTTCTTAATGACAATTTTTTCTTTTTTGTACTATTCTATAAAATTATTTCAAATAGAAATTTTGTTTTTTCCTGTTTTGAAAAGTTTTTAAATGAAAATTGAAGTCAATTTTACAATTTTATTAAAAGCTATTGGAAATATTTTTTTTTTTATTTCGTATTGCTTTCAAAATTAAAAAATTTTCACGTACATTTTTCATTTAAATTTTTTTTTTGTCTGTTGATAAAAGTACAAACATTATTTCTTAAAAATATTTCAAAACTCTTTTATTTTTTAGTATATATGAAAAACGTGAAAATCTTGAAGGATTTTTTTTCGTTATTCTAAAAAACGACAAAAAAACAATTTTTTTTTTATTCTCATATTTTCTTTATTATCAGCAGAAAAAAAGGATAATACCGGCTGTTTAAAAATTTCAAACAGATGTGTATCTTTTTCCTTTTTATTATGAAAATTCTGAAATTCAAAAATTTTTCTTTTTGGATTCTTAAAAAAGAGAACATAAGAAAAAAAAAAATTAATTTTCAGTTTTTCAGTTAAAGCTTTTCATTATCTTTGTATTTTCGTTTTTATTTTTTAAATTTCAAGTTAAATAAATACAGATTACAAAATCTACAATCATATATGTACGTATCAATTTTATCATGTCATTGTTAAACTTTTTTTTTTTTTTTTGTTTGTTTGTTTTTAGTCGTTCATTTATGTTATTATCAAATGTATCTAAAGTACATATACATATGTGTGTGTGTAATTAATTATACGATACATGAGATGTAATTATTTACACACAATAATATGTAAATTCACCTTTATTGAACTTCGATTCATTTAAATACGTTATTTTGAATTCTATATGATTATATAATTACAAACAAGCATTTACTAAATATATATGTATTTACATGTGTATACCGTATTATAAATGTATTATACTACACATTAAATGCAAATAAAAGTTAACAAACAGAAATTTATTATTTACCTTTTTGTATGAACATTTATATGCATTAATTGCATTTATCTATGTACATATGTTTTGGAATTTTTTTTTTTTTTTGTTTTTTTTTTTGGGTAGGTTTATAGAATATTCAATTTCATTTCTAATTTAATAAAATTCTTATTAAATTTCAGTTAGGAATACAAATTATATAAACAAATAAATAAATATGTATGATTTTGGAAAATAATGAAATATAAAGTAAATAAATAATCACGAAAATGTTAGTAATTTTTTATGCACATATTCATTTACCAAATCATATATAGGATTATTAATTATGCACATACATACGTGTAGATATTATCATATGTGTATATATTTTGATTTTATGCAACATATCTAATGTATTAGTAAGCGTGTGCGGAATGTGGCTAAATTTTGCTAAATGTCTAAACGGCTAAATTTGGCTAAATGTCTAAACGGCTAAATTTTGCTAAATGTTTAAATGGCTAAATTGTTGGAAAAAATCGGTAAAGTATAGATTTTAGTATACTCGACGAGTATGGTAAATGCGGTTAAATTGGTAAATTCATTGTTTTTGTATGAAATGATGAAATATTATGTGTAATGATTTTTTAAAAGTAATTTTTCCAATTTTAAACAACTGTTAAAAAAAAAAATTAAAAATTTGAATTTTCAATATTATATGGAAATCTGAAACGTTAAAATATGTAGAAAAATTGAAATTTGTAACTGTTAACAATTTCCTGCACAGCAAAGTGTTGCTAAATTGAAATTTTCATTAGAAGTAATTTAGCTAGTTGATTTTTTTCAATGATTTCGCACACACTCATAGTTTTCTGGTTGATATACTTACATACAAGTATGCGCAATATATATGTTAATCATTTCCATAAATTTATAATTTGAATTGTAATTTTCGTTAGTACATATGTATGTACATATGTATAAAGAGTAGGAAAATAATATCAAAATATTCCTTTTGTTTTTATTAGAAAATATATATTAATTATGAATGAAGCTTAATTATGAACTTTCCTATATTTTCATGGTATACCTTGCTTTGAAAATTTGTACTTAGTAAAAAAACGTATGGTACGACATTAAAATAATGTAAAATATAAAATAAAAAAAAAAAATAAAAAAAAAAAATTCAAAAGTACTTTAACTGAATTTTAGATAATATAATTGTATATATTAAGCTAGATTAGCACTATAGGTATACCCATACTACTACATACACGTATGTATACATGTACAAAATAAAAAAAATATAAAGGAAAATTGTTCTAAGTTAAAAAAACTTTTTTAAAATTTTATAAGTGAACAATCAAACATAGATTTTTTTGAATAAGAATACATTATTTGAATACGATATGTACTTTTCCGTATGTACATTTACATTTAAATTTTTTTTTTTTTTTTTTTTTGTTTTTTACATTTTCCTTAGCTTGATCTTTTCTCTTTTACAAAATATACATTTTTCATTTTTTGTTCCTTTTTATATTTCCACTTTAGAATAAAACGAATACCTCTATTTATATGAATACTTTTGTTTTTTTTTTTTTTTTTTTTCTGTTCTTGAAAAACTATAATTTATCAAAAAGTTAAGGAAAAAGAAAAACTTTCTTTGACTTTTGTCTACAATTTATTTTTTACAACATTACATAGAATATTTTTGTTTTTTTATGCATGAATATATGGAAAACAGAAAAAAGAAAAAAAATTTTTTTTTTTGTATTTTTCTTTTATTCCAATGTCATTTATTTTGTTTTTTGTGAAAGGTCTAATAAAATTTGGTATATGTACAGTATGTACATAAAAAAAATTATGGATTGTATTTTAAGATGACAAAAGATAAATCTGTTTTTTTTTTTTTTTTGTTTTTTGTAAATGTAAAACTTTTAGTATTTTCATGTTTTATTTAAAACTTTTCATACTTATGTATTTTTTTTCCTACAATTTAATATTTTGATCGTTTCAAAATTATTTATTTCTTTTAAAAGAAAATTGTTTTGTAAGAATATCAGGTTTTTCATGGTATCCGTTTTTTTTTTTTTTTTTTTTTTTTTTTGTATTATTGGATTTATTTTATATGAAATTTTTCATTGTTATCATGGCAATGATATTTAATTGGATCAAAATTATTTCAAAAACGCAAAAAAAACAAAAAATCGTTTTTTTTTTTTATTGTTGTTGTTGTTGTAATACTACATCTAAGTATGGGTATTAGTATGAATTAGTTTTCCAATATACGAACAATAAATATATTTCCTTTTTATCCTATATTTTATGGGGAATTATGTTCAATAAAATGTATGTATAAAACATAAATTTCTTATATCATATTGATCTCCTTTTGCCTTTGTAATAATTAATAAATCCTTACAATTTATTTATATATGTTATTCAGTGTTTTCATGTGAAAAGTTTTTTAACGTATTAATTTTTTTTTTTTTTTTGAAAAATTATTTGAAAAGGTTTCGAATTGTTTTTTGTTTTTTTTTTTTTTTTTTCTTTTTTTTTTAATCAAAATACAATAATTTAAAATAATAATAAAAATTCAATAATAAAATTTGAGAAAAATTAACGTTCGAAAATGCTTTTAATATGATGAAAATGAAATATTTGAAAAAAACAAAAAACAAAAAAAAATTACTTTCTACCCATGCTTCTTTTTAGACTTAAATGTTATTAAATCTGTGGTTAATTCCTAGTTAGAGGGAATATTAAAAATTGGTAGCAATTAGAACGAAATGAGTTGAGACAATTCCTGCTTATATTATTCACGATTTATACAGAATTAAACGTTTGAAATTTTTACCATTTGTGAATTGTGAATTGTGATGTATAAATTAAAGAGAAAAAATTAATGTTATTGAACAGGGGTGGTAAAAATGCGATTAAAATTGAATTTGTTGGAAAAATCGGCAAAGCAAGTTTTAGAATACTCAGTCAGTTTTCATGATGCTACAGTCTGTTAGTCAAAAAAAAATTCATTTCTATATTGAAATTATCCTTTGTTGTTTTTTTTTTTTTATTTAATTTTCATAATTACATTTTTCAATATTTTCATATTTTTAATTGAAAATTTTCAAAAACTACAAATAACCAGGCACATTATGATATTTCGAAAAATGATATAACATCTTGATGAAAGTAATTTTTCTTTGTAAATTTCTTCAAGATTAATTATTATTATGAACATAATGACTTAAAGTTTTTTTTTTTTTTGTTTTGTGTTTACAAAGAAAGTCATTACGATAATGAAAGAAGATAAGTTATTAACAAGAGAGCTTTGTATGCACGGCTGTTTATGTACATACATATGTGCATTCATATGTGTTTTTTCATGTGTGTTTAACTTTTTTTCCGACGGTGGAATGATAATTTTCTGTAATTAAGAATAAAACGATCGAACTAAATACAAAATAATAAATAAACAAAACAATTAAGATATTTTTAAAATTTTTGAAAATTATTCAGATAAATGAATATGTACATACAAATAAGTTTGTTCAGATTAAATCCTCATTTTATTTTTATATTCAGTCATTTACTAATATTTCAAAAAAGTAAAAGTTGAGAAAATGAATAAAATTTTTCATATTCATTTTATTTCTTTATCAACACATGATAATGTGTGTATACGTATTTTCTGCACGTATGCTCAATGAATTTAAAGTCAATTTTCCATTTGTGTACTTTTGCTTTTTTTCCTAAAAATAAAATAAAATTAATATTATCAAGTTATGATGATAAAATAAAATATGTATATAGAGACATAAAAAACTGGAAAATCATCATTTCTCTCCCTGCATATGTATAACGTACATATGTACTTGATGTATAGGTATAGAGCCTTGTGTAAATACCAAAAAATGTGTACATGCATACAAGTATATAATTTCATGTGTGTGAAAAAGTTGAAGATTTAATAATTTGTTAAAAGGAAGGAAAAATTTAATATGCAGCAAATTTTGAAGACGTTTTTAGGAAATTAATATTTTTCACTGATTTATCGAATATAAATATCGTAACTGAATGTGAATTAAATTTTTAAAATATTCAAAAATTTATCCTTAATTAAATTTATCCTTAGATATTAAAGAGACTTTATTTATAAAGTTCAATGGTAATGTTTTGCATACAGATATACAAATTAAAAATGACAAAAAAGAAAATTTTGGTTCAATCTGTGTACATGTTTAGCCTGTTTATATAATTTCATGATTCTAAAAAAAAAAATTTTTAAATCTTTATTTTTAATTGTAAAAGACAGAAAATAAAAATGAATAAAATAAAATTCAGGTAATTCATAACAATAAAAAAATAAAATGAAGTTAAATGCTGTTACAATTATTTTCAAAATGAGTATGTATAAAAATGGATAGCAATCGTTAAAAAGCATAAAAATATATAAATAGGCAGCAATTATTTACTTTGTAACTAGAACATTTTAAATTTTAATTTTTATAAATATGTTACAGTGTTGCCAATTTAATTTCACTGATGTCTAAAATTTCATGTACGATTGCTGTTTTGAATTTACTTAACTCAAGGTTGTTAAATTTTTATTATGAAAAATTGACTACTGTTCGTTTTCTTTTTGTTCTCTTTTTGTTGTAAATCGGTATGTAATAGATAAATTACTCTATAAATTAAGAAAAGTACTAAAATCTCAATTTTTTAACAAAAATTTTTAATTATTTTCAAATAAGTGTTTGCTTTTTATGCCTTTTAATATTAAATGCAAATTTCTACTTTTTACTCATTTTCTTTAGATAACACAATTATCATTATGCACTGGTAGGACTGGTATATTTGAGATTTACATTCGTTTTAGAACAATAGTATGATTACATGTACTATATATTTGTTAATTTACTAAGAAATGACTATCAACTTCATAACAATTTATTTTATTTAATGCTTTTATATTTACATATGTACGCGTGTGTGTATATACGTATGTATTTTATTTTCGTTATTATATGTACTATATTTGTACGAAAGTACTTAAATGAAAAAAATAAAAATATAAATAAAACGTTATACATACTGTTATAACAATAATCATGATATTATTATATATTAATGGTTGTATAATTATATATTTTAAGCAATTTGCAAAATTACATAAATTATGAATTTACCAAATTGAGAATAATTAGGGCAGTTTATGATAATAAACATAAAAGCATAAAAAATTACAAATGCCAAGTATACGTTACGCCATATTACATGATGTCTTATAAGGTACATTTATAACAAAGATATAATTGTATCATTGTATATATGTAGTTAAAGAAGATATAATTGTTGTATACGTGTACAATTTATACATACAATTATAGGCATTGTATATTACAATAATTTAAATTTATTAGGTATTCAGTTATCACAGATTGCTTTCACCACAATGATAATTACGTGATAAATTATTTTAATTTTATCATTTATCTTACATTGCAATGTTAAACAAAAAAACAAATTATTTCTTCAAATTGTTGTACAAATTTAATGTTTATAGTCAAAAATAAATATCACAATATGAATGTACATACATGATGTATTCCTTTTTTATCCTTTTCAAAATTTCACTTGAAATCTAAATAAATTATTATACAAATTTTCCCAATTTAAATGAGTAGGTATGAATGTGTTTAAAAGTACTGGTATCAATTGAATTGAATGGGTTCTGTATTCATACATATGCGTACATTTGATCCTGTTTTTTTTTTTTTTACAAAATCAGGGAAACTTCAGAGAACGTAAAGGATTTTATTTTAACTATGTTAACAAATAAATACAATACAAAATTAAATGCGAAAAAAAAATTTTTTTTCTTTATTTTTCATTTGAAAAAAAAAAATTGTAAAAAAAAAAAAAAACCGAATAAATAGGATTAAAATTTTTTTGGAAAATTAAAATTATTTTTTATTTATTGCTTGTTATTTCAAAAATGAAAAGTGTTATGACATAGTTTTCAACTTAAATGATGAAAAAAAAAAAAAAATTTTTTTTTTTTTTTAATGCAAAAAAATGAACGTTACATTTATACAATGAAGGTTAAAATGACAAAAATAAGAGAGAGTAAAAAAAAAAAAGGATACAAATTGCAGATGAAGTTCCTAGAATGTGATAAAAATATCCTTTATAGAGTATAAAATCCAATGATTCATTATTGTTAAAAAAATTTTTTTTTCTGTATATTTTTATAAAATTTATCATGTACTTTACATTTGTATACCATGTAGTACATACTTGAAAAATGGCAAAAAAAAAAAAAAAAATTGTCTTTTTTTTTTACCATTAAAAACTTTGTTACAATTAACTTTATAAAATTTTTTTGAATGCAAAAAAAAAAAAATATCTACCATACAATAACAATAATATGCAATAAAAATCGTTCACGTGTACACACAGTGCGTATGTGTATAATCGCTTACAGAATACACACATACCACCACAATTCATTATATTAAAAATTTTTAATTTACATTGAAACGATAAATTTTAATTTAATTTTGACATTACGAAAATTTATTAATAATTTTTTTTTTATTACGTATTTACGTAAAAATTTCTTTTTGAAGAACATGTATAGTAAATGAAAATTTATTATAATAGAGAGAGACAGAGAGAGATAAAACAAAAATTTTTTTTTATACATAAATATTAATTAATGGTTCATGTGTATGAATGAATGTGTAATTAAAATAAGAAGATTATAATTTATTAGCGATGAATACACAGAGAAAATATACACTTAAGTATGTATGTGTATGATTAGCATAATAACGCAATGAAAATAATAAATTATGAACTATTTAATTTTAAATGAAAAAAAAAAAAGAAAAAAAAAATTAATTGAAATGTAAATTTTATATTTCAAATTAAATTTTATAGAAAAAAAATTTTTATTTATGAAAATAACGAGATTTCAAATTATTAATATTTTACGTTATTTCTTACATTTTCAATTTTATAACATCAAATTTAGGTTAAACGAGGATGTCAGAGACAACATTGAAGGACAAAGTCAGGTAAGGTTCAACAAAAACGAACTTTTCAGTTCAGCTTTAGTTATAGAAATTATATAGTCATGTAGATGAAGAAATGAAAATATTGTACAAAAAGTAGCCATCCAGGATAACTTAAAAGACAAAATGAGTCTCAAATCAATGTTGTTGAAATACATGTAAAAGTATCTCTTCGAATAACCTTAATATGATGATCAAACGAATCAGAAACTCAGAAGCCAGGAAATCTACTACCTGTTCTTATGGGAATCTGGATCTAATTATCTGAATATTCAGAACAGAAAAAGCAGAACCATCATTAGTGAATAATGTATGATAAACAATATTGTTATATTATCGATTATTAGTTTTCTTTTTATAGTTCAATTTTTTAATTCAATTTATATTATTAATTTAAAAAAAAAAAAATTAAAAAAATTCTTTAAAAATCTGTGATCCATTAATAAAGTGATCCATTACATTATAATTTTTTTTTTTTTGACACATGGAGACGAATAATCGTGACAATTGAAAGAAGCCGAGTATAACTGAAAGGACATAAAGAGTTACACATAATCGGGTTAGATGGAATCAAATAGTGAAAGACGGAGGCAGGAGTAAAGCGGAATCATAATAATAATAAACTGTAGTTATATCAAGTGATCCATCACCATTTTCATTTTTTCTGTATTATACTGATCATAAACTGTTTATAAAATGAATCTATATTATACATTAGTGTAATGATTTAATTTAGATAAAATTGAACAACGGAAAATCCAAAGATTTATCATACTACCATTTATATTTTTTGTTGAGGAAAAAATCTAAATAAAAATGTAATCGAAAAAATGGACCAAATCTCTTACACAAATTCATACATACATGTATAACATGTACATATGTGTATAGACATATTATGTATATGTTCGTCCAATTTCTTTAAGTTAATCATGTGTATATTTTTTATTAAAGATTTTTGTTTTCCTTTTTTTTTTTTTTGGTGCTTATAAAACTTTCACATATTTGAAATAAAAATCTTTATAGGCAATTTAGAATATACACACAGAGAAATAAAAAATAAACTGAAAATTTTGTTTTTGTTTTTTATACTTTGTATCTATTAATGCTGTGCTTATACGTTACATACATACAACATGCGTATATGTAATGTCCCATCGATCAATCAAATTAAATCTTAACAATTTGTTTGTTATCGCTTCTCTAATGTGTACATGCATATATGGTATAATGAAGTACATTCAAATAAATCAAAATGTTAGTTTAGTTTTTATTTAACATTTTGTACTATGATCTATATTACCTATTATATGAAAATAAAACGAAGTTATTTAATCTAAATGATAACTATATGTACTTATAAAAAAAAATGTAGCTAAAAATGTACACAAAATAATTTGGCTGTATTTGAGTTTGAAAAATGCACAGTATTTTTCATTGATTAATTTCATGGAAATTACAAATATTGTACATATGTACGTTGCATAAAAGCAAAAACAAAAAAAAAAAAAAAAAGACGAACAATTAGTTAAAGAAAAGCAAAATAAAATCAAAAAATTTTCTAAGATTTCACCCCCCCCCCCCTCATTTTTTTTCCACCTCTTCTTAAAATCCTTCCCTTCTGAGATACATGTACATACATATGTATGTATGTATGATTGCATTTCAAATGTTTATAGATTACTTTTACAAGTGTTTTTAGCACACAAAAAGTGTATAAATGTAACGTATATTTTTATTTAATTTTATAATTTTCAAGCTTTGAAAAAAAAAACTAAAAAAATAAAAAAGTTTTAAACAATTTTCCATGATTCAAATTCTTGCATGTCTTTTGTTTTATTCATGATTTATTTCATATATTATAAAAAATTTCTTGCATTACTATTTACAAAAATGTTTTGACTTTAAAAAAAAAAAAAACAAAATGTGTACTTAGAAATATTTTCTTACAAGATTGAAAATTTTTATATTTTTCTAGAGTAATTTTAGCTCCCATGCTAAAAGTTTTATATTTCTACAAATTATCTTATATTACGAATGACTGCAATTTTTCATGTCAAGTTTATTTATTTTTTATTTTTTATTTCCTGAAAATGTTTGTCTCCTAAGAATATTTTCCTGTACTTACCTGTGTGTACCAGTCTTGTACATAACATAAATTAAAGAAGTTAGAATTTAAAAATAAATTTTTTTTTTTTTTTAGTTCAGTTTTATATTTTGTCATTTTGATTACTCTTATTATTATTGTCTGTTTATTGTTTTTCATATTCAGAATTTTTGAAGAAAATAATCATTTTGAATACTTTACTTTTTTATTGAGATTTATTTTGTTTTTATGAAACTTTTTCGTAAAAAAATTTTTTTTTGAAGGATATTGCATATAAGGACAGTTTAAAAAATACATTTTAAAATTCTGATTTTGTTAACTTTTTTTGATAATTTTTAATCTGATTGTGATCAAATTTATCTTATTGTTTATTTAAAGCTATAGATCTAAAATAAAAAAAAGTGAAATAAAGCATAGAAGAAACTGTTTAATCAAATGAGTTCATCCATAACCTACGACCACGTAAATTTCAGTTAGGTTTGAAATGTAATTTTTTAACATTTTTTTTTTAGTAAAGTAATATATGGGTAATGTGCAGTAAGGAGTGTATGTAAAGTAAAATACGTTCCATTGTATTTGTGTTTCGATAACCTAATCAATCATTACTGAGCTTCACATTACTTTTCGATTATGCTTTCCGATTACTTTCCGATTTGTAAAATTTTTTACTTTACTTTACGTCTTGTTATGGCTACAGACTGTAAGTTATAGTCTTAAGAAGCAAATTACATAATTTAAAGATACAGGCTAGTTCAGAAGTAAGATATTACCATGAATTAATCATATATTTTATTATCTTTGATATATCCTGTGGATATTGTTGATTAAAAATTTTCAATTTATATCTTGAAAAAACGAATATTGAGGAAAAAAAATAGTTTAAACTTGAAAATTAATCCTCTTTAAGTATAAGCAAGTATAAGCATACAAAGTGGATTCCTCTAAATGAGTATAAATTCACGATAATTGCTCATCTCACACAATTAATAAAATTTATTTTGGAAGCGTGTACACTTAACAAAATTAGAATGCATAGATATGTTATTCTTAATATTATATGTATGTATAGCAAACACGTCCGCATATACAAACGTATTTATGTATATAATGTACTTTTTATAAACAATAAAAAGTTGTGAATTTAACATTTATTACAAAAATTTATAACGTGTTATGTACTTAAATTTATGTGTCAATTTTTTTACCAGGTAATATATCGTCACATATGTACATTTATGATATTAAATAAAAGTATATACGTACTTGTATGTTATGTATACATGTAAAATACACACATGTATAGAAATTTATACAGGTTCATTTTGTTGATTTCGTATACTTAAATATTATTTTTATAATATGAGAACTTTTATATCATTTAAGAGATATTGTACAAAATACTTGTAATTTATATAACAGGAAAATATATACTTGAAAATTCTCGCAACCCATTAAAAGTAAGAAACAAGAACAAGAACAAAAAAAAAAACAACAACAAAATAAATAAATAAATAAATTTCCACTTGGGAGGTTAGTTGAAATGAAAATTCTTATTTATGAGTATAGGAAAGAGTCTCTCATTAGATATTCCCAAAGGAATATTTTTCTTTTTGGTTTTCTTTTTTCATTTTTATTTTTTCTTATATATACATATATTCTTTTATATATGTACTCATGTAGTTGTATGTAAGAAATCTAAAAAACATATCAAAAATTATTATTCCCCTGAAAAAAAAAAAAAAAAAATTCTTCAGATAATTTATCATTATAAGGGTTGTCTCTTGGATTTGACCATATACATACATTAAAGAATTCTCATTTTATTTTTATTTCTTGTAATTTCTAAAAAAAAAAACAAAAAAAAAACAAGTATATGTATTTTGTCAACAAACAAATTTTTTGAAATTATAAAACATAAAAGGCTTGAAAGGCTCACGGTAATTTATCATTGAATCTTTAACATTTATTCACTTGAATAAAAATTGTTAAATGTGATGAGTAATGGTTAAATGTTTATTTGATTTTTAAACATTATAACAAACTGTGAGTTTCGAAAAGTCAAAATAATTATAATAATACGGTGTCATTATTTATCTTAAACAATGATGGTACAATTGGTACAATTTAGTGATAAGTTATATTCTATGCGTTTTAGAAACATTATTCCACTGAAAAATATAGCAGCATAGGTTAAAGCAAGGCGTACACACAGAGAAAGTATAAAAACTTATTTGAATACTTATCGAATGGAATTGAACTCAAGTGAACCAATTAATGCTGTAAAATTTGAATTTAGAGGCTAATTAAAACCAATATCAAGTCAATGGGTTAAAGCATATCTGACTTTTATGCATCTAAAAAATTTTGGATGAATTGTCTGCTTAATCGATGCGTTTCGAATCTTTTGACAATGCATTCCACCTTTAGTCATTTTAGAACCTGCTGTTTTGCATTAATATGTTTTGAAACTCAAGGGAACATTTGAAAACTTTCTCTTGCTATATAGGAATCTGAAATGGATATTGATGTTGGCATTAATGGGGAAATTTATTACAAAATAACATGAGGAACGAAATGTAAAGACCACTAATGCTAATATTGTATTTTATTTTATTTTTTCTTATTTTCCAATGTAAAATTCACTTTACTTTATAGATTTATGAATTTTAATTTACTCTAATTATTGATGTAAAAAATAAATCTTTTTCACAATTATGTTTTGAAATCAATGAACTTTATGTTTTCTATTTCAATTCAAATCAACTTTTCTAAGTTTTCAATTCTTGGAAAATTTATTTTCAAGTAATAAAAATTTGTTCATTTGTTCTGAAAATTTCATGGCAAAAAAAATTTATTTAAAAAATTGTATGAGAAATTTGAAGAAGAAAAAATTTTGGATTAAAAAAATGTTTTTTTTTTTTTTTACCTTCGAAATGACAGTAAAAACAGTAAATTGGTGCACAAATAAATTGAGAAAAGAAGCTCACTGAAATGTGTATTTACCTTTTTTCTTAGGAAAATGAAAAAGGAAATGTACAAACGTGAACACAGAATAAAAGATTTAATGGCCTCTATTATGAAAGTCTATTGCCAATAGACTTGCAGTCGAAATAGACTTTCACACTTTTGTGATATAGATTTTGAGCTTAATTTTAATTTCATAATTTGATATTGAAATAAACAATCTTTATGTCGAGTAATAGTGTCAAGTGTAAAATAATCAATTCAAATTTCATTAAAATTTATTTAAAAATTTTAGTCCGTAAAGTAAATTATTCTTAGAGAAAAAACTTGATGGAGTATTTAAAGATTTTTTAAAGAAGCAAACAGCAAAGCTTAACCGTTGGTTATTGTTGTTACAATAGAAATTTTTATCAATTTTGATATCAATTGAGAGTTTGAAAAACCGACTTGAAAAAATCAAATCTATCAATCATCGAATAGATTTTCATAATAGAGGCCAATGTTTATGAAATTTAAAGCTGAAAAAATATTTCTAAAAAAGAGATAAAAAAAAAAAGTAAATAATTTAATTAAAATGTCTAATAGCAAAAGTATCCTGGGTGGTAGCGTTCTACAGTAAGTTCACAAAGTTACAAATCAAAAGAATAGGAAATCTGGTAGACAGCGTTTACCGGACTTGCATTTTAAATTAAAATAATATTCAATGGTAAATTTATAAAAAATATATTTTTTTATACTTTAAATAAATATTTGCATTTAACATACGTTTTGTTTTTCTATTATAAAAAAAAATGTAAAAGTATACCTACTTGTATGTAATTTCATAGATTATGGAAATATCGTTGAATCAACAACAAAGTAAAAAAAAAAAATTGTACTTGTATAGGTAAATTTTTTCTGTTTTTGCACAATTGTTTTTTTTTTTTTTTATTCACTTTATATGAGTATATTGTATTAAGTGTTTATATTTCACTCGACGTTTGATATAAGAGAAATGAAAGTATTAATATTCAGTATTCGTACACGTGCATTTCGGAACAATAAGCGCTTTATATTTTCTATAAAGGATATACAAATAATTCTTCTTTCATTCAAATATAATTACATATTTACAAATTATGCATGCGTGTATTTTTACACTATAATGAGGAAATAATATGATTTTTATATGAATATGTGTACGTAAAAATATACAGATCGTTCACATACACAGCCACCTCTCGTGTGATACATAATTTTATTTTTTGTACGTTTATTATAATTACAAATAAATGAAATAAATGTAAACATAAAATATATAAAAAGCAAATAATCTACTCCATATAATCCAGATGAATGAATGAATTATACGTATATGATTATCATTTTGAAAGAATTTATGAAATAAAATTATTGAAAAAAATATATAATAAAAAATAATAAGAGAAAATGAATGCAATTAATAATTACTTTATGTTAAATTAACTACAGCACACATCCTATGTATTCTGCTCTTTATTTTTTTTTACACATAAAAATGAAAATTAAATCAAAAACTAATTACAAAAATTTAAATCAAAGATATAATACATTTTAATTTTTATCAGAGAAATATTTTTATAACTAGCCCAGTAAAAATCGACATTCAACTTTGAAAAAATCGAGGTAGAGCTGAATACTGGTATAGAACAAGGATTAAATTCGCTATATAGCGTTACATAACTTTTAACGTAACGTAAACACCTTGAAAGAAGTATAACATGTTCGAAAAATTCGCTTTTTTAGGTAAATTTTCCTAATTAGGATGCTTTTATATTTTTTCAAATGCATTCGTTTGAATTTTTGAAATTTCCCTTTAAGTGAATATCGTTTATTTCTGTTTGTTTTCGCGATTTTTTTCATTTTCATGTTTCATGTATACTGGACTGGACTGGTTAGTCACTGGTCTGATGCTGAACTAGTTCTAGTGTACATAAAAATAGCAAAAAGTATATAGCTCAGTTCAGTCTAGCCTTATGGTCTACATAGCAGTCTAGTCAATACCAAGGTCAGTACTATATATTATATATTATATCCACGTATTATATGGATCTTGGTCTAGCCAGTACTCAGTAGCATAAGTGTTGGTTTATTCAGTTGCCTTTTGAACGTAAGGGAAGACGGGTGGTATTATATAGTGGCTATTGAATTTTATTTTCATATTTTTAATTTTATTTTCGCATAGAGGCAATGGCATACTAAATATTATATTTACATATTTTATGATCGGACGATATGATGTAAATACAAATTTTTAGATTCTATATACATATGTATGTATGTATATCAGATATCAAAAAGCAGCAACACGACTGATCCTAGCTCCTTGTCAGGTTAGTACAAATTACGGTTAGTAATAATTTTTTTAATTAAAAAAAAAAATTAGATAGTCAAATCAAGGTCAAATTATGAATTTTTTTAATTTTTCTTACAATGTAAGTTATTTTATGCTTTGCTTTTTCTTGGTTTGCATTTGCGTTGTGTACCTTCAAAATTACAAAATAATTAAAATTAAGAAAATTCAAAAAAGGTTGTGTGAAAGTGTGGAAGTACCTATATTTGTTGGGTGTATAAAAACACATAAACACAAGACCAACATTTTACTTCTATAGATGTAACTAAGTATTTGCATAATACCAGATAACATCTAGTTTTTTTTTTTGTGGGGATTTATATAATTAGCGTAAATGAAAAGAAAAATATCTGAATTTTTTATTACGTTTTTTAATTTTAATTTTAATACAGTGATACAAAAGTACTCATTTAATTTATTTTCTTCAGAGTACTACTGGTCGGTTTTATAGACAAAAAACCAAAAAATATAAACAAAAACTTGTACTTTACATTCTTCATTTATTCTTCACAGTTATGATATCTCATAGAATAGAACATAATTTGAATATTTCCTTTTTTTATTTTTTATTTTTTTCTTCTAAAGAGTAACAAATAAAAGGAAGGAAAAAATCTAAATTGAAGTAATCAAATATAATTTATTTTTATTTCCGTAGTATTTAATTTTTATTTCAACTGAATTTTTCATAATAACTTTCTCTTATTAATTACACCTACAAATAATACAATTGGGTGGGATGTTTTTCATTTGTGGTGGAAATGTATAAATTAATTCTTAAATTTTATCTTAAAACACATTTTAAAAAAATAAACCAAACAAATAAAAAATTAGTTTGATGTTTTTTTAAATTAATAGAAGGAAAAAAAAATTCATTGAATGCTCTCTGATTAAACAAAATAACAAAATTTTCTAGTATAATTTAAGTTTAATTAGCGTAATTCAAAATGTGAATTACTACTCATTGCCAAAGGTTCTTTTCGACTAATTGCTATACAAATCCTATTTGTTTTTATAACCAAAAAAAAAAAAAAAAAAATTGTTTTATCCATAATATCAAACTAAAATTTTGTTCATGTACGTACGCATTGATCCAAAAAGTGAAAGAGAAAATTTTTACTTAGTATTTTTCATTTTCTTAATTGCTAAATTCCTAACACTATAACATCTATTATTATATGTGATATAGATAAGAGTATGCAAAAGGATTGGGTTGGATCTCAAAAAATTTGTGATTTTTCGATTTTAGCAATTTACGCTATTTTCACATTTCGAATTGTATTCATAATGTTTGTTTGTTTTTTTTCAAAAAATAGCTTGCAGAAGAATCTATGGTGGTTTAGCTTCCTTGTACATGTTTTTTTTTTTACTAGGCAATTTGATATAATCTTTTGAATGAATAAAGTATATTTTGAACAAAGTATTATTATAGTTTTCGAATTTTTTTTTCCCCCCACTAGTTTTTATTTCTGTTTCAGTTGGCAAATATTTGATTTTTTGACAAGTATTTGGTAGAATATATGCATATGCAATGCAGAGTTTAGTGGTTTTATAAAACAACTAAACAATAAAATTGCATTGAAACGCATTCACACATTTATACGCATATGTACATAAATATGTGTATAGCCGAGTACATGTTTGTTAACCATTGAATTTACATATCGAATGCAATCATGGGTTAGATGAAAATGATGTGAAACCACAATATAAAAAAAATGTTCTAGTTTTACATGTGTACATTACATAGATACTGGGCAAAGATACAAATTTCCATACGTACAAGGTGTATGCGTATGTGTAGATATGACAACGTAAAATACCACCAGAATGAATTTTTTACAATCCATGATAATAAAAATCTCTGTTTCATTTTTATCAATGTATGTATTAATTTTTTCTTTTTTTTTTTTTTTTTAAATAGAAGAAATGATTTCACATAAAGATTGACAAACGAAAATACAAGGTTAAAAAATTTTCCAGAATTCAAATTTAATAACAAAAGAAAACGTTACAATTCACAAAATTATTTGTAATGATGACAAAAATAACATGAAAATAAAAAGTAAATGAAAAATTCATCGTTTTTTTTTTTAATGATTTTTATGATGTAAATTGATGTTAGTATTAAAGTTGAAATTTTAATTGCAATGCTCATTGATTTGAGCAAAAATTCGTTGACTGGAAATAAATGTAAAAAAATAATAATAACAAAAAAAAAAAACAAAAAAAACCAAAAAATAACTAGTACAAAACTTATGGAAATTTTTTTTTAATGTTTTATTTATGAGACTTTTTGTTAAAAATTTAATCAAAAAAAAAAAAAAAATTACGATTTTTCGAAATCCATTATATTGCTAAGAAATTTTAACGACCCAATATCCTTTTTTATTTCTAATGTATCCCTTTACATTTACGTATATGTGTACATGTTAAGCACACAATATGTTCAAGGTGAAAAATACTTATATTTGAGAAAAGTGCAGATTAAAGAAAATCCTATTTTATGTAAGCACATATTTATAGCTTAAATATAAAGGTGAACAATTTGGTATTTTTTTTTTTTTCGTCCTTTTTTATGTTCGGTATTTGTTTCTTTCAGTTATTATATTGGTTTGGAATTTTTAAAATTTAAAAACGATTTTCAATGTTTTTTCTTATTCTTGACATTAAAAATAAAATAAAAAATAAAATCATCTTTGATTTTAAGAAAACATTTAAATCTTTTAGTCCTAAGAAAACAAAATATTTAAGAAAAAAAAAAGGACAATTTATTTACAATACAAACAAATGAAATTTTATTTTTATTTAATGTTTATAAATATAAATTCTATGTGTTTATGTAGTGATTTTTATTTTTTAAGCTTTAAAACTCTTTGAATTACGTGATTTATTTGATAAATACTTTTTAAGTGTTAAATTTTTGATTATAAATCAGATTTAAGTAATTCCCATCTTAAATATTACTTAAATGAAATAGTATTAAATAAACAGATAATATGGATTAGAAGTTCAAAAAAAAATTTTTTTTTGTTATCACATTATAAAACTAAAATCATATTTTTTAGAAATTTAATAAAGGGTCATTTCAATACTTTGATTTTGAGATCGAAATAAAATAAATAATACATGCAGGGTATAAACAATATGCTTCAATAAATTTTAAATATTTTTTTGTTCTGCATCGATTTCATATGATTTCATGGATGTAAGTAGAACAAGTTTTACGATGACATTAGTATGTAAAAGTTCGATTATTATAGGTAAAGTTGCTAGGTGAATACGATTGGATAAAAAAAGATACTTAATAGAGAGCATTAGCAGAAAATATAGCAAATAGCGAGAGCAATAATTTTGTTTTAGATAAATTTTCATTTATTTTAAATGTGACAAGTAGATTTTATAAAGGATTATACTCTGTCCACTAATCCCATGCAATCAAAGCTCTATATGGAAACAGAGTGAAGTAGTACCATTTGATGTCATTATTATAGGTTTATTGATGTCCAGAATATTCAATTCGTGTTGTACTTTAGAGATTATGGTAATACTGCTCGTGAAATATTCTAATTTGTAACTACTCGTAGAAGATAAAAAAATGGATATGTACTCCCATAAGGCCGTATCTGCATATAATTAGTGGACAGAGTATAATTAATTATATTGTCAATGGTTGTGATTGTTTGACTAGACTTTTGTTTTTCATTTGGATGAATTTTGTCTGTAATGTTATCTGACATTAAATTTTATAAATATTCTGCATGATATATGTGTGTATTTTATATTATCTAATTCACGGATGTGAAAGAAAAATTTCGTTGTATCTGTAGTTTTTGTAAAATAATTTACATTGAACAACTCATGCATACACGTCTTTTTGTTGGGTAAACTGTGCACACTAATGTAGGTAAAATTATATTTATAAAAATTTTTAATATACATATGTATGTGTACAAACAGAGAGCATGTATGCAGGTTTTTGTACGAAAATCGACCAAGCAAATTTTACACTGGAACATAAGTTTATTCTTTATGAAAACTTTGAAATCTTATTATAAACTGTATAAAATTACTTAAAAACTTTTAAACGTTATATGCATAATAAGCTTGGCTGATAATAATAATAATAATAATTATAATAAAATGGAATTATTTCGATATCTATATAGTCTGTATGTCTATGTAGAATAATATATAAAAGAAAAATACACCAAACAGGTATACTTATGTAATTTCTAGTACAAGCAAAAAAGTGTTTCAAAACGTTTAGGTATAGAAAACAAAATAAGGAATTTTGTTCACATGTTGTTTGTACTATACCACACAATATTGTACCTGTACAAATAAATGATGATAATAATAAAGCATTATAATTAGAAGAGATTACAAGAAATTTATTATACCTATACATATATGTACATAGTATACATAAATATTGCATATTCCCCATATGCAAAAATTTGTTTATAAAAATTCTATTATAAAATGTTACAATTTAAGAAAATTTATTTTATATTAATATTTTAACGTTAGAGTACGAAAAAGTTTTTGTAAGTACATGAGTATGTACATAGAAAAAGTTGGTTAAAAAAAAAAAAAATAAAAAAAATTGTATGATTTATTTATGTATGTAAAAACAGAAGAAAATGATCGTTTATAAGATTTAAATATTATATTAAGATATTCTCTAAATTAAATATCAAATGTATACTAAAGAATATTTAACTTAATTTATTATTTTCAAATTTATCGAATTAACAATTCCCATATAGAATGATTATAAGGTATAATATTACGTAAAATATTAAAAGTGTCAGATTACCATACATTCTAAATTATGTTACGCGATAAAATGTTATAAAATATTTAAGCTTGTTAAAGTAAAATTTTAATATTGATTTAGTGTCATTTGTAAATCCTTTTTTTTTTTTTTCTTCAAGCAATAAATAAAAAATTTATAAAATAAGGATAAAGGTTACGTTAAGTTAGGTTAGGGTATCATGTTTCTCTACAAAACAAGGCTGTTCCTAAAATGGGTTAAAAAAAAGAAACAAAAATAAATTTTGAGAAATTTTGTCAAAATTCATGATCCATATTTTAATACAAATGTTATTGATGTATGTACCAAAAATGTTTTGTGTATACATGCATATGTATATATACATGATCCATCAACTGTATATGGGTTTCATATATAATTTCCTTATTTTATCGCCTTAACTGTTTAAATTAACTTGATACAATGTCCTTTTTATAATCTTGTTACAGAAAAATAAAACATAATTTATGTGAAAAAAAAAATAAAGTTTAAAAGAACTCAGCATAAATAAAATAAGAAACAAAAAAAAAAAAAAGGTATACATACCTAACGGTCACATAAGAGATTATTTTTATTTCATAGGGATAATGAAAAACACATTTTAAGAAAATATTGTGTGGAAATTTTGAAAAAATAAATTTTCATTCAAAAAAAAAAATAAACCCAAACACGAAAGGATGGAATTAGTTTTCACTTCATATATTTTTCTAGTATACTTTACAAAGAAAAAAAAAAAACAAATTATTACATAAAAGGTTAACATACCATTAAAATCATTTTAAAATACGTGCGAAAAATATTTTATGTACTCGTGTATATTACATGTACGAGTATACTTGCATAATAAGAAAAAAAAAATGGACAAAAAATTAAAAATTAAATTCAAATGAACGATTTCATTAAATAAAAAAACATGGAATTAAATAAAACATCATAAAAACTGAAAACAATTGCCATGTTTAAATATTGACTTCAAACATTTCCAAATTTAAATGTATTTTTTTGTACACAGCCTTGCATATCTACCTATATATAAAACACGTTTATAATTTGTACGTGAATAAAAAGCCATTAAAAAAGTTTGAAAATATAATTACAAAAATAAATTATTATTGAAATCAAATATAATTAAAACTTTCATATTATCATTTTAATATTTAGTTACCATATAGGTTGAATTAATTGAATTATATATATATTTTTTTTAAAAATATTGTTATTAATTTTATCATCGAAAATTGTATTGAAATTATTGGAAAAATTCTCTTTTATTTAGATTAAAAAAAAAAAAAAAACAAAAAAAAAACAAAAATGCAAATTTTCATTATTTACAGATAAAAAATTCGAAAATTGATTTTCAAATAATTGAATAGATTATTTAATACAAAAATAAAATGATTAAAAAAATTTTTAATGTAACATATGTATACTCCATACATTAATTCGATGCAGTAAAGATCTTATGGGAGTATTTGTGTCATTTTTCTTTTCTCATAATTTCTAATAAGATCATCTCACGAGTAGTGTAACTACAATTTGTAAAGTTATATCATTTAATACAAGATGAAGTTTTTTAATATCAACATACAGCGACGTAAAGTGGATACTACTTTATACGTCATTTTCATAAGACCTTATAACTGCATCGAATTATTGTATGGAGTATAGTAATTGACAAAAAAGGATGTTTTCATGGTTTAATGCCTTATCAATTGAATACAAAAAATCACAATGTACATGCTATTTTTGCTTGTTTCATCCACAAAAATGAAAATCACTATAATTAAAATATAAAAATATCTAAAATAATAATGATATCATATTACGTAATTGTGTATCATTGAAATTTCATGTACTTACAATTGTTAAATAAATGAAATTAAATTGATATTAAATACAGAAGAATTTTTAAATTTTCAAAAATTCATTTCCGTTAAATAACAAGTTTTTATGTAATATAAAAAAAAAACGAATTTGTTTCGCTCGTGTATACTTTAGTAAGATATAAAGGAAAATTTTTAGAAAAAAGGAAAACAAAATATTAAATAGAAAAAAAAATCAATAAAAATAAATAGATAAAGGATCAAAGGAAATTTAATAGATTCAACCGAGAGATAAAAAATAAGAAAAAAATATATTTATTTTTTTTTAAATCAGAAATTTATTGAATTTGTTTTTTAAACTACATCATAAAATGGAAAATTCATGTTTGATAAACAAATGAAAATTCGCAATTATGTCGGACACTTGCTTTATTATTATTTTATTTTTTATTTCAATTTTTTAATGTAATATTTTGTTTTTTTTTTTTGTAATTTTTGTTTTTATTGTTAACTAGTAAAAAACTTCTATAAAAGTGAATTAATTAAAAATAGTGCAGATGCAAAAGTAATAATCGTATGCAATAATGTAATAGTAAATATTTGATTTATTGAACGTGAAGAGTCCATATATGTACTATACACAAATCCCCATTTATTTACATCCAAATTACATTGAGGATTTTTAGGTTGAGAGGAGTAATTTTTTTTTTTTTTTTTTATTATTTTTGTTATATTGATTTCAAAATTTTGTAAGTATTGTACGACTCCTTGACTCCTTTTTTTGATGACCATATAGAAAATTTTGTATTTTGTTTTCTCTATTTTTCTTGTTTTAAAAAATTTAAAAAAAAAATTTTATTCAATATTTAAAGAGTTTTTAGATTTTTATCAAAAATAAATATTATGAAAATAATTTTTTGAATTACAAACTTGCATTTTTTTTTTTTTACAAGCAAACTTTTCTAATGTAATTCAATAGTGGATATGTAAAAATAATGTACGAGTATTGTATATAGAAAATACAAATTTTTCATACATTCACATATGTACATATGTATAATACTGATTTTATTTTACATGCACGTACAATTTTAGTTATTATAAATGCTTTTTAAAAAAAAAAAGTTATGAATTGAAAAAAAAAAGGAAAATTCGAAAAAAATTTCAAATTTTCAAATCTGCATTAAAATTTTCTTGTTGATTTGTATATTAAACCAGTTATAAAACCAACCATAATCTCGATATTTTAATGCACACATGTAATGTACAAATGTTTGTGTAACAGGATAATGTAAGCACAAAAGTGGTTCAATTCATTTTTAATATCTTTCAATTAAATTTGGATAACAAAAATTTTGGAAAAATTAAAAAAAAAGAAAAAAAGTTAAACTTTTTCTTCTACAATACGAGTATACAAAAAAAAAAAAAATTAGTTAAAATTTATAATTTACCTAATTTTAATTGATTTCCTTTTGTTCAAATTTATACGCAATGTAAACAAATCATTATTTATTATGTACTAAAATTTGATGGTTTTTTGTTTTTTTTTTTTTGATTTATTTATTGAAATGAAAAAAGAAAATTGTTTCATATGTATGTAACGTATTTGTAGATTCACAAGTAGATGTGATGTATATTAGATAGCACATAGCAAATGTATACCTACGTACATAATCTATACAGATCTGTAGAGGATAATGTAAATGTTTTATAAAATTTTGCTTATTTTGTTAATTTCGTTTATAATCTTCCTCTTCCCTATTTTATTTCCCTTAGTTCTTGTCAATATTTCTTGACTAAAGTCAATTTAGCCTTATCTTCTTTTCTGATTATTTAAGGAATTTTCACACAAGATAATCGTCATTATACTCAGATACCATCTATCTATCTAAACATCTATTTATCTAATTTTTATTTCTTTAATTTGTTAACTTTGTCACCGAAGTATATGATTTTTATTGATTTTTTGACACATTTTTTTTATTTTTATTATTAACTTTATTCTTGTTATTTTGCAAAAATCATCTTGACATACAATTTTCAGAATCTATAAAATATAAAAAAAATCAAAAATCTTTAAAAAAAAAATTTGTTTTTTTTTTTTGTTTTGAGTTGAAAAATACTTGGCAGAATTAAACGTTTTATAAACTCAAATTGAATTTATTTTTTCTTTAAAAGAAAAATGTCATTATGATCTATTAAAAAAATGTTTTTTACTTTTTTCTTTATTTTTGACCTCAAATTGATCTTTTGAAATTAAAGTTTTTTACTGTTGCTATTAATCTTCTTTTATTCATTTTAAATCATTTTTCAAAAAAAAAAAAAAAAACAAAAAAACAAAGAAAAATCAAGAAAGAAATTGTAGTATTATTTTTTATTTCCTTTTAAATTATTTAAATTTTTCTTGAAATTCGTATTGAGAAATAAGAACATACTATATACGAAAAGA
This sequence comes from Anthrax anthrax, assembly GCA_963971155.1. Classification (NCBI taxonomy): domain Eukaryota; kingdom Metazoa; phylum Arthropoda; class Insecta; order Diptera; family Bombyliidae; genus Anthrax; species Anthrax anthrax. The sequence goes on from OZ020119.1 coordinate 31,202,532, forward strand.
AAATCACAAAAAAAAGCAAAAAACATTTAACATCAAAACTTATTTTTTTATTCACATCAAAAGTTCAAAAAGTTTTAAAAAGTAGATTTATTATTTTATTCTGTTATGAGTATACATGATATATTATGTATATACACAAATGTTAAATTGTGTAAATGGTATACGAACACATATATCCATTATACGTATATATTCGCAAGTACATACCTACATACTAGATTATACAACACATTCGTATATATATGTAGGTATATAACCAAATATTCTTGAAAGCTGTAATTCATTTAACACGCTTTTATACATTGAATTCATATTGACCTATTTGTAACTCGTTTTTAAGAAGTTTGTTATAAAACTTTGAACTTTCTCAACTTTATCCATAAATCGTTTTTTTCCTTCTTCTAAATGTCTATGTCTATAGGTACATTTTTATATGTATGTGCATATTTTATTTTGATATATATTTTTTTTTTTTTTGCCGTTTTTCTTATTTCCTAATTCTTCTTTGTTTAGTCTTGACAATAAAATGATCAAATTAGAGAAAAATTTTCTTACAATATTTGAGAAGATTTTGATGTTACTTAAGGGAAAATATCATTTTATGTTAGGTATACACATAATGTATGTTATGTAGATAGGTGAAATATTTATATAAAAAATTTTTAAAAACGTTCAAATTCTTCTAATTTATAATAAATTTTATTTTAATGTGAAATTTATTTTTTTTTTGGATTTTCGGAGTATTCTAAATTGAATGATTAATGAAAAATATTTGTTTAAAAATTTTTTTAGAACTAAAAGCCGAGGTTTTGTTTTTGAACACAAACTTTTGAATATTTCTAATTACCCTATATTTTGTTATAAACCATAGCGTGCCACAGCAAAGCTGATCGAGTCTATTCACTGACAATAATTACGTCTAAAGCATAATCGGTTTAAGCTCCATTACAGCATATTATGAATGTGTGCGAAATCATTGGAAAAATCGGTTAAATTCCAAAGATTCTAAATTATTTCTAATAAAATTTAAATTTAGTAAATTGGGTATGTATTGAGTGATTCGAAGTTTAATGCGTATACATATATGGATGAATGTATTTCAGAATTACCTGCACGAAAAAATTCACATTAGTGATTTAGATTAACGATTAAAAAAGGACTTTATTGTAAAAGTAAGAAAGGATAAATTGTGTTTGACATGATAATAAAACAAAAATAAATTTTTAAAGTGTACTTAGAAAATTACTTTTATTTCCTTGACAAATAAACTTATTATAAAAATTGAAAAGGATTGTATCATTTTAAATTGTATAGATATTCTATGAAATATTTCATAATCTTTATTATAATTTTTTTTTTTTTTAATGTATACGTACATGAATAGAATATGTGTATTGTATTGTTTTTATATTCATAATTAAAGATACTAAAAAGCGATTATATGAATAACAATAATAATATATGATATTCATTTTGAATTCATGTACACACATACATACACGTTACATAATGTATAATACACAAAAATCTGCTAACTTTAGATAAAAGGATTTTAAAATACGATTTGATTATTCAACACATTTTTTGCCATTGTTATTAAAATACTATATGTGTTATTTTTTTTTTGGTGTGCGTGTGTGGTTGAAAATTCTATTCAAATTACATTTATACAAATTTTTATATGTGTTTAGCTAGGTATATATCAGTGTAAGTACATATATCCTTATTTGATTGTATTTGTATGCTATATATGGTAATTTAAAACTTCATTATTTAAAAAGTTTTAGCTAATCCAATTTTAAATAGTAATCATTAAATTTTCTGCCCAAAAAACATACCAACAATAATATAATTAAATGAATGTTATATGTATACATTACGTATACAGTACTCATAAATGTGTTTATGTAATAATAATAATAATATATTACTTGTATATTTGATAAAAGTGATAAATTTGTTATTATATCCTTAATGGGATAAGGTGATAAATTGTCAACAATGAATACTTAAATCCTTATAACATTATATAATATATTATCTATATACATAAGTATATATCAATGTATATAAATACTTATAGATTTGTACAAACAAAATCGTATATAATACATGTAATTATGTATGCCTGTAGAGTGAGACTAATTTAGATCCTAATATATTTACTTAATATTATATACTTATGTATATACATTATTCGTATATAAAATATATAAAAGTACTTTTGTTGGATAATTCGATAAGTTATTTTGTTGACCTTTTGATCCTTTTTCATTGTATGCAAATAATAAAAAATAAGGTCCTTGTAATGATATTATTCTCCTTTATATGATCTTATTTTGATTAATGATATTAGTTTTATTTTATTTTTACAAAAAAAAAATTTTTTTTTTTTTTAGTTTTAAACTGATGAATGAACTTTAGATAAATGTTTAAAAAATTATTTATATACGAATAAAGGTAACAGAAATAAATTTAAATCTTAATTTTCTTATATGTGCTTTGCTTTTGTTCAAAATAATTTTTCAAATCATAATTACATATGACCTTTGGTGTTTCCATGATGTTTCAATCAGATTAGATTAATTTGAAAAATTTTCAATTTTTTTGTTTATTTAAGTTAAATTTTTATTTATACATAATACGTTCATACATACATACATACATATGAATTTAACTGATGAGATTGCAATTAGTTTTTTTTAGAAACTCATTGAGTTAAATTAAAGTTGTAATTGTACAAGTTGTAAAATTGTTATTGTACAATAATAAATAAATTATTTTAAAGAATTTTTAACAATTTGCATTTTTAGGTACATTAGTTGCAAAAACAAAAAAATCTCAATATTCATAATAATGCATAACTTGACGTAACACAAGAATTGAAGTTGAATATAAAAGCTTGAATTTTTTCGTACAAGTAAAAGTTTGTATTCGTAATCAGTGCTGTCGTTTTCCAAAACTTGAAAGCAGTATAACACATTCGAAAAAAACACTTTTTACATAAAGTTTTCTAATTATAATACTATTATATTATTTGTTCAGAATATTCCATATAAAATAATTTTCGAAAAATGTAATGTAAAACGATAGCCCTGTCGTGTACAATATTCTTTATTATTTCTTCATATGTTCATTCTTCAACCAGTTCGCTTTCGCATTTTTGTGTACTTTATTGTTTCATGAGAACTGGTTTGGTTTGGTATACATATTACATACACAGCAATAACACACTGAATGGCACCTTAGTCTAGTAGTCTAGTCAGTAGTCAATAGTCAGTACTCATTACTCAAGGTCAGGTCAGTACTCACTAGTCACTGTACTCACTGTCACTACTCAGTTCAGTAATCAGTACATCAGTAGCATAAATGAGGTTGAAAATCAGGATTTAATTCAGTTGCATTTTGAACATTAGAGAAGACGGGTGGTATTGTACACTAGCTCTTGCATTTTATTTTTATGTTTATTTTTGTTTTTTGTTTAATTCCAAATTTTATGTATGTATACTGGTTTATTCTGATATATATATAGCAATATAAAATAGCATACTAGTCTAGCAGTCTAGTCTAGTCTAGGTTATTTATTCAATTCAGTTGCTTTTTGTTCTGTTACATTTGAAAATAAATCTAACAAATAATAAATTAATTAGTAAACAAAATGTATTATTTTTCATGAAATATTTATATACAGCTCTAACTCGAGCTAGTTAGAGCGATCTCGCGTTAGCATTATTATTTGTAAAAACGTTGAAATTAAAATTAATAAATATTTTATAAATTTTATTTTTTATTTATTGAGTATTCGATGTAATTATTTGATGTTTATCTAATGAATTGTACTTTGGAAATACAACAAAAAATATAGAAAAATGTAAAAGCATATATACAAAATACCCAAGTGTATATTTAAAATATAAAAATTATTTAACACTTATTTTCAATGTTAATACAAAAAGCCATCTTTTGTTTTCATTTTATTATTTACATACAAATAAAAAATAAATTTTAGTTCAAAGATAAATTCATTCATTTTCAAAAAGTATTAATTTTTCTGCAAACGTATACATTCATTGGAATACATAATTTTTTATGCTGTATTTAAATATGTTGCTTTTCATGTGCACACATACCTTATTTATCTTTAAAAGAAAGTAAGCAATTTTAGCATCATTATTGTCTTTAAATAAGTATAAATAGTACACGATTACGTACATACATACATATGTATACCATTATATCTACATTCCACATCTACACAATATACGTTTGGTATAACGTGAAAATCTTTTATTTAATTTTTTTTTTCCTTTTTCATTTTATTTGTTTTTCTTTTGAAAATGTTATTTTCTCTTCAATCACATAAAAACTTATCACTCAGCGGAAATGAACTTTAGGCTATTTCACAAGTTTATTATATACAGTTGAATTGAACTTAATATTATTTTCGTATTTTTGGTTTTTTGTTACTTTTCTTGTTTTTTTTTTTCTTTACACATTTTTGTTGTTTATTATTATTATCATTACATATTTTTTTGTTTTGTATAGTAACTTTTATCCTTAAAAAGATTTATTCTTTATATCATTTCGACATGAATATTCGAAATTGATGATCTAGAAAAAACAAAAAATAAATAAAAAAAAATGATAATAGCAAAAACGAAATAGAAATAAGTAAATTTAAACATAATTTATTCTAAAACTTTTATCAAATAATAATGTACATAAACATTTTTTTTTTTTTTTATTTAATATTAGACTAGGAATAAATAAATAAAAAAAAGATAAAATAAAAATTTGTTAATACGAATGTTTGATGTAAAATAAAATTAAAATTATCCATTTATTTTTTTCAATTTGTAAAATAAGTGGTTTAAGCAGATTACTAATTAGATTTAAAAAAAAAAAAATTGAAGTTTTTTGATTGTTGAAATACGCCAGAATGGCCTACAAGAATATTATTGTCATGTGGTTTTTGTATTAGGAATCTCCTGTCTACAATTCTTATTATTAGGGTTCCTCTTCTCTCGGCTCTCGGGAGGATGGTTATCAATTCTTCTGTTTTTTTTTTTTCAATTAATCTGGCAGTTTTAAATAATTCGGCTGTAGAACAATTAAATTTTAAGTTTTGTATCCACGAAATTTTCCTACTTCTTTTTACTTTTCTTGTCTTGAATTTTACTTTGTAGTAATTTTCTATGCTTATTCGTATTTTTTATTAGGTTCAAAAAATTTCAATTTCCTTAATTTAATTGTATTGGTTTATAACATCTATCTCAAAAAAGGATTAATTTTTAGGAGTGGATGGATGACTTATATAAGACGACTTTTTACTGGAAACATTTTTAACTTTAATATTAAAGTCCTTTAACATGTGTATTCTTAACCGATCTTTAAATTCTTACATGCAAATTTGATAACATTTAAAAAAAAAAAACTGACGATAAAAATAAAAATTTTCAAAATAAAAGCTTTTATATTTTAATAAGTATGAAAAATGATAACATAATAAACAACAATTTATTTTATAGTATCAATTTTTCTTGTACAATCTATGTATGTATGTACAAGTTAATGTAAATATATGGTAATAATTATATGTGAACATATAAACAAATTACTCATGTACCTATCATATAGTTATTGTATAATATATTCATACTTATGTGTAATAAACACATATGTATGTATGTATATGTATGTAATAAGCAAGAGGAAATGTATGTATCAAAATTACTGAAGTAGTTCCACATAATATGGGTAAAAATATTATTTTTTTAAGAAGTTTCAATTTTTCAAACTCTATTCATATATGTACATATGTATGTGTATTCAAACATTATCTAATACATATATTCATACATCACATACATAGTTCTCTGAATATACATACATACATATGTATATAGTGTTCATGAACGTTCATGTACATGTGTTAGACATACGTTAACATATATGTACAGTACACACATGTATGTTTGAATGAATCTCTTGTTATTATTACATCTTCACATGATCTTTACATCCTTTAGATGAATCTTTTTTTTTTGTATTTTCTTGTAAACTGATTCTTCTTAAGTTGCGATTTTTCTTTTTATTTTGTTTTTGTTCACAAAATGTATGATAATAATACACAAAAAAAAAAAAAAAAAAAAAAATGCAATTGAAGTACATATAGATATATAATATAAAATTTTTTGTTTAAAAAAGTACATAAGGATTTATATGCTAAAATTGTATTCTTAACAAGCTGTCGTAAGTTTACCCATATACAGTACATACAAATGTACAGGATAATTCATTGAGAAATGTACAATAAGCTATAGAGAATTATCAGGAAAAATAATTTTCATTGCCTTGTAGCAGACGTAAACAGTTAAAATTTTGATTATAATTAATAATTACTATCAAATAGTTTTTCTTTGTCTCATTAAAAAAATTTCTTAGTTTCATCGATCTACGATGAATCATAGTTTCATAAATCTACGTACATTTTACATACTTCAATGGATCACCCTTTATACACCCAGATAAAATTTTTGTACTATAGTGTTTTTCTTTTGATTTTTTTATTTTTTTTTAAGTAGTACATATTATTATTATTTTTTTTAAGAAAATAACTTAAATAGCATCAAAGTTGAGGAAAAATTCCATTTTTTGCTATTTTAGATACATACAAAAAACTTACCAAAATAAGAAAATAAAAAAAAATTAAATTCCCTTCTGTATCATATTTTACAAACAAGTATGTATATTTATAAAATTGCATGTAATTTTCATGCAACTAACTGTACAATGACTTTTATATTTCTATATAATATTTTCATATTTTACATATCAGTAAATTCAAAAAAATGAAAACTAAGGAAAACAAAATTTGAAAGAAAAAAAGGGGGAAAAAAAAACGTTTTAGGTTTAAATGTTTCCGCATGTTGATAATTTTGATGTTTTATGTATACGTTTTCACACATTAATTAACTTGTTAAACGATATACATACTGGCACTTAAATTTAAAGAAGTTACCTATTAGCACATAAACATGCATTTTTTTAACTTTAAAAAAAAAGTACAAACAAAAATGAGAATTTTAGCAGCTCTCACCAAAATAAAAAGTAAAGTATAGAAAATTGGATGAAAGAAGTTGAAAATGCATTCTTATGAAATAAAATTTTTCTTATAATTCATGATATGAATTTTTAAGCTTTTTTTTTTAAATTTTCATTATTGTTATTATTTTTTGGCACAATAATTATTTTCTGATTTTCATAATACGTACATATTATGCACATATGTTTATGTACATATGCAAGGTGTCTCCGGTTTCTCAGAGTAAATGTCACAAATGGGGTTTATCGTGTAATTCAAACTGTTCCTAACAGAAAATCGCTCCGTACTCCATGAACAATAACTTGTTCGAAAGGCCAAAACTTCGATTTTAATTAATAATAGAAGTAATTTAGTAGTTTTTATACTTTTCACACAATATAAGATAAATTTTTGAGTATCAGTTCACAATGATGTAATGCGGCTCTATACTTTTCGTAATTTCCACAAGGCCTTAATTGCAAAGAATTAGTAAAATTTGGGACATTTTCTCTGAGACACCTTTACATACGTAGGTACATTTAATTTTCTAGACTTTCTTTTTACTTTATTTAAATTTGTTTATAAAATAAAATTTTCATATATAATAAAACACATTCATTTTTGTTTTAACTGAGTATTTTATGGTGTGTTCTAATTGTCATTAAAAATACTACATTCTTCTGAGTTCTGATCATTGACATATACAACAAACATCTCCAGTTTCATCAAATTAAAATAAGAAAATAATATTCGTACTTCAGATAAAATTTTACGATTTACATAAATATGTTTTATTTTATATTTTTTATTTTTATATTTTTTGTTTTTTTTTTTTTTGAAAATCCTTTATGATTGTCATCAAATAATCTTCTTATGATGGTTTTCATCCATTTTATTGGAACTATTATATATCGATAACAAAAAAAAAACAGATATATAAGTACGTATTATGTATAAGAAAAAAATAAACATTTTTCTGATCAATTTCAAGCATACATACATATAAAGTTATTCGTATACAAGTTTTTGTATGGATACAAGCAAGGAATTATATTATTTGTGAGTGGGTACACTTTTATGCATACATATGTACATGTATACGTCCATGTTCATAGGTATAAGTATGTATAAGAAATTCTTCTGAACAAGTAGAAAAAAAAATTGAGACTTTTTAATAACGTATACGATTAGGTACTTTGTGTAAAGTATACTACTTTCTTTTTATTTTATTCCTTAGTATTTATTATTTATACTGGCAGTTTTTTTTTTATTTTATTTTATTTAAAACAAATACATACATAAATGTTTATTTGTGTAAATGTAAATATAGTAATATTTTCTATTAGATTAAAAGAAAAATATATAAATAAATATTTATAAAGAAAAACAAAATTTATTTGATTTTTGAAGAGATTTTATTTATTATGCAATTCAAATTGAATAAAGTAAAAGAAATTTATTTAAACAATAATTCTTAAGATTTTGTGGGTAATTAAAAATTAATTGCGAAATTAGAGAAAGAAAAATCATTTTAAAATTGTATTAAAAAAAAAATCAATCAATCATATTTAATCTGTAAGTTTGGTATATGATGTAAAATTGGGGCTCCACAAGACCAAGACAAATCAAGGTTTTATATCAATCTTGTTTTGATCTTGGATTTTCCAAAAACTCGAGTCTTGTATTGGTTTTGGTCTTGATAAAATCTTGGTCGAACCAGTTTTGTCTTTGTCTTGTCTTGATTCTTGGTGAAGCACTATGTGAAATATTAATGACAGAGTTTCTAAATAAAATGGCTTATAAATTGTAATTGTTGATTAATTTTTGAAATACGACCTTCACATTGTATGGCTTGAAAAATAATCACAATGACTAACCATGATGATAACCACAATGATGATAACTTTCACATTGTACGAAGGTTACCTGTATGTTGTTATGCATTATCGTATTTACATATAAGATGAAATTGAAGTACTATTAGATATTCATATTGCATAAATTGATTTAAACATTTAAGTAATTAGCAACAAAAATAAAAGAAGTTCTTGAATAAGAAATTTTTTTTTTTCTATTATGCATAAAAATGCATGTACAATATTCACGTGTATTTGTAAAATACATGAAATTCATATTGTAAAAAAATCAAAAACAAACAGTATTATTTATATATTTCTACATGTAAAATTCAGAAAAAATATAGTATTCGATAATAGAGAAAACATGATAAATATAATAAAAAAAAAATCTTGAAGAATAGACGAATGTATCTGTAGGTTTGCTTGTATTTTCTAAAGTTATGCTTGCATAAAAGAGAACTTAAATTGATACTTGAAACATGTTTTTTTTTATGATGAACACAAATAAACCAGTGTGAATATATTTTGAATTAAAAAAAAATAATTTTTTTTTTTTTTTAATTCTTTTATATCAAAAATGTATAAAAATTTACCAGTGAGTATATTAAAAAGAAAACTACACTTAATATAAAAGGATAATAGAATATTCAAAGGAAAACTCAATTTTGTTAGAATTTCAATATTCAAGAGGTAGGAATGTAGTGTAGATTCTGATGTAAATAGGTACTTGAATAATCAACATTTTTCTTTTTTTTTTAAATTTTTTATTCGCATTAAATATAAAGAAACTACATTGCATATATTTTATTTACATTTTTTTAGAGTACATGTATATCATGTATGTATGTACATAAAATTTATGTGCATACATAAATATATTTATGTAAAAATATTCAATGTATGTGTGTTTATGCATATGATATAAGCATATAAATATGCAAAGGACTTTAAATTTAAAAAATATATAAAAATAGAAAATGAAAATACATGAAGACGAAGAAAATTTGTATGTACAATACATGTGTATGTATTATATGAACATTTTTATCTAATTCATTTTGTTTTATTAAAATTTTGATTTTCTTTGAAATTTATGTTACATATCATACAGACGTTAAATTAGTAGATAGGTTCTTTAACTAATTATATTTATCTTTAGATGTACAAGAATAAAATCAAAAAATATCATAAAACCGGTCTCTGAAGCTCGATGCCTGCAAGTAAAAAGGACAATTAATATTATGAGTATCAGACATAGGTTACGATAATATTGATAATTTTATCAAATATTTATCTAAGCCATATCCGTCATCGAAAGAGACGTTATCACCGGGACTCAGCCTTAAATTCTATTTAATTTGAACATTTAAAAATGTTTTTCTTTTTAATTTTAAAGATTAGTTTTTTTTTTTACTTTCATTTTTTTGAAAATATTTTGAAAATATTTTTTTTTACTTTCATAGCATGGAAAAGATTTTCTCAATTTTTTTAGGGTCATGGCTGAATTATTGTTTAACGATTATTAAAAGGTATTAAAAAGGGCAATAAAAGATCGTTTCTTCGCTTATTTCTTTTTTTTTTTTTTTAACAATTTGTGTGGTATGATTTTAATATTACACAAATAAATTTTTAAGACCTTTTTATTACATATATATTTTCACCTTAAGAATTCGAATTAAATTTAATGCTATGTAATAAGTGTTCCAAAAATGAAGAAAAAAAAAATTCCTGTACTCTAATAATCGTAAATCATAAAATTTTAACAAGAAAATAAAATAAAAAAAATAAGAAAAAAAAAAATAAAAATGTGAAATAAATTGTACAATGTTTGTTATTCTGCAACTTATTAGTAAAGATAAATTTCTAAATAAACAAACACATTTTCCACTAATGACTTGTCGACTTTTCTTTTTATTTATATCACATAATTTTTATCTTACACGTAAATATACATACATATATACAAAATATGTACACACAGATAAAATTTAAGTGAAAATTTTACGTATGTATATGTGTGTCATACATTTTGTAAAACTTTTTTTTTCCCATTGGAAAAATGAAAAAAAAAAAAACAAAACGTTGGGAAAAATGAAGTGAAAAATTTATTGCTCCTCAGATAAAAGTCATTTTTTAATAATTTATCATCACTAGCTGCTAGCTGTCTTTTTCGTTTTTTATTTATTTTTATTATTTTCTTTTTTTCCATTCAAACTTTTCATTTTTATAATGCATGTGTGTGTGAGAGTGTATGAACGAATGGTTTTTTTGGTTTTCGAACATCAACAATTTTTATGTGGAAATAAACTCTTAAAAGTTGCCATAATAAAAAATGACGTTGATCATCATATTCGTATACATACGTACACACTTTTAGTGCTTCAAATACATCATAGGTTTGTATGTATGTATGTATGTCTATAAAAAACAATTATGAAATATCACTTGTTAGCTTTCATTTTTTCATTTTTTTTATTTTTTTTTAATAAAAATATTTTAAAAAAATGTTTTCTAACTCAAATTGAAAAATCGATTTTAGTTTTCCTGATATTATTAATATTTTTTTTTTTTTTGTTTCAATTAGATTTTTTCATGGTATTGGTTGTAGTCATATTATAGTTTAAAAATTTCCCTCTTTTGATGTCAAAATTTGTACAAAATTTTATTAATCAAAAATTTTATTATTTGAAAAAAACAGCAGTTTCAATTTAAAAAAAAAAAAAAAAAAAAAAGATGAAATAAAAACAAAAAATAAATTAAATTGACAGGAAAAGTGTAAAAGTAATTTTATCACATGTACTAATAAGTTGAAAAAAATTGTACATGCGTATGTGTACTTGCATGTTAAAACGAGTCCTCAAGTGTCATCTAGTGTCCTCAAGTAATCTATGTATGGCCAATAAAGACTTTTTTGTTTTAACTATTAATGATAAATTTGATAATAGTATTGTTCTAATTATGAGGTACTAATAAATTGTTAAGTATGGCTATCTTCAAAAACGCATCACTGCCTATTTGATGCGATACTGAACGTATTATGATCTTAAGTTGAATATCACATCAAATAGGCAATGATGCATTTTTAAAGATACACGATATATGTACCAAGAGGATCAGACTGACTCCCGTAATTCACTCTCGTATCCGTATTTTATTTTATATTTTGTAACAAATTGTTTATTTGAAATTTTAAAATGACTATCTATAAAAATATCAACATAAGTAATAAAATTTATTGTCCCTTAAGATATGATTTATTTCAAAAAATTTTTATATGTCACATGTCATATTTACTATAATTTTAAAATCGAGTTAATGTACTTAATTTTCAATCAAATCACAATTAATTTGATGACTTACATATTTCGAGCATTACTTTTCAAACATCAATATTGATTTGTAAATTCAACTGTTTACAAAACAATATTTTTCCAACCCTTAGAGAATTCACTGAATTTGATTTAATTATAAATAGAAAATAAAAATGAAAAAAAAAAAAAATAAAATAAAATAAACGCTTTATAAATTATTATTTAAGCAAAATGTATGAATGAGATTTTCTGTTATATTTGAAACAATACAATAATATATGTATGTAATTAAAATATTCAGTTTAATTAGTTTAATTTAATGTTGTAAGTTTTTTATTTCTCAAGGGTTTAATCAAAATATAACCAATCATATAATGTGTTTACATGATATAATAAATGTACATATATAATAACATACAAAATTGTGTATAAGTATATGTATGTACATATGTACCTACCCATGTGCATATTTGATACGCATAACATTCGAAATATCTGGCAAAGCTCAAGGGCCATTAAATCGGAATTTTTATGATTATGGTTATTGTTATTTTGAATGTTTATATGTAAGTGTATGATGTATGATGTATACGTATATGTATGTGTTATATTATATGAACATTTATAAAAAATTTTAATTATCATATAAAAATTAACTTTATCATATCTTATCATATTTGTTTTTATTCCATTGAATATAAAACATAAAACAAAATATCATATAAATGGCACGGCACTAGTTACTTCTTCTATCTATAAACGTATTTTATTAACCGTTTCATGAGCATAATACTATCAATCTATGCTATAATAATAAATCATATTGATGGAAGAGATTTTTGCTTTTGTTATTTTAAAAATAAAAAAAAAATTATCTACACGTTAATTCGTATAAAGCATGCATAACATTTACTTTTACATTAAATTTTAGTTTATCAATTAATTTAATTGTATAGATTATAAAATTTAATAATATACTTATATTGTGTTTTTTTTTAATGGAAGTGAAAAATCAATGAGAGAGAAAATTGGATTATAAATTTATTGCCATTTTATGATCGATAAGAATTAAAAAATTTTCATATAATTAATAAATTTATTGCTTTCATACATAATTCAAAAGGTATAGGTGTTTTATATACATACATATAAAGGATTTTCCAATGTTTTTTTTTTTTTTTTATAACAGAAATAAAATTACATTTTATTTCCAAAATTGAACAATTGAAATATTCAAAATATTTGAATAAAAATAATCCAGTGGAATTTGATTGAAAGAGCTTTTCTATAAATTTCAATCAAAAATATTTCTGTTAAAAATTTACATGTCTTTTTCGTTATTCTTGCAAAAATGAAAATTTACAATTTTCTATTTCAAAATATGTACGTAAATGCAAAATATTGTGTATAACGCATAATTGTGTACGTATGAAAATTTAACATACGTACACATTACAATCGATTAAATTCAGTTACCGTAAAAAAAAAAAACATTTTCGTTATGTTACGATAGAATTTAAAAAAAAAAACAAAATTCAGGTGAAGAAAAGAACATTAAAATGTAAAAAAAAAAAAAAATGTAATGTATCGTGAATATAAAATAAATGATTTCCTGTTGAACGGATACAAATATCTAAAAACCCTGAAAGCATTTTTGAATTTATTTTATACCCCAAAAAATAAAAGTTAGATCAACCATATATGTACATACATACGTAGATCACAGTATTGATGTACAGATTTGTGTATTTTCATATTTATATGCATGTTTATATGTATGTGTAAGCTTATAATAAAAAAAAAAATTTAAGAATTTACTATGTACCTATTGCGGATTTTCTATATACAATTTGTCTTTCATTTTTATAAAATAAACAATTTTCAAAGTAGACACCATGTATTACATAAAATTTATGCTATGAACAAATTCGAACTTATCATTATATAATGATCGGTTTCTGATTATTACCTTTCTGAAATTTGTATTTCTGTTTTTTTTTTTTTTTTCACGTCAATTATATTTGCTAAGACCCTCAAGACATGTGTGTATGCATGTGAAAGAAAATTGATTGAAGAAAATGAAATTTATAAAAATAACATTGAAATTTGTAATAAAATGTTTTGATTTGTGGCATAGTAAAGCAATATTATATTGATGAGTATTAAATTTCCTTTCAACCAATTTAGCACCTTCAGTGTACAATAAATGATTTAGAAATTGCTATAGATTTGCTTATTTGACAAAGGTGTAATTTCTAATTTTCTGATTTCCAGCTGTTTTAATTTCAAAGTCGATGTAATAAATATAGAAATACGTACATATATCGGGATTAGAATATATAACAATAAGGCAAATTTTATATATTGTTTCTATTGTGTGAATTAGAGGGAAATTTAAGGATGTATACCTATATTGTGCAATATTACTTAAAGGCGTACATATGCCCAGAAATAATTAGAATGTCGTTCAAAATACATGTATTTATTTACTTGACAATTTAGTGCCTATTAGACTCCATTGGAAATTTTTTTTTATATAATGGAATAATTTATGGTCAATTAAATACTTGATTTTCTTTTTGCCACATATTAATAATAAGAAATACGAAATATTTATTTTCTTTTTTCTACTTTATTATCTTTAATTTTGAAATTTCAATTTTCTAATAAAAAAACAGTCAAAATTCAAATTTCAAATTTAAATATTAAATTTTTAAATAATTTCGCATTTTTTTTTTTTTTCTAAATTTTGATAAGCTTCAATGATGAACATGTTTTTTCTTTCTAATTTATTTTTATTACATACTTGTCTAAATCTGTTCAACATATAATATTGAATAATAATTTTTATACCGTAAATATGGCCGTATGTTAAGAAAATATTTAAAGTACATAAACTTTTAATTTTCAATTATTTTTTAGATTTTTTTGTTTTTCTAATTTTATTCAATTTTATATTTTCATTATATAAGTTTTATTGTACTGTTTTATTGAATTTTCCAATACAAAGAAAAAGTTATGAAAAATATTTATATAACAAAATTTACTAACACGATTATGAAATATAATGGAAAATTGAAAAACAAAAAAAAAAAAAAAAAAAAAAAAAAAACAAAAATATGTTAAACAATACACAAACATAGAATGATGAATTTAAGTAAAATAAAAAATTCAGGAAAATGAATGAGAAATGTTTTTCTGAAAATGAAATAAAATTTTAATTTAATTTAAATTTTCCTTGTTACATTTTTTACCTTGTTGTATACAAACAAATTTATATAGATACAATTTTGTTTTTGAAATATTTAAAATATTTATGATATTTTCATATTTGTAAAAGTATTTGTGAAATTTTAGAAAAAATAAAATAAAAATTACGAATAATGGAAATCCTTAATGTCATTAAATTTATTAAATAACATTTTTTTCTTCTTTATTTCAAAGTAAGATTTCATGAATTTATGTTATTTTTAATTTTCAACTCAATTTGATAAAAATTTTCATAGTAATTTTATTTAATAAGTAATTATAGAAAATGTGTACAATAATTTTAATTTTCGAATACATAGTTTGTTTAATCATCTCACCAGCTTTGAATGAATATCATAAGCTATGATATCTGATCTGTTTATGGGTTCAAATGCTCTTATGATCTTGTCTACTTGCCGACAACAAGCAACTTTAAACAACTGGTTAATCTAAGCCCTATCATTGAGTTTAGTCTCTACTCTAACAAAACCCACCAATTTTTATTATTTTTCCTAATCATATTATTTAATTATCATTGTAAATGTGTTTAAATACTGTAATCTATAAACTTAAATAAATAAGGACAAAATATAAAGTTAAAAAAAGAAATGAAGAAAAATTGTACGTAATTTCGAATGCCTCAGATAGTAGATATTACTATAATATAATAATAAATTACAAAAATTCAAAAAGGTATAAAAAAAAATTAAAGAAAAAAATATCTATCTAAAGGGTAATAATTTTTCACTTCATATTTTTGAATTTTATTTTAATTTTTGTACATACATATATGCATGTTATGTATGCAGGAATATAAAGTGCATAATGTACATAAAATGAATATCCGTCAAGAGAATTTTATCAAGTCATAAATTATAATTTTTACTACTCAGTTCATTTTCTTTTTATTTTTGCATAATTTTTTTCCTTTTTACCTGCAATGAAATTAACCTTATAACTAGTAGGAATTTGTTTTTACTAATGAGCCATAGAAAATTTTTATGTAAATTTTAGACATTTTTACGTTATCTGCTTTTTATATGTTTTTGTAGTACATTTTCTCTTCTATAATAATAAATTATACTTATTTTTGCACGTTTAAATTCACACATATGTATGTACATGCAATATCATTTTTAGAAATTTTTATATTCATTATACAATCAACGTTTTTTTTTTTTCATCAGTATATGCTTATAAACATACGTAAAATAGAAGCGTATGTATTTCAAAATGTAACCTCAAAGGTAGTAGAAATACATGAATTTGAATTGTATAAAATATAATTTCGAATGAATTTTTGTTTTTTAATAATTTAAAGAAAAAAAAAATATAAAAAAAATTAATAACACTTCTACTAACGTATGATAAGCACTTAAATGCAAATAAATTTTATATATGTATAACAAAAAATGGTTTTTTGAAGTAATATGTATGTATTTTCAGAAAAAGGATTTTAGTTTTTAACGAATGTTTTTTGTATTTTTTTTTTGTTTTTTTTTCTTTTTATCATTTTTAATTATACTTATTATTAACAACACAATGTTACTGTTGTTATGGCTTACAATTAGAATGTATGTATGTACATAAGTACATATGATTGTATGTATACCTAAATATGTATGTATATATAAGTACTTATATGCATGCATAATGAATAATCTTCATTTTCCCTGTACCATGACGAATAATACTCATTTTTCTTTAATTTAATATCTTTTGTCATGAATAATAGATTTATTTATGTGTACTGCTTTTCCAAAAAAAAAAAAACAAAAATACATTATAATGTGAATTTTATTAATTTTTACTACATTAATATGACAGACTCGTTTAAAATGAAATTTCTAAATTTACAACTTTTGTTTTTTTTGTTTTTTTTTTTTTTTTTGAAAACAATTCATATCATCAAAAAAATAAAAAAATAATAATAATAATTCAATACAGAAACAAATTAAAAAGTAATTTTCATAAAAATAAACTTTTCAATTTGAAAATATAAAAGTTTTATATACGATTGTGTTGTATACATAATACATACAATTATGTAAATTTTTTAAAAATTTTCATTTGTATTAAAGATGTTTTTGAGCCTTACATTTTATTAAGGTAAATAAGAGCAAATCATTACATTCAACAAAGAGAGTATAGAAAAATTTTTATATTTTGTTTGATTTTGAATTTTTATATCATCAACAAAATAACGATTTTTACAATTTACGAGTAATTTAGACAAAATTCCTTGATTTTGGGTAACGTCATCATCATCAGTGCTACGATTTTTTCAAAGTCATGATCTGCTATGATAAAATTGTCGGAAGGAATCATTACAAGGGAGATTTTTAAACCTTAAGCACAGTATTAACGATTTCCATAATGAATACTTTGTCAATGCCTTAAGTAATCTTATGTGAGTCATATGGGTGAGGAAATTAAGGCGTTTAACAGGTAGCCTGGTATATTTATTGATTTTTATTCTGTAAAATTTTTGATTTAGGCTTTCGTAGAAAATCACATAAGATGGTTTGTCGTGAATTATTGGGACTTGACTCACATTTAGCTGTCGCACCAGTGATGATGACAATGATCTCCTGTATAATTCCTTAAACGTCGTGTTGTTCTCTTTATTCTTTCAATCATGAATTCTCCTATTTTTCTAATATTTTTATAGATAATATAAAAGATTACAAAATTTAGTCAAGAAGTATTTAAAAGTGCTCACAAATAATTTATAAAAAAAAAAAAGAAAATATTTTCATGAAATACTCAACTTTACCCTAGAAATTTTAAATTTTACTAGTGATAATTTATTTATTAAAAAAATGAAAGAAAGCAAAATATTTTGTTGCTAACATTTATGAAAAAAAAAAACACAAATATTAATAAAAAATAAATAAAGCATAATTATAAAATAAAAATTTATGTAGAATAAACTGTGAAAGTTTTCAATTTATATCTTATTACGTTATTACGTATTAATATTAAAAAGAATTTAAAATTAAAATGTTGTCTTTTTAAGTGTTTCATATACATACATACATAAATACATTTGTGTATATGTTATGTAATTTTGTCTTTTTAATTTTCATCTTCTTATTTGTGCATATTTTGAAAATGTAGATTATTTTATTTTTAATATTTTCTTTTAAACTAAGTAATTCGTGAATGTACATATGTATTAGTAAACATTCAGTATAGTAGAAATTGTAGGTATATCTTAAAGTAATTTATTGTTTTTCATTAGTTTCTTGTTCATTTTTAATTTATCAACTTTTTTTTTTTTAATATAATATGAAAAATGCTTTGACTTATTTTTATTGGTACTTTTTAAGAAGTTTCAATTTAATTAAATAAGTCTAAATTGATATAATTCCATTGCTTTTACCTTATTTATTAAGCTTTTTGCACGTAATAAGAATGTATCAACTACATGTAACGTACATACATATGTATTAGGGATATAAGTTTTCTTTTTGGTTTGATAATAAATTGTATTCTTCTACATATGTATGTTATGTGTTTTACGTTAAAAAGCACTTTTATTGATAGAATAATTTATTTTACTGTTTACTAATGAACATGCAAGCTAATAAATTTTTCTCTTATTTTAATTTTGAGAAAATACCTTGAATGAATAATTTGTGTTTTATATTGATAGTAAATGAAATTTTGTATACTCCCCACACTAATTCGATACAGTTAAGACCTTATGGGACTATATGTGTGTTTTTGTTTTTTTTCTTTTTTCGTAATTTCTAATAAGTTCATCTCACGGGGTAGTGTAACCACCAAGATTTGCAGTCCCTAGGTTGGTTAGAGATATGGAAGCAATTGGCAAACGATAGAGAAGTGTGGAGGAAAAGTTTGATTGAGACCAGGACCCTTCATGGGTCGTAGAGCCGCGGAAGAAGAAGAATTTTTTAAATATCAATATACAGAGACGTTAAATGGTACTACCTAATATGTCATTTCCATAAGGCCTCAATTACATCGAATTAGTGTATGAAGTATAAAACTTCTAAAAAAAGAATCAATTTGCAATGTTAAATCTAAATCTCTTGTAGAACCAAAATTCTAAATTTAAATCTTTGTCATTTTAATTTTACATCTGCATTCAGTACCTATACTTAAATGTAAGTGTATACACATTATTTGTTGTATGTATCTACCATATATTGTATTTTTGTGCATGTCAAAGGGATTTTAGTTTAAAAAATATTTAAGAAAATTAAGGTCATAAATAAAGTGTTACAAAATTTTGTATTTTAGTTATGTACTTTGTTGAAATTTTATTACAGGTATTGACTTATATTCATACTTTGTTTACCATAGCACTTATGTATATGAGAATATTATTTTACTTATGAACATTTTGTTAATATTTAAATGTATTCGGTTTTGTATACAAATCGTACACATTTATTCATTAGTAATGGTTTGTATTTTACACAAGAAATATGCATCTTTTGAAAACACTTTGAAAATATAACTTTAGGTCAAGGTGGTCAAAGAGGTAACAGACAAGTATTATGTTACAGGATGTTTCAGTTAGAAATTTGACTAGAATCATATTAAATAGACTTTCGCAAAATATTTTATCAGAAAAACACACAATTCATATATATTGTATTATCAACGTAATAATTTTAATCTTTATTGTTAAGAATATCTGAAGAAATTAAAAAGGGGAGTACATCTGTCCTTGATCTGACCCATATGAATACTACGAAAATACTACTTGTAATATTAGAAATTGGAATACAAAAATTTTTTTTTTGTCCTAAAAACTAATTGTGATATTGCCAATTCTACATTTTGATGTTCTATCTAATATCTAAATTACAATTCTAGGTTTTTTAGAATTTTCCTCGAATTTTCTTCCTAGAATCTTCAAGAATCAATCTAGAATTCTGGGTTGCAGTTTTAGTTCAAGCAACTTCGTTTGATTGATTACGTCTATAAAGTTTTCTGTATTCCGTTACTCCAATCAGACTCCAGAGAAAGATGACCAAATGTACAACTTTTAATTTATTCTGTTTTTTTTTTTGTACATTTCAAATACTTTTTAGTGCAATCTATCACAAAATTTAGATCCCGTCTGTTTAAAATATGAATATAGGATATATGGAATATTGATGTGTTTTTGTTGGTCAATTTATTTGTATTTTGAGTAAAAATTTACATAATAGAATTTATTATATAGATTATATTTTTATTTATAATTTCCAATTGAATTTTGTGTTCAAAAAATGATTAGTGATTGAATTTATATTTAATTTTTTTTTTTTTTTTTTCAATTATTTTTTTCTTTGAATTATAGTATCTGGAAAATAAATTTACTTCAAAATTTCAATTAAGTAAATCCCTTTTTATAAAAAATGTAATCCTTTTAAACATACATATGTATATGCAAAATATGAAAATATTTTAAAGTATAATGAAAATAATGAAAAAAAAAAAAAAAATTTTTTTTTTTTAGATATAAAAGCTTTACCCAATTTTCTGTTCATCTAAATACCATTTCAAACATAACATACCATGCACAAATAAATAAATATTTTATAAAATGTGTGCAAATTTCTAATAACGTATGTAACGATTTTTGAATGTATAATTTACATATGTGAATAAATAAATTAATATGAAATTTGTACATTTTGTTGAAATTTTATTATAATTAATTCATGTACTGATTATCCACATGAGAATAAAAATTTATAAAAAATATTGTATATGAAAAAATAAAAAATTTTCGAATAAATTAATACATTTAATGAATTTGAGTTTGTATACCCATGCATTTACTAAATAGCAATAAGTAGTTCATATACTTTGCTTCCATACGATATCTATGGATACAAATTCTCTGATACGATTTGCAATAATATGTATTGATACATGTACATATGTACATATATCTAGATACATTAGTTCAATTGTATATAAATTGCACAATATATTGACTGACATGGATGATATATTTTTGTAATTACACATTAACAGTAATTAGTGAAATACGCTTATTTTGTATTTGTCATTATATGTATATATGGAACACTTACTAACTTATGTACATACATGTAAAAATAATTGAATATGTGCCAATACATTACAAATGTATGCATGAATGATATTTATTGCATTTTATGATGAATAATTAGTTTTATGTTTGCAACTAGATAGAATAAATTTCATATTAATAATTTGTTATTGTACATTAAATGATATTGTAAAATAGAAGTAATTTATCATGGGCCATGGCAAATGAAATACAGTATAAAATTTTCTAATTTTTGTTCAGTGTGTGTTAGTGCATTCATATTCAAAAATGTGTATTCATTTGAGGCAATATAAGCAGATTTTGAAATATCAATTAAAATCATGTTGTAATTATTAATATTAATTAATAAGGATTATACGAAGAGGATTCTTTCTTTAAATTTACGAATATATTAATACTGAGTTAGTATTTTTTTTTTTTTCTGTCTGCATAATATGTACAGTCTTTAAATTCTAAAGCACCTAGTACTCTATTAATGTTAGTTTTTTTTTTTTTTGTAGGATCAACAAATTTTTTTTTTAATGATGACTCAAATTAATTATACTTATTATGTACGTACATACATAATACACACACGTTTAAATGTTAACCATTTGAATGCATATCTTTTGTAATTATTTTTTATTATCATAAGATATAAATCACTCAACGCAAAATGTACTCGTATATGTACATAAGTATGTTGTTTGGAATTTTAATAAATTACAAATTCTTTACAGTCCATTACATTCTAATAAATTATTAAGTTCATTAGAAACTAAAATTTATCTTGTAAATTGTAATTTTTATTTTAATTACTAATTTAAAATTTAAGAAAATAAAAAGTATAGAAAAAGCATTAAATACGTGATTGAAATTTTTAATATTTTTTATTGAATTAGAAAATTCTTTGATAAACAGAAAAAAAAAATAAATAAATGAAAAATTTGCTTTTTTATTTCATTGGTTGTAATTTAAACTCGTAATTTGTTAAAATACGTATTTCACATTTTATGTGTAAAGTAATTAGAAATTAAAGTATCATGATTTGAATTTGAAATTTATTTTTATTGACCTTTTTATTTGATTGAAGTTTTTCAGTTAATTTTTTATTTAAAGTGATAAATTTTTTTTTTTCTGTCTTAATAAATTTTTAAGTAGGGACACGTATAATAGAAACGTTTCGAAAAATCATCGTAATGATGATTAAGCCCTGGCCTGGCTCACATCGAGCTGTTGCGCCGCCGATGATGATGATGAAATTTTTAATTAAGTAAATTTTCTGTATTTATGATATATTATACTGTACTTTAATGATTTATGTAACACACTGATACCACTCATTCATGGTTTGATGTTAATATTTCTCATTATTTTTGAATATAATACTTCAAGGATAAGAAAGGATAAGAAAAATTAACAATTTTTAGCTTCATAAATTGATTCCATAAAATATTTAACTAAAAATGGGATACATCATTTTCTCTGTCGGAAAATTTTAATAATTTTAAAGGTAGATATCATGTAATAAAATTAGTTAACCGTAATACGTATTCAGTTTGTATTTTATTAAAATGAAACTAAACAAATTCATGATGAACGTTAAACAAATCCTAATGAAAATATAAAAAAAAAAAAAAAAAAAAAAAAAAAAAAAAACAAAATAACACTTGATCAAATTGTTGTTATATGAAAATAAATTTACCATTCTGAGCTTTTATTTTACTAAAATTAATCGATTTAAATCTAATCCTCGCTAACAGTATGGTTAACAACAAATTATTCACTTTTTTATTACATACTATATATGACCACATATACATATAACAAAAATATTTTTTATGCACGTACATGAACATATGGGTATATTTTGTTAACATACCTATACAGGACTAAAATTATTTATTGTTCTTTTAAATAATAAATTTCTATTTGAAAAAAAAAAAAAAAAAAATGAACCTAATTAAATAGTGTAGTTTTATTGGAAATACAAACAAAAGGTACACAAATAATTTTAAACATCGAATGGAAAATGAAATTTTTCAAGAGTTATTCATCATCTATGCACGACAAACATATTGTCTGTATTTTCAATTTTCACGAATATTCCCTATTCAATAAAATTCAATATTAATCATTATTCTATAAAAAAAAAAAAAAAAATCCTACACAAAATAATTTTGTCGTTGTTGTTGTTTACAATATATCCTTTAAACAATAGATTTGATGAAGCAATAAAACAGATTTGTTTTGATTTGTTTATTTGTTCGCTGGCTTGGCTTCCTATTGTTTATGTATTTTCCTTTGAATAAATAATTTTTTATTCTGTTCTTTAAAAAAAAAAAAAAATTTATAAAAAAATTTGAATAATAAAATTTTCAGCGGAAAACTAAATGGCTTATCAATAATCTCTTGTATATTGTGTTGATTATTATTATACTTCTAATCTCTTATACAAAATTCATTTATTTTGATTTTCAATTTGTTTTCAATATTTTTGTTTCTCTTTTTTGGAGTATTTAACAAATAAAAAAAAAAATCATTTTGCATTTATGGACTTTTAGATTTTTTTATTTAACCTATTTTTTCTATTGTTTCTATAAAAATGTAAAACAAAAATCATTTATTTAGAAAAAAAAAGAGAAAATATGAGGTAAATAAAAATTTTTCAAAATCAATGCAATAATTCATGTTAAAAAGAAAAACAAAATAAAAAATCGAAAAGAAATAAAAAAAAATTGCAATCATATGAAATTGATGCTATTGATAGTAAAAAATTTAAAATTTTAATTTTCATGATTTTTTTTATATTTTTTATTTTTTTTTATTTTTTATTCTTTGAGAACAATAAAAAATCTTTTCTTCTTTTGACCAATAATTTGAATCAGGAAATAAAATAACCAGAAAATTATGTTTATTTCTCTTGAGAAATTT
This sequence comes from Anthrax anthrax, assembly GCA_963971155.1. Lineage (NCBI taxonomy): Eukaryota > Metazoa > Arthropoda > Insecta > Diptera > Bombyliidae > Anthrax > Anthrax anthrax. The sequence continues at coordinate 31,227,009 of OZ020119.1, forward strand.
ATTTTTATCTGTATGCCAGTTTTCTTATCTTTTTTTAATCATACACATATCACGTATTGTACGGATACCTTTGCGAATACATTTTACATCAAGTTAAGAGCAAAAACAAAAAAATATCAGATTGGACCTTTTATAATAAATTATTTCTATATAAACTCTGATATGAATCGTTTCTAATATTTCAAATTCAAATTTTAAATTAGATATAGGAATTTATTATCTCTCTTGTGAGATTAAATCGAATAAAATATTTTTCTTGTCTGATTTGTTGGTTTTTTTTCTTATATTGTACATTTTGATATTATTTTTGTTATTATATATAATTAGACTTTCTATTGTCCTTTCTAGTCAATTTTTATTTATAAAAATTCTAATGACCTATTAACGTATTTTGCTTATATTTAATGAATAGAAATTTTTCATGTATATCTTTTGAATAACTTTTTATTAGCCTACAAATTGTACAACAATTAATTGTTTTTTTTTTCCAAATAGAAATAAATTCCAAAACATATTACAATCACAAAAAATAAACATAAAATGATCTTTAACAGAATTGTTAATTTTTAATTGTATTTAAAATTTAATTTAATTTTAGGTGTACTCATTCTTTAAAAATTTAATTTTGAATAATAGAAATTACATGCATACATAAAATATGTATATGCTTTAAAAACAAAGGACATTAAGTGTAACGACAATTTGCACAAGCATGGGCGTATTAAGGATACATAAATACATACATATGTACATACATATATGATGATATGAATAAATCAACCTTTGTAAATGCTCACGGATTTAGTTGCATGTGTGATAATGTGTTTAGATTTGTTTAAGTACTTCAATGTGTATTTACAAATTAAATTCTTATTCTAGATGTAGATATGCATAAAAACATTACACTGTATGTACTGTATAGAATTTATCGATCTGTAAACGTGACACCCACACGCACATATCCTTCTGAGTTCTGGTGTTTTTTGACGATGGGTACCATAATAGCATGCATGTTTGATTAAATATTGCCTACTAAATTTGCATTAATTTTACACGGATCTACTGCGATATAATATATGTATGTATGTAAAATTAACAAACACAGTAATTTACCAGAATTAAATTTTCTAATAAATTTTCAAAAATTTTCAATTACGGAAATGTCACATTATTTAAGTAGAAATTGTAAATATACGAGTAAATAGATAAATTTTTTTTGTTTTTATTTCTATACTGTAAGAGGCTTGAATATTTTCTTGAAGGTGATAAAAAAAATGGTATTAAAAAATAAGTTTTTATGTTGAAAAAAACACATAAAATTTTATTTGATTTTCATAGTCTGTTTTTTTTTTTTTTAAAAAAAATGTTTTCTGCAAAATGTAAATATACTGAATTATTGAAATATAAAAATGAAAATTCTACAAATGAAATGCAAATAAAATTGTTGTTAAAATCACTTTGATATCCTTTGTTACTTTATAATAGCATCTGTTAAAATAATTCGATCCTTAAATAATACTTCTAGTATACATAAATTTTTCATGTGTGTAATGTACCGAATAGATGTGCATACGTACATAATAAAATGTACGTAATGTATAGAAAAAAAATGTAATGTTATTTTAACACACATTTTTAATGTATTTTTTTTTTTTTTTTATATTATCTTTGTTTAAAATCATTTTACTGCACATAGTAATGATAAAATATATTACTGCATATATTTTATCGAATAAAATTTTTTACTACATCTTTTCCTTTTTTTTATTTTTTATTTTTATTTTCCTTTAATGTTGAAAAAATCACAGTCCTTAAATACTAATGATGGTGACAATTTTCTACACACCCCCTAAGAAAGCTAATTATTTTCTTTTGATTCTATTTCATGTCTGTATATGTTTTCATTAATTTTTTCTCTATATTTTTTTTTTTTTTTGTTAAATTTAATTTCAGTTGGAAAATACGAAAAAAATGTTTTTTTTTTTTTCCTTTATTATACTTAATTAGATTACAAACCACAAGAAGAGCAAAGAATACAAAAAAAGGCGCCAACAATAAAACAAAAGAAAAAATTGAAAAAGATAAAAAAAAAATTTTTTGTTTTTGTTCTTACAATTATAAGAAAGCCACTCTGTTATTAGGGTGAAATATTTCGTAATTAAATAGAGCTAATACCAAATAAAAGCAAATATTTGTAAGGGGAAATAAATCTAAGTTAAAAATACATTTTCAAAAAATTTTATTCAAATAAATTACGTTTTACTATGTCACATGTATATATTTATGTTTACAAAAAATTTACACAAAATGTTTTTTTTTTTTGCCAATTACAGGACATGTATTCTTTGCGTTACATACGGAAGTTATATTCCATAGAAATTCAATGAAAAGTATCGAGTTACACGAGGATTGTCCGTATTTTCATTCTTTGTAATTAATTTTGTATCAAATTCATTTACATATTTTTTTTTTTTTCAACAATACTCTTTCAGAAAAATTTGATTGACAATTTCCCGTTTGAATTTGTACTATTATTAAATTAAGTTCATTCACAAACTTAGTATATAAATTAATTTTAAATCCATATAAAAGAAAATATTTTTCTTCATGTTAAAAATTGAACAAATAACCGAAAATTTATAAGAAAAGAAAATTTTTATACATTCATTACGAATTTTTTACTATTTACTAATTCTATGAAAATTATACTCTGTTTACTAATTCTATGCATTTAAGACCTTAAAGGGACATAAAGTGGTGCCACTTTACATCGCTGTATATTGATATTAAAAAAATTCATCTCGCGTTGTATGATAACTTTAAAGATTGTGGTAATACTCCTCATAAGGCCAGTAGTAACACTTCCATAAGCCCAAAAGTAATTAGTGAACAGAGCATAATATTGAAATTGAAGATAAATTGAATTTTAGAAAATTAATTGAGATATTTAATATCAATATATGCATAGAATTATTAGAAATTCTTGTGTGAAGGAACAGTTATGTAAAGGCATTTAAAGTTAAAAAAAAAAAAAAAAAACAGAAATATTTCTTTATTAATTCCCTTTCTTTACATTCATACTCATTGTATGCATATGTTACGATCGTATGTGTGTATACATGTATGATTTTATTTTTTATGTATGTGTGCGTGTATAATTTATGAAAATATAAAAGAGAATTTAATGCATTTAAAAATATGATACTATTAATGTAATTTACATATATGTATGTATATGGCAAAATACATATATGTTAACTCGTAAAATTTCAACACCATAAAATTATTTTACGATTATGATATGACACAAATGATATAATAATAATCATTTGTGAATGAAACAGACTTTTCTTCAATCATTGCGATATACGTATTATATTATACGATTATATGAAATTTTACAAGGATTTTCTACATACACATGTACATACTTATTATGTGTATAAGATATCATTGTTATATGTATCTGTACACTATACTAATATTTTTATATCTACAAAATATGTACTTAATGATTATCTAAAATTTTTATTATAAAAGATATTACATGCGTGTATATTATATAAAATAATAGTTACAACTAGAATACAATGCACTCAATATTGATTCTGAACATTAATTGTTATCATAGTATAACATAAAGGCTTTTAAATATAACCATTAAAATGATTTTAGGACTAAATTATGCAATATGTTTCAAGATATTATTAAAATTTAATAATGTTAATGTTTTAAGATATCTTAATAAATTTTTTTTTTTTTTTTATAATCTCATAAATGTTTTAACTTAATAGAATTTGTATGTAGGTGGGTCATGTATAGATTATAAAAAAGAAGTCCTGTATAATAACACTATTGTTTAAGTTGAAAATTTAAATTAATTGAATAAAATGTCTTGTATAATTGAATTAAATAAATATAAAATAAGTTAAAAAGTCATAATGTAAAAAGAAAATGCAATTTTACTTAATATAATTTGAAAATGTTAAAATTGTTATAAATTTTTAATTTATGTATTTGCAATTTTACAAATACATTTTCATCAATACAAACAAAATATTCACAAGATTGAATTAAAATTTCATTATCATTGTCTTCCATATGTACACAAAATTTAAAACTACATAGTATTTTGATAAGTACCAAATCGAAATTGTATTGTTGTTGGTCATATTGAGAAACTTTTTAAAAGCCTCAGATGTGCGGTTTTCTAATATATATCGAATGGCTATTGAGTAAAAGAAGTTGTATTTTAGTTTTCTGTTGTTATTGCTTGTATATATGTACATTTATTTGTGTACATCTATGCATGTAGGTATGCATGTGCACATCATATTGTATGAAACACCTCAACATAAGTTACTTAATGTATTTATTTAATTAAAATATTTTGATTTAATCATCTTGTAAAAATAAATTTCTGTTCCTGATTACTATGCAAAACAAATGTTCATGTTTACAATGTCTAACAAAAGTATCTAGCCAAATGCACAACGTACATTTATGTATGTATTTCTAAACATAACATTTAATGTGTGAGAAATTAGATAAAAATTCATTCTATAGATTTTCGTATATATTTTTATTTTAAGAAAAAAAAAAAACAGATTTTGAAATTAAATCATGTTGATGAAAAACAATCTACATGGAACACATAAAATTTGATTCCAGAATATACAATTATTTTTTATTTAACAATAAAAAGTAAAAATTCAATTATTTTGTTTATTTAATGAAATATCAAAGGCTTTTAATTGTTTTTCTTTTTACAAATTGTTTAATTAAATAATAAAATCGAAATAGGTAGAATGCAACGTTTATATATGTAACATCAATAAATTAATTGTAGAAAGAATATAACAATAGGCAAATAGTACGTTTGGTGCTGTACGCGGAATGATATACAAGTACATACATGGCTATATAACACGATTATAAATTTCAGTTTCTAACAATTTTTTTGTATTATGAACAACGTTACAAACATTCTAAAATTTTCAGTTTTTTTTTTTTTTTATAATTTAAATTTTCCAGAAAGGCCTTAACACCCTTAACATATTCTAGATTTATTTTGATTTACATTTTTGACATGTTATTAAATTAATCCTTATCATCTGCTGTACTAATACTACAGTAATATCTAACAAAAATATAATGTATAGATAGAATTATAAATTATTGATTAATTTTCCAAAAATAAAATTCATCAATTCATCAGATTCATAATGATAAAGGTCGTAAAAAAAATTAAATTATTTTTAATATGATTTTGTAATTAATCGACATTGAAATGTAATAAAGAAATAAATTTTTTTTTTATTATTAAAAATATTCCAGAAAACTCTAAAAAATGTGAGCGATGATATTAATTCTTTTGATTGAATTTCCAAAGAAAAAATTCTATTTACCAATTTTCTTATGAATTTAAAAAAAATTTTTTTTATTGTCAATTTATATTTCATGACATAAGGTAATTTCATTAAATTATTAATAATAAACGTATGTACATCGATTTTAATAATAAATTTATAAAAGGGAATTGTCCATATTAAATATTTATTGTATTTGTATATTTAAGTGTAAAATGTAATAAAATTTTAATAAATTTCTCTTATAATTGGAATACATTCAGTCAAAAAAAATATTGGTATATTCATAAATTAGAGGGAATAATTTTTTTTTTTTTTTTCTTTAAATGAACTGAAATAAATATTTTCTCTTACTAAAGAATATTCATGGTCATTTGTTTGAACTGTCTCTAATATTAAAAATTTAAAATTTTTAATTAAAATCTCTACCACTTGGAAATAAAATCAAAATTCCATAAAATTTGAAGCCAACTTACTCCAGTTGGTTTAATTATCATTCAAGAGATAGTTTTGGCGTTATACCCTCTTGGCATATTTTTTCAGATATTTTTAGTTTGAATCGAAACGGTTATTGAAATTTTAACGAAATTTGGTAGTAATTTTAAGGACAAGCTGAACTATCATAATTTTCAATGGAAATGAATTTTATATTAATTTATTTATACTCTTCTACACTGAAGATTAAAAATTTTATAGGTGTGTCAATACTTTTCCGTGTGAGTGTATACATATGTTATCTAATTCAGTACTTTTCTAATAAATAAATAAATAATATTCCCATACATTACATATAATAAGATATTATGTTTTGTTTTTCGTTCATCATTGTTAATTTTTTAGAAAGATAAAAACCACAAAAAAAAAAAATAAAATAAAATTTCTATTTAATTTGAAAATATTTTATTTACATGTTGTATAAAATTCATGAATAAAATATTAGAACGTTATTCTTAGATTATGAATACTTGTTTACAGCAGGTGTAAGCAGTATACGTATATTTGTTGTTAGTTAGAAGGTAATATTAGAGTATGTTCATAAATTAAAAATGAAACCATAAAAACATGTTTTAATTCATTTTTGTTTAATTAATATTGAAAGTAAATATGAAATCAACAAAAACGAATGAAAATATGAATAATGAGTTAAACTTTTAGAAAATTTTATTTTATTCTCTGTAGTAAAAAATTTGAATTATTTATTATTAAATAAAACTTTAGTTGAATGTAGCATAGCTTAGAATTTTTAGATTACATGCATACATTTTTTAGAATTTGAGGAAGTTATATTTTGTTTAACTATGAATAGTACATGAATTATTAGAAATTTATCTAAACGATTACACAATAGAGAAAGTTTATACTTTAAAGCATAAGAAATTGCTGTTATATTGTTGGCCTGAGACACATACGACGCTAGGAATAAGTATTATATAGGAATAATAAGGGTTTAAAAATTTCTGAATAATTTTTTTTCAACAGGATAATACTCTGATTAATTATGCAAACAGCATCCAACCTCAAGTTTCCAGCACTAAGCTCAGACTGAAATTCAATTGAAAACTTATGAATATCATAGCATGTTTTATTTATGGTAAGGAAAAACCAGGAATAATGAAAATTGAGAGCCAAGGCCAAGATACAAAATGTTATTGTATTGGCAAAAAATTTAAGCTGAAATCTTTGCCCGCTTAGTAGGGCCAGCATGTCTTGTGCCTTGTGCTGTCGTTTTCCAAAACATGAAACAACTTAAAAAAACCGCTTTTTAGGTAAAGTTTCCTAATTAGGATGCTTTTATATTTTTTCAAATGCTTTCGTTTGAATTTTTGAAATTTCTCTTTAAGTGAATATCGTTTATTTCTGTTTGTTTTCGCGATTTTTTTCATTTTCATGTTTCATGTATACTGGACTGGACTGGTTAGTCACTGGTCTGATGCTGAACTAGTTCTAGTGTACATAGAAATAGCAAAAAGTATATAGCTCAGTTCAGTCTAGCCTTATGGTCTACATAGCAGTCTAGTCAATACCAAGGTCAGTACTATATATTATATATTATATCCACGTATTATATGGATCTTGGTCTAGCCAGTACTCAGTAGCATAAGTGTTGGTTTATTCAGTTGCCTTTTGAACGTAAGGGAAGACGGGTGGTATTATATAGTGGCTATTGAATTTTATTTTTATATTTTTAATTTTATTTTCGCATTAGAGCAATGGCATACTAAATATTATATTTACATATTTTATGATCGGACGATATGATGTAAATACAAATTTTTAGATTCTATATACATATGTTATATCATCAAAAAAACGACTGATGCTAGCTCCTTTTCAGGTTAGTACAAATTACGGTTAGTAATAATTTTTTTATTTAAATCATTTAAATCCCTATTTTTTTCACACCACTTTAACTTGTACTTTTGTTTAAGTTATAAAATTAGTTAATTGAATTCAAGTAAAATTTATATGTTCATTCTTGTTTATAAGCTCAGTTATTTGAAGTATTTTGACAGACTCCTACATATATGTACGTTTAAAATTATAATTGGTACATACATTGTAGATAATTTCTGTAATTTATATATTATAAAGAAATATGTGTGTAAATTAAATATTTAATAAATTCAAAAAATTAAATTTAATAATTCAAAATATTATAAATTATATGTAAATTACATAAGCATGAATCAGCATAGTTGTCATACATATGTTATTTGCATATAACTTTTATATATGCATGTTTGTATAATAAGGATATATACATATGTATGTATGAATGTTAATAGATGATAATACGTATACAATAAAAAAATACAATAATTTACATGTTAACAAGATACTCAAGAGATATTCTTTGAATAGAAATATGAATAGATAATAATTTAAATGAAAATTATTTGATAAATAGATGAATTTTTAATTAACTATGAGCACATATGTATATACATAAACACAGGTACTCGATGGTTTTATGTAACATAATGAAACATCAAAGGTATTAAATTATTTATAGGTATGTGGGTATATTGTGTATTTATACAAGTGAAAAAAAAAAAAAAAACAATAGTAATTATATTGCTTTGTTTATCGTACAAACTTATCTATATGATTGATTCAAAAGTTACGTTTAATATTAAATGATTATATTTTAAACACTTACTACATACCACGTACGTTTACTGCTATTATATGGTATAGGATTGCAAAAGGATTAAGGAAGAAGAAAAAACAACAATCTATTTGCATATGTAATTACTTATTTTTTAATTGATTTTCTATTTTCATTTAATTAAAATGAAATGAGTTAAATGGTTACATTACAAATTAAATTTTTATATTCATTTTACAAATATTTCATGAAATAGAAAATTGTAAAATTTCAAAATTCATTCGTTAGTTAATAATTGAAAAAAAAAAAATCATTTATCTTCTTGAAAAATGTGAAATATTTTATTATTTCATTTTTATGTTTGTTAAATTTTGCAATGATTTTATACAATACATTATATTTTTCACTCTTCTGTGCATCAACAGACACATAAAATCGTATTAAATTGATACAAATCATATATATATATATAAAAAAAAAGAAAATAGATTTTCCACAACATTATCATTGTAATATAAGTTAAAAAAAAATTTCTCTTATACATATGTACATACATCCAAAGTGTTATTTATATCATTCAATAGAAAGTTCAACGTTTCAATTCTCTATTCAATTTTTTAATCATTAGAAGAAAGAAACTCAATTTTTTTTTTGTTCATTTTCGTTATTTAAAAAGCTATTGAAATAGAAGTGTGATTTAAAAATTTTAAAGAATATCATCATGAGTACAAACAAAATAAATAAGAAAATAGCAAAAAAAAAAAAAGTAGAAAACTTAAATTGAAAATTTCAACAAACTAAAACCAAACGAAAAAAAAAAAAATTTGATGATGACGATTCACTGAAAATGTGAATATACTGTATGGAACACATATAATAGAATATACATGTATGTATGTATGTGGGTATTAAAGCACTTTATGTACGTGTATATGTTCTGCACAAAAACATAAAATAAATATTCCATATAAAAATGTATGAGAAAACAATGACTTTTCATTTTTCAATGTTTTAAAATAAAAAATAAAAAAAAAATTAAAAATAAAAAATAAAAAAACAAGATTCTGTAAACGATATAAAGAAACGTTGAATGTAGTTTTTCTATTAGTTATTCTCATACATTTTCTTTATATCTACTACATATTATTATATTTTCGTAATTTTCATACATAAATCAATATTTTTTCTTTCTTGTACATACAAGACTATATGAATGTACATACATACGTGCACATCATGTACGGGTATGTGCAATGTATGTTTACATAACATGAATTGAATGTACGTGTATGCATTTCAAAATTATATGAAAACATAAAAATATTAAGAATTTATATTATTATTCAAAAGTACGAATAGGTAAAAGAAAAATTTTTATACATTTTATGTTCATATTTTCTATGAAAAAATTATTTATTTTATTTTATTTTTGTTTTTTTAACAAAAATTTGATTAAAATGAATTATTTCTGTTTACATTATATGATTAACTTTGAACCTTAAAATATTTATTGTATATATATATATATACTTACATTTGTCAAATTATTTTCTAAAATATTCATTTTTTAAAAGAAAGACAAGAATTTAAAACTAATTTCATTTTTTTTTTTTAGAATGGGTTAAAAAAATTATTATTGTACTAAAATTTAAAATTCAATCTGAAAATTCTACTTTGTGTTTATACTTTATTACTTAATGTCTCATATTTTATGTAGCATATTTTGTGTACTTGCATGTATAAGTTAACCTCGTAAATCGGAAATTTTGTTCGTTGTAAATCAATCTCCAAATTGTGGGAATTGTGCCAATCTAATGGATCCAGTTTTTTGTGCAATGCCAAATTTTACTGCCCATATTGGTGACACCTTTTCATACTCTTTAATTTCATAATTTCGGTTCTACCTTATAAAGTCATTATAATGACTTGAGGGAAAAATACTACAATAAATCTTTGCGGTAATTGATCATCTTTTCTTTCTATTCAAAATTTTTCTTTATTCATTATTTAGTCAATTTTTTTATAAATTTTCATTTATTGATCTTAAAATTTTGATCTTAGAACTGTCTCGAAAAATCATCGTAATGATGATTAGAACTTGGCTCACATCGACCTCTTGCGCTGATGACGATGATGATGATGATGATCATAAAACTTTCATAACTTAAAAATGTATACACACAAACATGTACGTTATGAATGAAGAACATTTTTAGACCATCCATAAAATATTTTATCCATAAAATCCATAAAATATTTTATCGAATTAAAATTCTAACTCATTTAATAGAGTGTATAATTTCTAATTAATTAAAAAAAAATATGAAATGCATTACAAATGTCTGATTAAACAAATTAAGAAAATTATTTCAAATTGAAGATTTTATCAAAGAAAATTCTGAAAATTGATTTTCTACTCATTACAAAATATTAAGCATTGTTTTTGGTTAATTAAAAAAAAAAAAGACGTCTAAATTCAAGAAAATAATAAGATAATGTACTTACACAGACTTTATATTAATTACTTTAATTTTGTAATTTTTGATGATTATTTTTTTTTTTTTTTTTTTGGCTAAATTTTCACAGATGAATTTTTGTATGTACATAATTCTTTTCTTTATCTACGCTGAACACATTTTGTTTGTTTAGTTTGTTTCTTATTATGCATGTGATAAGAACACGTTAACAAATAAAGCATAATGAGTTCGCTATTACCGTGGAAAATTTTTAGCGTAGATGATTTCATTTTTCGTCATTCCTTTTCTTTGCTATGTATATACTTATCACCACCATATAGCTATGCATCCTGTACGATCCTATTATCTTAATTTAAATTCTCATTTTACTAGCAATGTATTTAAATTTCATTTTATACACATTTTAGTATGTTTTTGTTTATTGTTTTAATAAAATTATTTACGAATTTTGACTTAATAGTCAAACCAAGTGTATGCACAGACGTGATATATACAAGGACACATAGCTACAGTATTAGCAGGATATACCTATACACAGATAATCAGTATATGAAAGTATTCATGGAAATTCTTTTCTTTATAATATATACAAAGTTTATATTTATTTTTTAGTTTATTTTGGCTCGATTTAAAAATTAGATACTTATATGCGCTTATATGTATGTACATATAAGAACACAAAAATGCATGTTTTGTCAGATAACAGACATTGTACTTTGTAACGACATTTTATGCAACAAATAATTTTTATACATATAGATAAAGGAGTTATAAAGGGATATAGTAAAGGAGTTTTTCAAGAAAAATTATCTTTATGGATGAAAAACTTTTCATCTACATACGGGTTAAATATTTAAAAAAAAAAAATTGTGTAAACAAGCTGGTGTAATATACCTTTCGTGTTCGTATAGAGAGGTAAATAATTTTATGTAATTAAAAATAAAATTATTTTAAGTACGTAAATACGAAATTATTTATGTTCATATTAAAATACAAATTATTTTAATTTTTCTTTTATCTAAAAAAAAAAATTTGTAAACGTTTTACATGACAGCGAACACAATTTATTGATTATATTGATAACATTGCAATACATTTATCATTTCATTTTATCAAGTATCATACAATATTAAATTATTTGCTAAATATTATTTTTTAAATACACATACAAATGTTAAATATACAAATATAAATAACTTTTATTGATATAATCATGGCTATTCTGATTGTGTTTAGCAGATTTCATAAACTTGACGTTTTTCTTACTTTTATAAAAAATTTACAAAAGCTCAGAATTTTGTATGAAAGTTAGCAGAACATCAAGTTAGCGAAATTTGCTAACTAAGGCCAGAATAACTCTAAATATTTGATATTTAATATTTAAATATCGAATATTTTGATATGCTTCATGTCCAATTTTTAATGATTAATGATACATTGTTGTAAACAGCATCCAAATAAAAAAAAATCAATTTCAGAAAATTTTTATCATTGTGTATTCTGTGCAACGTTATTTAAATTAATCTATTTATTTATTTTTTTTATTTTTGTATTTTTTTTTTTTTTTTTTTTTTTGATTTATTGAAAATAATGGACTTATATTTGTTGTACTAAAAAATAAAATTGACTAATGTTCAATCATTCAACAATGAATGGTCATTAATCAAATTAAATCCAAGTAATTCAGGTCATTACATCATTAAAATTATAATTAACAAGTGTGAGTATTGTTGCTTTTTAAAATGTAAGATGATTCGCAAAAACAAGTCTATTCGTTGTTAATAGTAATTCGTTGTTTTAAATTAAAATTCAATACTTTAGATAATTTACGTTAAAATATTTTAAATATTCTTAGAACATTATAAAGTTTGTGAAAAACAAGAGATCGACTCTATTACGATTTACAGAAATCCATCTTAAGTACATTTTTGCAAATCATCACTCTGTTTATTGTATTATACAATATTAAAATTTTCAATAGTATTATAATAATTAGCTTTTCACAAGTTATCAACAATAACTCTAACATTAAACATGAAATCAATTAAATTTTAAAGAGAAAATCAATTTTTCATATCATGCAATCAAATTATAAAATTAAATGAAAAATTAATTTTCCAGCAGAGATAAAGGAATTTCATCAAATATGACGATATATAACGTAAAATTATGGTGATATTAATTACATTTATTATATTCACGTACATACCTCATATCTCATATACATTATACTTATAGGAATCTGTAAGGTATTTAGTATGCGCAAACACACTATACCTTGTTCACTAATTGTATGCAGTTAAAGCCTTATGGTATTTTTTCTTCTCTTATGATTTCTAATTATTATACTCTGTCCAATAATTTTATGCAATTAAGGTCTTATGGCAGTACGTGTGTTTTATTTTCTTTTTTTCATAATTTTTAATGAGAGTATTCCACAACAAGTATTATCATAATCCTTAAAATTTTCATAAAATATGACATGAACTTTTTGATTATCAATATTCAATCATATACATTGTCTTAATTACACAGAATTATTGGACAGAGTATACTTGTAAAGTATTTCAAGAGCAGTATTACCACAATCTTTTGTAGTTTTCATACAATATGAAATGGATTTTTTCTAATGGATAAATCTAATTGTACTACTTTACATAGCTTCCACATTGACTGTACGCAATTAGTAAACAGAGTATAAATATGCTGTTTTTATTTATTTTTATCGTTTATGTAAAATTTTTATTATTATTATTATTTTTATTGTTTCGTACAGATATTTAGGCATATTATATGAAACACAGGTATATGTGTGTAATTTATAATAATAAGGGATATAAAAGACATTAAAAAAGATTTATGTAAGAAATTAACGTTTTATCACAATGTTTTTATTACTAATTTTTCTGTGTTCCATGTAAACATTTATGTCATATGTGTAGCGATAATTCATAAAAATTCTCTTCTAAGAATATTCTTTCGATTAACGTAATTCTCATAAAATTATTTTGTTATGTATACCTATTAATGGTAAAAATATTTAAACAAATGTTATGTTTTAGAAAAAATAATTTTAAAATAATTAAAATCATTTTAAAAATTCTATTCAACAAAATAAATAAATTTTTTAAAAATCAAATTTATATTGTTACTTGAAAGAGAAAAACACAATTTTTCATACATTTCGGTTAAAAGGCTTTTTTTTAAAATTCAATTACAAGTTTTTAAAAAAGAAGAAAACAGTAAAACTTTTATTTTATTTTTATTCTTTTCAAAGTACAATTTAAGTTTTTTTTTTTTCCATTATTTTCTTATTTAATTTGTTTAATGTCAAACAAAAAGATGCTTTTATATACGATTCTAGACAAAATCAATCATTGTCTGTAGATGACTAAAATAAATATTATTTTCAGACATTTAAAGTGTACATCATGTACACTGAATGAATTATGTGAATCTTGAGCATCTGTGTACCTGCATAAATGTATAGCACAACAAGAAATGTGCATAATACTCGTATAAATAAAACTTTGATTTACATTGTGATTTCCTTTTTAACATAATATAAAAAAAAAAAATAAAAATAAAAAAAGTATTCTATAGTACATGTGATACAATGATGCTCGTCGTAAATGGTAACAAAAAGTCAAATTCAATTCAATTTTTACCTATGTATAAAAAAAATAATAATAAATGGGATTTTCAGTTGTCATGAAATGAGCATAAGAAAAAGAAAACTGAATGCAATTGAAAAATACAATTTTTGTTTGTTTTTGTTTTAAAGAATACGTAAACTACAATAAAGTAAAGTTTAAATGTATTTTTCAATGAAAATTATTTAAATACATGATAATGTAAATAGATTCAATGTTAAATATTTGATTATTGAATTTAATTTATTCTAACCGAATTGAAATCATTTTAAAACAATTTTTTTTTTTTTTTTTTCAAATTTAAGGCTTCTATCATGGATGTCTAACTATAACTAATAGATTTTAAGTTGGAATACACATTCGGTATGATGAAAATTTATTTAGGTAGAAAATTTCTCTACCTATGTAGACTTGAAAATTAAATCATATTTTTGTGATAGAGTTTGAGAAAGCTTTAATTTTAATTTTAAAAAAATTGTCGAGTAATAGTATTAAGTATAAAATAATGAACAAGATTTCAATTATTTATAATTTTTAGTCCTTAAAAAAAATTATTTCTAGAACAAAAAAAAAAAAAAAAAAAGCCCTGGTAAAATTTTTAAAGATTTTTCAAAAAGTAAATCAAATTTAACTTATCTTTAGTTCATTGTAACAGAAATTTTTGTCAATTTGATACTTAAATGTTGTTACGAAACATTCACATAAACTTTTGTTGGAAAAGTATTAAAAGTCCATTGAAATCCATAATACCGAACATTTGTTTAGTTGACTTGGAAAAGTCGAGTCTATCAATCATCGAATAGATTTTCTTATTAGGGGCCTAAATCTTTTTTTTTTTTTTTGCTTTTCATATAATTGATTTCATTAAATTTCAAATAAATAGATATTTCTATTTTCTAAATGACAATAATTATAAAAATTTAAAATTAACCAAAATCATCAAATCAGAGAACCTATATCATGGTATCTCTGCCTAAATATGTACAATGTCAATTTAAATATATTCACCTTTCTATATAGATTATTATTTATCTTTCATGTTAGGTAAATGACAATGTACTTATATTAATCGAATTTTTACTATTTCTACAAATACTTATACATACTTGTATCTACAATTAAATTTAAATTAAATATAGATTTACATATACACATACAATAAAATAAAGATATGTACATAGTATGCACATAAACATGTAGTAAATGTGTATAATTCAAGTATGACTTTAAATTGAAAATAATTAAACATATTGACATATTGAATTTATTGAATTGGCTTTTTAATGTACTGACAAAGATGTTTGATAATTTACCATTAAAGATTTATATAAGTGCTTATGATGTATGTATGTATGTATTCCAAAAACGTATTTTAGATTTGTTACCACCTAATGCATTATATGCAATTCAGTTTTATAATTATAAATACATAATCATTTAGTACGTGTATAGATATTTATGTGTGAATAATCTTATTTTATCTAAATGAATTGATAGGGACAAATTATCTGACAATTCATGATATAGGTAACAATAAGTTACTTGACATCATTGACACCTGATTTATCTGTATGTACGTATGCACTTGTATATATATGTATTTATAGTTATATATGCGGTTTTCAACATTAATTACACACAAAATTTTCTCTATTAAATGTATTCGTTCATACCTATAACATGATGTATTTGAGTATTGTTTAAATATCAAATAATATGTTATATAATGCTTGTAATGTTATATGCAAATATGTATATGTAATAGTTTTATTTAATTGATTTTTCAACATATAAACCACAATATTTAGTATTTCAATTTATTTATATAAATTTAACATAAACGTTGTAAATTCATTTATTGATATATGTATTTAATCAAACACTAATATTAATGTTTTGTTATGCTATTACTTAATGTTAAAGTCTATTCGGTGATGAATTTTATGATAAATGAAATTTTATAACTTGTAAACAAAATTTAACATTATATACGCTTTAGGGTGTTTAGATAGGGTTGGTTGGGGCTGGTTAGGGTTTACACTACACAGTAAACCATTTAAGGTAAGCAAACGAAATATGTATATGTAGGTCAACAGAATTGTTTGAAAAATTATTCAAAATTTGAAAGTAACGTAAAATTTAAATTTTTTTTTTTTTTTTTTTTTTTTTAAGAGAAAAGAGTTATTATATAAAGGACATTAAAACTTCTACTTCATGTATATTCTAAAATTTTATTAAACAAACTTGTTTCTAATCAAAAGATAATTTTCAAGATCGATTCAATTAACAATTAAATTATTCAGATTTAAAATAATGATTTGTTTAAATTTAAAAATGATTTGTTTTTTGACTGAAAATTGTAATTAAAAAAAAAAAAAAAACATAAATTTTACAAAAACTCTTAAATGGTATTTAAAGCGCATTACTCGCACTTACGTGTACTAAGGAAAATAAAACCAAAATTCATATTGAAGACGTTATACAAATTTTATCTTATTCTTAGGTTACACTATGATACAAACACATTTATATGCACATATTTGTGTGCATATACGTAATACGGTGTGACGAAAAATGTAGATGATTGCATATACGTATGTACATATGTAGCTACAAATTAGAATCAAAGAAAACGATAACAATAAAATAAAATCCTTAAGAAATTTATGTATATTCTTCTGATCCAATTGTTATTTTTGTTTTTTTTTTTATCCATTTTACTTTACATATTTTTCTTTTACTATGTATGTGTAGGTATATGTGTATGTACGTAAAGCTTTTTATCTTAAAGAAAAACAAATAAAAATACATTGAATATAAAGTAAAAAACGTTTATTTATTTTCATCTTTTTTTTTTTGGAATTTATCCAATATAAAACGTGAAACGAAAATACCAAAGAATAAAAGAAAATGAAGAAGAAAACAATGAAAAAGTATTATATAATTGATAATGCTTTATGTATACAATATTTTATCTAGATATGCTTATATATACGTGTATATATTTGTAAATATACAAATAAGCTTATACAAATAAGTTTTATATACATACACACAGATATAATGATAATAACAACATTGCAACAATCTTATTTTCAACTTTTAGTATTCAGCAAAATTCTTTGAATATAAGCACTAAATTTCTTAAATTTTTGATAATGATATTTTTTTTTTTTTGTTTTAAATTCTTCTTATTTTAACAATGCATACAATTTGTTCTCATTATTTGTCTTTTTTTGTTTTTTTTTTTTTCATTTTTATTTTACTTTATTTATATTCTTACAAAACACCAAATGTGAAATATAAAAAAAAAAAAAATATAATTCAAAGATCGTAATTGATGAATAAGAAAATATATGTACATATAAGAATATAAAAGCAAAAAATTAAATGTATGCAAATCCAAATAATATTTTACAAAAGATTAAAGATTTAGATATAAAATTGTTTTATTGTTTAAAAGATTTATATACATTCTTCTATGTAAAATATTTTTATATACATATATTGGAAATTTGATATTTTGTGATTAAAAGATACTGATCATTATCTTTTAATCTTGTATTATAAATTTATTATAAATAATTTCGAAATAAGATTGTATAAATTTTAATAGAAAAACAAAAAAAAATTAACTATATTGTTAATGATAATGTCTTTAGGTCATACAATTATTTGCTAATAACAAAAATAAAATTTTTAAATAACAAAAATTGCATGTGAATACATACACTTACTCAAAAAAGTATTGAAACATCTATAAATTTTTTATTTTAAGTACTTGGACTTGGATAAAGTGCTGTAAAATTTATTTTAAGTAAATAATATGATATTTTGGTTTATTCTTAATATCTCTATCAAGTTTCATTAAAACCGGTTGCATCATATCATACCTGAGTTTTTAGATTTCAAACTAAACATATCTGGAAAATTACGATAATAAAGTATTGACACAATTAAAATGTCTCGAAATATACTGACGAAAGCTGAAGCAACAGCAGGGAAATCATGGAAAGAGCTAAAGTTGCTGTTGCTAGCGAGTAGCGAGACAGATGTAGGATGAAAGGCTTTTATGGAGGCGTTATGCTTCTCTGTCGAAGAGTTAAAACAACTTTAAAAAAAAAAAAAGATACACTTAACTGTATTATTTGCACATTTGGCAATTAAAATCGTTTATCAAGTAATAACTGAAGTGACCTTTTTACCAAAATTTAACACGCTGATTTCACTTTTTTTTTGGAATTTTAACTCTATTTCTAACGGTTTCAGAGATACGACAATTTTAAATCAAACATCATTTGAAAAAAACACTCTGTATCTCTGGAACCAAATCCAAAAAAAACAGAAATGAGACAATCATGCCAAAATCCGATGAATATGCCAATACTTTTTTGAGTAAGTGTACATGTGGATTTGACTTGCATTTTATTGAATCAAAACAAAAATTTATTTGCTTTCAGTTTTTATTTGTCTATTGCTATACGAGTACAGATGAAATTATTAAATGACCAAAGGATATGTACGCTTATAAAATTACTATAAAATTAATTCAATTTATTTTTAAATGAAATATTTGAATTATGAAAATTATATTAAAATGTATGTTATATGCTTGAATTATTTTATAAAATTTATTTGATAAATTTGTAATTTGTAATATGCTTAAGGCATTTCAAATAAATCAACATCAGATTTGTATATATCGATGAATATATGCGTATACATTACAAATCCAAATAAATGCAATTTTATAAAATGTACATTTTCATATGTATGTGTAGGTTTCTGACATTTTCTGATTATAACAAGAAAAACTAAAAATATAACAATGTATATTATTTTTACAATTGAAAACAAAAAAAAAAAAACGATGCATTAAAAGTATAAACCAACATATAAATATAATTTTTAGTACATTTATAAAATGTAATTATCTTTATAAAAAAAACACAATTGTATTAAACTTGAAGTTTTCGTGACATTTCAGTTTAATTTTTTGTTATAGCAACATGTAAACAATTTAACATATGAACATGCACGCACATTATTTTCATGTTTCATTTTCATGTCTTAAAATATTATTATTTTAACATACATATATCCTCTATTTTATGTATGTATGTACAAAAATCAAGTAATGAGACTAACGAACTACATAATTAAGGTAAAACATATTAATTATGAATAGCGTTAATAATAATGAACAATTTAATGAAGCAATTTACGATTTTCATAAAGTCAATTTTATATTATTTTGATGATATTCATGTGAATGTATATTATTCATATTTTACGAGATTGTATACATTTTACATTTATATACATACATACATAAATATATGTATGTTAGTAATTATACACATAATTATAAATATTTAAACTCAATGTTGTCATTATACTTGTAATTCAAACACATATATGTGCATATGTATGTGTATCAGGTACCTATGTATCCTGTACCTACATATATATATAAGTACAAATTTATTTCAATGAATATATACATGAATTTTTTGTTATAATTACTACAGAAATTTAAAAATCTGTTTGTTATGTATGTGCACATACAATATAAACACACATGCACATGTATGTACTATATGTAGATGATGATTTACATAATAATAATACAAGTTAAATAATTTTGTTTCGAAGTTATTTAATTATATACGTTCATTATTTAATTACAAAATAATATCATAAAACCTTATGTGTGTTGTAACTTCGACATTTATTACATGATATTATTCGAATTCGATATTCAAACTGATTAAGATCAAGTATTAAATGTGTACATATTTCATAGTGAAATTTATTTCAATAGGATAATAATGTAAAATTTCAAAAATATAATTGAAATTAAAATTTCATGAGTTTATTCTTTTACATTACCTCAATTTTAGCAGATACGAAAGTAATGACATAAAAAAACAAAAAACAAATATGAAATTGTATTTTTCATTGCATTTTGTAAGTTATCAATATTAAGTTATTTATCTGTATATGACTTAAATGGGATGATTATCAATAAAATTTAAAATTTTACATTATTATATGCAAAAAATATATTTAAAATAAAATTGTTTAAATGAAAAATACGAACAAATTCATTTTTTCATTGATTCATTAATTTTTTAAATATTACAGGGTACATCAATTAAATAAAAAAAAAAAAAACATCTAGTAAGAGAAAATTCAAAGGATAACATGGTAAGGAGTTGATTTATATCTCTTTCAATAGCACAGTCGTTATAAAGAATTTTTTTTTTTTTTTTTTTAAATTTAAAAATTTGTTGTACCATTGTACATTGTTTCTATGAATAATGTATGAACGTATATTGTCGATTTATGTATGAAACATCCTTTTCATGTTATAACATATTATGAATGATACTTTCGAATTACAATATCGAAATTTAATAAATTAATTCATAAATAATGCATATTTAATTGCATTTATCGTTAAGTATGGAATATTTTTGTAATTATTTAAATGTCGAAATAAATGAAAAGGACATTTCAATTACATAAGCCATTTTTTTTTTTTTTTTTTTTTTAATTGACCACATGAAAGAAGTAATTTATTGAGTATATACTATATATAGAGTTTTGGTATAATTTGATTTTATTTTTAATAATTTCTATTTTTATTTTTTAAATCTTTTAATGGAAAAGATATAAATCCATTCATATATATGGAGTTGAATGATTTTGTACTCAATTAAAATTTTATTTTTTTTAAATAAAAATTTTATAAATTTTTCATTTTATATGTTCAGATTTTAATTGATATAAATACAATTTAAATATTTTAATTTAAAAACATTCAATAAGAAAAAATTACCTGTATATGCATGCATATATTTCCTTTAAAAAAATTGCATGAACTCACTTCATTTATTAAAATCTATATTATATATTCGTACATCTTGGATAGGTTTGAAGCCATAAAATTATTCTATATAAAAATAAATAAATTGAAATTTAAATTGAATTTTTTCATTTTTATTTTTATTTTTATTTTTTAAAGAACCATAGCAATTTTGTGTTATAAATTAGAAATCATCTAATCTTGGTCTATCACAAAAAACGAAAAGAGTAGAAGAAAAATTTACTATCCTTGAAGAAATTTCTCAATATCAATAAATTTCTATATTATATATTCGTTTTCCATAACCAATATACTCATATATAAATATGTACATATATTGTATGTAATTTGTACATACTCATCTTATCTGCTATTTTATATTTTGATACAAGAGTGAAACAAAGAGATATCGATTATATCTAGACTAGATATTGTAAATTCTCGTACATAATACCCAAATACGCAATTAATAGCACTACATATAATACAAATTTTTTCAATTAATAAAAGGATAATATAAAGCAATCCTTATATTAATTATAAGTTAATCAAGAATTTAAAGATATTCAATTATTGAGCTGTTATTTTTAAAAAATACAGTCAAATATTCACACTAATTAAAAAATGCGTATTACATGCAAGCGTTTACGATTCACGTATTTTTACTTTTTTATTAGTTTTTTTTATTTTTATTTTTTTATTTTTTTTTTTGTAAACGAACAATGATATCTTGAAACTGTAAATTTTATTTTCAATTTCTCGAAAAAGATTTATAAAACAACTTGCATAATACTATGTACTATATACATACGTACATATGTACATGTACTGTTGAGCATATAAGTACATACTCGTATGTATATGAATAATATATGGTGTACGTGGGTGTAGTGGCATATATGTATACTCTTGTATCAAATTGTATATCGCCCATTTATTTTGACACATTGATAGTCCAGACAAATAGATAATGGTGGTATATCCACCTTGTTTTATTGTTGTATACACACACCAAAATATACCATTCATACTATTAACCTTTAAATTAAATTTTGTAAATATACTGTTTTTGAAATTTATCTAGAAATATCTAAAAGTACATTTATCTAAATTCTAAATAAAATTTTAGATGGATTTAAATGAACTTATAACAATTTATTGAAGATGAATGGAAGATTGTGTTTAGCTGTGAAGTATTTTTTTTTATGTATATTGATTATCTGATTTAATAATATATGAATATTTTATGTACTTCAATTGAAAAATGTTTGTGAAAATTTATGAATTTATCATCACTTTTATTAAAGAAATATAAAAAATTTCAAATTTAGAATTTTTCAAAATTTATTAATTTGAATTAAATACATAAATGTATGTATCGTGTTTTGTAATTTTTGGCTTATTTACAAGGATATAATTACTTATTTTCTTCTGTAAATGCAATAAAATATTACATTTTATTCAAACAAATGAAATGTATACAAAGTACAGGTAAACCCAGGTACAACATGGCCTTTATATAGTTTATACAGTACGGATTTCCTTCAGATCTAACACTGTTCGAAAATTAGCAGCATCTCCATGTAACATCTCTTATTATAACACTGATTTGCTCTAACACTATTTGGGAACTGGGTATAAAATTCTGCATCTTATACAGCATGAAATGTAATATAAATTATTAAAAGCAAATTTTATCTAATTTTAAATGAGGGAAATCCCCGTACAAAAGCCCAATAAACGTGATACATCTTTTAAATGCGAAAGATACCCAGCTTTTATCTTATATATTGAAATATAACAGATTGTTTATTCCAGTTTTTCGAATCTAACTCCTTTTTTCACACTAATTCCTTGTTTCACATTACACGGATTCGTGTAACACGATAATATTTTAGAACATAACTCCCATGTTATACGGGGAGTAGCTGTACATTATTCTTAAATGTAATCTATACTCATGCATTACAAATGTGAACATACATGTGTGTGTATATGTATGTACATTTTCATATGTATAAGTATGTACTTACAATATTAATCCCATTAGTTAAGTTAAAATGTATAGACTTATTTTATAATAAAACTTTGTGTTTTATTTTGTGTACATTTAAAAAATAAATTAAAAAATACAGTATAGAAAAAAACAAGCCAAAGTAAATGACAACAAAAAAAAAAAAAAAAAAACGTTAAATAAAATATAAAATAATACATTTTTTTTTCATTTTCATTTTATGTACATATTATATATAGAAATATAATTTTACTATCACAGAATTTGATTTAAATGTACATGTATGTATGTATAGGCATTAAAAACACACATTGTTTTATTTATCTTATTATATTTTTTATATTATGAATTGTAAATGATAATATATAAAGTTTACAACATGTAATAAAGACTTAATTTAATAAATTTTATGTTTACATAAAATATTACATATATGTATGATGAACATTATTCTGTATATATACTGTGTAAACAAACAAGAATGTATGCATTATAATATGTTCACTTGAATAAATCTCAAACTTGGATATATGTAACTGAATGTACATACATATATGTACGTATAATATAGATTTTACATAAATAAACATAAAAAGAAAATTTTCATATTTTTTTATGACAAACACAGATAAAGATTTTGGAAAAATATAAAACAGAAGCAAAATAAAAACTAAAAACAAATTAAAAAAACATTAAAACATAAATTTTAAACATAACAAAAACAATTAAGATAATCTCAAAAAATTACTAAAAAAAAAAATAATAATAATAAAAAAACAAAAAACAAACTATAAAAATAAAAAATTTATACATGCAAAAACATTTAAATTACATCAAATAAAAACAAAGTAATAATACGAAAATACAAATAAAAAAACCGTTGAATACAATCCAAAAAACTATATAATAGAAATATGATATTTTGTATAATTATTATTTCTATCCTGATTTCTTGGAGATAATCCAGATTAAACGTAACAAAAAAAAAAAAAATTTTTTTTTAAACAGTATAAAACGATTTAACATGAACAAATTTTTCTTCATAATATTTTATAGTTTTTTTTTCTGTGCAAAATAAAAGATCCTTTTTCACTTCAAGTTTTATTTTTTTATTTTAAATAACAAACAATGCAGTTTAAAAAACTTAATACAATTTAAAAAACTTGATTCTGAAAATTATGAAAAAATATTGCCAAAAATCTTTTCTTTTTTTTTTTTTTTAAATGTTTTTAAAAGTTGAGCAATATTAACTTTTCAGTTTCTTTTCCAGGACATCATTTTTTTACAGAATACCAAAAATATTTTGAAAATAAATTTGAAATTTTTCGTTATTTTTTTTTAAATCATTGTGTACACAATAATGTATAAATATTTCAAAAAAAAAAAAAAAATTTTTTTTAGTCAATTACTTGAGTATTAGAGTTGAGGATATTAAAACTAAATAAACTGCTGATAATAATTACACTATTTAAATCGTCATTATAAAATGGATTTCTAACCATTAAATCTAAAATATTTTTAACACATATACATGCATACATTATGTACATTGATCATAATCTTAATTCTATACATAAGATTACAAGCAATTGTACTCGTATAAAATATACACGTTCAGGTATTTATGTGCACATACTTATACATATGTACATACATATTAAGAAAAGTTTATTATTTCTATCTTGTCCTTAATAATCTACTATCAAAATAACTATTCATGTATATTAAATAAGTAAAAGTAAAAGGTCTTTAACACAAATTGTATCACGGTATCCATATTAATTTTATCTTATTTTTCAACTCTTTTGTATACATTGTACATTGTAGAAAATTAAACATCAAAAAAACCACATAATATACAATTTGTATCTACATACATACATATATATGCACACTATGTACAATTTAATAAATAAAATAAAATAGTAATTATATATATTTTGTATAATATACACGTACATATCTGTATAAATGTAAATGTATGAAATTCGCATTTTAGTTTGTATTGTATGTGTATGTATTCGCTATGAAAAAGAAATTTTTGTAATATTTGAATAGAAGAAAATTAGTATAATTTTGTGGTGATAACCACAACACATTGCGAAAAAAAAAATAAATAAAAAATAAAATAAATACGCTCATTATTATACATTTTGTTCATGTATCTACCTATACATATGTATGCATATGTTGTAAATAAAATGTATAGGAACAATTAAATTCATTTAATGTGTATTTAGTTATGGTTAATTATTTTAGATAAAACTTTGTAATTACAAATTTATTTAAAAATCTTATAAATTATATAAATTTTATGTTTATATACAAACGTGTATGAATTACTATATGTACGTTATATGTGCATGTACTCGAAAATAATAAAAATCGTCGTCGTTCGGTAAAAAATCACTAAATCACATTTTGGCTAAATTGAGTTTTATACAACATTTTTTTTTCGCAATTTTCATAAAAGTATTTAAAAAAAAAAAACACATTTAAGTCGATCGAACATAAAATACAAAGTGATAAAAAAAGATAAATCACTATGTCACACTGCATACAATACAGTTTTTTTAAACTTTCAACGTGATTATTTTCAAAACAACTATTTTGTACTTAGTAACTTTTTACAGAACAACGATAAAATTTTCTAATTTTTGTTTATTTTTTTTTTCCTATTTTAAATGGAATTTAAACTTTGATTTATGTTAAAATAAATTTAAAAAAATGTTTTTTTATAATAAAATATTTTAATTAAAAATGAAATCATTCACAATTTTAAATTTTTGTTTAATTTACAGTATAAAAATTAAATAAATAAAAAAAAAAAATGAAAACAAATTAATTGATATACAATTTTAAAATATGTGTATAGTAAAATTAAAAGAGAATTTTATACTGTAATTTAATTAACCTATGTATATTAAAAAAATTAGTTTTTAATTAATTATTAAATATAAATTTAAATTGCTATAAAAATTTAAAATGAATTTATTTACTATATTTTATAATAATTATAAGAATTTAAATGTTTATTATAAAAGTACATATATTCATAATATTAGGTATTTTATTTGAAAGTGGTATAAGTCCGAAATTGTTAAAATTCGTTTATTTATATAAATCACTTTGCAAAAATGAAAACTTTAATATCGCAAAAAAAATTTACAAAAAAACAAACAAAAATTACAAACTTCAGGTTTTTATAGAGGTCAAAATATTTATTTTTTTCAATTGAGTTTAATAACAATACAAATGTAAAATTTGAAATATTTCAAAACCTAAATAATATGGACTTATTCCACTTTCAAATAAAACGATTCGTTTACAAAATTGTTGTAAATTTTGTATTTTAATTCATTTACATAACCGCAAACAATACCAAATTGTTTATAATCATTATAAACAATAATAATAATTTATGACTATAATAATAATGTTGAATTAGTTCGTTGATTACACACAATGTGTAAATTTGCAAGTATATTTACAAATTACAATTATGTACCTAACAAAGTAATTAATAAAATATTATTTTAATTTAATTGTTTCATTTTTTATTTTTTACTTCATTACTATTTTCTGATTTTTATTTTAATTAACAGACATAGTTATATTTTTTTTTTTTTAGAAATAGAAAAAAATATTTTAAAAAATTCAAAATTATTTTTTAAATTTTCTGTTTTTGTTTTTTTTAGTATCTAAATTTCAAAAATATTCAAAAAAAATTTTTTTTTTTTTTTAGTTTTTAATTTTTTATTACGTTATTTTCTTATTTTTGAAATTTTATTTCCTTAAAATTGAATTCATTAAAAATTGTTGAAAGATAAATTTAAATTTTTGTTGTGTAAACATGTAAGATTAAACTGAAATTATTTAAAGTATAATTTTTAAGTAATGATAAGGATAAAGGTAATACAACAAATGTGTCTGCATAAGTATGTGTGTATGTGTGTAGAAATATAGATTACATATTATACAAATGTAATGCATGAATTTTAATAAAGGTAAAAATGAACATTTAAATTTTTGGCACGTTTTTATATGTACTATATGTATGTAACGTTAGAATTGTCGTCAGCAGTGTAAAGCATATATGAATCAAGGTGCGAATTTTAAAATGCGGTGAATAAACAAACATAGACGTATTTTCATGTACCTATATATTTTAATTCAGGTGGCCTAATATATATACGTTAACTAATTCATTTGTATATGTGTATGTGTATATATATGTATAATTGCGGAAATATATATGTATGAGCCCTTATACTATTTTGAATATAACGTTCATATTGTACATTATATAGGTATCTATCTAGTATGTATGTAAATCTTTTCTGAGCATTTCAAAAGCTGAAAGAACGTGATTGTTTTCAGCCTATCTGGATACATATTCATATATAATTTATTTTTTCTGTTATTCTTTTTTCTATTTTTATCTTAAAAATTTGATTATATATTTTTCATACAAACATACATGTGTACATATGTGTTATATTCAGGTATATACATACATAGATATGTCATATATGATGTATACGCGATATTTTTAAATAAACGTATTGATATTACACTTTTGGGATTTTTATGAGATTATTTTGAAATGTGACTTGAATATTATGAACATTGTTGAACTCGTATATTTCATTTTATTTTATAATAATTCAAAAAAAATTTTTTTTTTTTTTTTTTTTTTTTTTTTTTTGATTTTTACATCAAATTATGTCATACATCATCATACTATATGTACATATGTGACTACGTAAAGATAATGGAAAAATCTTATCAATTTGTTTATTGAAGATGTTTTATGGTTTATGTTGGCGGTTTTATTAAATTGAAATTTTACACCTCAAAATAATTGAATTTTTAAAATAGAATTATAACAATCAAAACTGAAGATGAAATTGATCTCTTTGGGGAAAAAAAAAAGTATCTAAAAACCACAAGCAAAACTCTTCAAGTGATCACACTAAAAATATTTTATTTTAAATTTTAAATACAATTTGAATACAAAATTACTTATTTTATTTAATTTTAATTTTAAATTTTTTATGTAATTTAAATTATTTAAATATAAATGAAAAATTTCAATCATATAAATTACTTGAATAAAGAAAATTTATGAAAATAACAAATGTTTATGTAGATTTTAGATTTTTTTTTATGTATATATACTCAGTACATATAATATTACATTGTACATGGGAAATAAAATTCATATATCTATAATAGCTTATTTATATATTTACAAACAAAAGCATCTATGTATGCACATAGTGATAAGTATCAAGGATGCATTTAAAAATGAAAAAAAAAAAAAAAAAAAAAAATGAATCTGTGTTCTGAAAATCAGATCAAGGTGAATGATTGTACTTTTATAGAGTTTCATGTACTTACTTACTTGCCATGTTCGTTATCATTTAGCATGGCATGGGGTATATATTACCATTTAATTAATTCTCAATAGAAATTTATGTACATAATTCAAACAATAACTTAAATATTTTTCAAATATTTTAAACAATCCAACAATTATTAACGTTCATTTATTCCCATTTTCAATGTAGTTTCTTTTATTTTTCATTTTCCAATAGAAGCTGTATAGTATTTGTAAAATATTATTTGCAAGCTCACATAACAAGTAAGTAAATTGACTATACAACATCAAGATTCATTATTCAATATTCATTATTGATCGCCCAGAGATGATTTTTTTTTTCTCGATTTTAAAAAGTGCTGTGAATAAGCACGTGTAATTGTAGTTAATAGTGATAACTGATAAGTAGAAGTTTACTTGAACAGAAACTTTTGTCATTTATCATCATTTCTGATGACGAAGAATTTTTTTTCTCAACGAAATAATGCTCCGAGATTTATTTTGCAAGCAGGATCTTATTGTTCAGTAGCGAAACAATTTTTTGACCAACCCGCAAAATATAAAGCTTTAGCCGCTAGTAAATACAAAAAATTGTATTTTTTAAACAATGCGTTTTTATATTATGTATATACATTTTTTTTTTTTTTTTTTTGTAGAAAGAAATTTAATTTTGTCCTTTGTAATAGGCCCTATTTAGTTTGGCCAACACCACCCCATCTCCCCGCTCTTACCTTTGCATATTTTACGCCTATTTAATATCATGAAATTAAAAAACCAACAACATGTTTTGAAGTATCCTGCTTAATTTATATTGTTTTTTTATTATAAAACTTACGCACACGCATACAGATGTATGTACGTATAGTGCGTATATTTGGCAGAGTACACAAGCATACGCAACATTGTGTGTAGGAGTGAAATATACATTTCTAATTTATAAAAAAACGTTTAATGTACTAATTTGATATACCTAAGTACATAACATGAAGTATTTGTAAGAAAATTAAAATAAAAAAAAATTAAAAAATATTTAAAAAAAAAAATAAAAACAAAAAAAATATATTAAAAAAATAAAAAACTTAAAAAAAAGAAAAAAAAAAATTTCAGTTATTTTGTGTGATTTGCAATATTTTTAATTTCCATGTACCATCCTCCTACGTGTGTTGACCTTTAAAAGCTAAAATAATAAGTGATTACATGAGGAAATTTTCTTTTATCTGCCTTTATACTTATTTCATTGTAGTAAATGAAATGAAATCTCCTTAAATATGAATATCTAAATTAAAATTTCATTTCACCATCAAGAGATACAAATTGTATTTTGTAGAACAACAAAATCAAAAATGCAATCCCGAAAAAAAATTCTCATAAAATCATGTGGATGGTGAATTGTGTTGTTTTTCCTAATTTCCTATGGAGAAAAAAATTCCTTAATTCTTTATTATATTTCCCGTAATATTTACCCCAATGGAATATGTGAATATTCCATTTATAAATAAGGAGACAATAAAAAGAAACACATTAAATTATTTTAATAATTAAGGGGTAAAAAATTTCGAAAATGGGAAATTGCAATTTTCTCCATGGCAAGGATATTTTTCGAAATAGAGTTAAAGTACACGAAAAATCTGCAACGATGGAGAAAAAATTACCATTAGGATGAAGGACATTTTAGAAGGGAAAAGATTTTTTCTCCATGGAGAAGATAATTGTTATACAAAATTTTCCCTAGTCTTTATGAGTTCTTTGAAAAATTGAATGTTTATTGAAAGTTTAGAATTTTAACTTTTTAAGGGTTTTTTTTTTAAATATCATTAAATGTGATATATGTACATAGGTATTGCAAGACTTGTGTAGTGTGTAGAGTAAGTAAATGTACAAATTTAATTTTTTATAAATTTGTATATGTATGTATGTGTGTACACAAATTTCCATTTTCAAAATATTTGAATTTATTGTTCTCGATTGCAGTGACATCTCTTGGTCGCAAATTATATGTGGTATTATTTTATCTAATACATCTAATTTTACCCACGTAACAATTTTTACTAATGTTTACCATTTTCTACCATAACCTCACATAAAGATTTAATCAAATATTTTCATTTCATTCAAATATGATTAAAATTTGACAGCCTTTGCCAGCATTGGTGAATTGGTGATGATCACAAGTTGTAATTCTTGGTTCTTACTTCTTGGATCCAACAATTAACAAACAGCCGGAAGGGAATTTGTGTTGGTGATTTACTCTGGACTTCTTCATTATTTAACTTTAACATTTTTCATTTGTTTTTCCTTTCGTTTGTTTTTTTTTCTTTTAATATATTTTTTTTCTTTCACCAAATAGGTTATTGTTTAGTTTAATTTTATTGTCATCGTAATTTCTAATTAATACAGCTTTTGTTTTTTGCATTTGAATTTATTATAACAAAATAAAAAGAAAAAGAAAATAAAAGTATTTGTCAAAACCTCATTTAAAATTTTAGTAAAATGTCAGAGAAAATAACTTTAAATGAATATAAATTAAGTTGTGAATTGTTGGGTCATAGTTTAGATGTAAGATCAGTTGCTGAAAGTAAAGATTGCATTTTATCTGGTTCAAGAGATAAAACAGTTAAAATTTGGAAAAAACAAGGGTAAGTATCTTGGTGTTGGTCTAATATTGAATTGCATAGGCTTTTTGGTTGACTAAAAGATAAGATAATGTTATTTTGCATTGTATTATAGCAATGAATACATAGAAGAGCTAACATATAAGGATCATACAAACTTTGTATCTGCGGTATTATATTTAGAAGACAAAGGTTGGATATGTACGGGAAGTAATGATTCAACAATTTGTATATATAAAGAAGGAACTTTAATTCCATTTGTGGTATTAAGAGGTCATGAAAATACTGTTTGTGCTTTAGCAAAAGGCTTAATGTCCGGAGTTTTATTATCTGGAAGCTGGGATAAAACAGGCAGAATTTGGAGAATTGATGATTGTGGTACATCAACATTTATTTCACTTAAAGGTCATGAGTCAGCTGTTTGGGCTGTATGTACATTAGCAAATAGAAAATACGTAACTGGTTCAGCAGATAAAACAATTGTTTATTGGAATGATAAAGGTGAAAAATTACGAATTTTAAAAGGACACCAAGATTGCGTACGTGGACTGATAGGAATGGAAGATGGATCATTAATTAGCTGTGCTAATGATGCAGTTATTAAGTTTTGGAATGAAGATGGTGAATGTGTACGAGAATTTTTCGGACATTCAAACTATATTTATTCAATTGCATTAAATGAGAAATTAGGGCAGGATGTATTTGTGTCAGGTGGTGAAGATAGTACAATTCGTTTATGGAGTTTAAAAGATGGCAATCTAGGTGATCCTATAACGTTACCAGCACAATCTGTATGGTCTGTGACATGTCTCAAAAATGGTGATATTGTAACAGGAAGTAGTGATGCTATAGTGAGAGTATTTACAAGAGATCCTGATCGATTTGCAGATCCCGAAAAAATTAAAGCTTTTCATTTAGCAACAGAAACCCGAAAATTACAAACAAATCAAGAACTAGGGGGAATTAAACGCAATGAGTAAGTTTATCACATTTTAGAAAGAATTTAAAAAGTAACAATCATTCCCACTTTTAAACAGTTTGCCAGGTCCAGAATCATTACTCCAACCGGGAAAAGAAGGACAAACAAAATTAGTTCGACAACCAGATGGTAAGGTGATGTGTTATCAATGGGAAAAGGGTCAATGGAATCTTGTTGGTGATGTAATGGGAGCATCAGGTGGAAATCAAGCGAGTTCAGGCAAAACGTTATACGAAGGAAAGGTATCGTATTTAAATACCTTGAAGTTTCCTTAATAAATAATTCAAATAATTTAAACAGGAATACGATTTTGTCTTCAGTGTTGACATATCCGATGATTCACAACCTTTAAAACTGCCTTATAATCGAGGTGATGATCCTTGGTTATCTGCACAGAATTTCATTCATAAAAACAATTTACCTCAGGTATATTTAGATCAAGTTGCAAACTTCATAATAAAAAATTCAGATACGCCAGTGATTCAATCAACACAGAGGTAAAATAACTAAAATACTAGAATTTTAAAATTTGTGATTTTCATGTTCATTACAGTGGTTTTGAAGATCCCTTCACAGGTGGTTCAAGATATATTCCTGGTTCAAATGCAGGCAATTCAAATATTGCAGGAAATGTCGATCCTTTTACAGGTGGATCAAGCTACAGTACAACAGCTAATCAGAAATCTAAACAAACAAAACATTTTCCACTTTGTACATATTTAACATTCGATAAATACGATGCGTTGAAGATTTTGGAGAAATTAAAGTAAACGCAAATAATGATAGGATTACCAATTGTACTTTTAATCTAAACTTGTTTTATTACAGAGAATTTAATAAAAATGCGGCGTCAAATGGTAATGGTATACTTGAAGATTTATTACCTCCTGTAATGAAATTAGCTGAAGTGGAATCAGATGTCGATAGTGGTGTAATTGAGACATTTCAACAATTGTTACGTTGGCCAAAAGGTACATATATTATGAAATTTAACAAAGCTATTTAATGAAAATATTTTTTTTTTTTAATAATTTTAGATATTTTATTTCCTGTCCTTGATATTGCTAGGTTAGCTGTACGAAATGAAATGATTTGTGAATTTCTGCTTGATACTGGATTATTAAATATTATTAAAGAGAATCTTTTAAGTTCGCCAGCTAATCAATTAATGTCAATTCGTTGTATTGTTAATATGATGAGTCATGAAAGTGGACGTATTTATATTAAATCTCAAATGAAATCAATTATCGAAATTGTAACTAATATTAAACAAGGAAGTGCTAATTTACAAATTGCTTTATCTACATTATATTTGAATTTAACTGTAATACAAACACAATTAGCTGATGGTGATCAATGTCGATTAATAACAAATGGAATAATAGAATTCTTAAAATGGTGTAGTGATAATGAAGGCTATTATCGTTGTATACAAGGACTAGGTAATTTATGTTGTACACCATTTGGTAGTATAATAAGTGCACAAATTATATCTGCTGATTATGTTATGGACAAAATTCGAGAACTTGCAAATACTCAACAAACATTAAATTTTGAAAAAATCACTGAATGTGCTAAAGAATTGTTGTCTACTTTTTAAAATATGCGTATATTTCGTTCATTTTAAAAATAAATAAGATATAATTGCTGTCCTTTAATAATCATTATTATAAATATGAAGTAAATTTTTTAAAAATTGGATTAAATAAAAATAAATTTAATTTAATTACTTTTTATCAATATCTTCTTTCTTTTGTCGTATCTTTTCTAGAAGATCCTGTTTCCATTTTTCTTCTGGTATTTGTTGGGCCCATTCTGGTATTGCTGAACTTGGAAGAGTAATACTTGCCATAGCATTCATTATCTATAAAACAAAATTTTATTTTATTTTATGAATTTGAACTAAAATTAATACAATAATAACTCACTTGTTCGGTTCTTGTATTATCTAATTCTATTCCTAATTCTTGTGGCCTTGGTTGGCTCCAGATTTCACTCTCAATTTCTGCATCAGTACTTACAATGTTAGGTACACCGTGATCCATTTCAACGGGACCTGTTTCTGTGTCAAGTTCAATTTCATCACCGTTATCAGTTAAAGGAAGTGGTTGATATCCATCATGATTATTACTATCATCTACATCGCTGTCATCACTTGTATTTTGCCCATAATTATTTAAATGCACTTCATTTATTTGTAAATTATCATTTGATTCTTCTGGTAATTCTGGGTAACCCATTATTTTATTTTATTCTTTGTATTCAAGAATTGCAGAAAACGTTTTTTTCTTATTTTCCATTGAAAAAAAAAAGTTAAAATTTAAAATAACAAGAGAAAATCCTGTCAGATGTGTTGAATGTCATTGTCAACTATGTACATGTAGTTAGCTTTTCCTTTGTATTGAATTGAATCCAATCATGATCCAATTCCAATCTAATTTAAATCTTAAAACTATAGGGTGTTTCTGTTAAATAATAAAAAAAATGTACAAATTGAAATGTATAAGTATCGATAAAAAATCGAATTTCGGAAAATATCGATTTAAAAATCGAACAAAAAAAGGCGCAAATTAGATTAATCGGAAGCTTACTTTTTAACGTTTATAAATTAAAAATTATTTTTTTTTTTTTAAATTTTAATTAAAAATCAAATATAAAAATTTGATTATCAGGCAAATATGAATATTTTCATCAAAAACGATAAGTATTTTAAAATTTGAGAAAAATGTTTTTCAAATAATATTAGTGCTCAAATGCGATATTACTAAATTTATGTAAGTACGTACATAGGTATGTAGTACATTTAGTTGAACATAAATATGTATTTATTATATGTATGTTTGTATGAAAATTTTCGTTTTCAGGAGAAAATTACATTACAATTAGAAATTTTATTATTTGTTACTCGCATGCGTTGTGAAAAAGAAAAACCATGCGTTTTTTATCTGACGTCATAATATGTAATTTTTGTGTTTGTAAAATTGTTGCCTTTTTCTCTCAAAATACATGTAAATACACAATTTTTGTTTTGTATGTGTAAGTACAAATATATAAACGTTAACGTATGTATGTACAACTAAATTTTTGAGAGAATAATTTTAAAATAAAATTGTTTTTATTTGAATGTAAAATCCGTTATAAATCATAATACATTCAGATGGATTAATACACATTTATAAATTTCTTCGATAATTTTTTTCGTTTATCTATGTATAAGCAAATGTATAATTGTTTTATTAAATTAATTATGTAAAAAATTATGTATGCATTTTTATACACTAAACATTAATAAACAAACAAATTTAATATTACCTTCTCAATAGTTTAAAGAATTTTCTTATATTGCAGTTCTATATATCTTCTTTGAATGACTAACAGGTAATTTTATTTTCCTCTTAGAAAATCATTATTGAATAACTGATTGTAACTGAAATGTATTTAAATTAAAAAAATATTCTCATATAAAGTACATACAATATAATAAATACTGAATGATTTTATAAGTGTGGAAAAAAAATTAACATGAACTTGAAAATGAAATGTGTATCATCGTTAAATTTAATGAAAAATTTCAATTGAACCGGTTATAATATATTGCATCAAATTGTATGCAGTATGCACACACGTACATCAACCACTACAGTCTACACAGTATCAGTATATAATTTATTAAAATATTAATTTATTAAAAATTTACCATCGATAAGTATTAGAAGTATTATTTATTATGTAATTCCGTATAATTATCCTTGAATATGTATTGTACAATTTTCCCATATTTCCATAGCTGTGCATGCTAAATTTATTGGTACATCTATGTAACATCCTTTTATATTGAATATTTTTATTCCCAAAAATTAAATTTTGTTAATTTATTTATTTGTTCTAAAAATAATTTTGTTTTTTACAAAATAAAATAAAAATGAATACATGCGCCTACATATTTATTCATACTTTGATATATAGTATACTCGTATGTATGTATGACATTGTACATAATCATGAATAAACCGGCTAAATTTTTTTATTTAACATTTTATTACGTTCGCTTATATGCATATAATGTTTTACATTTATGTAAGGCTATATCTAAATCCAATAAAGTTATCATTTATTTATTTATTTATTTTTTTATCTTGATAATTAATTAAATAATAATAAAAAAAATGTAGATAGGTACATAAATAATTATAAAAAATGTGCAATTTATTATTATGCAAGAAAAACAAAATAATAATTTACATATAGTGCAAATTTAACAGTAAACATAAAAGCTAACAATAAACAAACATTGATTATAATAATAATAAATAAAAACAAATTGAGCTCCAATTCAATATGTTCTCTAATAAGAGGAGCATATTACCTATATATTAAAAAATCTTTATTCTCATACAGAGTAATTGACAATATACATACGTACATACTTTCTTTTGGCACACGTACATACGTATAAACAATATATGTAGATACACAGCTTGTACTGTGTAATATATTTATATGTGGGGGTGTAAGTATAAAATTAATTTTGAGAATTTTTCGTATTGACTTTCTTGTATGTATGTATATAAAAACAACACATATGCACTGGTAAATTAAATATACATATATATGCTCATTCATACATTTTTATATATATACGTACATATATACAAAATTGATGTTTATACAAAATTGTATGTATTTTTTTTTTTTTTATTGTTCAATAGAAGAAAACGAATACGAAACGATAATATTATTCAGTTGATTTTTGCCTTTCAGATTGTTAATTTTATATATTTTACCCTCTGTATAGTATAAATATAAAAATTTCATCTGATCACAGAGAATCCACAATATGTAAAATAAAGATAAGTGAAAAATAATAGCATAGAGAAATTAATGAAAATTTTACAGAAAAAATAAAGTAAATAATAAATAACGGTGAATAAATTTTTTTTTTTTTTTAAATAATTTGAAAAATTTAAATTTAAAATTAAAATTGAAAACTCTAAAATTAAAAATTTTTCAATTAAAAAGAATTAATTATTATCTCCTTGAAAAATAACAAAAAAACACAAATCCGGAAAATTGAATGTCTATTGTTGTTTTCAAATTTTCTATTTTATAAAATTTAAAAATTGTGGTAATTTTTATAATTATTGTCACAATAGAATTAAAACAAAAAATACATGATAAATGTGTATCTTATGTATTTAAAAAATTAATGAAAATTGTGTTAAAATTGTAAAAAAACAAAAAATTCATTGCAAATGATATTCAAGTGTTAATTAAATTTTTGAAAAACCAAAAAACAAGACGAATCCAAAAAAAAAGAGAAAACAAAACAAAATAGCATATTAGGTAAATATAAATATCTTTAAATAACGCTTTTATACACTTATAATGTAGATGCAAGTGTATATTATAATGTTGTTTTTTTTTTTTTTTTTTTTTTTTTTTTTTTTAAATTATTATCATTTATATATTGTCTCTTATTATTGTCATTTGGTGATGTTTTTTGTTTTTTTTTTTGGTTTGTTGTATTTCTCTATATGTAAGAAATGAGAAAAAATTTTTTTGTGAAAATATAAATACATATACAAAATAAACATTCTAGCATATCTCTGCGCAGATAAAAATATTTAAATTTCCGCAATTATCATCGTATATAAAATTATAATTTCCTTATACATATGTAGTTATATGCTTATGAGTATTTTAGAGTACATAATTTTTAAAAATTTACTCTGTATAATTAAATTTTATCACTAAAATTAAAAAATTGAAAAAAAAAAACAAGAGTATTAGAACTTGATTTGCACAAGGCTTATACATTTGATAATGTATAATTTATCATAGAAGTGATCTAATATACTGATAATATATTGCTATATAGTAAGAATATATGTATATAAAAACCACAATTTCCATATAGAAATTATCAACCTGCATACATACACCTTTACATGTAAATCATAAAAGGTAAAAAAAAAACAATTTAGAAATTTGCAAGAATAAAATTTATAAAATTTATGTAGAAATTAAAAAGGACTTATTTTCCTTTTGGCATACAATATATGTACATATTTCTGTAATATAATACTCCCAGAGCAAGGATGTGTAAAACATATGTACGTACTAAGAAATTACATGTACATATGTACATGTGTACTTTTCTCGTTTTATTTTATTTTTCCAAATATGTATTTATTTGTGGTTTTATTTCATTTTTTAATTGAAAGGAGTTCATTTCTGGTTTTTATGATGTATCCAATATCCGCAGTTTTTAGTATGTATACATATATAGGTACACACCAAAAAAAAAAAAAAAAAAAAAAAAAAAAAACAAACATAAATATTTTGTCAACTCAATAATTTTATATAAAATATGTATTACAACATCCCACACTGTCATTATACATACATATGTATGTAGGCACCTACATATGTACATGTTCTTGTAGTATTTCTTTCCTTTTTTTGTTCAGTTCAAAAAGAAGGAAATATCTTCGAAATAAAAATTCTATTTAAGATCCATGAAATTTATTTAATTTTTATATTTTTTGATTTTATTTAATACGTAAACATATGAATGTGTGTATACTTTACATACATCATCATCTTAGATATGTTTGTGCAAAAACATTCATTTTTCCTCATAAAAATATACCCATATATCATACTGCACACAGCACATGTAATATGTGTACATATACGTAATAAAGTGTTCCTTTTTTTTTTTCTTTTTTTTTTTTGAGAAATATCATTTCATTTCGTTTTTTTTTCTTCTTAATTTAATATTTTTTAACATTAATGAGGTTTAGCAATTTAATTTAAATTTTTTATAAGATTATATCCATAAATGGTACATATGTACATACACGTACATACATTATGTGTGACCCAAATACGAAAATTTATATTCATCAATTTAATGGCCGTCTTGTTTCTCTGCTTTATATACGATTTAAAAAATTTTTGTAAAAATTTATTTTATTTTATTTTTTCGTACTTATATTGCATAAAAATAAACTTCTAATAAAGTAACTTTCTTCATATTATCTTTTTAAATACACGTATACTTGTGTGTATTTGTGTGTAAAAATATAAAGTTTCTTTTTTGCTCTATTTCTTCGTAGTTGTTCGTTTTTAAACATTTCCTTTTTTTTTCACAATTTTTGTTTATTTATTAATTCATGTTATAAAAGAATAAAAAGAAAACTCATGTACATATACACACTTATGTAGAAAATTTTACGTAAAAATAATAAATTGAAACTTTTCAATTATTCAATAAATTTATATGGGATATTTGAAATTATACTTTATATATAGGCGTTAAAATATTCAATAATTTTATGTGTATATAAAAAATTCAACGTTAAAGAAAGAAAAAAAAAAGGAAAATAAAATATAAATGTATATAAAATGTACAAAATAAAGTAAGTACGTGAATAAAATATTGAAAAAAAAAAAAAATAAAATAAAAATGAGTTACTCGACAATAATACATAAAATATCTTGGGAAAATGGAAAAATGTTTTTTCTGTTAAAACAAAATAATTTATTTGTTTCAATCTAAAAATCTTTTATTCAGTTAAATCAATTTGATCATAATTATTTCATATACATAAAGAAACAATTTTCATCATAATTTTTGGTTCTATATATACATAATATATATATGTATGTGTATATAAAACTGATATTGTGTACATAAAGATGACACAAAATATGTACATTTTTAAATGTCGTATATCATTTCAGATCCTTAATTTTAATCTTTTTTATGTGGGAATTTTTAACTGAGATTTATAAAAATTTTAACTTAAATGTACACTTGATTACATGTACACTTATATACATACATACATATACCCATCCGTATAGAAATTTTTTTCTCTAGAGATAATACAGTAAATATAAATAATTTATGTGTACACATTTTTCATTTTGATGAAAAGAACATCAAATTATTTTGAGTGCCATGCGAAAATTTCTTTTTTTTTTTTGTTTTATAAAAGGTCAAAATTATATCTATTTATAGCAAAATAATAAAATCATCATTTTTCTTTTTTTTTTTTTTTTGTTCAGATTAATTCTAAAAATAAATTACACAATTGTTTTTATTTTTATAAGACAAAGAAAAATAATGATAAAATTCACACAAATAAGATAACATCATAAAGACATGATTATGATAAGATATTTTCTTGTTTTTACAAAAGATTTACAAGAAAAACTTTTTTTTAAAAAAAAAAAATTTTTTTGGTACATTAAAAATATGTTGTTTAATCTGTTAATTGATTTTTTGATACATAAAGGTTTTCATTAAAATTAATTAATTTTCTTGTTTTCGTATGCACATAAAAAAAAAAATTTGATGTATTTTTATTATTTAATTTTTATTTACCCAAGTAAATAAAGAAATATATTGTATACTATATAAGGGTTACCTTACATAAGACCAAGAAAAACAATTTATGAAAATTGTTTTTAAGTTTTTCTTTATTTTTTTTAATAAAATATTGAAAATTGAGAAAATCAATATAAAAACTTATCCAACAAAGTACGATCATATATTTTGTACTTGCATATTTTCCTTAAAAATGTATACTATAAATACATAAATATATTATCTATATACGTATGCCATACTGTCTGTATTTAGTCTGTATACAGTACATGTGTATATATGCACATCAGGTAGATATAACATTTAATATATAAAAGGGATGTTGAAAATTCCAAAATAAAATGAGAGCTATCAAATAATAAAAGCTTTATGATCCTTAAAATAAATTTAAGTCCTTCTTTTTCCTATATATGATATTAGCTACCATTAAAATTCTATGAATCTCAATGGTAATAATAATGGATAATATACATTACAATGTACATACATATATGTACGTATATTAACGTGTATGTTAGAAATAATATATAAAATTCAATGAGAACTAATGGTACAGAAGAAGGATATTGAAAATTGGAAAATACCTTGAAAATGTTTTTTATATGCACTAAAATATCTGTATAGTATACAAAATATTTTTGTACACATGTAACAGACACACTTTGCTTGATACATTATTATTATTATTACGAGTATTATTTGCTTTAAAAATCGATAAATTGGTGATAACTTTCACGTGCTTGTACAATCTTAATGAGTAAAAATGAACAAATTCGTTCACAGTTAAAATTGATATAAAAAAAAAACAACCGCAGACAGAAATAAAAAAAAAAAAAAATTTTTTTTTTGTTTTTAGTGATTATATTTTAGCATTAAAAATAAAAAATTATGAGAGTATATTAAATTCAATTTGTTCCCAGAAAAAAAAAAAAATTATTTGAAAATTGTGAATATTATTACATAAAAGATAACCGATAGCATGTGTGCTCATAATAATGTCATAAAATTGAAAATAAAAAATTTTATTCCTCCCATTAATTTAGCAATATTAAACATACTTGTAATTCTTTTTACACAATTTTATGTTTCTCAAAATTCTTTATTTTTAATCGTTTTTAGTCATTTTCATGAAGTTTAATACTAACATTATGCAAGAAATTAGAAAAAAAAACCCAAATTTTTCGATCCTTAAATTCATAAGGTAACATATACATACGTGTATGAGTGCAATGATGTTCTGTAGCCCATTTCATTTTAATGATGAATTATTTTGAGAATTTTTTTAATTCAATTTTTTTATTTGAAATAAAATTGCAACGTTTCTAAATTTTTATTCTGTATGAATGGTACTTATATAATGTATACAAATGGGTATGTACATATGTACATGTACTGTGTACCAGGTAAAATCTATAGATACTAGAATTTTTTAATACATCATATAATGTCATTCAACATTAATTGAAAATTTAAAAATTGATTTCTATTACCATTTTAAAAATTAGATTTCTTCTTTTCACCTATGTGTACATAAGACTGTATACAATCTTTGATCAAATAATCAATGATTTTTAACCTAATATTGTACGTTATATTTGCAGTGTATAAAAGTATTGTATTCATTTGCATAATATAAAAGATTAAAAAAATAATGTACAAGTAATTATGTTTCGTGTATTATCCAAAATTATATCAATTACATTTTGAAATTTATTGACTATTTGAATATTTTTAAATTTTGAAAAATGAATATTAAGAATATTCAATACGTTACTCCTACACACCTTAAATGTAGGATGTCCTTCTAAATGTTATGTAAAATGTTACATAAATAACAATTAAATTGTTAAAAATAACGTTAATATTCAATCAAGACTAATTTTTGTCACATGTACGTATATAATGTACACATGTATGTACATACGTATGTAGATGTATATATACCATATACCTAATATGTCGTTAATAAAAATATCTATGAGCATTTTTGGCTCATGATTATACTTTTAGTCATTAACCACAAAAAAGGATATTAAAAATATCACAAATCATTCAACGTTTTCATACACGCAAATATATAAAAGGTACGCACATGTGTAAGTACGTGTGATTTTCTTTTTTCATTACACTTCCTTTTTATTTTAGATTTTAATTTCATATAATGTACATATGCACGTATTATTACAAATATACTTGTATGTATATGTAGATACGTATGTAAGTGATTATAATGTATGCTTAC
Organism: Anthrax anthrax; assembly: GCA_963971155.1. Taxonomy (NCBI): domain Eukaryota; kingdom Metazoa; phylum Arthropoda; class Insecta; order Diptera; family Bombyliidae; genus Anthrax; species Anthrax anthrax. Next base: position 31,270,116 of record OZ020119.1, read on the forward strand.
AACTACGTATTATCATGAATATTAGTAATTTTTCCTCATTATATTCAAATTTAAGGTACATACATATATGTACATCAATACTTTGTATATATACAATATATAGTTACTCATATACATATGTACATACACATATTTCTTTGAGTATATACGTGTGTTATAATCGAAGTACAAAATTACAAGAATTATTATTAATTTTTATCCTTTTATTTTTGGTGTATAAAGTAACTCATAAAAAGGAGGTATCAAAATTAACAACCAAACAGAAATGAAAATTAACGAAAAAATAATAACAATAATTATTAGGAAAAATAATTACAAATAAAAAAAAAAATAAATAAATAAAAATAAAATAAAATTATAGTAAATCCTTTTTTTTTACACTTACAATAAATTCTTATAATATTAAAATCAAGGTTAATTATTTTATTTATTTGAACTTGATTTTATTTACGTGTTCACATATCGTATTTTGATTATAATTTTCACATGCTATAATTTTTTTTTCTAGATTAAATTTTAGATAAAATTTAAAGATATTTTATAATACTCAATATTTTATTGCATACGGTCATTATAATTTAACTTGAAATAAATTTAATATTAATTACATACAGTAGTTGAATTGGTACAACAAGGGTTTATTTATTTTTGTTTTTTCTATTTATTTGATTTAAAAATTATAAACAATTTTATTAAAATGATATGAATCCTTTTTATTACTTGAAAAGCGTTGAAAGTATTTTGTAAATAAATTGTTATTTTGAGAAAATTATACGTTGAATAAAACAATGTAATTTAAAAAAAGCAAAACAAATAAAAATATTTAGTTTTTATAGAAAACTTAATTGTTAAATAATTGCTACTTGAAACCCTAAAATAGTTTATTTTTAATGATTGAATAATAAAACAAGTGAAATTTTTATAAATAAAAAGATACATTTTATGGTAAAGCAACAAAATTACATATACAAGGCCAAGGATTAATTTAACTGTAACGCTATTGAAATAATAATAAATAAAGTACTTTACTAATGCAAATATAATTATGTATAAGGAAAACCTGTGTTTTGAAACAGGATAAAAATAACACAGCCTGTTTTATAATGAAAATCAAATAAAATCAGATATTGAGAATAATATTAATCACTACGGAATTAGATAATGAATATTTTTTTATTTTAAAATTTTTTACACGTATACATACTTAAATGTATGATAAAGTAAACAAAAATAATTAATCAATTTTAGTTTACCAATTTCTTTCTTTCAAGATCTCTCTTGCGTAGGAGAGATCTCGGTCAAGGGGCTTCTAGGCTTTCTGAAATGCTTCGATGTGGTTTGATCTTTGAAAATTCCTAGTGTAGTATCACAATGGTTCTTTTTTAGCCTAAGTGTGCTTGATTGAGAATGAGCGGGCGGCCACCTCTACCTACCTACATAACTACCTAATTTACCAATTTCATGTTAGACAGCAATCAAATTTAAAATAAATTTTCTTTCATAAGCAAAGCAAGTCAAAAATACAAGTGTTACAAAACAAATTTCTTTTTATTTTAAACAAATATGATTTTTAATCATGTAATGTTTTTTGAACAAGAAATAGAACAAAACACGGTACATAGAAAAAAAAAAAATTAATATACTTTGATTTTATGAATGAATTTTGGTTACAGACGTCATTACATTTTTATTAAATATGTACGTATACGTACTTACGTAAATATATGCAAATCATACATTTTAAAAGTATGAAAAAATTAAAATTTTTACAAATTTTTCATCGTTTTTCTTTTTTGTTTCATAAAAATTTATTAAGAAAAATATTTTTGACGTTATATTGTATAAGACAGAATGAATCTATACAATGCTTACTTTGAAACCGAACGTACTAAAAAATATACTTATGTGTTATTACAGTACGTACATATGTATATAATGTATACGTAAAGTCGTAAAGTAAAATGAAAATTTTACAAAAAAAAAAAAAAAGAAAAAAAAATTCATGACATTTATGACATGATGTTGTAGCATGTAAATGTTAAATAAACGTTAAAAGAAATGTAACAATTTTTTTTTTTAAAAGATATTAATAATGCTTTTGACTTACATTCGATTTGATGGTATAAGAACAGAATAATAAAAAATGAAAAATAAAGTAAACCGTATAAAAATATTGAAAGGAAAGCAAAATAGTTAAACATGTACGTCATAAATTCTGTTTGTATGAATTGACCTAATTTTAAATGAATATATTCAAATTGATTATTCATCTATAATTGCAAACACCCTCTATATGTTCAATTTTGAGTACACGTATTTATATGCAAATACACTAAATTTTATAGAATGGGGTTATAAAATTAAAATTTCATGTACATAAAATAAAACATCACAAATATAACAATTAAATAAAATTAAATTTTAATACTTGATTTAATTATTATCATTCAGAGACAATTACATTTTAATTACGTATAACACGTTATATACTATGAGTTAATATATGAGTATGATAATTGTCTGCATAAACACATGTATAATGCACATATGTGCATTACGTACATACATATATAATGAAACGTAAATATACACAAATTGTGTACAATACCAGAGTTATAAATATATAATGTAAATATTCACATCTATTTAAAGAACATCATTTGTTATCATTACAATTTTAAAACAGTTCATCAATTAATCTTGTATATTTTATAATTTGCAACATATGTGCATATATGAGCATATGTATATGAAAATAATACCGCATATACACAATATGGAAGGTGAAATATATGCATATGTGAGTGTACACATGAATATGAACATAGAATAATTTACTTGGATATATTTTTAATTGGTACAATATGATCGTGAAAATTATTTAAAAGATATCCTAAAATAAATATTTTTATACATATGAATTTTTTGTTTATTTTAATAATATTTTCTTATTTATTTATTTTTATTTTTTTTTTGTCTCAAATTGCCAGTTATGTGGGAGCGTTATATAGCTATGTGCACAAAATTTTTGTATGCAATTTACTAAAATTTATTTGTTTTTAAAAAATGTAAACAAAGTAAATGCACAGTGTTTAAAAATTAAACAAAGTTAAAAACAAATGCACTTGTTTAATAATGATATCATCAAGTATATAAATATTTTGTATGGTCTTCTATAGCTTACATACACACGAGTATGTACATACGTGTATGTATATACGTGTAACTAACAAAATATACTTTTTGTATTTTTTTTTTTTTTAAAACTACTTTCCGTTTTATTTATGTGCTTTTCTAGGAAATAATAAAAAAAATATGTGCTATATTGTATGCTAGAATAACTTTATAAAGTCCAAAATTTAAAATTTTATTACAAATATAAACAAACACATAATACTACTATAATTTTTAAGAATGGAATCAAAGCAGAAGATAAAAATTTTTTATTATTAAAAGATTTCATAAAAAAAAAAAAAATATGTTTCAGAAATTTGTTTAAAATATTTCCGTTTTTTTTTTTTTTCTTCTTCTGTTTGAAATAAAAGAGCATCAATGTTAGACTTGGTATATATCAACCTAAATCCGTACATATTTCCCTAAATAATTATTTAAAACAAAATAAATAAAATAAAATAATAAAAAAAAAATATATTTCGTTTTTTCTCATAAAATTTGAAATTTTTATGTAAATGAAACTTCATAAAATACGTAAATATAAACCTTTTGACTTTTGATGAACTTTTCAAAAAAAATTTTCGTTTTTCTTATAAAGGATTTTTTTTTTTTTTTTTTTAAATGTTTACTGTATACGTAGTGGATTCTATATTTTATCGGCATTTTTCCAAGACAATTTTCCTACGTATATAGCTAAGAATACACGTGTTATTTGTTATATAAACAAATATACTTTTATCTATGTATGTGTATGTATGTTTAAACAAGTTCATAAAAGTAAATAAATTTATCTTTTTATCAGACAATCAAATTTATTTTCTTTTTAATTTCGAGATAAATTTATACAGACGATATGTACATGTTTAAATGACGAAGCCAAATTACGTATATGCAATGTTAAACGTAATAATCAGCTTTAATATTTGGCATTCATAAAAACATTTAAATAGGAAACAAGAAATTTTTGAGAAATTTTTCTCAATTAAATGTTATACGTTACGATTATTTAAATTAAAAAAAAATTTTACTTACAGTATATTTCGATTAAATTATTCACTTTTTCTTTTAATGTTATACTAAAAAATTGTACGTAAAATAAAAGAAAATTTTATTTAATTCATTTTGTTTTGTTTTTTTTTTTTTTTGTAATTTATAATGAAAGTTTAAATACATACAATTAATAAATTTTTCACCCACGTGCGTTAATTACACGTTAATGTATGCATACACGTTAAATTTAAATATAATAACAAAAATAACACATCACTATAATATATTACATGCTTGAGAACAGGTGTTGATTAAATTAAGTTTAAATATAACATAATATACTGTTTGAATTCTTAGAAATACGAAATTATACAATATTCAAATGCATTTTATTGTTTTAAAATGAAGAAAATATTATATGAAAAATAATTATAAAGGAAAATAATATTTATTTCAAGGACTTGTACATAATATATATTATTGCGTATACGAAAAATGTTGAATATATAAGTAACTTATGTATAGTTTGTTGCATTTAAAAAAGGGTTTAAAAAACGTTAGAAAAAAAATCAAGGATATAAATAATTGTTGGTAATAATCCTCTTTGCAAAATGATAATTATGATAATGAATAAATAAAAAAAAAAATACAAGGATACCATTTAAACGATGAATTAATAGAACACTTTAAATTTTATATGAAAATAAAATTTATTTTTAAAAAAATTCAAAATTTTGAAATTTTTTTTTAACGTATAATAAAATCCTTATACAGATCATTTTAATTCAATGGAATAAAATTTTATTAAATGTATTTAATTATTTTTGAAAATTATTTGTTATACAATAAATAAGATATTTATTTATGTAATAAATATTATATTTTCTTATTTACACATCTTAAATATAAATTTTATCTTTTCAATGATAATTTAATAATTTTTATTTGCTAATGTAAAAATTTAAAAATACATTCAGGTATATATACAACAGATATCATATGAGTTTGTATATAAGATATGTACATATGTGTACACGACAATTTTAATTTTTTATTAATTTGATTTTAACAGTGGAAACTATAAATATTTAAACTTTATATTAAGTACATACATGAATAAAATATATTTTATTTATTAACTCTGATTAAATTTTAGTCTTGATAATAATTTTTCCTTAAACTATATTTTATAATTAAAACAAACAAAATTAATCTAAATATGAAACTGAGTTCATAAAATTATTAAAAAAAAATAAATAAATAAATAAATATGTTTCCCAGTTTAATAGAAAATTTTTAAATATTTACGTTCAAACATTTTATAGCTCTGACTGTTAGTCTGATCTTTATGTATTTTTCTTTTTTATTTATTTTTTTCAAATTGTTTATTCTCAAGCTATTATCACTTATTATTATAAGTATTATTATGTATTATCAAGTTCATTTATTTGTACTGTGTATACATACATGTGTCTGTGTTTTGGTACGTCAGTGATGCAGTGTACACAATATATAATATACAATGCGATCTATTTAAAGCTATCAATTTTTAGATAAACATTTTAGTATAAGTAAAATTGTAATCAAAACTAAAAATAAAAAATGTTATTTTTTTTAGTTTACACAATAACGAGTAATGTGAACTTCTAATTAAATGGGAAGAATTAAGAAAATAAAATAAAATAAAATAAAATGACATAAATTTGATACAAATATATTGTTTAAAAAAATTTAGTTAATTTTTTGTTTTTTTTTTTGTTTTGTATTTAAACGTGTAAATATTACATAGAAATTATAAAATAATGTTGGTGAAAAAATTATGATATATACATATATTTGATCAGCATCTAATTGTATAATATGTGCTATATTGCTGTATCAGCATATACTAGTGCTATTGCTGTACATACGAAAATCATTTTGTGTAATTTAGTTTATGTATCTGTTTTATTAAAATGTTAATTAAATTAATTTTTTTTTTTTTTTTTGTTTTTAAATATAAATTAACGATATTGATGAACCTGAAATGTTCCATTATTTAAATTAATTTATTATTGTTTTATTTAAAAAAAAAATATTTTTTAAATATTCCATTGGTAAGAATTTTAATTTAATAATTTGAAAAATTTTAAATTGACCTTTGATAACATTTTCAAAAGCTTTGAAATGAACATTTTTAATATTTTATAAATAAAAGCATTTATTTTAATTCAATTATTCCAAGTGGTTAAAACAAGTATCACTCATCATTTTTCATATCTATATGATTTATTTGTATATGTAAATGTACAAAAATTTTCATTTAATAAGCTTCTTGTATTGTTGTTCATATGAAAAACAGAGAAAACTTGTTGAAAATGAATAATAAACGAAAAATCCTTTGAAATATTTTAAAATGAATAGACAAAAGATATTTTCATGTATGTATTATGTGTACAGGAGAGATTGTATATAATTTAGAAATCTCATAAATTATTATTTTAATAATGAAATTTAATGAAATCATCAAAGAAACCATAAATCATAAAACATATTGCAAGTATATATACATACTCTTTGGTGTATTTGTACCGTAAATATATATGTAATTAATTATAAAAGGAAAAATAAATTTTCACTTTTATACACGAAAATAACATAAATAAATAAACAAAAACAAAAACGAACAAAAAAAAAAAAAACAAAAATTTATTATAATGAAAATAAATGAGTTAAGAAAACAAAAAAAAAAAAACATCAAAACTTTTAATTTTTGTCGACCATCATCATTTAGTAGACACGATATAGAAAACACTTTAACTATTATATATAGAGTGAAAGTTTTGCATGCTAATTTCTCAACTATATCAATTTCCTTTCATGTTAAATCGAAATATGTGAGGATAAAATTTGGTAGAGAGGTGTTTGGAGATCGATTATATAAAACAATAAAATGTAAAACTGAATTTTTGTTTTATATATAAAGATATAGTCCATATGGGTATATAAGTCTATACGTGCTTTTTAAACAACATTTAAGGATACTAAACTAAAAACTATACTTACTTACGTAAATTGACTGAAACTTATTTTGTTAAATAAAAACTTATAAATGCATGCTTATATACTGAGCAAATAAAACTTGTCAACGTTGGTAAAATACAATATATGTATGGTATGCAAAAATGTACACGTAACATACATTTGTTGTGTTATTTACACTGTCCGTATTATAATTACTATCTTTTAGTATTATATGCAAAATAATTTTTAAATTTTAAGCTGTATTGTACAATATCCCATTTGGGATAAATTTGAACGTTATTACTTGGTCTTTTTGAATGAGTAGACAAAAATTTTATTTATTCATACAAAAAGCAAAAAACAAAAAAAAAAAATTAATAAATAAATAAAATAATTATTTTGTATATGCTTTCATATGAAATATAGCTAATCATGTTATTTTTCCCTTTTATTTACTTTTTTATTATAATTTAACTTTCATCCCTTATATTCAGTCTCATATTTTATTGAAAGGAGTCAATAACTTTATTATAAGTGTGACCTTCATTACATTCATATCAAACATCGAAAAAAAAAAAAAATTATAAGAAATAAACAAATAAAAAATAATAGCATTAACAAATAGGACTTACCTATAGAAAAATTACATTAATACGACGAGTTCATCAGATATCGCGTTCATGTATATGTGTACATTCCATGATATACTGTTGGCTTTTAAGGTCAGCATTTTGTTTGTTTTTTTTTAACGCCATACTTTTGTCTTTCATAAATCCTAAAGCGTAATAATTCTTATAATTTGGACATTACTTGACACTATCTTGTATACTACATACATACATATATGGTAGCTATGTATAAAGTCAATCACACTGTTGAATAAAAAAAGAAAAAAAGAAAATTGAATAAAATATTGATTTTCTTTCTCCTATACTTAATTTTCAAAAATTTTTGATTAATTTCAATAGTTAAGACATGGGTAGAAAATTTATTTGATCCTTATTTTGAAATTGCACTGTAATTTTATGCATTCATTATTTCGAGAAATAATGTTTTGACATTGCATAAAATACCTTAAACGCTTGTATATGTAATACCTATACACATTTTACACCTGAAATTGATTTATTTTAAAAGAAATCACGAATATAACATAAACGACAATTAATCGTTATAAAATTTATTTCTTATACATAAATCTAATATAAAAAATGCAAGCGCATATTCATATGTAAATTAAGGGTAAATAATACAAATTATGTACATGTACATATGTATGTTATAATGTCTTATATGCATGCATATAAGTGAATTATGCCAAACAAATGAAATGAAAAAAAAATGCAAATAATAAATGCAATATTTGAAATGAGAAGGATTAAAATTTTATTATTGCATGTTTATATTTTTCTTTTTATATTTCATATATTAATATGTGTAATTATATGTACATGTAAAATCAAAATAAATATTTAAAAAAATGAGGAAAAACAAAAAACTGTTGGACACATAAGTTAAAATTTAATCATCATTTTGAAATTTTCACAAAATTTTATATGTATGTAAATTATATGGTATGTAAAATACACACGTATTAATTAGTAAATTAATTAAAAAAGTAATTAGTCATTTTGTATGGCTCAAATATTTATTATAATGAAAATTGTTAATTTAATGAGTTCGATTTTTTTTCCCCTTTAATTATAATTTTATTTATTAAACGCACATGTATGTTGAATATATCGTAAATATGGATTACTTTATACGTATTTTAATGCATTAAATACTTTTTTGTATATATATATATTTTTTTTTTTTTGGTAATTGTCATTGTAATGAAGTAAATTCGTTTGTTTTTCGAAAAACACTTAATTATTTTGTCTGATTACAGTCATTTATCATTAGTGAAAGTGTATGAAATGTGTGAAAGATTTTTTTTTTTTTTTGACAATATCATATACAGTGAAATCTCTCTAAACGGACATTTTTTATTAAAGGACATTTCCCATAAGCGTACGTGTTACGAACTAAACGGCCCCGCATAGCATAAATGAACATTTTTCCTATTTGAAGTGGACACAGTAAGCTTCTTGCCTAATTTTTGTTAAAATCTGCATTTAAAAAAAAAAAAACGAACGTTTTTTTAGTCACTTCAATGTGCACCATATCTAGTTTTTGTAACGGAAATGGGACACCTCCCATATGCGGACAAAAACCTTGGAATTGTGAGTGTTCGTTAATGAGAGGGTTCACTGTATTTTCTTAATAAAAATACATAATTATCTTTTCTGTTTTTTTTTTTTTTTTTTTTTTTTTTAAATTCTTTTCTGCTTTGTATCAAATTTCATTAACATCATTTTAATGTACAAGAAAACCTCAAGCATTCTCCATTTATAATTCTGTATAGAAAATCGAATACAATGGGTAACCTAAAATTTATCATTAATTCTATCCAAATAATTAAAGAAAAGAATTTTAAATAATTAAATATAAAATTTTCACAAATTAAAAATTATATAAATTTAGAATTTTTTAATTTCATGTTAAAATTTTAGTGAATAATTGAAATATGAAATTTTATTTTGATTTAAAATTTTATAATTGAAGAAATTTTCTTATTTTATGTTAACATAGTAAAGTAAATATACGTTATAAAAAAAAATTTTTTTTTTTCGTTATTAGCACAGATAAATTTAAGGTTCATAATTTTGTACGATATTCGTACAATATATAGTCACATGTATATTTTGATATCTTTATATCTCATTATTAACTTCATTATTATGAATATAATATGTTATATATATACTATATATTATTTTATATTTTATTCATAATATTTAAATTTCAACTTTAATACGGAAATATCCAATTTAATAAATTAGATCATGTGCATAAAGAAAAGCAAATAATAATAATAGATAGAAAGAAAAAAAAAAGACAGGGAGAGATTAATGTTCTCAGATTGCAGATTTAAATTATTTAAATGCATATATGTACACATACATATAATGATTGTGTATTTTGTTAAGTATATAGTATAATATAAATATGATATAAGAATAAAAATATTAAATAAAATTGAAACTTGAATTTACAGTTTAAATTATAGAAACAGAACAGTTTAAATTATTCTACAAAAATGATGTTAAATTTTTATATTTAACAATAATACATTTTTAATTAATTTCTTCTTTTACCTACGTTTCTAAATTCATTTTTAACGTATCCATACTTTGTTCATTAAGTGTATGCAATTGAGGCCATATGAGAGTATGTACATTGGCGTTTTTACTTCTCTCATAATATCTAGTATTTCACAAGCAGTATTACAACCATTTTAAAAGTTTTTATAGAATATAAGATGAATTTTTTGAATATCAATTTTTTTTTTTTTTTGCAAGTGGCTGCACAACCTACGAGGCCGTGCCAAATTAGCATATAGACATGCCGTTTTTTTGCCACAACAATGGCACTACTTTACATTGTTTTCATATGGCTTTAATATAATGAATGGTCAAAGTATAGATAATAATGCACAGTTTATTCTTAAATTCTACTTTAAAAAAAAAATTAAATATCTGACATGAATCATGATTGAAATATTTCGATTTTACACTTCATTTACAGGACATTGTACCAATTCAATGGTTTTTTATTATTTTTGTTTTTTACATTTCAAAAAAAGGGTATACGTAAACAGTAAAAATAAATTCCAAAAACTTATCAAATTCAAATAAAAAACGAAAAATCAAATACTTTTATATTTTATTAATATACGTATGTACGTAATACATGTCAATAAAAGTAATTATTTTATTTTCAATCAAATAGTCAAAAAAAATAGTAAAATCAATAATACATCTCTTTTTGTTAAATAGGAAATTAAAATCAAAAATTATGATATAGCCATCATATTTTTTTAAACAAAAAACAAGGCAAAAATCAAAAATGAAATGAACGAGAAAAAATAAAATGAAATCAAAAATAACAAAAAATAAAAATTAATTTAGGTTCTTTTTTTAATTTTTTTTTTTTTTCATTTTTTTAACAATGACATCGGGATGCCTTTATTTGTGTACATAAGTATTTGGATTATACGGGGTGTCCCACGGTCAATAATACAAGATGGGTATACCTACCTTATATAGTTTAGTGTTTCTAGCGAAAAATTATTCCATTTTCCCTCTCCCTATTTAAAAATCAGCTCTTCTGAGATATAGACGAAATTTTTTGAAGACAAACAATAAATTAAGTTATATAATTGAACATATTTTTTGAATCTTCTTGTGTACATAGTTCTTATTTATGACATATGAAAGCTAAGGCTTAGACTTTTCCAACAAGCCATTGTTTATCAGAATCGAATATAAAAGTCCAAAGTAATTAACTTTCAAAATTCAACAACGTTGTTTTTCATTCAAAAAAGCTAGTGATTTTTGGGTTATCCTGTAGGTAAAATGTACATATATTTCTCAACATTAGTATGAACATTTATATCATGTTTTTGTAGCTTTTACCATTTCAAAAAATATGTTATTCAATTATATATGATGTATATCTATAATAATATCGTTTTAGAATTTCATAAAAGGATTAGAATTTTTCGTGATATTGTATATATATATGTACATATGTACATATCCAAGCATACACATGAAAACATCTTTATTGTTTGAGAATTCTTTTTGTTACATTTATATGGGTCTATATGTACAGAAGATTATTTGTTATAGTAACAAAAATGAAACGCGTTTTGTTCAAAATTTTCAATTTTAATAATCGAAATAATTTGATTATTAGTCGATTCCAATGAAAAAATAATACCGAAAAGAAAAAAGATTATTACGAATCAAAATTTTGTATTTCATTTTCAAAATGATGTAAATAAAAATTTTATTATTTTTTTTTTTTGTGAATTCAACAAATGAAAAGTAGAAGAATTATTTGAAAGAATAAAGAAAATACGTAAAACCAACAATTTTAGATTGGAACCCTCAAGATCGGGTTTTTGGTATGGTATCCAAGGTGTTGCCCTTGAAATATTTGGAAAGAAATATAATACGAAAAACAAAGTAAATCGTGGAATGAGATGAATGAAGGTACTGACAGAGAACAGCATTCGATGAAAATGTTCTGTTTTGTGGAGGCTCCTAGTTGAAGGGACTGACAGAGAAAATTTCATTCGATGGAAATTTTCTGTAGAGGCTCCCAAATGGAGTAAAGACTTGTAATAATATTTAATTGTTATGATTATTTATTGCATTTATCCACAAACAAGTAGAACAGTGTTCTAAAATTACTTGTATATCGATTTGTTTATACATATTTTGTTATCGTGTGGCTTAAAATTGGTCCACAAGTTCAAAATAAATTTTTAAACAAATTTTTTTTAGATCCGACCAATTAATCAAATATTTATGTTTTTTTTGCTTCATTTTTTTTTTTATAGATTTAAATAATTTATATGTATAAAAAAAATGTTTCTATACGCACACGTACATATGTATAAACATGAAAATAATATTTTTCCATTATAGAAAAAAAAAAAACAAATTAAATACGAATTTAGAAAATTTAATGTAATGAAAATGCACGTGCTATATTTTAAAATAGAATTATTTTATTTTCTTGCTTGTTTGTTTATCTTAATTTATTTTTATTTATTTTTATTTATTAATTTTTTTTAATTGTATTATTTAATAAAAAAATTTTTATTTGTGTTGTACAAAATGTTTATTTTTATTTTTTTATTTTTTTAAATAAATTAAAGCAAAAATATTTAAATTAATTAATTACTGTTAAATTTATTCAATTTGAAAATTTTTCTTAACCAAATATATACATAAAATTTAAAATATTTGAAGAAATAGAAAAAGGAAAATTTAATATAATATACCAAAAGAGAACATTTCTCACATAATTAAATCAATAAGAAAATATCATGTAATTATATACATACATACATATAATATACATGAATATCACTTTTGTAATTTTACAAAATTTCAAATTTTATTTGGATTCAATCCAAAACGTTACTCAGTGGTATATATGTATGTATACAAAACAGTATGTACTATGTACACATGTATATACAAAATTACAACCTACAACGTCTGTTTGTTGGACACAAATTTTATTGTTTCAAATATACTGTGTATAGCGTATAGCCTGGTATAGTCGAACTTATAGAACGACAAAGATGTAAGAATAAATATTTAAAAAAAAAAGAAGAAAAACACGAAGAAATTAAATTTATGTAAATAATTTTAATTTTATATGCAATAATTTATATTTTGACATAATTAAAACAGATTTTTTTTTTTTTTTTCATAAGAATTTTTGAATTTCCGGAAAATCTAAAAGCAGGAAGTACACTTGTACTTTGTCACCAGTAATTATAAAATAAAAAAAATAAAATAAAAATTCCATTAATTTATTTAAAGTTTTTTCAGATCTGATCGTAAAGAATTGTATGTAGCGCTACATTAGCGTTAAATAGAAAATTTAACATAAAATCACAACATCAAATTTTCAGTCACAACAAATTTTACGAGAAAAATTTCTCATCATCAAAGAATTTTTGAAATTAAGAAAAAAAAAAACCATAATTTATTTTAAAATGATAAATTAAATGTTGAACTTGAAACATATTTAAATTTGAATTTTGTTATTTAAAAGAAATAGCATTTAATTTCTTAACATTTTTCACTTTGGCTTTTTTTTTTTTTTTAAATAGTAGGAAAAGTATTTGTCTCTGTTCAAGATTTGAATGTTATACAATTTTTGGTTGATTTAAATTTTTGGCCAAATATCAATAGAAGATGTTATGTAGAGGAATAAAATTTTGTTGTATTTTAAATAAAAATTTTCTTATTTTTTCTAAATAAACAAAAATTTGTATTTGTGAAATTCATAATAGTGAGATAGCAAATATGCATGTATTTTATTTTAATTTGCAAGGTAATAAATTGTAATAACGTTACAAAATTAATTCAATTTTATTAATGCAATTATGTGAGAAATTTTAAAATAATTTTTTTTTTTGGGTTTTTATATCTGTTTTTTTTTTAATTTCTTTTAAAAGATTTCATTTTAAAATGAATTAAAAATTTTATTCATTCGATTAAATTTAAATTGTGTATGAATAAATTTCATATTATTGTTATATACGAGTATATTCTTCTATTTTAAATTATGCGAATGCACATTGTACAAATTGTTTTTTTTTTTTTTTTTTTGTAACATAGAAAAACAAGAACTTAAAAATGCACATATTCAATTGCTTATAATAGACAAATTTATAATACATTTTCAGTTATTTGCATTTTTGATATTCTATTTGAATTCATTTTATTACAATTCTCTGTTGCATAATTCATCTATACTTTGTCTACTAATATTATGCACTCAAGGTCCTATGGGAGTACATATGTTTTTGTTTCTTATAATTTCTAATTAGATTGTTTCACGAGCAGTATTACCACAATCCACAAAGCTTTTATTATGTATCAGATGAATTTTTTGAATATCAGTACGTATAGTGATGTAAAATGGTACCACTTTAAGTAATCTCCATAAGACCTTAAGTGTATATAATATTAGTGGACAGAGTATATATGTATAAATGCAAAAGCTTAAATGTTACAAAAAGAATATGAAAAATTTACTAGAACATTGAAAAATTTTTAAATTTCCCGAACAAGAAAAAAAAAAAAAACTAAAGAAAATGAAAAGAAAATGACTTCATTCATCAGGAAATAATATTTTATTCAGTATTTTTTCTTATTTTGTTCAATTGTTTATTTTTTATTTATTTTTTTTTGTTTTCTTGAATTACCAAATGAAAATTGTATAGTACATATAAGTATTTATTTACATTATTTAGACATGAAATATTTTACCTTTATATTGATTGACCCTTTTTCTTACTATCAAATTATATGTATATATGTAAATATCACGAAACCTTAAAATTTTTTTCATTTCATTATCTAAACTTTCATGCAATGTACAAAATTTTTAAATTCTTTTTTTTTTAAATAATCCAACACAATATAATGAATAAAAATAAAAAGAGAAATTTGTACATATATGTATATAAGAACTTGAAAAATTCCCATTAATTTTTTTGTTGTTGTTGTCTTTATGTAAACTAAACGTGAGTTTATTACGTGCATTGCACTTTTCAATAAATATATGTAATTATAATAATTGATGTGGTGAAAGTTTGCATAAAAACGTGTGTATTTACGAAAATATCTAAATGTGGGTAAAGTACATAATATACTTAAAAGAAAATTATCCTTCAAAAATTCTTAAGAATTTAGTTCAAGTTCTTGGTTAAATATTTCTTTTTCTTTTTTCTTTTTTTTTTTGGTTTCTTTTTATTCTTATATCCATGTAAGTTTATCGACATTTGAGTACATATATTGTACTTTAATGGTACTTTTACTTGAAATATGAGCAAATTACACGCATTTATTCTCAATTTGTACAAATATTTTTCATTTTGTTTTATAACGGTCGTATCTTTGTAGTACATTCAAGTACATAATGAATTTCAAATTTGATGATTTCTTTTTTCGGTCATTTTTATGAATTCTTATAACAACGTAAGTAATAATTTTAAACACGCGATTATTACAAAAAAAAAAGCTCTTCTCACCCACACATTAATCGTTTTATTTGAATGAAAGTGGAATAAGTCAATTTTTTCTGAGATATTTTTAAAGTTTTGCATTTGTATTCCCTACTAAAATTAATACAAAAGTAAAAATTTGATTTCTATAACATCAGTAATTTTAAATTTCTTCTTGTAAATCTTTTGGGAACTCAAGTTCATATTCTTTCAATTTATATACGAGTAAAAACCCAGATTTTGCCTATTTTAAACTTATAACATTTTCAAATAAAACGGCTCAATGTACTTGATAATTACGTGCATTATATATACCAAAGAGCGATAAGTCGAAGATTTATTTTTTTTAACCTTCAGGGGGGTTTTTTTTCTGTTTTTCGTTTGAAGGAAAACTTAAAAAAGTGCTTTGTAAAAATTATTATTATTATTTTTTTTTTTAAATATGATTAGCATTTACTAAATTTTCCTTTTTTACATTCATTGATTAAAAAAATGTAAAGAGCAAACAATTATTTTTATATTGAACTTTATTGGTTTTTATGGTATATTTACATGTATTATGTATATACGAACAAATTACATATGTACAAATGTAAAATAATCAGAATATACATAATTTTTAGATATTCTTATAAAATACGTATACAATGAAGCCATATTATTTCTAAGAAAACTTGAATATAAAAAATTACGTTTTAATATATGAGCATTTAAATATTAATATAAATATTTTCTTTCATTGATAGGTAATAAATTTTCTTAAAAATAAAATTTAACTTATAAACATTCAGGACTATTTTAGTTGTATGTATAATAGATTTCATTAACTTGATATTTTGCAAACTTTCACGGAAAATTATTTGAAAATAACGATCAAAATAGCCCTCATTTTTTGAAAATATTTAAAATTTAATAAAATACTAATTAATTTATTATTTTAATAAAAAGCAGATTAATTTTAATTAATTTTATTTATTTTTCTATTTTTCTTTTACAGATTATATCAACATTCCATTTAAAAATCAAAAAAAAAAAAAATTTTTCCAATAAATTTTCAAATACATATATAAGAAAATTTATATTTTGGATAAAACAACAAAAAGATAAAACAAGAAAGAAAAAAAAAAAACAAACAACAAAATGAAAGATAAAACTTTTCATGAACGAAATAATGTGTGAAATTTTTTGATTATTTGTATAATTAAATTACATATATTATTAAGTGCATACTAAAAATTTTATAACAAAAGATTAAAACTTAATCAAAATATAACCACATAATAATCATCAACGTGATTCTGTACGGATGTTATAAATACATGCATACATATGAATTAAGTTATTAAAAAAAAAAAAAAAAAATCAAAAAAAAGGAATATCTACATATCTTATATATACACACATAAATACGTACAATATAGAAGTAAAATTTGTGCACATGTTGTTTGAAAAGTTTTAATTTATTACATATAACTTTATATTCAAATATTTTATACATATACATACATATATATATAAGGAGAAAATTGTTTGTATAAAAATTTGCAGTCGTGGATACCACCAGTGAATATAGTTCACCACCCTCTCCAACAACTCCCTTTTATCAAAAATTAACAAAATCCCTACAAACAGATCCAAGATGCGCACAAGAGGTAAATATCATTTTTAATAATATTTTATAATGATGTAATGCGTTTTTTTTTTTGTTTTTTAATTGAATTTTAAAAATTATAAAAAATTGAATTAAATCAAATTTAAAATGATTTCATTTATTTTTATGTTTTTATGTTTTTTTTTTTTTACTTTGATTTAATGTTAAATTTCTTGAACAAATTATTCTACAAATGAAAATTTAAAAATACATCTTGCTGATATCTGCAATTTACATATTTATTACATAAGGATACGTATCTTGTTGTAAATGAATGCAATAAATAGAAATTACCATTTTACTACAAATTAAATAAAGTGTTTTAAGTTCAAGTATTTTTATTTATAGAAACTAAAAGATTTCAAAATTTCCAATGATATTATTTTTTTTTTTTTGTTACGTAATATACACATGGAAATGTGATATATGTATATGTGCGTATGCAATCATACATATAATCTGCATTACACCTCCAATGTAACGAACTTATTATATGGGTAATTTAATTTTTCACGCGCTGTTATATGACAAAACATGTTATACATAATTGATATGTGTATACACGTATGTACGTTGAATTAACATGTTTACGTACACACATACATATGTATATGAATGCTTACATTATCATTGAATATTCATTTCTTCTGTTCTTTATTAAGTAGTTTAATTAAATTTAAAAATTGAAAATGATGAATAAAAAAAAAAACAGCTTTAAAATCAAAAATTGATTATAGGTAATGTAGTTTATAGTATACAGACTAGAACTATTACACAAAAAAATAAAATGTATAAATCTGTAAATGAAAAGAAAATAAAGAAATTTTTGTGTCATTGACAGTGATAATGACTTTGAAAATAGACTATAATTATCACACGTACATATATTTTTGTAAATATGTGTACATGTAATTTTGAGTATCTTTTTAAAAATATGGTAAAATTTTATATCACCATCAACCATTCAATCCTTAAAGCGTAATGTAATATATTTATGCTATATGTAATGTTATTAAACGATTATTTTGTTATACGTTTATACGTCTGCATATTAAAATAAAAAAAAAAAAAAAAAAAAAAAAAAAAACAAACTACATCATATATAAACATATATTTTTTTAATCATTCAATTATACAACATTGTGACGTATGTATAAATAATTCAATTTATGTACGTACTTATATATACTTTATTGATGTATTTAATATACTTTCATATATGCTATCTTAAATTCACGTTTTCATTTTTATGCTTAGCAATCAATACTAAAAGCATTTATCGTTGGAAGCCAAAGTTTTCAGTAAGAAAACATACAGTTATATGAACCTACATATGAATATAAATACAGTATATAAATAAAAATATATTTGTATTCATGTATGTATGTTTATAAGTATACATATCGTACTTTCACATATATCCTTTTTTAATCTGCTTAAATATTCAGAATAAGTGTAATAAGATATTTTTACCCTATCGTGATATGTTATCATGAAACACGTATGTATATATGCATGCATGTATGTATATCAGACATGAACATTCATACAGGTATAATTTCATATTAAAACACACATATGTATGTACGTGTGCACATAATAATGGTAATCATCGTCACCATATAATTACAAATTAACCTTTTAACCGTGAATTTGTGAACCAAAAACAAAATCATTATTAATAAATCTTTTAAT
The DNA here is from genome assembly GCA_963971155.1 of Anthrax anthrax. NCBI lineage: Eukaryota > Metazoa > Arthropoda > Insecta > Diptera > Bombyliidae > Anthrax > Anthrax anthrax. Next base: position 31,289,273 of record OZ020119.1, read on the forward strand.
CATAATTTATTTAAAAATTTATACACATATGTATATATTGACTATAAATTTTCATGTATTTAAATGAGTCTATGTATTTTATACACATACCAATACATGTACGTGTGGATGAACCTTTCGTGATTAATACGTATTCGTTATACCACTTTAATACACCTTATACTAAATAATCCCTTTTTCATTTTAATATTTACATACGTATTAAATTATTTTTGTTTATACATTTTGTTTTTTTTTTTTTTTTTTTCATAATAAGATTATTATTAATTACAAACTGTTTATTAACTGACAAGTTTTTAATTTTTATATTTTTTATAATTATTACAATACATATTTACTTACTTCCATGCATCATATTGAATGTGTTAACATGCATATAGGCGTATTGAAAAATGAACATTTGATTAAAAAAAAATAAAAAAATTGAATATTTAATGAACATTATACTCTGTCCATTAATATTATACACTTAAGATCTTATGGAGATTAATTAAAGTGGTATCATTTTACATCACTATGTATTGATATTTAAAAAATTCATCTGATATATAATAAAATCTTTGTGGATTGTGGTAATACTGCTCGTGAAACAATCTAATTAAGAAATTATGAGAGAAGAAAAACGACATATTTACTCCCATAAGACCTTAAGTGCATAATATTAATGGACAGAGTATAATTTAGTTAATTTTCTTTTACGCCTATGTAATTTATTTCTTAAAAAAAAAAAAAACAAAAGGTTGGATATTAACAAATTTCTTTTTGAAACAAAAATGAAAATTAATTATTTTAGATTTCTCATTTCTAAATTAAAGTAATAATTTAATTACTCATACCATATACCTCTAAAAATATACAGAAAATATATGTATAAATATTTAATGTAAATATGTTACGAATGATCAACTTTTAGAAAAATGATTAAAAATTTTAATTTGATTAATAAACTCCCACAAATTGTAACCTTTAACAACAATTTAATTAATCATTTTAAAATCCTTACAACAATTACATACTAATTTAATTATATGTTATAAATTTTGTCAAACCAACAATTTATAATTTGTTTTTTTGTTGTTTCTAAAAATAAGAAAAAAAAAATTATTAATCGATGAAAATAAATCACTTAATTTTTATAAGAACATGCAAAAGTCTTGAAATGATAAAATACATTTTTTTTCTTTTTTTTTTTTTTTTCTTTTTGTTAAATTGAAAGTATCAGTTTACGTACATACAAATTTTCCTTACAATATTGGGGTTTTTCCCATAACGAAATTTTACACTACAACAATATAAATAATACACAATAAACTTTTGTATTTAATTAAAAATGTTTAAGCTTAACCACCCAACTTATAAATATTTCTGATAAATAAATACCTAAAAAATATAATCAAATTAATAACAGTGAAAAAGAACAAAAAAGAAAAGAAAAAAAAAATTTTTTTTTTTTATACGTACATAAATATACATGAAATTAGGAAATAGGAAAATATCGCTTAAGGAAGTATTAAGATTATTATCAATTTATCATTGCTATTTTATATACCCAATGAGAATATGATTAAAATTTACAAGAAAAAGAAGAAAAAAAAACCGATAAAGTAATTATTCAATACAATAATTGTTGACGGAAAATAAATTTCATTTGCAACAACAACAACAACAATGAATATAAGGAAATAAATAAAAAGAAAAATAGTAATAAAAAAAAAACGAAAACCAACCAACAATATAATAAAACCAAAAAAAAAATTAAAAAAAAAATAAAACCTTGTTCGATATATAAGTGTGAAAAATTAATACTAGGCTCTTTAGAATTTGGATTATGATAGAAAACAAAAAATACAACAACAACAAATTAAAGTAAATTCATTTCATGTTAAACAAATAGCGTATATTATATCTTATAATATATCTTATGTATTTCAATACATAATATTAAACATTTTTTATTATTTTATATATACAGAGAAAATAAATTAATTTTTAATACTTTGTAACACGAAAACACGTACACCGTATATACATATATGTATATACCAGCATATGATTAGCTATGTGCTTTTCCTAAATTCAAGTTTGGAAAAACTTTAATTGAAAATTTAATGCTTTTTACCATGTACGTTATATGTTAAAGTATATAATATAATCCTGAATAAAGAAGAGTAATGTTTGTTGAACAAAGGCATTAAAATATTTCTATGAATAAAATATATGTATTGTATACATAGTATATCTTTATTATCAAGGGTATTATTATATTCTTGTATAGGGATTTTTTGTATTTTATTTTTTTTTAATTTTTTTTTTTTTTTTTTTTTTTTTGAATAAAATAAGAAATAAAAGCAAAAAAAAATAAAAGAATTGAAATCATTCTTACGAACCAATTATATTTTTATAAATATATGTATTTATTTTTTATTTTTCTTAATCAATTTTTAATTATAACATTTAGTTTCCTTGAGTTTTTCTTAGTTTTTCCAAGAATGCATATTTAAGTATTTTAATTAGTTTTCATATATGTACATATTTTCTTACATTCTTTATTTTCACAGGTTGCTCTAGGGAGACGTGTAGGTCTATACAGATTTTGCGGAGATATAGGACGTGGAAATTTTTCAAAAGTGAAATTAGCTTACAACCAATTGACTCGAGGTAAAAATATCTGTATATATATTTAAAAACAAAATAAAATGTACACACATGTACACATATATATGTATATTGATCTTATACATACATATATAAGTTCAAATATACGTTATGAATACATTACATATGGACGCAGACTTTCTATTCTGTACACACATGATAAACGTATAAAATCAACACTGTATAACATATACTTTGTACATATTATATACATGCATACATTTTTTTTCATAGTCATTCGCTCTATTATCCTAATACAAAAACATCCTGTTTAAATATCCCGAGTTCATTGAAAACAAAAAAAAAAAAAAATGCTCATTTAGAAACAATTGCATTCAACATACACGTATTATGTAACATATCCACACGGACATGTATTTATACATTTTTTACATTTTTTTTTTTTTTTTGTTTTGTTACAGACAAAGTAGCTATCAAAGTAGTTGACAGAGGTGGACTAGATGCTCGAGCATTACGTATGCTATCAAGAGAAATAGCCACTCTGGAATGTGTTCATCATCCTAATATTCTAAGGTACTTATACATTTAAATATATGCATATATGTATGTATGAATATAATGAATACATGTAAATAGCAGTATAAGGAAATTTTTATTTAAAATTACATAAATTTATGTATAACAATACCTCTAGCCTAGAACATATTTATTTAATCCTTTTCGTATACCATTCATAAAATAGAAAATAAATACATGTATACACATGCTTATCTGTTAACACGATTTTTGTTTTTTTTTTTTTTTTTTTTTTTGTTTGTTTGGTATTACACGTACATATGTAGTACATGCTTGTATTTTTAATTTTAAATTTCTTTAGACAGATTTTTATTTATTTTCTTTTTTTATTGTTGTAAAGTTTTATTTATTTATTTATTCATTTGTAAAAGAACTACAAAAGAGACTTTTTGTTTTTGTTTTTAGTTTATAAAAGAAATACAAGAGTATAATGTACACAATTTTATTTGTTCATACATATACATATGTATGTGATGTACCTTATTTGCAGTAGAGATTTCATACATATATATTTTTCTTATATATTTCATACTGTACTAGTGTACATTTATATACATGTATATTTATACATTTTATTATAGATTATTTGAAGTTGTAGAAACTCTTGGAAGAGTTTATTTAATAACTGAATGGATACGAGGAGGTGAATTATACAATCATATAACTCAAGGAGGACCTCTCAGGGAAGTTCATGCTGCCCCATTATACAAGCAATTGCTTTTAGCTGTTAAACACATGGTATGTTTTGATTATTCTTTTTTTGTTTTTTTTTTTTTGTTTTTTTTTTGTTTTTTGATGCTGATAAATACTTATGTAATAGCATATTGTATACATAATTGAACTCTCTATACATATTTATAACATTTTGTACAGAATTTAAGAAACTTAATATCGTTTTTCTCAATAAACATTAGGTTTTTATGTTTTTATTTATTTTTATTTTTTTGTTTTTTATATTTTTGTTTATTTAAGTATATTTACTACGTGTTCCATTTTTAATTTACTTATTTTGTTCTTGTTAAGTAAATGAATGTTTCATAATGATTTTTCGATAATGGATACACTTACATACATACATACATTTATTTACAACAAATGTAACAAAAGCAAAACAAACAAAAAAAAAAAAAAACGAATAAATAAAAAAATAATAAAAAAATGAAAATAAATGTAAAAATGTGTCAATATTAAACATTTATATTCCTCCCTAACACAGCGATGTAGTACCTACATAGAATAAAATAAGTACTCATATATTTCTGTTTCATTATTTAAAAAAAAAAAAAAAAAAATTAAAATAAAGAAAAATTTCTCTTTCAAAAGAAATGGCACACATATATCTTTATAACACTGCAATATGTACTAAAAATAAAATCAAAAATAACCTTTCCATACATACACACACACATGTACATATAAATTATAAATTTATAAATTTAATTTTGGAAAAAAAATTTTTTTTTTTTATTATTAAATTTTTACAGCACAGCTTAGGGTTTGTTCATCGAGATATTAAAGCTGAAAATGTATTGCTTGTTTCCGAGAATAGACTGAAATTAGCTGATTTTGGATTCAGTACAGAATTATTAAATGGTAAGATAATAAAAAATTAAAAAAAAAAAAAGAAAGAAATTGTGTGTATGGAATTTTCATACCATATTTAATAAGATTAACAAAATTTATTTAAATTTAAAAAAAAATAACGAATTATTTTGTACTTTGTTAATATAATTTTTGCATCTATTTTAAATAATAAAAATTCAAAATTATAAAATTAAATGACGTAAATTTAAATTGAAAAAATAAAAAAAAAATGAAGAAGTAAATTTTTCTATATACTAATAAAGTGTACATAAAAGTGCATTACGTAAATTGCATAATTTAACATTTTATTAGCATTTTAAATAGAATTTAAAATAACTGATGTATATATCGTTTAATGTATGTAGTACATTAAAAAAAAAAAATAATAATAATAATAACAGAACTTAAATAACGAATAAAATTATTTAATCTTAAAGAATTAATCTATTTGATGACGATGATAAATCTTAATTTAAATATTTATTATATCCATTTACAAAATATTCGTTATAAAATATTTACATACATATATGCAAATAAAATCTCATCTTTGTATATTACTTGTGCATATTTATATGCATATTCATTGTTATTTAAATGAATAACATTGTAAATTATAATGCATATATCCATGTATACTCGTTTAAAAATAACGTGTATTTCATTAATGCATAATAGCATTTTAAATTGAAGCTTTTCTTACTAATTTACATACACACATACATATGCATAAATTTTATTAACTTCCATCCGCACATCATTTACAGTGTACATCCACTACATAAAATTACAATTTTTTTAATATTTCAAAAAAAAAAAAAACATTTTTTTTCATGAGATTTCAGTCTTTTCAAATTGAAAACTTTTCTTTTGAATTTTCTCTATAAGAAAAATACAAATTAACAAAAAATTTTCAACGTATTTTCACTTTGATTTTTTATATTTTTTATTATGATAAACTATATATATAGGAGCACAACAGAAATTAGATACATTTTGTGGTTCACCACCATATGCAGCACCAGAATTATTTAGTGATGATCATTATGTTGGTGGTCCAGTTGATGTATGGGCATTAGGTGTACTTTTATATTTTATGGTAATTGGTAATATGCCTTTTCGTGCTCCAACTGTTCCAGCATTAAGGACAACTGTTTTAAAAGGAGATTACACAATTCCAGGACATTTAAGTTTACCATGTATAAGACTTATTCGTAAGTACCATAACATCTATAAATATTTATATTTGCATTATAAATGTATTTCACTTCAAATTTCATTTTTTCTTTTTGTTTTCCTTCTTCTTATGGTTTTTTTTTTTTTTTGTTTTTTTTTTTTTTGTTTTGAATGATAGAACGAATTCTAGTCCATTTACCTCCTCGAAGACCAACTATCGATGATATGTTAAATAGTCAATGGGTAATGAATCCAAATTTAAGTACAGAAATAATGACTGCAGAAATAAATCAACATACAAAAACTGTTAAAAAGAAATCATCATTTTGGTTTCGTCCAAAAACACGTCATATACGAAAAAATTATTCATTACGTGAACGTTATATTGAATTAACAAATAAAGCACCATTAACATTTAATACAAGAAAAAATGATGGTATTATGGTTGATAATTTTTTACATCCAATTGATTTATCATCAAAAATATTTGTAACTAAGGATGTAACAGCAACAACAACAACAACAACATCATCAACTGGTTGTATACAACGTCGTTCATTTTTAAGTGGTACATTAAAAAAGAAAATTGGTCCAATGGAAAATTGTAATGAAAATAAAGATAAACAACAGCAATTAAAAAATGGTGATATGAAATATTGTGAAGAAATTATAACAACATCATCTGGTGGTGGTATAACAACAACAGCACAAGCAACAGCAACACGTAAAGGTGAACAAAGTATTATAATTGAAGTACAACCAATAATATTAAAAAAAAATTATGATGAAGAGAATGGTAAATTTATAATGTTACCAACTGATACAGATGATTTAGAAAAATTGAATCCATTAGAAATAGAAGCACGTGAAATATTAGAAAAATTGGGTGTAACATCAATAATGTTACGTGAATCAATTAAGAATGGTCCTAGAAGTGATATAATTGGTGCATATAGAATAATAATAAATCGTTTACAAAAGCAAGCATGGTTAGCTAAAAGACAAAATGAGATTGCATTAAATGAACAACAACAACAACGACAACAAAAAATGACAAAACGTAATCGATTAAGTTGTACTATTCTTTAAAAATTATTCAAAAAAAAAAAAAAAAAAAACAAAAAAACAAAAAAAAAATTAAAATATTAAAATAAAATAAAATGAATAAAAAATTGAAAAATATTATTTTGTAGAAAAATCATAAAATTTTCAATAAGAGAAAAACATTTTTGAAAAAAAAAAACAAGAAGAAAAATCATATTTCATAATAGCGTACAGTATGTTAGTTAGATGTTTACAAAATAAGTAATGTATATCAAGTAGAAGAAATTCTTTTCAAATTTCATGTTCCTACAATTTTCATTATATACATACATCCATATATATATAACGTATATTTAAGTTTTTCATCATATCATAATTTTATTTTTTTATATTGTTATAAACTATATTAAGTAAATATTAATATTATGATTGTTGTTATTATTATTATTATTACTACATATGTACATCATCTCTTTAAAATTTTGTGTACGTATACAAGCATGTAACATGCATGTGTACATACAATGGAATATGTTGTAACGTTTGTTTTCATTTATTTTTTTTTATTTTTTAAATTATTTTGCGTCTCCTATGGAGTCAAATCGAATAAAAGTCTGTATAACAAAATATTTTAAATTATTATTATTATTATTATTGTTATTTTCTTTATAAATACAATAAAAAAAAAAAAAGCTTTAAACTTTTATAAAATATCTGTAGGTACATGTAGAAATATTGATAAATTTTGTGAGAAAAAAAAAACCAAAGAAATTTGTATCGAAATTTTCTTTCTTCCATGTTTTCTTTAATGTACATACATGTGTACACATATGTACCTCACTAAATATATATGTACATACATGTAACACGTATTTTCATATTAACGCATATAAATATACTTTGTACTTTAAATATTTTCAGTACAAACCTTATGGAAACTATGAAAAGTGGTACCATTTTACATCTTTGTATATTGATATTTGTAAAGCTCATCTCATAATGTATGAAAACTTTGAGAATTGTGATAACACTGCTCCTGTAAAGCTCTTATGAAAAATTAAAACACGTATACTCCCATAAGGACTGTAGTGAAAATATTTAAAGTACAAAGTATAAACATTATTATAATATATTGTTGAAAATTTTATATTACAAAATTTTGTATACATACATTATGTATGTATATGCTCATGATTTTCATGTTTCACATTTAATATTCAAATATTAGTTTATAAGTTTATTATAATTTTATTATTTAGATATATACATAGCATGTATGTTATGTATACAGAATATTTTGTACAACGTACATGTCTAATACACATAATTTTATTTTCTCATTTTTTGATTTCTTTTTTCCTCATGTACATAGCACATAAGAATACTGTATTTATTATTTAATGTTATATGATAAAAATACAAAATAGTATTGTTATTATTATCACTAAAAAGACATTTGTGATTCATAAAATGTTATTATTATTATTATTATGTATTTATCATTATTATTGTTTTGCCTATATGATGGCATGTTATCTATGTATTTCATGAAAAAAAATTTTTTTTTCAATGTCACATCAAATTTAAATTTATAAAAAAAAAAAAATATCCGTATACCCACGGACATATATATACCTACTCATGAAAAAAAAATTAAAATTAATTTGTATTTCATATTTAAAAAATAATTAATAAAGTAATAAAAATAATAAAATTTTTTAGTATACATCTTAATTACGATTGTAAACAAAAACCAAAATGTAAAAGGCATTACATGTATTATATAGCGTACTATACGTATGTATTACTATATTATTGTGAAATCAATAACAGTTCATTATTTTAAATTTCTTAATTTGATTTTCTGTTTAATTACGTCATAGCATTATAATGAGATTTATTAATTAATAAGATATAAAACATTCTAAATCATAAGAAAAATAAATTCTAAAAATTTTTATTTCCAGAAAATAACTATTGGACCTTTAAATAACATAAATATTTCATTACGTGTTTTTTCTACAAATAAACAAATTAATTTTAAAGTAATATATGTACATGTAAGTTTGTATTTTCCTAAATTAAAAAAAAAAAAAAATACTAAAAATAATGGAAAATTAAATGAGAAAAATAATGCTAAATAAAATAAATCAATAACGAAATAATGAAATTCTGTTTTAAAGACCTATAGGGTTTTTCACATTAGGTACGTTATTTTACAAAAAGAATTCGATCTTTTACAAATAAAATACACCCTATTTAAATAGAAATTTTCCTTTTAGGAAGCTGAATTCTGTTTCAAATCCTTTTTGTAAAATAACGAACTTAATGTGCAAAATATCTAAAATTATGAAATCTATGTATTTATGAATCAAAGTATGTACTCAAGTAAATTGAAAAATTTAAAAGGATTTTAAAGATAAAATTTGAATAAGGAAAATTTTATTATTATACTAAGTTATACTAAGCTGCTTAATCAAAAAGTCGTTACATTTTTGTTTTCGTTTAGTAAAAAATTTTTGTATTATTTTTTCTTACGGCACAATTGGATTTTCTTGAAGGTAACGTACGTATAACATTTTTTTTCCAAATTTCAAATCATTTTCAAATTACCGATTTTGTTTTTTTTTTAAATTTGAATGTAGAATTTGTTTGTTTTTTTTTTTTTTTGATGTTCAATGATTATATGTACTTTTATACGGATTTTGTAATAATGTACAGATAAATTGTAAGAATGAAATTCAAAAATTAATTTAAATAAGTAAAAAATAAATTTCAAATATATAAAAATAAAATTATATTCATGAGTAAAAATTTAGTATTTAAAAAATATTTCAAATTAATTAAAAAAAATAAAATAAAATATAAATTAGAAACCATAATATAAAATAAAAATTCTCTAATAAAATTAAAATAATAATATAAATAAATTTAAAATTTTTATATTTGCTCAATAGGAGCAAAATATTTACTATATACACATAATGGGCCTTACCAATAACCATTTACTAAATCGTTACTCTAAGAACAAATCTCATATAAAAATCTAAGACTAAGTCCTTACTATAAAGACTTATGTACATAGTAAACGGTTATTGGTAAGGCCCAATATATACACAATATGTATATGTAATCAATATGATATTCAAATGTTTATATTATACTAAAAAGCCCAAAATTTTAATGACTTTATGAAAATCATTGTGCCACTTTAATAAATGGATAAAAAATACATATATGTATGTATATGATAAATATTATACAGGTAGGTATTAAAGTATTCGATATTTTAAAATTTAATATAATTTTTATAGTAAAGTACTATTGATAAATAAATTATTATTAAAAAATTTTCTGAATGCTATTGATATGAAAAATAAATTTATTTAAAAAAATTACTAAATTTAGTAAATCAAAAATTTTATGAACTCCAAAAAAGAAAAATAGTTAGCAAATAATTTCTGTAATATTGCAAGCAAATACTATGTACAATGTACACCTAACACGCATATATACATTTAAAGAGCTATTTTATTTGAAAGTGGTATAAGTTCAAATTTTTTGAAATCCGATTTTTAATATACATAAATCATTTTGCAAGAATATAAATTTTAATATTTTAAAATATTTCACAAGAAAAAAATTACGAATTAAAGATTTTATAATAATTAAAGTTCTACTTTTCTATTGAGTTTAGTAGGAAGGATAAATGTAAAACATAAAATATCTTGGAATTTGAAAAATTAACTTATTCTACTTTCAAATAAAATGATTCAATATAATATCGTTCATTCAAATTCTGATACATACATACACACACACACAAAAAGATGCCTACAATGTAGAGAATCCTTTTTTAATATAAAATAAAATACAACTTTTATATAGATAAAATTATTGATAGTCATGATGTATTGTATATTCAAAATATAATTGAAAAAAAAAAACCAACTAATTTAAAGTAAATATTTAAATAAAGAAACAACAACATTAATTGAAGGAATCTTGTTTTAATAAACATAATTAATTGTGATTTAAAAATTGTATAAAATATAAAATGATAAAAATGTATTTATAAAAATAAGTGGTAGAATAAAAGTTAAAAAGAATATTAAAAAATAAAATAATAAAATTAAAATTATTCAGTGTATATTATACTGAGATAATAATAAAAATAATGTTATACTTGGTTATACACATGTAGTACTCACAATTTACAATTATGTACTGTACTGATTGTAAAATACATATACGAATATATGTACATATGTATATATTTTAAACGTTATACACATACACGTATATGTGCATGTGTTATACAGGGGTGATTTAATCAAATCTGCACATACTTAAGGAGGTAATAAACACAAAATCGTATGGAATGAGGATGTAAATATTAACCATTTGGTCACTAGAGGACATTGAAGAAATTTGTGCCTCATTTTATAAAACACTTTATAACTCCAAACACTTTTCCCATACGACGTTTTGCTTGTCTCATTCAGACCTATCATTTCCTTAAGTATCTGCAGACATAACTGGAATCATCCACCCTGTATATGATCAAATATTCATTTATGTACGTCTAAAATTCAAACACGTACTAATTGTATGTATCTACTATAAATTTTAAATAAAAAAAATAAAATCTTAATCAATTTACTATTTTATTTTTAATTTTCAATAAATTAAGTAAAAATTAAATAGAAACATTAAAAATATGTACATACTTACGTTATGTATCTATTTAAACATTTTCTACGGTTAATATTTTGATTTATTCTAATTTTTATTTGAGTAAAATCTATGGTAATGTTCAATATTATTACGTAAAATTTTTATAAACTGAATATCGATGTTCCCAAATTCATTTTAGCTTAAAACATTTTTAATAATGATTTTAATTACCAAAACTCTTAAATCGTTGAATATAACAAGCAATTTTCTAGCTTTAATATTTTACTGCATCGATTTTATTATATCAGGATCAAGTATCCTTTGGTTAAAAAAATCTGACGCACACATGAACATATGCAAACATATGTATATTTGTGCATATTTGTGTATATAATTGTTGATGAATGTCGTGAATGAATGTATTCCTCAAGCATCCTCAAAGATACTGAGGGAGATTTTTGGGTTTAAATTTTAAATAAATGAAAATTATATTTAAATATCAGAAATTGTAGAGAAAATCGGAAAATTTCAAACAGACAAAAAGAAAGACACTTTTTCGTTTGTTAAATAATTTTTTTAATTTTGAAAATTTTAAATTTAATTTTTTTTTTAATTGATGGAAAATAGATTATTATAAAATCGATTAATACTGCTATGGATCCAATTAAATGGTGTACTTTAAAATATCTTAAAAATAAACCTGAAAAATTTGAAATAGAAGCTGCAACACAAGAATTTAAATTATTAAAATTGCAGATTTCCCATGAAGAGACCAAAAATATTATATATCCGCCTGCAAAAAGTAAATTTCAAATTCTTGAAGAAAATCTTCGTGAAGCGATTTATCATTCTGTAAAAAATCGTCCACTTGGAAGAAGCAGAACTACATCTCTACCAGACGATGTAAAGAATAATAAAGACAGAATATTTGGTATTAAAAATATAAAATTAGAAAACTTTAAAAATTTAATTGGACCATTTGAAGAAGCAATTGAAAAAGAAGATGAAAAAGATGTAGATATTAAATCCAAACAAAATAAGATTAGGTTGTATAGAAATTATTAATGCCTGGTTTCTAAAAATCGTAAGTACTTATAAAATTTAAGGTATTCCAAGTCATTTAATAAAAATGCACGATTTGGAAAAAAGACCAATCATTATGAAGGAAGAATAAAGAATGTAATGAGACATATTAGTCAATCAGAAGAAAAAGAAAGGTTAAACGAAAAATAGACGAGACTAAAATAAAAAAAAAGCCCCATCCTTATTTTCTGATTTTATTTTTAGAAAAATAGTCAAAAACAATTTCCCGGCCGATCACGTATTTGGTAAAATTGTAATAAAAGACGGATATGGAGTTAGAGAAATTTTATATCAACAAAATCCGTCAACTGAAAAAGATCAATTATTAAACGCTATCACACATATCCGTTTAGTTCGTCGATTATTGAGAAATAAATTTGGTTTTAATATTATGTACCTATACGAAAATTTACAAAATTTTGACATGAGTAAAGATGATTATCTACCGTGGAATGATGTATTCAATATAATACGGCTTCATGATGTCCCACTTTGTAAAGAGAAATGTGAAGTGATAATCAAATATTTGAAATTGATTAATGAAAATGATCTTGTTAATTATTATGAAGTCATCAATTTAATTAATTACTCAATTCCTCTTCCAAAATTTGACTCGTTAAACGATGAATGCTATTTTAAACCTGATACCTTTACAACAACTTACAATGATCAAACAAAAAGCGCTTTTCTTAAATATGGAGAACATAGAAAAGCAGCTGGTTCAAGGAAAGCATTGGATGTTTGCAACTTAAATGATGGAAATACTGTAAAAAGTTTAATAAATCCTCCTATATCAAGTTGGTTTGGACTTAATCATGTAGATTATCTTTTAGCCAGAAATAAAGAAGAAATTCGTGAAATTTTCACTAACATTGGATTCAATTTAAGTAATGATAGTTATTTTAATCACTTGTTTGAGAAAGCTGCTAAATTATGGACTTCAAAGGATGATAAAGTTTCCGTTGAGGCCTTTCAATTCATTTTAAATGAAGAAAAAGTACCACAAAATACCTGAAAAAGTTGTTCAAATTAAATTGATTAAAAAAACATTAAACTAAAAATTCTTAATTACCAATAACGAAATTTATTGATAGGAATTTAAGATACATAAACCAAAAAATTTCAAGTAAAAAAAAAAAGAGAAATACGTTTTTAATCCATTCTTGTTTTTAATTTCTTAACAATAATTTTATCTTTTTTGATGATGTAAACTGTAGCACCCCAACCACTTCCAGCATCACGGTCAAATGCATTCATTAACGCTTGAGAAATTACTTCAAATAAATTATCTGGATCTAAATCTGGTCTCCACAATGTTTCACACATACCATATAATTGTTCTGCACAAGTACCAGCTACTACAAAATCATTTGGTTCATTTGGACATCCAATTAAATCCATATTACATATGAATGGCTCAAATGTCTTTGGATCTAAACCAGCTATGACTGGCTCTATAAAATATGGTCCAAATCGACGTTCATACAAGAAACTTGATAACATTGCTGCAAATTTTTTTGGTGTCATCTCATGATTTTCACGTACTTCATATAGATTTTTACGAAATAATAAACGATCTCTCACAGTTAATATATCAGATTGTAGACCAACAAGTCCCAAATACATATGAGGATTAAATTGGAATACCTTTTCAAAATTTGTATCGATTGTACTAAATTGTACACCAAATCTATGATCAGTTGCAATTGCAACACAATCTTTTCCTTTCATGGCTACTACACAGCCACCATTATATCCCATAATACTCATTTTGAAATGAAATTTATTTTAACTATTTTAATTAATAAAATTAATGAAAAATTGAATTATTATTATAAGCACAAAATTCACTTCTATTATACAAAATTATTGAGGTTAAAAATTATACTACGATGACAGGCAAATATAAAACCAAAATCGAAACTCCAAAAAAACAAAACCCAAATAAAATCATGAAGTTTCGAAAATAAACGAATAAAATAGTGTTAACACTTCTATTTTTATTTTTATAACTGACTGATTTTAGAAAATAGATTGCGTTCGTCATACATTTCATTCAAATTCGAATTTAATACAACAATTTTCATTTTTCAGATAAAACAAAAGTAGTAAATATGTACATATGTAAATATGGGAGTATGGATACACCATATATGTATGTATATATATATAGTTACATAGGTACACGCATTGACATTTGACAATTGATTAATAAATGACAAATTTGAAAATAAAATAGCTTGATAAAATAAGTCAAAGTGGTAAGTGAGTGGCGCTAAACAGCATTTGTTATATTGTATTAAAAATTGTATTTATACTAAATCAAGAAATAAAATCATTAATTATGAGTGACAATGAATCGAAAGATGATGCATCATCATCCTCATCTGATACCGATTCTACGGGATCGAGTAGTTCAGACAGTGAATCTGACTCTTCAAATCAAACGTCTGAAAATGATGCTGTAGAAAAAGCTGATGAAAAACGTTCAAATACTTCTGCTTCTGAACATGAGGTAGATCCTTCTCCAAAAAGTAGATCAAAAAAACGTAGTATAGAAGAAGATGAGGATGCTACGTCAACAAAAAAAAGTAAAACAGATGATGATACAAATAGTAAAGTGGAGGAAAATGTAGAAAATAAAAATGATTCTTCTGAAAATAAAAGTAAATCAAATGATGAAGAGCAAAAGGACGAGAATGTCAATGAAGAAAATATTATTAATGGAAAAGAAAACCCAGCAGATGCAGAGGAAACAAGAAATAGTGAAAATTTTACAATGCAAAATAGTTCTGATGAAAAACAAAATGACAATTTAAAAGTTCATAATGAACAAAGTCAGGAATACGAAAAATTCGAAAATAACGAGCAGAATAATGATTTAAAAGTTTGCGCAGAACGAGACCAGAAACATGAAAAATCAAGAAATAAAAACAAATCTTTAAGTGATGCTCGAAATAAAGATCGAAGAAGTAGATCTCCCAGAAAAAACCGAAGTCGATCTCCGAGAAAGAACAGAAGTCAGTCTCCAAGAAAAAATCGTAGTCAATCACCAAGGAGAAAGCGTAGCCAATCACCAAGAAGAAAACGTAGTCAGTCACCAAGGAGAAAGCGTAGTCGATCACCAAGAAGAAACCGTAGTCGATCTCCAAAGAAAAACAGGAGTCGATCTCCAGGAAATAATTTAAAAAATGAAGAAAAAGAAGAAAAGCAAGAAGATAAAGGAAAAATTAGTGAGAAGCAAAGACGAACTGTGGATTTACTAACATCACGAACAGGCGGTGCTTACATACCACCAGCTAAATTGCGTATGCTTCAAGCAGAAATCACCGATAAATCATCAGCAGCATATCAAAGAATAGCTTGGGAAGCACTAAAAAAATCAATTCACGGTTATATTAACAAGGTGAATGTCGATAACATTGGAATCATAACAAGAGAACTATTAAAAGAAAATATAATCCGTGGTCGCGGTTTGCTTTGTCGTTCTATAATTCAAGCACAAGCTGCATCCCCAACTTTCACCCATGTGTATGCAGCATTAGTGGCAATCATTAATTCGAAATTTCCAAATATTGGTGAATTACTGCTTAAAAGATTGGTTATTCAATTTAAACGTGGATTTCGTCGAAATGATAAAAGTATTTGCATATCTTCATCTAGATTTATCGCTCATTTGGTAAACCAACGTGTCGTACATGAAATTTTGGCATTAGAAATTCTTACATTATTGGTAGAGACACCAACTGATGATTCAGTTGAAGTAGCTATAGCGTTCTTGAAGGAGTGTGGTATGAAATTAACAGAAGTATCTGCAAAAGGTGTAAATGCAATATTTGAAATGTTGAAAAATATATTGCACGAAGGGAAATTAGATAAACGTGTTCAATACATGATTGAAGTTGTATTTCAAGTAAGAAAGGACGGATTCAAAGATCATCAATCAGTTATTGAAGCATTGGAATTAGTCGAAGAAGAAGATCAATTTACACATTTAATAATGTTAGATGAAGCTACAGACGGAGAAGATGCTCTGAGTAAGATTTAACAGTAATAAATTAATTTTATATGAAATTGAATATATTAATTTTTGGTTTTTATTTTCAGATGTTTTTAAATTCGATGATAAATATGAGACAAATGAGGATAAGTATAAAGGACTTAGTAAAGAATTATTAGGAAGTGATGCAAGCGACTCAGGAAGTGATTCATCTGGTAGTGGAAGTGATGAGTCGGATGATGAAGCAGAAGATGAAGATAAAGAAAAATCTGGGGTTATAATTGACAATACAGAAACCAATCTGGTAGCATTACGAAGAACAATTTATTTAACAATACATTCAAGTTTAGATTATGAGGAATGTGCACATAAATTAATGAAAATGCAGTTAAAGCCAGGACAAGAAATGGAATTGTGTCATATGTTTTTAGATTGTTGTGCTGAACAAAGAACATATGAGAAATTTTATGGTTTACTTGCACAACGATTTTGCATGATAAATAACATTTACGTGGAACCATTTGAAGAAATTTTTAAAGATACTTATCACACAACACATCGATTAGATACAAATCGCTTAAGAAATGTGAGTAAATTTTTTGCTCATTTACTTTTCACTGATGCAATTGGATGGGATGTTTTAGATTCTATCAAATTAAATGAAGATGATACTACGAGTTCAAGTCGAATTTTTATCAAGATTCTTTTTCAAGAATTAGCTGAATACATGGGATTATCGAAACTTAATGAACGATTAAAAGATCCAACATTAGGAGAATCTTTTGCTGGACTATTTCCAAGAGATAATCCGAGAAATACAAGATTTGCAATAAATTTTTTTACCTCAATAGGTTTAGGTGGTTTGACTGATGAACTTCGTCAATTTTTGAAAAATGCACCTAAATCAGTTCCAGCTATTAATCAGGACATTATTGGTGTTAAAAGTTCAAGTGATTCATCATCTTCATCTTCATCATCATCATCTTCAGCTTCATCCAGTTCATCATCTGATTCTGATTCAGAATCAAGCAGCAGTTCTGATAGTGAATCAAATAAAAAGAAAAAAACTAAAAAGAAGAACAAACAAAAGAATAAGAAAAAACAGAGTAAAAATAAAAAGAAAAAAGATGATAGTGATAGTACCGACGATGAAAGTAGTGATGAAGAATCTAGAAAACGTCGTAAAAAACGTAAAAATAAAGAAAAAGAAAGAAATAAATCTGAGAATCGTGGAAAAAATGAAATTGAAATTGAGAAAAGTATAAAAATTTCAAAAAGACGAGAACAAGATAAAAATGATCATCGTATCAACAAGAAGGATGATCGTAAGCAAAGTGCGAAGGATGAAATATCTCATACGGAAAGAAGTCGAAGTATTGATCATGATAAAAGAAGACGTGAAAAACATGATAAGAATTCAGATAGAATCGACAGGAATCGACAGAGAAAAAGAAGTATTAGTCCGAGAAATCAGATTATGTATAAGGACGATAAAAGGAAGATAAACAATTCAGATGATAACAGAAGAAGTCCGATTGCTGTTAGTCGAGATAAGGAACGACGACAAAAGAATCATAGTAATGATAATGACGATGGGCGGAGAAAGAATTCACGTAAAGAAAATAGAAGTCCTGAGAAAGAAAGACGTCGTTGAAAAAAGCGATTTAAATTTTACTACAAAAATAATAAATATAAGAATGTTTTATAATTATAATTATAATTCAAAATAAATAAGATGAAATAATTGATATTTCAAAATTAAAATTTTTGAATTGGTTGGTACTGATATTCCAATCCAATTGGTTGGGATTGATATTCTGAATCTAGATTTAACATATATATGCATGTATATAGTTGATTTGAACTTAATCCAGACTGCAAGTGTCATTAAATAGTTTCCACATTCAATTTATACTTCATTCTCTATTTTATAAAATCTAGCACAAACACAAAGTGCTCGTTTTTGAACTCACATTCAAATGCAAAAACATCAAAATCAAATCGTGATTTTGTGTTTTTTCATTGGAAATCTCAACTCAAATCTCAAATCAAATATCATAAAATTTAAAAATATGTGTAATTCACATCTTACACACCAACATCTATTGTCTATGCTAGTGCTAGAAAAATTTAATTGATAAATATCAAAGATGTCTGCCGCCGTCATTTTCTTCTATGTGTCCCAATATCAGTGAAAGATTTTTACAAAAAATTTTTTTTTATTTTTAAAGAAAAAGTGAAAATATTGTAACTTCGATTTTATGTAAATAAATAAAAGATAATTTCATATAATTTAATAAAAATAAAATATTCATAAATTAAGTGTGAGAACAAAGAAAACCTTTTAAAAATAATAAATGTTTTAGTTTAATTTAGACGGAAATTAGACGTGTTGAAAAAAAAATTTTTTTTTTCTGAATTTTTCTTTTGTCTGATTATTATTGTATGTATGGATGTAATTATATAGTTTTGTATTGTATATTTTATGAAAAGAAGGCAAACAGCTTAGCAGTACATATATTATAATATAATATATATAGTTAGTAAGAAAAAAAAAACAACAAAATTGAATATTATTAATTTGTGTAACAAAGATAAAAATAATTTAGTAAACGTATGTTAGAGAAAGAAAAATAATATTTCTTTCACAAAGAAGAAAAAAAAAAGTCATCTTAATTCGCCCCTTTTTATGTGTTTTGTAATTTTTTTTTTTCTCTTCCAAATCAAGAAAAATATCGTAATTTTTCATAAATTTTTTTTTTGTTTTTGTAAGTTTCAGTAATAAAAAAGTTAAATAAAATATAAATTTTATTTTTGATATTTTTTTTAGTGTTACGTTGCAATATTTGAAAAACAAAAAGAAAATTAATTAATTAAATTTAAAACATTTTGAGGAAAAGAAAGAAAAAGAAAAGTGTCGAAAAGGAATTTTTTTTTCCTACTACTAGTGATTGCATATGACTATTAAATAATTTGGATTAAATTTTTTTCGAGAAATTCATCATTTGATTCGTACAAAAAGAAAAAAAGGAAAACTCACAAAAAGGAAAAAAGAAATCATTATCATTTTGTAAATACAAGTAAGTATATTTTATCTGCAATTTGTATAATTTTACATATTATATATATTTACTTGTGTATGTTTGTATGTAATTTTATCATAAGTATAAAATATTTTGTAAAGAAATATAACAAAATAAAAAAAAAAAAAAGAATTAGAGGAACAATAAAATGATAAATATAAAATACTAGTAAATACAGCGCAATGAAAAATGTTTTGGTGACGAATGATAATAATGGTTATATATATGTATGTATGTATGTATGTATTTATATTTAATTAACTACCTATATAATATTTTTTAGGTATCTAATCGTACTACTGACATTTTATAGGTACCTGAAATAGAACGTGTAAAAAAAAAAAAGAAACAAAATAGAAAAGCAATAATAGGATTTATTGAATTGAATTTTTGCACTATTTATATATAAAAATAGTGAAAAAAAGGAAAATAAAGGTATACTGTACTGTAGATACAAAATATTTTTGTAAAAATAATTATTCTACATAGGTATTTCCATTGCATACACGTATGCATATATGTATGTATAAACTTCTATATATATATACCTACATGTGTATGTAGATATATTTGTCAATAATATAATGGAAAAAACAATTTTCATTTAATTCAGTTCATTGTAAATATACCTATGAGAATAAAAGAATATTATATACGAACACGATAATCATATATATGTATGTATGCGAATCTGAATACATGCATTACCCATGTTTTTCTTTTTACTCTGGCTGGTTACATTAGTATGCGTCATCCCCGGTGACGTATCAGCTGTTAAAGTTTCTTTTTTTCTTTTTATTGAGTTTTTTCTTTCTATAAAATAACGTAAAAATAAAAAATCTTAACTTGAAAATTACTTAACGGAACCCTCATTTATGTTTTAAACCTCTCAGACTCACAGATTAGTTGATTAATTCAATAAGATGCACTTGTACAGTACTTACTTTACAGTGATTTAATAGTAATATGGTTGAATAGTGGTAGGTATTTAAAATTAAACCATGTATTCGATCGAAGTGATACTGATTAGAACACATTTTATTTGTATCCATGTCGATTATTACAGCTTACAGCTATAATTTTTAGCAATATTTTCTTATGTTTATTATCTGTTATGCATTTATGTGCATAATTTTAATCAGCCATTAATCTAACACAAATATTTGATTTCATTTTTTTATTTATTTTTTTTTTTTTTATTTGAAAGTTTATAGATTTTTTCCCGTTTTAAATGAATTCAATGTAGGTATGCATATAAAAGTATCTTTGCATATTCTAAGCATATTTATAGGAATTTGTAGACGTTAATTATAACCTTCAGTTACATTCATAAATACCTATAATATTAAAAATACGTACCTATATGTATGTGTAAATGTAGAAATGTTTTATTTATTTAGGTATATTTGTTTATACATATTTTATTACGTGTATTAGATACGTTACAATCTATTCATTTTTTATAAGATACATTACATAGGTATATACTCTATCACATGACTGACAATAAAGTGATGAAATTATTAAATGAATATTCCTATTGTATGTATATGTATCTATGTACATAATATATATATGTACATGCGACCATATATGAAGTATGGAATAATTTCATTTATTTTAAATTTAATACAATTCATTGGTCAGGTGTAAAAGAAACAAAAGTAAAAAAACAAAACATTAATTAGGTACATATACATACAACTAAGTAGTTGTATACAAGTGTACGAACTAATAACATGGGAACTTATGTGTTTTGTACACAAATTCTCTTATCTGTTTATTTTTTTATTTACTTAAAGTCTAAAAATGTAGGTAGGTAGGTATGTGTTTTGATGATAAATTTTTCATTATTATCTAAAAGTACCTACCTAGTATTATTTAAAAAATTTTCATTGTCATTCTCTAAAATGAAAAATTATCCTAAATTATTTAAAGTTTTAATTTGTACATACGCATATATATACATACACATGTACTAAAAAATAATTTGGACTTTGTTAAAATTCTTTTTTGTTATATTATTCAAATGTCAGCTGTTTTTATTAGATGATTACAAAGGTCATTAAAAGTTTACTCATTTCTAATCACATTGTCTATATACCTAATTAAAAATTAATTTTCATTATTTGGTTAAATTGAAATTATTTCAACATTTTCTTTAAAAAATATTCTTCGAAAAGAAGAAGAACCCGAATAGTAAAACTCATTGATGTGCTAAAAATTGTGTAAAAAACAAAAATAAATAAAATGAAATAATTTTAATGCAATCAATAAACAGCTTATTTTAAATGTTTCTAGAACTTTTAACTTTTTCATGTTTCTCTCCTATTTCATATTACGAAAATTTTTAATATTTTATTTCATAAAGTCAACAATATATCTTATCTGTTATATTTATTTTATAAATGTTGTAAAATTAAAATTAAAAGCAAAAAAACATCAGTCAAACACACTTTCATGGCAAAAACATGATAACACACGTTAAATTGAATGCAAAACGCAAAATACAAACGTTCGCTGATTTTCAGTTATCCTCTTATTAACATTTTAGGTATGTGGTATGTTAATAAAAAATTGAGAAAATTATTTAATTTAATCACTCTTTAAAATGGAATATTCGAATATACTTTTGTTAATTTATATAGACATTTTATACCCACTAAATATGATCAATACATATTTATGTGTACATCGCTATCATATAATTTATTAACATTTTTTTTCCAAGAATTTCTGTGTACATGAGGTCAATGTCATTGGAAAATAATTTTTTTTTTTTTTTTCTAAATTGAATCTTCTAATAAAATTGTTTTAAATCTAATTTAATTGTAAGCATTGGTATTTGTTACAAAATTTTTCAGTCATTATAAAACAGAAAAAAATTTACTACGATCATTGCAAGTTTTAGTGTGATGAAGGGCAAAGAAATTTTTTCATACCATATCTAACGTATGATCTGTTTGTTGTTCGAATATATAAATAAATTACCATTCATTTATTGTTCATTTTACTCACTGGTTTTATATATATCTGATGTTTTGTAAAATTTCCCTCATCAATTGTTTATTTATTAATTGAAATTTTCAAGTTTAAAATTTATTTTTCACATTGTACTTAATTCTATTTGTAGCATATTTAACTTAGATCATTTGATATTCTTATTTTTGTTAATGAAAAATAATTAATACATATTAAACAGCTGTAAAATAATATGAAATATTGTTCTTTTTCTTTTTATTATTATGTATCTATATGATTTGTATGTTATTTATTTTTTGATTGTTCATTAATTACCTACTTATAAAATTAATTATTAGAAACAATTTTAATACGATTATTAAAACTAATCGTGTTTAAATCGTGTTTAACATATTATTATTTATTTAAAATCTTCATTGCCTAAAACAATAAAAAATGATAATTTTACATTGATTTCAAAAAAATGCAAATACTATCAAAATTATCACTGTTGCATTTATATTTTATTATTTTACTCCCCATGTGAATATAAAACATTGTAACATAAACGAATGACTATAATCATTTTTATTTAAAAACATTAAAAACTTATTTTTGATATAAAAAAAAAAACATTCTTCAAATATCAAATTAAAATAAATATGTACATATTAATTGTACATACAAATTTAATTTTTAATATGGCATAGAAATTCTAAATGTATCATAAAGAAAAAATAAAGTGATAAATGATCATGACCTTGTTTTATTTTTTCTCTTAACATTTTGTCTAATTTTGTTTTTACTTCAACTTTAATTATATTATTATAATAAAATTTTAATGTTATTTATAAAATAGAAAAATTAGAAAATATTCATTCTTCATATTATTTTATTTTATTGATTGCAGATACGTTTTATATGTTAAAATTCACTTAATGAAATAAATGATTGGTTATCACTTGAATTATTGCACTTTTGGCCTGATTTTATTTTGAGTAATTACTAATAAAGAAAACAAAAAAAAAAAAAAAAAAAAAACAAAAAAAAAAAAACAAAAATAATATTTCATTTCATATCAACGATTTTCCTTAATATGTAGTAGCTTAGTATTTGATATTGTAATAAACATTCTTTTTGTTCAAAGTTAATTAATTTTTATTTATAAATATTGTAATCAAAATAAATTTAATTTATTTTAGATCACGTGGTAAAAATTTGAAAATTACTTATAAAAATAAGATAATAAATTTTTACACTTTATAGTCATTATTATTAAAAATCGAGAATTTAATAGGTTTGATTTCATTAAGATTTTTTTTTTTTTTGTATTATTTGTTCTTATTTCATTTTCAGGTAATAATTTTGTAAGGACCAAAGGGGAATTATAATAATTTTATTCGTCATTTTTCATAATTAAACTATTCGAAAAAAAAAAAATAAAAAAAAAAAAAATCAACAAAGAATCGTATTGTCACAAATTATTCTCATTTATTTAAATTAAGTAAATTATAAAACAAAAAAGGTAAAAAATATGGCAACAACACCGCGAGGTGGTGGAACTGCTCAAAGACCAAATGGCACTTCACAAAATAAAATATGCCAATTTAAATTGGTATTATTGGGTGAATCAGCTGTAGGCAAATCATCTTTAGTATTGCGTTTTGTAAAGGGGCAATTTCATGAATATCAAGAGAGTACAATAGGTGCGGCATTTTTAACACAAACACTTTGCATAGATGATACAGCTGTAAAATTTGAAATATGGGATACAGCAGGACAAGAGAGGTTATTTATTTAAAATATAAAAAAAGGAAGAAAAAACACAACATGCGATTTTAATATTTGATTTAATTTTTTTTATAAATAGATATCATAGTTTAGCACCAATGTATTATAGAGGGGCGCAAGCTGCAATCGTTGTGTATGATATACAAAATCAAGACAGTTTTCAAAGAGCAAAAACTTGGGTTAAAGAATTACAAAGACAGGTAAATTATAAAAAAATATATTAATTAAGATTATTAAAAGGATCTAAGATATTAGAAGATGATGATTATTTAAAATTTATTCAACAATGTTAAAATTTTATATATATTTAATAGGCATCTCCAAACATCGTTATAGCTTTAGCTGGAAATAAAGCTGATTTAGCAAGTTGTAGAGCTGTTGAATATGAAGAAGCCAAACAATATGCTGACGATAATGGTCTTTTATTTATGGAAACATCAGCGAAAACTGCAGTGAATGTTAATGATATCTTTTTGGCAATAGGTATAAATAATTACTTTTAAAAACTTAAAAAAATTTTAAATAAATTAATTTAAAAAACCAAAATTTGCTTTTAGCCAAAAAATTACCTAAAAATGATGGAGCTACAAATCAAGGAAGTGGACAAGGAAGAAGGTTAGCTGAAAATGAACAAAATCGACAAACAAATAATTGTTGCAAGTGATGCCCTTTAACAGGTAAAAACGAAAAAATAAATAATAAATTTAATCTAAAATTAAATTTTTTGAATTGTATTCTTGTTTTTTTTTTTTTTTTTTTTTATATTTAGAAAATATAATTTTGAAAGGAATTTTGGGATTTTTATTATTAACAGAGAAGAAAATGCGGCCGCTTTTTCAGCAGCAGCAGCTATATTTCTCTTATAAGAAAAAATTATAATTATTATTTTTTGTTAGTATTTTTATAATGAAATCTATATAAATAATATTAAAAATAAAAAAAAAAAATATATAAGATTATATATATATATAATATATAAATGTGAATAAAAGGCAAAATAAGAAAATTAAAAAAAAAAAATAATAATTAAAAAAACGTAAGAAAAACAGAACAAAAAAAAACTATACAAAATTAAGAAGTTAATAAATTTTATCATCAATAAATAAAAAATATGAATAATGTTATGCAAAAATAGTAAAACAAAAAATTATGTGAGAAAAATAAATAATTAAAAAAAAAAAAAATTACATCCACAAACTAAGCATAACTAAATTTAATTCAATATTTAAATAAAAAATCTATACCTACATTATACGCTAAATAAAATAATAAAGAACGTTTTAATACCAGTATAAATAAATAATTAAATACCTTTAAAAGTTATATAGGAATGCAGTTATTAATTTTATGGTGAATAAATAAAACTAAAAAATTAATAAAATATAAAAAAAATAACAAGGTGTTAATTCCAAAAAGTATAAAGAAGAAAAACGAACATAAAAGCAAAAAAAAAAAAAAAAAATGTTTTTAAACGTAAGGATTAAGTTGTTTTAAGCATGAAAATTTAAAAATCAAAATAAGAAAAGAGGAGAAAAAAGAAAACAAAATTCAAAATCGATTATATTTATAATAAATAATTTGAAAAAAATAAAAGTAAAAATAATACATTTGTTTTCCTTTATTTCTTCTTCTTGTTATTTATGTATTTTGTTTAAATATGCTGTGGGGGAATAAAGCAATCAGTATAAATAAAAAATTGTACAGAATTATCATCGCTTATATATATATATAAAAAAAAATAAATAAATAATAAAGAGAAAAAATTAAACATTTACGTATTTTTTTCATTCTTAACAATTGTTTACTTGTTATTAATAAATATATGACATAAAAACACGAAAATAAAAAATAGCAAAAAAGGTATTATAACGTTTTTTAAACCTTTTTTTAAAAAAAAAAAAATGCTGCTTGTATACATATACATAAATAGAGCTTTAGATTTCATAATTGATTATTTTTTTAATGCTTAGGTGTTCAGTTTTGTTTTTTTTTTTTATGTTTGTGATGATTTATAAACTGATAGTTTTGACAAGATTATTAACTACATATGTATAAATAAATATATTTTTGGTTTATCTTTTTACAATGATACTTTACTTAGAAAAAATGAAAATTATTACACAAGTAATTAATTTTTTGAATTAAAATGATGTTATATGATAAATATTGCTACTATTTTGTGCGAAAATTCAAATGTATTTTTGAACTTCACTTTAAATTAGAATTTAAGAAAGAAAGTAAAGTTAGAATTTAAAAATACTGTTTTTTTTTTTTGAGGGGTAATTAAATTAATTTATTCATTAAATTATTTTTAAGTTTTTCCAAGTTCAATTGAAAATCACATATAGTTAGTTGGAGAAACATATAAGTATGTATGTGCTCTAAAAAGTATACTTGACTTTAATAAAGTATATATATATATAAATAAATTATGTAAATAATTTATTAAGATTATCAAAATTGTAAATCAAGATTTTTTTGTTTTTCTGATGATTGATAAAATATTATATAAGAATTTTCTGTTTTTGTTTTGTTAAGAAAATGTTCTGAATATTGATGTGTAATATAAATCATTATAAAAATATTTAATTTCAAAAAATTTGTATATAAAAAAAAATTTAAAAATAAAATTAATTAATTTACGATATATTAAATGATTATTCAATGTATGTCATCATTAGTAAAACAGTTTTTGGAATTAATTTTTTTTCTAAATTCATGTATTTTGTAAATTAACATTAAAAAGATAAACCAAAAATTAGAAGAAAATAAAGAAATTAACAATAAGAGTATAAGAGAAAAGCATTAACATTCCGTGACCATTAGAAATTTCCTTTTTTTTGTTTTTTTTTAAATAATATATAATATACATCGTAATTAAATAAATAAATAAATTTAATAAAATTTTTTTTTTTTTACATAAATATTTACAAATTAATATAAATGGTGGAAGATATATCGGTAAATAGATTTACATAAAACGTACATACATATTACCTTTTTTGTGTAAAAAAAAAAAATTACAAAAAAAAAGTAAAAAATAAAACAAAACGGAAATGAATTACGAGAACAAATTTATTATGATAGTTTTATTAACGAATTTTTAATTATAAATTATTAATCCTAATTAATAATATTACAACTATTAGTACTACTACTATTACTTACCATATATACATGCATATATATATGCATACATAGTACATACATATATACATACATATATATTCACACCATTTTATAGACAGGACTCTATTATCTTGTCAAAACGATTAGTAAATGAGAGATGTAATTTAAAAACAAAACAACAACAATAACAACAAAATTATACAAAATTATAAAAATAAAAAAAAAAAGTAAAAATATATTAAATAATATAATGAATTAATTAATTAATTAGGATGATGATAGTATCACTGTATTCTTAAAAAAAATAAATATAAATAAATAAAAACAAGTACATATATATATATTGATGAAAAATACAAATCATAAATAAAACGTAAAATAAAAAATTATTGATTTTTCATTAAAAGCAAAAAAAAAACCTTTTGAAATATTTTTTCCTGGCACTTTTCTTTTTTAATAATCCCCACTGTTAATGTAAAAATAAAAATACATAATATCAAATAGGATAGAATGGACAAGATTACAAAAATTAATTTATATTTCTAGTTAGAGTAAGAATACATATGTATTTCAAAATATAATTATTTTTTCTCGTTTTCTATTTTTATGAGACAATTTCAAAATCGAAAAAAAATAAATAAAAAATAAAATTCCCGTAAAAGTTATAAAAAAAAAATCAATTAAATATATACTATAAAAATATAAATTGTTTCAGATTTTGTAAAAAAAAAGAAGAAAATTAATCTCAAAATTCTTATACAATTATTATTAACTAGAAAAAAATAAAATTTAATAAAATATAAAAGAAAAAAATTCAAATTTAATGATTATTTTGCTTTATGGCAAGTATTTAAAAGAGAAGTTTTTTTTTCCTTTTTAAAGTGGACAAAAATAAAATAATTCAGCCAATGTGAGTTATAAAACTTCATTTTGGACTAGTTTTATGAGTATATGTAAAAATACTTGTATGTACAAGTAGATTAACCGATATTCGGATTTTTCTTTTAAATTTATCGAAAGTCTAGTAAACATTAATTAAATCATATATGTATGCAGTATGTATGTTGGTTAATAAAACAGCAATGTATTTTCAATTTCTTTATTCCTTTTTGTTTGCTAAAAATAACTTAAAAGCTAAAAAAACATGAATGGGCAGTTAATATTGTATTATACTTTCTTTTTTTTATTCTTATTTTGTTTTATTTTTATTATTTCTTCTATTTTTATCATATTAAATTAAATTTAATTAATTTTTTTTTTTTATATTTTTATGTTGAAAATTTTTTAAAAATTTCAACAAAGAATAATAATTTTTTTTTCACTTTCAGTTACTTAGTTTTCTTATACTAATATATAACTTTTATTATTATTATTTTTAAATATTTATATTTGAATATTTTTTGTTTTGTTTTTTTTTCTGTTTTTTCCTTTTTTATTTATTATTTATTTCAAATCTAATATTAAATCTCTTAATATCTCACTAGAAAATTTACAAAAAACATTTTTCTCATTTTTCTTCTTTTTTTTCAGTAATTTTTTTTATTTATGTATATAATATAGTATGTATATAATTTTTCATAATTTAATATACAATAAATTTATTATTTTATTTGATTTTTTTATTCATGTATTTTGGTTTGTTTTTAAAATTAAACTGGTTCAAAAATTAAAAATAAAAATATATATATATATATATATCATATATTATATTTTATATTATATTTTGTTCTTTTTCATTTTTATTTTTATGTATTACTATTGTTATTTTTATTTATTTGTTTATTATTTTTTTAATATAAACTTTTCTACACAACTGGATCATCATCATGTAATTCACAGGATCCAATGTTTTCACCTTGATATGGTGAGAAATCTGTTATGATTGTATTTGGTTCCGCACCAAAACTAATATCTTGTAAACATCCTTTAAATGCTTTATGGAATCGATTTGTTGTTCGTGATGAAACAGATTCTCCATTCGGGAAGCCACCTATATAAATATAATAAATTAATTAAATATTTTGATGCAATTTAATAATAAATAAAATAAATTTTGTTTAAATATAAATGAGCGATTTAAAAATGCGTGAAGAAAAATACGTTATAAATGTTTATTTTTATAGAAAATTCAGAAAGAATGTAGTAAATTTATTTCGATTGTAGTGTAAATTGTAATACTTAAAGCATTAAACCAAGATTGTATGAAAGTATGAGAACAACAGGTATGAGCAAAGGTTAAAGAACGGAAACGTCAAATAAAGGTAGTGTAGTTGTGTAGTAAATATATAACAGTAACAGGTGATAATTTGTTGATTTGTTTTTTCTTTCGTTTTTTTTTTTTAAGTGAAAAAATAATAAATTTTGGTAAGTCGACATTATTATTATTTTTTTTTTTTAATTAAGTAGTAAATTAAATTGATACAAACCTATTAAGAATAAGTCTTCATAAGTTATAGAAATATCTTTTCCTCGTCTAAATATTGATGGATTTGATGTTTTTTCTGAAAATATCACGTCACCATCTAATCTCAATTGAATTTCTCCACGATCAGTTATAAATTGAACATTATGCCAACCACCATCTGATATATAACCACCAGATGGGATATCAATTGTTGAATTTGAATTCTCTAGTAGATTACTTGCTAATTTTATATGACCATGTTCAATTCCTAATCCTAAAAATTTGTTTTTATCTCGTTCACTCCATAATAGTAAACCATCTGGTTCAATTGTTGAGAAATTTAATGAAATTTGTAATGAATCTCGTGGTCGAATATACATAGAAGGTCCTTTTCGTTTATCTTTAACTGGAATTCTTGGTGGTGGTAATATTAGATAACTGTTACCACGGAAATTTGGTGTTGTGGGTTTGCTCATTGCTGTGAAAATAAAAAGTAAATCATATAAAAATTATTTAATTTTTATGCAGTTATTCATTTTTAAGTACATATATTACCGATTTCGCAATAGAAACCACCCCATCCATTAGGACAACTACATCGTCCACTTCGTAAGCAACGTCCATTGTTCTTGCACGGAATCAGTTTACATGTTTCAGAGTATTCACATCTATCGCCTTTAGCATATTCTGGACAAATACAGTGTGGCTGAAGTTTTTCATCCAACCAACAGTGTCCACCTGCTTCACAAGAATCACCTCCACATGCTGTTCCATCACAGTCTCTAATATTACGAGATTCTGTATAAAGGTAAAATTTTGTCTCGTTATTAGAAATTTTTTAAATTAAACAAAAACAATTGTTATCACCTAAAATATTTGTTTCGTTCAATACAATTCTTGTGCCGCTGACAACTAATCCACGTACACAACCTCTAAATGGTATTGGGAAACCAGAAATTGCGTTATGTGGTAATTTTGAAAGATCCTTAAGACCTCCAATATATAGTAATGAATCTGGTTCAACAAGAACTTCTGCAGATGGTGATAATGCTGATGAAGCACTTCCCTCAACCCAAAGAGTTAACCAACGGCCACGTTGTGCCATTTTGATTTTATGCCATTCACCAATAGCTAACATCCGGACACTGCGAACGACTGTTACATGGTTATTTGGTCCAGAAATTCTGAATTCAACCACTCCTCCTTGTAAAGATAAGCTAACAAAACCAATTTTACGATCTTGATTAGTATTCAAAGTTCCAAAATACAATAAAAGTCCACGTTCAGAAAGTGGTCGAATTTGAAATTCGATAAAGAAAAATTGAACTCGATGATGTTCATCTAAGCTTTTAGGAGATATTGGTAACGGAGCAAAATTTCGTTGCTTTTCAACTTCATTCAGAAGTTTCATGACAAAATGTTGCCCAGGCTGAGAGGAGGAGTATGCGATTGGTTTTGGCATAACTTTTTTGGTGAAATTTCTGAATTGGACAACTTGTGATCGTTTTGAACCAAGTTTGTCGGAACGATCAAAGTTCAAATAGGGCCATCGAACTGCTAAATACGATCTTCGACCTGTGAGTGATACATCACTCAAAGATCGTATTTCTATAATTGAAAATTGAGAAAAAATTTTTTGATAACTTCTAAATTGTACTTATATTCGCAACCTTCATACCTTCATCACAATTTTTACCCGTTCGTCCAACAGGACAGTCACATTCATATCCATTTACAAGAGGAACACATGTCGCTTCCTCTGCACATTTATTATTAAAGGAATCACATGGATTCGATGATTGCGCACATAGTGGTCCATACCAACCTTCCTGACAAATACATCTGAAAAATGCATTTTATCAAATTTTATGCATTTTTAAAATTGGAATAATAAGTTTAACAAAAGAAATATTTACGTAAATGTGGCACCATGTTGCAAACAAGCACCATCATGCTGACATGCATGTCTATGACACTCTCGGGTTCCACATTGTCCAACTCCTCTTCCTCTTACACCTCTAGTTTCTTGCAATGGTACAGTAACTTGACCAGCTTTTAGATGCACATCGTAGATACACCCTTGAAAACCTGAATGTAACGGCAAGTCATGTGGCAATGTATTGAAATTTGCAATTTCATGACCACCAAGATATAAGATTGGCATAACATCCATTCGAGTAACACTGCCTGGTGATCGACCAGTTATATTGAATTTTCCATCAACCGAAAGCCAAGCTTGTCGTCCAACACGCCCAATACGAATTTCATATGGTACTCGAGGTGCATCTAGTCGAAAATCGATTGGTTTTTGTGTAAATATTCGTCGAGGACCACCACCTAAATTCCATGTTAACATAATATATCCTTGTATAAAGCTTACAGCTAAATGATCACTCTTCTCATCATGATAACCATTTTGTCCTAAGAATGCAAGCAATGATATTTGAGACATTGTTTGTGGTAGAATTTTGAAGCTCAATTCAATTGAATATTCTAATGGTATTGGTACAGTATATGCCACAAATGATGATAATCCATTAACACTTCCAGAAAATGATGGTAAAGCAACTTCAAGATCTGAGAAAAATTATTAATGTAATTTTGAAAATCACATCTAATTTCTTTTGAAAAAAAAAAAAAAAAAAAAAAAAAAAACTGTGCAATCATTCTTCAATTACGTATGTTATGGTTCGAAGTGTGTAGATAAAAAAAAAAATTATTTTCAAAATATTTTTTTAAAATCTGAAATTCTTTAATTTAAATTTTTTAAAGTAGTGCAAACTTATTCATTTTCCAAATGTATTTTTCTATAGATGCGTACAATATTTACGTTTTAAAAGAAATTAATAAAAATTGTATTTTTTTTTTTTTTTTGTATTTAAATTCGATCAATTCAATTTGAAACTCTGAAATACATATTTTTTTTTTTTTTTAATATGAAAATTATTTTATAAAAATTATTGAAATGAAAATTAATTTCTTTGTTTATGTATGTATATACCTCGATACGTGTACATGAATTGATGTAGGTTTATGTTATGCATACACACATACATATGTGCATTTTTACTTGCATTTCTTCTTATTATTATTTAAATAA
Source organism: Anthrax anthrax (assembly GCA_963971155.1). Taxonomy (NCBI): domain Eukaryota; kingdom Metazoa; phylum Arthropoda; class Insecta; order Diptera; family Bombyliidae; genus Anthrax; species Anthrax anthrax. The sequence continues at coordinate 31,322,497 of OZ020119.1, forward strand.
ATTTTGATTGGAAAAAAGCATGTATACATAATTTTGAATAATTTTATTTATAAAAAAAAAAAAAAAAAATTAAATAAAAATTAAATTCAGTTGTTGTTCTTATTATTTAATAAAATGAAATTGAACACACAAAAAAAAAAAATATTGTAGTTGTCCATAACGTTAACGTATACGATACCATGCAAATATGGAAAAATTGAAATGAAAATTAAAAGAAGAAAAATTCGTTATCTTTTAGTTTTCATGCGTAATATTTTTTTATATTTTTCTGAATATTGTATAATTGCTATATTTTTTTTAAAAAAAGTAATAAAATCCAATATAGAAATTTTTAATGCGAAATTTAAATGTACATTTTGTTTTTTACCTTAATATTATTATTTTTTTTTTTAAATTATATTTTGGATATTGAGCACCTAAGTATTGTATTTCATGTAGATTGGATTGCTCATTAATTTAATGTATTTTTATTTAATTATTTACATTATTATTATATAATTTTTAAAATTAAAAATAAATCAAGTAAATATTATTTTCATTTTTTATCATTGATTATATCTCTTATTTATAATTACGAATGTTCATTATAATCAGAAAATTGAAATGTCAAGAATATGTATATAAAATCGATTAAGCTTATTATTCAAAGAATGACTGACAGGATCAAAAATAATAACTGACAATATATGGTAAAAAGAAAAAAATAATTTTTTTTTTTTTTGTTTTGAAATACTCACTATGTTCACAATAATGACCATGTTTTCCAAGAGGACATAAACATAAATATCCACTACCTGGGAATTGTACACATGTTCCACCATATTGACATGGATTATCTTCACATACAGATATTTCACATGTTGGACCCATATACCCAGTTGGACATTTACATTTCCATTTCTCTTGTTTTTGTCCATTTTCTGTTATTTCATCTTCAATTTTAATACAAGCAGCACCATTTCTACAAGGACTTGATAAGCATGCCAGTGAACCACATTCACTTATACCAAAACCATCTAAAGCATCACTATATAAAAAATAAAAAATGATGTATAAATATTAACTATAGGTATGTAGTTGTTACCATATTTGTATATGTTACACAATGTACTATGTTGTGTACATCATACTACATATATGTATGTACACAAAGCAAATTGTTGTTTTCATTTCATTTTAATAACAAAAATTATTATTTCAGGTTTTTTTTTTTTTTTCTTTCTTTTTTAATTTATCATTTTTGTTCATTTTCCTATGAAAACATTTTCTTGTCTACAGGGATACATACACATACTTGTACATGTAAGCAGAATTATAAGTTAATTTACTTTTTCATTTTGATTGTTGTTTTTGTTTATCACTTTCTTTTTTTCATATTTTTTTTTTACAAAAAAAAAAAAAAAAAAAAAAAAAAAAATGAAAATTATGTTACAAATTTTATATAATTATTATTTTATTTTTTTTTCAATTTCCTTTTAAAAACAATAAAATAGTTGCCTTCAAGAAAAAAACCAGACTATAGGGAATTTAAAAATTTTTAATTCATTTTTGATGATTTTTGAGTATGTTTTTTTATTCCTTGATTAAATTAATTAATTTATGTTTGTTACAACAAACAAAAAAAGCAAGAAAACCTAAATGATAATTTTTCATTTAAAATTTATATTAAATGAATGTCACATCAAATATACTTAAGTATAAAAAAAATTTTCATATTATATCGTTACAAAATTGCCATCAATATAAATTCATCATCATTTTCATTATACATAAAACAATATCATATACATACTATAGGGTAAGAGAAATAGTATTAAAAATTGTAATAAAATAAAATATGATAAATTTTAATATTTTTTAAATGTATTTGAAATTCTATTTCAAATTAATTGAATATGTACACACATATGAAGTATATATAATGATAAAATTTTATACTCATATACGAATATATAAGATAGCTTTATATGGAATCATTTAAAATTCAAACTTTTATGTTCATACAAGTATGTAATATATTTTCTATTTGGATTATTATTTTATAGTATTTAAAGTTTATTTTAATTAGGTCAAGTAATAATAAATGAAGAAAATAAAAAAAAAAAAACAACAACAAACACCCGTCCTTTAGACGTGTAAGTATATATATATTATGTATGTGTATAGATACGCGTTTTGCAGTTATCATCTATGCTACCAATGCGTACCATTAATATGTATGTATATTCAATTTGTGTATGCGTATATGTAACCATAATAAGTATGCAATAAATTTCATATTATATACATACATACATAAATGTAACGTTGAGATATGAACAAAAATATAATATGTATGTATACAAATTCAATTTCAAAAAATTTTTAAACCAATTAATTGAGTATTAAATAGTACATTTTCATTTTCATTTTCGAACTTAAATTTAATCGGATTTAAAATGAATAATAGGAAGGATGTCTGCTTACTTAAATTTCTCTATTTTTCGCGACAATGATTTCAAAATAATAAAATTTATAGCATAAACCACATACATCAGTTATTTATGTATGCATAGAGATATCTGCTATATTGTACATTACAAGAAAAAATCATTTAGAATTGTTCAATTTTATATTTAAATGGTTTGTATATGAGTACATGTTTACAATAAAATACATAACTCTTTATAATTTTCCATTTTATATTCTAGATATTTAAGGATTTTAATTTTATCCTCTTGTTATGATCCGATCAATTCAATATATAATACACAAAATAAAATGACACAATTAAAATTGTTTCTAAGTACATATAAATATGTAATATGTATATCCAAAATGTATAATACTTGTATGTATGTACATGTGTGTTTATATGTATATCCAGATTTAACAATTTCAAAAGATATTCTTTAAATTTTGATAGTTGGTATGTACATACAAACTTAAATTTCATTATTTCTTTGAAAATTTTAACAAATTGTGTATTACATTATATACATAAATACGAGTACATATGTATGTATATATATCTTTAAATTGTCGAAATTTTGAATAAACAACATAAAAGATTGAATACATTGTAATACCATAATAATAGTACATTTTTATAGATAAAGTTTTATATTATATTTTCCAAGTACACATGATGTCTATACATAAGATGTACATATGTACATATATCAATAGATACTTTTGTATATATATAAATATTTATTGTAAAATGTGTATGTTTAAAAATTTTTTTATAAAAACTTACCCAAATATTTCTCTATCTTCTCCATTAATTCGTAATGAATGTAAACAACCAGTAAATCCTGTACCACTTTGTGCTGGAGGTAATTCAATAATTAAACCAATTGGAGCTTGTGGTGCACCACCCAAATGAAGCCATGTATTTTGAATTATTTCAGTTGTATATAATCTTGGTGGTAATAATTTTAGCCATGTTGGTTGATCTCCGGACATTGCTAAAGTATCATTAACTAATAACGAAGCATTACAATGTGTAAAATTGCGGCTAAAATCTAATCTGTTTATATATTTACCAAAAAGAACAAGAAAAAAAAAAAATTGAAATGATAAATGTAAATAATTATGAAAAGCATAAGGATACTTTTTATTATCAAATGAAAAATGATTTTATCGTTTTTTTTTGTTTTTCTCTAAATGTTAAAATAAAAATTTCAAAATTAATTTTCAAATTTTATTTTTTTTGTTTTACGAATACAAAATGAAAAACTGGAAATTTTTGTTTTTTCTGTGTTGAGTGTTTTGTTTGGTGGAATTTCGCATTGATAATAATTTAATTAATTTTTACTTTTTATTTTGTGTTTTTTATTATTTGTGTTATTATTGAAATCAAAACATATTTTTAAAAAAATAAATAAATAAATTCGTATACATTTTAATGATGATAAATGATGATTGTTTATTTAACTGGTATATATATACGTACGTATGTATATGCAGAAAACAGAGTAAATTAATATTTTTAATATCTATGAAATATTTGCATATATTGTTATATCATTGTTATATCATATCATATTTGGTGTATAAAAAAAAAATAATAAATTTGAAAAATATATATTTTTATTTAAAATATTATACTTTAAAATATGTGTACACACAAATATAAATGTGTATTATTTCATTAACCTTTTTTTTTTCTCTTTTTTTAATATTGTTTTTGTTTTTTGTAATTATTTTGTTAGAACATTGTAATAAAAGGATTTTTAGTATACAAAAAAGGCATTAATTAAATAGAATTAAAATAGGTGATGTATATATATATCGCATATATATATACAAGAAATGGAGAAAAATAAAATTCAAATGTTTATTATGGAAAAAAAAAAAAATTTTGTTTTTTTTTTTTTTTTTGTTTACATTAATGTTTTGTACTATATCATAGTATACAAGTACTATTTATAGAATGAAAAAAGGTCGTTTCAATATTTCATTTGTTTGGTATTTTAGTTTGGCAATTTGGGTAATAATTATTATTTTTTTTTTTCCTTTATTTTCTTTTTTGTTTTAATTTCATGCATCTACAATACATTGTATATTAATTGTATATGGATGTATGTACAATTGCTTCATATATAGGCCTTAAGAAAATATAGAAAAATGGTAATAATAGAAAAAAAAAAAATGTATACATATGTATATGATTTCATGAAAAACTGAAGACTAAACTGGTACATATGCTTATATATTGTTTGTACGTAACAATGTATAGTATGTACCAGTAGGTTGGTTCATTATATATAACACAAAATACACTAAATTTTCTACGATATCTGTGTTGTTGTAGGAGGTGAGAAACATGTTGTTTTCGTTTTTTTTTTTCTTTTCTTTTTTCTAATAAAATTTATCTAAATATAGAGAAAAAGCTATTAAATTTTCGGGTTTTTATGTAATAACATCAGGCTATATATAGTAAAGAAAATTAAGAAAATAATAGAAATTTCATTTAATGACCAATGAATGTGATGAGAATTTATGTTTATCCGTAAAATTTGCTTACATCCCTATTGTACTTGAATGTATCTTGTATTCTTGTAAAATAAAATTATATACAATCTAAAATACTTTAGTTATTCAAAATAATTTTTATTTATTTATATTAGTATTATGTATTTGTTCTATAATACTATATATATATATAGACTATAAATTAGTAGAATTTTTGTATTTGTTTTATTCAAATGTACATACTTGTACTGTATACATATATTAAATTAATAATAATAATACTTACTCAGCTCTAATGAGAATTTCATTTCCAGTATTGACGGGCGTTTCTAATTCGCTTAATAACATTGTTTGTAAACCACATGAGAATTGAAATTGTAAAAGTCCTTTTTGTAAGAAAAGTGCCATATAATGTCCACCCTTAGAACCTTGTGCAGCTGCTAACATTATTAAACCATTTGTTGCACGTGTTCGTACTTTTAATTGTACATGCATTGGTAATACAGTATCTAATGGTTCATAACGTGGTATATCCTTATGAATACGATGGCTAACATATGAATCACCAGAAAATGCTGCATTTTTAATTATAATCGGATGTTCACAAAGTGGTCCTTGTCGATCGAAACGACATACACACTAAATATAATAAAATAAATATTTAAAAAAAAAAAAAAATAAAAACGAAATTAATTTTCTAATTATCATTATTATTATTTTTTTTTTTTTTCAAATGTATTACAATATTCATAATTAAATATTTTGCATAAATTAAAATTTCATATTTTTATTGGCCCTAGAAACCGTTTCAATATTCGTTAATTTTTTTTTTATTTTTATTTTTAAATATTCAAATGAAAGATTTTTAATTTTTTTTAATTATCATGTTAATCGTAGACTAATGATATTATTTTTTCTAGTAATGTTTTGCAATTAAAATTTATCCTAACAAAAATGGAATTAAAATCATGTACAACAAATATGTAAGAAATTAAATTTATTTATTTATTTTTTTCTTATATAGTCTTTTAACTTTAAGAAATTCTTTTATTTTTATGATTCTGCATGTTTTACCTAAGATATTTCCTCTTTTTTTTTTTCATTTAAGCAAAATTCGTACATGGATATGTGCACTTGTATTTACATATACAAACGTTCGTACATATATCTTATATGTATGTACATATATTCCTTGTAATGTGTTCAAGTGTGTTATATATACACTTAAACATCGTGTACATTATATTGTTATCGGAGAAACTTGAGAATCGATTACAAAAGCACCATTAACTACTAATTGGATGTAAATTCCAAATAGACGGGAAATTAATTATAGCGTAATTATTTTTATTATGTACATGTATGTGTTGTATATAATATATATGTATATGATATATATTAATTGTTGTACGTTCTCATATAATATTATATACTTATATATATACTTTAAGGTATATATTCTATTTTTTTCTAAACCTACACACATTTATGTATTAAAATAAAATTGAAATTAAGTGAACGTTCTTATAAAAGAATTTATTTCATCTACATTTGTATATATAATAATATGATATTTAGTGTTGTAACATCATACTCACAATATATAATTTGGAAATCAGAAGCGTTTCAAGTTTTCTTTTTAAGATTCTTGTAATAACTTACAATACTTGATTGATATAGAAAAATTGGAATTTGATGAACAATAAAATATAATCTTGCATTATAAATGAAATGGGGCAGAAATAAAAATAATAGAAAAAAAAAAAAAAAATTTTAATATGTTATACATAAGAGAAAAATTAATTGAAAAATATATCTGGTATTGGAAAGCGATAATTATTTTGTTAATGCTCTACCAAGTTATTTGTTCTTTTTTTTTTTTTAACAAGAGTTAATTGAAATAATAATGGATAATTATAGATAGAAAATTTTATGTTGAAGAATATAATTACAATCATTTTAGATAATTGAGAATAATTTAAATAGTTATGTTACTGGGAGGATTTTTATCTTTATGTTTTATAGTACGAAAAAAAAATTTTTTTTATTTTTTTTTGCTTATTTTTATTTTGGTTTTTTTGTTTTTTGTTTTTATTACAGAACATGATTTCATCATTTATCAGTGATCCTGGTATAATTTGCTTTCAACATTGTACATCAAAAGTATTTTGTTTCAATTTACCTGATGTTTGTCCAACATGTAATTCAAAATTTAATGAGAAAACTTTAAAATTGCTACCATTTAGATTACCTTATCCATTTATAAGAGCATCACAACATCCATGTTCAATTGTATTACGACCAACATCAGGTGATTTTTTAAAGTAAGTTCAATTAATTTTTATTACTTTTTTTTTAAATATTGTTTTTTTTTTTTTTTTTTTTTTTTGAGTTAATTTGATTATATTTATCATTTTAATGATGTCCATCATTTCAGTGATTATAATAATTCTAAAGATCTTCATATAGCGGTAACTACATCAAAAAGTACTATAGTTGAATTTGATCGAAATGGTCTTCAAAGGCATTCATTAGATAAAAGTAATAATAATGATATAAATAATTCTTCATTATGTTGGTCACAATGTCTTTTAGTTGAAAATGTTCCAGAACCATGGCATGAATTATGGGATAATGTTCTTACTCAGGTATTTAATATAATATGTATAATAAAATAAATAAATTTAAGTTTTATTGATGCAATTATTTAAATAATTTACGTTAAAAGTAAATTTTCTTATAAATGATGATATGTAAAAGTGCACGTATAATTTAATATATTTCTTATTTTTGCTTTTATTTTATTCATCTTTTTGTGTTATTTTTATCTTTTTCTATTTTAGATATGTAAACAATCACGTTGGTCTATAAAACATTATAATGAAGAAACATACAATTGTTATACTTTCGTTTTAACATTTCTTCAAGCATTATGCTATGATAAACTTAGTCAAGCGGCTCAAAGTAAAACAATATTTTGTGAAAAATATATTGTTCCTAGAACAACAGCAGCTGGAAAATATATATCATTATATCGTAAAATACGTGATCATAAGCTTTATATACATCCTGTTAATGATATTAAAAATGATTCCAGTACTGTTGTTAGTAATAGTAGTAATCCTAGTAGCAGTAGTAGTGATAATAACAATAGTATAAGAGGGAATCTTATTTGTAAATTATTTACAATTCAAGAATAAATATTTTTTTCATGTTTTTTTTTTTTTAAATTTATTTATTGCAATATGCATATAAAACAAATATGTGTAGGTATAGAAAAATGATATTAGGATCACAAAAATATATATTAAAGTATCTTATTTATATTATACAAGAAGTTAGAATGTATGTAGCTCTTTCATATGAAATAAGTATTGCAAATTCTGTTTATATATACTTCATGACACAATTTTCACAAGTTATTATTTTATATTATTTTATGGCTGTTTAGTATTTTATTTTAAAAACATATTTTCATATAAACTCGTACGTAATATTTAAGAAAAAAATTTTTTTTTATAACTTTATGTATTTAAACAAGAAAATAAAAAAATGAAAAACTTTTTCAAGAAAATTATATTTAAATAATGTATATTTAATATTTTATATTTCCATCAGTATTTTTATCATGTATTTGTTTTTACTGGTTATTATTTTGAAAATTATTGATTACATGAATCTAAAGTAATTCTTTTGTGTCTACAATTTTAAAGATACTAATATTTGAAACTGTATTTTTTTTTTTTTTTAAATTTATTTATTGTGTAAAGGAAAAGTTTTTTATTAACTGTTTTCAATTTTCCAGCTTTCATTTTTCATTTGAATTTTTCATTTAATGTAATTTAATACATATTATGATAAACGAAGGTACTAACGAAAATTCAATGCATTTCTTTTTTTAAATTAACGTTACAATATTTTTAAAAATTTTTATTTATTTAACAATAAACATGCATTTAACAAAAGGAATTTGAAAATTAAAGGTATTTTTTTTTACACATAATTTTTTTCATTGTACCTACGATACATACTTTACGTATTTAATAATCAACTAGGTTTTGAATTTTTAATTTATCTCCATAGAAAAAAAAATCATTTATTTGTATTTTGAAATAACATAATTTTTCAAATAATTTGATTAATGATAATATAAACAAAAATCATCCATTACGGAATGTACTAATACATACCAATGATTATACTTTGTGTACTAATTGTACACAATTAAGGCGTTATTAAAGCTACATAACGTATTATCACTTTATGTCGTTGTATATTGATATTAAAAAACATCATTTCATATTGTATGAAAACTTTAAAGATTATGTTAATACTGTTCGTGAAATGCCAATTACTCCTGGAAGGCATTAACTGCATACAATTAGTGGACAGAGTATAGAAATTAATAAAGAATAATAAGAAAAAAAAAATTCATTTCTAGATGTAATGCAAAAATATGAATTATATCCATTGCATGGATATTTGATTAATTAAGAGACATACCATCAAATATAGGCGGTATCAAATGTTGAATACCAACGAAATTGAAGAGAAAAAGAAATAAACATTTTTTTTAATTTCTCATAATTCATTTTTACTGTCTGACTTGTTTATGTATACATGAATGCTTTTTAATTAATAGAAAATTTTATACAATTGTACATGTTTATACATATTTATTCTTAGAATTATGACTGAATATTTGAAAAACAGTGAAAATACATACATTATTATTAGTTGCAATTTTTATTAACTTATAATAACATAACGAAATCTAATTTATGTAAATATTCTCAATTTTTTCATTAGGAAAAACATAAAAAATACTGTTACATTTTAAAAATGAACTTTAAAAGAGACAATGAACGTTAAATAAGTCAGACGTAATTTATTCAAACAATCGATCCATATATCTTTTGTAGGATTATGAATTATTCATTTCTTTTGTTTCAAAAATACGTACACGAGACAATCTTTCATTTTTATTTTTTATTTCATATCAAAAAATTATGCCATTGTCATCAAGTACCTACCACGTATGCATTGTCATGTTTAATAAAATTTATACATATATTATAAACATGAATTTAAATTGCATTTTAAGTAATTGAAATAACATTATTTTTACTGAATCTCTTTATTGATACATTCTCAAACAATAATTATTTAAACAATAAAGAAGGTTATCATTGTGAACATTTTCTTTAGTTTGTTCATTGCAAATCTATTAAATTGAATTTTCGATATTTAACTATTTGTTGTATTTCTTTTTACTTTTAGTATATTTATATGTACATGAATGTGTGCACACATATGAATGAACATAAGCAGATACAAGAATCTAAGAGAAAATATATTGAGATTTTTTGACGTTAATGGAATATTTGTATCGTAGATGAAAGTACTTAACATTCTAAACGTGTTTACATGTACATTACATGTATGTATGTATGTATATATATATATACAAAAACTAATACATATTGTTACTTACCCGAGATCCTTCTGATGTCGTAACACATGTGCCTCCATTATAACAACCAAGTTTAATGCAATCTGGAGCTCCAGTAAAATTATCTCCAGCAACACCGATGGATGTTGTTATTTCAGATGTGGTGGGTTGAGGTGCATATGTTATCAAATCGTCGGTAAAAATAGACTTCGACGTTGTCTGTTCCGGTATAAATGAAAATGGTGGAGGAGTTGGGCGGAAAGTAGGTTGTGGGGGCCAATATGGAGTTACTGATGGCGTCATTGATGGTGTGGGTGATGTGTATGGTGGTTGAGTTGAAGAGGAAGACGGAAAGATTGAACTTGGTGTAGGGCTTGGTGATGGACTGGGTGAAGAAGGGCTTGGTGAAGGGCTTGATGAAGGAATTGGTGATGGACTGGGTGAAGGGCTTGGTGAAGGGCTTGGCGAAGGGCTCGGTTTTTGACTTGATGAAATTTCATCAGACTCATCAATTGGTATAATGGTAGCACCAACAGTTGAAGGAAGAGGACGATAGGTGGTGAAACGACTACCTGCAGTAATTTTTGTATAATCTGTAAATTTCGTCGAAATATATATTTCAGGATATTCGGTGAGGAAAGGTGCTATCGTTGTCGTCACTCCTATTACAGGACGATATGGTGATGAAGTTGTGGTTTCAGTTTCATAGTCGTATTCTGCAGAAGATATTGTTGTTGTTGGACTGCTGCCGATATCAAACGGTGATTTCGTTGTTTCCCAACGAGGTCGATGGGTGTAATCATACGTATATGGTGGTGAGTAAGTGGTCTTATAAATTATTGGCGGTCTAGATGTTATTGTTATTGGTATACTTTTGCTAACTGTCGTTGTTTCTATATCAAATCGAGATTCTGTAGGAAATTCTTCTGTTGATTCAACTGAACTACTTTCTTCTATCTCTTCAGTTTCTTCTTCACTTTCTGTTGTAAATTCCTCTTGTTTTAATGTAGTTGTTTCAGGAAGTAATGTTGTTGTCGGTGGTATAACTGATGGTGCTGTATAATTACAATCTAGTTCATCATTTTCAAGCATTAAACATTCACAAAGCATTCCAGTTAACATTGGTGGGCAAGAACAAGTGAATGTATCAACACCGTCTATACAAACACCACCATTTGTACAACGTGGACCTAATTGACATTCATCATATTGGAATTCACATCTTTCACCATGAAAATCTGGTACACAATAGCATGTTGGAACACCTTCTTCCATCAGACATAAAGCATTATTTTGGCACGGGCTATCGGCACAAATGAGTATCTCTTCTTCACAATTAACACCTGTGTAACCCATTGGGCATGCACATACATATGATGCAAGTTTATCTACACAAACACCGCCATTCTGGCATGGTGAAGATTCACATTCATTTATTTCCTCTTGACATATTCGTCCTCGCCAACCAGGTGCACATTTACATGTGAATTCCAATCCAGGACCTTCAATACATTCACCACCATTGTGACAACGGGCGCCTGTACCTATTACGTACATATACGTATTAACACAATATTCAATATATACTTAATAATATATATTCAAGAACGAATTTTAACGCATAAAAATGTTTGAAAAAATCAAATTAAATTTTTTACAATGAACAATAACAATTTGAAAGGACTAAATATATGTATATGGGAATATTGTTATAGGACTTGTTTTTATTTTATATATACAATTTTTTTTTTTTTTCATTTTGTTTGTTATTTTGTCTTCATTTTGATTTTGTTTTAGATTTATTTTGTTCATGAAGTCAGAGGATTATTTTTTTTTATTACTTGTTTTTTTTTTTTTGTTAATAAAAGTTTTTGTATCCCTCATATACATAATATACTTATTATTTATTAAATTATATTTTAAATATAATGAGAAAAAAATGGGATATAATTTAAATATAAATGAAATCAGAAAATTACTTATTTTTTAAATTTACATATTTATGTTTATATATCATATACAAACATATATGTATGATATTATACAGTTGCGACTTACCAATTTCACAGACTGCAACATCAATTTCACAATGTGTTCCCAAGTATCCTGGCTGACAGGTGCAAATATAACCATTATCTCTATCTTTACATATACCACCATTTTGACATGGGTTAGATAGACATTCGTCGACATTTTCTTCACAATTTGGTCCTATATATAAATTAAAGATGATAAGATAGAAAAATGTACATACAATTTATATTATGATATAATCTATATATACCTTATATAATGTATTTAAATGAAAAATGTAAAGGATTCAAATCAAGAACATTTTAAATAAGGGTAAAAATTTGTCAAGTGAATCTTACTATGCTATAATATTATCATGTCTAAAAATAATTTGTATATGCAACATATAGTAAAATACATACAGTGATACACAAATACATATAGAACAAAACACGAATTAACAAACTTGTAACTGACATTGTGATACTTACAGCCATAAATTACATCAGATTAAAAAAAAAAAAACAAAAAAAAAAAAAAAAAACTTCAATTTTGTGTCTTTCATTTTACTTCTTTTCCTTTTTTTATTTTTTATTTTTTATTATTTATTCATTTTGTACTTCATCTAATTTCTTCAAAATGGAATGTGTTTGTATAAAATAAGATTTTTCATAAATTTATAAATATTCTTTAATATATGTATATGTGACGGATATATATATGGTACACAAAATCATATACATACGAGTATTTAGATATTATAAGATAAACATCTTATATACGTATATTTAATTGTATGTAATTCAAATGATTAATTATATATGATCTATGTACAAGGATTTTGGATAATATCCTTATTTTATAACACTTCTTATATATGCATCTGATATTAATTTGGGTTAAATATATAAGAAAATAAAAGAAATAACAAGGTAGAAACAAAGAAATGACATTGATTTAAATACAAGTACATATAAATATGTAACAGTATGTACATACATACATATAATAAAATGTTAGTAATTTATGTTAGTTGGACATACGCTATATATTTTCACATTGAAATCTAAATAGGTAGAGATATTAATTCATTTCATCAACGGTGTTAAGCCTCAAGAATATCAAATCTTTTAATCTTATATTTGCATCTGTGGTCAACACACCAAACAACAAATAAATATGTTAAAAAGGTTAAAATGTATGTATACATGAAAAGAAACTTAAAAAATATACAAGTTACAGCTTCGGGTGTTTCAAAGGAATAAAGTTTATATGTAAGTATATGGTTTTGTTTTATTTTATAGTAAAATATATTTGAATTATAATGTATAATAATAATTGTCTTGTTTTGTTATGAATATTCATACATACAAAAAGTCAACATTTAAGCTTTTGCATACGTATAAAGGGTGTCCCAATGAAAACGTTACAACACTTTTTATTTAAAAAAAATGTCAAATTTTCATACAAATTTTTTTTTTATAATAAAAATTCAATTTTTTTGTATTTTAACTTATTTCTCACTTATGTAAATATCCTGGCAAAATATGGCTTTTTTTATCCACAGAAAAACCGCAAATTTTCTACATGAAAAACAAAATTCTTTAACCTTAAATGGTTAATAATTCCGAACTTTCTAATTTAATTTCAATGAGCAGCTAATTAGAAGAATCTAAGTCTCAGCTTTGATTTGCAATTATAATTTAACTCAAATGTACAGGGTGGTTTAACAGATGCGTTCAATTTTATGACACGACGTACTGCATTTGTCCGAAAATGTTCAATCGCCTATGTTTAAGAAAGGGTTAATGGAAGGGGCTACTGAAGCACTCTGAACTCCACATTAAACCCATTTTGTGACATTTATTCTGGGAGATCCTGTATATTTCGAGAATGTAACTGAAATATATCTCATAATGTATGAATGAACATTAGTCAACAAACACACATTAAATACTACTAATTAAATTATAGTATGAAAATAGATTATTATATTAAAGTAAAAATATACAATATAATCATTTTAATGAAAATCTTTTAAATATTATGACAAATTTTCATTATTTATAGAAATGAAATAACTTTTATGAAAATATTATTTATTTATTCTTTTGAATTTTTTTTTTTTTTTTTTTATTGTAAAACTGAATTTTACATTACAGTGAATTTACACAAATATGTACATATGTACCTAAGTTTGAAATATAAAATTCATATTTTATTTTTAATAACATTAATTTTATTATCATCAACATCATTTATAAATAATTCCATTTCAGTTGAAGACAGGTATTTTCTGATTTTACACTCCTATTCACAAATGGTAAACATAAATGCAAGAATACATGAATGAAGGAATGACTGCAAATACATATACACAGACACATACATAAAAATGATGAAATTAATATTGCCACATGTATTTTGGTATGAACTTTTTAACTGGACAGATATTTTATATTTTATTTTAAACGTCTCATGACAACAATAAATACGTTAACACACACATTTACATACTATTTATATTCATAATTCAGTCTACGCGAAATTTTATTTATATATTATGTTTACATGTATTGTATAATTTATTGTAGGAGTACCAGTTGTATATAATAGTATACGTATTATTTTTCCATTTTCATTAAGTAAATGTATAAACAATTTCTGTTGATTTAAAATATTCATGTATGTATGTATGTACATATTTATATGTAGAGAATTGCATATCATGCTCACGAAGGGTTGTCTAAAATTTTCAAGTTATAATATCATTGTAGAAAATTATTTTGGTTGACGATATGATAAACTATTCATCATTTTTGAGCACTTGTGAAAAGGATTTCATATTTCATAAATAAAAGTCCTTTTAATATATGAAAACATTAAATTATTTTTTTTTTTTCATTTTTGATTCGTGTACATAGTGTAATTTTTGTACCTTATAGTCCCTATAGTCTATAGTAGAAAGCATTGGTATCTGTTGAGGATTACGTACACAACTAAATGCACACCTTTTATGCAGGTTGTATGGATACATATATAAATTGTTTAGACAAAATAGATTAGATGACAAAAACGAATTTTAATTTTTTTTTTTTGTGGTATAACACATGCATTATATGTGTCCATGTAGGGCAAAATTTCTAGAATTAGATGTGTAAGGAATTATCTATTTATTCATATTTTATTTAAATGCTGATAATTATTCTAAATTTTGATCGTATCAATACGAACAAATTATGATTATAAAAATATTTTAAAATTGAAAATATGTGTATCATTACTATATGTACTTGTGTATTTTATACATAACGTATACATATGAATTTTTTTTAAATTTTTTTATGAATATTTTTATTTGGACACAAATACAATAAATTAAGATGAACCAAAGGAAGTGCATTTTTGATTTTCCTTTATCTATTTGTGGTTTCTTGGTTTGTGTACCCTGTACACATGCATATCATATGAGTATAATGGTACATGTCGTTATACAGGACTAAAAGAAAATCATCATGAAAATTATGAACACAATAATTTGTCGTTATTATACAAAATTTAAAATTTTTAAAATTATAATAATAACGTAAATAAAATTTTAAAAAAGTGATATAAGTACAATTTTAATTCAAATACTGAAAATGGTAAGTAATCAATATATTGTTTTAAATATTATTTTTTTTATTATAGATAATTTTAATTTTTAATTATCGTTATTTTTAATAAACAGGCTATGTAGATTTTTGTTTTTATAAAATAATTCAGATGTAATTTTTTAATTTTATATATACGAGAGTATTTTGAAATTATATAACACTATATTTATAATCAATTAAATTATAAATTATTAATGGAATACACATTTCATATTGTAACAATAACAAATAATAATTTCTAATTGGTATTGTTATCATATTTTATGTATTTCTTTTGAGACTACATAAATACAAACATAATGTATGTATGTAATATATGTAAAAAATTAATATCAGCAGTATTATTTATTATACATATTGAAACCATAAAAAAGGTAACAGCCTCGTAACCTATTTATGTCTCAAAGCCTTTCAAATTATGGACGTATACATAAATATGTATTTAAATCTGTATGTACATATGTACATATAAGCATATATTGTATGAAGATGAATGCATATTATTATGAATAATATTGATTTTTGCTTTGATTTAAAGTAAAAAAAAAAAAAAAATAAGAAGAGCTGGGTAGAAATAAAAAAAGGGTAAAAAGCCTTCAAATGTACAACATCATAAATGAAATGTTTGCGCGATAATTATTTTATGTACTTATTTATAGTTTTAAGTTTTCATGTTTTTAGATTTAGATTTATGTATACATATCTACATATGTATATTATGAATTGAAATTAGTTCAACGAAAACTTCATATGATGTACATACTGGTAAATATGTATGTATGTATGTATATGAACATTATTAAAATTGTATATTGCATACTCTATAAATTCTAGCAAATATAACTTGTATATCTGCATATACATATGTTACATGCACATTTGAAAGTTATAATATGTAAAATGATTTTTTTATTGGATTTCAAAATATTTAACATTTGAAGCCAATTATGTGAGTAAGAAAAAAGAAAAAAACAAACATATGCAAAAATGTTCTTCATTTGGTAACCAATTAAAAATATAATGATATGCATATACATATATTAATAATGGGGTATATATGTAAAATGTTAGAAGATACAAAAAGTGTAAAGAAAAGGGATATTCATTTAAAATGGTATTAAATTTATGTAATGATATTTTATGAACTAAATTTATATTTGCTTGTTAAAAATAACGTATATACATATGCACATACATATATATGTATTTTGCTTAATATACACATGAATAAATAGCGGATTTATGTATAATTCATGCATGCAAATATATACGCCAAAATTTTTCGTATATATATGTATGTAAATAAACCGCATGTATATTACATATATGTATAAGTAATAAAACTTTTAAAAAAGTTTTTTGTTTATTTTATTCATACCACGTGTCATGAACAATTTCATTAAAGCATAATAGAGAAATGATCAAGACTTATACACACTCACGTACATATGTATATATATATGTATGTATGTACACATTATAAAATAATATAATAAAAGTTTGCAATATTATGTTGTATATCATGTCATTCATATCTAATTATGACGACCCAACCTTATTAAAAAAACAACAGAAGTGGAAAACAATCATATAAGGTCACGCCTCAAGGATTATAATGAACACAGAGAAAAATAAAACAGGAAAAAAGTGTAGGTACAAATTTTATATATATTTTATTATAATTTATACAGATATTTACATATATAAAAAACACAGATACATACATACGTATATATGTATATACATGTATATTGTATACGTGTAAAATAAATATATGTAGATAAACAAACAAAAATAATCTTTACATTTTATATATATACATACATATAACATATAGTACGTCTGTATATGATAAAAACTATATATGTATGCATATGTAGATGAAATCTTTCATAAAGCTGCTGTTGAAGTTTTTCCTGTATGAAAGATGTACATATGTATATTAAAAATACAAAATAAAATTTTCATTATATTAAACTTCTGAAAATATATTTTCGTTTGACCCTGTGCTATATAACGAAAAAAATAATATTCGAGTTAGAGTATAAAACCATATTACATGAATGAGTACTGTTGTTGATGTGGAAGATCAACAAACATCCACACATTGTATATATTAAAAAAACTGGAGATTGAAGCGAAAAATTAGAATTATCATAAATTCATGATAAAAAAAAAAAAAAAATTCATTTTTCTCGTCCTTTTTTGTTTTTTTTATTTACCAGCCCTTATCATAATACTTTAGGGAACATTCAGAATGAATAAAAATTCTAAAAGATACCTTTATTCTATATACATACATACCTATGTATGTTATTTAGTGAATTGAGGAAAAATAATCAGGATGAAATCAGGAATCTTTGTTATTTCCACAAATTTATATGGGAACATACAAAAATATTAATATAAAAGGAAGTTAAAACAAAAAAAAAATGTATATTAAATTGAAAGTTGATATTTTGTTTCCTGTTTTGTTGCTTCATTTTATTTTATTTATTTTTTTTTTAAATTTTCAATAAAGGAAATGATTTAACTATTTAAGTACTTCTAAACTAATATTTGGACCACTTGGGTGTATCCTCTACAAAAAAAATTATAACTAACAAATACGGGAACATCTAATTACATAAACAACAAGGGAAGGTTGGTTCACCTTTTAATATTATAGGTACATGAGTTGACTAAATATTAATTTAGCAAACAATTTTATTTGGGATAATCTATATGTTCCAATCCAACAATATTCAATTTCATTATTATTTCAATAATACATGTAAAGAATTACGAATACGTGAATACAAAAAATTTAATTTCCTAAATTTGAAATTCTATTAATAAAAATTTATTACACTATCCACTGAACTTATTATTCATTTCAAATAAATTTATTCTATTTTAATTTTATTTAAATGAAAAAAATAAAATTCATTTTTATTTTTGCTTCCCACATTTTATGTACATACATATGTAATTTATATTTTGTTGCAAATATTTTATATCTGGTTGAATAGAGTATTAATCTTATATGCACTGTACATACGGGCATATGTATATAATATGCTTATTTTTTATTTATTTTTTTTGTATATGAAGAAAGAAAATGGGAAAAATGGAAAAATAAAGTCAAAAATTAAAAAAAAAAAAATCTTGAGGAAGAAAAAGATTAAAATCGGAAATAGAAAAATTTAATACGATATATGCATACATACTGTACATATGTGAATACCTAAAATTAAGAAATAAGGAAAAAAGAATATTCAAAAAAAAAAAAAAAGAGAAATATCCTTTGTTATTATTTATTTCTATGTATGCATGTACGTACATATAATATAAGAATGGATGAATTTAGTATCCTTTTTTTTTTGTTTTTTTAATGTGTCCGTATATAATGTACATTTGATACAGTTGTATTTTCTATTTTCTCTTCTTTTTTGAATATTTATATTTCCTTCCACTTTTTTTGTAAGATATAAATGAAGTCCATATATAAATGAAATATAAAATATTCAAAAGTATTAAATGCTCTTTTTTTATACAATGCATAAATACATTTGTATGTACACATACACATGAAAATGAAAATAATTTTTATTATTTAAATCAATAGGCAGATAAATACGTATGCGTATGCATAAACATTTTCAGTACAATCACCAACTAATATCACGTAAAAATAGATATGTACAAAATATAATTGTACATAAGAATAAAAAGGCTGTATAAGTGACTGGCATTCAATTTAACATAAAAGAAATCCTTTTGATTTGAGTTTGTTTCGAATTTAAGAATAAATTGATTATCGTAAATTAAATTGCATAAAAATATGTATGAATCCTATATACATACATGCATATACACAAGTTTATATGAACGTCTACAGGATGCTTATTAAAATACCATGTACATGCAATAATAATACGGTATGCTTAGCTTGTCATAGTCAAGTACAAACGTTGTAAATAATGGTTTTGTGGGTATTTGTATTTAATAATATAACATCTCGTCTAAATCTTTACACGTGATAAATTTTTATTTAGAATTTTTTTTCTGTTTCAATATTCTTTTCTTAATTGCTATAAGTATATGTACATATGTATGTGTAGGATTTTCTAGACTTATAGGATATACAAATTATTTATATACATTGTATGTATATGTAAATGAATTATATTCATAAAGTTGCACATATACTACATGATTTCTTATAAAAATAATTAATTACATATTTTTAGGACTTAACATGACAACGAATTTGACGGGAATTAATTTGAATTCTAAAAACCCCTGTCTTAATTAACACACCTGAACAATTCTTTTAGTTGAAACGTTCGTAATTATATTCATTCTAACAAAAATATTTATTTTTTAATATTATAAAAATTTTGCGTTAACTTTTTTTTATTATTTTAATTATTTATTAATAAAAATTTATTACTCGAAGAAAAATGTAATTATTTCAAAAGTAATTTGTATACTTGTTATTACAGGAAAAAACAAATACAACAATTAAATTTATTTGAAGGAAAACCAATATCTTATCAAATTATATTATAGATATTCTCTGCGATATTTGAGTATATCTATTTATATGAGTATTTTGTATTTGGGTATATCGAATAAAAATTCATTTAAATCAATTTGTGTATTATTTTTATATATACAGACGTGTAACGTTCTTTTACGTGTATGTACGTACGTACGTTATTTTTTGAAATTTTTACTAGGATGTTTTATGTTACTTTCATAAGTAATCTTTAGGATATTATAAAAGAATGAAACTTTATCTCATAACTTTAAATATAATATTTTACGATATTTGACGTAAATATGTATGAGCAAAAAAAAAATTTTTTTTTTTTGCTGTTGTTGATAATTTAAGAAATTGATTCCTTTTCTGTGTGTATACACACAGAATTTTAACGTAAACATGAAAATAATTTGATACTTTCCATAATCGTAGAACCGTCAAAATATACAATCAACTTTATAGTAAGTTCATATTTTCATATATACAAAAAAGGGCCATATATTCTATAAAGAAAAGGAAATCGAATCCTTTTTGCAGACTTTTATATGAATACGCATAAGTAATATACAGTATTTTCATTACAGGTGTATTGCATATGTTTGTATACTTTGTTAATTTTCTATTATATGTACATAAATAAGTATCTTTTTAGAAAGTAAATAAGTGAATTTGTTTACCACTTTATAGGTTTTCATTTTCATATACATATACAAGTATGTAGTGTTTGGTGTCTATTAAAATTTATGAGATTCTGGCTTTAAAAAAAAAAGGTGTATGTTTGTTATATTTACATATATGTATGTGGTACGTATACAATATATTTTGGCTTTGGCAAGTTGTATTATATATTTGCATACGGTTTTAATATATGTGTACGTATATTTATACTTATAGGCATGTACTCTGTATACGTATTTCAATAGTAAATATAATTTTTATACAGTACAACGAACAATGATTTCATTTCTTTTTGAAACATAAAAATGTTGATTTATTTCCATTTTATTAAGAAATTTTATTTATTTTTCATACCCCTCTAAAAAAAAAAAAAACAAAAAGGAAAATTCAATAAAGCAATATCCCTCATATACACACGAATGAGTAAAAAATGAAAAATCGATTTTGTTTTGTCTATATATGTATGTAGGACTTGTATAAAACATTCAGTAACATTGATAATAAAGGGGAAATTTTATTTCATCAAACATATACTTTTGCCATATTAGGTTTATTGCAAGTTTCCTTGGTTTCTTGGCATTTCAAAAACATTCTTTAAGTACATTGTGGTTATTTATAATGTTAGTGTACCTGTTTATTGTAATATGTATTTTTTTCATTTAATGTGATTTTTTTTTTTTTTTTTTTTCAAAATGTAAATTATTACATATTTTTGTTTTGTTTTTGAAATTAAGTAAATTAAATAAAAAAAATTTAAAAAAAAAAAATTCAATTAAATTATCGATTTGTATACTTACATTTTCTTTTCAATATCAATTTTTTTAATTCAACATTATTGATTATGCGTATGGGTGTACGCATAAAATGTGGAAAATCATTCAATTACATACAATTGTATACAAAGTTTTTGTTTTCATGCATTAATTTATTTATCTTCATTTTTTGTATTTTCAATGTTTTTACTAAATTGCAATTCTTAAATTCATTGAGCTGTATGACACCTTTTTATTTTTACCACAATAAATTCATTCGAATAGAAGAAAACGTATAAAGATATCTATCATAATTGTTGGTGATTTGAAAATGGTTTGGAAACAAAATAATTATATACAGTATGCAATTATTGTAATATATTAGTATTTAGTAACCATATCCCAACAATAATTGAATGAGTTATTAATGTGTAGAAATAATCCAGAACGAAAGTAATAATTCAAAAACATAAAATGAACTTTTTTTTTTTTTTACAAAAAGAAAAAAGTTTTCCTGTAAAATGAAAATTCTATAATACAAAATTACATACAACAAAAAAAAAAAAACGGGTTTTGTATGTAGAAAAATATTATAAATTAAAAATATTTTTATCCATGAATTAATTTTGAAAAAAAAAAAGAAAAAGTTTTTCATACAGTTTAAAACTTTTCTCCGAAAACAAAGAAAAACTAGCATAGACAGGCAAAAAAAAAAAAAAAAAAAAAAAAAAAAATTTGGGAAAAGTCTTTAATGTTACTTTAAATTTATGCAATATAAAATATTATAAAATGACGTTAGTATAAAATATTTACCAGCAAAACCATCTGGACAAGAACAATTATAATAGGCGACTCCATCAATACAAGTCCCACCATTTTGACATGGTGATGACCAGCATTCATCCCAATTTGTTTGGCACTGTATTCCTGTATATCCATCGATACAATAGCATGAATATGTACTGAAAATAATAAATAATTTTTTTTTTTTTTTAAATGTTTGTGTGAATGTATTAAAAATGAAAATGTAATATTAATTTTTTTTTGTTTTTTGATTTTTTTGTATATTTTAAATTAATTCTTGCATAAATAAATTTATTTGTTATGCATATGTAATTTTTATATGCTTAATAAATGTTAATAAATAATAAATACAATAAGATTTGTCAATAATGATAATGATGATAATAATGATGTACATTATGTACACATATACAAGTCATTACGTACATGTAGTTCATATTTCAAAAAATCAATCACAATCAATTTTGAGGTTTTATGTCAAAAATTCATATATAATACAAAATGAACATATTATTATGTATTTTATTATGATATATAATCATATTAAATTGAAAGCTTTTAATATCCGAAAAGATTTCCTTTATATACATATGTACATATGTACTTGTACAAAATAAATAAATACGGATTTTTAGACCTACATACATATGTACGTAATAAAAATGACAAATTATTTAATACATAAGTATACGATTAATACGTATTGTATGTAATATGTACATACATATGTATAATACTTGTAAATGACTAATTTGTTTTGATTTTCATAAAAGAAAATAATGAAAAAAATAATATTAATTTATTAATGAGTTTTCAATAGGTACATTAAATAATATTCAAATACATTTAAAGTTCATTTTTTAATGCATAGTCATGTGAATTTTAAATGAAATCGTTTTCTTATTATTTTTCAATTTTTCAATAAATTCATTTATTATTCTAATTGTTAGATTGCCAGTTTTGTGTATTTTGTAAATGAAAACATAAACAGTCACAGTCAAAGGAAAACAACGTAAAATCATAAACATAAATAATGGTGGTAATTACGCAAAATTTGTATGCTCGTTAAGAATACACATGACTATGCTAAAAAAACAAAACGATAAATATTTTTTAATCTTCATGTTCATTAAAAAATGAAGTTTTACACTTCATTATAATTAAACTGCTAAACATTATATGAATGCACCGACGGCTTTATCCTGATCTGGTCCCGGTAGGGCTGAACAGAATATGGATTTGTACCATTTCTCATGAATGAAGAATATTATATTAATTTAATAATAATAAAACATTTTTATACTTTGCGATGAATTTTTACTTATAAATTAGTTAAATTTAACCTTATGTTTATTACAACAACAAGAGTATTTTCTATTTCTATTGATATACATAAATAATTTGTTCATTTCATCATTATTTATTTATTTTTTTTGCTAATAATTTATTAATTTTATTTATTTATATACATACCTATTTAAACCATCAATGCATACACCAAATACGCACGGATTACTAAGACATGCAAATCCGGCCGTTGTACTTTCTATAATAACTAATATTGACCATAAAAGTAAAATCAATTTGACCGGAAGGCCACTATTTAATGTATCTTTATTCATAATTATCATTCTTATTTTATTTCTTATTAATGAATTATTCATATTATTGTTATCATTATTATTTTTATTATATATTTTCGTACTAATATGTTTTCCTTTAATGATTGTTATCGAATTTAAATTTTTTTCCTTTTTTTCATTATATCTTTTTGATGATACAGATGTTATTGTTGATGTTAATGATGCCAATGATGATGATGATGATGATGATGATGATGAGGACGATGGTAATAATGATGTGTTAGATGTTGACAATGTTGATGATTCTTCTTTTGATTGTGAATGAGTTATCATCATCATATATTTTTGTAATAGGTGGTAGTCGATTACAGTACCACCACCACCCTCATTTACAATCATTTCGTTATTTATTATATAATGTATATATATTTTTTTGTATTGATTTTCTGATTATATCAGCAAATATTTGAATAAAATTTAAATTTAAATTCAAAATTCATGCAATTATTTGTATACGGTGGCATTGATTGATGTTGACTGTAACGTCTAGTTTCTCCACTTTTAACAGTTTTCCGTTATATATTTTTTTCTTGTTTCTTATATGCAACTGTTTGATATTGTTTTTTTTTTTTTTTGTTTTTTTCTTAATAAAATAGATGCATCAAATTTTATATTTTCAAAGTTTTAAAAAAGATATTTAGTTTATATCTTATTCGACATGAATATTATTAGTATTTATGTATACTATACATATACACAATGCCACATGTATATAAATTTAAAAGAAATAAAGATTTATTCATTTAATTTGATATAGCACTTCTTATCATCAATGTCTTGAGCAATTCTTTCTCTGAAAATAAATAGATAAATAAATAAGTAAGTGAAACATTAAAGATAAAATATGTAAAATTTAACAAGAGTAAATAAAAGAAAATGTTTATTTTTTTTAAATCAAAAGTAAGTTTATTGCAAATATCTTTTTCTCTTTTTTTTTAAATTTTTAAAAATTAAATTCAAAAAAAAAATTCCACAAATTATTGTAAAAAAAAAAAAATTATGTACTCGTATATTAAATTTTATAGTGCAATTATTATGTAACTATATAACTTGATAACTGATGATAAACTTTAACCATAAGTTCTAGCATGTAAATTATAGTTAATAAATAAGTGAATGATTTTCATGTAGGAATTTCTTGGTGTGAGAACATTTAAAGTTTTAGTGAAGAAGGAAAATAACTCTTCAAATCAATTTTTATTGTAAAACAAGACAGATATGTAAAATATATGAACATATTTACTGATGGGTATACATATGTAGATCATGTATAGTGAATACGCAATCTGATTTTCACGATACTAAATCACAACTAAAAAACGTTATAAATTTAACAATTTTATAAAATTAAAATTGAAATTATTATTCACTGTTGCTAACAGTATTAATTACCTTCAAGTATGTAGTAATGTACGTATACTATATACAATAAACATGCGATATAAAAGTTTTATTTTCTCATATATCACATACTTATATAGACATACATATACTTAAGTGCTTAAGAAAATAAAATTACTATACACACTTTTATTTGAGTCATATACCTACATATATATACTCTACAAAAATGTCAAAATATCATCCCTTCACTTTTATATTGATTTGATTTTATTTCCTGTGTTATATATATGCATTACTCTTCTATACATAAACATGTGTAACATGATACAACGTTATATATATATTTATATAAATCTTTACACATTTTAATTACAAATTTACATACTATTAAAATAAAATATTCACAATTTTACTATCATATAAAATACATAATAAATGTTATATAATACAAAAATATGCCTATATATTACATCTGGAAAAGTGTATGCTATTCGAAATTGTTTAAAAGCATGTTAAAAGTTTGATCAATTCTGTTTACATATATCACGTATATACATACAATATATACCAATGTATATATGTAAATAACATATTCAGACATATCCTATAATGGAGCATTCTAATTTCATTCCGAATAACATATGATATTTTCTATCCTCTAGAAAAATAAATCAATTAAATTTACGGAAATGAAAATAAGATAATATGCGTATAGAAATTTATAAAGTAATGAATTCTTGTACATACATATAAAGTATATTTTCTATTTACACACTAAACAGAATTTAAATAGAAATAAATGAATAAAATGCTCTTGTTGTTTTTTTCTTTTTTTCATAATAACAAAAAAAAAAGAAAAAAAAAATTAATATAAGGCAAATTATAAAACATTTTCCTCTAGACACATGTCATTATATGAGTCTTTCTATTTTATAAAAGATTATTTCCGTTTTCTTACATTACCATTAATTAATTTTTAAATACACAAATAGAAAAACATTTCATATGTCAACTTTTGAGAAAAGATTTATAATGTACGTTATGTTACGTATAATGTACACGTAAAATTTTAGGTTTTCTTGTATAAAAGGCAAAAAAAAAAAAACATGCGATCTTAATACTATGGATACATACTCGTATATTACAAAGAAATGGGAATGAAAATTCACTCATTTAATAAGATAATGTACACATTTTTATCACATAAGTACATACACAGACAAAATATTTTAGGGGTTTATTATTAAAATTTCCACTTAGGAATTAAAAAGAAAAAAAAATTTGTACAAAAATTCATTTCGAAACTGATGTACTATATGTGCACGTTACTTACATAAATTTTAAATTTAAACATTTTCAGAAACAAACTATTTTCTACACATGGTGTATAATTTGTTTTTTTTTTTTTTTGAATTTTTTGAAAATGAAAACAACATTTTTGTATTACTATTTTTTTTTTTTTTTATACATTTTGTATTTGTATTTGATTTGTTACAATTGAAATTTCAAATGTAAACTGATTTTATTAAATTTTCCCAAAGTGACTTGTGCTTTTCTTGTACTGTTTCGTATGATAAAAAAATAAAAGAAATTTACTTACATATGTACGTATATGTAGAACAAAAGGTATGCGAAAAATTTAAAAAATTTAAAAAATTTCTTTAATTTCAATATTACATTTCTTGAAGCATTTTTTTAATTAATAAAAGTAGAAAAACTTTAAAATAAAGGTAAAGGTACGTATGTATGTGTGTACTGTTTTTTTTTTTTTGGCATACATTGCATATAAGAAGTGTAAACATAACATGAATCATTTTTTTTGGTATAAATTAAAATATAAATTTTTGTTTTTTTGTTTTTTTTTTGGTTTTTTTGTTTAACTTTAATTTAAATATTTTTACATTGTTCTAAATATATTCTTTATGTGTGAATAATTTATTTACATGCATCCATACATGTTTGGGTACATATATTTTGGTATACGTTTAGGTTTTTCTTAATAAATTTTTAAATAACGTTATATTTCATTTAATGTTACCTATTTTATATATGTACATATTATGTACATATGTATATGTAATGTGTTAAAATAAAGGTATGTACAATAATATCACTACCATTGTATAATTTATACACATTCATATTTGAATGACACTTTGTATTTTTTTATATAAAAATTTTTTAGACTTCATTTTATATTTGAATAATTTAACCGTTAAAATATGTGTATCGTTTATAAAGGAAAACAACTACACGTTGAAAACAAAAATAAAAATAGGAAATTGAAAGTACAAAAAAAAAAAAAAAACATGAAAAATGTAAAAGAAAAACAAAAATGAGGATTTTGATGATTTGTTTTTGGTTTTTTAGACTTTGTTTTTTTTTTTTTTTTTTTTTTGACTGTACATTATTATATCTTTTGCACATGTTACCTAAAATTATTATTATGTATCTAGTTACATATGTACATTTGTGTATATATTTGTATTAATAATTGTATAAACTCTTATATACCTACATATATATATTTACATTTATATTTAAAAAATTTGAAAAAGTTTGCATGGTTGCATGTCATCAACAAAAATATAACGTGTATGTACATACACATGTGTACGTATTCAAAAGGATATTTATGAAAAAATATACAAAGACAATATAAAATAAAAAACATCGAAATAAAATATAAAAGGGGAGAAAATACATGAAAACCACAATAAAAAAAAAATATACATACATACTTATATATACTCACATATATGTACATGTATGCATGTACGTATGTATATTTAAGGTATATTTGAAATATCACAGACAAATTTATAAGCTTTAAATATAATATGTACATTGTACTTTTGCTCTTTATAATTACACAGATACATGAATGAAAACAAAAAAAATAATATTCAACAAAAATAAAAACAAAAATCTAAAAAAAAAAAAAATTGAGAATAAAATGAATTTTACATATTAAGGAAATTTTGCGTGATGAAGTACGTATTATATGTTCATTAAAAACCATTCACAGCTAATCATAATTTTGATAATATAATATGGGTGTGTGGTTGTACCAGATTTAAACACAAAGATTGTGTATTTAATACATTCACATTCATTTTGAAAATTTTTCTTTTATCTGAGGGAAATTTTTCAATCAAATTATAAAATAAATAATATTTTATTTTTTATTTTTTTTTGTATTTTTTTTTTTTTTTTGTATTTTAATGAAATTATTTAAACTTTCTAAATTCGTTATTTTTGTAAATCAAATTTTTTATTTTTGTAATAAAATTTTATATTTACAAAGTAAAAAACATAATAAACAGAAAATATTCAAAAAAAAAAAAAAATGGAAAAGAATGCACATATTTATTTGGTCTGTTTTAAAAAAGTAAATAGTAAAAATTGAAAACTAAAAAAAAAAAAAATGAAAATAAAATTTTACAAATACAATTTTGGAATAAATTTGAATTTTAATAAATTTACATGTGTGCATTTAACACATACAAGCCTTGTACTCGCATATACAATGTATGTAATATATAGTAAAAATGTAAATAATATGTTCAATATGAAACGTTTATTTTGAAAGAAGTAAAAATCATTTTTACAAGATTCGAGGTATTTCATGTTTTATGAAAGTGTAACATATGTATGTAAGTTTTGAATTCTGGCGCTTATATTCATAAACTATGATTCCTATGAAAACTGTATTTTCCTGTACTTTTTTCATAAATTCTTTTCGAAGTTTATGTCCTTACAATACGAATTATGATAATAAAAAAATTCGTATTTATAAAAATTTTCTGACTTATTCCACTTTTAAAATAAACAGCTTCTATTTATATTCTAAAATTTTAACTAAAACTGAATTTTGTGTAGTTTAATAATAATAAAATCCAAACATTTCAAAATTTTCTAAACATAAATAGAAAAACAAAATATTTTAATTGAATATAATATGTATACAGGAAAATACAGAAAATCTCATCTAAAAATTTTATTTGTAAATTATAAAGCGTATGAATAAAAATTTAATTGAAAAATTTTCTAATTGTGAATTGTTAAAAATTAATTAAATTATATTTGTCAAAAATTTATTAAAATATTTATGAATGCATAATAATTGAATTTCAATACCAAAAGAAAAAAAAAAAAAAAAAACAATAATAATAATCAGTCGAATACACATTAACAATTGGTTGTTAATTAAACATGAATCGAACGATAAATGATGGAATGATGAAAATTAAAAATGAAAATTTTTATAAAAACAGATAATTAAAAGAGAAATTTGTTATTCACAGAATTGTAAATAAAAATAACAAATAAATTCATTTTTAAAAGAAAAAATCTTTTTACAATCAATCAAATCATTGTTTAAATTTTCCTTTCCCTTCCAAGAATATTCGCTCTAAATGTTGAATATAATTCAAAATGATAAAGAAAAATATACAAAAACATACAAATCAAGAAAATGTTCAAATGATAAATTTTATAACTGATTTTTGATTTTAAATTTTATAAAATTATATTTAACATTTTCATACACGATCTTGAGATAAAGCTTAAGATTATATACGTTTATAAAATTTTTTTAAAATACATTTCTATGTGAAATAAAATAAGAAAATCAAAAGAAAATTGAAAAAGGAAAATCTCAGATGGTTTTTGTTTTTTTTTTTTATTCTGTATTAAATATAAAATTTATTTTAGTGTTAAATTCAAATATTTACTATGAAATTTTTCATTTCATATTTTTCTGAATTTTCTAACATTATTATAGTTTATGTGTACTTACTTTAAATGAAAATCCAAAAGAAAAGAATGTTTATTTTTAGTTTTACATATATGTATGTGTATTTATTTAGAATTTTAAAATTTAAAAAAAAATTGATTTTTTTTTTTTATTTATATTTTCTTCACATAAAATTGAAAGCCACGTGTTCAGCGCTATTTTTTTTTCTCTCTATATATTCATACACATATGAACTGTATTTCATATATATGCACATGTACTTAAAGATATTCACATAAATATGCACTTTTTTTTAAAAAGGATTTTTTTTTTTTTTTTTTTATTATACACACAAAGTTTTATATAGTATTATCGTATTGGTGTTTTTCTTTTTCAATAGATCCTTTTATGTTGTTTACAAAAATCTGAATAAAAACTGCCGGTTTTTTATTTTGTATTTCTTTTTTCACATATATGATAGTATAAAACGTATGTACGTGAATGTAATGTAAAGTTTTTATTTTTGTTTTTATTTTTTATTCTACATATATTTATTTTTTCATCGTGTACATGTACAATTCCTTCACTTTTATTCATTCATTTTCACATGATATTTAGAAATAAATAAAATAAATTTTTTTTTTTTTTTCAAAAGGAAGAAAATGATACAATAATGTATGCATGCATGCAAATACGTATGTAATTGAATAGAAATATTTCGTTTTCCTTCTAAAAATATAAAATAAAATTTTTGTACATTTTACTGTATTTTTAATATACGAATGAGTTTATATATATGCATATATGCAATTGAATATAAATGTATGTATATATTATTGTAGAATCATTTGAATAGATTTTAACTTATTTTCCGGTAAAAATTTTTTAAATTTCTTTTTTTTAGTTTTAAATTAAAAAAGTTTCTAAGGTGGTGTGGTTGATATGTAGATAATGTATAAAATGCACGTACAATTTAAAATTATGTATTATAGTAGTGCTATTTTGTCTAAATACATACGAATGTAAATGTTAGTTATTTATATATGTAAAAGATTTAAATAAAGAAAATTCTATAAATAAAATAATCATTGTGTAATAGATATTAAAAGTATATCTGTGTCTGTCTGTGATGATATATACGTTATATATATGTATGTATTAATTTTTATTTTTATTTATTTATTTATTTTTTGTTTTTCTAGGATATCTATTCCTTTTATTTACAAGTTTATATGCTACCAACGTTACGACCCATTTATTTGATTTTTTGTTATTTTCCTTTTGTGTATTATTGTTACTGATGGTATTACCCCCTTTCTTGTTTTTTTTTTTTTAATGTTATTTATTTTGTTGAATAGTGTAAGTATAGTGAAATTTCCTATATACTTTATTTTTACTTATATATATGTATGTACATAATGTATATGAATAAACAAGATTTTAAGAATTACAAAATAAAATGTATTTATAGTTGTTGTCTATAGTACAGATAAACAAAAGTTATTTAAATGAAATAAATAAATAAATACGAAACTATATCTATACATATAAATTCCTTTTTCTTTATCCTTTTTACTTTATATATACATATATATTTTTTTTTATAATTCACAAGTTTATCACAATTTTTATATCTATTTAAAGTTTTACTTTTTTTTTCTAAAACAGAATTCTCACTTTTTAAATCACTATAGATATAGAAAAGGACTTTTGTTTTCCTTTTTTAATAACAAATGAAGTGTAACAGAACTTAACAGAAACACACGTTCAATATATTAGATTAAATAAAAAAAAAATATATAAATGAAAATTATTCATTCCGATACATGAAAATGTTTTTCATATTCGTCTAATTCAAATTTACCGTAGAATATAAAATCCAAAAAAAAAAAAAAACAAACAAAAAACAAAAAATTAATGAACTTTAAATGGAAGCAGATTTTTATTTTTTTTATTTTATTATAATTTTTGCTTTAATTTTTCTTTTGGTTTTTCCTTTTTGAGCGTCTTTGACGGCAGTAAATTTTATCTAAATCGTTTTAACTTTATGTTAACATATTTTGAATTATTCACGAAAAACACTTTATGGATGGAAATTATTTTTCAGTATCTTGCCTTTTCCACGGACATAACTTCAATGATACAATAAAATTGTATTTTTTCCATATAAATAAATTTTTCCTTTTTTTTCTGTTTTTTTTTTTTTTTTCATACAAAAAAACAAAAATAATAACGAAAGAAAAAAAAAAGGAAAATTTATTTAAAATTTAACAAAAAATTCGAGCTTTCTTTACCATATTGTAATGTACAATTAAAATTTTCCGACCGTTACCATTCAAAGCTTGTGCTCTACTAGAGAAATTTTTTGAGAAATATTTGTTAAATTACATGATTACGATATTATCCAAACACATTCCTAAAATGTATGGTGAAATTTTTCATTTATTTTTGTTTGTTTCCGAAGGAGAAATAATGTGGATAATATTCATATTGAAATGTTAGACATGCGTACATATATCGGAATGATAACCATTATAATATAGGCTTTATGTATACATATTTGAAATGTGGAATGATTATTGCAGTTTTTCATTTCATTATTCGGAAAATATTTCAGTTAAATAATTTAATATAAAATTCCATTAAATAATTTTTCTCCAAGGATATTTTGTATTTTATTGGAATTATTACTCCAAGGATATAAAATTTGTATGTTTTTGTTTTTTTCTTTTGTTTCCTTAAAGGGTCGTCGCTTGTAAGCATGTGCTAATGTGGAAAATTATTTAATTTGACATTAACCCTTAATGATACTCAGACTAACAATTCAGACTGTAATAAACAGAAATTTTAGGATATTTTCCTACATGATTTTCCTATTCCTTTTTATATATGTTTATTAAATATTTTATTTATTTTTTTTACATTTTTTTTGTTTTTTCTTATATTTTCCACAAGGTCAAATAAATTACAGATAAATATATACACCCATTGAATAAGTTATTTAGTTAATTCATTCCCTATTGAACTTTGATTTAATATAGCATACGTAATCTAAAAATTTTCTAATAAAGCAAATTAATTTATTCAATAATCAAATGAAAATATTTTAGGGTATTTAGTATATTGCATAGAAGGACATTTAAAATTCAATTAGACATTGAATATATTTTATTGTATTTAATTAGAGCTCATTTGTAAGTGATTAAAAATATTCAGAATTTTTTTTTGTTTTTTGTTTTTAATTTTATTTTTTTTTTAAATTTTTTTTTGTTTTTAATTATTTTTTATTTTTAATTACTTTTATTAATTTCTTTTAAAAAAAAAAAATAATATTTTTCTAGAAATACATTGTTTTAATATGAATTCTTTTGTTTAAATATATTTATTTATTAAAGAGCAAAAACAACAAAAAAAAATTCCAGGTAATATTAATTGCATAATTTAATTTAAAACCAGATTTGTGGCAAGGCAAAGACAAAAATGAAAATATAGCAAAAAGAAAAATAAAGAAATACGGCGTCAACCTTCAATTTAATTGGATCTAAATTTTAAAAAGATATTTTTATGCCATACATGTACAAATTGTGGTGTAAAAAAAAAAAAAAAACACAATGAAAAGCTTCATTTTTCATCTACAAAAAGCAAAAAAGAAAACAACACAAATGTACTTGTGCATATTATTAAAATCAAAGCAACTCTAAATGTAATATGTTGATTTTTATTTAAAAATACAAAGAAATAAATGATTGAAAGTACAAATGTACGTATATGAATGAGAATGAAAAGTGTATTCATTTTTTTTTTAGTAATAAATTAATTTATTAATGAAACATATTTAGGCATAACAAAGGTTTCTTAAGTCAAAACTTAAAAGGATATTATTATTCTTATTCTCATACAAGTACAAAACTATTTAATACAAATTATTTATTCGTAGAAGGAAACAATTGATCATATTAAAATGTTTTATAAAAAAAAAAAAATTAAAAAAAAAATTTTTTTCAAACATTTTCTTGACCCGGCGACATGATTACAGATTTTAAGTTTTAATTTTATTTAAATTTTTTTTTTTTTTTTAAATTGAATTTTAAATTTCAAGTATAACCATGTATAACAGACCATGATAGAAGACTATGATAGAATGTACATAAGTATTAAATTCGTTATAATCTCGTTTTTATAGAAATCTTTCCTTTGTTTCCTCTTCTTTCTTCCTCGATGTGAGCCAGGGCCTAATCATTATTACAATGATTTTTCGAGACGATTCCATCATACGTGCACCTATAGTTTAATTTGGGTTGTGAACCACTGACTTTTGTTTGAAGTACAGATTTAAACTCAATTTTATATTTTATAGAATTGTACTGATTTAAAAATTTTTTTTTTTTATTTCAAATTAAAGATTAAAATCAATTGTACGTTAATTATTACTGCTGAATTGATTTTATTTGAAAAAAAAAAAAAAGAAAAAGAAAAAAATTTTGTAATAATACTGAAAATTGCTTAAATGCACATGAAATATTTGCACATGATAAAAGCATTATTATTTTCCAGGTTAAGCTGTTTTTGGAATAATGTCAACACATATTTGTCGTATTTCTCTAAGCATTTAATTACGTTTGAAAATTGATTTACATGATATCAACATTTACATACGTGTATGTATGTCGTATGAAATTAATACATCAGCATGTTATGTACATACGTGCATACAAATATCAACTTTTTTTTTCAAATTCATTATTTTTCGACAGATTTTTGGCATATTTGTTATATTTTATTGAATATAACACATTTTGGCCTTAATTTCAATTAAATATTCATTATTGTAATGAATAATTAATTAATTAATTTTTTTTCTGGTACATAAATTTGTTATGCTTTTTAAATGATAATTTCAAAAAAGCAAAAAATCTGTAAGTTATAAATATTCATATTTGCCTTGTACATTATGTATGATGTGTTTAACATAAACAAAAAAATAAATATTATCATATTTCATCCCTAATACTTTTGAAATAGTTTAATCCTATGCTTATGATTATTTATGTGTACACATGAAGCATATGTTTATAATTAAATATTGTAAATAATATATATTTTTCTTTTATGTAAATTTTATGGTATACAAAAAACACTGTTGGGTATTTTTATTTTGTGAAAAATAATTTTATGATATTATGGAAAATATTGAATTTTTTTGCAATCAACATACTGATATAAATAACAAAAAAAAAAAAAAAAAACAAAAAAAAAAAAAACTGAAAAATTTGAATTTAATTGAATTATTTGAAATTATTATTTCTAATCATTCCAAAAAAGAAAATTCAACAGATTTATTATTTTTAAAAATTTTAAAAATTATTTTATGTTAAAAACAAAATAAAAAAAAAAAATAAAAGTTAAGAAATCGGATAAAAATTACCCCAAATATTTTAATAGGAAAATTTTCGCCTTTTTCTTTCATAATAATCGTATAATTTAATTTTATAACATTTACTCGTAATATTGAGAATTCGTAAAATTCATATTTGAAAAAAGAAAATTTACCTATGCGTTAAATATTTTTCTACATTTTGCTCCAAATACTTTTCTTAATTTAAATGTACATACATATTTATATAGATACTCACATATTTATGTATGTACATATGAATATCATGTATACTCAGAAATAAAAATACATACGTTTTCAGAATTTATATGTTTTTCATGTAACATATTACGTCAGCCTACTTTTTTCAGTTTTTGATATGTGATGATTTATTTATCCATACTCACATACTTTCATATATGTAAGCTTTGTAAATACACATGTATGTATGTATGTATGTATGCGTGATTATAAGAAATTTTTCTACAATATGTTTTCTTATGTTTAGAAATTTTTTATGCTATTAAGAACGTTTCTTATTTGATATTTTTTTTTAGGCTAAACTAGTGTTAAATTAATGTCAATGTTTTTTTGTTTTTATTATTATTATTTAATTTTCAAATTTTATAATTTAACGTGCATTATTTTAATTAATGATTAAGTATAAAATTCTTACATTAAAATGACTTTAATTATGTAAATATCATATTTAGAGTGATTCAGGATCTAAGTCGGTGTAAGTAATAGAACTTATAGGCATAGGAATTAATATTTTGAATATTTATAAATTAAAATTGATTTAATTTTAATTTAATGTTATCTAAATTTTCTCTTACATTTTTAGTAACGGATAAAATTTACTATGATTTTTTTTTTTTTTTTTTTAATTATAATAAATAGATCAGTTAAGAAAAAATACTCCAGTTCCAAATATTTTAACATTCACATACTAAAAAAAAAATGTTTTTGTTAACCGCAATATAACATTAAAAACATGCTAATGATCAGCTATCAAACTAATTAACTAAATTAACTAAAAAAAAAAAAGAAGTTAATTAAGGATTTATTACTTTCATCCTTTTTATATGGATTAATGATAGTCGTATTTTTATGCTACATAGAGGAAATATTCAATTAAGATGAAAACGGTAAAGAAAAAAATTTTCACTAAGGAAAATTCAAATTATCCAATAAATTGCAACTGAACAGGAAAATTGAAGTACAAGAAATTGATATAAAGTACAAACAAGAAATTCGTTTATAAACGAATACTTTACATTCATTTAATTGTATATACTTGATTGCGTTTTAATTAGTAAAAAATGTTAATTAACAGCACTATATTCTGTCTACTAATTACATGAAGTTAAGGTCGCATGGAAACAACTTGAAGTAGTACCATTTTGCATCATTTTAGGTATATTGATAATTCAAAAATTCATCTCATATTATATGAAAATCTTAAGAATTAGGGTAATACTGCTCATGAAATACTCTAAATAGAAATTAGGATTTAGGTCTCTCATAAGGCCTTAACTATATAATTAATTTTGTGGACAGAGTATAGAATTTAACTTTAACAGAATGATTACAGAATGATATAAAGTTTTTAAAGATGAATATACTATGTACTGTACTGTGGAAAATAAGATTGAATCTAGTTCAGTAATGGATACAAAATAGTGAAAGTGATCTTAATAATTTGAGATTTAAATAAAAATTCGTTAGCTATAAGGGAGTTTAAATTAATATAATGATACAGTAAAATTACCATCCAAGAGTTAATTAGTAATTTATACTTATACGTTACTGTTTAGTATTATTATGAATGCTACTGAATGTATTAGAAATATAATTAAATGTTGAATGTTTTCATTTTTTTTTTAATTTAAAAACTAAAAATCTTTTTTACTTTATTCAGTTTTTTTTTTTTTTTTTGTATTTGATTTCAGAAAACTACATTAACATTACTTTTCACTCTGTTCAAAAAAATAAAAAGGAATGGAATGCATATGTACATACCTACTCCTCTTCATTGTACACAATATAAGTAAATATATACTTCTTTTCTAACTTATTATTTAGGTCATAAAAAAGAAAACGTAATTAAAATATGTAGGACATTTAAATAAAAATAAAGAAAATGAATAAAAATAAAATAAATACAAATAAAATGTTAATTACATAAAATCTAGAAAGATTTGTATAGTGAAAAGATATTTATTTACTTGTTTTAAGAAAGAAAAAATAAAAAAATAAAAGAAAAATGAAAATGTAAAAAAATACAAGCATATAGGCATATACTTTGACTGTAGGCCACCGAAATAGAAAAGAAATGGAAATTATACAAAGCTACATCAAATAAATACCGCAAATATGCACTTATACATATAAAATGCACTTTAACGTATACTTGGTATACACATATTTGTGTAAACGTATATAGATGTGCAGCAGTAAATGCGAATTGTTTGTATTCACAGCAAGAATTTTTTTTTTTTTTTTATATTCAAATTAGTCTTCTTTAGAAATTATGAGTAAATGTAAAATCAAAAGTGTAAATTTAAATAAAAATCTCACTTTTTTCTTTAAATAGGTTTTTTTTGGTGAAACAAAAATCAGCGAATTTATTTGTAAATTTTTATGTAAGTATGATTTTATGTTATATTTTAAAATAATTATATGTATGTATAAGACAGTTATATTAAAAAGAAAATTGTATCCTTATGCACTAAATGGGAAAATTACACCCATCATGGTAAATGATGGTAAGAGTATAAATAAAAAAACATGTGAATGCATTCTAAAATAATTGAAAATTACATGTAAAAATAAAAATCCTTCGGAAAGACATTCTTTTCGTTTAGATGATAAATGAAAGGATTTTCTGCAAGAAAATCATATAAACGTAAAATAAATTTTGAAAAATTTCTATGCAGACTCCTAATTGCAGAATAAAGAAATAACCGGGAAATTTTGTAAGGAAAATTTTTATCAACAAAAAAAAACAGAAAATTGTTTGTGAATTTTTATCATTTGGTAGGCTTTATGAAGGAGAAAAGACTTTTTACTTTTTACTTTCGTTTTATCAATACTGAGAAAGGATTTTTTAAATTCTAAATGTACGTTATAATATGTTGTGTTTGTAAAAAGAATACGTTTTATGAGAGATTTTTTTAAATCCTTAAATATCCTTGTATTTTTCAAATCACTCGTTTTTATAGCTCCCTTTTTCTGTAACTCCTTGTGTAAGGAATGAAAAATGCAGATTCAGCATTTAAGGATATTGTACACGAAAAGAGGAGAAATAAAATAGGAGTGGACACAAAACAGAAAAGGATTTTCTTATTTTTAAATTCCTTCTCCATTTATCAAATACACACATATGTATATGTACGTACATAATATTATGATGATTTTAACATAGTGTAGAGTGAACACGTGCATACATACATGTACCTATGTTATGAGATTGAAATACCCTATTTTGTAGGCCCATAATGCCATATATCATTCGTACGTACTTGTATAGAAGGAAAAATGGTTTATTTTTATATTACTGTTTTTAAGGATATAACATCTTCCCTGTGAGAAAATTCATCATGAGATCATTGATGTGTTCATGATGACCCCGTTAGGGTGACTTTTGGTTTATAGGATTGCGTCTCATACATTCACTTGGATTTCTTTTTTTAAATAAAAAATTATTTTCAACGGCTTAGTTTTTGTGCTTGTATTGTAACGAGTATTTTGATCAAAATTTTTAAAATTGTCATTTGAATTGAAACCGTTAAAAACGGTTTGATTTTAATTTTTAAGTCGTTTTATTCCGATTTTTTTGTATTGATAAGGCGGTGGGTGGTAAAACTAAAAAAGTGAATGAAGTTGGTAACAAGCTATTTTAAATCATCAATGCATCAAACTAGCATTCAAACTTCTAACGCTTCAAACAAACAACATACAACTAAATTGACCTGACTAACCATCTGTTTTCTTTCAATTTAATTTTGTATTTCCACTGTTTGTTTGTACTTTTGTTTATTGTTGGAGAGAAATAAATAATTTTTCTATTTTTCTAATATTCTAATAATTTTTAATCACATTTTTGAATGATAATTAAGGTGTTGCACAATGTCTTCAGCTACAAATATAAAAAAGTAAAAAATAAAATTCAAACTTTAATGTGTATTAATCTACTTAATTATTTGCAAATATTTTTCTTTTGGCTTAGATCTCATAAAGAATGGCGCAAAGAAGCTAAAAAATTTCGTCGCAAAAGAATACGGCAAAAATTAGCCAAGGAACGTGATGAACGAGAAAAAATCGGTACAAATACATACATAAAATAAAATTTTATTAAAAATGAAAATTTCAATTGTTAACACGTTACAATATCAATTCCAGAGGATAAAAAAAAACAAAATGATCCATTTTATCAAGTATGGATGCAAAAACAAAAGGCTTTAGAATTATTTCAAGAAGAGATGGAAAAATCACGTCATGATCAAGAAGAGGAAGAATGGATGAAACGTGAATTATTGGCTCAAAAGAAATTCGAAGAAGAGAAACGAAAACAAGAACAAATTGAGAAAATAAAACAGAAAGAACGTTTAATTATACAAAAAGAATTTGAAAAGCAACAAGAAATTATTAAACAACGTATAGAAGAGAAAAAACGTAAAACAGAAGAGGCCTTAAAGAAACATGAAATATTTTTAGAAAAAATATCAGAATATGTAGAAAATGGGGGTGATATGCCTATTGAATTATTAGAAAAAGCAGAAACGAATCCTGGCAAAGATTTGTGTTTATTTTTTCAAAAGACTGGTTCATGTAGATATGGTGATAAATGTAGTCGAAATCATTCACGTCCTGGTATAAGTAGAATTCTTTTAATACCACATTTTTTTAATCATATACGTTTAGAACAAAATAAAGTTACAGAATATGGAAATGATTTGATATTGGAATTTAGCGATGAAGAATTACATAGAGATTATGAGACATTTTTTGATGATGTTATTCCTGAATTAGAGAAATTCGGTAAAATAGAAATATTTAGAACATCACAAAATTATGAACCACATTTACGTGGAAATGTATATGTTGAATATCAACAAGAAAGGTAAAATGAAAAACAAAATGATGAAATACTTTCTTGATCTTAATGTAAATTTAAAATTTTTAGAGATGCTCTGAGAGCTTTTATGAAACTTCAAGGACGATATTATGCTGGTAAAAGAATAAATATTGAATTTTGTGCATTGACATCATGGAAGTCAGCACTGTGTGGTATGTTTAGCGTGCACTTAATATCCTAAAAAGTATCCTTTGAAATAGCGAGATGAAGAAATCTAAAATGTCTATAAAAGTTTTCTATTTAAAAAAAAAACAAATGTTTCTTTTTTTAGCTTTTAAATAGTTAGATTAGTTATATATTCTTAGTTCTAGATTCAATTTTCCTTAACTTATTAGGTTTATCGCTAACTAAAAGATGTCCAAAAGGAAGAAATTGTAACTTTATTCATGTATTTAAAAATCCAAAAAATAAATATAGCATTTCAACCAGAATTGATTACAGTTCTGAACGAAATGAGAAGAAAAAAATTGATTCAACTCCAAGGTAATTATGAAAAATATTTAATATACTAGTAATAAAAAATAAAGTAATGTAAATTTTGATTTCAGTTGGAATGATTGTAGCACATCTAATAATGGCAGAAACTGGAGATGGTCAGAAAGTCCTGAAGTAGAAAACAGCACAAAATCCAGAAGTAGATCTAGAGATATTGATGATTCTAGAAATAAAAAACGGCAACATCATTCTAGATCCAGATCAAGTTCCTCTAGTTATAGTCATAGAGATCATAACTCGTCAAAAAGATCAAAGAAGGACAAACAACGAAAAAGAAAAAAAGAACATAAGCATAAATCAAAGAAATCTAAAAATAAACATAAATCCAGTAGATCTAGCAGTAGGAGCAGGAGTAAAAGTAAAGTAAAGTGTAAAAATGAAGTAAAATGAATAAATGAAGTTTGAACAGAAGAATGATCATGGAATTTTATTTAAGTATCTATTAGTTTTAATTGTAATCAATTTGATTTAGGTTGAGTTTCATTTATACGTGGATGTCTATATATTCTGTCCACTAATTGTAAAGGTCTTATAATGTCTAGTAAGAGTATTTTATGAGGAGATAAATTTTTTATTTGTCGTTTTCATAAGGTTATAATTATTGGATAATGGGATACCGGATGGATATTGGATATGTGTATTTGGTGGACAGATAGTATAATATATATTTTTATTTTAAAATATCTGAAAAGAAAATAAAATAAATTATACAAAATTAATTTGTAACTTGGGGGTGTAGCTCAGATGGTAGAGCGCTCGCTTAGCATGCGAGAGGTACCGGGATCGATGCCCGGCACCTCCAATTGAAGAAGTAATAAATTCTGTTTTTTTTTCTTTCATTTTATTTTTATTTATTTTTGATTATTTAATTTTTACATTATTATCAACAATTTAAAAGAAAAAAAAAATTGACTGCTAAAACATTTTTTTGTAAGAAATAAAAATTATATCATAATTCAGATTCATACATACACGCCAAAAATAACGTTAATAAAAAAACATAACTGAATATTAATTACATAAAAATTATTCAATATTTATACTTGACATTCCGTTTTATGTAGATACTGTGTACGTACATACCTAAATTTGAATTATTTATTCATTACACGTTATAATGAACTTAAAAACAATTCATCAAAAATATTTTAGTAAATTTATTCATTCAGAAAAACCCAATTATTATACATTTAAAAAACAAAAAAAAAATTGAAAATTGATTTTTAAATGATGAGTTTCTATTCTTTTTTTTATTTATACACATTACATGAATACTATAAAAAAAAAAAAAAAACATTTAAAAAGAATCAAATATTTAATTGCTTTTAATTAATATTTAGCTGTATTACCGCTATATAATCATTTCATGGATTTAATAGTAATCATGCCTATAATAATCATAACAATAATTTAACGTATTGCCATGCATTAGGTATAGATACTCGTATATACCTAGATTTTATTGTTCTTGATGTTAAGATTGATTGATGATCATATTCAATAATAACGTTACCGTATATTTAAAAAAACAATGCTCGTTCTTACATGTGTATTAAAGAATGTACATATTCTTCATACATTTTCAAGTAAAACAATTATTTATAGAATAAACATTGGTACATCATATTTATATACTCTGTCATAAAATAGAGTGTACAGTTGAAAATATGTATTAAATAAAATTGCATATTGATGGCAGTGGCGGAATTATATTATACAGCAAAATACCATCATACGGAGGGTGGTCCAAGCTGAACAGAAGCTCATTACAGAGGACAAAATAAAATTTAT
Source organism: Anthrax anthrax (assembly GCA_963971155.1). Classification (NCBI taxonomy): domain Eukaryota; kingdom Metazoa; phylum Arthropoda; class Insecta; order Diptera; family Bombyliidae; genus Anthrax; species Anthrax anthrax. The sequence continues at coordinate 31,365,864 of OZ020119.1, forward strand.
TCCAATTCGTAAAAATTTATACACGTGTGTATGTGTACAAAAATCAATACCAAAAAAATTTTAAATACAGTGACACGTAAGATTTTGATTTATGAAAAGATTTTAACGTAAAACCGTTTAAAAGTTGTAGTTTGAAAAAATACATTTTTAAAAAAAAAAAAATTTTTTTTCTTTACTGGGAGCCAAAAATTGTATTTCGTGGGACAGGGATCAAAAATTTATTGTTCCGCCACTGATTGAAATTGAATTAAATTCATGTGTGCTCTATATGTATGTATATACATAGTAATTAAATTTAAATTGCGGCCTTGCTTTTGAAATTAGAAATATTTTCTTTATGATGTGTTTTTTATTTTTTTAAATAATTTAAAATAAGTATTTTACACATACATACGTTTGTTTGTATGCAGTTACGTACACGTATCATGTTTTCGGGTGCAGTGGATTTAACTGAAATGAAATTCAAAGGCATAAGATTCATTAATTATTGTCATTTTTATAAAATTCAACAATCATTACACAAACTCATCACCATCACTATCAATTCAATAAATTGAATTAATTAATGAGCATATTAAAAATATTGCGAATTAATTGTTTTTGAAAGTATCATTTATGAACATCGAAAAATTGTATAAATTAAAACCATTGATGCATTATTTTTAAATCGAAATAAAATAATTTGATGAGACATCATATCATCATATGTACATATGCAGTTTAAATTACAATAATTTAATATAATTAGTGGAAAAGAATTTTCATCACACAAATAAACCAGTACAGTTGTAATTAATATTGGATGTGTACATCATTAACTATACTCTGTCTATTAATTCTATGCAGTTAAGGCATTCAAAAAAATTTATTTTGATATTGTATGAAAACTTTAACGATTGTGGTAATGAAACACCAATTATACTCTGTCCACTAAAATTGTACACTTAAGGTCTTATTGGAGTACATATATGTATGTCTTTTTTTTTCTCTTATAATTTCTAATTAGACTGTTTCACGACCAGTGCAGTAGAATGGTATCACTTTAAGTAATCTCCATAAAATCTTAAATGTATAATATTAGTGGACAGAGTGTAGAAAAAAAATCAGATTTACTACCATAAAGCCTTAACTGTATACAGATAATTTGTGGATAGAGTATAATTATTTAATTCCCTTTTTTTAATCAACTCCATGTATGTACCTACAGAGTATCATAAACTGATGACACTGAATTCGTATCAAAAATGTAATTATTCTGAAGGATCTTCATATATTGTAATTATTAATTACACGCCCACGCAAAAATTTTATACCATACATATTTAATGATTATTTTGGTTTTTATAATACAATAAATATAGGTATACATATTCTAGTAGGCATTCACTGAATAATTATTTTCATCATCATTCAATTTTAGCCACACTACTACTAATATACCAGAGAGTATCTTGTGTATTGTATTTTATTGAAACAGGATTTCACAATTATAATTTTACATGAAAAATGTATCTATATACACTGTACAGATTACAGATCCGTTTTATATCATTTATTCTTTAGAAATAATCAAATTGTACAGATACATTCACTTATAAACATTCATACGTGTATCTACATGTGTATATTTGAATTTAAAATGTTGTTGAAAATAAAGTTTTATTTTTCATTTGAATAAAATGAGAGAAAAAAAAAAATTAAATACATAACAATAATAGACTTTGCGTGTTTAATTGCAATGAATTATGACAGAGTATAGATACATGCTTACTTAAATAACTATATGGACCATTATAGCATTAATATTTAATGTATATAAAATTAAATTATAAATCTAAAGCTACATATATATGTACATCAAATTGTAAAAAAATTTATGTATATTTTCTTATGTAGGTAATCTTAAAGTTGTAAACAGTAACCGGAAGCTATTTAAAAATTCTGTACGCCTTGTGTATACACAACATTGGCTAACAACAACAAACTTTATAATGATCAAATAATGTTCACATAATCCACGATAATTTTATTATTATGATGGTATAGCGGTGATGATGATGATTTTAATTTCTTTAGAAGGAAAAAAACAAAATCGGTTATATAAATATTGTTTGAATATTTATACAATATACAATTGTTTTTTTTTTTTTTTTTTTTATGATTGAAAAATAACTCAGATATTTTTGCTTTTTCATCCATCATCAGCAGCATCATCATCATCGTAACACCAAGATACAATTCTTTTATTATAATGACAGTTTTTGTTTGAATATTCATATTTTCTTGTTTGTATTGAAATAATGATAGTAAACAATGAAGAACTGATATCTACCACTTAATTATATCTATCTTGATATGATGATCAAGGTAGACAATTTGTCTATAAGAAAAAAAAAAAAACTAAGAAATTAAGAAAAAAAAAAAAAAAAAAAGGAAAAACAATTCAAAATTTTACAATGTCTTACAATCATCATTAGATAAAATATTAAATGAATGAGTTTTAATGATTTTAATTTGGTTTTTACTTCATTTTTATTGTACAAATGTATACATACATATGTATGTATCTTTCATGAGATGAGAACAATCGACACATTGTAATAGGTAATAAAATGCAATGAAATACTAAAAAGTGTCAAGGAGAACCTCAGCTATTATTATAGGGTCTAATATTCATTATATGATTTTTTTTGTATTAATTTTTTAGGGTTATTATGTTTTTAATTATATCTATAATAGTGTTATTAATTCATAATTATTCGTGAGATTAAGATAAATTTGAAAATTTTATTAAGGATTTGCAACACGTACTCATGTGGTATTTGTGTATTTACATAAAAATTTCACGAATATTTTTTTTTTTTTTGTACATTGGACACACTTGCTTTAAATGTTAATTTAAACACAAATTAACAGGAAAGGTAAATAAAAATTGTGAACACGTTTTCTTCATATAATGTACACATTCATTATATTAAAAAAAATAAAATAAAATAAAATAAATAAATAAAATAATATAAAAGTGAAATCAAAATATAACATCTAATCAATAAATTGTATAAATGTGCTATACCTATGTATGTCCTATGTGTGTATATGTAATGCAAATTAAATTTTGGTAAAAATTAAATTTCATAAAAATCAATTATAAATGTACTGATTGTAAACAAAAAAATTTTTGTTTTTCTTTTATGTTCGTTGTATAATAATATTGCAATCACGTTCTTGCAAAATCTATTTTTGTTATTGCATTTTAATACATATCATACATACAAAATTTCATACAGATACGTATAATAAAGATTATTGTTTTAGACTTTAGGCGTCAAATATATCCATATGTACACATATTATACACATGCATGAACGAAATATAAAAAAAAAATTTTTATAGTTTTTTTTTCTGATTTTTATTTTAGTATTACGAACAAATAACAATTATACAAGTATAATGTCTTGGGATTTATTTTATACGATTTCGTAATACATATTTTATTTATTAAAAAATTCATATTTATATAATAACTGACAATTTGATATTCTCAAGGGTGTATACATTAATTTAGACATTCAATTTTATTTGTTATTGTTTTTATTTTTATGTAAATCACAACATGTAAAAGTTCTCCTGTACATTATCCTGAAACGGTTTTAAGATTTTTGTGTGCTTATAAAGATGTTAGATTCGGCCATCAGATTTAGGTATTTATAATTTTATTTCCACACATTGAACTGAGCAATAAATATTTTTTTTTTTTGTATGTATTAAATTCTAAAATCTTAATTTTTCAACAAAATTTCAACAAAAATTTGTCAGTGTCCGTTTATACGAGAAAAATGCCCATTTATGAAGAACCAACAATTTAGTTCGTCACTTATTATACGCTTATGATGACGATTTCCTCTTACAAAAGATGACCATTTAGAAAGGTTTCACTTGATGTAAAAGGCATTTTACAAGAGCAAGAACAAATTCACATTATTTTGTTTTCAATTTAGTTTAGATTTAATTAAGAACTCTTCTTCTTTTTTGATAAATTAATTTATTGAAATTGATACTGAAAATATTTCAAGGTTTTTTAAAAAAAATATCATTGCATGAAAAAAAAAATCTAGAAAAGATGATAAAATTAAGCATAAAATGAGTTTCATCACATATAATATAAATAAACTATATGTGGTTTCATATAATAAATATCAATTTAATTCATTATTGATTTTTAATACCTATAGATACCAGTTAAAAAGAGCCAACATATAAATGGACAATAAAATGCAGAAGACGCATGTATGTGTTAAATGATCAATAAATACATTCATACGTGTATATCGTATGGTAATAATTATAAACTTTATCTTAAAATTCGATGATATTATATGGTGACGATGATGATGCAATTTAAAAGGGAATAAAAAGACAATTTAAATTGATAATGGAACAATACATATACATACATGATTGTGATCATAAAACAAAAAGCAATAACAGAATCTCTTAAAGATAATTTTTTTTTCTGTTTTTTAACTGATGAGACAAGATTAATTTTTAAATATAAACAAAATTATTTATATCCTTGAATTTTAAAATTCCTCAATATCCGTTATATTTGTGTGTGTGTGTGTTTTTTTTTTTTCCTTTTTAAAAAATGAGTAAACACTGTTAATCTCTTAAAAATTGAAAATAACATTTTCTTTATTGTTATTGTTGCTGTTATAAGAAAACTGTTTTAAATTAATTTTAATTCATGCAAATGTAAATTTGTAATTTCTTAGTGCATAATGTAGTTTTTTTTTTTTTTGTTTTTTCTGTTTTGTATAGTCATTCAAATGAATACCATGTAAAATTTTTAATTTTAACCTTTATATATAGCATGCATTTTTAATATTTAACTGATATTTTGAATTTTAAAAATTTTAAATCTGAAAAATCGCTGTTATCATTGTTTAAAAATTTTTTTTTTTTTTTGGTTTTTTCGATGTTTTATTTCTAAAAGCTATCGGAATTAAAAAATAAATTATTAACCTTTTATAATATACTTAATATTGAAAATTATGAATTATAATTTGTATTAAATTGTATAAATATTCAAGAAAAAGAAAAAAAAAAATTTAAATAACGATAGAAATAAGAAAAAAAATTTTTTTTTTACTGTAATTAATTAAAAGTTAATTAATTTGTTTTTATCATATATTATAATAAAATGTATATAAATTGTATAAGAAATTCATTGATTATAAAGTGTAAATTTAAAAGACTATTTTACATTTATATGTACATAATTTAAAGTTTTAATTATCATTTTGCTTGCGCACATAATGAACTATAAACGTATGTAATATGTAATATTGTGTACATATGTATGTTGTATTGTTGTTTGCATGCATAATTTATTATTTATAGTGTAATCAATTAAATTAAAATGAATTCTAGTTTTATGTAATACTTGAATTGATTACTAATAAATTTATAAGTTACATAATGAAATTACAGCATAGATACCATGAAAAAAAATTAGCATTAAAAATTTTTCAATCAATGTTGAATGCATTTAACATGTAATTTAGGGAAAAGTATTATTATCCTTTCAAATAGGAAAATTTGAATTTTCAATTTAGAGAATTTAAAAAAATTTTATTGTCATTTCAAGAGTGATTTTTTAATAGAAAAAAAAAAGAATAATTATGAAATAAAACTAATTCGGTTCGATCTTCCTTTAACATTTAATCTACATAATTCAAAAAATTCCAAAAGTTTAATATTAGCAGAGCTGAAAGCTTATGGAAAACAGTTCCGGCTCACAATACTTTCATATGCATATGTATGTAGGTATTTACTCACATTAATAGTAAAAGAAAAAACAACTCCGTACTAGTTCGTACCTTGTGTTATACAAAAGCATCAGTTATAGAAATAAAAAATTTATTTTAGTATCATATTTGTTATTTATATGATAAATTGATTCAATAACGGTCATAAGGTAACTCTAAAAAAAAAATTGCATTATTTTGTTTATTCGATTTTATGGCCTAAATAAAATTTTAAACATCTTTGGATAATTTTCTTTTTCTTTTTTTACTTATCTTGTATGTATAGTGCTACTGTTCTTCTACATTTTACGTTAACAAATTTACATGTAATTTTCTTTCATTTGTATACAATACTAATTTTCTCTTATAAATGTAATTAAAATGCACTTACATATGTACATATTTTCATTTTTATAAATTACACATTATTCGATTTTCCCACATGGTTTTCATTTTAATGTTAAATGTGTGGTAACCAACATCATCACATCATCATATTAACATGTGTTATATCTTATAACATATGTATCTATAATGATCAAGTGCATAAAATGATGTAACATATTTATTTTTCTCATAAATCTTAGATTATGCGTTTTCTGAATATAACTTCATTATTTGAGAATTTTCATATATTCTTTCATTATGGTTATGTGAATTAATTCACAATACATTCAGTTAATTATTTATGTACACACAATACAAGTATTATAAAAGTACATGCATGTACATATAAATTTGTACACAATTATACATGCACGAATATATGTATATTGATTTTTTATTCATTTATTTTATTTTATTTTTTTTTAAATATTTTATTTAATAAAGCATAAAATATATGAGCATCTCTTTTTTTTTGTATTTGTTTTATTAAATTTACATTTTTTGTATTTTATTTAATAATTTTTCTAGTATGTTCTTGAACATTTTAAAAATGATGTCGAATTGAAGAATCAACAACAGCAAAAATGTACATATGAAATGTTTTTTTTTTTTTTTGTTTTTTTTTTAAACCTGTTTAAAACGAATTTCACCTGAATTTTATTATAATTAAATTAAAATAAATTAATGATAAAAAAAATAAATAAATAAATAAATAGGTATATAAGAACAGATTTTTTTTATATCTTGGTATCTACTTAATATTTTATTTATTTTTATTTATATTATTATAAAAATTTTTTTTTTTAAATAATGTGTACAATAAACTTTTTGAACTGGATATTATGGCATAAGATTTTTTTGTTTTTTTTTCTGTTGTTGGTTGTGCCATTAAGAGACATCTCTATAAATGATATACAATGGGATTTAGAGAAGATGTTCTTAAAAATGTTATATTGGAACAGTAAGATGAATAGGACAAGATTTTAATCAAAAAATAAAATAATAAAATTCGAAATGTTTTTTTGCATAGTAGTAGAAAAATAATTTTTAATCGTTTTGCACGTTTTTTTTTTCTCATTTTTTTTTTTATTTGAGATTCTTATATACCTACCTATAAGCATATTACAATTCCTTTTACGTGTTGTTGTTCGTAGAAAAACAAATAAATTGTTATTGTATACATGATTGCACAATGTTCACAAAAAAAAAAAAAAAAACCAAAAAAAGAACTTATTCAATTGTTGGAAACTTAAGTACTAAATAATCATCAAAGTAACAATAATATCATCATCCACACATTATCGTCATCCTCATCAGCAGTACAATAAAAAAATCAAAAAAAAAATTTAAAAAAAAAAAAAACGTTTAAATTTGTATTGGAGTATCAATGAGAAAAAATAAATAAATACGAAAAAATTGTCAAAAAAGTAATAACAAAATAAAAAGAAAACATATTTGATTATTATATGTACTATATATACACATGCATGTATGTGTTATTGTATTTTGTATAGTACTTATATACTCGTTGATTTGTACAATGTTTACATATCTATCTATACGTATACGTATAAAATGTAGGTGTAGGCCAGGTCATAATAGAAAATTACGTGATGTACAAAAATGTCAACGAACATGCAAACTTTAATGAAGTAATGAAATAAAATATGATGTTGGCATCAAATTGCACCATGTAAATATATAAGTACATCTATGTATCTATATATATGTGTGTATGTATGTTAAATACATTAAATATATTATTAGTACCTTTTACATGAAATCCGCTATAAATTAATATCAACTTATGTACGTATGTATATATCTGTACATTATAGTATATAAGTTATATAATACATGTTTGTATCCTATTAAAATGATCATTGCAAAAAAAAAAAAAAAATTAAAAAATTATTTAGCAAAAAAAAAAAAACAATTTACAAGAAACCAAACAAAATGTATGGATATAGACATACACATAGGTAATACATAATGAAAAAAAAAATATATAAAAAAAAATAATTAAAAAATAATAATAAAACTATGAAATAATAAATTATTTAGATACTTATTAAAATTCATTTGAAGTGTTTTGTTTATAACAAAACAAATTTTTAAATAAAAAAAAAAAATAAAAAATTTTTTTTTTTATTGTCTCTTCTGATATAGTAAAATATTTGTAGCTCTAAAAAGCCAAACGCATTATTTTAATAACGACAAAAAAAATAATAATGAAGATTTATAAAATATTTTATGTCTAAATACAGTCAGAATTGCTCATTGTTATTTTATTTTAATTTTTTTTGCAAATATTATTTGACCTATTTGTTAAATCTATTAAGGTATGTGATAGGTTCACAATTGTTTTTTTTTTAGATCAATTTTGTTTTGCTTGTGTTGTTGTTGAACTTTTAAATCAATAATATTAACTTTTAATATTCAATATTAAATTTCATTTGTGAATTATTCACATATAAAGCACATAACATAATATTAGTAACGAATTACGTGATGACACCGTGTATACATTGAATATATATACAACATAATGTTGATTGTCTCATGGTGAAGGTTAACAGGTGTCATCTAGGTATACCTGTTACATTTGTATTTAATGTACTATAGCCTAACATAAGTACTTTAACTAGATACATTTTAGAATTGCAATATATATTTTATCTTCTTTTATTTTTCATTTTTTCTTTTTTTTTATATAGTAATTGTAATTTTTCTTATTTTTTTATTTGAAAATCAACGAAAAACGAATAATATTCGTTTACCATAATATGCAACATACAAACACTTAAAAGTGAGTGAAAAACACTTGAAAAAAAAATATTTTATAACATACGTTTATAACTTGATAAAGTGTTAATGTTGATATTTCGCTTTTTTTTTGTTTTGTTTTTGTTTCTTAATTTAATACTTAGGTCAACAAGTTAAAAACATAAAAACTAACAATTTATATTTGACTTTATGTGGAAAACTACCTTGATGTTTATTTTATTTATTTATTTATTTTTTACGTTGATGATGCCTGTGAATATTTTCTGCTTGCATCTTTTTATTTTCATATTTTTAGAAAAAAACAAAAAAAAAAATTTTTTTTTATTTATAGGGTATTATCAGAGGCATATCAAGTGCATTATGAAAATGAAAATGAAATATAACATAATAAAATGTAAAAACTAAAAAATTACATTTATTATGTAAAAATCAAAATAAACGAAATAATTTAATAAAAATTATTTTATTTTGAATTTGTTTTGAATGTACATAGTGTACTCATATTACGATCATATCTGTAAGTTGTACCCTAGATAGCTTCTTTAGCTGTATAAATAAAAAAAAATAGAGAAATATTAAGTACCTTGTCTTGTATAATTACGACAGATTCTCTATATATTTATGTATCTGCCTGCATACGTATATAAATTGCAATTATGAAAATACATAATATAAGAAACAAGTTTTTTCTTCTTAAATTGATTCTTTGTTTTTGTCTTCTTTAATTAATTTATGCACAAAATTTAAATACAAACAAAAAAAAAAACAAAGAATTTGGAAATAAAGAGGGAACAAAAACAGCAATTTATGTCTATATGGAAAATTCTTAGTCACGAATTTATTCATTTAGTCTTTTTCTTTATTTTTTTTAGTTTTTTTTTTTTAATGTTTCGTTTATTTTTGGGTCTTCTTGTATATTGTCGTGGTTATAATTTTTATAAAAGAAAAATTTTCTAGATTTTAAAAACAAAATAATATATTTTCTCTTATATTCTGCACAGTTTCATTTTTGAATATTGTCTTGCATATAAAGACAAGAACAAAAAAGAAAAAAAAATAAAAACAAAAAAAAAAAAAGAATGCAATATTTATAATGCAATCATGATTGCAAAGATGATGAAGATAATGAAATTGATGATGATGACGATGAAGAAGAATTAATATTTTTATACATTATACTAACTTAGTAAATAGTAGGAATGATGAGAATTATTGTGACACAATAATCATTTATTATTTTTGTATTTTTAACTTAACTTCTAAAAATGTATAAATTCACGATAAATACAAGCACGTCATGTCACGTACTTAAGCTGGTACATGTGTATTTACATATACCTATACCTATATGCAATGTAATATACCTAAATGATTATGTAAGAAAATTTAGTAGAAAAATTTCAAAATTCTTTTATCACGAAATAAATGTGAATAAAAATAGTGTACATGCATACATATTACCCATATACCATTTATTTTTATTTCATTTATATGTGTAATACAATGTATGTGTATTTGGTAATTTATTTTTCAATTGTATTCTTATGACGGAAGAAAAATTTTCTAATCATGAAAATTTATTGGAAAAAAAATGTTATGATGATAACATTATTATTTCGCAGAAAATTCTTTAGCTACTATTTTATCAAGTAATCACGTAATTTCTAGCCGTTAATTTGAAATTAACAAAATTATTGTGACCGGATACGATTATTTTGAAAATCACGAATATTTTATTTGGCAACTTGTTGTTAAACATATGTATGTCTATTCATTGAGATACACACATGTTTATGTTATTATGTTAAATATACATAAAAGATCTTCAAATGTATAACCTAAATATCTCATCATATTGCAATTATATATTGCTCATCATAATGATTTGATTATGGCTTTTCTGCTTCAAATGAAATCAATAGGGTATCTAATTACACATATTGATAATTGATCATTTTCATTCATTAAATAAAAAAAAATTAAAAAAAAATAAAAAAATTGGAATTCATCGTAGTACAACCGATTGAATAAATTTACTATAATGCTATATATACCTACCTATGCACAATAGGAACATTATAAGAAAATCAAATTTTATTTATAAATATTTTACAGTATTTCATTATGATGTTTTCATAATTTCATAATATTATGTAATGATTTCATTAAAAATGAAATAAAATTGTATTTTTCTTCTTTTTTTTTTGTCTTAAATTTTAAATTGATGGATATTTTCAAAAAAAAAAAACAGAAGAAGAGAATTACCTATGTATTGTCTTCTGTTCAATTATCTAACACATTATTATTAATATGATAGACAATCTGTTTAATTAATAAAGTCATTTTGTTTAATGTAATAATAATTTAAAAATTTGTTTTTTTTTCATAATATCCCAATTGTACAGAAAAGATTAACAAATTTTGTTCATTATTCAGACTGTTGTTGTTTTTGCTATTTTTTTTTTATTACTTCTTTATATTATCATTGACCTTCTAAAAATGACATTTAAAAATACCAAAAATAAGAGAACAGAAGGGAAAAAAACAAAACGTAAATTTTATTTTTTTTTGTTTTTAATTTTTTTTTTTTTTTTTCTAGTAAAAGGGCTTGGCTTCTTACCACATACATATACTCGTATATTATTACAACCATGACCTTACAGAAGCTTTTTATTATTATTATTTTGTTTTTGTTTTTTTTTTTTTTAATAAAATTTACGATTAAATATTTCTCATTATTATTTATGTATTAACACAGGTAAATATAGTATAAATATAATCGTATAAAAATTGTTTTATGGCAATAAAAATATGTTTAAATATTTATTTTTAGAATGTCGTTTTAACATATTTTTCTTAAAATTGAGTCTTTAAGAAATCATTTATTCATATTAAAACATCAAATTTCATATTTTTTATAATAATTATAGTATCTTTAACACTTTACAGAAAGATGTACAATGTACAATTTGTTGGTACAATTATACATATATCATAGATACAATGTGTACACATGTCATGAACTGATGAATGAAGAAGTGTAATTTACACGGACGAAAAACGCTTCACATTGGATCAAACTATTAATCCATCCAGGTCCATCCACATTGGATTTGTTCAAATCATATTTATCAACCGATGAAAAACAGTCAGCGACTACAGCGATGAAAAACAGTCAGCAGTATTGAGTGATGCCAAATTAAGTACAATTGAAAAAATTGAAGATCTTAAGAATTGTTATCCCTTCTTTTTTTTTTTATAATATACAGAATCACTCTGTATTAAAATACAAAAAATGTTGCAACATGATGGTGTCAATTTAAATACTCAATTTAGTGGAGTAATTTAATGAATGATATGTACATATATTTATACATTTCATATAAATTTTGTTTATACATGGCCTTACACAATTTTAACTAAATACTATCCAATACTGATGTTTTCATTTGAAAACAGACAAAATAAATAAAATGTACAAATCAAAAAAAAAAAAATGTTAACTTCACTTATAAAAAATATGTTATTGATACTGATCAATTTTATCCAATAAAAGTTAATTTACATGAACGAATAGATATGTGAATTATTTGTTTATTCAAATTTTTATTCTTTTGTGTTTATATTCATCTTCATATTTAACAACTGATTAGACAGGCATATTGTAAAATACATAAATACCACTTCTTATATATACATGAAAATTTTCTTTTCGAAATATTTGATGTCTCTATTATATTACGTTGCAAAATTGCGTATTGCATTTCAAATGCAATCGATTGTCTTTGCTATATAATCATAAATTTTCAAATAATTTTGAAAATTAACCTTTTTTCTTGAAAATAGTGGAAGATAAAGAGAAAGAGGAGAAAGATGGGAAATGGATTTTCTTTCAAATATTTCAGCTAAATTAAAAATTATTTAAAGACGTTAATTTTGAAAGTGAGATAGATCTCATTTTTCAAGTAATCCTGAGGTGTTATGCGTTATATGCTTGCTTAGACTTCGATTACTTTTCATATGAAAAGAAAAATTAAATGTTTATTTTTTTTTTTTTTTATAAACAAAAATTCTGTTCAGATAACAAAAAAATGTATCTCGATAATGTGAGTTACTGTAGGATCTCATCTTAAAAATTATAAAATTATCTAATTTTTAGAATAAAAGTTTTGTTTTTAAGTAAGTTTCAAAAAGATTATTTTTTATGAAATTATTATTGTTATGCGAACACTGTTGTCTTTTAAATAATTCTTAAAAAATTTTTTATTTTTGAAATTTTAAGAAATGAAATGAAATAACGTCCTTGCGCAATCTGAACCAAATATAACGTATTTATAGAGCACAATAAATTTATTATGAAATTACTGAAATATAAATATCCGCCAGGTTAAAAAAAAAAAACAAAGATAATGAACAAAAAACAATAAACATCATAGCCAAATAAAAAGGTGAATGTTTATGCATACGTAAATAATTTGAAAATTACATGAATATAATCTTCATTTTTATCCTTGAAAGGCACCGTATGTATTTTTTTTTTCAATTTAAATGCCTTTCAAAAACTACATTGAATTTTCATCACGTGTCAAAACACATTACCGATGACATTCAAATCACTTTTTAGTTCCAAATTAATAAAAAAAAAATAAAATAAAAGATAAAAAAAAACTTTTTTTTTTATAGCATTTGTTTAACATTTAAAATTGATTTTTGCTTTTAATTTGTTTCATATGTACATAAATATGTGCATCGAATTGACTTAAAAACGGAAAAGGATTTTGTCTATAGATTTAAATTTATTTCAATATAAAAAAAAAAAAAAATGTAATAATTACATATGATGTTATAATGACCTTTAAAAGTTCAAGAACTTTATTAGTGCAAAAAAAAAAAAAAAAAAAAATCACGCGAATTCAAGAAGAAAAAGACAAAAAAACAAAATTTAAAATTATTTTTCAGGTATTCGAATACTGATCAATATGTTGAGAAATGCCTTAATATATTGAAGCTTAAACGAGTATTATACGTTAAATCAAAGAAAACAAAAAAAAAAAAACTGAATTGCAAAAGGTCACGACACGACTCCCTGCGTAGTTATAACACATATTTTCACATAAATTAATATCATTTTGGCGTCAAATTTGTCATCGTGTATTTTTTTATCCAATAATTTAAATACATAATTTCATATACAAAATTAAAGAAAAACCAAAAGATCTTATGAAAAAAAATAAAAAATGAAAGAAAGATAAAAAACGTTTTCCATCTTAAAAAAAAAAACGTTTTTTTTTTTTTTTTTAAATAAAAAATAATTTTGTTGGTATATAATCTCTTTATATTGCTCAATTTTAATACAAATACAACGCATCGTATCATCATGCATATGTGATTACATTAAAATAAATGATGAAGCATTACATCTTTATATATTGTAATATTTATGTTCATAATTTTTTGTTCTTTGTTTTTATTTTATTTTTATTTTATTTTTTTTTTATTATTATTATTAATTTATGTTTTGATTAATAAAAACACAGATTATGATTTTATGGATTAACATACAACATACAGGGCTCATATATGTATACCTATATCGTATATTTCAATAATGAATTCGTTTTAATATTAATTTCCTAGTTATAATTGACCTTCAAAATCTAGTATAGGCTTTAAAAATACATTTATCGAAAATAATAAATCAATTATATTTATATGAAAAAAAAAATATATATTTTTTTTTAAAACAAATGAAAACAAAACAATAAAAAAAAACAAAACAAAAAAATGAAGGGAATACAATTTAAGAGAATAAAAACAGCACATCAATGTATTATAGATAAATTTCAAATAAATTCAGATATTTTTTTTTGTTTTTTTTTTAAAAAAAATTACATGGTGTGCCGATATAAAAACAATTCACAACAATCAGTAATTAATTTAAGAAAAAAAAAAGAAAAAAAAATCGATTTTAATTTAACTGTAACTTTAAGCTTCCAGCCTATAAATCTTTATAAGCATGTACATGAATGATTATCTTTCATTTTATTTAATTTTTTTTTTTTTTTTGTATCATCATTTAAGACTATACTCCATACACTAATTCGATGTAGTTAAGGTCTTTTGGGAGTATATGTGTCCTTTTTCTTTTCTTGTAATTTCTAATAAGATCATCTCACGAGCAGTATTACCACAATCTCTAAAGTTATATCATATAATACGAGATGAATTTTTTTAAATATCAATATACAGCGACGTAAAGTGATACTACTTTATATGTCATTTCCATAAGACCTTAACTGCATCGAATTAGTGTATAAAGTATAGTTTATCCATTTCTACCATTTTATAGTAATTCGAAACTAGAATTTATTCATTTTTTATAATTAAATATGTATTAGATGTTAAATCTAATTAAAAAGAAAAAAAAGATTCTTAATCATTAAAAACGCTGTCAGTCAAAAATGTAAATTTTTGCATGATTTTTAATTATCTTAATCAAAAAAGAAAAAAAAAAATTATAATCAATATTCTTTAACAACAGTCTCCTTTAGAAGGTGATTTAATATACTTACGTTTGATTATTTAATATAAATAACAACGGAACGTTTCTATATAAAATAATAAATATTTGATTAAAATTATAAATGAAAATTTTATTTAGGTGAGAAGAATAATGAATGGAAATGATTATATATGTAGAGTAATATAAAATAATTTGATTTTGAATATCAAGACTTTTTTTTTATTAAAAATTTTAATTTTGAATTATCGATATTGCTAAGAAAAATAATATGTTATATCGATTTTGTAAATATGTTTTTAATTTTTATTAAAATGAAAATGTAAGATAAAATGCCAGTTTGTACTGGTAAATTCTTTTTGTATTTTCTATATTAAAAAAAAAAATAAAAAATAAAAAAAAAAAAAAAAATAAAGAAAATAAATATATGCCGGCACATAAATTGAAAATTAACATAATTATATTACTGGAAAAAGCTTTTAAAATATATTACTATCAATAAAATAATTATGAAAAAAAAAAAACATTTGTATAAGTTTTTTAGGATGACTAAAACTATATAAACATGAGGCTAAATTACTCGGAAAAATTTTACAAATTCATGATAAAAATTTTTAATTTTTTAATTATTTTATTAAACTAGTTTTAATTTAAAATTCTGCTCTAATAAAATATCAATACTCGTGTATTTATATTTTATTGGAAATTTTTTATCTTATTTTTTAATATCAATTTACAAAAAAAAAAAAAAAAAAAGCAATAAAAATAAAATTGAATGGAATATAGTAGAGAAAATGGCACGTTTCAATTAAATCAAAAAATACATTTTGATTTTCTAATAATGACTAATATTGAATTTTTCATAAACAAAAAAAAAAAAAAAATAAAAAACTTATAATCATGCACATATCAAAGACAATTCATTGATAAACAAAAGAATTGGAAATTTTCAATATTTTTGGGCAAGGTCACGTTTTAGAAAGAAAAATCTTATAATTTAATATACAGATGTGCCCGAATAAAAAAAGTGAAATTTTTAACATTTATAATTCTTTTACAATCATATCAATATGATCCAAATATTTGTTTACACAATGAAAAAGAAAAAATTTTTACTCGTCTGTTATAATAACAATATAACATGTATTCATGCTTTTATCAAAATTCAAAAACAAAAGATTTAAGCACGAAACTTTTCTTTGAAAGAAAATTATTTATCCAGCGAGTGCATCTTTTGTACCTAATAGAAGACATTCATGTGAATATAATATTCTGAAAAATTCGTTATATTGATTGTGATTAGTTTAAAAAAAAAAAAAAAATTATTTATTTTCAATTATTTAAATAAATTTATGTTTGCTTTATTTTATTTTATTTTTTTTTTTTTCAATTCATATTTTCTGTTTAAATCTTGATATAAACCGGTAGAACATCATACTTTTTATAGTATTGTGTAAGTAATCAAGATAATTTTAATGTAGAAGTTTCATTTAAAATTTGTCTATAAAACTTTCAATTTACACTGTGTGGCATGTTATGTACGTGCTAGACATGTGGTATTGAAACGTGGGGATATTCTCCATTTATACTACATACATACATGCATATGTATTTATATGTAAATATACACTAAGGTAATCATCGAAAATTACACGTAACAATTTTCTACATCATTTGTTGATTTTTTTGCTTTTCTTGTTGGTAATAATAGAAGTATGTAAATTTTTACAACGAATGTACATTACATATTTAATTCTTAGTTTTAATATTTATTATTAATTCCATCGTTATTACCATACACATCAACCATGTATTTTTGTTTTTGCAATTCATTTAAAAAAATAGCAGAGAACATATAATATACACTATAATTTTCGAAGTAATGTAAGAAAAACAATTTTTACAGTAGGTTACATTTTCAATACAAATTCTTGTTTATAACGGCTTTATCGGAGCATCATTTTTTGTTTTTCGTTTTTTTTTCTTTTTTTTTGATTTTTGATTTTAACATTCATATGCATACAGGTATGCTTATATTATAGCTTCACGTATTTGTATGCTGTACATCACGAATAATGATGATGTGATGATAAGTTGTTGGTGTAAATATCTGATTAAAGATTCCCCCGTTTTTTTTTTTTTTTGTTTGTTTTTAAATAAAATTTCCCCCACTTCATTATATTCCACTACTAATATGTATTTTTTATACATATGTATAAAAATGATTTTCCACATCATTTGACATTGTATTAGTGCTATATATTATGAACCTATATAATCACTTTACCTGGCAAAATTAACTTTTATTTTCGTTCAAGTGTTACATCGATAAGTTGTAATACTTTTAAAAAGGAGCATATAATCAATAATTCCCAGTGTTTAGTGTTCTCTTATTTTATTTTATTTTTTTTTTTTAATTTTTATTTTTTAAATATTTTATTAATTAAAATTAAAATATAAGGTAAGATAATCATCGTTTATTGTATTTGATATGTGTACATACTTATGTGTAGAGGTATAAATTACAATATTATGCCATTTATGGGAATAAATTTCACAATTAAATTGAATTATTATTTTTTTTTTATTTTTTTTTATTTTTTATTTTATTTTTATTTATTCATTTAATTATTTTTCTTTCTAATAATAATTGTATACGAATTTGTGATTATAAACTTTGATTTATTGTTATTGGAAAAGTGTTATAAAAAAAAAAATACAAGTAAAATGTAGAAAAATCTGTGAACAAATGCAAAAATTGTAAATAAATTGAATAAATACAAATATAAACATTTTATGTGATGGAAATACTGTAATATGAAAAGTGTTTGAAATTTTTTAATTAAAGAAAAAATTTTTATAAATAAAAAAAAAAAACAATGCAACAGTAATAATAAATAGACATTTTTTTGTTTTTTTTTTTTTTTTTTTACTTATTTTGTTTTTAACTTATTTTCTTAGTTTGAAATTTTAATAAGTGAAAGAAAAGTGAAATTTCTGAATAATTCAAGCACATATGCCGTAGTACACACAAATATGTATATCAATGGATTTTCGATCATAATTTGTGATAATTGATAGTTTAAAAAAAAAAACAATTTTTTTTTTCTTATGTGATAATCAAAAATTTATAATTTAACAAAAAAAAAAAAAATCTAATTGAAAACTTTCTAATATCGAGTGATTTTTAAATTTTTAATAAATCAAGATCAAAGATTTTCACTTAATATAAATTAAAATTTTTTTTATTGGATTGATATGTATCAGCAATGTTATTGGTTAAAATTTAGATTTAAAACTCATTTCTTTTAGGACTCTACAACTATAGGTCCAAGTTCAACTGAATTAAATATAACTATCGACACGTTTAATTTAATAAAAAAAAAAAAAAAAATACTAAATTATTTCTATTTTGATTAAATTTTCAATTTACAGCCCTTTGGTCATAAAAACAATTAATTTATTTTAGTAATCATTACTTGAATTTAATTACCACAAAATAAAAATAAAAAAACAAAATCTTAACATACAGCAAGTACTTATTAACATATAATTACATGACTTAAAGTTGATTGTAAATTTGTTCATGTACACTATGGAAAATTTAAACAAGTTTTCTATAAAATTATATATATTGTTTGTCGACAAATTTGTACATACATATAATACATGTATTTATTATTTCTGTGGACTTTTATTTTTAAATTCTGGTTTTATTTTCTTAATTACAAATTTTATCAAATTTAAATCAAATAATTTATAGACAAAAAAAAAAAAAAATAATAAAATAAAATAAAATAAAATAAATAAATATGGTAAATTAATAGAATCAAAGCCATTAATAATGAAATAAATATTAATTATATTATGATTATATTGTCCATTATCATAATCAAAAACTCAATAATTCGAGGTTGATCTGTTATTGTACATGATTATATATTTATCTGATTTTATTTTATTTTATTTAAAAATTCATGAATAAATTCACACAAAATATCTATATCTATTCATTTGATTTTTCTTATATATTGTCTTTTAAATTAAAATATTTTATAAATATTTAATTTTAAATACAATATACAGATTAATGTATGCAAATGATATATAGATGATGAATTTTACACTTTTTATAAATTATACATTAATTATATATCATATATTTGGTATACAAAAAAAAAAAAAAAAAAAAAAAAAAAGAAGTATTGTTCGGAAATAAATTATTTGTATCATGATATTAAATGATTACATTATTCTAATAACCTTCATTTTTTTTCGTAATTTTTTTTTTCGTTTTTTCTTTCTTTTTTTTTCAAATAATTTAAATCTTTACGTGAGAGATCAAACTGAATTTTTATGTTATTTTAAATTACATATATTATACCTATACATAAAAATGATGGGTTTTAGTCTTTATTGTTTTCATATTCATTAAAACTCTTAAAATTCACATAAAAGAAAAACTTTGTTATTTTTTCTAATTCAACATTTTTTTTTTTCAAATTACATTTTTTTTTTGTTGTTTTTCTTTTAGTTTCTGTCCTATTTTGGTTTAAATGCATTATGTATAAATGTATTCTATTTTTTTTTTTTCTTTTAGTTTTCTGTTTTTGCATTATATACATATGAACATATATGCATTATAATTATTTCGATATGTATAATTTGCATTCGACCTTAATATTTAAATAAAATTGTGAATGTCATTTTTAGATGTTAAATAACATACTGCACATTGCATAAAAAAAAAATATTCCGTAATCAAGAAAAAAACGGCATTCACATGCAAGATTATCGTAAATTGCAAAATTTCGAGTGCATTTTTATTTTTCTCACCTTTTATGTAAAAACAAAAAAAAAAAAAATTAAAAAAAAAACTAAAAACATAAAAGTTTCAAAATTTAATAAAAAAATCAAGAATTAAATTTTGTTGAAATGCTATTTATGCGTATTCTATGTTATGTAAAAAGTATTTTAAAATTTCGATTTGTATTTTTATATAATTTTCTTTATCAAATCAATATCCCTTACACCATAAATTTGAGTAATGATGTCCTTAATTTCAGTTAAAAATTATTTGTAATAAATAAAATTGAAAAAAAAAAAAAAATTTCAAGTATTTTTCCAATTTTAATACATTGGACATTCAACGTATTATGTACAATTAATATGTGTAATCTTCTCTTACATATGATTTGTACGAAAAATAAAAAAAAAACCACAAATAATGGAAATCAATTTACTGTATGTACAAGTATTACGATATCATCTGACCAACGTCATATTATAAAAGTTTAAAGTCCTTGACATAAAATTATTTTTAACTAAGAAACATCACAAGGCAATTTTCTTGTAATTAGCTAAAAAAAAAAAAAAAAAAAAAATGATGTTGATAATGGCGATATTATTCGCAATATAATATTTGTATGCATTTGTAGATGATTATAACGGAGCATTAACTCTTAAATAATCGATGTATTCGCAAACGTACAAATATTAGTGATTTTTTTAAAATGCTATTTTATGTACGTAATCTAAAAAATTGCAAAGTCAAGATGATAGACCAAAATTAACGTTGATCTATGATTTTTTTTTTTTTCGATATTATGCATAAAAGGGTACATCATTTGCAATTTGTTTTACACACCAAAATATCTTGTACAATTTAATGCAAATTTATGTATTTTTAATGACTATTGCATATTCAAGTTTTGTATCTGACATTTTCAAGCATTTTTTTTTGTTCTTTTTTATTTTATTCATTATCTGTCTTTTCTTCTTTATATACATAACGTATGTGAATCTCATGTTATTTTTACATCATATGTGCATTTTATACTAAACAAGTATCATATGATGATTCTGTGTATTTAGGCTTAATACAATGTATTCAAAAGTTTATTGCATTCGACAATACATACATATACCATAAGCGTAACGTTATAACATATGTATAACGTGTACATCCGCGAGTATATGCATATGGACACATGCATGTATGTACATAAATTCATAGCTTTTGATTACACAATTTTTTTTTTTTTTTTTTCTTAAATCATTGCCATTCAACCTATAGTGTTTGTCCACTCTTTATATATAAAAAGTTAATAATACTTGCATAAAAATGTACATCAATATGGATGTGTTAAAATTTTTTTGTTATGAGATTTTTGTTTTTTTTTTTTTAATATCATCTATTTTAGTATTGCATTGTAAAGTAATTTCATGTCTTCACAATCGTTAGGTTGTATCTTTTATTTTATTATAAAGATAAGTAATCATCTGATCATCTTTTTTTTATTATGAACTTTTTTTTTAAAAATATTTTTCAATTGTTTTCTCTTTTTTCTTTCCGTTTTTAGCACAACATCGATATAATAAAGATTCTGAAGATGCCTTCAAATGCAATAAAGTATCTTCTTTTTTTGTTTTTTTTGCGTTATTTATTTTTATTACTTACATAAACAATTGCAAAATTTCGCCATTATCAGACTACATACATGTACACATTGTTGCAAATAACCACTTTTTGTTTTTTTATTTTTAATCTCATCATTTGTATTTTTCTTCTGTATGAAAGATTAAAAAAAGTATTCATTTTATTTTTGGTTTCTCATCGCTATTCACTTTGCGGTTAAATATATTACAAAATATCATTAAAATTTCTATTGAGTTAAAAAGATAAAAACCCAAAGAAGTTTATTAAGTACTCATCATGTACATGTATGTAGTGGCCTATTTGAGTCTATAATTTTAGTAGTTAAATTTTCAAATTAAGTACAAAACAAAAACGTATATGTCAGGAATATAATATGTACCTATATCTATACTTTTTTGATATTTTTAAATTGATGATCATTAATATAACATATATACAAATAATTTGTATACCAAATAAGCAAAATTTAGCTAAAAGTTAAAACTATTATAATTTTTATTTAAAAAAAAAAAAAAAAAAAAATATTGAAAACTGGAAAATTAAATAACGTAAAAACCAAATAGCCATACATATGTATGTCTTTAAATGTTACTCATATACACAAAATATAAATAAATGGCATTTTTTTATTTTACTTTTGCTGTTCTTAAATTTTTTTTTTTAAACATAATAAAATTGAATATTTGCATAAATTATTACTCAATATAAGTAATTGATCATCATTATTTTGTTTTTTTTTTCAAACTCGATAAATGTTTATATTAAATTTGTTTTTTTTTTGTTTATTTTGCAATTAATATCCGATCAAAAACATTAAGTTAATTTTTTTTAGTTTTTATTGTTTTGTTTAACATTTAAATATTTTGAATTAAATTGTTTTATGTATACTATATACTTAGTTTGTTTTGTGTACGTGGGCAGGAAGGCATTTAATTTATTATATGAATATTATGTTTATAAGTAAAAATACAAATTTAAATTAATCAAGAGCAACTTTAAGTTTTTAATTCAACTTTAAAAATCAATTAAAAAAAAAAAAAAAACTATGAAAAATAAACAATATAAGAGTCAAAAAAAAAAAAAAATGTTAATTGGTTTTTAAAACCAATTATAATGGACAAAACCAGATTTAATATTGGATTTTAATTTAATTTGAAATTTAAAAATTTTGTTGATAAGCAGAGAATATAAATATTTTTATTTTATTTTATTTTATTTTTTTTATTTTATTTTTATTTTTTTAAATTAAATTGGGGAAAACAGAATTTTCTTTAGTACACGTGCTTTTACCTAGATCTATGTACACATACATATACTTAAAAATATATTTCTCTTAAATGATCCTTATTTATTTATTCATTTTTTTGTTTCAGATGAAAGTCGCAATAGTTATATTAGTTTTGTGCATAGTAGCATGTATTGCTGAACCAGCATCTAGACCCAGATCAAGATCAGTTAGAGCCAGTTCTAGAGCAAGAGCATCAAGAGCCGCAAGAGCAGCTAGAACAAGTGTTAGAACAAGTCGACAAACATCAATTACATCAACAAAACCAGGAAGATTTTTATCATTACCAGTACCAGAAAAATGTGCAAGACGTAAGTAGTTATAAATTGTGTTTATCTACTAATAATATTTGCTAATAATTCAATGTCATATTTCTGCATACATTTTAATTTATTATTTTCTAAATAATATTAAAGTGAATAACATTCGAAAATTTTTTAAAACTACATATAAAATTTTTTTTGTAAATCAAAAAAATATGATAGTTCAAGTTTGTTCTTTAGATTTATTTTTATTTTTAAATTTTGTTTAAAATTTTCAATTTAATAAAACTAGATTTTTAATTAAATTCTAAAACTAAATCATTTTTAAATCGAATATAAAAACAAAAAAAAAGTAATCTGCATTAATTTTATCAAAAATATTGTTGCCATTTAAGGGTTATATAGAGTTGAATACACATCCGTGATTCGAATTAACCGGTTTTCCTTTTGTTTTTAAATGGGCTTGTGTGATTTATATGAAATTAGAATTTTAAATTTGTTTCTTTTTTTTTTTCTATATTTTTTTTTAATTTTTTTTCTTTTTTTTTTTTTTTTGTATCAAAAAATAAAATTGATGTGAACATATATGTAAAAATAACACATGCTTGAATTTATTATATTTTTTAAATGATTTTTTATTGCTTTTATTTTAGAATTAACTGCCAATTGTAAGTTCATAAATTTTATAAAACCTCCAAAGATATGAACTTAATTTGTATTTAAAATGTATACATTAAATTTTTTTTTTATTATTATTTCTTTTTCTACTAAATAAAAAAATTTTTTTATTATTTTAATTGAAATTTTTCAAATACATATATACAAAATTTATTCGCAATTATTAATTACCTGTTACAAATATTAAATAACAACAAGTATTTACATATTACAAAAAAATATGTTTATTTTCCATTCATATTTTCTGTACACGTATCAACAATATAAATTACTAAATTCGTTTTTTTTTTTTTTTTTTTTTTTTTTTAAATTCAAAATTTTTAAATTTTCAAATTATTTAATATTTTTAATATTTCACTTTCATACATTTAGATGCATTTAGATCATGTTTTAATATGAAATAAAATAAAATTGTTGCAAAAAAATGTACTATATAAAATACAAATGAACCAAATTAGTTATCTTTATCAATAGAACAAAATTTTTTATATTTTCTTTATATATAATTTTATATATCATTAATTTTAATTTTGAAATAAATAAATCAAAGTTTAAAAATTTCGTAAATAAACCAAATATATATAAGACATAAATAACTGAAAATAGAAATAATAAAAAACTGAACGTTATTGGAATTTTAAATAAATTATACCCAAAATAAATGAATCTGTTTGATTTTTTTTTTTCAGCGTATACGTAGAATAATATACACGCATACATATAACAGATTTTATCATCGGTTATATTTAAATTATTTTTATTGCATTTGGTAACCTTTAAAATTATTACATTTTTTAAATGATCAAATATAGGAAATACGTTAAAAATTTAAATCGTATTTTATAATAAATTATATTTAAAAATGATAAAAATCAAAAATCAAAAAAAAAAAAAAACGATATTTAATTAAATGACGTCCAAGAAAAATAAAAATAGCATAATATAAATTTTTCCAATGTATATAAGCTGATTAGAAAAATAAGTAATGCAGATGCACACGTATAAATGTAATGTATTATAGCAAATGCAAATGTATTTAGTCACACCTAAATTTCTTTAATTCTTCCTATTTACATTTTTTGTAAATTCATTTATTGAGAAATAAACAACAATGTTTGAACATTTATTTTTTTTTTTTTTTAATTTCGTACAAAATAGTTAAATAAAAATGTTTTATTTTATTTTTGCGGATTATACATATATGCATGTACCTCATTGTTGTGTTATCATAATATAATGTATTATTTAACGGCCTATACATTTTGTATTGCATTTTCTTATACCTATTAACATATAAAATTGAATGATTTTTAACTTTTATATATGTATATAAGAAATATATTAAATAAAAACAATAAATTGTTAAATGGATACTTTTTTAATTTATAAATAAATTTACATATATTTAAAATATAACGTACATACATTATAATATAGCAGCAGCTAACATTACCGGCAACAATATAATAAATTTTTTATGCTTTATACTTGTCGTAATTTATGATTTAATACTAAATACAAACTATATACTTTGATGGTTATTATAATATTAAATTGACATTATTTTCAACTTTAACATACTTATATACAACATACATACATAAATGTGTATGAAAAAATATACAAGACTTGATATTGTTTGTTGTAGTGTTTACAAATCATACATACATAGAGGTACATAAGTATATGTAGACATTTAATAGAGTAACAATATTACAACAAAATAATAGGAAATTAATACAAAATTACTAAGTACTTAATTCATTGACAAATAAAAGTATAATTATAATGAATATAAATTTCATTTATAAATTTTATTTTATAATAATAATTTCACGTTTATTATTTAAAAAAAAAAAAAAAAAAATTTTCATTATTTTTTCACTTTTGTTTTTTTTTTTTTTTAAATAAACAAAAATGAAAAATTTTTTATTATTTATAAAATGAGATATTTATATAACATTTAATGTAAGTACTTTAGTAATTTTACATAATTTTTTTTTTTTTTTGTAAATGAATAAACATATTGTAATTTGTAATATATAGTGATTGATACATCTACAACATATTTATACGTGTGTATGGATTGTTTGTGGTGGTTTGAGCTTTTTCAATAAATGTATAATAAATTGTGATGTAGCTATACATAATGGTGCATGTAGATATTTCGTGGTTTTATAATAATTAAATGATTATTATTTGAAAATTAATATAAAAATGATAATAAACACATGAAAACACATATACAAATGCAAAAAAAAAAAAAATCACAATGATGAGATCGATATACTATTTATAGCGAATTAAATAACACGGATCTAAAAATTTTAAAATAATTTATAAAATTACATAAAAATTTATTTAACATATTTATTTGTAATTGTAAAATTTAATTTAATTTTTTTTTTTTGTTTATTAATTTTATTAAATAAAATTAATATATTTTTTTTTTTCATTTATTTAATTAATCAGAATATTCACACTAAATCCGGTTTTAATTTTGATTTAAAATGAAAATTAAAAATTTAATAAGATGAATTTACAATTAAAATGATATCAACAATGTTATATAAATTTCAATAGAAAATGAAAATTAAGTAAATCAATAGATTGTATTTATTACATTTCAAAAATATTTCATACCTAATTTGGTTTTTTTTTTATTGATTTATATTTAATTTTCATTTTTGAAATATGCAATTAAACTTTCTATAAGTATGATACGATTATGAATCTTATCAAGTGCCTGACATTTTTTCTTGTTATTATATTACCGTTATTATTATTTTTCGCAATTTATAAAAAAAAAATTGTTAACTTTCCCTTTGATAAATTACAACATTTATTTAAAGGTGAACAATACGTTTTTGTTTTTTTTTTTGCATAATTTCTTTTAAGAAACAAACAAAAAGCCTTCAAGTATATGTACTCGTATAGGTATCAATATGTTTTAAATTCTGTCACGTTTTTTTTAAATTTAAAAATTCCGTTTTTTTTTTTTTGTCATTGTAAATTTTTCTCATATTTTTGATTTAAAATCATTTTTCATAAGTAAAAACAAAAAATAAAAATAAAAAAATAAATCAAAAAATAAAACATTTTTTTTAAATGTCTTATGATGTACCTATATGAGCATATTTTTAAAAATACATGCTTCACTCGTATCAATAATCTCTTAAGAAAACTGTGAACTGTTACTTATCGGTAAAAATATGTTATGTGCTGTATGTAACATTTATTATTTTCTTTTTAAGTTTAAATTTTTTTTTTTTTTTAGTTTAAATTTATACACTCATTTATTTATTTATTTAACATTTGTTTTGTGTTTTTTTTTTCTTATTATTATTTTTTTTCTTTTGTGAAATTATGTAAGACGGCTTTTATTTTTGTTTACTCTTTTAAACCAGTTTCAGTTCAAATATAACACGAATTAAATACAGAAAAATATTTATTTGAATAAATATGTTATTCATTTATTTTATGTTTTATGATTTTTTTTTATTTTATTTCATTTACATATAGGAGACTAGTTGATATTTAAAATATCCACATTTTCATGTACTATATATGTACGTAATGTGTACTCGCATATGAACGTATATTACATATTCGTATGTGGGAGATAAATTATACAAATTCGACATATTCATATCATATACATTTGAAAAATATTTATATATGTGTAAATTGTATATTAAATTTATACTTGCATATATGACTTTGCATTAATGATTATATGAATGACCACTGCACCTTTTTTTTTTTTTTTTTTTTTTTTTTTTAACTTAATAAATAAACAAAAATATAAAATAAACTGTACATGATATAATATAAATGCGTGTATAAAAGATTCAGAAGATATCGCATATATGATATCGTATTGTACGTATGTTATACACGCATTGTATATGTGTAGATTAAAATTTCCGTACAAAATGTTAAATTTTGACATAATATATGATTTTAAGTTTTCAATTACATAATGAAATGAGGTCTGAATTGATATTTTCATTTCTTTCTTTCTTGATTGATAGATATTTTCGATCGTTAAAATGAAAATTTAACCCATTTAAAAAAAATAAATAAATAAAATAAAAAGATAAACTGGTTTGAATTGCATGCATGTATATGAATGAACGTTATAATACTCTACTATAGTATTAGATATGTAAGTACGTATCTTAAATAAATTTTAATGCAGATACATACATATATGTACGTATAATTAAACCGATAATATCATATACACTGATGACATGACTTTATTTTTAAATTTACGGAGCATATAGTATTTATTATAAATATCAGCACTTTTACAATTAACAATCTAAATAACGGCTGTTTTCATATATACTTTTTTATGATTTTAATGGAACCTGTATTATGAAATTTATTTATAATTCAAATTTGTTTTTTTCATTTTTTATTTTATTTTTTATTTTATTTTTTATTTCATTTTTTTTTTTCTATATTTTCCAGGACCAAAAGAGTTTAGTTATCGTGGTAAAAATCTTTTCTTAAGTAGTCATGTACCAGCATTAGCAAATAAAAAAGTTGATTGGTTAGATGGACGTAATTTATGCCGTGAATATTGTATGGATTTGGTATCATTAGAAACACAAGAGAAAAATAATTTAATATTCCGTGTTATACAACAAAATGATGTACCATATATATGGACATCTGGACGAATTTGTGATTTTGCTGGATGTGAAAATCGTCCTGATTTAGAACCGAAAAATATTTATGGTTGGTTTTGGTCATCAACACGTGAAAAGATTCAAGCAACAAATAGAATACCACAAGGATGGGGATATAATCCATGGTCACAAACTGGACATAAAAAACGTCCACAACCAGATAATGCTGAATATGATATTAATCAAACAAAGGAACAATGTTTATCTGTTTTAAATAATGTTTATAATGATGGTATTGCATGGCATGATGTTGCATGCTATCATGAGAAACCAGTAATTTGTGAAGATTCTGAAGAATTATTACGTTATGTAGCAGCTACAAATCCTGGAATTCGTCTATAATTGGATTATATATAATAATAAAGTATAATGCGCGTATAGCTTTTAGAATTTTATATTTTTAAATAATTTTTGTTTTTTCAACAATTTTTTTTTGTACTTTCGTTTTTAATTTTTTTTGTTTTTACAAAAAAAAAAAAAAAAAAAA
Organism: Anthrax anthrax; assembly: GCA_963971155.1. NCBI lineage: Eukaryota > Metazoa > Arthropoda > Insecta > Diptera > Bombyliidae > Anthrax > Anthrax anthrax. The sequence continues at coordinate 31,395,218 of OZ020119.1, forward strand.
TCAATAACTTTTCTATATATATAAACGGTAATCGATTATAAGATTTTACGTAACATACACACACATCCATATACATAATACAAAAGATTACACATTGTATGTTTAATTCATGTATATTTTTATTTTTATATTTTTTTTTAAATATTTTTCTGATAAAATGAAAAAAAAAAAAAATAAAAAATAAAACCTAATGACTGTTATAGATTTTATAAAATGCAGGATATGCAGTAATAAATCCTGATTTATAATTAGTGTTAAAAACTATTTTTTTTTTTTTTTTTTGAATGTGTTATTTTTTTATATTGTGAATTTTCTTATCCTGCTGTATATAATAACGATTTAAAACAAATTTTTTTTTATTTTTTCTCTGTCGTATACGCAATTTAATTAAAAAGTTTTTAAAAAAAGTGCTTATGTATGAAATATCCTTTTTTTTTTTTTTTTTTTGATTTACAGAATAAAATGTAAAAACTGCCTTGAAAAATACAATAATTAAATTTTTTATATGAATTTTTGTTTAATTCACAAATAATGTTAAACATAAAAATATTTGTATATGATATACAGATTTTTAATCAAAAATAATTGAATAAAAAAATAAATCAAAGAGGACATTTCTGAGACCTCTTATATATACTCAGAAATTGTATATTTTCTATATAATTTTTTTTTTTTTGTATTTAATTTTTCAAAAGGCTTTTTAAACATAAATATTAATTTTGTAATGATTTCCTACTGTAACTTTGTGTTTATATTTAAAAAAGAAAAATAAATCAAAAACTTAATAAAACTTAAGAGATATTAGAAATTATAAAATTTATGTTTTATTTTTAAAATTAAATTTTTACTTTCATTTTGTATTGTTCATCTTTTTTTCTTGTATAATGTCACGTATAAAAAATATTAAAATTCATTATCCTTTTTTGGGGCCACTAATCCATTTCCGTTAACAGGAAATTGTTAATTTTGAATTCTTAGAAACGGAAATGTGTATTGAATCCTATTATGATTCTATGAAATTCTGTACACTGTCAATAATCTGAACTTTTACCGTATTTGACTTTCACATTGCAATTTATTGTGATTCCTATTCGAATGTAATTTATGAATGAAATAAGAAGCATTAATGTTTGATGTTGTTTTTGTATTGTGTATTGTTTGTTTTTATTATTGTTTATATAGCTATTATTGTTTATGTTTATATATCTAGATGTATACATTCGAAATTTAGTCAAATGTCAGTGTCACTGTCATTCATAAATTTTTGTCTGTGGCTATTATTAGTAAGTAATGAAGAGAATTGTTTATTGATAAAAATGCCGTTGTTAATTTAATTTAATTTTAAAAATAGTGCAGAAATAATAAATATTTTGTTTTGTTTTCTTTCTTTTTAAATAAAGAATTTTAGAAAAAATGTCATCTGTACAAAGAGCATTTGCACAAAAATTATCAAAGTGAGTATTAATTTATTACTAATTTAAATTCTAATATATGTTTTCAATAAAAATCAATGATGACTAACCCCATGACCCAGCCCAACCCATTTTTATTCTATTTATATTTTCATTTTATGTTTTTGTGTTTCTCATTTAAATTTGCTTATGTGTTATGTTTTTTAATTTTCTAGACAACATGCTTCTGATGTTCGTAAAAATGTTGTAAATTATCATTTAACTGCAAAAAGTGAAACAAGTTCAGTTTGCTCTTCATCGGTTTGTTCTGTATACAATTCATTTATTCTTTAAATTAAATTCAAATTGGTTTACTTTTAGATATCTTTGACTGAGCTAGTTGAACCACTTGATTATGAGGAATTTTTAATTCAAAATGCAAATGCTCTTAGCCGAGATCCACTTAGACAAATACTTGAATTTCCAATAAATGATATATCTGTAAAAACAATACCAAGGAAAATTCGAACAGTGGAACATGTAGTGCCAAAAGAAGATATGTATGAAAATATTTTCAAAGTTTTTCAAATTTTAGAGTCAATTTAGAATTTTGTTTATTAAATTTCAGTTCTGAATTACCTCTTCACGTTCAAGAATGTGTTCAGTGTTTTACAAGGCCATGGAAAGTCGTTGAATTCTCCCAACGACATCATTCAAGTTCATGTTGTATTCGAGAACGTATCGATAAAGGAGCAATAAGTCCAAGTACATTTCATCAAGAATTCGAAATAGACAGAGATTTTGCTTCTTTTGATGATACTTTAACTGACAGAAGTGAAAGTTGTACACCAAGTAGTAGACAATCAATTGCAAGTTTATCGTCTGTATCATCATGTACGGATACATTAACACCTCGTGGATCGTGGGCTAGTTTTGATCTACGAAGATCTGTTAATGATCCATTAATACCAAATTTGTTAGATGATCTACCTCCAGATACCATCGACCAAACAAATGAAACTCGACGACAGGATGATCGTCAAGAAGCTTTATTTTGTCTATATCCGGAAGCAGACCCTGAAGATTTAATTGAAAAACGTTTACCAGCTGAAATGCCAACTGAACATATGGGTCATCGAATATTAATAAAATGCCTTCAATTGAGATTAGAATTAGAAGTAGAGCCAATATTCGCTTCAATGGCAATTTACGATGCAAAAGAAAAGAAGAAAATATCGGAGAATTTTTATTTTGACATGAACTCAGAAAATTTAAAACGAATGCTTACTTCGCACGTGCCATACAGTGATGTAAGCACTCAAAGTAGAACAGCGGTATTTGAAATAACGCATGCTAGTAATGATTTATTTCTTGTAATTCGCTTGGAAAAAGTACTTCAAGGTGATATTAAAGATTCTGTTGAACCTTATTTGAAAGAAGATAAAGATAAATATCGTGATAAGGCGAAATCGAATGCATCCGATTTTTGTGAACGACTTGGAAAGTATCGTATGCCATTTGCATGGACTGGTATTTATTTAACAAATGTTTTCAACGGAGATAATTTTGAAAAAGAAGATAAAGACAGAGATAGTTTGGGAACTGCATCAAGTTCAAATAGCTTAGGTAAGATTTAAAACTTTTTGATAAAATAAAGAGTCTAATAGAAATTTATTTAAAGATCGAAAGTCTTCAACGAGTAGTTTCGATCAGTTAAGACGTAAAGCAAGTGATATGGGAACATTAACAAGAAGAGGATCTTTGGAAAGAAAAAGTGATAAACGACGTTCGTGGTCGCCTGATGATTTCGCGCATAGTATTGAAAGTTTCAGACCAATTACTATAACAGTTTCAAGCTTCTTCAAACAAGTGAGAAAATGGAATTATTTAATGTATTATATAAATTAAAAAAATAATTTTATTTCTTAGGAATCGGATAAAATGAAAGATGAAGATTTATTCAAATTTCTCCCAGAATTAAAACGACCAGGATCTTTTATGAAGAAATACAAATGCATACCTGGATCAATTAAATTGGAAATTTCTCCATGTCCTGAAGAACTTAAATATTGTTTGACACCAGAACTTGCAAAAGTTGATCCATATCCAGACGATAAAACTCGTCCAATTAAAGAAATTCTAGAATTTCCATCTACAGTGATATATAATCCACATTATTCATATCGAAATTTATTATTTGTAAATCCAAAAGAGTTAAACTTTTCAGCCAGAGCTGGTTCAGCTAGAAACATAGCTGTTAGAGTTCAATTAATGGCAGGAGAAACTCAAAATGATGCCCTCAATGCAATTTTTGCGAAATCGTCTTGTCCAGAATTCACTTCAGAGGCATTCACTGCCGTTAACTACCATAATAAGTGTCCAACGTTTTACGATGAATTTAAGATTGCTTTACCTGCCAACTTAAATCAAAGTCATCATCTTCTGTTTACACTATACCATGTTTCATGTCAGAAAAAACCACAGGAAGTACAATCATCTGTTGAAACTGCCGTTGGTTATACATGGATACCAATTTTACAAGATGGTCGTTTAAAAGTTGGAGAATTCAATTTACCGGTAATGGTTGAAACCCCACCAGAAAATTATTCATTTATACCACCGAATGTACAATTACCAGGAACAAAATGGTTAGACAATCATAGACCAGTTTTTACTGTAACAGTTGATGCTGTTACTTCCGTACATACTCTTGATGAACCGCTAGACAAGTAATATTTGTATTAACACTATTTTGAAATTTAATATCCATTCATAATTTTATTTTGTAGATTCATCAGTTTATGTGAACATTTAGAGACAAAAAAAATCCCTCCACGTATTGGAGAAGGTAACATGGAAAAAGAAATGAAAAAGGCTTTATTGGAAATTCAGAATGCTGAATGCGAATCTTTAGTAAAAAATTTACCAGTTGTCTTGGATAAATTAATTGAATTATTGGTAACCACTTACAAAATTAGTGGACAAGTTTTGTCATTGGGACCAACAGTATTTGAAGTTATGTGTTTAGTGTCGGCAAATTTATCGGTAATTAAAATGTGAGTCAAAATTTAATTAAAATAAATTTAAAAGCTTCTATGTATTCTCAGATACTTTCTGATGACGTCATTATTGATCAATATGGAAGACAAAGTTTAATATCCACCTATGTTCAATTTCAAAGCAAAATACCCCATCCATTTGCTGGAAATCGTAAAATGAGTGGTAGTCGTAGCAGTGGTGAAGAGTTGAAAGATTTGTATGCATTTAGTGAATTTGGTGGAAAAAGTTTAGATCGCAAAGGTATACCACTTTTCATAGAAACATAAAAAAAGTTTATTTATTTTAATCTTATCTTTTTTGTATAATAGATGTTTCACCAACTTTTGCTGGTCGTGATGGACAAATACGTCTTTTACACGAAGAATTAGCTTTGCATTGGGTTGTTGCAAGTGGTAAAGCAGCTGAAATGGCTATGAGTAATTCTTGGTTTCTTTTTGAATTAATGATAAAATCTATGATCGAACATTTGGATCATACAAGATCACTAATTGCTCCAAGAAAAACTCGTTTTCCCCATCAATATACAGATGATCTGTCAACTCTTGTTCATTTAGTTTCAACGAAAGTAGTTGGTTATCATAACAGTGAGCCGAAATTAGCTCAGTCATTAAATGCCAGTTTAGCATTTTTTATTTTTGATTTATTTGGGATTATGGATCGTGGCTTTGTGTTTGGACTTATAAAAACTTATTACAAAGTTTTAATTTCTAAAAATGCATCAATTCCAGATCTAATGCATTACAAAATTGACTTTTTGCGAATTGTTTGCAGTCATGAACATTATGTAGCGTTAAATCTGCCTTTTGCCACACCCTATACAGCTGTTTCTGCACCATGCAGTCCAACACCAAGTATTGCATCGAATGCAAGTTCAAGTTCTTTCATGAGCGCATTGGTAGAAATTTAAATTAAAATTTTATAAAAATAGAAATTGAATTTTTGAATTTCTTATCTTTACAGTATAGTCCTGACAAAATTCTATATGCTGATTTGAGCGCAGATTTTCGACAACAACATTTCTTAGTTGGACTTGTGCTTAGTGAATTGGCAACCGTTCTTGAGATATCGTAATATTTGTTTCCTCTTTCTTAGGTTTTTGTTAGTTAATATGAAAAATTCTCTTAGAAATCCGTCACTTCATGGAAAAGCAATTCGTTGTATTCGTAATTTGATGACTTCACATGATTTGGACCCTCGATATAGTGACTCAAATTCGAGAGCTCGTGTTGCAGCTCTTTATATTCCGCTTCTTGGTATTGTGATGGATACTATACCTCAACTTCATCAATACTTAACAGACACCAGTGATCGACTTCAAAGTATTGGATTGTTAGAAGATTACCAAGGACCACATCATATTATGACAACGTCAACAATCAGTCCAGAAGTTGCTTATGCGATATCTGGTAGTAAAACATATTCTTTTGTACCGGAACCAGTAAAAAATAAATCACCATTGAGTAGCGAAAATACTCGTCATCTTTTAGCTTGTTTCATTTGGGTCTTAAAGAATTTGGAAAAAACTGTTTTATATCGGTGGATTTTAGGTTTAAGTCCACATAGAGTTCATCAAATGTTACAAGTCTTAAATGTTTGTATTCCATGTTTTGAGTACAAAGGACAAAAACGATTTCCAATTATTAAACGAAATACTCAAAGTTTTCGTAAAAATCCGGATATAAAAGAAAAATTAGAAGAATACATTCGTGGAACTGGGTCAGCTAGAAATGATTTAATTAACCGCCGTAAAGATCGTAATTCAACAGAAAAGTTTCGTTGGCGTAAAGATCAAATGCCTTATAGAACACAATTCTATGATACACATGCGAAAAATGATCCAGAAATTGAAATTAGTTATTACATTGAAGGATCATTAGCTACAGAAATTAGTTTGGTGATACTTGATACTTTAGAGATAATAGTACAGGTTGCTACTAATTCTGAAATTCATCACAATTTATTGAGTACAGTATTAAAAGTATTATTACATGCGTTATCACGAAATCAAAGCACAGTGGCTTTACAAAATTTGTTTGCATCACAAAGATCACTAATTTTCAAATTTCATAATTTATTGTTTGATGAAGAAACAGACATTTGTGCGGATTTGTGTTTGTTGCTGCTAAAACATTGCGGGTCACAGTTACCAGCAATCAGATCTCAAGCTGCTGCTTCTTTATATTTGCTAATGCGTCAGAATTTCGAAATTGGAAATGTAAGTATACCCGTAAAATATAATGAATTTTATGTGTTGTTGGAACAATAAATATTTTTATTTAAAGAATTTTGCTCGAGTTAAAATGCAAGTAACCATGTCATTAAGTTCTTTGGTTGGCACAAGTTCATCTTTTAGTGAACAATCATTAAGAAGAGCATTGAAAACGATTTTAGTGTACGCTGAATCGGATATTGATTTACAAGAAACCTCATTTCCTGAACAAGTTCAAGATTTATTATTTAATTTGCATATGATTTTATCAGACACAGTAAAAATGAAAGAATATCAAGAAGATCCAGAAATGTTGTTAGATTTAATGCATCGTATCGCTAAAGGTTATCAAAATAACCCTGATTTACGATTGACCTGGCTAGAAAACATGGCTAAAAAGCACAAAGAACGTACAAATCACACAGAAGCAGCAATGTGTTATGTGCACAGTGCTGCCCTTGTTGCTGAATATTTAAGTATGCTTGAATCTCAGACTCATCTTCCTGTTGGAGCTGTTACCTTCCAGCAAATATCACCGAATGCATTGATGGAATCAGCAGTATCAGATGACGTTTTAAGTCCTGGTGAAGATGGTATTTGTCTCGGTAATCACTTTACTGAGAGCGGACTAAAAGCTTTGTTAGAAGAAGCAGCCAATTCATTTCAAATTGCTGGAATGTATGAAGCCATGAACGAAGTTTATAAAGTCTTGATACCGATCTGCGAGGCAAATCGTGATTTCCAAAAACTCGCAAAAATCCATGGTAAACTTCAAGAAGCATTCAATCGTATTGCACAATTACAAGGCAAACGAGTGTTTGGAACATATTTTCGTGTTGGATTTTATGGTGCAAAATTCGGAGATTTGGATCAACAGGAATTTATATATAAAGAACCAACATTAACAAAATTACCAGAAATATTTAGTAGACTTCAGGTGATTTTATTTAAAATAATTTTAATAATTTTATTTTTTCTAATATAACAAGGTTTTTTTTTATAGAACTTTTACTCGGACCGTTTTGGGCCAGACTCAGTTGAGATAATAAAAGATTCAAATGTTGTTGAGACGAGCACTTTAGATCCGGAAAAAGCGTATATACAAATCACTTACGTTGAACCATATTTTGAAGCTTATGAATTACGACATAGAGAAACCTACTTCGAACGGAATTTCAACATAAGTAAGAATAAAATAAAAATAAATTTTTATTAAAAATATTAATGTGTACTTGTGTTTTAGAGCGTTTTATTTTTGCAACACCATTTACAAAATCTGGCAAAGCACATGGTGAATTACATGAACAATGCAAACGTAAAACAATATTAACAACAGCCAATCATTTTCCATATGTAAAAACCAGAATACAAGTTGTCGCACATCAACAAATTATTTTAGAACCGATTGAAGTGGCTATTGAAGATATTCAAAAGAAAACAGCTGAATTAGCAACGGCAACAAACCAAGAACCGGCCGATCCAAAAATTTTACAAATGGTATTACAAGGTTGTATTGGTACAACAGTAAATCAAGGACCAATGGAAATGGCTTTAGTATTTTTATCTGGTCTATCAGATGGTATTACAGTGCCAACAAAACATCAAAATAAATTACGTTTATGTTTTAAAGAATTTTCAAAACGTTGTCATGATGCTCTTAAAAAGAATAAAAATTTAATTTTACCAGATCAAAAAGATTATCAAAAAGAATTGGAACGTAATTATGCAAGATTTGTTGAAAGATTAACACCATTAATAACTTTAAGTCCAACACAAACGATTGGTGTAATCAGGTAAGAAGAAAGAAAAATATATAAAAAATTTTATGTAGATTTTGTGATAAAATGCTAAACAAAAATTCTTTTTTATTTTTTTTATTTATTTATTTTTTTATAGTGCAAACAGTTATAATAAAGGGACACCATTACGCTGGTAAAATTTTATATTTATAATATTTAAGAGAATAGGAAAATAGATTATGATTCCATTTATAATACTACTGGTTAATTTTTTAAAATGTAGTTTACAATCAATCATAATCACATGCTTTTAAAATATGAAACTATTTCTTGGTTAAAACTGAAAATATCTGAGTTATTTAATTTTCAAATTTTAATATTATTTTGAAAAAAATGTTAACGCGAAAAACAATAATAATTCTTTTATTTCATTTTTGTATCACACAAATTTTATTTATCAAAGTATTTATTTATTATTATTGTATATCTTTTTTAAATATATTTTGTACAATCAAATACAAAACTTTTTCTACTTTTAAAACACAAAAAATTGCATTAAACACCAAAAAAGATTATTATTTTTTTTTTTAAATTAATATTTTTAATATTATGATCAATATTTTATGATCACAAACTTTTTGAATTATTTTTTTATTTTTCATTTTAAATTTAAAGCAATCATACGCAATAAACATTATGTGTAGTTGATAAGACAATTTTTATACGATAGCACATAAGATATTTTGAATTTTGTATCATTAGAAAAAGAATAAAATACGAAAATAAATCATAAATTTCATTTGATTTTCATTAATTTTAAAAATTTTTCATTTGTTTCTTCTTTTTCAATTGATAATAAATATTTTTTACGTTCATTTAAAACATGATCTAATTCGATTTTATATGTTTCAGAAATTTCTAATGCTTTTTGCCAATTATTCATACGGATGCAGATATCTATAGCTTCTTTATATTTTTGATTTTGTAATAAGATTGTTTCAGCTTCAGTTGATCGTCCCATCATTAAAGATATTTCTGCAATGTATTCTGGACTTCCAGGTGGAAATTCCTGTAAATAAAATTCATTAACAATTTAAAAAAAAAAACAATTAAATAAATTAAAAATTAATAATTATACTTTTATGTGTTGTAAATAATAAACTTTATCAATTTGTAATGCTGCACAATATGCTTCTTCGCTAATTTCAAATTGATTATATTTTGTTGCTATTGCAGCTAATGTTGCCCAAAGTATTGTATTCTGTGCTAAACGACAAATTTCTAATGCTTTTTTCCATTGCCCATCTATGATTGCTTTATGCATAATATTAGCATAGATGTTAACATTTATTGTATATAGAGTACCAGATGAACGGAATGTTATTATTTCTCCTTCAAATGAATGCAATGAAATAGTTTTGCCAAATTCTCTGTTAAATAAAAATTCGAAATTTTTTTTTTTAAATAATTATATAAATTTTATATGTATTTAGCAGAATTCTTACGATGAATCAATTGTGACTGTAGTTAATGAAATTAAAGTTGGATCTACACATGCTTCTCCTGGACAATACCAGATACTGTAACAAGAATCATGTAAGCCAACTAAAATATTTGATTCACTTCCCCACATTACAGTAATAACCTGTGTACCAATTTTATAGATCGTCTGTTCAGATTCAGTTTTTGCTGATATTATAAATAATTCTTTATTTTCATTTATGACGGCGATGTATTGATCATTTCCTGAACGACAGACTGCAGTTTCAATAATTATATCTTTTAAATGAATTGATGTTGGTTCACTTTGACGAGTAGCTCCTGGCATTAAATCAAATGAATAAATTACTGTAAATAGAAGGAAAGAAAATTACATAATATAAAGGATATTATTTGTAATAATTTAGTAATTTTGTAATTACATGTTTGATCTGATAAATCTCGAATGGCTAGAATATTCATTCCAAGAGAAATCGATTTTATAGTTAAATTTTGATATTGGGCTTGAGATCCTGGAAAACGGGGATTTAAATGAAGTCTTCCAGTATATGTGTAAACCCAAACTGATGATGAATCTACGATTAAAAAAAATCTAAACACCAAAAAAAAAAAAATTATTTTTCAAATATTTCTATTAATTAATTTTTTTTATTTTTAACACAATTACTTTACTCCAATTTCAATAATTCGAACATCTATTCTACCATCTATTATGATTGGTGTATTTATGTAATTCTCATTAAAAATATGAACTTGATTTGATGTTGCTACTATTAAATGACCATATCCTATCTCATAATTTATAATACGTTCTGAAAAATCTAATACATCTGATGTATCACTGACGATGTCCTGCAGTAAAATTGATTTTCTTCCAACAGTTGTAGCTTTTAGATTTTTTGAAATTAATTCTCTTTCAATGACATGACCAAATATAACATTTCCACTTGATGTGCCACAAGCTACCTGTGTACCATCTGGTGACCATGTTATACTATAAATTGATCCAAGTAATAAATCGCTAAATCTTGAATTACTGTAAAACTACTAAAAACAGTTATGTAAATAATTGTGATATGTAAAATAGAAAAATAAATACTATATGTAAAATATGACTTATACCCCATTTTCATCACATAACTTTAAAGTATTAAAACTTCCTACTGCTAGAAGATCTTTTATTGGACAAAATTCAATTGATGTAATAACAGATTCATCAGTTGAACTGGTGTACAAATTTGTACCTTGTTGATCCCAAATTTTATATCGACAATCTTCTCCTCCTGAAGCAATTAAATTATTGTTAGAAGACCAACTAATGCACATAATTAAACCTTCATGAGCTCTCCACTATAACAATTTTAAAAAGAAGAAAATATCAGAAAATTGCATTGCATGTAATCTGAAATTAATTAATTACATTATACCTTTAAAAGTTTACTATTTGCAGCTAAAGGTTTGATAGATATAAATTCACCTTGACAAAATACAATTGCATTAGAAGATGGGGACCAACGTGCACATCGAATTGATTCATCACTTTGTATCATTGTAGATCTTAACATACCAGAACGTGACCAAATTTTTATGATACCATCTTCGCTGGCAGTTAATAAACTAGATCCATCTGGACTCCATCTACCAGATGTGATAGCCAAAGAATGTGCTGATACATTTCTTTCAACGCGGGCATTCTTGCTCAATATAACAAAACGTCCATCATTGCTTGTTATTAACAATGAATCATTTCCTTTACCACCACCACCGCCGCTTTTTCCTAAAAGCCAATGAAGATCTGTTGGTATGAAATCTTCAGGTAATTTTGCAATTTCTATACAATTTCTATTAGTTGAATTCCATTTGTAGATTTGATGATTATCACTAAAAAATTAAAAGTACTTAATAGTGATTTTCTTTTGGCTTCTAAGACAAGCGATTTATAAAAATGACTTTACCTTACAGTGTAAACTTCCTCATTATTATTCCAATCTAAGCAAGAAACAGGACTTTTGTGAATAGCACTTTTATTTATATAAGTTTTGAATTTCATTTTGAAAAATTGAAAATTTTACAACTTTAAAAATGTTTGTTATGATAATATTCATTTTGATAACGTTTGTTTGTTTCAAACTTATTGGTTACCATAACAACCACAGTACTCACATGGGATCACAACTAGAGAATGAGTTACCATCAAACGGTCAAAACATTTAAGAAAGTATCAAGAAAAAAAATTTTTTTTTAATCAGTTTTTAACTATTTATTTTTCTAATATATTTAATACAAAAAAAAATATTTTCAAATATAAGCTGGAACTAGTAATGGTTTCCCTTTTAACCCATTTAAAACATTATTTGCCGCAACTGTTGCCATTTCTGTTCTACATTTTAGAGTTGCTGAAGCTAGATGAGGAGTAATAGCTGCACATATGGAATAACAATAATTTTATTTATTTATTATTATTGTTATTTTGATTTAAAAATTTTATTATAAAATGTTCAGGATTATATAAATATGGATACATACCTAAATTATCTAATTTTAACAAAGGATGATCCTTCGGTAACGGTTCAGGTGTCATCACATCTATTCCGGCAGAGAAAATTTTTCTAGTTTTTAAGGCATTATAAAGAGCAGTTTGATCAACAATGTCTTGAAAAAAAAAAAGAGAAGAAATTGTATTTTATTAATTTTTCAATTAAATCTAAGTAATTACCTCCTCTTGCAATATTTATGAATACACAATTCGATTTCATTTTATTAAAAGCATCTTCGTTTATCATTCCTTTTGTTTCTGGTGTTAAAGGACATGCAAGAAAAATAAAATCACTTTCTCGTAAAACTTCATCCAATGATTTTAAATCTGCTTGATAATCAACTTTTTTTGGACGATTTGAATGATTTGCGTAAATGATTCGACCACAATTAAATCCTTGAAGTCTTTTACCAATCGATTGACTGATTCCACCAAAACCAATAAATCCAATTGTAGATCCACGTATATCCTGTCCAAGCATCCATTGTATATGATAATTTTCCCAAGTTCCTCTATTAATAATTATTTAATTATATAAACGCATACCCTTTCTAAACTCCTTTTCTGTTCGTTTTTATTTTATACATATGTACTTACGTTTCAATTTTTAATCGTCCTTCATGAAATCTTCGTGCTGCTGAAATCATTAAACCAATTGATAATTCTGCTACTGTATCACTCAAAACTCCTGAACTACAACCAAGTGGCATTTTCCTTTTCTTAAATTCTTCAACATCTACATAATCAATTCCAGCTGACATACATGATATTACTTTTAATTGTTTTCCAGCTCGATCTAGAATTTCTGCATTTAATGGTTCATGTGATGCCCATAAAATACCATCAACATTTTCAATTTTTGATAAAATTTCTTGACGATTACTTGGTATTATTGTGCATTTTGTAATTTCACAATCATTTTCAAGAACTTTAATAGCTGCTTCTGGTACCTCAGGATGTGTTATTAACACTTTAAATTTTTTTGACATGATCTATATTAAGATGATGTGCTCAATTCTTAGATTATTATTAATTATTTGAAGTTATTATATCGTATAAAATAAATCGGCTTTTTGTCTGTTACAAACGATAAGATAAAATGTTAAAAAATTAAAATAATAATAATTTAAATTTGATGATTATAACGTACTATAATAAACGAAATGATTTACAAATATAATTTTATCATTATTTAACGTAAATAGAAAAAAGTAAAGATAACAAAATAATTTTGAGTGCATTTTTATTGTTTATCTTTAAAACAGTCTGAATTAATCCAGGTTTTATAATATTTTGAAATGACACGAATTTTCTTTAATTATTAGATTAATTATTTTATTATATTTTTTCTTAAAATATAAAATTTTTAAAAAAATTTCAAAAAATCATATTTAAAGTAACAAATTCATAAAATGTATTTAAATAACTCATGTAACAGTTTTTCATATAAAAATCAAAAACTTTTATATGTAGATCAATACATGAAGATATTGTAAATTGGATTTTCTATTTTTCTATTATACTAGATACATATGTACTGTACTGTACTGTAAGTATTTTCAAGTTTCCAATACGTCACGTTTTAATGCACTTGTTGCATTTAATTTCGATTTAATTGAATTGAGGAGAATTTGTTTCTTTAATTTCCATTGAATATAATTGAAATAACTTACTTGTAGTACTCACTATACTGATTTCTATAATTTTATATAATTTTATCAAATATGAATGCTATATTATGATTGATTCCAGTAAATAAGTATAAATATTATTATTAAAACAAAATAATTTTCTAGATGTTAAACACTGTACGTACGTATTTGAAACTGAGCTGAGAGCAATTGTTTATTGTTATCTATGTACATTAGAGCATTAATGTGTGCAGTATACATATTACATACACACACAAAATTGTATTGGTTTATAATAATTATTAAATTCTGACTACAGCTGCAGTTAATTACCAGTACTGCCTGATTGAATCCTTCATAGCATGGTATATGTAGGTTCTCTGCTCTTAGTTGCTTTCGGTTTATTTTTTTTTTCATACTCTGTCCACTAATTATATGCAATTAGGCTTTATGGAAACTATGTTAAGTAGAACCAATCTACATCATTGAGTAATGAAATTTAAAATATCCATCTCATATTATATTACATTACTTTGAAGATTATGGTAATGTTGCTAATGTTCTAACTAGAAATTACGAAAAAATAAAAACGACGTACACCCATAAGACCTTAATTGCATACAATTATGTAGTGAACAGGGCATGGTATATAAAACAAAGATATTTTTCACGATTGGAAATTGTGCACCTAAAAAATGTTCAATCGAAAACAGCTAAAATTAAAAATCTTTTGGATATTCATGCACATACATTAATGTACTCAAAAATTTTTTATGTATAGGTTAGCTTTTTGATATACAGATTAAGTTATGGTGGTGTGAGTGTTGAGTAGAAAATCGAAATACATATACTGACTAATATAGTATTAGTGTTGGAAAACTTTGTATTGAAAACAAAAATTCATTGAATTTCTCAATACAAACAGAGACTTTTACATATCAAGCAAAAAAGCTTTAGAAAGAAAAACTGTGTGTATTCTACTATTGTGGAATATTAAAAAATTTTAACGAACATTTTCAAATTATTTAAATTGGCAGAAAGTAACGAACATTTTTAAACAAAATAATGAAAAAAAAAAAAAATTAGAAAAATTATTCATGTTTTACAAAATTTTATTAATTGAATTTTACTTAGATTTTGATAAAAGAAAAATACTGTATTTTATTTAAAAAAAAAAAAAAAACAAATCAAATACATACATATGTAATAAATAGTTCACTCAAAATCATATACTAGTAAATCATTATATCAATCATTTATTTATTAGCAAGTAAAATGAAATGAAATTCTTGAGTTGAATTTTGAGCACTTTAATATGGATATTTTTGGAACATATGAGAATACTCGCCCCAATCCACCCATTAACCAAGTTCAATGTTCAAAATTTCGTGCATGCTATGTTCATGTAAATCTTACGTAGAGCTATAGAGAGTATGGAAAATGTGTATGTAAATTTCAATATCATATATAAAAATAAAATGTATTTGTGTTGTTATGTTTTCGTCGGTGATAATAATGGAATAGTAGAATTATACTCTGTTCAGTAATTAATTAGAATGGAGCTTTAATACGAAAAACATGTTGCTACCCCAACACATATTAAAAAGCCCATTTATTGGATATTTTCTCAAATGTACACAACAACAATTTTCTTGTTGTTTGTTGAAATTTTGAACTCATTACACCTTACATCATTCCATTATTGTGGCTTTTTGAATGAAGTATACATTTTTCTTTTCGTGAAAACTTGTTGTCTACATTAATTCTTATTTCTTACAATTATTTTTTTTTTGTGTTGTTTAATCTGTGGATCTACACATAAAGATTTAAAAAAAAAAAAAGTTCCATTCGTGAAACTACGATAATAACAAATTCTTAATTCAACATAAATTCGTATTTCACAGTCAAATACTAGCAGCAGAATAGTGCGGTAAATTGTTTAAAATTTGTTATTTGATTTTGTTGAAATTCGAATTTTAGTCGAAAGATTGAATTATATATTTTGGTATATTGGTGAGGTAAATTATTTGATTAGTTTGTTATTAATTTGATTGAAGTGTAAATTATTTAATTTTTTGTTTTTTTCAAATATTTTAAATTTTTAGTGAATTTGGAAGAAAACATAATTTTTGTGAAACAAAAATAAAAATTAAAAAAATAAAAAAACAATTTTTTTTTGTAAAAATGAAAGATCAAATCATTTTTGGAGTATGTGCTTTGTTTATGATCATTAATTCCGGTAAGTAATCGAAAGTATAATTTAAATTCAGTGGGAAAATTTATTTCTTACGTTCCTCATATCTCATTATATTGTATTTATTTACGTTTTTATTTTTGGCCTTTTTTTTCAATATCTCTGAATATCTAGTATTTTTTTTTTTTTTTTTTTTTGAATATCTTTAGTATAGATCTTATTCCAAAAGATAGAATTTAAAAAGAAAATAATTTTAGATTTTTTTTTTTGAAAATTTCTATTTGTGGGAATGACAATAATGTGAGTAAATTCACATATGTTATGTTATACGGTTAATTGGTACCAGGACGTGGCAACGAAAAAAAAAAAAAAACAAAAATATTTTTGGTAGTATCTGAGAATCCATAAATTATTAATACCAAAATATTCGCAACAGTTATTTTGTTTTTGTTATAATGAATGTGTATAAAATGCCCATTTAATGTATGTAAAGAAATGTTTCTTTTTTAATTTTTGTAGACGGGAATAATATTTTTTTTTTTTAGTTTATAAAACGTGCCATCGTAAGTTTTATTTTATTTTATTTATTTCTTTTTTTTTTTTTTTCATTTTTCTGAAGCTTTTTTGGCTTTTAGCACAAGATATCCAAAATAGTCAAAATTATTTTTATTACGTACGATTACGAGTATTAACAAATGATTGTGTTAGTACCTACACATATTTGTGCTCAAAAAAAAAATAAATAACGAAATTTTGATGTGACCTCTATTTGAATGTGTCTGCTTTTTAATATATACTTGTATGCGTACGAACACACACAAACACAAAAGAAATTCTTTTAATAATCTATGCTGTGTATAACATATAAAAATTTGTACAAAATTTCGATTGTATTAATTTCTAAATAATTATTAAAAACGAATATAAATTTGTACAAACACTGGTAAAACAATAAATACAAGAAATACAAGTTAATGTACAAAAAATGATAAAATATTTTCAATTAATCATTTTTATATAATTTATGTTCGAATATTTAATTAATTTTTTGTGAATTTAATTCGATTATCACTTTTGATGCAATATTATTGTTCATATATGCAACAATTTGCCATAAAAATACGCATATATGGATTTAAAATGCTTGATCTTAATTAAAATTAAAAATTTATATAACAGTATATATTGTATACGAAAGATCAAAAAGGTTAAACTAGGTTAACATTATTAATTATCTATGCGTATATGATTCAAGTATATCAAGACTGTTTTTTTTTTATAACCCAATACAAATTAACTTTCAATAAATATACATTTAATTTGAATTGAATCTTTTTAGGTCTGTCTATTAGGCCAATCGCATACCAAAAAAAAAAAAAAAAAAAAAAAAAATGAGATGTATTGAATATATACACGTTTTACGTATGGTCATATTGTAGGAATAAACATGGATAAACGTTTTTCTTTTTTTTTTAAACAAATTCTAGACTATTTGATGGGATTAATGTTTTAGAATAATTATCTGAAACAATTTTGTATGTTCCCATATAAAATTAAGATGTTATACGATATCAAGATATTTATGGGAATATTATAGGAAATATCAAAATAATTTTTTTTGTGAAATACAGATTATGTACAATGTGCACATGTAAAAACGCCCAAAAAATTTATATTTTACATTTAAGAAATTTTAATTGATATAAAACATGACTAATTGCTTGCGAATTATTATTAATTTGTTGACTTGTAAATTTAATTGGGAAATTTTTTAAATTAACTAAATATAATAATAAATAAAATAATAAAAAAAAATTTTTTACAAATTAAGTTACGCTCAATTAGACATTGAATATTTTTATGATTTTTGCAAAGATAAAATTCGATTACCAAAAAAAAATACGTTACATAACGAAAATATTTTTTGAATTTTATTTTAAGCGGTTGTTTTCCTTTGAGAATTATTAATTGAATTTTAATTAAATCATACAATATACGTCGTGATTGTTGTGGATATGCTTTTTTTTGTCAGGTTTTTCTTTCCATAAAATCATCTATTAGAGACTACCTATAGAGTATTCCATTTTTAACAACATACCCATTAAAAAGATTTTTTTTTATTTTTTATTTTTTAAATCAATTTATGAAATTACATTTCAACATTTTTATTTTCTACGTACATAAATATGTAAGATACTTGAACATAATAATAATGATGTTACTATAGTGTACTGATGTTTATGTTATGACAATAAATTATGATAATAATGCGCAAGTCACACAAGATTAAATTGAATTAAAGAAAGATAAAAAAAAAAAAAACAAATTACGATATAAAAAAAAATTTTTTTTTTTTAAACTTGTTATTCATGGTAGTTTGAACTATATTGGGAGCATTTATTTATTCCATAAAAATTCCATATTTCTTGCTTTTTAACAAAAACTAAATTTTTTTCTTTTTATTCTCATTGGTAAAATATGATAAAAAATATTTTAATAAATTTATGGTTAAAATATTCGCAGATTTTTTATATTATAAATGATTTTTACGATTCAATTGATATTTTTAATTATTACATAAATTGATATTCAATTTAATTTAAAAACGAATTTTTTTACAAATTTTTTTTATTTTTATTTTGAATTTTTAATTTGAATTGTTTTTCATCGGTTCATCGGACTGGAAAAAAATTTTGTGGCTTTGTAATGGATGTCATGTTTTTTTTTTTATTTTATTTTAATTTTGCACCTTTTGTTTTAACGATTTTTATTTGTTGTTTTATTATTTTTATTAACATTGAAATATGCAATTAGAACGTAACATAATGACTTATAGCTACACACACATACATGTTATGGACACGGGTGTATTTGTAATTTTTATAATTCACTTGATATTCATTTGGTTATTTGTTCTAAAAATCACCACAAATCGTTTTAATGAATTAAATCATATTTACTATTGTTTGTAACACGAAATGTTCGTATAACAATTTCGTATAACGTTTGTAATTTAGTATGTATGTGTGTGTATTAGAGTCTTTTTTTTTTATTCTTGATGTAAATTAAATTTCACTATTGTAGTTTTAGAATTTAAAATCAGTTTTATAAGAACTATACTCTGTCCATTAATTATATGCAGTTAAGGTCTCGTTGGGTTAACGTCTATAATTTCTAATTAGAGTGTTTTAAGAGTTTTCATATAATATGAGATGAATTTTTAGATTGTCAATATATCTATAATGATGTAAAATTGGACTACTTTACATAGTTTCCATAAAGCCTTAATTGCATACAATTAGTGGATAGAGTATATAAACAGGTATTTCTAGCTATCATTAAATATAAAATCATTTGTAATTAAAAACACTTCTGGCACGTTTTTTATTTTCATAAAATTGAAATAAAGGATAATATACGTTACATACATAAATTATATAAATTAAAATAAGTTAAAATGAACAATTCAATTTCATATAAATGAATTGATTTTGAAAAGAAAGTGGAAATGATGAAATAAAAATAAAATTAGATTAAAAAAAAATGATAAAATTCATTTAATTAAATTTCATTGGAATAGTAATTTATTAAATTCTGTTGCTTTTATTGTAAAAAACAGAAAAGTAGATGTGTATATGTGCGTATCTCATTTCATATGTTTTCTAATATAATGCGGGTGGGTACATTTGTACACATGTATTGCATTTTGTACGTATGTACATCTCATTATTATATTTCATCTCCAATTAAATATATTCCTAAAATGATTTTTTATTCATCTGTGTGTATGTATTTCATGGTATGGATTTTCTTCATTTTTGGCTTTAATAATCTTTTCTTCGTTTCCATTTTTGACCATGGGAAATATGTATCTTTTGAAAGGTCATCGTAATATTTGTAATAAAACATTTATAATCATTATTTTTTATTGTGGAAGAATTAATCTTTAAAAAAAAAAAACGATTATTTTTGTTACTTTCTTTAAACTTAGAAAGTGAAATAATGAAGTAGAAACTGAAGTATGTGAAAGCAAAAAGTTGAAACTAAAAATTAAATTAATAATTTTTGATTAATGGAAATAGTAATTTAACTATGAAATAATGTGTGCCTCCTTACATACATATGTATGTATACGCATTAATTCCAATATTAGGTATGTGCTTGTAGTAAAAATTATTTATTATCATGACGTATTCAATGTTCACCATACATATGCGAGAATATCTGTGAATTTAATAGGCGAAATGTTTATAAACAATTGACACCAACATAAAGCACGTACATAAATACATAGGTACATTTGTATTGAACAATAATTGTGTATGTACACGAAAAAAAAAATAAAAAATAAAATTATTGTGATATTATTTAATAGGTCAGATGTCAGATTTCATTTTATTTCAATCCATTTTTGTTTTCGTTTTTTTTTTTTTTTTTTTTGTGAATCTCCATGTAGTATGTACATACATACATACAAGTTGATTGAAAGATAATTTATACTTTTATGGCAAAATTTACTTGAATTTACCTTTTTTATATTATGAATAAAAATATACAGAGGTTATATTAACAGATACATACGAATACGTAATAATACCTGTTTTCTACCCAATTGTTGCATGAAATTTATAAATAGGTAGGTACATTATATGCTATTGACTTAATGTATGTACCTACATATGTATGTGGGCAGGTATAAAAAATTTTTGATTGGAATAAATTTCGCGATTTTCCTTTTCCTTTGTAGTTAAATTAAACAATATTTTTATTTTGAACTCACACTGTTTTTCTACCTGAATTAAACAGTAATTTTTAGTTTACATATTTAAATCAAATTAATATTATTACGTCACAGAAAATCGGTTGAATCTAGAAATTTTGAACGGTTGAAACACATACATACATCCATATCCATATTTTTTGTGTTTTGTAGGTGTTTTAATTGATGAGGATGAACATTTTTTAAAAATTAAGTTTTTTTGCAAATGCAAATATAATTTATTATTTTCAAATTTCAGTGTAGCTATCTAGTATATCAAAGTATTTATACATATTTGAATGATTTGTTCTTGTTTTCGATTACCTTGAAAATTTCACATGTTTTATCAGCTCGTGGCTTGTGTTCTAATTTTTTTCTCTTTTTTTTCTGAACAATCAACCAACATTTTAATTTAATAATAATTTTTACTTGAAAATAACACATACCAACATAATTTCATTACCATATAAACTAAAAATGTTTACAGTCCTATATATGTACGTTAAGTTCAGGAAAAAGCTTTTTATTTGTTTTTAACTTTTTGCGTGATTTCATGAAATCAACAAGCGTGATTCTTTGTTATCTAAAAATTTTTTTTTTTAGATATCGCTAAAAAACGTAACACATTTTATATTCATACATACTTATGTACCAAAATATGTATGTATCTACCGTGTATCTAAAATATATAAACTATATGGGAAACATTTTTTCTATTTGATTGAATACACCTGAGTAAAGAAAAATAAAAACAAAAAATTTAATAAATGTGAGACAAATTACATTGATTATTTTAAAAATAAAAAATTATATCTAAAATACAAAAAAAGATAAGAGAGCATTATAAAAGATCACAGTAGGTACATAAGTTAAGCATATAAAGAAATCTTTAATATTTTAGTCTACTATTGAAACATTGAATGTTTAACAATTTAGAAAAATCAAAAAAAAAAAAATTAAATAATTTTAAGATAAGATTAAAGTCAAAAAAAAATTTTTTTTTTTTTTTTTCAACGTAGATGTGGACCATTATGCGTACAAAAGGCTTCCCTGTTTGTTTACTATCAGATATGATAACTCTCATATACTTTATAATGAAAATATGAAAAAAAAAAAAATAAATAAATAAACAAAATTTTTTATTTGGCACGTGTAGAATTCGAATTATTTTATTATTCTTATTATTATCATTATCATTTTCTATTGTTATGTTCAAGTATTAAATTCTGCCATACATACATGCTTGTATGGGAAATTTATTTGAATTTTTTTAATAAGATATTTCATATCTTTAAATAGAAAATTTAAATTGAATTATACTTACTTGAAATTTTCTACACAAATAATGATTTTCATTTTATAGTATTATGATATTAATTAAATTGATTATATGTAGTTAATAATAAATTTAATAATAAGCAAGAAAATCAACAGTTCACAAATCGATTGTAATTGAACAGTAGATATATAATCATATACCTAAAATAAAAATTCTTTGATTAAAATGTAACAAATCGTTATATTAATTTTTTTTTTTTTTTTTTTTTTATTTTTCATAAACGGATTTTCTCAAAATGTATCAATTAAAAATAACATACATATGAAGATATTAATTTTGACCTCAATTTCAATAATTTATGTCATTCAATTTTTTCTTTTTTTTTAAATTTAAGAAGGAAAAAATTTAAAAAAAAATTTTTTTTGGAAACAAAAATTTAGAAACATTATTCGCGTGTACAAGTATACAAATTCATGTGACACCAAAACGGTTTTTTTTTCTTTGAAAAAAATTTTTTATTTTACATGTATGTGATATAAAACGCTAATACATACACATGTGTATTATTTGTTACTATTTGAAAAATATTTAAAAAAAAAATTTTTTAAAAATAAATTTTAGGAATTTTCAAAATTGGATAAGTATGTATTCAAAGTTAAGAATAAGATATAAATATTATTTTAAATAAGTATTACAGCCTATTAGATAAAAAAGACTTTGAATTCTTAGTCTGTGTAACATACACAATTTTCTGTTTTTTTTTTTTTTATTTTTTATTTTTTTTTTTTAATTTTAATTCGAAATATTTAAAATTTAAGATAAAAAATGTAATTACATAAACCACAATCGAGTTATTACGTCTTTCACAGGTGAAAATGTAATTTAAATGAATATGTTATGTGATGATTTGTTTATTTTACGTTGATTTTTTCCATATTTATATCTTCATAAAATAATTATACGTACATACGTTTTACGATTACTTAAATTGTCCCATGATGACAATACAATAGCAATAACAGAATTAACGATAATAATTATCATTATGATAATTTGTCTGTAAATGATAAATATCAACGTCAATAACAAAAGTATCTTAATACGAGTATATGTGTAATGTATGTATGTAATTTTAAATGATGATAATTTAACAATAATTTTTTTTTTTGTTAATGAAATTGTTTTTTTTTTCTTCTGCTTTTTATTAGTAAATATGGTAGTAAATATTTATGTAAATTATTTATTGTCAATATTTACCTCCGTCAAAAAATTAAGTTTTTTCAAATTAAACACCTACTATGTATCTGTATAATTAACTGAATTTTAGCATTCATGTGTCATCATACTATTGTAGCCGAAAAAATTGTATAAATAAATTAACAGGTATTCTTGATATATGTACCAAAAGGAAATTGGTTACTTTGAAAACATCAAAGAATATAAATACATGAAAAGAGAAATTATTAAAAGTATATATACAGTCGCATACATATATTTGGCTTTGCAGTTAATGTATGATGGTCAAAGTCATTGAAATTTTTGTTGATTGTGTCTATAATTATAGATGAACGAAAAAACAATAAACGTATCCATTACAAATGAAATTATATAATAGAAATAGACAACTTTTATGAAGAAAACTTTTTACACATTTGAAAAAACGAATTAGAAACCGGAAGACTCAAATTTTGAAACCTTGAAAATTAAAACAGGTAACAAAAACAGAAGTTTTTGAATACACGTCATAAAAAAGAGTTAAATCGAGTTCATGTTGAATGAAATAAAAATTTCATTTGTTAATGGATTTTGCATTTTTTTTTTCTTTTTTGAAATTACTATGAGCAACGTGATTTAATCATTTAAGATTTTAATTTCAACCGAACTGGTACATATTTCCCTTTAAAATTTGAAAACTACAAGGAAAAGAAAATTTAACTTCGGGTTTTTTAAAGATTTTATAAATTACGTTTTTTTTTTTTATATATTAAAAAATTAAAATTAAAGAAAAATAAGTAAAAGATGCAAATAAAAATGAAATGAATTGAAAATAGTTTTCTATTAAAATATTTTCTTGTTTGATTTTATTATAAGAAAAATGTTCATTTCAAATTGAAAAAGTTTGAAAATTATTTTCTTTGTATTTTTCTATTAAATAACAAAATTTCATACAAACTCAATACTCATATATAGTATGTCTATATTGTCATCATAATATAGCTTTCAATATTCAAATATATGTGAGGAGATATAGTAAATATTTGTGATTCATAATGATGTAACCATTTGCGACCGATAGGAGCCATTCATTTTATTTTATTTGATGTCATGAATTTTGTTTGAATGATATGAATACTAACTTATTATATGTAGTATCATTGAAATGGCAACAGCTTTTCCTTTTGTGGTATAAAATACATATATAGACAAAAAAAAAAAAAAAAAAAAACAAAAAATAAAGCTATTGCATTTTGTTTTTGTATTATAGGAAAAGTGGTTTTTCAATTCATAAATCGATTTAACTTGTTGATATGGCTAGGGAAAATAGAATAAAAGATAACATATCCTGCAATGAATGAAATGAAGTAATGTAATAACTATTTTACTGAGATTGTATGGATGATGGGATTGTATGGGTTTAGTTGTGTGTATGGTTTTCATGCACATTTTCATATATTTTCCATTATTTTTTTAGTACTAAATCCTTACTATAAAAAACAAAATCTCATGTGTTTGTATTTTTTAAATTGTACATTTTCATTTAAAAGCATGTATCAAATATATACCCGTTTAAAAATTTTTTTTTTTTGTTAAAATAATAACAAAAATAATATGATGGTAAACAAAATATATATTTAAAAAAAAGAAAATGTAAATATCAAGTTAGATAGTGCGACTACGAGTGCAAACAAATAAAAATTCAGACATTAAACTCTACGTTTCGATTTGACAAAAAATACGTAGATAAATGAAAACGTATGTACTATACATACGTGAATGAAAATTTTATTAAAAGAACACAAATGAAAAAAAAAAAAAAACGAAATGTTTTGTGATGAGAAGAATAAAAATAAGTTTTTCTGAAAATTGGATATATTTGGATAATTGCGTAGTCTACAGAATATGCAATGCAGTCATATTATGTAGTTTCTTTTCCCAACATGTACATGTAGGTACTCGTTAACAAAGGAAAAATCATTTTATATTTTTACCCTATTTTCATTTTCATTTTTTTTTTTTTTTTTAAATACAAAAAAAAAAAATCAAATAATCACTACATGCAATTCTTTGTGTTGAGATTGGATTAAAAATAAATTTTTACGACATTACAAAATAAGAAAATATTACAACTTGAACATTTTTCATTGGAAATATAATTTTATACGCATGTTTTTGAATATAAAAGAAAATTTATCCATATTATATATCCATTTAATAAAAAAAAAAAAAATTAAATTCCTTTGTAATATCGAAATTTTAGTTTTTTGTCTTTTAATTCAATTTTTTAATTTTTTTTTTATTTTTATTTTTATAGCACATTCCTTAAAATGTTACACATGCTCATCAGATGCAGCTGAGGGTCAATTTTGTAAGGATCCATTTAAAAATGAAACATTAACAGAACAACACAAACAATGGAGTATTACAGAATGTAAACCACAAGGAGCATTTGCAAATCATGATTCTCTTTCTACACATCTTAAGCCAGTTTGTAAAAAACTAGTACAAATAGGTAAAAATATGTACATACTTACATCATATTTCAAAGAATCATTTAGTTTTATTTCAATATTTTACAAAAAATATTTTGGAATTTAATTATCGCATTTTCGTGTATTTTTTTAATTAAATTTTTGATTTTATTAATTTTAAAACTAAAATATCATAAAAAAACAAAAAAAACATTAATATTATGTAATGAAGAATTTTGCGTGATAAATATTTATCTGTATAAAATATTTATGGCCAATTTTTTATTGTTTGTTGTGCCTTACAACAAATTATATAATCATGCTACCTATTTATTACAATATAAAATGGCAATGTATAGTCTTTTTATATAATTTCTTTTTATCGTGTGATTATTATCATTTTTTTTTTTTTGTTTTTATTTTTTGTCTTAGTTACAACAAAACTAAAATCAACGATGGCCTATAAAATGAAAAATTTAATGTAATTTAGGTGTGGTTTTTGGTTGCTTATAAAACCATTAATGTAGTAGGTATGTTGTAACTGTTGAACATGTTGCTTTAAGGTTTGTAAGGTAACCATTGACATTGTACTGAGCAGATGTAATATAGTAGCAAACCTTAAAAATAATAAATATTCGTTTTGTTTTTAAGATAAATTTCTCTATATGTAGTGAATTTTTCATAATTTTCGTGGTAATCGCAAATAACTGAATGCGTGTAAATAGATAATATTAATTTGAAGGACATTAATAATGCGATATACACATATCCATGTATTGTATAGACATAATCATAATTATTAAAAGTATAAAAAAGAAAATTACACTATACATATAAACGTGTTATAGGATGACTTAACAAATTTTTCTTTCATTTTTTTAACCTTATGATATGATTATGAAAAACGCTTATTATGAAATTTCAATCCAGTAAAAGGTCAAAGTTCTTAAAAAAAATTTTTTTTTGGATATAGGTACATCAGATATTAATTAGAAGGTTAACAGAACAATAGATAATTTAAACAGAAAAAAATAAAAATAAACGTTGTCTCGACGTATTCAAATTCAAATAATACATCATAATAAAGACTGTATTGTAATTTAAAAAAATTCTTTGTATGAGTTTGTTATTAGTCTCTCTATTATTTAGTAATGATAAAAAAAAAGAAATCGAAAATTGAAATACTATCGCATTTCATGTATAAACACGCATACACATGAGAAAAGATAAATTCACTTCATAAATTATTTATGCACCTAACATTTATGTAATATACGTTATGTTACATAAATAACATAACATATTGATAACAATAGATATATTGTATGTAGTAGCTATGAACAAAAATTCTTTTATATTATTATTATTATCTTGGCCGTTTTTTTTTTTTTTTCAAATTACAGGTAAACATTTATCAAAGTTAAAATAACAATTTATTTATTTGCATACAAAGCTTGTGAAATGTTTGTTTTTTCCCTTTTTATTTTTGTTTTATTCAACGTGTTAAAACTCTTAAATACAATAAATTTGATTGTTTATCAGAAAATTACAATTGACAATTATTTAACTTTTAAATTTAATGGCTTCTTATTACATAACGTACTTACAAATGTAACAATGTACAAAATTATAGTACAATGCATAGTATTTGTAATGTACACAAATGCGATATTCACCTGCATTTAAAAATAAAAAAAATTAAAAAAAAAAACACTTTAAAAAAAAAGTAGGAAAATTTCCTGTGATATTATCAAATAAAATAATGACTCTATTGTAAAAGTATGTAATTACAAATTTTGTAAAAAAAAGAAAGATAATATATAGATATGTGTCCATATTATGTAAACACATAAAAAATGATACATGATAAATTCATGTAAATTTGCTGACTAAAGCAATTTAACAATATAATAACAATAATAATAAAATAATTTTCATTTAATTTATTTTGTTATTTACATATGTAATCATTATTTTAATATCCCTCCAGCAATCTCATGATTCAGAGGAAAATTTAATTAAATTAATAAATTTATATAGGTATTATAAAGTAACGTATATATAACACAATATGTTGCAGTGTTAAATTAGTAAATTATTTCATAAAATGTGAATATGTAAAAATTCATGATCTTAATTTAAATTTAAGTTTACACCCAATCATGCCTGATGCAATTGATTGAATAGTAAAATTTTCTAGTCAATTAATAGGCTATTAATTACACCTTATGTTTGAATAAATCATCTTCTTATTCATTTTATAACGATGCGAATATGCAATTGCAATTGTTTACATGCAAAACAGATATAAAAAAAAATATTCATGAATAGGTCAATACGTAGTCAGACGTATTTTACATTACATAAAGGAACAATCGATCACATCACGTTCCTGTAGGTGACCGAGAAATGCATTTTAATTTACATGAGAAAATATTGCATGCTGGAAAATTTTGTAATTAAGTTGTAGCTGATATTATTTGGATAATGGAGATAAATGTAATAAATACCACCCATTGTTATTAATAATGTACATATACCATTGTGTACATTGAAATGCATAGACTGTAATGTATAAAGTGCATATTTAGAATTTTTTTTTTTTTTATTAGATTTACATAGATTCCATGTGATTTTATGTAAATAATTAAAATTACCAAACTGTGATTGACACGTAAAAAATCTGATATTAATTATGCTTATTATGGATGTGTTTGAAATACTTAAAAAAATAAGTAATTCATTGATGATTCATTTTTTTTTTTTGAATTTTAATTCCTTGAATTTCTTAACTTATTTTATTTTCTTTAAAATCTCAAATTCCAATTCATGTGCATATGTAAATGGATGTGTAAAAAATTAGAAAGATTTTTTTTTATTATTTTTTCATAATTTTTATTTTAATTTTTTTTAAATAATCAATAAAAATGATTAATGATCATCATTTATTTGATTAAAGAACCAAAAATGAACGTTACACATGAACAAACATTTGAAATGTTATTCAAAAAAAAAAAAAAAAAAAAAAAATGTGTAAAATACTTAGCATGCACACTACATGACAAATCGAAGAAAATTCACATTTCTCATTTTCATGTTGATTTTTCATTTTATGCTTCTTTCAATTTCATTTTCTTTCAAAATATAATCTGTAAATTTTCACATATACAGTTGCAATAAATAATGTATACACACATTCACATTGTGATTGCAGTACACGTACAGTATGCAGTTTTCGCGTGTATGTACATGTTTTGCAAGAACTGAGTGCTTTTTTAATCTTTAATCCAAGTTAATGGAAACTTTGAAACAATATTATTTATTCAGGATTTAAATGTACAGCGTGCACACAAATACATGTAGAAATTGATAACAAGTGTACAAATAAAAAATTTAAAACAATTGAAAACAAATATGTAGCAAAAAAGGAGTTCATATGGAGACATATGAAAAAATTAATTAAATTTTTAAATTGTTTGAAAGGATTAGGAAAAACAAAAACAAAAAACAAAAAGGAAAAACAAAAGAAAATAATGATTATCCAACATATACAGTAGATATTTGAATTTTTGAAAACAAAATAAATGCAAAGGAGTTTAACAAACAGACTAAAATAAAGTGATGTAAACAATTTATGAAAAATAAGAGAATTTAAATTTAAATTCGAAATAATAAAACGATCGTTTTTTTTTTTTTGTTAGATAAAATTTGTTATTGAATTGAGAGAACCTTTTTCAGTAACAAATATAAAATACATCATTAAGTATTTATTTAATCAAGTATTCAATTTTTAATTGCTCCAATTTCAATTTATTGCTATATGTGATATAACACATAAAAAATTTCTAGGTGAGATTAATGATCATATTGAAATTTTGGAGGTTTTTATATGATCACTTGTCACCTGCTAAATTCTTGTTAGACTTGCAGTTTTTTGAAAATGATTTTTATTTTTTTATTGATTTCATTTGGATATTTGATCATTAGTTTTAATATGTTTTGTAATTTTTTGTTTTTTTTTTTCCCATGAAATTACAGATCAAAGATAAGAAACAACGGGGTCAATTACAATTTATACAAATTTTATATTACATACAGACTGTATACATGTCTAAAAATTTAAATGAATTTTTTATTTTTTTTTTTTACACAAAATTACAATATAAAGCGATCTTATTCCTTTCATTCATTTATTTACTTGTTTTTAAATTTTTTTTTTGTTTTTTCAATTTTTGTTTTTACTTGTCATCATCAAAACAACTTACTCACATTTTACAATTCCATAAATTTTACTTGATATCACCATATTTGTTATATAAAATATTTTAATAGTCGACACCAAATTGTTTTAATTATTTGCACAGGTATTTTTTTTGTTTTTCTTAAAAAAAAAATAAATAAATAAATCAAGCAAAAACGAAGAGAAACATGTAATTATTTTTATGGAATAAAATATAAAGTTAGTTAGTTATGCATGTAAGTTACACATTAAGGCGTTCTAGAATAAATGTCACAAACTATGCCTATCAAATAATCAGTCTACACTATGCCCTCCCTAAAATCCCTTATGAGATAAAGCGGATGGAAAATTTTCAGGCACATAAATTACATACACGATATCAGATGTAACAAGTACGTGAATCCTTGTATCATTTTCTTCATTGAAATATATTGATTGAAATTACAGAATTCGGTACAAACTCTAAAAGGGATATGAAAATGTATTTTTGAAGCCAGCATAAAATAATGACTCGGATGAGATTTACCATAAAAAATTTCAAATTATATGAAAATTTCTCGATGAAAAATGTTATTATGTTATTTGCCTATCAGTGAGGGGCTGTATGTTGGCTTCATTTATCTTGCGATAATTTCATATGCAATAGCTAGTACACAGTTATTATGGATGAATTTTATTGACAGTCTGGTACGATTTTTACCTGGACCAATTTGAACTTTAAGAAAAATATAGTTTGTGACAATTATTTTGGGACACCCTGTGTAACATATGATTGTTTAAATAGAATGAAAATTCTATTATTGGCATACATAATATATTAATATTTCCCAAGAGATTATATTAAGTTAACATAAAAAGTAAAAAATTCTAATATAAGTAAGGCATGAAAATGAACTTGTGCTCATATAATGAGTAATTATTCAAAATAAACGTTTTACATTTTTGTATATGTAACGATTGGAAAATATAATTGATTACACTTGTAAAAAAAAAAAATAAAATATTTACAATTTAATAACATTAAATATTTAATGCAAATTTCAAATATGTAATCGATTAGAAAAAAAAAAAAACATAGAAACAAATCACTTTTGATTTTAATTTTCATTAAAACAATATTTGCTAAATTAATATATTTTTGTTTGTTTTTCTTTTTCAGTTCATAATGAAGAAATTATACAAAGACAATGCTATTATCAAGATATTCATGAATCAAATGATCGTTGTGCACACGATGAGACTCCATCATATATAAAAACCAAATTTTGTGAAACATGTGATACAGATTTTTGTAATAGTTCTGGAATATTTACACCTATTTTATCACTAGTCATAATGTCAGCATTAACTAAAATATTTGTTTTGTAAAATTTTAACAGAAATTTAATGTATAAAATTATTATAAGTACATATATTATCTAGATATATTGGATATTATTGAAAATAATGAATTTATATAATGAATACCAATGTACACATCACATTACATGCTACATATATTGTGTTACAAAATTGAAGTATTGATTTCAATAAAAAAAAAAAAAAATTTAATCAATTTAAATTTAAAGATGAATAATTGAAAATGTAAAAAAATAAAAAAATAAAAAAAACAAAAAATTGGAATGTACCATATAAATAAGTATATTTGTAAGAATATTCATCAGTTGATCTTTTTTATTTTTTATTTTGTCTTTTTACTATTGTATTTATAATAAAGCAATAATATTAGAATTCATCAAGCTTTTTTAAATATGTATTCAAAAATATGTAACGGTTTTTTTTTTTAAATTTTTTTTTTAAAATTTATTTTAGTAAATTTATATCATGATCATATGGATTTTGTTTACATATGTACACACATCATACAATATTCTCGTTATAAGTACACATTTCAAATAAATGTACGTTATTTCTATAGAATATAAAAAATTTTCAAAATGTAATTGTAATTATGTATAATTTAAAATGAAATAAAAAAAAATAAAAAAATATTTTTATTGTTTATCAATAAAAGATACTTGTATATATAATTGAAAGAATCATAAAGAAAAGATTTGTTCCCTGGAAAATAGATTTTTAATAATTATTGTTATATTTTTCTCACTTCCAATTCAACGTATCGAATATAATGTGACTATTGATATATTCTTATGTACAGATAATTGAAATATTTTTTTAATTCAATTTTATTTTTATTTTTTTAGTCAACAATGAAGAAGTAATGGAAGATGTAATACTGTCTATCCTTACTAAATGATCGTTATTGTTCTTATAATGATTACACAATGATTTTCATTTTTATTAAAAAAAAAAAAAAAAATTTTTTTTTTACCTGTGTATTTGTATGATTTAAGCGTTAATGTAGTTTTTATTTTGTTAAAAGTTTATGTAGCTTGTAGAAATATTTTAAAAAAAAGTAAAAATGAACTTAATATTTTTTTAATTTAATTACATTATTTATTTATTGATGAAAATTCAAATAATATTTTCATTGTTGCAGATACACATAATATTATAATCATAGAAATTATTGTATTTTTTTTTCTAATCACGTATAATAATCGTCCTCTTACACATAATTCTTATTTTTAAAATTATTTACCATATATGGTGTATTTACATAGTATTTAAATTTACTAATTTTATGAAAAATTCTACTTCTTCTTTGTATGACGCTAGAGCCCAATTCAAGCCTTGGCCTATTCAAGATAATTCTATTATAATACGTGTACCTACAGTTTAACGTGGATCGCAAATAATCGAGTTTATTAAAATAGAGGTTGAACTCAATTTTTGTATAATAGGGCTCAGGGCTCAGATCAACTATTTAAGTTACTTGTCGTCACCAAGTAAACAGAAAATTCTATTATAAATCTTTGAATTCCCCTAGCATATTATTTCAATTCCAAAGCAAAATTAAATATTTTCAAAATATTTCTTGCTTATAATATTTGTAACGTACTGATTGTACAACATACATACATACATATGTATATCGAATTTCTTCGTTCTTATTCAATTCTAATAAATTAAATTTTTTTTAATTAACCATTATTAAATATGATGCACTTTTAATTGAAATTATTCAAAGAGGTCAAGTTACTATTCATATACCGAGTAAACATTCATACATAAATAATATAACAGAAGCATACGAAAGTAAATGTGTATAATACATTTTTTGTTTTTACTTTTATGTTATATTCATATAATAACAAACAAAAAAAAAAAAAAAAAAAAAAAAAAAAAATCATTGTAGTACGATTTTATACTATTCATTCATCAATTACTTTGTTTCCTGTTCTTCTTTTTAAAATAAAAAATAACAGAATTATTTAAATCATTAAATATAACTTATATGTATGCACATCATCTATCGTACAGAGCTATTACACACATAATTTATGAATAAAAATCAAATCAAATTTTTTTTTATCTTTTTATGCTCATCAATTATATTTAAACATATAATATTGTCTTTTCACTTTTTATGTCCGTTAAAAAGATTTAAATTCATTTTTAATTCACTTTTCTTTTAAATTTTATTAATTTGAAGACTTTCACAATTTTAATTTAATTCAAAAAAAAAAAAATTTCTCAAGATATTATAAATATAAAATTAATTGAAATTGTTGGAAATAAAAGCTTTATAATCATTTATTAATCAAATTTCCGAGAAAATCTTATTTTTAATGGAAATTAAAATCTTTTGGTAAATTTACACTACAAGATTTTTTTTTTCTCAATGCTTTTAAAATTTTTAATTAAATTATTTTGTATTACAGGATTTATTTCATTGTGTAAACATAATGAGAACATTTTTCGGAAAAATGATGACATGGTTTAGGAAGTAATTGTTGTATGACCCACAATTAATGTAGTATCTGCTGTATATAGTACCTATACTTACACATATGTATGTACCTACATAAATGCCGTAATCACCGTGTTCCGTGCATCCCACTATTTAAATGGACCCTTAATTTTACACAATTTACAGGCAAAATGTTAATTCACGGAATTAATGTTAATAAAAATGATTATTAATGCTTAAATAAAGGATCTTAAATGGATATTAGATAATAAAAATTTTATTTATTTTTTAAATATTTTTTAATTTAATTTTTATTTTAATTTTTTTTTTAAATTTTAATTGTCATCATCAATAACCGATTTTGTTTCGCCATAGATTGTTATTCTGAAAAAATGTGAATTATCCTTTGCATTTAATTTAAATTTAAGATCGATTACTAATACTGAAGTTGGTACATATCTTGCTTTCAATTTATATCGTAAATTTTTTGTAACAATTGTTCCCATATTAAATGGACATGAAAATGTTAAATTTGTTGAATCTACTATAGATGAATATAATTGTTTTAAAATTGCAGCACGAAATGTTTGTTTTGATAATGTACAAAAATCTAAAGTCGTTTTAATTGGATATAATTTTGGTGATTTTATAAAAATATCCAAATATATTTCTTTAATTTCCTTTAAAATTTCCAATTTACCATTTAATGATTTACCATTTTTAATAAAATAATTTGGTTTACAATAATTACTATTACAATTACTTGTTACATTATAAAAATAAAATTTTATAATTTTATTCTGAAAAATTAAGAAAAAAAAAAAATTTTTTTTTTTTGTTAATTAAATAAAACAATTAAATGATGAAAAATAAATAATTAAATCTTACATTTTGTACTTGATTTTCACAAGAAATAAGTATAATTGGTAAAAGTAAAAAAATTATTTTAAATTGTAAAATTTTTCGTATTTTCTTGTAATTTTTGTAGATGATTTCCATATTATTCTGAACATTTAAAAGGACTATGAAAAAAATAATAGATACACAGATATTTGTAGAATAATTCTATTTACTTGAAAAATTGAAAATTCATAAACCAAAAAATTACTTTTTAATATTCATGACCGTTATAAATTAATTTGAAAAAAAAATATATGGATAAAAAATAAAAATTGGAAAAAATAAAAATTAATAATTGTAAAATAAGTTCAAAATCAAATAGACATTATTTACTAATTAGTAAGTAATTTTGTTACTGTTTTTTTTTTTTTATTTTTTGTTTAAATAAAAATTTTCTGATTATTTTTTAATTTCTCGTACAATTTTTGTTACAATTGCAAATATTAACAATTTTTCATATGAAATTTTAATATAATACTTTTGCGTTTCACTGTATTTTGGTTTTTGTTGTTTTATTTTGTACGTTATATTCAGTTATTGGTTCATTAACTTTAATGAAGGTCATTAGATTGGAAATATATTTATATTCAACATTTTTATGAATAATACTGGTGAGACGCAAAGGAGGTATATATTGTACAATAAAGTTATCATAATTTTCCAGTTTGGGTATTTATGGGGTATACATAACACATTGTATTCATGACAAAACATACATAGGTACATACATATTACAGTACATATAGGCTGTCCCATAATAAAGGTTACAAAATGTGTCTATGTGTCTAAAATAGTTTAAAGTGTTTCTAACAAAACGTCTTCGTTTCATCGTCTTAGACCATTGATCCCTTCTAAGATATAACTCCGGTCTTGTTCAATCGATTTCATTGAAAAAAATTTCATTGGGAAAGATCTAATCCCACGTTTCATTTACCTCAAAGAATAATTTGAATAAG
Organism: Anthrax anthrax; assembly: GCA_963971155.1. Lineage (NCBI taxonomy): Eukaryota > Metazoa > Arthropoda > Insecta > Diptera > Bombyliidae > Anthrax > Anthrax anthrax. The sequence goes on from OZ020119.1 coordinate 31,431,115, forward strand.
CTTTTCTGCTTGAATACATAATGTGGTTCAAAAGACATTATTAAATATATGACGTCACGTACTTTAAATGTTTAATAATTTTCAAACCTTTATGTTTCAAAAAGGGTAGTAAATTGTGAAGAAATTGGAATATGAAACAATTTTTGCTAGAAATGTTGCTTTGAACTACCCATTTGTGACGATCTCATTTATAATCTTTAGATAGACTCATTTTGTGATCTTTATTCTAGAATACCCCGTATATTACAGCTGTTATCAAAAGATTTTAGATATTTAAACAGTTCTAATAACACATGTTTGTTAAATCATCCATAAAATTATATGTATGTACGTATTACGATGAAAACATTTTCTATTTAAAGAAAATCTACGACGTATGTGAATTTTTATTTTTTTACATATTTTAAAAATCTTTTTATGTATCAAGTGGTAAAAAAAAAAATAAATTTAAATCAAATAATCAACGATAATCAATAAATATTTAAATGAAATTTATATTTAATTAAAAAGATATATAGCCTAACTGATTTGATTTATTTTTTTTAATTTTTCATTTTCATCATTTTCTTTTATTTTTTGTACTGAGATATGTTAAAAATGATTTTATTGATTGACGTCGGTGCATAATATTTTTGCCAATATTTTTAATATATATAAGTACAGTATTAGAACGACCATTAGAATGTAATGAATTTTTTCTATGTAATTAAAATTAGTGAATATTAATTCATTTAAAATTTTAAAATTATCTCAGACGTGATGACAAATCGAATTCTTTATTTTTAATTTAAGAAAAAAAAAAGTGGTTGAATATTTAAAATATGTAAAACATCATATGATAGACTTATGGTAATGTACACATGGGAAGTAAATGAAAATATGAAAAAGATTCAGTCATCTTTGTATTATTGTAAATAATATCTGATGTTCATATATTTTTATAAATAAGTATTGGATAATATTTAAAAAGTTGAATATAAAAAATCGGTTATTTGATATTTAATTTGGCATTTAATTGGACATCACCATAAGGCTCAAATTTATAATATGTATTCATGAAAATTATGTTATTCTTATTAAAAGCTTGTTGTTGTCAAAGGCTTTTACTTGCTTTTATTTCCGCTTTAATAAAGTTAGAAAATATTTTGCTCACAATGAATGCGTTATAATTGAATTTTCTGTAATAATTTCTTCTATATTTTCTTCTATTATCCAGGATTGGTCTTGGATTCAGATGAAGTTACGATCTCTAGTTCTGGTTAAAGACTTGTATATCCTTTACCTTGCTTTACAGTATCTATTAATCTTAGATTTTATTTGGCCTATCTAAAATTTTTTGTTTTTACTGGATTAAAATCTGTTTTCATTTCTTCAAAGCACAGAAAATTTGGCAACATTGTTTTTAGAATTATACTGAAAATTAATGCAATGTTTATAATATCAGGCAATATACAATATTCGTAGTAACAATTCCATTATTCCGTGTATTTATTTATAGTTCATTTTTTAAACATGGTTATCTGTATTAAAAATTGATGCTTCTTCGTCACACTTCTTCGCATTGTTTTGCACTTAATTCGTCTTTTACCATAATTTTTTGATGGCCAGTTTTTTGTATTTTACAATCACACGAGAACAGTATAAATTATAAACATGAACAACATAATAGTTTTATGTTTCATAAAAAAGTACATGACTATGTTTAAAAAATGGACTGTAATTTTTTTTTTTTTTTTTACAAAATCAATTATTTTACTCATATAGCCCTAAAATGAATACAATTTGAATATTTAATTGCTTCAATTTTATCAATTTATTAACGTTATAAAATTTAGGTTTTAGATGATTTTATTATGTACGAACGATACATACAAATGCTTGGTTTTGTAGAATATTTTTTTCGATTTAAGGCCATATAAAGAAAAAGTATTTATATCATTACACATTTTCGAGTAAATAAAAAAAAAAAACAAAAAAAATTTTTTTTTGATATAATTTAATTTTAACATCATTTATTAAAATAATCGTTATAATTGAAATAATCAAATTTCACATATTATTGATACATTAGTATATATAATAGAATAATTTTTCTTTTTGATCTTTTGTATAGATTTTGATACATTCAGTATAGGTACATACGTATTTAAAATTAAACACAAATGCTACATTTTTCATGTATGTATATTCTTTTGTGTTATAAATAACAACAGTTTGGGTTTTTCTTTTAACAATTTTCATTTTAAAAAGTAAAGCATTTAAGGCGAATAAACAAAAAACAAAAAAAAAAAAAATTGAGAAGATGAAAAAAAAATTAAATGCTATTTTTCTGCTAAAACTACGTATTTTCTATTAATGCGAGAATATCATGTTTTGCTCTTTTTGTTTTGTTCATTTTTAAAGTGTACACATTAAATCACTTTGTGATACTTTATAAATTTAAAATTGTTTCCTTTTGCTGTTGCATAAAACCGTTTCCTGTCATTAGTATTTTTAAAATTTATTTTTTTTATATTTATTATGCAATTCCTAATAATTAAAAAAATAAAAGAAAATTAAATTATTTCTAACACACGACAATTAATATGTCGTGCTATATCTACCATACAATTAATTTACAGGTAATTTTCAATTACATAATTTAATCATTAAAATGTAATTATGCACACAAAGTTGTGTACAAAAAAATTTTTCTTTTATTTTTCACATTTTATGATTTTCATTTTTTTCTTTTTATTTTATTTTTATTTTTTTTTTTTTCTCAAACATTTATCATTTCTAAAATTTATTAATTTCTCATATTATATAGTACGATATTTTTTTTTTTTCATAAGCCATAAAATTTTTGTCAACACATAAATAATTGTATATTTACTATTTTAAAGATTTAAAGGAATCGAGTATGATGTAACTGAAATTTATTTTATCCATTTTACAAATTATTGGCTTTTTAATCAATTCAAACATTTTGTTTTTCTACTTTCCATTGAATAAAAATTAATATACTTTAATTAGATATTGGAATAATTACGTTATAATTTAAAAAAAAAAAAAAAAAAAAAATCACTGTGTACATAAGTATCTTCCAGCTTAAATTATTATCAATTTCCTTTTTTTTTACATTTCCTTTATTTTTATTTATTTTAAATCTAATAAAGCAATTTATTTTTTTCTTTTTAAATCTATGCAATACTTGGATTATATATCTAAATTTTTGAAAATTAAAAAAAAAATTAAATAAAATGTATTTTTTTTTTTTTTTTTATATACTAAATAAATAATAAATAGCAGAAAATGAAAAAATTATTATTAATTTTGGTAAAATTTTATATGAATTATTACATAAATCTTCACTGCAAACATCACATTTTATTGCTATAGCATTAAATGATGGATCTCGTCTACATCCTTCAGTTGTATCATTTAAACTACCAAAATAACAGAATCTTTCAATTTTTCGTTTACCATCCATAGCTAGATAAAAAATTGATCATATTATATAAAATTAAAAAATTATTATACAAATTGTATAGATACATATATACAATATCTGGTATATAAATTAATACACTTACTTTCCAATATAAATTTTCTACATCCAGTTGATTTTAATTTTGGTTTTATAGAATCAAGATATCTTGGTAATGGTTCCTCTTGACAATCAATTGTTGGAATGCCATCATCATCAAAATTTTCATCACATTTTGGATTATTATCCGATTCACATGCATAACATTTTACAGCATACGCTAAAAACAAGAAAAATAAAAAAATATAATATACAAAACGTATATTTAAAAGAAAAATAAATAAAAAATAAATAAAAAATCGCGTTTCCTTCATATGTTGGAAATAAGCCAATGATTACTTCCTCTAATTATTCCAAATTTTTATATGAAATAAAATTTACAAAAAAAAAAAAAAAAAAATTAACGTCTGCACAAATATGAAGAAAATAAAAATTTTCATGACCACTGAAATAACGTATATGTACGTATGAGATAAGTTATAAAAACAAAAATAAAATAAAATTCATTTAAAAATCATCAAAATAATTCAAGGTTATTCGAGTGTAGAAAATTCGATAAATGTGAATACGAATATTAATAATTTTTTTTTTTTTTAATTTTTAATTTTAATTTAAAATACAATTCGTAATTATATGAATTTTTATATGCGAATAATTATTATACTAACATAACATTACGTGTTTTTATGATGAAAAATAATTTTATTTTTTTTATGGCAAAAAAAAAAAATAATTTTGATCAAAGGGAAAATATTTGAATTTTATCATGATATCTTGAAACTATAAAAATAAGTAAAAATTTCAGAATCTCATAATATAATTTAAAATTGTATGCACTTTGAGCAGTCTAATAAAAATTCTCTTGTAATTTTTATTAAATTCAAAAATAAACGGATAAACAACTTTAAAAATAATTTTCAATTACTTAAAATAACTGAAATTTGAAGACGAAAAAAAAAAAATCACAAAATATTTTTAATTTTTTCACGTGCTCGTGAAGTCAGAAAAAAAAAATAAATTTTTGGCTCATCATAATTTTTTTAGTAAGTGCATACGTACGTATGTGTGTATCATTCAATAATTTAAATCTACGGGTATAAATCATAATCTATAACGAAAACTAATAAAAAAAAATTTTTTAAATAAAAAATAAAATAAAATTCATTTTCATGAGTTTATAATCATTTCTAAATATTAAATAGAAAATTAATTTTCAAAATGTTTAACATAATTAGATACATCGTGGAAAATATGTTTCTCTCTTGTATTCGCAATGTGTACAGATAGTAAAATTTCAAAAAAAAAAAAAAAATTAAAATGCAATTGACGGTTAAAATTCTTGCCACTGCTCAAGAGCATACTATATATGTATGTAGGTATATTCACCCACTCATCATATGATTTATTTTTTGAATTTGTGCACGTTTATATTGTAAACATATTTAACGTGCATATACAAGGAACCACATAATATGTACATTTGTACTTAGCTTGTACATATGAAAATATTTAAATTTTTGTATTTATAGTAACCTAAAGCAAAAAAAAAAAAAAAAAAGCTAAAAAATAATTTAAAAAATAAATAAAAATTTTGTGGTCATGAAAAGAATGCTAAATATGTTAAGTTAAAGAAAAAATAATCAAAATTTTTGATTCATGATGAAAATGTTCTTAAATTATTTTTGTAATAACCATAAATAGAAAATTAAATTAAAAAAAAAATTCAAATTTATTATAACTAATGCACTACTGACCTGAATGTGTCAAATATGAAAAAACACCCACAATTAAATATAATTGCACTAATGAATACATTTCTGTTTTGTTTATTTTTTTTATTTTTTTTTTTTTGTGTATGTAACTGTAACTTTTTTGTCTTTTATTTTATTTATTTAGTATAAATATAAGATCTGTAACGATTATTTGATTTTGATATTTATTACAATTATTCATTAAAAACACTGTATATGTACGTAACATGTACATATGTATGTAAATGTATGCATGGACATAAAAGAAAAATATGTATAATTTAATTATATGAAATTGATCAATTCGTTATATGTTTAAATGATTTTAATAACAAATAATCAAATACAATGAAAACGTTTTACACTTTAAACGATTTTATGGAATTTAATTATTATTTGTGTAATTACAACGTTATAAAAATATTTGGATACATTCAGTAGAGTCGAGTGCTTTTTAAAATCGGTAATTAAATAAAATACTGGAATTTCCAAATTATCATATTTTAATGAATTTGAGATAATTGTAAAAAAAAAAAAAAAGGATCTATAATACATTACATTGCAGTGTTTCGAATATGTAACATCTTATTTAATAAAATCAATCTGTTGCAATATTAAAAATATACCTAAAGCACTGAACTCTACTAAACATATATCCAAATATTTTCAATTTTAAGATATGTAGGTACATTCTATGACCTAAACACAAAATAAAAAATTTTCCTTTTAATCGGTTAAAAATACAAATTTTTTTTTTTTTTTTTAAATAATAAAACACTGAAACTTTCTAACTAATAAAATGCATGCGAATGTTAAGATTTTTTTTGTATTTATGGATCGTTTAAAAGAAAATAAAATTTTTCTTTTGCGCCCGTAACATTAAATATTTTTTTAAACAGAAGAAAACATTACCAAAAATCTGATGAATATAATATTAAGCACAATATATGTATGTTGCTTGTATAGAAACATGAGAAACTATTTTAAATGAAATAAAATTTGAATTTTTTGTATTATAATTTTTATTTTTCTTCTTTTTTTTATTGTACTAAATTACTGGACGTTGTATTTTACACTGTACAGCTGTAAATATATTTTACATGGGATGAGTAACAAAATGAAAAATTTTCATTTTTATGTTATACAAACACATATAATAAACATGTATATATGAAATTTTGGCGCTTTTTACCAAAATATTTTATATAGATGTGTTTGTACGTAAGCGCATTATACATATACCATACAATAGAAAATATCTAAAGCTTTTTTTATTTATTTATTTTTTTTTTTGGTATATTTTTGTACCATTTGTATAATATATGTATTCTATACAATATGGTACGAATTTCATCTATGCCTATGCCTATATACCTATGTATATACAATTTTTGGTATGAATTTTGTTACGTTAATGAAAATGAAAATGAAAATTAAAGAAAAATTATTTTCCGACGTCGCCTTAGTGACGGATAAATACGAATTAATTTAATATATTCACGTTATGTGTACATAATATATATCAATGTAGGTATACGGACTAGAATGTAACGCGCGAAATTAATATATTATGTATATACATAAAATTCGTTTTGATAATATATCATTATCGTGAATATCTAATAATTTTATTTTTTTACATACAATTATACTATACTTATATTCTAATCCTGAACAAATTCATTTTATTCATTTTACATGCTATGTAAATATTCACAAATATTTTTGTGCGTCTACATATATACACAAACAGACATAAATACATGTATTATATAGGTTTAATCATATATGAACATATATTCACATTCAAAATATAAAAATTATAATAATAACAAAAATAATTTAAACATTTTTAATTGTATGTGCTTTCTATTAATATGTAAAACAAAAATATACATATATGAAAATTTATTTTTTTATTCAACACAAAAAAAAAAAAAAATAAAAAAACAAACAACAAAATAACGAAACAAATTAAGATTTTCCTTTACTTATTATCAGAACGAATCTTTTTCTGAAAAGAAGACAAAAAAAAAAAAATTATTACAAAATCGTATAGAGTATAGTGTTGTGATGAATATTTTTAGAAAAATATTTTTATCCAAATGAATTGAAATCTTTTAACATATTAACATACATACTATACATATGCCCATACGTACATACAAAATATTTTTTTTTTTTTTTTTTTTTTAATTTTATATAAATAAATTTAATTTGATTTTTTCATAACACTTTAATAAGAAAAATTTCTTGAAAATTTATTTTTTTTTTCAATACCTATATATAAGATATATCTAAACATGAAATAATTTTAATTTGTCCACAACATTAGGTTCTTAAAAGCGATAAAAATAAAGTTGTTTAAATTTTTTTTTTTTTTTTGGTTTTTGAAAATAGATTTTGTACTTTTCAATATATTATTTATAAATTAATATTTTATGTAAATTTCACAAGTAAAATATATTTTATAATTTTAATATATGTATTTTAAAAATTTTTTTAATCAACACATTATTATTTTAGATTTTTTATTTTTTATTTTTTTGTAAATACGTTAAATAACAAATAAAATGTAAACAATAAACAGAATTGATGTAATTTTTACGTTTCATTGAAAATGACAATGCGTAAAAGTTTGTTGTAATATAGATATTACCAAATATTACATACATACATATATCATGTATACTTACATTTGAAAGCTTATTTTAAGTATTTTAGATGTATATCATATGTATATAACGAATTTCATACATACATACATACATATATGAATCTGTAACTACAAACGTATATAAAAACGTATCTATAAGCACATATGTACATATATTTATTTACCTCCCCCTATTTATATACCCAGTTGAGCTTTTTTAATAATTTTCTTATGCGTAACGTACATATTAGTATGTGTATATGTATGTATACACAAAATAAAATATTAGTCATTATATACACAATTGAACAGATGAGACCATTTTGTCGGTTAAGCTTTTGTTATTATTCCTTGTTTTTTGTTTATTAAATTTACAATAATTATTGTTTTCGAGAGGAGTAAAAACATTTTCTTTATCTTTCGAAAAAGCTTATCTATACATATGCACCTACATATTCCATTTACACACACTCACACCCACATAAAAGTTATGTGTACATTTAATTTTCCAATAGAACAAAATGTGGATGATGGAATAATTTAAGTATACCATATTTTTACTTTGCTATAATATGTATAGTTAAATTTTTATTTCCTTCTATATGTAATGTAATTATAATTGACCAAATTAATTAGATACAAAAAAAAAAAAGTTTTTTTTTTTTTTGAAAATTTTATTCATAAAGTAGACAACTTTAATAATATTAAATGAAATCATAATGCTATAATATGACATATTTGTTCAAGGTTTGCGTGACCTCATATAAAGATCAGTTTTTAAAAACTGTTTGTAATGAAAATTTTTAAAGAATTTTGTTTTTTTTTTTTTTTGTACGCCCATATAATGTCCAGGCGTGACAATAATTAACTTATTTAAGTAGAAGTATACGGTCACATATTTTTTTTTTTTTTTATTTGTAATTCACTGTTATTATTTTTATATGCTGAACATGTTCATATTCATTTTTCATTTTATAGAATTAAATTCTGGATTTTAAAAATTGAATATGAGCGGTTAAATATCAACACAAATAATATCGTAAATTAAAACAGTAATAAAAGCACTTAGATACTAAGAGAATAGTAGCAATGATAATTTAATTTTTAAAACAATCTTAATTTAATAAATTCTAATATCACATGTTACGCATATGTTACGTAACGCAGTTTAACGTTATTTTAAATTTTCTGTTTTGTTTTTTTTTTTTTCTTCATTTAATTTGAATTTCGGCTTTCCAATGAATTAATTTGATTTATAAAAAATTACATTGTTAGGATTTATTTTATTAAAATTTATTTTTCTCAAAAAAAAAAAAAAAAAAAAACTACTGATTAAATTAATTTTTAAATTAATAATTAAGAAAAACAACGAAAATATTTGTATATTATAGAATTTTATTCCTTTGAGCTTACAAAGAATACATAAATAAATAGATTTTTTTTTTAAAATTGTTTTTGGGTATGTAAAACAAATATTTTTTTAACAACAATTTAAATTTAATAATTACAGTACAAATGTAATATAGATAGATAATTTAATTCTAAAAATAAGATGAAACGCATAGTAATCAAAAAATCATTTAAAGTTGTTTAAATTGAAATTTTATTCGATCGAATTGTAATTTTAATTGTTGTTTCTTATATTCTTGGTTTCTTGTTTTTTTTTTGTACTCAAATTAATTTAGAAAAACATGCAATAATTGCTGATATTGAAATGATAAACAAGAATGGTTTCATCATTACTGAATTATTACATAAATCTTCTGTACAAATATTACAATCTTCATCAGAAATATCTTTAAAATCAACATTAGGATGTTTTTTTGGATCAATTCGACAATGTTCATCTGGTTCATCAGGATCACCGAAATAGCATGTTCTTATTGTAATATCCTTATCCTTTTCTCCTTCCTCTGTAATTGATTTTATTTTTTAAATTACATATACATACATATATTTTTATTATATTATTATTATAATTGTTATATTCATGTTTATGTATACTCACGTGCTTTAAAAATTGGAAGAACTAATTCAACACAACCTGTTGCTTTTCTATTACCATTATGTGCCAATATCGGTGGTACAGTTTGATTAACAGTATTACAATCTCTTATCAATGCTTGTAATTCATGTGGTTCTAAATCAGTGTCATCACAATTCTTTTTGAAATTTGGATCAGATTCATCGCATACATAACATTTTAATGAATTAACTTAAATTAAATAAAAAATTATTTAAAAATGAAAAATAAAGAAAAAATAAAGAAAATCGCAAATTTTCAATATAAAAAAAAAAAAATAGTTTAGAATGATGTAAAACGATATAATTCATAATACAAAAAGTTCGTTTCAATTTTTAAATTTAAAATTAATTTCTCAAAGATTATGAACGTGTAATTGTTGTTTACATGCCTTTTGCATTTATGATTGAGTCGTTTCAAAAAAAGAATTTGTTAAAATTTTATGAAAAAAATGTTTCGAAATTATTTAATTTTTATTTATTTATTTATAATTTTTATATAATATTTGAAATTTGAAATTTAAAAAATTTTGGGTTTTTACTTTTAATTTACGATGGAAAACAATCATTTTGTGCAGATTAGCCTTTGAATTTGGTTGTTTTTTGTTTTTTTTTTTGTTTGTAAATAAATTCAAAATTATAATTTTTTACTAGGCAAAAAAAAAAAAAGAGTCAAAAGAAAAAATGGAAATTTTTTGAAATTGATAGTCTAAATTTATAACACACCGTATTAAAAAAATATATATTTATTTTTTTATTTCTTCATCTTCTGTTTTTTTTTTTTTTTTTTATTTTTGAACAAATGCCAATAGTATTTATTTATTTTTTATTTTTATTTTGTATTTCGCTTCTTTCAACGTATAGACAAGAATAAGAATGACACAACGTATAAAAAAAAAAAAATCTAAAAATTGAAGAGAAAACTTTCTTTCGAAATGTATAATGAAAAATCGTATTACATACTATACAGTGATAAAAAAAAAAAGAATTAAATAAAAAATAAATAAATAAATAAATAAAACAGGGGGGAAAAAAAATCATTCAACAAAATAAAGAGATTATTATTTAAGTAAGAACCAAAAATAAAATTTAAATTTATTTACAAGCTAATACCATTTTAAAATAACGGACGATTATTTATATTTAAATTTGTAACATTCAAGGAATTTGTTACTTTTACTAAAATGAAAATTTTAATAAGTACGTATGTATTGCATGTATATTGAAAGAAAATTCAGAACACTAAATGTTACTATATGCAATAAGTGACTTGACAAATTTATTTATTTTGTTTATTTTTAAAATGCATTATCTCAGAACAAAAAAAAAAAAAAATAGATACGTATTAATTTACTTTTTTTTTTGAGCATATCACAAGTTTTAATTAGTAAAACATTTTGTATCTAGAAAATTACGTTCATTTTAAATTATTTTTAAAAAAAAATATGTTAATCACTTTGAAAATTTTGGAAAATTTCAATTAGAATAAGAATGAGTTAAAAGAAACAAAAAAAAAATTACCATATTTGGTAACAAATTTTTGTCTATTTTTATTTTTTTTTTTCTTAAATTTTTCAATTCACTATCTAAGAATATGGAATTTAATAATTTTTTATTTAATTACCTGATTGTCCCATATACGTTATTATTCCAAATATAAGTAAAAATTTTATTGAAATCATTTTTCTTTTTTTTTTGATTTTTTATTTTGTATGAAAGTAAAATTTATACTCAAAAAAAAAAAAATTATTTAAAAATAGATTCAAATAAAATTTTTTTTTTTTAAAGTTGTAACGAACGTATTCTTTAAGAAAGTGAAGGAACAACTAAAATATTACTTTGAAAATTTTAAATATTTTTTTCAATTTTCATTTTTAAATACATTTAATGTGTGTTTGTATATTTATAAACGTGTGAAATGTATGTATTTACTTTCATTTGTATATACGTATGTATGTACTTACAAATATAAATTCACACCTTATTCTATGTAATTGCATGATAGATACAAAAGTATCTGTTAAGATTTTGTCACAAAGTGGCTTTACTTATTGAGACTATGTAAGTATTTTTTTTTCTTTTTTTTTTGAAAATAAATATAAAAAAAAACACTAAAATTCTATGTCGTCTGACATACATGCAAACTTTACAAGAGATTCACATTTTTATTCAAGTATGTGTTTGTTTTTATTTAATATATAATAGCCATTTAAAAAATTTATTTTTAAACATCTCCTACGAATAGATAAATTATATTTATACAATTGCAACATGAAATGATCGTTCACATCATTTATATGTACGTATACAATATTCATAAAAAAAAAATATTAAGAAAAAATACTTTTTTTTTTTTGGTTCTTATTTAGATATGTAAAATGTATGGCGGTCGGTATTTAAAAGATTTAATAAATGATCTTAATTAACTTTGTATTACGTTAGAAATGAAATATTTTACAATATATTTGAATACATATTGTTAACTAAATGACGTGCGATATTAAAAAAAAAAAAAAAAAATACAAAACAATAAAATAAAGAATTCTGAAGAAAAAGAACATCACGAAAATTACGAAATATTGTGAATAAAATAATTTAAATTAAAGCGCATTACAAATAACCAAAAAAATAACGAAAATTTTATAATACAATAATTTGTAGGATTTGGTAGAAAGTAGTACTAGTTTCGAATTTATATAAACTTTATTATTTTTTTTTTTCGAATTTAAAGATCTCAAAAATCGTTCTGGGACAGAAAATCCCTGCACATATTCACAGGTTCAAACAGCATAAACAAAGGAAATGCTGATCTCAAATGCTGAGTCTCAGTGACTGCGATTATATTTTCTATGAGACTTTTCCGAAGTCACCGATGAGGGAATTGAGTTGTGTATCAGGTAGCACAATACTAGCCTGTAGTACCTCATCCGTAACTTCGAAAAAGTCTCATAAGACATATTTCATATTTGTCTCAAAAGTATAAAACATGTAATTGTCATTATTTTGTAAGACAAAATAAAAAAATAAAAATTATTCCCATTTAATTGACATCGATTTTAAGAGAATCCCAAAAAATTTCATACTTTGTCGACTAATTCAGTGCAGTTAACACGTTACGGAAACTATACGTAAAGTAGTACTATTTTAAACCATTGTAGGTGTATTGACAATCCAAAAATTCATCTTATATGAGATATGAAAACTTCAAAGATTGTGGTAATATCGCTGATGAAACCATTTCATAATTAGAAACTATGAGAGAAGAAAACAGACATTGTGTACTCCCATAATGCATTAGCTGCATACAATTAATGGACAGTGTATAATTCTCCTTATACTTATTCACAGCACAGCACTAAAATTATAAAAAATTATTTTTCTTATACATTTAAAAGCGTTTATTTGATGTTATTTTATGACACAATTCAAAATAAAATTCAATTTTAATTTTACAATAATTAAAAAATAACAAAAATATGATGTGTTTTTTCTTAAATAATTTTTTTTTTTTTGCATTATTCTTAAATTTTATGTTTTGGTAAAATATTTAAATTTTTATAATGTAATCAGCTACATGAAGATTTTTGTATTTTTTTGTATTTTTAGTTTTTTGGGAAAAATAATCAAAAACTAAAACCATCAATGTAGTGCAAACTAATGTACCTAATACATTATATTATATTCTAAAGTATAATTTTTAATTTTAAAGCTAAATATTTTCTACTATATTTTACATACTGATATTATAAATTAAAGCGATCATTAGTAAAATTATGAATGTAAATGGATTAAGTACAGTAGATGCATTACATAAGTCTCCAGTACATACTGTACACTTATGAGGTTTGTAAATTGTTTCAACGGCACTTCGACATCCATATTTTTGTAAATAACTTGATTCATCATTTACATCACTATAAAAGCAATGACGTTGTATACTTGTTGGTCCAGTTGCTAAAATTATATAAATCAAAAAATCAAAAACAAAAAAAAAAAAAATTATTTAAAAAAAAAAGCAAAATCAGTTTGAAATTTATTTCATATCACTTACGGTCTATTTGTTGTAACAGAAGTGTTGTACATCCTGTTGCATCACTCATTATCTTATTAGGACCAATTGGAATTTTATTACATTCTTTTATCATATCTTCATTTAAACTATTCCTACAATCAGGATTATTTTGTTCATCGCATTCATAGCATCTTAAGGCAAAAGCTAAAAATAATATAAGAAATATAATTATATTAAAAGCATTTTCTTATTAATTGAAATGACCGTTTTTAAATTATATAAAAGCCTTCTAAAATCACTTGTTTTGTAATTATTATATTTTCAATTTAAAAATTATTTCTTATCCATTATCACTGTCTCTTTCTCTCTTTTCCCATTATGTAAAGCAAAAACTAATTTTAAAATAAATGACTTTGAAATTTAGAAATTATAATTGGAATTAAATACATTAAACATCATTAAGCTGTTAAATAAAATTGAGTTAGGTTTGGTAAATATTTTGATAGAAAATTTATTTGTATACATTTTGTACTTTTGACTATACATATATGTACATATGTATGTACATACGTTGAAAACTTTTTTAGGCTTTTAGGCTTTCATTTCGTTATTTATTCAAAATATACCAACCACCCTCAAATATACCACTAAAACATTCAATGGAAATTGGTATCCCCAACATATCCAATTTATATTCTTCCGTATGTTTTTATGTGCGAGCATGAAAAAAAAAAATCTAATATACATGATTGTTAGAATTTTGCGTGTTAAGAATATGATGTAACATAAATTGTAATGTTGGATAAAACAAAAAAAAAAAAAAAACAATTTCGTATTCACTTCGACTTCGGTTTAGTGACCAAATAACTTTCGAACTTGAATCATCCAAAATATAATAAGTGAAGAAAAAGCTAAAGGAAATTTTTTTGCAAATTTTTCATCATCTTACAATAAATTTTTATAATTTTCGGAAATTTTTTTTTTATATAACAAAATTTTGTGAGTTTTTTTTTTATTAACTGCCATTTTAATTAGAACAAATCGAATATAAATTATGTCATCATCAAATATCGTTTTTTTATTTTCAATTGTAATTTTATTACCATCAGGTACGTACTAAAAAAAATAATTTTTTGTTTTTTTTTTTTTGAAATTTAATTGATTTGAAAATTTTTCAAAATTATGTTAATTTGATATTGTAAAAATAAAATTTGAATTTATAAAGAAAAATCAATTAGAGAACATGATAAATATGTATCTCAGTAAAACAAATCCGATATAGATAAATTGTAATAATAATTGTAACGTCTAATTAGACGTTAATGAACAGTTAAAAAATATATTTTGAATTTTAAAATTTTAAATTTCAAATTAAATAATACACGAGTAATATAAAAAAAAAAAAAAAATTTAATATTAAAAAATTATTAATAAAAATAAAAAAATTAAGGGGAACATAAATTAATACGTAAATAATTTTCAATATTCTTTTTTTTTATTTGTTTAAACATTGAATTGAGTCATAATTTTAGTAACATTACCAAAACATTACCGTGTTACTAAATAAACAAAAACACATATTAATAAATAAATAAAATAAATAACTAAATAAAATAAATAAAATTAAATAGCATCATTTTTGCGCAACAACTATACGTTATAATGTTAGAATATATTGTGTATGATTATAAATAAAGCTTTCTTAACTTTCAATAAAACAGACAAGAAAAAAAAAATTTTTTTTTCTACTAATATATTACGTGATATTACATAAGTTGAGAATACATGAGTATTCTGACGTTAACTTTTATTGGTAATATATCCAGACAGGGTGTCATGAATCAAAACCAAATTGATGATTATGATGAGATGCTAGACATTTTTGAATCATCAGCAGTTAACATCAGTTAAAATTTTGAAATTTTACGACGGAAATATTATTTCAACATTCGATCATTATACAAAATATTATTAACTCATTCATAATTGATAGAATAATAAAAAATAAAATATATTTTATTTGAATAAAATGTTAGATAATTCAGTATTTCCATAGCATAAGTAATACTAGACGACTTTGTATATTTGTCTGTCTACCTTAAGATAAATATCTTAAAATTTTAATGATTATAATTTATTCATAAAAAAAAAAAGATATTAAGACATGTTGCGTTTCAAGTTTTTCTTTTCTTTTCTTTTTTTTTGTTTTTCTTCTTCATACAAACTATTATGAAATTTTATGATTCATTCATAAAAACGAGTAGGTATATAAAAACATTCAATATTAAAAAAAAAAAAAAAACACACACGAAAAAAAAATAATTAAAATTAAATAATTTTGTTATTATGTATATTTGATCTTTGAAAATGTAATTTCATTGTACAATGTGTACGTATACGTAAAATACGTTACAATGATGTTTTATTAATGAAAATTTTATGAAAATTTCAAGGTGAATTTTTGAAAATATTCGTTATCAATTTTTATTAATTTTTCAATTTCTTTTGAAATTAAGTTTTTTTTTTTTTTTAAATTTAAATATCATTTTTTTTTTTTTTTTCTTCAAATTTTTATATTTCAATATAGCTTATTCCTTACGATGCTATGATTGTGATGGATCAAGAAACAATCATCAAAATGTATGTGATGATGATAATTTAGATAAAAATAATATGAAACATCTAATCAAGGAATGTTATACTGTTAGTCAAAAAATACCTCCAGTTCATATATATAATGGTCAAGGAAGAGCAACTGGTTGTGTAAAAATGATTTTACCAACAATAAATACATGTAAGTTTATTCTAATATTGAACAAAATTTTTAAATTAACAATTTATTTTATTTTTTTTAATTTTAATTTTCAGTACCAGGAGTATCTAAAAATATTACAATTCGATCATGTTTTTATGGAGATCCAAATAAAGCAAGATATCATTGTCAAATAGAACGTTCACAATATCATATCGATTTATCTAAAGTATTTGATGAAAATTGCAGTATTTGCACAGATGATTTATGCAATAGCTCAACTTTAATTATTCCAATGATGAGTGTAATCACATTATCATTTATCATTGTATGGCTTTTTAAATTCATCTAAGCATTTTATTTACATGCTATAAAATAAATATTAAGAAAGTATTTTTTTTTTTAGCAAATTAGTTTGCTATTTTGTGTCTTAAATTCTAGCTTTGTCCGTTACAAACACAAATTTAAATTTGTCTTGCATACAAAATGTACAAAAAACTATTTAAAAAAAAAAATGAAATATTCAATATTGTATTGTATTATCTATGTAATGTGTGTAAATTCAAAAAATTTGAAATATTTTCTTTTTTTTTTTTTTTTTTGTAAAAATAAAATATGTTTGTTAAACGTGTTTTGTTTGTTTCTATTTCAATATCCATTGATAAATATAATATAATAAAAAAATTTATGAAAAGATTTTTATATCATTAAAATTTATTTATTTATTATGAAAATCATAATTTGTTTTTTCAAAATTACTAAAAAAATATTACAAATTTTTATGAATGTTATATGAAAATTCAGCAAGAAAAATAAACGTACAAATTTAAAAAAAAATAAAAAATAAAAAATTATTTTTTCAATCGAACTGAATTTTTATTTAAAATTGAATTTGTATAACCGTTTTATTTATTTTAAATTTTTGAAACTTTTGTAAACAATTGAAGTTAAAAATTAATTAGAAAATTTTATTGAAAATATTTTCCGTTTTAAATAATGATTAGCAGGTACAAAACCTTTTCAATTAAAAATGTTTCAAAAAAAAAAATAAAAAAATAAATTCCCACTTAATTGGTTCAAGGCTGCCTATTTTTTTTACATTTAAAAAGAGTTCAAATATGCCAAATAAATGTTTATTTAAATTCAAATTCGTTTTGTTACATTTTTATTTATTCTTGTGTAAATGGTATACATTACATACATATGTACTGTAAGTGTAAGTAAAGTACAGTAAATAACAGCAGTAAAGCACCCAGAAGTAACACAATTATTGTGTTACAATATTTCCATGGATTGTACGTAATATACGAATACATTAGGGCGATATTGATTCCAACATACGTAATGTATGTACTAAAATGTATTGCGTACACCTATAAATTGTATCTTACGTATGTGTGCATGTTTAGTTTTTTTAATTTAAAATCTTTTATTCATCATTAATTAATTAAAATTTAAAACGGTTTTTCTTTGTGACTGTAATAAGTTTAATACAAATATTTGAATAATGAATATAATTCCCAATAGGTTATAAGCGATAAACAAAAATAATAATGAAAAAAAAAAAAAACAAAATCAAAAAATAAATGAATAAAAAAAAAATGTTAATGGGTACGTATTATCTAAAATTTGTTAATATGTACTCCAACAAAAAAAAAAAAAAAATACCAAAGATATTATGCAATACACAATTATACATACAAGTATGTAATGTACGTTAGTTTGTGTTATGTTTGACTTGATTTGACTTTGGTATGACCAAGTACATGATTATTATGGTACAAATGTAATACATGTACCCCCTGATGTACGTGTGTGTTTGTATCTTTTTTTATGGACTAATAAATTTCTAATTACAAAAAATGTTAATGTTACGTACCATATATACATTATATTAAACATATTTACTTGTGGTTTTTCATTGCCTCATTCATTTATGTACATATGACAAAAATTAGAAAATTTTTCATTTTCAAATCTCGAACGTAATAGAAAGAAAAAGTAAAATTCAAATAGAACACATGGAAATCAACAACAACAACAACAAAAATGAAATTAAGCAAAACTTTGGTATAACATTATTTACTAAAGCTTAAAATAAGTGTTGTCATTAATATTAGACACATTGTATATTATTCAATGTCAATAAAAATTTAAACAAAAAAAAAAAAATAAAAATAAAAGTATTAGCATTTTTTCAAAAATTTTACATTTTCGTTTTGAAATTTTTATTATTTTTTTGTTTCTTTCAATGACACCCGTTTGTCATCTGCCAATTTTTTCATAATTTCTTGTTTTTATCGCCTTCATATATCTCTTTATTTAATATTTTTAACAATTCATATGCATCATATATGTGATAATTACATGCAGAACAAATACACTTTAGCATTTGATATTAGTTTTGCTATTTGCGATTTTATTTTTTGCCATCTAATATGTGGGCGTCATTTTTAGCATAGATAAATTATTTAAAAAAAAAAAAAAAAAAATTTATTTCGTTAATTTTTATTTTAAAATTTTTCTAACTACATAGATAATTTCTCATTGTTTTTTATGCAATAAATTTTTCTTCAAAAATCATTTAATTAAAAATAAATTTTCCCATCTAACATGGATGTAGTAGGCTCATTTCCGTTTTAAAAATTTTTTTTTTAACCGTTAAAATATTGTTTTTTTTACACAATTTCCTATCTTTTTAACTCTTCATTAATTAATTTGATTACAAAAAAAAAAAACCAAAATTTTAAAATAAAATTGAATACAAACCTGATGATATCATTAAAATGAAAAACACCAAAATTTTTAACGAATTCATTTGAATTTTTTTAAACATTTTCATTGAACAATTTTGTACACAAAGCTAAAGAAAATTACAAAATTTTTATCGTTTTTCCAAAAAAAAAAAAAAAAAAAACAAAATCTTTTTAATTTAAATTGAATTAACAAACAAACAAACAAGAATTTATTTTTAAATTATGCAACTTAGGATTTTTTGTACTATAATTTGATAATCGTTTTTTCTTTTTTCTGATTTCAAAGCAATATAATGGACAGGTATATAATAACAAAAAAAAAATAATAATTTAAAAACTGATCTTAATAAAAAGCTTCAAGTACACAATATAATTAACATTAATAAAATATTTTCTTTTATGATTTTTCAGGAAAAAAACACACAAAAAAAAAAATGAATGAAAACTTAAATTGTGGTAATATCAGAAATTTTAAATGTTGTTAATATTTTTTTTTTTTTTGGTTTTTCTTTCAATTTAAAAATTGAAATGAATATATACACAAATTATTTATTTTTAAAAACGTTGTATGTTGCATTGAAAAGCGCGCGATATGAAACGTTCTTTTTGGTGTTTCATAGAGCTTTAAAATCATAAGTTGGAAAAATTGTTAATAAGTTTTTTATTTTAATTCTTTTTTTTTTCTAATTTTTTGTTGTTACTATAATATCATTATAATGTTGTTTACTATAACATCATTAATGTATGTGTGATCATATATATGTACATACACATGTACATATACATACTCTATGAAACAAGAGTATCACTCTGTATGTGTTAGATGTATTACAAAATAAAAATGTATACGTACATGTATTATCTGACGTGAGTCAAAATTAAGATACTAAATAAATTCAATTTTTGGTATGGGAATACGTTACAGAGTGTACATGAGGTACATTTCTATAGTGAGTTTTACAAACATTGTACTTTCTTAAAAATATTACGTCATTTTTGTTTATGATTTATGTTGCTTTCATGTGATTGTCGTTGTTTTCAGTTACAAAATACTGAAAATTAGCAATCTGAAAAATGAAAGAACAGACGAATTTATTCAAAATTGAATTTAAAATAATATGAAGAAGCACCAAATGTGGAAGTTGATCTCAAAAAGGTGAGTTGGAGTCGGTGTTAGAGGCAGAAAGCTTCTAATAGGAACGAGTGGAGGAGTAGTTTGACAGAGTGTCAACGGGCTATAGTAATATAAAAGAAGATGAAGAAGCAATAACTTAAAATACAAATGACAATGTTTTAAAAACAAACTATAAATACACTACATATGTATGTACATACATATATTCCGTATACACCAATACATGAGTCAGATATGTTGTATCACATCAGGCTATGTACAATATATAAAGTCTTTTACAGCACAGTCATTGAAACATACAGTCTTATACTACAAGACATTGAAACATATAGCAACATTTATGCTTTGTAATTATATGTATATATGTATGATTTTTTTATTTCATTTTCAATGTATAGTATTATAAGATAGTGTAATATGTTCATCCTTATGAAATTGGAAAATTTATACATACATAAAAATGAAAATTTTTTTATCTTTACATAAAATATCACGTAAGCATATATTTATTAAATGAAATCCAAAATATATAGAAAACAATTATAAACCAAAATAAAGATACATTATGTATAAAACTCGTAGATAACATACATAAATACGACTATAACACAAAAAAAAAAAAAATTTGAATTTTATTTTATTCAACTTTTAAAACAAAAAAAAAAATTTATTGGAATTTTAAATATTTTTATATATGAAATTTTATGTTTTTTAATGATATATTTATCTTTAGTTTTTAAAAATAGACAATAGGCAATATTTCTGTTAGAAGGAATAAAATTTATTATTTTTATATATATGGGGAGAAACGTGATTTCATATTAAAATTTCGTTGACTTAAAAAAAATGATATTTCATAATAATATTTTAATTTTGATGGTTTACGTGTAAATCATAGGTACATAAAAAACGGTTATTATTATTATTATTATTTTTTTTTTTTTAAATTATTCTAAACACGAATATCATAATTGCTTAATGTCTAAATCGTTGATTTTATATAAAATTGGATTGTTGTCCAATTATGTGTTAAGTTTGTAAAGGTTGACTTAAAAAAAGGTAAAGAAAGATGTCATATTCCTAATATTAATGCAGGTTAATTTACACAAAGTTAAGTATTTGAAAGAAAATATTACAAAATTTCTTCACATCGAAGTTGAATTTTTACCCAATCCACATCCATCAGCATTTCTAAGACATATTGAAAATTTTTAACTTTTTCAGTTGTTATTTTGATATAAATCAAAAATTGTATTTTTTTTCTTTCCTAGACTGTAGTGGCGTCTAACTTATACATAAATTCATTTCAAATTTGATTTTGGCTAATTTATACGATGTACTACATTTTGAATTGGTGGGATGGTCTTTCCGGTTTATATTGACTTTTGTATAAAATTTTATTTTTAAAATTAATAAAAAAGAGAAAGGATAGTTAAAAAAAAAATTTTTTTTTTCAAAATATAAATTTTTACATAATACAAATTTATATTGTGAAAAATCCTCCCCATTTAGATAAAATTATATCAAATAACTTTTTATACAAAAACGTACATATGTATGTACATAAATATAAAATTTAACGTAATATTACGTCAGATATTTTTGCGTGATCTAAGAATTAATAAAATGTGTAACTTAATATGTTCAATTAGCAAATTAAAAAAAATAAATAAATAAAACACTGAAACAGGAACTATCGTTTGCGACACATAAAATTTACCTGGTTCTATATAATCCTTGTTCGCTTTTATTTTGCACAAACAAACACATTGTACTAAAATTAGGTCATTTCTGTAATTTAAAATGTTGATAGTGAATCTAATGAAAAATGAAAGTAAAATGTACATATTTGAATTCTCAGGGTAATGACATTTTATTCAAAATAATGGTAACAACTCACGTAATGTGTTATTTTGTCGTACTATCATACCATCAGCTTTTTTTTAATACAAATTTTCAGTACTACAAAGTTGTAATTGAGAGAACCATTTATAGAAGGAAAAAACGGAAAAACTATTTAGAAACACGTGACTTCGAATAATTATGAAAAAAAAAGTCATGAAGTAATTTTTTTTTGTTTTATTTATTTTTCATTTTTTTTTTTTTTTTGTTTTACTACATTCAAAATAATTTAAAATTTTTTGAAATTACAAAGAACATTAAAGTGTTTTATACATTAATTTTATGTATTTTAGACATTTAATTTAAAATCAATTAATTTATTTTTAAACATTTACATATATAGGTGTATATAAATAATAAAGCACAATTACATTAAATTTAATTATTATATTTTGTACTAATATTTATTCATTTTGTACTGAAATTTTTATGTATATGTAAAAAAAAAAAATTCAAAAAAAATTTTTCAAAATAATTTAATAATAAAAAATAGAATGGAAGTTATTATTGTGGAAGAATAAATAATAGTAGATGAATGATTGCATGCATCTTTTTCACATACTGTACAATTAAATGCAATAAAATTTGAATTTTCTGATTCATTACAACCCTCATCTGAATTTAAATTAGGTGTTTTATTTAAAATACCATAATAACATGATCGTTTTATATTTGTTAAATGACTGCCAGTTTGTTCTGAAAATACTTTAGAACATCCAGTTGCATGACTTAAAACATCCCTTTGATCAGTTTGAATAGATCTTGGTGGACATTCTTGTAGAAATGATTTTCTCAAATTATTTCTGCAATCGTTCATATGCTGTTCATCACATACATAACATTTAAGACTCAAAACTGTGAATACAAGAAAATATAAAATCAAAAAAAAAAATATATAGTTTTAAAAATTTGAATTTTTAATTGCATATTTAAAGGCGTTATTAAAAACAATTTTAGAATTTTATTTTTTTTTGTTTTACAAATTTTTGAATTAAAAATAAAATAAAAAGAAAATTTTTAGAAAAAAAAAAAATTATTGCAATTTATCTCAATTATTTAAAAATTAATTATCATACCTGATGATGTAACAAATAAATTTGTTAATACAAAAATGCAAAATAATTTTAATGCCATGTTGATGATTTTAATTTTTAAAATATAATTTGGCTCCTTTTTGACTGGATCAAATTAGGTCAATCCAATAACTATGAAGTGTGAAACGTAACTAAAGAAAAAAAAAAAACAACAGTTTGAAGTCAAAATATAAAATATTTTATAATATGAAAAATTTCAGGAAAAAGCTTTTTGAAAAATAATGTAATTTCACTTTCATACACGAATAATATTGAACTAACCATTTAGGCGTCCTTTATAACTGTCAATTGATTAAACAACAAATAATGCGCAAACTCATATCAACTGAATAATATGGTATAAGGAAGGAAAACAAAATCTATTATAAGTATATAACTGTGGAAATAACGCAAAAATTTTGTAATCAAATATTTTTGGAAAATCTTTTAGAATTAGAATAAAATTTCAGTTTAATATTTTTGAATAATACGTTGTATGTATATATACTCAAGGACAAGCATGAGCATTTTTTATGTAGTAAGACGCAGGACAATAACCTTTATGAACATTTTATTTTTAATAAAAAAAATAAAAATTACTTTGGTTACGTGATTATAATCCTTTTATTTAGTGACATCATCTTTTTATTTAATGAAATCATGAAATATATCACACAGGAAATATGGAAACGGCGGAAATATTGAAGAACCAATTTTTTTTCATAATTCAAATATTTGTGATAGTAAACAATTTCTTTTGGATAAAATAAAAAATTTATAGTCTGTCTATTAATTCGATGCAGTTAGGACCTTATGGAAATACACATGTCTTTTTTTTTTCTCACATAATTTATAGTACATAATATGTATGATCATTTCACGAACAGTATTACCACAATCTGTAAAGTTATCATATAATACGAAACGATTTTTTTTTTTAATATCAACATACAGCGTCATAAAGTGGTACTACTTTATGTGATTTCCATAAGACCTTAACTGCATCGAATTAATAGACTGACTATAAAATAGGCTCTATTTTTAACAAATTAAAAATTTAACGATTATACACGATAAGTCGATACCGAAAGAGATCTTAATAAATGAATTTCAATATTATTAGAAAACTACTCGTATTAAAATTCAAAATAAATCTAATAAGGTACATACTGAAAATTTGACTAGTCATCGAATTTTTCTTATAAATGAAGAAAAAATAACAAAATATTGTAATTTCGTATTCACAATTTTTCTAAATTAAATTTAAAAAAAAAAAAAGAAATTGTAACACTTTTTGTTTAGAAAAGGTGTGTTTATGCTAATTTTTTGCTAAAATTTTGTTTGGTTTTTCACACTTAACTGTTTTATGAGAAACAAGATTTAGATTTTCATGATACTTGAAATACCTACGAAATATCTGTTTTGGGTTTTATAATAAATGAATGCTTACTCATGAGTATGAGTTTTAATGTGAAATTATATAATTGACTATATAGGTACGATTCAACCACACGATAATTAAATGTCGTGTGACACAACCATACTACGAACTGTGTTAGAAAATTACCTGATTTTACATTATTATTATTATTATTTTTTTTTTTTTTTGTTTTTTCATATGTATTATAAACAAATATAGGAGGTGTAATCACATTGGATGACATACACGTAAATTTATTTAAATCACTATCAGAGTCTTGTCTCTAAACACATGAGATTTTGGAAAACATCCTAAGTATTAAATGTTTTAAATTCAATCCTTTATGTAAATTTCGATATAAGTATGAGAATGTTCGAAAAATGAGTATGAGAAGATTTCGAAAAAAAACGTTAAAAAAATTACATAATTTACAAAAATTAAGATTTTTGTTTTTTGTAAGGATCAACAAAAAATAAAACACAAAATACCTCAAATTCTAAGAGTTCTATCTATCTAATTTATACCTCATAAAAACAAAAGAGTATAAAACAAAGCTTTTACTTTTTATTATATTATTCACAAAAATTTAAATTTTATTAGATTTTAATTCAAACATAATTACATGTAGTAGAGATGTTTCAACGTTTATACACACATACATATATGTACATATGTACAATACCTATAAGAAGATAATTATCATAAATATGTGTGTGTGTGTGAATGTATGTAATATATGTTATTATGGTTATTATTATCAAATTCATGTTGATTTGTTGTACAACACACGCATATCTGAAATTCATTTAAAAACAAATAAAATAATGAATAATAACATAATAATTTAATTTTGTGATTAAAACAAAATTATAAGAACAAGAGTATGAATATTTCGTGTTTTAAAATCAAAACAAAAAAAAAAAATATTTTTTTTCTTTTTTTTTTTTTTTTTTAAGTTACATTCTGGTTTAATTTTCGTACTAAATATACCCATATATTATTTGTTACTCATATCATCACAATACACAATAATATACGATACTTGTATTAATCTCTCTGATGCTCACTTAATTCAGTTAGTTATACATTATCTTTTGAACTTGAATCATTGTTCAATTTGAAAATAATATTAAAATAAAAAATTAAAAAAATTATAATCAAATTATTTTTCCTGTTGTATTTAAAAGACAATATAAAATAATTAAAAAAAAAAAAAAATTGTTTTTTGTTTTACAATTTTTAATTAGTTCAATTACAATTCAATTCAATTATGCTGTTATCATCGAATAATATTTTTTTAGTATTTTCCATTGGAATTTTAACGTTTTTAATACCATCAGGTAATGTACCCATATACATATATAATCGTTATAATTAATTAAAAATAAAATTTAAAAATGATCGAAATTATTTAAAATTAACATTTTTGGCTTTTTGAAATTTAAATATTTGAAATTTTAATTTAATTTCAATTTGATCAATTTAAAATAAATCATCTTTGTACTGTGTGTAAAATTGTGATAACATGCAGAGACATTAATAAAAATTTTTAAATTTTAACTGAAATTTATAAAAAAAAAAACAAAAAAAAAAAGAAAAAAAATCTAAAAAAATATTGAAAATTGCTTTTTGTACTTATGATGAAAGTAATTACCAAATTTTATCATATTTATTTTTAAATTTTTTGTGTTTTTCACTGTTCAATTCTACTATTAAATTTTTATATTTAAATATACCACAATATACCCCTTTTTGTAATCTTTACACCGGTTTTTCCTTTGTATGTATGTAGTCTATTATATTTTTATTTTTAAAATTAACTTTAAATTTTTTTTTTATTTTTTGTAAATTCAGGTTTAAAAAGTTATTTGTTTTTACGACATAATTATTTTAATAATAATAAAAAAAAAAAAAAAACAAGTTCTATGGAAAAATTTAAATGGATAACAAGCTTAATTTTTTTTCTTTCATTTACTCGTGTACGTAATTACAAATTAAATTATAAATTTTTTATTTTTTTGTTCACCTATAAAATTAAAATTTTATTTTAATTATGGTACAATTAAAAAAATGAATTATTTACTTTTTTTTTTTTTTTAAATAATTTGATGCATTATAATAATTAATATTTTTATATATACGGATTTGTATTGGAATGTAATCAATTTTGATTGCAATGTAGCATATCGCTTGATATCTTTATCTATATGTTACATAGGTCATTTATTCATAAGATACACTTGCAGTGTGTATAAACATTATAATGATGATAATAATAACAAAAGAAGAAATTTGATATTTTTGTTTACAAAATAAAACCAAAAAATAACTTACAAATCAACACATATGCATGTGTGTACACATATAAAAATAAATAATTTTTTATATACTGTGAATATTTATATACATTGCTATGTGTGATGCATATGAAAATCTCATGGAATTTTTTGTTTTTTTTTTTTTCAAAAATTATCTCTTATTTACCTATAAATTTCCATCAAATATTGTACCTCTGATGATATTGAGGTAAAATTATGATTGTGAAAATGGAATAATAAGAAACGTTCTCAATATTAAAAATTTATAAATCAGAAAGGTCATATGTTGATAATAACAAATATAATTGATAAACTTGCCAGTAACCTTTTATAAATCAATAATTTTGTTTTGATGATTTTTCAGTGCATGCCAGTTTATTTGATTTGATCTTTTTTGTAAAAAAAAAAAAAAGAAGAAAATTCGGTCATATATTGCAATTCTTCTAAAAATGTTGTTTTCTTGCTTTAACTTTATATACATATTTTTGTTTTCTTTGTAGCATCATGTATGAGATGTTACGTTTGTAATGCACACGATCAACCAGAATGTAAAAATAAGCCACCAACAGAATTTATCGCAGAATGTAGACCAAAATTACAAATGCAGCCAACAGGATGTAGTGTTGTATATTTGAAAGATTATAATCAATTTTGTAAGTTTGAAAAATTTTAATAAAATAAATTTAAATTTGATAACGTTCTGTTTTTTTATTTTTTTATTTTAGCTAAAATAATAACAAGCAATATTCAACGAGGATGTTATTATGGTGATCCAAAACTTCCAACACCAGATCTAAGTGAAAATATGGGTTGTGATGGATCAATTGCATACAACTATAAAACAATAAATTGTACAATTTGTACAGAAAATTATTGTAACAGTGGTGCATCATCGATAATAGCATCTGTAACACTTATTGCCTTAATAACGTTCATTTATCAATCAATATTGCACTGAATGTGTACATGTATTAATTTTAATTTAATTGTTTTTTTTTTTTTTTCTTTGAAAAAATGTGTTTAGAAGTTTTTGGGTTTAAGTACATATGTATGTAAATTTTAACAAAATTATTATTTAATTTTTCCATTTTTTATTTGTATAATTTTATAAAAGATAGAAATTTCTGTTATATACAAATTATAATGTAAATTTTAATTATATTGGCAATACTATACGTGATAGAGGAACAAATATACAAAATAAAATGTTTGTTTTGATTTTATTTTCATTTAAAAGAACATCACCGAGTCACGATTCAACAGTATGAATTTTGTTAGATATTTGCGTGTAAGCAATGTATTATGCATCACAGTTTCCTTAAGACATTATGACATAGGGAGTAATCGTATAACATCCAATATGATTATAATTTTTTTGATTCTCTAGTACGATAGATCTGTCGTGAAGAGTCATCAGTAATGATGATTTGGCCCCCAGGCTCACATCGAGCTGTTGCGCCATGGATCATTATAATTTACTAAGCAGTATTCAATGTTTTTAAAAAAAAATAATAATAATAACGAGGGAACTTTTATATTACCAATTTCGTTACATCATTCGCTATGCGCTTTTAATTAAAGTTTTTTTTTTCATTAATGATCACATTAGATACATAATTAATTTTATCTAAGCCATTATTATAAAGCTTTTTTCAATGGATGGCTGGCCTAGATGGCATCAATTTTTTTTTTTTTTTTTTTTTTTTTTAACGAAATTATAACAAAAATGATGTCATCCAGACTGTATTTTAGGTTTTATTACTTTTTACTAGAATTACATGAAAGCTTTTTTGTTCCTCAATTACAAACAATAAATTCAAAGTAACGCATAAAAACTCTCCAGAAATTCAAAATTTTCAATTTTCATTTTTTTTTCAAAAAATCGTTTTACCACAAAAATGTCGAATTAATTTAGAATCAATTCATCAAAAATTTTTTTACATTTTTGTTTATTAACGAAACACATCAATAATCCATTTTTGTATTTATAAATGGATACAGAGTTTGCGCATTTAATTTGTTGTGAATTGAAATTGTACAGAGTGTGTAAAAGAATAAACTGAATATAATTTATATTCAACCCGAGGAACTTAATTAATTCATTGTTTTATTTTTCAGTTAGTTCTGTTTTGAATGAATAAGGTGGTAAATTTTTTTTGTTTTTTTTTTTTTTTTTTGTGGAAAAAGTGAAAAGTAAAAGTCGATAGAACCATAGAAAGTTAAAAAAATTTTTTATTCTCATTTCAACTGCACAGTACGAGCACTTTTAAGAATTTTTAATCATTTTATGAAGTGTATAATTAAAGTATAACAATTATAACTTTTGTAGCATCGTTGAACTAAAAAATTTGATATCAAGTTAATTGGTGCTAGTAATTAAGTAAATTGTTTAAAATTTTACAACAACAACAACAAAATATAAATTTAAAAAAAAACATTGACTAATTAAGTCATTTCATCATTGAACTTTTCGAAAGTGAATAATAAAAAAAAATAAAATAAAATGAATTTAGTCGTTACATTTGTTTTATTCTCATCTTTATCTCCAGGTAAGTGAATTTAATTTTATTAAAGAAAAATATTTGGAATAAACAATCAAACTTTGAAAAAACACAAAATGTATTCATTTACTTGAAAATTGGTAATAATTCTTATCGATCCAATAAAGGGATCCTATGTAAACGAAAGTCCAAATTTGTTCCCATGTTCTATACTCATGTATAGAGTATATGTGGGGTGAACACACCTTTGATAAATTGAATGACCTATTAATTATGTAAATGACATGCATAATCGCATGTTTAACTAATATAAATATTTCTACTGTATTATTTTATTGTATATTGTATAATTTTAAGGATTATAATAAATACTATACCATTCCCATCTTTCTAATTCTTTTACTTTTTGTATTTTCTGTTTTCATTCTTGCTTTTCTTTTTTGAGCATATAATGCTAACAAAAGCTATTATTATGTACTCTGAAAATTCTTTAAGTTCTTAATGTTAATACAATCCAAGTGCTTTAATATAAAATTCAAAAAAAAAAAAAATATCTGGAAAATATAAAAATAAAAATATTCAACAATTTAACTGCGTAAACAAAAATATGCGTATAGCCTTGAACGAATTTATTTCATTTAAATAAACAATGATTTTTTTTTTAATTTTTTCGCTTGAATCATGAAAAAGAATTAATTTGAATTTTCATGAAATAAATTTAAAAAAAAAAAAAAAATTAAAAATCTTCAATGCGTGAAAATAATTTCCATAAATCAAAATTCTGATCAAATTTTTGTAGCCGTTTTATCTGATGATTTAACTTAATTTAATTTAAATTTTTTTTTTTTTTTTTTTTTTTTTTTGAAAAAAACTTTTTTTACTGGTTTTTATCTTTTTACCATATTTTTCAGTCTTCTCTATCAAATGTTACATATGTGACGCAAATCAGAACAATGATTGTAGAACTGATTTAAAATATGAATTTGTTCAAGAATGTAAACCAAATAAATTAAAAATCAATGCAACAGGATGTGCAATTGTTTATTCACAATTTATTGGTGAAGGACGTAAGTAATATTAATTAAAAGAAAAAAAAAAACAAAAATTAATTTAAATTTTTTTTTTTTTTTTTTTCTAAATTATTATTTTTATTTCAGAAAATAAAACAAGAAATAATATTCGACGAAATTGTTACTATGGAAATTTTTATAAATCAGCAAAATTAAGTGATGATTTAGGCTGTGATGAAATACATGCAAGCAATTTTATACCATATAATTGTACTGTTTGTGATGAGGATCTTTGTAATTATAGATTAGCAAATATATCTTCAAATTTGAATTCATTTACTACTATCTTAACATTTTTAATTGCATTCGTAATAATTAATAGAATGTAAATTAAAAATGAATTAAAATTAAGAAAAAAATAAAAATAAAAATAAATAAAATATCTCTTTTGTCCGAAGTACAAATATACAAATGTATGAATTTATGTACAATATAAAATTATTAAGGTGTTTATAATGATGATAAATGTATTTTCAATATCGTATGTATACACATAATGAATGTAAAATTTAAATTTTTTTTTTTTTTAAATATCATAACGAAAGTATTGAATTTATTTTATAAGAATTATTCGTGGCTATATTATACATATATGTACGTCGAAAAAATTATGATTGTACTTTTTATTTGATATTGCATTGCGCACACGAAAAATAATTTGAAAATGTATTTATATTGAAATTCTGTAATAAAAAAAAAATACTTGATGAAAATAACACAAAAAAAAATTTTTTTTTTAATTTAAATTTTACTTGAAAATAACAAAAGATTTCAATAATTTCAAATATTCAAATGAATAACGTATGCTTATATGAAAATGATGAACTTGGCATTTTTTATCTAAATCTGTAACCTATGTCCATTGAAAAATTAACAAAATAATAATAAGTGAAAATGTTTTTTTTAAACTTTGAAATTAATTATAGAACCATTTATTCACGCATAACAGTTACAACATTATAACAATTATTTTTGATTTTATCACAAATCATTACAACAATAATAATTTTTTTTTTTTTTAATTTGTAAAGGTAAACTGATTTTGTTACGCTAATAATGTTAATACAGGGTGACATAATTATTTTTATTTTTGGTTTTAGAGCCTGGGGGTAGTCTTTAGCTTGATCATTGTCATGATTCCTCACGACGACATAATTCTATCATGTACGTGCATGGACCAACAATTCAACATGGATAGCGATTTACTGAGTTCTTTTTTTTTTTTTTTTTTTTTTTTTGTTGGAAAAGAATTAAATCCTATTTTTGTATATGATAAGGCAAAAACCATAATTTTAGATGACTAACATAATTTTTAAAATATATGAACGTTGATTACGATTTATTGTTATCCAATTTCAATGATATTTAAGTTACTATAAAAAATCCTCAACTTCCAGGACACACGACAATTAAAAAAAAAAAAATTGAATATAAGTAAATTATTTATTAAATGTTAATATGCAAAAATGTCTAAAATCATCAGTGAATAAATTATTGGTAAAAAATTTTTATATGTATAAGATGTTTTGCAAATGGTTATGGATTACTAATTGCAATATGTCATGATATACTAGATTGATTAAAAATCTAATAAATCAAAAAAAAAAAACTTAAAAAAAATTAGACAAAAAAAATAAACGAAGACGAGTCTATTACCGAAATATAAGAAAAAAATTATGATTTAATGATGAAATTAGTGATTTAATGAAATCTCTATGCTAATATAAACTGAATTTCAGTTACACAGTTTAAAAATAGAAAAATAATTTTTTGAAAAAAAAAATTTTCAAAATCAAATAAAAATTACATTAAAGTTTTTTTTTTTCATAAAATTGACTGTTGAAATGCTTAAATCCTAATTCTGATGTGTATGTAAATACTTAAATTATATCTTTCGTTTTTTACAGAATTATAATTTTCAGTCTATAGCTTTTTTATAACAATATTATTTTTTTTTTTATAACAACTAAAAAGTTGAGAAAACATGTTTAAAACAAAATTTTGTAATGATTCTGTTGATGTTGCTATAAGCGTACTTTAGAATTTTATATTATTTTCATTAGTAATATAAACATGCATAGGTCAATTTTTACAACTTAAATAATGGCATAATTAATGCCTGTGATTCATGTGCAGATACTGTATAATGGAAATAAAATAACTTCTGTGTAAGTAATGGACAAAAATTTGAACGCGTAAATAAAATACAAAAAAAAAAAAAAAAAAAAAAAAAATTACGAACACAGAATAAGAAAAAAAAAAAAAAAAACAGAACATAGAAAATAGGCTTTTATGATAAAAGTTTTTCATGAAAATAAGATTATTTTCAATTTTGTTAATGAATTTGTTTTTCATACTATATACACATTTGAATTTATCATTATTTCTACTTTTAAATGTAAACAAATATTCTTCTATATTTTCCTTCCCATACGATATTCTTAAAATCTATATCCATTCAATAATATATCTTTTTTATGTTTGGCATAAAAATTTATCTATAAACATAATTTTTCGAATATATAACGTATATGTATGTTTTACACGCAATTTCTATATACAAAAAAATTTTCATCTAAACGCATTTTCAACCATCAATTTTTGTATCTGTTGGTGCCACTCAGTCTATAGACCCCCACCCCCACTCAATATATGAAAGAAAATTTTCATTATTCTCAAATAACAATGAATGAGGGTACATACGTTTATATACTACACATATTTAATATTCACACACATTAATACATATATTTAAAGATATTCATGTATTAAGAATGAAAATCGAAAGTTTTCTTTCCCTATTAAAATATTTTTTCATTTTCTTGTTTTTTCATATTTTCTACTTGTTATTGTCTTATATTTTCCTCTATGTGCGTGTCATATGTATATATATTTATATTTGAATTAGCAAATTACATATATTGTGCATGAACATGCATAAACATATAGACATAAATATGATGATCATAAAAATTTTTTGTTTTGAATATAATACAATGATGTCATCAAATGAAAATCATTTTAGAGGTGTATACAGGATGTTCCATATTAAGGGTCACAAAATGTTTCTATTGTATAGTTTAGAGTATTTCTAACGAAACATCGTCGTAAATCGCCTTCTTAAAATTTACTCCTTCTGACCATGTATTTTAAAACGACCTCTGCGCTTAATGCACATTCACCGCTAATAAAAGTTTAAATTAAGGCCTTTTTAACAAATTATTGTTCATTGAAATCGAATAAGAAATTCCGAAATTATCAACGTTCACAGTTCACAAATCCTACTTTTTATGCAAAAAATAGTAATTTTTGTGTAACTCTGTAAAATTTTTGTGTGAAAAATTTTATACTATTAGTACAAAAATATGCCTCTTATAAGAATTTTTAATCCTGAAAATTCAATGTGACAATTATATGACGTCATGTACTGAATGCATTTGAAAATTTTCAATTTCAGTCTACAACTATTTTCTGCTAGAAGTACTCTGAACTTTACGACACACATAAGTATTTCGTGACTTTTAGTCTGGGATACCCTGTATACTCATGCATATAATTTTAAAGTTTAAGGAAAATCAAGTGAAAATTTTATTTGATTTTGTTTTATTATTTGAATAAAAAAAAAATTTCATTACTTTCAATGTTTTAAAGTTGAAAGACATAATTAAGGCTAAAAACAAATTATTAATTTATTATTCATGTAACATCAACAATTGATTTTCTTCAAGTAATATTTTCACTTTAAATATTTCAAAATTCAAATTTAATTTTAATAATGAAAAGAAATGTAAATAATTATTAAATGAATAAGTAGCAAAAATATAAATGTATTCTGTACATATTTAATTAATAAAAATTTCTATACCACCCACCCACTTGTCTAATTCAACCTTTTATGTGTTATTGTCATTTTACTTTGATTACTTCTATAAATTATAATTGCATACACGTGAATATGTTTTAACTGATGATGATGTAAATCATATTAATTAGTTACTATGGTATTAAAAATATAATTTTAATTTTATTTCTGTCTATGGTATTTAAAATGCCATTTTAACTAATTTTGATTTTGTTGATTTGATGACATAAAATTAAATATTAGCAACTGATGTCTCTAATACCATACAAACATTTAAAGAAAAACAAAAAAAAGCCGGTTTTATATAAATTCATGGCCATAACACTAACACATGAACATTACAAATACAGGACCAATAAAGCAAAACAAAAAAAAACAAAAAACCAATATATAAAATTAAAAATCGTTACATGAAGAGTTAAATCATCACCATTATCAGTGTAGAAAATTGCACAAATACTAACATACATGTTGCCAAATATCTCAGAGAAATACACATACAGTAGTCATGAACCCATAGCAAATTTTAAAAAAAAAAACGTTTTTTTTTTTTTTGAAACAAAACTTGATAATAATGTTAATAAAATGTTTAATCTTTTTATTGTATTCCATTGTTATTTATTCAGTTTTGTTACTTGTTTTTATTTTTTTTTATTTTTTTTTTTTAATTTGATAAATTTAATTTTGTATTTAATGTTATAAATTTTTGTACATGTTTACATTGAAATATACATATATGTATACAACACAATACAAATACGACAATGTAACCGTACAGAAAAGCTTTTATACATTTTATTTCATAGGTAAAACATGAAAAAATCAACGATAAACAAAATCGGAAAAATTTGTTTATTTTGCTTGTAAATTATATTTTTCTTTAAATGTATATGTTTAATTGTGACTTGTAAGTATGTGTGTGTGTCTGTATACTAAAAATAGTTTAAGCTTTTTTAACAGTATAATATTTGATACACCCTATACAACATACATAATATATACCAACCAACTGATATAATTGATTGAAATTTTAGAATTGTTCATTTGAGTTGTAGAATTTGAATTTAGTATTTAAAAGACCATTGTGACCATTAAATCAGTGTTGGATTAATTTAAAAAAAAGTGAAAAAATAAATACATAAAGATTCTATTTCATTTTATTAAAATAAATAGGAAATTTTGAATTTTTTTTCGTAATTACAATAAAAATGTTTTTCAAAAGTGTCTTAATTGCAACATTTATGATTTTATATTTAACAAATTTCAGTAAGTATATGCAGGGATGAAAAACAAAAAAAATTTTATCTATAAAAAAATTTTTTTTTTTTTAAAAATAATTAAAAATACTCAAAAAAAAAAAACATTTTTAATTTGTGTAAATATTTTTTTAAATTTTTTTTTTTTTTTCAATTGAAAATAATTATTTTTATTTGCTTAAATTTTATTATGTTCATGTGAATTTTTTTTTTTTTTTATGTATTTTTATATAATATTGTGTAGAAAATTAAATTATGGAAAATATTAAAGTGTAAAAACCAATTTGAATATATTACAATAATGATATTTCTAGAATTCATAGGAGAAAATGATTCAAAATTATTTGTTTTTTTTTTTTTTTGTATTTGATTCGCAAAACTTGATGTTGTTGACTGGTAATTTACATGTTTGAAAATAACGAACTTTATGTTGTTCATTCCTACAGAATAAATTACAGAAAAATATGAAAAAAAAAATTTTTTTAATATTTAACATCTGTGTTAAACCATCTGAATATTTAAAAAAAAAAAAAAAAAAAAAATTTGAAATTGCGTAAAACAATTTTTTAATTTAAATATCCAATTCTTTTCTTTCAAAAAAAATAAACGTTCATTTCTTCTTATTAGGTAAATTGGAATGTCAACTGTATGTAATAAATTTAAAATTTTTTTTTCCTTCTTGTAGATGTGTTAAAGTCTACTTTGTTGTCTCTGTTACTTATTTATTAATTCATTTTCGTTTTTTTTTTTGTTATAAAAAAAAAAAATTTTTTTTCAATGTATGTAGTTGTTCATTACCGCACAAAATTAATTTATTATTCAAAATGAATACAAAATCCAAGTAGAATGTGATTTATAAATACAAATATAGTTATTGGCTTGTTAAATTGTGAATGCAATAACATTTCATTTCATTTCAATGATTTGTTATTCTACTCAATTTCCAATGATGTAATCTTATTTTTTTTTTTTATTAATTATTTGATTTTAAAAAAAATAATAATAAAAATTATAAAAAATTTTGAACAGGTATTAACCGTTTAAACAGAATTTTTTTTCTGTAATTATACAAATAGAATAAATTAAATTAAATTTTATTTGTATAAAATTTAAATTATTAAAAAGAATAAAAAAAAAAATTTTTTTTCAAAGATTATTAATACGTTAAACAAATGATTATTTTTATTACTTTGCCTTACTGCCTACACCGTATCTTTTATAAAAATGGAAAATATTCTAGATTTATTCACATTTACCTATACTTCTTGATAAATTACCATTTACATTATATTTTGTCATTAAAAAAAAAAAAACAAAAAAAAATAAAACAAAAAAAATTGTTATTTAACCCTGATATTTTTTTTTTATTAATAATAATTCAATCGATTTTATATAAAATGTTGTGTTGATATTTTATTATTGTGTTGCGGTGTAATGATCACAGATCACATGATTTTTCTCTATATAACCGTATTACAAAAACAAAAAAAAAAAAAATCAATTGAACGTTCTAAAACCCCGGAGACTCTTGATAATAACTCCTACATGAAATTTATTATAGCACTGATCACAGCATAAGAAGAAGATTCAAAAATGTATCGCAGTCCTAAAAAAAACAAAAAAAAAAAATTGTTTCATCAATTTTACGATTTTTATTCATTGACCAATCATTGACCTTGATTCAAAATTATATATTGTCCATTTCTTTAAGTTGAAAAATTTAATAGAATTCAATTCTTATTTATTTATTTTTTTGTTTAATTAATTTACTTTCGAATGACCATTTTATGATTAACACAGAAAATAAAAACGAATTTTTTTTATGAAAGAATTTTTTAAAAAGTCTGAAATAAAAATAAATATCTACATATTAAGTGGATCAATGGCAACAGAAAACAATTAACAAATTTTTATAAATATGAATGAAAAAATAAAATCCAAATTTCAGTGTAATGCGCATTTTTCTAAAATTATGGAAATATTGAAAACCTGAATGTTAACAAAATAAGATAAATATTTATTGATAAACAAAATAATAATTTATTTATTTTTTTTACGTATCATTTGGTGGTCTAATTTTTGATTTTGATGAAATTTGTACCACTTTTGTAAAAATATACAAATTGAAGGTCGTGCAAATAATTTTCATGAAAACTGTTTACAAAAAAGCAAACAAAAGAAAAAAAACAAACAATGCAATATAAATTCACACATGTATATAACAACACGATGAATGCTATAAAAAAATAAAAAATTTTATTCCATGTACTCAATATAAAACACTCTCATGTATGTATGTGTATGTGTATGTGTAAAATTTCCCATGCATTTTCATTATTATTAGTAATTTTCATGCTTCTTCAATTATTTTCATCGTTGTATTTTTTTTTTTTATTGTTTCGTGCTTTCTTATTTTCAAGTGTATGACTAATATGAAAAATTTTATAATGAAAAAAATAACACATTTTCCATTATATAAACTTTATAATGTATGATTCAGGTACATAAGTATACACTGCATGTAAATGGAAAATGTAAACACAATTAAGATATCAAAAGATATACAAAGTAGTGTTAGTACAAGAAAAACGATAATAAATAATTACGTACATAACATTTTATTTAATTTTGATTTCAACGTAATTTTTTTCATTTGCTATAAAAATTTGTTATATACATATAGATTTAATTAACTGAAACTCAACAAATTTACAATGGAATTCTTTTACCTTTCTTTTTGCTAATTTATCAATTTTATATAAAATTTGTATAGTATATCTTGATCGCATGAACAAATTCCTTATTATGTGTCTATACAACACGAGTCATGTCTTATAATTCAAGTAAATCAATTTAAATTCGAATTTCAATTAAAATAATGTCATGTAGTTAAAGAGAAAAATTTAATTAATTAATTTCTATTTTAATTATAAAATGAAAAAAAAAAAAGTAAAGTAAAAATGGCTAATTAATAAAAATACAGGTGGGTGATTTGTAAGATTAAAACCATGATGGTACATATGTATGGATACTATAATCAATGCTAAAGTATACTACATGAATAATGCAACACGTCACAATTTATAGTATAATTAATTTTTTTTAGATATTTTCACTATAGGCCTTAAGGAAACTACGAAAAGTAATACCATTTTACATATTGATATTTAAACAAATTCATCTCATACACCATAAAAATTTATGAATTGTAGTAATACTGCTATTGAAATGGGCTATCTTCAAAAACCCATCACTGCCTATTTCATGCGATACTTAGCGTATTATGATCTTAAACTGAATATTGTATCAAATAGGTAGTGATGCGTTTTTGAAGATAGCCATGCTCATATTTGAAACTGCAAGAAAAAAAACGACATAATATACTCCCATGAGGCCTGTAGTGAAAATAGTTAAAAAATGGAGTATACAACATTTCTTAAAAAATTGTTTAGAAAAACAGATTATTTTTTTTTACCTAATCATGAGCACATAAATTTCCATAATTTACTTTTCTCATCATAAAAAAAAACAAAAAACTATTTGAAGAGCAAAAAGCATTGTGTTATAATGATAATAACATGAAAAATGACTCATAATTTAAAATAAACAAAAATGAATCTTTTTTGATAATTTTAATATTGCTTTTGCTACAAAGTAACAATTTAGAGATTAATTTTTTTTTTTTCTATATAAAGATAAGAATTATAAAGTTGTCATAAACAAAATCTTCAAAATATGTTACATTTTTCCATTGTTTTGTAGTTTTTAGTTTTTTTTTTCCCCCCCTTTAATTCTCTTCCGTACACTATACATGATTGAAATACAAAAAAAAAAAAAACCAAAATAAATTTTTTTTCTTTTTTTTTTTTTTTGAAAAATTCCAGGTGAAGCCATACAATGCTATGTTTGTCAATCAATTGTAGATCCAGCATGTGGTATTGATAAATTTGAACCAAAAGAATCATTTAAAAGAAATTGTAATACAGAAGCAAAACCAGCATCAAAACCACAAGCAGAAGTACCAACAAAATGTAGTGTAGTCGTTGAACAAGCGAATGATGGTAAATAAAAATTCATTAAAATTAATAACTGAAATTTATTTAAAAAAATTTTTTTTATTGTTTTTAATTTTTTTATTTCGTCATTTTCAGCAACTAAAACCAATATTACATTCAGAGCATGTTTATGGAAGAATAAAGATGAAAATGTTCAATGTTTCAAGGATAATATACGAAATACAATTCAATGTGATTCATGTGAATCAGATTTTTGTAATTCAGCACCAAAAATTTTCAATACAATTAGTGCAACAATTTTTATGTGTATTGTTGGTTTCTTTTTACATTAAATCTATGTCATACAAAATAAAATTTAATTATTCATAATAATATTATTAGATTTAACATAAAATACACATAAAAATATTAATTGTGAATGATTTGAAAAAAAAAAAAAAATTTTGGATTCAATTTCATGTTGTACAATTAAATTAATGAAAATCTTTATTTTTTTTTTTTAATTTTCTTAAGTTTAGAAATTAAATTTTATTATGCATTTTATGTTTTCTTATGAAAAACTAATGAAAAATCGTATTGAAAACAAAAAAAAAAAAAACCATTCTTCGTGTACTGAATTTTTTAGAATAAAATTTTCTTTTTTTTCCTATCTAGCTATGATGATATAGAAAAACTATACTAAATATTATAAAGTTATATTAAAACTTTTTACAAATTTTTATTTTTAAAAGAGAGTTTAAAATTGAGCTTAAATTTAAAAATATAAGAAATTCTACACTATTATTTTTTTTTTTTCTAAATTCACAGCTTCGAAGCTAGTTTCTTCGTTCGATATATATACTTACACGAAAATACAAAAATTATAAAATCGATTTGTTTCTTTAAAAAAAAAAAAAAAATTTACTACTGTAAAATTTATTTCATACCAAATAAAAAAAAAAAAAAATTAAAAAAAAGATAAATTTGATGTTTTCGTTTACTTTAACATTGTGATTTAATTTTTTTCTTATTTTCAATGTGAATTTTTGGTTAATTTTTGGAAATCCTTTTTAGTGGAATTTTTGATTGAAAATTTCATTGAATCCAATTACATGTACATATGTCCCTCCTTTATAAGAAATATTACAGTCTAACAAAATTTTTACCATCATTGTGATAAATCGGTGGTAAGGCCTGTGCTATTACATGGTATTGAAACTTGGGAAGAAATGGGAAAACTACTTGGTACCTTTGGTATGAAAAATATTTCAAAAAATCCTTGGTCAAGTACAACAAGATGGGTGTTGGAGAATAAAGTTCAACTTAGAGTTGTATCAAATTTATGACGATTTATGACCACATGAATTAATAAAACTTAGATGGTTACTATGAACAAGACATGTCGTGAGAATAGGTAATAATAGAATACCATATAAAATGTTAGAAAGCAAAATAGAAGATAACAGACTGGTTGGCAAGCCTAAGAAAAGATGGACAGGTTTTATATACTTAGCATGATGCCGAGGAGTTAAAAACTGGAGAAGAACAGTTCAACAAAAAGAATGTAGGCTGATTTCATAGAAAACCAAGACCCGGTGTGGGTCATAACGCCATTAATGATCATGCTAGATCTTTAACAATTTTTATAATAGAAAAACCTAAACATGTAATAAGTCCTTTTGCTAATAAGACTTCCTTACTTCTAGTACCTTATTTCAAAACCGCAAAGAAATCAAAAACTCTTACAATACTGGGGTATTCTTCTGGGTAGGGAGTGTAGATTCATATGACATTTAAATTAATTGCATTTAATAAAATACGTGGCCAATTTAATTTATGTTATATTAAATATAATTGCTTGAATATGTGAGGTGAGCTCATGTCAATTAGCACCAAAGGAACCAAAGGAAAAGAAAACAAATGAAATTGTTTTGAAATGTTGTGTATAGGTAAGGAAGGAAGGCAAGCAGGTATATGTGAGGTGAGCAAATGTCCATTGGCACTTTGTATACAAGTATGTACACACTTAGATTTATTAAGTAAAATTATAGTGTTTTCTGTATTAATTTTCCATTTACTTAAGACTACTGCTATACTTGAAAAACTGATTATGTGGTTTAGCTAATATAGAGTAAGAGTATGATGGTCTTTAATTGATTATTTTATAAAAAAGTATACACATGTCTTTGAGCTCTTTATTATTAACGTATCGTCTACTACATACATATATGTATGTGTTCAATTCAAAAATGTAGGTCATATTAGTATATGTTATCTGTATTACGTCATTGCATAAATAAACAAAATGATATAGTTAAAAAAAAGAAAGTAAAAGTAAATAATCACACAATAAATAACTCCCACCAAAAAAAAATTGTTCCATATCATCCGTAAAAGGAAATTCTAAGGAAAATACATTTTCTTTCCTTCATTTATTTTGATTTCTTATAAATGAAAATTCATACGTGTACACACACACTAGATACAACGAGTTATTTGTACTGAATTTATATGATTGGGCGTGTCGTTATATTGGTTAAATAACAATTTTATCAAAATTTCTTTAATTAATTAAAATAAATAGGTAAATGTTATCAATTTATGTTTGAATGTAAAAAAAAACATTTTCATTTGTCTTTAGATCTAATTTGTGACCTTTATTAAGTTAAAATGTAAAAAGAATCAGACTGAGGATTTTACCTCGACCAAAAATACATAAAACTAAAAATAAAACAATAGATCTTTATGTATATATGCTAATAGAGTTGCATCACGTCTAGATACATGAATGCATCTTATTAACATTATGTCATTGACTAACTTTGAAGATTTAATGTATAAACTAAAAACAAAACAAAAATGTTGTAAAACAAGTTTTTCACTTATTATTGCATAAATAAATGAAATAAAAAAAACAAAGTCAGACATATTTACGTTAAATTTGAATTTTATTCATAATAAAATCTTTAATTTTAACCATCAACATTTTTATGAATGTGCACTATACTGACGTATTTATCGTAACATTCTGTTTTTTTTTTTTTTTTTTTGTTAAAAGAGAAGTGTCTGCAACTGAATTGAATACCCACTCGTATTTTATTCTAGTTGAAGCAAGTTGAAGTCAGATACACAACAAATTCTTACAATATGTAAGAATAAAATGTAAATACAACCATACACAAACGATTTAATTAGGTTTTTTTTTAAAAATTATAATTGCGTGAATTACAATAATACGACATGTAAAAATGTCATCAAAAAAGACATGAATACCTACCTGTAATGATAACTCCACCCTGAAAACAAACGTATGTATGTACATCATATAAGGAAAATTTTTTATATAAAATATTATTTATGTAATAATGTAAAAATAATTTCTAGAAGTACATGTGTAATTAACCTCATATAATAATTTAATTTCAATTACGTTGTAACGGTTTTTAAAATATATCATGATGAATTAAAATTACATATTCCCTTCAGTTTTCATTCTTTAACTGCATTTACATACTATGTACATATGTACTCGTATTTACGTTCAAATATAAAAGTTTATAATTTAGATCATATACTGACAACAATTTTGAAATGTATTAACTCCCACAACCCATTTTTTTTTTTTTTTTTTTTTTTTTTTTTTTTTTTTTTTTGAAAAACATGTGTTACCGTTTTTTTTACATCAAATATAAGTACTTAAAAGTTTTCAATAATAACAATATTAAATTTAATTAAATCATTGTAATAGAGCTTTTCAAGTGCATTTAATATGTATGTGTGTATATGTACAAAACTTGAAAAACAACTTACAAACACATACATATATACATGAAAATGTAAATAAACAAATGAAAAATGTTACGTAAAATTAATAAATTTTTAAATTCAAAACAAGAAAAACATGTTGAACTCAAACTTTTTTTTATAATAGGAACCAAAGAAGAAGAAAAAAAAACAACTGAAAACTGTTATGAATCGTACACAGGTAGTCAAGCAAGTTAAAAAAGTGTTAACATGAATTTTGGTACCTTTGTTTTGTTTATTATAAGTACAACAAGTGGGGTACACGTGAACGTGTACACATACCTGTAACTACTTAATATCATATCTGTAGCGTATAATTTTATTTTTATTTTTTAAATTTTTGTTTTTATTTTTTTGACTTTTTTTATTTAAAACAAAACATCTACAAAAAATATTTTTATCTTTTAAAAATGAAAATATATAGTATGTAAAAGTATAAATATCGACTGTGTTCGATCAAATGAATTACACCTTGAACTTTTTTTTTTCTTGAAAACATGCATTTAATTGACCATTGAATAAAATGATATCTAAAATGCATGCACCTATATTAGTACTACATATGTGTATATGCAGTGAAGTGGATGAGAAAATACGATAACACAGATCAAAATTACATCATATATTTTTGATTTTAAATAAATAATAATCAAATATGTAATGTATAATCATATACATACGTAGATAAATGCTGATATGTTTAGATGATTGTCTACATCATTGGCATGCAACAACTCACTGTTCTTTAGAGTTTTCCATTCTAAAAATATCATATTTTCAAATATCTATAGAGTCTAATATATGTAGATATAGTTATTATACCATGTTCTGGATATGTATTGAAAATTAACTAAAAAAAAAAAAAAAATTAAAAATATACATATGTACATGTATTCTAACATTTTAATAATTTTAATAAAAATAGACAAAGTATAGATAGGTAG
Source organism: Anthrax anthrax (assembly GCA_963971155.1). Classification (NCBI taxonomy): domain Eukaryota; kingdom Metazoa; phylum Arthropoda; class Insecta; order Diptera; family Bombyliidae; genus Anthrax; species Anthrax anthrax. The sequence goes on from OZ020119.1 coordinate 31,475,873, forward strand.
AGGTACTGTGAAGTGAACTAATTCAATTACAGTCATCAGCTATCTCGTTACAACAAATTCTTGTTTTATTATTATTATTATTCAAATTTTATTTGAATGTAACATACATACATATGTTCATATGTGCATAAATATAACATATAAAAAAAAATCATGTATAATTAATGGCACCATATTATGATTGTATTTTCCATACATTTGGAATTTTATATAATAATTTTTTAATTTTCATATTTCTTTTTTTTTTGTTTTTTTGGCTGTTGATGATGATCATCATAATATAGAGATGAATGAATTGATGAAAAATGTTATGAGAAAAACAAGAGTTAAATTTTTGAAATAGAAAAACAAAAATTTATTCAAAAAATTACCATATAACTTATATATACATTTGTGTATACGTGAAATGAAAACAAAATTAGACAAAAAAGATAAATAATATGCATAAATAAAAAAAAATTTATTTTTAAAATGTATAGAGTGTACGATATGGTACACATACAAATTACTCACTTGTGTACATACATATGTAAAAATATTTAGGTATACATGAAAATGAAAATAAAAGTTTATAGGAGTAGTAAACAAACAAAAACATATACATACAAAGTACAAACACTAAAGACACACACATACAATAGTACTTACATGTGTATCTGTATATTCTGTAATTTTTCCATACATTTTTAATTTTGCTGATATATTATATATTATTATGGTTACTGCTAGTAATAATTATATTACGCCCAAGTTTGTATTGTAAATTATAGATACTATTTACGTTTTACAAAAAATAAAAGCAATTCAGTCAATAAGTTTGGCGCAAACGTTACGCATTCAATTATTTTGAATTTTAAAAAAGAAAATTATAAATTTTCATTTTGTTTTTGTAAATCTTTGGAAAATCAAAAGAAAATCTAAAAAAAAAAATTTAATCGAAACGAAAAACCAAACAAAAAACAAGGATTAATTTTTCATCTAAAAAGGAAAACAAAAAAAAAAATTTCAACGAACATGAATTCAAGTTATTTGTTATTAATTTTTGGTGTTGTTGCATGCCTTGTGCATTCAGGTTAGTGAATTTATTTCTTTTTTATATCTTTTACGTATACCTTAATTATTGAAAAAAAAAATTGAAAATAATTTTTTTTTTTTTTTTTTACAAAAAACCAAATTTCAAATAAAAATTTTTTTATAGATATATTGTAAAATATATTTTGTGAGTCCTTCAAAAAAAAAAAGAAAAAAAAATTAAATAAAAAATTAAAAAAAAAATAAATAAAAAAAATTTTAAAGTTAGCTACAAGAGAAAAATAAAATGAAAATTTTATCGTGATTTGTAAAATTTCATTTAAAACAAGTTTTACCATTTAACTATTTATATTATAATTAAATGATTACATATTACTATGTAAATTGTAATAAGACAGACATTTAATCACTTTTTTTTCAAGTTGACTTTTTAAATTAAATAACGTATAATTAATCAAAAAAATAATTATTTTTAAATTATTATTCATTTATGTAAAATAATAAAATTAAAATTTTTTTATAATTTTTTATTGTACCTATAACTATATTATACGTAATAAAATTTAATTTCAATTTTTTATATTTGTTTGAGGGTTTATTACAAAAATAACGACTTTTTATTTTGAATTTCAAATATACAACATTATAATAAAATTTTGTTTTTATATCTTTAAAAAAAAAAAACAAAATAAAATTTCCTGAGAAATACATACAAAAATAAAAATGTTAACTTGTAAAAAAAATTTGAAAAATTTTCATTTTAAAATTTAATTTTCTTTTAAATGTCGTATATGTAGATTAAATAAGGATATTTTGTTTTCTAAGTAATTTCTCATTAAAATTTGAACCTAGCATATCCTAGTTAATTGTCTGAATTCAATCTACAAATACAGATTTTTTTTTTATATACGTAAAAAATTATGCGTACATGAAATTTTCCATTTTCCTTTCTTTTTTTTTTTTTTGTTTTTGTAAAACAAAATAAAAATGAAAATTTTTTTCATAAAACAAAATATACATACACCCATATGTGTATTAACTCAAAAAATTATGTCATTCAAAATTATATTCTAATATTGCATTATTCTTTTTGTTTATGAATTTATTCTACATGTAATAAAATATGTTAATGCGTAAGATTTTTTTATTTATTCATAATTTAAAATTATTGTAATATTTTCAAAAAATCGATGTGATCATTTTTATTATAGAAGCAAATGAAAATTACGTTATGTATAAAAGATGTTTACTTTATGTGAGAGTATGTATGTGTGTGTGTGTGTTTTGCTATAAAATTACATCATCAAAATAATAAGAGGAAAAAACTGAAAACAAAATTGTATCACATAATTAAGTTAAAATCTTATAAACTTTGAGCTTTTGTAAATTTTCTAAGTTTTGGTATAGATTTAATTTTTCTCAAGAAGAAAAACACAAAATAGTAAATGCGATTTTCTTTTCATTTTCAATACAACGGGCTCCTCTAACAACAAACATTTTGAGCTTTTTTTTCGAAAAAAAAGCTTCTTTTGTTTTGTAAACAACATCAATCATCACAATTATAATTGACTACATAGTGTTGCAAATATGTATTTAAAATTTTAAACGCTATAACAAGAAGAGGGAAAGGAGCTCAAATAACATTCATACACACACAATCACAAATCCGAAAACAATGAAAGAAAAAAAAAAATAAATAAATAAATAATTGTTACGAAATAATTTGGTGTAATTTTTTAGTTTTTTTTTTTTTTTTAAAGTTTTATGCTTATTATACTTTTTTGATTTTCGCTGTTTTTTGTTTTTTCTTATTTGTTTTTTTAACACATTAACATAATTATTGTATTTATTTTTTGTACAAAAATATAATAACAAAAACATTTAAATAAAAGTTTACGCATAATGTAATGAGAAGATAAGTCAAGGTCAATTGTATGTGTAGCCATACGTGTATGTATGTATATAAGCGCTAATATACATAGTTTCTAAAGAATATATACATATTTATTTACATTTTTCCTATTCACACACACACACACACATATATGAACGTATGGTACTCCACATACAGTATTTCATATTGCTACTGTTGTCTTTTGTTTGTTTTATTTTTACTTTGACTTTAAACATTTAGTTTATTTTTTCTGTGTTATATACTATAGGCATATGTGTTTTTTTTTTAAAACCTGATTTTTTTAAAAAACCAACAATCGATTAAATTTAATTCATGTGGTAACATTATAATTATTTTATGGTTAACATTTTAGTTCTCTAATATAATAAAAGATTCAACAATTATTTAAAATTTAATTGGCTAATCCATTTTAGTAGGGAATTTAGAATGTATAATTTAATTCAGATATGTATACATTTCATGTTATACATGTATTTATATACATACATATGTGTAGGCTTATAGACACAAAAACGTATAACATGTCTATCAACAAATCAACAATATACCCCACATTCATCATTGTATTACACGTTTTCAGCAAATTATATTTTTAATTAAAACAAAGAATATTGACCTGAACATTAAACATAGAACGGCCCTGATTAATTTACTCATCAATATTAATACTTCAAAGATATATTAAAAATTTTAGAGTTTAATTAATTTTTTTTATTTAAAATTCACATATATTCATATTCATTAGTTATGTAAAAAGAAAAAAGGAAAAATAAACCAGAAATTTGGCCTTTACCCGTGGAAGGCTTTATCACTTGATTCTAAAATATCAATAAGAAGAAAAATCCATTTGAATAATCTATTAACTAATTGTATGCAGTTAAGGACTTTTGGGAGTAAATATGTCTGTTTTCTTTTCTCTTAATTTTTAATTAGAGTTTTTCAGGAATAGTGTTACCAAAATTTTTAAAGTTTTCATACAATATGAAATGAATTTGTTGAACATCAGTTCATGCCTTAACTTACCATAGAATTAATGAACAAAGTATATAAACCTCCTCAACTGAATAAATTTTAAAAAACCGTTTAAAAAAAAAAACAGTAAATTCAGTCTTTAAATCCTGGCTTTTGTGATTACCAAATAACTAAAAATTGATGGATGAAATTTCAAATACATATTTTAATTATTTAACATTTAACACGATGAATACAAAAATTTTAACTTTTACCATCATGACGAACGTAACACGGTTTTTTATGTTTCCAAAGTAAAATTCTTGTTTCCAGGTACATAAAACTTGCTTTCAAAATTAATTGATATAAAATTAAAAATAATTTAGACAAACAAAAATCTCTATCATCCTTTTAAAAATAACATAATTATTTAATAAGAAATTTATGTAATCATTTTTGATGAGATCAATTTTTAATTAATGATATTCATTACTAAAATCATTTATACTTAGGCATCGTAACGAATAATAATAACATCCCTTAAAAAAAAAATTGTAGTTTTTTTTTTTTTATACAACGCCTAGACGTGATTCATTTAATGATGTTAAATGTATGATCATTAAAATCATGAATAAAAAACCAAACTAGAATTTAATGATTTTTTAAACAAAATTTTAAATAAATACAATAACAATACAGACAAATTGAATAATTGAATGAATATAGTCATATTGTGATTAACATATTAAAAAAATACATTAAATGATTCATAGTTTGTTTTTTTTTATTATTTTTATTTTTTAATTACGTTACACAAAAACTTAATTTTTTCGTACCAACTTTTCGTACATTTAATCGTTAAAAATTTAAAAATAATAGACATGAAAATATAATTGCAAATTTTATCGCATTTATTCTCATTGTGTAAATTAATTTTTTTTTTTTTTTTATGGAGAAAATTTTATTATTTTAATTATCAGGAATTTTATTTGAAAAATCATTACACAGTCAATTTAATTCATAACAAAATTATATGAATATTTATATGGGAAATGTTTTTACATACATTTGTAAAGAAATTGTGAATTTTTTTAAATTGTAAATTTTTAAAATGAAAACCAGCTTTTATTTCAATATTTATTCTTTTTAGTGACAATATTCAATTTATGAATTATTCTTTTTAAAAATAAAATAAAAAAAAACAATATTTCCTTCTACATCTGTTCAAATAAAAATGGAAAATAATTTTTTTTTTCTTTACATTTTTTTAGAATTTTTTTTTTTTTTCTTAAATAATCAAAAATATTCTGATATTTTTTTGCGTTTCAAAAATAATTTTTTTTTTTTATTTTTTATTTTTATTTTATTCAAACATATGGACGTCATTTATTTTGCTCACTGATTTATCTTATAGTAATCTAAAAATGAATCTTTTCAAATAAAAATTTGGCAACAAAAAATTTTTAAAAAGAAAATAACTGCTTATGTATTACGACCACTCCTTAATTGATTTTAGTAGAATTTTATGTATTAGAAAGGTACTTTTGTTACCTTTAAAAAAAAAAAAAAAAAAAAAAAGCAACGTTATAAGAAAAGAACATTTTGGTTGTTCAGGTATTTGCTTTCTTGCTTAATTTGAAAATTTTAAAATTAATAAACTTATGTGAATGTCTGAGCACATGTCGATATAGTAAAGCATCTAAATAAAACCTATAAATAAATTATTGTATCATCATCATGAGGAAAATCAACACACATACCCGTACTCATAATGTAACAAAGAATTAGATATCTAAAATTTCTAGTTTTCTCAAAAAAATGTTAACAAATTCTTTAAATGATGATGACTTTAAATGAGTTCATCTGTAAATTTGTAAATTAAAAAAAAAATTGATAAATTTATTTTTTTTTTTATCTAAAAAAAATATTTCCTTATGTTTTATTAATTTATTTATTTTTTAAAAATTCTAAAACTAAAAAAAACAACATCAAAAAGCAAAATAAAATGTATTTTCGATTTGATGAAGAGGAAGAGTAGAAAAAAAAAGGAAAAAAAAAATACAAAAAATTTAAAAATGAAATTTTTTAAATAAATTTTTGCCTAATTTAAAAATTCATAATCTAATATTATTTTATAACGTTTATGTCTATCTTGTGTAATATAAATTTTCGTTGAACATTTGAAAAATGAAGACAAAAAAAATTTTTTTTTTCTTGATTTTTAGTCATTTTATTTTAAAGTCAATTTTTCAAAACATAGTCACGTACTTTGTTACGGTGCATAGAGATATCGCGTTATTTATGTTGCTCTCATGTGATTGTTTTATTTTCATTTATAAAATATATGTACATAGAAAACAATCAATTAGAAAAGAGAAAAATTCATTCAAAGTGCAAAAGTCTGCTTGAAATACAGGTGACTATGTTTGAAAAATTAATTATAGGTTCAATATAATATGTTAATATGCAGATGAAAAATTTGTTTTTTCAAAAAATTTTATTTTTTATTTTGTCACCATATTACATGAATTAACAGTAAAATTTTGAAGGTCATTATAATTAAAATTCATTTCAAATGCGTTGATAAAATTTCATTAATTAATTATAAACATTATTTTGTTTTTTAGTTTTTTTTTTTTTTAGTACCTTCTTATAAACATTTATTTAATTTAATAATATTGTTTTTCTTATTTATACGCAACATATACTCATATACACATACGCGTGTAAATAAAAAAAAATAAAATTTATTGTTATTTTATTTTCCTTGTTTAACATTCAATTAAATTAATTACGTGTTATTATATATTTTGAATAAATTACATTTGAAAATATTGTAGAAAATTGTATAAATATATAAATTAAAAATACTTTAATATGTTGCCCATTTTGTAACGTATTTTGTATTTAAAATGTACATGTATACAATAAGTGTTCATACGATAATAAAATTCAAATTATCAAATATCCATTATTTACATAGTTTCTAATATTAGCTTTTTAAATATCATTTTCTTATGTATGTACGTATACATACATATTCACCAAGTTACAGAGGTTCCTCCCAGTTGATTGTAAATTAGGGTTATTAGGAAAATTTTCACAATTTATATGTGCTTATATACAATAACGTATGTTCGTAGTACGTACATTATATGCAATTATAAAAAATTTTGTCATTTCAAGGATTTGTACACAAAAGGACTATAATTTTTTTTTTTTTTTATATTATAATACCATCAAATGATTGACAGTAGAATATTAAATGATAAAAATCTTTTCTTTTTTTTTTCTTTTTCTGTTTGAAAATTTCAACGAATGGCAACAGTATATAAATATTTTCTTTTTTTCAAATTCAAATAATATAATTTACGTTAAAATTAAAACCTAATGAACTTAAAGAATTTTTTTGTAAAACATTTCCAAAATGCTGTCTTTTGAAAATTTCATAACAAAAAAAAAAAAAAAAAAAAAAAAATTTCTATTACTGTATACATCCTTCATGTCCTACTTTATTGATTTGTTGACCTTTTGGATCTTAACATAAGTGAGTTTAAAATTCATATCGTTAAAGTAATTCTCACATCAATATAATTTTTTTTTTGAACATTTTTAAACAATTATACATTAATACAATTCATATAAACATAATTTCACATACATAAATACATTATATAGGTATACATATGTGCATGATACATTTGTCATAATTACTAATCATATATATTAAATCATTCAAATATTATTGTGTATACATATAATTGTATGTATTATTTTTTAGCTAATTCAATTATATGCTATAATTGTAAGGAACAGGAAGGACAACAAAAATGTACTAGTTATGAAGATTGCAATCATATACAACCACCACAACAACTTAATGATTATTATCAACGTAGTGGTTTACCATATAATGAATTTCAAGTTGCATCTGGATGTTTTAAGAAAGTTGTACAAGGTTATCCAACATATAGTTCACCAAAAATTATTGAGAGAGGTTGCTTTTTTGGTGATTTAAAAAATACATCATTAGGATGTTTAAAAAATCCTCAACATCATACACAATATTCATGTCATGTTTGTGCAAAGGATTATTGCAATAGTTCTACATCAATTCTACCAAAATTGACATTAACATTATTTACTGCTGTATTTTTATCATTCTTTGGAAAATTCATTTATAACAATTAAAAAAAAAAAATTGGATTTTTTTTTTTTTTTAATTATAATATTCTAACAAACATATTACATAAAATAATATTATATTACATTAAATATTAGTATTTCTTTTTTTTTTTTTTTTGTGATTAAATGTAATAACAAAAAAAAAATATTATTCAGGTCATTTGTTAGATGCTTATATATTAATGCTTACATACATTTGTATATCTTTAAAATATATAATCAGGGCTATTCTGATCATAGTTAGCAGATTTCATTAATTTAACAATCTGTTAATTTTCACATAAAATTTTAAAAATTTATAAATTTTGTATGAAAGTTAACAGAATGTAAAATTAGCGAAATCTGTTAACTACAATCAGAATATAACTTTGAAATATTTTTATTATTTTTTGTTAAATAATTTCTATAACTGTAAAAGACAAAACTACATAGTACATGATATTTATAAATAAGGATTTAAAATATTTTTACTGTAGCAGAGCATATTATTGTTTGTTTGTTTGTTGTTTTTATTTTTATTTAATTAATTTTATTATATTTTTATTGTTTTTTTTCATTTGGCTATTCAAAAATGCAGTATACATAAAAATTTTATTACAAAATTTGAAATCTAAGTATTAATAGCATGTATTAAACAAAAAAAAAAAAAATTATTTTTGTGGAAAAAAAAAACACATTATATATACTTGTATACCTTTTGTATACTAACTGTTTTTTGAAAAAATTTATGTATTTTCAATTTTTAAAAATTTTTAAAAAATTTATGTAATTGTATTTTATAAATGTAGATTTGACGTAGATTTTTGGAAAAACAAAAAAAAAACATTATACTGTATTTCTTTTATATTGAAAAATAAATTGTATAATTACCAAAAAAAACAACATTTTCTTTTTAATCTAACACAATTCTTTTTAATACCTTAATAATTCATTTTCTAACATCAAAATTATTTAATATATTTGTTATCTAAAATACTATATGCTTTAAAAAAAAAAATTCTCATTCAAATATAAATAAAGCAAAGTTTTGCTATTGCTAAATTTTTTTTTTTTTTACTTAACAAAAATTACAAAAATTAAACTTTTATCACCTTTTTCTATTCATATTATTTCATTTTTAACGATCATTTCTTTTTATTCATTGATGTTATAGAATGCGTACATCATCGTATCCAAAATGAATATTTTAAAATAAGTCTCAAGATATAACTTCGGAAATTTTGAATTTGAAATTTTTGTAACCGACAAATTTTGTATTGAAAATGGAAAAAAATTTGAAAATTTTAATAAGTATAGATGATGTGATTTTAAAAAACATTTTTTATACTTGTAAATAGGTAGTAGCTAAAACTTTTATTGAGCGTTTCTAAGTTTAAAATTTTCTTTAATGGTAGTTCTTAGTATTATCATTAAATGCTGAGCCATGGACTCATTTGAGATCTACATATATGTATATATGTACATTTATGTTGTTAGAGAAACAAGACGGTTTTCCATAATCTTAATAACAATATTTTTACTCTCTTATTCTAAATAATATTTTACGTCCTGTATGGTTGGATCCTTGAGGATTTGAAGTTAAATAATTTTTCATGTGATAAGTTTTATTTAATTTAGTTGTTTTTTTTTTTTAGAAATTTTAAATTATAACAAAAATAACATATTAAACAAAATCGAATATATAAGTACGTATACAACGAAGGTAATTTAAACGGGTATGTATGTTAATATTGTTTGCGTTAATATTTTTTTATAAGAATATAAGGAACTGCATTTGAAAATTCGAAATATTTAATTTTTTTTCTTCCATTCCACAATATAATAGTTGTAAAAATAATCAATAAGGTGATTTATGGTTTGTCTTTATAATTTAATTTATTCTTCATCTGTATTCGCAATGAATTTATTTGATTTTTTATTATAATTTAAAATGACAAATTAAAATAGAAAAAATTCCTAATGTTTGTTTGTTCTATTTTTTTTTTTTTTTTTGTTTTTTTTTTTTTCATTTTTATAATTTTTTTTATTTTATTTTATTATTTCAGTTAATTCATATCAATGTTATAATTGTAATTCAAGTGTACCTACATGTAATGATGAATTTATTCCTAGTAGAAACCAATATTATATCGCAAATTGTGGACAAACATATGGATGCGTAAAAATTGTTGATGAAGGTCCTAATGGTTATAAATTTATACGAAGAGCTTGTGCAAATGGAGCATTATCTAATAAAAATGATTGTGAAAGATATTTTAATCAAGGAATACCTCATGGCCGAGTTGTTAAATGTAAAATATGTGAACATCCTCTTTGTAATGATTCAACTAAACTTCATGTTACTTCAACATTATTATTTTTAATAATTTCATGTTTTACATTTTTTAAATTGATTTAAGTTTAAAAAAAAAAATAAAAAATAATAATAATACAGAAATAAATAAAAAGGAGAAATTATTAAATAAAATATTATTGTAACTAATAATTGGATTTTTGGAATTTTTCATTTTTTTTTTTTTTTTTTTTTGTTTATTCTTGTATATTTACGCATAAGTATATGAAGCCCATATATGGCTATATCTGAATAAAATTAAATTTATAATTATGTCATAAAATATTTTTGATAATTTTTTTTTTTTTTTTTACTTTTGTACATACATATGTATTATCCATATAAATGTTTTCTTGTTTATAATTTTTTAATTTTTTTTTTTTTGAATATTTTATGTCTGTATAAAAATTTCAATACTAACCATATATGTATATGTAATTATAAATTGAAAAATAAAATTTTAGAAGAAGTTAAAATAAAGATATTTCTTTATTTTATGTAAAATTAGTAGTTTCTTTTTTTTTCTTAACGTACACTGATTTTTAATACATAAACGGAAAATTATTCAAAATTCAAATATACTTGTCTGTTATTCAACTGAACTTCAAGGAAAAATTATTTGATCTCTATAGTTAAAAAAAAAAAAAAAACGTTTCAAAATTCTAGTGGTAAACTTACAGTTTTTCTCTTGTAGCAACAAATAAAATATACTTCTCTTATTTGTAACATTTAATTTTTTTTTTTTTTTTTAATTTCAATTACGTATTTCATCTACCATTCATAATGTCTTAAAATATTTACTATTTATTTTTATTTACAGTTAATTCAATTAATTGCTATTATTGTGATTCATATGAAGTTAAACATTGTGATGATGAACATTTTGATGATACAAAAATAAAAAAAATTGATTGTACACATGTTGAACCAGCAAATTATTTACCAATTCGAAGACCATCAATTGCAATTGGATGTTTAAAAATTGTCCGAATTATTAATAAAGAGAAAACAATTAAAAGAGGTTGTTATTGGGGTGAAAATTTTGATAATATAACAGCTGGATGTACACAGGATCCACAATATCGTGGAATTTATTATACATGTTCTGCATGTAATTCAGATTATTGCAATTTATCAATTAAAAATCATTTAAATATTGCAATATTTTTAACTACATTTATATTGAGTTTTTTATTCATTTAAAAATGATTTGGAATTAATAACATTTAACCAAAGATTTAATTATTTTATTTTCTAAATTTGAAATTGAAATTTTGATATGTATATCCTTAAACAACAACAGGATAAAGTATAAAATCAGCAAACATTTTTTGAATTTAAATTTCTACTTTGAACAAATATTAAAAAAAAAACAAAAAAAAAAAAATAATTTTTAATAATTTTTAATTAATATGATAATCTAAAAAAATTAATTTCACCTATAAAGTAATTCACTATATATCGATTGTAAAAGCAATCCTTTGTAAAATTTTTTCGCCCACTGCCCTGCTGGAAATATCTTCTAATACACATTTTTTTTTTGTTTTTTCAAATATTAATTAAGTTAATTTATTGTAATAAAGATAAAGTGTTTGAAATAAACTAAATTCAAAAAAAAAAAAAAAAAAAAAAAATGGGAATTATATTTTTAAATAAACAACGCATAACGCAAATAAACTTGTAAAACAAGATTCTTAAATCTGCTGCGATTTTACAATACTTCTACAACACTTTTCAGTTGCCCAGGTCCCATCATTAATTGTAGACCTTACGGCTTTTATTTTTTTTTCAACACAACTTTCCATCTAAAGATTACTTAAGATTTTCTAATAGTGATCTAATTCTCTCAAAAACTAAATTTAATTTTAAACGGATTTTTAGAATGTAAACAATAAAAAAACAAAAATAAATTTCATCTTAATAGATACATACAAAATTTTATTTTTAACAACTAAATATAATTATTGTACATTATTCACTTTTTGGACGGTTTCATTTATACTTGGATGGAATGTATTTCATTTATTAATTCAAATAGAATTAATTACTCAATTATTTACTAAGCAATATTAATAATACAAATTACAAATATTAATTCATTAAATATCAGTTTAAGTGTATAAAAAAAATTATTCAAAAATGTTTTTTTTTTTGTTTTTAATAATTACCTAATAAGAAAAGAGACAAATTTTTACCAATATACTTTCTTTTAAAGGCACTACATATGAACATTTTGGAATTATATAGTCTCATTTGTTCTTTGTTTTTGTTTATGCGTTTTAAATAGTTAATTTAAAAATACTAGCTAATGAAACTGAAATGACGATTAACAAAAATGTTGGTAATAATAAATTCGAAGAATTACATCCATCTTTACTGTTGCATGTACAATATTCTGAGAAAATATTATATGTACCAGTTCTCATAAGGCAAAATCGTTCATCGCCACCAATGCCAGGTTCACCCATAAATGCACAACTTCGGAAATATCTCCATTGACCCAAAACTACAAGATTAAAACATTAAAATTATAAATTAATATAATGTTAGTAATAAATTTTAATAAATAATAAAAATTTCATTATTATCAATTACATTTTTGTCGTATCTTCTTGCACATTGTTGCCTCAACACCTGGTAAGTGTGGTAATGTTTTACCTTTACAATCATGTGTTGATAAGGTACTATTATCAAATGGATCTGCACATTTTGGATCATCCATTGATCTGCATTCAAAGCATTTTATTGAAAATCCTAAAAGTTAAATAATCACATATTATTAATAATTATACGTATGATATGTGTAAGACGAAAAGGAACACACCCATTTAAATGAAAATTTCTTAACAGTACACTCACCTGTAGCCAACATACACAATAAAACTATTGAAAATAATAAAAATTTTGTGCTTTCCATAATGACAAGATAATTACAAATTAAATAAAATTAATATATGTAGTTTTTCAGTAAATGCATGTAAAATTGATTCAATATTTTAAATAATTTTTAATTAGTTTAATAATATTTACAAAAACAAAATGCGCCAAACAAACACTACAGCAGAAACAAACTAATGACAGTAGTAATCGACAAAGTGACACCCACAACATCAAACAAAAAAATATATCAAACTAAATTCGTTCAAACAATCAAATCTATGATTCCTTTAAGTTGAGTCAACAGGAGCAATTTTTAAAGTCGGACCAAAAGAATATAGATACTAACGTACAAGAAGAGAAAGATAAATTAGACTAAAAAAACCAAAAGAGATGCTGATATTTTCTAAGAAAAAAACAATACATAAAAGCATTAAAAAACAAAAAAAAATGCACTATGAATGCCAAAATGTAATAGTTCTATATATCCCATTTGAAAAAAAGAGAAAAAAACAATCACTCGAAAATGTATAACCACATGTTTGTTGTATTTGTATTAACCACGTTTTCCTGGAACTCCCTGGTGTTTTAAAATCATATAAAATTTACCTATCCGTATACGAAATTTGAAGTTCTTGGAACTCCCTCAAGTTTTCAGACTCGTGAAAATTTGATTTTCGAACAAGATTTTTAAATGAATATTACAATATGTTTTTTTAATTATTTTCACATGACATTAGATACAAACTATAACACAATATCTAAATATTCAAAATTATTGATTAAAATTCATATCGCACACGATAAAAATATATTTTTCTTCAAAAATTGTAAACACAAAAACCTCCATACAATTTAAAATTTTATTCAACAATATTTTAAATAAAACTTATTGATTCGTCAAAAAAAATATAACACAGTAATTCCAAACATTTTCACTTTAAATAGCTATTAAAATTATAACATGACATTATTTATAAAATACAATAAATTATTATTTTAGACAAATTTTAATGTTTGTTTATATCACATCAACCCAACAACACTTAAGAATTCTCAGAACTCACCGAGAAATTGTATTTTTGTAAACAAAATAATTCTCGGAACTCTAGCTAGATTCTAGAATGAAACGATGTAGTACATGCGGCCTATTCTGTACTTCGCGACTATCCTTTTTCATATAATTTTTTTCTATACGCGGTCTACTTCTTTCAAAATGAACTGACCTGCATCAACATTGCATTAGTATTGGTGCAATTTTATATTGCTTATATGTGTTAGTTTTGGATTTTGGCTGCACTTACTCCCATACTGTGCCCATTCTTGTTTTAATCTCTATTCTTTTGGTCGGACCTTACTTAGAAAGTCATAAAACTACGATATAATTATATGACTGATCGAAATGTCGTTTTTTAAGGGACAAATGCATACAATTGAATAACTTAATGATAATTGAGTTAACGTTAAATTAACGCTGTACCAGGCATTTGTATTATTTAATACAAATGAAACTGAAGCTTGCCTGCTTGTAGCTTGTACTCTCACAGTGCAGCTTTGCAGCGCAACCTATTTGATGTTTGATGTTTGATTTTAAACACTTGTTGCACAGACTTTTGTGTTGTGCCATGCCATACGAAATTACGAATACGAATTACGAAATGAAATACGATTTAACTTATCTGTCAAAGTCAAAGTGTTTACAATTTTAAAATTAATAATCAATTCCTTCGTATAAACAAGAAATTATCCTTAAATTTAGTGTAAAGAATCTCAAAAATAATGAAAATGAAATTAGAATATTTGTGCCTTACTATTTTTTGTATAATGTCTGTTATCATTTTACCAGGTTTGTTAGAAACTTTTTTGTAAAATGAAAAAAACAAATACAATTTATTTTGGGTGTGGTTTGTTTTCCTATTACATATCTAATTTTAATAAATTTTATATTTCAGTTTCCTCAATTCGATGTTATCAATGCTCATCTGGTACTGATCCAAAAGGAGTTGATGCCTGTGGAGCATATAAAGCATTTAATAGATCTCAGCATATACCTGTTGAATGCAACAGTGATGAATCATATATGCCTGGTTCGTTTTGTATGAAAGTCGTTCAGCAAGGACCAAGAGGATTTATTTGTAATATCATTAATTAAATTGATTTGAAAATTTTTTTCTAAATTGTAATTTTAATTTTTAGGGGATGGTCGATGGCGACAAGTTATTCGTAGATGTGCATCAGTGGCTGATACTGGTGTTACAGGTGTCTGTAATTGGGGAGTTTACGAGAATGGTGTTTATTGGGAGGAATGTTATTGTGCAGAGGATAGCTGTAATAGTTCAAACAATATTTATTCAAGCATAACGATATTATTAATGCTGATTCTAACGTCCATATTTTTAAGATAATAATTATCTCAAACTTCAACCTACACAACGTATTCATAAAATACATATTAAAAGTGCTCTTAGAAGAAGGAAGGCGTACATTTAAGAAATGAAAAACTTTAACCGTCCAATTTTATTATTTGTTAAGTGCTCGTTTTTAAAATTATAAGACATTTAGCATTAGTTTCCGTGATACCAAATAAAATTCTAGAAATTCTTATTAAAATTTGAAAAAATTTTATCAAGAAATAATTTTTTTATAACGATCATATTGGTAATTAGGAAAAATAAACCGCGTACAAAAACTTTTGTATTTTGAATTCATTATTATAAAATTCGCATTAAACATTCCGTCCTTTTTATATTATTATATAGTTAAGTACAGATGATGTAAGATGAAAGTGACAACGGATATGTTTTTAAAAATTTTGAACACTCTTTTATAATTAAAAAAAAAATAAATAAATAAAATTACTAATTAAATACATACAATTACATAACTTTTATTTTTATTTTTCCTTTTAGTATATTCAATAATTTAGAATTCATACGTTTTAAATCCATACGGTTGCCAACCAAGTTCTGGTTTATATGCAACTGCAATATAAACAAGTGTGCCAACTCCTGGTATTGCTTTAGCGGCAGTATAAACACGTTCATCTGGTGACATATATGATTGAATTTTTTCTGGATCTTTAGATTCTACTTTTGGCTTAAACTGCATCCAATCGAGGAAAATATAAACAAATAAAATATAAATGGAAAGCCAAATCACTGATATAAAATTATATTCATTTTATTTTTACCCATTCATCAAATTGTGGTGGCTGTGTTGTAGCTGCTGCACGTAACATTTTTAAAAAATATTTAAAAAAATAATTACGATTCTGTTTAACTTCAATACTTTCAGCATCTAATGCTAAACATTTTTTTATAAATTTTGCAACAATTTCACGATCTTTTGGTTTTTTTAATTGTTTCATTAATGTTCTAGCTAATTCAAGATGATGACTAAATAATTCATCAAGGATTTCCATATGTTTTGAATCCCCTATAGTACCTGATCTGTTATTACCAGATGTATTGGCCATTTTTTTTTTTATTAACAATAAATCAAAAAATAAATTATTTAAAATTTACTTAAATAATGAAAATAATAATAGAAATAATTTAAAAAATTTCAACATCAATTTCGATAGAATTATGAGACAGACTAACAGACAAATTTAAAAAAAAAAAATTAATAAAGTTAACTAGGATTCAAAATTTAAACATAAATACACATTAATTTTTTGTTTTTTTTTGCTTTTTGCTTTAAAATTTTCCAAATTTTATTACACGCTTTTAAAATACAAACATTACGTTATATTATTATCATAATTATGTATAATTTTGTTTTATTTGTTTTTTTTTTTTTTTTTTTAATTTTTTCTTTTAAATAATTCTATTAACTATATGTCACATATAAATATAATTAACGATTAAATCATGTACTCATGTAATGTATATTTTATTTATTTATTTTATATTTTTTTATTTACTTATATTTTTTTATTCACACATACATACATATATTTATTTATTTATTTTTTTCATATTCAACAACATTTAATACATATTTTTTATTTGTATAAGATCTTCTTAAAAATCTATTCTTATAATCTAAATGGGATGCTTAACATGTATTAAAATTTTTTTTTTTATATTTCTTTTATTGTATGGGAAAAAACTAATTATAAATTTTCTTATATTTTTTTTTAAATTTTTATTTTACTCATTACTACAAATATATGTATGTACATGAAATGTACGTATTTTTATCGAGCTTACAATTAAATTTTAATTTACATCCATAAATGTGTGTGTATGTGTATCAAAGGAATTAATATATTTTCATTATTGTAAAATTTTCTTTAATGTATTCTGAATTACAATAAATTAACATAAAAATAGGTTTTTAATAAATATTTCCTTTTCTTTATTTTTCTTCGATAATTTTATAGATTTTTCTGAAATTTAATAAATATCATTTATTTTATGATCATCATTTCGATTGAAAATATTTTTAGTTTTTAATTTTTATTTTATTATTTTTTTATTTTATTTGTTTTTTTTTTTTTTTTGTTTTTGTATAATATGATAATTGGCTTCCTTTACTTTATTTATTTAAAATGTAATTTTTAATTGAATTTTATTTTGATGTATGAATGTATAATTATCACGCTTTTTTTTTTTTTTTGTTTTTTTTTTTTTTTTAATTATGTTTACATTAAATTTATACTCATTTTTTGTTTTTGTCATCATTTCTACATTTAAAACATTTAAAATAATTTTATTAAACATAAGTATATATCTCTTTGTTTAAAATTGTATAATTAATTTTTTATTTAGTTTTTATTCTATAACATTACGATAAATTACGGTAAAATGTTAATATATTCATTCATTGTCCGTATAATTATGTGTGTGTGTGTGTGCAATTATACATTTGCACCGTATAATGCGATATTTCATTTATTGTTTTTACATTTTATAAATTTTAAATAAATTAAACAAGAATAAATTTAAAAATAAAAAAAGTTAATGGAAAATTTTCCAATTTCCATAATTAAATATTTAAATTGTTTATTATCAGTTTTATTTCCAAATAAAAAAAAATATATATTTTGTACATAAATGAATTCAAATTAAATAACTACATTTACACTTAATTTAATATTGATATTAAAACAAAAAAAATTTTTTTAACGATTTTTCTATTGTTTGTTGTTTTGTTGCATTTTTATGCTCTATCCATTCATTTATTTACAACACTAATTAAATTTTCAATATTAATACACATATTCAGATCTATTCTGGTCATAGTTAACAAATTTGGCGAACTTAATATTTTGCTAATTTTTACATATATGAAAGTTAGTAAAATATCAAAGTTAACGAAATCTTCTAACTATAATCAGAATAGTCTTGATTAATTTTATTACTAACTACTTTATTAAACAACTAACAATATGAGTAATTATATAATTATAAAATTTACAATGATTCAAAATAATTTTGTGAAACAATTACTGTTATTAATTTACATATTTATTTTCTATTTTCATTTTATTTCTAATAAAAATTAAATTTTACTTGTTTTTCTTTCTTTTTTCTTTAATTTACTCATTTCTTTTATGTAATCAATTTATACTCTGTCCATTAATTCTATGCAATTAAGGACTTATGGAAACTAATACGTAAAGTATTATCAATTTACATCAATTTGTGTTGATAATCAAAAAAACTCATATCATATTGCATAGATTAAATAGTAATGCTAATCATGGAACTAATCTAATTAGATTAATTATTCCTATATAAGGCCTTAACTGTGTAAAATTAGTGGATAAAGTATAGAATGAATCTATTAATATGTAATTACATGTTCACAAATATATTTTTTTGAATCATTGTAAATCATTGTAAATCCTATGAGTAGAAATATTCATGTACTGTATGTGACAATTTTCATAATATTTTTTATGTAATATTTACAAAATAATAATTTCAAAAACAAAAAAAAAAATTTTTTTTTTCTTAATTTTTATATATTGTATTCTAATTTTTTACTTTTTAAAATATTTTAATAATTTTTCTACAATACTGTAAAAATATTTTTTTACTTTTAGTTAAAAGTATATGTATGAATCTCAATAAGAATTTAAATAATTTTTTTTTTTTTTTTTTTAATTATTTATTTTACAATATTTTTTTTTTTTTTTTTTTTTTCAATTTATTGTCTGAGCATTTATTATTTACTCGCGAAAAAAATTCATTTTTGTGTTAAAAATCTGTTTAGTTAAAGAAATTTCATAAAATTTCATTTTTATTTACTTTCAATTTTATAAATATTTAAAATGATAATTCTGTTTAATATTGCATGTTAAATTAATATTTCAAAAGTAAATTAATAATTTAAAAAAAAAAAAAAATTTCTTATAAATAATTAACAAACAATTTAAGTAAATTTTTAATATTTTAAATTAATTTAAAAAAAAATTCTTCGTATTTTAATCGATTATACAGCCGGGTGTAGTGACTCGTGATAGTACTATAATTTTAAATAAAACGGAAAATGTTAAACGAATAATAAAATTTTTTATGTTTATTGGAAACATTATTCTATGCCATTTGAAAATGATTTCTGGTAAATATGTGCTCTACATCAGCTGTCTCTGAGGAAATAAATTCGGACCGTAAAAAATTTTCATCACATTTTCCGCCAATGACCCGAGTTATATTGGCTTTCAATGCATCAATTGAATGCTGATTTAAAAGCGTACACTAGAGACTCGACATATCCCCAAAGAAAATAATCCAATGGCTTTAAATTACATGATCTGGATAACCAAATTGATGAGTCAATTCACCATTGCATGAATTAATTTGATCATTGAATTTGATTAAATTCATAATTTCACTGATCGAATTCGCTTCGTGGGAGGCAGCTTTGGAGCAAATTTATCAAAAATCATTTTTTCAAACCCTAATGACTTAAAATACCGCCTCCAATAAACAAAAATAAATGTATTGTCCGATATTTACACTTTGCGTTTTACTCAAAATTTAAAATTCTATCACGCTTGAAACACATCCTTTATTTAAAAGTTTAATTAATTAATGTACCTTTAACTTATGCATTGTGAAAATTTTAAACTGCTATACTACTATAATACTTTTAATCTGTTAATAATATAATTAAAAAATTTTCAAAAATTCTAAATTACTATATATGCAAATTTCTTACAAATGAACAAAACTGCATAATATCAAAACAAATCGAAGTAATGCAAATTGCATGGGTTTGTAAAAACAAAAGAAAAAATGTTCATTTTATTTGAATTTCATCAAGTGTGAATTTTTAATCACCAAAATATCATGAATATAAGCAGGCAAATAACAGTCGAAGACTATTAATAGTTTTTTAAAAGTTGTTTTTCAAATGAATGTTTTTAAATATTTTATTTTATTTTTTTAATTATTATTTTTTTCTTTTATTTTTACAATTTCAATTAAACTAGTTTAACTTCCCTTTCGTTTTCTCCCTCAGCTACAACATATCCGTGTGATAATTTTATTTTTAATAAAATATGTCTTCATTTTTATTTAATTTTGATAATATTTAAATCAAATTAATTAAAATTCAGATTTTTTTTTTTTTTTTTTTTTTTTTTTTGTAATTAAATTTATACCATTTATACATACAAATATTTTAATAATAAATTGCGAAAATTACACATGAACATTTTGAAAGTACATTATATCAATAATAAACGATCAGCAGTCAACTTTTAATACATAAATATAAAAATTTAATATAAATATAAATTTTAATTACAAAAAAAAAAAAAAAAATTATTATAATATTTGTTTGTATGTTATACATAAATTTTACATAATAGATTACTGTAGGATGTATGTGTAATTATACACGTATATGAAACGTAACACATGCATATGAATGTGTGGGTGGAAGAAGAAACCCATCAGAATTGATGAAATTATTTAGATGGTTTGGTACATTTTCGATAACGTATTTATACCACAGGATTACCACTGTATATTATGTGTGGTAAATGTATGTGCACCAAATACCATACATATATATATACACGGTACACATGTATGTATTTGCAAATTATATGTATGTGAAATCATTTATATATGTGTGTTACGTAACGTACTTATATATATTCAAATATTTAATTTTCAGTTGCGAATATTAAAAATTTACATAAAAATTACGTAAGTTATTTGTTTTTGGTTTTTGGTTAAATTTCGCATGCAAAATGTATTTTATATAATACACCATGTATATAGAATGTATATTAGATCATACGAGATGAGTGTGTAATGTTGTAACAAAAAACGGATAAAATAGCATACGTATACGTATCATAATGTACGAACATATTTAAATAATATGAATTAATAGCATATTTTTTTTTTTTTATGTGTACTCATAAATCTATTTATGCTCATTTTTCTTCAAATATATATAAAACACAAATACATGTATACGCAACACATAGAAATTTATTAAAATATTTGTATACATATTTTCCTTTTTCAAATTTTATAATAATATTGTTAGCTATGCATTTCATTTTTTTTTTTAATTATTTTCATTTTATTTTTTATTTTTATTTATTTTTTTTACTTTTCATCTTTTTATTCTAAAGATTATATTATATACTATAAAATTAAAATTAAAACATTTTTATAAATTAAAATGCATATTGGGGTGTATACATATGTATGTACATACGTGGAATAAAATATAAATATATATTAATATAGGTATGTACGGATATACTATATATTAAAACTTATAGTATTCATTTCAGTAGATAATCATTTCATTTTTTTTTTTTTTTTAAATACAGTATAATATATTTTAGTTATGCAGGTGAATTGTATATATATGTCTGTGTTAATTTATGTATGTATGTGTATTTATATAGTTTTTTTTGGTTTTTGGTTTTTCTATTTATGTAATGTATGTTAGTGTACAACACATATCATGTTTACACAAAGTAAATATATATTTTAAAAAATTAGATACTTTTTTTTTATATACATATGTATATAATACGTTATATACATATATTTTTTTATAAATATTTTGTATTACTTTTGTATATTATTTATAACGTAATAATTTAAAGTTATACATTTGTTTACTTATGTATATATGTAGTATATATAATATGTATATCTGTATTGGTATATGTATGTATATATAATTTAAATATACATACACATGTATATAAACTTATTATAAATAGCAACAAAAAAAATATGTAAAAATAATTTTTTTGTTCTATAGATTTTGTTGTACATTAATCCATGTACATATATGTTATATTGTTTGCATGTGTGTGTGTGTGTGTATATATAAAAAAAGCATTTCACCGAAGTGGAAAATATTGCTCAAAAAGGGTTTGTTTGTTTTGTTTTTGTTTTCTCTTTTTTTTTTGTTTGCTTTATTTTCTTTTTTTAATATTTTCATATAAATTTTTTTTTTTATATATATTTATTATTTTTTACGTATAAAATTCATCATTTCTCTTTTTTTTTGCTTTGAATAGATTAAAAAAAAAAAAAAGGTTTTCTTTTCTTTTCTTATTTTTTTTTTTTTTAATTTTAGCTTATATGTATTTATTGTTGTTTGGTTTTTTTTTTTTTTCATATTAATGTTGTTGTTACTGTTGTTATTTTTTGTTGTTTTACTTTACGTATGTGTGTGTATATGTGTAAGTTACTTTTTAGAGTAAATCCTTTTCTCACTCATTTTTCCATCATTTCAAACATACCTATTATGATGATGATGATGGCGATGGTGTTGGTCATTATATATGTATTATACATAATAATGTAATATACTAGCCAAAATCAGTGATGTAAAATTGATTGCAAACAAAAACGAATCTTGTTTGTTTGTATGTGTATACATATGTCCTGCTGTATAATATGTGTTTGTTTTTTTTTCTTTCATATTTATTTTCTACTTGATTAAAAATTCATAACATATTGTAATAATAATAAAAAAAAAATGTATGAAAAATGTAGAAAAATGTATGAATATATTTATTCTATTGTATTTTTTGTGATTAAAAATAGAAAAGAAAATTTTGTTCATTTTCCACATTTTGATAGAGGTGATCTTTTTAAATTAAGGAGAAAAAAAAAAAATGAAAGTAAATTAAAAATGATTTTTCTTCTTTTTTTTTTTTATTATTATGTTTTCAGTTTTGTGGACTCATATACTTGTAGGATGTACAGTATTAGTATTTAAATTGAATGAAAATATTTTTGAAAATATTAATTTAAAATTTTTTTACTTTTTTTTTTTAAAAATATAAGTATGCAGTAGATATGTGATATTAAACTAAAACGCAAAATAAAATAATGTAAGACCTCGTGCAGACAGAAAGCGGAACTGAGATGTGCAGAGTTGAACTTACCAATGTTGATGAGGTAAACGAACATGTGGCAAATAATAAAAATCAGCACGCTACAGCAGATAAGCGCTGATCAGCTCCGCTCGGCTGATGTAATGTGTGGATTATTATTACTTCAGGCTTCAGCTATGATAAACTCGGCTCCGCTTTCTGTCTGCGCGATGCCTATGTATGTATTCAATATCTTGTGTAATGAAAAAAGTTCCAGTAAATTTGATTTTTTTGTATTCTTCCTATTACAGTCTTAATTCCTGAATAATTTTAAAACACATAAATTTATAATCAAAAATAATTATTGCAAAATTTTCTATTCGCCCTCGCCCGTTTTTTCTTCATCTCCTTCTTTATTCATCTCGTAATTCGATACTTAAAAAAAATATTTAGTTAAAAAGGACTTTATTAAATTCATCTTAGAAGATAGATAAAAACCAATAAATTTGTTTTATTTGTGCGTTTTTTTAAAGGTATATAATTTTTAAGTTTTTTGTTTTTATATTATTATGATTTTCTCCCATTTTTATAAATTATATAAATATTTTTTTTTTGCTTAGTTCAATTTTAAAGCATTATATATTTTTCCTTTGAATATAACACTTATATTATTTTTAAGTACATACTTTATTTATTATCAATTTGTTTTTATTTTTATTTTATTTTATTTTTTATTTTTATTTTAAACTTTATTTTTTTACACAATTTGTGTATATATATGTAATAAAAATACATATATATGTACATATATGCATATAAGTGTATATAAAGAACAGCATCGCATGATGAGTTGTTATAAGTCCTTTAAATAAAGACTTATTCTGTTGTATATATATTTTTACATACTTGTATAGCTTTTAAATGTAAATAGCTAACGTATATTTTATATTTATAAAACAAATTCACATTTTCTCTGTTAAAAATTATATTTTATTATTTTGTTTGTTTTTTGGATACTTCTTATAATTTAGCAATTTTAATTATCAATGTTTCATTTATAAGAAGAAGAAAAAGAAAAACAAGAAAATTCTTTTAATTTGTTAATTTTAAATTTTTTTTTTTTTTTGAATTCTTCTTAGGATCTAAGGATATCGGCTAATGCCTTATAAATCATTAAAATTCAATCTCTATACTTTTTAATTTTTTTCAAATACAGATAATCCTCGCATGCATATGACCATGGTACAAAGACTATAAAGGTATCCCGTATTCTTCTTCCATGTTCTTCTGATGACGTCATTACGTGTATTAATATTAAGTAGTAAGGAAAAAATAATTAATAATTGTTTATACACGTTTGTGTAATTTTTTGCAATTGCATACCTAATTATAACTTTTTGTGTGATTTTGGAAAAATTTGCATTTATGTTTCCAAAAACAAATTTTAAACCACTTTTAAAAAAATTCAAAACAAATAGATGTAAGTAACGACAAAAAAGTCATTGTTTCGAAGTAGAATTTATTTTTTTAATTAAGGGGCACAACATTAATTTAATTTTTTTTTTTTTTTTTTCTTAATTTTAATTTCTTAATTTATTTTTCCTTATAATCTTATTTCTTAATTTGAAAGATTGAAAAATTTTGTCATAAAAGTACGCGTTTCAATTCTAAACACATAATTCTCCTATGAACATTAATTATATAAAACAACGTGGTGACGTCACAGACATTTAGATACGTTACTTCTAAGTCTTTGTACCATGATAGAATAAGTAATGTCTGGGTAACCGACGAAGATTACCTGTATTGTTGTATAGATATTATATTGGCATTAAAAAATAGATATTAAATGTAAAATGCTAGAAACATTCATATATGTATGTATCCTTCATTTGTTGGGAATACTAAGTACATAACTAAAAATAAAGCATATTATTTGATAATTATTTATGTTTAATTTATATTTTTGTTTACTTTGGCTCACATATACATATATTTTTTTTATTTATTTATTTTTTTTTGTAACGTTTTTGTTTTTATTTTCTAATTTATTAGATTTTTATATTTTCTATACAAATAACATTATTTTATGTTATCTGTTTATACAATTTTACAACATTTATGTACTACATTTAATTATGTAATTATGTATTCATATATTCAACACAGAAAACAACAACTATTTTTTTTTTTTTTTTGATTTTATTTTATTTTTTTTTTTTCATGATGGTGACAACAATGAAAATGATATGACAATAATGACTATACAACAATTATACGATCACGATGACAACATTTAATTGAATTAATTAATCAGCTTAAAGGTTTTTATATCTCTATAGTACATTCATTTTTTTTTTTTTATTATTATTTTTTTTTTTGTTTTCAACATTTATTTGGGTATGTACACATACATTGAATTCTTTTGTGGATATATAATAAATTTTTATTAATTTCGAGAAAGTGTTTTTTTTTTATTTCGAGGAAAAAAATCAATACAAAATTTATTCTTTTTAATTTGGAAAATTTTTTTTTCCAATTACAAAAAAAAAAAAAAAAATATTTTTTTTTAAACGATAACAGGTGTCCTAATATCAAATGTTTTACTATTTGTTGTACTTGATGTTAATGTTTGTGATGAGATATTTATATCAATATTATTGTTATTAATTAAATTGTTATCAAATTCATTGTAATTGTAATTGTTATTATTATTATTATTATTATTTATATTATTAATATTTGCGATTATCAATAATGATGATGATGATGATGATGATGCTCTTGATATTGGCATCGATGCATGATCTTCAATTATATTATTAATTAATGATGTTGAATATTTTATCCCTAAATTCGATTTTATTGAGCAATCTTTTCCACTTCGTTTCCCATGTCAGACTTTTTCTGTACCATTTGGTTGTGTCGTTGGTATACTGGTTGCTGGATAACTATATATATAAGTAGTATTATATAAATATGCGTGTACATATATGAATATATATGCTAAATTTTACATACAATATTATCGTAATAAAAATGTATTCATAAATTTTCTTTTTAAATTAAAAAATACAAATGAAAATGAAAAAAAAAAAAAAGTAATAAAAAATAAAAATAATATTTAACTTCATCCACGTCTCATATCTGTATGAAAAAATAATTTTCTTAAAAGGTTACAAAAAAAAAATACATTTGTCTAATTAAAATTTAATTTTTGGTAAAAGTTTTTACATTTGAAAAAATGAAAATTTCATTTTTTATCTCATAATCATGACTAAGTAAACATGTTTTAGAACTTAGTAGTTTTCATTTTATTTTATTTTTTTATTTAATTTTGCATTTTAATTAAATGAAAAACATTTTCTGCTCAATGTAAATTTTCATTAAAAAAAAAAAAAACAAAAAAAAAAAAATTTTGTTTTTAATTCAAAATTAAAACTGTTTGTTAAGCCAAACAACAGTAAAATACTTTATAAATTCAAGAATAATCCTTAAATTCAATTCAAAATTGCTCAAATGTATATTCAATCCTTTTCCTGATGTACATATTATATACATTTTCTCTTTTAATGGACAAATCAATATATTATATCTCTATATACATTAGACTTACCCCATTGAATTTGTTCCTAAACTATTTGATCCACTATGGCCATCCTCACTGACACAACTATTCGGTTGTGATGTTTTATTTGATGTTTGTGTTTGTGCAGTTACACCTTTACTAAATGGACTATGAAATGATGTTGATGTTATTGTAAAATAACTTCCAGGTTTCGGTTTTAAATGACGATTATTCATTTGCATATGTACTGTTTTCATGAATTCAATTTGATGTGCTAATTTTTGTATTTCTTCCTGTGTATATAGAAAATAAATTTAAAAAAAATTACCAAAAAGAAAAATCACATAATTATTTTCTGTACAAATTGATTTCTCTATACCAAATCTAAATGTTAAACAAGTTTCAATGAAAAAAAAATAAAAATAAATAAAAATAATGATTTGTTTCTATGACAATACCTTTAATTCTTCATTTTCTTGATATAAATCTGGTGATTCTTCTGGTACTAAACCAACTCCATTCAATGAAAATGATGCTGTTATACTACGTACACGTGCTTTATTATCCCATTGATCACCTTGACCACGTAATACACGTAATACTTTTGGTCCAAATACTAATGCTATTGTAACAGATGTTGATAATTGTGTACGAATGAAGCCAAGTAAATATTTTATATCAGGACCAGCTCGCGGAAGAATGAACAGACTAATTGTGATTAATATTGATAATTATAACAAGAAAATTATATTAGAAAAATTAGATATTAAATAGATACATGAAAAATTTTATAAACGTATCTAAATGTAAAATTTTTTTTTTTTTGTGTAACTTGAAACCTTATTTTTATATCGTTTTTCTTGAATAAATCTTTTATTTTTATTTTTACTTTTAATATTTTTTCATTGAAATAAAAATGTAATTTTATTTTTCTGTACATTTCTCTTATTTTTATGATACATTTAAAGTCAATATAAGAAGTTAACTGAAATACGTTTACATGTATATAAAAATAAAAAATAAATAAAATCAATATCATTTCTTCCTTTTTTTTTCTTTTATTTTTTTTTTAAATACAATACATAAATGTCTACAGTTATTGTAATCAATTTTGATTGAAAAGTAAAATGAATGTAATGTTTACAATTTTTATACAAAAATATGTACAGTATTTATTTTATTTCATATGTTTTTTTTTTTTTTTTTTTCATATTCTACATATGGTACACATGATACATAAATGTATGTTAATATTTTAAAAAAAAAAAATACATAACATACATATGTAGATTATATTTCACTCTGTTTTATATTTTATTCATCGTATTTTGTTGTCAAAAAACTGACAACAACGGATATTTGATATTTTTCATATAAAATGTGCATAAATTTTTTTTTTTTCTGTTTTAGGTACTTCATGTTTTTTTTTTTTTTTTTCATATTATAATAAAAATGAAATAAAAAGTTTTTAAAAGATATTAATATTATGTACGAAAATATACGAATATATGAGCTGTTTACTTTAAAAGTCGTATAAGTCCAAAATTTTTAAATTTCAGTTTTTTTCTAGTGATTTGCTTTTTTAGGGATTCGTTGTTTTTCTTTCTCACAAAGAGTTAAGACAATGATTCTCTTTCTGTAAAGATTTGTGGTCACGATTAGCCTGAAATTGACGACTTGATATATCCTATGATGCCGTCTGCGCCAATAATAGTAATAGCATATCATCTTAAACATAATACATGGAATATTAGTGCTCATTATGGTGTTGTGATGTTGTCGTTGTCATTAAATCAGATTCTACAGATTTTTCATATCGAGTTCGTTGCTTTACAATAAGGATTCGTGTTTTTACAATAAAAATTTGTCGTTTTACAAATGGAATTCGTCTCATTAAAATGAAAATTCCTTTTTAAAAAAGATTAATTCTCTATGTAAAAAGGCGACTTTTTTTTTGTAAAAACAAGGTTTGAATTTTCTATCTGGAAAAAGGCGAAATCAATCTCTAGATAGATGAATCCTTTTAGTAAACCAAAAAATTCAATGTGAAAAGCTTTGTATCACAATTTTTCAGGCTTTAAGATATTTCAAAGATCTACGGTACTTTTGATACAAACTGCTCATACATAATTATGTATTGCAATCATTTTATGCCACTACCACACTGACATAATTTTAAATAAATTCTTTCGATTTTTACACATCACGTCTTTATATTTTAGTTATTAGGTTAAAAAAACAAAAAAAAGAAATGAAAAGGAAGTTTTTGAGGTTTTCAGGTGTGCAGGTTTATATATACATACATTTTCGTTTTTTTCTTACATTATTTATTCGTATGTAAAAAAATACCTTCCTTTCCTATACATTACTTTTTCATTCATTTTAAGTCATTATTTTATTTATTTATTTATTTATTTTTTTTTATTTTATTGAATTTACTAAAATATGAAAATTTATTCTTTTATTACCGAAATTTAAATATTTAAAAATATTATTTAAATGAATATGTATAGGTACTTAAATTTACGATTAACACATTTAAATACATATTTTAGAATAATTTAGTATTTTTTTTATTTTTATTTTATTTTGCTAATTCTATTCTTAAAAACTTTATAACAATCCACGTTCAAAAAAAAAAAAAGAATAAGTTTGAAAAAATTTAAAAAGAAAAAATCATCAAGGAAATACAAAAAAAAACAATAAATTATGTATTTTAGGTAATTTTGATGTAATAACGATAAGTTATACAAAGCTCCTTAAAATGTTTTAGAATAAGTATGACATTATGTAAATTTTTGGTCATAATAAGAAAACTTATTTATTTTTTCTAGAGTGAATTTTTTTTTTCGTTGGGAAAATTGAAAAATTAAATTCATTCAAATATATCTTATTAAATAGATACAAAAATAATTTGCAATAAAAAAACCATGTAATTGTTCTGTTTCAATTAAATTATTTACTTCAGTTATTTAAGTTGCACCTTTATATAATTTCGTAAAAAATAATTTCTTTGAATCATAGTAATATTTGGTAATACTGTGCTAATTTCAGGATAAACGATTTTTTTTTTTACAACGAATTTATGGAATGTTTTTTATTTTGAAGATCTCCAACTTATTTTTACTTATACTCTGTCCACTAATATTATGCACTTCAGGTCTCATGGGAGTATATACTCGTATGTATGTCTTTTTATTTCTTTTATAATTTCTAATTAGACTGTTTCACGAGCAGTATTACCACAATCCACAAAGCTTTTATTATATATCAGATGAATTTTTTGAATACCAATACATAATGATGTAAAATGGTACCACTTTAAGTAATCTCCATAATACATTAAGTGTATAATATTAGTGGACAAAGTATAATACATAGTTTCTCAAAAATAAAAAAGCAATAAATTTAAATTTCATATTTGACCCACATTTTCTTCTAAATAAACATAAAGAAAAACTTTTAGATTTTCATTTTTATCTTTACTTGTTGTAATTTTTTTTTTTTTTTTTTTTCATATAATTTTAATTTAGTTTTAATGGTAACATATATTAATGTAGATAGTAGATTGCATGTTGTGTAATATAATATGAAAATAATTTTAAATATAAACTTTCTCAAAGTATACACATTTTATAGGAAAACTTTTAACTTCTGTATTTTCTTCTTTTTTTAATGTTTTTATTTTTTTTTTCTTTTTTTTTTTTCTTTCAGTTTTTTAAAAAAAATGTTTCAAATGATAAACAAGATAAAAAGAATATTAAAATATAATGTATGTATAAATAAATTTATTTAAAAAAATAAATGTTAAACTTACTGAAATGCAATCATTGTTATATTAACCAATGCTATATTATAAATGGCATATGATATCAGTCTTGCTTCATTATACAAGGATTCAGCATTACGTACATTATAGCATACTCGAATACCCCATGCAAGAAACATAACTTCACCAATTGCTAAACTATGATCCCACCAATTGTATGTGCATTGTTTAAATTTTAAACTGTTTTGATCTCGAATCTATAATAAAAATTTAAAAAAATCAAATACAAAGGATATTAAAATAAAAAGGATATAAGGCTTATAATTTAAGATATGTATGAGAATAAAACATAAAACAAGTGATGTAAAAATTACATCAGTTACTTGATGTAAACAATTTTAATACATCGATACGTGTAATATTGTTATATTTCTGCTTCTTATGTTTTCATTATCCTTATATACGTATATGTATACTTCACATTCATTATTACAAAATGATGTAAAGTACTTAAAGATTTAACAATTTAACAAATTCAAAAGGTCTCATGGGGAAAAGATACTTGAAATTTACTTGATGATACTTATTATAAGATTTAATAAGATAACCACTCACTTTTATATGTTTTGTACATATAACAAAAGCCATTCATTATGTACACATACGATGTACACAAACTTTTATTATTTTTTATGCTTTTTATTTTCTTTCATTTTTCATGTACATACATATATAAATACATTTTTATGTATATGTGAATGCCATATATTAATTGTTAAACAGTTTACTATATACGTATGTACATACGTGTTAAGCGAATACAATTGAATAAATTTTGTTGTTTTTTTTTTTTTTTTCACATACGTAACGTACGTTCGTCCTATTTGAAAGGAATTTACTTGATGAGATTTTCATGTACGTTAACGTATGTATGTACATTCAAACCAAAATGAAATTAACATAATTAAATATGTGTGGACATTTTAAGTGTATACAAACATTTTTAATGAAACGAATTTATATATATTCACTTTAAAATCATACAGATAAAAAAAAAATGAGATAAATGAAAAAATGAAAAATTTTGTAGCTTCATTTTAAAGAATTAAACAAAAATACCTCATATATATAAGCTTTTCTGCGCATAATATATAAAAAAATGCAATTAAAAATTAATAGTCCATATTATATACTTACTACTTCACCGTCTGGTGGGGCAGATAAGGTCCATGTTCCTAAGTATATGAGCATTACTAACAAAATTGGGAACATCCACTGTAATAATTGTTTGTCAGTTAATTTCACTTTATGTGCTGATTTCACTCTGTATGTTAATGATACTCTGGAAAATATAAACAAAAATGAAGAAAACCAAATAAGAATAAATACTCGCGAGTACACACTAAACACACGAGTATAAATAAAATTTAAAAAAAAATTCAATTTCATTACAGAATTTCAATTTAAATGTTTAAAAATGGTAATAAAAAATCACGTTAGTTTCGATGTCATATTATGTGATTTTTTTTTTTTTTTTTTCAAAAATGTTATTTATAAATTGTGTCATATTAAATGTATGTGTACATACTTGCATGTATACAAAACGTGTTGTGAATATTCATATACATCGTAATATATGATTATGCACAGAGTTAAAAAAAAAAAAAAAAAATCAAAATTCATGTTATACATACCTCCAAGTTTTCATAAGAAGTGATGTATATGTGATGCAAAATCCCATATGTCGTGTCCATTTTGTTGCTATGCACCAATATCTGTCCAAAATAGGAAAAATTGCTGCCATCTGTAATAACAGCAAAATATAAATTTTAAATAAATTTTTAAAAAAATCTACAAACATACATGTGGATCTGTACATGAATACATAACAAAGATCTATCCACGATACATACATACATGTACATTATATACCATAAGTACACAGATACATCTATGTATGTACATACATATGTATGGACATGTTTCATTCAACTAATATATCATATATTAACGTTTAATAAAATATTTTTAAATACAAAATAAAATGAACTAAATATTTTATGTATGTGTGTTGCCATTTCCTTTTTTTTTATTTTTCATTTTTTCAAATTTTTTAAAATAAGGATATAACTAATAAAAGTTAAGTACAAGATTTGAGTGCTTTTATTAAAGGTTACTAAAGTAACGGATTTAAGCACATAAGTATAGCAAAAATATAATCTAACATTATTCGTATGAGTATGCATTTTATAGATTATATTTATTTGCATTTATGTATGTATGTGTATTTTGTAAAATTAACTTTACAATTTCAGGATATTAATTCGAAATTGATTGGATTTTACATCCGGTAAAATATGTAGCAATACTATTACATAAAAATATGTAAAGGTATGTATGTAAGTATAGATACACCCACCTACATTCATACATATATGTATGTATGTAGACCTGTGTATAAATGTATGTGTTTATGAAAATTGCAATTACATTATTCCATGTTTGCGTAATGCAAATACTGTTTCCCTTAAACTGGAAATTATTCTAAATGGCTTTAATAAAGGGAATACGATTTTTAGAATATGCTAAATATATGAATGTACATACATAAAGATAAGATTTTAAATGCAATTTTATATATGGCATACTAGTATGTATGCATTCATACTATCTAAACAGAAGCAAATACGTCAGAATGTGGTTGTAGATTACAACATATTAAGATTTTGTATGGTCCGGAAATTTTAGTGGTTTTTTTAATACAATAATTTCATTCATAATTAAATTGATTTATGTTTTGTATGTATACTGTATGACAATTGATTTATGTATGATACTGTATGTATAATTGATTTATGTTTTGTATGTATACTTTTTGTAGGTTACATCAATAGATGCATTTAGAATGGGATTTTCAAATAATAATTTTTTTTTTTTTGTATATTATTACTAATAAAATTCAAAATAAAATTACTGGTACTGGTACTGGTATTTTATCGATGTAATTACAATTTAAAAATTATGGGAAAATTTAAACAAAAAAAAAAAAATAACGTATATTAAGCAAATGCATTAACAAGAAAAGTTTCTCGTTTTTTTTTTGAATTTTTGATTAAAATTTTTCATGATCCAATAACTATAAATGTCCAAAAAACACAAAAAGGTAAAACGTATTTTTCTCTGTTTCAAAAAAACAAAGAAAAAAAACGTAATAAAATTACGAATCAAATTTAAATTAGTCTATTTATTCAATGATGCACGAAATAAATTTCATGAAAACTTTTAAATAAATTTTATTATATACCTTTTATAGTTTATGCATGAATTTGCGTTATTTTTCCTTTTGATTTTTTTTTTTTTGTTCTTCTTTTTATTTTATTATTACATTCTTTGCTTTTGAATAAGGGAAATTCAGTAGCAGCAAAAAAAAAAAATAAATAAAAAATAAAAGTTTTCTACAACTCATTAACACCATTATAAATACCTAAATAAATAACAAAGATTACGTGATAGAAATTTTTAAATCTTATTGTATAGATATTATTGTAATTTTTGGGACTTGAGAATTTTCTTTTCATACGTATCTATATAAGATATTTTTTTTTTTTTTAAATGTTATGTCCTGTGGCCTTTTCTTTGTAAAGTTGAAAAAAATTCAATTGTAAAAAAATAAATATTCAAAGGAATACCATAAAACGTGTAACAAAAAAATTATTTAATGTATACAAAATAAAAATACCTTAATCCAATTAATCTTTTAAATCTTTTAAATAACTTTTTTTTTTTATTTTATTTTGAACTTGATGATTTAAAAAGGAAACCTTGATTTTAAAAGGACCATTTTTTATTTTATTTTTTTTTAAATACTGAAAATTCTAAAATCGATTTTCGATGTGTTTTTTTTTTTTTTTTCCTTTTATGTTACTCTATACAGCTTGTCGAATGTCGAGCCTTGCCATCTAATTTCAATGTGTTTAATATTTTATTTTAAATTTAAAAAAATAATTCAATTTTAATTCAACTCAAAATATCAAGACTTTAGTTAATGTAAAAAAAAACAAATTCACTACGTGTATTTCATTTAAATTTGAAAATGCTATTAAAGTGACTGTTATTAACTGCTACTTACTGTTCGAATTTAAATATATTTTTATTTATGTACTTGTATTAAAAAAATACATGTACATAATACACACATACATACACAAATATACATATTTAGATGATGAAAAATTAATAAAAATTAATAAAATATGATTAATTACTGCCAACATGTCACTTAAATAAACGATGATAAGTGTGCAACTCTCTTGTCGTTAAATTTAATTTTTTTTTTTTTTTTTGAATTTACATGAACTTATCAGGGTGCTTTTTTTTTTTATTTTACAAAATATTACGTTATACAACAGAAGGTTACGTGAATATATTAGTATTCGTATCTATGTGAGTACACACATAAAAATAATTTATGCCATTTTTTCCCTCTTCATCGTTTTTAACAACTTATCGCCCTTTGCTTACATTGACTTCCCTTGTTTTTTTTTTTTTTTTTTTTTTTTTTTTTTTTTTTTTTTTTTTTTTTTTTTTTGGATTTTTAAGAAAACATAAATGTGTACGTAATTAAACACAAACTCCATACTAAGGTGGTTTATACATACATACGTAAAGATCATAATAATGTTTTGTAAATTTATGTAAAGTGATTTTTTAATATGATTTAATTCGTATACGTGATCTTTTGTTGTATGTACGTAAATACAACAGAAATAAGACAAAAATAAAAAGCGACGACGAGTTATTATTGCTTTCAAATTATAAGTTAAATAAAGAATTTAAAAAAAAAATTAAATATATTTAATGTTCAACAGTCGACTAAATTAAGTAGCTATTTAGAATATTTTCACGTAAAATATAAAATTGATTTTGTTATGTTTTGTCGTTAGAAGTATGTTTACCAAAACAAAAACAACAAAAAAAAATTATATAAAAATAAATTTTTTGATAAATTTGTATTGAAATATTAAAAGAATTTATTGAAATTTATTGTAAAAATAAATTTTAATGTTATAAAAATAAAAATAAATTTATTAGTAAAATTTAATAATTTTTTCATTTAATAAAAAAAATAAAAAAAAATGTATAAAATTAAAATTCAATCATGATAAAAATTAATTTCTATATATTGTTAATATTCATTTAATTTTATGTTTACCTCTAAATACATGATGGCACAACCAATTAAAGTAATAAGTAAAAATATTGGACTTGCAACTTTAAAAACTTTAACTCTTCGATGACGAAACATATATGCACCTAAGAGTATCGTAGAAACTGCACATCCAATCGAAATAATTAATAAAGATATTCTATAAAATATAAAAGAAATACAAGACAAAAAAATAAATTAAAGAGAAAAAGAAAACACAAAAAAAAAAAAAAAAATCCATAAAATATAAAATATTAGTTCCTTTTTATATATTTTCTTTATTTTTTTTATTTATTTAATCATAATTTATTGTTATGTTATACCTAAATGGCCAGTTATAACTAGCTAAACAAGGTTCTGGACCAGTACAATATCCACATCCAGGCGCACATGGCATACATCTAAATACATCCTCATAATACATACTAATATTATCTTGATATTCTTGATAAGCAACTTCCATAATTGTACCATTAAAACCATTTGGATGACGTGAAGAGAAATAACCACGTTTACATAAACATTGATAAGCACCACGAGTCCATCCATTTGTGATTGTTAAAGTTTTTGTTGTTGTTGGTGGTGCAGGTCGATATTCACACTATGTACAAAAAGAAAAGCATATTATTATGAGAATAAGAATAAAATATTTTTTTAAAAATAAAATAAAGCATAATAAAAATTTGAAAGGATAAAAAGATTATCATATATAATTTTGATTAACATTAGAAAAAAAATTCTTGAAATGGAAATGGTTGCAGTATACAATTGATGAAGGTTATGAATAAAAAACAAAAAAAAACATCAAAAATATAAAAATTTCCATTCACTTACGTTCATACTATGACGATGGCACTTATGTGATGCATGAAAGGCTTCAATATCACCAGCATAATCTGGTTCTAATGATTCTGCTAGATAAGATTTTAATAGACGAGAGCTACTATGATAATAATAACTTGATGATGTTGATAGTATTAATTTTGGTGCTTCACATTGATTCACCTTCAGATTTGTTATATCAATATCAATACTTATAAAACCTTTATATCCATGTCGCATTAATGGTGGTACAGCAATACTATATGATAAAATCCATTTTCGTTGACTACATGAGTAGTACGGATATGTCCACCAGCCTTTATAAGAAATATTTGGTGGACTTGGAACAAATTTTGGTGAACGTAATCCAGGCGAAGATATTTCATCTTCGAACCTTCACAAAAAAAAAAAAAAAAAAATTAATTCAAAAAACTTAAATTTGTTAAACTGTAGGGAAATACATCTAGGTCTTAAGTTAACTAAGGACAATTGCGTATAGTGTTTATAAGATATGCAATGTACTATGTACATATGTACGTGTATACATCGATATATATGTACGTTGGCATGTATAGTATATAGCAATGATTATTGTAAATGAAAAAATTAGGTACTATTGCTAAATTTCTATTGTATTGCCAATTTTGGACATCATTACCTTTATAAACAATTTTCTAGATTTCGCAAAACAGTTTCCTTGAAATACTTTGTAGAGAATGTAAATAATGAGCATTAGCAGAATTGTAATAAATTTATGATTTTTCACTTGAGCCTGTAATTCATTCAAATTTTTTATATTTTTTCCGCTTATATTCGGGCCTATTCTAGTCGTAGTTAACAGATTTCATTAACTTAAAATTTTACTAACTTTCATATAAAATTAACAGAATTTTCTAACTACAACCAAAATAGCTATGATTTTATCATAAAAAATATACAGAACGAAAAGGTTTAATTAATTTCTTACAAATGACTAAATTTCAATGCAATTAATTATACATTGTATTGATTTTAATCTGTATCTTCACTTTGCGAAACATTAAAATATTCTATGTGTGTGTATTGTGTATGTTCGTATCATTAGTATTGTAATATGATTATGTAAAGGTTTTACGATTAAAATCTTCTATATGTAAGAAAGAAAGCATATCGATAAACGTGTGATAATAACCGTTTTTTTTTTTTTTTGTTTTTGTTTTTTCTTAATTACCAACATAATATTGAATACAATATAAAATAACTAATTTTGTGGATGTAATTAATTGAAAGTAATTTTTTTTGTCTATATTAAAGGAATTAGTATCTGTAATGATAAGTGAGATTATCTTTAGTACAATAATAAATTTATAAAAAAATAAAAAAATAAAAATTGACGCATAAATACTAAAGAAGCTTTGATTTTTTTTTTTTGCTTTTCCTATCAAGTCTTTTTTCTATTTTTCATGTAATTTGGAAAAATGAAATAGAAATATTTTCCACAGATTTTTTTTCGACTTTCATAAGAATAATGTGAAGAAAATTTGAAGTTCTAAATAAATCAACTTTTAAGCACGTTATGTGCGTATATAGTATAAGTTGTGTATATATACGTCCTTAATAAAAATTTATATAACTTATCATTTAACAAAGTGTAAGTAATTTCCCTTTTTAATATGATTATAAATTACAATTACATTAAATAACGCACATTACAAATAACATTTGAAAATTCCATTAATACTGATTGAATGATTATTTTCTGTATTCCAAGGAATAACTTTTAATAGCCAAGTTTCTGTTATATATTACATTTCTTCATAACATTACGAAATACAAAATATCATAAAATATTACTTAAGTTGATCGTTTCGAAAAGTTTTACATAATGAAAGTATGCATGTATTACATGTATTTGAAAACTACAAAATATAGGTAACCATCGTATAACACGGTACTTCTATAGCACGGATTCGCTCTGGTTCAAAAAGAGCGAAAATATATCCTATATTGCTAAATTGCCAATTTTTAGGAACATGTCTCCCTAGTTATACGGGGGCTTTCGTGTATGTTTATATAAAAATTGTTTTGTTTCTTATTACACTTACAAGACAAATTTCTACTTGAAATAAAATTGAATAAATTTCAATTAAAATTCAAAACATTTTTCAATATTTTCTATAATCCCTTAAACATACCATGGATAGTTGATATCTGGTTTCTTTCCAATTTGTATTCCAGCATCTTCAATACGTAAAAATTCACTAATACCAACTGTATTACTTAATTTTTGATTTTTTGTCCACCATACGTATGATCCGATAACGCCATTCGATATATTCACAGCCAATATACGAGCACTTATAACATTTTCATCGGATAACAAACCTTTTGCTAAAGCATCTAGAAGTCCTATAAAGAAAAAAGTTTTAAAAAAAAGGGTGTCATTGTAAAATTACATCAATTTTAGAAAATTTCTAAATAATTTCATTCAAAATTACATAAAAAAAAATTTTTTTTTTTGAAAAATTTTAAAACTAGAAAATTCGAAAAATTAATTCATTTTATATTTCCCATACAAGGTCTTTTGTATTATTAGTTTTTGCGTTATCCCGATTAAAAATGATTTAGTACATAGAATTTGTGGTTTTTATAAAATTTAATATTAAAATTGAATCACAAATGTACACAGATCATTATATTGATTTATGTATATTTATAGAACAAAACACAAAAACCATAAAACAATTTTCATTGAGAAATTTTATTGATAAACATGAAAATATAGTAAATTAAACCACAAAAGGAATTAATTCGTTACTGAGCAGAATTTTCAAAAATTTTAAATAATGATGATAAATAATAATTTGACTAAAAGAAAGTAAGGATCACAAAAATAAAGATAAAATTTGTATATTAAAATTCAGTTAACATCATTTCCTATATTAATTTCTATGAAAATTGTGTTCCTGTAGAAAATGAAAATACAATCTTTAAAATATTCAAAAAAAAATTTTTTTTTTTTTTTAAATTTCTAAATTTCATAGGGAAAACCGATTATTTTCATAAATATAATTTGTAAAACTTTTTAAATTTAACAAATATTGTATTCTGGTCAAAAAAAAAAAAAAAAAAAGATATACACGTGTTTTATTATTCCTCTACATACAGACATGAATAAAACACGTCGTACTTTTCAATGTGTACACACAAACACACACGTGTACACATGCAAGCAATTTAGTTTCAATCTCAATCAATGTTTAATTAAAGTTTACACTATATACCAATACACAATATTCTCATATATATGTACATATCAGAGTACTACATACATATTTGCACGTAATTTTCTCATTCATAAAATAAAATTAAATTATTATAAAATTTTATCACTTTAATTTAACGCTTTATGTGTACACATTTAACATTATGTATGTATATATATAGTACATGTGTAAAATTAATTTAGTATATATTGTGAGAAATTTTATTGTACAAGAATTTTTAGTCATCATATCATAAAATATATTCAACTAAAAACGTATGTATACGTTAGATGGATACACAAACACACAGTTAGGCACACAAACGTACACACACGTAAGAAAATAGAGATATACAAAATGAATATTAATTTTGATGTAACGTATACCAAAATTTGATTAAAAATAAAATCAAGAATATAGATAAAAAAAGAAAGAAAAAAAAGAAAAAACTTTTCTTTGAGTATCTATTTTGTCTCTATATATATAGCCCTATAAATTCTCAATCTTTAAATTGAAAATCAATAATTTCTCTATTTTATATACGTTTTATTTTGTATATCACTTACTTTCTAATAAAATTAAATTGATATCTGTTTTTTTTTCTTTCTTATTTTTATTTTTCTAACTGTAATGTATCTTCAAGAATATCTGTATAAGAAGTTTTTCATTTTCTTTTACTACTCTTGTTTTTTATTGTACATTGAAACTTTACATTGTAAAGTAATTTAGAGTATAACGATGTAAATAAAGAATGAAATTTTTCTGATATACAAAAAAAAAACGATAATCCTTTGAATGTTGCAAATAAAAAAAATGTATAAAGAAAAGGAATGTACATACATATATTGTAATGATAAAACGATAAGAGATTTTCTTTATCATTGATTCTATGAAATAATTTTAAATTTTATGCCATAACTTATAAGTGATTTTCATTTTATCCCCTTTTTTTTCTTTCGCTTTTTTTTTTGTATTCATTTGAATTGGTTTTATTGGCCTTTTTTTAAATTTTTTTTTCAATCAGAAAATTATGAATTTATTTAAATTTTTTTTTTTTCCAATGCATTATTTGGTTTTATTATGTTTTAGTTCTTTCATATAAAATTTAATCGTGATTGATATTAATTAAACGCTTTTCTTCTACACAATTTTCCATTATTAATAAACATTTCAATAATATTTAAAAGAGCATTTCATTTTTTATACCTACAAGACGTTGAAATTTTTTTTTTTTTTTTTTTGAAAAAAACGACGTTACAAGACGTTACGTAAAATTAATTTTCAAGTGTAATTTTTAATTGATCAATTTTATAGTAAAATTTTTTAAAAATAAATTTAATTCATAATATTTTTCATACATAAAAATTATAATAAAAAAAGAAAATTATAAAATTGATATTCAAATTTTATTTAATGGTTTTCTTTTATATATATTTAATAAAAATTTTCACTACATTTTATATCAATCGCAAATTAATGAATTGGAATTCAAAAAGAAAAATTAAAAAAAAAAAAATAACGGAAAAGCAAAATATTCTCGTTTATGTGAATAAATACATAATAAACTTGAAATTTAGTTGAAGAAATAAAATAAAGGAGTTTAAAGATGCCTTACACAAACACATTTCGAATTTAAATGTTGAATTACATTGAATTCTATTAATTTGTATGTTTGGTAATGTATGAAAATATCATGTACAGTAAATGGTAAATAAAGAATTTTCCATTACCTTACGACATAAATTAAGTAATAGAAAATCGAGAAAATTTTCCGGAAATCAGGAAATGAATTTATGGAATATACTACATATGTACATGTATAGGGGTATGTAGAAATGTGTATTATCGTTTTTTGCTGTACTCACTTTTGAAGCATACGAAAAAAACAAAACTCAAGGATATAAGGATTTAACATGCACATACATATGATATTCGTGTGTGTATACATAATTTCATTCATTTGAAAAATTTATATTTCATTTCAAAAACAAAATTGATACTCAAACAAAATTGAATTTTATGTATTAGAATTTTTGTTTATGTTTCTCTTTCTTTTGAATTTCGATTTAAAAAAAAAAATTAAAATATACATATGAAAAAGGATATCGTTGAATTCGTAATCTAGAATATGAAAATATTCGTAAAAACATTGTATAATATTTAATAGATTTAATTTTAATCTCTATGATTTATTTACATACAGCATTTATTAGAAAAAAATTTATCATTCATGTATGTATGTACATACATACACACTGGTTATACATACTATCAAATACTACATCTTATGTATGTACATATGTATTCATTTGCAATTTATGTATCGTATATAAACATACGTATGTACATATGTATCTAGTATCTACAAATTTTTGAAATTTAGAATGTTTCAAAGCATTAAATGTGCGATTATCACGAATTACATTTCAAATAAAAAAAATTTTTTTTACGTTTCTTTTGTTTTTAATCTGTAGCATAAAAATATTGAAATAATTCTTTAATTTTTCATGTTTACCAGAAATTTAAAAAAAAAAAAAAATTTTGAATTTAAATTAAAATTTGGGAGAAAATTAAAGTCAAAATAAATTAATTTAATTTCATCATCATCAATGTCACAACAACTCGATGTGAGCCAGAGCCTCTAATCAATATTACTATGATGACTCTTTACGACAAATCTATCACACGTGCACCTATAATTAAACGTGGATTGGGAACCACTGAGTTTGTTCAAGTAAATATTTAAACTCAATTTTGTATGATAGGATGCGGTTTAGACCAATCATTTTTTTGAGTTACTTGTTATCAGCAAGTGTGTAAATTTAATTTAATTAAATCATATCTTTTTGCATTTTTAATCAGTTATGCATTTTTAATCTCTTGTCTATGGGTATATAAGAAATTCTCTAGTTTCAATAAACATACTGCATTCTAATATTCAAATAATACGTGCATTGATTTGAAAATTCATTTAATGAAATTCAATTTTATCGATTATTTAAACGTATTAGTCAATTTTAATGATGTTAATTGCATTTATTCATTTTGAAATGAATTATGGATCTACATACATATGTGGGGCATCATCATTAATGAAAAATTAAAATAATTATTTTCATTAATGCGTACGTAAATAGAAGAAATATATACGTAGCTAACTGTCTAACCGTTTAACTTAATTAAAACATTTTGCCTTTCTCATTTCGCCTTTTACATGATTAAAAAAATTTTCATTTGGTAAAAAATATATTTTTATTAATGAGGATTCTTTGTTTTTCCCTTCGTATATTTTATTCTATTTTAATTGATTTGTGCCATATTGTGTACGTAATTAATACATACATATGTACGTATGAAATGTGTATACCATATTTTTTATAAATGAAAAACCATACAAATTCGTTCTATAATATACACTATATATATTCATAAAACGGAACTGTTTTAATTATAAACACCAATATGTAAGCAATTATGTATTAGCATTAGAAAATATATTTAGTGAGAAAATTAATGTGTTTAATATTAAACAAAAAAAAAAAAAATTTTTTTTCTATGAGAATGAATTTCTATGTGTGTGCATGTATGCATAATATAAACATAAATACATATAAATTTGCTCTAAAAATTACATAGGAAACAGAATAATTATGATGTGGAAATGAACGAATTTTAATATAAAACGGAAATTTGAATATTGCGAAAAAGCAATTTAGCAACCATTTTGAAATGAAAATAACCATATTTTTCCTTTTTTTTTTTTTTTTGAATTGAAATTAGTTTGCAATATAATGTCGCAGGCATTTTAAATAAATTAATTTTGATTTTAATTTTTATCATTTTTCAAATTAAATTAAATCAAAAATTATAGGACCAAAAAAAAGAAATTTTTTTTTTCAAATTAAAACTTGTGAAATTTAAATATGCGTAATTTAATGTATACATAAATGCTCAAATATTACTTAAAAATTTTTCCCCAAAATCATTTTAATAATTAAAAGGATAAAGTGATAATTTTCTAATTAATTTAAACGCTCGTAAACCATCCATTATTTTTATTTTTTTAAGTTTTGCCGACCAATGTAAATATTTGTTATATGTTTCTTTGCTCTCCCTTTTGTACATCAAAAGTCAAATTATTACCGCAAAAATAAAGTTAATCATATTCAGATAGATACACAAGGATTCGTACTATGAAGGTATACCAATTCATATTTTTTTCATACATGTATGTCGCTTTAAAAGAAAAATAAAAGCCTACCCTTTTTTACT
Source organism: Anthrax anthrax (assembly GCA_963971155.1). Lineage (NCBI taxonomy): Eukaryota > Metazoa > Arthropoda > Insecta > Diptera > Bombyliidae > Anthrax > Anthrax anthrax. Next base: position 31,520,368 of record OZ020119.1, read on the forward strand.
TAATCCTTTTTTCATTTTTTCTTTTTTTTTTTTTTTCTTTTTTTAAATGTCCACTTCGGTAAAATTTTTTTCCTGTTTTATTGTTCCTTTTTTTATGAACAAATTTTAACTTGATTTTTTCATACTTATCATAAACAACGCAAAACAAAAAAAAAGAAGAAAAATAACAATAATAACAGGATAATGACTTTTCCTTTTTTTTTTTTTTGTTTTTTGAAAAAGCTTAAGGATAAAACAAGCTTATTGTATACAACAAGATAACAAATATGAAAAAGGTAAACAAATAGCAATTTTAAACGAGTTAACAATCCGTTTTTAATAAAATATTAGAATCCTTTTAAGGCAACTTAAGGCTATTAAAAAATGAATTTCATATTTTACACATCATTTTTTTTTTTTTTTTCTTTCTTTAGAAATTATTATACATCATATTCATCCTGTTTAAAATAATCGAAAGAAATATTTAAAGGGAAATTCAATGTAAAAGAAAATTAAAAATATCTAAAAATATTATTTATTCAAGTACATGTGAAATTTATTTTAGATTTTATTTTCAATACTGGTCATCATTACACATCAGTATCGATGCAAGGACAAAATAAAAAAAAAACCAAAAAAGGTATAAAAATGTATTTTTGATTTTTCTAAAATAGAAATGACAAAAATTAACTGAAACGGAAGAATAAATATTTTGACAAATTTTTTTAACTGAGCATAAGGTAAAAAAAAAAAGCTGGAAAACATCATTTTTACACGTTTACCGAAAATTATTATAATAAATTTGATTTATTTTGTAAATTATATTTGTATACTTTGTTAAAAATAATGAAAATTTATTTCATAAAATTTTTAAACAAAATATTATGCGTTTATTTCCTTCTCGTATAATTTGGCCCATTGCTTGCGTTTGAGTGTGTTTAAAGGTAAATTTAAGAAACAATGAGATTATTTATAGTTTTATATTTGTATTTATGAGCATATCCTGTAATAAATTGTAAAATATTTTATGTTATTACATTTACGTACATTACGTACACAAAATAATTTACTATTTGTTTTTGAGTATTTTAAAGAATGAAAAATTTGGTATTTATATTTTTGCATATATTGTAGTTTTTTTTTTTTTTTTTATATTTTTTAAATTTATTATTAAAATTCTTTCATTTCTCTTTTTGTTCACGTACATTTATTTTCTCATTATTTTCACAGAAATTTATTGATGTATGTAAAGGAAAAGATAAATTTTATACTCTTGCTTGGATTCAATGAACATTTTTCGTACAATTTTTACTCGCTTTTATTTTATTTTATTTTTATTTATTTTTTTTTTTTTGTAAAAAATTCTCTTTGTAATTAAACCCGTTTAGTGAATTTCCAATGAATTAAATTTAAAATTAAAAATTTTTTTTCTTATTTTTGCAAATTTTATATTTTCAGTTGAAAATTTCTCCAAAATAGAGTTTTATTGGTAGCTGTATCAGAATTCACCTTCTGTGAATTTCATGTTAAATCGCAACAATACTACATTTCACTTTAAAATTACAAAGGGTGAATTCAATAACACCCACCATTGAACTTTTTAATTCACATATGTATGCGATTACGTATACAAAGATAATTTTAAATTTCAAATTTTTTTTTTTTTTTATGTTTCTTTCTTCTTTAACGTTGAACATTTATATCCAATTTTCATACTACTATACTAAATGTTCACATCAAAGTTTCGCAATAAATTTTTGCAGTCAATCTCAAAATGAAAAAAAAAAAAAATTTTTTTTTTCGATTTACATTTTAGTAGATATTTCAAGTACAATTTTTATGTTATCCCTTAGAGAAAAAAAAAAAATATTTACAATTGCTATTCGCATTCTATCAATATGTTTATTGATTTAATGGCTACAATGATGATGATGATGGTAAAGTAATCTCCAAGGGATATTTTTAGCCAATTTTGTTGAAATAAATTTATTGGAATGCATATACATAAATTTAATGTTATTCTGTATCAGTGTCTAGCTGCAAGCAAACGATGTTCCACAGATTTTTAATAAAAAAATATAAAAAGATTTATTTTTTATGCTTTATATAAAATGTACCAGATAACAAGAACAATTCACATAAGATAAACTATTTCAGTCATAACAAAAAAAAATCCTTCATTTATTTCAAGGTCATTATGATTTTTTTTTTAATTCAAGCAATTTGTCTTTTGCAAAATAAGAGAATATGAATTGCATTTTCTTTAAAGAAAAATCCATATTTATTTATGAAATACATCTAGATTACAAAGCTGTATACCAAAAATTGATTAAATTTAATTTAAAACTCAAAACGAAAATTATTCATAAAAATTCATATTTTTTACTTGAAATATTTTAATTAAATCGAATTTTATTACTGAAAATTTAAAAGTCATGATTTCAAATATTTTTTTATTCAAAATTATTTTCTATTTGTTTCTATGTAAAAAGATTTTCTTTATATTTTCATATGATTAAAATTTTAATTTTTTGAAAAAAAAATTCAATGAAATTTTATATTGAAATCTCCATATGTACATGTATTATTGAATTGCAGGCAGGCATTCAACATTTTATTTCAAATTTGTATAACAATAAAAATTTGAAAGTTACATATCAAGAAACTTCTATTATTATGATAAATAAATATAATTTGAATTTTGTTTTTTTTTTCTATTCTAAAATTTTTTAACAACTAAAAATTTTAAAAGAAAAAAGAAAAAAATTAATATTTAAGTCTCATCCATAGACAATTATACTAAGTACGAGTATACTGGATAATATGTATGTATGTATATGTAGACATTCATGCGTTTGTATGAATTGAATGTGATTGTATGTTATACCATATGCTGAAAAAATTTTTTTTATTTATTACAATTTGACCTTGCACTTGATACACTTCCTGAATTTTAATTTAATTATGTCATACTTGGGCTTTAATTTAAGTCAACTTAACAAAAATTTACATGTGTATATGTATATGTATACTTACATATTTTACATATGCTTTATTTAATTGAACATTGAAATTTATGGTACACAAAAATATTTAAATACAGATTAAATTCATTTCGACTTAGAAAACGTATTATGCATACTAATTTTTTCTCTTACTCATAAATGTATACAAATATTAAAGTGATATTATGCCAAACTTCACTAACTTTAAAATTCAATAAAATTTAATGAGTTTGTGTCTAATCGTTTTATTTATATTTTTTAAATTTTTTCTTTGTTTTGATTTAATTTTCAATAATTTATTATTATTTTGGGTTTTTTTTTTTTTTTTTTTTTTTTTTTTTTTTTTTTTTTTTTTTTTTTGTTAAAGCAGAGGGGATATAAATTTTGGTGACAAAAATTTCGTTCAAATATAAAATCAAATGAAATTTTGTGAAATAAATTAGTTTGTGACAAAACTTACATAAATAAACGTGAAGAAAATTTTCAAATTGTGAACGGTTCAAAATAAATTATTGTGAAAATGCAGAAAATTGTAAGGATTATTATTTGTTTTTTTTTCTTTTTTTTTTGTATATATATAAAGTTCATTAATTGATATTATTGGTTTTTGTTTTTATTTTATTTAATTTTTGTTGTGCTTTAGATTGCATTTCTTGTTATCCTTCTTTTAATTGCTGTTGTAAAAGCTGCTCCACAATTTTATTATCCAGGATACTACACTGGAGCTTACAGTTATGGAGCATATCCTTATTATGCTGCTGCTGGTTATGCATCACCTTATGTTTATTACGGATAAAAGAACAAAAACAAAAATAATAAAATCCAAATGAAATTTGGCAACAGTGTATTCAAATTTAATTATTTACATTTTACTGCTAAGCTTCTTTTTAAAAAAAAAAATTAATTTTTTTTAATGTTTTATAATATCCGTCTTTTGTTCAATTTATAATTACAAAAAAAAAAAAAAAAAGAAAAAATACAGTGTACTCATGAAAATTTTTTAGTTTAAATTTTTATTTTTGTGTTGCAATATTTATTCGCAGAGCTTTAACGTTCGACTTTATTTATAATCGATTCGATTGTGATACTTTGATAAAATATTGCTATCTTAAAAAATGCATCACTGCATATTTGATACGATATTCAGCTTAAGATCGTAATACGCTGAGTATCGTGTCAAATAGGCAGTGATGCGTTTTTGAAGATAGCCTATAATTCTCTTTTTAAATTTTATTTTTGCATAAAATCTTCTTTCAACTTAATAAATTCAATAACAAAAGAGAAAATGTTTGACTTTTCAACAATATTTAATTATACTTTCAACTGATATTAATATATATACATTTTATTTTTCTAATTTCTCGTTGAGTTTTATTTATGACCTAAATAATTTTTGTTATTTTTGTGATTTATTTCATTTTTGTTTATGCTATTGTTATACCTTGCTCTAATATGTCTTTGTTATTTGAAAATTTTAAAATTTTATATTTTTCTTATTAAAATATTTAAGAGGATTTGTTAAAAATATAATGAATGCATGAAATGAACAAATTCTAAAAGAAAAGAAAATTATTATTATTTATTTATTTATTTTTTTTTTTTTTCTAAATAATGCATGCAGCAAAATATTTTGTAATGTTTTAAATAACACACGTAAAACATTAATTATAAGTTTTAGAAAATATTGTGGAAAACTTTAAGCAGCATATACAATTTTTATAAAAACGCTAACATTTTTTGCATACACCAAAAGCTAATAAAAATTTTAGAATCTAAACTCTGTTCACTAATGTGGTGCACTTATAAGGCTCCTTGGAAATTACGAGTACATAAAGTAGTATTTCCTTACGTTGCTGTATATTGTTATTTAAAAAAATTCATCTCGTATTTTATGATAACTTTAAATATTGTGGTAACACTGCTCGTGAGATGGTCTGAAAGCCTGAAGGTTTTAGGTGCACAGAACTAGTGAATAGAATGTAGCACTCAATCTGATTATTGGATATAAATGTACACTCATTTTACAAAACTTACTCAGGCAAGCCTATAAAATACAAACTACTTTAGAATCAACAAATACTTGGTAAATATGCTAACAAAAATTTAAACCATACTCAACTAAACATACAAATGAATCTCTAAATGGTATAGATCACCACATTCTTTCGGCATACGGGCATTATAATTTTTGAATTTAATTCTTTAAAAAATTTTATTTTCAAATTTAAGATTTTTACATTATCATTTTCTTTCAATTTATTTTATTTTTTATTTATTTTTTTTTTTTAATGAAAATTACAAAAAGTAAATAAATCGAAATTTATTGAAATTTTTTTCAAATATTTCATAATTATTTCTAGAATTTGAATAATTTATTTTTATTATACTAATATAAAATTTTCTATATACATAATTTGGAAATAACAAAAATATGTACAATAATTGAAATATATGCGCCTCTATATACGCACATATGTACGTTTGTACATGAACCCACACAAAATAGTAATTATGTTTTATTCCCTACTCCATCATCTAAATTGAATTTATTTTAATGAAATGTAGTCTTAATTAAATATTAATTATTATATACATGCATATATACGGCTTCAGTATCAAATAAAAAAGTATGATATGGCTAAATATATACATACATACAAACAAACATAAAAGGAAATGTATACATACATCCAAATATATACATGAGTAAATATCGTTTCTAACTAATTAATCTTCATGATGATGTTGATGATGATTATTATGACGAAGATGAAAAGAAATGATTTTTAGTCATCTCTGATATTTCAATTATATTTTATTGATTTATGTATGTATTACTTTTTTTTCTATTGAAAACAAAAAAAAAACAATATTTGATCAAATTTAAAAAAAAAAAAAAAAATAAAAACAGAAATTTAATTCATCGGCAATATTCTTTAAAATGATGTTTAAAATCAATAAATTAAGAATTTCACAATATTATTTTATAAGATTTTAACTGTTGTAAATTTTTAGTATATTTGCTTTAATTAAATTAAACAACAACAGAACGTCCTTTTACGTACAAATGTAAATTTTAATTTAATCCTTTTTAGACATACTTAAGAAATTTTTACAAATTTAAACCAATGAAATACATCGTTAATAAAAAAATGTTTTTATTTATTATATACAAATTCTTGATAGTGTTTTGAAATGTTCATTTATTTCAATATGTGTAAGTATTATGTGATATGTTACAATTATACATTTTTAAATTAAATTATTTCTAAATAACAAATTTATAATTCAAACACCAATTTAATCCTTTACATGATGTAATGTTTATGTCTAATACAAATTATGAGTATAAGATTAACTTTCTATTACAAATTAAAGAAAACACAAATCATTTAAAGTATGTTTGTATACAACATGAATTTTATTATATCACTATCTATTTTACATGTAAACTATGTAACATATAAAATAACTTTTGTAATTAAATATAAAATTTAACATATTTAAAGTATTTATTTTATTGTGTTATGTTTATCAGAAATTTTCATGTTATTCATGTTAAACTTATTAAACAAACAAAATAAACAATGTTTCTATGTATATATTAAACAAAAATCAAAAATCTTCCACTACACATACTTACTATCATCATACTATGTAATTAAATTGATTAAAACTATATCATCCACTTGTGTTTAGAGATATCTCAAATGTACACATGTATTTCCTATACAGACTACAGTAAACACAAAATAACTATACTTTGTACATTAAATATTTTCACTACAGGCAGCTTATGGAAACTACGAAAATTGGTACCATTTTATATCATTATATATTGATGTTCAAAAAGTTCATCTCATATTGTATGAGAATTTTGAAAATTGTGATAACTCTGCTTGTTAAATGTTCTTATGAGAAATTATAATACAAGAAAAAAGACAAATATATAGTCCCATAAGGGCCTATATAAGGCCTGTAGTGAAAATATTTAAAGTACAAAGTATACATACTACAGCTAGAATCAAAATAAAGAAATAACGTGAAGTTAAATTAAGTTAAATATATTACATACGCAGCTGTATGATGATATGGGTTTTACCCATAAATGTACATACATAAGCATAGTATACACTTCCTTGAAGCATAGTATCCTTGAATGAGAATTTTTGTCTAAGAGAAATCATCACGAGTGTTATATATTAGATTTATGAAAACAATCATTATAATTGCAGTAAAAGATTTATATACATACGTGCATAATTAACATCATATGAATTATTGAATAAAATGTTTTTTATTTTAGGAAGAAAAAGTTTACATTGAAAAATTGTGGAAATTCTGATACTTTAACGAGATTTAACTAATAAACTTGAAATAAGTATTTCTCATGTAAGAATTCTTTGGATATTGATTCGTGTTGAAATGTTATGTATATATGTATGAATATGCGCGTATTTCGTATTAGTTCGTGAATATGTAAATTGCTTAATCTTGACTCTTGAGTCGTTTCCTTTAAACAAACATAACGAAAAACTATAAAGGATAAAAAAATTTGACATATAAAAAATAATATTTCCTATGTTTTTCAAATTTCTTCGTTTTTTTTTTTTTTTTTACTAAAAGAAACCAATTTATCTTTTATTTTTTTTTTCAAAAAACACATTTCCTGAATACTTGACAAAATTCAAAAGTAAAATATTCCGCCTTTTTTGAATAACCCTTGAAATGTGTAAAAATTCTACATCTTATGTATGAAACAAATTTTTATTATATTCAATATGTTAATAAAAAAACAAAACCTCAAGAGTTTATATAGTCAAAGACGCAGTAATACACATTTGTAACTATCTAGACGTAATTTTTATATTGAAATTTTCTTCCATTTTGTATTTTTTCAAGAAAGAAAATGTTAAATTTTCTTAAAAAATAAAAATATTTGCACGATTTTTGTATGATAATAAATTTTATAGACTTAAAAACGTAGATTGAAAAAAAAAATGTGATAAAAATTTGTATACACAATTTTAGGTATGTATGGTCTTTATACAAGTGAAGGACACTATGTATATAACGTATAATACATAGAATAAAACAAAAATATGCTGAATTGTGAAAATTTAGAAATTAAAATTAAATTTCTGTCTAAGCCTTGATTTTCTTTTGAAAATTTAGATTTTTCCATAATGTGAAAATCATATAAGGAATTATCCTTTATTTCCCCTTTAAAACAAATGCTCAAAACAGTAGGTACGATTAGCCTATTGTTAAAAAAAAAGTTAAGAAAAACAAACGAATAAATGGAAAACACATAATCACTTAATTTTCATAACAAATAATGTAGTTAGGTTGATATGTGTATTAACCATTAAGTAGAAGTTTGGTATAAGTAACTTTTGGACATATATGTACGTGTACATTAATGGTAAATTTCAATATTATAATGTACAATAATGATATACTTTGGATTATGTTCACAAACCAATATATGTATGCACATCTATGTACATGTATTTGTATGAAAATGTAACCTAAAATTAACTATTTGTGTACATTGAAAATCATGTACTAAAAATGATATCATAAAACAATGTCAAACAGGTGTTTACATAATTTGATTTTTATCTTTTGACTTTGTAAAGAATAAATTCAATGTTTATGACACTATGTATATTAATATTGTTGTTCTTATTTCTACTCTATTTTCATGAAAAATTAATTAAAAAATTGTTAAAAAAAAAATATATAAAAGAAAAACATAAAAACAAAATAAAAATTGATTATTGATTGAATTTCATATATTATGTACTTACCACCATGTCGATTAACTCCAACTTCTTGTAATACAACAGCAGCTAAATCTGTTTTTTGTCTAGCACTTGAATAACGTTCAGCTTGTAATGGTATTTGTAAAGGACGAAATGATTTTGATACACAAAGTGTTCCAAGATTTTCTGTTGCAATATCATGAATTATAATAAGTGATTGTTCAATTGATTCCTACGAAAATATATAAAATAAAGTAAATAGAAATTTTATTAATTTTTTAATAATTTTTCAATTAATACAATTTTTAATAAATTCAATATAAAAATATTTTATCAACACAAAACAAGAAAAATTATGTCCTTATTTTGATTTACGAAGGAAATAAAATAATTTAATTCAGTATCTGTACATTATATTTACAACATTGAAATCTTCTCATATAAGTACCATGATTTGCATATTAGATTTAAATTATTTTGAATAAATTTTTCCGTTACAAAAATTTAAATAAAAAATAATATAAATTTTATAATTTAATTTTTGATCATATTTATTACATTTTATTTTATAATTATATTTTATTTGAATGGCTTGTAAAGAAAATTATCTTTAAGTTTTCCACATAAAAAATGTATTGATTATGTAAATGTGTAATACAGATTGTTCCAGAATAAAAGTCGTAGAGCCCACTTATCTAAAAGTTCAAATGACCTGAAATTTCAAAAGAATAAATACAATAACATTCATTATGAGACATCTTGTATGTTATATACCACGGTTATACATACAATGTTATGTAGGTTGTATAACAATTATTCATATATTCATATATGCGTATGACACATAAAATATGTAAATTTTTCTATTTGATGTTGTCATTTTTCAATTTAAAATAATTAGTCAAAATTTATTAAAAGCATTTATGAAAATGAACAACCATAATAGAATATCATATAACATATGTATGTATTTTAATTTAAAAATCTTTAAAGTTTTTGTTTGGTTTCCTTAGTAAAATGATGTGTAGGTGTCTTTTTCATCTTTTAATAACAAAATATCCTTAAATATATTTTCAAGGCTGTCACACATGTCACAGATTTGTTTTTCTTTTTATTAATATTCTTTTATTTATTTATTTTTTTTTTTTAAATTTCAAACCAAAGAAAATTTTTGAAATAAATAAAAGGAGCAACAAGAAATGATAATTTTCATTTGTACGTCAGTCAGTAAGGTAGTCTTACACAGATGCTATTATAATAAATATAAAAAAAAATACACACATAAATAAATAGAAACGAAATATTTTGAAACAAAAAAAAACAAAAATATTAAAAGCAATATTTTATGATAGGCAATAAGAAAATATATGAATAAATCTAAGCATCTAAAATTCAAAAAAAAAAAAAAAAGATACATATTTCAAAATTTTTCACATTTGTATTTTTTTTTTCGATATATTGTTTATATACTTAGATGACAGTTAAACGAAAAGATTTAATATACATAATTTTGTTTTTTTCCTTAAATTTTTTTTCCATTTATTTTACTTTGTTTTTTTTGTCCTTTTACAAGGAACAAAATGTTAAATGAAATTTTTTTTTAAGCTTTTACAAATTACACAAAATACATAAATATAAAAATGTAAAGATTTCTCATACACATTTCATGTAAATAAATTAATTCTGAAAGAAATTTGGCAAGATAATTGCTTTCATCTTTAGGAAAGTAATAAATCTTAACAGTTTGCAATTAAAAAACAAAACAAAACAAAAAAAACGAAAAAATAAATAAAAGGGAAAATAAAATTTATTTGATTTCTTTAACTCACAAAACAAAACGATAAATAAACAAATGAAATATTCGGAAATACATTTTTGTCAATTTTTTTTTTTTTTTTTATTTACGCATAGAAGTGAATATGTAATTTATATTTGGAATATACTTTAAATCTAGAAGGTAAACATAATGAAAAAAAAAATTGCAAAAACAAAAAGTACTTCAATTTAATTATTTTTCTTATTCTATTTATTGTGGAATGTGGAAATTTCGAAACATTGCCAAAATTACGTTAGAGATACAAATGTATGTGCATTCATTGCATAACGAACTTTCTGATTTGAATTGTAGATCATACATATATCCAAGGCATGTGTTCACATGCACGCACGTGCATAAAAACAGAGAATAAATTATTAAGATTAAATTTCGCCTAGAGAGAAATATATCTCTATATGCAAATTTACTTAAAATGTTGTGGTCGCATATGAAAATGTATCCTTTTTCTTTTTGAGTATTTTTTTTTATCTAAATGTAATTGAGATTAGAGAAAGAAGAAAATATTTAGAACACATAAAAAGTTTAAAAAAAAAAATTTTTTTTAAAAATATTATCTTTAAAAAGCAGATAACGTTTACATATTAAATTTATTGTCCAATTAAACTTTAAATTTATTTTATTGAAAAGTTTTCAAATTTTTCATTTTTACAAAATGTTAATATGTATATATATCCAGAAAATCTATAGTATATGATTCTTCCTTATGTATTCATGCAATATGTTAAATCTGTATAATAACAGTGAATTTATTTCATTGCCATATAAATTCTTATAATTATATAACAAATCAAATCAAAGAAATATAATTCTTTTGGTTCAATTTGAATTCTTAAGAATTTATTCTTCTAGATGAAAATGAAAATTACATTTAATGTAACAGGCATTTGACTGGCGCCATTCAATTTGAAAATAAATATATTTTCAATGCATATTATATTTATTATAATAACAAGACGATACAAGATTTACTACATACATAAATAGAAAAATAATCACATATCAAACGTTATTAATAGCCTTTAAAAATTCGTATTATTTTGTTTACTTGATATTTTAAGATATCAACTAAAAATAAAAATATTCACGACTTTTACACAATGAAACACTTGTGAGACACTTTACAGCTGAATTATGAAGCTGAATTCATTATGGCCTGGTACTACCGGGCTATCTGTTACAAGTCTTATTTTCTTCACCCGTAAAGTGTCTCATACATGTCTTATTGTGTGAAAATCGTGATTGTGTTACTAGGACTTTTAGATTATGTATTAAACACTTGATAACTTAATATCCTGAATGAATACCTCCCACCCAACGAATATGTCTATGCCTATGGACATGAATATTCGATTCAAAGTTTTTTTAATTATTTTGCTGAATTTAACTGATTTAATGAAATTTTTAATAATAGTAATTATAAGCATAAAAATTAATTACTGAAATTTTCATGATGTCATAATGTATGTACGTATGTATACTGAGTTTATTTTATGAATGTTATAAAAACACTTCGCTTTTTGTTAATCTAGAAAAAACTTTTAGTATTACATCACTCAGCATAAATACTTACATTTAATGGATACTAAGCAATAATTATTTATAGTAGACTTAAATTTCAAGAAAATAACTTCAATTTTCATTTTTTCTCTTCTACTTCAATTAATAAAAAAATCAAAAAGGATGTACTTGAAAAGCATGGACTACATAAAAAAATCGAAGAATTTTACTCAAAACAACAATCTTTCATTTTAAGAAATTGTGACATGAAATTTTTGTTATTTTGTTAGAACCACAAATTATGTTTTCGTCCCTAATTGTTATATCGTCATATTGTCTAAAAATCCATATTGTTCGTTAATAACAACATGACAAAATCAAAATCACATTAATAAAAATTGATGGTCTTGATGTCGTGGTATTTAAGAAAATTTAAGACAAAATTCTTAATCCCTGTTAAAAAATGAAATTAATTTTTTTGATTCAATTTTTCAAAATAAATAACAAACAAAAAAAAAAAAAAAAAACTAAAAATAGCAATGTAACAAGAAAAGCAAAATATGAAAAACAAAAATAAAATACAATATAAAACAATTATAAAAAAAAAAATTGTATTAAAGGAAATTGAATTTTATGTCAATTTTCTTTTTACTTGCCATACTTGATTTTCTCATTTCTACTTATATCAAATTAATTTACTTCGACTTTAGTTTCCTTTTTTTAAATATTTTTTGTTTTTGTTTTAATTTGATTTTTTTCTTGTCTTTTGGTTTTTCCTATTTTTTTTTTTGCTTTAATAAAGTGAATTCTTTCTGAAATCCATTAATCTTACAATGAAAGAGAAAAAAAAAATAAAATCTTTTATTTCAAGAAAAAAAATCAGATACACATGTAATGTTAGGTGTAATAATTATATTATATTTTTCTGTTTTGTACGGATAAAACATAGAAAATATATTCCTATGTAAAAAACAGGAAAAATCAAAACAAAAACAAAAAAAAAAAAGAAAATAAGCGGATTTCAAGACTAGAAAAAAAAAGGTAAAATGTACTCTCAAATCGGATTTTTCAATTTCCTTTTGTTTCAATACTGTGCCCTATACAACATTTTAATTGTTAAAAAAGGATGTGATTTATTCAATTATTTTAATAATGTTATTTTTGTTCTTTTGTTTTTTATTTTATATTAAATTTGGCTTTTCTTACAATGAATTCTAACAGAATATTTACTTAATATGTTCTATTATTTTTCTTCTATTTTCTTTAACGTGAAATCTATTTTGTCGAGATAAAGTAAATCAACGAATTGATTTGCAAGGACGTAACAAAAAGTACGTTACTTTTTTTTTTTTAAATCAGAAAATGTAAATAAAAATGAAATAAAAAAACAAATAACTATAGCAACAAATAAAAAATTCAAAACTGTAATTTAACGTAATGTGATATTATAAAGAATTTTCTAAAGTAGATCACATACACAAATACGAAACATTATTTTTTCGATAATGAGAAAATTTTATCAATTTAATACAAATTCATGTATGAGATCCGCATATAATAAGACAACAAATGAAAATTGATAATCAAAATAATGATCTAACAATATCGAATCTAGACAACAAGATAACAATCATTTTTTTTAGATATTTTGATAATCATCAATTATTTTGAATTTTTGTAGTTATATTTGTATGGTTTTTTAAATATTATTTTCCTTGTAAATTTTCTAATTACTCAGTCTCTGTCTTTCGAGATTGGAAAGTATTTAATATCATTGAGTATTCTTTAATATCCAGGGTATTTGAATTAAGTCGATTGATCTGGTTTAAATAATATCCATATACATATGTATTAGAATTAAAGAAAGCTTGAATACAAACATAAAGCCCTTCGCCCAATAACAATAGCACCGACATCTGCAACGATAATGGCAGTGACTGCTGTTGATATCGCCCAATGTAAACGACAAGAAAAAGAATCAACGGATGCACTGATATATCATGTGGTTATGTGCGCATGGTTATTACGTTTTTTATCTTTCATATTCATACATGAGATCTCATTACCTGAACATTTGACCTGTTTTTTTCGAAACAAAGTTTCTCTATGCGAAAAGAAATAAAGTTTTAAAGTTTTTTTTTTTTTTTTTTTTTTAAATATAAAAAACAAAATAATAAAAATAAAATAAAACTTTTACAAATACATCAATAAACGCACCTTACATGTGAATCAAAATTGTACACAAATTGTACTACAAAATTTCAATTTCGAATGATTTTACGTTTTATAGAATCTCTATAAATTCTAATGTAATAAAAACTTTCATGAGTTTTTTATTTGTTTGAAATAATGATCGAAGTACATACAATAAAATAAAACTTTGATAAAAAAGAAGAAGAATCAATTTAAAATAAAATAAAAAAGGAGAAAATTAATTAAATAATTTGTAAGCGCATGTAAATATATATTTTTTTTTTTTAACAAAAACACAGAACTTTTTCAAATAAAAAAGAAAAGTTCTTTTCCAACCATTTCAAAACAAAAAAAAAACAACAAAAATTCTAAATACCTTGGTATACACAGGTAAATAATAAGTTGACTTATTACTCGTGCTTGTATACTCGTGCGTCAATCAAATCAAACCACAAAAGAAAAATTTCGTTATGGTAATTATTCTTGGAAAATTATTTTATTTAAAAAAAACAAAAACAAAAGTACACCTTATTATAATTTTATTGTTATTATTATCGAAAATGAATGGAAATTAATAAATTCAATTAAATTCAATATTTAATAAAATTTTTGTTAAAATTTCATGTTTATTTTTTTTTTTTTATGCCTTTAATTTCAAAGTCAATAAAACCGTATCAGTTACTTAAACACGTGTCAATGTGTAAATAAACAAATTTTCATAATTTCATATAATTAAATTACATCATTATTATATGGAAAAATACATATATATAGGGTTGATTTTCTTTTTGGTATTGTATGTGAAAACTTTATATACTCGTATTTATAAAGTTAACAATTTTCTAACATTCTATATAAACACATGTAAACATCTCACATGCCAGACAAATTAACATAATTTTTTTTATGTACTTAAATATATGAGTATGTGATGTACATATGAAAAAAAAAAAAAAATTTTAATTTTAAAACATAAATTTACATAACAATTTGTTGATATATTCTTGTAGCAAAATTTGAATTTTTTCCTCGTTTTTTTTTTTTTTTTTTAAATTTTGTTGCTATATCATGAAAAATGTTAACATAACACATAAGTCCATAGTTGTAATTATGTGAATTGTAAATTTTTGATTTATTACTTTTAACTTTATTTTAACATTGTTTTTATTTTATTATCAGTAGTAGAAGAACGTGTAGATGCAATTAAGAAACTTTTGTAAAAAAGTTTTTAAAATTCAAAATTTTTCATATGCATAATATAAACATTTAGAAGATGTTGTGGATAAATTCTTATTTTATATAATGGAAAAATTTTCTTATATATAATTAATTATTTTTAATATGTTAAATTTACATAAATCAAGAAAAAATATTTTATTTTATTTTATGTCTTATTATGCATAAATTTGTACACGAAACATTTTATTTATAATGTTTCATGTAATATCATGTATAAATACCTAATTTTGTTTACATATTTTATATATACATTCATTTATACACATAACATGTCAACCAATTAATTTGTTTACATAATTTACTTTGACAATAATTCAATTTTAATTTTATTAATTGAAAAATAAATACTACTGAACACAAAAATCAATTTCAAATGTTTACATACATATACGAATATATACAAGGAGTATTTACCAGGAATATAGGTAAATAATTAATTTTTATTAATATCTGACGTGAATATAAATATTTATACCCCCATACACTAATTCGATGCAGTTAAGGTCTTATGGAAATAACATAAAATAGTACCACTTTACGTCGCTATACATATATTGATAATAAAAAAATTCATCTCATTCATGTATGAAAATTTTACAGATTGTGGTAACACTGCTCGTAAGATAATCTTATTATAGAAATTATGAGAGAAGAAAAGAGACACATATAGTCCAATAAGGCCTTAACTGCATCAAATTAGTGTATGGCGTATAGTAATTACAAATTAGTACACACATGTAGTTTGGGAAGGTATACAGTTTTTTATTTTTTTGCTATTTAATTTTATAAAATTAATTGCATTAAAATTTATACTAATGATATGCTTAATCATTTGCAATTAAAAAAAATCTATGGTGTGTTTATTAAAACATAGACACCTGTTATCTTATACAACATAAAAAAAAATTACGTCATTTATATTTATGATTTATGTTGCTCTCTCGTATGATTATCATTATTTGTGTGTTTATAAAACGCAAAAACAAATTAGCAATCTGGCAAAACTGGCATAAAATGAGAGAAAAAAAAAATTCAAACCGAACGCAAAGGAATACGAAAAAGCAACACTAACAATATGACTATGCAACACTATAACCAGTGAATATGTTTTAAAAACGAATTATAATAATACCAAAAAAAATATCTTATTAAATTTCTTCAAAATATACATCATATACATACCTTTGATACAATATTTCCATCAGATATTTTTATAGAATTTTTTCCAGAATTTGTAATTTTTGCTGATGTTATTGTTGAAAATAATACAAATAATTCAAATATGATTGTTATCCAAAAATTCTTAATATTTTTATTATTTGTTATTAATCTAATTCTTGTTTTTCTTTTCCATTTAACGGTATTATACCAAAACCAAGATTTCAATGAAACTGATCTCATTTCGGATTATCATTTGTTATACAATATTTCTGTAAATAAAAGAAAAATAAAATAAAATAATCAAAAATAAATAAGAAAAATTGATAAAATAAATTATAGTAAATTTTATATCAACATTATATCGATAATAAATTTAATAATCATAAAGGGAAGGAAGGTAAAAGTGAAAATGGCAAATTGTATTATTATTATTACATATTATCAGATAAATAAATATGAAAATCAATTTTCATATTTTTCTAATGGCATTAATAAATATAGTTACGAATTTCTTTCTACAATGTTTGTGATTATAAAAATCAGAAAAAGTAACATAAATTATGGTACATTAGATTCAATATGAAAACTAAAATTAAAAAAAAAAAAAAAACGAAAAATAAATTTCTTATTCATACTATGTAATAATTTATTAATGAAATAATAAATGAAAAGGAATTTGAATTTTTGTTTTTCTGATTTTCATTTAATTTTCCTCGATTAAGTAAAAGATGGAAAATATGTATGTATATTTGTTATAAATTTTGAAATTATAAAATTGGTTTGATTTAAAATTGAATATTTTTATAGCAAATATAAAAAAGTACCATTTTATGGTAAAAAGGTACAATCTGAATATTCATATTTTAAATTCAAATTTAAATTCAATCTGTTTGTATTTTTTTCTTAAATTGTTCTATTGGTCTGTTTGTATTTTTTCAAATTGTTTTGTATTTATAAAAAAAATTATTTTCACATCATTTAATTTTAAAAGAAATATACAAAATCTCTAATAATAATTTATTCAAGTAAAAAAAAAAAAAAAAACAAATTCTTGAAAGAACAATAAATGATCCTTAGAGATCTGGTTATGTACTTATACACACATTTAAATAAAAGTTTTTAAGCACGTGTTATTGATTCAAGTACTGTAATACATACCTGTAAATACAGTACATTTATGTATTTATGTGAATTACACGTGCCCTGCACTTGTACATATTTACATACATATGTATAATCTCATAACACAATACACACCCTTCGAATTATCTTCAACACTGGCCAATTGAAAACGTAACATAAATATATTATGTATAAAGGATATAATACTCGTACAACATGGTACTACACAATTCAATTCATCTGAATAAAATATACATATGTATGTATGTATAATTTTCATGTGTTCAAGTACATGTAATATGTATGAAAAACGTGATATAATGATATACATATTTTGTAAAAGGAGTTAATATGAAACGAAAAACAAGTTAAGAAAAAAAAATAAAACCATTTATTAAACAGAAAATAATTTAAATAATTCAGGATAATCCCATGATAAATTTATTGAAACAAATTTTTTTTGTATTTGTATGATGTAAAAATGTTTCACAACTATCATTATGTTGCTAAGTTGTTTTTTTTTTTTAAATATTTAGAATAGTCTCTGTAGTTTTAATTGCTTTCTCTGTACTATCTTTATTACCGTGAAGAGAATATTATACAAAATGTAATTAATTAAAAAAATAAATTCAATGAATGATTACTAAAACTGAATGTTTCGATTTAATGTAGATTTTACTCATGATTATTTTACAATTTCAATATTATAAATTATTTATCATTAATTCAAAAGTACCTGGAATCGAGAAAATAATAAATTAATTGGATTAATTAGCAAGATTCAGATAGTTTTTTGATGAAAACATATTTAATTAAATTGATTAAAAATTAAGAAATTCATTCTATAGCACAAATTTTGAAACGATTTAAAGAGAAGTTAATAAATTTACCTACCTATTTATTTTTTATGATAAGTCAACGTATACTTGCTCATATGTACATACATACTAGTATGTATATAAATACGTGAGCGGAAAAGCGACATATCATTTTCTGTAAACGTATTTATCTTTATACGATTTAATTTTAAATGATTTCTTTTTAAAGTAGAATTTTCATTTTCTGTTATTATTATTATCGTCATCAATAGCATAAAAAATAAATAAGAAAAAAATAAAATCGATTACTTAACGCCTCTTCTCTATTCGGTATAAAGTCTTTGTTTTTTTTTTTTTTCTTTCATTTTAACTCTGTTTTCTATTTTTTATAAAATGAAATTATGTATACAGTTTTTTTGTACAATTTTTATAATCATATCACATATCTTCGTGAAACTCAAATATCTCTACAAAAATTCTCAAATATACAAATATATATTTGTGTATACGAATAATACAGGGTGATTGAGTAAAATCTGTACATAATGAAGGAGGTGATATGTGTGGATGAAACAATCAGAAAATCGTATTAACTGCACAAATTTAACTGAATCACTCTGCATACACTTATTTACATTTCCATATTCGTATATAATGTTGATAAATATATACAATGTTATTAGTTTTATTCATTTTCATTTTCATTTTATTTTTATTGTACACGTACATTATAATTTTCTCATTTCAGATTCCTTTTTCTATTCATTCATTATATACTTTTATTTCAAAACAATTTTTCGGCTGTTTGTTTTTTTTTTTTCTTTTCTTCTTTTTCTCCATATCTGTAGGCATTTTCCCACACACACACACACACCTACACACATATTCGTAACTATAAAGGATAATTATGTTACAAGCTAAAAAGTTAGATATACTTATGTGTACAATTATGTATGTTGTAACTGTGAAAATGCCAAGTAAAATAGATTTTGATTACAATTTATTAATTTTTTTTTTTTTTTTTTTACTTCATTTGTAATCGTAAATCATTATTTTCATTTGTATTGACATTTTATCAAATCGATTGTCCATTTCATAAATATATAGATAAAAGATTTCTTAGAAACATTTACAATTCATGGACATTTGATATTTTATTTAATGATAAAAATAATAAATAATTTAATATGATGTTATGTCTATCTTAAAAATTAAATATAATAAAGGTTTACGAATTTATATACTTTGTACTTTAAATATTTTCACTGCAGGTCTTAAGGGAACTACGAAAAGTGGTACCACTTTACATCATTGTATATTGATGTTTAAAAAGCTCACTTCATACTGTATGAGAACTTTGAGAATTGTGATAATTCTGCTTGTGAAATGCTCTTATGAGAAATTATGATACAAGAAAAAAGACACATATAGTCCCATAAGGCCCATAAGGCCTGTAGTGAAAATGTTTAAAGTATAAAGTATAATTAGAAATTTTTTTTATTTTTATGATATTTATTTACTTACATCTTACTGATAAAATTGTAACAAAATCACATGCATTGAGAAAGGAATAAAAAAAATTTTTTATATATCACAGGCCATTGTCTAACGATTACAGGTCAGAAAAAAGGATTATTTTTTTCATAGACTATTTTTATCTCGTTTCACTTATCTATGCCACATGGAAGGTTATCAAAGTCACTAGTTGCAGAAAAAGAAAACGAAAATAATATACAAATAAAATAGAAATTTGGCACAATGGCAGATATTTGATTTTATATTAAGATAAATTAATTCCATTGATACAGTGTTCTAAATTTTTATTAAAATCAATACAACCCTTTTATTTTTGTCATTTAGTTGATATTATAATCAACACAATAAGAATTAAGGAAAAGCGAATGGACAACTTTATGTAGATCTTAACATTAACAAGCATATACACATATGTAGATACTTCAAATTCTTGTATGTGTGTGCGAATCAACAGATTTAATATTTTTGAACAAAAACCTTTTTTGGGAATTTTTTTTACCTCCCACGCTTTAAGTGCTACATTGAATTTTCTATAGGACATGAACCTAATCAAGAATTTTATGATATTCAATTAATATTCAATATCGTTTTTATGTCACAACGTCATATTTTTGAGTGTATAAAATTTACAGTTTTTTTTATTCATGTTTCATAAATCATTAAAATTTTATTTTTTTTTATTTTTAAATATACAAGATTATACATACCCACATCGAAAATAAGTTAAATGCTTAAAAGCTTATTAATAGATTGTATTTCAGAAACAAACTTTTTACATATTAAAAACATTCAAATTTGTACACAGATGACATACGTATATACATCCTGTACGTATACAATACACAGAAAATACATTTATTTACACATTTATACCATATACAAGTAGTAAATAACAAATTTAGACCCATCTTTCACTTTATGAACAATACTTAAATTAATTATTTATGTATAATATTTACATTAACACTGCCTAATATCTCTTCCTATTTTTTCATTTCATTTTTTTTCACATTCTTATCGACAAAAAAAATAAATTAAAAAAAAAAAAAAACATAAGCTAATTAATTGATTTTTGGCTGTTGCTGACATATTTCATGAACGAACCTAAAAATGTCTATGTAAAATGTATAACAAATATACAAATAGTATAAAAATGTTATTTTGCAAGGAAATTAAAAATGTTTATACTTTGTCTATTAATGATTTATCAGTGAATGTTCTATGGGAAAATTTATTAGTATTACACGATTGGAGACGACTAAAAAAATACCTTGCAATTCTTCACGCACGATCCTTGAAGACATAATTCAAACGACATGCAGTATGTCGTAGCATCCATCTTCAGTTACATGATAAATTCAAAAAACAACTGGATAGAAATAATTATTAATTAACATTCATTTGCGTTTATGCTACTTTTCTGTATGTATGTACATATGTTATGTTATGTGCTATAGTGGCGTTGGTATAGTGTGTGTCAGTATACATAAAAACGCGAATAACCGATTGTCTTTTGAAGAAATCAACATTTTTTGATTCAGTTGAGTGAACATCGCATTTAAAAAATTTATCCAATCCAATAACTCTATTTCTGAAACACTTTTATTAGAAATAGTAAAAACCAAAAAAAAAAAAAAAACATAAAACCTATAAAACATTCGATGAAAATCATTAATAGACAAAGTATAGTATACATTTTAATTTATATAATAGGACAATTTGTTTTACTTTATTTATAATCACATTTACATTGTTAAGAAGAGTTTTGTTTTAATGTCAAATTTAACAGTGAAATTAATAAAACAGAAAATGTTTAACATTTATATGATACATATAAAAAAATGTGTACAGCTACTTTATAAGCAATTCTCGATTTTTTTTTACTTGCTGACATATAACCATAATTGTTTTTTTTTTTTTTAATCCAAACATTTTTCATATGTTTTGAACATTTAGTATAGTCATTAAAGAATTGTATTTTTAGATTCTCTGTATTTTTTATATCTCGAAAAGTGAAAAATAATTTTATAATTTCATTTAATTTATGAATGTGTACACGAAAGGACATTAAAAATTGACCATAAATTGGATTTGATTTAAAAATTCAAGGTTGTACAGTCGGATAAAAATTCATATAAATGTGAATTTAGTACACGTATGAAAATGTGAATTCTTCACATTTTTTATCTCATACCCATAATGCATACTTAACGGGTTTGGGCATATTACACGAACAAACGCTGTATAACTAAATCAGGTAATACATTGTGTTCAATATATTATTTATAGTACTCTTTGGCCCTATTCCATTTCCTTTTTACAACATAAAAATGAGTAATTATACACACAAAAAAAAATTTTTTTTTTTGAATAAAAATAAGTTTTCGAATTTACATGACATTTTTATTAAAATTAACAAAATCTTATTAATTTTTAATTAATTAAAGAAAATTCGATTGAAAATTTTGTAAAATTTCATTGTATTAAATTTTAAAATTTTTATTTTTACCTGAAACTCATTCATCTTCCATAAGATGGATTCATATTTGAAATTTTAATTTTAATTGATTAAGAAAATATTATACTGAAGGTAAGTTTATTTATTTATTTTTTTTAAATTCTAATATCCTTGTAAATGGATATCATAACATATTGTATTTTGTATTAGTATAGAAATGATCAATCAAAATTTTTGTTACATATTATACATATATGTAATAGATTTATGTGTTCTAAAAATAAATACATTTGAAAGTTTACAAAATTTCGGTTGATAAACGACGATATGTATGCTCATGAATTTATACAGCATGTATTTTAGAAGGATAAAAGGATATGTGATGATAAGTAATGCAAGAGCCTTTCTATCAACACACATCACTACATAAACAGACACATTTAATGATAAATCTATGTTTTTACATCATGTATGAACTTTTTAGATTATTTTATAATTCATCATATTTTTAATTTTACATTGGATTCATAATATCCTTTTTGCTATTTATAAATATGTACATATATGTGTATTTATGCATGTGAAAAGGGTGCTTCTCTGTAAAGTATATACACGTACTTTACAAGGAAGAGATAGATCTTGACGAGATAAGCAAAAAATCGGAAGAGAGTAAGGAAAAAAATATTTATCGTTTGGCCCCTAGAGGGCATAAATTTTATTAGTTGATATATGAAATTCAAATAATTGATATTTAAAAAATGTGTTAAACATTTTTTTTAATTATTTTTCCATCATAATTTTTTTTTTTTTTTGTTTCCATGCGTACAACAGATTTAAAAGATATAAAACATTATAATAATTTTTCTAACAATTTAAATTTTTAATTATACATTATTATATTAACTTTTATGAATGCGGTTATTATGGCTTTAAGGTAATTTTATTTATTTACCATGAAATTTTTCAAATGAATGCATTAATAAAATATGTATAAAGGTATGTTACTGAATAATTTCAGAATATTTGAATAAATTAAATTTAAAAAAAAAAAAAAAAAACAAAATATTTTTTTCAGCTATGTGAATATTACAAAATTACCTATGTACATATTATACAAATCATACGAAACCTTAATCGTTTTGAATTTTTTGTGATCTCAAAATAAAATTTTGAAAAAACAAAAAATTCTAGACTTTTATTTCCCCTTTTTTTTTATTCTGAAAAAATGGGATACTATCATGAAAATCATTCTTGTTTAATAATTTCACATTCCAAATTTATTAAATTATTTTTATCGAATAGCAAAAAAAATTTGTTCAAATTGTTACCCTTTTTATATGATGGTGTATGTTTTATACATATGATTATTATTATAAAAGGTATAAAAATAAAATGAATCCGATTTGATGAAATTTCATTTTATTCATTTTTTTATTTTTATTTTTTATTTTTTTATCATGATTTAACCCTTATTGAAAATTGAATTATATAATTTACTTGTACCATACAGGTAATATCCTTACATTATAATCATGTGATAAAATTTAAAGGTATACATGTATACAGTAAACAGAGAAAAGTGTAGTAACAAAGTATAGATGTGTAATATTTATGTGTATGTATAAATTTTCCTTGAAAGTAAAGGATATAAAATTTTTTTTTATTTTAATAAGAAATAAATTTATTCACCTTATTTACTTTCATTGTATTATTAAATCAAAAGGATATCAGGACATCATATCCATATGCATACATGCTGTGTACACGCGTTTTAGTTACAAGTATTAGAATAGAGAAAGATAAAATTATGATAAAAGAAAAATTTATTTTTAGTATTTCAAAAAAAAAAAAAAAAAAAAAATTCCAATCGATAAAAATTTTATGCTGAACTTGATTTTTCTTATCATCACTTTTAAGTATATCTTTTAAAATAGCACAAAAATTTTACAATTTTAATGTGAATTTTCAGAGAAATATACAAGTTTTCATTTTATCTAAAAAATTGAAACATTTATACTCTGTCCACTAATATTATACACTTGAAGTCTTATGGAGATTATTTAAAGTGGTACCATTTTACATCACTATACGTATTAATATTCAAAAAATTCATCTGATATGTAATAAAACCTTTGTGGGTTGTGGTAATACTTCTCGTGAAACAGTCCAATTAGAAATCATAAGAAAAGAAAAAAGACATATGTACTTACCATGAAACCTTAAGTGCATAATATTAGTGGACAGAGTATAGATCTATTTACGTTTGTTTTTTTACAATGTCAGCAAATCATTTATTTTTTAACATTTCCATAGATAACACTTTTTTTTTTTGTTTTTTTTCCCCCTTTTATTCTAACATAAATTTATATGGAAGTGTATCATTCATTTTAAGTTTTATTCTGCTTCACAAATAATTGTTTTATCTCAATATAGCTACACTATGCGCATCTGTATTACGTAGATATTGTTCCATTGTTTTTTTTTTTTATAATAAAATTTTTAATATCAAAGATCATTATAAAGATATTAATTTAACTATTTCATTTTATTCACGCTTTTATCAATCGAATGTTAGCGTTTTGTGGTTAGTTAAATTACATTTAAACTGTAATCGGATAACACACTTGATAAAAATAATATAAAAAAATTTTTTTTTTTTATATGTGTATTTTATACACTTAGGAGTAGAGAAAATGCAATTTATTTACAGGTAAGTTGCGTATTACTTTGAAAAATTCGACATTTAATAAATCATATTGTGTTTAGTCCCTACTTTAATAAATTCAGTGATTCAGTGATCAACGTTTGGGCCTCCCGAAGACAAAAATCGGAGCTGATTTTATCAAAGTTGAAATAAATAAACATATCGCATGTAATAAAAGTGCGTACACTGCAAGCGGTGCGGGGCTTCATCAGCTTTTATCTGTTGCATTGTGTGGATTTTTATTACTTGCCATATTACCTTTGTTTACTTCAGGGTTGATAAGCTCAACTCCGCTTTTTGTCTGTGCGAGGCTAAACTGTACACGTATGATAGAATTATCTTGAAAAATGATCAGAATGATTAAGCCATAGCTTTCATGGGGCTGTTGTACCTGTAATGAAGATGAATCATATTGTGTAAAACTTCTTTACATCATCGTTCACGTAACACGAGATGAAACTATGGATCATGTCATAAAAGTCCTTGTTAATTGAAAATTTTTCACGTTATATTGAACCCAAGAGTTACGAAAGTTGTCTGTATTAACACTGTCTGTGTTATATACGCCATAACAACATATGTACAATTTTTATGTAAGTACATGTTACATACATATATCATATGTAGATTCCTATGAGAAAAAAATATTTTTTAATGTTTAAATAAAAATATGCTTTAGGACAAATTGAATGTAAACTACAACTACATTTGTACTATTTATATTGGATATAAGGATATAAAATAGTATAGTTAAAAATAACATAAAACATATTGTAAAGTATCAGATATGTACTTTATATTTATGTACGTACATACATGATAGTGATGCAATATACAAATAAATGTGTATTTTGGATTTAGGATATTGCACTTCAACATCTGACACTGCTATTTTTCTGTTTTTTTTATATAATCGGTAAAATTGCTTTAAGCAAAACACATAATGTAAAAATGATGTTTTTTATTTTTTTTTTTGTGAGAAATAAAAGAAAATATATGAAACATTAGAATTTTATTTTATTTTATTTTTTTATGTTAAAAGTCATTGAAGGCTAAAAAGAAAAGTTTACATGATGTTCTTTTCTGATTAAAAAAAAAAAAAAAACTAAAATAAAAATGCCTAATGATAATAAGGAAGAGATGAAAAGATTTAAATTGTACACACATACACATACATATACAAAGGTATAAAGAACTTTGCTTGTATACAAAAATGTGTGATATAGTACGTACATATGTACGTTTTAGCTATGAATTAATAATGATATAAAATGAATAAAATTTCCTTTTTGTGTTAAATAAAAATTTTCTGGGTACATGCACTTAAATTGAAACATTTAAAAAAAAAAAAAAAAAAAAAACTCATTTTTTTTTTTTTTTTTCAAAAAAAGCATATCTCATAGCAAAAAATCTCCTTACAGGCTTTTTTTTTTTTTAAAGGATCGTTTAATGTTATTTAAAATTTATACGATGTTGTTGGCGGTGACGATGATGATGGCAGTTGCAAGTTAAATTAAAAAAAAAAAATAAAATAAAAATAAAAAAAAATTTCTAAATTTCCTACATTATCTATGTATATGCTTTAATGTGACATGTGTCTGATGTTTAATCATTTTCATATAAAAATAAAAAAATTTTCCATCATGTTCTATATATACAAAAATATACTAATATGACTATAAATACCGGCAAGTATACACACATACATATAAAGTGTTGCTGTCTTTTTTTTCTATTAGAGAATAATTTTCCTTTTTACTAAGTTTGACATGGATAAATAACCTATCCAGAAAATTATGAATGATGATAATAATAACGATGACGATAATAATGA
This sequence comes from Anthrax anthrax, assembly GCA_963971155.1. Lineage (NCBI taxonomy): Eukaryota > Metazoa > Arthropoda > Insecta > Diptera > Bombyliidae > Anthrax > Anthrax anthrax. The sequence continues at coordinate 31,547,519 of OZ020119.1, forward strand.
TGGTAGTGATGAGAATATAATGACGATGATGATGAAAATATAAACTATACATATTTGAATTGATATTTACTCATAATTTTCAAACATAAAATCGACCTACTCTACTCATAATTGTTTTTTTTTTTTTTTTTTTTTTTTTTAAATTGTACAATTTTATGCATTAACATTATGTTCAGTTCAAGCGCACATATGTATGTATGTATGTTCAGCCAAGCCACACATATGCTAATTTACCGGCTTACTACCAACGTAGAACAAAATCCTTTGAAAGTTTAAATAGAAATAGGTTAAATAAGCACTCCATGAAAACCTATTGGATATTTTTATTTCTTCCCTCACTCATTTATATACTTGTGTTGTGTACATAACATTTTTTTTTTTTTTTTTTTTTTTCAATTTTATGCTTCAAATGGTACTGAAAGTTAATTCAGATAAAAAAAGCAACAACATACATACATACATATATTTATGCATCAATTTATATGTGTAATGTATGTATGTATATAGGCAAACTATACATAAGCATCTGTATAAGTGTTTACTTTGTAAAACATAAATATTTGAGTTTTAAAAATAATAAATTAAAAGAAAATAATAAATATAATCATTTAAAAAAAAAAAAAAAAAATTGCTTTTAATTAAAAAAATTAAAAAAGAAAATAAAATAAAAAATAAATTAAATACTATAGCAACCCATTTTATAATAAAATTATCCTGTATCTTTCATACTTGAATACTGCGATTTTTTTTTTTAAGAATTTTTATTTAATTTATTTTTATTTCTTATTAATTCACGTCCATTTTGATTTTTCTTTTCCAATTTAAAAATACAAAGAAAAAACAATTAATATAAAATTTTTTTTTTCAAAATAGGTACTTATACGTAGATATTAGAAAAGAAAACATATTTTTATTCTATTCTGAAAACCCAATAAAAACAAAAAAAAAACAGTAATAATGATTTGCCATATTTCTTTAAATTGCTAAGATTCAAAATTCTTCGAAGGTAAATAAATGAAAATATAATTCTATGTAATATCAAAAAATATAAAACATACAAGAATCCTTATTGGGATTTTAAAAATTTTTTAGCCAATAGAGTGATTCGGGCGATACAAGAGGGGTCGGCATAATTGAGTTAGTACATGAGTTTGGTACAATTCAAAAACATCAATTGATCATCTTTTGACGAAAATCATGAATTCAAAAACTTTTTGACGAATGCATCAAAAACTCAATAGTTTTGCAATTGACTGCAAATATTCGAGCAATAAAGTATTCAGTTGTTAATGCAATTATGCATTTTTAACTTGTCAGTGACATATCAAAAATCTGCACATGATCTTGTGGTCGTCAAATTTTATAATTCAAACATTTTGAATTATACGTTTGTAAAAGAATGATATAATTTTTTTCGTATATTATAATGAGTATCCATAATATTGAGCACGTTGATTTTTTGTGTAAAACTGGGTACTGATAGCAGAGCCCAGGAAGAAAAATGTTTGAACGTGTATTTTGTACAGGATACAATATCTATCTAGTAATTTGATTATTTATGGTAATATACAAATTCTTGAAGAATTCATGATAATTCTTGTGTATGTTAAAAGTTATAGATTTTTATTTGAATTTTTAATACTGAACATATCTAAATTCAAATAGAATAACAGATAATCATATATAAATGTAATTATCTTTCTGAAAGAACATATACATATGTACATACATATATACATGATACCTAAAAATTCAATAAATCTATTTAAATTCATTGAATATCTATTGTAAAAAATAGAATATTTTCAAATTACAATACAAATTCAAATACAATTCTTAAGATTACACATTTACGTACATAATATATCTGAAAATAATTTTTTTTTTTTTTTTTTTGAAAATTACTTTGAAAAATTTTCTTTTCTAACAAAATAAAATGAAATCTTTTATGGATGACCTAACTACATAACAACAAAAGAAAAAAACAAAAAAAAAAAAAAAACTACAATATGCAAATATTCTTCTAAATACAAAACAGACAAAATAATATAATATTTAAATACATAAAAATATAAATAAATATTGTACAGACGATTTTCTATTGAAGGACAGACATTGTATATAAATAGTATAAAAAGTATATATACATGGAAAAGATAATTCCAAGTTTATCTTAAACTAACTGAAATGGAATTAATATTGTTTTTCTACAAGAGACAACATTTTATTCCTTTTATTTTCTGGTTTTTCTATATATATAAATGAAAATAAATTTTTTTTTTTTTATTTTTCAATTGGTTGATTTTATTATGTTTATTTTTCTTATTTTGGGAAAATTTTTTTGTGAACATTATTATTTATTATTAATGTTTCTTATCAATGTTATAGGTAAGAAATTGATAAATTTTTCGTTATCTTAATAGGATGTAAAAATAGATAAGCTACATTGAAAACAGGACTAATTCGTTTTTTTTTTTTGTTTTTTTTGCTTTTTATTTTGCAAAATCATGTCCTTTTTTTATCTTTATTGCTTTCTATGTTATTCGTTATTTTAACATATTTTTATTTATTTTCTAAAATACGTTAAAATGATTTAAATTCGAATTTGTATTTCTCAAACTACTTATTTTCCGTTTTATAGAGAGAAGTAAAGAACGTACAAAGAAAATGTTTTTCTTACAAATATATTTTCTACTTATTATCAATTATTTTTGTAATTTTATTTTTCTTACTTTCTTAAAAAAAAAAAAAAAAAATACATCAAAATGTTAACGTCGTTATTTTTATTTCAATTTTATTTTTATTAAAATAAATAACCAGTAAAAAGATCAATTTTATTATTTTACAGACAAATGATATTTTTTGAATCAATTTATTTTAATTTGTCTACCAGATTTTGATGACATTGCATATTTTTTTAAAAAAATGAAAAATATGTTATTTATATTAATATTATTTTTTTTTTTTAATCACCAATTAAAAAAAAAAAAAAAAAAAAACATTTTTTATTTCTAATATGGAAGATTTCTTTTACAATTTATTTGTAATATAAAGTTTTTGTTTCCTTCATCGAAATAAGCTGATCCAAAAACATCAAACCAAAAACAAAGAACATTTTACCGGACGTTTCTATTTGAGTTATAGTAATTTTTTGTACATATATAAATCCTGATATTGAAGATAGAAAATTATGGAAAATCTAATATCCACATTTGTATGTAAAAGGTGTTTTTCTAAAAATAATCGTCTGTATTTTAAATTAATTCTTCTTCGTATATTCTCTTGTATTGAGTTTGAATAAATTCGTATTTTTCTATAATTTTCTGATTGCCAATTTTCTGTGCTTTGTAAACAAAAATCACATGAGAGCAACATAAATCATAAACGTAAATGATGCAACTATATGAAAATATGTAACTATACTTTAAAAACATATTATAAGTGTCTTCTTATATACATACGAAATTAGTACGCTACGAAGTGGTTCATCTTAGATGGTTTTCACTCTAACATTATTTTGTATAAAATGTTCTATTTCTATTTTAGATTGCAAATTCTATTAAAACAATGAAAAAAAAAAAAACAACAACAACAAAAATATTATCAATTATTCTGGGAAATGAAAATTCATAATACGAATACAATTTCTTAGCTTTTCGTTACATTCATTTCAATAAAATCAAAATTACTTATGTTACACGTATGCATGTACATACATATGTATGTTTGAATTCAATTCTTTTTTTTTAATTTTCTAAGTTTTACATCTCCTTTCATTCATCATGTATTTCATTTTCTACTCAATTAATTGTTTTCCTTTTCAATTAAAAATGTTTTATAACAATTTTATTTGAATTTTAATTGTTGTTATTTTCATTTAAATATATTTAACAATAATATTTTTGTATTAATTTATTTGTATGTGAGTATGTCTTGTTTATGTTCAAATAAATATTCAAGAACACTAAAATTCATTTAAAATTTTTCATTGTATTCTTCTTATTCAAGTTTCCTTTCAAAGTTTATAAAATACATAACAGAATAGAATTATTTTATGTATTTTAACTTTTATTCACAATACAACAAATTGTATTGAAGTTATGTAGGTGCAAGTAGGTGTCATGTTCATAAGATATACACATAAAGGTATTCATAAAATCATATAGCAATCATACATGCTCTGTAATCTGTATACATACACGTATGTACATGTATCTTTAATCTTCACCCACAAGGAATGAAATTGGATTTTATGAAAATATTATTTTAGCCTTAAAATATTCAATGTAAAATTCACACTTATACATATTAATTTTCAAGATACATTAATACAGTGACAGTCTTTTATTACCTTAAATTTCAAACCATCGTATTATCTGGAGATTACATTCCATAAGAACATATCGTATTAAATAAATCGTGTTATGTGAAATTTTCATAAATTTTTACGTAACATGAAATTAAGTTGATTTGTTTGACTTATGTGATAGTAACCTCGAAACCATGTTATACGAAGATTATCTGTATTAATGGTCATACAGCCATGTGTGTACCTGTATATTTTGTTATTATTATTATTATTATTATATTCTAGTTATCGCTCATAAAATATACTAGAACATAAACATATAATAAAAGTAATCAAAATAATAATAACAATAAAGGGAAAATGTTCATATTTAATTTATGCGTAATTCATCACATTAGGTAGATCGTATTATAAATATACTAAAAAAAAAAAAATACCTACGATATTAAATAAATTTTTTTTGGTTGCCTGTTTATGTATTTGTTACAAATATAAAATTTCATTGTATACAAAATAAAATATATTTTAAAATTTTAGAATAAATTGATCCACAAATTTTTTAAAATAAACACAAAAATTTATTTAAAAATTTAATGATAAGAAAATAGTTCAGATTTTTGTTTTTTTTTTTTTCATACAAATTTCATCATATACAAAACATTCAACAAAAACAAAAGAAAAACTTGAAGTTCAATAAAGTAAATTTAATATCTTTTAAGATCATTACCAGAAACAAAATTCAGTAATTATCTTATATGATAAAACATCTCAAAGTTGGTTCTTTGAAACATATAGTCTCACCTGTATTTGAAATTACTATTTTTTTGTATTCTTTTGCATTCAGTTTGAATAAATTCGTTTTATGTATTTTGATCCAGTTTTCTGTATGTTATAAACAAAAACAACAGCAATCACACGAGGGCATCATAAATTACAAGCATAAGTAACATGATAGTTTTGTGTATTATAAGAAAGTTGAAAATTCACCATAGATACATTCTCTGATATTTTACTATACTTTATACACTAATTCGACGCAGTTAAGGTCTTATGGAAATGACATATAAAGTAGTACCACTTTACTTCGCTGTATATTGATATTTGAAAAATTCATCTCGTGTGATGAACATCAACACTGCTTGTGTGATGATCTTATTAGAAATTATAAGAAAAGAAAAAGGACATATATGCTCCCATTAGACCTTAACTACATCGAATTAGTGTATGGAGTATAAATATGTACTTATATGTTCTTAGGAAGACTTAATAATAATTAAATTCAAGTTTATGAATTGTTTTTAAATATTTTATAGAAATACTTATAACAGTTATCCCCTTTGTTCATTTTACATTAATGTTAAAAATTAATAAAAAAAATTATAATTATATGATAGGCAAATCCTTTTCAATATTAATTATTCAAAAATACGCACGATATAAAATTATAAAATTCATTATGAAAAATTATACTTTAGAGTAATATTAAAAAAAAAAAAATTTTTCTAAAATTACTAAATAAAATTTATATGAAATTTTCAAAATTATTTATGTATACACATACGAAACTGTAGTGGAAATGAAAACAAATTGTGCTAATATTTTCTAATATGTATATGTGACACACAACGCAACCCATATGTACATATATAAACAGCTATATAAGTGTATACGGAAAAAGAATGTAAAATCTTGGGAAAAATTTTATAATATATTTTTTTTTTTATGGATTTCTTAATGAATTAAAATTTAAATATTTAAATAAACATCAATTTTAAGCAATTCAAATACAAAAAAAAAAAAAAAAAAACAAAATATACATTTTAATGTTATATCATAAAATAATAATTTAGTAAAAATTTTCAACCTCTGAAATTTTAATATTTTCATCCAATTAAATGCTTATAATATAGAAAGGATTGACTTGATATTTTGTTATTGTTTATCTTAAGAAACTTTCAAAGCAAAATTTTTTAAATTAAAATTTCATTAAGAAATAACAAAAAAATTTTCGTACAATCTGTTGCCATTAAAAATGAAATTACATACTTTGATAATATAATTTACTTTTTTGTACGGTATGAGTGTATATATAAACGAGTTTTGTACGGTATGAGTGTATATAATAGGCAAAATTTTCATTAATTAATAAAGAAAACTGATGTCCTTATAGTTTATCATTTTCTGTTATGATTTTAACAGAGTTTCATTATACCAATTATAATCATAATTATAATCGTTATTGTCATCATCATCATCATCATGACCATAATCCACCATCATCTTCACCATCATTATGAAAATCAATAAAATCCACGTTGTTAAATTGAAAAGTTCTAATTTTCACTTAATTCATATAAAGCTCAAATAAAATATTTTAAAAATTTTCCACACAACAAAAAACAACAAAAAATTCAAATAAAAATTTAATTAAGTAAAAAATATTATATTTTTGTCAGAAGAAAAAGGAAAACCATAAAATGCATATTTACTTTGATCAACAAAAAAAAAAAAAAAAAAACAAGTGTATAAAATTCTGCCCAAAAGGCATTCTACATCTGTTATCTAGATCGTAACATGCTACTATACAGAAAAATGTACAGAAAAAAAAAAAAAAAAGAAAAATTCGAAATTCCATGAAAATTCTGTAAAATAACTGCAAATTTACATTTTTTGTAATATTTAATGTGAAAAAAAAATTTTATTTTCTGCTTAGAGCCAAAAATCGTAACATTCAAAAATTGTATTAACGACATTTTTTTTTTTTTGCCTATTTTGCTGGAATTTTAATTATTTTTATATTTTCACGTTTTTTCCCTATATAACGTTGGTTATATTCAGAAGATTTCGTTTTCTTTTGAAGATCTATTATTCGTATTATACGAAATACTGAAGATTTGAAAGATATAATCTTTTTTTTTTTTTCAATTATTCTAATATGAATTCATTTATCTTTTATTCAATTCATAAAAATTGTAACCATGGTCGTTTTGTATCTGAAGTTAGGAGTGTAGATAATTTTTTTTTTTTTTTTTTAAATCTGTGATATTACAAAAAATACAAAAAAAATTAAATTGTGCTTTCAAATCAAATTTACTCCAAGGTTTTGTAGACTAAACAAAACAAAAAAAAAATAAATAAATAAAACTGAAGTCAAAAATTGAAATAAATATCTTAACATTCATTTACCAAGCAAATTATCTCAAAAAATGGGAAAATTCGAAAAAAAGAAAAGAAAAAAACAAAAAAAAAAATAAATAAATGATGAAAAATTGAAAAAACAAAGCAAAATACAGAATTTAATAATAGTTCGAAATTTAATAAGAAAAAAAAACAAACCAAAAAAAGAAACAAAAAGGACACATTCGAATTTACACGGTATCCTTTAAAGACCATTAATCTTTTTTTTCGTTATTTTTTCTAACTTTATCTATTATTGTATTTTATTTTTTCTTTTTCTTCTTCCTCTTATCTTCGCCCCCCGACGTTTATATTAGTAAATTGTTATTATTAATGATGTAAACAACAACAACAACAACAATAACAAAAGAAGTAAATTGTACAAAATTTAATATATATGGTACGTCTACGCTATTTACATGTAATCTATTCACATATGTATGTATGTGTGTTATAAATACACAAAAATTAGAATTCAACCTACATATAAAATAATTTGTTGTTTTGTTCATTCAAGGTTGTTTTTTCTTAGCTTTCATTTATTGCTTTTTATTATATTTTTCATTTTCTTCTTAAAAATATTTTTTTTATTTATTTTACTTTTTTTTTTTTTTAAAAAAAGTAAAGAAAACAGGATTTTTTCTGTTTTTGTTTTTCCTTCTTTTTTTTTGGATTTTAATGTATATTTTTCGCATATACCTATTATATAGTGTTACTGTCATCACCTACAAGTATATTTTCTACAATATTATAAACATTTTACAAATAGATAAAAAACAAAAAACAAAATATACACAACAATGTTATGAATACAATAAGCACTTGTTTGTCTGCAAGTACATACATATGTACATACAACAAATTCATTTTATGTTAAAAATTATAAAGCATCGAATAACAAGAAAAAAGAGAATAAAAGAAGAAAGAAGAAAATTGAAAATTTCAATATTTATGTAAAATGGAAATTTTATATGTGAAATAGTTGAATACACGTATGCTTTTATATGCACACATCACGCATATATATACAGTATAATTCAATATTATTTACAAAAAATAGAAAATAAATTAAAATTTAAAATAAAAAATTAAAAAAATAAAAAATAAAATAAATATAAACAATAAAAAAAATGATAAATAATAATAATAATAAAAATATTGAAATAAAATTAAAAATGAATTATTCAAGGATAATGGAATAATAACAATAACAATTTGTTATGTAGGGTATATGTATGTTATCTTTCGGATGTGTGTGGGGTACACATACATATCTCTTTTATGCATATTTTAAGTAAACTAAATGCTGTGTGTATTTAAACAATTTATTTATATAAAATCCCAATCCCAATGACATTTTAGTACATTTAGAATATATGGTATTATACGCATAAAATATATATGCGTGTATATATCTCAACTGAAAAGAAATACACACATACAAAAATGTAGAGAAGAAAAATAGGAAAATTAAAAAAAAAAGGTCAAATTATATATTGACATATTATTGAGAAAGAAATTTAAAAATATCAGAGAAAAATAAATATAACATTGATATGAGTAGACCAGGGGATTCACACGTACAATCGTTAAATCAAAAAAAAAAAAAATGTATTACGAAAAGAAGACAATGTTAAATAATAAATTTTTTTTTTTTTTTTAAATCGCACACATACTGTGCATACGTTAAAAATAATATTAAAAATAAAGTATTATATGTATATTACCGTTTTCAAATCATAGTCCTTTATCCATTATTTTCCTCTGGTTTTTCTTTTTAATTGTTAAAGTGAACGGTGACTTGATGATGTTATAAACAATTTAAGAAAAAAAAAAATAAATAAATAAATAAATTTTTTTTGAACTAAAAAACAAAGAAAATTCACAATCACAAATAATCCTTTTTCTTTTTTTTTTTCAAATTATTCCTTTTTATAAGATTAAATAAAATAAAAGTAAAAAAAATTTTTTAAAAAAACTCATATACTTTCATGACATCGTTATTAAATATTATTTATTCTTATTTACACTCTGTACTTTTTATTATTATTATTATTATTATTATTTTCGTTTATAGTGACGAAAAACAAAAAAAAAAAAAAAAAAAATTAATTAAAAAAAAATATTTTTTTAATTAAAGGACAAAACTAAAATTCAAAAAATAAAAAAGACAATGAAAATTTGATTTTATTTCTTTTATTTTATTTTATTTTTTTTTTTTTGTTGTAATCACTTTGAAATTCGTTTTTATTTTTCAAATTTTCTGTTATAATATGTAATTTAATTTTCGTCTTTTGTTTAAACTTAATTTAATTGTTTTCTTTTTATTTTTTGCTGGATTTTTAAGATCTTCTTATTCAAATGTATATAAACCCTTATTTAAGTGAATTACTCGTATACATATACCAATAATTATTTTTTTTCACACCCACAATCATTTTTCTCAATTAAGGATTTTGTTTTTGATTTTTATTTTATTTTCTTTTTGTCATTTTTTAAATGAAAGGCTATTATTAATTATTTACTTAATATGCATAATTATAAGAATTTTATAAATATGTTATAAAAAAAAAAATATTATAAAATAAAAAAATCAATTTGATATATTTCAAATGTATGTAAAAAAAATAAAATGAAAATCACGTAAATAGAAACATCAAAAGCAACAACAGCAGCAGCAGCAGCAGCAACAGCAATCACTACAGTATGCTGTTATATCATAATAAACAGAGATTTATAAGAACATACTTTTGAGCACTTTATATTATTTTGCATTTATAATTTTATGTAACAAATTTAATATATAAAAAAATTGATATAACTAATTTTTCTTTTATTTTTTGCCTGATTCACGTTTCTATTTTGTATTGTTTTTCCTGACAAATTTTTCCTGTAATAATTGTAAAAAGTTTTTAAATGAATAAAAAAAATTATTTTATATATTTTTTTACAATTTTCAGTTTTTCTGTTTTTTTTTGTTTTGTTTTACTATTTTTCTTGTTCAATAGAAAACTCACGTAATCTGTTTTTCCTATTAGAAAATTACACTAGCATAATGTGTGATTGTGTAACTTGTTGAAAAATGCAAAAAAAAAAAGAAAAACAAGAGAAACTCTTTTACCTACACATCTCACCACAACATGATTAATGGAAAAAAGCGAAGGGAAGAAAATAGTGAAATCTTTAATTTATTACTGCATTAGTCTGTTGATATATTTTGAATTTTTTTTTTTTAGTTTTTATTTTTGAAATTTAAAAAAAGAAAAAAATTTTTTTTTTTTTTTGGTTTTATTAATCACTAACCAAAAATTCACTTTATAATTAGATGATTACCATTAAAAATCATAAATACCACAAATATTTACTAATGTTAATTTCACTTTAAAAAAAATTTTTTTTTTAACTGATCATCATCGAATAAAGATTTTTTTTTTGAAAAATTTTCATAATTTTCACTGTCTCATACGATTTAGTTCAAAAGTTCATCAAAGACTGAACAAACTAAATTAAATAAATGTGTATGATGAAAATATTCTGTATAATAAATAAATGTACAAATGATATACCTTTGTATGGTGTGTATCCAATGCAAATACATACATACAAATAATATTGTGTGTACGTGTAGAAAAAATAAATAAAAACGATATATAAATAATATTTGTATGGTGAGTAAAGTATAATCAACTATTAAAGGAAAATTCGTTACTTTTTATTTATTTTGGTCCTACCCCACTATATGGTGAATTCAATTTTCAAGGAAAAACTCTAATATTCGAGTTTTTTTTTTTTGTGACACCTGTAGTACTTGATTTGGTCTGTACTCATGCTACACTCTTTTTTTATACTCATGCTATGTTTTTCTTTGTTTTCATTTTCTTTTTCCACTGTAAATATTTATTGTAAAAATAACATTGTATAATTCTTTTTCATTTCTTAACCGTTTTTAATTAAATTTTTGTTTTTTTTTATTTTAAAATTTTTTTTTTAAAGACAATAACGTTTTAAGCCCAGACAAAAAATTAAAACAAATAAAGAAAAGAAAATTTTAAAAAAAAAAGAAAAAAAAAGAAAGAAACAAATTTTTCATCATGCGGTTGCTAGGATATATAAACGGTAGTCATGTGGGTGGCTTATGTCTAAAAATAAATTTCTGCGCATGCTTTATATTACATATATGTATGAAAATAAGATAAAATATAGGTTTCCTATATTTTCATGTTATTATCGTTATGCATTTTATTGTAATTTTAATTTTATTTTTCTCACATGCAAAAATTAAATATCTATCTATGATGTCCTTGATCATATGAAAAACACAAAAAAAAAAAAACAAATAAAATGGTTTATATCTCCACTATATTCAAGTCAGAAAATTATATTGCTATTAAATTTAGTAGTGAAAAAAATACTCCTAAATTTTAACGAAAGTAAAAGCAAATTATTAACAAAGTTTTTCATAGATAACAAAAAAGCTCTCGTTACAGTGTTAGTAACATTGCCTAACAAATTTCTATGTTAGTATTGATATTTGATACGTATCTCCTTTTTTAGTGAATTTTATTATTGAAAATAATTTCAAATAATTTATTGAAATTCCCATGGCCGTTAAAATATCATCAACTAAATCGTATTATTTACTTAAATTTTTAATTGAAATTTCAACAAAAACATGAAACACTACAAGAGGGAGTTTCATTTGTTCATAATTTCTATTTTGACTAGATCTTGTTTTACATTTCTTATAATTTGTCTTTTTTGTTGGAATAATTAAGACTTACTCAATTAAATAATCTTCATTTGATGGAGTTTATACGATTAACTGGTATGATCTTTTTTACCGTTTCTTACAATTCCACTTCTTATCTGATCAAGAATAATTGAACATTTTAGTATTAGGATTAAGTATTAAAATTACTCAAAATATACAAGTTGATAAATCTTTCATTTTTATCAAGGATTCAATCAAAAAAAAATATTTAAATGGAAACAACGTAACTTGAGCTTTACAGAATTTTATTGAATTTGTGCAAAAACAGATTCATAAATAATTTTTTTTTTTTTTTTGCTTTTAATTGTTTTATTTTTACTACATCATCTTTTCATCTAATGAAATAATTCTATTTTAATTCTTTTTTTTTTCATTTTTCATTTTTTTTTTTGTTTTTTGAAAACATATAATTTTTTTACAATAATAAATTCCTGTTTAATTTATATTCAGTTCTCTTTAAATGATAATATATTTTTTTTTTTAAATCTTACGTAACTTACACATTTTTTTTTTTTTTTTTGCTTTCACTCTTACTTATTTTTAATTCTAGTTTACACATCTTGGAACTATACACATGTGAAAAAATAGATTTTATAATTATAATATTATCTTGAAAAGGAAAAAAGAAAAAACAAATTATTAAAAAAAATTTTCTGTCTACAATACACAATCATTATATTAATATGTTACTATACTGCTATTTGCTATCATATCTTATTTTTTTATTATTATTTAGTTATTTAATGAAAAATAATTAAATTAAAATAAAATAATATAAAGGTATATAATTATAAAAAAAAATATATATTTTAAAATAAAAATTTAAAAATTAATTTATAACTTGCACAATACATAATATTACAATTATTATCATCAATCAATCAAATAATTACTACTATATATAATTCTTATTTTATACAGTTTTCTTTTCTTTTCTTTTCTTTTCTTTCATTTTATTTAAATTTATGTAGAATTATTTAAATTTCTATTTTATAGAATTTTTATTATTTTTTTAATGAAATTCATTAAAGTTTGAAAAATTTTACAATAAAAACTATCAATAAAATTAAATATACATTTACATAGATATCATTCATTTTATTTAATTATGAATTATTTAATAATCAATTTATTATGGTAAATAGAATTTAATAACTATTATTATTATTATTATTATTTTAGCAATGAAATAATTTCAATCTCTAATAACTAATCATCACACTAGAAGATACTTTTTCTATTGTTTTTTTTTTTTTTCATTAGTCAAAAATGAAAAAAAAAAATTTGTTTATTGTTATTTCAATTCATTTCTATAATTTCATTTAAATTCATTTATTTACAAAATATTTTTAATTTAACTTTTTATTTTTTCAATTTACTAAAATATATAATAAGGATTTACTGTATTACAGAAAATCAATTTTGACTCATATTTTTAAAATATTTTCCTGCATTTTTCTTCGCTTTATTTAAATAGTTTGTTTTTGTATTTTTGTTTTTCTTTTTGGCCCGCACATTTTGAAATGTTTTTTTTTTTTTAACACACTTTTTTACTTTCTAATATCTACAATTTTTTTTATATTTATTTTCTAAATTCAAATTTAATGCTTGTTACGCATTTGAATATGAATTTTCAAAATTTGTTTATATTTTTTTCATTGCTCGTTGCACACTGTTGCCGCTGTCGATTGCTCCGGTTTATCTTCAGTCGTATCTTTATTACGCTGTTGTAATAAATCATTTGGTAAAAATTGTAAATGATGATGCAATGAACTTGAATCAAATATTGTACCATTCTGATGTACTGCTGTTGACTTTAAAAAATATTGTTGTGTATCGAAATTACCCAATTTCCCAACAATTTTTGGTATTCGATCACTTTCATTTGAACCAGTATGTGTTGAATGTGAATATGATGATGACGGAATCCCACCATTATGTACTTTTTTACTGTGTTGATCTGAATGAGCTTGATTAGAATGAATTTCATCTGAATCATAATTTTGATTTGAACTTGTTGATGATGAAGAAGATGGAAATACCGATGAGGATGTTGCTGTTATTGATGTTGCAACTGAAGATGATGATGATGATGATATCGATGATGATGGCAATATTGAAGAATTTGGTTTATTTCGTATACTTTTATCAGATGTATCTGAATGACTTGTCTTATTTTTATTTGTTCTATGTGATTGGCAAATTGGTGGCGATAAGCCTCTACTTGATGAATTATTACTATAATCATTTGTTTTATTACTAACATTTGAGATATTTTTCTCATCGTCAGAATTATCATCATGAATATTTGAATTTGAATTTTGTACTTTTGTTGCAAGCTCTAACCAATGCAATCGATTCTGTCGTACACCTTCAACGAGTGGTTCCAATTTGTCAGATAAAACTGCAAAAGCCTAAAAACACGAATAAAATTTTTTTCGATTTTAGGTATTTTTTTTTTTAAACTACATAGAACGTTAAATTTATTTCTTACCTCGTAGACTGGCAAACAAATAGATTCAATAAATCCAACTTGCATCATAGGCAATTGATCTTCTTTTTCTCTGTTCATGATATCCTTTAATAAATGAAAATATAAAATTAACCAAACTTATATATCATTTTCCAATAACTATTTTCAAAAAATTTACTTACAATGGGTGTAATATTCAATTCTTGCTTTTCCATATCACCTTGTTCAAAAAATTCTGAACTTACGAGATCTGCAACTCTTTTCTCAATATCCCATGGTTTTGTAATTGCTGATAAATCACATACAGTCATACTCATAGCTCTTAATAATGCTCTTGGTTCATCAGCAAACCAATAACTCATTGGTTTTTCTTCAACATATTTTAAAAATGGTCCACGTTTTCTACTTATCAAAAAATCAAAAAAAATAAATTTCTAATTGAAGCAAATATTGATTGATTATAAAATTAAATATAAATTTTACCTAAAATATACAGCTAAATCAGTCGATAAAATAGCATCCTCTAGGACATGTATTACACGGCTATAATCTTCTGATGATAAATTCGATAAAATTTGATTACCAGGACTATTTATAATCATTAAACATTGATCAAAATGATGATGTTCCATAGTTGATGTTGAATACAATTGCGCTAATGGCGATGAAGCTCTGCAAAAGCAAACCAAATATTTAAAATTCACAGATTTTGTTTGAATTAAAAAAGTTATACAATATTCATACTTGATTTGAAATGAATTATTGGTCCCACGATGATCTAAATCGTGACATAAACAACCGATAATCAATGCAAGGCACTCAATCTCTCCAAATATTTTCCACCATTGAGTAGCCTAAATTAAAATTACATTTTTAAACTATCAATAAGAAAAAATTATTAACCTGTTTAACTTACAGTTAATATAGCAAACATCATTTGAGCAACATTGAATGCATGCCGCCAATTATGATAAATCACGTTTCGATAATTTTTCTTAACGCTTAACAACCATCGACATAAAACCTCATAATCAATATGAAATCTTTCTATAAAATCCAAATCTAGGAACATTCGAAGACAAGCCTAAGATGCATAGGAATAATTTTATTTAATAAACATTTACATTTTATATACATTATATTTTTAAATTTCAACTGACCTTAAGCGTATCGTCATCATCCATATGAATATCATCAAATTTAAAATCATGTAATTGAAAATATGCAGCTGAAGGAATTTTTAATTTCTAAGAAAAAAAAAAAAACAAAGATCGAAAACGTAAAAAATAAAACAAAATTTATCAAAATATTAATTTTCTCTTACTCTTAATCTTTGTGCATCATCAATTGACGCTGATGCATGATAACTCAATACTTCAAGAGTTACACTTTGTTTAGCCATTGCTGCTATTGCTTTCTCATACATATGCGTATTATGAATACCCATACCACAGAATATAGCAAAGGCTTCAACAAAATTCTCATCATTCTTTGTAAAAATCTGCAAAATAATAAAATTCATGTCTTCAATTATTACACAAAATCTTTAATTTAAATTTTTCAACGGATATTTAGAAATAAAATGAAATTTACCAAATCATCAAATTTATTAATTAATTGAATTACACCTATAATTTGACTTAATGAATTCTTAATAGCCATACAAAGTATTGATTTATGTTTAAATGATTGGCCTTCATCAACACTGGGATCAAATCTGCTATCTTCATATGCATTTGGTATATTTACAGTCTATAATAACAAATATAAATTTTCATTTTCAATTTAATTCAATTACAAGAATTTTCTTTTCTCTTTGTTTTTTAATAAATTATTTTCCTTACCTCACCGGTTGTAGCAACATATCCTGTGATTCCAATATTAATAGGAAACCTTGATTCAAAAGGACTAAAGCAAAAAGAAAAACGAAATTATTTAAACATAAAATATACATTTCTATGAATTTTTTTTTAATTTTTTTGAATTTTTTACCTTGTTCTTGATTCTGAATCATCTTCACTTAAATCATTTGCTTCAAAATCGAATACTCTAGAAAAACTTCCTTTTGACGCTTCATGCACCAATAATATTTGAACTCTTTGGCATTGTATTAAACTTTGCATATGTGTTAGGATTCTTAATACCATGTGCTCAATGGTGCTTTGTTCTTCAAATATCATACGAGCTAAATCTAATAGGACCTGATTACGTTTCACTTCCAATTGAGATTTTTCATATAATTGAGCATTTCGTAATCCAATACCACAAAATTGTAGATATGATGCAAATACCTAAATGTACAAAAAATATGCATGAAAATAAAATATAAAAGAATTTGTTTTTGTTGAATAAAGGAAAATTGATTTTTCTTTTATTAATATTATGGCACTACAGGAAAAATATAAAATATGTACATACATATATGTTATTTTGCAGAATATTAAAGACTTATTACGTATATTTATGCAATGTTGATGATACAATAGAATAATGGAATAAGAATTTCTTAAAAATAAACCAGATGATAATTTATTATAATTAAAGTGTGTATACGCATATGCATTGTGGTGACTGAAATCTCAATTCATTTAACACTGTTTTTATTACATCAAATTGTGATTTTTTTTTCTCCATTTCTTGAATTACATGCACACCATAATCTGTAATGCATTTTTGTGCATTTTGCTTGAGGTATCATGATAGTACACATGTACTTAGTATATAATATACGTATACATGTACGTATGTATATGATTTTGTTAAAAATGTACACCCTTAAAGCATCATGTAGGATATTCAAGAAAAGTTATCACAATTCCCATTTTTTCTGAAAGCTCAGATGGTTTGTAAAGAAAATTCAATCTAAACCACCTTTCCTTTCACTTCCTTAAAATTCATC
The DNA here is from genome assembly GCA_963971155.1 of Anthrax anthrax. Classification (NCBI taxonomy): domain Eukaryota; kingdom Metazoa; phylum Arthropoda; class Insecta; order Diptera; family Bombyliidae; genus Anthrax; species Anthrax anthrax. The sequence continues at coordinate 31,565,148 of OZ020119.1, forward strand.
CTTTTCAAGACATCTAATCCAAATGAAATGGAATCTTGGGGAAATGAAAAGAGAAAATGATCTACAATAAATTTTGTTTTTTGTTACTCTAAGCATTCAGAAAAATTAACTTTAAAACACTTTTGGACACTTTTGGACACCCTATATTTAAAAATAAAGCAAAAAAATATTATCAGGAAAAATAAAACTTTATTTTCGAAAGAAAAAAGAAAATAAAAAGAAAATCTCTAATAATTTTTATTTAAAAGGAAAAAATAAAAAATGACAAAGAAGAATTACACAAAATGAGAGATAAATTACATTTACAATTTCTTTACTATTCAATGTCCTTGAATATAAATACTTGAAAAGACAAAAAGACTAAGAAATATAACGTATATAATATTTTACAAAATGTAAATTTGATAGAAATAATAAAAATGCATTTTTGAATAAATTCACTTATTTTCTTTCCTTTTTAAAAATTGTTTTTTTGTTTTTATTTTTTTTTCCCCTTTTATTTATCTTAGAAAGCAAAAGAAAAAAAAATCTAAGTTCTTCCTTATTTTTTTTCATGGTTTTTCCTTTTCCTTTTGACCTTAAATTACGTGACGAATTTTTTTTTTTGTTTTTGTTTTTTTTTCTTTTTGTATTCTCTGTACAGCAAAATCGATAACTTCTTAACAAACTTTCTTGTATGTTTGTATCAATGCGTGTATAACCGATGTGTACATGTTTTTGTAAAAAATCAAAAAATAAAAAAATACATACATACATACATATTTCTGACAATCTTATCTTTTGAAATGAATATTTAATAATAGTAACAAACTAAATAAAACTTTATTGTACATGATGATAAAGAATCTGAAGTTCTTCAAGTACATATTTGTTTTTTTATTTGTTTGATTATATATTGCGTAACTAACGTGCGACTGTGTACAGATTCAAAAATATTACATATAAAGTATAAAAGGAAGATTTTCCTAAAATAATAATTTTCTTTTTTTTTTTTTTTTTTTTTTTAATTTAACACGTATTTAAATCGAATTATATTTAGATGGATGATTTCGAATGAAAATTATAATAAAATCTTTGTAGAGGAATTATCAAAGATAAAAAAAGAAAATTTTTAAATATTTTTCTACATATTTAATTTTAATTATCTATAAAAATATTTGATAATATCTCATTTAATTTAATTTATTAAAAAAAAATTTTTTTAAATCATTATTTTATTGTAAAAATTCATAAAAATTGAAAAATAAATAATAATGAAAGAGAAACTTTTTTTAAAAAAAAAAAAGGCGCAAATATTTTTAGAACTAATTATACTGTTTACACATTTAATAATATAAATTTTGATGTACACAATTATAATTTACTTCTAAGAAACTTTTAATTATGTATAAAACCTTGAAAGAAAAATCTTTTAATCAACTTGTAATGATTTTATTTCAAAAAAAAAAAAAAAAATAAATTAAAGAAATTTAAAAATAAAAATTCTTCCACATGAATTTAATTATAAAGGAAAATTTTTATTTAGATTTAATCCAAAAAAGAAAAATAAACAATAAAAGGAATTATTTAAGATTTATCATTATTTTTAATAAATTTATTTAAATTGTTTATTTATTGTTTATTGAACAAATTCTCAAATCAAAATACAACCAAAATGTAGCCCAAGGAGTACTAGTAGTAGTTTCCCTTATTTCTTAGTGATAAACATGGTAATAATAAAGGGGATTTAGTAGCTCAATAGATAGAATATTGGCTTCTGAAGCATTATGTGGTCGTAGATACGATGTCATTGCATAGACGATTGAAGAAAAATAAAAAATGTTTTTTTAATCATTTGTTTATAATATTATATTCGGTGTTATTACCTTACCACCCACCAAGTTCACTCAGCTTTGAATTGAGTATAATAACCTTTTTGCTTATAGATTCAAATGTTTATGATCTAATCTACTTGCTGACAACAAGTAACTCAAAAATAAATGGTCAACTTAAGCCCTGCTCTATCTCTACTCTAACAAAAGTGTCTTGTTTTGCAATCAACGTTAAATTGTAGGTGAAACTGTGAAGAATCATCACAGTTATTCGGCTAAAGTTCATGCTGGACTTACATGCCAGGAATAATAATAAACATGTTAATAACTGCCTCATACAGATTAAATTACATGTATTATAAATATTCATATATACAATACAAATTTTATTTATTTATAGATTTTTCCAAATTTTTTTTTTCAATGACATCACAAAAAAAATTTGTCGTACATTTACGATTATATTAAATTTCACAAAAAAAAAAAATTCTCGTCTATTCTTTTTTTTCTTTAATTTTTTTAATTTTTTTTTCGTCTGAAACTTTGAAAATTGTCTATATCTCTTCTTGAAGATTTTCAATAATATTTGATCTACAAATTTATTTAAAAAAAAATTTTCCCAATTTTATTATAAATTTGTCACGTATTCTTTAAAATAAATGTCTAATTTTGATTTGAAATTTCTGTTTATTTTTTTTTTCTCTCTCTCTCTCTCTCTGCATATTTATTTTTATTATTTTAACATCGACATTCTTTTTTTTGTCTAATGTTGATGACCATCATTCATAGTTTTTTTTTTAATTCATTTTCTTTGGCAACAAAATCTTAAATTTTTATTAAATAAATTAAAAAAAAAAAAAACAAACAAAAATAAAATAGATAAAATGAACCCAATCTGAACCCTCAATTCAAATGGAAAAATAAAATACCATTGACCAAAATAATAGAAAATATAGTGGTAAACAGTGGTTAATAAAAGAATCAATAAAAACCAATGAAAAGGAAAAATAAAATTTTAAAAAAATTTCATTTTTTTGTTTTTCTCTTCTATTTTGTTGTACATGTTTTTTTCCCATAATAAGTTCGTATTATATTTAAAAAAAAAAAAAATTCTATTTAAAACAAGTCACGTTCCTAATTTATGCATGCACATAAAACATATTACGTATAAAATTTTTAAAGAAAAAGGCTCTTTCTCATTTTATGTCATAAAAACCAAAAATCATAATTTTCTATTTTCTTCTCGGAACATCCATATGGAAATTGTATGAAATGTTTTTTTTTTTTTTTTAAATTTTTGAATTTAACGTTAAAATGAATTGTAAAAATTTTCTACAAAAAAAAAAAGAAAAGATTTTCGCACTTTAAAACAGGCAAAAGTAAAATGTAGAAAAAAGGAAATTATGAAGTGACAAAGGATACTTAATTGAAAATTCAAAATGAAATTATTTGCATGAAAATAGTAACATAAGAAAATAGACGACGAAATAAAAAAAAATTTTTTTTTTGTAATTTGTTCATTTTTTTTTAAACCAAATAAAAAAAATGAAAAATTCCTTTTATATATTTTTTTTTTTTGTATCTTTTTGATATATACTATTGTAATTTATATTAGCACAATAGTTTATGTTTATAGTCTATCTATATACATATGTATGTAATTTTACGTATTCATGTACATATTTAAGTTTATTTTCGTTACAATCAAGTTACTATATTATGCTGTCATAAAAATATGTATATACATTAATTCTCTGTATGGTATATGTAGACAATCATCATCATCATCATCTATGATCATATATCTTTTGTATAGTCCTTGTTCATATGAAGGTTAACATATGACATTTCATGTATACAAGAATATGACATGAAAATAATTTTTTTTTTTTTTTTTTTCATTTCTTTGTTTCATAAATTATTACTTTTACAAATTCATTAATGTAAAATAAAAACAATAATATGGGAAACAAAGGCATAAAATGGAATACAATTTGGTTAAGAGACAAAAAAAAAAATAAAATAAAATAAAACAAAGCAAATGTAATGTTATGAAGCAAACCAAAACCAAAATTAAAATCATATCTATGATGGTATCAAAATGTATGGGAACTTATGTATGATTATACAATAATAACGTACATTCTATTATAAGGACATTTATATATATATATATAATACAAACCTTTTCATCATTTTCTGTAAAGGATTCACCATCAAGTTTATTAATTACTTGAGCAACACCAATAACATCACCAGATGAATCTTTAATTGGCATGCAAAGTAATGCTTTGGTTCGATAACCTGTCAGACTATCGATTTCACAATTGAAACGGTCATCCTAAAAATTTAATTTAAAATAAAAAAAATAAAAAAAACAATATATAGTATAATGAATATATTATGATAATTAAATTTGAATATGCTGAAAAATATATACACATCACAAATAAATTTATATTTAATCAAAGTACATTGAATTGACGATTTTACGATTTATAAAGGCGCAAAGACTGAGGTGGCTAGGACTAAAGAGCAGTTAAAAAGATATTTGACACACAGCCATCATAGGAACAAAAAACAAAAGCAGATCTAGGCGTAGATGGCTGAATGATGTAATGGAAGACCTAAGAAGAATGAAAGTGGTAAATTACAAAGCGAAAGCGAAAAACAGAAGCAAATTGAATCAAGTCATAGAGGAAGATATGGTTCATAAAGGACTGTGAAGCTATGAAAGAAGAAGAAATACATCGAATTATAGTCTACATGTACATAAATGTAAATGATGAAAAAAAAAATATATATCCAAACTATTCTTTTCCAATTAATTCTTAAAAAAACAAAAATTAAGAAAATAGAAAATCTATTTTGTATTCTATTAAATTAAATTAAACAAAAAACTTTCTTTTTAAAGTTCTTCAAGATAATGGAAAAATACTAATCTCAAAAGGAAATCCCAAAAACAGAAAAGTCAATCAAAAGATTTTCTATATATGTACATAAACATCATGATAAAATCTTGACACATACAATATATATAGTTTTCAGTTTATTAGAAATCTCATGAGATTTATCTTCATCTGCATATATACATATGTACATACATTTTATTGATTTATTTATGGACCATATACGCATTATGTATTACATACAGAATTAGAAGAAAAGTATACGAGTATGTACATATGATAGAAAATATATTGAACATATTGCATTCTTATATATGCAATTATTCAAGTTAAAAGTACACAATTACATACAATTATGTACATACATATGTATATACAAAGTTTAATATAAATACTAATTACCAACAAATAAGATTAAAGTTGAGAGATTAAATAATTGCAATTCAAAAATTATTTATTGCTTATCTTGAAACATTTTCATATATGTACATACTGTAAATAATTATTAAGATTAAAGGTTTCTTATAAGTAAATGAGCATATATGTAAATGCCATTATAAAATGATATATTGAATGTATAAAATTCAAAATTTATTGTTTAATTAAAGTATCCTTTTTGCTGTTCCATTTTGTATACGATTAAACCACAAAATGAAATTTCAAAATTTTAATCGATTTCTTGTTAAATTTTTAATGATTTTCTGTTCAAGTTTAAAGTGAATTTTTTTTTTTTTTTAAATGCATAAAGGTTTGCAGGATAAACCAATAAATTGAATAAATAGTAAATGTGGACATTTTTCATTTTCTTCTCCTTTTAAAGTGTAAAATTGTAAATTAAAATTTAATTTTTATAAAACACACATGTATACAACAGGAGGCTCAGACCCGCCCTGGTTTGGAAGGCCACTGATGATGATGATACAATATGTACATTCAAAAATCAATAATTATAATTTCAATACGTGAAAACGTATTTTATTTTCATTTACTTAACTCTGCTATTATATTATGCACATGTACTGAAAATAATTTAATTTTTCTCAAAATGATCATTAATCTATTACTAATTTAATATTCTAATAATGAATAAATTCGTATGTAAGTACATTCTTTCAGTTAGTTTATTCGTAGAAAATAAAATAAGTTAAACATTACATTATGTATTTATATGGGTATACGTATGTATATGCATAATAAACTAAATATTTGCTGATGATACATACAAATAAATACAAGATAAACAAAAATACGTATATGTATGTACATATGAATGTGCATGTAAAGTATACAAATTTCTATCTTTACTAACTTAATAGTGAAAATCGATATTTAGCTTTAGGTCAGTTATTTTTATCTATACAAAAATTATATACATATGTATGTTTTCAGTTCAAATTTTTGTTAAGATTTATACGTTATAAATACAAAATATACATATACATATGGTTGTATTTTATTTATAAATACAATAATCTAATTCTGAATTTATAAATATACATATATAACTTGTATATGCTGAAAATTTATAAGAAAATATAAAAATAAAAACATATTAAATACGTTGATTGAATAAAACTAATTTTATGTATATTTTCTATTGTAACGGTCAGGTTGATTTTTTTTTTTTTTTTTTTTTTTTTTTTTTTTTTTGAATACAATAAGAAAGCACAAAAAATAAAATAAACATTTTCTCTAATAATAAGAAACAAAAAATGTGTAAAATAAAAATAATAAAATGAATAAAAGATGAATAATAAATAATAATATTGTATTCTCTTGCACGTATACGTACATACATCATTTTATACAATGTACATATTTCGTTTCACATTTTGAAATCGTTTTATAAATATTTCAACTTAAAACAGAAGCAAAATAAAAAAAAATATGAAATTGTATGTAGACATTTCTTAGATATAATAAAAAAAAAAAAAATTTCTTCCTTTTTATTTTTTTAAATATTTTTTATGTACGTGTGTACATACATGTGATTATAACAACAATGAGGAATAAAATAAGATATATTTTTTTTTTTGTAAATTAATTTCCATCATTGATGTGAAAAACTGATATTACGAATATGAAAGAAAAAAAAAAACAGGAAAATAAAAGAAAAACAATGTATAGCATTTTATGTATCTTTGTACATTTTGTATTTAATATATATATGTAATACATTGTGAAAAAGAAATAATAACCGAAATATGTTTCATACATATACTACATATGTTCTTGACAGAATCTCAAAATTTTTTGATTTATTTATTATTATATGAGATACACACGAATGATTTTTTCATATAAATCCTACATATATCTAAATATTTTTGTTCATATATTTTCATATAAAAATATAACGTGAATACTTAATCTAAATATTTTTTGTACATACACACTCATGCATGTATACAAATAAAAAATATATAAATGGAATATTTTCTATTTATATGTTCTTTCATATTTATTTAAATCCAAATCTTTTAATTATTGCTCAATTCTAATTTTGAATAGTTTTTTAGAGAATAAATGTCTATTCATCTGTAAATATTATACTTAAACAGAATTTGTGTACATAATGTACATATTTATATACTATACAACTATATATAAACCAAAATCGTAACATTTAATCTACATATGTATATTATTACATGATGATTAATTATATCGATTATTTCTTTAGACTTTTTGTTTTGATTTTATTTATTTTACTTTATCAATATAACAATAACCATATGTATATACAAATGATGGATAAATTCCAAAGTAATTCCTTTTAATCTTTCAATCATCCATAAATGTATATTTAACACCATATCTCATTTAGATACATATATATGCGTACATACATATGTGTACACGCATGTACATATACTCATATGATTTCAGGAATAATGTACATATCTACAAATTATCTTAGTACGCAATTTGTACATACTCGTATCCATGATGAAATATATTATAAGGATTTTTCCGGATGTCAGACAAACAAAAAATCAATATTGTTCAAATCTATTCGAATTGTCTTTTTTTTTTTATGTGTTTCAATTGATATTCTATTTTGATTTGGCTTTTCTTTTCTTTTTTGTATATTTTATTCGTGTCAATATGTCATTAAGTGTGTATGTACGTACTCAATTTTACAAACAAAATGAAAAACTTTTCTATCAACAATACAATATAATTAATACAAAATGATTGAATTACCAAATGAATACATGATATAAACAAAACTGTACAATTCAATCACAAAACACAAAAAATTTTTAAATAACAACAAATAAAAAAAATTTTTTTTTTTTGTCGAATTTACCTGATAGGCATCTGGAATATTAACTGGTTCACCACTTTCAGCAACATGTCCTGCAATACCAGTACCCCATGCTACGCGAACTTCATCCTGTTGTTCCATTTCTTCGACTGTACTACGAGGACATACATCGAATAATTTCGATACCAGGCATCTGCATTAATAAAAATAAAATTAAAATGAAAAAATTAAATGTAAAGCACAAAATAATAGTATACATAAAATTCATACATATATTATGAAAACGAAAAGTTTTGTAGACAAAATTAAAAATTAAAAAAAGTTCATATTTCATTTTTTTTTATACATATATATTTTTTTTTTGATTTAAAAAATATTGAGAAAAAAAGAATGAAAATTGTAAATATTTTCCCAAATAAATTAAATGTTTCCTTTTTTTTTCAAATTATAGTTTTTAACATTTTTTTTTTTTTTTGATATGCTCAAGGATACAACCTAAATCTTTGCATATATGTTGAAATATTTTAGGTAGCTAAAAGTTGATTGTTGAATAAGAAATTTTTGTCCATTTTTCGTCCTTTTTTTTTTTTAATTTCAGTTGTGTCTGTATAACATATTGCAATATTATCATACATCAAAATAAGATTCACACAATAAGAAAAAAAAAATAATTTTTCGAAAACTACTTTTTTTATTTTCTTAAATATGATTGATTTTATTTGTAAGAAATTTGAATATAAATAAATTATTTGTAATGGGAAATAAAGTTTTAAATCAATAAATAAATATTCAAAATATTAATATAATATAAATTTCAAATTCTTAGGGAGAATTATATAAATTTGAAATGAAAACTTTGATTACATTTTCTTTCAATGTTTATTCGTTTTGAAGGAAAAATTATTCAAATTTAAAAGAAAAAAAAAAAATTTTTTTTTTATATGTACCCAAAGGACACTCAAAATGTAATTAAGAAATGCACTTTTTTAGCATTTACATACAGAAACATTGCAATTTAATAATTGACTCTTTTTTTTTTTTTAAAAAAAAACTTATATTTCAAGGTATATAAATTTTTTAAAATTACTATTAATTTGTGAATGAAAAATTGAACAAAACTATAAATATCTTGATTCTCCACAGATTTCAAGGTTCTCAAAAGAAATTAAAAAAAAAAAAAAAATTTTTTTTTTTCATATTTTATATACACTTCAGTTATGTACTTGAATTTTTAACTTCCTTTATATACGTTACATAGAACGATTACATCTCCAGAGATATAAGAGTAAAATATCATATAAAAAAAAAAAAAAAATTAAATTAATTTTAATAATGGTAGAGTGCAAACAGTAGCTAAGGCATTGTAAATTTAATTCATCATGTAACAATTTTAATCGCTTTTTCATCAACTAAATGTCAACATTGTTATAAAATTTTATGTACTACATGTAGTCATATCATAATAATACATACAGGATAAACATATAAAAATTTAGTCCTTTTTTTTTTCATTAGACTGACTAACTCCTCCATTTACTGTGCAAGGATCTAAAATACATGTACAAGTATACAGTTTTCTATGAAAGGATATCAAATTAAATTTACTATTTAATGTTTATAAACTATAAACATTTTCTCATCTTTCAAAGGATATGAAAAAAAAATTAAAATAAAATAATACATAAGCTGAGAAAATTTTTTAAATAAAACTTTATAATACGTTGTAGTTACATGTGATGGTTTGTACTTTTGTAAACAAGATACTTATTTTAAAAAATAATTTTACATTTATTTTTGTAGCTATGATATAGTTTTTTTTTTGTTTTTGTTAACATGTTCCAAGTCCCTTTACTATGATTTTATGATTGTTAAAAAAAATATAAAATTTTGTTTAAAATCAATTTTCTTAAAAGCATCATTTTAAAATTGATTACTATATTCTTTTAACCATATATGATTGCATACATTCTGATTACATGTAGTAAGGTAAATCAATATGTTTGTTTTCTGCATAATCAGATAAAAATGATGACATTTTTTTTTTTTACTATTAAATCTAATATTAACACATTCAATGATATTTTAGATTTTTATTTTATGCATTATTGAACCTCAAAAGAATTTTTTTTTTTTTTTTTTTTTGTGTTTTTTTCTGTGCATATGATAAAATTATTTTATAGATTTTAATATAAATTTGGAGTTTGTCCTCTATTAACAACCCAGTGGACCACCATCATAAAATCCATGTAAAAGTGTATTATATATATAGTAAAATTATCAAAAAGAATTTTTCTAGCTCAATATGAATCTGTTCTCTGTAAAGCCATTGATGATGATGATAATGAATACAAAAAAATATAGTAAAAAATTTTTTTCTCTTTTCTTTTTCATTTTTATATTTTAGTACAATTACATACATAAATATTGTGTTATAAAAAAAAAAAAAATAAAATATAAAATTTTATACAAATTTATAGTAAAAATTATAAATCTCTGGTTTTTTATTAAGCTATAAATTTTGACCTTCTAGAAAAATTCATATACGAAATTTATATTTCTATGTGTATCCTTTATAACAATACATTCAGATTCACATGAATGTATGTGTATATATTTTATTATACTTAGAATTCAAATGTACATATATAGAGATTTTGTTCCACACATATGTATGTACATATGAATATATACAGAGGCATATTTATATTTAATTTTTTTATTATGTTATTCTCTGTATAAGATTTGTTATATTTATATACATTTATTTTTGACGATGAGATCCATCCTAATAAATTGATTCAAAATTCAAATATTAATGATAAGATGAAGATGAATACACTCGTATTTGCGTATATATGTATTATTAAAGCAACAACAACAACAAAAAAATCAAAATTCTGCCAAAGTATTTTTTTTTACATATTTTTGTTTATTCAAAATGTCAAATATATAAAAATACTAATAATCATTTATATCATGTATACGATACATGAATATGTAACATAGCACAGAAATCTGTTTACTTATGTCCTCATTCTACATATGAAAAATTACAATTGAATACAAATGGATTTTTTTTTATAATAATTAAAATAATAGGAAATAAAGGAAAATGAAAAAAAAAAAAAAATAAATAAATAAATAGGAAAAACATAAATTACGTAGTAAAAAACTTTTAGTTTTTCCTCTATAAGTTTTATCACTTTATTTCGTATATTAAAATTTATTTATTCATATTTTATTATTTATTTTATGTGATTCCTCTTTTATTTTAATTATCATATTCAATCAGGCATTAATTAGCCATAATTAAATTGAAATTTCGATTACATAATAATCTGTTAAAAAATTTTAAAAAAAATATATACGTATATATATATACGTTCATCCGGTAATTGCAATTGATAAAAAAAAAAAAAAATTTACAAATTACATGTGTACATGTATACGTGCTTTTTTAAATCATTTTTGCTTCATTGAAATTATTTTAAAAAAATGGTAAAAAAAAATTTAATTTATTATACTAAAAAATACAGTATTATTCGGTTGATTTAAACAAAATATATAAAAATTATTTTATAAAAACCAATATTTTATTTTTTTATAAAAATGATATTTTTATACCTGATTTATTTATTTTTTGTTTTTCTCTTAATTTTTTTTTTTTTTTTTTTTCAACTACATACGTTGAAATTTTTAACAAACTTCCAAAAAAATAAAATAAAATAAATTCAGAATAAATGATTACAAAATATCGTATATATTGGAAATTAAATTCAGAATTTTATTTATTTTTTTTAACTGACCACACAAAACTGTATGTCCGCATATGCATGTATGCACAATAATAATGAAAATTTCTGTCCATTGAAAATCATAGGAGTTCAATATATACGTATACTGCAGTATATCTGTCCATGTTCGATATTGAATTATTTTTTGTTTTATTTGTCTTTTTTTTTACATAAAAAATAGCAAAAAACAAAAAAAAAATGATAGAAAAATTTTGTACATTGCAATTGAAATTTAATATAATTGCTGGAATTTGTGAAAATTTATCGAAGTAATTTCCTATCTTTTCTATATGATTGTACATCATACACATTCAATACAATATTCAATATAAGTAAAATGAATTAATTTTATCTTAATAAAAAAAAAAAAATTTAATTTCAAATTGCTTGATTTAAAACGCATATAAATGTGAATGTACAAAAATATCTGTTTTGGATCAATAAATTTTTCAATGAATTTTTCAAAATACATACAATATTTAAGTCTCATTTTATATAAAAGTCTACAAGCATGTAATCAATTTGCTTTCTATATAATGTTCTATTGTTTAACACATTTGACATCCACAAACCATTTAAATGAAAAAGGTGTCATTCAAATTTTGCGTATTCATATACCTAGGTTACGTATTGTAAATTGTAACACACGTACAGAATTCAAAATTTTTAGATTGTATGAAAAAACAAAACAATTTCATTATAAAATGTCTATTATATATGTACGTAACGTAATGTAGTCATACAATTTATTCACGTACTAAAATTTTTCTAAATAGCTTGGCTTATACTAAATATATTCAAAGCAATTTTACGTAAACATATGCTTTACTTACATACACACTCAGTATATTTTATAAAGGAAAGAATTTCATTTTCATGATACACACATTCATATTTTATTTTAAATTTTATCAACATATCGGAAAAATATCAATAATTCAATTTGTGAAAAAAAGGCTAAAACAGAAAAAAATATAAAAAAAAACAACAAAAAAACAATTTTCTCTGAATTTCTATCAAACATTTGAAAATCTTCTCCTTTTTTTTTTTTTTTTGTTGAGACAGAAAAAGGCATAATGTAATTTATTCATTTTTAAAATTTATTTAATTTGATATTTCAAGGAATCGAATCGAATTTAATTGTTTTTTGTATTTTTAAAAAAAAAAGAAAAAATTTAATTATTTAATATACTAAATTTTAACTTACTTTTTTGGTCCATCTGTACCATTACATTTACCCTGCACCAAAAATAATGAACCTCGATCAGCATTTAATAATATTGAAACATTTTGTAGAATTTTATGGCACAAGGATCGAACATCAAGTTCATTACATATATCCTTGACCTAATAATAAAATTTAAAAAAAAAAAAAAAAAAAAAAAAACAAAACAAAAAGGATCAATTTTCATTTCACTGGAATTTTGTAAAAAAAAATAATGTAATTTAAAAAATTAAAAAAAAAAATTAAATAGAAAATAAAAGAGAAATTTCCTAGAATATTGTTTACATCGACGATACCTTACCAATTCAAATATTAATTGTTTCTCATCCAATTGTTTTAATTCATTTCTTGATAATCTTTGTGGTCGATATTGATTATTATTAATATGAGATCCCATCTGATTATTTGTTGAATAACTTGTTGTCATATCATTTTGTTTATCTATACTTAAAAATGTTGGAGTACCATCAATTGTATTTACGATTGGTTTTAATAAACCACCACGTTCGAATTCATGAGCAGATATTTTTCTATTATAAAACACAAAAAAAAAAAAAAATGAAAGAACCATGAAAAAAAAAACAACTTAAAACCTTTTCAAACATTTTATAAGTGCATGAACTGTTTTTTTTTTTTTTATTACTATAATTAGATTGTTATGTGAAAATTATGCAAATATACGTGTGCACAAATTATTATTATTATTACCTGACTGGTGTCGTAGCTCCTGAACCACCGCGTGATGGAGCATTACCATGTGTAGGTGAACCACCAACATCATTACCAGCTGATGTGGCATGTGAAACTAACCAAGCATCCACCACCTGCCTTGTAGCTTTTCTATTAAAAAAAAAAAAAAAAAAAAAAAAAACACATAAAGAAAATGTTTTCACAGTATACGTTTTTTTTTTTTTTTTGCCTTTCTAACTATAAATAGTTTAATTAAAACTTTTCCAGATATGAATATCTTAATGCTGTGTGATATTTAAAATCCACTTGACACCATGAACATTAAGTTCATTTAGATTTAACTAAGTAATTACAATTTTTATATCATTTTACCGTGTCATCTTTACACACAAGCAAAAAGGAATAAATTTTATTTTATTTTTAATCTTATATTCATTTCATTTATATTCATTAGAAAAATTTTTTTATTTATTTATTTAATATGTCTGTTAAAATAATGAAAATGTGTACATAAGGATGAAATCATAATTATCTATATTATATGTTACCTTAAAAAATAATCTTGAACAAATTCTGGATTTTCATCAAGCCAAGCTTCCATACGTGCATATTCTGCATCATAGCAGGTTTGATTTGGTGGAAGCATTTGTAATGGCAGGGGGACACCGGTACGAGATCCCAAATTATCGAGTCCCGATCCCGGGCCCCCCTGCTCAGATGGCATTCTGTCTCTACTATTTAACTGTTGAGGTTCCTCTATGCTACGTAAATGTAAACCTGTAAATATATTTAAAAAAAAACAAATATTTAAAAAAAATGTAAACAATGCAAAAAAAAAAAAAAAACATTTCTAATTGAACTACATATTTTTGTTTTAACCTTCACTTATATATACTCGTACATACATAATAATCCTAAATAATTTTATGATGTGGTTTTCAAGTTGCAATGCATAAAAAAAATTTTTTTTTATTGTAGAAATAAATTTTATGCACATCTCTATTGTATGAGTTCATTTTTGTATTTGGGCATTATTTACACCACAAGATAATTTATATATCATGCATTTCAAATAAAAAAAAAAAATATATTTTGCTATGTAAATATGTTCGTATTCACACATGGTATCAGTGAGTGTGTGAATACAATGAGTGGCGATGAAAGAAAAATTTGTTAATGAACATATTGAAAATTTAACAATTTATTATCTTTAACGTATAGTAAAATTCATATAAATAAATAGGAAAAAAATAAATTTTTTTTTTCATGAATTTTTTATAGATACAAGAAAAACCCATGTGTGTATGTAGTCAATGCTCATCACTGAAACGTAATGCGTATGTATACGAGTATATATACATACATACGTGAAAAATTTTTGTTTGAATAATAAATGCGTATTCACTAACACAGAAATACACACATGCAATTATTAACTAAACGCAGTGAAAGAGTTCACTTCTAACTGTTATCATATATTTGACATATTAAAATTTTTTAAATAAATTTTTCTTTTTTGTCTGTTAATTTATCATTTTATTAAATTTTTTTTACCATTTTTTAAATATAAAAAAAAAAAAAAAATTCCATTTTATATTTTATATAAGCTCAAATAAAACAAAAGAAAAAAAAATATTTTAATGTTTAAAAAAAAAAAAAAAAAAAAATTTTTTTTTTGTTTTTGTGTATGTTACACATAATATATGACCTACACAGTGACGATAAAAATTATACAGATGTGAGTATATATATGTACGTAAATTTTATTTCACATAGGTGAATTAAATAAATGGAAAATATGCATCTGATATAAATATTTTCAAGAAAACACAAATAAAAGAAAAATTATACAAATTTATTCAAAATGTTAGATAATCTAATGTGTATCCATGCACATATGTATAACACAAAAACAAAAAAAAAAAAAAAAAATTAAAAAAAAATAAAAATGTTAACATTAAATGCATTATAAAATCAATATCAATTCCAACAAATTATATTATTATCACATATTTAGTACATATCCATACATACATATGTGATATACACTATATATATACTTGGATATCTTTAATTGTATAGACATGTATAATTTACATGTAAACTTTAAAACTTGACAGTTTTAGCTCAAGGATGTAATATACGTGTACATATAAATTTTATACAATATCATCTATAAATATGTACACACATACACATGAAAAATGTAAGGTATATATATAAACATAAATTTAATTTTTCGATAAAAATTCAAGGATTTTAATGTAAACACAATCTACATATATTAATTAACGATTTAAGAATACAAAAAAAAAAATAAATAAAATAAAATAAAAAATTAAGAAAAATATATGCAAAGGATTTATTTAATTTACTACTTAAAAAAGAAGTAAATAAACAAAATTAACAAATTAATTAAATTTAAAAAAAAAAATCGAATAAGATAAAAAACAAATTTAAAGTAAAGAACAAGTAATCAAAATAAATTTCATTCAATATATAGGTGTTCAATTCATGATGAAAATAATTTTAAATTATTTAGATGGATTTCTCTGTGATAACTTAATAAAAACGAAATAATATACGCAAACAAATATTTAAATTTGTTGTAATAAAAAGTTTATTTTTCATTTTGAATTTAAAATAATAATCAAAAGTTCTGAATAATCATTTTTTGTTTAATTTTCAAAGTACGTAGATAGATACAAATGTATGTATATTATTTTCCTTGGATCATTAATTATTTAACATGGAAAAATTACGATATCCAATAAAATTTGCATTATATACCTTTCGCATAAAAATAATTTTTATGTCTATAAAATCTGAGATTAAGTTCAATAAAATTTCATGTATACTCGTATTAGTCTATATGAAATTACAAATAAAATTTTTTTTTTTTTTAATATTAGGTACCATGTAACCAAGTAGGTATAAAGATACATACATAGTAACTAAGACAGAAAATTTTTGCCTTTTATTACCAAATTGAAATCTTAATTTTGATTATTACATAAATATTACATACATACAGGATTCTCACGTAATATCCATTGCAATTGAAGGTATCTTTTGAATAATACATGATTACCTCTTTGTTTATATTAATGAAATTTCTTATCCTTATCGAAAATTAAAAATTAGAAACACATATGCATCTATAGGTATGCAGTTTTTCTGATATGATTAAGCATAATTTTTATTTAGAAAATTTGCTTCAGCTTTAATTTGTAAAAATCGGTACAACGATGTTTTCATGAAAAGATTTCTTGAATTAATAAATAAAATCGAAACATTGCTAAATTTTAAGGTACAAAAATAAGGTACAATTTCGCTAAATTGCAACAGAAATTTTCATTAAAAATTTTCTGCTTTCAAATAAACTGACATGAAATGTACACATTCTAAGTTTATAGAAAGTACCTATTTGAATTCCTTTTTTTTTTTTTCTTATTATTTTCACTTTAAACAACAATTATCTCCCAGACAATAAAATAAAAGAATTCTGAATTTCTGATTGACATAAAGATAATTTGATTAAAAAAAATAAAAAACAAAAAAAAAGTCTTTTATGTTCTTGGCTTTTTATTTTGTCGTTTATTCAATTCCTACACAATTTTCTATTTCAGTATAAAATAGAAAAGAAAAACAATTTTCCCAATGCACAATTATGCACACTTTAACGTTATTATACGCTTTAGAGGCATCATATAATATGAAAATTTTATAAGTACATATACTACACGTTTACACACGTTTACCCTAAAGCAGAAATAATTCATTTCAGAATGTGTCTTAAATGTTTACAATGTACACACAGACATTTTCTTAAAATAAACGAACAAAAAAAAAAAAATTCCTAAAGATTGTAGGTACATATATATGTACACTAGTAATTCTAAAAATAAAAAGAATTTTTTTTTTTTTTTATTACTCATACTTTATAAATTTCATACAGACATGTACACAAATATATACCCACATATACATACATCAGCTTGTATACACATACGCTTTATATCTGATGTACATATACTACATATTACTACATATACATCATATCATTATTAGTTAAAGTTATTTTTAAATTTCCCTGGAATATATATACAACGATGTTATTTATTTTTCTTTATTTTTTCTTTTTTTCCTTCTTTTCATACATTTTATTTTATTTTTTTTTTTTCTATTTTAAATAAAAAAAAAAAACAAAATCCTTCAATAATAAACGTATAATCCATGTATAATCTATTCAAGGTGATAATAAAATATTTAATAATTTTATATATGAATATGAAAATTGCCGTAATTTTCATTCTGAATTTTCATTTAATATAATAAACAAAATCTAATATCTAATATATAGCACAGCATGTACGGACATTTAAATTAGCTTTAGGGTAGGTCATAGATATGAATAAAAAATGTACATATGTATTATGTACAAAAATTTTATGTATGTATATATATATAGGCATTAGTGAACATATGTTAACTGAATCAAATAATAAAGTACATACATTCATAATATGAAAAAGCATAATCAAAAAAGGAAAAAAGAAAACAAAAATTCAAATAAAAAAATAAAATGTAGGTAAATAGGAGCAATTTATTATGTACGTACATACATACATATGTGTGTTTGCATGTACATACATACATATGTGTGTGTAAACATTCATTTCGTCCTCCTATGCAATATTGTTTTTCATTGTCATAAGTTCAAATAAAGAAAGTATTTTCATTTTACATAGGTTCGTGAAGGAGTAAATTATTCATATGCTCATATTTACGTACGTAAATACACATGTGTATCATAATTTTTTTTTTCATATATGTAAAATTGAATACTACATATACATAATCTCAATCTACATTATACATTTGTTATTTTCAATTTTGTTGATTTTCATTATGTTAATGTTCACATATCCAACAGATTTTTATCCTATTGAGGGTCCTTTTTATGAAACATTTGTTTGGTTTTGTTTTGTTTTTTTTTTCTAATATTAATTTACTCTTGTAATTATCCAGATTTTAAGCTTTATTTTCAAATTTTATTAAATTCTATTTAAATACACATTGTTCATAAAATAAATTGAAAATTTTCAGATTTTCAAACCTTAAATTCATTTCAAATTAATTAATGAAAAGAGTGGAATTTTGGTTAAACTGATTTATTTTTAGATTAAATTTAACGAGTTTATAATGTAACCCACATGCGTATGTAAAACAATATTTGTAAAAGATACAGGATTTATGAGAAAATTTATACAAGTTTAAATAACTAAAAAAATAAAAATAAATAAATGGCAATAAAATATTTTTATCCTATTCATTCTTGTACAATTTTATTAACATTCAAAAAAAAAAAAAAAACATCTCACTTAAAAATTTATAAACTAACTATAGTTGAAACATTTTTTTATGTCGAACTTTTAATTACAAAAATTTTATTTTATTATGTACATTAAAAATTACACAAAAACACAAAACTTGAACAGTTTATTTTGATTTCAAAGTTATGTTGTTAGATGTATTCAAAATAATTATTATAACAGCAATTAAAATGTGTGTAATTTCAATGAGTTACACATAAATCTAAATTTTAAAACACCTACAATCCAAAGTTACTATAATTTGTACATGGTATACATTCAAGTGTTCATATACGTTTTTTTATTGACTCATGACATTCATATATCTGGTTATATGCATGCTAGAATGCATGAGTATTTTGTTTGCAGATTTATTTTACAAAAAAAAAAAAAAAAAATTTTATATCAGTTTTAATGAATCCCATTGAGATACTCATGCATTAATCGTATACTATTATGTAATATGAAGCTTAGGAACATCATAATTCCTTTTTAACTTACAAAATTTTCTGTATGTATATATAAACAATAAATTATATTTTTATATAATGATGTTAAAAATTAAATGAAATCATTAAAACTACAGGAAAATTTATTTAAAAAAAAAAAAAAAACATGAAAAATAGTTTTATATAGACGGTTACGAGAATTTAACAAAATGACATGGGCACATGCATGTACATATACATATGCACGGATATACAATTATTTTGCCTTTGTTATCTAAAACTTTAATGAGAATCTCTTCATTTTGGTTTATTTCTATATGTACATAGTAAAAAAAAAAAATAACACAAAACAGGATTTAATTAAATGTATGCACGAGTAATTGTGAAAAGTTTGAAAAATTTTTTCATTAATAAAAAAAAAGAATTTTAAGAAATTAAAATTACAATCATAATAACAAAGAGAGCGAAAAAAAAAAACCAAAAAAAAAAAAAAAAAAAAAATTAATAAAGCAACAAATTCTGTCTAAAATACACAAAAATAAAAAAAAAAAGGAAAAAAGAATTATGTATATTTCAAAAAAACTGGACAAGCAAAAAATTTCAGAATAAAAAAAAATTTTTTTTTTTTTCTTAAAGGATTAACTTCTGTCATTATGCATAGGAATTTAAAGTGACTACATACTTTTTTTCTTTTTGATATTTTAAGTTTATGGAAATAAATAAAAATAAAATCAGTGTTGCTGAGCATAAAACAACAATGACTTGAAACAATAGAATATAAAAAAAAATTTTTTTTTTGTTTTTTTGAAAAATTTATTGCTGTTGTTAACGTGAATTTGTTCTATACATTTTTGTATATTTAAAAAAAAAAAAAAAAAAATTCATTTTATAGTAAATTCTCAGTTATATGATTGAGAAAAACTTTTTATATACTGTCGAAATGAAAACATCGTGTTCAAGTTTATAAACAAAAAATAAAACAAATGTTTGTTATAAATTTTTAAATGAATTTTTGTTAAATTTTCAAGTATCTAACATTAAAATTCTTTTACACTTTTTTGTTTGAAGTTTTATTATTATTATTTTTGTTTTTATTTTATGAATTAATTTAAATATTTTAGGTAAACAGGTAAAAAAAAAGAGTTAACTATAATTAAGATAAATAAAACTTTCTGGAAGGATTTGTTATCATCTATATAAGTTTTTGTATTAATCCTGAGGTTCAATGGAAATGTTGTTTTATTTTTCTTTTATTGAAAATCATGGACCATAGGAAAATATAAAATCTGTCAAATCAAAATAGATAGATATAATGACAGCGACAAACTGTGAATATGATTCAGTTTATTCACTAATCAATATATGAAGTTCACGCTAGTCTTATTCATGTCATTGATGCTAACCGTTGTGCTTATCGTTGGTGCTTATCGTTGAATCTGAATGATTATTACGTTATTGTTAAAAAAAATTCCTGTATACGAGTACATAACTTTATATTATTTATTTCAAAGTTTTATGAAAAATTGTATATTTTAATAAAATTCGAAAAGTTTAAATTGAATTTAAAAAATTTTTATAAAAACTTTTTCTAAAAATTTAAATAATCTTGCTTTATGTATACATACAATATATTTTTTTTTTTTTTTAAATATTTTTTGTTTTAATACAATTTAAACAAATTTTCATATTATATAAAAATTGTTGTCATACATAATCCTTTAAATTAATGTATTTTATTTTCGTACATAAATTTAAAATTATTGTGACATAATTTATATATATAACAACACAAGGTAAGAAGAATTTTATATAAATTCTATGTAAATCTTTTAATTCGTACAAATATATTTTGATCTCATTTTTAATATGTATGTATTGTACATAACACGTACACGGAAATTTTTTACCAATTATATTTTTTTTTTTGAAATTGAAAAATAATTCGAAATTTATACATATTTATTTATATTGAAAACGACAAAAAGGGTTAATGAAAAATTAATTTTATGCCACATGTAACAAGAAAAATATATACTTTACATAAATTTAAAAAATAATCACATTAATGATTAAGCTAGGGGGGGGATAAACACAGAGTGAAACGTAATACCGAGAAGGAGAGATATATGAAAATTTAATAATTTCACAGCAAAATATTTAAAACAGGATTTACTTAAGCCTTCCTGTGTATATTCCAAATTGAAAAAAAAATCAAAGATAATCCTTTTTAGTCCTTTTTTGTATTTTATTACATGGAAGTATTATTTATAATTTTTTTGTTCTTTTCTTGCAAAGACACTCACATCACGTCGTAGTCGTAGACAATATGTATTTATTTGGATTT
Source organism: Anthrax anthrax (assembly GCA_963971155.1). Taxonomy (NCBI): domain Eukaryota; kingdom Metazoa; phylum Arthropoda; class Insecta; order Diptera; family Bombyliidae; genus Anthrax; species Anthrax anthrax. The sequence continues at coordinate 31,587,016 of OZ020119.1, forward strand.
TTTTTTTTGTTTTATAACAAAATTTATTTATTATAATATTGCTCACAAAATATACAATGTACTACGTATTAATATACAATGTAATATGTATTAATTCTTTATATGTGTTTAAAAAACTTAGGTGTACATACTTTCGGCTTAAAAAATATACATACATACGTATATATACGAGTATACGTACAAACAAAATAAAATACTATGCACTATACCAAAAAATCAATAAAACGAATATTTTGTTCATTAGACATTGAAAAACACAATAAAAGTCCTTCAATCATTTATTTTTTTATCCTTATTTCAAGAAAATATCAAAAATCATTCTTTTACTTTTAATGGCCTATTACACATGCCGCATGATAGCTACAAGGCACAAGAGAAAATAAATATATAAAAAAATTAGAAAATAAATGTAGCATGACTTGAAAAAAAAAAAAAAAATTAGAAAATATCTTGCAAAGAAAGCATAGGCAAAGGGAAGAACAAGAGTAAAATCAAAATTTCAAGTATTGATGGATTAAGTGTATGAATAAAGAATATACAGAATTTTTCTGTTTAACGCTAATTAAACACAGAAAAATTTAATTGGGGCTAATTTAATTTAAATTATAACACACATACATATGTTCGTACGTTTTTCATGCCTCCATTATTTTGCTTATCTGAAATTTTCCATATTCCATCACATTCTATGTATTTGTAAAATTTTACAATTTCAATTTAACAAATATTCAATTTCAATATCATGTGATATACAAATATCATTTAATGAATGAAAAATTGCATTCTTTTATGTAATTTTTTTAAATACTGAATTTTTTGAAAAGAAAATAATAATTGTAGTTTTATTGTTGTGGCTATTCTTGTTGTTGTTGTTGATTTTTCATTTCCTTCATCATTATTATGTTTAGTTTTTTCAATGTCGAGGACATTAATTTACATTAAAAATATCTGTCCTTATCGTATTGTTTAACTAACATGGTATTTTTTTTTTTTTCATGTATTATGGTGTTGTATACACATGTTGTCATTATATTCCATTTTTATTAACTAAGATTAGTAGTTTTTTCTGTTTTATTTATTTATTTTTTTTTTCTAGGAAATTATTGCTATTTTTATTTTACTTCTTTTTATTTTTGTTTTTCTTTTTCTTTTTTTTTTTTTATTGATAAAATAAATAAAACCAGAAAAATGTGTAATGAAAATGTAGGTCATATACAAATGTATGTATATAAAAATATGCGTGTACAAGGCATGTTCTATTAAAATACAAAAAATATATATTCATGAAATAAAGATAAATGTATGAAATTTTTTATGTTTTACAGTTTTTATTGTATGCATATCCTTTTCTTATTTTTGAATATTTATTTCATATAAAAGTCAACAATAAAATAAACGAAATAAAAAATATTATTGCATCAAAAACAAAAAAACAAAAAAATAATAAATTAATAAATAAATGATTTTCAATAAAAATGTATGAAACAAAAGAATGCAAAAATTATTATTAACATTTTTTTTAAACTTATAAAAATTTATTAAATTTATTTGTTATTTTTTTTTTTTTTTTTTATTTAATTCATGTAAAGAAAACAATTTATAAATCAAATTATATGTAATATAGTGTTAAGTGAATTTTTTATAATTTAAAAAATCGTGTTATTTCGCAATACACTGCATGAACACCACCACATTTAGCGAGAAATTATTGTATTTATTTTATACTTAATCTCAATAAATCAATTTGATATTTACAAATCTAATTCTAATCCTTTGATTATTTATCAATTGCAGTTCTAATTAGAAGCTTTTTAAAAATGATTTCAAATACTCTTTATTTTTTCGTTTAACCAAAATGAAAATAGAATTACGTTTTTTTTTTTTTTCTCAATAAAAAAAAAATCTCATTGTCATTTATTCTGTTTCTCTTAATTTCAATAAATTAAATCTTTTCATATTTTTTGAATGATTTTTACTTAATTATTGAATAATATTTTATGCATTTATAACGTATTCAGTCTACGTACATTGTATGTCAGGCATCCGTTTTTAAATAAAATGTGTTATCAGATGACTTATACGATATTTCGTTAACACGTACGTACATACTTCTACATACATACAAATGTGTAAATATATGCATACAATTATTATGTATTCCAATGAATAACAATGACTTTCTTTATGTTTGTTTATTAAGTATGCACATAAAAATCATTCCATAAATTTGAAAGTTCAAACCAAAAATACATATTATAAAATATTTGTATACGTTATATGTAAATAACATATGCTTTTGTATAATACACATAAGAAAACAAACAATATACACTTTATTTTCAAAAGGTTCATAGTGTCGTATATGTTTTCATTTTGTTTTATTTAAAATCTTCTTTATTTTATTTTTCCTTTTTTTTTTTTTTTTTTTTTTTTTTTTTTTTAGATACAAATTTTGCAAATTTTGTTTATTTTGGTTTTTGCCATAAATTTACCAATAAGTTATATCATATATTCGCATACATAAGAATATATTATGTATATGCATTCGAAATACAAAAACAATACACATGTGTACCATACTATATGGTTACTATACGTCTCTTATATGAAAATTATGTTTTATGAAATTTTCATTTTTATCTTTTCTACAAATATAATATATTTTGTATACAAAAAAACTCAAACACACATTTAAAGTTCTTTCAAGTATATCATGAAAATTAAGCAAACCATACATAAACTACTCTATAATGTACACATTACAATCTAAAATTTACTCAAGAAAAACTAAATTTATTGAAAATTTACTTTTACTATATATACATGATTTTTTCATTGTATGAGTTTTTTTTCTCATTTGTTTTTTTTTTTTTTTTTTTTTTTTTTTAATCAAAAACACTATATTTACATTTAAATAAAAAAAATTTATGAATGTTTTTAAGTAGATTTTTAGAGAAAATTTAAAACAAAAATATTACTTTGTATGTAATTTTAAACAATTTACGCTGTATATGCATGTAGAATATGTAAGGTGTGTTCGAAAAAGTTAATATTGCATTAATACTGCATATCTAAGATAATACCATCAAGTTCAAATTTGATTTTTGCATTATTTAGTTGATTTTTCGTTAATTTTTACATTATATTAGTGATACCAGTTTAACATTAACTTATTAACATTTGCAACACAAAATTAAACATTGCAATAATTGCTTCACGTCAAACATCATTTAGTTTTCAAACAGTTGTCTTTTAAATATTTTGACAATTTTTTGCATAAAAAATAATAATAATAAGTTCTATAAAAAGTATCAAAACATTTATGTCAGAGCGTTGCAACATTAATACATGTAATGTTAGCAATTATCATTGCAGCAACATTTTTATAACACTGCAACGTTATGATTACTTTTTGAATCCACTCTAATTCAAAAAGGATAATGCAATGAAAAAAAAAAAAAAAACAATGAGAAAGCAAAATATAAAGTGATTTATGAAGGGAAATACATTTAATGGTATCGTATATTTTTATATTTCCGTTTATAAAATTTTAAAATTTCAATTTCATTTTACTAGTATATAAGTGTATAACTTTGTATATACATATGTATATAAATTATTGTTTTATCTTTAGTAAATTTCATAATAGATTGAAAAAATCAAAAGAAAAAAAAAATTACCAAATAATTTTTCAAAATTTAATAAAAATTTATAAGATTTCTCTCTTTTTAGTAGAAAATATAATTCTTACTTATTCGTATGTGTATGTGCATATGAAACGTACATATACCATGAAAATATGAAATAAAACTTTTTAATTTTTCTTATTTCAAATTTACATACACATATATATAAAAATCTGAACTTTTGAACTGCAAAAGATATACATATATACAAAGTTTATATTTTCTGTTGCATAATTAATAATATATATATTACATAGGAATAACAAAACATGTATCAATTTAATAAATAATTCTTAAATATGTACAAGCAGATTATTATATATACATGTACTTTATGCAAAATAAATAATGATTTATTATTATTTTTTTTTTTTTAAATAAATTTAAGCTTTAAAATGTATTGTATAAATACGTATCTATTTCATCGTGTACATATAATATGTGTGTACACATTTATGCATTTCGTATCAATTTACCTTGAACTTTTTGAACTTTTAACCATTTTTGTTTTGTTTTTTTTTTTTTTTTTTTTTTTTTTTTTTTTTTTTTTTTTTTACTTTATATATAGGTTTATTCTCATATACAATTATGTGATGTATTAAAAATATACAACTCTAAAAAAAAAAAAAAATCAAGTATACATATCAATGTTTATAGAACAAAAAAAATAAATAAATAAATAAAAGAAGTATATATTATGCCTAATGTTAATGACACTTTTATAACATTTTCCAGATCATAAGACAATTTTCTTTTAATATATAGTAGACTCAGAATTTATTTTTTTTTTTAAAGAGAACAAGTCTGTAAACATGTATAATCATGGATGTATGAAAATTTATTTGAAAATAGAAAATTATATGTTTGCGTGCCTATGCATAACATTGGAAAAAATATACTTTTTTATGGAAAATGATAATGTTATTATAATGAAGACGATGATGATGATGATGATGAAGATTATAATATACAACGTACAAGTACATGCTATAGATGTATAGTACTTTAAACAAATATAGGGTACATAATATCTTTTTTCGTCTGTTTTATTTATATACATACATATGTATATGTATTCTTCATTCCTTAACAGGATAATATTCGATAAAAAAATATAATAAATAAATATAGAGGGGTAGAAAAAAGTTATAAAAAAAAATCCAAAAATAAAAATTGAATAAATAAATATTTTATTTACTAAATATCTTCATTGTTATGCAGCCAAATAAAAAAAAAAAAAAAATTGAAATTACGCTCTTTTTTTTATTACATTTTATTTTGAATTATTTTTACTTTTTTAACATAAAATTTTTATCTAGGTATATGGTGTCTACCGTTCATGTGAATGTATAAAAATAAAAATTAAATAAAATAAATTTATAAAAAAAAAAAACGAAATAATTGAATCTACAAAATAATTAAAAGTACAAAAACATTAAATATTTAATTTTGTTTTTTTTTTTTTTTTTTTTTTAATTAAAATTTATAAAATGAAAAATCAAATATATAATTTTCTAAAACTTTCCATTATAAAGTATAGAGAAATAACTGGGGAATTAATAATTACTTATTTTTTGAAATACAAGTAACAAGAAAAGTTATTGAAACACAAGAAAACTAAAACATAAACTTTACGTAATACATGTGGCTAGAGTATAAAACTTTAATTCATTTTCAAGTATTATAATGAAAATTTGTATTAAAAACTTTAAATCAATTTTTCAATTAATTTCTCATTTTATTTATTGTTTTTTTAGTTAGTTTTTATTTAATGTACTTTTTTTTGTATTTTGCTACGTTTTTAAAACAAAGTTTATATGTAATAATAATAAAAGAGAGACAAAAAAAAAAAAAAAATATATATAAAAATTAAATTTTATAATTAAATTTTCAAAACAAATTACACCTCTTATTCCAACTATTATTACGTATACATGAACAATTAAAAAAAAAAGTTTATAAACTCCTTTGTAGGTATATATAATCAAATAACTCAAAACTCAAGTCAATGCTATACGTTTTGTACATATACTGTACACGTTCGTACATACATTTGTAAGTACATATCCTTCCTGATATTAAACTCCTTTTTTTTTATACCAATTAAAAAAAGAAAAAAAAAAGATTTCTTTTATTATTTACATTGTTTTAAAATTATATACAAAAGAAATAATTTTACAATAAAATAAGTACCAACCTTATGTTCTTATTTTTTTATTTTCTTTTTTTAATTAAATATAAATATTGTACGTACTAACTTGTACATAATAAATGTAACAATAACTTTTAAACAATTCTTGAGGTTTTCAAGTATTTCATACTTGAGTGTGTGTGTGTGTGTATATAAACTTGAAATATAGTTTTAAAAGTCATTTTGTTTGATGCAAAAAATTACACATATAGACATTATGCTTATATATATTGAATTTCATTTTGGTAGTTACATTGTGTAATTGCTAATAATTACATACGAATAGAATAAGAAAATGTAAAAGAGAAAAAAATTGAAATTTATAATTACTTTTCAATTCAATTAAAATCTAGTGTAATTATGATTTACCATTACAACCATTAAATTAATATTTTTCTTTTATATTTCTATTCCATTTTATTGATCATTATTCAAACAAAAATAAAAATTTAAAAATTTAAAAATTAATTAAGGAAAAATTTTAAAAAATAATATACATAAAATTTAAAATAAAACAAGAAAAAAAAAATTATTACTTCCACGTGATTGTTATTACACTTATATTCATGTGTGTATGTATGTACGTATAGTAATGTATCCAATAAAAAACGTATTGGGTGGACGTATACATATATAGATACATTCACGTATATTAGCAAACAAAATAGAGATTAGTGTTCATTTATAGATCTTTGAAAGCAACAACAAATTTAGCTAAATATTCTTTGCCAAATAATTTATCAATTTTTGTAACAAATTACAAAATAATTATTTAAAAATGTATGTATATGTACATATCTATGTAGTATGGTAGTATACATGTATACAAACGTATTTACATATGTATATTCGCATGTACATATTAAACAAATTGTTTTTGTTCTTATAATTCTTGTTTATTCGATCTGGTGGACGTATCACCTACATATGCGAAATTACGTATGTACATATATTCACAAAATACAAATCACAGACATGTCCAAAATTACAAAACATCATTTCTTAATGGCATACACGACATACATAAAGAAATTTGATTAATTAACTTTGTTTAGTTGACGATTACTTTATGCGAATCGCCTATAGAAATGCCTGCTAAATTACTTCCAGTCAACAATTTAGCTTCCTGTTTAGATGTTTTAGAAATTATATGATCCCATGTGATTTTAAAAATTCAAATAATATTCTAAAAAATAGTTATTAAAAAATTCAAAAAAATCGTATAAAATTTTAAAAACAATCAAAACGCATATATTACATTCTGTATTTAATAAGTACTTTAGCCAAATTCAATCGTAAATAGCACACACTTTATTTTCAATATTTTTGCAATAATATTTCTTTGGTCCTCCTTGAACCATCCCTTTCTGTCTTCCAATTAATAAAATAATTTTTTAACTAATTTTTTACATAAATTTAAAAAGGAAATATATCATATCTAATTAGACAAATTTTATTTTCAACTTTTTTTTTCAAACGTTTTCAAATAATTTACAAAATTTATAAGTCTAGCTAAAACATTTTTAAATTTAAATTTTTGAAAAATGATCACAATTAAAATAACAAAATTCCAAATTTCGTTTTTCTTGGTCACTTTTTTTATATTTAAAAAAAAAAATCATTTTCTTTTTTTTTTTTTCAATTTTCATGTGTGGAATATCTTGTCTTTATACAATACGTATGTACATATGTACATATGTCCATCATACGAGTATAGTGCTTATTTGATTATAAACATTTTTTTTTATATTTTTTATTGATTTAATCTTATGAAACTGACCCTGATCACTTTCATAATAAAAGTTGATAAAATAAATAATAAATGTATTCATAAGTGTATATCTTCATATGTACGTGCACATGTACCAAAAACAATGTGAAATGAATGCGATTCAAATATTGATGTTATTAAACTAAAAGTATAAATATAAATATGGTGATTCAAGATTTTATGTAGTTGATTATTCTGAGATGAATCTGAATTGCTTAACTGCTAGATAGAAGGTATTAAAATTTCATGTTTAATTTAAACAGTAGATGTTTTCTATCAATAATTGTATGACATTAAAGTTGAAAATTTTGAATATTCCCACTAGGTTATTCGATTAAATGATGAATTACTTTCGATTGGATTATAAGAAAGATCTTTTCAATATTTTCAATATTTTTGGTGGTTAGATGATTAAATTACAACCATCCCGAAAACAACCAGACAACTTTCTCCCTGATGATTAATCAATATATTCTAGCTCTAGCTAACTTATGTACTTAACTCATTGAACCACCCTGCATATGAGATTGCATATCATAGTGTAAGTCATTTCTTAATCACTATACATTTTTAATATAATCAGCAGAAATATAATTCGAAGTTGATGCCAAAATTTGTATATGTAAATGCATGGTTTAAAATATCATGCTCGTGGGTACACACTTGTAACGTATTCAATAAAATTTAATTTAAAAAACTTACATGACAATAAGTGTACTATGAGACAGTGATGATACTACTAAATTAATACGATAAGCTAAAATCACAAAAGTGAATTTAAATTTCATTTTTGTTTTTATTTTCTGGTATCTCCTTTTTAACTTTTGTTTTTATTTTTAACAAAATTTTAAAAAAAAAAAAAAAAAAACTAACAAGAAGCATAAAAATGAAAGAAGAAATCAACAAATTTTTCATTATTATTTAGATGCATACCTGATGTTGTCTTATTTTTTTTGTAGCGACATCCACGAAACCGGCACATACTAGCTGCCTGGCCCATGGGGCCCGCCAACAATGCAAATGTTATTCCCTCCGTTTTAATAAATTTTTATAAACACAAATTTTCAATAAAACACTAAATTTCATAACAACAGTTTTTTGCTATATAATTTCTTAAAGATTTTTTAATTAAGAAATTTCAATATACTGCAATTTTGTTTTCATTTAAAGTTTTTATTTATTTATTTTTTTTTTTGATTTTTTTTTATCAAAATGATTAATTATTTTAATTTATTTCTTTAGATATTAGATAAAATAATGACCAAACGTCTGTAAGATTTTCGCAAAAAAAAACAACAACAAAAAATTATTTTATAAATTCTTTTAACTTGATATTTAATATATTATAAAATAGGATCACTTTATTTTATCAATTTTAATAATATTTTTCACTAAATTATGTGTAATTTTCATTTTTTGATTATTTTCTAGATTTTCTTCAGAAATTCAATTTTCATGAAAAATGATTTATTTCCTTTTTACTTTTATGTACACGCAGTATATAATTTTTTTGAAATTTCACTGTTTTTTCTATGGTTGCTTTTTTTTATTTAAATCTTGTATTTATTTTACAGTACTTCTGTCTATCCCCTTTTTGTATTATCGTATACAGTGAAACATAAACTATATAAATAAAATTTTCAAAAATATTTTATAACTGAAAATGAAAGTGATTTTCTTGATTTTGTATTTTGTTTTTTTTTTCTTTTTTTTTTTTAAGAAAACGAATGAATGTCACAAAAATAAAACAAAAAATGAAATTTAAATTTTTTAAATATTTATTTTTGCCCGATAATACAGCCAGTAAATGACTCGTGCGTTTAATTTAAATACACGCATGTAAAATAAAAAAAAATGTTTAAGTTTTAAATTTTTCGAACAGACAAAATGATGTTCTATAATACATAATATGTATTTTCAAATTAAAATAAAAAATCAACGAAACGAAGTCAAGTATATATGTATAATCGCGTTAAACTGTCTTGAAAAAATGAAAATTTTCTGATTTTATTTACACGTAGCTATACATATGTTGTGTTGAATTTTTGAAAAAAAAAATTAGATTAAAAGTAAAATACATAAAAAAAATTCACCACAAAACATTTAAACGTAATGTTTATACCATTTACATATGAACGTGTACGTATATATCTTCATAAACAAACACATATGAATACTATGTGTGAAAATGTGAATTCACCAAAAGAAAATTTAATTGATCATTAAAAGAAAAACAAAATTTTGTGGCTTTTAATAGTATCCGATGGCATGTATGTATACGTATATGTTTCTAAAACAGCCAAGTAAATAAGAATTTTCAGAGAAAAGAGGAAATTAAAGGCACTCGTTCACTTATTTATTAAATCTATGTATGAATCAAGAAAATTTTCTTCAAATTTTATATCTTCATGTAGACTCTTGGGAAATCTCAGCATAGTTTTCAATTTGTTGCTCGTTATTTTTTTTTTGTTTCTTTTGATGTTAAATTGCTGTATGCGAAAATAGCACATTAAACATACGTACACATAAATACATATTGTGTAATTATTAGTATGTAGTAGAGGTAGCTGGTAATAATCACGAGTTAATTCAAAAGTAAAATTGAATAAAATTAAACTGCACACGTTTTTCATAAATATTTTCAACAACATATACATATAATAGAAGTACGTCATTAGCCTTGTACGTATCCTACATGAAATTGAAATGTAAATAAATAAATAAAATAAAAAAACAAATCAAAATATTTATGTATACAGATATTTATGTGATGCACACTATTTGCATCGTTTTTCTATCAGCAATTTAAAAAAAAAAAAAAACAAACAGAAGAAAATAAAACATAAAACCTGAAAGTACGATGACTTTCAAATTTAGGCTATGGAATTTTCCGGTGAAAATTTATTTCATACACAATACCTTATACACACATATAAAATTATTTTGATTCTTAGCCAATACTTTAATTTAATACTTTTCTCTTTAAAAAAAAAAAAAAAAGAAAAATTCTAATAAACTAAATTGACATACTGTAAAGAAAACAAATGAGATGTTAGATTTATTTCAATAAAATGAGAAAAAAAAAATTTTTTTTTTTTGCTGCTTTTAAATTGCAATTTTTTTTTTTTTTTTTTTTTCAAATGGGATAAAATATTCATTTCCAAAGTTCATTAATTCTCAAATTTCAAATAAAAACACCATTGGGAAAAAAAGCTTTTTTGCGTTACTTTAAAAATTATTTGCAAATAAACGTAAATAAATTTTGAATGGAAAAAAAACAATTTACAAGTTTAAGAAAGACAACAACAACAAAAAATGAAACCTATTAAAAAATAATATTTGGAAATTTATCTCAATTTTCATCATATTTTCGTATCTACAACAAATTCAGGAAAAAAAATATTCAATTTAAAAAAAAGGTTTTGGGAAAAGGTTTTTTGATTTTTTTCTTTTTTTTTAAATGAACATAATTTGTTTTATTTATCATCAATCTTGTATATATCTCTTTTACAGGTAGCCCTCGTATAATGTAATTACAATATAACTCAATCGGCTAATTGTGGTCAATTCATAGTTAATTTCTTTAACTTTTTATAAAATTGATAAAAATGAAATTTGATGTGAATAAAGTGATTTATCTCAATTTATTGCAAGATACCACATAAAGTGAGAATTACCTGTAGTACACTGTACATAAAATCTAACAGAATTTATTTTACTTCTTCTTTTATTTATTTTTATAAAGAAAAAGAAACAAGAAATCATTTTTTTTTTTTTTTTTGTACAAATTGAATACATTCGAAATTGATTTTCTATACCTGAGTTTTTTAAAGAAATGCATAAAATTTATTTATTTATTTATTTATTTTTTTTTTTTTTTTTTGTTTTAAACAATGGACAAAAAAATTTAAATTTAAAATGTATAGATCGGAAAGGTATCAGTTTAGTGGGAAACAAAGTGATATTTAAAATTTTTACATATGTATGTCAATACAACGCACAACATATTTCGTATTCAAAAAAAAAAAAAACAAAAAAAAAACGATAAAGTTAAGAAAGGAAGACAAAAAAAAAACAACGTAGACAAATAAAAATAAAAGTTAAAAAGTTAATATATTTTATATGTTTTCTTTGACCTTGGGGATTAGGATCTCGTTATTATTTTTGCCCTTTCGTTTTTTTTTTTTGCTCATTGTCTTTTTGTTTACTATATATTTGTGTTCTTCTCTTAATGTGAATTTTGTGTAAAAATTTTTGAAGATATCAAAAATATGCATGTTTACATTTTTCACAGCATTTTTTGTCAAACGTGTTATTATTTTATCTTTTTTTTATTTTGTTTTTTTTTTTCGCTTTTTATAGCAAAATAAACATTTAGTAAAAAAAAAACATGATTTCGAGGACACTTTAAGTTAAAATAATATCAACAAACCTACACATACATAAGAGTATATGTTTATGATTAGAACTTTGAAAAAAATAGGCTTTCGCTTTAGTCCACAAATATCAACTTTAGTACATCAAATTTACATAAATTAATTATTCACAAAATTTATCTAACATTCTACATATACATATGTATTATGTATACAATTTTTACTGTATATAAAAAATTTAAAAATTTTATGTTTTATAAAAATATTATGTTTATACATTAAGTACATATACATACATACATGGATACATATATACAAAATTTGATGACGTAAAATGCAAATTTAATGTCACAATAAAGACGGAAATATTATCTAAACATATTTGACTATTTAAATATCTACACAAATATTTTTACATAATTATCTACATACATATATAGATATACAAAAAAGATAAATTAATCTAAAAATTTTGAAACTGTTAAATTGTTTTCATTTTTGATGTGCGTTCATTTTTGATTTATTTTAAGAAAACAAAATAAAAATTTTTCTTTGAAATATCCAATAAGGGAAATGTTTCTTTTTTTCAAATTTATTTATTTATTTTTTTTTTTTTTTTTTCAAATGAAATAATTTTTATTTCGTTAATGAATGCTTTAATTTCTATTTACTATCAAGAATAAATACAATACAGTAATGATGTTTTCTTTGAAACGAAAATCATTCATTAGAAATGTTTCGATTTTTTTTCTATTCACCAAAAAAGTAAATTAAAAAATTTCAATTGAAAAAAAAAAAAAAAAAAATTGAAAACTTTATTACAAATGTACCTTTAGGTTTTTTAATATAAAATATATCATTTTCAATTCATTTGACAAAAATCAAATATTTTTTTAATCAAAATTCAAAAGAAAGTAATAAAGTAATATTTGAAATAATTCATTTCGTATAAGGACTATATATTATAATGCTTAAATAATCATAAGAATATTCATTTCAAATGTTGAATATTTTTAAATTAAAAATGAAAATCAAGAAAATTAAAAAAATAAAATAAAAAATATTTTTCAAAGAGATTACAAAAGTTAAAAATTAATAAAAAATCATCAATCAATTAATATTTGTATAACATTTCAGTTCATTTTTCATTTATTTAAATTTTTATAAAATAACAAACAGTTATACTGATACAAATTCAAACACATCCTTAAAATTCTTACAAAAGAAAATGCTTTTTTTTTATTCTTAAAATATCCCTTAAAATAATTGTAGGTGTTAAGGATATGTATGAAGGCGTACTCTTTCATTAATTACTTTTAATTTAATTAAATAAATAAAAAATAGAAGTAGTAAAAAAAAACAATTTCGAGCCAAAATTTGATTTTCTTTAAAAATTTTTCAAGAGCAAATACTTATTATTTTGTATTTGAAATTCGTATTAAATTCAAGAAAACAAGGATATCTACTGAAAAAATAACAAAGAAATACCTTACAAATGAATAGTTATAAATATTGGAAAATCGTTTTCTCTGTTATTTCCTATAATTTTCTTTTATTATTTCAAAATTGTTTTATTAAATTAATTAAACTATTTATATCATTTAACATTAAGAAAAACACTTTGTTTTTTGTTTTGAAATTTTTTTAAAAATTGTAGTATAGATATGTAACATACTTAATTTAAAAATACAGGTTCAAATTATAAATAAATAACTTAATATACGTTTATAGTATATATATTACAGATTACGTTCACGTGCACAAGTATCATATTTTATATATAGTAAAGAAACTATGTATGTCTTGTATACACCTATAAGTATAATAAAAATTATATTTATGTATGTATGTATGTGTTAAAGAAAATAGAGGAAAAATTTTCCAATAAAGTTCAGTGTACTGAAATTTTCTATTTTCTATTTTCTTATGCATCTATTTTAGAACGATGACCGTTCATATCTCACTCATAATTGAAAAACGTTGAAACGATGTTCTTATGTTTATTTTAATTTATTTTCAAAGAGTATATTATTTGTTATATATTTATATACATATAACTCATTTTTATGTGTATCGACTGGCATTAATTATTTATTTCTTCCGTTTATACATTTCTGACCACTTCTCCTTTAACTATACGGGCTGAATGATGTTGCATTTAAATTTTATTTTTCTATTTTCAATTTTACAGGTATATATACACAAAAAACTGAAGCACACAAATTATTGTACATACATACCTAGTTTAACGTCATTGCATTTAAGTAATTTTAATTTTCAAAAACTACAAACATGAAAATTTGTAATAATTATGTACACGCATTTTCTATACAACGAACATCATGAACATGTATATCCAGTACCAGTATAACATGTATGTATATGTAGTAGCACAACAAAATATATAAATCAATAAATAGAATGTGCTTTTATTATGCATTCACAAAAAAATATAAATAAATAAATAAAAAACCCAGAATTAAATTTTTACAAAAATACAGATTGATATACATACATATGTATGTACACACACACGTATTTTACAATTTCTGTGATAAAAATTTTCCTTTATAGTATTTATTTTTATTTTATTTTTATTTTTATTTATTTATTTATTTATTTTTTTTTTTTTCTTTATACTCCATCTTTAAATATCAGCCCAATTTTATAAAAATCTATCATTATTTTGATACATATACATGTGTGTATCAATTTTTATTTCCGCCTTATATATACAAAACATTCAATTTCATTTTATTAATCTTCTTATACTGAACGATTTTACTTTTAGTTCGTAAAATTAAGTGTTTTTCCTTATAATATTTAAGCATGTACCCCCACGTACGTGCTTTATTGTATATATGTATATACGTATGTATGTACATTTGTGAAAATTTTATACATACATACATAAAAATAAAAAGAAAATATAAGAAATTCTGAATGAATTTTCTTGACTGCATGCAATATAATATGTATACAATAACGCAGACAGTGACGTCAATTGAAAGTTTTTAAATTTTCACATCAGAAAAAAAAATAAAATAAAATAAAATTTCAATGCATATGCACTTATTAGAAACAATGTCACATATACGTTACGTATGTATTATATGATACATACAAAATACAATGTGCATATAATAAAAATATCATAAAAATGTTATTACATATTACACATTATTATTATTAAAAATTATATTGACTTTTTTTTTTTAAATGTAGATAAATTTATAATCATAATAAAATTCATGTTTATAATATGAAATAATATAAATTATAGTTTTAATAAAACAATTTTTTTTTTTTTTGAATATCTTTTTAAATTTAAATTACAAAAATATGTGTAAATCTGAAGCAATCAAAATCTGAAAACAATAGATGGCATGAATAATAATAATAATTTTTCTGTTACTCAGCAACTACTTATACTCTGTCCACTAATTCTACGTCAGCTTTTACATTAATGATAAAAACTTATGAAACACTTTCCACTACTTCTAGTGTACGGGTGAAGGAAGTGAGGCGTGTATCAGGTAGCCTACAGGTACCGTACAATGTCATACACGCATCACTTTCTTCACCCGGTGTCTCATAAGACAATTTTTCATAGTTTAAAACCATCCCCTTATGAAATTCAGGCCTTATGAAAACTACGAAAAGTAGTACCAATTTACATCATTGTGGTACTAATGTTCAAAAAACTCATTTCATACCGTATGAAATTGAAAATTATGAAAGAAGAAAAAAGAAAAGATAACTCGCATAAAGTCTTAACTGCGTGCAATTACTAGACAAAATTTATTCAATTTAATAACTTTGAAGCTATACCCTAACATAAGATGTTATCCTATCCTGCCTCAATATGACTGACTATTCGTCCTCAATATTTCAATTAAATATTGTAATTGTCTTTGAAATGACATATCAGATTATATAAAAAGAAAAAAAAAATTCATAAACAATATATTGAAAATTAATAAATTAATATAAGCAAACAAAAAATCCACAAATAAAAAACATACACTCCTCCTTTTATTTTAAATTGCGTATTTAAAAAAAAAACAAATTTTCTATTTTTTGTCAAATATTATTAAAACGTATTTATTTTATTTTTCTCATCAATCCTCTGTTATATTTAAATTTAATTCTGATAGAAATTTATTTTAAAAAAAAATAAAATAAAAATGAAAATTATTCTACGAAGAAAATTCATTTGATTTACCTACGTCAATCATGATTTATACTTTTCTTTATCTTCATATCTTTTTGAAAAGAAATATAGAAATGATTTAAAATTTCCTTTTTTTTTCTTTTCATTTGTGGAAAAATAAAATATTTTTTTAGAAATTTTTTTTTCTATAAAAAAAAATCTTTACAATGTTAAATTGTTATAAAAAATGATTTAAAAAATTTTTAATTAATTTCCTAAATATCTAAAATTAATACATAATACATACAAATATATTGCTTAAATACATAACTTCACGTCTATGTACTATATAACAAATGAAAAAAAAAACATTGTTTTAAATTAAAATTTATATTTTTAGTACAAAAACGCAAGCATTATGTCAGTAATAACGATTTTCAATTATTTTGACTAATGTTACCATACTCAAAAAAAACATAACATAATTTACATTTCACGCATATATAAGAACATAATATGTATGTGATATGTTATATAAAAATTTAAAATAAAATAAAAACGATAAAATTTTTATTTATAAAAAGAAAAATAAATTCATACACTTAATGTTTTCACCGCAAACATTTTTACAATATATTTATCATATTTTTACATACGTTCTACATTATACATTCACAAATTATGTGTGTGGGAGGTGAAATGTTTTATGAATTTTATGAACATGTGAATACTTCATAAAAGAAAAGAGGAAAATAATGTGTTGATAATTTTTCAAATGGATATATTCATTCATAAGTATGAATACATGAATATATTAAAATATACATATATCATAAATTTTAATGTTTACAAGAGTTTCATATATATTAGTATCCTGTTATGTATTCATCAACCTTATTTCCTTAACAAAATCTTGATCATAGATACCTGTATAAACATTTTCATCAGTTTAACTCCTTATTTTCTTTTTTTTTCTTTTTTTCTTTTTCCTGAATTACATTCATCAGTTTTTATCAGTTTTTAACGTACAAAGCATACATATGTACATATATATATATGTATAAAAAATACTACTAAGTACCAGCTACATATACTCAACGAAAGAAAAATAAAACTGTGCTTATATCTCTTGTTAAACATATATTCTTACAAAAATCAGCTTCCTACACGTGTCAAAGATATTTATTATTGTATGATCGATATGCAGTATATAGTATTATGTATGTGCATATGAAATATTTTTATTGTTTATAGTTTTTATATTTTTCATTTTATTTCATTATTATTTTCAATAAAATGTAAAACTAAAATCACAACTCCTGTATAAGTATATTTAAATACGTTAGTATGTGGGTAATAAATTCATATGTAATATATGGTACATATCCACGTATAAAAATATTGGATAATAATATTTTGCTTACATAATGTACGTACAGAAATGCATGTATGTATATATAGTTAACATTTCTAAATTCACGTGTATATTATGTACTTCCAAAAATTATATAAATTCAATAACTTTACACGTACGATGTATGTACACACATGCAATTTCAATTACATTAACATCATAAAATATATGCATATAACATTATGCATGCATGAATATGAAGAAAATTTTCTTCATGATATCTTCCTGATGGGTGTTAAGTTAAATCAAGTTAAATGTAGTTTTGAATAAGTTTTCAAGTTATTTTAAACTAAATATAATGACAAATATTATTATAAAGGTGCGTATATATATACACGATGAAAAATAATTCAATTTAAATTGGGATTATCACCAAAAATTTGGGATTACAAAAGATCAAGATTGGAAGTTTAGATTTTATACATACATATGTATGTATGAACTATTCAACCATATTATGTAACATCTGTTGTATTTATATGTTTTTGCATACTGAAAATTCGTCATCTATACATATGGTCAAAAAATTAGGATTAAATTGAAATAATTCTGTATACAGGATTTTAAAATTGACATGATCTCAAATTCAAATTATATTTTAAATATTCACGTATGCATTTGAAAAAAGTACAAATAAAATTCAAGATTTTGAAGTTTTACAAACTTTTTTATTAAAACGAAATTTATATTTTACTCTAGGAAATAAATCATATTTTTTTTACTCTTTGAATATTTTATTCATAAATTGAGAATATACTTTTTTTTGTTAAAAAATATTTCGAAAATATCAGATATAATTGTTTGAAATTTGAAACAGAAAAGTTTTCTTTTAAATGTGAAATATGTATGTCTGTGTAAAATACCAATAATACATGAGGAAGTGGATTGAGTAAATCAGTACTTTCTAAATAATGAATAAATTTCAGATATATGAAAATTACATCCATACATGAGAAATTCTTTGCAATAAAAGAGGTATTTTAAAATGATATCTGTGTTTATTAACCCATATGCAGTATATGTTCATTAAATATACATGAAACGTAAAATGTAAAATTAATATACATATACGTATGGATCAAAGTATATATTCAAATTTGTGCATAATACATAATATGAACAGAATTTGAAAATATTTTCAATAACATATAACATCACAAAAATGTATGTAAATTACAAATAAATTTTGTAAATCGAATAAAATAATTATATCATCGATGTGAATTTTAATGAACACTATATAACGACATTTATATACATATTTGTGTATGTATGTATGTACGTGAAAATTTTGCATGCATGTATGATTTTTGTGGTGTCATATACATACATTAAATAAGTATGGCATGAATTTTAAAATTTAAATGTAAAATTTATATTCATTTTTTATGTATATAAACATACATACATATCTACATATCCGTTTTTCTCAAGGATGGAAGTACACAACAACAAAAAAAAAAAAAAAAACAAATACATATAAATCAAATAATGAAAAGTACATATGTAGGTATACAGTACACGTTTTGCATTTAAGTACTTTATTATTTCTATACATATCTTTAATTTGTCAAAAACATAAAAAATTTATTTTTTATATTCATTTATTCACATGTACACATACGTACAAATGTGAAATTAAAAATAATTTTCAAATTTTAATTAGTCTTATGTGTGTATATACATACATAACTTTTAAGAATAAAATAACCACATTCAATTTTAATTGTTTTCAAATTCTAATTTCAATTTTAATTGACTTTATTTCTATACTAAAAAATAAAAATAAACAAAATAAACAAAACAAAAATTCATCCTAAATTTTATATACATACATATGTGTGTATTTCAATTTTACTTCAATTCAAATAAAACTTAAATGTGGCCGTAATGTACAAACAATAATTTCATTACATGTATGTATGTATTTCCAGGAAAAAGGAAAACGATAAATAATATAACAATAATGTATTCTAAAATTACATAATGATTTTTTTTTTTTTTTTTTTTTTTTTTTTTTATATACAATGTAGACAAAATTATAATCCTCGTGTCTGATGACGTTGATGTTTTATTTTAAAATTTTTGTTATTGTTTTAAGTAAATATTATATTTAGATATTTTTAGGACAATCATTTAATTATGTCAGAAACAAACTCAACACATCTTTTATATATCGTATGTACACACAAGATACGTAAGATACATACGTAAATATATGTATCTAATGTTGTTGTAAATTTAGTGAAATAAATGAGAATGAAATTTCATTGTAATTTCATAATAAATCAATAGAAGGCATAGATATATGTACATATGTATGTTACACAGTACATAATGTTCACACGTACGTATATATTTACACACTGTATGTCTATATAGTTAAAAAATTGACTTTTCATCGTGTAAATTTAAATGACGAAATAAAATTACAAATTTTCTTTTCTTTCACCCCTCTTTTGTTTTTTCTCTATCATTCGAACGTTGACTATACATTTTCTTTTTAGGATATTTAATATAAATTATACAACATAATACCTATGTATACAAATCGTACAAACATAAGTATATATATTTCATGTACCTATATACATATAATATTATACTCATATTATAAAAATTTATTTTAATTCATGTGTTAATAATCAATTTATGGCATGTGTTACTTTTCATATATGTAAGAGGTTAAGAGCATCATGTGTGCATATATGAAAATTTATTTAATTTAATACGTGTATACGTTCATACTTACACATATGTATACAGTCAAAAAATATGTAAATATAATAAGTTAATTTTAGAGATTAAATACATAATTATTTGTGTATAAACATATTGCATAAAATTTTTATGCTCTAAAAAGAAAAACTTTAATTTCTTTTTTATGAGTTTTCTTCTTCATTTTAATATTTTTCCTTGTTGTAATTAATAATTTTAATTATTTTTAATTTTTATTCTTTGAATATATATAATCACATATTTAATATTCAATACCACATGTATGTATGTATATACTATATGTAAGGAAAATTTTCATTTAATTGAAAATATTGGTTTTCTCTATGTAAATATTTTCATTTTAATAAAGAGAACACAGATGTAGTGTATTAATCGCATATATGATATAAAAATTTATACATATGTATATATATTTGTTAATCTTTTTTTTTTTTGGGTTTAATAAATCGATAAACAAATGCATGGCCAAATATCATTAATTTAAGGGTAAAAATACAGGATGTATCATCATCAAGATAATGACCAAAATTCTATTTTTGCAATATTAATAATAATTTTCTTTTTTTTTTTTGATACAATCAAAATTGATAATCTACAAATTAATATTATAATATCTTCAACTTTTCATCAATTATTCATAAATGTACAAACAGGGTGTTTAATATTACGTTGACAAATATTAAATCACAGATAAGTCTCACGGAAACAAGAATGAAATCGTGAAGAACAAAAATCTTAAAGAGTTTCGGAGGTATGGAAAAGGTCAAAAACCTTGTAACTCCTTGTAACTCTGAAGCCATTAAGATTTCAGAATTCTCCGGGCCAACGAACATTTTACTTATTGCGGTGAGATCTAGGTATTTGCACTCTAATTTTTACCAACTTAATACCAAACACCTTGTATATTATCATATTAATCTAAAGTACTCTATAATATTTATTCGATTAATACAAAACAGTTACGATACCTACAAATGTATGTACATACATATATGTAAAGGACTTATTAATCATCAAAAAATTCAAATGAAAGCAAATAAACTATACAAATAGTTAACACGATGATTAATAAGTATTAAATTCTATTACAATTGACGATATTCAATTATTTTTATACATTTCGTCATACAATATATTCTATATATATTTCTGTTTCTAATAGTAAAAGGATTTTCACATTTTTAAATTTTATATGTGTATACAAAATGAATCTGAATAATCAACACATTCACGTTTAGCTTGAAATGAAGATATTAATGTGGGTGTAAAACACATCCAAACATAGATATATTTGCCTATCTAATGTAACCATGTGGTATGTAATCTATGTACATTTACATGTATGTACATATGTACAATCATATTATATGATTAAATAATCATCCTTCTCTACCTACACAATTCAAATATAAATTTCATTATGTATATATGTACACTTAAAAAACAAATCAGAAATTTTTCTTACGTAAATTTTTTTTTTTTTTTTGTAGTTTTTGTTATAATGAAAAAATTGTATAATTTTTACTCAGTATTAACACATATGTATATAAACAGTTTACACAGACACACTGTTAAGATAATGATCATTGAATAAAAAAATGAAAAAAAAAATAATAATAAAATAAATAAAAAAATCGTCTCTTATCAAATCAACACTAAAGCTTTTTATTTTAATGTATGTATATACATTAATACATATCTATGTACTTGTGTATGAGATAATAAAGAAGTGCGCATACTCAATTAACTTATTATAAGAATACTTTTCTGTGAATGGAAATTCCCCTCATTGAAATACACATATACAAATTCATTAAAGATAATATTCGCTAGTATTAGAATTTTTTTTTTTTTTTAGAATGAAAAACAAAAATTAAAGATTCATTTATTATATTGTAAGATTTCTGTGAATGTATTACAATGAAAATAAAAAGAAAAATAAAAAAAATAAAAAAAATTGATCAATATAAAAAAAACACCAAACATAATATGTAGGTACCCGAAAACATCCGAAATATACGAATAAATACATTTTTTAGACGTAATCAAAAAAAATATTGTGTTTTGTAAACGTCTGTTTTTATAAATATTTTATTAATGCCTTTGGTTTTTATTAAATTATATTTATGAAATAATTATTTTAAAATTCTGAAGTTCAAAAATTCAAGAATTACGTATGTATGACTTATGTATAATTCCGAAAAAAAACCATAAAAAATTTTCCTTCTTTATTTCAATTATGTATTATAATTTGATGTTTTTTTTTTATTATTTGGCTGTAAACTAATATGTATTAAGTTTTTTATTTTTATTTTTTTTTTTTTAAATAACTGAAATTTGTTAAACAAATCTATCCGAGCATGAATTTTCTTTTATCGTTTTTTTTTTTTCTTTTTTTTAGATAATAAAAGCTATTGACATGTTATTATATCTTTAATTATATTGCATTGTACTTTAAAATGTTATTAATGAATCATCCATTAATCAATAAAACATTGATATGAATCATTATTATCATTTTTGTAAATTCATCGTTTTTGTTTTTCTGATTAATTTTACTTTCGTACTCTCTGTAAGAGTTATAAATCAATGAACTTATGAAGGTCAAGTTTCCTTTAAATAGTATTTATTGTAATTTTAATACGAATTTTTTTTTTTTTTTTTTAAAATCTTGAAGAAATACTCCAAATAAAAACCTAAGAATATCAATAGATATAAAATCTTTAATTGTTCAATGAAAAATAGATTCATGGAAATTTATAAAAGAAGGAGATGGATAAACCGCACAAGATATATACATACATACATAGATATATTTTTGTATCTATATACATTCATTGTATACAAATAAGATATATATTTAATCCAAATCTAAATTATTACAAATTGTGAAAGTTTATCTACTCATCATATACATTTTTTTTATCTACCGAATATGTAAATGTTATATATATCGTACATGTATTTCAATTCTTGTATATATATGTAGTTACAGAACGCGTAACGACAATAAGAAAAACAGCGATGTATTATAAATTTCCACACAGAGTTAATTTCACATAAATTATACAAAATGTATTTTTTGTACAACAATAAGTCTGTGAATTAAATGTAATATTTTTTAAATAAAAATAAATCTAAAAATCAATGTGGTGAAATTTTTTATTCGATTGTAATTTTTGTAGTTTGAGAATATTAAAATAAAATTTATTTCAAATTTACATTTTTTTTTTTTTTTTTACATATTTTCCAATAGAAACGCAATTATCTATTTAGAATTTTGCACAAAAACTTATGAAAACAATTTTTCTCACAAAATGTTATTAAAATCAAATTTTTTAAAAGATAAATGATAGATTCTAATTAATCATGATATCAATTATTAAAATGTATTCTATACAAAATGCTGCGTACAAAATGAAAATCAAATTTATTTCTTTTAATTTTTTTTTTTTTTTTTTTTTTTTTAGTTTTTTTATACGCATAAAACGTCCGTATATATGGGCGATGTATTGGATTGTGTTGAAATCAATTTGGTAACATTTAAAAAATATCGATTACATTGATTATTAGAATTATTCATATTATTGTTAATAAATTTTAATATTTTATACAATTTTGCTTATTTACTTAACATTTAAAAAAATTGATTGAAAATGTTTGTACAATAAACAAAAATAAATCTGGTTTATTTTTTTTTTTTATTTTTGTTTTGTTTGAAAATGTTATGTTATGTACATTTTTTTGCAATTTAATTTGATATCTGTGTTAATATATTGTATATGTAAATAACAATTAATTAAACTAGATTGTTAGAATGTATAGAAAACACAATTTTAATTGTAAGATACGTTCTTATTCATTATTTCGAATATCAGTACATATAAATGTAATCGATTATAAAACTTTGATGATGTGTTAATCTATAAAATGTAACAGATAATACAATGAAATTTATATACAAATAAATACAATACGCAAAATAAAAGTCGTTATCAAAAACTAATAACAATAACAATTAGGTATATATATATAAACAGAACAGTCAACAAAATTATTTAAATTCACAACTATTCTTCTCTTTTGTTTTTAGTTTTTTTATTTTTTATTTTTTTAATATACGTTTTGATTTTATTTTAATTTAAATAAAAATATAAAAAAATGATGTATATACAATTTAATATTAAAAAAATAAAAAATTTCCTCAAAAAATTTTTATATATATATGATATATATACAACGCGTGTAAAAATACAATGAATTAAAATGGAAAGAGGGATTTTGTAATTTTTTGTTTATTTCTTTTTAAATTGAAACAATCATTGAACAAGGAGAAAAAAACTAAAAATATCTTTTATTGGAAAATACAAATACTAAACATATATATAATATCACATATGTATTACATGTCACATACATATGTACACGCATATGTTTATAAGGTATACGCATACATGTACATTTCCATAAGACACAAATATTGAGAAAATAAAATAAAATCAAGTGGAAATTTTTCTGACACATTACAAATAGTGTCAAATAAATGAATGTTTTGTATATAAGTACCTATGTAGTTTTATAATATATCTAATAGTAATTAAAAACACATACATGTATTTCTCAATAAGATATATTTTATATATAAACATATGTACACATTTGATAAATTGAAATATGTATAAAATACAGCACATACATAAAATAAAATAGGAAATTGTACATGATTAAATTGGAGAATGTCATAAAAACATAACAATATTCTGTTACATACATATACCTAAAATTTATTAAACAATTGGAATTAACCGCATATCAACTAAGGAATATTAAATGAAATCAATCATTTCTGAAAATTATACGTTTGAAAATTTTGAATATTTTAAATGGCAAAAGTCCTTTTAATATATGTAGATATTTTACGTGGGGAGGCATGATGTATCTGATAATACATCCATCTATCCATGGTACATGTAAAATTTTTATTGATTTATTTTAAATTAATTGAATTTTATCATTATTTAACCCTTACTAATGTGTTCACGTATGATTTTCCTTTTTGTTACATAAAAAGAATGACTTTCGAAAATGCATAAAAACAAATAAAAAAACGTCCATACATTCATACATATACTACGTGAAAATTTAAATTTAATACAAAATTTAAACGCAATATAATCGATAATATTTTTTATTCGTTTAATTAGAATTTAATAAAAATTACATTTTTCAGGAAATTTCCATTTATATAAATTAATTTTTATATAATTACAGGTACACATTTTGTAATTAATCAACATAAATTAATTATACAAAATTTATTTTACTTTAAAAAAAAAAAAAAAAAAAAAAAACAATTGGAAGTAAAATGAAAGTGAAATTTTGGATATAGTAAAATGTGGAAGCATTTTGTTATGTGTACAAACAAATAACGAAATAAAAAAAAGAGACTTAAACCTCTCACGTAATATTACTATAGGAATTTAAAAAAAAAAAAATTTTTTTTGAAAATTCATTTAAATATGTTACATGTGTATTATATTAATATGTGCCTTTTATATACATCTATACGATTATACTACATTTTTTATATATACTAAACATGTTGGAAATTTTTTAAATTTTTCAAATATTTTGAATTAAAATTTTTTTTTTTTTTTTTTTATTTAAGTGTGAGTACATATGCTTTAAAACCAACATAGTAAACAAATAAACAAGATGAATACTTAATGGATAAGTTTTTGTTTTTTTTTTTTTTATAGTGAATTTCTATCTGTTTTAATTTTCATTTTTTGCTAATTAATAATGTGTATTTCATTATATTATATACCGGTTACGGTATAATAATCTCATTAAAAGATGTTTAAAGATTTACAACTTTAATCAAAACTCTATATAGGTAGTAACCAGTTTTAAACATGTATGTTATGTATTTCTATGTTTTTACCTTATTTATGAAGAAAATTTGTATTTTATATTGAAAAAATATCAACATAAGATGAAAATTTCATAATGATGCAACTTAGTACCTATTTGTAGTATTTTTTGGTTATTATTATTGTAATAATTTTTTTAAATTTAGATATTTAAAATTTTCAAAGACAAAATCACTTTTATTTTCTTTAATAAGCTGATTAAAGTTTTATTTAAAAAAAAAAAAAATTATTTTAATTTTGAAGGTTGTCATCAAATATTGTGATCTTCATCTTATATGTTCTTTTCTTGTCCCTTTTTTCTTCTTATAATACAAAATATATGTAATTCTTGATTTTCACAATTGAAATACAAAATGAATTTATGTATATACAAAAAACGGATGTACAAAAAAAAATAATTTATTCATTTCTGATATTAAAAAGAAACACACAAGAAATATTCAGTTCTTATGTTTTGATGTCATAATCAAAAAACACACATAAATGTAAATTACATATGTACAATACCAATGCATGCATATTTATAACATATAAAGCCATAATAATTACATTTTATAGGTATATTTGATTTTTACTTTTATTGTGATTTTTCTGGTTTTTCTTGGTACAAATACACTTTTTTGTTTTTAAGTTTTTTTTTTTCTTCTTTTTTTTTTAGGTCACATTTTCATAATCACACACTTCTTCTTTATCATATTTCCTCCTTATCATTATTGTATTTTCTTCATATATAGCATTTTTTATCATCTATTCCAAAATTTTTTTTATTTTATTACTTTTATATCTGCTTGTTTTTTATTTGTTTTGTTTTTTTTTCTGATTTTTTGTATATATAACCGTAAATTTTTATATCACTTACAATATATTATATACCAGAAAGGGGAAGTTCAAGAACACTTAATCATTAAATAAAAATACAATTTACTTTTCAACTATATAAAAAATAAGAATGAAAGAAAAATGAAATCATATAATAGATAAAATACAAAAAATAAGAGAAACACAAAAAAAAAAAAACAAAATAATAATAATAACAAAATAGAAATTCTGAATAAAAGAAAAAAACAATATAATACGTACAAACAAACACAAATATATACGAAAATTAAAATAATAAAACTGACAATTTTGATAAGAAACTACTACATATTTGTTTATACATTTATGTGTGTACAAATTGTTTTCATTTTATAAATACGTAGATACATACATACATATATAAAAACATTATATTTACTGAACTCAAAGAAAAAAAAAAATTTTTTTTTTTTTTTATTTAATATAAATAAATTGTTCATATGTGTGTCCATATAATCAACAGATAAAACATACTAAACACACAAAGTTTATTTAATGATTATTATGTAGATTAAACGGCGTATACAAATACACATATTGTATATTTTGTATATATATAATTGTATATCTACATACTTGTGTGTGCAATCAAACCATATATGTATATATGTACATATATGGGTATAATTTACAAGCATATACATATTCTCATATTGCTGGTAAATAAATAAATTTGAATGAACGACAAAAAAAAAATATTTTAAGAAAAAAAAAAACAATTTAATAAATAAATGGTGCTATACAAAAAAAAAAAAAACAAAATATATAGCTCAATTTATTGTATACACTTATATTATATTATAAGTTGTATTTATTTATTTATTTATTTATTTATCTTTATTTTTTAACTGACAAACACAATTTCTGTTCATTAAATCTATAGTTAAATAATTTTTTTGTTTTTTCATTTTCATAATTCTAGAAAATTTATATTGATTTAATTAAAATTTATGAAAAATATTATTTAGCAAATGCAACATGATTTATTTCAAAATTAAAAAAAAAAAAAATCAAGAAAACAAAAGTATTCTTTAGTTTAAGATTATAGGTTTAAAATACCAATTAATGTAATACGGGCATAAATAAAAACTTCAATCCAAACATCAGAAAATTTCCTAATTCGAAGACAAAACAAAAACAAAACAGCACAAAAATTCAAAATTACACTTTGGACTCGAACAAAAAAAAAAAAAACAAAAATTGAACTAGTTTAATATTAAAAACAAAATATTTAAAAAAAAAAACAAAAACAAAAACATACACATATCACACATTATTTAATTTGTTAACATAAATAAACGTAAACATTATATTTATATGTTGTTAATTTTTGAATACCGTTTTGAGGGTAAAATACAGCATCAACGCAAACATTCTCCCAAAAAAAAAATATACATTAGGAAATTGATCAATTTAATTAGTTTAGAAAACTTTTTGTGAACATTGTTATAGAAGTATTTATTTATTTAATAGGAAAACAAATAAATAAATAAGTAAACACATTGTATTAATTAAAGATAAATTTTTTATTAATTCATATATTTAAAAGGTTTCTTTTTTTTTTATATGTGTATATATATCACTATTTTCTTTCACCTTACAGTACACAATTTAATCACAAACTTAAATGAATTTAAATGAAATTACTACAATATTCAAACCTCATTTATTATTATTATTATTAATATGCACTTATAAAAACAATTTTAATTTGATAATTTAAAAAAAAAAAAGCAAAAAAAATTGAATAAAATAAAATTATTAAAAACCGTTTAATTGCGTTCTGTTTTAATTTTAATCGACCACATGTATATCAACGTGTGTATTATCATTTTATTGTTACATTATACACTTCGAATACTTTTCTGTATGACATTATTGTTTATTAATCTTTTAATTATTATTATTGTTATTATTTTGGTTTTTTTTTTTTTTTTTTTTTTTTTAATTATAAAAATCAAATTTATGAACTGCACATTTTTTATTTTTCATTTTATCTTGTTTTTTGAAATTAAAATTTTACTTTAAAACAAAAAAAAAAGTTATAAATATTTAAAAAATAATTTTTTTATTTTTATTTTAATTAACAAGAAAAAACTGGCTGTTTCAAGAAATATTCAAGCACTTAATAGAATTAATTCGAAATAAAAAAAAAAACAAACAACATAAATAAATAAACATTTAACAAAATAAAAAAAAAAATAAAATAAAAGTAATATCTGATGATATGATATACGATAATATCTATTTCATTATATATAAACAAATAAAGCTTTTTGCCCGGTTTAAAACATTTTAAAAATTTATATATGTATTTGAAAAAAATTTTAAATTACAAAATAATTACAAAATAATTTTTTTTTTTTTTAATGTAACACACGGTATAAAAATTTTTTAATTATTATTAAATCCCAATTTAATTTCTTTTAAACTAACCTGTACAGTTGTTGCAACAATACTAAATAGAATTTATATTTTTACATACAGAGCCACTAACTAAATTCAAATCCAACAACTTGTTTATGCTTAAATGAATTTATTTATATGGAAATATCTACTTGTATTTCAACAATATTATGTCTTGTTCGTTTATATATTATATTATATATACAATATTGTTGTGAAAATTTTCTATACATGAAAACTTTTATATGTACGTACATGTGTGTGTGTGTGTATTTTGTTAATATAAAAACTATGTGTATGTATACAATGTAGATGTAGAGTCTTCAATTCAAAAAATTGTATCTGTAAACATATTGGATATGAACAAAATTAAGCTACAGAATACAGAAAATTTTACAATCTATATTTTAAGCTTTTTTCCTAAAAAGTTCACATTTGCTGTTAAATTTTTGTACTTGAATATGATATACTACACAACGTGATTATTATTTATAATAGGGATTGTTGGTATATTTAATATAATTTACATCAACTGTGGTTTATAAATCATTTTCATAACATAATTACATTGTTAAATTTATTAACTTAAGAATATATGTAGTAAGTGTGAGTTTATCACACGTTATATTTTGTGATTATTTAATTTAATTCTATAACATAGAGCATATAAAAGCTAATAAAAATATAAAAATCTATGAAAATAAATGATCAAGAAAACGGTTAAACGATCTCCAAAAAAAAAGGAAGATGATCATATCATACCCATGACTTTCGTACATTTAAAAATTATTTGTTATTTTATGTTGAATTAAATCAAAATAAATTAAAATTATTATAAATTTGTACAATATTCCTTTGAAAAAAAAAAGAAAAAAAAAACGAAATTTATTTCTACGCGGTACAATCATGAAACATGTAAATAAATTGAAACATTCAAATGTATACGGCGATATGTATAGATACAAAAATATCATGTTTATAAGCATCTAACGTACAAAAGCTTTTCTTGCGACAAATAAAAATGAAAAATAATTATTACAAGAAAAAGAAAATTTTTGAGAATGCGCACATTAAACACCGGTTGCTCTGACTTTAAGGATAAATGCAGGTAATGCATTCATATATCGTATGTTATTTAAGATTAACAAAAACAAAAATTTAAAACAATTGAAAAAACAAAATTAAAAGAAAGTTAAAAAAAAAAACCGTTTCTCAAAAGAGCTGTTCTGATTTATTGTTGTAGCCAAAGAAATCATTTTCTTGACAAATTTATGTATATAAAAATTTTGTTTGCTGTGTATAATTCAATTTCTTTGAAAAGTGTATAAAAGTGATACGAACATTAAAATTCACCAAAACGTAATAATGTGTTAAAATTTAAAAAAAAAAATTAGAAATTTTTATTTTTTAAATTTTCTTATTCAAAAACTACAAGTACGTATTGTACACACGAAACGATGCACACAGATCTACATTTAGCTATGTTTATATCTGCAAATAGAATTTAATTTTTTTTGTTTTTCAAATATGCATATAAATGCATTATGCTTATGAATTATGATAAAACATCAAACGTTTGAATTTTAAATGTACACTGAAATTAATGCACATATATATACATAAATACTCGTATTTTAAATGTACAGTACATATTTAGTTCGTATATATATATGCGTATATTTACAAACGTATTTCAGAATTTTATACATGATATGACTAAAATAATTTTACTATATTTGAAAAATAAAAAATAAAACTGAAGTGTTAAATTACACAATAAAGGCTTTTATTGAAAAAAAAAAAAAAAAAAAAAAACAGAATTTAAAAAAAAAAAAAAAACAGCAAAATATTTTAGAAGGATACAAGAAAATTTTTATGCTTTCATAATTTAAAATATGAACAGTAAAATTCTTATTTATTTTTTGTCCATCATTCTCCTTAATAAAATTTTCTACTTACATAAAACGTATCTAGATAAACTGTGAACAACCGAAAAAATTTCCTTATTATGTACATACTCGTATGTATGTATGCACGTATTTGTAGCCAAAAATGGTGGTTGATGGCTATTATATACAAAGTACTTACGCAATATAATTTTTTT
The DNA here is from genome assembly GCA_963971155.1 of Anthrax anthrax. Lineage (NCBI taxonomy): Eukaryota > Metazoa > Arthropoda > Insecta > Diptera > Bombyliidae > Anthrax > Anthrax anthrax. The sequence continues at coordinate 31,618,647 of OZ020119.1, forward strand.
TTAAAACTTAAAAAATAAATTACAAAATCCTTTTCTTGCATTTAAGAAGAGAATTTTGATACCATTAAAAGGATGTATTTCATTTTTTTTTTGTGTTTTTTTAATTAACAAAAATAATTTGTCAATATGACACACCAGTACATTTATACCCATATACGTGTCATACATTCATGTACGTATCGCTGTAATATGAAAACATAATTAATATTTTAATTTTTTTAATTAATTTGATATTCTAACAGATTATAAATAAAAGATAATAATTAAAGTGAAGATACATAATTTACTCAGTTTTTTACACTCGTTTATTTTATTTCTAAAAAAAAAAATTTTATTTCATTTATTAATGGCAACAAAAATTTGTCGTTTTTACATTAACAAAAAAAAAAAAAAAAGAAAAAATAAAGTAAAAATTTTCTTCATTTTTTTTACAAAATAACAAAATGATATATCTGCTTATTTTTATTAAAAATGTTGATTTCTAGAAGACTTTTAAAGTAAATAATACATTTAATCATTTTACAAGTATATACTATATACTTATATGTATAGCTGGGCTAACTGACGTTTTGAATAATGATGATAAATAATTTTAATTTTATTTTTTTTACTCAAACACACATACATGCAATACCATCCCATGAATTCTATTCTAATCTCAATTATTAATGATACAATTTTATTTTCACTAAATTGTCATAATTATTTCGATTTTCATATTTTATAAAAATGAATTTTATAACGTTTTTTTTTTCCCCTGTTGGAAAACATAATTTTTTTTTAAAATATAAAAAATTTGATACTGGAAAAATTTTTATTTCTTATAGTTAATAAAAAAGACAATAAAAATTTTTTCTAAAAAATAATAATAATAAATTTTATAAATGTAATGTTATTAACAAAAAAAAAAAAAAAATATATATAGAAAACGTACAGTTGTTATTTTAAAACACGTCATAAAATTCTTCAAGGCAAATTACTTTTGTACCTAAATGTAATAAGACAAAAACGGATAATATAAATTTCTTCGATAGTTAAAACAATGACTATATAATAGAAAAAATGTACAAAAAAAAAAAATTAAAATACAAAAAAAAATTTTTCCCATTAATTTACAATGGTGAGTCCTATAACGTTCCATAATTTTTTGTTTTTTTGCTACTTTACACCTATCACGAGTTTAAAACATTTTTACTTCTTCAAAAGAACGTGATAATTTTTGTTTTTCTTGTATTTTCATTTTAATTAAACCAATTTTAAATTGAAATCTTAGAATATCATATTTTGCTTGTCAAAGGAATTAATTTTCTTATTTTCGTATCAAATTTTTATTACAATATTAGATATGGTACGTACGCATATATGTATATGTACATATCAAATTCTTCATGCATATACATACATGTAAGAAATAAACGATAAAATTGAAACATGAAAGTGTGATTTTTCTTTTATCTTTATTGTTTTTAAAAGAAGGAAAAAAAATTTTATTTGCAAATGACTTTAATTTTACCTAAATACTTAAATACAAGTATATTCGTTGAATTTATTATTTTTTAATAAAATCTAAATAGAACGTAATCGTTGTGTTAACGTAATCGTCTTTTGTAATTTAATACCACAATTGGTTGATTGACTCCTAAACATGTATGTATATAGGAGTCAAAAAGAAAAAAAAAAACAAAAAATGTTGTTTATTTTTATTGTTTTAATAAAATTTAACAGCAATCATAATATAGAAATAGCAAAATAATGTATTGTAATAAAAATCAAGGCAATAAATCTTATTCCACAATAGAACAACGAATGCGAATTTCATACATATGCACTGATATTACTTTTCTAAGTCTATCAAAATTAATCTATATAGATACTCGTATATTGAATTTTTATGAAGTATCGACTTACTTATTTTATATGGGTTTGCAGTAAATCGCCTTCATTGTTTAAGAAAACATATAATAGGTACATTATCACTAATGACCATGTGCATAAAAATATTGGCTTACATCCATACTATACCTACATATTATTATACATATTCTGTTTCTGTCTACTAATTAAATAAAGTTAAGGACTTATAAAAATAAAAGTACTTTCATACCTATGTATGTCTTTTTTGCTTTTTTCTTCTCTCACTATTTCTAATTAGTGTTTTAGGAAATTGGTTGGGTGTTTACCATATCATAAATACGTACATATATTTGAAGTTTAAATCTTGTCTTGAGCAAACTTTACATAACTTATGATTCAAAACTTCAATATTTGAGATGAACCTGATTCAAACCAAATCTTTCAAATATTTTTGCTAATGAAATACCAGTCGGTAATCGGTGTTTGATATTTTTCTAAAATTGCTCTTTCAGAGTAGTTGCGCATATATAATATATTTTTTTCCTTCAGAACGTTAAATTCAATCATAATTCTTTAACTCTTTGACAAAGAAATTTTTAAAAATACCTTGAGAGGATTAATTTTGTCTTTGACCTAATTTCATGTGATATATGTACGTAAGTCCAAATTCTTTATTTTTTGATTTTATTTTGCCAATTTTTATGTTTAATTTATTTTACGCGAATTTTTTATTTATTTAATAATTTTAACAATTTTATGACTGAAATGCAACACATATTATTGAAAAACAATCAATAAATGAGATAAATTTTCCATTTCAAAAAAAAAACATTCTTTCAATATTGACAAATTTCTGTGGATTTCTTAAATCGTTTTTATTTTTATCAAAATTTCAAATGTTTTCATTTTACAATTAACATTAATTTAATTTAATTTTCTAAGTGAAAATTAATTTTATGGAAATTTTTAATTTAAATTTCTATAAAACTAATTCAAATACTCCGTGACTTTTAAAGTTTACTAAGATTATTACCTATATTATTGCTATATGTTTATTAAACAATATCTTGTTTTCAGTTACATAACTCTAAATATACTTAGTCATGAATATAATTTTAATGTGTACACATAATGAACAATTGGGTAAGATTATCTAAATTACACCCACAAAATGATTAGAAGCATTAAAAAAATATGACTTATCTTTAAGAAAAAATAAAATGCTTTTTAAATGCTAATAATTCGCATATATTTTGAAAATTACGTCCCACTTAACTACTTTCAATTTTTTTTTTATGATGATTAATTACGCTAAAAGAAAGCACCTCAAAATCGAAAGTGTTGAAAAAAAGACACATATTTTAAGGGGGAAATCATTTTGCTCAATTTCATTCACAAGTTTTTTAATCAAAAAAAAAAAAAAAAAAAAACAAAAATTATATTTTTTATCAAATTATATCGGTGATTGGATCAAGGCTTTTTTATTCATTCCTCATATTGGTTTGTACTCACATAATAAATTAGGTACACATATACAAATATATATACATACATAATTGAGTAATGAATATTTATATTTACATATTCAATATTATATGTATTTATTGTACATATATAAAAACTAATATAAAAATATATTATATAAAATATCTCAAAATATATTAAATATGTATATATATATAACAACAAAAATATATAAAATGTCTCAAAATAAATGTGTATATTAGAAAGATCATTTTTCCAATATTTAAACTATTTCTTCCTTAAAATTTTTCTCTCTTTTAAAATATCATAAATTGAAAATTCTTAAATATAACATAAAGATACAATCGTCATGCTCAAAAGCTACCAATCTAGAACGATTTTTGATAAATAAAAAGTCTAACCATAAAAAGTACATTTTGTAACATTTATTGTGGGACACCTTATGTGAAAATATATTTTAAAAATATATTTATATTATGTACGTACTGTATTTCAAACTAATGTATAATAAAATTTTCCATTCGATAAATTTTATCCATTACATATATGTATGTACATACATATGTATGTATATCACACACTACTTAACCAGGGTGTCAAAGTCATAATTATTACATTTATATTTTATAAGCACACATATCGAACAAATTGTAAATGTACGTACATATGTACCTCTCTAACTGACTAATTTCAATTAATATTTTAAAATAAATTTATTTAGGTGTTTTTTATTTATTTTTCCTCTAAAATTTTTACATATTGATTATACTATTTTTATCATAATAAATAAATAATTTGTCATAAAATTCGAAACATAATCAATTTTAGAATATTCTATTCTATAAATTATGTTACACCAAAAAACCTACATACATATGTACATGATTACGTATCTACCATCAGTATGTAAATAAAATATATTTTTCAATAAATGTTAAATTAGTTAAATAAACACAAAAAAAAAAAAAAAAATTTGGCTACGTGGATATTTATAGTGAAATTTTATTTAATATTTGACAATTTAATTAAATATGATGACTGCAAAATAGCGTACATAAAGTATCCTATATAGAAGAACCAATAATTTTTTTTGTTTTATAATTGAGATGTTTTATTTGAAAGTGGATTAAGTCCAAAATTATCGAACTCCGATTTTAAATGTAAATCACCTTGAAAGAATACAAACTTCAGTATCTTAGAATATTTTACAAGAAAATATTACAAATTACGCACTTTATAGAGATCAAAATTTTACTTTTCTGTTGAGTTTTTCTCAACATATTTAGAAATATCTCGAAATTTAATAAAAGGGACTTATTCCACTTTCAAATAAAACAGCTCAATTATGAAATATTAAACCCACACATAATGGATTAAAAAAAGTTTTAAAATTAATAAATTTATATTTTTAATTCTGTAATCACAAAAAAGTGCCAAATCCCATTTTTAGTTGTGATACTATGAGAACTTTCAAGATCTCCCTTGTATAGGGGAGATTTCAATCAAGAGACTTCTGGGCTTTCTGAAGCGTTCGAGGTGGTTTCATCTGTGGGATTCCGCGTGTGGTATCACAATGGGCCTTTTTGGCCTAAGTGTGCTTGCTTGGAAATGAGAGGGCGGCCACCTCTACCTACCTACCTACTATGAGAAAAATTATACATATCGTAATAAAATAGAGTAAAATAATCTAGTATAGTAAGTAATTGAGTTGTTCTAAATTGGAAAAAAAAAATCAATTAGAATGAAAAGAATATTATTAAAATATCGAGAATATCAAGGTACATAAGTACACATGCAAATTCTTTATTCGCTTTTTAGAATTCTTTTTATACTTTTTTTTTTAATAATAATTGTATTGTAAAATAAGTCCTGTGGTTTTATAGAATTGGACTTCTGATTGTATGTATTATCCAGGGCATATTTTTTGCTTATATGAGAATATAAAAAAAATTTTTTTTTTCTTATTAAAATGAAACTCAATTCTTAAATAGTACATATATACATACATATGTATACATTTATTTAATGATGCATGAAAAAATTGTTAGACAATGATATCATTCATCATCATTTTCTTTTTCTTATTCTTCATTTTGATATTGGATACTTACCTATACCATCCTATCAGACGTACATGTTCATATAAAATTACAATTAATTTAAATCTTATATTTAAAAAAAAAAAATAATAATAATAATAATAATGAAAGATATTATAATGATAACACTCGTATAGAATATCCATATAATGAAGATTTTGCCGCCTTTTAACCACAAATCACTTTCAATATTCAAACAGTTTTGTCATAATTTTAGTTTGCAACAATGTTGCCGAAAACGATATGATTTCATCACATATAAGTATAGTAATGCGTACATATTCGATTACAATATATAACTAAATGTTATAAGTAAATCATATGTGTGCAAACACTAAATTTACAGTATGAAATTTGTGGCATATAAAAGGAATATAACAATATATGTATGTATGTATGTGTATACATTGACGGCAAAACGTTTGAGGTTTCTTGTATATATATATAATAAATATATATGTAGGTATATAAAATAAATTCGAAATAAAATTCGATATCTGTGGTAAAAATTCTTAAAAGAACAAAAAACATAGATGTAATCATATAGGTATAGATATAAAATGAAATAAATATCCTTTCAATTACTAATGACATTAAATTTAATTGTTTCAAATTTTTATTCTCAACATTTCTTTAATAATAATCAAAAAATAAAAATAAAACTATTTAACAATGCCTTTCTTTTAATACCCAGCAACAAACATTTTCTCAATTAATACAGTATATGTATGTCGTTAGTCGTTACACATTTTCATATGATAAGATGAAAATGATCAAGAATGTGATAGTTAAGTCAATAATATGCAAATTTTTATAAAGTGTAAAAGGCACGGCTATTAATCGTCATATGATTTCAATTTTTAAATAATAATAAATCGTGCTGTTAGTGATGATAAAACAAATTCAATAAATTCATGGTATAACTGATCATTTCGAATTTAAATAAAAATAAAATTCGTATAGAACTTTTTTTTTATGTTACTTAACAAATAAAAATCGAAAGGAAAATTAAAATTGAATTTTTTAAATGAAAAAAAAAAAAAACGGTCTCTTAAACATTACGTCATATTAATGAATAATTTATATGTACTTGTATTATATGTATGAGCAAAATGTAAGCAAGTTCGCTTGCACTGCAAAAATGATGTATCCGCAATTGATGTCAAGGAAGTGTAAAATTTTCGTTAATTATTTTTATCAACCAAAAAGTGTGTTAATTTTTTTCAATTATAATTTTATTTAAAAATAAATAAATAAAAATGTTTATATATAAAATATTATTGATATAGTCAAGTACATAATTTAATAATTCACTTTATTTGCATAAAAATTTCCAAGAATTTCGATGTACATATTTATTTACAAAGAGAAAAATCTTATTGCAAGGCCAATTATATTTATTTTTTCATTTTTTTATTTTTATTTTTTTTTTGGTAATTGCATACATTTTGGTATTGCAATAATATTCAACACTGTCCCAATAATGTATTAACTCTGTATTCGCAATTAGTATTGTTTCTTTAACCGAAAACAATTGTTATTTCCTGTAAAAGAAATTATTTACACTCAAACTGAAACTTCCTTACTAAAATTATAATTGTGCATAATTTTATTAATGGGAATTTTATTTTATTTTTTTTTTTTTTTTTTTTTTTTTTTTATAAATCAAATATAAAAATCGTATTATTTAAACAATCATATCATTTATGTTTATCTCACTTTCAATTTTAATTAATTTCTTAAAAATATCATATGCATATGTATGTACACATAATATAAGCAAATATAATAAATGCACTTTATATGTACTTTAAATGAATTTCTCCCACACATTCTTTACATGTCAGACGATCATTTCCCATTTTATTTTATATCTTGGTATTTTAAATTTTTAAATAACAATAAAATTATATAAATGTACTATCATGTACATATGTATATGGATTTCTTTATTTTTCCAACTTCCTTCATGTAATAATTTCAGTTCCGGCCAGACAATATTAATTACTCCACACACATTCTGATATACAATATGCATAACATAGGCATATTTATACATGTACGTACCCGTAAGTACTTACGAAGTGAATGTTCATTAAGAAAAATATAAGATATCTTCGTTTTTTCTAAAAAAAAAAAAAAAAAGCAAAATGAAGCTAAATTATTTGTATATGTACATACAGTATAAAAAAAAACGCTAGCGACTGTTAATTATTACAACAAACTAATTGAAAAATTGACAACAGCAATATACAAGATACTTTAGAGTTAATTATCCGCCCGCATTAGAAAAATTTCATTGTTCTACGAGTATTACATTGCATACATACAAATGTATGTTCACATGCATCTATGCATATCCAACATATGCAATTTGTAATATTCATTCATCGTTCGATACAAGTTGTAATTACTTACATGATAATAAATATAATCACAAAACTACACTATTTGTGTACTAGAATGTGTAATGTATGCAACATTGCATGCATGTACTTACATTTTAACTACAACAATGCTGTTTTTATTTTAAATATTTATATATGCAAGCAATTTCAAAAATGCATTTTCTACCTTTTGCACAAGTTACAAGTTACAACATTTTCTAATTGCAATGAATCTCATAAATTAAAAAAAATAATAAAAAAAAAAAAATCTTAGACTAAAACATATCACTATGGTATTGTGTAATTACATATGTAAAAATGCATACATTCAATTACATTTTATTTTGTTTCCGATAGCTTCAAGATCAGGAAATGATAATTATCTTAAATTGAACAAAGTAGAAATGTAGGATCAAAAATTCTAACATTTTTTTGATTATTTTATTGATTGTTTATGTATAAAAAGCTTTGATTTAAATGCAAAATGTGCATATTACACAAATATACTAGTTGCGATTACAGTCAATATAACTAAAAAGAAGGAAGCAATATTTAAGATATGTAGATACACATACGTATAAGTACATACATATATAAACATATAATAGAGGAATATTTATTACAATCAAGATGTTTTATAGCAAATTATAAAAGAAAATAATAATAATAATAACATCAATTGAATTCATTTGTAAAAATATGCGGGTTATTTAATTGATCAAGTGGTATAATTATATGAAATAAAATTTATCGTGATTCAAAGCAAATAATTATGTTTTCTTTTAAGACAAAATAATTTAATTCAAATAAATAAATAAATAAATGAAATTAATATTGCATTTAAAATCACAATTAAATAAATCAAAATATTAAATTGAATACATTATACTATGGATTTATAGATAGAAATATCTGAATAAAATTTTTTATGATAGTATCAATAGAATTTCTAATAAAAATTACGAAATATAATGTTATATTAATATAATGTAAATTTAAAGTGTGAATGTAATATGTACATGTAAATGCAATAGTATGAACGTAAATTGATTGACGTTAATCACTTTAAATTTTGTTTTGTTTTTTCTTTAATGTACAAAAACACATACATAAACGCAAATACAATGTACAATGTACATAATATTTATAAAATCCATGCATTCATTTTACATATGTTTTATACTCGTCTCATATGAACATTTGTAAATTTTTGTATTGCACATAACATCATTCATATATTTATTATGCATTAGTTGTTTTTCAATTTTTGCTCCCGTTTATAGCATGTCAATGCCCTAGATAATGCATTTGACCGCATTGACAACAACAACCAGAACTAATCAATCTATTGCCTAGACTCCACATCACTACATATAAATACTATATACATATAAACGTATATATATTTAGGTATATATACATGAATTTTAAATGATATTAGTACACACAAATACATAAATAACTTTAGTTTATCCATTAAAAATTTCCTTCGAGATTAAAATTATGAATGAGTGAATACTGAAAAAACAAGATTTAATCAGTATGTATATAAAGTTTTGCTATAAAAATGTGAACATTTTCTTAAGATTGCAAATATCTTTGTTTTATTTCTGCAATGTGCAAAAAATAAAATAAAATTGCGGAACGGTAAATTTTAAATGTTTACACATAAGCATGTGAAAATTAGTAATGTACATATGTACATAAATACGTCGCATACTATGCATGCTTCAAAAATTTGTTAATATACATATGTAGATACTAAAATAATTTTAATTGAAAATTGTCTTCACTTAACACAATATATGAGATACATACATATATGTATAATTGGTATAAGGTGTTACCATGCTTTTACACAAAAAAAAAAAATGTCCATGAAATCACTAGAAAATATACTGTGTACGGATGTATATGAACTCGACAACAGTATGTTTCCTTCATTATTATTTTCTAATGAAAATTTATAATTCTAGAATTTTACTGCAATTAGATTAACTTAATGGCCTAACAGATGATAATTTTTCTCATAAGAAATGTGTCCTTACACAGGTTCATGTATATAATATATGGCTTATATGAGTATCACATGTATCAAAAATACAAAGAAAAAAAATAATAAAAACGAAAATAAAAATTCTTAATTCAATTCTTGTGCTTTAATTAACATGGTATTACTGTAACATTTGCCAAAAAAAATTACTTTTCTAATTATGAACGTCGTCGTATGATACTCTGCAGTACATGAATTACAATTCTCTCTACAAATTAACTTTGTTTTATGTGTATATTTTTGGAATATATGTAACATATTATATTGTACAGGATGTTTATTTTTACATTTAAGAAAAAATACTATAAACAAAAAATTATTTCACCTTGGTTGGGTAGGTAGTTTTTCATAGATTTTCCTTTTATTTTATTTTAAATAAAATTAAATTATTAATATTGTATTCTATTCAACTTTAAATGTAATTTTATTTTATTTATGTATATGTATCATATTTGCACATGTAATGTACACACACAATACATTTATTATACTTAATAATAATTTAAGTATATATAAGTTAAGATAAGTCTTAGATATTTTATAAGAATTTTTAAAAGCAAACAAATAAATTTCAATTAAATTCTACACATTTTATTGTACAAAGTTCAAGTATATAAAGTGATACACATACATATGTACAATACAGTATATAGCACCATATCTCTATTCGTAAAATAAAAAATAAAATACCAAGTATCAAATAGAAAATATACATGCGTATACAACAACATATTCAAACAAGAACGTAAAGAAAATAAAATCATATCGTACGTAATATTAACAAAGTTCAAGGTAAATGGGCTTTATGTTTTAATTTTTTGTCACCATTTATTCAATTATATTTTGGTCTTATATTATTACATTGTTGTTCTATACTTTTTACTTATTTAATTCTTTAAGTTTAACTTTTAACAAAAGCGAACTACATAATTAAAGTACAGTATTCAGACATACAGATACATATATAAATCCTTTCACTTTCAAAAAAGAAAAAAAATGTAGAAAAACCAGACTAAAATTCAATCAAGTGAAGAAATAGTGATTTAATTGATAAAATTTTAAAAAAAAAAAAATTGGACAAAGTATAAAAAATTACTTTTAAATATTACATAATCTCAAACATTTTGTTCTATTTAGTATATATAATTATAGGTATTAATTTAATACATAAAATTCAAATAATGTACGTTATTTTTTATGTCTTCTTTTTTCTTAAATTTAATGCCCATAACACATGCATATTTTTTTCTCATCTGAAAAAAATATTTTATGATACTCGAGAGTAACTTTTTTTTTTTTTTTTTTTCTTCAAATAAACGAAAAATAAGGGCATCAATTTTACATTACTTGAAAATAATAAATATACACATACATTGATATTTTTTTCTTGTTATTTATCTCCTTTTTTCTGTTTAAATACTATGGAGATTTTTCTAAACATATAAATTCCCTAATCACAAATAAATTTTCTTTTAATAGAAATTTTCTTTTGAATTTTTTTTTTTTTTTTTTTTAAATACGTAATAAAATAAATAAGAAAACAAAAAAAAATTCTGTCTTTTGAGACTGAATAAATTTAAATATGAAAAAATTATTATTTGATAAAAAAATAAAAAATTAATTTTCTATTTTTTACTAAAACCAATAAATAAAATGAAAACCTGGTAAAGAAATAACGAATTAGATTATTATTTTCATTTTTCTTTATCCAGATCGCTGAAACCGTATGTATCCACATACAAATAAGTATTTCTTTTGATTTAATAAAATTTAAAATAAATTTCAAGGAATTTTTTTGTAAATTGTATTGAGCATGTGTATAATTTATATTTTTATATACAGTTTATATATGTCTATACAATTTACATTTAATTTTCCCACGGAAAATTCCAAAAGACAATTGAATAATTAAAATCTGTTTTTATGTTCATCATTGTTTCTATACAATTTTTATATATGTACATATATAAGTTAAAAGTTAATTGTTGTTGTTGTCATTATATCCTTGCTTGCGCATAATAAAAATCACAGAACAATCAACAGATAATGTTCATTGTATAATTATTATTGTTGTTGTACGTGGTATTATGCAAATTATCTATGTAGATTATGTATCTAAATAGTATATATAGATACTTCTTCATGTAAAAGCAGTAAAACGAATTTACATTTTACATATATTGTTACATTTTAAATATACATATTCGTACATGCATATGTATGTAAATAGATAACAGAGATAAAATTAAAAATTAATATTCCTTTTTCTACATTAGATTTTATTTCATATTTCTTTTTATGTTACATGTTAGATGAACATTAACATTACTTATGTACATTTGAAATGAAAGCATTCTAAAATCAATTGACTTTTTTATCTTATATGTATATGTACATACTATGAATTCTTTAAATGTCATTATACTTCAAGATATTTAAAAAATTTTTTAGTGAAATTCCAGGAATTTTTTGTAAAATATTTTTTAAATGTAGGTACTTACCAATTTTTCTTCGCGCGCGCCACAGCACGGGCGGTACCGTGTTACCTGGGGCAGCCAGCGTGACGGTCAATAATCAAAAACCTAAAATAAACAAATAAAAAATTTCATTTAGAATTTTTACATATATATTTATTATTTAAAAAGTATTTGTTATTAACATCGTATTATTATTTTTTTTTTTTTTTTTTAATTTATTTATGGTTTTATGTGAATGATTTTACGTATGATGTATGATAAAAGACATGTTATCGTACTTTTGCAGTTAATTTAAAACTACCGATTTGTTTCAATAAATATTTCGTAAAGTCATATTATCATTATATTTTTAAAAGTGTACTCTAGAAAAGTATACTCTATTTATTAATTCATTGCAATAAAGTTCAACTAAGATAAATACAAAATTTTTCATTTTAACTTCAACATTGGAAAATATATATCCTTTAATTGTCCTTGAATGTACGAATGTTACTATTACATACAAAATAATAAAAATTCCAACGAAAATCCTTCTTATATAGATAACAGAGAAAAGTTAGTTTTCTCTGTTTTCTTATCTAGCTTTTTACATATCTGAGGGTAATCTAAAATAAAAGTAATAAAATAATAATGAATAAAAATAATTAAAAAGCGATTGAACTAAAACTTATAACCACATAAGATTTTATATTTAAGAAAAACCTACTTAACAAAGTATACGTAGGTACATATATACAATATCACATCACTTGTATTATTATAGTGTGAACGAGTAGATGCAGACATATGAATATATTGATAATTAGATCCATTAATCTTTATTTTAATAAATGAAATGAAATAGTGTTGCGCAATGTTGTTTAATAAACCACTATTTTTTCTCTTTGTTTAAACGTTTTGCGCTAATGGCGCCCAATTGACAGTTCACAATTCAATTTTAATGATCTTTTATATTATATTACATATATATACATATGTATGATCACGGAATATTTTATTGTTATATATACACATACACATATGAATTACACAAAAAATTTACTTTTTTTATATTACGAAAAAAATGGTAGGAGTATCTATGTAATTGAAATTATTAAAAATTTTATTACATAAAATATGACATTAATTTTTCATTAAAAATTACTTTTTAAACAGAAATCTATTATTTTATACAGAATTCTTCTTGTTAATATATTCATTAATTCAAATCTCTTTATCTACAATAAATTGTGAAAACAAGCTTTAAAAATTCAAACAATTTGAATTTATTTTAAAAAAAAATTAATTACAATAATTCGATAAAAATTTTATTTCTATGTTACATGTACAGTATGTATGCAAATACTCTATTATAATTTAGAAATTGTAATGAATGATTTACATAACTTCTATGAAAAATAATACATAAATTAAATAATGAAAATTTCATAGAAAATGTTTTTTTTTTTTTTCAATTCTTTTGTTTCTCATTGAAATAAAGTAAAAAACAAAAAAAAAAGAAACCACAATAAATTTAATATTTGTGATATAAATCACATACATACATATATGTATGAATACGAATCGTTTTACAAAAATTAACTCATGACAGACTGTGGCGCTATCGATAAATTATTATTATTGCATTATATTTTAAATATTTTATTTTCAAAATTTTCATCTCATATTGCTACACACACATGCATATGTACATATACGAATTAAAAACGAATTTTTTTTTTTTTATCCAATTTTGTTTATAATAACAAAACTCGTAATCATAATTTAAGATACAAAAATTATACAATTATTGTTTTATCGATTTATGTGTGTATGGGTATAGTACCTATACATACATTTATAATTTATGTTCATGTACAATATAAGTTTGAATTCTATATACAACTTATCTATGTATGTATATGTAAATATTTTAAAACTGGTTTTTTGTGTATTAAACGAATGAACGTACAATAATCAATTCTTATTAGGTATATCTCATCATATACACAGGTATAACCATACCTTTAGATAATTTATAAAAAAAACTTCCACACGATAAAATATTTTCTATTGTTCGGTTATGAAATGAAAAAAAAAAAAAAAAAAATTTTTTTCACAAACAAACATTACTGCAGTTGCATACATATATGTACATCTTCTATGTATATGTGTGGTTTGATGATGAAAATTTTAATACATGTACTATATATACGAGTCTGTTTCTTAAATTTATTTCATGATTTTGTATGTATATATGTACATATGTACATCACTGAAAATGAGAATACACTACATAAACAAAACTTTTTTAAAGATATGTAATTCATCATTTTTATGTTGTAAATGAACATGACAAAATATTTCTAATCTCATTATGAACTCAGATAAATGAAAAAGAAATATATTTGATATTACTTATTTTTCTTTATTCGTTTTTTGTATTATCAGCGTAATTAAAGAAGATGCTAAAGGTTAACAAAGATGACGAATAATGAATTAAAATAAATATTATAACTTTTTTTTATTTTTCTTGTATATGAGAGTTTAATATTAATGAAAATTGATGTAATGTATTAAACAAAATAAAAACAAAATCGTCATCAAAAAATTAAAAAACAAAATTTCATATTCTAGATTATTCAATCAATATTTTAGACTTTGTTAATTTTTTTTTTTTTCATTAATTTTTACATTGAACTGCGGTTATTGTATTGTAAACAATTTTTAAACAATTAATTAATAGGAATAAGAATTAATTTAACAAGTACGTATGTACATATAATACATACAGATATGTGCATATGTAACATAAACATTTAATTAATTTTTTAATTACCTCCATACATATTGTTTTGTACACATTGTAGGTAGCCTGTAGAGTATCTATGGACATACATACATACATGAATACATTTGAATTAAATTGATATCCTTTACATATGTACATTGATAAAATAGGCATTTTTTGTATAAATATGCGTGAAGCAAAAAAATAATTGATAATTAATTTTTCTAATACAAAAATGCGTAAATTCTAAAAGTTAAACAAATAGTGAGACAAATTGTAATGTTTTTTTTTAATATCATTCATATTTTTATTTTCATTTAATTTTTCCTAAAATTTTTATGACTAATAGCATTTCATTTTTCTTCTGATAAAGTATAGAAAAACAAAACGGAATATTGGCCAATCAAAAAGAAATAAATGTACTCTGAAGCAAATATGTAGAAAATTTTGCAAACAGTTTTTTTTTTTTAAATTATTAAATGACGCACCACGTACATATATTACATATTACGAGTACCTATGTCGACTAATAGGATTAAAATAAATTACAATCAATGAACAATTAAAAAATTAAGCAAACTGCTTTTAAATTTAACACTTTTAAAATATGTATGTGTATTTTTGCACAAATAATACGAATGTATAATTTGAAAAATGTTTACTTTTTTATCTAAAAGAATATTATGAGCTCGTGCGGATTATCGGCTAAATATGGATAAATGTCTAAAATGCTAAATTATTGGAAAGAATCGGTAAAGTTAAGTTTTAACATATTCGGCGAATATACAAAATGCGATATATATAGATATTAGGCTGATTAATTCATTGTTCTTATATGAAATGTAACGTATGATTTTCATTTGTATTTTAAATTTATAAATTTTATATGATTTTTTGAAAATAATTTCTTGAACTTTTAATTATTATTTTAAAAAACTTAAAAAATTTGAATTTTTGAACTTTTCAAATCATATGAAATATATGGAATCTAAAACATAAAAATACATACATAGAACAAGTATAATTAATTGAAACTGTCGCCAATTTAGCAACTTCACACAGCAAATGCTGCTAAATATGCTTAATTGGAAATGTACTTGAAATAATTTAGCAAAATAGAACTTTAGCAGGTTTTCCAGACAAAACGGACAGTTTTTTATCACACATACGCATGTACCTAGGCTTTAATAAAAACATTATAACAAGAATGAAAAGCAAAATGTTTAAAATAAAAAGAATTACTTTTATGTATCATAAAACGTTATACTCGCAAATAAACTTTTTGTCACATTTAAATAGGAAATTCTCGAAAAATCTGAAATTTTTCAAACATATCTATATACGTTTTTTAGTATAGGTACATACATATGTACATAAATATTAAGGTAGATACATATTTCATGTATGTGGCTATATAAATAAACTATCAATTTTAAAAACTTCTAATACGTTTATACTATGTAGGTATTTTATATTCATTAAAAATTCAAACAAATTAATAAAAAATTTAAAAAATATTTTAATTTATAACAAATAAATAATTCAATAGAATAGAACAAAAAAAATCAATTTTAATATCATTAAAAGAAAATAATATTCTGTACATTGTTATTTATTGGAAAATAAAATCGAAACATTTTCTAGATAATTTTTGAAATAATTTAAATAATAAAAATTTTTTAATTCATAATTAAAATGTTTTAATTTTTGTTTGGTTTATTCTTTCAAATTTATGTTTATGCAAAAATTAAAATGAATTAACAGGTGAATTCCTATACATAAATTAAATAAGTTGCCGTAAAATTAAATATAGTTATAATAATATACACTTGAAAATAGGTAGGTAATCATAAACAGTAGCGTAAAAACCTAAATTGAATTTTATTGTATACAAACTATATAAACTCAATTAAATTCAACATGGTCGAAATAAAATTAAAAATAATTCCAAAATGCATATGACTATTATTTCCACTAATCATCATTTTTGGTACAAGTAAAATGTAAACAAAAAGGATATTTTGTAAAATGAAAATATAATAAATATTTGTCAACGCACATGTTATACATATATTTCACATATTAAAATTAATAAACATCATATAAAATTGGTAATTATTTGACCAAAATTAATTAAAATAGATTTTTTGTCTTTTGTTTTGTTTTCCTTGTTTTTTTTTTTTTTTTTCAGAACAATTTTAATGAAAATATTTATTATTACATATACAAATAACTGAGTTAAAAAAAAATTTTTTTTTGAAAATCATCGTGATGATAACAAATTTTAATATTTAAATTACAAAAATGACATAATTTGTATTGTACATAGTCATATAAGCATACGAATATGTTCATTACACAATTATTGTGAAATGAACATGTATATAAGTATTTATATATTACATGTATTTGTATGTTATTTAAATAAAATATGTATGTATTAATAATTCTTGAAAAAGATATACATACATATGTATGTATATATATATGTATATGTACCTTACATGTACCATATATTACGATCTGTGCTATGTATACATACCTATATGTATTACATATGTTGATAGGTACTTATGAAGATACATATGTGTACATTTATATACATGAAAATAAATTGTATAATATTATTTATTACGAATCAAAACGTAAATAATAGATAAAATTAAAATGAATAAAAAAATATTATAATAAAAACATTTTTTTTTCTCAAATAGATACATCATACGTCTGTTATGTAGTTGCGTATGTTCAATGCGTGTTTGTGTTGTAATGACAAATATTTTGGACATAACAATTTAAACAAGAAAATTCCATAATAATGATGAAACAAAATAATATGATAATAAATTACATAAAAATGTTCCTATAAATTTTATTTGAAAAAAAAAAAAAAAACAGTCAGTAATTAATAACATTCACATTTATAATAAAATACTGCCTAAAGAAATAGTAAAGTAAAAATTGAATTTCATGTAATAAACATAATGTCATGTTTACTACACTGAGAATTCCTACATTCTAAATTAAAACAAAATTTCATATTCCCATAGATTTTTAGATCTATGTACATACATAATTTTTTTTTTTTTTTTTATTTAAACAATACATTTTATTTTTTTTTTAATTCATTAAATTTTAAATAACAAAAACAAAAAACTTACATTTCAATTTGACAATTATTTTGAAAAATGTACACCCAACTGTCTTTAAAACACCAATCACTTTTTTTTCAGTTTGAATGATCAAAATAAAAAAAAAATTTGATTTTCACTTTTTTTATTATTTTTATTATTATTATTTTTTTTTTTTTAAATTAACAAAACAAAAATTATCATGTATTACACATTAAGTCAAGCAAAAAAAAAAAGAACACTGTCTAGGTAAAATATTATTTTAAATTTCCGTATAAATTACTGAACTGAAAACGAAAAATTTTTATAAATTTAATAACAAAAAAATTTAACCAAAAATTTAATTAAAAAAAAAAAAGAGAGAAAATACCGAAAGGAAAACTGTCTTCCGTCTACACTTAAATATACCTATATATTTTTATATATATGTACGTATTTACGCTAGTGCAACGCTATGTAATAAAAAAAATTAAAAAATCATTTTTATGGTATTTATGTTTCACATACTTAACACGAAAATTGTTTTATTAACCTGGGAATACAGAATACACGTCATTACATATTTTTGTAATATGTATGTACTTTCATTTCTCATTGAGTTTTTATTATATTTTTCAACATATGAATTTTTTTTTTTTTAATTAAAAGTTAATTTTGTAACTTGTGTAAAATATGCAATTGTACATAACAAAAAGTATCTTATTTTTATTTCATTTTTCTTTTTTCTTTTCTTTTTTTTTTAAAACTGATACTGAAAATAAAATGTATACGTAACAGATAATTTTATACAAGGTTATAGAAAAATGAAGTTGAGTAATAAAGGCTTTTCTCAGATAACTTTTAATTCAAAAAAAAAAAAAAAACAAAAAAACTTCATTCACTAGAACACCAGGAAATATGAATATTAAAGAGATTTAATGAATGGAATATTGTTTTGGAACAAATAATATTTCTATGTTTTGTTTATATAAAGAATTTCAATTTTATTTAAATTTTATTTTTATATGAATATTATTAAGATATTGAACTATTGCAACAAATAAATAAAAATAAATAAATGAAAAAATTTTGAAATGCTCACTTCACAAATTTTATGGAAAAAAAAAAAAAAAACCAATTAGATATGCACGTATTAAATTTTAATTTGGGCCAACAATTTATTTCTTTGATGAACGTAAAAATTGTGAGTAGCTCGTCTGATTGAGTTTTAAATTTTGAAAAGTAAGAAAAATGCACAACTGATACACACGACTCAAATTTCTTATGATGGCTAAAGTAAAGAGGAAAAATAAGAAACAATTTTACGATTAAAATTTAAATCATACAAAAATCTGTATAAAAAATATCTATAATATTGTATTGATATTAACTGGATTTAAGCATGTACAAAACAAAAAACTAATTTGGAGGTAAACAATCAAATTTTAAACAAAAATCTCTGATTTTTCATTATTACAAAAAATTTTTTCATATCTACATATATATACATATATTTCCATTTATTGTGAATGTGCTCACGAAAATCTATTGGATATATATACTATATACGTACATACATATTATTCCTATGTATATATATCTGTCTGTATACCTCTTACATAGTTTTTCTTAGCTTTTCAATTTTGGTTAATTCTCTGCTTTTTTCATCATTACTTGGTTAATAATCAAATAAATAAAACATAAGCATCAAAAACGAAGGTTTTCTTATGGAAAATTTTAATTCTTAAAAAGAAAATGTATAGGTACATTTTGTGTACTATTTGTATTAATAACATTTATCAAAAAGATACAAAAAATTTTTGTATTTTGGTTTCTTTACAATAATTAATGAAAACTAAATAATTTAAAATTCATTTTTGGTCATGATTATGAAACACCACGTGAATCAAGAAAACATATGTTTGAGTGTTTTCATAATAAATTTATATATGTATGTATATGTATGTCTTTATTAGTGAAAACTGAAAACCTAAACGGTTTAGCATTCAATTACAAATCAAAAGATCCTTGGTTCAAATCTAATTTTTTATAACATTAATACCATTATGTAATTGAGATAAATTATAATGTATTTTGTAGAAATATGACCAAATAAATGTAACATAATAGATAAATGTATGTATGAACAATATCTAATAAAACAAAGCATTTTCTTTAAAATTTAATATAAAGGGTATTGTTATACAGACATATAAATACTTATTAATGTAATGTAGGTAACTGAGGTATGCATGTAATTTGTAATAATGTTCAACTTATTGTAATTTTTGAAACCGTTTCTTATTTGTTTTATTTATCCAATCCCATATGTCGAAGTTTTGTAGAGAATTTCTCAAACTTGTAGAGAATTTTCCAAATGCATAAAATATACAAAATATGTTTGTGCAATAAATTGTCAATGATCAATGTTATTTAAACACAATAAAATTTTACAAATTTTTATAATATTAAAAATTATTTATAAAATGGTATGTAAAATTGATACAGGTACACAAAACCGTACATACATGCATATATATGTATATATACATATATTAAGATCAATAGTGATCAAGACAAGAAGTCAAAAAGTTTATACACTACTGTTACGATTTTATATTCAAATTTATTCCAAAGTTGCTCAGGTTCTATTACAATTTCAATTGAATTTTTTCCACAGCAATTTATACACACACATACATGTATGTCTATGTGAATGTCTGCATATTTTGATCATTTTTCAATTTTCACACACCCGAAAAAACCCACTCAAGAACACTTTCGAATCTTGAATTTTATACATTTCATGCTAGTCTACTAAATACGTGTGTATGCATTTAAACGATCGTCTAGCGGATTAAAAGTGCGAAAACCAATTCACTTTCGAAAATCAAGATATTCTATACATATCACTAAGCCACTAAATCGGACATAATCATCACCGATCAGAGGTGCCAAACTGAGTTATCTGTCGTCTATTAAAATGTACAAACATATGCCGATTTCTAGATCTAGTGAATAAGTGAACTGCTAAGAAAAAAAATTTTTTGCAAAATCGCCTGGTGGGCGGTGGACGATGGCATTTCAAAAACCATATACCTACCTATAAAACTGATCTTACTTTTTTTTTTAATGTATTTATTAACCTAACTTTCACAGACAAATACAAATGGAAATTTTTTGAGAAATGTTGAAATTGTCGGGAAAATCTGACAGCCCTGATATTGATCATAATTTTTAAAAGTGTATGTCCATATTCACACCACACCGTGATCCGTGATTCGTGATGTGTATTTGTGTACACATATCCCTATATATATTTATTCACCATGTAGATATACGTATATGGATTTGTAAAAATGTATGTAACAATATGAATATGGTTGTAGCTGTTTAAATTCTCTACATTTGTACTTGATATACATATAGGTCTAATATGTATATTTATTCTTATATGAAAATTCATATACATGTAAAGATATTGTATTCATATATTTATGTGGATATTTATATATACAGATACAGATTTAATTTATATGTATATTTTTTATTCAATATTTTATTTCGAATAAAAATGTACAAGAATAGTACAATACTCGTAATGCATTGATTTATATGTATGTATAAAAATTTCATTGGACCTATGTGTTCGTATATATACAATAAAAAATATATTATTATTATAAAATATACTAATTTGTGTAATGTGTGATAACTATATACAGTTTCGTAATAATAGAAGAATTCACCATATATTTTATTTTAGTTAATTCGGCGATTCAAAGGAATTTTTTTTTTTTTTTTTTTTTTAGTACAATATTACCAAAATGTTAATAGAGATAATGACAATATTTTTTTTTTTTTACCAGATGATCTCCTAGTTTTATTAATTTACAAAAATCACTATTTTATTTTAATTTTAAATAGTAAAAAAAAAATTTTTAACACTAATGTTATTTTAATTTTATTATAATTTGAAAAGAATAATGCACTTGAAATATTATTATGTATTTATACTATACACAATCAATAAATTACTTTTCTAACATTGAAAACAAGGTCATAATTTATGAATTCACTTTATCACACTGATCAAATTATACAAAAATTTTTATTCTAAAATAAAATAAATATTAAATAATTTATGCGATAGGCTAATTATTATTTAAAAATTAACAATAACAAAAAAAAAATGTGATTTCACATCTAAAAGTTAAAAATTAGTAAATTTTCATTACTTTATTTCATCACAATTGTTAAAAAATTAGAGCGGAAAATCATTTTTAAATTCAAAAATTAAATTAAATAAAAAAAAAAAAAGAACTTTTTTAACCAATCACTCACTATCGCGATATCGCGAATTAAACTGCTACACACCGACCGCAACGTATTTTATTTTTATTTTTTTAATTATTTTTGTTTTTATCTTCGCACAGTCGTAACGTAACCGTCCATAACTCGCAGAATTGTAAATGTAAACTAACACTATAGTAACACTACATCATTTAATCTGTCTCTAAAAACTACATTAGGCAATGCCCAAAATCCAAATACACACCTATTGTAAAAGCAACGAGATCAACTTCAACTATACTGTCTATATACTATACTATGTACATGCTCATGGTCATAAATAGACTACATTTTTTATCAACTTATTTTTTATATACAGAAGTTTCACCATTATCCGCTACCAATCCGATAGAGCTAGATCGGTTTTCATTGATGTAAATGTATGCCAGGCCAGATATTTTTTCATATAAGTGTATACGAGTATATGTATGAAAATACAAATAAACTCTTCGAACAAAATACATGATCATTTACACATACCTCTATGTCATATTTGTTTGTATTTTGTACTGTTTGAACATGTATTAAATATAATGTAACGTAAATGTGTAATCAACATTTTTCATAAACAGTTTTAATCAAAACATACCTTTTTCACCATTAATTTTTTGTACAATTTACGATATGTATTCACACATGTATGTGTATGATCAAAGTAATGTAAGTCAATTTATATCAAATTTTTAAACAAAATATTTTCAAAAATTATCAAGGCAGTAAACAAAAAAAGATTTATAACATAATGTTCATAAATATGAACAAAATTCTATACTTTCAAGTGCACCATTTAATCTTTAGTTTACACTATTGACTGTTGAATTGATCGTAAAATGTAAACTGTAAGCTGCAAAGTCAAGTCAACACTCAACTGTCAAATCAATTGTAATTGTAGATGTAGGTATACCTTTATATGTATGTATTCAAAATAAAATGAATACGCAATGTATATCATGATGTACACTAATACACTACTTACTTACTTACCACAATCGCGAGCGAACACGATTGTTAAATTAAAATAATAATAAAATCTATAAGTTGAAATCCACGTCCCCGTACCCGCTATTATACCTATAACTACATATACATATAAAATTCGAAAAATCTTTGCATGTTTGAATGTACGAATAAAATAAAATAAGGGAATATCCGCTAGTGATAGATTTCTTTAAATTTTTGTCGAAAACTCGAAACCATAAATTTCCCAATTTAATCCGAACGTTATTTGTATTACTCACTTTACAAAATCACCTTAAAATTAAAACCTAGAATAGAAGTTTTATGATATCCAATTATTATTTACGATTTCCTGATTTATCTTTAAGACATTCACTTGCTTAAATTAATTCATTTTTACGATTTACAAACTAATTAAAACATTTAACATCGGTAGCAATTGCTTTAAAAAAAAGAATATTTTATTTAAATTGAAATACATGGTTTAACGGTTTTTGTATTACTCGTAATTAACAAAAATTTCAATAAAACGATATTTCCGGATTTTTAATTTTCAGCATAATCGATAATACGTTAAGTTAAAGCATTGGAGTTTTGTTTTTAAATTATAGGTAGATACTTGAAACAATATAAGAAACTTTTCCGTTTCATTTAATTATTCAAGCATAAGTCTATAAGGCCACTAAACCTCATCTCATTCCTCGTGCTTTTACAATAAAAACAAAAAATCTCTATAAGACACATTTATGATGTGATGTACATAACTAGTACATTACATATGCATATCATTATTATCGTATTAAATTATTTTATTTTATTTTTTGTATATTACAAAAAATTTAATATTTTTCAATGAGGAAAACCACCTACTAAAAACTAAATAAATTTAAATTATAATAATTTAATGCGAATATATAAACCTAAATTGTATTCTTACATCATATTAATCGTTATTAAAGTCATCGGACTAAACGTACATTTATAACTGCTGTGTCATATTCATATCATATATGCGACATACTATATATATATGTATGTACGTATATTATACGATTAATATCGTATTCAAATGTATATTATTTGTACGTATGTTGATATTCATACATATATTCACAAACACTTCCATATAGTCATTCAATTCAATATATATAGATAGAGTAATATCGTACATACAGATTCAATAACATTACAATCTATGTAATTGTGTAGGCTTCTATACATTTTTTATTCATTTATTATTATTAATTTTTTAGTGCTTAATATACACATACATATGTATGAATATATGTGGGTATTTATATTCTTGAATTAAATATTTAAGCCAAAGTGCTAATATGATCACTTACAATCATTAATGAAATAATCGAAATGAATTATAATCACACAATTGGAAAGACGTGCAAGCAAGAAAATTAATAAGAATTTCTCAAAACGTTTATAATCATATGTACTATCAAACACTAATACATCTGTACCACTATAACAGAAAAATGTTAAACAAATTCAATTAATTACGATAAATTTTCTTATGACATATCTTAATTACTTTTAATCATATTAATGCCAACAAATCTGAAATTTTAATTGGCAATCCTTTTCGTTTTTAAACTCAATTTTTCCAACTATCTATTTTTTTTTTCCTACTTCTTATTAAATTAATAACGTCACATGTTAGAGAATATGAATGTATATTTTATCCAATAAAGATAAAAATGTTCAATAGGATAAATATCCTTTTTATATCTGCTTCAAGTATTTTCAATAGCAGTACACGTGGATGATTTTATAAAGCCTTAAAATAACATGAAAGGAAACAAATTATTTTGAAAACTAACACTTAAATAAAATAATAAAGAAAAATGATTTCAAAAACAAAAAAAAAAAAAATGAGGAAAACCACCAACTAAAAACTAAATAAATTTAAATTATTGCTCGAGTGTTTATTTAAAGTCAATCAAAGTTTTTTTTTTCAAAGGAAAAAGATCAAGATTGAATTTCAAATATTATTTAAATGCAAATATGCTTATATACATATATACACGCATTTGCAACATAAATAATTTCCCTAAAAAAAATTTAAAAAAAAAATGTTTTTTTAAAATCTTTTTTTTGAAAAAAAAAATAAATAACGAAAATGCTATTTGTAATTCATTTGTTTTTTTTTTTTTTTTAAATTCAAAACATAAAACGAACTTTTTATTTTAAACAGTATAACAAGTAAAAGCTTTTTATATATGTATTTAAGCTCTAATAAGTTTTCATTAAAGTTTAAACAATATAAGATATAAATAATTGTTACATGATGAAATATCCGGTAAGTGCAACCATTTAAAAAAAAAACCGTTATATCAATATTAATTTTTAAAATATTTATACGTACACATATGTACGTACAT
Source organism: Anthrax anthrax (assembly GCA_963971155.1). NCBI lineage: Eukaryota > Metazoa > Arthropoda > Insecta > Diptera > Bombyliidae > Anthrax > Anthrax anthrax. The sequence goes on from OZ020119.1 coordinate 31,644,588, forward strand.
ATATGTTTGTACATATATGTATTTCTAAAAAAAATTACGTATTTCACATACAACTTAATTTAATTATTTAAAAAAAAAAAATTGTTTCATTACGTCCATGCTTATAAATATACATACGTATGTCTCCGTGCTATTGTAATTCAAGCATGAGTGAACGGATTAAAATAAAATTTTATTCTATGTATACATAATGTACGCACTTATTTACAATTGGCTATCACAAAAAAATAAATTCGAAATTTTGTTTGAAACAAAGTTTTCATTAAAGTTTTTGAACTAAAATTATTTATTGATAAAAAAAAAACAGATGAATACATACATTAGTACATACCTATATACTTTAAAAAAAAAAAAATGAATCAAAATTATTTTGGAACTGTGTCAAACTTTTACCAACTTATACCGTAGAAAAAAAAATTTTTTTTTTGTATTGTTGAAATAAAAATTTCGAAATATTGAAAAAGTTTCAAAAGAATAATAAATTTTGTTTAAAAAAAAAAAAAATATATTTTTTTTTTTTTTGTGGATTTCATCTAAAATTTTATTTATTTGGATATCGAATAGATATTTTACAAAATATATATTTATACTATTTATCATAATGTAAATATTTAAATTGAAATTTCAATATAAATTTGACTTTCACTTATAAATATTTTATTCAGAGAAATTTGAATATAATTATGTTTGACTGTAGCATTTCTATTAAAAAGAAAATATGTACAAAAGTTAAATCAATGCACGTGTTTATCACAATTCCTAAAGCTATGATGAAAATAAATTTTATTTAAAACACAATTATTTGTGAGATAAATCATATTTGCTATGATATCCTTTCTGGTGTATATAAAAAAAAAATATATATTTCTAGAAGGATTCTACACGATCTAAAACTCTCAAAAGGATACAATCAACCACTATACATTTCAATCTTCTGCTTCGTAGTACTGAAGATACATTTATATGCGTCCCTAATATTAGCTCAGTTTATAATCCAATATATATAGTAATAAAAAAAAAACATCCTGATAATATTTTCTCAACCTTGATGTTTTTTTAATCATATCATTGTCAAACTTATTTGATTACATGATTTTTCAATTTACATTGAAGATTCTTTTTTTTTTCTTTTTTTTTAAATATCTACACAAATGTTTAAATTCTTATATGAAAATTTCATACTACACGTACACAAATTTCTACACATGTATATGTAATATTCGTTTTTAAAAATTTGTATTAGACAAATTTATTTTGATATCCAAACTAATCCTTAAGGAATATAAATTTGAATCTTCAACCGAATATGTAAAAAATATCTGCGCAACAAAAGAAAATAAAATAAAAAATATATAGTTTTATTTATACCTTTCCAAAAAAGAAAAACGAAAACCCATTTATAATATTTACAGTTTTTATTGATGAAATCAATCAAAAAAAAAAAGGAAAAGTTTTTATTTGAATAGTTTCGAAAAATGAAATATTTATTTAAGCCAATGATTATATTCCTTTTTCTATAGAAAATTGAAATAAAATCTAAATATTTATAAATATATTTTTTTTTATATATTTTCTAACCTAAATAAACAAATTGTAGAATTGAAAATAAATAGAAAAATAATTAAAAACGAGGAAAAAAAAGGAAAATTTTTTAATATTTATGTATGAGGATATTAAAAATTTAAATAAATACGAAAAATAAATAAAAACCCGAAAACTTTTCCGTTAAATTCACAAAATTCACAAAATTTATAATATTTTCAAATTTTTTATACCAAATGATAATTTTAATATATTTTCTTTTCTTTTGTTCTTTTTTTCTCTTCATTTTAGAAAATTATTTAAAATTTTATATGAATACATTTTTATTACTAAATACACACTGATGTTGTGTAAATATATCTTTGAATTTCGTGACGGATTATTTGAATATTTAATGTGAAAATTACAATATAAATTATATTTTACGATTAAAAATAAACACAAACAAAAAAAAAATAAATAAATTCAAATAAATAAATAAATATATAAATTTTAAGATTTTATAGATAAAATGAACGTTACAAAAACGTGATTTGAAATACGAGAATATTTATTGTACATACATTTTATACGTAAAATTGTTTGTTTTTTTTTTTTTTACCAAAAAGAAAACCAATAAAGAAAACAATGAAAATCAATTTTTATTGCTTTTCTTCATTTTACTTTTATCGAATGATATTATTTTGAAATAAAATTCATTTTACTACAATGTATCATTTTGTATAGTGATATAATTTCAACAAATTTAAATTCATTTCACACTTCTACACGTCGTATATATGTACATTACAATACATTGTGTGGTTTATAAAACACAAATACGTAAAATACGTAAAAATTTTAACTAAATCCTTGTTAGATTTTCATTTTACATGAAACATGAAAATCACTTTATTACAGAATAAAAGAAAAAAGAGTTAATGATTTCATTTTAAAAATAAAAATAGCATCCTTATTATTACATCAATGATTATATTGCATACAACATTACATGTACATCCATATATGTAATACATAACATCGCATTAGAGCACACACAGGAACATACATAGATATTTATCTGATTGAATGAAGTATACATATATATGTATGTATGTGTAAATATTTTCAATGCAATTTCTAAATTATGTCAAGGATAAAACATCACATGAGAATGATTTTATTGTCATCTTTTCCTATGTACATTAAATTTTTCTTAAAAAAAATATATAAAATAAAATGTAATATTTAATGAATACATATTTTATATTCCTTAGATTCATATATGTATCATAACATATTAGTTTATCTAAAAAGTACTTATATAAAAAAAAAAAAATTAAAGAAAGTTAACTAATCTCAATAGTAGTTGTATTAAATGACTTCACAAGTTATAAAATTCTCAATTTGATTTTTTTGCTTACTTTAAAATTTCTTCAATTTTTTTTTTTTTTTTTTTTTTTTGCTTATTGTTAGCTTTTATTTTTATTGCTATAAAAATTTATAACATTTTTACGACCATTTCTATATAAATACAATTTTTGTTTTTTTTTTTTTGTTTTTTCAAATAAGCACGAGCACATGATTTTTTTTTTTGTAATTTTGTAATTCATGCAATCGTGTAAAATTGTACAATTATTTTTCCTGATAGTAATGGTAAATTGTATAAAATAAGCTATTTAAATTTAATACTCATACTAATATGATTGACTTAATGTCCTTGTATATATATATATATGTCAATTTGTACAATTTTCTTATTTACACGTACGTATGTATATAGAAATTCTTTAAATTAGAAAACAATGTTTGTATACTTGTATCATATATGCTTTAACGTATCACAAAACGGTTTTATTTTTAGATTTAAAAATAAATGAAATTTTCAAAAAAAAAAAAACCACTTAATATAATCGAAAATTCATATTTAATTTCTTTATTTAAAAGAATACATTTTGCATGACAATGACACATAAACGTGGATGTATTTGTGCATGTTTGTAATTATAAATATAGATATGTATGTACAGATGTCTATGTATTCATGGATTATAAATAAAAGTATGTACATAATACTCTGTTTACTAAATTTATTTATATTTTTCATGTAATTTTAATACATTATGTTTACATTTCATTATAATTCAAGAATTTTATAAAACATTTATATATACATATATGATATACCTGTTGTCACTTCCTTTAATTTAATACAGAGTATCACGCATATTATATATATAAAAGAATCAATTTATAAAATTAAATGTGCACTTATATCCATGTTTTCATATACATATGTATACGAGTATTGTACATATCATTTTTTTTTATATTTTATCATTTTATTTTTTCAATTGTTAAGTAACATATTCTTTTATAATTTTCCATGGAAGAATGAAAATTCACTTATAGAAATTAAATTCTATTTCATAATAAATATTATAAAATATACAATGTCATTTTTTTTATCGATAAAAATTTATCCAATTCAATTAAATTATTTTTATATCATATTTTAAGAATTCAAAGTCAAGTCATGTACAAACGTAATTTAAAATATTTTCATCATTATTTTCTTTATACTTTATTGAATGTAAAATACACATGATATACATATATGTACGTACATTATTTTTTTTTTTTTTTTGTTCAAGGATTTTGTACTTAAATCAATTTAAATAGACTATGGTACTGGTGTATAAGAATTTTTTAAAAAAGAAAAAAGAAATCTCTCAAGCATTTCTTCTCTACCAAAAAAATAAACTCTAAAACTAATTAAAAAAAAAAAATTTTTTTTCAACATAAAATAATTCAGCTAAAACAACTAGAACAGATTACAGGATTAGAAGAATTTGTTAAAATAAAAATTTTATACAGTATCGTTACATTACCAACTACATAATTGTACATAATGTATGAACATATACGTATATGTATGGTATGTATGTGTAAAAATTGTCTTAAAATGCTTAATGCAACATTCATACATTTTTAATTCTTTTAGATTCTGAACAAAATTTTTTAAAAATTAATGAAATCTTTTGATTTTACTACATATTTATTTGTTCTTGTAATCCATGAAAATGAGAATTTTCCTTTTTAAAATGAAAATAAAAAATAACAAATATAATGGTAATATTTTTCCAAAAACGTTTCTTTCCATTAAAAAAGATATAAATTTTATTATCATAAAATCCATGCAGTTAAACTAAGAATCTAATCTATGAGATCAAAGTATTATGGATGATGTTTGGTAATAAATAGCTATAGAATGTAAATGGGGTAAAATGAATATATAAACAAAAATACAAATTGATAAGTAGATGAGTTTGAAGAACAAAGAGAAAGCAATTTATTACAATTTTTTTTTTTTTTTTCAAATTCAAATTTTCTAAATCAATAACATTGAAATAGAAAAAAAAGGAATCAAAGCCGCCCCATATGTTTGCTGTTGAACAATGTTAAAATCATACAGGCTGTAATTGCAATTCTGTGTTAAAATATTAAAGTTCATGTATAATTTTAAAATTTATCAAATTCAGGTGCTTTAATCCACTTACACACATTTTTTTTTTTTTATTTCTACCTACATTATATAGGATTTTCATAGCATTTTTCATTGATTTATTTATTTATTATTCAATTCTAAAATGTAATCTAAAAAATTAACATTTTTGTAACAATTGTTGCTAACATAATGTTAGATACAATCTCTATACAAAAAGAACTACATAAGGTATAACAGCAATATATTAACTTCAATTTGTCTTCTTTTTTTTGTATATTTCATAAATACCAAAATATTCACTTTAACATCAATAATACAATAATTTTTCCACTTTTTGTTACATTTTTTTATTTTATTTTTGCTGAATAATGTTTTAGCATGGTACCTATATACAATAATAGGTATATTGGGAAAAATCTTTATTGTCTTGTTGATTAATGTTTAACCATGACATAAAAAACAAATTTTCCAATGTATTTGTACTTGTATGTCTATACATATAATTTGTACACATACATATGTATTTGTGGAAAATTATATTGCGTAGGATGAAAGTGAAAAATGTAACATATTATGGAAAATGAAAAAGCAATTTTTTTTATTTTAAAAAAATTTTATCATTGTCATCATAATCATTACTAAATGCACAATATATTTATATGAATACGCCAAACATGTTTTTTTTTTTTTGTTTTTTGTATTTACCCTAATTTCTGTACAATACTGAACTTTCATAAAGATAAAATGTTAAAAATTCTTGTAAAATATTTTATGAAATATCAAGAATCACTTTTTGTTAAAACAAAAGAAACAAAAAAAATGAAAAAAGGAAAATTTGTATTGTAGTCATCAAATAGCAATCATTACACGTAAAAAATTTTATTAAATTTTTTTGTCTTCCATTTATATGGGTACCATTTTCATATTTTTATATCATGATAAAAAAGGACATTTGTTGTATAGGTTTAAATATTTATTAGCAACGAGAAATCGGGATATTTCCCGATTGGGGTACCATTAGTAGAAATTAATAAAATGTTATTGAATTTTCTCAAACCTCGAAGACTGAAAGAAAAATTGGAAGGATACAGCACTTGGAGGCAAATTTTTGTTTATGAGACTATTTGCAACATATGTATTATTCACATCATAAAAAACACATATAAGAAATATCTTTGTTTTCTAAACAAAAAAAAACCTAAATGAAATTTTCATCAGATTTTCAATATTAAAATTCTTCGAAATTTTTTTTTTTAGAAAGTAATAAAAATAATTTGAATGAAAAGAAATAATTTAAAGAGAAAAGAAATTTAATTGAAAATAAAATTCTTAAATATGATGGGAAATTACGTGTTTTAGATACACATGTACACACATGTAATTGTGAGATGAAAAATGTAGGTTAAGTTTGTTTACATAAAAATAATAAAACAATTGAAAATTCAAATAAAATAATTTTATAATAATGATAAATACTTTTATGAATTTTTAAAAAATGAAAAATTTTACGAATTTTACAATTTCAATTTGATGAATGAAATTACAAAAACATTTATATGCTTTTTCATGGTATTTTGTTTTTATTAATTAAATAGTAAAAAAAACGAATAATACAACAAAAGCTATTTAACTTTTTATAGAATCATCAAAATTGTTTAAATAATTCAATTAAAAGGTAGAAAAAAATTTTTATCTGCTTTTTATTTTTCTGTTATAATATATAAAATGTATGTTAATTACAATTTACAAAAGCACAATTAATTTCATAAATTGATGTACATTATTTTTGAACATTTATTTTAAAAATGTAAAATTTGTATCACAACAAATTCTATAAAATTTAAAAAATATACAAAAAATATATAAAAATGGCCTATAATTAAAAACCATGAAATAAACAATAGATTAAACTATAAATATTAGTCTATTAGCTTTAACAAAATTTATTTTTAAAATTCAGAAAAATTATTCCATGTTCAAAACAACACAGTATGTAAACACGTACATATACATACGTATACATGTGTACATTTTTGTTTATGTATTATTTAAACGATGATGATGTAGAACAACTGGCTACAACTAATTTTGAATCCCATATGATAAATAGATAAACAATGTACAAAAATAAATTAAGGGCCTAGGTTAATAAAGAGATGATATAAAAATGTGTAATTATTTCGTATTGATGGAGTATACCGTATAAGTTAATTTAACAATTTTTTGCAATCCGAAAACGGCAACATCCGAATGAGTAATGACTGTAAATAAGGATGCGAGTTCAAGAGCCTCAAACATTATCACGAAACTTTGAAAGCAATAATCTTATTCTAAAATATAGTGATGATATTCGTAGATTCTTATTATCGAAAATCGGAAACCAAAGGCGGCTCCATCTCGAAACATAATTTTCCACAAAATCTAGAGTCATTTAAAAGAAAAAGTTTTTATATTGATTAGCCATTTTTGCGCTCAAAAAAAAAAAAAAAAAAAAAAAAAATTGGAAATAATTTAATTTTTATTAACATTCAATTTACGCTCGTAATCAAAATGAAATTTTTAATTTTCTTTAAATAATTTTTTGATAAAAATGAAAAAAAAAAAAAAAACCATAACAAAAAAAATTTAACACGTTTCGTATAAACAAGTGAAAAAATAAAAACTAAAACCTGTTATGTATACATATACACCACACACGTAATGTATAACAAACAATAAAATATAAAAACTTGTTCAATATTAGTAATTTGTAAACAAACGTAATAGAAAAACTTAAAAAGAATTATTATAAATTAAAATTTGTTTAATTAATTATTGACGACTACCACATAATACCTTTTTTTTTGTAACCATCGCAAAAATCGATAGATATTTTGTCGTCATTGTAAGATCGTAATATTTTAGTAGATCCATATTTATTTGAATTGATTTTTTTTTATTAGTTTTTTTTTTTTGGTTTTAAAAGTTCTTCAAAATTTTTTATTTAAACTTTAAAATTACTAAAATAAACTAATTCATTGCTAAAGCTCCTTGATCTAATTCTTTTACTCTTCCTGTTCACTACTTAAAAGAATATTTTCAAATTGAATTTACAGGAAAATATGTAGAAAATCATAATCATTACCTATATTTGTAATCGTGTATTTAGCACACGCCAAATAATTTGTATATACATATTTATGCGGTAACATCTAAAGATGATTTTGAATATTTTTACATACAAATTAATTACATACGAGTATGTGCTTTTTTTGTCTTTACAATAAATTCAATAATTTATTGAACTTTTGTTACTAACCTTATTGATCAAAATCTTATACATATACGTATATGTACAGACACTCGTACACATAACAAATATGACCATCAAGATAAAAAAAAAAAAAAAGAAATAAAAAAATTATTCTTTCGAAAGTTACCTAACATTTTAATCAATTAAAATTCAATTCACAAACAAAAAATTCAATATACACTCTAGACACCAAAAATTTAAAATTTTTGTGTATAGCAATGTATATCTATATACATATATGCGTATGTTTTTGTATTTATAAGTGATTATAGTATACATTTACTTCCGTTGATTTTTTGCAACAAACGTATTCTGTAATTTTTGTCAATGAATTGAATCACACTAAAAAAAAAAAAAAAAAGTAAAAGAAAATTATGAGGAAATAATAAAGAAAAAATTTCCGTATTTATTGTTTAATAAAATTATGTTGAATGGGAGCATACTACAAATTACAAATGAAATTTTTTTAATTAATTTTCATGCACCTATACGTATATATATGAAAGAATTTAATGTAAAAAACAGAATGAAAATAAATTCTTAAAAATTCGAATAGACGATGTAATCTTGTTTGCTATAGAATAAATTACAAGATTTTATCTTAATTAAATTTATTATCACAATATGATGATTTATCTCAACAATATTCTATCTACGTTATGCAAAAACCACCATTATCACTCAATTATTTTATGTAATATGTGTATACAATACCGCATTGTACAAAGCAAAATATAACAAACAAAAAAAAATTAATTCTATCTTATTAATTTTCCTACGTGCATGAACTGTCATGTATCATTTGAAAAAAAAAAACATTATCAACAAAATACAAAAAGCATAAATTTTAAGTAACTGATTATGTAAATTTAAAAAAAATTATTAAAAAATATTAAGATAAATTGCTTGAAGCAAAAAACAGAAAAAAAATCATAGTCGTAATCATACATGGTCGTAATAACAATTTAATGATTTTTCGTCAAAATTACGTAAATATAATAACTATTACATACACACACACACAGTATATGTATTGTGTATACAATAATTGTAAACAGTTGTTAAAAATCACAATAAGTGGACCTTATCATAACATTCCATGTGTTATCGTACAAATGTAAATCTACAAAAAAAAAAAAAAAAACGTGTAAATTACAAGCAAATTTTTTAATTTTTTTTATTGTTATTTAATTTATAACATTATTTGTAGTACACTTAAAAAAGCATTGAAAAAAAAAAAAATCTTTGCTTTTTCACATCATATCAGAGTATGATGATGATGATGATGATGATGTAATACAGTAATATTGAGTAGTTTATAAAACACGATTTTAATAATATCAATAATTTATGCACTTCATTTGCCAATTTACATCTATCACATGTATTGTATATACATACATATATGTATGTATATCTGGTAAATAAACACAAGTCTGTCGATTAATAATACAACACAACAATGTAAATTACGATGATTTTTTTTTTTTTTTTTTGTTTGATGATTCTACAATATAATATTCAATAACCTCCATGGAATTTAACAACTAATTTACTTTATTTTTTATTTACGTGATCTATTAAAATACAAAAAAAAAAAAAAAAAATCTGTTCTTATAATATTGCAAAATGATCGTGTGTTCACTTTCTTATTCTACATACGGCAAGTGTAATAAAATTATTTTCATTTATTATTATATAGCTATAGTGTATAGAAAAAAAAAATCAAAACATAAATAAAAAAAAAAAAAAATTATTAAATAAAAGAAAAGTGTGAAATTCTAACATGTAAATACTGTATAATAAAAGTGTAAATTACAAAATGGAAAAAATTTTTCATTGTGCATATATAATACTTTTCAGTTAGTCAAAGTCAAAATAATTTCTTTTTTTTTTTTTTTTTTTGTCTCTATATTTTAATTTTATTTTATTCTATTTTATATGTGTACATATATGTATCTTTGTTTTTGTATTTTCATTTTTATTTCTTTTTACTCAGTGTAAACCAAAAGACCTTATTTGTCTACATATTAAATACAATTGAATCGTATTAAAATAAATTTAATTTACAATGTAAAGCAAATAATTTTTTATTTTATTTTATTTTATTTTATTTTTTTTTTTTATTATAAATTTTCATCAATATGAAATAGTATACATCATTCAATTTTGTTTACAATTGAAATAATTTTATAAATTTAACATTTACATTTTATTTGTGTTGTACATATATACGTGAGTACAGTGACATGAAAAAATACAAGTACAACATAGAATTAAATAAAGAAAACTAAAAATAAAGAACTGGATGCAGATAGTGAATGATAGAGGGGAATGGCGGCAGCTCCAGCAAGAGGCGAGGGTTCTTCATGGACTGTAGTACCAACATGATGATAAAAACAACATAGATTTAGATACATATACATATGTCATGCCAAAAGGATAAATGCCAAACAAAGGGTGAGGGATACAATAAGCTTTCTTAAGCTGCAGTGTCGAGATAACCCAACCTCATCTCATCCTTGCGAACTAAACTAAACAATCATATATGTAAATATTGCACGAAATACTGATAAGAATAATATATGGTGAAGTAAAAAAAAAGTGCGAATATTTATAATAAGATGTGAACAACATATACAGTTCAAATTTAAAATTCTTACTTAATACTTACATAGAAACTCAGAGCACGATAACAAGGACATACATCTGTATATCAAGAATATCAGGCGAAAAAGGGCTTAAACAGAAACTTTTAAGTAATCCTCAAAAACGGTTAGAAAACAACAAACAGACCTAATAATGTATATGTAGAAATCTTAGGTGAAAAAATGTACAACATCGAGACATATTGAACAGAAATTAAAAAATTTCAGATCCATCATGAATTTTAAAATTATACAAGAAGAGAAATGTGTACGTATAGTACAAAATAAAATCGTTTATATATAAAATATTTTTTTTTTTTTAATATTTTGTTTACATAAATTACTTTTTTATTTATCCTCCCTTTCAATTCCTTTTCTAAAACAAAAATAAAATCAAATAAGAAATAAAAAATATAAGATAATTTTCCGTGTACCCTATGTATGATACACGTATATGTATGTACATGTTATAGCAAAATTTACGAGGGCATGTATTTGGTATTTATGTATATATATTGAATTAATTATGATTTCAATAAACAGAAATTATTCTTTTTAATATTTTTCATAATATGATACATTTTATAATTTCATCGAATTTATTCAGTAAATTGAAATGTATTAAAAAAAAAAAAAAAAACATTTTTTAAAAAATCGTGTCTAGATACAAATGTAAATGATAAAGAAAAATAAAAAAAATTAATGAGATATTATTGTGTAGGTGTTTAAAAAAAAGAACATTCATACGCATATATAAATAAAAATTTCAAGTACAATTTAACACGTGGACTATATAAAACAGAAAAAAAAGAATAAAAGAGATTTTTTTTTTTTTTTGAAAAGAATGGAAAAAATTTCTCTTATTAAATTATGATGCATGTGTACATATACATAAAATATGTGTGGAGTTTAGGAAATAATTAAAAAAAAAAAAGAAAATGATATGGATTGATGTAGTATACAAAAATTTATGTTGACTTTTAACATTTTATGTTTTAAAAAGTTCAGATTTATAAAAATATAAAATAAAATTGAAAAAATGATTCAGAGTATATCCAGCATCATGTTGTACAAATGTCCGAGAATGTTTATTTTTCTTCTATACATTTCTTCTAAAAATAAGTTCATACATATACATATATTGAATTTATCAACATCTACGAGTATGTAATATAATACACATGTATTAAATTATTTTTCTTTTTCTTTTTTTTTTTTTCTTTCCTTTAAATCTTCTTTGTTTTCATTTTTCCCATCATTTATTTTACAAATAATTCTTGAAATAATATTTTGGAAAATTCTCTGTCAATATGTCATTCAAATATATAAACTTAATACCGATGTATAATATTACGTGTGTACATTTTTGTATATTTTTTTTTCACTCGTATAAGAAAACTGATGCGATATTTTTCTTTTAATTTCCTGTTAAAGTGTGTATAATTTATATTAAAAATTTTTTGAACATTTTAGCCTCTAAACAAATCTAAATAAAATCTAATCTAATTATTTGAATTATATTAAGATTTTGAAAATAAATATGTAGGCTTTAAATAATCACAGATTTTAAGCTTCACAATAATAGGAATATCTATAATAAAATTTCTTGTAATAAATCAAATTTTATAAATTATAATTATACTTTGTCCACTAATATATTATGCACTTCAGGTCTCATGAGAGTACATATATGTATGTCTTTTTTCTTCTCTTATCATTTCTAATTAGACTGTTTCATGAACAGTATTACCACAATCCCCTAAGCTTTTATTATATATCAGATAAATTTTTTGAATATTAATACATAGTATGTGATGTAAAATTGTACCACTTTAAGTAAACGCCATAAAATCTTAAGTGAATAATATTAGTGAACAGAGTATATAGTAACAGAAATTCATTCATTGAAAAAAAGAAAATAAAATAGAGAGAGTAATGAGAACAAACAATAAATATTTTTTCAACTTTTTACGTAAAATTTAAATTTATTGAATTTGATTATACTGAGAAAATCTAAAAAAAAAAAAAAAAAAATTTATATTTATGTTTGTAGTACAAAAAAAGAAAAATAAATAAAAAATAAAACAAAAACTCATTATTGCGAGTTCAACGAATTTTGTTTTAAATTTATAAAATTAAAATAAAATGAGGAAAAAAACTGCTTTTGCCAAAATGTATATTGAATTAATAATACAATAAAAATAAGATAATACCTATTTACACGTACAACAATTCACATTTCTAGATTTCTAGACATTTCTAGACAATTTTCTCATACTTAAATTTTTTTTAAATAATAATATATTTTCTTCTTTTATTTTTGAAATATATTTAAAAATTGTGTACGTATATCTATTGAAGAAAAAACATAATTTCAATAATTACAATCATTTTTTACACACAGAATAAATATAAATAGATAAAATAAAAAAATAATTATCGTAAAAATTGTTTTCCTTAGTGATACCTTAAAATGCTAAATATTATCTCCATGTGTTTGAGACAACAAAAATGCGTAACGAAAAAAAAAATATTTAATTAATATATATATGTACGTATATTTAGTTCCATTATCCTCAATAAAAACAATTACTTCCTTTAATATATTTTATTATTACATCATTGAATATATACGTATAGAGACAATCAATTTATTAATTAAACAATAAATGTCACGAAATACGCAAAAAATTCGTATTTTTCCTTTATTAAAATAAATGAAATTAAATAAACATTCATCAATTACTTATATATATAGAACGATTACATTCATATAATGTACCTACATACATACGTAATAAAATCTAATAATAACGATGATGATAATGATATAATTATTATAATATCGTATTATATCGATAATGATAAAGGATTAAGTTTGTGTCTCAAGTGAAGGCGAAAAAATAAAATAAATAAATAAAAAATTACAAAATAAATGAAATTACTAAAATGAAAATATTTATGTATATTAATATTTTGATTGATTATATAGGTAGACATAACGCAAAATAGACATACATACAGATATTCGTTTATTGTTTTTTTATTTATAAACTGAAAGAATAATAATTCTTTTAATAAAATATAATGGATTTTATCGATTACAAAAATGAATTATATTTTATGAAAATTTTATCTATATACAATATGTAATTTATTATTATTCACATTTATGAAAACGGTTAGTTAACCTTTCAATATTTAAATTTAATATTAAGTTTATTTGTATTATTTATTCGTTTGAATAAACGAACAGTAAAACGTATACAAAAATGAACATATAATTCATATCTAAATGATAACCCTTCAAAACGAAATGTAAGGGATATTATTTTTCATTAATTTATTAGATACCATAATTTTCTATAATGATCATTTTATTTTCATCTTAAAATCAAAAATTCACTTAATTAAATTTCAAATTTTATTAATGAATGAAAAGTTTTTGAATTAATTTTTTTTTTTTTTTATATTTGATTGAAATTCAGATAATCATTTAAATTCAATACAACAGATGACTTACTCCAGATTAATTACATAGATAAATATTGTACTACAATTATTGTATATTTACTTGTTCACATGTGTATATATATAGTACTTGCATATTTGTAAATTAGTAAATATAAAACTGTGGTTACTGATTAGTTACCACACAGTTATATTATAATTAATATGCAATCTTAACTTAGCATGTGTATACTTTAATTCATTTAGAGTACTAGCAACGTACTAGTTATAAGATGTACATTAACCTGGCAACTTGTAACCAAACAAATATATCAGGTCAGGTTCTTTGTTATTTGTCTCTATTATTAATTAAAACTTTTTAAATTTATCTTTATTTCATTATTTTATTTTATTAAATATATATATACGATATATTCCTTCAATTTATTTAACCCACATGCTAACATTTAAATAGCAACAAAAAAATAAAATAAAATAATAATAAAATAATTTTCTTTTTTAAACTATATGAATTATTCAAAGGAAAATTTTAAATTTTACTTTTTATTAAAATGAAAAAAAAAAAAAAAAAAATGAAAATTTTGGTAATTTTACTCTTTTTTATAATAAATAAATTTTACCTTTTATTTCGAAAGGAAGATACATATCATGCATACAAAATATAAAACGAATATAAAAAAATAATATAATTTTTAAGATGTTATAAATATTTGTGTATACGTTATATTTTGTATGTTAAACAATTTAAAATGTTTTTCCTGTGAAATATAAATTTCATTTACCTTTCAATGTTTTTTTTATTTTTTTATTTTTATTTTGATTTTTTACATTATTTCTTGTAAATGGTACTGCACATAAAATATACGAATAAAGTCTTATAAAAGTTATTGTGGGTTAACCCAAAATAAAAAAAATAATAAAAAGAAAATCTTCCTAAAAATTTTTTCAAACCACATATACGTACGTGTTAATGTACATAAAAGTATTTATTTAAATTTTTATTTCACAAAAAACAAAAATTGTTATAAATGTATTTTTTTTTTTTTTTAAATTCGTTGATTGTGTTGGATTTTGAAGCTCTATGTATCTATGTATGAATTTTTATAAAAGAAATTAAAATAATAAAAGGACTAAAAAGTAATACAATTTTCTTACGTTTACAGAATTCTTACAATTTATGTTTAAAAATAAAAATAAATAACTTTTTTTTTTTATAAAAATGATGAAATGTTTATTCGTAATTTTTTTGTATTTTAGCAAACAAGCAAACATATCCAATTAAATCAAGTTTATTCTGTTATGAATCTAATTTTTTTTTTTTTAAATCTTGTAAACCTTTCTAAATGGAATTTCGTGTATGTAAATAAGAAAAAAAAAATTCTCAAAGAAATTTTTTTTGTTTTTTTGTTTTTTAATTAAATATTTTATAATTGAAAAACTTTGAATTAACTTCGTTTTTGTTTGTCTGTTTGTTTTTTTTTTTATTAATTCTTTTTTCGCATTATTTGGATTTTTTTTTAATTACTAAATTGTTTGTTTAATTTCAAATTATAATTTCACTTGATTTGATAAAGCATAATTAATTAGAAGATTTGCATATATACAGATTTAATTAATCACAAAGTAAGACTTTCTCTTTTGATTGACATTTTAATTTAATATCAGTTATACATATATTATTTGTTATACAGAAAAGCCAACACAAAAAAAAAAGAAACATCGTCTTTTTATCGCGCATTTATTCTTCTTATCAGGGATTTATTACTGGAAGAATAAGAAATAAAGATTTTCTATTATTATTTATATATACGTAAATATGAAAAAAAGGTCCTTAATATTAAAAAAATATGTTATATGGAAATTGTTGCCTTATCTTAAAATTCTCAAATGTGTCACTCTAAAAAAAATTTTTTTTTTTTTTGCTTTTATTTACTTTTTCTTTTTGTTTGCAGGATATAAAAAAATATTACAAGTTAAAAGAAATCAATGAAAGTTTATCATGAAAATACATACGTATATCCAGTTTAGTATTTATAAAGATAAAAAGTAAAGTAAATAAATTTAACCAACTGTGTGTATACAAATATATAATCGTGTATAACGTATGTACATATGTACATATAGATAACAATAAGAATATATATATGTACATGAAAAGAATAGCAAATGTATACATTTACTATTTTTATCAACAAAAGAAAGAGTATCAAAAATCTCATAAAAATATATTTACATTTTTGGTTTGTTATAATATTTGTATTTGTTGTTACTTTTTTAATATCATAACATTTTATGAGTTTTTTTCCCTTTTTTTAAGTTAAAGTAAATAAAAAAAAAAAAAAAGGATAATGTAAAATCGGATGTTTTAACTTTCTGTATGCAATCTTTTTTTTTAAAGCAAAAATTTTTAAAGAAGAAATTTTTGTATAAAGTCATTTTAAGTTCATCTCTTATTAAAGTTTCATGAATTTTTTTGACTTGATTTTAAGAATTTAACTTGATTTATCTTGTATGTTTTGTACAGAGTCAAAAAATCAAATTACATTTCAAGTAATTGAACAAACATACGTACTTTATAAATTATATGTGTAATACGGCAAACATTTTATGTATATGTACGAGTATGTATGATGTACATAAATAAATAAAATAAAATGCATTTCTTTATTCACAGAAAAAATATTTTTTATTTTTTGTTTTGTATATTGTATTGCGAGTGTACACATACATACATATATGTATGGATGTGTAAGACCATGACAAGAAGTAAGTATATACATGAAAAATATAAATCAAAATGTACAAAAAAGGATCAATAAGATTTAAGAAAATATCAGACATTTTCAATATAAAAGAAAATTGAAAAACAAAAACCTAGACAGAGTATTACAGTATACGTACACAGTGCACATATCATTGTATAAATTGATTTTTTCCTATACATACTTATATAAGATGAATATAGATATCAGCAGGATGTCTCAGAATAAATATCATTTTTTTTTTTTCTAAAAATTCAGTCTGTTTCCATCAAAAACACGTTCTTCAGTCCCAATCCTTCAATATCCATCCACCCATCCGGGGTTGAAAATTTTTAACATGTACTGAGATAAATAAACTAAGATATCCTGTATATTATATTTTTCTTCTACTGATTTGATGATATTAAACTTATCCATGTGACACAGGTATGTATGTACACACTTGTAATATGTATATAACACCATAATACATAATATATTCTGTGGCAAAAATTTATGTTCTGTTCTATGAAAAATAAAACGAAAAATTAATCAATATAATTCTTAAAAAAAAAAAAAATCAATCTTCACGATTTTCCGTTATTTTCATTTTAACAAAAGTTCTTTTATTCTTTTATGTTTATACATTTTACGGTGTATTGAAATTGAAAATACAAAGTGAAGGTTTTCATTCATTTAATTTTCTTTTCCAGGAAAACTGTTTTCTTTTCATTGTACAAAATAAAACGAAAAAAAAATTTTTTTTTTTTTTTTTAAAAACTTTTATTTAAATAAACTTTTTATTGTTTACTTAAATAAAACTAGTTATAAAATAATTTTACAAGTTAAAACGTGATAAAAATAAAAAAAAAGTGAAAATATTTAATTAAAATATAAAATTAAGTATTTCATGAACTTTCTGTATAGAAAATCAATGTTCATATACCTACAAAATTTGTTAATTAATTATTTAACAAAAGCTCGAAAATTATTTTAAACAAACCAATTTATTTATTTATTATTTGCTTGACATTTCAAATGGGTCGAAGAACAAAGGTACATAAGGTTACATAATTACAAATCATAACAGCAAAATTTTATATTTAATTACATACATAGGTATTTCGTGTGTAAGATGTTCCACCTACACAACATTTTTTTGAGATCATTATATCATCTTAAAAGAAATCTTACTTTGGGGAGGGGTGGACAAATAATTCATGTTACTATTCTTATTATAATGTCCTTTTTCCCTTCTTTTATGTTCTTTTACTCTTAAAATTTCAATTTTAATTTTAAACATTTTTGTAATATGTGTGTAAACATTATATAAAATATGTTCATGTAAATTTTCATTATAAATGAAGCGAAAAAAAAAAAAAAATGTATAAGAGAGAAGAAAATTCAATAAAAATATTTAAAATGAAAAACTTCTATTAATGGTATTTATTTTTTTTTTTTTTTACCTTTTTTACGCATATATTGTTATTATAAGATGAGTACACACGATATAAAGTAATTTAAAATTTTCTATAAAAATAAGTAAATTAATTTAATTTTCTTTTTAAAAATACAAAAATGTACATTAAATATGTACAAGCTTTACAAGATATAAAATTACAATACCTGTGTAAAATAGGTATGCAATCACTTGGAATGCGTATCGTTTTGTTTTTCTTTTTGAGGAAAAAAATGACAACATTAATTACAATACAAATTTAATTTTAAAATGCTTTGTTCATTAAACAAAAAAAAAAAAAAAATAAAAAAAAATAAACAACAAAAAATAAACAAAGTTACACAAAAAGGACGAAAAATTTATTTCAAAAAGGTATACACAGATACTTCTAAAGTACATTGAATGAAAATAAAATTTATCAAAATTTTTAAAGTAATTTTTGTAATACTATCAGAGCACGTAGATTCATACTATATAATAAACAGATACATATGTATATGATGCAAATTATGCATTTTTCAGTACACATCAGTTGTGTGTACATTAAACTATAAGCTGTGATTAGCGATAACTTAATCATTTTGCCTTGACCCTTAATTTGTTAAAATCAAGCATACCTACTTAAAAACACATGTTTTCTAAACTGTTGCATTCAATTTCTAGACATTAAAACATTAATATTAATTTTCAATTAATTATTATTATTACTATTATTGTTATTAATACTATACTTCATACACCAATTCGATGCAGTTAACGCCTTGTCTTGTGGGACTACATGTGTCTCTTCTCTCATAATTTTTAATAAGATCATCTCACGAACAGTATAACAGTATAAAGCGACGTAAAGTAGTACTATTTTATGTTATTTTCATAAGACCTTAATTGCATCGAATTAGTGTATGGAGGATATATACTTTTAATTAACGATTTTATCGGCATAATATTGAGATACGGAAGCACATATGTATTTCTATATATATACCAAAAGTTTACATGCATACAAATTTAAATTTACGAGTATGTATGTAAACATTGAATTTGTATTTTAATTTTAATTAAGTGTAAAATTACATGAGAAAATTAATTATAATTTTTATTGTAACATGAAACAAATTAAAAAATTGTTTTGTTATCTAATAAAAACAAAATCATTTTGTATTCAATTTCTCTCAAATAATAAAAAAAAAAATAATAATAATAATACGACGATTTTTTTCACATTTTTTTTTTTAATTTTGTGTTTTAAACTAGAATTACCTGTAATTAATTTCAAGTTTTGTTTCAATTTTATTTTAATTTATTTTTTTTTATATATGTATTTTGCTTTTGTATTACATTATTTATTTTACGTGAGAATAAAAATTCCTTAATTTATACGCAATTAAGTTTATTTTATAAATTTTATATGATAAAATTTCGTTAATACACATTTACGCTTATACAAATATGTTCGTGATATATGTACATACATGTGTAGAAGTACATACATATATCATTTTATGTGTACTGTTATTGTATACACGTGTACGTGTAGCAACGCTTAATGTATATTATATATATACGTAATAAATACGATTAAAATTAGAAAAACATAATAAAAATAAATAAAAAATAATACATAAATATTTAAAATTGTAAAGTAAATTTACATGCCACCTGTTGATATATAACAATTTTTTGTGTATAAAATTAAATGATTGTATTTACAAAAAATAATTAAAGAGAATTACACAATACATTCATATAAAATTCCAATACATAAATTATATAAAAAATCTCATTTTAACTCATACAGTCATACATGAACTTAAAAGTTCATATACACATTACGTTATATACGAAGAAAATAATGAAAAAAAATATTAAAATAAAATTGTAACATATTAAATATGCTACCGGTTAAAAATTTATATTTAAGGATATAAAATTTATTTTTATTTCAAAGGAAATTTATTTTTATCATTCTTCTAAAATTTCTATAAAAGAATATTTAATTTTTATGTATGTTTAGACATTAAAAATTTAAATATGTAATTTAATGAAGTTTTTAAGTTTAACTTTATTATTACATAAAAAGTGTTATAGCTATGTACATATATAAATTCATACATTAAATTGTGAATTGAATGTACTTACCAAAACAAAATTATTAAAACCTCACTGCTGACGTCAGTTAATTTATTAAACAGAAGATAAATTTCACTTTGCTTTTATTTACACTAAAAAAAAAAAAATTGGATATATGTAATTCACACAAAATAACTTTTACTATTATGACAAGAAAAAAAATAAATAATAATTCTAATAAAATACACAGTTGAATGTCCTTTCTTAAGCATACACTTTTTGTCTTATATATGGTTGACAATATAAATATGTTAAGTATGTTTACATATTACGACAAAAATACATAAAATAAATAAAAAAAAAATGATTTTTTTTTGTTTTCACTTTATTACATATTAGAACAAAATAAACGTATATCCATGTAAGAAAGATTCCTAGAATATTTACTACCAACCACTATCTCAAGCAAATCTACAATTCTTACAAGTTAATTTGTTACACATAAAACTTTTATTATTATTATTAATTTTTTTTTTTTTAGTTTATACATATACGTTCATGTATTTGATATAAATCAGAATGTCAATTTAAAAAGGATATTATGTGCCTATGTAATGATACATATAATGTTTCCATCTGAATATGATGGTTTTGAAATTAGCACGCATGTATGGATTACATGTATACGTATTTCAAAATATGATCATATTTGGTTTATTGTTTACTCATTTTTATATCAATTGATATATCAATCTTTTTTTTTTTTTGTTTTTTTTTTTTTTTTTTTTTTTTTTTTTGTTAAAATAGAACAGACCGATATTACAGAGTGACTACGAATAAATAAAATAAAAAATCAACAAAATAATCACATGTGTTAAATATGAAGAAATAATTTGCTATACCTATATTTCAAATTTAATTTTATTGTTCGTTATATTTTCTCTTGTTTTTTTGTAATATTTTTTAATTAATTCGTACACAAATATTAATACATTTTTTTTATTTTTTTATTTTTTATTTTTTTTTTGATGATAATTAATTATGATACAATGATGCAAAAATGATGATGATGATTCACTTTTTTATATCATTTTTTTTATATCTTTTTGTTTACACATATGAGTATTTACAGTTTACACACAAAAATAACACACTACAATGAAAAAGAAAAGTAAAAAATAATTTAATTTTTTTTTTTTTTTTGATTTGATTCGAATCAGTTTGATAACGAAACAATACTAAACTTCAAAATGATAATATACAAAAGTATTTGCAAAATTTAATATGATAACTTTTTAAAAAGTCTACATACATAGGTATTATATTATGCTACTGTTATTTTTCTTTTCAAATAATAATGAAAAAAGCTTAAACATATGTGTATTATAAAAAAGCATTTAAAAATCACCCACCATCAACCACATTTTGTAAACAAAATGCCGTTTATTGTGTCTGGAGTCTGGATGTAAATTGTTTTGATATACTCGTGTAACTAAAGATAATTTACAGTATTTAAATTTTTGATCCAGATATCTATTGTGACGAATTCATTATCACTATTATTCCGGTTACATTTTGTTTTTTTTTTACTTAAAAAAAATTTGAAATATGTTTAAATGAGGTAATGCTCACGTACTTCAGGTTTTTTAAATTAAAACTAATGATAACAGGAAAATAAATGAGAATTAAATGGAATTGATGGGAGGTATGGGTAGTGCTTGTGGGTGGTAAATCTGAAAAAAAAAGAAAAAAAAAACTATCAAAGCTTTGTGGTTCCAAACACAATTTCGAAGATATACTATATACTCGTCTCTTACAGACTGTTCATGTATAGGGAATTGATACGTACATTTTACCGGGTACATTCTACCTACATATATGGATATGACACATATGTAAACAAATATGTATGTATATCTTGCTAAAAAGATAAGAAAGTCTGACAAAGGCATCCTTTTGTTTTTATTAAAAATATACTTACATGGTATATTGTAATGTAACGATATAATGTTAAAAACACAAATTGTAAGAAAAAAGCTCAAAGCTTCTTACACTTGCACACATAAAATACATATGGATGGAACACCCAGGCATAAACACTAATACAGTATGCTATCATAGGGATTCTATCTTCGATACTTGTTTATTTATCCTTTTACTTAATTTTAAAAATTTTGTAACGTACAATTTATAATAAGCCATTTCAAATTGAAATGTTTATATGAAACATATTATGCCTACATATGCATACATACGTATACGTACCTATATATACGAAGTCTAATGAATAGACAGACGTAGAACTAAAAGTTTTAAGCTTTTTTTCTCATAGGTAATTTATGTATATGAATGAAAATTAAAAAATAAGTTCAGCCTGTTTGTAACAATTAGCTATTTTTCTACAAAGGCTACAAAAATCAAAATAATATTATTATATGTATATGTACATGCGCATGTAAATATACGTAAAACGATCATATAACGACCAAATTTTCGTTTACACATTTATAAATACATAATTTACATATTTTATTTAATTATATATAAAATGATCATATTTATATAAAAATAACAACAACATTAGGTATTTTCCATTGTTTTCTTGTTTGTGTACCTATTTATCAGAAAATGTGACAGTTAATTTTTTACACATCCGTTGCAATTATAAAAATGAAACAATTTTGATATTAATTAAAGGACTATTATTAGAAAATTCGTTATTATAAAATAAACAAATAAAATTCATATTACTTTCATTTATGTTTTAAAATGAAATAAAATTATTTTTAGAATTTTTTTTAATTTATATTATCACACGCTAATTATATGTATAGAAATAAAATTATACACACGTGCTACAACAAAAGATACAAAATATATTTATATGTACGTTAACAACTATATAACGATCATATACTACAACTACAATTGATTAGTATATTTGTATGTATGATCACTTGTGTTTGAAATTTTGTGAATTTCCGATTTTTGTTATGATCCCGAATCGTTAATAAATTTATTTTAAAAATATGCAATACGCGAACGCGTTGTATACGAACGAAACGATAATACGATAGTCGATCGATATTCGATAATAATAAACGATACACGATTGAAACAAAATCACACCAAAAGAAACTCACCAGTCAGTCATCATTCACCAACAAGTAACTAAACTACAAATGTCAAATTAAAAACGAATATGAAAATAAACACAAGATAATTTAAAAAGTGAAAACACTACACACAACCAAAATCAAATATGGCGATATATTTTTCACTTGTTTAAGAGATGAATTTGTACTTTTTCAATTTATTAAAGTGATTTTGCAAAATGACAATTTTATTATAAAAAATGTATTTATAAAATATAATAAGATATTAGTGAAAAATATTTAAAAATATTACTTAGAAAATTAAGTAGTGAATATGAATAATAATTTTAATTAAATCGAATATTGCAAAATTACGTGATAAAATAAAAATAAAAAAAAAATAAAGTACATCTGATAATTGCACAATACATAAATAAAATAATAAAATTATTTTTCATTTGTGCATATTTTAAATTATTTTTGGAATTTATTTTGTTTTTTCAATTTTGATTTTTTTTTTTTTTTTAAATTGTTAAATCATATTGAATTTAAAAATTAATTAAAATTGTATGATAACATTGAGTGCATTTTTAACAAAATATACAATAGAAATTATGAGCAATTTTAGTGGCAATAATTATAGTGGTAATAGCAGTAAAAGTAATAATTCATCAAATAGCAGTAATAACGGTGTACAAAATTCATCAGCAGAAGGAAGTATGGAGAAAGGAAGGTAAATAAATTAATAAATGGTTGCAATTGTTTTTTTGTTTTTTTTTTAATTAACAATTCATTAATTTGATATTTGCTCTCGTATATTATTCAATAATATATTAATTAATATTCACTGTATTGTATTCAAGAAAAAATGAAATAAAAATAAAATTTGCTTTCTCCTTCTTTCATTTCCTCTTAATTTTTTTTTTTTTATTTATTTATTGTATTTCAAATATTGGACGTTTTTTCTTTTAGTATTTAACAATATAAGAAAATTATCCATAACAGAAAAAATAAATAGTGAAAGTAAGAATCAAAAAACATATAATTTTTTAGGTTTAGGCTTATGATGATTTATTTATTGTTTAGAATTATGATTTAACAAAATGAAAATAAACATCCAGAAAAATATTAAAAAGTTGGATAAGAAAACACAAAAAAAAGTATATCATCAAATCAGCTGATTTCTGTATTGTTTTCTTTCAAATGTTTACAAAACAGAAATGTGCAAGAAAAAAAAGACCATTCACACATGTTTTGATTTTCTTTTTTTTTATCAAAAAAAAAAAAAAGACAATAAAAGTGAAAAAAGATTTATGATCCACAACACAATAATAAAAAAACAATACGTTGAATTCCAGCAATATAGCTTATGTATGCACATTATTTGTGTAGTCTATCTTAGGCCAAAATTATTATGCCACGATTATTACAAAAATGTAATTAACTTGTACTTTCTGTAATTGAACAATATTATTAATAATTTGTAGAAATATTTGAAACTTTTATACCTTAGTATGTATAATAAAATAAAATATGAAAATTTTTTTAATTTTTTTCAGTTGTCTTTTAATGAGATATGCTAGCCAAAATTCACTTGATGAGAGCTCACAAAAACATATACAAAGACCAAATGGAAAGGATCGTACAAGTGGATCATATCGTAATGATCAACATACATCTCGTTCATTTGAAGCAATGAATGAGATGAGAAAGTAATTTCATTTGAAAATCGTTATCAACATAAGCTCCTAAATTTACACATTTATTATTTCTTTATTTTTTTTATTTTTTTATTTTTTTTCTTTTTCAATTTTATTTTAAAGACAAAATCTTCTTTGTGATGTTACATTAATTGCTGATGGCATGGAAATATGTGCACATAAAATGATTTTAGCTTCATGCAGTCCATATTTTTATGCAATGTTTACAGGATTCGAAGAATCACGCCAAGATCGTATCACATTACAGGGTGTTGATTTCCATGCATTAGAACTTTTAATCGAATATGTATACACATCCGTGGTTGAAGTTAATGAAGATAATGTACAAGTCTTATTAACAGCTGCTAATTTATTACAATTAACTGATGTACGTGAAGCATGTTGTGATTATCTACAAACACAAATTGATGCTACAAATTGCTTGGGTATAAGAGAATTTGCTGATATACACGGTTGTGTTGATCTATTTAATTACGCTGATACATATATTGAACAACATTTTAAGTATGTAAATGTGTTAAAAAAAAAATTAATTTATTACTTAAAAATTATTTTTAAAAATTCACTGAATTTTCCTTCTTCTTTTTTTTTTTAGTGAAGTTATTCAATTTGATGAATTTTTAAATTTAGCTCATGAACAGGTGATTAATTTAATTAGAAATGATAGAATTTCTGTAGCAAGTGAAGAAAAAGTATACGAATGTGTTATTGCTTGGATAAAATTTGATCCAAATGAAAGGGAAAAATATTTGGCTGATCTTATGGAATATGTACGATTACCTTTTTTATCTAAAGAGTATTTAGCACAAAAAGTTGATAAAGAACCGCTGCTTGAGGGAAATATTCAATGCAAGAATTTAATAATTGAAGCATTAACTTATCATTTATTACCGAATGAAACAAAAAGTTCTAGAACAATTCCACGTCAGCCAGTAGGTTTACCGAAAATATTACTTGTTATCGGAGGTCAAGCACCGAAAGCAATACGTTCGGTTGAATGCTACGATTTGAGAGAAGAAAGATGGTACCAGGCAGCTGAAATGCCAAGTAGAAGATGCCGGTATAAAAAAGTTTTGAGAAAATGTTTACTATTTATATCTAAATATTTAAATCTACATTTTTAATAAATTCTTACAGAGCTGGTCTTTCTGTTCTTGATGATAAAGTGTACGCTGTTGGAGGTTTCAATGGATCTCTCAGAGTTCGTACAGTTGACGTTTATGATCCAGCTACTGATTCGTGGTCAACGTGTAATAGCATGGAAGCGAGACGGTCTACCCTGGGAGTTGCAGTACTTAATGGATGTATCTATGCCGTTGGAGGATTCGATGGTTCGACTGGTTTAAGTAGTGCAGAGATGTTTGATCCCATGACACAAGAATGGACACTGATTGCTTCAATGTCAACGCGCAGAAGTTCAGTGGGAGTTGGTGTAGTAAATGGACTCTTGTATGCTGTTGGTGGTTATGACGGTGCATCAAGGCAATGTCTAGCATCTGTTGAACGATATAATCCCGAAAAAAACATTTGGACTAAAGTGGCAGAGATGAAATCAAGAAGAAGTGGAGCGGGTGTTGGAGTTCTAAACAATATTTTGTATGCGGTTGGTGGACATGATGGTCCTTTGGTTCGGAAAACAGTTGAAGCATATGATCCGGAAATAAATCAATGGCATCATGTGGCTGATATGGCATTCTGCAGACGAAATGCAGGTGTTGTTGCCCATGGCGGATTATTGTATGTAGTTGGTGGCGATGACGGAACGACGAATTTATCTTCTGTAGAGGTTTGTAACAGTGAAAGATAAACCTAAAACAAGATTAATTTTTGAATTTTTAATAAAACGAAATTTACATTTAAAATACAATTCAGGTTTACAGCCCTGAAACTGATTCCTGGCGTATATTACCTGCTGCAATGGGTATCGGTCGCAGTTACGCTGGTGTATGTATGATAGATAAGCCCATGTGAATGGAACAGCAGGGTGCGGTAGCACGGTAATTTTATTTATTTATTGTTTAAAGCAAGATTTAATAATTACAAAATTTGCATAATAAAAGTAAAATTAATTTACAGCCAAGCAACAACAGCAAATGCAGACGATGAAAATAGCCAGGCAGAAGGAACCGCTGAAGGTGCTGTTGGCTATTCTAGACCAGTTCAAGAAAATAATTCTCAACAACAACAGCAGAATAATGTAAATGTTAATAATAATAGTAATAATAATAATAATATTAATCATAATGCTAATAATCCACATTACGAGAACATTTATGAGTCTATTGAACAATACGCTGCAAACGATATTGCTGCCGTTGCTGGTATTGCTGTCGCCCCTGCTGATAACCAACAACAACCACAAGCACAACAACATCCAATAGCTATAGCACAAAATAATGCACAACAAAATCAACAACAACCACAACAATCAGCACAAAATAATCGCACAAATGGCATAAATATTGCATATAGAAATGACTTATACGATCGTACAAATTCACCAGCATATGATGTACCAAGATCTGCACGTAATAATTTAGGGATACGAAGAAATCTTCAACTAGAACTCGGTGCAAATCGAGTACGTTACGCAAATGGCATCGCTAATGGATCAAATATTAGTAGTTCTGCTGCTGCAAGTATTTTTAGTCATGGAACTCGAAGACAACGTAGTTTCGACGACACAGAATCGAATAACTATTACAATTTAAATTGCAATGCAGCATACGGATCGTCACGTTGTGAAAATATCTATGAACAAATCCGAGACGAACCCATATACCGTAATACAAATGGAAATTCAGCTCGAGTTTATGGAAGATTAGATGTAATCGGTCATGGAATAGGACGCATAGAGAGGCATTTGAGTTCATCGTGTGGCAACATAGATCATTACAATTTAGGAGGACATTATGCTGTTTTAGGACATTCGCATTTTGGAACTGTTGGACACATAAGGCTGAATGCATCAAATAATGGAACGCAACAGAAAGATAATGGTGTTAAAGCCAGTAGTTCATCATTTTTTAGCTGTCTGGGGGGAGAAAACTCACAGTCGATGAGTAATATTTACCGTGCAACTGGTGGAAGTAACACGAATTCTAGCAGTTTTCAGTCAAACACCATACGAGGAAATCAAACCACTTCTATTGGAAACTCTTCATCTCGATGTACTGGTGCAATACCAAAATCAAAAGTGGGTAAATCTCAAATTTCTTCAAATGCTCCAACTACACAAACAAAACAAAACAAACCGGCAGTCACGGAACATACAAGTACTTTAAATCGAATTTCAAAATCTTCACTCCAATGGCTATTGGTCAATAAATGGCTACCCTTATGGATTGGACAAGGACCCGATTGTAAAATCATTGATTTTAACTTCATGTTTTCGAGAAACTGTGATGGATGTGATGATACAATAAATTCACAACAAGATCTTGTACGTTTTAATGGTAGAGCTGAAATGCATGCACGACGTGATCCTAGTGGAAGACCATTACGCAGTACTTTATCCAGACTTCGAGAATCAGAATGTTCATCATCATCATTGCCACGGCGTGAAGAAAACAATTATGAAAATGTTCATGTACAATTTCATAATGGTTTTGAATTTGGACGTTCACGTGACGTTGTAAATGATCATCATAATGTTAAACCAAATTCAATGAGAGCTCGTTCCGAAAGTCCATCATTTTGTCAAAGAGTATGTAAGGAACATAATTCATCACAATATTCAGATCCATTCAAAAATTATGAATTAAACGCAGAAAATAATACATTTAAACCACGTAATATAGTAAATAAATTGAAGAAACCTACAAATTTTGCAATGAATGATACACCAAAACATAAAAATATCGAACAAAAATTGGATTCAGAACCTATGGCAGGACCTTCAGGTTTACAATCTATCAATAGTAATAACAATAATAATGGAGTAAATTGCAAAACAATCGAATTACAATCAGCATCTGTAATAAAAGAGCATTTGATGAATGGTAATGAAAATGATATGTCAAATTCAGAAAATAATTATGATGATGATATTAAAACTGTGGCACGTGCTGATGCAACTGAAGATGATCAAAGTATTTCTGAATCACTGAATGATTTCATTGTACAAGAGACTGATAATAACAATGATCATAACAACAGTGATGATGACTAAAAACAAACAAAAAAAAAAAAAAAATTGAAAAATGAAAAATAATATTACATAAATATTTTGATATTTTTACAATTACTTTAAAAGACACATACATAGTAAAAATTACGTTTTCTTTTTTCAATCTATATTTTATTTGTATTTGTGAAATAAATTTAATATTTATTTATATATTTTTGTATATATTAATTATATAATTTACAATAGCAGCATATTATACAAAAGACAAGGAATGAGGCAAAACAAAATTTACAAGTAAACAACTAATTTTGATTCTTACGCATTCAATTATTTGTGCCAATAAAAGTTATTCTACTCATTAAATTTCAATATTATTACGATTGTAATATCAAAAACCACGTTTTTTTTTTTTTTTTTTTTTTTTATATAAGACGTTTTCTTTTATAGACTTAGAAAAATACATAAATGTATGTTAATTTTGTTTTATGCTATATAAGGTTTATCATCTTTATACAACACTCACATCCATTTTATAATTCATATATGATTGTATTTAATTCGTAAATTTATTATCATTATCATTATTAGCAAAGCAAATATGAACGTCCTTAAAAATTTTATAATAATAAAAACATACATTATTATAATTACATACAATTAAAATATGGTATAAATTATTGAAACATTTTAATTTAGATTAATTAGTTGTAGTGGTGATTTAAAGAGAAAAAAAAAAAAAAATGGTAATATGAAGTTATAAAAATTAAAAAAATAAAAATAAATAAAAAATTATAGAAAAATTCCCTTAAATAAATCCTTTAAAAAAAAAAGAATAAAAATTGTAATTTTCATTTTATCAAATATGAAATTTTGCTATTGTACTTTAATTGCATTTGTACAAATTTTATTTATTTCAATTTTTTCAGTTAATATAAAAATGAACAATCATCAAAAATTATGTTCACCTTTCAAGAACTATTATTATTTGAAAATAATTTTGAAAAAAATGAGTGCCTGGCCTAAAAAATTATTAAACAAAATATTGTTATTTTTGTAGTAGAAATGGAAGTATTTTAATCAGAAGTTTACAATATAGTGAAACAAATTTAATTTATTTTTTCTTTTATTATTCAAAATATTTGTTCACATAATATAATAAATTTTATATTTATAATTTTAATTTTTTTTTCTTTTTTTAGGCACATCTAACTCGTTTTATTATTGATTTACCTTCATTATTACGTGATACCTTTTGATAAAATCGTATTCTACCCAATGATAATACAAACTGTTCATCATGTGTTATTACGATTAACATAAAATTATTTTGTTGTTGACGTTCATCGATAATATTATTTAATGTTGAACATAATGACTCAATATTTATACGATCTAAATTCGTTGTTGGTTCATCTAATGCTAATAAACCACAATTACAACTAAATGTTTCAGCTAATGCAATACGTATTATTAATGATGCCAATATTTTTTGTCCAGCACTACATCTACCTCTCATATCAATTTCTTGTCCACCATTTTTACATTGTACTAAACGATAATTATAATTGCGTTTACGATCAGCCGAATTTATTGTTGTTGTTGTTGTTGATGCTTTCATACCATCATCAGTTTGTATTTGTATATAATCAACATCATTACCGCGATATATTTGACGCCATAATTCACGTATTGTTGTATTAATTTTTTGCATTTTCTCTGAATGAAATTTCATTAATGCCCATTCTAATGCTAAACGATATTGTCCCAAATCAGTTATAATTTTTTTTAGAATTTCAACTTCATAATAAATTTTTCGATAATTTATTATAGAATTTTTATATTTGATTTCTTGTAATTCTGATTTTAATTTATTAATTGTATTTAAAATTTCACCCTTTTGTCCTAATATTTCACCACGTTTAACAGTTATCATTTCACGTTTTTTATTTAATTGTTCTTTTTCAGTTTTTATACTCTTATAATTTAAATCACCATAATTTTTACTAAGTGCATCGTATTTTTCTTGTTGTACATTAAATTTTTGTTGTAAAATTTTTAATTCCTTATTATCTAATAAATCTCTTTCAAGAATCTCTTGTTTTGATATATCATTTTTAATTTGTTCAATTGATTCTGTTAAATCGTTAGTTAATTTTTCCTACACAAAAGAAAATAACAAGAAAAAATATGTAATACGACATATAGAAAATTCTAAAAAAAATAAATACTATCATACCTTAACATTTTGTTCTTCTGTATAACGTTTTATTTCGACTTTTAAATTTTCTAATTGATTAGATAAATTCATTTCAGTAAATTGTTTTAATTCCTTAGTACATCTATAAATAATGAAATGAAAAATAAAAATTATTTTAAAATTATATCTACTGAAAAATACTGCAATTAAATTCAAATATCTATAAAATAAAATTAAACTTTTATCATATTAAAGTACTAAGAATATTATGTTGTTTTAACCTTTGAATTTCATCATTAATTCTTTTCCAATTATTTAATTTCAATATTTGACTTTCAACCATTTTTGTATTTTCTTCTTTTAACTGTTTTTTTTCTTCAATTTTTAAATTTAATTGAATTTTGAACGGTTCAAGTTTAATTTCTAATTCTTGTATTTGTTTAGTAAGAATTTCAATTTTCTTATTGATTTCATCATGTTGTGATTTTAATTGTGATAAAGCCTGTACACCTTCTTGTAATCGAATTTGTTCATCTTTTTTACTGGAAAAAAATGAAAAAACAAAAGAAAAAAGATAAAATCTAAATTTTTTACGTACTAAATACGCATGACTTCCATTCGGTTTTTCTTCCAAATTTGGATATATGGATCAATTATATCCATATTTTCTTTCTAACTTACCTATTTCTTGTTTCACGAATTTTATTTAATGTTTCATTCTGTTTATCATATCTATCTTGTAGTTTATCAATTTCACATCGTTCACTTTTCAATTCACTTGCTGTTTGTGATTTTTGCTGTTGAACATTTTCTAATGTTTGTGATGATGATGATGATGAACTGTTATTATCATCAGGTAAATTTGACTACAAGAAATTAACGAACGAGAAAATATATTTAAAAAAAAAAAAAAAAAAAACTTTTACAAAAAAGTTTTACAAGTATTTATGTACCTTTAGTTCATTTAATTCAGATTCTAAATATCGAATGTCTTTTATGGCTTCATCTAGTAAAGTCATATCACCTAACATATTATTTGCTAAATTCATCATTTGATTTGGTTTATTTAATGAATTTTCATTGATTTCAATATCTTTTGTAGTTTTTGTTAATTCATTTTCAATATTACGTAGTTTCTCTTTACATTTCGGTATTTGAATTTCCAATTGTTCAACATTCTCGATAATTGGTTTAATTTTTAATAATTCTTCATATTTTTTTTGTTCAGATTTTAATTGTTTTTCAATACGATCAATATTTTCTGGTAAGTGATATATTTCATCTGTTAATTCATTTGTAATATCTAAAGCCTTGAAAACAAATATCGTTTTAAAAGAACAATAATATAATTATTGTAATAACATTATTTACCTCATTGTGTGACATATTTTTGTGACAAAGTGGACATGATGGATTATCTTCAATTTGCTTAATATATCTGGAAAAATAACGTATTACAAATCAATCGATTAATCAGGTTTTTATCAGTTAATTAATAATCTAATGTGTTCAATTTTTTGCGCATAGTAAAAATTAAATGTACTTACTTTTTATAAATAGTTTCTGATGATTTCAATGTACCATGTTCTAATTGTAATTTTGCAATGTTCTCTTTGTATTTTTCTAATAATTCATCATATTCATTATTACATAATTTATCAAATATTTTATCTTTATAGATTTCTAAATCTTTTTCATATTTAATTAATTCATCTTTACATGTTTTACGTATTAATTCATATTCCTTTTGTTTTAATTTCAATTTATTTATAGTATCATTTAATTGTTTTAAATTATTTTGTAAATCATCATAAACAGATTGTACATTACGTTTAAAATTTTCATTTATTATTGTAGTAGTATTAGCAGTAGAGGAGGTATCACCACCATTTATAATACGATTTTCAAAGATTACTTTCAAATTATATGAATGCTTATTTTTTAAACGTTGTATATCTTGTTGTCGTTTATCATATTCTTTTTGTTTTAATTGTAATTCTTGTTTAAATTTTTGAATTGAATTTAAATAAATTAATTGTTCATCATATTTATCTAGATTATCTTGTAATTGTTTTACATTTAAACGTTTTGTATTAATTTGATTTTTTAGATCATCAAAATTTACTGATTTTACGAGATTTTCATATGTTATATTTAATTTATCTATATCTTCAGTTAATTTTTTTAATTTATTAGCTGATTGCTCAATATTTTGTATTTGTTTTGTAATTTTTATTAATTCATTTTGATATTCTTTTCGTTGATTTCTTTGGGATTGAATATCATTTTCTGTTTTAATTTTACGTTCACGTATACCATCAATTTCAACTTGTTTTTGTTGATCAATTTGATTTGTTTGTTCTTTTAATTCTGAAATTTTTTTATCTTCTTGTAATAAATGATTATGAAGTTTTAATAAAATTTCATTTATTTGATTTTCAGATAATTCAATTAAATCAGATTCTGAATCTACTGTTATTAATGATGAAGATGATGATGATATTTTTAAAGCATTACATAATTTTTGAATATTTTTTGCACGATTTGATATTAATTCTTGTTCTTGTTGACGTTGATTTATTAATGTTATACGTTTACGATCTAATTCAGATAATTGCTTTTGTAATTTTTGTATAAAATTTTTATTTATTAATAATTTTTCATTTAATTCATTTAATTGAATTTCTTTTTCGCTCATTTTAACACGAAATTCTTTAATTTCTTGTTCTAATTCATAAATATTACCATTAAATGGATTTTTAATTTTTGATAAAATTTTTGTTATTTGCTCTTTATAGTTTTTCAAACTGTTATAAGAAAAATAGAAATATATATTTAAAATTGAAATATTATATATTAAAATAATTTTATTTGCATAAAAAACAAACCTGGTACTTAATTCAATTCTTTCTGATTCCAACTTTGATACTTCTAATTCAGTTTTATAAATTTGTTCTAATCTATTATTAATCGGTTTTGATTCATTTTCTATCTCAGTAAGTATACCATCCAAATCATTTAATTTTGATTTTGCATTATCTAAATCTAAATTTTTATTTTCAGCTTCTTTCTTAATGTGTTCTACAAATTTTAATTCAGATTCTAAAAAATTAAAATACAATTTTTTTTTTTTTATAGATTAATAGATTTTAGTTTTAATTATAAATGTAGATACATAAAATCTAAGATTCAAATACCTTTTAATTTCAGATTTTCCATTTCAATTTTACGCATTTTAATAAATTTCTCAATCGCTTTATTGTATTCTGTTGTACCAAATATTGCATCAAATTTTTCTTTTAATTTTTTTGCTTCATCTAATGGCCAACATGAATCTTCTTGATGACAAAATATTACATTATTCAAAATTGCTTTAGATACACCTTAAAAAAAAAAAAAAAAAATACGTGATATACAAATTATACACTCAGTATTTAACTACATAAATCTCAATATATAATAAATTACCCATAAATTGACACATTTCAACATCAACATCAATACATCGTTTACTTATTGTTCTTTTATCTTGACCTTCAAAATGTACGGTTGCATCTAAACTTTCAAATGATGGTTTACCACGTTTAGTACTAATTTTCATTGATCGTGTTACAATCATTTTTTCATTTTTTCTATTTTTAACCTAAATAAAAGATAAATACATATTTTAAAAATTTAAAAGATAAAATTTTTTTATTAATAAAATATTTTGATTTTAATTACCACCAATTTAACTTGAGCCAAACTTTCACTGTAATCAAAAATTTTTGGATCATGTACAAAACTTTGTCCTTTATTACTTCCTGGTGGTAATTCTCCAGTTAATGCATATTTTAAACATTCAATAATTGTTGTTTTACCAGAACCATTAGCACCAAGAATTAATGTTAATGGTGATGAAAATGTAATTATCTTGAAAGATAAAGAAAATATGTATAATTGTATGTGTATAGAATAAAGGTTTTCAGATTAACCCATGATTAACTCTTTCATTATATATTTTTATTCCTATAACTGCAATAAATTGTTCCATCATTTTAAATTTAAAACGTAAGTTGTATTTAAATACATTTTTACATGTGTACATTCATTTGTTTTTGAAGATAAAGATTACAAGATAAGATAAATAAAATACTTTACCTGCCTATCTTCTGATTTTGTACCAAAACTTCTTATTCCTTGAATTGATAAACTTTCTATTGTCGACATTTTTAAGCAATTATTTTAAAAAATTTTAAAGTATATTTTTGTTTATAAACTGGCACTGGGATTCTTTTCACTTATAACAAACGAAAACAAATTTAATTTACCAAACCGAAAGCGAAAGTACATACATATAGTATGTATGTTTAAAATTATAAATTTCGCAACTTAGAAATTACAAACTTACAAACTCTTGAACTCTTACACACATATGTACGTCATTCCACAGTGTCATTCATATTCATATGCCGATTGGCGGGATGGGATAAGTCGTTATAAATTATTAAAAGTTAAAAATACAAACAGCTGACATATGGTTGACATTTACTATTTGTTATTGTTAAGTTAGCTACTCTGCTGATCTCAACATGAATTAAACCAGAATAAAACCCCTCATTGAAGAGTAAATGACAATTCTAACTGGGAAATTTTCTGGTGATTTGTATCTTTTGTAGGGTAAAAATTGCCAATCCAGTAGTTTATTTTTAGTAAAGGAAATTTTCATATTGTAATGAAGGGAATTTTGACTTAGGATTCTTACGAACGAAATTATCAAATTAAGCAAGGTCCATATAATTATATGTATATTCATATCGATATACTACATCATTATGCTGGCTTTTTAAATGGAATTGTCGATTTAAAATCTAAAAATGTAATTTATGTTCATTAAACTTCAATTATTGTAATTATTATATTAAAGCCTACACTTTAATTAGAATTATCAAGTTATCTGAACAATAATTATAAAATGAAGATTTTAAAAATTGGTCATAAAAATGTTCCATAAAATGTTTAGAATTTAAGGTGACTTCTTTGGGTAAAATTTTAATTATTTAATTTTGCAAAACGTTGATATAGAATAGATAATGTTGATGTGCAATCTAATTGCTCAATGCTTATAAAAAAAAATTAGTAGCTGAAAAGATGTTTATCACATTCTCGATAATGTTACTTTACCACTTAAACTTCGTGTTCATCTAGAGAATACCAAATACAATATTCAAGATGTAGGTATTCAGGATACATACATATTTTATGTTTAAGTAGAAATTTTGGTCTGGCGTCTGATATGATAGCTTCAAACTTTAATTTTGATTTTTAAACAGCACACACCTATGGGTACCTACTGT
Organism: Anthrax anthrax; assembly: GCA_963971155.1. Classification (NCBI taxonomy): domain Eukaryota; kingdom Metazoa; phylum Arthropoda; class Insecta; order Diptera; family Bombyliidae; genus Anthrax; species Anthrax anthrax. The sequence goes on from OZ020119.1 coordinate 31,681,776, forward strand.
TACACAAAGCTAAAAACATCTAATACATATAATCTTTTTTTTATTGGTATTGTATTAAAGAAAAAATTACAATTTAACTGAATTATTAATAATAATGTGTTATATCTATTGCATTACACATATAAAGTATAATTGAAAAAGATACATTTCATACTATATAATAACTTATTTTAACCAATGAAATTCATTACGACCAAATGTAAAATTATATGAGCAAAAATGAAATCAGCAAATCCTCTTTCTGGTGATATACCTTGAAATATTGATTTATTTTGTGGATTCACTTGTAAACGTAAACAAACTCCAAGTACAAAACAGCTAACAGTTGATATAAATCCAGAAAGGAATGAATTAAATGGAAATGTTCCAACAAAACAGCAATAAATAAATTGTGTGATACCGGTTAATAAAATGTACAATAGATAAGCATCAATTATTTTCAATTTTTTTGGTGTATGATGAACATAATCATCGTAGAATTTTGTTAAAACTACTTTTAAATTTGTCATTCTTATTGCAATAATTTAATTTTTTTTATTTATAAAATTTTATAAAATAATTAAACACAAAATCACCACAACACGATTTGTCTTTCTTTCAGTTCTTTTTTTTTCAGATTTTGTAGGGGCTTATGTTAAGTTTATTAGTGACACGTCAGATACAGATGTCAATAAGCGTAAAAGAAACTGAAAAATACTGGGATATTCCCATATATATATTTCACTTTTAATTTGCACTTACAGTCAAGTATATAAAAGATTCATATTAAAATTATTCATACAAAAGTAGTTTAAAAATAAAACAGAAAAAATGGAAATTTTCTCAGCATTTGAAATCTGATATTAAAAAAAACAGAAATTCTGATTTCAAAAATTCATTTATATACATACGTACACATTTACCTTTGAAAAATTCCCATTTGGGCTGGGTTTGATGGTGACCGTTTTTTATCCATCAGTTTATCACCCACTCCATCTGTCATTATATCCATTATCCAATCGTGTACGTATTCAATATAAATTAATGAAAATGAAACGTGAAAAATTTAAAGCTTTCAAAATTGCTTAAATGATAGAATCTAATAGGATTTTTTCATACATTTGAAAGATAAAAAAATTTATTGCTCAACAAATAGACAAAAAACAAGCCTTTCACTATACACATACACAATACATTATATACAGATTCATAAACGTGTAGTTTTCTATTTCTGTTTTGATTCCCTTTAATCCCAGATGGACATTTAAATAATAAAATATTTTAATTGTAAATTGTAAAATAAATTATAATTGGGCAGTATTACTAGTGTTAAGTGAAAAGAAAAAAGTTTTTTCTTGTTTTTGTTTTTTTTTTTTTAATAAACAAATTACACCCCAAATATATTTTTTTTAAAGTGAAGTAGACGTACGTAAATCGTAATATTAGTCAACACAACAACAATATACATATGTATATCTAATTCTGTCACACAAAGAAAATAAATATAATTACAATTAAATTTTTCAAAGTATTTAATTTGGTGCTATCAAAAAATTTTTTTTTTTTGTCTTAAGTAAAAGGTATTAATTGAAATCTATAAATAATGGAAGAAATGACGACACTTGGGAATCTACAGGTGAGAAAAATAAATAACCAGTTTTTTTCTTTTGTGAATGGAAAAAAAGGTAAACGAAGTCCAGAACTTTGTCCTTGACTTTAAAAAATTTAAAAATATATGTACATAAATGGGTTTATAACGATACCATATGTACACATATGATTTTTTTTTATTAATTTTTATTTACAATATTTAAAATTAAAAAAATTCAAATTTTTATTTTAATTTTTAGTTTTTTTATCTTGTTTATTAAAATATTTATTTTTATTTTTTTTATTTCCTGTACAGTGACAAAATCAAGAAAACAATATATAAATTCATGTTACTAGGTACTGGATACCACCGATAAGATAAAAAAAAAAAAAAAACTATTTTTAATTCAAATTGTAGAACATATGTAAATGACTATGATTATACAATTAATATCGTATTGAATTGCACATAATCAAAAAATAAAATATTGTACTTGACGTATATGTACGTGTTATAATGCAATTTAACTATCTGCACAATTAATTACTAAAATTTTCGAGTTACTTTGTACATATAAGTAGAGATCGATAACATATTTAATAAACACTATCTGATAAAAGATACAAATTTGTGCAATTTACTAAACTAATGCTTGTTTAGAATTGGTACATATACCAAAAAAAAATAAATAAATAAATAAAATAAAATAACATTGAAGATTTTAAGAACAATAACTAAGATACTAATTTGTTTATTTAAACCTCACCATCAAGAATAAATTAATAAGGAAGATAAATAGGAAAGCACGGAGTTTTTAATTATAATTTTTATTTTGATAAACATTGTAAGTTTTATTTTTTTTTATTATCTATTATTATTGTTTTATTTTGATTTTTTAATTAAATTACAATATTAATGCATTATTTTATTATTTATTTAATTGATTATAATTTAATTTTTTTTTTTTTTGTTGAATTATTTGCACATTTTCATTTCATTAACAAAGAAGCAATCATCATCAGCAGACTCCAATGTGTCTGAAATTGATTACGTTGCTATTTTATTTTATTTTTCAATGTTATTATGCATATGTGAACATGTAATGTTTTTTTTATTATACAATTTAATAATTTATCAAATATTTTCATGTTATCACACTTTTAGAAAAATAAAAAAAAAAAAAAGATAATAAAAAATAGAATAAAAATTCTTTTCATTCTTAAATGCTTGATAGCAGTTATTTTTCAATAATATAAAAATGATGATAAATATTCAAGTAAATGTAAATATGTATAATTATGTCTTGACTTTCTGTAAATATACATATTATATGTGTGTACATTTCATATTTGTAATTTTTCATATAATATAAATATACAAGAATGTATTGCGGTTGATTTTTTTTTTTTCAATTCCACATATTATGTACAATCTACAATGTTTTTTATATGTGTACAGTGTACATATATATAATAAGGTCAAGTTTTTCTTCAAATTGAAGAACATGAGATGATGATCACAAATAATAATAATAATAATAATAATAATAATATGTAATACAAAATATTAATACAGATGACCGAAAATCACATTAATTATTCATAGGGTGAATAAAATTTTTCGATTCGGTCAATCAGTTCATTTTATTTTTAAATATTGGAAGTGCTTCTATGCAAAATATTTTAATGTCTGCCCACTCATTTATTTTTATTTTCATAAAATGAATGATTAATACGCAATTGTCTTTGCATTCTATAGCGAATATCATGCATATAGCACGCATGTAAACTTAAATAATGTTCTCACTCTATACATGATCTAAATGATACTAACAGATATGTAGATATTACAATTAAATCTACCACAAAATTAGGGTCAATGTAATGCACCGAAAAATATAATATTTATTTTATATTATAACGACAATATTAACAATGAAAATTGAGAAAAAAAAAACTATTCATATCAGTATTAGGTAACAATATGTTTTTGATAACATCATTTTTATTTTATTTTTTAAAAGTTGTAGTCTTCCTTTAATCTTTGATGTTATTTGGGTTTTTGTTTATTTGTTCATTTTTTGTTTTCTTATTAAATTTATAAACATAAAAATTTGAAGACATCTATAATTTCATATCATTATTCATTTTGTTTAAATGCATTCGTAATGATACATCGAATAAATACTAAATTTTCAACTGTAATTTAAATCATTATAATAAACAATATTAACAGCTGATTAAGATTTTTAAATTGAAATTGTATTCCATATAATAACATATATTGTTATTTTTTGTTATATTTATTAATTTATTTTTTTTGTTTATTGTTTTGAAATTGAAATTTAATCTGTTAATTTGATTTTTGTGGGTGATTTTTATATGAATTTGTATTACAACACATTTAAAATAACCATTTACTAAGTTCTTTATTTTAATTTCTTTAAATTTTATTTTTCTTTTAGGATATCTATCAAGAATAAAATATATAAGAAAAACGAAATTATAAAGTTTATTATTAATTTAAGCACTTGTGTGAAATTGTGAATAATGTAACTGAAATATGATTCTATTACATTTGATCCATGTACGTAAAAAATGAAATTAAGACGAATTGACAAAATAACAAAGTAATGATTGAATAAAACAACGAACAAGAGAATTTTTTTTTATCTCGATTTTTGTTGTCTTTATGCATAAGCATAAACTTTGATAAAGGTTTTTTTTTTTTCTGTTAATATTTAGTGCAATACATATAAATCGAATCGTTGCATTACTGTATAATATTTATTTATTTTTTTTATTATATTCAAATTATCTACATATTATTATTTTTTTTTTTTTAGAATACATTTATAACAAGATTATTATTAGGAATATAAAAAATAATATCAGTATGGAAATTTCCATTTAAATAAAAAATTACTAATGATAATGTTCATATTATGCATATATGTACATATGTAAATGTAAAAAAGAATTTAATAATCACTGAATATAATAATCAATGAATATAAATACTTAATATTATAGACTATTAATTTGAATATTAATTAAAATTACAAAATTGTGCTAGATTCAATTAAGATTTTAAAGTAAAAAAACAAAAACTATAATTTTAAATATATAAATAGTTATCCTGGAAACCTCTTACAAATCCCTTTTAATTTTATTCAGTATTTTTCCATTTGCGAAAATTCGAAGAAAAATGAATGGAAAATTTTTCTTTACAATTTCGTTATAACATTCAAATTAATCCAAAGTATCCTTTTTTGTTTTGTTACCTGTAATTGTAATATTACACCTATAGTAATAAATGATTTTTTGATTTTCTACAACCTATCACTATCTCTTTCTTTACTTTATATATTAATCCTAGAACACGTATTATATACGTGTATAGATTGTTTGTTAATGGGGGTTTTTTTTTTATATATATTTAAGTGTAAGAGTTCACGTACGTACATATATGTAAATATTTTAGATGCAATGAATGCGCGATATATATATTTATAATTGTGATTGTATAAAAATATTTATATGTGGCTATAGCAATTGTATGTATTATATATACGTATACGTATATATATAGATAAGAAATTATATTGTATTGTAGAAAAATCGTCCTCTTAATTTATTTTATTTCCAATAATCTTTATTCAATAGTCATACAATGTCTAGCATAAAATGAGAAATTTTCCATTGCAATTGGACGCTAGACTAAAAAGTCATTAATCTTTAACATAAATTCATGTATATATATATATATACAATACTCTTACGTATATATATATATAAACATTTCTCTACATGCATACTGTCAGCTGTCCAATATATGTGATAATACCAATCACATATCAGTTCAAAAAATAAAAAAAAAATGTTTAACTTAAGTACGTTTAAAAAAAAAAAATTGAAATAAGAGAGGGATAAGATTTGTATCCCAAATTCTACGATTTTTTTTTTTTTGCTTTACCCACTTTCTAAACTAGACTAAGATTTACATTACTATATTAATGTAAATCTTGATTTGACTGGACACCGATCATTTGAAGTGATCCATGAAAAAATTTTAAATCTAAATTATTCTTCACTTAGCTTTCATTTGATAAACTACATTTTAATTTATTATTATTCAATACTTTGATACAATTTACATAATTATTTTGTTTTTCGTTTTTGCAATACGTTACAAGAACATTGATGTGTTCATTAAAATAATGATAAACTTGTGATTTTAATTGTAAATAAATAAAAATATTAAAACGTTTTTATTTGATTAGAAGAGATAACAAAAAAAACGTTTTTTTTTTAAAAAAAAAAAAAACAAAAACATTTGATTACGACACAATTTGTGCGTTAAAAATCACATTGAACTGGTTTGCGTAGTTCAGTGTTTTAGATTTTTCAATTAATTTATTTAATTCATTTAAAACCGGAAGTATTAAATTCAATGAAAGAAGCAGAATTTTCCAAAATCATTTTTTTTTTTTTTTTTTTTAAATTAAAAACTAAACTATCTACTTAACATAGAACACAAAAGTGAAATAATTTTTCTAATAAAAAAACGGAAATAATTTTTCAAAAAACAAAACCAATTCACAGTCATAAATTAATTCGATAAGAAAGGAAAAATTTGAATAACTGTAAAAAAATAAACGACAAAATGAAATTGTTTATGGTATCATTTTTGGTGTGTATAATTTTAAGTGTTTTATTAATATTTGTTTTTTTTAAATGTTTTTCATTAACAAAAATTTGATTGTAAAAAGGTTCAAAGAAAAAGAAAAAATCAAAATTTTAACACACTGTTTTAGTATTGATGAGAATATCTAATTTGAGTTTCACATTTGCACGTTTCCATTAATTTTTAGAAAGGACCTAAAATGAATACAGAACGTCAACCGTTACTTTTACATTCGGATACATCTGATTTAGAACAAGGACGTGTAATTCCAAGGCCAGATATACGAACATCACCGGACAATGGTTTAGTTGACGTACAAAGTGAAGATAGTGGTAAATAAAAAAAAAATTTGATTTTTTTGCTCAGATGTTATCAAGTCTTTTTTTTTTTTAGGTGTTTCACAAGAATTTTCTTCTAAACCAGATGAATATAAACCATCTTTACATAGAACTATTGAACATCCCACATCAAATATGGATACTATGATACATTTATTAAAAGGTAATATTGGTACTGGAATATTAGCAATGCCGGATGCATTTAAACATGCTGGATTATATATTGGTCTATTTGGTACATTAATAATGGGAGCAATATGTACGCATTGTATGCATATGCTTGTATGTTGTGCACATGAATTATGTAAACGTTTACAAATACCATCGATGAGTTTTTCAGAAGTTGCATATAATAGTTTTGATACTGGACCAATCGGATTGAGAAGATATTCCCTTATAGCAAGGTAAATTTAATAAAATAAAATTATATATTTAATAAAAAAAAAAAAAACAATCACCTGTATTTTTCTTTTTTTATCATAGGAAAGCGGTTGCAACATTTCTATTTATAACACAAATTGGTTTTTGTTGTGTTTATTTCTTATTTGTTGCATTAAACATTCAAGAAGTTATAGCACATTTTTTTGTTAAACTTGATGTAAGAATTTATTTACTACTTATGCTATTTCCAATGATACCATTAAATTTAGTACGTAATCTGAAGTACCTGACTCCAGTATCATTGTTAGCATCAATATTAACTGTAACTGGATTAGCAATTACATTTTTCTATATGTTACAAGATTTGCCACGAGCTGATTCTGTTAAACCAGTTGCATCTTGGTCACAATTACCATTATATTTTGGAACAGCAATTTATGCATTCGAAGGTATTGGAGTTGTATTACCATTGGAGAATAATATGAAAAATCCAGAAGATTTTGGTGGTTTTACTGGAGTTTTAAATACTGGCATGGTTATTGTTGCCTGCTTGTATACATCAGTTGGTTTCTTTGGCTATTTAAAATATGGAGACGATGTACGTGGAAGTATCACATTAAATCTTCCACCAGACGAAATGTACGTTTTTATTTTATTTTTCCCGAAATTTCAAAATATCTGTTATTTTAATTCAAATATTTTCACAGATTATCCCAAATGGTACGAGTTATGATGGCATTAGCCATATTCTTGTCATATGGTTTACAATTTTATGTTCCAGTAAATATTATTGCACCGACTATTAGAGGACTTTTCGAAACTGATAAGGCTAAAGAATTATCAGAGGTTGTTTTACGCGTAGGGCTGGTCACCTTTACATGTAAGTGTTTTCTTTTTATTTTACATATTTTGAATTCGGTTTAATGGAGATGAATAAATTAATAATTTTTTGAAATGTTTAGTTTTCCTTGCAGCTATTATACCCAATTTGGGCCCAATAATTTCATTAGTTGGTGCGGTTAGCAGTTCAGCGCTGGCTCTGATTGTACCACCAATTATTGAAATTGTCACATTTTGGCCAATTGGTTTTGGTAAATATAATTGGATGTTATGGAAAGATTTATCAATACTTTTATTTGGTTTGTTAGGGTTTACATTTGGTACATATGCAAGTTTAGCACAAATTTTACATCCCAGTATTGATTAGATGTATATAACTTTTTTTTAAAAATGAAAAATAAAATGATCACTTTCTTAATAAAAGTGAGTGGATATATTAAAAAAAAGTTAATAGATTGAGAAACATTTTTATCGTGATTAATTTTATTTTATTTTTAAATATATTTTATTTAAATTAAACAAAAAAATGAAATTAACACAAAACTTAAGTACATGTGTGCAACATATTATTGTGTGCTTTTAGTTGATTTGAGATACGGTGCTAAGTAAATAATTACTTCTTCATTGGTTCTAAATTTTGTTAATTACTTTTAACAAATAATTAGAAAAACAAAAAATTTGTTTACTGCACCAAATATAATAATATTAAATATAAACCATATAATAGAGTATATTATGTTAACTGCCTTTCCAAACAGTTTCCAAAGATTTTATATTTTTATTTTAAATATTTTTTTAATTATTACTGACAACATACAATTAAAAGTACAATAATTATTAGCTTTTTTAGAATTATAAAATAAAAAAAAAAAAACTAATATGTTCATACAAAACTTCATTAAGCTCAAATCGACAAGTATTTATGTTTGTGGTTTCCTCTTTTTTTGTTTAAAAAAAAACAAAACAAATTGATGTAAATTATATGTGGTGTGCAACGTATTTTTTTCTTTAGTTTTATTTACGTGATATTTTTAAATAGATTTAAGTTTTAAATGGAATAATTTATAACAAATAGACAATTAAGATTAAATTGAAATTGGAAATAGACTAAAAGGGCTAAAAAAAAAGACTACATAAAAGAACAAAGAATATCTATAACACATTTATATTTTGTTCTAAATGTTTGTGGTCTATTACAGCTTCCAAAATTCAACCATATTTAACTAATAACTAATAAACACATTTTTTTAAAATAATTTCTTCATTTAAAATATATAAAGTCTTGGTGCTTCCAACCCACACTTAATTTTTAATTATTTTTTAATTTAATTTCGTAAATAAGAATAATTTTATTTATGTGTATAAATTCGTGTAAAATGTATAATTACTAATATGTGTAAAATAATATTTGTGCAGTTGCATATGAATGAAATTTTTATCATTGCTTTCGATGTATAAATTAAAAAACAAATTATTGCTTTTAAAATGATTATATAAAAAAAAATATTTACTAGAAAATTTATTTTTAAATATAAATTAAATTAATCATGTTATATGGTATAAATTTATTTAATTATGAAATTAATGTAACCACTGTGATTATGCGTTGCGTTTTTATATTTAAGTTTAAAAAGAAAAAAAAAAAAAGATATATAAGTTGGAAATTTATATAAGTTAAAAATTTTAATTTTAAATGAATAATAAAATGAAACAAAAATTACATAAAACCATTGATTAAAATTTAAATAAATATGTAATATTCTATATATGTATATATGTAATTTGATGTTTGTTTTGTACTGTTTTAAATAAATCTCTAATCTTTTTTTATAATTCATTAATTTTTTTATTGTCATTATTAAAAATTAATTTATAAAATCTAAACACAAAAATATTTAACAAAATTTTCTTTAGAATTTATTCATTGTATTTATTATTTAAAAGCACAAAAAATATTGTATATTAAAACATATAGAAAAATTTATATATAAATGATAGAAGTATAATATACATACATATATATATATAAACTGATTAAAATTTAATACAAATGTTTAATGTATAAATGTATAAAAGAAAAAAAAAAAGAAAAATAAAATAAAATATAAAAAGAATATTTAACTACAAAAAATATTGCAATTCATATGATTGCTTTTTATTCATAACATACTTTACAAATACATTCATTTAATTCTAAAAATTCGTTATGAAATAAAAAGAAAAATACAATAAAATATCAAAATATAATTATAAATTTATTTGAAATTTAATTAATTTTTACATCTTCATATAACATACATATTTGAAAATATCTATAAAAATGAACTGTTTTAATTTATATTTTAAAAATGGGATTAAATTATACAAACATTACACAAATGACAATAATAAAAGAATTTCAATTTCAATAAATAAATAATAGAAAAAAAAATATTTTAGTGAATGTTATTTTATGTGATAAGACAATATTTTTGAAATAAAATAAATGAAATTTAAAAAGTATATTCAGTAAATTGTTTTTGATAATCTTGTGTTTACCAACAAACTGAACGGTCATCAATAATTGATTTAAGTGTTTCAAATGTTATTTGCCTATAAGAATAACAAAAATCTACAATTTATCAATTCTGTATTTTCATATATATCGCTACAAAAAACTTCACCTCATTGTATATGATGGAACTGATGAATTATATAAAACACATATTAAATTCCCATAATTATCCGAATACGAATGGCATTTATGATATTCAGAACACCAATATGACTCAGTCGGGATTTCATTGTCATTATTATCACTATCATCATCATCAGTTTCTTCATCACCACAATTTTTATTAACTTCCTTGTTCAAGTTTTCTGATTCTTCATTTTTTATTGATTTGATTTTTTTATTTTTCTTGAAACAATTTTTTGCTTCTATAACTGATTGATAATAAAATGAACGTAAAACATCTAATCGATGTGTACCAGACATTGGACGTTTTCCAGTTGCTGTTTGTTGTAAATTTCTTGAAATTACATATTTCTTTTGTAATTTATTAATCAAGAGTATCCTGGAATGAAAAAAAAAAAAAAAAAACAAATCAAAAAGAAAATTAAATTAAAATTAATTTTAGATGTAATATACACTTACCCAAGTATATTTGATTCAAACTCAATAGCATTTGGAAAATTTCTTGGCATACAATTTTCAACTTTCTGAAATGTATCTGTATCATTTTTCCATATTTGATGTGCAATTTGATCAATATTATGGTAAGAAGGTTCAGCCCCACAAATCGTACATACAATAATTGTATTAGATAATGGAACAGTTACAAATCTGAAAGCTGTCTATAAGAAAAATATATTAAAAAACATAAGTAATCTTTTATATATATTTTTTTTAATTTCTTACATTTGTATTTCTTTTTGATAAATAAATTGGTATATCAATTTGTTTTGTATTTGATGAATTTAATAATATAATTAAAAGTTTACGATCAATTTTATTTAGATCCCACCAACCTTCAGTACCAATTGATAATTTATCATTAATTATAATTGAACAAAATAATGAACAAATTTGATTACTAAAATTATTTAATTTCATTAATAAATTCATATTTTCTGATGTTAATATACAATCAATATATTCTAATATGTCTGTATCATAATTATCTAATAATTTATCAATAATTGGTAAATAATTTTTTGATTCACGTTTCATGCATTCATAATTTTTTTGTGAATGAAAATCATCAATATTAATAAATAATGTAAATGAATTATAAACAAAATCTAATAATAAATTTAAATCATTTTCAATAATTAATTTTCCAGCTATAATCATTTTTAAAATATTATCATAATCCTTCCAAATTAGTATCCAATCATCAGTATGTGTTGATAATAAATTTATTTCTTGTGATTTACAAAACATATGAACACCATTTAATGATGCTATTGTTGAGAATGGTAGCTAAAATATAAGAAAAAAATAGTGAAAAAAAAAATGTAAAAAAATCTACAAAGTTTGATGAATTTTTTAAAAATAAAAATCGACACGTTCACATAATATTTTAATATACATACTTACATTATCACAATCACCTTTTTTTCTTGTAAAAATCGGTAATCCTCCAGATGTGGAACACATCAAATACATCGCCATTTTAATTTAAAAAACGGTTTACTGATTATTTCACAATATTATTTCCGGTTTTAAATTTACGTATTTCCTTGAAATAAAATAATAATACACATGCGCAATTTATTAAATTGATTGATTATTAAAATACTCTGTTATTCTGTTTACTCAAAAATAAATATTTTTGATACCGAACACCGAATACCGATTACCGAAATACCGACCAAGCACCAAGCAATACGTATGCAGTTAATAATTTTGTTTGATCAAACCATCAATCAGTCATTCACCTTCTCTTTGTTCAATATTTTTTTCTTGCATTCAATTCAATTCAACAATCAAGGCAACAAGTAGAATGCAATGCAAATGTATTGTCCACTGTCTTGTCTTACCAATTGTCATATCACCTATTGTCACGGTCATCGGGCAAAGCAAATCTTAGGAATAGAAATTCTAATGAAAAAACTAAATCATAACATAATACATAATTATTCAAAAATATCGTATGTATTCTTTCTTATGCATATTGCTGTGGTCTGTGGAGTATGAAGCATTGAAAATTTTATATCGTTTGTTTGCTGCTCTGCTCTGTTACCTGTGACAAATCATAGCAAGTAGTATTGATTGATGGGTTTGAGTACTCACTATTCTTACCAATTCTACCATAAAAACAAGTAAAAATAGTTCGATTGATTGAAGCTTGAAGCAACTTGATCTTGCTTGAAATGATTATGTTGGATTGGGTGTTTGATTGGAATTTACGTTCCATCCAATCAATTTCTAATTCAATTTTTTTACTTATTCATTCAATTTCAAGTTTCCAATTCAACTCTGAATGAATATTACCACTTTACCAGTTTCATTCTTTTATTTATTTATTTATTGTTGAGATATTGTAACGAGAAGTTATTTTATACGAATTTTTGCTTTCTTTTTAATTGTGAGTTAATTTTTGAAATTTTTTCTCAAATTGGAAATTAAATTTTTGACAATAATTATTATCAAAAATGTGAAATTTACTTTAACATTTTATTTAATTGAAAATTTAAATAAAAAAGTGATAAATTAAAAAAAAATAAAAAAAAAAATTTGTGTAAGCTAAGTGGTAGTAGCAGCAGTGTCGAAAGTACGGAATTTTTCTGTTTACATATTTACAAAATTTTTTTTTTTTTTAATTTTCATTTTTTTCAATTTGCAATTGAAATAAAAATAAATTGAAAAACAAGAAATTTTCAATATTCATTAATTTTATATTTATCGTTTATTTTAAAAATTCAAACTTGTTTACATGAAAAATTAAACCAATTGAGCAGCAGGCTTAAAACTAAAATATAGAAATTTTGGTTTTTTTTTCTTGTGAAATTTCATAAAAATTTAGTGAAAGAAATTCTTAAATTATTATTACTTTTTTATTTAACTTTAAAAATCAGTAGTTAAATTATATTAATACATTTTAAATTAATAATTTTTGAAATTTTATTTCATTAATTTAATCAATTCACAACATTGTGTTTTTTTTTTTATTATTATTATTAAGAGCCGCCATTAATAATTTTAAAGAGTGAGACAAAAAAAAAAAAAGTGTATAAAATTTTTATTGTATTTTTGGAAAGTTGTTAGTTTACTTTTTCAATGAAATTTGCAATATAGGTACTGCTTGAAATATTCTTTTTTTTTTGTTTTGCTTTATTAATTTGTTTTTATTTGATAACCAATATCCTACAGGAAAAAAAAAAAAACAAAATCACTCAATAGTTTTTAAATTTTATTATTTTTTTTTGTTTGTTTTGTGTTTGTGTTAAATAGATCAGTACAATTTACATTATTTAAATTTCATTTTTATTTATGATCATGTTTTTACAATTATTTATAATAACAAAAATACTACATGTAAAAATTTGATTTTTTGAGAAGGGAAAAAATTTGAAAAAAAAAAATAAATAATGAAAATTTATTAATGATTCAGTGAACAATATATTACATTTTCATGTGTGTGAACTAATATTGTGTCTATAGGATTTTTTGATTGAACTCAAGGATTCATATTCTAATAAGAGAAAAAAAGAGTAAGAAAAGAAAAATCAACTTAAGGAATAACAATAAAACAAACAATTTTCTAAAGGATCAATTATAATATTACAACAGTCGCAATTCTGGATTTGTTTTGTGTACCAGTTAATAAAAATCGTCTTAATTCCATTGATTCTGATCCTGGAAATGTAAGTTATATTTATTTTAATTTAATTTACGTTTATTATCTTTTAGTACGTAAGTTTCATCATTTTAATTCTTTAAGGAGATCATTCTAAATTTGCGCCAAAAATATGTTTGATCGTGTCAAACGTTATTGTATTTCCATTAGCGATTATCTATGTACCTATATAATAGAAAGTCTATGTATAGATAGTTATTAGACTACATTAAATAACTTATTTGTAATTACAATTTTAACTCTTAATTTGTTTAATTAATTTACTTGACTGAAAATTTATATATTCAATTAAATGTAACTTGGTACATAAATGGAATTTGATATATCTACCAGTATAGGTACATATCAATGCATGTATACGTACGTCACATAATGTAGTTTTTATATCAGAATGTAATGTTATTTATTCAAAAATGTCACGTGAAATTTAACTTGTAATTATCATGGTCAAGAATCACGCAATACCTAAAGGAAAAACAAAAAATGAAGACAAAAATATGTGTATATATATATGTATATATACTCGTATAAACATATACCTATAGATGTATCTATAAAACATAATCAGATGCATGTGCTTATGTACTTTTAAACAACTTTTAAATTCATATAAGTATAAAGTTAAATAAAAATGAAAAAAAACTGGAAATTTGCAATAAACTGGTTAAACCACAGACCAGTAAACCGCAAACTGCAAAGGTACCAAAACCTATAATGTCAAATACATATTACCTATATAGGTACATATGTATGTATGCAACTCTGAGAATTAAAAGATATTAAATATTGACTGCCCTGTCATCTTGTGAGATGTGAAATACAATACCAAAGATTAAGGAAGAAAATGAAAAGAAGTTTAAATTTTATATATCAATATGAATGTAGTATGTATTATAATCTAAACAAAAACAACCAAAACATATGAATATAATGGGCATAAAATGTATGAGAATTTAATTTATTTTCATTTTATGGTCTCATGCTTTGTATACAGCTAAATAAAATCCTCTTCTACATTATTTTTTAATAGAATTACTTAAATTCATTAAATATTTGAGAACCACAAAATGTAGTTTTCTTGTCTGTTTTTTTTTTTTCATCTTTTAAATCAATGAAGTGCTTGAAAAAGTCTTCTTAATAGCATATAAGGAAGATTCAATAAAATTAAATTTGAAATTTTAAAATCTCCATTCAAAAATGAATTCATTATTATCAAAAAAAAAAAAAAAAAAAAAAACAGATTATTTAGAACAAAATGGAGATCAAAATGATGTGATATAACAAAATTTTATTCTATACATAATCTATAGTAAAATTTTTATGAAACTAAAACTTGTTGATTTATCATAAAAAAGATATTCAGAATCATTGGTCATTTGAAAAACATGTTTTTCTTTTTTTCTTCTTTTCTAATAATGATATAAAATTTTAGACGAGTGACAATTACAAAAAATTGACCAAACATTAAATTCATAAGTTTGACGATGCAGTAAGATCATAAGAAAATACAAAATATACCAGATAGATAGGTCGTTTATAAAGTAAAAGACTATACCGTAGCGTGGTGTAGGTACATTATGATTATATCAGTGATATTTAAAAAAAAAGAAAAATAAAATAATTTTGTACATTATTTATTTTTTTTTTTTTTCATCAATCCGGTTTTTCTTTTACTATAAAAAAAAAAAAAAATGATAAAATAAAATAAAACCCGAAAGCATTTCCTTCTTGTATTCGTATTATATGAATGCATGTATGTATGTGTACATTTCTTAATTGTTGTATAGGTGCATAAAGTACTGAATGAATTTTTTCGTTTGATATAGAATTACTCATCCATATATTATTAAAGGTATATATTATTATATGTATGTATGTTGTATGCAAGTAATATACATAAAAGTATCCATTCAGGTTTAAGTAGATTGTAAAAAATAACAAAATTGTTATAAGATAAAATATGAAAATTCGTATAAACATTCGAGAAGATTCATTATTATATTATACAAGACCATATTTACATGTACACTATATGCATATAAGTGGTATGCTATATTATGTACGTTACGTGCATGAGAAACAAGTTTTATGGAATGCAAAATTTTATTTAAACAACAAAAATGAATATAGATGCCACCAATATTATGCGAAAAAGCACTGTATTTAAAATGATTGAAAAGTTAAGATTATAAATTTGGGATTGACGATTTTGTTGATTGTTGTTTTTGGATTATTTTGTTATAATAGGTAGAATTTAAAAAAAAAAAAATTTTTTTTTGTATTTTAAACTACTTTTCATTTTGGGGGCAACGAATCATTTTTTATGTATGTACATATGCACACGTATGTTTGGATGTATCTTAATATCGACAAAAAAATACGCTGGAGGCAAAGGTGTATCCACTTATATATACGTTAAATGTACACCTATTCTTTGAAATACTTAATTTCTGTACTAAGCAGGTATTTATAACCTGTAACATGACTCATTGATAATAAATAAAAAACATTCTTTTGTAATATATGTATTTCCATTTCTAAATTAAAATACTCTGAATAATTTAATGACGATATAATTGAAAAATCGACACAGAACGGATGTGGGAAAAATTAATCTGTAAAATGTACAAATAAGTACCTATATGTATGAATGTTTTTCTGTATAGGTATCTATTACAAATTATGTATTGCAAAGTAACTGCAAATGATATGTAATAAATAAATATGTAAGTACATGTACATGAATCGATATAGTTCAAGGTGTAGTAATTTTGTAATTGTATTGTATGTAAAAATTACCCTTGATATTCTGTTAGTGAAAGTACATAATATAAAAACATAATAACATATATTGTACATAAAACTGGATTAAATTAATCCAATAAAATTACAATTAAATACCAATCTATGTACCTACATGTTTACTATTTTATTAAACTTTAGTTTTAATTTTAAAATAAATAGAAATGAAAAAATGAACACGTGTTCATTTTATGAATCCGTCCATATTACTTTAGATGCATATATGGTGGTTATCTGCATTTTGCAATATTATTTATTCTGCCAATCTAACCTATATATTAAATATTATACATATAATTGCATTGGATTGTATATTATTGTTATACGTACAGAATTGGTCATATATTCGATTTTTAATTCATAATAAACATAAAATATTCTAAGTAGAACAATAATAAATTACATCCGGCTGTTATTCCATATTATAACGTATATTTCAATTATTTTCAAGATTTAAAAACATAGAATTTTTCTTTTTTATTTATTCATTTAAAAAAATGTAAATAAAGATAAATTATGCATTTTTATTGGCTACATTTTATGTCATGAACAAACCAACGCAAAATGCATTAACATATGTTTGATGTTTCCTATACATATTCCATTTCTGTTCCGTACTCGTACCATATCTTGTTCACACAAATTGCAGATTGCAGATCCACAAGTATGTATTTTGCACTTATTTTATTTTATTTATTTATTTTTTCTAAATTATGAGAAAATTTATTATTTCTATAAGTAGTCCAGTCCAACTAAATAATAGCAATGCAATAACATAAAATGGACAACTAAATTCAAAATAATAATAAAAAAAAAAAAAATCTGCTACATTTTATAACCGCATGCACGTATGCCATAAAAAATAAAATACTGCATAAACATTAAACTATTCTTGGCCACATTCATGTACAAATGCTATGAATTGTACTAATACTATGGTTTTTATTGATTTTTATTGCCATAATAATATCAAATGTTTGTTGGCGTTATTGAATGCATTCCATCAATTACCGGTTTTATAGAGCAACCAACGTCAAGAAATCTTACTTTATAGCTATAGGATAGGATAAAAAAAAAATCACCATTGAAAAAATATTAAATTCGACATAATTAGAGCAAAACAGAAATATATAAAGAATTCATCAATAACAACACCACCACCAAATCATGACTTGTACAATTATATTGGAAGATTTGGTACCTATTACGGCGCTTAGTTCATTAGTCACAGAGAATATATTTATATACATATATAAGAAAAATGTTGCCTTTATTAATTTTGTATTATTTATTCTTAATGTAGAATTTCACTTGAATAAATTGTACTTGCACACATATACATATGTAGGTAGATGCAATATACGAATACAAAACAAATCATCAAATTGTCCTTCATTATTATAGCAAGTCACGTCTATTATGTTTAAAAACGTTTATTATCGATTTATCAAAGTTTGAAAAGCCGCAGATCTGATGCAGTTTAATATTGAATCTAAATTACCTACCAAATGATTATCATGTACGTACACACACATACATATATGTATAGTATGATATGTCCAGGATAGAATTTTATTTATAATTTTTAAATATCATCAAAGATTGTTTAATTTTTTTATTTTGATTCTGAATAATTGTTTTTGAACGTCATAATATACCAATTGGCCTACCCACATTATTTCCATATTATGTACGTGATAATTGAGTTGAGCCTTCCTTTGATTGAGCTGCTGAGCTATGCTGTAACAATATAAAACTTAAACAAAAACTACATATTATATAAATGTATAAATTTACAAAAGAGTGTATATATATATTACAAAAGTGTTAAAAAAAACAAAATAGACATTACACACGTACTACATTTGAATTTTATTTTCTATTTGTTGTACACAATGACGAGATTTTATAATACGAATAAAATCAAATTATGCTGGTCAAATCGAAATTAAATCTTTCAGTCATTTCTTTTGTATAAAATCAAATGAATGTATATGTCTAGAAGATTATAGATGTGTTCGTGTATATATAAATAAAATAATGTACATTATACATAAGTATGTATATAGATATTGTGTGTATATATATTCTTCAAAATGATAATGATCAACTTGAAATTCAAAAGAATCTTTTCTTATTCTTCACTCAAATTCATGAATTCTACATAATAATGATAATGATAACATGATTATAGTGTATAATGCTGCTATGGCTATGTGGTTATGATGGCACTCTTATGGCTAGTTGGTAACACGATTAAAAAACAAAAATAAAAATTACAATTTTCTTTCCGTTGAATAAAATAAATAATAGCCGAGAATTAGTTGAATTTAATACTAGATAAGTATATTAAATTAGGTATATATATATTAAAGACAAAAGCGATAGTAGTAGATATTTTTTTATCATTGAAATGCTTTAAATTCCAATTTCTTTACATGACATAAAGTAATTTTTGATGACAAGAATTTCATTCATTTTATCTATTTTTTTTTTTTTTTCTTTTAAATCAAAAGTGGTGATTATGTGTAAATTTATTTTTATTTAATTCTTTTTGTAGACGGTCAATAAACTTTTTTTTTTTTATGTTTCTTTTTTGTTCATTGAAATAAAAGAAAATTGTAAGATATTATAGGATTATTATTGTTGCTGATGTATATTATTGGGCAACGACAATTTATTGCTGTAATTTTAATCGAAATTATCTTTTTTTTTTTTTTTTTTTTTTTTCTATTATAATAAAAAGGAAAAGTAAATTATAGGTATATGTATTTCACCTTGATTTCTGGCATATATTTCTTTAATAAAATGTTTTATGTATATATATACGTAAACCAACCACGTGTAGGTACATATATCGTGTTGAAAATAATTCATTAAACTCATTTTATGTTTGAGATGACAATAATGTTCTATTAAGGTATTTTTTTTTACAAACATACATACATATGTATGCATTGTATTAGAAATAATAAATATACATATATACAGGGCATCTCAGAATAAGTGTCACTAACTACATTTTTCTTAACGTTCAAATTATGTATTCATAGCAAAAATCTTTTAGGCTTTGTCCTCTAAATTCATCCCTTTTGTGGTGATATACGGCAGGAAAAGTTTTTTAACACGAAATACTTGTCGTCATACAATGAACAACCCTGTTTATTCGATTTATGTTTGTTCATTGTTAAAATGAGATATATACGGTTTTCTAACAAGATATACCTAACGTTAAAGTCCAATGAAAAAGTTCGAAGTTGTTCAAAATTTATAGTTTAAATATGTCGTTTTTGATGTAAAAATGTGGTGATTTTTGGCTCATCCTATCCAATTTTTTTTTGTGAAAAAATGTTGTACCAATTGTGAATAAGATTGTTGTTCTTCGAAATTCTCAAATTCAGAAAATTTTTAATATCATTCTGAGATGCTTGAAATTTTTTGTCCATTTTTCCTTTTGACTTATTCTCCAGAAATATAAATTACAACAATTCGATACAAATCTGACCGTAATCGGATACCTACATTAGATATTTTTCTAAAAAAAAAAAAAAAAAAACAAAGAAATCAAGTTGACACACGCATTATGTTATTGAATGCGGAAAATTTTTTTTTTCATTTGACTTGTAATTAAGGAAAATGAAATCAATATCAATATAATGGATATTTGAGTAATTTTACTATTTTTAGATTATATTCAGATTATCTACCTTGTGCTTGTAAAACATAAAAAGCAGCAATGAATGAAACATTAAAATCATTAAAATTTTATTGTACACGTTACTTGTATGTACTTGACATTTACCTATATCCAAAACAAAAAAGCTTCTTTTTGATGAAGATGACACACACTTTATGTTATACAGAATTTTGTATTTGTGGGTGGATTTTTAAATGTTGAACATCTAATAAATAAAAGACGTAAATAAACATCAATTATTATCCATTCAAAATTTTCGTCGTTTTTTTTTTTTTTAATATTTAAGAAAAACAAAAAAATATTTAAAATATAGGTACCTACATATCTTGCTAAAGTCGAAAGTAAATGATAAATTCCATCTTCATTTTTTTTTTAAATTTTGTTTATTCCTAGAATTAAAAAAAAATAAAAAAAAACTTTCATGTATCATAATAATATGAAAATGTGTTTTAATTTAAAAATTCAATTAAATTAAATTTTTTTTCTTTTACTTCTGTACTTTATAAAATGCATGTGCATTGTTTCACGCACAATTCATTCGAAAAAAAAAGAATTAAAAATAAAACCAAAAATAAAATAAATTTAAATTTGATGTCAATGAAAGAATTCAATACTTCTCGTCTTTATTTTATTTCATTTTTTCTATACAGTTAAAAAAAAAATATATATATTATTTGTACATGCTTACATGCATAGCCTATTACCAAAGGTATCGTGCTATGTTCTTATAATAAAACACCACATATTACAATGTGAATGAATGTTGATAACATAAAAAAAAAAAAGTAAATGTTCGTTTTTCACTAAGTTAGCAGGTATAACATTGGACAGGAAATGCAAAGTAAAAAAAAAAAAAAAAATTCTAAAATCAAACAAAAACAAAAATAAAATAAAAATAAAATTAACTTAAACTCCACAAGTATTTTTATAATATCATAAAAATGCATACGCATGTACCGACTACCGATGATGGTCTTTTGCTTGGTCAATGAAAACACCTGTTGCTAATGATGTGGATAAAAATTTATTTGTGTTTGTAAATGTTTATGTACCTATACATACAGAAAGAGCCTCCCATGAGTCCCATATGTAGCTGAGTTCGATTATTGTGGATACAATGTCGTTTTAAAGTCAGTTTTGCGGTTGTTAATATATACTCGTATGATTTTGTACACATGTATGAGAAAAATAATATAATAATGGTGGTATTAAATTTTGTACTTATATATATATACTCTTAATAATCCATTGGTGGAATTCACATAATATGCTGCTAAGTCAAATTGAACCAAACGATGAATGTTATACTACATACCTGTGTTCTTTTGATGATTATACACATAAGAATTTTTTCAACATTTTCACCCGTTTATTCAATCCTTTGTTAATATCAAACTTAATATATTCATAATACATGTATCATTTGTTATGCAAAAATTTTGGTAATAAAATTAGAGCATGAGTTTTAAATCCTTTTAACCAGTAAAAAATTTCTTCATTACAAAGGAAATTTAATTTGAAAAAAAAAAAAAAAACGGATTTTACATGA
This sequence comes from Anthrax anthrax, assembly GCA_963971155.1. Classification (NCBI taxonomy): domain Eukaryota; kingdom Metazoa; phylum Arthropoda; class Insecta; order Diptera; family Bombyliidae; genus Anthrax; species Anthrax anthrax. The sequence goes on from OZ020119.1 coordinate 31,703,983, forward strand.
GTAAAATCGATAATCCTCCATACATGCATGTGTGTATGTACAAATATGTACATATATCGAGCATTTTAAATTAGCGATGATTATGTCCTTTTACGGATTTCATAAAAAAAAAAAAATAGAGTGCAAACCATCTACGATGAACATTTTAGCAGAAATGTCTATTTGAGACAGTGAAAATTTCGTAAACATATAGATTTTGATTTCGAAGATAGAAAAATATGCCTTAGCCATTTCAAATAAAAATCTTCATTGATGCGTGTGTAAACAACTACATGTGCATGTGCATTTAGAAATGTTCATATGTGTAATTGCATGTCAGTAATGCGTTATGAAACGTTCATCTTAGATGATTTGCATATTCTATAGCAAAAAATTAATTTTCTAGACAATATTAAAGTTGATAACATTAAATTAGAAAATTCATTTTCCACAAGTATTAATAAAATTAATTTCCTTCTGATATGGAATTCCTTAAAAATTCTTTGAATACCATAACGAAAAATTAATTGAATAAAAAGTACACACTGTATTCAGTACTTTTGAATTTTAAAATCTGCTACTGTGTTGTTAGTTATGCACGCCACGTAGATTACATTCAAATTACTTTATACGAGTATGTATAAGCAAAACTAAATGACGATTAGAAATAAACATAAAAGCAAATAGAAATAAAATGAAATAATTGAAATAAAATACATAAAAATAAAATAAAACAAAAATATAAATGTTAATAAGTTTATAAAGTTGATGGCAAATAGTGGTTTGTTGTTAATTGAAAAATGTTGCCATTTTTTTTTTTAAATCTCACAATTTTTTTCATATCCAACCACCACCATCATTGTCTTTAATAAAACCTTCAGTTTATTTTTGTTCTAAATTTGTTTTATTTTATGTATTAAATTTTGAATGTGTTTTATTCATTAACTAAGTTACGTTACGTTACTTTTTTTTTCATGAAAATGAAATGAGGTTAATTTAGCAATGAATACACAAACATTGAATAAAGTGTTAAAGTTTTTTTTTTATATATTTATATATAGTACATAAACCTATCGTTTAACCTTTTCTCCTTTTTGGTTTTTTTTTTTTTTTTAAATTTTCTTTTATTTATTTTTATCTACTATCTGTGATTTTTTTAATGTTCAGTTGCTTTTAAATTTATGCATGCCATTTTTTCATTCATTTTGTTTGATTACATTTTGTTTTTCTTCGTTTTTCTTTCTTCTATTTATTATTGAATATTCATTAATATTTAAAACATTTAAGTTGTAAATCGAAAAAACAAAAAACGAAATTAAAAAAAAAAAAAATGTGGTTTTATTTTACGATTCACATTTATAAAACATTGCGTAGGTATACGAACATTAAATGATTTCCTTTGTATAATTTTTTTTTTGTGCTTCTATTCTTATTTTATTTAAAAACATCTTGAAAGACATCTTCACTTTTAATCTATGTATGAAAATATTTTTTTTATTGCCTGAAGACAAAATTGCAAAATGCGATTAAAATATGAGGGCTTTTCCGGTCTCAGCTTTTTATATTGATGCTGTTTATCATTGGGAAACAAAAACAAATATGAAGATTAGAAAAGTAAAAGAAAAAAAAAAAAGAAGATACAGAAAACGGACTAGTTTTCTAATAACTCTTTTTAAAATGAAGATCCTCTTTAGATATAGATCGTTTTTATATTTTTTTACGTAACATTATGTACATGCAGTTGTGCTTGTGGAGGGTAATGTCAGTATTATTTTAAATTGATATCGTTTCATTGTGTGTGTTATTTATGAAAGGGAATTGCATACTCGTTTTATTTATTTATTTATTTTTTTTTTTTTTGTTTTTTTATTAAACATTTGTTAGCTTTAAGTAAAACAGAAAAAGAAAATTCATAAGAAAATTTTTTTTCTTATCATTTAATTTACAAATGAAAAGAAACAGTCACAGATTTCCTCTAAAAGAAAATTTAAATACCATCACATATACACAAATGAGACATAATTTAAATTCTTAAGCTCTTTTAAATGCATGTTAAATATTTTTAACATAATATTCTTAATCGTCAATTGTATGGAAAATCATTTTTGCAATGAGAAATTATGGTATATATAATAAACATAACATGCAAACAAGTGCTGCATTGCATAATTACACTGTATGTATATGATTAATGCATAATCCACAAACTATGTGATGTACAATACATACTACATGCATACAATATTTTTTATCTGCCATGTATGCAAAGATATTTTATACTTTTTCTGTTTATATGATAACAAAACAAAGTAGGATTTATGAGAAAGATATTTTTTTTTGTTATTTGTTACTTTTAAGAGATATTGCAACTAAGGCATAATTTTACTATTAAAACGATACATACATAGGGATAAATACAGAAAAAATCTTACTATTATTTCTAATTACTGTTGAAATGAAATTTTATTGCTTGATAAGTGGATAATATAGAATATAAAAGATATTATACTCCATACACTAATTCGATGCATTTAAGGTCTTATGGAAATGACATCTCATTCATGTATGAAAACTCTGAAGATTGTGGTAACACTGCTCGTCAAATGATCTTATTAGAAATTATGAGAGAAGAAAAGAGCCTCGTATAGTCCCATAAGGCCTGAACTGCATCGAATTAGTGTATGGAGTATAAATTTGTATTTAAATTAAAATAAAAAAAATACAACGCTATCATTCAACTGTTTTAGTGATGTTTTTGCTGATCAAATTCTGTTGCTATCATTATTTTGTTTATATCAAACCCCCAGAATGTATCTTTTCAATTTTATGTTTTGTATTTTCAGCAATTATTAATACATACTAACATATTGAAAAATGAATAAATTTTAAATACAAAAATTATTTTATTTTTGCTATAATGGTATTTAATGCAATTTCTATCTTTCATTCCACACATATTAATGTTTCACTTTTTTCATTTGTTTATGATTATTGCCAGAAACGTGGGAAATTTTTCTTCATAGCAAAAATTAACTATATAGTGACATAATTAAAATAAAAAAATCTTTTACTGATGTATATATGAAACATGAGATAAAATTTTTATTTACTCGTATATATGTATATATATGAAATGATGACAAAATTTTTGCAATTCTCATAAATCTTTTTTTTTTTTTTTTGTATTTTTCATCTTTTAAACATGATGATAAACCATGCAAGAAAAATTTTCTTACAATTTATTTTTTTTCTCAATCTAAAAATATTAGCATGCACATGTGTGTACATATTCATATATATGTATATAATAAATATTACGTATGTAGGACATCTGATCTCCATTAAATAATTTATGAAATAAAAACAAGCTAAAATAAAAATTAGAAATTTATGAAAAATAAAAACAGTAAAATTACATAAAATTTTGCATATGTGTACTTATATGGAGTTGTTTTTGTACACATTAATTTTACTTTTATTATAATTTTGCAATGTAAATTATTAACATCGTTGGAGGTCAAAATAATTCTTTTTTTTTAAATAATACTTTAATCACTGAGTCGCTCTGAAAAGTAACTTAATTCAGTAGAACATATTTAGTTAACTCTCATAAGAACATCTTTTAAAATTGACTAAATTATTAAGAAAGAAAAAAAAACTAAAATAAAAATAAAAAGTGATAATTTCTTCTGTAGATATTTGAATGTAAAATTATGTATGGCAAGGAAGCATCTTCTACATCTTGCTTTGGTGAGTCCATAAGGGAATATACTGTTCATTCGTTCCAGGTTTTTTCTTCTTTATGTTCTATACTTTGAGTTTTAAGTAATAAATATATTTTGATTAAAAGTCGTGAACTTATAACATTATGGTGAACAAAATTTAATAATTATTTTACAACAATAAAAAGTTCTATTTTTGATTACTTAATTTTTTGATTAAATTTGTCAGCTTTAAAATCATGATATCTGAAAAAAAAAAAAAATTTATTCTAACCGAAAATTTGTGGTTTTTGAATTTTTGTCTTTATAAATGAACTAGTAAAACTCAAAAGAACCACGTAGTATTTAAAAAAATTTTGAACATGATCATAATGTGAAGCATTAGAATGGATTTTTTCCGTTTTGAAAAAAAATTTTTTTTTTTTTTTTTTTTTTTTAATGAGAAACAGGTAAATCTTGTGAATATAATAACATAAATAATGTACAAATATGGTAAGACTACGTCACAAAAAGTGAAAAAAAATGGATTAGTAATTTTAAGTAATAGGAACAAAAATAAATAAGTTGAGAAGAATTTAAATAAAATTTATTATTCTGCTACGATCTGCTTATAAAATAATAGAAAAACCACAGAAAAAAAAAATAAATGAAAATAAATGAAAGATGAATATGATGACAATGGATTTTGTTTTAATGAGAATTTTTCTTAATGAAAAATAAGCACAGTAAAAGGAAAAAAGAAAACAAAAGATTAAAAAACAAAAAAAAAAAAAAAAAAAAAAAAAATTCCACACAATTGAATAGAAGGATAAACTAAGGATATAAAAAAAAAAGGAAGCTGCTTTTCCATATAAATATGCATATATATAAAAAGCACCTTTTCATTTTACTATTCAGAATTTTCTATGAATTTTTATTCTGTAAATAAAATGCACATTCCATTCGCATTAAAATAAGAAGGATAAATTATCCATATATCTGTGTATATAAATATTTAATTTTTGATGCAATGCGGTAGTAAATTCATATAAATAGATTTGTATGTGTATGATTGTGCCGACGTATACACATAAAAATTCAGATTGAAAAATAATAATAAATAATTCCAATTTCTCGTGGTTTATTTTATTTTTAACATAAAAAATTTTATTTTACTGTTAGCAATATACTGCTGAATATACTAAAATGAAATAAATGTAACACGATTATAATGCATGATGAACATGTGAGTGCAGATACATATTTTCTTCTGTCTATTAAACATAACTGTAAAAATAAAATTTTATTTTATTGCAGATACATCATATGTGTATGCTGGTAAATAAATTTAATTGTTTAGATTCGATAAAATATATAAGATAAATCTCATAATATAGATAGTTGTATTTATTTTTAATAAAAATAAAAAATTTAATCTAAATTTGAAATAGATCATAAAAATTATAAATTGCTCCAACACATTAATTAAAACGAAAGAAAAAGTATACACAAGAAATAGAAATATACACGTAAACTTTAAATTTAGGTGTTTTTTATAAGTTCCGCTTTTATGCTTTGTACACACAAGATTTAAAGTACATTTACAAATAGTCATATGTTGAAAATTCCATATCCATAACATATGTATGTATGTATTGCTACCACAACCTTGTGTATACATAATTTCAATTTAAAACTATATGAATGATTATGACCTTAATGGAAATTTGACAAAACAATATATCATTTGCCATAATGATACTGATTTATATATAGTAATCATGATTTACCCATAATTACCTGGTAAATAATCTTCTTTATCAAAAAGAATACAAAACATTTATCCAAAAATGTGTGATGTTGGTTTTTTTTTCCTTTTTGACTATTTTTTGTTTTTTTTTATATTTTATTTAACACAATGAATACTAAATATTTGGTTTTTGTTTATATTTATTTATTATTACGATATAATTTGAAAAAAAAAAAAACAAAAGAAAACAGCAAATGCTTTTTTTTTTTTTGCTATTTATAATTTGTTGTCTTTACTTTTTTTGGTTTTTATTAAAAATTACACACATGTGACAAGGTACATATAAAAGAGTCTATGAAACATACACGATGTCATTCATTTAAGGTTACCAATAACGCCTTCTTAATGATCAATTAAAAAATGATCAAAACTTTATAAAGATAAAAACAACAATGTTTGTAATTGGTTTCATTAAAATCATTAAAATAAAATTTATTTGTCTAGCATAAACATTAAGATTTTTTTCTTGAAATATGTAAACTCACAAAAAAAAAAAAAAAAACGGCGAAAAAAAAAAGTTCAAGTTCTTCAAGCATTTAATTGCAAAATAGCAATTTTTTTCACATGTATGAGTAAAATGTTCCAATTGACAGGTAGTTATGAATTAATTATTTTTTAAGACTAAGCAAAAAAAAAAATTAATTTCACTATAATCATACCCTTAAGATATTACAAGAAAATTGTGTTTTTCTTTTGATATTTAATAATACATTAATTTACATGTTTAGAGTAATAATTATTGCTACCAACTTATTAGAATTATTATTAAACCTTGCAGTTTGGTTTTTTTTTTTTTTTTGGAATGAATGAATTAATTAAAAAAACAATTTAATTAAGATTTGAGCTAAAAATAAAAATTGACAGAAAAAAGAAATGGCATCTCACCATTTATAATTATTGCGGAACCCTTTAAATGTGCAAGGGTTTAAAGAAAAAAAGGAAAAGAAAAGTGATCAGAAAATTACAACTCCATAAAATTTTTTTTTTTTTTGTTTTATTTCATAATAATTATGAAAATGTATAATTACACTTTAATTAATTTCTTATTGTGTTTCTTGTTCATCAGTAGAAAAAGAAATTTTTTATTTGCTTGGTTAAATTTTGAATAATAACGCAGACAGGTACATATTTTCTCACGCATAAGAATTTCATATTCTTTTCTGTAATTACATGGTAATGTATTTACATGATTTTCTCTAAGTTTAATTGAAAATTTTGCTAGTATACGTATATAAATACTTATCATTTGCATATATATAAACTTATCACTTTTAACTATGAATTATTATAAAATTATGGAATTTAAGATGAAAATTAGAAAAAAAAGAAGAAAATACACGCAATTACTACAGTGAACTAAATATAAAATTCATAATGTGGCTGCTTGTAATATAGAAATAATTACATATTTTCTATGATTACATGCATATTCAAATTTGCATATTATGTTTCACATGAAATAATTTGATTTCAACATGCGTTATTGCGTTTTGATTAACTTTTTGCAAAATAAAAAAGAAAATCCAAAGTTTTTATGTTAATATTTTAAAAGAATAAATTTTATAGATTTTATTTATTTTGTTTCTTGTGGGTTAAAATTAAGATTTAGTCTATATGTGCAAATTAAATCTAAATTATTGGAAAATTTCCGAAATACTAAATTTCTTCAATTTCACATTTAGTATATTTTTACTGTCCGAAATGTAGTATAGTATATATACATATAAACCATGAGTACAAACATCTTAAGTAGGATCAGCCGATATTTGAAAGTAACAAATTTTTGATCTTTTTATTTATTTATTTTTTTAAATTTATTTTAGCAGTAAATTAATTCTTTAAAAGAAGAAAAACAAAAAAAGTTAAAGAATTGTATTAATTTGTATGCTTTATCTTATCGAAAATCTAATTATATCTATACTGTCATCTATTATATCTATATTTGCAATAAATTGTATTAACAAATTTTTTTCTTTATAAATTCGTACACTTATTGCATTTCCTTTTTCTCTTATTAGATATAAAAATCAATTATTAAAAATTGTTAATCATAAATTCATTGAAGTATTCTTAATTTTCTGGTATAAAAATTTATGCTGAACTAATGTACTTCATCACTCGTATGACGATATCTTGGATTTTTAAATAACGAATATATATTTCTTTTAACATTTATTTTCTTTCAATAATTTCTAATACATATGTATACATACACATTTACATATATTTTTTAATAAAGAAAATAATTGATTTATTACAATAGAAATATTTATTTTGATTTATTTATTAAATAAAAAAATTACTTAAAAATTGAAATAATAAAATAAAAATATTTGATTTATTATATTAATATAATAAAATAAAAAATTAATTAAAAACTGCTTGTATCTTTATTTTTCTACTAATTGTAACTATATGCTTAATTTTTTCATATTTTCAATTTTAATTGAAATTTCAATTTAGTATCAAATTATTAACACCTCGGTATGCTCGATATTGAAATATTAAATTGAATAGTTCTGTCTGTACTCCAATAATTCAGTTTAGGATCAATTTAAGTTCAATTCCCATAAATCCTCAATAGGTTTTTCCGGGGTACTAACACAGGAAATCTAAATCTAGCTTAACTTGGTACCTAAGTGTACGAGCTTTCGATACATAAAATAAATTGTAGCAAATATCTTGTTAAAGAGGACCTTTTGCAACTGTTCCTGTGTATCCTGGTAAACAAAATTCTGTTTAATACAAGGGTTATCCGCATTTAATTTATTCGATTTTATTATACTCCTATGTGATTTGAGTTTTTATTATTTTCTTAATTTATATAGTTTTGCAAAACATACCTTAAATTCATTTGAAATTAAAATTAATAATTTTTCATGTTGAGTTGTAATCAACATTTTATTTTTGCAAAAACAAAAATTTTTTTTTATTGTTATTATTCCTTATTTATTTATTATTATTAATATTTTTTTAAACATAAATATTGTTTGTAACAATTACAAGAAAACGCATATCATATAGATAATAATTAAATTATACTGTTTTAATGATTCTAGTATGTGTTTGTGTTTTGTACATTAAGGCATACTTTTTATTAATTGAAACTTTCGTTTAAAAAAAAAAAAACGAACAACATGTTATTTATACATTGTATACATAAATCAAAATGTGTGTTGTTTAATTTCACACAGTAAAACAAAAACATATAGAAAAATGCATTCAAATACATATTTAAATACAATGGAAAATAATTTTCTAGTTTTTATTCACGGGAATTTAGATAACAACAATTGATATATTTAGAAGGGGAAAAAAACGAATTATTATTAAATTTTTTTTTCTTTTTGTTAAAAGAAATCCTGCAGTTCTAATTACAATCGAAAAATGAAAAACACACACGTAACATTTTAATAACAATAACAACATAGTTAATAAATAATTTTTTATATTAAAAATAAAGAAAATATTTTTGTATTTGGCTTTTGTTTTGTTTTTTTTCATCAAGATGAGAAATCAGAATTTGTGTTAATACATGAAATTGCTAAATATACTTCATACGTATATATTTGTGTTTGTTTATAATGTAGACTACGTAAACGATTTACGTGCGTATGTAGGTATATAATAGACGTATCAATCGCTTGTTTGATATGGGAATCATTTTTCTTTTTTTTTTATTCATATCATTATGATTATTATCAGTCGTTAGCAAAGCGATTTTATAAAACACGAAAATAACAAGAAAATACATATCATTACCATTTATAATTTTGTGTACATAAAAGTATTTAAAAAATTTTATGTTTAGGGCAATGTTCCTACCTATTGTCAGTCTCCTAATTATAGGCAGTTAAGTCCCTATGGAAACTACATAAAGTAGTGCCACTTTACATCATTGTATATTGATATTTAAAGGATACATCTCATATTGTATGAAAACTTTAAGGAATTAAGGATTGTCGTCGTAATCAAGTCATATTACTGCTCGTGAAATACTCTAATTATGTTTTGGAATGATGATTTATGAGAGAAGACAAAAGATGTATGTAAATGTACTCCCACAAAATCTTAACTGAATACAATTATTAGACAAGCAAAGTACTATATAAAGGTTAATATTTAAGTAACTTTTTAGATAGCTCTCGCTTTTAAAAGTTTATGATGCTTCGTTTAAAAAAAAATTCAAAAAATTATCATTGTCATTCATAATCGTTATTAGTGTGACAGATCACATTGATTTCTCGAATGTCTCAGAATGTCCTTTCATTTACCTTTATATTTTGCTGTCGTCCTCTATATCAAACGTCTTACGAATTTTCACATTACATATTCAAAAATTTCCCACAATCTGTGAATTGTCTCACACATAAGTTTTATGTTTTAGATAAACGATGTTATTAACATTTTCAAAGTTAATTTCAATTAATAAATTCAGGAATATTGAATAACATTTTTATTTTTTTGCCATAATAAAATATTTTGTTGAATTTTTTTTTTATTAATTTTTTTATATTTTTTATTGTAATTATATTAAATTTATCACAGAGCATAAAAATATTTTGCAATGGAAATAGAAACAAAAAGGGTTTTTTTTTTTTTTTTACTACGAATAAGGAAATTAATTTGAAACTAAAAACTTTACAACATAATACTCATATAATAAGGTAATAATAATATTATAATGTGTGTATTAACCGTGCTAAATTTAAAAATAGAAAATATTTTTCTTCTTGGTTTTTTTTCTTATTTTTTTTGTTTTTAATTTAAAATTCATATGTGTATGTGTTGATAGAAAAAAAAAATAATTCAAAATTGTAATTAAAAAAATATAATGTATATATAGGTATTGTCCATGTGTACTTACATAAAATAGAGTTAGAAAAATCTCATGTTACAATTTATGCCATTCAATTAGTCAGTGTGTAAAGCGCTGATGGTATTGTATTTACTAGCTATGTGTTCACTTTACATGTATGTCTACTGAAGCACTTCAAATACAACAAAACATAAAATGTACAATTTTTTTTTTTTTTTTTTTTGTTTTACATTGTATGTAACACATATCAAGATTATATATTTCTAACTGTTTTTCCTATCATCATATATGTACATATGTATTGTTTGGAAAATAATAATAGTAATCGAACATCAACCATTATTGTTTTATTGCTTTTTCTTTTTTTCATTTTCATTTTTATTCTCATTTTTTGTTATATTGTTTTGTGTTTTTTTTTTTTTTTTTTTTTAGACATTTAATTGCAATGTTTTCTAAATATATTTTCTGTTTTTTTTTTTTTTCTTGCTTAGATTTGTAATACGTGCATACAAACAATGCAATATACATGCACGATGCATGTCGTTTCATTATTTTACCATAAATGATCGATGCCTACGTTATCTTGAATCTATTGAGAGATATTATGAAAATGTACTCGATTTATGTTTTATTTTTCTCCCTGTTTGATATTTTTAATTTAACACCATTCATTCATATATACGCGTTTTTCTTTTAACATAAATTTTTATTCATTATTATATGAACATTTTTGCATTGTATGCATTAAAATATGTAACATAACTTTGATTATGAATTTTAGATGATGAATTACTATATGGTATTCAATAGAAAATAATATCTTATTTCATGTTTTAGTAAACGTGAGATATAAAGGAAAAATTCATTTTTTTTTTTTTGTTGATTTACTTTAAGGATAATATTTTAACAGCTAAAATTACAATAAAGTTTTTAGTATATCATATGTTAAGGAAAATTTTAAAATAAATTATTTAAGAAAAACTTAAAATCTTCAAATAAATTCTAAAAATTCAAGTGTGGACATTAAAATTGTATAAGAAAAATAAATGGGTATATGAGGCGACAAATAGTACAAATAGATTTCACTTTTTATAATTCCAATAATATTTATGCAGTACACTATTTAAAAACGATGTCAGCTTTTTATTATCACTTTTTTTTTTTATAATATGTTTGTTACTTATTATATGCAACCCAACATGCAATTTATAGATTGTTCTGCACACATACAGCTATATATGTAGCTGAGAAATATGAGAAAAACTAGGAAGTCTGACATCATCATTTTCTATTGTTTATAGTTGGTTTTATATTGCGAGCTGTTTTATATCAAAAAAAAAAAAAAAAAAATTAAAATAAATATAAATAAAAATATATAATTTAATTTCATTTATATGTACATATGTATATGCATTTTCACATTGTAATATATATAACAATAAAACATAAAACTAAAAAGGTAAAACGATATTAATAAATGTTATTCTTGAATTGAACAATTTTAAACGTCCTTTAAATAATTACCATTTTAAGATTATGTTAGAAACAATGTCCAATTTCCATAATTTATGTAATGAATAAATTAAAGAAATAAAAAAATCAAAATAAATAAAGAATTGATATATATAAACATTTTATTTTTGTGGTTGATGTGAATTACTATTTAAACATAAATAATGAGGCAAATAAAAATATAATAAAATTAAAAAATATGATAATGTGTTACGCAATTTATATGAACAAGAAAATATATATTTTTATAAAGAAAACGTTATTTTTAGTTTTTTTTTCGTTTTATTTTATTAATAAAGGCAATTTTTTTTTTTAAAAAAAAGATATGTATACGATAATATAATCGAATATGTGGCATCTGAAAAGAAAAGAAAAAATGAAAGAGAAGGGTTCGACAGTTTCCGGATGGTTTGATCAAATTTCAGACAAAAACTAAAAATCCCGAAATAAGAATACAATTCTTGTGCCTAAATTTCCTTTTATTTATTTATTTTTTTTTCTTAAATAATTTTATTTATTGGAATAAAAAAATTTCGTTAAAAATAAAAAGACAAGAAAATAAAAAATCGTTTATACATGCGTGTGATACTTTGTGACATTCTGTATAATGATAGGAGTATATATATACGTAATTATACATATAAAAAGGATGTCAGGATATCAATGATGAAAAGAACATAAACCATGAAATTAAATAATATTATAATGTATTTTAATTGAGACCAGAAAAATAAGAAAAATATAAATAAATCGGATGTGGTTACATATTTTGCTGTTACATTATATGCATTACATACCCCGCTATAACACACATTACTTATACATTACTTTGTAAAAGGAAGAAGAAAAAAAAGCAAAACTGAAAATAACAAATTTAACTACTAAATGTTAATGGTACAGATTTCGTTTATTATTACACTTACTTTTTTTTTTTATTTAATTCTTTTTACTTTAAATGAAACACATCTTCATGGCACATATGTATAAAATATCTCGACCTTAAAACGTCATTCATTTAAATTATAATTTAAAACGAAGAAGAGTTAACTGAAGAAATGAATAAAAATTTTCACTTAATTCTTATTATAAAATCTGTTCATAAAAACGTATAATTTCATAGTTTATAAAGAAATACAATAAAAGTGAAAAATAAAAAAAAATAAATAAACCAAAATGAATGTAGTCTGCAAAAGTTAACAACCGAAATTAAGTTGTCGTGAGTAAACCAAATTGGGCGGTTTTGATAAATTTAAAATAAATTTTTAAATATAGATAGTAGACATGACCATAAGTATAGTATACATTGTTGAATGTATACAAAAGGCACATAATAGTGATTATGCTAAAGAATTCAATAAGATAAGAAATCTTTTGTTTGTTGGTTAAAATATCATCATCATCATTATTATTTTTATTTACAAAATTTTTTATTTTTATTTTTACAGCAATATTGCGTGCAAAGCGCAAGTACTTTATAAAACTAAAAACAAAAAAAAAAAATACAAAATGTCGTAGAATAGAAAGTATATCAGTTAATTATATTAATGAAAACAAAAAAGAAAATATCCAAAAATCCTTTCGTGTCTTTACCCAAAAATTTAATGTTATTAATTTCATGTAAACGATTTATAATCTTATATATGAGTTTAACTTTGATATAACTGAATCCTTGTTATGTTGAGATTTAGTTAAAATCTTGTAGTCTTTATATCTTGTCTTGTTTTGTTTTTTTTTTTTTTTGTTTGAAAAACGTTTCAAATTCTTATTTTTAAATCCAATAATTTATGAACATTTTTTTTTGTGATATTGCATTTATTACTCTGACAAGGTTTACAATCGAACGTGATAAAACACTGCTTCGCTTATTTTAGGACATAAACATTTGTACAAAAATTTATTGCAAGAGAGTTAAAAACGTGTAATTTTTTTTTCAGTTATTTTAAAGACCAAAACAGAAATTTACAAATAATTGCATTTATCATCAAATGATGCATAACTAATTGTAAATGTTATTTTTTTGTTTCATGTAATTTTGCCAAATTTATAAGTTGTTAGTTGGTTGTTGTAGTGAAACAACTTCTAAACTAGTTTGTCATCACTTTCTAATTTTCTTCGTTTTTTTTTTGTTAACTAATAAAACAATTTGGAAAATTTTTCAATTTTTACAATTTTGTTAGGATATCAAATTTCATGTTATTCTCTCTTTTTTAAACATTTTAATGGTATATCATTTATAAATCAAAAAATTAAGAATTTTATTTTGTCACATTCATTGACCTCAAATTATTAAAAATTTTTACACATTATCATTATCAGTTTTTTATTAGTCAAATATTATTAAAAAATTCATATCATATTATATCAAAATAATAATAATTAATTTCACATTATCTCAATTTTATATTTAAGTGGTTTTTCCTTCTTTACTTTTTTTTGTTTGATTTTCTTAAAATATCTATGTATACTTAAAATTGACATAAATACTCATTGAAATGCATTTACACAATAATCTATATATGTATATAAGTATACCATTTCTAAAATTTTGCTTATCTAATATTGACTTTATCATTTCAATAATAATTACATATTTAATTGTCTTATATAGTAAGATATTGTTTATCATAATTTAAACATTTAAATTCAAAATCAAAATTATCAGTATTCGAACGACATGAAAAAAGAAAAAAAAGAAAACAAACAAGCAAGAACTGATTTAAAAACGATTAAGTGCTATGAACCTTGAATGCCAATAGCATGCATATTCATTAAAATTTTTTTTTTTTTCTTATTAATTGCATCGTAGATAAGTAAACATGCATATATTCATGAAAATAAAAGAATTCTTATCAATTGTATTTTATTTTAGATTTACTATGATTCATTGAGTAATAAAATTTATTCACGAATTTTCGTCATTCAATATAAAGAAGTTAGCAAATTTTTACACTAGTAAACATACTACTGGAATTTTGTTGATTTTTTTTTAAATTTTCTTTTAATAAAGTGAATTATATATACTTAACTTCCGCTAATCAACCTTTCTGGTCATTTACGTTAATCCTCCGTTCTCTTATTTTGTTTTTGCCATATCATATTTCAAAAGACTCATTTCTTTTATTTTAACAGGTCCAGACAGGCGGATAAATTTAAAAAAGAAATGTAAGAAGGAAATTAAGAGATTAAAATTTGAAAAACAAAAAAAAAAAAAAAAAAAAATACTATATTTTTTGTTATTATTGTTGTTTTATCTATTTTTGATTCAAAAAAAAATTTCTTTTTTTTGTTTTAAACTATAGTAAATCGTTTCAAAATGCATTTTACTAAAATTAATGAGGTAAACAAAAAAAAAAAAAAAAAAAAAATTAAAATAAAGTTTTCTCACATCATAAATAAATCAATGTTACAATTTTGTAACTTACAAGAAAATAACATGAAATAACAATCTAAAATTAAAAATAAAATTAGTACACACCTTATACTTAAAATTTTGCTTTTTTAAATACAAAATAGTATATAAGCAAACGTACATGTTTGTATACGTACGAGTATAATACATCACAATATAAGTCCTAAAACTGTCACTCACTAAAAAATTATTAGCACTTTACTAATTCATTTTCATAGATAGATAGATAGATATACATAAAAATCGTGATAAATTATCTGTATATTTATCTTGTAGAAAATTATTCTGATATGTGTGTTTTTTTAAAATATTGAAGGCACGAGAAAAGCATTTCGTCTTGTTATAAATTTTAAATAGTATGTACAAAACACGTTGCATTATTTTTTTTTGTATTTTTATTTTTGTTTTTCTTGTCTTTGGACAATACATAAAATACAAAGGATTTATTTGTATTTTTTGTATTTTAATTAAAGTGATGAAAAATGAAAGCAATTTTTTACAATAATAATAAATTTTGAAAAAAAAAAAAAAAAAAAAAATTTCATAATTTTCAAAAATTGTTACAATGATTTAATTTTTTTATTTAAATATTTAAAATTTGAATTTTAAACATTTTTTGTTTAGAAAAGGTTTAATCATCATAGATTTTTGTATGACTAAGTGATCTTCTCTAATTTTTTTTTATTTTGAAATAAATCAAAATATGAATACAAATAGCACAAATATGAAAAATAATTTAATAAATTTACAATAAACTAAGACTTAAAGTGTCACACACACGTCATCTATTTAATATTTAAATTCAATTTAAAATTCACTGATGGTAACCAAGCTATTTGTTTATATTTAAAAATAAACAAATCGTATAGTAATATGAAATTGTGTTAAGTGAAAATATAAATATTTTATTACTTCTGGAACTTGTTATTACCTTTAAAATGATTCTTTTATTTGAATGTAAAAGTTATGAAATTAGTTTGATTTTCTGATTTTAAAGTGGGACACAATACACAGGAATGACATCACTTCTGATAAAAAAAAAAAAAAAACAAAATTTTTGTGACCATCATAATACAACATTTGTAATTTAGAAAATTGCATTAAAAAATTAAAGTGAAACAACAATTTCTATTGTAACCGATTAATATACATAGACATCTCTAAATAACATTGTTTATCGTTGACATTGATGTAAATGCTCTGTGGTGATATTCATGACATTCGTGACGTACTGAAATCCATAATAATATGTTCATACATACATGTCTAGTTATACATCTGGTATTTTTCTGCGGTTTTGATAAAACACAGTAGTTTGTTACATGAATTTTAAAATTTAATTTATTAAAAATTGAATATTCAATTGTGAATATGACACACCTTTGATTTTCGTTTCTTTTTTGGCCTTAAATTTATTCATCATATTTATACTCTGAAAATCGTCATATTTTACTTCTTTTTTTTTTCTTTTTTTTTTTTTTATTAAGTAGATGACATGGTAGTTTCACAATTTTTAAAAAATTTTAAAGGTGATAAAAAAATGTGTCATAGTTATGGATTTCGCACATTTTATAGATACCACCACCGTATGTACACGCATAATGAAATCATCAATGCAAATTAAGTTTTTTCTTCAAAAAAAATTTTTTTTTCTATTTGAATTCAAATAATAATGATGATGAACATATCTATGATTGTATCGGAATTTTATATCATATATTTAAATCTTGTTAAGTCAAGTAGTTGGTATTTTTTTTTTTTTTTTTTTTTTTGTGAAAAATTAACTGTCATCTTATGAAGGGGGAAAGAAGCTCTAAAAAATCATATAATTAAAATAGTAGTTTGAGAAATCAAATAGATGCCTACACAACGTTATGTAAAAAAATTTGAAAAAAAAAATAATAAAAATGACTGTTAAATTTAATTATTTGTATCTTGAATAAATTTAAAGACTATGAGTATTAAATTAGTAAGATTACGAAATTATATAATTAAAATTTATAAATATTAATTAACTTAAATATGAATGAAGCAGATTATTATTAAACAGATGTAATTATTTATTTTATTTACAATCGGTTTAAAAACAAAATTAAAAATTACTATTGTTTAAAAAAAAAAAAAAAAAAAAAAAAAAACAAATTCTATTATTCATTTTGAAGGTTAACTGAAAGTTAGAAATCTATTCATAATATTTGCGTTTTTCTCTCTAATGTAAATCGATAAATAATCATTAGGTAGCGAATAAAAAAAATTACAAAATAATTAACATAACATTTACAGTTTTAATAAAAAAAATCTAGTTAATAGTATGAGATTTTTTTTTTTTTTGTAATATTTTGAATTTATGTTACTATAGTTTGAGTAGACTAATTAAATCCGAATATTTCTTCAGTTTTTAATAAGTTCTAGTTTAGCTCACATGTGATAAATATAAGAAATCTACACTCTGTTCACTAATTCAGTGCACTTGAGGCTGTGTAAATAAATTGTAACATTTAATTTTGATTTTTGAAACCTTTGATATAAAAATACATCCTGTACAGTACTATATATATACATTTACACAAGTGACAAAATTAAAAGAAAAAATTAAATACAATAAAACTGTATATTGCATGAAAATAATATGTAGTTTGAGATAAGATGAGATAATTTTTATTTCCTCTAAGGTTTGGATAATATGCAAAGCAGTTACATAGTAATATTACGTTATTATGGTAATCATATGAAAATTATGGAATGTTTATATGAAATTTGTAGTCATTTCAATTTTGACATATTTAGCATAATTGCACGTATGCATATATGAATGAATGTTTGCGACGTGTGTTACGTAGATGTACACAATAATATGCAAGCCATATATGTATGTATGTATGTATAACTACAAAAAAAAATTGTTTTCTTAAAGAAATTGTAGATACTTATTATTTTGTAATAATATATTTAAACATTAGAGAGGAAGAAGATGAATAAACGTACGAAAATATAAATATTATTAAAATGATTAAATTTGCATAATCTATTTAAGATTGACGACCTGTAAAAACTATAATGGTAAATAGTACGGTATTCACTGTATTTATTTAAGTTCATTTAGACCGGATGAGGACTAACAAATCAAGAAAATAAAATAAAAAAAAAAATAATGTAAAATAAAATAAAGTTATAAATTTTGTTGCAAAACATCATTTCCGGTTATTTTTATTTACACTTTAAATTTTATTATATAAAATAAACGTATGTATATATAATAAAAAAAGAGAATTTGATTAATTTTGATTACATATTATGAACTGAATTATTGTAAACACACACATGTACGTATACTTGAAAATCGGAAAAAAGAAATTATAATAAAATATAGAATTCTACAAAATGTACTGATATATATACATATGTGATTGTAGATGTAACAGATAAAATATAAAATTCTACTTAGAGAAAATTTTTTATAATAATTTAAAGTACACCGTAATATGTTGCGTTTATGCTACTTTATTTTCTTGTGTTAAAAATTTGTTTATTAGTCAGTTAAATAATTGAAAATATAAAACACAATAGAAATGAATGCATATGAAAAAATACAAAACGATGCAACAGAAAATGAAAAAATTTTTTTTTTTTTTACTTGACACCTGATCTTGTACAATGATGTTATTTATACATGAGGTGGTGATATGATGTGTCAGGTAAAAATAATAATCATCATTCTTATGTTGAATAATTTTATTTTATTTTATTTTATTATTTTTTTTTTAATGAAAAAAATATGTGACTCAGTTGTACAATAACGTAAGATAGAAATTCCATAGTGATGATTTTAATGATTACATACAGTGGCTGTATGTAATTTATTATTATATGATACTGAGAAGATCTTAGATAATTTAGAGGCGTTGTGATGATGATGCAAACGGATAACTTTAAAAAAAAAAAAAAAACGATATAGTAAGCAATTATTCACTATTTAAAAAAAATATTATGTATGAAGGAAAAATTCTTTGATAAAAGAAAAAAACATTTCTACTGTCATCTGATTATATATATCCACCAATTAATTATTTGTCTTTATAAAAAAATAATTCATAGATTTCTTTGTAACATTAATTTTGTAATTTCAAAAATTATTACATTTATTGTTTAATTACAAATCATAATTTTCTTAATCAAAACAAAAATAAAATTTCTTTAAGTTTAGAAGGTGAAAAGAAAAAAAATAAAACAATTAAACATTCAACCATTTTTCTTCATACAAGTAATTTCGCAATCTATTCATAAAATCAAAAAAAAATTTTTTTCAAGAAATAAATCATAAATTACATAGGGGGAGGATAAGAAGATTAACAAGTTAAAAATTATATAAAGTAATTATATTCGTATCTACTTATATTACAAAATTAATGTTTTATAGCTATCGTAAAAATTATAAAACTATATCTACGAATAAAAATGAAGAAGTTTTGAAGGAAAAAACAAAAAAAAAAAAATCTTCACTCTAATTCACACGATTATTTATAATTTTTAATTACTTATTATTTTATTTTTCCATTTTATACCTTCATGATTATTGTAATTTATTATTTATTATGATGAAAATATATTTATATATATATGACCTGCATATAATTTCAAGGTTCATTAATTTATTTACCAAGTGTATTGTAAAAATTCACTTACAAATATGTGTATGCTATGTTCACGTTATATATCTTATAAAGGTAATGTTAAAATAATCGTCGGTATATCAGGTGTTATGTTAAAAAAAAAAAAAAAAAAATTTTTTTTTATTTTTTTATTTTGCCTAAATGTGGAATTGAACTACATAATTTGTATAATTAAAAAACAATCTTAATTATTTGTTAAACTGGTTTTAATTGCAATTATTTTATGTACATATGTATATAT
The DNA here is from genome assembly GCA_963971155.1 of Anthrax anthrax. Lineage (NCBI taxonomy): Eukaryota > Metazoa > Arthropoda > Insecta > Diptera > Bombyliidae > Anthrax > Anthrax anthrax. The sequence goes on from OZ020119.1 coordinate 31,724,124, forward strand.
ACGTAAATAAGTTCAACTGGTAGTATGAAATTATGGAAAGCGAAATTGTTATTACAAACGAGTGTAAATTCTTATTTCTTTCTTTTAACTTTGAAAATACTCATATACGGTTAAACAAAAAAAAAAATAAAAATTCAAGATATGAGGGTAATTATATACATAGTATTCACGTACACATATGGATTCTATATAATATGTAAGATTGGCAAATTATTTAAAGTTTATTTTTTATATGTTGCCTTGTTGTACGGAAATTAATCCTATTCAGATATTTACCACTTATGTTACTACCGTACTTAAATAAAAAAAATTTTTTTTTTTTATTAATTAACACAACAAATTATCATTAATTTCATTAAGATAAATTAAAAAAATTAAAAAAAAAAAACCCCATCAATGTAGTGATAATTACTTATAATGGAATAATTCATTGATAATCCAAAAAGAAATTCAATTTCATTTAATAAAGAAATCGAAAATAAAAAAAAAAATATTCAAACTATGTATGTTTATAAATTCAATACAAGAACATAAATAAAAGCTGCTAATAAAGTAATCTTGAATGTGTATATATATCTTCATGAATTCGTATTGAAATTATGTATCAGATCTGTTTAAAATTTTACAGATTACGATGTACGTTCAAAAATCATAAATAAAAATTGATAATTAAATGTGTTATTGGGTATCATGCTATATTAAGTAGATGATACTTATAAAATTTGAAATTGAATATATAAAACGGTTTTTTCTTTTTCATTTAAAATTTTCCGGTCTATATCATTTTCATTGTTATAATTGCTTCGTGCTTTACCATCATGTAGTACTACAGTATGGTTTTTTTTCTTATTGTAATTTTAAAATCTATTTACTATGCATTGAAAAATTATTATAGTGAACTTTCTATTTTAGGTGTACATAGTACACATTGATTTAAAAAAAAAAAAACACATCCATATACATATGTGCGCACAATACATGTGTAATCATCTGATCTTATATAGCTGTACAAATACGAAAGACCCAATTAATCATACTACATACTTCCCCAATGATGGGTAACCATCTAGATTCGCTATAGAATTTAATGTGCTCCATGAAACAAGAGCAAACACCAAAAATAAAAAAAATTTGAAAAAAAATAATAATAAAATAAAATATAAACAACAATTGATATTTTACGGTACGCGGAGCCATAGAACTGCATTTGTTTGTATCTATTACAATTACAAATGGATTTTACCTTTTCTTTATTTGCCTACCATTAGAATCTGGCTTTAAAGAGTAAAAAAAAAAAAAAAACGAAGAAAAAGAAAAAAATCAAATAAACACAAAACAGTAAGGTAAAAAGTGATAATAATTTAATAAATAATGAAAAATTGAAAAATCAAAAAAAAAAAAATAACTAACGAGAATTAATGAACTTTTATACATTTTGTAACAGTAAACCTTTTTAACAACAAAATGAAAACCAGTTTTATTCATATATCCATGCAACAAACGTCTACAAATTATTGTATACAAATAAATATAAGATTTTTTCGTGAGCCATATAAAGTGCAATAAAAGTGTTAGTACAACGGCCAACTGTGTAAGACAATTTATTATACATACTCTTTTAACAGCATGTAACTACATATATAGAATCATATGTAGAAAATTTTGTGTATATAATTTTCCATGATGCAAAGTTACATGTTACCTTCTTATAAGTCTTAAAAATATAATTGAGAATATATCTTTTGTATACGGAGACCCATTTTTTAAACATTTAATTTTATTTCTTTTTTCTTTACGCTTTTTGTGTAACATGACAGATAAATCAGATGCAATTGCGCCCATATGTGTAGGTAAAAAAACACGTTAATTTCGTATATATATATCGACGTCACTGTGACGACGATGATCATGATGATGATGATGATGACGACGACAATAGGGTCTGTTTCACAGTGACCCATTAAAGGTGATTTTTACCTCTTATTGACCCCGTTTTTGTATTATGTTTACGTACACGTATGTGCATATATTCTTGATTTATTTATATTTCGAATGATATCAAAATGCAATACGTTAGCAGAATACATTTTTGTATTTTTAGTATTATTCCGTGTTATTTCATACTTATAATGCACACAAATGTGTTTTTTTTTTTTTGAATTGTTCATCTTTAATTTTCGTTTTTAAATTTTCTGATTTTTAATTTGCATTTTTAATATTTTATTATTTAAGTTAAATAACTACATTGCATTATAACACCAACATAAATGATCTGTATAGAATTAATGCATTAACATGAATTCACATATTATTTCGTGTATCGTGTTACCTCAGTGTTAATCTTTTTCTGATTTGTTAAAAAATTGAATGTAGCATTTATGATTTTAAGTTTGGAACTATTCATATAAAAAATATAATAATTTTCATGATTTTTGAATAATTTTGTAATTTAACTAAAAATTCCACTATTCGAAAAAAAATTATTTCATTTTTCTTTCAATAGCATAGTCGAATACATAATTATAATTTGAAAGATATCAATCGAATCGAATTTAATATCTTTTTATTTTTTATACATTATTGTTCCAAAAAACGAACTTCTTGAAGGTAAGAATTATAAAAAAGATATTAAAGAAATATTCGATTTTTGTACTATAAAAATGTTGATTGTAAAAATGTCTTGCTATTGAAAGTCGTTACTATTGCTTAAAAGACATAAATAACAGAAATAGAATAATGAGGACATTAAATTTAACACAAATTTCAGTTAATTTTTTTGAAAAAAAAAATGTCCAATTATTTTTTAAAAATTGAGAACAAAAATCAAAATTTTAAAAGAAGGATTTTACTTTTATTTAGAAATGGAAACCACTGGTTTCTTATTTAAAAATAAAAAACGACAAATTTGTACCTTAAAAATTTTTTAACAAAATTTTATCTAATCATAAAATACACAACAACAGAAAAAAATGGAATTGTAAAGGGGGAATTAATGGATCGACTTTGGTGTTAATGTAAAAAGTTTTTTACTTATTTATTTATTCGTTTTTTTTTTTTTTTTGTTTTAATAAGTTAGAACATTATGGTACCTATACATATTGATGTTACATTAGAAAGTCATAACAGACTTGTAACGCAATTTAAGCTATATAAAAGGTAAAACAAAAAATTAAAAAAGAAAAATAAAAAACAAAAAAAAAAAAAAAAAATTGAAAATGTTTAAACACACTCCATCTTGTTGTTATAACCATTTAAAGTCATATAATTATTTATGGAGTAAAAGTGTTAAACGGAGACGACAAGATGAACAAACTAAAATCTAATGCCCAATGCTTGGATGATGGTGATGATGATGATGATGATGATGAATATGTATATATATACCGCCATATTTATCCAGAAACATGAAAAACGGGAAAATAACAAAAAGATAGAGCATTAAAAAAAAAAAAGCACCACAAAACTTATAAACGTAGCACGTTTAGATCTAGCATAAAAATAAACTAAAAAATAAAGTGGTAAAAAGAAAGAAAAAGAAAAAATAATAAACTAGTATAAATTATAAAACCTTTGATATAGATGAACGAATGAATCAAACCATGTAAAATAAGACAAAGAATAAAATATAAGAGAAAAAAAAACAAGAAAAAAAACAGAAAAACTCGTTCAGTATAATTTATAAACATTATGCCATACCATAACAACAAACGTTTGTTGTTTATAACATGAATACCTCAAGATCTGGGGTTTTGACTTGACTTTTCTTAAAAAAAAAAAAAAAAATAAAATAAAAATTAAGAAAAACCAACTTGAAATTTCTTAAGTATATGTATCTGTGTACCTAGTAGGTAAATGAGAGTGACTCACTCTTTCACATGGACAATTGATGAAGAAGTACCAATCCAACTTATCGAGTATATATTAACTGTTAGTGTACACACATACTCTTATACATATGTAATTATTTGTAAAGATCTTATACAATCATATATTTACATTTATAATTTTATACTTTACATATAAAATCAAAATGTATATTCACATGTAGAAGAGACTAGTCCAAAGAACCATAGCATTCACCACAAGATCCTAAAGAAAAACAAGAATTAGAGATCCAGTAGCAGTCATTCAACAACATTCACTATATTATTATTATTGTTATTATTATACAGATACGTACATATAAAACAACAAGTTTTCTTTTCTTTATTTATTTATTTTTTTTTCGTTTTCCTCCCTTTTGTATAAATAAAAAAAAATAAGAAAAATATGTATAGTTGGGGACTCGAGTGGTATAATGGAGTCACTTTGCTGCACTATGCGTAATGTAAACAATAAAAGGAAACTAGTTGACTGGACTGGTGGACACATACATATATAACTATATGTATGTATATAAAGTTATTAATTTTATGATATAGAATCAGTTAAAAAAATAACAAATCCAATAACAAAAGAGAATATACAAGAACGATTGTACAAAAAAAAAAAAAAATCTAAAAGGAAAAAAAACAAAATTAATGTTTCCTGGTGTTTAAACATCAATTTGTTTCATTCGACTTAAAATTTTTATTTTGTTTATTTTTATTTTATTTTTTATTTTATTTTGACTTGAAACATTTTGATTTTAATCTGACACGATACTACCATTTTAATAATAAAAGAAAATATTTTTACGATTTGCAATAAAACACCTGAATCTATACAATGTATACGTATATACATATACGAATATGCATTATTTATAGCCGAGAAACATATTGTGAAAATATGTTTGAATTGTATATGCAGTAAAAGGAAGCAATAATTTAAATGAAAAAGATCTTAAAATTTTTAAAATCGTGTCTAAACTAGAGCTCAAAAGTTATTTCAAAAAATTTTGTAATTTAACCTTTTACTGATGTAATAACAGTTTTTAAATGTAATTTTTACTTTTTTTTTTTTTTTTTTTGAAATTTAGTATTTGGAAAATGAATTTGTTTACCTAAATAAATTAAATTCCTAGTGCTAAATATTTTTCTTTACCAAGCGAAAATTTATTTCCATTTTACACAAAAAAAAAAAAACACCATATTCTCTAGTAATACAAATCTATATGCAATTTTAGTAAATGATTAAAATTTTTGTTTTATTTGAAAAAAAAAAAAAAAAAAAAAAAATGTGACTAATAAAAAAGGAAAAATACAAGTATGCACTACTCTTTTTAAATCTTAAAAAATTTACCTGTATGCTTTATTATGCTCTAATCATGATTCATTTATTTTACAAAAAAAATTAAAAATATGTATTGATACGTACGGGTACAGAAGTAGAGAATGCCATTTCAATTAGAGAAAAAAAATAAAATAAAATAAATAAAAATTCAAAATTCTATGTATACAAGTATACTACCTTTATATGGTTAAAACTTGCTGAGTTATTGAGTTCATTACATGACAACAAGAGAAATGTCAACGACATTTAACCATAATAATGATTGTAATATGTAATAATAAAGGCAAATATAGTAATAGCAATAATACAAAAAAAAAAAAAAAAAAGATGGAAAATAAAAATTGTTTTGTACTTTAGTTTGTAATAGCAAGATCATGACTAAACATACCAGTTTTATGATTACATTATACTTAAAGGTCCAACCAAAATTACTTAAAATTACGTAGCATAACGTAATTTACAGAGCGATAAATGTTTAATGAATGGTAATAATAATCACGATAAACGTAACCTTACGTTTATTAACTTCCTGTCAGTTTGAAATGTCAATTTTAAGTAATTGAAAGCGCTGTAAGCATTGTACATTACACAAATGTTTTATGTATTATTTTATTACTCTTATGTTTTTTTTTTTTTAACATTTTCATTATTTTAATATATTTCTTAGATTTATACATTTTTAAATTTAAAAAACAAAAAACGATTTTTGTTGTATTTAGTATGAAAATGAAATAATCTTCAATATACGATTACAAACTAAAACGAGCAAAATTCAAATGACATTAGCCTGATCATATTTTTATTGTAATTTAATTCACGAGAAAGTGACAGTCTTAAAGTCACTTCAATTCAATCCTTACGTTACGTTACTTTAATTTTGGCTAGGCCTTTATCTATTGCATTATTACCTTTGGAAACTTTTTTTTTTAAATTTCATTTTCTAAGTAGGAAAAAAAAATTAAAATCCTTTCTTTCACTACGCATTCATTTTATTATACAATGATTATAAACAAATAACTTTTGTACATATTTTTATTAGGTAGGTATTTTGTTTAATTAGCTTCAAAGAAAACAACATAATTCCATCATTAAATAAAAATATAAAAACAAAGAGTTACATAAAAAGCAAATTCTTAAAATACTATATGCGGAAAAATTGTCTGATATGTACAACAATGATGACATATGATAATGCAAAAAGTATTAAAAATATACAACATTTTTATTATGTAATGCTGTTCTTTTTGTAATATGTACATACACATTTACGTTCAGCTTAATGACTCAATGTCATTAAAGTTGTAGTATTCTTTTTAAAAACAAAACCAACCAATTTCATAATCTAGTCAATCTAGCGTTAAAATCATGTAAATTTCAAATGAAAGACAAAACATTTAAATTATAAAATAAAATTACATGTAATCATAATTTATTAATAATGCAATCATAAATCATATAATCGATATTTAAATTTTATTTTTATGTATTTTCTTTTCTTTTTTATTTGTCACGTTTTTCTGCTTTTTATTATGAAAATGTTAAATAAACGAAGATAATGTGGTTTATTTTCAATATGTGTGTATTCTATATGAACCACATATTTTATCATGAACCATAGATCAAGAATAGAAAAAGATACGACAGTAGATGATATAGGGGGAAAAGTTCAAGCAATTTTTTTAGTTCAAAAAAATTGATAGTTATAGTAATATGACAATTTAAAAAAAAAGTAGAAAAATATGACAATTAAAATCAATTTTTCAGAGTAAATATAGGGTATACCAAGGGTATACCCTGAATGAAAATAATACATGTAAATTTCATGTTGCGTAATGCATGTAATATTTCATACACGCGTACAAGTATATTGAAATTTTATATGTTTTCTTAATTTAAATTTTTCAACAACAAAAAAACTCAAAATATACAAAGTAAGAAAACACAATAAATTAAAGAAATGAAACTGCAAGGAAAACATATTGCAGGTAAAAACAGTCACATTAATGTAATAGATGACTATTTTCAATTCCTTATCAACGAGATACAGATTGCCTTTAATTACATTTTGCAAAAATTTCACAATAACAATTAGGTACATATGTGCATTTTAGTTTATTTATTAATTCTTGTCACAACAACAAAAAACAAAAATTCGGACATAAAATAAAGTGTCATTACCATTTATAATAAATGTGTTATGTCATAAACAAAAAAAAAAAAACAGATAATGTTAAAACTTAAAAAGTTTTGTTATCAAATGTTTACCATTTTCAGATAAGAAATTATCTTATAAATGCATGTGATTGATATTGCAATCACATTAATTATAATTATCATCAAATTTTAAGCTGATACTATTATAAAAAATCGAACACACTCGAATTTGGAAAAAGAAAAACCGAAAATACATTTTGTAAACTTTTTTTGGATTAGTAAATGTGTAACAACATGATAAAAATTTTGGATATCACTATACACTACAGACATATGAACATAATGTATATTAATGTCCCAAAATTCATAAACAATTTTTTAGTTTTAAAGCGTTTGTTTTTTTTTTTTTTTTTTTTTTTTTTATATATATAAAGCCCACATGCGATAATCATGTTTCATATGGCAGCTGATAAATTTAGTAATAATAAATTTCTTTGTTTACAAATAACCAGATAAGCAGATTTTTCAAAAATTTTATGATAAACACACAGTTAGTTAGTTAAAATAGAAAAACAACAAAAAGTTAAAAGAAAGTTTTAAATTTTGTTTACACATATGACATACGTGCATATTATGTATGTACATGTACATATTATATTTATTTGCTTATTTATAATGCTTTTATTTTTGGCCAATTTTTGTTAACATAAAGGCATGTGTTTACATTTTAATCCCTTCAAATTTTTATTATGATATTGAAATGTGGAAAATTTTGAGTTGAAATTTTAGTTTTTAAGTTACATTCAAATCAAGCTGAAAACATAATTTCAAAAGTGTTCACCAACTGATTAAATTTTAAATGAGATCTTAGTATGATATGGACTTTAAGTACATGTGTATTATATAAATTGACATAACTACCATTAGCTTTATACAACCATGGATAGTTTGGAGGTTCTAGCTTTTACTCCAAGATGCTTCTCAATCTAAATCTGTCCAATTTATTTTTTATGTGAATATTTAACAGAGTATCCCAATCCTTAGAACATACAATTTCATTCATACCAGAAATTTTTGACGTAAATCAAACACATTTCATATTTTAGAAAAATATCTACATATATCGTATATCATTTCTATGCACATGTGTAATGCTATTTATTTACATATTCATCATTTATTCTTTCCTTGAACTTAATACATTTTGTTATTTTATTTTATTTTAAATTTTTTTATGTATTATTTATATACATAGATTAAAATTATAAAATGATTTTAATCACTTCACATAATAATATGCTCTAAATTAGTGTCAAGTATCACAAAGAAAAATAATACCAATAAAAGGTTATATGTGATATTGTAGAATTTTTAAAGTTTTTTTTTTAAAAAAAAAAATTTTTTTTTTTGATAAAAACATAACAAATATAAAGTAATCTAATTGTGAAAAAAATTGTAAGAGTTTTGTTTTATTGAGGTTAAAGTTCAAAGCGGTAAAAGAAAATCTATTCTTAACCCGAATTTACTATATATACAATACTCTTTTACATATTTGGGTGGGTGTATTTTATATATTTGCATAAGTTAATGGAAAACATTGAATTGAATTACAAGTTGTTGTAGATTTTGAATATTTATTATGAAAATGATAACAAGCGAATTTTAAAACATTATGATCAATAAATGTTCTGAACCGAAATTAGAAAATTCCTAAAAATCAAATTCTTGATTCCGAAAAAAGGAAATTTGAAGATCATTCAAGAAAACGAAGATTTTTCAATTTCAATTCCAAAGAAAATATATAAAATTTTCAACTGAAAATTGCGTGTACAATTCGTTCACATTTTTATCACAGAAAGGCAATATTACGAATTAAATACAATTCAAATTTCAAATAAATTATACTGTATAGGTATACACAATATAATATTTTCTGTGACAATTTCTCACGTTTTCACTTGATTTTATCATAATCTCTTTTGATTTTATTACAATGGTAATGATCTGATTATCATCCACATCAGCATTTACAAAATCTTATGGCAGTTATCATTATTGTCATCGTATTATGAAGGCAACGAACCGTATATATATAAACAAAGGCTTAACAAAAATAATATCAACATACTTATAATTAATTATTTAAAAAAAAAATATAATAAAAATAAAAACCAATAACAAAACTGAAAATAAATAATGTATAAACAAAAGCTGAGAAAATTTTTTTTTTTGATGTAACAGAAGCTTGATGAAATACGACGAAATGTTAATCAGATGTAAATATCATCATTTTCATTTTCATTTTCATTTTGTTTTTTTCACAATCATAATAGGCCTACTGCAGAGATAACAATCTAAAAAATTATTTAACACCAGCCAAAACACCAGCTTCAAATAAATTTGAGTTAAATTAAAAACATTTTGAATTGAAATATTTTCCATTAAATAAAAATTTTTGCATTAAATATTGGATTACACAAAAGAAAAGAAAAAAAAATAAAAGTAGAAAATAGAAAATGAAAACAAAAGAGATTTTTTTTTTTAAATTTAAAATTTGAACATTTACGTAATTTTCTTGTTTTTGAAATTTCAGAAACACGTAATTTTTTACTTTAATTTTAAATTGGAAGAAAATTTTTTTTTTTACAAGAAAATTGTTCTTGTCTTGTGATTTTATTGATTGTAATTGGAAATTTAATCAAAAATCATTATGGGCTCTAAGACTCATTATGTCGATTATTTTACTTAATTTTTGTTGATTTTCAAACTTCAATTTTTTAAGATTCAGTTTTTTTAAGATTTTCAACAACAGTAACGTCTTAATTTATCATTACTAACGTTAAAAGCGAATTATGTAATTATGAACCTACGAATTTAAAATCATAAATTTTTCAAATTTCAACTTTTGTTATGTACATATGTATATAAAACGTGATTATTTAAAATAAAAAGTGAAAGTTTACAAAATTGCTTTAAATTTATTTTGATTAAATGAAATGAAAAAACATTTAACATGGCTATTTTTTTTTTTTAATTTTCTTTTAAATTTCACATATTCTCTATAATAATACAAAATTGTGTGTGCGTAATGTAATAATAACGTGCATACAGTTTTAAATCATTATACAATTAAGCAAATGTAAACAACAAGAATTTATATATGAATAAAAAAAAATTTTTTTTTGGATTATAAAGCCTCTAGCTCGATTTATTTAAATCATAAAATTTTATTTTGTTTTTTTTTTTTACATCTCTATATTTCTACTGATTATCTCTTTCGTGTGCTCTAAATAATTTCATTTAAAATGCATTTAATTTTCGTATTAGTCTAGTCTATGTCTTATGTACACACAGGAGAAGCACGATAAAGATACAATCGTACAAATCTATTCCTATAGTGATGTTTGAATTGAACTTATAATTTAAATTTAATTATTTTCTACACGTATATAGGCTGTAAAAGTTGGCAGATCATATGCATTTGCGCAAGAGTGCAAATATACAAGAATGCATTTAAAAAAGGCAAAAAAAAAAAAATATATATCCAAGTATTTAATATTATTAAATTTTAACATAGGAAGACCCACATCCCAAATACACATTACGATATTCATGTAAAAATACTGAACATGAAGATCAAGACAAACGTAAGACATTTATATACCCGCAAAGTATGTATTAATTGTAGTGCATATAAATGCATTTGACATTTTATGGATATGCACATTACGTACATATGTATTATGACACAGCAATATACAAGGAAAGACTTTATTTATTATATCTTTTTTTTTTTTAAACAAAATTGGACAATCTAAAACAACGAAGTTTGATTAAATAAAAATTTTTTTTTCTTCTTAAACAGTCTACTGTACCTAATTCCCTTATGTAAATCATTGCCGGAATTGTACTTTGCACTAGACGAATTAGAGTAGTCTGTTGGCTGCTTTTTCATTTTCATTTTTCAAATATGATATAAATATTTGAGTACCATACTATGACTTGCTATGACAATAAAATTCTGAAATAATTGTAGTTTTTAAAACCTGAAGTCATCGAAATTCTTTCAATCATAAGATTTGCAACTGAAAGTCTTTTTTTTTTTTTGTTTTTGTCGAACACTTTTGGTTTTATTATCAAACGAATGTACGTTTCTAATTCATATTTCAGATAAGAAAGTGAAAATAATTTTTTTATTATTTATTTACTTTGTATTATAAAACAAACCAGAGTAAAATTAAGTAGGCATACATCAAATGCATATATACAAAGACTAGTTATAAAAACTCAGGTATTCAAAAATCTCGTTTTTACTTTAAATTATAAATATTTATGTTAATACATAATTACAAAAAAATAAAAAAATAAATAAGAAAGAAAAAAAGATGAATATTCAAGAAAATCATTTTACCATATCAAATTTAAATTTATTAATTAAAACGATTTTTTAAACAACAATTTTTTTTTTTTTTGTTTATGTTAAAACGATGAAATTTTTAATGTGTTTTTTTTTTGTTTTGTTTATGTGTAAGATGTTTTTACACATTATTATATATAGAGTACTGCACATAGTTTAATGTGGATTTAGAAAGTTCATTAGTAAAAAGCCATAATTCACGTAAAATTAAAAACAAAAGGCGAAAAAAATTATTAATTATTGTTTTTTTTTTTTTTTCATATACACTTTCTTCCAAACACACACAATTGTGCTAACATACATATACACGCGTACACATTTTTGTATGTTTACGAAATGTCTATGCTAAAAGTGGTATAAGTCAAAAATTTTCAAAAATTACTTTTTTAAAAATTATCCTTTAGAAAATTGTAATCTTCAGTACTTGTTAAGTGTTTAAAAAAAAGTCTAAAAATTGAATATTTTTATAGTAATCAAATAGTTAAATTTCAATAGATATCAATAGGAAATTCAAACGCAGAACCTTAAATTTAAATCTTTTCTTCCTGCTATATTAAAACCTTCTGTCCATTACCACCAATACCATTGCAGACAGAAGCCAATACTATTGTTTAATACTTTCCTTTTTGGTTTCGAAAGAAGTAACAATGCAACAATCCTTTGGAATACGGGGGGTGAGGGATACAATAAGCTGATTTATTAAGCTGCGGTGTCGAGGCCACCAAACCTCATTTCACTCCTCGCGTTTTACAAAAAAAAAAAAAAAAACATCCTTTGGATTTTGGTTAAAGTCGAATATTAGATACAGCAGAAAAGTCGTGAGATCCTATTTCCAGTTGAAGAGATCCTTTATTCAATTCGATGTATTTCACTAATCCTAGTAGTGCGAAAATGTTTTTCATAATATTCTGTAAAAATGGCATACATGTCACTTTCAAAATAAACGACTCAATTACGTATACTTATTTATATGAACAAATAAGACAATAAAAAATAACAAAAATATTTTTGTTTAAAAAGGAAAATCTAATTTAAAATAATATGTTACATAAATGTGTATCTGATTAGAAAATTACTGGCATTTTAATGAGATCTTTTACATTTTGTAAACTTTTTATTTTTACATTTTAAAATGTTATATTTAAATTTATAACATATTAAGTAATTTATATACATGTATGTATACTGTACATGAAAGTATATATGAATATTAGCCGTTATTATAAAAGAAAAATTAATTTTTTTCGTAGTAGAAAACAAAAGTGAAGTGAAAATTACATACAATAAATGTCTACATATTATGTATATTAACTGATGTCTACTACTACTACTATTTACTCTACTGTGTTACGGTTATTTTATTTGAGCAACATAATCAACTATGTATATATGTATAACATTTTTATAAATATCACATTATTACTTTTATAAACTTGATGTGTACATACTTAATTGTATCTGTATGTATGTGATGTATATAATGTATGCATTTAATTAACTTTAGTTAACACCAATTGAACTAAATTTGAAATTATAATAAAAATATGAAATAATAATCTTACAACAATTAGGTACATATATTTAATTTCATACTAATACAACATACATTAATTAAATTTAATAGTATTCTTACATACTGTTCTAAAGATGATTTTTTTTTTATTTTTATTTTTTTTTAATTTTATTTATTCTGTTTTAGTGCCCCCAACATTTACGTGCAAGTAATAAAAATGATATCATACGACAACAACAGACTAACTCGTTTTAAATTTTATAATGAATATTTTTCTTCTGTTTTTTTTTTTTTTTTTTTTTTTAACTTATTTTAGAATGTTTGTGTAGAATTTTAAATTTTATAATAAATTTTTAAAGATATTATAAATTAAAAAAAAAAAAAAAAAAAAAAATTTATTTTCATCATTAAATTATTGTTCCGTTCTAGACATAAACAAATTTCTACTTATATAAATGCATTAAAATTATTTTGAATTGGCAAATAAATAAAAATTCTCAAATATATTAGTCATATATCTTTTATATAATGCATGCATATATGTATGTACAAATGACAAGCCAACAGTAAAATAAAAACCGCAATATAAACTTGAAACGAGTTTTTGTTTTAGTATCTAAAATTTAAAAAATGAATAAATTTTAATATTTCTCGTATAATCGTAAATTCTAAATAATAATATTTTTTTTGTTATTTATCTAAATTGGAAAAATTTCAGATTATAAATCTGGGACATCAATACGTATTTTCAAAATAAAAAAAAAATAAAAAAACGCAACGATATTTTGGAATATCTAACTGAGTTTTTTCTATTACAAAGATAATAGATAATTTTCTTTTATTTTTTTTTCGACGTGTTTTAACACACTTTGTTTGTATACAAATGAATTCTAATTTGTTTTGTTATTCAAAATCAAAATACTAACATATGTAATTTTTATATGCATGGCCTCCGCTTTTTGATTATGAAATTTTCCACCTAAACAATATAAAAAATACTCATAAGTGAAAATTTATTTTTGTTATAATAAAATTACAAAAAAAAAAAAAAAAAAACCAAAAATTATAAAGTTTATGTGTACTTAATGTATAGTATCACCACTGAGGTTGATTTCAGATGTTTTTGATTCGATTGAATTGTTTGCTTGTATAATAAATTTTCTCTCTTCCTCATTGACATTCAAACGTATTTTATTAAAAATATAAAACAATTAGAGTTGCCAACTTAGCAAATTTCCTGCTAAATTTAACAAATTTTTGACTGGTTTATCTGTAAAAAAAAAACGGTTCTGTTTAGCTACAATTTTCACTAAATTTATCTGTTTTTTGCTTTTTGACGATATTACGATATATAAAATTGTACAATTCATCGTTTTATGCATTTGCAAACAATTAAAGGGTTTTTTGAATTCCTATAGGTTTGGGACACTCGAATCAAATACAATTAGAAAGACTTACAATATATTACATAGCAGTACATCGCATGAAACTTGAATTCTTGAAAATTTTCATTTTTAAGTGTTCCTATTTGAAGTGTAAAACTGTTAATCTTCATTTAATTTATTTTTAACAGATTTTTTAGCTAAATTTTGTTAAAATTCAACTGTTTTTAGTTACAAATTTTTAGAGTTGAAGATTTGTAAAAGAGTTGGCAGCTATGAAAAAAACAATATCTCTATGCCTAAATAAAAAAAAAATAAATAAAATCAGATAAGTCGTCGTACGTAGGTGGATTCGATTTAGCATTTTTTTATATTAATCATAATCTTTTTTAAAAAAAAAATTGTATTAAAAATGAATTTTAATTATATATGCTCGCCGCACGTATTAGTTGACTGCTGATTGAAAAGCGTTGCTTTTTTTTTTTTAGAAAAGCAGTTCTGCTTTTGTACATACATACTACATGTGTACATGCATACGTTGTATACTATGCGAATGTATGATACGTAAGCACGTATGATAAAATACTAAATTGGTTTTTGAAAATCAAAACACAGACAGATATCTATGTATAATTTATGGTATAATGCAAATGAAGGTTATCTAATTAAACATACGTATATCCAGTCATAAAACGAATAAATATAACACTGAAAAAAAAAACCGTCAACTGAAACACAAAAATGTTTTGAGATTTTTTTAAAATAAAATAAAACTATTAACAAAAATTTTAAATAATTAATTAAAAGCGTTAAGTTTGAATTTTTGTGCAGATTGTTTACTGCCAAAGAAGCAAAAAAAAGGAGGAAAAGTCTGATTAAAAACGTAACATAAAAGAGATACACTGAATTTTATACAAAAATCAGATTCATTACAATCAAAAATTTAATTAAATGACTTTTAAAAGAAACGATCAAATGATTTTTGCTTAATTTCGTTTTTTTTTTTTTTTTCTTGTTTGGCCTTATAAGCATACACAAAATATGAAATGATAATAATAATTGCTATGTTTGTATCATCGACGTGCTATTAATGTTGAGGGCGGAAAACATTGTCGTTCTTTGGCTATTATGTCATTCAGGTAACATTATTACATTTTGATATGTTGTTGTCGTATATTGTATACAGTGTACACATATGATACGTGTTTTAATAGTAATAATAATAAATAAAAAAAAAAAAAAAACAAAATATATTTAGTCACTAACGAACACGTCATACACATTTTATTGTAACTTATTTTACAAAAGATTTATTTTACAACCTTCAAATGTCACTCATCAAAAATAAAAGTTGAATTGAATACAAAAAACGAAACAAAAAATCGAAATTTTTTTTAGGACGTCATCATACAGATTCAATGTAAACTGAAATTTTTATTTGAAAAAAAAATATTAAAAAAAATATTTTCATCTAAAAATAAATTTTTCTATTAAAATCACAATTAATTAAAAGTAAAATTTATAATTAATTTGAAAAACGAATAAAACATTTTAAAAATCAAAATTCCGTTACACTCTGAAAATTACTATTCAAAAAAAAAAAAATTTTCTTTTTTCGTAAAAAATTGTAGAAAATTCCATTTTATCAGATTAAATTTGTCATAGAAAAATTATGAATTTTAAATAAAATGTGGGTGGCCTATAGTGATTACCAATTAAAAGTTTCGTATTTTTATTTCAATTCAAAACAATGTAAAAAAAAATTTATTTGACTGAATTGGAGTGATCCGGGTATTTAAGGAAGATGAACATTTTATTTGTATTTTATTTCCAAAATGTATCACTGATTAACACACATATTCATGATGATCTAATCTTATCAGCATTTGAAACCTTTCCCAATTTCCTTTGAGAACAATACTGAAAATGTTTAAAATGTCCTGTGTATAGCTGCTGTCACTGGCACACGATTTAAATCAAGTTACATTTTGATTTTCTGTTTTTTTTTTGTTTTTTTTATTCTTTCGTGTTTAAAATGTATTTAAAGTAACAATGAATGCATTTTAAATTTTGTTATATGAATGTGAAATGCTATGATATTTCATGAATTTTTCTTATCTTAATTATATAAAAATTCTTATTGTTATTATTATTATTTCTTATCTGAATACGTGAATTTCTACGTATAGCCATTCCCTTTTTTTTTTTTTTTAAATAAATGTATTATAATAATTATTACTGTGTTTCTGTTTGGAATATAAAAAAAAATTAAAAAAAAATTATTTTTATTAAAATTTGTTTGAACGTTTCATGGATAAAAATGGGGAATTGGTTTAGCATATACTATATATACAAATATTATTTTTATTTCATTTATTTACCCATTTTTCTTTATGTTATATGAACTGATTTTGTACGTATATTAAAGAAACAGAAAATACTTACATGTATGCTGGACTTTATTTTTTTTATATTTTCTCTGTGTGTAATTTTAAATTTAAAATATATGTATAAACTCGAATTAACAAACACTGTAAAAATAATATAGAACCAAAAATTGATATGTATCAGTGTTGTGACAGTATGTAATTGTAAAAGTAAATGGACATATGGATATAAAATTTAAATGTAAATTCTCTTTTGAAATGAATATAATAAAAGACAACGTTAAACTAATGTTTGACGGTGATGATGATGATGATGATGATGGCTTGCTTGCTTGATGCCTGATTCCATTTGTTATGCTTACATATTAGCATACATATTTATTAATGCATTGCAAGAATAACATAAAAATAAAGTATATACCATAAAAGTTAGTTATAGTTATAAATATGTTTGAAATTTTCAATTGAAAAATGTACTACAACATTAACATATACACAATCACAATATAGGTATATTGAAATATGAAAAATATGGATAAACGAACGGATAGATGGATGGATGAGTAGGGGCCATCGAACCTACTTTATTTTATATTTTGTTTATTTAGTATAAAAACAAATAATATAAAACACTGAGAAAAAGAATAAAACATACATAATTTTGTTTATTCACATGTGGACGACGACATAAAATATGTAGAATTTATGTTAAGAATGTGAAACGCATTCATATATGAACATTATTCCTGTAATAAAAATAATAAGAGAAACTACTTATGTAGACATAATAATATGATGATGATATTGGTTTTTGTACACATATACAAATACTATATAGTTAGAGAATACACAAACAAAATTGTTACATGTACATATGTATATGTATTTAATATATATAAGTTCTTATTCGAATACTTGATGCAAAATATGGAAAAAGATATTTAAGTCATGCCATGTGTGTACATACATGAATGTTTTACATATAATATACTCGTATAAATTAATAAAAAAAAATTTTTTTTTTTCAAAAAACCTTTTGACTACTATTTATCTACAACCATGAATATTAATTAATTCATTTGTTCCGTTTGCTTGATTTCTTATATAGTACACCAAATAAAAATTTTAGTAAAAGAATAAAATTGTTGTTTTGTCATGGGTATGCGCCTAATTTTTTTTGTTCAGTTATTTATTTTTAAATTTTAGAACTCGATTTTCATGAAATATTAAATAGACGTAATTTACTAACTAAAATTATGTGAAATAAACAAAACAAAATTGTAGAAAAAAAAAAATTTTTTTTTTTTTTTGACTATTTTATAAGGACTCAAAATTGTAAAAATTCAGAATTTTAGTTTTACTTTAATACTTGCGTTCTTAAAAACCTTTGAATTAATTTTTATGAAATTTTTAAAATCTGAATGTAAATTAAAAATATTCTCTGTTTTGAAAGATTTTCATTGTTTGTGATTATTCAAGTTTTCTAAACTTAAATTTTAAGACTTAAGAAGAAGACACATAACACATATAATATAAATTTAATTTCGATTAAGAATTGTTCATTTCCTTGATTATTTTTAAATAATTCAATGATAATTGCTAGTAATTTATTTAAAATTGTTTTTAATAATATGAATTACAATAATTTATTTTCTTACATAGGATCACAATAATGGGGTAACTGAAGTTCAAATACATAGTGGTGCAGAAGGACCACAATTAAACATAAGTGGATTAAAAACATCACAAAATGTTGTTGGGGATAATCGTTATACAACAATCCCCTACATAATGACAACAACAATAAATCCAGTGGCAGCAATAGCAAACTCATCATCATCATCATCATCATCAGCAGCAGGAGGAACAGCATTCATATCAGTGACAAATAATGTAGAACAGCATCCCTCATACGGTCATCGACCTAGATCTGGATCAGCAAGAGAACAAACCGTTCAAGCTGTTGAATATTATAATAGTAATGTTTTAAGAGCTAGATTAGGAGCTGGTTTGGCTGGGCCACGTAGTTCTGTTAATGAACGACATTTATTAAGTAATGGAAGATCAATGTCAACAACGGCAACAGTGAGTACGACAGCGACAACAACAACAGCAACAACAACAAATGGTATAAAACAAACATCAGCTGCAGCTACAACACGCATATATTTAAATCCAGAGCATTTGTATCGCAGTAATTCAAGTTTAGAATTGCTACATGATCAAAACAATGGCAACCACAATGATTCAATTAATGTAAATGGTAATGGTAATTTGAGACGAGAATATGGTAGTCATGGTTCAATTGATGTTATTTCAACTCCCGATAAAACGGGAACAACTAGTGAGAGTTTTTTTGCAATGTTACAAGATTACCGACCTGCTGTATTAGGTGTAATCGGAACCGATCAAAGATCACCTGGACCAGCAGAATTTCTAAAAGGAAAGGTGATTCAACAACAAATAAACGTGAATGGAGATACAAAGTGGGTTTTCATTGTTTTGTTTTATTAAAATAAATTAATATATTTTTTTTTTTTTAATTTTTTTATTTAGTTTAAATACAAAAGGTAATGACGATTCTCATAACACTGATCACACAAGTCCAAAATTAAAAAATAAATTTCATCGTCTCTGGGGACCAAATGCAAATTCTAGTAAAAGCCATCAACAAATGAGACAACAACACGTCATATCAATTGATGATTGTTCCATGCTCATCACATCTGGTAACATGTCACAATCAATGGTTGTCGGCTATAACTCTGCCAGTACACACAGTGCATTAATGTCATCTGCTGATATTGAAGAACGACAAAGAAGACGAGCATTTGCTCATTTCGATTGCCAAAGTCTTACTGCTAATTTAGGTTACGCAGCTAAATTAAGAGGACTACTTTTAGCACGCCGCCGTAATACAACAACTGGTGCTTCAGCTGCGTCTATGATGAATGCTCGATCGGCAACACCAGATGCCGATAGTAGTGAAGAAGATTTTGGTGATGGACAATGTAATGATCTTTTGGAAAATTGCCCATTTTTTAGAAATGAAATTGGAAATGAAGAAGAACGAGAAGTAAGTTTAACTAGAATGCATATGTATTCTAAAGCTAATAATCAAAATCGTGCTATTCATCGACCACCACTTTCATACGGAGTATCAATATTAGAATGCCCACCAAATGAAACGTTATGGAAACAAACAACTTGTCCCCTACAAAGGCCAACAAAATTAATTGAAAGTGTCGATCATGGAGCTCGTTATTATCGTCAATATTTTCAAGGTGAAGAACATCAGAATTGGTTTGGAATGGATGAACAACTAGGACCAATTGCAATTTCAATCAAACGTGAAAGATTACCAGAGATAAATGAGAGCTGTTCTCGTTATCAATTTCGTTTAGTTATTCGAACTTCAGAACTTCTAACGTTGCGAGGTTCTGTAATTGAAGATTCAATACCAAATCCACGTGGTTCAGGAAAACAAGTTTCTACCAAAGAAGTTTTAGAGTACGTTGCTCCTGAAATTCAAATAAATTGCCTTCGACTTGGAATAAATTCACCTCAATGTGAACAACAGTTAATCAAACTTGATGAGCAAGGTTTAACGAATAAGTACAAAGTAGGAATTTTGTATTGTCGAGCTGGACAATCATCCGAGGAAGATATGTATAACAATGAAGAAGCAGGGCCAGCATTTGTTGAATTTTTAGAGACGATTGGTAAACGAGTCCGTCTGAAAGGTTTTGAATACTACAAAGCCGGGTTAGACAATAAAACTGATTCAACTGGTACACATTCACTTTACGCGAGCTATCAAGATTGTGAGATTATGTTCCACGTATCGACGATGCTTCCATTCACTCCAAATAATCGTCAGCAATTGTTAAGAAAACGGCACATTGGTAATGACATTGTCACAATTGTATTTCAAGAGCCTGGTGCTCTACCATTTACACCAAAAAGTATACGGAGTCAATTTCAACATGTTTTCATTATTGTGCGAGCAGTTAATCCTTGTACAGATAATACAAAATATCGCGTAGCAGTTTCAAGATCTAAAGAAGTTCCAGTATTTGGACCTCCAATACCGGGTAAAATGAAAATACTTTTATTTGTTTTTTATTGTTTTTAAAAGTTTTTAAATTTTTTCTAACAGGCGCGTCATTTCCTCGAGGTAAAAATTTTGCTGATTTTTTATTAGCTAAAATAATAAATGCAGAGAATGCTGCACATCGTTCTGAAAAATTTGCAACGATGGCGACACGAACAAGGCAAGAATATTTGAAGGATTTGGCAACAAATTATTGTACCTCAGCTGTAGTTGATGCTGGTACCAAATTTTCAATATTCCCGAGTAAAAAGAAAGAGAAATCAAAACCACGTTTTTGTGGAGATGCCACTCAACGAGGAGCTTTCTGTTGGCAAGTGGTGTTACAGGATAGTGGCCTTGCAACTGCTGTTGACTGTTTTCTTGGTATTTCAACGGAAACCTTCGTTTTAATCGAAGAGTGTTCCCGCCAAATTGTTTTTGTAACTCCAACAAAAGCCATATTAGGTTGGTCAACAAGTGGAAATTCATTACGAATTTATCATCATCAAGGGGAATGTATAACCATAAATATGCGTGATTATGGTGAAAGAGATGAACAGTTAGAAGTAATTGAAAGATTGAGATCAGTAACTCCTGGATGTGGAGCCCTTGAACTTAGTTTGCGTCGAAATCCAATGGGACAATTAGGTTTCCATGTACAACCTGATGGAGTTGTAACTCAAGTAGAAACTTCTGGTCAAGCCTGGACTTCAGGACTTCGTCAGGGGTATCGATTAGTCGAAATTTGTAAAGTTGCTGTTGCAACTTTAACTCATGATCAAATGGTAGATCTTCTAAAAACTTCGGCACAAGTAACAGTAACAGTAATTGAATCATTTCCTGACTATAGTCCACGACGTGGTTGTTTTCTCCAAAATTGCAAATTCAATGCAATTAACTATGAACATGATTATGAAACACAGGAATCATCAAAAGGTGCAAAAAAATCTTCAAATGCACAATTACAACAACCTGTAATCAATCATAGGCGACGTTATGAAAGGAATTTTTCACCGCCTCGTTCAAGCAATAGTTCAGGTTATGGAACAGGAAGTAGTTCGAGATCATTTAGTATTCCAAACGAACATGTACGACAGATAACGGATATGGGAACACTAACGAGTTCTTCTTCTGGTCATTCCTCGAATGACGATCGTTGGTATGACATTTTAGAAAATGTTGTAGATCAGCAAAATCAAACTAACCACAGTAATCAACATCATCAACTTCATCACAATCATTGTGGTGAACATCCGAAATTGATAACATCCAATTCATTGCCATTATCCAATAACAACAATCTACGTCCACTATCTGTTCATGATCCCACTAAAGTGACGACTACTGGAAATGATCATCATCGACCTTCACCACGTATGGCAAACGTCGAACATTTAATTACAAGGGGATCAAATCAAAATCAATTACAAAAATCTGTAGGAGAACCAGAACAAGTGTTGAAAACCTTAACAATTTCTGTTGAAGGAAATACGATTGATTCAAATGAACCGATATACAATACTAGGAGTATTTCTACAATAGAAGATGAATCGACAATGGATGCTTCTCCACGACTTAGACGATCTGCTACCACTTCAAATGTTCAGAAATTAAAAACTAACAGTGGCACGGTATCATCTTCATCAACCTCATCAAGTAGAAATAATAGCCCACGACCACACAGTGAAGCTATTTCAGCTGCAATGGCAGCCAAGCTACGACCTGGCGTTACGCAACGGAATCAAGCCAATCTTATCCAGCGAAATAGCGTAAATTATACCAGTAGCACATTGCAAGAAGATCTCATTAAATTGATAAATCCTGACTATATGTCAAGTGATGATAGTGTAATCAACAGCAATGCTATGAAAAACCAAAGAAATATCGCCAATAGTCATAGCTTGGGAAATATTTCGATTTTATCAGGCGGTCTTAAGATGGCAGCAAATAATGATGAAGTTTTATTGAAGAAAAAGTCTAGATCACGAGAGGCAATCAATCTTGGTCAACAACCAGTACCTGAATTAAAAAAGACGACAACAACGATTATTACACCGGCTATGCAAGACGCAAAAACTAAAGAAAATACTGAAGTAATTTTTACAACAGCTCGACCTGTTACTGTTATTTCACAAGCAAATAATTCAGATACACATAACATTTTGGATGACAATGTTTTGCATATAAGTGAAAGTGGGAACACTCCCTATAAAAAGAAGGTTAGCGGTGGTAGTAACACTAACTGTAAGAAATATGACAATAATATTTCATCTCAACCATTACCACTGCTACCAAATACTGGGGAAATGGATTGGTCGAGTTTAGTAGATACAGCGACACGAGCCATGATGTTACAATTCCAAGAAGAACAAAATCGTAGAAATTCAACAAATTGTGATGGGCAATCACGTGATTCTGTTGATGATCAACATTACCAAAGCTCTTTATCTTCATCGTCATCATCATCGTCAAAACAAATGTTGACAGTAATGAATGATGACAATAATGGTATTGGAGAGAATTTTGAAAATTGTATGGGTAATAATGGTAGTAGTGGAACAAGTAGCAGTACACTTCCCGAGTTACAAAGTCATTTGTCACAATTGGAGGATAGAATTTTAAAGGAAACTAGAAGAAGGAAATCATTAGAGCATGCAGTTAGAAGATTAACAGAAGAGAATCGAAGATTGCAAGACGAAAGTCAAGCGGCTGTTCAACAATTAAGACGTTTCACAGAATGGTTCTTTCAGACTATAGATAGACAATCATAAAAATCATTTTAAAGTTTTATTTAAATATTATATGTATTTACAATATTTAAAAAAAAAAAAAAAAAAACAATTTACATATTTTAGGTAACTTTCCTTTTAATCTGTACTTTCTAAGTTTCTTCATTATTTCGTCCTCATATTTTTTATTTTCTTTGTAATACGAAAAAACAAAAACACAAATATTTGATGAGAAAATCTGTTTACAGAAAGAAAAGAAAAAAAAAAACCAAATAAATTATTAGTTTTATAATTTTAAATAAAAAATTGTATTTAGATGTTTAAGAAAAACTAAAATATGTATCAGAAAATGTATAGACAAAATTGGGTATTTTTAAAACCCTAATGATATGAAATAAAAATGATACAATCATTTCAAATTAAATAGAAAACATTAAATCATATCACAATCATATTTTAATTTATCATATTATACATATTATGTAAAATACATTTTATTTTTATTTTTATTTGTTTTCGATTAAAAATTAAAATAAAAAATGTTCGTTATTTTATAATACAAAACAAAAATAAATAATAATAAAATAAAAATTATACGAAAAATAAAAACGATAACAATATGAAAATATAATATTTAATTAGAAATATATATGAATTTATAATTAATAAGTAAACATGAACAATAATTAAATTTTAAGAAAATAAATTAATCAAAGAAACAAAAAGTTCATAAAACAGGTACCTAAAATAAATTTGTGTTGAGTTGAAAGAGCAATTGCTAAATGGTAAATAGTTAATAAATTGTTTTCATCATAATAATCATAATGGTAATATCTAATTTGTATTTACGAAAAAAAAAAAAACAGCACATGGAAATTATTTAACAAAATTAAAAAAATAAAATAAATACCGTGAAAATTCTTTTTGTTAATATGTTATACATATGAATAATTTTAAAAAATGATCCTGCATCCAAACATTCCAGTGCCTTTTCTTCTATGTATTCGTTTCATTAACGAAATTAAAACAAAAACAAAAAAAAACACAAACAAAATCATTAAAAAATTGAAAATGAAAAAAATTTTCAATATTCAAATCAATTTGTTATTTATTTTCATATCAAATTAAATGCATGTACAATTTCTCAAAGAAAATCTAATTTGTAATAATTATGTTATAATTTAATTATTTTAATTAATTTTGCTAGTATCAGAATTTTTTGCTTCTAAGTGTCTTTGTAATATTTAATGTAATTAATTTTAGAATATTTTTTTTTTTTTTTTTTTGTACAATCTTAAGTTTATTCTTCATTTTACATTGTTGATCGTGTGTTATGTTTTATTTCTTCGTCATCAACTAAAAGTAATAATTTTTAATTTAATTCTAATATAATAATTAAATATAGATTAAAAAAAAAAAAGTATAAAACAGATAGAAATGTTGTATTCTATATAAAAATAAAATATATAAAAATTTAATAAATTTTTCATTATTATTTTATATAAATAATAAATCAATTTAATATAAAAAGAAATTAATAAATATGTACATTTATAAGATAAAAAAAAAATAAATAAAAATATTTAGCTGTTAAATAAGTTTAAAAAGTTGTTTTGTTTTCTAAGAAAAATTCGTTTTTTAGACTAATGTTTTAAAAGTTGTAAATTGAAATTGAATTGAAGATACAAGATGGATACGATCGGATACACATTCTAAAGGAAATCCAAGATCGATAAACAACTGTTATGTTATTCAGTTACTGCTGGAAGATACTTGTGTTACGTTTTTAAAAATTTACAATGTGTTTCATAAATTCTTCTCTTCGTCTAAAACCTTCTTAGCGAGTGTGTTCATTTTTATGATAAGAACACAAATGACAGAAAAGTCGGATACATTACAGAATAGGGGCCAGAAGGATACGCATTTTTAAGAATTGATCCTTGTTGCAATGGAAAGAGGGGAAAAAAATAAGTACTTTCCACATCTTGTTTCAAGGATACGGTTGCCTATATCCTTAAAAAAAGCATAAATCCTTTTTCGTCCTACTCGTTCATACGACAAAAATAAACAATTAAATACCACTTTATATATACCAATCGAAAGCTTATGAGTCGTAGATTGTCCTAAAATGCATGCTTATAAAAATCATTAAGGATTTATATCCTTTTTAATCCTTTTAAATTTTGACATTTTCGAAGTTCCGTCTTGTTTAACAGATGGCGCAGTTAAGATCCACAAACAGTATTACCGTTGCAAAATTAATAATTTAAACAATTGTATTGGAACGTTAAACAAATGACAGCACAATATTGGAAACGTCATATTACACTGGAATTTGTTTACATTCTAAAATATATAATGATAATTCGGAAATTCTATAGGATTATTAATTCATTACAAACGAAAACAATTATTTCTGTATACATATCATGATGTATAATATACCATTTTATCGATAGCTTTCATATGGTCATTCATTGTTATAATAATTTTTTATTATTGTTTGTTTAAAATTTGAATTTGAATATCATATCGATTATTTGTTTTCTGTTTTTTTACATTTTAGATTCAGATGACAACAGTTTCCCAGATGGAGAAATTAGTGTTGAAATGTTAGAAAAAATGATGCAAACAGGAATGAAAATAGCAAAATTGAATTTCTTTCATGATACGATTAAAAATATTCGTAAAGGAGTTTGTCATTTAATTTAAACAAAATTTAAGGAGATAAGAATTGTTCTGCATTAGATAAAAAAGGACATGAAATTCGTACTGGTGGTAGGTGGTAGCAGTACAGCTGAAGTTAAACTTAAACGAAATGATAAAATAAAATTAACAACAAATAAGGAATATGCAGAGAAGGGCAATAAGGATGTGATTTTTGTTGATTATGTAAATATTGTTAAGCCAAATAATGGAGTATTCGTTGATGAAGGTCTTATTTCGTTGATTTTTAAAGAAATTCAAGGTGATGCATTAATTCTTACAATTGAAAACGATGGTATACTCGGTTCAAGAAAAGGTGTTAATTTACCAGGAGTACCAGTCGATTTGTTAGCTGTATCTGAAAAAAAAAAACAAATCAGATTTTAAATTTGATGTTGAACAAGGAGTTGACATAGTTTTTGCATAATTTATTTGAAATGCACATGCATTTCGGGAAATCTGTTGTGTACTCGATGATGCAGGAAAAAAGCTTTAAAATCAACCGGATATGCATAATTTATATGAAATTATTGCTGCATCTGATGGTGCCGTAGCCGTACCACCAGAAAAGATTTTCTTCCTGCAACAAGGTAACTAAAAATAGTTTGTTTTTAATTTCTGTATTTTGTTTAATTATTTAATAAAATTACAGCAAGGAAAACCAGTGATTTGTGCAACACAAATACTTGAATCAATGGATGAGAAACCACGTCTAACTCGCGCTGAAATTTCCGATGTTGCCAATGCAATCTTAGATGGTGCTGATTGTGTTACGTTTCACATGAAACAGCAAAGGATAATTATCCATTACAATGGCAAAAATATGCAAGGAAGTTGAAACTGCGCTTTGGCACAAAAATCTCTTCGCCATCTCTATCATGCTATTCTGCCATTAATTTACACTGGTATGCACACGTAATTACAATTTAATTAGGTATTCATTTTGTATTTAATTTTGTATTGATTTTTTCTTAAATTAGAACCAATACTATCTGATTGGCTTAAAGATGTAGATGATCTTGTACAATTTGGACTTCGCTTGGTAAAAAGAATGGTTTTATAAAATTGTAGATCCAATTGTTATTGTTACAGGATGGAAACAAGTATCTGGATTTACAAATACCATTTGTATTGTGTAAGTTAATTTGTGATTTAATTCATTGAAAAATAAATTAAGAAAAAAATTCTTTCTTCTTTTTCATTGCAGTCACATTGAATAAATTTTGAATAACGAAGCAGTGAAATTCAGTTGCCTAATTGCGTATCAGATATTTTTACGTATCCGTAAGAAATTTGTAACATTGTTTTTCAGCAGGAAAATTGTGGCAATTCAGTGCAATCACATGTAAAGTATTAAATCATTAGATGTTACTTTAAGTAAAGATTTTGATAAAGATGTTTTATGAATATTTTGAGGACTTGGTGGTATAGATTGTTTAATATGTGATCAAGCAGCTAGATATTTAACAGCAAAAGATAGAGCATCATTAGCCGAGTATTTAAAAATTGTAATATTTAATGGAAAAAATAATACGCCAAAAATTTTAATAAATGCTGGCGATAAAATACATTATAATATTATATAATATAAGACGAGCATTTAATGTAATTGAAACAAGAATAGTTTTATCAATATTACAGATTTATTAACTGATGTTTTTGATCCTTAGGATAAGTCATAGTTTAGGAAATGTTAAAGATAACGTGTAAAAATTGTATGTGAATATCTATAAATTTGATTTTAAATTATTAACAATAAGTAGAATAAGGCTATAAAATAAGATTATTATGAATAAAAAGTCATATTTTAACATTTTATATGAAAATCTTTGTTGTTTTCTCCTTCATTTCAGAAATCTTTCATTGTCTTTCAGTTATGTACATAGAAAGTGAAACAAATGTTTTAAAATTTCTAGAGTAAATTTTCAATGTTTCACTTTTCTGTTACAGTAGAAAAACGTTTCCATATGGACCTTTACTTAATTGATTTTTTAAATTGCTTATCTAATTTTTTTCTCAATCAAATTGGATTATCCAATTGGTATTCTTGTCCAAATAATATTTAGAAATTTATATACATAATTAATTTAGTTTTCTTTATATATGTATTTCTCGATTATCCTTTAAAAATATAAGATCAAAAACCGTTGAAGATATAAGATCAAAATTTTTTTTTCAGTTTTTTTGAAGTTTATGATTTCTCATATACTTGCCTCATAGTTTAAATTTTAAAATATGTATGCCTATGCATAATGTATATACTTACATAGGCTCACTTATGAGGATCTATTCGATAAAAAATACATAATAGAACAGAATCGACTTTTAAGTCTTTTTAAAAAAAATACACTCTATTAATTATTTGTGTCACAAATAGATTAATGATAGTAGACGGTTTTTGATCATATAATGCCAGCAAATTTATTACAAATTTACATTGAAATAGCATTAGAATGTAATGAAGAAGGAATAAATTTAAATTAGGCATATAGTTTTCCAGCAGTGATATTAACAATTGGAAAACAGTGAGTACTTAAATATTTATACATATATTTGTTATATAATCGTGCTTTTATTTATTTTTATTTTTAATTAGAAATTGGCATTTCATTAAGCAAGTATTACAGTATTTATGCGATGATCTCGATTGGAAAGTAAGAAAAACAGTTGCATCATCAATCGATGTATTAGCAAAAGTATTAGGTAAAGAGATTGCAACCAATAATCTTGTACCAATTTATATTGGGTTCTTTAAAGACATTGATGAAATTAAAATTGAAGCAATTCGAAATTCTGCATATTTTTTGAAGGTATAAATTGCTGTTGATCGTATCATTACTGTTGATCAAATTTCATCATAATTATTTCTATTATACATTTTAGGCTGTTGATTTACCAAAGCACGATGAAATTTTATCGAATGTTGGTATGTGCTTAAAAGTGGACAGTACAATGAATTGCCATATCAAAGAAGATTTAGCTAAACAAATATATCTTTTAATAAAAATGTATGAACCGATCAATAAACAGGACAATTTGTTATGTTTAACTAGTTTAACAGCATTACAAGGATTTTCATTTCTGATGAATTCGCATCAAGTGATAATTGGAGAAAAAGACAAACATTTTTATGTTTAAAAATTATGTATAAGGTTTGGTTTTCATTAATTATATTTAAAAAGTTTTCAAAAATATTGAAATTTTCATTTTCTTTTCCATATTTTTACAGTTAATTACTGGCGATCCTTCATTAATGTATTTGTTTCGTATGGTTTTAAATAATATTGAAAAATTATCATTGAATCTTGTATCTAATATAAGACTTTTTGTTGCAAAGATTTTAGTACAATTAATCAATATAGAACGTATGTATATATATATATTTTTTTTTTCAATTTGAATTATCAACATTAATTAATTTTATTTCATTTTTATGTAGTAAATATTTTAAATGAAGGAAATCCAAAGAATAACGTAATCTTAAAAATGTTAAGTAGAATACGAGAAGATAAAGATCGGGGTGTTAAGGTTGGCCTTTTCGTAAATCGACAATTTCTCGACCTCGTTTCTCATTCATTTATGGACCAATTTTCATGAAATTTTACGTAACTTCAATGTTTCTAAATTTTATTAGGAATCAATGGTTGGAGTTATTCCTCATGCTTTAAGTCATCTTTTTGATGAGCTTCGTATGATGGAAGTCGCAAAAAATATTCAAAATAAACCAGAAATAAATCAAAAATTAACAAAAAGACTGTTCTTAAAGAATATACGAGTACAGAAGAAATTGATCGCCTGAAAAGGGATTTAATGGCTGCAAGAGATAAAAATGGAATTAATTTAGCAGAAGAAACGTACAATGATATGACATACAAAATAGATTCTCAAAATAAAAAATTAAATGTTATTAATTAAAGCATAAAAAGATGATTTAGCCAGTAAGGAGAGATTATTCAATGAAGTTAGTATGAATTTAGTTGAAAAATCTGATGAGCTAATAAGAAAAGAAAAACATTTATTACAGTTTAGGTGTTGAATACAACTACAAGGCGTTATAAAGAAAGGAAAGTATTATTGGATTCGCATATGAAAACTGAGAAGGATTTAACAAAACAAGCAACAAAATTAATCGAAGTCGCTGATGTTGCTACAACGGATACTACAAAATTGCATGTAAGGTCGTTCAGTTAAAAAATATAGGACTAAAAATAACATAAACTTTTTTTCAGGATACAATTGAGCGCCGTAAAGATGTTGATGTAAAAATAAGTACTGCATTGAACAATGTGTTGAGAAAATGCAAAACACATTCAGTTCAATAGAGAAAAATTTATCATTATAATCATTATTATTACTATTATTATTATTATAATCATTATTGTTACTATTATTATTATTATTATTATTATCATTATCATCATTTTCATTATTATCATTATCACTTTTTTCATTGTTATCATTACTATTATTTTCATTATAGTTATTATCATTACTATTATTATCATTATTATCTTTATCATTATAATTATTATTATTACTATTAATATCATTACTGTAATTATCATTATTATTGTTATTATCATTATCATTATTTTCATTATTATCATTATCATTATTATTATTATATTTATAAAAATTTTCATTAAAAAGAAAAATAAAAACAATCAATTAAAAAATCAGAAATTTTGTATTATTATTTTTTAAATAAAAAATGTTTGATCATCTTCCTTCAACGGTTTTTAGTCTTCTTCCTTCAACTGTTTTTAATCTTCTACTTTCAACGGTTTGTAATCTTATATCTTCAACGGTTTTTGATTTTATATCTTCAACGGTTTTTGATCTTATATCTTTAAAGGATAATCGAGAAATACATATATAAAGAAAACTAAATTAATTAGGTATATAAATTTCTAAATATTATTTGGACAAGAATACCAATTGGATAATCCAATTTGATTGAGAAAAAAATTAGATAAGCAATTTAAAAAATCAATTAAGTAAAGGTCCATATGGAAACGTTTTTCTACTGTAACAGAAAAGTGAAACATTGAAAATTTACTCTAGAAATTTTAAAACATTTGTTTCACTTTCTATGTACATAACTGAAAGACAATGAAAGATTTCTGAAATGAAGGAGAAAACAACAAAGATTTTCATATAAAATGTTAAAATATGACTTTTTATTCATAATAATCTTATTTTATAGCCTTATTCTACTTATTGTTAATAATTTAAAATCAAATTTATAGATATTCACATACAATTTTTACACGTTATCTTTAACATTTCCTAAACTATGACTTATCCTAAGGATCAAAAACATCAGTTAATAAATCTGTAATATTGATAAAACTATTCTTGTTTCAATTACATTAAATGCTCGTCTTATATTATATAATATTATAATGTATTTTATCGCCAGCATTTATTAAAATTTTTGGCGTATTATTTTTTCCATTAAATATTACAATTTTTAAATACTCGGCTAATGATGCTCTATCTTTTGCTGTTAAATATCTAGCTGCTTGATCACATATTAAACAATCTATACCACCAAGTCCTCAAAATATTCATAAAACATCTTTATCAAAATCTTTACTTAAAGTAACATCTAATGATTTAATACTTTACATGTGATTGCACTGAATTGCCACAATTTTCCTGCTGAAAAACAATGTTACAAATTTCTTACGGATACGTAAAAATATCTGATACGCAATTAGGCAACTGAATTTCACTGCTTCGTTATTCAAAATTTATTCAATGTGACTGCAATGAAAAAGAAGAAAGAATTTTTTTCTTAATTTATTTTTCAATGAATTAAATCACAAATTAACTTACACAATACAAATGGTATTTGTAAATCCAGATACTTGTTTCCATCCTGTAACAATAACAATTGGATCTACAATTTTATAAAACCATTCTTTTTACCAAGCGAAGTCCAAATTGTACAAGATCATCTACATCTTTAAGCCAATCAGATAGTATTGGTTCTAATTTAAGAAAAAATCAATACAAAATTAAATACAAAATGAATACCTAATTAAATTGTAATTACGTGTGCATACCAGTGTAAATTAATGGCAGAATAGCATGATAGAGATGGCGAAGAGATTTTTGTGCCAAAGCGCAGTTTCAACTTCCTTGCATATTTTTGCCATTGTAATGGATAATTATCCTTTGCTGTTTCATGTGAAACGTAACACAATCAGCACCATCTAAGATTGCATTGGCAACATCGGAAATTTCAGCGCGAGTTAGACGTGGTTTCTCATCCATTGATTCAAGTATTTGTGTTGCACAAATCACTGGTTTTCCTTGCTGTAATTTTATTAAATAATTAAACAAAATACAGAAATTAAAAACAAACTATTTTTAGTTACCTTGTTGCAGGAAGAAAATCTTTTCTGGTGGTACGGCTACGGCACCATCAGATGCAGCAATAATTTCATATAAATTATGCATATCCGGTTGATTTTAAAGCTTTTTTCCTGCATCATCGAGTACACAACAGATTTCCCGAAATGCATGTGCATTTCAAATAAATTATGCAAAAACTATGTCAACTCCTTGTTCAACATCAAATTTAAAATCTGATTTGTTTTTTTTTTTCAGATACAGCTAACAAATCGACTGGTACTCCTGGTAAATTAACACCTTTTCTTGAACCGAGTATACCATCGTTTTCAATTGTAAGAATTAATGCATCACCTTGAATTTCTTTAAAAATCAACGAAATAAGACCTTCATCAACGAATACTCCATTATTTGGCTTAACAATATTTACATAATCAACAAAAATCACATCCTTATTGCCCTTCTCTGCATATTCCTTATTTGTTGTTAATTTTATTTTATCATTTCGTTTAAGTTTAACTTCAGCTGTACTGCTACCACCTACCACCAGTACGAATTTCATGTCCTTTTTTATCTAATGCAGAACAATTCTTATCTCCTTAAATTTTGTTTAAATTAAATGACAAACTCCTTTACGAATATTTTTAATCGTATCATGAAAGAAATTCAATTTTGCTATTTTCATTCCTGTTTGCATCATTTTTTCTAACATTTCAACACTAATTTCTCCATCTGGGAAACTGTTGTCATCTGAATCTAAAATGTAAAAAAACAGAAAACAAATAATCGATATGATATTCAAATTCAAATTTTAAACAAACAATAATAAAAAATTATTATAACAATGAATGACCATATGAAAGCTATCGATAAAATGGTATATTATACATCATGATATGTATACAGAAATAATTGTTTTCGTTTGTAATGAATTAATAATCCTATAGAATTTCCGAATTATCATTATATATTTTAGAATGTAAACAAATTCCAGTGTAATATGACGTTTCCAATATTGTGCTGTCATTTGTTTAACGTTCCAATACAATTGTTTAAATTATTAATTTTGCAACGGTAATACTGTTTGTGGATCTTAACTGCGCCATCTGTTAAACAAGACGGAACTTCGAAAATGTCAAAATTTAAAAGGATTAAAAAGGATATAAATCCTTAATGATTTTTATAAGCATGCATTTTAGGACAATCTACGACTCATAAGCTTTCGATTGGTATATATAAAGTGGTATTTAATTGTTTATTTTTGTCGTATGAACGAGTAGGACGAAAAAGGATTTATGCTTTTTTTAAGGATATAGGCAACCGTATCCTTGAAACAAGATGTGGAAAGTACTTATTTTTTTCCCCTCTTTCCATTGCAACAAGGATCAATTCTTAAAAATGCGTATCCTTCTGGCCCCTATTCTGTAATGTATCCGCTTTCGATTGGTATATATAAAGTGGTATTTAATTGTTTATTTTTGTCGTATGAACGAGTAGGACGAAAAAGGATTTATGCTTTTTTTAAGGATATAGGCAACCGTATCCTTGAAACAAGATGTGGAAAGTACTTATTTTTTTCCCCTCTTTCCATTGCAACAAGGATCAATTCTTAAAAATGCGTATCCTTCTGGCCCCTATTCTGTAATGTATCCGAAAAGTCTGCTGGAGCTGGAGACGATTTTGAAATGTGACAATGACAGTTACCTAATGCTGAGCATATGCTGAGTGCTGACTGCTGAATCTGATTTCGTGAAACAGAAGAATTGCTTGTCTACATTTTGAACAGCCTCTTATGTCTTTTCGATCGCCATCTTTCTTTTGAGTTTTGCCTGTGTCACATTTAAGGTGGGTTTTTTCATATTTCTTTTAGAAATTAAAGATTTTATAAATAAATTAAATAGAAAATAAGTAATTGTGCGCGATATTCGTTTTAAAAATTATTATATCGTGTAATAATTAATTACAGTTCAATAATAAGCTTAAATTTACGGTTTGTGTTTAGGTATTTTAATGACTGCAGGATACTTTGTACAGCACATGTTTTTCATTTCCTTAACATTTATAAATCATCGACAAATTTGTATACTGTTTTTATTTTTAAAATAATTTTCAATTACTTTACAATTCGAAATGTAGGCTTACAATCAAGCCAAAAAATAAAATTAAAAAATTGGAAAAAAAATATTCAAAACATAACCTCTAAAAATATAATTTATAGAGCATGCAGCAAATCATATTAAATTTCTTTTTGAGGTTTCATTTCAATTTAACCCATTTTACTTGAAAATTCATATTAAAATCAGTAATTGTGTAACTTTTAGTGGTTCTTACATATAAACTTTTTTAGTTTAGAATATTAGTTATTTTTTTTAATTTGGGTGAGTTAAGCCTTGAAAGTTAGCAGGTTGATGTCAACATATTCAGAAGGGCTTTTTGTATTTTGAAATTGTAATAATATCACCCAAATCTGAATTGTAGACACATCCTGCTATTAAATGAGACTCATTGATGTATATTTCTTTCGTTTTAGGTTACAACATCTAATACAAAGTGACATTAAAAAAACAAAATGCCGCAAAATGAATATATGGATCGTCACCGTAAACTTTACGGTAGACGTCTCGATTATGAAGAACGTAAACGTAAGAAGGAGGCTCGTTTACCTAAAGAAAGAGCTAGAAAGGCAAGAAAATTGCGTGGTATTCAGGCGAAATTGTTTAATAAGCAACGTCGCAATGAAAAGATTCAAATGAAGAAAAAGATCAAAGCTCATGAAGAAAAGAAAGTTAAAAAGCAAGAAGACAAAGTTGAAGATGGAGCATTACCACATTATTTGCTTGACAGAGGAATTCAATCCAGTGCTAAAGTTCTATCAAATATGATAAAACAAAAACGTAAAGAAAAAGCTGGAAAATGGGATGTACCAATTCCGAAAGTTCGAGCCCAATCAGATGCAGAAGTCTTCAAAGTGTTAAAAACTGGTAAAACAAGAAGAAAAGCATGGAAGAGAATGGTTACGAAAGTTACATTCGTTGGAGAGAATTTCACAAGAAAACCTCCAAAATTCGAGAGATTTATTCGACCTATGGCTCTAAGATATAAGATGGCACATGTAACTCATCCAGAACTAAAGGCGACATTCCATTTACCAATAATTGGAGTAAAGAAAAATCCTAGTTCACCAATGTTCACATCTTTGGGTGTAATCACTAAGGGTACAGTAATTGAAGTCAACATTTCTGAATTAGGTTTAGTAACACAAACTGGTAAAGTTGTGTGGGGTAAATATGCTCAAGTGACGAATAATCCAGAAAACGATGGAGTTATAAATGCAGTTCTTTTAGTATAAGATTTTAGACGTTATAAAATTGTATTTTAAAAATAATAATAAAGTGGATTTGAAATAATTGGACCTCTTTTATTTTTAATATTCTCTAATTTTATTTTCATTTATTTGAATATTTGGATGAAATGCTTTATTTATTATTGATTATATGCATTATAATTTTCAGAAGTGAGCAATCATGCAAATTTTCGTTAAAACCCTTACGGGTAAGACCATCACTCTTGAGGTCGAACCTTCAGATACGATTGAAAATGTAAAAGCTAAAATCCAAGATAAAGAAGGAATTCCACCAGATCAGCAAAGATTGATTTTTGCTGGAAAACAACTAGAAGACGGACGTACATTATCTGATTATAACATTCAAAAAGAATCAACATTACATTTAGTATTGAGATTACGTGGTGGTGCCAAAAAACGTAAGAAGAAGAATTACTCAACACCAAAAAAAATCAAACATAAGAGAAAGAAGGTCAAATTGGCTGTTTTAAAATACTACAAAGTGAGTATGCAATATTTTAATTTATATTTCTTGAATCAAAGTTTGAAAACAAAACAAAACACACTCATTTCATATTTATTTACAGGTTGATGAAAATGGTAAAATCCATCGATTACGTCGTGAATGCCCTGGTCAAAATTGTGGTGCAGGTGTATTTATGGCAGCACATGAAGACAGACATTATTGCGGAAAATGTGCATTAACATTTGTATTTTCAAATTCAGAAGAAAAATAAAAATAATTACGAAATTATAAATGTATTGCAAACATGTAAATTTCATAACGATGAGAAAATAAATTACCATTATTAAAAAAAAAAACAAAGAACTATTTTGTTTTATTTACGAAAATTATATTTAAAAAATTTGATTTACTGATTTATTTTCCGCAACAAAACATTTTTCTGAGTACTTGAAATTTGATATGAATAATTAGCATAATGAGTGTTCAACAATTTACCTCACGAGTGATCATTCGATCACTGCAAATGAACCAAACGATCAATTTTTTTAAAAGCATTCTTAAGGACCTTATTACAGCCTTTAAGGATCTTGTTCTTAAATAGGTGTTATTCAACTTTCATTGTCAAATAAGCTATCACATTTTGAAGATTAATAATTACGACAGAACGGTTCTTCAACCTTCAAAGCTAAAATCATTCAATTATTCATCATTAAAAATCTTTTAATATAATTAAAAATTTACCAAAAAAAAAAAAACGTTTCCACAGGATTCAAAAGGAAAATAGGACAAATTTCAAGGAAAAACATTTCCTTATTTCAGTTCAAAAAAATTTGTATTTTTTTTTTTTTAGATTTTTCATTTTTTTACTATTTTTTATTTTAATCGTCATTTTCTTTTTCTTTATTAATTCACTTTTCTTTTTAAATTTTAAATTTCTTTTTTTGTTGTTGTTGTTGTTATTTATTTTTGTTTCATTAAATATTAAATAGTTTTTCTCTACACACCAAAAAAATTTCTAATGTAAATCTATATAAGCATTAATTTTTTTTTTTTTTATTATTTTTTATAATATATAATTATAATAATAATAATAATAATATAATAATAATAATAATAATAATAATATTAAGTATTTTGTAAGAAGCACTTGAATATATTTTATAATGAAATGTTTTTTTTTTTTTTTTTTAATTTTTATTTTATTTTTTACTTTTTCATATGAGTATGTTTTTCATTTTATATCTGTTTTTTTTTTTTTTGCTTTTTATTCATTTTTTATTTTAATTTTTTAACATAAATTTGTGTTTTTTATGATAGTAAAAAGATTTTTTTTTGTTTTGTTATTTTGTTTTCATGATGAAAAACCAAAAATCAAGGATATTTTTGAAAAAGGACATGATTTTTAGAAATTTTCATTAATTTATTCTTTTATTAGTACGTTTCTAAAAAAAAATTTTTCCATTCTTTTTTTTTTGTGTTTTATTTATATTTTCTGTTTTTATTTTTTTTTTCTTAAATAATTTTTATAAATTTTTTTTTATCTTGTTTATGTATGTGTGTGTGTGTGTGGTATTAAATTTCTATTGTTATGAATAAATTATTTTTGGCTTTATTTTCCATTATATAAAGAGGATTTTCATTTATTTCTATATATACTGTTATAATTTTGTAGTTTTTCATTTTTATAATTTTTTTTTTTTTGTTTTGTTTTTTAAGTTATTTTCTTTTTTATTTTCAGTTTAAATAACTGCTAATTACAATTTATAGTAATCTGCTTCTATATATAATATATTTTATATATGAGAAATTTTTCTTTTGTATTTTATTATAAATTTTTCATTTTACATTTTCATTTTTATTTTTTTTATTTTTTATTTTTATTTTTATTTTTAGAGAAACAGTAAAAGTATCTAATATATTAATTTTTAATTATTTATTTTTATTTATCGTTAATTAATAACAGAAAATTGTACAAAAACAATTTTTTCTTTCATATACTTTGTTTAGAAAAAAAAATTTTTATTTTCTTCACGTTTTGGTGTCCAAAAATTTTCTTT
Organism: Anthrax anthrax; assembly: GCA_963971155.1. NCBI lineage: Eukaryota > Metazoa > Arthropoda > Insecta > Diptera > Bombyliidae > Anthrax > Anthrax anthrax. The sequence goes on from OZ020119.1 coordinate 31,762,945, forward strand.
ATCCTTAGTCTAAGGTGTTTAATTTTTCATTTTTTTTGTTTTCTTTTTTTTTTTTTGTTCAAAATTATTTTTTTTACTTTTAAAGTTTTTTAAAAAAATGAAATGTGTACGTTACAAATATGACTACAAGTATGCGTATTTAAAAAAATTAATTTAAAAGGAAAGGAAAATTAAAAAAAAAAAAAAAAAATGGATACATAATATGTTTTAAAATGTACATGAATTTTTTGTTTTATATATAATTTATTGGATGACATGATAATAAATGTTGGTATAGTTTATATTGTATACATATGTACTAGATGAAATTTTAATAAATATATAATTAAGCATTTTGTCCGTTACTTTGTTTTTTGTTTTGTTTTTTAAATGTTGGATAATGTAATATGTTATGTACTATGGATTTTCTTTATTGAGAAAAGATTTTTTTAGTTTTGTTTTGTTACTTTTTTGTTTTTTTTAAAGGCAAAATGTTACCATATTTTATTTATTTTTTAGATGTAAGTATGTTAAATGTTAATTGTAATGTAATAGTAATTAAATATGATATTTTAATGATAATAACCATAATCATAGTAATTGTATGTATACCTAATTAAATGTTTTTTTTTTTTTTATTCTATGTACTCGTACAGTAATTTGTTTTTTATTTTTATTTATTTTTAAAATTTTACATACATATTTATATGGTATGCATATATTTCCTTTTGTGTAATATAAACCGTTTTTTTTTTTTTTTTTTTTTTTGTAAATTTAAAAAATTCTATTTATATTTTATTTTGTTTTTTTTAGTTTTTAAGTTTTTTGTTTACTTTATTTTTCTATACTTATACATATGTGTAGTAGTATAGAATTTTCATTTATTTTATTTTTATTTTATTTTTGTGTAATACTAAAAAAAAAAATGATTATAAATAGAAATTGTAATTTTTTTTTTCTTTTTTTCATTAATTCGTTTTTTTTTTTTTTTTGTTTAATTGTATGTAATTTTTAATGTACGCCTTTGTGAAATCTAAATTTCTATATTTATATTATTTATAAAATTTTTATTTTCTTCGTTGTTACCAATTTACACATAAACATAATTTAGAATTGAATTTGAGTTTTTTGTTGAATTTTGTTTTTTTTTTTTTTTGTTTTTTTAAATTATAATTTTATAAATTTCAAAATTTTTAGTTAATTTGAAGACGACAAAAAAGAAAAATTTGTTCGCGATTTTATAAGTAACTTTTTTGTAACCGATCTTTTAAAATATTCAAAAATTTTATGCAAAAAAGAAATTTTTTTTTTTTTGATGTGATTATAATTTTAATAATAGTCTTTCAGAAATGATAAAATCAAATTTGAAAATATCAAAAAAAATTAAAATTAAAATAAAAATTTAAAATACGTGTAAATTTTATAGATACATAGTACTGATAATAATCGTAATTTACATATACGTGTGTATTTACAGTATGAATAAATATAATTAACAAATTTTCCAATAAGCAATAGATAAAGAATTTTTATTTTATTTATTTTTTATTTTTTTTTTAATTTTATTTTATATTTTAAATGTTTGTTTTTTTGCTTTATTTATTTTTTCCTAATTATTTTTGATTATTGTAGTTGAATAAATTTAAAAATTTATTATATATTTTTTATAGTGCATGCTACAATTAATTATTTAATTTAGGTATGTAATATATGTATATATGAAATTCATGTAAAAAATGATAATATGAAAAAAAAAGTGTATTTACGTACGAGTATGTATGTGTGTGTGTGTATTTTTTTTTAAATTTTCCTTTAGATGTGGAATCATTTTAATTTCTTGATGTGTTAACTAATTAAGAGTAAAAATATTCATATAATTTACAATTTATACATGCATATGTACTATGTGTTGTTCTGTAAATACAATTTTTTTATTATTTTATTAGAAGAAAAAAAAAACAAAAAAACAAAAAATTAAAGTAATCATTTAATTCACATTGTTGAATAACTTTCAACTGATTTTAAATTATTTTATAGGTCAAAAGTAACGTATTATTGCATTTAAAATTAGTACGGTATTTAATATAATGTATGTGTATACAAATTTTTATGTATAGAAATAAATTTAGTTTTGTCCTTCGTAACAGGCCCCTTATTAAGTTTAGCCATCTTTGTGTTGGGGAGTCTTGCTGCACAGGTAGTTTTGCCACTGATTTTGATAAGATAAATAATAAATAATCAGAGCTATTCTGGTCGTACTTAGCAGAATAGCAAGTTAATGAAAACTGCTAATGTTGTTTTTTACATTTTTTTTCAATTTTATTAATTTTTATTTTTTTTTTTCTTTCTTTAGTCATTTTGTATCAATATAATTTGAAAAAAAATTTTTTTTTGTTTTCTTCAGTTTTAAAAATTTTTCAAATTTTAAATAATTTTCATATTTTAAAGTACATTCTTGTATTTTCATTTTTTGTTTTTGTATTTTTTGTATTTTTTTTTTTTTGTTTTAATAAAGCACTAATAGTATACACGTATATATATATTTAGAAATTAAAGAAATTTGTACGTTACGTATTTATGAAGTTTTATAAATTTATGTATTCATGTTAGATAGGTAAATGTATGGTATGTATAAGGATTTAAATTTATTTAAAAATAAAAATAATACTAAAAAAAATTAAAAAAAAAAAAAACAGAAATTTCTCTCTGTTTAGAAAAATTTTTTTTTTTCATTTTTAATTTAGTATTAATTTTTTTTTATTTTTATTTTTTAATTTCTTTTTTTTTTTTTTCTTCCTTTTAATTATTTTTTAATACTATTAATTAAATGTTACTAAAATTTTATCTACATACATTTTATTTTTATTTAATGTAAGAAAGATGAAATATGTTTGTATGTAATATGCATTGAATATTATTTATTATGTGCATGTCTCTCTATATATGTATCAGAATAAAATACATAAAATAGTATAATAAATATTTTATGTGTAAAATTTAAAAAGAAAACGAAAGGATCAAATTAAAAAAAAAAAAATTATTTATAAAATTAAACAAATATATGTACACATAATTACAGTGAATTTAGATATTGTAGATAGAATTTTTTTTTTACACAAAAACGCAAAGGAGTTTACTGGACATCAAATTTTCAAATTAAAGTTAAAATATAAAATTGAGAAAATTTTTCTAAAATCCACTCATATACTTTTAATTCTTTTACTTTTATCCTTCCTTTATCATTATCACTACTGATTTAAATTTTTTTGTATTTTTTTGTATTTTTTTTTTCTTTTTTTGTTTTTCAAAAAATGAAAAATTAACATCAATAATAATTATATTCTTTTGGTGTCTCATTATTACGTTATTTTATTTTTATTTTTTTAAATATTAAATATAATGAAAATAATTAAATATATCAAAACAAAATCAAATGATAATTCAAAAGGCCTCTTGTACCATAAATAATTTAAAATAACGAACATTTTACAGTGTGTAAAAGAAAGGAAAAATAACCAAAAAGAACGGAAAATAATTTATGGTATTAAATTTTTCAATGTATACAATGTGAATTAAGTATGCAGATTTACATATAAAAAAAAACAGATAAAAAATAAAAATAAAAAAAATTTAAAAATAAAATATAAAAATTATTTTGTAAAATTCTATTATTTGTGTGTATTACATACATTTTCATTTTATTTTTTATAATAATATTGTTTTTCCTAATTTTCTTTTTTCTAGTAATTTTCATTACATAAGGATATTCCATTTTATCTGTATTTTTAATTTTTAATTTTTATTTTCTCTAGTACAATTTTATTATCTCAATAATAAATATAATCATAATAATATGTAGTAATTGTAATTATAAATTTATATTATTTATAATAATAATCTCTACTTAGTATATAATGTAATAAAAAAAAAAAATTTCTAATAATATTTAATTCTTTTTTTTTTTTTCTTGCTTTACGTTTTTTATTTTTATTTATTTTTTATTTCTAGTATATATATATATTTTTTTTTTGTATATATATTTATAAATAATTTATATAATTTTATAGCAATTAATAAAAAAAATAATAAACAAGAACTGTACATAATTTAGTTTGTTTTTAATTTTAATTTTTTATTTTTTTACTTTTTTATTATTATTATTAAATCTACTGTAATAATAATACTACAATAATATAACTTTTTTTTTTGTTTTCTTTTCACTTTACTGTCTTATTTTCCTTGTTTTGTCTTTTAATTATTTGGTATTTTCCTTCTTTTTTTTTGTTTTTCTTATTTCGTTATAGATTTATATTATTATTTACTTGTGTTTATTAGAATATTTTAAAAGCGAATAATTACCATTAATTAATTACATAATAATTAATCATAATTAATTCATAATAAAAATAATGTTAAATTTCTTTTACATATTTCAAATTTATTCATTTTTATTACTGATTTTTGTTTTGTATTTTTTTTTTTTTCTTTTCCTAAATAATTTAATAAAACTGAGGTCAAATCTAAAATGTCTCGTAATTAATAATTAAATGTTCTTTTTTATGTTTTTTCATTTTTTTTCTTTCTTTCTTGTTTTTATTACTACTTTCAATTAATTTTTATATTAAATTTTATATTAATTAATTTTCCCTTGTTTTAGTTTTAGTTTTTTTTTTCTTTTTTTTACATTTCGTTTTTAAAATTTAAATTATTTAAATTAAATACAAGTTTGTTTTTTTTTTTTTTTTTTGATATTTAATTTTATTTTGTATAATTTTGTTTCCGAGTTTGAAATTTTTTTTTTTTTTTGTTAAATTTTCCACATTTTAATTGAACAAAATTAAGATGATTTTCTTTATTTCAAATCTTACTCTTTTATCTTGTCTGGTATACATTTAGTATTTAGTATTTGGAACATTGCGGTGTGGGGTTTATATCCTTTTTATCAGTTTTTTTTATCTTTGTGTGTTTTTCAATTTATTTTCGTAATTAAATTATTATTCTGAGATTATTTTATGTTTGTATTCTCTACAAAAATTTTGTATAAAAAAACCATAACTTGATTATTGCAAAATTTGTAATTTTTAAATTTTTAATATAAACTCTTCGAGTATAAAAGGACATCATATCCTTTATTTATGAGAGTTTTTTTTGACAATCTTTGATTATAAAAATGTTGGTTTTGTCTTACTTTCAAAATTAACGGCTCTTACGAATTATTAAATATGATAGAATACGAAATTTAATTTTCCGTTAATTTAAATTATGAGTTAAGAAACGAATTTTTCTTTTATTGAATCATTTTATGAATATTTTTCTTTTCAAAATTGTTAATTTTGCTATTGTTTTTTAATTTTTGCTTTTTTTTTTTTAAATTTATTTATTTTAAATAACTTATAGTATTAATATCAGTCTATACTCGCGCGTTTGTTATTAATTTTGATAAAAATTGTATTTTTATTTTTATTTTTTTTTTCAGAAACACAAAATACTTTAGCTTTGATTAAAATAATGAAATAAAATTATTGCAAATAAATTGATACGTATATTCACAAATACTGATACAATGGCATTAATTCATATACATTCATGTATGTATGTTGTAATCATGTTCATCGTACGCAATTGTTTCTATTATGCAATTTAAAAAAGAAAAATAAACTAAACAAAATTGAAATAATATAATTGAAAATAATATCCTTACATGTTTTTACTTTAAAGTGTGTATCTGTTTTGTTTATTTAATTTTTGTTTTTGTTTTTTTTTTTGTTTCTAAAATTGTATTTTATTTTTTTTTTAGTCTTTTTTTGTACCACCAAGTTCATTATGTAATTTCTTATTATTTTATTCATATTTATTTTATTTTATTTCTCACACTAATTTTTTTGTTTTTTTTTTTTTTAAATTTACATATTTATAACATGTACATATAATTTTCATTAAAATTTAAATATGTGTGTGTATATTCTCAAATTTATTTATTTATTTTTTATTTTTTTTTTGTGCGTTTTTTGTATTCTATTATAAAATACGTAATTATTGCGTAGAATTTGTAAAAAAAGAAAAAACAATAAAAATAAAATTAAGATAAAGAGCAAGAAGAAATTTAATTAATTTTTGATCGTTATTTTTGTTTTTTAAATCTTTTTTTTAAGATTATTTAAAAAGTTTTGTAGAAAAATACAAAAATCGACTTTTAAAAAAAAATTTGTTCTTTACTTTTTTGCACATATTTTTATTTATTTAGTAAAAAACAGAAAAAAAAAAACGAAAATAAATTGGCAGTGATAGATTTTCTTCATTTTTTAAAAAAAAAAAAAAATTAATTGAGTGAAATTGATTTGCTTTGAAACTTTTTTTTTAAATTTTCTTTTCACAAATAATTTTTGAAAATTTAATATAACATTAATTTATCGTATTAATTTTTTTTCTCAATATATTTAAATACTTCTGTATGTGTGTATGTGTTTGGACGTACGTTTTATAATGCATTTGTTTTTTTTTAATAAAATTTTTAATTGATTTTTAGTGATGTGTAATTATTGTTTAATCAATGTCTTTCGTAATGTTGTTACATTTTATATAATAATGACAATGGTAAATCGTAAAACTAAAAATTAAGTAATAAAAGAGAAAAAAAAAAACAATCTGGATTATGGATTAATTGGTTTATGATTTGGATAAAAAAAAAAATAAACAAAAAACAAAAATATTTTATTTTTGAAAATTTTATAAATATGTATTATTTGTTAATATTTTTATGTATATAATTCAAATAATATAATTAATACATAATTAAATTAAAATTTATATTTCTACAATACATATATTGTAATTCACGTACATATACATACAAATTATTTCGCATATAAAAACTTATAAATACATATAATAAAATTATTATTTATTGAGTTTGCCGAAAAACGAAATAAAAGCAAAACAAAAAATAAAAAAAATTAAATTAAATTAAATTACATTGCATACAAAAAGATTAAATTAAAATTTAAAACTTAAATTAATTTATTTTTGTATTTATTTTTTATAAATAATTTTTTTTCAGTAAATTTGTAAATTAAAAAAAAAATATATATTTATACTAATAATATTATGTTTTCAAATCAATTAAAAATCTATTTACAATTTATTTTTGTATAATTTTAATGTCAGTACAAATATTGTATTTAAATTTTAAATACAATATAATGTACCCTACACTCAGTCCGCTAATTATATGCAATTAAAGTCTTATGGGAGTACATGTGCCTTTTTTCTTATCTCATAATCTCTAATTAGAATGTTTCACGAGCAGTTTTATCATAATCTTTGAAATATTCATACAATATTAGATGAAATGTCGATAATATACAATGATGTAAAATGGTATCACTTTATGTACTTTCCATAAGACCTTAAATTCATACAATTACTGGACAGAGTATATATGTATGTATGTATGTGTATATAAAAAATAATTTTTCTAATTAAAATTTTAAAATAATATTAAATCTAAAATAATAAAATAATTTTCTTAATTTTTCATTATTATGAACATGTACATAATTTTTTTAATATACAAATAATATCACTGGGTAAATAAAATTCTTTAAAATGTGAAAAATTACAATTTAATTTAAAATAAAACAAGATATTAAATAATTAATTAAAATTTCAATTTAATAATTTTAAAAAGTAAACAATTTAAATTAAATGCAATTAATATGATAAAAAGGAAAATTGATGATTGCATTCGGTTTATTATTAAAAATCTCATCATTTTCGTCCTGATATTGCAAAAAAGAAAAAAAAAACATTTGGCTTGGGGAAAATTTTTTCCATTATTTTTTAAACAGGAGATGAGAATGTTACGTTACATTTCACGAAAACAAATGCATGCTTCATTTTAATAGAGTATGTTTTTCATAAAAGCGCAAAAATCTAGAAAAACAATTTAAATGATAAGAACATAATGTCTCATTACGAATTACATGTCTTGAATTAATAGAACGCTATTATAACAATTTCATTAATTTTATTTAATAGCTTCAATTATCATTTTCAAGTAATTGACTTTGAAATGTATGAATTTAATATCATCATGGATGATTTAAATTGAAATAATGAATAAAAACAAAAAATCGAATGCATCCATCAAAAATCACAATTACCAAGGAAATATGTATTGAAAAATTGAATATATTATAAAATAAATGCATATCATTGCTAGTAATTGCATATTTATGTACGTATGTATGTACGTTTGTATGTTTTTTATTTTGGTTATTTATTTTTGAATGAATTTCTTTAAATATTTAGAAAAAATTATATTATATACGTTAAAACGTTTTTTTGAAGAGAAAATAAAACGTATGCATGTGCTATCGTATATTTATTTTTATTTTAGTTTAAGGATTTGTTACTGTATGTATGCATGTATATACTTTTATGAATAATAAATATTAGTTCCTTTTATTTGTATATAATGTATAATTATGTGTATATATAAACCTTTTATTTTTATTTAATGGCATTCTATTTTTATACAATTATCATAGTAATTTTTTTATAATTAATTATTTATTTTTAAATTACTACAATATTATTTAATCTGTTTTAAATTAAATTAATGGGATTTTTTTTTTAATTATTACAAATGAATTTTTTTTTTTTTTTTTTGTAATTTTATTTGATAGAGTAATAAATATTAACAGAAATAAAAAAAAAGGTGAAATGATTATTTTGTATGTGAACGTATTTAATGCATTTTGGTGATTGTGTGTGTGTGTTTGTTATTTACAAGACTTTTTTTTTTCTGTAAATTATTTTTCAATTTTTCTTTCAATATTAAAAAAAAAAAATAATAAAATAAACAAATAAAGTAAATGCTTGCAATTGTGAACACGTTTACTTGTAATTAAATTTTAGATTGAAACATTTTATTTGAAAAATCGTAGCCAAAGAATAAGTAATATCTGAAGCAAAACTGTATTACAAACAGACAAGTTATTTATTTATTGACTCAAAATTTAAATTTAGTTATCTTCTAACATATGTACATTTTTTAAGACAATCATATCCAGTCTTTCATTAATATCAATCTCTTTCTTTTTTAGACAGTGTAAATGCTTTTATTTAAGATTACTATGATTTTTTTTTTTTTTATACACTTTTTGTCATTTCAAATTTAAAATTTCTAGAATAATATAACGAACATTGAATTACATAATATTATTCTAATCTCTGTTTCATTTCTTTTTAGAAAATTTACGCGATACAAAAATGAAATTTAAATAATTTATTGCTTATATTTTTTTTTTTAAATTTTATATTTTATTTTTTGAAAATTTTAAAATTAAAAATAAAAGTGAAATGATATTAAATACGATTTTTTTGTGTACATTTCATTAAATGCAAAATGTAAAGTCTAAAAAAAAAAAAAAAAAAAATTGAAAAAATTTTATTTTGAATTATTTATTCATCAGAACGTATTTAAAAAGATTCTTTTGTATGAGAATAAGAAATGAAAATCGAATGAATGAAAAAAAAAAAAAAATGAATGTTTTAAGATTTTTAAATGCCTCAGTAATTTGTTAAAAAATTTTAAATTATTTATATAAAAAACGGCAGTTTTATTTTATTTTATTTTTTGATGCCAAGTATACATATATTGATTAAAATGTGAAAAATAAATAAAAAATCGTAAAAAATGTTACTGATATTTACATTAAATATAATCGTAAACACAAACAAAAATTTGTTTTTTATGCATGAATCAAATTTAATTGATTTGTTTATTATTTTTCGGTTTAAAGATTTATGAAAAACTTTTGTTATAGTTTTGCTTTTATAATATTTCATTGTTTTTATATGTACTAATTATTAATATCATAAATATGATAAGAAATATCAGATTACTAAAATTTTATTTAATTTTTTTTTTATTCTAATTTCTTAATTATTTTTTTATTTATATTTTAATTTTTTTTTTTTTTTTAATAATTATAAATCCCTAATAATTTTCTGTTTGGTTATTTGCAATTAATTTTCTTTCTTTTTTTTTCTTTTATTATAAAACGAATGCATGTGTTTCTTTTATTTATTTATTTATTTATTTTTTTTTTGGTTTTTTAATTTGCATTTTTTGTATTTCTCATTTTATTGTTTAAAAATCGAAATACATATTTTAAGTTTAATTTTCCTTTTTAACACTTTTTTTTTTTGTTGTTGTCTATTTTCTAATCAATATAATAATAATATAATTTTATAATCCAAGAGTCAACTACTTTTATTTATATTTTTTATTTTCCAAAATCTATTTATTTTCTTTTCTAAAAAATTTTTTCCTCTTTTTCTTATTTTATTTTCTTTGATATCATTTTTATTTTTTGCATTATTTTTGTATATATCAGACTAATTTTTATTTTCTTTATACAGTTCTTTTTTTTTTTTTTAATTTGTTTAATTCATATACTGTAGAATAATTAATTATTTGCTGTTTTTTTTTTAAATCTTTTTTATAATTTTTATTTCTAAGAGAAATATAAATTTAATTTCAACTTATGTATTATTTATTTATTTTTTCAATATTTTTGTGTGTAATATTTTTTTTTTGTTTTCTTGTTTTTTGTTTTTTTTTTCTTAAATTTTTTTATTTGTTTTTCGTTTAAATATAATTTACAATTAAATTTTTATTACTTTTATTTTTGTTGTTGCCTAAGTCTTAAGCATTACATATGTACCTAATTAATTATAATTAATATAATTTGTATTTTGCTTTCTTTTTTTTTTTTTAATTACTTTTTTACTTTTTTTATTTATTTGTGTAAAATTAATATTTAAAAAAAATTTTTTTTTTTTTTTTTTAAAAAAAGGATACATGTATATATATAATATAGAGATAGAGAGAATATGTATTACATTATACAGTTATTAATTATGTACGTAAAAAATGAAAGTGCAATCATCTACATTATATTTTATACGACTAATTAAAAATAAAAACATCATTTTTTATTTTCTTTTGCTTTTTTTCTTGTAATTATTGGAATTTGTTTTTTTTTTTTGTTTTGCTTTTTCACCACTTCTCTTACAGTCAAGTCAATCAGTCCTCCATCAGTACATTTTTAATTTCATTGTTTTTTTTTTTATTTATTTCTCTTTTATTTTTGTTTAATCAATTCGTTATTTTATTATACGTATGCATGTATTTTATTACTTGTTTTTTTTTTCTTTTTTTTTGTAAATGTATTTTAAATTACGAATATAATATAAATGTGAATACAGTATTTGTATTTTATATGTAAAAATGTATGTGGATGCGTATATTAAATATATATTGAATAGAGCCTCAATAGCTTTCATTATCATCCCAATCAACTGATTTTAATACTAGCATATCTAATTCTTTTGGATCACCAGAACTACTATTACGTCGTCGACGACGATTTAAATTTGACCATTTACGATTTAAATTTGCAATATTCTCATTTAATTGAGCTGAAAATAATGATGTAACACGTATTGGTGTTGTTGTAATTGTTGCTGCTGCAGCAGCTGCAGCTGCTAATGATGATAATGATGAACTATTAACAGCAATAACATTTCTACAACCATTGTTGCTATTTATATTACCAGAATTACTACCACTACCATCGCCATCACCACCACCACCATCACCACCACTACCATCATCATCATCATCGTCATAATTTACATTATTATCAACATCATCGTCGTCATCATTATTATCATCGATACCATCACTAAGACCATTGAATTTTTCACTATCATCACTGCTACTGGGGCTTATTTTATTATGATTATTACTACTAGATGATATTTCTTTGAGATCTCTTGTAGATGTACTTATTGTAGTCATGTATTTGTGTTTATGTTTCTGTTGTTGTTGTTTTTGATGTTGTTGTTGTTGTTGTTCCTTAATTGCATAATTTTGATATTTATATGAATTATTACTACTATTATTACTATTGGAAGGTTTTGTTAATGTTGTCTCTTTTATCAATACATTATTATCTTTACCATTATCATTAACATTATTATATTTCTTATTATAAATATAATTAGGAGGTGTTGTCGCTATTATATGTGGCATTGATTTAGTATTATATATCAATCAATCGCGATATATATAACTACAATTTTTGGGGCTTTCTTGTGGACTTGGACTGCTTGATGGTGGTGCTGGACTAGAACTACTATGTGACATAACTGGTGATGAGCCTGAACTCGAATTTTGTGGACTATCGGAACGATGTTGAGTTACTATATGCAATTAAAAACAAAACAAAAAAAAAAGAAGAAATTAAATGAAACAAGAAAAGAATAAATAAGCAGAAATATTTATGTAATGTATACAAAAAAAAAAATAAATAAATAAATAAAAATATTGATAAATAAACAATTTTTTTTCATAGAGAAAAATTTATTAATTTAAAAAAAATAAAATAAAATAAAATACTTTTGTAGAAAAAAAAAGAAGAATGTCCTATTTATGTAATGAAAATTCGAAAATTTAAATTTTTTAATTCAATTGATATTTTTTAAATAATGCTCAATAAGAGTTCAATTGATATTTGAGATTACATTAAATATATTTTGGCTCGTATTCATATGGTAAAATCATCTTGTACATATCAAAAATCGAAATAAGGATATTTTTTAATTGAAATTTCAATTATTAAATATTTGAATTAGAATAATCGAAATATAATTGAATTTTTAATATGATTATTGTGGATTATATATATATATTGTGAATATTCTTGAATATTCAAATTGAATTGCAATATTAAAAAATCTTAAAACTTTTTTTTTTTTTTTTTTTTTTTGCACAAAAACAAAATTTTTAGTACATGAAATCTTTTAAATTTTATGCTCTATATAATCTCAGAGAAATTAAATTTTCTTTTTTAATTATTTAACAAAAATCTCATCTTTATGTTTTTGATTATTTAAAAATAAAAAAAGAATTTTCTTGTCTTATCAAATTTTTATAATATTGAAGATTTAATACTGATATATATTTTTTGTATAATGCAAAAATAATTCACACGTTCATCATTATTCTTTCTAAATAAGAAACAAAAAAAATAAGTTAAAATATTCTATGTGCATAGTTCAAAAGATTTATTAAAACACCATAGGGTGCAGTCATCATTTATTTAAATAAATACAAAAAAAAAAAAAGAAGAAAGACATTGAAAACGTATTCGAAGAGAAAATAAATTTTGTGCATTTTTTTTTTTTTTTTTTTTTTTTCAATTCAATTATTAATTATAATAATTGCGTTTATATATGTATACTTACCAATACCATGTCGGGGCGGCTGCCTTCTCATACGGCCAAGACTTCTGTTACGTGTATTTGTGTTATGACCCTATAATGTAAGTATATAAGAGATATGGTAGATATTTTTCTGTATATTTTTGTTTTTTTTTGTATTTATTTTGTTAAAATTTTTTTATATTTATTTTTGTTGGTCTTGTCCATTACATTATATTGCATGAATTAAATTTCATTTGTTTATTTTTAAGTATCATTCAAGGATATTTTTTTTTTAATTTTATTTTGTCTTAATTTACGTATTATTGATTTTTTGAAATGAATGTAAAAATGATACTACTAGCGCAATCTAAAGCTTTTACAATATAAAGTGTTTTATGTTATGTTTGTGCGTGTGTGTTTGTGTGTGTGTGTAAATTACATTAGTGTGAAATAATGTATTTATGATTTCTACAAAATTAATAAATGCAACTACAGTTCCACAAATAACAGGGATAATTTTACTTTAATTATTATTGTCATTATTAATTCTGTTTTTATATAGAATGCAAATCTACTAAATATTTTTTTTTTATTTATTTTTTTTTTTTCATTATGTATACTTTAATTTGTATGTTAGTTACATATACTATTTTTTTTTTATTATAATGTTATACTAATTACCTACCAAATACACAACATACAGATTATTTTGTATTCACAAGAGAAAAAAAAAATATCAAAAAGAAAATATAATATAGAAAAAAAAAAAACCAAACTCATATTTTCTTGGTTAGTATCTACGATTATTATTAGTTAAATTAATAATTTCTAAGAAAAAAAAAAAAAAAAAAAAAAATGAAAAAATGAAAAAAGTATTTCTAATACAGTAAAAACTTTTTAATTCCATCAAATTTTTTTTTTTTTTTCTATTAAGAATACAAATTTTAGAAGTTAAAAGTTTTTTCATTTTTGGCAACTTTCTTAAAATTTTCAAGACATCAAGTTTTTTCTTATTTTTTTTTATTCTTTTAATCAACTTTTGATGTCTAAAAGATGTACATGTATACTTTTTTTTTTATTTGCTACAATACAACGAAAAAAAAAAAATTAATAAATAAATATATATTATATGTATTACAAAATTTGTTTATTAATTAATTAAAGATGAAAAGTTGAGTAGAGTAGGGCGCGGGATGGCTGACCCACAATAGTTGTATGCTACACACATCAAAAGTTTTAAAAAAAGATTTTTTTTTTTTTTTTTTTGTATTACACTTAAACAGGTTAGTTATTGTCTATTATTAATTTTTTTGTTTTATTTTTTTTTTTTTTTTTTACTTATGTTCATTGACTTTATTATTATTATTATTTGTTTTTTTTAATTAGAAAAGAAATTAAAAATAATTATATAAGAAAATAGTAAAACAAAGAACAAAGAAAAAATTATAAAACATGAATATAAATAAAAATCCTTATAAAAAATCCCATTACCATAACCAATTTGAGTATTTGAATAACAAATAAATCTACATTTTAGTAAATTAATTCTATTAAATTCATATTCTAATTGTAATATTTACTATTTTTAATAAATACTCAATAAATTATTATACATTGGTTTTTTTTAAATATTTTTTTTTTTTGTTTTTTAGTTAATTAAAAAAAAAATAAATAAATGAATAAACAAATAAAAATAATTTTTACATTATTAAATAAAATAAAATAATAAATTCTCATTTTTGCTATCAGATCCTACTATTAGATTAAATTTCAAAAAAAAAAAAAAAAATTTTTTTTTATCCAACTATTTAAATAAAACAAATCATTTTCGAACCCTTCTCTTATACTAGAATATTTTGAATACTTGTTTGAATTCGTTTTGCAATTTTTGTTTTTGTTATGTTTTTTGTCTTTTTTTTTTAATTTTTTTTGTTTGTTTGTTTTTTATTGGATATTTACCATATTTTGATTAATGAGCCCCTGACTGGTCTCAGCCGCCCCACTCCCGTCTCAAAGATATACCTAATAGGGAAAAGAGAGAATAGTAGTGTAGTAGTAAAAATAGTACATAGTGGTGTATAAGTTTAAAAAAAAAAAAAAAAAAATTTTTTTTTTTTTTTTTTTGTATATAGTACTATAGTTTAAAAGTATTAAAGTTATTAAGTGCGTAGTTTAAGTATTTACGTATAGGAAAAATTTTTATAGTGGGAACATATTATGTTTTTATTTTGTGATTTTGAAAAATAAAAACAAAATTAAATTTCAATAAGACAATGATATTACACGCTAACTTAATACATATACACATAAATATTTATATCTCAAGACATTTAAAAGTATAAAATAAAAGAAAAATAAAAGGATTTGTATTTTTCATTCCAAAGTTTATTAAATTCTGGTTTTTTTTTTTCTGTTATTGACTGATGTCTCATATTATCATGAATATAATTATTGAAATTTTCATTAACAAAAACAGAAAGAATAATAATGAATAAGAATTTGTGTTTTTTTTATTTGGCCTTAAAATAAGATAGAAACAAAAGAGAAATTCTTTTATGACCTTTTACATAAGAACACATTACATTTCTCAATTAAATGGTTCGAAAAAAAAAAACATTCCAAATTCCTTAGCATGTATCTATCTGTGTGCATGGATATCAATAAATTAGAAAACTTTCATTCTTAATCTATCTGATAATAATAGGATATAAGCAAAAATATTAGGAATACATATACAAAGTATGTATAACAGTATCCATCTACATCAGTTTAATACGAATGAACCTAATTAGTTACACTATACGATAAGTTTTAATATAAATGACGTCAAACAAATTCAAATATTATTATTACTAAGATTAACGTAGATTATAATATCACATTAAAATTGAAATAATTTTTTCTTTCTTTTTTTTTTTTTCTTCTTTTTTTTGTTATATGTATTTTCTCGAACAAATAATGTTTTAAATATCTAATGTATATAATCTTATTTTTAATTCAAGGATAATTGAAAAATTATTCAAGCAGCCTTTTGAAAAAAAAAAAAAAAAAAAAAAAATTAAACTGTAATTGAACAATTTTTACTGAAAAAAAAAAATTGATCTCGTTCTAAAAATAAAAAAATTAAAAAAAATAAAAATAAATTAAAATGTTTGCTATTGTTTTACTTTATAATAAATTTTAAAAGGAGCTATTTTATTTTCTACGAAAAATTTTACACAAGGAAAGGAAAATTCAAAGTTAATTTTTCAATTGAATAAAAAAAAAACAAAAAAATTGCATCACATTTTCCAGTCCATAAATAATTCTTGAAAAAGTTTTTTCTTTTTTTTTTTTTCTCAATTTTTATTTCTTAGAAAACATTGTATGATTAAAAAAAAAAAGGAAGGTGACGTATACATACGTTTAGTGAATACATTTCAATCTCTTTTACTATATATTTTTTCCCTTTTTTTTTTTTTGCTTCTTCAATTTATATTTTTTGTATTTTTCAATTTCAATTTTTAACAAAAGTAAGTATACAATTTGCACTTTTCTATTTCTTCTCTTGATACATACTCGTTTGTATTTTTTTTTTTTTTTTTTTTTTAAATATTTTTTTATTATTATTATTCTATTTTTTCTTTTCATTCAAAGTTTCTTCTTTTATTTTTATTGTGCTATTAGTAAAGCATACACAAACGGCTATTAAAATGCTGCTACATGTATATATGTATCACTATGATATTGCGATGTACTGCGATATGTATATATAAAATACTAAATATTTATATATGTGCACAAATGTAACGTTTGAAATGCAATGGAATGAAACTGATTTCATTTTCAAATTTACTGTTGTTAATATTGTACAATTTAATCTAATTTATATCATTTTTTATTTTTATTTATTTATTTTTATTTTTTTTTTTTTTTCGTCTTTTTTTCTTTCAGAATGAAAAAATTTCAAATGCTTTCATTCTTTCATTATAACATGATGATGTACCATCTACAGTTAAATTGCATAACGTAAAAAAAAAAAAGAAGACAGTGAGAAAATAAATGAAAAGAAAGGAAAAATGAGCAGAAAAAAATAATAATAAAGAAATTTATTAAGAAAACATGAATTTAGTTATAACAGAAATTTTTCGAATGAAAATGTGAATTACACGTAAAATTTCAATTTTATATAATTTCCTTTGCAATAATTTTGAACAAAAAAAAAAAATATATATGAGAGAATAGAAACATCAGTCTTCAAATATTTCGGGTTGAATTCATTAATTAAAAATTTTGGTTTTTTATTTTTTTTTTTACTTTGTTAATTTTTGAAATGCAAAAAAAAAAATGAAAAATTCAAAACAAGAAAATAAAATTGTTTATGAGATAAACAAGGCAATCTACAAACAACAATAATGCACTTTTATAATTTTTATTACATTCTTTGGTGAAAACGACATTACACATTTTTATATGTGGATACACATTGAATTGAAAAAAAATAAATAAAAATAAAAATAAAAAAACAATATAAAAAAAAAAAATGAAAACCAACAAAACAAATTCTACAAACTTACTTTTTTAACGCTTCGTGTTGTTGAGAATCCATCACCTCGTCTGTAATTATCACCCTGTAAAATAAATAAAAAACAAAAATGAATTTAAAAAAAAGTTCATTAATATCATTAAAATAAAGTTTTTTTTTTTTGTTTTTTTTGTTTATCAAAATTTAATAAAATAAAAAACTTTAAGAAAAAAATAAAATTTTTACTTGATGCGATCTTAATGTTCCAAAATTATCACGTCCTCGATATGTATCTCTTGTATTATAGCCATCTGGCTGAAATTGGAATAATGTCTCTGAATTGGTACCATGATGATGCATTGGTTTCCTTAATGTACTTTTAGGTGAATGCTGAATTTTATTTTGACTAGATGCTTGAGGTAAAAGTACTGGTTCTGCGTATGTAACTTCTTCGACTTGTGGTAAAAGTTTTGGTTCAGTTTGAATCCTGTGTGACATGTGATATAACAAAAAAAAATTTCATTTAGAAAAAAATGAGAAAGAAAAAAACAAGTACTTGAAATATTTTTGTGTATTTTTTTTTTTTTTTTTTTTTCATACCGATTCACATTTTGTCGTTGTTCAAAATATTCATATTCTGTATCTGGATATGGTAAATTATCATCTTCATCTTTGTGACATCTTCTACCACAGAAATATCCAGTTATAAAACCAACTAATAATGCAAATATAGCACCAGCTAAAACTGCCATAACTAAAGTTTCAACTGAATACTGTGCATTAATAACATCTGCTGAAATTTGTGGACCTTTATGAATAAAAATAATGTCAAGGAGAAAAAAAAAAAAAAACAAAGCATTAATTTTATTCAATTTAAATTTAAATTTTCTTTCTATTTTGTTTTTTTTTTTAATTTTTGTTAAATTCGTTTAAAAAAATTAAGTTTTTTTTTTCTTTTTTGGTTTTTTTTTTATTAAAATGAACAATTAAAATATCAGAATTAGTTCAAAATGTTAATCACGAATTTAATTCAATTTTTTTTTTTTTTTATATTTAAGCATATTTAAGTACGTTCTTTATAAAATTATGCCATTATTTGAATTTAAATTCTCTTCAATTTTTTTTATTTTTCGTTTATTTTTATGAATTTAATTGAACTAAATGAATATTAATTTTTTTTTTTTCATTTTTCATTTTTACCTCAAGTGTGAATAATTATTAAATTCAAAATTAAAATAATTAAAATGAATCGATAACACTTAAAAACATATTTTCATATACTTGAAAATGATTTTAATTTTATTTTTTTTTATTTTACCAAAAACAAAATGCATGTAAATATTATTTTAATTTCAATTAATATTTGAGAGGATACATAATTATTAACCCACAAAAAGCAATCATGTACATATTTTTATTTTAAATTTAAATTTTAATTATGTAAATTAAATAATACCAAAATAAAAGGTTCAATTATTATTATTATTATTATTAAATTTTGTTTTTATTTGATTATTATGTAAAAAAGTACAAAAACAGACAAAAAAAAAAAAAACAAACGAAAAAAAAAAGAAAATATATAAAAAATTTTAAAAAATACCCTAATTCTCACCTAATATAATAGGAGTAATATGATTATGATCAATTAATAATAAGAACTCACCACTACCATCAAAATTTTTATCTTGCATTATATTAATAACTTCACCACCATTTTGATCCTTATTTGGACGATGTGAATCTAATAAATCCATATCATTACGATAACCTTTTTGTTCACCAACATTTGCATCTTTTGATGATACTTTATTATTACCTAAAAATATTGTAGACAAACTGTATATCGAGCAAAACAAAATAAAGTAAATAATGCAAGCAAAAAAAACAAAACAAACAAAAAAACAACGATAATAACAAAAAATCGAACAAAACAAAAGTAAATGGAAACATAGCTTGTTTTTTTTTTTTGTTTTTGTTTTTTGATTCAAATACAATACCTGATGGACATGCAGCATGTTGACCTGTTGCTACATTCTGATAAAAATAATTCTCTTCTAACCATTTTGGTGCACCATGAGATCTACATTTACCAGCTATTTTGTCCCATGCACAGTATGGGTCTTGTAATGCTACACATTCACTGTTATAAATAAAAATATATAAAAAAAAAAAAAAAAAAATTTAATTTAAAAATGCAAAAGTTTAGCAGTAACAGTAAAAATAACAATAATAATAAAAACAATAATAATCATAAAAAAAAAAATAATAATAATAAAAACAAAAAACATTTGAAAACAAAAAAAAAGGAAGAAATGTAAATAAATAAAAATGCAAGTGATAATCATATCCTGAATTTTTATAATGAGAAAAAATAAATGCAAAAATTTTATATACATAGTCGTATATATAATATATTTTAGAACAAAAGAAATTTCAAAATAAAATGTTCATGAAAATATTAAATTTTATAAAAACAAAACTAAAAAAATTTTAATGAAAAATTTTCATTTAAAAAAAATTTAAACGATATGTGTATATTGCACATAATATGTACATATGTGTAGAAAGTTTAAATAAAAGAATGTCGCTCATTTTAATGATTATGTAGTACAAAAAATTGTAAAATGTACACATACAATGTACATTTATTAAAAAAAAAAATAAAAGGATTTTAAAATAAAATATGTATTAAGAAAAGAAAAAGAAAATTAATTTGTAAAAGTGTACATTTGTTTTCTCTTAAAATAAATGTAACCTTGACTTAAATAGTTCTATAAAAATTAAAATAAAAAAAAAAAATTCTAGTTTTCTATTCTCTTTTTTTTTTGTTTATTTTTTTTTTACCTGCAACTTGTAATTTTATCATTATTACAACGATGTAATTTAATTGCAAGTACTTGACTATCAGTCACAATAACAAGTTTTCCATCATCATAGCTTCCATCCTTTGGTTGATCTATAATTAAATTTTACAAAAACAATAGAAATAAAACCAAAGAAATTCAAACCAAATGAAAATTGAAAAATGAACAAAAATAGTTTTGATTTGTTCTAATGCAATGTATATATATACACAAATGTACATAAATGTATTAATGAATATAATCGTGTATATATGTGTTATTTTCAATTTGTTCGTGTTGTCATAAATGAAAAATTAATTAAATTCATTAAGAAGAATCAAGAAAAACTCATTACATTAGTTTTCTCTTTATTTTTTAATCTATTCTTTGTGTATGTACAATATATACATATATGTGAATGTATATTATTATATTATTTTCATACTTACCATATTGCATCGTTCGTACAATTTCTAAATTTCTAATTGGTTCACTTTTTGAAAGGACATCTAATTCTTCTATCACAATGGAAGACACTTTTTTATTTGAATCAGCTGATTCAGCATTAACAGCTTTTATTATTTTACCATGATCTAAATTGAAAAATTAAGAGAATTTAAAAAAAAAAAAAAAAACATTAAAAGAAAAAAATTGACAATATATATGAAAATACGTAGAATAGAATAAATATAAATTTTGTGTATTTATTGTTTAAAGTATTTTTATTACATTTTTTATGTTTTTATTTTTATTTTTTTGTTTTTTAATTTTTCTTTATTATTTAGTGATTAATTTTTTTAATTTTAGTTATTAATTTTGTGTATTTTTTGTTTAAAGTATTTTTGTTACATTTTTTATGTTTTTATTATTTTTACTTTTAATTGTTTTTGTTATTTAATTATTAATTTTTTTTTAACATAAAACTACTTGGAGACTAAGTATTTTCTAGATTTAAAAAAAAAAAATTGTTAATAAATAATAAAAGTAACGTGTTCACATAATTTTTGTTTTTGAAAATCTTTAAATCTAAAATAAATAATTATGATTACAAAATTTAAATAAAAAATACAAACTGAAATCTTAAAATAAAAAATAAAACGTTCAACAGAGAAGGAAAAAAAAAATTTCCAAAAAAAAGAATTTAATTTGTTTATTTGTTCTTTGCCACTGATGACCTAACAACGAGTGTCTCAATTTATCGTTTAACACTTTTTTTTTTTTTTAAATTTCAAAAAGAAAATATGAATAAATAAATAAACAATTAAAAAACAAAAACACGAATCATGAAGATAACATGGCAATATATAAATTTTTTTTTTCAATTATTTCGATTTTTTTTTTCATTTTTTTTATTTTTTTACTGTCTTTTGACTTTTTTTTTTGTCTTTATTTGAATTAAAGCGTGAAATATTTGCCTCAGGATATTTTTTTATAATTCACTTTGATCAAGGGAAAGAGACAAAAAAAAAAATAAAATAAATAAATGGACGGTATGTGTATATAATACGAATGAATTCAATATTTATAGATTCTCTATTTAGTTTTTGTTTGTACATTTTATTTTGTTTATTTGTATTTATTTTGTTATTAATAAAAGTTAAAAGTGCATTTTAAAATCATTATATACAGTTTTATTTGTTTTACTTATGTAATTTTATCATTTTAATTATAAAAGCAGTAAATTAATGAATTTTATTTTCATGTAAACATGTACATACTATATATGTACATACATAATTTTACATGTGGGATACGAGTATATATGTACGTAAAAAACTTTTGTAATTATTATTAACTTGAAGAAGGGAAGTAAATACTATTTATACAAACTTATAAATATAATAAACTTTCTTAGAAAATACACAATAAAGTTAAGAAAATTCAAATAAAACTTAAGAGGAAATTTACAATAAATTTCTTTGTTTCTTTTTTTTATGTTTTTTTTTTTTTTGATGAAGTTATTAAACTACAAAAAAGTAAATTTAATTTATTACTAAATAAAATATGTATATCAAAGGTATCTACTTATTTTCGTTTTTATTATATTTTCCCTTTAGGTTTTCTTTAAATTATATTCAATATCATTGGCAAAAAAAAAAAAAAAAAATACAAAATAGAAAATTTAATTTTGATCATTGCTTATATTACTATATATATTGTTACTAACCAGTTCCAACAAATATCACATCATATGTTTTCCCTCCTGGTGTTTTTATTTGTGAATCAACTGCTATCATAGTAAAACGATATCTGTGAATCAATAAAAATAAAAAATACAAATAAAAGCAATTCTTTAGAACATACATACGTAAATATTATAAATCTGAGAAGAAATATGTGTATGTGTAGTCTTTTATGGAATTTTTTTTTTAAAAAATAAAATTTTCTCTTACATATGTGCACATTTATGTTTAATGTAACGTACACATGCATATTTTATTTAAATGTATATTATTTGCATATGTGTGTATTTCCTTTTATTCAAACTTACATAGTACTCGTTCTAATCAATATTGGTTGACCAAAAAATGCTGGTACATTTTCATCCATTAATGAATGTGTTTTAATAAAATTTAATGTTAAATCTGGAAGTGTTCTTGAATCAGCATGACATGAACCAGGACGTGGATCTGGTACTTTAGCACTATCAACTGGAAGCCAATTTGAATTTATGCCACTTTGTTCTTTAAAATTCCCTTCAAATGTATCAGATATATCCTATAGCATTTTAAAAAAGGAAAATTAAAATGAAAAATATTTTTGTAAATAATTAATAATAAAAAAATAAGTATGAATTTTTTAATAGTCAAAATTTCAACATTTTAACTTTTAAATTTCAATTTTTCTAAAAATTTTATTCCCATGTAGAATTAATTTCTAGGCTAATATGGATGTTCGTTTTACAAAACAAAAAATTGCTCTTTATTTTCAATTAACGTTCATTTAAAAACAAAAAAAAAATTTTTAAGCGTTAAGCGTTAATAAAGTATGACGCAAGAACAATACATAAATTTGTAGATTTGAGTAGTAAAAAAAAAAATTTTTATTTTTTGTTTTTTTTATTAATTTAGGCATGTGTAATTTCATCGTTATGTAAAAAAAAAAAAATGTTATACGAAATAAAATTTAAAATTTTTCAAATAATTTCAATTCAACCGTGTACGAAAATTAAAATGAATAACTACAAAAGAGAAGAAAAAAAAAACAAAAACAAAAATTTTAAATATTTGGGTAATTTTTTGTTTTTTTTTTTTTTTTTCTGAAGGGTTTTTATTATATTTTCCAATTTCCAATCTTTTATAAAATCAAAGAGGAAAAAAAAAATTACATTTTTCCATCTTTTTTAATTTGAATATTTGGCAAGAGGATTCAATGCAGAATTATAGATTTTTTTTTGTTTTTTTTACTTCTCATATTTTTCTTTAAAAATTTCGGTTTTATGTTGCATAACATAACGTTTAAATAAAAAACACCAAAACCAGTATTAAAAAAAAAATAATAAAATAAAAAAATAAATAGTAGTAATAATAAAAAAAATATAAATTTTTTTTCATATACAATATATTTGTTTTTTTTTTTCTATGAATTTTATAAAAATTTGAAATGAACTGGCATAAAATATGCAAAAATATTTTTTAATATGTTTTCATGTATTCTATACTGCAATCTATATTAAATGCAAATGTATGCATTCTCTGTTTTATATTAATATTATTTAAACAGCATGTGTGTAAGTAATACATTACACATGAATGATTTTAACTATAAAATTTTGTTCACCATAGAAAACCAATAAAAATCTAAAAAAAAAAAAAAACTTACATATATGCAATAACATGTGTGTTGCTAATAATTTTTATGGTTTTTTTTTTAAATCAATGTATTATTAATTTTTCATTGTATTAATTTCATGTTTTTTGCAATATTTATTTTTACATTTATTTCATACCATATGTTTTATTGAATATTTAAAGAAATAAATAAAATAAAAAAAAAATACAAAATATTCTTAAAAAAAAAAAAAAAAAACTAGTGAACATGGTATATATAAAAAACAAAAATCCTAAAAACCAAAAAATAAAATAAATGCACATAAATAAATATATTCATAAACTGCTTTAAGCTAATCTATGACTTTCATAAGTGTCTATTGAGTATCCTAGAAAAGTTTTCAATTTTTCGATTTATTTTCATTTTCATTTTATTTTTTTTACAAAAAAAAAAAAAAAAAAAAAAACAAACAAAATGTTTTCTATTTACTGTACAAGATTATACTGAATAAAGTTCGTACATACTTTATATGTATAGGGTATATGCAGTTATGTACAGAGTTACATATTCAATAAAACATTGATAAAATTTATACATATGATTTATTGTATAGATGCACATACATATATTACATATTTATGTACGAACAACCTGCAGTTTACATTGATATTTATATTATTGAATATTTTCTATATATGTACATACATTCATTTTTACCAGAATATTTTCCGTATAATAATGTACAATAAAGTGTTCAATAAACAAAAAAAAAACAGAAAAAAAAAATAAAGGCAAGGAAAATCGAATATTGAAGAAAATTAAAATGCAAAAATAAAAAAAAAAAAATAAAAAATTTGTACACAAAAAACAAAAAATGAAAAAAGAATAAACAATGTATACATACCAACAAAAATGAAATTAATTTAGTAAATAAATCGAATTTATAATATATATGGTATTAAACACAGATTTAAACACAGGATACGAGGATATATGTACATACGTAAAAATAGGATATAAGTATATGTATGTGTATGTACCAATATATGTATGTACGCAAAATGTGGTTTATATTTTAACGTGTAATAATTCTTAATATCCATGAAATACAGAATAAAAAAAAAAACATCTGTTGTTCATGTAAAAGTAAATTTGATATTTTCTTTATTTTCTTCATATTATTTTTCTTCTTTTTTTTTTTATTGAAATGAAAAAAAAAAAAAAGAAAATTAAAAATTCTGAATAATTTTATTTTCATATAATGTATGTGCAATATTTATTTATTTTCTCTGTTGGATTTTCTTCGTTTTTTTTTTTTTGTAATTTTTGGAAAATATGTATTGTATTAACAAATGATGGAATTGGATTTTCGCCAATCTATGCAATTTATTATAATGTACTCGTATGTATGTAAAAAAAATTTTTTTTATATTAAATTCATAGCTAAATAAAACAAAAAAGACAAGAACATAAACAGAAAACAAAAAGAAAAATACTAAAAAAAACACACATGTGTACATAATTATAAAATTTGTATAACTGTGTATGCGTGTGTACAGTATCTTCTTCCTCTGAATATGTATGTAATCTACAAACATAAAAAAAAAAACAAAATTAACGTAAATACAGATTACACAACGTAGAATAGGGTAATTCTCATATAAACGTGAAAATACAATATATAAAAAATATAATCTTGAAATTAGGTCATAATGAATTTTTAAAAAATTTTCTGTAATCAATCTTTTTTTTTTTTTTTTTTGAATCTAAATAAATTTGATAATTTTTTCTGTTTCTTTTTTTTTTTGTTTAATAAAAAAAAATTCGAACGAAACAAAATATACCTAAATATTCATATGATACAAATATTATGACACACAGATGATTTCTAGAAATATACACATGTGAATCTGATCTGTTATAGGAGTACATAATAGGGTGCTCCATTACAATAATCTGACATAATTAATATTTCAAAAATGTCGTGTAAAATTTTATAAAATTCAAAATAAATGCATACAATAAAGAATATTATTAATATTTCGTTTTTCCTCGAGAAAATAATAAATTGTTAAGAATTTGAATGTATTTATTTTTTTTCTTATTTTTTAATTTTCTTTCTTAACATTTAATTTTTTTTTTTTTTTTTTTTTTTTCTAATAACAGTCTGTAATAATAATAATTTTCATATAATGAAAATGTTACAATTTTCATTTGACACGTAATCAGAAAAGAGAAAAAAAAAATTTTTTTTTTTTCCTTTTTACAGAGACAATGATAAATATGTATTTTTATTTACATTATAAAATATTCGTTTTATATGATGTTGACAATTACGGTGATGATGTTGATGATGATGAAAAAGAGTAAAAAATTTCATTTTCTTCTTATATTGTCACATTATTTATATCACACATATATGCGTATATCGGTTTTTATATATCATACATTTGTGTGTGTCGTGTGTATGTGTGTGTGTAAATAACACGTGTAAAAAAACAAAATATTTCTTTAGATATATTTTAACTTTTCTTTCATTTTTAATTTTTATATTTTAAATTTTTTGTTATTTTATTTTGTTTTGGGTTTTTTTTTTTTTTAAACAGATAAAATAAACCTATATGTATACAATGTATGTACGAATGTCTTTAATTTCATGGTTGAACCACAAGCAATGATTTCATGCTATGTCATGTTATGGTGTCAAATTGAAGGAACCGTATATTTATCATGCGTGAAGTTGAATATACGGAAGTAAATTTGTGCACTCAAAAAAACAAAAAACAAAACAAAAAAAAGTTAAACTAAAAGGCAACAAAAAAATTTTTCTTTTATCTTTAAATTAAAACAAAATAAATTTTAAGAAAATTTTAAAAATTTAAAGAACTTTGTATTTTTTTATTTAATTTTTATACGTTTTAATATTGAACATTCGCTATAATACCATAAATCCTTATATCATAAAAAAAGGATTAATACAAGGAGAAATAATAAAATAAAAAGGAAAATCATAAAATAAATTTTCTATTTAATTTTTTTTCCATTTTTTCTTTTTTTGTTTTTTTTTGTAATTATATTTTCTTTCCAATTTGATAATAGAATATGAACACTGGTTTTGTTAATGAAATGAACAAAATAAATTAAATATTACACACAATTAAAATTAAAATGAGAAAAGAATACGCGTTAAAATATGAAAAGCTAAAAAAATAATTTTTATCCTGAATTTTTATTATAATTTTTATTTTTTTTGTTAAAATAAAAATATTCAAATTTACGCATAAAAAACCGACAAATGAAGAAAAAATATATAAAATAAATTCCAAACAATTTAATTAAATTTACAAAAACAAAAAAAAAAAAAATTATATTACGTTGAGAAATGAAGTGGAAACAGCAAAAAAAAACGACAATTTTTTTTTTTTTATACCGATGTGTATGTATATTGCACATATAAAAATGTAAAACATCAAAGTAAAACAGCAATGTAAATTTTTTCTTATTATTATTCTTTTTTTTTTGTTCAGTAATAAAAACAATGTCCTTTAAAAAAAACAAAACAAAAAATAAAATAACCGCACACACAGCTGCATTGATAATATCAATTTAAACCTAAACAAAGGGCAATAAATGGAAAACATAATATCATAACATTCAAAATGGAAAACAAAAAAAAAAAAAAAAACCAAAACTAATAAAAAATAAAAAACAAGAAAAAAACCAAGAGATAGCGCATGGTATGAGGAAAATATCAAAATAAAAGTAAAAAAAAAAAAAAAACAAAATGAAAACATATCAATTTTTTTTCTTTGCTTTCATATGTATACGTACTTTTAGAAAAATAATAAAAGCAAAACATGAGAAGAAAAAAAAAATAAAAATAAATAAATAAAAACTGAAAATATGTATTAAAAAAAAAAACAATATCATCATCATCACCATATGGAGCTCACCTGCAGAGAGAATGCACAAACTGCTGATCCAGGAATTGAATTAGTTGGTGTCGTGAATGTTCCATAAATGAGTTTTGAGCTTGTATGACCATAATGTCCTTCTACAAGATTGCTGACTGCTTCTAAATTACAGAAATTGTATTAAAAAAGAAAAAAAAACAACAAAATTTGTTAGCAAGCACTGAAGATATTCAATAATATGTATAAAAGCCTGAATTTAGAAACGTGATAGCTAATGTTTATATGTATGTATGTACGTATGATGGAAAAATGGAAAAATGATAAAAAGAAAAATGAAATGACAAAATTACAAAAGAAGAAAAAAAAAAAAAAGAAATACAAAAAGCCATCATTTTCTTTACACATACGTACATGTGTCGTGTGTAAGTTTGTGTGTATAGGACAATATATGGTTTGCTCCTTTTACATATATGTAGTATGTAGGTTTACACACAAAATATCAAATAACCTAGCTAACTATATACAGTTGTGAAAAATCTTTTCCTTTTCATCGTATATAAGTATATTACATACTTGTACATTCGGATATGTACATGTTTTAAGAGTACATTGATTATTATTAAAGAGGATTTTATCACTTTAATACACATATTTTATATAAATTTATAACAAAAATGTTGTATACGTGGTTTCTGTAATATGATGATGTACATACGAGCCTAAACTAAAAGTTCAAGTAATCCCACCCATCTTAGTTTTATATGTGTTACAGACATTACTCGTATACGTAATATGATTGCTTTTGTCCTAGTTGAATTTTCTTTTTAAATGTAATATATTCGGTTTTTTTTTCCTTTCTTTTTAGACATATTTATTGAAAAAAAAAAAAAAAAACAATAAAAGGATATTGCCTGATATTACTCAAAAATGTATGTACGAACCATGTATACTTGTATATATAAATTCTCACACATGAAATTATTAACAATAAAAAAGGATAAATTTCAAGATGATGAAAAACTTTATTTATTTTTTTTTTTTTTATACTGTAAAATAATTAATGGTGTAGTCAACTTATCGGCTGAAGTTTTCCTAATTTTATTTTTTATTTTATTTTTTTTTGTTCCTCCCTTCTTCACATATTTTATCCAATTTGCTTTATTTTGTCTTATTTTTTATGTATACGCATGTTACGTATGTAAGTATATATATGGATATATTAAGTAGGTTACTAGACTTTTTCTTATATCGTTTCTTTTGTTTTCTTTTCGAAAAATGATTATATGATTATTGCATATAAAAATAAAGTTTAGTTTTCTCACAAGAAAAACAAAAAAAACAAAAAAAAAACAAAAACCAACGAAAAAGATTTCTTTTATAAATTATGAACGAAAATATAAAATAACAAAATATTACATAGAATACAAAATATATAAAAATAAGAAAATATACAAATATACTTTTAGGTGACATAGAAAAATTTTGTAACGTATTTTAATATTTATAAGATATCATGTGCATATAAAGGATAAAACGAAAAACAAGAATAAAAACCAATATCATAGAATAAAGAAAAGAAAAATAAAAAATAAATAAAAAAAATTATTATGTATATTGTACGGACTAAAAATACTTATATAGAGTAATAGCAAGCTGTTCAGATTTGGTTAATGATGTAACTATACAAAATGACAAGATAAATCCTAAAAAAAATGTAAAAATTTTCTAGATGACAACTTATATTGTCCTTAAAATAGTGAATACAAAATGTATACATGTTTAAACGTATGTACAATATGTAATGTGATAACAGCGTAGAATTCTTTTTTTTTTCTTAGAATTTTTCAAATTTTTTTTCACTTCTTCCTATAGTGTTATTATTTTGTTTTTCATGTTTAAACACATTTTGTAAATGATTATCCTTTTAAAGCACTTGAAGGATTTATTTATTAAAAGTTATAAGGATTAAAAAAAACTAAAACAATCCTTATTATAAAAATGTTGTATGTCAGACTATGCTGTATAGTGTACAAGAATTTCCACCCCAACTACATGTGTATGTAGTTGAATCGCACATTCTTGTTTTTTTTTTTTAGAGTTCTTCAGCCATAAAGTATGCAAACCAAATGTCCATAGTGAATGTATTAAAACCACTAAATAAAACTTGTATAAATTGTTCAGCTTTTCAAGATCCTACTTATAAAATTTTATACATATTTTTTTTATTTTTTTATTTTCTCAATGTAAACAATATAAAACACATCATATACTTACGGATTTCATTAAAATAGAATGGAAAATCACCGGGTATAGAACAATTTAATCGTGACTTTAAGAATGATGTCCATCTATTTTTAAATCTATGTGGACCACCTTTATCCATTTTACAAACTCGTGCTATTCTCGAGAATACAGCCTTAAAAGATTAAAAAAATGATAGCAAAAAAAAAATAAAATAAATAAATAAATAAAAATAAAAACAGATAAAGTAAATACAAAATTTTAATAAATTAACAACGAACAGCTTTTATTTGTAATTTATATTATTATTTTATTTAAATATATATTTTACATTTTTTTCTTCTTTTTAATTTACCTTTCCACAATTTATGTATTCGACTGCTGTTTCTCGAAAGAAGAAATATACAAAATCTCCAAAGGTGAATGAACTGACAAAATTTGGAGCTATAAAAATATACCAAAAAAAAAAAAAGGAAGAAAACACAAAGGAAGAAGAAAAAAATAATATCAGAATATATTCTATAAAAAAAAAAATAAATAAATAAATAAAATATAACAAAAATCAAGAAAAAAAAAAAAAAAGGAGAACGAATAATTTTTTTTTTTTTTTTTTTTTTGAAAATGTTTATATAAATCCTTAATCTTTTGAAATCAGTCATTTTTTAAAATCTCGGTCATGTGATTATATAACATCAAAACTTTATGCTGTTTATTGTGTAACAACAATCAACATAATGTATTTGTTGTATTATTAAGATAGATATGTACATAATATAAAACATGCCAGTACATTTATTTATTTTCAAGCAGCCAAATAGAAAAACCCATAAAAAAAACAACCAAAAAAAAAAAACAAAATATGAGAAAATAAAGAATATTTGTTTTCCATTTTTTTTTATTGGTTTTGTTTTTCCTTTTTTGGCTTTTTTCAATTATCCTCTTGTTTTACTTTTTCCTTGTTGCTATATATTGTACATATTCTCTACAATATACATATATTCATTTTTTATATAAATATATGCATACGAGTATATACTTATAACTTAAAGATAATACAAAAATTCA
This sequence comes from Anthrax anthrax, assembly GCA_963971155.1. NCBI lineage: Eukaryota > Metazoa > Arthropoda > Insecta > Diptera > Bombyliidae > Anthrax > Anthrax anthrax. The sequence goes on from OZ020119.1 coordinate 31,794,540, forward strand.
AATATATTTTTTACCATTCAAGCTGAGACTATCATATTGCTCCATCTGTAAAGGTTCTCGATAAATTATTGGGTCACTGCCACTAAAATCCGTTACCGTGCCAGAATACAATTCATTATCTGTAAATATAAGCATAAAAACAAGAAATTCATTCAAATTAAAAATTGGATCACTTAGCCACAATAATAGTTTAGTATCCGATAATCACATCACTTTGGCACCATTCGTCCTTATTTTTTTTTTTATTTCTTTTTTTTTTTTTAGTGAATATGCGGTGTTATATTGCTTTATTATGTGTATATGTTATAATTTAACCATTTGTATATACTATTAACCACTATACTATCAAACATCCACCCATTCAATCACCCACCCACATTCACCCATGCTATCCAGAATGTGTTATTATATCTGTACATAATGTGTAAATGGCAACTTCAGATCTACACTTCGTTATATTATGTATATTGCACCTCCAACATACATACATATATGTATGTAAATATACATTTAACCGTCAATACATGTGTATTATGTATATGTATGTACGTAATGTATTAGCAGTATCAAGGATTTAGAATATTTTTACCCATTTACTATGATTTGATTGACTCTGCGGGTAACTGTTTGGTTCAGGTATATAAAATACATTTTATCAAACATATATATCCAAATACATATGTACATATGTATAAATAAATACACAATCATATAAAATGTCTGTTCAATATGTATATGAGCACACATTATTTGAGAAATACAAAAAAAAAAATAAAAAAAATAAAATAAAATAAATAAAATGAAAAACAAATTTTATATGCGGTATAATATATGTAATTGAACCACATATAACATAGCTTGTATAGCACATAAATACAAAATACTTGTGTATAAGGATATGTGTAGACATTTTCGATACATTCTGTGAATATTGTGAAACATAAAATTAATATCAGGTATTCGAATATGTACACTTTATGTATATGTTTGAGGTAAATTCATTTTATATATGTACAAAAACACACACATGTACAAGTTTTTCAATCATTTGTTTTATGTGTGTGCCTTACATATATAATAAATATATATTTATGTACATATGAATTCATTTGTGTTTAGGTATATGACTTGGTACCCATTATTTATTTAAAATTAAGCGATATTCGATACTATTCATTGTATTGTGTACATTTATAAATGCTATATATTGTTATAAATAATCTTTGTAATTCATTTGTATTTCAATACTATTAAAAGGCCATTGATTATTATTGAAAATGTTAATGAAATGAATACAACAAAATGTGAAGAACACGTATAAAGCAAGAACAAAAAAAAAAAAAACACAAAATTGAAATGACATTTTTATCGTTTCGATTTCATGTCACATTGTACAATATAATTGCATTCGATATATACATATATACAAGTAGTTATAACAGAAACATAACAGAAAGATTGATTTACAAAAAGGGTAATTATGCCAATTGTAATTAATGTAAAATAAAAAAATAAATTATAAGAACTCTAACACCTAACTCAATAAATGTTAAAGTGCGTAATTTAACATTTCATTTAACAATAATTTGTATATCATATAAAATATCACATTAGGACGTTTACACAACACAACATGAAAAAAAAAATAAATAAACTAACAAATAAAATAAATTATATAAGGCTATACATATGTATGTATTATATATAGCCTTTTATATATGAACATTTCTTACGTGAGTAAGTCCTAAAAGTTTTTTGAAAATTAAATTTTGTACTTTAGAAAACTGAATTCATTCAAATTCAACGTAAGCTGATATAAATAATATAATCTGTATGTATGTATGTGTTGCATTCCTTAAGGTGTGCATACGTGTAATAAAGTTGAAAAAATTTTCATTTTCAAGATAAAGTTCTAAAATTCTAAAAGAAAAACGATATGTATGTATTTGTGTACACATATACATATATGTACACTCGTACGTACACTCTTGAGAAAGTTTTACTTTTATGAATTTTATTATTTCGTTTACTTAAAAGTTTTTGGTGTTAATACATTTTTTGTTTCTTCTACTTCGTCTTCTTCTTTATGTTCTCATTTCATTTTTTTTTTTTATTTTTTTATTATCATTATCATGATTTTTAATTGTAAAACAATTTATATACCAGTATATATATACAACATAAAAGTGCATATGAATAAAAGAATGAATGATAATAATAGTAATAAAAAATGGCAAAAAAAAAAAATCAAGGAATATACATACGTAACGTATATTATGTACGTATACGTGTTACACATACATACGATAAAATTTTCCTACTGTCGTTAACCTACATTTTCTTGTATTTTTTGTGTATGTACACGCTTGTATGTACCACATGCGAAAATCGTCATAAAATTTAAATCATTAACTTATATACTGCAAATATTATTTTAAATACATATACGTGTATGTACATATGTTTTATATATGTACATACATATACGTGTGTATACAACATCACAAACACACGTTTATATGAAATATATACATGCAGTCATATTATTTATCTTATGTATTCAATATTTATACAATACATGTGTATGCATATATTGCATACACCCATACACAAATATTTTCAATGGAAAATGATTTAGAGAAAGAAAATTTTGTTTTTTTTTTTTTATAAGTGAAAACATATATCATACACACACCATGTACCTACAATCAAACTAAGAAAAATATCTGGTATCCTATTTAAAGGAGAAAAGAAAATGAAAAAAAAAAAAAAAATGATTTCTTGTACATAGTAGAGTATACTGTGACAAATATCGTTAGTTATGCTTATATACAGGGTGTCCCAGTATTCATATCATAAAATGAATCTATAGTACAGTTCATGTTAATTGGAAAGCTGAGACTTAGATCATTTCAACGAGCTACTGTTTGTTTATCTTAAATAAGAACATCTAAAGTTATTACCGTTCAAAGTTAAAAAATGTTAACTTTTTCCAATAAAATTAACGAGTTTTTGAGTTACTCTGTATAACTTAAATTTGGAAAATTTTGTAACAATTGAAAAAAAATGTGTCACCCATTATTACCTTAAAATCCCTGAAAATTTCAATAAAATCGGAGGATATCATCTTGAGATATTCAATGTTCTGTATTATTTTTGCATTTGTATGAAAACTTTCAATCTCTTGTAACTCAGTAGGGATACAAGATAGCGGGGGATTTTAAAATTATTTTATACTAGAAATACTCGTAAACTACACGATAGACCTATTTTGTGACATCGATACTGGTACACCCTATAGATACTTCCACTTTAAAATGAAAATCGTATATTCATGAATTTTCTTTTTCATTTTATACAGTATACATATGAATACTAACCAGTTAAGTATTTCTTTTTTTTTTTCTCTTGTCTTGGTTTTTTATTACATACATACGTATGTACCTCCATAACATACAATAATAATCAAAAGAATGTTACGTTTTTATAACAAAGTGTGTAGATTGTACCAATGCATTTTAATGCAAATTTCAATATTTCTACTAATGAGTTATACATTGTTTTCTTTTATTTCTAGTTATTTTTTTTTTTTATTCTTCTATTATAATTTGTTTTTTTTTTTTTTTTTAAATTAAACTCTACACAATATATGTATTTGCTTTTCTTTTATTTTCTTTTATGCATAAAATTTCTGTTAACAATTTCAATTTTAATACATAAAAGCTGAATAATTAGATAAAAACAAAATATATGTATATATAAATAAATAAAAAAATTTTATGCAAAATTTAAAAGATAAAATTATGTACAAATTGTATATATACATTATATTGCATTGATTCATCTAAAACACATTGTATATATTTATATGTACATATTATATACAGTATATATATACACATTATTTACTGTGTACTAAAAAAAAAATAGTATGTACCTTGATTTTGAAAAAAAAAAAAAAAACAAAATCAGAAATTTCAAATGAATAAATAACGACCATTACTATAGTAATGATTAATTTAAATTAAAAAAAAAAAATTTAATTACATTAATTGAAACATTTTAATCATTTTATTTAGAATTCAAGTACTGAAATAAATAGTAATTTATGTTGCTATGAAAACTAAAATTAATGTTTTTTTTCCCCTATCAAATTTTAATACTAATTTTACTTGATTTAATTGTATTTCTAAAAATTACTACTATGTTTTTTTGTTGTTTTAAAAACATTACAATAAAGATCTCATAAAATTTGCATCATGTAACATAATTTTCAGAGAAAATGAATTACATATTTGTAGTACACATCATAATTTCATTGTAAAAGCAATAATGTGCATACAAAAATACACAAAAAAAAATACATAATAACCAGATATCTATGTATCTATTGTACATTCATATACATATATTGATTAATTTGTGATGGAATTTTTATCTATTTTTAAAAACAAATAAATACATTTTTTATATAAGATTAATTTCAATATTATTTGTTTATGATGCGTTATTAAAGTTCTAACATAAAATTTGTTTAAAAAAAAAAAAAAATAAATTATTTTGTACTGCTACTGTATTTTTATGCGTACTCAATGTGTAATGCATAAGCTCTATTATGTATTCATTAAATGAAGTTATTTCCTTTCTCTTTATATGTTTTTTATAACATAAAAATACAAACATACATGATAGTAATAAAATTTTTACTGTATACATACATATTAAACCTATTCCAGAGATTATACGTACATCATACATGAATATGCTCGTAAATTTTTTAAGATTTTTTTTTTTTTTTCATTTTGTTTTTTATAGTATTATAGATCAAATTTCACTTCAATACATACATATTCTATACAAATAATATATAATATAAAATCAATGATTTTTTAGTATGTATGCATTGACTGGAAAATAAAGGAAGTCAATTTGTTGCAAAACAAAAAAACACAAAAAAACAAAAAAAAAAACAAAAAAAAATTTAAAAGTTTATTATATGTACGTTGAAAAAAAAAAATACTATCAAATTTAAAATTTATGTTTGCAAAATTTTAAAATAATTGAATGTTGTAAATAAATCGTAAATAATTTATAGTTGAATTATATACCTTATAAATGCTTGTTATGTATAATGATCATTAATGTAAAAAAAAAAAAAACAAAATTATAAAGTGCATGCAATCTAGTTAATTGTGTGCAATATTATAGTTACCAATTTGACCTTATGTTTTTATTTAATATTAATGATGACCCTATTTTAACTTATTTATTATTTTCAAAAGGTTTTTATATGTATTGCACACTACATAAAATTCACCAGCATTATACTTGTGATTAAGGAGAACAAGTATACGGGCATTTTTTTTTTTTTTTAAAGAAAATCATCTTATTTGCTTTCCTACATTATTCCCACATTACATACTTGCTGAAATTACATACATATATACTCTGTCCATTAACTCAATTTAGGTGTCATAGTGACATTTCACATCATTGTATATCGATATTCAAGAAACTCATTTGGTTTTGTATGAAAACTTTAAAGTCTGTGGTAAAACTGCTCGTGTAATACTCTAATTAAAAATTATAAGAGAAGAAAAGACGTTCGAAACCACATATATTATGGCTCTTGCCTATAACGCCACAATTGCATATGATTAGTGGATAGAGTATAGAGATTTTCGTATCACAAAATATTACTCTATCAAGAAAATATGTATCCACATTTTTGTTTTTTTTTTTTAATGTAATAAATGAAATTTGAAAAGGACACGATAAATAAAAACAAAAATTAAAAAAAAAAAAAAAAAAAAAAAAAACTGCATCAAGGATATTAAGGTCAATAAAGTTGATAATGATTATGATGACGATTCATTTAAAAAAATGCTACAAAAAAAAAATATATGACCGGCATATAATATGCATCCATTTACTTATTCAAAAAGTGAAAACAAAAATAAAATGAAATGCATGAAAGTAATGAAAAGGGAATGAATGAATGATTTAACCGAGTTAAATGATTTATTTTGTCATCTTTGTTTTTTTTTTTTTATTTTATTTTTTATTTCTTTTTTGTAACTTGTTATGTACATAAAAGTGCATATATATTTTTTGTTTACTTTTTGATTACTTTGTTTTTTTTTTTCTTGTACATTTTATTTTCTCTTTTCATAAAATGGCATATTTAAACAAAGATTGAAATGATATGCAGAATATTATGTTATTTAGAAAGTTATTTTTTTTTTTGTAAAACATTTAGGTCATGGTAGATGAAAAATCAAAAATAAAAGAAAAAACAAAAACATAAAAATAAAATTCATATATTATAAAACTACTGTGTATATAGAAATTCTGCACATATATACATTGTGCACATTTTCCTAACACATTTACATTCGAATTTTTTTATATACATTTATCAATGAATTCTCATTAAAAAATAATTTTTATTTTTTTTATTCTAAAAAAAGAAAAACGAAAAAAAAAATGTTTTGTTATCATTTTTCATGACCTCATTATCAAAACAAAACAAAATTTTGTCATCACATAGATACTTGTAGATTTATTTAAAATCAAAAATTGTAAATAAAATTTGTTTGTTTTTTTTTTGTTTTTTTTGTAAATTTTAATTTAAATTTTATTTTAAATTCTTAATAAAAAAAAAAAAAAATATTTCGAACACAGTAAATAAAATAAAATAAACAATACGTTAATGGGGACAAAAAAAAAAAAAAAAAAAATCGTCAATAATATTGCTATAAGCAATTTAAACGTTATTACTTTTATTCTATGTATACAATTTTTTTTTTTTTTTTTTTTTTTTTTGGATAATGTGTAAAATTCAAATAAATAAAGTTATTTGAATTTAAATATAACAAATTATACATTATATGCTTTTATACGTACGTATATACTGTGTTATCATTAAATACACGAATGTATTGGTAATATGACAAATATAACAAAAAAGTTTAATTGGTTTTTATGGTTCAAAGTGAGATAGGATTTATTTCATATTCTAAATATATACATACACCGCTCATCTGTATATAACGATTATCTACTAATCAACAACAACAACAACAACAACAAAAAAGGTAACGATAACATTTTCCTTTTTGCAAAAGAAAATTCAGTTTTTCTTTTCGTTGATTTTTCTTTCAATTATAATAAACACTATCATAATTCAAAATTTCTAAATAATCATAATAATTTACGTTCTCAGATATACACACACACATCCATGTAAAATATAACGATTGCGTATGTACATCTACGCATATATATATACACAAATAAATAAAATATAAAAAAAATAATTTTGTAAATTTATTTAGGACTAAGAAAGTTAAATTTAAGTATAAGAAAAAGAAATATTCTTACTTTCTTATGTATTTCTTACTTTTACTTTTATTTAACTTTTTTTTCCTTTTTTTTTTTTTTAAGAAAAGAATTTAATCAAGAAAAATGCTTTTTTCTTTTCCTTTTATACTCTATATATACAAATTATGATACGCATGCATGTAAGGATATATACATACATAAAATATAAATATAATGAAATTTCATATTATATAAGACATCACACGTATACTCATATAACACACATACAATCACATATAAAAATAAAATTTTCATTTCATTTATATTTACCCGCAAATACAGCTGTTGAATTATGTTTTGGATCATAAGGACATACAGCCTGGCCACTTTTCTCAGCCTCAAGTGTATAATTATTTGAGTTGATTTGATAAAAATGGCATTTAGGACGAAATGAATTTGTACCACAAACTAAAAGACGTCCTGGAGCTGTTATTACAAGTGTTCGAATATAATTTTGACATTCTTCCTGTAAATATAAATAAAATTAAAAAAAAAAAAATTTAATAAAAATTTAAATGCAAAAAAACATCTATGAAAAAAAAATTTTTATTTTTTTGTTGGTACGTATATCACTTAAAAAGATACATAAAAGAATAATGAGAATGTAAATTAAAATGAAATTAATAAAATAAATTAAAATATGCTTAACCATTCTAATGATAAATATACAATATCAGTCTGTATTTATGCTTTTTTATTTTTGTTGTTGGTTTACAAATAAAACTTTTAAAGTAATAATTATTTATACGATGTTATTTAGGTGTATCTGTGTTATACTTATGAGGTGAACCTCAGATTTTTTTTTTTTTTTTTTATTAATTATAATTTTGTTATTTTGTATTTTTTATTTAATTTTTTTTTTCTTTTTACTTTTAAAATTACATTTTAATGATAATTAGGATTTTAAAAACTTTTTTCGGTTTGTATGTAATCAAAACAAAAAGATACTTTTTGTTTATTTATTTAACTGAATTAAATGAAATTATATTCTCTTAAAAAAAAAAATTTTTTTTTTTAAATTTATATTAAATTAATTTTTGATATCATAAATTTTTCAAGGTTTTTCATTTGTCACCACTAACATCACTCATTAATATACTTTTATGTTAATTAGATTTTATCATTGATTTTGTTTTTTTTTTGTTTTTTTTTTGATTTTGCCTAATGTACAAACTTTAAAACCATAAAAATTATATTTTCGTTTTTTGTTTCAAATTTTTTCTAAGTTTATCTTTTTTTTTTATTGTCTTTTCCCTTCCGTTTCGTTTTTAAACGTTTTTTTTTATTTTGTTTTTGTAATTTTCAAATTTAAAATTATTACGTGATGAAAAAAAAAAAAAAATATATTCAAAGTTATTAAAATGTCATATTTAATTAATTATTCATTTAAAAATTAACTTTATAAAATAATTTCATTTATTTAATATATATACATAGAAAGATGTACATGAAAATGAATTAAAATAAATTTTAATTGAAAGCATAGAAAGAAGGAATAGGTTATATACATATATCAAGTAATAAAGAGTACATAGGTACATGGATGTAACGTACTTTCATTATTTCATATTTAAAAGTAATTATATGTAGAAATTGTACAAAAAGTGCAAAAAGGAAATAATAAAAAAAAAAGAAATAAATTTTCTTTTTTTTTTTGTCGGGAAAACCTTTCAAAGAGCTTTCAAAGTGGAAATAATAGGAAATTATTTCGTATCATAATAATTTTCATTTTAATTTATTTATTTTTTTTGCTTCTAAGAAATGAAATTTATAATTAATGGATTAAATAGGCATACACATATGTATATGCATATGCATGTTATTAGTATCTATGTACATATATGCGTTGATTTTTTTTTTTTTTTGTTTTTTTTGTAAAATTTGAACAAATAGGCATTTTTCTGAATTCTCGGTCGAAAAATTTTAATTAAATCCATTGTATAACATGCAAAATGTAATTTATTCACGAGTACATATGTACATATTCTAGTGATTAAATTTTTTCAATCAATATTTTATATGTAACATTATTATACCTGATTTCGATTATTTACCTTTTAAAACTCATTTACTTAAATCTATTTATTTGTTAAATAACATTTAAAAAAAAAAACAAAACATTTTTGTATTACATTATCATTCAGAAATAAAATTGTAATTACAATTCACACCGTAACCAAAACAAATAAAATATATATAAACAAAAAACAACAAAAATGTAATTATTAATAATAATTAAAATAATTGTTAAAATTGTTTAAAAATAATTCAGATAACAAATAACAGCACTTAACAACAGAATAAAAACAAAAAAACAAAAAAAAAAAACCAATCTTTATTTTAACATTCCAATAATAATGTTACTGGTTGTTAAAATTGTTAGCGAATTGCTATATATGTATATGCGCGTGTAATACATACATATTTGTTGTTATTTTTTGAATAAATATAAATATTTGACTCAATTTAAATGACACCCATAATTGGTAGTTATAAAACGGTTATGAGCCTTAAATTTTCAAATTAAGGCCAAATTAAAATCGATTTATTTTATGAAAATATATATTTAAATAGTGTATATATATATACACACTATTTTTGTATGTATGTGTATATAGACAAATATATTATACAAAATGTTTATATATACATATACAAAATATGTACATATATGTATTTATATAAAAATATATAAATATTTTCATATAGTGTACATACAAATTGTATATAAATATGAATGCGTATGTCTATATGTATATACGCGCGTATATATATAACATGTAGTATTTAAAATACTTTATCCTTTTTCTTTAATAGTAAATCGAAATTCAAAAGCAAAGAAGATATCTAAATAATGTTGATAAAATTTATTAAAAAAAAAAAAAATAAAATAAAATAATATACTCATACGAGTATTCTAATTAATATTCGTGCTTGTATTTACAGGTTTATATACATTTTCAAATTTACACAAGGACAACTCAACATGTACAGGGTGAATTCTCATTGGGGATTTTTGATTTAAAAAAAAGTCCTATCATCAGTAGTGGCGCAACAGCCCAATGCGGGCCAGGGCCTAATCATCTTTGATGATTTTTCATGACATTTCTATCATACGTGCAGCTACAGTTTAACGTGGATTGCGAACCACTGAGCTTTTGTTAAAGTAGAGACTTAAATTAAATTTTGTATGATAGGGCTTACATTAACTATTTTTCGAGTTGTCAGCAAGTAGACTCGATCGATCCTATATTAAACTTAAATTGAGCTTTAAAGGGTTTTTGTTTTTTTAATATTAAAACTGAATAATAAGAGATTTTTATAAAAGATATAAAATCCAAAAAAACAGATATCAAGACAGATGTTTTTTTTTTTTTTTTGAATTTGAATTTGAAAATAACTTGAAAATGTTAACAAATAACTTTCACCCTATTAATAATACAAGTTTATTAAATTGTGTCTTATACAAATTATACCATTTCGTAATGATGTACGCATATATATACACTTGTATTTAAAGTTTGTAGAATGCTATAAAATGTTAACATTTATGATAATTTTCCTTTTTTTTGTTGTTTTTTTTTTTTTTTTTTTTTTTACGTTTTTAAATGACAGGAATGCGTAAATGTATTTTTGTATTTTTTTTTTTCCTCTTAACTTCTTATAATTTTCATAGATGAAAGATAAAAATGAAACAAAGCAAAAGTAATAAAGAAAAAGTCAGTACATTTTATATACATACATACATATACATATGTATTAAAATGAAATTGTATATAAAATTGGGGAAAATGTATAACTTATGCGTTATATACACGAAATATGAAAATGTTTACAAAATTATATAGTGTAGTATGTAGATACACAAATACATGTCATATATATTTATATAATGAACAAGTACTTATGTACTTATAATGTATCTATATAAATTATTGTGTACATATACAAAACATGCCTTAATGTTTTTTTGTATAAATTTTATCTTTAACATTTTAGATTTTCAAAAATGCTCAATTCTTGTTATATGTACATAAATAAATTGTAAATAACATATAAAATAAATTTTAAGATTTTTAGGGTATTTTAAAGAATTTTTTTTTTCTTTTTGGTTTTGTTTTTAAATACAAAATACATTTAAATAAATTTTTGTATATATATATATGAATATTTCATGTCAATTAAAATGATTTTCCCAAAAATAACAACAACAAAATAAAAATGAACATGAGGAAGATTTTTGTAGTGTTTATAATATTGTACATTTAAAAAAATTTTAATGTAAAAATAAAATGAAATAATAAATATAAAATATGAAATTTTAATATCTCATTTTTCTACTTTTGATAAGATATTGTTTAAATCTATGAAATTTTTTTCTAAATTATAAATGACTTTATTTGAATTGGTTGTTTTCCTTATATTGAAAGGAAAATTTTAAATCATTTAAATGATAAAATTAAAAATTCACCAAAATTTTCGGTTTGACTTGTCTTCAAAAACAAAATATGTATTTTAACGGCTTCATTGTACACTCAATAAATTTATTTAATTTAATAAATAATTTATTTAAATTTAATTTTATAAATTTAATAGACAAAAATTATAAATAATTATAATTTAATCCAATAAAACGTTATAATTATGTATTTGAAATTTCGAATTCGTATAAATACACGTTATTATTATTTGTGTTTGATATACTTAAAAATGAAAATTTATTTATTTATTTATTTTTTTTTGTAACTTATACATATATGATAAAAATAATATTAATTAACTTAGATAAATATGTAATAATATAAATAATATTTATTTTTGCAAACATTAATCTTCTTTTAAAATCTGATTTCTCAGAAGAATATAAAAATGAAAAACAAAAAAAATTGAAAAATGAAAAATAAAAATCTTAAACTTACTTCATCTTTCCCTTTAACAAGACACATTTTAACATCATCTTCAGGGGAATTCCAGACGAGACGTTGTTGTTCTATCAAATCATGAATGCTTAAATTATATACAACATTTCTGTAAGAAAAAAAGAAAAAAAAAACAAAAAAATTAAGAATACAGATCGTGAACAAGAATAAGAAAAGTTTTATTTTTATTTCATTTTATTTTTTTTTTTTTTTTTTTGAAATAAGAAAAATGATTTTCCAAGAAAACTGAATACATGTACACATATAAACAATGACAAAAAAAAGGAAATGTTAAAAGAACAAAAAAAAAAAAAAAAACAAAACAAAAAAACATCGAAAATAAGGGAATGAAAAGAAAATTGTACCAAACTTTTAATAATAACACAAAATTCATATAATTAGTTTATAAAATTAACGGCATTAACTAATTCTATTCAACTTTGTCCTTTTGAAATGATGCTGATGACGACGATGATGGTGATGATGATGAATATTATCATATACCTTAATGTATCCACTTTACAAAAACAACATTTTTCATGATGTATACAAACAAACACAAAAAAATTTTTGTTTTTTGTTTTTTTTTTTGTTTTTTTTTTTTATAAGTTACCAACCCACAAAATCTGAAATAAGTCGTCTTTGATTTAGTTAAGTACATAGAGCTGCATATTTTAAGGTTATTCTTTTGGTGCTCAAACCATCAATGTTGTGTATTCATATCACCCAGCCCAGCCCATTTTATTTAAATTCATTTCAGTTGTGTTTTGTTTTTTTTTTTTTTTTTTTTTCCTTTACATTATCATTTTCATTTCTATTTTTATTTTGTTTTTTCATTTTCTTCATTACCACTATCACCCATCATCATCATCATCATCCAAAGTAAAAATTCTTTGTGTAAAACATGAAGTACATCATTATATTATCATGTATTGATGTATATATATATATACGCATGAAACATTAATGTTTTAACAAAAACCACCACCACCACCCATATTTATACATAGTCAGCCTTTTTACAACTTCACGGCCATATAAAATAAGAAAAAAAAAAAAAACAAAAAAGATTTTATTATATGTTTATAAAGGAAAAAAAAAAAATTTTTTTTTTTCTCTTATATTTCACCTCACAAAGAACATCACGGTTTGAATACATAATTTTGGCAGAGAAGGTCAAATAGATAGGCTAATAAAGAAATGAAATCGTCATGTATTTCTTGTACATATAAGTATGTCTACAAATTTTTGTTCATCCAGATACAGAGCTACATACGTCTAAAGTAGGTACATGTTGTACAGCATTAATAAAACAGCAATGTACATGAGTAAAATCAAGTAAAATATACACACAAAATATAATCATAAGAAATAATGGTAAATATTCATGTTGACTGTACATAAACATACTTACAAATATTGCAAAAAAAAAAAAAAAAAATAATAATAAAAATATATATAAAGAAAGAAATTTTCTGTTTTTGTGTACGTAATCAGTCAAAGACAAATTAGGGTACGAGCTTTAACTTTTCAATGTTCAGAATATTCAAATACAAGAAAAAAATAAAAGAAAAACATTTGGTATGCACATTACATTACATCCATTCTGGAATTACATACATATGAACCATACATGGCAACATATATTAGGTACATACATACATACATATAGTATATGAACTTTTTGGATGCATGCATGTATGTTTACTGATTATGGGGACAATATTCATGTAAAATGCAATTGAATTAATTTTCATCTGTCCTCCTTCTTTTGGCATTTGCTTTTGAATTTTTTTTTTCTTTATGTTATATACTATAGCAGCACAGTATATATATTTATTTACTCTCCATTCAACATGAACATTATAAATTCAACATAATATGAGTAATTCAATATATCAATTACATACATAGTCCATAAATGCCGTATGAACCCATTTAAAAGTAACGGTCAATACCGGTACATGTAGTTTACCAAATGAATATGTAAAACTGTACACCATTACCCATTAACATTTTACATATAAACATATTTTAACATAAATATTCATAATATAGTATATACATATATACATGTATGTATGTTGTTATATAATATGATGGATATTCAAATGAATAATTCTGTACTCTTTGAATAAATTTAAATGCATATCATTTCATACATTAAATAGACACGTAGCATTTATATGTACATATATATAAAATACAAAAATGCATATATGTATGAACCATAAGCTAACCTAGTAATTAGCATAATTAATAAATTTCAGTAATTACTTTGGCTTTCATGTTCTGCAAAACCATTTTTAACGAAAACATAAAGTTATGACAAAAAAAAAAAAAAAATGGATAACACATTGAGAGAGAGAGAATATATAGCAAAATTTTATCATCATTGCAAATTGAAAATGTGAGAAATACTATTCCGAAAAAAAAAAAAAAAAAAAAGAAATTGAAAAAACAAAATTAACAATAAAAAATATTTCCCTTTTTTTTTTCTTTTTGTATATCATTGATTATATAGCAATTTATTTTGTCTGGTATACTACTATGCATAACATAAATTTTTTACAAAAATATATAAAAGGACACATATTTTACAGTCTTTAATATTATATCCTCAATTATATGGATGAGAATAAATGTTAATGTATGCGTAATATAAATGCATATATAGAAAATAACAATATAACAGCATTAAATTGTTTCACGAACACAATTTTGCAAAAGGCCAAAAAAATGAAAAAAAAAAAAGAGGAAAAAAAAAATGTTTTTTTGTTCATACAAGTAAAACTCTAAATTAAACACAAAAAGTAGTCCACAACGAATGAGAAAATTTCACAATACATTTTTGTAATCAAATTGTACATGCACTATACGTTGTTGTACAGTAACATAAATGATATTTTAAAATTAGAAAATGCTGTTTAACTATATTACATACAAACATTTATATTGTCCTTAAACAAAATGTACATATTTTCTGTTCACATGTATGTATGCCTACATTTATACATGCATGTACAATTTTGAGTTTGTGTATGTAAACATAATTTCATTATTACAATTCACAGCTAAAAATATTTTTTTAATTTTTTTTAAATTTTTTTTTTTTTTTTTCAACAATAAAATTATCCTGTATATGTTTCTGTAATATGAATATATATATACCCACTTACAAACATAAGTACATACATGTACATTTCTATATGCCATACGCTTTTCATATTATTTATAACTATACTGTTTTCTTGATTATTTATATCGACAAAACAAAAAAAAAAAAAAAAGGCGAAATTATATGTACATAATATAATATTCCCTTGGCGAAAAGTTTTTAACATCATATGTGTACATGAATACATCTCTATATATGTATTATCAACATGATTATCGTATAATTTTATTTTACCAAAGTTGATTGAATTTTACATCAATTTTTAGATGATATGTATAATATGCATTCCCTTTTTCAATTCATCCATCTTGTCACATCATATTTTCTAGGGTTTCATTCTGTATCCTTTTATTTTTTATTTTATTTTTTTCATAAACATCGAATGTGCAGATAAAATTATATCTACATATAGTATACCATAGAGGATACGTAAACGATATGTGTGTATGTTTGTATGTGCAAGTATAAATATACAAGTATACTGTTAACATGATTATTACGTACACATGTAGTACATTGGCGTTAAATAAAGGATCTATGTATCTGTTATAAATTAGTTACATATAGTAGCATTTAAAAAATAATAATAATAATAATACAGCAAAAATATTTGAAAAAGATATATTTTCTGTTTATCTTTTTGTGTTCATCTTTCGTTTTTTTTTTCTTTTTTTAATTTCGATATATGTAACTCACACATATTATGATAATAATGACAATGATAATTTGAAAAACGACCTTGAAATGCTGTGAACTGATAACAAAGTAAATAATTATTGAGTTATAATAATATGTGTATTTATGCATACACATATAAACGATATATTACATAATATATATATAAATATTTGATATAATAGCATCATCATTTATCATTCTTTTATATATGTCGTGTGTATTTTTTTTTTTTTTTTACATATTGTTTTATATATTTTAATTTAATTTTCTAAATTTATTTTGCATTTCTTGTGTTAAACGGAAATGAAAGATATACTGTATAACACATTAAATACAGATTATAATGTAACATTTTAAAATAAGACAAAAAAAAAACAAATTTCCTTTAAGTGATTTCAATTTGTCATATACAGACAAGAATGTCTAGAAAAATGACAGTATTAAAATGAATTGATTAAATTTATTTGAATGATGGATTCTTATTTAATTAACGTGTAAAATTATTTTATTCTTTAATTTTTTTTTTATTTTTCAAAAATTTTTATTTAACTGATTTAATATTTAGAAATTAAATAAATAAATAAAATGAGGAGTTTATTTTCTAGATCCTTTTATCAATTTTATTTATTCAATACAAATCGACTTTATAAAAATTACTCAGTATATCCTGTCATGTTTATATTTTCACTTTCATTCATAAATACCGTATCAATGAAGTACGAGTAATGTCAATGAAAATTTATATTTTTATCATTTCAAAAACGCAAATTCATAAAAATATATCTCTACTTATAAAAATAATTTGATTAAAAATTTTTTAATCCCTTTTTGTTTTTTTTTTTTGTTTTTGTTTTGAAAAACGCACATCCCATTTTTGTTAATTTGATAAATATAGTAAGCAAGAATTAGAAACAAAAATTTATTTACGTAATACAACAGAATTTTATAATAAAAATAAATAAAATAAATTTTAAATGAAAATAGCTTAAAGCATGATTACTTATTTACATTATTAAACATGATTATTACATTATGTTTTATTTTTTTTTTAACAAAAAAAAGGAAAGGACAACACACTTTCCTAAAAGAGGGCATCAAAAAAGCAAATAAATATGTAAATAAAATACAATTGAATATATATAGAAATTTAATCATTTCTATTTAGCACGTGTTTATCCCATGTAGAAGTATTAGTGTAGAGATAATACAAAAAACTAAAAGCACAAAAAAAAAATTTTTTTTTATTTACTGTTTATTTTCTTTTTTTTTTTTTTTTTATAAATACATTTTTGCTACTAAAACGTATTTTGATTAATTCATTTTAAATTTAAATTTAATTTTTGTGTTTCTAACACTTTTCAATTTAGAAAAAAAAAAAAAAAAAAAAAGAAGAAATTCAGTTACGAGGACAAAAATAAAATTCAAAAAAATTTCATTTGAATTTTAACCTTTTTAAAACCTTTTTTCTATACAATTTTAGATTTTATTATATATATATATTTTTTTTTTCGTTTTCCATTTTTCTTTACTTTTACAATTTCCACGTTTTCTGTTTCCATGTAAATTAATATCAGAGTACACATGTAAATATTGTGTAAATGTCTTTACGACAATATAATATTATCTTGTTTTTTTAAATTTTATTTTGTCTCTTTTAATTGCCAGTAAAATTAGTAATAAACGATATTTCTCATGTAAATTGATAAAAAAAAAAAAAAAAAAAAAAAAATTAAGAAAGCAACAACTAAAAAATAAAAAAAAAAATAATCTAATAAAATTGATCATTTATATGATATACATTTACATAATTTATGTACACACGTATGTATACTGATATCTTTTTACAAGAAATAAAAACATACAAAAAAAAAAAAATTTCATTTACATGTTAATAATTTATTTTTGCATTAAAAGAAAAAAAATATAATAAAAAAATAAAATAAAATAAATTATACGTGTTTTGAGTTGAAGTCAAATTCCTAATAGTGTAATTATTTTTCTTGCATGTTGATATTATTTTTCACTTTACATACGCGTATTACATATTACACATGCATGTATACATTGTAAACCGCATGTAACGAAAAAATAAAACCACTAAAAAAAAAAAAAAATGAAATGTGGAAAATGAAGCAATTTTTATGTTATTTATACAACATAAAATAAAAATGTAGTTGACCTTTTAAATATATGTGTACTAAATTGGAAAAAATGTGAAAATACAAGAAAAACAACAACAACGTGCTAAAAAGGTATATAATATACGCATGTATACATGAAATTATTATAATATATGTAATTTTTGAACATCTTTTGGTATATATAATATGTTCATTCACGTATGTATATATAATGTACTTTAAAAAACTTATGTACATAAAAATTTATACACACGTACCAAAACAAAAATGTGTAATATAATATATATCTCGCATTTATCACACGTGCCCATATTATTTCATTTAAGCGTATACCTTTTTCTTACACGTACATTTTCTTTTTCATTTTGCGATTTAAAACAGAATTTTCATCTTTAAGAAAAACATGAATTTTTTTTTTTTTAAATTTCTTTTTCAGTTTTTTTTATTTTTTTATTTTGTTAAGTTTAACAAAATCTTTTAATCGATATTAAAACCAAAAATAAACTGACAAATGTGTTAGTATGGGTAATGTGTATACTCTATATTCAAAAAAAAAAAAAAAGATACCAGTACGTCTTACACATGTATATATGCATGCGTAGAATGAAATTATTTAGCTACATAATTTAACAACGTTTTTGTTTTAGAATACATGAGAAACGTGTTTATTACATTTTAGTGATTTTCCTTCTTATTTTTCTTTTTTTTTGTTTAAATTTTATTAAAAAAAAAAAAAAAAAAAAAAAAAAAAAAAAAAAACAAATAAATAAATTTGCAATTTTAAGGAAATTTTAAAACTCTGTAGAACAAAAAAAAATGTAATGATGAAGAATGATTACAGAAAAATAAGAAGAACAAAAAAAAAGTTTTTCTCTTTTTTTATGTATGACAGCATAAAAGTTAATTGAAATTTTTAAAGAATTAAAGTCAAAATCATGATTAAAAAATTTTCTTTTTCACCTTTTTTTTTTTTTGTTTTTGTTTTAGTTTTACTTTTATTTTGCTTTTCATGAGATAGTTTAATTTAATAAAATTGTTACAAACACATACTTAAAAATGCTTAACTATGTAGGAAAAACCAAAGTATAGTGATCGACCAAGCAATTTATGATGATATGTGATATATATGACACAATCAGAATACTATGTACATATGTTGTATAAATGAAGATAGGGCAAATATGTATATACAAGGTGTCCTAGAGTAAAGGTCATAAAATATCTTTATCATATAATTTAGAGAATTTTTAACAAGAAATTTTCTAAACCATCAAATGGTACTAAAGACAGACATCTCGTTTTACAACTATGTAGTACAAAACTGGTGATCCAAAAATAATCAAATTTTTAACATGAAAAACAGAATTTTTAAACTTTTAATTTTAACAATAATTTAGACTTTTTTATTCGATAAGAAAGAACAATAACTTGTTAGAAAGGCCAAGACTTTTCAGCTTTTATCTACAGTAAATATAAAACAAATGTGTAAGGCGGTTTGAAAGATATTATTCAATGTATGATGTCCTGTACATAATGTATCCGAAAATGTTCAATCTCCTGTATCTCAGAAGGAATAAATATTAAAAAGCTGAGGATCTAGAAAGGATTTGTACCTAAGACACACTTTGAACTGTCCTTTAGTTTGGGATGCCCTGTATATATATACTTATGTATATTCAGACAAAAAAACCATATATTACTCGTGTAATTACAATTTTCTCTAAAATAATGATTCTATCTTATATTATTACTATAACATTACATTTTCTTACTTCTTTTTATTTTGGAGGTCTTGTCATTTTGTCTTAAACAAAATATATAAAAAAAAAAAAAAAAAAAAATTAATATCACTTCAATTTTGTAAACCAATTAAATGTATTAATTCTTTTATGGTATCCTCCTATTTTATAGTATTAAATTTTACTTATATATATTAAATTTATACATAAATATCTGAACATACATAAATACATACATAGATGCATGTGAATATATTTATGTATATTTATTACACATAGGGACATATCTCGTTAGTTATGTATGTATACGTTTTATTTTATTTTTGTACTTAAAATTACTGGATACTTTGTTTAAACATACATATGTATATATACTAATACTCATTTGTATCGATATGTGCACGAATTATATGTACTATATTATACAGAATAGCGTAAGAAAATTTTTCATGAGTTTAACTAGAAAAAAAAAAGAAATAAAAACAAAAAATCGAAAAAAAAATATATAATAAAAATAATAAAAGTAAAATAAAAAAAAAAAAATACAAAGTTCAACATAATTTAATTAAGATACTACTGTACAGATATTAAAGATACTATCAGAATTATTAGGTTAGAAATAAAATAACTTTTTGAAGTGACACTAAGAAACTTTTCTTTTTCTGTTCTGTTTTTCTTCTATTTTTTTTTTTTTTTTGATTTTTTTTTCCAATTTTTTGTGTTCTTTCTTTTTGACTTTATTTTATGTACATTCCTTTACTGTTTTTCATTCCATTTTTTTTTTCTTATTTTTATTTTTCATTTAACTTGTCTATTTGTATAATATTCTTGTATATTCGATATATTGTGTATGTACATATACATAGCGACTTGGAAAAAAAAAATGTGTGTACATTTCTTGAAAATAATATTACATTAATAGCCATACTTTTATTATTATTATGATTATTTTTATTTTATAGATATGTATATGTACATGTAAACGTACATAAATAACTAAGTACTCAACATGTACCAGCCTTTATTGCATACATGTATATATATAGTATATCCATATACAGAAATATCGTTTGAATATGTGTACGTTACATTACGAATATATCCTACAAAAAAAGATTTACATATACATTAATTACGTATGTAGGTATACGAATATATCCTCTTATACATACGGCAATATTTGTATGGATATATATATACATATTAAAACCATCATACTACTTGTATAGTGTTATTATTATTTTTATTATAATTTCTTCATTTCAAATGTACTCATATATGTATGCATGTAGTGCAAAAGGCTAAAATATATATGTACATGTATTTATTCGCTTTTATGTACATATATGTTAATATAAAAATATAGTGTATATGATGTACATTATTTGTTTATTTATTCATTCATTTTTTATTTTCTTTCTGATATTTTTTGATCTGAATTTTCTTTTTTCTAGATTTGTTGTTGTATTTAATACTATCTAAGACTATACGAATACTTTTTCATTACTTTTTTTTTTTTTTTTTTTGATTCAATAAAAATTCTGTAACTTAATTTAATTTTATTACGATATGCGAAGGGATAATACTGAAATTGAATAAAATAAAATAAAATATAACAAAATACACTTCTCTTATTTATATTTATGTATAAGGTATACATTCAATTTAGTTGTATTCTCGTATACATATATAAAAAAGAAGTTGAACATACATACATACATTTATATAGTCTTACATATTTATAAGATTTGAAATATTTGCATTATTTCTGTATTCAATGTATAAAATAGTAAAATAGATTACAATTATACAAATATGTACGTATATGTATATTACACACCTAAATAGTGTATATATACTTAAGTGTATATATATGAAGCTTTAGGCAATTTTGCAATTTCATTCCACTATAAATATTGAATGGAATTTTTATATTTTCGTATATTTACATACATTATAGGAAGATATGTACATATGTATATACATATCAATTATTGGAGAATAGCCTTAAGTAAACATTTTAATTGTAACATTACTTTTAATGACTATGATGATTACATCTTGTTTAGTTTCAAGAATTGTGAGTATATATACATACATATGTATGTATATGGTTATGTACACTCACGGAAAAAAAAAGGTGCACAAATGAATTACATTTTATTTGTTATTTTTGTTTTATTCATGAAAAATTCTAAAATAATTCATTTTTATTTTATATTTTAAAATTTTATTTATTGAGATATTCATGTAATATTTTGAATACAGAATTTGTTATTATTTATTAAACATGACAAAATCAAATTAAACGACTGTAGAAATAATTCAAAAAATTCATCTCATATTATAGAAAATTTTAAGAATTCAGGCAATACTGATAAGAAATTCTGAGATAAAAAAACGACATATCTATTCCCATAAAGCTCTCACTGTATTACATATGTAATTAGTGGACAGAGTATAAGTAAAATTCATTTTATAAATGTTATTCAAAAGTGATCATTTTGCTCATTTCGATACAAAAAAGATGGATTTTGTATAGTCACAATCTATCTATCTAAATCATAGGATTTTCCTTTAATAAAATTCTTAAAAAATCAATTAAAATACATTTCTGTTAAGTTTGCATTTTTTTTTCTTGCCACGAGTGTATTTACACATATACAATTAAAACAAAACAAACTTTACGTATACTTGAAAACGAAAAGGGAGAAAAATGTAAGCAAATGAATATTAATATAAAAATAAAACTAAATACTTAAGTATGTATATATATGTGTGTAAATTGCATTTATAATTGAATTAATAAAATATATGTATATTTAATTAATATAAAATTTGTATTTTTATTTTGGAATGTTGATAATGAAATAAATCTGGAATATAAAAAAAAAATGGTTTTCTTTTTCTTTTAAATTAATATTTATAGCATTTTAATGATGTATGAAAATTTTATAAATCTAAATTTTGTTGTTATTTAATTTTGGTATTTAATATCTTAAATATTTCTTATGATACCAAAAAAAAAAAATAATAATAATAATTTTAATACGAAATTATAAAATCGAATACATTACAATTTACAAGATGAATAACATAATGTGAAAATAGAAAATAAATTTACAAGAATTTTAAAGAAGGGTCCCACATGTTTAAAAGTAATAAAAAGCATGTGGGCAATTATTAAATGGGGAAGCATAATAATGGTTTTATTCTTTCTTGTTCCTTTGATTTAAACATTTTTTTTCTTTCTTTCTTTTTTTTTTTTTTTTTTTGAAACACCTTGCATTTTCATTAGAGTTTGTATTTACGCATGTATGTATGTATTTGAAATATTCATTAAAATTTTCAAAATAAATTTAGCATAAATTTTTACCAATGTTTTATAATTGTAATATGTATGTATGTGTACACTAACTACATATGTACATATTTTATGTACAACCACATGGAACCTCATTTATTTTGTTTGAACAATAAAATTCAAATTTAAATTTCACTTTGAATTTATTCAAACGTATATAATTAACGAAACTAAATTATATAAACAATAAATGAATATAAATGGTTTACGTATAATATTCATACGTATCTAAACAATAACGTATATGAATATTGCGTATTCTATACGTTAACATATGTACATAAATGTAGAAATAATTTGTTTTTTTTTTTTTTATGTACGAGTATGTAAGTACATACTATATATGTACGAGTATTGCAATATAGATGTTTCGTATTGTTGTAGTACTCGTATTTACTTAATAACTCAAATGCATGTAATTTATAGTATCATCATTATAATGACTACATATTATTACACATTTATTTTATTTTTTATTTTTTTTTTTTAACAAAAATTAATAATTTTTTTTTTTTTTTTCAATATTAATTGTAAGCTTCAATGAATTTTAACAATTATCATACGAATATTATAAATATACTTATTTATCATTTGAATCGATTCATTTGTGTATTGTTATAATAATATACAAAATTTTATTATTTACCCGAAATTCATTTTAATAGATGTACATAAATGAATAGAAAAACCAAAACACAATTAAAAGGGCCTAATAAAAATATATACAGGGTATTTTAGAATAAATACTGCCAAAATCATTTTCTTTAAAGGCCAAATCGTTGTTAATGAAAAATCATTCCAAGTTATCCTCCCTGAAATCCACTAGATCTAAGATATAAAAGATTGAAATGGGCATGAAAAAGGGATATCATCATATTTTTTGTGGTAATATTTTTTAAACCACTCTATGTAAATGAGCAAATGCTAAATGCAATGCAGAATTAAAACGACGTTTAATAAAATTTGAAATCAGTTACACATCGACATAACTTCGAAAAAAAAACAGAGGGTAAGAATCTGGTGGATCTTTCCAACACTGACTACGTAAAGTATGTCAAACTGATTAATTAAGGTTGTGCAGTGTCGAGGCCACCAAACCTCATCTCACTCCTTACGTTTTGAAAAAAAAAAAAAAAATGTCGAAAAAATATGTAAAGCGAACTAACGTAAAATGAGGATTAGATGTACATATTTAAGTTCAATTCAATTTAGCGTGTATTTAATATCAGAAATAATCACAAGAGAGATAAAGTAGACCTTTTTGTTTTTAATTTCAAAATAAATTACTAAACATTTATGATTTTGTAAAATCTTGGAATTTCCAAAACATATTTTACTTTATTATAAACATTACTTTAGTCTTTATCCTTGAATTATTTGATTTTCATTGGAAATCCCAATATGGTTTTTCCAAACAATAATAATCAATTAAATATTTATTCGTTTTGTGGTATGTATAGTATTTAACACTTAATGTAAAAATCAATAATTTTACGATGTATGCATTTTTTTTTTTTTTTTGTATTTTATTTAAATAATCAACTGATATCAATCAGAATCACGTGTAAATAATTTGTTTAATATTGTATTAAAAGTAATTTTAATGTATTTGTTTTTTTCTTTTGGTATTTATACCTTAGTGAAAATATGATGTATACATAAGTGATATTATGAAGACAAGACACGTGCTGTATATGTATAATACTATATTACCTTATTAATCTTAATACTTTATGTATGTATACCTACATATATATATCATTAATACATGTGATACATTAGCCCACATTAAATAATATAAAAAAAAAAAAAAACATAATACGCGTGGAAAATATTAAGTTATAAATTTATAACAAAAGAAGGCCATAAAGCAATAAGTCGCATGTGTCCATTTATATTTACTTAAAATTCTTACTATTTAATTATTAATTCAAATTATATTTATTTATAATATATTTACATTTGCCTTTTATATTTTTAAATAATTCTAACTTTTTTTTGTTACTATTATAATGAGTTTGGTAAATTTTTTATTCCATCATAAATGTTTGTGTACGTGTTATACAATTACACGTTTTTATGTTTCATAAATTTTCCAATTAATTTATTTTATAATTATTAAAAAAAATTTTTTTTTTTTTTTTTTTTGATTTAATTAATTCTTACCTTGCACCTACTAGAAGACTATTTCCATCTCGTAATACTAATTTGAAATGGTCTACTGTAGTTTCATTACCCAGGAACTTTAACATATCCTCGGATCCTTAAAATAGAAAAAAAAAATGAATAATATTAGTAAATTTAAAAAATTTGTTTTAATTTTTAATTATTAATTAATAATATTAAAAATGAGAAAAAATTGTTATACAAAAAATAATAATTGAATAGTTTTGAAATTACTTTAAGAATTTTAAATTTTCATTTCTCAAAGGAATTATTTTTCGATTTTTATTAATTTTTTTTTTTTTTTTTTTTTTGTAATATTTTAAAGTTAAAATGAGAAAATAAATGTAATGAAAATTTGTATAAACAGTAAAATATATGTATGTATAGATATACCATATTCCATTAAATTTTTTACGGTCTTAGTTAAATACAGATAAATAATTTAAAAATAAAAATCATTTAAAACACTTGCTAACAAAATATTTAAAAATGTTTTTTTAAACAGTACGTCATCTGGGTTTGTTATTTATTTTTTTTTTCAATTCTGATAAATGTATCCTTAAGCCTTAAGTTATGATCAACCCTTCATTCTTACTGTTTCACATTTCGGCATTGTATGCTTTTACATTATGTTCTTTTTTTTTTACTTTGTTGCATTTTTTTTTTTTTTTTTTTTTAATTTACAGCTAGCATTTTCCCCCATTATTATATACATTAACCCCGTTTTTTGTTTTATCATTTTATCATATGACCATCTTTTTATATTGTGCACAAAAATAATCACAATCATAATAATAATATACTTTACTTTAATCATGTTTTGCAATTAATCGCGCATCAACAAATAATGTATATTATATGCAAATTGCAAGCGGTAAGCAGTGGAAAAAGTAACCCTTTTTTTTTTCCTATTTATACATACATATACTATTCTACTGTTATTATGTATTTTTTGTCATGGTTCTTTTCATTTTCATTTTTATCTTTATATCTTGGCCAGCGCCAACGGTGATTCACCCCTACATGTATGAGTATAGTATATGTAAATTTTAAATGAAATGTACATATATATAAACAAAAAAAATTTTTTTTATATGTATATTTATATTATGTACAAAAAAATATGTATACCATGACATGAAAGGTGTAATCACTTTACTTCCATACAAACATTCATACAATTCTTATATGCAAATATGTAAGTATATATCAAGTAATAAAATATTTATTTACATACATACATACATACATAAGTTATATAAATACGTACCTTTTTAAGTAAGAAAATAAAATACACAAAATTGTATAACAACATAAAATATATTACGTATACAAATAGATTTTTGTAATGAAAAAAAAAAAAAAAAAACACCAACGTTTGGTCTACTTTTTCTGCATTTACATTTTTAGTTTAATTTTGTACAAACACAAAAGCATTCTAAAATGCATGGGTATTTGTGTGTTACTGCTTTTTTTTTCATGTATTGATTTTATAAGGCATATACATATATACATAGCCATACATAGACACATTCATGTGTATATAAATACCCAATAAGAAAAAGTAAACCATGAAAATATAATGTTCTACCGTATACGGTAAAATCCTGTCATATACATATGTATATTTATGCTTCTTGAAAAACTTTTTTTTTTGTTTTTATCTTTGTATTTTACACTTTTATTTTGCACTAATTTTCTACCTTACCCTAGCCATTTTTTTTTTTTACGATTTCTCTTATCTAGTATAAATACAAATATAAAATGCAAGCAAACTGTAGAGTAAAAGGATATATGTAAGTACTTGGAGAGAAGATACAATTTTTTCTATGTATTACACGTTCTTATCAGCTATATGTATGTAAGTATGTATGTATGTATGTACTATATATGAAAAGCACATCATACACAAAATAGAAATGAAAGAAGAAAAAAAAAAATTACACTTAAAAAAAAAATTTTTTTTTTTTTCTGATGCTTTTTTTTTCTATGTACACAGAAATATTGAAGGTGTAAGGATATGTTTCCGCTTCCATTACTCTTTTTCCGTCTTTTATATTCATCCTTTTTGTCATTTTTACTACATTTTCGATTTTTTCGTTTTTCGTTGTTTTTCTTCTAACAGAATCTTAAATTTTGCTTTCTTGACAATTTTTCAATTCTAGTTTCTATGTATAAATTTTGTATTCGTATGCGTATACAGATTTTATCCTGTATACATGCATTCTATATAACAATTTCATTTATACCAATTCATACTATTTTACTTTTTGCTTATTTCTTTTCATTTCTATTTCGTTTTTAACATTTTTTTTTCTCCATTTGCTCATTTTTTGTTTTGTGTATTTTCTTTTCTTTTGTTTTTTTTTTTTTTTTTTTTTTTTTTGAATTCGAAAGCGATAATCTGTTTACCTTTTTACATAAGACAGACAGGATATATATTTCAAGTCAATATTTCAATACAAAAAAAAAAAAAACAAAAACAAAAACAGAAACCATCGAGTTATTTTTACGAATCCTCCGTGAAATCCTTGTGGTGAATTTTCTAGCTGTTTTATAAAAATCCTCTAATAATGTACTCCTATTGTATGTATTACATATGTCTGTATATGTACATACTTACGTACATAAAAATATCTTGCATATAGCTACTATTATCTATCTATTCGTTTTCCGTAAGATTAAATTCGAATCTTTAATGTTAAAAAGTAAAAATAAATAAATAAATAAAATAAATAAAAATGAAAAAAATAAAAATAAAACAAAAAATAAACAAATTATACAGAGTACAAACAAAATAAAAACAATATGATAACTAAAAAAAAAAAAAAAAAAGAAAAACAAGAAAAGAAAAATTGAGAAGCAAGAAAACAAAACATCGAAAAAAAAAAAACAACGATAAATTGTGTCTCTTTGAAAATGCTAGTATGAGAAATAATAAATATGGCACTTATACTATTCAAGGAGGAAATAAAAAAAATTCTATATATTCATATACATATAAACAGGTTAGAGATATATATAGTGAATAAATATACATACGTTCACATAAAACAAATGTTCATATCAGAATAAAATGTCAGTAGTAAGTTGTTACATGTTAAATTTTTTTTTTTTTTTTTTTTTTTTTTTTTGAATTTTTATTTCTCGTTCGATATCAAATCGAAATCGTTAGTGTTGTTTTCCCAATCCAATATAGAATATCAAAATCATTCTAAATACGTACTAATACTGTATATATGTAAATGTATATGTAACCGTGTTCCATAAAGTAAAATAGATATTATGTACATATTGAATACATTTTTCTGATGTTTTTCGAACCTATATATCATGAATTGTATATATACGTATATATATGTATGTATATAACAACCCACTATCACCCACTACCACCCACTAAAAAAAATTTTTTTCTTGTATATATATAGATTTTTGTTTTAACTGACTTTATGATGGGAGTTACAACAGATGATAGCTGCTAGAATACTATGTTCATATGTGATATTTGTACGTATACAACACTACACAAATATGTGTATTAAAGTCTTTATATATTGAATACAATATACAAAGCAA
This sequence comes from Anthrax anthrax, assembly GCA_963971155.1. Classification (NCBI taxonomy): domain Eukaryota; kingdom Metazoa; phylum Arthropoda; class Insecta; order Diptera; family Bombyliidae; genus Anthrax; species Anthrax anthrax. The sequence continues at coordinate 31,823,687 of OZ020119.1, forward strand.
TATATGGTTATATGGATGGGTATAAAATATAGAATCGATTACAGAAAAGATTCGCTTTGACACGCGGTTTCGGTACACTTAATCGAATGTGATTTTAGATTTTCTTTTACTCAATTTTCTGTTTTTCTACAATTTTCTGTTTTTCTATTGTTTTATTTGAACGTTTACATGAAGAACAATAAAGTTGTATTGTAGCTATTATTGGTTTGTAAAACAGAAATGGTTTATTTTTTTACATATGTTACATAAAAGATTCTCAAAAATGTATGTATAGGTTCGTCTTTTAATATATGTATATAACAAAAGTACAAGTGCATTATTAAAAATACACTTATACACAAGAATGTATAACAATGTTGCATTGAATTATTGACATCAAACAATCGAAATAACTATATTTAGTTATATATATAATGACAGATATTTACAATTTTCTTGTTTTTTTTGTACAATGAATGCAATGTTGTGCTAAAATGAGGGCTAATTTGATATATTATAACAGAACATCATTAAGAATATTGTATCACACACTCACATCATAAAATATACATTTATTACATGTACATATGTATCTATACGTATCTACATATTTTCTACATATATTCACATATCAACAAATATAACGTGTACTTATCTATTACAATTCTTTTGTACAATACTTGTAATATGTCGATATGTTCTTACAATGATATATACAACATTTTCGTATTCATTACAACAATTCGTAGCATTTATAGTGCATAGATAGTGATAATGAAGTCATTTAAAGGAACATTAGTGAAACACATTTATTCTTTTTAAATTGGCTTTGGGAAAACATTATCCACTATCGTCTAATTAAAGTGTGTTAACTTTTTCAATATGTACATACATATGTACATATGTAATATTACACACTCCATTTAAAATTTTTCTACATAATAATCTGAGATAACTGATATAAAGCACAAACTCATATATGTATGTACATAAATATGTGCACACATGTAAGTTTCTAAGATTCTAGTAATACGTTTTGATAAATATTACTTTATTTTATCTTTTAAGAAAGTACGTTTTTTTTTTTTTGATTTTCTTTTTTAGTTTATTTCTTTAATTTTATTTGGTTTCATTATTATTTTGTTTTATTAAATTCTTTTAATTAGTAAATGAAATGTTTTAATTTAATTGATTTTAAAAATGTTTTACATGCAATGATAAGATATAACAAATTATTAACTTCATTTACTTGTATTTGGATTTGAATTTTTTTTTCTTTTTAAATTGTTTATTTTGTTTATATATAAATTTGAAATTTGTAATATGAATATTAATACAATTTTTTATTTTTACATTTTAATTAATGTCATTTACATATTTTTGAACTTGAACTTAGAAAGATATTTAATTAAAATTATGAAAATATAAAGAAAATAATTTTCACATTTTTTTTTTTTTTTTCTTAATTAAAATGAATTCAAAAAGAAAAATATCCTTTTAGTTTTTTCATATTTTATTTTATATAAGTACATACATATATGTATGTAAATAATTTCCATACTATGTACATTATAAATACTTTTTGATACGTTAACCTATTAGGTCAATTAATGATCATTAAAAAGTCAAGATTTCATACAGAATGACCTAATATTATAGAAAATGACGAAAAAGAGAGAAAAGACAACAACAACAACAACAAAATCTTAAAATATTTCTTACGATTCTTTAAATTAAATTAATTTAAATTTTTAATTTTTAGATTCATGAATACATGAATATGTATGCCATAAGCACATACTCTATAAGTATGTATGTACATACTTAAAATATGTAATTAAAAAAATACTTTATTTTCTTTGGTTTTGGCTTATAAGTAACTATACACATCATATGCACATACATTTCCATGTGTATATATACGTACATAACACAGTATATAATCACAATTTAAAAATTATAAAACATTAACATAAATATGTAATAAATTAACAGGGTATTTCAGAGTAAAGATCACAAAATACATTTATTATTATAGTTAAGAGTATTTCTAGTAGAAAATCATTCTAGACTCTACAACTAAAACTCATTCCTTTCGAAATATAAAATATTGAAAATTTACAAAAACGTGATATATATAATTGGCTACATCTTCTGAAATATTCTGTGCAGTTAGTTTATGACTTATGTATACTGCAAATAAAAACTGAAGCTTAAGCCTTTCCTGTAATTTATTGTTTATGAAAATCGATTAAGACAATCCAAAGTAATTAACGTTCAAATTTCAAAAATTCGGTTTTTTTTTTTTCAAATCGAGATTAAATCAAAAAAAAATTTTTTATTAATTTCATTTAAAATTGTCGATAATCAAATCCTTTTCAACATTCTCAATTTATTACGTAAATATTTTTCATATAGACACATTTACCTATTTATTTTTTTTTTTAATTTCATTAATAGATAAATATTTTTTTTTTTTTACAAATTGAATGTTGAACAAAATTTTCCATGCAAAGGATTACTGAACTATCATACAATTTACGAGCATTTATTTTTCATGTATCGAACATAGGCATAGGCATATATTTATGTATGTATGTATACAAACAAGGCTTGTATAGGTATAAGCATTAAATGCAATTCAGTTTTCTTTTTTCATTTTGTTCTATTTTTTGTTTTCAATTTTTTTTTTTTTTTTTTTTTTCTAAATCAATATTCAATCATATTTTTTAATTGTAATTACTTTTCTATGTATTTTAATATCAAAATATACAGTTCTATACATACATACATATTATGTAGATACTACACATACAATATATGTAGGTACTTTTGCCTATATTCTATTCAATGTAAATTATGTACAATGGTATGGCTTCATAAGTAGTTTACCCTGATTTTTCATTAATTTATTACCTAATATTATTTACAGTCCATAATCATAGAAAAATGAAAACGAAGAACAAAAAAAATACAAAAAACAAGAAAAACAACTAGAAATCAATCGATTTAATAAAAATAATTTCTAAATCAATTTATTTCAATTATTCATTTTTCATAAGCCAGATTTTTTTTTTTTTTTTTTTTTTCATTTCAAAATGCTTTTTTTTTTATGTATGTACATAAACGTACGTTTCATTGAATATCATTTAATAATTGAAGAAAAAAAAAAAAAATTTATTTCAATTAAATGCCTAAATTTATCGTTAAATGACCCGAAAAATATAAAATTCAAAATTATTATTTCTTCTTTTTTTTCAATTAGAAAAGATCAGTTCAAAGACATTATCGCATTGTACAAATGTGATACTAAGTGATACACAACAAAAAAATAAAAAAAATAAAAATTTGTACCACACCCTATTTATTTCTTGTTACAGAGCATAATTAATAAAAGAAGAAATCATAAGTCAAATATTGTCAATCTTCAAGATCTACCACTGAAAATGGAATGAAATATGTATCTTTTTTTTTTTTTTTTTCTTCTTATTTTAGTTAAATACTAATTTTTATGTTCGCATTCTACATACCCAATATACTTGTATACCATTCAATACATTCAAATTTCATAATGTGTTCATGTGTAAATGAACATTTTTAGTTCACATATATTTTTAATTGAATAAAATTCATACATTTAATGACACTGTCATCATCATTTACAGAATTTCTCAACAACAAGAAGAATAATGAATGATTCATTTCTTTATCTCAATTTTTTTTTTTTTTTTTTTTTAAATTCAAATTCAATGACAATGTAAAATAATGTAGCATACGACGACCTGTTTTCTTTATTATATAAATAATATAATTATCGCTCTTATTTGGTACTTTAAATCGTTTTCTTGTTATTTATTTATTTATTTTTTTTTCTTCATTATTATTATCATTTACTTTATTTTTTCCATTTTTTTTTTTTTTTCAACTTCACTTCTTTTAAATTGAATTACAATAAATAAATTGACAATTTAATAAGCCGATATTACCGATTACTTGTAGATAAAACGAAAACGAGAAAAATATATGATAATAATAAAAAAAAAAAAAAAAAAATGATGTCTACATAGTAGTACATAAATTAATGTACATATACGAAATAACCCAATGTATATGTATATATGCTCAATTTTAAGATAAGTTTATTATAAAAGCTGAGAAATGTTTAATGATGTGCTTAGTAAAAATGATGATAATAATTACTTATGAATGTAACATATATACACTCTACATTTACATATAACAATTTTTATCATTATATATATACTATACATGTTTCATTATTCTTTTAATATATAATAGGCAAGTGATATACAAATCATTTATTTATTTTCATTCTTATTTTTTATTAGAATGTACAAAAAATTATATACTACATTATATTAAAAAAAAAAAAAATTAAATTAAATAAAACATTACATACATATACGTAGACTTGTATGTATATATGTATATATAATGTACAAAATTATAATAACAATAAGTACACAATTTATTTACTAAGACTTTATCATCATTTCCAGAAGATTACTTTGATAATCCAAATAGTATCAAACAAAATTAAATATATAATACTACATACATGTATGTATACATGTATGTACCTATATAAAGATAAAACTTACTGTCTATACATATATATAGTAAATAAGAATATACATATATACATACATCTTTATTATCATTTCAATGTACAATATACATGTTTGTATAGGTGACTGATAAATATGGTAAAGGATAAAATAAGAGGTATATATAATGCATGCGATTGTCAAATATAAGGGTACTATATATATAAACAGGATTGAAAAGTCTATAATTCATTATGTATCCGCAATATTACATGTACATATACACTTATATAACACTATACAGATCATACAATTCAATGATATTGTACATGATTTGCATGATATGTATATGTATTAGATTTTTTAAAGGGTGAATTTAAATTGTCCTGTCATTTAATTTGAAATAAAATCAAACAAAATATGAAACTGATTTAATATTAAATGTTAAGCTGTATGTTTCATTTTTTTTTTTTATCCATACAAAAAAAAAAAATATCCTGTCTATATATGCTTACGTTAACATAATAAGATCCAATAATATTTTATTCATGTACATATTTTCATAAGTATTTAGGTATATATGGACAAGATAATGATAATAATAATAATAATACGAAAATATAATAAAATCCTTTTTTTTTTTTTTTTTAAAGAAAGGAATCAAAACAAACAAAAAGAAATAGAAAAATTTGAAGAAAAAAAAAAAGTTTTTCCCTTTTTCTTGGTTTTTTTTTCTATATTTAGAGTTAAAGCTCTTCATTCTAATCCTATGATGTCATGTAATGTACGTATATGAACGCAAGTATAATTATAAAGTCCATCTCTTATTCATTGGTTTTTTTTTTTCTTTTCTTTTTTTTAAATAAATTTTTATTATTTTTGTATCCAATTTTAGATAATAATAACAATAATAATAATAAAAGCAAGTATATATATGTGTATGTAAACGAATACAATATAAACTGGTCACTATAAATCTGTATAACACATAATACATAAGTACATAATGTATCCTTATATATATGAATGTTTGCCTAAGTGTGTATATTTATATTCATTTAAGGATAAATCTGTTATAGAGGTTTCCTATCTTTCTTCTCTGTTCGTTTTTTTTTTTTTTTTCATTATCTTTTTCCTTTACTTTTTTGGTACGTACATATACAATAGATAATAAGTAAACTAAGGATTCTTTTGAATTTGATCCTATTTATAAAAGGATATAATTTTATATATGTATATAACATAATATTATAATGTACAATTTAACAATAGAATACTGATATTTTATTGAGCATATCAAAAAGAAAATGAAACCAAATTATTATATAATTTTTTTTTTTTTTTTGTATTACTGAAAGAAAATACACATTTATACATACTGTGTACAAAAGACAAAGAATTTTATATATGTATTAAAATTGAAATACACATAAAATTTATATATTTTGTATATGTATATTGTATCTAAACATTTTAGAGATACTCGTATATAATATTTTATTAAAGATGAAATTATTCACCTGATACCAATGTTTAAACATATAAAACTATACAATAGACCTATTATTATTTTCTTTATAAAGTCAATTATTGTCATTTGAAAACAGACAAAAACTCTGTGAGACATTTTTTCACACATTTCTCTAATGTATGTACATATGTACATATGGGTGAACGTGCACATCATATATGTATATACCAGGATTTCCATACATACATGCCTGTTTACTTTTCAATATGCTCGTATATATATAGACTTATGTACAAGTGTATGTATACATCACATATACAGGATCATACAGCCATACAATATTTATACATGTATATAAGTGAAAATATAATTATTATCTACTTTTTGACTGACAATTTTTCATTCAATTTTCTTTTTTTTTTTTTCATGAAAATTTGTTTGTTTGATCAATAAAAAATATTTCTCTTGATTTCATTTTTTCCGACATTTTTTTTTTTTTATTGTATTCGAAAAAGAAAAAAAAAAATAAAATATGTAAGCAAACATGTTATACATACATTTGAATATTTGTCGACTTACACATCAAATAATTGTATAAAACGAAAAATAAAAAAAAAATAAAAAATAAAATGAAAATTATTATTTAACTTTGTAACTATATTTTCTTGCATGGAAAATTTGTTTGTCCCTGAAATAAAAATTTTATATATATATTTGTATACTTTTGATTTTCTTTTTTTTTTCGAAAACAAAAAATTTTATTCAATATTTTCATTTTTATTATTGACCTCAAAATTATAATAGATCCTAAATACATACTGAAGTATGTATTATTTTTTGTTTTGTCTTTTCTACTTTCTTTGTTTTTTTTTTTTTTTAGTTCAATTTTTCCTGAAGCAAAATTCTTTCTTATTGGCTTCTGGTGGAAAAATAAAGGATGAGCAAAAAAAAAATAAAAACTGATAAAGTAAATAGAATTTTGAAACAATGAACATAAATGTGACAAATACATATACACATTTTAGCTTAAACGATGTCAATACGTGTATACACATGTATAAATAAATGTGTATATATAATAAAATATTTGAAATTTTGAAAAATAAATATTACTTATAATGTGGAAGAGAAGAAAAATTTTCCAGTTGAAAATATGTACTTTTTTTTTAATGTTTTCATCTATGTACATTTTATAAGAAAAAATTGAATATCTCAATTTGTTTTTTTTTTTTTTTCTTAACTACCATGTCTACCTTATGTTAGTTTTATTATGCATTCATGTTGTTTTTGATCATTTTTATGCTAATTTTTTTTTTTTTTTACTATTTTTTTACTATTTTCATATAGACTACATATTTTTATTTTATTTTATATTTAATCATTATTTTATTTTTTTTGCAATTTTCTTTATTATATGTAGAAAAATTCTTTAAAAATGTTATATTGAATATTTAAATATTTACAAGACAATATTTAGAAACAAAGGATAAAAAACAAAAAATGAAAACTATAAAGGCAGGAGGGCAAAGAAAAATACATTTAAATAACATGTAAAATACACAGACATATGTATAATATTGTACACATGAATGTACGTTTTTCTACGTATATATCCTTAAAACGTTCATTTCTATATTTTCTTGAAAATTTGTTAAAAAAAAAAAATTTCTTGTAGAAAAAACTATGAATATTGTCTTTGAATTTTAAATAGATTTTTCTTGTTTACTGGGTCTATCTAACATACTCGTATACATGTGTGTATATGAAACTATTATTATATAGTTGTAGTTTTAAATTCTTTTGTCTTATAACATTGTTATCCTACTTTTCTCACATACATGCATGTATATAAATATTAATGTTAATATATATAAACGTGTACATATGTGTATGTATATATATACATGATCCACCCTCAATCTAACCATTTTATATTCTCTTAATCAAACACAAATCCTTTACGGTATCCTAAACTTTTAGTACAGTTAAAACAACATCTATATATAATAAAACATACATAAAATATGAAAAGGAATAAAACAAAAAAAGGATAAGGCAATGGTAAAGAAAAACAGCCAACAAAATAACAATACTGGTACTGGTGTGTATTTTTCTTCTTATAAATGTATGTAAGTATGTCTAAAAAAAATATGAATATGTATTTAACTTGGTGTACATATGGAGAAAATTTTCTGATAAAGTAAAATTGCAATCGATTTACAAATTATACATAACATGAAAATAACGTTTTCGTTACTTCGCTACTGATTTTTATTTTTCATTTTTTTCATTTTATTTTTCACTTTTTTTTATTTCTTTGTATTATTTCGATTTTTCTATCTTGGATAGTTTCCTTTTTTATTTATTTATTTATTTTTTTTTTTTTAACTAAACGTTCTGTTTCTATTATTGTTAAATATGTAAAAGATAAATGTTGACAATTTTTCAAACAGTTTTAAAAAATTCAAAAAAAAAAAAAAAAAAAAAAAATGAAGATGCAAGTAACATTTATGCCAATAGCTGTGTCTCATATACGTATTAGAAAAGCATATATACACCAGTTAATACTAATATGATAATATATCGTAATTCAAAACAGAGTTATGTATTTAAGCAAAGAAAGACATGTACATGTATGCATTCATTTTCTATTTTATATTTGTATATATTTCTATAAAACAAAGTACAAATTATGTGAAATATTTTATATGTATATAAATAAGGATCTGTTATGTGTTCGCATAAAAATATACAAAAAAATGTATTTTATATAGCTATTTTCCATATTCATTTTCCATCTGAACATAAATATATGTACATGTGTATTATATATAGTACACGACGAATGTATATGTGTGTGTGTATTCCATTTACTCCATTTCAACTTATATATTTAACTAGTACAAAAAACAATATTAACAAAATATGTATAATAAAGTCGCTGTATGTAAAGTACGTAATGATAATGGTATGAAAATATTAGAAAACGCGATTTGAAATGTATATATATACATATATACACCATCATATCCTTATAATGTATAATCGTATGTACATAAAAACATATCATTTACATAATATTTTACTGGAAAGCTTAGTGTAAATGATAAGTAGAAATAAAAAAGAAAAAAAAAAAGGAATAAAAATAAAATAAAAGTAAAATATAAATATAAATACGAGAAAAACGTTTTCTGATCCTTTTACAATATTTGTTTACACATACACATTTAAACATATATAAAAATTACAAAATATGTATGTATGTATACCAGTACAAAATTTCTTATTATAAATGTTGATTTATTTTGTATGTGTGTATATATATATATTTGAATAAGTGTTTTTATATACTTAAAATATATTTTGTCTGTGTGTATACATATGCATATATATATATATACATTAATATGTATGCATATGTGTGTATATAGTTTGACATTATTTAAGATTAATGAGATGGTTATGATGATTCATAAGATTTTGAAAGCTTTTTCTAAGTTTCTTTTGGATTTTATTATGCGAAGAAGATAAATTTTACCCGCATATATTTATGCAAGCATATAAGGTATATCTTATATGCATGTAGTATGTGTGTGTGTGTTTTTTTAATATATGTACAAAACCTACAAAAAAGACATTAAATACACACATACGTAGATTCGTATATATATATTTGAAAATTATTTATGAAATCTTCTACAAGCGCATATGTATATATATTTATATAATATGTACCCGAAAAATGTTTCGATTATTACAAACATGTATACTATACCATTTATATATACGTACGTGTACATTTTCTTTGCTCATACTCTACATATCATCACATGATTTATATGAGTGTAAATTATTGTTAAATAAATATTAAAAAAAAAAAAAAAACAAAACAAGGATGATTTTATTTTATTTTTTTGTACCAAATTTTATACATATAAGTATTAATGTTTTTATCTTTTATTTATAAGTAGGATATAATTTGTTAGTTTACTTTAAATCTACATAATTAAGCTTAATAAAAAAAATTTTTTTTTGAAAAGAGAAAAATTTAGTTGAAATATCTAGAGTTAAAATTTTATAGATGTTTACTTTATTATCCGTCTGAAATAATTTACGAATTTTTAAATTAAAAAAAAAAAATTAGTAAATAAGTTAAAAAATTTTCCAATTAATGTGTGTACATATATGTACATTAAAAACTTAGAAAAATAAAAAATTGTTTGATTTTTATTTTTTTAATTTTACAACAAAATTTGTATATATGTGTACACATATCAAACTAATAATAATATTAAATGAAACTAATTTATTTTCGTAGTTTAAAAACATATTGAATCCCTCAATATGCATGTGTACGTGCATATATGTACAACATATACTTATCTACATACATATGTATAAAAAGGATACATTGAAATTTATAGTAAATAAAATTTTTCAACGTTAAAACAAAAAACTATTTAAATACATAATTATCGCTTAAACTAAATATCAAATATATGTTTTATATAGTATATAAAATGCCATTAGTAATTAATTAATTATTTGATTAAATTTAGTAATTACTAATTATATGAAAATTTCTCATTTATTTTATGGTATTTAATCAATTTAAATAAAACTTTCCATATACGTAATTTCATATATTGTGTATTTTGTGTACATATATCTAATAAATATTGAAATTAGTTAATATAAATTACAAAAATAAATTATTTAAAATTTAAATATAATTTTAACGTTTTTTTTTTTTTTTGCATTTTTGCATATTTTACTGAAATAAACATTTAAATTTTATAAATAAATTTTTTCATGTTTATTTCTTGATATTTAATGTTTTTGTATGCATTTAGCAAAAATTTTTATAACATATTTATTGCACATTTACGTGTATGTATGTACGTACATATATGCATCATGTACATTTTGAAATTGTTACCAAAACGATGGCAACGGTTTACTTAAGCAAAATACAAAAAGAAAATTATTAAATACGAAAAAAAAAAAAAACAAAAAAAATCAAAAATTAAAAATAGAACAAAGAAAAAAAAATTTGTTTAAAGTAGAAAAAGTCATAAATACAAAAAAATGATATATCGAATAAATTAAATGTAAATGAAATAAAATGAAAGAAAATATTTTTAGGATAAAATTTTCAATTTTAAATAGTAAAAGATGAAGACAGTAGGAAAGAAATATTATTTCAGTATCAATTTTTCATTATTAAATGCGTAAGAGTTTTGAGTTAAAACAAAACGACGAATAATTAAAAAAAAAAAAAATAAAGAATTTTTATAATCAAAAACAAAAATTCAAGACAAACATCTAGACATGGAAAGTAATTTTCATTTTTTTTTTCATCTGATTATAGCCTCATCATATCTACACAATGCACATTTTATTTTATAATCACATATGTGCATGTATGTGAATTAAAAGAAATCACTTTTTCCCCTTTTCTTTTTACTAAATATTATTTTACATATTTTCGAATGATTTTATCTTAAAATATCTTCAATTTTTTTTTTTTTTTGTATTTTCATTCTTCTTTTACAAAAAATATTGTTTCTGTTGTTTTGTTTTTTTTTTTTTTTTTCATTCTTCATAGACATATTTTTCGACTTATATTTGTTTATTTGTTTATTAAGAATACATTTGATTAAAATGATTTCCCAAAATTGATATACCATACAGAAAAACCATAGTAAAATAAAAACAAAAAGAAAAACACACAAAAATTCATAAATATGAAAATCTTATATTTGCTTATGTAACAGCTTTTTTTTTTTGTTTTTGTAATGCTCAGATAACAAAGACATAAACAATTGTATACCTATATTTTTTTTTTGTACACAATTTGTACACATTTCTACACATTTTTTTACGCAATGGAATTTTATTGATTTCAAATATTTCATTTTTTTGGAAGAACGTTGTATATTTTCTTTTTTCTTTTTTACAGAATATTTTGATTTTGTGTAAATGCAAAAAGCAAAAAAAAACGACAAAGAAAAATAAAGATATGAAAATGGAATAAAATATTTGATAATAAAAATTGATTTTCATTTTATGGCATAAATTTCAGAAGCAAAAAGAAAAAAAAAGCTAAATAAATAAATAAAATTATTAAGTTACCACAACGAGAAAACAAAAAAAAAAAAAAAGCTGATTTTCTTTTTTCCTTGTTATCATAATAAATTATAAAAAATATATTTTGTTGTCATGTAAAAGTAATATCATGATAGTAATTTAATATCAATTGTAAATTAATGAAATTGATTCAGATACTATAATAATATTATAATTATCAGTTAAATAATTGTCTTAATTATCAATTCTAAAAAAAAAAAAAAAAGCAGAAACACTTCAAATGCTCATTGTATCATAGAAATTGAATAGCCTTTCAATGTACATAACTTTCTTTTGTATCTGATTTTTGCATTTATAGCTACACAACAGATATGTATATGTACATGTTCGTCATTATAACAGCAAATAGTTATTAACGTATCCACATGTAATTATGTGCTATCATACCATTCATATCTATAAATATCTATTCATATTTTGCAATACATTTTTTTTTGTTTTTGTTTTTATACGTAAGTAATACGATGTTATCTATAGTAGTCTATTTTTATTTTTATTTTAATTTTTAATTACATAATATTTTTTTTTCTTTATTTATTATTTATTTATTTATTATTATTTTTTTTTTTTTTTGTTAGAAAATTATTACTAATAATTTACGTCAGTTCAGTAAATTAGTGTGATTAGCTCAAGGTTATATTTTACTGTTATTATTATTGTTATTATATTAGTATAATATTAAATTATTATCCATAATTGTGTATATATACTCGTATATGTACTTGATGAAGATATTATTTAAGTATCTGTGGATAGATATCCACGTACATCATACATATACCTATATACATCTGAATTTACTTTTATTTAGTTTTAAATTTCAATACCATAAGTTTATTAGTTATATGTACATACATATATATATACATACAAGTGTAATATAATAACGACCGTTGATATTAGACGTCTTATTATATGAAACTCGAATAAAAAGTTACTCAACTTATAACCGCATAAATATGAGATACCACGTTGTACATTAAAGAATGGTATTGTTATTATTATATTTCTTCAATACGTACATATACATACATGGTGATTCAATTAAGTATGTCCAATATCCGGAAGATCTTGACGAGACAAGCAAACAGTCGTACAGATGGAGTGGTCAAATATTCACCGTTTGGCCGCTTCTTTTTTTAAAACACTTCATAACTTATGAACCATTAATTATAAGTCAATAGGGTCTCTATAAAAATGATGACAAACTTTTTGTTTTTTTACAACGTCATGTTAGTCAAGGTCTTACGTTTAATAGTTCAAATTTAAATCAAGGAAAATTTATCTAATTTTTCGGACATTTCTGTGATTGTTGAATACATCCTTATTTATGCAAAGTGGTTACACGACAGGAAAAATAAAATCTTCATATTTTTCTCTACAGTCCTCTTTTTTTGTACAATTTTGTCTCCCAGTATTTTTTTGTTATTACTTAACTGAATCACCCCGTACATGTACTTATATATTTTTATTATTTTCCTCAAAATGTATATATATACAAATAGAAAAATACTTGTTAATGAAAATATGTTTAAATAGAATCAAATAAAATGTTAATGTATAGCCAAACTAAGTGTAATATCTAAAATTTAATGTATAATATTATAATGAAGGTTGAAATAATCGAATAATCTGTATTGATTTAGGTATACATAATACCATATTATACACTAACAAAATTCATATCAATTTAGATTCTTTATATATATATATACAAACATTTAATTCTTTTTCTTATACTATACTATAACATAATTTTTACCATATTACAATTACAAATTAACAAATAATGTCGAATTAAATTAAATGTTATGAAACAGGATAATAACAATAAGAATTGAATAAACATGATTTCTTAATCCATTTTAGTAACAAAACATTAAAATCTTTAACATCATTTATTATATATACAATATGTGTAGTATCAGAACATTAAAAAAAAAAAAAAATGTTCAAAATAATCGTCTAAATGACTTAATATTGTTTCTATGTGAAATCATACAAGGTAAAATTATTTATTTGGCTTTTTTAAAGATACATACATGTATGCGTGTACGTGAACATAAAAGTTTGAAAATTAAAAACTTTCAAGGTTTTGGTTTTTCATTTAAAAATAGTAATAAGTATTATTAGTTTAACCATGATTTTACCAAAAAAAAAACAATTCTGTATTGTTACCAATAAATTGTTACTTAACAGATTTTAAATTTTTTCAATTAAAAAACAAAATAAAGAAATAAAAAAAAAAAGTACCACAAGGATCCTTGAAATATATTAAACACCATAAAAATATTTTAATTTGTCAATTTGTCAATTTGAACAAATATTGACTTTTTTTTAAACAATATTTAAACTTTTCATTTTTGTTTTTTTTTTTTATTTTTTTTTTATTTACCTCATTATATTAATACATAGGACGTAAATAATTTTTTTGTTTTGCTGTGTTAATTAAAAACATAAAATAAAAAACAAACCGTTGTAAAATTTCAATTTTCAATTATGCAAAAATACAGTAATGTATGTGCATAATACGTTGAATTTAATTTAAAATTCTGACAATAAAATTAACATATTTACATACATATGTCTATTGTATGAATAGTAATATTCAATATTAATGTTGTAAATTTGTTTCTCAATAATGTTTAAATATTTTTTTTTTTTTTTTTTTTTTTTTAAATATTGATTTTCCTTTTTATTCCATATGCATTTATGTATAGGCCAATACAAACATATATTATGTACATTTGTAACACAATTATATATATATACGTATATGAAAAATATTATATAACAAGGAAAAAAGAAGGAAAAAAAAAAGGATAAATTTTTATTGCTACAAATATTTTATATATGTACAGTATATTCACATATGTCCATATGTGTGTTTACTTATTTTATTAATTTTTTCTTTCTTTTTATTATTATCAACAGCCAAACAATTGGCTTACAGCATTTTATATTATTATTGTGCACACATTATACCCATACATGTATGTATGTATGTATGTTTGGTTATAATAAGGAGAGCTTTAAAATATTCATAAATTTTTCTTTATATTTTTAGGAATATGATTGTATTAAAAAAAATAATGTTAAAAAATAAATACATAAATAGAAATAATAAAATAAAGCTATACCAGCAAATATGTACACATATATGTATTTAAACGTACATTTATTTTATCATGTTTGTACATACATGTATTTGTATATACATATGTATGTACATTTACAAGAGGAAAAATGAAAAATAAAAAGAAAATGTAAGCATATATATAGAAGAAATTCTTCTAAAGAATCGTTTTGTTATATTCGTCCAGGGATAAATAATAAAAATTTCATGTTTTTTGTGTATATATATTTTGTAAAAATCCCCCTTGTCAATAAGCTTTTCCAATACAATGAACAATGCATACAAACATAAAAAATAAAATATATAAGTATGTATATATATTCATATAATACATGGATCATGTCATGGATATGTGTACACATACATATATAAACTACATATATCAATGCCATTACTTTTTTTTTTTTATTTATTAAATGCTATTCTTAACTTTCTTTCAGTATTTTTTCTTTTTTTTTTTTTTTTCTGTGCTACTTTATTTTATAATATTATACACATACGATTGTGTTTTTTTTTTTTTTTTTTTTTTTTTTAAGTTAGATAAATGTTCTATATGTACATACATATATGTTCATATGTGTTATATATGATTTCGAATACTATTATGTTTCTCTGTTTCCAATTTCGCAATAATCAAATTGCATTTATAGAATTCATAAATAAAAAAGTATAGAAAATCCCCTCGCGATAGGCTTTCTTTTACAATCATACACTACACATATGCATATAATATGTTTGTAATGTAATTTTTTTTTTTTTTGTAATGAAAAAATGAAGGAATCAAAATAAACTAAATAAAAAGGAACCAAAGAAAATTACTAATGGATCTATAGTAAATGTATATACAGATGTATATGTGTGTTTAAATTGATGACTACATTATACATATGTAAGTATATGAATGAGGGTGGTATAGATAATATATATGACATAGGGTAATAGTGATATACTTTTGCGTCATTGTCGGATTTCAAAAAACAAATATATATATTTCAGCTTCAGGTCAAACTTCTATTTCTATGATACACACTTTGAACATAAATGTTTTTGTCGGCAATCGGCATTTATTCAATATTTTATCCATGTATTCATGTTAAACTTTAATTCAATCCTCATAGGATATAAAATAGCCAAAAACCATCATCCATATACACATACACATTTTTTTTACTAACACAAAAATGTACATATACTTTACACGCATTATCATATTAAATCGTATTACCCATAAATGAGAGACACACTTTGCTGTGCGTTCAAATTTTATTTCAAATCGAAAAACAACAAAAATCTCCTTTTTAATGTCCAAATAATATCAGTAACACAGGAAAAGTACACAGGACCAATATATGTATGTATTTGTTCATTTTTGCAGTTTTATATGTACATGATGGGTTTACGAAAACCATACAAATATGCACAAAAAGTAAACTATACATAAAAGTTTCAAGCAAGCAAGCAAAAAAAAAATAAAATAAAATAAAATAAACGAGGAAGAGGACCATAGAACAATATCGGAAAAGTCATTTAAAAGGAAACTTTCCCTACTGCTTATATATATATATTGATGACGATGATTTTTCCTTATTTCTTTTATTATTTCATTTTTCTTTATCCTCCTTTTTGTTATTCACTTCTGCTTGTACATATTTTATTATTTATTCTTTTCCTTTATTCTTAGCTATGTATATATATATGTATGTATATATATATCTAACGCATACTTATATTATTATATTATAACATTAGTATATGTATAATTTGTTATGCTTGTGATGCGGTCATTGAAAGGTCAATAAAGTTAACAAATCGAAAATTTTACACATTTTAAAAAGACTTCCCGTTTTTTATTCAAAAACCAACTTGAATTTTTGAGCTCTATATGCTATCTATACACACAATTTAATAGTGTATAATATATACGATTTTCAAATAAAAACATTTAAAGTTTAAGTACTCATACATTCACACTTGTATAAATTTAAGAAATTGTATATAAAAAAAAATTTTTTTTTTCTTCTATCAAAAGAAAAGCATTGTCGTTTTGAATCTCAATTATTTTTATTATAAGTCATATATCATTCATTCAATTGTTAGATTATATATACATGTATACATATACCGGCGTATACATATAATATGATGATGATAGTAATATTTCTCTCACGATGTGGAATTCCCTTGTTTCATTTCATCTATTCAATAACCACAAAAGCACTATTTTTATCTAGAAGGGGGAGATAAAAAAAAAATAAATAATAATAATAAATAATGAAAAAAGAAAAATTGTATAATATTAGCTAACTCCGGATTTACACAAATACCATGTACTGTACGTATACAGTAGCAACACCCTTCCGTCATTTTTTTTTTTTTTGTTTCTGTAACTTTTCCTTTTAAATTTAGTTTTCTACTTTTTCCTGGTTTGGTATTTTATTTTTATTTTATTTTTTTTTTTTTGGGTCCATGAATAAAAAGGCTCTGCAGTATAACAGAAAGCCAAAAAAAAAAAAAAAAGAACAAATTAAAACATTTCGGTTTATATGAAAGTTGAAAGTTCGATATGAGAGAACCTTTTTGGAAATATGTCAAATATACTATGTACGAGTATATGTATATAATAAATACAAAAACACACAATTTCAACAAAATCGAAATTATATATGAAATATGAAGGTACATACAAAGCATTAAATACACAGCGAACTACATATATGTATGGTATAGTGATGCTAACTGACACACCTATGTGAGATATGTTGTAGACGTAAAAGTTCCAATGTGTGCCGTATATGTATGTGTTTTTAATACATATATAAATATGTGTTCATATATTCACAAACACATACACGAAAATATATATTGTATATTACAATAAAGTGCAACGTAATTCAAAAATCATTTATTAGGATATAACAAAAATTTCAGGACTCTAAGGAACCATATATGTACCATATATGAAAACAATTTCATAATGTAAATGGATTTTTCTAAATACATACGTATACTTGTATTTATACTATACATATTGTTTTTTGTATTACACAAAATATAAGGAATATCAAATTATTCCGGACTTGATTTTGTTAACAAGCCAAATTAAAAATATATTAATTATAGAATGATAAAGTATAGTAAAAGAAATGAAATTGTTTATTTTAGAAAATGATCTTTAAGAAAAATGTTAGAAAAATGGGTTAATTTATCTCAATGATATACCATATAACCGCATATTTTATCATTCTAAATGATAAATGTGTATTTATATGAACATACTTATATACATTACGTATGTATATATATTGTGTATATACGACATATATACATAATTTATTTTATTTTATTTATTTTATGTAATATAATTGCAGTTAAACTACAAAATTTTATGCATGAAATTTCTACTATACATCAAGTATATGTACATATGTATGTGTATATATATATGCATGTATTACATTCATGTAAAAATAGCACAAATGTTATATCCTTATTCTTTAAATTGATGGTAATTTAATAGCCTTTGAAAATTTATTAAAATAAAAATACATAATATTTAAAAGAAGTCCAAAACAATATACATACATAAACAAACAAAATGATTTGAATTTTCTTTTTACATTTTTCCTTTATGTACACAACATTTAAATAAAAAAAAACAATTTTTAATTTACAAAAGAAGAAAAAAAAAATTTTAGGATAAAACGAAGATAAATTGCACATAAGAAAACAGAAGACAAGAACAGATTCGAATTTTTTTTTTTTTATTACTTTTTTTTTTTTATATTTTTTTTTAATAATTGCTACAAATAAAATACTGTACTATAATGGTGCATATCAGAGCATAAAATGTGCAATTTTCTTTTTTAATAAAGGACAAACTAAAAAAAAAAAAAAGGAAATAAAATTGAATAAAATAGAAATTCTGTTTAAAAAACATATTTAAAAAAATTTTTTTTTCAAGGAAATATATAACTTGATAAATTTCAAACAATTTTTAACTTAATTTTTTTTGTTTTTTTTTTCATTGTCATTTAATTTTAATGTTACACGAAGAAGACATTATCACTTCGTTTCATCTAATAAAATTAAATTTAAAGTGAAAATTTACTTAACACAATAAAATGTTTAAATGCGAAACTCAGAAAAAAAATAATAAAGGATAAAAGAAAAGAAAATTTTTTTTATTTTGTTAATTAGTTTAATTATGCTGCTAAAATGCATGTAAATGCACAAAGAAAAATATATGCACAGAGATATATATATAATGCATATATATATATATACACATAATAAAATTTAAATTAATAAAAATTAACGATGCATAATTTTAATTGTTTCTAATTTATTTAAAATTAGAATATGCGTATAAAGTTTGTTTTTCTATAGAAAAAAAAAGAAAACTATTAAATTCTTAGGAAAATTACTTTAATTTAACAAAATACATATTTTCTTTATTTTTGTGTACATGAAAATAAAACCCATAAAAATGTATTTAATCTGACGTTTTTTTTTTTTCTAGACAATATATTTCGTAATAGAAGAAATAACGTTTTTTCTTTAACATTTTATCAGGTTGACCACACAAGTTAATTTAATAATTTGTGTATCCAACATAACAACATTCATAACATTCCAATATTTCAAGCTTTATTTATATATATTAGATCAGATCTCTTTAAAAAAAAAAAAAAAAAAAATTATGAAACTCTTCATACCACAAGATCATTAAAATTCAAAGTAGAAAATTCAAATAAATTTTTAAATCAAAGACCTCACTTGAAAAAATATTAAGTTTTGTTGTTGGTTTTTATCTTTTAAGTTTGGAAACATTTTTTAGTGGAACAAAAAAAAAAAACGTCATTCAAAAATTTATGTAAGATCGAATTTTGTGATCAAATCAAAACCATTAAATGTAAATTTTAAGTATATATATAAAAAATTTATCATAGATTAAAAAAAGAAAGAAAAGAAAAAAGTTAACATATCGTATCGATGTAATCAAATACATTTCCCAAATGAAAGAAAAAAAAACAAAAAACAACAAAAAAATTATTCAAAAAATCATTAGATATTTTCTTATTAATTTTAATCCAAAGTATTTAAATAAGATCAATTGATTGTGTATCTGTTGATATTTTTGTTGAATCATAACTTACGGTTACTACTACTACATATTTTCTTTTTTCTATTTTTTTTTACTTTACTTTATCAAATTTTTGCTTACTTAGAGATATCAATGAATTTAATAAAATTAATGTAAGAATAAGAAAAAGAAAAGAACATAATAAAATGAAAATTCTTATTTTCTCAGAAAAAAAAAAAAAAAAATTACCTACTACACTAGACTTTATCTTTCTCATTATTAAAGTGAAAAAAATTCGGAAAAAATTTCAAAAAGTTCAGAAGAAAATAAAAAAAAAAAAATGAAATAAAAATCGAAAAGTTTAAAGTATTCAAGATAATAAAGTTTTTTAAAAAAATAAAATAAAAAAATAAAAAAATTGTACAAATTAACTCTTTTATGTGTAAATGACGAATTTTATTCAAATTTTTTTTGAATATTTAAAAAAAAACAAAATTTATACTAAAGATAATACAAAGTGATGGAAAAAAAATTTTTATGCTAATTATGTGTCTAGAGAATGACAAATAATCATGAGTTTTATGGACACACATATTCAAACAAATTGATCTTCATATAAATTTTTTTTTCTTTTCTATTTTGAAATTTTATAAAATTATTGTAATATATATACATATATATATATATACAATCAAAAAATGTACAAATTAAAATTATATTCGAAAAAGAATATTTCAATTAATATTAAATGATAAATGAGACATTTATGATAATTGGTATTTAATTCATGTTAATTTTGTATACAATAACGAAGATGTTTAAAATCATTTGTTATGATTTAATTAATAATCAAAGAAAAATGTTAACTTTTTTTTTTTTAAATATTAAAATTTTAAATAAAAATTAAATATTTATACTCTGTTCATTAACTGTTTATGTACTATATACCTGGAAGTTCATACATATGGTTATCGTCTTCTCTTATAATTTCTAAATAAAGTGTTTCAGGAGTGTTATGACCACAGTCCTTCAAATTTTCATACAATATGAAATGAATTTTTTCAAATATAAATATAATTATGACGTATGGTGGTGTATATATATATACTACTTTGCATAATTTCGGATAAATTCAAAAATTCATCATTGCCTTTTCGATGCGATATTCAGATTAAAATCATAATACGCTGGGATATCGTATCAAATAAAGGCAGTGATGCATTTTTGAATTTACCCTTCAATAAGACCTGAACTGCATGGAATTAATGGACAGAGTACAAAATTTATTTAAAAAAAAAAAAAAACAATAGTGCAATAAATAAAAAATTTAATAAAATTACTTACCTAATTCAACATATAGCTTTGGTCTAACATTCTCTTGCCAGGCACTTAAATTTCCAATGACGAATACTGTCAAAATAATAAACGAACATTTTTGTATAAGCTGACATGATGTCCGCAATGAATACAACATATCGATGTATTGCATATTTTTTCGATTTTTGTTTTTTTTTTTTTTTTACAAAGTATTTAAATAAATTATTTTATATATTTATCTGTATAATATTATATATTATATATTTATACGATGATAATTAGATGTGTATTTATTACGTTATACATATAATGTAGCTATATAAATTTTAAATTTATTTTTTGAATATAATGTATTTATGATTAAATCCGCACATATATATACATTGAATGATATATATAAATACGTTGTATATATATATATATGTGCATGCGTTAAAAAGTGTAGTTAAAGGCCAAAAGCTTCTACACCACACCTTGAAAAGAAAATAAAAAAATTTTCTTTTTTTTTTTTTTGCTATTTCGTCTTTTCGTTTTTTAATAAATCTGGAAAAAAAGAAGAGAAAAAAAAAAGAAATGAATTAGTTTATTTCATCTATATGGAAAATATTTATTTATTTATTTATTTTTTTTTATTATTAATTTTTTTAAATATAAATCCATTAGCAAAATTAAAAACAAAATAAAATCTAAAAACCGAGCAAAAAAAAAAAACGGAAACAGAAATATAGGGAGAAAATTATAAATTGCAAAGGGAAATATTTCGTTTTTCTTTTTTCTAAAAAAAAAAAAAAAAACATTTTAAAGAAGAAAATACTTGTACACATACAAATATGAAATTATATAATAATAACATCAGTTTTTAATTAAAATAAATTTTTTTTTTTTTTTTACCAATTAACTGTGCAAATTTTAAATATAAACAATTTTACGTGCGCATATGATGTTATCTGATGTAAAAGTTAAATATAGCAAAATGCATTAATATAAATTACTATTCAATCTACATATTAACTAGGAAATATTCATCTAAATCAAGTACAGTATTTATCTACATATTATGCCAGAATATAGATACATATATATAAAAAGGAAAATAATTTAAAAGAATCTGATATACTTGAATGAATGCAGAACGATGTGTATTTATAGTATGATGTGAGTATGTTGTAAAATTTAAACATAATCAGCCACTCCTATTATAGCATAACATATATATATATGTATATTATACAAGCAAACGTAAATGAATACTATCTATCTACATATCATTATACTATGATCAATGCAAGTTCATCATTTCAAATTAAGATATCCGTTACTGTATTACATATTCTTGCAGGGCGGTTTTTATGTGATGCGATTATTATCATATTACAAAATAATTTTTTCTTAATTTTCAAAATTATTTGAAACACCTTCTTGTATTTTTGATTAATTCAAAAAAAAAAAAAAAAAATTTCTTAAATTTCTTTTAAACTAAATTACTGCAAATTGAACTGAATTCAACTGTTCATATAACATTGTACTTTGATAATATTTTAAATTAAAGCGAATGAACTATAAAAAAAAAACACAACATTGTGTTTATTTATGTATTTTATAAAATAAATAAAATGATAAAAAAAAAAAAAATACTCAAATAATTTATTGTACAATTTTATATGTATCCTTGTATGCTATTGTGTTTATTAGATGAAAAATTAAAAAGAAAAATTGTCTTGAAGGTAATAAATTGTATCACATTTAAAATAAAATATCTAGTACGTATATGTATATGTATAGGTACAATACTGGTGTACATAATCAGAATGTGTGCTGTTTCGCTTGTGGTTTATATATATATATGAAGACTAAACAAAGTGAAAAATTTTATATAATTTTCTTAAGAAAAATCCAAATATATACAAACGTATATATATATGTAAACGTATCCATGTTAAATAAATAAATATTTTATTACAAAATAAAAAAAATAAATAAATAAAATAAAAAATTCATGTAATAATATAATATCAGATAATAAGAAAATTGTGAAGTTTATGTATAATTATTTAAATCTACCTTATATATGCGAAAAAAAAAATGTATATGATATTCTTAAGAAAATAAATAAAAATAAATATACAGGAGATAAAGAAGATTTCATATAAATGTATGAGAAATTTTCTAATCGTTAAAGAAATACATATGTACATACAGTACAAATATATATTTGCTTCTCAATTTTATATTCATTTAAATATTCTCCCCTTATTTAAAAAACAAAAAAACAAAATGATATAATACTCCTTAACATATGCAAAGTATTTATTTTTGTTTCCTTTTGTTTTTCCTTAGAAAATGGATTACATTTAAACATATGTACAATATAAATAATAATAATTTCAAATTTTCTTCAATATACATACATATACATATAATTACGTTATATATACAGAGAGATATGTAGACTATATTAACACAAATTTTCATTTCCAAAATAAACAATCAAACTTAATGAAACGACTAAAAATAATACAATTATAATAAAAATAAAAATAACATTAAAAGTAAATAAAACAAAAATCAACAGGATAAAAAGAAAAAAAAAATTTTATTTTTATTTGATTTTACTTGTTTACTATCTACATAAAAATACAGTAATACACGTATGAATAAGAAATGATTAAATATGTTACGTACAATATATTGCATACATAATTATGTAATAATACGAAATGTATATATATGTGTAACTGTTTTTCATCTATCATTATTATACACATACCTAACTGATACATAACCACACGTATCTGTAATACATATACATATATGTGTGTGTTATAATAATTAATAGCAATTAAATAAAAACCACACATAATATTATGTATAACAGTAGTAAATAATTAAGATTGTATATTATAATTAATTATTATTATAACTGTAAATATACATACATATATATATAAGAAATGAATGGAAAAATCGAAAAAAGTAAAAATAATGAAATAAAAGAAAAGTTTTGAAAAATTACATGAATTGTTATCAATTTGATTATTGTTATTATCAAAAAATAATTTCTTTTATTTTTTTTTCTGTTTTCTTTTTTATTTGCATGTATTAGTCTCTATAGGAATCATTTATATATGTACATACAAATAAGTACATCTTATTTTGGCCTTTAAACAGAGTTTTATATAGGTACATATATGCATACTCATGTATATACGTATTATGAACAATAAATGTTTTGTTATTCATTTAATAATATGTAATTACAATTTTCCTTCAATGATTAATTTGTTCTTTGAACTTTGAACAATATAACAAAAATGTATATTGTTGGAAAATATAAAATATAAAAGATCTATAGTATTTAATCAAAATAAACAAATAATCATTTGAACTATTTATATACATACATATACACACGTAGCAATGATTATTTGAATAGATATTTTAGTAAACAAATTAATTGCATATTTAAGTTGTTATATATGTCATTATTATTTGTGTCATAAATGAAGGAAAAACAATAAGAGGAAATTAAAATTTAGTAAAATGATTTGATCAAATTTAACTATGTATACATACATATACTTGATTAAGCTACGAAAAGTAGTACCACTTTATATCATTGTATATTTGATGTTTAAAAAGTTCATCTCATACTGTATGAGAACTTTAAAAATTGTGGTAACTCTGCTTGTGAAATGTTGTTATGAGAAATTATGAGACAAGAAAAAAGACACATACTCCCATCATAAGGCCTGTAGTGAAAATATTTAAAGTATAAAGTATATATTTGAAAACTATACAACATGGCTTCTTGAAAACACAAAAAGAAAAAAAAAAATTCAAAAACATTCAAACATGATAGGTATTTCTTAAACAATGAAAAATTTAAAAGGCATCAGGCATGTTACAAGACAAGAAGTCATATCGTAATTAATGCAATGATGTATCTACATATTATATGTTTTACATTCCCCACACATATCATTTTGTGATCCGTTAATATCAATGTTTTGGTTATTGGTAATAAATTAAAGACAGTATAATTTCCGGTATGGTCATGGTAAAATGATCAATTTGTAGTTGTATCATAAAATCATTCAATGCACCCATGCGAGAAATGATTAAGATTTTACGCTTTTTCTCCTTTAATTACAAAAACATTTATTTTAGAATGTATATACCAATGTACACACCATATAAATAATTTCGTATAAATATTCGATTATTTGACTTTATCAAAAATACAAAAAAAAATTAAATAAAATTTTTCGATATCCTCTTACATCATAAATATATGTACATATATACAATGAAATTCATTATACAATTTTATATGACAAACAAAATTTGTATACATTAATACAAGAATGTTATATGTGTAATGCATTATGCATTAACAAATCACTAAAAAAAAAAAAAAAAAAAAAAAAATTGGACATCATATTATGATTTGTTTTTATTGCTGTGTATATCTACAAGCAGACATGTAAACATGATATGAATAATAAATAATTAAATTATTATGACAAACGGTTATTTTATAATCGTTTTCCTTTTCATATATTTTTATACCATATCAGATAGAGAACGTATTTCAAATGCATATACATATAAGGTGCATATAATACACGACATATACAAATGTACATATCTTCACATATATTAATCGGAAATGTACAGTACATATTTAAACACATATTTACCATATAAACGTACATATAATGTACGTATGCATACAATACGTATACTAATATCGAATTTTAATCATGTCTTTTATAACATTTTTCGAAAAAGGCAAACAAAACACAAAATGATTTTTTTTTTTGTTAAATAAATAAACATGCCAATATGACAAAGTTTTTATCAAATTTTAAACAGCATACCGTATTTATTATTTAATATGTGGAAGTACATCTATATATACATGTACACACAATATGTTATACGTACATATACATAAATTGTCTATGCAATGAAAATACAAAAAAATAATTACAATAAAACAAACAAATATGAAGAGTGTAGGCGTTTTACATATTTAAACATACAAAATTGATACGGATATGTGTACGTACATATATGTATGTATGAAAAATTTAAATGAATTAAAATTTTAAAATTAATTACAAAAATAAACGGAAATTTTTCAAAAATATCTTCAATGAAAATATGATACCTTTTTAATCTTTTTCATAAAACGCAATAATATTATAAAAATACATATTTTATTAAAAAGGAACAAAAAAAAAAAAAAAACAAAATACATTATTTTTTGTGTTACTTTTTGTTTACAAATTGAATTTTTCAATTAAAATTGAATATCAAAAAATTGAAGAATTTTCAAATTTTAATGTGTATCATTTTAATTTATATTTTTCCTTGGTTTTCAAAATATCATCAACGACGACATATGACGTAATCTATAATTTAATTTAAAATTTTTTAAAAATAATTTTCCATAATCATTTTACATTTAATCGTATAACATACACCATCGTATATTATTATACTACACCCAGATTAAATATCAAAAATTAATAAAAGTATCTAAATGTCAAACAAATAAGATATTTCTATATTCGTTTAAAGGTCAAAATAAATATCCTCTAGATTTTTATTTTTATTTTTGGATATGTCTAGAAAATAAAAATAAATTTTCCTTATTTTCTTAATTTGAAATATTTGTTAAATAAAGCATCAATGTATGTACGTACGTAAGCAAAATTATCAGATTTTCTAAAATTTACGTAATTAAATTTAAATTTTCTTTTTTTTAAAAAAAAAAGAAAAAAAAGAACAGTCTTCATATTAAATTCAAGGGGAAAAAAGAAATTCGTAAAAGTATAACAATGTAAACGGATTTAACATTTTGCTTGTCATCGTTAAAATTTGAATTCAAAACAAATGAACGATATTTTAATATTATGTAATATGCATATATATATAACAGTACATATGTAAGTATTTACGAATAAATTATATGGGCATACTAATTACGAAAATATTTTAAAAGCAAAATTATGTGAACCAAATATGTATGTTTTTTGTTTGCTTGTTTCAAATTTTACTAAATTTTAATTGATCCACATTTACAGACACGCATACATATACATACATACTTACATATATATGTACATATGTACATACATATTTATGTAAATGTTAATTATACGTAAAATGTGGAATTTATAACTCTTTCATAAATTTTTCAGATATTTACGAATCGATTTAAGTACAAAATTTTGAAATGTATACATATATATATATATATACGCATGTTTTTTACACATACAATTAATTTTTAAAATTAATGTTTTAGTAAAAAAAATATTATTTTTAAATGACTCGATTCGTTTTTCAATTATTATTGAATTTTAATTTATACAATGATATAATAATTATGATTTTAAAAGGAAAATTTTATAATTCTGTGATATGTATGTACATATACGTACACGTAATATCCCTTCCCTAAAAAAAAATTTTTTTTAAGTGAAATTCCCTTCAGTAAACAAAAAAAAAGAGAAAAAAAAATTTTTATAATCCTTTCATTTTATCTACGAATTGAAATTGAACAAATGAAATTAAAAAATTACGATTAATTGAATTTTCATATTAATGAATACTTAGATAATAAATTTCTAAAGTTATTATTTAAAAAAAAAAAAAAAAAAATTAAAAGAAAAAAAAAAATCCTTTCATTATGAATTCTTCATTCATTTACTTTTTACAAATTTTATGAATGTAATATAATTTTATCCTTTTCAATTTTTATTTAAAAAAAAAAAGAGATAACCATTATCCTTTTTGGTAAATTTTATTAGTTAATTAAATATTTGAATTTAAACAAAATAATTATATTAAATTTAAGATTTCTTTTTTTTTTGCAAATTTTTTTTTATTTTTATTTTAATGATTCATTTTCTCAATTTACTGTACCATTTATTATAATTTACATTTTCAACAAAGAAAAGCAAAAAAAAAAAAAAAAAAACAAATCAATGAAAAGCTGTTTTCGCAAATTTTCATAAATTTGACTATTTTTCTTACACTTCTTTATAAAATAATCAGAATAAAAAAAAATTTTTTTTTTTTTTTTCATAATAAATTAATTTCTGTTAAGATCATCATATTTTCAAATTTAACATCTTTTTAACATGAAAATTTCTCAGTTATATGTAGTTGCGATTCTACGTGTACATGTATCTTAAATTCTACGTATTGTGTAGCTTAAAAATGATATTTATCTATTAAATAAGAATTTTCTGTTGTATATATATAATATACTGTATGCAAATATGTATGTATGATTACAAAACATTAAGTTACAAAGAACAAAAAATATAAAAAAAAAAAAAATTATATTTCCTTTAAATTTCATTTAATTTCAAAAAGTTTCATTTCGAAAAATTTAATTAAGATTATTTTAAACGGATGATAGAAGATAAGATTTATTTCATTTATTTTATATTACTTATTTTGCGGGTAAATTTTATAACATCATATTGTATCTATATATCTGTGCGTTTATGTATATATATAAGGTAAAAACAAGTAATTTGAATGAAAAATGAAAAATGATGCACTTTGAAAATGTTTTTATCACAAAAAAAAAACAAAAAAAAAAAAAACGATAAAATATTTGAATAATGAGAATAAAGTATTGAAATTAAAATTAATTTATTGTGTCATGTGTAATTCAAAATCAGTTGAAAAATGATTCATTTTGAAAATCTAATTATTCATTGTTGTCATCATATTATCATACCTATGCATTGTTAAATACAGTAAACGGACGTATACAAAAAAAAAATTTATATCTAATCTATTGAAAATACTAAGCAAACAAATTGAGTTAAATTGGGAAAATTATTAATTTTCTTTATTTTTATACTTTATTTTATTTTTTTATTTTTTTTATTTTTTAAAAATATTTAAGATACTTAAATCTAAAATGAACATGTCAAATAAAAAGCTTTAATTAAAATGACAAATTCATGTAAAAATAAAAATTAAAAGAAGAAAAAAAAACAATAAAAATCCTTTTAAAAAAAAAAAATACTTTTTAAAATACATTTTAAATTGAAATTAACGTTAACCTAGAGAGTATTCAATTGTGTAACGACGCGTATACATTTAAGAAACTCAATATATGTATGTAGTACATACACAAATACTTTACGAATATTTTAAAAAAAAAAGGTATTTAGTAAAAATAAAGAGAAAAACGAAATTATTTTAAATTTCTGCAATTTTCATAACAATTCTAAAGATTCAATTTTCTTAATCCCCTTTTTGTTGTTTTTAGATTGTCCTTGTGTGTGTACACGTTTATATATATACGTATACGTGTGTAATATATTTAGGTGATGTATTTAACATATGTAAGTATGTGCATATACATACGATATATAGACAGATATGTACTAACAAGTAGAGATATTCACTCTGGTAATAAGTTACATATACATATATAGGTACATACATCTACATATTCTATTTTGTTGTGTGTTATTAATTCACCACATTTTTTAAATTTCAGCTGCTTTAAAATGGAAAAAGCGAATAAACTGTATCCATATACGTATACATAAACGTAAAGCATTAAAAAAACAGAGATCCTTGCTTTATTTTTCATATTTTTCATTTAATTTTTTTTTTTTTTTTTTTTTATAAAAAATAATATAAAAACAAAAACAAAATAAAAAAAAAAAAATTGCAAGGGTCTAGAGTAGCAATATCACCTTTTCATTATATTTTATGAAAAAGAAAATTATTTATGTACATATACACCCGTATTATTAAAAAAAATGAAAGAAAAAAAATATAATGTTAGTTGGCATATGAATGACGGTCATTTCCTTTTTTTGTTCGCTTTATTTCTATACTATATACTTTTACTGCATATATGTATATACACTTTTATACGTTTATTCCCATTTTTCTCCCTAACTAATTTAAAATTTAAGAGAAAAGAACAATGAAATTTTAAAAAGCTGATAATTGAGAAGTGAAGAATGAAAAAAAAAAAACACAAAATCTTTATTTTCCTTTTTCTCTGTAAATATGTTCACTTTATACTGTACTGTATATGTATGTACTTATATTTGAAAAGTTGATGCTTTTCAGTTTAAAAAAAAAAGGTAGTATAGGTACTATATGAGCAGACTATGTACATACATATCTGGATATATGAAATGTTGTATTTAAAAAAACAAAAAATACAAGAACAAGGGAAATAACAGGATGAATAAAAAAAACAACATTTCATTTCAAGGAAATTAAATTTTCCTAATTGATTGCATAATTAATATTAATTACACTTAGTTACTCAAAAAAAAAAAAACAGAAAAAAAAATGGAAAATGTTAAAGGTATACATATAGTATACATACATGAATGCATGTTATACCTTGTATACGTGTATATTTACCATATTTGTACATACATACATATAAAAATAAAACGTGTATGTGTAGTTAAAATGTATATATATTATTTGGGAATTTAATTTCGTTAGTAAACAACGAAAAATAAACAAACAAACATCCACAAATATAATTTATGAATAGATGAATATAAAATCTCTGTACCTATATATTTAATGAAAAAGTGTTACAAGGATTCAAGCTTTGTTATTTTTGTTTTAAAAAAAAACACAGGACCACAAAACGATCAAAATTTTTCAAATCTACTTATGGTTAATGTTATTTTTTTTAAATTTGAAAAAAAAAATTTTTCTTTTTTTTTTTTTTGTATTCAAAATTTATAATTATAACGATACAAAATTAATAAATGTAAATAAAAACTAATACATAAAAAATATCTTATAATATCATATTATTATTATTATTATTAGGTATTTATATTTATTTTCTTTGTATAGGTAATTAAATTTGAAAATGTTAAACATTTACGATTTTAACAAAATGAGATATAAAAGAGCAAAAAAAAAATTGAATTAAAAATATTTTCGTAGAAAATTTATTTCATTTTTAACAATGTAAATAAACGTTCACATAAACAATCTAGATTATATGTACTATAATTTACAGATTTTCAGTTAAGAGTTCTCAATTATTTTACTTTATATTATTCTATAGCAATAGACATGTTATTATGATTTCTTTTATTTTTGTTTGTCATTTTACATGATAGAGTACAGTGTAATATTTCAAAAATACAAATATCTATATAGCTATAAATATAATATGTTATACAATATGTATATTGTTCTTCGCATACATGGGAATTATACATCCATGCATATGAATTTACATACGTATATTTACACGTGTACATACACATGTGTATGAGTACCATACACGCACAGGTATTAAAGTAGCACAAATTACAATATATGATGTATACAGTAGCTGTGTTTTTGAAAAGAAAAGTGATTTTTCCATGTTATTCTTTTGTATTTTATCTTTTTCTTTTTATTATTATTTTTTATTATTTTTTTTTTATTTGTAATTCATTGATAACAATGACAATATGTGAACATCACTTTCATTATACATAATAGAGAAATTTATGTGAAAAGAGTAAATAATAATAATAACAATAATAATAATACATAATTGATTGGATGGATTGTATGTTCAGGGAAAAAAAAAACAGATTTTTTTTTTTTTTTGTTGTAAATAAAAAGCAAAAAAGTAAAATAAAACAATTACATTATAAGCTGATAAAACATTTCATTGTAATGCACATTTTTATCATTATAAATTGACAGGATAGAAAAAGAATACACTTACAATGTACACAATGAGAATATATATATGAGAGAAATTAATGAATAAAATAAAATAGAAAGGAAATGGTGAAAGAAAGGGGGAATGGGGGGGGGGGCGCTGGAAAGGTAATTTTCATTGTTTTTTTTATTTATTTTATTTTTTATTTTTTTTATTTTTTCACTAACATGTACCTATATGGATGGCCTGGTCTTCGTGTGATAAATTTTTTTGTAATCTCACGAATAAAATTACATGTACGCAAACGATTTTATTTGAAAGTGTTTTACATGATTTCTTTGAAAATAAAAAAAAATAAAAAAAATCTTGTAAATAATTTCCGTTTTCAATATCATTAATTTTCAATTTACCTATTTTATTTTTTCCACAAAAAAAAATAAAAAAAAAATTTAACATCACTTTTCATTTTTGATTTTAAAATCAGATAAAACCTAAATACATATACTTGATAGCAAATACGGTTGTTCTTTTTGTTCACAACAAATAGTCAAATGACCCAAATTTAAAAAAAAAAAAAAGAATTTTATTGCTCTCTTGGAAAAAGGTGTGACAATAATTTTTACAATGATTATAATCAGTTTTTGGCTACTCTATAAATACAAGGATGCATTCATTTAATACAATACGTGTTATTTGTATTATATAAAGTGCCAAAATTGATATCTTTTTCTTTGATATCTCATTTGCACTATCTATTTTTGGTATGTGCCAGGATTTTGTATCAAATTCAATAATATATTTATTTTTAAAGATTACAAAATTTGCAGTTGAATTTTCACAATTTATCCTTCTATACATGCAATACGTATACAAAATCTAAAAATATATTTTCAATATAATAATCTATGTAGGTTTATAGGTTTAATGGATAGTTTGATAAAAAAAAAAAAAAAAAAAAAAAAAAACCTGATAGTAAGTAAAATAAAATTTCCTAGTAAAAGAATTTTCCTTTTATATGAAATTCATTATTGAATGCTAAATTAACTTTAAAATTCAATAGTGTGCGATAATCGTTTTAGTATATATATATAAACTAACACATTCAAGTGTACATAGAGATAATCTCAACATTTAAATGCTCCTAGGATTGATCTTATAAATTTGATAGAATTCAGATAAAATAATAGTATATAGAGTGGATATAATATTGCAGAATATGATAGAAATTTTCTAAATTTATTTTCATCATTTTATTTATTCTTTTAAAAAGAATGAATTTGTATTACCCAAATGTACATAACATACTTAGGTACATCATATTCGTACATACATACGTTCATATATGTATGTACAAAAACATACAAGTACCTACATACCTACATATAATTAATTACCTACATTCTTTAGAGTCTCTGTTCAATTGATTTGAAATTTTATGAAAATTTTTAAGTTACATATATGAACATATTGTACACATACGAGTCCATGTATGTATGTATTTGTACATGTATTTTATATCTTTAATATTTTTGATTTTATGTTATCTATAAATGAGCATTTACAGAAATATACATTATAAATTTCAACACATACCTATATATGTATATATATACAAAAATGTAAATATGTAGGTAAAATTTAAATTTAATTTTTAAATAAAATTAAAGTTAACCTTATAAACCGTAAATAACCCTTAAAGATTTACCTTTTAGATAAATAATGAAATACCTGTATAAGAATGCATATACATATTTGTACATACATATATGTACATATATAAATTAAAGTTTAATAAAGCGCAAGTAGGTATATATATATGTGTATATGTACCTATTCATATCATTCACCTTTAGTACACACACATAGGTGTGTACATATATTCGTATATATATATATGTATGCAGTGCATAAGATATTTTATGTAATTCACATACGAATAGTATTATTTACTTCTCTATATAACTAAACAATTGCAAACAAACATGTAAAATGGAAACATATGATATTACCACTTATATATCATTTTGTTAATGATGATAAATTCTAGATAAATAAGAACCCTGGATATGCATAGTACAGGCATATATGTATGTATATGCATGCGTCCATAATACATTCATATATGTATGTAATGAAATTTAAGGAAATGAAAAAGATTCTATTAAGTTTACATATTCTATGCTTTAAACATATTATACATCGTACATTTGTATTTGTACTTTTTTTTTTATTTTATTAAGTGCGTACAGTAAGGTAGTACATAAAAGATCTTGATGTTAAAGATAAAAGATTAAATTAAAATAAAATCAAATATGAAAGAAAATCAGTACATAAAGAAAACCTAAAATTCTGAAAATTACTTTGTAACATTAAATACAAAAAAAAAAACCCAAATAGACAAAATAATAAAATAGCAACGAAAAGGAAAAAACATGAACAAAAACTAAAAAAAAAAAATAAATAAATAAATAAAAAAAAATTTAGTTAGTAGACCAGATTTATTTTTTATTAAAAGAAAAAATCTTATTATGTGTACGTACATCTCAAAGGTAACGTACTAAAAATTCTACAGTGTACAATTTAATCAAAATAAGATTATATAATCAAGGCATATAATATTAAAACAAGATACTGAATTTTCCTTTTTTTCCTAGGTTAAAAAAAAAAAAATTTAATGGTAATAAAAAAAAAACAAATCAACTAAAATTTCTCTCTGATTTTTTATTCAAATAAATTCATATGCATACTGTTTTGTTTTAATGCACAATTTTCCTTCTATTTATAATGGAAAACTCTATTAAAAGAAAAATGTCTGTTTGTTTTTTTTTGTTGTTTTTCAATTTTTCTTTTTCATTTTTAATTTTGAATTATTGTAAAATGAATTTGATTTTCTGGAAAATAAAAAAAAAAAGCGTGTTTTACATTTTCCAATTTTTCATAGGAAATGTTTTTTTTTTTCTCTTTTTTTTTTTCTAATGGAAGATTAAACAAAATAAATGTGTGCACATACCATGCATAGTATAAGTCATTTTGAATTTAAAACAGATTTATTTTATTTTTTTTCTCTTTTCTTAAATGTAGCGTCGTATATATATATATATGTATATTGTCGTTAAATTGTACACAGATAAATTTTTTTCATTTGAAAAATTTTTCATGAATTGATCACTAAATTATTTTTTTTTTACTTTTTTTTTCTATTTAGTCTAATCGATTACTAGAAAAACTTGACAAGTGATTTGCTTTTGTTTTACTTTCATTCATTTTCTTTTTAGTCATTAATTTTCCATTGTAATGTAATGTGTATATATCGTCGTCTAAAGACAAAAAAAAAAGAAAGGAAGAAAAACCAAAAACTTCATAAAAATTAATCAATGAAATGCACAATTAATTTTTTTTTTTTTTTTTGTATAAAGTTGAATTTAAAATAAAAAAGGAAAAACAGAGAGAAAAAAAAAAAAAGAAAAATACACTTAACTAGAATCAATTTAATGGTTAACAAGAAAATAATTTTAATGAAAATTATAATTGATTTAAATTGATTTCTTCATCAATTGTACCATAACACTGTAATAAAAATTTGTATTTAAATACATATATCTATGGTATAGAAAATAAGAGAAAAAGAAACAATAAAGTGAATGAAAAAAGATACAAATTTATTTTTTTTTATTCCAGGATCAATAAAATTTTATTATTGTATATAATATAGTACATGTTACGTACAATTGACAAAGAAATCAATAGTTAAAGTTAATTGATTTGATTTATAATATGTACACATGCATATACAGTGTTGAATTAAAATTACAATTGGTTGCATATTGCATCATATAATGCACAATATGTTGCCATATTTTTTTTATTTTTTATATTTAAATAAAAGTACCAGCAAATAAAAGGATGAATAATAAATAAAAGATATTGAAATTACAATAATATACATATATAAATGAAATTATTTGTATGGAAGTGTATGTACATATATACAAAAACACAGAGGAAATATGCGTATCCATACATACATGAATATCACATTCATGCACTATAAAAGTACTTAAGACAATAAATTGATACAAGGTATATATAGCAATTGATTTAAATCTGAAAAGTACAAGAAGCATTGTACATACATATGGACATATGTGTAAGCATATATATGTATATATACCAATGCATGTATGCATATCCATTTTAACTATTTGTATATTTACATTATTTCTATTACGTGTCTAGATACGTACATGTACATATGTAAACTTAATTTATACGAAATGTATATGGACCTACATATGTATGTATGTATATTACATAATGTATGCATACATGTGCATTAAATTTTAAATTATGGTTGAAGTTTATACATTATGTAGGTATGTTATGTATGCATTATTCACATTATATAAATGTGTACAATATAAGTATGTATATATATATATATATATAGGTAGATCAGATAGATACATACATGATACATATAAATAAAGAAAATGATAGCATTTTCGATTTAAATTCAAAAATTTTCTTTACATATGCATAATTTCAATTAAAATGCTTTCAACGTTATGCAAAATATATAAAATATATTATGTACATATGTATTTAAATGTATATAAAAGTTTATGCATACATATAGAAATTTATGTTCAACATTTAATTGTGTACATCGTGCATATATATATACAACAAAATCTATGTATCTAAAGTACATACGAATATTTACAAATTTGCATATAGGTACGTATGTACATATATCTATGTGCCTATGTATCTACGCATATATATATACGTACACATCTACGTATTTTATGTACTTTTTAATGAAAATTGCTCATAGTTTTTTTTTGTTTTGTTTTGCTTTTTTTTTTTTTTTTTTTTAAATAAATATAAACTTTTTCTGTGTTAATTTTACAAAAATAAAATAAAATAAAAATAGAAAACAAGAAACGAAGAGAAAATGATAAATTTAAAAACAAAAAACAATAATTTTCCTTTTCGTTTTGGAGTTTTTGTTTTTCTTTTTAAAAAAAAAAAAAAAAACAAAAAAAAAATGACAAAAAATAGAAGTTCTAAACGATAAAAATGATAAAAGAAAAACAAAAAAAGCTGAAAGAAATTACAGTTTTTTTATTATTATATTTTTCTATTTTTCTTTATTACTCGTGAAAAATCAAATGCAATGCATTTAAAATGAAATAAAAAACAAAACAAAACAAAACAAAAAAAAAAGAATATGAACGAAATGAATGATAGCGCAATGAATGCAATTGCTAAAAAAAATTCACTTTTTTACTTTACTTTACTTTTTTGTTTTTTATTTTCCATTTTTACCATATCATCATCATATTCATCGTCGTCATCATTATTATCATTTATCTACCATTTTATCCTTATCCTTAAAATAGAATTGTATGAAACATTTTTTGTACATACATATATGCATATTTACACCCCCATATACGCATATACTAAATATTTCTCACACACATAGGTACTTTATAGTCAAAAAAAAAAAAAAAAAATATTTTTGAAAAAATACATGAGTATCTGTAAATTTTTTTTGTTTTTTAAAATTTAACTTGGAACATGAAATGGATACAAAAGTATGTATATAAGTATGTTGTGTATACATAGATATCGAATGAATGAATTAATGAATGCGAATGGGAATTATTCAGAGGGTAGAGGGTTAAATTTGCATTTTATGAGTGTGTGATGATAATGTGTAAAATTGTACTCAATATTATACCTATACCTCTAGTATAGTATATAGCATGCATGTATATTCATACAAAAGATAAATAATGACAGGAGACACAACATGAAATTAGTTGTTAGCTCTACTACAATTTAATTGTTTTACCACATTATTTCTTTATGCATGCATACAGTATATGGAGTAAGGACGATATGTTTTGTAGAAATTTTTGGTAAAGCACAAATTGTATCTATATACAGTTTAAATTTAGCTTACATTCAATATTCTATAGTATACATTTGTTTGCCTATATAAATTTCTGTTAACTCTATCATAATTTTGAATATACATGTATTTTATACTGAAAAAAGGGAATCTGCTACATCTGTTCTTATATGTATTCATATGTGATCACAATTAGACATACATACATACATATGTGTATTATGTACACATATGTAATCCATACACTTTTGTATAATAATTATATATGTTTTTTAAGTTTATAATAAAATTTAAGTTTAGTTAAGAAGAATGTGGTATCGTAATTTATATCTAAGTATCTATTTGTGTGTTTGTGTTATAGTATATCGTAAGTGTACATATGATGTACTTATAAATTTCATTTACAACTACAATTTTTGTTGTTGTTATTGTTGATGTTATAAGAATCTTATCCGCATGGACATATGCAGTTAAGTATAAATACAAATAAATAAATAAATATATCGTAACCTATATGGTACATTTATATGAAAATAGTCTACTTATGTATATATATTATAATAAAAGTTAATACACATTTATGCGGTATCTTTACAACACGATTTCTAATGTAATCGCACATATTTTAATGGTTTTGAATTTCTAAATAAATTGGTTATATTAAAAAAATTACTTATATCTGCATAATAAATAAATTTCCCTCCCTGTTTTCTTATTTTATTTATTTTTCTTATTCTCTTTTTTTTATAAAATTCTATTACTATTATTATTATAAAGCGAAAAAAAAAAAAGAAAATCTAATATATAAAAATATTGTCAAGTTACCGCCCTATATCATTATAACTTTTGGATTCATTAAGATAAGATCTTAGAAAAAAAAAATTATATATACGTACATTAAATGGGTAACAAGAACAAAAAAAAAAAAAAAAAAACAACCAAAAGAAAATCAACAATATATGGTATGAGTTGAGTATTAACACTATATAAGCTTAAACCAAAAATTTATGCTGTATGTAGAGTACTTATAATCTACATTTAGAATTCATGCAACGCGTTTTTTTTTTCCTTCTTAATACTATTATAATAGAAATGTGAATAGAATTGTACGTTATTGTAGGTACAATACATATAAATTACAAAATATTTATATATATACATATGTGTATAATATTCATGTACAAAATGTATGTACGAAAAAATGTATGTAGGTACATAGGAATATCTATAATGTGGCTTTATAAAATGTACACATTAAAATGTATTTACATATTATAGACATGTACATACATACATACCTATTCCACTCAATAAATACATATGTACATATATAAAAGTGTGCTGATAAAATGTATATATATATACATGTATGCTTATATGTATTATAAATAAATTTTTGGATGCAATGCAAGTAAAATTAAAGTACAAAATTTTCTGTTAATACACATTATACCGTGTACAATCTACATACG
This sequence comes from Anthrax anthrax, assembly GCA_963971155.1. Lineage (NCBI taxonomy): Eukaryota > Metazoa > Arthropoda > Insecta > Diptera > Bombyliidae > Anthrax > Anthrax anthrax. Next base: position 31,863,479 of record OZ020119.1, read on the forward strand.
TATGTATATGTCTATATATATATAGCCTATACATGCATACATATATTTTGATTATAAGGACTATATGTATATAATAAGGAGGAAAAAGCAGAAAAATATAGGACTGAGATTTTAGGTGTCAGATAAAGTTGTATGATGTGATGCGCAGCAGCGCCCAAAAAAAAAAAATTCCTATTTTTTATTATTTTATTTTTGATTGTATCATGTACAGTTTACTTATTATTATGTTTGCATGTGCATGAATAGAATGTATATTTATGTACATACATATTTATATATATATATACGTCCTTATATATAATATATGATGATGATATGTGAAGGTATATCAGTACGAATGTACATGAAAATGTGTGTAAAGCATGGAAAATAAAAAAAAATCAAAGATTTCATATAAAGAAAAATCACTCTGACATTATAATGAATTTTGTTTTTTCTTGTTTTCATGTTCGATTGTCAACATAAGGAAAACATAAGAAATACTTTACAATATCATGTTATTAATAAAAAGTATTAGCAAAGCTATAATTTGTTTTATTTTTATTTTACTTCTGTTCTAAGCGAAATACATATGTGCAAGACTTCATAGATGAAAATAACTACAACTTGCTAAAACAAACAGTAAAGGTTGAAACACTACGAAATAAAAAAAAATTTTTAAAAATTTATTTAAATACTTAAATGCATTGCAAATAACGTATAATAAATGCTTATATGGATACATTATAATAATTTGTGTGTTAGTGAAAAAATTTTAAATAAAATATAAATATATAAAACTTACAAAAATCAAATTAAAAAATCACATGTACATGTTAGATACATGTATATGTATGTATTTTAATACATAATTTATTAAGACAGAACAATATATCTTTTATTTCCTTATTTCGTTTTGTTTTTATTTTATTTTATATATTTTTTTGTTTATTTTTATATTTTCACTGCGGCATTAGAGTATGTATGGTAGGTATATAGATATTTCTGCCCTTTTTTTATATACAGTACAATATAATGCACATATCACACATTTGATTTTTTCTTCTTTTTTTTTTTTGAAAAAAATTCTGCTTCTGCTTGATGGTGATGATATTCAGGAATCCGAAGAAACCGAATCCACTTAAAATTGTTATTAATAATTTTAATAAATAAATAAAAAAGAAGTCAATAATAGGAAAAAAGGAGAAAAAAAGGGAAAATAATTTTTCTGAAGTATTTTTTTTTTTATTTTTGCTCTTTTTTTATTGCTATTTTTGTGCGCTGATTTGAAATATCTTATACATGTTTTGTTTATATATGTAACTTTTAAAATACAAACTTTTTTTGACACACAACAAATCACATATTTTCTACCTTTTTTCTTTTTAGTTTAATTTAGTGAAAACATTTTAAAATGAATTTTACAAAAAAAAAAAAAAAAACAAAAATAAAAATGTTAAAACCTTAAAGAGAAAAATTTTTAAAAAAAAATAAATAAATAAAATTACAAAATAAAAATACCTATTATCGAAAAATAAAAACTACATTAATATTGCTAAATGAATATTCCTTATTCCTTGTTTTTATTCGTTTCTAATTCATTTTTATTTTTTGTCCACATTTTATTTTTGTTAAAAAAAAAATTATTTTTTATTTTTTATTTTTTTTACTTTTGTTTTGCGTTATGAAAACAATTTCCTTTTTTTTTATATATATATTCTCTTTAAATAAAAATAAATTTATTCACTTAAAATTTCCAGGGACTTGATCCACTTTATTTTTAGTATTTTTTTTTAACATTCATATAATATTTTCTTGGATTCTTCAACAATATGAATATTTCATGAGATTTGAACATTATTCACAAATTCCTTTTTTTTTTTTTTTAACTTTCTTTTATTTTTATATTCATAATTTATTTATATTTCTCTTTTTCAACTTTTCGTTTTTTTTTTTTTTTTTTTGCTTATTTCATTTCTTTTTTCATATGTGTGTAGGATACATACATGTGATGCATGTGTGTATATATATGAACGTATATATTATACAACAACAATTTTCGGCCAGTGACGAGAAAAGGATATTATTTTCTTTTCTTTTATTTATTTTTTCATATTTTCGTGAACACATAAAAAAAAAATTTTTTTAATATGATTTTATTTTTTATTTTTTAAATAATTTGTTGTTATCAAATACACACTCTTTAAAATGTTGGCTATATACACACGTTTATAAAAAAAAAAATAAAATAAAATAATCGAATGAAATATTTTTGTTTTTATTATTTTTTTTTCATATATTTTTCATGTATAAAATATTCTGGTGTAAATTGCATATTTTTATTTATTTAATATTTATTAATAACAAAAAAAAATAAAAAAAAAATAAGCACACAAATCTACACACATTGAACAATAATAAAAATAATACACAAATTGAGCAGAAGAAACAGAAACGAATCCAAAAAGCCAAATATCAATCGTCTCGCGTTAAACAAGGACGCACTCTTGCACCACCATCATCTCACCATTCTTCATGATGATGATGATGATGATGACACGGTGAACCGAAAATCAATGAAAACTAAAAACGAAAAAAAAAAAAAATATTTTACTTTTTTTTTCTTTTTTTTTTGTTAGCTACTGCTACTGCTGCTGCTGCTGATGTTGATGTTATATTATTGCTATTATTTATGTTGATATTTATTTTAATGACTGATGGATACAATTATTTTTCAGAATTTTTTTTTGTTATCATTTAACGGATTTAATTCTCGATTGTATAATAAAATTACAAAAAAATTTTTTTGTTCATAATAATATTATTGCTTTTGCTGATAATGATAACCGTTGACATGATGATAATGATGACGATGATGATGATGATGAAAATGATAATAATAATGTTGAAGACATTCTGTCGTCTTCACCAAAAACATTACAAGATTTCATTTTTTTTTTTTAACTATACTTTTGTTTATTCAATTTTTCACACAGTAAATTCACTGATTTCTATTTTTATTGTATACAGAATTTATGAAATTTTAACATTTTTAATGAATTCACTATTTTTTTGTAATTTTTAATTCAAATCAATAAATTTTTTTTCAAAAAAAAAAAATAAAAAAATATTTTATTTTTTTAGTCCAGAAAAAGCACTCCCGCAAACACAAACTAAAAATACAGAATATGCACAATTCACAATTCCGTATAACAATCCAAAGCAGACGACCTCTACACACATATGTATACACAATTATATTTAGTGTTGTAAATATATCCATATATGTATATTCAAATTCGAAATGATGGTAGACATTTTGGAGAAATAAATGACAACCGAAACAAAATATACGAATCGGTTAAATCGATATAACTTCGGGATTTTTTCGAAATTTTCATTAGTAATACCAAATGCGTATTTTTAACAAAAAATAAAATTAGATGCCAGAATTGAAAAATTTTAGTGCCAAATTAAAAAAAAAAAAATTTTTTTGTTAAAAAATTTAAAATTTTATGTTTGTTAAGAAACGTTATACTAAAAAATTTATACTCTGTCTATTAATTAAACATATGCAGTAAAGGTAAAAAATTTGTTGTTGCTTCAAATCATGGTTGGGCGCGTAAACTATTTACAGCGTTTACAAGCACAATTTACACGTAAAAATAACGTACGTAAAGAGTTTTTCTGTTTATCTTTTCTTTGTATTATGTGTCTATAGTATAAATCCGAAAAAAATAAACAAATTTAATGCAAGAATTAGTATAAATAATAATATTAGTGCTAGCGTGAGTTTTCGGATTCATCCGAAATTTAGCATGTAATTTTAGTTAAGAATTATGACAAATTTCACAAACAAGAGATGGCTCTATTCACAACTTCTACTTCCATGTTAAATACCGGAACTTTAAATTTCGGTTATTTTTCACACCATTTTCGTAATGAACAACTAGCTGTGCTCAGTGGAATTTATGGACAAGGAAATTTTTAAAAAAAAAATTAAGACTGATTTTAATTTTTTAATTTTATTTTTTCTAAACTTACGTACAGAGCAAGGAATATGTTTATAATTTTCTGTATTTACAAATAAAAATGTAAAACATTTTTTTAAATTAAATATTATGTTTTAAGTACAAATAAATACATTTTAAAAAGAACAAAAAAAAATATGAAAATTAATTTATACATTTTACGAATTTTAAATACTGCTTTATTTATATATATGTATGTAGATTTGTGTGTATGGTGACATTTTTGTAAATAATAAAATATTATTACGTTAGCTCATCTGTTTGAATTCATCCTTTTTATGAGAACGAACGGTATGAATTAATAATGGCGGTAATGAACCACGTAATAATTTAAGTCTTTTGCCTTTTTCAATTTTCTTACTTGGATCTGTTAATGCTGATGTTGAATCTTTTATACCATTATTACTGCCAATACTACTTGATGATATATTACCAGTACTTTGTGCCATAATACTGGGCATACGAAAATAACGTGGCATTGAATAATCCTCCTGCAATGCTTTTGCTTTACTTGCTGCTTGTATTGAATATAAACTAACGGATTCTTTATATTTATCAATTGTTGGTGTATCAATATAATTTTTTGGTAAATGTGTATACGATATTGATGGTACTTCTGGTGTCATACTTATTCGTCCTAAGGAACCAGATATTGAAAATATATCATTTTCACTAGCTTGCCGAAAACTGAAATATGGAACGCTTTGTACTGAACGTAATGGTTTCTTTTCAACTGCAACTGTTGATAATGCTTTGCTTTTATTTCCATTATTTATATTTTTATTATGTACACGAAGTTGTACTTCATTATCAATATCATCATCAATTTCACTTAAATCAGATAAATCCTCTTTACTTTTACTATCCTCTTCAATAATTGCTGAAAATCTTTGTGGTGTTATAGAACGTCTTAATTCTACAGGTGAATCTGTATCTGAACATATTGTAAATTTGATTTTCTTATCATTTGTTGATTCTGTGTGATTATTAGTTTCACTTGTTGAGATGCCTTTGACAAAAAAAAAAAAATGAATTTCAAATTTTTAAAAATCATTTCAAATTTAAAAATTTCATTATTCAATTACCTTCAAGCTTTTTTAACAATTTCCCATCATTTATTTCTATCGTGTCACCATGTATACCAGGTAAATTTTGTTTTGTTAAATTTCTAGATAATTTTGGTTGATGATCAGCAAATATTTGTGAATTAGCAAATACTGATAAAATTTCTGGTGCTAAAATTGGTATATTTGTTTGAATTTCACGACGATAATCTTCTTCATGAATTTTTGAGCTACCAATAAATTAAAGAAAAACAAATGAGTACAAAAAAAAAAAAAATAAAGCAGAACAAAAAAAAAGGAGTGAGTAAATATGAAATATTATGCATTACCTGATTGTTGAGCATGTTCTTCTCATTGGTTGTGTACATATTGGAGAATTATTATTATCAATTTTTTGAAAATTTGTTATAATACCATTTTTATTATTTTTCATTATTATTTCATCTTCATCATCATCTGGATTATAATTAGCAATAGATTCATCATAACAAAAACGTTCTTCAATACAATTCCAATAAATATCTTCAAGACACCTGTGATAAATAGATAATTAAAACCGTTAAAAAAAAAAAAAATTTTTTTTTTATATTAAAAAAATTTCTTCACCTTTGGCAACAGCGACACATGGTATACATTGATTTATGTATTCACAAGAAGAAAATAAATAAAAAAAATCTGAAATGAAAATGATAAAACAAATCACATGTCTTTTTTGCATTGCATTTTATTTAATTTTTTAAAAATTCATTTACCTTTTGTTTGGATAATCATAAAAACGGAGATCTTGATATTATTATTGTACTGTGACCTTTATTAAATTCAACAAGTAATCTGCAATGAAAATAAAAAATTAAAAAAAAAAAAACGTATTTCAACTGATTAAAAAGAACAAAATTGTTTAGCAGTTCATATGACTATTTTTATCATTTCATTTTATTATTTAATCAAGTACAGGCGTACAATCTCTATAACAATATGTACATTTCTCAAACACTACCATACAATTTTAATACATATTATATTTACCTGCACAGGTACTATCAAATTTATTATTTACATTACATTTGAATGTCTATGTAAAAAAAAAAAAAAAATGAACAAATAAATGATTTTATTTCCTTTTTTTATACTATTACATATTATACGATGCAACAAAGATCAACGTCCACAAATACGTACGAGTATATTAAATTTTAAATGTAAATATATTATTGATATTAATTTAGACATCAAATTTAAATATCTAATAAAATAAATAAATAATATGAATTGTATCTTATTATGTTCATTATTTAAATCAATAATTTTATTGTAAATATGAATGTATTTTTTTTTTTTTTTATTTCATTAGTTTGAAATAAAAAAATGTTTAAATTTGTTGATTACCAACGACAAGTAAACGTTCGTTATATTATGAACACAATATTTAAGTACTGTCTGTGTAATAATAAATAAATGAATAATAAACAAGAGGTAATTGACGCAGCTCATACGTTACTAAAATGTATGATATTTTATTATGATTACGTTTTTTTTTTTTTTTTTTACATTTCATTTATATTCGTTATCAATATAGATAATTTTCTGTAAGATAAAAAAAAAGTTATCATTCATTAATATCAAAAAATGAAAATACCTATCACTCAGGGTTTTTTTTTTTTTCTTTGTTTTTTGCACAATAAATGAGCCGTTTAATTTGAAAGTGGTATAACTTTAAAATTATATAAATCTAATCAAAAAAAAAAAAAAAACAAATTATTAGAAAAGAAATTATTAATTACGGATTTTATAAATTTTAGTAGGGTAATACAAACATTAAACTTAAAATAACTCAGAACTTGAAAAGTGGACTTATTCCACTTTCAAATAAAACAACTCAAATGTAGATTTGAATTGTAGATAGGTATCATATGAAAAAAAAAAAATTTTGGAAGTTCACAAGAATTTCATATGTTTTAAACAAAAGATATAGGATGACTACGGTAATTTTTAGATTCACGAGAACATCAGCAACAAACACATGAGAATTTTTAGTTATTTTACTTTTAAAAATGATATTTAGTGTGCAGCTTAAACAGCAGTCTTTAATTAAACCAAAATGTGTATCTAGACCTGGTAGCTTGTATTGTAGGTACCCATATACACTCCACGTTAGTAACATATGTTTTATGTTTAAAGAGTTTGATGATTTAAAAATCATTTAAAAATTCACACAACATCTTACTTCTCAAAGATTCATATCAAGAAGTCTGTGTAAAGTGTTGAATCAAATAAATTCAATGTAACGGTCAAAATTAGTTAAAATTTTTGATGTAAGTTCAAGGGCGAACATTTTAAATTAGCACTGTCTTAAAGTTTAAAACTTTATTGCAATAACATAATATGTATGTACATTCGTATATAATAGATATATTACACATGGATCTACCAAGATCTACAGTTTGTACTCCATCAACTTCGTCAACTCGGTGTACCACACCATCGAATCTCGAATCGAAGTCGAACACTATATCTACATATATAATCTCCACGCATATGTCTAATAACTTGTTTATATCTCTTACTAATTTTATTTTATTTTATTTTTATCTTTTATTATTATTTTTTTATTTAATCATTTTTTTTTTTTTACCTTTGTGAATGACAAAATAATCTATTCATATGAAATTTAATGTAATACTTAAAAAATTTCTATATTGCTTTTTATTTAATTTTTTTTTTTTTTTTGATAAGATATAAATTCAAAGCACGTCCTATTTATTGTTCTGTTTTTTCTAATCTCTATTCGAATGAAAATGAATTAATAAAATATGTGTGAATGTATTTAAAAAGACTTGTACCAAAAATAAACAACATTTGTAAATAATTACTTTTATTTTTTATTATTTGTTTTTTTTTTTTTTTGGAAAAACAATAAAATGCTTTTGTTTTTAATACACTTATGTACTTTTTGTGTTTTATTAACTATTTAATTTTTTTTTTTTTTCAAATTTTATTTTCATCTGTAGTCATAAATAAATAGATATGTAAATTTTGAATTATTTTTCTTCTTTTTTTTTTTTTTTTGAATTGTTGAATATTGATCTATATAAAATGATCGTGTACTGAAACTGATATATTTTGTTTATCATCAAAAATTTCAAACAAACAAAAAACAAAAACAACAACAAAAAATGACATGTAATATACATTGTAAACAAACACTGGAAAACAGGTTTTCAATTGAAAATTCATTAAACCTATCATACATGTATCAATTAATTTATTTGTTTTAAATTTAATTACAATTGTTGATTACTTAAATTTTTTTGTTTATTACAACAAGTCTTTTTTTTTTTTTTGGTAGATAGGTAAGGTCAAATGAGGTACATAGGTGATTAACACAGTGTAATCCATGTGTGTGTGTACAATTGTACATATACGTACATTTTATCGCATATTATATATGTTTGTACGACTGTATGATCAAATTAGATCAAATTTGGACATTTTGAATTTGGAAAAAGTTACAAACCAGTTTTTCGTATAAGAAAACAAAATTATTTTTTGTTTTTGAATTTTCATTTTCGTTATTATAATTCCCTTATGCATTTTTGTTCTCTCATTTGATACTTGCATCTTTTTTAGGATCCACAAATTTTTATTATTTTCTTTTGAATTTTTTCTGTTTACTTTTTTCGTTGTTTTTAAATACTTTAGCTTGCTTTGGCTTTCTACACTCTACCCTTGAGCCATGACTTTATCTAAACTGTCTTTCCACACGTCAGTCTTTTCTTTATTTCATTTTAAAAAAAAACTCTTGACCGCGACAGCGACTGCACCACGCAATTCACACACACACACCAGTGTAAATAATAAATAAATAAATATATTTTATTACATTGAGATTGAGTACACTATATATCAGTTTATTTATACCAAATAATTTTACGTTTTCTAACGCTATTAGACGCTAAATTTTCAACGTATTTTTTAACATTTCTTTTTCATTCAATTCGTATTTCTATTATATCCAAGTCTATTTTTTTTTTTTTTTTGGATTTTACCTTGAATAGTAAAATAGACAAAAAGTTAACGAACTAAATATTTCTTCTACTACTCGCTCCCTATATAAAATATAAAATGTAATAAATGCGTGTATTTTCACAGTGAACACGTGACACTGCCGGTTCTGTTTTATCGAACAAGACAAGAAAAAAATGTTTATATCGCCGACTGTAAAATCAATTGACAAGTAATTTCCAATCCACACTCCACAAAAAACACATTTCAACTTGTTCAACATACTTTTTTAATTTCTTATTTATTTATCATTTCTTTTTTATTATTTTCTATTTACGTACTTTTTTTTTTTTCTACTTTTATTTTATTTTATTTTTCGTCTTTGTAAGTATCTATCAATTTAAAAATTTATATATGTACATATTAAAATTTTTTTGTTACACAATACGTTTTTTAATAAATTTCTAAAAAAAAAAAAAGTAATAAATTTATATTAAGTGTCAAAATAGTAAAATTGAAAAGTTTAAATGAATTACACCTAAAAAACTAAATAAAATCTTGAAAAAAAAAAAAAAATTAAAATGAAAAAAAAAACAGTTTAAGAAGCTGATACAGAAGAAATAAAAAAAAAAATAATCACTGTATATGAATCTATTGTCGTGAATTACGTGAGTATAAAATATTAAATCAATAAATTGTGTATATTTGCAAATGAATAAATCTATAATAATTGACTGACTGTCAACAACAACCAATATTAGTGTGATATATTATACACACAAGTACACGTTGATAATCTCTAAATACGGGAATAAGATATACATGAGGATACCTTGAAAAGTTAATTATTTGTTTTATGAGCAAGTATATTTAATTTAAACATACAATTATATGTACATATACATTACGTATTGAAAATATTTATTATTCATTGTTCTTTATATTATAATCACTATCACTATAATATAATAACTACTATATCATATTAATTTGTATGTATGTTTATTAGTAAAATCATATTTTTTAAATTCTAATTCATTATTTATCGTTATTACTGCTAAATAGTCATGGGAATCACGTGATAAATCGAAATTGTTTGTAACTAACAAAAAAAAAAAAAAAAAAGTTCGCCAAAAAAAAATAAAAAAGGAAATAAAAATAAATAAACCAGAACCAATCGTGTATTCATGATAGCATGTATGTATGAAGGTAAGTACATATAATTATTTAAAATAAAAATGATAAAATTATATTCATATAAATTTTCTGATTATAGTTATTAGTTACGCTATATGTAAATACCCACACATACATACATGGATTTATATGTATTTTATGTACATATATAGTACAAAAAATTACAAAAAAAAAAACAAAAAAACAAAATATATTAATGTCCCCTATCTGAAAAATCAAAAATTGTTTCTCAACTAATATATTAACACAATAGACGGCATATGTACCCATATTATAAATTATATATGTAAAATAAGTTATTTATGCCAATACATATAGTACAATCAGTACATACTGTACAACATATTTACATATCTGTACAACATCACAAATGTTTAATTACATGCACGATTGCTGCTTATGTATATAATATATAAACTGTTTTTTAAACACAAAAATAAATAATATTGTATACATAAAAAATTTAAAAAATAAAATAAATAAATACATAATACAAAATACAATATTAAATAAAATGTAAATATAAAACAGAAAATTATAACAAAAATGAAAATAATAGAACAACCAACATGTTATAAAGACGTACACTTTTACACTGCACTGCACTTCACATGAACTTGAAAATTTATTTATTTATTTTTTTTTTATTATTATTATTTGTTATTAATTTTTTGTTATTGTATATGTATTCATAAATGATGTACTTATAAAATGAAGAATAATTTCGTAATAGTTTTAATTCGGATTTAACTTGTGGAAATAGGAGTAATAAGAATATTTGTATAGAATTTAAGAATATTACAAAGTTTTATTTTTAACTTTTTAAACCTCTTGACATAGAGTTTTATTTTTATATTCTTTGTTGTTAATAAAAAAAAAAAAAAACAAATTAATAATAAAACAGAAAAAAAAAAGTGTAAATGAGAATCAACATTAAAAACAGTTAAAAGACAAAACAACAAAATAACAATAAACCAAATTACTATACGCTATCTATCTACATGAATATGTAGGTATATCACATTATATTACTATATAATGGCATACAAAATACCCGTAAAATTGCAATTTTCGTTGTTGACAGTCACATGCTTACTCCCCACATTCATGAAGTTTTTTTTTTGTTTTTTTTTTTCAATATTTGTTTTTATTTTTATTATTTTTTCGTTTTGTTCATAAAGAAAAAAAGGCAACCCATAAAAATGAAAACAGGTTTAAAAATTCATGTAAAGACAACGTGTCTAATAAAAAAAAATATATATGTATGTACTTACGTACCTATGAAGATGTTTTTGATAATTAAAAAAAAAAACATGCATATAGGTATTACAAATAAACATAAATAAAAAATTTTTATTGCAATATAATAGTAAATAAAAGAGTTTACGATAAACTGCTGACATATCAATATATCATATTATAAAAGAAAAACCAACATATATTATTATTGTCAACGATAAATTTATTTCATTCAGAAAATATAGATAACTAATGCCTTTATTTGTTTTATTAAAATAAAAAAAAAAAATAAATAAAAAATTAATTGGCAATAAATACTCAATATTGAACACTTGTTTTATCTATGCAGTATACATTTTATTAGGAAAAGAAAGATTTATGCACATAGATATTATGCAAAAAAAGCCAGAAACTCAGAACTTAAATAAAATATACCTATTTACATAGGTATAATAAAGTGTAGGGTCAAAAATGTATTACTTAAAAAAATTTAATACTGGAATCATAATAAATTCTGATTCTATATTTCATTTAAAAAGTTTTTAAACTGTATAGGTACATAAATATTACGGATAATGTACCCAGTCTTTACTTTATCTTTATTAGCATTATATTAACGCATCTTACTTAATACAAGAGAATGTATTATTTGAATGTATGTATTTTTGCTTCCCTTCCCTATATGCTTCCTTATATTAGAAACTTTATAAATAGAATAAATACATAATTGATTTCTAATTAATATGTAAAAAATTTTTTATAAGTTTCATTAAATCCGTATCACCACCCTGTACATTCGAAAATAAAATATGTAAATAATTAAAGCCAAACACTCAGACAACAGAGCTATACATAATTAAGTACTTTATCTTTCTTACAAGCACTTAATGTAACATTATATTGAACATTATGTGCACATTAACATTTAACATTAAAATTTAAAATTGCAAGTAAGAGAGAAAGAAAAACTGAATTTATTTATTAATTATATATATATATAATGTGACCTTACTTGATTGATTTTGTAGATACTCTATATGTATATATAGTATATTTTTTAAATTTCTTTATAAAACATTAAACTTTTTAGTTTGATATCTGTTCGTCGTATAAAGGCGATAACTTTCAATTTTATCTTTTTTTTGTATTTTAAATGTTAACTGTTACGAAGTAAAAAAATTAAAAATTAAAAAAATGTGTACCAACATGTGGGGCATCATATAAGTAATTTCCAGATTTTCATTTTAATACATTTATGATACATACATATGTATATGGATAATAAAATTCAATATACCTACACGTTATAACGTCATTACTTTTACAGAATGCTAATAGTAGGTACATATTATGTTACCTAATTCAGAATTAAATCATTAAAAATTTTCAGAATTTCATTTAACATTGAAAATTTGAATTAATTACTTTTTTTTCATTTATTCTTATTGAATTGTTTGCGAAATTCATATTATTAAAAATATTGCACGATTAAATTATTTAAATGATGAATCATAATCTTCTTGATTACAATAGTATGTATAGTTTGTTTGTAATTATAATTCTAGCTACTTAAAAAGAAAAGAGTTAAAAGCTAAATATTAAAACCGGTTTTTCCAATTAATATGAGAAAAAAAAAATGAAAAAATATCGTTGCTTTGCAATTTATATTTCCAAATATTTAAATGCCCCTAAGGCTACCCTAAAAATAAAAGTAAAAATCGACGACTAGGTATTAATAAATCAACTTTCTCTTTAATTTAAAAATGATTTTTTTGCTTTTATGTGAAAAAAAATTTTTTTTTAAAAAAAACGATTTTTTTTTTTTTTATTTTGTTCTATAAATCGTAATTATTACTAGCGTCGAGTAAATGTGAAAATACTATATACAGAGTACTTTAAAAATCTTTTTTTAAAAAATTCTTTTCTATAAATAGAAAATTCTACTGTTTGGGTTACATTATAATATGTAATAAATAGAATTTTTAAAGTGAAAAACTTACATACTAAAACATTCAGATTTGTTTATAGCAAACTAGCACGTACTTACAATTTTTGTAAAATAATCTATTTCTATTTTCCTAATTAAATTTATTTAATTTTTTGTGTTTGTTCTAAAGTAATAATATTAAATTTAAAAAATTTAATTTTAGTATATAGACTAACACAATTTCTAGAACACTAAATATTGACTTGTATATTTTTTACTCGCTAGCTAGTCTTTTCAACGATTTGATCTGACTACATGAACAATTAATCACTTACAATTCAATGTGTGTTGGTACAACAATTACAGACAGAGAGATAATTTTGAAAACAAAAAAAAAAAAAATTCTCACTTATTTTTCTCTAAGTTATTATTTTATTTTATTTTTTTTTAAATTTATTTTAATTTATATTACAACAAACAATTATTCTAAAATAATTTTAGCTTTTTTGCCATCAATTAATAAATTTTGACCATTCTTTAAACAGAATTCTCGTTTAACATGAGCAAAAAGGATATCGGTGACTAGGAAAATCTGTAAAAAGTTAAATAAATGACAGCGTGTATTAAAATATAAAATAATTAAAAATAAAATGAAATAAATAAATTACTTACTTGTCCAGTACAAAATGCTAATGTTGCACCAAAATAAAAATTTGCATTTGCTGAACCAGTGTGTATCCACAGATGCCATAATGTTGGCATTATAATAATTGTAATCAAGAAAAAACAGAATACGATAAAATTATGTGCTGTAACTGTAAAAGAAAATGAAAAGAAAAAATATTTTAATTTTATTTTGAACCTTCAATAGAAAAAAGAAAGTTAAACTTACACTTCCAATATCTTTTACCAGTTGGTAATAATGATAAATAGAATGCAACATCTCCTAAACATGGATATGATCGAAATATAGCCATTAATGATGTTAGTATGATACCAAGCATTAATGGATCTTTACGTAGTTTTATAGTTAGTGGCATTAAATATAATATTGTTGCGTTCATTTGAAATGTAACTAAGAACATTGTACGAAAATGTTCAAACATTTCTGTAAAAAAATACCAAAATAGGCCAATATTTGGTGTTAAATCCTCATAAAAGAATCTGAAATGAAAAATGTTTTTCTTTATTTGCACACTATACTTTTTCTTATATTTGATGTGTTTACTCACATAAAACCTAATGTATTTTGTAGAAATGTCCATGATCTCATTAGTATTGAACTTATAAAACAATACAGAAAACACATTGATATAAATAGACCACAAATTGAAGTCGCTTTTAGAGGACATCCTTTATAGAATATTAATACTACAGGTGCAATTAATACAAATGGATAGAAATTACGTACTGTTTCGAATGCTAACACAATTATAGTTGCCAAGAGCATTTGTTTTGATAAAAAATAAAAGTATGCGGCTAATAAAAAATTGCTGAATACAGTCGATGTTAAACTAATACAATTAACTAATGTGAATGGATTAAATAGGTACATCATAAGTACGTTATTTGGTATAGTTTCTAAATCATCTTTATGATACTGAATGTCTATTGTATCTTTAGCATATATTGATTTTTCTTTCTCCTGTTGTGCGTACTGTAAAAAAAAAAAAAAAAAAAAATTGCAAATAGAATTTAAAATCGAACACAAATTGAAATAAAAAATTTTGATAATAATTAAAGTTTAATTAGATAGATTACCTTTGATTTTAGAAATTCTTTAGTCATCTTATACAACAGTAATCCGGTTAATAAATCAATGATAATGTATAGGAATGGTAGAATTTGGGGAAAATGTGTTAGAATCCATCCTGATCCCAACAATATAAAAGGATGTTCATGAACCATATCTCCTGAGTATGGGTCTATTCCATTATTATAAAGGTGAACACCTTCTTGAACTGTAAATAAAATTTAAAAATATAAAATTGATACATGTTTAAGTTAACCATAATTTTATTTCATTATTAAAGGCATACTTCTTTTAAATGCATTTAAAGGTGTTGAAATTTCTACTCTATTTTGAATAAAATTAATAAATGATGTTGACATTAAAACATATCTAATTACAGCAGCACATATAAATTTAAATATTTTCATTTTTATCTTTTTTTTTTTTATTTATTTAACTATTACTCATTTATAATCAATCATAAACAAATCACTTTGGTTTATTAGAAAAATAATGAAAAATTCTTATAAAATAATCTCATATTATAATAAATTAATTTGAACATATACCACCCTTCTTATAACAATATTTTCACTATTATTAGAATTATTTTATTATTATTAATTTCATCCAACAAAAATTAGCATTTTCTTTTTTCTTCCTCTTTTTTTTCTAATTTTAAAATTGACAGTTGTGTGGGTTGTATTGTATTTGTATGTCTTTTTCATTCTTTTTTCTATAATTTGAAATCACAATCACAATTAAAATTGTAGTAGAACTGGTTTATTTAAGTTTGGGCCAAGTGCAATAAATACTATAATAAAGAGCTACATCATTTTTAAAAATACTTGTGTACGTTAATAAACATTTCATTTATTTATTTTGATAACATGAATAATTTTTGAAATTAATTATTTTTGTTAATGTTGATCACACTTTCCCTACATGGTTGATCACCATCAGTGTGACCATCAGTCATCATTTGATCACTAGACTCAAGACTGTTTTGTTTGAAAAATTGATCATACATTTATAAAGTTCTTTAATATTTGTTTGTCTGTATTGCATTTGGTAAAAAAAGTCCTCCGACCTCAACTTTTCAAAAATTGCAAGCTATAAAATTTATAAAAATGAGGTTGAGGTGTAGAAAATTTTTTAAAATTATCGTCGGTTACAAAAAATTCAAATTTGTATTTCTATGTATTTTAACGGTTTATCGAATATTTTATTCGTTATTTTTATTTTCATTAATGAAGTATATATTTTATGTACTTTGAATTTAATTATACTTGTCTTTTTTTTTTAGAATTCTATAATTTTTTAAATATGAAAATTTTTAAACGAAGTTGGTCATGATTAAAAATCTACAGTGTTTTTTCGACAAATTTTTTTAAAAAATAAAACAAAATGTCGAAATCGGAGTAATCGTATTACATCGAAAATAAAAGATGGCCACTGAACAAAAAAAAAAAAAAAATCAAATTGTACTACTGGTGGCTATCTTGATGTAGATGAAAAAAACAAAATGGCCGTTCATTCATTAATAGGGGTAGACGTGTTTTTTTTATTTGGTCTTTTTTAACACTTGGTGTAGTAGATATTAATATAAAAGTCATATATTGAATTTGTAAGCAAGTTATAGTTGTCATTTGAAAAGTGATTTTGTTTCGTTTTCATATAAGACAAATATAAATTTTGTTTTGTTTAATACTTTATTTAATTAATCGAAAATATAAATTTTGATTATTTTTATAAAAATTTGTGTTGTATAATTTTTAAATTTGATAAATTAAAAAATTGTATGAAGCATCAACGCTTTTATAAGGCAATTTTACAAAATGGCGTAGATTATAGACTTTAAAGAAAAAAAAAAATTTTTTTTTTCTTCAAATGGAAGAAAAAATTTTTTTTCTTTAAAAATTTCTTTAAATAATCATAAAATTTATATAAATTTATGATAAAAACTGATTTATTTAAATGAATAATGTGATGTGAATGATAAATATATGAATGAATTTATTAAATTATATAGAAATAAGATAAAAAGTATATATTCTACATGTATGAATATATGAATTTTATAATTTTTGAATATATAACATGAACCAGGTAATCAAATAATAATAAAAATATATTTTTAATAAATTAATATGTTCTACTCTTAATTAATAAACGTAAAAATGTTAATAGTTCACTAGGTTCACGGGCGTGGTCTTCCAAAATGCCATATCATTTAAGACTTTTCAAGACCTTTAATTCACATTATTTACATTATAAAATGATCTCTAGCTCCTAAATATGATATTGTTTCACTAAAATTCCTTTTTAATTATTTTCTTTAGACCTTTTCGAACAAATTAAGGTATAAATGAAAAAAATCTGTGAGGGACCCATTTTCATAAAATTGATCCAAAAATTACCTTAATTAGCGTCAATTGTAACAGAATATGTTATTTTTGAATAAAAAAATCTAGTTTTTTTATTAATTTTAATGAATCTTAATGATTACGTAATATGAAGTCATTGTTACAACATGCTAATAGTTTTGGTATAGTTAATGATTTTTGGCCATAAAATTTAATCTAAATAAATCCTAAAAGTATCAATAAGTGTTCCTCTAGCTTGCCCATGTATTCATTTTATGTTATATTCTGTTTAAAGGAAAACGATGAATCAAAAGAGGGCAGCAATGCAACCGATAATGATGAAACTAGAGATGGATCAAATGCATTCGAAAGTCAAAGTAGCTCATCCGAATCAGAAAGGTATATAATCCTTCATTTGTAATTTATTATAAAAGATTTTGTATAAAATTTGTTCGAATTTATAGTGGTAGTGATTCCGACAGTTCATCATCAAGTTCAGAATCTAGTGACAATTCAAAAACGTCTGACAAAGAATCAGAAACAGTTAGGAAAAGCCCAGATAATGGAGAAGTTGAAGGTAATTCAAATGAATCAGACAGTAATGAATCAGATGATGATGTTGATCAGGAGGGCGAAGAAGAGGAGGAGAATTCAAATTACAATGAAGAGGAAAATGAATCTGAATCTGAAGAAAAGAGTTCATCAAGTGTAAGATATCTAAAGATTTTGGTCTATTATTAACTTTCATATGTTTCCATAGAAAATTATTGTACAATTCCTTCATCCCTAGGAGGATGAATCATATGAACCGACAAGAAGAAGTGGTCGAACTGTAAAGAAAGTACCTCCGCCAAAAAGAACAAAAAAGAAACGAAAAAAGTGAGTAAACGAGAATTAGAGTTCGAATTTAATTTGACTCAAATGATGACGATTTTTGTACCAATTTGGTTTTGCTTCAATTTTTTATTTTGTTATTTAGTTGGAATTCAGAAAGTAGTGAAAGTGATAGTGATAATAGTGATGAAAGTTCCACAAGAAATAAACGTAGCAGTAATAGGAAATCTGGTGTGAAGAAACCAACGACACATTATTCATCGGATGATGATGATACTGAAGAGGAAAGAAGAAGGTAAAAAATATTTGACTAATCTATAATATAGAGTTGTGTTGTTTTTCTTATAACTTGCTTCTTTTTTTTCAAACAAAAGGAATAAACTTACATTTAAAATATTGGATAAATTTGTTATTCAAAAATGACCATTAAAAAAATTCTGTGCCAAATTAAAAATGCAATTTAAAACCTAATAAAATTTTTATTCATTCGTTTTATTTTATTATTACCTTTATTTTTTTTATTTTTTTAAATTCAATCAATTGATGATGATAGTGTTATGATCCATTCAAACAATGTGTAAGTAAAGTGTGCCTCTAGCGATTTTCGATCCTAAAGGATTATAATGCAAATCGATTCTGAAATTTAAGAAAATTAAAGAAAATTGCTTTTAAATTTAATTATAAAAATTTTTGATCGTCATGTATTACAATTAGATGAAAAAATTATTGATGATAATTAAAATGAAAAAAAAAAAATTGGATAAACAATTCTCAATAGTACAATAATGTGCCATATGATATTATGAATTCATGTAATAATTAAAATACAGAATTAAAAAAATTGAATTTTTAATGCTAGGTTATTTAGATTTTGAAAAAAACCAATTTTATCAAATTAAGTGAAATGTCAAAAATAGTTATTCGACTAAAATGAAAAATTTAATTTGATTGTGTTTTACATTTAACAAAAATTTGCTGAATTTATTCAGCTACATATTTTCTTGACTTTAAACAATTTTACGATTGTAAAACAATATATTATCTAAATAAAATTAAAATTTTGAAAAAGATTTTTAGATGAAAATGTTTATTGCAATTATATCCACATTTCCCACTTTTTTTTAAAAAAAAAATTTTATCTGAGTTTTTGATTTAGGGCATGTTTTCAATACAATTTTTATTAAATCCCCATGAAAAATAAAAATTAATTAGTAGTTTAGTATAGAACATTGTAATTGCTTAGTTTTGTACATTTATAAAAATTTTCTAAAATAAAACCAAAAATAAAATCACGATTTTCACAAATACAAAATGCATAATACAACAGTAAAAAAGCAGTAAAATTTGTGAAATCATCGCGAATATCAAATTTCAGATTTGCAACTAGACGAACTGCAACAGCAGTCAGTTATAAAGAACCAAGTGAAGATGAGAAAACTGATTCAGAAGATTTAGTTGAAGTTGAAGGTGGTGGTGATTCATTGGCTGTTGAGGAAGAAACAGAAAAATGTGAAACAATTGAAAGAATTATAGCGAAGCGTGTAGGTAAAAAAAATGTAACCGGTAATCAAACTACTTTATATTCGGTAGAAGAAAATGGTGATCCAAATGAAGGTGTAGATGAGAATACTAAGGATGTTGAAACTGAAATACAGTATCTGATAAAATGGAAAGGTTGGTCGTATATTCATAATACATGGGAATCAGAGGAAACGCTAAAAGAACAAAAAGTGAAAGGTTTAAAGAAACTTGAAAATTTCATAAAAAAGGAGAACGATATCGAAATATGGAAAAGATATGCTGGTCCAGAAGATATTGATTATTATGAGTGTCAACTCGAGTTACAAAATGAACTATTAAAAAGTTATAATAATGTCGATAGGATAATAGCGAAAAATGTTAAAGAAGATGGTACATTAGAGTATTTTTGTAAATGGGAATCCTTGCCATATGCAGAAGCAACATGGGAAGATGAGAATTTGGTTAAAAAGAAATGGTCAAAAAAGATCGATGAATTTAATGATAGGGAACAATCGAAGTATTCACCATCAAAACCATGTAAAGCTCTTAAATATCGACCGAAATTTCATCAAATAAAAAGTCAACCAGATTATATAGGAGATGGTTTAATATTACGAGATTATCAAATGGATGGTTTAAATTGGTTAATACATTCATGGTGTAAAGAAAATTCAGTTATTTTAGCTGATGAAATGGGTTTAGGGAAAACAATTCAAACAATTTGTTTTTTATATTACTTATTTAAAAGTCAAAATTTATATGGTCCATATTTATGTGTTGTACCATTAAGTACAATGACAGCATGGCAAAGAGAATTTTCTATATGGGCACCAGATATGAATATTGTTACATATTTAGGTGATGTACAATCGAGAGAAATTATACGACAATATGAATGGTTTTTCGAAGGTACTGAACAACTGAAATTTAATGCAATCTTAACAACATATGAGATATTATTAAAAGATAAAACATTTCTTGGCTGTATAAATTGGGCGGCACTTTTAGTTGATGAAGCACATCGTTTGAAAAATGATGATTCATTATTGTACAAAACATTAAAAGATTTCGAAACAAATCACAGATTGTTGATAACTGGTACACCATTACAAAATTCATTAAAAGAATTATGGGCTCTATTACATTTTATAATGCCATCAAAATTTGAAACATGGGAACAATTTGAAGTTGAACACGGAAATGCAGCAGACAAAGGTTATACTAAACTTCATAAACAGCTAGAACCATTCATTTTACGTCGTGTTAAGAAAGATGTTGAAAAAAGTTTACCAGCAAAAGTTGAACAAATTTTAAGAGTTGAAATGACCTCAATACAAAAACAATACTATAAATGGATTTTAACAAAAAATTTTAATGCATTGAGAAAAGGTGTTAAAGGGTCAACGAGTACATTTCTTAATATTGTGATAGAATTAAAAAAATGCTGTAATCATGCAGCTTTAATACGTCCAACGGAATATGAAGCATCACGAATGACACAAGATGATGCATTACAACAAATTCTTCGTGGTTCTGGAAAACTAGTACTTTTGGATAAATTACTGTGTAGATTAAAGGAAACTGGCCATAGGGTATTAATTTTTTCACAAATGGTTAGAATGTTAGATATATTGGCAGAATACTTACAAAAACGTCATTTTCCATTTCAACGACTCGATGGTAGTATAAAAGGGGAAATTCGACGTCAAGCTTTAGATCATTTTAATGCAGAGAACAGTCAAGATTTTTGTTTTTTATTATCAACAAGAGCTGGTGGTTTGGGTATTAATTTAGCCACTGCAGACACAGTTATAATTTTTGATTCAGATTGGAATCCACAAAATGATCTTCAGGCACAAGCAAGAGCACATAGAATAGGACAAAAGAATCAAGTAAATATTTATAGATTAGTCACTGCCAGATCAGTAGAAGAAGAAATTGTTGAGAGAGCTAAACAAAAAATGGTTTTAGATCATTTAGTCATTCAACGGATGGATACTACTGGACGCACAGTTCTTGATAAAAATGGGTCTTCCAATTCGACCCCTTTCAATAAAGATGATTTATCAGCAATTTTGAAATTTGGGGCTGAAGAATTATTTAAAGATGAACAAGAAAATGATGATGATCTTGTCTGTGATATTGATGAAATATTACGACGTGCTGAAACACGAAATGAAGATCCAGAAATGGCTGGTGATGATTTATTATCAGCATTTAAAGTAGCGAGTTTTGCCGCATTTGAAGAAGAAAAACAACCATCTAGTTTAGATTTTGAAAAAAATGGCCAGAATAATGAAGATACAAAAGATTGGGATGCAATAATTCCAGAAGATTTTCGTAAAGCTGTTGAGGACGAAGAACGGAATAAGGAAATGGAAGATTTATATTTGCCACCTAGACGTAAAGTGTTAAAAGCTAATGAATCTAAGGATGAAGCTGGTAAAATTGGTAAAAAGAAAAGGGCGTCATCAGACGGTGAGTCGGATTATGCAAGTGATGGAAGCTGTGATGATAGACCAAAAAAACGTGGTCGACCTCCAATGAAAGAAAAAATACAAGGTTTTACAGATGCAGAATTAAGACGTTTCATAAAAAGTTACAAGAAATTTCCTGCTCCATTGAAACGATTAGAGGCGGTAGCAATCGATGCTGAGCTGCAAGAAAAGCCTTTAGCCGACTTAAAGAAAATTGGCGAATTGTTGCATGATAGATGTGTACAATTTCTAGAAGAACACAAAGAAATTGAAACGAAAACGGATGTTTCGAAGAAAAAAACGAATAGAGCAACATATTCTGTGAAATTAGGCGGAGTTTCATTTAATGCAAAAACTTTACTAGCCTGTGAAGAAGAACTTAATCCGTTAAATGAAATAATTCCGTTAGAAACAGAAGAAAGGCTAAAATGGACATTAGAATTGTATACGAAGCCAGCAAATTTTGACGTAGACTGGACAACAGTTGATGATTCAAGATTGTTGTGTGGCATCTATCAATACGGTATTGGTTCCTGGGAAGCAATAAAAATGGATTCATCATTAGGATTAGGCGAAAAAATTCTGCTTAATGAAAGTAAAAAACCCCAAGCAAAGCATTTACAATCAAGAGCTGAATATTTATTAAAAATTATTAAAAAGAATGTTGAACTAAAAAAAGGTGTTATGAAACAAAAGAAAACCAGAAAACAAAAAGAGAATAAAATACAAGAATCAAAAAAGAATGCAGATCTAGGATTAGATGAAACATCATTAAGTGAAGAAAAGAAACTAAGATCTAAAGATTCATCAAAAATTGATGAAGGAATTTCAGTTTCAGAAAAATCTGATGAAAAAGAGAGTTCAAAGAAAACAAAAGGAAAACGAAATTCAAAAGAAGCCAAAAAGAATAAGAAAAATAATTTAGATAAACCAATGCATTTTACAGCGAACAATGAACCACGAGCATTAGAAGTTTTAGGTGATTTAGATCCAGCGATTTTTAATGAATGTAAAGAGAAAATGAGACCAGTTAAAAAAGCGCTGAAAGCCCTTGATAATCCAGATTTAAGTTTAACAAATCAAGAACAAATAAACCATACACGTGATTGTCTATTAAGTATTGGTAAACAAATTGATATATGCCTAGAAGATTATAAAGAACCAGAAAAAATTAAAGAATGGCGAAGTAATTTATGGTATTTTGTATCAAAATTTACTGAATTCGATGCGAAAAAGTTATTTAAATTATATAAGCATGCACTTAAAAGGAATGAAGATAAAGTGAAGTCAAATAGTACTACAGATGATAAACAACAACAACAAAAGAAAGCTGACGAAAATCAGAAATATGGTAATGCGGAAGAAAAAAATACAACACCAATCAAAGATCCATCAGCAATCACATCGAATATGACTCTAACACCAACGACAGCA
The DNA here is from genome assembly GCA_963971155.1 of Anthrax anthrax. Classification (NCBI taxonomy): domain Eukaryota; kingdom Metazoa; phylum Arthropoda; class Insecta; order Diptera; family Bombyliidae; genus Anthrax; species Anthrax anthrax. The sequence goes on from OZ020119.1 coordinate 31,887,282, forward strand.
ATAACAACAGCAACATCAATAGCCGCATTATCGGGAACAACAACGCCAGGTACAACACCAACAAGTATCTCAAAAATGAAAATCCCTAAGAAAAAGAGAAAATCCGAGTTCGAAACGGAAAAAGATAAACGTAAAGAAAGAAAAGAGAAACATTCAAAACATTACGATCCAAATAGATTTTCAGATTCGCCTAGAAAAGATATAAAACGAAAACATGACACGGGAAATGACTTGATAAATGATGATGATAAAGGTTATAAAAGATTGCATATGGATGGAAGGTAATTCAAATGATAAAACGGAATAATGGAAAGATAAGTTTCTGATTTATTTATTATTTTATTGTAGAAATATTGATGGTCGGGGTAAAGAGGATCGTAAAAAGCATGATTATTATGGCAGTAGCGGTGGCGGAGGACTTGATGCAAATTCAGATAGAAATCGAAACTCTTCAAATCCATCTCGCCAATTACCTGGAAGTAGTCAAAGGCTACCACCAATTTTTCCAGATGGAAGATCAGGTGGTCCATTTATCGATTTAGATATGTGGAATTCAAGGGAAAGGTACGGTTTTTAAATATCTTTTTTTTTGTGTAATTTAATTATTCTAAAATTTTGAATTCACCGTTTTTAGATATCCTGATTATAAGCGTATGGATAGGTTTGATAATTATAAAAACCGGTCACATGGCGGATATCATAGTAGAGATCACAGAGATCGTGATAGGGACAGAGACAGAAGACCAGAGAAAAGAAGGTATTTTTTTTTTGTTTTTAAATTTGATTTATTATAATAAGTTATGACTAAGCGTTTTATACTTATTTATTTCTTCAGATATCCTCCAACATCATCACATCCTCCTGTTGGTGGATATCCAAATCATTATATGCAACCAAATTATTATATGGGTAATGGTATGGGACCACCACCATTACTTGGTTATCATGATACAGCGAGATATTCAATGCCAAATGATTGGAGCCGTGATAGAGGTGGTGGAGAATATTCTGATTATAGACGAGATTATGATAGACGTCAGCCGCCGCCACATCCAAATTCGTAGTTATTTTTTTCCTTTTTTTTTTATCTAATTGTTTCACAAAAAACAAACTAAACCCAGAAAAGAAAATAATTTTAATTAAATATAGGAAAAATTATCATGTCATGCCGTATACATATAATATAATAATGATAAGTAATTGCTTTATAAATTTAAATAATTTTAGTCAGTTTTTATATATAAAAACGTAGTGTATACATAAAACACAAATTTAATTAGAAAAAAATAAAAATAAATTAAACAAAAATATGAAAATAAAGTACATCCATCTTTACATACATTCAAAGTACATAAATTATGATATTGATAATGCACATTAATACACCATTTATTTGTGATGAAAAAAAAAAAAAACAAACAAAAGGAACATGAAAAATGTGTAAGAACTTATAATATGTTTTTACATTTAAAACAAATGTAATGTATATATTTCTTTTTGGTTTTCTTAGTCGTCTAAGTGAAAAAAGTGAAATTAAAAAAAAAAAAAAAATAGTAGATAAAAATTTGTATCATCTTATTTTTTTTTGTTTGTTTTTGTATATTTAAAAAAAAAAAAGAGAAAAAAAAAATGTTTAATTTAATCTACAAAGTGAATTCTGCTTTATTATAATAATAGTTCTTTAATAAATTGATGTTTTTTTTTTCTTTTGTTTTTGTAAATTTTATTTTTATTAGTTAAATATTAATAAGAAATTATAGGAGAATTATTAAAAAACGAAATTAAATTAAGACCATAATGTAATATAATTATATGATGTATGTGCATACAAAACAAAGTTCTTTTTATTTATTCATTTTATTTTATAAAATATAAAATGCATTTTTAAAGCATTAAATAAACAAGAAAAAAGAAAATATAAAATGCATTTTTTTGTTATTAAAAATAAGAACAAAAAAAAAAAAATATTAATTAAAAATAAAAAAAGTGATGTATGAGGATTTTATTTACAATCACACTTACATTGGAGTACAATTTAGATATTTGTATAAAAAATTATTTAAAAGAAAATGTATTTTCTAAATAAGTAATAAAGACATTAACAACTCTTTTAACATTCTTATGTTCACATAGATATAAATGATATATGTCAAAATTAATACCAATTTAGTGTTACAAACATATATACATCGTTACTAGCGACTGTGGTCTTTTAATATCGGTAATATTTAAAAAGAAATAATAATACACATATGAACACATCTGAATAATGAGTTAATATGTATGTGTAAATATTTACACAAGTAAATTATGTATAAATTCATAGAAGATTATTTTGTGTTACAAGAAACTTTTTTTTTAAAAAAAAAAAAAAAAAAGAAAGAAAAAAGTAAAACTAAAAAGTTTAAAACATTTGTTTTTAAGTCGATCATACATGTCATAAAATAAAATAAGATTATGTGCTATTTAACTTCAATTAATAAATAAAAATAAAATGAAGTAATAATAATTAAAAGTAATTTCAAAAATACATAATTATCTATTTGATGATAATTTTAAAATGAACATCATATAAATTAAATATAATAAATGATGTATTTTTGAATTTAATCTCCTATAATTATGGTCATCCTCTTTAATTAATTATATACATTAATAAGCAATTTAATTTATTTTTTGAAATAACTATTATAAAATTAAGTTTAAAAAAATTTTATTATTACAATTTAAATAATATAAAAAAAAAAACAAAAATGAATTTTATATATCTAAACTCAAACAAAAAGGAAACTTTCTTTTTACTGTTTTTTTTTTTATTTTTAAATTACTTTTTGTTGTTATCATGCTCTTTTTTTTATTTATTAGTAAAAAAAAACCAGGAAAGTTATTCGTTTTTCTTTTTAATTTCTAAAAAAATAAAGTGAAATAACGTACATATACATATAATCGAAAATGATTGATGATTAGAATAATAGTACTGTAAATATGAATAATTTTTAGTATACATATACATAAAATTTAGATTAAAAGAATATAACATAAATTCATCAATCTTGTATATATTATTGTAATTGTAATGAATTAATAAATAATGATTATTATGTAAGTGAAAATGAACTTTAAAAAAAAAAAACAAATATATATATATAAATACATAAATGAAATTACGAAATAAAAAAAATTTAAATTCATATAAGAAAAAAAAAAAAAATTAAAATTGATTAAAAATTTAAGTAAACAAAAATTGTGTGTTATAGTTTATTTTGATTTTCTTATTTAAAAAAGAAAAAAAAAAAGAAAACGAGAAAAAAATATATAAAAGTAAAGAAAAACTGATTATGAAAAAAAAAACGTTATTTTTTGTGACTTTCATTTTAATATGCAATTTCAAAAAATGTTTTTAGCTTAATTTTTGATATTTTAACAAAAAAAACCAAAAATTAAAATTGATTCAAATTTCATTCACTTAATAATGAATTTCTAATTGACCCTTAAAAGAGCCCATCATAAATATTCATCAATAAATAACAAATCTTCAACTCCAAAGCAATTTAAAAAAAAAAAAAAATTGATTTATAAAAAGTATTTAAAACGATTTGAAATTATTTGAAAAAATGATTTGAAATAATGTAATGAAATTAAGAATTCAAATGTCCGTAATACATTATTACGCATTGGAGTTTGATGTGAATACATGAGTCTTAATGATATATATGTATATAAGAAAATAAAAAATTTAAAATTTCACCCAAAAAACTTCAAAAAAGAAAAAAAGGAGTAATTGGAGTGTATCTCTTAGAACAGATTCTGTCTGATTATAGTCAAAATCAAAATCATATAAATTAAAATTTGCATATGTGTATGCTTATCATAAGAAGCTGATCATTGATGTATCACATGGTTATTATCAGCTAATGTACACGCGTCATGTCTCACGCCACTAAATAAAACAGAAAATGTAACGTTTTTTTAACAAATAAATCATAAAAGTATAAATATAAAAAAAGAAATTTCGTCACAAAAATATTTAAGTTTTTTGCGTACATTTTCTTTCGCGTGTTTCTTTAGTTTTAAATTGGTGGTTATGGGAAACCACTGTTCTAATGAAGAACAGATGACGTAGTTCGATATTGATATGTAAAATCCAATATGATAGAATATCCATACTATATAGCAATATACATATGTACATGTGTACTCATATGATTCTTTAGAAAATCCATTTTGTACATAAAAGACTTTATAAGGAAATTCGGTACCGGATGAACATTATCTACCTGAAATTTCAAATAATAAATAAAAATTTTTTTTTTAATTTTTTCAAATTTTTTTTTTTTCGTTTTATTACGAATATGGACTACAATTCTTATGCAAAAACAAAATCGTGTACATATTTATAATTATTAATTGCAGAAACAAAAATGGACTTTATAATTGCTAAAAAATAAAAATAATAAGACAATTCAAAGTAAAAATTTTAAAAGAAAAATCTTCAATATCATTCTGTTTATTCTGTAAACTTAACCAAGATCTAGGTAAGTATGTACACATGTAGTCAAGTGTGTAGATGTATGTACACTTTTTTAGATATATAATCTGCACATATACATATGTATGTGCAATCTTTACGTGATTAATGATCTTCATTAAAACAAGATTTTTGAAGAATTGAAAATTTTTCTTTCAAATTTTTTAACTGAGTTGTTTTATACTATTTTGACTTTGATTACTGCTATTATCTAACACATATTTTATTTTGTATACATATATGTACATACATATATGATACGTCTAAAATGCTTTTTAATTTTTATACGTTTATACATACTGTATGTGAATTTCTTAAAGGTTTGTTTAACATTAACAGAGAATATTGAAATTTTTATGATTCTAATTTTCATTACTAAATTCTTCATATCTATAGTTTAGTTACACATTTACTCTTTAATTACATTTATGTAATTGCGCAATACAGGGCGTTTCATAAATAGATGTTAAGCTGGAAATATTATGGACAACTATTCGATTGCTATAAACTTTAATATAATATTACTGAAAAATGTAACTTGTGCAAAAATTTTTCGAATAATCCTAATAATAAAAGGGGTGATGATATACCATCTCCTTTAACACTTTGCTTTTGACGTGATCTATCTCGTCAACTTAGCATTTACTTATGAATAACTCCCTGTGTACATTTATACAACATGTATATAATTAAAGAAATTTCAATTCTCTATTCCTAATTATGTGATATTAATTCATATGCTTATTTCATATTTAAATAAATAAAAAATTTAACATTAAGCAAGCAGATAAATTACATTAAAAATATCTTAATAAATATAAAAATTTTTCTTTTCTTTTTTGTCTTTACATAAAATACATCACAAATTTAATAAATAGGCAAAGAAAACTGTTTTGATGTACAAAATAAAATAAATAATAATTATTTCTAGTAATTACTATTATTTTTTTTAAATAACATTTTTAACTGACACAATTTATTTGATTCGTAAGAAAAAAAAAAAACCAAAATTTAATGCAAAAAAAAAAATTAACCTTAATAAAGTAAGAAATACTTTTTCTTCAGATTGAAAAATCCATTTAAACACTTAAGAAATTTTCAATTTTCAGATTCATTAAAAATAAAATAAAATACGCGATGAATAATACTATATAGCTAGGCAAGCCAATTATCATAAAAAAATCGTATGTATGTATATTAATTCAAATAAAATCATAAAATTCGATTTATTTTTCAATATTAGTAATTTTGAGCGATTTTTGAGTACTTCGAATACAATACATGATTGTACTTATTTATCCACGTCAAATTTTAATTTAAATAATTTTATTCAACAAATTTTTGTTTTGTCCATGTTCTTTGAAGTAAAGATTGTTAAAATAATTTTCATTTTAAGTTAAACCATATATAAATGATTCAAATCGAATTTCGTGATTTATATTTAAATTATTAAAATTGCAGTGTATAAGTTATCAGGACTTATCTCTATTTTTAATTTTTTTATTTTTTATTTTTTTTTTGTTTACTTAAAATTTAATGTAATTGCAATTTATTTTAATTAGTTACAAATTTTAACTTTTAAATAATATCTTTTTGGAATGATATACAATTTTGTTTTGTCTCTAAAATAAATTTAAATAAAATTTGTAAAATTTCCTGTTCAAATTGTACTTTTCTGTAGTATATGTAACGAATTATTATTTTTAACTTTTTATTTTATGTTGTCTTTTGAAATTATTTCGAATTATATTCAAAAAATAATTTTACAATAATACGTATTTGAAAAAATTTTCCCTTGTTTTTCTTTTATTTGTTTTTGTTCATTATTACAATAAACATATAATTTTGTATATGAAATAAATAGTAAACAAATTTTTTTTTTTTTTTAATGATATTTATAATCTTTTAACAATGATTCATTATTAGTTATCATAATTAATATCAACAAAATTCCCTAAGTATATATTTTTGTGTGTATATATAATATGTATATTTTACGTTTGTTTTTTTTTTTTTTTTTTTTAAATTTTCACTAACGAACACGACAGAAAAAAGTTTGACTATATTTTGTGTGTATTAAATTTTCTAAGATATTTTTTTTATGTCCCACATAAATGATCAAAATTTTTAATGAACTATATAATTGCTTTTAGATAATTTTTAAAGTTGCAATTGCAGTTGAAAACTGCATTTAAAAAGTTTTTTTTTTCGAAAATCATTTCCTTCTTTGGAAATTTCGTTAACAATAAGTGATAAATTAAGTCATTATTTTTGATACTATGAAATAGATATATTCTAAAAAAAACTTTGTCTTTTCGCTGTCCTTGTAAACAGTTCTTCCAGAAGTTAATATTTAAAATTGATTAATGATGCTAAATGTATTTTATCAATTACACAAAATAACAATTAATCGTTTTGATTATACGCAATTCGAAGTTATTTACCATGTTTTTTATAATTATTCTTTTTGATTATTATTTTTTTCTTAATTCAAATGCAATTGTGAATTATTCATAGCATCATATAATTGACGTCCAGTTGATTGTATCATTGCGCATAATGCATCACTACGTTGTTTGGCAACGACCGAACGCATTATTAATTGAAATGGATCTGTCTCATCAATACCGTCATAGGAATGTTTACGTAATTTAATATCATCAGTATCATCAACATTATCTTGATTCCATACTGGAATTTCATCGTCATCATTATTGAATTGTTTTGTACTATTTTCATGATTTCTATTTAATTCTTCCTCAGGAACACAATTTAAGAAATCTTCAAGTGATTTTTCATTAGCTAAATGCTCAAGAATATCTAAAATTCAAAATAAAAATACATTTTTTTTTTTCACAAAAAATTAAAGAAGATAAATATTTTACCATATATAATTTTGTTGTATAATTTTATTGTTTCTGTATCAGTATTTGATAATTCTCGTTTTTTATTCAAAATTCTTTTAATTAAAGATTGCCATTGTTGTGGTGACGTTAGACGAGACTGAAAGAAAAAAAAAAATTGTTTTATTCCGAGTAGATTTTGTAGATTTCTATAAATTTTTATAAATACAAACCTTTGCATAATTTAGTAAATTTTTTGGCATTATATGAATTAAGAATTCTTCACCTTCAGATTTTGGTAATAATATTGTAATTAGACTATCAATTCCAATTACATTGGGATTTGAATGAATGAATGTTATAAAATCATCAATTAAATTACCATTAAGTTTTCCACTACATAGTAGTGCCTAGCAAACAAGAAATACAAAATTTGTTTTTAAATTAATAAAAAATTTAGAAATAAAATAAATCATTTCAATAAATACCTGTATTTTAATTAATATAACATTAACATCTTTATCCCAATCATCAAAATAAAGTGTACCATCAGTATCTGGTTTAAAACTATTCTCATCGAATGGTGGCATTACATTTAAAAATGTTTCACGTCTCTCAAAAAATATAACAGGTCGACGTCTAAAGAATAATGGCTGTTTATCATCGTTATTAATTTCATTGCTTTCACAACTTTTATCATTATCACTGTTTTCATAATTTTCATCTGTTGATCCAGCGGTTGTTGTTGCTGTTGACTGAATGCAACCACTATCATCATATAATGAGATCATCTGATCAGATGTATAACTATAATCTGATGAATGTAATTTATCAAATTTAGCATGAGTACGTTTTATAATTTTACTATGATGAAACATATATTCAATGAACGCCAAACGAACACCAATTATTTCAGATAATTTATCATCTTGATCTTTTTGTTTCTGTTGCTGTTGTATATCAGAGTATTGCTTTAACCATCCCAAATACATTCGGAATAAAATTTTCATAGCTTCATCTTCAGCATCTTCATAATTAAAATCCGTTATATTCGATGTCCCACCAGCATCATCAAACTGCTTTAAACCATTATCAATTTTTAATCGTTGTTGTTGCTGTTCTTGTTGTAATTTTTCACTATCATTTAAATTATTTGCTGTTAAACATAAACTTGAATTATGTGAATCATTATTTATAGTTATCATCGCTGTTGTCATTGTCGTAATATTAGTTACAATATATTTACCATCATCTATTAAATGACTATTATTACGATTATTATTTAAATAATATAAATCATAAAAATATCCTTGTAATAAAATTTCTAAAATTTTTTGTGATACACGATAACCTTTTTGTCCTAAATTTAATGCAAAATAATTCATAAAACGATTTAATATAAAATCTAAATCAATATAATGTGTCATTAATAACAAATGTATGAAAATATCAGCTAAAATTTCAATTATTTGTGAATTATTTGTTGAAAATAATATTAATTCAGTAAAATCAGAAAATGTTGATTTACGATAATTATTTAAATTAAAATTATCAAACATAATGAACCAATATTTTTTTAATGTTTGTAATAGATAATGCGGCTGCATTTTATCTAATATATCAATAGATTTTTTAATTTCATTATTTTTGAATAAACAAAGCATATAACAAAGTTGCTCATCAGTTTTTCTAGAAATAAAAAAAAGAAAAGAAAAGTTAAAATTTCTACTTTTTTAGCCTATAGTGTGACATTATTTATTTTACACAAGTACAATGAGAAAAATTTAATTATTTCTCTATCTATATATTCAGTATTTCTCACTGTACATGAATTAATATTTTATTCATAAGTTTGGTACTTACAGTTTCTTTTTTAAATTACTAAATATTTTAATTAACGATTCATTTAATATCTCACGAAATATTGAAGAAGTCAAACATATTGGTGCAATCTCATTAGATGCATAAATTTGAAAGAAATTTAAGAATTCTTCAGCAACATTGTAATTATCATTGTATTCTTTTAGTGAATTTAATATGGGTTTTATATTTTGTGTTAAATATTCAGCATCAGTTTTATTTGTTTTTAAATTTGTTATAAATATTTTTAATGTATAAATTAAATTATTATAATTTTTTATATTTCTTCCATTTACTTCTTGTGTATACATCATGTATTTTTTATAAACTTCCCACGCTGAATAATTGCACATTGAATAATATGCAACAGCTTGAGAATAAATTTCTTTTCGATCGGACCTACGAAGAAAATTAAAAAAAAAAAAAAAAAATTAAAAACTTTGTTAATTATCAAAAACAACAAAATCATCAATTTCAAGTATTATAAATAAATATCTGTAATTGATGATCCCTCAAAGTTTTTGAACAATATTATTTTTAAAAAAATGTTAAAAATTCTATATTCATACATTATGGTGTATTCAGCCAATAATTGGCATGTATCCATGTAAATTTTTTCTAATAATTCATTTTTATCTTTATCATCATTCTCATGCATGTAAATACGTGCCAAACGTATTATAACATGAGCTTCTTCCATTAATTCAAAATAAATATCTGGACATGTTGTCTTATAGACATTTGCTAAATTTTTTATATCATTTATTAATGTTTCTGGCTTTGGTAGTTGTAAATTGTACAATGTCCAATCAGTTTTATCATCAATGCTTGTTTTATTCCGATTTAATTGTTTTTTATTGTTCGTTGATGTTGTTATTGATGTAGGTATGTTCTTAGTTAGATTTTTTTCATCACATGTACTAAGTAAAACAAGATTTGTATCAGAATTGACAACGAATTTAACACCAAAAAATCCACATATCCCCATTACACAAATTGGAACATCAAGTAAAGGACCAATCTAAAAATAAACAAAAAATATTAAAATATCATTACTATAACACGAAACTGTAAATTTTAAAAATAATTATATTTTACTTCATTTGGATATGGTGCACTTAACATTGGATATTCAAAATAACTTGAAAATAATTTGTGACCAACACGTGACGAGAATGTTTCAATACCACATTCTGTTATTGCGTGTATTACATAATTATCAATGATAACATCTAAAACTGGTGCAGTAAATGGATATGTTGCTAAACATTTTGTGTTCTCAATATACCACTTTTCTAAAAACCAAACAAAAAACAATATTTTTCTATGCCTTGTTTATAAAATTTTTCTAATAAAAAATTACATGTAATTTTTCGTAATTACTTGTGTTGAAAAAAACTTCTTGAAAACATTTGTAAAATGTTTGCTTTTTTAGTATTCTTACCTTGATTTGTAAACTGATATAAATAACCATCAGAAACTGTCGATACAAAAAATGAAAATCCAATACAATTGGTATAACGTTGAGATTTAAGAATATGTGCATTTTGATTTCGTTTTGCTTCATTTAATTTTTGTTCATATTTACAATAAATTGGTTTTAATGCAATCGAACGAAATTCATCATGAATTTGTCCAACGGCAGCTGCATTTAACAAAGGTTGTCTTAATTGAAGTAACGATTTGACAGAATAATACAATCCATCATGTTCCTTTAAAATAAAAATGGAATTGGTTAAATATACGAAATAAAATTAAAGAAAAAAAAAAACATCTAACATACATGATTATACTCATCATGATATTTTAGAATGATTTTAACATCATTTACTAATACTGGTTTCTCTTCAGAAAAATTCGTTTTACTACCGCTGTTAGTATCATCATCCCAATTAGAACGAATTTTAACAAATAATTCAACACCATTAACTTGATTACATTGTTTAGCTACTTCGTAATCAATTGGTATATCATCTGTATTTTGATTAAATGCGTTTGCTGAACTTCCTAAAAGACATTAAAAATAAACATTATTTTTCTCTCTTTTTATTCTCTTTATAATAAGTGAAATTTTGTATTTTTACCTGTTGCCAAACTATTACTTGTTGAACCATCTTCAGTATTCGTTTCAATTAAATCAATTATTTTAAATGCAATCACAATTGTATCATTCATACATGCAATAACATTTTCTTCAATTTTTAATTTCTTTGGTATAAATTCTAATTCAATGTAGAAAGGAACTTCCATAAAATCAATATATGTAAATTTTTGTGCTAGATTTGATCGTGTTTGTAATTCGTAAAAGTGTAAAATTTTACCACTATTAATTAATATTGTACCAGATGTCTATAACAAAATAAAAGAAAGATATAACAATTAGAAAATTATTTTTTTTTTCTTCTAATTTTTAATACTTTGATTATGTACCTGACAACAAGCAATCATATCTGGATTACCATTAAATGGTATTTCAATAACTTCAATACAATTAATTGGATCAATTTTTGGTGTAACCTTTGATGCAATACGTGCACGTATCGGTGTTGAAAAGCAATTATCATTTTCAGCAATATCAAAATTTATATAAACGCGAGCAAAACGTTTTTTAACATCATCATGACAATCATCTGTTTTATATTCTAATGATAAAAGATAATGTCCTAAAAAGAAAAAACAAAAAAAAAAAACAATTTCAAATTTCGATGAAATCAATGTTTGGAATACGTATTTAATAATTTACCTGTTTTACAGTACAAAAGATTTTGTACTTGATCAACAGTTGGAAACGTAGTTTTTGTTGGTGGACAATTATCATTTTGATCAATATGAAATACATTTGTTATTTCAGCAGATTCTGATAATGATAATGATACATTTGTTGAATTAAATGATGATAAACCATTTTTATGTTTTAAACATAATATTTCGATAAGATGATTTTTTTGAGCAATTGCTAAACGATCTGAACCAATTAAACATGTTGCAACAATATCCCCATTTATTGAATATGTATTTTGCTCTTGAAAATTATATGCTGATATTACTTTAACCATTTTTAAAAATCAGAAATTAGATACTATCGCAGTTATATAAAAATCTTTTAAATTATTCTTTTAAGTTTTTTTATAAGATTTTGTGTCTGAAAAAAAAGCAAAAAAAAGAAAAAATAATAAAAATTAGTAAGTAGTTAAAAAATTAATAATGCAGTTTACAAATTTAAAAAAAAAAAAAAAAAAACCATTTCTAACGATGTCCTACGAATATGCAATAAAATTAAATTTAGAACTTGATAGTCCCTGACCAATATTATTTTGGTTTTATACCTTATTGAAAAAGAAATTCACTGATTTTCTTTCGATATTAAAAATTAAACTAATATTTTGTACAAAATATCTTTTTAATTTTCTAAAGTGATAAAAATATATTTTACAATACCTATGCTATGGCTATGATACAATATGTTGATGTCATATTATGCTGTTGAAAAAGAAAGGGTACCGCGCCCAAGTTAATTTTAGTACGTACATATGTACATTGTATTTTTTACTTGTTTTTATTTCTAAATTGTGACTTGATCTAATTTGCAAAAAAGTGTAATTACATCAAGTCATGTAGATTATAAAAGCACAGGAAGCCTTAAGTAATACATATTTCCCTTATCCCGACCAGACCAGTTAAAGTTAATATGTGAAGGTATGTGCAGTAAATACTATACATCAGCTATATCCGATTACCATCATATAATTGTATATGTATGTGATAATAGGTTGAATTATGTCATACATTTACTTATAATATCAGCCGCTATTTAAACCCCCCAGTTTGCACAATTTTTTTTTCCTATACAAATGTATCTTAAATTATAATTTCTATATATTTAGAGTAATTTACCTTTTAAATATTTGACTTTTCAATTACATCACTGACTAGGGACTGTTGAAAATTGATTATCCGTAAAATACCACCCTCTTTTTTTTTGTTTTTTTTTTTTTAAATTTCTTAATTGCAAAATATACAAATTTTAAAATTTTCACAAAATGTATTGTTTGTAAAACAAATTTGATTACTCATCTTTAGTTAGTTTTAAAAAAGAAAATAACGAAACAATAAATAGAAAAAAAAAATTGTCAACAAACAACACTTTTTAATTGTCACAATAAAATTTATTTATTAGAAAAAAAAATTTAATACACTTTTGTAATTTAAATAGAATAATAATAAAATTGTGTCAATTTCATTTTAAAAAAATCTTTCACATCACTATCTCTCTCGTCGTCTTACACCCACTTTTTCCAATATCAGGACAATATTATATGAAAATACTTTTATCCTAATAAGAAAAAGGGTACAGAAAAAAACACTTTTATATGTACATATCTTGTATGATACACACATATACAATACAATAAAAATAACAACACAACAATAACTTCATGCAATTTATGTTTGATGCAGTCAATATTTTTGTTTACTTGAAAATGTAATTAAAGATACAAAAAAAAAAAAAAACAAGTACTGAGAAATGTCAAATTTTTTATGTATATAAATATTTCGATTAATCTACTTTTGTTTTTCTACTCTGCTACAAATTTTAAACGTACTTAAATATTTGAAATTTAGCCGTTACTATTTATTCGTTTTAAATGATTTAAATAAACTTATGTATCTTAAATTTTTTTTTATATTAACGAAGTACATATCGACTTTGGAATGTAAACAAAGCTATCGTTTCGCTGCAATTGCAGCATTTTTATTTTTTTTTTTCTACCGCCTATGAAATTCAAAAAAAATTCAATAGCCACTGTACAAAACCACCCGCTTTCCCTCACGTTCAACTAACAACTGACTGATTTGAAAGCCGAAAGGCAATCATTATTTACTGATTGACTAAACACTACACTGATGTGTGTGCTATTGCCATGTATACCAGACCAGACCAGTCTGGAAACATGAAAGTGAAAAAAAAAACAAAAAATTCGAAAGCAACTGAAAGGCAATGATCATTTATGCTACTGAGCTGACTAGACACTAGATGGTTATGTTGTGTGTCATTGCTATGTATACCAGAGGCAGAGACCAGGACAGACCAGTGTAGTGTAATGTACATGAAACATGGAAGTGAAAAATATGCAAAAGCAAACTGGTTTAGAGATAAAGATGAAGACGTGTGTAGTGTACAGAACAAGGACTACTGTCTTATATTACAATTAAAAACAAAATTTGTGAAATACTCTTATTAGAAATAATAAGAGAAGGAAAAATACATATAGTATGTACATGTTTCCCATAAAACGTACACTGATAATCGTTAATAGACAAACTTTTGTTATATTAATTTTACATACACGGAGCTGAATTTTTTAAAATAAAAAAAAGATTATTCATTTTTAAATGGAAATTGCATAATCATTTTTATGCAGTTAAATAAAGTGAATATGAGAAACAAAAACATTAATATCTTTATGTTTACCCCTAGCGCACAAAGATCACGATGAATTACGTCACTATAAGTTCTAATTAAAAACATAAAACTCAAAAAAAATAATAACCCAATACAAACGCAAACGAAACCAATTAAGTTTTCAAATTTTTACATTACATACATACATGTATTCGTTACTATGCATTTTTAAAATATGTAACGAATTTTTTTTAAGTACCATAATATATCGTTATTCATTTTAAAATAGAATAATTCATTTTTTCTGACGATGAAGTTCTTATAGTGCAATTCATACCGTCACGTTGACCTAACGTGAGCATTGTGTGTCGGGCTTTATCTATGAATCCATACGCCCATATGTACGTATCTCTATATCTCCACACTATTGCATACAAGCATGTACAATACTTTCAAATATCAAAAGCTTGTATACATTATTTAAACACACTATACTGAATATGCTCCAACTTAAGAATGAATTTCTTCTTCTTTGTGTAATTTTTTAAATTTGTGCAAAAATAATTGTTCATTCATTTATTCATTAGATCTGTGAATTTGTACGACGTAACGTGGTTCATATAAACGAACGATAGATATTACAAAAAAATATTTTTTATCTATTCCACATTATTAAAATATTAATTAATTAAGAGTGTACGCTCATGTAATTTTTTTTTTTTTTGTTTTTTTGTAATTACCATTAAAAATGAATTTAAATAGATTTTATATAAAAAATTCATTTATTATATATTTATTTTTAAATTATTTTCATATAATAAATAGTTTAAAAAATTTACCAATAATACAATCATGTTGTCCAAATAATTATAATTTAATGATAACAAATTTTGGATCATTTGATTCATATCATTGTGTTGAAAATAATATAAAAGAAAATAATTATACAAATAATTATGATGTGTTCATTGATGATAATAATAATTTTAAAAAACAACAGATCATATTTACTGATAATATACCAAAATGTTATGATAATATTAATTTTAAAAAAATCACAAATACTGGACATTTATCTGAGCAAAGTTGTTTAACTGAAATTGAAAATAATTATTATAGTATTGAATGTTCATCATTAATAAATAAGGTTTATCAATATAATATGATTAGTAAATGTTGTAAATTAAATGAATTATATGATTTTATACAAAAGAAATGTATTAAAAAAATGAATATAAATAAACGAAATGAATTATATATGCAATATTATGATAATAAATATTTTCAAAAATTATTTATTATATTTAAAACAAATTTAATGAAATGTAATGATGATCATGTTATTGTTGAATATTTTTCTAATTATCATAAATTTAAATTTAATATTGATGGTACATTAAGTGTAGAAAATAATGATCATAGTGGAAATATTGATCATCTCATGAAAATGTATGATATAAATAATTATTGTTTTGAAAGAGTTATAAATCGTTTTTCAAATCAAAGTGATAAAAGTAACACAATAATCAATACCCCTGATGATGATGATGATGATGACTATAATAATGGTATATTTATGGTTCGAACATGTAATCATCGTAAAATATGTAATCAAATTCCATGTATTAGAAAATGTTGCCGTGATCAAGAGAAATATATACGTGTAAATAATAGTAAAATGTGTGTACCAAATTCAATGGGAATTAATGTTAATTTTCATGATTTTAAACCAATTCATAATTTGGGAAATGATGATGATTTTCATGCAGATATAATTGAACCAAAAGGTATACATATGTATGTAAATAAATGATTATATATGTTCTTGAGTATGTTTTCATTCTAAAAATGTACACAAATGAACACATACACAAGTATCTATACTTTGTCCATTAATTACATTCAGTTAAGGAAACTACGTAAAATAGTATCAGTTTACATAATTGTGTATTGATATTCAAAAAATTCATCTAAGGTCCCTATTATAAAAATCTATTCGATTCGACTCATAGACTCAAAAATCTCATAGAATCGATTTTTCTAAGCCAATCGAACTAGTTTTTGGTTATATTAGTTATATTCTAAAAATATGATCGACTTTCTAAGTCAACAGAATAGAAAAATTTCTAGTATCATAATAACGAAAATCCATTTCGATTTCAAGTTTATTAGCCACAGACTTTCGTAATAAGAACAGGGTTTTGTATGAAAGCTTCAAGGATTGTGGTAATACTGAATTGCCTCAAAAAAATCATCGTAATGATAATTAGGTCCTGGCTCACATCGAGCTGTTGCGCCATTGATGATGATTGTAATACTGATCGTGAAGCACTCTAATTAGAAATTATGAGAGAAGAAAAAATATACATATATACTCCTACAAGGTCTTAACTGCATGTAATTAGTGGACAGAGTATACCACCTATGTATAGGTAGATACTTTTTTTCGTGTATTTTTAATTATTTGTTTAATTTTTTTTTCGGTTTTTTTATTTTAAGATTCTTAGGTTTTGTTGATTTTAACATTTTTTTTTTTTTTTTCGGTTATATTATTCATTTCATTTTCATTTTGTATATTATTCTATATTAATTTCTTGTTGTTGTTGTATATGTGTACATATTTCATCGAAAGATATTTATGTAAACAAATTTAATTCATAAAAATAACACAAACAATCTAACATGCTAACAATACTTAAATATGATAATAATAATTAAACGTAAAAATGTAACATACAATTGAATTGTTCAATTTCTTCTGATTTTTATTTATTTATTTTTTTTTTTGATTCAATTGACGTATTACAATTATTTTTAAATAATTTTTCAGATTTGTTTTTTTTTTTTTTTATTAATTGATCGCAAAAATTTTATAATAAAATTATTTATTTAAAAAAATAAAAAATAAAAATTTATTTTGTAACATAAAAATCAATCAATTGTATTTTGGGTATGTTATGTATTTTTTTCCTTTTAGATTTCTTAAGAAATTTTTATATCTTATCTAAAATTTTTCGTTATCAAGAGAAGTAAATTCATCGCATACAAAATAGAAAAAAAAATTTTTTTTTTTTTGTATCGAGAATACCAAGAAAATAATCTGAGAGATATTGTCAATATCATAGATATAAGAACCAAATTATCGAATACATAATATTTTATTTTATTTATTTATTTATGACTTAAAAGTCCATAAATTTATGTTTTTTTTTTTTTCATCTTTAAGAAAATACTAAACTTAGACGACGTACATGTCTGGATATCTGCTATATGATATGTGATACCGATAATTAATTATTGAATAAACAAGAAAAGATAAACGACACAAATATAATTGATATTATTTAATGGATTTTATGTATACACATGTAGTAATTACAAAAAAAAAAAAAAAAAACAAAAAAATCTAAAAATATAAGAAAAAATCATTTATACTCTGTTCACTAATTATATGCAGTTAAGACCTTATGGAAACTGCACAAAGTATAGTGCCATTTTACAACCATATTGATATTTTAAAAATTCATCTCGTATAGCATGAAAAATTTAAATTTAAATTTTTTAAAAATTGAATTTAAAAAGAATTTTTAATTAGGAATTATGAAAAAAAAGAGATATATTTTACTCCCATAAGGCCTTATTTGCATATACATACTAATTAGATAGAGTATAGAAATTTTTTGAATTATTTTTGGTTTTGTTTATTTCTCATTCAAGGACATTTATAGACTATTAGAAAAATATCAAAATAAAATGATTTTTCAGATATACTTATAGACATGTACATATGTATGTCCGTTGCGCGTTTAAAATCTTAAAAATTAAGGAAAACATTTAACGACAAAATTCAAATATTTCAAAAAAAGATTTAATTTTCTAAGCAATAAATTTGAAGAGTTTTTGGTTTATGGAAATTTTATTACGTATAATTTTCACATGTAATTTGAGGTTTTTAGTACATCATTACATTTAAATAGTAATTTCAAATATAACCGATTTTTTTATGGACATTTTTGCCTTCATTCTCAAATATTTATCAAACTTTTTTGTATAGCAACAAAATATTTATATTTCGAAAATACGTTATATTTCCATGAATTAAGGTTATTATGATTGTAATGAGTTTATCATGAAATTTCTTGGAATATGCATTGAATAATCCTTTCAAATTTATTTTAAAAAAAAAAAAAAAAAATATTAGCATATATGTAACGTATTTTCCATATTTAATTAATTAAGTACATAAAAACAGAGGATCTATATACAATGTTGACAAATTTTATTAGAAAAATTATCAAGATTACATACGTATGTAAAGTAATAGAAAATATCAGTTTGTATAGGTATGTGCTTCAGCTTATTAATTAAACCCTATACATAAATAGAATTTAATGAATATTTCATTTCAAGTTTCATTGATGCTTTCTAATAAATTAAAAAAATAAAATAAAATAAATGAAATATGAGCAATGAAATATAGCTGGCAATAATGTCGTTACTATATGAAAAATTCATTTAAACATTTACGTAAATTCACTTTTGTTAAATTCTCCTGACGTCATGTCCATATCCTTGTTAATGCTATTATCTCAAGTTAATCTATAGTATAATTAATAATTTTTCAAACACATTTTTTTTTTCTTCTTATTATTTTTATTTATTAATAGCTTTTGGAATTTTACAACGACTCGAATGTCCAATGTATAAATTAAGTCCAGAATATAGTGATTCTGATAAATTTTATATACACCATAAGGATGGATCATTACATTTACCTCATGATGATCGATCAAATTTATATAAAAATTCAGAATATTGTATTGAAAATACTCATACACCAGATGGGATTGAGGTACATACATACATGAAAATCTTTTTAAGGAAAATTTCAAATTTTCTTTTTTTTTTTTTTTTGTTTTTAATTATATTTATTTTATTTTTTTTTTTAGACTTACACATTTGTTTGTTTTGGTGATTTAAATGATTATAAAATTAGATTCATTTTATATCCAATTGGTTTATCAATATCATGCATTTTCTTTATGATAACACTTATCATATATTTATTTGTACCAAAATTACGTAATTTACCTGGTAAAGTTCTAATCTGTTTGGTAATTAGTTTATTGTGTGCATATTCTAGTTTAGCTGTTGGACAAATAATATCATTACCAAATGAAAGTTGCAATGCATATGGTAAGGAAGTGAAAAAAAAAAAAAATCAAAAAAAAAAAAATTAATACAAATTTTTCATGTAACGTTAAATTAAAATAATTTTTTTTTTTCATATTTATTGTTTTCAGCTTATTTCGTTTATTTCAGTTTTATTTCTGCATTTTCATGGATGACTGTCATGTGCTTTGATATATGGCTCACATTTGGGTGTGTATATTAATTGCAACTATGAATTAAATTTTTTTTTTTTTTTTTTAATTTTAATAATAAATTATTACAAATATTATTTTGTAATCTTGATAAAGATAAGATATTCTGTTAAGGTAAATGATAAGATACATATTATTAAATAATACAATAATGCAATTTTTCAAATTCATAATTCCATAATCACTACAGTAGTATCACATAATGCACTGAAAATGTGCATTACAAAAACAAAAAATTAATTAATAAATATGTACAAAAAAAATACGTCATTATGTATTCATGCATGTACATAATATATCACTCATATATTTATCTAATTTTTTTTTTTTTTTTTTTTAAAATATTTCTTCATGTTAAATATTTTCTCAAGTAACGTTTTGTCAATATATCTCATTTAGTAGTATGGATATGAAATTAATAATTTATGTAAACAATCCAAGGTGTGATGGTGTAATGTACAAAAAGTAAATATGTGTATAAACGTAAACAATAATTAGACAAATTAAGTTACATTAGATATTTCATATTTGAATTATTTTATAACGGAAATTATAAAATATGAACATTTAATAATTTTTAAAACCACAATTAATTCAATGAAATCTCAATACACTTGAAGTATTTTTTATTATCCCTGGTATGAACCCACAATGGCCACAATACATTAAAATTAGGTTTAATAAAGCTATTTGATTCAATGTGGGGGCTATTCAGTTCAATACCAATGCATTTTATACATTTTAGCCATTATTTTTCGTTTTGTTTTCTTTTGATTAATTCAGTGTTGCGTCAGGTCAGACTTACTGTTTTTAATACTGTCACACATAAAAACAATGGCTAAACGAAAATAAAAGGATAATTATATTAATACAATATAATTGCTTAAAACAGCCAGAAATGTAATTATATCAATTAAAATTGATTATTTTTTTATTACTTTTTTTTATTTAGACGATTCATTAAAGTTATGCTATAATCGAACATAACAGACACCACATGTACATGTACATAAAAATATAAAAGGAAAATTTCATTTATACAATACCCTGTTTTTTCTCGTAGGACATTCTTTAATGTGTATGTATTTTTATACTCAATGCATCATCATTTAAAAATTATTAATAAATATGGAATCGTTAATTGCAATTGAAAAACCTTCATTTATTCATTTTTAAGTGTTAATTGCTGAAACAGCTTTGAATATCCTAAAACATAATTTTTTCTATTTTTATCACCTAAAAGTACGTACTACCATTCACTTTTTTAGCGAAGTCATGTGTGTCCTTACGGGGGTACAAAAATAATACAGAAAACTGGGAAAATCAGAAAGCTAGAGTAAAAGATGAATTTATTCAAATTGAATGAAAAAGAATGTGCAGAAGCATCAATTTGAAATTAATAGGAGACTATGCTTTAAAAATGTGGTACAGATTTTTTTTCCCAATTTTCACATTTTCATTTTCGTTGCATCAAAGTTCAATTGATATTTGAAGTGTTGTACATCTTAGCATGTACTTTATTTCTCCATATGTACATGTACATGTTTATGAAATGCAATTTACCTTTAAAGTTTACACTTTAAATATGAAATGATTAGCTGCGAATGGTTCATCTTGACAAATGTTTATAATAAAATTTTGTTGAATTTTCATTTTATTATATTTACGTTATATAAATATTATACAATAATTTAGGTCAAATTGTGGGCATAGACGTATGTATATGTGAAGTTATAAACAATAAACGAGGAACTTAATACATAAATGAATTTTTAATACATTGTAATGTAAATGTAAACTGATCAAATTATTCTTAAGAAAAATAAAATAAAATGTTTTTTTTGGTTATTGAAAATTTTTAAATTTTCAGTTTTTTTTCTCTCTTTTTTCATCATTTAAATTTTTTTCCGTTACAGTTCAACAAAATCAAGAGGTTTTCAAAAATCATATGAATGTCGTAGATTTTTATTATATTCAACATTTGGATGGGGATTACCATTAATTTTAACATCAATTTTAATAATTGTTAATAAATTTAAATTAGTATCAGATAAATATTTGCCAAATTTTGAAAATGGTGGACGTTGTTGGTTTGAATGTAAGATTGAAAAATTAATTTTTTTTTTTTAATTTAAGAAAAATTTTGAATTTTGTTTTTTTTTTTTTTTTTTTTGTCTTCTCTTTTAATAGATGCAAATGCGAAACCTCATATCTTTTATTTTTTGGGACCAGTTGGTATATTAATTTTTATTAATTTAATTTTATTTATATTAACATCACGTTATTGTAATAAAGTTAAAAATGAAATTAGACGAATGCAAAAACAGAATACAAAAAAATTTATATCAAGAAAAAAATTTACATTAGATAAAGAAAGATTTATGATGAATATTAAATTATATATGGTAATGGGTATATCATGGATAATTGAAATAATAAGTACAATATTATATGGTAAAATGGAAACTGTTGTATGGATACCAAGTGATATTTATAATTCATTAGAAGGTGTTATTATATTTTTTATATTTGTATTTAAATGGAGAGTTTGGTATGCAATTTTAGATAAATTAGGTAAAAATTTATATTTTTTATCTAATAAGAGATTTTATATAGTAATCCATTTGGTCAATATTAATTTCATTTTAATAATTTGTTTTTATTTTTCCAGGAATTAAACATGATAATCGATATAAAACGGGAGGAACAACATTAGCTAGTCCCGGTTTAACCAGTTTATCTCATAGTACTAATAATCTCCGAATGAAAAGTGTCGAAAGTTTATCATCTTTAATTAATCCAAAAATTTCATTGGTTACAACACCAAAAAATCTTGGAACAGCTTTGTAATGTATAAAGTGTTCCTCAAAATCCGAATTAATGTTTTTCTTATACCCAAAAAAAAAAAAAAAAACAGAACGAAAATCATACATGACATGTGCATATTTTAGATGTTAAGTAAAATTTTTTTTTAGATTTAAACATTTAATCATAAAAATAATATTTAAAAATTTATTTCTTCATATTTAATTAAGTTTTCAATTAAAATAAAAAAAAAAAAACATATTGTATGTACATAAAAAAAAAAAAAAAAAATTAATAAAATTATTTAAACTTTTAACGTATTCTTTCGTATGTTAACATTTTCATATTTGATGCAAGATAACATGATAAAATAGTTCCAATCAATGGAAATACTGGTAATATTGCTGTAACAGTTGCTATAACGCCCATATCATTTTCAAATACATTCAACAGTCTTATAGTGCAATCCTTTAAAAATAAAAGTATATTTTGATTGAAATTAAAATAAATTAAAAACAATTATTCGTTTATATCTCACCTCATCTGGAACAAAAATCACTGCATCATTACATTGTCCTTTAAATAGACAACAAAGTCTAGATACTCTTCTAATTGATGTTGAATCAAACCAATTTTCATATGATGCACAACAATTAAGCTTTCGGAATTTAAAAAAAAAAAAAAAAAAAAAAAAAAAAAAAAAAAAAAAAAAAAAAAAAAAAAAAAAAAATTCAAATAAAATTTTGAATTTTTTTTCAGTTATTTTGAATTTTTTCAAAAAATTTGAAATTTTGCTATTTACCTTATTTTGAACGATATGTGTTATCGCTTCTTTTACTGGTGTTGATGCAAATTGAATATCATTAGTTAACGTTTCAGTTAATGTTTTTGAAATATTATTTTTATATGCATAAATAAAAATTACCAAAGACATTTCAATGAAGAAAAGTAATACCAAAAATCCACCATACTTTTTAAATAAAAAATTTTAACGTTACTTTTTTTCTTTGAAAATTTATAAATTTTAATTTGTTAATTATATTTGAAAAAATGGACACAACACTTACTAAATACAATAATGGTGGTTGAGATTTAACAATGTAACTGCATGCTAACATTGATGCAAATAAAATTAATGTTCCAACAGCAACTAAATAAAATGGTGCTGATGCTGAAAATTCAGGACTAGCTCTTAAATAATTTTTTAATTCGATTTCCATCCATATACCTGCCCATATTATTGCTAAACCTGAAAACTATTTTTAAAATATGTATTAGTTGTGGATTTTTTGTGTATATACTATATCTACTCGTTCTATGCAGTTAGGACCTTATGGGACTAATTTTATTTTCTTATAATTTTTAATTAGAGTGTTTCACGGACAGTATTACCACAATTTTTGAATATCATTATAAAATACTTTACATAGTTTTCAAAAGGTTTTAATTGCTTATACGTAATAACAGCGTATGAAAGGATGTTATTTCTAAGGACAGAGTATAAAAGGATGTTTCTTTCAATTTTAATTTAAAATTTTAATTTTTTTTGACTATAAAGTCAAATAAATTCTTATTTTATAAACTCTTGGCAAAATAAATGATAAGAAAATAATGTCTTCAATTGTTTTCTTTTTATTTTTCTTCTATAAATACACATACAAGGATGTTATTTACCGATTAAATTCAGTTTTTCTTATCAGAAACAACATAAATTTTGAATTTATTTTTAAATCATGTTCTATTTAAAGAACATTTTCATATCTTTTATTTTTCATTTCGTTATAAAGATGCAAAATTTTTTAATCCATGAATTATAAATAACAATTAAATGAAATAATTCAAATCGATTTTTAAAATGTATGAAATTCATTGTTTTATTTTATAACGTATTTTAAATTTTAATCTAGGTCGAACTAAAAGGTATCTTCATAAACCTTTCTAGAAATTTGAATAATGTAAGGGTCGCCTGCATTTAGCATATTTCAATATTGCAATATCAGGAGCTGATCATAATATGCAGTAAACGCATGATTCGCATTTATGGAAAGAGCCTTAAAGTAAAAAACAAAAACATTCAAAGGAAAACTATCACTTTTGTTTAATAATAAGTATAACTGATAAGGAGCAATTGATACAGAATTTTACATACATATATTTATTGGATTAACACAAGAGATGATTAATCAAACATCGTATTATTGTGATGTTGACGTAAATATTTATGAGTAATTTTGAATTGAGATTAAAAATGAAAATATTATATTCCGTTCATATCAAAAATTTTGTAATCACATTGACCCCCTAAAAAAGGTTAAAAAATATGCGTGTAATTTTACTTTAGTATTGCATTACATGTATCTTTTATACAATAGTGTAGAATTAATGAGTAAATAATTGTAGATTATATTTTTATTTGAATGAAAATATTTGCAAAATCGAATTTAAAAATTGCCTTAATAAAAAAAAATTTTTTTTTGGTAATATAAAATTTTTTTCAATTTAAAAAATTTTTTTTTTCTATTTGAAAACAATTAAATTTATAAAATAATCAAAATAATGTAAAACACATGCGTGTACATACCCAAAATGCAATATTAAAAATAATTAATAAACTTTTAATGCAAGATAAACTGCACCACATATTTTCAGTATAATATCTCATTTATTTTAAATAAAAAAAAAATTTTTTTTTTTTTTTTTAAATTTTCAACACATTAAAATATACGAAAATCACCGAATAGACAATTTAAAAAAATGAAAATAAAATATTTTTATATTATTTTATTGAATTAATTATTTTCTAAGATTCACATAAATTAATTTAAATTTATTAATTTTCTTTTTCTTTTCTGTACTTTAATTTCAAACAGTTATACAAAAAATACAAAAATTAAATAACACGAAATAATATGGTCCAGTCTCAATAATTTTATAACGAAAATTTATTGATAAGCAATGCTCTCGTATACTGTATAACAAACGTTCAAAAAAAAATTTTTTTAAAGTTATCATAAAACCATTGAAAAAAGAAAGAATAAAAAAAAAAAATTGATTATAAATGATTTATCATATTCGACGATCGTTTTTTTGTATACATAAATGAGACTTAAGTTATACATTCGGATCACATCTCATCATTTAAACTTTTAATGACCGTTACCATAACATTGATTGATGTTTTCATTCATTTCATTTTATTCTGTACATTATACAGCAATAAATAACTAAATGCTCTATATTACACATTAAATAAGAGATTTATATAAGAGAAATATCGGAAATAAATTTTTTTCAAATGTAAATTCAAAGTACAAAAGTATTTTTTCAGTTCTTTAAAAATTTAAAAGTAACATCCATACTAAAAATGTTGCGATGGGATCAATGCAAAAGGTCTCGTTTTTAAAAATTCTAAACATTTTGTTTAATTATACAGTACTACCCCATAATTTACAGTTTAAGAACAAAAAATAATTTTTTAATGTTTATTTATTTCTACTTTAACGAATTCAGTGGTTTGTGATCCACGTTAAATTGTGAATGCACGTATCATCATTACAATGATGAGGCTTTGACTTACATTAGCAGCTCTATCGGATGATGATGAATTTTTTTAAATGCGAATTAAAAATTTAAAAATTTCCGTTAAATATTTAAAATTATTTTAAATTTTATTTTTATATTTAATTCAATTCTTCTTTCAATAACAATGGCAGAGAAACTATTTTACAACTTTATGTGACAAAAATAAATGAATTAAAACAATTCTAAATTTTGATTTATATAATTAATATATTTTTATTTTTTAAATTTAAATTTAATTTTTATTATAATTTTAAATAAAACTGAAAAAAAAAAAATATTTCAAAATTATAGGTATATCTGTGTATGTATGTTTTTGTTTTAGTTAGTGTTTTTGAATACATATAATAGTAATGTATATTATGTGTGTATTCAATAAATGTATTTATGTATTTTTATATTTTTTATGAACTATATATAAGTATATATTTATAATGTGAATGTGTGTAACGCTTGTTTTATATTTTTTTTTTTTTGTTCTTTTTTCTTTTATTTTTTCTATTTTATGTTAACATTATGTCATTATTATTTAATTTTTCTTCGTGTAACGTTATTAAATATGGAATTTGGAATTTATGATTTGTTTTTATTTTATTTATTTATTTTTATTTTATTTTTTTTTGTAAAGAACTTTTTAAGTAAAAGTAGTGTATTTTAAATTTGTATTAAATATTTATTTTTTTTCATTATTTAGGTGTATAGTATAATTTAACTTTGAATGTTTACAGTTGCAATTATAATTTACATGCTATAATTATTTTCTTTTAATTTTTTGTTTTTTTTTTTTTTTTTGTTAGATTTAATTTTGCAAATAAATGAATTCCTTAATCAATAGTACACATTTAATTGCCTTATAAATAAATTCAAAATTATATGTATACAATATAGTATTATTTAATTGATATAATAAAGTATTTGGATTTTTTTTCTTTTATTTTCATAATATAATTTTAATTATATCATATACAATATATATATTAGATTTTACGTAATTATCATTTTTTTAGCATACACCTAATTTATAACGTATATGCAAGTATTTTTGTTTTTTTTTTTCTTTTTAAATTTGTTTATTTTGTTTTTTAATAAATATATATTGAATTTTGCATTTAATTTTATATTATTTATAATTTTAACGGTTTTTTTTTTTAATCAATTATAATTTAATTACATATCTTTCCAATATACATTACGTATATTATTATACTCTGTTCATTAACTATATGCAATTAAAGCCTTATGGGAGTACACACATATATTTTCTTCTTCTTTCTTAAAATTTCTATTTAAAGTGTTTCACGAACAATATTATTGCAATTTCTCAAGTCTTCATTCAATATCAGAGGAAATTTTTTTTTTTTTTTAAATGTATACAAAGATGTAAAATGCTACATTAGGTAGTTCCCATTAAGCCTTAAATGCATGCAATTAGTAGATAGAGCATATATCTTTTTTCTTACTTTTATATAGTTTAATTTTTATTATTTTGAAGCACTTTGATAAATAATTTTTTTTCTAATTTATAAAAAAAAAAAAATTATAAAAATTGTAATTTGTTCTAAAAAAAATAATAATTCACATTGTATGTACTAAAAAATGGCAATAATTTATTTTTAGTATGTTTTAACAATTTTTTTTTAAATTATAAAAAAAAAAAATATTTATTACAATATTTGAAAAAAAAAATTTAAAGAAAATATGGAGCTGTTTTTGTTTGTAAATGTTCAAATTGGAACAAAAATTAAGGAACTAAAAATGAATATTTCTCTTTGTTACTATGCGTATTAGTGGTGTAAAAGAAATTACATGCATTTTTTTTAAATATACTGAAATTATTGGATTTGTATTTATAATACATATTTTATTTTATTTTTTTTTTTAAATATTTAAAGGATTTTTGACCATTTCCAACATTTTTCTATTATACATATGAATATTTTGTTTTTTTTTTTTTGTTATTTAATTCCTGTATATATTTAAGATATGTATTAATAGTTGTATCTATAGTTTTAATTCTAAATAGAATTTTTTTTTTTTGTTTATTTTGTAATCTTTAACGTTTGTATTTAGATATAGTGAAATTTGTTTTTTTTTGTTTTTTTTTTTTTTGTTTTTTGTTTATTACTATTTCAAATAGGTGATAAATATTTAGATTAGATAATATTGATAATATCTATTTGTTTTTAATTTAACATCAGTATATTGAAATTTTTATTTAAAAATTATGTGAAATATTTTTGTAATTGAATTGTATTTGTTATTTCCAATGAGTATGAAGAAAATATCTTATTTTTGATTTTTATTCATTAATTTTTAGTATTTACTGTTTCAATGTTTTTAAAATTAACTTTTAAAAGAAAATCTTTCAAAATGAATTTAAATTGGCCTGAAGCAATACAGAATTTAGAGATTTTGTGCGCTTATTTTTTGTTCTTCTTTCCTTTTTATCAATTTAAAATTAAAAATGTATGCGTGTAGTTGATAGTAACAACAAAAAAGATTTTTTTTTTTTGTTTTCAAATGGATAAGAAATTTAAATTTAATTTTATATTGCTATTATATGTATATGAATATGAAAGACAAATTTTTTCAGAATGGAATTTTTAAGGTAGTGCAAATTTGTGTTTTTAAACTGTTTTTTCTTAATTTTTGAAAAGGTATTGTTGAGTATTTTGTTATGCTTTCATAGCTGATAAAATAAAAATGTCTAAACATATTTGTAACATTGATAATTTCAAGCAAAATATTTACCTGTAGGCATGTATGAACGTAAACAAATTTGTTACATTTTTATATATAAGATGATACTTAACATACTCGATTGATAATTATTATGATAAAAATGTTCTGTTATTTATTTTTCGAATCCCTGAAAAATTTTTTTTTTTATTAAAAACGTGTTTTTTTTTTTTTTTCTATGAATTGATTATTAATTAAATTGTATATTTTATCATTTCAATAATAATTTTTGTATTATTTAATATTAATAAATGCGAACTGTTTGATTTTTTAATTTATTTGAAATTTTTCTCATCTACAATTTTATTGATTGATAAACTGTTACAAGATTTGCCTTTTGGTTATTACTTTCAAAATCAAAATTTAAAAAAAAAAATAAATAAATTTATTTTTAACTAACTACATAGCTCTTATACTTGTTGAAATGTGAAATTAATTAAATATTTTTCTGAAGAAAAAAAAAAATCTTATAGGAGTATATAAGCTATTACGTATTATTTGCAATTTTACTCTTTATTCATTATACATTTTACTATACAAATTCAAAATTAAAATAAAAAAAAAATAAAAACGTTACAAATAAAAAAATTTAAAAAAAAAGAAAGAGAAATATTGGATAATCTTACATTCTAGTTTGAGTGATATAATACTTAGCTAAAGAATGAAATTACAGAATTTTCTATGAATTATAATTTTTAATTAATATGGTAATTTATTAAATAATAATTAATAATGACTAATTTACAAGAAGTTATTTTTTGACTAGATTTGCTATTATTTGAAATTTACTTTGCATTTGTTGTGTTGATGATGTTGTTGTATTACTTGATTTATTCTGTTGATGTCGTTTATCTAATTTAACACCATCACACGTTGATATTATTGTATTATTACTAGAATTTGTTGCAATTTCTGTTGAATTATTTTTATTTAATTTTTCATCAACACGTGATTGTTCTTTAGCGCCTCTGTTCAAAAACACAAAAAAGGAAAAAATAGTTATTAATTTTGTTCTTAAAAAAAAAATAATTTCTGTACTTATTTTGATGAACTTACAAATATCTAGTTAAATCCTCGATATCAACTAACATTGAATCTTGACTCATATGAAGATCATCCCTTTCCATTAAATATTGTACTAATTTTTCATTTAATCTTTCAATTTGTGTATGTAATTCATTAACAATTATTTGTAATTGAGCAATATTCATATCAGTTAACATTTGCCTTGATACACGTCGTTTTTCTGGTGGAAATGGTACACCAACTTTTTCTAATGAATTACGTATTACTTCAGTAATTGGTGATTGCTTCTGTTTCTGCCGTTCAATCTAAAAATAAAAACAAAGAAAATTAAATTTTTTAATTTCATGTTAAACTTTATTTTTTTTTTATAGAAATTTAGTTTATTCGTTACCTCCATTTGCATATGTGCCATATCTTTTGCTTGAGCAAGTGCCATTCTAGCTTCAATTTGAAGACGTGCTTGTTTTGTAAAGAAATCTGATTCACCAATATCTGATTCTAATATTGGAGGTCCTAATGATAATGATGATGGACGATTTTGTGGTTGTGATGATGATTTTTTATTATTATTATTATTATTTGAAATGCTAACTGATAATGGTCGCGAATTATATGGATGGGCGGAATTAAATGATGATGCTAAAGATGATGAATTATAACGTGATGAATAATTATTTGAATGTGTTATTGATTTTGATAATTTTGGACATGTCTCGGAATCTGAACTTGGACTTTCTGTATCGGATGATGCTTCATTCATAAAACATATTTGTAAATTCATTCCTGAAAATACAGGAATAGAAAAATATATAAAAAAATAAATAAATAATATCGAAAAAGAAAATTAACATAAAAACTGAAAGTATGATTTTAAGTTACCATAAGATCGTTATTTTAAATGTGTACATATAATTCATGTCATTCATTAATTCAGTTCGTCTAATAAATAATTCAAAATAAAACAGAATTAAAATTCAAAAAAAAAAAAAGGAAAACAAAACGAAAAGAAAAGACGCAAATATTTTTTAGGTTCTGATTTAATCAATTCAATTGAATTGCTAAATTTATTGATTGCATAAATTTTGAAAGTATAACGCACTAACTGAATTTGATTGAATTTTCTTTATTTAAGGTGGCCAAAAAAAAAAAAAAAAAAATGTTACGAAGTATATTATGGTTCAAAAGATATTGCCGAAAATATGGCGTTTACATGCTTTACTGTACAATAATTTTCAATATATGGTATTTTGGAACAAGTCCATGATATCTTGAACCTTAGGGATGGAATTTAGAATGATCTTTTTATTCACTTAGTTATATTTACTCTAGAATACCCTGTATACATATGTGCCTATTATAATTATTTACTGTTTTAGTAAAATCTCTTTTTAACACTTACCACTTTGTAATCTTGATTGTAAACTTGGTTTTCGACCGGGACGATCAGCATTAACGATCTTACTGAAATAATCATCTTCAGCTCCCATAGCAAGTCTTCGTCGAATTTCTTCTCGATCATTTCGTCTCTATTGAAAATAATGAATATATACATATAAAACACGTTAAATTAGTTTATCCAGTAATTCATATTAAAATACAATAAATTTATATGTAGATATGAAAAATAATAAATTTAATTCAATTATTATCATATTATTATCGAGTACATTACATATGTATATATATCTCGATCTTTATATGACGAGAAAAAGAAGCAGAAATTTCAAAATCTTTTATAAATATTTTAAAGTGTTAGTTAAAATATGATGAAAAACAAACAAAAATTTCAACTTCATATAATACGATTGTGAATTCTAATATTTCATTTTTATGGTTTAAGAAATTAAATATCACACTGCATGTACGGGATCTCTATGCATATACGCCTATATATGTACATTAAATGAACAAATATATTCACATGTATGTACGTATAATCTCTTAATACGTGTACAGCTTCGAACAACATCAATTTAAATTTAACTTTCAATTTACCATTAATTCTATTAATGGATGATGGATTTAATTTTATTTTTATTTTTATCATAGAAAACGTGAAAATTTGTTTAATGTTCATAGACAAATCCAAAAAATAGAGGCTGAGATGTAACACCTGATGGCATTTAACATGCACGATTTTAATTGATTGGTTTTCATTTTAAAATGTTTAAAAAAAATAAAAAATTCAAAAATTCAAAATGATTTCAATTAATATATAGATTGGTACATTATTGGAGCACTGAGTTATTGAATTTTCATGGTGATTTTGTAATAATCTGTTTAGATTTGTCTATGATTTCTATTTGAACAAATTTTTTAAATTGAACTTTTTAAAATGTCAATATCCTTGATTAATTTATTAATTGAAAAATTATACTCTGTCAACTAATTATATTATATGCAATTGACGCCTTATGGCAGTTCATATGTTTTTTGTCTTTTCTCATAATTTCTAATTAGAGTATTTTATGAATAGTATTAGATCAGTTAAGTAAACTTTTCGAATATCAATATACAAAAATGATATAAAATGGTACTACTTTACGTAGTTTCCATAAGGCCTTAACTGCATATAATTAATGAACAGAGTATATGTCATATTTATTCTAGATAGCAATATTGTAGTATTATAATTCTAGATTTTTAAAATGTTTAATTTTTGTTCTAATTCAAATGCTTACAATGCAATTTGTATACTTAATTTATACAATCTCAATATATAAATGATCATATAAAATTATTATGATGAATCTAGTGAACTAGAACAGCAAAATTCATTTAATTTTTTTTTTCACAATATTTGATTATCATTCTACTATTTTACAAATGCGAAAATATACGTACATGAAATCTTTTTGATTCATCAACATCAATTGTTATAACTCTAATAAATTTATCCACAACATTATCAATATATTCAGCATCAATTATTGAATTAATTGGATTAAACATTGTTAATTCAATATCAGATGTATTATGTTTATAAACTCGCGGAAACATTCGATCAATACAATCATAATCATTTTGATTAATTGATGTATAATATTTAAATGGTAAAAATTTTTTTGATAAATTTGTAAAAAAATTTCCATTTTCATTAATCACTAATTTTGATTTGAATCTTATCAATATATTATCCAGCATTATTTATAGTTTAGAAAGTAAACAGATAATGTATGTATAAAAAAAAAAATGCTTGTAATTGTTGTCTATAGTATATATGGTCAAATTGACCTTTTAACCGTTGTCGTTATACGTTATTGATATAATATGTATCTGTCCCCTTAAATACAGTAACGATCGTGTATGTACATTTAATGTTTGTTTTTTTATTTTTTTTTATTTTTATTTTTAAATTTTAAATTTGTTTATATTATCATACAATAATGGCGTCTTTTGTTTATTATTCTCTGCACTTAGTTTGCTACAATACACACAATTATATTTTGTAAAATGACAAAAATTGTAATTCTTTTATATAATGAACGTTACTTGATTTGATAGTGATCTTGTTATAAATCAAATTTTTTTTTTTTGTTTTTTGTATATGTTTACATGACGATCTTTTTAAAAAAGAATAAATAAATGCAAATAATAAGTTAAGTTATAAGAGGTTTTAATGATTTTATTTTTATTCTTATTATGTTTTTTTTGTGTTTGTAAGAAAATACCACAATTCATAAAATTGTATGTACAATACTTATAAATAGCGTCCTTGGTCATAGGTGAATGCACACCTATACTATGTATATATTTAAAAAATTGTTGTCGGTTACTAACTTGGTTAAGGTTTTTATAATTTTCATATTATTCACTAAAATGAACGTTTTATTGTATATTATGTTTAAAATGTTAGATATTAATAAAAATAAAATTTATTAATTGAAATTTATGTACAAGATCCCTATTGTAAATTATATTAAAATATAAAATTTTAAGAATTTTTTACATGGCACTGAATATCACTATATGTATTAAAGAATGTATAATTTATTCTTAATTATGTTCACACTGTAATTGTTTACAATTAAAACAAAAATTCAAGAAAATGAAATTAAAAAAAAAAAAAAAAAACTAAATTAAATAAACATTTAAGAAAACAAAAAACGATCTTCACTCTTCATAAACTCAAACTAAATTAAAATCTGTTTATAAGTTTAAATTATGGTTTAATGTGTGTAATACAATAGTATCATGTAAACGTGCTCAACGGCGGGCGGGATGATATCGAATGAAAATAAATTTTTGCCCTTTTTATTTCATCTATGTATGTATGTGTGTTTTCATTTTGGTTTCCATAATACACATATACATTCATGAAACTCAATTTAAAATAAATGAATTATAATCAAGTTGTTGAGAAGTGGGTATATAAACGATATCAATGGTTTAGTTTGAAAACGTGCGCTGTTCTGTTAGAGAGTGGATGGATGATTTTATTTTTTATTTTTTATTTTTTTTAAATAGTAATATATGCCCATTTATAATCTAAATTCGAATCATATTCACACTCATGACATACACATATCAGTCGAATTTATTTATACATATAAGTATGTGTACATAGAGGTATAAGAACTTTATATGTGTTGAAATGATCTTTTGAATTTTTTAAATAAAAATGTAAAGAATGAGAACATTTGAACTGTTGAACATATTCACATTATTATGATATGAAAAACAAAAAAAAAAAAGATTCGACCCTCGTTCAAAAGAACATTATACAAGACAAAAAATTAAAAAAAAAAATAAACAACAAAAATCGTATTCGACCTCTTTTTTTTTCCAGCAAAAAATAGTAGCAGCTGCGAAATATGTGGTCCTAAAGAAATTCAGGACCAGCATGATTTAATCATATAACAAGAACTTCTTTGTACAACATATATGAACCACATATGAACATATAAGTAAAAGTACGTTCATATGTATGTATGTATGTGCTCAGTATAATGAGTAGTACAAGCGATGTCCCATACAAATGTAGACAAAAAAGGACAACTTGATAATTTAAAAATCAGCTGCTTAAAAATTAAAATAATTCTTTTAGGTATTTCACTACTACTAAAATAAAATTATTTTGGTATTTTTGAATTGTAGAATATTTTCAAATTTTAATATCTTAAATTTTTTTTTGTTCTTCTTCTTCTAAGATATTTTGAGAAACAGATGTTTTTTTTTTCTGATTGAATGATGTGATACATATGTGTTAATTATGTACAAATTTTGGTTTGTACAATTTTAAAAAAAAAAATCATTATCATTGTACACATTAATAAATGAATAATGTGTATAATCTCATATAATTTTATGAAAACTTGATTTTTTTTTATAGTGGATAAAATTTGAACTTAATTAATCATTAATTGAAAGGTAACTTTCTTTAATTGAGAAAGAAGTATTTAAAATTTCAATATTTAAATTTAAAAAAATCAGTTACAAAAAATTGGACAATTTTATAAAAATCTAGAATTTGATTCAAATAATTTTCAAGGTATCACAAAAAAAAAGCAGCAAACCATGTGGTTTTCATTTCGTCAGATATCAATCATCCAATATAACTAAAACCAATTAAATAGTTCATGTTTTATTTGCATCTAAACCTTACTTAAAAATGCCAACCTTCATCGGTATTAAATACGCATTGAAATAGGATCACACCGTGTTAATGAAAGGTCAGATAAAGTAATGTTTCAGACTTATAATAAAATGTTTTATTTTGAGATTTCATGTACTACATATTTTAATGATTTTAACGTGTATTTTAAGGATATACATATGAGATATAATCCATGATAATGAAATTGATATAAACAAAATAAATTGAAAAAAAAAAAAATCAAATAATCTTATACGATCCAAAATGATTGATGTTTTTAATTTTTTTTTTTTTTCCTTTTTTTTGAAAATAAAAAAACAATATGTGTACTTATATACAGTAATAGACGTAATGTACATACGGTTACATACAAAAAATAATATGATAAAAACACATGTGTACTATATTTTTTTATCCATATGGTAATATATGAAAAATTTTCGATAAATTTACTCAAGCATATTATAATTTGAATGTAAAGATGAAATATGTACCTATATACAATTTTTCATATAGAACAGAGTATATTCATTCACTAGAAAATTTTTTTTTTTTACAAATTTATTTTACATGTAAAAAAACAGATAAAATTATACATACATACATTTGTATATATTTAATATAAAAATTAATGAAGTACACACATCACCTTTGGTATCACCCAACTTTAGCTATTCTTTTATGAGTTTATGTTATACTACAAAAAAAAAAAAAATTCTTTCTTTTTTTTTTTTAATGCAAAGAAATATTTCATTTGTAAAATTTTATTTTCTTTCGGGATTTTATTTTTTTTATTTTTTTGTTTTTATGTATGTATCTATGAGTAAAATCTTTTATTTTGAAGATGAAAGAAAAGGAAATATGTATGTAGGTAATTTGTTTTTTTCTATTTTTTTTTTTCAAACATTTCTGTTGACCTAGTTTCATATAAATTTTTTTTTTTTTTTTTTTGCATAATTTTTGTTTTATTTAATTTTTTCACATTTTGTGTAATTCCCAACATTCTCTAATAGGATATTTTGATACCAATAAATATATAAATGTAAACAACTTTGAGAGGATTTTATTTATTTATTTTTATTTAAATACCCTGAAATTTATAACGTTGGCATACTTTTACAAGCAAAATATTTTACAAAATAAAATTATAAAACTTGTGCATTCACTACAATGTCAAGTCAATGTATGTATATAACCCGATATTACCTTAAGGATTCATTTTAATTCAATGAATACATGTGCCATTTAATATAAATTCATTTTAATTACAATCAGTTCTTGTTTTCCTTAACTTTTTTTTATTTTTTTTTGTTTTATTATTTGATCTTGATGTCCATTCAAATGTACTTTAAATCAAAATATAAAATTAACTTTTATTTATTTGATGTCTAAATGTACATAGCATGTATATACATATGTACATATGTATGTGTACAATAATTCTATATAGTAGTAAGTATTAATTCACAAAACAAAAGGAAAACAATTTATATAAGTTATTTATTAATGTCGAAAACTATCAAGCCTATACAAACACACACAAACA
The DNA here is from genome assembly GCA_963971155.1 of Anthrax anthrax. Taxonomy (NCBI): domain Eukaryota; kingdom Metazoa; phylum Arthropoda; class Insecta; order Diptera; family Bombyliidae; genus Anthrax; species Anthrax anthrax. The sequence continues at coordinate 31,924,592 of OZ020119.1, forward strand.
TATGTATATGACGTATTATATACATACTAGTACATTTGATGTTAATGCCTGGCCTGACCCTAATCGAAAAATATGTTGTATCATCATCAACATCATCACATCATTCATTCTATCATTTTATTTCAATTTTTTATAATTAAAATGAATGACATTAAAAGGAAAATAAAATAAAATCTATTTTTGATTAAGTAAAAGATAATATAAAAGAATGAACCATATTAAATGAATATTCAAAACAAGGCTTAAAAAAAATAAAAAAACAAAACCATGTACATATACATATTTTGCTGATTTGATGATTATTTAAATTGAAATCATTTGTATATGGATATTTATTTTTAAATTCATTATTATAGAACAATTTTATTATGTTGTGTTCATTTTTATATAAAAATTTATAAATAAAATAATGAAAAAAAAAAATATATATAAAAAATGCTGTAAATAATAGATAAATAATAATCATGTACATTTATTCATCGGAAAGTATCTGTTTTTTTTTTTTCTTTATTCATCAAATAATATAATATAAAACTTATCAAATTTATTATCATTCATTTGTATTACGTAATTTTTATTTATTGAATATATATTTTGTTATTTGTGCCTTTTGCGTCACTACTATGGAAGGAAATTTTTTTTTTTTTTGTTTTCCTTTTTTTATATAAGTGTATTTTCTATTAAAATATATCTTATTAAATTGTCTATTTGCTTATTATATAATTTTGTTTTTCTATATCAGATAAATGAATTTCTTTATGTAATTTTTATTTTCAGATTTTTATTTATAGATTTATTTTTATACAAAAAAAAAAAAAAAAAAATTTTTTTTTTGTCATTTCTTTATTATTTTTATGAAGGATAAATTCAGGATTTCATGGTATGTATACGAAAGAATGATTATCTTATGAGTTTTATTATAACAAAAAATAAAAATCTAAAAAAATAATTTTTCTTGGAAAAATGAAAAATATTGAAACAACATCAGTTAGAAAGAAAGAAAAAAAATTTTTTTTTCGTATCCTTATTTTACAAAAAAAAAAATAAATAAATAAATAACATAAGAAAGGATTTCAAATTTTTGAGTTTTAAAAATAAAAATAAAAATATCAATACAACAGAACAAATCAGCTGACAGAATAAAAATATATTTTTGATAAAACTTAACATTTTTCTTATACAACACGTATATGTAGATCTGTGTACATATATAAGAAGTATTATAAATGTCAAGATTATAATGGTAAAACTGATACAATATATCATTATTTTTATGAATGAATGTGATTACATAATAATTTTTTTTTTTTTTTTTTTCAAGTAATGTATGGGGAAAATATGTGTTCGTGTGCACTTATACACTTTAAATATCCTGTATTATTAATATTATTATGTACAACATCTCAGACAGGATATGAAATATCAATCGTGATTAAAAGCTTGAGTCCTGTAACTATATTTAGCCTTGTATACGTAATATATGTATGTATGTACATAAATTTTCTTATGTAGATTCTTGTATACATTTTTTATTTTATTTTATTGTTTTTCTCCTGTTGTCTAAATGTAATGCATAAAAGTCCTTGTAAAAGAAAATACAAAATGTACGTGAGGTATCGTAAATGTAAAGTTGATTTTATAGATTATATATGCCACCGTCGATGAGATACATGTATACAATGTCTCATGTTACATTGTATGTTGTATTGAATTGTTGGCAAAGGATCTTTTTTATTCTTTGATACCATCCGTACAATCACATATTTTCATTTGTTCCATATTCATATGTGTATTTTTACAGTGTACAATATATATATATAATATAAATTTGTAAATGTATTGGATGATTTTATCATATATTATGCAAAGATTATTTTTCATATCATTTTATCTGATGAGTATTATATGAACATACAGACATATGTTTGTACACATGTATACGAATAGTGTATGCAAAAATGATTAATATTGATGTATGTATTTACTTGTAGTTAAAACTTCAAGTATTCGATTAAAACTTTCTCGTTACGTTGTTTCGTATAATTGCACCTGACAATGTGTATATATACAGGTACATAACGTATATCTGATCACGTTATAGTGAAGTTTTTGTTACAGCTGTACAATGACTAAAAAATTTCAAAATTTAAATGACATGTACGTGTAATTTATTTTTAATTTTAATTATTGTTTTAAAAGTACAAGCGTACAAGTTATTATCCAAATTATTTTATTTTTCGTATTTTTTTTTCGTATTTTAATAAATTAAATTTATCAGCTGTTTTTATAGTCACTTGAAGCGTTTTTGACTTGTTTTTTTTTTGTAATCAAAATATAAAAATAAATTTTATAATTTATTGATACTATAATATTTCATTACATGATTTACGTAGATACGTGTATACAGCTTATATTTTATGAGTTCAAATAATCAAATTATTTGAATAAATAATTTCATTTAAAAATGCGATGTTACTTGCATTCATAATGAATTTATAATCGCGTGTAAAAATTATTTAAGATATATTTTCATTTTATTCATAACATAATATCTCGAATCAAATTTTTGGTTCAGTTATTATTCAACGTATTTTAAGTTTCCATATTATGTGAATGTACTTGAAAATTTATAATTTTAACATTATTTAAATACAAAATTTAGTTTAAGCTTAGATGATATTAAACACGAATTAAATTATTGTATTTTATGTAACAAATTTTTTTTTTTTTTTTTTTTGGTATTTTAATTTAATTTTGCTGTTCTACAAAGTGAAGGAACAGTAAAGAATAGAATTCAATCAATAAGAATAAATAAGAATTAATTACAGAAAATAAATAAATTTACAAGGTTACAATTAAAAATGATTCATTCGTAAATTTAAAAAAAAAAATTAAAATATTTGAAAAAAATTATTTGTACATAATTTTGTTTTTCTTTTAAAATTACGTAAATATTAACAACCGAAAAAAACCAAATAAACGAGAAAAAAAAAATTTTAAATTGTATTATTACATAAAATCGAAAAACCTTGGCCTCCATATTATATACAAAAAAAAAAATATATAAGAAAAAAAAATCTCTCTTCACTTTGATTTCCTTTAAAACGAGAGTGTACAGGTATGTATAAATATCACAAAAAAGAAATAAATAAAAATATACATATATATAAAAAACAGTAGGATAAAGTCACATAAAACCAAACAAATAAAATTTACCTACATTGCTTTGATATTTAAAAAGAATAAAATAAAAAACGGATTTTTTTTTAAAAAAAAATTCCGTTTAAGTATTTGAATAAAATGTATGCAAAATGTAAATAAAGGTGATTTCTTTTATTTTTCTTCTTTTCAAAGGATAAGAATCTTTAAAATAAAGAGATTATTTCTGTTTTACATTTTTCTTTAAAAAAAACAAAAAAAAAAATTTTTTTTTCTTATTCTTTTGATTATTTTTTTTTTATATAAAATATGTGACGTGATACAAGCTCTCTCTTTTTGTATAAAAACACGTATTATAACTTGCAAGTGGAGAATAATACGGTCCAATGACCGTGTACATTTTATAATGTTAAGCCATGTTACACAAAATATTTTTGATGTATTTACATACATACCTATGTATATACTTTATACAGGTGTATATGTATATGGGCAAATTACATATAGATATATTTAATTTGTGCATGTGGAACAAAATGTTTGCCAGTTAAGTTTATATAAAGAAAATTATACTATTCACATATGATTATGGATCATAATATAATAATAATAATAATAATAATAATAATAATAATATTTACTATATAATATATAATACCTGAGTAACCCAATTTCCAGATGCTGTATTATTAACAATTGACGTAAACAATTCAACAGTATCAACACTTTCATGTTCATCATATGTTAAAGTATATAAATCTAATACAAAACGTGAATCCTTTTTATAATGTCGTTTAGATTCAATTGTTTGTAAACTGAGTGGTTCTGTTGTTTCAGACATGATTTTTTTTTTTTTTTTGTTTCTTTTGCTATTAATTTTCTAAATAGAATTATTTTTTTTTTATTTATTTCTTTTTGTTTTGTGTTATATGAAAATGTGTAAAATTATAAAAAAAAAATAATGCACTTTTCACATTTTATGTAAGAAACAAAAAAAAAACAAAGTAATTTTCTTATTTTACTTATTATATACCTTACATGGGTCGGGTGCACTTTAATAATCACAACAATACAACACACAGAACATTTTAAAATGCATCAAATCACTGTTAAATGATGTACTATAAAAATTTCTTTGCAAGTCGTGGTGTATTATTATTGCAAAGTAATAGAAAGTTAGAAAATCACTTGATTATACAAACGCACAAAATATCTTTAATTTAATTCAAATTTTTTTATTTTGATTTTTTTTTCAATATTTTTTTTTATTCATTCATTTGAATAAGATTTAAATTCCTATTAAATATCAGATGAAAAATTATTGATGTGTTCAAATTATTTTTCCCTTTTTTTTTTTTTTTTGCACAAAAATTTTGATGTATAATCTCAAAAGTATCTTTTAATAAAAGGTTGGATCTTGTACAAATCTTTTTAAGATACAATTGATTAACCAATATATGTATCTACGTTTTTCTTTTTTAATTTCTTATTTTATTTCTATGGTTATAAAAAAAAAAAAAAAAAACAAAAAATGATGCCTGTATACAGATTTATATTCACATCTAAATACGATAAAATACAATTTACGACTGGTTCAAGATACATTTTTGATTCAACAATTTTAACACAGTATTATATTCTATAGTGAAAATGATCAAAAAACTTCATTTTTTTTACATCTACTATTATGACTATATAAATGTAGGTATTTCATAAAATTTATATATCCATATTACAGAGTATATAATTTAATTTTGAATAATATACAAACAAACGAAAATGAAATACGTACGTATAGATATAGCGAATAATGTACATCTATGAGTATTTTATATACAGCTAAAAATCCAATCTCTTTTGATTTAAAACTTTAAACTCCAAATGTATTTATTTATTTATGAATGTATCTGAATTGTATATGATTTTTTATTATACAAAAATAAAAAAAGATACATATTTGTACTTGTTTTATTGTATTATTATAACTTTACAATCTTCTCTTCCTACCTCAACTTAATTTGACTTCATTTTAACTTACTTTCTTATATTTTTTTTTTATTTGTTTTTTTTTTTTGTAAATATTTTTATTATTGTTCCTACTTTGTGTTTTTGTTTTCATTGTAACTACTAAATTTACCTGAGCAATACATGATCCCCAGTTACGACTATATACATACATGAATGCTCCATACCACTTCATCTCTTCATACTTATATTGGTGTTAATGTAAATTTCTTTTTTCTACTCTTTTTTTTTTTTTTTTTTTTTGTTATTTTATTACCTAGTTATTATTAACATGTATTAAATAAGTACAGTGTAAAGCAATTTCTTCAATTTTGCCATCAGAGAAGTGAGTAATTTTTCTTATATCTACATTTCATACATATTAAATTACATTTAAAATTACTAACAAATGACTGTAAGTACAAGTACTGATATTTTTGTGCACTACCAAGTACTATACGTACAATTGTCTACAAAATCTATACAATTACATTTTTTTCTACTCATTTTTGTTGAATAAATTTTCAGTTTTAAAAATTGTGAATGCATATTATAATGTTTTAATCATGTTTTAACCATTCTATTATAAAAAGTTTTTATTTAAAAAAATTTCAACTATTTCATATGATATATTTCCTGCGTGTATTTAACGATATACCAATACACACGTGGGTTAGTCAAAAGCATACCGGAAAATCTGAGTAATTTCATTGATAAAAATTGTTTAGTTTTAGAGTACAAGCCGAGGGCCTGTACGTTAGATGGTTTTCTATTTTATGTTAACAGACGTGTATTTAGTAGGAAAACAAGAAAATTATATCTACGGCGATGTGTACCAGAATATTCATCATTGCGAGTCTCTGTAAACCTTTTGACTGTCTCACGTAAATACACAGTAGTAAGTAATAAAGTGGGTTGATACACCTATCAATCATTTTATTATACTACAGCAATCCGTCGTTATCATCAACAAAGTCAACAGAAATTCCGCAAAGAAAATTAGAATTTCGCTAAAAGGGAAATAATTTCTATTTTCCAATTTTTCTTCTTTTTTTTTTCTTTTTAATTAAAATACCAAAATCAAATATAAAATTTTCCTTTTAATAAGGAAATTAATTTATGGAATTGATTAAAAAGAAAATTGTTGTAATTTAAATTATTTGATAAAGTAATTTAAAGTGATAGTTGGAAAATTTTATAAATTTTTTTTTAAATCAAATTACAGTGTAAAAATTGTTGGTTTTTCTTATAATTAAATTTATTAGTCAGATTTTATAATGTATGTACTTCATATTATTATTTTTTTATTCATTCGTCTGTCGTACTCGTATATCATATTATTTGGACTCGTATACGTATTTGATTTCCTTTAACAGAGGAAATTATTTTTATTATTATTATGTCTTAATTAGATTATTATTTGAATAATAAGAGAAAGAGAAAAAAAAAATTTTTATTTATTATTTTTATTTCCCCTTTTTCAAGTAAACGGAAACAAAAAGTGAAATTAAGAAATTTTAAGTATTTTTTGTTTTTTTTCTTTTTCTTTTCTAAAATACAAAAGAAAAGTTAATTTAATTAAAAAAATTGTTACAGTAAATTTAAATAAAAAAATAAAAAGAAAAATTAAAATAAATTTCATTCATAATTTTGTTTTTTTTAATTAAAAAATTAGAAGAAACAATAACAATTCATTTCCCACAAAATTTGCATAAAATTAACTTGAAAAACCTTTAAAATAACACTTTAGAATTTTTAATTACAACAGAAACAAATCCTTACAAGAGACTTAAAATAATGTAAACAAGAAAAAAATTTTTTTTTTCTTTCACTTTTATCACAGTAAAATTTTATTTTATGAAAAAAATTAAAAAAAAAAAAAATACTCAATGAAAATATGTATAACAATTTTTAATCGATTGTCTGGATAATAACAAAAGTTTTCCGGTCTTAATATCATTTTATTATATTCAAAATAAAACAAAAAAAAAAAATAAAAAATAAATAAAAACAAGAACAATGTATTGTTAACATACAAACAGCTTTTTATAGCAATTCATTAGATGGCTATACATACGCACATATATTTATGTGTGGACATGTATCTACCTATATATATACACCTGTGTATATCACCTAACAAAATTAGCATAATGAAAAACCAAAGAAAGTATATAATATAGAAAAATTTACGATTAATGTTCACTATTTGTGTAGTACAGAGTTTGATGTTAAATATAAATTTTTCTTTTTTATTTGTTTTTGAATCGTAAAATTTTCTTTCCTTAATCAGTTGCTTTTATTTTTATTTTTTTGTCTTCTTCTTCAAAATAATTTCATTTCATCAAGTTTGCATAAATTTTGCGGTATTTTTCTTTTATATTTTCCTTTTCTAAACTAAATATAGTATTCGTAATTCGTATGTAATTTGTAAATGTACAGCTGTGGATTGTTTATATATATTTATTTTTTTTTTTGTCATATTATTTATAGAATTATTTATATGCGTATTTTTATGTACGATTTTTTATTTTAACGCTCGTTTTTTTTATACCTGTACTATGTGTAATGAATTTTTTCTTTTTTTTTTTTCAATAAAACAGAAAATAATATTCATGTAATAAAAAAACAATGAAAATGAATAAATGTCACATTAATACGTTACTTTACTTTACAATAACATTTACCAAAAAAAAAAAACAAAAATTTTTTTTTGATATGTTTATTGTTAATAAAAGAAAATAAAGGACATACAAAGGATTTTGTATGTATGCGCGATACAACAAAATAAAGTAGAAAAAAATTTTTTTTTTTTTTAGAATAATAATTTCCGCGAGAAACACGCGTTTATGAAAATTGTTATAATTTTAATATTTAAAAAAAATATGTATTTTTCCCTTTTGAATACTAAACAAAGGGAAAAGAATAACATAACATACGTGTGAATTGTAAGTTTTTACATTTATTAACGATATATGAATATTAAATTATGATTTAACTAAAACAAAAGCATGATTACATAAAAAAAAAAAAAAAAAAAAATGTTGACAAAAAAAAATAAAATAATAAACGTTATGATGACATATCGTCATTATGGATTACCTGATATGTAATTGATGAAGGAACTAACAGTGAAGGTCGTGTTGGGGGTGGTGATGTTGATAGTTGTGACGTTGAATTAATACGACCATCACAAATTCTACTATAAATTGGATCATTTGGATCAATTTCATATTCTGTCATCATTTTCCGTTTTTATTGATTTATATTTTCTTTTTTTTTTTTCCTTTTGTATTTTAATTGAACGATATAAAAATAACCCAAATGATTAATTTTTAGTGCAAAAATAAATCGATAAATTTTATATACACTCAGAATTTTCACTTTGAATTGATTTTTTTGGTTTCTATTTTTATTTTAACGGCAATTCTTTATTTGTTTTTACTCACTGAACGTGATTTTCAATTGTGATATTTAATGAAAAAAAAAAAATTTGTACATTTAAAAAAAAAGAAAAAAGAAAATTAATGAAAATATGTTAAATACAATTCTATTTTTTACTGTATATAAATTCAGACAATAATAATTAGAAATTTTCGAATTTTCAATTTATCTATAGTCATTCTTATCAATTTTATGTATTTTTATATTTATACATAGATACGTGTACAAGACTATTAATAATAATTACTACATATTAAGATTATACAGACGGTACATACTGTGTAAAATTATGAAAATTATAAAAATATAAAAATAAATAAAATAAAATTTTCTTTTGAAAAAAAAAAAAAAAAAAAAAAATCAATGATTCAAAGTGGATGTTATCAGTGAAGTGATATATTGATATCAGATAAATATTATTTTATATATAAACATACTCGTATATCTTAGACTGGAAGGTATACGTACACATGTCTTATTATGAATGCTTTCTGTTTCATTTAAATGTATGAGAAAAAGTTTATGAAATCAATAAACTACAATATAACGTACATAATATCCATCGTATTTGTGTCATATAATATTGGTATGGCCATTGAACTGACAATAATATGATTATAAATTTTTGTTGAAAGAAATAAAATAAAATCAATTTGCAAAACTTCATATGTTCACTTACATATATTCAATACACACTATATCATACATGCATAATACGTATATTGAAATTTTTCTTTTATTTTCATTCTATTGAAAGAGAAAATAAAAAACGAAGGCAAAATACAAAAAATTTAATAATAAAATATCATAAATACAATAGAAATTTGGAAACTACTTTTTATATATTGAAGAGTATTTTAGAAAAAAAATCTTTTGTTAGAAAATATTTTGTTTATTGTGAAAATAAGAAAATTGTGAAAAATGTCTAAATAAATTTAATATATAAATAAAATATAAACGTACATAAAAACGTATGTACGTAAGATAATAATTATTTGAATTAATTTTATAACCGTCATATACTCCAAAACATAGGCAATATTCATAGATTTCACGTAATCAAACACATAATAATTCAGTTTGATTATGTTTGGTCATGCTTTGCCTTAATATTTAAAAAAGCACAAATCAATTTCATGTATTAAATTAAAAAAAAGTATTTAAGGAAAATTACATTTTATACTGGATTCACTTCATTTACTCCTAAAAATATTTTACAATATTAAATACTTTTTGTAAATAAATTTGAATTTTAAAATCAATATCTTCTAAGGTATTGTGCGAATTACATGAAAATGAATGGTAAAATGATAAATTACTTTTGATCTCATTCAGTCAATAATTTAGAAGCATTTTGCTGACCGAATCGAAATATTGTTCACAGTTTCAGTTAACACTTTTTCTATATACATATTTTAATGTTTGCAATTCCATTATTTTGATGTTTTAATTCAAAAATTTAAAAATACAAAATTTTAATTTTGTTTCGATAATTGTTAAAAATTATCAAAAAATTATTTAAAAAAAAAAAAAAAAACGTTTAAAATCTATAAAATCCAAAATATATTTCATATTTTATTATTTCTTACAAAAACAATTAATTTAGAATATATCCTAATCAACGGTTCAGCCTAATCTACTGTAACGATTTTTTTTTTTTTTTTTTAAACAATTTAGCACTTTAGTAAGAATTGAGCAATTTATTCGCACACATTCTCAATAAGTATGAGTATGAATTATAATATAAATTTATCTGTCTACGAAAATTAATTTCAAAGAAAAAAAAATTTATTTTATTAAATTTGAAAAGATTGAAATTTAAATACTTTTTAATAGTCATACATTTATTATCATTGGAATTTAATCAATTTTGAAATTTTATTTTCTATACATCCATACATACGAAATTTAAGTTATTAAATTTGATAAAAAATCAACTATAATTTTGTTTCATTAAACAATCTGTGTATAGTCTATGGATATATTTAAATGTGAATGATTTTTCAAACAAAAATCTAATTTATTAAATTTTGTTTTAAAACAATCAAAAAATGATACACATTTTAACGTACATACAAGCGAATATATATACGAACATTATATTGGCATGTATCCATCCATACATAATATATGTATGTATCTTAGTATCTATATATATAAAATATTTACTGTTAATACCATTACAATTTTAGACTAAAATGAATCTACATATTAAAACCTTAAAGCACTATATCTATTCATTAATACACAATGGTAGACACATTGTACATGTAACGTACACGCAATGTACCTACATAAAATATAGTAATAATTGGGTAGAAAATACCTAATTGGGTAGAAAATTATTGATTTTTTTTTTTTTTATGCGAACTTTGTTCAAAAAATTATACTTGTTGTATATGAAGCAAACATTTTTCTTTTTTTTAATATAATTTTCAATTCTTTAAAATGTGAGCTATTTACATCGTATGCTAATATAACAAGTCTTAAAGGTATATACACCCACACACGTATTACAATATATATTCGTGTATTTACATAAAACGTGTATGTATACGTTTAAATTCATTTTAAAAACATTGAAAATTAATTATTTTCACATTAATTTCTGTTAATAGGATTTAAAATAAAATATATATTAGGCAATACCAAATGAAAATTAGTTAGTGTTGTAATAATATAATATTTTACTTAATTCTATTTACTTTTATGTGTATACACATACACATTGCATTCATTAATTTTGTATAAAAATATGAAAAAAAAAAAACAAATTATACAGAAAAGGAATGAATAAATTGAATTTTCGAAATTAGATTTTTTTTTTTTTTAAATTTATTATATTTTAACAATATTGCTACAGGACATTTTGTTTTGAAATTAGATTTTAATGTATATATAGGAATAATCTAAATTTAAATTAATTTTTAATTAGAAATATTGTAAATTAAAGAATAAATTTTTTCTAAAATGTTTTTGTATCAAATTTTCAACAATTTACTTTCATTGAAGAAATTCGTAATCGAAATATTTTTTATTTTTATTTAAAATTATAAATTTTAATAAGACCACATAATAGTAGCCATTCGTCCTTCTTGAAGGAAAAATGTAAAAATGATAGATACATGAAAATGGTATATATACATGAAAATATTTGAATTGTATTATTTAATTTAAAAATACATCTCCTTCAAGGAAAATCATTATAGTCAATGATAAGTAATAAGTTTAAATCAAAATTTTATTTTGCTTAATTATATATTGTATTCGATTAAACCTTTTTTCAAGGATATTGGAGAAAATTATCAATTTTTCAAACATTGAATTTTTCTTTCAATTATTTTACTTTTATCGAATTACGAATAATAACATATATTTTAAAAAGTATTAACAGAAAATTAAAAATTCAGCGCCTTGCTGTTACCAACAGTACCAGTAAGATGAGTTAGAATTCGAATTTGAATGTTAATTCTGGTTTTCAAGTATAAAAAAAAAAAACTAAACTGAAAAATTAAATTATTTTAAAATAACCTAAAAAGGACTTCAATGTACACGTGTTCACTTCATGTCATTTTTTTTTAAATTAAATTTTAATTGAAAATTTAATTTAATTTACTAATTTGTTTTGAAAAATAAAAAATAAATATTCCTTGTTTACGTTAAAATAGATCCAGCACAAAATATAATAATGTAAATTAATTAATTGAAGAGAAAACAAGAAGAAAGAGGTAAATAAAATGTCATTCAATAAGATTAATTGCTTGATTGAAACAATTTTAATTTATTTTAGTTTGTTAATACCGTAAAAATGGTGTTTGAAAGGATAAAGAATGAATTAATTTTTTTTTTCCACGTTTTTATGTTTCTAATCAATCAATGATTTTAGAATTTTAAATCAATTATGGTTGATTTTCAATCAAGAAATCAACAATTATAAGGATAATTTATATTCTGAAATTATGACGTAAAAATATTTTGTTTTATTTATTTAAATAAAATTGAAATTACGATGGAATATGCAATAGAGCTAATTAAAATTAAATCAGGCAGTTGTGATAAGTAAAAAGAGTAAAAAAATAAAATCAATATTTTTAATAGCAGGAAATTTCCAACGGAACTAATTATATAAAAATAAAATCAAGTTTAATAACAACAACAACAACAGCAAGTATAAATTCATAGTTATAGATAAGAACATATAAAAAGATTTTTAAAAAAAATTTTCCAACATAGTTGAAATACGCTATATACATATTGTGAATGTGGTAATTTTCCGAGTATCATACATACTACGCGTTCATACATAATATCTTCAATATATTTTTTTCTATCTCCTCTTCTTGTTTTTCTTTTTGATTTCAATTCATTTATTCAATTTATCTCAATTTTATTTGTAGAAAAAACTTTTCTTTTTTTTTTTGAATAAAATTAAAATTAAAAAAGAAAATTCCATTGAGATGATATTTTAATTCAGTGGGAGGGAGGAGGAGTATTTGTATATGTATAAGTATTATCAGATCAGATTAACATTTGTTTAGCAATGAAATTTAAAATGTTTTTTTACGCTTTATGTTTATATTATGCAGATGTAACATGCATATATGTATGTATATGAACGATATACAGTGATGTAAATGTATTCGTATAATTTTTGTTATATACATATTGTTACATCAAATGTTTTATGTTAACTATAGATATTCTTCGTTTTTTTTGTAATCGTATATTTTTCTTTCTTCTTTTTTTTTTGATTCAATTAAAATTCATTTAATGAAAAATAAAAAGAGAACAGACTTTTTTGTTTTCTTTAAATTATACTTACTTTACGTTCCTCTTCTTTTGCCTTCTTCAAATGATTTTCAATTGCCTCTAAGTCAATTACGGGAAGAGCTGTTTCAATATTATAAACATCAAAACTTGCTATAATAATAATTAAATGAAAGAAAAACAAAAGAAAAGACGAACGTTGAAACAGAGAATAATGATGATGACAATAAAAATTAAAAGAAATTATGTTAAATAAAAATCAAATTTTATATTTTAAATTTTATTAATTACCTGATGATGTTATGTCCTTTTTGTTATCCTTGATTTTTGAATTTGATGAATCATGTTGCTTTTTAATATTTGCCATTGTATTATTATTGTTATTATTATTATTATTGCTGCAATTCTTTACACAATTATTGTCATTATTATTATTATTCCTTTTATTACTCATATTATTGTTCTTTTCTAAATTGCAATTTTCATTAAAATGTTTTTCACTAATATTATTACTTGCGATTTCCATTTTATCCTTTTTACGCGGTGTAACAACTGCAATTATACTACCATTCGATGATGTACTATTATCGCGATGATCCTTTTCATAACGTCGTGAATTTGTTAATTTATCACGAGATACAAATTTTTTTGAATATCTCGAATTTCGATGATCAATTTGTGAACCACCACCACCAACACCACCACTAATACCAGCACCGCCAATACAAACATTATTCACTTGTGATGATGATTGTAATTTTCGCGATCGATTACCATTATCACTATAATTAGCACTATTATTAGACATAACATATGAATTGCTACCATTTAAATTGCAAACACTTTTCAAATTTGAATCTGTATTCGTATAACCGATACCGATTGGTGGTAACTGTCGATCATCATATGATGATTTTTGATATTTTGGCTTAACAATAGCTGTCGGAATTTGTTTTTCTATACTACAAATACCACTACTACTTAAACCATCATCAGCGCCAGCAGCACTTCCACTATTGTTATTCATAATTTGATTCATATGTGTTACACTATTTTTAGCCATGATTTTTGATGAATACATTGATACTGAAGACATTTCATGTGGGTGTTGTTTTTTAGTATTCGATATTTCCTCTTTTGTTGATTTATTTTGCGATTTATTACAGAATTGTTTTGGATAATTCATGTTTATTGGATCCTCATCACCTGATGATAACAACGATGATGACAATGATGATGATGATGATGATGACGATGATGAAGACGATGATGATGATGATGATTGCTGCACCAAATCTAATGTAGAATTTTTAATCGCTTGAGAACACGATATTGGAGGTGATCTGATACAAACTCTATTTGTATTTCGACTAAAACTTAATTCTTCTTGAGCATCAGATAATATAGCATCAGCCATCTGTTTTTATAAAAAAAAAACATTCAAAAACAATATAACAAAAAAAAAAAAAATTAAAGAATTCGTTTTGTTTTTTTTAAATATAAGAATAAAAAATTCAATTTAAATTGATAATATTCGTTATATGTGATATGGAACTGAAAAAAAAAAATGGTCTACAATATAATCATGAGTCTAGTAAATTGTTTGAATTATTTTCATTAAAATTCTTCAGTACATATGAGATGTTTATACATAAGCATACGATATGGTATATACACATGAACATGCAATATATTGTGGGTGTATATTATACATTTTCTTTACTCGTATGCATGTATCTGGAAACTAACACGAGATTACACGAGATTACTACACACTACTGTATACAATTGAACAGACTTTTTCATAATTTCTATATAAAACCATTTACCGTGTTGCAAAGAAATACATATATATACTTTATTCAAAGTTGAAAAAAGTTTTTGTGAATAAATTTTCATTTTTTTAAATATGAGATAGAATGCTGAGAATTCGTTGTTCATCCATTTGAATTTTGTATTATTTAACTGAATTATTGTGATATTGAATATAAATACATGAAAGTGTATATAATCATATATACAATGTATATATGGATGTATTTGTATTTGAAATTCTGAATTATAATATTATGCACATATGTATGTATGTAGACTAATAATCAGTATATACATATGTATGTATGTATTCCTATTTATTATCAATTTAGTAATGTGATTCACGGTTTAATTTAAAATACTTAAAAACGCTTGCACATTCTATATTGCAAACAATTTAATATGGACTATTTTATGAGCTTAACAACCCACATATCTCATCATTCGTTATATATCTATGTATTTATTCATTGCATTTGTGTGTATGTACGTACATCATGTGTAATACGTGGTATGTATGTAAGTTCAACACATACAATATACTCATACAAAGATGTTTATAGATACAAAAGTATTCATATAAATGTATGATCTCTACAATATTTATTTGTCAAAATATTCATAAATATTAAAAAAAAAAAAAAAAAAAAAAATTGGTTTTCCAAATTCGAACTTTGAATGACATTTATATGATTGCTTGTCATTTATGTATGCACATTTATAGTAGATTATACGTTACTGTACTACATCCAATAAATATTATGTATGTATGTATGTATGTAAATGAAAAGATCAATATTCGATATTAAATTATTTGACGATTTATTATAAAAGCAAAATTCATGTGAGTGGGCGTAATAATGCAATCAAGTGTGAAAATGTACAATATAATAAATTACTTAATTGAAAATTGAAAACTACAATAAATTCATTAATATAAATAATTAACATATTTATAATTTATGCTTGAAAATGAAATTTAATATAATTTCAAAGTAAAATTGAAATTTATCTTTGAATTTTTTTCCATTCATTAATTTTTATTTTTATTTTTATTTTTATTTTTTTTTTCCTATATCTTCATGTTTAAATTGAATTAGATTTCTCTTTAATTATAACAAATTCATAAAATAAAATAATTATAATAATACGTTACCTTTTGCATTGCTAATTTCTTTTCATGTTCTGGATTTGATAATGGTGAACAATCACGACATAATAATGTTGTATTATAACCAGATACAATTAAACCAAATTCCCTTTCAATTTCTCTACCAAAATCACCAACAATATCAACTGGTGTTATACTATATGATGATAATATATCATCTTTTTCAGTTTTATGATTTTCCATTAATATTGGTATTGAAATATTATCAGGTATTGAAATTGAAGATTTCTTATTTATATTATGCTCATTATCAATATCATTATTATTATCATTTTTATCATAATTATGATTATATTGTTGATTAAAAATTTCATCCATTTTATTATTATCCTTCATTTTAATACATTTTATATTGATGGTATTATTATCATTATTATTACTATTTTTATTATTACTTAACAATTGATCTGGATAATATTTTAATTCTGGTTTTGGACTAACATTTCGTAATAAATCTGGTCGATTTTCAGTTGATGATTTACGATGACGTAAATGTATTTTATCATTTTTAATTAATATATCAGGTGTTGGACAATTTCTACCATCATCATCATCATCATCATCATCAATGTCATCATAATCATTATCATCATTAGCTTTTATTTGTTCATTATGTTTACTAAATATCCCATTCATCATTTTATCATTATTTGATGGATTTTCAATTTGTTTTGAATTTTCTAACATTTTAATATCGTTTTGTTGTTGATGTTGTTGTTTACCTTTAATATCAGTTATTGTTTCATATTTTCTTAGATACGTATCTAAATCACAAGATATATTATCAAAATTACAATTTATTTTTTGAATACCATTTTGTTGTTGCTGCTGCTGTTGCTGCTGTTGCTGTTGCTTCTGTTCATTATTATCAGACATTTTAATATTTTCTTGATCATTTTTTGTCATATTTTTCATATAATTTAAATTATCCTTAATATCCTTTTGATTATTTTTTGAATTTTCATTGATTAAATTACATTCATTTTGTGTTATTATTGTATCATTCTGTGTTACATGAATTTCTGGTACATTTATATTATTATCATTTATTTTATTTGATTTTAAATTAAAATTAATTTCATTTCTATTTATTTTTATATCATTTAATGATAATTCTTGATAATTTTCATTTTTATTATTATACTGATGATGATTTGAATGATGTTGATGATGATGATGATAATTATTATTATTGTTAATTTTTATGATATTTGCATTTGAAGTATTATTGTTATCATTATTATTATTATTATTATTATTTGTTAAATTTGTATTGTTATTATTACCATTCAAATTTGAATGAATATTTGTAAAATTCTCATCTAAACCATCAACACTTAATTCAATTTCAAATTCAGATAAATCACTATCATCAGCATCTGATGATTGTTGCTGATGATTAACAAAATGCTCAGATAATGTATGAGCTAAATGTTGAAATCCTGGATAATTTGGATTTATAATACCACGTGGATAATTTAATAAATCATTTGATGGTGAATTTAATGATGTATAAGAAGATTGTGAAGGTGAATATTGATCTATATATATATTTTTTTTTTCAATAAAAAATAAAAGAAAAGAAAAAAAAATTTATTTTCAATATAAAATATGTTTTTGAAAAATATATAAAGGACATTTTTAACCTAGTTTCTATTTAAGAAATAAAATTCGATACAAAAACAAAAAAAAAAGAATTATTGTTTTCTCTCCTTGATCTAAATTATTTATTGAAAATGTATCTGTATACTTAGATACTTTCAAAAGGATCTTAAGTTGTAAAGGATTTTTTTTTGTTTTCACATTTTATTTTAATTTTTTATTTATTTATTTACATGTACTGTATTTTGATTTTAACGTTTTAAATATTGAACTTTCAAAATTTTCAATTTTGTATTTTGTAACGACAAAAATGAAATATTCTGTTTTAAATTTATCTTTAATATTATTAAATAACTTTTAAGAAGTTAACAAATGAATTTTCTTAATTAAATTTTGAAAAGCAGATACACATGCATGTATGTACAATTGTTAGTATTTACAGTTTAAAGTGTATATTAGTCCTTTTTTTATATATTATTATTTTCTTTATAAATTATTTCGAAAAGTAATTTAGAATGTCATGTAATAGATTACATTTAAAATACAAATTAAACGAAATACTCGTACACATTCTAACATGCCTGTGTTCATATTTGTATTTGTGTGCATGATCGTATGTATTTTAATTTTTAATTTTTTTTCCAACAAAACTTTAAGTTTTCATAAAGTTTATTTTCATATTCATTTACAAAAATTTGTAAGTAAAAAATAAATTTCATTTTTTTTTTATTGAAGCTAACATACAAACTTTTCTGTTTTCTTTTTGTTCAAATTGAATCTTGTGTACATTTAACTTAAATATGCTTATATGCATATTTTATTAAATACAATATATACATATTATGCAATTGCGTTTTGTAATTGTGTGTGTGTTGTATTTATAAATTTGTTTGTCAGTTTGAAAATTTTTTTTATTTTTTTATTTAGGTCAAAAGAATCATTAAAAAGTTTCTAAAGTACCTTCTGCTTATACATGCATATATTTGCTTTTACATAACACATACAATACGTGATGGTTATATAAATCATTTATATAAGCATATTTAAGAAGTTATATTAAACAATTTTTTGTTTTTTTTTTGGTTTTTGTTTTTTGCTTATTCCTAGCATACAGAATGTTTTTGTGAAAACATCAAAAAAGCATTCGAATTCATTTTTTTTTTTTTTTTTTTTTTTTTTTTTTGTAAACAAATGCAAATCTTATTAAAGAAACAACAAATTAAAATATACGAGAGAAAATAATTTTTCACTGTATCCTGAAGCATATTTGTAATAATGCATTGAATCTACATTGTATTATACAGGGATATCCCAGAGCAAAGGTCACAAAATGCGTCTGCTGTACATTTCAGAATGATTTTAAGAAAAGAACATTTTTTATAGACTCTTCGGTCCTAAATTCGTCTCATCTAATGTAAGAGATTGAAAATTTTCGGTCAACATTTTTAAAATTTTGAACGTTAATTAATTTGGACTTTCTCATTCGATTTCAATAAACATTAACATGTTTGGGAAGAATTCAGGCTTCAGGTTTTATCTGCATTAAATAATAATTATAAACCAAATACGTAATTGAAGAGATATTGTCCAATATGCTATAATGTAGCATTTCACTTGTTTAAAAATTTGAAAATTTTCATCATATCTCAGGAGGCATAAATTTAATGAGGAAGGTCTAGTACGAATTTTTTCTAGAAACACTGAAACTATACGCATAATTCGAAAATAATCGCATTTTGGGACTTTTATTCTAGGACACCCTTCACATACTGTATACTTACAAATGCCATAATTCACGTAGATGTACATGTTTTTATTCAATTTTAAAATTAAGTTTTTTTAAAAATTTTTTTTTTTTTTTATGAATTACGTATGTATGTATAATTTATGTTGTTTTTCATTTGTGCTTTTTTTTTGCATAAATCCTTTTCTATATTATTTCCATATTATTTTAAAATTAATTTTTTATATTTTGTTTATCGAAAGTAAAATTGAAATTAAAGTGTATAGAGGTTTTAAATTTGTTTTCTAAACTACTTGATTCAAATTGAATTTGTATATATACATACAAAATGTATATATGTATGTGAAATTAAGAAATTCGTTACTTATAAAATGCAAATTCATGATTACCTATAATATAGGTGTGTACTTATGTGATTATACTCGTATATCTATGAACGTACGTAACTAACACTAACATGTAAACTTATTTGGTTTATTCATTAATTTTCATTTATTTTATTTTATTGTTTTTGTTTTGTATTTTTTTTTGTTTTTTCATCAAAACATATTTTCAAAAATTTTATTTGAAAATTCTTTTCCTTTTTTCATATACACAAATACAATATGTTACATAAACGTGAGTACATATTTATTTGTGTATATATTGCATATAAAATATAGCCTTGTAAAAAAATATATTTTTATAAAAGGATATTTTATATAAATATGCATGTGTATTTTATTTACCTTTATACCATAAGTTAATTTTTGAAAATAAACTGGGTGCGAATACTTAACCTTATTTTCTTTAAAAAAATAAAATAAAATAACCAACCGGAAATTAGGTGGTCGGACTGGCGTCAATGTAATATAAAATGTACATATGTACCTATTAGTTACGTTTATACCAATAATGTTATACATATGTGTGTGTTTACATGTGTACAATTCTAATGTGTACTCGTGTATATATACAAAAAAAATAAAATAAAATAAAATAAATGAAATTTATTTACATAGT
The DNA here is from genome assembly GCA_963971155.1 of Anthrax anthrax. Lineage (NCBI taxonomy): Eukaryota > Metazoa > Arthropoda > Insecta > Diptera > Bombyliidae > Anthrax > Anthrax anthrax. The sequence goes on from OZ020119.1 coordinate 31,945,300, forward strand.
AACTATAAATTATATTGAATTTTATATAAATTTAAAAGCCAAGACTAAGGTTTCGGTGGTAAATGAATGAATCCATTATTATACAATTTCCTCATGTGTTATACGTGTATGCATCACATATACTTGTACATACATACATGTGTTCGTATACACATAAAGTTTCTTAAATGTATAATACCTAAATTTATATACACATGCTTTTACAGAGTGAAAAAATATTGACTTCGATTTATAGTTTAATTATATATCCGTGAATACAATGTTTAGAACGAAGAAAATTGAAGGTGTTTTTATTTTTGTTTTTTTTTCTTTTTCACTTTTTCATTTTCCTTTACATAAGACTTTGTTGAAAAATGCACGAAATTAGATTACTATACCGATGGAAATATTTTTCATTCAAATGTTTTCCCATTTATGTATGTATGTACTTGCAGAAGGAAAAGTGGGCAGACAGAAATAACGTATTTACTGTGTTATATTTTCAGTGCGGTTGTTGACTTTATATAAAAAAAAAAAAAAAAAAAAAAACGAAAATAGTGGTTATATTTAAAAATGTAATTTAGCATTTATACGAGTACATAACATTTTTTTTTTTTTTTCACTTTTATCAAATACCCATGGTAAATAAATTACTCACACATGATGATAAAAGGTTTACCTGTTAAAATGACGGAAAATCAATTTCTATTCTAATGTAAAATTTTTGTAAAAAAAAAAAAAAAAACAAAGAAATTAATTTTAGTAAACTGAACCTTTTGAAATTAAATTTTTTTTTTTTAAATTTGTTGGAAAAACAACATTCAATTTATAGGGAGTAACAATATAATGTAATAATTGCCTAACCATTATGTAGATAAAGGGATATACGTTTTGATTGAAATGAAAAATGTTTTCATGATGAGGTTCACATTTTTTGTTCTCATTTTCGACAATCCAGCTAATACAATTTTTATTTCTATTATATGATGTTATCTTTTCGGTTGTACACATAATTCACTTTTTTGAAAGTATATACACATATGTATCTTTTTTTTTTTCTTCGTTTTTCTTTTATCCTTCATATTTTGTATAAGATACATATCGTATAAATGAAAAAAAAAAAAAAAAAACCCTTAAAAATATGAGTTAATTCCCAAATGCCATAATATATATTTTTGATACACGCATATATATCAAAAAAGCATGTACCATTACTATTGTACACATGTGCATGTAAATATGTACTTAAGTATGTGAATAGTGTATATATGATGGCAACAGGATAAAGCCATAAATCAAGAATATATTATGTATACGTTTCTTTGAGAGTGGATATAATGCATAAAGTGAACAAATTTTAAAAAATTCATGATTTATTTCCACCTTATATATATGTAGCAAATTATATTTAACAAAAGGGATGATAAAATATTCAATACACAATTCTGTGTGTATGGGGTATAATGTTTCTTATTTTTAGTTTTTTTTTTTTATTATTATTATTATTATTATTTATTTATTTATTATAATTTTGTTGTTGTTGTTGTAAAGTAAAAATCTTTTAGACTTTTGTATCTATGCAGAGAATATCAAAGAATGTTTGGGGTTTATTTAAAGCTTAAAAACTATACAAATGTGTACATATAACATTACCTTCATCATCCATTAGACTATCATCAGGACTAGATTCGCTCGAATATACTGATGAATTACTACTCGAATTTCGTTCGTTTTCACTTTGTTGATAATCAACACTACTGCTACTAACACCAGCACCACCACCTCCGGTACGTTCTCGTCTAATGTATTTACCACGATCCAACAATTGTTGTTGATTCCTTTTATTCGTGATCTGTAGATAATTTTTATGTTCTAAATTAACTTTTGTATCTTGTAGATTTCCTTTTAAATCCAGTTTGATAGAATTTTCTTGAAAATCGTTTTGCAAATTTGTTGGTCTTGAATTTTTCAAATCTGATATTTTTTCTTTTAATTTTTCTGTTTTATCTGATAACGTATTTTTACTTTCACCATCAATTTCAGTTTCAATTTTTTCAACAATATCACGATTTTCTAAATGTTGTGAATGATTATCATCAATGATAAAGTTATTATTTGGTATTTCATTAACATTCGTTTTGCAATTTTCTTGATTTTCTTCAAGTGATTTTTGTTTTTGTTGATAATTATCACATAAAAAATCTTTATGTTTAACACTGATATTTTGATTTTCTAATTTTTTCGATTTTTCCAATTTAATATTTTGTTTTTCTTTAGTATTTTCATTTTTTAATGTTTTATTGAATTCTTTGATTTCTTCTTCTTCTTCTTTAAACAAATTTAAATTATTATTTTTTGCTGTATATAATGTAGCAATTTCTTGTTCTAATTTAGTTTCCAATTTATATGTTGTTAGTGATTTTGTTTCTATTGCAAAATTTTTATTTGCTTTAGAATCTGTTATATTCTATTTAAAAAAACAAAAAAAAAAAAAAAAATAGGAAAATAAAGAAAAAGTAAAAAAAAGAGAGAAATTTAGTAAAATTGTATACATCACATAAATATGTGTACAAAAGTGTATATGTATATGTTTGAATGGGAAAGTAAAGTTAATGGAAATTTTAAAAAGTTTAATTTTCAATGTTTATATATGCAGACACATGCACACATATACACTTAACAACGTATATAAGATGAAAAACCAGCAAGGCATTGAAGAATATGAAAAACAAAAAAAAAAAAAACAAAACGAAAATGAAGAAAATGTGTATGATATGAATGAAGATTACCAGTATGTGGTGCATATGGGACTTTTTTTAACATAAACAAAACTGCATATCGTTCACACACACACACACACAGAAAATTATACAATATAAAAAATTCAATTTGCAAGATACTAAGTTTTATAAGAAGACTTTGTTTATTTTTCTTTTATTGTGCATACAAGATTTTTATTTTTCTTTTATTTTTGTTTTTCCTATTTTGTTTTTTTTTTTTTTTTTGGTTTTTCTCTTAATAACAAGTAGGCATCATAAATACAAACATAAAAGGAAAAATAATATTATATTACATTATTATTTATCAAAATGTGTTCATGAAGTAGCATATTTTAGTTTTATGAATATAATAAAAACAACAGCCACAACAACAAGAAAAGAGAAAACAAAAAATGAAAAATAAAAAAAAACATTCACGTGGAGAAAATTTAGAGAAAACAAAAATCATTAAATATTATGGTTGGACTCTCTATGAAAACAAAACAACTGAAAATAAATTACTGTGATCCTTAAACAAAAAAAAAACAAAAGGAAAAAAAAGAAAATACAAAACATGAAGTAAAAACGTAATTTAAAGTGCTGGTGGTGTACAGCAGTCAGGCAAGATATTTACTTTATTATTCACACAAATTTTATGGATACATCATATTAGTGATTATGTTATATGGTGTGTAATACATAAAGCTTTTTCTTGTAAAACACAAAAAAAAAAAAAAAATATTAATAAAATGAAGTAACATAAATGTAAAAAATAAAATTTAATTCATGAACTTTACTTATTTCTTATTATTATTTTTTTTTTGTTTTACAAAAATTCCATTTTGTTCATAATCAGGCAAAAAAAATTTTTTCCAAGTTTCAAGGTTAAAAAATAATTAAAAAAAGAGGGAAAAAAATGAGAAAAACGGTTTTTGGGGTTTTTTTTTCGATTGTTATATCCGCAATTTTCGTGTTGCTAAACTCAAACTTTTATAAAATAAATACACATTTCTTTTCGGCAAAAAAGAAGTTCGTGGCTGCTACTTTGATTTTCCTACTTTTTTTTTTTTTTTTTTTTTTGTTTTTCATTGTTTTAATAGAAAATTAACTTGTATCTATGTTAGAGAAAAAATTTTTTTTTTCTTTATTATCCTGTTGAGATTTAATTTAATGTATTAAAGTTTTACAAAATGTTTCAAGGTTAAATGTATATGTTATGTACATGATTATATAAATCTATTCTATTTCATGAAATAACGGTCTTAATTTATTTAAAAAGTTTAATTCTAAGAAAATTTTTTAATGTCCTTAAGAAAATTTTTTTAAATTATTATAACAAAAAAAAAAAAATTATTAAATCAAATTTTTAATACATTAAAAAACCACTTTAATATTATAAAAAAAAAAATAAAAAAAAAATAAATAAATAAAAATAGAATAAATAATAAAATGAAATAAAAATAAAATAAATCATTTACAAAGAAAACAAATTTATTTAAATTTTAGTATTACAGCTTTATTACAATAAAATTGTAAAAGTTTTTCTTTGAAATTGATTTTTTTTTTCGAATGTCCTTGAATTTAAAAAAAATTTAAATTGAATTGCGTTCTAAGGAATAAAAGTTTTTTTTTTTTTGTGAAAATTTCAATTATATCAAGTTTCATTCAAGATTTTTCTTTCTACTCTGTTTACTAATTATGTGCTATTAAGACCTTATAACATTATTATTTATATTCAAAAAAACTCATCTCATACTTAAACCTTCATCTCATACTCACTTAAAATTTTAAAGATTGTGGTAATACTTCTTGTCGAACAATTTAATTAAGAATTATGATAAAAAAACAAAAAATGTTCCTCCATAAGGCCTTAATAGCGTATAATTAGTGAACAGAATATAGATAAAGGGTATTTTCTGATGGGTATTTTTTTTTTTAAATAGCAAAAATTTCCTGAAATCCTTTGATTAAAAAAAAAATTGTACCATTTTTAAAATATAAATGTTTGAAAAAATAAATCGATTTTGTTAATTTTGCAATGTTATTTTGTAAATAAGGTCTCTATTTTATAAAAGTGTTAATAAAAACCATGTGTTTTTTTTTTTTTTTTTTGATTACCATATAAAAGTAAAAAATAAATGATAATGAAGAATAATGTCAAAAACAAAAAAAAAAAAAAAAAACGGACATTATTATGCTTACCTTATTCGATGTTTGATGAGATTTTAATTTATTGTCATTATTATTATCATCATCATTATCATTATTTAAATTTAAATTTGCATTATTATTCACATTCGTTTCATAATTATTATTTTGATTTATATTATTATTAGAATTTTCATTTATATTTAAATTATTTGTTTTATTTGTAATATTTATATTATTTGTGCAATTAAAATTTGAATGATTTTCAATTTGTTGATTTAATTTTGTATATTTTACTGATAAATTATTATGATTTGAATTGATTATTGTTAAATTTACATTATCATCAGATGATGTAGATAATGATGATGTTGATAATGATGATGATGTTGATGATAATGATAATGATGATGTTGCATCAGTTAAATTATAAATATTATTTGTATTTTGATTTTGATGATTTTGTAAACAATAATTATTTGATTGTTCTAATATTTCATTTTCAAAATTATTATTATCAATCTCGTTATTATTATTATTATTATTATTGTTGTATATATGTAAGGTTTTTGAATTTATTTCAGATTCCAATTGTAATAATGATGATGATAATGTTGTATTATTAGTTGTTGTGGTTGATGTTGTCGTCGTTTGTAATCCTGAACTAATTAAAAATGATGAATTTGTTGTGATATTACCATTATTATTGTTGTTATTATTATTATTACTATTATTGCCAATTGGTTGAATATAATCAACCGATGAAGGATGTAAAATACGCATATCTGTTATCTGGAAAAAAAAAGGTAATACAGAAAAAAAATTTTTTTAGTTAGTATAAATCTTACAAAATTCTTTCATGGAATTGAAATAAATGCTAATTAAACATTTGTGATTCATATATCTTTTCAGAATAACAAGAAATAACCTCAATTTAAACAAAAAACGGTAAAATGAAAATTATCCCTTAAAAGTTTGTTGTCATTTCAATGTATCCTTTTTAATCTGAAATTAAATTTATTTTATATTCCTCCACTTGAAATACAATATGACACGATATACGCTACATGTACATATATTGTATGTGTAATGCCGGTACTTCCTATATATCTTAAGTATATATCATACATAACGTATTATCACGCACACACATCAAGTTTTAAAATTCATTTCATATAAGTAAAAATATATCATTATTTTAAGATTTTCTATTTAATGTGTACGTGTGTGCCTGTATATACACCCCAACCATCCTCTATTGTATTTGATTCCATTTACAATAATCTTTGATTTTATATTTAAAATTTTAATGGCTTCATATAAATACGAACATTTATTATGTAAATGATGGATTTAAGTTAAAAATTAAAACTAAAATAAAGTATCATATGATTCTTGCATATATATAACATATTTACATGTGTAAATTAAAATATTTTATACAATGAAAATCATTTAAACACGGGTATATGAATTAAAAAGGTTTCTTTGGTATTTATCATTGTATATAATAAATAAATTTTATATTTGTATTTTTATTTGCATGATTGAAATAAGTTTTACCCTCAATTTAATTACACTGTATACAAGTATAATTTCCTTTTTCCTTAATAAAGTTTTTAACAGATCTATCATACAAGTCTAAACTAAAAATTTTCGGTTTGTATACAAGTCATATAGGGTATGATTACGACACGGCTCAAATGTTCATGAAATTTTCCCATTTTATTATAATGAAAATATTTAATTCAATTAAAAACCTAAAAGGTTTTTGTAATTGTAAAAGATTACAATACGGAAATTACAAAATAACAAAATTAATTTTTATCCTTGAAAATTTTTTTCAATAACGCCGTTTACATGCGGCGATGTATTGAAAATTTGGTTTTTCACGTTATATACATTTGCAATTTAAACCAAATAAATAATAATTATTTTTTTTATTTTTTATTTTTGTTTAAAATCATATTTCATTTCAGTAAAATTTTATTCCGCATTGTAAATTATCATAAAGCACGATATGTCATTCATACAATTTAAAGCTGTGTAGTGTATGTATGTGTTTTTGGTGTATTAATAATATAAAAACATATCTGAATATGTACACAAACACCTTTTGTATAGAATTTATTTAATTTTAAAACTCATTAAAATGAATATAACTGTCAGATTTAAATCATATGACCTTACTTTATCTTCCTTTTTATTTTTGTCCTTCATATACATACATACATACATATGTACATATACTGTGTTTACTCGTGTACATATATTTAAGATAAATGTGAACTTTATAATTCTTATGTTTGAATTTTTAATAATAAAAATATAAAACGTATGATATTATGTTAAATTTGAAATTAATGTTAAATTTAAAAAGTAAAGGAACCGTATTGTAGAAAAAAAAAAAAATTATAAGGATAAAAAACAAAAAAAAAAAATGAAATGAAAATTTAATTATAAATGAAACTATGTCATTGTTACGTAAGCAAATTTTCATTCATTTATTCATGTACATGTGTAATGTACTGTAATAAAGAAATATATTATATAATATAATGAATTATACATACATATGGATGTACATATAAAGACAAATTTTTGCCAGGATAAAGTACGTATGAAATGTGTGAGTAAAATAATATAAGACAAATGAGACAAAAGAAAACTATTTTTCCAGATTCTATTAAAATATATAGATACACACACACATCCATGAATACATCTGAAATTTCTCATGGATATTTAACATGCGGCAAATATGCAAGTATCAGATATATGAAGACATTTCAAGAACCAAAATTAGAATTTATTGATCATTAATTCAATTGCAAAATACAGTTTATAAATGCCAAATATCCTTTTAAAATGAATATATGTAGAAAAATGTGTTTGGGTATGTGTGTGTGTGTGTTTTTTTTTGGAAAATTTAGCATTTTTTGTTACTTTAGTACGTAACATATACGTACGTGTTTCTATTATCATAAAAATAAGAAATAGAAAAAAAAAGTAAAAACAAAAAAGGAAGCAGAAAATTTGAATTCAAGACAATCTTATACATAATTTTTTTTTTGTGTAAGCATATTTTCGTGTGAATGTTGTTAAATTAGAATTTTCTTTTTTTTTTTTTTTTTTTTTTTTTGGCTTGTTAAAATACATATTCACGTACGATACCGTACTATATACATATAATATGTACATATGTAATCGGTATCCTATAACATGATTACGGTTCCTTTATTGTAAACCATTAAAAGGATCAAGTTACTTGTGTCTTTTACTTTAATTAGTTTCATTTGTATAAAATTGGTATGTCCATATAATAAGAGTTACGTATACAATTTTTATTTCTATGTGTACATATGCAATTTATATATGACAACCATAGACATGTACATACATATAATGTATGTATCTATAAATTTTTATATGTAGCGCATACAAGGTGTTCTGAAATTCTAATCAATTTTTAGCAAAAAAAAAAAAATCGTTTTAAAACAAAAACGAGTTTCAAATTTTAAGACATCCTTTGAATGCATTATTTACATATATAGTATATACACATGAACAGTTTTTTTAGAAATCACCAATTAGATTCTATGTCATGTAATATTGTACATGAAGGTATTTATTTAGAAAATATAGTTTAATTTTAATTCTTCTTTTTTTCTTGTTACTATGCTTGTATTCATTGCTCCAGGATATATGGTTATCCCTATGCGTAGATATGTATGCCTGTTTTTTTTTCTGGAACATTTAAACATAAATAAAATTAAATTATACTAACATACACATATGAGCACACACATTTTTTCCTTGTAACGTGCATACATAGATGTAAGTACATACTATATGTACTTGTACATTTGTCTTTTGCATAACTTGAGGCATTACAACATATACTCACACTTTAATAATAAAACTAAGGATATATATCTTGAGAAAATTATTTTATGAGAGATAGTCATGCCAAGAAGGTCATACAATTCAGCAAAAAAAAAAAAGAAAACAAAAATAGAGGAAAATGCTATTCTGATATCAAATATATTTTCCTTGTGCTTTAGTTCATACATTATAAACTACAATAGTGTTACTACACATAATACTATATGCTCTGTATACTCTTTACATACATGAATCTAAAAATATGTAACGTACAAGTCATAGAAAAAGCTCTTACTTTTACATAATCCTTGAAACGTATGTTTATTGCGGTTTCATGAATTGCTCTACTTAATATATATATAAAAAAAAAAAGTAATTACATAACTAATCCTGTAGGTTACTTTTTTCCCCATACATAGTAAATATGGAAAAAAAAAAGTTTTATAAAATTACATACAAAATGAGAGAATGGAAATAGAGAAAAATAATTTTAAATGAAAAAAAATTTTTTTTTTTAAATATTTTGCTTGTACGTACATATATATGTGTTGTATGCATGTGAAAGAATATTAAAAATTTCGCATCGTTTTTTTTTCTTTTTTTATTTTAATTTGAAATATAAAAATTTAATCCAAAATGTGATTATCCTTTTTTGCAATGTCTTTATGTCATACAAATAATTTGAGCAAAGAGAACTTCGTGGTTTCTTGTTAAATAAATCTATAAAAAAAAAACGAAGGAAAAATAAAAAAAAAATTTTTTTTTTGTCTTTTCATACTCCTAGAGAATAAATTTTCATGAAAGTATCGAGTTCTTTTTTTCAAAATTTCACATCAAAAAACGGTGCACAGTGCACATTAATACAAGAAAAATTTAAAAAAAAAATAATTAATTAATTCACATTTATTCAGAAATTTTTGAATTCTTTTTATGATTATTGCTGAGTATTAAATTTCATTTTATCATTTTATCAGTGAAACATTTTTTTTTTTTTTCACCATATTAATTAAATGTGAACATTCAGATATAATAAATTATGCAATTTATATGTACATAAATATAGAGTATTCATACACATACATTGTACGAGTACTTATATTCTTTTTTGATGCGACAAATTCTCATATACTTACATACATGACGACATACATCCATTTACATAAGCATAATATAGTAATTGAGGTCATTTAATCAAAATTTGTAAACCAAATAGCACATACACATGCACATGCATAAATATACATATTTTCAATTCTTTTAGAATTTTGTTTTCATGTGCACAAACGTACATATATATGTATATACATATTTACAGAATACGTATGTATGTACATATGTACATGCTCACCACAAAACGATATTATAGTTTTATAATGTATATAAGCTGGATAACATACAATCATGTACAATTTATAAATGAAAACCACAAATACATTTCTACACAAAATATCAATTTATTTATCATTCATATATGCATACATGTAACATATACGTACATATTACACACATACAATTATATAAATGTGTTGTTGGGACATTTGAAATTATGTCAATATCGATCGTTCCTTATTATTTATTTATCTGAATTTTTTTTTGTTTTGTTTAATGTAATAATTTCTTGAACGATTGATTGAAAATTTTTCTTTTTCTATATTTTCCTCTGTAACAAATTGTATTAATGTAAGAACATTGTAGAATATTTTTATTGTCATTATTCTAATCGTATGTACATACATACATATGTGTAATACACGTGTACATATACATTATGTATGATCGATAAGTTTACATATCTATAAGGATACATTAATGATGAATGTACCGATAGCTGGGCATTTTATTCAAAGTGAAAACATAAAGTGATATTAATGATATCTTTACATGGACAATTGTAATTATACATACATATGTACGATTATTATATGCCATTAAGTATATACTTTTCAATTTCAACCATAAAAAAATTCTAAATATGATGAAATTTTCAAATTTTACTACAATGCATTTTAAGTAATAATAGTAATAATATAAATTAGTAATGTTTTATGCACATACATACGTACATCGTAATTCTTATATGTATACTAAACTACACACATATAAACTTTAACGTGCAAATTATACGATTTAAAGGAAAATATTTAAACATCTGCCATTTAAATTCGTTGTCATGGTAAAAAATATTTTAATGATGTCCTGACTGTCTTGTACATCCTGTAATACAATTAGTCGTTTTTTCCTCTCAAAAATACTTTCAATAATGCCCGCATTTTATCTTTTCATCTTTTTTTCTCTATTTTATATGCTTCAATAAAAGCATTAATTTTATAATTTTTTATATGCTTTTTTTTTTTTTTTTATTTAATTAAATATCATTTTTTAGTCAGTAAAAGAAAAATCTTCCTTTTATTAATTTTTTTCATTGCCTCATATTTTAATTAGTCAAACGAAAATTTTAATTAAATAATATAAGCAACATGCAGGATGTCTCAGAATGAATGTCATTAAAAAACTCATTTCTAAAACTTTTTATTGTTAAAGGAAATATATTTTGTCCTCAAAATGTTTTATTTTTTACATAATCTTCAAGTTAAGAAAGTAACGAACTCTTCAATTCAAGGACCTTAGTATGCTTTATCTTGTACCAAAATTGTAGTAAATCTTGTCCTTTCTAATAAAATTCAGATCTCATGTCTGAATCCTATGTCTGTGTCTTCTTCAATGACTTCTCGCCAACGATTCACAAATTATGAAATTTTTTACTAAAAGGATCTATCATTAACTGATTGCTTTGCAACTGAAACTGAATCACCTTGTATAGAATTTGTGTATTTCCTAGTTGATTTTCTCTTTTACAGTGTACATACAATACACACATATATACAGTATATTTACGTCAATTTTCAATCGATCATATTGCGAAATACGTAACATGTGTGTATGTATGTATACAGATTTATTGTCAACATCCATTAAATAAACTGATATTAGTATTTCAACTCAATGGTATTCGATTGTTAAGGTGAACTTGCTGGTATTTGTTCACTTTTTTTCAATTCTATTTTGAAAAATGTTTTTTTTTTTTTTTTTTCATTTTTACCATCATGTATGTAATACATATGCGAGAATTTTGTATAATATATTTGTATTATGATTGTGATAAGAGGATTTTTTTTTTCATATCAAATACACATCAATATATAACGACGACATATTCATGTGTATCATATGTATAATAACAGAAGTATTTTTAAAAACTTTTAGAAAAGCACAAAATGTATGTTACGTAATCGTAAAATAAACTTGTCATACATGGTAAAAAACTTAACTTTGGTATATAACAAATAAAAATTGATATCAAAAAATGTGCAACATCATTGTAAAACATATGTTACCACCCTCAAGATTCAATGTATGTATCGTATATCGTTCATTTCAAGAGGATGTTGTGGATTTTATTTATATTTATTTTTTATTTATTAGTTTTTTATACTAATATTTTTGATAAATTCTATTTTATTTATTTGATTTGGTTTTTTGAAATATTCCATAACAGATACAATATATAAATGCATTGTCATCAAATAAAACGCATTTGTTATAAGTATTGTATGGATTCTTCTTTTTTTGTATACTAAAAGCACGGATACTACAGCAAGTGATATTAAATTTTTTAACTTTTTACAAAAATTCATTTTTATTATTTTCTCCTTTTTTTTTAATGATAAAATTTTTGCATACTTTTCCAGTTTATTCATAAATAAAGACAAATAAATGTAGAAAAAAAATTTTTTTTTTCGCAATATTTTTAAATCCTTTTTGTTTTGTATGAGTACTATTCTATTGTTTACCAAAAATAAACGAAATATTTTTGTTTCTAATAAATATTTTTTTTATTCTGTTTTGAGTCCAAAATAGGACGAACATAATTTGAATTAAAACTTTAAAAAAAATACAAAATCTAAACCTCTTCTCTGTTTCTAATCTACACTTGCATATGTACACTCAATCAAAAGCAAAATAATTAAAATTTAAATTTAAATGAATTTAAAAACAAAAGATAAAAAAAAAAAATTTATTTCATAATTAGAAATTATGTATACACGAGTGTCGAGTAAAACACACGTGTGTATGAAAGGAATACAATGTTTTAGTTTTTAATAAAAATATTACGCCATTAAGGATTTCTGTTTTTTTTTTTTTTCTTTCTTATTTTCCTTTTCTTCAAATTTATGTGCATATAAAAATTGACCTTATGTAAAAGGGTAAAAATAAAAATTTTAGAGTGGAATAATACAAAAAATTCTAATTCAAATGATTTTTTTTTTTATTTTATTTTTCAAATTATACTTTTTTTTTCTGTTTAAACAAAATTAGAATATCAAAAGATCATATTTGCTCATATGTACGTTATGTATATATTTTTTTTTTTGTTTTAGCCAAAAAAAACCCTATGGATCCCTTAATATATGCATTTCTGAATATTATTGAATTTTCTTTATTTTCATTTTCACGTTTTTGTTTTTTTCTTGTATCATTATTTTCTTTTTGTTTTTGTAGTAATATTAAAACTTTATTGTTTATACTTTAATAAATATACACAGATACTTGTGTATGTACATATGTAATTTTTGAATTTAACAAACAAAGAGAAAAATTATTCATCATCAAAATAACAGAAAATATACATTTTATTTTGTTTTCTCATTTTAAAATCTGTTGTAGATAAAAAAACAAAAAAAAAAAAAAAAACAAAAATAAAAATAAATAAAAAATAATTGTGTACCTTTTTCCTTTTCATTATTACATTTTACAGCCGTAAGAAGGATTCATATTCATTTATATCCATGCGATAACACTTTTTAGTTTGTAGATATATGTTTTCTGTTTTTGGTGTTCATTTGTAGTATTTTTCTGTTTTTTTTTTTTTCAATTTTAAATAAAATATTTTATGTAATTTTCAGACTGATATAACCTGAGAAAATATCTCATTTTTAACTTACACCACAGAGACTAACATTTTATACATTCATATATTTTTCTTCGTATGTGCAAGTCCTTGCATGTATTCTGTGGTACATGTACAGATGAAAAAGAAGGATTGCATACACAAAGAATAATAATAATAATAATAATAAAATAAATGAAATTCGTGTAAAAAATAATCTTTATGATAAAGTATATATAATACCTACTTACTCCTTTTTTTTTTTTGTATAATCTGTATTTATGTTTTAATATTAAAAATTTGTATTTTCTCGTTTTTGTTTTTTTTTTATTTTGAATTATTTTTTCAGGTTAATACAAGATCAACAGATATTTCAGAATTGCATGCTTGACTTATTATAAAATGTAATTTTATTGGAAAAAATTTCATATTCAAATTTGTATACGTTATATTTGCAACCTATGTATACAGAACAAATTTCAAAAAAGCTTAATAGTAATATTACAGTTGTTCACTGTGGGTTTTCTTATTATTCGAACAATTTTCAGATGCTTTATTTAAACATTTTAAAGTAAATAACATTTAATATCAATTTTCATTTAGTCGAGAAAAAATCATTTTCATATCAATTATTACCTTCATCTCACTGTTCATCTTTCTCAATTGTAAAATTTTTTTTAAACATTTTTTTTTTAAAAACATTTTATTTAAATTTTTATGGTTGTAATATTAAAAGTATCTTTACTAGTTATTAACAGAGTAAAAAAAGAAAATAATAAATGTTATTTTGCATACATGTAGGAAAATTCTGTATTTTTTTTTTTTCTTTTTTATATTTATTGATAAAATTGAAAAGTGGGCAATACCAAAAGCGAACAAAAAAATAAAACATAAAATGAGATTTATTTACATAAAATATATCTGTAGGTTAAAAAGAACACTGATATATTTTCAGAGATACTCGTAAACATGATAACAAAAGAACGTTAAAAAACAAGGCAAAATTTATACATTCAATTTATACATACTGCTATGTAAAAATACACAAGTTACGATTACATAAACATACACACATATAGACACATTTATTTACATTTCTGCTATTTATATATTTAATCTTGTATGTGTACCTTATATAATTGAATGAAAAATTCAAATTTTATCAATTCAATTGGGACAAGGACAAAGGACATACGTAAAAAGAATATTCAAATAAACAAAAATTTATTGTGCGTCTATACGTGTTATTTGTACATACATACATACATTTGTATGTTATCTGTTTTTTTTCCCCCATACTGTATTAAATATATTCGTATATCAGGAAAAAAAAAATCACAATCCAAAAAAAATTTTTTTTTTTTTTTTTGTTTACATTTTGAGTTGATATGTCCAATGATATATCCCTGATCTGATATTGCTATGTATTTACAGATTTACAAAATTATTACAAGAGTTTTCCCATATATTTATATGCTAATAAACATGATACATACATATCAAATTTGTCTGAAAATTTTTTTCTTTAAATATTAATACGTAAATTGTTATAAATTTTACATATAAAAAATTAATAAATGTACAAAGATTTATTTTAACTAATAAAAATTCATGTTGAATTTTTAATAAATATTTTTTTTTTGTACATTTTCTAACTGATTTTTCTGTGTTGTTTACTTTCGTGTACACACAAAAGTAAATATTCAAAATTCATTATCAATCTCTGTGTATCAATTCAAAAATGATAATAAATTAGTTTCATTGTTTTATTAAATATCCGTAAGGGATTCATTAATTTAACATATGTGAACAAGTTTTCATTCAATTTCATGTGTAACATAATATACACAATAAATACATTAGAATAGATTTATGTTTACCTCCCAGAATGTATGTATCATGTACCTCGTACCCCGTACCCCGTAAATGTGGATATAAATGCTCAAGGACTTTTTAAAAAAGAAAATAAAGAAAAATACATTAAATCAGAAAATTTGTGTTTATTACCATCGCTACTACTATTAAATAATTTTTATATCTTAATTTAAAAATTTATTTTATTAACATGCGTTATTGGTTGAATAGCAATAAAAATCAGTTATATTGTGTTTTAATGAATTTTCTTTTCTTTTTTTTTATTTTAAAAAGAACAAAAAAATGTTATAGTGTTGGTTAATATCGCATTGTTATTTACTTCAATGTATTTTATCAGTAATTTATATATCTGAAAATTAAAAGTTTCTTTAATTTATTACAAAAGTTAACAGCTTTCATTCTTTACTTTTTGAATTGACATTTTCAAGAAAATTCTTTATTTTCTGTTTTTCTTTTTTCTTTTTTTTATAATATTATATTTCAAATATAAAATTTTAGAGTATAAAATTGCAACACAATTCTCAACTCAAATATTTGAAATTACTTTCTTACAGAAGGAAATATACATTTTTCCTTTTTTTTTTCTATTGGACTTTTTTTTTTTTTTTTGTTATCTTTTAATATTTTTTAATCACGTTTTATTCTATCACTATATGTAGAAGAAAAACCTGACTAGAAATTTAATACAATAGTTTGAATTTATATTTTATTTGTTTTTTCTTTTCTTTTCTATTTTTCTTTTTGTTTGTTTGTTTGCTTTTTTTTTTTTTTCTTAAATGAAAAAAGTGTTCGTGTGACAATAAATGAAACATGAAAAATTTTGAAATATTTAAAAGTGAAAAAGGAAAAATGGAAAAATGAATGAAAAAAGGAAAAATTAAATTTTAATCTCTCTATACTTATGTACATGAAATTGGGATTGCTCTATAATTGCAGAAAAAAATTTTTTTTTTTTTACTTATCTTCAGTTATTTGGAATATTGCAATTGCAATACATAACAATACGATGATGATGATGATCATCATCATCATCATCATGATGACACTATATACAAAAAGTACTGTTAAGATTTATGAAGCATTTTGGATGCATTAAGTATACTGCCAGTAGCAGAAAATTTTTCCTTACTTTATCAAAGAGCGCAATATACATTTAGCATATTTATGTAAATCATACAATAGTAAATGATTTTGATACACACACACACACACACACACATTTACATACATACAAAAAACTATAAAAGTTCATTTACTTATCACCTAAATACGTGTACATATAAAAATACATATTTATAAAATACGTACAACATAACACTATGTAAAAACTTTTCATCTGTGAAAAATATTTTTCTTTTCTATTCTACATAGCATTTTCTTTTTATTTTTTTTTTTGTTTTTTTTTTTTTGTGCAAAGAATTTTTCACGTTTGAATACTAAATGCAATATATACGATTGTGAATATGTATATACAATAATTTTATGTACATGAACATATGTACATGTATGTATGTGTTATAAAGAAGATCAAATCGATTTTTATTCTTTTACATTTTGTGTTTTTTTTTTTCCTTTTTATACACTAATTCAAGTACAAAAATATTAGAAAAGACTTGGAAAACGATGTCGACGACAATGAAAAAAAAAGAAAAGAAAAAAAGGAAACTAAAAAAAAAAAAATAGAGAAGAAAAATTTAACAAAAAAAAAAAAAAACATTGAAGTAATTTTCTGATATGTATATTATGGTTTTTGTTGTAGAACATCTGCCATCATAAAATAATTTTATTTCTTATTTTTCTCTTTAGGCTTTTGCCTTTTTTCTTTTATATTTCGGTTTTGTGTTTTCTTTTTTTTTTTTTTTTAATCAATTCATTTGAATATTATTATGTGTGTTCTATGGTGTGGATGTTTTTCCGACATCTCTTATTATAACATCCTTTTATTATTTACATGTATTATTACTTAAGAAATGCAATGAAAATTTAGACATATTATAAAGAAAAAAAAAAAAAAGGGAAAGAAAAAGCTTATTGTGTGGAAACTTAAAACTTTGAAACAATCATCAAAGAAAATTTGAAACAATCTTCAAGTTTTACTCATTTTCCATTTAGAAGATATGCATATGAAAACTTCTAAACAAATAATTTGAATTTCTACAAGAAATAGAAATAAAAAAAAAAACAAATAAATAAAAAACCAAAAATTATTTTAACAAGAAAAAAAAAAAATCTTACAAGAAATGTTGAAGAAAATTTTTCTACAATTATTTGTAATGTATTAAAAAATGTGTATTCGAATACGCAATACATCATTTAAAAAAAAAAAAAAAGAACAAAAATATGTTGACAAATAAAAAGTGAAATACAAATGTGAAAAGTCAAAGGTTTAGATGTTCACATAATCTTAAAATATTTAGAACACATTTTATATATGAGACTTTCTTCTTTTTTCTTTTTCTTTTTTAAAGAAATTCAATCACTTGATATTTGTATTGTTATGACAAAGTCTGTGTGTTTGATTGAATACAAAAATATAAAAAGCTGTGATAAACTTTAAAAGAAAAGGAAAAGAGAGAAAAAAAGGAAGAATTTAAAAAAAAAGTTTTTGATGATTTTATACAATAAAAGTTTGTATGTCTAAACTCATCCATTTTCATACATAAGTATATATATACAATATTTTAAATATTTAAGATATTTAAAAAGTTTTAATATTATGGGAACACTGTTTACGATTACAGAATATGAAATTTAAAAACAAAAAATATATGTACATATGTGCTGTATAGTATTTCTTAAAGTCAAAGTAGTTAGCCGGTTACATAATGTAATCAAATATTTTTATATAAAATATTCATTTTTATTGTATTATTGAAGGTATCTTTATATGTATGAGAAAGGATTCAACTATATCACATTACACACATGTATGTAAATATTAGCAGCCTATTTTAATGTTATATTATTTGTGATATATTTGTTTAAAATTTTGTTCAAAAATAAATTCAAATGGGAAATTAAATCATATTCATTTGAAATTGTATATCAAAAAAAGGATCAAATCCTTCTTAAATTTCTAAAATTTAAAAATACCAATTTCACCTAAATAATTTAATTATAAAGTTGACAAAATAAAATTTTTCATAAAATTTGATTTGACCACCATACATAATGTATGCGGTAAATTAAGACTACACGATGAACTAAAATCTAAAATTAAATTTAAAAAGTTGGACAATATTAACAGGAAAGGAAAAAGATTTTTTTTTTGATGTTTTTTTTTTTTTTTCATTAAATTAATTATCATAAAAGACGCAAAAACCAAACAAAAATTGTTTTTTTTTATCATCAAAACTTTTTTTTATTCTTTGAAACACTGTATAAGCCTGCATTTATACATTCAGTTTTCATGAATGAATTTTTTTTTTATTTCAAATTAGAAATGAAGAAAAAAAAATTCAGATTTTTTTTTATTTTTCTGAAAATATTTTCTCTTGTCATTATTTTTAAACAACAAAATAATATGAAAGAAAAACTTTTCAAAACGATGTATACATTTTCTATTCTAAGAATTTGAAAAATATAAAAAAAAATAAAATAAAACTCGCAACTTAAAATTTTCATTAAAAAAAAAAAAACAAAAACAAAAAAATGAAAAATACTACAGATTAGATTTTGTTAAAATTTTTCTTTAAGTTCCAATTTTTTTTTTTTTTTTTTTGTTTATGTACACAATGTGCACAAATGTGTAAAAATTTTCAAAAACTTCAACAGTTGTATATTGTTTAAAGATTTTAAACGTGTACTTATTATTCGTAACGTATATGTGGGAAATGTGGAAAAGCGATATACAGACTACAGATGCTGGTATGAATTTGAATATTGTATATATATACGCCCCCGGAAAAATTTAAAATTTTATACAATAAAATACGCATGCAAAAATGTAAACAAAAAAATTCACTTATGTTTCTTATTTATGCCCAACACCGGCATTTTAAATTGTCAAATTCTTTTTTTTGTTTTATGTTAAAATTGAATAAAGAAAATTATCACATTTTCTTATTTATCCTAGAATTCAAGGAAAAAATTTTTTTTATAATATCATTTTCATTTTACTGCAGTATAAATTATGAGGTTTTAAAAAAAATTTTTTTTTTTTTATCTAATCGCTTGAAGTTATATAATACCTTGAAAATGATGTAATTATTATTGTCAACTAAGCAGTTATATATGAGTGTATATATTAAACATATTAAACCCACATACACAACAACAAGCCTTAATATCTATATTGCGGTTAACAAATAATTAGTACGTATTTTAGTCTACTATACACATGAAGAAGTAGAACATTTTATATAGAGGTATATTATTGTGTTCATATAGATTTTATCTTTTGATGTTTGTATATATGTACAAGCAGTACATGAAAGTATATGTGTATGTGTGTGTGTGTATTTAACGATTGTATAAATTATAATGCTATTATTATGGCTTTTATGATTCATTATTACAAGTATTTATGTACGTATTTATTACACTATAACATGACTTCACAATAATTACATTATAACGTATATATTTAAAAAATTGCGGAAATTTTTCCTTGTTTTTCTTTGTAAATTCTTTATTTCATTAAAGTTCTAAAAAAAATAAGAAAAAAAAATATGAAATGAAAATGTATATAAGGAAAAAAAAGTTCGTTGACACATTCCACGTGAAAAAAGAAAAATTGTGAAAAGATGAAAAATAAAATTTTTATTATTTTTTTTTTTTATTTTGTATTTTTGAAACAATTTTTTATTCAGCATATTTAAATATGTAGAATGCCTTTGGTTATGGAAATCTGCAAAACGGTGTATTATTTACGAAGAAAATTTATTTTTATTTGCATGAAAAATGAATACAATTTTTTTTGGATATTTTTTCTCTTTTTTTTTTTTTTTGCCCAGACGTATGCATATTAAATATCGTATATAAAATATGTTTTTTCAAGTGTAAAAAAAAAAAAAATTTAGAATTGTTTTAAATAAGAATGTAAAAGAGTTTTTCCTCGAAAAAAATGAAATTTCATTTCAATGACGGTTATAAAAATTTTTCAGGCGAATTAAATTGAAATTTCTGCCTTTTTTATCATTCAAAAAGTCCTTTCTTAACAAATTGAATTAATTATGGTACAGTAATGTACAATATAATTAATTATTTCAGTCTGAACATATTTGCATGGAATTCAAGTATCATTTACTTACGATGTTCTTCTACTTTCATATGTGCAGCACACATACATTATAGTCCTCAATAAATTATTTCCAAATAATTTCAGTTTAAATTGTTCATTTGAATGTTTATTTTGAATAAATTCTATGAAAGACATAAAAACAGTAATATCACTGCCTACATACACCATTTCTGTATGTATACATGCATTTAATCTGTAAACGTTTTTGTATCAATGCACGTTTTTTTACTATCTATCCATTTTACTTATCAGAATGTACATACATACATATGAATGTATTTCAATATGATTTTTCCTATTTACTATGTTTTCCCTTCAGGATACATTCTTTCATAAAAAATGTGAAATGTGATGTAATCGTATAGATTTAAAATTTAGGTTTTATCTGTATTTAAAAAATACAATACTCTTTTGATTAATATAAACTGGAAAAAAAACAACAACAATAACAAATAAATAATGTATACTAACACCAATAATTTTTAGGACATTCACTGAATTAAAAATATAACGGAAAATCGAGACAATAATAAAACAGCATTTTAAAAGAAAAATAGCCTTAAGGTATTTAAAAACGGAAAAATAATTTTTTGTTATTTTTGTTTTTTTTTTTTTTGTGTTTACTTTTTGGCTTCGTTTAGTTGCTTTTAAAAATTTGTTAAATTGTAATAATAGATAAAAACGGAAATGCAGTCAAATTTTGAAATTTTTTTGTTTTTTCATTATATTTATTGTGGTATATGTGTGTAAGTATTTTACCATTCAAATAACGACAATAATTTCAAAAAAATATAAAAAATAAATTCTATCATGACTAAATGGAAAAAAGGATACAAAATATGCAAAATATGTAAATATGTATCTTTTCCATCTAATGTACTAAAAGAAAATATTTTTCGTAAATGAAAACCGTACGTACACTCTTAAAGGTAATGTTCATACGTGTATGTAAAAAAAAAAAAAAAATGAAAAAAAAAAGTTTTTTTTTCATTCATGTACAAAAAACAGAAATTTTTAAGAAAAATTTATATGTTTAAGTTCATGATATTGCATGACAACACCTTTTCTGTTTATTTATTTATTTAGTTTTTTTTTTTTTTCATTTTGGAGTTTTCTCTCTTTCCTTTTTCGTTTTTTTTTTTTTTTTATTTCTATCAATGTAATAAAATTTTACAATCATTTTTCAAATTATTATTAATTTTATGTATATTTACAGGCGATTATCAATTCCATTATTTTTTCGATAATATCTATATGCCGAAAAATTGGGCAACAGCAAAAACAAAGATATGAAAATAAAAGAAAAAAAAAACAGACAGTAAAAAAGAAAATATCGTTGTAAATATAAAATATCTATAAATGGAAAATAAGGAAGAAAACACACAAAAAATATGAAGAAAAAATAAAATAAAATATACATACATATATAAATATACGTAGGTGTGTGTATGTTAAAGATAAAATATTCACATACTTACAAACATGTATTTAATATATGTATGTATTATGATTGTAAAAATAATACATACATACAGTACGTATAATATATCCCTTTGAAATGAATATAGAATCGATACGTGCTTACATTTCAAAAAGGACAAAAATATATAAATGGGGCTTAATAATAATGGTAAACGAAAAACAAAAAAAAAAAGAATAAATAAATAAATGAAAAAAAAAAATAAAATAAAATTGAAAAGTGGGAGTAAGGTGACACTATGTTATATGTTGCATCATAGTGTTTTATAATAAACACAGGACACAGAGAAGTGTTTCGAATGGTAACTTGTGAATGAAAGTTAATATATGAATAAATAAAAATACCGTACGTACTCTGTACATTGTACATAATATACATAAAATGTATGAAGGCTAACATTTAAATAATCGTAAAATTTTTGTACACGCATCAACAAACTAAATCATATATAGAAATAAATGGAAAGAAAGTAAATAAAATAAAATAAAAAAAAAAAGCTACACTTTAAATGTGCAATCATATTTTAGGAGGACACACAATTTGTGTAGAATGTAAGGGTGTAAAACACACATTTTTGTATATATGTATACTCGTATATAAGCACACTAGGGCTA
The DNA here is from genome assembly GCA_963971155.1 of Anthrax anthrax. Lineage (NCBI taxonomy): Eukaryota > Metazoa > Arthropoda > Insecta > Diptera > Bombyliidae > Anthrax > Anthrax anthrax. Next base: position 31,968,230 of record OZ020119.1, read on the forward strand.
AAATCAACAAAAACTCAAATAAATTTACAAATTACAGCATTACACGGAGTCATCAGAATTTTACACGAATACGGTATTAATATACACAGGACATACATGTCATTGTAATAATTATAAAAATATTAACCAAATCATTTCATGTGTCGTATGAACACATTAATTGAATGGATAGTTAGTATAAAGAGAAGAATACAATTTGATTTTATTAAAACCCCGGTCCTAAAAATTATGTACTATGCCGTACTGTCGTAGATATGCAGACAAATATAAATCGTATATCGTACATACATCGAACGCAAGCAATAATATGAACCTTTTTATTTTATCGTTACATCACACTACATTTTCTTCATATAAATTGGAAAAAAAAGGAAAAATCAATCGACTATGACGACAAACAGAAAAGAACAAAAAAAAAAACGCTCTCTATTAAAGACAAAAAACAAAATTGTAAAAAAAAAATCGTGTAAACTTTTTTTTCCATCTTTTCATTGTAATGTAGTCATACAATTTATTTTATATAATTTTTTTTTTTTTTTGTATTCGGTGAAAATGCATATTATTTGTTCTATTTTATCTCTTATTAAATTCAAATGCTTAGATAATAATAATTAAATTCACATTTTCCATTATAAGAGAGAAAAGGAAAATAAATAAATAAATAAATAGGAGTTCAAGGTTACCATCATCATAATACAAAAAAAATAAAAATAATTTAAATAAAATGAAAAAAAAAATAAAAAAAATCGAAAAAAGGATTTGTTTTTCCTTCTCATTTTATTACATGAAAATAAAATAAGAAAAACAGTAGAACATACATTCTGTATAGGTGGAACGTGTATTTTAAATTGAAAGAATTTTTAATGCATTTTCTGTTTTTTTTTTTTTTTAATTGAAAACTCACCGAATGCCATGTTCGTGTATTTTTTTGTTAGTTAGTCTCTTCCGAGATTTACACTTTAATTTTCACACCTTCAAAATTATATTATTTAATTTTGATTTAATTTTTTTTTGTTTTTTTTCTAATCTAATATTATTTGTCGTCTTATATATAGCAATTGATATTTTCACTTTAAATGACAACTTGAATTTTCTTTTCAAATTCAAAAGAAATTTAATAAAAATAAAACAAATACACTCATGTACATAAAAAAATATTTTATTTAAAATTCACTAAAAAAACAAAAAAATGATTTTTTAAATGAAATAATTTGTAAATATTTTTTTTTTTTTATACACTTTGTAAATATTTTACGTTTTTTTTTCAGGAATGACAGAAATGATAATAATATAGACGAAATTATCCTTTTTGGGTAAAAATTTACTTTGACATATAATAATAATGTACACACTTTACACTCAAAACTGTTGACTACAAATGTTTAAATGGATAAGAAAAAAATCTCTTTTAATATGAAATTCTCCTATAATACGTTATTCATATACGAAAAGAAAAGTTGAAAGTTACAATTTTTGTTTTTGTTTTTCACGATTGAAAATGTTGGTAGCACTTTTCCACCCCCAAAAAATATGAATGACATACGTTTATGTGTATTATACATGATTTTCTATGAATTTTCCTCTCTAGATAAATAAAATAGAATGGGAAATTTATTTATTATTTTTATTTTATTTTTTTTATAAATAAATAATGAAAAGCTTTTAAACGCAATACGGTAACGTTGATAATTTATTAGTTAGAAAGAGATAAAATGAATGTACATTTTGGAAAAAGGACTAAAATGAATTAATATAATCATTGAAATTAGAAGAAAAAGGATAAAGATTGTTTTTTCATGATTATTTAATGAATAAATAAAATCATGTACATGCCATGCCGAACATTTATGGACATAAAAAAAAGCTCAATAGAAAAGTTTAATTATTTTTTTCATTACGTACATTTTCTTGTAGGTTTGTAGAAAAATTCTGGCCAAAAAAAAAAAAAAATTTACACACAAAGACTTTTAGATGAATTTGTAGAGAATGAATGTGGAACATACAGCACTTGATTATTTTAAAGGATTTATGTCCTGGAAAAGTATAATTTTTGAAACTTATTTAAAATTAACTTCATTGTAACGGTAAATTATTTTAACTAATTTCAATGAATATTAGGTAAAATGAATATCATTTTAAATGTTATTAAACGATTTTTCTTTAAAAAATGAAAATGTTTTTCAAAAATTTATTCACGTACTCGTTTCAAGTGTTTTTCATTAAGCTTTGAAAAGCTTAAATGGTTTTGATATTTGCTTGATTTCAAAATAAAAAAAAAAAAAAACAAAAAGGATATTTTATACTTTTTATTATCCTTTTTTATCAATTTATATAGAAATAACAACAACAACAAAAAATTAACTGACTTTGAAATGTCCGTTAAATAATTAAAAAAATATGAAGAAAACTGAAGACAAGTAGCCCAATATTGAATTTAACATGCCAGTTGTAAGATAAATAGCAAATTTAATTTTTATAAAATAAACTCAATTTTATTGGACAGGATCTTCAAATATTTTGATAGGATCTCCGAATTAAAAAAAAAACAACAATATTTTCAAACTAAACTTTTGCTATTAAAAACAATTTCTTCTCAATAGCAAATCAACCATAAAAATGTTTAAAAATCGTATACTCGTGTTGAAAATCTTTAAAAATGCTATCGGCACTCAAATAAATTTGATAATAATTCACAATAAAATTTTACTCATACTAAATGGCATAAACATGTTCACATTCAATGTGTCTGTAATGAAATTTCGACATCGACAATTAATTTCAATTTTATCTTTATTTTTCAAATGAAGAGATGAAGTTCTTAAACAAAAACTTTTCTACACCAGAAGCAATATTTTGTGTATCTATAACCATCATCACTCTATCATAATCAGCTTTAGTAAGCATAGATCCTATAATCTAAAATCTAAAATCTTCATAGTAACTATATAAAATATTGTATTATTGTGTTTTTGTATATGAAACATTAAATTAACAGACAGACACATGTGTACACAAAATATTCATGTTATACAATGCGTTATCATAATCATTTTGTGGTTATCCAATTTTCGGTTAAAATTGGAATTTAAACATCAAAAATATATCCATATACAATATAGTTACAGCTGTAGATTGTACTGTTTTGTGTATAAAATGCCATTAGCAATGTTTATTCCCAATTTAATCCCTTTTCGTGTTTTTCACAATTTTACAAATTTATTCAAATTTTAATGAGAAATAACTTAACGTTACACATACATACATAGCAAATTTTTTTTTTATATGTAAAGTGGATAACTTATTATTCTATTTAAACAGGTGTATATGAGCTACTATACATAACAGACTGTATAACAATTCGTTATAAACAATTTATTTATGTATATATATAAGTATATAATATTGAATGTGGTTAAAATATGGATTATTGAAAATTTTCATTTAACATTTTTCATAATTTTATTTGATTTTAATCAAAATTATTTTGTTAACATGAAAATGAAGTAAATAAACGGAATTGTTTAAAAAAAAAAAAAAAATTTTTTTTTTTTTATTTTTGATGTGAAAATCACGTTATGAAAAATTGTAAAATTATGTTATGTCGTAATTGAATTTTTTTTTGTTTTTTTTTTTTTTGCATATTAAAATTATCACCAAAAATTATGAAAAAAAAAAAATCCCATAAATATTTTATATGTATGAAAATTTCATTTTTTTGTTTTTTTTTGTTTTTTTTTTTTTTTTTTAAATATTAATAGAATTTTGGTTAACCAAATAAAATTTACAGAATATCATTAATTTAATAAATAAATTATAAATTCGCTATATACACGATTTTTTAATTAAATGATGAAATCACAGAATTAAAAGGAATTTTTTTTTTTGTTTTCAGTAATGAAGTAGGTGGGTTTTATGATTCCATTACACTTTATTGTAAAGTACTTACCTATTTTTTTATTGTGGCTTGAGCTGAATATTTGTAGTACTCTCCGGCTATAAGAAAAAAAAAAAAAAAATTAAAAAATTAAAAATTTTTATTTTGTAGCTTAATTTCAATGTATTTCTAATGTCCTTTTTATTTAAAAAAAAAAAAAGAAAAACTTTCGTAAATAATAATCGTTATAACACCAACACTTTCCATTAAATAAATGCAAAGGTAGAGGTGACCGCCTCCTGTTCACTCCCAAGCAAGCACACTTAGGCCAAAAAAAACTCATTGTGATAAATTAATGCAAAAGTACATGGAAAAATTTCTTTTTTACATATGTACACAAAACATACAAATTTTTTATCGTTTCAAATAATCATTTAAATACAAAATAAAAATAGCTGTATAATTGTGTGAATAATAAAAATTTTTAAATTGATATTACAGAGAACATTTATTATGTGATAAAGACCTATATACGTTAAAAAATGTTAAATATCATTTTTATGCTATATATTTATGTATGTATATATACAATAATTTAATCTTAAATATAATATGACGCCTATATGTCGCCAAAAAGTGATATAAATTGACTCGGCAGGATATGTGAGCCTGATATGTAATTTCATTTAATTTACTTTCATACATAAATTCTAATATAAAATATTATAAAATACGTAAATGAATTGAAATGAATGTACATAAATGTAAAATAAAAGCAAAAAAAAAAAAAAATGTAGTAAATAACATTCATGAATGTACATTGTACTCTTGAACTTTTATTTAATAAACTAAAATCATGTAAATTAAATTTAAAAAAAAAAAAAAAAAAAAATTTTTATTATGAAATAAAATTACAAACTATTGTTAAACACAAATTAATGAATCTATTATTTAAGAAATTTTAAATATTATATTGCATGTGATCCATGTACTTTATAATACGTTTTAAATAAATGCATGTGTTCGTTGTTGTTATTGTGGTTACATGCGTAGGATTTTAATGTGAACATGTATTTGGGTGGAAAATTACAGGACATTGTATTTATAGAAAATTTTAATATTTAATTAGAAAAATTCCAAAATTTATGAGTTACATAATTAATGGCTATTACAGATAACACATATGATGCATAAAATTTCAATCTATGATTTATCTAATTAAATTATAAACATCTGTAGAAAGTTTTAGTAATTCTTAATTAAATGGAATTTTTAAATTTTATAAATTATTATCACACCAATACGTACAGTTCGCTTTTTTTTTAGCACAATCATGTGTGCTTGTTAAAATATTGCATAATTATTTATGTTTATGATTTTAATGTTGTTCTCTAAGATTGTTATTATTTTTGTTTACAAAACACAGAAAACTGGCAATCAGACAATGTAAGTAAAAAAAAAAAAAAAAAAAAAATGAATTTATTTAAATTGAATGAAAAGGATGTGAGAAAAATCACCCATTTTGAAACACACATGACTATATGCTTTAAAAAATAAGGCATAAAATAATTATTATAATCAGATCATGTAGAATGAAATTCATATTTTAATAAAATTAAAAATTTTTAATTAAATTTTAAAATATCATGATTCATGACGCTTTCAAAATTGTATGTACAACTGAACTTTTAGTATATAATACGCGTATGTATGAGTATTACATGTATGAACTTATACTAACAGTTGTACATTTAGAAATTTTGAAAATTTGAATATTCGCATTCAAATACGAAAAGATTTGTTTGTCAACATTTTGCCAGAATAAATTTTCTTTTATTTGTTTTTTTGTATAAATTGCAAAAAAGAAAAAAGAAAAATTAAATTTAAACATATATGACCTAGTTTTGTGCAATGAAAATTCACTACACCACATGAGGCTTTAAATGTACGTACATACATCTCTGAGTAATTAGATACATACATGTGTATACATTTAATTATATAATTTTACTCACAAATAAAACTAATCTCATTTCGAAATAAAAAAAAAAATGAAAATGAAATGTAAGTACAAAACAAAATAATATACAGAATATAACAAAAAGGAAAAACTTTCATGTTTTATGTTTGCAAGTTGAATTACACACGATATGTAAATGAATAATAAATTTTTATTCATATAGTTAAGTAAAAGGGGGAGGAAAAAAAAAATTCTTTTTGATTTTTTTTTTTTTTTTGTTTTTTGTTTTTGTATTTTAATTTACTACCCTACATATCGTATAACACAAATTCACAGTTATGCTGTTGTTTTAGCGAATACTGCAAAAGTATTAATTAGAAATAAAAACATCAGAAATCCACAAAACTGGAAAAATTCGCCTTTTAATTTTTCCAACTTGTTTTTTCTTTTTTTTTATTTGTTTGTATTGTAATTTTACATGTGGTTAAAAGCATGAAAAAAAAATTTTTTTTTTTTTGTTTTTTGTATTATTATGCAATTTGAACAAAAAATTAAACTAGAAAATGAAGTTTATGGCTTCAAGTTTATTTACCAATATTTTTTTTTTTTTTTTTTTTGTATTATTCATGTAGATGCGAAAGGTAAAAATTTTCTTTTTTTCCCAGCTCACTTTTACAAATATTATCTGGTGTGAAATTAAAAAAAAATTTAATTTATTTTATTTTTCCATTTTTTTTTCCTTCTTTCTTGTACATATACAACAGAATTATGCAATTAAAATATAAATTAAAGCAATTTATTTTATTCACTCTTTGAAATATACATAATTCACATGAATTAAAATTTTTGCTTATTTTAACAAAAAAAAAAAACAAAAAAAAAAAAAACAAAAATTCATTTATCAATATCATTTAAAAATAATCTAACAAGACATTTAATTTTCTTAAAAAAAAAAAAAAAAAAAAAAAAAACAAGAAAAAAAAATGAAAAGAAAATTTAAGATTTTCCATTTTGTGATACGTATACAGATAACCAATTTTAAGAATTATATAAAATATACAGAATATAAGTAGCTGTCTTGAAAAATGATAATTATCTCATGTACATGCAAAATGTGAAAATATCTAAAATGATGTACAATAATTCTAAGATTATATTATACAGGACTTTATACAGTTTTCTTAATAGGAAATAAAATTCTCTCTAGACAAAAAACAAAATTTTGTTTTTTTTTTTTTTGTATTTTCATTTAAACATCAGTGATGTAGTATATACCTATGTATGTAGATAATGATATGATACAATTTTGTGATGAATTTTAAATCTCTGACACAAAATTAAAATAACCTCAAGTGTACCCATGTGACAAAGTGTTTTCACATCTTAGTTTTCATTCTTTTTAGATAAGGAAAAGAAATTGGTATTTTAGAATATCATCTATACATATATATTGTGAGTGTACAATGCATTTAATATGTACATACATAAATATAAAGAATTAAAGATTTTTATATATATACAATATATATGTACATATGTATATAATATTATTTGTATAGGATATAAGAAAATATAAAAATAAATATATAATATAATTCCCTAAAGCCTTGAAAACATGATGATGACTTCTTTAGACATTCAAACAATTCTATGAAACAATAGAGTCATCATCTATAAAATACAAAAGAAGAATAATACAACAAAAATAAAAAAAGAATAGAATAAAAAAATAAAAAATAAAATAAAATCTCTCTATAAAGTACATTTTCATGTTGTATAACTTGGGATACTAGTATATACGTGTACATACTATATAACATGAAAATTTATTTTATTGTCAAAATGAAAATAATTTCAGTTGGTAAAATGTTTAAAATTATTCATGAAAAACAAAAAAAAGGAAAACTAAAATAAATTTATGATTAATGTAGAATTGAATGTCAATTTATTTATTTATTTTTTTTTTCTATTTTATTAACTTATTTTCAAGTTTATTATATAAATGATAATTTCGAGATCAACTTCAGTTAATTGAAAAAAAATTTTCCAACAACAAAAAAATAAAAAATAAAAAAAAATTCTCAATGGAAAATGAAAATTTCAAATAAAGATAAACACACATAAAAATTGAATTTAGAAATATGTAAATTTCTTATTGGTACGAACATGAATACATTAAATACGTTTTAAAATGATACGTTACCTGAATTTAATAGGAAAATCCTCAAAGAAAATTTATTTTTGATTTTTTTTTTTTTTTAAATTTTTTAATTATTTCAAAAATCTTTTTTCCTTTCACTAAAAGTCGATATCTTTGTATTTTCTCAAGAAAATAAAATTTTCAAATAGTAATTAAATTTTTTACTTCACTGTGCACACACATTCACACATTAAATCACATTAAAATCGTTAAATTCACAAAAAGTAAATTTGAAAAGGAAAACAAAAAATTTTTTTACGAAATTTATTATAAATGCGGGAATAACATCGAACGAGTTACGGGAATTCTAGATTTACAAAATCTGTTTGTAATTTTCCTTTAACATAGTAATGACAAAATAAACTCATATAAAGCTTGCCTATACTTTATGCCATTTAGTAATGTATAAAATGGGAAATAAAATTTGAAAAGCTTTTTAGAAAAGAGAAAATTTAGTTTTTCTTTTTAACTATACTGCAAGGGAATGCAAAAAACAAAGAGAAAACTCTTTAATGCATTTATGCTATCTGCAGTGCATAAAATATTAAAATATAAAATTTACATAATTTAAAAATTTATTTAAAAAATGACTAAAAATTTTCTTCACATCCTTACAAAAAAAAAAAAAAAAAAATTCAAGACTAAAAAATGTTTTTTGTAGCTTTTCTTTTTATTTTGAATTTTTATGAAAAGTTGAAAAGGCTATGAGGGATGCAAATTAAATGTTTTACCATATTGTTTCACTGTCTGTACTATAAATCATTTTAAATATGCATCAGTACCATTTGACTAATTTCATGTGATTTAATGTTAATTATATGCACATAAAAAAAAGGGAGTTATGTACTAATGACATTCTAAGTATCTACATACAAACGCAATTCAATCGTATACAATGCATAATTATGTTTAATTATAATCACTGAATTACTTCGTTATGATTTATAACGTGCTCATACATAGATGTGATTTGCATAAAAATTCATTTAAATGAAAACAAAAAAAAACAAAAAAATGAAAACCAAAATTTGTATATTAAATTTATGGAAATGAATTTATCAAATTTGAAATTTTTTTATGCCTAACTTATGAATTTCATGAATTTTTTGTCATACAACGACTATACAATGTCAGAATATGATATTCAATTAGGCACAACAATGAACCCAATTTACTATCTATGTACATACATATGTATGTGCTCTCTTTAATCACCTACTCATCCTTGTTCATTCATCCTTGTTCTGAACTGACATTTTAGTGGTGGTGTGAAAATTCATAGTCACTATTGTATAATGCTATACTTTCTAAAATGTATTTTTAAACCTCTTTTAAAGTTCTATAGTCAACTCTTGGCCTTTCACATTTTTATCAAATCATCGTACATTTCCTCTTCCATTTCAATTTTACTGTTTTTACTTGTCAGCATTTTTTTCTACATGAAAATAGTAATAAAAAACAGCAAGTACATAGAACATAACTATGTATGTAATAAATGAACGAATGTGTGTGTTGTAGAGTCACACATTTAAAATCTACTTCGAGACATTTCTAATAAGCACTTCAAATTGAATTGTCATACGAAAGTTACGTATATGCATGTGAATATCTTTTATACTTATATCACATACATATGATGAGATGTGGTTGCCTATTCTGTTTTTTTTTTTCTTATAACACTTTTTCGTGTGAAGAATTTTTCCACAACAACAACAACAACAAAAAAATGAACGAGTAAAACATCTCCAAAATTACAAGAATAATCATAGAATTTTATTTGACAACGTATATCTCATATCTTTCACTAATACAAAGAAAAACATTTTCTTTCTATAACTTAGAGAGGCTAAAGATTAAATACATTTGTATGTATGTACGCAAAATCTACATACACATAACAATTTCCTTAAAATTTAAAACCAAAAATGTATACGATAAAAGAAAATTATTTTATATAAAAGGATATGTAAACGTACGTATTTATATTTATTTTAAGTGGTCGTATTAAAAAATGTTATATCGTTTAAATATTTTCAATCTACACACATATCCTGTATAACGTCAGCTAAAACTTCATAAAATGAAAAAAAAAGCTCTTTCGTAAATATGTATGTGAAATCCAAGTACATATGAAAAAAAGTAATACGGCACATTAAAATTATATATATGTATATACTACACAGGGTTTCTCAGAGTAAAGGTCACAAAATGGGTCCATCGTGAAGTTTAGAGTGTTTCTAGGAAAAAATTGTTCTAGACAACATCCCTTAAAATCAACCCCTTCTGAGATATAAGAATTTTAAGATTATCGGACACGTAAGTGATACATAACATCTTCTAATTGGTTATATCTTTTGAACCACCCTATGTACTTGATTCATATTTAGTGAAAATTAAAGCTATGAGGCTTAGGCCTTTCTAAAAAAAATTTACTATTCATTGAATGGCCGCAATTATTAACGTTCAAAGTTCAAAAATCCAATTTTAATTATAAAATTACGATAGTTTTTGTATCACCCTGTAAAATTTTTGTATATAAATGTAAAGTACATGCAAGTGATAATGTATTTAAAATTCAAATTTTTTATTCAAAATAATCAAAATAAAAAAAAAATAAAAAATACAATAAAAATAAATTGTACATAAAAAAGAATGTAAAATATCCTTGAAATAAATGAATGTGCAATATTATTTTATGCAAAAGATATTTTTCAAAATGAATATTTTCAACACTTATAATAATACAAAATAAATAATAAATTTTATCGGAAATATACGAATTTTTTGTTTTCATATGTTTGTACTTGTTTCAAATGGTCTGTAAAATTCTCTGTTAAAATTCTTTTTTTTTTTTTTTTTTGAAATTTTGTTCTCTGTAATTCAAAATTTTATAGCGTAATGAAATTAAAGATAAATTCGGTTTTGTTTTTTTTTTTTTTTTTTGCAAGTAAAAATAATGACCTTTCAGCCGAACGTGTTCAGAAGTGAAAGCAAACAAAAACTACATATTCCCGAATATCCTAGCAGGAAACTATATTATTTTTACTTTATGAATGTGGTGTATACACATGTTAACACAACATCCCATAAAATAAAAGTATATTTACGAGTATGTTACAAAAACGTAATTTTTGTGGTTACGTTATAAATAAAGATCAATGTGTATTTTGAAAAAAAAAAAAAAAAAAAAAAATCATTCTCTTGAAAAAAACAACAATAAAAAGTAGTTAAAATATCACTATAAAGTTGTGATAGAAAAAAAAAAAATGTTTTTGTTTATTCCTTCTGATGGTTCGTTAAACATTTTCATTTTAAATTTTTTGTTTTTGTTTTTGTTTTATTTTTTTTCCTTTTAAATTCAAAATAATTTTATTTTTTTTTTATTATTTTTTTTTTTTTTACTCTTTGAACTTCCTTTTGTGTGCTTTATGCAGGTAACCACATGTTAAATAAATTAACGTGTATAACAGAAAAAATAGCCATAATGTCCATTTTTATATTTTTCCGCAATTTTTCATGAGATTCGACACAAAAAGAAAGCGATGCCACACAGTATTGGTGTAAAATGATGGTAATTGCATTTGAGTGAAAATAATGAACGAACAAGGACTAACACTTTCAAAAAACAAAAAGAAAAAAAAACAAGCTTGTAAAAATGTTTTCCGTTATTAAAGGTACAAAAATGAAAATTGTAGCCCTTTAAATTATGATTTATGAAAATCATGACCATAAATTTAATTTTCTTTTTAATGTTTTTTTTTTTTTTTTTTTTTTTTTTTTTTTTTTTTTTTTTTAAATTACATTTACGAGTATCTGATGATGTGCTTGCATATTTTTTTTACTACCACTTTAAAATGCTTGTAACAATGATATTAAATGTATAAAGTATGTGATTTCTTTTTCTTCTTCTTCTTTTTTTTTGAAATCTCATTAAAAATAAATTTGTTATGCTTCCTCACAAGCACGCACACATACGTTGTTATGTACTTGGTGTATGCTAACAATTTGTTCCGTAAATATGTATATTTTAACCGTCAAACAACAACAAATTTGCGAATCCTACCCATGTATAAGCTGCTTTTAAAGGCATATGTTACAAAAATGCACAATAATTTCATCATGCGCTCATGTATATATTTCTCAACAAACAAACAAAAAAAAAAACATTAATTTTTATACAGTGAAAAGTTATTTTTCATTTTTTTTTCTCTGTTTTTTTAATTTAATGATGAAAATGAAATTTTTTTATTTCCTTATAATTTTCTCCTGGAAAAACGAAAACTTATTTAATTTTTGTACCACCTGGCACTAAAAAAAAAAATTATATTCATATATTTTTCGAAATTGTTTTTTTTTTTTTTTTTTTTACATGTTTTATTTGATAATCCTTAATTACATTCCGTGTGTACGTGCACCAAAAATCGCATAATAAGGAAACAAAAATAGAAAACATTTTTTTTTTGTTTTTATATAAATCAAAAAAAAAAAAAAACAAAAAAAGAAATTTTTTGATTTTCCGAATTAATCATCATTATTATCCTCATGAACGTGAATACGTGCCATGTACAATAGAGAGACTAATTTTCACAACAATTTTCCTTTTTCTTTTTTTTTTTTTAATTGTTTTTCCTCATCTATTGAAAATGTTTAACAAAAAACAAAAAAACTAAAAAAAAAAAACAAAAATAAATAATTTTTTAGTTGTCGTTGACAATCAAAGCAATAACGCAATGTTCATAGTTGGTTTAACAAATATCCGCTACCGTTAGGCAAATAAATTTTCTCATATGTGAGAATGTATGTATGTGAATTTATTGCATACATTGTATGTACTTTTGGGGTGTCTGGCAGACAAATTGTTTCATTATACTTGGTTGTACTATACATCCACATACACACATTCATATACGATTATTTTATGATTAAAGGATAATACGATATCAGATTGTCTATTTCGAAAAAAAAAATAAAATTCTTTTTTTCTTTTATCATTTGCTTCAGGCTACAAAAAAAAAAAAAAAAAAAAAAAACTTTCACATACAAAAAAACGTAAAATACACATAGAAAGTATAGAAGAGACTTATAATGTGATTGAATAATAAATGTGAATGTAAACGAACCATGATTGCTGTAAAAATAAAAGGGAAAAATGAAAATACAAAAATCTAAACGACAAAATGAAAATGTTCAAAAAATACTAAAAAGCATTAAAGTGATACAAAAAGGACAAAAATTTAAATTTATTTTACTTACCAATTTAAAGTATGATCCTTTAATCGTTTAAATCGGTTTTAAATCTTTTTTTTAAAAAAAAAAAACAATTTTAAATTTCAATTAAAATTCCTATTCACTTTCATTAAGTTATTCTAATCTAATCCTTTAAATTTTTGTTTTTTTGTTTTTTTTTTTTAAAATAACATTCCATATATCCTTTATATGTACGTAATACACTATTTTCGAAAACCACAAATTTTCCGCTTATGTACACAATCTCTTTATTTTTCTTAACCAAATAATTAAATTTTTCTATTATAGAAAATTTCTTAATATAAAATCGGTATTTTATTTTTGTGTATATTTTTTTTTTTCGTTTTTTTGAATTTTCAATAATAAATTCATGTACAAATCTGTTTGAAAGTTAATAATCAACTGAACTTATAGAATTTTCCGTAAAAGTACAAATACTAGAAAAAACTATACGTCGCATGAGACTTGTTAAACCGCATTTTCATAGAGGAAATAAGAGTCACAATTTAAGGTTTTGTTTTTGTTTTTTTTTTTTTGAATTAATTTCTATTTTAAAATACATAGAATTCCTGTTAAAAAAAATTTTAACGTTTTTTTTTTTTTTTAAATTTTTTGAAAAATTGCAATTATTCAAGTACATTAAATTTCGGATTATTTATTTTTATTTTATACAATTTTCACTTAATGGTTTTTATATATTTCAATAATAATTCATTGCACAAACACTCTACTATACTTTAAAGAAATATAAAGAGGAAAAAAAAAATATATGGTATTATAGTGAATATGATGTATACTAAATTATGAAGCGCCTTTTTTATTCGACAAAAGCAAAATTTACACTGCTATCAAAATTGTTTTTCATTTCCCTCAATTGTATACGTACATACCCAGATTTTTTTTTTGTACGCATGTCAATATTGTAAAAAAGTTATAATCAAAAGGATAATATTATACATACTTAAAGTAAAAAAAAGAAAAACGACTTATTAGAAATATATGTCCTTCTATATGTAGTTACAATTTTTTTTTTCTTTTTTTTTTTTTGGTTACTTTTGTTTTTGCTTGTCATTAAATTGTAGTATATAATACAATGTACATACACACATACAATATGTGGATGAATATTTTCGTTTTTTCCACAGTACTTAAAATGCTGCTAATACATTGTATAGATGTGTACCTATAATAACCTCCGACCTCCGTTTTTATATAATATTTGTATAAGAGTCTTTCACATTTGTCGCCCATTCAAGAATAGGAAAAATAAAAATAAGTTAGTTATAAAGAAAAATGTAAAAAATACAGGAATAAAAATAAACATTGTGAATTGTTATCCTGACTATTTTATATAAGTCCCTTAGGTAAATATTCCTACATGTATCTATAATACATGTACAATGTTAATATAACCATATGAATAAAATATGTACATATGTATGTTCATACCATATATACATATTCACCCAACAAATCATTATGTACGTGTGTACAAACACTATTACACTTATTATACTCATCTACTATACAAACAAAAAGGAAATATAATCATTTATCAAAAAATGATATACGTTTTCTCTGGATTGGAAAATGTTTTATTTTTCATCTATTATAGAACATTTATTATATTTATTTTACCTTGTAGAATATTTTCTTTGATTTGAAATTTTATTTGATTTTTCTTTCTTATTTTTTTTTTTTTTTCTTATTTTTTATTTTCTTGCTTTTTGTCATCCATGAACGAGTAAACGTGCAATAAATATTGTTACCATTTTTTTTTTTAATATTACAGAGCATTTTGCATAAGTATAAGAATGACATTATTTTATCTAGTCCTTTATATCAAATAATTTTTATTTTCTGTTAAATTTAAATGTGAAAATGAAAAGATTTTTTTTTTTTTTTTTTTTTAATGGAAATTTTTAAAATAAAATTTAAATTTAAATTTTATGAAAATTACAAAAAAAAAAAAGAAAATCTAAAATAATTTGAAAATTTGAAGGACATTGTTTTATTTAATAAAGTTCAAATGAATTACCCACTCATATACACTAATCCTTAATAATTTGTTTTTTTTGGCTTACTATTAATTAAACATTTCGATAAAGAGAATAAAAAAAAAATGCATTGATTTTGTTTTTATACATTTTGCTTGCCAAAAAATAATTATCTTAGCTTTTAAAGCCAAAATACACATAAAATGAAACATACATAAAAAGTCTGTTGTCTATACAAATAGACTACAATAAAATTCAAAAATGACTCAGAATTTTGTTGAAATGGAAAATATTCATGATTTTGTATAACAACGTTGAATATTTTTATCGAATTTTTATTTGCTATGCTTTTATGGATTTTGATTATGAAATCATAGACAAGGCATTGAAAGAAGAAAACGCGATAAATTGTAAAGTACAAAAAAAAAAAAAGAATCCTCATGAAATAATTTCGCTATTCATTATTTTCACTGATTTTTATTTTTTATATTTTTTAAATAAAACTTTTACGACTTGAGGGGACAACATTAAAACCTAAATAATTAATTTACAAATTATTATCTACTTTTTATTTTATTACCCAAATGTAAGTGTGTAAGCTGTTTTTTTGTTTATGTAAAAAAAAGGCATTAAGACCGAGTGAAAATCATGAAAAAATGTGGAATAAATCCATAGTTAAATGAACTTTTTAGCCTCCATACTATAAATAATGAAAATAATTTTTCTTTTTTCTTTTTTTTTTGAAAGTGTCCCTGAAATTTACTTTCATTTTGTTTTTCTTCTTCTTTTTTTGCTTTTCATTCTTTCGTATTTATGACAATCAATATTTTATGAGAAATTTGCATTTGATAAATGAAGTTATTCGCTGTACAATATTTTCCTTGTCTTTTATATTATTTTTCATTTAATTTTTTTATTTTTTTTTTTTCAATGGAATTCTAACGAGAAAATATTATGAATCTGCATTTAAGTTAATACTAAACGTTCTCATTTTATTTTTTTCTATTTTATTTTTCTTTTATTTATTTTATTTTTTTTTAAGTTTATTTTGTACATCACTTTGTATTGTGTATGTACATAGAACTTAAACTAAAAATAAAGATAGAGATGAATGGAATAGATAAAATTTTAATATAAAAAATATCCTAGGGGTTACACAAGTAAAAAACACAGTACTTTAGCTATAAAACTCTATTATGCATATTATGTATGTACTTTTAATTGTACATACATACATACATATGTGTATATGCATAGTATGTGTGTTTATGTCATGTGTATTCTAGAAATTTAATATATTATATTTAGTTGATTCAAAACGCCTTATATAACGTCAATTTAAGAAACTGAAAGAACGGGAAATTAAAGAATGTCGCAGCTATAATCATCTTATATATACAATACAACATATTAAAAATTTATTATTCCTATGTTGTATATCCTTAAGGTACATACTATGTAGATAAATTTATTGATTAAATTTAAAATTGTGATTTTTAAAATTGTTAATTTTTTTTTTTTTTTCCATATATCGACGTTCATTTGTTTTCTATTTATCACTTTACTACATTCATATAAGGCTCAACCAAAATAACGTAAAAATGATGCTTACGGAATCTTAAGTTACGTAAAATTTATATTTTTTAAACTGATTGAAAATTAACAAATGTAAGCTTACGTGTGTTTTGATTATTAACCATTTATCAAACTTTACGTTACGGTATATTACGTATTTTTATGTTGATTTTGGTTAAGCTTTTGAATTAAAAATTTAAATTATTGAAATAAAATTTGTAAATAATTTCTAAGAAAAATAATTAATTAAAAATAAAATCAATTTCATTAAAAAAAAAAAAAAAATCTTTAGAAATGAATTTACAGCTTTTATCAATTAAAACTTCAATAAATTTCAAACAAATGCCAATCATAGTTAAGGACATGTTTTAATATAAGATTAGGATATGAAATAAAATAAATATTTTCAAAGATTTCATCTAATATTTATCATTTAATTGTTAACATATTGTTGACACTTTAATGTGTATTTTTTGTTTTTTATTTTTTAAATTTAGTATACTAATAAAATTTTTGAAAAAGGATCAAAAATCTAATTGAATTGATAATATTGGTATCTTTTTTTTTTTAGATATAAAATGATATCCTTTTTTTCTATTATATTTTATTTATACTTTCATTTTAGCTTCAAGTTTAAATAATAAATTTCTTTTGAAAAAAAAAGGAAAAAAATTCATAAATAAAACTGTCTTCATTTCTAAACAAAAAATAAATAAAATAAAAAAAATGAAAGTCATTCAAATTTAATGTGATTTTTTCAATGAAATAAAATACAAACACACCAAAATCATGTTGGAAAAAATACAGCATTCAGTTTTTAAAGCATTTTTGTTTTTACTATTTTCCTTGTGCTATTTCCCTTCGTTTGTAGTTTCATTTCGGCTTTTATTCGCATACATGCTATTGCCTAAGAATTTTCTTATACATGTTTTTCACATTGAATTCGTTATTTTACAAAAAGGATTCGTTTTTCTACAAAAAAAAAAAAAAAAAAATTCGTCTATTTACAAGTAGAATTTACCTCCTTAAAATAAAAATTCTTACTTAAAAAAAAGTGAATTCTATTTTTAAAAGGACGAATTATAAGTTCTAAGGAACTCAGTGTAAAAATCCTGTAACCAATTTTAAAAGCCAAATTGATATACCAAATTTTCAAGGTATCCATGTTTTTCCGCTATCATTTGACTTTTTGATCCTTAAATAAAATTACAACAGTATCATTTGATTAAATTTATAGTTAAAAAAACGATCTTACAATAATTTATCAAATAATTCATTGTATTCATTTGGTAATAAAAATAAATTCATTTTATAAGAATTTTTATTATACGTAACAAAAGCTTGATATTGTTAAAAAACAATTTTTTTTTTTTTTAACGTTTATGAGAAATTTTTATTTTTAAGATAAATAAAAAAAGGCTACTTTTATCTGTAGGATAAAATCAGAATTTTCTGAATTATGATAATAACAAAAAATCAACATTTAATGTAAAATTTTGCAAAAATAAAAAGAAAGAAAATATAACAAAGAGGCAAACATATGAAATACGTACATACGTATATGTGTATCACAGTGGAAAAATATCCTACTGATATAAAACGTATACGCACATACATAACATTGAATTGTGGTACGTACAGAGGAAAAAAGGAGGTAAGTATTTATGTACGTGGAAATAAATTAGAGACTAGCATTCCACTTGAGACATAAATTACCCTTATTTTTTTTTATTTTATTTTGTTTCTTCAATAACTTCAAGGATTTATATGCGTTTATGGGTTTTTTAAACTTCATATATGAAATCTAAAAAAAAACAACAAAAAAAACAAAAAACATGGTAACACATGTACAAGATTTCAAGTCATTCAAATAATATGTGGCCACTTAAAAAAAATTATATAATTGAAAATAATAATATAGTATACGCAATATTATGGAGGATTGAATCACATATTGAATCAAGGTTTTCTTAATTAATTTCACCCCATATCCTTTTTTTCTACAGAATTTCAACTTTAAAAAAAAAAAAAATGAAATTTTCAAATTCAATCCCACACAATCAATTTAAAAATAAATAAAAAATTTCTATATTATTTTAATTGTAATTATTATACATACGTAATTAGAGGGTAAATGAGAACAATAAATATCATATAAAAATCAGAATAAAGTAATGAAGGGAAAAAATAAAAAATAAAAAAAAAATAAAAATATATCTTTGACGCCCATTTTATTAATTTCATTTTATTCAATTTCGTTTTTTTTTTCTTTTCCTTCCTCCCAGTTGTGTTTTTTTTTTTTTTTTTTTTTGCCTGATAATAATTTCATTTTATTTATCTCATTTTCTTTGTATATCTATAAATTAAACTACACCTACACACGTAAACATAATAGCAATTCAATTGTATGTAAATCCAATAAACAGAATACATATGAGTACGCATATAGAAATACTTGAATTTTTATTCATTTGTTTTTTTTTTTTTTTTTTTTTTTTTTTTTTGTAATACCTTTACTACCACATACATTATATTATAATACACATACATCGATCAATTCTAAACCAAAAGTTATTCAATACAGATTTATTTACGTATCTATGTATTAACATTTGTACAATACACGCAGGGCGTTTAGTCGTTAAATGATGATGAGCTTAAAGGGAGTAACAGATTATTTTTTGAATATTAAACAGAATTTATGTGTAAAGGTCTTATTGAATGAATGTAGTAACCTGCTTCAAAGATTGGAATTCAGTGGCGAAAAAAAAAATTGTCGTGAAAAATAAGGTCACATCGAAAATCTTCTACACTACCAAGTGTTACTGTGTTTTTTTCGATTCTCTCTCAAATGATTTCTGATTCGGTACTTCCCCTATTGGCAGCAGTTCTCTGTTGAATAATTTGAAAAATAACACACTCAAACAATTTATGCTAAATTTTTGCATTTGTTATATAGAACACCCTTTATATGGGAAAAATATAAGAAATACATTAAATAAATTTTATGAGAATATCTAAAAAAAAAAAACCAATGTTATTTTTCTTATCTCTTTTTGACTTTTCTTATTATGTACTATTTTCTTTTATTTTCTTTATTTTGTTTTTTTATGGGTTTTTCTATTCTAACTTTGGTATTATTCTATTTAAAATCAGAATTTGTAAATACATACGTAAATACTTACATATATAATGTCTAAGAGGATATAAAACAAAAGAAAAATCCATAAAAATGATTTTTCCTTTTTTTTTTTCTGCTGTTTTTTTTTCTCTCTTTTGTTTTATTTTGTTATAGTCAGCATTACTTACTGTGTACCGTATATGACCTAAAAGTAGATATAATCAAATGTTACCATATGCATACTTATAAACACATGAAAATATCCTTTTTGTTTATTTTTTTTTTCTTAATTTAAGAATTGTTATACTTCACCTGCGACTCAATCGATTTTCATTTTATCGTTTTCATTTTTATTTGTGTCATGATTATCATTATCATCATCATCATCATCATAATGTGAAAGTGGTTTTCCAATTCGATGATTTAGATTTTCTGTTTTGTTTTTCCTTTTATTTTTTTTTATTTTTCTTAAATCTGCTATTATTGTTTGTATTGCATTTTTTTTTTTCAAACAGAATATCCGTTTTTTTTATCCTTTTTTTTTTTTTTTTTTTTGATCATTCAAAGTATATACTGTATTTATGCATAATTTTTCAAATAATTTTTTTTATTGATACCATTTATATTGTACAAAATATAGATCAATATTTTCCAATCAAAGTAATTGTATAACCATTATCATGAATGTATTCCAATATACATGTGTGTATATGTATGTGCATGTTCATATATGTTTATGAATTGAATTTTGAATTAATGTTTGTTTAATGTAAATGTACTGATAACAATATGTTTATTCAAAATTTTATGTACATACTATATAATATATTCTCATCAGGTAATTGATAAAATCAATATTAAAGATAAATTTTATATTGATTACCCAGATTTATTCATGATAAAATATCTATCATGGATCCTATATACATACTCGTACATACATAATAAAAATAAAATGATATATATATTTTGCAATATAATGTCGTAGAAGACAATTAAATTTAAATACATACATACATACATACCCATATTGTGCCTAAATATTTTCCTATGTATAGAAGAATATCAAAATAGAAAAAAAAAACAAATCTAACATTGTACAGGGTGATTCAGTTTAATCTGCATATAACTAAGGAGTTGTATCGACAAAATACCCTGGCAGATCATAGTGGGGGCGAAAGAGTAGCATTTATGTTTATTCCTTCTTTTATGTCTGTATGAGACAAGCAAAAAATCGTATGAGAAAAGGTAGGAAAGCAAGCAAGCGTTTGACCGGTAGAAAATGTTGAGAAAATTTATACCTGTCTTAAACTTACGAACTGATAGATTTAAATCACCGTCATTTTGAGAAAAATTATAGTAAATCTTTTGTTGCTTTCAGACCTAACTGAATCACCCTGTGTATAATGAAAACAGGATCGTATGTTTGTATGACTTTTTTTAATCGAGATAATGTTTTTAATAAATTAATTTACGTTTATAATACAAAATTTTAGAAATAGATACATACGTATTTATGACACAAATACATACATTATAAGTCAGTACATACAATATACTACGTTATATTTCCACATATACGAAAAAAAAAAAAAAACTCAATGAAAATTTATTATTAGAAATAATCCATTAATCACAGTTTGCTCAATGGGATGTAAATAATGTGAAAAAGGGAATTATGTTATATTGTTGAATATATTTAAATATTTTAATACTCGTTTATATTCTTGTTAGTCTGAGATGGATTTCTCAAAAATTTAATTAAAAAATTTAAATTTCATCATTCACAACCCTTAAAAAATTTGGTCTATATGTATTTAAATTAAAATTGTATTTAAATGAAAATTGTTTATTTTTAAAATGAAAAACAAAAAAAAAAAATTTCTTTTTTTTTTTTTGATATTATTGGTTTTTCCCTTTTTAAATTGAAAGGAATGGCATTATATTCAATTTTCATGAAGTTGTCAATACAATGTTCGTTACTTTTTTTTATTTTTCAAAATTTTAACTTATATTTTATTTTGATTGTTATTTTTAACAGATAAAAACAAAGTACAATCTAATGCGATGTGAACAAGAAAAACGAAAAACAATTTTTTTTTTGTTTTTTTTTTATTTGTATTTCAGTTAATTCACAGTACATTCTACCATGAAATAAAGTAGAGATTTGTTTTCATTTTCTTTTATTTTTATTTCGTACAAAAAAAAAAAATTGCTATGTATGTACGTTAACATGACAAGGCAAACACACTGAAAATGTAAAATTGTTGCCATAAATGAAATAAGCAAATAAAAAAAAAATAAAAAAAAATTGAAATAAGAAGTTTTCAATTTATTTACTAAAAAATCAATTCAATTTCTATGATTTACAGTTGAATTGAATTTTTTACAATTTTTTTTTTTTTGTTTTTATTTTTTATTTACTTTGAAAATGTTTATAAAAATTGTTTTTATCCTCTTACGATTTCTTTATCTATAAAACGACGTTATAGTAAGCAATAAGTAGTTGTGTAATACAGTAATACACACTATACATAGCAACGAATAATGGCATTAGTAAAAGTACGTTACGTACAACTACCAAATTTATTTTTAGTTTTTCATTGTTTTTCTTTTCTTTATTTTTTTTTATCTTGAATGTTTTTGTTTTTATTTCTTTATTTTTTTTTTTATTATTTTTTTTTATTTACTATTTTTTATTTTTTATTTATTTTATGTTTTCTATTTTTTCTTTATTTTCATTTTTTTGTTTTTTTCTTTATTTTTATTTTCATTTTTGTTTTATAAATAAAATTCCTGTTGCATGATTTTTCGTATTACTTGATAATTTTTCAATTTTCCCCTTTTTTTTCTATTTTAGTTTACTTATACGCAAAATAAAGCAAAAAAAAAAACAAAAAAACGAAAAAAACAAGAGAAAAACAACAATTTGAAAGAAAAATCTCTAAAATGAATTTGTAGTGTTTTTACAGATTCGTATCAGATTTTTCTCAACTTCATTGTTTTTTCCATGTAAAGTTCGTTTTTTCTTTTTTTTTGAATTTTCTTTTTTTTTTATATTCACTGTAAAAAAGCGATAAACAGAAAATGTTTAACAAAAATGCAATCAGATGAAGAGTTAGAAAATTATTTTTGTTTTTTTTTTTTTTTTTTGAGTTTTTTTACTGTGTACAATAACAGGATAGAAAAAATAAAGGATTTAAACTTTTACTTTAAAAATTCAATAGAGAAAAGAACGTGACTAGTAAAAAATGGTCTGATTTGATTTTTGTTTTCTAATTTTTTTTCTATTTTCTATTTTTTTTTTTTTTTGATCTTATTTCGTCGTATGAATTCCATTTATTGTTTTTTTTTTTTCAAGTTATTCTTGCGTTATATATTTTGTTGTTGTTTAATTTTTTAGTTACAACAAAAGAAAAATTAATTGAAAATGTCAACTACAGTAAAAATTTATTTTACAAGAAAATAGCAGCATAAAATGAAAATTTTTTCTTTTAAGGATTTAAAAATATCAATAAATTTTCCAATTAACCAATGAACGAATTTATTAAAAAAAAAAATTTTTTTTTTCTTTAGTTTTTCTCGTTTGTTCACATTTTTAAAAAAAAATAAAAAAAAAAAATTATGCTATCCTTTTTCATTTTCCACGAATAAAAATTTTGCGTAATAAAAAAATTTCAATAAAAAATAATTACAAAAGGAGTAGATATTTTCAGTTACAGTCCATAAAGAGATTGACATCTGTATAACTCACGTATTTTATTTTCTTGTTATATCTTTCTCCTTGAAGACGAAAATAACTAAAAAAAAAAAAAAAAAAAAAAAAATTCAAATGAACAAATCATTGTCCTTTTTATGTTCATTTACTGTATAGAAAAAACGAACTAAAACAATGTAATAATGGTTGATAATAAATTTAACGATTTTTAATATTATTATGATACAGATGTGACTTAAAGTAGTTTCAATTTTATTTGTAATCATATCTCGACCTTTCATATAAAATTTACCTTGATGCTATTATTGATGGATGTAATCAAAAATAAGCCACGTATCTACCTACTAACTTACTGTGCATACCGTCATGCTTTTGTGGGCTATTGCGAAAATTTCATAGACTCTGTGGTATTGTACATTGCCCAGCGCCCTATACAATTTCTAAATGTTTATCAAAGCGTGTATACAAGGTCAAATGATTCTAGTCATAATCCAGAAAAACGAAATGAGGAAATGTCATAAAATAATGTAAACATATTTATTTTTATAGTGTTCTCTTCCTTGTGATTCTTCTATTATTCAATCCTTTTACATGAACACTTTTTTAAAAAAAATGTTTTGAGGTTATATTTGGCCTTCTGGCATTAACATTCGTTCCAAACCGATGTACAAAAAAAAAAAAAAACAAATGGAAGATCAAGTTTAACTTTCCATTCAGAGGCCTATAATGTACTAAATAAATTTTACTCAAGAGATAAATAAAAAATTTTTATGACCATTAAGGATAATAAAACATCTACAAAAAAAAAACATATTAAAAACACCACCAGTAGAGAATCATGTATATATACATAAAAACCTCTTGAGCTAATCATCCTGAGATGGGGAAAAAAATATAAATAATTGAGGATTTATGACTGATTATCTTTCCAAAAAAGAAGAAGAAAAAAAAATAAATAAAACGGATATAAAATAATTAACATAAGGAAGTAATTTTATTCAAAGGATCACAATATGAGAACTTTGAATATTTTATAGTCTAACTAATGAAACTCAATGGGCTAATTAAGCTTCATTTTTTTTTTTTTTTTTTTTTTTTTTGTTTAATCATTTCTGATTCAAATCATAAGCTAATAATAAAAGCACACAGTTGATTGTGTAATTTTGTATTTTTCTTCAGTGTTTGAATTATTCTCTGTCGCTTTCATTTTTTTTTCTTGCATTTTAAATGAACATAAAATAAAATAATAAAAAAATTCATGTACATTTTGTCCTCATTCCTGTTCATATCTTCTGTTTTATTCATTCCATAATTCTTTTCATTTTTTTTTTATTTTTTTTTTTTTTTGGTTTATTTTTCTTCAAAAAGAATTATAATTCGAAATATGCTTGAAGGTACAAAAAAAAGGGAATTTTTCATACACGAAAATTTGACTTTTTCTTCTTAATTTATGTCTTAAGGCATAAAGTCAGTTTAAAAAGTTAGATCTGTTGTAATAATTTATTTCATATACAATGTTAACCTCTTTTAGAAAAAAAAAATGAAAAAAAAAAATAAAAAGGAAAAGGAAAAATTCTTGTGATAAATGGGGATAATAAAGCATATATAATATAACACCAAAAAATAATGTAATCGCTGTTGGTAAATAAATGTGTATATGATCTAACGCCTTTGTAAATGTGTGTATGTATAAGATTTAAAGAGGTAATGAGAGAAATTTAAGAAAATTTCACAGTTGACGATAGAAATAAAATTTTTAAAAATATTTTTCAAAAAAAAAAAAAAAAAAAAATTGACTTTTCAAAGAAAAAAGAAAATATTTTAACTGTAGCTACATGAAATTTTTGAAATTTAGCAGTGTCATATTTCATATGCTCATAACGTACACGTGTAATGTAGAAAAAATTTATTTAAAATTTTTCATAGATTTTTAATTGTTATATATTTCGGTAATACATGCTTGGAAAATTAATATACTATGTGTGACATATAATATCGGTGTGATTAATACCGGGTATGGTCTGTATCTATATACGCACATTTTCATTTTGATAAAAATTAAATTTCATAATTAATTTTTTTTATTTTTAAAATAACATGACTATATGTTGAATTGCGGTACATAAATCTTAAAAACCTCTAATTCTTGTTAAAAGGATAATTATGATAAAATACTCTAATGATGAAATTAAAAAAAAAAAAAAAAAAAAAAAAAAATAAAGTATAAACTAAAAATCTTATCGTTAAATATAACTAAACACTTTTGTTTTTTTATACTCTGTTCCTCAAATTGTATCCACAGTTAAGGCCTCATGGTAAAGTCCCATGAAGTTTCATAAGTTTCCATTGTACAACTTATGTTGTATGAAAACCTTAAAAATCCCACTATTCTACATCATAAGACTTTTACATGATTTTCATGCGACACAATAAAACTTATACGACACTTCCATATACTCTATAGCCTTTTTACTTAGAAATAGTATAAAAGTCTTATGGTGTAAAGTAAACAAATTTTGGTAATAATGATCCTAAACCACTCTAGTTAGAAATTATGAGAAAAGAAAAAATACTATAAAGCCATAATAGTTGGTGTGGTTCATAAATCCGTAACTGTATATAATTAATGAACAGAGTATAGAAAACTAAAAAAATAAACATTTAAACAAATTTCTTAATTTAATATTTTCCAACTGGTATAAAACTTGTCATTGATACAACCGTATCACAGATATAAATAAAACATGTATTGTACATATAAAATTACAAATAATCAGATTATAACAAATTACACCACTATCCTGGTATCACATAACCAAAATTTCAACACACAACAACAACAAAAAAACCTAGCAAAGAGCTGTACATTTCGCATATATAAATTTTATTAAGGAATTTCGTGTATATGTATTACAGGAAATAATATAATAAATAAATAAATAAATAAAATATTTCCTTATATATATTACAGTAACACGTTACAACATAACATATAATACATAATTAATATTTAAAACCAAGCTTATTGTATGAATTAATTTTACCCAAAATACCAATTTGATAATAACACAAGAATTTTAGTACACACATGTACATGTGTGTATGGACGTGTATGTATGTGCTTATATAAAAAAAAAAGTGAAAGTGAGCATATTTTGGAACTATTTGCCTTTTGTATTTCAAGTAAAATGTACACACATGTGATATTTTTGTATACCCATGTACCTACATTTAATGGATAACATTTTCCTTTATTACGTAAGAACAGAAAAAAAATTTTTTTTTTTTTTTTTTTGTTAGACACGTCTATTGAGAATTATTTGTATAATATCAATTAACAAAAAGTAAATAAAACAAAACAATAATACAAAAAAGTTTTTGTTATGTTTTTGTTTTTTTTTTTTTTTTTTTTAAATAAAGGAAACGCATGAAAAATCTATATTAGATAATTTTCATTTTTATACATAGTGTACTTATGTATATGCGAATGAAAAATAATTAGAATTAAAATGGGATGTTCCCAATACATAATTGAGATTATTATTAGTATGACAAAAATTTGGAATTTAAATTTTATCTATATACATATGACATCATCAATCATTTACATGAACACCCTTTCTACCTTGTTTATACTGTCGGTATATTGTCTGTTTTGTAACATTATGATGATGATATTTTCCACTTTTTACCATATTGAAATAATTTAATACATGAATATGTTAAAAAATCTGGAATTAAACTGAAATGATTTTGATTCAAGCCAAAATCAAAATTATCCGCCGCATTTTGCAAGGATAATAATTATTATAGGAAATGAGTTTAAAAAAATGGAATTTTGTACTATGGAAAAATTTTTTAACATTTTTTGAGAAGAATCTTTTTTTAAATAATTTTTACAAAAAAATTTCTACAAAATTTTCTGTACAAAAATTATACCGGGTAACCCAAAAATCATCATAATTTTGCATAAAAATCGACATTTCTGAACTTTGAACGTTAATAACGCGGTAATTGTTAAGCCGATCCTAGTTGAGCAAATTTGTTAGAAAACTAATGCCTCAGCTTTTATTTTCCACGTACGTTCCAAGTACGTAAAATGATTCATATGGAGTAAGAGGGTGTATGAAACGGATTTTTTTCTAATAAAACACTTTGAATGCTTTGTTATGGGACACCCCACTTAAGACACGTTTGGTGACTGGTGACTATTATTAGATTAAAGAGAAAAATATTCAATGCGTTACAAATACTTTACATAACAATGTAATTTAACTATACAATTTCTTGCGTAAGTTTGTGAAAAGTATCTAATTCCTGTTTAAATGAAAATTTTTTTTATGTAAAACTGTCCTTAACAAAAATACGGACAAACTTTTATAAGGAACAAAAAGTCACATTCTGTTTATAAAACGACATTATAGTTATAACCATTGTACGAGTATACATTTGTGTGTACATATCTGCACAATAAATGGTACGTTATCTACCATACAAATATGTAGATAAAATATTTTTACAAGTCCAATAAATTCTAATTTTCATGTCCTTAAAGTACGTCATTTTACCAATACAAAAATGAATGCAAAATTCCATGATAATGATGATGATTATTTTACGATAATTTCTATAATCTACATTCAATATTTTGATTTAAATGAAATTTTCACGTGATTACCATGAATGCATGTTTATACATCATTTATTTGAATTGTCTTTATTTTTATTTTCTTTTATATGTCCTTATATACGTTTATATACCCAGTCATTATCAGATGTATGTATATTTGATGTGAAAATATTCATGGTACGTAAATGTGTAATTATGACACAATTGCACACAAATAAATATCATATATGATAGTTTTAATCAATATTAAGTTAAAATCAATAAGTTTTAGTCCTTATATAGTCCTTAAGCATACATATTATATGTTTGTATATTTAAAAGATATATAAAACACATGTTAATACATGTGTTAAGCCATATAGACTACATAATGTGTATATGTATATACATAGCTAATATACATCCACTCATATGATAATGTACATAGGAAAATTATTTTTCCCTTGTGTAACATAAAATTAATGTGACATATACTATATAAGATAAGAGAGTATTAATGCACGTATGAGTACATAAGAAAATTGGATAATATCACGATATCATGTTTTCTATGCTCGTATGCATAATGTACAAATACAATCAAGTAAATGCGAAAACAAAAAAAATAAAAAATAAAAAAATAGAACAAAAATAAAAAAAAAATTGTAAGGATATTTTTCTTATTAAATTTTTTCCTTTTTCTTTTGTATCTTGTATAGAAAAGAAAATTTAAAATTGTATGCATTTAAGAATAAAATAATAGATACACAATATCTAATATTGAAAAGGATATTTTATTTTATTTTATTTTTTATTTTTTTTGTAAATATTTTCCATATGTGTACTAAATACAGGATATCTGGGATACATGAAAAATTATACATTTTCACAAGTATTTCATTTTGTTTTTTGTTTTGTTTTTTTTTCATCAATATGAAAATTTTCAAAATTTCAATCACGTATATATGAACAAAAATTTTTTAAGAGAAATACAAATGTTTGACAAATAAAGTGTTTTAATGCTGCAAGTCTATATGTTATGATTATGAAAAAAAATAAAAATAAAAAAAAAATTATATAAATCGTGTTTTTTTCCTATTTTTAGTTATTTTTCGATTTAATTTTGAAATTTATGCAAAAACTAAAAATTTCCATTAAAAAAAAAAACGAAAAATACAAAATTTATATGTGATCATGTACACGGCACGATTTCCTTCATTCATCATAATCATCATTAAATCTTGTAGCAAAAGGAAATATTATGATTTTATATGGTACCATTGCCATCTACATCACCATCATAATTATACCCTAGCCATTGCATTCGTGTACAAATGAACCTCAACTAACTTGGTTAGGTAAAATATACCTTTTTGGTTTTTCTTTTTTTTTGAATTTAAAAGTTTTTCCATTATTTCTTAGAAAAAAAGTTGTTGATATTCGTATAAAGATTGCATGTAAAATGTAACTTTTCTATACATAAAGTTTTTTAATAATTTCACGTTATATGCGGAATGCATATTTATCCGTGTATATACGATCCTATAAACGTATCATGTACATATGTACATGCACATCAATTGATAAAACAAACTATAACTTTTGAACACAACTGTTTCCATTTTATATTGATGATAAAAATGGATTAAAATTTAAAGAAAAGAAATATAATTTATTTCTTTAAAAAAAAAACAAAATGAAAGGATAATGGATACGATAAAATTTCTTACATTTTTCTTCATTTATTATTTAATTACTATTCTCTTGTTAAATATGGTTTTTTCTTTACCTGTACTTTTAATCCATTGTACAATGAAGAAAAAAAAATTTTTCAAATTTATATTTTATCCTTTTACAAATTATGATTGTTATTATAACTATTTAACAGATTTCCATTAAATTTTCTTTAATATTAAGAAAAGTATTTCTAAACTAACTCTTTAAACTCATCAGAGTCATTAAATAAAATTCAAAGTAATGAACTCGAAACTATTTTTTTTTTCATTTTTTTTTTCAATTTTCCAAATGATTGCTACCAGAAGATTTTCATAGCAGAAAATTTGTTATTGTAGAAATTTAAGAGAATTTTCAAAGTATGAAAAATCTCTTCAAATTTTTTTTTTTTTTTTTTTTTGAATTTTTGAAAAAGCTTTTTCTCATACCTTTTTAATAGGATTATAAATCTTTTATAAAAAGGATAAAATTTTGAATTAACAATGAATCTTTTTAAAAAAAACTACTTTTTAACGTATATATACATAGAACACGTCATGTACATATTTTTGTGGTATTTTAAATTGTATTCATCGTTTATTAGAATTTCAATTCTAATTTGAAATTATAATGAGAACCTTATAATGACTTTTTATAGCATACTCAAACTTCTGTTATTCACATAAAAATTTGTAGTTAACAGGAAATAACTAAATATATGAAAGATAAATTGTGTACTTTTACTTGATGTACTTTTTAATAATTTTATTATACTTTGTCGACTAATTTATATACAATTAAGGCCTTAAAAGAGTACATATGTCTGGTTTATTTTTTTTATAATTTCTAATTAAGAGCAATCAGAACCTTTAATAATTTTCATGCAATATCAGATAATTTCGAGTTTCTTTTTATACTATTTTATCACTTTATTATCACTAATCCTTTTATCCTTTTTGCGTTTCTTGGGAGTTTTCTGGCTAACGTTGTGACACATTTAGCATTATCCAGGGAATACCATGAGAAGGCGAGTCACTTTGTTCCCCAATGGACAGAGTATAGAGACTATATGAAAAAGAACAGTTTTATTACATGCGGATGTTAATAGGAATTTAGATAATTTTAAATTTCATTTTATTTATTTATTTATTTATTTTTTTTGAATGATTATAATAATAAAAAAAAGGAAATTTATTTGAATACAATAATTGCATCAATTTCCTTTTATCCTTTTCAATTTTAAAATTATATTTTCTCTTTAAAGAGATAAAATTCTAATTTTATTCATTTATTATTCCATAATTGTTCAGATTTTTCAATTTGATTTATTCATAAAATTTTACTGCTTTTTCCTTTAATATTGTAGTACATTAAATTAAATAGCAATTATTTTTATTCGAAATAATACAATTTATTGAAATTTTTATATTGAAATTTTTATTGTTATTTAAATAAAATTAAATCAAAGGAAAAATTAGGAATTAATAAAAATTTGAAAAACTTGCATGATAGTTATAGATCGGGACTATCCAAGTGAGCGTACTTATGCGAGAGGGATTTATTGTAGTACCTAACCCATTAAACGTGCACAAAACTGTAATTTGATTTTTTTTGCATGTGATTTATGTAAATTGCTGTAAAATGAATTGTCCTGAAGTATTCTACAGGTTTTATACAACTTTCCAATTATAACACCTCAAACTGAAGTTTCTTGCGTATAAAGATAGACATAGAACCAGGAACAAAGAGATCACTGAGACCTAATACACCACTTCAAACTGAAGTTTCTTGCGTATAAAGATAGAACTAGGCACAAGGAGATCACTGAGACAACAAATGTGCGCTGTACTGATTACACCGGAAAAGTTGATTATAGAAAAATTACAATCATAATTTTAATTAATTTTTTTTTTTTTATTGTTAGTTCAGTTTGTCTGATTGGTTTTACCTTAAAATCGTACGCATACATACACGGAAAAAAAAAAGATTCAAAAAAATTTTAATTGCATTGAAAATTTATTCGAAAATTGAACCCGAAATATCCTTTTTTTTTTTCTAAATATGTGTTTTTACCAAAATTTACCAATTTTAAAAATTATTAAATATACAAGCAATTGATAATATTTAAATAAAATCCATGTATAATTTTCCAATAAACATGGAAAATAAATAAATTATACAAAATGAGGCAGAAAAAATTTTGAAAAAAAAAAAAATGTATTTTTCTTTTCATCCCAAAAAAAAAATGAAAAACAATACAAGGCATAAACAAGAAAAAAGATACAAAAGTGGTATTTTTAAAAGGTGATCCCTTTTTGTAACACTCATTTGAAAGAAAGACAAAAAAAAAAAAACAATTTCATTATTAAACTTTTGGTAACTGACCTCTTGTTATCCTTGTTATTCTTTGTATGTATATATCAGTTTGAATTTATACACGAAAAACAATCATAAGCCTAAGCTTAGAAAAGCCTCAACAAAATAAAAAAAAACCCCATTCAGAAAAGCAGGAAACACAAAAAACAAAAGAAAAAAAAAATACCCAAAGTAATGGTTTATTTTTATTCAGTGTTTATTCTACAATATCAAGGATTAATATTAGCCAAACCGAAGGACTCTTGTAATAAATACACTCGACTATGACTGTTATACATAAATACATATAATAAAAAGAAAAACATTTTTTTTTTTTCTTTCTTTTTCAAAAGGTTCTTTTTATGTTAATTTAATTTAAAATTTAAATCTAGAGAAATGGCTAAAGATACTTTTGATAGAAAAAACAAAAAAAAAAAACAAAATATCAAAAAGGGACTAAAAACAGCAACAACAACAACATTTAATCTTTTATATTGCGTAAAAGATATATTTAAATGGACAAAAACAACAACAAAGTCAGAAGGATAAAAAAACACAAATTTTTCTATTGTTTTTTAAACAATCTTTTGGGTGGTATGATATCTAAATTTATTTGTAATTTTGAGTGTTTTGTTTTTCCCTTAATTCACTCTCATTTAAACAAACAATTTTTTTTTTCAGTTTTTCTTGTTCTGTTTTTTTTTTCTTGTTCTGTTTTTTGTTCTGTTTTTTGTTGTTTATTTTTAAATACTAGAAAAAAAAAAGGATAGGTCATAAAAGAAAATATTATTATGGGGATAATATTGAAATAAAAAAAAAAAATAAATAAATAATAATAAAAAACTTTACAAAATGATTCAAATAAAAATTAATTAAATCTAAAACTTAAACAGGTTTTCAATTATTATTTTAACTGAATAAAAGTAGAATTTGATTGTTTTTTATTTTTTTCTTCTTTTATTTATTCTAGAACTTTTTAATCAAAATGAGAAAAACAAAAAAAAAAAGGACGAATAAAAAATGAACAATAACAATTCAATTTTCATTTTCAATTCATATGTATTCAAGTCGCAAAATAGAACTAAAAGGGACATGTATGGACATCACGTTGTACAGAAAATTCTGAAAAACAAAAAAAAAAAAAAATCTTTATAAAGGACAACCAATTTAAAATGTATATCAATGTTCAGTATCAATTTTAGAAATTTTTACTTTTGTTTTTGATTCAATGATGATTTAATGATTGAAATAGGGTTCGATTCAATCTAATACTTTTCAAATCATTTTAAATATTAAAAAGGACAAATTTTCTTTGTGAGACAGTTTTACTTTTTGATAAAGGATAGAAAAACTAAAATTTTCATCTTTAAATGATGCCTAGAAAACTAAGTGATAAAATAAATCAAATACAAAAAGAAAATTATTCAAAAATAATAATGGCATAAAAATATATGTCCATTTATTATTTCTTTTGTTTAATTACCTTAAAAAATATCTGAATTGATGATAAAATACGCTTTAAGTAAAATGAATGTGTGAAAAGGTCATGAAAATTAACTTGGAAAATTTTTATACATAAAAATGTGAACAGAAAAAAAGACAAAGTCGTATTCCGAGTACATATTCATATATATATAAAAAAAATGTATGTAAAATTGTTAAAATGTATTTTTCAATTAATAAAAACGAAAACAAAAATAAGATTAAAGAAAACAAAAAAACAGAAAATAGATTTGAGTACTTACCCTAGTTTCGTCACATTTTCACATGATGTGCAACAAAGGCAAAAAAAAAATATATATTTTCATTTTTTTTTTTTTTTAAATACAAAAACGTAGAGAGAAAAACAACGATGAAGGATACTTCTTGAATAAAATAAAACTGGGTCAATTATTTTTTATGTTTACAGTTTTCTTTTTTTAATAAATACATTTTTTTTTTTTTTGCCCTTTTCCACTTTTCTTCTTTTTTTTTGTAATACTTTATGTAAATATTTGTGAAGAATCATGTAAATGCTAATTTTCATCACATCTACGTACACGTAAACAGAATGATAAGTGTGTATAATTATTTAGCTGTGTAACACAAAAAAAAAAAACGATTCAAAATAATAATGATGAGAAATTTTAACTAAATTCCAAGTACAAATTAACTGAATGATTTCTTATGTTAATTTTCGTTTTTAAAAGAAAATCAATGTAACATACAAATTTTTGTACAAAAAAAAAAAATTTTTTTTTATTTCCTAGTCTTTTCCAACATTTTTCATCAAATTTTATATTTTTTGATTTTTTTTTTTTTTACATTTATTTCCTTTTTTTTCTGTTATTTGTTTAAGTAATATTTTTGAGTATTTCAAAATTTTATAAACTTGTTTTTTTTTTTGAGTTTCCTTTAATTAAATCCATTTCATGTCAAATGGAAATGAAGAAGCAAAAAAATACCCTAAGGAAAAACGAATTACTACTTAAATTAGAGATTCAAAAGAAAAATCTATGATTTATGATGATGATAATGATGACGATGAAATGAATTTGAATGACAGTACATTATTTTCTTTTTTTTTTTTTTTTTTTTGTAGTTTGTTATTTACAGTTTGAATGTTTCTAAAATTTTTCATTTAATCCACTTCACGACTACATGTACAAAATTGATTGTTCAAACGATTACATTCAGTCAGTCTATACCACAG
This sequence comes from Anthrax anthrax, assembly GCA_963971155.1. Lineage (NCBI taxonomy): Eukaryota > Metazoa > Arthropoda > Insecta > Diptera > Bombyliidae > Anthrax > Anthrax anthrax. The sequence continues at coordinate 32,003,291 of OZ020119.1, forward strand.
AATGTATAATTTGAATTTAAAATTAATTGAAAATTTGTATATTGGTAACAAATAAATGAACAAGAAATTTTCTGATTTATCATTTATTTTCGTGTACTTATTATTGGATTTGATTATGATTCCAGAATAAACCAATACCAAATATAAATTACTGAAACGAAATAAAATTAAATAAAAGCAAATATCAAACAAATTTAATAATAAAAAAAATTTGTTTTATTTATTTATTCATTTATTATTTCAATTTTTGTTATTTATTGTCTGTTTTTTTATTTTTAAAATTCAAAACAAAAAACAAAAAAAAAAGATATAACAAAATTAATAGTTTTCATATGATTGATTTTTTCTATTGATTTTCCTATAAAGAATCCTAGATAATGTAAAAATTGTAAGCTTAAAATTTTCTTCCTTTTTTTTTGTTTTGTGTATGTAAATAAATTGTAAAATAAAAATGAAATTAAAAAGAAAAACAAAAAAAGAAAATCCTTAACCAAACATAAAAAATCATAACATTTTTTTTTTTTTTTTTAAATGGCAAAGAATAAAAAATGAAAAAGAAAAGAAAAACTTAACGTTATTTTTTTTCTTTATAATTGCAATATAAATGTATAGTATATTTTTTTGATAATAATAATAATAATAATAATAATAAAAAATTATATTTTAACAACAAATAATAATTAACTGAAGATTTCTGTTACAGAAAAATAACAATGAAATCATCCTTAAAAATGGGGGTATTTGTTTTTCTTTAACAAAAAAATAAAAAAAAATAAAAAATGTTTTGTTCCATAATTTCTAATTTTTAAATTTTCTGAACACCTTAAAATTATCCATATTTAAGAGAAAAAAAATATTTATATTTATTTATTTTTTTTTTTTTAAATTATTATTATCCACATTCCTTTAACTAAAACCTAAGCAATTTTACTAAGAAAACAAAAAATAATAATAATAAAGAATTTAATTACCTAAAAACAAAAATGAAAAACAAAAAAAAAAAAAAACAAATTATGTATTATGACAAGAATTTTCCTACATATGTATAGTTATTAGTTTATACACTATATTCCTAGTTATTTTGTTTTAATTAAAATCCTTGTATCTTTTTTGTTTTTTTTTAATTATAAATCATAAGGCACTTCACATTTTTTTTTTATTTATTTATATTTTAAAATCTCTTTGATTATATATTTATGTTTACTTTTAAGAAAATTGTTTTTTTTTTGGCAACAATATAATTTTTCTCTCATCTCTCTATTAAGAGTTTATGTAGCAAAAAAAATTCTAATATCAAAAAAATATATATGTATGTATAATAATTTGTATAAGCTCTTTTACCTATTTATTGTCTTATTTTCTTATATTATTAAAATATGAAAATCAATTCATCTATTCTTAATATTAGTAATCATATTATTTTTTATGTATTTATTTTTACATGTTCCTATTTTGTCTATTTGTTTTTTGTTTTTTTTTTTTTAGATTTTAAATCTAGAACATATTTTGTTTGTCTTGATAAAAACAAAAAATAAAAAATTAATAAAGAGTAGAGATCTTGTCTTAACTCCGTTAATAATTACATCATAGCTTGTAGGATAATTCTCTTGATTGTCTTTCCAAATTTTATTTATTTATTTATTTTCATTTTTTTATATTTTTTATTTTATATTCTTGATTTATTTTTTTTTAATTTTTTAGTTTTCATTTTATTTTAATTTTTTATTTATTTTTTTAATTTTTCAATTTTCATTTTATTTTATTAATTGATTTTATTTTTTTTTTTTGTAATAGATTTTCTTTTTTGCAATTATAAAACTTTTGAGTCATAAGTTACACATTGCAAATGTCCAAAATAAAATTATTGTATTATTTTAAAGTCATATTTCAAATGCAAAATAAAAAATGTTTTTACATGAATATTCAAATTTTACAAAATTATTGTATAAAAATAAAAAAAAAACTAAAAAATAAATCATGCTGGCTTGAAAAAAATAAAAATTCGTGATTTTTTGAAATCATTTAGATGAAAGACAAACAAAAAATAGAAAGACAATATTTTGATAATACAGAAATTTTGTTGTTTACATTCCATAGAAAAAATGTTTCAATTGTCTTTTATATTTTCCTTTTAGTTTTTCTTTTTTTGTTTTTTTTTTTTTAAATCGAGACTAGGTTAATCACCTTCCTTTACAAAAATTTTCTTTCTCTTCTCCTTGTTTTTTTTTTCCTTTATCCTACATTTAATATACAATGCATGAATGTACTTACAAATTAATAAAAATAATAATAAAATATTTTACCTAATGACCAGTAAAAAATAAACCAAATACATAATAATTTTTTTTTTTTTCAAATTTTTGTTTTTTGAAATGTCTACCTTTAACCCTATACTTATACACTTACGAGTAAAGTAGAAAAAAAAATTTTTTTATTGCTTTGCTTTTTTATTTCATTTTGTTTTGTTTTGTTTTTGTTTTTTTTTTTTTTTTTTAAATTCATATTACATCGCTATTGATTTTCAGTATCCATTCTCTGGCTCTTGTTTAAGATTTAATCTATAGCTGTCATTATCATGAACATTCATTACATAATTTGTTGATGGTGATCCAGAATCAGCATCCATTTTAAATGAACGACGTATCGAATTATTTTCTACTGTTGTACGATTGTATTCATTCAATGTCATTTCATTAGTGTTACGTATACAGCCACTATCATTTGTTGTTGTAGTTGTCGGTATTGCATTATTGGAAGATGATAGCATTTCATGACGTTGTTGCTGCTGTTGATGTTGTTGATGCTGTTGTGGTGGTGGTGGTTGTTGTTGTTGATGCTGATGAGAATGATGATGATGATGGTGATGATGATAATTGGATTGTGTACGTTGATAGATATCATTTGATTCCATGTATGAAGTTTCCATTGATGTTGATACATCACTGGAACCCATAACAACATTCATTGATGAAGATCCCTGAGCATTATTACCATTACCATTTGTGCCACCTGTATTATTACCAGAACCTCTAGGAGGCAATGAAGGTATTGGCCTTGCACGTGGAAAATTTGTAGCCGTTATGGCATCGATAATTGGAGGTATTATAGACACATCAAGTCCTGTATCCATACATGTCATTGAATCACTATTAGGACCATTACCACTCATATGATCAGAATTTGTTGGTGACATTGGATCAAGAGAAGAACTAACTTGTGTTTGATCCATTGGATGTGTTGGACTGTAACCACCAATCAATGGCGTTGAAAGAGGTGACGAGTTATCAGCTAATTCACCTGTGAAAACAAAAATTGCTTTAATTAAAATTTCAAATAGTTATTAAAAAAAACAAAAAAACAAAATTAAATCTTACCGCCCAACAACATCTCCTGAAGAAGTGAATCAATATGAGCTACACCAAAAATCTTAGCAAATTGAATTTGTTCTATCATTTGCCACGTAATTGACTGCAAAACTGGTAAAATTAGAAGTATTTCTCCAAATCGTCCTCTAGAGAATTTATAAAATATTTCATTAAAAATCAAAACATAAAAGGAAAGCACGTTAATTTTCTCACCTTGATTCATACTGACGATCTGATACGTAATCTTCAAGATTATTTAAAATCTGATGTCGAAGGCTTTTTATTCTTGGTGGTTCATTTAAACCTTTTGCATCTACAATATATAAATCAAATTTAAAAATTACTTAATCATAATTCATAAAATCAATTTGAGATTTATTTACTTGGATCAAAAAACACAAGAGCTTTAATGCAGGCAAGTTCAGCATCATCGATATTTATGTCTTTCATAGCGCTTACAAGTTCATCCAAAATTCGTGCACCAATTCTTGATATGTCTAAATTTGGTGATACTCTAGCATCTGTAAACAATCAATTTTTTTTTAAATTAGATCCCATCGTCAAATTTAATTATTTATTTGTAAATTTACCTGGACAATGTTTTGTAATAACACAATTATTACCCAATAATAATACATCTTTCAAATGCATTGATCTTCTTGATAAACCAAGTAATAAATGTTCACCTGCATGTGCTCTTAGTAATGCAACTTGATCATCTAATTGAAGATCATTAAATGCTGGAATATGTTTAGCCCATTCCACTAATGTTAGTAATTGTTGTTTCATTGAATCACAAACATCATTAATGCTAGCAAATTGTCTTGTTGTTAAATCTTCATTTGAACCATTCTCCATGGCAGCACCAGCCTTTGATTGACGACTTTCCATTTCAGCCTTTAGTAATGATATCACAGATAGACCATTTCCAGGATCTGGATCTTCGTTACTTGTACGACGACAACTAATACGATCACGTTCATTTTGTACTGCCTCCTTTTTCATACCAGCTTTAAAACATTTTCTTAATCGACAATATCGACATTGATTTCGTTTATCTTTATCGACTACACAATTACGTGAAAATCTGTGTATAAAGCAAAAAAAAAAAATAATATGAAATTTTCATTCATTTTTTATCGTAAGAATTTTTTTTTTGTTTTTTTTTTTTTGTCTTGCTATAGTAAAAATATTTACCTGCATGTGTATACATGATTTTTTCGAACACTCCTACGAAAGAATCCCTTACATCCATCACAGCTTGATGCTCCATAATGTTTACCAGTTGCTCTATCACCGCATATTGCACATACAGTTAAAATTTGTGTGTTACTACTACCGTGACTGCTATTGTTACCATTACTTCCAGTACTTAATGTTGGACTTAATGTTTGACTAAGTGGACTCGATACTGATTGTCCTGTACCTAAAATTTGTGAGTCTGTATCTGTAATATGAATTTCATTTATTTTGTTTTCGTAAATTATAAGGCATAATTTTTTTTCTTTTTTTTTGTGTTTAAAATTTTTTTTTAAATTTCTTTTCTTTTTCAAGTAAATATAGTCTAAATTCTAAAATAATAATTTTTTGTTTGTTTTTTTTTTTTTTTTTGCTAAAAATTAAAAATCATTTATCTGTATATTTCTTGGAAAGTCATTCAAAGACAAGATAAAAGGCGAAATAAAAAAAAATCAAATTGATAAGAAATCGAATCGCAAATGAAATAAAAAAAACAAAAAAAAAAAAATTCTAATATATGTCTATTAATTTTATGTGTAATGAAAATGAAAATAAATCCATCACAATGATAATAATTGAACAAAAAAAAAAAAAAAAACAAAAAATCTCATCAGTCATCATCAAATATACATTACAGAGACGACAGAGACTGTTTTAGAGAAGCAAAGTAAAAATGTATGTCATGCAAAAAAGAAAAATAAATAAATGAAAAATTTATCAAGTATCTTACATTGAATTATTTCTATTTAAATAGTTTTTAAATGATTGTCTGGAAAAAATTAATGACGTGTCTTTTTAATTAAATATCACAAATTTAACAATTGTGTTCTATGTTAAATGTGCATACATATATTGAAATAATTACAAAAAAAAAATATTTGCAATTCTTTTGTGCTTCTTTCATGTATTTATAAAAGAAACAAAAACGATTTTTCATTCTAATCGCATTCAATTTTAAATACAAATTGTGATTAAGGTTTGAAGTTTGATCCCGGTTTCCTTAAAAAAAAAACAAACCGGGGAAAACAATAAGAAAAAATTTAAAAAAAAAAAAAAATGAAAATAGAATGAAAATCATAATAACAATATTTGTACTCTGTCCACTAATAACGTACCAACTAAACAAGTAAAGTGGTACCATTTTACATCACCTTATATAGTGATATTCAAAAAATTTGTCAAATTTTTTTAAAAAAAACTTTAAAAATTGTGATAATACCCCCTCTAATTAGAAATTACGAGAGAACAAAAAAGGCATGTTATTATGTATGTACACTGCCATGATAAGGCCTGAACTGCTGACAATTAGTAAACAGAGTATATATCACATCAAATCAATTATTATAAATAAACAAAATAATAAAAAATTGTAAATGTGAAAAATTTCATTTTTATTTAAATTAATTTTTAATTTTTTTTTTTTTTTTTAAATATGTTGCAGGTATTAAATACCAAAATATAATTTACAATATTATTAAATTTTGACGTGCCTCTTTTTTTATGATTCAGTTTCAGGCATTATTTTATTTTCATTTAAAATTTCATTTAAATTTTCTTGTTACAGTTCTCAGAGATAAGGTTTTATATTATGTCTATGCGCACACACTACTGTATGATGCATGCTTATATATGCTATGTACATACACATGCGAATACTTCTGTATATAAAAATTATACATTCAGATGATATCTTGTGTGTGTGTGTGTGTGTTTTATATATAAATACAAAAAAAAAAAAATTTTTTTTTTTTGCATATCAAAACAAAATAAAATAAACAAAAAAGAAAAAAAAAAAGAAAATTTTTGCAAGCTCAGTCTGACTGTGTATGATTCTTCATAGGAATATTATTAATAATTCATTTTTTTTTTTTTTTTTTTTGTAAATATTGAAAATGATTTAAACAATTTTTCTTTCTTTTAATTTGTTTTTATTTATAATTTTAAAAGGACTTTGTCCTACGACGTCATTTTTTTTTAAATTTTTATTTTTTTATTTTTATTTTATTTAACAGTGGCTAGCTATGTTCTGTTAATTACCATTGGATTAATTTAAAAAAAAAAAAAAAATTATAAAAATTATATTACATGATAAGATTTGTCATCTCTGTATACACAAGGCGTATACAGGCGTTTTGTTTGTATGAAGGTACACATACATATATACATATGTACTCATATCCATACACTGATATTACTTCTAAAGGAAAATATAACAAAAATTATAGAAATAAATAATAATCTATTTGTAATTCGATTGAATTTTTATTGATTTGAATTATTTTTCTAAATTATCACGTATTTAAACATTAATTTTATAGGTGAAGGTAACGAACTTTTATTATCAAAAACTATCTCGAGCTCATATTACAAATAAATAATAAATAAAAATGAATAGAATGTAAACAGTAAGAAATCATGGCTATTCTGATTGTAGTTAACCAGATTTTGTTAACTTAACATTCTGCTAGGTAGGTAAGTAGAGGTGGTCGCTTGCTTGAAACCCCATCAAGCACACTTTAGACCAGAAAGGCTCATTGCGATACCACACCATGAATTTATGAATAACCAAAACTTTATATGATAGTTAGCAGAATGTGAAATTAACAAAATCGGCTAACTATGTCCAGAATAGCTCCGAATATTTAATGAAAATTGAAAATTTGCAAGTAGAAAATGCAAATTTAGCATTTAAAAAGGTGTATATGAAATTTATGAAAATGACTAACAAAAACTTTTTCAGTTAATTAGATTAAAAATTGTACATATGATAAATGAATGATATGAATTACACATACATAATAATATGCATGTATCAAACATACATACTACATACATCAGACATTAAAACGGACGTGATTCATAATTTCAGCTAACAAATATTTTTTTTGTAAATTGTAATATTAGGAAAACAAAAAGACTCACATACATGGAAAAATGTTGTTCAGCTAAACATGGAATTGTCATGGATGAAATGCGTGACAATTTTACGATTCCTGTATCAAAAACAAAAACTTCATTTTGAACATATGATAATAAAATGCATAATATATCTATAAATGATGATTACATTTAAATGTAAATCAGATTTTCATATACAGGTGTAAATATTTATCGAAAACAAAGGAATTTAATAAGTACATTCTGTTTAATATCAAACCTTATATATTCAATTAATAAGGAAATGATTTAATTTACTTAGAATTAAAATTTTAATCATAATAAAATAATTTTAAGAAATTCTTTATTTTTATTTGAATTTAACGTTCAAATTTGAAAATTGTACAATTTATAGAGATTAGATTTAGGCAAAAAGAATTGAAATTCAGAGTATTTTCTGGTTTAGGCGATATTTTTATAAACAAATATCAAAATAATTTTCATGTTTTTTTTTTTTTTTTTACTTTTCTTCTAGAAAAGAATAATATAAAGTGGCAATTTATCAAAAAATTATTTTTTTGATAATTTTTTTTTTTTTTTGTAACAATATTAAATTTGATTACAAAAACCATTTTACAATTGTTTTTTTTTGTTTTTTTTCAATTTTATTTTAAAACGATAAAAATATACGAATTTAAAATATTTTTCTTTTTTTTAAATTGCTATCATTAATATTTCATTTTTTTTATAAATTTTGATTTTTTTTTTTTTTTTTATTTGGTTTCTTCTTTGTCATTTTTTCAAGCATTCAAATGCCCTTCATAGTGTGTATACAATGTATAGGCAATAATTCTTCCTAGTATACAAATCAGTACGTTACATGTAGATAAAGTAGAGACACTAAAATTTTTTAAGATGTCCTTGAAAAAATATCAAAAATAATATCACTAAAATATTTATAATATTCAAAAGATATCACAAAAAAATGAAAATTTCAAAAAATAAAAAAAATAAAAAATTTATTTATTATGACTGATTAAAAAATAAAACAATCATAAATTGTATTTATGTTAAAGAAATTTTTTTTTTTTTTTTTTTTTTTTTATTAAAGTGATGATCACTTATAATTCAACATTCTAATACTCGTATACATAGGAATATACTAAATAACGAAAATTTAAAATTTCTTGATCGTACATAAAAAAGTGATGTTACGTATGCTGTGTTTGTAGACATATTTTTTAGGATAATTTTTATTTTGATTTTTTATAGAAGAAAAATCAAATTTTGGTTAAAATATAAACAAAATATATTTGAAAAAGCACGTGATATTATTTAGTGCCACAATCTTTCATTTTTATTCGTTGTTTTTTTCTACGTTTAATTTTATTTAAAAATTAAACAATAATTTTTCACTCATGTGATCATTTTGCATACATGTGTCTCGAGGAACCGACAAAATGGCCGATAAATTTTGTCAACATTTTTGATATTTTCACTTTAAATTTAAATAGCTTTTAAACCATAGAATGTAGGACTTTAGCTAATGCCTCATTGAGAAGGACAAAAGGTTTGCCATAACTTCTGTGAGGACTTTAATGACTTAGAACTAACGGATTGTGAATTATGGTGTGTTTTAAAAAAATTGACACAAATTTCTTAAACGCTCAATAGCGGTCAAAAGGTATGTATTAATCGATCCAACCATTCATACAAATTCTTCCTTGTCTCGTCAAGACCTTTAGTAGGTTTATGACGTACACATAACTGACTAAATCGTCCTGTATAAATCTTCTTCTTCTTCTTCTTACACATTTAAAACTTCGTTTTGAAGTCAAGGATATACTTAATTTATTTAAATTTGTCTAAAAAATGTTTACTATCCCTTTCAGAAAAAAAAAAAATAAATAAATCTTTGCAAAATAATAAATTTGATCGAACCATTTTTGTCTACGATAATTAAAGAAAAAAAAAATTTCAAAAAACCAAAAAAAAATTATTTTAAATCCAATAAATATTGTAAACAAAATTGTAATTATTCAAAACATGTTTTAATATAAAAAACCAATAAAAATTGCAAAAAAATAATATTGATGACGTTGAGATATAATTCAAAGGTAAAAATACATGAGAAATTAACGCGTGTGCCATGTCGGATATTTTAGGTGTTTTATTTTTTTTTCTTTGTATTTTTGTTTATTTTTATAAAAAATGTTTTTCCATTAACAATTTTTTTCCTCATGTGATTAATTTCAAAATGAGCGCAGACATATAACTTTTAAATTAGAATTGAGATACTTGTTAAAGTATTTAAAAATTCAAAATGTGGTTATTGGTTTTACATCGTCACTAATAAGAATAATATACGAAAATCATAGAAATGAAAAAAAAAAAAAAATTAATTCGCATGTATACTATTTTAAATTATCGATTATGTATCTACCTACTATAAAATTTTAAATGATTGTTATACTCCGTAGACTAATTCGATGCAATGAGGACCTTATGGGAGTAGGTATATGCGTCTTTTTTCTTTTCTCATAATTTTTAATAAGATCATCTTACGAGCAATGTTACCACAATCTCCAAATTTATCATATACCTAATACCAGATAAATTTTTTTTAAATATAAATATACAACGACGTAAAGTGGTAACTATACTTTATGTCATTTCTACTACAAGACTTTAACTGCATCGAATTTGTGTATGAAGTATAGTTTATACAAAAGTACATATGCACCATTTTCATTTATATTAACATGAACTGTATGAGCTTAATGTATTTAATTTTTTTTTTTTTTTTTTTTTTGTAAATGCATGTACACGTGACTACATGAATTGCAATTTGTTACTTTTTTATTAACTATATCTATAGAAAATGTGAACATATAGCAACAGAGAATATTAAATAAATTAAAAATTACAAATGAGTAAATAAAAAGTTTTTTTTTAAATTAATACAAAAACAAAAACATTGAACGCAATGTATAATAAAGCAATTAATTAAATGTAAACAAGAAGTGTTAGAAATTATATTTTAGATTTCGATAATTTTTATAATCAATGTATCACTACATATGAATAATGTACAAACAAAATATAAAATGTGTCTGTTCGTGTTACACATATTTGTGTGTATGTGTATGTGTGAAGTAAATTTTAATGACCTTAGCAATAATAATACGATAAAATCAAATGCATATGTATATCAATTGCATAAAGTGTACATACAGGGCGTAATAAAACAATTACGAGGAATAGAATCTTCGCTAAAAGAGAGGTTTATAGAAAAGGACACAAAAATTTCAATTTTGTTTTCGTGTTTTTTGCACAAAAGTATTTTCAGGAACAAATCTATTCAATTTTCATCAATTTTGATTTTGGATTAGAAATATCTCTTCAACCATTAAACGTAAAACTTTGAATAATATTTCATCGAAAATGACAAAAAATTTTGATATAAATTTTCTAAAGAAATTATAATGACTTAGGATTAACGATTTTTGAATTACGGAGTGTTTTATAAAATAGGCGCAAATTTCTTAAACATCGTCCAGAGGTCTTAAGGTAAATATTTACAAACACTCTCCATCCTCATCCAAAAAAATTTTTTCTTTCCTCGTCAAAATCTAGGTATCACCCAGTTTTATGACATACCTATGTGCATAACTGAATCACCCTTTGTAAATTTATACATTATACACGTTAATATTTAAACATTGTAAATTAAATAACTTTAAAGAATATTTAACATTTTTGGAAATTAAACGAAATATATATAATTGGGTTTGGGATTGAAGATAAGAAGATATTTATACATATGTATGTATGTGTGTGATGATAGAATTAACATACAAGATATTGAGAAAATTTTAAGTACAGCATATAAGATAAAATCCCAAAGAGTGTTTCTTATAACATTTTTTTTTTTTTAAATATTTTTATATCTGTTCTTTGTGTTTATGAATTTATAGAATACCAAATTAATAAAAATAATACATATTTATGTTTTATAATATGTACATAATTATATTATCAAAATTAAAAATTTAAAAATAAATATAAAATTATAAATAACTCTCGATTAAAATATTTAATTACCTAATTAACTTTGAATTCTTATTGAATAATTTTATATATTTATTCTTATTTATTCTTTTATTAAAAAAATTTAAAATAATTTTTTTTTTCCAAGAAGATAATAAAAAAATATTTTTTCTATTTCATGATTATCACCTAAAAACATTTGTTTGTATTACATAATCAATTCATATATATGCACATTTAATGTACATTTGTGTATGTTTTCAATTTTACAATGATTATATGATACAGAAAAAATATAATTTCAACCACATATACATACATATTTTTTTAATGATTATTTTTAAATGGAAATTTTTATTTCAAAATTATTAATATTAATATGTAATTTATTATTTTATATTGCAAAACAAATCATACTTGTAGAAAAACATAAAATTAAATTAAAATGAAAATTAGAAGAAGAAAAAAAAAAATTTTTTTTTTTTCTTATCACTTGTTCAATATTGATTGAATTTTATCAATAAAAAAAAATTTTTTTTCGTTTTAATATTTTTTTTTTCTGAATTAAAACGCTTGTACAATAATGTACTGTAGGTGTTATGCATTTATAGCTTTTATTATCTTTCTAGACAAGAAAAAAAAAAAAAATTGAATCAAGGACATGTATACATTTCCGGTTAAAAGAAGATTTTCGAAAAATTTGAAAAAAAAATAAAAATTAAACAATTGGCAACATTACCGTAGAAAAGAATTCTTCAATTTTCAAAAAAAAAAATTTAAAGTATTTATTTTGAAGGTGGTTTTACCATACAACCAGTTTTGTTTTTTCTTATTCCTATAAATATCTTCTTTTTGTTTTGTTTTTTTTTTTCGAAACTCATATTTCCGATCTATAAGAGTCTAAAGTATTTTTTTTATTGTCTTTAAATAAAGAAACTCATTTAAAATACTAATTTTATTAATTTTTATTTTTTTTTTTTAAATCTCGTGTGCCTAAATGAAGAAAAAAAAAAAAAAAAACAAAAACATAATGTTTCTGATATCGTTAGTCATGAAATTTTATGATATTTATTAATTTCTTGGAAATTTATCTAAAACTAATAATAGTATAAGATCAAAGTACAAATAAATCGCTAAATAATTGTTACGTCACTAATTCATCAATATTATACATAGGTGGTGGATCCAAAGGTCTTTATTGATCGGGTTTTCTTAATGTGTGCTTTACATATACAAAATTTCGTAAGTCTGAGACCGTCCGTGTACAGCACACGGTCTAAGAAATTTTCTTAACGTGTTGCAAATTAAAGTAGTATTATTGTTTGTAAAAATTCTAAAGTGCAAATGCTAAAACAAAAACAAAACTAAAACGTTTCAACAATTTTGATTTTTTTTTTTTTTTTTCATTTACATAAAATCCGGAATTTCACACATGCCTTTATGTTTAAGATACAATTTTTTCTTTACAATATTTTTATACAATAAAGGATAAAAAATGAAATTCATCAAATGATGCAATCCATTAAATCAACCAGTATACGTGGAAGAACATTTCATTTAATATCAATTTTTAAAGAAAAACACATTCACCTGTGCAATTATTTATTGAACAAAAAAAAAAATCAAATAAAAACTGAAAAGAACAAGTAAACCTGAAATTTACTTAAGTATCTATTTTTTTTTCCATTTATTGGTTAAACGAAATGGATATTCGTTTAATATTCAAAACCAAAAAAAAAAAAAAGTTTTATACGTACTCATGAATATTAAAATTTTTTATTTAAAAAAAAAAAAAAAATAAAAAAAATAAAATAAAAATAAAAATAATAAAAAAATAAAAATAAACAAAATTCTAGAAATTCTTCAAAGATTTTCACTTTTTTATGCAAAATTCGTTCTTGATTTTTACTATACATTAATTTTGGTCGGCTTAAATAAACAGACATACATTACTTTTACGTATATATGCACATAATATGCAAACAACATATTTGCAAAAAAAAAAAAAAAAAAAAAAAAACTCATCAATTAATTTCATGAAGGAAAAAATAAAATATCGGGTATTCATTTATTTATTTATTTATTTTTTTTTTTTTATTAATAGTATATTACCTGAACGTTAAATGGTATATATACACATATGTATACGATTTATTTAGTTGTGTCCATCAACTCACCATGAATTATAAAAAATTAAAAAAAAAATAAATAATAAAAATTTTTTAAACCCATAGATAATAAAATTGAGCCGGTAATCGCCTTAGCGACAGAAATATACAATGTACTTGTATTTATTTGCAAAATAGGAAATGATTACAGGTTAAATACATACATACATAATAAGACTTTTTATTTTTCTTGTTTCTGTTCACTTTTTCTTAAGATCATATTTATAATACATTTTGCATTAATGTATGAATTTATTTGTTTTTTTTTTTCCATTTATATATTTGAATATGCTATATGGTTTGAAAAAAAAAAAAAATACTGAATAAAATTGAAAATTTGCACAACTAAGAAAATTCACACAAATATCATTAAAGTACAAATATTTAAATATACATATTATAGGGTGTTCTAGAATAAAGGTCACAAAATGTTTTTTTATCGTAGTTTTCCCTCAAATTAAAGATTAAATCCAATGTCATGTATTTCACTTGTCCGAAAATTTTTAATCCCTTATATCTCATAAGGGGTGAATTTTAAACGGGGTAGTCTACAATGATTTTTTGCTAGAAACACTATGAACTATATGCTATAGATGAATTTTATGAACTTTACTCTATAAGACATCCTACTTATGTATATATACAAAATATCATTAACTCATTCATTTCTTTGTGATTTTCTTAAATTTTATTTCGTTTATTTAATTTTTTCTTATAATGAATACAGGCAAATTACATTGGCATATAAATGTATTGATGACAAGTGGTTTAAGTAAACAACATTGACCTCCAAATATAAAGTCAAAATTATTTTTTAAATTCTAATGATGACAATGATATATCATTAAAAGTCTTATGATTATGCAATTTATAAACAATTTTAATTGATTGTTTTACACTCTAAATACAGTTCTTGCATGTACATATGATAATCTGTTTTTATTTACATGAATCTTATATCTTCAATAATATAATAAGTGCATATTAACCTCGGTCATACATATCTAATTAAGTTTTTTTATTGTTTTTATTTTCTTAATTGCTGAATGATTTTTTTTTTTTTTTTTACATTTTTTTGAGATCAATTATTTACGTTCATATTAGAAGAGAAAAATTATCCATTAAAAAAAAAAAAATTGTACGTAATGTAGAATCACATAGACATACGTATAAGTATTACAACAGCAATAAAATGTAGGATTTTTAAAGAAATATTATACTAGAAATTAATAATTCTCGCTTAATTGCATAATGCATGCAATAATTATTAGTTATAATAATTTCTGTTTACAACAATTTAAAAAACAAAATCTGTTTTTTTTTTTTTATTTTTCGTTTTTGTACGGTAGATACCAGAAATAAATATATTTTTGCAATTTTGTTACTCTTCGTATGCGCGTCAAGACAAATCAATTAAAGGGAGAGAAAAAAAAAATTAATCAGACTTACACAAGTGAAAATTAAAAGAAAGAACAAATAAATAAAACAGTCATATGATTAAAATTACTGTTTTCATTATGACTACATGCAAATCTATTCACATATACACCTTTCATAACATTTTTACCTGACTTCTGTTTTCATTTATACATTGTCTACTAATTATATGCAGTTAAGGCCGATATGATATGTTTTGTCTTCTTCTCTCGTAAATCTCTAATTAGAGTGTTTCGCAAGCATCACACAACAACCAATCTCTAAAACTCTTCATACAATACACAATGATATAAAATGGTACTGCTTTGCATATGCAATTTCTGTAAGGCCTTAATTGCACGTAATTAGTGGACAGAGTATACATGTATACTGATATTTTCATTAAATTTTAATGTCATTATTTTCTGTTCTACATTTCATTTTCATTTCTTATTCTTTTTTTTTTTTTGTTTTGTTTGTTTTACTTGTACAAGTATTCTTTCAAGAAATTTAATTATCATAATTCTTTTTGTATTTATTTTAAAAATTTCGGTTTTATTTGGTTTCAACCGAAAATATCGTCAACATGAAAAAAAAAACCTGAACTAGAATTTAACAAAAAAAAAGAAAAAAAAAAGATTATAATAATAATAATCATAAATTAATTAATTTTAATTTAATATAATACACAATACATGCGTGTGATATGTTTATTAAATATATAATTAATTTTCACACATTTTCAAACATCAATCTTATATAAAATTATATACGAACAATTTTTTTTTTTTTTTTTGTTTTAAATATATAATTCAAGTTTTTTTTTTTTTTTTGTAAAATTTATTTTTGCATCAAATAAATGCCACCCCCATTATTATTCATCATAATGATATGAATTTTCATCACATTCTGATTTTATAGGCGTCGGTGTCTCTATATAAAATTCTCTGTGCACCAGTTGTACGTATACGCAATAATACATACAAATACATATATGAACATGTACGTCTTATATATAGGCAATTTAATTGAAATTGTATTTAAAAGATATACAGATTCATATATAAACAAAATTAAAAATATGAATAAAAACAAATAAACAACAACAACAAAAACAACAAAAATAAATAAAATACAAAAATATAGTCAACAATTTTTTTTAAAATTTATTCGATTATTTTCTGTGCAATATATATGAAAAAGAAAAATAAATTTATTAAAAATTGTTTTATTTTCTGAATTTGTAGGCCTGGTATATTTTAAAAATGAAAAAAAAAAAAAAAAATTTTTAATTTTTAATAATTTTTAAAAGAAAAAATAATAAAATTTTGATTTAAAACTAAAATTAGATGGATTATAGAAGGAGATATAAATTTTAATTGTTTTGAATTTTTTTTTATTTTTTATTTTATATTTTAAAATTTTTAGCCATTAGGCCAAAAATTGTGGTAGGACTAAAAAAATAAATTTTTTTTTTTTTTTAATTTTTTAAATTTTCAAAATTTTTTGTTTGACATACCAAAAAAAAAAAATTTTTTTTTTTTGCTAAAATATTTTCATGAAAAACAGAAAATTAAAATGATAAATGCTTGTTTCATACCATATTTTTCTATTATTTAAGATTTTAAAGACAGATAAATGTTTTCCTATGTAATATGAAAATTATGAGATTATATTTTGTCCTTCTGGTTATAGAAAAATAAAGTAAAAATATAATTTGAAAAAAAAAGAAAATTTGTTTTTCTTTTTTTTTTTTCAATTTTTTCAAAATTTTGAAAATGAAAATTGAGAATTCAATGTCTGTTATATTAATTTAAAATTTGTTTAAACCACTGTTAAGAAGTGAAATGGGGGAAAAAATCTAACATTAATTAAGAACAAAAACAAAAAAAAAATAATAATTAACAAAAAATTATGTATGTACATAATTAAGTTGTTTAAAAATTAAACAATAAAAATTATACATATTTTTATAGATTTCAAGCAACTTTCGTTTCATTTTATAAAACAATAAAAACAAAATCCAATATTATATGGGATTCAATATGTGATTTATTATGTTACATAACTATTATAGACTAAAAAAAAAAAAATTGTTACTATAAATTAAGGATTTTATAATAGCAAAAATTTTAATTTTCATAAAATTTCATTGTAAAAAATGCATGTAAAACTCCGAATTCATCCGATTTTCCGAATGAGCCATTTATTTTGAAAATAGCCTATATTTCTAAATTCTGAGATATTTGATGTTTTACATTAGGATTTCCATAATCTAGAATAGGAAAACTTTGACTACTATAAAATTTTTAATTCTTTGACTTCCAGTATATAAACTCCTATCGGATATTGTAGGGATATTCGGATATTCCTGTGTCTGAAAATTTTGGACTTGCGCCAACTTTTAAATTTAACGATTTGAGAGTCACTCATGTATGTTGTTGCACTCAAAACAAACGAGTCCTAAAAACCCTTAATATCTGTAATTTCAATTTAATTTAAATAATTATTGCATCACCGTATACAATAAAATAATTTTTTATTTTAAATTTCAATCTCACAACAATATTCTAATGTACAGTGTTAAAAGCATTATAAAGACATTTTTTGTTTCGTTTAACAAATTTCATTTGAATACTTTAAGATTCATAAAAATTTAACTACAACATTTAACATTTTGAGAAATATGTTAAGTACAAGTAAAAATCAAGTACGAATACAGACATATAATTTTTTTTTTTTTTTTTTTTTGTTTTATTAATTATATTTTAATTAATTTGCGCATTGTAGATAACCACTTTTTTTTTTCTCTAGACATAAAAAAATGTAATAAAAACTAGTTTTTTTCATATTTTTAACTAAAATCGTTATTAAAGAAATGAAATGTAAAAAAAAAATTAAAAATAAATAAATTAGAGAAACAGCAAAAAGTGAATCGTCATTCTAATCATATTAAAAATATTTTTTAAAAAAAATTGTTTCATTGTATTTGTATTTTCACTGAAATGAACGTATGTACATGTATCATGTTAGTATGTAGTTAAATAAAATTTTAATTAAAACTTTTTATTTTGTAGAAAATTAAAAGTTTCATAAATACATACAATGAGAATTTTTTTAAAACAAAAAAAAAAAAAATAAATAATAAAAAAAAAAGAATAAAATAAAAGAAAATGTTTTTAAAATTTCCACAAGATGATAACATTCTTTTTGTATAAGTTTTTTTTTGTTGTTTTTTTTTTTTTTTTGCACATTTTATTTTGTTATTGAGATAATTCAGTGAAAGAATTTCAAATATGTGCGTACATATATATATCTCTCCTTCAGAAAATATTTTATACAAATGTATACTTAGTTATATGAAATTTATTAATTTGTTCTAATTATTATTTTGAAAAAAATTTTTTTTTTACAGAACAAAAAAAAAAAAACAACAAAATATTTCAAAATATTATTTCAAATATTTTTTTAATCAATAATATCAGTAGAAAATCTTAAGAGATGGAATTTCAAAGTCATACGGCGAAAAGCCTGGATTTTCATTCAATTTTCTAAAGTATAATCTGATGAAATTCAAAAATTTTAAAATTAATCAATAAAATCTACAGGCTATCCGGATCGATTGAAAATCGATTATTCAGAAACATCTTTCAAATTGAAAATTGAAAAAAAAAAAAAACAAAATTTACATATTAAAATATACTTTAATGTATGCTCACCAAAAATTAAATTAAAATTAGTATCCTCTAAATGCATTGGATTTCCTAAAAAATAGTTTTGATCATCGAAACCACTATTCATTATTTCACTTTTCATTTTGAGCATTTCATTTAATTTTACAACTTCTAACTTTTATATGTTGTCTTTTTAATTTTTCACAAAAACAAAAATGATAATTTACAATAATTTAAATTTAAATTTAAAATAAAAAATAACCGTTTTATAAAAATTTTTTTATTGACTAGATAAATTCAATTATCAAATTATTGAATTATGAAAATGTTTCAAAAAATAAAAAAAATAAAAAAAAAATTTTGTTTTTCTTTTTTTTTATTCTATTAGAGATGTAAATTTTCACAATTTTTATTTATTTTTATTTATTTATTTTTTTTAAAGAAAATCACAATCAATTCACTAGAAATGTTATAGTTTCTTAAAAGTTTTTAATTCTCAAGAGATTATGTATTATGAACGTGTGTATCAGATGAACGTTACTTTAGTAAATTAAATCATCTGAATGATGTTCATTATTGAGTGTTATATTCAATAAATTATTATGGCTTATTAAATGATAGAACTTAATTTATGATTTTACTAAGCTAGGATTATATGTATGTACGTATACTAATTATGATCATGTACTAGTACATATGTACGTATTTGATGATTTTTTTTTTTTATATTTTAAATGAAGGATTTTTTCACCTTTGTGCTTTTTTTTAAAACAGTTTTGTTTTTATTTGTCATAAGAAATTAACAATGAAAAAATGCATTCAATTTCCGTTATACTAAAAACAACAATAACAACAATTTCTAATGTCCGCGTTCTTTGTAAACTTGTCTAAATATGATAATATCACAAATTAGAAATATGTTTGTTTGTTTGTTTTTTTTTTCAAATATTTCCTTGATTGGTAACCATTTTATGATATTACCAATAAATTATGTATATTTAGGTGTTTAAATACGTATATAGCAATTATTTTTCACAAATAGTATATTATAGCAATAATCATTTAATAAAAAAAAAAAAACACCTGTTATCATTTTAGACACTTTTCTATTAATTTTTTGTATTTTTTTTTTTTTTTTGTTTTTTTTTTAATATCACCGTATTTTATTGATAATAATCTGTTATTGATTGATAAGTTAAGCTTATTAATTTATTTACTCTTTTTATGTTTAATTTTTTTTTTTTTTTTTTAATTAATTAAATAAGAAAACGTTGAGAAAATGGAAAAAAATTTTTTATATACACGAGATTATTAAAAAATCAATTATTACCAATTTTTTTACAAAGAAGAAAAAAAAAATGTATTATTATTAAAGTAGAAATTAATTACTTTTCAACTAATTAATATTCATACTATTTTTTTGCCATTCTTTTTTTTTTTTTCTAAATTATTACCGGTCAACCGTTTTAAACATTTTCTACTATAACACTAATATAATAATCTCTGATCAATTTATACTAAATGTATTGTAATTTCTGTTGTTTATTATATTCTATTCATTTTTATTTGACTGAATTTAACTATATATAACTTATAACTAGACTTGAATTATTTGTATATATATTTAATATTTTTACTATAATATATTATAATATGATATATGTAAGTGTATACATATGTATATGACTGTATACAGACGGATATGTAAGTATGTATGGGTATATGAATGACCAGCAGTTGATATATGTATATACAGATATGTTTGTATTTTACAGAACTTTTATTTACATATAAGTATGTACATATGTATGTATAAATCATATATTTGCAGACTATATATATATATGTGTCGATAAAAGCGGTATACACAAGTTTGGTACGTTAGTGTATATGTGATATATTATATCCCAGTTGGAAAGGAATTAATTTCAGAATCGATTGTTTTCATTCTGAATTAATTCCATTTTAAATTACAAATCATTACAAAGAATCAGAAATATAATCAATTTATTCTTTTTCTGCATTATAAAAAAATTAGAAATGGAATCAATTACTTCCTTTATGCATTATTACGGGGTGGTTTGATTTGTGAGTTTCCTACTGTGGTATCACAATGGGCCTTTCTGGCCTAAGTTTACTTGCTTGGGAGCGAGCAGGTGGCCATCTCTATCTATCTACCTACCTTTATGCATTATAAACATTTAGAAATGTAATCAATTTATTACTTTGTAATGCATTCCAAATAAATTCTTGCACGATCAATTCAATTTTTCCTAACTGGGATACAACACACTATAATGATCATGATTTTACAGCAATATAATTTATATCGAATCTTTTTGGTTTTTGACACATACATATATACGTAAATTTAATATTATATATATTATTATTATTTTTTTTTTTTGCATATGTATGAACATTTACACGCACATGTACCATACTCATACAAAATTAAATAATTTTGACTATGCATATATAAACTTATACGTTATCCATACATTCTAAAATACATAGTTTATCAAATATGTGTGTAATATTGTTTTTTTTTTTTTTTTATTGAATAAATAATTAATTTGCCTTTCATTCTTGTAAAATTCTCATTTTACTCGAGAGTTAGTTTAAAAGTGTATAATGCTCTCTGTTATCAATATATTAATTTATACATTTTTAATAAAACAAAAAAAACATGTTAAAGAAAAATGCAAGTGTTTACTGCTCACATGACTAAATAATGATGATTTGTTGATTATATTTTATTTGATCGCCAATTTAAAATATCATTAACACAAAACATGACAATTTGTTTGTTTTTCTTTACAAAATCATTGACAAAAAAAAAATTTTTTTTCTTTTCCTTTTTTAAATTGAATGGTGAAATGAAATTCAATTTACTATCATACTTTTAATAAAATGAAAAAAACGTTAAAACATTACGAGGGTAAACAGTGTTGTCGATAAGTCGTTTTTTTAAAATTTAATAATGATCAAATGAACATGAAATAAATAATCATGATTTACTGGTTATTCCTGTTTTTTTTTTTTTGTCTTTTAAATTATTTCTTTCTGTTTAATTTTAATTTTAATAATTTTACTCTGAGAACATATTGGTATTTATCTTCAATTAAAGAAAACAGATACAATCCCGAAAGTACAAAAATTTCAATTTTTAATTTTACAATTCATTTTTTACTGGAAAATAAATTGCAATTTTTTTAAATCGTTTCTTCAAAAAAAAGAAAAAGAAATCAAATTAAATTGTTCATTTTTGTTTTTTTTTTTTTTTTTTTAAATAATTAATAAAAAATTACATCAGCAAAAATTTCCCTACAAAATAAAAAAAAAGAAAGAAAAATCAAACATAAAAACAAATTACTAAAATAAGCAAAAAAAAAAAAAAAAAAAAGAGAAAAACACGAAAAAATAAAGTAAAAATTTTTATATACAATCACATACACATGTATGTAGAAAACTTGTCGAACTTGCTGACGTCATTAATATGTTATAAAGTTATAATACAGACAGATACTGATATGTTATACTTTTTGAATTTGGTTATATCAAGTTTATTTTGTTGTGAATCACAGCATTGTATTATCATTGATGTTGATTATGGTCTTTTTCTTTTTTCAATGTTTATTTGTCATTTTCGTTGTCACTTTATACATTAATACATAAATTTTAATTTATTCGTTTAAGTTTAAAACAAAAAATATAAAATATAAGAAAAAAAAATGGAAATGGAAATGGAAATGATGAAGAAAAAATCTAAAGCTAAACCAACTTATACTCTATCCAGTAATTTTATGCAGAGTTAAGACCTTATGGAAACGACATAAAGTCGTACCACTTTACTATACTTTGTACATTAAATGTTTTCTTTACAGGCTTTATGGAAACTACGAAAAGTATAGTACCACTTTACATTTATTTATATCGATTTTTAAAAAGCTCATCGCATACTGTATGAAAAATATGAGAATTGTAATAACATGAAGACACGTATTCTCTCATAAGGACTGCAGTGAAAAAATTTAAAATACAAAGTATACTTTATTATTATGAAAAAAATTCGTCTCATATCGCGTGAAAACTTTAAGAATTGTGGTAATTTTGCCGTTGAAACACTTTAATTTAAAAAATTATGAGAGAAGAAGAAAAGACATACTCGTATCATAAGATCTTAACTATACAGAATTATTGGACAGAGTATAAGTACCTTCAATGTAAGTAATTCATGTCCATTTCATGTACATACATAGAAATAAATGTGTAATATTGTGGTTATTCGAAAAGAAATGTCACACTTTTAGCGATGCTTTAATAGTTTCCAAAGTTGTCATTTACGAGTATACTACATTATTCACATATTTTATTTTGTTAATGCTTTTACATTTACACATGTTTTTCATACACATGAATGTAATACAGACGGATATTGTAAGCATTCATGTATGTAGTATGTAGGTGTATGTATGAAAACACGAGTATTGAAAAATGTAGACAATCATAGACCATACATACAATATTATACAGTATAAGAATTTATATAGTCAGTCAATTAATGAATTATTGATTTGTTGATTACAATATGATTTACTGTAATTTATTAAATGTTATGTGATACACAACAAACACACATGTAAGTATATATGTTTAATGGACATTTTGCAGGTTTGTATTTCAAAAAAAAAAAAAAAAAATTTTTTTATCAATTTTTCATTTTTATTAA
Source organism: Anthrax anthrax (assembly GCA_963971155.1). NCBI lineage: Eukaryota > Metazoa > Arthropoda > Insecta > Diptera > Bombyliidae > Anthrax > Anthrax anthrax. Next base: position 32,026,812 of record OZ020119.1, read on the forward strand.
TAAAAGCGACTGACGAAAAATTATAAATTAAATCAACTTACATTAATTATAAAATAAATTGTTTTTGACATGCAGTGACTAATTATTATATTATCGTTATTTAGGTACTAGGAAAAATTATTTTTTCTGTTTTTTTTTTTTTTTTTTTTTTTTTTCTCGAACAATATAAACCAGATAAAATTCTTTTCTAGTACATAAATATTGACCATAATAATAAAATTGTCTTTGTATACGAAATTTTTATCATTTCATAAAACATTCATTTTGCTAAAATGATAATTTTTTAAAATAACAACAACAAAAAAATCATCCACACGCACATTTTATAATGTAAACTATCAGTTTTCTTGTTTTGTTTATTTATATACACAATGGGATTCAAATAATAAACAAACAAACAAAAAATATCTAACAGATAAGTTTGTTTGTTTGTAGTAAATTTCTTAAAACAAATACATGTCTATGTGTACAATTTGATTTTCTGATAGAACCTAAAAATAAAAAAACTGAAATTTTAACAATTTATTGTCTTATTTTTATTTTTATTTTTTTTTTAATTAAATTTAAATACGAAAAATAAAATTAAATAATTTTTAATTAAAGCAAAAAATTAAGGAAATAAAATTGATTGAATTTTAAAAAATTTTGCCGTTTTATTTGAAAGTGGTACAAGTTCAGAATTATCAAAATCTAGTTTTTTTTTGTATAAATTCGTCTTGCTATGGATTTTAAAATACTAAAAAAAAAAATTTATTTGAGTTACAAATTATGAATTTTATAGAAGACGAAGTTTCAATTTTTTGTTGAATTTAATATGGAAAATATAATTTGAAATATCTCAGAATTTAAAGAAAAATATTGACTTACTCCCCTTTAAATAAAACAGCTCAGTTATTAAGCTATGTAGAGTTTCCTACTAATCACTAGATAAATTTTTTTAAATGCCTTGGAATTACTTTCGATTGTTTAATTGCAGATTTTCTAGATTTCCATTTTGATTTTCACATTTTTCACATTTTATGCATTTTCATACATGTATGAACGCATATAGGAAAATTAAAATTGGGAGAAATTTTTGAATTTTATCAGACAATATTACTTTAAAAAAAAAAAATACATTTAAATGAATTTATGTTAATATCATCAATACCAAATTGAAAATCTGTTTAAAATTTAAATTAAACGATCAAACAGTCTACAAACGATTAAACAGTGACACCGGATATAAGATGTAGATTTTTAATATGCAAGTAATTAGGAATCATTTTAGAAATTTCTGAATAAGTAAATTATGTAGTCATATGTACCTAAACAATTTTAAATTAATTTAAAAAAACATTGAGAAAAAAAATGTAAACAACTTGGGTCAAATACATTATTATAAAAATGTGAAAATTCTATTCATAAGAAAAAATGAAATATAAAAATGAATCTAAATAATCTATAAATAAAATTTAAAAATAAATAAACAAAAAAAAAAAAACTTTTTTTCCAACACGAAAAAAGAACAATAAAATAAAAGACAAAATAGAGCCAAGAGAAAAAAAAAATATCATAATAATTTTTTTTTTGTTTAAATAAAAATTTTAAATAACAAACAAAAAATATAAAAAAAATGAAATATTACGTATATTTTACAATATTTTGCTTTAAGAAAAACTGACGTGAAAAATTTAAATGTGTTAATTAAAAAAACACAAAAAAAAAAATAAATAAACAAAAAAAAATTTAAAAAAAAATCATTTTATAAAAATAGGCATATAGCGTACGTATATAAGAATATAAGAGAGGCTCGTCTGTTTCTCTTTTTTTCCAAAAATAAATATTTTATTGTTGAATATAAATTTTTACGCGAAAATTTTTCAAAATTAAATTGTAATTTTTTTTAATAGATCATTAAAAAAAAAAAATAAAATAAAAACAGAAAGGAGATGTCACGTTGTATTTTCAAACATAAAAAATGAAAATTACGTACCAACCTATTTTACTTGTACATACAATTTTCCACATGATGTAAATAATTTTGAAATAAATAAATAAGAAAAATATATGTAAATTGATGAAAAATAAAGACAAAAATATCCTGGCATATAAAAGTTTTCATAAGGATCTGCTGTAAGTGATAAATGTACATTTTTTTAAGATTTTCAGAGTTATATAGATTATACAGAAAAAGTTTCAGAGACAATGCAAAGAGTTTTAAACAAAACAATCAAAACAACAACAACAGCAAAAAAAAAACCCGAAAATGTATGCATATCACTTAAAAAGTTTATAAAATTTCTAAAGAGAATCCAGTAAAACTTTTGTACAAAACAAAAAATGAAAATTGTTTTTCTTTTCTTTTTTGCATTACAATGAATGATAATTTACTTATGTGTATACATTAAAAAAAAAATATATTTCCATTTTCTATTGTATGACAAAGTTGAAAATTCTATTTTCCCATTTTTGATCTTAATTTTTATACAATTGATAATTTCTTAAGAAAATTTATTCAAATGTTGACAAAGAATTACAATTGTAATTTAAATTTAATACAAAAAAAAAAGAAAGAAAGAAAATTTCATTTTATTTGTCTGTGAAGTATTATAATACAGTTGAGCTTAAATACTAAAATGAAAACAAAAAAAGATACTTTTCATAGTTCTTCCTGTATGCATACATATATGTACATGAATTATCTTCCTTTTTGATATTTATCTACTTGTCGTTTCGATGTACAATCACAATTTGTACATTTACATACATTTGTATCCTTAGATGTGAAACTTTATATTAGACGAGAATATACATGGAATAAATAATTTTTTTTTTTTTAATTTTTTTTATTTTTTATTTTTTGTAGTTTGAGAAAATATTTTACATTCATGTGAATATATGGAAAGTGTAAATTTATTTTCTAACTAAAAATAGGAGACAAAAAAAAAACAAACAACAAATTTAAAAGGTAAAAAATGAATAAATCCTGTTTCATTATATGGAATGTATTTCTAATTTGTCAAACAAAAATAAATTACATAGTCATATAAGCGTGTAAATAATCAAATGATTAATTACAAAACAAAATAAAACTAATATCGCTTTTATTTTTTAATTGTTGCAATTTTAATTCGTTTGTAATTGTAAATCTATCTTATTAAAAATGTGCAAATTATTTAATACCATAAACTGTTTAACAAGAAAATGATCGTTTTAAAATTCTTGAAATTTTTTTTTTCTGTATTTTTGTTTTTATTTATTTATTTTTTTATTTTTTTTTTTTTTTTGTTTTTTTGATTTTTCACTTTTAATAAAGTTACGATTACTGGACATGCAGCTAAATGCAGCGAGCTCGTACAAGCTGAGGCGGACCGCGGATTATGTGGTTATGGAACTGGCTAATTTTATTGGCAAGCTCGCGTCAGCATTACTAGCTTGTTCCGTAACCACAACCTAAATATGGTTTTGTTTACATTGAACAATAAAGTTCCATTTCAAAAAACATAACTTACATATGTACATTACTGTGAATGCATCTTTTATGTACGGACAATTTTCATTTTATACAATACATGACATTAATGTAAAATTTTTGGAAAATATAATTTACACAAAAATAATTGCGATTTAAATAGTAGAAATTCCTACTTGAAAAATAAAAAAATTAATGTTTTAATTTTGAAATTATCAATTTATAAATTTTATAAAATAATAAATAAAATTTATATAAAATTCAATGTAATCGAAAGTATACTTGTAATTATTATGGACACCATACATAAGAATATAATCAAATAAATAAATAATTTTACTGTATAGATTTTTCATTTATTTATGGATATTTTAAATATAATAATCTACATACGAGTATAAGGTTATCACCTCGAGTCAAATCTTACTGATATGTATACATTAATTGAACTATATATAACGTATGTATATACGCATATATTTGAATTGATTTAGTGTATGTATCACTTATATACATTGAATTGTATATGTAAACATCATTTAATTTTTATTTTGTTTTAAATAAAAGGAAAAAATAAAAAAAAATACACAAATGATTTTTTTTTAAATAATAAATAAATAAAATAATATGTGGAAAATAACTTGAAAAAAATTGGATTACAAAAATCTAAATTTTAAAAATTCAAATAAAATAAAAATAAAAAAAAATTTTGCAGACAATTATGAAATCATGAATCATGAAATCAATCATGAACTTGGAATCTTTTAATGATATGCGTGTGACCTGTGTTTCATTTTGGTTTGTTTTTTTTACATTCTTGAATGTTGTCAACATGTTCCTATACTTTTTTTTTAAAAAAACGGCTCAATAAATACAGTATTGGGTTCTGAAACACGTGGATGAATGAAAAGAAATAAATAATATTTATCATCATTTATTTGCATTATTAACTTCACTACTACCTTTCCGCCCCCAAAATTCACTCATTTTCGAATGAGTACCATAAACTTACTACTTATGGGGTTCAAGTCCTTATGATTTAGTTAATTTACTGACAAGCAAAAACAAATCGATTTAGATCCAATCATGCAAACATGCAAAAATTTAATTTAGTCTTTACTTTAATAAAACTCAGTGGTTCGCAGTCCATGTTAAACTACAGGTTTTTAATTGTCTTGAAAATTCATCACAATGACCAGGCTCTGACTCACATAGATTTTTTTGTGCCAATGATTATAATTATCATAGTTGAATCTGTTGGTTTTATTATTTTTATTTACATTTCCTTGCATAACAAAGTATATATATTGAATATTAATCATCATTCACAATCATTAGGCTAAAGTTCATATTGGATTATAACGCCAGGGATAATAATAATAATAATAAAAATATTTTCTTAAATCTCAAGCATTCTCCAAAAGATGATTTTGTTTATATACACATGCATAGTTTTCAAAGCTTTTTTACAATTTTTTTTTTTTTGTCATTTCGATTTTATATTGTAAAAATTGAAAACAAATCATTACAAAGCAAATTTCACTGAATTTTTTTTTTTTTTTTTTTTTTTTAATATTTTTAGATGTAAATATAACTCATTATCTTTCATACAAATCACCTAATTATTAAAATTAAATTTTTATTTTTAGGGTTAATTATTATTAAAATTAGAGTTAAGACAAAATTTCATTTAAAAAAAAAATTTAATTAAATAATAGAATAACAAAAATGAGACACGAGCTTTTAATATTTGTCTTTATCAAGGAAATTATAGGTACATTAAAAAAAAAAAAAATTTTTTTTTTGTTTTGCAATTATTGTACAGTGTAATCTGTCATATATATATAAGAGAATGTAGAAGACACATTTACATAACAAATAATTCAGTAAACATAATTTTTATATAAAATTATACAACATAACCATGACCGCAAGATTTTTTTTTTTCATGTGTGCTCTGGCATACATAAATGTTTTGTCTAATTTTAAGTTGTGTTTTGAAACTTGTTTTGTAGTTTTGTTTTTTTCTAATACATATGAATGTACACATGTACCAGTCGCAGAAAAAAAAAGAATCAATAAATCTGAATGGTTAAACATAGATTACATGAATAAACCTTGCTAAAATTTTTCTATTGCAATTTTTCAAGTATTTTTCGTTTTTTTTTTTCATTTTCCAAACGTAAGTATAAAAAGATACTCGAAAAAAAAAGTTAAATTGACTGAATAAATTGTATTATTTGATAAAAATTCAAATTCAAGATTAAGTCATTAAGTACTAGATACGCGCATTTGTATACTAAATGACATTGCCAATTTGTATTATTACTTTTCCTTTTTGAAAAGCAAATACATGCTTTTGTGAATTGTGTCAAACATAAAAAAATAAAAAATAAATAATGAGGTGACATAGTGATTATTATTTTGTCCAATCATAATTATGGACTGTCCTTATGTTTTATATTTGTATTCCCAATAGCTTTTTAAATGTGCCAATTTTTCGTGTTTCTGTGGTACCTATTTAAGTTTTATATTTGTATTCTGTAGTCTGTACTATTGAGAATTCTGATTGCTATGAAATTTGTATAAGCTTTCTGCTTAGACTTAGTAATATTGATCTAGTCTACTTACTAAATACATGTAACCCAAATGGTTGATTTAAGTCCTATCCTATCATACGGAAATTAAGTTTATTCTCTCTACTTTAATTAACTCAGTGGTTCTCAATCCGCTGTAGAATCGCAATCGGGTTATATGAGCACATATGATACAATAATCTTAAATAATCGTCATAATGATTAAGCTTTGGTTCACAATGAGCTGTTGCATCGATGATGATGATGATCATGATGGAACTATAGGTTTTATAATTCTCGTTCAAATTTTCTTTTATAAAGTACAGGTTCTTTAAGTGATAAATTCATTTTTGAGAATTTATGATTTTAACCACTTTCATTAACATAGATGGATTTTTATTATAAAATATTTTTTTTTTTTTTTTGCTTTACAATTATTTAAAAATGAAAGCCAATATTATGTAGATAAGTATTAGATTTTTTTCATGTCAAGGAGACAAACATGTATGTATGTATTTATAAAATATTAACACAAATCATAGTAAAACAATGATTTAAATAATTTATTTTTGTTTTACTATTTATTTTCATTAGCAATAAAATTGATTTGAGTACATCATACAAGCATCCAATATATCCACCCAAAATTAATTTAATACGCATGAATAACTAATTTAACAAAAAATCAAAAATTTTACATATACGTTCATATTTCACAAGAGGAAGGAAAAATGCAACAAAGTTTCAGATACATATACTTATAAAATGTGTCTAAATTCTATTTTTTTTTAAACTACATGAATATATAAATATTTTAAATTTTCAATTCGTTTTTCGTTTTAAATAAAATAAAATAGACATCATGTAGTACATTAAATTGAAAATTGTATTTAATTCTTTGAAAATTAAATTATACCATCTGGCTATAAAAAATTTATTGTACATATATTTGAATTCAACGTACAATGCCAAAAAAATTATCTATTGAGAAAAAAAAAATATTTTTTTTTTTTTATTTCAGGTTAATTTCCGTTCATTACGTACAAAAATTTGTGTATAATTTAATTAATTCATTTCATGTTTTGTTGTTATAAAAAAAATAAAAAAAAAAAAATTACTTACCTTTTTTTAAATTATTTTCTCGATCTTCATGAAATGCCTTCTCGACAGCTATTGATTCTGTATTCATCATGATATTTTCTTGTGGATCCTTCATTGTATATCATTTTCTAAAAATAAAAATATAATTGTAATTTAACAATTTAAAAATACAAAATCAAAAATAAACAAATTAGATAAAGCCTAATCATTTAAAAATAAATAAATTTAATTAAATAGCAAATCTAGAATAAAGAAAATTTATAATCAAAAATATAATAATATTTAAAATTTAATACAAAATTCATATTACTTATGTGTGTGTGTATATATTTGCAAAAATGAATATTTTAAACAATTTTTCTATGCATTCGATTTACAGGGTGTCTTATATATTATACACACGTAATTTATTTATTTAATTTAAATTATTTTTATTGTAATTGTACTATTTTTTACTCTTCCTTGAAACTTTCTGAAGATAGACCACTTTTTTCTTTTACAGTACATGACGAATTTCAATCAAACTCAATTTTATGAGTAAATTTTTTTGATTTGGACTTTCTATGTGATGTGTAAAATGTATAATAAATTTTTTTTTTTTTTTTTAAATAATTCCCTCTACGACAGGCTCATCAAAACTCATCTAAAATTTTAAACTATATACTTAAGTTATAGACGCATAATTACAATACAGACATATTTTCGAAAATATTCATAAAAAAGTAGATCTAGTTTTATTAGTCATTTTTATTCAGATTAGAGTATTTTAGAAAAACCTGAATTTAAAAATAGGTGCCATTATCAGAAAAAGTGTGGTGGGGCTCATTGATTTCTATATTGGATTTTTTTATTTTTGCCTATAAATAACGGGTAGGTACGTATTTTTCGAAACATTACAAACAGGAATAATACACATAATTTGAAATTAAAATGATATACATACTCACATACATATAGAAATGGAACACCCTGTACGTAGTGTACAAAATTTTTTTTTTCCCAAATAAATAACAATGATAAATGATAAGACATGCAATTAATAACATTATTATAAACACCATATATACCTACTATCGATATTTCAAATCTTTGATAACGACAACAGTATATATACTCTTATAATAAGCAGACATTTTATCACATACTTTTATGATTTATTTCTTTATCATTGTATATGTCATGAAAAAAAAAACAAAAAAATGAAAATTTATTTCCCTTTTTATTTCTGATAATAACTTCGAAAAGAAAAACAAATATTACTTATATATAGTATTCTTTCGAGTTATTTGTATATTGTTCATGTATATAAATATTAAAGTACCTATTCTTAATTAGATTACAAACACATGTAAGACTGATAGGGTTTCAGGGTACTCTTCTAAAGGTTCAAATTCAAATATATAAACATTTCTTAATAATTGAAGTATTTTTCAAGTTTGCGTTAATTAACATTAAATTCATATATTAATCAAGGTAACTTATAATTTATTATTAACTGTTAACAAGTAGCGAGCTTACTGTATCTATTATCAAAATAATATACAAAATATCAAAAAAAAAAAAAAAAAATATTTTTTGAAAATTTTAAATGCAATTAAACACTTTAAGACAAAATAAAAAAATAAATTTTTCAAAATGTATGTACAAGTGTACATGCTTGTTATGAGTATGTACAATACATTGTAGATTTTTTTTTAAGTGTTCATTTTTATATTAAATTCAATAATATGATGATATTCATATTAATCAGTTTTTCATATTTTATTTTTCTTTTGTATTTTTCCTTCTCTTCTTTTTTTTATTTTTTTTTTAAATGAAACAATTATTTGTCAAGATAAACGCATTTGTATGTGTATAGAAGGCAAATATATAAATTATGTATATATATAACTTATAATCACATACTCATGCACATATGATTATATTCATGGTCATTTAATTTTAAACAACTACTTAATAGAGAATTTTTGTTTTAATTTTATTTTTTTTTTTTGCTTTTTTCTTAATTTTTATTTTCGTCTTTGATTTTTTTTTTTTTTTTGAAAATGAAAATAAATATAAACTAGAGTAAAAAAAAAAAAAAAAAAAAAAAAAACTAAAATTAAGAAAAATTATAATTAAATGGTAAATTAGTGTTAAGTACAATCTCATCAAGTACACAAAACAAAAAATCTCATATTTAAATGTATATAATGATGATATCATTATTAAAAATCTAGTCAAATGCATACTCGAATTATAGTAATTAGCATTTAAAAAAAAAAAAAAAAAAAAAAATTTACACATATTGACTATATGCATTACATACGGACATATTTGAATGAATTAAAAAAAAAAAAAAAAAAAAAAATCAGTTTCAATAATCATGTAATTGATTTTAGATATAAGGGTCAATAAAACAATATTCAAAATTAAACAGAAAAAAAAAACCCTGCAATTTGTAAATAAGAATTGAATGCATTTTTTATCTCATTTATTTTATTTATATGATTAATATAAAAAAAAAAAAAAAAAAAAAAAATTCTTCAATTCACATATGTACATATAAAAAAAAAATCAATATAGCAAACTGCATGTGATATGTTCATGTCAGTCATGTTATACGTATATTATTGTGTATATCATATATAATTAAACAGATAAAAATATATACATGCATTTATATATATACAATATACTACTTATACATATGTATTTATTTGCTATAAATAAATGAAAATATTTAAGTAAATACATACTAACAACCATACATGTATATACATACATATGTACACTTGATTATCTGAGACACGAGCTATGCGAATAACATTCTACAAAAAATATTACAATGTAATTTTTACATTTAAACGATTATTACAATATACAGAGTGTTCCTGAGTAAAAATCATAAAATACGTTTATCATATTATAGTTCAGAGTGTTTCCAGAAAAAAAAAAAAAAATCATTTTAGATCAACCATGATAAATTCATCCCTACTGAGATAAAGTGAATTGAAAATTTTCAGGTACATAAAATACATGACGTCATATATCGGATAAATATCTTTTGAACCATTCTATATACTTGATCAAAATTAATTGCTAATAAAAGCTGAGGCTTGGGAATTCCAAATAATTTATTTATTATAAAATTTTAGAGGAAAGGAATTTAGAGAAATGTTGGGGTTTAGTAGGATTTTTTTCTTTAGGAACACTCTGAATTCTACGATGGAACACTTTATGTTATGTTTTGTATGACACCCTGTATATATAATAAAATACACATCAGATAATGAAAGTAATTTGTGAAGTATATATTTTTGTATATAAATATGTAGTATGTATGTGTACAATTCTTTGAGATTTATTTTTGTTGACAATTATTGTATTGCACCAATTTATCTGATTTTATCTTTTTTTATTGTTGTACATATAAAATGTATATATAGTATATATTTTTTATATTAACAAAAAAATACCAAGTGAAAGTAAAAGTTTTACTCGTCATCATTTTAAAAATTCAAATGAAAAGAAAACAAAAAATTTAAAAAAAAAAAAAAAGATCTTTAAAAAAATTTTAATTTTATAGAAGAAAATTTTTCCTACACACAAAGTTTTGTTTGCATTCTATTTGAATGTATTTATTTTTCCTTTTCTTTTTTTTTTTTGTTTTATGAATTAAATAAAAACATTTATTGTTGTTTTCATCTGCAAATTGTTCTTATAATAATGATAATATACTATGATAAAATAAACTACAGAAATGTTAGAGAAATTATAAAATTAAATGGTGATTTATTTAAATCATATTTTAAATTATTTTTACTCAAAACTAGAAAAAAATTAAATAAAAAATAAATTTCAAGTGTAACAATAATTTTTATCATATTTCAAAATATCTCATTCTATTAAATAAAAAAAAAAAAATAAATAAATAAATAACGTTCAACTTTTCAAAATTTTTAAAACTTGAAAATTTATAATTAACATAAATATTCTATTTTATTGAGAAAATGTTTATAAAAATTGTATATTAGTTTTTAAATTTCCATATTACAAAAATTTTCATTTCATTTTAAAAATATCTTCAAAAAAATTTTCAATAATAAATCAAAAATAATAGAAAAAAACATTTTGAAAATTCCATTTCATATTAAGGCTTTGGGCGAAATTGATAGAAAAATTGCTAAATTATACTTCCAGTTCCGTCTAGTCAATAATTTGCCAGGATTTTACTACATGTGTATATGCAATGCTGAATTGATAACAATTCAGTTATCACTTTCTCTATATGTATTTTGATATGATTTCAAAAAAATTTAAAAATTCAAATTTTTAATTTTTTTAATAGTTGTTAAAAATTAAAAAAAAAATTAAAAATAATTTTCAAAAAATCATGTGAAATCTATAAAGATCAAAATACAAATAAAAATCATGTGTTTTTATTAATTACATTTTTTGTTTTATTATTTCATTTAAAAAAAAAAAAAAAACGACTAGACAAAATTAAGCTACATAGGTATTTTCTTTACCGACATTCCTCAAACTTAGCTGGTGTAGCTATATTTATTAGCTATCAATTTAGACATTTTCTAAATTAATAAAGTCCAAATCTAATTAAATTTGAAAATTATTTACACGCGTATCTAAATATATATATTGAGCTTTTATTTGAATATGATTATAGATCATAGTTTTCGAAAATTATCTTTTTTTTTTCAATTCATGTCTGTATGATAAAACTAGACAAATTAATTAAATTAGATTTTAATTGTTTATTGGAAATTTTCAATTTATTTTAATATTTTTTTATTGCAATATTTTGCTTCATATTATATGAAATATACATATGTGCATTGGTACATCGATGATCGAAAATAAAGAAAAATAATATGCGATAAAAAGAAAATAGAAAACAAAATCAAATTTTCAAATACAAGCCGATAACATGCATGCATACATATTAAGTAGTTGTACATGTACGCAGTGCTATCGTTTTACTGCAATTGCAATATATTAATTGCTTTTTGATATCTGATAATGCAAGACTATCGTCTCGACAAAAATACTGGTTTTCTTTTATTTTCAAATTTAGTCGAATAAAAAAAATTATTAATAAATCGGAAATTCAAATTTCGAATATTCTAAAATTAACAATTCATAATAGAGCAGCATATTCTGTCATGTGTATTCAAATTTAAATAAATTTCATTTTAATTAACGTGTCAACAATAATATTTATTTCTTACTATTTACTATATTTGTTTATTTTTAAATCAAAAAATTTATTTTTGCTTCAAATTAGCCGATTATAATTAAAATGCAGTACATACGTATGTATTTAATTTTTGATATTAGTTTTTATCGCTTCCATGCGCCGACTATAAAAATAAAATTCAATAGCCACTGTACAAGACCACCCGTCTTCCCTCACGTTCAACTAACAAGTGAACTGAAAGCCGAAAGGCAATCATTATTTACTGACTGACTAGACACTAGACTGATATGTGTGCTATTGTTATGTATACCAGACCAGGCCAGCCCAGAATACATAAAATATGAAAATGGAAAAAAAAATGCGAAAGCAAACTGGTTGAAAAATGAGAATGAAGACACGTACAAGAGCCACTGTACAATTCCGCCCATCCCACCCACTTCCCCTACGTTCAAAAGGCAACTGAATTAAATAACTATTATCGAACACCATTTATGCTATTGACACTAGTCCCTGCCCACTGGTACTGCATTAGACTGATATATGTATCAAAACAAACTGGTCCAGTAGGTAATGAAATATGAAAATGAAAACAAAATGCGAAAGTTGGTTAAAAAAAAAGAATGAAGATTGAAGACACAGAACAAGACTACTGTTTTACATTATACATTTAAAAAAAAATTTTTTTTTTTTTTTTTGTATGAAATATTCAAGGACATTTTTCGTGGAACACTCTTATTACAAATAATAAGAGAAGGAAAAAAGAAATCATTTGAAAAAATATAAGAATGTCGCAATTGTGAAACATTCTACAAAGCGAATATGTTATACTGATTTCAAGTTTTAGAAAGTGATAGCACTGGTTCTACGTTACAACAAAAATCAAAGCTTTGAAAATGCATAGAAAAAGCCAAAGATAAATCATTAAATGTACCTACTGCACACTTTTTATTTAAATCAACAATATATAGTAATTTGCATTTATGCGATTGTAAGTACATACAAAAAAATTAATAAAATAATTCAATGCTAAAATGCTGAAAATCTACACATGAAAAAAAAAAAATATGTAAACATGTGCTACTGTATGTTCCTATATAATATGCACATTAGAAGACAATATAAATAGATAAAAATACACAAGAAAATTACAGAATTATAAAATAAAACCAGACTTTTGTTTTTTCTTAAATTCATACATTTTAAAAACATTTAAAAAAAAAATTAATTACACCTTTAAGTTAACTTGCTCAATTATTTAAGTCAGATCTTATAAAGATCATTAAAATGATTTGCGTAAATTTATAATATCTATTGAAGTATCTGCATAAACAAGATTATTATTAGATTGCCTCATTTATCGTTTTTCTTTAATTTTTTTTTTTTGCCTCTCTTCTTGATTTATTCAAAAAATCTTAAGTATTTTAGTTACATATACTTAAGCCAATGCATAAATATGCTCAGGTAATAAAAAATTTATTCAGGTTTTTTTTTCGTTTTTTAATTGTAATTTTTTCATTTCTATTACTACAATAGTTACAATTCATTACAGCAATAATTATTGCTGATAATAAATAAATAACAAGTCATTGTTTTTACTTGCCCTTTTTATTTCATTTTTCTTGTTTTTTTGTTTTTATAATAAGGAAAATTTTTATTACTAATTTATAGGCGCTTTTTATTACATCAATATCGTAATGCATAATGTGGAAAATTGTTGTTTTTAAAATTTAATTAAAAGATTTTTTTATTCTCTATTTTAATTTTTTTTTAAATAAAGTTATTAATAAATTAAAAAAAAATTGAAAAATTAATTTTCTTCATTATTAAAATCAGATGCAATTAAAATAAAAATTTTATTGTATATATATAAAAAGGGGAGGAAAAAAAAAAAAGTGCACAGTCAAGACATTAATTTCATGTTATTAAATGGAAAATTAATTTTGATACATTTTTTATAATTTTTGTCATTTTTACATGTGTACACATACTTATGAATTTTCGCGGATCACATCATATGTATACATATGTACATGCAGACATGTGTTTACATGAACATGTATTTGTTTACGTATCTAAAAATAAATTTTCAATCAATTTTAGATTTTTACATTTAGACAAAAATAAAAAATTAAATAGACATGTGTACCTAAATTTAAAAAAAAAAAAAAACAACAACAAGATTTAATTGATGTCATAAGGCCAAAATGATAAAAATAATAATAATTATATGTGCACCTGTCTACATGTGTACTACAATAAACCTAAAAATTAGTCTTCACATATACATATGTAATAAGATATGTATTCGTATTAACACGCATCATATCTTACATAATTTTGTTATTTTTTTTTTTTATTTTTTTTTATTTTTCTATCTTTGACTTATGTATAAGAAAATAATCTTGTAGTATGTAATAATGTGCACGAGTGTGTGTTTTCTTCTTCTTCTTTCAAGTTAATTTTCAAGTTTTATTGTGTTATCATTGTTTTTAGTTTGTTTTTTTTTTTTTTTTTTTTTATAATTTTCAAATTTTGTTTTTAATTGATGTTTTTAATCTCTCAATTATTTATTTTCTAAACATGTAAAATAATATGATATATGTAATTACACTACAGTTTAAAAATATTGGATTAGAATTCGCCATCATTATATGTTAACTATACTCTGTACGTTAATTATATAATGCAGTTAAGGACTTGTAGAAGAAGATATGTAAATTTTTTCTCTCACAATTTTTAATTAAGTGTTTCATAGGCAGTATTATTATATAAGGGCTTAACTACACAAAATTAATAAACAGAGTATAATTATATTTTTTTTTATTTATTTAATTATTTATTTTAATAAATCTGCAACTTTCCCCCTGTTATGCTAATTTTACAGGTTTATTAAAAATTCTAAAAATTTGGCAAAAAATTTTTTGAATTTCAGCTTAAACTCTTAGATTAAATTAGATACAGTACAAATAATCCGTTTATATTTTCTCGTCCTTAAAATATTCAAAAAAATTCAATAATTTAAAAGTGTTCTCATAATTTTAGACTATAATGTATTTTTAATGTTTACGTTTTAAATATATAAAACATGCGTGCGATATTACATTAACCGGTATTATAAGAAAATAATATTTTAAATAATTAGTATTATAAAAATAAACACACATGCACATGTCCACACATACATACATGTGTATATGTGTGTACTCTCATATATGTATGTACCTGTATAGTATTATTATTGTATTTAAAATGCGGTAAAATACAATTCCAATACAATTCCAATACAATTCAAAATTCTACTTTATATTTATTAGAATTCAGAGGGTGACGTGATATGCATACATATCTACATGTCATATATATATACATATATCATATACATATTATGTATGTGTATTCGTAATATACCGAACACACTGAAAAGCTATTTTTTAATTTTTATTTATTTTGTTTTTTTTTTTTAAGTAAAATTTTGGTAATTTTGTGAAAATAAAAAATTCAAACAGGTATTTACACATTCATATAATATAAAAAATAATTGGATAAAACTAGTCAAATTACCGTTTTAAATTACAAATCAAATAAATAGTAAATTTTTGTAAATTTCGTTTTTTTTTTTTTTTTTTGATTCACAATTTTAAATTGAGTCTTAAATTACAAAATTTGTTTACATAAGTGTAGGTAGATATCACACACAAGCCTGAACTTGAAATAACAGACGGAAAGAAAAGCTTCTAATAAAAAATTTGTTTTTTATTTTTATTATTTAGACAACAGCGTATGTACACATGTGTACCTCATAAATTAGTTAATTTCAGTATGAATATTTACATAATATTACTTATGTAAATTTTTGTTTATATTTTAGAACATTTGTAACTTTTATAATATCCATAATTAAATAATTTTCCAAAATTATTTCAGTCACTTAAAATTAAGAATTTGAAAAAAAATTTAAATAAAATTTTTATTCTATAGTTAAATATCTAAATATTTGATTTTTAAAAATATTTTATGGTAATAACTCATAATAATACTCTGTACACATTAATTACATGCAGTTAAAAATTTTATGGGAGTGTACACATGCCTTTTTCTTCCTTCACAATATCTTATAAAAGTGTTTCGCAAGCAGTATTACCATAATCCTTAAAGTTTTCATACAATATGAGATAAATTTTCCAAATATCAATATGATGTAAAATGGTACTACTACTTTACGTAATTTCCATAAGGTCCTAATTGCATACGATTAGTAGACAGAGTATAATTTTCTCTAAACCAATTTTTTGTATTCATTTTAAAATTATTTTTTATTTTATTAATTTTTATTAAAAATTTTTTAATAAAATTTTTTATCAAATACAAATGTAGAACAATCATATTTGTTAATTCAATCAAAATACTTACGAGTATATAGAAGGATAATAAATTGCAAATGATCAAAAGTAAATTACAAATATGTACATAACAAAAATATCAAGAATCATACAATATTCTACATCACTTTGGCATTTTATGCAAGTACATTCAGTCAAAAAAGTGTTGACACACCTATAGATTTTTTATTTACAGTAAGAAAATGAATAAATAAACTGATGTAAAATTTGAAATGTTAAATGTAAAATTTGAAATGTTAAAAGTAAAATTTTAATTTATTGTAGATTTTAATTTTTTGTTCAAAATTTTGATTCTATTTCCAATGTTTTCAAAGATAATTTTAGTATGATGAAATTTACTAATATAGCAAAAAAGTTAAAAATAAGCTAAATTGTCATAACATTCAATTCAAAAAGATTTTGCATAAGTTTATTTTACATTTCTTTACTGAAAAATTAAAATATATATGAGGAGTGTGCCAATAATTTTTTGACTAAGTGTACATACGTATGTATACGATACAATAAAAATATTTTCTTCAAATTTAAAATCTATAAATTTTGATTTTAATATACAACTCATTGTAAAATATAACATTCAGAAATTGCTAAACAAAAAACAATTGCATATATTGTGTGTATGATGTATTTATTAATTAAATATTCATGATGTTCTACAGGTTCTGTACTATATATATATACTTGCAAAGTTATTATTTAGAGATGATAGTTACAGTTTCTCTTGTAAGGGAAAATGAAGATTTCAAAAAAAGTATTTATCTAAAGAATCAGATAAGTTTGACTACGTCAATACCAGTTGAAATGTTACATCAACGTCATTAAATCGTTCATTTTATAATGTACATATACCTATGTACACATATAGCAAATAAAATCGAGATCAATTGAAAAATTAATCAAAACACTTGCATATCACATGCTATTTATTTGTACAAATTCACATATAATAATGCATTCGTGTAGAAGAAATAAAGACATTTCAATATAGTGGTTATTGGTTATTTATCTTTTAAATTAGGTATGTAGAACAAATAAAATGATGTATTTAAATGCATGTATGTAAACAACATACATGTGCATACTTGTGCATTTATTTTATTAATTTCTAATGTAAATTGATTGAAAACAAAATCATACAAGTAAAAAAAAAAAAAAAAAAAAACATCAAAATTCGTAATTTTTAAAAATCATTCTGCATGTGTAAGGCATTTTTTTCCAAAAAGAGGAAGTTTACAAAATATAATTCAGACTGTTATCTACCAAGCTTTTTTTGTTTTTAAATAATTTCCTTGATACAAATCTTTAAATTCAAAATTATATGATCTGGCAGCATTCATTTTAAATTTATTCTGCATTAAACTGATAAGTGAACAATAAATTCACTTTCACTTTATATATACACAAAAGTAATATTATTTTATTCGTTTATTGCAATTTGCCATATTTAATTTTCTTTTTTTTAAAAAAAAAAAAAAAAAGTATAAATATGTTATTAATATCATTTTCGATAAATTCATGTGTAAAAATATTTTTTAAAAAAATTATGTACAATGAAAATATGAAATATCTTACAATTATGTATGTAAATGCATAATACATACATTCGATTTACATATGTAATTTTTTCATTTTCAATTTCAACGATTAAATTTAAAATTACACTCAACGGCAAAAATATTGGACATTACTCAACTATACAATAGAATAATGGATATGATCAACACAATTGAATAGTTTAAAATTACTTTAGAATTGTTAGTTTCTGAATGATCACTCGAATTTGAATAGTTGTATCTTCCATGTGCTTATGAAAGGCACTATATTACGCTAAATGCATTCAATAATTAAACTTTCAGTATGATAAAACAGACATTATGTATTTCTTTTTTCTCTCTAAAAAATTTCATATAGATTTATTTATTCAAATTTATTAATACAGGTTAACTCAAGTATTTAATAAGTGTTAATTAATGTTAAAAATATTGCAATTAATATCACAATGATTTGCATTTTTATACTCTGTCCACTAATTATATGCAATTAAGGCCTTATGGAAACTATGTAAAATAGTAGCATTTTACATCATTGATGTGTATTGATAACATTTAAAGAAATTCAAATGAAAACTTTAAAGATTGTAATAACATTATTCGTGAAATGACAAGAGAATTCAAAAGACATACATATATGGACAGAGTATAGAAAATGTCACAACTATGAATTTTGAAGCCTTTAAATATAAAAGTTATAGGAGTTATATTTAGTTATTAATTTAGTTTTAAAAGTACTAAATAAAATATCTCAAATGGATATTAAATAAATTTTTGTATCTTTCTCTAAAACATATTCATCACATGAAACCCTTTTAACAGCAATATGAATGCTATATGTATTTAAAATTTAAAATACAACTACAAATACAAACACGTATTTGTTTTGTAAAATCTCAACCATATTACACATACATGTCTGTAATTTATTTAATTTACTGAATCCAAGATTTAGTTTAAAATACATACATGTGAATAGAAGAAAACAAACAAGAACAATTTCATGATCGGTGGTAAAAGTCTTGTAAATGTCGTATTTATCGTAAATGTTAAATTTTTATTTACGATTTACCACAGATCATGAACTGCCATATAGATGCAATATTTTATCGTATATAACAAATAATACCGGCTTTTAATAATATTCTCGTAATACAGCTAAGATTTTATTTAGTGCATAGAAAATCCTTTCCTTATCGTCCTTGACTTTCCCATTCTAATAATGTGTAATAAAATTTAAAAAAATTGATTTCTTCCAAAATTTTTAAATGATGTCAGGAATAAATGATAGAAGAGATTTAATCAAAAAGGAGTAACTTTAAATAATACTCGTAAGTTAGTTTATAAATAACGGAAGTGAAAAAATATGTAAAACACCTTCTTATGTTAATTTATATATGTACTGATTTCTCAAACCTACATGAAAAACATTAAAGAATTTAAAGAATTCAACTTAAATTAAATGATAATTTTGTTTTATTTGATTTATTTAAATACGAATACGTAAACACACACGCATTCACCAATTTATATTTATAGATAGATAGTGGGTTTATAATAATAATAATACCAGCCTCTTTTTGTTTTTTTTTTTAAATTTAAATCAAATCATCACAAAACAACGTAACGTTGAACATATGTAAATTCAAAATATTCGTATGTACATAATTAATCAACATTTTTAAAAAAATAAATTAAATATGTATTTATAATGTTATTATATATGCATATATATGCATAAAAATACACACAATTTTATACAATTCCATGTGAATATAGGTGAATGTGCAGTGTAACTCAGTTGCATATATGGTAAATAATGACATAAAAACAAGATATTCTTACAAATTAAATATCTGCTATAAACATTCAATTACATTACTCTTAAAAAAAAATTAATAATTACTTTATAATAATTTTAATTTGTAAAATTAGGAATAAAAACAAGAAATTTTTTTTTTTTTTTTAAATAGTATTCGCGATCGTATGATCACAAAAATTAGTACAGTGATGCTTATACATACATCACTGATGTATGTATAAAATTTTACAATTTCGCCGCAAATCAATAAAACATTAATTTAAAAAATATTAAAATTTCAAACACTTTCATACATACATACATTAAATATGTGTAGATATATACATATGAAAATCTAAATAAAAATGTATTAAACAAAAAATTGAATAAAAAAAAACAAAAAACAGATACACAATACGACAACAATATTAAGATACATATCATACTGGTTTTTGTGTCACCTTGTAGTCATTTTATTTTATTTTATTTTTTTTTTTCGTATTTCCCATTCATTTTGTATGTAAATAAAATGTGTATTAAAATATATAGGTATGTGTTTGTGTATATAACAAAATATATACAAACACACCGTGTAGCATATTATATATACAGACATACAATTAAGCCAGTATACGTTAAGATATTATAATAAAAATAATGAAAAAAGTCAACTTTTGATTACTGATATTTATATGTATAGTATTTTTCTTCTTCTTATTTTTTTTTTCTTTTCATTATTATTTTTATTTTGTATAATAATTTAATGACGAGCAACAACGAAGCGCTATTTGATTTTATAATACGAGGCAATTACGTGCATAATATACACATTAGGTTTTATGTATGTATGTATGTATTAAGAAAATTTTTAAAGTGTGTGTAGGTATAAAGCCAGATATTGTGTATAGATGTATATATAAAATTATTTTTATATAAAAAAAGAAAACAACTTTTTTTTTCCTTTTTCCTCAGTAAATGGATAACAAAGTAGCGAAATGTTTTTTTTTTTTGTAAGATTAAAAAAAAAAAAAATTTTTTTTTTTGCATGCATAATCACAAGTGGTAATATCAAGCATATTAAAAATTCAAAAATAAAAAATGGTGTTTTCTTGTTAAAGAAATTGATAAAAATTTTCTTTATAATATATGCGGTTAACTCATCTATATATATATTAGAAAACGTACATATGTGTGTGTATATATCCGTATATGATATGCCGATATGCGCAATACATACACGCATATTTGCATTTTAATTTTGCTTGAAGAATTATTAAATGCAATGTCTTATCATTCAAATACATATTCTAAGCCAAAAAAAACACAGAACACTACCCCTACATATTTCCTTTTTTCTAATATTATGTTACTTATGATGACACTTACCTATTGTAAAATTTCCATTTTCTATATTTTCATAAATTCACCATATAATGTAATTTCTGCGTTATCATATATCATAATTACGATGACTTTGCAGTGTCACGATTGTCCACATATCTATACACACATTATCATATATAGATACATAAACGTACATGTATATAGATACACAATATTATATACAATGATATTAAAATGTACATTCACCGCCTATATTTTATCGAGATTTTTTTTTTTTTTTTTATTCAATCAATCGTATACAATGCAGATTGTAGAGGAAAATTTTAAAATAAAAAAAATATATATTTAGATCAATCGATTAATATAAATACAAAATTCATTCATATACATATTCATTTCATTTTTATTTCAATAATTCACTCATTGACTATGTATCTGTCTGTATATTTTATTATAAATAAACAAGGATCTGGCTGGATATATTTTTATACTTTTGGTTCCTGACACACACACAACACACACGCACATTACACACAATATACGTAATTTCAAATAGTACACATGATCACTTTAGGTCAGGTCAGGGTTGCAGGACTATATCAAGTTAATGAACTTTATTTATTTTTCTAATTTAATTGAATTTTACAAGTACTATAAACTTTCTGTAATATTAAGGAATTTTTAAAATTTTTGACATAACACAAATTTTACGGCGATTTCATACACGGATATTTTTACTTATTTGTATATATATTGCTTTATGGACAAATTGTATGTATGTATGTATGTTTTAGTAAAACCGTATATATTTAACTCATCATCACTGAATTAACAATTAATTATTATAAAATATTCAATTAATAATCACTTTCTAATTTCATTAAAACATTTTTTTTCTTTTTTTTTTGTAAATTTTTTAATTAACAAAAATTATGCTGATCCATTCACGGCAACTTTTAATTGATATTGTCAATTCAAGTTTTAATAAAAGGCAAAAAAAACAACAAAAAACCAATTCGTAATTTTTTTACGTCAAAATAAATACAATACTTGACTAACCAAAAATTAGCGATCAAGTCAAATGAAATCAATGAATAATGTACATTTTTATTATTTGATAAAATTAATTTCCTATATATGTATATGTAATATTTAAGGGAAATTATATTTCTTTCTGTTGTTTCAGATAATTAAATTCGCTGTAAAGATCATTTTATATTTATAGAAAAAATTTATTTTAAATAATTTGCATAACTGAAGGCGATTTTATAATTTATTAGTCATGTAATATTGCTTTCACAGTTTTGAAGTCAATTCTATATGGAAGATTATCTCTTGGTTGGCTTTTGATAAAACATAGTTAGAGCCATCGTTAAAGCATGTTAAGCGTTTTTTTTCTTTATAAAAAGAAATTTTAATTTTAATTTTAATAAGTACATACAAGAATTTTTCAAAATTTTCAATAAATCATTTACAACAGCGACATCTAAAAGTCATATTGTAGTTTACATAAATTGATTGAGAAATTCAAAAATTTCCCAATATTTCTGTTCGACCAAACAATTTACTTTTCATTTTAATTTGTTTGTGAAATTTTGAAAAACGAAAACACGAGACAGTCGTTATTACGATATCCAAAATACATGAAAAATTAGTTTTATAGATTTTTTTAATAAATAAAAATGAAATAAAATTAAAAAATGAAAATTATATCATACATATTTCATGAATCATTAAATTTGATGATGAAAGGCTTGATAATTAACCACCAACACGTATGACGTGCGAATAAGTTTGATCGAGTATTATGATAAAGAAATAATAAAAACAGCTGTTTTGATGAGTATATGGCGTAAATATATAAACAACAACAATACACAACTGTCATTTTTAGTTAATAATTGTTGTTGCTATATTGCTGTGTGTAGTGTACGTATGTATGCATTCATGTATTTCCTTTTAATTTATTTATATATAAAATATCCGAGCTAAATGTCAGTTGAAAAATATATATATACATATACACAATTTATAATAAAAAAAGTCTAACGAGTATTTTTGTGTATTTTCTATTGTTGTAATATTATTTTGTATTTTTATTAAGTATTGTTTGAAATTTCTATGGTGAAGGTTCGTTTGATTCTAGGCTTGTAAATTAATAATAAAATTTATATGGAAACAAATTCAAGTAATTTATTTGTTTTAAATATAAATGAAAAGAGAATAATTGAAAAATCAATATAAATAAAATAATAAAAGTGTTTTTTTATTTTTTTTTTGAAAAAATTAGTGAATAGTAAATTTTGTTGTAAATATTTTGTGGTGTTTTACATACTCGTATATAGAACGCATACCATACGTAATAATATATAGATGTGTATTATGTGTAATGTGTAAGTATAATAAACAATTTTCAGGATTTTATTAAAATGTAGAATTTTCAGAGAAAATCTATTAATTTTATAATTTTCATTTTAGGTTAAAATCATCATTTTGTTGCGATGGTTAAAGAATTTATCAGGTAAATACATTGACGAAGAAAAAAATAAAATAAAATGATTATCTTTTTATTTTTTTTTTTCTGCTTTTGAATTATTATCGATTTGTGTGGCATTTTTAAATTTAAAATCCAATATTTTGTGGATTTTATTTAAAATTTATATTTTAATATTAACGGTGACGTCATTTTATATTGATAATACAAACTTGATACAAACTACAAATATGTGCATACGAAGCGCGCGCATAAATTTAATATTTGACCATCATAACAACAATTTACACAAGGTTACTACTATATAGCCTATAGTAATTCAAATATGCATTGTAATATATATGGAAATAATTTTCATTAATAACAAAAATAAAAACAAAATAATATAATAAATTTATATCATATTATAAATCAATTAATCTTCATATGTATGTTATATTATAATCAAAGAATTTTTTGTACATCAGTGGAAAGTCCAAAAATTCTTTATTTTAATAATTAGATATTTTAAGAAAAATAAAATTTCTTAAATTTTAATGTAAGGTATTATCATCCTTCCTTTCTATATACCTACATATTATCATTTCCTGTACATAATTCTAACAGCATACATAATTTCTATGCATTTTAAAAAAAAAAAAAAAAATTTACATTATGTAAAAAAATTTATATGTATATTTTGAGGTCGAATAACTTCCGTCTTAGTTAAAACTTAGCTAAATGTTAAACAACATTTACAATTATAATATAATGGACGATTACAAATTGCAACTACAGCATAGTATAAGATCTTTATTCTATAAAAAATTTATTAGATAATATAATTTAAAGATAGTGGTGTGACTTATTTAATGAACAGTTTTGAAATTTTTTAAGATTTTAAATTGTAATAGAATTTACTACATACATGATTATGATCTCACTCAACATAATTAAATAAAAGATCATTTAAGATAAAAAAAGTAACGTACATAAATACATGAATACGATATTTATGTTTGTAAGATACATACGAATATTCAATGTATGTATCTACATGAATGCAAAATCTGCTGCTATTGATGATTCAGTTTAATTCAATGTGAGATCTTCAATATATTTATTTCCGCTTTTAATCATTATTTTAGTCATTTTTATTGTTTCAATTTCTGTTTACAATTAAAATTTATTTTCATAGAACAAATATACAGATTTAATTTCAACATATTCTATACGAGTATAGGTATATATGCTGCAGTTAATAAAAATTGATTTATTGTGTAAAAAACTGATGTACTAATATTAAATTATAAATTTAATGTGGTTAACACTGTATGCTCAATTTTTACAATAAGTCATATGGGTATTAATCCATTAAATAAAATAAAAATCACTTAAAATGATCATCCATCTGAAATGAATATATCAAATTACTACTTCAAGCTCATCTTTCAAGCGAAAATGAAGATATGATTTAGAAAATATAACTTATAATACTGAGACAATTAAGAAACTTTTTTTAATTATTACACTTAGCTTAATTTAGAAAAAGATTTTTCTTTGAAAATGAGTGACAAATTGTACATCTTACTTTGAATTTTGATGAATTACATGCGTATTTATTAAGAACAATTTACGTTAAAGAAATTCATTTTTTTTTCAATGCTTTTGTGAATAATTGAAAATATTTCCGGTTAAAAAAAAAAAAAAAATACATAATAAAATTAAAGAATCTATATTGGTAGTATTTGTTTTTCATTTATGGATTGACTTTGTTACAAACTACAATATAAAAAATATCATCATCATCGCTATTATCTGCTATATTATTGAATCGATTAAACAAAGATTGGCTAGTCAAACTGGAAAATAAGAATACATGCACGTATATGAAAAGGCCTTCCGATTTATAAAATTTTATAAAATTGGTAATGACATCATCATCCTTTTTTTTTTTTTTTTTACAATATTTCTTGCTTCATTTGCCATTATTATTCAAAATGTTAAATATGTCTCCTTTTATATTTCATATTTTATTTATTTTATTTTATTTTATTATTATCGCTTGTGTTTGTTTTCTTTGGTAAATTGCTTTGATGTCTTTTTTAATTTTGAATTTTTATTACTTCAACATTTATTTTTGAAAAAAAAAATCCGTAATATCATGTATATCCATACATACATAAATACGTGAATTGAACCCATCTGTCTGTTATTAAAATATAATTTGATTATAAAAAGCCATCAGAAAATTTTATATCATTCCAAAATATTATTAATTCATTTTATTTTTATTTAAATGATAATTTTTGTTTATTATGTCATTCTCTTTAACAGTTTTTTTTTTTTTTTTTTTTTTTTTAAATTAAAAGGTCTTTGACACGTAGTGATATATGTATGAATATGTACATATGTAAAATTGATGAATAAATTTACAACATTTTATATGAGCAAATTTTTAAAAATATCCAATTATCTTTAAAAGTTCAATTTTATGCAATACATGTAAAATAAAATTTTAAATATTATTCGCATAGAATTTTTATTAATGGAAATTATGAGATACAAAACCTCAGATAAATTGTTAAAGCAACCACATAAGTTAAAGTTACTAATATTAGACATTTAGTATGCGGAAGCTAAAAACACATAAAAATATTTTGATATATCATTAAATCACAAAATACCTAGGTAGGTATATATAAATTACGATTTGTAGGAGTATCGTGCATTTGAGTAAAATAAAAGAAAAAAATGTACAATTAAATTATTGATTTAAAGATATATTCAAATTCAAATAATATAATAAAAATGTGAAATCGAATCTTTTTTTTTTCTTTTTTTTTTTTTAAATATCTGAAACAAATATCATATAAATAATGTGTACATAAGCATGTATATTCCTCCTACTGTTATTCTAATGAATTTTTAATGAAATTATGACATCATATCTTCATTTAATCTGAGAATTTATTTTATAAATCGTACTTTTAAAAATAAAAAAATGAAAAACGGATACCGAAAAACAAAACAAGTTTCAAGTCAATGTGCTTGTTAACTAAATAAAAATTTATAATAAAAATCATTAATTAAATTAAAGACTAGTTTTCGAAAAAAAAAAAAAAAAATGTTTTCTTTGATATATGGAACATTTATACAAAAAAAAAATATTTAGCGAAGATATTCTTAATCATTTTGTATTTTTATGAGCTAGGCCTTTTGAAAATGATCGAGTTTATTGTTTTAAAAAATTTTCATATATGTAGCACGACAGCATGTTATACTCAAAAAAAAGAAAAAGAAAACAAAAACATGACCAAATTAAATTAATAACTCATTGTCACGCTAACAAATTGTGATCAATATTTCCTAAAAAAAAAAAAAATGAAATAACAATTCATTGAGGTATGCTTAGATACCAACAATAAAATGTTAGTAATTTGATTTTTAAATAAATTTTTACTCATGATAAATCTTTGTGAATTCATCAATTTTCAAATGAAACAAATAGAAAGTGAAGATTACAAATTAAAAATCACAAATAAAAATAAAAAATAAAAAAAATTTCCATTTATTCAATTGATATTACAACATTTTATAATTTATACCTTTCTAATTATTGCATGTGTACTGATTTGTATATTATTATATCATGTAAATCACATCATTATACAAATGTATATATAAACATTTACATTGCCTTATTATTTTTATATTAGATCATTCATATTCTAAGAATGTTTAAGTAAATTAGCCGCTATATATATACAAATGTCAATGTACATCCAAACCTACATACATATACATGTGTATTTAAGAAAATGATTGATTCTTCAATTTCATACTATATTATTATAATTCAATTAAAAACAAATCATTCATCACAATACAACATGTAACGAGTATGTATATAATATACAGTATAAGGTATTGTTTTATTAATGTACAATAATTGATTATAGATAATGCACAATAACATCATCATCATAAACGAGACATCATGATTATTGTGTTTTTGTTTTTATATTTTTTAATAATTTTTATTTTTTTTTATTTTTTTCAAAATTATTATTGGACGCATCTAATATAAAATTTTCTTAACGTCATGATTTGAATATAAATAAATTTTACTTAATTTTCATGAATTTACATATGTATATGTACGAGTATGTGATGTTTATCTTTAGTACATTCAAATTTAACCTCTTTTTTTTTTTTTTAGTATTCATAATATAATTACTAGAATTATATTAAATACACAGTAACGGTTATAATTTTCATTTTATTTTGAAATATTTATTTGTATGAATGTATGTATCATATGGCACACATTTAAATGAATTGAAAATAATATAATAATTGTTTTATATGATCATTATTCCATTAATAAATATTACGACATAAAAATCTAAATTTCATTTCATAAATATTTGAAAAAAAAAAATATATATTGAATTGAAATAAAATAACATAATAATCATAGTTAAATGAAAAACTTGTTCATTCATATTTTACCTACACATTTATTTTACAATTTTTTTTACATTTTATAACAAAAAACTATGATTTTTCTAAAATAGCATAAGGGTGTCTCTACACAATTATCTAAAATTCTAGGCTTTTGTTCACCATTCAGATTTTTTAATTTTTTATATGAAAATTTTTGAATCCTATAGCAAATTCTTCAAACACTTAATGTTCAGTGAATTTCCAACAAAAATATGTAAACGTTTAGTAATTTCTATCAGATAGATGGTGTAGAAACACCTTAAATGTTCAGATCATGTTTTAAATTTGCCATTATGTCTGGTAAAGTTGTTTTTACAAATTAAAATAAAATAAAATAAATTGAAAAAAAAAATCAAAATCCGTCACAGTTGATTCAAACATAACGACCTTTCGATTATAACATTTACAATAATAAACAGTGACCCATTATATTACAAATCGATACATCTATCTATACCTGTCATATGTATGTATGTTAAAAATCAATTACATAGTTTTCGGTTTGATCAATCATTAACCCAATCAAATCAAATTGCCTATATAATAATGGTTAAATGTATATATATACAAAATATGTATAAAACATGTTCAATAATAAATAAAAATGAAATCATCAGTCCTTAAAGACAGCAATTACTAACAAAAATTTTAATGATATGTCGTCATAATTACTAAAACATTACGTTCATAATATAAATTTTTCATTTTGCTTTTTCATCCTAAAAATGGTTGAAATCAATGCAAAATTCAGAATAGTAAAAACCTTAGACTTGTTCACATAGATAAATTAAATATCTGGTTATTTCCTTTTTGAAAAAGAAAATCTAAGTTTTTTTCTTTTTGTTTTTGTTTTTGATTTTTCATTTAAATAAAATAAAATTTTCACTTTTACTGTAGTGATTATAATTTATTTTGTATTTAATCGATAAATTAAAAATTAAAAATAGAAAAATTATTTACAATATTTTCGTTGATTACAGGTTGTTACAGGTGAGTTTAAAAAAAAAAACAGATTGTTTTCATTTAATTTTTTTTTTTTTTCTCCAAATTAAGACAATAAAAAGAATGAAAAATGTGTATTCAATTATTGAATCCATTAATTCATTTTAAATAAATTAAGATTATGAGCGTGATTGTTTAAAATTTTAAAACGTTTTAATCAGCAGTAAAGAAACCATTTAAATGCCAAAAAGGATAAAGGCCTAATTTAAGAATTAGAAAATAAGGAAAAATTTCTTGTCGCTTTAAAATCCTTTATAAGTTGAAAATAAAATGAAAACCCAAATGGATCTGGATAAAAAAAAAATTATAAGCATTCGCATTGTATAAAATATTCAAAATATGCATACTCCAAAAATTAAAATGAAATTAAATTTTCCAATTTTCAAAATGAAATTACAAACAATTTCACGTATGTACCTAAAATCATAATTACAATACAGTGGGCTGTGTATAAAATATATAGTATGTTACGCATGTGTGTTCTGCTCTGTGTGATGGATGAAAAAAGCAAATCTTGAATTTTGATTGTAAAATTTTCTCTTTATATTTTTTTAAAAGCTGTGTTGTGTTTGTGTATAATTGAAATTGAATGATTCTGTTTATAATTTTCTCTTTATTTTTAGTGAGCTTTTTCACTTACATTTATGTGGCAGAAAAGATAAAAATACTACAGTCTACAGTCAATTCCCAATTTAATGTACTGTTTGGTATAACAAACAAAAATATAAAAATTTAACATAAAAATTACGAATACTCTGTCCACTAATTATATGCAGTTAAAGCCTTATGGGAATACATTTCTTGTTTTCTCTAATTAGAGTGTTTCACAAATAGTATTATCACAGGATTTAAATTTTTCATGCAAATTAAAAATTTTTTAAATATTAATGTACAATGATACAAAGTGGTTTACGTAGTTTCCATAAGACCTTAACCGCATACAAATAGTGGACAGACTATTAATTCCATCTGAATTTGAATTCAATCTTTAGATTGGATGGAATGAAATGCACCCATACAAATTGAAATTCAGTTTTCCAGTTTTCCGATTCATGTGTACTTAGTGAATACATCATAATTTTTTTGTTCTTTAAATTCGGATTCGACTGTATTTTTAACTCGATCTACTCGTCTATTTAGGCTCAGTTAGTTAGTTACATTTTGAATTTTCATCTCTCATATAGTGCTTTCACACACTACATAGTTCCAATCATCCATCCATATAGTACACATTATCTGGTTACTGGTGTGTGTACCATTATACGTTTTTGTATTCTTTTGTATACATACTTCCGTTGAGATTTTATTAATAAGCCTATAATAATCAAATAGAAATTTACTCTTAATTTGATTAAATAAAATAAAATACTCAATTTTAGTTTAATTTCATTTAATTAGCGTACATTTAAAATGTTGTCTGAGTTAAAAAAGTTGATTTTTAATAGCTCATACACTAACGTAGAATTAAATTTTAAGAGCTTAAAATACTCAAAGTTGATCATTTCGTTTCTTTTTTTTTTATACTCATTTTGCTCTTTTTTTAAAAAAAAAATAATTTTCCATATGTTTTTATAAATACGATTTAATTCAAAAGACAACATTTTATTATGTATACATATTTCGTTTCGTGCATTACATTTTTCTTACAAGTTATAAAGAAAAAAAAAATTTTTTTTTCAACTTATCGTGAAATTCAGTGTATTTGAATAGTTTTAAAATATCATCAATATCATGATATTATTTGGAACGTTTTTACATTTTAATTATGGGAATTTAAAAAATTTTAAATATCGTCTATTAAAATCTGAGATACATTTTCTTTGATAAAAACGTGGAACAAAAAAATCAAAGGAAAATTTTTGTTTAAATAATTCAAGAAAAAATTTACAAATTTAATGAATTATTGGAAAATGTGAAAAAAATAAAATAAAAATCGAAAAAATGAACAGTTTTTCACTAAATTTATTGGTGAGATAAGTGGACATATGGTGATTTTCATGTTGTATAGTTTTCCTTTTATATTAATTTATGACGTATAGCAAATGAATTACCACCGAACACCAAATAACTATAGAAATATAAAAGAAACATTGTAAGAATAGAAATGATGACGTTCATTTATTACTAATATAAATTTGTTATTATTGTTCATTAAATTGATGAGAGCACACAAAAATACATGAAATATATGAATGATGAATGACCAAAAAAAAAATGTAGTTTTTAGTGATTAAAAAGCTACATCAAAATTAAGTTTTGCTATCCAATAAATGAAAAGTTTGGAAAAGAGAAAAAAATAAAAATGAAAATATAAAATCATTTTCTAATTTTTGATTTGAAAGAAAAAAAAAAAATGGTACCAGAAATTTAGGAAAATTTTTCTAAATTTTTATTAGAAAATAAAAAAGAAAACACAAAACATAGTAATAAAAGTTGGTTACGTATCTAATATAAAAATTACATACGTAAATTACAAACACATTGTGTTACATTTACGCAAAGGTGATACAAAGGTAAGGAGGAGTAGGAGGAGGAGAAGAGAAGTAGAAAAGAGATTGCAAAAAAAGAAAAATCATAGTGGATGATATTTTGTGTAAAAAAGCTATTACGGCTAGAAAATTCAACAATCAGCTAACACCAATATACCATGAATACGTTCATATACACGTACGTACGTATATATATACAGTGCACTGGTGTACATACACATTTTCAGATTGTATAAAATCACAGTCAAATAGTGAATTATCTTTCCAGTAACAGTTCAGTTGTTAATCAAGTAATAACAAAACGATGATAAATTCAAGGGAAATTTTGTATTTTCTTTAAAAAGCAAAAAATAACTTAGCAAAAAACAGAAACGTTTTTTTTTTTTTTTTTGTTTATTTTGTAAAAAAAAAATTAAGTGAAAAACAATAGAACCAAAAATACGCTAAATTTCTTCAATACCAATTATCCATTTCTTCATTCACTCGGAGAAAAAGGAAAATTTCTGATATTTTTGTTAATGATGCTAAAAAAAAAAATAATTTCAAAAATTAAAAAAATGTTTTGACTTTTTTTAAATTTTAAAAATAAAAATTCTATGTGCAAAAAGAATTTGTGTAGGTTTTCCGTATATTTTTATTTTCTTTAAAAAAAAACCAGAAAAATAAATTAATTAAAAAAAAAAAAAAAATCTGTTTAAATTGTAATTTAAACGGTGTACGTGATAAAACATTTTATAGTGTTAGTGTACAAACGTGTAATACATTCAAGACACTCAACGACAACAACAACAACAACAACAAAATCTTATCTCAAATAAAATAACAAGATAATCTTATCGTACCAAAATCAATTTAACATACCAATGTTCATACAAGCGTGTACCTATATGTATTCATTTATTTTTTATTAGTTCTATTCTACATTGAAATTAAAAAGTATTTAAGATACTTTAAAAACATTTTTTTTTTTGGAAAAATAAATAATTTTCTTTTCGTGTTGGAAAAACAAGAAAAATTGGTGAAAATATTTTTTTTTTTTTAATTAATTTTCAAAAAAATTTTTTAAATTAATAAATTCGTTGTGAAAACAACAGTTAAAATCAGTAGATCCATATTAAAAATTTTTAATTAAATCAAAAAGTACAGGAAATATCAAATATCGTCGTGTAAAGTGAAGACTTTTTTATTTTCATATATTTATTTTTTTTTAAATTATTAAAAAAATGTTTATAATTTGAAATAAAACAAAAAAAAAGTTTGATACGAATAAAAAATACGAAAAAAAAGAAAAAACAACAAATGCTTTTGTAAACAATTGATACACTTTTTACGATATATAACCATCAATGTCAATTACATTTGTGTTTGTGTGTGTTTATTTAAATACACATATCTGTACATGAACAATATATAATCGCGTATATATAAATAAAATATGTGTATATAGCTGACTGTTTTTTTTTTATTTTTTTTTATTTTTGGTTAATGTTTATATCATTTCTAAAATTATACAAAAAAAAAAAAAAATTGTGTGCGCACATTCAAAAATATTATATATTGCACACACACACACTTAAATTCAAATTTCATTTTATATTTACAAAAAACTTTATTATTACTATAATAGCTCTTTCTCATTATTAACGTAGTGTAAATGAATTTACTTGTGAAGTAAAAACTTTGATTTAAATGTTTTATACATAACATAACGGCAAATAAAAATTTTTTTTTTTGGTTTTTTTTGGTTTTAGTGATTACAACGTTTAATGTATTTGTCCATTAAAGAAAATATATTAATTATAGAAGTTATTTATGAAATTTTTATCAATGATATAAAATTTTAAAAAGAAAAATTAATTCTGTACGTATACATTACATTTACATATAACGATTACATGTTATGACATACGAAAAATGAATAAAAAAATGAAAACAAAAGCATTATGGACTACATTGATTGATAATAATAATTGTAATAATAATAATAATAATAATATTCGTAAATCAACGTCAACAACAATAATGCATTCATCAAATAATAAAAATAATAATGGTGTTAATCTGACAACAAACAAATCATCAGATATGATACCACAAACAGGAAAAATTGCAACAAAAACTACAACAACTACAACAACAACAAAAACAACATCTGTTATTATTGTTAGACCAAATACATTAAATGTCACACGTGATGGACAAAATGCTGAAACTCGGGCTTTTATTAGGTATGCTAATTTTATTTTGCTTTTCAATAATTTCCACAAATTGAATTTTCCAAATTTGAAAGAATTTTCCCAATTTGGAAATATTTAAAAAAATTTCGTATATATCACACTTCCTTATAGACAGTTAGTCTATGACTATCTTTATTCTGTAAATGTACGGTTTGTTTGTATTTTTCCAAATATCGTAATTTTTTTTACAGCTCGTGCAAGCAGATATTATTATTTTTTTTTTTGAATTTTCACATTAAAAATCAATTTGATTATTTTGTAAACAAAAATACATACACGTGTTTCAATAAAATCATATGTTCTATATCCGGTAATAAACTTATACACACATATGTATATCGAATTTTGCGTATTTTCATAAAATTGCATGTTGTATCGAAGTCAACATAACGAGATATCTTATCTAATATACCCAAAAACATTAAATTTTATATTTTATTATTCATTACAATGATGTAAATGATAATAAATGACAATTCATGGAAAATTTATATTACATACATTATTTTAAATTGCTATAAATGTTATGATGTGCGTGTCATTTAAAATGAATTCGAATATTTCTTGACACAAATAATAAATAGTGATCCACAAAACCCAATTTTTTTTTTTTCACCCCTTTTGAGGTCCTCGTGAATTTAATTCAAATGTAATCCAAATGATGATGATACTTTGAAGGAGTCAAAATTTCAAATTTAGCATATATGTAGTTCATGTGTTCGAAATATGACGAATCGAATCTGTTAGTTCACCTATTTGCGGCAAGATGAATCAAATTCATTATAGGATCCCAATATAAGCAAAAATATTAATACCAAAATTTTGTCTTATTTATTTTATCTGTTGTAATTTTGTGTTTGTTTTATCTGTTTTATTATTTGAATACGAGAATATCCTAGAATTCGAAATTATGAACAATTTACTTATTTAATTGGTATTTATATACAATAATGTTCGTATTTCATATTTACAATTAAAAGTAAGGAAATTTTTAATTATTAATTAATAAATTCTACTAATTTATTTTATCAAGGTTTTTTATACATTATACACATGAATCATTTCAATTTAATTGATCTTACATACATATATACATATTTAAATGAATATATATTAAAAAATCGCATGTTGTTATGACGATTTCTGTTCTAAACATGTTTCATTAAATTGATGTCATTCATAATTCCATTTGAATCATTTTTAAATTTTTTTTTTTTTTTTTTTTTTTACAATAAAATATAGCACAAATCTCAGCAGTGTTAGCAGTATAAATATATACTTCAAAGATTATTAATAAATCTATTAAATATGTTTTTTTAATGTTTTCTCTTGTTGTTGTTTTTTTTTTTTATTTATTTATTATTATTTTAAAATTAATTTTTTGCAATACACATGTGAAACACATGACACATGTTTTACACATTATACACACGTACTATATGACTTTATAGTCATTATATTATACTGGCTTAAAAACTGATATAGCTCTGTAATTTCATACAGTGTATATATGAAATTAAATTGATATTTAAAAAATAAATAAAATAAAAATATTAATAAAATAATATTATGATGAAAATTGCCTATAAATGTCGATTTCATAAGACACACACATGTTTGTAGTATATTCTTCAATATATGGATTGTAAAACTGTCATGCATTATGTGAATATCAACGATATAATAACTCTATTAAAAATGACCATTCAAGGCAATTGTCCTCGCAATTTATGCTCTCTTTATTATTATCGTTATTATTATTGCTTGCTATTATATTACTTATTTTCTTTTCTTTTTATATGTATGTACATACATACATTTCATTTTCTTGCTGTTTTTGATTTGCTATAATAAAAATTTTGCTGCTTTTTTTTATTTTATTTTATTTTTTTTTTAATTCAATTTAAATTATATGTATCTATTTTTGTATTTGATTATGAACAATATGTGCTTGACCATATCATTATTTAATGAATTTATGAGTTAATAATAAAGAGGCAATTTTCAAATAATAAACAATATATACGTAAATTTTTTTCACGTTTTATATAATACACCACATAATAAAAAAAAAAAAAAAATCAAATACCGTATCTGAAAAAAAAAAAAAACCAAAAAAAATTTATTATCATATCAGTGCCATCATCAATTCAATTTTTGTGTTATTTTGCCATTCTTGTTATATTTTTCTTTTGTAATCTTTGTTTTACAATAGCAAGCAATTATAAAACCAATGTTGTTGTCTTATTTAAAAACCATAAAAAAAAGTCATGTAAATGTTTCATTATTTTAATTGAAATTAAATCATTAAAAAAATCTGTCAATTTAAATTCTAATGATAAACAAAACAGCATGTTTGTGTGTGTGTGTGTGTATACTTTGTGGTTTTAAATCCATTAATTTTTCAATTCATTTATTTTGGCATTTAATATTGTTCTAACCCATTTGGGAGATCTTAAATTTCAAATTTAAGTATTTTATTTATTTTATTTTTATACAAAACGCATAAATATGTACCTATATATACTGGTTACAAATTCATTTTGCTGAATTTAATTTCGATTGTTATGGCCATTTATTTATATAATTCCATATAAACTGTTCTAGGCACATTTGGATATGTACATACATATTAGTGAAAAAATTTTTTTCAATTATAAGCATAACAATTTTGTTTTTTAGGTTATATGCTTGACTAATAAATTAATTTAAAATAAAAATGATGTCACACTTATTTTTTTTTTAAAAAAAAGGGAAAATTTTTTTTTTTTTATCATTTACACATTAAATTATGTATTAATGTTTATTTTATTTTATAATATTCTCATGTCTCCTTTTTTGTTGTATGTGTACATAAATACGTAATCTATGTTTGTTATTTGATTAAAAATATGTACACACCCTTTTTAATTTACAATTGCAATAATTTCAATGATTAAAACATGAAATTTACTTATTGTATATTTTATTAAAGCAATTAATTAAATAACTTTAAGACTATGTTTGATGATGAATTCTTTTAGAATTTTATCATTTTTAAAGTTATAAATTTTAGATAAAAAAAAAAAATTTTTTTTTCTTTTTTGTTCTCATTTAATTGATTCAACCCACTTTTATACAAAATTTTATGATTTTGTTTTTTTTTTTTTTTTGTTTTTTTAAATAATATCTTGTATGCCTACGTATGTAGATAAATTTTTGAAAAAAAATTTAATTTTTATTT
This sequence comes from Anthrax anthrax, assembly GCA_963971155.1. Lineage (NCBI taxonomy): Eukaryota > Metazoa > Arthropoda > Insecta > Diptera > Bombyliidae > Anthrax > Anthrax anthrax. Next base: position 32,064,168 of record OZ020119.1, read on the forward strand.
TCAATAGAAGTTGGTGGTGATTTTTAAAGAATCTTCCGAAAAAGGCTCGAATAAAAATATCTACTTTTGAAACAAGTAAACTAGATATGTATTTGAAAAAAAAAAAAAATTATTTCAAATCAAATTTAAATCTTAGCCTACATTAAAAATTATATTTTCTCATATTAAATATCTGCTGTATATATATACGTTCTCTAAATGCGTAACATTTGAACATAACACAAAAAAAAAATTTAAAAAAAAAAAAAAAAACGTTAAAAAAAAAATAAAAGTAAAAAATTATAATAATTGCTCTCATTTTACACCACCACCTTGTTGTTACCTTTATAAAAATTACATTCATTCACCCACCTTTTAACTTTGCTTTTGACGTCACATTATTAATTTTCAAAAGCAATTATGTAATTTCTTATTTGAATAGAATTAAAATTTGGTCATTTGTTATATATAATACTTGACAAAAAAAAAAACAATGAATAACAAAATATTCTTAAATAATTTTTTAAAGTACATAATATTCAATCTAAAACATTAAATTACGTATGTATCCTCAAATATTATTTTTGTTTAAAAAAAACAAAGTAATAAAAAAATCTATTCAACACTCTAAATCTAGACTTTATAATACAGTACAAATTTAGCAATGAGATCAGCTACCTACAATAAAAAAAAAAATGTGTTGAAAAATTGATTACATATTTTTTGTTTTTTTTTTTTGTTTTTTTATATATCACTGAGGTTAAAACCTCTTGATTAAAGTTTAAGAAGTCAAAATGATATGATTGAGGCACCTCAATTAATTTTCATTATCATTGTAAAGTTGTAAAATTTTTTTTTTTTTTTAAATTTTTTAGGTAAGTGTGAATATGTCTTACAATGTAAAAATAATTAAAATTTTAAACAAATCTCTGTGTCACGACGAGATCAATAAAACAACTCTTAATAATTGATCATTGAAATGAATACTTCAAAATCTGAAGTATGTATTTCACTTTGCTACTTATTTTTGCAAAATATTACAATTTTATTTAAATATAAAAATATTCTGTAGGACGGATAAATGATTATTTATTGAAAAATGAGTTTTAGTATATATAGAATATAATATCTAGTATATATAGGTACATATGAAAAAAAAAAACAAAATTATAAATATTGGCATAATCTCATTCAACATTGGTATTCGTTTTTAATTTTTCTTTTTCTTAAATACTAAATAAAAATTTTTTCTATAATTTATGCTATGATCTCATATAGATAATTTATTATAATGTGCTACACAAATAAATGTACATATTTTATAAATATTACAAAATATCTTTTTGGAATTTCTTATATTTTACAAGGTCATTTAAAACATTTAAAAGAATCAAATAAAATTTCAATTATATATACATACATAATAAAAATTGTTTTTAGTTATTAAGCAATTACCAGTACTTTAAGCAAAAAAAAAAAAAAAAAATTTATATTTTGTTTAATTTAATTTCGCTGTTTGAAAAAACATATTTCAAATAAATTTGGAAAATTTTAATAATGTGAAATGAATGCAATGCTATAAGTAGTATACAGGGTATACCAAAGTAAAGATCAAAAAATGGTTCTATTGTAAAGTTAAGAGTATTTATAGCAAAAAATCGTCCTAGACCCCTACTTTTTTTTAAAATCTACTCCTCCTGAAATACACGGCCGAATCATGGAATTGAAAAATTTCAAACACATGAGGTAGATGACGTCAGATATTAAATAATATCTCTTGAACTACCACCCTATGTATTTGATTCATATTTACTGCGAATGAAAAGTATATGTATGTCAATAAATTCAACAAAATTTTTTTTTTTTTTTTTAATTGAATAAATATCAGTAAAATAGAAAAAATTTTTTAAAAATATTTAAATGAAAACCCAAATAATAAATGAAACTTGTCTTTAATCAAATTGAGGAATTTATAAACAAAAAACAAAAAAAAAAATTAATTTCATTTGAATTATTTATTTTATTTATTTATTTTTTTTTTTTTGAAAAGGTTAAATGATTCAAAATGAAATTTCAAAATATTTATTGTGAATTTTAACTTAAAGTTAAAAATATTTTAATTTAAAATTTGTATAATTTAGAATTTTTCGAAATGAAAAACCTTTATGAAATTTTTTTTCGATTTTTATCTTTTTTTGTTTTTTAGTGACATGTGTGGCTGTTTGATTGTATAAATTTACAATGTTTATCATAAAATTTTACCATACTAATCATTTACCATAAAATTTTTGAATTTAACACAGTCAGAAAATAATTTGTTTTCATGTTACATACGGCATACATGTGACTCATATCATTTAAATTAAAAAACACCTTATAAAATTTTTTTCTATAGCAATGAAAGTAAAAGTATTTTACAAACCAAAATTACAAAAAAAAAAAAAAAAAAAGAAACAAACAAAACTTATTATCGATTAGAATTTGATATGTAAGCGCCCAATTTTCATTACATACGTTGAGTATTAGCGCATAGTTTTATTTTAGATGACCATGACTTTTACAGGTGATTGTGACTACAAAATATCACTTTATGTAAATTTTACTTAAATACATACATGTATGTATTTTTGGCATTTAATTTTATAATAATTATTCATATATGTTGTCTGACTATTAAGTGCTATTTTATATTTATTGTTTATATTTAATTTTTGTTTTATTCAACAAAAATTTATTTTACAAAAAGAAAAAAAAATAATAATAAGATCAAGAAAAAAGGACAAAAAATGAAAAATAAACAAATAATGTAAAGAAAAATCTTTCATCACATTAAAAATTTATTTTGTAACCATTATAGAAAAATTTTAATTTTGTACATCCGTTGTTTGAATTAATTTCATTTTTAATTTTTGTTTTTTTTTTTTTTTTTTTTTTTGTATTTTGATCTTAAAACTTTAAATCGTAATTCTGTTGTATATATATGTGAACAAAATTTATAATATATTGACGTCAAATATGCAATTGCAATCATCATCATCAATGCACTTTTCTTCAAAAAAAAATTTCTATTAAAAGAAATCAAAATAAATCGCTTTATATACATTTTAGTGGTATTGTAATTTCCGTTACGATTTGACGCTGTATTTGTTACAATTAACAAATAAAACGTAAAACAGACTAAATATTATATTAAATTAGACACGATTAAATTTTTTTGTTTTTTCCTTTTTTTTTTTTTATTTTTAAAAATTTGATTACAAAATTCAATTGTTTAAAATATAAAAAAAAAAAAAAAAATCACAAAATTGTATTTTTCTAATATACTTTGAATTATGACGTCATATTTTTGAAAATTTAATCAAATTCAATTTAAAGTGAAAAATGACAAAACACAGTTTTAACGATTTTAATTTTTCTGATTGTGATCTAGATTCGGTTTTTGTTTTATGATATAATGAACCACATAATTCGGAATGTGTTGAGATTTACATTAGTGATATTGTCATAATTAGTGATTGTTGTTCAAAAAAATTTCATTATTTCTGGAACACCACAAAAAAAAAGAGCTAAAATAAACATTAGAAAAAATTTTTTTTTTTGGAGAGCCGGAAAATGTTTAAAAAATTCATGCAATAAAATATTTTTAATGACTTAGTGAATTTATAGAATTAACTGTATTTGTAGGTAATTGAGTTATCACTAAACAAAAAAAAAAAAAATTATTTTTCTATATTGCTTCTGTTATTGTTATTTTGTTTATTTCAATTTAAAGTATTATCTCATCATTAAGCAAATACATATTGTACTCTTGCGTTCGTGTGTATGTTTGCATATTTTCATTTTATTTAAACTACTTTTTTTTTTTTTTTTTTTCTTTTTAATTATTTTGCATTCAAGTGTAGCCATACATTATGTATTTAAGTGAAAAATTAACAAAATAAATAGAGAGAAAGAGAAAAAAATACGATTTTTTTTATACAAATGTAAATATTGATATTTTTGAAATGGTTAAAACAAAACTAATGTGTATAATGTACTACATATACATTCATGATAAATTTTCATTAAGTCACATACACTTGTTTACATGTGATTAATTCTCAATAGCATTCAAAATAAATCTTTTTTAGATTTACATATTTATTTACTAATTAAATTATCATTCATTAAATTAGGAATGAGAAAATACACAAACATTATATTACAGTGAAAGCTCTATAAACGGACACCTCTTATAAGAGGACACCCACGATAAGCGGACAAGAATTTTAAAATCGTGAATGTACGCTTATGAGAGGTTTCACTGTATGTTGATATCTGCATTACAGCATCAAAAAATCTATTTTATAATTTTTTTGTTTTTGTTTTTATTACAATACATGAATTTAACAAAACAAACAAAAAAAATTTTTTTTTTTTCAACAAATTAGAAAAAAAGAAAAACTGATGATAAAGATGTGAAAATCACTGTGCAAGAGATTTTGTTTTTTTTGTTTTTTTTTTCAACGTAAACATTACGTCTAGTATGCAATTACCTGGCTATAAACGTGCTATAATAGAAAAATATTAAAAATAAAAAAATTTGCAGACGTATGTAGTCTAGCTGTTATTAAACAATTTAAAATGACATCATTGCAAAAAAAAAAAGCATAAAATAATAATAAACGTGAAACAAGAAAAAAAAAATGATTTTGTTTTCTTTCACCTGTATTTGCTTTTATTTGCTTATTAAATAAATGACTTATCTCTGTATTTAAATTGTTGACATGTTTTGCATTTTATGTATTATAATGACGATATGATAAACACGGACGTGATCCAAAAGAAAAGAATAAATATCATAGGGCAAAAACATGAATAAATAAATTGAATAGAATATATAAATCATTAATTATAGAAAATAATAAAAAATGTTTTTTTTTTTTTTTATTTTTATAAGAAAAATCATCGTAATGATGATTAGGTCCTGGTTCACATTGAGCTGTTGCGCCATTGATGATGATGATGATTTCTATAAGAATGATGAATTTAAAAATAAAAATTAATATCATATGAAAATTTTTATTAATGATTTTTTAGTTTTTCTACAAATCTGCTAGAATTTTACAATGTCTTATTTAATAACATTTAAATACAAAATACAAGATTATTTAAAACATGACCTTTTCTTTAAGATTTCAATAAATTTCCATGAATATTAATCGTACAGCATTTTTAAAAATTTATATGTGAAAATGTAATTTTCTTTTTTCTCATTGGAAATCGTTCAAAAAGCCAAAATAAACGCATATATGTTTTATAGTCACATTAAAACAAAACAAAAAAAAGACAATGAAAATTTTATATTGCATTTTTACACGTAAAAAATTTCAATTATTCTAAGAACTGATTTATCATGTATGCATGAAATTGAGAAATAAAAAAAAAACCATAATCAAATTAAAATTATGAAACAATAAAATACAATATAAAATTATAATATTTAAAATATGAATGATCATGCTGCCAAGACAGTTTTTTTTTTTAATAAACTTATAAAGACACAGCAAAAATGAATGACATAATCTCATCATGTACATTACATTACATTATGTTCATTGTACGCGTTTATAATGTTTGTTGAGAATTTTGAAAAATTAATAAATATATTGACAATAATATCATCATCATAATTCACCCACATTCTACGTCCCATGTGTACTGAATACCATATAATAGAATTTATTTGATATGTATCGTATAGCTACGTAGTGTTTGTTTTTTGTCGTTGGACAAAATATATATGTAGATATTCTCAACGCATTAATGTGGAAATTTCATTAGAAAAATTGATTACATGGTAAACAGCTAACTTAATTGTATTGTGATTTATACAAAAATATTAAATAGTAAACAAAAACATTAAAACAAAAATTTGCAAAAGGCAGAAATAAAATAAAAAAAAAAAAGAGTAAATAAACAAAAAATAAAAGATACAACATAGAATTTTTGACATAAGTTTCCGTCATTTTTAAGGTCATAAAATATTTGTGACGTTAATAGAATGTTGACAACTGTCTCTATATATGGTTGATATCATGTTGATATACACGGTACGATGCTTGCTTATATAATATTGTATACGTACAAGTATTTGGATTTTCTGTAATTTTCCTTTTCGAAAAAGGAAAAAAAATTACATTGTGTACATCATGTAGCTAAGCTAGATTTTAAGTATTACTACCACACCAGTTAAAAAAATAAAAGAACTGTCATGTCATAGTCACAATAACACATTTATTAATGTAACATCAAAATTAAAAGCCATTTAATATACTAGAGACCTTACATGAAAAATCATCAGTGTAAATGTACCACAGAACAAAATCACGAACTTGGTATGATCTTCATATGTACGCATACATTGCATTTGCTATCATATGTATTAACGCGCATCATTTTTAAGGAGAAATTAACAAAGTCAAAAGGAAATGACCGCTACCGGAAATAAATTGCACACAGAATAAAAATATAGAATACAGTCATTGCATATAAATTAACCCCAACATTTTCTTTCTTTTTTTTTTTTTTGTAAGTTTTTTGACTGTGTGGTAATTTAACTAATTGCCATCATTATAATTATGTAAATTTATATTTGTTCCAATGTATATGTATACATATGACATCTTTTACATATAAAACATCTCATTTTTATTTATTGTCTTGATTTGATTTAATTACACACGATTCAATTTCAATTTAATGATTTTTAAACTTGAATATGAACAAGGTCAAAATATTCATTGAATTATATTTTAATAATCTTTATAAAAATATGAAAGAAAAAAGAAAAAGAAAAAAGAAAGGCAAAAAACAAATTAATTTTAAATGATTTTTTTGATCTTTGATATAATAAAGAAATTTTTTTATTTAATTGTATTTTTAAAAAGAAAATTAAAAATAATTTGTAAAAATATGCGTTCTTACATTGTTGTTACATTTGATTAAATTCATTATACATTATCTGTAGTCGAAAAGGAAAATCAAAAGAAAAACTTTATGCACTACATACATATATGAAAATAAACCGTCGTTTTGTCATACTAAATTGCATATCATCAATTAAATTATAAAAAGAATTTCAAGTTCAGATCGTTGTCTCAATTATTGCGGAAAGAATAACTTTTATAAAAGCATAAAATTCTCGCATAATAAAATTGCATTCATATATTATGTAGGTATGTATAGTGTACGTGCTCTGTACATGACAGTGCCGTATAATGCATGTAAACAATATTAAATTAATTTTTGTACTCGTATGTACTTAAATGTAAACTTGTATATGAGTATGTAAAAATATGTATATAAATACTAAATGAATATGATAAAAATAAAATGATAATTTTAAAATGAATTTTTTCTTATGTACATGTATTTTATAAATGAATTACATGCATGTACATATTTGTATACAATAAATGAAAAATGATAAAAATAAAAATGAATTTTTAATTTACAATTTATCTTATTATTTATTTTATTTTTATTTTTTCAATTTTTATTTTTTTTTATTTTTGTCAAGATAATAAAATTACACTTGTGAGAATTAAATGTACTTTTATATATACTTTATATGACTGATATATTGCAAATGAAAAACAAAATACCAACAGACATACAGATACAAATATGTACATAATGTTTGTAAAATATGAGAATTCCTGACATTTCTTGAAATTTCATATTAATTTACAATGAAATTGTTTAAAATTATTTTGAATTGTAATAATGAGCTATTTAATAATGATAAAAATTAAACAAAAAAAAAATAAATAAAATAACAAACAAATGAATTTTTTTTTTTACATATTTTTATATAAAATCACCTACATTAATATTATAAATTCTCTTCTACATTTACACATGTCATATAATAAGATATGTAGATACGTAAATTTTCATACAATTTATAAATGTGTATATTTTACACATGTACATATATATCTGAGACTTTTCCTTGATCGTTATTTCATCAACACCTTATGTACTATATCTTGGCCGCAGGCAATATATAATATATAAATTTTCATATCAAACATATACACACATACATATTTGTACAAGCAAAAATACACACAAATCCATATAAAAATGTTAAACGTAAAAACGCTAAATAAATCGATGAGATCATTACTAATAATAAAACATCAACCAACCAACCATACCGTTTATTTAGTATATACTTAATTTGTTTTTCTCATATATGTATACATGTTTTGTATTTAATTTGTATACGAAAATGAACTCGTCGTCGTATACGTATATATTTATGATATTTATATTTCTCTTGGAGATAATACATACTTTTGTTTTGTTATAAAATCACCAATCGTCACTATAAAAAATATATAAAATATACAAAATGTATATGTAAGTGTATATATATATACTCCGTATTTAAGTGGCTTAAGAAAATATTAAGACGGCTGAAATGCTGATGGCAGGCAGGCACTCTTTCTTCCATTGAAAAGATCACATTTTTGATATTCTCAACAATAACTATATATGTAAATTATACATCTTGTGTATAAATTAAATTATTTTAATAATTTTTTTTTTTTATTTTTTTATACAGAGGTATTTGAACGATTCAAGGTCATCATTAAAAATTATTATTTTTTGTTTTTTTTTACAAAAGAATTATTTTAATCAAATTTTTCCACGTCTAGATTTAATTAGAAAACATTTCCAAAATTACCTTCTCTCACCGAATATTCTCTTATTTAAGAGAAAATTCTTTTTAAAAAAAAAACACGTAATTATTAAACAAATAAATTATGTATTTACTTTATCAGATTTTTTTTTCTGATAATTTTTTTGTAATTTAATTTGCATATTCATCAAATTACAAAGAATCTTGTATTATGGAAATTTGATTTATTATTTTAAAAAAAAAATTATTTTAATCCTTTCTTAAACAACACGTGGAAAATGGTAGATTTTCAGGCATTAATGCAAATCACACGCATGATAATGAATGATCCAGTAGAAAGATTTTATCATTACATAAAAATGTTCCTGTTTTTTTTTTTTTAAAAAAAAGATTCACATCACGTGTATCTAAATTAAGAAAAGAAAATTTTTTTAAATCATCTCAAAGACAAAAATAAATTTGTAACTTAGCAATTTTTTTCTTTCCTTTTTGTTAATTTTATGTGGAATATATTCCCTAAAAAAAAAAAAAAAAATTTTCTTTTTCTATTTGAACAGGAAAAAGTGTGTGTGATATGTGTAGGAACGACATTTCTCGCATTTTACCACCCCCACAACATTTGCCAGCATCAAAAACGATATTCATTTTAAAAATAATTTTTTTTTTTTTTTTTTTTTTTTTTTTGTAATGATAAAAATATAATAAAAACATTAATAAAAAGACATTAATTTAATGTTTCATTTTGAAATGTTTTCTGATATAAATTTAGAAAGTTGTAAAAATAAAAGAAAAATTTATAACAAATTTTTCTTTATTTCGACGTACATACATATAAGTATGTATTGGACATACAAATATGTATGTTTGGTTATGTGTATTCTGTGTACATACCGATCACATTCATTTGAACAATTTAAATTTAATATATTAAGGAAGAGCGAAGATAAATAAAGAAAATTAAAAAAATAATAAAAAACAATAAGAAAAAAGAAAGATACTACATACGTAAATTTTTTTATATATATATTTTTGTTTATTTTTGTTTTATAATTCGAAGAACTGTATGTATTTTCAAAATTAAAAAAAAAAAAAAATTTTATTTCATTTATTTACAAATGAAAAGTATTTAAAATATTAAATATTCTAAGCATAATTTAATTTGACCACAAGGAAATGGCCTTCAAAGCATAATAAAAGAAATGGTATATTTTTAAAATGCGTAAATAAATTCAAATCCATTTTGTTGGACTGTAAAATTTTGTATACGCATTCAATTAATACTTGCGATTATTTAAATACATAAACGTTCAATTCAAAAAAAAAAAAAAAAAAAAAATTGATAAATAAAAATAAACAAAATTAAATGTCTTATACTATATTTGAAGAAAAAAGAAGAAATCCATTCAATTCAAGGATTTGAATAAATAAACACACCCAAATGAAAACCATCTTAAATGGTTTCAATTAAAAATTTCAAATTTATCTAATATTTTCGTAATTAAACTGTAAAATATATTTTTATTATTTTAGTAAAAATATCAATTGACACTCATCTGTATACCACATTTTTTATTTATTGTTTTTAATTTATTAATTCAATCATGGCAACAAATCAAAAATTTATGTTTTCATATAATAAATTAATTATTTTTGATTTAATTACAATAAATACAATTCTTTCCTTTTAATTAGAAATATTCGTATACACACACGGCTTTATATGTTTGATGTTCGTTAGACGTAACAGATTTAATTATTTTTTATTGATGGTGACATAAAAATAAAACTTATAAATAGTGAATATAAAATCAAAATAAAAAACAAAAATCTGAATTTGTTAAATAAAATTGCGCTATTCATCTTACTTGAATTCTTAGTGAAGATAAATGGACAATAAATTAGTGAATTTATTTTACACTATTTAATGTACACATGTTCACATGTACTATATTAGCCCAGTCAAAATAGGCGAAAAAAAAAAAATCGTAAACTTTGGAATAATTCGGACAAAGCTGAAAATTAGTAACAGACATTGAATACACCATCCTGAATAAAATGGCAAAAGTCCTTATTTTCAGTTCTACTTCAACTAAAAATGTTATTCAAGGTCAAGGAATCAAAAAATCAGTTTTTTGCAAATATCTCTTAAATTCAGTTTGTACCAATTTTTAACTCTGCTCGAATTTTTCTGAAGTTGAATATCCATTTTGACTGGGCTAATATGTATGTACATATATGTATGTTCCATTTTATATATAATTTTAGTTGTACAGATAATATTTGTAAGATATGTCATAATTTAATTCAAATCATTAAAACGTATAATAAAAATATGCGGAAAAATTATATAATGTCCATGTAGAACATATTTCACGAATTCTGTTTTACAAGATCATAACAAATAGTATAACCTTTTTCTTGACTGGAAATAATAATAATCATAATAATAAAGACAATAATAAAATGATCGTCATCATCATTCTGTATATATATAGTATGCATTTATTTATCTAATCATAAAGACTACCATACCCATTTACAGAATTACATAAGTATATAATAATTACATACTCGTATGTATGTATACAAATTGAACCAATGGGTGAATATTTTTCTATTTGCAAAAGTTTTTAAAGATTTCGCATATGTACATAACGATTCATTGATGATGATGATAATGATGATGATAATCATATTAATAATTTAATAACAAAGTTAATAATGATAGACATGAAAGTGTACAGAATATTAATAATATATTCAATTTAATTAACATGTAAATTGCTTAAAGTTTTTTTTTTTTTTTTGTTTCCACTGTAATTGAGGAATAAACAATGTACGTATGTGATATTTTGAAAATTTATAAGGTGTGTTTGTATACAAAAGTAGCAGATATAATTTTTAATTTTGTATACTTATAAATTAAATTTTCAATATAACATATGTACATATGTATTTTTGTTTTTGTTTTTTTTTTTTTGCGCATACAAAAAATTATTAACTTCAATAATAACATTTTGTATTGAATATAATTTATTGATATTTATTTAATATTTATATTATTTAAAGTCTTCTTAATATGATGATCTCATCAAAACATTTAAAATATCTATTGAAGAGTTATCTACATATATGTAAATTTTGATTCACCATCGCAACATATCGAATATTATAATATTTTGTGTTTGGTTATGAATATAAAAATGATAATAAATAAAAATCGCTTCTTTTTTTTTTTTCAAAAGATATTCTATGTATACCATACACAGATATTGTCATATTCTGATCGACATTGGAGTTTTTTTTTTTTTAGTTCTTTAATTTCTTATGAAAAACAAAATGATAATGGTAGCATTTTGAAATTTTCATTTTATAAAATTTTTGATCACTAGTATATAATTTTTTTTTTTTTTTTTTTTAATTTTTCAAAAGTGGAACACCTCCAAAAATTTTCTACTTTGATTTGTTTACTCTTACAAATTATAAGCAATATAGTATTTTATGTCGGTAAATTTGTAGATTACTATTATAAAATTTTATCAAATTTAAATTATTCCCAAATTTAGATAAGAAAAAAAAAAAAAAAACAAATTTATGAACATTGTTGTTTTTTTTTTCTTGCCCTGCTAAATTTAACGTACTTTAATCACAATAATGATAATATATGCTCGTAATAAGTATAAAATGGTGATTATGTTGAGGTGGTTGCGGTTTGATCCAATTAAGAGTAGCATGTAAATTGGTATCCGATGTCTCATTTTAAAAATAAAAAAAATTGTTTTTAACGATTATATCATTTTAGTAAAGTTGTTTTCTTGAAATTTTTATTTAATTTTTGATTTCTTGTTTGAATAGATTTTTATTATAATCATTTGATTTGTAAATACATTTTTTTTTTTTTTTTTAGAAATTTGGCTTAGCATAATTCTATGCTACAATGAATTTTGTTTTCAAAATAAAAATCTAATATTTATTTATTTTTTTATTTTTTCATACATATGTAATTCAAAAAGAAATAACTAATTCAATATTTTCCTTCATTTATTTATTCAAATTTAAATCAACCACACCCAAAAAGTATGATGTATTAAAATATATTTTTTTTTTTTTGGATGGATGCACATCGCAAAATTTTTTCTAGCGTAAATGAATTCATTTTTAGTAAAATACCAAAATTTGTATTGGGCCAAATTTGTATCTGAATCTTAAAAACAAAAAATAAATGACTTCTCTTCATTCATCCATTCTTTTATTTTTTTTTATATTTTTTTTTTTTTATTTATTTTTTTTTTTTATTTTTTTTATTTTATTTTATTTTTTTTTGAAATTTTACAACTCGTACTATAAATTTCGATTTTAAGATAGTAAACACACAATGATGCAATTTAAATGGTTCATTTTCAAAACAAAATTTATCATGTACTTTGTGCTATTGTAATAGTAGTTTAGTTGATTAACAAATATTTTCCTTCCACTTGTTTGTTTTTGGCCTAAGTATACGTACTTATATGCAGTGTAAACGATCTAAACACCATCCAGCACCACAATGTTTGTATACATAATTTTAATGTAATTTCAATTGCATGTTTTCATAAGGAAATCGCTAATAATAGCATAGTTACCTCATACATGAACTATCTTAGATTTCTTTCTTTAGGTCTTCTTAGAGGTGACTCCATTTCATAATCATATTATAATAACAACAAGCTTTTGTTTCAGCTTTGCGAAAATATCTGCATACTTATACTAACTACTTTTCGCTTTTGCAACTCGTGTATTTTTCTTCTTTTTTTTTACATTAATCAGCATGATAATGTATTTTATGTCATTTTCATCATATTTTCATAATTTATACATTATAGAAAATTTGTGAAAAAAAATTCACTTTTTAGCATACTTTGCCTATACTACCGTACTTGGTTAATTTTGTCTCAGTCATTTGTAATGATCATTTTGCAATAATGCATATTTAACGATTAAATGAAGTGATCGTACATACATGAATGATATACGATATTACCTTATAAGAATGTATGTACACGTTTTAAAATGTTAATGAGAAAATGATTAACGATTAAAAATCATTATTAAACAGATTATTTTATAACTAAAAAAAAAAAAAAAAATGTTCTTTTAAAAGCAAGTTTAAAATGAGTGGTCAAAAGGTGATCATAATTAGTATAGTCATTAAATGTTAAAGTTTATGCCTATATAAGTGTGAGGTAATTATTGATTAAATAATAATTAATAAGCAAATATCTACCTGTACATACATATGTCTGATGTCTAATGCCATTTAAAAGTTATTCTGGGCTGGGTATTTAACATTTTATCATTACAAAAATTTTCCATAAAACCAAAATATGAAAAATAATTTTCTTTCATTCATTTATCGTTCATTACAATTAAATTTAGATATATAAACAAATGTTTTTTTTTTTTGTTTACGTTCATTTATACTACGTAAATCTTTCTTACGTTCTTCATTTTACAATAAATTCTGATTAATTTTGCGTACATTTAAATATATATTGTTCTTTTTTTATCATAATAAAAAAAAATTTGTTGTTTTTTTTTTTCAGTAAAATAGAAAAATTTGGAAAATTATTAAACAACAAATTTCTCAGAATATCAACAAAATTTAGAAAAAAAAAGAAAGAAAAACAAAACACAAAATGAGGGCAAAATTTACTTACATTTTCATTTCCTTTCGTTATTTATATATTTTATTTCTTATAGAATTTCTTTTGTTGACGTCAAAACCATAATTTATATCACCAAATTAGAAATAATAAAAAAAAAAAAGAAAACAAATTCTGAACTACTGAAAGTAAGAAAGAGAAAAAAAAAATACAAAAAATTTAAAAAGATTAAAATAACGAAACTTATTAACTTATGATTAAGATTATAAAAAAAAACAAATAAAATCGTAAATTGATTAAATTCAAATATTATTATTAATTATTATAAAGAAAACAAAAAAAAAAAAGAAGTTTATCTTTTTAATATTTTTAGCTACTTTATTTTTATCTCAATACATAATATTTTGAGGTCAACATCCAAAAACGTCTGAATAAATTACCAAAAAAAAAAAATTGAAAAACAAATTTCTTCTCATTTTTGGCAACAACAAAAACAAAGTATCTGTTTATTTTTTTTTTTTTTATCAAAAAGCAATAAGAAGAAAAACAATTTTTTTTTTTTTATAAATAAAAATTAGTCAAATTCTCGTTTAGAATTTTTGAAATTTTTATAAATGCTCATTTTATGAAAAATGAATGTAATGCAATTCGTATGGAATTTTAAAGTTTTTGACCCCTTACATTCATCATCGTTAAATTGAAAAAAAAAAAAAAAAACACAAAAATTAAAAAAGTTCGTATATGGTACGCTAACGATTTGAGAAATACGTTTCGTATTTCCTTTTCACACAAAAAAAAAAATCATAGGGGACAATTTTTTTTTTGTACCAATGTTCTCTATATATCCATGACGTGATAAATAGTAAATTCCATGGTAAATGCTTTAAAAATTTATTTTAAATAAATTATCATTTTTTTTTTTCAATTAATAAAACAAAAAAAAATTTTTTTTTTTTTTTTGAATACTTGTTGATTACCGGATGTCAAAAATATGTCAAATTTTTAGTGATATACATATGTCGGATGAGCAAATTGTTAAGTACACGTAAATTGAAATATACACAATATTTTAAAAAAATTTTTACGTTACACAGGCACACTTACATCATGCCATGCTTTAAATTTGAAATAACGTATTGCGTATATATATATTCAATTCATTCATTTTTATCGTTTATTACACCTGATGATAATGCATGAAAATAACCACAATGATTACGATATTACGATGATGATGAACATTTGAAATGAACCAAGTACATCTTTAAATAGGGTACGTTGATCTTTTCACTTGTGATCGTGATAGCATTTTTTAAAAAAAAAAAATTCCTTTTCTTTTTGAATATTTTACAATTAAATGTTTCATTAAACAATAAAAAAGTGAAAATAAGAAAAAAAAAAAAAAAAACAAAATGAATATTTTTTTACCATTATGAGAAAAATCGAAAGTGGAAAATACATAAATCAGGGATAAAAAAAATTACAGTAAAATTTGTTATCTTTACAGGGAAATTTGTACCGTATAAACGCATTTCTATATGCACTAATAATAATATTTAATAGTTGTTTTTAATGTCACATTTACTTTATTATTAGCCACTTTTTAATTTGTTAATAATATTATGTGTTGTTATAAATAATTTTTTTTTTTTTTTTTTTTTTTTTTTTCAAATAAAAACAATTTATTGCCGTGTGTAACTACTAAATCTATATTAAATCTAAATAAAAAAGAAAGAAAATATAAATTGCTCAGCTGTATGTACGTATATATATTGTACGTAAGTCTGTATGTATGTAACATTTGTATATATAAAAAAAAAATTTACATATATAAATTGTAGTACATATAGTACATATTTTAAATTTTGAAATGACGATACTAATTTTAAGTATGATCTCATTTTGTGGGAATTGTATGTACCTATATATATATTTTTATACGCTTACATTTACACACATATGTATGTAAAATATAAGCTTATATATACACATACAATACGTTCATTATTTTTTTAAATATACTGTATAGTGTGATAATATATATACACAATATATCACTTACGTTTTCATTTTATATTATTAAAAATAAAAAAAATACTATTTTAAGTGTAGAATGGGGTATACCTATACAGTATACCTACATATACTTACAAAATGTTTAGTGGATTTGTATATAATTCTTTCCTTCTTTATGAAACAACACGTGCTTGTAAATGCAATGCATTTTTATATATTTATGAATTAAAAATTAGTAAAAGTATAAATATACAATAATTTTTTTTTTTTTTTTTTTAATTTATTTATTTACAATGCATATGAATGAGAGATGTACACGGGTACAGTACACATGTTACATGTGGATATGTATTTAAATGGATTTGTACATATGTGTAAAACTATAAAAATATGTTGTCACACAACATTTTAGAATTTATATATTCACTCGCATATTCACTTTTTTAAACGTCATTTAACTTCTCTTTTTTTATGACTGACGATCACACAACGAATAAAGACAATGACAACAATTCATATATAGACAAGGTCGTTACATGCCCGGAACAATTTAATTTATAACAATTTAATAAAAAATAAATAAAAATTTGCTTTTAAAATATCTGATTATTAATCATTAAGTAAATTAATAAAAAAAAAAATTTTTTTTGTATTTTATTTTATGATTTTTTATTACTTTCTTTTAGAAAACATCACTTTGTATTTGTTTTAATTCAAGTACCTACCTATGTTATTAATTTTCTGTGATCTTGATTACAGATAAGTTGTTTTTTTTTTCAAGTCCACAAATAGATACCAATTAGTATTTTTCTAATACTCGTACTTTACACAAGGCATAGGCCTCTATTATGAATATCTACAGCTCATAATCGAAATTGAAGTGAAAATAGATTTTCGATATTATGAAAATCTACTCAAGTAGAAATTTTTCTATTCTATCGACTCAAAAACTTGATCATGTTTTTGTGATAGACTTGTCAAAATTTGAGATTTAAAAATAAGAAAAAAAAAACATTTAAAGTAATTTAAGTCCTTAAAATAAATTATCCTTAAAGATAAGTCCTGGTAAAGTTTTTGAAGATTTTTTTTGAAGAAACAAGCAATCAAACTTAAACAAAAACTTTTATCACTTTTACATTTCAATGGTTGGTTTGATAAATTCACAATAGTACTCCTGTTGAAAAAAAAAATCGAAGATCGATTGAAGTTCACAATATGTACAAAACATTTGTACAATCGACTTGAAAAAATCAACTCTTTCAGTTATCAAATAGATTTTCATGATAGGGGCCATAATTTGCTCAAATCAATTAAAAATGACTTGAAATAAAAATAAAAAAAAAAAAAACAGTTATTAAAAAATAAAATTGCATACCTAATTACTTGCTAAAGTTTTTGACGTCATTTTTAAAATTGATATTTCTCATGTAATTTACTTATCCAAAATAGTATATTATTTAAAATTTTAAAAAGATGATTGACGATGATTGTACAAAAACAAGGATGCTGTTAATATAAAACGTGTTCAATTACTTGATTATTATTTTTTAAATATTGACATGATCATGATTAAACATAACTTGACCATTCTATACGAATAAAATTGGGATGAAAACATCCTTAAATCTCTAGTAGAAAAAAAAAATTTTTTTTGTTTTGTATAATCATGTGAAGAAATTAAAAAATTGGCAATAAATAATGTATTAGAGAAAAAATAACAAATTTTATTGAAATTGAATTTAATTATAATTATCTTTATTATTATTTATTTTTATTTTTTATTTTTTAAATTTATTATAAAAGAATAAAAAAGAAACAAAAACAGCCAGTCAGCATCTCATTTAATTGACTGATTTGTCGATGATCTCATTGAGTTATTATAGTAAATGTTACAATGTCGTAAACATTGTATTCAAAGAAAGAAATTAAATACACATTCGCCAGCCATTCATTCAATTACAACTTTTAAAAAAAAAAAAAAAATTTTTTTTTGAAGTCAAAAACACGAATTTCAATTAAATGAGTCTCACAAAAAAAAAAAATTTTTTTTGTTAAAGAAAAGAAAAACAAAAATGAAGGAAAACTAACAAATCAATAAACTCTTATGAAAATCTTAATATGGAAACTTGTTAGTTACTATCTGTCTGTATAATGATTGAATTGTTCTGTAAATATCCATGAGTACACACAACCACTAACAATTGTGTAAAACGACTTCCTACAATATTTTATTCACATTCTACTTCATATTCTCCTTTTATACTTAAAATGATTTTTTTTTTGTACATTTTTATATTCTTTTTCGTTTTTAATTACATTTTTTTTTTTTATAATTTAAACAATAAATAGAAAATAAGCAAACTAACAACAATTGAATATCTTCTTGCATAACAAATAGACATAAAAAAAAAATTTTTTTTTTTTTTTTTTTTGAAAAGTGAAAATCCATTTTTGACATCCTCCACAAGTCTTTGCTTTTCATTTAGACATCAATAAAGAGTGTGCCACTGCCACACGTATATGTACTCTTACACACATTACAAATTTTTAAAAAATTGAAAGAAAAACAAGAATCATTACAAAAAAAGAAACAAAATTTAATAATTCAATTAACACCTTTTATAATGTAAAACAGAAGATTTCTTATTTTTCTTCTTCTTCATTTAATTGGTAATTAACGTGAATTAATGTTTTATAATGTTTATATAATGTTTGTTACCTACATGATAAAAATGTTTATGATGTTTACATAGTTTTATTATTTTTATTGAAAAATTCTTATACTCTGTCCATTAATTCGATGCAATTCAGGCCTTATGGAAATTACGTTCAGTAGTATCACTTTATACATTACCGTATAATGATGTTAAAATTATTCTTCTTTGTCTTAGCAAAGTAACACTGTTCATGAAGCATTCTAATTTGGAATGCTTTCTAAATGGAAAAAGGACATATTTACTACCACAAGGTCTATAAGGCCTTATAGTCCATTTTTAAAGCATAGCCACGTATTTTCTTATGAAGCATAAAAATCATTTATGTTGCTCTCGTATGATTGTTGTTGTTTTCCTTTATAAAACGCAGAAAATTGACAAACAGAAAATGAGAGAAAAAAACGAATTTATTTAAATTCAATGCAAAAGAATACGAAGAGGCATCAATTCAAATAACAACAAATGATTATGCTTTAAAGGCACACCATGGTGGACGGAGTATTTTTTTTTTTCCTTAAAATAATTATTTTGTAATGAACACAAAAATTAAAAATGTTTATGAAATAAACAAAAAAGAAAATATGTTTCTCCTCAGGATCTCTTGTTTATTTGAACAAAAATAAATTTGTATTATCTGTCCATATGTATATAAAATGTAATCAATGTATGAATGTCATTGAATTTATTCTAATTCTTATATTTTAGTTTACATAACATTTGTAAGACAAGCCAAAAAAAAATTATAAATTTTTTTTTAAGATCGAAATTGTACACACACAGATATAATCTTCTTGTTTTCAAATTTATTAGTTACATCATCACTTTAACAGTTCACCATCATCTATTACATACATTGTCAAAAGGCCCTGGCGGATCGTAGTGGGAGCGGAAGGGTGTCAGTTTACTGGTCATTTCTTCTTTTTTAAATAAAATACAATAAATAAATAAATTATCCATTATACAAAAGTGTTGATGAATAATTTTTAAAATTTTATTTTCATATCAATTTTTTGACCATCATCATCATCATCATCATCATCACATTATAATAAACCGATTATTGTATACTAATGTGTACGGTATTTAATATTATAAAATATCATTATATACAGTTTTTATCCACCTACACACATAATACCATAACTAAAATGGATTTTCTTTTTTTATTTAGATTAGTGCACTATTTTAGCATATTGGAATGTTGTATTTATAACGTCATGTATGGATCATGATCATGATCATAATACATTTAAAATTCAAAAAAAATAAAATAAAATGGCATTTATGGTAAAATGTAATGATTATTACCCCATATATACCCCAAAGTAATGTGCCAAAACATGATTATTATGTGTACACGTAATAATTATAAAATTTTCAATATTATGTGGTATAAAAACACAGAAACCTACGATCATGTAATTTACAAAAAATAAAAAAAAAATAAAAAAAAAATCTTTTATGATTTTTTCTTTAATTTTTGTTTGTAAATGATTGAATTACAAAATTTACCACCTGAGAAATAATTTTCATTATTTTTGCAAATGTGGTTGAGGAGGAGAGGTGATGTAAGTACACATATGGATAATCGTATATGTGCTTTGCTTTTAAACAAGAACTACAAAAGAAGGTTGATCATATTGTATGCGGATTTAAACCGCATACATAACGTATTAGCACATATATACGACTATAAATGTATGGACACATATAATCTAGTTTAATTATTATTAGTACACCTACAATCCCATACCAGACCAAAACTATACACCAAACGAAAAAAACAAAAAAACTTGTAAATTTAGTTTTTAGATCATGTCTAAAAATTAAAACATAAAAAGGCAAAAAAAAAAAAAAAATTATTTTAAAAAAAAAAACCGTTTTTTTTTGCCGCGTTAAATGATTTTTTCTTTTATTGATTTTTTTTAAGCTTTTTATTGATGAAATCAAGATACCCAGATATTCTTTTTCATGATCTATTCACTAAAACAATTATTCACACAGTTATACAATTAAAAAAAAAAATGTTTTCTCTAATCAATGTTTATATAAAAATTTAAAAAGAAAAAAAAATCTAAATAAAAAAAAAAAAAAATAAATAAAATAAATATATAAAAAAAAAAAAAATTGTGTTAATGTTCAAAGTTATATCTTAGCAGTATGGTTAATGCCAAAAATATAATATGTACATTCAAATTGAGATGAAGAAAACATTGAAAGGAAAATGCTTTTTTTATTCCGTAATAATTTAATAAATACCAGATTATACCTACAAATATAGATTTTTCTTTTGTTTTTAAAACCCCAAACAGACAAATATTACAAAATTATGATGTTTTCAAATGGGTAAACGCGGTGTACATATGTACATCTGTACAAGAAATATATCTTATGCCAAAATGATGTGTTCTATTTTTAATTTCTGACTCATATTGTTGTTTAAAATTTGTATTCAAACAGACAAATACCAAAGTATATAGCCCTGTTTTATTCAAATATAAATAAACAGAAAATTAAACTGGTCAAATTATTAATTTAAAAGAAAAAAAAAAATTATTTGTTTACAATGATTGATGAGAGAAAGTTTAAATTTATTTATTAAATATCTTCATTTGTTTTTTTTTTTTTTTTTGTTTTTGTAATCAAAGGGACATTACCATTTCAATCACCTAAAATTAATGAAAATTTTATTTGAGGACTCTTATTCGTATGATGATGTCATGATAGCAACATTTTGTTTATTTCTGTTTTAATAATTCGACTAGTGAAGGTCAATCTAAAAAAAAAAAAAAAAAAGTAGGATGATGGAACCGTTAGAGAAATTACTTATAAATAATTTCGATTCGATTCAAATAAGTAAAATAGAAAAAAAAAAATTTTTTCAAATTTTTGATTATTTTCAATCATGTCAGAGATGCAAGGTTTCACCACGGAAGCTTCATTAAAAAAAAAAAAAATGCTAAAATGCCAAAATGAAATAAACGTAACCGTTGAACAAATGATTAATCTCTAAATATGTAAACGTGTGATATTGATTTTGTGATTGTGAAAGTCCATTATTATATGGATTTGTTGAATCATTATTTTGATTTACGTGATAAATAAAATTTATCATAATTTCCGATAAATATCTATCAATTAAAATGTTTATCGAAAATTCTTAAACGATGAGAAAATTTTTTTTAAAATCAATTTCACAATTTTGTATAAAAATTAAATGTTTAGTATTCTAATTTGAATTTATTATCAGTAAATAAATTACGATATTTTACTTATGACAATATTTTTTTTTTTTTTTTTTCATTACAGAGAAGCCCTTAATGCATGGCGAACAAAAGCAAGATGTAACATTGTACCTGCAGAACGATTACAAGAGCTCTTTCATGAGCTTCAATTTAATCCAAGTGAAAAGCAAAGTAAGTATTAATTAATCTATTAATTAATTTCATTATGTTTCTTAATTTTTTTTTTGATTTTTTATTCACAGTTAACGAAATGTTGCAAGCAGCAAAAGTTTTTGCACGTAAAAGTAGTAGACAATTAAATGGTTTAACATTTGGAGAATTTTGTGTATTAGCAGCAGATTTAAAACGCTTCAGGTAAATCAAAAAAAAAAAAAAAAGATGACATGACAACGAATATCAATAATTTTTATTTAATTTTTATAGGGCATGCAGTTTATCATCATCATCAAATAATTCTAAGACGTTAAGCTCTCTAACAACTAATGCACCAGATGTAAATTCAATTGAAAGCAGTTGTTGTACTGTAAATTCTATTGATTCATCAAATCATCGAACAAATACCCAATTAACTGACGATGTTTCATCACAATCATCAACATCATCACCGTTGACGGCTGGTACGCCAACAGTGAATACTAGTAACAATTGCTGCAATAGTAGTAATAATAATAATAAAAATACAGTAGTAGGAAATTCTCAAACGACGGAGGCTAATAATGCACCAGAAGTGTTCCTTGGAGGATCTTGCAATCCAACAACATGGAGAGCAGATGTTGCAATACCAACACTTAAAAGACTCGGAATCTCATTTTATAATCCAGTAAGTGTTCTACATGATTTCTTTAAAATTTTTTTAATTTTTTAATAATTTTTTTTTTTTTTTTAAATTGTAATTTTAGCAAGTATCTGATTGGACACCAGATTTGATTGAATTAGAGCATCGTGCTAAAGAGAAAGCTCGCGTATTATTTTTTGTTATGGATTCAGAAACAAGAGCTTCAGCTGGAGCTATTGAAGCTGCTCATATAGCTGGTCAAAATTCTAGACAATTAGTGCTCGTTTTACACCCTTACAAGCCAGATCAATGCATTTTAAATGAACCAATCTCACCACAGTGAGTTTTTTTTTTTTTTTTTTGATAATATTTATATTTTAGAATTTATACTTAATTACCTTCTCTATTCACAGAGAATATTTAGATTTAAGTAGAAATCAACAACTTCTTCGAGAATTGGTTACACGTCGTGGTCTACCAGTTCTCGATAATATACAACAAGGTTTACATAGAACAAAAGCAATTCTAGCTGGGATTCGAGAACCTCCATCAAATATTGGATCAATTTTAATGTAAATTTCTTTAAAATTCATTTTAGAATTAAATGAAAATCATTTTTTATTCTATTTTCGTTTACAGAGTTGTTCGTGGAGCATTTGATCGTGTTGTTGACTCGCTGGACGATGAAATCACGATCAAGCAATGTCAACGTGCACTATCATTTTTGGGTTATGCAAATAGTTTAATAACTATGGATAACTTAAGGAGTATCATCCTGTCACATAAAGAAGAATCTTTTTCTGAAAAGAAAAATCCATCATCATCGTCGTGTAATAATTCAAAAGAAAAGGAGATTCGTATAAATTTCGATGAATTTTGTGTATTAGCTGCATATTTATCCGTCCTCCAACAAGAAATCTATGAGAGTGGCTGTATATCACCAATTAAAGGAATCGATGTACATCCACCACCAATATTCTTAACAAATATGCAAGGTATATATTTTAAATAATTAAATCTAAATTTTAATTTAATCTTCAATAGCTAATTAAATTTTTTAAATATATTTTTAGAAGGCATCCATAATCAAGAAGGTTTCTGTATTACTACAAGTTATTCAAAACAAATTCTACGTACGAGCAGTTGTTCCTGTGTTCCAGATGATCGTCATAATTATGATTTGTATAGAAATCGAGACAGTGGTACATCATCTCCACAACCAAATGAGAATATAAAATCGAAATATGTTCATATTGGTAAACGATCAAAAATTTCAGTAAATGTCGAATATATGCCAAATGGTGAAACAGCTGGAGAAGAAAGTGATTCAAATGATTCTGTATTCTCTAGTGGTAGCTCAATAAATTCAAATTTCTATGAAAATGTTCATGGATTAGAATTTCGCGATGTATATTTAGGTGGAAGTTGTTATTTACGTAGTCGTTGGAGACAAGATCATGCAATTCCATATTTACAATCGAAAGGAATTACATATCATCTACCAGCATTACATGAAAGCATTTTACCTTCACAATTAAAAGAAGGAATTATTAAACCAGAAAATCATATCGATTGTGAGAAAAAGAAAAATGGTAAAAAGACTACGAAAACAAAACGAAAAGAACGAAATTTACTAAAAAATACTCAGGATCAACAACAAAATGATGTTAATGATATCGATTGCAATATGTTATCACCATCATCGTCATCATCATCATTAGCTATCCGTCCGAATCTCTTTAATCCAGCGCTACTAGATTCAAGTAGAGTTCTATTGTTTGTGATCACAAATGAAACACGATCATTAGCACCAATGACATTGGCAGCGCATTGTATTGGCCTAATGTACAATGTTGTATTATGTGTTCAAATGCTGCCAGAATTTTGTATCATTGGAAATGAAAGGGTAAATATTTTCTTAACCCCCTGGATATTTTAAGAATATTTTTCATTTTGATTCTCTTTTTTTTTTGTGTATATTTTAGCTAACTGCAGCAGCAATTAAAGATTACAATCGTGGCCGAGCGTACTTGATAGATTTAGCTAAAAGACAGGGTGTACCCGTATTTAATGATCTCAAATCAGCACTAGATTGTACTATAGAAAAAGTAAAAGCTTGTAATTCTAGAAATTCTATTTAATTTTGATTATTGGATTTCTGATAAAATAAATTAACAAACATTTCAAAAATTTTAATTAATAACACAAAAAAAAAGAACGTACGAAAACATTTTTCTCAAAAACATTTTTTTTTTTTTAAATGGAAAATAACATTTACATATAAACTTGTTTTATTTTATGTAATATTTTACTAAATTTTTATGAGAAAACTCTGTAGTTAATACAATTTTACTAGAAAGATTAATTCAAAATTTCTTTACAAAATTAAAAATTAATAATTAATTGTATTAGACAAAAAAACAAAAAAAAATTTAAATAAAAATAACAAAAATTAAAAATGCAAAAGTCCTTAAAAGGGATTATTTATCTAAATTTTAATAATTTAAGGAAATTTATTTTAGCTTAAATTATGATTAAGTTAAAAAAAAAAAAAAAAGAATTATACGCTTTGAAAGCAACGTGTTTTTTTTTTCTTTTGTTCTTTTTAATTATCGTTTTTATTGTGTTTGTCTCACTTATGTGTAGAATCGTTGATTGAAATATTTGTTAAAGAACACAAAATTCCATCTTAAATAATTTTTATATAATTGAAATGGTTTTAAAAAGAAAACCTTATACAAATATAACAAAATAAAAATCATTTAGAAAAATGACCGTTTCAATTAATAACAAATAGAAAATTTTTAAAATTTAATAAAATAATTGTGTTTAAAAATAGTAAAATTAAAATTGCATTAAAAAAATAATAATTTTTTTTTTTTTTTTTTTAATTTAATTTAAGTACTAGCATAAACTAGAAAATTAAAGAAAAATAAAAAAACAAATTAATCACAAAATAATAAAAATTAATTTTAATAATATTAGTAGGATTTATATAAATAACATTATCAATTATAAATATTTTTTAATCAAATACAAAAAATTTAATTATTAATTATTTATTCAATTCCTTTTTAATTATAATATTAACAAAAAATTTATAAAACTGCATGGATGTTAGTATAAAAAAAAATTATTGTAAATAAATATTGAATGGTAAAATGATAATATTTATACATTTAAGAAAATTAAAAACAAATATTGATAAAATATTTCAATAATGTTTTATTTTATTTATTTAAATGGTCGATTAATTCCATACATTAGGCATATTGCAATGCTGAATGGTTTTGCCTTGATGCATTCGTTTTTTAAACAGAACGTGGAATAAGTTGAAAGTGCCATAAATCTCTAACAATTTTGATTTAAGTTTTAAGAACATCAATTAAACTCAATTAAATGTATTGATAAAATGACAATATTCTACTTTTCATTATAATTCTTTACGTGATAAGTTTGTATTTTTTTTATTTGTCTATTTCAGTCCTTTTTGTTAAACAAAGATAGATAAAATACTGAAAGAGATAGATAAAGCACTGTGGTAGAGGAAACCACGGTTAATAAAAAATTGTCGTGCTTGTTTATGATTATTATCTTAATACCTTCATCCAATTAAAATTCAAATCAATGAATTTTCCATTGCTAATCCTGTGTTAGAAAGGTAACATTTTTTTCCCCTCAAATCAAATATCTATCCCAAAATATATAAACCTTTTTTTTTTTTTTTAACAAAAATTTATTTAAATAAAAATAAAATTTTTATTATAATATCTTAAGTATTTTCCTTTATTAATTAAAAAATGAACTCAAAAAAAAAAAAAAAAAAATTGTATCAAATTTTTATGGATATCAGTCGTATTTAAAAATTGATCGTAAAAATATGAAGACCACACATTTAGTGTTAATATTTTTGTTGTCTATTTTTTTATCTTTTCATATTCATTTTTAAAAATGAATCCTGAAAAGTCGTAAAACTCTTTAAAAATCAAACAACAAATAATATATTATACCTAAAAGAATACATTAAGAAAAATTATCCTTAACGATCATTTTGATACAATACCAAAATAATAAAGGATTTCATTTTAATACGATATAGTATTTGTCGGCAATGTTTATTTACTTTTCGAAATAAAAGAGAATGTTTTAAAAATTAGTTTCAATCTTGTTTTTTTTTTTTTTTTATGTTGTCCAGTTAATGAATGATAAAGAAAATGAAAATAAATAATATTCGTTCATTCATTTTCAACACATACAAATTTTTCAATTAATGTATCTGTAAACTGATGATGTATATCTTCTTTAAACCGAAAGGATCATTATTAAATGAAGATACTTTCTTTTATATGTATAACATTTATTAAGCATAACTAAATAAATATTTATGAATGTAAAACATACTAGGTACATACATATTAATGATGATGCTATCTATTACATTATCATTTTAGTGCTACTATATCTATTGTCCCCCCGTCTACATACTGATATTTAAATTTTCTTAGTTGTAGTATTTACTCCTTTTTGTTTTTTTTTTTTTTTTTTAAAGAAGAAGATAATAATAAAATGACTTTCAGATTTCTTTTTTAATCATAAGAAAAGAACAACATGAAATTCTATTTATTGTAATGTAAATAACATCAAGAAAATAAGAATCAATGTAAAAGGAATGAATAGAATTTTATGAATGAAAATTGAATATTTAATTGATTGACTATAAATACAACCGTGAAAACGTGTCATAACAAAAGGAACTTTATTAAATAGTAATTGAAGGTGTCACAGGTGATTTATCTGTTCTTAAATAATTTTTTTTTTTAAAAAATAGACATAAAAAAATGTTTTTGAAAAATTACTCAGCATTGAATGTGTTATATTTACAAAATGTAACCGTTAAAAAAATCATTTTGAAAAATTTTAAAATATTTTTCTTGAGAGAAGGTCAGAGCACATATTTTAATTACATTATTAACCTAAAGAAAAGCATTAAAATTTTAAAAATTTCAAAATTTTAAAAAAAAATCATTAAAAAACGAACGTTACAAGTTACAACATATTCTACAATTACAGAATCTTTTTACCATGAAAAGTCTGTATTTACCATAAAATAGAATTTTCACAGGACAAAAAATGAAATAAAACAACAAAAAAATTGTTTTTTTTGAAAACGTTCATATTTCATTTTGTTTTGTTGTTTTTGTTTTGAATTTTTCTCAAATTCAGTTTTCCCTTAAATTAGTTTCTAACAGTATTATTTTTCCCATTTGTGTTTTTTTTTTTAATTTTGGGAAAAAATATTTTAAACGAAGCAGAAAACCAATTTATATCTTTCTTGTTCTAGGGAACAAAAAAAAAAATAAAATAAATAATGTAACAAGTTACAAGTTATTTCACGCACAGAGACAAGTGTTTTAATGTTAATTGAGTTCCCTAATAAATTTTCAATAAAATAAAATATGACGTTGTCTTTACATTTTTTTTTAAATTATGAAAATTTTG
The DNA here is from genome assembly GCA_963971155.1 of Anthrax anthrax. NCBI lineage: Eukaryota > Metazoa > Arthropoda > Insecta > Diptera > Bombyliidae > Anthrax > Anthrax anthrax. Next base: position 32,092,730 of record OZ020119.1, read on the forward strand.
AATTTTTTCATTTTATTATTCTCTTCCTTGATAATTGTCTTGAAGAAATTAAATTTTCAAACAATTGTAGAAAATTTAAAAATTATTTTAAAAATTATTTAAAATTAAAAATTTAAATCTTAATTTTTTCTGTAATTTGAATTTTCGTTTTTACTGGACAAAAAAAAATTTTTAATATAAATATTCAAAATTTCTGTGTACATTATATTTTTTGTAAACATTACTTATAGAGATATTCGTACATATGTTCAAGGATACATGAGGATACTCAGACTCAGATGTCATGTGTTTTTACTTTCATTTCCAAATTTAATGGGAAAAAAAAAATTCAAAACATCCAAAAATTAATGCATTTGTAAATATAATAATGATAATCTATCTTTCTATCGTATCATTACCATCTGCCCTATTGTGTACACACACATACACATACACAGTATCTTATACCAATCAAATGCAGTTTCTAACATATATACGATAAATGCATTCGATATTCTTAAATCGTTGCATATAAAAGAACACGAAAATTCACTTTTAATCCTTAATCACGATATCTGATCCTCCTTCTTTGCATTGTCCTTCTTTATCAAATGGTCCAGTTGCATTTCTATAATATATAAAAAAATTTTTTTTTGTATTTTTTACTTTACAAGCGTATCGTATAGTAGTAGTAAATTTTGTATTATACACAAATAATAATAAAAAAAAAGAAAAGAAAAAAAAATAAAAATAGTGGATCTTCAAGAACATGTGCTCACATCTGCTATTTTCAAAAATCCCAAAGGATCAAAATATCGTTTAATATTTTTTTTTTTTTCTAATGTTTTTAGTTTAAAATGTTGATTTTAATTTTTTTTTTTCTATTTATTTATTTTTTTTTTCTTTAGCTATTTTATATGCATTCATTTTGTAAAGAATTAAAAACTCAACAAATCCAATAAACATGAAACTCTGTAAATTTCAAAATTTGAAAATTTAAAAACGAAGAAAAAAAATTATTTTTTTCTAAATTACATCAACCAAGGTATATATACTAGAAAAAAAGGACACATCTTTGTAGTTAAAAAAAAAAAAAAAGGATACCATTATCGTCCATTATACATACATATGCATAGGTATAAGAAAATTGTACCTTAAACCTTATGCAACGTTATGGCAAGTTATGGTGCAAATACACCAAACTAAATAGGCATATACAAAAATTTTTAACGCATACATATACGCATATGAACATTAAGCTGCATACATGTGGACAAATACATATTCGAATTTCTATAGCCTAAAATACATACATTACAGCCTCCAACGCAAGATGCAATCATCAATACAATTTTTTCTTCATTTTTTCAAATTGTACACACGGATACCTAGACAATAGAAAAGATGTTTTTTTTTTCATAAAACAGAAAAAAGTAAAAAAAAAAAAAAAAAAAAAGAATTTAGAAAAAAATAAATAAAAGCAAAACAAAAACAAAAAACAAAATAGGTTCCATGTGTATTTGTACATATGATACAATAAATAAATAAAAAAAAAAAAAAAAAAATTGAGTTTGATGCTGATTCTAGAGGACGATCATAATGATGATGATGGTTGATGATGATGACGAAAAAAAAGGATAAGACGCGTGCATCTGTCAGATGGTTTATAATACGAAAAATTTGAAGAAAATGAAACAAAAAAATAAAAAAGAAAATTTCCAAGACAAAGGTTTCCTTTTTTTATGAGGTGTTCTAACATCTGCTTCACATCATTGTTGTTTTCTTTTTTTTTTCTATTTTTTTTTTTTTGTTCTATTTTTGTTTTATATTTTTACTTTTTTGCCTAATGTATGACTATTTTTTTTTTGCACTAAATACTAGATTTTGTGACTTCATTCGATCCTATGTATCTTAGCTGTATCTGTAGTACTATATAGAAAAACTAAAAGGACTTCTTTTTTATTTTATTTTTTTTGTTTGGAACAGATGAACCCACTAAATGACCTGATATACATATACAAGTTGCATATGGTGTATGTTGATTTTTTTTTTTTTTTTAAATAGAATTTTAAAGAAAAAAAAAAGAATATTGCAAAATCTTTAGAAAAAGTGAACAAATAGAAAGAAAAAAAAAGAAAATAATCAAAAAGACAACTGTCATGTCCTGTGATGCAAAAATCATTTATTTTACGAATGGAATGATTGATGCTGTATAGAAGCTGAAATGTAACATAGCTAACTCACATTGGGTTTAGGTTCCATACAAGCTAATGATAAATAGGATAAATATAAATTCAAAAAAAAAAAAAAAACTGTGAAATAAATGCTAAAAAAAATTCAATAAATAAAGATTGCGATGAAAGTTTGTTTACTTTTTTAACATTCATTTTTTATCTTTGAAATAACGACTTTTTTTCTGTTAGAGAAATTTTGAAATTTTTTGGTCAAATATTTTTTTCATTTTGTTTTTGAAATCCTGACAAACACACATGGTAAAATTGAATAATCGAATTTTATCAATTTTTATAAAAATGAAGATAATTGTGTTTTAGTAGACGTTTTTTTTTCATTTTTTTCATTTTTTTTTTTTTTTTTTTAATAAATCCTAAATTATAAACGCACATGGCAATATATGTATGTGGATATTGAAAATGCACAAGTATGTGATGAAAAATAAATAAATATTTTTTTTTAGGTAGACATAATGAAATAATAATAAAAGAAAAAAAAAATGTTTTCGTCCATTTTTCTAGTTTACACATTTTTATGTATTTATTAAAAAAAAAAAAAAACAAAAAATCAGGATAAAATAACATCTGCCCATGTAGAACGTAGTGATAAAAAAAAAATCGTATTTTCATTTTACGCACGAGCATTTAAATGTGATCCTTTGCGTCCTACACACGTATATATATGTGTATATGGTGCATGTGTCCTAAAAAACAACCAAAAAAAAAAAAAAAAAAAAAATTAAGACTAGCCAGATTGTCCCCATATAAAATTCAAAAACCAATCAATGGCACCACCACCACCACTATTTTCAATATTTCACAAAAAAATAAATAAGATAAATAAATATAAATTTCAGTTCTTAACTGATAAAATTTCTTATGTTCCTCAAACAGATTGTCTATATTTAAATGTGTGTAGGTGTATTTGCTTGTTGATAATTTTTACTTGATTATTTTTTTCTTAAAGACAATATTTTTATCATATTTGGAAAGACTTCTAAAAGAAAAACTCCTTTTTTTTGTCTAATTTTTAAGTAACTTTAGAAAAAGACCAATTTTTTGTTATTTGATCCAAGATTTTTAGTAGGTGGTTGCTTTGTTTTTTTTTTTTTTAATTACCACACAAACTTCCAAATATGTAAACTCATAAACCGTTTATCATAATGATCTATTCATCTTTTAAACCATTTCATTATTGTCCAAGAACAAAAGAAGAAATTATTATTACGTTCTCTCTGCCTTAGTAACCAAATATGATTGTTAAGTATTATTAAATACACAATAAAATTAATAATACGGTAATAATGAGATCATCACTATATGAGAATCATCATATCATCTACAAAATTTATAAAACTTTCGACTATATAACACACATTAAAAATGATGATATAATTTTGATTCTGTTGTTCTCGATATTTTAATTTTGACCAAATCAAAAAAAAAAAAAAAAAAATTTTCTTATCGTATTAAAAGGTGTTTACTCAAAAAGTTACTGTGATGATCTTGAAAGAGTTCAAAACCTGTGGTGTGCCATGTGTGTTGTGTACATACGATTTTTATTTATTTATTTATTTTTTTTTTGTTTCCTTTTTTTGTACAATATACATAAAAGGAGATTTGACAACAAACAACAAACAAAAAAACAGAGGAAAAAGAAAACAAGAATTAAATTGAAGGCGTTTTTTGACCCCTTATAAGTCATCGATAAACATTTTCATGCAGCATCATCATCATCATCTAGAATGATCATCATTCTAACAACAATATATAATATGGTATTTCTTTAACAATAAAAAAATTAAATAAATTCAGAAGTCAAAGAAAACAAGTAGCCAAAATATTGTGTAATTGAAATTGAATTGAAGCACAAATATAACAAACTTATAAAACTTTGGAGGTGTGTGATGGCAATCAAAAAAGAAAATGATACGAAATCTTCAATCAACTTGTTTAGATATATAAATTATGTCATTATATTGCAATACACGCAACAACAATATAATTTCATCATTTATTATATTTTCTTGGTCTCTGTATATATAGAGAAAATTAATTATTTTGAAATTATTAGTGTGTTAGGTCATACTGATCACAAAATGGGCCTTATTGGTCTAAGTGTGCTTGCTTGGGAATGAGCAGGCGGCCACCTCTACCTACATACGTCATACTGTCCATTCGCAATGATTTTTATTTCTAAAATGAAATGGCAAAAGATATTTTTGCTGTACAAAAAAAAATTAAACAAGTCAAATTGTTAAAAAAGTAAAAAAAAAAATCAATAAATCATTTGCACATGTAATTACTGATATGTTTACCCCTGAATTTAATAAATGAAAAGTAACAAAAAAAAAAAAAAAATCAAGATCAAAAGAATCGGAAGTAATATGGGTTCTCTAATACAGGAAACAGGAAGTCAAACCTTAAATTCATGTGTCTAAATTGAATGAATGCAAAAAATTAAAATCTATTTCTAATTTATACTATACGTAGATATTCTCTCTATATACACAATAAAAGATTATTATTTAACCTGAACGAATTTTCGCATCAACAAATGGAATTTTGCTTTTGTACATTTTTTTTTTCTTTATTATCTGAAATTGTTCAAAATTTTTCACAATACGATATTTTTGATTTAGTCAATTGATTTCGGTGCGATGCCACCAAAGGGATTTAATTTCATAGAATGTAAATTATAATTCAAAATATTTTAATTGCTTTCCCTTAACTATGTATAAACACACAGTATAAATAATGATCGTTTAAAATTAATGTTTGTAAATTGAGCAGTTCAGTATTGAAATTTTCACACAGTTTTCCTTTACGTTATAGTATGTTATAAATTTAATTAATTAAAAAATCATACATCATATACACATGATTCAAGTCATGTGTAAATATGCGTTTGTATATATGTATGCCTAGTGAGCCTGATTGTTGAACGCAAACAAAATCCTTTAATTAAATTAATTTGCTGATAAGAATACAAATCACCCTCATTTTTAAAATATTAACTATAACAAATACAAAAAATATACAATTTGTCTCACCACCAGGATCAATCATAAACATAAAATGTATTCAGTTTTGTATTTATAGAATTTTCTCAAACAATTGTTGACCAATTGACGACACCCGCATTTATTCCATTTCTATATTGTTTTTTGTTTAAAATGTAAATTTCACATAAATAATAATTTATTTTTATTTTACTTTTTAAAAAAAAAAAAAACATACATACACGTCAATTGGGAAAAATGAATTTTATTTTGCCTTTTGCCTTGCTTTCTCTTTTAATCTAACTAAAATGATCTAAAAAACATTAATTAAATTTTGATATTACGTACCAAAAAATTAATGTTTTGTTTTAATATGAATAATTTTTAAATATTTTCTATGATACAGGGTATCCCATAATAGAAGTCACAAAATCTGTTTATCGTTTAATTCAGAATATTTCTATGAAAAAATTGTTGTAGGCAACCCCTTTTTAAATTCATCCCTTCTGAGATATAAAGGATTGAAAATTTCATCAGACACGTAAATTACATGACATCATATGTTAAGCAATATTTTATGAACCACTCTATTTATTTGATTTGCATTTACTGCAGATAAAAACTGAGACTGAGACCTTTCGAATAAATTAATCTTCATGGAAAACGGAATAAGAAAATCCAAAGTTATTTACTTTCTAAATTCAAAAATTTTGTTTTTTATGCAAAAAACAATCTGAGAAATTTTATACAAATCGTTTAAAATTTCACAGGGATAGGGGATGTCTAGAATGGTTTTTTGCTAGAAACATTCTGATTTATATGATAGATGAATTTTGTGACCTTTACTCTGGGATACCCACATTTAGTTATGACAATAAAAAAAAAAAAAAAAAATTCATGATCAATGGCAAACAATTAATCCTTGTAGATTTTGCACAATCTATGTACATGTATACATGATGCAATTTACGATGTACTTAAAATTTACGACAAATAATTGGCAATCAAGATAATTTAATGAAATCATTAATAATTAACTTCAAAATATGTACAATAAAATATGGTAGATCTAATACCACATTATGTACGTATGTAATGGTCTAAGGTAAATGGTGCAAATGTTGTAATAATGATATTTAATGTGCAAAAAGTGAAATTTTTTATACCATTATTGAACTAATTTTTGTTATATGTTACATAAAATTATCATTGTAATTTGATATTTTATGATCAATTTTTACTTTCAATTAAGAATTGTGATGTGTATGTATATGCCCATAATGCAATATGTATTTGAAAAGTTAATGACATGTAATTGTTTATATTTTTGTAATGGATTAGACTATGTAGAGATACTGAACATTTTGTTTCCGAACATTTTTTTGTTTTTTGTTGAAAATTTTAATTTTTTTTTTTTTTAAATACCGATCACCTGTACACAAATGCACACAAGAATGCATTTGTCTGTGCAACACGTATGTACATATGTGTATGAAAAGAACACCTATGAGAGCCTATGAGAGCTGGTCGTAACCGAAACTAATTGATGATTACAAAATTGGTCATTCAACCAAAGACATATTGCGAATGTAATTATAATTTAAAAAAAAGAAAAAAAAAAATGAAATCCCATAAAATATATATTTAATGAAAATCTAATAGATATTATATAGATAGTAGAGTAAATCAGGTAAAAGAAAACAGGATAGGAAAAATCGGCAAATTTATGTCGGTGTAAAGAGAAAAAGCAAAACAAAAGGGAAAATTTTGTAAGAAAGATTAGGTGTGAGATTTACAGATTTTGTAATTAGGATTACATGTTTATTCCTTTTTCTTTGTGTAGGAATATCGCCTTGCGCATATGTACATAAGTACCGCTTATTAATTATGTGTGTATTTTTAAAGATTTATAGTTGGGATGCATGTCATATATTCAATTCGAATGATACATATTGATTATATATATGTGGCTCAGTCCGGAAGTTTATAATATATATATACACAATATCCTAAAAATTACAAAATGAAGGACCAACCGCGCACCTTCAGGATATTTTTCCATTTGTTTTTTTTTTTAATTTGATAGATTTCTGATGAGATTGTAATCACTGTTCTAAGCGGATATTGCAGTGTCTGATTTGAGCCGATTTATAAAACATAAAAAATCTGTGTTTTCAACTAAAAAAAGAAGTGTAATTATGTATTTGAAAAAAAAAACTAAGCAAGTTCAATTGAATTTTAAATTGCAAAAAATTATTATTGAAATGAAGAAGATTACACACAGGTACATATGTCCATATAATGTCCTGTTTACATGTTACACAGATGCATGTACACAAAAAAAACGTTTTAGCATCATGCCTTCATTTCATATAGTTTTATACTTCTTTTATTTTAATCTGTTAATTCGCACTTTTCAGAAAATCTGTTTGTCTATTCAGCATTTAATATTCAATATAAGAAAGGATATGTACACATGTTTTAAAAATTAAAAAAAAAAACAAGAAAATGTTATCCTTTGAACAAGTGATCTAGTATTTATTTATTTTTTTTTTTATTTTTTTGTATGCGTGTAATGCGCTCATATTTAAAAACATGTAGTATTTAACACTTATATTATATTTTAAAAATCTTGTATTGTTCATGGTATTAATGTACGGTAGACTGACTTTAAGCTTTAAGTATATAATATCTTTTGTATCAATAGCATTAAAGCCTGTTTAAGATAATCGTCACAGATAAAAATGAAAAAAAAAAAAAAAATGATTACATTTTGCAGCCGAAAAGTAAATAATGAATAATGAAATGTAAAAGAAAAAAAAATATGAAAAAGCAAAATTAAATAAATAAATAAAAAATCCTACAAGAGGGAAATTCATACGAAATGAGTCATATGGAACTCCAGAAAAGAAAAAAAAAAAAAAAATTTTGAAATAAAAAGAACTTTCGATCAAGATGAGACCATATTTCTTGATTACATTCATGATATAGGTATCCACTTTATAGAATGCATTTTTTGTTTTTTTTTTTTTTTTGCTTTATTTGCCCTTTTTTACTATACTGACTGCATGGTTACAAGCACATGAAGGTTTATTCAATGCAGTATAAATGTTGATCACAAAAAATTCTTGAAATATTTTTGCAATCACTAATCATTCAGTGAGTTGTTGTACGTATACATGATCTTCTATTTTTAATTACATATGAATCTTTTTATTGGATACGAACGCTAATGGCAATGTGCCCTGATCACGAAAAGAGGTGAGGAGCCATACACACGATCCCCTAATTCAATTTTACAATAAAGTGTACAGAAGCAGGTAAAATTAGATATTTATAGAAATTTATTAAGATAAAAATGAAAATATGATAAATAAAGTCGCGGGTTCATCATTTCAGTTGTTGACCAATTTTTAGCTAAAAAAAGAAAAAAAAAAAAAGCAGCAAACACAGTTCCCTAAAACTGAACTTGTTGAGACATGTCTCTAATAATAAATATTGTTCCTTAAATAAAATATGTATTAATTTCTTTATTTATATTCTTTGTCTATAAAATATCTTTGATTTCCAGTTTATTATAAAATTCTACCTGTTGGATATCAAACTTTATTGTCTGTTAATTCACGATCACCTGAACCAATTTTAATCGCAATAGGGATTGTGTGTCCACATACAGTCACGGACATATAATTAGAAACACCTTTGATTTTTAGTACATATTCGATATTTTATTACCCTTTTAGATTTTTATTATACTTAGAATCCTGATATTTTGGTCCTTAATTGCCTGATGTGTGATGTTAGATATCCCATTCGGGCCATTCATATATTTCGCAATATTTGTAATTTATTCAAGAAGTAGTGCAAAATTTCAAAAATTTGTCAATTCTAAACAATTGCAAATTGAATGGAATTTCCAACATCAGGCAATAAAGGACCAAAATATCAGGAGTCTACGTATAATAAAATAAATAAAATTTCAGATATGTACTAAAATCAAAAATGTTTCTGAATTATATATCCGTGGCTGTACGTATATTTGTTTGTACGACGTGTGTATGCCAATGGACGAAACACTGAAGTTTCAAAACGTTTTTATCTTCTTTACTTTTTTACTGAAAAGACAACTGTACCATGAAATTTCTTTTAATTTCGTCATTTGGAAAACAAGTGCAATTTTCAAAATTTCATTAAAAATTGGGAATATTTAAATTTTTTTTTTTTTTCTTTCAAATGATCTTAGTCAGAATCAGAAACCAACCAAATGAGTCATTGAATTAAAAACCAAAAAAAAAAATTTAAATCAGAATGCAATATCAGAGTTGTGTAGTTGTATGGACAAAAATATCCAGTAAACCATAAACTGAAGTTCAACGGAAGGAAACTCCTTTTTTGCCTTTATTGATTAATAAAAAAAGAATAAAAAAAATATTGATCTTTTACTTAAATTGTACAAACGTTATAGGAGTATCAGTAGTGGGAGTCATCGGAATTGAAAGAAACAGCGATTACTAGAGTCAAATTTAAATTTTTAAATCATAACGTCGATATCATTATTTTATTGAAATTTTTTGAAAATGATTTTAAAATAAAGTTTATCTGAAAAAAAAAAAAATAAATTCAAAATTTGGTTATCGAACTACAAATAATGTGCAATACTAGAAGATCTCAGATATTTTTTTTAATGTATTTACACCAGACCAGAATTAGTTGACTTTTGATTGCATAGAACTTCGATCTTCATACGAGTATTACAGGCAGACATGTAAAAAAAAAACAAAAATACAGAAAATGATCAAAAAATTAAAAAATAAAATAAACGTTTTGTATCAACCAAAAGCATTCAGCAACAAAAACAATAAATGTACGTTTGCGTATTTTTTCTTACAAAATCTCAGGCAATAAATTAAAGCTAATACACAAAATACACATGTGTACACATACACCACCATGTGAAACCTGTGCATACAGAACAAGCTTAAGAAATGTTTCATATACAGGTATACATATTGAATAATTGTGTATACCTTTCGAAGGTGTACATTTTTGTATGTACGCTGGTGTGTAATGTATACAACGTATATATACATGTATAATGTGTAATGTGTATACACTTTCGCTTACAAACTTCATGTATTGGGGTATTGCACTGCGATCTCACACAGAACAGAAGATAGAAATTTTTATCTTTGCTTTGTTTGCAACAATATGAAACGAAAATTTTTTAAAATAGGAAGATCGCAACGATCGCAACTCGTCGTATTCGTCGTAGCAATACTCTTGCAATCTACGGTTTTTTTTCGAAAATTTAAAAATCTTGAAGAAAAGAAAGATATTAAAAATATATAACTTTACTTGAATCAAGAAAAGAGCAAAAAGATTTTAAAATTAACAGAAAACGTTTTTATAAATTGTTGCTAGACGACGATCATGATCAGTTGCATACGTTCAGTCGGTTGTTCAACAAGTATAATTTGTATTTTCAAATTTGTTTGAGTTCAAATATACTTATCACGTGTTGTGTTTATATACAATTTCTAATCTAGTATATATCTAATAAATATAAACTTTTTGTTTTACGCGATTGTACAATTTACAAACATATTCAAAATATTTTGATTTTTTTTTTTTTTTTGTTGCTTTTAAATTAAATAAGAAATAAATCTGTGACAAGAAATTATGGATTTAACAAATTCAATGAGTGTTGTTGATCAAGTTGTTAATTCACAAAATCAAAAAATTATAATATCATCGATTGGTCGTTGTGCAGTTGTTACACCAAAAAAATCACTTTTAGATGAAATACAAAAATTTAAACAATTACAATCAGCAGCATTTGATACAGATGATGAAAATTTACAAATTTTAAAAGATCGTTTTTTAATAACCGAAAATTCAAATGATAACAATAAAATTAATTCATCAACAGATCAATTAAATTGCGTTAATATTTTTACAAATGAACGATTTTTATGTAAGGTAAGTGTGATAATCTTGAACAATCGTGCACACAATTTATTTTGTAATTTTTTTTTTTTTTTTTTTTTTTTTGCTTAATTTTTGTATCACTTCTGACCAATACATGTTCATTTAAGCAATGATTATTATCTAAAAAATTTATTAAATAATTTTAATTTTATTTTAATTTAATATTATATAGGTTATAAATGAACCGTTTGATAAAGTTATGCTTGCTTATTTTCGTCTTAAAAATTCAACTGATGTAGACTGTACATTTGAAAATATTGCCATCGATTTGGATGAAGGCCATCATCTAGTCAGACCTGTATATGATGTTATTCCGCAATCAACAGATACAACATACCTGATTATGCGTCAATTAAATACAAAATTTGAAAATTTACATTCATATGTACGGGATTATAAACGTTTAGGGGAACCGGAAGCACGATCATTATTTCGTCAAATTTGTAAAACAGTTCAAATATGCCATCGAAATGGTATCATATTAAGAGATATTAAATTGAGAAAATTTTTTTTCATCGATACAAAACGGTAAGTAATTAAAAATTTATTCATAATTTAAATTACAAAAAAAAAAAAAAAAAAAAAAAAAAAAAATTAACAAATATTGTAAGAGGCTATTTTATTTTTCTTTTGTACGTTACTTCATTATGCCTAAAGAATTGCGATATCATCACCGTCATCGTCATCATCATATGGTGTTGATCAATCAAAATTTATATTGCACACATTGTGTTGAAGCAACACTTATTTTTTAATACACTTTGTCGTAATTTGTGTACAACTCAACACCCACACAATAAACAATATTAATTGTATGTACTTAAAAATACACAATAGCAACAATAGTAATTTTTCTTAATAACAAAATTTCTTAATTTTGAAAAAAAAAGTTGCAAGCAAGCTTTTTTGAATTTCAGTTGTGTATGTATATTTCATTTGTTGACGAACGATGATTGCAACATGCCTAAAAAGGCAAAATTGTACATTATACTTATGTATAACTTATGGTTGAATTTCGGTTCATATACGTCTATGTATTGTTAAAAATGTTAATTACAAATTGAGTTGATCATACATGATGCTAAAGATCGGTAAAACAGTTTCGATCAATACTACATTACAGTAGGATTCAATTAAGGGAGCTCCATAGCTGCTGTTGAAGTTGAATTTTGTATTGTATGTAGTTTCAATTGTTGTAATCATAACTTCCGAAGTTCCAATAATTTGTAGTAGTAGAATCAATTGTACCCATTTTAACGCATATACTTTTAAATTGTGTATTGTTGTATGTTGTATCGTCATACTTTTGTAATGAATAGATATCGTTTTTCGTATCAAGGTCAACTGTCAAAGTAGAAATAAAAATCTAACTAACTGAATGGTTGCTAAGCTAAAGCTAAATATAAAACAGCAGATATGTATGTGTGTACAATATGTGCTCAATATATTATTTCGAATACTAACCAACACAACAACTAATAAGTAGTGTTTCAGCAGTATTGTATGTTATTATATTACTGTAATAGGTTGCTTAAGTGAAACAAGTTGTAATCATCATAACGAAATATATTTTGCCTCATATACTGTTATACATAAAAATATATCTATGTACATACATTGTACATATATTGCGGTATAGAGTGATCTACTTGTCGTTTTGGGTATGGGGCTAGAAGGTAATCGTAAAGGTGTTGTAAATTATAACGTGTATATGCTACATATTTACGTGGATTTTCTGTTTTTTTTTGTATTGAGTAAATGCGTGTTGTATATTGAATACTCACGCTTATATTTCTTAAAATGTAATCATATATTTGAAAGGTTAAACCGTTTATAGAGATATTGATATTTAATTGATCTTGAGTAATGATCATTAATTTCATCAAATTTGAACAACAATAACGATGTTGCAATTCATTTTATATTTTAAAGGTTGAAGAGCTTTTTTTTTTTTTATTTTTATTAAAATTTGAATGAAATTTTATTTTAATGCTAACACAAATGAACTTTTGATTTATAAATAAAATAAAATAAATGATTTTTAAAAGTTAATTAATTTTTGGCTCATATTTCTTTTTTTGTATTTTTTAATTTAGAACTAAACTTCAATATGAATCATTAGAGGGTGCCGTATTATTAGATGATTCTAAAGATGATACATTAACAGAAAAAATTGGTTGTCCACTTTATGTATCACCAGAATTAATAACACCAAATTCAAGTTATGGTGGACAAGCAGCTGATATGTGGGCATTAGGTGTTATCTTATATACAATATTAGTTGGACAATATCCATTTAATGATGGGAATGGTGGAGGAGGAGGAGGACAAACATTATTTACAAAAATTTCTAATTGTGATTTTTATTTACCATCAGCATTAAGTAGTAAAGCAAGATGTTTAATCAGATCATTATTACGTAAAAATCCAAATGAAAGATTAAATGCTGATGATGTATTATATCATCCATGGTTTAATGAAATTGAATTAGGATTTTTAAATAATTCTGAAACAAAATATGATCAATTGGTTCCGGAATACAATGATTTCGATTTAACATGATGCATAAATTTAAAATGGAATCCAATGATTGAATTAATTCAAAAATCTGAAGTTTTTCTAAAATGAAACTTCAATGGAAAATGAAAATACGTTTATGGAAAATTTTCGCTTCGGTCTATTATTGATCCATATATATAGACCACAAACGATGACCCAGTGTTGACATACAAATCGTTCGTATGTGTTAAAAATAATAAAAAAAAATATTATTATGAAGTAATTGTAACGGAATTTTATTACAAATAAAAAATTCAAATATTTAAAAAAGGTTGAAAAAAAAAAATGTCTTTTTATTGCAAAAATTTTAATTTATTAGCAAATTTCTTGCTCAGCATGCTCATGTTCAAGCAAATAAAATTTACTAAAAAAAAAAAAAAGTTTTTTTTTTTCAATTGAATTTTCCAATAGAAAAAGAACATGAAATTTTTGAATATTCCATAACGGATCTGTGAGAATGTTTAAATTCTTTTTAATTGTTTTGTTTTATCAAAACAAATTACTAATATGCAAAGGAAATTTCAAAAAATTTCCACGCACCATAGGTACACTTGTACATGTCAATTGATCCTTTTTCTATCATTATCAAAATTTTTGAAGACTATATAAAATAACATTTTAAAAAATTTGGAAAGGTGTAGATAATTTACATTACACATGAATTCTTATCATTTGTACAAATCGTGAGTACAAAAAAACTAGAATTTTTGAAAAATTCACGTTTTTGGTGACATTTTTTTGATTTTCTTTTAAATCTAAATGTAAAATTTTCTTTAGCTACGCTTATCCTTTTTACCAAAAAAAAAAAAAAAAAATTCGTGTAGTGCATTCACATACGCACATATAACCAGATGTAACTGTATGTAAAATAAAAACAAAAAGGTCGAATAAGTACAAAAAATTTTACGATTTCTTAGAAAATCTCAACTAATGAATTTTTTTTGTTTTTTTGTTTTTGTTGGTCTCATTTTGGTTAACTTTAAAAATTAATTTTCAAAATTGTCTGATAGTTTAATAAAAAATTATACATATAGACATTCATTTCCTGTAAACATAAGTATACGATTAGAAACGGAAATATATTTAATTGTTAGACTCTAATGTGCCTAAAATAGGAGACAAAAAAAAAACAAAAATTAAAAATAATAAAATTCGATAATTTTTAAGATTCAAAATTTTACCTGTCCAATGACCTGTAAGTACACGTAAACATTAAATTCGTATACACCGGAATTAAAATTTCATTTATTATTAATTTGTGCATACACAAATTTACTATATGTTTATTCGTTCTATAGTGAATGAATAAACAAAATTATTTCATTTTTCATTTATGATTAGTTTTTTTTTTTTTTTTTTTTATTTTTTTTTTTTTGTATCTTCTGTGTTTACCTGTTGAAAATACTGTTGATTGTTTTACCTGTTGCAAAAATCTATCTATATTCATGTAGTATATATTATCGTACATAGCGTGAGTGAAAATTAAAGGAAATACGATGGCAATACAAAATTGAAAGTAGGTATATACCTTCATTTGTATATTGATTGCTTTATTACACTTTCTTCCCTTTCTTCATATTTAACCAAAAATGTTCACTATCAATCATAAAATTTATATATTTATGTACGATCACGTACTTATATGTATGAACACTAAATATAGGAATACATTGAAAATAAGCATATATGTACGTTACATTGATTTAAAAATTTAATTCTTTTCATATGACGATATATGGCATATATATAAAATTGAAAACATTAAGTACACATATGTGCATGCATATGCATTTTACATGCATTGTTCATATATGTTTACGGAAAATATTAGGAAAACACAAAAAAGTCCTATATTTAAAAAAAAAAAAAAAAATTATTTTTTATTACTTCGCAGTTTTATAATTGCTCATATTTTTGATGAAAAACAAAAAAGGTTTTAGCGTTCCAAGAAATTGACTATTCTCATACGAGTCACATACGTTACATACATGATCATATATGTACGTATTAGAACAGGATCATGTTTGCATACCTACCTACATCCTAAACGTATAAACATAATAGGTAGATACACATGTAGGTACCCTATATGATTTATTCCTTTCCTATATAATTATATAGTAAAAGTACATATAAGATACACAGATATTTGCAACAAGAAAATTTTATTATTGTGCAGTTAAGGAGATTTTCAAAAGAAAAAAAAAAATAAAATAAATAAATACAAATTTTAGAAAAATTTAAATTCCTAGAGAAATTTTATTAAAACAATAGAAATTTTATTTAGTAAAAATATCGTGGTAACAGAAATTCAGTTAATATACCGAATTAATACTATGTATTGTTTTTTACTTGAGTTTGAAAGAAAACATATGGTTATTCTTCCTTGAAAGGATATTTTTATAATATTCGCTGGTTATACTCTATTCATATTTTACAATTTACTGCTTTTTCTGCGTAAGATAATTGCAAAATAAAAGGTTCAATTTTAAAATTGAATTTTAGTTAAAAAGGATTTCTACGTATAATATAGGTACCTACCTATGAAATATTTAATTTTATTTTTAAATAATAAATTGATGTGACCTAAATACCTAATAAAAAAAAAATATTTAGCAAAATAAATCGTAATACTAGGAAAATTTGATACAAATGAAAAATTTAAAAATTCAATTTTTAACGGAAATCAGATCACAATTTGGGAAAATTTGAGTATGTTACTATAGTCCTTAGTTGAATCATCTTTTATCGTTTACCATCAAAATTACGTCGTGTTTCAAGTAATGAAATCCTTTCAATAAATATTCAATTCTCTATTTAAATCACTTCTAATTGTAATCTATCACATGTTATCATCAATTTGATGTCACAAGTAAAAGAAAATTTTCAATCAAAAATTACAGAAAAATGATTTTCAAGTGAATAAATTAAAATGGACAATAATGATAAATAAACTGTCAACATAGGAAATTAACAGTCTGGTTTTATATCCATAAATATTATTATGATAACAAAAGCAAAGAGATAAAATACTTTAAATTAAACTGTATAAATTACAATAGTGTCATTTTGACTTTAAATTTTCCACAAATTACAGATTGAGAATTTAAAAAAGAAAAATTTGTTAGTCACAAAATCAAAACATTTGTGACCTTCAAATTGAATAAACTAAGAAAAAAAATTGAAAAAAAAAATAATAATCGCTTTAAATCTAAAAATTTCATTAGAAGTTCGCACTGATTTATGTTCTCCATCAAAAATTTTTTAATTTAATGTCTATAAAGTCAATATAATAGAATCTCGTTTTTGCTTGCTATTATAATTGTTGTGCAAAAATTGTCCAAAAGTAGCACGAGGAAATTTAAAATAATCTTCTAACACTGTCTGATTGTTAAATCATACAACACATAGCACACATAATTTTGGTTGTGTATGATTGTGTTTAAAAAATTTACATCATACACAACGAACACAACAAACAAGCAATCCCAACATGTTCGAAATCAACATGTGTATACATATTTTTTTCTTATGGGAATGTTGTGCATTGGCTTAGGTACAGTCGCACAATGTCTATAAAAATGTGTTTTTTTTGTTTGTTTTTGTTTTTTTTAGCTTGGCTGACGAGCCGGCTGTAAAAAAATACTGCCTGGAATATCTGGATACAGCGTTGTGTTCAATATATTTTACGTTGCGTGAATGCATATATATATGCGCATGCATGTATTGATTATCAGTTTACAGTTTGGTATGAGTAAATGTGCTTTTTGTTTTGATAAAAATTTAAATATTTTTGTATTTGCACATGCACGATGGTATTTGTGTACGTTTAAAAAAAAAATGATCGTATACGTATATGACAGTATTTGTGATTCGGCTGTTTATTCGTATCGTATCGTATTAAAAGTTGAAAAACGTACATTGAAGCCAAAACGAGTTGAACAAAATACATCCATCCATATGTACATATATTGAAAATTTGAAAATATGAGAAAAAAGTCGTTGTGTATGCATACATCATTTTATTCTGTTTTTTTCTTTTCTTTTATTGTTTTTATTATTCCATGTGCATGTGTATACGTACATGCACACGTCTATACAAATATACGATTATTTTTTTTTTTTTAAAAAACGCTTTCGTATATAATTTTGTATGTGTGAAAAAAAAAACCCAACAACAAAAAAATATTTTACAATCAAAATTCAAAGCGAAGAAAATAGCAAAGCATGATTGTGAAAAAAAAAATAAAAAAGAAATAAAGTGGCGTAGTAGTCTGTTGTAGTGTAGTAGGTAAACCGTAAAAGTTAAGTTAAGATTGCGATTTGTTAATGACGCGACGCGACGCTACATGTAATGTAATTTTCAACAATTTCAATTAGAAACAGTTAAATGAGAACCGTCGATAAGTGTGCGTCGTTTATAAATAAAACGTAGTTGGAAAATTATTCATAATTTTTGTTTGGTTAAGATTTCATTTTAATGTTAAATTTTTCTTTTTTTTTTTTTAAATTTCCAATTAGCGGTTTTTGTTTTTTTTTTGTAATTAATCATTTTTGATATGAAAACTGAAAAAGAACAAAATTTCATATTTGTTCATGTCTTATAATTCGTTTAAAAATCAAATTCTGAGGTGATATTAATAAAAAACAAGAAAATATTAAAGAAAATAAAAAGTTTGTGAATTTCAAAAGAAAAAAAAAAAAATTAACTGATGGTTTTGTTATTTTGGAAAAAAAATTTGTTTTTTTTTTTTTCAATTTCCATAAAGACAGTTTATAATAATTTTTTAAAAATAGTTCTTTAAATTATAAAAAAAAAAAAAAAAAAATTGTAAATACAAAAATGTGTTTGTATTTTCTGTGATACACAGTTAAATTTGACCACATTGAGAAAATAATGAAGTTATGAAAATTAATTAAAAAAAAAAAAAAAAAAAGAAAAAAAAATTAAATAAATAAAATGTGTTTATGAAAATATGTTTAATTTGTATTAGTGCCTCCATATAATAAATTTAAAATTCAATTATATCTGTTCAATTTATTTGCACATTTTAATTATCTCAATTTGAAGTGATTTCAAAATTTCTTAAAATTCTATTATTATCTGTTGTGCGATAACGTGGTTATAAAAAAAAAAAGGAAAGAAAATTTTTTTTTTAAAAAAAAGCAAAAAAATAAAAAGGAATAGACAAACAAACAAACAAAATGGATTTATCATCACAGTCAAATACTAATTTCGCCAATAATAATGGAATTAATAATAATTATGGAATAACAACGACTGTAAGCAACAACAACAACAATAATTCACAAATGATTATTGGTAATAGTACAAATACAAAAATCTTATCACCATCCTCACCAATCAATCAATTGCGTGTTATACATCAATCACATCAGACTATGATGTCGCAATATCAAAATAAAAGACAATCGTCTACTGGAATTATTTACCCTTCTGGTGCTATATCATCGTCTACAGCAGCAGCAGCAGCAGCAGCAGCTACAGCAGCATTTATTATGACACCAATTCCTATGTCTAGTGCATCATCAATGTCTAATTTAAATTCTGATAGTGGCAATAATATTAATAGCAATAATAGTGTCTGCTATAATAATGATAATTATTCAAATACGCATAATTTACATCAGTCAACAACAGGAATAACAGCAACAGCAGCATCTGCTGCAACAGATATAATTATTTCCTCTTCCTCAGTTTCAACCACTAATAATTCTTCAGCATTCTCAACAAATTCAAATGGAATTATTACCGGACAACATGGTCATGGTCTTGTAAATGATGATAGGGTTCCTTGTATGTTAACTGATGATGATCGTATACCACATAGTGCACAAATTTTAGCTGATCGATATTTGTTACTCAATCAAATCGCCGGAAGTTCATTTTTTGAATGCGTTGATATTCGTACTGGTGATGCACTTACCTGTAAGGTGAGTTAATATCCAATAATTTTTGTTGTTTATTTTATTTTTTATTTTTATTTATTTATTTTTTTTTTTTCACTACATGCGTACAAATAATGATTTCTACTAAATGTAATTTTGATGTTTTACCCATATAAAATATAGTATGTATTTAAAAACTTGTTAAACACTAAAGTAAACATAAATAATAAGTGTATATCCAAGTACGATATTGCTTTACTATGCATTGTATAAGCAGAATTTTTTTTTTTTTTGTTAATTTTATTTATTATTATTATTATTATTATTATGTTCTATAAATATAAATAACCTTGCTATTGCCTGTTTGTTTTATTTTATATGTAACTAATTGCTGAGGGGATCTCTGTCGTTATTTACCTACATTACTATATGTACATACAAATATGTTATGTGAAAAACAAGTTGAAGGGTGTTTGACGAATGAATACCTAAATGAAACATGTTTTCCCTTCATGCCATGCTAACAAATACATACTCTTGAAAAATTCAATAAAATATATACATGAACACATAACTATAAATGCTATGTACATACATGAAAAACCATATAGTTTTTGCCTTTTATAACTAAATGGAATTTAAATTGATCCTCGTCGGTATTTTACAAAACCAAAAATGATGCTGGGTGCTGTTTGTTGCATTTTTTTACAATGCAACACCATTAACCATAACCAAAGGAACAAAATAAATCGGAAGTACTTTTTTTTGTTGTTGTTGTATTGCGGAAGAGTTTTTTTTTCGATTTTTTGTACAAATTTCAATTACATAATTGTAATTGTTTACATTATTTGAATGTATAAGAGGGATCGGAATGAAAATTGTTTGAAGTCGATTAAAAAAAAAAACAAAAAAAAAAACAAATTGAATTTTTAGCAATTCGATAATTATTTACAATTTTTTTTTTTGATTTAAAAAAAAATTTTAAGTAAAATTGAAAAGAAAATTTTCAAAAAAATTCTATTATGACACTTTTTAGTATTGTCATCATGATTGTAATTTCAAGTACACAAGTTATTATTTACATTCTGTCAAAATTTATGTTATTTTTCTTTTCTTTTTTTTTTATTAAATCTGGCATAGTACAATTAGGCCATGGTTTAAAACATAAAAAATAAAAAACAATATTGATGTATTACTTTACAACGATTTACTAATTGATATTCAGTTTAAATAAAATTACAAATAAACGTTGATGCTAAACCGCATGTATTCGCATAATTGCAATCACGTCATGCTGATAATAAGAACTTTTAAAACCGCAAAATCAGAAAACAAGACGAGTAGTGCATCTGAATGTGTGTATGTATGTATGGGTCTCAGAATAAAGAATACGTGAATTTAAAGTCATTTTCAGAAGTTAATTATATATCTTATAAGTACAAAATGAACAACCACATACCTACTACATAAATTATATTTTTATTGCAAAATTAAAACAATTGAAGTACAAACGTTGGCATACGCATGTATGTATGTAGATACTTTTGCAAAGTAGCTCATTACTGAGTTACATTTCAATTGTAAAAATAAAAAAGAATATTCTGTACACTTGTGTCTTACAAAAGTTCATAATAATAAATAAAAGATTTAATCGAATTAACGATTAAATTCGATTCATTTATTTTTGTTTTATTTTTGTTCAAAATTTATTCACTCATTAAAAAGGTCATCATCATTGTCATTGCGTCCAGATGTATAGATTTAATTTTTTTTGTCTTCATTTTCTTCAATATTTTCCATAACGAAAAGGCAAGCACTTCCTGTCATCTGTTCATTAAGTTTTTTTGTTTTTTTTTGTTTTTTTTTTGCATCAAATTAATGAAATCGGTAGACCATATTAAATGTATTATGATGAGATGTAAAATATATTAATTGCATAAATTAAAAGAAAATATAATAATAATCACACAGAAGATTATAATATGTAAGAATTCATGAATGCATTCATGTACACGTAATGTACAGCGATTTTGCATTCACGTACACGTAATGTACAACGATTGCTATAATAAAAAAAAAAAAATATCTTTTTTATTTTCCTGAAATTGTACTTTGTTGCAATTAAATAGATAATACAAGAAAAAAAAAAAAAAACTGATTATTTAAAAAAATTTCACTTATCTTTAAAAACAAAAAATGTTTTTAAAATTTAGAATTAAATTTAGATTTATTATGAAAAATATTTTCCTTTTTATGGAATAGCAATGACTTTGAAAAATGATATGCAAAGCACAAATAGATATAGTTGAAGTATTAAAAATTTGTAAATAAAAATATTTGTTTTGATTTTCGTTCGTCACAAAGCCATTAATCAGTGTTTTTTTTTTTGTTTTTTTTTAAATACAAGGAATATAACAAGATAGTAGCTAAATTATGTACACACATAGTCAGGTCTATTCTAGTTTGTAATTAACAGATTTTGCTAATTTAACATTCTGTTAACTTGCATGCAAAATGAACATACTGTCTAAATTTTGTATAAAAATTATTAAAATATCAAATTAACAAAATCAGCTAACTAATACCAGAATAAATCTGAATATTTGTATTTGTACATAATTTATAATTTGATAAGAATTTTGCATGACAAAATGACATGATGACACCTTCATGAAGAATTTATTTAAATTATTCTTTTTTTTTTTAAATTAACTAAACTTGCTGATACAATCTTGAACGTTCATTATTTTTATGAATATTAGTAAATGAATTTAAGCGTGAAAAATTTTCCGCATTGTAAGTTTATATTATTTCCGTTTGAGTATACTAAAAAAAAAAAAAATAAAATAAATAAATAAATAAAGAAGAAAATCTCATAAAGTTATAAAAATAAATTAAAGGTGATTTGACACTTTTTTGATTTTTTTGTTTATTATTATTACTGCATTGTGGCTATAAGTATTTGTATGAATTTTTTTTATTTTATGGATCAAAATTCAAAAATAAATAAGCATGTAATTTGATCATTTAATATTTGAACGAATGTATGAGAAAAATTGAATTATTTTAAATTTAAAAAAAAATCGTTATAAATCATATATGCACGTTTACTTTTGAATGTACACACATGTTCTTCTATATTTATATGTATTAAATTTATTTTATTGATCTGTTTTGATTGAAAAAAAAAATTCATATCTATACGTCTATGTAGTTACATATAATGGAATTCAAATCGTATTCAGAATTATTTTCGTTTGACCAAGCACTTTTTATTTGATAAAAATAAAAAATCCGTTTTTATGTAAAAAGTAAAATTGATAAATTTTGTAATTTAAAATGAACATCTGTTTGTCGTTTTTTAAATTCATGATATTAATCGATAAGATTTTAAAGTCAAATGAAATCTCCTTTCTCGTTTGTTTTATTTTATTTTATCATTTTCTGTAGGTATATATATATGCATAATAAAAAATATCATAATAAATTCAAAAATATATTTTATTTTATTTTATTTTTTTACTTTTTTCTTTACAGTCAATTGGCAATTGTTATTCAAAAATTCTGTCAGCATATTTTCGTATGGATGGTGATCCTCATATAAAGCCATTACATAAATTACTTCAAGCATCATCTGATCAAACATATTTATTATTACCACCATCATTATATGGTGATTTACATTCATATGTTAGAGAAAGAAGAAGATTACGTGAACCGGAAGCACGTCATTTATTTCGACAAATATGTAAAACAGTTAAATCGTGCCATCAACAAGGAATCGTTCTTCGTGATCTTAAACTTAGAAAATTTGTTTTTAGTGATTGTGACAGGTAAATATAATATTTTAAATATATGATATGATATTTATATGTAATTTCACATTAATGTGCTAATTTTTTTAAAACTTTCTAAATATTTAAAAATTGTAAAAAAATTCATTTAATGAGAGTATGTATGTTGATCAATTTAAACTCTTTTATAATTTTAACATGACATTTTTTGTACCTACATATATAAGTAGTAAATGAATTTAGAAATTTTTACACATTTTAATTTTTTATTATTTTCATCTAAAAAAATAGCACATTATTAATATAAAATGAGTATAAAAAACAAAAATCATAAAATAAAAATGTTGACCAAGTATGGAAATATTTATAGAAAGTACATACGTATACGTTATATTCCATTTGAAAAAGATCCAAATCTATGTTACAAAAAAAAAAGAAAAGAGAAAATGGGAAATGTTGAAATTTTTTTGAAAATCTATTCACAATCTTTTTTTTTCCTTTGATTATTTTTAAGTTTGTGTGTTTGTGCATATCATAATACACCATTCATGTGTACAAAATAGATATATAAATATCTTAAACTCTTAAATGAGCTCATCCAAGAAAGACCTCGTAACTGAACTTCAAAACTATATCATGTATATATGTACACAGGTGATATGGAGTGTTACTGAACTCTTTTTTTTTTTTTTATTTATTTTATTCATAGCAAATGTGGCTAGATATTGTATGTGCATGTGTATAGTTTATGGTGTCTGCACGCTAGCCTAGTCAACCATAATCAGCTGTGTTTTTATTATAATGAATGTATATACATTGTATTTGTAGCACATTACAACTGCTTATATATATCATAAAAGTTCAGTCACCTTAAAAAAAGTCTTTGCAGTTAAACTAACTTTGATTTAAAAAATTTTCTTCTTCATGTTGGAGCTCCATTTCCAGATTTCATTATATTTTCCCTTTGCTTTGCTTTATTTTATTTTGTTTTTTTTTTTCACAATGAAATTAAATTTCATGAAATCATGTCTGCATGAAATCATGCTAGGAAAACTATTAAAAAGAAATGATATGAATGTATTTCTTTCCTTAACATTGCGCAATTTTATTTATTTTATTTTTTTTTTAAATTTATTAACGTAAGTGGCTAAATAGTTATGATAATGACAATATAAAAAAAAAATTTACGTTTGAACCTGATATAATAAAATCCTCATAATTATGGCAAAAAAAAGCTGTTGAATTTAAAATGAATAACGAGCAAACATTGTACTTGCATCTACAAAGAGTGTATATATGTGAAAAGTAATTAGTGTTATGTAGCTAATAACACATCAGCAATGGTCATTATAATATATATGCCTAAGTAATTTTAAAGACTAAATAATTAGACACAATGGTAAATTAATTAGTGCTTCTTTGAATATCTTAAGAGGCAAACCATTGTTATTTAACATTGAAAAAAAAAAAATCTTTTTTTTTTCAGTTTATTCCAACATTTTATAAATCATATAAAAGTAAGTCCATTGAACTCCAAGATTTGAAAATTTTTCCTGTAAATCCATTTGTGATTCACGTAAGCAATAGGAATAGAAATTACAAAAAAATTTTTTTAAATAAAAAGATGAAAGCTAAAAAAAATTTTTTACATGTCTTTTGTATTTTTTCTCTTCTTTTATTTATTTATTTTTTTTTTACTGTTTTAAGCTATGAGAAATAGCAGCGGTCATAAACCTGGTTCAAGAGAGAAATTATTGCTTAACTAAAACTTTCTCCATTCGTGGTTTGGTTGGCTTGACTGATAAAAATTTCCAAATAATACGTATACAAATACATATCTTCGTACGTGAGATACTTTACTTTTGTGTTATATATGTTAATTGTTAAGTGCAATGAACAGAGATAACAAAAATGTAGAGAAATGAAATTTTGTAATTTTTTTTTGATTATGTTACAATAAAATCTCGATTACATTGTGTATATATATATGCAACATACTTCCAGTACACGCATGAAAAATTATTGTCAAATATAATTCATGCATATGTACATATAAACATGCTTGCAAAATGTCCGGGTCTTTGACACGTTGACGATACGTATAATTTAAAGTGAGATTTTTTGATGATTACGTATTGAAAAAAAAAAAACAAAGTTTTTTTTTTTTTTTACTTATACATTTAATCAATTACTAAATACATATATAGGAAATGAAAATCAAGCAGAAAAAAGGGTATATATAGTGTAATAACACTGTCACGGTTTTTTAAACATATGACAACGTCATCAATTAACGCAATTTCATTTAAATTATGCAATAATGTTGCTCACTTTTGGAATTACAGATATTTTTATTTTTTTACTTGATTTGTATATTTAGAAAGTGTTTTTCTTTTTTTTTTTTTCAATTGTTTACGGTCATTCACATTTTAACCAATTTTCACTGCTACCGGTAAACATATTATTAAAATGCATGAAATATCTATTTAAAAAAGAAATACATTCATAATAAACAGGGGAAATAAAAAATTTTAAAAGTTAAAAAATTTAAATTTAATTTACAAACTTAAAAAAAAAAAAAACTTATACAAACATAAATAAAGTAAATGCGCTTGGTTAAGGCTTGATTCAATTAAGGTATTCATTCACCTGACATGTTTATGAAAAGCCAATTTCACAAATTTGATTTAACAAAATTATATAAAAGTAAATACTTATATGTACATACATTCATTTACATATATATATACACATTAAATAAAATACAATCCTAGAATTAGAACTGTATTTATATATAGGTGATATAGAAAATTGTATTGTGATGAAAAACTGTGTTTTTTAAAAGTGCATATTAAATTATCTCGAATGGGGAGTGGTTGTATATGGTATAATATGTAATTGTATATATGATGTAAAATATAGTATAATACATGTAATATTGCCGGTACACATATTTACATATGTATATATACAGTTATAACTTTCATAAGTGGATATAAGAATGGTATGAATATATTTAATTAGTGGTAACATTTACATACCCCATTATTATATATATTCTTAATTCGATTTAGATGATCGGTAGAGGGTAAGTGAGTACAAGCTCTACAATAGAATGAAATATAAATACTATGAAAACATAATTGAATTTAGTAGTTTTGTACTTTAATGTACTTACATATGGTATACATATATGTATGTACAATTGGATTCAAATTGAAAGGGAAACTATAAAAAAAAAAAAAAACTTTGAAATGAATTTTATCAATACTTCTGATGCAATTGAAGAATACGAAATATTTAATTATAAATTTACACACAAAAATAGAATAATTGTATTATTTGTATATCACATATGTTACACATACATATATATATCGTATACATAGGCATATATTTGTATAGTGCCTTAATTAAGTTATCTCAGATAATGTATATGGTAAATAGTAGGTCTTCATTTATTTGCTTTAATTTAAACACATCTCTCTTTAATGAAATTAAGTTCATGCTTTCATTTATTTGTTGTTTTGTTTTTATTTAATTTAATTTTTATTTTATTTTTTTGTTTTTTTTTTCTTGATTTTCTTTACAGAACACAATTAAAATTTGAATCTTTAGAAGATGCTGTCGTTTTAGAAGATCCTGATGATGATATATTAAAAGAGAAAATTGGTTGCCCAGCATATGTAGCACCAGAAATTCTAAAACCAAATTCAGATTTTTCGGGTAAAGCAGCTGATCTATGGTCATTGGGTGTTATTTTATATACAATGTTAGTTGGTAGATATCCATTTAATGATCCTGAACATTCATCATTATTTGCTAAAATAGCACGTTGTCAATTTACAATACCAGATTATTTATCATCAAAAGCACGTTGCCTTATTAAATCATTATTACAAAAAGTTCCTAAACATCGTTTAACCTCTGATGATGTTTTATATCATCCATGGTTACAAGAAGATAATGATTCAATAATTTTTAATAATAGTTTTAGTAATTGTAATAATAATAATACAATTAATTATGATTTATCAAATGATGATCAACGTGTACCAGAATTAGATTGTTTAGAATTAACTTGAAATTAAATAAAATACAAAATATTTTTGCAAAAAAAAATATGCAAAAAAGATATTAAAAATGAAAGAAGTAGTTAGCCAATGTAATGAAAACATTGGCTAAAATAAAAACTATAAAAAAAAAAAAATAAAATAAAAAAAAAAAGTAAAATATATAAACAAAAAATAAATGTTGTGCCTGACATATGATGAGGCATTTATTATGGATATGTATAATATTTTTCTCTTATTTCTGTTTGTTGTCATGTCAGGTCGTTTTATCGCGTTAACTTGTTGTTTAATTCGGTTTTGAAGAATACGATATCAAATTTCTCTGTGATGTTTGTTACGATTTTATATTATGTTTGTTAATGTTGCAGTGTATTTAAATGCTAAAAAAAAAAAAAAAAAAAAATGGTATACTAATATAATAGTGTACAAAAATTATGTGTGAAGCATTTAAATACGCATGTTAACATGAGAGAATGATTCTAAAAAGGATTTAATTTGAATCGATTTCAGGGAAAAGGAATTGAAATTTTAAAAAAATGTCGTATTAGGACAAAAATGAATTTTTTTAAAAAAAAATTATTGAATTGATTGTAATTAAAAGAGAAACGCTAAATTTTTTTTTTCTTCCAGTTTTTTTTTTTTTTTTTTTGTATTATAAAAGAGAGTAAATGTATTCTGAGAAATAATTTTTTTTTTTTTTTAAATATTTTTAATTTTTTATTGATTATATATATTGTTCATCATTATATAAGAAAAAAAGAAACCAAATTTTTATTTTAATGAAAAAAAAAAAAAAAACAAATTTTTTTTATTTTATTTTTAATATACGGCCACAGACATTTTATTTATATATATATTGAATTATATGTAGAATGGTTAAAATCTGTTGATTTACTATTTTGTATGTGTACATATGTATATTTTTTTTTATTGTATGTTGAAAACAAAAAAAAAAAATTGAATTAATAAGAGAGAAAAAAAAATGAAAAAATAAAAATTAAAAAAGAAAAAAAGATTGAGGTAAGAAGTAAAAAAAAAAAAAAATGTGATAAAGTCTATAAATAAATGTTATTAAAAATTCAAATTTTGTTTATTTTTCTTTTTTCAACATTTATAGTTTATTTTATACAAAATTCAAGAACTCCCACAATTTAGAATTTTATTTCCCATACCGTCAAAAAGGATCATAATACCGTGTTCCCTAGGATTACAGTGTGACTAAATATATATGTAGGTATACCTTTTAAAATATCAATTTTTAATGTCCACAGATCAATCAAATTTTATCAAATTTATCTGTCTAAATTTATTTAAAAATGCACATATGAGTAAATATTAAAGAGCTATCGAAATTCTTGAATCAATAAACGTATCTGATGAAAATGGTAATTCCCCAACCGCAACATATTGTGTACCTTACAAAACAAAAAAAAAAAAAAAATTTTTATTTAGTCGTTTTTTCCGCTTTTCAAGCTGATTTGTTGTAAAATTTTCCCATGTTATGTAATATGAAATTTTATTTAAAAACTCTTGAATCACACCAAAATACTCATAATATAAAAATGAAATGTGTGTAATGAGTAAACTGAAAATTTGAAAAAAAAAGGAAATCAAACAAGATCTTTTTGATAAACAAATCTACATGTGACTATATTAGAGATAATAGTAGTATATAGACATTAGACATATGAAGTCCATATAATGTCGTCCTACAATCATTTGTTGTTATTGGTTTTAATGTATGTACATATGTATGGGCACATAAAGTATAATTTTGAATGAGTCCTTTTTCCTGTTTTGAAATTTTGTTAAGTAAAAATAAAATAAAAATAACTGAAAAGAAAAAACATGAAGCCAAAAGCCAGTCATCATTCAGTCAAATAAAAAAATGTATATGTAATAATAATAATAATAATAAAATAATAATTTTGCTGGCATCTGCTTCCGATCGAATAAAGATCATGCATATACATACAAACATATCAATGTATATAAGGATCGTACGCACATATCATCCATGAGTGATTGCAGCAGATATATATACAATTTATAAAAGATATACTCGTAAATGGTATTAATAAGGTAAAAAGTTTGTATTATAAAATTGTAAAAGATGTTAAAGAAATTTAAATGAAAAAAACCTCGATTTTAAACAGAAAAAATATAATGTAAAAAGGACAAAACAAAAAATACGAAAAAAAATTTTTTTTTTTTTTTTTTTTTTTAAATTAAATAAAATAAAAATACAAAACGAAACTCGAGAACTTTTTGAATTTGAGAACGGTTTTGCTCTTGATTTTCAACACCTGCCCCTCTCAATATATATGAACAAACAAATGAACGCCTATACTTTAGTCCTTTTACATACACATGTCGTATGTTAGATACATATATTATTTATGTGATCCTGATTATATTCTATACGTTGTACAGAAACGCATGTATGTTTAACAACTTAAATAAAAAAAAAAAATAACAACAACATGTACGTATAAGGTAAACATTTAAAATGAAATATGTTTATTTTTCAAGTATCCTTTTCCATCATTACCACAAAAAAAAAAAAAAAAGGAAAAAATTATTACAGCCAAAACAATTTAAATTTTGTAAATAATTTTTAGTTTTTGTCTGAGTACGAAAAATATTTAGGTATGTGTGTAAATTTACATATACGGTGTGTGATCAGGATTTTTTTTTATTTAATAGTTTGTTATGATATTTTGTTTTATTTTTTATTTTTTTCGTTTTTTTTTGTAAAATATTTTACAGTTTCAAGTGTTAGTATTTTTAATGATAATTATAAAGAGATGTTTGTTATTTTTAAATTTGATTTAAATGTTCAATATCCAAAGTACTTTAAAAAATGATGGATTTATACATGCGAACACAAACGTACCTACACGCAAAATTAAAAGTAATGCTAATTTTATTATGATGTGCATACGTTAAATTTCGATACAGAAATACAGAATACAGAATTTGTAATTTGTACACTTATACGCATGCTGGCAAATAAATTACATGTGTAAAAAATGTAAAATTTTCTTTTGTGTGAAGGAAGTGAGTTCACACTTTATAGTAATTGTCCTTGAAAATCAATTTAACAAACATTTCCAATTTAATAGGCAAATTTTTATTTTTTTTATTAAACGTAAAGCGAATTCATAACAAGAAAAAAAAAGAAAAAAAAAATCTTCTCGGTGGATTTTTTAATGTTCAATTTTTTTTTTACTTTGTATAAGCTTATTACAAAAATTTATCACATCATTTTTGTGAGTCTTTTTTTTTCTACTCTATTCAAATTCAATTACGTTGATGACGAAAGTGCTTTTCTTAACAAACAAAAAAAAAAAAAAATCCTGATAAGATAAATGAAATAACAAAAACGAAAGAAGACAAAAAAAAAAAAAAAACAAAGAAAAAAGGCATTTAATCGAAAATTTTGTATTGTTGTATAAAATATTGTATAAATGTGATATGTTGGGTAATTTATTGTTTCACATGTTATTTGCTTTTTTATTGTTACAATACACAATACAAAACATGGGCGTCATATGTATATAAATACGCGTTATCATCATTAATAAAAAAAAAAAAAAAAAAAAATTTGAAAAAAATAAATTAAATAAGAAAAATAAAAAAAAAGTCATCAAAGGTCAAGTACAATTTCTTGCGAAAATTTTAAATAATTTTATATGTATATTGTATGATTATGATATAAAATAAAAAAAAAAATAACAGCACACAATTTCGAGGGTAAATGTATCTGAATTCGACCATCAGTGTCAATTATCTAATTGTTAATTAGGCTCTTATTATCAAAATCTATGGACTTGACGCTGAAATGGACTTTCGGTGTTATGAAAGTCTACTGCTTAAATAGACTTTTTCATTCTGTAGACTTAAAACGTTGATCACAATTTTTGTAATAGACTTTGAGAAAGCTTAATTTTAATTTCAATTTGATTACTTATTAAAATTTTTTTAAAAATTCCATTACTGGAAAAATTGAGCCTATCAATCATTGAATACATTTTCATAATAAAAAAAAAAAAACCATTAAATACTTTGTAACTATTCAAATTTTTATCTTCTTTCCCTCTACTGCCTATTTATTTTATTTTATTTTAATTGCATCTATTAATATAATATTAAATTGTCATTATTTGGTCATAAATTGATACGTCTACCCTAAAATTATTATAGCATTTGATTTGATGTACACATGTGTGTACACGTAAACAATTGCCTGTGTACATTATGTGTTTATATATAAAATTGCAGTCATATTGTAGGTATATTTTGCGATTAAATTTGGGAATACAGGGAAACGATTATAATTATTATGATAATAAATTTTTCATCATTTAAAAAAATATTATTTATTTTTTTTTCAGGAAAAATAGGGAAACTAACGTTTCGCGTGAGTAAATTTTAAAATGTTTTTTTTTTGTGAACATGATGAGGTACTGACGTACTGTACGATGACATTATGTTGTGTTATTGGGGGAAATTCCTAGATAAATTATTCTCAAGAATAAGTAATGTTAGCGGTTAATCGACTGAATCATATCACACTTTAAGATAATGATATTTAAATACAATATTAATGTAAAATGTTACGTATAAAGTCAAAGTTAAAGGAAAAATTCTTGTATACAGGCATTCAACAGGTGTCATAATGTGTCATAATAATGATGTGTCATAAATGTGTATATGTATATAGTAAATATGTATAAAATGATTTTCCCCTTAATAATTGTAACATATTATTTAAAATAGGTTCTATTGTGTTATTATGTAAGAAAGAATTTAATGAAATTTACTTTGAATACAAATTTTTTTTTTATCTTCTGTTTTCTTTTTTCGTTGTATCACGTATGCATTCACGTATGTAGGTACATAAATTAGGGAAGTCAAAAATTAGGTCAATGTTAAGGTGATTGACTGTAAATTTGTTATGCATTTCGATTATAAGGTATTTTAAAGGTCAGTGAATCACTAATAGTAATTTGTCATATGTCTATCGTGTTTGTTTATATTTTAATTAAATTTAAAATCTATGTTTTTTTTTTTTTCGAACATAAAACATAAAGGATGTAATAAAAATTTAAATGTCTTACTGAAATAGAATGTTAATACCTAACTGATAATTTTTAACTTCCTTTTCCCATGAATGTATCCATAGCCGATAGATACTTTAAACCTATCAAGTTGAAATTTATCATCGCTCTATTGATTGCTGAGCTGATGCATTTTTCAAGATGCAATGCATCACATCCTATTCTATCTGTAGATATGTACCTACACATGTATGTATACTGGACTTATACGTATAATTTCTATGTGCACATCATGTATTGATTGAAGTATGTACACATGTAAATGTATAAAAAAAGTAGTTAGACAACGGAAAGTAAAAACAATCATAACAAAAAAAAAAAGATACATAATATAGGTACAATATACAAAAAAACCCGTTATCTCTTTAATTCTAGATTGTTTGTCTGGCTGGTTGAGTTAACTTCTTTTGATTCATAAATGTTTGTAATTGTGACATTCAAAGTTTTTCCACACACCACAAGGTAAGATCATAGTAAAAAAGGAACACTTATACTATTCTCTTCCTTTGATGGTAATAAAGCAGTCAGAAAAAGAAAATTGAATGAAATATACATTTACAAGATAGGTACATACCTACAAATGTACATATGTAGATATTTTAATGGAATGCTATCCTAGAGAAACAAAAAAGAAGTAGATAAAGTCATTCATATACCTAAACAGGGATTTATAATGATACCTATTGGATATGTTTTTCACCAGACATCATCATGTTACACATAAACATACATGTGAGTACGTATGTGTATCTGTATAACGATAAAATTTATGGGTAAAGTATATGATTAGTAAAGTGATTAGTACATATATGACCTTAATTCTTGAATTGATGAAGATGAACAGTACAACGGTAGTCATAAATGATTAAAGAATAAATTGGTGACTTAATAAGGAATTCTTTTAGATTTGTAAACATTTATCAATCACACAGGAATCATTTATGTTATAACATAAAAAGAAAACAAGTACCTATCTAGAAGAAAAACCAAAATGAAATGTAGGTACTTATACCTGTACCTGTATTTCATTTTTATGGAGTATAAAAATACTTCGTCACTTATGTTTTCGTTTGCAAAATACAGAAATTGTTCTTCAGATAATTAGAGTAAAAGATGAGTTTGTTTAAATTGAACGAAAAAGAATAAAAAGAAACATCTAGGTAGGTATTTAAAATACACACGAGGTATAACTTGTTTTAACGACTTTGATGAGAAGTTTTTGTTATGAAATTATTGTGCAAATATTCTTACGTACAAAAACACGTGCATGCATCTATTTATAAACGTGCAGATCAATGATATAAGTACCTACATATGTATGTAACTATGTAATAAATATAAGATAGAAATATAAAAAAAATCAAGTTATACACTTGTAGGTATTTTCCTCTAAAAATGATGAATTAATTTTGCGTCATTTAAATTTTAAATACTTATTGCTATGAATAAAATAATGATTAATTCATTATCTTTTTGACACATTAATGACTTAATTATTGATTATTTTTAACAGTGTAAAGAGTACAATGTATAATTTACGTTTATACATATTAGGTACATTTTTTTATTATGAAAATCATTTCATCATTATCGAATACCTATTTATTGATGGGTTAACCATACAGACACAGTTGAACTTGGTTGAACTTTGAATTCTAATAATTTTCATATCTACCTACAGTGTACGTGATTAAAGATTATCATATTACATAATGAATTTGGAAAAACAAATTAATTAACTTACCTTATATAATAAATAAAAGTTACATCCCACGCCTATGTATAGGTACTGTATTTCTCTCTGGTGAAATGGATCTGGCTTGGCTTGGCTAATATAAAACCGCTGGAGAAAATTTTTCAGTTCTGCTTCTATAATTGTCAACCGCTTTTAAGATGTGAGATCCAACGTAATGCAATGACCTACTAATGTACCTACTTAGTTACAATCGGATTAGTTTTTATACGTACACTTCTGAAACACCCCGTAAACACATGCGTAAATATAGGTACATATAGGTAGGTAGTGTCTATTGCACTTATTTAGTCATTTCTACGAGATAGGTACTAGAAAATCATTAATGAATTCTCACGTGATGGATTATTTTATATTATTAAAATAAAAAGCAGTTGAAACACTTAACACAAATTTGGAATTTTAATAAATGATAAAAAAATGTTAATTAATCATTTCGTCATTAAAATATTGTTTACATTACAATGTGTAGAATTCAAGTGAAAAATGATTATAAGTTTTTGTCATCGCAATTATTAAATGTTTAGGTTTTGTATTAATTTCAAGATGTGATGTAATCTAGTCTAGTAAATTCTACAATAAATAAAATCTTACAAAAAAAAAAAAAACTCACTACAGATAACACTCATGAATAAAAAAACAACTTCTTTAATTTTTTCAGTTTCTTGCTTGTATGCTTGTAAATATTTAGAAACCTGTTGCAATTTCTTAGATCTAATAAATATGGTATTAATTTTATACACACATGTGTACACATGTATTTTGTTGTTGTTGTTGTTACTGAATTATAATAATATATTTTGCCACATGCGATACTTTAATTAATTTTTTTTTTTACCTAAAAAAACCGAATTAAATTTTATTCAAATTAGAAAAAAAAGACAAACATTAATGTTACTGGGTTTTGACGTTTATCAACCAAAAAAATGGCGGTTTTATAGTGCGTTCACGTGTATCTCATCTTCCCCCCGATTATTAAGAACATTGATCAATTTTAATTCACAAAATGTACATAGAAAAGAACAAAAAAACAGCATCATTGTCTTACATATATTAATATTAAAACTCGTGCTTTTTTTTATAAGCATGTGTATACTGTACACATGTACGTACGTATCTCAGTATTTCATGATAATTTTTTGTTATACAATGTATCATAATAAAATTTGAATGGAAAAATTGTAAGAAACATTTCATATTTAAAATAACAAAAAAAAAAAAAAAAAAAAATTCTTAATAAAACATTTTATATACAATGACTTCATAGACATATGTATCAACATATCATATCATAGATGACTATAAAAAAAAAGCTTGAAATGCTTAGATACACGCACACCAGTATCCCCATTATTTGCGTAAAACCATCAACAAGAATAGTATAACTATTTGTTTACGTTTATTTTGTGTACGGTTAGAATGTT
Organism: Anthrax anthrax; assembly: GCA_963971155.1. Taxonomy (NCBI): domain Eukaryota; kingdom Metazoa; phylum Arthropoda; class Insecta; order Diptera; family Bombyliidae; genus Anthrax; species Anthrax anthrax. The sequence continues at coordinate 32,128,566 of OZ020119.1, forward strand.
CGTCAACAATAATTGATGACTTCTGACAAAAATAAATGGGAATTTTTATTTTATTTTATTTTTTTTTTGAAAATAAGAATATGTATGTACACAATACATGTAGATAGATGATAAACATCACGATCAACGTATACAGCATGCGGTAAAATAAAATTCGAATTTCATCATTTTTAGTTCAATTCTACAATGAAAATGAAAAATTGAAATTTTTCAAATTATGAAATTAATCGCGAAACGCAAGCTAGGCTGAAGACTCATGTGTGTTTATTCACATATAATAATGTGTATACACATGTGTATAGATATGGAAGTGCAAGCTAGTGGATAATCAAGTGCTGCGCTGCTACAATTTAAAGTACACTGTGCTACATATGCGAAGTACACGTACCGTACCTTTTTTTTATAATGAATATTGACTGACGCAATAGTAGTGGTAATTTCGATATTATTCGAAAATCCACGTATTTTTTTTTTCACTTTGTTTTAATAAAAAAAAAAAATAATAAAGAAAGGAAAAGTGAAATGAAAAATTCATGCTGATATCATTAAGACACAGAATCAGAAAAGTTGCGATAAATTGATTTTGTATTCATATAACACCGATTTAATCTGGCTTTCTGTAAATTACTTCTAGGTCTTTATATCCAAAATCCGAATATCAGTAAATTGTTTTACCCGTTTCAACTCGATTATATTTACATACGCACATACACCGATTAGATATGTGACCGCATATGCTCATTGTATATAAGTTGACATGTGTGTATATCTGATCTAATATGTCACAATTCATAAAATCATTCCATTCATATTTCATATATTATAATTATTCATTTCCACTACTACCCAACCCAAGGCAATGTCTCAGTTTCACAATAAATACCATCTTTCACAATTGTTGTTGTTATTACGTCAAATTGAATAAAAAATTGAATAGTCAATAGGAGGATACCGAATAAAAACAAAAACAAAAATGTATAACATAAAAATTTTCTTTTTATTTCATACACAACAAAAATGATGATTGTTTCATTTCACCAGTTTCATTTCAATTTAATTCCAATTTCAATTTTCAAATAGTTCAGTCTAAAATGGCCGTGTACGTGTTGTAGATTCTCTGTACTGTGCCGCGTGATTAAATTTTAATTAATTTCCAAAATTTTTCCATATTGATAACAAAATTGCCAAATTTAAATAGAATTTGAATAGTATTTTTTGATTTGTGTTTAAAATCAATTTTACAATTACAGTAAATTATTGATTATTTTGCATTTTTATAACAACGTAAAATTCATTTTTGTGTTTTCTTTTTTTCTATCGTCACTTTGTGATTGATAGCATAAGGAAAAAACTAAAGAAAAAAAAATTTTTTTTTTGTTTTTGCTTCAATTAAAATCCGACATACATACATATAAAAATTTATTGGCGTATAATTGCATTTTGTCTATGATTTGAAAATTAAATAAAAACGCAATAATTTCATCAAATAGTGTAGAAAACAAAAAGATCTGGCTTTTTGTGAAATTTGTACATTTCAATTTTCAATTTGCAACAAAAGTGAATCAATTAGAACAACAACAACAACAACACGGGAGCAGTGAAATAAAATCAATTTTGTATTACATGAAAATGTTGTGTTCTTGTAACTATTAACCAACATTATTGTAAAAGGGTGATAGACTCTGCTGGGCCAACAATCGAATTTGCGCATATTTTGTTCATCTTTTATTTTTACGTTTCATCAGAAAATCATAAATTTTTTTTGTTGTTGTTCCATCATTTCAACTCGTCGTAAAAAGTAATTTAAAATTTCAGTTTCAAATCATTTATGTACATTTATTAATTACGTTTTCTGCAGTCAGTGTATTTATTTATACAATTCAATTATATTACGTACAGTGTAATATGTGTTGAGTTCGTTGTATACGTATTTGTGCTTTTCATCAATTTTAACTTGAACTTTTCTGAAACAAAAAAAAACAAATCAATAGGAAAATAACGCATACTTTATTCTAATTATTTATATTATTTGGATTTAAAGTGATAGAAAAACAAAAACAAAATACAGTGAAACGTCAAAATCTTGAATGGAATAAAGACAACAGAAACAACACGAAATAGTTAATGCGAATGAAACACACCGCAATTATATTTCACAACACAACACCAACAAAAAATTCAAATTGAATATTCGGAACATTTCATTTCCATTTCATTCTCAAATAATTTTCAACTTTTCAAGTAAAAGCAACAATACTAAAACAACAACAATAGAGTAATAATAAATTGTTATTGCAGAAGAAAAAAAAATATAAAAAAACAAAGTGAAGAAAACTGAAATTCTTTATTTTTCTTTTTTTTAAAAAAAAAAATATTTTACTTATTTTGTGTTTTAAAAATTGAAAAAATCCAAAAAATTATGAAAAAATTATTCATTTTAATTCAGTGAACATTTAAAAATCAGTTAAATTATTTTATTTTTACAAACAACAACAAAAATTTAAAATTTTCAAATGAAAAATTGAGGAAATTAAAAAAAAATTTAAAAAAAAAAAATTATAATCATTTGTGGTAAGTTTTATTTTATATCATATTGTTGTACTTACATACATATATTTTTGTAATAACGACCTATTCAATTTCAGATTATTTTGTTTTCTTATTGTAACACTTTGTTGTATGTTTTTCAAATTGAATGGCTGTTGTGTTGTATGACTTCTTTGTTATGCAAAAAAAAATAAAATAAATAAAATAAAATTTTCTTATCAATTATTTTTAGTGGTTGGGAAATTTTCGCGTTGTTTTTTGTCGCCTTTTTACAACATTTAGGTAATATTTTTCTCACAAGATAATTTTTTTTTTTTTCCTCCAAAAATGATAAAAAATTTCAAAATAATCTGTAATTTGTTTTTTTGAAACATAATTATCGAATTTCTTTATTTTTATGTTCATGAAACAAAAGGAAAAAAAAAAAATTTATATTCTTATCATGGATTTGTGTTTTTGCTTGTAAGGGAAAGATTAAAAATTTAAATAATAATTTTATTTTACAATTTATTTAAAATTATTTTTAGTAATTCTTATCATTTGATGACGTGAAATTCGATTCAAAAAAAAAAAAAAAAAAAAGGTAATAAGCGATCAATCAATAATAAAAATTATATCGCCATTCAATTATAATTAAAAATATGTGCAAATAATGTGTACAGATATGTACGTACATGCGTACATATAAATTTAACCTACACTTTAGCGTGTATTATATATTGTATACATGCAGGGCCGAACGTCACCACTTGTATATGGAGAAGACTCAACATACATTATTTGTATCTATCTTACATGTATTTGAAAAAGCAGGAATAAAAATGTTCAATGTATGTAGTGAATAAATTATACATACCTATACCTATATTATTTGTTGTAAAGTATGAGAATCGAAAACAAAAACATAATCAAGTAAAATTCCTACATAGCAATAACTTATATTATCTTTAACTGTGTAAGTTATAAAACAAAACAAGTTAAGAAAACAAAGAAACATTAATGCCGGTTATATTCGATATTAAAAATTTTAAATATTTGTTGTACATTTTTTTTTTTTTTTTTCATAAATTCTTGAATGTTGATTGGTATTCGGTTGTACGTGCATAACGTTAAAGTTGTTACTTCAATAATAATAATAATAATAATAATAATAATCAAAAATCAATTTGATAAATTTGAAAATTAAAAACAAAGAAAATTGAAAAATTAGAAAGTTTATTGAAATCATAAAATTGAATTAATTGTGTATTATAAATACTTTGTTCAATGTACATCAAGTTCTGTACATAAGAAGGAAAATTTGTTTCAAAGTCGAAGAGAGGAGTAATAATCAATTTATTGATTCTGGTTAGTGTTCAAAAACAAATTCTGTAGTAGCTATGAGCTATTAGGCTTTCAGGTTGCATTGTTTTAAGTTTATGTATGGGATACATCTTTAATGAGAGTTTAATATATATGTATACGTATACACAATAATGTACACTGCTAACATTATAAAAGTGAGGTGAAAAACGAATTTTATTTTCCTTCAGCATCACCATCATTCGAAAAGAAAAGGTTTCATGTGTACACACACTTTGTGGCTGTGTATATATATGTACATCATACAATTCACATGTGTAAATCTATTTGTGTACGTATATAAAATTTTCTTTAATTATTGGTATGAGTGTGGAGAAAATATAATATACAAAGGGTCGTTAAACTTGATAGATTTGAAAAACATTCAGTGAATAGAGAGAACAAAGGATCTGTGTCCTACATAGAAAATATTTTTAAAAAAAAAAAAAAATTGTATTAGAAATTATATTTTTAATATTATTTTGATAATTAAATTTGAATAATTTGTTCAGTGATTGATTAAATTTACTAAAGAATTGTTAGAAACAGGTATGTAAAAGATTTACATCGTATTAGTTGAATTTCATATGTTTTGTATTATTCTGGATATTAAATGAGAACAAAGAAAATATGCCGGCTTGTTTTTGGTCTAATTATCGTATAAAATAAAAAATATCTGTAATGTGAACGTTTATAAGAAAAATTATAAGTTTTCGTGAATACAAAATTTTTAGTTAATTTGAAAAAATAGAAAATTTTGAATTGATTTGAAGAATTTTTGCTTAAATTTGTTTACAAAATCGGTAATATTATTACTTCCTAATATTCAATGTTAAATAATATTGTAGACCATTAGAAAAACAAACTATTCTTTTATTATCCCCATGGTGTCAGCAATCTTGTTTGTATTTATGTTTTTATATATTAAATAGTATTTCAAAAAAAAACATAAAAAACGAAAAAAATAAATTTATTTTGATTATTTTCCTGTTTGTTATTTTGTACATAAGTATTTTAAAAAACAAGTTTACATGAAACAGACATTGACCTTATTGCTATTTCTGATATTAGAATACATGTTCAAAATTTTATTTGTAATTGCTATATACATTATATTTCATTTGTTTCTTGTTTTCGATAGATGATAATATCAATTTACACATTTTAAATACGAGATCAATTAGCATAAACAAAAAGATTTACTAATTCACATACAAATTAAAAATAATGAATACCAATCTCTAATACCTACAAAAAAAAAAAAAAAAAATTACCATTGAATCTGTTTATAACATTTTTGCCATTTTTTTTTTTTTTTACACCATTATATTTGCATAGTTGTTGATAATTACATACATGCACATTAGGTTTATCATGTATTCTATACAACAAGGAAAAACTAGCAATTAGGTGTTAATTATATTGTTTATTATGGAATTTTCTATTTTATGTATTTAAATTGAAAAAAGAGAAAAAAATTGTGTCTGTACGTCTATAAATTCGCACATGAAGTCAATATTATCATTTTAAAAATATTCATCAAAATTCCTTAGAAAGAAGAAAAAAATACGTTTATTTTGATATTTAAAATTTAAAAGAAATTAATTTTGAAAAATTAGAATTTTACTCAAAAAAAAATAATAATAATAATAAGATTGAAAATAAATTGAATTGTAGGCGTGAAATTACATTTATCTCCTTGATATCATTTCATAAGGTGTGGTTGCGTACAGCTTAAATGCTTTATAGCATTTTATAGTTTACAATACACATTGACTTGTTTTTGTTTCATTTGTTTGTAAACAAATCAATTTGTGAATAGTATTTTAATTTTTTAAACCCGACCCGCGATTATAAAATGAAAAGATAGAAAATATATTATCAATACAAATATACATTTATCTACTCGTATATAAAGAAAATCAACAAAATGAGTCAGATATATTCAATTTTTCTAAGAACGTAGTAGTGCTCATATTTTATGTGATTTTCTAAAATTTGTTTACAATTATGTGACACCAAACATAAATTTTTTATCTTTTCAAAATAAAAAAAAAAGTTGATTTCTCATCTTATTTTAGTCAATTTTTTTTTTGTTTTTTTTTTTAAATTCTTAAACGTTAGAATATACTTTTTAATTTTTTATTAAAGAAAACAGATTTGTATTTAAGTATACGTACATGAGTACATTCCTCGAAGGTTAACATGAAAATATCTAGTAAACATGATGATTGCATCATTTTTTTTTATTTATTTTTTTTAAAATTAAATTTATTTTAAATTATATTTTTATCAGCATTAATGTTTATAGATTACGTATACCTAGATTATTTAATACAAATTTTATATTTAATGTGTATTTAAATAAAAATTAATTTCAAATAAATACATATATACACCGATAATAAGTTTTTGCACACATGAACACATTTAAAATTGAATTAATTTTTATTGTAATGAATTTCAAGTGTACGAACATTTTTTCTCATTGGTGTATGGATGTTCATTGAAGATATTTTATAACGTAGACATATAAATAATTGTTTATATCAAGTTTGTATGTACATGAATGTACACTCAGAATTAAAGAAAAATATGGTAAATATTGTCTCAACTGTGATAATTTTAATTACCTAATTAATAAATAATTTGTTAATTATTTTTTATTAAGATAATATTCAAAATACAATGTAGGTAGATGATGATAATCACGTACAATTGTTTTTCAGTACAACGTGTACCTACGAATAATTTTTATTAATTCTCAAATCTACTTTGTTTTGATCATTTTTTGATTTTTTTAAAATAATTATAATATAAAAATAATTAATACTATTGCACACAAACATACAAATTTATTATACATACATACATAACCCAAGGGCACTACAAAATAGATATTTGAATAAACATTAAAGGTAACACATTTATATAAGTACCATTGATTTGTTTCTGATGTTTCATATGCATGCTTATATACGTCCATCTGTATATGGAATGTTCCGTTCCTCACCCCAATTTCACAATCTTATATAATCTGTGACCTCATACTGATAAGTACAGATAAATGCAGAAGATATGACGAATGCATGTGAAGGGTGGGAAATACGTATTACTATTTATTGTATGTAATTGAAGTTTGAAAGGGCCATACAGTGTACATATGACGTTTATACACATACTAATGCAGTAAATACTATTTATGTATACTTTATCTAATATTTTGAAATTATAACGTTCAATAAGATTGATCTATGTATTAATGATTCACTTCTAACGTAAACACAGGTGCCAATTAAAATTTTGCTAATTAATCATGATGCGTATCATCATTGTAAACAATTTAATATGCATACTTTGATTTTTTAATTAATAAGCATGATTTGAATTTGAATGATTAAAAAAATTCTCGACATTATATTTTGATCTAATCATTTTCAAGTGACGAAACATCTGTTCTTTTGTTATTTAAATTGTAATAAATCAAAACGATGTCATTACAAATACTTTCATTTTCTTAGAATACGTCATCGAATACGATCAATTTTTCGTCCCTAGATTTTATTAATATAGGATTTTGTGAAATATCTATAAGTAGGTATAGTAAATATTTTTGTGATTAACAATAATTCTATGAAATACCAAAAACTTAAAAAAAAAATTTAATTTTATATTTATTTATTTGTGAAATATTTTGTCTGATTCATTCAAATTTGTTTTTAATTGTTCATTGTTCATTGAAACAGAACTTTTAAAAGGTTCGTCATTGTGAAGTTGCTAATATTTAGATGCATATCAGAAATTAAAAAAAAAATAAATAAAATTGAAATTATTTTTTATTTCATATTTAAAACTTAAATAGTGAACATTTTAATTGTGAATTTGAATATAAAGTACGTTTTGAAGGGTTTTTAAATTTTTTTTTTTATTTTTCACAATATAATAATATTTTGTTCATTGTCATATGAATTGTTTTAACTGATTAAAGAAGTTCAATTAATAAAATAATTTAAAAAAAAAATTAACGATCATAATTTAATTACATTTAGTAAATTATAGTTATAGTGCGGTTGACCTTCAGAAGATCAATTTTTGTTTTTTTTTTTTTTTTTAAAGTGGGGTAGGTACATTGAAATGTTTTCAAAATAAACAAAAAAAAAAGAGTTTAAAAAAAATAAACAAAATTAACTGGAGTAAATCAATTTTTTAATTGTTATGTGCACAAGAAGGATAGCACGTGCAATTTAAATGATTTGTAATTACTTATATATTTTTAAAAACAAGTCATATCATTGTATAAAAAGATTGAAATAACTTTGTATACTCATAAATGTATTTCCACGTTCATGACCATGTGTAAATATTACATATTGTTGTGTATCTAAAGCTGTACGGAAGTTTTATCGTAATATTAAAAAAAAAAAAATTTTTTTTTATACTAACTTATATTTTTATTTTATTTTTTTTTTTTGAAAATGTTATCACCTTCATTGTAAATTTTATATTTTATTAATTATAAAAATATTCATGTAAGTATTTGTACCTGAATATGACATGATGATAACATTTTAATATGAATGCATGGCATAATGTAATTTTTAAGTAATATTGTGTAATTCATTATTTTTTGTTTATTTATTTTGTTGTTTTGTGTTTTTCAGTAATGTAAGTAATTCTTAACTACCTGTATTTAATTTTGTCATAATTTTTCTCAAGAACATTTTAAAAACATTTAATCAGTTATTCTTCCTAACATAATAACATTTAAATTAATACCTGTCTGTTTTTTTTTTGTATTCATGTATTTTTGTGTACACACATTTACGCACTCCATGTTCATAATGGTCGAATAATAGAAAAGTAAAACAAATGTTATAAAAAAAAAAAACAAAAATAAAATATTTCATAATATTGTTTGCATGCATAAGTCATTTAAAAATGTTGTATCATAATAGTAGATAATATTTTTTATGGAAAAAAAAAAAAAAAAAAAACAGCATTTAACAAGAATTAAAAAATAAATGAAATAAAAGAATAAATTTAAAAAAAAAAAACATAATATACTGAAATACATCACATTCACAATACAAGCTTAGATTCTACGTGGTATTGGTATCTAGATTGTGTGTTGTTCTTGAATTTTGTAACATTTTCTTTTCATAAATGCTGGTTTTCCTTCTATATTTTATATTAATTGAATGTATACATACAGGGTGTTCGAAAGCAAAGATTACAAACTGCGATTATCGTACAGTTTAGAATGTTTTTAGCAAAAAATTATTCTATGTCACTTCATGCTATTCCTCCTCATTAGAACTCATCCCTTCTGATATACAACGGATTTTTAATTATAAATCCAAAATTATCAGCTCAACTAATGTCTTATCAATAATCATTTGTAAATATAAATACAATCACCCTGTAAAAAAATTATTAACAAATTCTTAACTATAAAATGAAATTCACGTGTGTTTCGTATCTACACGTTGTGCACACAAATACTAAGTTTTGATTTTATTATATTTTATTATGCTTGCATTATAATGACCATGAAACTAAATACTACTGTGTATTATTTTATTGTGTTCATATTATATCTAAATTTCTTGTGAACATATGTTACCTTCTATAATATTTAGTTTTTTTTTTTTTTTTGTTTTGTTTTCTTGTATGGTTAAATATTTTTTAAAAAAATTTTTCATGTATTATTACGATTGTAAATTGTATGCAATCCAAGTTTATATTTTGTAATAATTAAATTTCCACAGTAAATACACATATACATATGTATAAAAAATTGAAAAAAGAACAGAATACTATTTAGAAATAAATTTTTTTTTTTTTTTTAAATATAAAAAAAAAAAAATACTAAAATTAAAAATGAACATGATTAAATTGAATTAAAATTTTATTATATATAGGAAATTGCTACAGATAAGTAAAATATTTGGAAATATTTATGCATATGTTTAAATATCTATGTATGGGATATTTTGAAATATGTATGTACACTGACTGAACAATATAATATGTTATGATTTTATTTTGTGTGCATGTGTGTACAATTGTAGAGCTGTGCTTAAAAAATTTCGAAAATCTCTCTGTATCTTGTTTTTTGTTTAATTCAATTTATTTTGAAATTATCGGACCAAAAGTAACAACATTTTGTCATAAATTTATACACACGTGGTTAGCACGAATTTTCAAGTATATATAAATATAGGACATAAAAACAAATTCTTCCTTGTAAACAATGAAATACAAATTTTTACTACTATGTATATGTTTACATTTTATCCATGTCAAAATGAAGATCACCTTATATAGCAGAAAATTTATATTATTTTGGTTTGTTGTTTTCATTTTTTATTTTTCAAATCCCTTTAAATCCGGAAATATCTAAAAACAGGAAGAGATACTGACACCGTATTTAATACAGACAGGTATTCATCTTGTTTTTTGTGGTCAATAAATTGTATCTTACCTAGGTATATTATCAAAAAATTCTGTTACACTTTAATCTCTTCTTTAAATATTAAGAATATCATGAGTACATGCTTACATGTGTGTGTGTGGATATTGTTCGATATTTTTCATTTATATAAATTAGAAAAAGTCGTCCAAGACAACAAATGTTATTAAGTTATAAAAATCGTCATTTACTGGATATGATTTGTGTACGTGTTATTTGGAAAAAACACGTATTTTTTATGTTAAAGAATTTTTACGATTTAAAATTTGTATTTTATAAAAATACAAAATACAAAAAAAAATTTTTTTTATCTGTATAAAATTAATAAAAATAAACTCTAAAATGAAAATATATCTCATTCAAAAGAATATACTGATTAATTAAAAAAAAAAAAACATTGAACCAATTTTTACTTAAGTTTGCGTGTGGTTTATATTTCACACTATTTAATTAAATTTTCAAACAAAATTAATTACTCATAATCACTCTAATTTAGATTGATGTCAATCATAAAATAAAAAAAAAATTTTTTTTTTTAATTGCACATATTTAAGTTGCATTATATTTATTGTAAAAAAAATTTTTTGAAAATTATACTTATTAACTTAATTTTTTTTTTATTCATTTCAGATTATTACAAATTAATTATTACGCTCAGTTGATAAAATTTGTAACGACCTGTGTTATTTAATGTCATCATAATATTTTAACAACATTATACGATAGTATCTACATATTATAAAAATGTATGATTATATTTTATTATAATTACATATACTGTAAAGTGTATGTACATACAATATATAGTACATATTGTATAAATAAATAATGCAATCAATTCTTCTGTAGTACAAAGTAAAAACAAAACAAGAAAAAAAAAAAAGAAATTATAAGAAATTCTTTAATTTTTAAAAATTAAGATTTTTGGCCGTTAAATTATTTGATAATTTTTTTTCTCTCTAAATTATATAAGAGAATTTATAAATATATATATACATGTATATAACATTACGTGGAAGCATATTAGATATTTAATTATAAAAAAAAAAAAAAAATTCATTATAATTTAGATAACGAAAAAAAAAAAACAACAAAAATAAAATAAAATCTCATTACAATCATTTTCCTTTTGTAAAAAAAAGAAACAAAACAAAAAAGAAAAAAAAAATCGAAAAAGAATAAAAATTATCGATCTCATCAAAATTTCATCATTTAAATTCTTTGTGATATAGTCTAATTTAATTGAATAAAAAATAGAAAAAATAAATAAATAAATAAAACGATATTAGAAGAAATCCTATAATTCTATATAATAATATACATATATTTGATTATTTGAGGAGATAACCAGAAACAAGAAAAGTTCATAAAAGTATGAGAACTGTATCGAATGGACAACAACAATTAATAAAATGCCGTAAAAAAGTAAAAAATTTTATTATAAAAATTCATGCATTTAATGGGCAAAAATTTGTAAGAACTTCTTTTGTTGGAAACAAATTAACATGTTCAAGAAAAAATTATAAAATTTTGAAAACGAAAAATTTTATACCTACCAAAAACGAAGTTAGGTCTAAATCTCCTCCTCAAAATGTATTACCTGCAACAATATCATCGTTGTCATCCTCTTTAACTTTATCAAATTTAAAGTGTACGGCGACAACATCGTCATCGACTCCACCACCATCATTGTCATCATCACCATCATTCTTATTACAAACACTGCCGTCTCCAACTGATGAATTTAAAAGTTGGCCATCATCTTCTTCATCATCATTAATAACAACATCAGAAAATAATTTGATTGATAATGTTGATGTACAATCAGAAGATGATAAGAAACATAAAAATGATGATGACAGAAATTCAATTGTCGAAGATAATTTGAAAGAGGAGAGAATACGACAAAATTTTGAGAGACTGACAGCAGTAGCGACATTATTATCAACTACAGGTTATTCTACTTCTAATAATAATAATAATAATAATAATAGTAATAATTGTATATCAAACGACCAGCGGAATTATCCTTCAGCGGGTCGATTATCATCAGATAGTAATTCAAGGAATTTATTATGGCAGAATTTTCATCAACAACAACAAGAACAGCAGCAACAATCACAACAACAACAGTACGGTCAATCTGCTAGAGATGATCATATACGGCATATTCAGAGTTTATCTATAACATCAAGACGGCCACAATTTGAAGGCAACAACAATAATAATAATGCCAACATTATAAATAACAATAATAATGTTGGTTTTAATTTGAACAACGGTATTGGTTTTGGTGTAAAAAGGCCATTAGTTCAGGATGATCCAAGTGAACCCGAACCAACTAGCAAAGAGAATATCAAACGAATTAAAATAGCTAACGGCGGATATCAGAATGTTGGAGTTCTAGATGATCGTTATTTATTCATTCGGAAAATTGAAGGAACTACATTTTATTATTGCATTGATGCTAAGGCGCGAAAAAGATTGATGTGCAAGGTATGTAAAACATCTAAATTATTTATTCATTATTTAAATACTTACATGTATAAGATTTATTTTCCTTTCGTTTTATTTTTCAAACTATGATGACATGCAACAGTGACCATAATATGTCATTAATTCTCAAATTTAAATGTATAATGCATTTCAAACGTATTTCAAATGAATATCATTTGATTTTATTACAAAATATCTATGATCATGTTTAAATTATTTAAAAATTTATTTATTCAATAATTTAAAACTCATTAGGTGGCATACATGTATTTATAGTGTATGCAGCTAACGTACGTATATGTAGATATATCGAAATTTAGTCATCCATATCATGACTTGGGTGTAGTTCTCAATATTTTATTAGCTTACATCATATAATATTCGTAAGAATACTTCCTTTGGCAATGAATGAAACTGTTTTATGTACATTTTATAATGAAATTATGTCAAATATAATTTTTATTCTTTAAGTATTTCATGCATTATATGTATGTATATACATATATAACCAATATAAGTCATATTTGTAATACGGTAATTGTAGGAAGGCCATTTTAAATCAGAGCAAAAACAAAATAAAATAAATGTAGTAAATGATAATGATATGCGGTGATTAAGCCTATATTAGTTGCTATCATAATTTATCTTGAATACTTGCATTATGTATGTACATATTATGTATTTTGAAACCAAACCCTTCCGTGATGACGCACCCGTCATATTTCTTTACATATAGGTACCATGGTAGGATTTTTGGTTTATTTGATAAATTATTTTTGGTGTCTGATTGTCTCTTATAATTTTCATTCATACTTAAATAATACTTGTATATTACAAAATTTAAAATAAAATAAAAATTCATGCAATATAATTTACTATTTTTTATATTTTAAAATTTTATTTTCTAGGTATCACTCGATCCTTGTACAAAGTTAATTGAAGCGCACGCAAGACTTAATGGCCATCCATGTATTAGCCAATTACTAAAGGTCATTAGAAAAGATAATAAGACGTATATGTTCTTTCCAATGTCACAGGTGAGATTAATAAAAGTATAAAAATTATGAAGATATATATTTTTTTTTTAATTTTATAGATATTTATTTATTTATGTTGTTTTAAAGAATTGTGTTGAATGAAGCAGAAAAAACACACCTTAGGTGGTAATACTATTTTCTGTTTTTTTTTTTTTTTTAAATTGTATCAACACAATATCCAAAAAATATATCCTAATATCAGTTTCTTGGTATCTAAAAATAAATTCCCTTATTTTTTTCGTATATTTTACACATGAAAACTATTTTAATGTTGAATGCAAACAATTACCCTTTCTTGTATACATAAATGTTCTTTTTTTCCTTCTTATTTCTTCATATTTTCTTTTAAGAAAGGTGACTTAATCATAGAATTGTTTATTGCTTTATATATTCTTAAACCACGTGTATATTTTTATGTTTTCTTCTTTTGAAAATCCTTTATAACATTTTGCTTTGTTACGCAAAACAAAGTTGTATTGTCAAACGCGAAAAATCTTTTTTATATAATAATATTGCAATTCAATATACATATGTACTTTAAAAAAAAAAAAAAAAAAACGAAAATTCACGTGAAAAATATTTTGTGTATTTATTATACGTACGCTATAAATATTATTTTTGAAGTACCTGCACATGAAAACTGTTGCATTTAAGGTTCATTGACCGAACTAGAACTTCTTGCAATATTGTATGTACGTTTACATTTTATAATGTAATGAAAAATACAGAAAAAAAAAAAAATGTTTTTCATATCTATTGTTTTGTATATGAAGACAAGAAAACGTTATAGTTTTCTTGAAAGTCAGTGAGTGTTTTATACTCTTTTGCTTGTTACGTAATTTTTCCCCTTTTTGTATATATATTGTTTGCATTTTCCTTACATAAAATGCACCATATATCTACCATCTATTTAGCATTGTACACCTCTAACCTTGGTGTATTTTATACATATATGTATCGTTCTTTTGTATATTAACTGTACGTATTATTTTTTGATTATAGAACAATTCTATATGATGAAAAGGGATTGATTTTTATTTGAATTTCTTTTATTATTATGATTATTATTTTCACTATTATTCCTCATTTTTTTGTTTTCATTTTGCTATTTCTATTCATATATATATAGGATGATCTACTTTCATACGTTAGAAGACGTAAACGGTTACCTGAAAGGGATGCACGTTTTTTATTTCGTCAAATGTGCGCTATTGTAAGATCATGCCATAATCAAGGTATCGTTTTACGTGATTTAAAATTGCGAAAATTCATTTTCTCTGATGGTTTCAAGTAAGTAAAAAAAATTTTTATTATACACGATATTTTTGAAAATTTATTTTATTTTTAATTTTTTATTTGAATAATTTAATTTGATTGGTTCTTAAAATTATTTTTATTGATATTACGAAAATTAAATTAAAATTTTAAAAAGATAAAAATTACAAAAAAAAAAAAAAAAATGAAATTGGGTTAGAATTATTATGAAAAAGCATAACAATGTACTAGGAGAGAAAGTTTTAGATTATTGTACAATTTTTTAAAATTCACAACTTGATATTAGTGTAAGCAATTCATGGCCTAAATTTTTAAACTTTGATTTTTTCTTTATGTCTGTAATTCAAATACATGCCATATTTAAGAAGAGTTAAAGAGTGCAATTAAAGAGTTCCTAAATTCATTTTTTTTTTTTTTTCAAAATATTTTATTACATAAAAATTTGAAAAATGTGGGTCACAAACTGGTAACATACACATAAAACAAACGTTAAATGTTTGGTTTTGTTTAAAAAATAAAACAGTACGTTTTTCAAACAAAATTTGTATATTACAAATTTTTTTATTTTTTTATTATTTGTATTTATATCTTATTGTACGTATACAAATTATGGTGGTATATCTATTTTACTTATTATTATCTGTTTACAAAATATGTACATACACGCACATATGAGTTTGTTGTTTTTTTTTTTTTTCAGAATACGTGTTTTAATTCTTTTTGTATATTTATATTATCTACCTTATTATGTTTGATAACAATTGAAACTGGTTGTTGTATATTATAGATACATATATTCTTGTTATACGTATGTATACTGGTTGAAAATTGGTTGGTTGATTGTTGTTTGATTGTCATCATCATTATTACATCAGGGGCAACACATTGTTAAGGTGAATGTTATAATATTGAATAATAACAGAACAAAATTTATACTTTTTGTTTTGTACTACATACATTATATAAATTAGGTTATCGGATCAAGAGCAATTTATAGGGTTAATTTTTTTACGGTTTACCTAGTTAAATGTCCTGATTAATGTATATAGATATTCATAAATAAATTCAAATATTGCGTACATGTGCGATGTATGTCATATGAAATTTTAATGAGAATACATTTTTTTTTATTAAATATTTTTTTGTTTAATTATCATTTCATATTTTATTAGAAATTTGTTTACTTTATGAGTTATGAATTTTTGTATTTTTAAATAATCAAGATTTCGGTATTAAAAATTTGAATTTTTCAATTATTTCAATTCATCATACGTAATTTAACTGAAATTATTTTTTTAAAATTTTGTAACGTTTTTTTTTTTGTTTTTGTTTTTTTCACCGTAAATAGTGTATATTAGCGTAACTTTTCTTAAAGCTAATTTGCTAATTTAAATTATGAAATTAATGAAAGCGTCAAACAATTTAACTACCTATATAATTTTGTTTTCGTATACGAACAAAAAAAAAAACAAGATATTTTTGCAATACAATTTATTTCAATTACACATTTTATTGCCAGCAAAAAAAAAAAAAATATCAGTCCCACATAAATCTTTTCGTATTATTTATTTTTTTATTTTATTTTTTTTGTTTTTTAAAATTAAGTCATAAATTACAATACACAAGGAAAGATTGCGTAGTCAAGATCCATTATAAAAAAATTAAACGAAATCTTATTTATGAACAAAAATAAAAAAACAAAGCTAATTTTATTTTTTATTCGAATTAACAAAAAAAAAGAACGAAATATAGAATGAATAGGTGATGACGGTATGTTATATGTGATTAAATGAAAATACTTTTATATATATATAAATTATACAGTATCATAAAAATGAAATTGAAATGATTACTGTTTTATTTTTATTTCAAAAAAAAAAAAAAAAAAAAAAAAAAAATGATCGACGAGACCCCAAATTACCCTTGACCTGGATCAGGTGAGAATTTGCATTACCATAAATTGAATGTTGTGTGATGTTTTAGTTCTTTTGCCCATGAGCTCCATCTATAAAATATAGGGGCTTCAATGGTCTATATCATAAACGTATTTACACACATATATATGTATGTATATACACATGTAAGGTAATAATACGAGCTTTGTTTTTGGTTAATCTAGGGATCGGAGACTGGAAATTGGTGATTATTAGGGTATTTATAAACGTTTTTTGTGTATGCGTGTATTAGAAGAGAGGTGATTTAAAAGAGTGATACATGGGCATTTTTTCGTAATTTTATCTCAGTTATTATTACAAATTTATTACAAATTTGAATTATGTTTTTGCATCTGTAAAATAACTCAATGTAATTGAAAGTATAACACAGCAGACAAACAATGTATGAAAAATGTTGGTAATAAATGCTAAAATTGAATTCAATTTAATATTGTCAAAAATTATTTAAAAATTTGTGAAAAATGATCTGTCAGTGATCGATCGATCGTTCAATTGGCATAGATTTTCATTCAATAGACTGACCTTCAAATGCTAATCTATCGTTTTTGTTTTTGTTTTTTCTCTATTCTCAAATACTCAAGTCTGTTGTATTCCATATTGTATTGTATTAAAAGTTTGTAATTTATTTACTGTCGATTTTGAATTAAGATTAAAATAAATATGGTGATAAAATAAGAAAACTAAAAAATTAAATTTTTATACTATTTGAGTCACCTAAACCATTAAAAAAAATTTTTTTTTTTATTTTGCAATTGCATTAAATTGAAATTTTGAAGGAAATAAAAATTGCAAAATAATACAATTCAACAAAATAATGAATCTATTGAATTTATGTGATTTAAATAAAATTTAGGTATTTTCATGATAACTAAAACGTCTTTATATTATCAAGAATTTAAAGAATTAAATGAATAGCTAAAATAAAAAATAATTAAAAATCATGAAAACAATGAAAATTTCAAATTAAAACAAAAAAAATAAAAATAAAATAAATAAATAGTGACATTATATTGAGGAATTTAAATGAGGAATTTTTTGAAATCATACAAAAAATTCGTAACACTCCTAAATTTTGTTTTCTTCTATCGATATTGTATTACAAAACTCATTAAAAAAAAATTAAAAGAATTTTTCTATACTTTGTAAGAGGTTATTTATTTGTCTAATTAAAGTTAGTTAATATTATAAATGAAATGATTGATGATCTTGAACAGACACATTTGTCATTGTTTGTTTAAATAACGTGTACTTACTATATATGTACATACATGTGTATATGTGAGCTCAGGCAACATAGTATAATGTTCAATGATCATTCATATTAAATTATTTTATATCTTAATGTCCATTCAATATCATTTACTGAAATTAAATCAAACATGAAAGGTACAGGGAGAAAAAAGGAAAAACAAAAAAAAAATTTTTTTTTTTTTAAATGATTATATTAGAAGTTAAATATTGGTCTTATATGTATCTGTATTTAATAGCATTAAAGTTAAATTATTATTGAATAGATAGACAACATTAATTTTTGAATAGTTTCCGTTAGATTATATAGAGAAGAAAAAATACAAAAGAAATAAATTTTAAAAAAAAAAAAACAAAAAAAAATCATAAAAATATTTATATGAATGTGCCAAGTTAAATTGCTTGCCAAGTTATCTAGTTTGATGGCCCTGATCTTTTCAAGGTATAACATGGTCGTTGCAATAATTTAATAATATGCGCGCGTACCAAGCTACATATATATTTCTCAAGGTGTAAAATAATTAAATATAAAATATCGTAATAGTGGTAATACCAAAAAACTCATACATACAGTATTTAAATAAAACATATTTGCATGTATATTATATATATGTACATATATAAATTTATGAATTACAAAATGATTCATTTGTTGTATATTCACTACATTAATCACACAAAATTGAATATACCTATTTTTTTTTTTCTATAGTTTCGTCCAACTTTTGAATTCTCTTGGCATTGCATTATAATTTAATACACACACTTACACAAACATAAATGTATACATACATATGTATATTACCTGTAGTGTAGAAATATGTTTATTTTGCATATTTCAAAAAACAATAGATTATTAAAAGCTTTGTAATCATAATGAGAATATGAAAATTTTAATTTGAATTTTACTATTACATACTGACATAAAAAAAATGTTTTTTGGTTTTTTATGTTTGTATGTCAAATAAAAAAAATGTTTTTTGTTTTTTGTCCAAACACATACATATGTACAAAATACAGACACAAATCCAAATGAATACCAAATAACCACGATCATTTTATTATGATCATATTATATTCATTTTTAAATAATTCATATTTGGTCAATCATAGAAATGTCGTAAATAATTTTTTTTATTTTAAATTATTTAGTAATGGTGTGTATTTTTATGTATGTATATTTGTAATTAATTTAACCATGATATTGATAAAATATATGATTAAGTCAATTTAATGTGTAATAAATACTGTCAAATATTAGACTAATATTATTATTATTATGTTCATAGACCAAAGTATCATATTTTATTGTATTTTATGTATATGCTGGTGTATAATGAAAATAATAAATAAATAAATTCATACCAAAATTTATATGAAGTAATTCAAACAAATACATGAATTCATGTACATTTATGTGTACAGCTGTATTTGTAAATTTTTTTTTTTAATTTTGTAAGGCCGGAATATAAATTTTGCGAAATATCTCAATTATTGCCATATTAAAACTAGCACAATGAAAAAAAATACTAATTTTTTTTTTATATTTTTGTCTTTTATTTAGAGATACGTATTACATTTAGAAAAACAAAAAAAAAAAAAAAATTACATATTGCTAAAACTTTTGCAATTTATTCACTCACAGATAATTTACAAACATTTTGTTTTATTGTTTTTATTTGTTATTTATTTTTATTTTTAACGTATATGTGTGTGTGTTTGCCGCGAATGTCTAATTGTGATGGTGTAATTTTTGTAATGTACATATGTATGTATGTATATACACGTCATTCGGTAAAATGTAAATATATGTAGTATTATTAATGTTTTTGTTTCATATAAATTTTTTCATACCTACACCATTTAGGAGATACAATTTATACGATGTGTTTTAAATACATATTTAATAAATAAAACAAAAAAAAAAAAAAAAATTATATACATGAAAATTTGTAATTGTATATAGGTATCGTACATATATTTGTATATATAGTAAATATCACATAAACATTAAAGTAACCTTCAAATATGATTTCAATGTCTTCTGAGTATATTGCCCAGTATTAAGTAAATAAGTAAATTGTATAAAAATAAAATTATATATGTATATATATATTGTTTATTATATTGTTATATACTCGTATGTAATCATGTTTTTATTTTTATTTTTCTCTTAAAAAAATTTCGCAATAAAAATACATTTAAAAAAAATTTTTTTTTTTTTTTCATATTAAAATAGAATAAGAAGCCCTGAAAAGAAATCGTGAAGGCTTATAAAATTATATTTGTTATTCTTTTCGAAAAAAAAAAAATTTTTTTTTTTTTTTTGATTTTTAGATTTTGGGGTCTATGAATTCTAACATGACATCATGGTCAGTAAAAAAAAAAATATTCCTATGTTATTTTTTTTTTCTATTGCCTTTAATGATCATAAGATCACATATGTATGAAATATTTCATTTTAAAATTACTTGTAAAATTTAACAAAATTTTTATTTATTAATTTTGTATAGAGAATTGAATGTAATCTCTACTATTTTTGTTTGTAATTTTAAAGAAAGAAATCGAATTGTTAGAATTTTTAAACAAACATTACATATTATTTATTTAGAGGTTAATGCCTTAACTAGAAGTTTCATCTCTCGTTATAATGAACTTTTGATGAGAAAAAAAAAAAAAAATGATTATTTAAATAGTTTCAAAGCCATACGAGTACATATGACAGTAAACAGGATGCCCGATAGAAAAGAGTATAAAATAAGTCTATCGTGTGGTTCACGTTCAACAAATAATTGTTCTAGATCCCTTGCTTCTGAGATTAAGAGGATTAAAAATTATCGAACATGTAAAGTACATTGATATCATATATTGGATATATTTATCTTTTGAACCATTTAATGTATTCAAGTCATCTTTAGTGCAGATGAGACTTTATTCCTTTCTGACAAAACTGATTTATTCGAATGTTAAAAATGTTGGTTTTGATGGGTTTCAGAACATCTCGTATAACACTCTGAAATATTACGATAGACACATTTCATGATCTTAACTCTTGAACACCCTGTATATCTATGTGTGTGTGTATACTAATTTATTTATTTTTAATTTTACATAAAGTGTGAATTAATATCTACAATACAAAATGTTAATGAAATCATCTAATCTTTGTGTTATTGAAAAATAAAAATTAAATAACATATTTTTGATTAATATCTGATTATATGTTTGTACGTACAGATTGTACGATTATAAAAGGTTGTCTGTAAAATTTAAAAAAATAAAAATTTTATTTATTTTTCAATTTGAACTTTAAAAAAAAAAAAAAAAGGAACATTGAATTATCAAACATCTCTTTCTTGATGTTTATTGAAAATCTTATTAAATTTTTATTTGAAAATTGATTGATATTTAATGATAGGGCACGTGTGTTTTTAAATTTCTAAATCAATATAAAATATTTTTATGTTCCTTAATTTTTCTTATAAACAAAAAAATTTAAGATAAGAATCTTTTTTTTCTTAAACAAATTTACTTAATAAATTTTTCAATTATTTAACGTTATATTTCATATCGAATTTTTGTCACATCGATTTACACATTACCAATTTACATATTTATAAATACTTATTACTGTGTATCTGGATATTTATTTACTCGTTACTTTAAGCAGTAAATATATATTGCATGTTTTAATATTATTTATAAAAAAATATAACAATGCTAATTACAGAACATTGTTTAAGTTATTGAAATTAAATAGAGCGTAATAACTGACGTTGAAATTTGTAATTCATAATTGAGGTTGATATTCGTTAATGTGCAATAAAATGTACATACATATATGAGTATGCATGGTAAATAGGTACTGTATGTACATTACATATTTCATTTTATTATTATACTCTTGTTTTCACAATTTATTTCAAAAATATGTAATTGTACTTGATAAATATATAGAACATTATTTTAAATTAAAAAAAAAAAAAAATTTTTTTTTTTTTTATTTCATTGCTGTTTAAAGAAAAATATTTTTTTACATAAACGTTATCAGAAATTGTAAACAATAATAAAAATAAAATTTTTGTTTTTTTATTCTTATTAGTGAAAAAAAAAAAAAAAGTAAATAAATAAAAAATAATTCTAATGTAAATGAAAATATTTTCATTATATGGTTCTATACAATTTTTATGTAAATTAATCAAAAGTTTTAGAAACCAAAACAATAGATCTTGAATATAAATAAATATTGAGAAATAATTTTGTATAGGTATTACGCGAAGGACAAAACAATTATGTGTATATTTACTCATATGTATAGAGATTACATACTTAAGTTTCCAGTACATTGATTATAAATATCAGATCTCATTTAATTTTTGTTGAAGTACGAGTATATAGCATGGGTACGTTAGTATCTGTTTTATTTAAAAAAAAAAATAAAATAAAATAAAGAAAGAAAAATTCTTTATCTGCACCTAATTAAATATCATTTTTAATTTAATATAAAAGTCTTATTATCAAATTACGTGAATATTTTATCTACATAAAAATTGTTTACTGATAGAAAAAAAAATAAATAATAAGTAATAATGTGTACTATACACATGCATCAATTTCAGGTGGTTTTTTTTTTTTTTTAATTTATGCATAATATTCTGTATACGCGATTCAAATTCAGGTATACAAAATATGTATCATTTACGTATTATCGTATTATCAAGGTTCTGTTCCACTTTTATTTTTTCTTTGCAGAAAAATATCTTGAAATTTAACCTGAAATTAATGTTTATAATATACATGTGTGTATTACATGTACCTCGAATATCTCATAAATTGCTTCTGGTTTTGAAATTTATACTTTTTATTTTTATTTTATTTTTTTGAATAAAGTATCCATCACACAACTTAGACATAAACAAAACAGATTATCATACACACATTTACCTGTATAATATGAATAAGAATATAATTTTCGTTCGAGTTTTTCCTTTTTTTTTCTTTTATTATTATTTGTGTTCATATAATTAATTCTTCTATAAAAAATTGGATCGTATTTATCATTTTTATACATCACATACATATGTGTGCGTACAACTTATAATATTCAAACTACTATTTTATATTACCTATGTATGTATGAAAATGTGTAGAAAAAATTTTTCAAAGAGAAGCTCAATTTACTTCAAGAAAACCAAAAAACAATTACTGTTGAAATTGATATTATATTTAAAATTTCTTACAAGTTTTGGACCTTATACCCCCCCGTACATACAATGTATGTTTAACTTTTGATTTAACTTTTCTTTAAAAAAAAAAAAAAGAAAACAAGAAAAATTAAGACAAAAACAAAATAAAATACAAAAAGGTATGGAAAATTTTAAATATACGGGGTGATTCATTTAAGTATGTCATAAAGCTGGAAAATGAGGCAAACAAAAAATTGTATGGATAGCAGCTGTTTGGTTGTTAGAAGGACGTTACAGAAATGCTTGCCTCTTTTTATAAAATACTTCGTAACTCGCCAACCGTTTACTTCTAAGTCAATGTTGTCTTGAGAAGATAACAAACAAATTGTTCGTGTTAAATTAAAAATTAAAAATTGGGCAAGATTTAATAGTTTTGTCGTTTATTTCGTGTTTCCTGGAGACGTCCTTACGCAAAATGGTCATATGAAGGCGAAAATGAATTCTTCATATCGTCCTTTACAACTCTTCTTTTTTCATAACAGATAACTCTAATTATTTCTTTGTTTTTCACTTTCACCCTGTACATTACGTGTTTACGCATCTGTATATTTGTATGTAAATGAAACAAGAGATGATAATATTATAATACACTTGACTTGTGGTCAACACAATATTATATTTTAGTTGAAATGCAATCAAAACGTGATTTTATGATGATGATCATATTATAAAAGCATATACGGATCAAATACCTTGTGTAGGTATTAAACATGTGATATACGTTTTTACATATACGAAAATTATGAAAAGATATTTCTTTTCTTATCTCTTCTTCTTCTTTTTATTTTTATTTTTCTTATATGCATAATAAAGTGTGACTTTTATTTTGATGGCAATATGGACGATGAATATAATGAATATGGTATTCTTATTATTATTATGTTTTTTTTTGGGGGTTTTATTTCTTTGTTGTTTTTTTTTTTTTTTTTTTTGTTTTCTTCTCTGTTTCATATTATATTATGTTCAAAAGAGGACTTGAATAACCACTAGTGACCGTGTGCCAATCAAACGTGTGCGCTTAATGGTGGTGATGGCGAAATTTGATGAAGCTGGTCAGTGTCAGTGACGTTAATTGATATGAAACCTTTTCTAACCTTGCACGAAAGTCAAGTATTACATTTTTTTGTTTTTTTGTTGATTTCGTTGATATTGTTGGTGTTGTTGTCATTTTTGTTTTTTTTTTTTTTTACTATAAATTTTTGATTAAAAATAAATTTATTGATGCATTTATTTAGCGGTTATATTTATTAATAAAATTTACAACCACATATAATGTACATATGTATGAATATAGCAATTTAAAATGAACAATAACTGATATGGTATTAGTTGAATGGTTTTATATTATAATATTTAAATGAATTGAAATTGATTAAAATCGATTGGACTGGTGTAATATATGATTGCAGTTGTTCTTGAAAATATGATTGTTGCATTTGGATCAGGGAAAAACTAATATTAAAAATTTATTTATTAAAAAAAAAAAAAAAACAAAAGAAATGGATAAGAAATACCAATTGCATCAATATTTGGTAAATTCAAGGTTATTTATTCGTTTTTTTTTCTCTTTATTTTATGATAAATTAAGAAAATCGATCGATCATAATCTCTGTATTTACTACTTTAGCATGGTCCATGGTATGTATTTTAAATAATCTGTATATAACTTCATATACTTATGTACAACATTTAAATATCATATTTATTGTACATATGTATATAAATTTCCTCATTTCTGAGTCAATTCAAGGCATATTTAAAATTAAATATTATTTTTTATTAATTCATGAGTAAGTCTTATTTGTTTAAAATGGAATGCAATATATTTTTTCATATTTTTCAAATATACATTTTCCTTTGAAATGCGTTGCACATCAAATATATGTATATCTTTTATCACCTTAAGATCATTAAGATGATTCATAAAAAAAAAATTGTATGCGCACCTATAATATTTATTCTATACGATTTTATAGTCATTTTCTACTTGATGATTTCTAAAAATGAAAATTTTCAAAATTTCATTTATTTCTAAAATTTGGCAATGCGTTGTTAACAATATTATGAGTGAGTAATGTTACTTTAGTATGTTCTCATTTTTCTTTTTTTTTTTTACATTAATGTACTACGTTTTGTTTTTTTTCTTCTAATTTTCTTACATTCTAATCTTGATCAAAAAACATTGATTACATGAGCAATATGAATATTTTAAATAAAATAAATATAATTTCATGTAGGGATAGATAGGGTCATTTTAATTAGAAAATTGGCAAATAATCACCAACAGTGTCGTCCCCATATGTGTATTTTGATTTGATATACATAAATGAAACGATGATGTGTCAACAACAGTGCGATTACGTAATTTTAAATAACAAAATTAAATGAGGTAGTCAGATTTGTTTATTTGAATGCTATTTCTTTTATATTGAAAGCAAAAGAATAATAAAATAAATTTAAATTGACCCAACTTTGTGGAATTTAAATACATGAATTTTAGCCAAAATGAATTCTTATTCTCTTTGATGTTGTAATGTATAATGAATATATTTTGTTTTCATAATATTCGATTTAAGAGGTTTCGCATTAAGATTTTTTTTTCTTATTTAAAATTTCTGAAATAGATCTTTATATTTAAAATAAAACGCATAAAAATTACAAAATTTTTATTGCAATTTTTGGCAAAATTCCCTTAAAAATGAAGAAATTATCTAGAAAATCTTTAATTACCTGTTCAACACTATATAATGGAAATTTAAGAATTTTATTTATATTTCAATTTATATTTTTTTTTTGCACATTTTATTAAAACTTTAAAATTTATGTATAAAATAAAATCAAAAGAAAATTTACTTTTTTTATTAAGATTCATAAATATGATTCATAATCATTCACAATTGCTTGGTGATCGTTCTAGTGTTAAAAAATGCATAATTCAATTTAATTATACCTGGGATATATAACAAATAAAAAATTTATCATTTTTCAAACAAATTTTCATTTTTCTAACTAATTTAGCTGTTCAAACTGTAACAATTTACCTTTTATCTGATTAGAATGCAAACAAGCAGCTCTAGATATAAAATCATGTTTTCCTTTTTTTTATTTTTATTTTTTATTATTATATTTTTTTTTTTTAAATTGATTTGATAAATTGCAAACAGTTTTAAAGTCTGCATTGCATATATGTGAGTAAAAGAAGAAAATAAATAGAGAATGTAGAACACAGGTTTATATTATGTAAGACAGGTTTGTTTATTGCAAAAAATTGTTTTTCTTTTTTTTTCTGTATATACCTTACATTTTGAGAATTGCATACAAAATGATTATTACCTACATACACATACATACATATGTATAACTTTATTAGTGTGATTGAAAATTGATTGAAAAGTAAATAAATGCGATAAGGTAATTTATATATACACGTACACGTATTTGTATTATAGGTGCAGAACTTTTATAAATAAATAACATGATATTGTTAACGCCCTGTTATTATTATTTCTGGATTATTTGTCTAATGCTTGACATCAATTTAGCTAACTGATTTTTTTTTTTTTTTTTGCTTTGCTGTTAGTGAGAAGTGAAAGGGTGTCATGAGAGAATAACTTTTTTTTTTTTTAAAAAAAAAGATATTTTAACTTTTACAATTTTGGTCTGTAAATTATGAGTAGGTATATTATATGATATGCACTATTTTATATTTATGTATGTACATTATTTGTGAATAATATCATAATGCAAGCAAATATAAAATACATAGATCTATTATCATGATAAACATATATAGGTACATACTTACATAATATTATTTTAGCCACACCATACCACACCTTTATTCACCCTGAAATTAAGGGATCGGTTATAATATGCGATATAGGCTTGTTGTTTAGGATATAAGGTGTGTAAAATTGTATTTAAAAAAAAACCTAAAAAATAAAAAAATACAAAACTACTGTGATGTCCACCCAAGTGGTCAATTTCATGATAATAATGTAAATAATAAATATAACCTTATATTGGAAAATTTAATTTATCTATAATTCTATCAGATTTTTTTTTTTTTTTTTTTTTTTAAATACTTTAAAATATAATCGTTTTATTGTTCTTATTAAATGATTTTCATTTTGTTTTTTTTTTTTTGTTCACACATTTTCTAATTTATATTTTTTGTAATAAAATACAATCATAATTAATTAAATTTTTCATCGTTGTCTCAAGGAGTTTATTTCATCGCACATAGTAGGTAGCTATTTTTCCACACAAAAAAAAAAAAAAAAAAAAAACAAAATGTGTTTATTTTATTTTAATCTGTTTATTGAATATAAGCACCTTGTAAATTTTTACAAAAATTTTAAAATAGAATTTAATTGAATATACCTATCTACTATTCATTTGATGTGCGATGAAAATAAAATTTTCAATCATTCATAATGAAAACAAAATTTCATTTCTTTTCATATTCTTATATTCAATTTTCTTTGTTCATTTATTTAATGTAATGTAAAAATTCATAAACATTTTATTGAATAATTATTATACTTGTACTTTTATACATTATGTAAAAAAAAAAAAAAAAAAACATATTAAAACAGCTATCGTCACCCACCTACTATTTTTATAAATTTTGTTTGCGATATTTATTTTTAATTCACATCACAAGTGATGTGATATCATTTTAATACACATTATTCCTTTTTTTTCATTTTGTTATTTTCTATTTAAAATATATTTTCCTTTTTTTTTTTTCATTTTGCAATATTTTTGTAATTTCTGATGTTCATATGTATACAATCGTATGTATTCATACATTTTAAATTATTCATCTGATGCCAAAGATTTGTCTACTTGTAACAAAATCTAAAATTAGATTTACGAAATTATTTAAAGAATTTTTTGCACTAATAAAAGTGAATAAGTTTACTTAAGAATTTTTGTGAAAAATTCATACTTAGCTATAGATACATTTTTTCTCGACATATGCGTATATATATAAATATATACAAATATATAGTACAGATAGATGAAAATGATGTTATTTTTAGTTAATATGCTAATTATAAATTTAGGACGGAAGTAATTTATATCATTAGAAAAAATTTCTTAATTAGGAAATTTTTTATAAAAATTTTCATTTTCAATTGAAATTATTTATTAAAAGAAAATAAAGAAAAAAAAAATTTACAGTTTTTTTATATAAATAAAAATAGCATGATGAGAAATGTGCAGAATAATCTAGCATTTAAATATCTATATAAAAAAAGTATTTAAAAGTTGAATAAACTTTACTATTTCAGATAATTCTATGATTACGTATCAAACTTGTAAATTTTGTTATCTTATCCATATATACAATAATAAATTATTATGAGAATAAAATGTAAATATGAAAAATTATTATTTTTATTTTCTATTTTATTTATATTGATATTTATATACATTTTTTTTTTTCATAGTTTTAAAATGTATGCGCTTAAACGTTATCATAGGTCATTGCAGAATGTTATGTGATGATTAAATATTATCTAACAATGTGTACAAGATAAATGCATGATGTATATTAGAGAATACACATCATTTATACAAATTTTTCTAATATAATCATTTTAAAGATAAGGAAAATGTTTAATAATTACAATACATGTTATATTTCTAAAAGATTGCTTGTATTTAATTTTTTTTTAAGCCTAGTCTTGTTTGCTCTTATGGAGCAAAAAAATATAGCATTATTTATGTTTATGATTTAGGTTCAGTGCTATCTGTAGTTTTTCAAATTTCAAAGTTTTATAACACGTTTAAAAAAAAGGCTTTTTAGATCAAGTTTCCTAATAACGACATTTATATTTTAAAGTTTTGAAATTTCCCTTCGAAAAAAAAAAAATAATAATTTTTACAATAGCCACTGTACAATCCACCCGTCTTCCTTCACGTTCAAAAGACAACTAACCAGTAACCACTAACCAGGCACTAGACTGCTAGACTTCTATTTATGTAGTGTGTTCTATATGAGAAGTGGACCGGTTTTGTTCATTTTCATGTTCATTTATATACACATAGCATACCGATAATAGTGACCCTGACCAGTCTAGTCCTAGTCATGTGAATAATAATGATGGTTGAGCTTGAGAATTCAGCTCAATTGCTTTTTAGAAGTAAGAGAAGACGGGTGGTTTTTTTTACAGTGACTCCTGAATTTTATATTCATAGGCGGGTGCATAGAGTAAATGAATTGGCAATACTGATAGACTTCTTTGTACTGGTGCTATATGAAAAGTGGACCGGTTTTGTTCATTTTCATGTTCATTTATATACACATAGCATACCGATAATAGTGACTCTGACCAGTCTAGTCCTAGTCATGTGAATAAATAATGGTTGAGCTTGAGAATTCAACTCAGTTGTTTTTTTAGAAGTAGGAGAAGACGGGTGGTTTTTTTATAGTGGCTCCTGAATTTTTTATATTCATAGGCGGGTGCGTAAAATAAATAAATTGTCAATACTGAATATGTAGGTATATTATATTTAATTTATAATCGGCCGATATGAAAAAAAAAAAAAACAAATTTTTCTATTCTAAAATAAACAATCATAGTAAATAGTATGAAATAATTATTTAAATAATAATTATTATTATTACATAAAATTGTTTATTACAATTGAAAGGTCGACGATAATTGTTTATTGGCAATAAATTATATTTTTTAGCAATGCATTTGAAAATTAATTTTCAAATTTTTTATAATTATTTCACATCAAAATTAATTATATAAAATTTGTAATAATCTATGGATATTACAAAAATTTAATAAATTAACAATTCAAAAATTCTTGTAAATAATTTAATGAATTTTTCTTGTTTAATGAAAAAAATTTTCAGCATCATGTATTTTGATTTTGCTAAAATTACATTCATATGCTCTATACCACCACCCACATACAAAAAAAAAAAAAATTATTTCTTTTTATCAACATTATAACATACATAATTGACATTCAATAAATATTTTTGTTAATTGCATTATAAATTAAAAATAACATGAATTTTTGTAATAATGCATTTTTAACACATTGTCACAATTTTAAAATTTCAAAAAAGAAAAAAAAAAAAAAACAACCCAACTAAGATAAATAATGTTGATGTTCATTTTCAGATACATTTTATGTATAGCACATAAACATACATTTTTGTGCATGTCATGTCAAATTTATATACAATTTAAAAAGAAATTTAATCAAGTCATAAAATTTTTGTTTTTTTCTTATTAAAATATAAGTAACATTATGAAAACATTAAATATGCTCATATCGTATATTATATAGGAAATATTTTGTATACATATTTTACAAAATGTGTCTTTTAAGTTTTATTGATAATTTTTTCATGAATATCAATATAACATTAAATTGAATTTATTTTATTCAAAAAATCGAAATAAAGTGTTTTTCTCATTTTATTTCATTTCCTTTTTTAAAAATTACGTAAAAATTTTTATTTGATGTTTTATTATTACTTTTTTATGACACATGTATACATTTCATTGTATATTAAAATGATTGACCCTTTGTATTCTGTCCGTTTATATCATTTTTTTTTTTTTTTTAATATCATTTGTTATAGGATTTTTATTTAAAAAAATAAGAAAGCATTTTATTTTGAATATCAACTCTCTTGAATATCTACATGATCCTTTAGTCAGATGAATATAAATGATATTTCGAAAAAACAAATGAGCAGGTGCAATTTTATTTTTCTTTTGTTCGAAGAAGGACACTCAAAGGATGAATACAAAAATGTCAAAGATAAAAAGGCAACCCATAGTTACAAGAAAAATGATGTTAACATTTTTTTTAACATATATTAAAAAATATGAAATTTTTAGATGAATAATTATAGGGGGGGTATCATTTTTCCGAAAAGAAAGAAAATTTCACCAGTCAGATGAATGTAGTATTTCCATGTTTATTGTAAATATCATTGTTTGTTTGATGTGACATTCAGTTCAAAATTCATAATACGCTAGATACCGAATAAACAATGATGTGTTTTCAAAAACACGGTTAATTTTCATATTTATTTAAATTATTTTGTTTTGTAACATATTCATTTAATTTATGTAAACAAAAATTTGTTTTTTTTTTTTCTAATTACGAGTATTACATTGAGATAAAAAAAAACAAACATTTACGTAAACATTCTATTCTGACTATACCAAATTTTGATTTCTTTGTTCTTGTATTCATTTTCAAAATGTCTTTGAAAAAATAAATAAACACACGATCTTTGTACTCAAAATGTAAATATATATATTTGGAAATAAAATTTACAAATTTTGTTCATTGAATTATCAAAATTTAAAAGAGACAATAAAAATTTTTAATGATAAGGTTAATGATTTTGAAAAAGCACAAGAAAAAAAAAATACGCAAGGAATTAGTATAAAAGTAATTCGTAAGCGATTTAAGTATTTTTCTTGGTTTTCTTTTTTTTTTGTACATTTTGTGTGGCTTATTTAGATAGTAAATCTTTTCTTGAGTCATGACTGTATTATATTGGTATTATTTGAGTATTATATGGTCTTTGTTTTGTGTCTGGTTGGAATTTATTTAAGAAGAAAAAAAAAAAAAAATACTAAAACTTAAATTTAATGATGATTCATTCACGTCATGATTCAAAAATCATAAATTATTTTTGGAATCGGTACATACTTAATGGTGTTAGGATTTTGACCTTTTTTTTTTTTTTTGATACTTTCCAAAGACACGATTTTTAATGTAAATAACACACGTCAAGGATGAAATTCGGTTTTTTTTTTCTTAATTTTTATTTGAGCTTAATTTACGTTCATTATGAAAAGATTTATAAATAAAAGATTTAAGTTTTCAAAATTCTTATTCTTTGGTCTCCAAATTTAAAACATCAGCAAAATATCAATTTTTTAAATTTTGTTTTTTTTTTTTTTTTTTCCTTCTTGATTCAATCAAAACATTTTTTTATATTTTTAAATTTTTTTCGTTATATTTCAACATAAACAGTAATTAATCACTTTGAGAGAGCTATTAAAATTGAAATTTATTTAAAAAGAGAAAAATTAAGGTGTGAAAAATAATTTCATCTACAATTTATTATGACATTATATTGTATACAAAAATGTAATTAAGTGTTCTATATAATAGAAATAGCAGTTCATATTTCGATTTGTGATTAGCTTTTATTATCTACAGCTTTGTGTGAAATCGATGGAAAAATGGTAAAACGTGCTAAAACGCTACTACACTATATACATGTCATACAAAAACATTCATTTTAGCAATTAAGCCCCATTTAGCATTCAATTTGCACACATTCTTGTGCATTAAACATTGCCATTACCTATTTACTGTAAGTACTTGATTATTTAAAGAAATTAATTTATTGTTTTTGACAACTAATTACTCTAATTTAAGTTAAAGAAAGAATTATAGTACATTTAAAAATTATCTTAAATTATTGTCGAAAATCATTTAACACTCCTTTTAGTCAACATTAACTATGTAAAGGTATAGTCATTCGAATTTAATGCATTTTCATTGTATTAGACATTGTACAAGTACACATATGTATTTTTCATTAATGTGAATTTATTTCTGTTTATATTTAATGTTTATAAATTTATAATATAGGTAAAATTTTAATGTCATTTCGACACTCAGTTAAAAGATTTGATTTTTTTTTTTTTATGTAAACGTTTAACGGAAAATAAAGCTGACGCAATTGATATATAATTGTAATTAATTATTGCTAACTCTTTTAAACTCTTTTTTAAATAATATGTTCACTGTATTACATTGTAGTTGTAATTACACATTATTGTGTGAATGCGTGTATTCATTTATCTTAGATAAATTGTTTTTTTTTTTTCGATTTTATTAACCCCAGCAAAAAGACAAAATGTAGCAACTAAACAGTAAAATAGTCATTTACTTGTTATTTCATGAGCAATCGATCAAGTTTTATATACTTTAATTCTGTTTTCATGTAAAATGATATTTTAAAAATTGTAAAAAAAAAAAAAAGATACAAAATTTATTTTTTTTTTTTAGTAAAATAATGTATTATGCGAATTTATGTGAATGGTAGTACTTTTGATATTTCATGAAAATAAAATATATCTAAACACAAATAGATATTTGGAGTTATAAAAAAAAAATTTTTTTTTTGTTATGAATTATGACATATCAATTAAGAAATAATGAAGCAAGAAATGTGAATTATGAGAGTCAAAGAAAAATTTTCTTGTTATCTGCAGACCACATTATAAAAGTTACAATTTAATTTTGTAAGATATTTAAACGAATTAAAATTGATCGTTTTGAAAAAATTCAAAATGAATAAATCTCACCCGTATATGGATAAAGTTATTTATAATTTTTGTTTATGAATAATTGGAGCTCACATAGAAACGTAGCGTTGCGTTGCGTTATAATTTATGTAGTACAGTTCGCGAATAAATACAAAATATTTCTTGATTTTATTATATCTTTGTATACCTATACTCTATTCACTAATTATTTTCAGTTCAGTATTTAGGTAGTGAAAATTTTTTTTTACTCATAATTTCTAATTAGTGTTTCATGAACACTTACAATCTTTGAAATTTTCATACAAAAATAGATGAATTTTTTGAATATCAATTATGTAGTAATGTGAAATGGTAGTACTTCACGTACTCTCTACAAGGCTTTAATTGCATATAATTTATGAACAGAGTATAAATTATAATTTATTGTTATTTTGTTGTATTTTCTCTTATCTTTTCTTAATATTTCAAAGTAGATAACTTTCTTAATTCAAATGTATACATGTTTTTTAAAACTTTTAGCATTACTTTTCTTTCACTTTTACTTAAAACTGTTTTTTGTTTTTTTTGTTTTTTGCATTTTATCAGATTTGTATGCACGCAATAATTTTTGATTTAAATGAAAAAAAAAAAAAAAATTATAAATCAAAATTTTTAAAATTTAATTACTACTTAGTATGAGTGCAATTTTGCAATTGTTTTTTTTTTTGCTGTACTACGTGTGCTTGATGTACAAAGAGAAAGTTTTTAACAATTGGGCATAGCATATAGTATATTAAATTGTCTTTATACACAACATAGCAATGTTGTACACCATATGTATACAGTTTTGTTTTTTATATTTGGAAATGGTTCACGATGAATAAAATGCTGAGATTTCTTTCTTTCAATGTAAGAAGCGATTAACAGTGTTGCCAAAAATTTGGTAACAAAATTTTGCTAATTTTTAAAAATTGCTTAATTTTTTTATGAATGCTAGAAAGGCAATAGTTAATTAACAATAACGTTTTTTTTTTTTTTTGGTTCAAGGAATATAACCTAAAAAAATGTATTTAATTTCAATTCTTCAATTTTTTTTATTATTTTATCAGTTTTATTAGATTAACAAACAAAATTTGAAAGTTTTCCTGTATATTTTTATGTAAACATCAAAATTCAAGTCGAAGTGGCAACACCAATAACAGCCATATGGATGATGAATACATAAGTTTTTGTGCTCCTTTAGATTTAAAAAAAAAAAAAAACAAACATTAAATGCTTTTTTTGTAGTATAAATTTGTATTTTGGTTTTATTTTATCGTATCATATTCGCAACAAGTTCATTGACTCTTTGATAGTTGGTTAGCCAAGTTATTATTATTACTTTTTTTTTTTTTTTTGTATAATTTTTTTTTCTTATTTTCTTTTAATCATCTTAAATGAATTTGTTGTATATTTTGCGTTTTTTTGTTTTTTTTTTTTTGCTTTTCCATTTTGATTATTTTATTTGTGATATACGCATACATCGTTTACACAAAACGTACCTATATATAGTACTACAGGTTTTTGAGTTAACGTACGTTCGTACATGTTTTTATTAGTTAGTCAGGAGGCATTATCGCAAAAGTTTTTTTGTATATTTTTACCTGTGTCCACGTCATTTTATGATTTCATTTCATTTATGATTTAAATATACATACATGTAGTCAATGTACTATAATATACCTTTACGTTTGTGAATAATACAATATTCACAATTATAATTTTGCTATAATATGAGTATACGTTTGTATGTATATAAAAATGAGGAACAAGCATTATACACAAAATAATAATAAAAATAAAAATGTAAATCATGAAAAATGAGTTCATTGAAATCAAAAAAATAAATAAACAGAGAAAT
The DNA here is from genome assembly GCA_963971155.1 of Anthrax anthrax. Lineage (NCBI taxonomy): Eukaryota > Metazoa > Arthropoda > Insecta > Diptera > Bombyliidae > Anthrax > Anthrax anthrax. The sequence continues at coordinate 32,164,405 of OZ020119.1, forward strand.
TACTTATAATGTATTGTACATACTCAAAATAATTTTTTTTTTTTTTATTTAAAAGAAAAAAAGGTACAAAAAACACAATTCTATACAGATCTTCACTACAGATATACGATCATTCAAGTACATACTTTTTAAAAAAAAAAATCATTTTTGAACAATCATTTAAAAAAAAAATAAAAACAAAAAAAAATTACAAAGTCTGATATCCATATTCATATATGGTGCGATTGAAAAAAATGAGGGTGTTAAGTAATCTGGGACATGAAAAATTACTTGCAAAAATATTTTAAATATAACGAAACAAAAAAAAATGCTGAAATTTTTCTTGGCATGAAATTGCGTAAGGATATAAGATAAAAAAAAAAAAAATGTACAAAAATACGCATGCATATTTTATAATATATATTGCAACACTCAACTTTGACAGATCAATTATACGTTTTATATTACAAATTTTTATCTTATTGCATCGTATATATATGATATACCATCTCATATTATCACAATTTGGAATGAAATTTTATAATAAATTACAATAAATGATCTAGAAAGTTGGATTATATTTATGTAACATATTATGTAATTCAATATGCGTATACGTTTATTACGAAAAAAAGGATCATGAAAGGACTGACAAAAATAAGAAAAAAACTAAAATAAAATAATGTTGTAAATGATAAGGTATTTTTTGGAAGTAATTTGATGAATAATAAAAATGATGTAAACACTTCAAAATGATATTAGCTATATCACATTATACATTTGTATATGTATATGTGCATTAAATTGACCTATTTATCGAGATTTCCTTGTGTTCCATATTACTATGTATAATAATGTGAAACAAGTTTTATAATGTGAATTTAAATTTATTGAATTTTATTGCAATTGTTGTTTATATACACTACATTGCATGTAGTTTATAGTGTAGGGTACACATACATATAGTAATTCTGAAGTTGTGGCCTAATTTTCAAATTCCAGTTTTTTTTTTTTTTTTTTTTTGATATCTATGTACTATACCTTAATGCGATATCATGTGATGTGGATATATATGACGAATGACTTGTATCTGTATGAATGTACTTTGATTTTATGGAATTTAATAAAACTTTGTTTTTCTTACGAATTTTGTGTGTCAAATTATGGAAATAATGATTTTTAGTTATGGTCTCATTTTTATGAGATGGAAACACTTTGGATCATAATGTATAGATTTTTATCACAGGATATTATAGTTAATTTGAATTTAATTCAAAAATTTTATACATATTCCATAAAAAAAATATGAATGTCATTTATGCGTACTGTTTTATGGAAAATGTTATAAAACGAACTTTTTAAAATATAAGTACGAATATATGTATTGAATACATTGATTTTAATAATGGAATGTAATTTTAATTTGGTCTTATATGTCGAAGTGCTGCATTTATGCAAATATTTTGAACGGATTCGTTTTTTTTTTTTTGTTTCAGAATGCGTTAAATGTCAAATAGAGTGTAAAACGATGTAGTATAAAAAAATGTAATTATGATTTTTCATATAAAGAAAAAGATCACATACATTCTACATACTTGATTTTTAGCTTAGTAAATCGTGATGATAAAATATATCCACGCACAAAATCACTTGAGAGAATTACCTTTGAAAACAAATAATTTTTTGTGGTTTTGTTTTTAACCTAATATGGAAATTTTTAACGATATTGGTACAATTTTTTGTTTATTTATTTTTTTTTTCATATATTATGTGTTATATTTGAAATGAGTTGCAATAAATTGTTAACCAAATTAAGTAGATATTTTGTATGTATGTACATAAGTAGCAGGTGACGAAATATCAAAAATATGTTTTGCGTTCACATTTAACATATGTTTGAAAGGTTAAATCAAATGTTTTTAGTTGTGCACCGTGCACGATATTTAGAAACACATACATATGTATGTATGTGTGTATAATCACCCAGGTAAACACACACATGTGTGTAATATGTGTGTATGTATATGCTTGTGAAGTCTCTCAAACTATATTTTATATGTTGCAATCAATAATTGCACAAAATAAATAAGAAGAAGTAAAAAAAAAAAAAAACAAACAGTTAAATACTAGAAAAATTTTATGTATTAGATAAATATGTTTTATTTTTGAATTTAAAAAAAAAAAGTATTTTACTGATTTATTGATTCTGTGATTTTAAGATATACATATGTATGTATGTATAATAAATTGTTGCCGCCGACAGTTGTTTAAAATAATTTATTACGCATACGTTCAATTAATAATTGCAATATATGTTTTTAATATATATCCAAAGTACCTACATATGTACATATACATAAGTATGCATTTCATATATTTTAAATATATACAATTAAATTTATACAGTTTTTTAATGCCAATTTATATATAGGTACATAGATAATAATGTGTATAAAAACATCGTATGCAACACATAAAACATAATTGAAATTTACTAAATCGTAATATTATTATTGCATTTTGCTTTGTTTGGTGCTAAAAAAAAAAACAAAAAAACGAAATATACGTACGTACGCATAAATGCAATGAAAAGTAAAATATATAAGTAAGTAATGTAGTCTACGCAATAAATATTGACAAAATAATTGCATAATAATATTAATTAAATTTATTTTATATTGAACATATGTATATAGGTACACAATTTTGTTTATTTATTTTATTTTACTTTCAAATTTTTTGAAAAAAAATAAAAAAAAAGAATTAAATTTTCTATAAATAATTAATGAAATTAAAATTTTGAAAAAAATTTAAATTAAAATCAATAAAAGGGAAAACCGTTACAAAATATATAAAATCTATAAAATCCTTTTTCTTTCGTTAATTTTCAAGAATGTGTATATAAAAATGTGTACATGTGGTACAAAATAAACAAAAACGATGAAGGGATAGGTCAGAAGCTAAAACTACTGCATGTTATGTATTTTGATACCATTACCAATTTTTATATTGATTACAATAATATATGTATGTATCATTGTAGTGATTTCCAGGTAGAAAAATGAGGACACCTTATAATCATTAATGTGAATAAAATGTAATACATTTCTACTTTAAATTATGCCACCAGTCGTACTTGTAATAAACATTTGTCATGATAAATATAAAAAAAAAAAAAAAACGTCAAACAAATGTGTACCACGCATTTCACCTGGCCTTTACCTGGTCTCATTTAAAAGCAAAAAAAAAAAAAAAAAGAAAGAAAAAAAATTTTTTTTTTCTCCAAAAGTGGATGTTGGATGAATGTGTAGTACTTTACTCTTATACAGATCAAATTCAATATGCAGCTTGTATATGTCTGGTTAAGCGGATTTTTTTTTTGAACAGAGGACGCAATATGTTTAAACAGTTGATTATGTGCACACAAATACATTTAAGCGTATGTAAGCGTTTACTGCATATTTATCCAAAAATTTAATCTATATACTCACTGATATATATTTATGGCAAATATAAAATTGAATTCTCAGGACGATTGTGATACGATATAAATTTACACATACTCATGAAAAATTGTGTACATATAAAATATATTTTATATATTTTATTTTCTTATTATTAAATAAAAATTGCCTATAGATACAAAAAAAAAAAAAAAAAAAAAAAAAAAATTGTACATATGCACGTACATATGGAGGAGATTTTAATAGACTGAAAGCATTTTACTTCTTTCTTCCCACCAGGTCCTCAAGGTTGCTTTTTGTATCCTGTTTTGAAATTTATTTAGGACAAAAAAAAAAATTTTTTTTATATAGGTACATAATGTATATTATATACAAAACAATTTTTTTTTTTCTTTTTCTGTTAAACAACTCTTGTGAGTGAGTGTACATATTCTTTTTGAATTTTTTTCAATATTGTTATAAACGTATATAGAAAATATTAATAAAATGTTATGGTTAAACATCTGCTACGGATTCACCTTCAAAAACAGATTCAATATGTTAAGGTATATATAATAAAAAAAAAAAAACTAAAACGTATAGGAAATTGATCCGTATGCATACACAATTTACATGTGTATGTAATTTATATGCACATACATATACAATGCCAGTTTTGTGTATAATTTTTTTATACTTTTGGTACATATATGCATGCATGTGCATCATAGATGCATGTGTGTGTTAATAGTAAATCCAAAAAGAATAAATATATTAATAAAAAGGATCAAGAGCCTTTTTTTAAAGAATAAATTAAATAATCTTTTTTCTTTTATATTTTGATCGGAATAATGCAACAGATGATAGCTATTATATATAGAGCGAAAAAAAAATGATAATAAAATTCAATTTTACATGATATGTAACATTGTATGAAATATTTGAAAAGATAAATTAAGATAATTTGTTCATATGATATAAATTTTTTTTTTTTTTTTTTCTTTTTTTTGATGTCATGTGAAGTGGAAAAATTTATTCTATTTTTATCTTAATTTTTATTCATTTTGAAAAAATTAATTCAAAAATACATGATTAATTTGGAAATACAATTCTTTTAAGAGTAATAAAATCTTAAATCTTCAAAGAAAGAAAAAAAAAAAAAATGGAGACACAAAGAATAGAAAAATAAAAGATTTTATCAAATAAAAGATACTTCATTAATATTTTGATTTATTTAGAATTAAAATACAAAAATAAAAAAACATACAACAGAAACTGTTTATTTATTATCAAACCTCCATAATATTTTTGTCACATTTTTTTTTTTATTTTAATTTCTTTTAGCAAGCAACACTCCAATCTTTTCTCTTTCGTCTCTATTTCAAAATCTTCATTAATTTAAATTTTTTAAATGACATACTTAAATTTTATTATGAATTTCAAATGATCAGAATGCCATTTTTATATGAACGTAATAAATTTGTACCTGAATATCGGTGAAATGTCGTTATCTCGAGTATATCGTAATGACTTACAAAAGAAATTGTATTTGAAATTTCTCTTTGTTTTAAAACTTTTTCTTTTATTTTTTTTTGCATTTGTGTATTTGAATTGAAATTGTAAAGTTCCTGTTAACAATTGCATGCATTTTTTTTTTTTTGTTTTCAAATATATATTACAAAGTTAAATATGTACGTATAATTTTCACTCATATGCACACAACTATCTTACATTATTACGTATATTTACAGTTTTTTTTTTTGTTTTCTAACCCGGTAATAATGAAAGGTAGTATTTTATAGTATTACTAACTGATTTTTTTTTCTTTACAATATGCAACTGAGTGAATAATTCGATCTTCACTGTACATTACATCGTACACATACATATATTGTAATACGTAACGTAAGATATAGGTGCATATATTTATTGTATGTTTGTTTTTTTTTATATGTGCCCATACTATGTTTACAAATGTGTACAATAACAGAAAGTTTGAATATAAAAATCTGTAGAGATTTTTTTTTTTTTTCAAAGTAAAGGTCTTTGACTTAAGTTGAGCCTTTTAAAAAGTCTTTAAAAAGTGGGAAGTGGGTTATTACATTACAATATGCACATTCGAAAGTACAAAAATTAAACACATTGCCGATTTCAAAATAACGGGTTACTTTGCAAATAAAATATTGCATGCAATTAGTATGTACATATATATAAACATATGTATACGGTGTATGACAAATATGTACTATGTATCAACTGTATATGATGGTTAAATCGCATTTACTACCGTCATCATCACTACCATCATTATCAGTTCAGTTAAATGTGTTTATGATACGTAATGTTGATTTTAAATGTTTACCTATATATTACTGTAAACATAAAAAACGAATTAAAAAAAACAAAAAAAAACAGAAGATATTTTTTACGAAATGCTTGAAACTGATTGATTTTTTTTTTTTTTTTGCTTTCTTTATTTTTTGATTTGATCCATTTAATTCTTGCTCATTTTTGTTTTTCTTTCTCGTTGATTGCAAAATAAAAATAAAAACAAAACTAATTATGAAAAAAAAAAAAAAAAAATTAAAAATTTAATAAAGAAAGCAAAATAAAATCTGTTTTTTCTTTTTGAAATTATTTTTTTTTTTTTTCATCAAAAACTTTTTTACGTTTAGAATACAAAAAACTAAGAGTTATAATTTTCCAATCATACGTACCTATACACATGTACATATTTAAATATATACGCGTCATTCAAAAAAAAAAAAAAAAAAACAACGAACTTATTTTGCAGTCAGATTATATTATATTTGAATTTTATTTTAATTGGACAAGTTTCTCGTGGACTTTTAGTATTACAGCCACAGCACAGATAGTGGATATAGTAAAAAAAAAAAAAAAAAACAAAAAAAAACATTGAGAATCATTGAACTGGACTGTGTTGTTTTTGAGGTCCCTGAACCTGAAATTTTGGTTATTATCATACTACTTATATATTTAATCATCCAGAAGAAAAAGTAAAACAAAGAACATAATAAAAACATAGAATATGGAAAAAAACAACAACAAAAAAATGAAAACATTAAAGTTTGTTTTGTTTCTTCAAATTAATGTTTGATTTTTTTCTTTTTTGATGACTAAAAAGTAGATACATAATTTTTTAATTTGAAAAAAAAAAATCTACAATAAAATTTTGTGCTTCTACTTTTACGCATTTATACTCTGTTTTTTAAAATTTTTATTCTACTGAATGTGATCAGGGATTTACCTTTTTGTTTAGTATCAAAAGAAAATAAATCATTCGTATTCGTTGCACAAAACATCAGACACACTTTTGATTGCAGTGCATATGAAGAGAAAAACGAAAACAATATCATTTTATAAACCATGTATAAATTTAGAAAAATGAAGTATAGATTATCATATCCATAATACAAATACACGATTTCCAATTGGCCAAAATAAATATGATTATTCTAGTATGTACAAACAATAATTTCTAATAGAATTGAATAGTTAAATAAAATAAAAATTCAACAAACGTACTTAACGTTTTATTGCTTGTTCTAAAAACACAAAAGACATAGAAAATTTGAATTTTGGCAACAAACATAATTTATAGGAACTAATTTTTATGCAATGCAGATAAAGTTTTATTGAAAGTTTGGTTTTTGTTTTTTGGTTTTTAGGTTCTATTATTGAAATTAATTTGTAGAATTAGAAAAAATTGAATAAATTAAAATTTAAGCACAATACCATATAAGGAATTGTAAACATATCATAGTAAATAGTATTAAAATGTTGCCATATTTTATTATTTAAAAAAAAGAAAAAAAAATTGAATTGAAAAAAAAAAAAAAATGAAAACTTACATAAAAAAGTTTTCCAAAAATCACAGTTGAATCATAAAAACAAAAGTCATTGCATCGTGCGATGACATAAAAATCGAAATGTCAACATTTAAAATTGAATTATTAAGAGAAAATTATTTGAAAAATAAAAACGTAAAACATTAGGTAATAAAATTACATCAAATTTTGTATTTATGAACTTTCTAATTTCAATATAATAATAATTGAAATAATTTTTGTTCCTGATTTGATTTGATTTTATTATGTTATTTTAGTTATTATTTTTCAATTTACAATTTAAAAAAAAAAAAAAATTCTGCAACATTAAATGACCTAAGATCGATAATGTAATATACAATAGATAAATAAAAAAGACAGTAGAAAAAAAAAATGACGTAATAAATTATCATCACAATTTTAAAAAGATATTTCACGACAATGATGACGAGATGATGTATATAATATGTACAGTGAATGCACTATGTGCATGCACCATGCACAATCATTTCAAATCAACCAGGAAGTGAGTGTACTCTAAAAAGAAATATTGGCGCAACATTTTTAGCTCTCGTAACTTTCAAATCTTAAAAAAAAAAAAATTTTTTTTTTTTTTTTGTGTTTTTGTTATTTAGTTTTATTTTTTTTATCTTTTTTTATTGTAGGGGTCTGGCTTTTATCCAGCTTTTCTTGTTATACTTACAAAACAACCCACAAAATTGTGCTCCTAACTTGTTTTTGATTTAAAGTTATGTTGTAGTACACAAACAAAACATAGTAAATATGTATTACTGAAGTATGCATATATACTCGTGTTTAATGCAGCACACTCAATTACAATTATTGTTGCATTTAAAATGCATCATTAGATAATGTTGCCTATATAACTGGTTGTCTTTTTTTTTTTCGTAAATCTTCAACGTCAACATTTTCATTTTATTTTTTATTTATTTATTTATTTATTTTTTTTTTTTGTTTTGCACTTTTTAAAGTTAAAATAAAACTAAAAACATCTCATCACGAAATGTATATATACTTGATTGCAGTAATCATGTAAAAATACAGACAAATATGCTGCCCACTCTCACTACATACATATAACATAGTTTGGAAAATTTATTGTTGATATTTTTATACATTCATACATATAATGATTTGCCTTTATAAGTAAATGTAAAAATGTATTTTGATTTTTATTTTTCTTTTTTTACTGTTTTATTTTTCTTTTTTTATAGAGTATTAATTACATTATAATAGTGAAAAGCGAAAGTTTAGAGAAATTTTTCATTTAGAAAAATTTTCTTGTGAAAAATTTATTAAATTTCTTTATTAAAAAATGTGTAGTACATTTTTGAAGGGGTTGAGATGGTGAGAAATGTAATTCAATTTAGTAAAATACGTCGATATATAAAATTGCATTTCATTATATAATGTATGCACAAAGGTAAACGCGTGTACATATTTTATATGAATTCGTGATTATATATATTGCACATATACACATTTACATATTTGCATGAGTATTATATCATGGTAAGAAATTTTGGTTGATGTATGATCGTACACTAAAATTCTACATTAAAAACATACAAAAATGAATGAATGTGTTTACTTTATATATTTATACCTATGGTGCATACATACATATAAGCTATGAATACTTTTAGTACATTATTACATTATATTTATGCAATATATATATATTGAAACATCAAGGAAATTCCTTGATGAAAGTGTAAGGTGTATTATGCATTTTTTTTTTGCATATGCATACAATACGGCTGTGCATTATTATATATATACCTATGATGTAAAATCGTGTATGCAATTGATGGTATTGCATATATCAAAGAAGAAATGGAATTTTGAACGTAACGATGGCTAAAAAGAAAGCATTATAATTGGCATATGTTTGTAAATACTTAGTTACACCATCAATGAAACCAGGAAATAATCACACAAAAATAGATCATTAGGTAATCAGGAAAAAATATATAAAGATACAAATGTATGTATGTACACATTTTACGATAAAGAGGAATAAATGATCGTAATAAATATAGTAAAAAAAAACGACGTGATCACTATAATGTGTTGTTTTTCATAATGAAATATTATAACATGATAATATTGTACTTTCTGTACATTGGTAAATGTATTTAAAGTTCCGTGTGTAATACAAATTTCTTGTTGGCTAATTTCAAAAAAGTATTCATTATCACTATATTCAATTTAGGTAATTTTTTTTTCATTGCATTCCATTTGTTATTTTATTGATTCGATGACAAATTCTAGAAGCAATAATTTTTGCTATTTTATTATTACAGGATGTTGTGTGTGCCATAAGAAAAAGTATTAAAAAAATCTATTTTGAGTATTTCCTTTGCATTGTGGATAAGGTCGAATAAGCCACAAATTAAATTTAAGGTTCGACAGGCGAAATAATTTATTATTAGGTTTTTAAATAATTTTCTGTTTTTCTTTTTTTTTTTGGATCTTTCTAATCTTTTTCCATTTTGAATATTTTTGCTAAACTTATGTTTAAATTTATTATCTGATTTGTTATCATCATTTCGTAACCAATAATAAAGGTTCAAATTATTTATTTTTGTAAAATTGTTTTCTCTTGTTTTGATATTTTGTCTAAACATTTTAACTTATTTTATTTTTTATTGAGATAATTCTGTGGTAAATTATGAGATAATTATAAAAAAAGTAGCTAAAATGTTTTTTCAAAAAACAAAAAAAAAAAAAAAAAAATATTTATCTATTATTAAATTTATGTTCTTTGATGTTTTTATGAATGGAGAAGATTTTTCTTCTATTGATGTCGTTTAGGTCGAGTAATTTCAGATACAAGGTTCACTTTAAAGAGACAAACAAAGGTTTAGTAATTAAAATTTGTTTTTTATATTCTCATCATAGAATAATAAATCAATGATATTGTGCAGATTTTTCATCATAATTTAAACCGATATGAAAACAATGTATTTGCAAAATAGTTTTTTATTTGCAAAAAAAAAAAACGAAAAACAAAAAAAAAAAACAAATTCGAAATATTTTCCAGTGTTGGTCGTTTTTCTTTATCGATTTGTTTTTTTTTTATTTTTTATTTTGACATACAAAAATATTTATAAAATATGATTCACGCAATCCAATTACTTTCCCTCAATTTTTTTTTTTAGCCCTAGATAACTTTTATGTTACGGCCTCGACCTAGACAAGGTTACTTTTATCATTGATCTTGCAATCTTTCATGATCACAAAACATTTTAACGATGAGCAACTCTAGTAAGCCTAGACTAATAGCCGATATGTATATTAACTACCTTAGCTCTTGATTAACTTGTTGGCCAGTTTGCTACTTTATATCTTAGTAAAACACTTTTTTTATGCTTTAGAGGTTTCTATTATTTGTTGTATCCACATTTTGTTTTTCTTTTATTTAGTTTTTTTTTTTTTTTTGCTTTTTTTACTGTTTTGTGAAATATTAGTGCCTATTGTCCATGATTGCAATAAAGTTAAATATTAATTTGAATGCAATTAAGAATGAAGTAATATTGAAATTGTTGTTGTTGTTGTTGTTGTTGTTGTTGTTGTTATTGCACATTAACTCAAGTTTATAAATGTGTAAATAATTTTGTATAAAATATGGAGAAGCTCAAGATCAAAATTGAATGCAAAAACGTATCTTACATTACAATTGTTATATTATTGTGTCATATTATAATGTTTACAACATGTGTGTACACACAATTCTCAATTAATCGAACATATACTTGTGTACATAATTTTTATTTATTTATGTATATTTAACATAAGATATATAAAAGTAATATATCGTAATATATAAACAATTTCTTAACTTCATCTAAGTATGCTGCCTATAAACAAGACAAGAGATACATATTTACCATATTTCACAGCGCAAAGAGTATACCATTTATATAGACTTTTATGTAGCTACATATGTACATACAGTGTATAAAGGTATATATTTGAAAACGATCATGTATTACTGATATCATTGAATTATTTTTTTTTTTTTTTTTTTTTTTTTTTTTTTTTTTAAATAAAAAAGTTATCTTTTGAATATGATCAACGTTTTCGTTATATGTATGATGATGATGTTGATGATGATGAACATCATCATATACGTACAATGCTTAAGTTAACTTTTGTATGTAGTCGACTTTGTTTCTTTTAAGATTTTTATATTCAATGGACTCATTGAGCTATGACGAAATTTTTGCGTCAACTACCAATATGATGAAGTCGTCGTATATTGTTGTGTAAACTGTTCAATGTATGTTTACATTCATTTAAAATGTATGTGAAATACGTATAATTGCATACATACTATAGAAGAGACTACAGGGTATTTTGTTATAGTTGACAAAATAATGAGCCGGGTTGAAAAATTAGAAAAATGGTTAAAAAGTGAAGGTGGTGATATCCTTTCACAAACAATCTTTTATTCATTATTATTAATGTTAAAGTTACTACTCATTTTTCTAACATAGTCACGTGTTAAAAGATGAATTTATTCAAATTTAAACGAAAAAGAATGAAAAGAAGCCGCTATTGAAAACCCACATTGGTCATGCTTTAAAAATGAGGTAATGAGGAGCCAAAAAAAGACTTTATTTTGTTTAAGTTAAAACACTATATCATAGATTTTTTCTATTATTTCTCTATACGATCCAACAAAACATCCTGTGTACATTTTCATACGTACATGTGTGTTTTATATGCATATATATTATAAATTGCATGAACGATGGAAATAAAGAAAAAAATACAAAATCGACATGAAAAATTTCTATAAAAAAATATTAAAATATATGGTAGTGTTGAAATTGAGTTAAATAGTCAGTAATGATTATGTACATTTAAATAATGCATTTATATAATTCTTGTTAGTACGTACATATGTCCATATTTATGTGGATGGATGTATGTTTGATGTTTGTAACAAATTCATATATTTACAAGATATGAATTCAAGAACACAAAACAGCCCATGGCAGCCAATTTAAACAATGGTTGCAGTTACTGTGTAGAGTGCAAATATGTTTAACGTTTAAGTTAACTTAAAATAAACAAATGCAGTTAAATTGATAAATTATTATCATTTAAATTTTCTTTAAATTTTTTTTTTGTAAGTTTAAAAAACCATTTTCGTAATAAAATGAAAATTTTCATATTACGAAAATTATAGTGGAAATGCAAAGTCTGCATAATTTTACATAATGCCCCCATACGAACACATTCACATATAAAATTTCGAAAATATTTACATAAGGTAATTCAATCAAATTTTTTAAATACAATTTAGAAGGTTAGGAAATGAATTTGAAATGAATAAAAATTTTTAATATGATTTGAAATTATCTAAATGAAAAATTATTTTTATTGCGTTTCAAAACAAAAGTGTACAAAATAAATTCTGATGTGAATGTACACATAAAAGAAAGTACATGCATATTTGTAATTGAATATTAACAATATTGTTGTTAAAAATTAAAAAAAAATTTAAATTAAATGAGTCAATAAAAATCTCAAATTACAAAAAGGCACGTTCCTCTTCGTGGTCTTTCAACATCGAATGAATGAAATCGATGTTAATGACGATAACTGCATTGACAATAAAATACATATAAACGCATACACACATGTACTTGTCTATACACATATAATTTTGCTGACTGACGTTTATTTCAAATAATGAATTATTATATTGTTGATTGCTCAAATATATATATTTTTTTTTTTTGTAATTCAATGTCTTTGGATTAGTGACTAAATAAAAATGACTTAAGGTCACTTAAGTATGTAATACGCTATGCGTTCATAATAATGTCTATGAACGGCAGTCATGATTTAGGTTTATTAAGGTATTTAAAAATTATTTAAAGGGATAAGAAAAAAATGTTGATAATGAATTTCATATTTCTAAGATCAAATTTAGATACAATGACATTTGTTAAATGTACGTGGATTTAATGACATATAATACTGAATTTACCTATTTATCTGTGTTGGTATGTACTTACATATAGGTAGGCATATGTAATAATTGTATTTCATGTGCATGACAAAAATCAAGGAAGGTTGTAGGGTTTTATGAATGTCCTTTGGTAAAGCATTTTCTATCATTAATTAAATACTTAATTTTAATGCAATAATCATGCACTAAGTTTTTCAAAATTGAAATTAAATAAAATTTCTAATAACGTCCTTTTTATGATTAATTACCATGCATTTGAATGTATTAAATTTTATGCATTTCTAATTAATTTATTGTTGTGTAATATGTAAGATATGTTAACATTCCATAAAATTTCATTTACATTGCATACAATATGGAATCAGGTACATTCGATTTAAAAAAAAATATTGATACTCATAATAAAATACATTTCTATCTAACTAGTTACTAAATTGCAATTTAAAGCTTATATATATTATTTCCATTAAAATCTGATCACTGTTTAATACTGAGTAACGCACCTTATTTTTGGATATTTCTTTTAGATATTAATTAAAAAATTTATATTAATTTATTCAAATTTTATAATGGCGCCATTAACATGTTCTGATTGTATACCAATAGATAATCAATAATTTAAAATATCATCGTTATTTGACTGCGCAAGAGTACCTTCACATTTGCCATGTTTTAAAAAATTTTTTAAATATATTGAATACACGATCAATTAGTGATGAGCTTGATTGTATGTGTACAATTTAAACCATACGAATACAAATGATTACAAAATCAAATGTTCTTGAAACTTTTGTCGCAATACACATTTTTATTTATTTATATTTATTTTTATTTTTTTTTTTAAATTTTTAAAGTGTGCTGCATGATACAAAATAAATGGCATGAGAACTACACATTGGAGAGTGAGTTTGTGTTGTGCTGTGTGTGTGTGTGTGTGTGTTACAATGTTACAATTCATTATTATAATATAATGTTCAATAGAGATTACTGAAATCATATAAACATTTAATACGGAAGATATGATGAAATACGGACGCTTGTTTGACGACACTATTAGTGTTATCTATCTATATTGATTGCCGTGGCCGACAAATGAAACCATTAGCAACATTAGCATTAACATTTTATAATATTATGTAGTTTGTCAAAGCGAATGGTGTTTGAAATAAAATACGATGATGCTATATTATAATACAAAATAATATGATCGCTTGCCACACTGCTACTGATCTGACTTTGTAACATTGCTGCTGTGTGTCAAATGTTGCGACAGATGCCCTCGACTTATTGTGTCCGTCATGAAAATTGTACCACATAAAAATTATGTATGTATATATGTTCATAGATGATTATTTATAGTTGACCATTATGTCATACACGTACATACGTGCCATAGTTATCATTGTATACCACGCTACATGTCATAAATTGATTTCCTAACTTCTTTACATTCAATTCCGAATTAAGTAAATCTGAATTACCATTTATTTTATACGAACAAACTATATAGTAACATTACTATAAATAGTCTTAGATAAGTAGGTACCACTGGCATAAGTTAACCTGGATTGGTCATAAAACGAGCGGGTTGGGTTGGTTAGAAGGTCTAAGTTATTAACATAACATAAGTAGTTAACAAACATTACAAACAGTTGAATGTAAAAAAAAAAAAAACAAAAATGTTTTGTAATCATTCCGCATAATTGAGCGACAACAAACAAGAATAGAATTAGAATTTCAGGACAGAATTTCTCAACAACATGTTTGCGCAGTATACCAACCAGTTACCAAATACAAATTAAAAAAATTAGATTCAATTTCAATATTTAAGATAATATGAGATAATAATGTAACAATCAAAACTAGGTAACTTAACTGAATAATCATTTTAATTGCAATTCAAAGATTCTAAAAGCATCTATACTCCATTCATTAAGTATTTTCAGCAATTAATAATATAGCTCATATTTCTTCTTTTGGAATTTTGCAATATTGTGTGTGAGTAGCAATGACATCCTCTGTCATCTTTTTAATACAATAATTACTAAACAATAGAATGGTCTAGTTTAGGTTCCTATAGTGTAAAGATTTTTATAAATAGAGTACAGAACATAAAATTTTGTTACATATTTATCGCAATATAATACGTTTATGATTTTGTTATTTTTTTTTTTTTTTTTTTTTTAAAAGAAAAGCTATAGTTTAGAAGCGAGGTTGAAGTTAAACTGAAGTTGAATTCTAATAATATCGTATTGTAATGATAATTGTGTAATTAGAGCTCCAGGGGCCATTATTGTTATCGTAATAGATATAATAACATAATAAGATGACTTTGAACTGACTATGATTGTATGGATGTCGTCAGTATATATGATGTATACAAACATATACAATTATACTACATATTACGCAAGTGCACATGTATATTTATAATCAGAGTATATACCTACATACATATATTAGATATTGTAAAAATGTTGAAAGAATTCAGATTCCAAGTATGTTGTGTTGCTTTTACCTTTTTATTATATAAAATTGTGATTGAGGCTGAGGCTTTAATTTTGAAGGCTAAATTTGTGGTTTAAGAAAATACCACAAAGGTAAGACCATGTACATATATAGTTAAAAAGATAGATTACTTATATTTTTCGCACTTATGTAATATGCACGTACATACACGTATAATCAAATATCATTAATATGAATATTTGGATTAAAATAAAAATTTTTTTACAGAATAGAAAGATAAAAAATCGAACAAAAAAATTTTTTTTTTTTGATATCAAATTTAGATTGCAGTTTCGAATAAGAAATACGGGACTCTTTAAAGATATAACCGATTGTGTGTGTGTATAAACATTTGTATGACAATATTTGTTTTTTGGTTTTCTTATTATATTTGGCAGAAATAGTTACGACATAAACTTTTTGTTTTACTTTGAATTATATTTTGAGACATGTTTCGATGTTAATTCATTTCCATGTCCTTGGGTTATGTATACAGAATACTGTTTAGATTTTATCAAAAGTTCAAAGAAAACCATAAAACGTTGGTATAGTTATAGTTTTAAGAATACATTTACATATGAGCATATTACCTGTGTTACAAATTTCAAAAAAAAAAAAAAGATCATTTTTAGTATATATACATAAGTACGTATACTTGAAACAGAATGTACCTAATAGATTTTTGTGTTTTAAATAAAATCATTTTTTTTTATTCCCCATTATGTCCTCTAAACGTACAAAATGTGTACTTTTCCCACTTTTATTTCCCAAGCAAAGCTTGAATTTAATATTACGAAAAATGTTGACATTGAAATGATTTAACAACAATCAAAAGTCAAGGTTCGTTAGTATGATATATCAAAAATATATGATTGTATTCAAATGTTCCCATTGTTTTACATACATATACATACACATATTTTGTTAATGTTCGAATACATAGAGAAAAAAAAAATGATATCTCTGTGTATACGCAGCTATGTGTAGATTTTTAATTGAAATATTTACGTTAATTAATTACACACGTACAGTACATTATATACACAGTATATGTATGTACGGATATTTACTTATGTATGCAATAAGATATACGCGAGTATCAAAAGCAATACATACAATTACATACATTCGTGTTTCTATAAGTAATTGATGATTGCGAAAAAAAATATCAAATCAAAGATAAGAATTATATGTTAATTTAAGAGCACTAGATTATCTCAGTAAATTACAAGTAGATTTTAGTATTACATTAAGTTGTTTCGTCCGTTTATTTATTGCTAAATTTTGTAAATTTTCTGACAACCTGTCTACACTTAAGACAGTCATACATTGTATATTATATGTACATATGTACAACACATGATGTGTATAACATTTGTATGTACACCTTATTCACCTGATGATGTCAATCAATCGTGTTCTGTTGTATGTTGGAGTGCTTGTATTTACAATGTACCCAGTTAGGAGAAAAAAAAAAAAAAAAAAATGTAATCGTCATTTAAAATTATGTAAATATTAAATTTTCGTTCCCCTAAACAATTTTGAAAATGACTTAAAAGTTGCTAAAAGATAATTTTTGATTGCATACAACAAAAATATTTTGATTGTATGTGAAATCATATAAGCAATGAAATCAACGTACGTATACATATGTGTAAATACTGATTTAAATTTTCAACTATTCAACAAATTTTATTTTACTTTATATACCTATTACACACAAATTTTTTTTTTATTTCATATTGCACAGGTAAATGGATTGTACATATATAATAGAAATTTTAAACAAATTTTTGTATTAAAAAGTTTTTTTGTGTAATGAATTTAAGCACTTTTTGTTGTTACCTGAGGCGGGCGGGCGGGCGGATTGAAATAGCGGTGAATGGCGTAAAGTGTGGCCCGTATTTTTACTGACAGATTTTGCAAGTTTTTTGTTATTTTTTTAAATTTTTTTTTTTTTTTTTCATAATTATTCATTTTTAGCAATTTTTTAACAACATATATTAGAGAGACATAATAAACTTGCAACAAACAGCACAAATAAAAAAAATAAAAAAATAAATTGAAAAACATAAAGATCGTGTTTTACTGTTGATATGGTACCTTTACTATATGTATGTCCATTAGCATAGACACATTTATTTCGAAAGTGTAGACAGAATGAAAATATTTAAAATACTATAAAGTATGTAAAGATATCTATTATAGGCAGTTAGTCAGTTAGTTATTTTACAGTTTGTTAAATTGCAATAATATTCACATGTATTTGTGTGTATTTTACACAGTTCATACAATATAACGTAATCACCATCATCGGATGGTAAATTTTTAAAGTACAATGCTTAAAAAAAAACTTACTAAATGTTTGACTTAGCCTAAAATAAGATTTCGGTCTAAAATGTAGGCGTGAGAAAATTATGTACAAATTTTTTTTTTTTTTTTTTTTTTTTGTATCTACGCTGTTTCAGTCGCACAAATATAGATACATACAATACAGTAAAATAGATTTTATATGGTATTAAAATTGGTTTTTTATTAAAGTGAATTACAAACATCACCAAATTATTGTACTCGTAAAATTGTTTGATGGTAATGTATTGTAATACATTACGACAGGTAATTCATTTTTCGTAATGCATATAACGTCGGTATAATAAATACAGAATTGACGAAAAGCATATCTAACATACTTACATATATTGTTGGTTAGGTTAGGCTGTTGCTATTGTGTTTTATTGTTTAGATACATTTAATTTGTTTGCTATTTCTTTTTTTTATGATTACACATTTTTAATACTCATATTATGTAAATGCAGGTATTCATGTTTGTATATGTACGAATTTTGTTGTTGTTGTTGTTTTTTTTTTTTTTTTCAAATTTTCCGTTGAACATGACAGATGATTGCGTTTATTTATGAATATTGCAATTTTTTTTTTATTTTTATTTTAGCAACAAATTTTTTTTTTTTTTTATATTTACAATGCAATATACATGTGTTTAGATTTTTTTGTTTGTAATATACTAATTCATTCAAGTACTAATTTTGAAGGTTAGATCAATTTGAAATGGTATGATAATTTGATTATGTAATAATCAAGGGTTAAATAATAATAAGAAATAATGAATAAATTTATTACAACAGTTATATGATATTTTATTTAATTTTTTTATCATTTTTTTTTGTGATTTTGAAAGTAATATGAATTTTATTACATTATTTGCTTTATTATTTGTTGATATGAATTACATGTGATATGCAATAATAGGTGCGCGCATGTAATTGGTAAAAATTTTGATTATGAAAAATGAAAATAATAAATAAAAGGCACATTATTGCCTATGTTGAATTAATGTGTAATATGTAATAAATTAAATTATCAGTAAAATTGAATTTCAAATTGATAATTTATAGCTTCTATTATGAAAATCTAGCATTTGATGATTGATAGGTATTTAGGTACCTACCTATGTATACTCAACTTTTCCAAGTTGATTTCCAAGTTGTTATGAATTTCAATCGATTTTCGATCTTTTTTTTTTTTTTTTGACCAAAAATTTTTGATAAAGTGAATTTTTGCAATAACATTCGAATGTCAAATTGACAAAAAATTTCAATTATAACAGCGAAAAGATTAAAATTATTTGTTAATTTCTCAAAAAAAAATCTTTAAAAATTTCACAAAGATTTTTCTCTAAGGAGAAATTATTTTATGGACTAAAATTTTATTCATCATCTTATCACTGTTACTTAACATAAAATTTTTTTATTTTATTCTTAAGTTTTGAAAAATCTTTTACAATAATATGATCGATATTTTAAGTCTACTAGAATAGAAAAAAATTTTGATTGAGTAGAGTTTCATAATACCGAAAGTCTATTTGTTTGATTTCAACTACTAAATGTAGATTTTAATAATAGGAGTCTATACTTGTAAAAATTAGAAAAATATCTTAAAATTTTCATTTGAATTTAGAAATTTATGTAATGTGTTACCTGTTATCTAAACAACAGTAATACTCATCAGGCGACAATTTTTTTTCGTTTACAATTTAATTAATTCGACATTTTGTAATGAAAATAAATATAAAAAAAAAAATTAAATTTGATTATGTAATTTTAGATTTTAACAAGAAAATTGATTATACATAAAACTATGTATTATCAGTTTATACGGCCATACCTAGTTATTTCAATGAAATTAATTAATTTTTATTAAATTCACATATTATTATCACTGCAATAATATGCAGGCTGAGTACCTATGTATGTATATCATATGGATTGGAAAAAAAAAAATGAAGAAAAATGTATTTCTCGATTTCCAAACCCATTTTATTAGAATTCATAAAAAAAAAAAAAAATTTTTTTTTTTTTTATCTCTTCGCTTATATCTGATTGATTTTATAATATATACCTAAATACTTTATTAATGTACAGGTGTATGATTTATTTTCATTTAAAAAATTTTCGTATAGTAAATAATGCGCATACATACGTTAAAGTTTAAAATTCACTTGTTCTCAGATTTCCGTCACGTACAAAATATAATATAAATGTTTTGTAATACACACATACATGCATAGCTGATTGCAAAATCAGAAAAAAAAAAATTCCAATGAAATTTTATTATTTTATTTTTAGTTTTTTTTTAGTTTTTTTTTAAAGATTTTTTTTAACTTGCTTTTCTACACCTTGTCACGAGTTCAGAGTTCATTTTTATTGGAGTTCAATTCACATTTTAATTTTATATCATGTACCTAGATAGATATATCGTATACATTTGTGCAATTATTAGCTAATAAATAGTAATGTTTATTTGCCGATTGATTACAAAATGTCAAGTGCATTCAAATACGCTAACTTTTAAGATACATAACTGCATATACCTGTGCAGTTTTTTATTTTTTTTAACATTTTATGATTCGTTTTTTTTTTTTTTTTTTGTAATTCAATTTCTTTAAATAAATTTTCATTTACAGTATCTAGCATTTTAAAAATATTTATCGTTACTGTATGTGTGGCTGTATATATACGTGAAAAACTGAAAAAACAAAAAGGAAAACTTAATAAGAGACGATTATCATATAGGTAGATACTTGTATTAAACAGATTTAAAAATTGTATGTAAAAACGACATAATTTCACGATTTTTACATGTAAAAATTGATACATTCGCTATGGAATTATAATATTCACCTTTTTAGGTTGCTCATTTTAAAAGCTCAAAAAATTCATTTATAGGTACATGAAAACTTTATATGTACATGTACCTATCTGATGATTATTGAATTTAACCTTACTCAATCTTCTGTGTAAATATACATGTACAAATGTAAGAAAAATAATTCAAAGATGAAAAGAAATAACGACAAAATATTATTACATGAATACCTGTCCCTGTTACTGACTGAATTGAACATACTTACTATTGAAATACTTGATGTCTTTTTTGTTGCTGTTGTGTCGTTTAACAGCAATTATATTATACATCAAGGCTATGATTGCATTCAATTTTAATTTTTTCAAAAATTTTTTTTTTTTTTTTTACTTTTTCAAGAATAGTATCACCATATCACTATCGAAATCCTAACATTACATTCATACACATAAACATGCTTCATATAAACCATACATGTATGACTATATGCTCTATGCGAATTACATGAAAACGAATGTTAATGTTTTTAGCACTTTCAATTAAAAATTTAAATTTTTGATTTTTTCAATCGTTACTAAAAAATTCAAAAAATCATGTAAAATCTATAAAAGTAAAAAATTCAAACAAATATCACATTCATATTTTATTGTTTGTCATACAAAAACAATCAATTTAGCAATTTAGTCGTATTTAGCAATCAATTCGCACACATTTTCTCTTGTAATGCAATATAAAGGCTTTAAATGCAATATCTTTTTTTTTAAATATAAGATATAAAAGTGCAAGAAAAACTTGGTAACTTGATTCCGATTACCATTGCACTTGCTACATCACGGTCTAACCAAAAGATGAAATCGATTAATCATTTAAATTGAATTACAACATAACATTGGATCAGTGTATTACAGTCACATACAATGAATACGTACATACATACATACTATATGTATGGTATTTAAAGGTAATAAGATGAAAAACGTATAATTACGTGAAATATTGTAACAGCCATATGTACATACATTATGTATAGGTACCTATATAATTGTGACGATAGATTAAAGTACATAATCGATATATGATAGTGAAGGTGGTCACGTAAGAACTTAATCAAATTAAATGGTAAAATTTCGTCAATTTATTTAAATAAAAATTAAAATATGATCTCAACACGATATTATGATCGATCATCATTAAAAGATGATCTGTAATTATAATAATGCATATGATGATAAAGATATTGTAAAATTACGTGAGAGTATTAGGCACATTACTTTATTTGTACATATCACATATTTTATTTATTTATCTTTTTTTTTTTTTTTTTTTTTTTTTTCAAAAAAGATTCATTTTAAAACACTTAAAATGATGAAATAATTACAAAAGATTTTTGTTGTCATTTCAAATGTTAAACTAAATGAATTTTTACCTTTTTTAGGTATGTTAAATTTTTACATCATTTTCTACACGATCAATGTGATCTACTTTTATTAGTATATGATTGGTTTGTGAAAAACTTAAAAATAAAATGCTTTAAACGTGTGTTCATAGATAGTAGGTATTTAAAAAAATAAAAAAAATAGAATTATTACAATTATTACAGATAGATACATAGATACGTGGTGAGATTAAGAGTCTTATATTGGTCATAGGTGTATTAAAACAAAGTAAAGTATATGTAATATGCGAGTACTAAACTACAATAACGTGTAATTTTAAGGTGGTAAAAGTCAAAGATTTTTTTTTTCTTACATTTTACACACAATATCATATACAAATGTGTATACATATGTATGTATGTACCTATGTAGAAAAATTACATTATATTATGTATCCGTAATTCGTACAAAACTGTTGCATAAATGTATATAGACATATAAAAATTGTCAAACTGATCGTATGTGACATAAATGGGAGAATATTTTTGCAAAAATTATTTTTTGATCTTGTGCAATGTAAAATTGAATTTGCAATAAAACAGTTATTGCAAATATTATATATATACATATGTACACATTAATATCATATGTATGTGATTGTATGTACCTATGTAGATATTGTGACATTCGGGTATGCGTTTGAATTAGTGGGCCAATTGTACATACATACATATTTGTATATAATCCGGACATTTATACAGGGTAATCCAGTCGAGTATATCATAAAACTGTGGAATTGATAGGTCTTGCCAAAAATGCGTATGAATTGAGGAAGATGGATTGACGTGTGGTGTGGTTGCTAGAGAATTTAAAAAAAATTTTTGCTTCTTTTTACAAAGTACTCCATAATTCACGAATCATTAGTCCAATTTTATTTGTGTCTTTAGAAAAGTTATAACAATTATTTTGTCCTTTTCAAAGAGATACTAATCATGATCCTATGTTTAATGATACAAAAGTTATTTAAATTCAAAATTAAAAAATTAGTGTAAATTTAATTCCTAATTCACCCTGTTCGTGTGTGCAATAACTACTACAATACAAAAATATATGTATGCACGGATCTTTAATTGTACAAATGTAAAACTGTGGTAATGATTACTAAACATTGATTACTTTTGTATATTAGTATGTATACGTATATAGATGCATTTTATTATTTAAATACACACCTTTGTAATAATAACACACATGCTGTGAAATATTATAATAATAAAATTATTACTGCAGCAAAAATTCATACATAGTATATGAACACTATTAACTTATAAATACACAACATTACAAGATTATTTCATATATATATAGATGTATGTACATATGTATGTATGCGTGTAAAAAAAAAGTATTTGTAGCTTTTTATTTATTTTTTATTTATTTACTGTCATTTTATGCATTATTTGAAAAATGAGAAAAAAAAAAACAACAACAGAAATTTCGCGCGATCGATAAATATACAACAGCAGGGTGGCGTAAGATTTTTTATATTAAATTGACCTGTTTTTTTTTTTTTTTTTTTTTTTTTTTTTTTTTTTTTTTTTTACATAAAATCAAAATTATCCATGCAAACTAGTAAATTACAAACATATTTAGGTATAATATCTTGTAGGCATAAATGTAAATGTGTAATATAAAATAAAGAATATATGTAAAAACAAATAAACATGAACAGACGACGTTTTGTTAGACAGCAGAATTATTATGCATATTAACATTAATTTGAAAGTGTCTTATTTTATGAACATTTTAAATTTGTTGATTTTAACTGAAAGATATGAAGAAATGATAAGGAATAAGGTTATGTTGTTATTATTATTATGGTAATATCAAATAAGATTTTTTGTTTGTTTGTTTGAAATATTTAGAATAAAATGAATATATGCAATATTGCACACGATTTGATATCATTCGTATACGTATTGTAGGATACAAAAAAAAATTTTGAAAATAAAATAAAATAAAAATATTTACTTGATAACATTGTTGACAGTTAAAATATTGAAAATGTAATAATCATAAATAATTTTTTGAACCAATATTTTATTGTATGTAATGTGCATATATGGCTATGATATACAGAGTATACGTACTCGAATTACTCGAATAAATGCACAGATGCATATGTGCACTATCATAGTCCAAAACAAAAATCGTATACGTTGCACCAAATCAATTATTATTCAAATAAAAAAAGAAAAAACCCAAAATGTTCTTTTCTTTAATTTTTATTTTTTTTGTTTTGTTTTTTTACATTGTTTCAGAAAACATTTAAAACTTGAATCATTGGTTGATGCAGTTGTTCTAGATGATCCAACAAATGATCTGTTAAAAGAGAAACGTGGTTGTCCTGTTTATGTTGCACCGGAAATCCTAAAAGCAACTCAAACATATTGTGGAAAATCAGCGGATATGTGGTCCTTAGGAGTGATCCTTTATACAATGCTAATCGGAAGGTATGTGCATATGGAATTATATATTTTTTTTTTTAAATGAAAAAAAAAAAAACAAAATACATAAAAATAATAATAATAATGAAATAAAGAGATCGAGGTTAAGTAAAATGAAAAGCAACATATGCATGTGTGAATGTAAAAAAAAAAAAAACAAATAGGCACAGCACAGTAGGTTCAATAGAAGAAATGCATTTAATTTTAGTTTTCTCCCACACATCATATTATGTTAGATGCGATTATATTGTGCTTTGTACCTGTATATGCATGGTATTTTGATACAATGAAAGAAACAAACAAAAAAAGAAGATATAGTAAAATGCATTTTATTATTAATAAATTTTTTTTTCTTTTTTTTTTTTTTTGAAAAATCATTTTTCCGGTTATTTCTTTTTTATTTTCATTTCTATTTATTTATTCAATCATTTATTTTACTCCTTTTATTACATGGAATCCTTGTTGAATACATTTTTGTATAATATTTCCCATCAGTGGGGGAGAGAAATTTTGTACAAAAAAAATTTTTTTTG
This sequence comes from Anthrax anthrax, assembly GCA_963971155.1. Taxonomy (NCBI): domain Eukaryota; kingdom Metazoa; phylum Arthropoda; class Insecta; order Diptera; family Bombyliidae; genus Anthrax; species Anthrax anthrax. The sequence continues at coordinate 32,189,769 of OZ020119.1, forward strand.
TTTTTTTTTTTTGAATTTGTTATTAAAAGAAAATGAAAAAAAAATTTTATTACATACAATATATTGTGAAATGTAAAAATATATAAACAGGATGAACACTGACAATTTTGTGTTTACTGTGCACATCCCAATTTTTGCATGTAATTTTACATCTTAAAATTTTTTTTTTTAAATAAAATAACGGATAATAAACATTAAATCCTTCTTGACTTTATCGTTTGCAACTGTTCTGTGTTTTCATTGTGTACATGACTATATATAAGATTCCATCATATGTATGTAGGTATCCATCATGTACATGTATTTATTTGTATCACGCAAATTCGCATTACACATGTGTGTGTGTGTAATACATTGTAGCGTACAAGAAAGGAGCTGTTTTAATTTTTATCCACAAATGTGAGATTGTCAGTTTGTTTCAGTTAATGTTTTTTTTTTGGTTTCTTTTTTTTGTAATACAACAAAACAAAACACATTATATTGTTGATCGTATGCAATTTTAAGTTAACTTCTTTTTAATCTTATAGATTCTTGCACCTGCCAATTTTTTTTTTATTTTTTTGTTTTTGTTAATTCATAAATATACAAAATAAAATAAATACAAATTTCAAAAAGAAGAAGAAGAAGAAGAAAAAACTCTAAAACAGAAAACATAATGATAATAAAGTTTTTGGCCTTAGCTTTTGTGCATAATATGTTACATACATATGAACACATGTAGGTACCTATATATATAAAATTCTGAGAAGAAAGAGAATTAAATAAAAATGATGTTAAAGAATAAAATGTATTATAACGTACAGAAATTGAATTTTTGATACATGCATAAAATAATAATCATATGTGTATACAATAGCATATGTGAGATGTTGCTAAAATATGTATATACTTATATGTACGTACGCCTGAGATACAAATAAACGAAAAGACAAAAAAAAAAAAAAATAAACAAAGAAAACACACAAAAAATGAATACATTTTAACATATGGCAAAGACGTTATTTTGACCAAAAAATTAACAAAAAGAAAAAGTCCTTTTTCTTATTTTTTTTTTTATATTTTTTATTTAAAAAAAAAAAAAAAAAAAAAAACATTAAATATCAGAAGTAGATTTAACTGATCTGGTTTGGTGGCTGTGCAGGTGTGCACAGATGTTTTCACATCACCATCATTTTTTTTTCTCTCTCTCTCTTATTTTTAGGTTCTTTTTTAATTTGTTGTTTTAATTTTTTTTTTTTTGTCTTTTCTTATGGTTTTATAATATCATCATGAATATCATCAGATTCAGTTTGATATTTTATAATATTTTTATCAAGGGGTAAAAATTTATTTTTTTTAAATTTTTTTTTTTGTTTTTAATTTTAATTTTTATTTATTTTTAATTTTTATTTATTTATTTATTTATTTATTTATTTTTTTTGCCTTTTGTTTTTCATAGTTCTGTACCTTTTGTAGAACTTTTAATGTGCTTAAAAATTTGTTTTATTTAATTCAATGTTACATACACACAATATTTAAAACAAAAAACAAATCTTAATAATAAACTTGTACGAATGTAAGAAAACAACAACAGGGTGGTAGTATACTGGTAGTTATTTATTAGCAATAAAAACTGTATTGCAAAAAAATATATAAAATAGGTATGTCAATTTTAAAACAGGATTTAAATGAATCGTCGTCGCCGTCGTAAAGTTAAATTCGTGGGAGTTGTAATTTATTTCATTTGAAGATACTTACATACATATGTATATGAATGACTGATGCATAAATTTTAACGTCCTATACACATGTATAGGTATACATTGGTACACATGTATTCGTTTCTGTTCATTGAACCATATCATTGCCATCATAATTTTAGGCTTTTCTTAATCTTTGCCAAGATTTCTTTAGTTTTACCCTGTAAGAATCACATTACAAAAAATAGTACCTATGTATACCCATAAAGAAATAATGAGTATTGATTAACATTTTGTTTTTGTCTCATTTGTATAGTCATATTTTGAACTGACAGAACCAGTTATAAAAATAAGATAAAATATTATTTTTAGTATCGCATTAAATGATCATTTTTATTTTATTTTTTTATTTTGATGCTTTTTTCTTATTTTTCGTGTTTTTAAATAAATTATTATTTTTGTACTTTTTGTTTTATGGTTACTTTCTTATATTGTTTAAGAAAATTTACAAAAAAAAAAAACGAAAAACATGCCAGAAAATGATATTTTTCAGTATTTCAGAATAAATTTTTTTTATTTTTTATTTTTAAAATAAACATTGCAATATCGTTTCCAGTAGTTTTAAAACACCTTTTTATGAATTTATAATGAAAACGTTATCAAAAAAATTTTTTTTTTTTATATTTTCATTTTGATTTCGATTAATTTTCTTGAAAACATTATAAATGTCCAGGTCAGGTTTATTACTACAATTAAAATGTTTATAGATTTGTACAAATTTGATCATTAATTTTAATACAAGAAAATTTGCAAATCTTGCCAACAGGCAACATGCTTCTTCTTATGAGTGCTTCTCTTTCATTCAATTTAAATTTGAATAAATTCGTCTTTTTCTCTCATTTTCCGATTGGCCAGTTTTCTGTATTTTGTAAATGAAAACAATAACAATCCCCAAAAGACCAACATAAATCACACATGCAAATCGCACAAAATTTTTATGCTTCATAAAAGTACACATACATGACTGTGCTAAACTAAAATAATGAATAATCAGGGCTACTACGGCAGTAGTTAGCAGATTCTGACTGTGCTAAAATAATGAATAATCAGAGCTATTGCGGTCGTAGTTAACAGATTTCGCTAACTTGATATTCTGTTAACTACAGCCAGAATAGCTCTGAATATCTATACTTTATTATTTTTTATTTTAATATTAATGACCATTTTTTTTTTAAATTGCCATTCACTTACGTATGTGTATAGTCATTGTTTTTTTTTTTTTTTCTATTTAATTACAGATATCCTTTTAGTGATACAGAACATGCTGGTTTATTTGCAAAAATTTCACGTGGCCAATTTATATTACCAGATATAATAACATCAAAAGCACGTTGTTTAATACGTTGCCTATTAAGACAAGAACCAGAAGAACGGATAACATCTGATGATATATTTTATCATCCATGGATGAATGTTAATGATGCTACAGAAATAAATTTATCAAATGCAGATCAATGTGTTCCCAATAATGATTTCATTATTGGAGATAATAATAATAATAATTGTGGCAATTTAAAAAGAATTATTAAATAAATAATGAAAAACAAAAAACTATAAAAAAAAAAAAAAAAAGAAAAAACAAAAATTTATATTTTAAATTATTAATTTAAATTATCATTACATCTTTTAATGTTTATGATATATAAAAATACAAATAAGTATGAGACAAAACAAAAAAAAAAAAGGATTAAAGAAAAAAAATTGCATTAAAATGATAAGCATACACAAGAAACAAAAAAAAAAAAACACATTTACAAACATTAAAAAAACATAAAGAAACAGAAAAACAGTGAAATACAAAATTACATTTATATTAAAATAATTAATTAATTAATAATTGTAATATGTATGTATAATAAATAGGTGGACATTTTTAAAAACTAAAAATTATAAATGAAAATGGAAAAGCAAAAATTGAATATAAAACAACAGAATTACACACACACACATTCGTTGTTTGAAAACAGTAAAGAAAAAAAATAATAAAAATATTAAATAAAATAAATCTTGAATGATGAATAAGGAAAAATTTTTTTGTTCTTTTTTTTTTTAAATTTTTTTATTTCTTAATTTATGTTCATCTTACTGGATTTTTTCTATTTTTGGACAACATTTGCTTTTCTGTTTCGAAAAATCTTCCAACTGTGAAAATCATTTTTTTTTTTTTTATATTTTATTTAATTCTCATTTGTGTACTGGGCATATATAAACCTATAAATTTTGGTTGAGTACCATGTACATTTGATTGAATTAAATGATTTTTCTGATTGTTTCCGTTTTTCTTTTTTTTTTTTTTTGTTCAAAGTGTAATTTTATTAATTAGGGATTTTTTTAATTGAAAAAAAAAAACAAATTTTTTTTTATTTGTTTTCAAAAATAAAAAGCTTTCGCGTTTAGAAATGTAAAAAAAAAAATAAAATAAATTACTGATCAACTAAATCTTTTACCTACCTCCATGGTAGTTTGATGACCACAAATCATAATCATTTTTTAAAATATTCATTTAAAATCACAGAAAATCTAAAAAAAAAAATCAAAATTTTTAAATATGGAATAAAATGAACAAAAAGTTCAAAAAAAAAAAAATTAAATAAAATCAAGCATATAAAATTTAAAGACACAATAATTAGTTTAAAACAAAAAACAAAGGAACAACAACAAAAAAATGGTTTTTATGTTTTTCTTGTATCGTATAAGAAATCCACTGAATCGTGAAAGACTTTATAATGCAACAGGGTCAATAAACAAGGTCATAATGATTGCAACCTTTTGAAATTGTGTACAAATGTATTTTCAATTTTTTATTTTATTTGATTATTTTTCGTTTTTTCAAATTTTGTTTTCCTTTTTCATTATAATAATGAGCATGCGAAAAAAATTACTACTGAAAATATTTTGAATTTGTACGTACACAGCACACTGTGTATTGTGTTGCTGTTTTTCTTTTTTTTTTTTTTGTGTTCTTTTCATTTCGTTCACAAATAATTTAATGCTCTTTTTTGTTTTGTTTTGTAACATGAAAATGCTCATTTTTTTTGTTTTTTTTTTTTTTTTTTTTTTTTTGTTAGCCAAACTCTGTAAAAGAAAAAAGTCAAATTAAAATAAGAATAAGATTAATAAGGCGTATAGAGATTTTTAGCAGTAGACGGAAATGAAAAAAAAAAAAAAAAAAAAACTATGTATGTACCATAACAGAATAAATGAACTGCATGTACAAAAATTGCATGGATGATTTGTAATGGACGGAATTAAAAATAATAAAATATGGATAAGAATAGCATAAAAGAATCAAAATGAGCATAAAATGTATAAAGTATGAAATTTTCTTCAATTTTTTTTTTTTTTTTTTGAAAAACGAAAAACCTATGGGATTTTTGTTATATTTCTTTTGAATGTACACGCTTTGGTAAATAAGTGACGGTGACTAACATTTGATCATTTTGTATTGGATGAAATTTTTTTTCATCCAGGAAGGAAAATGTCAATTTTTCTTTTTTTTTGTATGCAAAAATGGGAAACATTAAAATCGAATCATTCAGGTTGAATTATCATCATTAAATCAAATTGGTGTAGAATAAGGTAAAATTCATAAACCTCAAATGATCGTCAATTGCAAATATCTAACTACCTTATGTATCTTAGTACGTTGGATATCTGCAAATGACGATCATTTGGTGCTTATGTATTTTATACTTTAAATTTGATATCTTATTATTATGTCAGAATATAATTCAATGTTCATTTCCGATTCTGTACGACAGGAATTAAAATTTTTTCAAATTTGAAACGAATCATCCCTTCACAGGTTTTCTTGAGTAATTTTAATAATTTATCTACCTACACACTTTTCCATTCAAAAATATTATCAGTTTTTTAGATCTCCTCAAGATTCATACTTTGTTCACTAATTAAATCCAGTTAAGGCCTTATGGAAACTACAGTACAGATAATGCAGTCCCATTTTATAGTACATGACTGCATATTGATATTTAAAAAATTAATTTGATCTTGTTTAGAAATTATGTAAATTACTTACATTTGCGTAAAAATTATGAGGAACAAAAAAAAAAAAAAAAAAAAAAATACGTTACTCCCATAAGACCTTATCTGCATACAATTAGTGAATAGAGTTATAAATTTTGTTCTTTTCTTTATCTTTCAAATTTTTAATGATTTCATTGGGAATTTTACCAATTTAAAATCAATTTTAAATGCAATTCGATCGAACTATTAAAATCGCCTAATTATTTTCTTAAATAAAATGTTTAAGTTAAACAGAAAATAAAAAAAAAAAGTAGCAGTCACGATTAGTATGTAAAATTTGACAATACATTGTGATTTAACAGAAATCACGTCAATTTTTCGAAATAGAAATTTTTTTTTTTTTTTTTTTGCCATCTGAGCCTTTTTATGTTTGAACAAAATTATTGCAATACAAATACTGTAGTGTACATTATATATTGTAATATTAAATATATTAATTTGCAATCATGTCCACTATTGTACAGCACATTGATTTCAGATCACATATGTATGTATGTGTATACATTTTCAATTCAGTGATTTTCTGTTTACTTGTTTTCTGTAAATTCACCATAATATTATAATAAAATTCATTTATTCTCATAATTTATAATGTAAAAGATATATTTAAACATGCATTACATACATTCATGAATAAAAAAATCCACATATGATCACATATGTGCTCATATGGGTATGTACACAATACAATTATTAATCTAATATGAAATTGGTTAACGGAATCAACTGACTGACTGGCAAGTATTGAAATGAAATTTATACAGTTAAAAAAAAAATTTTTAAAGTTTTACCGCACCTTGATTTTATAACATTTCTTTTTTATTTTCTTATGTTTCATATAGTCAATTGAAATCTTGTATGTATAAGAAATTACTAAATAGATACATATGGTTATGCAGAATATATGCTTTTAACTGTTTATGTCGTTTAACGGTTACATATTGGTATAAACATATACATATGTATGTGTACCTGCCTGTTATTACCTTTCAAAAAGACCAGAAGGCTTCTAATATTTCTCATAAATTTTGGGCGTTAGCTATGTAGCTTTCTTAAAAAAATAAAAAAAAAAAATCCCACAATTTTGTTTGATGATTTAGTTGTCATATACAATGATAAAATTTTGAAAAATTTGAATTTTGTTAAATTTTTTGCAAAATTTTGGATAAAATAAAATTCAATTAAGATTATGATTTGTTATTTGTACATAGCTACATACATACATAAACAAGAAATTGTTAATAAAGTGGGTGGTGAATATATTAGCAAACATGGACAACATGTAAGCGATCATGAGGCAACCCTTCATGACTAAGTTGTTGCACACAAAATAAAATACAAGTTAAATGTATGAGAATTACGTAATATTGTTACATAAAAATAACCAATATATAATTCATATAACAGCTATTAAGTTTTGAAATGATTTGATTTTTAAAAGCCTTTAGGCTAAATCAAATTCAATAGAGGTAATTTTCAATTATTTGGAATAAATAAGTATAAAATAAAATAACAGATAAAAATGTCGTTTTAAGATTTTTCAAATTAATTCATAAACATTACGTATTATAAGTACATACGTACAGCTTAGTTAAAATGAACGTTAAATTTTTGAAAAATTCGGGTAGAACTGAAAATTGGTGCAGACATTAAATACACCATTAAATAAAATGGCAAAAGTCCTCATCAATCCTATTCAAGGTCAAAGGATCAAAAAATCAGATTTTCACAAGTATCTTATAAATGGTAAATTTTATTACAAAAATTGTCATATATACCAGTTTGCAGATTCTGTGATAAAGGTCTTTATCCTTTTTTTATCCTTTATGAAATTATCATTTATGAGATATAGCCTTTTTTAAAATTCTAACGTCTGTATAAATTTTCAACTCTTTCTGGAAATTTTCTGTTGTTTGAGCTTTTTATCGTCTATTTCGACTGAACTAAGTACAATATATTGATTTTAATTTTTTGAAAATGATTTTTTTTTTTATAGATATAAATTTAAAAAAAAAATTTATTTTTTTTATAATTTCTTATTTGAAATTATGTGAAGAAAATTTTAAAATTTCACGTACGTATTTGAACAAATTCATATTTAAAAATGAAACGAATTCGATAAACCAGCATCATTTTAAAATTATTGGTTATATTGTAACCGTCAGTTTGAGACAACACTCAAGAAATGATAAGATATTCTTAATTTTTTTGTATTTTTTTTTTTTTAAATGATCGGCAGGTGAATATCATAAGGTTATACGTATACATCATCAGACTTTTCAATTATTTACCCATGTTGTTGTTCTTATACCTGATTATTATTTTATTTTACTTTTTTTTTTTTCAAGGAGGCTAACATTCAAAAATACAAAACCTTTTAAGAAAAAAAAAGACTCGATTTTTTTTTTGCTCATTTCTTATGATCCTTTTTCCCAACAAAAAAAAAACAAGAAATTTACAACATATTAAAAGGAAGCATATTACAACAAGTGCATCTGCAGCAGCCGTCATTCAAAACGAAGTTATCGTATTTAATTTGTTGTCGTCTCCGTCATCATTATATATATAGCTCACATTTACGTATGTACTAGTACAAATACATACATTTTAATCACCACCACCAATCTCCTAAGGCTACTTCTTGCTCCTTTTCTGCATGTTGTTTTTCATTATTCCTTTTGATTAGATTCTGTTATTTTTGCCCTTATATGATGTACCTGTATAAAAATTATTTCTGTTGCATTTTTCTTATTATTATTATTTTTTTTTTTTGAAATTACAAACACAGGTTTAACTAAGAAATATATCAAAACCCCAATGTTAAGAATAAAATGAAAATTTTTGCCCTTTATACATTTTTATATATTCCATCTATATCCACTAAAATATATTTTTTAAATATATAATACGAGTCCTTGCATACAGATACATGGGCATGTATTATCACACATATTCGTATACCAATTTGGCATTTCTCTTCAAGGGATAATTTATTCCAATTGTTATTTATTTGGCTGTCTTTAAGAATTTTTGTTTTTTTTTTTTTTTTCCTCTTATGTTTCTTTTTGATCATTTTCGTTTTTTTTTTATTTTTATTTTGTTTTTTGGTACTTTGAATTGGAAGCAGGTGTTTCTGGTTGATTAGTTGTTGCATATTTTCCTACTAAAAAAAATGTTATAGTACGTATTTAAAACACGTATGTGCATGATATCTATCTGTTATCCGTATAAAAATGAATGATTAACGTGTATACATATAAAGATACTGCAGAAAGGGTCAGTTATAATTCGTGACTATAATAATGTATTTTTGGTTTGTTTTTTTTTTTGTTTTTAAAGTCATCTTCTTTTTTGACGGTTGATTTATTTCAAAGGTCTAATTTTTATAATACAACGTATGTTATAATGTCATTTTGTAAAAAAAAAAATTTGGATAAAAAAAAAAAAAAACATAAAATTCATAAAATGAAAATCGTGTGTATGTGTATAATGAATTTTCTTGTGTACATACAGAGTAGTCGCATGCCTCCTGATGAGATAGTCCTGATACGCATTGGTATGATAGCATTTTACAGTTTTAATTAAATAATCATAATTTTAAGACAAAAAAGGGTAGTGATTAGAATACGTTCTCATTTTTCGTCCTTTTTTTTTTTTACCTTATAGAATGTTCAATTTGGATTAGGCACATGTAGAAAAGCTTGTAACATGGATTCCATTAAAGGTACAGTAATTATTTATGAATGATACTGTGTATACACAGTTTTATTGAAATATGATTATCATCCATTAAAAAAACCAAAATTAAAAAATGTTCGTTATTCAACAGGTTTTTGTAGTACAAACAAAATTCGGCTTTTGTTTTGGATATATGAAGTGTGCCGTCAACTTTTATTTTTATTATTATTATTTTTTTTTTCTTTTCTGATTCTTATCTAAATTAGATTTTTAATCAACTGATATAGATGGCTGTTTTATAGTTGATTAGTATTGAAAATAATAAAAACCCACCGGCCACCAGGCTACCACACATTTAAGATTAAAAAAAAAAACGTCCAAGAATGTTAGATCAAAAATGATCTGCATAAGAAAGTGGTCAAGCGGAAAAATTTCTTTAAATAATAATCCTTGATCCTTTTTATCTGTTTATTTTCATTTTAATTGAATTTTTAATTTTTCCAGTAAATAAGGCACAAGCAAATTCAAATTACGTAAATAATCTTGTACAGGAACGACGCAATAATTTATTTCCTCGTTTTTTCTTTTAATCCTTACATCCTGATTTAATAATTTTTGTGTTTTTTTTTCTGAAGCGTCTTTTTCTTTATCGATAATTTATGTATGTTTTTCATTTTTATATAAATCAAAGGATGCTTTTATGTCCTTGTACGTAAATTTATTTTCCCTATTTTTTTTTTTTTTCTAAACACATTTCACCCCTTTTTCTTTTCCATATTACGCACATGTGTAGCCTTTAGCATGTTAATGCTGGATATTCAAAATAGCCATTCCAATGGTCCTTCCTTTTTTTGTTTGTAATTTCTTACATCATAGATTTTGTGCTCTTATATTGTTACGTGTACATTTTTGTGACCAGTTTAAACCATAGAATATTAATATTCGTTATGCAAAAAAAACAAAAAAAAAAGGAAAGCATACAAGGAGAGGAGGAAGAGGAGAAGAAACAAAACGAAAAAACGATGAAAATCAAATCAATTGTACATTTACGAGTAGTTTAAATACGTTATTCATATTTGGTGATGATGATGACTGACGCCATATAGTCAATTATTATAAATATATGAAAAGGTGAAAAGAAAACATAAAGAAGAATAAAAATAAGGACAAAAATAATAAAAAAAAAAAAAAAAAAATTACATATTGTTGATTTTCAGATCAGGGTGAACGTCATAAATGCAAGCGCGATTGTATAAAAATGTTGTTCATGCATACAAAATTACATACGAGTATGTATGTATGTGTATACATAAAAATATCATCCATGTGTCCATGCCATATAAAGCTTATGGGATGGACATTGCATTTTCTGTTTCAAATTTTTCGTTTTACCTTCAAAATGCACAACAAATCATTGTATCTTACTCGTAATGCCAAAAACCAGATCTGAGAATCTTTTTTTTTTTTTTTTTTTTTTGATTTTTTATTTTTTAAAGATTTTTTTATAATTTTTAAACTTTTATTTAGCTGTATTTTTTTTTTTTTTACTTTGCTCTGTTTCGTTGTTACTGATTGGGAATGTATTTTTTCTTGTTTTTTTTTGTTGTTGTATTTTTATATGTATCTTGAAAGAAAAGATTTGTTCATCTGAAATTTGTATATGTTTAAAAAAATTTTATACTGTATTATTTTTATTTTTACGGATATAATATACGTCCACGTACGTACGTTACACCATGTCACACGTACATATAAATGGATTTGAGTACATATTTAATATAGTTTTTGGTACAGTCGTACAATCAACAAAAGCAAGCAAACATTGGCAACAACAATAAAAAAAAAAAAAAAGGTTTTTTTTTTTTTATAATCAATCTGCTTTTGACCTTGTTGCAGTGCAGTTTTTGCAGTAGCTACTTTAAAGCTAGTTTTATATAGAGTGGTTGTAAAAAGTTACACACACTGAATATTGATATATACAACATATATGCGTACATGGATCATCGTACGTATGGATGACCATCTTAAAAGCATCAGACAAATGAAACTTTTTTAAACAAGTTTTTTTTTGTAGTTCATTTTCTTTTTTACTACAACAACAGTTCTTGAAAAAAAATAAATATAATATTTAAGAAAAAACGAAAAAGAAAAAAAATTTTTCAAAAAAAAAAAATATCAAAAAATCAACATCTTTCATATTATAACATTTTGAGAGAGATTGTTTTTTTTTGGCAATTTTTACGAAAATGATGTAAGCTAATATGTTATTTTGAAGGATGTCTCATTTTAAATTTTTATCTGTTTTAAAACAACATGTAAAAAAATTACTATCATACTCTGTTCATTAATTATATGTACAATTGAGGCCTTATGGAAACTATACGTAATGCGGTTACCATTTTACAGCATTGTGTGTATTGATATTCAAAAAACTCCAAGAATTGTGTGAATATTGCTCGTGAAACACTATTTAGAGACAAGAAAAGGACACATTTACTCTTTCAAGGTCTTAATTCCGTAGAATTAATGAATAGAGTATAAGTATTTCTATAAATTATAATGTCTTGTTTTAGAACAAGATTCGTTTTACAATCGTTATATTCAAATTATTAGCAAAAAAAAAAAAAAAACAAAATTAAAAATGATTTACATGTTCCATTAAAAATGAAATTTTTTAGAATTTTGAACACATAAACGTTTACTTATTAAATTCAAAGAACCTGTATCTTGTCAGGTTATAGAGTTAAATTCTATTTGTTTATATATGCAATGTTGAAGGTAATATTATGATGGTTATTTTGTTTAAATATATATTCAAATTAAAATGTCTCTTATCTTTCTCATTATGAATTATAAATTTACCAACACAATTCTTTTTTGGTTTACATTTAAATATAAAAATAAAATTAATAAAAAAGCTGATAATGGTTATGTTCCCATTTTTGAGAAAATTTTCAAATGACCGTTAAAATTGATTTATTTTTGAATTCATCATTGAATAAAATGTAATAAGGATATTGTTAAGTGGTAGCATTGAATATTGTGGTAAATTTGTATTTATGAATATCGTATGTATCCTTGATAGTTGTCCTTTGATTAATAAAAGTTTGATTAATCGTCGATAGATGGTACTGTTTAACAATTTATCTTAAAAATAAACCAATCCAAAAATAAAAAATTGTATTCACCACTATGTATAGTATAAAATTAATTTATCGTGTTTATAGCATACTTTGAGGCGTATAGAGAAAAGTTTTGCTTTGTACCGACAACAAAGGGTGGTCATATCTATTTCGTTTAGTGGGAGAATTGAAATACTAGTCAATTTGAATAAATTTTTTTTTTTTTTGGAAAATTAATTTATACATTGTTGTTGTTGTAGACACATGTGTATGTATGCTAATAATTTTTATAATGAAATTAATAATTATTGACAAAATAATTGATTGGTAATCAAAGTAGATAAATGGACATTATTTGATTTGATGATTTTTTTTTTTTCAATATTTATTATATTTTTAAATTTTTAATATCTTTTTTGCATTTTATTTAAAATTGAAATAATTGTATGTACGTGTTGAGTGCTCATGCTCAAGTACATAATGTAATTAAAAATCGTGTGTTTGTTGCCTATATGCAGTCTAAGTGGGTTTAATTAAGTACTCTTATTCAAGAAAATGCCCGTTTTTACTTTCTAGTATAAAAGCATTTTTAGTAAAATCAGAAATTATATTCAGTTATTGTCAAGAGATCGTTTTAAATCAGTAGTTTATCATCGGTTTATGAAAATGAAATTTACTATATTTTTGTTGGTAGTTTTTGCATTTATAAATGCAATAAATTTCACATTTGCCAAATGTAAGTAGTGAAAATTTTTTGGAAAAATTGTACATTTTTAAATATTTTCATATTTTAAATCATTTGAATTTTAATTGTATCAGCGGCACAATGTTCAACTTTATGTCCACAAAATTATGAACCAATATGTGCAACTGATGGAAGATCACAAAGGACATTCGGTAATTTATGTGAATTAAATGCAGCCAATTGTCGGCTCAGGACGAACAGTAAGTGTTTATAAATTTCATTATGTGTGGAATATGTTTTAAAATAATGTTTACTGTTTTCCCTCTTTTTCATATAATATATACAGAATGGAGAAGATGCTAAAACAATGAACTTCATATTCTGTCTGGCTATTATCCTGAAAATAATAAATATTTTAATTAATTAACTAAAATTTGTTTGTTCTCATTTTAACTCCTTTTTTGACAAAATTTGAAATCACAAACAGAAAATTATAAAGGACACCCTTTAAATGAAAAAGTTCACGTTTTCCATAATAACTTAGAAAAATTTTAGTATTGTTTAATTTCCAAGCTTTCCAGATTAAATTTTCCTTTTTTTTGTTTTTTTTTTTTTGAAATCATCTGATTGTATTTTGTTACTCTCCTGAAATGAAATTGTAAATCAACAATCACATACTATATAAATAAAAAGCTTAAACACACAGAGAAATACAATTTTCCAATCGATATAAACATATCCATTTTGAAGGATTACAAATGGGGAAAACAATTTTAAAGTACACATTTTCCAGTTTTCTTTTTCATTTCCAATTATAATAAAAATTCGATGCTCATTCGCCTGTAAGTTCAGTTCCTGAGAGTAAATCATTAAATAAGCACCTAAAAGGGATATTACTATATCAAAAAGGACAAAAAGGAAAAATATAAAGATTTATTTTTATTTTTCTAATTCATCCTAAATTTATTCCTTGTCTTTTTTCGTATAAATAAAGAAAAAAATTGTTATTAATTTGGAAAATCAATTTCATTCGAAACTCCTTACAAAAAAAAAAAATAAAAAATAAAATAAGGAAAAACTTTATATTCACTAAAAAAAAAGAAAATTTAATTTTAAATTAAAAAAAAAATTCATTTTGGAATGCATTTTTTTGCGTGAAAACAAAATTATACACACATATGGATACATGAATTGTGCGTATATGTGGTAAAGAAAACAGAGGAAACAAAAAACAGAAAAAAGAGTGTTATGTTCATTTGTGTGTGTTTCGTGTGTGAATGATAGTATATACAAATTACGATAATCAGTGTTGTTGCCCAGGGGCGAAAAATAAATTTCCAATCGAATTTTTTTTTTTTTTTAAATTTAGGTTCGGGTTCTGTCCTCTGAGGTTTGACAGTGAAAAGTTTTTGTGTATACGAAATTTTCGTATTTTATTTAAATTTATTTTTGTCCTTTTGTTATTTGGTTTTTGTGTAATATGATTGTATTCGTGTACAATCATCAGTACGTGATAAATCGTGAGAATAAAACTAAATAATGTGATATTTTTGTGTACACAGTGATTATGACGGATATATAATTCATTAAATTTTAATTTATATATTTGGTCAAATTTAAAATTTTTATTCATTTTATTTTTAAAAATTTAAATAAAAAATTTTCATATGTAAATTGAACAAAAAAAAAAAAAAACTTTAATGATATTTTGTGGTCAATCAATGATTCAACGGAATACATTGTACTCGTATTAAAAAAACTAAAATAAACCTCAATAATAAATTTTAAAGTCTTCTGCGAAATTACTGAATTTTCTAAGCCATCATCTCATTGTTTGTTTGCTGTGTAATCTTCTAGGTTTGGTATTCAGAGAAAATTAATTAAAATGATATTAAGAAATATATCTGGCACGTACTTATGAGGTAATCCAATATTATACATCAGGTACAGAATAAATTTTAATTAAACTTATTGTTTTTCTTTATTTTTGTTGTATTAGCTATTAAAGTCTTTGTTTATAGAAAATTTTATTCCTTATACTCTGTCCACTAACTACATGCAATTTAGGCCTTAAATGTAATACAATTTTATATCATTGTATATTAAAATTCAGTTGAATCTGATTTTGTGTAAAAACGTTTAGGATTGTGGTAATATTGCCCATGAGACACTTTAACTAGAAATTTATGGGAGAAGAAAAGCGACATATCTACTCCCACAAGGCTTTAATTGCATGTAATTAGTGGACAGAGTATAAATGTTAAATATTTAAAAAATTTCAAATATTTTTGATACTCGAATTCAATATTGAATTCATTAAAAAAATTTTCAATTAAACCAATTTCTAAGAAATTTATTATTAAACAATAATGATAAGTACTTATTTCAATTCATGATAGCATACTTGAAGCAAAAACAAATGTATATTCTGTGCTTTCTTTGAATTTGATTTTTTTTTTTTTTTTTTTCTAAATAGAAAATAAATTAATTGATATTTTGTAAAGTATCAAAAATGTATATTTTTGATTTAATTTAAAAAATAATAAAATAAAATTGTTTATTGTGCATTATACGCATTCATACATATGTACATGTACTGTACATACGTTTGAATAATTTTGAATTTATGATAATAGGATTTCGGGAACGTGGAATAAATTTGAATAATATGTATTTTAATAGAATATTTATTTATTCATGAAGAACTGATTTTTAAGTACAATGAAAAAAAACAAGAATTTTCGTAGAATAAGATACAGAATATAGAATTGTACTCTGTCCACTAACTTTATGCAATTAAGGCCTTATGGAAGTTATTTAAAGTAATACCGCTTTAGGTCAGTGATATTCAAAAAAAAAATGCATATTATGATGATTGTATGAAAATTTAAAGGATTTTGGTTAAATGGCTCGTGTGAAACACTCTAATTAGAATTGCTATGAGAGAAGAAAAGAACATGTACGTTATAAACCCTTATTTGCATAGAATTAGTAGACAAAGTATGAGAAAGTACAAAAACAAGAAATTAAATTCAGGATCCTGAAGTAGAGATTTATTTTTTCGTAGAAAATTGACCAAATTTTGCTATGCAAAATAAATTGAAAACCAAATTTCAAAATTTTTATGACATTTTTAATTTAATATTTTTGAAATAGGTTATTAAAAGGATCAAAAGGATATAATTATAGAAAATTAATTTTTTTTCTTTTTTTTTTTTTTTTTTAAATTAATATAATTTTTTAATTAAAATTGAAAAAAAATTGATCTAGATCAAATTAACATTC
The DNA here is from genome assembly GCA_963971155.1 of Anthrax anthrax. NCBI lineage: Eukaryota > Metazoa > Arthropoda > Insecta > Diptera > Bombyliidae > Anthrax > Anthrax anthrax. Next base: position 32,206,322 of record OZ020119.1, read on the forward strand.
AATCAACAAAATGAATATATTTCGCCGAAGTCTGTTGTGATAGTACGTTTTATTTCTACCATATCGCTTAAAAAAAAGAAAATAAAATAAAAATGAATAAACGAAAAAAAAAAATACAACGAAAACGAATCAGTAATTAAACTTCAACAATTGATGATGATTGACGGCTAAAATAATTGCATGTACAAAGGTTTTTTGTTGCCTTCTGATAATGCATTCGTCTTGTCTTCTATAAAAAATTCAAAATTATTATTATTTTTTTTAAAGTTTATTTTTGTATACTTACACACTTGTTCTATATTTATGCATGTATTTGAGAAGAAATAAAAAGAGATTAAATTGCAAAAAGGATATAATTTCCAATGAAATGTAAAAAACAAAAAAAAAAAATTATCTATCGTATAGAAATCTAGAAAGCTTTTAAAAAGATTTTTTTCCAAAAAAAAGCTAAATAAGAATATTATCATAGTTGTAAATAAGTTTTTATGGTTTTTATTATATAGAAATATTTGTCTAACTAAGCACATACATTCATAAATTTTTAATACAAACGCATCTTTAATCTACATGAATACTATGTATATGGATAAAAAAAAGGTTTCTTTTATTTTTTAAAAGGTTTCTCATATATACTATATAAACTAAGTTTCGAGTTATAGTTATAACATCATCATGACATATGTACCGGAAATGTAAATATTCCACAAATTTACATATGTATGTGTATGTACAGTTGATATAGACATATATGTATGCACAAACAAATATATCCATGTATTCACGTAGCAATGAAGATAACAATGTATTCTAATGTAAAGATAATAATTCTACTTTTTTTCTTTTTTTTTTTTTTTTGTTGGTTAAAGTTGTCCTTGTTTTCTTTAGGCTAAATGAAAATAATATTTTCTGATAGTTGCCCGGGAATAAAATTTTTGTGTATTTTTCTTTATACATGGAATACACTCAAATATGTACGAATTTTTGGTTTTCCTCATTTCGTCCTGTTTAGTTTAGTTTTCTCTTTAATTAACTATCACAAAATTAAAACTAATAAAAGAGGTTTTTATGCATACATTTGATAAAATATTTACATTAACTAAATTTTACCCATTTTACAAACATTTATTAAAAGATACACAGGATGTCCTAAAATTCACTACATTTTTTGTGTAAAAACCGACATTTAAGAATTTTGAACGCTAATAGCCTCCGACTTATCCAGTTGATTTCAATGAAATCAAATTTGTTGGAAAGATCAAAGTCTCAGTTTTCATTTGTTCTAATATTAACTTTTATACATAAAATAATTTTAAAAAAATATTATCTAATATATGACTGCATGTATGTTATATGTTCAAAATTTTTCAATCCTTTATATCTCAAAAGGGATGAATTTTAGGATGGAGGTCTAGAAAGATTTTTTGCTAGAAAGACTCTGAACTACATGATTGATCCATTTTTTGACCATCATTCTGGGACATCCTGTACACATACATTTAATTATACATACATGTTAAATTTTAGAATATTTAACTTTAACACAGCTTATAATAACATTTAGTTATAATTAAGATCTATTCAAGAGTTTCATTATGCGGTTAGGTTTTTGCAAATTGTAAGTAAATATTTGATACCTGTTATGTAAATTGTTATTTCAATTATCTATGCATACATAATTTTTGTTATGAAAGGACCAATTAAGTATTAGATTTATTTTATATAAGCATATACTATATGACAATTACCATGAAAAAATTTATCTTTTCAAAAATATGTTGTTATCTTATTTCTATACATTATTTGTTCAAGCATATATAAATAAATGAAAATTCACAATTTCGAATTTTTCCAAAAAAAAAAAATTTTTTTTTTTTTTTTTTTTGTTGATAAATTAATTGAAGAGGAAAACATCTAAAAAATATATTTAATAAATTTTTTTATTAAGAAAAATCAATTCAAATATGAATGAATTTTGGGAAATTTCTATTTAAATATTTATGCTTATATACATATGAAACAATTTTATATATTTTCATGAATCAATGAATTTTCCCTTTGTTTAGTTTTTTTTTTTTTTTTTAAAGCGACAATTCATTTCATTCATTTACATGAAATAGGGCGCGCTTTTCTATGAAATTTATTTTTAACAATAAGAAAATTTATTTTCTAAACAATCATTTTCATAATTTTACAATATAATGTATATGTGTGGGGTTTTACATATCATGACGTATTTTATTTTTTTTATTATTTTTTTTTTTTTTTGTTTTCTGATTACACCTCATGTGATGATATACTGTGTGAATTTAGGAATTTTGTAAAATAAAAAAAAAAGGTTTGTGACCCTCTTTAACGTGATGTATATACACACATGAATAATTTACAATGTGCTTTATTTTCATTTTACCATTTTTTAAAAAATATTTTCATATTTTATTGTTATGTGCTATAGAGGCGTTCTAATGTTCTAATTTAAAAAAAAAAAAAAAATATTTCTATGTTGAATTTTCTTTTAAGAAAATTTTTGTAATTTTTGAAAAATGTTTTTTTTTTTTTCAATATATAAAATGTCTATTTAAATGCATATGAACATGTGTTTAAATGGATCACATATGCCCTATATACATACAATAAACATGTACTTATCTATGACACGAAAATAAAATTTTTTCTTTTTTATTTCATTCAACTTTCTATACTTTACCTTATATAGTTTACCTTAATAAAAGTTTTGCTAATTTCTTTTTTTTTTTTTTTTTTTTTTTTTTAATGAATAAAAAAGAAATTGCAATAAAAGAAAATTCGTGTGCAGATTATACTTGCCTTTATGGATTTCATGTTTAAAAGAACTTATTTAAAAGTTTTATTGTTTTCTTGCATTACATTTACATGCATGCAAGGATATACGAAGGCATTTATTGAATCTATATACACAGGGTATATCAAAGTAAGGATTACAAAATGCATCTGTCGTATAGTTCAGAGTGTTTCTAGCAAAAAATCATTCTAGACTACCCCCATAAAATTCACTCATTCTGAGATATAAAACATTGAAAATATTCAAACAAGTCAAGTACGTCATATTTGAACATTTTTCGTGAAAATTTTTTTTATAGTGAAAATTTCATTTTTTTTTTTTTTTGACAAATTTCTCACTTAAATATTGAAACACAAAATATACAAAACGTTGAATATTGATATCTTTCGATTTTTGTGAAATTTTCAAAGATTGAAGATACTAATAAGGGGCATTTTGTCATAATTATAACAAAAATTTCCATACAAATGTTTTATAGAGTGATCTAAAAATGTTTATATTTTTTTGCGGGAAAAACAGAATTTTTAAACTTCGAACGTTGAAAACTTTGGATTTTCTCATTTGATTTCAATGAACAATAGCTTGTTGAAAAGCCCGAGGATCCTGGCTTTTATTTGTAATAAATACGAACTAATACATGAGGTGCTTAATCCAGACACAAAGTCAATTTCTTGTATCTTAGACGACGTTAATTTTAGGGTGGGGGTCTAGAACGATTTTTTTGATTAGAAACACTTTGAACTGTATGATAGATTACCTTTACTGTAGGACACCCTGTATGGTACGTACAAAAATGCTTATGTTATTTACATATGAACACTGTACAATACATGATGTTAAAAAAAAAATTTTCAAATATTTTATATGGAATGAGTTACAAAGTCCAAAAAAAAAAAAAAAAAAAAAATACTAACATTGTGTGAAAAGCATAAAAGATAAAAGCAAAAAAAAAAAAAGAATTATGAAAAGGAAACGCAAAGAACAAAAAAGAAAACGAATATAAAAGTTTTATGATATATATGCATGTACACGATCGAAAATGTACTAAATTGTTCTTAAAAATACACACATTAGGTTTTTTCATTTCCATTTTTTTTTTTTTTTTTTGGTTTTTCCTAGAGCTGATAAGTTTGTAGCAACATTTTATGATGATGATAATAATAAGAATGAACTTTTATTCGATTCTTGAAAAGTTTATTTATGCACATAAAAGAGAAGAAAAAAAAATAAAAAAAAATAAAAAGCAAAAATCAAAGTGTTAAAGAAAATGAAAAGGATTCGAAAGTAGGTGAATGGGATTGTATCCCATATATGCACTTTAAATTGTATGTAAAGGTGTGTATACACATTTGTTCTAAATAAGAATTTTTAGTTAATGAAAGCTGTGATATTTTATTAATAACAACACATTTATATCACAATGTATATGTATTTCAGTTTACATGATTTTACACATACTCGTACACAAACACAAAGGAGGAGGGGGATTCAATTGTACTACTTCTTGTTTCCTTTGTAAAAAAGATACGAAAATTTACATATCTAGTATCTACTTATACATGAAAATTTTTGTGTCCTTGTAAAAAAAATGATAAAAATAACTTAATCGTAATAAAGAAAAGGATCATCATTATCATCTGATTATTTTTACATGCATACAAAGATGTGTATGGATGAATATTATATGCATAAAAGTGTTTTTTTTTTTTTTTGCTCTTAACAATGAGAATACAAAATGAAACAGAAAATTTGAAAAACAACAACAACAAAATAAGTCGTTTTTGTTTTAAAAAGAGGAAAACAAGAAATTAGTAGAAAGTCAAGGTAAATTGTTTCTTTATTCACATTTGGAGTTTTTTTATTTTTTTGTAAATTAAAGTAATGTGAATTGGTAATTTATTGATTTTGAAATTGAAAACAGAGAAAATATCAAGATTAAAATTGAAGGTGTTTTTTTTGTTTTTGTTTTTTTTTTTTGATTTTTTTTAATTGTAAAATTGTCTTCAATGAGAGATCTAATGATATCGTCAAAGTCAGTATCAAGCGTTTAATGTCCTTATTTTTTATTTGATGTTATTAAATAAATCACATTGTCCTTATGTGATAACTTTGTCCTTATAACGATACAAAAAAATATGAATTAAATGTAAGAGAATTCTAAATCAATTTCACTTGTCAATGTGCATCATATGTTGACATTGTAGATGTATTTTTATACAGCTTTGTAACAACAAAATCACAAAATTTTTAAATGAAAATCATTTATAGATATGTGAAATATTGCAATTACATTTCACATTTGATGCTTAAATACAAATACATACATTCGAGTACAAATTTGATTGAAGAAAAATCCATTTACATAAAATTCAAAATGTTTGACATACTGACATCTTTTCTTGATAACATTTCTCTGTATATGAAATTTAAAAATAAAGGATATATGCATGATTTTACGTATATGTACATATTGTAAGGTACCATAGAGCAGAAATGGTACATACAAATGCATAAATAAACATACATAAGTGTGTCATACATATATTTATGGTATGAATAAATGATAACATATGTATACAAGGTGTCCTAGGATAAAGGTCACAAAATTCACCTATCGTGTAGTTGAGGGTTTTTCTAGTAAAAAAAATCGTTCTAAACTTTTTCCCTAAAGTTCACTCCTTCTGAGATATAGATAGGATCATGAAAATTTTCTAACAAAATAAGTACATGACATCATATCTTTTGAATCATCCTATGTATATTTACAGAAAACGAAGCTAAAGCCTAGGCCTTTCCAACAAGCTATTCTTCATTGAAATCGAATTTTTAAGAAATTTCAAAGTTATTAACGTTCAAAGTTCCAAAATACCGTTTTTTATTCAAAAAATATGAAAATCTTTGAAAACCCTAAAGGATCTAGAGAAAGATTATTTTGATAGAAATATTCTGAATTATAAGGTAAATGCATTTTATGACTTTAATCTGGGACACCTTGTATACAATATCAAAATTTTGAAGATTGATTTTGAATTTATTCTTATAGGTACCTATATGATGTTATGTGTCATTATCACTTTTGTCATCATTGTATTATTCGAAGTTTTCAATACGTATGTACATACACACACGTACATTATTTATGATATCTATTAACAGAAAGTCATACACATATCAACGAATTATTTATGTATTAACTGTTGAAAAGAAAATATTCAATTTTCGAATTTAATAAAAAAAAAAAAAAAGATATTTTGAACGCGTGCTAAATAAAAAAAAAAAAATTTTTATTTTTTTTTTGAATTTGATGTAAACAAGATATTTTATATTTCGTGTTTATTTTGTCATCGATATGTATTTTAATTTCTTTTGTTTTTTTTTTTTTTTGTTTGGATACGTCATAAAAATATTAACACTTGGAAACGTAAAAGCTTTGAAAAACAAAAAAAAAAAAAAAAAAAAAAAAAACAGAAAAAATACTCAAAATTATTATTCCCAAAAGGATTATAATTTTTTATTTGTTTGTTTGGTTTTCTTCTTTTTTTTTTCATTTTTATTGGTTTTATTTTTCCTTATTTTTTGTTATTTACCTTGTATTTTTCCTATTTTACGTATTTTTATTTTTTTTTATTTTTTATTCTTTTTTTTTCAAATCGTTTTTCCTTTATATATCATTTCATGTGAAATTATATCAAGAATAATTTTAAAATGTGTTTACACAAAAGAAAACACGGGCTCAGGTATTAAATGTACATAGCATACATAACGTGCGTGTGTTTGTGTGCTTGTGGGTAAGTAAATTTGGTTTTTTATTTTTTCAACATGATTATAACTTACTTTATTTAGTTAAATATGGAAAATCCATTTACATTAATATAAATAAAATTTCTAAAAGGACACATACATATGTATACAAATACATACACAATCATTTATAAGGGATTATGTACTTGAATTTTATGAAATAGATTTAAATTTCAGTTTTTGTTGATTTTTCATAAAGAAAATTTTGCAAAATAATCAAAATATACCAACAAGATGCCATTTAAATATGTGAAATCGGCAAAAAAAAAAAAATAATAATACATCAATGTCTGCATTCGAACATAAAATTTTGTTTTATTTTTTATTTTTTTTTTGTGATTTTATGGAAAAGTTACGAAAATGCTGGAATTTCCCTTCTCTTCAAAATTACAATATTTGCGTATACGTGATGAAAAATAATTCGAAATGAAATGGGATCTTTCAAACAAATCGGATTATTCTACATACACAACCAAAATTTAGAATTTGGACTTTATACTTGCTCATACATATGGATTTTTCATCTTTCATACAATATGTACTTATTCCACCTAATTCACACTATCTGTATATTGCCTCTTTATATCGTCAATTCAGTACATTACAATATTGATGATAATTTTCACTTTTGGCCATATAGAAAATTTACCACACCCACACATGCTCAAAAAGTTGGTATTAAAGCGAAATGATTTCAGTTTAATTGAAAACCCAAATTATCTCTAAAATTTTGGTATTAAAGTGAAATGATCTCGTTTTAATCTAAAATCTAAATTATCTCTGTGTGAATGAGACTTTGAAATTGGGTCAATCAAAAATTCAAGTTATACTGGGAATACTGGTATGTATGTGTGTGTGTTTACACAATGAAAAAAAATTGCAAAAAATTTTCACACTCATTTTTTCATGTATCAGGAAAAAAGAAAATCATTTTCTTTGAATAATTTTTCTTTTTCAATGAAAAATTTATTAAAGTATTAAAAAAATACCATAAAATTTAATTTGAATTTGCTTTAAAAATATATTAGACATAATATACAAGTACTTAAGCAATATATATTCTTTATTTTATCCTTAAAAATTAATCCTTGAACATAAAATAATGAAATCATTAAGTTTGATATAACCATACTAATGATGAATTTTTTTTTTTTTTTTTTTTTTATAGATTTTAACTATGATCCTTATTTGTAAAATTATAGTGTACACATGTAATTTGTGTAATTTATTATGATTAAAAATTTTGTATACGCAATTACATACACATACATACAAATGTACAAAGATTTATGTGTTACTATATGTACAACTATGTATATATTTGATCATTCTCTAAAGTGTTTGTTAAGTGAAGGATAAATTCATTGTAAATAAACTTCTATAAGAAGGACATTTTAATGGATATAATATCATTACAAGAAGACAATCGAAAGGACAAAATAATATAAATACGTACATATATATACATATTTATGTACGTATAATAAATAAATAAATAACATTTATTTGGTGTATGTATAAATATTAAACTTTAGATGGTACACATATGAGATCTGTATGTATATATATACAATAAATCACATTAAATATATAAAATAGAAGAAAAATTATAACAAAAAAAAAAAGGATAAAAATAAAATCCATTTATTAGGAAATATCTTTCTATTTTTATACAATATTGAATGCAAATTTTATTAAAAAATTTCGAATTTATTGATTTTGAAAATTAAAAAAAAAAACTTAATCTAATCTGAATTGTCTTTGTTGCAACCAAAATTTGAATATTCTAAAAGTAATTAAATAAAAAAAAAATTTTTTTTTTTTTGAACATCGATGACAATTTTTCAATATGTTCAAATCACAAAATCTAATTATTATATTAAAGTAAATAAAATTGAAAATTTCTAATTCAAAATCAAACAAGAAATTTTTATTTGTAACAAAAATCGTTTCACAATAAGGATACAAAAGTGTAAACGATAATTCTGAAATTTTTTTGTTTTTGTGTAAAATTTGAAATTTAGAATTTAATTAAAATCATGCTTTTGTTTACATTTTCCAATATTGTACACGTATTGTGGGACATTATATACCCGTGTATTGGGTTTATTTAAATTACTCATTTTTTTGTTTTTTTTTTGTTTTTGTAAATCAAGTGCATACATAAAATGTTTTATTTCAAAAAAAAGCAAAATAATGACCATGTTTTTTACGCTCATACATATTTTAATTAGTAACATTTATCAAATAATGTTATATTCCAAGTAATAGCAATGATTTAATTAGAAATTTTGTGTCCTGTAAATCAAATTATGTATATCGAAAATTTTGATATGTGATTTTTCAAATAATTACTTGATCATTTTGTTCAATATAATTATGGTTATGGTACTTACACACATGACCAAATAATAAAATAATAATTAACTTTTGATGGGTACTGTATTCAATCATAAATGTATGTACGCATTAAAAAAAAAATTTTTATGACTATATAGTTTGTCTATTAATGATGTTCAGTGCATTATTTTTGTTCTTCTTTTCAGAAATACCATAATCCTTAAATATTTCATACAAATATGTACATGTAGACTAAATTTTTTGAATATAATGTAAAACCCGTCCTGTACATGTTATCATCCCCTTTACCTTATATTTTTTGTTTTTTCACATAAGTATGAGTTCATAAATCACACTCAGTTGATTCAAGAAACTTTTACTATTTCAAGGTCATCAGGTTTTTTTGTTCATTTTTGGGTGTTTTTATTCATTTTCAAGTTTCATGTATGTGTATGTACATAGGAATAGTAATAGCTTTAGCATAGCAGTGGAACAAACAATGATGCACACAGATTATTTAATTTAGTCGTCTTTTGCACTTCGGGGGAGGCGGACGTTATTGTACAATACGTGTTGAATTTTTAAGTTTTATTTTCACGGGTGGCGCATGGATTAATTGGATATAGGATTGCAAGGTATTTTTGTTCTCCGTAAATTTCACAATTTCAATTAATATTTCGATGAGACGTGCACTAGATTGGATGTCATTAATAAATAGACTATGTACATAAAACTTGTATTTTTATAGAATTAAAATTATATTGGTACGTACATGTACATGTTGTAGAATATATGAGTGTACTGAGTATACCCAAGGGATAATATATGAAGATCAAATGGGTATTTGATGAATATTTAAACTATATATGAATATAATTACATATGTATGTGTGTTGATGCATAAATCCTATTTTATATTTTATATTATACGTAATCATATTTTGTTGACAGAGCAAAGGTATACTCAAATGTAATTATAATGACAAATAAAATTTAAGTTTATTTTTTTTTTTATGTCAGCACGTATATGATATGTGACTGTTAAAAACGTTTAAATGTTTTAAGTGACATGTCCATACAAATATACATAATAGCATAAAATTATCCTCAAGTGATTAAATTTATTTTGAAAATTTGTAGGTTTTCAAATACAGTCAGATTTTTTTTTTTTAATTAAGAATTGAGGAAAAATTCAAAAAATTAAAAATAAAACAATTCAAAAGCAAAAGAAAAAATTTATGAAAAATATCTAAAAAATTTTCTATGAATTATTTTTTGTTCAATCAAATGAAACACCCAGGGGTAAAAAAAAAAAAAAAATAAAATAAAATAAAATTGAATTGAATTCATTAAATTCTATTTATACAAAGAAATCTTTAGTTAGAAGGATAAGAAAAAGAAAAATAAAAAAATTAGAACAATTTAAATTTGTATAAACAAGAAACATTCTAAAATACTTATTTTCAAGGCAAATAAAGTTTTTTATACCAAAATACTACTATACGAAAAATAATAAACAAAATAATTTCCTTTTTTTAATATTATTTTTGGTTCATTTTGTTTCGATAAATATTTTTTTTTTGTTTTTTTCATTTTCATTTTCATCTTTTATAACTTTGTATTTATTTTTATTTTTGAAATTTACATAAAAAACCATTTTAAAATTTTTTCCTTTTGTTTTTCATTTAATAAAAACTCTTATTATCCATGTATCTCTTTATCTATATTTACAATGTTTTGATGCATAGGGTATTCCAAAGTAAAGATCACAAAATGTTTCTATAATTTGTTAGAAAAGCCTAAGTTTTAGCTTTTATCTACTGTAAAGGCGAACCAAATAATGGTTCAAAAGATATTTTCCAACATATGTCATTTTCTGAAAATTTTCAATTCTCTATATCACAGAAGGACTGAATCTTAGGGAGTTGGTCTAGAATGACTTTTTGATAGAAACATTCTGAATAATACGATAAACGCATTTTATAACGTTTATTCTGGAACATCCTGTATACAACACATGTAGACGAATACAATTTGCAGACTTTTATAGTGAAGATTGATATAGAAATATGAAATAATTTTATTTTGCATAAAATTATTAAAGAATTTGTATAATAAAAATCTGGTCAATAATTTTTAAAATTTTATAACATAATCAAAAATACATAATAACAAATTGAATTCATGAATAATGTATAAAAATTATGAAAATTCACAATCAACAATGATTTATGATTATTGTTGACATAAAAAATATCACTTGGAATATCCGTTAAAAAAAAAAAAAATATGAACTTGTTGGAAAAATTAAAGGCTCTCAGATTTTATTAATTGTAGATTCGACTTTCAATCGGAAGTAAAATTACGTATCTTGAATCTGTATATCGTTTTCTTAAAATAAATTAGTTACATTTAATATTCAATTCAGAATTATTTTAAATTAAAATTTCAAACTGATTATGTTAATAAAAAACATAAACAATTCATCTAAATTAGATTTAATTGATATTTGCTTGCACACGTGTACTCATGCCATAAATAATTTAATCATTTTGTATCCACTTTTGTATGTTTTGTCTTCCTCTTCATTTTTTAATCTGATACATAAAAGGAATAATAATTTTTTAAGAACTTCTGACAATAAATTACATATGTACATTTACATATTCACATATTCTAAAAAAAAAAAAAAAAAATATTGAATAATCCTCTGCAGAATATCTTTTTATTTTAGATGGTAAAATGGTAATCATTTTTATTTTTCATATTTAAAATGGAAAATTTTATACACCCCAAATCACATACGTATGTGTAGAAATATGTATGTGCACACACACAAAGTTTGAAGAATTTTTAAATACAATGAAAATGTATTCATCTCAGAATACTGGTAATGTGATATATAGAATGGTTAAATTGGCTTTTTTTTTGTTTTTTTTTTTTCTTTTAAATATGTATCCGTAATATGAGAAGTTATAAAATTTTTAAATTACATTGATGAAAAGAGAGGTGTTTTGTTTTGTTTTTTTTTTTTTTTATTTTAATTTCTTTTGCATTTTTCTTATCATTCTGTTAATATTCAAGGTAAATAAATACGTATCTTACTTCATTTTTTTTAGGTAAAATTTTCTTTTTCTTTTGATGTGAATGATATTTATGTACACATGTATTTTATAACCACTCATAATTTACGTAATATTGGTAATATTCATATTTACTTTCAAACATACAGGATGTATCAGAATAAACAACATAGTACTAGCAAAAAATCGTTTTATATCCTTCGATTCCTTTAAAATCACCTATTTCGATTTTTCGTTGGTTGGAATATTTCGGGTTAGCCGTATGACATCAAAATATGAGGTAAGGATTTTGGATCAGCCTGAGATCCAAATCATCTTTTTTGAGTTATCGTTGATTTAAAATTTTCGGATACAGGGACATATCCTTGGCACTACAGCCCTTTGTGAGCCTTGGCTTAATCATCGATACAGGGACATACGACATCAAAAAATAAGTTTTATAATGTTAAATCATCCTGAGTCCTTATATTTTTCTAATTAGGCATATCTCATTAATGTAACATTTAAATTTAAAAAATTTTGCTTTTAAGCACACAAATTGCCTTTTTTTAGTGTTACCTTGTACAATTTTGTTTTGAAAAATTCGTGTTTGTTTTAAAAAAAAAAAAATATACCTTATATATGGTATTATGCATGCCAAAAAAAGATTTTGCTTATGAAGGGGTTGAATTTTAAGGATTGTTTTAGAATGAGTTTTAACTCCAGATTTTAAGAAAAATATATTTTGTCATCTTTTGTGATATTTTCTTTGTAGTATTTCGTGTGACACCCTATGTGTACACATTCATTTCTTAATCTGACGACGACATATAACAAACCTGCAATCTAGTAAATATTTATAAACAGTATCTTTTTACTAAATTCATTTACAACCCACACATCAGGTGTTTATATTGAAAGAAAGTAAAGAAAAAAAAAATAAATAAATTTTTTTTCTCCTTTTTTTTCTTTTATTTTTTTTTTTCATTTATTTTTATTTAGAATAAATTTTCATTTATTTAAATAAAGTAAATATTGCGAATAAAATTTGATAATATATGTAATAATCAAAATAAACAACATACCTATATTTCAACTTATATAACATTCCTGTATATATTTACATACATATGTGTGTATCGCTTGTAGCAAAAAAACACACAAATACGAATGAAAGGTGTACACAATTTTAATTTAATCCTTATTACTGAATAGATATATTCTCATTGAGTACATGAGCGTATATATACATCATACATGAATATATTATGCTAATATGTCATTGATGTGAATGAAACTTTGATCAAGATAAATAATAATTTTCAAATACAGTACATATTTAATTTAAATATAATTTACGTATATATATACGTCATAACATAAAAGTTGAACATGTACTTTATGGTAATACAATAATAACGTATACATACATATGTATATTAAATTAATGAGTTCCTTTTTATAAATTCTGACAATATTTTTAAATTTATACATAAAATTTATTTAATAGAAATATTTCAACAGGCATACGAGTATGTAATTAATCGAACTATGTTTAATTACAGTATGTAAAAGCGCTCGTGTATTTTCAATATTCAAATTTTTTTAAGGATAAAATTAAATATTAAAAGGATAGAACAAAAAAAAAAAAAAAAAATAGGAAAATTTCAAAAAAATAAAAAAAATTCTTTTTAATTTCAAATTATAAATTAATTGAAATAATATACAAGGGTTATAGGTTTGACTATAAATAGAATAGGAAGAAAAGCAAGCTTTTAATTAATTTTTAAAAATTAAGTATCTCCTGACAATTAATTAAAATATAAATTAAAAATAAATTTGCTTGTGTTTTTTTTTTTTTTATTTTCCGCACATGTATACTCTGTTCATTAACTATTAAGGATGGAAGCTATGTACGTAAAGTAGTCCCATTTTACACTATTGTGTATTGATATTCAAAAGTTGGTCGTTTAATTATAAATTACAAGATAAAATAAAAAATACTCCCATATGACCTTAAATGCATATAATTAGTGAACAGAGTATAAAATTCGTTCTTATTATTCAATGTTGAATCAAAATTAAATAAAAATAAAATTTATTCCCTTTGAAAAATACGAATGTATCATGTGTACCTGGTAAATTGAGTACAGAGGTAATTGTACCTGTACGACAATTTATCATATCTAACAATAGGTCAAATAATGTAATTTATTAAAAAATGAATAAATCAAATTATACGATACTTTATATTAATTCTCATTTTGCGGTTACTTAAATAACATATATAAATGTGATATACTTCAATATGATATGGACACACCTTTTACCAATCCTTTAATTAATAATGAATGATAATAATAACAAAAAAATTATATCATATTTAAAGTCTTCTATTACCACAATAATTATTGATTGAATCAGTTTTTGTATACGTTTATTGTTATTAAATAACCATAGATAATGTTGTATATTGAACGTTCCTATATAAGGGCTTTAATATTATTATTATTCTGTACATATTTAATTTTATAGTATTATTTAAAGTTGTTTCTTATATAAATAATGAAGGTGCGGTTTAAATATGTTATTACGAGAATGTGTGTAGTATGTACATGTAAGCACTTGAAACCAAGCAGACATAATGTCTATGGATGTATTATTATATAAAAAAAAAAAAATTGTTTAAGTATTTTTGTTTTCTTTTTTTTGTAATTCTATTTTTATTTTTAGAAAAATAATAATAGCTTATATATATGAATCAAATAAATTTTGTTATTGATGTCCTTATTTTGTTTTTTTTTTTTTATTTATTTAGTTTCTTTTATATCAAAAAATTCTTTAATTATAGTCTCAAGACGGATGATAAGAATATCACATTACTGTCTTTTTTTATATACATATCCATATGTGTATCTACATTGTATTGATTGTATAAGGACACAAAGCATATACATAGATACAATACCCCCCACATACGGCATATCCGTACCATACATTATAGGCTGTAAGTACATGTAACTTTTACTATAAAAATATATAAACACTTAAAAAAGTTTTATATTTGATGTGTGTAATTTTATCCATATCTATTTTACGAAAAATAATTTTTAGGTATTGTAATATTGTAAATAAATAAATAGATAATTTATTGTGGATGTGTAGATAAATAATAGTTAGGTATAAAAGGACAGGAGACTTTTAATTCTTCCTTTTTGTTCAATTTATATTTAAAAAATGATATGCAGTTGAACAATCCGTATAATTACTTAGTACAACATCCAAACTAACAGACATTAATTTTTAATTACTCATTTTTTTTTTGGGTAGTCATTGTGCTCTCTTATGGGGCGCATACATAAATATTCCATCATTTATGTTTATGATTTACATTGCTTTCGCATGATTGCTTGCAATCCTGTTTTCGCTTATAAAATAAACAGAGAACTTGGCAATCAGAAAATAAGACTAAAAAATGAATTAAATGAAAAAAAATTATAGAAGAAGCACCTATTTAAGATACACATGACATGGCTTTAAAAATGAGGTATAAATCGTTTCATAATTTATAAACTTAATATTATACATATTTGTGTTTAATATCAATGTCGTTATATTTTATGTCATATGATTACACTTTCAAACAAAACAAAAAAAAAAAAAAAAAAAACAAAAAAACGAAACAAAATGTACATTGAATAAAAATAGAGCTTTAAATGTTAAAATGACATATCCTTTAATTCTATTAAAATACCATGAAAGTTAAATAACATGTTATGTAATTGCTACGTATGTTATTGTTTATGTGACATTATACACGTAAACATACATTCATATGTGTACATATGTACATATGTATATCTCTGCATGTCACATACATACATATGTATGTGAGATGCATATATGCACATACATATATGTATGTACATTACTGAACAATAAAATAAACCAAAGTTTTAGAAATTATTATGTATAAAGTTTTGGTTGACAGTGCTGTTGACAATGAAACAACAAAACTCTCATCAAAATTTATATATTTTTGAAAATAATGAGAATGTATATGCGTAAATTTTATATATGCAATTTTGTACATGAATATGTTCATGTTGTTGTAAACTATTTTTAAACAATATTTTCTATTATTTATGTGATAATGAAAAATACAGATGAGAACATTGAACAATATTATTGTTAAATTGAATATTAAATTCATGTGATACATTGCACAAGGTATAATTGGTGGTGGCATTTTTATATAACAATAAAATGCATTTTTTTTTATAAGTATCTGTAAAATTATGGACAATTCATCTTTAAAGGAAACCTGAGAATTTTATTTACGGTTCGGTTTTTAGCAAAATCATGTGTTTCCTTAAGGATCATTAAAATCATGAAATGTTGTCTCATTTATGTAGCTCTCTTGTGATTTTTTGTTGTTTTCGTTTGAAAAATACAGAAATTTGGCAATCACAAAATTAGAGTAAAAGATGAATTTATTTAAATTGAACGGAAAAGAATAAGAAAAAGTGTTTATTTAAAATACAGGTGACTATGCTTTAAAAATGAGCAAATAATAATTTTTTTTTGTGTTTTATTCACATTTTGTTTAATAGCAAAATACTGCATTTTAATTCACTTTCTGATTTTTAGATATTTTTAAATTTAGAAAAAAAAATTCTCATTTTCAATTAAGGACTAAGGTTGACATACATACACCATAGGCAAAAATACAAAATCGAATTTTATGCCCTATGTTTGTAGATATGTATAGAAAAGTACATAAATGTACATTAGTCCTATCAAATTGTTTTATCTTGTGCTCAATTTATTTATGTATGAAATACATATATTTATTGTATTGAACGATAATATGATACATACATGCTATGTATATAGACACCATATAGGTATAGTAAATACATGTACAGCATGCTATAAAAATAAATAAATTGAATACAGATAGAAAATGTAATGTTTATTATCTAAAATAGAAAATTCTGCTTGAATAAACATAATTTCATGAATTTTTCTTCATATTTACAAGTACAGGGTGTAGCTGGCTAATCAAAAAAAAAAAAAGAAAAAATAATTCAAATCACAAATTTAACGAGTGAATATTTTTTTTTTGTCCTTTTTGTTAATGTATGATTGACGTGAGCTTTGAAGCCGCGTTTAAGTTTATTGTATTTTACACAAATTCGTTAGTCAGTCATTACATCCTGTCATCAAGAAAAGCCCTGTTTTATGAATATATTCGATCTTTACACGTTTTGTATGTATTCTATCAGTATGGTGTTACGTAAAATAAATGCATCATTGAACATAACATTGAAATTTATTTTGTATATGTGTCAAACTTTATCATATAAACAATAAATTTAATACATTTTACCTTTTAAATTTTTTTTTTTCAATTATTATTTTTTTTTTTTTACGTTAAAAAAAAATTTATTTCTTAGAAAATAAAATATAGCAAACTTTTTAATAACGTTATTTAATTTTTTTTTTTTTCTCTTATTTGCTATGAAGTAGACAATTATAGAAATTGAATTATTTCAATTCCATGACTGTGTAATTGAAACTGAATGAATGTATAAAAATATAAAAAATGTGTGTAGATGAATTTTCATGTTATGTGTAGGTAAAAATCATGGTAAAACATCTCAAGATCTAGAAATACAACCGTGAAACAAGAAAATGAGAAAAAAAAAACGAAAAAATTAAACGAAAAATATTAGATAAAGAAAAAAATAAATTCTCTTTAATGAAAAAAGTTATTTTGTATTCTGTGTAATTAGAATGGTTAACATTTAACAAGAAATAGAAAAATATAAATAGAAAAGAAAAAAAAAATCTATTCATCTGGACTATTTTAATGTTAACATTTTGATAAATGTAAATGATACTGATTTACTACCATGATGACGAAAATGAAATAGAAAAGTTGATTTTGTTCTACTTCTATATATGATTCTAAATTACGTTTTCTATGAATGAAAATGAATTATTTTAATATAATTTAGAGTTTGTATATTTATTCTTGTATTTTTCTTATTTTTTGTTATTCATATTTGATTACATTTTGTAGATTACAAAAAAAAAAATCGAATCGGTTTCTCTTTTCATAGTCAGTTCATGTAATTTGTGTATACCTACGTAATTTATGTGTTATGTAAGTTTCATTGTGTATGTATAGTTAATGCAAAAAAAGGCAAAAAATGTAAGGCGTATACAAAACAATTTTTGAATGAATGTAACATGTTATCAGATATCACGAAATTACATGCCAAATGTTAATAACATATTTTTTTTCTCAATTTCACTTGTAAATATTAATTAACAAGAAAATGTGATAATTTACGTTAGCAATAGAAATTTGTATTAAATAAATTTCCAAATTTATACGTATATCCAAATACATGTGTATACTGTGTATGTTTGCTTATATTCAGGATATAAAATTATTTTTCTTTATTTATCTTCTTTATTTTTTTTCTATTTTCTGTATTATATGTGTTGGAACGTATAAATTTTGAGGTTAATTCGAGTTTGCCATCTTGACGACCTGCCTCGTGTTAAACACTTGGAAAGAACGAAAATTCTGTAATGACCTTTGTTTTCTTATAACCTGATCTAAGGCATATGTGTTTTAAAAAAAAAAGAAAGGATATTTTAATTTACGAAAAAATTAATTAATAAATTACATTATGGTCATGCCTTAGTTTTCTGAACCCAAACTGAATTAGTTAAAGTTAAAATTAAGTTTCGCAAAGCTGCTTGACTACCCAATTACTAGATTCAGTGTGAATTCAAGCTTAGAATGTGTTATAAGTCTAGTGATAGCCTGAATTATTCGATCCTTTAAATCTATTTTGCATTAAAATTTCGAAAATCATTACAATTTCCTTAATACATGAAATTTTCCAACATTTTGAATATTATCTCTGAAAATATCCTGATATTGAAACTCTTAAAAAATAAAGGAGATTTGGACATTTTCTCACATCTCTTAACGTGTTTTTCATTTTCAAATTTCGATTTCGTTCAACTGTTGCTGGCTGACCTTAAAATACTTCAAGTAATATTTTATAATTTAAGTGTACTACCCTGTGTACATATACATACTACATACATAGTATGTAAATAGACTGACCAATTTAAATGGAAAATTTTATTTATGAATTTTGGGTTAGTAAATTTATTTTCTAAGGAATAAAATTTTCTTAAATTTTATAAAACCTTTATTTATAGCTGTTAAGATCCTTAAAGTGTTTTTCAATTTATGTTTAATATTTTCTATCTTTTTAATGGTTTATTTTTCATATTTTGATTATATATGGATAAACAGATAAAATTTCACTTTACACCGACCAAAAATAAATAATAATTTATTTTTTTAACCTATTTTATTTTTCTTTCTTGTTTCTTCTCTTTTTTTTATGAATTAAAATTTACGCCATACAGATAAACGTACTAAAAATGAAGAATATTTAAGAATAATTAATTTCGTTACGAAAGGATTATGAGTAATTTTTTATCTTTTATACAAGACAAAAAAAAAAAAAAACAAGGAAATAAATAAAATATAAAGATAAAAATAAAAATCATCAAATTTGATATTTGTATCTACAATGTTTTTATATCGCTTAAAAATACATACATAAACTTTAATTGTGTTAGTCTGTAGTATATATATTGTGCGAGAGAGAGAGAGAAATAGAGAAAATTTTTCATGTTATCAATACAATCAATGGATTTTCTTTTTTTACTTTTCCTAAAGCCAAATATTTAAATATAAAAATAAACGGAAAGAAAACCATACCAAAAATATTTAAATAGAAACATTGTAGACAAAAAGGAGAGAAAAGTGAAAAAGTGACGTCAACAATTTTATTGATATAATAATTATTAATACAAATATGGCAGAAAAAACAATAGATCAAGTAACAAATAAGGCCTATGATATTAATGGGACAACAACAACAACAACAACAACAAATGGAGCAGGAACTATAATATCCACCGATTCATCAACATCAGCATATAATCATCAGCATCAACAATATCAACATAAATATCATGATATTGGAACAGAAAAAATTTCTACTAGTGTTGGAACAGAAGGTGGCGGAAGTGCTAGTGGAAATATAACATCTGAATCTGTTGTTTTACCAGAATCTGTTTTAGATAAACTTTATCATACCTACTCAATTAAACAACGACGTGCAGGACTTATATGGTATTTGGTAGCATCAATACTTTTTGATGTATGGGCACTGATTATACCTCAAGGGCAGTCAATCGGAGCTCTAGGTGAGGAATTAATTAGATTATATTATTTGATGCTATGTTGGTTTTTTTTTTGTTTTCTTTTTTGATAATAATATAATAAATAAAGGATCAGGTGTTGAATGAAAATCAGCAAAAGTGTAGAATAAACAAAAAATCAAAAAAAGAGAAAAAAAAATCAAAAAGGAAAAAGGTCCTTTGGCCTGACCAAAATAATGCTCAGTGAATTTCCTTTTATTTATTTTTTTTTTTTTTATTATTTTTTTTAAACACACTTGAATTTATCCACAGGTATTTAAGTTTCGATTTATCTTTTATTTTTCGTTTATTTTGTGAAAATGTCCTTAATATGAATCATCTTTGAACGCAATAACCTTTTGACATACAATAGAAATTTTTCTCATGATGAAATCGATTTTTATGAATTGATGATTTTCATTCATTGATTTTGATACGTACAAGCATAGTTAAAGAGAAACGTAAATTATATTTTTATATTAATTGTTCATTGTGTATACGTTTCATTAATTGTACAATAAATTTTATTTAACAAAAAAAAGAAAAAAAAAATTTATTTCGTATTTTCTTTTTAATATAATAATTTTCAGGGATTACCGGTGTCATCGCTTTAATAAATATTATTTTATGTATTTCATTACGTTTATCTGGTAATTCAAAAATGTGGAAATATCTTTGGCAAGCAGCACCATACATTGTTTGGTTTCTTTCAATAGTACAATTATCATCATATTTATTATTAAAAACCGTTGTAACACCACGGTAAGTAAAGATAAATTATTATGAAAAAAAAAAAAAAAAAAAAAAAAAATTAATATTAATTGAAAAATAAAAGACATGAATTTTCTGGATTAATGAAATGTATATAATAAATGAAAAATAGGGATATTTGATTGATTATGTATAGAATATATAAAATGCAAAGAAAATGAATGTGTCCTTTTTGAGACATTTTTTTTTCTTTTTTTTGTTGTTGTCGTTGTTGTTTAATTGGTATATTAGGTAAATATTTAATTTAGTGGAAGATTTAATCGAATTATCAAAATAGAAAAAAAAAAAACAAAACAGAAAAAAAAAAAAAAACAAAAAAATGTAATAGACATAATAAATAATTTACTGTGACTTATCATGATTTTTTTTTTTAATTTTTTAAAAATTCTAAGCAATTTTATTTCGTTTTGTTTTTTGGTCTAATTTTCATCTACACATGTGTACATTTCATTGTCTATCTGTCTTTTATACAGAAATAAATTAAAAATTGTAAATATACAAATAAATAGATTAAATTCATTTTAGAAAATCTAACATTTATTTTACTTTTGTTATGTATTTGAAATGTGTGCGGATTACGTGCTAGATGTGGCTAAATGCTAAATTACGAAACTGTTGAAAATATCTGTAAGCTATGAGACTAAATAGTTTAACTGATTGTTTTTGTTTGAAATCAACATTTTTGTATGAGATGTAACATTTATGGTCTTTGTATGCATTTTAATTTTTATAAATTTTACATGATTTTTTGAATTTTCAACGACTATTGAAAGAATTAAAAATTTGAATTTTTAAATTTAAAAATTTTTAAATTTGAATTTTAAAAATCATATAATGGAATCTAAAATGTTAAAATACATCAATCGAGTGAAATTATCAAGAATTAAGCATTTCTCACAGCAAAATTGTGCTAAATTTTTAATTGTATGGAATTGGGAGTAATTTAGCACTGTATCACATTAAGACACATTTTCATGCAATTCGCACAAAGTCTTAATTTTTCTTTTGGAAGGAAAATAGAAAGGAAATAATTGGTACACATGTCAAATAAGGAAAATTCTATGTAAAATCAAAAAAAAAAAAAACAAATAAACAAAAAATCGTTAAAAAAATTAACAAATACGATTTTTCCATGAAATACGAAAATTTCTGGAAAATTTATTTTTCACATTAAATTCAACATATGTCTGTACAACATACACATGTGTGTCATCTTTTGTTTAAAAAAGAATTTCTAAAAGAAAATTAAATTTAGTATATACTTACTTAAGATAGCATGTAATTCCACTGAATTAAGAGAAAACACAATTTTTATATTTTTATTTTGTGTATTTAGTATTTAACTCAAAAGAATTTTTTTAAATTGTTTTCTATATTTTCTTTAACATGTATTTAGTAAGACAAAAAAAAAAAAATAATAATAAAGAAAAGATACATCTGTGTTTACAACAGAAATGATATTTACAAGGGTATAAGAAGTGTATGTTGTTCACTTTTATATAAATTGTACAAACAGTTCAAAAAATAAAAAAATAAAATAAATAAAAAATAATACAAAGTAATAATAATAAGAATGTTTATACCTTAAAGCATAATGTAAAAATGTAAAAAATGCCATTTTCATCAAAATGTTCATTTTCCTCTTAAAGTATATTCATTTCGTTTTTCATTCAATGTTTCATGTTTTTTTTGTTTTTTTTTTAAATTTATTTTTATTTTTTTTCTTTTTCTTAGTTTATTTATTGTATAAGAAGATAAGAAACAATGGTAATAATCTAAAGTAATAATAATTTTTTTTTCTTTCTTTTTCCATAATTTTTCCACAGGGATTTCTTAGGTTGGAATATTTTACTAAATTTTCTTGTATACGTGACAATACCAATACCATTAGCATACACAGGAATACTATTAGGTTTTGGTACATTCACAATTTACATGAGCGTAATAATAGGATTAGCCAAAAGAGATCCACTTTTTTGGGAACAAGTGAGTTTTTTTTTTCTTTTTTTTTTGTTTTTTATTTATTTATTTTTTTTATTTTAATAAAATTTTTATAATTAAATAAATTAAATTAAAATTATTTAAAAAGAATTTTCTACTGAAAAAATTTTAAATGTAACAAAAAAGTAATAAATGAATTTTCGAACATTTTCCAAAAGTAAACACAGAATCAATGGCCTTCAAATAATTTTTCAGTTTTTTTTTTAAAGTACTTAACGTTTATGCATGATTTAAAATTTTTTTTTTTTTTTTTTTGGGACGATTTTATTAATTTTATTGATTTCAATTTCAATTTTATTTACTTTAAACTTGTGTTCAAGTAATATTCAAAAACGTTTGAAGTACAACATCTACATACACATGAATATAGAAAATAATTTACATTTATAAAAATTTCCAATCAGTAGGCAATATATTTTCCTGAAAGTTTGAAGGACATTTTATTATATGTAGAGTTTACTCGTTTTTCATATTCCATTTTTTGTGTTTACACAATTTAGTTTTCATAATTTTTTTGATGATATTATTATGCATAGGATGCAAAGTAAAAATGTAAAAATGTTCATATACAGGGTGTCTAAAATTAAAAATCACAAAATGTGTTTGTCGTATAATTAAGAGTGGTTTTAGCAAAAAATTGTTTTAGATCGCTCTCTTAAAGATACAAAGGATATACATAAAGGACAAAGAATCTGAGATATAAGGGATTGAACATTTTTGGACATACTCGTATGAAGTACTATAAACATCATTGAAACTGACTATTTTTTACACGACTTATCTGAGACTTTGGTCTTTCCAACAAAAGTGATGGTCATTTCCATCGAATAAAAGTCCAATATGCAAAAATTCTATTTCCCCTGTTTTTTATGTAATTTTTTTAAATTTTTATATGGACAATTTTTATACCAACTATTGAAAAAAATTTCTCTCGTTAGTATCTTCAACCCTTTCAAAACTCTTTTACTTCGAGACACCCAGTTATACAATAAAAAAAAAAGAAAAATTGAAAATATTAAACTCATAATACAGCGTAATAATCATTAGGGAAAAAGTTTTCAATTTTATGTTTTTTTTCCATAGCACATTGTATCCTTATTGTTGAAAATTTTTTTTGGTATTAAATAAATTTTAATACTTTTTCATAAAAATTAACGCAAATTATAATGAAATTTTTATATTAAAAATTTTTTTATTTTCATTGTTTTACCACCCACCCCCTTGTAAAACACTGTAGCAACACAACTAGAGAGAATTAAAATTTTATTTTCACATGATTTCCTTTGTTTTTTCCCATTTTTTCATTTTCATTTTTTTTTTTTAAATTAAAATCGTATTTTTAGTTAAATTATAAAAAAAAAAAACAAAATGCTTAAAAATATAAAATAATTTCATCATTGAGAATATTTTAATTATGAAAGATTTTCATGAAAAAGTTTAAAATAGAAAATTTATTTTTGTAATTCTACAAAATAATGAACGAGTAATTGAAATGTTATAAATTAAATAAAATTATTTATACAAAGAAATTTTAAAATTCAGATTTTTTTTTTTCTTTTTTTTGTTTTCTGAAGAGGTTATTATTATTATTTATAATTTTATATATAAGCATTGAGAGGCTAAGATTCATCGTGAATTTTTATGTTAACAAAAGAGTACAAGGAGTATATCTCATGTATAGGAGGTATACAATGTTGAACTGGGATTATTTGAATTTTCATTTGAATAATTTTCCAAGAATTATACATATGTATAAAAAATATTTTTTTCAAATATTTTTATTAAATATTTTTTTTAAAATAATAATAAAATCACAAGGAAAAATTCTACACTTGAATTAAAAAAAAAAAAAATTTTTTTTCTATATTTAGAAAAAAAAAAAAGTTAAAAAAAATTTTTCAATAGAAAAATGTGGGAGTTAAAATGAAAATGAAATGTACACAGTTTGGATTGTTAGATTATGTAAAAAAAAATTTTTTTTTCGACATACAAAACTTTAATTAATTTTAAAATTTAAATAAAATTGAATAAAAAGTTTTGCAACATTACATAATAAAAATGTAATGTTTATTTCATATGCGTATACATTGTAATTTGTGATTCATAAAATTTTATTATTAAATTTATGATAATGATTTGTCACTTTATTTTGTACATAATTTAGATTTTTAGTTAATTGATGTAATTTACATTCACATCATGCTCTTTTAAATTAGGTTATTCCACAAATTATGCGCCTTTTTTTTTTAAAATAATGATTTTTGACATAGTTTAACATTTTCACGGATGACTGTTGCGTATTGTAGTATTTTATTTTTATTTTAGTGGATTCTAGTGACGTCATTTTTCTTTGATTTTCATATAGTTAACATGATGGAAAATTTTTAATTTACATCCATCATACAAAACAAAAAAGAAATCCCTGTCTTTCCATTTGTTAGTATTAGGAATACTGGTAATACTGGAAAATACTTTTGTTCCAATCCCTATCTGAATTTAAACCATACCCAAACTTATCGAATAAATTAGAAAATTTATTGGACCTTAAAAACTGGAAAATCACATATAAAAGTGAAACCAATGTATTGGCATTGTAATGGTAGACTAGAATAGACGTGAACTATTTATACTTTGTCCACTCTGATCATAAGGCCTTATCTGTATATAATTAAAAAACATGCAGTTAAGGTCTTATGGAAATCACATCATTGCCTATTGATATTTAAAAAGTTCATCTAGTATTGTAAGAAAACTTCAATGATTGTCGCAATACGGGCCCTAAAACACACTAATGACGAATTATGAGAGAAGAAAAGGACGTACTCCCATTAGGCTTTGACTGCATGTTATTAAAGGATAGAGTTTAAATTTTATGAAAATTTAAGATTCTTTTAAAGCACAGTAAAAATAAACTAGGAAATGGAAAACCACATTAGAATACGTTTAAAAACACACAAATTCTCATGGAATAACCTAAATACAACCCAAGCATATTAAAAGTTGTTGTTTTTTTTTTTTTGTTTTATATAAAATCATATTAAAATGTACACGGTACTAAATTACGTACTTAAAATCATATTCAAATTACGTATGTACACATGTATTAAAAATTTTTTTTTTTTTAATTTCACAAAATTATGTTATGCACTTTAAATGGGTGTTTGGTTTAGTGCATCTACATTAAAACTTTTTATCTGCATATGTGCATTTGTTACTAAATACGAGTATATTAAATGGTGAAAATATTTTTTTTTGTAAATAAGAATTTTTTTTTTTTTTTTCTACCAATTTCCATGTACATATTATGTACTAACATGATGGCATAGATATGCATATCTAAGTGTGTGTGTGTACAAAAATATAATAATTAAAATGCTGATGTAAATATTAATAAATGAATAATTAAAACAGTACATAAACAATTTTATTTAATTATTTGTAAATTCATTTATTATTTTTAATGGTTTTATTATATAAATAATTTATTTTTGTATTTTATTATTGGAATTTTTATGATGATGTTTTATCTCTTATTTATCTTAAAAATAAATTTGTGTATATTTTGGTATATATATTCAGATAATTTTGGGAATAATTATTTTGTTATTTTAAGCAAAATGCCTAAAATTTCAATTTTTGCAAAATGTTTTATATCAATTATTACTCACGCACATACGCGTATGAGCAGATGTATATTAACAATAACATCAATTTATACCTTATTTTGAAAGCATATAGCCATCTGTACTTCAATTTGATGCTTTTCTCGCATTTCTTTTACTTTTATTTTTTGATTGCCAGTATTTTGGAAATGATCATAAAAAATAATTACAGAAGATCAACTAAAATCATAAATATGAATGAAGAAATATTTCTATACTCTATCAGAAAATACAAGACTTTGCTTAAAAAACTAACTTTAAAAAAAAATAAAAACAAAAAAAAAAAAACTTTTACGTGATAATGAATTGTGTTAATTTGTACATTTAATGTTGATTTTATTTTATTTTACGTACATAATTGAATGTATTTCTGTGGTAAAATTCTACCACAAAATAAAGACAAACAAAACAACGTCATTATGGTTAACAAATTTTCCAATCCTCATTAAAGTGAAATTGTTTATTTATTCATTTATTTATTTTTTTGCTTAACATTCATTTTCAAAAATTGTTACCCACGTATATCCGTTATTATTGTTAACAATATTTAAGTGTTTTTTTTTTCAATTTTCCAAGTTTCTTTTTTTTTTTTTTAAAGAATTTTCACAAATAAATGTTGTGTTACACATTGAATTCGTGACAATTTCATGATTACGTTTTAAATATGCTTTAAATGAAGAAAACTATTATGTACACAAGATAATATAAATGTACGTAATACAACATGCATGGATATTCAAACGTACGTACTCATATGGTAATTGGTATAAGCAAATGAGAATGTGTATAATTTTTAGAATTACATATTTTTACTTTTAGGCTATACATGCTCTAGATTTTTTTGTTGTTACATATTCTGTTGAAAAAAAAAAAAAAAAAAATATAAACAAACAAATACATGCATATCCAGATTTTTGTTTTTTTTTTTTTTTTTTTTAAACAAAAATTTTTTTCACATATTATAATGAAAACATTTAAAAAAAAAAAAAAATCAGTTAAAAAAAACAAAACAAAAAAGAAACATTTTTTTTTTTTTTTTTGTATATCATTAATGCTGAAGGATATTTTGACCACATAAACTAAAGTTAATGAAGATTAAATATCCGTAGGAAATGTCCCAAATGATTTCATTTTATTTTCCTTGTTTTTTTTTTTTTTTTATTGGTTACACCACACACGTGGTGAGGCATATATGTTGGCCTTTTTTGGTGCTATTTTCCTGTGGTGTTTTTTTCCCTGGTTTTTTTTTTTTATTTTATAATTCTCTGAACTAAAGAAAAATTTTACATTTAAGTTTAATTTTCTTTTTTTTTTCAATAATTTTTATTAAAAAACAAAAAAACAAAAAAAAAAATTTTTTTTCATTGGAATTTTATCTTTTACATAATTATTTCTCTTTAATTTTTATTTATATGGTACAAACAGATTGGAGCTAATGTTATTCTTATATTAGCTGCTGCTTTAATTGGTATACTTTATTATTTTTTGGGTGAGGCTAAACAAAAGCGAGCATTCTTAGAAGCTAAAAAAAGTTTAGAAGTTAAAATGGTTATCGAAGAACAATCAGCTGAACAGGTAATGTATATTTACATGTTGTTGATAAAATAAATAAATTTTTTTTTTATTTTTTTGTTTGTTTAAATTTATACTTTTTGATGTATACTCGTATATACCAGACCATAGTTTGAATAAAATAAAGTTTTAGGTGAAAATTAATCATTCAAAACATTGAATTTTTATTATTTGTTCATTTTTATTCTTATGTAAAAGAAAAAAAGTACTTCTTATCTTTGGTTGTTCATTTCTATACTTACGTAAGTTTATTTGAACAATTTTTTTTTTTTTTTTTTTTTTTTTTTTTTTTTTTTTTAAATTTATTATTCTCTTCGTGAATTCAAAAGTTCTTTCGTGAATACAAAATAATGAATGAAAATTCAAATAAAAGAAAAAAAGATAACTTCAAAAATAATTCAATGGAAACAATAAATTTTTGTTAAAAAGTTAGAAAAACCAAAAATAAAGAAAAATTGTAAAGGAAAAAAGATAAAATGAACTTTTCATATAATTTAAAATTATTTTTATCATATGCGGTTAAAGAATCTTTTTTGTTTTTCTCTTAGTTTTATTTTATGCTGTATCATATCCGACATTGGGAAAAGATAACATTTGATATTTAGTCTACATATACGAACAATTTTCTTTTTTTTTTTTTTGATTGAACAAAATCCATCAATCAAAATCGATATATACTCAAATACATATAGAAATAATCTGTTACGTGTATCCGTGTACATGACTATCTATACATATGTTAGTTACAAGTATGCATGTATGTACATACAATGTTTTCTGTACCAGTTTGATATAGTATTGAGGAATTCAATGAAATTTTTATTATTATTGAAAAACTTCATGAAATAAATCAATTTTCTAAAAATAAAAAAAAAACAAATAAATAAAACTAAGAATCGATCACGTTTCGTTGAAGAGATTTTTATATTAAATTGTGGTTTTGGTTTTAATTTTATATCGCGTGTGTCAAGAAATGAAAAATAAAAATTATTTTCATTTAAAAAAAAAAAAAAAAAGAAGAAAAAAGAAAATTTTTATATTTCTTCTGTTTTGTTAGTGTCATTTAAAAACTTTTGTTATTACTATTTTTGATTTTTGTTGTACATAAAAAAAAATGTAATCTAATTTTTATGTGTTCAAATATGTTGAATTTAACAAAAGTTTGATTATTATCAGATTGAATACTACACGTATGTACATGAACATATTGGATGTTGTTTTTTCTTTGTAATTGAATTAAGTACTCTGTTAATTTATACGGACTCTATAAATATCCATTAATAAATGTAATAAAAAGTCGATTTATGATTGTTCGATTATAATAGAAACATATTTCTTGAAGATCGATTTTTTCTATGTCACGAAATTGTTGTTAATTAGAAATCCTATAAAAAATTGTATAAAATATAAATTGAACGCAGGATAAACAAATTCTAAAGACAATTATTTTACAAAATGATAATGAACAAATTTTTTATCACTTTTATTACTTTTTTTCTCCTTAAATTTGGAAAGATCATTTAAAAATTCAACATCCTTTGTATAACATAATACAAAAGTTGTAAATTCTGATAATATCATTATTTTGTAATATTTTTCAAATTTTCAATATTATCCTACCAATATTGAAGAAATAATCAAAATCCACTTAATTATATTATTCGATCTTGCAATTCACAAGCTAACGATGCACCCATCTTTCTGTGTTTTTGTTTTCAAAAATGGTTTTAAATTTTTCTTTCTTATATTCTGTCCATTAATTTTATGCCTTATGATACCTTATGGAAAATATTAAATAGTACCACTTTACATCATCGTATATTGATACTCAGAAAATGCATTTGATTTTTTAAAAAAATTTTAGGGTTTGTAAAACACTCTAATTAGGAGAGAAAAAAATTACATTTACTCCCATACAACTTAAATTGCATAGAATTAATGGATAGAGTATAGATAAAGTACAAGTGCATATGGCATTATTTTTATTGTGAATATAATTTTTTTTCTTTTTCGTTATAGGAACGTTTACTATTATCAGTATTACCAGAACATGTTGCTGTAAAAATGAGACAAGATCTTGGTTCAACAAATTCTGAACAATTTAAAAAGATTTATATGAGCCGTCATGAAAATGTTAGGTAAGAATGTATTTTCATATAGAATTTAATTTACAAAAAAAAAAAAAAAATTTATAAAATAAATTGTTACACATATACACACAATAAAAATGATCATTATTTTCATATCTCATTAATTTTCATTTTATTTATACATAAATTTATTCTGTGGTTTTTCTTGTAATTTTCATTTGTTTTCATCTTAAAAAGTAATAAAGTCAAATGATAGTGTTTAATCGTTTATACAAACAAATACATATACATTTTAATGTAAGAAGATTTAAATGATATATGATGGAAACAAAAAAAAAAAAAAGTTAAACATATTGTTACAATCCATTTAATTGATTTATTATTTATGTTCTATGGAAAAAAAAAAAAAAAACTTTGAAAAAGTTAAGAAAAATTGATTTTGTACAAAATTTTGGCATTAGAAAATTAAAATGAAAAATATCTGTACCATGATGATAAATATACTACGTTATGATTTTATAGATATTTATCAATTTTTTTTTTTTTTTTCATATTTTTGTGGTTTATTTTGTATTTGTTTTTCTATCATGTAAAAGACAAAAGTACATAATTGAACATTGATTGTTTAGTCGATTATATTAAATTATTAAATTCAACGTTTATTGTTTTTATGATGATTATTATATTGTATCATAACTATTATTTCATTAACTATACGAGTTACATACCCTCTTATACATATGTTGAAATCAATATACTCTATTTATTTATTGTCTGTATGGTAAAACGCTTTCAAATTGTAATATACGTTATTTATGTACGTTACAAATTTAATTACTTTACTATATGAATTTAATATGTACTAGAAAATTTATTAGATTTTCCATATACAAAAAGAAATGAACACATACATATACATAAATTATATATCGTATACTCAATAAAGCAGTATTAAAATGTTTAAATATGTATACAAATAAAATAAACTGAATAGTATGTATACTAAATTCATTGATATAAGCATATTTAATTGAATTTAAATTGTTTTTGATTTTGTATATAACTGCTTATGTACATAATTGTTATATACATAATTAATTCCTTATAATCGTTAAATACTTACAAATTTAAATGAATCTATCAAAATTTAATTTAATTTAAAAATAAAAAAAAAAAAATTTCAAAATGTATGGTGAAAAAAAAATCCCCCAAAATCCTTAGAGACACTTTTTTCGTATTTTTTTTGTATTTTTTTGTATTTTTTTTTGTATTTTTTTTTATTCAATTTGAATAAAAATTTGTCTCTTGTTTTCATTCTTTGATTGACTGTTTTTTGTATTTGAAAAGGATAACAATGATAACAATCAAAAGAGAACAATATAAATGATAATATGGCAATGATCGAAAATTTTGTGCCCTTTAAGGATACACATTGGGGTTTAATAGCGTAGTAGTGTTTCATCTAAGAAGTACAAAAATACATGAGTCGCCTATGAAAATAAAATTCAACACATTCTGTACAATATCCCTCTACTATTGCATCCAAAAGGCAACTGAAAGGTCATCACAATTATTAGGCTCTGTCTTACATCGAGCTCTTGTGCAGGTGATGACTAAAATATGATTACATATGTACTTATGCTAAAATTACAGGATTTATAAAGAATGAAAATTATTGATTGTTTTTCGTTTTTTTTTTTATTTTTGATAATTCAAATTATTTTAAATTATTTTTTATTAATTTGAATTTCTAAAAATAAAAATAGAACTCATTTATAAAAAAAAAAAAAAAAAATTTTAAAATAAAAATAATAAAAAAAAAATAAATTAAATAAAAATAAATTTTAATTTTAAAATAAAAATATTCAGAATCTTTAATCTTTAATATAGCTTAAAAGAAAAGGTAAAATTGAGGAAAAATTAATCTTTAAAAAAAATAAATAAATCCAATTGAGTTAAAAATAATTTATTTTTGAAATAATAATTGATTGGTTAAATATTTCGTAAATTTGAAATTACATGAATTTAAAATACTTCTGAATAAATTGGAAGGATAAGAAGAATATTGTGTGTACGTATATGTACGCCTTATGAAATTGATTTTCCGATCAACTGTTTTTTTTTTTTTTTTTTTGTTAAAAAGGAAAGGGAAAAATTTAAATCGTGTAAAAATGTAATATCTTTTAATTTGTTTTTTTTTTACTTCTGAAATTTAATTCAAACTTAATTGACTTATTTTATAGCAGATAAACATACATACATGTATCGGATACATGCGTATGTGCGCTTGTGTATATACCTGATTACATGGAAATTCATTTAATTTTTTTTTTCTTTCTATAATGAGAGTATATAATTTCGATTCAGTTTACTATAAGAGATATCTGCCATATCCAATGAAAATTTTATATTTATTTTTACATTGAATATACATACCTACATATATCATTTGTATATAATTGTATCATTTATCCATTCGTTCATATTCACTTTCACATAATTTATATATTTTAATATCGCACACATGTGTGCACTCAATTTAAGTAAAAATACCGTTGAAACACTTAGTAAAGTGTATTTTATTTTAATTTTATGTACATTACACATTCACGTATACGTACGTACTCGTATATCGTGTTATATCAATTTTAAATTAAATAAAAAATTTAATCCATTTTAAACAGATAAATCGGAAAAATGTACATGAATTTTTCCTCATTTTCACCCGTAAATCACACATTTTTTTTTTGTTCTGTAATCGGTTTCCAATTTAAGTACTTACTGATGTACTTATAAATATATTTGTTGAAAAAGTAAATGTGGTTTTCATAATTTTTTTCTTCGTCCTTTTTAGACATTTCTGTATTATGAAATTGTTCATATTATCACTTTGTATACCAAAAATAAAAAATAATTCCAAATTTTTATTTTTTATTTTTTTTAACAAAAGAATTTTTTTCTCTATTTTTATTTATTTTTTTTTTTAATAAAAAGATATTTTCGTATTTTTAATTTTTGTTCGATTTTCCAAAAAAAATAAATAAATAAAAAATAAAATAAAAATTCAAGGACAAGAAAAAGGAGATGATAACAAAACCATTCTTTTTAAAAAAAGATTTCAAACAATCAAATTTACGATAGTCGTTATTGTTGATTTTCGAGATATCAAACTGAAAATGGTCATAGACGAAATTAAAAGAAAATAAACTGGCAAATAAGAAAAAAAAAACAGACAACAACAGTGGAAAATCTGAGAAAAGTGTGGGAAAACAAATAAATGGAAAATTTTGTATATATAAAAATATGTAAAAAAAAGGCAAAAGAAAAACACAAAATAACAAAAATAAAAATCAAAGTAAAATTTCTTATTTTAAGGAATTTTCTTTTTTCATTATTTATGCAAAGACCTTTTATATTCCCATGTGTAATACATAAATATAGTTTGGCCTTATTTTCAATGATTTATTTAACATTTTTAAAAATTTAAAGAAAATAATTTTCCTTATCATTTTTATTTGTTTTCTTTCCATAATTTATTTTGTTTATTTCTTTTATTTGTACACAAAAAAATTTTTTTTTTTTTATTCAAACATCAGTTATTTTTCTTATTGAAATTTACATTTTTAAGCAAATGGTTTAAATATTCTCTGTTTATTCGGGAAATATCATTAAAAAATTTCTTTAGTAAATAATTTATTCTCATTTAAAATTCGTGTAAAAAAAAAATGAAAATGTTAAAAAACTTTTATCATTGGTAAAAGTAAACAAAACAATCAAAAAATGAATTTTGTAAAATAATTTTTTTTTTTTTTGCACCTGGATTATAAGCCAGTCTATCCTTTAAATGAAGTTATTTTTGAGTTATACCTCATTTTTAAAGCATAGTCATGTATGTTTCAAATGAGTTCTTCTTCTCATTCTTTTCTGTAAGACTCGATTTGTTCATTTTCTATATTCCGTAAACGGAAACAACAACAATCAAAAGAGAGTAACATAAATCTAACAAAACTTTTATACTTCATAAGAAAATACATGACTATGCTAAAAAAAACGAACTATAAGTCAATTTTCAGCTTATTCATATCAATAACAAAATAAATAATCCAAGTTTTTCATTTTAAAAATTATCAAATAACGAAAATTGAAAGAAATGTTGTAAAATTGATTATCAAAAGGTAAACAATTTTCTGTATTCGAAGTAGACCTGAATAGTATCTTTCATTTAATCGTATCAGTAAATTAAAACAATTCGAATGTACTCAAATGTAGTATAGCATAAAAAACAGAGATTTTGATTTTTTTTTTTATTTTGCTTTCATATAAAAAAATAAAAGTTAAATAAAATGCATTTATTAATTAATTGAAAAGTTTGAAAGCACTTATGGGGGCTTGTAATATCAGATGAAAATCTACTTACTTTGTTATTGTTTTTTTTTTTTTTTTTGTTTACAAAATAAAATAAATATCATGATGCAAATGGTAAAAATTGTACATAAAATTAGTTAATTATAAAATCGATAAAAAAAAAAAAATAAGGAAAACAAAAAATTCATTCATTTCATGGAAATTTTGTTTTTCCCACAGTCATGATAGAATAGTGAGGGTTGTTGTTTTTTTTGTAAACAAAATTATTTGTTTACATTGACGTAATTGTATGTATTATGAGGGTGTATGTATGTATGTATGTTGGTACATTCAAATTCCGCTATATTGAGTTCTCTATGATGCAATGCAATTATTATAATCAGGAAATTTTCAGTTCAATTGAATTGAAATTTTCACATCAATAAATCTGTATTTATATGTATGCATACTGCATAGTATACATGTATGTATAAATTAATATTTTCAAATTTTTCAACCCTTTTGACACAGAAACGTTAAATATTGAATCTCTCGCTCTATACAACACACATGCCTGCATGTTACATATATTCAAATCAAGTGTACGTTATATTTAACATTTGAATAAAAAAAAATGTATTTGTGTGTATTTGTGCTTATGTGTTGTATGTACTATCGAGTGTATATAAAATATACTAACTTTTGTATTTTTTTTTGTTAACTTTGATTTATTTATTTATTTTTTTCTTGTTCACGCCATCATTTGTATAGCATACTATATGCAGATATAGTCGGATTTACAGCGATTTCATCAACTTATAGTGCACAGGATTTAGTTAAAATGCTCAATGAATTATTTGCACGTTTTGATCGACTTGCAGAGGTAAAAATTATTATTAGAGATACATTTGTATATATTAGACATGAGTATTTTGATTTTGAAATAAATAAAGAAAACAAAAAAAAAAAAACAAACGAAAAGGGTTTTGGTTTTCATTTAGAAATTATTTCATATTAAAATTTTTAATTAATTTTTCCTTTACAAGGCTTAATGATGAATATTATAATAGAAAAACAAAAAAAAAAGAAAAAGAAATTGAAATTGTTTTATTTTGATTATCTGTTTATTATTTGTTAAATTACAGAAATATCATCAATTACGAATAAAAATTCTTGGCGATTGTTATTATTGTATAAGTGGAGCACCAGTTGAAAGACCAGATCATGCTGTATTATGTGTACATATGGGTTTATCAATGGTTAAGGCCATCAAGTAAGTATGTACATTTTATAACATATAGCTATAATAATGATGATGATGATGATGATGATGACACAGAAAAAGTTTCCTTTATGGTTTATTCACACGTACAGTACATAAGTGTATGTACAATATATGTAAACTCTAATAAAAGAGACATCCTTCATAATTTATGTGTTGAAGTAGATGTTGTTGTTTTTTTTTTTCTTATTTTATTTTATTTTTCTATTTTATCATCTTTATGTTTTCATTTTTTTTTTTTTTTTGTTTACATGAAGATATGTCCAACAGAAAACAAAATCACCAGTCGATATGAGAGTTGGTATTCATACGGGAGCCGTATTAGCTGGTATACTTGGTCAAAGGCAATGGCAATTTGATGTTTATTCAAAAGATGTTGAGTTAGCTAATAAAATGGAATCAAGTGGAAAAGCTGGGTAAATTTTATTATATACAAACACACAAATATGTAGATGTTAAGTGTACCTTGTATATGTTATAATATGTATTATTGTAATGTCAGTCATAATAATTCAGTGATTAATCTAAAGAGTTATTATTAAGTTTTATGGGAAAGGTAAAAAAAGAGTAAAAAAAAAAATAAGGCTTGAAATGTTAAAAATAGAAAAAAGTGTTAAAAAAAAAAAAAAAATGAAATCATTAGCTGTTATCTTATCATTTATTTTTTCTTCCTTTTTTTGTTTTTTTTTTGGTATAATATAACGAGGATGGACATTTAATGACTAAAATGCGAGTCAAGTTGGTCTGCAGAAAAAAAAAATACAAAGAACACTTTTATTTATCATAAGAATAAATTTTTTTCTGTGCTTTTAAATATCTTTCATAAGAAAATAATTGACTAGAAAAATGAAACCCATTATGTTAGTACAGCTCATATCATGTTAAATATGTACATGAGAAATACAAAAAAAAAAGTCATAGCCTTAATGATGTTCCATCATTGTTAAACATTTTCATAAGAAGTTTTTTTTTTTTTTTTTCTTCATTTTCTTCAATGATAAAGAACTTTTACTATTCAAAAAAAAACAGAACTCATTAATCAGTTACTGTTTAATCAAAACACACCCACGTATACACGTATTTGTACACTGAGTCAAAAAAGTATTGACACACCCATAGATTTTTTTTTTATTTACGATTAAGAAATGGATGAAAGTAATGCAAAATTTATTTTATTTAAAAATTATGTTTGTTTACTTTATTCTTAACATCTATACCAGATTTCTTGACGGTAGGTCGTATTATACCAAAGTTATTCCTTTTCAAATTAAACATGTTTAAACAATTTTGTCAATGAAATATTTTGGCACATTTACAATCAACTAAGTACATATATTATTTGCACATTTGACAATCAAAATCATATTTTGATTAATAATTAAACTGTAATTGAGTAAGCCGTTTTACTGAAATTGAGTACACAGAATTCAATTTTTTTTTTTAAATTTTAACTCTATTTTGAACGGTTTCAGAGATATGTTAGTCTAAACCATCTTTAGTTTTTGTACAAAATAATCTGTATCTTTGGATTCAATAAAAATTCAAAAAAATCTTAATACAATTCAGATTTAAATTTTAAAAATTTAAAAAAAAAAAAAATCGATAGGTGTACCAACATTTTTTTGACTAAGTGTACACGTACATGTATACACGTATACATAAAAGAAATTGATTATATGTAGAACTTTTTATTTTAAAAATACCATCATAACAACTTAAAAACATTTTTTGTTAAGTAAGTAATTAAAGGCAAAAATACAGATTTCTGTAGGTTTCGGTATAGATTAAAATTTAAAAAAAAAAAAATCAAATAAAACGAAATTATCTTCTCATTATCATAAAAAATATTTTTTTTTTTCTATTTTTCTTGTCTATATTTTTGATTTTTCCATTTTGTATATAGTTGTGTACATATTTCTGAGAAAACTCTAGGATTCTTAAATGGAGAATTTGAAGTTGAACCAGCATACGGTGAGAAACGTGAAGAAGCACTTCGTATAGCTGGATTAAAAACATATTTCATAACAAAAGTTTTAAAGCCAGTAAGTATATATAATAATCATTTTTAAAGAATTTATAATTTTCTGTTCATTTATTTTCCTTTACTTTATTTTTCATTACATACTACACGTACATATATATTCATTTTCTTCTGTTATGGATAGAAACTTAATTAATTAAATAACAGGAAAAGAATGCATGAAATATGTTTTTTTTTTTTTTTTTAAATAAATCGAAAGCTTTATTAATGAAAACATTATTAAATGAATTTTGATTTTGTTTTTTACGTATTTTTTGTTTAATGTCAATTTTTTTCAAATTAATGTCAGTTAAAATAACGTTTTATGAGAACAGTATATAAGATATGTAGAAATATGAATTTTAAAACATGAATTTATTTATTTAAGCATATTCGTGAAAGTATTAAAAATTCATAAACACTATACAGGCATATTATACAATACAGTCATGTAAAACAAAAATCAAAATTTTATTATTCATACACATATGTATGTACGCATACGATTGGAACATCTAATGAGAACAATAACGTTGTATAGGTATATATGCGTGTGTTCTTTAAATTTGAAAAAAAAAAATGAGTAAAGGATAAGAGAATGTAATGAAAATTAAAATGTTTTTTTTTTAGAACTGAATAATTTTCTACCCCATTTTCAAGGCATGGTCATATGTGTCTAAAATGAATGGTTCTTCTCATTCTATTTCGCATTCAATTTGAATATATTAATCTTTTACTCGCGATTCCTGATTGCCAGTTTTCTGTATTTTGTACACGAAAATAACAATAATCACAAGAAAGCTAACTAAATGGTGTAAATTTTTTTTTTTTGCGCTCTATCAGAACACATTTGACTATGCTAAAAAAATGAACTGTAAATTCACTTTATCTTTCAAATAAGCCTTTTATTTTCTATGTTTTTACTTTCACATAAATTTATTTCGACAATCATGTTCAAAATTTTAGGACACACCAAAATAAATTGATAAAATTCTCATTTGGACTTCAAATTGAATTAAATTTAAATTTAAAAGCATCTTAAAAGTTGTGTTTTGTATTATTTATAATTTAGTCCTTTAAAAAAAAAAAAAAGGAACGGATTTAAATTTTGATTCTCATTTAAAAAAAAACAAAAAAACACAAAAGACGTAGACGATTTTCAATTGAATTGAAAGCAATGAATGTTAACTGAAATTTCATTCAAACAATTCACATATATGTACTTGAAAACATCATCACATTTCATTCATATGTGCATAATACATTACATACAAATTCATGATAAAAATAAACCATATAAATTTTTAAAATTCTATTTAACAGAAAAACAAAAAAAAAAAAAAAAAAAAAAAAAAAAAATACAAAACAAAAAATAAAAAGATATGTAATTGCTTAAATGTGACCTACATACATATTTACAACAATTACGCATACAAATAAAATATGAATAAAAAATATTTTTATACATATGTACAAATAAAAAAAAGGAAAATTTATATGGGAAAAATAAGTAAAGAATTTCTTATAGAGAAGAAAAAAGTAAAATATGTAATGAGAAGCTTTTAAGAGTCAAATGAAAAAAAAAAAAAAAATAGAATTGAAGCAATTTTATAAACATTTTAAAAAATAATGATGAAGCTTAAAAAGAATTTTTTTTTTGTTTTCATTTTATTTTTTATTTTTGAATAAAAACAAAAACAGAGAATTTATATTTTAAATAAATAAAATGTGTTTTCTGTAAGTTCTTTTAGAAAATATATAAAAGATAAAATTTTATGGATAAATTTTATTACTTAGAATAAATATATTTTATTATACTAAAAGACAAAATAGAATTCAACATAACAAAATAAATAAATAAATAAAAAAAAAAAAAAATACATTTTAAGGATAAAATGAAATATATCTTAAATAATATACGAATTTTGTGTTCATGTATGTATGTACATAAATCAAGTAATTGAGAAAATTTACGATCACAATTAATTAAAGCAAAATAAAAATGAGATAATTTGTAGGCATATTAATTTCTGTTAAAAGACGTTATTTTGAAATATTGAAAACAGAGACCCATAAAAAATTTTTTTATATTAAATTAAAGTGATTACAAAATTATTGTCTGTTTTGTTTTTATTTGTATTTTCATTTAATTAATAATTTTTTGTTTTGTTTTGTTGTTTTTTTTTTTTTTTGTATTTATAGTTTGTTTCTAGTACTGAACAGAGAAAAAATGGTGCAACAACATCATCTAATCATAAATCAGAATCAACTGCCGTAGACGATTTGGATTCAGTAGAAATATTACCAGATGATGATTCAAAGGTTTGTTTATTACAAGAAAAACGAAAAAAAAACAAAAAATTCAATTTAATATTTCAAATTTTCGTATTCAAATACGTTGTTGTTAAGAAAAAAATTTTTAAAAAATTAATCTTCATCAAATGAGATTTATAATATACAGGAAATTTCGTATGAATTTTGAACGGATGTTATAAATTATGAACATTCGTTAATTTTTCATTTTAAATATGACAAAAAACAAAAATTATACTTCATTTTTTAAGCACAATCATGTATGTCCTTATGGTATCTGTCATTGTGATGGCTATCTTGTCAATGTTATTTTCGTTACAGAAAACTAACAATCAGAAAATGAAAATAAATGATGAATAAATGAACCCATTTAGAACACTCATAATTATGCTTTAAAAATGAGGTATAAATTTATTTTTGTTTTTTGTTTTTCATTTCGCATTTTGTAACATGTAATACATCAACCTGAACAAAATTTAAAACAATAAATTCTCTGGTGTCCATCACCATGTGACAATGATTTATTCATTTTCTTGCAAGGAAAAAAAGGAAAAACAAAAAAAAAAAAAATTCATTTCATATTAATGACATCGTAATTGCAATTATGCAGTTTTAAAGTTTTAACAAATTCATCTCATTAAGTTTTAAATTTTTTTTCTTATTTGAAATAATTAAAAAAAAATTATTTTTATCTTTTTGCGCTATCGTAAATGTACAGGAAAATTCAGGAGATGAAGATGGCAGTAATGATAATGATAAAGATAAGGTAGAAGATTTTAAGGAACGTTTAAGAAAAGAACTCGTCGCAAGAGAAGGACATGGGTAAGCAAAAAACCAAAAAAAATGTTATTTTTTTTATTTTAAAAAATTCAATTAAAAAAACAGGATTTATGTTATTCAAGCGCATAATATGTTTCATCTTTTTTTTTTGTCCAGGGATTTATCGAAGGATACAACGATATTACTACATTTTAAAAATCAAGAACTTGAAAATGCTTACAGATCTTACAGAGAACCATATTCTTCAATTCCACTAATTGTATCATTATTTGTACAATTGATTGATGTTGTTTATAGTCTTTTAATATTGCCTAGGTAAGAAAATTAAAAAATAAATAAATAAATAAATGAAAATTGAAATTCTAAGATGAAATAAAATCGTTTACTCTCGCATTTTATTGATTAATTTCATGAATACATTTTTTGCTCTAAATTTAATTAGATAATTAAAAAAAAAAAAAAAATTTCCCAAAACCAATTTTCCTCCCATTTTCACAGAATCTTTTAAAATCCTTAAAACTAATAAAAAAAAAAAAGAAATAAATTTTTGAAAATAAATACACATTAAAAACTTTATGACTTGTTCATTTTGTGTTCCTTAATTTTATTTTCATTTTCATTTTTTTTTCTTGTTTTACAGAATATATCATCATTTTATTTGTATTATTTTACCAGTATTTCCAATTGCTATATTAGTATTTATTTCAATAGCAGAAAGTTTTCCAGAGGTAAGTAATTACATGTTTTATTACATTTTAAATTTATACAAGGTGATATGAAATATGGACATGTAGTGTAATTGTAGATGGTTTGAAGGGTTTTAGAATTTTTTGTAAATATTCGTGAACACTTACCACTTGGTCTGAACCCACAGTGAATTAATTAAAGCGAAAAAAAAAATGCGTAAAATTTATTAAAATACATTAAATTTAAATTTTAATTCAATATAGGCTAATCCAGCTTAATTTCAAATTTCAATTTTACTCATTATTTTTTATTTATTTTCGTTTTGATTAATTCAGTATGGGTTTAGGTTTGGCTTATGTACACGTAAATTTCGGTAGATGGTAGATCATCCTGTTCGTAAATTTCATTGTTATATTTTATGTATGTACATTAAAAATTATATATATGTGTACATTGGGATATGTATATAATTTAATATTTAAAAATTGATATTTTGCATGCTTTAGAAAATTACTGCTATGTACAAGACTACGTATGTAATTTTATGTATTTTACAGCAATTTCAAATACGTTGGTTACATATTTATAATTTACGATTTGTAAAAAAAATAAAAATAAAAAAAAAAATAAAAATAAAATTACATTTCATTTTACAATCTGATTTATGTATTTTGTACGTTCACTTAAACATGTTGAATTTTATTTTTTTTGTTTCTTTGTGTTTCATTGGTAATATTGGAAGTATATACTGTATATATAGCGAATATATGCAAACATTTACAATTTAATTTCCTTTATTTTTCCTTTATTTTTTTTTCTTTTTCTTTTTATGTTTGTATTGTTGTAGAAAAAATTTTTGAAAAATTTTCCAAGGATTCAGTTTTCTTGCCTTCATTTCTCAATTCACGTACATATAAAATTTATATATGTAATGAATTTTTGCATTTTTTATATTCACTTTTCTTCCCTTAAAACTTTTTAACAAAATTTATGTACAAAAGAACATTTTTTTTTTTTTGTAATTTTAAACTTTTGAACTATTAAAAGATGATATTATGCATGCATATGAAAAAAGTTTTTAATTTAGTAATAAAATTAAAAGTTTTTATATCAGTTTTACATCTCTTCATGTATTTATGTGCATGTAAAGTCTTCAATCTTTTTTCATCTTATTATCATGAAAGAACATGGATTTTCATATATCATTTTTTTTTTTAATTGAATTTTTCCTTGTTTTCCTTTTTTTTTTTTTTTTTGATTACAGATTTTACCCAATTTTATGGTGAAATTTAGTAAAAAATTCAACGATATCAATTATGTAAGACGAATTGCAGCAATTACTATAATTTATTCTATTGGAATAACAAATTTGACTGATATGGTATGCATTTCATATACATATTTGATCCGATTAATATAATAATATTAATTTTTTTTTGGGGGTTTTTTCTTCTTTTTTTTTGTTAATTTTTCTTGTTTAACAGTGTTTTTACGCAGTATTAACGTGTTTAACAAAGACTGAAAATATAACAACAATCAATATAATAAATACAACAATTAATAATGAAAATAATTCAGATTATTTAATAAATACATCATCAATATTAACAGTATCAAAATTAATTCAACAAACATTTAATAATTCAACAACATTTGAAAATTTTAATTCATATGAATTAATGAATACACCATTTTATCCATCATATTTAAGTAATTATTGTGTATTAATATTAATTTCGATAGCTGTTGTCGCTCAATTAAGTCATGGATGTAAAATACTTTGCATGATAATTTTTACAGGTAAT
Source organism: Anthrax anthrax (assembly GCA_963971155.1). Classification (NCBI taxonomy): domain Eukaryota; kingdom Metazoa; phylum Arthropoda; class Insecta; order Diptera; family Bombyliidae; genus Anthrax; species Anthrax anthrax. The sequence goes on from OZ020119.1 coordinate 32,249,977, forward strand.
TTTTTTTTTTTTTTTTTTTTTTTTTTTTTTTTTTTTTTTTTTTTTTTTGTTTTTTGTTGATGACATAATGAATGTATGCGAATTGCAGTTAAAATTGCTAAAGTGCTAAATTGTCATAGAAAAATTCTATCGGATTTGATTGCAATGCAGCTAAATTGCTTAATTGATTGTTTTTAGATGAAATGTAACGTACGGTTTTTATTTGAATTTTTGCTTTTTATGGATTTCATACAAGTATTTGAAAATAATATTTTTTTAAAAAATTTTTAACAACTGCCGGAAAAATTAAAAATTTGAATTTTTGAAACCGTATGAAACATGTGCAATCTAAAATTGGACAAGGATAACTAAAAATTTCAACAATTTACCAATTCGCACAGTAAAATACTGCTAAACAGTTAACTGAAAGTAATTTAGCATTTTAGCATATTAGAAGGTATTTTCAGGCAATTCGCATACGGCAAAAAAATTAATAAATAAATAAATTTTCTTTTATCTGTGCAAATATTTGTTTGTTTGTTTTTTTGTTTTGTTTTTCAAACAAAAGGATATAAACTTATTATAATTCTGTTTTTGTTTTTTTTTCTCAATTTTCGTTTTCTCATTGTGTAAATATTCTATTTTTAGTGGCGCATTGCATCATGAATATTTTTGTACTTCAAAAACAATACATCTATGAAGATCAACTTTCATGGAATATGTACGTATTCAAATAAAAATAAATAAATATACATAGATAGCATAAAATAAATTCAATAATTCATAAATTTTTAAAATTTTTAAAAAATTTTTATTTACCAAGCTTTTTATCTATTCTATATGCATTTATTTCATTTTATTTATTTAGTTTTTTATTTGTCGTGTCAGTTGAATATTCATGGGTATGATGGTATTCAAACATTTATGAATATTATAAAAATCCTTTTTTTTTGTTTTGAATTACCTTCTGGGTGAATAGATTTTATGGAAAAAAAAAATAGTTTTAAACTAATTTTATAATCAATAAAAAATATATGAGTTTTAGTCACTTGCATATAATGTGTGTGTATTGTATTTATCCAAGGGGTGACTATGGTTAGAAAATCTAAATATTGCAATCCTCCATTTTATACCTTTCGATTTTCATGTAGTTTTCGTAATACTCGATTTCGTATGATTTTTTGTCGAGTTCTCGTTAATTCCCTTTTTTAATATGTACATAAAACAAAGTAAAATTGATTTTACTCGAAATTTACTGATTGGCAAGAGGAAAAGAAAAGAAAAGGAAAAGCAAAACAAAGTGAATGATAGGAAATAAAATTCAAAAAAAATTTTCCAAAAATTATACGAACTTAAATTCTATGAGTAGGTGAACCATCTGCTACTCACTTCATTATCCTCATCCCCACGATCGAGTCTTTCGAAACCAAGTCTTATGAAAATCCCATGAAAATCCCATGAAAATCTCATAATGTTAAAATAGCCAATGAAAAATTTATTTCAAACATTAAAATGTACTGTTTAAAACGTGTACATTGTAATTAGCGTAAATTCCAATAATATCACTGAAATTTTTTTGGAATACCCATTAGTAACAAATTAACTTGATTTGAATTGAACAATTTGATGAAAAATTTCATTTAAAAAATCTGATATTATAAAACCGAACTTTAATATTTTGTTGATGTTTTTCATATTATGTGAAACGTAAAATTTTTATTATTTGAAAACTTGAGACTTGTATAAAAATATTAAAAATAAAATGGTTCGCTATAAAAATCAATTAATTTTTATGTCCTTTATTTTGTTGCAAGGATTTAAAAAAAAAATGGCAAAAAAATTGAATTTAAAAATAATATGAAATTTTGTACCATTCAAAGTACATTTTTTAAATGGAAAATAAAATTTTCATTATAATTAATACAATTAATTTTTTATTTTAATTCATATTTAGTTATTTTCCTGTTTTCAATATATTAATTAATAAAAAAAAAAATTTTTTTTTAGCGGCCTACCAATGAGATTTAACACTTCAACAATTTTATTTGTTGTCGCCTTATCATTATCATTTTTAGCTCGACACGTAAGTATACAATTTTATTTTATTTTTGAATATTTTTAACATTTTATCGTCACATAAAAAAAAAAAAAACTTTTTTACCAGATGGATTACGAAGACAGAGTAATATTCAAATGGAAACGTGAAGTAGCTGAACAAAAAGAAAAAGTCAGTGATATGAGAAGACGTAATGAAGCATTAGTTTATAATGTACTTCCTGTTCATGTTGCTGAACATTTTATGAAAAATCGTAAGAGATCACATGAAGATTTATATTCACAAAGTTATGCAGAAGTTGGTGTTTTATTTGCAAGTATGCCAAATTTTTCAGGTATGTATAAATGAAAGCAAAACTAAACTAAAAAAAAAAAAAAAAAATATTTTACCTATCTGTACGTGTTTAACATGAAATTTCTTCATTTTTTTTTAGATTTTTATTCAGAAGAAACAGTCAATAATCAAGGATTAGAATGTTTACGATTTTTAAATGAAGTCATATCTGATTACGATGCTGTAAGTTTCAAATCAATGTTTTATCCATTTATTGTAATAAATTTGATGTTATTTTTCTGTATACAGCTTTTAGAACTTCCACAATTTCAAGATATTATTAAAATAAAAACAATTGGATCAACATATATGGCAGCAAGTGGATTAAATCCTTCTAGACAAGTGAAACCAGATGATCCAATTATTGTACGATGGGCACATTTAGCATTATTAGTTGAATTTGCTTTAGAATTGAAAAAAGCACTTCAAGGTATTAATGAACAATCATTTAATCATTTTGTATTGAAAATGGGTATAAATCATGGACCAATAACAGCTGGTGTTATTGGTGCCAGAAAACCACATTATGATATATGGGGTAATACAGTTAATGTTGCATCAAGAATGGAAAGTACAGGAAAAGCTGGAGCAATTCAAGTTAGTATAAAATTTGAATTTTTGGTAAAAAAAAAATTTTCTTAAATGATTTGTATCTATCTATATGATGTATTTCTAGGTAACAGAAGAAACATGCCAAATTTTACAAACATTTGGTTACACTTTTGAACAAAGAGGATTAGTAGCTGTTAAAGGAAAAGGACAATTGATGACATATTATTTACAAGTAAATTGAAATTTTTTCTTTTCTACAGATTTTTGCTTTTTCTATTGTTAATTTTACTTTTGGCAAAAAAATTTTTTTTTCTCTGTTTTAAAAAAAAAGGGAAAAATTCCACGACCAAATCCATCATCTCCAATGTTATCAAATGTTAATATGATGGAGCCAGTTCTTGAAGTTGAAGAACCAGTTGAAAGTCCAAAATTAAAATCAACACAAGTACATTTTAATAATAACAGTAGTATAAATGAATATCAGCAATCATCTTCCACTACTATCAATATTAATCATAATACTATTAGTGAGAAAACAGATTTAAAATTAAATTTAGATCATAATAATATAATATTAGATATTAATTCAGAAAATGATCCACGTTCACCAAAAAACACCAATTTCACAATATTAGAAACATTTAATAAAAAAATTGATAATACTGAACAATTATCATCTACATCGCATACATCATCATCATCAACAATAACAACAACAACAACAACAACATTAAAATTAAATAATGGTAATATTGAAAATAATGATAGTTGTTGTAGTAATATTAATAGCACTGATGCTGATATTGAAATTGATGTTAAAACACCATTATTAAATTTAAATAATAATAGCAATACAAATAATATAGAATTAACTAGTTTTAGTAATATGAATGAAAAAGATTCATTAATTGCAAATGATTAAAAAAAAAAAAGAAAAAAAACAAAAATTTTATCAAAATTTCAATGTTATTTGAATGTGTGAAATCAAACATACAAATTTTATGCTCAACATTAAAATACTTACATAATATAGAGAAAATTTAAATTTAAAAAATTAATATAAAAAGTATTAAAAATAAAAACGAATTATAAATAATATTTTAACATAAATAGAATTTTTAAGTTAATATTGTCTTTTTCATTAAATTCATTTAAACGTAATGCAATCAAATAGAATATTTTTTGGTTTTTTTAATTTCAAAATTAAAATTATAACAAATAAAAAAATAAGTAGTAAAATTTTAAAATCTTCATATAAAATTCATAAATATTTGTACATCCTCATTTAGTCTGTTAGTTTGTTCATATGTTCAATGCAATGAAGGTCCAATCGATAGAGGTTCGTATTCGTCATTTGGTACTAAACTTTATACTCTGTCCTTTAATTGCATGGGATAATGCATAATTTAGAGCATGAGGCTATAAGGTCTCAACAGCATATAATTTGTGGACAGCAGAGTACAGGTATTAAAATTGTGATGGTAGATAGGTAGGTAGAGGTGGCTGCCTGCTCATTCCCAAGCAAACAAACTTTGGCCAGAAAGGCCTATTGTGATACCACACTAGGAATCTCACAGATATTGTGATGGTAAATAGTCTTAATATCACAACTAAGTTTAATACTAAATGGTGAATATGAGCAAAAAAATATTAAACAATTTAATTTTTAATTTTTTTTTTTATATTTATGAAAACTACAAAAAATTTGACAATCGTGATATCTTTATTTTAGTTTACAGAGGCTTGCATTTTATAAAAATAAAAAAAAACAAAAATACTTTTAAAAGAAAATAAAATTTTTAATTTATAATCAATCATTATAGTCACTTAATTTATTCCTATTAAATTTAATTGTTAATAAAAAAATTTTTTTTATATAATTTAATTTTGAATATTTTATAAATGTATAATAATTAAATACTTTGTGAAATTTTTTCATGATTCTTAAAAAAAATCGGTTGTGTTCTTTTATATCAAAATAAATAAAATCTATTAAAAATGTTTAAAAAAAAAAATAAAATAAAATTAATGAATAAATGGATAAACTGATAAAAAAAATAAATTTTAAATTATTAATTACTAAACCACAAAGAGAAAAACAAAACAAAAAAAAAAAAAAAAAAAAAAGATGATTTTATTTTATCAATTAAACGAATATATTCATTATAAATGCATAAATAACATAACATTTACATTAAAATTAATTATAATCTGTCCACTAATCGCATGCAGTTAAGCCTTAAGGCCTTATGGAAACTACGTGCAGTAGTGTCATTTAACATCATTTCACATTGATATTCAGTTGCATCTGATATTGTATGAAAACTTTAGGGATTGTGGTAATATTGCTCGTGAAACAATCTAATTACCCCCACTGATGTACTCCCACACGGCCTTAACTGCATGTAGTTAATGGATAGAGTATAAATATTACAGATATACATAAAATGCTAATATGTAGATAAATAATTCATTAAAGTCATGTATTTGTAGATGATATTATGTAAATTAATTTGGCTTTCTAAAAAAAAAAAAAAACACAAAATCTAAAATTTTAAAAATATCAAAGTAAATATTTAAAAAATTGATGTTATACTCAATAATATAACAAATTAATTGTTAGTTAAAAAAAAAAAAAAATACATAAATATATACAATAATGTATTATGTAATTATAGTGTAGTATCTATGATAGAAACTTACATAGATAAACGAAAATAATAGAATGCACACATGTTGACTTTAAGTAATAAGCATTTATCATTTTTGTTTTGTTTTTTTTTTTTTATTCTTTTGGCATTAATGTATATTTCCTATTTATGGATTAATTTAAAATAATAATTAAAAATGAAAAAATTTTCTATTAAAATTATAGGCACAAAAAAAAAAAAAGAAGAAAAAAATAAAAATTATTGGCTCTAAGGAAAATAAAAGGGAAAAATGCAATTAGATAATGGACAAAAAACACAATGGAATACATTACATATACATATACAAAATTATGAATGTATAACACCACCGAAATGATCAATTTGCAAATTATTGAAATTAACAAAAAATAAAATAAAAATAAAAAAATTATAAAAATATTTTCTAATAGATTACTAATAAAAATTTCATTTATTTTTGCATTAGATAAAATTTTCTTGTGTGTAATTTAAATATAAGTATGCATGTTTGTATGTAATTAAATTTAAGTGAATAATTAAAATGTGAATTATTTTTAAGTCGATACAATGAAAGTATTAAAATTAAATGAAATAATCTAATTTTTGGATTTTTTTTTTAAAAATACAAATTAATTTTATACCTTATTTTTTAAGCATATAAGTCATCTGTATTTCAAATGGATGCTTCTTCTCATATTTTTTTCGTTCAATTTAAATAAATTCATTTTTTACTTTCATATTTTGATGCCCAGTTTTTAAACGAAAACAACAACAAACACAATAGAGCTATGTAGATCAAAGATATAAATGATGTAATATTTTTATGCTCCATAAATGCACACATGACTATGCTAAAAAAATGAGCAACAATACAATATTTTGTAATATCTTATAAAACTGTTATTTTGTTATAGAAATAATTTAGTCATTCCTTATTTTTTGGAAATAAATTTAATTTTTTTAAATTTTATTGTAAAAGTGATAAACACACACACACACATACATGATTATATCACAAAAACCCCCTACCCTATGTACCACGAACATCTATCTAAATCGGGAAAACTAATAGTACACATGATTTAATAAAACTGTTTGAATATCAAAATTCAAATTTAAATATTAGAAAACCGTTACCGGATATTTATTTAAACTTTTCGTTCAAATTTATTGAACTTACTTTGTTTTGTACGTATGTGGAAAGTGTGAAAAACAGAGAATTAAAAAAAATTTTTTTTTTTTTGTTTTTTGGTTTGTTTATATTTTATGTTATTCTCAAATTTCAGTATTCGGTCAAAAACTCAAAAGTTGATAAGTATATTATTATTGTAATATTAAATAATTGAATTTTCCTGAAGTGAAACACTATCCATCTCTTAATTTAATTATTAGTATATAATTTTTGTTTATTTTGTTCAGTTTAGAATTTTAATTTGTTTTTAACTTTTTAATTTTTTAAAATTTTTAATATAAAATAATTTGGTGCTATACACATAAAATTAATGTAAATTCGTTATTTGTACGTACTTTTGGATTAAATTTCTAATTATTAAATTATATTCATTTCAGTGGGAATCAAAATATCATCATTCATCAGATAAGTTCATAAGAGTAAAAAATTGAAAGCAAATTACACAGATTTTTTTTTTTTTTTTGACACGGCAAAAGTAGTTCACAATTGTCTGGAAATTTTTTACTGGATTGAATTTTTATTTTTATCTTAAAGGTTTGTGTCATAAATATTTCAAAAACAAAAAAAAAAATTTGGTTTTCCATTTTTTCATTTTTAACGGTTTTCAGTTACGTCCATCATCCATTCATTAAAAAAAAAAAAAAAAAAAATTAAGCAAGATAAATAAAAGAAATGGAAATTGAAGGAAATCATCATCATCGTAATAATCTTCGTTCACAGGAGGCTATTGAAAAAGTTTTTATATTATTTATTAATTCAACAGATCGTTCTGTTGATGTAATTTGGATTGATTATGAAGGTAATCCAGTGCCTTATATGACATTAGATCCGGGATCACATTCAATGTTATTTACATTTAAAACACATCCATGGATATTTCGTGATTATTATACTGGTGAACGTATGCATGTATCAAATGATGAAATTTATTTACCAGTACCATTTGTACATAAGCATACATCATTTCATAATGCAATATTACAAAAACAAATAATAATACATTTCCCATTGAGAACATTAAAAGAGAGCTCAATGTGGCAAATAATTAAATTAATTAAAAATATAACTGATATTGATACATTTGATATACCATTAATATTAAAATGTGAATTAAAAAATTTATTTCATACATATTATATGCATGTAGAAAAATTATCAAATTCAAAAAAATCAAAATAATAAAAATATGTATTTCGATTATTTCGATTATTAATCAAAGAAAATTATTTAAAGGAAATGATAAAGATGGCTAAATACTTATTATATTAATGATAAAAAAATTTTTGTTTTGTTATATTATACGTTATTATATTATTTACATGTATGTATATAAAAAGAAAAATTAATATAATGAATTACCTGGTAAATAATGTATTATTATAAACGATTAAATCGAATCTCCTATAAAAATGAATGAATTATGTAAAATATGCGTAGATGATGTACATACATCATCTAAAAAAAAACAATTCATAAACAATCAACAGAAAATGGTTACTTGTAAATGATTCAAAGCTATCAGAGCTTGCTAAAATAACGTCTTAAGATATTTTGAAAATTTTTTTAAAAAAATGTTTAAGATGTTTCAAATATAATCTGATGATAAACGGAACCATTAGTTAGCTTTATAGTATGTAATTGAGTTTTATGTATGATTTTAAAATTATTGGTAAATTTATATTATGTACATTAATTTTAATAATATTTTAGTTTAATCGCAAGGATAATTTATTATACATGAGCGATTGTCGATGTGACGGTATTCAAAGAAAATTAATCAAGGCTATTCTGGTCGTAGTTAAAAGATTTCGTTAAATTAAAATTCTGTTAATTTTTTTTTTTACAAAATTTTAATAGTTCATAAATTTTATATGAAAGTTAACAGAATGTTAAATTAGCTAAATTTGCTAATTACGACCAGAATAGCCCTGAATATTTGATTGTAAAATATTGTCAGATACTTTATATTCTAAAAACAAAAAAAAGGACTTTTCCTTTGTACATATTAATTCATAAGATTCTGCTATACATCAACAAGATGATTATCGCTTATGTGTAGTAGAACTAATAAATATTTTATTACATTTATGTTATCCCCAAAAATAAACAACAAAACGGATTCCTTAAATTATATCCTTTTAAAGATGAATTTATTGTCAAAATATTTTAAATAATGTGAAATAAATAAATAATTTCATTTAAAAAAAATTTTTTTTTTTTTTGTATGCTGTGACCTGTGACAGACTTTTAAGACTAGTGAAATTTATATATAATTTACATCGTTTCTGTTTTTTTTAAATATTATTATCTTAAATGGCGTTTTTTTTGTTTTTATTTTTTTTTAGAAATGTCTTTGGTGTTATATGCAATAATATAAAAAGAATTATACATTTTGTGCTCAATTTATTTTTCTAATTTAGGCGGTAGCGGTAGCTTTCTTTTTCGCAATTACAGCTTCAATGGCCTTTTCAACATCAGCGAAAATTTCATCAACTGGTCTTTCCACATTTATCTAAAAATCAGAAAAAAACGAAAACAAAAATTTGTCAATTAGAAAATTAAAAAAAAAAAAAAAAATTAAATTTAAATTCTTACTATCACAGTTTTATCTTTATATTGTGATAAAATTTCATTGGTATTCGTTCTGAATGTACAAAGTCGTGTTTTAATTGTTTCTTCATTATCATCAGCACGTTTCTCAGTTGATTGTGCTGCTCTATGAAGAATCCTTTTAACCATTGTGTCCTACATTAAAAATTAAAAAAAAAAAAAAACGAATAATAATTTTTTAAAAATTTTTTTTTTTTACAAAGAAAATCTTACATCCGAACAATCAAAATAGAAAATTAAATCAACTGGTGCAACTTTTTGTTCAAAGGCAGCTCCTTGATCTTTTTCTCGTGGATACCTGAAAAACAAACACAGTTTCATGAGAATTTTCATTAGAATCGAAAATTTGATTTGATTTTTTTTACCCATCAATTAGAAATCCAGTAGCATTTTCAATTTTATGCATTGCAGATTCAAGTACTTGAAGAACATCATCATTTGATACAAGTTTACCTTCTTTCATAATTGCAGCCAATTCTTTACCCTTTTCAGAACCAGATGCAACCTGAAAATTAAGTATTATCACTTTATTTAATTAAACTTCAAATATTTAAATATTACATTATACCTCGGCTCGAAGTAAATCACCAGTACTAAAATGTTGAAATTGATATTTTGCTACAATTTTTTCACATTGTGTACCTTTACCACATCCTGGTCCACCAAGTACCCAAATAACTGGAACGTTAACCTGAAAAATCAAAAAAAAAAAAAAAAAACAAACAAAATGAATTGTATTGTTTTTGTTTTTTTGTTTCTCATTAAAGTGTAAACTTTTTTTTTTTTATTTTCAATTTTTGCACATTCAATAAAGCGTTTTATCAAAATATCAATTGCAGTTCATTATGTTATGTTTTTAGCGAATTTTCCAGTATTATGGGCAAAGTTATTAAAGTAGCAAAAAGAAATACCTATAGATAAGTGTTTTTTTTTTTTTTTGATTTTTCTTGAATTTTCGTGATTTTTTAATTTTTTGCTTTATAGATTACAGTTACATAAGTAGAAAATGTGAAGCCTTTGAAAAAGCTAAGATTTATAAAGTACAACAGTATAAGTACAGATTTTTACACATTTAATATACATTTAATTAGTATATAAATATTAATTCACATGCGACTTACACCTTGTCGCTTCCTTTGTTCATCTTCTAGCCGTTTTTTTTCCTCGGCCTCCTGTTTCATAGCCATTTGATGACAAATAAATAACTAAACGCACAATACAAGTTAGTTTATATGTATGTAGGTAAATGAATTTTTTAAATGTTTAAATTATTATTAAACCATTATGTGAAAAAATTGTTTAATCAAAGTAATTTACAAAAAAAAAAAAAAAAAAAAAAAAAAAAAAAAAAAAAAAAATGGAATTCTAAATGATCATATATGTAGGCATTACTTTTTATAAATTTTCCACTTCATATATGAATATGTACAAAACGTGATAGAAGCATCCTTTTTTCATTAACGGCAAAACAAAAACAAAATGTGATCAAGAAAAGGACAAACAAACGAAAGAGAGAACTGTAATAGAAAATATATGTGTGCATGAGAAAAGATTGATTTTCAAAACACATTAGGATCGTATAATGCGATTCGAATTAAAAGCTTTAATTGCATATACTTAGTGAACAAAGTATAGACACAAAAAAAATTTTTTTTTTCGATTCTGTGATAACATGTACACATACTTTCATGCGTCTATTTTAGATGCTTGATTGTATCTATTAATATTCAGAATATTTAAAAAAAAACAAAAAAAAAAATAAAGATATGAAGAAAAAAACTTTTAATTTAGAAAAATTATTCAAAAATTAATGTATCACTATTTTGTACGTATTTTTTAAAGAAAAATTTGAATGTAATTTATTAACAAAAATTTCAGGAATTTAAGATAATAAAAAAATATGTTTTGTATACGTTTGTATTTTTAGAAATTTAATTAGGCCGACTATTATTTTAATCAAATATAATTCTGTATAACATTTGTAATTGAGATACATGAGAAACACTTCAAATGCAAATGATATACAACTTGAACACTTGTAAAATAAATTGTATTCGTTTTATGCAATAAATGTATGTACGAGTATGTTTGATTAATCTGTATTCATTCATACAATTTAATTAATTTGTATTCAAAATCATGTGCTTTCAAATACAAAATAATTTATAAATCTTTGGTTTGCTTGGTAATAACTGATAAAATATGTAGATATTTATCGTAAATTGTTAAATCATTTTTGGCCTACACTGTATAATCAATTTATTTTACTTAATTCAAACGGAAATGTGAGTAACAAATAAAATTTACTTAATCGCATGTACATATGTATGTGTATATAAGCGTATTAATGAATTCAGATAAAAATACATGTTTGCATTTTCCTCAATTATTAGAGAAAAGAAAAATGAACGTATAAAATAAATTTTATTCAAAAAAAAAAATGTTTTAATTTTCCATATTTACAGAAATGTGTGTATGTGAGATTTCAGAAAAACATAAATAAGCATTTATACCAAATTTTTAAAGCATAGTCACGTGTGTTTTAAATGAATGCTTTTTCTCATACTTTTTCGTTTCTTTTGAATGAATTTATTTTGTACTTTTATTTCCTGATTACCATAGATTTTTGTATTTTGTAAAAACGAAAACAATAAATAATCACAAGAAAGCAACGTAAATCATAAACATAAATGTCATAATATTTTTATGCTCCATAAAGCATCACATGACTATGCTAAAATGAATAATAAAATGTATTTGGAAAATTTTGTTTTTGGAAAATTTATATTAAATTTTTCATCTTCTATACTTCATTTTTTTTTTTAGTATAGTCATGTGTATTCTTATGAAGCATAGAAATAAATTGTATCAGCATTTATGTTTATAATTATGTTGTTCTCGTTTATAAAATATAGAAAACTGGCGATCAGTTAAATGAGAGTTAAAGATGAATGTATTCGGATTGAACAAAAAAAAGAATGAGAAACACCACTTATTTAAAACACAGCTAACTATGCTTTAAAAATGAGGTATAAATCATTTAAAAAAATATTTTATGATTATTAAAATCGAAAAAAAAAAAATATTTATGCATTTTATTATTAATCAGACGATGTGTAAATGAGAAATGCAAGACAGGACATAATTTATGGCATTATGGTTTAAACCACAAGCATTACATATATATGTACATATTTTCATACAAGAAATTTGTTTATATTAAAAATATAAAATCCTAAAATAAATAATTTCAAAATAAAATTTTTTCAATGATTGAGTTTTACGTACATAAAAAAAAAAAAAAATTGATTGTTTAAATATTTCTTTTTTTAATGAAACATAAATACAAAATAATGTATGAAATGGATATGATGTGCGTTCATTACATTGTATTGAATGTATACAAAATGATTATATACACAGTGTGTCGATCATATGTTTGATTTTTGTTTATAAACAAATTTTTTTTTTTTTTTTTTGTTTAAATAAAACCGTTTTATTTAAAATCAACAAAATATAAACAATAAATTGTTGAAAGTTTACACAATTCAGAGAAGAAGAAGAAGAAAAAAATAAAATCAAAAGGTAATATAATTTGACTTTGTGTATGGCACAAATGCATTGAGTTTGTTAGTGTGGTTAACTAGAATATGTATGTGATAAAATTTGGGTCATCTTTTATTGAAAAGATTTAAAAAAAAAACGACGATCTAAATGCATCAGACAATGAAATTAAAATCTCTATACAAAATCGTGTGTGTAGAAATGATAAAAATAGAAAAAAAAAATTTGAATTGAAGGCATTCATTTCAAGTTCAGTGTAGTGATATCTACAAAAATACATATATAGTTTTCTTGAAAAGAAAATAAAACTAACAACAACAACAAAAACAAATAAAATACAAAATAAGACTATAAAAAATTTTTAAAAAATTTATTTTTATATGTAAGTATATAAAATGAAACAATTTCTTTCACACATTTAGAGCTATTCTGGTTCATAGTTAACAGATTTTGTTAACTTGAAATTCTGCTAAATTTTATACAAAATTTTCACTGTTCATAAATTTTATATAAAAGTTAACAGAATGTTAAGTTAACAAAATCTGTTAACTATGACCAGAATAGCTCTGATTAAAGTTAACAAAATTTGCTAACTATGATCAGAATAGCTCTAATTATTATTATCATAATAATTTGCGTTACGTATTACATACAATATGTGTAATAATTTCATTTAATTGTTATGTAAAAGGCATGTGTGAAAGAAAAAAAATATATTTTTTGTGCTTTTTTTTAACCACCTACTTTGAAAAATTGGCACACAGAAAATAGGGAATAAAAATTTTACATATTATTAAAAGAAATTTAATTTTAAAAGAAATCATTTTCACAAGGTTAAAAATAATTTTCTTTTTTTTTTTTTTTGTTATTCATTTTGTCAGTTTTTTTTTTTTTTTTACAGTTAATCAATTCTTTTGCATGATTTTAAAAAATGATTATAAAATATTGATTAAAATTGTATATAAATGAATACAAGCACTTAATATCGATATACATATAGTGGGATGAGGTGTATATGAGGCTAACAACATTGCTTGTGTTTATGATGATGATCTTGTACTTTGACTCTTAAGCACTTTATATTTCAAGTTTTATTCGAATTTTTTTTTTTTTTTTTATTGTTTTTTTGTGTTCACTGTACTACACTTACCTATACCCTATGAAACTTTCACTCATATTAATTAAGATTTTATCTTTAAAGTAACACATTTTCACAATAATTTTTAACAGTGTATGCAATGTACAAGTGCAATTTTCAAGGTCATCGAATTTTAAATCAGAAATTAAAGAAAAAACTACTTCTTGTTAGGAAAATTTTTAAAATAACAAAAAAAACGGCTAAAATTGCAAAACAAATTTGTGCTATTTTTTTTTTTTTTTTTTTTTTTTTTTTTGGTTAAACTCAAATACAAACAAAATTTTGGAAAAAAAAATCAAAAAAAAAAAAAAAAAATTACACATGTGTAGACCTTCAATTATTTTACCTTCTACAGTGATTTTTAGATGTGAAATTATTTAAATAATTTTTTTTTCTATTTTTTTTTTTTTTTTTCTTACCATAATTGTAATTTGTAGAAATAGAATATGTAGATACAATGTAATTTTTAATAAAAAAAATTTTTTTTTATTATTTTTTTTTGAACTTTGTAATGTGTGATTTTAATATTTTTATTTTTCTACAATGTATCTTCCGTACGATTCAAAGTTTTATTCGCTACTATATAAGCAAAGCTAAAATTTATTTTATACTGTATAAACAATCAGCGCCGTATACAAAATACAGTGAGCAAAAAAAAAATAAATATTTTAAAAAAGCTTTTATTTTAATTTTTGTTGTTTTTGTTGTTTTTCTTACTATAATTTGTGGCATTTTAAATTATCGTACATATTGTTGCTATTTTAAAATGATAATTTTTCTTTTGGCCACCTTCTCTCCTCATAGTCGTTAAAAAAAAAATGCCCTGCTGTTTTAATAAATCAATTTCAAAAGATGAATATTACACTGTGATGTAATAAAATATTAAATAAAATTAATTTTTCTTTATTTGATGTGAAAAGCTAAAATTTGTTTTCATTTGATTTCATTTTTAGAAAATGTATGTAAGTATATCAAGTGTAACTCAAGAATACAAAAAACAAAAAAATGAAATGACGGTGGGTGGGTGGGTGGCTGTAGGAAATTTTTGTAAGAAAAAAGTTCAGGGTTTATGTACACACATATAGGAAAAAGAAATAAGCTTTTTTGGTCGACTTTGGCATTGACACATATTTAAGGCAAAGTTCTAAATTTATCACACGATAAAACAAATTAATGTATGTACGTATGTTCACATGCATTACTCACTGTATTTGGTGTACTGTACACACACATTACACACATTCACGTTATTGTGATAGGTTACTCTTGCACTCTATTTGTACAATTCAAGTCAAAATCGTAAATAGGTTATTTGACCATATATCAATTGAAAAAGTTCACCAATTTAAATTTATTAATTTGGTGTTGTAGGTTAAAGCTTTTTATTCATATTCATGCTCTCATCCTTTCATTTAAGGACATTATGAGTCAGCTAGTTTTACTTTTTGTTTTTATTGTTTATGCAAAAAACGATGTAAAAGCTTTTTTTTTCTTTCAAAACAAAAATGAAAAAAAAAAAAAATAAGGGGATTTTCACATAACTGAAAATCCAAGCATGTGTGTGATATAAGTAATATAACAGGAAAACATATTCGCAAATATTCAAAATATCAAGAGAGTTAAAATGTTCACATTAAAAAAAATACACATTTACATGTGTGTATGTTTTATGTACCTAATTTATGTATTATAGTTTTATGATTCCGTTATGTATTTCAATTTTTTTTTTTTTTTTTTTTTTTATAAAGGTCACTCCAGAATAAAGTACCAATAAAAAAAAAATGAAACGACCTTAATAAACATAGGAGTACGCATGTAAACATTTTATTCTATTTTCAAAATTGAGTAAAATTTTAAAATAAAAGAAATTATTTATAGGGTATTCGATTCAAGAATAATTTTGTTTTCAATAAATTATCACTTTAGTATCTATTTCGTTTCACAATCAACCTCTTCTGAGATATCTTGAATTGAAAATACTAACTCATGTGAGGGTATGTAACGTCATATAATTATCAAAAATTTTTTTAAATTATACCTAATTTTTTAAGTATAGTGCTAAAACAGTTTTTCTAATTCTTTTTTAAAAATTTACTCATTTTGTGATCACTGGTTTTCAATATTTTGTAAATGAAAACAATGATTACAAGAGGGTTTTAGGCAACATAATAAATAACAAATATAAATGATGGAATATTTTTGTGGTTCATAAGAACATATTAAGACATTAGTTCATAAGAACTGTATGTCCAATTTATACCTGACGGATTTTAGAGTCTAGAAATAGCCTGTAAATTTCGAAAAATAGAGCCGTGTGACACTTTTATTTTGAAACATTCTGTTGTATGGATACGAATTTTTGTAGTTTTTAAAAATTAAACACATGCATATATGCTTTCTGATTACAATTTATTGTGTAGATTTATATTTTCTTATTTTTTTTTTTTTTTCTAACTACAAAAAGACAAAAATAAAACAAAACAAAAAAAAAAAAACAAATTCTTATACAATATAAAATAGTGATAATTTTTTTAATTATATATACCTTAAACAAATATCTTATGAATATATACCTAATGAAAAATATTTTTTTTTTTTACTTTTAAAAACATTTTTCAAAATTTTATTGTATTATCATTTACTCTAGGATTTTAATATATGTATGTAGATATCTACTCTATTATAAAAATTATATAATAAATAATTTATTTTAAAAAATTGCATTTAAAAATTTATCGTAATTTATCTATTGTACTTATAGCAAAGAAAATTAGCATAAAAAAAATAAAAAAAAAATTCAAATTTCAAAATTATATAATACAAGGTGTTAATTAAAAAAACGAATTTTTTTTTGTTTTTTTTTTTTTAAATCTGTAAAATGTATATGAGAAATAGTTAAGAGTACAATTTAACGGTTTTTCAAATTTTGAAAAAAAATTTTAAAATTATTTTCTTAATTTCTATGTAATTTTATTGTAAAATTTATTCTCTTAATTATATATTTAAGAATTTTTCCCCTATTTTTCAAATTACACGTACATATATGTACATGAATATGTATATATATAAAATTTATTTTTTTTTTTTAAAAAAGGCAGTAAATTCATATTACAATATTTGTTATGCATAAGCTGTGTACGACAAACATAAACTTTATTGCAGATATTAAAAAAAAAAAAAAATTATTTTTTTTCTTAATTTTTTTTTTACTTACTAAGTATTAATTGTTATTTTCATATTTTTGTTATTCTCATATTTTTGATATTCTCATATTTTTGTTTTTCAATTATTTTATAAAAAAATAAATGAAACCGGTGCATTTAATAGAAAACGAACTACAACTTTTTATTCAATGTTATATAACGTTCGTTTACATTTGAAAATTTAAAAAAAAAAGTACTTAAATTCTTACATTATTAAAATGCCTCATTTTATACCTATATTTATTTCTTAAATTTTAATAATTTACTAATTAATATCATTAATAGATAATTATTTTAAATCTACTTAAAAAATTGCGTTATTTCTTAATTATGTGTACGTTATTTAATTATCGTATTAATAAGTAAATAAGACAATTTTTTTACAAATGTTAACTTATATATTCTATACGTGAATAAATTCGTCCCTTTTGTATAAATATTTTTCTGATTATATAAATTATCAGTAAAAAAATAAAAAAAAAATTTTAAGTTAATAAAAATGAAACAAACAAATTTTGTTTTTTTTTTTTTTTTTATTACTATAATTTAAATAATTTACTGTTTAAGAAGAAAAAAATTTTTTTTAAAAATAAAATAACAAACAATGAATACAATATATATTTGTATATATAAATGAAATTCAATTCACCTACGTAATGTATATGTACATATAAACAAATGTAAAAGGATGTCCCAGAGGAAAGGTTACAAAATGTGTCCATTACATAGTTCAGAGCGTTTTTTTTACTAAAAAATCGTTCTAAACCCTTCGTCCTTCAAAAAACAACCCTTTTCTGAAATATGAGGGAATAAAAGTTCTTGGATACACGTAGTGCGTGATGTCATATATATTAGATAATATCTTTTGAATTGCCATATGTACTTGGTTCTTATTTACTGTAAATGAAAGCTGAGGCTTAAGCCTTTCCAACAAGTTATTGTTCATTGAAATCGAATAAAAAAGTTGAAAGTTAATAGAGTTTAAAGTTCAAAAAAAATTTTTTTGTAATCCAATAAATATTAACTAAATACACAGAATGGTTCAAAAGATATGTATAATATATGATGTCATGTATTTCCTGTTTCCAAAAATTTTCAATCTCCCATGTTTTAGAACGAAGCAGGATCAAGGACAAGTTGGAGGTGGTAGGACACATTTTGTGAACTTTTACTCTGGGACATCCTGTAAATTAGATGTGCTCTTTCTTATAAACAATATACAAAAGAAATATTATTATAAATTTCATTTTTGGCATTTAACCAAAAATTTTAATTATATCTTTTTTCTTTAGTATCATAAAAATTAAAGCTACACCATTTTTCCCAAGCATTCTCTTTTTCTAAACAGAATACAATATTTACATTGAAATTTATTTTACTGAATTAAAATTAAAAAAAAAAAAATTTTTTTTTTTTTTTTTTTGTTTTTAAAGATAAAAATTTTTTAATTATTTTTACACGTAAGTAAATGAACTAATCTATTATATTAATTGATATGCCCGCATGTGTACATGTATTTAACTTATTTGTCTAATTTAAATTTAAGTGCTCTCTGCATAAAAGAAGAAGCAAAATAAAATATGAGAATATGTAATTGTATTAAAAATAAAATAATTCACCTTAAATGTAAGTATCAATTGGATCAGCTTCTTCTAGCATTTGTCTAAAATTGAGTCCACCATGGGGGATATTACCATTCATTTGTTGATGTAATTTTTTATTATCAGATGATTTATTCATTTCACTATTTCTTAAATATCCATTTGCTAAACTTACATGATGGCTAACTGTTGGCACAACACCGGGAACATTTTCTTCAAAATCTTCAATTAATTCATTTTCATCATTATTTATATGATTCTTTTGTATGGGTTGCTGTTTTTGTTGTTTTAAATTGGCGCCAGCACCAAATTTATCAGCAGTACCCGTTAATTTTTGTATATGTGCTTTAAGTGCTTTTTCAAATTCTCGTTGAACAGATGGGCTATCAGTGTCACCATCAATCTATAATAAAAATTTCAATTTCAAATTTTACATTTGATTTTTGGTATTTTTTGTATTTTTTTGTTTTTAAATCTGTTAGGACACTAAAATTTACATTATTGGAAAATGATTTATATAAAAAATCGAATTTTGAACTTACACCACTTTCAAATAAAACGACTTGTGTACAACGTAAATATGTATAAATCAAAAAATCAAAATTTTTTTTTTGTAATCAAATTGAAAAAAATAAAAAAAAAAAATAAAAATTGAAAATTGAAATTCTTCAGTTGTAATTGTCTGCATATGTTTATTTTCCCAGATTTAAATGTACATTTTTTTTTTTAAATGTATAATATTCTTCTGTTATTACAATAATTGGTTTTTGTTTTTTTTTTTTTTATTATTGTAAATAAATAAATTAAAAATTAAAGGGATTTCATATTCCATGTGTATTATTATTAATTTGAATTCAATGGAAATGTTAAATATACACTTGGAGAAAGGATATTAAAAATACTTACAATAGTTAAACGATTACGTCCATCCAATATTTTAAGCATTGGTAATGTTTGTTCACGAAATAATTCTAAACGTCTTCGAAATGATGAAACGGTATCATCAAGACGCCCTCGACCTAATTGTAATTTTGAACAATCTAATAAAATCATAGGAGGTTTTTGTTTGTACTGTAAGCAAACAAAAAATAAATAAATAAATAAATAAATAAATAAAAATCCTTAAATTAGAATCTATTCCACGTAAATTAAGTTCAGATTCTGTGAATTTACCTTTTTTTCAAAATATTTAACTTGTTGTAAATTTCTTGGATAACTATCAATTAAAATTCCTTTTTTATCACGATATTTTTCCATATTTGTTTCTAATAGCGATTGAACTGATTTCTCTGGTACCAATTCACCAGCTGATAAAGCCTCTTTGATTGAATAATTTTCAGTATTAGCCCTATGCGTGGAATCAGATATATCACGAAGTAATCGTCCAATGCTGCATAGAGTTATTGTAAAATTTACAAAATAAACGAATTTGAATTTACTTAAAATTAAATTAATAAATTCAAGCAGTAATAATTATACCTTATATGACCCCAACCAGGATTAATGGCAACAGCTTTAAGGCATAATGAAGCTTTATTACTTCCTGGACCACCAATTATCCATATAATAGGTGGATAGACAGCATTCGAGACAGTCATTGTTGATGTTGTTGGTGCAGGAGAAGGATGTGAAATTTGTTGGCTTATTAAAGGATTCTGTTCTATTTGTATACTTGAATCGATATTTTCAATTTCTACATTTCCAATTTCAGCAGCTGCAGCTCGATTCTCAGCCAATGATTCTGTAATAGTTTTCTGTTGATCAGGTGCTGTTTCAACACTAACTATACTTCCAGGTATATCATTCATTCCTCGTCCCATACCAATTACTCCATTCAAAGCGGCCTCTTGATTTTCTAAAGAACCAAGAATTTCAAGTACAGCAGCTCGAAAATCTTTATAAACTTCTGATGGAGCACGTTCACCATTTACCTATGAATATTAAATTATGAAAATTTTTATAAAAATAAAAAAAAAAAAAATAATAATAAATTTTATTATTATGTAATTTACCGCTACAAGCATATCACTTTGATCAAAATAATCTGCAACTGGCATAACATTTTTAAAGAAATTTTCCAATTCCATTTTGGCTAATGATAAAACGACATGTCCTAATTTGGCACCATAATCGATTTGTTTTTGTAATACCGATTGACGCCAAGAAATCAAAATAACACCATTTACGACTTGAATCTATTTTAATAATACCACAAAAAAGAGAAGAAGAAAAAAAAAAAAAACATTAAAATAATAACAAATCATTTGTGTACAAGAACAGACATAATTTTGCCCATGAAATGTTTACAAGGATACAACAACGGGGGTTGTTTAACCTTTAATTTATTTATATGAACGTATTTTTGAACCTAATGGATTTCATAAATTTCGTGCAATTTTTTTTTGTTTTTTGTTTTTATTATTGTTTTTATATCGTCGTTGTTAATTTCTTCCTTTTCTGTATTAAATACATTTATATGTCCACTATTAACGGATATAAGAATAAATAGATGTTGATCACTACTATTAAATACATCAGCTAACACGCGAAGAAAATGGTTTTAATTTTAATTTTCCGTATTTATTAATTGTTCAATATTATATACAGCGGCGGAACTACCAAAACCCCCCAAGTAAAACCTCCCAATGCGAGGGATTCAAACTGGATAGAGGTCTTGTTATTATGCAATTTATATTACAATAAAACGTGTTACTTGTTTTATTGGGATCCCAAAAATTATATTTTGCGGGGAGGTTTGATTAGATCAATATAATTGAATTAGAATTAAATTTACCATTTTATGTTGTTTTTTTTTTTTTTTTTTTAAATTAGTCTTAACATTAGAAAAAAGGACTTATATGGACAACGTTTGACATGGATTGTAAAATGGTTTTTTTTTTGTTTTTCTTTAGATAATACAATACTGTCTGATTGGTCTAATACACAAAAAAAAACGTAATTTATGTTGTTTATATCATGTGTATCTACAATTTCAGTTAGAGCAAAGGTTATACGAAAATTGAAAACTATGTAATATAGTCTAAGATTAAAATATCAAGGTCACAACCTTTAATAATATTAAATTTCTTTTATATTGTATTTAATCGTATTTAAATATTTATTTTATATAACGATATACACCGGTTATTTAACGTTATTTTGTAATTTACGTAACATGTATGATTTTATAGTCAAACTTAAAATAAATTGTCTTCTATTATAGAAATTTATTTATACACACACGTATTAACATGTGTACATGTACACAATGTGATTGTGTGTATGAGATGTGTTGAAAAACGTCATAGAAATTTGTCTAAATATTACAAACTCAATTTACATGATTTGAATTAAAGGATATAAAAGGTTTTGATTTTTAGTTTTATTTTTATAATTCGTTTTTCTTAGCACAGTCATGTGTATTTTTAATGGACAATAAAGGCTTTGTGTCATTTTATGTTAAAAATACGAGAAAAAGATGAATTAATTCAATTTGAATGAAAAATAACAAGAAAAGCACCGAACATTTGAAATACACAGGACTATACTTTAAAAATGAGGTATGATGGATGTAATTATTTATTTACTAAACTGTTATAAAAACTTTTAAAAAGGACGAATTACTTCAGGACAATTTGTATAGATAAATTGAATTCTAAAAGTAGATAAATTGAAAAGCATTTAATATAAAATTACAAATTAATTTTAAATCGAATTTTTTTTTTTTCTATTTAAATTCCTTTTGTAATTATTTTGTGATGTCGTATCAATTTACCTAAACCACAATTTAACATACCTATGTATAGTGTGGAATTTTAGATTAATAAATAATGTTTGGTGCATTTTTTCTTAAATAATTACATACAATTACGTTCATATTGATATGTATGAAAATGTATGTATGTTTTTTTTTTTTTTTTTACGTTATTCAACATGTATACAAGGACTAAGGATAATAAGTAAAAAAACGTATATGTAATTTTCATTAAGAATAACTTTCTCATAATATCAATGTCAATTTTAACAATTGTCATAAATCGATTTAATGTACCCATTCTATGTATATTCATATACATATGAGCATATATGTACATGCTATTACGTAAAAATATATTATTTATATCAGAATCCTGTTTGTTACTATTTGATAAATATATACACAATAGAATGGTAGAAATTTCTCATTTTCCTTTAACCACAAAATGAAAAATGGTATCAGTGATTCGATTACGTATAAAACTTGAAATGGGTACAATAAATTGGGTTAATATTATCTTTAGAATATTTTTATATATGTATATTTTTTTTTTTTACAGACATACTTATGTTATGTACGTTGCGAATATATGTAAGAATGAGCGTATATTTCTAATATTTGATTTTTCTGTTTAGATTTGAATTTTAGATTAAAAGAAAATTATATGTAAAAAAAAAAATACACATGTGTAACTCTAATAATATGGTATGTTCCGTTAAGGTCATGAATCCTTGTTTTCTTTTTTTCTTTTTTTTTTTCTAAATGAAACATTATTAAGGACAATCCTCTAACTATCGAATAATCAAAAAAAAAAAAAAAAAAAAAAAAAAATTCGATTTTATTTTTTAACAAATTCTAAATTATGACTTTATAGACATGTGTAATGAATTGAAGGACATGTGTACTTGTTTGCATCTGTAGGTTCTTAAACTTACCTTTTCTGTATATTCGACAACATCACGCATTGAACGTGGATATCCTGATATTAAATATGCTTTAGCAGCTGGCGCCATTTTCATTTCTAACATTAAAACTTCAGTTACTGTTTTTGATGATATTTGTGAAAAATCTTGCATATCTATTTATTATTATTTAAAAATTATTAATATTTTTTTGAATTAATTGAATCAATTTTATATAATCTATAATCAAATAAAAAATAATTTACCATTTCCTAAGGCATATTGTTGTAATAAATCCATCATATTTATATGTGTGATACCTTTCTTTTCTTGCATTAAAGTATCACAATGTGTTACTTTTCCACTACCTGGACCACCTAAAATGAATATAACAGGCACTTTTGGTGGATCGAATTTTATTTTGCCTGTATTCGACATTATAGCACCAACATTTCGTGTTGGTGTTTGATTTTCGATTGAACCTTGTTGTTGTTGTTGTCGATTTACCCCACCACCTTTCCAACCGGCTTCTTCTTCCGATTCCTGTGCCGTATTGGCATCTTACATGATAAAAAAAAAATTTTTTTTTTTTTAATTTTAAACCAAAACAAATGAAAATTATTTTATATTAAAATAAAATTAATTTGATCATTTTTGCAATTTAATTTTAATTATTTAGTCAATTTAATTAATCTAAGAAAAAGTTAAAAAAAACACGTTTTAACATTAGAACAAATTAAAAAACGAACATAAATTAATTACATAAGCTGTTTTCTTCATTACTCATTTCAGAATTATTATTTTTTATACACATTTCATTGTTATACAAATGTTGATTTGTATCTAAATGATATTATTCAATTTTTATGTTTTAATTTTCTTTTTTTTTTCAGTAATTTTGTAAATTACTTTGAACACACGTTTTTCATTTTTTCATTGTTTTTTTTTTTTTTTTTTTTTTTGGTGACCGGACTGATATGTAAAAATGTGTGTTACGTGATACTTATACCTAATACAGTTTATTTTTTTAACATAGTCATTTTTATTCTCATATGAAGCATGAAAATATATTCTGTTACTCATATTGACGGTTTATGTTATTTTCCTCAATCCTGTGATTTTTGTTTCAAAATACAAAATATTGTAGAAAATGAGAATAAAAAATGAATTTATTCAAATGGAACGAAAAAATATTAGAGGGACCCATTTAAAATTCAAGTGATTATGCTTTATGTTTTAGGTACCCATTTAAAATGACATGTATATGTATTTTAAAAATGAGGTATAATTTTTATTTTTTATTCATTTTCTTTTTTTATTAGTGGCAAACACATACAAACATTAAAATTTAAATGTATGCGTATTGATTTGATATATAATATTGCAGTACTGCATTAAATGTTTACACACTTAATGTTTCTTCGAAAGTTGATGATTCTGGTGTTATTCATAATTTTGAGGTATTCATCATGTGAACATTAATTCATTTTTACATTTTGTACCAATATCCTTTTAAATTTTAATTAATACAGAATCCTTTATTCCTTCAAAATTTTCATAGTCTTTGAAACTGCTTTTTTAGCAAATTTTCCTCGGATAGATTAGAATTTGTTCTTAAAATTCTTTCATTTCGAGTTTTTTTAAAAACTATTTTTTGGACATTCTTGGATTAGTAATTTTAAAATAGACATCAGCCTAAATTTTAAATACTTATGTAAATAATCGTTTCAAATTAAATATTATACAAGTAGATGACCAAATGTCTGTACATTATATAGGTGGTAAAAATATTTACTTTCTGAATGGGTATTATGAAATTACGTGTTTATAATTTTGTTATATGTATTCATGAATAAAAATTAAATAAAAAAAACAATTTTATTTGCGCATGAAAGGATATTTATTGAACATACAAGGTGTTCTGATTTATATCATCTTATGACAATGTTTTTTTATCTTTTTCATTTTTACTATTCTAATTATGAACGTTGAAAAAAAATTTGATCAACTTCAAGTTCTTCTCTTGGACTCTTGGACCATTTGATATAATTTTTAGATCAAAGATGACATTAAAATGATGGCTTTTAAGAAATTGATGAAACAGTCAAAGATTAATGAAAATAGAGGAAAATGTGTTGCTTTCCCTAAAGTATATAAATTGTGACGAAACACCATGTGTACAATATTATGTAGTATTTACCTGGTCTTGTATTTTTTGTGATTACATGCTCATTTAATTGGTTTAACGTACATATGTATGTACAATATTCAACGATTATTGTTACTGATGATTTTTACATGTCGTGTTTTTAATTCTTTTATACTGATATACTATATAAAATAAGATTGTACCTACATATGCATATATATATGTACTTGTAGATATTTACATTCGTGTACATAAAATATCGTACATACAATCATTATCAGCATATGACAATAAGCAATTTAATTGTAATTTCAATCTGTTTATGATATTAAATTTATTCGTCGACAGACCATTTATTGATTTTCTTATTGTATACATATATAACGTATTCATTTACTACGTATATGACACACATGTACATAGACACATGATAATAATTATTGTTATTTTTTTTTTTTTAAATAAATGTACATATGTATATGATGTTACACAAAAAAAAAAAAAAAAAATGAAATAAATATGATAGAAAAACTGTTAAGCTTTACACACATGTATCCTGTATTTATAAAATGAAAAACAATGTAAGATACAAAAATCACATATGTATGTACATTATAGTACGTTTTTTTTTAATACCTGTCTATATCGAATATGTTTGTGAGTACGTAAGCAAAAAATTCTATATATGTTCTATATGACCACGTGTAAGTGACATTGAATTAATTTATATGTATGTACATATGTACAAAAATGTATGTGTAAAAAAAGCACACGTATAGTATAGCATAGGTATTATATGTATATAGAAATGGAAAATATCGTGGTCATAATTTTGTTTATGATATTTTTCCAAGTATTCTTCATACGGTCTATATACACGTACATATGTACATGAGTCGGTATACAATGGAATATTGCATATATTTGTGGTAGATATATAACAAAAAAAAAAAAAAAAAAATCAACAACAACAAAAATAAAAATAAAATCAAATTATCCTGATATTATTGGTATATCATACAAACTGTATAGCACATGTGTGCATATAATTGTATGTAAGCTAATGCATTTGTATGTGTAACACAATTGCAATAAAACTGTGTAATAAATCGATTTCATCAATATAAAAATTTTCATTCATAATTTCCATATACGCAATACAAGAAAATACAATAAAAAACAAAAATAATAAAAAAATATTAATAAATAAATAAATAAATATAAATTACACTCGTACATAATTCATGTATATTATTATGAAGATAATTTGTTCAAACAATAAAACAGATGTTTTGTTTTCCAAAAAGTAGTATTTATCGTAATATTCACTATTCATATATTGTAAAAAGAAAATTGTAGAAATTTTCATGTTTTTCTTTTGTATTTTAAAAAAAAAAAAGGATCGAAAGTCAAGAAAATAAAATGTAGAAATTTTATAATCTTTTAAAGTCTAAAATAATCTTTTCAGGATTTTAGTTTTAAGAAAATTCCAAAAATTTCACAAGGACATTACAGAAAGGAAATTTAATTTATTTTTTATATTTATTTATTTTAAATGGTTTTGATATTTTGTAGTTATTTAATGAAAAGAACGATTTTCATTCCGCATTTTTCAGTAATAAAGTCCTTGAAAAACTAGTGAAAATGCATGAGTTCCAAATTGTTTAGATACCGTCATGATGTAATTTTTAATGTTTCAAAATTCAAAACGGTCACATCTTCTAAAGTTTCAACTCATCATTATTTTAGCAAATGACGTATTTTGAATTTTTCTTATGCAATGGATAAGAGGCAATTTTTGTATCAAAACTGTAATATTATCGCATCACAAAAAATTGTTTAACGTTTTGAAACTCAACAAATGGTTCTGTTTATTTGTTCCATGAGAGATTAAGTAAATAATCACATTTCATGTTTAATTGAATTTTTGAATGAATTTTCAAGAAAAATTTCGAAATTAACTCATGATTATGTATGAAGTCTTTTAATTATGAAAAATTCACAATATTTTGTAATTTGTAGATTTGTATTAAAAGTATAGAAATCTGAATTTTCTTACCATTTTTAATAAAATTAAATTGACTAACACGACGACCTGCTGTTATTTCCTCTGCTAAAAACATTTTTTTTTTTTTTCTTTATTTTTAATTTATTTATTTTGAAAGTAAAAATTTTGTAAAATTTCTTATTTTTCAACTGAGTTGTTAACTACTTTAGGCAATAAATACGTTTAATATTTAAAAAAAATTTTTTGATTTTTATGGTGTTCATACAATTCAATTTTTTTTTTTGTTTTTATTATTTCAATTAATCATCACTTCTTTTTAGAATGTACATTTAATGTAAATTTATTTTATTTATTGTGTACATAATGAAAAAATTATTTTTATTTACAATCTGTTATTAAATTGTTAGACTTTGATAAATTAAATATGATATTCTTAGAGTTTCAAGGATTTTAATTTAATAAAAATAATAATAAAATCATAGACAATGATAAAAAAAATTTTTTTAACGAAATTCTACATACAAGGCCTTTATGTAGTAAGGTCATATTTCTTTGACTACATTATCAATCGAATTAATTTTTCGATTGAATTCAATTCAATCTAAGTTATAAGAAAATTCGTCTATGTATAGCAGAACGTGTAGCAGAAGAATTCAATAACTTGTAAAAAATATTAGTCAAAATTATAGTCATCTGTTAAAGCATAGCCATAGTCATCTGTTTTCATAGTTTTCATAGTCATAGTCATCTTCATAAGAACAAACATGACTATGCTAAAAACGGAATCGTAATGAATGATATAAAGACGTTAAATAGGCAAAAGAAAACGGAAGTTGCAAGAAACAGAACATAATGAAGAGACATCCTGAAGGAAGTCAAGGTTCTGTATGTGCTGCAATGCCATGGAGTTATAGCAGAGTACTATTAATCGCTATTATCTTTTACATCACCATCATCATCATCATCAATGGCGCAACAACTCGATGTGAGCCAGAGTCTAATCATCATTGCGATGATTTTTCGAGACGATTCTATCATATACGTGCACCTACAGTTTAAATATGAAAATATCACAGTGAAAATATATTGTCATCCCTATGCAGCACTTCTGTTATAAGGACATTCTGAAGGAGTATCTAAGGACATTCATTAGTTTTTATCACTTGATTATATTTTCTGAAGATTAATATTAATCATTCAGAAACTTCACAATAAAGCACACCAATACTCACTTAATCCATAAAATTTAACTTATACATATGCATGAGTCTATTGTAATACGTTTTCCCTCCATGAAGTGTATTACAAATTTTAATTTCATTTTTTATGATAAAATTGAAGTAACAAAGCTTAGTGTTAGTGAAATGAATTTTTTCATTTTAAATTTAACTGATTTTTGAAATCACAGCCAATTTATAATTTCAAATATTTTTGTAACGTCTGCACTAATCACATTTCTAAGAACATTCACTTACCAATTATTCTAGTTTGATTTTTCCAACAAAATAACCATTTACGTAGCATTCTTTTTTTTTCAAATATTTTTTCTTGAATTTAATTAAGATCAGTTCTATTTTTTGTTAGCTAATAACTTTGAAATTTTTGTTCGAAAATGAATTTTATCAAAAAATTGTATAAAATAAATGATCATTTTTTTTTTTTGTTTTTTCGGATTTTGATTGTATAATTTGGTAAATAAAATTTCAAAATGATAAATTGAAAAATTAATCATGTTCAACAACTTTCTTAACCGAAAGATTTTCGTAATCGATTGTATATCGAGGACGTTTACATATGTAAATAAAAAAAAAAAAAAAAAAAAAAAAAAATATGTAGGTGCATGTTTTAATGATGATTATTTGTATATACTCAAATAAAAGGATAATAATTTTAATGACATACTTGTATGTGTGTATAAGAAAATATATTCTGGATTTAATTAACTTTTTTTTTTGTTTTGAATTGCGTATTATGATGATTTATTCATTAAACGATTTTTGTTAATTATTAATTAAAATAATATTTGAAAAAAAAAAACAATTTTATTTTTCTTTATTTCCAATTAAACAAATGAAGAAGAAGTAAAAAGAAAAACAATTGTAACAATTGTAAATAAATGATAACAATTTATTAACATGTTATCCGTATTTCCTGCTGTAATTATTTATTTTCCTTGTAATTTTTTTTATATACTCTATATTTAAACTATTTTTTTTTTTTATGACAAGAAAGAAAAAAGTGATTTTTTATTAATTACCATGTATAATAATATTGATTTTAACTAATACAAAGTTTTATTTCATGCAATGTATTTACATAGTAGATATTTACAAATATACTCGAAGATAGACAAACATTCAATGGAATATTTAATATTTTAATTAATAAGAAAGATTTTATTTAAAAAAAAAAAAAAAAAAAAAAACTAAAAATGAGGTACAAATACAAACACACATGGTATGTACCAAGGGTAAAAAAAAAAAAAAAAATAAAAATAAAATAAAATCATTGAATATAATTATTTTACCTGTGTCTAAACAAATACCCATTATCCATTCGGTAATTGTGAATTATTTATCCTTAATAAATTTTTATTATATTTTTATGTATAACAGCTAAAACAGATTATACAGATAAATACATTTGAAAAAAAAAACACTTTTTTTTTTAATTTGCATAATTTAAGGACATATTCTTTGAGAAACACAGAAACACTGAATTTTCCAAATATTGATATAATTTTGTTTTTTTTATTTAAATTTTAAAACAAACTCAGTAATTTATTGTGAACTAAAAGAATTTTTTTTTCGTTTTTTTTGTTTTTCAAATTAGCATTCGAGAACTTTTTTTTTTAAAAAAAGTTTCCTGTTTTTTTCTGTATTTTTATATTTTTAAATAAATTTTGTCTTATTTTTATGTAAATTGAAATTTTTGTTATCTCCTTAAAGCACGCGTGTTAACCAGTCAAAAAGCTTTGTATCACTGTTATAGAGCCTCTAAAAAAAAAAAATATGTGTGTTTTTATTATTATTATTGTTATTATTATTTTCTGTTTTTTTTTCTTTTTTTTTGTCTTTCTCTATTTGGTTTGACCATTGAAAAAAAAAAAAAAAAAAAACATTTTTAATATTTAATGGATAGTTCGATATATAACATTCATTTCAAATGAAATTCAATTCGTTTGTAATTTTGTATACGCATATGTATGAGTTTATGTACACGGTCAATATCATATATATGTGCTTTTTTTATGTATTTACTTATGGGTATGTCCTATAAACATTAAGTCAAGATACACATACACACATTTATATGTAGATATGAAATGAAAATAGTCGGTGGCCCCATATTTAAATAATTAATTATACACATATCTGTACCGCTATTATTATTTATTTGTAAATGTATCCTTGTAAGAAAATAAAATAAAGCCAAACAGGTGGTATAAATGGTTCATATATTATTATCAATTTTAAAATTAAAATATTTTAAATTGAATAAATGATTTATTCAAAAGAAATCTATTACACTTACGCATACTCGCAATAGAATAATTTCGAAATTTTAATGTTATGAATAGGATATCAAAAAAGGGAAAAGGATAAATAAAAACGTATCATATTGAAATTTTTTTTTTTTTTAAATTAACAACATAGCAAATAAAAGCTTTTTACTTAATAATTAAATAAATTTCATCATTTTAATAATTATGGTAATTCCATTTCAATTTGATGTGGTTTTTAACGGTTGTTAATAATTTTTATTATATAATTCTTTTTTGTTTTTGTATAGACAATAAAATCAAACAGGAAACATGCGCACACAAATTGTGATGATTGCATTAATAATATAGTTTAGTTGGCGAATACTCATACATACATTTATACTCACATATGTATATATGAATATCTGTAGGGTGTCTAAGAATCCCTGTTTAAATTGGATTAATTAGGTTATTCTGTTTTCAGTTTTAATACTATTCAGATATTCAAAGGATAATAGATGAAATGTCTCAGAAAGAGACGGATTTTAGGATGTGAAAAGGGTAATCAGAATATTGCGCTTGAAATAGTATTATCTTGAAGAAAAATCAGCTTGATAGATAACATATATTTTGAGACTCCCTGCATGTATATGCATATATGTAAGTTTGCACGTGTATATGTATTTGATAACAAATTTAATGATATATATATTATATATATATTAGACTTTTAGATGGACTTTAAAGGACCTTGAAAAGGATATTTACATGGATCCTTTGAAGCGAGTAATAAAGGGTTCAAACCATGCATAACTGAATTGTTGTTGTCCATTGTTTAGTATATGTGTAAATGAATAGACCATATATATAAATATGCATACATGTATGTATATATAATTAACATATAATAATTCATTTGATTTTTAATTTTATTGCCTTATAGTATCCAAAACTTGTTACATAACTAGTGTACAATTTCGAATAGTTTTATAATGACACAAATTTAAGTAATCTAAGAATCACATATTTTATGTACGTGAGTCTATTAAACCAGTAGTATCTGTGTTACATATTATTTTCCCATAATAAATGAAAATTAATACATATTTATTATTTTATAAATTTATAATTTACCCTCATCATATCTCATGTGTACATAGTATTAACCTGAATATTGGTATCATCATTTCAATAAATATTTAAAAATTTACTTGAGAATTAGAACTTATGTTACAGTATGTACACATAGTCTACAATTTTTGTTGTTTTTTTTTTACGTATTCAAAATTAAATAATATCTATAGTATGTAATTATTTATATACATACATACATATTTTGTTTGAGCTTAAGAATTAATTAAGAACGAAAATTTTCTTTTAAATTCGAAAATTGTGTCAAATATGTAAACTAATAAAATAATTCGATTTTAATATCATCTATATTATCATAAGAAATTTAAATATTTCATTATTATGATATCACGTACAAGTAATTAAATATAAAAAAAGTAACTAAACCAAAACGGTTTTTTTTAAAAATATTCAAATTCCAGGAATATTAAATTTTTAATAATGATCAATATTTTTCCTCATTTCCATACTAATATAATGTATTAAAAAAAATTATCTGTTAAAATTGTTGTACATTACATGTTGTACATCAAGTTATGAGTATGTATGCATATGTCCTGCATGTTTAAAACACGCATCTAGAAAAAAACAAAACACATAAAACAACAAGACAAACTTATAATTATTATTATCGAATATTATTTGGAAATGGATATTTTAAACAGTATCCAACGTACGTAGAAGGGTTTATAGAAAATTTTGAAATTAATGAATAATATTTATATCATTCAATTCACTGTTTTATTTATTACGTTACGCAGTAATGCATGTACATATCTAATATCCTTCAATTGTATCAAAAAAAAAAAAAATTCAATTTATTACGTGCTTATTTGGACTATTTATTAAAATTTTAATGATTTGTCATTAAAATGAGATCAAATGAATTTTTAAAAAAACTAAATTACGACTTATACCTTATATAATTATTAAACATGTAATATACATACGTGTATGAATATATAAAATTATTCTAGAAAAAATCATATGAAAGTTATTTCAAAATTTATCAAAACCAATTCAAGAAAAATACATTTAATTCAATTTAAATTTGTATTCTTATTAATTTTTTCAAAAAAGATTTTTTTTTTTTTTTTTAAAATTACCGTTACATGAGAAATTTATTAAAACAATTTTAAAAGTAAAAAAAAGTTTAAATATTTTCAAAATTTTCTCATTGAATTCGTTTATTTTTTTATTTTACAATAAGAAATCGTCCTTTTAGAGGATTGAAAATTTTGGGATAAATGAATCAATGAAGTACATAATGTCACATCTTTGGAATCATCTTATGCATTTACATAATTCATATTTACTGCAGATAGAAGCTGTGGTGAGGCTTAAGTCTTTCCAACAAGTAATTGTTAATTGAAATCGACTGAGATCAGAAATGGTTTACAATTACCTATTTTCAATATTTAGTAGTCCTGTTTTCATGCAACAGAATTAATAGTTTTTTTTTTCGGTCACCCTGTAACATTTTTGCATGGGAAATTTTTTAAATAAAACATGTAATAAAACATGTAATAAAACATGTCCCCCGTAGCCTCATAGGCTATAAAGTATCTTCAACCGGATAATATCATGTATTGAGATATTCAATTTTTGAAAATTTGTAAAATAACGATTTTTTTTTTTTTAAATAACGAAATTAATGCATCCTGTATAAGAGCTTTTATTTTCGTATTGCTTTTTGACTCGTCTAAAAAATACTTTTTATACGTTTTCTTTTGTTTAAGCCCAAATATTTAGTTGAGACATGTTCCATTTTACAAAAAATTGAAAATTATTAATTTCATTATTTCGTCATTTTCGTTGATTTTCACAACATCACTGGTAATAATAAAGTTACAAAAATTTACCTAAAAACCTTGAATAAAATAAAATTTATAAAATGAAAAAAAAAAAAAAAAAAACCCAAAATTTGAAAATAAAACTCAAGTTTTTTCTTTTTAAACAAAAGAATTTTTTTTATTTATAAATAAATCAATTTTGTTTATACAATTATAAGAATAATTATAATCATTAATTAGAATACAATTTAAAAATATTATTTGGAATTTTGAATTTATGTAGGTGTGTATATGTACAAAAAAATTATTTACGTATGTACTTGATATAGCAAAAATAAAAAAAATAAAAAATCGAAAAAAAAAAAAAAACAAAAAACGTAAATTTTATTATTTTTTTTTTCTTATAATTTAATTAAAGCATTTTCAGTTCTGAACTTAATACTATACTAAAACTACATGTGTGATAAATTTTTTAAATGACAAAGAAAAAAAATATACATATATGTATATAGCAGGATATTTTTATTTATGTACTTATGTAGTTTTTTTTTTTTTTATTTATTTATTTTTTTTTTTTTTTTTAGAAAGGAATCATTTTCAAGTATCTACAATTGAATAATCATAAATCACTGTCATGTACATGTATACATATGTGTTCGTACATATAAACACACACACACACACACATGTACAGCGTGTATGATTATTATACATATATTGAACTTCTTTCTAAACAATTTTGTATAAAAATCGCATAAAATATACAACACAATTATATGTGTGGGTGCTACATACATCGTATAAGTTTTATATATAGAGGCTAAGAATTTGAAATTTTATCTGAACTACCACTAAATGCTTTATTATCATGACCATATTCACCGAGTGCCATTGAAATGCCTGTTGGAGGATATGTTACAACTGGTTTTGTTATTGTTGTACATTTATTTGTTGCTATTATTGATGAGGAGGTAGTAGGTAAAATAGTTGAATTTTCAATAAATCTTTTATAAATAAATCTACGTAATTTATAAACAGCAAATATAAATGTATGAATAAAGCAAGCTAAAATAAGGACACCAATAACAGTTGTTAGAGCTTTTTCTGGTTTTGACCAATCAAGAACAACATAAATGAAATGATTTCCCTTTCTGAAAAGTTTTCGGATAAATTAAAAATAGAAAAAAAAAAATTAAAAAATTGAATTTAATAAAAAAAAAAATTGATCAATTTACCCATCAGTACCACCAGCCGAATAATAAATAGCTGAAAATGATGCATAAAAAATACCAAAAATTACTGGAAGAAACACATGCAAAATTCGTACTGGATATGCAACAATTAATAAATCAAGAAACATCATTACTGAATTGAATGCATGTGTTAAAATGTTTGTTGCTGATAAAGGGACGGTTTCTTTAGTAAAAAAAAAAAAAAAAGGAAAAATAAAAAAATAAAATTTATTAATGTAATTTGGTATATAAAATGGAAAAAAATTTATAGTTTTTTTTTTTTTGTTACCATTGTACAATAGACTCCAATAAACGATTGTAATTATTAATGAAACAATTAATGTTGTAATATGAATAGCCCAATAAAATTTAAAAGATTTTGGCATTGAATTTGAATCACTCACTTTATCTATAAAAAAAAGTAAACAGAAAAAACAAAAATGTAATCCGGTCAAAATAAAAAATTTCAAAGCATTTCGTATGTATTAGCGTAAATTTCTTTATAAAAAAAAAAAAAAAAACAAAAAAAACAAAAAATATTAAAAATTACCTGAGTATTCAGGATGATAATGCCATAATGTTACTAGATATGCACCTAAAAGATGTGTTGACATACACATTAAAATGCCCCAATGTGTTAAATAAATGAAATAATAGCCATTTAAACCATTATCAGCAACTGAATTGATTACAACACCAATGAAAAATATTGCTACTAACCATCTATAGATGAAATAAATTGTACTTTTTGTACGATTTTGCCACTATAAAAATAATTTAAAAAAAAAAAAAAACAAAATACAAAATTATGTGTTAATTGATGCTAAATATCATATAGAAAAAAATTTGAATTATTTAATACTAATATTCATGATAACATTGAATTTTAATTTTTTTATTTTTTAAATTAATATACAAAATAATTAAATTTTAATTTCAAGATATTTTATACTCATAATTTAAAATTTCAAGTTAATGTGTATACTATGTTCATTAATTATATACAATTAAGACCTTATATGGACTACGTAAAGTAGAATTATTTCACATTGTTGTGTATTGATATTCAAAAAATTTGTCTGATATTGTATGAAAACTTTAAACATTTTGGTACTGCTCATGATACACTTCAATTAGAAATTATGAGAGAAGAAGGAAACCATTTTTACTCCCAAACATATAAGACCTTAACTGCCTGTAATTAATGGACAGAGTATAAAACACATTAAATCAAATGTATACTTGAGTTCTTTAATTTGTATTTATTTCCGCAAAGTACTATGTAAACAATGTTAAATTAACCACCATTAAAATAAAAAAAAAACAGAAGAAAAAACTTTAAAAATGAATAAAAGAAAGGAAATGAAAAAAAAAAATATTACGAAGAAATATTAAATTACAAGTTTTGTAATTTTTATCTTCCTTTGTAAAGAAGATTCTTTTTAAAAAAAAGAGACCATATACGTTAACTTGTGGTGTGTGGTTGACAGATGATCTGATATCGATATAAATAAAATTTATATGTTAGATTAACCATTTTAAAAGAGGAAAAGGTGAAAAGAAAAAAATAATTATCTCTTGATAATTTTCACATCAAATGAATTCTAGTTATGCGTTAAGGACACCGTTTATCGACTAATTTTTTTTTATTTAAAATTGTTTTTAATTGATATAAAAAGGTAGTGATATTTATTATCAAGGATATACGTAAAATAAACGATTATATGACTACACGTGGTATATAAATATTATCTCACACATAAGTGGTTTAATATGCAAAAATACAAGTATTTAACTTATCATCAAAATTATCAACTTTTATACATCTATACCTCATTTTTAAAGTATAGTCTTCTTGGGTGTTTCAAATGGGTGCTTCTTCTCATTCTTTTTTAATTATCCTTTAAACTCTCATTATCTGTATTTTGACAAGAGACTAACAAAACACAAATATTAAATAGTGCAATATTTTTCTCAACAAACTGCAAATTAGAGATTGGAAAAAGAGATTTCTAGACAGACACCAGTGGCGGGTCATCTTCGCAGAGGCAAAGGTCCTACTCTCTAGACTGTTTGGCCGTAGAAGAAGACAGAAGAATATTTTTGTACTCCAAAAGAAACACGTGACTATACTCAAAAATCCAAATTACATTTAATAGATAAATTATATTTGAAAAAATTATATAAAAATTATTTATATATAATTTATTGTAAAATATTTGAAAATATGTTTATATTCTAAAGTGTTTTGTTTTCATTTATTTACCTTGACAGATAAGACATCGATAAAATAATTTTATAAATTATTTTCATGAAATATAAAAAATGTTATTTAATTTTGATGATTTTTCAAAAGATATTTTTTTTTGTTCGTTTACAGTGCAATTTTCTGTTACGTTTGTACTCTGTTTACACCATTATTAAAAAAAATTTTTTTTTTTTTTTTTTCTAAGAAAAAAAAAGTTGTTTAACTAAGCAATAAATTTGTTATTAATAAAATCAGAATATTTGAAAAATCTGTAATTAATTTGTTACAAGTACGTTATAAGTATTAATATTTGTACATGATAATTTTCATTAAATTCTACATAATAAGAATATTAAAAAAAAATTCACGTCATTATTTTTATCATTTTCATTCATTCATTTTTTTTTTCAAAACGGAAAAGTACAAATGTTACATAATTAAGTATAAACCTGATCTACTGTTATAAAACTTAATTTCTAATACGATATGTAACATTTATACTATGCACTTCATTTAAATTACATCTACTATTTGAAATCAGAATAAAAAAAAAAAAACGTTAGTAGATACTTAGTACGATTTTAATTATACACGTAGTACTCATTTAGTATAGAGTACTTTTACTTAGTTCGTTTTTTTATTAATGTGATTATTATTATTTTTTTTTGTTTGAATATAAAACATGTTTTAAAAGTTTTATTTGATATTCCATAAATGTCTGATGAGCTTATATCATTATTTCATAGCACATGTCGCAACATAATAAATATTCAAATGTGTATACTACAGAAAAAAATCTGTTTTGTTTTTTTAATGAAGACAAATATTTATACATTTATTTTTTTATCATTATGAGAATTATAATCCTTTTTAGAGAGCATCTGCATTATGTACGTTTACTGATTTTCCATTTGAATTTATTCAGGATGTATTCATTTTAGAAAATTAAATAAATAAAGAAAAGGCAGTTTACCCATTTGGTATACTTTGTCAATAAATAAGTACTAATTCAATGCACATTTTATAGGAATATGTTCTCTCATAAATTCTAATTGAAGCATTTCACGGACAAAGCATGAATTTTTTTGATTATTAAAAAATTAACAATGATGTAAAGCGATACAGTTTTATGTAGTTTCCTTAAGACTACAAAAGTATAAATTTGTACATGATTATTTAATAATAGGATCTGTTTAATTTGATTAAGATTTCAATTTTTTAAATTCAAAATTTTGTTTCAAAATTTTTAACGTCAAGTAAATGATTGCGAATAAATACATGCATTTGATATCTTTACCACCATAAGGCTTGTATTGAAGAATATATTTATAGACAAAGTATGGAAAATCTTAATAATAGTAAAATCCATGATTTTTAAATCTACACATCACTTAGATACTTTTTATGCAGACAAAATATTCATTTTAAATGTAACATTATAAAAACAAACGGATACAAAGTTATGTAATTATTTGTCCTGACATCATATTAATTGAGGAATTAAGTAGTATAAAGGATAATTAAAAAAAAAAAAAAATTTATATACATAAGTGATTATTTGCTTTTTCTTACCTGTGATTTAACAAAATCATCTGCTGGTGCATGATCGAAACCACATTTATGTATTCGAAATTCTTTAGCTACTGGACGGATAATCTTTTTCACTTGTGTCATTATAAATTGAATTCAATCTGTTACGATGTTACGATAATTATCTGATAAATGATAAATTCTTATTATTATTTTTTTTTATTTGCCTGTTTTAAATTATATGTAGCTAATATATCCTTTTATGTAACGAAAAAAAAAAAACAAAATTTTTTTTTTTCAGCGCATCCTTTTTTTTTTGGCCAATCTAGAAAGAATATAATAACATACATTTAAAAATCATTGAATTACGTTTTTTTTCTGTGAATTTAATTAAAATATTATGATATAATCGAAAATGATTATTAATTTTTTATTTTTAAAATCAAATTATTTTATATAACTTTTTTAAAAAAAATGTAATATTCATTTAAAAAGGATTTATGAATACTTTTTAAACTGAAAACATTCAACGTATGTATATGTATGTATATAATAACGTACGTGAATGTGTGGTATACAGTTGCATAAACAGGAAGTACAGTCCAACAGAGAACAAAGATTTTATAATTCTTTAATTAAAATTTGTTTCACATGAAGTCGTCGTCAACCACTTTGAAACAGATTAAATATCAACTCATAACTTATACATGGTGTTCCAGAGAAAATGTCACAAAATTTGTTTATTGTACTGCGATTTTTTAATCTAAAACACTGCATTTGTAGTATATAACTTGAAATTGGTGAATTAGACGAAAATATAAAATTTTAATTATGACAAAAATTAATGTGAAAATTTGACATTTTTTCAAAAATATGTAACATTAAACATTGAATATCTTAAAATGATATTCGTGTCCTTCGATTTCTACTAAATTTTCAGAGATTGTAAATACCTATGGGAGATATCTTTTTCCCCAAAAAAAAAAAAACAAAAAATTTAAAGATGACCCAAAAACCATTAATTTTTTTGGATAGAAAATATAATTGTTGAACTTTAAATATTATTATCCTTTTTATTCGATTTCAATGATCTATTTGTTGAAAAAAGCTACGCCTCAACTTTTATATGCAGTAAATATAAATCAAATATAAATGATTGTTAAAAAGATATTATCCAAAATATGACTTCAGAAATTTTTAAATTCTTATACGTTAGAATGAGAGAATCTTAGAGAGCGGAAGACCAGACATAGACGTATTTTGTGACCTTTACTCTGAAACACCCTGTGTATTTTTATATATATATTTATAATTGTTCTATATACACACATCATAACACATATATACATGTGTTAACATTTTCATATGTATATGATATGGTATTACAACAAAAACAAAAGAATAATGTTAAACAAAGTTCTTGAATTTATATTATAATAATGATCTTTAAACAGCTTTAAAACTTAATGAAAAGAAAATTTTCATATATTTTTTTTTCCACTTTAACTTTGTTAAATTTTTTAAAAATGTTTAGATAAGTTTCAAAAATGTAACAGACAAAAACAGAATTTTCATTTAAAAAAAAAATAAATAAAAAAAAATGTCGAATGTTATAAAAATTTTTTTAGAAGTTTGATTAAAATTAAAATTCACATCCCATTGGGTGTGTGTTGAATTTTCCTTTGTTATGACCAAAGGCATTGAAATGTTTTTTAAAAGGCATTTTCATCTTATAATGTACATGAAATCTGTTATGTAATCATTTTTTTATTTTATTGAAATAATATTTTCATAATATTTAACAATTTCATTAATTTTACATGCAAAATCAACGTAATTTAAAAAAAAAAATTTAAGAATATGTTACATAATCATTGCTTTAGTTTATGCATAAGATGTGTAATAAATATAAGGTAGTATGAAAGTGATGGTAATTTAAAATATGGACTTTGGAAAAATTTGAAAGTACAAAATCTACTATAACGTAATTTTCATTAATATAACGTTCATTTACATTAGATTAATATATGCACATGTTTGTATATTATGTAATGGGCACATATTGTATATTGCATGCAGTAAATAAATAACATCGTACAATATACAGAAAAAAAAAAAAAAAAAAAAAAATTGTTTTATAAGAATTACGATAAAATGAAGAATTGTTATTTCAAAATTATATATGATTTTCTAATTTTGCACACATCAAAACATATTAATGCATGAATGAAATACATAGATATATGCATACACACTTATACAATATGCTCTCTATATAGAGGTAAAATTATACATTTGAACAGGTAACTGGTTGGCGGCATAATTGCCCTTAAAAGGTAACTAACTTTACAATACTGTTTTTTTTTTTTTTTTAAGTTCTTTTATATCAAATATATATTTACACGTATGTGTGTGTGTTTATTATACATACATGAAGTAGTAGTAAATATACAGAGTTCATATATTATAATCATCATGATATCTATATACTTTAATCATTTGCACGCACAAGATTATTTGATCAATTTTAAATGATATATTGCTTTTAAAAATAAACGAATTTTATGTATGTATGTAGACGGTTCCGGTCAAATTGTGCTGCTGTTGGCAATTAATTTGATAGGCTTCTGATATACATACATACATAATGTATCTATACTTTTGTATGCACAATAATAAAAAAGAAAAAAAAAGAAAAATTGAAATTAAACATGAAAACTTACAGTATTGCATATATTACACTGTATAAAAGTACGTATTGTTGTTTGTAAAATGTTTATGTATGCTTATTTTAAGGCAGACAAAACAAGTCATTAAGAAACAACTTGAGACCATTAAAATGTATCTTTTTCTTATATGATGCACATATGAATGTGCATATAAATGGTAAGCAATAAAGTTTAGTATTTTATATGTATGTATGGTTACTCTGCAAATGTAGTAGAATATACAATAATTTTGCAGACTGCATATAGTTCAATTCTGTACATGTATTGAATTTTATTTAGAATATTTTAGATGTATAAGGCAATGATCAACATCCGTTGAAACAGAATTCATTTTCTTTTTCTTTTAGTAAAAATAAACAGAAAATTTTTAAGAAAAACATAAAAAAAAGTCATGCTTTCATATTGTTAGCGAACGATCACTATGTATATGAAATTTTCTGTACAATGCTGTTGTTGCATTTTTTTTTTTAATCTACAAGACGAGGCATC
Organism: Anthrax anthrax; assembly: GCA_963971155.1. Taxonomy (NCBI): domain Eukaryota; kingdom Metazoa; phylum Arthropoda; class Insecta; order Diptera; family Bombyliidae; genus Anthrax; species Anthrax anthrax. Next base: position 32,292,326 of record OZ020119.1, read on the forward strand.
ACAACAATTTCAAGGTTTTGTTATTTCTTTTAAACGTGTGAGACATTAGATCTGGAAATTTCTTTTTTTTTGTTTTTTTTTTTTTTTTTGATTTGCTTTGTCTGTTTAAATTTTATTTATGGGCTTTTTTTGTTTTATTTTCCTACAAAATGTGTAATCGTAGGTTATTAAGTTATTAATACGTACAGTATACAATATATGGATTATAGTTGGCCTTGTAAGGTCACTTATTTAAAAATTTCCATAGGTGATTGACTTTTGATGACATACTTTTTTTTTTTTTTTTTTGATTTTTCATTTCCTCTAATTTTAATCTTTTTTAATATTCATGCATTTTTGAAATATGTTGTATTTGATTTATTATCAAATTTTATCTCTTTATCATTTGTATTCAGAGAGATATTCATTTCTTCCTTTTACATAATGTTGTAATAAAATTAAGAAATTTACATTATTTCTGAGATAATTTTTTAGGGTTTTTGTTTTTTAAGTGCGTTTTAAGCAATAAATCGTTTTAGACCCCCTTGCTATTGAAATTCATCCGTTCTAAGAGGAGGTTCAAAATTTCCGGAAATATGAAATATGCGATATCGTTATATTGGATGGTATCTTTTGAACCACGCTATAAAATTGGTTCATACTTGCTAAAGATCAAAATTGAGATTTAGGCCTTTCCAACAATTTATCATTTATTAAAATCGAATAAGAAAATTTAAAAATTTAAAAATTCTGTACTACACAATTTTGACATAATTTAAAATTAAACTACCTGTATACATACACACGTACAAAGCAGGTGTAACATACGTAATTTTAAAATGTTTCAAGTGCAATACTTTTATATGCATACAATTTGATATAATTTGTACAATTGTAGAGTTATTATGGAAATTCTTATGCTTAAGAAGGTATTTTCCTGTATAAATGTGTATAACACTTGAAATAATAATATTTTCCATACATAAATGAAACAAAAAAGTGTAATTTTCCTCTTCTTCTTTAACGTTGCAATTAAATTGTGTGAATATAACTAAATGATATAAAAATGATTACATGGTTAAGTATTAATCTCATACTATTCAATTTTAATTATTATGTTCGTTTTTCAAATTACAAAAAAAAAAAAAATTAATTATAACAAAAGGTGTACTCGTACACCACGAATACACACACTCTCATAGTTTGGAACAAAAATAGAGTCTTTTATACAACGAAAATTGTTTACAAAACGATAAAGTTCTTAATTGATTTTCGTTTAAGTGACCTTAATATATCCGTTCTTTATTTAGTTGTCGTAATTAAATTACAAAATACCCCCCAAAAAAAAAAAAAAAAACCAAAAACAAAACCCAGAAGTCAAAAACTTGAACAAGGACTTCTAGATTTTCTTATTATTTACTCTATTCAATCTATTGTTGGTTGTATTTCTGATTTGAATTGATGGTCTCTACGCTATATTTGAAATTGATTTGTCAATTGACAATGATAATAATGAAAATTAAATTAAATGACGTTGAAAATTCACTCCAATTGAAACACACATAAATCAATAATATTCGATGTATAACTCAATATTTTTATTTGTGATTGTTGATTAATTTACATATAAAATTGATATGTTATTGATCGTATACGCAAAATCACATCATCATTCTCACACGCATCATTAAAATACTCATAGAAAAAAAATTTTACATGGGTGTTAAAATTTAAATTATAGTCATGATCCGTAGAGGTCGAGTTGATTGACTATTTTATTTGATTAAGATAAATATATGTATATTTGAATTATAAATGACACTCTATACACAACGTATAAAATAATTATACTTTTACGTTAAATTGAAATCAAATTTGTATATTCGATGGTATGCATTGCAACACCGTACATCCTTTTACTTTTAGTAAAATTGAAAATTTGAAAATTTATTTCTTGTACATTTCCTTCAAATATTGAAAATTTGAAAATTATAGAGCATTAGTTTATTACAAAAAAAAAAAAAAAAAAAAAAAAAAAAAAAAAAAATTCTTCTATACTCTGTTCACCAATTACATGGTATTAAGGCATCAAGGAAACCACGTGAAATAGTATATTGAAATTTAAAAATATCCATCTGATAACATATGTAGCTCGTGAAACAATCTTAATAGAAATTATGAGAAAAGAAAAAAGGCTTAACGTTCCATAGGACTTCAATTCTCACAAAGTCCCATACGAATGTAATTAATGGACAGAGTATAATGAATTTAAATAAAATATTTACGTATTTTATGAAAATATCAAAAATTTAAATTTTCTGTAATTTGAAAAAGCCCGAAATTAATTAGCAGATATTTAACTTATTTTAACATATTTCTGTAAATTTTTTTTTTTTTTTAATCTTTTAATTAACAAACAAGAAATATTTTAAAATTATTATTTTTTTCTATGAAAGATTTTTTATTTTTCTTTTTTATACATTTTCGAAAATAAAGTTGTTATCATTGCAAAAATGATTTTATGATATTCAAACTCAATCATGCATTGTAATGAATAAATAACAAAAACAAAAATTGAAATAAGAGAATGATAATCAAATAAGGCCGTTTAGATAATAAATTTTTGAATGTAACAATGATTTATCAAATGATAAAAAATTTGATAATATTTTTTTGTTATACTTTTATTATTTTATTTTTTTTTTTTCTGAAACAGAAATATAGTTTAAATTTTATTATTTAAAATGAAAATATTTTCATAATACATTTACGTAGAGATTTATTGATGAATTATCGTAAATAGTGATCGTTGTTTACAAATATATTATTATTTCTAAACTTTATAATCGGTTGTAAAAACGTTTTGTAAATGCTATTAAATAATTAAAATATGAGATGATTAAATGAATTTAATTACAAATGTATTTGAAAGCGTTCGTTAAGCACATGTTTTTTTTTTTTCAAAATACAAATAATTTGTATTTTTGAAAAAAAAAAATCGAAAAATTAGATTATATAATGGTCATTATGCATTTTATAAAAGGTATTGAAGTAATTTATTGTTTTTTGATATTACATTTCATGAAATTGTTAATCACATAAAATAACATCAAATTTTTGTTTTTTTTTTGTTTTTTTTTTTTTTTTTTTACATTTTACGCAAATACTCAATACACGTATGTAACAAATATTTTTGTTATTGTTTTAAATTAAAATTCCATTATAAACAAAAACAAAAAAAATTACAGTTAAATAGTTAAAATGAACTCACAAAAAAAAAAAAAACAACAAATCTTGAAAATGATGTTTTTCTTCTTGATACAACATAATAAGACACGTGTATGAGTTTTGATTGTTTGATGATATTTTCGTCATTATAGCATGCAAATAGAATGCGGATATTTTGTCTGTTTGGCTGTATTTATTGATTTATTTAAATATTTTGTCTTATTTATTATGACAAAATGAAGCATCTCAAGTTTTTAAGATTTCATAAATTTTTACTTATTTCGATTTTTTTTTCTTCCGAATTTTATTATGATCTATTTTTTTAGCATAGTCATGTGTGTTCTTATGGAACATAAAAAAATATTGTGTCCGATAACATTTACGTCTATGGTTTATGGTGCTCTCTTGTAGTTGTTTTCGTTTACGAAATACAAAAAATTGGCAATCAGGAAATGAAAGTAAAAAATTGAAACGAAAAAGAATGAGAAGAAGCACTCGTTTGAAACATCTAAGAGGACAATGCTTTAAAAATAATTTTTAGAAATAAAAATTTTGTAATGATAATCAAAATTGAGAATTAGTTTACTTTCAGTTTGTTTTTGTTTTATCCAAAAAAAAAAAAAAAAAAAAAAAAATGCTTAATCATTATTATTAACCTGTTATTATGAATTTTTTTAAAATCTATGATTTTGATGATTTAAACAAGTTTGTTTTGTTTTTTTTTTTTTTTTTCGTGTGTACATTTTTTGCAATTACATTTTGTGAACGTCTTAGAGGGAAATAAATTTTGTTTTTGCAAAAAAAACAAAAATATTAAGAAACAAGATTTGCAACATTTGTGATGCAACATTATCGTAATAAATGATGGTGATTGGTGATATGACGACGACAAATCAACAGTACTAACTAGATTTTCACATACACACATGTAAGTATGTCTAGTATATTAAATTTATTCTTTCATTATTTGTTTATCATTTTTTTTTTTATTTTAATCAAAGACTTTTGGTATTTCTTACACGCTCGTGGATTTTACAAATACGTAAACTCCATCTAAAAAAAAAAATTTTTTTTTTTGTTATTATTATGTAAAGTATTACGTTATTTTACAACACATTATAAATATATTGTTTGTGAATTTCAAAATAGAGGGATCTTCATTTTTTACATGATATATGTAGGTATACCGTATGTTATTTATACGTTTTGTGAATTTTTAATTTAAATTTAAAAAAAAAAAAAAATCAAAGTGGGTCAATTACCTGATATAAAATTAACAGGCATGTATACAAATTAATAAAATTAAAGTTAGAAGAAAAATAAAAAGACGATATATGAAATTTTTCATATCGTTTATGCAAATTTTTTTTTTTTTTTTATTATTTTTTATTATTTTTTTATTTTTGTTTTCGATACAGTGATTACCGTTTCATTGTGAATCTTACAATTGATTTTAATTTGTATGTCTACTGTATGTGTTTAGATGTAATGGTTTTTCTTTTACTATTTAGTATTTATCGTGGCAATATGAAAAATCACTCATGCCTGGCAATCACAATTAACAATAACGTACAGAATATTTACAAAGCTATACCCTCATACATACAACATAATTCAGTTATAACTGATATAACTTTGTAATTATTACTTACAATTTAAAAAAATATTAACGTTTTTTTTTTTGTTTTGTTTTTGAACTCTATGCCAAGGTTACTGAACAAAACATTCTTTATTTTGTAAATTTTGTTGCAAAAAAACACTTTTTCAAAAAAATATTTTAAACACCTTGCAAAATAAATTTCATTGATCACTTGAACTAAAAGAAATTATTTTCAAAAAAAAAAAAAAAAAAACCGTTTTAATTGATGATAACCTGGATTTTGGTTTTTTTTAGATAAAATTTAAATTTTCTAAATTTTTTAGGCAGTTTAAAAAAAATTTTTTTTTTTTTTTTATTTTACCTTAAAATTAATTAAAATTTTTCTTTTTACAATTAATTATTTTATTTGTATATTTGAAATTTTTAAACATTTAACCGACAATTTTTTTAAAATATCAATGTTGGCCGATTAACAAACTTCGCTCAACTGAATTCGCATTTATTTACCGATCGTAAATACTAAACAATATCAAGTTATAGTAGAAATTGAATGAATCACAACAACTTCAAAAAACTATACTCATTTAACATAATCACAACATTACGACCAGATTTATACGATGCTCTTGTGGAATGTTTTCAATCACTTTTGTTAGCTGATGGAGCTTAATTTGAAACTCACTACTCTATGACTACATTGTACGTTGTGTTTGTGTATTTAGTCAGGTCAGCTAGGTTGTTTTTACTATATATGTATACAAACAGAAACTAATACTCTCAAGTAACTACTCTACTTAATGTTTTCATTTTTAGGTTTTTGGATGGTTTCAATTATGAAATTAATGACGTTCATATGATTTAATTGCAAATAACTTTTGATTTTCAAATTTCCAAAATTTCCAAAAATTTTTTTAAAGCTTTTATTTAAAATTTTTTTAAAAAATTACCACTTGAGTACGAGTGTGTCAACGTATAAAATTGTTTGAGATGTAATTTGATAAAATGTTGTTTTATTTTTAACTTACCTGTTTGTATATATACCTGGAAAATACTTTTTTGTTTTTGCACTAAATTAATATACAAAAATATGCTATAATACATGTAATGTATGTATTCATACTAAAATTGAAATTTTCACTCTTTTTTTATCATTTTCTTATCTGAACTAATTCTAATCATTATAATCGACTTTTAAGTATAACATGGTATAATGTGTCTACTTATGTAAATACTAGATACATGTGTAGATATATGTGCACTACATACATTCTCATGTACATGTATGAATTTAATGATGAGAAAATTTATGTACTATATATGCACAAGCTATATTTTAATTACATTTTCATATTGTGTATACTGTAACTACTTGAATATGATTAATTTTCTATTGTGTTATGTGTAGTGATAAGTTGATAAACTTCATAATAAACAAACATGATAAAATGTTTTTTTTTTTTTTTTTAGAAAATTGCTTTATATAAAATTACTTTTATACTAACCGTAATCAGATATTTGAGAAAATTAATTTTATGACACCTTTTCTTATATGAAAAATTTGAAAATGAAATTTTCCGTTATTTTTTTTATTTTTTTATTTTCATAGTCATTAACTATTTCCTGTATATATACCTGTACAGTGTACACATAAGTGATTCAAGACCTTTTCTTGACGTAATTAAGAAAAATGTATTAAATAAATTAAAATTCGTTTTATATAAGATTTTTGTTTTTTTTTTTATTTCAACCAAAAAAAAAAAGAAAAAAACATAATAATACAAAAATCTGATATTTCTTTCGCATGTATATACAAATATTAGATGTACATAAATAATTAATTTAATTAAAGTGTTGTAGTTGGTATATAACCATTTCTATCATCAATTGTACTAATTGTCCTTTCAAAATATGGTGAATGATCTAAATGATTTGGTATTTCAGCTTTTGTTTCTGAATAAATACGTCGATGTATAATAACACGAATTTTATAAATTGTAAATACAGTAAATGAAATAATAAAAAATAATATTAATACTAAACCACATATGCCTGATGCTACACCTGGTTTAGCCCAATTTAAAATTGGATAAATAAAATGATTTCCAGTTCTGAGAAAAAAATAAAAAAATAAAAAAAAAAATAAGAAGAAAAAGTATATTAATTTTTTTTTTTTTTGTTAAAAAATAAAATGAGATCACAATATTAAACTTACGCATCAGTTCCTCCAGCATAATAATAAATAATTGAAAATATCATATATACAAATGTAAATATAACTGGACAAATTACATGTAATATTCGTACAGGAAATGCAACAATCACAATATCAGATATCATTAAAAATGAATTAAATGCATGTGCAGATACGTTTAAAGCATCTATTGGAATTGTTTCCACTAAAATAAAAATATAAAAAAAAAAAAAAAAAAAAAATTAAAAATGAAAAATCAATAAACAGGAAAAATCTTAATATCCTTGTTATTATTGTTATTATTATTATTATTATTTATTTTTATTTTAAAAATAAGAAATTTACTTGCAATTGGATATAAAAATACCCAATAAATGATTGTTATAACAACCGAAACAGTAAGTGTAGTTGTATGTAAGGCCCAATAAATTTGAAATGAAATCGGTGTTGGTTTATCATATGGGAAATTTTCCAATTTTTCTGAAATTTTCAAAAAAAATACATTTTTGTTTACATAAATCCAAATGTATGTTACATTGAGCAAATAACACAATCTATACTCTGTCCATTAATTACATTCAGTTAAGAGGCCTTATGGGAGTACATACATACATAGGTTTTTTTTTTTTTTTTTAAATTCATAATTCATAGTTTCTAATTAGAGTGTTTCAAGAACAGTATTACCACAGTCTTTAAAATTTTCAAACAATATGAGGTGAATTTTTTAAATATACAATGATATAATATGACATTAATTTGTGTAGTTTCCATAAGGTCTTAACAACATTAATTAATGGACAGAGTATATGTATATTTTTTTAAATCAAAATGGGAATATATGAATATATCAAGGAAAATTTAAGGATCAATCTGAATTTGTTTTTCACCTTTATTTAATTACATAATATAAAATCTTACCTGAGTATTTTGGATGAAAATACCAAATTAATAATAAAATACCACCAAATATATTTGTGATAGTACATAAAAGTAGACCCCAATTTGTAAAATAAATGAAAAATCTTCCATTCATCCACATTTTACCTAATGATACGAAAAAAATTACAGTAAAGAATATCGCTACTGACCATCGATATAACAGAAATAAAGTTGATTTTGTACTTTTTTGCCACTAAAGAAAAAAGAAAAATAGAAGAAAACAAAAAAAATAAATAAAAATTGCTTAAAAACTGAAAAAATACGATAATTGTTTTAAAATTAAAAATTTTGCATTCACTACATGATTCTAGGACATCGAATTGTGAACAAGTTAATTTGTTATCAATTTTTTTTTTTTCATAAACATTTTTAATTTAGCTTTATTGATAAATTTTTGTTTTGATTCCGTTCCTATATATCAATTGCATACCTGTTAACAAAATTTATTGCAATTTATTCATAAGCACATGAAAATCGTAAATAAATTTCAGTTTTAACTGCTGTACAGTGGAATTTTCTTCATTGATTTTTTTAAAATATTTTTTTTACATAAACAAATAATTTTTCTTCATGGTGTATTGTGTTCAAAATGCCATTTAATAGTAATTTCAACAAACAAAAAGAATTTAATTAAAATCAAAAAATTTTTTAAAAATTCAATTGAATGCCAAGTTATTTCTTATGCAAACACTTTATTTCAAGAACTTATAAACCAAATGCATTTAAAGAAAATTTATAGAAAAATTAATTTCAAGATAAATAATAGATAAATCATTTACTCGTACTATTTTTGCTTATTGATTTTTTATATAGCTAATATGGTATAAAGGTTGATTCCGCACTACGGACATCGTCTGTATATCATCATGTCACTGGAAGGTCAAATTTCATCGTTTCATCATAATGCTTAATTTAATTACTTAAGGAACATCATGTCAAATTAGTTTGATACTGGACTGGACACTAATCTTAATGTTCCGATACGTACGCGATAATTATTAAAATTTATTGAAGAATATTTTGATATGATGTTGCTGTTCCTGACAGGGTCGTACACTTGTACAGTGTGAATCGGCCTTAAGAGTTTGGCTATATAACGAATTAGAATTTGAATTTATTTCTTTTCTTTAAAAGAAACATAGATATTTAAGTATCTTTTTGGTGATAAAGAAAAAGGTCTAATCTATTTTTCAATGAATATATTTAGTGATAATAATAATTATCTATATTCCTACATATATATCATTTTTAATTAATTTTTACTATGTAACATTTAATTTGTTAAAATAATTTTTGAATATTATTGAAATAAATTTTAAAATTGTTATCGAAAATATGTTTCATTTGAAGAGATTGTAATCGTTTATTCGTACATATCCGATATCAAAAAGATAACACGTTTTTTTTTTTGTACATATTTATTTATTTCAACGTAAATATTTTATTTTTGTACAATCACAAATATTTTTTTTTTTTAAATTAAATTATAAAATTTAATGGAATTTTATGGTTTATTTTTTAAGTATAGTCATGTTTGTTTTCATGAAACAAAAAAAAAAAAAAAAATACGTTATTTAAGTTACTCTCTTTTGGTTATCGTTATTTTGGTTATCAAAATACAGAAAACTGGCAAAACAGAAAATGAGAGAGAAAAAAAATGAATTTATTCAAATTGAACGAAAAATGATGAGAAGAAGGGTCGGGTCAATGATTATACTTTAAAAAATAAGATATTAAAAAATAGAAATTGTTTAAAAATGCAAAAATTGTTACTTCTTTATATTTACCTGTGATCTAATAAAATCATCAGCTGGCGCATGATTGAAACCGCATTTTGATAAATGAAATTCTTTACCAATTGGATGAAGAACTTTTTTAACAGATGATTTCATCATTTATAAAAAAATAACTTTTTTTTTTTTGTTTTTTTTTGTATTTTTTTCTAATAAAAAATTTATTTTGCACTTTGAATAGCTGCAAATTAATTAAAGATTTAAAATTAATGAATTTTACAATATTTTCACAATTCGTTTAATTTTATTTTGAATTTTCAAACTCCACTACATTTTTGAAATGAACTTCAAACAAATGCGCGCGTATTCATTATACTGTGTGTTTGATACACGAGAATTCGTTTATTTTCACAAATTATGATTCACTTGTACAATAATATCTTTATATGTACGTATTTTTTTTTTGTTTTACCCTACAGTAAATACTTGATTTTTAAACAATTAGTACATTTATGCTAGAAGAAATTAATCCGCATTAAGACAAAACGATGTAACATTAAAACAGTGTAATAAACTGTTTGTTCGACATGAGTTGAAGCTATTTAGCTTTAAAATAGGTAAACTGAGTTGAAAACAAGGATATCAACTTTTTTTTAATAATTTTTTTTAATATTGTTGAAATTGTTGTTGTAAACCATAAATTTGAATTTTAGACAATTCGTTACTTTTTAATATGAATCAAGTGTTTATGCATTACCTGAAATTGATTTATAACTGTTTAAAACGGTTATAAAAAATGTTTGATCGATTTGAAGTTTTTACAGAGGATTGCCATGCGGTTTACGCGATATTCTAAAGCGGTTCAAATTAAATCGGTTTATCTTAAAGCGCATTATAACTATGTATAGCATAAACGTACTAAATGATTGATTATATTTTTATTTGACACCCATCTAGTGAACACAATATCAGAGAGCCATTAATTATTGTATGTATCGATTTCAACTACATCACAGATGTGAAGTTCATTCTTGTTATTTTCTACAATAAAACAAATTTGAACCTAAAACAAAAACAAAAAATTGTAATTTTAATATTTTTTGCTTTATCAACAATATTTTTTTTATATTTTTATTTTTTATTTTTTATTTTTTTTTAGTAAAATTATTAATTGCACTATTCTTTGTCCATTATTTACCGCTTGTATTCCAATTTTTTTATAAATGTAACAAAAAGTGAAAAATAATTTTTTTTTCAAAATTTTTCGTTAAATTTACAACGTCTAATATTTAACTACAGAAAAATAAATTTTAAAATTTAATAAAAAATAAAATACGAGTTTACACATACGAGTTCACATATAAAAACAAAAAATAAAAATAAAAAATAAAAAATAAAAATAAAAAAAAAATTAAAATTGGCATTTTCTAGATTAGATACCTTACATTATTACGTATATTGTCAGGTATTGTACACCTCTCTCTAATATACACAATTATAAACAATTCACATAAGTCTTGTGTATACACACGGTGTATAGAAAATTACTTTTTCTTTCTTAGATTTCAAAAAAAAAATAAAATAACAGACTATTTGTGAACATATGTAATTAGATTTTCAATTATAGTGACTAACAAAATGCAATTAGAAAAATAAAAAAAAAATTAAAAAATTAAAAAAAAAATAACAAAAAAGATAGAAATAAAAATTTTTATAGAATTCTACTTAAATTGCAAACCGGTCAAAATGTTATTCACGTATTAATTAATTTAAAAAACAAAAAACAAAAAAAACCTCTTAACAATTACGTACATATACGATACATTGTACTTTACACAGTACATGAGTACTGTATATAATGACACAACAGAACAATTTTTATTGTATAGTTGATATGTTTGTATTAGTGAAAATTTAAAAATATCCCCTCAAAATTTTAATATCAACTTATGCTGCTGAACTTGTTATATTCGAACGATAATTTATGTACATTCTTGTATCATTTATTTAAAAAAAATAAAAATAAAAAAAAATAAAAAATAAAAATAATATTCACTTTTATTTATTGACTTTGATCTATACATGTGTGTAAACTCTCTGTTTTTTTTTTAGTACAACTACAACACTCTGCAATGTATTTTATATACACATTCGTATGTTTTGTAATTAAAAAATATATTTCTACTCGTATGTAGGTAAAACAAATTACTTGTTCTGTGTTCGGTTTTGATGTCATTATCAATTTGTCGACACAATTGTTTTTTATTTTTAATTTTTTTATTTTTTTTATTTTATTTTTTTTTTTTATTTTTTGGTTTTTTTGTTTACTACAAAATATTTCAATTGGGTATTTTTGCTCTTTTCTTTTAAGATTTTTATTTTATTTACATTTTTTTTTTAAATTTTTTTTGCACGAAATTTTGATAATATTCCAACCACATTAGAAAAGGTAACAATTAAGAATTTTATTGTCTTATGAGAAAAATATTTATTTAAAAAAAAAAAAAAAAAAAAAAAATAAAAATAAAAAAAAATTATTTAAATATTTACACTTTATTTATTTTGCTGTTGAAAGTGATAAGAAATTTAAAAAAAATAAAAAATAACTGAAATAAACAATAATATTAATTATGTACACTCTACTTGATAATACTGTATTGGTTGGGCTTACACGTATAACCGTCTACTGCAAAATAATTTTTAACTGATCGTGTATGGTAAAATTGTGTAACAAGAATACTCGTATATGTCACTGATATTAAAAATCTAATGAGTATAAAAAATAAATGAAAAAAATATTTTCATTACTTATAATATAGAAATATGATTACATTTTTATTTTGAGATCATTTGGTTGAGGTATTCAGTTTCAGTTAGGATTTCTCTAGAAATAATTTTGCAAGATCAATAAATTTTTTTAAAAAAATTAACGTTTTACAAAGAATTAATATCAGGATCTTAAAGTGTTAACCCCAGGATGTATGGTATGGAATAGACATGTTAGAATCAATAATTAAAATTACTACTCAATGAATGTTAACTGCAGGATGCATTCTATGCAATAAGCATGTTAGGATCAAGGATTAAAATAACTTCTGATACGAATAACGATAATTATATCTGACAATTTTTCATTTAAATCGGAAAGTCATAGCACTGATCGATTCGAAATCAAAGTATCTATGCACACTGCGTTTATAATAACGATTTAATCAACTTTCTTCTTAAATTTCATTGTAATATCATTAAAGACCGCAAACGATCATAAACAGACAGATACTGTGTTTTAAAAAATTGAGATAAATAAATTTTATAAAAAGCAAAAAAAAAAAAAAAAAAAATTCTAATCTTGTCTCACGACTTGTTTTTTTGCTTTATTTTCATAAATTTTATTATCAATTTTATTTGTTTATTTTATTTTTTTATTTTTTATTTTACATCATTGTTTAATATCATTTAAAAGAGTTCAATTAAAGGTTAACTCAATTATTATTATGTGTTTAATTTAATATTAAATTTTAAATGTGATGTTGTGCATGCGATTGCATATGTAATATGCATTTAAAAAAAAAAAAAAAAAATTTTTTTTTCTTCTCTTTTTTAATAAAAGAGGCTAATGACCTAAAAATAAAATCATTTTTGTTTTATATAGAGAGATACATACATACATACATTAATGCATTTTTATGTACATGAAAACGTGTATAAATAATAGAAATTGAAGCTTAATTATATGTATATAGATATGTTACATATTTTTTTTTTTTTTTTTTATATTATTAATTTATATGAATTCAGAGTAATAAATGTTGTTTGATCTTGATTCTCGACAACATACAAATGCACGACATGCATAGAATGGTGCATATGTACACGCATATGTATGTACATGTAATATGAATGAATGTACCCGTTCAGTCAGACTTTAATATCGAGAATTATTTTATTATTTTTTTTTTTTTTTAATGATTTTTCTTATTATGGTTATCACAATTTAATAATGAATTGAAGGTCAAGTGAAAGAATAAATAAAAAAAAATATATTTTAAATTTAATATTACATCAAATTTTATTGTTAGAAAAAATGTAAACTGAGATTATGATTTCTCAATGTTTTTGTTTTTTTTTTTTTTTTCATTTTTTTTATTACATGCGGATGTTTATTTTGTGAACAGACGATATGTAATAAAACAATAAAAAAAAATAATAAAATTCATTATCAAAAGTATCTAACGTAATTTTGTTCAAATATTAAAAATTTCTCAATAGTTAATTTGAGGAAAATTCATCATTTCAGTTGTATATTCAAATTATGAAGCATTTTTTATGTCACATCAGATTATATCATTTGTTTATCATCTAATCTAATGGAAGGAAAGTGTTTTGAATTTCTTTAAATGATAACAGAAATTATGTTTGTTTTTGTTTTTTTTTTTTAATATATGATGTATAATTACATAAGCTCGTGTACACTCAGTTAAAAAAGTATTGACTCACCTAAAGATTTTTTAATTTGAAATAATTTTGGTATAATGTGACATGTTTTATTGAAATTTGGCAGCAATGTTAAGAGTAAGCTGTTTAGTGAACTATCCTAAAGCTAAATTATCATAATTTTCAATTGAAACGAATTTTATGTCAACACATTTTCTCACTTCAAATTCAAAATATCCAAAGGTGTACCAACACTTTTCTGATTGAGTGTACATATTACAGGAGATATCAAATGAGGTCAAGTAAAAAGTTTTTGAAAACTATTATTTCCGTATTAGTGCAGTCTGACATGTTTAGCGATTTAAAAAGAGCGTAGAACTTTTCAAGTTTAATTGATTTGCATATTCATAAAAAATTTTATTTCCATTTTCATCATCAGGAATTAATTCTGACACCACGGAAAAATACCTCTATAGTGGATTTCAAAATCTATTTAATTTTCATTGATTTACTGCTTCTTAAAGGAGGATATTTCTTCATGGATTTCTTTCTTGTACACATTTCGTCATGGATTTCTTTACATAGTTGCCCTATGGGTTTAAATGTATTTTGGACAAATTAAAAAAAAAAAAAGAAACAAAGGTAGGTAGATGAGTTGAAATTTGAAGGATTTTTAAATAAATCCAATTACTTGAAATAAAATAAAAAAAATCATTATTCAGAATTTCCTCTTCTATGATCAAACAATCCTGAGGAGGACCATTGCGTCTATAAAGAAACTCTACCTTTACTCTGTCCAAGGACGTTATCTTCCAGACTTTTATGTTCAATTTGATGAGATCTTTATTGCATTCCACCACTTGTTCCTGGGCCATTCCCTTGATATCATCCTACCTATGTATACATATGTTCAGAATTCAATTACTCAAATTTTTGATTAATTTTCTATTGATTTGTATACATCCAAACAATCTATTGGTCCATAGTGATATCTACTAAATAAAATAAAATTTATGTTCTTGTAAATAAATGCATTGATGTAGTAAAGTAATTTCAACATATTCGTAAATACTCTCCTCCTATGAAAATTAATCAAAAACTCTTGAAATGAATAATTTTTCAGTTGAATAAATCAAAAATTTACCTTGCTTAATGCTTATACCATATTCATGCAATTATTGTGCTTATATGCTAAAATCATCCAGGAACTTAGTATATATGTAGTTAAAATACACCTACTCGCCCATTTGTTTTTAAAATGTCTAATGAAGTGTAATGATAACATGATAAAAGAAGGTCAGGGTTACTATATTATTTATGCTCATATAAATGTAATATATGTATGTATATAAATTTTATGCATTGAACACAGGATACATTAGAAGAAGAGTACTAGAAATTTTACTAGTTATTTTATCAAATACAAAGGAGGATCCGAATGCATTTTCCTATGATGGATATATGTATATTGTATTTATTTTCATTTTTCTTTTTGTTTACAAGAAATTGAAATGAAAAAACAAAAGAAAAATTTTTTTTCTACATTAATTCATCTAAAAATGAATTTTTGTACTTTCAATGCAGTTTTTTTTTTTTTTTTTTAAATAATTTTTGTTTTGTTTTAAAACGAAATTTTTTTTTTTTTTTTGCATTTTTTTTTTTTTTTTAAACAATTAAATGTGCATGCAACATTATGTATCAGTTTATCATTATGTATAGTACACAATATACGTTGTTATGTTATTACACAGCGTAGTTATTTTAATTCATGTGAAATGACACAGCTGAATATCTATACCATATTGTTCTATTCACAATTTCTCAAAAAAAAAACAAAATATTAATGTTAAACTCCTCTTCAACATTGTATGTATATTTATGCAAATAATTTATCAAGAGACTTTCACACATGTATTATGAAAATATACGCGCTTGTGTATAGATGTACATACATACACGTGTACTACATAGACATAATTTTGTTCGTTAGACAATGGAAAAAAAAGTGAATTTTCCCGTATACATTTTTTTGTTTTTTTGCTTTTTTTTATGAATGAATATACCTAAATATGCATTAATAACATAAAAATGCAAATAAATGTTTGTGTTAAAATTGAATAAAAAATGAATTGAATAATTTGTTAAAAGACGAACATTTTTTATGGATACATGATGCATGTATGTACCCACACAAAATGCTATTCAAAATAGAAGAAAAGAAAAGTAAAATTAAATCTACAAAAAAAAAAGTGAAAGGAAAATAAACCATTTTACGAATATCTGTCTGTCATAAGGATTTCATTCAAATTAAATGAAATGCTGTATAATTCTTACTACTACAGAGCATTTAGATATTTTCAGATATTCACAAATTTACAACTAGTTGCCTAAAATATTCAAAAAATGCATGTGTGAAATGATAAAGAAAATTAAATCATTGAGCATGAGGATTTTTAATTAATTTTCTAAATTTTTTGAATAATCAATTTTCAACTAAGCGCCTGTGTGGCGCTTTGAGGTTTTAAATTTACATAATAATGTTTTACATTGTTATCAGCTGTTGCTTCTCAAAAGAATGTAATGACCTCACAAACAATTTTCATTTAACTCAACTGACACTAGATGTTAGGCTAGTTTTTTTGGTGTCTTATCACTTTACCAGGATCCAGGATAATTTCGTCATTTTCTCTTCCAAAAATCATGCTGAATTGTTCACCGGTTTTAGATCGCCCATAGCTTCTGGTTCAAAATTACATATTTCATGAGTAAATTTCATGATCATAACTTTTACTTAGGCCGCGTTAAAAATTTTTAAAACGGTCAAATTTTAAAATTCAGGCTATTAGAATCACCCTTGCTAATCACCCTTGTTGATCACCCTTGTTGTTAAAATTTTCAAAATCTAATTGTGATCAAAATGATTTTAGAATGAATGTAAAAAGAGATTTTAGAATAAAACAAAAATAATTTTTTTTTTTTAGTGTTTTAAAATCAAATTACATATTTTATTATTTAACCATGTTTTTTGTTCGCTTGTGTGTTTTGTTTGTTTGTTTTTTTTCATTTTATAATTCATTTATTTGATTTTACAATTGAGCAAATTCATTAAAACTCCATTAATTTTCTAAAATTAATTTTTTTTTTTTCATGTCTTTTTTATTAATTTTTTTTTATTATTATTATTATTTGTGTATACATATGTTGACATTTTCAAAATTTTAAAATAAATTTTTTTTTTTTATTTTGTTTTTATATCATTTCTTAATTTATTTTTTTAATTTTTTATTTTTGAATCCTATCTTTAACTGTTGCTGTTGTTCGAATATACATGGATTAACTATATTGTTACATCATATGTATGTAGTATGTAAATAATATATATATGTATATATATATTTTTTTTTAAATTTTTTTTTTCTCTTTTTTTTCTACTAATCATTCTATACAAAAATAGTAAATTCCTTACATTACTATAAATATCAGAAATATATTATTTTTATTTTTATATGTATGTATGTGTATTTGGTAGGGCATTTTCTTCTTTATTATACATTTCAATATATATTCTATTGTATATTCATTATAATTATTATTATTATTTAATATGCATTTACATATACATACATACATAATTATTTTGGTTATATATTTAAATATACTACAATTATTAGATACATAAAATATTTTTTCTTTTTTTGTTTTTCATTTTTCTTGTTGGTTTATTTTCTTTTTTGTTTTTTTTTGTTTTTTTTTCTTGTTTTTTTTTTTTTTTGTTTTATAGGTACAATTTTATTTATAATTTGATGTGTACAATGTACTTGATAAAATGAAATTTTTAATATACACAATTTTTTTTTTTGTTAAACATTTACAGTGTGTGCGAATTGATTGTTAAATGCGGCTAATGTGCTAAATAAAAAATTATTGAAAAAATCGGGAATTGATTGTTAAATGCGGTTAATGTGCTAAATAAAAAATTATTGAAAAAATCTGTAATGTATGGAAAGGTTTTACCATAACCGCCGGGTATGCTAAATAAGACTAATGCATGAGCTACAATGCACCAACCATGGACAAACCAAATTAGTAATATAGACGTCTATTTTTTACATGTAAATAATTTGGTTGATTGTGACATCATGACCATGATTATTGCATTGGAACTCATGCCTAAATAACTAAATTAAGAGTTTTTGAATGAAATAAACAACATTTTTGTATGGAACGCAAAATACAGTTTTTGCTTGTACATATTTCAACTTCTTTAAATTTCATGATTTTTTGAAAATAAATTTTCAACAGCTATTGAAAAAATTGAAAATTTGAATTTTTAATTTTTTTTTTTAAGTTTATAATCTGAATTTTCAAAATTTTATGAAAAAAAATTTAAAATATCCAAATACATAGAATAAGTGAAATTATCAACAATTTAGCATTTCGCACTGCAAAATGATGTTCAATTATTGACTCAATGGAACTGAAAGTGGTTTAGCACTTGTGCACGCATTTCCATGCAATTCGCACAAAGTATGTAATATACTTTTCATTATTGGTAAAGAATTAGGAGTTTTATTTTTCAATATAGAGGTCATTTTAAATCTATTTATTTATTTATTTTTTTGTCTTTTTATGTTACATATATTTTGAATATTTATTTATTTATTATTTATTTTTGTCTAAATTTAATATTTTTTGATTTTTATATTTAATAACCTAATAATTACTTTTGGGGTATTGTGTTTAAAATTTTTTTTTGGAATTTTTTTTTTTTTCGTTTTTTTTTGTTTTAATTTGATACTTGCTCATTTTTTGTTTTTTTTTTTGTTTTTTTGTTTGTACACAGATACACTTTCATTTGCTGAAGATTTTCAGCATTAATTCATTCAAATTTTGAAAATAAATGAAACATTTTTTTTTTTTTTGTTGAAATTTTTTAATATTTTCTAATATAGGGTATAAATTCAAAAATGCATCAGTGCTTATCCAACGTCACCCAGTGTAATATGATCTCAAGCTATGAATATCGCATCAAATCAAGCAGTGATGCATTTTTGAATTTACCCTATAATTTAATGTTTTGTCTTTATTTTTGCCTCATTACCTATTGTACGTTGTTCTCTTTAGACTGTTTTTGTTTTCTTGTCTGTCATTACATAAAAATTATGTAAATATTTCATATGCACATAAAATTACTTAATAATGTATTAAATTAATTTTTTTTTTTTTTTTAATTTTTTGAAATTATTATTATCGAATTTATCACTATTTGTTTATTTATTTATTTTATTTTTTTTTATTTTACTTATACATTACGAAATTGTAATCAATATAATTTCTATTTATTATTTTTCCCTACATGAAATTTTATGTTTTTTTTTTTTGTCAATTAAATAAAAATATTTTTATACATGTGTGCATATGTTACATATAAATTTTTGTCGAATTCGAGGTTTTTTTTTTTTTTAATAGCTCGTGACTATTACGAATACCTATACATGTACATATGAGTGTTCAATTATTTTTGTCTTTTTTTTTTTTTTCTCAATTTAAATCTATACAATATACTTCCCTCGAATATTTCATTTTTTTTTTGTTTTGTACTGAGAAATCAATTCATTTTAACTTTAAAAAAATATTTTCCCTTTGTTTTTTTTTTCTTTTTTGCTCAAAAACGTTTGCTTCAAATAATTAAATTCAATATCATACAGTATCTATATACCAGTTATATTCAATTTTGGTATTGTAAATTTTTTTAAGAACATTCTCAATTTAACCAGAAAACTAAAAATGGAAATTTTTTGTCTTTTTTTTTATCTTCATTGAGAATATAAAAAAAAGGGAAATTCGACAAGCTTTTCCGACGTTTAAAAAAAAAAAAATTTTTTTTCTTGTTGTTGTTGTTTGAATCATTTCGAAAATTGGAAAGGAAACATATTGCATTAAATTATTTATATATGAAATCATATATTGCTTTTTTTTTTAATGTTTTATTGAGTATCATTTAGGAAAAACGAAAAAAACAACAAATTCAAAATAAAAAAAGAAAATCGATAGTTTTTTTTTATAGTTTTTCAGTTTTTTATGTGCAAAGCATGCAATTTGTATTTTATAGTCTTTTTTTTTTTTTTTTCATTTTTGTTAGATACATTTTTATGTATTTTTTATATTTAATGGCATAAAATATAACCGAACAATATATTCACATTTGAATTTATGCGTTAATCCGTAAATTCATGTTATATAAAATTAAATTTTTTTTTTTTTTTTTTTTTTACTTTAGAAATATTTCATTTTTATTATTTTGTTGAATTGCTAAAGATCTGAATTCTGGATCTAATGTTTTTTTGCCCTCATTAAATATTTAAAAAAAATTGAATGAAATTTAAATAACGTTTTTTTTTTTTTGTTTTTTTATTTTTTAAATATTTTGTTATGTAAGTTAAGGTATCTGTAGTTAATAACTATTTGAAAATTTCAATATTTTAAAGAAAAATCAAAAATAGAAAAGAAAGAAAAAAAAAACTTTTATGTAAGTTTTCTTTCTTTCATTTTTTTTTTTTTCTAATTTTAATTTGTAGAATTTTTTGTTAACTTTTTGAAAAAAATTTTATTCGAAAGAAATTTTCGACAAAATTTTGATAAATTTTTTTTTTTTTAAAAAAATTTTCATTATGAAATAAATTAATAAATGGAATGTTATTAGAAGTCATTTTATTTTATATTTTTGATTATATAAATGATTTTTTTGGGGTTTATGAAAACTTAAAATAAAAAAATTTTTTAAATGTAATAATCTCGAACATCTTAGATTTATAGGATATATAATAATGGTATATGAAAATAAGAAAATTTAATCTAAAAAAATTCTGAACTTTTAAGAGATTATGAAAGCACTCCGCACTCTGTGCATTTTTTGCGAAATAGCTTTATCCAGTTAAATTTTTTTCATCTCGGATCATTTCTCGGTCTTTTGAGATAATATTTGAAATTTTCCTGTGGAATAATTTGCCAAAAATCTTAATAATATTAAAATCTTAAATTTATTAAATTTTTATTAAACACTCCTACATAAAAAAAACCAACTAAATTAAATATATTAATTTTCTAAAAAAAGAAAATATTATCGAAAAATTACTTTCATTAATTGTTGTTGTTTTTTTTTTTTGTTGCTTTCCTTCGATTATAGAAAATGACAAAAAAAAAATTTTTTTTTTTAAATAAAATGTATCAAATGCGAATAAATGTAATTTGTTTTTTTTTTTTTAATAATAATTCGTTAAACGACGAAAATTCTTTACATTTTCAATTCAATTATTGAATTCGGATTCAAAAATTGTTCTCTTTGGCTGGTCTCTAATGCAGAGACAGCTCGACTTAATGATGACATTTTACTATTATTGTCCTTATAATGATAATGTTGATATTGTTGAGCATCGTATTGTTGTTGATGATGCTGTTGTTGTTGTTCTGAATTTAATCCTTGCCCTAATTCACTATCATGATCCGCAGTATGTCGTTGACAAAGTTTTGAGAACAAACAAACTCGTATGCGATACATACAATAAACACCAAAATGTACAACGAATACAAATAAAATAGCGCAGGCCGTCACCACAATTGCCTTACCTGGCTTTGTCCAATCCAACATTGGATAGATAGTGGTTTGATTTTTTCTGAAAATTTAAATCATACAAAAAAAGATATTTGCAATAGAAATATTTATCGCGTTTTTTTTTTTTTTGTTTTTCTTAATCAAATTTACCTGTCCGTTCCTCCTGCTAAGAAATAAATTCCAGTAAAAATGGCATACACAACACCAATACCGGTTGTCCAATAGGCATGACTCAATTTAATTGGATGTCCTACAATTGCCAGATCGATCAGCATTATCACAGAATTGAAAACGTGCACCATTATATTGAGGGCATCGACTTTATGTATTTCTGGATTATGTACAAGAGTCCAATAGCACATTGTAATTATGAACGAATAAACGGTGGCTATTGTATACATAATCCAATAAATGTGATGTAATTTGCTTTTCTTAGCTTGACGAACAAGTTCAAAATCTTCACGTTCTACCATCATCCCTTGCGTTACAATCCAGGCACCTAACCATGCTTGACTTGTGCATGCTAATAGGCCCCAATGTGTTAAATATATCCACCATTTTGCATAATGATGCTCAAAATGTTCCTCTGTTCGTCCAATATCTAATAGAGAACAAACTAATACAGCTAAACATGTAATTGCGGCTAACCATCGATAGAGTAGATAAATAATTCGTACTTGTGTGTTACGCTGCCACTGTAATCAACAAAAAATAAATGAAGTAAATAATGAATTTAAAAAAAATATGTCATCATCCCAGGAAATATGCAAAATTATGAGAAATTCATTTCAAATTAATTCAAACTGTTATTTGAATTAAAATAAAATCCATTTTAACAGAACAATCAATTGAATGGCAAACTAAAATTGTTTGGTTTCGCGATATAAAAAAAAAACATAATAATAACTAAAAATAAATGTTATCATTTACCTGACACAAATAAAAATTATGCCTGTGAACACGTTGTGAAGAATATTCAGGAAAGCAATTACTCCACAATTTGGTAACCATCGTTTCAGGAAGATATGTGATGTAATTCCTTTTATTTTGTATACAATTAACTGAACCACAACCTTCTGTTTTATCAGCCCCACCACCTCCGCCACCCCCGCCTTCTGCTACAATATCGTGTGTGTTGTATTGGCAGCTGCCGTTGTTAATATCCGTTGATCTCTCACCCCTCTCACAAACGGATTCAATTCCGTTTTCGCCAGTTTTACAATTATACAAAGAGTTATCCACTTTTTATTCCTTTCTTTATCCCACAGAACAATTGTTCTTGGTTTTTTTTTTTTTTTTTTTTTAATTAATTTAAAAGCTTTAAATTTTATTTTGCAATAATTTTTTGTTCTCTGTCTTTAATTGAATACCAGAAGAATGTAGTATACAAAATTCTAGTATCAGTAATAAAATTATTCAACGCATTTCTCGTGTGATGATAATATTTTTTGGTTTCTTTTTTTTTTTACTGGTAATCTGAAAGTTCAAGAAAATAAAATGAAAAAAAAAAAAAAAACAAATTCGGTTATTAATTATTATTGCATTTATTTAATTTATAATTTTTATGATGATAATTAAAATTTTTCAGAAAAAAAAAAAAAGAAAAGATTTTTTCAATTTGCTATACATAATAATATCAGAAAGGTGTGACATTTGTATGACCCGCCGGTTTGTTTAAAGAGATATAGAATAAGTCAAATTACAGTTCGGTTGATGGGGATTAATTATTTTTAGATACTTTAATAATTGAATTCAAATTAATAATAATTATAAAAATTTTTGTTAAAAACATCAGTAACATCATGTGATGTTTAAGCAATGTTATGGTGCTGGAAAAGCATGTCATGTATGTTAAGTATTCTAAGGGGCAATAAAAAAAAAATTCAAATTGATGTAAAGTGGATTAACTTAGTTTGAGCGTTTGAGCGTTTGAGTTCAAACTGGGTGATATCTGAAAGTGATTTCTCACACCCTCTCCTTTTTGTTTTTTTTTGTTAGGTTCAACAAGAGACCGGGTAGTCAAACCCGGTAGAAACCAGGAAACAAGGGGACCAAAATGAGCGAAGGAATCCTCAAAAATCTAGAGGTTGGACGATAGGCCTTCTTTAAAAATTTTTGGATTCATTACATGTAGACTTTTTTCATTCCCAGAAGCCTGAACAAGAAGCCAAAATTCGAGTATTTACATATTTCCCTTAGTATTCTGAACTATTCAAAGAACTATTTAAAATTCAATCTTTCAATTTAAATTCATTTTAAGTTCATTTATTAAATCTTCATCCTTCTTAAATTACTTCTCATATTTAAATTCAATTAACCTGAACATATTTATGATGTATGTAAAACGTTTATAAAAATAATCATTTGCGTAAATGTTTATAAAATATAATAAAAAAAAAAAAAAAAAAAAAAAAAACTTTAAAAATTCATTTTAAATTTATTTTTCTTTACATTTTACTTTCATTTTGCAATAAAATTAAATTTAACAAGAACATTTATAATAATATGAGAAAATTCATTTAAAATAAGATTTTTGTTTTTTTTTTTTTTGTATATTTCCATTTCACTTGAGAAAAGTTTTTATTCTTTTGAATAAAATCATATTTAATTTTTTTTATTTATTTATTTTTATTTTTTTCAATTCCCACTCTTTATATAAATTTGTAGTTTTGTTTATTTTTAGTTATCTTAACCGGAAAACGTTATTATATTTCTCGTTGATTCCCTTATAAAATAGACTGTTTATTTTGAAAATTATTATGCTCCTCTTAAAGTCAGTTAGTATACTTTTAGTTTTTCTTTTTTTTAAAAAAACGTGAAATTTTCACTGTTTTATAAAAAAAAAACACTCGTATTATGTAAGAAAATGAAAAAGTTTTTCTTTAAAGTATTTTTTTTTTTTTTTAAATTTTTATTTTGAAATTTACTCTTGAATGTGTTGAACTAAAAATATACGTATTTGAGAAAGTTATGTATATCTTTTTCAACTAAAATTCTATGAATATTTTACGTCAAACAGATTTTTCGTTTTTTTTTTCTGATTTTTTTTACTTTTTATTTTGTTTTATTTTATTTTATTTTTTTTTTTTTCAAGAAAAATGAGAAAATTACGTATATTAAAATTTTATGTAAAAAGTAAACTACATAAATAAATTATATATATTTTTTTTTTCTTTTTGTGGTTTTGAATAAATTAAAATTTGGAGAAAAAAAAATTTATTATTATTTTGTTTTTTTTTTTTTTTTTTTTTTTGTTATTGTCGGCAGGCAGGAGATGGAAAATTTTTGAGTTTTGTAAGGGGTGAAAAGATCAAAACCTTGAAAAGGAATCAAAAAATTTTTAATGTAATTTTAATAAAATATACCATAACATTTAAAATTATTAATTTTGGCAAACATATCGAATTTTTTGTTCGTCGAACTTTTTTTTTTTTTTTTTTGGGTTTTATTTTTTAAAGTGCAAAAGTAAAGTTTAATTGAACAAATTTTTCTTTTTTGTTTGCTCCTTACTCTATCAAAATGTTTTTATAATAAATGGCGAGATTTAAATAAAATTTTGTATAAAAAAATTTTTTTTTTGTTTAAATTTTTTTTTTTATTTCACATTTTCTGTGAGGAGATACGTAAAGGATAAAAAAAAAGAACATCGCTGGGATGTATCGGGCAGTTAAGTAGCCTTTTTATCTGTACATATAAATATTGTAATTTGTATTTAAGGCAACAAGGCCATAATATGATTATGATGCTTTTTTAATAATATGCATTTTCTCACAGACTATATTTAAATAAATAATTATGTAATAAAAGTTTATTATATTATTTGCATTCATATTGTAATAGTTTATTCATTATTATTTTATTGTAAATATTATGATGAAATTATTTTGAATACAAAAAATACTCTGGAAATTTAAAAAAAAAATACTTTTATATGTATTTTATATATATCTGTATATCTGGGTATAATGTAAATTACAAATTAAATTCAAAAATTCTATCCAATAATATAAAATTTATGTACATATGTATATACAATAATATAAAATATATCCTATACAACTCGTATGTAATGTATATATATAAAATTAAACTTTTAATAAACATAATAAACTTTGAAATATGTATCATCAGAAAATTTTGTTGGCAGAGAATTTTGTAATTAGATTTTACACATACACACCAGATATCCAGATATCATGAGAGAGAATTCAAAATTTTTGTTTATATTTATACGTACAAAAAAAAAAAATATATTTAATATTCTGTTTATTAAGGATGTCTGTTATGTGTACACACAATATAATACTAAAAAGCAATGGATTTTATTTATTTATTTTTTTTTTTTTGGCAAACTTTATGCAATTTGTAAATAAACGAAATTTTATTATGAAATATAAGTTAATTTTATAGCCACCTGGCTTAAAAGTTTTTAACCCACCCACATATAAATTATTATGCATATGTACATATGTATGTACATTATATATGGCTATAGAGAATGCATGCACTATATATTTTGAATTATTGTTTTAAAATTTCAGATACATACGGTTAATACAAGTAAAAATAGATGACTCTATATTAGCATTGGAAATATTCATATATGTATGTATGTATGTATGTAATCCTGCTACTTATTTAAAGTATATTATATACACACATGTTTATAGCATGAATATTGTTGCCAATTCTAATTCAACCATAATCATTTAATCAATAAAGTCATTATTAAGGATTACAAAGTATAGTACGTCCTTAATAATAATGTAGAAATAAATATACCTTTACGTAATACACTATATACTCGTATGTACATATCCATATAAAGTACTTTAAATATGACAATTCAAGTATACTCAATACAATTTTGTTTACTTATTAAAATGTAATATTTTTTTTTTTTTTTGAATTTTTAACAGTCCTTATATTTTATTATTTATATATACCCACAATCATTCATGTGTTCATGTGTAAAAAATTTTTGTTAAAAATATAATATAAATAAATAAATTAAATTGTCTTTGAAAATTTAAAAAAACCTTTTGTTGAAATTGTTTATTTCACGATATACTGATTTAACATGTATTATTTTTATTATATTCAAATACACCAATGGAATTATTTGAAGAAATTTGAGTTAGCAATTGTATGTACATATATTTAAAATAGTTAATATGTATAAGATTCTTTTTAAAATAAGATACAAGGTATACTGTATCCCAAAGTAAGGATCACAATCGATCGTACTTCAGAGTGTTTGACACTTATTTAAAGTCCATCCCTTTCGAGTTGTAGGGAATTGAAAATTTTCAGATACATGAAGTACATGACATCATATATTAGATAATATCTTTAGAATCACTTAATGCATTTGGTTCATATTTCAGCGAATTAATACTTAGACTTGGACCTTTCCAACAAGTTATTATTTGTTGAAATTGAATGAGAAAGTCTAAAGTTATCTGGAAGATTTAGAACAACTATTTTTTAGTAAAAAAAACACTCTAAACTCAGGATGGATCAATTTTGTGACCTTTCCTTTGAGACATCCTTGTAAAGTGTTTATGTACTTCATTTAAAGATATTATTTCTTGGAATAAAAGAAAAAATTTTGCATATACATACACATACATATATGTGTATTTTATTTTATAAAATAAATTTTATACAAATTTTATAGAAAATTAAATGGCATATAGAAAAATTTTAGCAAGGACATTCTTTTGTGGATTTTTATAAATTGAATATTGCTTTGTATATAACAAAATATTTTTTTTTATTTTCTTCCTTTTTTGCATCTTCTGAACGCATTATAAAATATACATATGTGTATGCATAAAATCATTTTTAAAATATACATATGTGAATTTAATACATTTTATATTGTAATATAAAATAAAATTTCTTTTAAGTGCTTCTTATGAAAATTTAATTTTAAATAAATAAATACAAAAAAAAAAAAAAAAAAAACAAAAAATGTTAATTCATTTTAACGCTCTGTTACATTTATAAAGTTTATTTATTTTATTTTTTACGCTTGTCATTGTTCAAAATAAAATATAAATCAAAAAAAAAAAAAAAAAAACAAAAATCAAAAAAAATTTTTTTTTATATGAATTAAAAATTTTTTTTAAAATGCATAAAGTGCATATTTTACAAATTTTGTTAAATAAAATTATTTTAATGATTTTTATTTATTTTCTTTTTATTTTTTATTTTTTTTTAAACTTTAAAAACTACTTTAGAAAAAGGAAATTTATCTTCTGTTAAACCACTTTTATATATGGTATTAAATACTATTATGTAATCATGAAATTTATTGAAATATTTTAAATTCTCTCAATTTAAAATCCTTTCTTTTTTTTTTTTTGTGCTTAACACACATGTACATACATGTTACACATATGTAGGTACATTATGTAATGTATGTTCCTCGCGCGTTTAAAAGCTAAATAGAAAATAATATTTTATTAGAAAATGTTCACAAAAAAAAAAAAAAAACAAAAAAAAAAAATTCACACCTATATACAAATTTATCTGTGTGCTTTTAACATTTTATTCGGAATATACTCGTACATTATAATTTTATCTTTTTTGTATAATCATTGAATAAAATGCACCATGCACCACAACATAAATTTGTTTTTATTAATTTTTCCATTATATTATTTGGATTATATATTTGTAGACATGGATGCGAACATTTGAAATATATATACGTACATTTTGCATTTTATGTAAATATGTACATGCAAACATGTGTACACATATATAATGCGCATAAAATACATTCAAAATTTAGCCTACAAAAACAAGGTATAAAATGTAACTTAAAGAATGTAGGCGTCAGTTTTTGAATATATGTATATACAAATTTATATACGTTCATTTGCTGCAACTATAGAGATAAACATACACGTGTTTATGTATGTATGTATGTATATATTTTAGCCTGTTTGAGTGCAGACATAGTGTATACATATCTATATATGTATAAAAAATATATGTATATATCGCGATAATTCATGAATTTTGTTAAGGACGATTTACATGAACTCTATATAAAGGTAAAAAATGAAGATTAAATAATGTATCCTTTATCATTTGTGTCAGTTAAAAATGTCCTTATTATTTTTTTTTTTTATATATTATGCATATCGTCTGCAATTTTAACCTATTTTACAATATATGTATAAATTTTATTATATAAAATAAAAATTGGCCATGAATTATGATGTATATACATACATACGTACATATGTATGTATCTTTTTAAACATCACTTTTATTTAAGATACATATGTAAATATTAAAGTATTAACTTGAAATTTTTTTTGAGCAAAAAAATGTACTCAGATACATATACATAGATGTATAAACACACTTATGTATGTATGTCTGTATCATAATCAAATATAAATAAAATATAAAAGATGAAAAGACAATGAAATAACAGATAATTTATAAAATTAGGA
Organism: Anthrax anthrax; assembly: GCA_963971155.1. Lineage (NCBI taxonomy): Eukaryota > Metazoa > Arthropoda > Insecta > Diptera > Bombyliidae > Anthrax > Anthrax anthrax. The sequence goes on from OZ020119.1 coordinate 32,321,517, forward strand.
ACAAAAAAAAAAAAAAATGAAACAATTTATGTGACAACATAAAAATTGAATTTTCATTTTTATTTTATTTTTTTTATTTTTTCATTTTATTTCCTTCGTAAATTTTTCTTTTCGTGATATTTTACTTTGTCTTCATTTTTCAGGATAAAATGTATCACATTTTATAAGTTTTAAAAAGGAAATAATTTTTTTCTGTACACACAAAATACACAATACAGGAGGATTTTATTTTCCTTAAAAATTTTATTTTTTTTTTACTATTTATATTGAATATTTATTATTTCACTTTGAGCATTTTATGCGTGTTATTATGACGAATGATAATATAAACATGATAAATGTTTTGTGATTATGATAAAGATTTCTGATATAATTTATGAGATTCAAAACCGACTAAGGTTATCTACATTTTATTTGTTGTTGTATTTACAAAAAAAAAAAAAATATAAAATTGTACACTGTGTAGATCTAAACCCAATATAATTTGAATTTGAGTTTGTCCAAATTTTAAAGTCGCATACACAAGGATAATTCGGATTCTGAATTTCGATTTAATCTCAAAGTTTTGAGCATGGGCGTGTGACAAATTTTTCAATATAACGAGAAATGAAAAATATCTCAATGTACTGAACTGACGGTACAAACAGACAATATACAGAAAGGACATACATGTAAACAAGTTAGAAAAAATGTACAAATGTATATGCATATAGTTCATATTTTAAGGTAAAATCCAAATTCAAAATTTTGATCACATATACACGGTGATCCCAATTATTAAGAAGTTCTCATTTCAATTCGAATTAATTTTCATCGCATTTTCATACACAATATTATGAGTATTTCTAGATGTATTCAATCAAAAATAATTATTTTAAATTAAATAAAAAAAATATCATTAAAAATTAATTATTAATTTATGATTAAAAAATAAAATAATTCGTATGTACTTGATTTCCGTTCGTTCCGAAGCCTATTCTCTAGTCCGCTAATAAAATAGGTAGAGTTGTCGAAAGATCGAGTTCGGTGCAGGCAAATTCTTTTAGATGCAAAGGACCTTTTTAGGACTGTTTAGCCAAAGAAGAAGAAGAAGAAGAATTCGTATGTACAAATTTTTTGATTTAAAATGTTTTGTCATTATTTATTTATTTATTTATTTATTTTTTAAATATAGATTTAAACAAAATATGAAACAAGCAAATAATACAGTATAAGTAGTATAGTATACGTAATATCGAAAAGTACATATTCTGATGAAACGAAAAAATAATAATGTTGATATCATCAAAATCTATTAAGAGAAGGATTTGGGAATTACATAAGTATTTACGTAAATTCATGACATTTTCAAAAATCGATAATAAATTTAATTTAAAAAAAAAAGATACTAGAAAAACAAACTTAAATTAGATTGAATTTTACACAAAAATAAAAAAAAATACAAATCATTAAAGATTTGGATTCCTTTTGTTTCTAATTCCTTTGAGATGTTTTAGTGTACGATTAAAGAAAATTATTTTTTTGTTTATTACACATGATAAATTATTATTATAAATGAAATTTTAAAATTCCATTACATTTTTATAAATTCTGTTATTTTTCATTCATTAAAAGTACATTATGAAGGCGCAGATATAAAAAATGCTGTTACAAAAAAAAAAAAAAAAAAAAAAAAATATTATCCAATTTTCCTTAGTTGTTTCCTTGTTCATTATCTTCTTTTTTTTTATTACAGTAATTATAAGAAAATAAATTTTAAAAACAGAAAATAAAATGTTAAATTTCAAGTCATTATTTATTTTAAAGTAGGCAATTACAAGTTATTAATTTTCATGTTTTTTTTTTTCATTATTATTTGTAATAAAATTTTTTTTCGAATTATTTAAATGAGAATTTAAAAAAAAAAAAACTCACAAAGTTAAAGATACTCAGAGTTATTAAAGTTAACAAACTTTTATTATATTGTTTATGTTTGCATCAAATGTAATTGAAATGAAACGGATACAACGTTCTGGACATGTAGACTGTACAAGGAAACAATGGCAATAAATTTCAGTAAATGTGGGTACTGTTTTTTTTTTTTTTTGCTAAATCAGTAGACCATGTACAGATACTATGTACATATGTATGTACATGAAAATGTTTTTCCTTGTGTGACAACAATTATATTGCATTGTAGGTGCATTGAAAAACAAAGTTAAAAGTTGAGGTTTTAAAATGTGGTACAAATTTATATTGATAAAATTTAGATTTTCTTTGATTTCTTTTTTCTATAAATTTCCAAATACATATATACTCTGTCAACTAATTATACGAAATTAATTGCTTGTTTTCTTCTCTCGTAATTTCTAATTAGAGTATGTCATGGACAGTATTATATTGTTAAGTTAGTTGAATTTTTTGAATATCAATGTATAATAAAAATGATGTAAAGTGGTATTATTTTACGTAGTTTTTATTATCCCTTAACTGTATATATATATAATTGTTGGACAGAGTATAATTTTCCTCATTTAAATCCTTAATAATATAGAAAACCATTTGTTTTGTAATTTTTGTGGTACTAAAAGCCACGTGCGGTCTTTTCAAAAAAATATTTTAAAATTGCTATGTATAAGCATTACATTGTTGATGAGATGTACATACATACATAAATGTAAAGTATAGAATAGTTTACTTTAATGCCAAAGATTATTTCGGTTATGTGTGCATACATATCGTATGGTATAAAAAGGAAATACTTTTAATTTATACACAGAATGTCTTGTTCTAGAATACTCAAACGAACTGCAATATACTATGTAGTAGGTCATTTAGATCATTTTATTTATTAAAAAGTGAAATCTTATTATTCTCATTCATTTATTATCCAATATAATAAAACCGCATTTTACCGTAATATCTATACATGGAATATTGATAAGAGATTTTATCAAAAATGAATTTTCTCCAATATGTGGTCCTATAAAATGAGTATTTATGTGTGTATTTGAAAAGATTAGAAAAAAAAAAAAGAGTCAACAATATTCAAATATTAAAATCTATAGTTATTATATTCAAAATAATATAAAAAGCCTAAATGGATTAGTTCTCATTGTAAAGACTAGAAATGATATTAGAATACATAAAAGGATATGTACATTATTCTAACTAAAATCTCATTCTCATTTTATGATGATAACAATATAATACGATAATCTGTCTAATTAATGAATCGACATTCTAAGATATTTATCAGAATGTTTACATGGAATGACATTAGCATAATAACAAATAACAAAATTCTGAATTCTATGTATGTACATATGTATGTAATTCAGATATACACGTGCTTATTACATTACAGTTATTTATTTTGATTGGATAATCGAATTTTATGCAATGCAATAAATTGTAATTATGTTCTGATTTTATTTTAAATTTTTTTTTTTTTTTTGCTGATACTTTGAAAATAACAGACACATAGAGATAGATTAATTATGTATTCGTACAGATGATATCAAATGCATGTATTATTCACAATCATTTACTTGACAGTAATAAAATGTGAAACAAATTTTTAATTTAAGAAAACTGAATTCTAAGTAAAATAAAATAAATTCTGTTGTCAAATAATCATGTATAAATCTATACTCTGTCTATTAAATATATGTAGTTAAAGCCTTAATAGAACCATTTGTATATTGATATTTTAAAAAAAACTCATCTGATTAAGCAATGTAACACTGTTCATGAAGTACTCTTAATTAGAAATTATGAGAAAAGAAAAATGACATATGTATGTACTCCCATGAGGCCTTAACTACATATATAGTTAGTGAACGGAGTATAGTAAAAAAAAATTTGTCTGTATTTTATTTGTATAATAATGATTACTTAGAAATGAATTTATTTCTGTTGTTCAAGTGTCTTCTATTTGAATAATTTATTAGAAAAATTTGTATTAAACTGTTAAATGTCATTGGTTTATACGAATTATATATTTATCATTTATTTATTTATTTTTTATTCTTGAAGGTTTTATTAAACATGGTATCTATGGCTTTGAAACTAGAAAATATGGTATGAGATACAAACGTTTTTATTTTCAAATATTAAATTTTCTGTATACTAATATTAATTCTTTGAAATTACGTTACACATGCACATATTCATTGTATGAGAAAAAATAAAAATATAAATAAATAAATAAATAAATAAAAATAAACATACTGAATTATTCAGGTAACACATACATACACCTGTATAAATATCAGGAAGCATATATGTACATATTATGTATGTACATCCTTGTTAATTCATTTCTCGAAGGATCATCTCTTGTAAACTTTGGTCTTTTCTTTATAATAAATCTTATACTTTAAATTAAGTAAGAGAGCTTAGTAAAAAGAAGTTCAAGTTAAAAAAAAAAAAAAAATCATGATGCATATTACATATGTGAAAAATGAGTTCTTATCTATATAAAACAAAACAAAATACACAAACATGATGAAAGTAAAGAAAGAATAAATAAATATGTAAATAAAAAGATGAAAAAAAAACTGAACTTCATGCATGAGTATGTACACAGAGCATCGTCATAGTATCAAATGTACGAATACGTTGTAAAGTACATGGCTCATATATGGTAATAAAATACATATCAAATAGTGTACTTTTTGGAATAAATGTTGTTACTTCAATTTACAAAGGGGGTTTTAGTTTCAAGAATCCTTAATAACTCATGATATGTATATGATGCTAAATATGTACATATACTACAGATTTTTATATGCATGCCGCATGGTATATACAGCATATATGTATTATCAAGGATAAGAAAGTTTACACTCAACAAAAAAAGGTAAAAAATTTTTATTCATATTATAAATTTTTTTTTCTTCCTTTTTCTCGTATGCATTAATTTTTCTTTATTTTATTTTTTTTTTTTTGTTTTTATAAGGTGAACAATAATATTCACATTTGAATATAAAATGCGCATATAATTTGCATATAAATTTCATATCTAGTTATGTTGAGAATGCATAATTATTTACATATTTTGCAAAATCATTTTCATATCAGTAATTTTCCAGTATTATATATTAAAAATAGCAAAAAACATTCACAAAAAAAAATAAAGAATACAGACACAATCATATTTAGAAAAAAATTATATAACAATTTTCACACATACACATTTATTCCTTTTTGGCCTTTCCTTGTCTATATGATAAAATTTAAAAAATTTTAAAAATTCCCATGTACACATACACTTCTCTGTACATATAGTATATGTAATATTGTTTTTAAGAGATTACTTTTTCCGTCTTCTAAGTTCATTATTTTCATTTTTAGTATTTAGAATAGTAAAAAAAACATAAACAGAAAATGAAAATAAAAAAAAAAAACAAAACGGTAAGTGGAAGGAAGGCTAAAAATAAAATGGTACATTTACATGTCACTTTTCAAAGAAGAGAACATGAAAGAATAAAGACAAGAGTGATTTCAAAAAAAAAAAAAAAATTTTTGTTTACTCAAGGTACACATACTAAGGATAAGGATAAAAAAGTTTTACATTTCATAAATACTAGGCAAACGTAAGTATGTGCATGTACGTATATGTGCAATATTCAAATACATTAAAATATACTGCGGATGTCCCAGAGTAAAAATCACAAAATGTGTTTATCCAAAAAGAATGTTTATCTTATAGTTGAGAGTTTCAAATATTGTCCTAGACCCCCATGTAAAATTCATTCTTTCTGATATTTATAATTATGATATTTACTTGAGATATAAAGGATTGAAATTTTCGGAAGAGATTTTGAATAGATTTTTGGACATATGAAATTTGGATTTTTGGTTCATATTTGTAGAAGCTGAGACTTAGGTCTCTGCCCATTGTAATCGAATTAAAAGGTCCATACTTTTTATCATTCAAAGTTCAAAACTGCTGAGACACCGTGTATACGAATTAAAAAATTTATACATCTACATATGTACATAAAATACATATGCAAGAGGGCAATTTTATACAAAAATATATTATGTCGACGAAAGTCATTATAATTAGAAAAGACAGAGTTAACAAGATGTATTAAACATGTGTACACACACGTCTATAAACGTTTATTTAAATTAATTTTTTTTTGTAGTGAATTTCTTCGGGTAAACTGTTTCAAAAATGTTTTCATTTATTAAAATGATTTTCATAAGTGTAAATTTTAAGTAAATATATATTTTGTTTATTTCTGTATGTAAGTTTCCTCTTTTAATATAAACACAAACACAATATTCAAGAAAATGGGATTAAATAAACAAGGAAACAAGAATAAATGTATGCGCATATATAATGGCATATGTGTGTATGTATGTATACACTTGTATGTGTTTTGTATCTAAAATGGAAAACATTAAGATTAAAGAAATTAAAAAACAGAAATTTTCAAGAAAGCTAAAAGTGTAGACTTTTCTGTATAATTAAGCGTATAGCATGAATACATACAGGAGTATCTATCTGCATTTTAAATACACCGACTTGCATGTATATACATACGTAAAGGACTTTTTAAAATATGTAAGTTAGGATATTGATTTAATTTAAAATCTGTTTAAGTACATAGAAACAAAGCTGATTTAGATGATTAAATTTAGAAATGATTATTTAAAATGTTTAGGAAATCTTTTCACAATTAAAAATTAAATAAATATTTTTTTAAGAATTTAAATTTAAAAAAAAAAAAGCTGAGATTTCAAGTTTAAAACGATTTTTTTCCCTTATCCTTTCTTGAAAGCTCATCTGATTTTGCAAAATTTCCAAAATTTAGAACGTGCCTATATATACGTAAATTATTACGTCAATTGAAAAACACCGCGGGATGAGAGGGAAGAGACGGTTTATTTTTTTATAATTAATTTTGTTAAGCTTCATTACTTCACTTCATTATTATTGACCGGATGCACTTTGTACGAAAATGTTCAATTTTACTACTCAGTCAATAAAGATATCGTATCATGTATTCAAAAACGAAATAAATGTTTAATCAAATCTATATGAAATCAAAATTATAAACCGATCAAAAAAAACAACTTAAAATTTAGTGTCAGAGAAGTTAATTAAAAAGAAAAATGTAATTGAAAGCGACATTTCAAAAAAAAAAAAAAAAAAAAAATTCTCATTGGAAAAAAAAAACAAAATTTCATTAATGTGTAGGATGCGATGATTATTAGAAATTTTATATGGAATAAGATATTGCTACTTAATTTATAAAAAAAGAAAAAAAAATGATGAAACTAAATTAACCAATTTTTTTTTTTTTTCTTTTAAGATATCTTAATTAAATGGTACGTACGTATGACATTTATTTTGAATTTTAATACGAACTTATCAACATTCTGCCATTGATCGTACGTACATTTAATAATTATTAGCGAAAAATAAAATTTTTGCCGAGAATATTTTTTTTAATTTATTACTTTATGAAAATTAAATTTTAAGAATGACATACATACATATGTATAACATGCAATCTATCAACATTTTTTTAATGAATCGGTAATTTTCATGTTCAATTTTCTTAAAATACAGTTTATGTATAACAGTTAGAAAAAATGAAATTATATGGTCCATATTTTATTGTCAAATTTAATGAAATATATTCTAAAGTATTGACGAACATTATTTTCAATTTTCTATTAATACATCGCATAATAAGTTATACACATACTTATGTACATGCGGTTAAATAATGCATGTATGTATGTATATATGTAAAATAATTTGAAAAATACACACACATTATTATAGAATTCATTATGCTTTTACAGAAAAATTAATGAATTCTAATTTCTATACTTTGTCCACTAATATTATGCGCTTAAGGTATTTTGGGAGTACATATGTCTTTTTTCTTCTCTTATTATTTCTAATTAGACTGTTTCACGACCAGTATTACCACAATCTACAAAGCTTTTATTATACATCAGATGAATTTTATGAATATCAGTACATATTGATGTAAAATTGGTACCATTTTAAGTAATTGCCATAAGACCTTAAGTGCATATTATTAGTGGACAGAGTATAGGTGATTCTTTTAACCAAAACAAAAAAAAAAAAAAAAAAAAAAAAAAATTGATAAAAATAAAATGTGATATATTTCGCATGAATTATAATTTTTAAATAATCGCCAAGCCACTGGAACCTCTGTTGATACTTATGTGTATGACTATCGAACCTAATATCTCAATTTTTTTCATTACAGTATATTAATACTGTGAAAATATTTTAACACTTGTAAATATACTGACCTGATTAAAAAATTATAAAAAAAAAAAGCGGAAAGCTCATATGTACAGAGTTTAGACATTAAGAATTCATAATTTGAATTTAATGAGTACTATCTAGTTTAATCTAATTGATTTTCAATGTTTAGAAGTTAAAAAAATTTTTTTTTTTAATTTAGTCCCATACAAAAAAAATTATAAATTTGATTCAAATTTTTACAATTGAATAATTATCACATGTCGTTAAAAATTTCAAAAAAAAAAAAAACGAAAGAAAAAATTTAAAAAAATTTCAACTAATGTTTATTCAATTAAAAATTATTGAAATTTTACTTACAATTAGAAAAATTTATTTGTTTACTAGTTTTTGATTTATTAAGCATTAAATGAAATGAAATAAATTAAAAACAAAGTAGGTACCTAGTTGTTTTGACTATAGGCATTTGAACGGTTATGATTATAAGTACCTACCTATACGAAATAAAATTATTTAAAATAATCAATATAAACAATCAATAAATCAGATTTATACAGTAATGTATTGTCATCAGGGTTGTCATCCCACTTCTTTTTCTGAGTAGATCTTCTCCAACTCATGGTTAAAAAAATCTAGATTAATGTATTTTTAAGTATTATTCAGCCTTAATTGTCTTCAAATTGCTTGAAATTCAAATTAAAACTATTTCTGTGTTTTATTATTAAAAATTTTGATAGTAATGTAAATTGTCTTTTGAATAAAATTAAAAAATTGAATTCAAAAAGAACGGAAAATTTTGACGTAGAAAATTATATAATACTTTGTGTGTTTGATATGATAAACATTGCGTAATGTTGAATTCATTCTTTCCTGACCTAACAAATTCAACTTATCATATCTCAAAAACAACACAAAACTTGAAATTTTGCCTACTTGGTGATGATGAGGAATAAGAGCTTTTTTGGGTCATTATTTGAAGAAAACAATTTTTACATCGTTTATTTTTCTTTTTAAAATTTTATACTACAATACCATGATGATTGCAAAAAGTGACAACCCTGGTTTTCCATGTATGTACATACATAATGAACCGTTTTATTTTCATTTCCAGTATAATGTAATTAAATTATTTCTTTTCAATGAATTTTAATACTCTCTTACAGAAAAATGTACGTACTATTTCGTATATACAAATTTATTGAATTTTGTTTTTTCGCAAGTTTTTTTTTTTTTTTATACTGGTGTGATTTATAGAAATATAAAAAAAATTGAAAATAAATAAATATCGAGAAAAACTGCTGAGACAGTCAATCTTAAAATTTCTTACGGAGTTAATTTTCCAAAAAAAATTTTTAATCCCAAAAATAATTTTCAAATTTTCTAATATTTTTCTTTATATTACATTTTTAGTGTAACAAATATTTTCATCTTTTTTAGCTTTACCTATACTCTTGATGATTTTTAATGTACGAGCAATAATTCAATTTAATTTAAGTTACCATTTAAAATTGTTATATCCTATTTGATACTTGAATAGATTTTTGTTCCCATATTGCACATACAAATATAATAAACTGTTATGTAAATTAGTTCATACATATTATTATATTATGATGGACACATATTAATGTTATTGAAGAACAATAATATTGTTTATAATACAATTCACATATTATACATATACATAGTTATTTAAACTCTTTATTGTATGAATTTCTAAATGAATTATTGTATAAATCTGATATTATGAACGAATGAACTTTTATTTTTGTTATCTGAATATAGTACAATATTATTGAATGTACAGAATGCATTTTCTATTGTATTTTATTTAAGTTTAATTCATGAATTTTGTCAATAACAAAAATATTTAACTGCTATTTACAATAGATAATTTCAGAATTATTTTGAAATTTTTTTTTAAATTAATAAATTGTCACTTCTGAAAATATTGTTTGCTTGTTTACATTCAGTTTTATAGAATTATGCGGATAATAAAGGACATCGAAAAAAAAAAACCAAATTAAATTTGTTTACAATCAAATAAAAAGAAAATTTTTTTTTTTGATTTATTAAAACTGCAACATAGAAACGCATTTTTAGTTATCCAAAAAAAAAGAGATTTGGCTAGAGAAAAGGAAAAAAAAGTAACGCCATTTATAAAGATATTATTTTTATCCTTGACTTATTGACGAAAAATAAAAAAAAAAATATTCTTTGTATTTTTGTAAATTTTTAATTGCAATATCATCAGAAATTGTAACAAATCGCGTGTATTTTAAAAAAAAAATTTTGTTTTTGCAAAAACCTATTTAATTGGATAATCTTCAAATAAACAAACTGCATAATATTGCATAATATCCCTTTTTCTTACATAAAAAATTATTTAATGAAATAAACATAATTTTTTTTTTTTTTTTAGTTTAACAATATTGAAAAGCAATTTAGAAAAAGAAGAAGAAAAAAAAATACCAGAAAACGATTGTCAAAATGTTTAACCAAAAATTGGTGTTAATTCGTTGTGAATATCATGTTTATGACAATTTATTGGAACAATTCCAATTGTTTTAATTTGCTAGAGAACCAATCACAAATGGGAATGAGAAGAAAGAAAAGATAATAATAAAAAAAAAAAAAAAAACACGGTTAAACTTTAAGCAATCGAGACGTCTAGATGAATAGTCTATATAATATTTTATAGAAAATTGTATAGGATGGTTGTATATTAGGAAAGGATGTGGCTCTTGTATACTAAATTAATATCAAAATAAATTATCTCGAATTTGTAGAGTAGGTTAGTATCAGCTTGTATATCGGTATATTGAGAGGAAAATTGTTTTCATTTAAAATTTATTTATTTTTTCGATTCTAGGAAGAAAATCTAGTTGTTGTTGTTTTTTAATTTAAACTTGAAAAAAAAAAAAAAATCCACTTGTTTTCACTGAAATATAATTAAAATTTGAACAGAATACAGTTGGAAAATGTTTTTTTTTTTTTTTTTATCATGGAAAAATTAAATTTTCATTCTGATGATTTTTTTTTTCGCAAAAAAAAAAATAAACCAAAAGAAAATGCTTACATTTCTGTTTTGTGTATATTACAAATTTTTGTTTTTTTTTTTTTAACTTTTCTTTTCTTCTTTTTTTCAATTTACCCAAAACATGAATTTATTCACATGAAAAGTGTCTAAAAAAAAAAAGAAAAGAAAAGAAAAATAAATTCGATACCCACACAAAATGACAATGTACATCAGTTTCATAAACAGATAAATACTGTACGATATGTCCGTGTATGTTCATGTATGAACAGAAAAAAAAAAAAAGGATGTCAAGGATTTCAAAGACAAACGATAGGATACATACAATACAATTTAAAACGAAAAAAAAAAATGAATAAAGAAATGAAGTAGACGCACGAATATCTCCATGTGTACATGTAGATAAAATGCAAAAATGAAAAAAAAAAATGAAAAACAAAATTAGCTTCAGAACTAGGACATAAAATGAAAAAGCAGTTTTTATTTTTTACTATACGATAGGATCGCACAATGTGCAACAATATGACAAAAAAATGCATTCAAGATATCACATTTGATTTAAACTTTTTTTTTTTCCCCATATGTAACATATGCAAGTGTTATGATGAACGACGGGCATTTTTTTTTTTTCAACTTTATTTTCAATCTCTCTAAATTTTTATTATTCTTGATTTAATTTAATTCCTTAGAGATTTGTGAACAATTCAATTTTATTCTGAATTGTTACTTATTATTTTGATTTAGATTTAAAATAGAATTTTTGTTATAATATTCTTAATTGAATAGGACGGTTTTTTTTTTTTTTTTTGTTTTGCTTGTTAATAGTTTAGTCATTTATATGCAAAGAGTAATCCAAAATAAATCTTATTTTTCGTCTTTTCGCAATTTGAATTGTTAGATTCATCTTGTAGTGAACAGATGTCAACTAATAGGTTCGACTAATCACATCTCAAAAACAAAGATACTGTGTTCAATTTGAAATTTTGCTTTCTTTAAAGTATCACCTTCAAGTATCATTTAGATCTGTTTTGAATCGAATTCATGAGGACAAAAAAATGGGCAAAATATTGGATCATTCTATAAAAATGAAGTATAAAATCATTTTTACTCTAGAACATTTTTTTTTTTAATCGACAAAATTTACGTTCAATTTATTTAAAATTGTATCCTTGTACAACAACAATTAATAATCTAACGTGTTGTACTAAAAATATTTTCAATGTAGATGCGAGATATAAAAAAACAATGATTTAAAAATATCTAAACTGAAAATAGATTCGTTATAAATCTCACGTTATTTTACCTAAAACCGTGTTTTATACGTTATAAATACAGGCAATGGATACATAATGTAAAATACACTTTTTTTTTTCTTTTTTTTATTTTCGAAAAATTATAAATGAATTGATTTTTTTTTTAGAAAATATCAACACTTTAATGTGCGTAGATGTCAAAGCTATTAATATTAACTTGTGTGTTCGCATTACTTTAACTCATGTAACAATTTTTTTGTTAAAGTAGCCCATAGAAAAAATATGATGAGAATATTTTTAACGATAGACATTTTCATTTAATGTTATTAAAATAATGTCAATATTAATATTAGATTAGAATATAGTCCGGAAACGTAATTCAAACATCACGTACATCATCATACATTTAAAACATATTTTATATTTTACGCAATATTCAATTATTTTATATTGAATTTTCGAAAAAATATTTTTTTAATAATAATTTAAAAATCGTAAATTTTAATCAAATTACGTTTAAATGTTTCAAATTATGTTTACATAAATCAAACACATGCATGAAAAACATTTATTCATGTTTAGATCCTTAATTTTTATTTTTAGTCCCTTTTTTTTATTAAAAAAAAAAAAAAAAAAAGATGAGAAATAAAACGCAAATTTTTACATTATCAATTATTACCAATTGAACTACATAGTTTCTAGTCTTTATTTTTGTTTTTTTGGACCACGTGTCAAGTCCAAAACTGGCCAAAATGCTAATTTATCGAAATATTGACTGTACAAAATAAATTACAAGCGTAAAATAATGATATTTTTGATTATTATACACACATTTGTACTCAATCGTGCATACTTCCTTTGGAAAAGGACATTTGGGGTTTTTTTTTTCTCTTTTTTGCTTTATTTAATTTCGTTTACACTGCATAGATTTTATTAAAGATAAATTGAATTCATAATAATAATTTTTTTTTTTTTTTTAAATCCATTTTTGCTGAACACGTTACATACAATGTTGCATATGATATGTGTCGGCATGTATTATACCCACACAAAAATTATGCTAATAATATTATAGTAAAAAAACATAAATAAAAAATTCAAACTACAAACGAAGAAAAAAATATCTGTTTCGTTCTATATGACTTATCATGTACATATGTATTTCTTTGCTACGAACATAAAATTTTTAAGATATAGCCTGCTAGGCCTCTATTATGAAAGTCTATAGCTAATAGACTTAAATTCGATCTAGACTTCTGGTATTATGAAAGTCTACTCAAGTATAGGATTTTTCTTTTGTTTCTGTAAACTTAAGAAGACGATCATATTTTTGGAGATAAGACTTTTCAAAATTTTAGATTAAAAAAAAATAATTTTCAATTAAAGTTAGATGGAAAATAATGGACAACATTTCAATTTCATTATAATTAATTAAAATTTTAGTCCTTAAAATAAATTATTTTTAAAGAAAATACATAATTGAATTTTAAAAGATTTTTTAAAAAGTAGACAACCTAACTTTTGGTTATCATTGCAAAACAAAAATCGTAATAGGAACAACTCTTATCCAAAAAAGATCGAAAATTGATTAAAGTCCATAGTGTCAAACGTTTGATTGATTGAATTGGAAAATTCGAGTATATTAATGATTGAATAGATTTTCATAATAGGGGTCATAGTTTTGATGTCATTGACTTCTAAAATAATTACATACAACAACAGTAAATAGTGAATGCATGTTTCCAACCGAAAATTTTTATTCTTAAAAAAAAAAAAAATTAAATTTTATTTTTTCATTGAATAGATAATCCATAATATTATTTTGAAGTTATTAATAATAGTCAGAAAAATCGATGTTTCTTGACCTCTTTTTTCCGTTACATAAACTGATAACAGTTTAAATTTTTCAATGTATCGAAAATTCATAAATTATTATGGATTTATTATTTATGAATAGAAAAAAATTTTGTATACTCTCATTAAATATAAAAAAAAAAATTTTTTTTTAATGACACATGAATGTTTTTATCCTTGAATGTTAAATAAATATTTTGTAAACAAAAAAAAATTTTCAAGAGGATACAAACGTAAGGATAAAAAAAAAACAACAACAGAGAATGGAATGTTTATGTTCGAGAATGCTTTTAAAAATTAAATTTTAATATTTATGATTTTTTTTGCCTCTTATGTCTTTTTTTTTTTGTATGATTGAAAACAAGAATTTCAAAGCACATTTACAACACAAAAAAACATGAATGTGTGTACATTTATTGAAAAAAGGAAATTTTTTTTTTCTTTTTTTTTTTTTGTAATAAATAAAATCGGAAGGAAAATCGATTGCACATGTATTTATAGTTGAGTAAAATAGGAAGAATTTCTTATAAAATATGCAACAAACATTAATATTGAATTTAAGTTTATTTTTTATTTTTTTTAAAAAAGACCTCAAAATAACGAAAAATTTTATATATTTGGAAAACTTTAAAAAAAAAAAAAAAACAAAAACAAAAAATGAAAATTTAAACAAGGAAAAATACTTTAAAATTTTAAATACATAAATAATGAACTGAATAAATAAAAACAAAACGAAAAAATTGTTGTTTGGTAAAATGAAAAAAACAAGAATCAAAAAAAGCACAAAAAACAAAAATGCATAAGGCAAAGGATTTTTTTTTTTTTTTAAAGTAATCATGAAAATGATAATAAAATGGAAAAATAAAAGAAAAAATAATTTCAAAGCTTTTCATGTTTTTTTTTTATATTTGTTTTTTTTTTTTTTTTTTTTTGAAAATTTTCCTTCTTTTAAATTGTTTTCATAATAGCACGCAAAAACAAACAAATTCAAGGGAATGAAAATAATGAATGTGTACTTTTGTACATGCAAACACACACACACACACATGTACTAACAACAATATACAATAATATATAAATAATGTGCAAAAAAACAAAATTTAATGTATTACATATACACGAGTATCTAAACATGTATTTTATATGTACAAAAAAGGTTTGTATTTTATTATTGATGCAAAACTTGATACAAAAGAATAATTGTATTCCTGATTTTCAAATAATTAAAATTTTAAATTTACAGTCACTGATTTTAAAAAAAAAATTATATATAAAAATTAAATTGCATATAATAATTTGCACGTGCATTTCCTTGAAATTATTATTTTTTTTTTTAACTTTTCTGTTTTTTGTTTTAGTACGTAAACAATTTTCTTTTATTTCTAGAGTATTTAAAAAAAAAAAAAAAAATCTTTTTGAATAAAAAAGAAAATGAGAGAAAAACAAAAAAAAATAAAATAATAATAAAAAAATTAAATGAGTCACAAAAAAACAAATAGATCAATTTTAATTTCATGTGTAATAAATGTTTTTTAAACAATTTAATTGTGTACTGAAAATATATTTTTAAAAAGAAAAATTAATAATAATTAAAATTCATCATTGTAGAAGAGAGGAAAGATATCATTTAAAATAGAATTTGATTTTTGACAAAAAGAAAATATTTTTATGTTTTGTATGTAGCATTATATACACGTGTATACTCTATCTTCTAATTATATGCATTCGAAACCTTATGGGGATCCTTTTTACATATCTTTAAAAACTATACTTTGTCCATTAACTGCATGTACATAGTTAAAGTTTTATGGAAGTACATCAGTGGGAGTATTTTTATTTTATTATTTTATTTTATTAAAAGGAGGGAAGAACAATAAATTGCCAACCCTCCTCGCTCACATCAGTAGGAGTAATCAAAGTGTTTCCAGTAATTACCACAATCTTTAAAATTTTCACAGGATATCAGTTGAATTATTTGAATACCAACAGACAATAATGTAAGATAGGACCAGTTTACTTTGTTTCGATTAAGTGAATTAATTTAAAGCATAGAGTATAAATATTCATCTTGCATGTACTCGTATATGTAATATAGAAAACAATTACTTTAAATTTACGATCCTTTGAATTCAAATGAAAAATGTTAAATATTTATGAGTCCATGAAAATTTAAATTGTGAATACAAAAAAAAAAAAAAAAAAAAAAAATTATATAAATAACTGAACAATGGTATCATCACTCTTAATGTCTAAAAATGGTCGTTTATGGTAAAAATTTCGGCAATAAACAAAAAAAAAACATTAAATAGATTAAATGTCGAAAAATTGATATTGTCGAAAAAATTTTTATTACGAAAAATAAATTTTAAATTTTTTTTCAACCGTTTTTTTTCTTGTTTTTTTTTTTTTTTACACTAAATAAAATTAACAAAATTTAATTACATTTCATTTTTCTTTCCTTAAAATTCCCTTTTAATGATGAAAAATATTTTTAAATTATGCATAAGTATCAATTTCTTAGTAATTAGGTCTATTGATATTTGAAACTTTTTTTTGCTTTACATTTTTAATGTAATTAAAGTAAAATTAATTAAATTGACGTAATTTATTGTAATCGATATGATTTATGAAGATTCTATGAAAATTAATTTATTTACATTATTTTTATTTAAAATTTAAGAAAAAAAAAAATTATTTAAAATTTTTCCTAATTATTTTTCTTTATTTTCTATTAGATAGAAAATTTTATTGGGATTATTATATGTACATAAATGTATTTCATTTTAAATCAGCTACTGTGTTAGGATATTCAATTTTTCGATATTTTACGGATACCACATAATATCTAGCTTTTAAATAAACCTCATGAATTGAACAAAAAACAAAATATGCGTGTATATACCTATATGAAATAATGTAAGTTTCTAATATATAAATTTGTATTATAGATAGGAAATATATATACTAAACAAATAATAAAATGATTCCCTTTTCAATTTGTTTTCTTCTTAATTTTCTTCTTCGTTTTTTTTTTTTGCGAATCTAACACCAAACAAAAAAAAACAAAAAAAAAGTCACCTATTTTATGTGCGGATACACAGCATATAATGATACAAAATGATAGTATATTTTTATTTATGTAATGTTTATAGTGTATTATATTATGTTTTACATAAATATTTGATACTACACGCATACATGTGTTTTACTACATAAGTACATGTATTTCAATTTAATTTTGTGTGTTTTTTTTTTTTTCTTTTCCACTTTATGATATTTACGTAGCGGCATATATTCATTATGTGTGTGTCCTAATCTTCGCTTCACCTTTTTTTCCCCTTTTCTTATTCTCTGATACATCAAGGTCAAGTACCATATCCTTGAAATTGAAATACTCCTCTTTTATAATATTCAGGAAGAAGTGGAGTGAAAAAACAGAATTTGTTTTGTAAATAGGAAAGGATAAAAAGGATATACAGATATGAAAAAAAAAAAAAATTTTGTATAATACGCATCGATATGTTATTATGAGGGAATGTATAATAAGTATATACATATATGCATGTAAAAATTGTACATTTTTATTCATGAAAAAAATGTACTGTCAACTATTTCTTAACAAAAATATATTTTCTGTTTTTTTTTTTTTTTAAATAAAATACACACACAGACGTATGTAAATAAAAATGTAAAATTTCAAGAATGTACGTAAATACGCACTGATTGTGTATTGTGCTCAATATATAATATATAGTATATAGATATACATACGTACATGATCTGTGTACAATAATTTTTGTATGTTCCTTTTTCACACTCTCAGAAAAAAAAACAAAAAAAAGTGTTTTCAAGGTTACGTGTACATGAGTATCTACAGATATCCAATGCAATACACACACACATATATATTTTTGTGTGTATATGCATGCATATACGTATATATAAATGTATCCTTGTAAGATATATGAGATGAATATTTACTTTTTTATTTTATCATTATTCTACTGAAAAATCATTTTATATATTTAAATTTAAAAAAAAAAAAAAAAAATCGTATCCTTTAGATTATGTTTGTTTCATTTGAATTTTTGTTTTATTTATTATTTTACAAAAAAAGGATAACATCAAATAATTAAAAAAAAAAAAAAAAACAAAAATATATAAGCGGACAATATGATTTAAAAAAAAAAACCAAAATTGATCGTTACTCACCTCACATTTAAATTATCGTTTATTTTTAAAATTTTATCAAAGAAATATCAAAAAGGATATGATCATATATTAATTATAATTCAATAATACAAATTACATACATATGTAATTAATTGTTTTTTCTTTTATCAATTACCAAATTTCGTATTTATTTTTCATGTATATTTAATTATATACATACAGTAAATTGGTACATAAATTTCATTTTCTAACGTTGTTACGTTTTGCACAGAATCCTTCAAGGGCATACGTACTTAAAAAAAATAAAATTTTTTTTGTTTTTTTTTGTTTTAGTAAATTTAGTAAAAATTGCGTTTATATACTATATGGAAGCATGTTTTAATATTATATACCTAGATATTGTATTTATGTACAAATTAACTGTATGAGTTATAGTCAATAATTAAAAACATTTGACTTTTAAAAATTCAATATATGAATAACAATGAAAACAAAAATAAAATCCAAAAAAAAAAATCACAATTATTTAAAACAATTTTATTTTATTTAATTTTTTTTTTAAATTTATTATTTCTTCCTTTTTTTGTTGGATATACTTTGATTGATAATCATCACAATTATAATTTTTTTTTTTAAAATTTGAATTTTTTTTTTTTTTTAATTTAAAAATTATTTAAAAAAAAAAAAAGTAACGAAAAAATCATTCAATAAATTTTTGTTTATTTATTTTTTTTTTTAAATCACTTTAAATATACTGTGCACGATTAACGATTATTATTATTATTATTATAGAGATGTATTTTAGATACAATTTTATATAAAAATTCCGAATCAAACTGTCTCCGTCAACAGAAGATGAACAAATAATAAACTTTCAGTATAATTTATAGTAGGTATATACACACATGTATTAAATGAACACAAAAATCAAAAACAAGAAAAAAAAAAACCTCCTCCACATGATGATGATGATGATGATGATAATGATAACCGAATTGATGCGATTTCAGGAAAAAATGGAAAGTGAAAAATAAAGAACAAACAACACTATGAAAGAATATTTTGAAAAAAAAAAACGAAAAAATTAAATGTTATACAGAGCTTACGTCTACAAAATAGTTGGTAGACACAATGACACCAAAAAGTATACACATATATTCGTGTATACTATATAACGAAAAATTCACTAAATTACGTACACAAACATGTGTGCATGTGTATGTGAATATGTTTATAACACACGTTATATGCTCATATATGAATAAAATATTACAATTATTTAAAAGTACATGTACATGCACCAATTTATCATTTCTGATATTGAGCTACTTACTGGTATCGTTTTACAAAAAAAAAATAAATAAAATAAAATAAAAAAATAGAAAATAAATTTTCAATAGCGCTTTTCTTAATTATTTCATAAATTTCTGCTTTAATTTAAAAAATAACGATCATTCGCAATCTTTGATGAATTTTCAAAAATTTCTGAATTTGAAATGTTTATTCAAAATTCAAAAAAAAAAAAAAAATTTAACTTTTTAAATGTTTTATGTGTTTAATTAATTTTTAATCAATTTAACAACTAATTTGTAGACGAATAACGAAATGTAATCGTTAACTTCACTCTAAAATTACACACTGAATAGGTATTTATTATTTAATGCCATTCAAGCCGGGTGCTACTGCATTAAAACTCATATTATGAAAAATGCATTCGTTACCATGATATACATATGTACATATTTGTTGTAATGATATTCGTTAGATACTTTTTATATAAAATTATATAGTGGAAAGGTAATAAAAAATAAAACGTATAGGTTACCTATACCATCACAATTTACAATAAAAAATTTTAAAAACGAAAAATTGTTCACATTTTAGAGTTGCGCACAAATTTTGTATAACAAGGATAACATGCAGGGGTCGAACAATCATTAAAAAAAAAAAAGACGTTATCCTGTTTTTTGAGTAAGGATAATTTTGGTTTCTTTCTTTTTTAAGAATTAATAATTTCATGGTTATTCGATTTTAAAGCTAGAATTTTTTCGGCACCTTTTTAATCTATCTTGAACATCAATAATTGTATACTCAATACCTTAATTCGATGCCGTTAAGACCTTATGGGATTATATGTGTATTTTTTATTCTCTCATAATTTCAAATAAAATCATCTCATGAACAGTGCTACCATAATCTGTAAACTTATCATATAATACAAGATAAATTTTTTTAATATCAATATCAGTGACGTAAAGTAATACTACTTTATGTCATTTCCATATAAGACGTTAATTGCATCGAATTAGTGTATGCAGTATAGATACATATGGATAATATGGTTCCAAAAAAAAAAAAAAAAAAAAAAAAAAATCATCATACATTAAAAACGTCATCACTTACATACTCCTACGCATGTAACATACGTACAGATATATAATAATGTATGAATGATTAAATTTAATTGACTTGTACATTATTATGTATGATGTTCGTTTATTAAATTTTAGAATGCATCGCTTTAATCGTTTAGAATTTATGTCACCTATTATTATTACAGATTTGAACTTGACTCAATAAAAATTTATGTTACATTACCATCTATTATACATGATGATAATATGTACACACAATATGTATACTCTGTACATAAAGTATCGATTACATTTTTTTTTTTTTTTTTTTTTCAAATAATTTTTCTCACAAGAATAAAAATTGAAATAACATTTTATTGCATATAAAAATTCATTGAATATCAACTGATATTATTCTGATAATAAATTAATACACATTACTCGTATATGCATATTTTAATAAAATCAGAGACGAATAAATTTTGATTTAAAATCAAATTATTCATGTACATGTATGTGTATATATGTATGTATGCAAATTGTAATATTGAATGCGACGACTATGGGAAATTAAATTGAAAATTTTGTTAATCCATTTATCAGACAGTTTTGTTCATGGCCAATATATGTATCTGTACCAGAATTGAATTCATATAGGTACGTATAAATCATCTGTATATAAGTGCATATGTGTGTGTGTTGGTGGTGTACATATACATATGAACAACATATGTATGCCTTTTTTTTAAATCAAATTACAAATAATAAAAATAAATGACATTCATTTTAAATGATATTATACACACATTTTATTGATGGTGTTTTGCAAGAACATCAAAAAATAAAAATTTTATCTTATTTTCTTACTTTTAAATTCATTTTAAAAATCTTAATTGATTCAATCATTTTATTGTGAATATACTACAGATTTGTAGATACTATACCTAAATAATTTGAATTAGAATCTTATGAAATTTTTTTTTTTTTAATTTTATTTTTAATTTTTAAATGAAACAAATTAGAGTATAAAATGAATTATTCATGTATGAATGAAGTATACACACATAAGTAGATACACACATATTTAAATTTGAATATTTAATTTGATTTTGCATAATTAAAAAAAATTTAATGATAGTACGCGTAATTATCCTTCAAACAACAGAAAAAAAAAAAAAATGGAATTGAAATTATTTTTAAATTTAAAAAAAAAATTAGTCCGTTTTTTTAGAAATATATTAGTTTTACCATGTTTTACACATTTTTTTTAAATACAAAAAAACAAGAACATGATAAGCGCAGTCTCTGTACAGGATCAAATTTACACATGTAATTTATTGTAAAAACAAAAAAACAAAACAATGAAACATACGATATCACACCACATGGAGAAATATTTCCGGAATTCAAATATGACGATAATCAGGGGTAAAAAAAAAACACACACACAATAAATTGTCGACTTTTTTTTTTCCTGGATTTATTACAGTTGGTTACAAATTCATGATTTCATGGTACTATACAAATTTTAATACCAAGTAATAGATACAACTTACAGATAATACCTAGCAACTGAACTGAAATGTAAAGAACCAAAAAAAAAAAAAAAAAAAATTTTTTTTTTTGTTTCTTTATTACCTTTCGTATTGCATAAGGCTTCATTGAAGTCAAACATATGTAATTGGTAATATTTATGTGATACGAAAACCTCATACCTAAGCTGTACTCCAAAAGGTAGGTATTATAAAATGTAATTCGATACTGTCTGGCGCTAAGTCTCATAATATGCATATTGCATACAGTATATCACGTGAAATTTTTATTTCATTTGTTTTTTCTTTGTGGTTCAATAGCTCATTAACAGTTACAATCAACGTATTTAATTTTAATTGATTTAGATGTGAAATATGCTTACGAAGATGTAATTAGATCTGATGATTTCTTAGGTGAACAGTAGCGATATAATGAAATACTTTTCATATTGGGATTTTTATTGTGGTAATTATCGTCTCTTATAAATTCTATAGTAGTAATTTGCACGGTTGGTTAAGTTATAAAATTTTTATTCTTCTTCATGGTTCCATGGCCTTAGCTATAGGGTCTTTGTCTTTAATAGACAGGCTCTTGCATCTATTTTTGTTTTTAATTGTTTCTTTTCAGTTATTGGTTTGTTACTTTTTAAAATTCAACTGTATTTCGTCTCACCACCTATCCCTCGATTTACTTCTAAATTTGGTATCTTCAACTTTATCCTCTATACCACTCTTTTGTAGAATTTCGTATCTTTTATTTTACTTAAGTGGCTTAGTCAAGGCTTAGCCATTGCTTAGCTATCTAAGTCTATTTCTAAAAGATATCTATGTCGTCATACATTTCATACAATTCTTTAGTATTCGTCTTCATCTGTTTTTACTTCCCAGTTAATCGTTCTAAATATTTTTCTTTTTGTTCCGCTGATCACTATCTGGCTTCTTTTAAGTCCAAACTTTTTGAATCATAAACATCTTAGTGTTTTATTTTTATCTTTATTAGAAGATTTTCAATAAGTTAAATGAAAAATAGCAGAATATATCGTAAAAGAAACAAATTTAAACTGAATTCTATTTCAAATAAAATTCTGGATGAAAATTAAAGAAAATATTGAATCTAAATGGGAAATTTTTCTTTGTACATTTGACCTTGAAATTTTTCTAGAATTTTATCTTTTTATCAATTTTCACTGTTCAATGAATAATAATAAATAAATTTTCATTTGAGCTCAAAAATTTCATTAATCGCGTTTGTTTTTCTTTTTAACTTTATAAACAATTTTTGTATGTATAACCTATACATTGTACATAGTTTGTGTAAAGTATAAATTGAAAGCATTCATAAATGAATATTTAATATTAAGTTATGATAAAATCACGTTTTAGATTTTCCCGCCAAATTAACAGCATCAATAGTTTTATCAATGAATTATTTAGAAAATCCCGTATGATATAATTTGTAAATAATTTACTTTTATTGTCTTATATATACAAATTTTCATTATATAGTGTACAAACTAAAAATAGTATCAAAATATTTAACTCTGAGAAAATTTTCTCAAAAAAAAAAGAAATAAACGAAAAAAAATTCAAATTTTCTCTATGTGGTATAATCGTTTATTTAAGAATTTTTGTAAACGCATGTAAAATATATTATACCCGTATGTATAACACATGAAAATACATAAATGATTTTCATATGAAAAATGTTTTTCAAAGAAAATTTTCTATATCATCAGTTCCCACCTAGAAGTCCTCTGTATAACAGGGGGAAAATTGTTGCTTTTTCTTGTTGTTGTTGTTGTTTTTTTTTTTTGATACATATTCTATAAATAATATATATACTTATACTTACTGAAAGAAAAGTCAATTTTCATTTTTGTTTAGATTTTCTTTCATTTTTGAAAAAAAAATTTTATAAATAAAAAACAAAAAAAGGTTTCGTTATTTAGAAAAATTATTTTTTGTTATGTTCATAGTGAGTTTTATAGTGAAGTGTTAAAGAAAGAAAAATTTTTTTGTTTTATTTAGAAAAAATGTTAAAAAAATGTTTTCCTATACAAAAAAGATGATGATGTCACATAGATGCCTTTTATCTTTCATAATTATATTTTTTTTCATATTATATTTACCATCATTAAAAATTGTGAATGCATCACAAGAAGATGATGTGTAAGTATAAAAATTTAATTTTAAATGAATTTTTTTTTTTCATTTTCGAAAATTTTTTGTAATTTTCCTGAAATGGGTAAAAACAAAAAAAAAAAAAAAAAAAAAAAATTTCCCGATGCAAGAAAATGACAAATAATTTGAATAAAATATATCCGCCATATTGGATTTTCTTTTTATCAGAGAGAGAGATTGAACTAAAAATAGAAAATATTTTGTTCTCGTTGGATGAGCTAAAATGAGTTGTATTCTCTAATTTTAATTCTCATTATAACAATTTTCGCCACGTGCTACATATTTTTGAATTTTGTTTATATACAAAAAGCATAATTACCGGGTAACACGTGATTTCATTTCTTGACCTAGAAGATTTACAAATGATTTTCATAAAACATTTTGTTTACAAATAAAAAAAATATTGAAAATACCTATATGTAAGATATGTTGTATGGATTTCACACAGGTGGTTGAAAACCATTGAAAACAATCAAAAATGTTGTCCGTTTTACAATTTGAATTTAGTAACGTATAAATAGGCTTCGTTTCAGAAGGAAACATAAATTTCGTATGTAATTCAAAAACGTTGAAAATATCATAAACGTTGATATGAGCCGTATGAAAAATTGATCCACCAAAGGGTTTTCATTTTGTCTATCATTCGTCTTCTTCTACGGATATCCAGACCTTTTTAAGTCCTTTGCCTCTTGAAGAATGAACCTCCATCCCTCTCGACCTCTGCTATTATCCATCCATGTGCTATTAACCACTTCCCAATGATGAGTTTGTTGATGACCATTATCCTGGAATGTTACACAATATTTTCTTCGTTTACATTATAATATAGGTTCCTAAAATTTTATTTTAATTCATGATCTTTATTTATGTTTTAGAATATCAAAATGGGCTGAAAAATTTGGTGAAGAGCTTTGGGAATTAGGTAAAAGAATGACAAAATCTACAGAAATAAAAGCGGTAAGACAAAAATAAATAAAATAAAAAAAATTTTTTTTTTTTTTTTCGATACATGTGTATTAAATCCCTTTTGTTTTTGAATATAGAAATATAAAGAATACAATGCAAGGGTAGAACGTAAGGATGGTAATCAATTAATTAAATCAATTGTTCAAAGTATTGGACGTATGCTATCAAGAAAAATGGATGCTGTACGTTGTATATTAGCTACAGCTGAAAAAGAAGCTGAAAAATTTGATTTAACATTTAATGAAACATACGCATTAAATGAATATCAATATTATTCAAGTAAATATTCAGCTTATGATGGTCATCGTGGAATTGAAGAAATTTTATCATCAGTTGAAGAAAATTTATATATGTATAAAAATATGTCATTAAATCAAGATACACATTTTTATAATATATCTGTAAATACATCATATAGTTCTGTTCATGTTCCATCAAATATTTGGGATAGAAGTATGAACATTAAAAAAAAAAATTTAATTTAATTTTCTCATGTTGATATTCTTTTTTTCTTCTTTTTACATTTTTCTGGTGATGGTAGATCTTGATGTTTTAAGAGCGATTATGTGGTCTGAAGAGCTCGATACTGTTTTTCAACAAAATTATAAAGCTGATCCAGCTCTATCATGGCAATATTTTGGATCAGATACTGGAATTCTTCGTCATTATCCAGCATTACAATGGGAAGTTCATGAGAAAGCTGATACATATGATTGTAGAAAACGTTCATGGTACATAGAAACAGCAACTTGCTCTAAAGATATCGTTATATTATTAGATTCATCTGGTTCAATGCATGGATTTAGATACCATGTAGCTAAATTTACAATACGTAGTATTTTAGATACATTCTCGAATAATGATTTCTTCACAATTTTAAAATATTCAAAAGGTGTATATGATGTTGTACCATGTTTTAAAGATGTTTTAGTTCAAGCAACACCAGAAAATATAAAAATTTTCAATGATGCTTTAGCTGATAATAGTTCAATGGAAGGTTATGCAGATTTACCAAAAGCATATGAAGCTGCTTTTGAATTACTTAAAAAGGTTTTTATTTCATTTTATTAAATTTTAACTAAAAAAAAATTTTTTAATTCAAATTTAAAATTTTTATGTATATACATAGTATTACGTTCAAAGACGTTGTAATGAATCATCAACTGGTTGTAATCAAGCTATAATGTTAGTTACTGATGGTGTAGCTGGTAATACAACAGAAATATTTGAAAAATATAATTGGGAAAATGGTTCAGATAATTCAACAACAAAATTACGTGTACGAGTTTTTACATATTTACTTGGAAAAGAAGTAACAAAAGTCCGTGAAATACAATGGATGGCATGTTTAAATCGTGGCTATTATTCACATGTTCAAACTTTAGATGAAGTCCATGAAGAAGTCTTGAAATATGTAAATGTTATAGCAACACCTTTAGTACTTCAAAATGATGAGCATCCTCCAACATGGACACATGCTTTCACTGATAAAACGGTTTGTATACATTTTTTGTTTTGGATAACTTGAAATTATGTATTTTCTCTAATGCATGATGTTCTTTGAATTGTAGTACGAACAAGAAGATGATGATCAACCACCAAGATTGATGATTGCGGTTGGTGTTCCTGCTTTTGATAGATCGTATAGAGAACAAAGAAATGATACAAGAAGAAGAGCTCGTTTACTTGGTGTAGCTGGAACTGATGTTCCTGTTGAAGACATAGATAAACTTGCATTACCATACAAGGTACATAGATAAATTATTATTATTTTTTTTTAATACGGTCGTCGATTCGTTACTCATTTTAATCTGTACATTTTTATTTGTTTTTCAGTTAGGTGTAAATGGTTATGCATTTGTTGTTAGTAATAATGGTTATGTTATATTACATCCTGATTTACGTCCTGTCGTTACTCCACGAACATTTTCAAATGATCCACAAGAAAGACATAAAGGAGTTTTAAATATTAATTATAATAGTATCGATTTAACTGAAGTTGAACAATTACAAAGTCAAGATGAACCAAGGGAACCAGAAGCAACTCTCATTGAATTACGTAAAAATATGGTAATGCATGCATCTGGAAATTCTACAGATGTACCAGTTAAATTTCATTATGATAAAATGAGAAGAGTTTCACTAGAATCACAAGATTATTTTTATGCACCATTACCAAAAACACCATTTTCATTAGGTTTAGTATTACCAAGTAAATATGGAAAAACATGGATTAAAGTTGGTGATGAAGTAAAACGTAATCAATATATGAATGTAAATATAACAAATTATTTTGTTGGTCAAAATTGGAAAATTCATCCTGATTGGTTAGTATTTAATAATTGTGATTTTTGTTTATATCCTTTTAAATGTGAATTTTCATTTTTTTCAATTTAAAAATCTTTAAAGGGTCTATTGTAAATATCATTATTTAGAAGGTCATGAATATAAGACACCAGAATTGGAACTTGTACATTTTTTAAATAAATTAAATGAGCCTGGATGGAAATGGTCCGAACAATATGAATCTGAATCAGTATCATCTGATGATGATAATATTAGTGGAGATGAAGAACGTAAGAATTTAATTTTAATTTTTTTTTCCTGGATAAACGTACATATTTTTATTTTTTGCTTTAAATTTTGTTAGCCAATTGTGGAAGAAAGACCTTAGATGACGATGCGTATTATTGCAATAAGGAACTTGTACAGTTATTGATATTTGATGCAAAAGTAAATTCAAAAATATCATTTAATGCAGAAATATCTGAAGTTTTAGTGATAATTTTTCATTTTAGGTTACGAATACTAGTTATGGGACATGGAAATTCACTGATGATTATGAACGTGAATTAATATTAAAATACAATGCAACATTACGTTTTGTAGCAACAATGAGTGGTCTAACACGTTGGCAATTTATTTTTGGTGAAGTTGAAGAGCCAGAAGATAAAGAATTCGGAGATTATCATACGACTGCTATTGATGAAACATGGTATAAGAGTGCAATACTACAACATTCAATTGATCCAGATAGTTTTGTATACACTGTACCACATAATTCTGATCCTCCAGAAGAGGGTGGTCTTCAAATAACTGCATCACATGCAATTTTTCCTAGAGATGGTGGCTTAGAAGCACCAGGATGTGTTGTTGGCTTTCAATTTTCACATGAATCATTTTATGAACGTTTTTTAAATATCACTTCTGAAGATCATGTACAATTTTTTTAAATATTAAAAATTTCATCAAGTTTCATTTAAAGATGTTTTGTTGTTTTTTTTTTTTTTTAGTGCAACGGTTGCATGGAAACTTGCGGCTCAGACATTATTAATTGTTATGTAATCGATAATAATGGTTACATTTTGGTCTCATCAACTGAAGTCAATTTAACAGGAACATATTTTGGTGAAATTGAAGGTGATATAATGGAGAAATTAATTGAAGATGATATTTTTAAAATAATCCCGGTATATGATACTCAAGCCATGTGCCGAAAAATTGATTTAACAGCTAATCATGGTAGCAGAATTTATCAGGTAATTTTTGTCCGAATTTCAAGTAATTTTTTTTTTTTTTTTTCTTACATAAACAAGTTGTATGAAATTTTTTGAATTTTATTTAAGGGTGTCGAAATATTAGCTTTAATAATTAATTGGATCATAACTGAACTTTATTGGTTCTTTGGACGTGTAAATGTATGGGTTCAAGGAATTCCTTGTAAGTAAAAAATCGTTACATTTTCATTTTGTTTTTTTTGAATTATTTTTATTGAAAGTGATTATTATTATTTTTTTTTTTTGTGTTGACCAGTTTATGAAGATCTTGAACCAGATTTTAATGAACATCATGAAATGCATCATTATATTGAACAATCATCAACAGATGAACTGCCAAAATTTGAATTAAAACATACATATATAGATGAAGCATGCGATACTCAATCAAATTTAGTTATATTACAACAGGATTTATTTATGAAAGGGAATAAATTAAATACAGAAATAATGAGTACATGTAATCGTCCATTTCATATAAAACGTATACCAAAATCAAATTTAATATTAATTGTTGTTAATTCATTATATCGTCGTTGTGATGAAAAAATAATTCGAGCATCACCAGAAAAAATTGAATATATTAATTCGACATGGCCATGTCATAAATTAAATTTAAGTTTTTATGAAAGACGACGTTTAGAAGAATGCTATACAGAACATCCAGAAGTATGTAGTATATATATTGCATAGGATTTTTTTATACAGTAAAATTTCCATGAGACCATTTCGTAACCACATTAAACCATTCGATTTAATTCGATATTTATTGATTGGAAACGAAAGAGAAATGAAAAGAGGGGTTAAAAAAACGTGAATAAGGAAAAACAAAATATCAAAAAAATTTTACGAAATTATTATGAACTCACAAACTCATTATTACCGGGCTACTTGTTACACACCCCACTTTCTTCAGTCCTCACCTATACGACTCAAATGTTACTAACTAAATATTACGAAAATCTCATAGAAATTTTACTGTGTAAAAGGGGGGTGTTTCATGTAATCATAGTTGGATTTTCTTTTTTTTTTTAAATAATTGTTTTTTGTGCATTTTCTTTTTTTATAACGTATATAGGAAGCAGAATATACATATTGTGGAGATGCTACCTCAATTCAGCTCAAATTAATTACCGCCGTTATGAGTGCCATTACACTTTTTGGATTTTCGATAGTTTTTCTCTTTAATTTTTAGAAAATCTCTTTAGTACATACTTGTAATCATCATAAAAGAACATAACGCATCGCATAACGTATATACAAATAAGTACCATTCATAAAATGTAGTACATACAGATGTTTATTTCATTTTGAAATTTAAATTTAAAAAAAAAAAAAAAAAAAAAAACGTTTTTATTTTCGTTGGTTTTTTTTTTATAGAATAAATTGTTTATTTATTTTTTTTTTTCTAATATTTATATGACTGTTACAAATTCTTACTGTTAATTTTTGTTTAAACTAATAATTGTGTCCTTATAAAAAATAATTACTACCGATATAATACTGTATAACACCTGAATTTAACACCTGTAAATGTAAGGAAATAAATATAAAAATTATATGAAAAAAAAAAATAAATTTAAAAATTTAAAATGTTTGAAAAATTACATTAAAAAAAAAAAAAAAAAAACAAAAACAAAAAAAAATTTATATAGTGTAATTTGTATAGATTTTAATTTTTATGTAATGGAAAATTGATTTAAAAAAAAAAATCACACACCAAATTTTCCATGGTACGTGCAAATTTATTTTTATTCGTCATTAATTTTTTGGAAATAAAATAAATATGTATTCGTGAAAAATGTAATTTTTTTTCCTTTTTTTTTTTTTTTTTGATTTTTTATATTTTGAAAAAATTCAAACAGAAAATGGAAAATGTTTGAATTACAAAATTAAAACTGATCTTATACAAGAAATGTTCTAACAGTTAGTCTGGATAAGGACAGCACGGTAGGTACGGTGTAAATCCTTACCGTTCTACCAGGCATTTTGAAGAAATCTACCTTTTCCCACAAAAAACTATAACGCAGCTTTTCCAACGATGTACTGGCAAAGGACCTAAGGATGTCTAAAGCACCCAGTTCAATATAGTCATTTATGGACTTATGGTCATTTATGGTATGTCCAATATTATGCATTTTCTGTTTTACGAAATTTGTCGGTTACATACATTTTTTTTTAAATTTAAATAAAAACGTTATTTTTAAAAATGTACCAGACAACAGTGCAATTAATTGTACCTGATCCAATTTATTTCATTTGTCAAATTTGCGGTCCCAAAGTCCCAACGTGATGTCTTATTTTTTTTGTATACTTGTGCATTTGTGTATATAATTAAATTTTGACAGCTGTTAAATTTAAAAAAAAATGTATTTAATTATTTGATCAGCTGGCAGAGTTGCCATAGAGTTGCAGCTGGTTAAACACTGTCTGTATTAAAGTACACGTCAGTACAGAAATAATTGAGTGAAATTTCGTAAAATTTTTTATTTATATTTTAAATTTTACATAATTTGTTTAGAAAATAATGTTTTTTAAAAGTGATATAAAATTTATGATTAAAAATTTATTTTCTATTGTTTATCCTTAGCAAATATGGATTCATTAAAAAATTTATTCTGGAATAATAATAATTCAAATTCAATTTATAATAATAAAACACAGACGATTAAATGTTTACTTACATTTTTACTTGGAATTTTATTTTCATTTCTTGTATTATTTTTATTTAATCGAAATATAAATGTTGGACCATCACAATTAGCCTTTATTCCAGATGAAAATTATTTACAAATTAGAGATGATTTTTGGACATATAATGAATGGAATATTAAAGATAATGATAATAATGATAATGTATTGATTACACAAAAAAATGATATTACAAAAGAAGCTAATGATCAAGAAGCAATTGGTTCATTAAAATTGGCTTTAGAAATGAGAGAAGCTGGAAAAGATGATAAAGCATTGAGGCTATTTCAACATGCACTTGCATTGGCACCAAAAAATCCAGAAGTATTAATTAAATTTGGAGAATATTTAGAATATTGTAAACAAGATATATTGATGGCAGATCAATTATATTTTCAAGTAAGCTCAATTTAAAGTGGGCGTAAACGTCAATAATTTGTTTTTTTTTTCATTTTATTCTTTTTTTCGTTTTACAGGCTTTATCAATCAATCCAACAAATACAAAGGCAATTGAAAGTCGTCGAAGAACTGCTCATATTGTAGAGGTACTCGATCAACGAAGACTTTCAGTATTAGATCAAAAACGTGATGCATTATCTGCTATTCATGAATCAAATAGCGCTCTAAGACGAGCCAAAAAAGAAGCATACTTCCAACATATCTATCATTCAGTTGGTATTGAAGGAAATACAATGACATTAGCTCAAACACGTTCAATTCTTGAAACACGAATGGCAGTCGATGGTAAATCAATAGATGAACATAACGAAATTCTTGGTTTAGACTTAGCAATGAAATATATAAATGATACTTTGGTTAACAAGTAAGATATTGGGTATATTACATGAATAATAGATTTTTAAAAAATAAAATTTAATTCTGTTTTTAGAAATGATCATATTAGTCTTAAAGACATTTTAGAAATTCATAGAAGAGTATTGGGACATGTAGATCCAATTGAAGGTGGAGAATTTCGTAGAACACAAGTTTATGTTGGTGGTCATATTCCTCCGGGACCTGGTGATTTAGCGATTTTAATGCGTCGATTTGAAAATTGGCTTAATTCTGAGCAAGCGCTATCAATGCATCCAATAAAGTAAATCCAGTCCCATTTCATTGTGAAGAAGATTTTAATTTTTTCTTTCTCTTATAATTTTTCAGATTTGCAGCTCTGGCTCATTATAAATTAGTCCATATTCATCCATTTACAGATGGTAATGGTAGAACCTCACGTCTATTAATGAACACAATATTAATGAGGTCTGGTTACCCACCAATCATAATACCAAAGCAACAACGGTAACAAAATATTTTATTTTCTTTTATTTCATAGTAATCTAATTGTTTTATTTTATTTTTTTAATTTACAGCCATAAATACTATGACTTCCTACAGTTAGCGAATGAAGGTGATATTCGACCTTTTATTCGTTTTATTGCCGATTGTACAGAAAAAACACTTGATCTATATTTATGGGCAACTAGTGAATTTTCAAATCAAATACCAAGATTAGCTCAAGGTGAATTCCATAATTCATCATTAGAATTAGTTGATGAATTAGATGAAGTTTTAGATGATGTATCTGTTACTAAAGATAACAAAAAGGAATCAAAAGCAGTATGACAAAACATGTATTTTACTGTGATGCATTTTTTAAATATTCATACATACATGATATGTTGTTATTTTTATTCATTCTGATATTTTGTTATTTTTGTTTTTTTGCTTTTTTTTTTTTAATTTTATTTAACTACGCGCACAAAGATTTCATTTTTAAATATATTTTGTTATTCCATTCTAAAATAATAACGAAATATATTTGAAAAAAAAAAAAAAAAAAAAATCTTTTATAAGAAAAATCGAACTGTGATCATATTAATACCTGTACAGAAAATATAAAAATAATAATAATTAACTCTAAATATTAATTAAAAAAATTAAATGTTAAAATGTAAAAAAATGTCTAAATCATAATATGTATGTATATAAAATTGTAAATCAAAACAAAATGTACGTTTTTTTGTGTATAACATATACCACACTACTGTACAGAGTGAAGTGGTTTTTGTAATCACTATTGAAAATAAAAAAAATAAATGAATAAAATAAAATTATTAATTATTTCTAAAAAAATATATTCATAGCATAAAAATGAAAAAAAAAAAATGTTTTTTTTAAATCTTTTCATTATTTTTATTTATTCATAAACTTTAGGAAATGCTGTTTTAAAATACTGGCTATTAGATTGTTTTACTTGATTTTTTAAATTATTAATTAATTTTTGAAGATTTTCATCATTTAAATTCTCTTTATTAGAAAATTCATGAATTTTCTTTTCAAGATTTTTTATTAATTCAGTATCATTTTCAGTTTTTAAATTTCCATATTTATCTTCATATTCTTCGTAAATTTTTTCAGCATTCTGTAAATAAAAAAGTATTTTAACGAACGTTAACGAATTTAAACATTTTCAGATACATCATACAATTTTATTGTAGTATTTACCTGAATGACATGATTTGGAAAATGAGCTAAACGTGCTACATGTATACCAAAACTTCTATCCATTATACCAGGTTTTAATTGATATAAAAGTGTAAAATCTTTATCATTCGCTATAGCAGCCATATGAAAGTTTTTAACTGTTGGAATGTAATTAGCCATTTCAGTTATTTCATGAAAATGAGTTGCAAAAAGTGTAAAACATTTTGTTTCTTTTGCTAAATGCCTAATTTTAAATTAAATTACGAAATTTATTTAAATTTATAATATAAATTAATAAATTTTAAAAAATGAAAAAGCTTACTCAGCGATGGACCACGCTATACCACATCCTTCGTATGTTGAAGTACCACGACCTAATTCATCGATAATTACAAGAGATTTATTTGTTGCTGTCTGTTTAAATAAAATATAAAAAGAATTACTAAAATAAATTTACTTTGTTTTTATAGAATTTCTATAATTAAATGCATACTCTGATAATTGCTGATGCTTCAATCATTTCAACCATGAAGGTGCTCAAACCTTTGGTTAAATTATCTCCGGCTCCAATACGTCCTAAAATTGAGTCAACCATTGTAATTGTAGCCGCATCACCAGGTATAAAAGATCCTATATGAGCCATTAAAACAGCTGTACCAACTGATCGAATAAATGTACTTTTTCCACCCATGTTCGGACCAGTTATAATGTACATATTCTTTTCATCTTTTTTAAAATCCACATCATTTGCAATGTAAGTAACATTTTCTTGAAGTTCTAAGCAAGGATGTCTTAAGTTTTCGATGTGTAATATACCTGAACCTTCGGGTAGAATTTTTGGTCGAACATATGGTATTGGTGCTGAAATAGCTGCCTTAGCGAGACTAACTAAACAATCAATTTGAGCTAATTGATTATTAAGGCAAGTTAATGGACCCATGTATCCGATAGCAACTTTTATAATTTCCTCTACAATAGCTTGTTGTTGTTCTTCATAAGCAACATGCGCTTCTTTAAATTCATCGCTGTATTCAGTTAATTTTTCTGTTGTAAATCGTACACCACCCTTGACTGCATCCAAAATATTGTATTTTTTATTTTTACGTAATACTGTGTCATCCTTTAATGAAATTCGAAAATGATAGCCCAAATGTGATACAAATTCTAATTTCAAAGATGCTCCTTTTTCCAATTCTAAATCATCAGCAGCTTTTTCTAATAATCTATCCATTTTTGCTTGAAGTGTATCCATTTTGTTTTTCAATTCTTCTAATTGATCATCAAATGATGCTTTTACAAGATATTCACTACGTTGAATTGCCTCCAAATCAATAACTTTTTCTACCATTTCTTTAAACATTTTTAAATCCTATAATTATTAAAGAAAAATATAAACAAATAAAAGAAAACTGAAATAAATGATTGTTAAATGCCTAAAAGAACACTTACATCAATTGTATCTTTAATTGGATCACATAAAACATTATTAATTGTCGTATTTTCAAGATTAAAAAGAACTGTTATCAGTTTTGGTACTCTTAAGATTACTTGGTATAAACGAAAAATATCTTGAAGATTTGCTTTCTTTCTCATTAATTTTCTTGCTAACATCATAATATCTGGGATTCTTTTCAAGAAATCGTCATGTAAATCATTTAATGTTGATGGACTTTCAACTAAACACTGAACAATATTATGTCGATCTTGAAGATTTGCTTCATTACGTAATGGTTGTTTAACCCATTGTGCCATTAATCGATGTCCTTGTGGTGTTCTACATCTATCTAAAACACCAAGGATGCTATGCCAACGATAAGATGGTGAATGTATATTAATACCATTTTTAGGCATTATATTTAAAGCTGAAACAGCAGCAGCATCTAAATGAACAAATCTGTAATCAAAATAAAATTTCTTATTAAAAAATTTTTATTACAAAAATAAAAATCTAATTTACAAATTTCATTTACCTATTCAAATTTAATTGTTTCAATTCATATTGACCCAAATTTGCTGAATCACAGGTAAGATCTAAATATTTTATAGCAGCTATTAAAGCGGACATTGCTATTTTTTTAGATAATTCTGGAAGTGTATTAGCATTTTCTTGTTGGCCTTTTTGAAATCTTAAAAGATTATTTAAATCTTGAATTAATGTAGAATTTTCAACAATAAAATCAGTTTTCTTTCGTATTGAAACCATAACACCATTCCTTTCCATTATAGATTTTATACGTGCAAACTGTTTATAAATTTCATTTATTACTTTTTAATTTGAAAAAAAAAACAAAAAATTAAATAATACTTACGTCATTATCAAAACTTGGTAAAAGACATTCTTTTGGTCCAAGTAGTACGATTGTTGCTTCCAGTTCTCCAAAGAAATCATCATCAATAAATTCACAAATTGATAAAATACAATCGTTCGATTCAACACAAGCTAATCCTATAATCTAAACAAAATAAATGATTACAAATTATTAAAAAAAAAAAAAAAAAAAAGATTT
This sequence comes from Anthrax anthrax, assembly GCA_963971155.1. Lineage (NCBI taxonomy): Eukaryota > Metazoa > Arthropoda > Insecta > Diptera > Bombyliidae > Anthrax > Anthrax anthrax. Next base: position 32,358,351 of record OZ020119.1, read on the forward strand.
AAAAATTATCCTTCTGTATGTACCCTTTGATTTCCTTCTATTTTCATTTGAATTGATACAACTGCATTACCAATTATCATTTCATTATTACCAAATAGTATATCTTCAAATTGTACTAAATTTCCTGGTGATCCTTTAAATTCAATTTCCCATTCATTTGATCGTCCCTTTTTATTTGTATAAACTTCAACACGATAATTTTTAATTAATAAAAGTTCACGTATAATTTGTTCAAATTGTGATTTATTTATTGTTAAATAATGTAATTCATCATTATCTGGTGGTGACATTATTTTAATATAATTTGTTGATTTAAAAATTATTTTTGCCACTATTTCAGTATCATTTTCTCCATGTATTGAATAATAATCTGTACGATCAAAAAAACGTATCGTTGTTGAAGGTTTCTAAAAAAAAAAAAAAAAACAAAACAAAAATAAAAATTATGTGTTTGGCTGGATGTTTTTTTTGGATTTTGAAGACAAAGACTTACATCACCTAGACTTTTATAGAAACGTATGAAATTTTTCTGTGCATTTGGTTCTAAAAAATAAAGAAAAATAAACAAAATAATTACGGTTGTAAAAAACATTTTTAGACATTCATTAGTGTTTTTTTTTTTTTACTTACCAAGATTAAGAGCATTCACTGGTCTGATATTAGCCATGATTTAGAATGAAAAAAAAAAATGTTCAGTTAATGAGATTCAAATTAAATACGTAAAAAATTATTTTGAACACTTAAAACTGATAATTATTTAGTAAAACAAAAATAAACACTATACAATTTGATGAAAGTGAAAAATTGCGCGCAATGCTTCAATTTCAGTTTTTTGTTTAGATTTTGACTTTTGTTGATGGAATGCAGATGGAATGTGAGCAATAACAATGCTACCGAGTGCCGATACTGCCGGTAAGTGGTAACTGCCTAACTGGTAATGGTAAAACTCAAAAGATGAAGTAAATACATTTATGAAAAGTAGTAGAGTTATAAAATTCAAATATTCGATTTCCGGTTTTCAAACAAATCAAAAAAAAAAAAAAAAAATTGTAACGTAAAAATATTGTATGCAAATATTAAATGGAATCATTTTTCACTGTTTTAGTTTTTTTTTTTTGACAAAACATTTTATAGCTCACAAACGGGTAGCCCCTAAGTCAATAATATCTGGAGAAAAATTATAACGAACATTTTACCCTTTTCAATGAGGTATTAGTCAAGGTCCTTTATTTAATGGTTGAAGAGATATTCAAATACAAAATTAAAAAATCAGGGAAAATTTGACAAATTTATCGGTTTCTGGGGACACCCATATGGGCCGTATGTAAACTGGTCAAACGAAAACAAAACTAAAATTTTCTCATTTTTTTTTTTTTAAATCCGTTTTGTTACATGAAGGTTCTATTTTTCATTTTTTTTTTTTTTTTTTTCATTTTCAAAAAGGTAAATTTCATGATATAACGGAATGTACACAGATGAGTGGTGTGGGTACACCAGTGAAGGAAATCAAAGCAAATGTAGAACAAATTAATGACGATTAATTTTTAACTGATTAATTAAAGTTTTATAATATAATTTATTTGTGTGCAAAATAATATAAATCCGTTTATAGTTTAATATCCAGCATTCAAAAAAAAAAAAAAAAAAATCAATTTTTTTATGTTACGAACAATTTTATGAAATTACTCTTACACATGCTTATAATCTCAACAATGATGTAATTTAAAAAAAAAACAGAAAAATTATACCTATAACGTACATAGGCACTAACAAAATGCTAACAATAAGCAATATCAATCAAAACAAACAAATAAACAAAATAAATACGGCAATTTCACGCAACTTTCAATGCCCCAGCCCCAATGGGGTTTTTCTATGTTTTTTCTTCTCTGATTTATATTTGCTAAATTTTACTTTTATTAGAATGTAAAAATTAATAATGCTTCAATTGCAATATAGCGTCGTAATCGTTAATTATATATGCAATTTCAAATGCGATTATTACATCATTTTCATAGATCATTTTATGTTATTTATTTAATTGGTTATTTTTTATTTTAATTTTTTTTTTTTAAAGGAACTGTAAAGTAACACAGGTGCGTAAGAAGAAAAAAAAATTAGTCATCTGAATGAAACATATCAATTCTTATTAAAAACATTTGATAGGTATTTGAATTTTATTATTGAATTTTAAATAATCTTTTCGTTCGTTACATTTGCATGTACATACTCACATACATGAACTCTAAATTTATGTATAAATAATAAAAACATGTGTGTTTGGATGTGTGTATAGAATATACGTATAGATAAAATTATTATATTAATAAATTAAATAACAAGATTTGAGATATAGGTATGTAAGTTTATATTCATAAATGCTATTAATATATAAACAAATAAAATTTGCTATACCTCATTTTTAAAGCATACACCTAGTGTAGTCGTATGTATTTTAAATGGGTGCTTCTCATTTTTTTTTTTTTTTGTTTTATTTGAATAAATTCATCTTCAAGTTCATCTTTCATTCTCATTTTTTGATGGCCAGTTTTCTGTATTTTTTTTTTTTAAAACGAAAACAACGATCACAAGAGACCAACGTAAATCATAAACATAAACAACACAATACTTTTGTGGTCCATAAGAACACACGTGACTATGCTAAAAAAAAAACGAATGGTAAGTGAATAATTGATTTGGTTGGCTTTTTGCTTGAGAGTATAATGAAAAGAAAAAAAATTTTTTTTTTTTTTGTTTTTTCCAATTTTTCTGTTATTATTACTTTTGATTTTCATGTAGATACCTACGTAACATAATTTTTTGTCGCCTTATAATTATCACACGTCTAAATATAAAAATCAGGAAATTCTTTTTAAAAATAATGATACTGAGTACATTGGCATTGGTATTAGTGTACTAGGTATAAAAATTGTCCGGTTTTCCTTGTTCTTAATTTTTTTTTTTTTTTCAATTTTTTTACACACATGAGTTATGGACTGTTTATTTTTTTTTTCTTTTTTACAGCTTTTATGTAGAAACACACACCAATCTACAAACACATATTTACATATAATAAGTATAGTATGCATGTACTTGTATTTGGGAAAATCTATTTATTTTCAATTTTCCACAAGTCATTTATCAATTAAGAAAAATTCTGTACTTGTATAGTAAACACATTGTAAAATTTCCTGATCAATATATATGCAAACAAAAATAAAATAGTTATTTAATTTCAAACCTATTTTTTATTTTTATTTATTTATTTTTTTAAATTCTGTATCACTTATCGCTTTCATGTATGTAAGTACATATTCATTTGATGTATCTTCAATGTATACGTATTTAAAAATTTTAATTTAAATTGATAATAGTAAATAAGAAGATTTCTACGGATGTGTTGTTTTACTTTTGTTCTCTTATCATTCTAGTGTTCCATATAAAATTCATCATAGAGGTCATTTTATTATGTCGTTTATCGGACACTATAATATATTATTCATATATTATTCTAAAAATCAATAATAATTAATTGTAACGGTTTTCTATGATATTATGTACATATGATCAGGATATACAACCATAGATACATGACTGTGTGCATCATATCTATAATGCAGTTATTTGCAATGTACATACATAATAGAAAATTATTTATTTATTTATAATTTTTATTATGACATAATTTTATAATCGCTCATATAGTCATATATGACTATATAATGATAATTTCTTTTTTAATTACCATTTATTGCTTTATTATTAAGAACGTTCAGTTTACAATACATCATTCCATATCATAATATGTATCATATAACATAATCACATGTGTAGCTTATGAAATCTGTACCTTTCTAATATATGATCATACGTATATGGACAATATACATATGTACATACAAAATTCGGTATCTCACATAATTTTTAAGATGAAAAGTAATATTATGAAAATTAGTTGTTTCTCTTATAGCTAAGCTTCACATTAGCTTATAGCTGTGGGCGGTTAATCAGACAACTTTGTTTATATATTTTTTTTTTTTAATTCTAATGAATAAAAACAAGCTTTCAAATTACTAATATTGTACAATTTATTTAAATCATTTCGATTGTTTATTACTCATATAGCTAGGTAATAAGAATAGGGGGACACCTACTGTAACATATAAATAAGTTCCGTCAACTGTCTGTTAAAAAAAAAAAAAAAAAAATTCGAGTAAAATGTTAGAATTTCTATTTTTGGTATAATTCAATCATTGCACATTATGTAAACAATATAAATAAATAAATAAATAAATAATTTGTTGTATTTGTTTTATTAAAGAAAAATTTTTTTCTTTTATCTTAATGAATTCAAAGATTTTCGAAAGAATTATTGTGTATTTTGTTTATTTTGAATGAAATTGAAACGTTGATGAATTTAAATCAAAACTTTGAATTGTATTTCATACATGAATGTAGAAAGTATCTATTTAAAAAAAACTCGAAAATAATTGGATTATAGAAAAAAAAAAACAAAAAAAAAAAAGAAAACAAAAGAGCTCTAAAGTTCTTCTAAACTGAGTAATGATGACTGAAATTTTACTGAAAATCCCACTTAAAATTGAATGAAAAAGAAAAATTTAAATGTATGATCTCTGTCTATTTAGTAATGATAATTATATAAAATTCTCAGAATTATTTTGTTTACAATGAAAAGTTTTACTTATATTATCACTTTACATGTATTTGTTATACAATCTCGAAAAAAAAAAAATAAATAAATAAACAGAAAATTAGCGAAGGAAATTATGACCTACCCTTTGAATAAGTTAAGTAGACTGATAATACTTGTACTCGTGCACGTTAATAAATTATTTAATTTTTTCTTTCTTTCTTTTAAATCTCTTTTTTTGATCTTATCAATGAGAAATTCTTAAAATTCTTAAAATGATTAAATAATAGACAAAAAATTCATTTAACGTTCATACATACATGCATGTTTATACAAAATAAATAGTAATACAAATGTGAACATGTAATTTACATGGGTATTTCTAAAAAAGTGGTACAATATCAAATTTTGATACTAAATTAATTGTTTTTTTTTTTTTATTATTTTATTAAATTTCATGTAATTTCCAAAAATTAATTAATTAAAAAAAAAAAAAATAATAATTAAAATTATATGATTTCCTTTTGAAATTAAATTATATATAACATCATTTGGACTCCCCAACCCAACCCAATCCATTTCAATTTAATTAATTTCAAACATTAATACGTTACCTAACCAGGAGCTTTATTAATCGTTATCTAACCAGGATTTTTGAATATAAAAATTATAACAGAAATTTTTTTTTTCTAATTTAAATTAAGCAATTAAAATGCTACATTAAAATTAATAAAATCAATAAAAAAAAAAAAAAAAAATTTAAAATCACTTCAAATTAATTTTTAAATAATAGAAAAAAAAAAAATCTGGAAATTTGAATTTAATTTAAAAAAAATTTTTTTTTTATGTTTATGATAATAGTTTTTAAAAAATTTTACTAGTTTTGAACAATTGCCCATTATTATTATCATTTTGTATTACTAATGACGCTACATATGAAATCATGTCTATGAGACTATGATCATTGCTTTCACAGAGAACAGTTTTTGTACATTGCATAGAGTATGAAATTAATATGTGTATACACTGTACGCTATAGAAATGGTACACATATATGCATATTATCTAGCAAAATGTAGCTTTTATGATGAGATCGTTCTTAAATGAAATTGTAATAAAATATATGTAAATAAGAATCTGTCTTAAAGTTATAAAATTTTTTATTTTTATTTTTACATTATATTTTACACATTATACACACATGTACTACATACATATGTACATATGAACATGATCATCTTGAATCTTGATGATTATGTTTGTGTTTGTTTATATTTAAAAATAGGAGAGGGAGTGTAAATTTTTTTTTTTTTCTTTTTATACAAAATATTTTATTTTATAAAATGAATTTAAAGTTTTCTATAAAGTTAAAGAACATATTTTATATATGATCAATTCAACTAGTATTCGTTAGATATTTAAATCGAACAAATCAATTTTCTAAAAAGTATATTCTGTACAGTGTACAACAGAGAACATCTAAAAAAAAAAAATTTTTTTTTTTTTTTTTTTAAAGGAAAAAGTGTTCTTAAAGTGTTAATTTAGAATAACGATAAATTTAAGAAATATTTATTTTAATTTTTTTTTTTTACCATTTTAATAATTTTTTTTTAAAAAAATATAATAAATGTTTAAATTCAAATAAATAATTAAAGGAAATTTATAAAAAATTAAATAATAAAAGTGAGTTACTTATTAATATTTTTTTTTATTTATTTAATTTATTTTTTGTAAATTTTAACATTTTTTTAAAATTCAATTGTATTGAATCAATTAATTGAAAATCATTTAATTGCAAAATTATATTCATAATTTTAATGTAATTAAATTGTAGAATTGAATTTAATTGAAAATGTGTTAAATTTATGATTTTTTAATTTTTTTTTTTTTTTTAAATTTTAAATATTTTCAAATTTTATTCAAACAGTTTTGAATGTGATTTAAATTATTTTAGAATTATTTAAAATTTAACGGTCAAAGACAAATTTAAAAAAAAAAAAAATTAAAAATAAAAATAATATTATTGGTCTTATGCAATATTTATGTTAGAAATAATCCATGAGATAAATTTGTAATCTTCTATAAAATATTTAAAAGAGCATTTTGAAGATCTAAAATGTAATATTTTCCCTTTTTCTATTTAAATTTTTTTTTTGTTTGTTTTTTTTTTTTTTAATTTTATGTATTATAAAAATTTGGATTTTTCAAAAAATACAAATTTAAATTGAAAGATAGAAGGGAAAAGACAAAATAAAATATAATAAAAACAAAAAATAATTTTCATTTTTCTAAAAATAAAATTATGTACCCACAATATATGTACATATACGCATGCATAGTGATCTCCAAAATTTATTTATTTTTTTTTTTAAATTTTTATTTAAATAAGAAAAAAAATAAAAAATAAAAATAAATAAAAAATAAAATAAAAAAAAAATGTAGAAAAACAAAATTAATAATATCTTCAATGCTGCGCTGCTATGATGATTTTTCGTTTTTTTGCGAGAAATTTGTATCATATTAATCTCATTAAAATCAGTTACAAAATTTTTAAATGCATTTTATATCGAATTTTGATTAGAATTTTTATATTTAAATTTTGCGCGTATTATTTTATAACATTTAAAAATGAACACAATTATTATTTTTTTTTATGCATATACGTACGTAATATTTTTTATTATAAAATTTATCTCATATAAAAGTTCAACACGGTTCAATTTTACTCGTTGTAAATTATCAAAATAATTTTATTATCATGTACTGTATTATCACAATGGCCAGAGTATACATATATAACTGAACAGTAGAGTTAAATAATATTTTTTTTTTTTGCCTTTATATAAACAGTATAATTCTGTAATATCGCTGTACATGTAATATATTGTACATAATAAATTGTGTGTTAATAAAAAAATAAAAAAACAGCAAATTAATAATTATCTATTTCGGTTTACTTACTTAATATTTTTATTTATTTATTTATTTTTTTTTTTTTTAATTAATAGAATTTGCATTGTTGAGGCATTTAATCTTCAAAATGAGGACATTATGGATATTGGGTATATTATTTATAAATGTCTGTTTGGCTAAACCAAATTATTATGGTGACGAAAATGGCCAACATCAACAACATCATCATCAACATCGTCATCATCGGCATCATCATAATCAAAGATCATCACAAGATGGAATAGTATTATCTCCATGGGCACAAGCTCACATGGATGAAGTTAAAAGTATGGCTGATCGAATGAGACAAGAATTTAATGTACAAGCTTATGGTAGAAAAAATAATGGTATTTCTTCATCATCACAACAATACTCTTCAAGCGGTTCTTCTTCTGATGGTATATTAAATAAAAATTATGCTAGAAAAGTTATTCATACGAAACTACATATAAAAAAAAAATAAAAAAAATATTATTTTTCTTTTTATTTAGTCGGAATCCCTAATTTTACTGGAAAGACACAGGAAGAATTAGATCAATTATCTAAACAAATAACTGAGCAAATGGTAAATGATATGAAGACTGGTAGATTAAGTTATTCACAAATAACAAAACCAAATTGGTTTGAACAACAAGCTGCATTAAAACTTGAAGCATTAAATCATGAAGATGATAATTTATTACAGCAAAGAGCAAAAAATGTTTTCGAATTTGAACCTCAAGTACGACAAGATAATCTTGCTACCGAATTAGAAAATCTTAACAGTTTTGATGAAGTATCTCATGTTACTTATCCTCCAAGTGTGGCGGTAATTGGTGGAAAAAGATACGTGACACGTAAGAATTGTACAACGGTAACTAATAGTGAAGGAAATTCTCCTTACTCTGGATCATATATTGATTCAAGAAATGTTCATCAAGAAAGAGTTTCAAATTATCCTGGTCAAGTAATTATCCCAGTAGAAGATAGTGAATATGAAAGAGATTCACGTTCTAGTGATGTTCAACAGCGAACATATTATCCGGAATTTAATTTTACTGATAATAATTCCAATAATTTGAATAATTTTGGAATTGGAAATCAAGTTTTTGTACAAACGCCTAGCCATCAAGCTAAAATAACTATAAGTCATTTAAATAGAACATTTACTAATCGTCCTGGTTATCAATATCCATTAGTAACTGGATGTCGTGGAACTACTGTCATAGTGAATGGTAATGTGGTTTATAATCATTCACAGCCAATTGGAACGGGAGGAGTTACGTGTTCACAATCAACATATGATGAAGCTGAATGGAAGCGAAAAGAAAGAGAACATCTATTCTGGCTCTTATCACAAAGAAGTTTAACAAGTGAGGAAGAATTAAGAAGATGGCAAGAACAAAATTGGCAGCAATTAACAGAATTGGCACAGGAATATAAAACAACAGTTGAAGAAATAAAAGAATTTCAACGGAATGAATTAAGATATTATTTTGATATATTAAGTACGCATAGTGTTACTACTGAATACTATGATGATTGGATGAGGAAAGAGAAAGCCCGATGGGATTGGTTAATTCAACAAAATCGTATTACACAAGAAGAACTTGCACGATGGCAACAAGAAAATAGAGAAAGATTAGATAATCTTGCGCATCTTTATCGAATTTCCATTGAAGAACTTCAAAACTGGCAGAAAAATGAATTGCAACGTTTTCAAAGTTTATTTTTGGAGCAAAATGCAAAAATTGCTAAACTAATGGAATGGCAAACAGATGTCAGACATCGTCTTAATAGCTTAATACTACAACATAATACAACAGTTGAACAATTAAGAGAAAATATTCGACAAGATTTAATGCGACTTCAAAGTATGTCACAAATTTATCACGTAGATATAGAAGAATTTAAAAGATGGTTAGAAAATGAACAGCAACGTATCAGTAGAATTATTGAACAGAGGCCAACAATTATTGTGGAAAATTGGCAACGAGAAGAACGACAACGAATCGAACAAGTTATTCGGCAATTTAATTTAAGTACAGATGAATTACGTGAACGTTTAGAAATGGAGCATAATCATATTCGAGATTTGGCAAATCAATATCATATAAATGTTGAAAAAATTAAAGAATGGCAAATGCAAGAAATAGCACGTCTTCAAAATGAAGGACGTTTACAACAAGCCAGATTAGAAGCATGGCAACAACAGCTTCAACATCAATTGAAATCATTAATTCGTCAACATGAAATTACAATAACTGAATTAGAAGAAATTATTAAACGAGACCATCAACGTTTAGAAAATTTGGCACAACAATATCAAATATCATTACAACAAATTGAAAATTGGTATAGAAATGAAGCTGAAAGATTAATTAATGTTTTAAAAGTTGAAAATTTGGAAAGAGATTGGAAATGGCGTGAAAGACAAAGAATTGATGAATTTTTGAGACATCATGAATTTACTGTTGAAGAATTACGACAACGTTTATTCCAAGATAGAAGCTTTTTAGAAAATATGGCTCGATCATATCAATTACAAATTCAAGAACTTGAAAATTGGTATGAAAGTGAAATAAAACGTTTACAAGATCTTGGTCTCATTCATATGAGAGCTGAAAATTTAATAGATTGGCAACGTGAAGAAGATCATCGTATTCAAGCGTTACTTCAAAATCGTAATTTTACATTTGAAGATTTAGATTATCGTTTAAAACATGATTATGAACATCTCATTCAATTATCACAACAATACAGTGTAAATCAACAACAAATATTAGATTGGTATAATCAAGAAATTGATTATTTATTACAAAATAATTTTCTTAAACGAACAGAAAGTCTTACCGATTGGCAAATAAAGGAAAGTCAATATATAAATGAAATAATTAAGAATCATACATTCACGGTTGAAGATTTAACACGTAGACTTGAATATGATCGCCAACATTTGGAATCACTTACGAGACAATATAATATTCAAATATCAGAAATTATTGATTGGTATCAAAAACAAGCTGAAAGTCTTGCTAATCGTGGTATAATCCATGAAATGGAAATTTTACAAGAATGGCAAAAAAGACAAAGAGAATATGTATATAGTTTAATTCGTACCCATGAAATGACAATTAATGAATTAGAACAACGTTTATTGCATGATCAAAATTATTTAAATAATTTATCACGTGAACTTAATATTTCAATATTGGAATTACAAGAATGGTATCAAAAAGAAATACAACGTTTAATAAATCAAGGATTTATACAAAAATCTGAATCAATTCAGACATGGCAAACAATTGAAATTGATCGAATTATGAATTTAATAAAACAACAACATTTAAATTATGAACAATTAGAACGTATTTTACTTTTAAATCATGAACAATTATATAATCTTGCTCAAAAATATGAAATTAATATTCATGAACTTGAAAATTGGTATAGAATTGAATTATTACGACTTCGTGAAGAAGGTATTGTTAGTGATTTAAATCAATGGCAATTGATAATTCGAAATCGTTTAGAAGAATTAATAAAAGAATATCGTTGGTCAATTGAAGAGCTAAAAGAAAGATTACAAAAAAATGAAGATCACTTATACGATTTAATACATCAATATAATATAACAATGGAACAATTAATTGAATGGTATAATAAAGAATTGAATCGTTTATACGAAAAAGATTTGATTTACAGTAGTAATTTGTGGCAAGAACAAGAGCGTCTTCATTTACGAAATTTGGCAATTCAATATCAGCATAGTCTTAAAAAAATTGAAGAAATGTTATTACGTAATGAAATTCTTTTAAAAGAAATTTCAGATAAATATCATATAACTGTAAAACAATTAATTGATTGGTATCATAAACTAATTAATGAATTTTTATCTACTGGTTTATTAATCAATGATATGGAATCAAGTGAATCAGATTGGAAATGGAAAGAAAAAGAAAGAGAACGTTTAATTTTTATAATACAATATACAAGAATGAGTTATTCTGAATTAGTTGATTTTTTACGTGATGATATGAATTATAATCAAATATTAGCCAATGGATACAAAACTAATTTACAAACGTTAACAGATTTTCAATTGAATACATTACAACAATGGGTTAATGAAGATCGTTTGAAAAAATTAGATTTAATTGTTTTAGAAGAATGGCAGAAACGAGAACGTGATCATTTGTATATACTTATTAAACAATATGGTATAACAGGAGAGAAATTACCTATGTGGCAAAAAACAAATAACGAAATATTACAGGAACGATCATCTCAATATGGAATTAATGTGCAAACATTAATTGATTGGCAACGGAATGAATTACAAAGATTACATGAATTGGCAATGCATTATAATATGACATTAAATGAATTAGAACAATTTCGAAATGATGAGCTATTACGAATTGCTAATGCAGCTCATAAATCGACTATGTTCAATGAATTTCAAAATTGGGAATTCACAGAACAATGGCGATTGGAAAATCTTAGAAGACAAAAGGATATGACTGATGAACAATTGTGGGTATGGAGGAGAAAATTATTTTTATATTGCCAAGGATTACTTCATTTGAAATGCACTTATGGTACTCGTATGGGTAAAATAGATTTAGATCGCGGAGATCAACCGCCACATATGGGACCAAATGAATGCGATGAAGAAACTGAACCTGGTATTGCTGATCCAAATTATATTCCTCCTCCTCCAAGACCTACAAAGGCACAATTTCGTGCTCCATTAGCATCTTATCCTGTTCAGACCTCAATCTATAAATATGAAAAAAATAGAACCGAAAAAGTAGTTATAGGACCCAATGCACGTACAAGTGGATATGAAAATACAAAGGAATTTAGAGAAGAATCAGCACAACCTATTTTAGGCTCATCAGGATGGAATTCTGTATCATCAAATTCATACGATTCAGTACAATCTCATCGAGGAGGCTATACGAGTGGATCTACACAATTTAATCATAATATTTCATCTTCTGTGCTTAATTCAAACAAATTCGATAATCAAAAGCAATATCCTTTCGTTGGAATGAATTATACCGTTCATCATACAAGACCCAATATGCCAGGCCTTATAGCTTTACACAGTGATGAACAAAATGAATTCCAAGCTGATCAACAACGCACTGAAGATCTCACTCAACAATTTGAAGATCTTCAACAAAAAACTGAAAATCTTAAGGATGAATTCGAACGTTTAGAACAACAAAGAGTACAAAATCCGTCTCAAAGTGAAATTGAAAAATTAATGCAAATACACACATCAATAGCTTCACCAAATGCTCGTTCTAATTCTTATAACAATAAATACAATGCAGAATCCGAAGATTTTGGTCAACAAATAGTTCAACAGGTGCAATATCCATCAGCAAAAGAAATAGAAGATTTATCACAACGTTCATCAGCACGAAATTTGGGTTACAAACCATCTTCCAGTATTCATTCTTCTAATAAGGAATATCCTGCTAAGGTAAAATAAAACAAAAAGAAAATTACATTAAACCGTCATTACATTATTATATTAAACGAAATCATATTTATGATATGTATTAATACTTACTTTAATTTTCAAGGTTGAACAAATAAATCCAGAATTGGAGGTTGAAGCTGTTCAAGTAACAGAAAAACCAGGGCTGTGGAAAAGAATTTTCGGATAAAATATTTTATAAATACATACAAAGGAAACTGCGCATATTAATGCTCAATTTTTTCTTGAGTTTTGTCGTTTTTTTTTTTTGTTTTTGTTAATAAAAAATCTCTTAATCTTAAAAATAACTCGAATTTGAAAACATGAATTACTTTCATTTTTTTATATTACACTTCAAGTATATGTATGTATTAAAATATGACTAAAATATAAAAATTGACTCTAGAATTGTACAAATAAGTGTTTTTTCTTTTATTTACATTTTTTTATTTATATTATTTGTTTATTTAAAAAAAAACAAAAACAAAAATGTAAGAAGTTGGTATTTGTTATTTATCAGAGTGAAACATAAAAATAATCTCTTGAGAATACTATTTGTTGAGCATTTGAGTAAACAATTCTAAGTAAACAGAGTATAAAGGAAAAAAAAAATTTTTTTATTTGTAAATTTGATTAAAATAACCGTTAGAAAATGATAAGACAAAGTTTATCCTAAATTTGAAATTCAAGGCAAATCGTGATCACATTAATCACTTTATATAACACATTGGCAAGATCAGTTTATCCTATTTGAATATCAGTTTCTCCACTTTCTTTATTTACATAAGTAAAAGCTCAATGTTTTTAATTCCCCACATATTGAAAAGTTCAAAGTATTTACATAAATTAAATTGATAAAAGTTTTCGAACATTCAATAACTATCGGGTTATAACCGAAAACCCGATAGGAATCAGAAAGTATGGAACTGCGTGAGCGATTTTAATTTTCCTTTACATTAGCCAGATCCTAAATAGTAACGCTTCGCAACAGGACGCTTCGATATAATTTAATTAACGTTATGTATTTTTGATATTTGACAGACACGCAGTTAACGTATGGCAAAATTACATTTCAATTTCAACAAATCTGAACGAACATCATCTATCGTCTTTGTTACTTCATATATTTCAATGCTATCGTACCTAAAGTTTCGCGTCTCACTGTCCCGTCCCGTCTTATTCTGGTTACCCTATAAGTCTTATTTAGGAATTTAGGATCTAGCTATTGAAAACAGGCACAATCACGACATTCACAACGAAAAGAAAAAAAGCTTATTGATAAAGTTCAATGTTTGAATTCTTAATTATTATCGGAAAAGATCGCATGTTGTTAGAGTGGTTTATGCTGCGGTATTAATTTATTTGAAAATTTATTTCTATTTACCTTTGCTTTTACGCAAATTAAGATGTAAATGTTTGCACGATTTTTTTTACACAACGTTTCTTGTGAATTTTATGAAAATTTTTGTAAATATCTAGATCCGGGTAACACACGATCGTTTCTGTGTGTAAATGGGTGGGACAAGGGGGTCACAGGAGGAGGGTGTAAAATTTGAATTTTTAGGCTTTTTAATTTTTAGATATTTTTGAATAATTTTTTTTTTAGATATTTACCAAATCTTAATAAAAAGTAAAACTTCAATGAAATGTATAATGTATGTATGTATGTATGTATGTGTTAAACACACCCGTGTACCATATTATGTACTTACACATGTAGATACTTATATGTACGTAAATCTGTTAATGCGAATAGAAATTTACTTGATTATTTTGACGTAAAAATAAAATATTTGGAAATTAGTTTAAAATTAATTCTCATTTTGCAGTGAAACAGAAATAATTTTCCTTTTTATACCTTTATTTATTTTCACTTTTTCCTCGAACAACTTTGTTTGTTCTGTATCGTGTTTGATAACAATTTTCTAAGAAATAGGTAAGTAGAATTTAAATGTATAAAAGACAAACTTTCATCATACTTTTTAAAAATATAACAGATATTCTGTAAGAAAGGCTATACGGTTTTTATAATTTATTTTTAAAAATGAACAAATTATTAATTTTGATTTTGAGTGAATTTTTATTAATTATTTTACTTAGTTCAAGGACTGAAGGAAAAATTAGTAACGTAAAAGTACGTGAAATTCAGCGAGAAACGCTGAAAAAATTCATGAATACTTCAGTGAATCCGTGTGAAGATTTTGTAGAGTTTGCTTGTGGTGGTTGGAATGAGAAGGATTCTGTTGAGAGTATTAATCGTTATTACGGAGAAAAAATAAATTTGAATCAATTTAGTGATCATATGGATGAGCTTATTTTATCAAGTCTCTACAATGAAGAAATTTATAAAAAATATAATTGGCATGGAAAAAATCATCCTGTAGTTAAAGCACGAGAATATTACGAATCATGTAACGATTATGAGAAATTGACAAGTCGTGGATTGGAACCACTCGTTATTTTCGCTCGGTCAATTTTCCGAATTCCTGAATTACATCCTGAATATAACTGGCTAGAAAATCAAGATGAAAATTCACGATATAATTGGACTGAAATACTTTCAAAATTACAATTGTACGATGTAAATAACGTATTGTTTAACCTGCTTGTAAGTCCTTTCAATTCGACACAAATTGTGCTTGATTTGTATAGTCCAAAAGTGTATATAACTGAAGATGAGATGGAGATTTTTAAAATGGCATTATCGATATTATTCAATATTTCACACGAAACTGCTTCAAATATTAAACATGATGTTATAGAATTCATTATAAGTTTAGTTGAAATTTTTCAAATGTCTACAGAAATCACTCCAAAATACATTTCAGAACTTGCAGAATATTCGAATTTAAATTTGTTACAATACATTTCATCAATTTTACAAAGACCAATTAGAGACGAAGAGGTAGTATATGTAGATACTGCCTATTTGGAAAATTTGAACTCGTTTTTCTCCAATGTTTCAAAACGGACGGTTGTTTTTTACATGTTGATGAATTTTCTGCGTTCATACTCACAATATATTTCAACTCCAAATAGTTTTAATTTTAAGGAACAAAAAAAATTTTGTATTTTCAAAACAACTCAGTACATGAGTTTAGCCATAACGAATGTTTTTATTAAAAATTATTTTCAAAGTGGAAAGCGCAACAGTGCTAAAGAGTTAATAGAAAGTGTGAAAAATTCTTCACTTCAAATGATACGTGAGAACGAATGGTTGGATGAATCTACAAAAGCTAGAGTCCTGAAAAAAATAAATGCAATTGTTGACACTTTTGGGTACCCCAGTTTTGTTAATAAAAGCTTACAATTGAAAAATTACTACGCTGATGTGAAATTTGATAAGAACAAATTTTTCGAGACTACACGTGATTTACGTTACTTGCTTGTTAGGAAACTATTAAGCTTAGTAGGAACCACTATTAAAAACAAACAAGATATTAATTTGAATAGTTTGCCAACGGATATAAACGCCTTTTATACCCCTACCTTCAATAAAATCGATATTCTACTCGGATATCTTAAAATACCTCTGTTTCATTCTGGTTTTCCACAATACACGAAATACGGCAAAATGGGATCTATAATTGGTCACGAACTATTTCATTCATTAGATACAAATGGTCATAATTTTGATGAAAATGGAAATTATATAAATTGGTGGACGAATCAATCTCAGACGGAATACTCACAGCGTGTTGATTGTTTGAAGAATTTATATGGAAATTTGGGAGCTAACAAAGACGTAACAATTGGAGAGAATATAGCCGATGACGCAGGTTTGAAAGTAGCATATCTGGCGTACACAAATTGGTTGGCAAATAACCAACACTTACACAGTCGTGAAGTTATTGAAGGTTTAAATATGACAAGTTCTCAATTATTTTTTGTTTCTTATGGGCAAAGTTTTTGCGAGAATATTCATTCAAAGTTCAATGATGATCCGTTTGAACCACATCCACACGAAAGCATCAGAGTTAGGGGAAGTGTGTCAAATTCGAAATATTTTGCGGAAGCCTTTAACTGTCAAAAGAATGACAAAATGAATCCCGAAAATAAATGTGTTCTTTGGTGATTCAAAATTTTAAAAAATATAGTGTAGAAATAAAATCCTTAGTCTCAACTACAAATAAATGAGAAATAAAATGTTTTCGCAATAGTTAGTATTAAAAAAGTTAAATAAATTTTTGAAATTTGTGTTTATTTTTGATTAACTTTAATTCGTTATTTTTTTTTTTTTTTTTTGTTCTATTTTTTAAATTCCTGAAAATTTAGTAATTATGTCTACTATGTACTTGTATTTACTTAATATGAATATTTAGAAAGCGACACTTGTTTTATTTGAATAATCTGTGTTTTACTACTATCGATTTAGAAAGATTCATATCAGGCTCAATTTGCCAATGTTTTACATATGCGAATCTTTTTATTCCTATGACCGTATTCTAGATGCTATTTAGATTCTATTTAGTAGTATTTTCTGTGGCAAACGAGAAATGGGTTTTACAAAATATTTTTTGCATAAAAATTTTCACCGACACATTTCGCTTTTAAATAGTGAGAAAAATGCTAAAATTTAGAGTATTGTACATAGTGGTCAAGTTTTTTTCAGGATTTTTGTGTCAAAAACTGCTAGCAACATCTATTAATAAATCGACACTCAGTAACTGGACTGGTGTTGACAAAGATATGTATGTATAAGATAAAAATTAGTCAGGCAAATTGAAAATACTACAGATGGCTAAAGAATTTTGATCTTACCTGATAAACTTTTATACTAAAAATAAACATTCAAAAATAACAAAAAGCTTGTTGACGAAACCTAATTTTTCAATTTTTAATTTTAAACTAAAACGTTTGTTTATAAGTGTGGTTTACATTACGGTAGTAACATAATTCAATAACTGAATAAAATCTAAAACGTTCATAAAAACTATGTGTTAAATAAACCTCTGTCTCATATTACGTACATACATCTGTTGTACAAAATTGTTTAATAGGTAAATATTTGTTTCTTTATAAATTCTTATTGTTTTATTCTGTTTAATTTTTCACGCAAAATTTTTCCGTCTTTGTATTGTATTTGACGAAATATTTCTAAGGAATACGTGGGACTTAAAATGTATGAAAGAGTTAGTTTAATTACACTTTTTCAGAGTATAACAGATACCTATTCTGTAAAAAAGGCAATACCTATACGGATTTTATATTTTATTTTTGAAAATGAAAAAATCAATAATTTTGATTTTGAGTAAATTTTTGTTAATTATTTTACTTAATTCGAGAACCGAAGGAAAAATTAGTAATGTGCAGGTACGTGAAATTCAGAAAGATTCGCTCAAAAAATTCATGAATACTTCAGTAAATCCGTGTGAAGATTTTGTAAAATTTGCTTGTGGTGGTTGGAATGTGAAGGATTCCGTTAAAAGTATTAATCGTTATTACGGAGAAAAAATAAATTCAAATCAAATCAGTAACATTGTTCAAGCACTTTTCTTGATAAGCCTTTACAATGAGGAAATTTATAAAGACTTTTCCAATGATCATCCTGTAGTTAAAGCACGAGAATATTATGAATCATGTAAGGATTACGAGAAATTGATAAGTCGTGGATACGAACCACTCGTTAGTTTCACAAGATCAATTTTTCGTATTCCTGAATTACATCCTGAAGATCACTGGCCAGAAAATCAAGATGAAAATTCACGATATAATTGGACTGAAATACTTTCTAAATTACAATTGTACGATGTAAACAATGTTTTATTTGACATGCATGTAAACGGAAACCTACACAATACGACGCAAATCGTACTTGAGTTATTCAGACCGGAAGTGCTCATTTTTGATGAAAAATGGAAGATGTTTATAATGAATTCGTTGAAATTATTTAATATATCACACGAAACCGCTTTAAATATTAGATCTGGAGTTCTAGATTTTAATAAAAATTTAGACAAGATTATCGGAAATTTGAAGTTTGCAGCAATTTCTGCAAGAAATAAAACAGAACTTAAAGATTATTCGAATCTAAATTTGTCACAATATATTGCTTTAATTTTACAAAGGCCAATTAGAGGCGAAGAGATCGTTTATTTAGATACTGCATATCTAAAATCTTTGAACGTTTTTTTCTCTGATGTTTCAAAACGGACAGTTGTTTTTTACATGTTGATAAAATTTTTAAGCTCATATGCGCATTACTTTTCAACTCAATATAGTTTTGATTTTGACAAGCATATCAACTTTTGCATTGACATAACTACTAATTGCATGAATTTAGCTGTAACGAACGTTTTTATTAAAAATTATTTTCAAAGTGAAAAACGCAACAATGTCAAAGATTTAATAGAAAACTTGAAAAGGTCTTCACTTCAAATGATACGTGATAATGAATGGTTGGATGAATCTACCAAAACCAGAGCTCTGAAAAAAATAAATGCAATTGTTTACAATTTTGGATATCCAAGTTTTGTTACCAACGATTTAGAATTGAAAAATTATTACGCTGATGTAAAATTTGATAAAAACAAATTTTTCGAAACTACACTCGATTTACGTATGTTGTCTGTTATAAAGCAATTAAATTTGGTAGGAACCACTATTAAAGACAGGAAAGATGTTAACTTACATATTTCACCAACGGATGTCAGTGCCGTGTATACATCTCGATTTAATAAAGTCGATATTTCACCTGGAACTCTTCAATTACCCATGTTCCATATAGATTTTCCACAATACATGAAATACGGCAGAATGGGATCTATAATTGGTCATGAATTTTTCCATTCATTAGACACAATTGGTCGTATTTTTGATGAAAATGGAAATGAAGTTAATTGGTGGACCAATCAATCTAAGGCAGAATTCTCCCGACGTGTTAATTGTTTAATGGATTTCTATGGAAATTTGGGAGCTAATAAATACGCAACAACTGATGAGAATATAGCCGATGATGCAGGTTTAAAAGTAGCATATCTGGCTTACACAAATTGGTTAGTGAATAATCCACAATCACAAAGTCGTGAAGTTATCAGTGGTTTAAATTTGACAAGTCATCAATTATTTTTTGTGTCTTATGCGCAAACTTATTGTGAGAGCATTTATTCATCGTTTAATGATCCGTTTGATCCTCATCCACGTGGAAGTATCAGAGTTAGGGGAAGTTTGTCAAATTCAAAATATTTTGCAGAATCTTTTAATTGTCAAAAAACTGATAAAATGAATTCTCAACATAAATGTGTTCTTTGGTGATTTAAAAAACAGGACAGGAAGAAAAATATTCAAAATAAATTGAAATAATTGCTTAATTTTTTCGATTTTCAACATTCTAATAGACTATTCATTCATGTATTTCCGTTATTTAAATATACCGAATATGCATTCTAAATTATGACTTTTTTTTAAAGTATCAGCGCTGTTTATGAATATTTTGAACCACAAATTAAAATCTTGACAAAAAAAAAAATAATAATAATAATACATATACGTACACCTGAATTTTTTTAGCTTTATAAAATAAAGTAATTTACCTTGATATTATCTTCATGATTATCAGCATCCTTTAACAATAATCCTAATACGTAATTAAGCTCTAGTATGTATAAATGTGTAAATATTTGGAGCTAAGTAAATTAGATTTTATTTTTAGATACGTTTACAAAATAAATATTTATGAATAAGCGCAGCGTTGTATTTGTTGTCCTTGCTTTCTTTTTTTCAGTTATTATTTTCGACATTTTTCAAAAAACGACTATTTTTTAAATTGACGTGAGCATCTCTGTCTTTTTCTGGTCTCATAATTACTAATTAGAGTGTTTCACGAGCGGTGATCATTTTTTAAAGAAATTATTAGAACTTCGTTTGCAAGGAATCGAAATTTTATTGAAGGAAATGCCGTTTCAAGGTTATAAGCCTGTTTTTTATGGACATATTTATATATTTTTTTTTATACATAATGCCTATTTATTTACATATTTGTATAAACATATTTAATAGATTAACAGTTTATTTCTTTCAATTTTGCATTAAAACGAGAGCAGAAAATGTTCAAAATGTATGTATGTAAATGTAAAAATTCTAATTAATAATTTTGTCAATTGAAACTAATAATTTTGTCATTTTAAAATTTGAAATAAATGTATAGCCTTACAATACAAAAATTCAAAACAACAAAAGGCAAAGGATTATTATTGTAAAGTAAGTTACTGATAAATTCTAGTTATTGAACAAACCTAATACAAAAAATCCATTTAAAAAAAAAATTATTTAGAAAATGCTGAAAATTCCAAACGGAGCCTATTTTGAAAAAACGACTAAATTTGAAATTTTTAACTTTGCTACCTGTTCATTAAATTTATTGGCAGTTGAATTTGAATTTTATCTGCAAACGAAATAACGAATTTTAATTCGAAATTAAGTTTAAAAGCCTATTGTTGAATTTCAAATTGAAAATGAGTCAAAATTTAAGTTGCTATATAATATTGTAATTTTTACGTATTTGTACTGAAGTACTGAAAAACAATGTTAAAAACTTAAATGAATGGTAGTGTTGAGCATAAGGAAGTACATTGTATATAATATGAATGTATGTTTTTTTTGTAGTGTCACAAGATATGTAAATTCAATTTTATATATTAATTTTCATACTAATTCAATAAATAGAATTGAAAACATAATGAATTAAAATTAATCAAAAAGAAACACAAATTTCAAAAGTTTTGCACAATACATACATACGTTATGTATGCATATAATGTGGTACATGTTTATATTTCAAACAAAATATAAAAAATGCAAGAAGTTGGTGTTTGTTTTTTATCAGAGTTTTACACGAAACATGTAACATGCAACAAAAATAAACTCTTGAGAATACAATTTATTTAGCTTCTGAGTAAACAAGGCCGTGTAAACATAGTATAGAGGCAAAAAAATAAAATATTTTGTTTACATTTGATTAATATAACCGTTAGAAAATGATAAGACAAAGTTTATCCTAAATTTGAAATTCAAGGCAAACCGTGATCAGATTATAATCATCAATATATCACATTATTCACAATAATAGCAAGATCAGTTTATCCTATTTGAATATCAGTTTCTCCACTTTCTTTATTTACATAAAAGCTCAATGTTTTTAATTCCCCACATATTGAAAAGTTCAAAATTTACATAAATCAAATTGATAAAAGTTTTCGAACATTAAATAACTTTCGATATAACCGGAAATCCGATAGGAATCAGAAAGTATGGAACTGCGTGAGCGATTTTAATTCTCCTTTACATTGAAAACAGGTACATTCACAATATTCACAAAAAACTTATTGATAAAGCTTTGTGTTTGAATTCTTAATTATTAACGGAAATAATCTTATATTAGAGTAGTTTATGTTTCAGTTTTAATTTATTTAAAAATTTATTTTTATTTATCTTTACTTTTACGCAAATTAAAATATTTTAGTTTGTATGACTTGTTTTGCACAAATTTTCTTATGAACTTTATGAAAATATTAATAAAAAGTAAAACTTTCCCGAAATGAATGTGCCAAATAAACACGTGTCCCATATTATCTAATTACATAGATATATGTATGTACTTATGTACGTAAATCTGTTATTCCGAATTGAAATTTATTCGATTATTTTGACGTAAAAATAAAATAATTAGAAATTAGTTAAAAATTAATTCTCATTTTGCAGTAAAACAGAAATAATTTTCCTTTTTATACCTTTATTTATTTTCACTTTTTCCTCGAACAACTTTGTTTGTTCTGTATTGTGTTTGATAACAATTTTCTAAGAAATAGGTAAGTAGAATTTAAATGTATAAAAGACAAACTTTCATCATACTTTTTAAAAATATAACAGATATTCTGTAAGAAAGGCTATACGGTTTTTATAATTTATTTTTAAAAATGAACAAATTATTAATTTTGATTTTGAGTGAATTTTTATTAATTATTTTACTTAGTTCAAGGACTGAAGGAAAAATTAGTAACGTAAAAGTACGTGAAATTCAGCGAGAAACGCTGAAAAAATTCATGAATACTTCAGTGAATCCGTGTGAAGATTTTGTAGAGTTTGCTTGTGGTGGTTGGAATGAGAAGGATTCTGTTGAGAGTATTAATCGTTATTACGGAGAAAAAATAAATTTGAATCAATTTAGTGATCATATGGATGAGCTTATTTTATCAAGTCTCTACAATGAAGAAATTTATAAAAAATATAATTGGCATGGAAATAATCATCCTGTAGTTAAAGCACGAGAATATTACGAATCGTGTAACGATTATGAGAAATTGACAAGTCGTGGATTGGAACCACTCGTTACTTTCGCTCGGTCAATTTTCCGAATTCCTGAATTACATCCTGAAGATCACTGGAGAGAAAATCAAGATGAAAATTCACGATATAATTGGACTGAAATACTTTCAAAATTACAATTGTACGATGTAAATAACGTATTGTTTGACCTGTTTGTAAATCCACTCAATTCGACACAAATTGTACTTGATTTGCGTAGCCCAAAAGTGTATATAACTGAGGATGAGATGGAGAATTTTAAAATGGCATTATCGATATTATTCAATATTTCAGACGAAACTGCTTCAAATATTAAACATGATGTTATAGAGTTCATTATAAGTTTAGATGAAATTCTTCAAATGTCTACAGAAATCACTCCAAAATACATTTCAGAACTTGAAGAATATTCAAATTTGAATTTGTCACAATACATTTCATTAATTTTACAAAGACCAATTAGAGACGAAGAGATAGTATATTTAGATACTGGTTACACAGAAAATTTGAACGCTTTTTTCTCTAACGTTTCAAAAAGGACGGTTGTTTTTTACATGTTGATGAAATTTCTGTTTTCATATGAGAATTATGTTTCAATTCCAAATAATTTTGATTTTGAGGAACAAAAAAAATTTTGTGTTTTCACAATGACTCAATACATGAGTTTAGCGGTAACGAATGTTTTTATTAAAAATTATTTTCAAAGTGGAAAGCGCAACAGTGCTAAAGAGTTAATAGAAAGTGTGAAAAATTCTTCACTTCAAATGATTCGTGATAACGAATGGTTGGATGAATCTACAAAAGCTAGATCTCTGAAAAAAATAAATGCAATTGTTGATAATTTTGGATATCCAAGATTTGTTAATAAAAGCTCAAAATTGAAAAACTATTACGCTGATGTAAAATTTGATAAGAACAAATTTTTCGAGACTACACGTGATTTACGTCAGTTGTTTGTTAGGAAACAATTAAATTTGGTAGGAACAACTATTAAAAACAAACAAGATATTACCTTAAATATTTTACCAACGGATATAAACGCCTTTTACACCCCTACCTTCAATAAAATCGAAATTCTACTCGGATTTCTTAAAATACCTCTGTTTCATTCTGGTTTTCCACAATACACGAAATACGGCAAAATGGGAACTATAATTGGTCACGAACTATTTCATTCATTAGATACAAATGGTCATAATTTTGATGAAAATGGAAATTATATAAATTGGTGGACGAATCAATCTCAGACGGAATACTCACAGCGTGTTGATTGTTTGAAGAATTTATATGGAAATTTGGGAGCTAACACAGACGTAACAATTGGAGAGAATATAGCTGATGACGCAGGTTTAAATGCAGCATATCTGGCTTACACAAAGTGGTTAGTGAATAATCCACAATCACAAAGTCGTGAAGTTATCAGTGGTTTAAATTTGACAAGTTCTCAATTATTTTTTGTTTCTTATGGGCAAAGTTTTTGCGAGAATATTCATTCAAAGTTCAATGATGATCCGTTTGAACCACATCCACACGAAAGCATCAGAGTTACGGGAAGTGTGTCAAATTCAAAGTATTTTGCGGAAACTTTTAACTGTCAAAAAAACGATAAAATGAATCCTGAAAATAAATGTGTTCTTTGGTGATTCAAATTTTAAGAAAAAGAAAATCAAAATTATGGGTTGTTATGTCTAGTAAACAGAATATAAAGACAAAAAAAAAAAAAATTATTTTTTAAATTTAAATAGAATAACCATTAGCAAATTGAAAGATAAAATTTATTCTAAATCGTATGGATGTAGAAAAATTTCCTGTTTAAAACCTGAAACATATTTGTGTGTTAATTAAAGTAAAAATTTAGGGCTATTTATATGTATAAAAATTTTGACCGTTCCGTGATTCTAAAATAATCAATTTAGCAATTTGCATGCTGCATATTAACCAACATATCCTTAATTAACCTTTATAAATCATTATGTAATATACATAACAATTTCTCTTTTCTTATTAACTTAACTTTAATGATATGCATAATGCATATACAAATGTATATACATACATATCTAAATTCTAAACTCTAGACAACCTAATACATCACATCAGCAAGATCAGTCTTTCCTCCTAGAATGTGGGGTTTTTGACGATGCGACACTTATCGGACATTCGTAATACTTTTTACGATTTAAAACTTAAATAAAAATAAAAACGCACTATAAACCCACGAGCCTCCAGGCTAATACATGCCTCACTTGCTTCATCCATAAATTACTTGAAATAAGGTCATTTGTCCGATAAGTGTCGCATTATTTAAAACCTTCACAATGTTTCTTTACATTCTTATTTACATAAAAGCACAATGTTTTTACTGGCCCATATTTTTAAAAATTCGTAATTTACAAATGGATATAAAAGTTTTTCATTACGATCGGAAAACACAAAAGGAAGTATAGAACTGCATAACCGATTTTCATTCATTTTTACACTGAAAAAGACCAAATTAAAAAGAAACAAAAAGCTCAACGATCAAGCTTAATGTTTGAATTTAAAATTATTAGCAGAAATGATCACACGTTAGAGTGATTTATGCTGTGGTATTATTTTATTTGAAAATTTGTTTTTATTTATCTTTGCTTTACGTACATACATTAAATCAATTCAGTGTGTACAGCTTGTTTTGCACAACGTTTCTTGTTAATTTTATATAGATATTAATAAAAAGCAAAAATGTAAGAGTAAATAATTAAATCCGTGTCCCATGTTATATACATTAAAGAATCTACATCTGTTAATACGAATTGGAAATTGCTAAATTTTTTTGACGTAAAATTAATTAGAAATTAGTTGAAAAATAATTCTCATTGTTTGATAAAAAAAATTATAATTTTTCTGAATAAACCTTTATCTTTTTACAATTTTTCCACGAATTTTTCCATCTGTATCCTATTGATAACATTTTTTCAAAAAATACCTACAATTTAGGATATATAAATGACAGAGTTTTATTACACTTTTTCAAAATATAAAAGATATTCTGTAAGAAAGGCAGTTCAGTTTTTTCAATTTTAAAATGACAAAATTATTAGTTTTAATTTTGAGTGAATTTTTGTTAATTATTTTACTTAGTTCGAGAACCGAAGGAAAAATTAGTAATGTGCAGATACGTGAAATTCAGCGAGATTCGCTGAAAAAATTTATGAATACTTCAGTGAATC
Organism: Anthrax anthrax; assembly: GCA_963971155.1. Taxonomy (NCBI): domain Eukaryota; kingdom Metazoa; phylum Arthropoda; class Insecta; order Diptera; family Bombyliidae; genus Anthrax; species Anthrax anthrax. The sequence continues at coordinate 32,384,938 of OZ020119.1, forward strand.
CGTGTGAAGATTTTGTAGAGTTTGCTTGTGGTGGTTGGAATGAGAAGGATTCTGTTGAAAGTCTAAAGCGTTATTATGGAGATAAAATAAATTTGAATCAATTTAGTGATCATATGGATGAGCTTATTTTAACAAGTCTCTACAATGAAGAAATTTATAAAAAATATAATTGGTACGATCATGATCATCCTGTAGTTAAAGCAAGAGAATATTATGAATCATGTAACGATTACGAGAAATTGACAAGTCGTGGATTGGAACCACTCATTAATTTCACACGGTCAATTTTCCGTATTCCGGAGTTACATCCTGAAGATCACTGGCCAGAAAATCAAGATGAAAATTCACGATATAATTGGACTGAAATACTTTCTAAATTAGAATTGTACGATGTAGACAATGTTTTGTTTCAAATGAGTATAAATAGAAATCCATTCAATACAACACAATATGTACTTATGTTGCTCACACCGGATGTGTATATTCTTAAAGGTGAAATGGAGAATTTTAAAATGAAATTGTCAGAGTTATTTAATATTTCATATGAAATTGCTTCAAATATTAAACAGGATGTAATAAATTTTATAAGAAGTTTAAAGCAAATCCTTAAACAGTCTACAGATATTTTTCCGAGAAACAAAACAGAACTTGAAGAATATTCGAATTTAAATTTGTCACAATACATTTCATTAATTTTACAAAGACCAATTAGAGACGAAGAGGTAGTATATTTAGATACTGGCTACACAGAAAATTTGAACGCTTTTTTCTCCAATGTTCCAAAAAGGACGGTTGTTTTTTACATGTTGATGAATTTTCTAAACGCGTATTCTGGTTATGTTTCAACTCCGAATAATTTTAATTTTGACAAGCAAAAAAAATTCTGTATTCACAAAACAAGTCAATACATGAGTTTAGCTGTAACGAACGTTTTTATTAAAAATTATTTTCGAAGTGGAAAACGAAATAATGCTAAAGAGTTAATAGAAAATGTGAAAAATTCTTCACTTCAAATGATACGTGATAACGAATGGTTGGATGAATCTACAAAAGCTAAAGTCCTGACAAAAATAAATGCAGTTGTTGACAATTTTGGGTATCCAAGTTTTGTTAATAAACGTTCACAATTGAAAAATTATTACGCTGATGTGAAATTTGATAAGAACAAATTTTTCGAGACTTCATATGACTTACGTCACTTGTTTGTTAGGAAACAATTCAACTTGGTAGGAACCACTATTAAAGACAAAAGAGATTTTAACTTAAATTTTTTACCAACGGAAGTCAATGCTTTTTATGCCGCTTTTTTAAATATAATCTATATTCTACCTGGTATTATTCAATTACCCGTATTTCATTCTGGTTATCCGCAATACATGAAATACGGCAATTTAGGACGTATAATTGGTCATGAACTTTTTCACTCATTAGACACAAAAGGACTTTTTTTTGATGAAAATGGAAATTATAAAAATTGGTGGACGAATCAATCTCTGGCGGAATACTCACAGCGTGTTGATTGTTTGAAGAATTTCTATGGAAATTTGGGAGCTAACAAAGACATAACAATTGGAGAGAATATAGCTGATAATGCAGGTTTAAAAGCAGCATATCTGGCGTATACAAATTGGTTGGCAAATAACCAACACCTAAACAGTGGTGAAGTTATCAAAGGTTTAAATTTGACAAGTCATCAATTATTTTTTGTTTCTTATGGGCAATATTTCTGCAAGGGTATTCATTCAAAGTTCAATGATCCGTTGGAGCCACATCCTCATGAAGGCATAAGAGTTACGGGAAGTGTGTCAAATTCAAAATATTTTGCGGAAGCTTTTAACTGTCAAAAGAATGACAAAATGAATCCCAAAAATAAATGTGTCCTTTGGTGATTCAAAATTTGAAAAAACAAAATGTAGTAATGAAGTCCTTACTCTCCACTACAAATAAATGAGAGAAATACAATGTTTTCGCAATATTTATTATTAAAGAATGTTAAATAAATTTTTGAAATTTGTGTTTATTTTTGAATAACTTCAATTCATTATGTTTTCAATTCTATTTATTGAATTAGTATGAAAATTAACATATAAAATTGAATTTACATTTTTTGTCATACTACAAAAAAAATATACTTACATTCATAATATATACAATGCATGAGAATGTCCATAAAACATTTTGTCTACCTTATGCTCAACAATACCATTCATTTTAGTTTTATATTTATAGTACTATCAAGTTTAATTACGAATATACCGTGTATGTACAAACACGTAAAAATTACAATATCATAGCAGCTTAAATTTTGACTCATTTTCAATTAAAAGTCAACAATAGGCTTTTTAAAACTTATTTTCGGGTTAAAATTCATTAGTTTGTTTGCAGATAAAATTCAAATTCAACTGCCAATAGATTTATTGAATAGAAAACATAGTTAAAAATTTCGAATTTAACCGTTTTTCCAAAATAAATTGTTTTTGTTATTTTTAACATTTTCTAAATAATTTTTTTTAATGGGTGTAAATTCGTAATTTTTTTTTATTATGGATTTATTCGGGTTCCACAACTAAACGAGAAATAGAGCAAATTTTTTTTTTTTTTTGTTTAAATGTGAAATAAAACCAAACTTGCTTTTAACAACAGTTATTTTTCAGTTTTAAAATTGTGTTATTTTATGTGTGCTTTATATTTATGGAAACAGTTATTGATTGACTTTTAGTTTAATTCTGTCGGTTATAATTTAATAATTATTGGCCAGCTATTAAACAGTTTAATATCTCTGTTGGGTGTATTAATTTTTAATTATTTACTTTATTATCTTCAAAAAAAAATTAAAAGTGAATTAGAATAGAATGTGAAATAGGTCATATTTGTTTTTTAATTATAATGAAATAAAGTTATAATTAAGAAATTGCAGATTATAGCATTACTTCAATAGTCAATGAAGAAATAAAGCCATGTGGACTTTATTTCATGGCACCGGTTTATGTTGCGATCGATATTAATTTATTTGAAAATTTGTTTTTATTTATCTATGTTTTTACGCACACATTTCAATTTATACGACTTATTTGCACAAATTTGTTTGTGAATTTCGTACAGATATTAATACAAAACAAAACGTTTAAACATAAATGTCGAATAACTACGTGTCCCAATTATATCTGTTACTCTCAGTCAGAATTGGAAATTACTAAATTTTTTTGACGTAAAAATAATTAGAAACTAGATAAAACCAATAATTCTTATTGTTTGGTAAAAAAAAATTATAATTTTTCTGAATAAACCTTTGTCTTTTTACAATTTTTCACGAATTTTTCCATCTGTATCGTATTGATAACAATTTTCCAAGAAATCCGTAGAATTTGGGATGTATATAAGACAGAGTTTTATTACACTTATTCAGAATATAAAAGATATTTATTAAGAAAGGCTATACGGTTTTTTCAATTTTAAAATGACAAAATTATTAGTTTTGATTTTGAGTGAATTTTTGTTAATTATTTTACTTAGTTCAAAAACCGAAGGAAAAATTAGTAATGTGAAAGTACGTGAAATTCAGAGAGATTCGCTCAAAAAATTCATGAATGAATCAGTAAATCCGTGTGAAGACTTTGTAGAATTTGCTTGTGGTGGTTGGAATGAGAAGGATTCCGTTGAAATCCTAAAACATTTTTATGGAAATCAAATAAATATAACTAGATCTAACGGTTCTATTCCAGCGCTTATTTTATCAAGTCTCTACAATGAAGAAATTTATAAAAAATATAATTGGTACGATCATGATCATCCTGTAGTTAAAGCACGAGAATATTATGAATCATGTACAGATTACGAGAAATTGACAAGTCGTGGATTGGAACCACTCATTAATTTCACACGGTCAATTTTTCGTATTCCTGAATTACATCCTGAATATAACTGGCCAGAAAATCAAGATGAAAATTCACGATATAATTGGACTGAAATATTTTCTAAATTACAATTGTACGATGTAAACAAAGTTTTATTTAATATACTAGTGACTGTAGATCCAGTCAATACAACACAAATTATACTTGGGTTGTTAAGACCGGAAGTTCATATTCATGAAGATGAAATGGAGAATTTTAAAATGAAATTGTCAGACTTATTTAATATTTCACAGGAAATTGCTTCAAATATTAAACTTGATGTTCTAAATTTTAAAAAAAGTTTAGAGAATATTCTCAAAAAGTCTGAAGAAATTTCTGCATATAATATTTCTGGATTTGAGAAATATTCCAATTTAAATTTATCACAATACATTTCATTAATTTTACAAAGACCAATTAGAGGCGAAGAGGTTGTATATTCAGATACTGTTTACTTGGACAATTTGAACTCGTTTTTCTCCAATGTTTCAAAAAGGACGGTTGTCTTTTACATGTTGATGAATTTTCTGGGATCATACTCACAATATGTTTCAACTCCAAATAATTTTGATTTTGAGAAGCAAAAAAAATTTTGTGTTTTCACAACAATTCAATACATGAGTTTAGCTATAACGAACGTTTTTATTAAGAATTATTTTCAAGGTGGAAAACGCAAAAATGCCAAAGAGTTAATTGAAAATTTAAAAAATACTACACTTGAAATGATACGTGATAACGAATGGTTGGATGAATCTACAAAAGCTAGAGCTCTGAAAAAAATAAATGCAGTTGTTGACAATTTTGGATATCCAAGTTTTATTAATAAAAGCTCACAATTGAAAAATCGCATTGACGTTAAATTTGATAAGAACAAATTTTTCGAGACTACACGTGATTTACGTCACTTGTTTGTTGGGAAACAATTCAACTTGGTAGGAACCACTATTAAAGACAAACGAGATTTTACCTTAAATTTTTTACCAACGGATGTCGACGCTTTTTATACCCCGCAATTCAATAAAATCGATGTTTTACTTGGAATTCTTCAATTGCCTGTGTTTCATTCGGGTTTCCCACAATATATGAAATACGGAAAAATGGGATCTATCATTGGTCATGAATTTTTTCATTCATTAGACACAACAGGTCGAAATTTCGATGAAAATGGAAATAAACTTAATTGGTGGACTAATCAGTCTCTAGCGGAATACTCACAGCGTGTTGATTGTTTGAAGAATTTCTATGAAAATTTGGGAGCTAACACAAACGTAACAATTGGAGAGAATATAGCCGAAGACGCAGGTTTGAAAGCATCATATCTGGCGTACACAAATTGGTTGGCAAATAACCAACACTCACAAAGTCGTGAAGTTATCCAAGGTTTAAATTTGACAAGTCATCAATTATTTTTTGTTTCTTATGGGCAAAATTTTTGCGAGCAAATTCATTCATCATTCCATGATTCGTTAGATCCACATCCTCATGGAAGTATCAGAGTAAAGGGAAGTTTGTCAAATTCAAAATATTTTGCAGAAGCTTTTAATTGTCAAAAAAATGACGAAATGAATCCTGAAAATAAATGTGAACTCTGGTGATTCTGAATTTAAAAAAATATATAAACAAAATAAAGGCAAGATTGCTTGATTTTGATTTTAAACAATTTTACGATGCATCTTCTCTAGAAAGTTATCACTTAGAATTAAAACTTAATTTTTTTAATAATTGAGAAAATACACAAAGAATAAATAATTTTTCTAAGAACGTGAGCTATTTTTGAATATTTTTCATCTTAAAATAAATATTTTTAAAAATGAATGATACAAAAACTTTAATTTATCTAAGCTGTATGAAATAAAGCATAGATTAAAAAATTTTTCAATTTAAATTTGTCACAATACATTTCATGAATTTTACAAAGGTCAGTTAGAGGCGGAGAGGTTATATATTCAAATACTGGCTACACAGAAAATTTGAACGCTTTTTTCTCCAATGTTCATACTGCGATCGATATTAATTTATTTGAAAATTTGTTTTTATTTACCTATCATTTACGCACATATTTCAATTTGTACGACTTGTTTGCACAAATTTGCTTGTGAATTTTATACAGATATTAATATAAAACAAAACGTTTAAACATAAATGTCGAATAAATACGTGTCCCATATTACGTACGAGTACATTACAATGTACCTACATCTGTTACTCTCAGTGAAAATTGAAAATTACTAAATTTTTTTGACGTTAAAGTAATTAGAAACTATATAAAACAAATAATTCTCATTGTTCAATAGAACAATGATAATTTTTGTAAATAAACCTTTATTTTTATTCAATTTTTCCACGAATTTTTTCATTTGTATCGTGTTTGATAACAATTTTTCAAGAAATACGTAGAATTTGGGATGTATATAAGACTGACTTTTAATATACTTGTTCATAATATAACAGATATTCTGTAAGAAAGGCTATACGGTTTTTTCAACTTTAAAATGACAAAATTATTAGTTTTAATTTTGAGTGAACTTTTATTAATTATTTTACTTAGTTTGAGATCCGAAGGACAGATGAGTAATGTGAAAGTACGTGAAATTCAGAGAGATTCGCTCAAAAAATTCATGAATGAATCAGTGAATCCGTGTGAAGATTTTGTACAGTTTGCTTGTGGTGGTTGGAATGAGAAAGATTCTGTTGAAAGTATTAATCGTTATTACGGAAATCAATTAAATTTAAATAGATCTAGAGGTTCTATTCCAGCGCTTGTTGTATCAAGTCTCTACAATGAGGAAATTTATAAAAAATATAATTGGTACGATAATGATCATCCTGTAGTTAAAGCACGAGAATATTATGAATCATGTACAGATTACGAGAAGTTAACAAGTCGTGGATTGGAACCACTCGTTAATTTCACACGGTCAATTTTCCGAATTCCTGAATTACATCCTGAAGATCACTGGCCAGAAAATCAAGATGAAAATTCACGATATAATTGGACTGAAATATTTTCTAAACTACAATTATACGATGTAAACAACGTTTTATTTGATATACAAGTGACTGTAAATCCATTCAATTCAACACAAATTGCACTCGAGCTGTCTCCACCGGCAGTGTATACTCGTTTAAATGAAGTGAAGAGTTTTAAAACAAAATTGTCAAAATTATTCAACATTTCAAACGAAACTGCTTCAAATATTAAACAGGATGTAATAAATTTTATAAGAAGTTTAAAGCAAATCCTTAAACAGTCTACAGATATTTTTCCGAGAAACAAAACAGAACTTGAAGAATATTCGAATTTAAATTTGTCACAATACATTTCATTAATTTTACAAAGGCCAATTAGCGGCGAAGAGGTTATATATTTAGATACTGGCTACACAGAAAATTTGAACGCTTTTTTCTCCAACGTTTCAAAACGGACGGTTGTTTTTTACATGTTGATGAAATATTTGAGTTCATACTCAAGTTATGTTTCAAATCCAAAAAATTTTAATTTTGATAGGCAAAAAATATTTTGTTTTTTCACAATAACTCAGTACATGAGTTTAGCTATAACGAACGTTTTTATTAAAAATTATTTTCAAAGTGAAAAAAGCAACAATGCCAAAGAGCTAATAGAAAGTTTGAAAAATTCTACACTTCAAATGATACGTGATAACGAATGGTTGGATGAATCCACAAAAACCAGAGCTCTGAAAAAAATAAATGCAATTGTTTACAATTTTGGGTATTCAAGTATTGTTACCAACGATTTAGAATTGAAAAATTATTACGCTGATGTAAAATTTGATAAGGACAAATTTTTCGAGACTACACGTGATTTACGTCAGTTGTTTGTTAGGAAACAATTGAATTTGGTAGGAACGACTATTAAAAATAGGAAAGAAATTAACTTGAATGTTTTACCAACGGATGACAACGCTTTTTATACCCCTCAATTAAATAAAATCGATGTTCTTCCCGGATATCTTCAAATACCTCGGTTTCATTCGGATTTCCCACAATATATGAAATACGGAAAAATGGGATCTATAATTGGTCATGAATTTTTTCATTCATTAGACACAACAGGTCGAAATTACGATGAAAATGGAAATGAACTTAATTGGTGGACTAATCATTCTCTGGCGGAATACTCACAGCGTGTTGATTGTTTGAAGAATTTCTATGGAAATTTGGGAGCTAACACAAACGTAACAATTGGAGAGAATATAGCCGATGACGTAGGTTTAAAAGCATCATATCTAGCGTACATAAATTGGTTAGCGAATAATCCACAATCACAAAGTCGTGAAGTTATCCAAGGTTTAAATTTGACAAGTCATCAATTATTTTTTGTATCTTATGCGCAAACTTCTTGTGAGGATATTCATTCAACGTTCAATATTCCGTTTGATCCACATCCTCATAAAAGAATCACAGTAAAGGGAAGTTTGTCAAATTCAAAATATTTTGCAGAAGCTTTTAATTGTCAAAAAAATGACGAAATGAATCCTGAAAATAAATGTGAACTCTGGTGATTCTGAATTAAAAAAAATATATAAACAAAATAAAGGCAAGATTGCTTGATTTTGATTTTAAACAATTTTACGATGCATCTTCTCTAGAAAGTTATCACTTAGAATTAAAACTTAATTTTTTTAATAATTGAGAAAATACACAAAGAATAAATAATTTTTCTAAGAACGTGAGCTATTTTTGAATATTTTTCATCTTAAAATAAATATTTTTAAAAATGAATGATACAAAAACTTTAATTTATCTAAGCTGTATGAAATAAATTAATTTACCTTGATATTATTTCCATAATTATCAGCATCCTTTAACAATAATCCTAATACGTAATTAAGCTCTAGTATGTATAAATGTGTAATTATTTGGAGCTAAGTGAATTAGATAACTGCTTAGTTTTAGATACGTTTATAAAATAAATATTTATAAATAAGCGCAGCGTTGTATTTGTCGTCCTTGTTTTCTTTTTCTCTGTTATTATTTTCGTCATTTTTCAAGAAGCGACTACTGTTTTATTTGATTTATGCATCTATGTCTTTTTCTGGTCTCATAATTACTAATTAGAGTGTTTAATATATGTAAGTACATACATATCTAGATTCTAGACTCTAGACAACCTAATATGTACATCACATCAGCAAGATCAGTTTTTCCTCCTTGAATGGGGCGTTTTAAACGGCGAGACATTTCGTATAACTTTTTACGATTTAAAACTTGAATAAAAATATTTACGCACTAAAAACTTGCGAGTACTGGGCTACCTGACACACATCACAACTTCTTCATCCACAAATAATGACTTGAAATTGAAGCCTAAAAAAGCTTTAACTCGTAATTTGTACAATAAGTGTAACATCGTCTAAAATCCCATACCATTTTTATTTACATAAAAGTACAATGTTTTTACTGGCCCACATTTTTAAAAATTCGTAATTTACAAATGTGTATAAACGTTTTTGAAAATTAAATAATTTTCGTTATGATCGGAAAACCACCCAAAAGGAAGTATAAAACTGCATAGCCGATTTTGATTCGCTTTTACACTGAAAAAAACCAAATTAAAAAGAAACAAAAAGCTCAACGATCAAGCTTAATGTTTGAATTTTAAATTATTAACGGAAATGATCGCATGTTATAGTGATTTATGCTGCGATATTTATATACTTGAAAATTTGTTTTTATTTACCTTTACTTTTACGTACAATAAATCATTTCAGTGTGTACAGCTTGTTTTGCATAACGTTTCTTGTTAATTTTATAAAAATCTTAATGAAAAGTAAAACTTCCATGAAATGTATGTGCCAAATTAACCCGTGTCCCATATTATGTACTTACATAAATAAATGTGTTTATGTATGTACGTAAATCTGTTGAAGCAAATTGAAATTTATTCGATTATTTTGACGTAAAAATGAAATAATTAGAAATTAGTTAAAAATTAATTCTCATTGTTTGATAGAACAATGAAAAATTTTCCGAATAAATGTTATTCTGTACCAAATTTTCTATGAAAAATGTTTATACTTCTGTATCGTGTTTGATAACAATTTTCCAAGAAATAAGTAGAATTTGGGATGTATATAAGACAGAGTTTTATTACACTTATTCAGAATATAACAGATATTTTTTAAGAAAGGCTATACGGTTTTTTCAACTTTAAAATGACAAAATTATTAGTTTTGATTTTGAGTGAATTTTTATTAATTATTTTACTTAGTTCAAGGACTGAAGGACAGATTAGTAATGTGCTAGTACGTGAAATTCAGAAAGATTTGCTGAAAAAATTCATGAATACTTCAGTGAATCCGTGTGAAGACTTTGTAGAATTTGCTTGTGGTGGTTGGAATGAGAAGGATTCTGTTGAAAATCTAAGGCGTTATTATGGAAATCAAATAAATATAACTAGATCTAGCGATTTTATTCAAGCGCTTATTTTATCAAGTCTCTACAATGAAGAAATTTATAAAAAATATAATTGGTACGATCATGATCATCCTGAAGTTAAAGCACGAGAATATTATGAGTCATGTACAGATTACGAGAAATTGACAAGTCGTGGATTGGAACCACTCGTTAATTTCACACGGTCAATTTTTCGTATTCCTGAATTACATCCTGAAGATCACTGGCAAGAAAATCAAGATGAAAATTCACGATATAATTGGACTGAAATATTTTCTAAATTACAATTGTACGATGTAAACCACGTTTTATTTAGAACATTTGCTAATATCGATCTATCCAATACGACACAAATTGTACTCGTGTTGTTAAAACCCCAAATTTATTTTCATGAAGATGAAGTGGAGAATTTTAAAATGAAATTGTCAGAGTTATTCAACATTTCAGACGAAACTGCTTCAAATATTAAACATGATGTTTTAGATTTTATAAAAATGTTGGGGAAATTTCTCGAAAAGCCTCGAGAAACTTATGTATATTATATGTCTGAACTTGAGAAATTTTCCAATTTAAATTTGTCACAATACATTTCATCAATTTTACAAAGGCCAATTAGAGGCGAAGAAGTTGTATATGTAGATAATGCCTATTTGGAAAATTTGAACTCGTTTTTCTCCAATGTTTCAAAAAGGACGGTTGTTTTTTACATGTTGATGAATTTTCTGCGTTCATACTCACAATATGTTTCAACTCCGAATAATTTCAATTTTGAGGAACAAAACAAATTTTGTGTTTCCATAACAACTCGATACATGAGTTTAGCTGTCACGAATGTTTTTATTAAAAATTATTTTCAAAGTGGAAAACGCAATAATGTTAAACAGTTAATAGAAAGTGTGAAAAATTCTTCACTTCAAATGATACGTGATAACGAATGGTTGGATGAATCTACAAAAACAAGAGCTCTGAAAAAAATAAATGCAATTGTTGACAATTTTGGGTATCCAAGTTTTATTAATAAAAGTTCACAATTGAAAAATTATTACGCTGATGTGAAATTTGATAAGAACAAATTTTTCGAAACAACGCTCGACTTACGACGGTTGTTCGTTAGAAAACAATTAATAAACTTGGTAGGAATCACTGTTAAAAACAAGAGAGAGATTAACTTAAACATTTTTCCATTAGACGTCGACGCCTTTTATACCGCTCAATTTAATAAAGTTGATATTTTACTCGGGAAACTTCAATTGCCCTTGTTCCATTCCGGTTTCCCACAATACGAAAAATACGGCAAATTAGGACGTGCAATTGGTCATGAATTTTTCCATTCATTAGACACAAACGGTCTTAATTATGATGAAAATGGTAATAGAAAAAGTTGGTGGACTAATCAATCTCTAGCGGAATTCTGGCAGCGTGTCAATTGTTTGAAGGATTTCTATGGGAATTTGGGAGCTAACAAAGACTTAACAATTAATGAGAATATAGCTGATAACTCAGGAATAAAAGCGTCATATCTGGCATACACAAATTGGTTGGCAAATAACCAACACCTACACAATCGTGAAGTTATCAATGGTTTAAATTTGACAAGTAATCAATTATATTTTGTTTCTTATGCGCAAACTTATTGTGAGGATGTTCATACAAAGCTCAATAATCCGTTTGATGTACATCCACACCAAAGTATCAGAGTAGTTGGAGGCGTATCAAATTCAATATATTTTGCGGAAGCCTTTAACTGTCAAAAGAATGACAAAATGAATCCCAAAAATAAATGTGTCCTTTGGTGATTCAAAATTTTAAAAAATATAGTGTAGAAATAAAATCCTTTGTCTCAACTACAAATAAATGAGAAATAAAATGTTTTCGCAATAGTTAGTATTAAAAAAGTTAAATAAATTTTTGAAATTTGTGTTTATTTTTGATTAACTTAAATTCGTTATTTTTTTTTTTTTTATTCTATTTTTTAAATTCCTGAAAATTTAGTAATTATGTCTACTATGTACTAGTATTTACTTAATATGAATATTTAGAAAGCGACACTTGTTTTATTTGAATAATCTGTATTTTGCTACTATCGATTTAGAAAGATTCATATCAGGCTCAATTTGCCAATGTTTTACATATGCGAATCTTTTTATTCCGATGACCGTATTCTAGATGCTATTTAGATTCTATTTAGTAGTATTTTCTGTGGCAAACGATAAACAGATTCTGTAAAATATTTTTTGCATAAAAATTTTCACCGACACATTTCGCTTTTAAATAGTGAGAAAAATGCTAAAATTTAGAATATTGTACATAGTGGTCAAGTTTTTTGCACGATTTATCTGTCAAAAACTGTTGAATTTAGTAAAAAATCTGTACAGTTAGGAATTCAGATATTGTATGTATACGTTAAGTTGTAAAAAGATCGTTCAAAATTCAGATACATTGTGAAAAATAACTTTTGAATCAAGCAACATCAATCAATTTGCCTTAACAAGAATATAAGGCTCATTCAAAATACTTACAACTGACAAAAGAATTTTGATCTTACCTGACAAAAAGCTTGTTGACGAAACTTAATTTTTCAATTTTTAATTTTAAACCGAAACGTTTGTTTGTTTTGTAAAAGTGAGTTACAATATGGTATTAATTTATTTATTGAATATATGGTTGTTATTGACCTTAATTCCATACACAATAACACAATTCTGTTTAAACAATTTAGTTTTTATTGTTTTTTAAAAAAAATTTTTTTTTTAAAAATAACTTAATAAAATCTAAAACATTCATAGAAACTATGTGTCGAATAAACCCCTGTCTCATAATATGTACATACATCTGTTGTACAAAATTGTTTAGTAATTAAATATTTGTCTCTTTGTAAATTCTTATTGTTTTATTCTATTTAATTTTTCTACGTAAAACTTTTACGCCTTTGTATTGTATTTGACAAGATCTTTATAAGAAATTCATTGAACTCAAAATGTATAAAAGACTTAGTTTTATTACACTTTTCCAGAGTATAACAGATATTCTGTAAGAAAGGCAGTACAGTTTTTTCAATTTTAAAATGACAAAATTATTAGTTTTGATTTTGAGTAAGTTTTTTTTAATTATTTTACTTAGTTCAAGGACTGAAGGAAAAATTAGTAATGTGTTAGTACGTGAAATTCAGCGAGATTCGCTCAAAACATTCATGAATACTTCAGTAAATCCGTGTGATGATTTTGTAATGTTTGCTTGTGGTGGTTGGAATGAGAAGGATTCTGTTGAAAGTCTAAAGCGTTATTATGGAGATAAAATAAATTTAAATCAATTTAGTGATCATATTGAGGAGCTTATTTTATCAAGTCTCTACAATGAAGAAATTTATAAAAAATATAATTGGTACGATCATGATCATCCTGTAGTTAAAGCACGAGAATATTATGAATCATGTACAGATTACGAGAAATTGACAAGTCGTGGATTGGAACCACTGATCAATTTCACACGGTCAATTTTCCGTATTCCAGAATTGCATCCTGAAGATCACTGGCCAGAAAATCAAGATGAAAATTCACGATATAATTGGACTGAAATACTTTCGAAATTACAATTGTACGATGTGAATAACGTGTTGTTTCAAATGCGTGTAAATGGAGATCTATTTAATACGACACAAATTGTACTTGGTTTGTATAGACCGGAAGTTTACATTCCTGAAAATCAGGTGAAAAATTTCAAAATGAAATTATCAAGATTATTCAACATTCCACACAAATCTGCTTCGAGTATTAAACATGATGTTTTAAATTTAAAAAAAAGTTTAAATAATATTCTCAAAAAGCCTCAAGAAACTTCTGCATATTATATGTCTGAACTTGAAGAATATTCGAATTTAAATTTGTCACAATATATTTCATTAATTTTACAAAGACCAATAAGAGACGAAGAGGTTGTATATTCAGATACTGTCTACTTGGAAAATTTGAACTCGTTTTTCTCCAATGTTTCAAAAAGGACGGTTGTTTTTTACATGTTGATGAATTTTTTACACGCGTATTCTGATTATGTTTCAACTCCAAATGAATTTGATTTTGAGGAACAAAACAAATTTTGTGTTTCCATAACAACTCGATACATGAGTTTAGCTGTCACGAATGTTTTTATTAAAAATTATTTTAAAAGTGGAAAACGCAATAATGCCAAAGAGTTAATAGAAAATGTGAAAAATTCTTCACTTCAAATGATACGTGATAACGAATGGTTGGATGAATCTACAAAAGCTAAAGTCCTGACAAAAATAAATGCAATTGTTGACAATTTTGGGTATCCAAGTTTTATTAATAAAAGTTCACAATTAAAAAATTATTACGCTGATGTGAAATTTGATAAGAATAAATTTTTCGAAACTACGCTCGACTTACAACAGTTGTTTGTTAGAAAACAATTAAATTTGGTAGGAATCACTGTTAAAAACAAGAGAGAGATTAACTTGAACATTTTTCCACTAGATGACAATGCCGTGTATTCTCATCTGTTTAATAAAATGTCTGTTTTACTTGGACTGCTTCAACTACCCAGATTTGATTCAGGTTTTCCACAATACGTAAGATACGGTAAAATAGGGCATTTAATTGCTCATGAACTTTTTCATTCAATAGACACAAAGGGCCGTAATTTTGATGAAAATGGAAATTATAAAAATTGGTGGACTAATCAGTCTCTGGCGGAATACTCACAGCGTGTTGATTGTTTAATGGATCTATATTCAAATTTGGGAGCTAATAAAAACTTAACAATTGGAGAGAATATAGCCGATGACGCAGGTTTAAAAGCATCATATCTGGCGTACACAAATTGGTTGGCAAATAACCAACACTTACACAGTCGTGAAGTTATTGAAGGTTTGAATATGACAAGTTCTCAATTATTTTTTGTTTCTTATGGGCAAACTTTTTGTGAGGATATTCATTTAAAGTTCAAGGATCCGTTGGATCCACATCCTCATGAAAGCATCAGAGTTACGGGAAGTGTGTCAAATTCAAAATATTTTTCGGAAGCTTTTAACTGTCAAAAGAATGACAAAATGAATCCCAAAAATAAATGTGTTCTTTGGTGAATCAAAATTTAAAAAAACAAAATGTAGAAATAAAGTCCTTAATCTTTACTACAAATAAATGAAAGAAATACAATTGTTTCGCAATAATTATTATTAAAGAATGTTTAATAAATTTTTGAAATTTGTATTTATTTTTGAATAACTTCAATTCATTATGTTTTCAATTCTATTTATTGAATTAGTATGAAAATTAACATATAAAATTGAATTTACATTTTTTGTCATACTACAAAAAAAAAATATACATACATTCATAATATATACAATGCATGAGAATGTCCATAAAACATTTTGTCTACCTTATGCTCAACAATACCATTCATTTTTGTTTTTCAGGACTATCAAGTTTAATTACGAATATACCGTGTATGTACAAACACGTAAAAATTACAATATTATAGCAACTTAAATTTTGACTCATTTTGACAACAATAGGCTTTTAAACTTAATTTCGAATTAAAATTCGTTATTTCGTTTTTAGATAAAATTCAAATTCAACTGCCAATAGATTTAATGAACAGGTAGCAAAGTTAAAAATTTCGAATTTAGTCGTTTTTTCAAAATAGGCTCCGTTTGGAATTTTCAGCATTTTCTAAATAATTTTTATTGAATGTTTTGTATTTAAGTTCGTTTAATAACTAGAATTTATCAATAACTTAGTTTACATATTTTTTCTATTTTAATTCGTAATTTTTTTTTTTTTGAGTCTTTGTATGGAACAAGATATGTCTAAATAGAGAAAGATTTAATACCGAAAATGCACAAAAAATTATAAGTTTTTTTAAGGACCATTCATCCAAAAAATTAAAATTTTGAAAAACAAAAAAAAAAAAAAAACAAAAAAATGCGTACACCTAATATTTTTCTTAGCTTTATAAAATAAAATAATTCGCTTCGATATTATTTTTATGATTATCAGCTTCCTTTTAATAATAATCCTAATACGTAATTTAACTCTAGTATGTCGTAAATATGTTATTATTTGGAGTTTAGTTAAATTACATAACTGCTAAATTTTAAATACATTTTTAAATTGAAACATTTTTAAGCACAGTCAAAACATAGGCATTCAACTTCATGAAAATTCAGACAGAGTTGAAAATTGATACAATAAAATTTATTCAAGGTGAAATAGTCAAAAATTAATTTTTTTTTTCAAATATCGTTTAAATAGCAAGTGTTATCACAAAAAATTTTTTATACACAATTTTGTATATTTCGTGACTATCAATAGAAAAAGTTTTGATAATTTTTTTGCCTTACGAATTATCGTTTATAAGATATCGCTATTTTTTTTTTTTTGAAATTTTTAAGTCTTTACCAATTTTTAGCTCTGCCAGAAATTTTTTTCTCGTCTATTTTGGTTGAATAAATTATCGAATAATATAGTGTAAATTCATCAATTATGTCTGCTAGATCTAGACGAGATAAGCAAAAAATCATGTGGGAGAAAGGGGATTATATATTCACCGTTTTACTGCTAGAGATCGTTAAATTTGCAATTATTTTTATAAAACTGTCCATCATTGAGGAACCGTTAGATTTCCCCTTTTTCCCATTTTTTGTTTGTCTCGTATCACCCAACAGACATACATATGTGATAAAATTCATATGAAACGATGTTTTATGTGATATTATTTTTCACAAATATTTGTTTATTTTGCTATTTAAAAAATATTATAACTTATTCAACTAAATATCAGCTGGTCATTCATTTACTTATAAATTTCCGAATAACTTTACTAAAATTCTTTAATTAATTTCGAATAAACAATATAAATATTTTTTTTGTTTTTTGTTTTTTTTTTTTTGAATATTTGCTATAATTATTTTAATATACTCGTATATCTATATACATATAATTTTCAATTGTATACAACTTTTTTTTAATTTAAATGTGTTTGCATACATGCGTGTCTAAATAAAAAGGACAAATTAATAATTTATTTTTTGTTGTTTTTTTTTTTTTCAAATCCATAATATTTTTTTATAAGTACTTTTTGATATTTTCTAATTATTATTATTCATATGTTTATGTGTACATACAATTCAAATGTCTAGGCACTTATTGTAAAAGTACTTTAATTTGACCAATAATAATAATTAATTGATTAATTTTACTTAAAATAATTTTTACCAACTAACTACATTATTTTCTTGTAAATAAATTTATTTTTGATTTTTAATTGTTTTTTTTTTATTTTTTGATTTTTTGATTTTTAACATGTTGTTAATTTTTTTTATCAACATAACAAAAAAAGAAAATTTTTTTTTTTTTGTTTAACTTAACATAAAAACGGAAAGCAGAAATTGTAGTGATTTTCGTCAGGAAAAGTTATCGTATATTTCAGAGAGATTATACCTGATTTTTAAAGCATAATTATCTGGGTTTCTTTTCATCCAGTTCTGGCATAGTCATCTGGGTTAGTCTTTTCATTCTAATTTGTTCAATTTGAATTAATTCATTTTTTACTCTCATTTTCTGATTTTCAAATTTTTGTATCTTGTAAACGAAAACAACAATAATTACAAGAGAGCAACATAAACCATTGACAAAAATTAAGAATAAATTTTTTATGCTCCATAAGAAAACACATGACTAAGCCAAAAAAAAAAAATTTTTTTTTAACGAGCAGAGTTACCACAATTCTCAAAGTTCTCATACAGTATGAGATGAGCTTTTTAAATATCAATGTACAATGATATAAAATGGTACTACTTTTCGTAGTTAACATAGGGCCTGTAGTAAACGAATTTTGAAGTGGCCGAACCAAAAAAAAAAAAAAAAAAAAAAAATTTTTCGATCAAAGTAAAAGAAACTTGCAATGCTGTTCAGCTTGGACCCCTCCGTATTGCGGAGGTTTACTGTATAGGTAGGTCTGGCTGGCATTGCCGTGTATGTATTTTATTATTTTTAAGACTTGAATTTCGTATAATGTATAAAAAACTCAATTTTAATTTATTTAAAATAATTTATTATCTTCGTTTACTAAAAAACTGATGGATACGTATTATCGTTAATTATTGATATCAAACGATCAATTAAATTAATATCAATCAATTGTTTTGAATTTTCACCATTGTTTTGTATTATTTACATTATCTGTTTTTTTAATGTTTCATTTATTTATTTTTTTTATGACCGCAGACAAAAACTCTTTCTTTTTTGAGTAAACAAAAGTAGAATAAAAAAATTTTTTTTTTTTTTTTCAAAATTATAATTCTTAGAAATATACATCGAAAATTTATCATTATTTAAATTTTTCTTTCTATCCGAATACATTTTTAAAATAAAGTTCAAATCGTTAAAAAAATTTTTTTTTTTTTTTTTAATTATATAGTGATCATGTTGAAAATAATTATTTTAAAATTAGAATTTTATTTAATAAATTTTTTATTTATATTTAATTTTTATACATTTGCTGATAGTACAATAAAACGTAATTATTGTCCAGCAATACGTAAAATTCAAAAAAATTTATTACAAGAGTGTCTTGATGAATCTGTAAAACCATGTGAAAATTTTTGGAAATATTCATGTGGTAATTGGTGGAAAACACAAATATCAACAAAATCATCATTTAATGAATTAGAAACAATATTTGAAGATGTACCATTAATGATAAATAATAGTTTATCTAATATAGAATATTTTAATATGTTTCCAAATGATCATCCAGTAGTTAAAGCAAAAATTTATTATGATTCTTGTATGAATATTGAAATGATGACAAAACTTGGATGGAATCCTCTTATTGATTTTATTACAAATAAATTAAAAATTTCAAATTTTAATGATAAAAATAATAAATATGATTGGATAAAAATATTATCATTTTTACGATTATATGGTGATCAAAGTATTATTAAAACAATAATTGATAAAAATCTTTATGATAGTGATATGTATAGTTTATATCTTGATCAACCTGATAAAAATGTTAATTTATTAACTGATGATAATTGCTATAGTGTATTTGAAATTCTTGAACATTTTAATGTATCTGAAAATTTTTCAAATATTTTAACAGATGATCTATGTGATTTTGAAGATGAATTACAAATTTTATTAAAAAATGAAAAAGATCGTCCATATCGTAATATATTATATAAAAATGTAACCATTTTAGAATTAAATAAATTATTTAAAAATTTAAATTTACAACATTTCATTGCATTAATACGTAAAAAATCATTTAATATATATGAAAAAATTTTCATTAATTTTGATTATCTTGAAAAGTTAAATAAACTTATATTAAATACAAATCCAAGAACAATTACTATGTATACAATCATGAAATTTATATTATTTGTGGCTAAAGATTATATTCGAGATGATGATGATGATTATGATGATGATGATGATGATAATACGTTCGATGATGATTGGTGGAAAAAATGTGTTCAGGCGACTGCTTTAAATATGGATATGGCTGTTGCAAATATATTTGTTAGAAAATTTTTAAGAAGTCATAAACGTTCTGATATAGATAATATTGTTACAGATATTAAAAATAAATTTGGTGAAATTTTATTAAATACGAATTGGATTGATAATGAAACTAAACAGAATGCAATTAAAAAATTTGAAAATATTTATATTGAAATTGGTTTTCCTAATTTCATATTAAAACGTTCAGGATTAAAGAAATGGTTTCATGGTATACAAATTGATAAAAATAAATTTTTTGAAACTTCAATGGAATTAATTAAATTAAATAAAAGACGTGAATTAAAATTAATTGATAATATAAAAAAAAATGATGAATTATATGAAATTGGTATTACAACAGAAAATGCTATTTATGATATGCAAGCAAATAAAATAACAATAACAGCTGGTATATTACAATTACCATATTATCATCCTGGTTATCCTGGTTATATGAAATATGGTGTTATTGGAACAATTATTGGTCATGAATTATTTCATGCTTTTGATAATTATGGTCGAATACATAATTCAAAAGGTAATTTAGATAATTGGTGGAGTAAAAATTCATTATATGAATATAATAAAAGAGCAAATTGCTTAATTCAACAATATGATGAACTTGGAGCATTTGGTAATTTTTCTTTATCAGAAAATATTGGTGATAATGGTGGTTTAAAAGTAGCTTATTTAGCTTATATGGATTGGTTAAATCGAAATAAAAATAATTTAGATTTAATGAAACATGAAACTATAAAAGGTGTTAATTTAACAAAAGAACAATTATTTTTTATAGCATTTGCTCAATGGAGATGTTCATATATAAATCAAGAATATTCAAATCAAAATCCAAATAATCCTCATCCAAAGGAATATATTCGTGTTACTGGTACATTATCGAATTCAGATAATTTTGGTCAGAATTTTAAATGTAATGCAGGTGACAAATTGAATCCATTAAAGAAATGTAAATTATGGTAAATTAAATTTCAAATTACGTCAGAAAAACAAACAAATTTCGTGTGTTCTTATTTTCTGTTTTCTAAAGTCTATGTCAGACTAAATGCTCTCTGAAAATTGGATATCTTATTCCCATTGAAGAAAACTCAATTTCTTATTAATGAAAAACAAAAATTTTGGAATTTTTCTACAATCAACTACCTTCATCTTTTGAAAACTCAAAATCTAAACCCTCACCAGTTTCATTAAGTACCTTATTTTTAAGTATTTCAATTTCATGTAGAAGTTCTAATGTTTCATGATCTAAATTATCATCTTCAAGTCTAAGCTGCTTTTGTTGATCTTCATCGATATCCCATTCTAATGATTCTGGTGTTGATATATGTGACCAACTGGTTCTTGATGGTGTTCTCGTTATACTTTTACCATTTTGTATTCCAACATTATTATTATTTGTTAAAAATTGACATTGTTGCTGTTGTTGTTGTTGATGATGCTGTTGCAATTTGTATAAATTATTTCGACTTTTAGCCAAATTAATCATCGATGAACATCCAGATTGTTTATCTATGTCATTTATATCATCATCTTCACAATTAGTTAAATTTTTACTTGATAAATCATCTGGTAAGAATAACCATGATGAATGTAATGGATTTATATGTCCATATTCATGTTCCCATTCAAGATCTAAAGAAGAACTAGCTCTTGATGATGTCGCTATACCAGCACCATTACCATCATTTTGATTAAGGAACCTTGTATACTGTGTTTCCCTGGCTGTATGCATTAATGATTGGGCATTCAGGCACTGAAGTTGAATGTCTGAGCTAATGTTAAAAAAACAAACAAAATATTTTACACACATTTTTTTTTTTGAATTTAAAATTTAATTAAATTCAAGGTAAGTATTTTGTGCCATCATTACCTATAAACAGAATTGGTAGAATTTATTTGATTAAGCCTTGTATAATTTGAATCATTGCCATTATTCATTAAATTGTTGACAATATTTGGACGCTTCTAAAAACAATAAAAAAAAAATATTTTTTTTTTTAATTCTGTTAAAGATGCATCAATAATTGAGTAAAAATGAACCTTTTTAAATTTCATTATCCTAAAAATTAAATTATTATTTGATGCTTCTTCTTGAAAAAATTCCTCTTCTTGATCATCTGTTGAATGCCTAAATTGAATGAATAATTGAGAAATTTTAAATGTTATGTGCACTTAAACACACACATACATACATATGTATTTATGTGTATGTAAAATAAAAAAAAAAAAAACGAAAAGCAATGCGTGATAATCACAAAAATTATTGAACCATTGAACTAAAGTACTTCGAATATTATCAAAATATTTTAAATATTTTCATACATAAATGTAGTACATATAATCATAAGTAAATATGTATATGTACTATGCCAATTAGATAAATGATAATTATATGCATTATTCTATTTCGGCTTTTTTTTTCGTTTTTTTTTTTTTTGATTTTTTTTTTTTTGTACAATTACGTCACACCTTACCTTAAGTCACTTTTACCGGATAAATATCGTCCGAAACAGTTTCCCATATCTGATAAAACTGAATATTGGATGCCCCATGAGAGCTAAAATGTTGTTTTATTTTTTCTTGTCTTTTTTTAAAATGCTCCTAATTAGCTTCTCAAGTATAAAATGAAAAATAAAAGAACTTGATTTATTTTTTTTTTTTTTTTGTTTTTTTTTACTTTTAATTTTGTTTTTTTTTTATTTTTTGTTTCACATATGTTTTCAAGTGCTCAGACCGGAAAACATCATAAAAATAAATAGAGCATACAAAATGGCAGGTTAATCACAAAAATCATTTTTTAAATTTCATAATAATTATTGTGCTTTCTCCTTGTTCCAAATATATAAATTCATAACGAATTGAAATTAAAAAAAAAAATCTTTTTTCTGTTTTTTTTTTTTTATTAAATTTAAATTTAAATTTTAATCACAGTTAAAATTTTTTTTTTTTTTTATTTAAAACAAAATAACTTAATAGAATTTTTATGAAAAAAATAACATAAAAAATAAAATAAAACAACAATGACAATAACAAATTGTTTTATATTAAATATAAAATATACTGCATGTTTTAAAATTGATTAAATAACTAAGAATTGACATTAGTCAGCTGTATAAAAATGCAAAATATATGAATACATATAAACATTTATTTGGGTGTGGGTGGGATAAAATGCATAATTATGTGAACGCATGCTCTGTTCAATTGTTTTGATTATTATAAAAGGATTTATATTCAATTTTTGTATTGTACACAGCAAAGGGTATCAGAGGGGAAAGATTTACAAGTATGACGTCATTTGAAAAAAATAACGAAAATATTATTGTCTTGTTTTTCAAATACAGATTTTGCAGAAATTTCATCGAAAGGATGTTGAAAATCAGTTTGTGTCCGTTAAATTCAAAATAATTTTCATTTTTTCCTTGTAATTAATAAGATAGCCAATTCCTCAATTATATCATCAATTCTTAAATTATATTTGAATTTGGTTAAATTTGTAGCTTAATAAAATCACTTGTATAACTACTTGGAAAATTTTAATTTTTTTTTTTTTATTTTAATTTTTAAAAATATGCAAACATTGAGTTTGTTTGTACACAAATGCATGAATGCCTATTTTTGGATAATTTACATCATGAGATACTGTACATCACATGTTTATAGTAATTATTAAATATTAATTAACAGGACATGTAAAATATGAAAGTTATTAAAAAAAGGAGAAAAAAGGTAATAACAAAATTGTAAAAAAAAAAAATTTTAATATCCTTAATTCTAAGTTAATAAAAATTCTTAAATATAAAATGAGTATGTACAATAAAAGTTTTTGTTCACAATCAAATAAAGGAAATTCTATATATACACATACAAATAAAATTGAAAAATCCCACCCACACTTATTTTATAAAATTAAGTAAAAATATTTAAAATGACGATTTTTCAATTGGCCAAGTCATTAAACAAATTTTCTCTTTGCTCATTTGAAAAGTCAAGAAAAAAAAAAAAAAAGGAACACAAAGGAATGAAAACAGGATATCAGAAACAAAAATTTTCTTTTGCATATAAAATGAAATTACAGATAAAGAACTCTTTTTCTTTTTACAAAATACAAAATTTCCCCGTATATTTCAATATTCTCTCATTTGAGATTAAAATTTTCGCATTATTACGTTTATTTATTTCAAAAGGATGTGTAATATGGTCATAATAGGTAGCAATAATAACTTTTATGAATTAAACTTGAAAATTATTTTGTATAAACATAATATGTTGATTCAAACAAAATAGAGCTTTCAGATATGGGAAATTTTATGTTATACAAATTCAAAGAGTAAATTTACAGTAATTGAGAAAATTTCACATTTTTCTTTTTTTTTTCATTTTTATCTGAAATGATTCCCCTTTTGTCATAGAACACGTGTATTTAGGATATTAAATTTATTTGCAGTCAGCATTGAATATGGTATTGCACATCTATGTATTTTGTTCAGGGACGTATACTCAAGCAGAATAAATATAGAATTGATATTCGTTAAGGTAACGAACATTTCCATGTACTCGTATAATACGTATGTATAACTCAATGTAATATCAGAATTTTTTTTGAAGAGTGAATATTATTTTGATTTTCCATCCACAGATTTCCATGCTCATATTCAATTTACAGTGTTAACGAAAATGTTAAGTTGCATCTACACACACTCTGGCATACAACGTATATTATTTGATACGATTTCAAATTCTTGAGAGTATGCATTTGTAATTTTCTCTTGTATGTATACAAGAAAAGGAAAACTAAAACTGAATGAACATTATAAATGAATTGTAAACGCAAATATTGTACTCATCATCAGTGAAAGTTCATTACACACATACATACATACGTTTATTATTTTTTTTTCTTTTTAAATTTAAATATACAATCGAGTGGTCCCCATGTGATACCTTAAAATTATCCGAATATTTTCATGAAAATTAATGTTAATACATTTTCGTTTTATGTGTACGTACCTTAACAGTTTTTCTTTTTCAAAAATTTTTCTTATATACATATATGTAATTTTCATAGTAAATATTCATGTACATACACATACATACACAATATACTACATATAATTGTCTAAAATGAATATACAGCAGCCGTGTTAGCCGGATATATTAGTTAGTTTTATATTTTATGTACTACATTTTTCATTTTATTGTTTGTATGTATGTGCATATGTTATACATCTGCATATACTTGAATAATTTTTTCGGTTTTTTTTTTGTTTACTATTTCATGTGTCTTGTCTATAGGTGGCATAACGGTAATTCTCTAAGAAAAAAAAATTTCTATTTTATTTAATTGAAGTTATCCATTTAGTGCCATTTCTGTTGCCTTGCATTAAAGACGTGAAATTTCTTGTCGGTTATTTTAGATTTATTAATTACACGTGTGCATTGCGTTCTTCCGAATATAGTATTCCTTATTTTAAAATAAAAAAAAAAAAAATTCATATACGTTATTATTATTTTATTTATTTTTTTTTTTTTTGAAAATTTTTAAATTCATCTTAGGGTTGGTATTTAAGATGATGATGTTGTGTACATGAATTATGAAACAAAAAAGGGTTGAAAATATAATAATCACTAATAAGTAAATATTCGTGGTATATTCATTCATGTTTTATTGTACAATAAACAGAGGTTTTTCTTTTTCTACCCTCTTAAAAAGAAAGCACCGAATTTAAAAAGATTTTTTTTTTGTTTTTTTTTTTTTTTTTAAATAAATTAATGTAGTACACATACGGTGATTATAATGTAACGGAAGAATATAATTTCTTCTATGCGTTTATTTACGTGTATGTATACATGTACATTTTATTATCGTTTTTATTTCATTTATTAAAATAAAATAAAATATAAAAAAAAAATAATATCAAAGTGTTGAATTAAAAAAATAAAAAAAAAAAATAAAATTTTTTTTGTTTTTTTTAATTACATATAATTAGTGCATAATTAAAAGATATAATATATGAACTGGCCTTGCGTAAAATTGAAGTCTTTGAAAGAATTTTTTTTTTTTGTGCATTATGCAATTTTACCTTCTATTCTGAACAACCGCGCACATACGAACATACATTCATACATCCAAAAAAAAGTACTAAATAAAATAAAAATAAAATGAATAAAAGCAATTAAGGAAAATTCTCCAAAAAGCAAAAGAAAAAAAAACACATTTTAATAAATTAATGAATCAAAGAGGATATCTTTTCAGTAAATCTGTAACAAGAAACGAATGATAGAAAACTACAAATTCTATTCCCATTGTTCATATTTAAATAGTAACTGAAAAAAAAAAATATTTCTGTTTTTGAATTTGATTTATTGAATTATTAAAAATTTGAAAGTTTTTCAAAACTTTCGTAATATTATGTTAAATGGGTATCAAATCTTTATAATGTATTTCCTTGTACGCATTAGAATGCATAAAATTTAATTGTAAAAAAAAAAAAAAAATTTTTTTTTTCTCTTTATTAATTGAATATTGCATTTTCTAAATTACAGAAATTTCAAAATCCAAAAAAAAAAAAATACTTTTGTCATCATAATAATTTATTATTACATACAATTACACCCGATATTTATAAAAAGGATCATTTCATCCCCAAAAAACCAAAAACTTTATAAATTAACCCTGTAGATATTCTGGAAAATCTTAAAATTATATGATACTATAGCAACTTGTGTATAGAAACATTAAAAATAACAACAACAACAAAAAGAATGCAATAATGTCAAGTATATGTTACGTAGTATAAGAGCAGTAACAAAAGAAACGATAATGAAGTGTTAAATTTGTTTTTCAAAAAAAAAAAAAAAAAAAAAAAAAACGATTGAAAAGGAAGCACTAAAAAGAAATTACTGTGGAGTAAAAAAAAAATTGACGAAATCGAAAGTATGAAAAAAAAAAACAACAAATTTTTAGTAGTAATTACGTGTGTGTTAGTGATTCAATTTAAAAAATGATTCTTTTGTGATTTTTACATTATATCAACAATTTTGAACTTGTTTTCCTAATTGAAAAATTTTAATAATTCAATTTTTACCATTTTAAAGAATTTTCTTTTTTTTTTGTTTTGTTTTTTAATGCCCACATCTAATTTTATACCCATTTATGAAAAACATTTTATGTTTACGCCTCCCCTCCCCCTTTAACCCCTAATTGAAATTTTCAATTTTTGATAGAATCAAATTCATCAATTTTATAATGTCACAAATAATATAAAGAAAGTAAAAGTGAAATAAAAGGAAATAATTCAAATACAAAAACAAAAAATTTACAAAAAACAAATTTTTAATCCGATTAATTGAAAGACAAGGCATGAGAAAATAATTATTATTATAATAATTATTTAATAGATGAAAAATGAATCTATGAAAATACATTCACACGCATACTGTACATTAATATAGAGACAAGAAGTATGGTAAGAGATATTTGGACACATTCATCGTAATTTAAAGTTAAAAACAAAAATAAATTATGCAAATAATAAAAATAAAACAATGTTTAATAGAAGGAAAAATCATGATGTAAACGATTAGTAATTAGAAAAATGATAATAATGTAAATGATTGTAGCGGTAGACGTTAAAGTAACGAACAAAACAGAAATTTTTTTTAAATTTTTTTTTTTTGTTTTGGTTGTTAAAAGGAAATAACTTTAAATTAATAAAATCATAGTGAAATAACGAGAAAGGATTACATTTTAAATTTGTTTTATTTCTCTTTTATTTTATTTTTTTTTGATATTTTTTTGTCACAAAAGTGATAAGTGTGCAAAAAGGCACAAAATAAAAGAAAATGTAGATGAAAGTGTAAAAGTGAAAAAAGAAAAAAAAAAGAAGTAAAAGGTATAAAGAAGTATAAAAGGTAGAAAACGTGCTATTGTTTTCGTTTTTCGTTTTTTTGTTTGTTTTTCTGTTGTTGTTATTGTTCGTTATTATCCTTTTAGTGGGTATTTGTTTATCAGAATAGTATACACACTTATATATATAGTTTAAGATATATACAGTGTAAGACAGTATGGCAGCGATTTATGTCAGCTTAGGAATCCTTTTTATGTTAATTTTTATAACTTACGGAGACTCAACAGCGTCCACATCAAATGGAATAGTTAATAGTAAGTATACAAAAACATATTATGTATACATACATACAAGCCTTGTATAAAAATATTCAAACAAAAATACCTTATAATAATATTATGTACATACCTGTAACAATTAAAAAATGTTCTACTTATTAATAAAATTTATTAAAAATTTTTGGCAATGTTTTATTAAATTTAATAAAATATTATCAAAGAATATTTTTAACTTATTATAATTTTAATCATTTTAATTACAAGTAAAAATGAAACCCTCCACTGGAGCTTTTCATCTTTCTCAAAGTTTTTCTTACATAATATCGTTCATAAGGTTTATATTGCACTCATATAAATGTGCATGCATTTAAATTACATATACTTGAGAAAATACGAGTAATACGTTTTTACACATGTGTACGTGTATGTAAATTAAATTATACGTAAAGTTTTAAGAACATTTTTTGTTAAATTTTATTTTTATTTATTTTTTTTTGTTCTTACTTGCATACAAGTAATTTAAGCTATACCAGTAAAAATGAATCCTATTAATGTTTCAAACTGTTGAAATATTCAAAACAAACAACAAACAAAATGTATTATTTTATTTTGAAAGTGGTATAAGTCGTAAATTTTCAAAGATGAAATTTTTTTTTAGATAATTCTCTGTTACAAGGATTGTAAACTTTGATTTTTGAAAATAGTTATTTTGGAAAATTTCAAAAATTACAGATTATGTAGCAATTAATGTTTTTTTTTTGTTTTCAATGAAGTTGAAATTGTATCTCTGAAGTATGGGATTTAAGGTGGTTTTCAAAATAAACCACTTAAATACAATTCGTATACTCGTTCATAAGATATGGTTCATATAAGTAGATAATTCGGAGAACTTTCTTGACTCTGTTTCATAGTCAACTTCAACCAACTTTAATTATTATCATTATTAAATTTATTATGATTATCAAATTTATTCTTTTTTTTTTTGGAAAAACTAGAAAACTGGAAAATCTTCCAAAACAAAACCATGAGATTGACAGAAAAATAAAATATTACGACGAAAAGTGTATTTTTGATTCGTACTCTTGAGCTCTCATTTAGTGTTGAATTTAATCCTTTCTAATTAATTAATTTTCTTTTATTTAATTCGAATATAATATAAACATCCAAAGTTAATCTTGGAGTCTTCTTGAAGATTTTCATAAAAAGTTCAAAACTTGTAATTCTTATTGTTTTCGTCTATAAAAAAAAAGAAAAAAAAAAAAAAACTTGTAATCAGAAAATGTATTTATCCATGTTGAAAATAACGAGAACGAGAAGAAATATAAGTTTAAAATACTCACGATCATGCTTTAAAAATGAGGTTTAGTTTGATAGATCATCATGAGCTTAGTAGAGTTTTCATTTAATAGCATGAGATGTTCAAATTGAAAGTCTTGTGGAGGCTTTCAATTAATTTCATCAATTTGCGTTAAGTTTAGAAATTTTGTGATAGGACTGATTTTTCAGTATAATTCCATTTTAAATTCAAATTTAAATAAGCGTTTGATAAGGTAGGTCAGGTAAGTTGAAGTGGCCCGCCCGTTCATTCCCAAACAAGCACATTTAAGGAAAAAATAACAAAAAAACAAAAAAAAAAAAAAACAAAAAAAAAAAACCCGTTTGATAAAGTCGAATAAAATTTTTAATAATCCTTTCAATCTGACTGGTACATGACTGTTAGAATCGAAAATAATAATAAACTACTGAATTTCATTTTTAATCATTCACATGAATATCTTTAAAAGGATCATTATAATTTTGAAAAAAAAATAAAATAAAATAAAATAAAATAAAAAAAAAAATATTTCAAAATATTTTAAGTAATTAAAAAATTCATTTTTAATTGATGATAAAAAATTACAATAGAATATAATATTTTATATACATTTTTATTTTTTTATTTTATTTTTTTATCTTTAAAAAAAAAAAAAAAATTGTTTACAAATAAATTGATAATAAAGTAACAATGATTATAAAATTTTTATTTTAATATTTATTTCATCATGTTACATTACATTGCGATTACATACATTCATAAAGATATTAACGTTGAATATATGGCATCTATATTTATACTATGTACGAGTATGTACTATATACGATTGCAATATTTTTAATTAAATATTGTATATATATTCAAATAAATATTGAAATTTAATATTACAATATCAATAATAATAGCAATATTAATATTAGCAATAATTGAAATTATGTACATTTACATACAGATACATTTTTATTTACAATTTTATTAAAAATAAAATAAATAAACAAAAAGGAAAATTTTTTACGAAAAAAAAATATGAAAAACAAATTTTTTTTTTTTTTGTATATTTTGTTTTTTTTTTTTTTTTTTGTATTATGCCGAAATTAATTTTTCACGGACAAACCTGTATTTAAAAGTGAATTTAATTGAATATGCCATAAATACATATACATATACATATTCTGCATTTAAATATAATTTTTAATAATATGAATTTTGTTCATTTCAACTATACATGGACACGTAAATTCATACAGACTATAATCATGCCATTACAGGTGTGAATCCTTTTAAATTCAATCAAATTGTAACATAAAAAAATATTTAAAAATATTGAAAAATTGTCTAAAAATATTTTATTTTGTAATGTAATACAGGGTGATTTTTAAAATTTAATGGATCTAATATATGATTTTATGCATACATGAAAATCCTCCGTCATTTGATGTATAGATGTGTATTATATTTTGAAAATCACTCTGTGTATCTATTAAACAAATGTATTTTGTACGCTCCGTTCCGTTCCAATGGCGCTACAGCCCAAATCAAGCCAGGGCCTAATCATCTTTACGATGATTTTTCGAGACGATTCTATCATACGTGCACCTACAGTTTAACGTGTATTTTGTACACCTCAGCCTATATATTCACCTATATTTGGACGTATGTATACTTCGTTTTTAATGAAACTCGACATTTTCAACTAATACATTGGCATATATGTATGTACATGCAGGGCAAATAACCATGTATATTTCCTATATATTATCAGTACTATTTTATATAATTGATATATAACGTGTTCATTTGTACATTTCTGAATTTATAATGTATGATCATCTAAAATTTGAAATTTAATTAGAAATTGCAAATCTATTCTCACCAATTTTATAATAATGTATATTGAATGAATCATGCAATATTATATAATATTTCATTTAACATTACATAGGTCTGTTATTCGTTATTTTAATATTCAAAATTTTTGAATACATATTTTTTTTCTTGTTGTTGTTGTTGTGAAAACAATTTTCCTCTTTTTATTGGAAATTTTCGTCTTTTAATAATAATAAAAAAAAAAAAAGACATTTTTAAGTCGTCAACATCATATACGAAAAAAAAAATAACATTTAATAATGCACATCGTGAATAAAAAGTGAAATTTTATAAACAATAAAGAAAATATTGGTTTTATATAGGGAGAGTATTATACTTATTCTAGCAAAATCAATATATTCTGTGAAAATTTCATCCTTTTTTAGGATTCTGTGAATTTTTTGTATATACATACATACATTTCACATACGTACGTGTAGATATATAGAGAAACAGGAAATTTTTTGTAAATTGATTTTTACATTTTTTTTTTTTTTTACTTCTTTTGTTGACAAACACGTTTGTATATGTACATATGTACCTTTTTTTTTCATTTTTGCACATACACATATGAATGCATGTAATAATAAAATTGAAAAACACTGTTTTTAATAATGGCATTTTTACATTTTGGTAATGGTTAATTGCTTCTGTGTAAAAATGATTCAATATTCGATAATAATATTGGTGATGTGACGGGTAATTGTAATTAATTCAATCACCAACATCATATATCAACCGTATTGTGCATACATTATACAATACAATTTAATATTATAAAATAATGAATGTAAAATGTTACATTAAGTTCAATCTTATACATAACATAAATAAATGCATATGTATAGTACGAATACATACATACATATGCAAGGACTTATTGTAATGTATGTACGTAGAATCTGGTAGAACGTGCTTGCAATTCGTATATTTACATACATGAAGCTTGCATCATGAGATCATCAAGAAAAATTAAATAAAATCTATATGTTACATAAACATTTTTTTTTTTTTGTTTCTTTTATTAATCAATTTTTTAAATATTTTTTTTATTGTAATCCTTTATTTATTTTGCTTTTTAATTTAATTTTTTTTGTTTTTCGGATTTTTTCGTTTTTTCATACAAAAGTTTTGTTGTTGTTGTTTAAATATTTAAAATAATGTAAATATTTTTGGATATATGAAAAAAAAAAAAATAAATAAATAAATAAATAAAGATTCAATTAAATCTCCGTTAATTTATTTTATCTGTTTAAAATCAGTACATATAATACTATCAATATACAAAAATTAATAATTATGCGCAAACATATGCATATTAATGTAAGTAAAATCTCTTACAGAATATGTCATATTGATTGCATAAAGGTAAATCTTTATTTTCCAATTTAACTGTTTTTTTTTTTATACTTTACTTTATGCTTATACTTTGTCTACTAATTGTATGCAGTTAAGGTCTTATGAAAACTAACCGAATCTCATTATTGATATTTAAAAAACATTCATCTGATTTTGTAAAAAGGATTATTAAGGATTATTATAATACTGCACGTGAAACAATCTAATTAGAAATAATAAAAGAATTAAAAAAGAAACATACATACATAAATTCCCATTTTGGGGGCCCTATCTACAATCCGCGTATACTTAATGGACAGAGTATAAAACTATGATTTTGAATTTTAATATAGAAAATATTTGAAATTTTTCAATAAAAATTTGAAAATAACAAATTTTCTTAATATTGTTAGACAATTAATTTTCTATTGACATTTTAATATAAACAATTTTTTTTTTTTTTTTTTTTTTTTTTTTTTTTTTTTTTTTTGAATGAAATATTTATTTTTGCATACATACATACATATGTGTACACATTTTTATTATACATAATTATTCTGTTTTCACAATTGTTATTATTTCAATTAGTAATAATACAAAAGAATCATTTATAAGAGGATTATGTACAAATAAATATGTACGTCATGTACATATATACATTCGTTATGTAATACATATGTATGTATTTAGAGAATTTTTTTTTTTGTTTTTTTTTTTTTTAATTTTTTATATACATATGTAAGTAGGTATATTTTGTTTTATATTATTAAGATATTTCGTAGGTGTTTTCAAATGAATTTTAATATACTAAATAATTAAAATATTTTGAAACAATTTACGTATGTATACAACAAATTCTAAATGTGTGTAGTATATACCTAATTCAATGAAATATTAAAATGATATTTTATCATAATATTACAATTATTTGTGTATTATAAATTGTTAAAAGAACATTATTTGTATCTAAGATAATGTTCTTTTGTTTATTGTATAAATTTAAAAAAAAAAAAAATTCTTATTTATTAAATTCAATTAAAATTTTGTATTTATATTTATATAAAATTACTAAAATAGATATACAGGATGATTCAGTCAATTAAGTCATAAATCTACAAGGAGATAGATTTTTGAACTTTAAATGTTAATAACTTTGGAGTTTCTTAATCAATAACAATGAATAATATTTTTTGAAAAAGCATGATTAAAAAAATATTCAGTACATATATGACGTCATATACTTCACGTGTTCGAAAATTTTCAATTCTCCTGCAGAAGAGGTGAAGACGGTCGGAAGATTTTAGGAAGGACGGTCTAGAACGATTTTTTTTTTACTAGAAACCCTCTAAATTGTACCATAGACGCATTTTGTGATCTTTGCTCTGGGACACCTTGTATATAATTTTGTGTACATATTTATGTAAAATCATCATAAGATTAAAATCTATGTCATTCAGAGAATGTTTATTAAACAGAAATAAAAAAATATTGTTATACACATATCATTCTATTTTCATTGTTATTTAAAGCAATACCATATGCACATAGTAATGTATATTGCAGTATATACAATATATTCATTTCAAAAGTATAGTAATAAATTTTTGGTACCTATATATATACATATGTATATAATAGCATTTACAAAATACTAAAACAGTTAAATCAGATTGTATAAAATTTGTGCTATCATTATATTTAGATTCACCATCCATTTAAATACGCATCAATATACACATATGTATGATATGTAAATGTTCATATGTGTGTTAGCGTACAATATGCATTCATGTATGTATGTGTATATATTCTTTAATTTTAAAATTATATGAAACACTAAAGTGAATGCAGTTTATATTATTACTTTTTTCATTTAATATGATTATATACATGTGTAATTAAATTGCTTATATATAGGTATACACTTTTCTAATATCATATATATAATATACAAAGCATGTATGTACGTATATAATAACTGAATTTAGTATTTTGTTTAGAAAAGGGTTTTATTCGCGTTAATTGATTCTAAAAACTAACTTCAAATTATTCCATAGTAAGCATTTAGTTAGTCGATTTATTTCTCTTTCATTTAGTTATGTTAAGGTAGGTTATGTGACCTTTTAAATGTATAGTACATATACTTGAGTGTGAATGTATGTTATGAAATTTTTTTGTTTTTTTAGAAAATTAGATTTTTGAAAATATCTCACACTCAATTCATCCTGTATATATATATATAACTCTATGTAACGTAACGTACAGGAATATTTATATTTATTGTAGAGAAATATCTATTAATATATTTTATAACATTTTATGGAATAAAGGAAAGCAAAATGTACGTTTGAATTGAACTGCATTTAAGTTACATATATACGAACGAACGCATACCTATGTATATTTATGTAAAAACATTTGAATGGGTATCCTTTGCCTTTGACGTTAAATATTTATTGTACATTTTATATTCTGGACACTTTATAATTGTAATTTAGACAAATATTAAATGAGTGCAGGTACATATACATATTGTTAACCTGATTTGTTTGTTTCCTGACTATACATACATACAACAAAAAAGGATCAAATATGTTATATACAGAAAAAAAAAAAAAAAAAAAGTAAACAAAAACTTAAAATGAATGCATCAACATGCATAGTCACAAAATGCAATTATGTGTATTATTTATGTATGGGATCATATAGAAAATACACATACATATGTATGTGAACAATTTTGAATTGAACTTTAAAATATACGCTCATAAACCCTATATTCATTCATATGAATACGTAAATATGTATACGTATATGATGAGACAGTTTACTAAACATCAATTGAATACCGGAAATCAAATGAATAAAAGTATGCGTGCGTATACGAAACTGATGATTATAAAAGTATCTATACATTTTATGTAATTTATATACATACATACATACATATGTATATTTACATAGACACATATTTTCAAAATTTTCTAGAAAATTGTTTACATTACAATGAATACACAGTGAATTTTATTGTTATTTTAGTCATTAACCTGGTCCTAATATCAATAAATGTTTATCACAGCATGTTATATTGTTAACTATAAAATTTACAAAATTTAAATTAATGAAAAACATTACATAAAAAAAACAAAAAAAAAAAAAAAAAACAAAAACAAAAAATGAAGAAATTTATGACCTAACATACGTTACATTGTTCATTAGTTTGGTTTTCTTTTTTTGGGGGTTTTTAATATTTTTGATGGACATTTGAAAAAAAATTCGTTATTCACGACACATGAATGGAATATTGATATAATACAAATATGTTTATGTACAATTGAAAAATTTGAACATTTTTATGTCCTTTTATCGTCAAATTTTGATATGAAAATGTTTTGTATGTTGACATTTTGCGTTTATTTAAAAAAAAAACGATATTTAATCATGATGATGATTGTTCAAAGTAGTGTTCATTGATTTTAAATCAGAGCCTTTCTAAATATTACAATGAGTCTCACATGAAGGGTGAAATGGCTTTTCATTTTTTAATAATTTGTTTTTTGTTTTTTATAAAACAATTTACATCACTTTTTTTTTTGGAAAAATGGTTTAAGTATAGAATAATTGATAATAATTATTAAATTCAGTTGCCTTTTTGAAATTGAAGTCGGGCGCTATTATACAGTTTCTCTTGGATTTTATTTTCATAGGTAGCGGAAGAAGTCATTTTTGTACTCTCTAAGTAGAACAATTTTCCCTTTGGCGCAACAGGTCAATGTGAGTCAGGG
Source organism: Anthrax anthrax (assembly GCA_963971155.1). Lineage (NCBI taxonomy): Eukaryota > Metazoa > Arthropoda > Insecta > Diptera > Bombyliidae > Anthrax > Anthrax anthrax. The sequence continues at coordinate 32,421,234 of OZ020119.1, forward strand.
TCTAATCATCATTAAGATAGATTATAGAGCAATATCAATGAATAATTCCATAAGGCATAAACTAAAAATCATTGATAAACAGACTTTAGAAAAATTTAAAACTAATAGCAATCAAAAAAAAAAAAAATTTAAAGGTAAATTGTTATAACTGAAAAAATTACTTTTTAAACATTAAAAAAAAAAAGTTCATATTTTATATAGCCACCGATACCATAAATTTAACCATTAATCATGTACCAGGTATCTAAAAATATTTAAAAAAAAAAATTGAAAAACAAATAAAAAAACAACCAAAATATTTTTATTTCATTTAACTACAGGCTACAGGATAAAGAACTTAATAATGTATTTTTATAATTTTGTTTTTTTATTCATTTACTTTATTGTTATTTCCTATTTTATGTCTAATAAACAGGCGAAAAAAAAAAGAAAAAGAGAAGAAATCTAATTTATCAACAAATTAAAAGCCAAATAATAATCATTCTTAAAACATCAGCTCTGATTAATTATTATTTTTCATGTTTATTTACTTCTCTCAATAATAAACAGATTTACTATAGATATTGTACCAAATACTGTATGTATACAGCTATAAAGCTAAATAATATCTTTAACATGATGTTTGTGTATACATGAACGTATATAACGTATGTAATATAAACAAAAGTATCAATATATCGGACCAAATAACAAGCTGTTGTCTGTCAGCTAATCATTATTTTTCGTTAATTTATTCTGTATATTTCAAATTCAATTTTTTTTTTTGTTTCTTCTTCTTAAAGATTAAATGAAACTTCCTTTCTTGACAAAAGCATTAATCCGTCAAATATATCTTAATGTATACATTTTTGTATATTGATAATGATGCCGAAAAAGAAAAATGTGTATTCTTTTACTTGATGCTTCTTTGACTCAAATTGATTATAACGAACGTAAAAAAAAAAACAAATTGTATTTGTTTGTTCGTTTTTTCTTGGTGTTTTTTGAAAACTAAAGAGAGGATGTTATAATAGTAGTGGGTGATAAATAAACAATTTAAAAAAAAAAAAAAAAAAAAATAATAATTCAAAATATTTTTTAAAGTTTTCTAAATACGTAGAGGAAGAAAAAATTGTTGAAATTTTTGTTTTGTTTTGAATTTTTTTTGTGTATTACACGTTGCAACAGATTGCATGTATTGTAAAATAGATACAAGGGAAAAATGATGCACGATGTGATGTATCAACTTACATGAATGTTGTTTAGACGATACTTAAATTAATATACTCATTTAGTAGGATCTGAAAAATTATTGGCCATGCATTAACACTACAGTAATTATTGTTTGGATTTTTTTTTTTTTTTTGAATTTTCTTTTTAATGTTTTCCGGTGCAAATAGTGGGCTAATTTCGATACATTCCGCTATTTATATCATTTTTATGATTTTTATTTGATAAATTTTTAACATCAGTTTAAATAATTATTATTCATGTAATCTGTAAGAGTATAAAAGAGAATCACTAGAAAAAATGGCTTTTCTTATATTTTTATTTCAATAATGAGTTATGATCGAATTTATACTCTATCCACTAATTATATCCAATTAAGGCCTTACAATAATAAAATTATCTTTTTCCTTATCTCATAATTTTTCGTATAATATATCAGATAAATTTTTTGAATATCAACATAAACAATTATGTAAAATGGTACTACTGTATGTATAGCCCTAATTGCTTATATAATTAACGGATAGAGTATAAATTAATCATTAAATTAAAAATTTAAAATTATCGAGTTGTGTTAGAAATGAAAATGAAAAATAAAATACATATGCAAATAATACATTGAAATGTTCTGATTTTTTATTCAATAATTATTGTATCATGTAAAATATTGTTTATTACAGTTCATAATTAATGATACAAAAAATACACCGCATATCAAATAATACAAAGTTACATGAAATTGCTTTATAAAGACATCATTAAATGTTTTTGTATATGTATATATAAACATTTATGTGTTTTGACGCCTTTTCATTTTGCTATTTTTCTTTTTTCCATTTTCCAAACTGTAAAATGTTTATATCACATTATCATTAATTTTTCTAAATATTTTTTTGTCTTTTATATTTGATTGTTTTGTATAAATTTATTTTATCATAATTTTAAATGATTACGAATGTTGTTTCCTTTTGTTTATGTCAAATAAGCCGAATGTTAAAATTTATAAAATATGTTTATTTGAAATGTGTATACAGACATACAAGCGTGCATATACACTTTGCATTATACAGATTTACATTAAATGGAATGAATAAAATAAATTTTCATATTAATTCTAAATAAAATCATCATATGGGTGCGTATGTGCATGTGTACATATATTTATGCTTGTAATATAAATATATAAACTAAAATGCTATAAAGTATCAACTAATAGTTTAGTGATCGTTTAATTTAAATTATGAGCAACGGATGGATTCTTTTATTTGATTGTTTCTTTTAAGCGCACGCATTATATTTATCATATTTTTGGAGTATATATTCATATGTATACGTTATGTATGTTGAAGCATACATGTTTGTACATATGTATGTTTATTTTCTTTTGGAAAATTTATGAAACGCCCTCCATAATTTCTATTATAATGTTGAAAAATAAAATTTAAATGGATGAATTATTTGTTTGTTTTTTTTTGTTTCTGCTGTTTAGCATCCGTATTTACAAATTTTCTTCTATTTGTTTTTTTTTTTTTTCTTGTAATGAAAATTTTTTTATGTTTTCATCTAATCTTTTTTTTTTTTTTTAATGTATGATTTTTTATTTATTTTTATTTTTATACATACACAGTTTTTTTCTTTTATTCCTTTGATATATCTTGATTCGAAAAATCAGAAAAATAATAATTCTATATGGATGCGTTTTTTTTTTGTTTTTTTTGTTCTGTTTCAAATTTTATTACATATATTTGTCATCAAAATTCATGATGTTGTAAAATTATCATTATTACATTACTCATTATTATTACATTTATTCATATTTATCCAGATGTACATACATATGTATGCATTTGGTAAAAATACGATATAAAAGGACGATGATGATAATAATTTTCATATAAATAACAAATAAAAATTTGTTTTTTTTTTTCATTTTTTTGGTTTTTAATTCCGTTTAAAAGTATTGATTTTTTTTTGTTTTTTTTTTTTTTTTTTTTTTGAAATTAATTTTTATATTTATGTTTTATTAATTCGATGTTTTTTAAAAATTGCATTACATATACGTTAAATTCAAATTTTTTTTTTTTTTTTTTTTTTTTAGTTTTTCTATCCGATTTAGCAGATATAAAGAAAAATAAATGTATGTAATATGCATACATGCATTTATGATATATTTTTTTATCAGAATTAATGCTATTCATGTTTATATATGTATGTATGTGTGTGTATTCATTTTTATACTTATATACTTCAACATTTAAATTGTAATTAAATTTAAAAAAAAAAAAAATTTTTTTTTTTTTTGTAGGTACTCAACGAACTGTAAAGATAAAACATTGATGATTAATTAATTGTTTACATGTATCATCATATACGTATTATAACTATACATATATTTACATTTTCTATATGTTATATATGGGTTTGTGTAATCTGTACCAAATTGTATGCACACTGAAGTACATTTTTGTATATTTTCTTGAAAAAGTATTTTCATGAGCAAATAAAATAAAAACCTCAAGATACAAATAAAAATCATGTAAATAAAAAAATATATTTAAAAATTCATTTTAGAAAGGACATGAAAAATATACAAAAAAAAAAAAAAAACAAACGATACATTTTTTATTATTTTTGCAAATGTTGTTAAAATGCATTACTTACTGTCTAAATCCCTTTCGAACATTTTACAAGAATATTTGTTATATTCGTATATTATAAGATCAAAGACAGGCAGACAATACATACATGTATATGAATGCATAGTAGATGTCCCAGAGGAAAGGTTATTAAATAAGTCTATACTCAATAGTATATACATAGTTTAGAGATAGTTTCTAGTGAAAAATCGTTTTGCACTGTCATTCCTAAAATTTGCGCCTTCTGGAAGGAGATTGAAAATTTTCGAATATGTAAAGTACATGACGTCATATATTGAATAAAATCTATTGAACCATACTGTGTCGGTTCATACATATTTATTGCAAATTAAAGCTGAAGCTTTGACCTTTTCAACAAGTTATTGTTTATCGAAACCGATTGATAAATTAAAAAGTTATTATCATTCGAATTAAAAAGGATATTTTTTAGAGGATCTATAACGATTTCTTGTTAGATACACTCTGAACTATACGGCAGATGTGTTTTATGACCTTTACTCTGGGACACCCTGTATATGTTCTTATGTGTGTATAACATGAATAAGTGTGTATGTATAAAAGCTGTTAGATTCATACAAGAATACATAATTTCCATTAGTAATGTAGACACAACCTTGATCTCATGTTACATAGCATCTGCTTGCTTTTGAGGTTTTTCTGTTTTTTATTCACTTGAAAAAAAAAAAAAAAGAAAATAGAAAAAATTCAATGACAAGAAAAAAAAACATGCAAAAATGATTTCACAAAAATTTAAAAAATATCTTTCTGATACTTTGAGAAATTTTCTTTTTTTTTTTTTTTTTTCTTTTTTACTTCACGTACTATTTAAAAACGAAGAAGATAAAGTGAAAATTGAAGAATAAAAACTACATCATTCTACACATGGCAACGTAGAATGACAAATTTGTTAAAGTTAAAAGACTTGAAGAAATATATAACTGTATTTTTATGAATAACATGAAAGTAGAAGAAAATAAGGAAAATAAAGAAAAATGAAATTTTTATTTATTTTTGAAAAAATATAAGAAAAATTTTTTTAAAAAATGTGAACTGATTTTTTGTTTGCTTTTTTCAAAGTTAGACCATCAAGTCCATTGAGAAATGAAATTGTGAAATTTTTTTCTTTGTTTCAACAATTTTATATAGTCTCGGTAAAATAATGCGCTTTGTTCAACCTTAAACCGTAACGTAATATAATAAATACACTGGTAAATATGTTTTGATATTGTTTAAAGGATTAAAAAGTTCGTGGACCCTCACACACACGAATTTCAAAAATGTGTTCGAATTTATGAGTTTGTCTACATGTCTCATATTTGGATATTTTTTCTGGAAAATTTTTGTCCTTTTCAAATTTTTTATTTATTGAATTTTCGCCTCCAAATTTTGTTTGATGTACACGAGGCAATTTTTTTTTTTTTTTTTCTTGCTACGATACAGTACGATACTACCCCGAAAGCAACAATGCAATGCAATGTACATAGATTTTGGCTTTGCCTTTTTCCCATTTTAATACAAGAATTCATATTCTATTTGAATAATGCAGTCATCTATAAATAAAAAACGAAAACAAAAAGCCATATACACACAAACACATATTTGCAATAACATTGTGACATGTAGAAATTTTTATTCGAAATTGTGGAAATCATATCATGAAAACCATCCAATAAATTTTATCACCAAAAATGAATTATGAATTTATGATCATGTATGGCCTCAATATACAGACAGTATCGGTATATGTACGTTCGTTCATAGATATAAAGGTAACATTTGTTGCAAAATATAAATAAACTTTCAATCAAAGATTTTCTTATATTTATTGATTATATGTACGTTGTATGTATATGTATGCGCCTGTATGCAATACAAACCAATTGAGAAATAATAAATAATAAGAGAATATGAATTGCAATCTACCTTAAAGGTAAAATTTTTGTATTTGTGGTGTTATGTGTGTGTTTGTACTCAATGAAAAATAATTTTATGGAAAATTTTGAATCTGAACTGAATTTTGCAAATATAAAGTACAAGGGGACACAATATAGTAAATAAAATACTGTTTTCGATTAATTTTAATAATAACATGTGAAATCATCATTATATACTGCATCACATATGTCTGTATCTCCAGTGGCAACCGGATATTTTAGTGTGACATTTTTTGTATGAAAACGGAAATCGAAATTTAGTAAAATCATGAAATAAAGAAAAAATCAAGAAAATTACTTTTTTTTCTTTTTGTCAATGGTATACAATAATTTTAAATGATGGTTTTAACTTCAGAAGATGGTTTTACCTTCACTCATTGTATAACAGGTATGGCCCGTCTGATTTTAATAGGTGTCAATAAGTTATATTGACTACGTTTACATTTTTGACATCTAATTATATATCAGAAATAATTTTATAGAAATTAAATTCTTGTAAAAATTCAAATACGTAACTTTTTTTTTTTTTCATGATAAGGATGTATACATTTTTTAATGAATCAAAATTGAAAATTTTTCATTCAAAAATCTTACAGAGGGATCTAAAAATGACCATGTTTTTTGCATGGTAAATGGTATTCTGAAAATCTGAATTTAATAACCTTGAACTTTCTTATCCGAGTTTAATGAACAATAACTTGATGAAAAGGACTAAGCCGCCATAACTTTCATTTCAAGTAAATGTGATCCAAATACATAAAGTGGTTTCGAAAATATTATCTAATATGTATGTGAAGTCTTCACGTGTCCTATAGAATTTTCTATTCGCTACATCTCAATAGCGATGAATTTTAGGGGGATTAGGTCTAGAACCACTTTATCCTAAAAAGATTCTGAGCTACATGATAGATTCATTTTTGTCACCTTTATTCTGGGACACTCTGTATAAATGTATTGTACATATTTTCTTATAGTTGATAAAAGTATCTATTTTAAGAATTTATTATTGTTTATTTTTGAAATACTGAAATTTTTTTATAAATGAAAAATTTGAAATTTTTGAAATTTTTCACTTCTTTTAAATATAATAAGAAATCAATATGAATAAATTTAAAAATGGTTTATCAAAGATTAAATGTAAATAAATTACTGCTGTTCATCGTTCATTTTTCTATCATATACTCATATCATCCCATACTGTATAGTGTATACTTCACGTATCTACTTCAAATTTATTTTCATTTACATTATAAAGAAAATTTAAACTGAATCATATAAGATCACAAAATAATTTAAAATGTACTAAATCACAAGAAAATAAAAAAATGTAACAAAAGTAAATTACATACAATGATAAAAATTGTATGTATAAAGAGATCTGTTCAACTATCAAGAGAAATAAAATGTTCTGTATTAAATTTATTGTATACATAATGCAGATTTTAATGATCTTTTGAGGAAAAACTAAAAAAAAAAAAAAATCTATTTTTAATTAAAAATTGTTTTTATCTCAATTCAAGTGCCTAAATTACTTTCCTTGTATGTAGTTTTCAAGTAATGCTTGATATAATTTTTTTTTTTTTTTTTTTTTTTTTTTTAAGAAAAAGAAATCTTAAACGAGCACAAATTAATGTCTTTATGTTTTATATTGGTTGACTTTTAAAAATTTTGTAATAAATATCTTTTTGAAATATCCATATATACATACATATATCCATAGAAAATATCTGTTTAGAGGTACATTTGCTTTGTATCTTCTTGAACTCCACTTTGAAATTTTTATAGTCAAGGTTTAGATGTATATATAGGCAATTCCATATTTAAGTGTAAATGTTTTACGTGTATATATGAAAAATACCAATACACATTAATCAATTTATTCAACTGTAATTTCCTCTTAAATATTCATTTGTTCTGAAACTAAGCGCAAACAATCTTGAGGTTTCATATTATATCAAATAACTATGTAGAGGAAAATTTCATTCACTTATCTACGTGTGCAAAGAAACCTCAAGATAAAAAAAAAAATTTTTTTTTCTTTTTACTGTACATCTTGTTGTGTTGCATCATTATATTCTCAAAACAACAGAGGTGTAATAGATATACATATATTCCAAAAATAGCCATAATACAATGTCTTAATATCTATCTACCTAAATGTAATGATTATACGTACATTATACGATCTTGTACGTTTACAAGTAATTTTGAATGATTGAAAGCAAAATGTGTATTTTAATTTATTAGTCCAAATGTTAAATTCATTAAGAGTATGAAAACTTCATCTTTGTTAAAATGTTCAATATACTCAGTACAAAAATTTTTTTATTTCTTTTGTTTTGAGACTGTTTTCTTTTTTTTTTTTTTTTTTTTTTTTATTAAAATTGCAATTTTAAATTAATACCAGGAATTTTGTGCACTCGAAAATATCTCTGATTTAGATAATTACAAAATATACGTTTACATTACCGTACATAAATTACATCAAAAAAAAAAAAAAAAAAACAAAGAAAAATTCAATGAAATTTCTAAGAAATTAAATCTATGAAAATAGAATACATTTTCTGGTAATGAATTTCCGAGTGTTGTACTCTGTTCTGTTCAGTAACAGAAAAAAACAAAAAATCAATTCCAAGAGTGTAATTATAAAAATTTTGAAAAACAGAAGAATAATTTTATTTTTAACAATTTTTTGTCATTTTCCAAATTGTAAACATTGCAATCGTGTTAATTTACAATTTATTATCGTTTTCCAAACTTCAAAATTCGAAATTAAAAAAAAAAAAATAAGATTTATTGCTTAGGCCCAGTGTTTAACATGATAACCACTGGCAATGAATTAAGTCCAATCACGTCCAATGTATCCAATGGCTTTTAAAAATAAAATTTTTTAGCGATATCATTGGTCCTATTCAATTTGTTGAACCATTGAAATTTACATCATTACAGTCGTTGTTATCGCTGCTACCATCACTGGATCCTAGTTATTAATTTTCTTTAAAAAAGAAGTTCAACGGCATCCAATATGATGATTTAATCAATTCTATAACGTTTAATTTTGCAAGCATCTGTTGAAAATAAATTTTATTGTGTAAATTTTGACTGATTTTGCCTCATGGTTAGAGTTTTCAATTTACAAAGATTAAAATGCACTTGAAAGGAAAAAAAAAAAAATAACAATCTCTCATGCGGTTCATTGTCACATTTCAGAAATACACAATTTTTATTTTTCCTTTTTCATCCAAGTACAAGGTTGAGATACAATTTTTTCTTATTATTTGAATTTGGGATATGCGTACATATTGCCATATTGAAAAATGCAGAATTTTTTTTTTTTTTTGTTTTTTTTTTGTTTTTTTGGGTCAATGTAAAAATTGTATTCCCTTGGAATACATGAATATTTAATAATGAATTTAAATTTTGTTTCTATTAAAATAATTTACAGCTTAAGGAGTACATGATAATGTGTATATATACGAGTACATACATACATGTATATTTAAAAAAATTTTTATTTTGCTTTTGTCTTAAGTTACTAATTGAATTATTGTACAATTTTTAATTGAACTCTTGTACATACATGTGTATTGGTACTATGTAGAAAATTGGTACATAAATTTAATAAAATTTAAAAATAATAAAATAATGAATATGTATATACGTTACTAACATATACGATTGTATAAAATTTTGTATAATTCTTAAATTTGTGTTTTTTTGTTTTTTTTTTTTTTTTTGTAAAATAAAATTAAATTTTTATGCAAGTAAAATGAATCAGATTCGATTTCGATTTGATTTTTATAAAATGTCCTTGAGCACAGTCTGAATAAGAAATTTATATTTATTAATTTATTTTTATTTGTCATTTGCATTTATTTTTTTGTTTTTTTTTTTTTTTTTTTTTTTTGTTTTATTCTAAATATTTATTCCAAAGAGTATAAGCATTACATGCGTTATTGTTATGTAACATGCATGCAACAATATTGATCGTTAATATTTTAAGTATCTTTTTATCGATCATTTAAAAAAAAAAACAAAAAACCAAAACGTATTCATATCCTTCAAAATATTTTACATTTTAAATCTTTATGAATATTAAATTTTATATGTAATCGCTCATATAAAATGTATTTAAATACATATACGAGTATTTTCATTTTATACAAAAATCGTTATAATATTTCATTTTATATGTACACACGTATGTCATATTTATTATTATTATAAGAGCACACACACACACACATAAAATGTTTAAATATAAATAAATATTTTGTATATTACACAAAATGAAATGAAAAGAAGGAAAAAAAAATTGATTAAGGATATGTGGGTTGTACGTACATATTTTAATAATTCGATTTTCAACATACATACATACATACATAGATACATTATGTACAGGGCATCCCAGAGTAATGCTCACAAAATGCATTTATCACGTAGTTTAAAGTGTTTACAGCAAAAAACTTTTCTAGAACCTTCCACCTCCTTCTGAAATTCTCTACTTCTGAGATGAAAGTCTTTGAAAATGTTCAGACTCCTGAAATATTGGAAAAAGGGGGTTTTAAACTATGAGACACATGAAAACATATGAAAAATTGTCTTATGAGACACCGGGTGAAGAAAATGAGGCGTGTGTGAGGTTGCACAGTACCTATGGGCTACCTAATATTCTCCTCACTTTACTTCACCCAGTTAGCTGGAATTATTGGAAAATGTTTCATAAGTTTTTATCTTTTATCTTTTAATATCTTTTGAGTCTTTTGATTTGTATCTACCGAATTACAAGATAAACGAATTTTGTAACCTTTAATTATGGCACATCCTGTTTCTTTCATTTTCATTGTTATATTTTAATTGATAAATAAAATTATTTTTGTTTTTATTTTATACGATAAAACAATTAATAAATCAACATGTATATATCTGTTATATTTCTTTGATTCATTCACTTATTTATTCAATTTACATACAATTATTGCATACACACATACATATGTACATATATACAAATACATAAGTATATAAAATTATTTTATTATTAATAATGTAAAACAAAAAAAAAAAAAAAAGGTAAAGTTTAATTATAATTTCATTTTGTTTTGTAATTTTCCAAATAGTATAATGAAAAATATTGTATGCGTTTAAAAAAATATCCTTGTTTGAAGTTGATTTTACTGTATGTATTTATACAATATTTAGATACTAATATACGTGTATATTATTAGTATGTTGTTTGTTACAGAAATTTTCAGTATTACACGTAATTATTAATGAACAATAATGATAACGATGATGATCAAGGTTTTTTCAATGTAACTACATAGTATACTAAACACATATACATGTAAATGCTAGAAATATATAGATACATATATAAATGGTCCATTATAAAATTTTACATTCAACAAAACAAAAGGGCAAAAACAAAATCCATTCATTATATGTATTAATATTTAATTCAAAAACTTTGAAAATATTTAATCATTACACAAAAATTTCTTTTTTAAATATTAATAAATTAATTATAAAAATAATCTGTTTTTATATATATTTTTGTTTAATTTGTATTCTATCAAAATGTTGATAAGATAAAAACATACCAAAATTTGTCATGAATATACAAAATTGTATGTACATATATAGAGAATTATTTATATAGTAATGATATTTATTTATAAATTATTATGTACGTTGTTAGTTTATTACATAGTTACGTAGTTATAGAAATAAAGTACATATTTGAAAAATTTTACCAAAATACCATTAACAATTGGGGTTGAGGAGGGTGAAAGATACAAAATTCAATTCTGAAATAACGTATTATTATTTTAGTATCTTGGTTATAAAGCTTTTTTTGTAATCAAATTTTGAATAAACGAATTTAATTTATTTTTATTTATTTATTTTTTTTTTTCATGTTTGCTTATTTCAAAATGATGTGAATTTAAAACAAATATTTAAATTTCATTTGATAATGAAATTTTGTAAAAGTGCGAAACTAAATTATTCATGTTCTAGCTAAAAAAAAAAAAAAAAAAAAACAAAAACAAAAGAAAATTCGCAGGTAAAAAAAAAAAAATTAACTAAATTATGTACATATTTTATTTTTGGTCACTAACATTTTTATAGCTTCTCAACATTTTATACTTCATCCACTAATTATACTCAAGTTAAGGTATTATGGAAATCATGTAAAGTGATATCGCTTTACATCATTGTGTATCGATATTTTAGAAAATTCGTCTGATTTTGTATGAAAATCTTTAAAGGATGTCGTAATACTGCTCATGAAACATTTTAAAACTGTGAGAAAAGAAAAAATACACATGTGCTCCTCATAAGTTTTTAACTGAATGCAATTATTTGATAGAGTATAAATATTTCATTTTTGCGATATGTGCATGTAATCTGAAATTTTGAAAAAAATAATGAAAATAATACACAAAAAAATGAAATTCATTGCAGATCGAAAAAAAAAAAATTTATTTTGATAAAGTTTGGCATCTTATGCAAATTATGAACAAATTAATTAAATTATTATTTAATTTCATTTTAAGTCAAAATTGTTTTTGTAACCTACTAAATAAATCACACACTTATTTTGCTGACGTATTTAAATTAAGAAACCAAAAATTGAAATAAGATATTTTTCAGCTTTTTAATTAATTTTCAATTAAAAGAATAACATGTACATACTAAAAATTAAAAAAAAAAAAACAATTTTCAGTAAAATGTAAAGGTGAAAAATGTTTCGTCTTGAGAATTGTTTAAAATACAAAAAAATTTCTTTTTTAAAAAAAAAAAAAAAAAAAAAAAACGAAAATAACTGATGACAATGCGTTTTTTTAATTTAAAATGTACGTACAGATACAACAATTTTCGGGTACAGTCACAGCAGTATAATAAAGACAGTAATTATCCCAAATTAACTGAAAATTTCATACTTTAAATTAATTTATACCTCATTTTTAAAGCATGGTCATGTGTATTTTAAACGGTTGCTTAATGATTGGTTGTATTTTAAATGCAAGAGAGCAACATAGACCGTGAATATAAATGATATTTTTATTTTCCATAAGAACCACATATGACTGACTATACTAAAAAAAAAAATGAACAGTAAAATATTTTCGTTCGTAGTTCATGATTCATGTTGCATTGAATTGCAATCGATTTCGTAAGACTTATTTTTTTAGATCTGCACTTAATCACCATATTTTGTGTGATATATTTTCAAAATAAAGAAAAACTACGAATTTTCTTTTTTATTTTTTATTTTTTTTTCAAAGAACCACAAAGCAAAAAACTTTATTTCTGAATACACATAAATTTGTTAGTGCATATTCCTGTGAGTTATGAGTATAAGAAACATATGCTGCAAAAGTATTGTTTTTTTTTTGTATTCGTTATCGTTTGTTTCTTTTTCTTGGCATTTTTTTTGTTTGTAGACGACAAATTTTTCACAACATGTAAATGTAACGAAATTTTTTTTTTTTGGTTTTTCATTGTAAACTGAAACAAAGTTTCTAAAAAAACAAACAAAAAAAAAAAAAAAAAAATTGTTCAAAAATTAATTCAAGAAAAATAATTTTATTTGTTATTTTATAAATAAAATCGAGAGAATTTTACAAAACAAATTTTTCTTATTATTTATTTTATTTTATTTTTTTTTTCATACTCATTTTAAATTCAAATAAAATTTAACGGAAAAAAAAAATATGAATAATATTTTTAATAAAATGCACAAAAAATTTCTTTTTTTGTACATTTGAATTTTATAAAAATTTTCTTTATATGGTAAATGGCTTAGTTTTTCTTGTTGTTTGATTAATTGTTATTACTAGAATTAAAATTAATTTTACACAGAATATTATTTGCCATATTTTTATTTGTTACATATTTTTATTTGCATATGAACCTGTATAAGTGTTTACTTTTGATATTATGCATATTATTGTATTATTTGATATTTTTGTTTTTTTTTTTTTGTCATTGCAAATTGAAAAGAAAACATGAGATAATTTATACTTATATATCCGTAGATATGTACATATTTACTATTTGTGTAGATACTTTGTATACCGATTGCTTTTTCATAAATCCATATTCATGTATGATGTTTTTTTTTTTTTTTATTGAGCTTTTCTATATGCAGTAAAAATATTCGTTAATTCTGTAGTATATATACATATAGTATTACGTTTATCTTTGCAAATATAAAATAAACTCAGGTGGCTTTATATTATTCTCATCATGTAGGTATGTATCTATTGATGATGATGATGACGATGATGATGATGATGACAATGATTTTGTTAACTTTTAATATTCAAATAAAATGAAAATATGTGGACAATCTGCTCATCATAATTCAGTAGAGAACTCAATTATCTAACGAAATAACAAACCAAAAGATTTCATTACTAAATCTATATATTGCACGTAATACATTGTATATACGTATCTATGTGTCCAATATTATATGCATATGAAGTATATATGTATATGTTTTCAGTTAGTATGATGTATCCTTTTTGGTATAATTTCTATATTTTGTCTACATGTATGTATTACATACATAATTCGATATGATGTTGATCGGAATATTTTTTTTTATTATTATTATTTTTTTTTTCTAGTTTTATACATGAATATGTTTTTGTTGATTTTTACCTGTAATACTAATGTTATTTTTCACCACATCACAATTCAGAATATTCAATAGATTTTAATATGCTTCAATGCGTTCATTTATATATATAAGTATACATAAAATATCAAATAAAATGTACATGTACATTTGTGTTATGTCCTATATACTTTTTATATCCTATATAATTGTACATATGTACATAATATTATGTGATAGTTGACTTGAGTTTCAATGCAGACAGTTAGACGACTTAGTCCTATAGTTAGTTTATCTTTTCATTTACCATTCTATATATAGAATTCATCCTTGATACTCATTACTTAAACATAGAAATCTGCATTTATGTATATATACATATTATGTATGTAGTATTCAAAATTTTCAATTCTCTTTTCATTTACATTTTTATTACGTACACATACAAATATATGTATGTGGATTTGAATGCACGCATCATGTATAGATACCATGAACTTTAATAATAAAATCATTTCTATGATTTGATAGTGTCCTTGCAAATAAAACTAAAATGTATGTTTACTTTGATTATTTTGTCTCATATATATATACATACAAACATGCATACGTATAGGAAGTTATTTGGTGTTTTCACTATATTTGGATGGACGAATATTATATGGTATATTTCTTGTTTCAACAAGCGTATCAAGATACCAAAATGCATATATACGTAAATATGTGTATGCATTACATTTGCATTTGTGTGTATATCTGAATGAATATTATACAAAATTATAAATGCAATTCACGAATCTAGTTCACATATGGAGAAAATCTTTTACTTTTGAGGATATTTCGACGATGAGAACGACAATGATAACAATAAAATGATAGTTGGCGACTATACTGTACCAATGTTTGATATTATAAGGATGCATGTTTGCTAGTATTATATATTACATTTAAACAAAAACCATTTAAATGTATATACACATATGCACAAAAACCGAATACATATACATACAAGTAATATCCATATAAGGATTTCTATACATGTATAAATTGTAGCATGCAACCTTTTACGTAATGTGTACATATTTGGCTTAACGGAAGAATATCATGGTTTTGAAATGAGGAACGTACACTCGTGGAAAAATAAAATACGTACTCAATAGAAATTCATTTTTACTAATTTTTAACAAGTTTGTTTTTTTTGGTGGAAAATCTGTAATGAGACGTTTTTTTTCATGTAATCATGTAATCATGAAAATGAGACGTTTTTTTTTTATTTTTTAAAAAAAAAATTTTTCAAACAAATGTAACTATTTTACCTGAATTATTTAGAGTTTTCACAAATATCCTAAAAAGAAACGGTTACAAAATTTGAAATTTATTATTGAGATTTGATAGCATTTTTTTCGCCGTGACTGTGTATGAACATATTAATACATCCTATATTGTTATGTATATTCAAACGTACATACGTATATGTACTTAAAAACGTATTTTTAGCATATAAATATATACATAAATATATGTGCATATTTTCTTTATATGGATTTTAAAGAGACACTAAACAAACAGACAAACAGACAAAAATCAATGTTTACACATTTATTGGTTTTATTGGTTACTTAAGGTGGAATATGTTCTGATCGTGTCAATTTTCTAAGAAATTTTCTTTTGTGAATTAATTTAATAGAGTTTTTAATGTAAATACTGCAGATAATGATATTAAATAGAATTGAAAGAATATTGGAAAATGTAAATTTTTTCTTATTTGTTTTTTTTTTGTTTTTTGTCTTTTGTGTACATTTTAATGAAATTGAGCGGAAGGATAAGTTTGAAAATTACACTTTATACATAATTTTCTTATTTTTTAATAGTAAACATTTTTTTTTTTTTTTTAAATAAGAAAAATAAATTTTTTTTTAAATTTCAGTAAATTTTAATTTTTTTTTTTTTTTTTTTTTTCATATTTAACATAAAATATACATTTTTCCACTTCACAACAGAAGTATACGAAATAATTGAGTAAATAAATGTTCCTGAAAAAAAAAAAAAAATCAAATTGAAAAGAAAAAGATTATAGAAAAAAAAAAAAATAAATATATTTCAAATTGTTACCATACAATATATTGTGTGTATACTTAAAAAATTGTAAATATGTATGTTCATAAATTAACACATTTATTTATTATTGAATGGCGTAAATTTTAATACAAGTGTGCATATACTTCAAATTTTAATAAATTCATCCCAGAGGCTTGTTGGTGTGAAATAGTCCTAACATCTTTTGTAACATTTTATTCAAAACAAGTGATTTCAAATAAATTACGGAAATACCCTTAGGATAAGATTTTTTTTTTTATAGCTCACTCGATATTATGTACCATATATAAAAAATTTTTTTTTTTTATATTTTTATATGTACAAAAAAAAAAAAAAAAAAACACATGTGTATGTAAAAACGTGTGTACATACGCTCTTATATGTTCTTATAAATATGTATGTATATAGATTTGAATTTATTTATAATTTTAATATCCTACAAGCTTTGCCAAAAAATTGAAATAATGGTGAATACACACATGCATACATATAGACGCATTTACGTACGATATATGTATAAAAAATTTATTTTTTTTTTGTTTTTTATATCCACATACGTATGAATTGCTTCTATTTCAGAAAAAAAAAAAAACATTGCACAATTATTGTTGAGAGTTATAAACCTCAATTCTTTCCAATTTCCATTAAATTGTTCTTTGTGTCAGTTTATTTTTATATCAAAAACAAGAAATGAAAATCGTATACGTTTGATAGAAAATACAAACACTGTATACGAATATTTTGTGGGTATATATATCCACAATTGCACATATGTACATGAAATTCTTTATGTATAACGTCTAGGTTTGTTGTTTATGCAAGGAATTATTATAGATTTTGATTAAAATGAATTATGAAGGGTAGTTCGTGATGCACTTTCATGTCAATATAGATAGAACAAAAAAGCTGTATATAGGTAGAATAAATGTCAAAATATTGGGGTTAACTAAAAAAAGAAGAAGAAGAAAAAAACGCGTGCAATAAAAAAATAACTAAAGCCAAAAAATCCATGGAAATAATATAAAAGCAATTGACAAAATAAAAGGGTAAAAAAAAAAAAATTTTTTTTCAAAAATATGAATTTTCAAAATAACGTATCATAAAGTATAATGACTGTAAAATCTTTTTATTGTAATGTAATTGTGAAAATTTCCTGTGGAAAATCCTTATAAGAAATAATTTAGGGTGGAAAATCGTACATATTATTACAAAACCAGTTGTATGATTTTCATTTTATTTATACATATGTACGTATGCATTGCATACGATACGTATATGTACGCATGCATATGAATTATTCCTACACTTTATAATGAAAATGTGAAGTGAATGCCTTACTTCATCAGTTGTGTACAATTTTTATGTTTTCATTTTTTTTTTGTTTTTTTTTTTTTAATTTTCTCAAACAAAAAAAACATGGAAATATTTTTAAAACATATTTTTAAGCAACAATCGAAATAGAGATGTTATTTATATTACATCTCTTTGAAAACATTTTACTATTTTATGTTTAATACCATGTTTATGATTATAAATATTCACTTGTCACATAAAATAATATAAAAATTTAATGTTTTTACTGTATGTAACGCTAAAAATAGTTTTTTGAAAACCAGCTGTTAGCATACAAAAGATGAAAAGAAAATGTATTACACAGTTACTAGCGTAATTATGTATATGTAAATGTTGAATATAATTAAATTGAAATCAGAGAAGTTTTTTTTTTTTTTGTACGAATTTGAAATATCATTTGACTTGTCGAAAATCTCACCTCTGGATAAAAAAAAGGCATTTGAACTTTTCCAAAAGAAAATTACTTAAAATTATTTGTTCAAAATGAAATGGGAAGAAAATTGAAATTTCTCTAACTATTGTTAACTAAATATTATTAATACTCTGTCGATTAATAATGTGTAATTATAAGGACTTGTAGAAACTATATACGTAAAGTAGTATCATTTTAAATCATTATTATTGTATATTGATATTCAAAAAATTCATTTGATTTTGTAGAAACTTTTACGTTTATGATAATATTGCTCGCCAAACACTTTAATTAGAAATTATTAAATAAAACAAAAGTACATGTGTAGCCCAATAAGCCTTAACTGCATATAATTATATTGGACAAAGTATAGACAAAAGTTATATTGCAAAAATATCGGACATAGATATGATTCAAAAAATCAAGGATTCAAAAATGTAAACTTGAAATTTACATTTTATTAAAAATAATTCAGATTTCAAGTGGTATCACTCTTTCCTTCCTGCAAAATAAAAGTTTATTTTCGAAATTTTTGGCAATTTTTAGTAGTAAATAATTCGATGAAAAAATTTTTAAATCCGAATGAAATTTGAAATTTTCTCTTAAATTTCCTTCAAAAAACAAATTCTAAATAATTATTTTGGAATAGATATTTTCTTTTGCTATTTTCTGTTGTAAACAAAAATATATACAAAAAAAAAAAAAAAAAAAAAGTTTATTTCTTACATAAACTAAAATTCATATTTATAGGACCATTAGATGAGTTTTCTTTAAGTATATACATAGGTTTAATTAGCTGGCATAATTTAGTGCGACAGCCTAAATTAAAATAAAAATGATTTGTAGCTAGAATACAACAGCACATAATGTCTTAAGGAAAACATTTTTTTTTTTTTTTTAAGTTTTCTTAAAACTCTAATAAATTTACATTGACAAAACCAAAATATCATTTAACAGAGTGGAGTTAAAAATACACTCCATACAATATGCAATATTGCATTATAAAGTTATTAGGCGGTATTTCACAAACTAATTTTCTTTTGATCATTTATAAAATTTAATGTTTCGAGAAAATATTTGAAAATGAATATGAAAGATATTTTTCACATTTTACAAAAATACATCTTCATGTTTTTCAAGATAAAATTAAAATTCAAACAAAAAAAAAAAAAACAAAACGAAGCATAATTACAATGCGAATAACAAAAACAAAAAAAAAATAAAATAAAATAAAGACACTAAATTACTTTGAGTGCATGTCAGAAAACTTAAGTAAAAATTATTTAAATTAGTTATGACATTGTACAAGAAATTTATTAATTACAACCTTTCTAGTATGTATAAGAAAAATTATAATAACACAATTTTTTTTTTCTTTTTCATTTTGTTAATGTTGAATGAAAAATCTAAAAAAAAAAAAAACTCAACATTTTCTTGAAATTACTTAAACCAGCAAATAATTTTGGTTAATTATTTTGTTTTCTTCAAAGCTGTATAAATATATACTCTACACTCTATATAGTCTATACAATAATATTTATTCACCTGTACGTATGTACGTAAGTACATACGCATGTAAACATGTATGGACCACAGAAACGTATATATACAGGTTGTCACAGAAATTATATAAAAATAATTTAAATTATTTTTTTACAATTTTTAGACACAAGAGATAAGAAATTTTCCATTTTTTTTTTTTCGTTAAAAGCAAAATGGCTCAATCATTTGTTCTGGAATTTAAAAAAAAAAATAATATTATCGGACAAATTTCATAACTTGGAAAACTACGGAACATTTTACCTTACAATCATTATTGTTAGTCATTTTGTTAGCATTAGCCATGTGTTGTGTTGTTGCTCTCTTGTGATTTTGAAAAGAAAATGCATTTATTTGACCTAAACAACAGAGAATGAAAAGAGTACTTACTTACAGGTGATTATGCTTTAAAAATTAAGTATAGAATTTTTTTGATAATTTTAATGAGACATCTTCCAAAATGTACAAATTGAAATACCCTGTACCCATATATAAAAATATTTAAAAGATTTTCACGTTTACTTATATCTAAACATAATAATTAAATAACATAGCAACTGTTATACACGTTATCATATCAGTTAAATTTAAATTTGGTGAACAATATTGTATTTTTGATATATTCTTCTCTATTTTATTTAAATTCAATTGAATCAATACGTCACGTTAATAAAAAAAATTTTTTTTTTTTAAATAATTTAAATGAAATTTACCATAAATGCAATTTAAATTCATTTATTGATGAATAAATAAAATTGAAAAAAAATAAATAAATAAAATTTTTTTCTTTTTTGAAAGTAATTTTCTAATAAATATTAAATAATAAATAGTAGGTATGTTGTGAATATAAATTCAGTGTGTATTATTTATTATTTTGACTGATTATCAAAATGAAGCTAACAAGTGTTTTCGTGATAATTTGTGTTCTTCAGGTAAAATAAAAAAATTTTTTTTTTTTTTTTTAAATTTTAATTGAAAATAAAATGAATTTCATAATTAGATATTTAATAAAAATTATTTATTATTTTTTTTTTTTTTTTCATTTATTTACAGTTTATTTATTGTGTTCAATTAAAAAATGATTTTGAATCACATAATTTGGCTGTTTGTATTAAAGAAGGCAAAATTCTAATTGAAAATGCCATTAAACCATGGAAAAATCTTAAAATAGAAATTTTTAAAGTAATTTCACCACATATTCAAAAAATTTATACTCAATTTATTGACACATATAATAGATTATTAAAAGAGGTAACTGATTTAGATAAATTAAATGCTATAAAAAAAATGAAAATATCATATGAAAATTTATTTAATGAAGTGAACATTTCAATTACAAATATATCATTAATAAGACAAAAAATATTATTTAATCAAATTAATATTGAAGAATGGACAAATAAAGCATATTCTGATATAGAAAAACATTATCAAGCTGTTGAAATGGATTCATTTCCATGTCCAAAGAGATTATATAAAGAAGTTCATTATTTAGCTGTAAATAGTATACATAAGATCAATGAATGTGGTTTAGATGCAATTGATAAAATTCCAATTGTACCAAAAGAATCATTTGATGTAAAAAATTTAGCTAAACAAGCTATACAAAAAACTTTAATGATATTTACTAAATGTCCATATGAGAAAGGAATTCAATGTTTTAAACAATTAAATGATACAATTAATAATTATATATTAGAAATACATAATATTAATGATAAATATTCAAAAAGTGAACATATATCAATATTATTTACAAAGAAATCTAGTAAATCATGTATTGATAAACAAGAACATGATTTTCTAGAAAATCTTCAAAATTTTGCTAAAAATACATTAAAAAATTGTACAACAATGTAAATACATACATACATACATTAATTTGATAATCATTTTGAATGTACAATATTTATATACAAATAAAAATTATATAAAATCAATTAAATAAATTTATAATGTTTAAATTGAATTTGATTTGGGTGCATTACGTATTTGTATATTTTACTCAAATTTGTACATATGTGTCGGAAAATTCTCTATTTGGGGGATATATCATACAAGTAGAAAGGACATATGTATACATTCATACATGGAGTTACTTTATTTTAGATGATTATATAGTGTACTTACAAATGGGTGTGTATCCTTTTGTGTTTTGATTTTTTTATTTTTTTATTTTTTTTAATTTCTTCAAAGACCCTTGAAAAAATTGATAAACATATAATAATGATGGTAATCAAATTAAGGAAGTTAAGTACCAATATTTTATTAGTTTGGTGACATAAACACATCTGTTAGAAAATAATTGAAAGGAAACTGTATTAATAGGGCTACCTATTATACATTACAATATAGCACACTCACACCCTTCGCAGACATAATATTTTACGAATACAAAATTATTTAAGGGCACAAGTAGAACGCTTGATTTTTCTCATATACATGTATATACGTTTTGGTATCGCTTAATTCATACGTATCCTTACGTAAACATCTATTATGGTTCATTTTTTTTTAGCATAGTCATGTGTGTTCTTACGAAGTACAAATGGTTTGTTATTATTTATTGTTTACAAATTGGTAATCAGAAAATGAGAGTAAAAAATGAAGAAGCACCCATTTAATACACACATTATTATGCTTTAAAAATATGGTACATATGTACATATGTTGCGTGTTACACACGCAAGTTTGTATACTTTTCTCTTTGTACAACACACTGTACAAAATTCTTGATTATTTCGATATTTGTTGACCCGTCAATCTTGATAGGAAAAAAACAAAAAAATTTGTTTTATTAGGTGATAGCAAGAACAAAAGATGCAATCAATTTTCCTGGGCTTTTTTTAAGTATCTGTTTTCGTTATATATAACTTGTACAGTACACATTGTTATTTCTTTGACTTATTCTCAATTCATGTGTATAATAAATCCCAAAAAGAAAATTTTTTTTTCTATTTTCGTGTTATATTCATTCATATTATTACTTCTTACATTAAATGAAATGATGCTTTTATAAATGTCACAAATTCTTATTTTTATTTTTGTTAGTTTTTTTCCTCTGTCTCCCTCTCTCTCTCTTTTTGTATACTTTCTTCTTGTGATAAGGATTATTTTATCAGTCAAGATATTTTGTTACGTTGTTTTTTTTCTTTTGACATCGTTAAGTGGTTAATTAGCCTTTCGGTCGTAACAAGTCCTTCTTGATTAAGTTCCAAAATTGATTTTCGTTCACGATTTTTATCTTTTCGCTGTATACACACATACGTATATGGACCATATATATACATTATTATTGGATGATATGTTGTATTAAATGTTATCGTGTATTCCCAAGTGAAGATTGACATCTTACAATTTATTGTTACTAAAGTAAATAAATCCATCTATAACATAATGTCATTGCTGTCGTTTTCTTTAATGATTTAAACTTTTGTTTTTTCTGTTTCTTTTTGTTTTTTTCTTAATTTTCTGTTTTTTTTTTGTCTTTTGGTCAATCATTCAGTTTACATGATTTTTATTTTTTTATTTTTCGATGCTTTTTTCTTTTACTTTTATTTATATTTTTTTTTATATCGTTATACTACAAGATATACATATAAAAGACGTAAACGTTTATATGTACGCCTATCTATGTATATATGAAGCAGGAATCATGACATAGATAAACGTGATTCGAATTTTAATTTTATTTATACACACTATATTTGCTTACGGCAGAAAATATGTATATGCGTATGAAAGTACAAATATAAAAAAAAAAAAAAGAAGAAAAGTACAAAGATTTCTTATACATATGTATAATACAGCAAGTATCTATATACCTAAATTTTATTTCTTATACAAAAAGGTTGATTTGATTGTGTACACATGATATTTTGTTCTTTTGTATTCAACAAAAGTCGTTGGATATAAAGACATAAAAAGTCCAGAAAAAAAAAAAAACCGTTTATATGAAAAAACAAAAAAAAAAATCCACATACATATATTTGAACCTGTACTCTACACACGAATTTTCCTTTGGTCATTTATCTTTTTATTACATATCTTTCATATTTTATTTACTTAGTTTTTTTTGTTTATTATACAATTATATTTTAGTTTTACCTAACACATGTACAATATATGTATACTAGATAGGATATATACCACATTGTATTCCACAATAATTTGTCCTGACTAAAAAACGTGACAAAAATTGAGCCAAAAAAAATGAGTCTATGAAAAACTCTGTTAATACCACATAGTTCAAAAAAAAAAAAAAAAAAAAAACAAAAAAAAAAATTAAATACAAAAATTAGATAAACCTGACAACAACAACAACAAAAAAAACATCATAAATAAGAATTTTTCAAAAAATTATGTAATTTCAATAAAATAATTTACAATGAATAAAATAAATATTTAATTCTAATTATTATCAGGAATACATTTTTCTTATAAAAGAAAATTTACGTTTATATACGTGTACGTTAGAGAAAATTATTTTTCAAAAAAAAAAAAAAAAAAAAAAATTTGTAAGAAAAAGATAAACGAACTTTTTTTAAAATGAATTTTGAAATTTTATCTTTTCATAGTAAATTCATAATTTCATTCAAAAATTGAACATACAATAATATACGTATACAAACGAACTTATATTATTATACACACCATACATTTTTGGTGTTGTGTATATACCATGTACATACAAAAAAAAAAAAAAAAAAAGAAAAAAAAAAACTGTCAGATAACGACATGAAGGTGAATGAAAGTAGAAATCTTTAATTTTTCATTTTCTTAAATTAAATCTTTTGTAAAATGCATAATAAATGATTTTACATATATATTGTTATAGCTGAAAGAATTTAGATTAAATTTAAATCTTGAAAATTGTATAATGTGAAATATACAAAAACACACATATACACACACACACACAAAAAAAAAGAGAACAAAAATAAATTACAAATTATATCTACTATATATAATAACGTTTACATACTAACATGAATAATATAAACTGAATTTCAGTTAATTTTTTTGTTATTTTTTGCTATTCGATGATAATAAATGAAATCGTGAATGTATGTTTGTGCATTAATGATTGTTTTTTCATTGCATTTTATAGTATTTAGGATATTTTATTAAAATGCAGGTAATGTAAGGATGTGAAAAAAAAAAAAAACAAAAATAGAAGAAATAAAGAAAAACTTTAGTATCAGTTTGAAAAATGTCTTGTCTTGAAATGGATCAGAAAATGAAAATAGATAGATTCATTTCTCCTCTATACATTAGTATATAATGTAAAAATTTTCAAATTTTCATCTCCTAACTATTTATGTACATTTACACTGTATAAATTTTAAGGATATAAAGTTAATTTTTCTTGTATTTACCTAAATACAATTGCGAAGGGGATTTTAGACGAAGAAACACTTATGAGATGTATTTGGAAAAATTGTCTTATAAGACACCGGATGAAGGAAATGAGGCGTGTATGAAGTTGCACGGTACCAATGGGCTACCTGATATACAACTTACTTCCTGCACCCGTTACAGTCTGGAAGTACTGGAAATAAGTATCTCATAACACAGTGTCTCATCGTCTAAAACTCCACCATTCATAAGAACTACATATGTATATGAAATTCTTTTATTTGCACATTAAAATCTGTTGTAAGTGTTTATAACAAATAAAAATAAATTATTATTTTATGCTAGGTACATATGTATATATACTAATCGCTTAATGATGATGACGTGACAATTTCACTGTTTAAATTTCAACTTAGTTTGCATATTTTCATTCAACAATGCTAAAATGAATGTGAATTTAATGAGAAAATAAACTTAAAAATAAGATTAAATGGAAAAATAAAATGTGATCGATTATAATGTTGTGATGATGAACAAAAAAAAAAAAAAAAAAAAAAAAAAAAAAAAAAAATGAAAGGAAAATGTTTAACATCCAAATATGTAGTTGGTACCATATGTTGCAAAACTGAAATCAACTGTTTTACTATATATAATTTTTTCTTGTTTAAGAGAAAAGTTCATTTTTTGGCTATACTTTTTTTTTTTTTTTTTGGTTCACTTCAAATTTAGAATAGATTTTAAACACCTGTCAATTGATATTCATACCACAATTCATTTCAAAAAAAAATTTTTTTTTTACAAATATAATAATAAATATCGAACCTTTAGGGAAAGTCATAGTTTTGTGACCTGAAAAATAAAATCGTATCGTTACAGAAAATTTCCTTTATTTTTAAATTGAATTCAATACATTTTAGTCTTTTTGAAACAAAAATTTAAAAAAAAATTCAAATTTTTAATTTTTTTAACAGCCGTTAAAAATTTAAAAAAATTCAAATTTTTAATTTTTTTAACAGTTGTTAAAAATTTAAAAAATTCGTATGAAACCTATAAAAGTACGAATATAAATAAAACCCTTTAGACTTCTTATTTTATTACTTATAATGCAAAAATTTCGCATTTTACCCGCATAGCTATACCTATCTTGCCGATTTTTCCAACATTTACCATTTTAGCACTCAATTCAGGCACCTTCTATACTTTTAATGGCGTAATAGCTCGATGTTAGCCTGGGCCTAATTATCAATACTGTGATTATTTGGACGATTCTATCATACGTACATCTACAGTTGAATCTTCTATACCTAAAATTTCATTAATTAAGTACTCGTACATAGTTTTCATAGTGCACATGATGTTTAATTTGAGTTTGAACATTAATTTTTTGTTTTTTTTTTTTTTGTTTTGTAAATAATTAAAATGTAATTTAATACTTTTTAAATTGAATTTAAGTAAAACAAATATCAAAATGAAGAACCTTTATAAATACATGAAATAAAACATCAACATCATCAGTATTATTTAAAAAGTAAACAAAATTACTCCTTATTCGACTCTGTCATCATCCTTTTATAGATTTTCACCCTTTCATAATGTACATGACAAAATATGAATAAAATGACTCTTTTCAAAAGTATTTTTTAATCACTTAATTTGTATATAGTATGCGTAATCGTGTATGTTTATTTTATATGTGTACACGCATTGGTACCTTTACTAAAAAAAAAACAAACCCCTTTATTTCTATTTAAAAGAATAAGAAAATAAAAAAAAAAATATAAAAAACTCAAACATATTGAGTTTAAAGGGATTAAAATTTATCCCTTTATTACCCATACCAATTGATAAGTTTTTTTTTTCTTTTTTTTAAATTACATTTTTCTTTTTATTATTATTATTTTTTTTTTGAGGTCGAATGAAAATCTAATACGCCCAAATCCAAATGCTCATCAGTCAAATTTTCATCATTATATCAACATCGTTTGCGTTGATGTCGTTATCATCATTATTGTCAAAGATTTTTATTTATTTTTTATTTTTTGCCGTACATATGTATATTTAAAATCAATTGAAAATCTGCATGCAATAATGAAAGAAAAGGGTTTCCTTTAATACAACAAATGATTTTCATTGATCCAAGTGAACCGTTTTTTTTTGCTTTTCTAATTTTTTTTTTTTTTTTGTTTTTTTGTACACATTCTGGAATCAATGATTTATTCTTTTTTTTATTTATTTATTTTTATTATTTTTGAATAGAACACTTCTGATATAAAAGATCTTGTCACGGGTCAAAAGGGTATATAACGACATCAATAATAATTATGATGATGAGATGATATCCTGCGGCACTATACATATTGTATTGCTTGATATTTGTCTTATTTCGAATACAGAATAAGATATAAAAGTAAAAAAAAAAAAAAAAATGAAAATAAAATTTTTCTATTTTTATTTTTGTGTACCTACAAATGTTTGAAATAAAAATACTGTAATAGAAAAAAAAAAAAAAAAAAAACACAAAAATGGATATACATACATAATACTCATGTATACGAGAAATTTCAAATAAATGAAGCAAAGATCAAATGGAACGTAACGAAAACTTATTCTTAAAGACTTATTCGAGTACCATTTGAAAAGGATTTCCGCAGGAATAACTGTGTTAGAGAATGATGAACTTTATAAAATTTGATTAAAAAAAAAAAACAAGATATCAAAAATTCAAAAAATAAAGAAATAAGAATGAAAGACTGAGTAATTTAGAAAACGGTTTATGAGCACCTTCCGTTTGAATAAATCTAAAAAAATGAGATGTTGTAGTATTAACATTATATGCATCGTATGTTGCATAATATTCATGAATATATGTATGTACGTATGCATATGTAGCATTATTATAGTACAGGTACGGCGAATTACTTGAATGCGCAAACATGCATTTTAAATGAAATTATATAACATATTATTACTACAGTACGCGTATATAAATTTGTATATGTATATTTAAATAATTTTTATATGTATGTATATAGAAAATGTAATGTTACATACACATGTACGTATATGAAATGAAATACATACAAAAATTTGTGATTTAAATTACCTACAGAATAGCGTATACAAGACAAAGTTTATTTTTCATTACTTTATAGTCTAGTCCTTTTTTATATTTGTATACCTACATATACATACATATAAATATAATTACGTACGTGTACATAATTTTAAAGTTTTAGTTGTGAACTATAGAAACTGAATGTAAAAACAAATTAGATTTCATATCAAACGTTGATAATGCTTTTGGGGACAACTTTCATAAATGGTATACAATTTATATCTTTCATACATATGTACATATGTACATGTGTAATTTTCATACACATGTACATACAATAAAATGTTTATGTAATGTAAACAATCTTTATGCAAAATTTATGCAGGTAAAATGTATATATTTAAAACACTTTCACTGGGATTATATTTGAGGAAGGAATAAGATGTATAGTATACCTGAACATGAACAAATAAATATATCTATATAAGTATCTTAAATGTGTACAACTCTAATATATAAAAAGCTCACATCTGAAATGCGGTGTTTTTGGTTTACCCATATATTTTCTATAACTAAATCATAATTTTTTGCGTCTACATAAATTATAGATTTTATATTCTTTATATATACAATTAAGAGTTGTTAAGTGGTTATTGTTCAAAATTTAATTTCACTTAAAAATTTTTAAAAACCAACATTGACACCAAAAAACTTTATTATTACAAAAGTAATTTACACACATTATAGTATACATATAGTATATTTGTATAGATTTAAATTGGGTTTATAAAAGTTTAAATTTTTTAAATTCCAATTAAATTAATTCAATTAACCACAAAATTGGTTAAAATATCAAAATTTATATTTAATTGAATTTGGTAATATAATATAAGGAAATTATTTAATAGGACGACATTAAATAAATATCTAGAAAATTTGTTATACCTCATTTTTTAAGCATTTTGGAGAAAATTTTTTTAATTTCGATTTGTAAAATTTAAAACGCCTTAAACTGAAACCGTACTGCATAAGTCAAAGCGATACAAAACGTAAAATATATAAAATAAATTTAAATTAACGATCTGATAATCCTAATTGAATCAAAGTATAGTGTGAAACTTAATTTTAAATTATTTTATCAGCATTATTTTTCGTTTTGTTTCGTTTTGGCTACTTTAATGCGGGTTTGAGGTTAGAATTTCACGGATATTGCTCAAATAGAAAACAATAGTTTCCATTTGTTCGATTGATAGGGGATATACGTGGCTGAGGGTGGGCCGCTGGGGTTTGTGCGTGGGTGGCAATAGAATTTTTTCCCACATTTATGTGTACATTAAGTAAAACTATATTAATAACATTTTTCTTCCATTTATTTTCACAATTTTATTCGATTTGACATTTGTTTTGTGTGAAAAAATTTAAAGTTTCAACAAAAGTTGCATTAAAATTCGACAGTACATTATTTGTACAATTTTCAGTTTCCTGTATTACATTTAAATATTTTTGATCTTCTTTGCTCTTATAATTACTTATATCCATTATTTCTGAATTTTTTTGCTTCAATTCATCCAATAGAATATCAAAACATTCGATATTTTCATTCGTTACACAAGTATCAAAAGAGAAAACAATTTCTTTTCCAATATACTTAGCGATAATTTCAATATCTCTTACTTTCGATGGAATTGATAATAACATTGATGTTCCATTTGAAATACAATTTGTAATTTGATAATAATTTTTTAAAGCAGATCGCATAATTTTCATTAATTTCAATGGATTACAATTGTATTTTTTTAAATTTTTATAAAATCCTAATACCGATTTCAATATAAATTTAATCGCTTTATTATTTTTACCATACAGCTCTAAATAATCAAACAGATCTTTTTGATGTAAATTCATGATATATTTCATAACTTCAATTGAATTTGAATAAAGTTCAGTGTAAGTTACTAGACAATTGTTTGATTTATTTAAACCGTTTGGAAAAAATTTTTTTAAATAAACGATTGATTCATCTATTTCTAACCAATTATTTATAATTTCTGGAATAAAATCATCTGTAATCAATCGTAATGTATTCGTATTATTAATTTTATCAAATAATTCTTCAGTTGTGTTCTGATAATATTGATTAATTAAACTTAGTGTACGTCCGAAATCCTTAAGTGATTGTCCATCACAACCCTATAAATTTGTCAAATTCGTTTACAAATTAAAAACATAAAAATAAGAAAAAAATAAGAAAAAAATTAAAAAAAAACAAAAATAAGGAAAAATTTTTTCAATTCAATTTTCTATTACCTTAAGAATAACAGCTACAAAAATTAGAATAAACTTCATTTTAAATTTATTTTTATTTTTTTAAATTTTAACTTTATTTACACAGAGCTGATTTATTTTGTGTTTTTTTTTTGTTTTTGAATTTTCGTTGTTTCAAAAATGTCTGATTGTTATCGAAATTAAATGAATTTGTCAAGCAAACTGCCGAAACACGACTATTTATACACCCGAAATAATTTAAAATTTAAATGTGAATTAATTTACTGATAGCTTTTAGTTCGCCTTAATTTTACGTAATTAAATAAGGTTTTGTTGATACAATTGCGAATTTTCTAAAAATAGGAAAAAATTTTTTCTTTTGCGCTATCAACTAATCTAGAAATCGTAGTTTCTAAGTGAAAATGATAGCAAAAATAAATATTCGCATTTCCTTTTTTTTTTTTTTAAATTGAATTCGCTACATTTTAGTTTTAATGAAAAAAAAATTTTTTCTACGTACATACTATGTACGTTACTTATCTACATTTAGGCAGCAATTCTGGGTAACAGTTAAGAGAATTTTAGCCTCTTATTCTATTAATTTGGTATTCTGGGTAAGTTAAAAGATGTCACTGATCAGCTGATTTTCTTAACTTTTTTAAGAATTTTTTCAATAGATTTTTGTAATCTGGATAAGAGGATAAGAGACGTTTCTAACCTCAAAAGTCTAATAACTCAACAGCTCCTCGACAATGACTTGTTAACCTCGTATTATTTATTTGACATATCTGTTATTCTTTTTAAAATTTAAATTCTCCACATATCTGCTACCTAGAGTACCAAATTTGTTAAAAATTTTTAAAAGTCAAGAGTTAAGAGACTTTTACCCAGAATTGCTGCTTTACATTACAAAAAATCTGTTACAAATATTCAAATCGAACATTAAATAACAACAGTATTAATTTAGAAGTTTAGCTAAAAAAAAATTTTTTTTTTCCCCCAAATATCAAGTAAAATTCAAACATTCATGGAATGGACAAACAAGTGCACGTCAACAGACATACATACATACTTGCATATGCTTACGTACATATATTCAAAATTTTTCCCAGGTACAAACATTACAATAAATTGTAACTTTTGTGTGAAAATTTTAATAGGTGAATATTTTATATTTTAAATTTCGATTTTTGATTTAAAAATTTCATTTTAATTTTTTTTAA
Source organism: Anthrax anthrax (assembly GCA_963971155.1). NCBI lineage: Eukaryota > Metazoa > Arthropoda > Insecta > Diptera > Bombyliidae > Anthrax > Anthrax anthrax. The sequence goes on from OZ020119.1 coordinate 32,452,971, forward strand.
TTTTTTTTTTTCGAATATTTTACGAATTTTCACATTTAATAGGCATAAAATCAAATGTTAAAGTGTGTGTACGTGTGTGTAATACTTTTTTGATCCAAATTTCCTCATTGTATTTAATCAAAATTCCAAAAAAAAAAATATATATATAAATTTAATTCAACTTATGGTTCGATGACATAAATTTTGTAATATACGAAAAGTTAACAGAGGATTTTGCCACAGGATTGTTTCACTATATGTGCACATACATATGTACGTGAGTTACACACAAGTGTAGACCGGGCTCCTAAATTTTATAACATGTGGGTCGTTATGTACTTACACATGCTATAATACTCTATATATACACGGTGTACTTTTGTCACATTTATTTTTATTTAAAAAATGTCACATTTCCACAGAAAATTTTTCATAGTGAAAATTCAATTTTTTTTTTTTTTTTTGTGTTTTTGACTAATTTTCCACTAAAATTATATTTATACAAAATGCAACGTTTTACCCCAAAGAAGTGACACAAAATATTGAGTATCTGAAATAGCCGAAATTTTCAGAGACTGATGGTACTTATGAAGAATATCCTTTTTCATAATTAGTACAAAATTTTCCATACAAATGTTTTAAAGGGTAATTCGAAAGTTACTAATTAAAAAAAAAAAATCAGAATTTTTAAATTTTAAACGTTAATATTCTTGAACTTCCATTCGATTCCAGTAAACAAATCACTTGTAGAAAAGGCCTCAGTTGTTAATTTGCAGTGAATATCAAATCAAATACATACGGTGGTTCAAAGGATATTATTCAATATATGATATCATATGCTTCATGTGTTGGAAAATTTTTAATTCTTCTTGTTTCAGTATATTTTACAAGTGAGTTCAGAACAATTTTTTTTTTGCTATAAACACTCTGAATTGTACGATAGAGGCATTTTGTGACCTTTATGGTGACACATCCTGTATAAAACACTAGACATGTGTACTTCAATGCATTCATATATTTATACATGCAAATACATAAAATAAAATAAAAATTTTGACTAAGTACATTAGTATAAAATTTGATTTAACTGTATGCAAATTTAAAATGTAATGTACATCCTTTTTACAAGTAAAAGAAAGAGTTTTTCCTGACAACTTTTTTTTTTTTGTTTTTTTTATTCTTGTTGTTTATTTTAATTTTTTTATATATTTTATAAATTCACAATCAAATTTCCCGTATATGTATTAGATGAAAGAAATTTTCCTCTTATCAGATACATTTTGAAATTTATTTGCTTATTTATAAAATATATATTTTATATTCAAGTAAATTATTTCTCATTTCAACATTCTGTTTATTTTCAAATTTTACAAAAACATATCCAACAAGAATAATATATGCAGCACGTGTACTGTGTAAGCGTACTATCTGTATATGCATTGCATACAATGTGTATTATATACTATGAACCTTGTATATGTATAGTGCTCATTTATTATTGCTTATCGATCAGGTGAATCTTGCAGAAATACCTTAAAACCTAGTTTTCAGGTTTTTACCTTTATTTACATAATGTGGTATAAAAGTGTAAATATATTTTGTGAGTACATAAATATGTACATATGTATACTCGTATACAGGATAGTAAGTACATATTCATTTGATGTACACAAAGCGTTTAACACCCTTAATTTATTAAAATACATGGTACCTTTTATAGGTAAATTTATACAATATCATGATGATGGTAAATAAAATAAATATATGTACGTGTACATATATAGAAAAAAAAAATCTATATTTTTTCAGTATTAATTTTTATATGTTAGCAGAATTTTTCTGTTGAAACTGCAATACACAATCAAGTATAATTTTTTTTTTTTTTTTTTTAACCCTCTTGAATAAAAAACAAAGTGAAAAGGGACCAATGCTTGTACACATGTTGAATGCAATTATTTTTCATTCTCGACTGATTCATAGACAATAGAATGTTTGTATCTGTATGTGTATGAATAGAAAAAACAAAAAAAGAGAATAATAATAACCAGGAAAAAAAGAAAAACTAAAATAAAGAGAAAAATTAGGAAGAAAAATTCACAGGATTTCATGGCATTCGTATTTAAATTCACATTGATATGGTGAAGGTTTGGTGATGGTTTGGTGGTTGTTTCGGTTACATGCGAAACCACAAAACGGTGTATATGTATGTAGTGATAAAATAGAGATTCTTCTTCATTCATGACATTTACCAGAATGCATCTTATACACTAACAAAAAACGAAATATGGCTTTCCGCGTTTTTGTTTTTTTGGTTTTTCGTACAAATTTTTTTTTTTTTTGTTTTTTTTTTCGGTTTTTTTATACGCTCTTTTTTCACAGTAGTTTTTCATTTCAACATTCTTAGTATTTAAATTTTCCTGTCATACATATATTTTTTTTTATATTTGTTGGATTTGTTTTTTCTTATACACACGCCATATAACTATGATATTTTATTTTATTACTGAAATACGTTATATACGTACGATTCTATTTTACGTTGTATTTTTACGTAAAAAAAAAAAAAAAAAAATTTTTTTTTATTCTTTTGTTTTTTTTTTATACCGACTAGTTGACTTCTATATGCATTTTTGAAATTACAATCAAGCGCTCTTTACTTCCCAAACACAAATGATTCAGGAGGTTACCACCAAGTACAATTTCAAAAACAAAAAAAAAAAACTCTAGACTTGTCTAAAAAAAATTACAATTTCTTGATGTGTATATGTACGTATGTGTGAATGTATATTTACAATTTTTCTTTTTTGTCGGAAAATATATATTTTTTTTCTGACCTGTTTTCACTATTCACATTTTGATGATAAGGTCGACAAGAGTATAAGTATGATGTATGTGTGTGTGTGTGTGCATGCGTATACATAAGGGATATGATACATACATATACATATATTTTCATGATCATACACATATACACAGAGAAAATGTTTTAACTTCAGCTTTAACAATGGTCCATGAAGCATGTAACGAATTTTATGCAAATTCAAAAGTTGAGGGAAAAACTTTGATTATATTTTGGTGTTTTATATGTACATATATATATCAGTCTATATAAACGCGTACATATATATAGTGTAAATGTGCAAACATATACACAGATACATGACTAGTATATAATATGATTACGGTACATAGTGCGCGATTTCCAGACAATATAATTTTTTATGCTGAAAAAGCTTTGTTCAGAGGATATACCTACATACATGCATACTACATAGTACTTAAAGAAAAATTTCTGTAATTACATTTTTTTTTCTTTTTTTTTTTTTTGTATGACAATTTTCTTTTTTAACCATTTATTTTGCTCTCTAAGATTACAAAATCAAAATTATCAAGTTGATTGATTGGATTGTCACGGTAGTTTTTTTTTTTTATTTTTTTTTTATTTTTCTTTTGCCTTTGTAATATTTTAACTTTGTGGCAAATGAGAAAAACTAAGAAGATACATACATACGTGTACATACATTTTTCATGTATAATTATATAGAATACCTACATACATAATTTTGAAGTAGGATATTTTGAAACTTTATAGTAATTTGTTATCTTTGATTAACAACAGAAAGAAAAATTTTTGAAGATCAAATCAATTAAAATTTCACTTTGTAAATTAAATTATAGTCCTTCCGTTTTTTTGTTTTGTTTTTTTTGTAATTATTCTATTTAAATTTCAATTAAAATTATTTAATGGAATAAATTATCTAAATTGGTTTTTTTGTTTTGTGTTTTCTATTGTTTCTTTTGTAGCTGTTACAGAAGATCCAGAATTTACTGATGTTATCGAAAATATAACAGTACCAGCAGGACGAAATGTTAAATTAGCATGTTCTGTTAAAAATTTAGGATCATACAAGGTAAGAGAATTGTTTTATTTCATTTTTTTTTTTTTTTTTTTTTTTTTCAAAGAATTATTGAACAGACAAAATTTCCCTTTAAAAGGTAAATTAAATATTATTGGAACAAATTAACAAAAATGTCAATTACCTAATATTGTTTAAATTGTCTAAATTAAATATACGAGTACATATATGATGTTGATAGAATACGTTAATACCGTATCCAATTAGTAATCCACAATCAAAACAAAAATTGTATATCTTAATACTTTAATATCTTAAATACATTACTTGTAGAATTAAATCTTGTCTATATGTAAACATTTATGTATTGTTGTTCTATTAAAAAGGATATCTATAAGTATATTTATATGTAAACAAAAAAAAAAATTCTATTCAGGTTTTCGATAGTGTACATCAAATACTTTTGATTTTTATTTAAGATATTTTACTACTATATAAAATCAGTTAAATATTATTGTACATAAAATGTATACACATACGATCATATATATTTTTTTTTTTTTTGTAAGACATGTAATATCCCTACAGGACATTGATATCTAAAAAGAAAAACATTCAAACCTTCATGTATGTATACAGAACGAATATAAGGAAAAATTTTGTTAGGCTTCTCTTCTAAAAGATCTTTTCTTGATAAGATAAACATGACACGGAGATAAAAAAAAATAAATAAATAAATAAAATAAAAATATATAAATACATGTGTACTCACATACGTACACATATAAAAGAATAAAAACGAGAAAAGTTAAACGAAAGAAGTAAAATAAAACCGAAAAAAAAAAATTTTTTTTTGTTTTTTGGAAAAAACTAAAAAATCAAAAAGTATAGAAGTCAAGCAAATATTATTGTATTTTTATCCTTAGGAAAAGATTTCGACCACAGAATTGTAAATTTGTATGTACTACGATATGTGTTTAGTTTACTTCTTTTCTTTGTTTTTTTTTTTTTTTTTTTTTTTTTTTGTGGGTATACGCATTTTTGTATGTATTATCTAAAGATGATGAGTAACACATGTTATAGGTGTTTACTGTATACTCTATAAATTTTTCCTTTATTTTTTTTTTCATTTCTTTTTTCCTTTTTGCCTTAAGAAACAGCAGATAAATATGAGAATATACAAAATTTAAGAAATAAAGGAAAATTAAGTGGGAGTAAATAAAGAAAATAATAATAATAATAAAAAGAAAAAAAACAAAACATGTAAAACGAAATAAAACAATATAAATGTCGTTATGACAAGGATCTTCAAGAATATGTACCACACACAAACAGTTAAGTATTTTGCTAAAGGTTATTTGAATTAAAGAATGGCAATATGTAATGTTCACGTACCTGACTAAAATAAAATATATAATTCCATACAAATACAAAAGGATAACAGTTTATTTACGTATAAATAAATGGAATTTTTTTTTTTTCTTTTGTACAATCATACATGTATGAATGTATATGCAAAACATTTGTACTTTAACAGCAACTTAATTTAGTCATTATTAATTCTTTTTTAAATGGTAATAGTTAATTTCTATACTTTGTTCAATAATTATAAGCATTTAAGGTCTTATGGTAAAGAAGTCCCGTTTTATGACTTTTAATTGATATATAAAATATTCGTCTGATTTTGTAGAAACTTTAAGGATTGTGACCATACTGGTTGTGAAACAACTAGAAATCACGACGAAAGAAAAATGATGTATGTATTTGTATAAGGCCTTAATTGCATATAATCAGTAGACAGAGTATAACATCAATTAAATACAAATCATTCAAATTTTAAAGTATATTTCGAACATATGAAAATTTTAATTTTTCATTATTAATTCAAAACAAATTTTTATCTTCTTCTTAATTTTCCAGCCTGAAAACCATAATTTTGCCATAACTCAAGTAAAACTCATAAATTTCCCTATTAATAGATCATTGAACTGGTACATGAAAATTTTAGTTTTTTTCAAAAACAATTTTTTTTTTTTTTTTTTAAATAAAAATAAAAATAATTTCCTTTATTTACCAAATTATTCAATTACAATACAAAAAAGACACTTTCGATCTTTTTTTTACCGACAATTTTTTTATTAAATGAAATTTTGTTTTGTTTCGTTATATTTTTATTTTTTGTTTTTTTTGTTGTCGATGTGTTTTTACAGTCTACGAAATTTTTAAGTAGTTTTTCGAATATTTTCGTCTTGAGAAAGTAAAACAAAAAAAAAAAATTATTTTATTGTAATTAATTTTTTATAAGGACAAAATAAAATTCAATACCTAATGCAACAAAAAAAAGAAAAACAAACAAACAAAGAAAAAAAAAATTTTTTTTTTTTGTTTTCCAAATTGTCCAATATTTTTTTAAAAAAAAAAGTTTTTTTTAGTTAACTACACTTTAAGACTTTTTTTTATTGGGCAAAAAAAAAAAAAGGCAACAGGAAAAATGAAAACAAAATAAAATTGTCGAGTTGTTATGAAGAGTTAATTCAACTTTTTAATTAAGTGGATAAATATTTTGTTATTAAAACAGAATATACCTTAATATAATAATGAACAATAATGATGATGATGGCAGGATTATTAATTTCATACGTGTATGTACGTACGTACTTGAGAGGAATTTTTATTTATTTTTTTTATTTTTTTTATTAACATAAAATGTTAATTGACGTACTTCAAAAATAAGAAAAAGAAAAAAATTTAATTCAAATCAAAACAAATTTTGTTGTTATTTTGATTATCTTGTAATTTACATTCGTTTAAATAAAAAAGCAAAATTATTTTTCTTTTCTTTTTCTTTTTTGTTTTTTTTTTTCAGTTCGTCTTATCGACGTGATTTTTTTTTAAAAAATTTTTATTTGAATTCTTAAGAGAAAATATGGATAAAGGATTCAAAATTTCGTTGCATTAAGTACTTATTTAGTGTTTTTTCATGTAATTCAAGATCAGAAAATTTAAGATTTTTTTTTTTGTTTTTTTTTTTCTGTTTTTCATAATCATCATTATTCGTATTCTGAAGTGTGTTTATGTTTTGATTCTGGTTCGTTAATTCACTATTCGTACTTATATAGTTATATCCTTTTAACTTGAAATGATGTAAAAAGATTCAAAATATGTAAGCATATGTATGTACGTTAAATGCGTGATTGCTTGACCATTGCAAAAAAAAAAAAAAATATGTACAAAAACATAAAAATGAATGAAACAAAAAAAAAAAAAAATTATAATAAAACAAAGAATACTAAAAAAAAATTCTTAAAAAAGGACTTTTTTACTGTGCTTGCTTTTTTTTTACAGAAACATAAAAAGTGATTTGGAAAGAGTCTTGCCCAGTAGTAACTAAACATATGCTTGTATGTACAGGTTGTCCCAGAACAGTAGTCACAAAATGCATCTTTTGTGTATTTCAAAGAGTTTCTAGCAGAAAACTGCTGTAGATCACTCCTTTACAATTTACTCCTTCTGAGATATAGGGTATTGAAAATTTTTGGGACACATAAAATACATGACATCACATATTGTATAATGTCTTTTGTATCACCCTATGCATTTAGTTTATATTTTCAGCTGATAAAAGCTAGAACTTAGATCTTTCCAACAAGTAAAATGGAATAAAAAAATCATAGAGTGGATCAAATCAGATATGATCCAATATGTCTAAGCCATTCCTATACGTGTCTAAAAATTTCCAATCTTTTATACTTCAGAAAAGGTAAATCCTAGACAAAAGGTAGGGATCTGAAACGATTTTTCCTATAGAAACATTCTAAATTATATGATGGATGCATTTTCTAACCTATTTAGAATACCCTGTAGATTTGTATGTAGATGGTAGATTTTTGTTTTTTTTTTTTTATTGAAAAATTTTGTTCTCTTGTGAAAAATTTTCAGGTGTTTATGTACAGATTTTTAATTTTCTCCCTTTTTGTTTTTTTTTTTTTTTTGTGGTTTATATAAAAGAATATAAAACCAAAAAATTTCTTCTTTTGTTTAAAAATTTCCCTAATAGAATAGAATAAAGTATGAAAATATGTGAATATACATATGTACTATGAATTTTATATCTGTGTAGAGAGATATGGATAGTGAACAGAAAAAAAAAAAATTGAAAAAAAAAAATATCAGTTTTTGAAATACAAGCAAAATGAAAATAAATATACATTACTATATACAATTATAGACTGTGTGTATGTGATTATGAAACTGCATTTGTGATGATTTTTTTATTTTTTTTTGTGATTTTTTTTTTTTGGTTGTCTTTTTATCATTATTTCTTGACTTTTTCCTTTCATAAAGAAACTGAATACATAACATAATTTTATTTATTATTTCTGTATGCACTTTTATACTTTTTCAACGAGAATTTGTATGTTTATTATATTTTTTTATTATTATTATTATTTTTTTTCTTCTTTCATTTTCAAGATTACTTCTCTCTTGTTATATAACATATACATACAACAAACATACACGAATTATTATATTTTCATTCCATGAATTGAGTATATGAAAAAAAAAATAAATAAAAAAAAATTTATCTATTTATGTATTCGTGTACTGTGCATGATTATGGAATACTGATGTAGATTTTCAATGAATTTAAAAAAAAAAAAATTTATATATATGCAACTAAAAAAAAAGAAAATAAGTAAAAAAAAGGTACACAAGTATACTGAACTGTGAAGTGGTCAAATGTTGTTAAAGTTAGCTTGAGGATTATTAGGAGAATAAATTTTTTTTCTTATTTTCATTTTTTCTACATTTTATTCAGTTTTTCTTTTTTTTCCTCTCATTTGTATGCTTGGGATTTGGTTTTTTTTTGTTTTTTTTTTGTATTTTTGATTTTTTTTTTTTTTTTATTCATCTTGTTTTTAATAATTTTTGCATTGCATTTATTATGAATTTATATTTTCATATTATATACATATTTCGTTTTTACATTTTGAAAAGAAAAAAAAAAAAGGAAATTAAAAAACAAAAAAAAGGAAAACTTAAAATTGTCTGCATGTTAATTTTTTGTTTTCTATCCATTTTTTTTATTTATTTTTATATTATTTATTAATTTTCACCGCAAAATTTGGTGTCAGTTTTGTTTTTATTTGAAAAAAAAAACTGAAATAATATAAATAAAAATAGAAATGAAAATAAAAGCGAAAACACTTATTATAAAGTAGAAGAAATAATAATAATAAACAAAAATTAAAAGACAAAAAAAAAATAAATTATGAACAAAATGTAAGAACAAATTTTTAAGTAGTATTTTTGAATTTTAGGATTCTATGAAAGTGTTTATATTTTTGTCGTTAATTAAAATATAAGAATTGGCTAAAATATTCATTTAAAAAAAAAATAAATAAAATAAAATAAAAAAAATTATAAAAACTTATAATAGTAAATTTCTATAAAAACGTCTAAAATGAAATGAATTCAAGAAAAAATAAAATAAAAAAAAACCTGATATAATTGTATGTATTTTTTTTTTTTTTTTTTATTGGAATTTAAATAAAAGGACGGTTTTAAATAGCTTTTTTGCTTTTAATGTTTGATTATTTCGTATTTGCGGTGCATTTAAATTAGAAAAGTTTTATAATCGAAATATACATATGTATGTACAATGCTTGCACATAAAAGCAATTTTTTTTTAATGACCATGACAGATGCTTTAATCAACTATAAAGCACTGAAATGTACATGTGTTAATACGCGAAAACAGTATTAGGTGTCAGGAACTGGAAAAGCACAGTACAGTGAAGGGAGGATGAATGGAGGCTATTTTTGCAGAAGACCAAGGTTCGATTTGGACTGTAGCGCCATTGATGATGATGATGATGAAATGAACATGTGTTCAACTTAGCACATAATTAAAAAAAAAAAAAAGAACAATCCGATAATCCTAAAACTTTGCTTTGAATTAACCAAAACAAGAACTGAAAAACAAAAAAAAACAAAAATGGGTTAGTCGCCCTTTAAAATTTTTTTAATAGAAAAATGTGTACCAATTAGAAAATATTGCATATTGCATGGTCATCCAGTATTGAGATTTGAGTCATGTTCACAGTTTGAAGTCTCTGGCCTGGCTAATCTGGAAATTAGCTTAGAATCAATTTGCATAATTTGTATCAAGAAGATAAAAAAGCGAAGTAATAATAACACGTCTTAATAGCAGTAAAAGCACAACCGCGTGTATTGTACAATTCTTTGGAACCATCAAAAAAAAAAAAAAACTACTCCTTGATTCACCACAACCAAAGATGAATTCAGTATATCAAATGATCAATTTTTCTTAAATTAGCTCTATAATATTTATTTTACCTCTTTTAATAAAATGAAATCCTGGCAGTTTTCTTTTAAAGCATAAACTTCCTAAAACCGTGTACCCATTGTACTTTGATTAAGTGCTCGCATTATATTTTCATAATTTTCTTTTTTATAAATTAAAAATCATGTCAATAAAATTTTGTTTCCTTTCTGTACATAAAATTAAGAATTTAACAAAAAAGAAAAAAAAAAAAAGAAAAGAAAAGAAATAAAAAAAGACAAACCCATATAACCTGCGGTAAGGGTTGCATATTATAAAAAATTACCAAAAAAAAAAACGAAATGTAAATAAATTTTCTCAATTTCAAAAATTTCAAAAAAAAAAAATTTTTTTTTTAATACACCAAGTTTACGAATATGCACACATTTATGTATATAAAAAATAAATTTTTTTTTTTTTTTTTTTTTTTTATCATTCTACATCCTTATCAACCGTTATTGTTTACATTTCATTCACAGCTTTTACAAGTACTCCATATACTTAGTTTACTTTTTATTTTGACTTTATTTTTTATTTATTTTTTTTTTTTTTAGGTTAGAAAATTAATTCAACCTTCACTTTGTACACATTTTTGTGGTATTCCATTTTATTTTTATTATTAATAAGAATAAGTCAACATTACATTTATGTATAAAAGAAATCAACTTTAACTTATATGTATGTATATATACACGTATTCATACACACATGTATATACCATAAGCAGTGTTGTGTACATACGTATAAATGTATGTATGTATAATAAAATGATGCCCGTTTTTTTATATAAAATTAACCTTTATTGTCTATAGATTTTATTTAAATATTTACAAAATTTAAAGTTACACATAATATCATAGTAAATGTGATATGATAGCATATACATATACATAGTTGAATCAAAAGGATGATGATGACGATGATGAAGCCCCAAACGGACTTTTAACTTTTTTAGTTTTTTTTTTTTATCATACACACAGAAAAACCCGGTTTACTTGATTTTCATTTATGTGTCATATTAAATTTATAAAAAGTACAAAGTAAAATAATAACAAATTTTCATTAAATTTTCTCTTTTCATATATACATGAAATTTTCTTTAGTGAAAATTAAAAAAAAAAAAAAACAAAAAATAATAACAAAATGCATCTTTTTCAAAATGTTTTGTTTTATAAAGTTGACAGAACTTGCCTTATCACTCGAAATGAAATTTTGATCGCGAATTAAATTGTCCTATATATATAATAAACGTATAATGTGTTATATACATACGAGCCATTTACACAGAATATATCGTGTACTATACCAAAAATATGGAATTATTTTCTCATTCTACACATTTTACCATGAAATTTGTCAGTTATTTTTTTTTTGAATTTTTCTCATTTTCATTGTTTAGATTATTACCCAGTTAAAAGTGTTTTAAGGTTAAATCTCATCAAATATAATTTTAAGGTTTTTCGTGTTTTTTTTTTTTTTTCTCACTTTTCTGGTTTTTGGTTTTTTTTTTTTTTTTTTTGCTAAGTAAAACAGGCGTGTATAGGGTTATCATAATAATGCTTATATAATATTACTTCCAGATTGCTACCAAAAAAAAAAAAATTTGAATTTTTACTATGACAAAAACAAAAACGGTTTTTTTTTTAAACCGAAAATATTAAAATAAAATGAAACAAAATAAAATGTACACAAAATACTTTCCCTAAGGGATAAACGTGTCTTGGCATATGATTAAGTCAAGGATGTCTTTTATTAAAAAAATAAAAAAAAATTTTTTTTTTTTTTCGTTTTTATGCATACACTAAATAAAAGCAGACAAAATACATGCAAAAAGTATATGAAATAAGGCAATATGTGAATAACATTTGAATTTTAAACCTACTTACGTATACCATGTTCGTCAGCTGTCTAATATGTGTACATTTTTGTTTATCGACAAATTATGTACACACGTGTGTTTGTATATGAAAAAAATAAGGGTCGCTATATGCTATCGATATCTTTTCATTATCATTTATTACTGGTTAAATTGCTTATGATTTTTTGGTTATAAAAAAAAAAAAAAAAAAAAAAATTTTTCTTTCAATACGTATATGTACATGTGTTTGCTCTTTGCAAATTAATATGATCTCACATATAAATATGAATAAAAAAAAAAAATAAATAAATAAAATGTATCTCACACATACATGTACAATATGATGTTTCAGATAAGAAAAATTCTTTCAAATATTGAAAGAAAAATTTTTTATCAAAAGGTAAATTTAATTTTCTTTTATTAAAATTCGAGTAAACTAATTTTGATCAAATCTTTAACTGAAAATTCATCCATACTACATGAAATTTTCAAGAATGAGAAGAAAATCATAATGAAAATTGAGTTTAAGAAAACAATCAATTTTGTTCTGTATTTTTAAAATTCTTAATCATCACATGAGATTATCATATGAGATAATATATGAACATACGTGTGCTTGAACATGTAATCACTTTGTTCAAAGTATCATGTTTTTAATTAATTCGGGAAAATTCAAAAATTTTCTTTTTTTTCTGAAAAAAAAAAAAAAAAAAATTATTTTAAAATTTGACGTTATTTCAGATATTTAAATTCAATTTATTATATTGTAATTTTTCAATTTAAATCTAATAATAATTCTAATTAATTTATTTTTTTTTTTTTTTAATTGGAAAATTTCGTTATTATGATTATGTTCATTCGCAAACACGTTTACATGGGATTGTTTTTTTTTTTTTTTTTTTTTTTTTTCAATTTAAATTGATACGTTTTTATTTTATTTGGATATTTTTGTTTTTTATAGGATAATTATTTTGATATTGTACATATGTTACACATGAAACCATGATTGTGTTTACTTGTTGAAACATTTTTAACCAAATATAATCAATTAATTAATTATTTTACAGTATCCTGAATTATTTTCCAAGAGAAAATTTAAATTCATTTTGTAATTAAAATCAATTTTTTTGAATATATTTGTATGAAATTTAAAAAATTTGTACACGCTTTAATATTTTAACTGTTTTTTGTTTTTTTTTCAGATATGTTTTTTGTGTATAAATTATTTGTATGAAAATGCTGGACCTTGTATACATAAAATCAGGATATTAATTTGTATAGTTTCAAATTTCACTGGTTTTGTCCTTCTTAAGCTTTAATTTTTCAATGTTTGTGTTTCATACATTTTTTTTGCTTTTACTAAGAAAGTTATCAGAGAAACATGTAGCCAGATTACCATGCAGCACGGCATTACGCTGCATTGTAGAGTAAATTATGTGAAGAAATTTCAAAATTTTTACAATTTTAACACAGGCTTTTCCAAAATTTTAACACAGGCTTAAATAGATCCAAATTTCTTTTACTTGATAACCTACAAATTTTCGCTAATTTTTGATTTTGAATTTGAATAACCAACGACCTTAAGCGGCTAAACGCTTGTATGAATTCTCTGTACGATTTTTTGCTTGCTTCATCAAGAGCCAGCTTTTCCCTAACTGAACCACCCTGGATAACATTATTTAAATCATGATATGGGAACAAAGTAAAGTGAACATTTTTAAAAAAATAATTTATGTCATTAAAATGAAAAGCAAGCAATTCAAATACGCTGTTTTATGAAACTGAATTGTTATTTTATTTTATTTTTTTTCAATTTAAAACAGTCATACAAATATTAAGGATAATTGTCCTTTTTTCCTTTAAATAACAAATTTACTGTATTTCAGAAATCAATTTTTAAATAGTTTGTTCAAAAAATCTTGCGATCATTTTTTTTTTTTCGTTATTTAGAAATAATCGTTAATTTTTCTCATACCTTTAAAAAGAAAATAGAAAAATTGTCTTCATGTAACATGAATGAATTTTGTTTGTTACCTTTAACACACATGTAATGGTATTTAAAGTCTCCTAAATATCCTCTGTCCACCAACAAATCCGAATCAAATTAAACAAATTTCATTATATAAGAAATAAAAGTAAAAGTCAAGAGATAAAATCATATACTGCACAAAAGTCATAACCCTATGGTAATATTTTTAAATTGAACATATATGTACGTACATTTATGTAAATAGAATTTTATTTTATTTATTTTTGAATGGTAGGTATATGAAATTACAATGTATAAATGTTAGAAGCCACAAAAAAAAAAAAAAAACAAAAAACAAAAAAATATCTTCAGTGAATTGAAGATTGGGTACTTATAAAATAGCAATAAAAATGTCATATAATACGGGATGAAATGTTCTCGATTATAATAATGACTGTGTGATATCCTTTTTATACTTTAATTCCTATATACACATGATATACGTATACATGTAAAGGCAAAAAAAAAAATAAAAAAAAAATAAATAAACGAACAAAAACCCCATATTAACTGTTTACCATAATTGCAATATGTCTAATGTACAAAAATAAAACGATAAAAAAGAATTTTGTTTTCCAATTTTTTGGTCTCATAGGTACCACCACACATTGTATGTATGTATTTTTACATGCAATCATCAAAATAGACACAGATAGTAAAAAAAGGAAATTTAACGATTACATAAGGCACAGTACACAGATTTACTGATTTTCATTTGAATTTTGTTGTTTTTTTTTTTTTTTTGCTTTTCATTTGTTTTGAGTTTATTTCAAATTTAATTTTTTATTTTTTTTTATTTTTTGCTACCCTTTAACATCTCTAAGTAATTCATTTTTTTTTTTTTTTTGGTTTTTTTCTAAAAATTTCAAAATCAAAAAAAAATTTTTTTACTCTACCCTCATGGGAGTGCATCACACCACAAGTTAAGAAAAAAAAAACAAAAAAAAAAATGAATTTATAGACTTCTTAGAATTTTAGTCATTTATTTTAGATGTTTATCCACATATTATCAAAACAATCTTGAAAAGGAGAAAATAAAAATATAATGAATGAATGAAGAAAACAGACAAACACAAATTAAAAACAAAAAATAAAAACATGAAAATAGAGGGGGATGTCTATAATATACAAAATTATTGGAAAAACTAAACTTTTTGTTTTTCTTTTTTATTTTTATTTTTATTTTTTTTATTTTTTTATTTTGCTTTTTGTAAAAGTTTTAACAAAAACATTCAAACACATGATGACAATTCACCCCAATTTATCGCTTTGTTTACTATCAAAATGCACTCAAGACAAAAAAAAAAAATAAAAACGAAAAAAAAAAACAAAAAAACAAAAATGAAAAAAAAAATAAAACAAAACAAAAATAACAACGAATTTTAAGTTTTCGCAGGATATGCACATATTTGTGAATTTATTTTGTGCACATACGTGTGTATAAACATGAAACTTTTGTCGTTACAAAACAGAGCTCAGATTCAGTTCAGTTAGTTTAGTTTCTTTTTCCAAAAAAAACCAAAAAGCAAAAAAGGATATTTTATTTTATTTTTTTTGTTGCTACAAGTAAAGTTCATATTTAGATTAAGACACATTGTACACAGTATTGCGATTTTGATTTTCCACAAAATCTATTTGGATTTTCAACATTTTTTTTAATACACACATGGAATACACATATTTTTTTCTATACACATTGTGTGTGTGTAGGTGTGTTATATATGCGTATGTACATACGAACAGATATGTTTGTATGTGTAAATACATACCCGATAGTATGTATAAGATATATCAAGAACAACATAAATATAGTTTTATAGAAAAGTTAAAATGTTTTTGTTTTGATAATAAAACTATGCGACTGATCACATATACAACAATACATCGCTATTACCTAGACAAACATATACACATGTAGTAAATAATATACATCCAGGATACTGTGTTTTTTACACATATACATGAATTTAATTCAATATAAATGCATTATATATATGTATCTGTTTGTATACATTTAACGTATAAAGTAATAGTTATTTGTACATTTTTACCTTTTCATGATTTTATTTTTGTTATTTTAATAGTTTATATTGTCGACAAATATTACTAAAACAGCACTAAGTCAAAAGTTTTTATTTATTCTTGTAAAAAAAAAAAAAAAAAAAAAAACACAAAAAACAAAAAAAAAACTTAACATATTACAAATACGTGTTCATATCCATAAACATATACTTTTAAATGTAACGGATAAACTTTTATACCTTTCATATACATTTTGGCATGTGATTTATTTTTATTTTTCAATATGTGTGGGTATGGTATTTTTTTTTTCACTTACTTGTGTAAGTACTAACATATAAAATTGATTTTAAATATTGATTGAAATAAATTCAATTTATTAGTATAAATTCTACATTACAATTACGTAAATACAGGGTATCTCAGGGTTAAAGTCATGAAATTCATCTATCTTGCATGAGTTTCTCTTGTAGTTCAGAATGAACCAAAAAGTCTAAAAATTCGTTCTAGACCCTTCAAATACATTGATATCACATAATTGGCCATATCTTTTGAATTATCTTATGTACTTAGTTCTTATTACTTACCTCAGATAAAAGCTGAGATTTTTGCCTTTCCAACAAATTATTGTGAATTGAAATTAATAATAAGAAAGTTAAAAAATTGTTTTGTGTTTGAAATTCAAAAATTCTGGTTTTTTTTTATATAGTAAATATTAACCAAATACGTAAGGTGGTTAAAAAGATACGTTACATATTATGCTGAGTACTACTCTCATAAACAGAAATCAATCTTTTATATTTCGAAAAAAGGTTAAATTTTATGGATGGAGGTGTAAAACGACTTTTTGCTAGAAACATTCTACTACACGATAAATTCCTTTTGTGATCTTTATTTTGGAACACCTTATTCATATATTTGTATTTAATTGTATTCAGACGTAAACGAAACTAATACAATTTGAACACATACATATTCAGATGAATGCATTAATTATTTAAAAAATTAAATTAAATTCAAAATAATTTAAATACAAATTAAAAATAATTTAAAAGATAATACATAAATGCAAAGAACATGAATTTTAGGTAATACTTAAAATAAAATTAAAACATGAATATTTACTTAAGTTAACAATTACGTGAAGGAGAAAATTTGATTATCTGCAATTGTATAAGATTTTGTGTATACATTTAGAAAATTTTATTCAGATAACAAAAAATTCAAATTGAAATTTTCTAAAATTTTATGCCCAATTAAAATGAGTTTTGTTTTTTTTTTTTTTTCTTTTTGCTTATACTTATTTACTTACAGGTAGCATGGATGCATTTTGAACAATCAGCCATATTAACTGTTCATAATCATGTTATAACAAGGAATCCTCGGATAAGTGTAACACATGATAAACATGATAAACATCGAACATGGTTTTTGCATATCAATAATGTTCAAGAAGAAGATAAAGGACGTTATATGTGCCAAATAAATACAGTTACAGCTAAAACACAATTTGGTTATGTTCATGTTGTTGGTAAGTAAAAAAAAATATTGCATTAAATATATTCACATATACATATGTACATTATAGTATCCATGTGTATATATGTCTATAATTTTATGAATCACTCAGATTACATAATTTTATCTGAGTATATTTATGTTAAATAAAAGAAAACGTGTGCATACAAATATTTATATGTAAAATAAAGAAAAAAAAAATAGAAAAGGAAATTTTGTATAGCAAAGTAATAATAACAATAATTTTATACATAAAAATTTATATGAAAATATACAACAACAACAAAAAATGTCCTGAAATTTTTGATTGCGGATGTAATATAAAAATATATGTATAAACGTTTACTTATGCCAAAATATATATGATTCGATGTTTATGTGTATGAGTATACCTCAATCTAAATGTATAATGCATATATGTATATGCCATATATTTAGAATACAAAACTGATGAATAAATGGACATGAACCGGATGACTATAAAAACTTTAATAGAAAGTTTTCTAATAAAACGATTACGAATTGTAGCGTATAAAAAAAAAAAAACTAAAATTCAATAGTAAAAGAGCAGAGTTATTGAGCAGAGTTATTGAGGTGTACATTGTTCATATATTATAAATTATGTAATACAAATATATTTTGTTTAATACAAACATATATATACTATAAATAAATACTAAGGTGTACATATGTATACAACGTGAATATTGTACATATTCACATAAATTTATTATTGAAATAATGTAGATTTGCCAAAACAGTTTAATCGGCTTTACTATGAACTATATTTATAATATATAGGTATATACATACATATAGTCACACTGCGTTTGTTATATTGTATATTTACTAACAAAATAACATTATATTGAAGGATGTTCTCCAGTTATGATCTAAAATTACAAAGATTCCTAAAAATACAAATAATATACACATATATACATGTATATCTAAATTCAATAATATAAATGAATAGATACACATATGCACATATATGTATGTATTACAATTTTGTTTTAATGTCATGAACTTTTCCTTAAACAAGATAATATTATTCCAAAGCATTTGTACTAAACAGTGCAGAAATGAATAAGTAAATTCTAGTTTACATTTAATTTCGATACAAATAATATAAATACATATCATTAGATATGTTATATGTACATATATTCCAATAGTAATATAATATAAAGACAAAATTTTGCCTTGAAAATTTGATGATTATCCATGCATACATGTGTATATTGATAATTTTGTACATACATATACATATACATATATATTTTATATGTATGTATTTTTAGATTGGCGTCTTCGATCAGGAAACCAAATATTCCAGTCTTATATGCAATTTTAAAATATAATAATTTGCCATTATCGATACAAACTTCTTGATTTAAACCAAATATATTTGTATCCTTTAAAGATACTGTATGTAATCGACTTACATGTACTATATATTACAATGGTATCCATATACTTAGATTTTAAATTTCTTTAACTCATGCCACGATTTTCCGCATGTGTGCAATTATGCATCTATACAATGACATTATATGAGGTCCTTATACAGATGTACATATATATGAAGGTTTTGCGTATATAGCATACACAATATATGTACATATGTCATTTTTATATAAAATTTCAAAATATATAAAAATGTATCTTATGTTTGTAACGAATACCTTATACAGTAGAATATGTATACGTTTATTTGAACGTACAAAACGTGTGGATGTAGCATATTAGATCCATCCACCCTCTCTATATATTGTATAATGTGCATGAAATGAATCATTGAATTTTTTGCAACCTTTCTTTTTAGTCCTTAAATGTTATACATATGTATATATAAATGTAGTTCATTCAGCTTGCTTCATTCTGTCTCATTTATTATTCCATTCTCGATTCTAATCAAAAGTTAGCTACTTGCAAAATATGTGTAGTTGTTATGTTTTGTATACCAGTTTACAATATTGAATTTCAAAACAGTATAAAAGTAAAGAAAGAAAAATATAATAATAATATTACAAAAAAAAAAAAAAAAGCAACATGAACAAAATAAATAGAATAAAATATAAAATCAAGTAAAATACAGAAAAAATAAAATGAATAAGAACAGATATAACAAAAAATGTAAAATAAAAATATTTCTCCAGAATCCAGATGGAGCATACGTATATGTACACCGAAATGGACATGTAGTCAAGAGTGCCAAAGACTTTTATTATTATAGATAACCACATTTTTTTTTTGTTTTTTTTTTTATTCCACAATTTTCTCTTGTCTTTTGTTTTTCTCATAGAATGTGACGTAAATACTACGTACGTACACTACTCGTTTATACAAATTTATCCGTAAATACGTGTATATCTATGTAGGTATCTGGATACGTATATGTACAAATTGTATAAGAGTACAATAAAGGTTTTTATATATTCAAGGTTTTTTAATCAATGTTTGTATGTGTAAATGCGAAAAATTGAAGTCTGTAAAATTGAAGGGGCGTAAAAGGAAACTTACATTACAAGGCGATAAAGATCTTTTTTATTAGTTTTATATCTTGACGGCATTACAAACAAACAAACAACAAAAAAAACAAAAGAAAAATGCAAAAGACAACAACAAAAAAAAAAGACAAGATAAAAAACTGAATTTTTTTTTTTTTTTTTTTTGAAATGTTTGTTTGTTTTGTTCTTAAAGTTATGTACATGCGTTATCCTTTTGCCTTTTAGATACTATCATATATGTATGGACATGATGTTTTACTGTATATATATACATACATATATCGAGAGACACATGCCGTATTTTCGAATTGTACATACGTACACACATATGTGTGTATGTGTTAAATATTTTTAGTGGCTTAAAAATGTTTTTTTTGTAATAAAAGTCAAACTAAATTGGTCATGTATCTAACCGATATGAGAACCTTAATCCACATATGGTTTTGATTGGTTAACTTTTAAAAGAATTTTACGTATACTATATGAGTACATACTCGTATATGTATATAACTACATATATAATGACATAACTTTCAAGACACACATCAACAATGTTACATTTGTTGTATATACATACATACATACTATATAGTATATACGTTATGTGTGCTGAATTTTATTTAATTTTACCAATAACAAAATATATAAAAAGTTTGTTATTTTCTTGTGTTAATTCCTTATTATTACTATTTTTCTTTTGTTTTTGCTGTTGTTGTTTTTTTTTTTTTTTCTTCCTTCGAACAATTCCTTATGAAGTTTATTAGTGAAATCTTTGATATAAAATGAAATTAAAAAAAAAAACATATTTTTTTCTAATCTTTTTTGTTGTTGTTGTATTTTTGCTTTTTATTAAAAATTTATCAAGAAAAAATCTGTGTGATAAGAAAATTAAATGAAAAAAATTTTTAATTAAAAACAATTTTTTTTTTTTTTTCTTATTTGTTTTAACAGATTTTGATATTTTTGCAAATACATAAATAATGAAATAAAAATATGTTGATAATTGTACACATGTATATACGTAATTTTAGTTCAAATAACAAACAATTTATTATCAAAACTTCAACAAAATTACATTATATTGCTTTTTTGTTATATAGAAACAAAAATATATGTATATGTTATCTATCTAATAAATTCAATTTTAAATTCATGTCAATTTGATTTGATCTCAAAATTAGATAATTTAATTGATTATACTTAGAAATGGAAATGTAATATACTCAATAGTTTTTCATTAAAATTAAAATAAAATTACACAAAATATAACATTAACAATTTTTGTTATAGAAGAAAATTATTGAAAAATACTTTTTATTTTCTAATATGAATTTTAATACAAAATGAAATCTGATTTTTGATATTCTTTGATTATGAATATGTGTTACCATGTACAGAATGTGCCAGATTGATGATAAGAAAATGCCTCTATCATATAGTTCAGAGCATTTCTAACAAAAAAAAAATTTTTTTTTTCTATACTTTATTCACTAATTCGGTGCACTTTTAAACCTTGTGGAAATATATGTCATGTATTTTTTTTTTCTCGTAATTTCTAATAAGATCATCTTACTAGTAGTGTTACCACAATCTGTAAAATTATCAGATAACATGAGATGAATTTTTTAAATATCAATATACAGCGTTGTAAGGCCTTAACTACATCGAATTAATGTGTGGAATATAGATCCCTACTCTATAATTCCCTTGTTCTGATATATGTATATAAGGGTTTCAATATTTTCAGACACGTATATAGAGTACATAAGATCCAAATTGGATAATATCTTTTGAACCACTTTATGTACTTGATTCATATTTTTCGTATATTAAAGCTGAGACTTAAGCCTTTCCAACAAGTTATTGTTCGTTAATATCGAATGAACAAGTCCGAAGTTATTAATGTTCAAACTTCAAAAATATGTTAGTTTTCATGAAAACAATTTGATGGTTTTTGGCTCACTATACAAAATTTTTGCATAGAAAAATTTGAATTTGTAAAAAACTATAAATTAAATACATAAGATATTATCCAATACGTGTCCGAATATTTTTAATTCCTTATACCTCAGATGGGGGTGAATTTTTGGGGGTGACCTAGAATGACTTTTTGCTAGAAACATTCTGAACTACACTCATATGTTAATCACATTTTGTGACCTTTACTTTGGGACATCCTGTATCTGTCTTGTAATATACGTTAGCAACTTTTTAAAAGTACATTGTAAATTCTTTTGAAACATTTATATAGAACTTTTGTAATAACTAGGCAAATAAGGAATTAACTCATAAATTTCAATTTTTCTTTAACAATAAATATAACATGTATGTGTACATATTGATATTTGTGTTTATCGTTTAATCCATAATTTCTAATAAAATTTCCATTTACAATCTTATACTTAAAATGTTCTCTGTAATATCATACATATACGAATATTTGTTTTAATTTTATAACAAAAAACAAAAGTCAAATAATTTAAGTCAAAACAATGTGTTATTACATCAATTTCAATTTTAATAAAAAAAAAAAAAAAAAAACCAAACAAAGGAATAGAAAAAGAAAAGTTCTTTACAGTATTTGTATTTATTCATCATTCCTTCTGAAAAATAATGAAATGATGTTAAGTGAAAATGCATATTATTTTGGTTACAACATAAATTGTCATTCAAAAACTTTTTAATAAAATATAATAGCAATCAAAACTCTAGATTCATTAAGAATCCTTTTTTCTACATGGTGTTCTGTATATCTATATACCTCATTTTTAAAGCCTATAGTCATGTGTGTGTATTTTAAATGGATGCCATTTCTCATTATTTTTTCATTTAGTTTGAATAAATTTGTCTTTTATTCACATTTTCTGATGATCAGTTTTCTCGATTTTGTAAACAATTAAGTTGTTAACATAAATAATGCGATTATTTTATGCTTCATAAGAAAACACGTGGAAGTGACTATGCTTAAAAAATGAATCATAATAATTTTTTTTGTTTTTGTCTTTTATTTATTTTTTTTGTGTAATACACAATGATAGATATTAATATTAAACTTTATTTTTATCTGGAAAATTTATCCTTTTAACAAGCATTTAAACATAAACTATGTACATATAAAATATTAGTAAAACAGACGAAAAACATATTACATAACATATGTAACGTGCTATATTAGAGCCAATCTTTTCTAACATAAATATTTATATTTATGTGATAGATATATGGTACATATAATGGAACTGAAATATTTTGTAAATACGCAAACATATGCAAGGATCTATGTATCTGGAAAATGAATGCATATAATATCGTATATACACAGTTAAATATAGTCAGAGTTTTCAAATAAATTGAAAATATATCACTTAAAAAAAAAAACAAAAAAAAAAAACCTTTTAACTGCATGACCATCTTTTATTTTATTTCCATTATGTATGGTCTCGAAATTTGTATAACAACGTGTTTCTCAGTTATATCCTTATAATGCTCATCAATTATTATTTATTTTCATTTTTCCTTTGTCTTTTGATCAATGGTTTTTGTATATTTTGTTTTTCTTTTTTGAGATTTTCCTTTTATTTTTTGTATCTTAAAATCGTAAATGTTAAAAAAAATTTTCGAAAATAATCCTTCAGCTAATTCTCGCTAATATGAGTTTACACGTTATGTATACGTTACAAATTTGTCAAATACATTTTGTATAGCTTTACTATATTATGTGTAATGCTTCTTTTTTAATTGTGAATATTATTAGTGATGTTTTTTTTTTTTTTTTTTTTTTTTTTGTTTTTTTTACAAAATAAATGGAAAACAAATTTTTTTTTTTTTTGTTTTGTTAATCCAAACTCTAGAATTTTATTTATTTTTATTACGAAAAAATTTCAAAATGGAAAAGATATATGACTGAAAGTTTTTTTGAAAATTTTTTTGTTTTTACAATTTTTTACATGTTACTATTGAAACTATGAAAAATTTCATACTAACTAAAAACTTTAAAAACAAAAAACACATAAAAAAAAATCAAACGTATAGATGTAGACAAACGAGTATGATTGTATATTAGTTGTTTTGTGTACATTTTATAACATATGTATGTATGTATATTCCCACAAACACATTAACTTAAATAAAAATGTATACAATGGAAATCTAAGCTAATCGAAATAAAAGTCCTATGATACATAAATCAAAGACTAAAAAACTATACATACATATATGGTATACAAATACATACATATGTGTTATATACACACACATGAGTACTCATATAGAAAAATTTCATTCAACCGAATATTGTCGTATGGGAAAATATAGAAAAACGTATGCATGAGACGATGTGTGCACATCCATAAATTTTCAATTCCTTGTACAATCTAACATGCACACTTACATAAAACAAGGATCTTGTATATATAAGCTACAAAGCTACAACCACATTTGTGCATATATGGATGTGCATGTATTTACATATTTATACAGTATTTTCAATGAAATGTAGAAAAGTTTTGAGATCAATTGCAATAAGTTATTTCCACTTTGCCACTAGTATAGTATATTCCATAATATAATGACATTTTGAGACAATATTCGAATTTATACATTAGTTTTGACCATCAGGATATTGGAATGTCCTGAGAAGTGTTGCGCACAGACAAACACAGTTATGCTATGAAAAAATAAAATTTGAAAAATAGAAAAAACTAAAAGAAGCATAGCTTTTGAGGAAATTGCTTTTTCTAATAACCATTCACATTTATATAAGAGTGTTATAAATGTCAAAGTCCATTCATATGTTAGTCTGTTTAGCTTTCTTTATATACCTTTTCTCTCTAATGCATTATTATTACGATTTTGTTTTCTATTTATTTTTTTATTTTTTCTTTTATTTTTTTATTTTTTTATTTTTTTATTTTTTTTGAATTTTCTTTTTGAAATAAGTTAAAAAAAAAACAAAAAAACTGACAGTTTCATATGAGAAATGTTGTTTATGACTTCGATATTGATGAAAATATCTTAAATATGATCATTGTCAGACAAGAAAAAACAAAAATTGTACATTTTGTAAAAGAAAAAAAAAAAAAATGATATTTTCCAATTTTATGACCTTTTGCATTGTACATTATTCATTTTCTTCTTTGTATTTGAATGTATTCGTGCCACATTTATATCATTTCCTTGTTTACCTTTTTTAAGTAAAATTTATTAATTCAATTCGTATTTGTATTTGTTTGTTGATTTTTTCTTTATTTTTCTATTTTTTAATTATATCTGTAGTACCACCAAATATTGATGATTCACTAACATCAAGTGATATTATCGTTAGAGAAGGAGCAAATGTAACATTACGATGTCGTGCTACAGGAAGTCCGATACCTTCTATTAAATGGAAACGAGATGATGGCAGTAAAATTACCATAAATCGAGAGACTGAAGGTAACAAATCAAACACATAATGTGTAGTGTTCATAGGTATTAAAAAATATTTGAATTATTTATGAATTTTTTCAAAGTTGTCGAATGGGAAGGAGAAACTTTGGAATTAGAAAGGATATCAAGATTAGATATGGGTGCTTATTTATGTATAGCATCAAATGGAGTACCACCTAGTGTTTCGAAAAGGATAAAAGTCAGTGTTGATTGTAAGTTTATTAAACCAAAAAAAAAAAAAAAAAAAAAAATTCGTTATAAAAATTTAAAAAATTTTTTTTTCCTTGGTTTTTTGCAAATTAATTATTTCATATTTTTTGTTTTCAATTACGAATACAAAATAACAATGGTAAACACAATAAAATAATATAATAAAAAAAATATATTAATTATATATCAAATTATCTATTTTATATTTTTCATTAAATTAATGAAATTGGATCTTAGTAAAAATAAAATATATTTCTCATGTATTTTCTAATGATTTTTGTTTTCTTCTCTGTTTTTCCTATTATTTCAATATTTCAGTTGCTCCAATGGTTTGGATACCACATCAACTTGTTGGCATACCATTAAGTTATAATGTAACTTTAGAATGTTTTATTGAAGCACATCCAACATCCCTCAATTACTGGACTCGAGAGAATGATCATATGATAACAGAATCTACAAAATACAAGTGAGTGTAAAAGTAATAATAAATCTCAACGTTATATTATAAACTTACATATTTTTATATGTACATGAATAGCTCATACATATATGTATGTATGCATGTAGGTATGTATAACATACAATAGTAGAGGAGTAATACACTAAAATATAGACGCTTCATTTACTTTAGATATTTTTCATATCGATTCTATATATACATTTCATGTGTGTTTGCATGCATACAAACATTTTCATATACACACAGAACTATTATCTGATGAGAACAACGTCTGTTTCATTTTATATTATTATAAGTATGTTTATACAAAATTACATATTATATACAAATGCAAGTGTACAAATGCACTGTATTTGGTACATATGTATGATAACGTATATGTATATGAATAATAGTTTGTAGCATAATATATAACATCTATCTAAATAACAAAGTCATGGCAATCCTTTTTACCGTAATTATTCCGCAACATAGATCCGATGGGAAAATATGTTACATGTACTATGTATGTATACATATTGAATATGTAAAACTTTTCCAAGTGCATATATGTACTACATACACAGTTTTACTCTTAAATATGTGCGTGCATAAAAAAGCTTAAAAGGATATTTTTATATATTTTTTTTTTTTGTTAGTATGATGTGTTTTCCTATATACAAACACATTCATATAAACAATTAACAAGAAAAGAAAAAAAAAAAAAAATGAAAATATTTTATAAAAAGTTAAAATAATAATAAATTTGCAGCTGATGCAGTTTTGGAAATTTTATGTGTCTCCACTTACACCAATCTTAACGTCCTTTCGAAGGATATCCAATACAGTATAAACACATATAAATGAATTTATTCGTATTTTTATGTTATTTGTCGTACGTATAAGTTACATACATACGTACATATGTGTTAATAAAAAAAATTTCCTGTTTTCATTTCATTCTTCCGTAAATTCAGCTTTGATATATCCTGGCGGTTTTTAATTCTTACATGTAATCAAGTTTATTTTTAATTTTACCATCTATACAGATTATTTTTATATAAAATTTTGTTTTCATTTTTATTTCTGATTACTTGATTACATTGTACAATACCATCATCATGTGCATATTTTACATTCCTCAACATTCCGAAAAAAAAAACATTTATATGTACATACATGTACGTTATAGCTATTGAGTAAAACTTTAAAGACACAAAAAAAAAAAAAATAAAAAAAATCAAACATCCAAAAATGTATGTTACATTCACCATATATGTATGTACATATAATAATGAATAGGACGAGATTTTAACTGCTATTAGCATTGATGTCCTTCTTTTTCCTTTTAAATGATTATAGGACAGAAACAATTCCTGGCACACCATCATATAAAGCAACAATGAGGCTAACGATCTACAATGTTCAAAAAAGTGATTATGGCAGTTACAAGTGTGTCGCCAAAAATCCTCGTGGTGAAACGGATGGCACCATTAAACTATACAGTAAGTATATATTAAAATATAGTATGTGTAATTTTTTTGGATTTTATTTTATTTTTTTTTTTTTTTGATTTTATTTTTATTTTTGAATCTTTTATCACAATCAAAGTGTTGAGGTATTCAATAATGATAATACAATATGAAAAAAAAACAAATAAAAAAATTAAAAAAAAAAAAAATTCGTAACAACCGTACTGTTAACGTAACATATATACACATGTATCCATTCTTGTGTTCTAGGATTTTTTGAGCAAAATGAAAAAGTCAAAAAGGAGGATTACATATTTTATCATTTCTTTTTTTATTTCTAAATATATTTCTTTTTCTTATAAATTGTACAACAATAAAAGTTTCAAGACTAAGCACAACGATGATGAACTGAACAAAAGCAAAAAAAAAAAAAATAAGATAAAAGAAACGTCTGTTCATACACAATTGATAATAAGTATTAAAAAGGACAAAAAAGCAAAAGGATAATTTTCAATAGAGCTTGAGGCGAAAACATCAGTCAGTTTATGCTTTTAAACTTACTACTACAATCATATTATCGTCTTTATATATATCTCATGCCATAAAAACAAAAAAGGATATATGAACACACATTATATAGCAAACATGAATCCTACATACACATCCTGTATGTACGTAAGACAATTTTTATTTTTTATTTATTTTTTTTTTAAGGTGGCACCTTGAATTATTATGGCATTTATTGCGAATGCAATGTCCTTTTATTGCTTTTATGTTTCCGTTATTTATCCGCAGTTGAAAAGATTATTGAAGACAATTTGGAAGACTTATTGTTTGCAATATAGATGGACAAAATGAATTTTATTTCTACACACATAAATATATATATGAAAATGTACATGCGTATATGTATGTGTGTGTGTATGTACATGTGTATAAGAAATCAAGTAAAATAAAATAAAAATAAAGCGGTCAGAATACAAAATTATACAATACTGCATTCTTAATTGGCCTTTTTAGTGTTCACACAATACTACAGCATACATACTATGTACAAAAATATTTTCCATCTCTTGTCTGTTATTATTACTCTTGTTTTTCCTCTGGTTTTTTGTTTTTTTGGTTTTTTGACAAAAAAAAAAAAAAAAAAAAAAAAAAAACAAGGAATTTATCACTTCACAATGGCATTTAAATGCACAAGAAAACAGACATTAAAAATAAATGAAAAATTATATGAAAATATGGAATTATATTTATTTATTCAATACATTTCTTTAAACTGATGGTTATTCATTTTTCAATATTTTTTTTTTTTTGTTTTTAAATAAAAATACACTATAAAAATATTAAAAAAAAAAAAAAAAATTTGTTGACCATTGTGAATCATGTGAAAAAAAAATGTTTGTTTTTATTTATATTTTATTATTGAATTATTATGTTATTTTTTTATTGGTTAAAATAAATAAATAAATCAAACTAAATAAAATTTGATGATCAAACATAATTTCATTTTTAATTAACTGAGTCAAGCAAAATTTAATAAAAATATTTTTATTTAGGTCAGATAAATTTTGTACTTATACAAATGTATACATACCTAGTCAAAGAAATGAATGTTAGAATTTTAAAAAATTTTTCATTCATTTAGCTTTTTAGCTTTTAAGAGTTTGTTATCCAATTTACAGTACTTGGTAGAAATAATTACGTTAACAAATTTTCCCTTGTTTTTTTTGATCGTTATAAATTTTTTTTTTTTTTTGGAAACAGGATTTTTCTTAGTTTCGCTGATTTTTTTTTTTTTTTTTAATTTTAATTTTTTTGTTTTTTCTTTTGTCTTAGCTTCTAGTCCCCCAACAACTCAACCTCCTCCAACAACAGAAACTACTACAAAAAAAGAGAGTACAACAATTAAAATCGGTTTCAATACACCAACATATGGTCAAACAGCTACAAATACAGTAACATTGATAGATAAGGGTAAGTAATTAATTTTTATTTGTTTTGTTTAAATCAATCATTTTTTTTTTTATTTTCCATCGATTTTCATTCAATTTTCATATTATCAAAAATATATGAATTACGTGAAAATGTATTTTGTTTGTTTGTTTTTTTTTTTTGTTTAAATATTTTTTTTTTAATTTTATTATTCGTTTTGGTAATTAAATTTAATAAAAAATAGGATCCAAATATCAATCAAATTTAAATGAAATTGATAAATCAGAACAAAAATCATCTGGTGAAACATCAAAGGGCTATGATTGGTCACAAGATGAGAACTCATCAAGAAGTCATCGAATAATATTGGTTTCAACAATTATTAATTTAGAATTTTTAATAATTATTTTATTAAATATAATTAATCGATATTTATTAAGATCACTATATATATTACAGTAATAATGAATAAAAAAAAAAAAAAAAAAAATTAATTAATATATTAAATACACACACACACACATACACATATGTAGCATTTTAGGTACAGGTATACATATAATAAAATATAAAATATAAGGGATATACGCAAAGTATTAAAATAAAAAATAAAAAATAAAAAAATTATATTAACGAGCAAAAAATAAAAAAAAAAAATTAAAATTATAAAAGGATAAAAAAAAAAATTAAAATTAAAAAATAAAATTAAAAAAGGATAAAAAAAAAAAAAATCAATTTGTATATGTATACATATGATTTGTGTATAAGAGAGAAAAAGAGTATTATGTTTAGCAATTAAGATTTGTATAAATAAAACAAATGCATACGTAAAATACCTTTACATACCCCCATATTGAATTCAACACAAATTTACTAAATTCTTGAGAAAAAATGCTAAACAAAAACTAAATAACCCAAAAAAATAATAACGTAAAAATAAAATTCGTATAAAAATGAAAATATACAATTTTTAAAATATTTTTGTTTTTTTAAGTTTTCCTTGTAGATAAAAAAAATTTTAAAATAATTTAACTGAAAATATTAGTTTAAAAAATAAAATTTTTTTTTTCATTTTTAATCATTAAAAATACGGAAAACAGGAAAAACTGAATTTTTCTCGTTATATACATTTTTTTCAAAAATATTAAATTTAACAATTGATTGAATATTTTGTTCATAAAAATTGCAACAACAAACAAAAAAAAAACAAACAAAAAACGGTTAAAATTACATACACACTAATTGCTAAATAAACATGCACCTACAAAAAAAACAAAAAAAATGTAATGAAAATAAAAATAAGGAAAACTGAAAAAATAACATAAACAAAACAAAAATACTGTTGATAGGTAAGCTACTATTAGTAATTATTATTGATATGAAAATTGATATTAAATAAATATACAATGTAAAATTTATATATGATAACATAAAATGAAAATAACATAAAATAAAAGGTTAAAAAAAAAAAAAATACAAAAAAACAAAAAAAAAATTAAAATAAAAAAAAAAACCAAACAAAAAAAAATATATTAATTGGGAAAAGAAAAACTCTGCAAGAATAACAACAATCAAAATCAAAATATAAAAAATTATAATTATAATAAAATAAATATAAACGTAAAAAATATTAATTTAATCAATATAAATTACAATATAATATGTATACATGAAATCAGGTATAAATATACGAAAATAAAAAGCCAAAGGTTAATGTAATTAATTTAATACACAAATACATATATACATACGTATAGAAATAAAACATGTGAAAATTAAATAAAAACAAAATACATTATTCGATATTTTACAATATACCAATTAATATTATATAAAACAATATAAAAATTAAATGTGTAAATTTATAATTTCAGTATATGTATGTATAGCTTATTTAATTTAATTAAATCAAATACAAATAGACACATAAAATATGTCTGTGATTTATTATGTACAATGATGATATGTAAAAATTCAATAGTGTATAAAAAAAATTTTTTTTTTTTTTTTTTTGATTTTAAGTTATAAAATATGAAATTATTTGTTTTTGTTTTTTTTTTTTATTTTTTTTTATTTTTTTGGTTTCAATTACATTTTAATTTTTATTTTTAATTAATTATGTAACGTTATTCGTGATTGATAAACAATCATAATCTACGACGAATGTTACAATTCAGGTGAATGTATGTAGTAAATATCATCGAATTATGGCAAATCGTGTGCGAATTGATTGCTAAATACGGAGGGCTAGAGGGCTAAATTGTTGAAAAAGGCCAGTAAAATACATCTCAATATACTCTGCGAGGATTTTAAAATCTAAGCGATTTAATTTCTAAATTGATTATTTTCTAAGATAATTATTGATTTTTATGAATCTTCTGTTTGTATTTGAACTTTTATAGAATTCATAAGAAATTTTTGAATTTTTAACGGCTATTGAAAAATATTAAAAATTTGAATTTTTAAATTTTTGAATTTTTAAATTTTAGTTTTTGAAATTATATGAAAAAAAATTGAATCTAAAATATACAAAAATATTGTATACCAGTAATAACTGACATTGTCAACAATATTTAACATTTTGCACAGTTAAAAGTTGCTAAAATCAATATTGGCACTTTAGCACAGATTTCCATGCAATTCGCACAAAGCATTGAAGATGTAAATGAGTAAAAATTTTTTTTAGAAAATAATTTAAGTATTTCTGTTATCACTTTGTTATTTATCGTAAATGTCCATTTCCCAATAAGATTTTTCCTTTTTTTTTGTATAACTTAAATAGCCTTTTTTCTTTAAATTGAATTAATTTAATATTATTTTTTAGAATTTTTAATTATTTAAATAGCTGAATTGATTACATATTAAGTAACGTCTTTTTTTTTTTCATTACTTTAATAATAATAAAATGAATTATTTAGAAATCATTGTAATTTTTTTGTATACGTAAATATGCATTTTAAATATATGATTGAATGATTAGATTATATCATTTTTATTGTAAATAATAAAATAAAACAAAAATAGTAAAAGTGAAAGTGAAATAAATAAACGAAATGAAAAACAAAAAAAAACTATGTGAGAGTCAAATTATATGCAGACACAGTGTAAAAATGTAATTATGTATTTATAATTGATTATTGCAAAAATATATGAAAAAAAAAAAATTTTTTTTTTTCTGAATCATGAAAATGAAATAACATTAAATTAAACTCAGCAATAAATGATCATATAATACAAAATGATGAAAATCAAATACATTACATTAGATACAAAATCACAAGCATTCATACATGAATACATAATATGAACCGTTTATTTTGAAAGTGGTGTAAGTTCATTTTTTATTTTTATTTTTTTTTAAAAACTTGAGAAATATCAAAAAATCACATACAGTATGCCAAGTTCGTACACTATATTTCTATGTACTGTAAAAAAATAAAAAAAATTAATTATTATAAAAAATTATTAATATTTTTGAAGTTTTTCCTCTGTTTGATCACTTCATAGATATGACTTGAAATTGATTTGACAAGTCTTTCTGTACGTTTAAATGATATTTTGATCTCCTTTATATGTAAGTATCTTTTCTAAATCTAATAATGTTTTGAATTTAATTAAAAATGTGGGTGTACGAATACAAATTTTGCATACTGTAATTTTACTTATACATAATTTACTGTTCCATCAAATATCTCACAAGAAGAAAAAATTGAACTTACACCACTTACAAAATACATATATGTATAAACTATTCATAATAACGTATTTATTAGAAAATAATAAATATTTGGTAATTAATTTTTCTAATGAAAAATTTAGATATATTGAAAAATGTAAAAAAAAATTAATAAATTTTATATACAAACATTTACATACAGGACAATGGCCAAAAACAAAAAAAAAAAAAAAAATATGTTAAAAAAATATTTATTGCATTCAAATTTCATAAATAATTATTTTAATAATAATTTAAAAATTATGATTATTCTATTTAGTAAATTAAAATTTATGTATTTGATGAATAATATGAAATTTATGTGTAACAATGTGTGTACATATATTCATATCATGAAATTTTAATTCGTAAATTTAATTGCATAACTGAAATGCATACAATTACACAAATGCATGAATTGAATGTGTAGAATTTTTTTTTTTCTGTGTTTTTTTTGTTATTGATTAAAATATGTATGTACATGTACGCCAATTACTATATAATTCAATTAAAAAAAAAAAAAATTACAATATTATGAAAATACGTATCAATATGTGCATATACATACGTTATATTTATTTAAAATGAAAATGAATTTTCAAAATGAAAAAAGTAAAATTTATGTGCAAATGCACTCACATTATCAATTTCACAAAATGTCAGATCATAAGTATTTATATGTAAATTTAATCCATAAACACGTACACACACACACACACATTATTCTACTATATCGATAAAAGGCAATATAGTAGAATCTCGATTATTCGTCACGATCGAAACTAAGCAGTTGATGGATAAACGAATGAACGTATAATACATAGAATATGCATGTACATATAATGAATATTGTAACAGGATCAGTTTGCTCAAAATTTTCTTGTATGAACGGATGATCTGTGGATTTAAATTAAAATAAAAAATTTGAATGTATTGAATTA
Organism: Anthrax anthrax; assembly: GCA_963971155.1. Lineage (NCBI taxonomy): Eukaryota > Metazoa > Arthropoda > Insecta > Diptera > Bombyliidae > Anthrax > Anthrax anthrax. The sequence continues at coordinate 32,487,232 of OZ020119.1, forward strand.
CAGATTCATTGAAAATTTTGATGGAAGAAAAAGACACAAAATTATAATTCCTACTAAAAACCTCATTGAAAAGGTTAATTCGAAGTGACGGTTAAGAGAGAGAGAGACGTATAATCGAGACTCTACTGTATGTAGTTGTAAGAAAAGAAAAACTAAATAAGGGAAATTGCACTCATATATGTATGTATAATAATAAAAAATAATAATGAAGCAAAAAACAAAAAAACAAAAACTGTATTAGCATGTGTAAATGTATTACTTAATAAGAACAAATTTAAATAACACATATTATTGTAAGAAATTAAAAAAGCAAAAAAACAAACGGCAAATAAAATTGTACATTATATAAATAATTATGTATGTATGTGTAACATATACTATATACGACTATTATTATGATATTTGCAAAATAAAATGAGTATTATAAGCACGTTTAAGTGAAAAAGTAAAATATGTAATATGCAAAACGAAAAACAAAAATAAAAAATAAATAAAATAAAATAACAAAAAAATAAATATGTAAAAATATAAATTTATTAATAAAAAAACGGAAAACAAGAAAAAAAAAATAAAAATAAATTACTTTCATTTAATTTTGGTTTCCTTAAGGTCTGCTTCAGACGCTAACGCATTGAAGATGTCTGTTTCGTTCTTCACATCATGCTTTGTACACGACTATAGAGTGTTATCATCTACAAAGTCGAGGCTTAGGAGTTTCTAGTCAATCTAGATATCTTAATATAATTCCTATCTGTTCACAATTCAATTTCAATAAATTTGTCATTTCTTCCGAGAAAATGATAAACAAAAGAAATAATGAAAGAAATTGAAATTGAACGAAAAAAACATGAACAGAAATTAAACAGATGGACCAAAGTAAAGTTCGGTGGGGACCTTTTGTAGATGCACTATGATTCTTAGGGACACAAAACATTGAATGTCTATAAAGACGATGTTCTATAATTTTAGTAAAATGTTCAAAAGTTAATCATATTATTGATTTATACGAGGGTTTTCTTTGCAAACATTTCACAGGGTGATCCAAAAACTAATAATTTTTTGCATAAGAAACATTTTCGAACTTTATATTTTCATAAAATTGAAGTCATATTCTTCATAGCTCGAAATTCAAATATTTTTTCTAAACATTTATTGATATCAATTTTAGTACATTTTTATTTGGCGTGTAATTTTTTTTTTCGTTTTCAAACGAATTTACCTTTTTTAATAATATTTATTTTCAATATATAATGTCAGTTTTACCGTTTTACGTACATTCAATGTATCTACAAATTAATAATCTTTCATACAAATTTTGATCAAAAGAAGAGTAAAAATTAATTAATTAAAATTTTTAAGCTCCCTTTGCACATGCATTATTCATCATGTATTTTTTTTTTTTTTTTTCTTAAATAACGATCAAATTGCATAAGCTTTTTTCCTCGTAATTTTCTTTTATTTTATCATTTTTGTTTTCATCAAAATTCTGATGAAAATTTTACAATCTGATAATAATTAAAAATAAATGAAAATGTTGTCTGGACAAAATTTTTTTTATTTTTCTGAATTATTTTTGTAAAATGAAAAAAATTAAAAAAAATTACAATGATATTAAATCGATGTTGTGAAGTACATAAATAATTTTATTTATTGAAAAAATGTACCAAAAAAAAAAAAAAAAATTTCTTTTTTTTGACAAGTTTTCTATTCAATCTGGATTGCAAAATTTTTCTTCTTTTTTTCTTGAAACACCCTCGTATACATGCGTAAAGTAAATTTTTCCAGAGATCATACATACATTGTATACAAAAATAATTTTTCATAAACGTATACGTAACATAAAGTAATACTAGTACTAAAGATTTTGTTTTGTTGTTTTTTTTTTGTTCTACCAAAAAAGTTCATGTACTATAATGATAGAATCTGGGTGCACTTCTGATTTAGTGACGAGTCCAATCTTTTTCAAATTTTGTGTACTCGATGAGAATTTATAATGCAAACAAAAATTATTTCGCCTTTAAATTTTCTGAATTTTTAGTCATGGAAACGTTTTTGGCTACGAAAATTTACAATTGACCTATATCAAGTTATGTATTTTCTAAAGGATTTATAAAAATTATTGAGTCATTGCTCTCTTGTGATTTTCGTTGTTTTCGTATACAAGCTGCGGAAAACTGACAATCAGAAAATTAGAGTAAAAGTGTAGGTTTGTTTGTTCAAATTGAATAATAAAAATAAAAAAAATGAGAAAAAGCAATCATTTAAAATATAGATAATTATGCTTTAAAAATGAGGTAACAACTGAATCAAGAATAGATCAAACTGAAATGCCCTTTTCATTCGAGGCACACAAATATTGTAATAACTCTGTGAGTATGCCGTGCTATCCATTTTTTAAAAAAAAAAAATTTTCAATCTACTTATTGTATTGTCTTGTCAAATTTGAGTAAAATAATCTACTACATACCTTATTTAATTCAAGTTAGATGCAGTTGGAAAGTACTGCCTGAAACTTTTTCCACATACTTTTTTTTTTTTTTTTTTAAATATAATATAATACACTTAATGTACATGTAAGCATCATTTAGCACAAAATTTCATCGAGAAAATAATGTATTTTAGTAATAATAATAACAAAAATATCAAAAATAAAAACAACAATGTTTTATTACACCTCCATTCTCTACTACATATATAGTAACACTGAAAAGTAGAGAACTCACATTTAATATACACTTGCTTACATGTGATGTTTGTCTGTGTTTGCGTATAACAATAATGATAGTACATTGTGGTCGTGTTAATGAATTTATACAAAGACCAACTTTTATGACTAGTAACAGTTTTCTCAGTTTTTTTTTTTTTTTTTTTTTAAATCCTTTATTCTTGCCCGTTACAGAAATATACGAACGTACTTATACTACTTATTATTATAAGCTTATTTAGTCATCATGAAATACGTACAATTAAAGCATTTCTATATTTTTACAAATTCTCATCTACATATATACGTATAAATAGATGTACGCATTTTTTCTCTTCATTATTCTCTGATGACACTCTGATCCTGTTCTATATCCTTTTTGCTTTAACACAGATACAACATTTCTGTTGATTAACTGGATCAAGATTTGAAATTAAACACCCTACAATTTTATATTTTCTATCTGTATGTGTGCATTACATGTGTATGGGTATCATTTATATATATACATATATATGTACGTATGTTTTTTTCAACGCAGAATTCATAGCATAACACTATAATTATCCTTGAATTAAAAGTCAAACTAAACTATAGTCAAAATTATGTATTACATGAAATTTTACATGTGTATGTGTATTTGTGGTACAAGGATGTATTTGTGTACATACATCCTTGAAAAGGAGTATTAACTGACAACAATAATAATTATCATATGATGAGGGAATAAAATTGAGGGTCGGTAACAGCAAGTAAAAGAATGAATGGATAGATATGGTTAAATGATGTTATTGTGAGACTATATAGGTAACCTGATTTAGAATCTCCTTCACTTTCATATACAGTAAAAAAAAAAAAAAAAAACTTTTATAATTACACAGAGTTAAAACCATTGAAAGTATAATTGAGCAAAAAAGGAAAATTTCTATCAACAATAGGATAAAATTTTAGCTTTTGATTTTACTACATACACACATATACACAACAAAATGCATTATTTATTTAAGACATATTGTAAAAAAGTGTGAATTATGGAAACATAATTAAAGGAAGTAAGAAAAACAAAAAAATCAACGATTACGGTAGTTATCAGGCACTCAAGTATAAATTTTTCATTTTAAATTAAACAAAAAAAAAAAACAAAACAAAACACAAATGCAAGAGTGTAGATTAAATATTTATCAAAATTGAATTTGACATAATAATTAATGAAATTTCCGTGTTCCGTACAGGATCCGATTTTTCTTTTTCCATTTCCAATTTGACCATTTTTATCTCTTGAATTTTTTTTATTTTTTATTTTTTTCAACTCAATTCAATTCAAATTTTATAGTTGTGAAAATGTGTCTATACATTAGATATCAAAATAAATTACATCAATTATTCGATACATTATTTTCCAAAAAAATTTCATTAAATTTTGTTATTTTGTAAAGAGACATTTTTATCCTTTTTTTTTTTTCTTAATAATTTATTTAATTCTATTATAGAAATAAATATACAAAGTTCCATTATAAATATTCACATGTATACAAAAGATATAGATACAAAATAGCTTTTCATATAGTTTCCAAAAATTAGCGAACATTATCATTTTGATAGAAATAAAATAAAATTGTTTTTTTTTTTTTCTTTCCAAAGAAAATAAGATAAAAGCTAAAATAAAAATATACAAAACAAAAAAACAAAAAAACAAAAAAAACAAAAAAAATGAATAAAATTTTACTAATTAAGATTTTCTATGAATGATATCCCGTTTAACAAGGTATAAAACTTAAATGTCCCATATAAGAAAAGAAATATAGAAAAAATAAAGAAATAAAACAAAAAATGTAGCAAACAAAAAAGTATATAAAAGAAAAAGATGATAGTAGTGATAGAAAAACGATCTCTAATTAAGGGAAAAATGTTCGAAGAAAGTTTAACATGTACACAAATTGTATGAGAATGTATATGCACATCAGTGACGGAACTGCTGTACAGCAAAATCCCTCAAAGTAAACCAAGCTGAATAGATAATCTGCTACAAAGGATATAAAATTACATTTTTTGTCCTGACTTTTATGTATTACGTGTAAATTTTGGCCAATTTTCTTAAAATTGTTTTTTTTTTTTTTGGGTGTGAACAAATTTTCCAAATCATATTTTCCAGGGTATATGTATAAGAACAAGTGACCCTAAAACAAGAGATTTAAGCAAAATTGAGTTGTAAAATTTGATCTATTGTTACCCCATGTAATTTACAATGCAATAAAAAATATTTATTTATTTTTTACTTTTTTACAAGAGGGCCAAAAATTTATTGTTACGTCACTGATACACATCTATATTTAAATGTAAATATACTCATATGTATGTATGTATATGTATAGGTATAAGCAATATAGCTAAAGGACATCGTATATAATAATAAAGTTTCAGGCATTTTATTCATTTTCATTCTTATCTTTTATAGATGTATATAAATTAAAATAGCTGTAATAATATCTAACTAGGAAAAAAAAAAAAAAACGAAATATGTACACATACTATGTATATATATAGCTTTATTACCACAATTTATCTTATGTATGTACACGTACTACAAACCTCTCGAAGTTGTTGTTGTTGCGTCTTATGTCCTTTTTTTTTTTTTTACAAAAAACTTCGTACAGACCCATCATAACATAGATATCTCAGTATAGATGTGTACATGTGTACATACATACAAGTGTGTATATATGTATGTGCCAAATTGAATAATGAATAAAATTAAGAAAATAGATAATGTGTACCATTTACCATTTCACATTGATTTGTATAATATTTTTACTTGAAAAGAAGATTATGTTTCATTCACATTTTTTTTTTTTTTTTTTTTTTTTTATTGAATTATTATCAATTCATTGTATTTTCTATTCTATATACATACGAGTATATTACATATACAATAATATAATAATAATAATGATACATGCTTTCACATTACGTACATACGTATGTATATACATTTTATTCATATATCTATTTAATGTGAATGATTTTGCATGAATGTGAATCAGAGTTAAATGTACATATTTTGAATTTACGATGTTAAAATGAATTGATCGATTTTATAGTCGATTAAATAGTACATTCATATATGTACATTTTTCATGAATATTTAAATAAAAAATATATTTATTTTCATTTATCCTTTTTTTTGTCCTTTTTTCCCCCATTTTTTTTTTTTTTTTTTTTTTAATTTTTTTGCACTCAATTGTACGTTTTTAATTTATGTAAAAGGTGGTTTTAATTGTACACGTAATGTACATACGTAATTCTGAAAAACAAAAAAAAGAAAACGTAATTTTCAAATTTGTGTAAGTAAATATTTTAATTACCCTCAACCTTTCATTTTATACGCTTCAAATGATTGAAGAAAAATGAGAAAATTTTATTTCACATGGGAAATTTCCACTTAAAATAATAATAATGATAATTACAAAAAAAAAAAAAAAAAAAAAAAAGATGGACAATAATATTTTTTTAATACAAATTTGTAATCTGTTAAATATGCATTTATTCTTGATATATGGAAAATTTTAAATTCAAATTTCATGAATCTAATTTGCACATTGAATTTATTTTCTTAATTAAAATGTTTAGTAATGCAATTTATTATATATGTACATACTCGTATGTATTTTGTATGTTAATCCGAGGGCATTATTCAACATCATTTCTTTTGTAATTCTATATTTTTAATATATACTTTTTGAAAAATAAAAAATAATGATCTTCTAAATCTCAATCATACTCCATTTTTTAAGCATAGTCATGTATGTTCTTATTGAGCTTGAAAATATTCTGTTATTTACGTTTACGATTTATGTTGGTCTCTTGTGGATCGTTGAAATCTGACATTCAAAAAATTAGACTAAAAAATCAAATTTATTCAAATTGAACGAAAAAAGGAATGAGAAGAAGCATCCATTTAAAACACACATGACTATGCTTTAAAAATGAAGTACAGATGCAAGTATGTACATGCAGATGAAATAAACTTTCTGAATATCCCATTTCAAAGTATAGATGGATAATTTTTTTTTCTTTCTGGTTTTTTTTTATAATATTAAAATCATGTTAGTAAATAATGTAGATGTTACCTATCGTTTACAATTACGAAATGTATGTAATGCAGGAACAATTTAAAAGTCAAAAAGCTCAAATGTTTACGTATCTATACTTATATGAGTATACGCATATACATACATATGTAGTTACCTATCAACATGTACACATTCATATACATTTATGTAGATCTGATATACCACACACAGGTGCATACATACCAAAAAGCAAACATTTATTTTCAAAATAAACATAACTTGGCATAAATGTGTAAATATTTGAAAATAAACATACAATGATGCAGGAAATTGATTTTTGATTAGCGAAGAAAAATTTAATTTAACTCTGTGTACCTTGACTACAATTCTGTGACATATGTACAGAATTTATGTACTGAATGTGAAAGTAATCATAACTATACTCCATGCATTAATTCGATGCAGTTAAGGTCTTATATGAAAATCACATAAAGTAGTATCACTTTACGTTGTTGTATATTGATATTTAAAAAAAATTTATCTCGTATTATATGATAACGAGTGGTAACACTATTCGTGAGATGATTTTATTAGAAATTTGGAGAGATAGAAAAACGACACAAAATTCCCATAAGACATTAACTGCATTGAATTAGTGTATGGAGTAAATAAAAGTACATGAATAGGATACAGTATCTGAAATAACTATACATGTAGATACATAAAATCATAGAATGCATGTAATGTCTATGTTGTTCTGTATCAATATGTATGTAACTGTTTAATAACTATACTAGTCAATAACGAATTTTGTATTCATATTTCAAATGCATGCATTTTTAAGTATGTGTACATACATAATTGTAGTATCTAATTGATTGCATATAAATTTGTTTTTTTTTTTTTTTTTTATTTTTTTTTATTTTTAACCATATAATAAATTTTTAATAATTCTGCACAAACATTATAGGAGGATGTACTCATACGTCCTCATATGTACACACAACGAAGTCCAAGATATTACTGCATCAAATGAATTAGGTACATGTCAAAATAATCGTACACATAATACATATCTGTACTAAACATTATTAATGTTTTCAATCATTTTTTATTAAAATTATGCCTAATACACTAGAAAAAATTTTATATATAGGTTGGACCAAATAGGACTGGACATAAATAAATACAAAATCCAAAAAACCAGTAAATAAATTCAAATAATATCATTTAAAAAGAAATCGAATAAATAAATTCTCAATTTTTTAAACATAATTTTTAAAATTAAAAATAAAAATTTTTTTTATTTACAATTTAATTGCGGTAATCATTTAAAATCTTTGTTAATTGAGAATTGAATGAAGTTTTTTTTTATCCTTTTCATTTTACTCTGATAAAACGAGAAAAATAAAATTTTAACATTTATATTATCTGAAAAAAAGATTTTTTTTTTTTTTTTATACTGAGATTAAAATGAAATTTCATTTAAAAATGGATAAAATTAAATTTGTCACTAAATTTCAATTTTATTTATATGCTTATATACAATAAAGAATATTTTAATTCAATTAAATGTACATACATATATACAGAAATAAACAACATGTAGAAAATGTTTTATATCCATTGTCCTATGTACAAATAAATAAGGACATGCGTATATTTTCAAATAAATAAAATTATAAATATTATATAAAATGTACATTCTTACATATACACACATGTCCATATACATGTGTACATACGTCAGCATCATATATGTACGTACATTAATGTTTTATGAAGTTTCTATAGAAATTTTTGAATTTCACACTACCATTCTAAATATGTACATGTGTGTATATAACAAAATCGAATTCAATAAAAATTTTAAATTATTATTATTGTCATTTACAGTTTGTAATTTAGTAAATTTAATTTAAAAAAAAAAATAAAGTAATTTTCCTACAATATATGCTTGTATGTATGTATCTTGTTTGTCCTTTTATTCAATTATAAAATATTCATGCATATTATGCTCTATTACTTTTCAATCATGTGAACGTTTTTAGAAATTTTCAACATAGACGTATAAGAATGGTATTTTTTTTCCTTATATGTATATACAGTGTTTATAATTTCTTATTACAGCTATTATTTATTATATTATTTCATTGTAAAGTAATTTCTCAAGATAAATTCATTTTAAAATCATCTTTGTTTATCATAATTTAATTTGTTGTGATCCTTTTCATTAGATTATAAAAGAGCATATGTACAAATGTATGGGTGTATGATTTTCTTCATTCATACGAGTATTACTGTATTGCATATACGTAAACCAATCCATCCTACAATACTTCATTTTTAAAGTATAGTCACCAGTATTTCAAATGGCAACCTATTCTCATTCGTTTTATACTCCATACACTAAATTCAATGCAGTTAAGGTCTTATGGTGACGACATTAAGTAGTACAACTTTACGTCGCTGTAAATTGATATTAAAAAAAATTACGATAACATTGTGGTAACACTACTCGTGAGATGATCTTATTAGAAATTATGAGAAAATAACAAAGCCACATAAACTCCTATAAGACCTTGACTGTATCGAATTAGTGTATGGAGATTTACTAAATTCGATTTAAATGAATTCGTCCTTTTGTCTCGTTTTCTAATTGTTAGTTTTCTGTATTTTGTAAACGAGCAACATAAATCATAAATATAAATAACACGAGATTTTTATGCTCTAAACGAACACGTAGAAAATTCAGTAGCTTAATAGGTACAGTACTAACTTCTGAAGCAGGTAATCCTAGATTCGATGATGGCAGGCACAAACCAATGAAGAAAATTGAAAAACAAATTAGGAAATTCATCATTTGTCTGTATTATCGGCATCACTATCAGAACACATATGACTGTACGATAAAAAAAAAATTAATAGGACGTACCCATATGATTTTAGTTAAATATTTGAGTACAGATATTTTTGTATCTCCATTACAATACAGAGTATAAATTGCATATATAGAACACAACATACACACTAACGTTGATAAATACGAAAATTTTATATCATATCATATTCCCGTCAAAATAAAGGAAAGAATCTTTGAGATACGTAAATTTAAATTTATTTTGTCATATATGTATGTACATATGTACATACTTACATATGTTGCACGTTGGAAATTTTCCGAAAATTCAATTTATAAAATTTACGTAGTTATACAAACAGAATGTTCACATATTTTATAATAATAATAATAATTGTCGTTATTTCCTTTTTGATTACTATTAGAATTTAATTTATTTATGTTTATATATTAGAAATTTTTGCATATGTACACACATACACACATATACATTAAATTTTAATGTCATAATTACAAATTTTCATTTCTCTTTTATAGGATTAAAATTTTTTTTATTAAAAAATGTTTCAATTTGTTAAATATTCATACAGATATGAGAATGTAAATGTAGTGATTTACATTTTTATTTATTTAATACAAATTATTAAATACAACAGATACAAGATTCTTTATCAAAATTGTGTATACTAGCTAAATTTGAAAGAAAAAACCGTTAATGAAAAATAGTTTTTGGTTTTATAATGATTTTTCAATTAAAACTTCTACTCAGGCATAAATAATTCATACACGCATACATTTTCACATAAAAATTTTCCAACTAAAAATTTTTCCAAGTAAATTAGTATTTTTTTTTCTTCTTTTTAATCTCTTTGAATAAATTTTTATGTAGTGAATACAAATCAAATAAATTTTTTTTTGCTAATTTTCTTCATTGTTTATTCATTTTGGCAGACCGTTTGCTTTAATGTACCTAGACCAGACATAAGAGTAATCCATTGGAAATGTTTTAATTGTGTGTGTGTGTGTGTGTGTGTGTGTATGTGTGTGTGTGCATAATATTAATACACATTTTATTGTATTTTTAAAATCGAATCTGTTTTTCATCTATTTTCAAAGCACATTTTATCAGGCCAGACATACAAATTACGTATACAATTCCTTGATAATATAATTATATTGTTGAAAGCAAAATAAATTAATACTTTGTTAGTTTTCAGAATTTATTTTCCATTTTCTATTGTTTTTTTTTCTTCTTTTGTTTTTCTTTTTGTTGTTCTTTTTTTTCCCCCAAAAACTTTGATTATTTATGAAAATATCGAGATAAGAGGTGTAAAATGTGGTAAAATCATGGATGTTGCACGCATATTACATGACACAATATACTTCAGTATAAATTTATTTATTCACAAAAAATCAAGAGTGCAAATTGAATATCAAGAAAAGGAAAAACAAAAAACATTTTTACTTAGTTTATGGAATGTGTATAAGATGTAATTAATGATGATATTCCTGTGTCTAACATTGATTTTCGAAGAAAGACGAAGATGTGTAAATTTATAGCTGTCTTCCACTGAATGTTGACCTTTTTTTGCTACCATTGGTTCACTTAGGAAATAAAGAAAAAATCGAAAAAGATTGAAAATCTGAAAAATATGTCGCTTTAAAAAAAAATTGCATATTTTCAAAACACTTTTTGAACATTTAAAAGGATCATCAAATAGGTCGTTATTAACGTCTAGCTGGCAATTTTTACGAAAAGAGATTTAAGGTATACTCTGTTGAACGATATCAGTTTTATGCCCTAGCACAAAATGTTTCCATGAGACCTGAATTGTACAAAATAAAAAGAGAAAGTTAGTTCTTTTGAAAATTTTGCCTACGTCATACATCCATTTACTGTAATCCTATATTGTTCAGCGAAAATAGAAAGATTTGTTATATCTACACCCACGTGTATTATGAGTTCATGATATTAAATTGTTTAAATTCAAATGTTACATACACTATACTCTGTTCATTAATTATGTACAATTAAGGTCTTATAGGTTTTACCTATGTATTTGCTTTTCTCATAATTTTTAATTAAAGTGTTTTATGATCAGTATTATTTTCAAATTTTTCTACAAAATCAGATGAATTTTTTTTTAATATAACTATACCATGATTTGAATATAACTATACCAATCTCTTTTCGTAAAAATTGCCAGCTAGTACCATTTTACGTTGTTTCTATAAGGTCTTAACTTAATACTTAGATTAATAGACAAAGTATAAATAATTTGTGTTTTTTCGTATTCTCTTGGTACATAAATAACGCACAAATCTAATAATTTATTTAATTCATTTTTCTTTGAATTTAATTTGAACTTTTTAAAGAGGGTTTTTGTTTCAACAAATTATATCAACAAAATACATTTTTAATAAGAATTTTAAATATACACCTAAAATTACATAGCAAAAATTATTCTGAAAAATTCTCTCAATAACAAATCAAATTAATATATTATACTGACCAATTTTATTTATTTTTTTTTTTTGTTCATGAATTTAAATATTTAATCTTAAAATTTACTGTATTAGATAAAAATAAAGTTTTGTTTATTCGTTTTTTTTTTTCATTTTGAAAAATAAAAGAAATAAAAAAAAAACGACGAAATTTTCTGAAAATTATGTATAAACTGTGTGTTAAGTTCAAAGTGAATACATCTAACTTTTCAAATTTGATTCGTTTTTTTTTTTTTTTTTTTCATATTTAACGAAAATTTTACTATTTAAAGTCAAAGGTTAGAAAAGTCTTCAGGCAAACATTTGTTATAAATGTATAAACTCACACATACAAAAATGCATGTATAAATGATTTTTTTTACAGATTAAATGTTTTTTGTTTAGGAGTCAATTATTTTGTTGTTCCTTTTTAAGATTTATTTGATTTCGTATTTATTTACTTTATAAAGTTTTTATTTATTTTTATCGTTAAGTTGAATTTTCTCAAATATAAAATTCTATTAGAAATTATTTATTTAATTTAGAAAAAAAAAAAAAAACATTACGTATGAATTTTTATTGGTTTTTATTGTAAACAAATGAATAAAATAATTATTATGATTTATTAATTCTCAGTTTTCTAGTTAAAATTTGAATTTATAACTCAAATACGTCGTTAATGAAAAGTACTATACTCTGTCTAATAATTATTTCCAGTTTAGAAATTATGGAAACTACGTAAAATAGTACCATTTTATACCATTGTGTATTGATATTTAAAGAATTCATTTGATTTTGTATGAAAACTTGAAAGACTGTGGTAACACTGATCGTGAAACACTCTAATTAGAAATTATGAAAAAAGAAAAAGATATTTGTTTTCCCAAAAGGAATAATAAAATGACATAGTTAGTGGACAGAGTATGCAAAACCAACGCTTTATTTCACTTCGAAAACATGAGTTCAGCAATTTTGTCCATGAATTATTTGAATTAAGAGCCAACGGACAAAGAAAAGTTGTTCTGCGGAATAACCAACCGAACTTTTTTACGTTAAGTCTCAGTTTAAATTTGCCTTATACTTGAAAAAAAAAAATTCTATAATCTAATTGAGAAATTTCAAGGAACCTTTGAATGATATCAAAATTATAACCTAATTAGTGAAAAATGAATTTTCCGTAAACTCGTATTCGCGTTTATAATCCGTTCAATTATTTAAATACCCACTTACATCTATGATAAATGATTTTTTCATCAGTTACCTATATTCCTTTCGTTTCTTAAATTTTACTTTTTAACTGGGACATATTATTCACTTAAATTTCTTTTTTTTTTTTATAATTTATTTTCATTATTTAAGCAATACATTATTTTTATTAAAAGTAATCAAAATGGAAAAGAATTTTAATAAAAGTTTTAATTTAAAAAATGCAGTTATGCTTCGATTACGTTTTCCACCTAAAAGGTCAATGGCGGCCGAACAATAAATTTTCAACCCCCCAGCGAAAAATATTGTTCTGGGATTTTCTTTGTGCATACAGCAACATGGCCTATATGAAAGAATTGTCTAGAAAAATCATCACAATGATTAGGCCTCTATTAGAGCTCGATATGAGCTCCAGAGCCATAGAATAAGAGGAAGAACATGGCCCTTATTCAGCTTGGTCTTTCATTCGTTGCAAGACTTTGCCGTACGGTAGTTCCGCCACTGTATGAAATATATCTTAGTTTCAATGAAGAAAATTGTAAAAATATTTGTAATAATTTTTCACTTGGCATTTATTCATAATTTTTCTCATCTTTTTTTATACTCTGTTATCATTTTGTAAGTTCATTTTTCAAAACTATTTTTTTTTTTTTTTTTTTTTTAAAGAAAAGCCTTTTACTCACAAATAAATACTTGTACATGTACATTTTTACTACCTATATCGTGTATGCATGAATGAGAATAAAGTTTACATCTCTTCCCAGTTGATTCAAAATAAATAAAAGGAAATTGTCACAAATATTCTACACAGTTTTCTTTTAAGAAAATTAAATGGATTTTTTTTTTTTTTTTTCGTGAATAGAAAAAGTAAATAATAAACCAGAAAAACCAAACATAACGAATTTTGTATTCTATTTTAATTTTTCTTTACTTTAAAAATCTGTTTTTAAAGGAGCATTTTGATTTTTTCTCAATCCAAAAAAGTATGAACTATTTTGTTAACAGACGAATTTGTACAATTGTGAAAATTTCATCTAATATAGTCGATATTGTATAAAATGAATTTTCATTTAACAAAAAAAAAAAAAAAAAAAAAAAAAAAAAAAATTATTTGGTTAAACTTCTACACCAGGAACGGTTGAATCGTGATATTTTTCGTGGTTGTCGAATTTACAATACAAATCGTAATTTTCTGTAGAAATAAAAATTATATAACAGTTTTTGAATAATATTTAATTTCAAACTTCTTAATTGTGATTATCGAATTTTGCTTTCAAGTTTTCTCAGCTTCGCTTCAAAAATTATTAAGCGTCAAATCAAAAGCTTTCCATTTTAAAATACCATTTAAATGATATAAAATACTTGAACTTTGCATATTTTTGTACAATTATAGTCTAATTAATTTTTACATTTTTAAAACAAATTCTCATTTAAAATAATGTAAGACTTCAAAATTTAGGTCATGAAAAAAAAATTCATTTTCTATTAAAATGAAAATAAAATAAAATTAACCAATTTTAACAAGATGTAAAAATTCAACCGCAAATACACAATACATGCTTGTGCATTTGTTTTATTCATTTATGTATGCTTTAATTTTCTTTTTTTGTTTAATGGTAAATCGTGAAAACTATACTTTGTCAGCTAGTTAAGGCCTTCTTCTTATAGAAATACAAATACCATTTTCATTCTCTCACAATTTCAAATTCCGCGATCCTTGAAGAAGAATATCAACATGAATCTAATGATGTCAAAAGGTTTACTACCTTGTGTAGTTTCCATAAGACTTTAATGGCATATAATTAGTGGACAGAGTATTATTTCGAATATATTGTAGAATATTTCGAACATAAAGGAATTTTTTTTTCGAGAATAAAATTTTTGAAATTTTTTTTTATTTTTATTTTGTAATCAGTTTTTCTTGACAAAACATGAAAATGGTTACATCAAAAATGAAGATAATACATACTACAAATTTTTGTAGTATATGTAATTTCCTGGATTATTATTTGTATCTGAAACATACATAGCTAAAAAGGTGAATAGGATTTTGTACAAAATATTGTATAGAGTATAATTTTATTATATTTGAATGTTAGATTTTTCTATGTTATGCCATTCATAACCATTGAGGGACAAATTAATTGAAGTGGTCACAAAACACACCTAAACGTACACATACGTTATTTTCAAAAAAAATATCTGTTTACATATTTATTTATTTATTTTTATTTTTTTATTGCAATCTCTTTTCATATTGTTCCATTACAAACACTAACATGCTTCTTAGAATTTTTATTTTTTTTCACCATACATTCACAAATCTGTGTGTATGAGAAAATACATAAATATCTTTTACATTTCTATTTGAATACAAAAATTTTGTATTTAGAGTTTACAATTTTTTTTTTATCTTTAATTCATTTTAGGAATTCAGATTTCAAAAAAAAAAACAAAAAAAAGAAAAAAAAACTGCTTTGATTTTAAGATTTGAAGCTTAAGATAAGAAAAAGCAAAAATTAAAGAAAAAAAAAAAAAAAATGGTGAATATGTTAAGGGAGTTTGTGTAGATTTCCGCTAAACAAAAATTTCTACAGCTAAAAATTTTATGAATGGAAATTAGAAATAAAAGAAAAACAGTCACAACAACAGCAACAAAAAATTAAATGATAAATAAACAATGTATATAGCGTATACCTGCTGTATGTATTTTGTGGTATTCATTCTTTCATAATTTTTTAAGACCTCAAGTACACCATTTCCCCTGCTAAAAAAAAAAAAAAAAAAACAAATTTAAATGAAAAGAAATATTTTAAAAGTGAGAGCACTACTATTCATAATTGAATTTTTGTTTTCTTCTTCCTTTTTTGAATGCCTTTTTAGGGCAATAATGTATATTGCATAAAATATTCGTATTTGTACCTATGTACCTTGTATGGTACTTAAAAAAAAAAAAAAAATTTTTTTTTTAGCTTCTTGTTATTATAGTGTTTTTGAATTTTTTTTTTTTTCAATTCTATTTTATTTATTTTATTTATTCATCTTTTATTTAATGAATATTTTTATTTATTTAATTTCTTAAGTTTTTATTTTTTTTTTTTTTATTTATTTTTTTTATTTTTATTTTCTTTTATTTATCTGGTTTTGCTGTAATCAAGTTCGTTTTTTTTTTCAGTTATATTTTTGAATTTAAATTTAAAAAAAAAAAAAAAAAAAACCAAAGTACACATACAAACAAAAAAAATCTTACAGAAAAAAAAAATTGTTTTTTTTTTTGTTTTTTATATAATTAGCGGATGTTATGAATACGTACAGTAATATATACTTAGTGTATATACGTATGTACATGTATTTCTAATGAATATCCTTCTTCCTTTATTTTCGCTTTATTATTAGTTTTTTTTTTCTTTTATTTTTTTTTTTTTTTTTTGTAATAACTAACGAATCATCATTTTTCAGTTAAAATTTTATTTGATTTTAATTTAATATCATGAAAAAAAAAAAAAAGGAATAAAAAATAAGGTACATTACAGCAATTTAAATTGCAGCTAAGAATGGATGATTTCATTTTTATTTTCTTACTTTGTACATTTCATTTTTAATGTAAAGTAGTTGGACATGTAATATAAGGTTCTTTAATTTTTTTTTTATTTTTTTTTTTATCTTAATTATGACAGAAAAGTCATTATTCAGATTTATTAGATGATGTTAACCATCATCATTATTATCATCATCATCATCATCATCAATGTTTATGCGCATCAATATATTTTATTATGCAACATACAAAATGTATGTAAGTGTATGTACAGCACGTGTGGGATGTAGTCCAAAAAAATTTACAAGAAGGTAAAGGTGAAAAAAAAAAAAAACAACAACAAAAATGTATTATTTAGCATCACACACTTGATCTAAAAATGTATTTAGCATTATACATTTTACAATAAAGGAACAAAAAAAAAAAATGGAAAAAAAAAATGAAAGGAAGCAAAAATAAGAAAATAATTTTTTTTTTCTCTTTTTTACTGTTTCTTAAATGATCGTTTTATGCTAAAAAATTACCTAAAGACACCTTCTTTTCCAACAAAAAAAAATAATAATAAAAATCATCTTATTATGTTCGAAGGTACCATACATAAATGAAATACGCCAATGTATGTAAACTGTAATGTACACTTAAATTACTGATTTTTACCACTACCATTATACATTATTGTTAAATTTTCACTGGAAGACAAACCACCCACATTTAAAGGTGATATAAATAAGAAAATGAAAATATGATTAGATATTTATGGGAAGAGAAAATTTAAGTTATGTACAATCACATACATACGTGAGTACATATATATCTAATATGCAAATTATATGAATTGTTGGTATGTACGTACAATGGCTACGGGGTGAATATAATTTTTGATTTATGACTGTCAAAGAACCATTTTTTCAGTCTGTGCACTGATACTATCATTTTTCCTCTTTATTTTATTCTTCATTTTCTTTTCTTCTTTTATTATGATTATTATTATTATTATTATATTTTTTCGGTCTTCTTTTTTTTTTTGTATTATTTAATTTTTTTCCGCGTAATTTTCTTTCCTTTAAGTCCTTAAGCAATAGCTTTAATATGAATGTCGTTTTAATGGATTGCTTACCATCCTATGTAAAAAAAAAAAAAAAAAATTCCATAATGTTTACGTGGTGGTACACGTCTATATTATCATTTTCATTCACATAATTTAAATTCAAACAATATTACCTGTATTATTATCTTATTTTTATTATTATATGAAATCATTGTATGCAGCCATTACTAAATAATAAAATAAATATAAAAGAAAAGAACAAGTCATGATCAATGCTTTAAGCAAAATCTTATGCATGATGATTATATAGAAAATATGTTCAAACTTAATCTAAGGCTAATATCACCCAAGCACGTTTTAAAAACGCACGCTTTGAATTTATGCATTCTATAAAGTGTAACAGAGAACAGATTCATCTTGTCACAACCTTGATAGGATATATTCAGTTGAACCTAGAAAATTGCTATTTTCAATTCAATTTTAATTAAATTAAATTAATTGATTATTTTCGATTACTGAAAATAATTGATACAAAACATTGATATTGATCTGATTGCGATACCAAAACAGCAACATACCAAACCATCAACAAGTTAAATTGAAAAGAGATCGTTCAGATACATATCGTTTAATAGTCGACAGTCAGTAATAATGGTAATAGGCCTTAACAAGGATATAAGGCGTATTCAAAATACTACTACAGCTGGTAACAAAATTTTGGATCTTGCCTGATAAATTTTTATACTTAAAACCAGACACAATTGATTGTTGTTGATAAAATTGATCTTGATAAAAATTAAAACGTTCATAGAAACTGTGTGTCAAAAATATCCATCACAAACATCTGTTCTGAAAAATTAAAAATTACTGGATTTTTTTTTTTTTTGACGTAAAAGTAATTAGAAACAAATGAAAAATTATTTTTCATTGTTTAGTAGATCATTTAAAAAATTCTTATTGTTCTATTATTTTTAAATTTTCCACGCAAAACGTTTCCGCCTTTGTATTGTGTTTGATAAAATTTTTCTAAGAAAATACGTGGAACTTAAAATGTATAAAAGACTAAGTTTTATTAAACTTATTCATAATAAAACAGATATTCTGTAAGAAAGGCTATACTTGTTTCTATTTTTGAAAATGAAAAAATTTTTAGTTTTAATTTTGAGTGAATTTTTGTTAATTATTTTATTTAGTTCGAGAATCGAAGGAAAAACTAGTAATGTGCAAGCACGTGAAATTCAGAGAGATTTACTCAAAAAATTTATGAATACTTCAGTAAATCCGTGTGAAGATTTTGTAGAATTTGCTTGCGGTGGTTGGAATGAGCAGGATTCTGTTCAAAGTATTAGCCGATATTATGGAGATCAAATAAATTTAAATCAATTTAAAAATCATATTAAAGGGCTTATTTTGTCAAGTCTCTATAATGAGACAATTTATAAAAAATTTCCCACTGATCATCCTGTAGTTAAGGCACGAGAATACTACGAATCATGTACAAATTACCTAAAATTGCAAAGGCGTGGATTGGAACCACTACATAATTTCATAAGATCAATTTTCCATATTCCAGAATTAAATCCTGAATATAATTGGAAAGAAAATTTTGAAAAAGATAATTCGCAATATAATTTGACTGAATTACTTTTTAAATTACAATTGTACGATGTAAACAATGTTTTGTTTAACACGTTTGTAAGAAGAGATAAATTTAATACTACACAAATTGTACTTGCGTTAGAAAGACCAGAAGAAGTTGATCGTATTGCAGATGATATGAACAATTTAGAAAAGTTGGGAGAATTATTCCATTTTCCACACGGTGCTAGAATAAATATTAAATTAAGAGTTTCATCTTTTATTACGAGCTTCCAGAAATTTATCAAAAATTTAAATTCTACAGAACTTTCTTCGAAAAACAAAACACAACTGGAAGAATATTCAAATTCAAATTTAAATTTGTCACAATACATTTCGTCAATCTTACAAAGACAAATTAGAGACGAAGAGATTGTGTATTTGGATACTGCCTATATAAAATCCTTAAACGATTTTTTATCCAATTCTTCACAAAGGACAGTTGTTTTTTACATGTTGATGAAATTTTTACGCACATATTCGCTTTATGTTTTAACTCTATATAATTTTCATTTTAATGTAGACGAGCATAAAGAAGTTTGCATTGAGACAACAATTAAATACATGAATTTAGCTATAACGAATGTTTTTATCAAAAATTATTTTCAAAATGAAAAACGCAAAAATGTTAAAGAATTAATAGAAAATGTAAAATATTCTATACTTCAAATGATACAGGACAACGAATGGTTGGATGAATCTACAAAAGCTAGAGCGTTAAAAAAAATAAACGCAATTGTTGATAATTTTGGATATCCAACTTTTATTAATAGTAGTTCACAGTTGAAAAATTATTACGCTAATATAAACTTTGATAAAAACAAATTTTTCGAAACTACACTCGACTTACGTCAGTTGTTTGTTAGAAAACAATTAAATCTTGTAGGAACCACAATTAAAGACAAGAAAGATATTAATGTATACAGTTTACCAACGGATGTCAATGCCTTTTATACTCCTCAATTTAATAAAATCGATATTTTACCTGGACTTCTTCAACTGCCCATTTTTCATTCTGGTTTTCCACAATACGTAAAATACGGCCGAATTGGACGTATAATAGGTCACGAACTTTTCCATTCATTAGATCCAAAAGGTCGTCATTTGGATGAAAATGGAAATTATGTAAATTGGTGGACTGAACAGTCTCTGGCGGAATACTCACAGCGTGTTGATTGTTTGAAGAATTTCTATGGGAATTTGGGAGCTAACAAAGACGTAACAATTGAAGAGAATATAGCTGATAATGCAGGTTTAAAAGTAGCTTACCAGGCGTACACAAATTGGTTGTCGAATAATTCAAATTTACAAAGTATTGAAGTTATCAAAGGTTTAAATTTGACAAGTAATCAGTTATTTTTTGTGTCATTTGCGCAAGCTAATTGTAACAAAATCCATTCGACGGTCAGTGAATCGCTGGATCCACATCCACATGAAAGTATCAGAGTAAAGGGAAGCGTGTCAAATTCAAAATATTTTGCTGAAGCCTTTGAATGTAAAAAGAATGATAGAATGAATCCTGAAAATAAATGTGTTCTTTGGTGATTCAAAATTTAAAAAATTTCTATAAACAAAATCCTTAATATCCACTACAAAAAAATTTTGAAAAAATTATGCCGAAATGTTTTACAAATCATTGTGAACTATGTGAACTGTGTATTTATTTGATTAAAAATTAAAATACTGTTTGAAATTACCATAAAACACATCTTTTCTCTGGACTGACATCACTTCCCACTGGACAAGTTAAGAACTTCCATCAATTTCACTTTTAAATTAGTTGTAATGTTATCACTTTTCAGGGAAATTCTAACGAGTATATTTGCAATTGCCATATCTCCTGTCCACCATTTATCATCTGTATCTGTTCCATCATTTTTCGTTTTAATGTATTGAGTTAGGGTTATTGCAAATCGAGTTAATATATAATTCGAAAGAATTCTTGATGATGTTTTAGATATCAATGGCATTAATTTAGTTAGATATTTTTTATCTGCTATTACATGTTCAGAGCCATCAGTCGGTTTTCTTCTAAGTAGTGCCATTAATCGAAACCAATTCACATTTTGAAATTCAATTTGAAGTTCTTCGATTGTAATATCATCGTAAATAGCAGCACGATGAGTACGATCTTGTGGATTAGCGATTAATTCATATAATTCATTTTCAAATTCGATCAATTCATTTAACGTTTTTTCAGCTGTTTCATTTTTAATACCCAATATTTCAAGTAAAGCAATAGCTTCAGTTTTTGTTGCCTCCAATGTTTGCTCTTTTCCCGGTTGATCAATATAAATTGTATTCATACTTGAATTACGAAAATCATTATTCAAAAATAACAAAAATCTTATCGACTACATATACTTAATGTTTGAATTATACATACATACATAAACATACATACTAACAAATATAATTGCTTGTAAGAATATTTTCATCTAATTAATAATAATTTAATTGAACATATGGTTATTATGTACCTTATTTTAACGCGTTTTCAAAAAAAAAAATTCAGTTTCTACGAATTGGTTTTCACAAATATTTTTTTTTTAATTTTCTAAATAACTTGCTAAGAATGACAAATAAACCCATGTCTTATATTTTGTACATACTACTGTTGTGTAAAATTGAAAATAACGGGACATAAAAATAATTAGAAACTAATTAAATATTAATTTTCATTGTTTAGTAGAACAATGATATTTATCTTTGATAAAACGTTATATTCTTTTTAAATTTTCGACGCAAAATTTTTCTGTCTTTGTACATCGTATTTGACAATACACCTACATACATGTATATTTCCAAAAAATACGTAGAACTTAAAATGTATAAAAGATTTAACTCAATTAAACAATAAAACAGATATCTATTGTGTAAGAAAGGCTATACAGTTTTTTTAATTTTAAAATGAAAAAATTATTAGTTTTGATTTTGTGTGAGTTTTTATTAATTATTTTACTTAGTTCAAAAACCGAAGGGAAAATTAGTAATGTGCAAGTACTTGAAATTCAGAGAGATTCGCTCCAAAAATTCATGAATACTTCAGTAAATCCGTGTGAAGATTTTGTAGAGTTTGCTTGTGGCGGTTGGAATAGTGCGGATGCTTTTCAAAATTTAAAGCGTTATTATGGAGATAAAATAAATTTAAATAAATTTAGTGATCATATAAATGAGCTTATTTTATCAAGTCTCTACAATGAGGAAATTTATAAAAAATATAATTGGTATAGAAATAATCATCCTGTAGTTAAAGCACGAGAATATTATGAATCATGTAACGATTATGAAAAATTGAAAAGTCGTGGATTGGAACCACTCGTCAATTTCACACGGTCAATTTTTCATATTCCAGAATTAAAGCCTGAATATAATTGGGAAGAAAATTTTGAAAAAGAAAATTCGCAATATAATTTGACTGAATTACTTTTTAAATTACAATTGTACGATGTAAACAACGTTTTGTTTAACACGTACGTAACCAGTCATTCATTGAATACGACAAAACAAGTACTTGTATTACAAAGACCGGAAGTAATTCTTTTTCAAGGTGACTGGGAAAATTTTGAAAACAATTTATCAGAATTTTTCAATATCCCACACAAAACTGTTTCAATTATTAAAAATATTGTTCAACTTTTTATAAAAAGCTTACAAAAAATGATTAAAAATTTAAATTCTACAGTACTTTCTCCGAAACACAAAACACAACTAGAAGAATATTCAAATTCAAATTTAAATTTGTCACAATACATTTCGTCAATCTTACAAAGACAAATTAGAGACAAAGAGGTTGTATATTTGGACACTGCCTATCTAAAATCCTTAGAAGATTTTTTATCCAATTCTTCACAAAGGACAGTTGTTTTTTACATGTTGATGAATTTTTTAAGAGTGTTTGCCGATTACTATACAATTCCGCATAATTTTGATTTTGACAAGCACAAAACATACTGTATTCACATGACAACAAAATATATGAGTTTAGCTATAACGAATGTTTTTATCGAAAATTATTTTCAAAATGAAAAACGCAAAAATGTTAAAGAATTAATAGAAAATGTAAAAAATTCTATACTTCAAATGATACAGGACAACGAATGGTTGGATGAACCTACAAGAGCTAGAGCTCTGAAAAAAATAAACGCAATTGTTGACAATTTTGGATATCCAAGTTTTGTTACTAACGATTTAGAATTGAAAAATTATTACGCTGATGTAAAATTTGATAAGAACAAATTTTTCGAAACTACACTTGATTTACATCAGTTGTGTGTTAGAAAACAATTAAATTTGGTAGGAAGCACAATTAAAGACAAGAAAGATATAAACTTACACTTTTTGCCAACAACTGCCAATGCCTTTTATACTCCTCATTTAAATAAAATCGATATTTTACCTGGACTTCTTCAACTGCCCACATTTCATTCTGGTTTTCCACAATACGTAAAATACGGCCAAATGGGATTTATAATTGGTCACGAACTTTTCCATTCATTAGACGCAATTGGTCGTCATTTTGATGAAAATGGAAGTTATAGAAATTGGTGGACTGAACAGTCTGTGGTGGAATTCTCGAAGCGTGTTAATTGTTTAAAGGATTTCTATGGAAATTTGGGAGCAAATAAAGATGTAACAATTGGAGAGAATATAGCTGATGATGCAGGTTTAAAAGCATCATATCTGGCTTACACGAATTGGTTAGCGAATAATCCACAATCACAAAATCATGAAGTTATCAAAGGTTTAAATTTGACAAGTAATCAGTTATTTTTTGTGTCATTTGCGCAAAAGTATTGTACAGAAAAACAATCGACGTTCAGCAATCCGTTGGATCTTGATCCACATCCACATGAAAGTATCAGAGTAAAGGGAAGCGTGTCAAATTCAAAATATTTTGCTGAAGCTTTTGAATGTAAAAAGAATGATAGAATGAATCCTGAAAATAAATGTGTTCTTTGGTGATTCAAAATTTAAAAAATTTCTATAAACAAAATCCTTAATATCCACTACAAAAAAATTTTGAAAAAATTATGTCGAAATGTTTTACAAATCATTGTGAACTATGTGAACTGTGTATGTATATCACATTATTATTAAATACATATGAAACTTGATGTTAATTTTTGTTGTTTAGGATTTGTTATTTAAGTTTTCATTTGTTTATTGCTTTTATTTATTTGATTAAAAATTAAAATACTGTTTGAAATTACCATAAAACACATCTTTTCTCTGGATTGAAATCACTTCCCACTGGACAGTTGAAATTTTGAGCAAAATCCTTCAGATTTGACAACGATCCACGTATTCGCATCGATTCAGGTGGATGAACATCATCATCATTGGGAAGTCTTTCATTACCATTATCGCATCTCCATTGTACATATGCAACAAAAAATAATTGTTCACTTGTTAGATTTAGTCCTTGTACAAATTCACGTGCAATTTGTAATCTCCTCCAATGATTTCTTTCTAACCAATTTTTATATGCTAAATATGCGATCTTAACTCCATTGTTATCTGCAATGATTTCCGTTAAAGTGTAATTTCCATCTGATACACCGAACTCTTCATATTGATCCACTAAACATTTTGTACGTTCGTCATATGCACGTAATGATTCTTGACTCCACCAATTTTTATTTTCACCTTGTTTATCATAATATCGTCCAAAATTATCAAATCCATGTGTTATTTCATGCCCAACAATAGATCCTATAATTCCGTATTTCATGTATCGCGGAAAAACAGGATGATAATAGGGAAGTTGTAATAAACCAGCTAAAATAGTTATTTTATTTCTTCCAACATCGTAATGTGCTCCCATGGCAGTCATTTCTTCATCATATGTATCATATGCTCCTCGACGTCCAACTGTTTCTAAATCTCTTCGCTTTCTTAAATTAATTAATTCCATAGTATTCTCGAAAAATTTTCCTGGTTCAATTTTTACCTCATCAAACCACTTTTTCAATTTTATCCTTTTTGTTATGAATTTTGGGAAACCAATTTCGAAATATATATCCTTTAATTTATTTATTGCGATTTCTTTTGTCTGTGAATCAACCCAATCAGAATCATTAAGAACTTCCATAAATTTCACTTTTAAATTAGTTGTAATGTTATCAATATCACGCCGTTTTCTACTTCTCAGAAACATTCTAACGAATATATTTGCAATTGCCATATCCATATTGACCATTGTCTCAACCGTACATCTTATCCACCATTTTTGATCTGTATCTGTTCCATCATTTTTAGTTTTAATGTATTGAGTTAGGGTTATTGCAAATCGAGTTAATATATAATTCGAAAGAATTCTTGATGATGTTTTAGATATCAATGGCATTAATTTAGTTAGATATTTTTTATCTGCTATTACATGTTCAGAGCCATCAGTCGGTTTTCTTCTAAGTAGTGCCATTAATCGAAACCAATTCACATTTTGAAATTCAATTTGAAGTTCTTCGATTGTAATATCATCGTAAATAGCAGCACGATGAGTACGATCTTGTGGATTAGCGATTAATTCATATAATTCATTTTCAAATTCGATCAATTCATTTAACGTTTTTTCAGCTGTTTCATTCTTAACACCCAATATTTCAAGTAAAGTAATAGCTTCAGTTTTTGTTGCCTCTAATGTTTGCTCTTTTCCCGGTTGATCAATATAAATTGTATTCATACTTGAATTACGAAAATCAACATCCACTAATAAGTCAATTATTGAAACACCACCATACATGCTTGTTTTAATTAAAACTTTTAACCAATCATAATTTTTATTATCTGGATCATTTGTATTCAATGCCGGAAATTCAGAAAATGTTTTAATAAATTCTATTAAAGGAATATATTCTCTGTTACGAATCATTTTTATATCCATACATGAATCAAAATAACGTTTTGCCATTTGAATTGGATGATCAATTGGAAATCTACGAAAATATCGATCATTATTTAATACTTTATACACGATATTTCTTATATCATCATTAATTGATTGTATTGCATTATATGGTATATCTGTATGGTTTTTATGATATTTACCCCAATTACCACATACAAATTCTTGAAATTCTTCACATTTATTTGCCGTTGGATTTAAATATTTTTTCAAATAATCCTGTTGTAATTGTAATATATTCCTGCGATTAGTATCCCATGGTATTAATATTTCATCAGCTTGTATCTTAAAAATGATTACAAATGAATAGTATATAACAAAATTCAAAATATTTATCATTATTAAATGACACCAAACCAATTAATTTTGCACGAATATGATCACAAAAGATGAAAAATGAAACTAAATTTTAAAAATAGAATCAAAAAATTTTTATATTTTATAATTTTATTTAATCTAAATGAGTGTATGCGAATTAATTGCTGAATGCAGTTAAATTACTAAGTTAATTGTTTTTGTATGAATGTTTCTGACTTTTCTTAGATCTTATATGATTTTTTGAAAATAATTATTTGAATTTTCAACCGTTATTAAAAAATTCAAAAATTTAAATTTTTAAAATCATATCAAATCTAAATCGTCAACTACATAAAACAAGTAATAACTGAAATTTTTAACAGTTTATCTCACAGCAAAATGTTATTAAATTGTTGACTGGATGAAAATGAACTTTATAATGATTAGCACTTTAGTATCCATTTCCATGCAATTCGTACAAAGTGTTTATTAATTTTTTTGTTCTATTTCAAAATTTTAATTAGTCAATTGTAAATAAATATGGTTTTGTTATTAATTTGTTGTATCAAACATTTATGTTATTATAAAACATATACGCATATGTACACATACACAGGTATGTGTATATAAATTGCTAATTATTATTAACAAAAACAGTTGTTTAATTTCGATTCAATTTGATAAACAAATATCAAATGAGATGAATTGACTATCACAAGGTCAATTAGAACCAACAATTTTTTTTTTTTATTCAAATATATTTTAATACAACATACATTACTATATAGGTATAGATACTGCAAAATGATAATATTAATTCACACTTTTACAAAATCCATATTTTTTAACTAATTTTTTTTTTTCTTCTCTTTGTTTCCACAATAATTTGATCACATAAAAAAAAACAATTTTTTTTTTTTTTTCAAAACAATTGCAGTTATTGCCTTAAGTGCTGAAATTCAATCATCATAAATTTTCTATTCCAGTCCATACTTTCAGACGACTGCTACAAAATTAGCAAAAACAAAAAAAAAAAAAAAATGAAAACTGGAAGAAAAACAAAAACATATCCTTCGAAACGTATGTATAAACATTTTAGTCCTTTTCTGTTTTAATTTGGACTAGACAACACAACAACAAAAAAAAAAAAGGAGGAGAAAAGCTTATAGTCATAATATCTCCAATCCTATTCATCTTATGTTCTTACGTAGTAGGTACCTTTAATGATAATAAAAGCACGTTCATTCAATGACTGGACATGTTGCTTATTGCAGCTATAACAGCAATGGAGTAAAAATAGAAAATTTCTTTTTCTTCTTTTTTTGTACACAAACATAGTACGTGTAATACATTATTATATGTACATACGTTAACTGTCTGTTAATCAAAAGGATAAAAATTCATTATGTATACAACAACTATGTTTAGATACTTGGATACACAAAAATAAAATTTTATAAATTTTTTTTTTTTTTTTTTTTTGCGTTATACCACAATATACTATGGTACAACTTTTTGACTTTTTTAAAATCACATTATTATGATTGCCTCAAGGACTGACGTTTATTACTATGCTATAAAGAATGTTGTAATGATAATGTATGAATACGTAAAATTTTACATGCATATAATCATTCGTCAAAGCGATTGTATGTATGTATATTCTATGTTTTAGTTTTATAGTTACAAAAATGACTTTTAAATTTATCACATAAGTTATCAAAATTAAACATATGTATTTAGGACAGACAAAAAAAAAAAAAAAAAAAAAAAATAAGAAATTAAAAATTATAAAATAAAATATTCAGCAGTTGAACAAAATCTGAAAAAAAAAAAAAAAATTCAAAATAAAGTAACGGACATAAATATATACTCGTATGTACATAGGTAGTCACACACAATTACAATGAGGATAACATCAGAATATTGCAACTATTTCAAAAGTATATTATTCTCATAAAAATTGTAAACGCATACAAGCAATTGTACATTAGGGTGTCTCATATGTTTATCAAATAATTTATTTTTTTTTACAAAATCTAAGGTGAATGTGAAATTTTTACATTCTTCACTGTAACTCTCTCTTTGACATGAAGGTTTTATCATTCATCATTTTTTTTTTTTTTTGTTACTCACTTACGAAAAGGACATACAACGGCTTTATCACATACAAAATCTAATCAACCTGTGTAAGAAAATTAAAACAAAAATGTTCATTTTTTGAATCACCCGCAATATTTTTATTCGTTCATTTTATTTTTCGATTTAAACCTTTCTTATTGTACAAATTTGTGGCTAGTTAGCTTTTGAATCAATGAAGTCGCATATTTAATCTCAACACAATAAAAATAAAAGCCTCTGGTTCGTTAGGGTGGAAACATGACTAGAATATTTCTTTCGATTTTTTCATAAATGTATGTGTACAATATATATTAAACAAACAAATACATATCTAAAATTTTGCTTGAAAAGTATATTATTTACTATACATGACAAAATTTCCTAAATATGCCTCACATATGTGAAAAATTGAATATAAAACAACACATATACGTATACATTATATATAGAACGTTCTTGCTACATAGTCGTATACATTGTTTATAGATTTTTTCTTCATTTAGTATTCATTGCACCTTTTCATTATACACATATTGAAGGAATAAAATGAATTTATTTTCTGCATTGCATTCAAAATAAAAATTAAAAAAAAAAAAAAAAAAAAAAAACATTTCAATTAAAAATTTTGCAATACAACGCGGAAAAAGGAAAAACAAAAATCCTTTTTTTCGTTAATTTGAAAATATGCTTCAAATATAATTTTATTTTAATAGGAACAAATTAATTTGATATAATTTTAAAAAAAAAAAACAGAATAAAATGAAGTCCTTAATAATGTGTTTATTCATATTGTACGATGACAAGGCAATAATGATTCGCAATTATATTATTTAACAAATTGCACTCCTATACCATGAACACATGTTTGTATCCTTTGTGATGTTATCAAACGTAAATGACCCTATAATCGTTATATACAAAAACCTCAATTTGTCTACTCCATTTCTTTTATTCATGTGTGTATGTACATGTACGTACCCTTTTCCTTCTTTTTTCGTTTTTTTTTTTTTTTAGATTTTATTTTATTATTGTTGTCTTGATCAAATTTCCCTTTTTTGTTTTTCATATCATACGTTAATAATATCAAAATGCTAATTCGAAACAATCAAGGACTATCATCAAAATAATCATAGCAAAATGTTATAAAGTATAATATTGTGTATGTATACAAATATATAAACCCACAAAAAAACATAAAATAAATAAATAAATAAAAACACACAAAAGGATCATCATCAACATCAAAAAATTTAACCATCAACATTCACAGTTACATGCAAAATGCCCTTTTAAAAGTAAATATACAGTTTAGATTTGAAATGAAACCGAAAAAGAAAATGTGGGTGAATGAGAAATTCGGGTTACATTGACTTGTATATACAAATACACTGTTAGAGTATATTATTTGTTATCCTTTTTGTGTACTTATTGTTTTATGAACGAATTACGACTTATAAAAATGCCTTCTAAATATGAGCATGATACACAAAAGCCAAATGTGATGTTGTATAGCTTATACATCCTTATGTTATGTGTAAATACACGTATGTATACATGTAAACACATATAATGCGCCCAAGAAAACCACTAAGCAAAGGGTTTCATTATATATTACAGATATCATGTATGTACAGTATACAGAATTTTCTTAAAAAATTTTCACAAATTTCGTATGTGTGTGTGTATAGTCACTGCTATATAATAATACTCGACTGTATTGTGTTCCCTCGTCTGCAATAATAAACTATAGAACCGGAACACATTTTTGGAAGGAATTTTAAAAATCTAATATATAGTACTTATACTTTTGGGGTAAATTTTATATTTTTATAATATTTGTTTGTACAAATACGTGTATTTTGAACATGTGTCTGCGGTTCAATTGACCAAAACGTTTGTCCTTTTGTTATACTTTGATTACAAATTTTTTGCCTTTTTTGGTTTGCTTCTATTTTCTTTTATTCGTTCGTATTCTTGTATTGTTTGTATAAAAGTGTCATTTACAGTTATATTGTGT
The DNA here is from genome assembly GCA_963971155.1 of Anthrax anthrax. Classification (NCBI taxonomy): domain Eukaryota; kingdom Metazoa; phylum Arthropoda; class Insecta; order Diptera; family Bombyliidae; genus Anthrax; species Anthrax anthrax. The sequence continues at coordinate 32,518,122 of OZ020119.1, forward strand.
TATTATTATGTTATTCATCTATTACAATGAAAGTCAGAATGAATAATCTTTTTAGCATGCCTAGTTTAACACTTATTAAATACTTTCACACACAATAAAATGAATTATGATATATGATAAAGCACGTGTAAAAAGGATATTGTTTAGAATTTGAGGTATCTTAAGTAATGTAAAAAAATAAAATAAAATAAAATAAAATGAATAAGAATCGCGTGATAACAAAATGAAAAAAAAAAGACGAAAAAAAAAAAGTTTTCTTTGAGAAAATGAATTATACTGAAGCAACAGGAGTTATTATCATTTATAATTATTATTGCGTGATTAAAAGTCAAAAGTTAACTAACTATCTATCTTAGCATATGTTTCACAGAAATATACGAAATGAAACACCATTAAAATTCAGGATATGATTTTTTTCTTTAGGATAAAAAGATGAAAATTGGGTAGTATTTTTCTGTGCCATAATTACCAAAATTTTTCATATGCATATACACTGTTCCCTCCATTTATGCAAAGTATCAGTTCCACGTGAATTTATCCATACACTCATATATAGCGGGTTTAGGAGTTCCATAGGTAAAATATATATTGATTTCTAAAAAGTAAAGTATATGGTCCCAGGTTCGATGCCAAACACAAGGCTTCACTATCTTATCACCCTCAAGTGCTTCTACTGAGCTTCTTATGAGCTTTCTGCTTATGAGTTCAACTGCTTAAGTAATATTGATCTATAGTCTAGTTGATGACAACAAGTAACTCCAACAAATTGTCTATATCTAAGGTCTATCATACCAAAATCTAGTTTATCCTTCATTCTAATCATAATGATTATCCATTCATTGGTTTACATTGAGTTCGATTATAATGAAGATGATACACTTTTGTGTGTGTATATTATGTACGAACGTACGTTAAAGAATTACAATTTAAAAAAAAAAATGATGTAAAAATTTATGTAATTTAATTTTCATTTTCAATTGATTAATTAACTGTTTATTTTCTAATCTATAATGAAAATATTCCCTTTTCTAATTCCTTATAATAATTGTAATAGTGTCTTGTTGAAAGTTATATACACTTTGGTATAACAATTTTCTTATGTATCCATACGTTTGTATATACAAACAAAAACCTTATTGTACATAATAAACTATTATTGTGTGTTTATCCTTTCCATTAATTTATCAAATTTGACAAATGTTTGACTTTTAAACAATGACTTACATTTATACAAACAATTATATAAACATATGTACATATGTATGTATGCATAAAATTACTCGAAAAACCTTATAAATTCTAATCATTAACTTTGATACTGCATCAATTAATATTTTGGTTAAAATGTCCTGCAAGATAATCAATCAGTATACATACAAATGTATATGAATAACATAATAATATGCATATATCATATACAATCTACTGATACAACTTTTACTTGTGTTTGGACACGTCATAACATATAATATGTATTTACAAACGTACGTATTTTGTACGCATATGTTTCATGTACAATTAATATAATACATACGAAAAGCATATGAACAGGTACATGTACATATGTGAATATGAACTTGAAAGATATTCAAATACAAAACAAATCTCAATGTCTTAATGAAATTTCTGTTAATTGTACAATATGCGTTCATATACTTATTTGTATATATACATATAACATATTTCATTGTCATTTTATTTAACGTATTATTGTAATACGTTCATGTATGCCAGTGTCTTTCTTTTACCTTTCACCAAGCTTTGAAGGAAGCTACTTGTATGTGTGTTTTAGTCCTTTTTTAACATACATATGTTAATGTTTTAATAATGTGCACAGAAAATACATATATTCATGAAATTTTGTCATCAATCATTTATTTGGTTAATAATACACACACAAATATTGTTTTGAAATAGGCAACAATGCATGTATGTATGTATTAACAACAACAAATACATATTAATAGTAACATGAAAAATCAACAAAATTTCCTACACCTATGTAATTACATATTCATACATCATCATACATAGATCCGATCATTTTTTATGCATTAAATAAAATTCTTTAGTTTATTTTGTAATTTGCAAAATGATCTAAATGTTGCCTTTCATCGTATACCATCATATAAAATGTTCTTTTGCGGTTATAAATAAACAAATTCATAATTTTCTATGTTTTATCAGGTTTTATTGTATGTACATCGCATTGTCCAAAATTTACATATACTGTGCGTGTGTAAACACATGTACATGAATATGTAAATTTTGAAAAATTTACATGATAATATGATTATGTAATTCCTATTACAAAAAAAAAAAAAAAAAAATGTATGAAAATTTTTTTTTTTTATAGAAATCTTTAGGAAAATTAGTTAGGAAAATTTTGTTAGAGATCATAAAGAAAATTTGATTTTTCATAGAATACAAAGAACTTTTAATATGAATGGAATTTTTTACATCAATAGTTCGTTTTTTTAGCATAGTCACACGCTTTCTTATAGAGTATAACAGTTATTTATGTTTATGATTTACATTGCTCTCTACTGATTGTTGTCTGTCACTTTGGTTTACAAAATACAGAAATCTGGCAATCGGAAAATGAGAGTAAAAGATTAATTTATTCAAATTGAACGAAAAAGAATGAAAAAAAGCGTTCGTGTGCTAAAAAAATAAGGTATAAATTTATGTATTTAGCCAAAAATTTTTATTCATTTAGTTTTTTTTTTATTTAGTATAAATGCTCATTTTTTTTCAGTGGTACCACAGTGGTATAAATATCTGTTTTTATCACCGGACACCCAATGATACCCCACTATCATCAACATCACGATAGTATCCAATGCAAATCAACATCAAATTTTATTGTTTTATCATTTATATCACATTATATTCTAATATAAGTTATTCTTCCTCTTCTTCTTCTTTTATGCCCGATGTTAATCTCATATTCACAAAAATATCTATTAAAACCAAAAAATACTTTGAAATTTTTATGAAACATGCATACATAGTTTAAGAATCCTTCTGAGAACAGATTATGCAGGTATATCACTGTCAGTGTCAGAATGTACGTAGTAAATATGTATGAAATTCTGTTAAAGAATTTACAAAATTTTAAATTACATATTTACCGCATTTTTTTTTTTTTTTTTTACATTACATTTAAACAGTAATTTTTTTTTTTTTTTTCATTCATTACATGTTTAGATGGTAACAGATTTTCGTTGATTTTTTTTAAGTAGTTCCACTCTGCGTAACATTTATAATACTATTAAAAGTAATAAAATTTTGTTGCGAATTTTACATAAATAACAAATGTCCTTAATGTAAACGTGAATGTAGTAGTATACGAATTTCTAGTAAATGAACGTAATAGTAACAAAATTTGACATTTTTTATCTTGGTGAACAATTTTTGCTTTGCCTTCTCTTTTATTTTGGTTCACAACATGTGCCAGCAATAATTCAAATTTGTCATGTAAACACAATTTGTAAAAATTTAAAACACCTGTAAAAATGTAAATCTTAAAAAAAAAAAAAAATTTTTTTTTTTTTTGTATATTGTTTCCTGATATATTATGCGTTCGTATACGTCTGATGTGCGTTAAGTTAACATCTAATGTACATACGTACAATAATAATTGTATTCAAGAGCATATAAATACGTGTATCAATCGATATCCGTTATATTAAAAGTCTTAACGCGTTTAAAATATAAATCATGTACTATATATTAACCAAGTTATATACTTACATTCAGAAAATAAACGTATTACAAATACCCTTGCATATGTGTGTATATATTGTGTACGTATATTTTGATTTTTCAGGTAAAATATGGTATTTCTTTATTTTTAGTTAATACGTCAATTTGGTTAACAATTTTCATTAATTTTCACTTAAACTTGCTTAAGTAGAAAATTTAAGAAAATATCGTGTGTTACGTAACTTTGTGCATACATGTGCCATGCATACTGTTCATCTAAAATGATGTGCTAACATACAATATTTTGTTCATGTGTTCATTATAGTCAAGGTTAAATCGAAATACCATATAATTAGGAAATTCCTTATACGTACACGATACAAGGATACAAGACTTTTCCTCTTACATATATGTACGCGTATATAAGTATCTCATTGTCATGGCATAGAACTTTGAATTCTATGACCTACGATAATTATGTTTTATTTAAAGAGTTATGTAGTGCCTCATAGCCCATAATACAATCCATTAATTCTCTATTAAATAAATTAAAAATTTAAACAATTTTTATACTCTATCCACTAATTATATGCAATTGAGGCCTTTTGAAAAATACGTAAAGTGCCAGCATTTTACCTCATTTTGTATTGATAGTCAAAAAATTCATCTGAAATTATATGAAAACCTTAAGGATTGTTGTAATACTACTAGCGAGACAGCCTAATTAGAAACGATGAGAGAAGAAAAAAGACTTACCAGCTTATAATTAGTGGACAGAGTATTAAATTAAGAAACATTAGAAAATTGTCCATAATTCAGAATTTTATTTATGTTTCACTTATTAATACTAAACAGTTTTTGAATCATGTGTAAATATAACGTAATTACATATGGAAGGGTGTACACAAGCATGTGTTTAATATACATTTGATTTTCATTAATATGTACACAAATTTAATGCATTAGTTTATTACTAATAAAATTAATGATCTTTTTTATTTCATTATCATTGAATATTTGTTTATCTTTAAATAATAAAATAGTTTCCATGTACAAGTATGTTATTGGATATAAAAATGAAAATTTAAAACATTCCACAACGTATTACTGTTTTATGTCCATGATTTTAGGTGTAGCTTAGAAGGAATTATTTTAAATTGATTTTATTTGACATTAAATTTTTTTTTTTTTTGTTTTTTCTTTTAACGTTTTTCATGTGTTCGTTTTTTGTTTTCATACCAAACTCCTAAAAAACAAAAAAAAAACAAAAAAAAACATGTGTACATATCTACATGTACTCATTTATCAGAATAAGCATATCAGCTTGTATACATTGTTTTGGTTAACCTCAACTTTTATGTTATGTTATGTGTTTTACAACAGAGAAAATAAACAAAAAAAAAAAAAAAAAAAACAAATATATTCTATACAACACATACACATGAAATATACAACCCTGCAGTATATATGTTATACACATATGAGCTGAACATACAACAGGTGGTGCGTAAATAATGTATGAGAAGAAATTTTCGTATTAACAAAAATAATATGATGTACAAACTTTCATATTTTTGAGTATTTATTCATTTTTTTTTTTTTTTTTGTGGAAAATAGATTTTCTTTACTACACCAAATTTTCTTATTTTCCTGTGATTTTTTTTGTTCTTCACTTTTTCATACAGTAAAAGATCATTATGGCGATAAAAAATTAATATCAAATACAACAGTTTTTTTTTTTTTTTTTTTTGATAAATTATAAAAGAAGATAAATGAAACTGTGATTTAGAAAAATTTGTATATGACATTGTATAAAATTCAAATATAATTTATTATGCTCATAAAAGGTAATCATATTTATATGTGTGAAAGTATAAAAAATTTGATAAGAAAAAAAAATGTCCTTAAATATTAAATGAAATGAAAATTTTTCTTTACAAATTATTAACTTTCTATTAAAAAAGATTTTATAAAAGTTAAAGTGTTAAATGAAAATTCAAGCAAAATTTTTCCAATTTTGATTCACAATAAATAAATTAAATTTTTTTTTCGAATTTCAATTATAAAATTTACACACCATATCAATGTTATATACAAAGGCTTTGAGCGAATTTAATGGAACTGCGCTGAAATGTTAAATCATTTCGAATTTCATCCAATCAAAAACCTATCAGAATTTTACTATGTATGTGAAAGAAGATGCAAAACGGATAAAAGATTTAAATGTTTTTGATTCGAAACCATTTTGATTTGCAAAAAAATTCAAATTTTAAATTTTTTCAATAGTTGTTAAAAATTTTAGAAAATTATTTTCAAAAAATCGTATAAAGGAGAAAATACAAATAACATCCATACATGTTATATAACGTTATTATTTAACGGAAAATAATCAATTTAACAATTTAGCCGGCCGATCTAATCTTATCAATAATTCACGGCTTTTACAAAATGAGACACTTATGAGACATTTTACGAAAATTTAAAATTATTTTAACGACACTACCGAGCTACGTCCCGAGTGCGTCTCATTTCCTTCACCCATAATGAATTTAACATTATTCGTAAAATGTCTCACAAGTATCTCATTGTGTAGAAGCCATGTCTCAGCCACATTTGGCATCTCAATTTGCATACTTTCATTATGTATACGTTAATTATAGGTAAAAATGCCTTATTATATCTCTTAATAAATTTTGGGTAAAACTTAGGACGTGGATTACTAAATTTATTTTTAAAATAATTTTCGGTTTTTTGTTGTTTTTTTTTTTAAATTTTTAAAATTTTTTTTCTATTAAATTATAAAATAAATTGTTTATTAATTTAAACTAAACTATTGTTTGTGTATTACATAATATCATAAATTAAAAATTCCCTTTTATTCTGTTTGTCCATGTAAATTCAAATTTGAATATCAATGGCTATTGAAAAACAAAAAAATTGAAATTTAAAAAAAAAATATTATATTTTGCAAATATTGCAAATTTTAGCTTTTATTCAGTTTTATTAATTATCTTTCATTTTATTTTATTTTCGTTTTTTTTTTTGTTATTATTATCATTTTTAATTTGTATCCTTTTTTTGTGTTTTAATTGTTTTTGTTTTTTGTCCATATTTCATACTCGTATTAATTTTACTAAGGATTAAATACAATATCTATTTTGTATCTTTTATATATGTATCTACATAGATAGATAAATATATTCTAAAAATTTCTATACATGCGTATATATGTATGTGTATGTATTAAATTGTATATTCATTATGTGATCAAGCATGAAAATTTAATTGGAGTAAATTTTGTGGACGCATTCATTTTAATCACGACGCCATAAGCATTGAAAAGTCAAAAGAATTATTTAAAAAAAAAAAAAAAAAAAAAAAAAAAAAAAAACGTGGAATAAAATGGATAATCGTATATATACGTGTGTATGTACATACAAACGTGTCTATATAAATATTACAAAATTCACACCACCTACATACGTATGCACATTTACACTAAATTACAAATGTGTGAGAATTCTATTGTATATGCGTGAATGCATGTAAATTTTGCACACACATACACAATTTGTATAATATACTTAGTAATATTTTGAAAAAGGATAAAAGTTATATTTTTAAATATTTGCGGGTTTAATACAGTAACCTCAGTAAACTTGCTCTATGCACATAATTATCAAAATATAAAATTTAATACATGTGTGTACGTCTGTTGATATAGAGAGAATTCAGGCACCAACTCCATTAAAACATTATTTGATGATTGAAAAGCTTCTTTTTTTTTTGTTTTAAAAATGTTTTGTTTTTTTTTTTTTTTTTAATTTTTTGTTTTTTAGATATGTCCTCCCCCACTTACCTACCAATGCATATGCATGCATAAATTTTTATTTATTTATACGGACGTTTACATGGTTAACCTTTGTTGTTTCTGCTTTATTTCATTTTATTTTTTTTTTTTGGTCAACACATCACAGATTTTAAGTTATACAAAAATAGCCAAAAAAAAAAAAAAAAAAATACCTATGCAAAACATAAAGTGAGAAAAAAACATTTTTTTTTTTTTTATTTAAAATTTGTTCAATAAAGTAACATTTCATGTAAACAACTTATTTTGTTCATAATTGTAAACTGTATCAGTGCTATCATTTTGCTGTAATTTCAGTATTTTTACTGATTTTAAAAATTACATAATTTTAATTTGATAAGTACATACATGTTACTTTTATTTTCAAATGTGATAGGCAAAAAAAAAAAAAAATTTTTTTAATGTATTTGAAATTTAAATTTTGAATATTGTGAAATAAACAATTCATAATAGAGTGACGTATTTAGTTATGTGTATACAAAATGTAGATAAATTTTATTTTAATTATCGTAACAAAAAATAATCATTTCATACTACGAGTATTAAAAATTAAATAAATAAATTATGTATTGTACTTACATGTACTACCGCCTATGAAAAAAAAAAAAAATTCAGGAGCCACTGTAAAAATCCACCCACCTTCCATTACGTCCAAAAGGCAACTGAACTGATTAGTTATTCTCAACCGCTATAGGCTATTGCTATGTACATATGTCACACCAGACCAGACCAGACCAGTATACATAAAACACGAGAAAACAAAAATGCGAAAACAAACTGGTTGAGAAATAAGGATGAGGACCAGCACAGTGTACAGCCGCCTATGAAAAAAAAAAAAAAATTCAAGAGCCGTCTTCCCTTACGTTCGAAAGGCAACTCAGTTAAATAGTCATTCTCAATGTATTTTAATTTTTAAGAGTAATTTAGTTTAAGAGAGGACTAGTCTATTCTCATAAACAACCAGTTATTCTACTGACTGAATAGTGACTAGACACTAGACTGCTATGTGCGCTATTGCTATGTACATATATAAGACCAGACCAGTATTATACATGAAACATAAAAATAAAATAAAAATGTGAAACCAAACTGGTTGAGAAATTAAGATGAGACATGTATGTTTTAAATTCATTTGTTTTATATAATAATTTTACATACACGAAACTCTATTTATATATTTAAGAATTTTGTGTACAATAAAAATTAAGAAAAAAAAAAAAAAATTGTTTATTTTTTTAAAAAGGGAACAAATATAAGAATATCGTACTTGGGAAATTTAACTAAAAAGGCGCTTTTTTTCTGAACGCGTTATACGGCTTTCATGTTTTGGAAAACGACAGCCCTGCCTATGAGTGTACTGTATATTGAATAAACTCTTTTTCCGTGTATGTACTCACACATACTTTTATTTGTCTATTTTTATACAATATAACAAAAATATAAAATAAAATAAAAATGCAAAAATAAATAAAACAAATAAAACAGGATGGAAAAAGTTATTGATACTTTTTAACATTGCATTATTTGAATAAAAATTGACTTTTTTTCTGAGAAAAAAAATGTATAAATATTTTTAATTTTTATTTTAACGTTTTGTTTTTAGTTTTTTAAATTTTTTTCATTTTTATTTTTTATTTTTATTTTTGTTTGAATTTTAACTGAAAATGCTTTTCAACAACGCAACATAAAATATATGCAGAAGTATCCATCTTCGAAAAAATTGTCAATATGTTTATGTAAACAAAAACATTTAACACCATAATATAAAGGTGATATGTATTTTGTTTTTTTGCTTATGGTATGACGTAGTTATTTCTAGTTCCAATATACATATAACATATGATTGATATTGATGTACAATTTTTTTTTTTTTTTTTTTTGTAGTAAAGATAAATTTTATTTAAAAAAATATCCGACATCAAAACATTACAAATATACGTACAAATAATATTCAATCACTTTAGTTAACATGAAATTTTCGATATATCCTTTTTTTGTCATAAAAAAAAAATTCAAAATAAATAAGCAGACACATTCATGTGATATGTTTTTTCTCACGTATAGAAAATTTTATGTTATAATATAATATATTAAAGGGTACCTTATGTAAATGTGTTTTTGTTTATATATGTATACACATTTATACACATGCGATAATATATGTATGTATACATGTATATGAGGCGCCAAAAAGTCGTCAAAGTTACTTCTTTCAATAAATTTAACAAAAATCATTTATCTCTCATTCTCTATATAACTGGTAAATTTGATCCTGTTTTCCCTTCGTTTATTCACGACAAAAATAAAATAAAATAAAAAACACAAATTGAATACAGATATGTAATGTTAAACATATTCATACATGGGTAATGTGTACGTCTGGTAAACAGGAGCGAGCGTCTACACACATTATATGTAATTGTACGCAAAAAAGGAGAAAGGAATAAGTCTTTATTTGATGGGATCATTAGACTTCTTTCCACATGTTCTGATTTATTTTATTATTTTACCTTTGTTGTAATATTTGTTTTTTAAATTTTTTTTTTTTTTATATTTTTTATCGTAAAATGTATTTACAGATTTATTGACTAAATTTTCTGACTCCTTATACTGTGACAGTAAAAGACGAGATTTCTTCAAACAAAAATGATGAAAAATCCAAAACTAAATTTTTATGGATTCAAATTTTGTTTTCCTCTTTTTTCTTTTTTCATTTAATTGACATTAAATCTTTAACCTAAGCGAACATGTTTTATTTTCCTATTTTTTCTATTTTTTCTATATCTATTAAGAAAAATGCATCTAAATGAAATTCCCGAAATCAATCCATTTTAAATCATTTTTAATCTACAACAGGCAAATAATATTATTGATTACCTTTTATATCCATTTCTATTTTCCTCATTCAAAATTTTCTACTCTATACCTTTGATTCACATATACGAGTATAAAAATAATTTTTTTTTATTTTTATTATTCAAAAATTTACTGTTTAAAATACAAAAGAAAAACAAACAAAAAATATGGGAAAAACATGTCCTACTATTTTTTATACGTATTTAAAAAAAAAAAAAAAAAATGATTTTCTATACGTATGATTTATATGTATGTGGGAAAAATGAATTTTAAAAAGTTTTCAAAACTTTTTCGCTGGATTTTCAAAGATGAACTTTTGTGTATGGAAATAATAACAGCTATAATAAAATTTATCATACAAATTTCTATAGTGAAAAATTAAAAGTCGGAAAAATTTAAAGACAATAAAAAATTACTAACAATTAGGTTTTTTTTTTTTTAAAAAAAAAAAAAAAAGGAACTTAAAATTAAATAATATCCTTTTAATGCTTCGTTGCTAAAGTTCTTCAACACACAAATCAAAGCAGTAACATATTTTATATGGAACAATTTTGCCATTTACACGCAATTTTGTAGATACGTTGCTTTAAAGGATCTACAAACGATAAGTATGGTTTTTAATCACGTTATATTAACAAAGCAATATTTTTAATGCGTTGATTATCTGTAGATAAGTTGTCAATGAAAATTTCTTAATTGATCAATCACTGAAAAAATATCAACATTTTTTGTTTCTGAATATTTCATGCACAAAAGTACATACCCAGGTATGTTCATTATGTAGTGCAAATTATATGTAATTTTACAATAATTTTTAACAATACCAAGATTGTTGTTTTTGTTGTCCAATGGTCTAGTAGTCCATAGATTTTTATCATTCTTTACTGGTGGACGTATTTTTGTAACTCATTTGCGACAAGTTGTTATTTAATACACACTTGTTACCAGGGGACACCACGTGGAGGCAAGTTATTTTGTCCCCCACAATACCAATTTTTGCATAAATGTTGTAAAGGACATTTCTTGTAAGGCATCAAAGTACATATTTTATATACTTAAAAAATTTACTTTTATTTATTTATTTTTTTTTTATATCTCTTTAAATCAAAATTTACACAATCATACAAGTATATATAGATAGAATTAGTGGTCAAATACCTTAAAAATGAAGCTATGAAAAAGAAAATCAAATAAACAAAGAAAAACACAGAAAATCGTACATTATATTTTTTTTTGAAAAAAAAAAAAAAAAAAAACAAAAAAAAACAAAATTTGAATTCTTTATAAATTTTCTTTACACAATATTTCATATTTTCTGTGTGATATTAAACAGAATACATTTTACAAGGTGATCCCTTGAAAGTTACATTCATAAGTTTGATACAATCTTGATAAGAAAAAAACGATATTCTATGGAAAACAGGAAATTTTCATAGAACGATTTTCTGAAAATTTTCCAATTTATATAACAAATAGAACTTTTTTGTTTTAGCTCCAAGTACCTCAGAGAGAGAGAATTCTAAGAATTCACATCTGAGCATTGTGAGAGTAAAATTTTTCTATTCCAAAAAATCATCCTACACTAGTTTGGTCTATTCGATGAATAGAATTATTTATTATACAAGAACATATGATATTACAAGGACATTTTACACATCCACGAACATGTTTACGTTATCATTGCATGTTAACAATACATATCAAGTATTTCATATATCAAATCTGCATTTATTTATTCTACTCACATACAATACTTACATGACATTGTCGTATGCAAATTTTTTTTTTAGACACAAATCATTTATTTTTTTTTATTCGTACTTTTTTCTCATTTTTTTATTTTTATTTTTTTTTTTTTAGTTGCAGTGGTCAACGGAAGAAATTTGTTACAATCTGTCAAGCGAAGAGCAATATTATGTTGTATATTTACATAGAAAAAATAATGTAATTCAACTTATGTAAGTACAAAATATTGATACACATAAATGTATGTACATGAAAGTATTCATATCCAAGTATGTGGTATGCAGAAAAGTAAATTTATTTAAATTTTTTACCTTTTCGAAAAAAAACAAAAACAATGTTCACATTAGTTACATTTTATATACGTATTTATTTATTTGTATTTTATTTATTTTTAAATTTTTAAAGTAGAAGAAAGTAAGTTTTTTATTTATACAGGATTTTTCTTAGAAAATGCATAAAATATAAAATTTTTAAGAGCAAAAAATCCATCCACTATAGAACAACATTTTTGTTGCAAAAGGATACTTCAAGTCTCTCCCCCCAAAGATCTCCCCATATCGAAGTATCCTAAATTTTAAGTTTTGGACAATATCTTTTGAACAACCCTGTAAAAATTATTTTTATTTAATTTTTTTATTATTTTAAACGGCAACCTCTAAATGACTACAATAGAATTTCAATTTTAATTTAATGTTGGCTTAAATATACTTTGTTCATAACAGTCGAAGTCAAATAAGAAAATTATTGTGTTACCCCAATAAATACCTTTTTTAAGAAAAGATTGTGTACTAATTGTCTTCAAAAGGTAAATAAAAAAAAAATATATGTAACATTTTATTTCATTGAAAAGAATCTATACTTTGTTTTCAAAGCGTAGTCATGTGTTCAATTTGAATAAATTCATATCTTACTCTCATTTTCTGATCACCAATTTTCTGTATTCTTGAAAAAATAAAAAAGTCACAAGAGTAACGTAAATATCACAAATATGAATGACGGAAGATTGTTATGTTCAATAAGAACACACATTATTATGCTAAAGAAACGAACCATAAAGACATTATGTACAGACTTATGTTCATAAAATGATTTAAAAAATTGCCATATCATGTCAATCTGTTTTTAAATTTTTATTTAAAGGATTTAAAGCAAATGTTTCAGAGTTTTTTTCATTTACTACAACGACATTTTGAACAGGATATAAATAATATTTCTGAATAAATTTTACATATCTACATACAAATAGATACAGATAATGAGTAGGTTTACAAACTTTCTCTGTGACAAATAACTTTTCTCATTAAGATACTGAAAATTGTATAATCTTTGATAATACGATAGCTCACATTTTACCAAACATATTCGTTTCGTAGTACATTTACATAACACAATATATTTTGGTATACATACATATGCATGTATTCGAATATTATAAATTATTCTCATAATAATCATTTGCTTCTTTTATTTTCTAAATTACTTTTTGGTATTATTTTTTACATTAGCCTTTTTTTTTTTTGTCAAAACTGAATAATCTGACAATAATAAAACATAAAACTGTTTAAACAGTCATCAACGGAAGTCATTTAACGTTTAAAAAGCTTTTTAGCTTTCTATTTAGTCTATTATATAGAGAGACAGTGTTCAAAATCATACAATTTAATATAATACACATTCACATACATATACATACAATGAAAATTAAAGAAACTTTCTTATCTCAAATGTAAACAGCCCTAAACTATTTTCGTATTTAATGTATAATAATCGAATGTGTCACGTACATGTGTATGTTTATGTATATATGTACCTATATAGACATATGTATGTACGTATACATGTATGCATGTAATGTACAATAAAGGAATTTAATTTGAAGCTATGAAAATAGAAAGAAAGAAAAAATAACATGATCCTTGTCAAAAAGATTTAAATATAATAATTTTTATTGTTCGTAAGTACATAAAAGTAAAATATAAGAAAAATGAAAAGTAACTATGTAATATGAATTATTGGTATATATGTAGTAAAAAGTAAAATACATACTGTGCGAATGTATCACATACCTAATTCACATGGTTAATACACAGTCTGCTGTACAGATTTTTATTTCAAAATGTTTAAATCTGATACGGAGTTGTTGCTATAGATTATTAATTACAATTTGTTTGTGTCTTGGAAGGACTTTTGCCTATTTTCCAATTTTTAATTTGACTTAGATCGTACTTTTTGATTTCAAATTTCTTTGCCGTCTTCTTCTTCTTGGTGGAATAATGTTTAAAAGTTGTTTAATTCCGATATGACACCTGAGTAACCAAATTTATAAACAAGAAAAGAAGAAGTTTAGAACGACTCTTTGAAAGAATCGTCGTGCCTTATATTATCATTATGGTCCTTCTTTCTAGACGAGTAATGACGAGTTAAATTGGAACACTGCGATCACAGAGATTTACAGTATTTGTCAGTTGAATTTGCAGCTCTATAGAACTGCACCAAATGAACTGGTCAAGTTACTCCATGTTCAATACAGGAGCCTCAAACAAAGCAGTCTTGCTCTGACAGGTATCAACTAATCATGTGCAAAGGGGTTTTCCAACCACAGCCAGTGGAATGTCCTCAAAAAAATGCATTGAAGATTTACAAGTAACATTTCAATTTATTTATTGATAACAATGTCTGTGTATTATTTTAAATATTTAACATACGATAAAAAATTAAAAATGGATTTATCCAGAGCATTAAAAAAATTGAAAAATAAACAAATTTATATGGATGAAAAATTTTTGTTAATTTTATTTAAAAAAAAATAAAAAATAAAAAAAAATTTCCATACATTGCATCTATTTTATCAGAAATCCTTTCTATAGGGATAAAATCAAAAAGTTATAATTTCATTAAAATACAAAATGATTAAAAGTAAAATGATATTAAACGAAAATACTTTTGTAAATGGCTTTATATTACAACAAAATTTAATTTCAGCTTTCATTTTGTGCTTAAATAGCGATTAATTCGATACTTTATTTTTTATTTTTTATTTCATTCTCTTTTATTGGTATGAGATCCGATACAAGCATATGAAGAAATAAAAGATGCATGAGTTCGTTTTTATTTTTTATTTTTATTTTTTTGAATTTTTAAAAATTTATTTTATTCAGTATAAGAACGATTAAAAAAACAAATAAACTAAAATGAAAACAACAAATGCAATCAGATAATTCAACTATAAATAATCGGTTATGAAAATTTTCAATTTTATACCTATGCACTTTAACAGTCTACACACATACGTGGATAAATTATTCATTTTACATAAACGTACATGGTCATATTTGTATGTATAAGAACCGTGAATTATGCTTTTGTTACTTAGTTTTTTTTTTTTTTTGTTTTTACTTAAATGCATGTTTGTATACAAAAATATAATCGATTAAAACGAAAGTTGTACCATTTACATTTTTTTGATGAGATAAATATGCATCTGAAGTCATTTTTGTATTGGTAATTTCATTTGCGTTATTATTATACTGATATATAAGTTGTATTTCCATTATTATTATTTTATAATTCGTTTATTTTGTTATTCGAACTTGATTTTGTTTCGATCAGTTTTTGATTTAGTGTATGTGGGTAGCCTAAATATTGTCTTGTGCGAATTACATGATAATTCATGCTAAAGTGCTAAATTATTTCAAATATCGAATTAAACGACTTTTATCTGTATGAGATGTTAACTCGATGATACTTTCAATTATCATTTTATTGAATGTATTTTGATATTTCAAATTTCATTTATTCCATAGAATTTTAAAAATTCAAAAATTTAAAAAATCAAAAAATTTCAAAATTCAAATTTTAAGATGTTTTTCAATAATTATTAAAAATTTACAAAAATTAATTTAAAAAAAAAAAATCATAAAAGTCGAAATGGAACCAAAAAACCAAATTTTATCTCATTTCAGTTGTTTAGCATACTCGCCGACTACGCTAAAACTTACTTTACTGATTTTTCCAACAGTTTAGCACGTCAACCGCCTTTTAGCAATCAATTCGCATTAACTTATATGAATGAATATTTTATGTATACAAATTTAAGCTTTTTTTATTTAATTTCATCCTCAACGCATACAATACAATGCGCTGATATCGTTATGATTATAAAATATAAATTAAGTGAAAATGTAGTACATTCTGATATAATTTAACCTACAAATTTTAATTCGTTCATAATGGCGTCACAATGTTCTATATTGTGTGCATAATATAACAATTCTTTTGGGAATATTGAAAAAAAAAAAAATCGTTACTATATGAATATACGATATTTTATCAATTTAAATATTACAACATATTAAATTTTATACAATTTTGACCTTTGATATAATTTAGAAATTTCAATTATTTTATTTTTACATAAGCCTACACGCATACATGTATACACATGTGTAAGTGGAAACCAAATTGTTTATCCACCTATAAAAAGTAAATTTATTGTTTATTAATTTGAATAAGAATGAATAACGTTAACGTTACTAAATTTGTTAAAATCATTGATTTAATTTTGTGGATAATTTCTAATAGATTTTAAGGTTTTTGTATTATATCGTAATATAGTATATACGCGTGTTCATACATAGCATTTGCCCTAAATATAAATGTACACACATACATATGTATGTATATCATATTGTACAAAACGATATTTACCTATTCCTTATTCTATGTACAACGTTTAATTACGTCAAATAGATATCATTTCAATATTAGCAATTAGTATAAAATATACTCATACACACATACAGATACTTACACTCAGCGACAAAAAACACCATTTAAAGAGATCAAAAGATAAGGACTTGATTGATATGAATAAATTTACAGGCATAAGATTATGGATTTTAAAAAATTTAAATTTTGAAAATTTAACGGTTATGCGGGAGTTCTTTAATTGTGTCGTTATACTGAAAAAAATTACGTTGATCATTGATCAATGATTGATAACAGAACAATTCTACAAATTTAAGAAAATTGTCCGTGAGAAGAGTACAAATTATTTTATATAATTTAGAGAATAAGATGGAGAAGGTTTATTTTTCTGTCGCTGAATGTATAAATTGTATATTTGTAAAATTGCTTAAAATGTGAAATATATATATACTTCCCTTTGTGCAACGGATATGCTTAATGCAGTTACTATTTATTTTGTTTTATCAAAGGAAGATTGGAAATGACATATTGTTGAATTATTTCCTAATTATTGAACCGATAATAATCAACAAAAACTGATTTATCTGTTGTAGAGGCGTAGAAATCCATATACACAAACGTACATAATAATTATCTCATTTATTTTACGTAAAACATAAAAGAGCGGCTATTCTTGTTAATGATAACATAAATACAAATTCATACCTTATTCTGCAAAAAGAAAAAAAAAAAAAAACATAAACAAATTACTGTTTTGTATGCACAGTTTGGTATTATTTAATTGGAAATTACCATTAACAAAAATTTTTCGACTAAATAAAATAATTAGTGGATTAGATTATGATAATCGTAATTAATTTAATTTTTTTTTTTTTTTTTTTTGAATAAATATTTTCAAATAAAATTATTTTTTTTTTTATTTACAATGTTGCAAAATTTCCATTCATTAATATTTATGTAATGTCAATGTTATGGGTTTAATAATTATTTAGACAAAAAAGAACATTTAAACAAAAAAATTAAAAAAATATGTAGACGAGAATAATTTTATCAAAAATCAAAATATTTCTCAAACATTCTGAAATTTGTTATTTTCAAATTTGGCAAAAATTTATATTATAAAATAAATTGTTTTTTACATAGCTATTTTCTGGAATTTCAAAAATATATGCAATGTATTTTTGGAATGTTCCTCGGGGAGCACTGAAAATTATTCAAAGTTGATGCACAACTATACTTAATATTTACAGCTGCTCTTTTGCTTTTCCAAAAACTATTCTATTGTTCCAATCTGGAATCAAAATCATATCCGATATATTTGAATTCCCATAATCGAAAATTTCAAGTCCCTTTTCTTGTCATTACTCATTTTGGTACAACCATATCAGTACAGTAGCAATTATTTTGGTACATTTTGGTAGAAAAAAAAAAAAAACAGGTAAAATAATCGCAACTAAATATTCGAAATTCGTTGAAACCAAGTAAATTATAATTGTTTAATAATTTTACAAATTAATATAATTTTCTCAATTCAATTTTATATTTAATTATTATTATCAAAGGATATACAGTTATTGTATAACTTTGTCATAAAAAGAAACAGGATAAAGTTTTCGATTGTTCTTTTTCTGTTTTTTTTATCTCAACCATATTTTTTCTCTTTTTTTTTTTGTTTCTTATTTGAAAAAACTTGATAGAAGACGTATAATTTTCCAAAGAAAAAGAGCACGTAAAAGGAATACTCGATATTTAACGATGCTTTAGCTTAATCTGTCCATATGAAACGGACAAAAGAAAATATGCATTTAAAAAACACACAGAAAAAAAATTCTTCTCGACTTCTTTTCAATTTTCTTTTCTTTTATTTGAATTTGTTTTTTTTGGTTTTTCTTTTTTGGTTTTTCTTGGTTGACTTTCATCACCCTTTTACGCTTCTTTGGTTTCTTTCGTATTTTTTTTTTTTTTTAATCTTTTACATTTTTTTTTCTTCTTTTATTTGAAAAATCACCAAATCATTTCCATATTTGGTTGAAAAAAAGCAAAAAAAAAAAAACAAAAAAACCAAATCACCATTATAATGATGATGATGAAAAATTGTGGTATCACCAATGTTGTCTACGATAACAATTTTAAAAAAATGAAATCACAAAATGTAATTCAACAAAAAAAAAAAAAAACAAGACAAAAAAATGGAAATGTTTTAAATTAAAAAAAACAAAAAATAAAACAGAAAAGAAAGGAGAAGAAAAAAAAACAACAACAACCAAACGAACATAAAAAAGGAAGGAATAAAATACAAATAAAAATAAAAAATTCAATCTATAATTTAATCGATTTTTTTTTATTTTTGTGATTGCATGTACAAAAGAGACATAACGCAAATACGGATTTTTTTTTTTAAATCGAATTTCTCAACTTTTTCACGATGTAATCACAACGTTAAAATTATAATAAAGTAATATACATATTAATTGAAAAATAAATGACAATCGAATTTATGCAAAGAAAATAATTTTTTTTTTGAATAAAAGTTGTAACGGAAAAGAGGAAAAAAAATTTTGTTTTTTTGTTTTTCATGAATATGTTATTTGAATATTGTAAAAGAAATATGATACAAACTAAAATAAATATTTTTATCCTTTTTTTTTTTTTTTTGAAATATTAAAAATACATATTTCTTCGAAAAAGAAAAAAAATTATTTTTTTTGTTTTTTTTTTAATTTTATTTAATTATGAAAATTTGGTCCTTTGAAATATGTGAAATATTTTGAATAAAGATATTTTTGAGTTAAAAAAAACAAAAAAACAAAAACATCCTTTTGAAATGAACAAAAAGTTAAAATTCATGATTTATTATCAACAGTGTATAATTTTTAATTTAATAACATAATTTTCTTTTTGAATGGATTATTGAATGAAAATTTTATTAATCAGTATCTATCTGTATATGCTCAGCATAACTCAATATTTTTACAAATAACTCAATTTTAATTTAGTAGTTCACAAGAAGATCATTTCTTGTATATATATAGTATGCACATGTATTGTATTTTCTAAAATATTGATAAAATATTTACTTGTATACCAATATATATTTATTAATTTTTTATTTTATTTATTTATTTTTCCTTTTGAATATAATTCGATTGTATGCTTTTCAGGATCAGGATATCCTTAATTTTTCAGAAAAAAAAAAAAATCAGATTAAATTTAATTTTTTCGCATTGCAATTATTATTTAATTTCATAATTTTGTTTTTTTTTTTTTTTTTTTTTCATTTTGCTCTTTTGCTTTTGCTTTCAATTTTATTTAAATTTAGTTTTGCTATAAAATCTAATATGTACGTATGTATCATATGCATTTCTATGGCTTGCAGAATAGGGTTCTTCAAAAAGCTTAAAAATTTGAAAATATTGTAGGAATTGAAAATATGTTTAAAAATAAAAGAAAACTTGTTTGAAATCTCAGTAGCTAAACTAAAGCCAATCATCATCATAAGTTCAACAATCCTCAGTGAGTCTTGACTTGCTCCAGGATTTACTTCCATTTTTCTCTGTCCTGTGTTGCATTCTTCTAATTTCTAGTTCCGATACGTTTTATCGTTGATTTTCGATCGTCCTTTGGCTTTCTTTTATTGCATAAATTTTTTTTTTTTTTCAATTTTGTCGTCTTCTGTTTTTCTTCTAACATGACGTAACCATTGAGTTCTACTTAGCTTAATTGTAAACCCAATATCATTACCCGGCCCAAAGAATAAGATTCGAATAAGCTTAGTTTTCTACTTATGAATTCAAATGATTTGTAAAGGAACTCAAATAGTTGATCAATCTAAGCTAATTGAGTTCAGTCTTAACTCTAACAAACTCAATCGTTCTTCTAATCTTCAATTATCCATAAAAAATCATCACCTTGGCTCACATCTAGCTTGTTGTGATCATGTCCGTTCAAAGCACAGAAGTGTATGTGATCATGAAAGTGAATTTTGTTAATTTCAAATTTTACTGTCAATTTTTTTTTTTTTTTTTCTCTTGACAATCTGAAAACTTTTGAACCCTGTATTTGTGAATAGTATATTTATTTTAACTTCATTTATAAGGAAATGAAGTTTATATCTCTCGTTCGTTATACATATAATTCACAATTTCTTATTCTTATATTCACTTATTTATTTATTTTTTATTTATTTATTTTTTTTTAAATACATTTTTATTCACTGCCTTATTTTTCAATGTACATATATTCAATACGATTCTATTTAAATATAAACTTTAACTATATAAAATAGGTACATACTAAGAAAAAATATTTTCCTTTCCAATGAATAAAAAAAAAAAAAAAACGTGTGTATTACGATGTTTTCATGAAGATTCAAATATCAAAAGATTCACTTGAACTCATTTAAAGGAAAAAAACTTTTCAAAAAAAAAAAAAAAGAAAAATCATTTTTCTGCTTCTGAAAAATGAAAGCAAAAAAGGAACAATTTTTTTTTTTTTGCATTTTTCATCTTGTTTCATTATTATACTCTTATCTTGCTATATCAGATTACTGTTTTTTTTTATTTTTTTATTTTTGTTTGGTATATTTTCCAACGTATACCAATGTGATGATGCGCTGTATGCAAACAAAACTAAATAAATGCATATGCGAAAAATTTTATTATCTGAAAATGAAATATAATATTGAGATTTTTTTTTTTTTTTCGATTTTATTTAATTTTTTTTTTATCTTATTTATTTGTGTAATCACACGTGTATGCATGCATTAATGCAATAATCATAATAATAATAACATTAAAAGTTATCAAACATCCATGCATGGTGTGCATACATTTTTCAATGCCATAAAAATAATAGAAAAATTTCTTTCGTTATAACCGACCGAAAAATCGAATATACAAAAATAATTTTTTGAAAATTTTCAAAATACAAAATATAATTTCCTTTTTCTCGAATTTTTATTTTTATTTTTTATTTTTTATTTTTTTAAGTTTGATTTGGTGTTCTAGTTCAAGTATTTTTCGATTATGTTTGTATTACAACATTGTCCTTTTCTTGAATGTTTGACTATACATAGAGCTTACGTACTCATCTACTATACAAAAAAAAAAGCAAATAATAATGAAAAAAAAAAAAAAAGAAAAAAGAATGGCTCATAAATATTTATGGAATAATTTCATTCGTTTGAATTAAAATCAGGCCAATACCTCAATATTGCTTTTTTACTGCAATAACATACACATACTCATGCATGTACTTATACAGAACATGTAGTGGTGATATCTACGGACGTATATGGTTTACGTATGTACGTTCACCAATATTAAAAAAAAAAAAAAAAAACAAAAAAAAATTCAACACAAACTAGAGATTATTATGTTTCATCTAGAACACATCTAAACTACCTTTATAATACCAAATTATATCGTATCTCGGATATGGAATGTCCACAACGATGACAACGATAGAGACCAAAGGATTTCATTTTTAGAATTTTTCATTTTTGTAGTAATATGCATGTACATATATTTATTTTTAATTTTAATTTTATTTATTTGTCGTTGTTGTTGTTTGGTTGCTTTTTATCATATCTTTCTATATTCTTGACTTGACTTTTTATTTTTATTTTTTTTTTTTATCGAAAATATTTATTCATGTTGTGATTTTTGTGTAAATTTTGTTTTTCACATCTTCAATTTCAATTTATTTCATTTTCAATGATTTTTCTTAAGGTGCAAGAATATATTGTGTATATATTAAAGATATATTTATTTTTTTTGATTCACACATATGTTAAGTAAAATGAATAAAAATTGATAAAGCAATAATACAAAAATAAAGAAAAAAAAATTGTGAAAAAGAAAAACCAAAAAAAAAAAAAAAAAAAAAAATGGAAAAGACATGGACAATAATTGGATTTTATTCGAAGATTTTTTTTTCTTTCTTTTATTTCAATAGGTGAATACCAGTAACGGACATACAACCTGGATAAACATATTTATGTAATATAAGGACATAAAAAAAAAAATTATATGAAAATATTTGATGAATATTTGTAATTTTTCAGTACATATGTGTCATTATATTCACATGTAACGTACATGTTTTGGTCATTTTAATTTTATATTTTCTATAATTATTCTAAAAAAAGGTAAAATTCAAAAATTAAAAAATAAATAAAGTAAATTACTCACATGTTGTTTATTACAACATAATGAAAAGTAATAAAATTTAGCACACATGTCATAAACTGATCAGAATTTATCTACTTCGCTCCGCTTGTAGTGTCTGTATTTTTATTACTTGACATATGTTTATTTTCTTCAGCTTTGATAAGCTCGGCTCTGTTCCCAGCTCAGCTTTCTGTTTGCGTAAGGCCTAAGAGATGGTAAATGTTAGTCACACATAAATTATAATAAAATACCACATTTTTAAAGCATACAGTCAACTGCATTTTAAATGGGTACTTCTTCTCATCTTTTTTTTTCATTCAATTTGAATGCAATGAATTCGCTTATTACACTCATTTTCCGGCTGCCAGTTCTCTGTATTTTGATCGATTGCAATCATCGCAAAAGACCACCATTAGTCATTAAACACAGATAACGTGATATTATTTTTATGCTCCACAAGAACACACATGACTATGCTAAAAAAAAAACGAATCATAAAAAATTTGCCTCCATTGTTGACCAAAATACGTATACATGTGTATCTATTCATGTTTACACAAAAAAAAAAAAAACTCTAAGCATCACGTGAAATTATTTAATTATTTTTTTTTTGTTTTTTATAATAATAAACTAAAAATAGATTCTATTGATTTTATCAGTACATGATTTAAAATCTGTTCTCGTAAATCGTTTTTTTTTTTTAATTCAATATTTTAGCAAATTTGAATTTAATTTGATTTTGAAAAAAAAAAAAATGAAAATTTTACTAATATTCTTTATTGATCTACCATGTATTTAAAATGCTGTTCATTTTTTTCCTATTAACGAGATAAACATAAACCATCATCATATGTTCAATTTTAAATTAAATTTTAAAATTCAAATAAATCAGAGATAATATTTTTTAAATTTGAAATTTTTAATAACAATAACAAAAATTCAACAATAAAAATTTAAAAAAAAAAAAAAAAAAAAAAAAAAGATTAATAGTGGTCACTGTTGATATAGAAAAATAATCTACTTTTAGTTGTTGAAAAATATAAATTTTCAATAAAATTTTTAATTTTTTTTTATATACGTTTACAAGGTGTTACTGCTAAATGGATTTTCATGAATACCACGTGATTAAGTATTTATAAATATTTTTCAAATGTAAATTATTCAAAAAAAAAATAATCGGTTTTTTAAAATTGCCACCAATTTGTCAAATTATAGTATCAACCATCGTTGTGACAATTATTAGAAAAGTCGGGATTATTCTTAACTTTTTATTAGCCGAAATAATATGTAAGATTCATTTGACTAATAAAATCCATTATTTTAGCATAGTCATGTGTGTTCTTAGGGAGTATAATAAAATTGTCCGATTTATGTTGTTCTCTTGTGATTGTTGTTGTTTTCCTTAACAGAAAACTGGATAATCAGAAAATGAGAAAAAAAAATCAATTTTTTCAAATTAAACAAAAAATAATAAGAAACGGAATCTATTTAAAATATCAGTGACTATGCTTAAAAAATGAAGTACAGTATGTTGTTTAATTGAAATACCCATTATTAACATGTTTGCTTTATTCAAGTTTCCGCATATAGTTCAAATTTTAGATTGTCTCAAATTTCCGAGTTTGATCGTATAATCTCAATTTTTGGGAAGATCTCATTTTAATTCAAATTATTTTTCATCGCATCCACCTACACAAATATATTCACAATATGAAAACCTGAAAAGCATGTTATATGGTCGGAAAGTGTATTCATTTATACTGATCGCTTAAACAAGAAACATTAAAATGCCATTTAAAAATGTAAAACATTAAAAAATTTATATTGAAAACTTTTATCATATATCACACATATGTACACGAAGTAAATCAATACTTACGATTTAAAAAAAAAAAAAAGAAGAAAAAGAAGAAAAATCAAAATCAAAAATGAAAAGCCTTTCAACATTTTGTACATCGTTAATGTGATTTGTGATCATCATTTTAAAATATATAATAATGTATGTGTAAGCATCTATGAGCAATCATATAATGTATATTTGAAGAAAAATCTATGTTACATACGTACACTACGTGTGTATGATGCATAAACGCTTATGTATGTATTTATTCATGTAATATGGAAAAAAAAAAAATTTGTTTTTTCAAAAACTTTGTTTTATTCAACACACATGTGAATATATATTCAAAACCTTATGGCCAAGAAAAAGCTTATTTTGTTTTAGTTTTCCTTTTTTTCTCAAGCAGTGTTATGGTAACATTTCTTGATGTTAAAGGAAAATAAAATGTGACTGAACTATTAAGAAAACAAAAAAAATAAAAATAAAAAGTAAAGCAATAAAAATATCTTTTAGTAATATCAAATATGATAAGTTATAACCATACTAACAGACTAGACATTT
This sequence comes from Anthrax anthrax, assembly GCA_963971155.1. Classification (NCBI taxonomy): domain Eukaryota; kingdom Metazoa; phylum Arthropoda; class Insecta; order Diptera; family Bombyliidae; genus Anthrax; species Anthrax anthrax. Next base: position 32,543,578 of record OZ020119.1, read on the forward strand.
CTATGAATAGTGGCAGAGCTAAATCAGCAGCTATATACATATATGTATAAACTGAATAGAAAATTTTGTAAATCTAACATACATTATGTCCATATGTAACACACATATTAATATTTTAGTCCTGTACACACATGTAAATAAAAAAAATCAAAAATCAAAAAAAAACGACAACCATGGAAGGAAGAAATTTTCGACAGATAAATAAAAAGTTTTAAAGTTTATGCCTTTTCTGTACGTTTTTTTTTTAATTTATTTTTTTTTTTTTTTTTAGAAAGACTAGTGTAAATCGGTTTAATGGGTGCTGGTAATGATCAATATAAGATCAAAAAATGAAAAAATAAATAGAAAAGAAAAATTTTTCCAAAAACTTTCTAAAGTAAAAACTTTTTCATATAATATGGTACAGTACGTTATATTGTATATACAATGCATACTATACACATTTGATTTTATAGTAACGACCTCAATTGAACACGTCGAAGGAATACTTGATGCAGTCAACCAGTTATCAATCATATATATATGTGATGTACATACACACAATTACATTATCATGTATGTACACATACATATGTGCTTGTTAAATGTGTGTAAATTCCAATTTATGGTAATAATTTTCATGTTTTGAACAACACATTTTATTGCTGAAATTTTTGTGGTCAAATTTTGAAGAAATTCAATTAGGATAAAATGAAAAGTTTTTTTTTTAGTTTTTTTTTTGCTTTTTTTTGTTTGCAATAAACTCTAATGAGTATTGAAAGCATTAGGTTCACATTATATTGCTTGGTTGTTTTTTTTTTTTTTTAACAAAGTATTCACTTTTATTATCATGAAAATTGTCGATATAATAAAAAAAAAAAACATTTAAAAAAAAAAAAAGAAAAAAAATATGAAACTTTTTTAATTTTAAAGATGAATGACAATTTGAAAAATCTGTTTACAAATTAAAATAATTTTGTTTTTCATTTTATTGGAAAATTAGAAATTATCAAAATTTATTATTCTGAAATTTTATTTAGAACAAAGTACATTGTCTTAGGTAGGTAAGTAAGTAAAGGTGGCCGCCCGATCAGTCCCAAACAAGTGCAATTGAGCGAAAAAGGCCCATTGTGATACCATACCAGGAATCCTTCACAGATCGAATGCAATGTCTTACAATAATCAGAAATTTGAGTCGATTTTTGACTCGATTTAAATAGTGTAGAAAGACCTCTTAAAGGACCCACTTGATTCTCTTATTTATACTCTTTTTATGTCTTATGTCTTTTTATGTCTTATTTATATCTTTTAATTGTATATAATTTAGGCCTTATGGGAACTTATACGTAAGGATCTTACATAAGGCTTTAGCCGCATATAAGTAATGGACAAAAAGCGTAAGATGAAAACGCTGATACTCAGATCAGGTTTATTACCAGTTGGAATACATAAAAATCATCTTTAATTTTTTCTGGTTCATTTTGTTTGAAATATTGACAAAAGCCCGAGGTAAACAAAATAAATTTGTTTATTTTTTCGAACCAAAATAAACAAATAATGCTATAAAATGAAAATATAAAAATTAAAAAAATAAAAAAATTAAAAATAAATAAATTAAATAAAAAATTTCTTAAAAAACGATATCTTACATATATTATATATGTATGGAATACATGAATATGTTGAAGTAAAATCGCTTTGATTTTACATAAAATTGTTCATATATTTACTTAATATCATCAAAATTTAGTCAAATTTAATACATTTTCCAGCTATTACACATGTAAAAAATAAATATGTGTGAGTGGACAGTATAAAACAAAAAATAAAATAAAATAAAAAATCTAAAAAAACAAAAATAATAAAAAAATTTAATTACTTTCATTAAATAATCTTGAAGAATAAATATTTATTTAAGAAAATCATTATATCGAATGAATTATACTTTATCTTACGTACTGTTAAAATAAAAAATTATGCCAAATAAAAAATTTTTAAAATAATAAAATTTTAACGAATTTTTAAATTTAAATTTAATTTTCTATTTTTTATTTTTTTTTAGCATAAAAAATATTTTGATATAAAACTGCATAAAATCGTTATTATTTTAAAAATATTTACAATTTTCAATTATTATTATTTTTATTTTATATTCAGTTTCTATCAATATCAATTTTTGTTAATTTTCCAATTAAACAACATAAAAATTCACCCAAAAAAAAAAAAAAAAAAAAAAAAAAAAAAAAAAAAATTAAATACGTACATGTAAGGATATCTACATGTGAATATGTCGTAATAGATGTACATACATACGTGTAAACAGCTTCAGTTCATTCAGTCAAATGATAACAATGTTTATTTTTTCAAGTACGAAAAATATTTTTTTAATAATAGGTATATGTAGTACAAATTGTAAATTTTCCTATTTTTCTTCAGCTTTTTTTTTGTACATATTGTTGGAATTTATTTTGGAAAATGTACAGGATCCAATTAGCAATTTACTATAAAAATATTTCTTTTCCAATGTTGTCACATAGTAGATGTGTTTAATTTTTGTTTTTTTTTTTTTGGTTTTTTACCATTAGTGTGAAAATATCACTATGAATACGTCCATATTGAATGTGTGTGTATGTGTGTATGTACATCATGCTTGTTTGAATGGGCATGTTAAATAATATACGTATACAGGACATTCTATATGAAGTTGCACATGTATCATTTTTAACAAGTGTACATTTATGCAAAAATGAACACAAATACGACACAAGTCCATTTTATTAAATTTATAAATAATTTTTGTTTTTTTTTTCATTTGTAAGTAGTTTCCTTATACATTTTTTTTTTTTGTCATTCTCTTCTTTATTTTGTTTTCTTTCATTATTATAACGTTTTTTTTTTGTTTTTGTTTTTTTTTTTTTAATTTTATTTTCTATATTCCCGGATATAACAATTTATCACTATTTTATTTTATTCTTTTTTAATTTATTTTTTTTTTACATTTCTTTTGAGTTTTATTTGTTTTCTTCCTTGTTTTTTTTTTTTTTGTAAATTCTTTTATTATTACATATTTTTCAATGAATTTAAAAAAATATATATTTAAAAAAAAATAATAATAAAAAAATATTACATACATGTGAAAATATAAATCATATTTTTCCGGTTGTTATAAATTCAATTTTCCACTTCAATCAAGAAATTTGAAATCAAGCCAACTAGCTAAAAGGACAATTTTATATCATATCCTGTTCCGTTGATCTTTTACTATTTTATATATTTGTACATATGTATATATTGTGTATATATAATAATAAAAAACGATGTATTTATATACCAAGTACAATATAATTGTATGAGTATTTCTATGAATTTTATATACATATACATGTAATTCGTATATTACAAGTTGGTACTATATAACAATCATCAAATCAACGTCATCATCATCATCATCATCAGAATGAGGAATACTTTCAAGAGTTGATTTTTAAATAAATCAACAATACATATAGTCAGAAATGAGTAGTTCGTTTCATTGATATAACACGAATGTATGTGTATGTAGTAATGATGCACACTACTACATATATATGTAAGCGTGCAGTACTGGAGACACAATAAATATAAGTTAAACGAGATGTTGATTTTTTTGTTCAATTTTTTTCAATTTTTTTTTTCAATTCTTTATTCCAAATTCAATCAGTATTGCAACTACATATATACATGCACAGATATTCAATTATGCATTAGTATACTGCACATACTTATGTATGTACATATGTTTGTTATACGATTGATATAATAAAGTAAAAGAAGAGGTCATCAGACCAGAAGGTCAACATTGAAAAATTTCTCTAAGGAATAGCTAACGGGCTCATCTGGAGGAAAATTTTTTTTTTTCTTTTTTGTATAAAATTCAGTTTATATTCAGTACTCTGTATGCTCATGGTTATCGAATATTAGTATCGAAGGTAATAAAATAAAAGTAAAGAAAATTTTTAAATGAACAAATATAAAAGACCAGAAAATCAAGCTTGGACAATCAAACTTTATCAAAAAAAAAATATCATAATTTCAAATTTTGTTTTTTTTTTTTTTTTCACATTTCAAAATACAAACATAAAATACTCATGATTTCTGTTTTTTTTTTTTTTCGTTATTTTTTAAAATCAAAATAAAAATATACAGCAGCAGTAGTATATCTTTAAGCTTTTATATAAAGAAATTTGAAAAATCTATATACATGACTTTAAATAGTATTCATGATTGATTAGATGGTACACATATACAAACATACTAAAATGGTATAATCGAACTATGAAAATTCTTCTACTTGCACACTGGAAAAACGATAGAATCCTCCAAAGAAATGATTTTTCTTTATTTTTTTTCTTCTAATGAAAATTCAATGTGCAGTTATCAATTCATGTTCTGTTTTTTTTCCATTTTCATTTTATCATGCTCACTTTTCTTTTAAATTATTTTCAATTTCTCTTTTTTGGTTCTGAGTTTTTGTTTTTGTTTTTTCTTTAAACTTTTTCATTTTATACATTTAAACTCACTAAGGAAAAATATTTTATTCTCATGAGTAATTACATTGCGTCCAGATAATTCAAAAAAAAAAAAAAAAAGAAAAAAATATTTAAAAAAAAAAAAAACAAAGTAAGGAAAAATAAAATTAATAAAAAGAAAACAAAGTTTTATGTTAAAATCTTTCTAGAAGAAAATGAATGAAAAAAAAAAAAAAACACACACACACACACACACACGTACGGTAGGTACACATTATACGTTATATTAGAGTAAAAGTAAAAATAGCCAAAAGGTAAAAAATAATGCCAAGAAAAATTAAATTGTATTCAGTATACGTATAGGTGAATATTTATGTAATGTAATGTTAAATGTATGTATAATGTGTATTCATTTGAAAAAGTAAATTGCAGAAATCTTATCAGATACTATAAATTACTACTGTTGGCTGACAGATGGTACCATACCAGTAATTAAATATTTCCGGTAATTCTATAGAACAAAAATTCTATATTTTTCTTTCTTTTACATTTTCTTTATGTATTAGATACAAAACAAAAAAAAAAAAAAAAACACGTTTTATATAGAATACCATTCTTATATAATATATACCTACAACCGTTTAGTTGGTCCTTTTATCATTAAAAGGACATGTCATGTTGACTAAATAATACAAGGCCATTATGTGGAGAAACTTTTTATCTTTTGGAATTTTATTAAAATAGTATATTTGTCTTCATTTTTTTTTTTCTTTTTAAATTTTTGTTTCATTCAACGTAAACTACGTATATGCGTACATTTAGTTTTTACGTAATGCAGACTTTTTTAAATATACATTAATTAAACTATGGTCATTTAAAAAATAAAAAAAATAAAAATTGTGCTTTTAATTTTTTTTTGTTTTTTTCCCCACCACTTGACCGGCGACAGTCGTAGAGGGGTGTAAGTGGGTTGAGATGGGCTGAAGGGGTGCGTGTGAATAGACCAATTAAGCTTAACTATATAATTCGATAAATTTTTTGCTCTAATTGAGATTAATTTCGTAAATACACATAACACCTACATACATATGTATCTTTTTAAAGGATAAACAAAGATGTGTATGTATGTCTGTGTATTTTTTTTTTATATATATAAAGAAAATAGTGTGCAAATTACAATTTCAAAAAGAATTATTTCATTTTTTCTTTGTAATTTAAATTTTCCAAATAAATTATATGCTACATGATCTAAAACAGAATGAACAATATTATCATTTTCATATTAAAATCAAGTATCATATAATACATAAATAAATACATACATATATACAAGGCTCAACTATATTTCTAACTTAATTAGAAATTCTGATAGTTACGTTTATATATTTTATATTAAATTTCATGATGTTCTAATTTTCAAGATTTCTTTACCAAAACTATTCTATCATATACAATATTTTATTCTCTTTGATATATGTATGTATATGCATTTTGAAAATTTTCTATGATATCATTATTAAAATGAACTATACTCGTATATAATATTGTGCAATAAGTGTTATCTTATACATACAAACATATGAACAGGATATTCCATCGGAGGAAAACATCATTTTTGATTTTTTTTGAATGTTAAATATAATTTTGAACTTTTTTTTAACATCTACGGACTTTCAATCCAGTCAAAATAGAAAAGGAAAAAGCTCAAACTTTGGAAAAATTGAAAGCAGTCCCTAAAAATTTGTTTGTACCGTTGTAAATAAAATGTTGAAAATCCTCATTGATCCCATTTGAGCTAAAAATTTATGTTAAGGGTGCAAAAAAATGTTAAAGAGTCAAATAATCAATTTATCGTGAATATCTTTTAAATGATAAATGTCGACAGGTTTTGATCAATTTTCTACTACAAACACTCTGTATTACTCAGTAGACACATTTTGTGACCTTTACTTTGGGACACCCTTTATGTAAGCAGGTACATATAAAATGCATGCAGTTATTATATATGTAATGGATATAACGTATACGTAATCTTACCAATAAATTTTGTAATTTTATTCACCATAAACTGAAATACTGTAATTATAGTCCTTTTTAAACTGTAATATTTTCATATATAGTATGTACATCATTCTAACTTTCCGTTGCTAACCCTTTAAAACAACAGCATGTACATGTATGCAAATATTATGTAAATTATCAACGTGAATATATGCATGTATATTTTCGTTTTAGTTTTACGTATACATTCTTTACTAATACATATCAAACATTTTAACACTTACGTAAATAAGCATCTATGTATGTATATGCATTGTAGCCATGTAAACAGTACACTTCAATGTCAATAATCGTCATAAAAGTCTGTTAAAACTTTCTTTTGCATAGTTATTTATTAACACAACAAATCTTAAAAATTCATTAAAATTCACATGAAAAGCTTTTTCATGTATGTATTATAATCGTGTGTATGGATCATAGATATCATATTTATTTACATAAACAAATAAATAAACAACAAATTTTAATATGAATAATAAAATTCGCAAAATGCCTTAATTAGTTATTTATTATATTATGTAAGCAAAATAAGTTCCCAATATAACATATAAATATATTCATTAGTTAATATTAAAATTTATTCAGTTAATGTAAAATGATAATTTCTATACTCTGTTCATTAATTGTAGGCAGTTAAGGCAATAAAGTATAAAGTTAAAAAGTTCATCTGATATTGTATGAAAACCTTTAAGGTTGCAGTAATATTGCTCGTGGAAAACTCTTAATTAGAAATTATAAGAGAAGAAAAAAGACGTATTTGCTTCCATAAGGCATTGAATGGCATATAGTTAGTGAACAGAGTATACAAATAAAATTTTTCAAATACATAACGGATATTTTTGAATTTTTTGAAAATGTTTATATAATAAATTATAATTTTATTTATTTAGTAACTATGTACATTATATACGTATAATAATTATTCCAACTTTCAAATATACATTTTTGTTTTTTATTTAAAAAAAAAAAAAAAACAAAAAATATTGACCAAAATTTTCAAAAATATTTGAATTTAATAGATAAAACAAAAAACAAAGGTTGTTTCATTGATAGAAGGTCAACAAAAGAAAAAAAAAACTAAATCTGTAAATATGTACTCAATTGGGAAACTCAAAAATTGTTCTCAGTATAATACATAAATAAAAATAGACACGTGTATTTGAAGGCTTCTTAAATTGTTAAACAAATCTAACATGCAAAACGAATGAATGAACAATCAAACCAAAATAAATATAAAATATATATTGTTGGTACTTACTTAAAAGTTTTCTCACATCATGAAAAATATACCCAAGTAAATATATCCATTCAACACAACTTAACAACAACATAAGAATTTTACATATACTTTGTTCATAAGCTTTTAATGTAATGAAGGTTAAAAAGAAAAATCATAGGATGCTCCCTACATATAAAATTTTTTTTTTTTTTTTTTTTTTTAAGGACATAAATGATGTAATCAGTCTTGCCATTTTAGCCATTCTATGGCTAGGTTTAGATATTAATTTTTGTCTTTAGCCATATAAGCTATTTTTTAGCATTTATTTTCTTCCTTTATCCATTTTTTATATTTTTTAATTGAAATACTGGGAAATATTTTAACGCAGTCATTTGCGATATGCTCACAATATTTAAATGGTGTGATGAAAATGCTGGTGTTTAATATAATATGTAAATGTATTTGGTACTAAATAATACATTAATTATAAATTTTTTTTATTTTGCCATTTTTTAGTCAATTTTCCAAACTAAGTCCTGTCAAACTTCTGGCAACACTGCGAATCTACTATTTTATGTGGAACAAAAAAAAAACTCAGATAACAGCCCAATTTGCCTAGCATATAAATTCAATTACAACTAAATAAAATATGTTGAGTCCATTTATTTGTATACTTTTATAGTAAAACTGATAAAACTTAGTTATAAAGTTTACACGTGGAAATGAAAACTTTATAAATATCTTTAAATAAAGTTCAATCTTTAATGACTTCTTGAATTTGGTATAAATCTGTCGAATGTATTTACTTTCATGCATACGTAAATATTTGTGAAATCGAACATTCTGTATAAATTCTTAAAAATTTATATCCTTTGGGACAAAAAATAAAAAAAAAATAAAAAAAGCTGATACCAAAAAAATTTACAAGATATACACATGATGACAATATCTTTCAGATTTTCCACATTTTTTTAGTTTCTATTTTTTTTTTTTTTTTGTTTTTTTGTCTACCACATACATCTGTATACAATGATACAATCAATCTGCATACATAAGTTACATTTGCGAATACATGATGTATGTATATATACCTTCCCTGAATACATATAAATATATACTTTGTCCATTATCCATGTAGTTTCGATTATATTTGTCTTTATATAACAATTCCAAATAATTTTAAATTTAAACTACACACATATCCCTTTTTTATTTCTACATATTTATTGTATTTATGAAACTATATTGGTTTATCAAAATCTTTTGTTATACATATTATAAGTTACATAATTTGGTTAAGTTGGTCGGTTGTTTGGCTTGTAGTTACTTTTTACTAAGAAAACATTCTTTACTACACTACATACATATACATATGTATGTATTTCTATCTACATAAGATGACATAAGGGATTCGGACTATATATTATGATATACATTGTTGTAATACTTATACATAGTATGCAACACCATAATATAATTGTACACCATTCACATATTCTTCTACATAAACACCCATGTACAATGCAAATGTATGTATATACATCTATGTATATGGGTTTATCTGAATGAATAAAATAGATATGGGTTTATGCTAAACAGGATGTTAAGTTTATTTTACAAATTGAATGACCGGATATCCTTAGGGATAATTCTTGTGTTTGTTAAAAGTAAAATCTTTTCCTATCATCGTGATTTACATACAATAACACAAAATACGTATTACAAAAATATGTACAAATAAAAAAAAAATAATTTTTTTTATATATAAAAACAGGAGACTTATTTTTCCTTCTTAGCTTTTCATATTTTCCGTAAAATTTTTATCATCAAATTTTGAATAAGAAAAATACATATGTTTATTATGTAAAATATTATGTTTAAGGTGTTGTAAGTAAAACTATCTGTATTTTCTTTTTTTAATTTTTTTTTTTTTAAATACTATTTTTTTAATTTAATTTTTTTTCAATTTTTTTATTAATTTTTTTATTTTTTTGAATTTTCTTTTTAATTTTATTTTATTTTTGAATTTTCTTTTTAAATTTTTTTTAATTATTTGAATTTTCTTTTTAAAATTTTTTTAAATTTTTTTTATTTATTTTTTTAAATTATTTGAATTTTCTTTTTGAATTTTCTTTATTTTTTTTTTATTTTTTTACTTATTTTTTTTTTTATATATTTTATTTCAATTCCTGTTGAATGAAAATAAATTATGGTTGTATCAAAAATTCAAATTTAAATTTGATTTAAAATCTTACGTTATTCATGTTTAAATATCTTCAATTCATTATGCAATAAAATGAGATGAATTAAAAAATATAATTAAATGAAATTTTATCATTTTAAATTTTTTTGTTTTTACAATTTTTAATTTTATTTTAACTTTAAAATGTGAATTAGAAAAAAACAAAAAAAAATTTGTAAGCTAAACGTGAATTTATTTATTCCCATTATTCTGCACTAATAATTATTTACGTTTTTGTTTTTGTTTTACTTAATTAGCCTTCATTTACAAAATTTTGTCCTTCAAAAATGTCAATTACGATAAACAAAAGCTAAAAAACTTAAAAACTAAAAAAAAAAGAAAAAAAATTTTTTTTTTAAGGAGAAATTCTCATGTTAATTATAAAATTTTCTTAATATGAAAATCCGTTTTTTTTTTCCTTTTAAACATTTTTTTTTTTTTAAGATATTGTAGGAATAATATTTATTGCATAAACTTATTTAAATATTTTCTTATAATATTATTTCATGTGTTAGCATTACGTAGAAAATTATTATATCCTTTGGGGTCTCTCTAGTACAGTAATAAACAGAGAAATCAGATTATTATACATACGTATACGTAGTTACATCTTAATGTTTTTTTACCTAACGTGTGTGTATTTTTTTTTTTTCATTTTTTTTTTATTTATTTTTTTTTTAACGACTGAACTTAACCCATTTCATTTTGTAATATAATGTTTTTCTTGCCTTAAGTTAAATCTTTAATTTAAGTATATTTGTAGTATATATACACAATACTTGGTATAATTATAAATACACGCTTATCTTATACTATTTATGGTACTTATGTATACATTTACTTTTTATACATAATATTTTTTTTTCTTATTTGGTTTTTTTTAAAAAAACACTAAAAATTATTTTAAAAAAAAGAAACCAAATAGCAATGTATGTAAATTATGAAAGAAAATGAAAAATTATAAATTGGAAAAACGGCCGTAATTTTTTTGTTTTTTTGTTTGTTTTTTTTTTTAAATAATTTTATATATTATTTTTATATTTTCTTATATTTTACTTTTATGACATACTTTTATGTATGTATATGTACATACAAATAAATATATGTCTATAGGTATTTTTTCATTTTTTTTATAAAAAAAATGCTTAAAGCACTTGTCTAATTACATCAAACTACTTGACATAATTATCGTCATTCATGGTGAACACCGTTTGAAGAAAAAATTTCATTTTTAAGCAAAAGGAAAATGGGTTTCAAAGCGTGTGTTTGTATGTGTATACGCGATTAAAATATATATATGAAATAGAAGAAAGAAAAAAACATATAATTTATATATCTACATAAATATTAAATATATATCGTATAACTCGTATATACGTATGTGTTTGTGATTGCAAAAATATATGCACCTATACCAAAAATTATATGAAAATAAATTAAATGCAGGGTATGCTCATTAGCAAAAATACTTAATTAACAGATAATCTTTAAGAAATCTAAAAAAAAAAAAAAAATTCAAGATTGAAAGTTTATGACTGATAGGTCAATTAGGATGAGTTGACAATGTCCGTAAATTTATCCGAAGGGATGTTATATCCAAATTGATTCATAAATTAGACAGATTAAGATAGCAAATAGGAGGACGCAAAGGGGCTCGATCTGGGCTGTAGTGCCATTAGAAGAAGAAGATAGTAAATCGAGGAATATGAGACAATCATGATCTGTGTATCAATTGCTGTTAGCTTAATTTTTGCTGATGAAATACCCTGTTTATGTAAATATATACAATATTGGTATGTAAATGTGCAAAATGTACACACATACAAAAATATTTTCAAACATCTATGTACATAGCTGTGTAAGTTATGGATCATAAAATATTATGGAAGAGATGGTAAAAGGAATGTATGTATATAACTATCTTAAAATACCCTTAAGGAATGTAAAAGTAAATTAGTCCGTTACATATACCAATCTAAAAGCATGTATCCTACATATATAAATATACATATGTGATATTTAAGAGTTCATACATACATATATAAGTTTGCATTACATGAACACATATTTCTAAAACATCTAAATTTATATGAGAAAAATTTTATAGAAAAATTCAGTGCATACTCTATGACTTCATATACAAAACATATGATATATTATGTAATTTAAAATTGTAAGAAAATCAGGAACAAAATATGCATAATAAATTCATATGCATTTATTGCATGTATGTATATACTTATATGTGTAAATAAATGCATCTATGTATGTATATGCATGTTAAATAATATTTTCATATAAATTTGATTAAGTTAATTTGAAAAAGCGAAATTTATTCTCAAAATTCTTTAAAATAAGCAAAAATATGAAAAAGAAAAAAAATTTTTTTTTTGAAAATTAAAAATACATATTCACTTAATGTCACAAGAATATCTTTATATATTATTATGATTAAATTAAAAGAAAATAGGATATGCGCAAGTATAAATGGCAGTATCACATATTTCTGTAGATTTAATGAAACCAACTCATGTACATACAATATCATGTCATATTGAAAATAGATAAAAGATACGTTTTCTTAACTAGCACATATTAGCATTCATATCTTAATTCAATTTTTTTTTTTTTTTTTTTTTTTTTGGAATGTATGCCAACGTTTCATAGTCGTAATATGAAAAGTAGACACTTCAGTCTAAGAAATATTTAAAAAAAAAAAAAAGAAAAAAAATCCTAATTGAATAAAATATTACTTTCATTTTAATAAAAATTGTAGAAGAAATTTACTTACATGGGTAACACGTACATTATCCATTTCTTTAAACCACATATATAAGAAAACATGTAGACTTACATGTGTACGTTTATGCTGTAATACATGTATGCATGGATGTACCTGTATAAATCAATAAAAGAAATATCAGGTTTTTTTTTTCTTTCTAAAAATTTTAATTTTCATAATTTAATGAACATAAATTTCAGAATATTTAATTTTACTAGGATATTTCATTATTGATGATCATTTTAATTAGAAATATAAAAATTAAATTAAAATTAAAAATTTGTAAAATTCGACAACAAAAAAAAAAAAAAAAATGAAATAAGAAATTTTCAAGTATGAATGAAACAAATTTTACATATTCATAATTTATACTCTGTACATCAATTATTATGTAGAGTTAGGGCCTTATTGGAGTACATATGGCTTTTTTCTTCACTCATAAACTTCTAATTAAAGTATTTCATGAGTATTGGATAGTAGACTAGTACTACATAAATACCTTGATCCTTAAAATTTCTACAAAATCAAATGAATTTTTCGAATATTATAATACACTATAACGATGTGAGATATCACTATTTTACATAATTTCCATAATCCCTTAACTATACATGTAATTAATGAATAGAATATAAATTGATAATATCATACATGTGTAATACTACCTATAACTACACAAAATACCGAATTGTGAAAATGTTAAACAAAATAAAAATTCCTGTAGCTTATTTTTGTTCTTTGTTTTTTTGTTTTTTCATTGACTGCAAGGTTAATCAAAACATCTGACAATATGACATTGCGGAAAATATTTCACAAAAAAACAAAAAAACAAAAAAAATTTTTTTCTCTCCAGATTGCAGCATGCATATAAAAGTAAGTGTGTAAAATGAAATATTTAAATAACTTTGCAAAAAAAAAAAAAAAAAAAAAAAAAAAAAAAAAAAAAAAAACATATGTACGTATGTACCAGTAACTACATATATAGTAGGTATGCAATATCTATGCCATATAAATATGCATACAAAAATACACACAATGATGATATATAAAGAGAAAAATGAATAAAAAACACAAAATATTCGAACAAGAATTTTTTGCTATTGGCGACAGATGCAATTACGTGAGTTGTCAAAGCATTTTCTGTTTTTATATCTGACACATTCATCATACATATTATCTGATTTTCCATACCAGTATGCTAATATGTATATACAAATGTGTGTACGTACAAGGCTTCATGTATGTAGATATCAAGTGTGTACATACATTTTATTATGAATGAATTTATACAGATACATATGTGCATAATATTTATGCGTGTATTGTGTATACAATTTTTAAACATTTTTGATTATGTCAATTTTTTTTTTTTTTTTTTTTTTTTAATAATTTCATTATGTGTATTATAATTATCAGCTCTTCATTATTACTTTCAATACATGAAAATATTACAAATGTACACACACACGGCCAAATGTACATAATATGTGTACAAATGTTCTGATGTACAAGTATTTTAAATGATATACAAAATATTTTTTTTTTTTTTTGTTTGTTGAACAATTTAATCGTTATTTTATATCGTTAATATTTTTATAATATTTCTGTGAATATGAATATTCATAACTATAATAATTTGTTAAATAATTTCGTAATTAAAAAGAAAAAAACAAAAATTTTTTTTTTTATTTCCAATAATGTTATCACTATCATTTATTAATGAGACATTAATGATTTTTGAAAAACAAAAAAAAAACAAATTTTTTTTTTAAAGCAAAATGTTAATGAAAAATAAAAATAAAAAAATGTAATATGGGTTACAACTGATAATTGGGGTTTCCTGTAATGGCTTGACAAACTGATGATCATTAAAATACAAAAACTATCGAGAAAAATGAAAACATCCTGTTTTTATCTTATATTCAATTTTTTTTTTTTTTTTTTTTAGTCTGTATTTAATACATGCTAAAATCTAGTAATTTTTTACTTTAAATTCAACATTTCCATTTTATAAGTTTTAAAAGATTTATTTAAAGTTTTAAAACTTGTCTAAAAGTTAATCAAAAAAAACAACAAAAAAAAATTATCTGATTTCTCTTGTTAGTTCAATGATTTCTTTTCTTTTATTTATTTTTTTTTTTTAACTTTTGTTAATTTAACAGAAAAAAGAAACTAAAAAAAAAACTTTCAACACCTACAAATGTTATGACTTTGTGCGAATTGCATGGAAATAAATGCTAAGTGACTTAAATGCTAAATTACTTTTAGTTCCATCCAGTTAATAATTTCGTGGTATTTTACTGTGCTAAAGTTTTAGTATTATCGCTTGTGATATGTTTTTCAACGTTTTAAATTCCATACTGTTGCACAGAATTTTTAAAATTCAAATTCAAAAATTTAAAAATTCAAATTTTGTTAACAGTTAAAAAAAAAATTTTAAAAAAATTATTTTCAAAAAATTAAATAAAATCTTTTAAAATCAAAATACGTCCAGTAACCGCATTTTTTAAAATTTCTCATGTTATTAATTCACACAAAAACAATCAATTTAGCATTTTAGCTGCAATTTAACCAAACTTCACACTCAATTCTTGTACACTCTATAATGAATGAAATAAGATTCCTTCTTAACTAAATTTTTTCCTTATCTCACGAGAGATAAGTGTATAACATTGAATAATTTGAAAAGTGAAAATCGTATAACCAAAGAAATAACTTCTTTAATCAATTTTCAATAATTAAATTATTTTTTTAATTTATTCAAAATGGCAATGAAACTATGAAACAAAAAAAAAAAAATTAATAAATAGAACAAAATCTATAATCAATTTTCTTTTGTAAAATTGACAAATCTAAAACAATGAACAATAGAAGAGGCAATAAAAACCAAAAAACAAACAAAAACGTACTATTGTTAATGTAATCCTTTTGGAATAATTTAAATTGAATTCAAGGACATCTTTACTAAAACCAAAAAAAAGAAAGCCAAAAAACAAAAAAATTGTTTGCTTGATAATAAGACAATATATTCACTTATCTTATTCTAAAAAGTTGACAGAAGTCAACATTATTGCAAAATAAATATTCATGAAAGGATAAACACATGTGTATTTTTTATTGTAAATACAGATATGTGTGTAAAATTGTACATAAAAACACAATTCTTTTCAATATCAAATTATATGGCACTATGTCACAAGACAAGACAATATACAAATAAATAAACAAGTCAAGCATTTTTTTTTCTTTGGTTTTTGTTTTTTTTTTTCTTTTTTTCTTTTTTAAACATTTGATGCCTGAGGGATGAAAAAACAGAAGAAAAAATAACAGTCAAAGAATATACATAGTTATGCCATGACTGTAAAAAGAACAAAAATTTTGTGTAATACGTATGTAAACAATTTTATACCACACATATGCATTTGTATGTTAGTTTTTATGTTAAATTTAAAAATTCAAGAAAAATTGTCAAATAATGTAAGAAATTTTCCGTTACAAAAAAAAAATACATACATAAAAATTTTAAAAAATTTGAAAAAAACGAAAAATTTTCCTGTATTTTCCGGATTTTTCTTTTTAACCATAGCATACAATATTTTCCAATCAAATATGAATGCATTACTGAAAAACTAAATATTTAGTTTTTCCATATCATGTAAATATTATTCACAACGAATTTTATCCTTTTCGATTTTTATCCTTTTGAGAAAAATCATGTGCAGAAAATAATGAAAATGAAATAAAATAAACAAAAAAAAAAAAAAAAATTTATTATAAACAAAAAACATTTTCTCCTTTGGATAAAACAAAAAAACAATGCTCTCTCTTTAATGAGGGGAGAAAAAATAGGCATTTTTGAGAATATTGCATATAGGAGAAAATGGGAAATTTTATTTTGTTCATTCTGTTGCTATAACAACAAATAATGAGCTTTAAAAATGCTTTAAGCATCTACAAATACTTTTTTATTTAGTAAAAGATAAAATATTTCAAAACACTAATTTTAGTCCTTTACGAGTTAACAAGGAAAGCAAATGGTCAGTGAGGATATAATAAATATTTGCAAAAAATTTATTTTAGACATAAATTCATAAATTAGAACTTAGTTTAGGAACTTATGTAGAATTTAATTACTTTATTTTATTATTATTATTTTTTTTTTTTTGTTTGTAAATAGGAAAAATGTTTAAAAAAATTTTCCCATTACATTTTCACTTTCAATTTTCACAAGTATATGAAATAATTTGAAAATTCATGAAAATCAATTAATTAAAACGAAAAATCTGGATAAAATTCATTAATTAATATTTTTAAAATATTTCTATGGTGTCTGGTAATGAAAACGTAACGGCAATAATTATTTTATGCATTTTTTTTTTTTTGAATTACTAAATACTGAATACAATAAATAAATGAAATTTAATATTCAGTACAGTACAGTAAATTGTACATTTGTGCAAAGTTATATTTTTACACACAAATACAATTGTGTACATAACCATATGAAATAAATTTCAAATAAATTAGAATTCAAAAGGCAAAAACATATTTAGCTAACACCAATCCATAATAATAATATAAAAATTAATTTTAATTATTTCCTAAGTTAAAATATTTAGAGAAAAAAAAAAAAAAAAAATTATCTGTACGTTATGTATGGGACGTATATGGGTGTAAACGTACGTGATTTTAAATGGAATTTTTAATTTATTTAATTTAAAATGCGAAAACAAAACAAAAAAAAAAAAAAAACATCTGTACATGTGCGTGATCTAGATACTTTGATCTGTTTGTGACAATAAGAAAATATTTATTTAATTTTTTTTTTTTTACTTTAACCTGTTCTAAATGAACAATACCATAATATTTAATTATGAATATTAATTTTATTTTTATTTTTAAATCTGTCTGATTAAATTTTCTTGATCTAATTTTGTGATCATTTTGTTGAACACCTTTGAAAAAAAAAAAAATTATTTTAATATTTTATGTAAATGTTTGTCTGATTATTTGTACAGAATTAATTATTGACATTAATGTAAAAAAAAAAAAAAAAAAATTAATAAATAATTTATTACGATACATGAACAGAGATAAAAAATCAAAAGTAAATAAGAAAAAAATAAATAAATAAATTTTTCTCATTAATTTTTTCTACAGCTTTATTATCATCATCAGTGTCGCTACAATGCGGTGTGGATTTTGGTCTGCTCCAAAATACTCCTCCAGACATCTCTATTAATAGCTTTCTTCCTCCAATTTGCAACTCTTAAAGTTGATCCATCTTTTCGCATATCATCTAGCCACCTTAGATTTGGTCTTTCAACCTTCCGTTTGCCTTCCGGGATTTTGTTCAATATGCGCCTCACTGGGTCGCTCTTGTTTTTTTCTCATAATACAGCTTTATAATGAGTTTCAATTCTCTACACGTGTGCACATATGTTCGTATGTGTATTTAAGCATAGGGCACACATAAACAAACCTGTATAATATTTATAGTATTTGTTTTCTAAAATGAATAAATAAATTCTATAGTACATAAATATTTAATATAATTTGAAACCAATCAAAAAACAAAAAAAAAAATCATTTCTTATTAACTTACTATTTATAAATTTATCAAAGAAGATATCAATCTGATTTATTTCCACGCACACAGATAAACCCACACATTCGAAGTGCTACTTGTGTATATGAATATATAAGCATAAAATCTACCATTTATGTAGTTTTATGTATTGAAATATTAATTTCTTTCGTACTCATTTTTTTATTTTTTCGTTTATTCATTTGATCTATGATTATGTAACCCTGAAACATTTTATTTTATTTTTTTTTTTTTACTTTATTTCTTTCTAATAAATCCATTCCCATACCTACATATGATCTATGATATCGTATAGGTACTGTACAGTGATGTACACACTCATACTCGTACATGTATGTAGAAATAAATATGAAATCATGAAGGAAAAAGTAAGAATATCACAGAAAAAAAAAAACAAAAAATGAATCCCACTAAATTCCATTGAACGTGAAATAATCCTATAAAAACATTTTTATCTGTGGCAAAATATCATGCAGGGTATTATATTTTGATAAATATACATACATTCATGTGTGTACTCTATGTACGTAGACCATATACTGATATTATCTGATGTATGTACTTGTGCAAGAGTAATACAAAAAAAGGAAAATCTTTTTCATTTTATCAATGTATCGGAAAATTTACCAAGAAAAATTTTTATATTTTGTATAATACATAAATGATATATTTGTAAATGCTTTATGTACCACAAATTAGCTACAGACATGATATTCACATATGAAAATGAAATCTTCATTTTTTTTTTTTTTTTTTTTGTACCGTATGTATTACAGATTCCCTTTTATAAACGTCTTATTATCAAATCGTTTATACCTTCAAAACAATTTTGATTGCTTTTTTTTTATTTTTACTTTATAAAATGATTTATTGGAAACATCATGAAAACAAATTCCTTTTCTACAATACGTTATACATTCAAGTGTATGTGTGCACAATAACATTTTAAATGAGTTATCGACATCGAGTTAATTCAGAAAAATTCTTAATTTTTACAATTTAAAGTCCTTACGGTGTTTAGACTGAAGTTATTACATTTAGCAACTAATTTACATACAAATATACTCTGTTCATTAATTATTGTATGCAATTAAGACCTTATGAAAACTATGTATAGTAGTACCATTTTCCATTATTTTATTTGATATTTAAAAAAAATTCAACTAATGTTCTATGAAAATTTTAAAGACTGTGGTAATACTGCTCATGAAACATTTTAATTGGAAATTGTGATACAAGAAACAGGACACATGTACTCTCATGAGACCTTAACTGTATATACTAATTGGTGGTCAGAGTACACAGATTTTGACTTTCTTGAAATGGAATCTCTCTTAAAAAAAAAAAATTTTTTTTTTTTTTTTGTGGCTACTTGGAAGGCATGAAAGGAAGATAAACAGGAAAACAAGGATATAATATGATTTGTTGATTTGACATCAATTCATAATAATACAATTTTACATACAACATATCCGGATGAAATATTTGAAAAAAAAAAAATAATAATAATAATAATTTTCCGAGTTCATAATCACAAAATGTATTTTATGAAAAGAAAATTTACTTTGTTTTCCTTTGTCCTTATTTTCATACTTTATATCATTATGATTTTTTGATGTGTGAAATAAAATCACAAAAAAAGAAAAAAAAAATGATGAATCAGTATTTTCTCCATTTTCATTGAAGGAAAATCCTTGACATATCGTATAAATGAAAAAAAAAAAAAAAAAGTGACAAAATTTTCTTAATGTAATAAATAACATTATGAAGCATTTTTGTAATGAAATGACAAAGTTTTCAAAATTGTAATTTCGAATTAATTTCATGAATCTATGAATTCATAAAAATGAAAAATGCTATATGATAACCCAAGAAACGATTTTATGTACATACAAAAAAAAAAAAAAATTTTTTATTTGAAAATTAAAAGCAAACACATGAACAAAAGTTAAAATCTTAATTTTCCATTTGAAATTATATCTTATTGTATATAAGCATATTGTAATCATAATTATCATTTATTTTGAAATTAGAACTTTTTCATTTAAAATAATATTCTTGAAATTGCTTGCTTTTTACTATCATAATATTGTCTTTAATTTTTTTTTTTTTTTTGTTTTTTTTTTTTAATAGTATTCAATATATCTTCCAAACAATTAAAAATTATCATTTAAAGCAAATTTTCTGTTATCTTAATTATACTAATAATAATTATCCGTTATTATTATTACTACATTATATATAATTATTATAAACTTTTTAAAATGTATTTTTAAATATCATGAAATTCGTTATAAAATTACATATACGCACAAACAAATCACAAATGTATATATACAGGGTGATTAATTTGTGTATGTCATAAAGCTATAGGAGGTGATGAGTCTGCACAACAATGTAGAAAGTTATATTGGTGTGTAGGAGGCAAATCTCATCAAACAATTGTATGATAAGGTATAGAACCTTCGAGTACAAGAAAAGACTTACCGAAAAAAATGAGCAAACATTTTATGTTTGCATTCGCGTTATCACTTTGCCATTAGGACGTCAGAAAAATTTGTCAAATTTCCACTAATTCTTGAGGATGTTTCTAAATCACAAGAATGTCCGAAAAATTTTGGTTATCTTTGACTTTGAATTTAAATAACTCGTAGACCATTAAATTTAGGACTTTGATTAATACCTCCTTGGAAACGACATAAGGATCTTGCTACGACTTTTCTGAAAACCTTAATGACTTCGAATTAAATTACGGAATTGAATTGACGGTTCGTAAATTACGGAATTTAGACACAAATTTCTTTAATGTCTTCTAGAACTCAAGCCGTTGTAAAAATTTACTTCTCCCCCCCACACATAGAATTGTTTGCTGATCTCGTCAAGACCTATCACCTTCTGACCTTAGGACATACTTAACTGAATTACCCTGTACATTGTTACAATATACATTGTTCAACATTTTATACATACACATAAATTTATATTCGTCTATCACATTCGAATATACACAACTCAACATAACTTCAATTTTCATATACATATGTATTTGTATAGGTATGCACGCATACATCCACTAATGTTCAATTCAATTCATTTCGTTTAGATTTTCCATATTATCTGTACAATATGTTATATTTTAAGTAAAAGAGAAATTTCATAAATTAGTAACCCTAAGGCAAAATATCTATACGTACTTATGTATATATTTTTGTTTTGTTTTATTTTATTTAAATTTTTCTTATATATATTTTTTTTTTAAATTTATTTTGTTTGGTTTTTCTTCATTTCTTTTTTGTATTTTATTTATTTTATTTTATCTTGGTTTTTTTTTTTTGTTGTTTTTATTTTTAAATATTATAAGAAACAAAAATTTAGTTTTCTCTCTTAAATGGACAAACTTTTCTTTTTTTTTTTTGTTTTTTTAAATAGTAAAAAATTATGTTAATTCAAGATTGACTAGCCTTTGGCATTTTTATAAATTGCCGTTTATTACTGTTGTATTATCTAGTCTATGTCTAAATGGTATACACGCGAGATGTATGTACAGTAAAAAAAAAAATTTTTTTTGTACATACATATAATTAGACATTTTCTTTAATGACTATCATTTTATAATAATATTAATAAGAATTCTATGTAATAGCGAAATATTAAAGGTTTTAATCCTTAGATCTCAAGAATTTTTCTTTTTCATATCTACTAGTATCCTTTTTTTTTCTTTATTTCGCTACAAGACCTGATACTAACTTAGATAGAGGTTACAAAGCTGTTTAATATTATAAAAGATAATATTTGAAAATTAAAAATTACTTTAAATGTTAATTCTATATACATCACCAATTTACATTAACTACATTAATATTATGTTTACTTTTGCTTTATCAGCTTATTGTATATACCGTGGATTCTTATTTTACTTTTCTTTTTTTTTTCTTTCAGTTATTTTTTTTATAACTGGAAGCTAAATTATGGCACTTTAAAATAAACATCGGTTTTTTACCTTTTTTTTTTTTTTTTTGTGAAAGGAAAATCGAATAACGGAATTTTTTTTTATAACTGTACAAGATTAAAATGAGTAACGTTTAATTATCTTAGGAAAATTATGTCTTGTTATCATTTTATTGTGTTGTTAGCCTGAATCTACACTAAATTAGTCAAAATGAAACGAAACGAAAAAAAATTAAAGCGGAAAATACATTTTAAAATACATTTAAAATTAAATCTAATAAAGTTGTTTGATTTAATAAGCGCTGATGGTCCAATTTGATTTCAACATATTTCACGCATTATTTTTAATTTCATTTCATTTTCGGCCTTACCAATAACCGTTTAATAAGGATTAAGACTTAGATTTTTATATGAGATTAGTCCTTAGTAACGACTTAGTAAGCGGTTATTGGTAAGGCCCAATAATTTATTGAATAAGTCAACTAACAAATTCGACTTGTTCATATCTCAAAAACAAGGACTTTGCTGATCTTGAAATTTTGCCTACTTCACAGTATCATCAAATAAACTATAATTCAGACCATTTTCGAATCGAATTCATGAAGACCTCAAAACGGGCGAAAAATGTGGGTTATTTGAATCACTCTGTCTTAAATCCTTACTCATTAACTACTCTTTGTCGATAACTAAGTAATTAATCCTTTTTAATATTTAAATAAATAAAACCCAAAATAAACAAAAATATTTTGAAAGTTCTGTGTAAAATGAATTTTTTCTTAGTTTTTTTCATTTTTTCTTCCGTTTTTCAAATCAATTTCATTGAAATTTCTTTTGCCGTTTGAGACAAAACATTTAAATTCAAAATAATTCGAAAATTTTTTATTTTATATTTAACGATATATTTCTCACACACAACATTCATGATCTCCACAAAATTCATCCGATGATTGTGTCATTTCAACAGGTGCATAAAATTCTTGTATTTTAAGTTTTTTTTTTTTTTTTTTTTATATTTCGTGAAAATCTATTTTACGTTCAACTGCTATACCTACACATACAATTTATAATTCCATTTCTAAAATTTTTTCTCTGCTTTTATTACTTTTTTTTTTTTTCACGTATTAGTCAAGATAGATTTTCACATTTTATTTTTTCTGAGATTAAATTCATTGTTAATCATAGATATACATAATATATTGCTTACACAAACACACACACATGTGTAATGATAAATCCACGTACCTTGTTGTATATGTGTGGATGGGTGGGTGTACACAATTCGCATACATTTAAGACGATTTTTATTGTAAATGAAAATAATTGTTTTGATTTTCTGTTTTTTATTTTGTTTTCATTAAATAAAGCTTAACAAAAAAGGATCCTTTTCAATTTTCAGTTGTTATAGTTACAGGATTAATGAATATACATACAAATATACTTATATGCGTATATTGCATGTACAATATAGTTAAGGAATAAAATATATAGAAAACATATACAAATGCCAAAAGCGAATTCCATTATATGATACATATGCGTTTGTACTATTATGTACTTTCATACGTGTACTAGCATACATGAAATCTTACTAAAATAAAAAAAACGGTACAATGAAAACAAAATTAAAACAACCAAAGGATATAAAGTAGAGAAAAACTTCTTTTTTTTTTGTTTTTAATCCAGAAAAAGGTCTTTAGTTTTTTTTTTTTTTTCTACATATTATTATTTTCACTTTAAGATATTTCGTAAGTTTATAATATTATGCTTCGTTCTTCTTCTTCTTCTTCTTTTTCTTTTTTTAAATAAAAGTTCCTACTTTTTTATCACATAAGCTTCCTTAACTATATAAACAAACAAAAAATATACACATACATACATGGTAAATATGATTATGAGATAGGTAACAACAGAAAACACAAATCATTCTAAGGTAGAAGTATTGTGGTAATAAGAAATTATCTACATTTTCTTGTTATCTGAGTTATGTTGGTTTATTTAAAAACATTGAATATACATACATATATATGTATATAAAATACCATTGAAAGGGAATTTAAATTTTTAATCCTGATATCTCGTCATCATCTTCATGAGCTAAGATTTTAATCATTGTAAGAATTTTTTAAGGCAATTCTATCATATATGTATATGACTACAGTTTAAAGTGCAATGCGAACCACTGAAGAAGGGGCTCAACACTACTATAAACTCAATTTTCGTTCCATAGTGCTTAGATCGATCATTTGTTTGAGATACTTGTTGTACTAAGCGCTTGAATCCATAAGCAAAAAGTTAAGTGAAATTGGGAACGATAAGTTAGTGATGTCGGTAAAGCAGCTCAATAATGTTTTCGTTTTTATCTGTGCCTGGCATTAAATTACAACTTACATCCCTCAGAGACCCCCAACCCTAATATCTACACCGATTTAATATCTCATTAAAAAAATTTTGATATTCTCAATATTTTCATATTATAAAGTCATTAACCTATTTTGTTACGATCATAAATTCCATATTCAAAAATTATTTTCAAAATGCATAATAATTTATTTTTGATATGAAAAATAAATAAATATGTAAATTTTATGATTAAAATCAAAATCCAAACCAAATATTTTCGGTATCCGTCAAAAATAACACTTAAAATTCTTATTATGGAAATTTATTAAAAAAATATAAAAAAAAAAAAAAAATAAGTAAAAATAGAAAACCAATATAATAAATAATTTTTGGTTTACAGTTATACGAACGTTATTATTTGAAAATTTTTTTCTCATACACAAAAACATCATCTGTACCCTATACTTCATCTAAAAATATTTTTCAAATTAAAATGCAAATTAAAAAAACCAAAAAATTAAATCGAAATATATACTCTGTTCACAAATTATATACATTTAAAGGTCTCACGGAAATTACGTAAAGCTGTACTATTTAACATTATTTTGTATTGATATTTAAAAAATTCATCTAATTTTAATTTTACAAAAAAAACTTTAAAATTGTTGAAACACTTTTTATGAACTGCCTTTATTACTCCCATAAGACCTGCACTGAAAAATGTTTATAGACAAAGTATGGTATAAATGAAAGTCGCCTTAAAAGTACTTTTCTATAAAATTAAAAACACATTATTATAAGACTTCATTTCATTATTATGTATATAATGATTTTGATTATTAATTTCATGTAAATGTAAAAAAAATACAAAAAAAAAAAATATTTCATATAAAGTGTTTTCCATTTTTAAACGAACACAAGTGTTTATTTTATTTTATTTCCTTTGAATGAGAACAATTTAAATGCAAACAAATAAAACGAATCCTTACATATGTATATCATGAATGTTTTTCAAACAAACGTAAAATGACTGTAAAATGAAAATTACTAATAAAAAAAAAAAATTTTTATTTGATTGTTTATTACAACTACTATTATTGTCGCAATATTATTGTAGCCATCATGTTAAGATACATGATAGACATTTTTTCAGATATTAAATCTAAATAAAAATTGTTACATGCAAGTGTGTTTGCTGTAATGGTTGTAATATTTAGTTATTTCAAAAAAACAAAAACAAATACTCAATTTTAGTTCATATTTGTACGTGTATAATTTTTTTTAAATGTTTTTTAAAGGATCATCAATTATTTATTTTATTCTATTATATAAAAAATTTTTTTACCATGACTTCTGATGTCCACACTGAAAACTGCGTATATATACTACAATCCAAAAAAAAAATTTTTTTTTTTAACTGTTAAGGCTCCAAAAAAGTGTATAACAAGGATATTACAATAAAATGAAGTGAAGCAATGGAACAATATGGGCACAATCAAATAAAGAAAATTATTAAATGTTCAACAAATAGATAACTAAAAAGATTTTATGACTTATTTTTATTATTATTCTATTTAATAGTTTCCATTGCATATTTTTGTATTCAACAATAAACTTTAAAATTTATAAAGAAAAAAATCTATAGAAAGTTTCCTGAACAAAAATGAGAAAAAATTGTTTCCTTAAAGGAAATTCCAATGTGGAAAAGAGAATTTTATTTTTATTTTATTATTTTTTTTTTTTCAACATTAATAAAGTCATAATAATTTTTGTTTTTCACCAAAATTTTTTTTTTTGGTCTCTTTTGTAAGGCATTCATAAACTTTTATAACTTTACACTGTTTCAAAATATCACGTATATGTGTGATTTGTATGTAGTAATATTCGGTTTTTCTATATGTGTATAAAACAACGTTTGGTGCATTGTTGTAATCATAAATTTAATTTTCTTTTCAGCTACATAATAAATTCCATTTTTCATATTTTTCAAATTTCATTATGAGTTTTTTTTTGTTCATTTTTTTTTTTTTTTTTGTTGAACATAATTTGAATATTACACTTTTGTCGCCATCGTCATTATTATCATCATCGTATCGTAAAATAAATTTTTAAAAAGTTATAAACGTGTATATGTTATGCTTATGGTTGATAAATACATATAAATTAGATGACAAGACAAAATCCATAAATTGACGAAATTTTTATTTATCCATCTATTTGTTACAATGCATTATAGTCAAATTTCTGTGGTGTTTTTTTTTTTTTTTTTTTTTTTTTTTTTGTCGTCATCATCATCATCATCTTCTTAATTTTAACGCTATGTCAGAGATTATGTTGAATGATTGACAAGAATTTTCCTCTTTTTTATTTATCGTTCAAAATAAAATAAAAATAAAAAAAATTACTTTTATTTATTTGGCCAAAATAAAAAAAAAATGTGGCAACTCCTTTTTCTCATTCATTGTATTTTTGTTGTTTATTTTTCTATTCGTCCCCCCTTCCAAATTTTGATAAAAAAATTTTTTAAATCCTTTACATGTGTAGTTTTATGCGTTGTACACGTGTGTTTATTTATTGTTTATTTATTTGTTTTTTTTTTTTTGTTTTTTTTTTCAATGTCAAAGATAACAATATTCAGGGATTTAATAAAAAACAAAAATTATTCATGTAAAGTACTTTAAGATCAATTTTTTTTTTTTTTTTTTTTATGTATACCAAATAAATACTCAATTTTGTGTGTTTATTTAAAAAATGGATTTTTACATAAGATTTAAGTTTATTCAAATTAGATACATTAAATCCTTACAAAGATTTTCCAGAAAATTTTGGGATATATGGATATCTTGTTTTTTGTATTTTTGGTTTTACATTGATTTTGGTAGATTATAATAATTCTTAAGATAAGTATGTACTAATACTTACATGCAGTATTTATGGTATGTAATAAATCGTGTACATTTCAATGTATGCAAATACATAGATGGGTAAACGTAATTCGGATGTTTACATACAGTCATTTAGATAAAATTATAAAAATTAGATTTGAATCATTCAAATGTTAAAAATATAATTTATTATACGTATATATCAGTTTGTCTAGATTAATGTCGTAAAAATCTTTTGATATAAATTTCTAAACGTTTATACGTACGTACAGGGTGATTCGGTTAAGGGGTATTATAAAGCCAGAAAGTGATAAGTCTACGAATCGTTTGTTTTACATCATTAATGTCTTTAGAAAAGTTATAACAATCCTCTTCTCTTTTCTAACTACAATAGGTATTAATTCTTAAAGTTCTAGGTTTCATCGACTAACAGTTTTTTTAATTCAAAGTCAAAAATTAGGAAAAATTTAACAAATTTTTCGGAAATGTTAGCGATTCTACAAGACATACAAAATAATTACAAGAAATTAAAAATAAAATCTTCGCACCTTTTTCTATGAGTTTCTGTTTTACACGAAGGTTCTATCCCTCATCATTTATTTTTTTGATTATGTATCTATTTCCAAAGGACATAGTATGCCATCAAGCAACTGCACTCCTACTCACATTGGATGTATCGTAAATTGGCTCTTGGTACTCGAAAATTTTTTTTGCTTATCTCGTCAAGATCTATCATCTCCCTAGCCCTATGACATACAAACATACCCATAAACTGAATCACCCTGTATAATGAGTACATACAAACAAACATGTAAAAAATTCTATTTCTAATTTAAATTAACGTAAGTAAAATGTTAAACAGAAATTTTTAATTGCCAATAAAACTGATAAATTGATAATTAATAAAAAAAAAAACTGATAATTTAAAAAAAAAAAAAGCGATAATATATTCGTTTATTTAATAATTATGGCGTCAATTAAAAAGAATATACTCAAATTAATTAATTCATTTTATTTATCAAACTATTTTCAAATCAAAACTTTAAGTCTCAAAGAAAACAAAAAGAAAAAAAACAACAAATTCATGATAAGGTATAAATTTTATGTATAAAATCAAATAACTTAACATTGTATACAATTTACTTATTTTTCCTTTTATACATTACTTTATACATCTTCATAATATCCTTTCACTATGTATATACATACATTTAAATACATCCGTATTTTCTATGCTATTATAATAAAATTACTATAAATCTTAATAACCATATAAATAACTAGACAAAATATTATAGTATATAATTCTTTAGAATTTTAATCAACTTAATCCTTTTTAAAGGATACGGATCCAATTTAAGGCCTTTGAACCTAATTTACAAGTAATTTTTGTTTATTTTTATAGAAACCCTTTATTGTTGTATACAATATTTTCATGTTGTTAAATCTTTCATTTAAGATATTCTATGTACTACAGTGGTTGTAATGGTATACATAATGTACATATGTACATATATACAAGGAAAACAATTGACTTCTTAACTTTTTGATTTTATATGTACATACATACATGTAGGTATATAAAAGATTCAAAATAGCTGATGAAATTTTATACATTATAATTTCTCCTTATACTTTTAACCATGTTAATCATTTAAACCAGAATACTAACCGCAAAACTAACAAATTCTCAATTATATGCTATCGTTATACACATATAAAACAACTAATGTGATACATATGTTAGGCAATATATATAAACTTAATTTGTATACACGCATGAATATTGGTATGTTTTTATGGGTTATACATATTCGCTTTAAATGAACATTATGTATCTTTCATCGTACGAACAAATTATTTTATATTATCTATACACATACATATGTACATATGTATTACATATGTACACACATATTATTAAACTCATAACACCTAACCTAAAAACATACATTTTCATACATAAATACGCACATAAAAGGATACAAATTAATTTAATTTACATGTATTATATAAAAGGGGGGGGGGGGGGATATACTGTGTATATTTTGTTAGTGCATATACAAAAAAAAAATTTATAAAAGATATTTTGTAGTAAACCACAGCAAACCACATACATACATATGTACATGTTAATATAAAAGTTAAGATATATAATTTGCATTTTCTAAATTATATTACATATGTATACAAAAGGGTGTATAAACACACCTACATAAAATTGTATTTCTATGAAAACATATGTACGTATTTATATGCAAAATTAAATAGCCTGAAGCAACAAAAATTCCATAAACAAGAATATATGTATGTATGTAAGAAACAAAAATAAATATCAAATACAACAGGCAATGGTATGTGTACGTACATACCAACAGAAAAACACAGTTTCAATCTAAATAAAACATTAAAAATAAAATAAAAAGATTTTTTTTTAAGGATAAAAGTGAAAGTGAAACCAACAATAAAACCAAATTATTTAACCAAAATAACACTTGTTCGTTACTTGTAAAAAAAAATATTGAAAATTCTCTACAGTTGTTATTTTATTTTGTTTACAGGATTTATAAACCGATGAAAATTATAAGCATGTTGTATACATTTTGTTTACATGCATACCAAAAAAAAAAAAAAAAAATGCCACACAGTAATCAGCTACTATGGAAATTCTCTTCTTTTTTTGGTAGCCTTGATATGCGATGGTATTTGATGGAATTTAAAGGGATGATATTTATATCAAGTCAAATAAATTGATTTTTTTTTGTTTGTTTGTTTGTTTGTATTCATCTCTTTTTCATTTGATATAAAAGATTTTCATGTCTACACGAGGTTTTTAACCACAAACATGTATGGAAGTGATGATGATGAGGAGATTTAAAGCAAAAATTCAAAAAAAAAATTTTTCAATTTTTTTTTTTGTATCATTTTTAAGTTGAATTTTCATTATAATAAAAAAATTTTTTTTTGAAATTCAAAAGTGTGTTTCAAAATGTTTCCAAACACATGCATATCTACCTTACATTAAAGTGTACTTTCATGGACAAATTCTGAACTTTATAAAAAATTCATAATTTTGGAAATATTTTGAAAATCAAATTTTTATATAATACATACGAGTAAAATAATAAAAAATCAAATTCAAATGGGAATAAAATGTTATTACAACACTTAAATTGTTTTTATAGCGTTTTTCGGAACTTACAACACAGAGTATCGTTCGAAAGTGGTTCAATAAATTTTCACAGTAAAAAAGAAATTCAAAGTACTAAGCTTTGTATTCAGAATTCCAGCCTAATTGAATATATATTTTAATATGTGGCTATCGGGTAAGGTCGGACTAAAAGACAAAATCTTCAAGATAAAATTCCTAGGACGGAATCTCTAAGAAAAATCACCCTAAAAGAAGTCTGAAAAAGTATGTACAAGTGGATCTCTACTTCTAATTTCACTTTGAATTTGATAAGAAAATTATACAAATTTATTTTCAAATTTTTTTAAATTACTTAATTGTTAAAAAAAGTCCTTATATTGCCTATTACAATTTTGTCTCTGTGGATTATGGGAATTTCCCATCTATGTTTCCTTGAAGATCCTTCAATTTTTGCACTTCAACTGGTTCAAAACAAAAATAATTTATTTTCAACTCCAATGGCGCAACAGCTCGATGGACCCTGTGCTCTAATCATTGTAATGATTTTTCAAGACAATTCGTTAGAGTAGAGACTAAACTCAAATTTTTGTATGATAGGGCTTAGATCGATCATTTGGTTTACTTGTTGTCAGCCAAATAGACTGGATTAGTTCAGAAGTCGTTACTCCATCTATCGAGTTGCTAAGCCTCCCTAAGTCATTTAATTTATATGAATAATTTTACACAGATTCGACACTTTATTTCTCATACGTATTAATTACGATATACAGACGTATACGCATATTTAGGTATTTTCATGTCATTCACTTCATCTTCAATCCCTGAGTTAATACTATTTAAATGTATACAATTTAAAAAAAAAAAAAATTATTTTTGTAAAAAATTAAATTATTCCAAAACACAACCAACAATTTCTTGGTAAATTGTTTTTTTTTTTTTTTATAATTTATTTATTTTCATTTATTTTTTCTCAAATTTACATATGATTACATACAATTGCATATATATACGTACATATTTGCAATATGTTTCCTTACAATTTTATTAAACATTATCTAATTTACAAGAACATCTATAATGTATTCAAGGATTAAACTTTTGTTTTTTTCATTAAGTATAGCACGTATTTATCATTAGCTGATGTACATACATACTCGTACGTTAAAGCTTTTTCATAGATATTTCTTTTAATACCCATCATATAGGATCTTCAATATACGATTGTATGTTTAGATACATGAATACAATGTCGCTGATGGTCTACATGCATACATACAGATTTTATACAGTAACAAGAAAAGAATATATAATAAATAGTAATATCCTTTTAAACGATTTTATTTTGTTTCTTGTTTTACTTTCAAAAGATAAAAGATGTTCGTATAAAACGACAAATATTGTTATATGTATGTACATGTGTAACATATGGTAGTGATGGACAAAGTTTTTATCTAAAAAATCCAAATAAAGTGAACAACAAAAATCAAAAAAAAAAAAAAAAAAAAAGTAAAATAAATAAAAATGAAAGAAAACAAAAATCGTTAGCATAAGTTTATTTTCTTAACAATGAATTTTGTTGTGTCTATACTAGGATGACAATATACGATAACAATATATGATGATATACATACATGTATGTATATGAGCAAATGTACATCATGTGGTGTACATACATATGTAATAAATCGCACATAAATTGATACATATATACATATGACTTTTTTTTTATTATGTATGTAATGTGTAGATTTATAATGAAATATTGTTATTTCATGATTATAATATTATGCCACACATATATACATACATATGTGTCTATCCATGCTAAACACGTGTGTACAAAATTCATGTGTAAAATAATATTTTGAAAATTTCTTGAAAGAGAATTTATGTAATTTAAAAAAAAAAACTTGTCAATATTTTAATAAAATTTTTAATAAAACAAAATTTCTATACCTCATTTTTAAAGTATAGTCCTATCATCCTATGTGTTTTAAATGGCGTTTTTTCTTTTTTTTTTCTAATTTCTTCTCGTTTAATTTGAATAAATCCATTCTATACTTTCATTTCTTGATTGTCCAATTTAGATTGTATTTTGAAAAACGAAAACGACAAAAATCACAACAGAACAACGTAAATGATCCAATATCTCCATGCTCCATAAGAAAAACTGCTAAAACTGCACCTGACTGTGCTAAAAAAATGAAATATGACAAAAATTAAATTGCATGTTAAGCCAAGTCAATTTTCATAAAGATACTTACGTATATGTTTACTGGAATAAATTTTTTTTCTAGGAGATATCAAGTTTTTTTTTTTTTTTTTTTTTAAATTTGTAATTATGCTCTTAAAACTGATCAAAACAAAAATTACAATAATCGAATAAACACGTTTTTATCATTAATAAAATTTTCCTATATTCAATACATTGAAAATAAAATTTTCCAACTGTCCATATACAATACAAAACAAATATATGTACATGTCGTGTAAGCAGCTTTTTTCTCCCAAAAATCAAATCAAATTAAAATCATATTTTAAAACAGTACCACATTTTTGTCATTATTATACAAGGTGATTCAGTTATGTATGTCATAAAATCTAGATGATATAGGAATTGACGAAACAAACGAAATATCATTTAAGTTGGGAGGAGGTGCGCTTAAATGTTTACTCTTCACCTGCTAAAGAATGTTAAAGAAATTTTCGCTGTTTTTTTTAAGAATACACTCCGTAACTTATAAATCATCTGTCCTAAACCATAATCTATCATCTACCTGACTTTATGACATCCATAACTGAATCATCCTGTATGTAATACAATTTTAAAATGATAATATATAAAATTTCTCTATTATAGTTTTAATGTAATAATATGCAAATAAAAATTTAATTGTCCATCAAATATAATTTTAAATGTATAAAATACAAACATGTGATAAGCAGTATATAAAAATAAGAAATACAAAAAATAAAAAATAAAAATGAAAAAAAATCTCAATATCACAAATTGCTGTTATTGAACAACTATTTTGCTCCATATCTTCCATGTATATGTCATCACATGTGTATATACATACAATCCTATACATGCGAATATGTGTTCTAACAGAAGTATGTATTTCAAATAAAAAGGATAATAAGAAAAAAAAACAGTAAAAAGGATTACAAATTCAAGAAATGAAATAAAAATAAAATTAAAGTATGACATCAAAAATGTTTAGTATAAACATATGTATATGAGTGTATGTACACTTTGTTATGTGTGTACCTAAATACACACTCATATATGTATGTACAAACATACATACATATTTATACCTCCAGTTTCTTTTTATCTAATTTATGTATCTTAAACTAAAAAGAAAAATGTATTTAAGGATATGTAAGGATATGTACAATTGTATACAAACACAAAAAAAAAACAAAAAAAAAAGACAACACTGAAATGAATACTTCGAATTGAATTACAAATTGACGAACATATGTCTGAACATATAAAAGGATACTTCACCATAACATTAGTGATCCTTTTTGTCTGAATAGAATATAATCCTTAAAATGTTTTTTTTTTTTTGGTTTATCAGAGAAAATCATATGAATATTACGTACATGAACAACATACAAAAAACACAAAAATTGAAAAAAAGGGAATAAGATAAAGGACATTGTCCTGACTTACGTACGTATTTTAAAATTCGTTTTTTTAATGTAAACAAAAAACAAAAAACTAAAAAAAAAAAAAATGAAAATAATATATAAATTTTTTTTTTTTTCTTTAAGTACACGTTTTTAGTTCTGGATAAATGGATTGAACAGTCATACATAAAAAATCTTATAAAAGGGAAAAGATAAATGAATAAAAATTATAGTCGAGAATACAAAAAAAGAAAAAAAAATAAATTCTACGTTTAAATTACTGAAACAAGAAGAATACACGAAAAAAAAAACAAAAAAAAAGGAAAATTCGAAAAAAGGAATTGCTACCTTTGACATAACATTTAATCTTATCATTTAAATTACAAGTTACCTATTACCCATGTATTTAAGTCAGTAGGATACATGAATAAACGAATAATGTGTTCATATTCTGGATACCCGTATACATGTATACATACATATGTGTACTTTCCATACCATCGTATAATAGAAAATGTTACATCCAATTAATTGTAATGAGAATAATTATCACCTTATAAGGTACATATATACATAACTATGTATCAATTTTTATACTAATTAAAGTTTCCATTATAGCTTTTATTTCCCATACACGTATGTACATAATGTGCTTAAGGTTTTTGTTTTTCTGCTTTATTGTGAATATATATCGCTATGTATTTAGACTATTTCTCAAGAAATTTTGCAATATTTTATTACCAACGGATTTCTCATTTAACATGAATTTTTTTTTTTTTTTTTTTAGTTTTGGTTTAATTTTAATTTTGTATAGGACGCATTAAATGGATACATTATAAATGGGTACAAAATCTATTTTATTGTATTTTTTTTTTATTTTTCTCATTTTCCTTTTTTTCTTTTAAATATTTTCTTTCTTTTATTGTTGTACAATATTCAATTGAAAGCAATTATTTTATTACACTAGAAACCTTATTTAAGTATTTAACAAAAAAAAAAAAAAAAGTTACATAACAACATTAAAAGATAAAATTGGTTTGAATATTATTCACCTTTACATTATAATTACATACAAGGCATTTCAAAATCCCAAATAATGCGTTTATCGTATAGGTTTCAAAGTGTTTCTAACAAAGTAACGTTTTAGACTCTGCCCTCTAAAATTCATCCCCAGTGGGATACGGGGAATTGAAAATATTCAGATACATAAAGTACTGATTTCATTATCTTTTGATCCACCATATGTATTTGATTCATATTTACAACAACAACAAGTTATTGTTTGTTTGTTGGAATCGAAAGCATAGAACGTTCGTTTTCAATCTGTATCTCATAAGGGCTTAATTTTTGAGAAGTAGGTCTAGGAAACACTCTAAATTACATTAGATACATTTTGTGATCTATGTTTTTAAACACCCTATATTTATACAAAATACAATAAAAAAAAATCAATATTGTATTTATCGAATCATAATTTATGTGACTTGAAAAATTTAATCAATGTTACCGTAGACGAATAAATAAATACACACGTGCATATGTATTAATACACACATAAATTATTTATTTATATATATTCATAGAATATATAAAGGAAAAGAAAATTCAAAGGAAAACAACAGCACATTTGAAAATTGAAAATTTTCGTTTATTCATTTTGTAAAATCATATATAAATATTAGATACAACTATAGGTACTGTATACCAGTCTTATAACATGAAAATAAAATTTAGACATTTTTAAGGGATGCTAAAGTTCATTCGGAAATCTGTAAATCTAAAGACGTTTAATTTCAAAAAAAAAAAATTTCAGTCGTTATGAATTTGTAAAAGATACATATTAGTAAAAATTTATTTTTGTTTTACATTATTTGGTTAATTTTTTTTTATTTCTGACAATAGGGGAGTACATAATTATTTTCCAGGAATGTAAAATTTTTCTAGTTCCTAACGAACGAAAATACTAGTATACCTGTGTGTTGATTTACATATGTATAATTTTCTTTTTAATTTGACTGGCAAAAATCAAAAGAAAAAATATAATTTATTAAAATTTCTTATGAATTTTAAATTTTTTTAAAATATTTTATTTTAAATTTGTCAAAATATAAAAAATTTCGTTCACTAATTGTATGCATCAGTTAAGGCCATATGAGAGTGTTTCAATAATCGCCATAATCTTTAAAGTTTTCATATAATATGAGATGAATTTTTTTAAATATCGTTAATATACAACGATATCAAATGATATCACTTTGGTTAGTTTCCATGAAACCTTGACTGCATTAAAATAATTAATAGATAGAGTATAAATTTTTTTTTTTTTTTTTTTTTTTTAAATAAAATATTATTTCAAAAATTTTCTTTCCAACAACAAAATTGTTATCATCATTATAGGTATCCTTCATGTTAAATAATTCGTGTAATATATATTATACGTATCCATATAATTTTATCATACATTAACCAAATATGTCTATCATACAGTATAATATGTTCTATTAATATAATGTATGGGGTATACAGTCTTTGTCATTATACAATCAAAAATAAATATAATTGTATTCTTAAATAAACAGTATATACAGTCACCATAAATTTACTTTGTAAAATGTACAAACAAGGATACCTATTAATATATACTTCATATAAAAAAAGTGTAAATATGATTTTATTCATATGTACATGGACGTAGATAAAATGTTCTCATATCCCACACTTTTATATGAAATATGTATGTACGTATGTTGTATAGAGTAAATGAACGATGACTGATGAAGATGATGTTAGAGGAAATCGTATATTTACTGTAAATATGTACGTGTTTTATTCATTTTTGCTTTAGGGTTATTTTTGTATCCTTATATATACTCATATCTACATACACGTATCTGCACATACGTATGCTCAAAGCTTTTTCTTCATCATTCTAATATAGAACATTTATTTGATAAGTGCTATATAGTCCAACTGAAGTTCTATTTAGTGTGTTGTTAGGTAATTTATGAATATACGAGAATATATATACAAAGAATAATTTATACAGAAAGTAGCTTTGTGTAATAGCTAGCTATAGTGTAATACATTCATGTATGTACATTTATATCTATATATGAGAATCTGGTTACTTGTTGATATCCATGTATATGAAGTATGCATACACACAGTATATTTTTATCCCTCTATTTTCTACATTATAAGTATATGCTACTATGAAAACTTCAAAGAAAATGACACTTCATTTACACGTCTATTTTTTTTTTTTTTTGTTCACACAATACCACTTTTGTATGTATAAATTTTTTTCATTCATATGTGATTATTACATACTCATCTTTGTGAATATATAAAATAAAATATAAAAAAAAAGAAAGAAAATGAATTGTTACAGATTTGACAAAGTGACATAAAAATGTGAAAATCTTGTTATATACTTAGAGAGAGAGGGAGTGGGGCGGGAAGGGGGAAAAAGAAAATATATAACAAGATACTTATGAATGAAAAACAAAAGAAAAAACACACACATGTGTATGTGTATGAATGTCCTTTTTTTTCGCTCTTACATATTTATAGTAATACATATATTAAAACAAACATAATATACGTATGTATAAAATATGAGTATATATGATGACTATAGAACCTGTTGCATTTTATTATGTGTGATTAAGTATTTAATTAGGTTAAGTATTTACATGTAATTGATATCAAAAGAGGAAAATTTTCAAAAAAACACAGAAAAAAAAATGAAAATAGAATTATCAAAAAGGATAATAAACAAAAACGATAATTAATTATGAATACATACAAGTTAGATTATGTCAAAGACATGATAAAGTATGTATACATAATTATGTATGTATGTACATATGACTGTATGAGTGTACACATTAATATAATTAATAAACTATAAATATCACTTTAATACATTATTAAATTTTTAAAGGATTTTTTGTTTTCAATTAAATTAAATTTTTTTAAATTTCTTGTAATACTTAAAGGAAAACTGAAAGGAAAAAAAAAATTTTTTTTTTTTTTGGTTTTCATTGTATAAATCAATGTTAAAGTTAATGTATAAGAAACTGACTTGGTAATAGCGTAGAATCTATATCTAAATATGTATATGTATAGGTATAGGATAGGATATTCTGTGGTAATGGGAAAAATAAATCCCCAAAAATTTTCTACAACTATAGTTTTAGTTCTCATCAAAAAAAAAAAAACAAAACTAAAAGAATTAAGGAAAAGGTATACATGATGAAACTTTAACCTGAATGTTTTGAAAAACAAAAACAAAAAAAAAAAAAACAGTCATACAAATGTATGAAAAAGTTAACAAAACACAAAATATACCACAATTGAAAATGAAAGAAACAAAAAAAAATAAAATAAATAAAAGAAAAATTTTCCACGCGCTATCAACCCACAAAAATCACATTTATTTTATTTTCTTTGGACAGTTTAACAGTTCTTGGCAACTGAATAAAGATTTTTTTTTTTTATTATTATTATTTTCTTATTGTATGATATAAATGAAAAGAAAAATACTTTATATCCCTTGAAAATCTGTGAATGCTTGTTTACGTTTTTTTTTTTTTTTTGGTTTTATTTTTCTCTTAAACAAAAACAGTAAAAAAAGGTAAATGAAAATCAGGTCCTAACACTGATGTGTATTAACTTATATCCATATATATGTACAATATTATTTATACCTACACAAACATATGAATAAATTTTCGTGTATATGATACATGTACGCTGTATACAGCTAAACATCACAGAGCATTTTTAAAACTAAACACAGAAAAAATATTTCATCTTGTTTTTTTTTTTTTTATATGAAAAACTTTTGTTTTTCTTTGGATTTCCTTTTTCACGTGTTAGTGTAAATTTATACAATTCTGTAAGAGTTTAAGATCTGTCAATCGATAAAAAGATCTGTTTTTAAGCGAATAAATCCTTTACCTAATACGTAAAAGTCA
Source organism: Anthrax anthrax (assembly GCA_963971155.1). Classification (NCBI taxonomy): domain Eukaryota; kingdom Metazoa; phylum Arthropoda; class Insecta; order Diptera; family Bombyliidae; genus Anthrax; species Anthrax anthrax. The sequence goes on from OZ020119.1 coordinate 32,582,922, forward strand.
AACGAGATAAAACCATTCTTTGCAGTTTTTTTTTTTTTTTTTTTTTTTTTTTTTGGAATGGTTCTTATCATATCAAAATTTTAAGTTCATTTGACAAAAATAAAAAAAAATTGTTTACTATTTTGATTTAAGAGACAAAATAATGACAATCAAAATAAATTGTGGGATTTTTAAAAGGCAACCTTATCTATGGGAGACCTGTGGAATATATCCTTAGATTTATTCTGTATATTAGAGAAAATATTCTTGACATTGAAATTATTAATATGAAATGAAAATTTAATTATAAAATTTTAATTTAAGGATAAAAATGTTAATATTAATAAAATTTGTACAGGTGACAAATAAGACAAAAATTCAAAATCGCCAAAAGATCTTGGCGGGTCGTGGTAGGGGCGAAACGGTGTCAGCTTGCTGGTCACTTCTACTTTTTAAATAAATAAATAAATAAATAAATAAAAAAAATTCAAAAAAAAAATGGTTAAAGCAAAATATATACTCTGTCCACCAATTACACGCAGTTGAGGCCTTATAGAAACTACGTAAAGTAGCACCATTATTGTAGTAATTTTCAAAACATTTATCTGATTTTGAATGAAAAACCATACAGATCGCTGTGTGACTGCTCTTGAAACACTTTAATTAGAAATTATTATAGAAAAATATATATGTATATATACTCCCATGAGGCTTTAGTAGACAGAATATAAATAAATATTTGCGCAACATTATATCATTTTTTTGTTTTTTTTTTTTTTTTAATAAAATACAGAAAAATGTAAAATACTACATATTTTTCTTACAGTTTAATTTCTGTACCAAATTATTTGTTTAAAATACGAGTAAACAGTATTAAAAAATGTATGATAAAAAAAAAAAATAGTATGTCATATGTACATATATAAAAGACACGCCTTAATTAAAATATACGAGTTTTTAAATATAAAAAAAAAATTTTAAAACTTAATTCCAAATAATAAAGGAAAACAAAACCATTAACATTTATAAAATAAAAAGATTTAAATTTTTTTTTTTTTTTTTTAATAAATGCAAGTTCCTTACTAGCTCTACATACAATATCCAAAGTTTATACCCATAATAATCATCCTTCAGGAAAATATGCCTAAATAAAGTTTTTTAGTCCTATATTTTCCCCAAAAAAAAAACAAAAAAAAAAATTTCTTTTTTGTCACCTAAATACATAATTATATTAGAGAAAAATTTATGTACATAAAGTACTGCATGTATGTATGTGTGTGTACATAATGTGTATTTATATTATGACAATTTCATTATTATTTCTAGACAAACAGTATTCATATAATCATTAGACCGGCCCAATTATATTTTTAATATTCTCTTCAAGGACACTTGAACCGTAATAAAATGATTGGCCAACATATACTCCACCATAGGCATGTTTTTTAATAAAAAGCTTTTGCGCCTCCTGAAAGCTATTTATTTACAAGCAAATGAAAATTCATTTTCTACCGAAGAAATTAACGAAATTTACCCGAAATATAAATTTATCAAATAAAAAATCAACAATAACAACAACAAAAAAAAATTGAAAAAGAAAATAAGGTGGCCTCACAATAAATTTTTTTTTTTTTTTTGTTTTTCTAACACAACATATTTCAATGTAAATATAAAAACAGCCTATATAGAGGGTTATAATGCCTAAGTTGAACGAAAAACAAAAATTGTTTTTCTTTTTCCAAAGTGAACCTATCGCACTAACAGCTATCGTTAGAATGAATTTTCCGTGTACAATTTTCATTTTTCTTTAACTTGTTTATTATGTACTATAGATTCATTTATATACATATGATTCCTTGAAGCTTTTAAAGCTTTAGTATTATATTCAAAAAAAAAAAAAAAGCCTTTGAATGTACTTTTATAAAACATGATAAAATAATAAATTATCGGATATGAAAATAACACCAGTATTAATTGAAGGTGACATGAAAATAACAAACCGTTAAAAGATTTAAATATATGTATTTAGTGTACTCGTATATGGACAATATAATTTTATATGTGTGGAGATTTTCATGTGGCCATCCATAGTCAATACAGATGGTTTTTTAGAATATGATTTTTACTATATACGCTTATATGTTGCCCGTTGTTGTTGTTGTTGTTGTATTTTTTTTTTTTTTTTTTTTAGATATGAAAAGCTTTAAATATATCATTTTTCTTACGTGTATAAAATCAAATCATTAATTTATGTCTACGCATGTATGCATTATAGATATTTTATTATTATCCTTTTGTGTCTTCCGCAACAACACTGTTTATGGTAATAATAACACTATAATGCATATAATAAAACCGGCTGATTATATATGCACATGTGTATATGAACACACATATGTATATGTAAGTGAATAATTTTATACATGTATGACTGTATGTACATATATACATGCTGTATAACCGGATATTCATTGTGCTTTTTTAACACATCCTGTTCCGTTTACGTGTATTCGTTTATTCCTGCGTACTTACATATATGTATGTATATAATATAAATATAAAATAAAATTTATCTTCATCATGTATAAATACTATGAGGAATTTTTGCATGAATGCATGTTCTCGAAATTTTGTTTCATTTTTACGTTTGTGTACGTAAAACGTACACTATATATCTATATTATTATATGTATTATTGTAGATACATTTTAAGCAGTTTATTAGAAAATTTTTACATTTAAGCTTTCCAGTTACTTTATGGATTCTGTACGATCCAGTCGTATTTTATCTAATAAAAAATAAATAATTTTCAAAAAATTTAAAAAGAAAAAAAAACTATTTGAACAAAATATAAAAAATATTTAAAAGGAAAAACAAAAAAAAAACCGAAATTTCATTTTAAAATTTTTTATATATATTTTTTTTTTTTTTTTTTTTTTTGTTAAATGAAAATTCGTTAATGTGAATAAAAATTATAAAAAAAAAAATTACAATTTGATGTAACTGACAAATTTTTTAAAAATTTAAATTTTTTTTTTTTTTTTGTGTTATTCGTACACCATGTGACACACATATTGTATAGTAATTAAATTTTTTGTATAAGATTTTAACGAACTTTTTCTAAACTTTATGAAAAATTCAAAAAAAAAAAAAAATTTTTTTTTTCCTACAATTTGTGAATGTGTAAGAAAATTTGATTGTAAACAAGTAAAATTCACATAACGTATTTTATTAAATTAAATATAGTAAAATTGAATTTAAATGTATATACTACACTCATGGGTATATGTCATTCATTTATACATACAAATGTACATTATAATTTATTGTATTAAGTGTGTGTGTGTGAGTGAAAAATACATTTATTCGCATATAAATAATGTTAAATCATATTATATTCAATTTTGAATTAATCAAATTTGCATACATAAAATGTGATTGGTTTTAGTACGTATATAAAATTGCATTCATATGTGTGTACATATCTGTATATAAACATACATATGTATGTACATAAAAATGCAATCTTAAAAATTTTTGAATATTTGATTATATACACATACATATGTACAAGTCACGTATAAATGTAAATGTGTAAGTATGAGAAATATAAAATATAAAATTGAAATTTGTGTTATATACATACATATATTTTATAACCGTTAATTTCAAAATTTAAATAAATTGATTAAATATTTAATTTAATTATCGTAGAAATAATTACACAAAATGAAAAAAAATTAAATTAATAAAACTAGAAAAAAAAAATTTCTAAAAATACAAAATTATTTATGTAGATATTGAATGATCAAATTGCACAGTTGCAATATTTCTTGTTTGGATTTGAAAATACGTAAAATACCCATACGATTTAATTTATAAATTCCAATTCCATTCATGTTCTATCCACTCCTTTTGCTTTATTTAAGTAACGTATTTTACAATTACGTAATTTTATTTTTGATTTTTTTTTAATTTTTTTTTTATTTTTTTAACATAATTTCAAAATGTTATACTCAATACAACTAACTAAAGAGAATTGATTTAAATAATATTAACATAATTTAAAAGTAACAATCTTTTGTTCTTTTTTTATTTCGTTTTGTAACTACTTTTTAAAATAGTACATTAAATTTATTTAAAAAAAAAAAAGAAAAAAAAAAAACGACAACCAAAAATGCATTAAAAATTCTTGATAAAATTTCAAATGTATTCGTTTTTTTAATTTACGAAAAGAAATTTTCTTTGTAAATTCTATGAAAGCAAAAATTACAAAATACAAAGTATTTTCTTACATTCGTTACATTTCACTAAAACCGGGTGTGTATATATTTTATTTTTTTTTTTTTTTATTTTAAGAAAATTTCTAAGGAAAAACATATGTTCTTGTTTTACATTATACAAAATTGTTTAGAATTTTATTTGTATAATTCATTTTCATTTATTAGATACATCAAATCGCTGAAAATAACAAATGGAAAAAAAAAAAAAAAGAAATTCTTCGTTTTAAGTTAATTACTTAATCTATATGTAATTGTAACTAACTCTACTAATGTGCATTTGTACTAACGTATGTACATGATTCAAAATTTTAATTAAATGTATTACGTTGCATGAATAACAAATAAAATGTTAAAGATAAAATATACGTTATGTATAAAGATATTTTGAAAGCATTATTTGTCATTCAAAAATTGTATCATCTAAAATTTCAACAATTTTCAAATCTAATTTTTCATTTCAAATAAAATTTATAAAATATACATAATTATGGTTTATTCGTAATAATTTGAAAATAATTTCAATTATTAGTACTTAGATGAATGAAGTACAAATGTTTATAAATAATTATTTGCATAACATACAGGGTGTCCTAGAGTAAAGATTACAAAATACGTCCATCGTGTAATTTAGAGAAGTAGTAACTCAAACAAATGATTGATCTAAGCCGTATCATACAAAATTGAGTTTAAGTCTCTAAGTCTGTAAGGGCATGTATGATAGAATCGCCTCGAAAAATCATCGCAATGATATCGAGCTGTTCCGCCATTGATGATGATGATGTAGTTCAGAATGTTTCTATCAAAAAAATTGTTCTACAACTCCTTCCTGCTGTAATTGATCATTCCTTCTCAAATACAAAACACTGAAAATTTTCAGGCAAGCCAAGCACATAACATCATATAATGTATAATATTTTTAAAATCACCCCATGTATTTGATTCATATTTACTGAAAAAATAGCTGAGACTGAGGTCTTTTCAAAAAGTCATTATTGATTAAAATCATGTAAGAATGTTCAAAATTATTAACATTCATAATTCAAAAAATTCTATTTATTATACGAAAGAGTTAGTAGTGTTTAGGTTATCTTGTAAAATTTTTGTATGGAAAATTTTGCAATAATTGTAAAAAAAAAAACATGTCTTCCATAAATATCTTAAATCTCTGAAAATTACATGAAAATTATAGAATATCATCTCTGTACCCTAAAATGATAAGATAATATGTAATGAGATATGTATCCTAATCTTGTATACTATATAGATTAGCTGTGCGATAAATGCATTTTGTAACTTTTTCTCCGAGACACCCTGTATACAAAAATATTTGCGGTAAGTAATAATTAATAAATGCATACACATGTATAAACGATATATTATGTGTACCACACACGTAAATTCCATCACTACATATGTACTTACATAAATGTCGCATAATAGAAGACGGTAAATCAAAGTTTATAAAATGAAAATTATTATTACATTTTGTATTTTGTAAAAATTATATTTCATGTTAACAAAATGTTTTGCAATAAATTTAATTAAATCTACATACATAGTAGCGAGTATTTCTTTACAAAATGTCATGTTTACATTTATTTAAACTTTTTTGAAATAAAATTTTGAATTTTTTGAATCAAAATAATTTTCGTCTTATATAAAACTAGAAACTATAAAAAGAATCAGTTTTATTCAAAAAAAAAAAATAATAATAAAAATAAAAAATAACGAAATATAACGACACTCGACACATTCACATATGTATGTGAATGATAAAATCTTTGTTTTTAATTTAACGTTTTTTATTTATTTATTTATTTATTTATTTTTTTTTTTTTTTTGAATTATTTCATTTCCTGTATGTCGGATTATTTCAACTGATTTATCAGTTTTAGTAATCGTGTAGTAAAATATGTAACATATCTAGAATCGTAAAAAAACGAAAAAACAAAAAAAAAAGTAAATGATAAGAAAAATTCTGTATAACGAATTTGTAACTGCTAATCTCATAAGTATTTTTGTTAATTATTATTTAGCTCGTAACTTGTACGTACAACGTTCTCAAAAACTAAAATTAAATTAAAAAGAATTTTTTAAAAAACCTGGAATAAATAATTTAGTAAACTGAAAGTAAAAAATTAATTTCAAATATTTTGAATAAAAATAAATTAAAATCTATTCATTTAACTTAATTTAGTCACAGGTATGTATCCTTTGTTTTTAATTTTTTTTTTTATTTATTTTTTTTTAAATTTATTTTTGAATTTTACATAACGATTTTTTTGTTTTTCAACACATACATTAAAATTTTATCTTTTTTATCTTTAATTACATCTAAACTTAATTTTTTTTTCACAATTAAAAAATTTCAAACTAATAACAAAAAATTTTTATAGTCTGTCTGCTAATTATTATACTCAGTTAAGGTCTTATGGGCGACAAATGTGTAGCCCTCTTGTTTCATAATTTTTAATTAAAGCATTATTACCATAATTCTTAAAATTTTCACGCAAGTCAGATGTTTTCCTTGAATTTCAATGCACAATGATGTACATATTCATCCACGTATCTTCCATAAGGCCTTATGTAATTAGTAGACAAAGTATAAAACTTTATCAAATTTTATTCCATAAAATTTTCATTTTATATAAAAATGTAATATTCAGTAAAAAAAAAAAAAAAAAATTTAAAATCAACAGTTCATTTTAGACTAAGCAAAGTGATTATTAAACATTTCAATTTAACGTATTTTAATTTTGATTATTGTAAACATCAAAACTGATTTATTTTAACGTCAATCTAAAAATAATACGATTTACAAAAAACAAAAAAAACAAAAACCAAAAAATAAACAAAAAATTATCTTTAACAAAGTTTTTTAATAGTTTATTAATCTCATTATTTAGTACTTAAAAAGTTTGTACACATATTGTGTTACATACGCACACATCCATATATGTATACGGTCGAATATATATGGCTTAAATGTATACAATAAAAATTTAAAAAAAAAATAAATAAATAACGAAAAACGTGAACAAAAAATCGATATTATTGTTTTAATCGTATACAGAAAAATAAATAAAAAAAAAAATTTTTTTTTTCTATAATTATTATTATTTTTAATATTGATACAAAAATGATAAATTGTATTAAAGTGTTAAGTTGATGGGGACTTGGTATTTAATTGGAGCCCTGCTATTGCTTATTGCAAAAGCGGGAAACTCCACAGATACTGACCTCAATTTATCGTCATCATCATATCCATCAACATCTTCATCACCAAATGTTGCCGGAGGACCATTATCACATTTAAATGGTAAGTTAAATTATGAATGAAATTTTTATTATTTAATTTTTTATTTTTTTGTTTTTCTTTTTTCCAATCTGTTTGTATTCTAGATTTTCATTTTCGTTTTTCTTTTTCTTTTTTTTTTTTTCAATTTAATTTCCCTTTATATTATTTGTTTTTTTGTTTTTTTTTGATTCTTTTATTTATTTTTTTTTTGTTATATTTATTCTTAAAATACATTTTTATCCTCAATATTTGTTAAACATTTTTCCTTGCAATTTCATTTTTATTTTAAATCAAATTAACGTTATATAGACATATAAAAATGCATAAATACACAAGGACACATGTATTCATACCATTTTGTTTGTATGCATTTAATGTATACAACACTGTAAGTAAAAAGCCCATCATTTTTTTTTTTTTTTTTTTTTGTTAAATTCGTTTATGTTTCTTTTTCTGTTATTATTTTTTTTTTTTTTTAATTTTTGTTATATTTTCATTTTATAGAATTTTAATTATATTTATCCATTGACATTACTAGCTTTCATTCTCTTTTTTCTGTTTTCTTATTTTACTGATGATTTTTATATTTAAAATAAAATTTAAAAAAAAACAACCGTTTCCATCAAAATTGCATAAAATGAAAATATTTCGTAATTTCATTCACCATGATGTATTAAAATGCAATTTATGCAGATCAAAGTCAAATATACATTCGTATATACGAGTCTATACGTATACGCTATATGCATTTTTTGAATATTTATTTAAAAAAAAAAAAAAAAAACAACAACAAAAAAAATAAAACAGAAAAAAACAGCAATTTTTTCATTATTTATTTAATTTCGTTTTTTTTTTTTGCTTTTGAAAATATTAACCAAAAACAGGTGGAAAAATGATTTTTTTTTATATATAAATATTTTTTTTAAATGGAAACTTAAACATTTGTTTATCATCGTTTAGGAATATTCTGAAAAACCAAAAAAAAAAAAATAAAATAAAATAAATAAATAATAGCAAATTATTTTCAGTTGAACAAACAAAAAAAAAAAAAAATTTTTTTAACAAAAAATGTGAATGGTAAAACAAAAAGAAAAACTTATCAACAAACATAAATATTTCCATTTTTTTTTAAAAAATATTCATAAAATTTTCAAATTTTTTATATTTATTCTATAAGTTTTCAATTATTATTTTAAATATTTAAACATTTTTCATGTAAATGTAATTTTATTTCTTTTTCTATTTTTTGTAATTTACATTAAACAAAAATTAGCGTTTAAAAAAAACAACAAAATTTGGACTGATGTTAGTATGTCCGTTTGGTAAATGTTCAAGATACGATACATGTTATTTTGAATTTTATTAACCCATTTTTATGTACATACTCGTTAACTAATACCTATCTGATTTTTTTATGTTTTATTCAAAGAACTTTTATTTTAGTAATTCAATACCAAAATTAGGGCATTTTAGGCATTCTTGACGAGATACTCGTACATTCCTGTTACACCAGTTTGAAAGTGTATAAGATCTATTTCCCCAATATTATTTGAAATTTAGCAAAAAAAAATTTTCTCTAATAGTCTTCATTAACTATAAAATATTAAAATTTAACGGAAAATGCAAAGTGTGTGAAAAAAATCACGCTAAAATGGTAAATATTAATTTACTATAGGAAGTATCTTATTCCATCTAGTTAACAATGTTTTAAAATTTTGCTATGCGAAATTCTAAGATTCAGTTATCGTTTTCTGTATGTGCTGTTATGTCTTAGTTTCCATATGTTCCAAACAATTTTAAAAATTCAAATTCAAAAATAAGAAAAAATGTACAATTCAAATTTTCAATTTTTTCAGTAATTTTCAGTTAGAAATTTAAAAAAAAAAAAAAATCAAAAAATCATGAAGTGTCTATCAAAGTCAAAATATAAGCAAAAACCATATTTTACATATTTCATATTTTATTATTTTACATAAAATAATTATTTAGGTAATTTAGATCCAACTTACTCACATTTAGCACTCAATTCGCACGCATTGTGAATGAATAAGATTTTTTTCTTATTACATTTTCTCTTATCTCACGAAGGAAATAAATTCACAAATATATGAATAACATTGAATGTTTGGGAAATGTTGGAAAACTTCAATTTTCATAAACAATTTTTTTGTTTTTTTTTAATTTATAAAAATTTATCACTTATCAATCTAGCAGAATTTAATAGTCAATTCGCATACAGTCATAATAACAAAAATGTTCAGGATAAAAAGTAAAGATAATAAAAGGGAATTTTATTTAAATATCAAATAAATAAATTTTTTATTTTTATTTTTCAATAATTATTAAAAGAATAAGAGCAATATTTACTTATACGACCACATTGAAAATGTTTATTTTCATTTTATCACAAATACTCTCTTTTTGTTGTTAGTAATGTAAATATCAATTTTAATTAAAATGTACCTATAATAAACAATAAAAATAAATACGTACAAAAGGAAATACTAATTTATATTCTAATTTAAATACATGACCAACATACATATGTATGTATGTATGTATCTAGATATATGCACATATTACTCTCTCTCTTTATAGCCTTTTTATGTATCTATTTAACAAATACAAAACTAACAAAACAAAGATATATAATTACATATACAAACGTATGTTCAAATAACAAAAATAGATTTTAAGATTTTAATTGAATATTCTTATCACACAAACAAGAAAAATATCTACTACTGTGTTTACCCTGTATACCATTATTAGTATATCTACTGTGAAAAATATTCAAAGAACGATACAGAAGAATTTGAAAATCTGGTAAAGGATGTCAATTTTCTCTGGTTTGTTTTCTTTAAATATTATTTTCCCTCATTTTGTTTGTTCCTTTTTTCATATTTTCCATTCCTTAGGTTTTATTTACGTTGTTCATGTTTTCAAAGTATAACGCGTATACATTATAATAATTCAATAATATTGCATACATTGCGTTAATAACTTCAAAAAAATAAAAAATAAAAAAAATAAAAAAGGAAAAAACAGGCATGGTGAGATGAAAAACAAAAATTAGTCTAGACTAAGAAAGCACAGAAAAATATTTTTTTTGTAACGTCCTTTTTTTGTTGGGACCAATATAATCAAATGATCTTCAATTCACTTATTAAGTCCCTAATTTTATTCGTACCATGTACGTGAGATCAATAACATTTAATTTTTTTTTTTTTTTTTTTTTTTTGTATCTTATGTCCTTGGTCGGATATTTACTTGTACTCAGAAGAAAATTTTCCCCATACACTTGTTCATATGTCCTGATTGAAAATAAAATTTAAGTGTGTTCATTAAATTTCAAGAATCTTAATTAATATATGCAAATTATTTTGACATTAAAAAGATCAACTTTTCAAAAACTTTCATTTGATCTGTTATATGTATATTAAAACCATATATAGTATACTTTAACCACACAAAGGTATCTCTACAAAAAGGCAAAATGTTTACCATTACATCATCCAGTGATACATATATTCTATCATATACGACTTGTATTTAATACATACATTAGCTTTTATCAAAGTCTTTTAAATTATTAAAAATCTATCTATCTACATACTTTTACAAGTACAAAATTATCTGATTTCTTTAAACTTTAAGAAAAAATAAAAAATAAAAATGTTAAATTTTGTTTTACAAACCAAAAACTTTATGCAGATACGTGTACGTAATTCTATTCATGTACAATGTGCTATTCACATATACATGCGTTTACATAAAAATGATAGGATAGTCCATATAAAAGTAACAAATCTTTTAAATACAAAACAAAAAACAAAAAAAAAACCAGAGAAAGAAAACTTTACAAATTAAATGGATGACATCCAAATTTGATTTTAGTATTCAAGTCACGTGTTAAAAACAAGTGACCAACATAGAGATTGTATTATAAAGTATATTCATATATGTTATATTGGTAGTCAATTAATAAACATTTTAAAATAGATCCTATAGAAATTATTCCCATATGTCTATGTCCATTTACTTTCCATTTAACATACAGGTGTTCAAATGTAGTGGTAGAATGTCTTTCATTTCATTTACAATACCTAAAATATACTCTGTGTTATATATCCAAATGCAGGAGTATTAGTGACATTTAACAGGAAATTTTCAACGTTACAAGGGATCAATTTAATTTCATTTTTCTTACCAATTTTGATCTAAAAAAAAAAAAAAAAAAAAAAAAAGAACAAAATAAAAGACTTTAAAAGCACATGCATATATGTAGGTACAACAATATTTCAAAATAAAATTCATCCTTATATTGATGTATTCATCATGTACTCATTATATACTGCATGGCATGCCATGTACATATAAGAAGTATAAAACCTTTGTAAGGTTGTGTGTAAACTTTATACACAGTATTTTGTAGTTTCAAAAATTTTGTGATTTAAAATTAGATTTGATAAGATACTTCTTTGACTATCAGTTTTTTTTTTTTTATGTACAAAAAACTACTACTGGGATCTAATGTCTTACAGAATGATGATGAATAAAAAGGTAAAATCAAAAAGGATAAAAAAAAGGAAAAAAATATTTCAAAAATACATTTAAGAATCTTTTATAATATGTGTTAAGCTCATGTATATAGAAGATGCACATACACACATACAAACGAATCAGAGTAAATTCAAAACCAAGAAGAAATAAAAGATACTTAAAAGATAAAATATCTTCATATATATACTTATGTTGTGTATACCTTTTGATTTACACATGATTTCTGATGATTGAGATATGTATGTAGATAGATTCAAGTATAAATTACAGTATTCTGCAGTGTATATAAATATACCAAATTCATATTTCTGTTTGTGTAATTTATATAACAAGAAGCCAATTTACCAGTATAATAAGAACGAGTTACCAATTTATACAATAATTTTGATGAACTCGAAAGCTCCATCCATTCGATACCATGATTGAAATGATTGCATAAACTTTTTTTGTTTTTTTTTTTTTTTTTGAATTGCAAAATTTAACAATTCATCTTAAGAATCTCAAATGATTTACTAAAAAATCTGAGTAATGAAAATACGAACCCACAGAAAAAAGCGTAATTTTTTTTTTTAAGATGAATGAAAATAAAAATGACGGTTTTTTTTTTTTTTTCGTTTAAATAACGTCAAGAGAAAGAATCTATTATTGACATTAAAATAGCTAAATCAGCCCTTCTTTCTAGCTTCATCGTTTTTAAAAACTCAAAATATAAAAGAAAAATTTCAAAAAAAAAAAAAAAATGAAACTGTAAAAAAAATTTTTTTTTTCTTCTATTCTTCGAAATATTCCTATTGTTAGTTGAAATTGATATATTTTTAAGTCCTTCATTATCCTTTGTTATTTTTTTTATAATTTTTTAATGTATATCTTCTTTATTACGATACTTTACTAAGAAAATTGTAAACAATTCTTTTTTCTATTTCGAATTTTTCTTCTTTTTTTTTTTCTAGTAATTGTTGAAGAACCAGAATTCACTGATGTCATCGAAAATGTCACAGTACCTGCTGGACGAAACGTCAAATTGGGATGTTCTGTTAAAAATCTTGGATCGTATAAGGTAAAAGCAAAAAAAAAATAATAGAAAATATTTATCACAAGAAATAATGTAACGTTAAGAATGGGTGCAAATTGATTGAAAAATGCAGCTAAATTGCTAAATTGACTGTTGCATGTATGAAATTGTAGCACACGAGTTGGCGTTTGTACTAGAACTATTTTTAGATTTCACATGATTTTTTTTTTGAATTTTCAACAACTATTAAAATTTCGAATTTTTAAATTTAAAAAAAAATTTAAACAACGGAATTATTAATTTAATTAACGGAATAATTGATATCTAAAGTATCAAAATACACAACAAGTGATAATTGATACTGCAATCAATTTATCATTTCGTATACAGCAAAATGCTGCTAAATTTTTGACTGGATGAAAATGAGAAGTAATTTAGCCATTTAGCATGCGTTTCCATGTAATTCGCATAAAGCCTAAATAAAGTTAATTAACATTATTCATAAAATTAAAATATTAATTACTTACAAATTCGTGATCCATGAAAATTCTTTTTAATTATGAAAAAAAAAATCAAAAAAAAAAACAACCAAAAATAAAATATGATAATTGAAAAACTCATAATTTACATAAAGCATGCATAAATCATTAATAAATCTTGATTTACTCACACTCAATCTCTTTAGCAATTTTCCATCGAATTTATACAATAATTTGTCAATGTAATTCTTGTCGTATTTTTTTTTTTTTTTTTTTTGTCTACTTTGAATATTGAAAATAATACGAAGACCGAATATAAAAAGGAAAAAAACACTTTTTCTCTACATTAATAAATAAAAAAAAAAAAAAAACAAAATTACATAAATTTTCCAATCAACTTGCAAAATCATTTAGGGTTTCACCCTCTAATATATAAAACGTCTGACGTTCTAAACCAAACATTGTCAAAATATATCCACATTGAGATGTATGTATATGTATGCGATCACAATAGGTATTCCCACAAGATTACAAAAATCATGATGATAAATTTCAGTTAAATCAAAAATAAAAATTTTTTCTTAAGACAATTTAACAGGAAATCATAATTTAAAGTAGGTGGATAATTAGCAATTTTAAAGGACTTAATTAATGTATCCTTATATAAAAACGAGAAGACAAAAAAAATAATAATTAACAGGAAAATAATTGTTCAATGAGAGATTAAAAAAAAAAAAACAAAAAGGCAAAAAAAAAACTGTAGTCATCAGTAATGATTAAATATACAGTTGATTTTTCATTGAAAAATGTACTTGGTAAAATTAACAAGAAATGTATACACATCAATGTACATGAACATAAATTACCATAAAGATATCTATACGTCATCTTTGATGTTGTAGAAAATCATCCTTTAACCATATACAACCAAGTTTTGTACGTTGTTATTGTCTTTTGCAATTTTTTTTCAAGCCATGGAGGGATGATGGTATGATTACGAACAATGATGATGATGATGATGATGATGACGACGATGATTAAGATAAAAGGCCATCAGATCTAACAAAAATATCCACAATTTGTTCTCATTGATGCTTCAGATATTATATAATACACTGATTTATATCATATAGCCAGTATGTGTACATAATTCAAACATATTTATAATAGATTTGCCTTCTGTTCTTGTATGCTTTCTCTCTAAAGCGATTTTCATATTAAGATTACCACCATCAACCAAAACAAAAGAAGTTAATAGCTTTAAGCATTATTATACTATATTGCAGATGGAGAACTAAAGTAAATCAAGTTAAGAAAAAAAAAAACAAAAAAAAATATTGACTGTATACATAATATACAGTCAAATTAGAATAAAATGAATAATATTAAAAATAGTAAAAAAGAAAAGAAAAAAAAAAAAAAATTGGTATATGAATAAAATTGAAAGCGTGTCGAAAAGAATTATATAATACATATTTCGATAGAAAGCTGTTACTAATTTTCCAATTTTTGTTAAATCATCTTCGATCCCAAAAAATGATTTTTTTTAAAAATCTATAACATGAAAATTATTTCATTATTTTTTTTCTTGGAATTTTTATTAGATGGTGTTTGTTATTAAACAAATTTTTTTTTTTTTTTTTGCATTTATACTTTATATTATATAATATTTGTGGTTTGATGAAAGAAAATGTAATGTAAAATTTTTTTTTTTAAATGAGACATTTTCTATACACAAACAAATACAGAATATGTTGGTGTTGATGGCCTTTAAAATAATGTCAAAAAATTGAAAATGAAAGATGATGATAAGGAATATAAAAGTTCGTTGGTCCCAAATTTCTTATTATTCAAATTTTTAAAGACATATAATATATGTTGTATATTGGGAATGATTTTTCAGTTTATTTTTTTTCCTTTTTATTTCACATTTTTTATTTTCTCCTTTTTTCTATACCAAAAAAAAAAAAAAAATGACTACTAGCGGTATCAAGGGAAATTTATATTCATAACAAAAATATTAAAAAAAAAAATTGTTAACATACTTGATGATAGAATATATTATAATCTGGTGTATGTGTAATGGATGCAAGATTAGCATGCACATTTTTTATGAATTCAGATTATAGATATCAAATAAATTTTTTTTTTTTTTTTTTTTCACCAGACCAATTTATAGATGAAAGAATTTCAAATAATTTTTTGTGCAAAATTATACAAAAAATTCTCTACACACTAGATTACTTTACTAATTTATATGTATATGTATAGCGAAGTTAAAAATCCGATACATCACATGTATATGAGAGCATATCTCTAAATATCGAAATTATAAGTAAAAGAGAAAATCTAATCGACTCTGCTGCCTTGGTACAAAATCATGTTGAGAATATATAATTTGTTTTCTGGGTAACCTTCCTGGTTCATTTGCCTTGCATGCTTCACCACTTTTTCAAATCTCGTTCTTTTTTTTTTTTTTTTTTTGGTTTTAAAAAGTTTTCTTTAACGAACACTACATACAATACATAGATATGTATGAAGAATTATCCTTGATATGCAGACCATGGAAAGTCATATACACACTGGGACTATTTTCCAACATAAAATACTATGTGTATTATGTACTGTGTTGTAAGTGTACATAATTTTCAAAACTATATGTATACACCTTATAGCTATATTGCAGGTTATCCTAAAGGCTATCTATATACCTTGTTCCATTCGTTATTGTATAGTTTTAGACATGTTGCTGTTATATTTACAAAAAAAAAAAAAAAATTGCTCATGAAATTGTGACGTGATGCAGATATTCAAATACATATCATCAAAATGTTCAAGTAAAGGGAATGTTAAAAATTTTCAAAGTTCTTTAAAACTGCTAAAAGTTAAAATGCACACACATGTATTCTCTTTTTCAAAAAAAAAAAAAAAAAAAGAAGAAGAAGAAAAATACTGTATAACTAAATTGGAACTGATGAAGGTCCTAGATAAAAACAAAAAACAAATTCCAAGTAAACACGCTTACAGCATACATGTATGTACGTTTTAAAAGGAAAAATATACAATGCAAAAAAAAAAAAACACTAAAAACAAAATATGGAAAAGGATATACAAGGATGATGATGGTTCATGATGGAAAACAACAAAAATTTTCTTGTTTTTTAGAGAAAATTGAGAAATATAGATATAAAATTTGAACTTACATTTTATGTTACGGGTACTGTATAATGCAATTTCTTTTTATCAGTCGTCTCCCAGGAATGACTTCAATTGATGATTTTCTATTTTACTTCATTGGGCATTAACTTAAAGAAATTTCTTTTGATACCAAAAAAACAAAAAACGTAAAAAACCTTCTGCATGGTTTTATTTTAACAAAATTTTATTTACAAAATTATGGTAGACAAAATTTAAGTTAATAAAAAACAAAAATGAAAAATAAATAAATTTTACAATTTTCCCTTGAAGCAATATCAATTTATTTCAACTGAAATTTATTTATTTTTTTTTTAAATTTCTACATAAACACACATTTTTATATATATCCTTTTATTGAAATAAGATAAATCAGAAAAAAAATTTACTTTATTATATTTAAAAAAGAAAATAAGAAAATTTCAAAGCTAATCTACAATATGAACTTTTTTCATATGAATTTTTTCTTCACTTTTATTTACAGTATCCTTTTTATTTTCAATTAAATTTCAATTTTTAATTCACATTCTGAGATATACATATTTAATAATAAGAATTTAAAATGAATTTAAATGTACTGGGGGGAAAAATAAAGGACTTTTTATTTCAATTTGAATTTGTAATTGTGCACATACATATGTAAATTAGGATGTCCACATCTGCTTACTCACATATACACTCGTATATCGTTCGTAGTGGCAACATATACATACAATCTGAATTAAAACTCACTTTTCAACTATTTAAATAGCAGGACATTACATGCTTTTCGTTTTATTACAATTAAGTACATTTTTTATTTGTTCACATATTTGACATCGATCTTTTCCGGTGAAAAAAAAAAAAAAATTGTCCATACATGTTTACCACACATTCACATCGTACACACGATGTTTACATTTGTTAAAATACCGTTTTCAATGTCACATTCCATTTAAAGGAAAATTACATCCTAAACAATAATATATGCAAATCGGTTCTATTTCATTATCTTTTTTGTGATCTCATTCTACCTGAATGGTTAAAAAATCTACATGTTATTGTGTTCTCCTTTTATTTTTAATAATCGTTTATTTACAAAAAAAATAAAAATTAATTTTAAATTTTTCTCGTCCTCGTTAGATATTATTTCGTAATGGAAATGAAAAAAAAAAGGATCAAATTTTAACATTTGAATTTTTTTTTTCACGCCATTCAAATTTCAAAGTATGTAAACCAAAAATAAAGGAAAAAAATTTAAGTGAAGGCAAGAAAAGCGAGAATTTCACTGTATTTACGTAATGAAATCCTTGGTGAAATTTTCATCATTTCATAAAGTTCGAATACTTGCTGTAATCTGGTACCTGTGAATTTTGAGTTTTTTAAGATTTTTAGAAGACTTTTTTAACATTAATTAGACACCGTGATATGTGAAATACTGCACTGAATTTGCTGAAATAAAGAATGTACGTAAGTACATAATAATGGAAAAACAAAAGGATATGCAAACATTTCAACTGTTATTTATATCAAAAAGAAACAGAAAGGTGTAATTTTTATTAAAAAAGGAATGGACAATAAACTGCTACCCTTTCACACACCACCACCCACCACCCCCCCACCTTCACGACCCTACAAGGGCCTTTTGGCGACAGGAAAGTGTAAATAAACACGTATACAAGAAACAAATGGGTTCAATAAAATAAGAATGAATCAGTAAACATTTACTCAGGCATATAATTTACCAATACCAATATTGATAGTAAATATACAATAAGAAAAGTTCTAAAAAAAAAATGAACAAAAACAAATGCACGTATTTACATACTACATTCATGTATCCATGTACCTAAATTTCATGATACACGTGCAATGCTCATATATAATATCTGTATCCCCCCGCCCCCATTTTTTAAACACATTATTCTCTTCTGAGAGGCTATCAATCTTTTTGTTAAAATTTTTCTTATGAATTTTCTTTCATTTTTGCTGTACCTTATTGTATCCATCCAGATGACAAAGAATTTCTCTTTTTTGATAACTAACCAAGAAATATCGATGATGAATTCAAAAATTTCAGCGCTTTTGTAAAACATCATTTTACATTACATCAATTTGCTACAAATAAAAATTAAGGAATCCGATTACCTTTATTTATAACAGCAAATAATAAAAAATATAAAAAAAAGCAATTTTTACATATTTTCATACCTTTTCATTCATGATAACGTACAGAAAAAAAAAAAAAAATACAATCGATCCTTAAAAGGAGCACCGATCCTTCTTTAAGGTCAACCAAATGACTTTTTTTTTCCAGTTTTTCCCTTCCTTGCAAGATATTTTCCCCATAAAAGCAAGCCAAATGCATAAATTTTACAAATTTCATATATGTACGTACAAATATATTAACACACACACACAGATCCGTATGTATATAAAGTGATTTTCTATTTTGTCAGAGTTACGTGAAAATGAAATTTAAAAAAAAAAAAAAAAAAACACTGATGATTTATGTGTATACGCTTAGTATGAAATTGTATATGAAGAACATACAAAGCGGACATAATTTGAATATTAAGTTTATTGTAACATATGGGCTTGAAGGATATACTTGGAATATCACATTCTAATAATGAATGTAATGTACACATATACATGGTAAACACAACAGTTTTCATCACAGTTTTTTTTTTTTTTTTTTTTACCATGTGAATAAACCTTATGTAATCAAGAAAAAACGAAGAAAAACAAAAGATGAATAAAGGACAGTTAAAAGACTTTATATGTCACATGATAATTTATGATATGTAAATATGCAAAAAAAAAACAAAAATTGTTTTCTTCATGGAAATTTTAAATTTTTTTTTATAAAATTTAAATAAAAGTCCTTTCGAAAAACAATTTCAAAATATTTTTAAACATTATTTGATTCAGAAATCATAAGCTTTACTTTTGGTACATTTATTACAATTTTTCAACTTTACCAAATATCCATAAATATATTACATAGAAATGGTAAATTTGTTATTATCTGCCAATAAAATGAACCATTGAATTTTGAAAAAAAAAAAAAAAGCATTTAAAAAAATAATTCACATTTTCATGCATTACATTATTCTGATAACTTTTGATAAATATCCCAAGAGTAAAATGTGTCCTATACATTTCTATATTTCTATATAAAGTTCAATCTAAATAAAAATGGTGTATGGGAATAACTTTTCATCTTTAACTTGGCATTAAATAAGACATTCATTGCCTCAAGTACACAATATACATCAATTCATTTGTGTATGTGTGTGTGTGTGTGGATGCATTTAAACTTTTACAACAATTGCATTCTAAGTTCTTTATTTTTTTATTTTTTTTTTACACCATCATGATCATCATCATTATTCTCATCATCTGAGTTACAGCCAGAATACTTTTTCTTTTAGTTTTCTTTTTTTTTTGGTACACATTTTCACACATATGCATACAATATGTATTAAAGAAACATTTGATAAAGTTAAAAATGCATTTAAACTTACCACTATAGCATATTACTGGTTTTATATGTTGATTTTATTTTATGTATGAAAAAATATAAAAATATAAAGACAAGAAAATTTTCGTAATGTACATACATATGTGATAAATACACATGTTTGTGGTTCATGTAAGTGAAATAAGTATGCATTTGATTATTATTTTCATTTTATATTTTACAACGATAAATGTACATGTATGCATATTTGTGCATACATATATAAAATACACTTTACACGTATATACTTTGTAATGTACATTGAAATTTGTTAATGTGCTCCTATAATTTATGGAAAATCTTCCATCAACTTTTCTTAGTAAAACTTCACTTATTGTCTTCCGTAATGGAAATGCTGAAATTCTGCTACAGATACATTCATATTCTTTGCTGTTCAATAACTGCATCAATTGCACCTTTCTTTCAATTTGTTTTTTTTTGTTTTTTTGTTTTTTTTTTTTAAATACACGTACAAACATGACATTTGTTATAAACTCGAGATATACACGTTATGTACAATTCTAAATCACATTTTTTTCTTTTTCTTGAAATTGTTTTTTTTTTTTTCTTTTTCTTTGTTTCTGATATACCGTCAAGAATCAATAAATCAATTTTTTTTTTCTCTTCCAAATACAACACACATTCATACATATTTTGGGCAGGTGTACATGTATATGTGGACATGTACATGTATACGTGTACATATGTACAATTGAAAACAGAACCATATATACAGAATACCCATACATAGGATAAAATAGTATAAAACTGAAAAATGAAAAATAAAATATGTACAGAAGAAAAGTGAATAAAATGTTCAAAAAGGATTTTTATAAGGAATATTTTATTAGACGTATTTATGTGTATGTATGTATATTGAATTTGTTTTAAATTCATATCACGTTTTTACGTAAAAGAAAAACATTCACACCTCGCTTCCTTTAAATTTTCTTCAATTGACACGTAGATATAAGTGTAAAACCCACATCCGGTAAATGTACATAATATTATATCTTTATATACTTTGTAGTATATGATCTGAAAAATAAACCATATCATACATATGTATGTATATAAAAAGACGTACGTATATATGTTTAAATTTAAAATAAAAAATATTGTACGTATTGTAGACTTATCATATACAACGTAAACCATAAATACAAATCTATAATATATTATGTACCATTGGGAACAAAAAAAATACTAACTAACTGGCTGGTAACTAACCAACTAGTATAAATTGAAAAAAATAAAATAAAATAAAAAAATAATAATAATAAAAGTGAAAAGTAAAAAAAAAAGAATTCCTTCTGGTTCAAAGGATTTTACCAACTTAAAACTAAAAAATACGTACGTATACGTGTATAGTACAAAAATGGAATTTATTTTTATTTTTTTTTTTATAATTTTTCCACAAAAAAATGCTTTTTATAACTTTTCCGAAAAAAAAAACAACAAAACTAATTTTTTTTCCTTTTTTGATTTTTTTTTTTTTTCGATTTTAATGAAAGAATTACTGAACACATTAGCAAATATTTTTCAATTTTTTGTGTAAAATAAACAACAATAATAACAACTGAAAACCAACACAAAAAGCTAATAGTACTCTGACGTAATATGCATTATTAATTCATGCGGGACCCATTCAAAAACAAAAAAAAACAAAAAAATTTTTTTTTTTTTGCTTTTTATATTTATTTTTATTTCATTTTATTTGATTTTATTTTTAGTTTTTATTTTATTGTATTATTTTTTTTTTTTTATGTTTTTGTAAATTATCTGTATTACAATGCATAATTGTTATTTATTTTACATGTGTTTGTTTTTTATGTGTTTTATTTGGAAAACACAAAAAAAAAAAAAAAAATTTTATTTTACTTAACTTTTTTTTTTACAGGTAGCATGGATGCATTTTGAACAATCAGCCATATTAACTGTTCATAATCATGTTATAACAAGGAATCCCCGGATAAGTGTAACACATGATAAACATGATAAACATCGAACATGGTATCTTCATATCAATAATGTTCAAGAAGAAGATAAAGGACGTTATATGTGTCAAATAAATACAGTTACAGCTAAAACACAATTTGGTTACCTTCATGTTGTTGGTAAGGAATTGTTGAATTTTACTTTATAAAATTCCATGATTTTACACCATTAAACTTTTATACGATTTTCATCGAAAACGATCTAATTATGTATGTAAAATTCATACGACATTCCACGTGGTCTATCCTTCGTACTTACAGAATTGCATGAAAATCTTACGAAAATCGTATAAAAGTCTCATAGTGTAAAATAGCAGATTTCAATGAGATTTTCGTAATAGTCAATTCGTAATTTTTTGCTTTGCTCTCAAATTATTGCAACACCATTTACTCGAAGTTTATTTATTAACAATCAAAAAGAGAAATGAAACGGAAGGTCAAAAAAGTGAATACGAATGAGAAAAATAGAAAACGTCGAGGAAATCTTACAAACTCAAAATCTACGAGTATAGGAACTGGACTAGCCATCCCACAAGTACTGGGCTCATTTTCTCCACCCTGAATATGATTCGAATTTATTATGAATTGAATTTTACGAATATCTCAAAAATAACCATTTTAATAGAAATTTTCTTATTGTTTTTTTTTTTTTTTGTATAAAAATAAAAGTTTTCTTTTTGTTTTTATAAAATCAGTTAAGAAATGAAAATGAAATTTTTTACAATTTATTATTCAAAAAGTTTGAATCATTTAATTTGAAAAGAAAAATTATAAAAAAATAAAAATAAATTTAATTTTGATTTTATTCAACTTGCATCAAATCGTAGACACTACTACTATATTTATGGAAAAAAATTTGTTAGCCGCATATTTTAAAATGTATCTAATTTTTTTTTTTTTTTTTGTTTTTACCTTTTCCGAAGAATAAGTTTTAATGGATATATAGAATATTTTTAAAAAAATAATTTTTTCCATTTTACTGACCGTGTATTCTTCATTTTATTAACATCAATATAAAGATAAAGAAAACTCATTTTTCCTAGTTAACAGTTTATTTCTCAATAAACTTTTTTTTTTTGTTCATATTTTTAATGTAATTTATTTACCATATCTCAATTTAATTTTTTCTTTTCTTCTTTTCGTATTTAAAAATAACGATTTAATTTTAAATTGTATAAAAGGAAAAATTTTTTTTGTTTTTTTTTGTTTCGTTCTCTTTTTTCTTTATTTTGTTATACACGCACATACATACATATGCGAATAATTACGTTTTTTATACAGTTGTAAGAAAACTTTTTAACAGCATATTATATAATTTTTATACGATAAATAAACACGGTCTCATTCCAATGGCATTCCAAAAATAAATATTTTAAAACCAAATTATCATAAGTCGAACTTATTTGTGTTTTTTTTTTTTTTTTTTTGTTTAGTTTAAAAACAAGATTTCAAAGATGAATAAGAAAAATTCTTTTAATTTACTTTTTGGCAAAGTATATACATAACGTATAACATCAGACGTTTTGAAATTTTTTTTTCTTTTCTCCTTTTGATTTCCATGTGTACATACTCAAATAAATAAATAGCAAAAAAATAAATAAAATAAAAATGTTTGTATGCTTTATATTTTATCTACCGGTATACACTTAGATACATCTCAAAGGAAACCCTCTTACATCTTACATTTACATTTGAAATTTTTTTTTATCTTTTTAAACTACATAACTTGATAATTTATCATTTATATATCTGTTTGTGTAATATACACATTTAAAAATATATAAATAAAACTGATAATATACTGTTAGATACAGATACATATTATATATGTATACAAAATTCTAAGGATTTTCATCATTTTCCCTCAATTCAAAAATTCATCAAAAGTGCCAAACATTCGTTCATCCTTTTAATATTAAACAAAATCTTATACAATTTATAAACATTTAAATAAGACTTTAAAAGTATGTCAATATTTACATGAAAATACGATGATTTTCAGTTTGTACATAAATGTATCTTAAATTGATCTTTATTTATATATCAAAAATAAATTCTAAATATTTATTAATTGTTTATTTATTTTTTAGATTGTAAACATTTTTAAGATTTATTTAATTTAAAATGAAAATTACCAATTATTTAGATTTGATTTTTTATGGTTTTGTAAAAGAAAAACGAAGAAAAAAATTACATGTATCTAATTAACAATAATTTCGGCTTAAATTATTTCCATTCGAGAAACTATATAATTAATATTTCATATCAAAACTATAAATTTAAGCCCCTATTATGAAAATCTACAGCTAATAAACTTAAAATCGAAACAGAGTTTCAATATTAGAGAATCGACTCGAATGAAAATTTTACTATTCTCAATCAATCAATCAACGGGGCGCAACAGCTCGATGTGAGCCAGAGCCTAATCATCATTACGATGATTTTTCGAAACAATTCTATCATACGTGAACCTACAGTTTAACGTGGGTTGCGAATCACTGAGTTTGTTTAAGTAGAAATTTAAACTTAATTTTGTATGATTTTACTATTCTGAACACTTAAAATCTTAATCATATTATTGTGATAGGCTTTTCAAAATTTGAAATTAAACTAAACAATTTTCATGTCAAGTAATAGTATTATATGTAAAATAATGAATAAAATTTCAATTTCATTAAAATTAAATAAAATTTAAAAAAAATTACTGTGAAAGAGAAATTCTCGTGAAATTTGTAAAGATCTTAAGAACTGAACAATCAAGTTTAACCTAAGTTTTGTTTATCCTAATAGAAGCTATTATCAATTTTTAACACTTAAATATTATTACAAAAATTTTAACAATAACAAATAACTGTTATCGATAAAAAATTAAAAGTCGATTGAAATCTACAATGCCAGTCGAAAAATTTTTCTATCAATCATCGAATAGATTTTCATAATAGATGCCTTATACAAACAAATTTTGTATTAATTTTGATTTTTTATTTTTTTTTAAATTCTCATCACAGTTCCACCAAATATTGATGATTCATTAAGTTCAAGTGATGTTATTGTTCGTGAAGGATCAAATATTTCATTGAGATGTCGAGCTACAGGTAGTCCAACACCAACTGTTAAATGGAAACGTGATGATAATTCAAAAATTGCAATTAACAAATCATTTTCTGGTAAATACATTATCATATTAAATATTTCATTATACATACATACATACATGTTATGTATATTAGATTGTTATGTATTTGTTAATTAATACATAATTATTTCTCAAGTATAAATGATTTAATGTGATTTTTAATTAAATCAACATGATATTCAAATTATTATTTTTAGCTCATTATAAAATGAAAAATTAAATCATTTTTTCAATTTTTTTTTTTGTTTTTTTTTTTGTTTTTTTTCCCCCTTTTTTTGTTTTTTTAAATAGTTAGTGAATGGGAAGGTGAAACATTAGATATAACAAGAATATCTCGTCTTGATATGGGAGCCTATTTATGTATAGCATCAAATGGAGTCCCTCCAACTGTTTCAAAACGAATTAAAGTTAGTGTTGATTGTAAGTATTATTTTAAATCTGATTTATTAATATTTTTAAATATGATTTTAAAAATAAAATTTTAAATTAAATCCGTTACAAAAAAATAACCGATTTTAATTTTTTTTTTTTTTTGGTTTGTTTAACAAAAATTTGTCATTTACGCGACACATGCATGTACAAAATATACTCAAAGCTGGATATTAATAATAATTAAAAAAAAAAAAAAATGTTCAAACAAAGAAAATTAAAATGTAATGTACATACATTAGTACATATTTTCACACACATTAACTTGAATTAAAAAATAAATACTCATAGGACTGTCACAATGATATATAAATGAAAATGTTATCAAAATTAACAAAAAAAAAAAAATATATATAGTATATATATATTTGAACAGAAGATACATACACAGGAAAATATAATTAAAAATCAAAATAAGAAAATATAAATATTATGATATACAAAAACTCTGTTCATTCTGTTTAATAAAATCATAAAGCATTAAAGGCAATATGTACAAACCCATATGAACACATGTATATGTATATAGATATTCATGAATTTTTATATGAACACGTATGGATAAATATTACACAATGTGTAAATAAAAATGTATGAAACATTTTTACATGTAAAATCAAAAACCAAAAATGGATAAAGTTTTTCTATGGGTTGGATAAAAAAAAAAACAAAAAAACTTTATTCCTGAATATTTTTTTGTATTTATATATATGCTTATGAATCTTTGTATGTATGTTTACATACATGTACATATATTTTGAAATCATTTTATTATGTATTTTGTTTTTTTTTTCTGTTCGAATTTCTTTTCAAACTTGTGTATTTATGAAAAAAAAAAAAAAAGACATAATTTTTTTGGTGAAACATAAGAATACTAAATAAGGCCGACAACAAGATTTTATCAGAACTACTAAATGTTATACGTATTGTACATTATAATATACAGGGTGTTTTTCGAAAAACGTGGACTATATTTCATGGAGTAAACGTAGAGATAATTTCCAATCGAAAATTCAATATGGCAAATTATCTCTACTATCATCCCTTGAAATATAGTCTATGATTTTCGGAACACCCTATATAAACGGATATTATGTAATCTATGTACGTGTACATCTGTTATTATAAATACATATATATAACTTGTATAAATTGAAACAGAAAATTTTCTATTATTTAACTTGTCACATCTGTTTCAATCTATTTTTGTATAACAGATACATATGTATGTATACATTATCTGTGGTCTATAGATTATACACTATATACATATATACGTATATATAAATATATATACAATAATATAGACTACATTTATAAAATCTATTTGCTTCTATAAAAACTCATATACCTAATAATATACATATGATGAGAAACAAAAATACATATATTTTCCAATATAACATTATAAAAATGTATTTTATATCCTTTTTTGCAACTGATTTAAGGCATACATACCTATATATACATATGTATGTATATAAATATTATAAGTATTGTGTTTTTGTTTCATTTACTTTAGTGATAATGTATAATAAAATGTACTTAAAAAACATCAAACAATATGTTCACGCTTATACATATATATATATAAAGCACACATGTAAGTGTGTGTACAACACTTTATTATAAGGATATACACATAAATATAAACTACATTTCAAAATATTCATTATAATATAAACAATAAGAAAAGACATATAAATAAAAAAAAATAAAAAGTTAAACAAAATAAGAAACTTCTTTTTCATATTTTTTTTTTTTTTTTTTTTTTTACACTAAAGGAAAAGCTCGTCACTTTTGGTTAAAAATGGAAAATAACAACAATAAAAAATAAGAATAAGTCGAATTACCACAAAAGAGGTGGTATTATATGTACACATATATTTTTCTTGTTACATGTACATATGTGTGTCTGTCGTAATACATATAGTGTACACTATATATGTACAAAAATAAAGAGATTAAAAAAAAAAAACACACAAAAAAAAGGATAATAAAAAAGTAAATAATTGAAAAATGGAGCTAGGAGCAAAAGTTTTTTTTTTTTGTTTTGCTATTTCTTATAAAATTGCTATTTTTTTTTTTTTTTTGTTTTTTTTTTGCTTTTTACATACAAATTACAGAGAAATGTAACAATTTAATATTTTCATATGCAGTCACACAATATACATACGTAGACTACATATGTATATCATTTTACTCAACACATACATACACTCATATTTAATTTGATATTTAAAAAAAAAAAAAAAAAACCAGGCAACAGTTTTTATTATTACGCTTGATGATGTAAAATAATGGAATACAAATAAGGTTTTAATAGCACCTCATCATACACATGTACACACAAAATCACGCACGCACACACGTACATGTGATGATGAAAAATAATTTATATACCATGTAGTTTATGTGTATATGATACTTATCCATATGTGTATCTTTTTATTACTATATAAAAACACATGTCATGAATGAGAACGGGTTTATTTTTGCTTTTAATTTTATCCCTTTTACAATTCATTATTATCTTTGTAAAGATTCATTGCATGCATCCATATGTGTTCAAAATGTATAAAATACAATGTACATGTGTGTGTGTGTGTGTATGTAAAACGTGTACATTAAAATAAAATTGTAAAATAAAAAATAAAAAAAAAATTTTTTTTTTTAAATTAATTTTACCAAAATATAACAACATCGTTTCATTTTTACTTTGTAAATCAAAAAATAAAAAAAAAAATACAGACAATGTATTCTTCCGTTTCCAATGAAATTACAACAACAATGAATTGTTTATCTTTGTACATTTTATTTAATTCATTTTTTTTTTTTTAAAAAAACTTTGTTTTCATTATATTTATAATTTATTTAAATATTATTTTATTTTCCCTTTTCCAGCTCGGTAATGATGATTATTATGATGATGATGATGAAAACTTATTATCTATTTTTTTTTTTAACATAGTCACGTGTGTTTTAAATGGTTGCTTCTTCTCATCCTTTTGCATTCTTGTTGAGAAAATTCGTTATTTACTTTAATTTTCCGATTGCCAGATTTCTGGTATTTTATAAACAAAAACAGCAACAATCGAAAGAGAACGTATTTTTATGTTCCATAAGAATACACATGACTATGCTTTAAAAAACAAATTATAAAATATATTTTGTTTTTGTTTATAATGCAATAAATATGCATGCTCATGTATTTTATAAATTTATTTGATTTTATATATTTTTTTTAAATAAATTATGATTTTCTATCGTTTTGAATTTTTATAATTTTTAATTTTTTTTCTCATACATACTCGTATTATACTTTATTCACGAGTATTCATGCAGATTATCATTTGAATTAGGTATATGTAAATATCACTTAGATGATATACAGTCCACTTTATTTTCCATTTTACATGCATGATAGCGTATCAAATAACCAATCTATCGACAAGAAATTATATCTTTGATATTGATTGAAATTCAAAGTTATTTAATCTCTTTCTTCATTTTATTTTTATATTTTTTATTTTTCTTCTTTCAAATCTTTGATGAAATAAATTAAGATGAATAGAAAAAAAAAATCTCTATTTATAATGTACACACACATGTGCATATTCATACAAGTAAAATTGATAACTATAAAATTTAAAGTAAATATACCATGCAAAGTTTATAGACATAAATACAGTTTGTGTAATAGTCAAATGGGTATTTATTATGTTGTATGTGAAATTATACAGGGTGATATGATTATCCGAAAAATTTGTTAAATTTTTGCTAATTTTCGATTTTTAATTTGAATAACTCCTGTAAGACTTTCATTGATATCTCATTGGAAAGGACAGAAGGTTTGTTATAAGTCTTTTGAAAATGTTAATGACCTAGGCTTTTAGTTGTTTTACGAGTTCCGGAGTGTTTTACAAAAACGAGTACAAATTTTTAGACACCAAGCAGTAAATATTTACCATCTCACGCCTTGCCCCCAGTATAATATTTTTTCTCGTCTCGTCAACACTTATCACCTCCTTCCTGTCTTAATGACATACACGTCTAAATCACCCTGTATATGCATATATATATATACGTATGTAAGTAAATTTAAGTAATGTATGCATGTTGTAATCAATATTTATAATATAAAAAAAAAGGACATAAAAATGTACATATAAAAAATCCTTTTAAATGTTGTCATCGAGAACGAATTGATGTGAAAATTGCTGTTTACGTTAAACCCATCAGCGATCATGAAAGATTCATTGTTCACTTTCGCATGCCGAAGTGCCGTCATCAGAATAGATAAAAAAAAAAAAAACCAGGAATTTCATTGACTTCAACACATACTTATATGTACATATGTGTTAACATATATGAATGCAAAAATACAAATTTACATATACGTTCATTATGTATGTTTGTCTATGTTAATGATATTCATATGATACACTTAGGTAGTATACAGTATGTATAAACACATAAAATATAAAATTAGCTTTTTCATTTAAATATATGTGTATATAGTATACCAGACATTAGCAAAAAAAAAAAAAATTTGTTTAAAAAATCTCTACTCACATATTTACATATATTTACAGTAGTACACGTACATGTATGTACCTCCTTGCATTACGTGTATATTTACTATGTACGTATATACATATTTTGTTTGGCAGTGAATCTCATAGAATAACTTAAACTGACACTATCATGAAAAATGCTAAAAATTTATCGCCTTTGTGTATACACGTTCAAACAAAAAAAAAAAAAAAAAATTTTTTTCTTGCATGTATTAAAGTGATGAATAACGAAAAAATGTAAAATACATAATAAAAAAGGACTAGGAAAAAAGAAAATATTTAAAAGAATTCATTGGTGTTACGAATGTTTCTTTAGAATTGCTGCGATTTGTAAGACATAGATAGATTCAGAAATGATCCTTAAAATTTATCCTTATCCGTTGTATATAAAAAAAAGAAACGAGAAAGTATACACATAATGTAATAGATATCACATACCTATGTACACATAATATGTTCGATAAGTATTGTCTTTGGTTTACGTATTATATACATATGCATAGATATATCTATGTACATACATATTATTATTTACTTATTTATTTTTACTTGAATTTCACACATCCCATTTCCTCGATTCTTGATCTTTATATTGTGAACAGAAATCATGTTCAAGAGACAATATAACAGCACAAATATTTAATTTGAGGATGCCATTCAAGAAAACATTGAGAGGAAAAAAATGAGGAAGTGATGAAAATTGCAAATAGACCTAACAAAACAAAAAAAAAAAAACCAAACAGCTTTCCTATGTGTATATACATATTTCACCCCATATACACATGTACATGGTGTATATGCATGGTACAAAATAAATGTACACACTTAAATATACAATAGAAGAATTCCTTCAGGAAGAAGAAAAAAAAAAAGAAAAGAATTAAATATGTACGTTACATAAAAATAAGAAAAAAAAGAAAGAATAATTCAAAAGCATGTAGAATTACATACATATAAAACGACCAGGAGGAATGTTTGACTTTCAAATTATCCTCTCGGCATCTTTCTAAGTTGTTTTGTGTGTTTTTTTTTTTTTTAAATATTTTATATTCAATTTTTTCTTATTTGCTGCTTCTTATACTTGGTCGTTTTTCTTATGTTTTGTGTTTATTCTTTATTTCCTTTTTTTTTATTTTTTTGTTTCTTATTTTGTTACATTTTTTTTATTTTTTTTATTTTTTTTATCCGTACTGTATATGTAAATGAATGGAAAATCATCCGTTAAAAACATTTATACGTACATTTGTATATTTTTTTGTTTCTTCGTGTTTTCTTTTTTGTACATGCTAAGTGGCCCAAATGATGGTAAATTTTTTATTTCCCAAATTCATTGTCCGCATTGAACAACAAAAAAAAAAGGGGAGATTTTATTTTTCCATGTGTAATACTGTTTGTCTAATTTTTAAATGTTTTATATTTGATTTTATATTTAAATGGATCTTTCGCTTTTCTTTTAAGAGAAAAAAAAACAAAACCCAACAGAAAGACCAGTATATACACACGTACAAATGTTTGCTGGGTATGTACATACAAACAAACTGTGTGTACATATTAAATTTAGTAATTAACAGATGGTAAGGATTAGAAGTCTTAATGAAGTTGGAAAAATAAAAAAAAATATATATTAGAATATGGAAAAGTTTTACAATAACAACAAAAAAGGACAAAAAGGACAAAAAACATACAAACCTGTAAAACACCAAAATAAAAAAATAAAAAAACATTTCCTTTTTCCTTACAAATAGAATACAAAAAAAAAAAAAATTGTTGTTTGTTATATGCATAATAATCGTAGATTTTCTTCTTTAAATGATGATTATAACTTTTCTTTAAATATAAAATTTGAAAGGGAAAAATATAAAATCCTTGAAAACTACGAAAAACTGAAACTTTTTAAACTTTCGGTAATTAGGTAAATCAGTTAATAAATTTTTGGTTTTTTTTTTTTTTTTGTATCTTCTGGTACAATATGAGAAAAGTTAAAAAAAGTATCTACATACATATGTACGTTGGTATATAGGGTGTCCCAGAATAAAGATCACAAAATGCATCTATCATATATTTTTCAGTATTTTTAGTCCAAAATCATTCTAGATCCTTCTCTCAGAAG
This sequence comes from Anthrax anthrax, assembly GCA_963971155.1. Lineage (NCBI taxonomy): Eukaryota > Metazoa > Arthropoda > Insecta > Diptera > Bombyliidae > Anthrax > Anthrax anthrax. The sequence continues at coordinate 32,615,485 of OZ020119.1, forward strand.
TTCATCCTTTCTGAGGTATAGGGAGTTGAAAATTTTCGAGCGCGTCACGTACCTGACTTCATATATTCGACAATATCATTTAAATCGCTCCATGCTTTTCATTAATTTTTACGACAATTACAAATTAACACTCAGGTCTTTCTGACGAATTATTTGTTCATTAAAATCGAATGACCTTGTTACATTTATTATGGGACATCCTGTATACATATAACTTACATTCATCTACAAGCAATTTCAAATCATTTTATAACGTAAAAGTAAAAGTTTATAGATTAAAAAAAAAATTTTTTTTGTAATTTTAATTGTTACAAATTAATATTTAATTGACTTGAAAATTTGACATAAGTAGAAAAATATTGGATTTTGTTATTTTAATCGTTTGTTAAATCAAAATGAATTTAGAAAAAAAAAATTTACTCATGTTCTGATGTAACATTGTTTAAAAAAAAAATATTAACTTTGTTATATGTTTGTATTATATTAAAAATGTTTACAAAAAAAAAAAAATTATTTACAAAAAATTTATTTTATTTATTTTATTTTTTTTTTTTTTTATATTTTACAGTTCCACCAATGTTACTTATACCACATCAACTGGTCGGAGCCCCAGAAGGTTTTAATGTGACTGTAGAATGTTTTACAGAAGCTCATCCAACTTCTTTAAACTATTGGACACGTGGAGATGGTCCAATCATACATGATTCAAATAAATATAAGTATGTTGTTATGTATTATGTATGTACAGTGTATTCATATACTTGTGTACACATGTGTGTATGTTCTTTATTTATTAGTTATTTTTTAAAATCAACGAAAAAAATTTGTTATCCTTACACATACACACATATAATATAAGAAACAAAAAATAAATTTTCAAATAAATAAATTTTTAAAATGCTAGTCATGTCCAATTTTACGATTATTATCTTTGTTGTTATTTTATTTATCTATTTTATTTTTCCTTTATAAAAATTTTTATTTATACATCTTTTTATATACATACATACAGAGTTGAATCTACAACTGGTATCCCATCATATAAAACACACATGAAACTAACTATTTTGAGTGTTACTGTTGATGATGATGGTATGTACAAATGTGTTGCAAAAAATCCTCGAGGTGAAACGGATGGAACAATTCGACTATATGGTAAGATTTTTTTTTTATTTTATTTTTTTTTTTTTTACTTTAATATGAATGTATGCGTGTAATGCGGTATATATGAATATTTTATATTTTTTTTAGTATATTTTTTTTTTTATGTTATCATGGATTTAGAGAAAACTTTAAATTTTCAATGTTGCATGAATCCATTGTAAGCCTTTTTATATTTTCACTATATTTTCATAAATTGCATATAATGCACATTCATATGTGTAACATATACAATCTAAAATAATGTGTATGTAACTATATGAAATTGGACAAATTATTTTATGTCGTTTACTTTATTTTTTTTTTTAAATTTTTTTTTTTTCCAAAACATATACATTAATTAGATTGCTTGTGGTAAAAGAAAATTTTTGCTGGTTTTCCATATTTTGTCATAAAAAGAGTACATGTATAATTTTTGTGTTTATACTCTATACCTTATAATAAACTTTTATATTTTAAAATATTTGCAAAAAGGTGAATTTCAACACTAACTTAGGTGCAAATTGACAGTTATATGTATGTATGTATGTGTAAATGTATGTATATACATATGTGCAAAATATAAAAGATAAACTTAAAATACCTATGTATTACCACACTCATAACATCATCTCATTCCCATCTACCACAAATTGTTGTCTCATTGTGGTTTGATTGTTGTATAATATGTACACATATAATTGTAAAATAGATGCATAACTATACATTGTATGTATGCATGTATGTATGTATATTCAATTCAACAATTTCAACTACTATAATAATACATAATTGCACTTGAAGTGAGAATAGACCAGTTAAAGCAATTGTTATTGTTAACTGCTCTTATTTTATTTGAGGGTGATAGAATAAAATTTTTGGAAAAGAGGATAAAATATCAAATATATAAGGATATAATACATATGCAAGTAACAAAGCAAGTATATGTATATAGAACATGGCATAAATTTTGAGGCTCATTTTAGGGAATGATTTTAATGAAATTCATAAAATTGTTGTCATAAATAATTAAACGAATCTCCTGCTGTTATATTGTAATATCATCACAATTGCTATAGAATTTTCATAATGTGTACACACAATTTCATATACACAAACAAAATGTACATATATACATATGTATATAAATATAATAATTGTAATAAAAACATACAAACAACTATATGCAATTATATATATTTATATAATACACGTGTGTGTGTGTGTGTGTGTTTGTTTTGTGTGCATATAAATGCAGACAAAATTTACATACATACATATATTGTATACACAGATACATATCAATAAAATACAGTATGTTACTATAGTCTTGTATGTATGTATGTATATCAGATTGTATGTGACGTGCATTGAAATCAAATTTGAAATTATAGTAAAACATGAAATATATAAAAGCTAAATATTGAAATGATGCAGCATCAGTAGTTATATGTAGTAGCCCATTATGACCGACAGGTGATTTACGGATGTTACGTGAATTGGGCAATTATATAACCTTTAACTGGACAACAAATTCAAAAATAATTTTTTTTGTTTTTTTTTTCATATACGAGTATGTTACATAATTCTCATAAACATATGTATCACACATGCATACATGTACATATGTATGTATATCCTGTTTTGTGCATAAAATATTTGAAAAAAAACAAAAACATATTTATTACACATACATGTATAAAATGAAAAATTTTCATATTTAAATAAATTTAAATGTGACATTGATGTATGTTTATAATTAAAATATAAACAAAAAGGTTTTTTTTTTTTGTTTTTTAATTGCACAAATTTATTTTTATCTCTCATATTTCTAAACCATTTTTTTTTCCCCTATATAGATGCAGTCTGTTTTATACACAGAAAAACATTATATTACACAGCAAACCACTAATTGTGTAATATAATGTTTGTATTGAAAACAAAAACAAAAAAAACTTTCGTTTGAAAGTCATTAAGTATAACCCCATTATTTATTAATTAGATTTAAAATAACATGGTTAGAGCGTTAAATCATCATTTTTGTTAGTTTGAAAACTCCACGAAGGGAAAAGCTACAATTTTTGAAAAAGAGGAGATTCTTCAGACTTTTGAATATACACACGGATACGTACGTTAAATTCAAAAATTTAAAAATATTCAAAAATATAACGTTCAAAACTAAAATGCATGCAATGCATTTATTTATTTTTTTCAAATTCAAATTAAATGAAGAAAACGTTAATTACATAAACAGTTAATTTGATATTCTTATCTTTACACCTCATTTTTTAAAACATAATCACTTCTTTTTCGTTCAATTTGAATAAATTTATCTTTTCCTCTCGTTTTCCGATTGCCAAATTTCTGTATTTTGTACAACAACAATTACAATTACAAGAGAGCAATATAAATCATAAACATAAATTATATGTAACATTTTTATGCTCCATAAGGACATACAAGACTATGCTAAAAAAATGAAATATAAATTTTTTTTTTTTTTTCTTACATAAAATTGAAATGTACACATATCCAACTAAATAAATTATTCAAATAAATTTCATATTGCATATAATTTTAATTGACGAAATTCAAACATATTTAAATAGTTCCATACATTACCATATATGTAGTCATGCATGTATGTATGTATCTGCAATGAAACCGCAATTAAGTTTACATGCATATGATATGACTATGACAATATAATAATTAAAATTTCGAATGCAATAAAGCAACACGTGACATTTGTGTTTCTGTTTTAAAACTTACATATACTATGTATATTCAAACCAATGAATTCATTTGAAATATATCATACTGATATAATAAGTACAATACTCACGTATTTATGTACAATTATTTTCGTATCCTTGTAAAATTATAGGTTCAATTCATATCATAAGTTCTAATACAATGTACATACATACATACACACATACAATATATTTATAGAAATTTGTCTGTAGGACTTTTATTCATTTTATGCGATGCTGAATAAACCATAAATATATTTTGTGTCTCATACAAGCACATGAGATATAGTACGTATACACATACATATACAATATAAGGATATGTCAATGAACTAATTATTTATCTTCGACGGTAATATGTTGATTAGAATTGATTTACAAATGAAATTACTCTATTGTATTAAACTACATCAACTTCACAATATTGTACCTATGTATATACTACAAATATACGTCTAAAATTTATTAGGTGTATAAATTTAAGCCTCTATTATGAAAGTCTACATCTAATGAGCTTAAAGTCGACATAGACTTTCAATATTATGAAAGCTTTTTCAAGTAGAAATTTTCCTTGTAAATTTACTTTTAAATACTGTAAATTTAGAAAGTCAATCATGATCAATTTTTCAAAAATTGAAAAAGTGAATTAAACAATTTTCATGTTTTGAATTTAAAATTGATGAATAATATTTCAAATTAATTTTAATATTTCATTTAAAAATTCAATAAATATGTATAAATAATAAATTGAATATAAATAAAAAATGATAAATTAATATATTTCAATTTCATTAAATAAAATTTTATTTAATTACTCTTAATTAAATAAATTATTCTTAAAGAAGATAAATTTTGAAATTTTTAAAGATTTTTTTTTAAAAAACTAAACAATTAAATTTAACCTAACGTTAATTATTATATCCGAAATTTTTATGAATTTAAGATTAAAATTTTTGAAAAAATTCACAATAATAATAATTCTTGTCGAAAAAAAAAAAAAAATCGAAATTCGATTTGAGTTCATAATACCACAAATAATACAACAAAATTACAAAGTTATTTTATTTGTGATAATATCAAATATTTTTTCGATCGATTTAAAAAAATCGAATCAATCAATCATCGAATAGATTATCATAATAAAGGTTAAATATTAATAATATTACAAACATAAATAACATGATTATCAAACAAAATTTTCTACCAAATCATTATTATAACCACCATCATCACCACAATCCTTTTATAAACAATACCCATATATAGTATAACATACATACATATGTATGTACATATGTACGCACGTATGAACTTCATCAATTATCTAGTTACCCAATTTACAAAATCTACACAATTTTGAAATTTTGATAAAATAACGTATTATGTAATATTTATAATTTTTGATAACGTGTAGTACTACATATAGGTATACATATGTATATAAAGGTAAATTACATAGGTTTACACATATGGAGTATAATTAAGTAAATAAATATGAATATATAAACACATTGTGTATATCATGTACATAGAAAATATATTCATTTAATATACATAAATATTTATAATAGAGGTAAATACATAATTAGATTGAAAGTATATGAGAGACAAATCAATGACTTAATTGCTATTTGTTTGATACATGATTGTCACGTGCTTTGATTTTCAAAATTTTCACAATATACCAAAAACTAACAGAACAATATATACTCGTGTATGTATATATGTACATATATCAAATAATAACCAACAATCTAATCGATGTAATGATAATAATGATGGTTTCTATGGGATCAGGTAAAAGTAATTTATCTGTACGTGACATAAAATTTTTGATTTATTTTTCTTTTGTTTTGTGAATAAAGTTTTTGCATTTTCTAAAAAGAAAATATTATTATAAGTTATACGTACACACACACACACATGTACATATTTTGTTTTTCATGTACGAAATTTGAATTAAAAAAAAGGAAAAAATCAATAAATTTGATTTTCTAAAAGTTTTTCCAAAACTTCAGATAACGATCAGTAATAATTTTTTTTTTTGTTTTTCAAATATTCTACAATTAAGATAATAATTTTTAGCTATTTATCATACCATAATTTTAAATTATTATTTTTTTTTTTTTTTCTATAATTTAAATAAAATTCGTTACGAACGACAAAAATTATTTAAATTATTTTAAACTTGAACAAGTTCCATTAAATTCAAAAAAAAAAAAAAAAAAATCAAAATTTTTCTTTATTTTCTTTAAATTCTGAAAATTATCCTTCATTTACAGGAACATTGATTATTGTAAGTACCATTTAATAATGTACGCGTTTGTTTGTATGTAGGTAAAAATTTAAAAAACGACAAACCATAATCGACTTATAAAACATGTAAAAAATGTTTTTCTCATCCTCTACAATATAACATTTAATATTTATCAAGGATAATTGCCAATAAATCAATTGTATTCTTACGCATACACATAGATATTAGAGAGGGATGATATTATTGTGTATCAGTAAGGATATTAGGTATATATTGAAATCAAAGTTCTCTCTTCCTATCTTCAATTTTGTTTTTTTTTTGTTTTCTATTATTTAACTTTTTTTTTTTGTATTATTTTCTTTTGAATACATCGACAAAGAATGTCAATAAAAAAATGAAAAAAAAAAATTTCACTTCAACTGTGTTAAGTGATATCATCGTGATAAGGATTGTTCCGATACAGTAAACACGGATATTTGCTTGTTTTTTGCTCATTTTTTTTTTTAATTTTTTTTATTTTTATTTGGTTTTGTGTTTGTATATCATTGTGTATATGTACATCGTAAACTTTAGCTAAAACATGTATACAGTAGATCTACAAACACATATATACATGTGTATAAACATTTCCGAGATGATGGAAATTTTTACGCGCGACTTCAATTTTATTAGTTTGCTATCTAAATTCTATCGATTTTTTTTTTTTGTTTTTTTTTTAATCTGATAAAAATACGTATGGTACATACATAAAATGCCTATATATATCCGTATATTGGATAATCACTCGTATATTTACACATATACATAAACATATACAATTTCAATCAATATATACAATATACAACAAACGAATTTTAATAGACCACCACAATATATATATTCATTTCATTTGAATTTTATAAAAATTTTCCTCATTCCATAAATTTTTCTTTTTTTTTTTTTTTTTTTTTTGATTCTATTTTCAATCTGATTTTCTAAAAAATTATTCGCACAATATTCATAAAATGGAATGAATAAAAAAAAAAAAAAAACACCGGAAAAAATTAACAATAAAAAACGGTGGTAAATAACAGAAAACAATATTTTAGAAAATTCGTTTTTTCTTTCTTTTTCTATTGGAAAAGCGAAAAAACGTGTCAAAGAGGGAATTTAAATAAACAAAAACAATAAAAAAAAAATATTTTTTTTTTTTTTTATCCGAATACGTAAAATACCCTAAGGGTAACCAAAAACACCTAAAAAAAAAACAAAAAAAAAATAGGAAAAACACTATGAATTTTAAATTCATGTAATATTTATTTATATAAGCAATATTCTAATTAATCAGGAAATTTAAAGAAATAAAACAAGGAAATAGAAATTTAGATACAGTATAAATAATATTGGATTATATATCTGTACCAGGATATATTTTAAATTGATGTTATTTAATTTATTCATTATACTTTATTTTCTATATATATGTTTATTTTGGATTGTATTTGATTTAATTTTTCATTAATAATTTTTTTATATACATATATAAAGTATAATTGTATATTTTGGCTTTTTAATATAAAAACATGCTTATTTATGTACAGGTTGTAATTACAATTTTTATTTACATATTTTGTACATATTCATTTCTATTTTACGAAAAAAAATTTTATTTACAGTATCGAATCCACCCACAACTCAACCGACTTTAATAACATCTGAAAATTATTGGTATAATAATGGAATTAACCAAAATCCCTCAAAATCTGTCTATCATGATAAAAGTAAGTACACCATTTAGACGCAACTAAATGTGGTTACACACACACATATATACAGGGTGTTTTACGATTTATTATTAATTTGGCGCCAGGTAATTAATTTTGAGAAATGAAAAAAATATGTTAAAAGTAGACAGGGAAAATCTATCCCACTCTGCCTCGTCGTGACCTTTCAAATGTATTCACTATACTCCATACACTAAATTCGATGCAGTTAAGACTTTTTTCTTCTCTAATAATTTCTAATAAGATCATTTCAAGAGTAGTGTCACCACAATCTGTAAAGTTATCATGTAATACGAGATGAATTTTTTATATATCAATATAAAGCGACGTAAAATGGTACTACTTTATGTCATTTCCATAAGGTCTTAACTGCATCGAATTAGTGTATGGAGTACAAAATTTTTCAAATCTGTACTTCATGTACGTTACTTCATTTCTTGGTATGATCTGAAACACCCTGTATACCATTTTATTCGTATGATATTGGTATGAATCGTACAAAGATAGACTTTTATTATATACGATCATTATTTCTAAACACACATTAAATGTAAATTTAATTTTATTTTATATAAGTTTAAAATGTTCATATACTTTTATACAAAATAGAAAAAAAAATTTTACATTTTCATTCTGTTGTTTATTGTTCTTTATAGATACAAGATATCAATCTAATTTAAATGAGATTGGCCTATCTGAGCAAAAATCAACAATTGATAAAATAAATGGTTTTGGATGGCCAGCACAAGGAGAAAATTTAAATGATGATATGCGAAACCAATCAACATCATTATTAATCTTAGATACATTTATATTAATGTGGATAATTATTGCTGATTTATTTATTTTCCAATCATTATTAGTCTGACATTAATATTTTACAACATGTAAAAATGGAAATTATCACACATGTTCACGACAAAAACAAAAAAAAATTATATATACCTACATTATATACGTACTACAAATATTGTGTATAACGAACGTCAAAAGAAAAACGTAAAATATCTAAATTATAACGAACACATTATTATACTTCCATTTTAATGAATGCACCCCATGTATATTTGATTTTTAAAATCTTTTTTTATTTTTCTTAAAATTTTTATTTTATTTTTTTTAAATTAGGTGTAAAAATTAATTTTTTTAAAAAAAAACAATGTATTAAATTTGTAATCAATTAAAAACAAAACAAAAAATATATTTCGTAGGCTTAAATATACAAATATACAGAGTGTCCCAGACTAAGTCACAAAATGTGTGTGTTATATAATTCAAAGTATTTCTACTAAAAAAAAAAACCCCCTAAATAAATACTAAATCTACTAAATCTCATCCCTTAAAATTCACCCCTACCAAGATATGAGGGGCTGGAAATTTTCAAACATGTAACGTACACAACATCACATATTGGATAATATCTTTTGAGTCACCTCGTGTATTAAAGTAATTTTTTAAGCAGATGAAACTTAAAACTTGGGTCTTTTCAATAAAATTTATTTCATTGGAATTGACTGAACAAACCCAGAGTTATTAGGGTTCAAAATTAAAAAACGTCGGTTTTCATATAAAAAGCATTTTGGTTTTTAAATTCTGTATTTTTGTATTCTAACGATTTTTTTTTTAATTTATGTAGAAACACTTTGAATTATGCAGTGGGCCTTTTTCATAACTTTTACTCTGGGATATCCTGTCTGTAAATCGAACTGAAATTTACCAACAATCGAAATTTAATCATAAAATAGTTTTTAAAAAATTGTATGTTAATTTTTTAATGATTTTAAATAAACTCATCATTGTAGAAAAATTTAAAATCAAAAAAAAAAAAAATAATAAATAAATAAATAAATCAATTTGTTTTATCTGTATAAACATGTACAGGTAGACATGTGTATCTGTATAAAAAGTCATTAGCAAATACAAGAAAAATGAAAATAAAAAAAAAAAAACATACAAAAAATGCAGGGTTCTAAATTTATAATATTTATATTTATATTATAAATACAAAAATAAACAAAAAAAAAAAAATTATTAATGAATTGCGTAAAATTAAATAAATAAGTAAAAAATTAAATATAAAAATATAGCAAAAATAAAATAAAAATGAGTTATTATAATAAATTTAGGTATACATACATATAAAATGAAATAGTTGCACATATAACACAGTTATGTAATTGTACTAGAAAGAGGTTAATAATCTAGAAATATTTAAAAAAAACAAAAATAATGAGAATAGATATAAATAACGTAATATTATAGCAAAAAAAAAAAAAATTTGAAAATATTTATTGTCCTTTACAGGTACACGTAATTTAAAAGAAAAATAAAAAACATGTAAAGAACGCATTCGCTTAAATTATTCAGTTAAAAAGCAAAAGCAGAATATCTTTAAAAATCCACCAATCAGTGGACATACATACATGCTATGTAATTTACATTCTAATGTTAAATGTACGTATGTACATAGAAAAAAAAAACATATGCGCATCTAACATAACATACACACTTAATTACACACACACATGGAAGTAAATCGTTAATTTTTCTATAAAAACTCAAAATCAAAATAAAATGAATGAAACAACAAAAAATAGAGCAATGGAAAATTTAAAAAAAAAAAACAAAAAACAAAACAAATATCTGCTTTCTATAACATATTTAAATTAAGCCTTATATACATATGGAAATTGATAAAAAAAAAAAGAACAAATAATTAAAATGGAAAAAAATAAAATAAATAAATAAAATTATACTATAGAAACAATATATGAAAATCTTGTTTGATTTTACTTATACTTTCACAGGACGTATACTCTGTTCACTAATTATATGCAAAAATGGAACCAGGTAAAGTGGTACCATTTTACGTGATTTCATATCGCTGTTCAAAAAATTCATTTGACGTTGTATGAAAAGTTTAAGAAGTTTGGTAATGAGCCTGACGTTTTTTTTTCCTTTTTTTTTTGTGGAAAGTTTTGTTGTGAAAATATATGAATGCTTCGGTATATGTTGCTCTATATATTTATTGACAATCATATAATTTAAATTTTTAAGTGAAGTATAAAAATATCAAAATGCTAAACAACGTCCTGATCAACTTATCGCTTCAACTATCCAAAAAACTTTTTTAAAAAATTTTTTTCAAAACAAGAAAAAAAAACGTTATTCAAATCTGTATACCATGTTCTGTATGTATCGCCGCATACCTATTTTGTTTTTCAAGTTTATTTCTTTTACTCTCGTCCTTTGAGAATTACAAATTTCCAATTTACTAAAATTGATGTTCAAAAAAAAAAAAAAAAATCCGTCAAATTCGTCTCGCCAAATTTCTGCAAAAAAAAAAAATTGTATTTTTAAAATTTCGAATTTTTATTTTGGGAATTTTGAAATAGAGATTTCTAAATTTTAAATTTTATTAACGGAAAAGCTGGATGTACGCCGGCCGTGATGTTTTCATTGTGATGATTTTTTAAGACAATTCTATCGTATGTGCACCAACAATTTAAGGTGGTTTACGAACCACTGAATTTGTTAGAGTGGATTAAAGTCTGTCATGTGTAGATCCTTTCAATATTATGTACAATTGTATTAGTAAACGTTTGAATCACTTTAAATCAACAATTTTAAATTCAAAATTTATATTTTTTTTAAATCCGTTATTTTATTATCATTTTCATTTCAAAAGTTTTAATAATTCAAAAAATGATTTTCAATGATTTAAAAACAACCTTCCTTATTTAATTATATTTATTATTCATTAATTAATTTATTTATTTTTATTTTTTCTTTTTTTTTTTTAATCTTAATTTTCTATCACACTAATAAATTTTGTATGTATTAAATAAAATCTGGTGGTACTTGACAAAACATCTTCTGTACTTATTTAGAATAATTATATTGTGAAGGTATTATACAAATTAACATAATCTAATAATTCTTTAAAAGAAGAACAACTTTCATATAAATTTTTTTTTTCCATTTTTGTATTTTTTTTTGTATTTTTTTTTTGTATTCATTAAAATGGCTCTTAAAAAGCAAAACAAACTTTTTGAACGAAAACACTTAACAATGCTACTGTACGTTATATATAGAAAATTCTCACCTTAATGCTTTTTATATATCATATCGTTATATGATATTCTACATGTCTATTTACACATACATTCATGTAAATACACATACCTATGTATAACAAAATCTGTATATATGCAACTAACAAGCACACAACAAAAAAGTGTAAAAATAATAATATAAAGCGCCATAACATTTTATTTTTCATGGAATTTTCTTAAGAAATATTTTCAAACTAACAAGAAAGTTCTTCATCATACTATTGAAATAAGAAAAAAAAAAATAAAATAAAAAAACAAAACAAAAACAAAGAAAGCGCAAACAAAACAAAAAGAAAAGGATTAAACTTAAAAACAGTTCTAAAGGGACTTTTCAAGAATTTTCATAGAAATTAAATGAATAAAGAATTAAAATAATCAGATTCTCTATAATACAGTGGTTGAAGAGATCTACATACATGCATGCGTATATTTACCATCATGTATGTGCACATTTATACGAAGTGTTATTATAATAATGCACATTTGTATAATAAATATGCACACACAGACACACACACATAGACTTAATTCATTTATGATTTTCAGTATTCAACTTAAACATAATTTAAATATTAACAATCAAATCATATAACATACATTTACATATATACATATGTCTATAAATGGAAATAAATTTTCATTTTTCATTTACCATAAATGAAAAACCATAAATTTTACTTTAATTTAATATTTTATAGTTAAGTATATTATAAAACAGCTGTGTGTAAGAAAAACACAAAAACAGCTTTAAAATTTAAAAAAAAAAAAAAAATGTTATTATTGTTGATTCCATTATTTTACTTATTTATGAAAATATTGTCTTTCTCAGTAAAAAAAAAAAAAAATTAGACGCCTTTCTTACTGCTTTCTTAAGACAAAAAAAAGAAAAATAAATTCGTAGAAATTATCGGGTAATATACGTAGAATTTTAAAATTATCAATAATTTATTTGAACCACATCGTAAATATTTTTGGCCAAATTTTTGTTATACTTCGTCATATCAATACTCTGTTCATATTTATTATATGCAGTTAAGACCTTAAGGAAATTACATAAAGTGATACCATTTTACATCACTGTTTTATTGATATTCAATAAAGTCATCTTGTACTGTGTGAAAATGTTAGCAATTGTGGTAGTTTTGGTCGTGAAACATTTTAATTATGAATTATGGGAGAAACAAAAACAGTATATGCTTGTACTCCCATATAAGACCTTAACTGCATACGAATACATATAATTACTAGACAGAGTATATAGCCAATATGATGCCTTGAAAATATTTTCAAATAAAATCACAATAATTTATTAAAAATAAATTATTTTATTCTATTTTAAAAATAGAATTCAATTATTTTTCATAATTTATTAACAAATTAAAAAAGCATTATATATTTTAAGGACTATTTAAAAGGATATCAAATATCTGAAATCAGATATAGCATTCAGATTTTAGTTCAAATTTTAAATTTTACATTGAATACGATCGATATTCATTTGAACTAAATTTGAACATAAATTTTAGTCCTTTTCAACACTAACGGACGCATTTATACTTATGTATGTGAATTTTACACAAATCTAATCTAATTTTGAAAGTAACGATTTTTTTTTTTTTTTTTTCTTTAAAAAAAAAAGAAGAACGATAATCGCGATTAAATTTGAATTTATGTATGTGGTTCTAAAAACCACTTTAAACTTTCTTTTATTCAATTTTCCACACTCCTTTTGTTAGTTCATATTTTTCTTTTTCTTTTTTTTTTCTTTTTTGAAGTTCCTTTTTTTTTTTGTGTGTGTGTTTGTGTTGATTTTACAAAGCGTTCATTTCTCTGTTGAACTATTCATTTTATTTTTATATTCTGTAAATGTACTTGTATATGAATGTATGTGTATTCTCATATGAATGAACATATGTACTACATACATACATATATACGGTATTGCACCATTTGTTGAGTGTTTTTGTTCACTTATATATAATATACATAATATACAGTTCAGTTAAAATATATTTACAGTTCTTTTCGCACTTTATATATGTAAACTCTTCAAAAAAAAAAAAAATGAAAATGAAAATTTATTCAACACCAACAGAATTGTAAAAAACTATTTTCATAAATTTTTTTTTTTTCTCTATCCTCCTTATATGATGGGAGGAAGGAATATATTCATATCCTTTATTTTTATTTTTATTTACATTTACATTCATCTACCCCATGGTAGTCAAGAAATATTCTAGTTTGTTATATGATATATTTTTATTTTTTTAATTTTTTATTTTTGTAATGTATCTATAATATATTGCACATTACTGTATTTTTGTGGATGCATAATACAATACAACATCAGCCAACGGTTGAAAAAAAAAAAAAAAACAGGAGTCGGAAAATACTAAAAAAACAAAAAAAAAACAACAACGAAAAAAAATTAAAGAAAATAAATATATAAAAAAAAAATAAAAAATAAAAGGGAAATTGCTTTGTGTCGGCTGCTTTTAAATTTTCAACCACGAATTGAAAAGCTTTAGGAATCGTAAATAATTTGTTTCAAAAAGTATGAGATATAGATATTTTGAATGTACACAGCTATTATAATATACAAATATGTATATTTACATCAATTATTATTTTTTTTACTATTTTTTGTTTTGTTTTTTACTTAAATATTTACCATAAAATATTATTCTCATCTTTATATAATTTTCTGTTTTTTTTTTTTTTTTGTAATTTTTTGCATAATTTATAATTTTCCCTGTTTTTCGTAAATTTTCTGATATTTTACATGTACCACCAAACATATTTTTACAAAAAAATTATTCAGAAAATTTAAAATATCATATACAAAAGTTAAAAAAGAAAAAAAATTTCTTTTTTTTTTTTTTTAAATTCTATTATTTTGAAAAATGATTTTCAAGCACAATTTGGAATTAAAAAAAAAAAAAAAAAAAAATTATAATTTTTTAAAATTTAATAAAAATATACAAAAAAAAAATTTTGAAATATTAGCAATAATAATAATAACCATTAATAATGGTAGTAAATGCACATAAAACAGAGTGAAAATCATAAAAAAAAAAATAAAAATAAAAAAATAAAATATTCATTTATTATATTTTTCAATTTTCAAATTTCATCAACTTATCGCATATCAAGTTACTATGGTGGAAACAAAAAAAAAAAAAATTATGCATTTTGGCAGACAACCGCAAATAATAATAATCAAAAATAAACCAAATAACGAAATGGAAAACTTTTCATTTTTTTTTTCGTTTTGTTTTGTTTTTCTTCCTCAATGTATGAAGCTTTTCAATTTAAGGTACTTTCCGTCAAAAAGAGAAAAATCATAAAAAAAAAAAAGAAAAAATTTAAACCTGAAAACAAATAGAATAAATACAAACAAAACAAAAAAAAACAACAAAATTAATGCTCACTTGACTAAAAATACGAAAAAAATTATCATTTTTCCTTTCAATTCCTGTTCACTTGTATATTCGTAATTTTTGGTTTTTTTTTTTTTTGTTTTGGCTGTCTTTCTTCATTTTACATAAATTGAAATGTCCTTTAAAAGACAGGTAGAATCTTATTATATTGTGTATATAAATAAGAAGTAGGCATATATGGTAGCATACATAGTTTTTACATTCTGTCTTCGTTAAATTTTCGCTTTAACAATTTTGTTCCATTTAAAAAAAATTTTTTTTTTTTTTTTATTTTTCACTTTTCTTCCTCATTTCAATATTTTTCTTTTTTCTAGAGTAGTTTTGTTCAAAAGTCTCAAGTACACATTCTATGTAGGTGATGAAAATCAAATAAGGAAAAAGAAAAATAAAAATAAAAAAAATTTCCCTCAATTTGAAAAGACAGAAAAAAAAACAGAAATGAAAATGTGGTTTTCCATGTGCATACACTTTTTTTCCGATAAGGAAAACAAAAAAAAAAAACAAAAAGAAGAAAAACTTCAATTTAAAATACACGTAGGAAACATATATAAATTTTTTAAAGTACGAGTATATTAGATATTACACATACATACACCACGTTTATGTACTGTATGTACTTTATGCTTACATATGTATTTTGATTTTTATCTTATTACTAGAGAACTGAAAAAGAAAATTTAATTAGAAAACTTTTGTCAATGAGTTAACCTTAGAGAATTTATTCCAAAAAACAAAAAAAAAAAATAAAACGAGGGTTACTGCTATGTTTTTCCTTCTCTTAGCTCTTAACATACATACATATATTTTCTTTTACTTATACGTTAAATGTAAATACATTTTAAAAGCAATCTAGTAAATTATATCAGTACAAACTTTTCACTTATATTTAATAAAAATAAATAAAAAAATAAAAAAAATGTAAATAAAGAAAAACATATTTAAGATATGGTTTGACTTTTTGAATTTTAAGAGCTTTGATTCAATCTTTTTATTTTCAATGTTATTGATTTTAATATGTAATATTAAGATGTATACATACGTATGATGCATACAACGTAAAATACAAGTAAAATATTTTAACGTTTAATAACCGTATCATTGTAATGAAATTCATGTAATAAATAGATAAATGGAAAATATGAAATAAATTTTTTTTTTCTTTTTTTTTGAAATAAATAAAAATAAAATATAAAATAAGTAATTACTTTTTCTGTCATAACAAATTTTTTTTATAATTTTTGTTTACATCATAAACTATGATTGGAAATTTAATTTAATTATATTAATTAAATGAAATCAAAAATGATATCTATACTATAAAAAAAAATAACACACGCATGTACATATTTACCTACATAATAGTATAAAAAAATTATACATATGTACACGTTGAAAAGCGATGAAATTTTTAAATATCCTTTTGCATATAAAAATGTTAATATGGGTTATTCCAGAGTAAAGATTACGAAATGCATAGTTAAAACTATTTCTAATAAAAAATCGTTCTAAGCTCCCCTACTAAAACTCACCCTTTCTGAGATACAGAAGATAGAAAGTTTTCAAACACGTGAAACACATGATTTCATATAAATGTCGATATCTTTTGAGCCACCCTATGAATTTGTTTTATATTTACAGCAAATAAAAGCTGAGGCCTAGTCCTTTCTAACAAATACTTGTTCGTTAAAATCAAATTATGAAAGTTCAAAGTGATTAACGATAAGAAAATTCAAATTAATAAATTTTTAAATTGGACAATCCGGGACACCCTGTATATTAATTCTATTATTTAAACATGACTAAATATATAATATAATAATTGTTGCATACATGCACACATGAAAATTGTATTAAAATTTTGTTAATTTTAACACATAATATTTATTACAATAAATATTTGTTATGTACTATAAAATAGACATAACGCATAGATGACATATAAAAATTCATAATGACACCATTTAAATTATATGAGTCAAAATTCCGTAAATGTACACATATGCTCATATTGGTATGTATTTGTGTAGATGCATCAAACATATGTTTCTATACAAATTCAGTATATACACAAAATACTCTAAAATTTTCAAAAAAAAAATCATATTCATATTTTACATATTGTTTTGAGGAATGATGGTACATATTTATAAATATGTCCTTTTATGATATCATATGTTATTCATTTGTAAAAATTTTTATAACCCATATTTATGCAAATATACACCCATATATACTCATAAATGCATATTAAAATCGAATGAAATACACGTGTACAATTTAACCAAAAATATAATTAATATTATAATTTATATTATTTCATGTGTAATTTTATGTACACAATCAAAATGTATAAATTTCAAATAGATAATCAACATAAAATTTTGTCTAGAATTTAAAAAAAAAAAAATAACGTTTATATTTTATTATACATTATTTTTATATACCGTTGAAATTGTACATGTGTGTAGATACATGTATAATGACCATTTAATAAACCCTAAGGTATATTTCTCACACAATTCATAAATTTTAACATACGTATTTACATATGTATATGATGAACATACGAGTACACTACGTATATACTCATGTACACATATGCACACTTAATATGGCTAGATGTGTAATTTATGGCACATATGAATGTGTAGGTGTTACTTATAAAATTACATGTAGGATTACAAAACATCTAACTTAGATACATGTGTATGAAAAGGAAAATTCAGCAAAGCAAAAAAAAAAAAAGAAAAATTCCCAAAAAAATGAAAATGAAAAACAGATTTTAATATTTAAGGCAAGCAATATGTTACAGTCTTTGAATTTTATTTTATATTATAATATTTTGGATATTTTGAATTTTACCTTGATTATCACATAAAATTCTAAAAGATTTTCTCACATTTTATGTATGTATATAAATATGAAATTTACATATAAAAAGGATCAAAATAAAATTACATTTATATGATACACATATCTACATATATCTGCACATGGATACTAATATAAAGAGAACTGAATGAAAATTATATTATACAGTAAATGAAAACCTTTTCGAATACATTATACAAAGTAACACTTTAAATAATTTAATTTGAATAAAATTTTAAATTTTAATTACTAGATACTTTTTGTATAAAAAATATATAAAAAAAAAATCTAATTATGATTACATTTAAATTCTTTGCTTTTCAAAAATTTTCCTTAATTTTTTAATTGGTATCTTTTTTCTTTAATTTAATTGCATTTCGTAGATTTTTTAAGGAATTCGTATTTACGTTGTGAGACTTAAAGTGCTATTTTCATGAAACTATTTTTCTTTTCCAATAAAAAGGAAAATCTCGAAAAAGTGACAAAACACACAATCATATTTGCAAACATATACCACAACACATTACAGGGGTATCACCTCATTTCATATCATCGGTGCTTAATAGAAATTCGATGTAAAATCCCTATTTTCAATAAAGTGATTATATACATCAAAATAGCAATAAAAATCATAACAATTTATGTTTTATATTTTTTTGTTTTTTGTTTTTTTTTTTTTTTTCATATTTTGTGTAACACTTTTATGTATAAACAAAACCATACATCATAAAAAAAAGGGCAAAATAAAAGTGGGGAAACAATCCCAAAACGGAATGTTTTGACAGTATCTATCCAGGCGAAAAGATTTATGATTTTGTTTACATACATATTTCAAAAAATTTTTACTTCATTTTTTTTTTTTCTCCTCAACTATTTTATTTCATTTCTTTTTAAAATTCTGATTTATTTTACGTTTTTTTTTTGTTTTTTGTCCTTTTATCAAAACAAAAACTAGTAATAATAATAATAATCAAAATATACTCTGTTCACTAATTAAACGCAATTGAAACCTTATAAAAATTATGTTACATCACTTTATATCAATTTAAGGGTCGTGTTTTAAGGATTTAAGGATTACTGGTCGTGAAACACTTTAATTAGAAATTATGAGGGAATAAAAAAGACATATAAGACCTTAACTGAACTTAATTAATGAACAAAGTATAAAAATAAATAAAACAAAAATTAATTACTTTTCATTGCAGTTAAAATAAAGCTAGATAAAAGTATTATTTTTATCATTAACAAACTGAATATATATTAAAATATAAACACCCAAATGATATCTCATGTATTACTAATTTCTCTTTTAATTTTTCTTTCAATTTAGTCAAATTAGTCTCATACACATATACTTTGTTATATAATTCCAACAATTTCTTCTTTCATCAAATTTACTTTCATTTCATTTCCATAAACATGTAATTATACATGTGCAAATGTATAGTAAACCATACATATGTATAATAACTTTGTAAATGCAAGTATACATACATATGTGTGTATATGTACATTTCTCACACATCATTTAACTAAAAACCTTTTTTACACCTTGTCATTGTGGTTTTTATTGTATTTCACACATTTGTATAATACGAGTGTATTTATAAATACTTTGTTACTTACCACAACAGCTCGTTACATTAAAAGTTCCCTAGATATATCGCACAGAAATGTATATCTACAAAATATATACGACAATGTTGTACATAACACATTTAAACATAAAAGTAAAACAAAGGCATCAAATAAAAGAAAAATCATCAAGTGTGATTACAAAAAAAAAACAAAAAAAAAAAATTCATCTGTTTTTATTACAATTTGTGAATAAATGTTAAAGGCCTTTTTTCTCTTTAAATGTTTTTCTTTTACCAAAATCAAAAAAAAAAACAAAAAGAAAAACCATTTTTCCTTTTCATGTTTTTATACCTGAGATGACCTTACTTACAGTTATAGTGTTACACGACATTTCCCACATACATACATATTCTCAAAGCTGTTAAAATTGTAATGTGTAAAAGAAATGTTTCGTACAAAAATTAATTCACTCACACTCCCTTGAGCACATATGTATGTATCTACACATATGAATATAGGAAAATACACACAATAATAGTAAACGTGTGTATTAAGACTTTCAACTTCAACGATTGTTTTTAACAATGAATTACAAAACAACCCAAAAACTATATATATAAGACACGCATTCATACATACATTCAAATGTATACATTATACGTAAACGCATGTCTTATTAGAAAAAATATATTCCAAAAGAAAATATGTATAAATAAAAAAAAGGGTAACCAAGTTCAAAAGGTTTTCCCATCTTGAAATCATTTCAAAAGACAAAGGAAAATAATATTGTAATAATATAGGCATTCTGTTGTGAAAAATAAAATATAAATGAATGATTTTCATACGTACAAAAAAAAAAAAAAATTTAATGTACGAGTTTAAATTATAATAAATGATTATATTTTTAATTATTTTTGTTTTTCATTCTCAAATATTCCAAATATAATCAACGATTCCGTTATATGGTCATTTTTTATACGTTAATTTTATTTTTTAATTTTTATTTATTATTGTTAAGATTTTTTTCTTTAATTAATAATTTTTCTTATTATGATTTCGTTAAAGAAAATATCTTTAAATAAATGCTTTCAACTAATGATCATAAGCATACGTTCACACATATGTATGTTCTAGCGTATAATAAAAAAAAAAATCAAAATTAAAATGTTCCATGTAATTCACACAAACAAATTCAAAAAAATCTTGAAAAATTCTTAAGAAAATTCATTTCTTTTTTAAATTTATAATTTTTTGTCATTTATCATTGGTGTAAGACATATTATTCAACCCCCATGTACACATCAGTGATTCAATTATGTGTGTCATAAAGCTGGGAATGGGAAAAAATTTCTGCATAACTAAATTCACTCTATACATTTTGTTTATTCAATAATATGATCTAATACGTATCCATATGTATCTATGTATTTATTTAAATAATAATTAAAATTAAGTAACATAGGACATTTTTTATCACTATACAAATCTTATTCAATCTTTAATTAATTTCTTTTAATTTATTTTGTTGCGTCTTATCGTCTTATATACATATATGTATGTATATATATGAGTACGTTTTCTAAAGCAAAACTTATATACTTTGTTTATAAATTATTTTTCTGTGTATACTTATGAAAGTTTTTCATAATTTTTCTTTCTTTTCTCATAAGTGTTTTCATGAGAATTATTCCTTGAAAATCCTTATTGAACAATTGAGATGAATCCTTATTCCATGAATTGAATCCTTATTGAGAATTGTACAATCCTTAAAGTTTTCATCCAAAATCAGGTGAATTTTTTTTTTTTTTTACATCAATATAAAATGATATAAAAAGGTATAAATAATTTTGCGTATAGTTTCCACAATGCGTATACTGAAAAAGGTTTGTAAACGAAGTATAAATAATTTTTTAATTTTTTTTTATATTTTATTTTTAATTTTGATTTTGACGAATCTTTCATATTTCAAATATATTTTTTTATTTTTTATCTATTTATCATGATACTCAATGTTTCTATTTTTTTTTTTTTTTTTTTTTGTAGAATTTTATTTTAAACTTTTTAATTTGATTTTACACACACATGTGTACATGTATGCAAATACAAATTATAAGTTAAAAAAAAGTTGCAATTTCAAGTCACAAAAGTTGCATAATTTTTTTTTTTTTTATATGTTTCATATTTTTATTATGTGTGTTATCTAACCGCATTTTATGCCTAAGATATATTTTATAAGATGTTTTTCTTTTTGTATAATTTTCACATATGCAATGCACGCGTTTCACTTGTTTTTTTTTTTTTTTTTTGTGTGATACATAGAAAAAATTCTTTGACAAAAAGCTTCAATTTAAGGCAGTACCATGTATATTATGTATGAGTATGATGTACTAGAGAATTTCATGCATACTTCAATTTTTCTGTATATTATAATAGATAATAAAAAAAATATATAAAAGCAAACTTTTCATATATACGTTCATGTGCATGTAAGTAAGTATGTATTTATTTAGAAGAATATATGTAAGTACATTTTTAAAAAAAAAAAAAAAAAAAAAAAAAAAAATTTTAAGTCAAAATGATGTACAACAAGAATTTGAATAACGCTCGAACAAACTTTTTGCATTAAAACTTATTCATATGACGACTATGTGTACACATGCATGTGCATTTTGTGTACTGTATTTCTTCTATACAAGTAAATATGTGCGTTTGTGTATGTAAATTCATATACACTCATACCTCGTTTTACGGACCATTTTGTTTTATGGCACTTTTTCGATTAACGGCCCAAAAATGTTTCGTTATACGGCTAAAAATTTGTAAAAAAAAAAAGTCTATATGCACATGTTTTATGCACTTTAGTGCATATTCGCCATTGTTACAGCGAAAAGTGATAATGGTATCATATTAGAAGTTGCCAAATTCTACATCTTTATGTTCATCAAGATTAGAACAGTTTCTAAAACTCGTTATACGGCCATCTTTCCCGGAACGTATCTAGGCCTTAAACCGAGGTATGAGTGTACTCGTACATACATGCATTATTTATCAACCTTTATAAAGTCTATTTATTATGTATATGTTCAACAACTTGATTTCTTGACGAGCCTTTTTTAAGTTTTATCATCTGATATCTATATCATACATTCAAGCATATATTCATATTAAACTGTGAATGCAGTTGTTATATTTTTCTTATAAAACTTAACTTAACTAGAAAAAAAAATGAAAAATAAAATAAAGAAAAATAAAAATTAAAAAAAAAAAAAAACAAAAAAACAAAAAATGAATTAAACAAAAATACAAAAAAAAACATCAAACCACAAACTATGACTTTTTAAGTTAACATTTGTTTAATTTTAAGAAATCCCTTTTCGTACATACATAAGTTACTTTTACACTTGAATATGAATAGAGTGTAAGCATAATGTTATTTTCTTTTCTTTTTTTTTTTGTCTTTACTTTCTTATTTTTCTCTTGTTTTCTTTTCTCTTTAAAAAAAAATTTTTTTTTTTTTTTGTAAACATTTTGTAATACAAATAATAAGAAGAAAATAAAGAAAACAAAAAATTGTTTTTCTAAGTTTAAATGAAAATTTTCATTATAAAGGACTAACATTTATTTGATATGCTATTGAAAATTTTAACAAGCAAATAAAGAGAATAAAAATTTTAATAAAATTGAATAATTAAATTATAAAAAAACAAAAACCAAATTATTTTCAAATTAATTAAAAAAATTCAAATAATAATACTAAAAACAAATAAATTCAATTAAATAAATAATACATTCCTCAGGGAGTAGGGGAAGGCCAGGGGGTTGATATGAATATATCGAAAATTTATTTTCAAATATTAATTTTCTTCCTTTTTTTTTTTTTTAAATACAAAATTTCTTTACGAAAAATTTAACGATCAAATAATTCGATTTTTCTTTATTACAGGATATATCGTTAAACATTCATTTTATTTTCGTTTTTTTAAATTTACCATGTATTGTTGTATGTATGACTGTTCAGGTCATACATATTATTAGTACATGTTCTTTTTTATGTTTGTACATATTTATGTATATAAATTCGAAATATCAAACATAAATGATATTGGCTATAAATTTGTACATAAACAAAATAATACAATAATCATTGAACAAATTATTATAGTTCATTCTTTTAGCATAGTTATGTTTGTTCTTACAGAATATAAAAATATTATCTCATTCACGTTTATGATTTATGTTAATCTGTTGTGATTATTGCTTTCGTTCATAAAATACTGAGAACTGGTAGCTCGTTTCAACGATGGCGTAAGATATAAAAATGACAGATGGATGATAATGAGAGTAACAAACGAATTTATTCAAATTGAATGAAAAAGAAAGAGAAGAAGCATCCTTTCGAAATACTTGTGTCCTTAGTAGATCCTTGGCTTTTCAAAGAATCTGCCTCCAACCAGTTCTGCTATCAGCTCTTGGTCTCCAAGAAAATACTTGTGACTATGCTTTAAAAATGAAATATAAAAAAAATTTTTTTTTTTTGACCATTTACATTATTAACTATTTTTCTATATACTCGTATATATTTTATTTTTGTACATTTTCACATATACCATACACATTTAGATTCTATGTAGATTCCTTATATATAGTCCTATTCATAAAAAATTTTGATTTGTTTAGTTTTATATATTTTCTCTCTAAATAAAATCCTATTGTTAGACTTTACACAATAGACCACCGCAAACCAAAATACAGAATTTTTCTTGAATTACATACACGTACATATGTGCATCTTTCTCCACCATACATTTAATAAAGTCATTTGAATTTTACTTGTGCATATGTAAGCATGTACGTATGTATGTATTTACCTTTATAAATCATTCACAAATACAAATGTTTTCAGATACTGTTTATCAAGTACTCTTTGTATCCAATCAAAACATACGAGTAAAATTTTTTTATTTCGATATAAAGTTATTTTCTAGATGTTTAAAATTTTCTTCTCATTTTACATTTAATAGCAATTTACGTACTTACATGTATTATGTATATATGCACATGTATGTCTGTATGTATGCCTTATTCGTATATGTACAAGCATTGTTTACAAGGATTAAAGATTTTATCAGTTGAATAATTTATTAAATGATTTTATAAAATAACAAATGTAAAAGACTTTTTATATAATAAAAAATGATTTCAAATCATCATCATACTCGTATAAAATGGTATTTACATATGTGTATATATATGGATAAAATTTTATGAAAAATATACATAACGTATGTATGTGTATGAATTTTCTTATTTTAATGTATTTACATACCTTTAAAGATTACATAAAATAATGTTGTACATGTTTAATTGACTTTTTGCATATACTTGACATATAGGATGTACATGAAAGCGCACATACGTAATCACGTCATACGTATATAATTGAAATTATTTACTGAAAATAAATTTAAAATTTTTATTTTCCGTAATTGCAAAAGAAAATACATATATCATACACATATTTCATTAATACGTAACTTTAACAAATAATTTTTAGATATTAAAGACTCTTTTATATCTTATTCAAAAATTATTGAGAGATTATAAAGACTTTAAACTACACAACTGTAAATTATGTTAAGAAAAGGATCTAAGCATTTTACGGTTCATTTTTTTTAGAATAGTCATGTGTGTTCTTATGAACTATAAAAATTCTTTTATGATTGTTATATTGTTTCCTTTAATAAAATACAGAAAATCGGCAATCAATAAATGAGATTAAGAAACGAATTTATTCAAATTGAGTGAAAAAAATGAAAAGAAACACACATGACCGTTAACCATATTTTAAAAATAAGGTACAGATCTTACATACGTATAGATGAAAATTTTTTTTTGCATGTCTTAAATATATTTTGAAATGTATCAAACAAAATAGTCAACACTGTATGAAATGTATATTGATGGTAAACATCATTTGTATTTAAAATAAAAATATTGTAAATTTTCGATTTCATTTAACATAATCAAATCCTTATTATACGATACTTAATCTAAACTAAAGTATAATTTGTAATAGTAAAGCTTATTTATATGTACATACTCGTAATTATAGATTCACAGAAACATCTGCTCGTGTTACAAATTATATTAATACTGTACAGAGTGTCCCAGTAAAAAGAACAAAAATACACACTTATCCCTTGAAGTTCAGATTGTTACGAACAGTAAAAGATTCTAGATTTACAATTTTGAAATTTGCTCCTTCTGATATATGTGAAAAACCCGTCTTGTACCACCTAGTGTATTCGAATAATGTTAAATATTGACTCAAAGTTGAAATCAGGATATAGATTTTCCCAACCCAACAAGTCATGTTTTGAAAGGGAAAATCGGATTTTTTTTTAAATTTAGTCGTTTCATAACTTCAATGTTCTCGGTCCGATTTTATTCAACTCTTGTTTTTTTTTTTTTTTAGAAAATATCAAATCGCAGTTCTAATGATCAGTAAACCTTGAATGGAACACAAAGGAGGATTTAAAACATATTACCCAATTTTTGAGGTCGTGTTTCCATGCCATCTGAGTTTTCAATGTCCAATATCTTAAAGAGAATAGTTTTCAAGAAGAATAAATTAGAATGGATTTTTTTTGGAAAAATTTTAAACTTCATGAAAAATATGTTTGGTAACCATTTTTTTGAGACATTGCGTATATATGTAGATGCAAGTTTAAACCTTTAAACTATGGATACATGTACCGAATACATATTATGGTATTTTTATTATATGTACACAAGATACACAATATCATACAAATTATTATTTATATGCAATCGTTTTCATTTCACCTGTATACATGTATACATACATACATGTTCATGTATACATACATACATGTTCATGTATACATACATACATTTTACATAAAACCAAACATTTATATACTATATTTACTGAACTAATCTTATGCAGAGAATCATTAATCAGTTTCAAAACAAAAGACAAATCACATTGGACATTATATTGCTAGCACACGTAATATCGACATCATTCAAAAAACTACATGAATACATAATATATTCACAATTATATATATTTAGTACACCTGTATATGTATTATATAATACATACATTCATATATACGCAAATACATACATATATACATATACATGTGTATTTTATTTAAGAGTAATTAAATACATGTACAAGACGTACATTTTATGTACATATGTACATATGTATGTATATTTCAAAAATTACCTTTTCACATGTCCTATATAATATATAATGTACAAATTTATATAACATAAAAATTTGTATGATTTTTTTGTATACGGCAAATCCGGCAATTAATTTCAATTAAACTTTCTAAAAAAGATCCTAAGGCTCCATTAATTACTCCTAAAACTTTTTCACACAATATATGTATGTATAGAAAATGTAACTATATATATACATATGCACATGTACATTACACATCTACTTACAAATTTGTACGCTACATAATAAGCACAGTTCAAAGACAGTAAAACATTTATTTCACTATCAAAACTATCGTACTTAAATATTTGGTTCTTTGCGAGAAAATGTCGATAGACATAAGTGTGTATTTACTCGTGTATGTGTATATCTGTATGCCATATATTAATATATTGCACCCATCGTTTCAAGATAAGTAAAACTCCTTTAAGGAATATCATACATTTTTAAAGTATGTTAATGTAAATTTCATGAGCATATTATTGCATATACAATTATTTATTTGATATTAAATGCATATATCCACCATCCAGGAAAATGTAATATACAGAAAATTGCTAAAAAGTTTACTATTATCATGTAAGACGCATACATACATATAATAACAAATCTTTAAAGAGAGAGAGAAAGAAAAAAAAACATGTAATCTTGTATACACGTACATTTGTACATCTAAAATGCACTTCATGAATGAAACATCTGCAAATTTGGCATCATTCCTTTTAATTGTTAATATAAATATACGTATATGCATTCTACGTTATAACGTCAATATACGTTTATATGTACTCTATAAACTTGCTGTAAAATCCATACAGAATCAGCTCTTGACTATCAAAATTATACTGTCTGTAATTTTGTTATACGTGTATTTGTACTCCCATATTTATGCAATATGTGTATTTATAATATTCGTATTTCCAATAATTTTATAGAGATCCATATTCGTGTTTCCTTCCTTCCAAAATTTACATTTGTATTCTCTGTAATAATTTTTTTGTATTTTTTTTTTGCTTTTTTTTGTATTAACGTGTTGATACATTTCTAAAGGGATTGGAACTTAAAATTATTTTCATTGTTATATGAAAATGTTTAAAATTATAAAATGCATAATATCAGATACGTGCACATACATATAACATCAGTGTGTAAACATAATTTTCAGAGTACGTGTGGCTTTCCCTCTTACATAAGAAATGTATATACAGATAGGTGTGTATGCACAAAACCTAAAGGTCTACATAATCCTTTTGTATTTTGTAATTTAAATTTTTTTTTTTTTTTTACCTTTCACTTCTATTAGCGTTTCACCAAAATTTTTATTTGTCATCTGTTATGTACATAATAATAGATAAGAATTTTAATCTATTATGCTCCTGGATGAGTTCCTATGGGTCGGATGATGCATCCGTCTTTAATATTATTTTACTTTCTGAAGATATTCTATGTAGATTATTAAAAAAAAAAAGGATTTTCATGTGTATTTGTGTAATTTGTGATTTTTTTCCAAAATATACACTACCAAGAAGAACCTACGCTTTTATACCACTCATGTAAGATTACATGGTATACATATTATCACTGTAACTTAAATGAAAAGAAACATTGAAAATAATACGTTTATCCCATGTGTTTACTATTTTCCTAGTTTTAAGATTTTCTTGGTTTTTAAGAATTTTTTTTTTTTTTTTTTTGTTATTAGAATGCATTTTAAAATTAGTTTTTGATTCACTACTCATAAAAGATTACCCTATGATAGGAATTAATACAAAATTTTCATGCATATAAGCACAGCATCGTTAGTCGTGCTGTACATGTAAATCTAATAAATATAAATGGTTTCATATTCTTACACATCCAATTGTATGCATGTAATAATGTAAAATTACTACTAAAAATTTAACATATGAGTTTTCAACAAGTAAAGGAAAATTCATTTTCCTTTTCACTGCACAATTTAAAACAAACCATGCACGTACGTATATATATAGTGCTGTCATACATATAAAATTACAAAATTTTGTGTCCTATCTGTTTTGTTTGTATAGTTATGTGCACATTACAGCATATTTGTGAATTATATTATTTGGCCAATTCATCGCATATTCATATTAATTTACCTTTTGAAAATATTTTAAAGATTATTTTTCCAATAATTTCTAACACACATAAAATTCGCACACATGTACAAAGGTTATACCTGATACACATACATGCGTATACTTTTACCTGTGCAATTAAGTTTTCATAGGTATTATATGTAGATACATTTTGAACAAACAAGAATTCATACAATCACAGTCGAGGGCAGTCAAAGTTATTGCATTGTTTCAGTTTTGATGCTAAGCAAAATAAATACCATACATGCACAAGCTTTAACTTAACACCTTTAATACTTCTGGTTATATAAAGTTATTCTTTATAGATTAAGATTGCAATCAAATGAAGGTATAATATCTCATATGAAGACAAAAACTTTTTCGTACCATGTACTACAATAATATTTGTTTCTATATATACGGTGTAGTAAAAATACCGCCAAAGGTATAATGATTGGTATCTACGGTTCATATCAGTTATAAACCCTTTTATATTTCACTACTATAAAATTTCTTTTCTTCTTTACATGCCCTTTAGCGATTTTGTTATACTCCTTTTTCGATATAAATATTTCAGTTATGTCGTATACGCTAGTATATTCTTATAGTCAAGAGAATTTTAAGGACAAAATATTATGATTGTGCATAAGTGTGTGTGTGTGTGTGTGTGTGTGTAAGTTTTTAAAGAATAAAGTTCTCAAACTTGTACTTCCTTAAATATAATTCATTGTCACTGTAACTAGAAAACATTGTTACTGAAGAATATTACACATTAATATGAGAAAATATATACATAGATTCATATACGTACGTATTTGTTAATATTATACTAACAAAAGTATTACAAATCTTTTAAAATAAAATCTGTAACCATCACAACTATAACATTAGTTAAAATTGTTCAGTTTCTTTTTTTTTTAAATTTATTCTCTCTTATACATATTTTTTTTTTTTTTCTTGTTTTCTTCTTATATTCGTATGTTTGTTTTAGTTCACGACATTTACTATGTAGTTGTATATACGTTTATCATTCAAGATATTTATTTTTTTTAATTCTACTATTCTTGATGCTTCTGTTTCTGTAGACAGGATGTACCAAATGGTATTGAACCGTATAATCAATGATTATCAATAACATATAGTGGAAAAAAAGCTTATGTGGAGACTCTCTCAAAATGAATCTTGACTTCTGTGGAACAAATGTAAAAGAAATCCATCTTGACCGTTTTTATAAAAAAGTAGAGCTTTAATTGAACACATTGAAATGTCCAAGAAAGTTTAAAAGGAAACGATTCACATTCTATGTACGACTGGTAATAAAAATCGTATGTAGAATTTTTCTTTTCATTGTATCTGATTCGTCGGATATTATTCTCACTGTGTCTTTTTAAGAGTTATCATTATGATGCTAACATACTGGATTTTTTTTTCCAAACGTGAGGAATGAGATGAGGTTTGATGGCCTCGACACTGCCTGCAACTTAATTAATCAGCTTATTGTATCCCTCACCCCCGGTATTTCTACATAAAGGCACATATCTTTTTGGCATCGAAAAAAAATACAGGCATTAGTAGTCCAATACCATTTTTAAAAACATCCTGTAGTATATCCTTTTTGTATTCTATTCCATTTATGATATTTTTGTAATGTACGATTCACAATGGATGTCGTATGCTTAATACAAATATATACAAAATTATTTATTACTATAACTAACTATGTAGTTACGTCTATTGTTACAAAAACAAAAATAAAAAAATTATGAAATATTATAACTACAAATTATTTCCATAAAAAGAAACATCTGGATTATATACATCAAACCATATCAAATCAAACCAGCCAAATAGATAAACAACAATTTTCCTATTCCTTTTTAATTCAAGTCTATGGATACGTATGCCATTATACACACATAACCAAATGTACAATATCCATAATTTTTATATAGACATAGAATGGAGTAAATTAAAATTTTTGTCGTTGAGTTTAATTACTTAATGTCGTCTCTTAAACAAAATACATAAAATACAAAAAATATATCATTTCTATAAGACTACAATAAAAAGGAAAATTTTTTTTTTTTTTTAGTCCTTGCAAATTTAAAAATTTTTTCCCATACAAAAACGAGAAATTCAAAACGTAACTGAAAAGATTTTATGGCACAGCGAATGACCGATTTGGTTGTTATATTGAAATAAAAATAAATAAATTCTTTTTTGTTTTTTTTTGAAGTTGAATTAACATGATAAAATCTTTACATCCTTAAATCCTTAAAAAAAAAATAATTAAAAAAAAAAAAAGTAAATTTAATAATTTTCAAATGAAATGAATTAATTAACTTTTATTAACAATTGTCATGTATTCATTCGAAAACAATATAAAACCTATGAATGTGTGTGTGTGTGTGTTCATAGCATCAAGGCATCACAATTCAATAAGCAAACATAAAACATTTTAATTAAAAATATGTTCAATGTGAAAAATTTTTTCAAAGCCAAATAAATACTAATTTGAATTGAACTAGAATGAACTTTAAGAGCTTTTAAAATGTTTATTTTTTTTTATCCTATAAATTGTATTGAATAATTTTTTTTTATCATATTTTTTTTTACACAAATTCATTATGAAATTTCGATTATATTCAAGGCATCATTTCAAATTCAAACTGAAATTTTGAACAATAATCATTGGTTTGATTAAATTTATATTTTGGCATTAGATTTTGTAACTCCCACGGTCCCATCTTGTGATTCAAAGTACTCTTATAAGTGCGTCGTTGACCGCTTACGGCCAAAAAAGCAAATTAGGTAAATAGTTATTATCCAGTGGAATCGTGGAAATGCTTTAGGTTCATTAATCCAAGTCATTTACAAAATTTGCGAAAATTACTTAATCGTTTTCGAATAACCGCGGTGTGTTGACTTTAAAAAAAAAAAAAAGAAATAACTGACCTTTCATTCATACTTTGTTGTTTAAGCTTTTGATTGGATTGAATTAAAATAAAAAATAAACAAAAATTAGTAAATAAAATTCAAAATTAAAAATAAAAGAAAACTTCATTAAAAAAATGTGACGAGTATAAAACTATGACGAATCGTGTTCATATAGAAAAAGCTTGTTATACAGAGTTAGCAACTCAGATTACATTTCTAGTGTATTCAGGTCATTAAAACGCATTGACAATGCATTCATGAAAATATCTCTAATTTTCGTTTTAACAATCGAATGCATTTATCTAATTTGATAAATTCGTATAATTTAAAAATCACAACGACAATTAAATTTGGTTCATTTATACTTTAATATTAAACCCGCCAAATGTATAACAAAAATTTCAATTTAATTTCAGTTTTAAATTATTATAATAAGCTATATTCTGATTTAAATGAAATTTTTTAAATCTGTAATGACTCAATGTATTAATTTTCAACTTTTCCCTGAAAATAGCTCAATTTTTGATTTTTGCCGAACATACCCATGGCCAACATATTTCACCTCTCTCATAAAAATTTCATTGTAATAACTAAATAATTATATCCTCATTTATTCTAAAATGAAATTACTTAGGATTATTTTTATTTTCCATACACATCTACATTACATACATGTGTATGTATAGAATTCAATATACTCATAAGTGTATGTATATATATTTATGTTGAGTATTTTACAAAATGTCCTTTTTGAATGCTCATTTATTAACAAGGCTTAAATTCAAAATTTCACTTTTGTTTATTTTATTTTTGTTTTTTGTTTTTGTTTTTGGTTTTTTTCCTGCATCCTTTTTTTAAATCCTGTAATTATAATTTTTTTTAATGTTTTCACAACTCTGTACCTTATTATTAAAGCATTTTTTCCATGGTTTCTTTTTTTTTTTTTTGTTTTTTTATAATTTTGTTTATAACTCTTCAACACAGTCCTTTTGTTAGTTTCACACAGTTATTTGCCTTTTTTTTTGTATTTATTTTTCATCCTGTTTTTCACATTTAATAATTTATTTTCATTTTTTGTTTTTGCTTTTTTTGCTTCAAACAAATTCCCACAAAACCATTATTACCCACAAAAATTAAAACGATACAACACAAAAAAACACTGTAGCTCATATAAAGGTAAACAAAAAAAAATATAAAAAAATAAAAAATAAATAAATAAAATTTAAAAAAAAAAAAAAGGTAAAAGTAG
Source organism: Anthrax anthrax (assembly GCA_963971155.1). NCBI lineage: Eukaryota > Metazoa > Arthropoda > Insecta > Diptera > Bombyliidae > Anthrax > Anthrax anthrax. Next base: position 32,648,948 of record OZ020119.1, read on the forward strand.
AATTAAATTGATGGTTGATATATACTCGTATGTTTGTTTATATATGAATGCATACAAAAATATGCACAAACATACACACATATGGAATTACATACACATACAGCACACATAATGATAATGACGATGATTATTATTATGATTATTGTTATTATTAAATGTAATTTTTGTATAGAATTCAGAAAAAAAAAATAGCAACCATCATCACCAACCCCCATGACCACCACCACCACCACCACCGCCATCCCATCATTAACAAAGGTTACTACAGCATTCATCGCTAGTAATTTTTTCGTAGAACACTTATTCCCATTCCCATACACCGGCCCATATTCACACACACACATGTATGTATGAGAAATAATAAGGCAAATGAAAAGGTACATAAACATTTTTAAAAGTATATGCTAAGGGCAAACATGTACATATGTATGTAACGGATCTATATATACGAATGAAAAAAATATCATTTTAATTTGTTTTTTATAATAATTTCAAATTTTCATGTTATTTGTGTGAAAATTGGCTTATATAGAGCTCCAATAAAAGAAGCTGTGTATATAAAAACAATCCCTCCAACAAACAAACAAAATAAATAAATAAACAATATCGCGACCTTTTAGATTATGCATTCAAATAAAAAAAAAATTTTAAACAAAATAAAATAAAACGAAAAAAAAAAAACGAAGAAGTAAAAGAAAATTGCCATTTTCACAAATAAAATTACATTGAAATATGATAAAGGTATGCGGTATATAATTGCTATAACATGAGAATAAAATTTTATAAATTATAAACCGAGTATATATGTATTGCAGGCTATAGATATTGAATTTATGAAAAATTTTATTACTTTTTGTTATTTTCTTTTGTTTCAGAATTTTTATTTCAATGAATTCAATTTTATTTTTCTAGTTGAAATTTTCAATTTTTCCACTTTTCTCTATGTGATTGTATTTTTGTTTTTTTTTTTTTTTTAATTTTCTTTTCTTTGCTCTTTTTTTCTTGTTCTTCTGCTTGTTTTCAATATTTTCTATATTTTTAAATTTTCATTATATTCCGCAAATCATTTGTTTTGCTTTTGGTTTTTCTTTTCTTTTTTTTTTTTTTGTTTCTTTTGTAACAAATTAATTTGTGTATAATTGTGATTAAATATCTTGAAATTTTCTTTTATACAAATTTTACTCACTATACAATTTTTAATAATGGCTCTCTATTGTTATGCATTTGAAAAAAAACAAAAAAGAAAAAAGGAAAAAGAAAAAGAAAATTCAAAAAAAAAAATTCCGTAACGAGAAAATTGTATACTAGTAAATAAAAATTGTCGTTATAAGCATTTTCAATTGCTGTAAATATTTAAAATGTATTTTTTTCTTTTATTTTAATTTTTTTTTTATTTTACATCATTTTTAAAAATTATGCAATGGAAAAAAAAACAATTTTTTTGTATTTGAAAAATCTTGAAAATAAATGACTAGTGGAAGTTGAAAAAAAAAATTTAATTTATTTAAGGAACAATTGATATTGCCAATTGTTTATGTATAATTGGACAATTTACAAATTTTCATAAGTATCAATTATTTGAAGGTAAATTAAAATCTTGTTTTTTTTTTACATCATTTTCATTTTTTGATATTTTATAATTAATTTAATAATGAATTTACATGAAATGTAGTTAATTAGTTAAAAAATTAAGTACATATTCATATGGCAGAATGACCCAGAATGAATGTACTAAGCCAATTGGTCTCTTGTTAATTTGAATTGTTTCTGATCAAAAACCATTTAAAATCTCCTCTTATCCTTAAAATCCAATCCTCGTGGATTATCGTGTATTTGAAATTTTCAGGCTAATTTTTCAGGCTATTTATTGAATCACATATGAGATATTTTTTATATACTCCAGAGATATATGGCCAATTGAACTCCATTAAAAAAAGATAAACATAGTTTTGTTGTCCAAAAAACTTTTGAAATTTCTTGTGAATGTTTTGAAATATTGTAGTTAATATCCTTGGTATGTGAACTATCTGGAAAACTCATTTTTAAAAAATTATGATTTATCCTTTTTTCAAATTATCATTTTAGCTTAGTCATATTTTGTTCTTATGGAGCAATAAAAATATTGTCTCATCTCATTTATATTTACGATTTATTTGGCCCTCTTGTTGTTGTTTTTTTCGTTTACAAAATACTGAGAACTGGATAATTGGAAAATGAGAGATATGAGAAATGAGAGCAATTAGAAAAGAATAAGAAGAAGCACCCATTTAAAATACACATGACTATGCTTTAAATATGTTCTCTTTATATATTTTTTCATATATATTTGAATAGTTATTTCGTATCTTCTTCTTATTTTTATTTTTTATTCAAATTGCTTATTATAATAAATATTTCTTACACATTATATTATAAATTTCATTAAAATATAAATTTTATTCATTATATTTAAAAAAAAAAAAAAAAAAAAAAAAAAAAATATTAAATATATGAAAAACATAAAGTTTTCCGATCACAGTTTTTCATGCTATTTATTATTATGTAATATATGTAAATAAAATCTCGGTTTGTGTGATGTTCCCTAAATTTATGAGAAAAACAACAAAATTTTTCGCCTCACACAAGAATGATGGATACATTGTATCTAAAATAGAAAAAAACAAAAAAAAAAAAAAAAAGTCTATACAAAATCATTTTCTCATTTCAATATGCAAATGGATTTTATCCTAACATTTCACTAAAACAAGTAATAGAGTTCAAATTTTTTTTTTATATTTTGATTTTTTATATTTTAATTTTTTTTTTATATGCATACAAAACATCTCTACCATCATTACACCGTCACCAGAATTAACATTAATAAAATGCATTGCTTTTTCGTCATGTTTTTTTTTTTTTTTTTCTAAATTTTGTATCAGGCGCGTACACACAAAATGCTAAAAATGTGTACGAAAACATGTTTCTGAGCTTATTTATCAATTTTAAGGTCTCATGCAGACAGAAAGCGGAGCTGAACCGAGCTAATCAGAGCTGAAATAAGCAAACATATGGGAAGTAATTAAAATCCGCACACTGCAAGCGGACCAGAGCTGATTAGCGCTTATCTGTTGCAGTTGGCGAAATTTTTTTGGTAAACCAATACCATACGTTTGTTTACTTTAGCGTTGATAAGTTCAGTTCCCCTCATCGTAACTTCACTGTTTGTCTGCACGATGCCTAAGAGATAAAAAATTTTTCCCAACTACTGATTTAACCTTCTACTGTCAGTGTTTTCCTTTTCTTATTCAAATACATACGATGTATGTTGTAGACATGCATCTTGAGTAAAATTTCAAACGTATATCATACAACGTTATTTGTATTTGATTTGTAGTTGATGTTCGTACTCTATATTATTTTGTTATAGAAATTTTTCTAAGATACTTTTCACTTAAAATTTTTGACTTTTTTTTGCGCTATATATTCTATTTATTCATTTATTTTTATTTTTATTTTTTTCTTTCTCTTTTGCTATTTCTTGCCTTTGTATCTCATGTATAACATGAACAATTTCAATCAATTTCTAGGAAAAATAAAAAAAATAAAAAAATTTTTCATCTAATTTTTTTTTCTCTCTATTCATTTTATCATTCCAAATGCATAAAAAATTGAAAAAATGAAAATCAAAACAAAACATATTGTTTTTCAAAAAAAATTTTTTTTTCTTTCTCCTTTTTTTTTATTAAAGAAAAAGGACATGAAAATTTTAAAATATGAAATTTGAATTTTAAATACGTAATAGGAAAATAAATTTTTTTTTTTGAAAAAAAAATTAAAAAAAAAAGTTCTAAAGCAAAAAATATGTTTATATGTTGCAAAAAACAAAAAACAAAATTAGCATATGCTTTGTATAATGTAAAATAAATGAGAAAATAAAAAAAATTTAATAAAACAAAACGAAATTAAATTTTGAAAATTTTCATATTATAATTTATATTTTTTAGAATTTATTTTCTTTCATTACTGCATTAATTAACATAACCTATTTTTGTGTTATTTAAATGGATTATTAAATTAAGGATACATACACACACAAATAAACGAAAATTATTTATACTTCATTTTTTTTTAGCATAGTCTTGTGTTTTCGTTCGGAACATGAAAATATTGTGCCTTTCATATTTAAGATTTGTATTGCTGCTCTCTTGTGATTGTTGTCGTTTTCGATTACAAAATGCAGAAAACATGGATAATCAGTAAATATCAGAGTAATAGATGAATTGATTCACATTGAACGAAAAAGAAGAGAATAAGCACCCATTTAAAACACACAGGACTATGCTTTAAAAATGAAGTATAAGTTTATGTAAAACCGTTGATATGTGTTTATACCTTATAAAAGGATTTAAATAAAATAAATTAAAATAGAAAATCTTATTAACTATTCATTGTACATACATAGTAATAATCTACATTTTTATATAATGAACTGCAGTGAAGTTAATTAAATTCTGCAAAAAAAAAAACATGTATATTCAATAAAAGAAATATTTAACATACGTACGTCCGTTATACATACTTATATAAATATTTAGGTACGTTATGTATATTCTGCCTAAGAACATACATGCATATAAGTAAACAAAAAAAAAAAAAGTACTTTCACATGTATTGCTGCTCTCTTGTGATTGTTGTCGTTTTCGATTACAAAATGCAGAAAACATGGATAATCAGTAAATATCAGAGTAATAGATGAATTGATTCACATTGAACGAAAAAGAAGAGAATAAGCACCCATTTAAAACACACAGGACTATGCTTTAAAAATGAAGTATAAGTTTATGTAAAACCGTTGATATGTGTTTATACCTTATAAAAGGATTTAAATAAAATAAATTAAAATAGAAAATCTTATTAACTATTCATTGTACATACATAGTAATAATCTACATTTTTATATAATGAACTGCAGTGAAGTTAATTAAATTCTGCAAAAAAAAAAACATGTATATTCAATAAAAGAAATATTTAACATACGTACGTCCGTTATACATACTTATATAAATATTTAGGTACGTTATGTATATTCTGCCTAAGAACATACATGCATATAAGTAAACAAAAAAAAAAAAGTACTTTCACATGTCTTTATATATGCATACCATTCACTTAGATATTCTAATATGTACATACCTACATATATTCATGAATAAAAAAAAAAAATAACAACGTTAAATAAAATATATCTCTTTAGGACATATCACAAAATGTACATAGAATTACATGAATATCAGAAAAATCTGTTAGTAAAATGACAGTATCAGAGACCATATACGAGTATATTCACATAATCATAATACAAATATATGAATGAATCCCTAATGTAGTATGTACTGTATAGTAAGATCTTTAGGGTTTGTGTCATCCTTAAAGCATGCATGCATACATATACATAAAAAAACAATTTTAACAAAAAAAAAAAAAAAGTAAACAAAATAAATGAACAAATGAATAATCCAAAAATAAAAGAAAAAAAAAATAAGTTAGAAATAAACAAAAATAAAAATGAACATAAAAAATAACAATGTGTCCGAATATAGCCACATTTACATACATACATATGTATGTGTATACGAATTATATATGTATATTCGTAAATTTTTGTTACATGGATGCATATGTATATACAGATAAGTGAATTTATGTATATATGTATGTATGCATATGTTTCATATATTGAATAGATATTTTTACATACATACTATATGTACTATATGTACATATGCATATGATTTTGGTACATGTTCATTTAAACATACATCACACAAAACTTTAAATACACATATGATGAATAATGACATACATACATAACATGCATGTACATATGTATGTGTAATTTAAATACACACACACATATGCAAGTACATATATGTAATGTAAAATGTATGCTCATCACATGCATATCTTTTAGTAAAAAAAAAAATGTAAATGCAAATAAAATACATCCACACACAAACATCTAAAGGCGAAATATGTACATATTATATCAAAAACTTTTTTCAAAATAGAAGAAAAAGGATGTTATATGAAATATAGTATAAAACAATAAGAAAAGAAAACATCTTTTTTTTTCTGTTTTTTTTACTTTTCATTTTTTTCTATCATTTGTATTTTTTCGTATATTTCTATTTTTTTTATATTTTTTTTTTATTTTCAATTTAAACTGAAGCCGGAAAGGAGAAAGCAAATAAAAATATTCTTGTCAGGATTAAAACGAAAACGTGACTAGAAAATTAATTCGATGACTTTGTCAATTTTTGGTTATCATCAGTGAGCAATGTACATATGTATATACTCTATCGTTTCTCTATGTATATATTTTTTTCCTATTTTCTTTTTTTTTTTTTTTCAAAGTTTCATCAACCTTCTAACCTAACCCAACCCAATCTTCTACTTCTTCCTTTATCATGTTTGTTTCCGAAAAAAAAAAGATCATCTGTATAATATATTACAAAATATACATACATATATAGTAAAAGTAAAGAACTTATACTTAGCTCATGCAAACCCATACACCCACATATACAGTTGTAATGTATGCAAGTATTTGTGTATCAATGTAACATTATTATTCACGTCTTTTGATATAGACGCATTTTTTTTTTCTAATTTTTTTTTTTTTTTTTTACATTTTAAATAAGCTTTTCCTGTTTTTTATGTGTATATATACATATACAAATTTATAATAAAAAATAGATACAAATTTCCATTTTGTCAAATTTTTGTCACATTTTTTTGCTATTCATTTTTCTTTTATAGATACAATTCTATGTACATATATGCTTATAAAATAGGAACACGTTTCACATACATTCAACCTACATACATATATGTACATGTTTATATACTTATTTGTATATGATGCTTAAAAAAATGTAAGCACATAATTATGTACGTATGTACATATATGTGACACATTACTATATAGTATATGCATATAAAGAATAAAAAATGATATAAATAAAGAAAAAAAAAAAATAATAATGTTGAAAAATAAGAAAAATGTTTGTCCTTTTTTTGCAATTTGTTCAAATAATATCTGTACATATTATGTATGTACATGTGTGACTTTTGTTATGAAATGTTACCTTATTTTTATATACCATACAAAATATATATTAAATGGAATGACAAGCTAACAAGTTGATTGACAGATGAAATTTACTAAAAAATTGTCATCTAATTTCATGACAGCTTCATCATTGCAATTATATGTTACATATAAAACATAAGTGTACCACAAACATTACAGACACACGTAATGTACATAATGAAACATACTTTACTTCAATTTTTCTTACATGGTTCTTATAAGTATGTTCATCAAACGGTTTAAAAGAGAATAATTATAAAATCGAAAATAAAATATGTTTTATGGTTTTTATAATTTCAAATCATACATTTACATTGTTGCATAAAACAAAATTACTATACTTCATTTTCAAAGTATATGTTATTGTTGTTTGAGTGGCTGCGAAACTACGACAGAATTACGCCCAATTAGCATATGAAAATGCTATTTTTATGTCACATTTGATAGTGGATACTTTACTTCAAAGGATATATGTGGTCCTGTGTGTTTTAAATGGGTTCTTCTTCTCATTTTTTATCGTTCAATTTGAATAAATTCATATTGTGCTCTCATTCTCTGATGCCATCAGATTTCTGTATTTTGTAACCAAAGACAAACACAAGAGAATAGCATAAATCATAAACATAAAATAACGAAAAATTTTTATGTTCCATAAAAACAAACAAGACAATGCTTTAAAAATGAAGTATAATTGTATTATTTATCAAAAATTCGCACTTGTACTGCATTTTGTATTTATCATATCATATAAAACTATGCAATCTAATCATTGTATATAAATGTCTAAAAATGTGTGATAAGCACACATGATATATTAATTAATATAGAACTAAAATTACGTTTGAATATGTTACGTTCAACAGATATTCACTGGTATACCGTGTATCATGTATGCAAAACACATCATATCAAAATTTTAATGGCCTAGTTCTGTCTGTCCTAAAACATTTTTTTTGTTTTTTTTCTCACCTTCGGGGTTTTTTTTTTTGGCCAATACTGTGATTCATTTAGCGTTATCCAGGGAGCACCACGAGGAGGCGAATCACTTTACTCCCCTCACGTAAAATATACTAATTTTAATTTTTTATTGCAAAAAGAAAAAAAAAATTTTTTTGTTTTTTTTTTTGGGTTTATTAAATTTACTGGATACAATCTGTATCAATCATTTATTCATTAAAACAAAATTAAATCATTATTAGTTATCAATATTATTTATTCATGATATCCATAATAAGTTATACATGATTACTAAAATCAAGCTAAACACATACATATGTAGATGCAATCATTTTCATTTTAGATTAAAAAAAAAATTAAAAAAAAAAAAACGAAAATGAATCAAAATAAAATGAAAACTTTATATTGTATCATAAAACCAAATCATTATTAGCTATAATCCCTACAGTTTTATCTTTTCATAGATTTAAAATTTCATATGCATACATTACATACATACAGATATTACGTGATACGAGAATATATGTATCTACATACAATTTGTATGTACGTGCAGTCATATATGACAAATTTAGATGAAAATTTGGAAAATTTGGAAAATTTGTTATATACAAAATAAATTGATCCAGTCTACATATTATATATCGATTTTACATACAATTTTACATGCGTATGGATGTACATATCTATGAACATCATGCCCATATACCATACTATGTATGCTTATATGTAGAAGTAAAAAATCGAGCACACAGAAGTGGATAAGACTAATAATATTGTCATTATTCCTGTGGATTATTGGTTAGTGAATACATAAATGCGTACATATGCATGTGTATCACATTGTAAAACATGAATAAAATTCATTTCAGTAAAGTAAATTAAAGTAAAATATAAAATAATGGTCAATATAAAATTTGAAATAATTTACTATGTATGTCCAATTGAGGTTTGTACTGAAGAAATCGAAAAGAAATACAAATCTAATAATATATGCATAAAGGTCGAATTGATATATGAAATTTATGAATATTCAAACATATGTGTACAAATCCATATAAGTCTATATTACGAAATTTAGGTCAATCAAAAAGGAAAAACAAAAATCTAAATTTATCTATTTTAGAAGTGGACAAATAATTTTTTTTTTTTTGAATTTTTTTTATTTATTTTTTAAAGCATTTCAAAATTCTAATATCATAAAATGTATTCATTACGCCGTTTTCATTACAATTATTTTTCATAATATTTCAAAATTTTATTTTTTTTTTTTTTTTATACTCCAGAAACTTCTTTAATCCAATTTCTAACTGATGCCACACGTGAATATACACCAGGATAATTTGGTTGAGCACATCCATAACCCCATGAAACAACACCAACTAATTTATTTCCATTTTGTGATAATGGACCACCAGAATCACCTTGACATGAATCTTTTCCACCTTCTTTTAATCCAGCACAAATCATACGATCTGTTACTCCACCATACATACCATAAGCACTGTTACAAGCATTTTGATTTACTTTTGGTACAGTTGCTGCACGTAAATTAAGTCTTGATTCAGATGAACTTTGTGTATTACCCCAACCAGAAACTTGTAATAATTCACCATCAGCAACATCTTCATCTTGTTTTGGTAATTTTGCATATCCATGAACTATACCAGATGTTTTCCAATTTTCAAGTTCCAATATTGAAAAATCATAATCAATATTGTATGCATTGTATTGTTTATGTTTATTAATTTTTTTAACTTGAACCAAAACACCACCAGATGAATATTGTGATGAACCAATACGAACTTTTAAATTGCTTGCAGAACCAGATGTACAATGTGCTGCTGTCAATACGTAATTTTTAGCAATTAATGATCCACCACAAATATGACCACCCCAACTTTGAAGTGATACTTGATATGGTATATCAGAAATATTAACTTGAACTCCGCCAACAATTCGTCCATCAAGTCTTGGTTTTGGTAATCTAGTTAATTGTTCTAAACTACCTTGAACCACTGCAATTAAACAAATAACTACCAAAAATTTGTACATCTTGAAACAGTTGTGCACAAATTAATGAAAATACAAACTACGAATAATTTGATCATTTTTCTCTCTTTTATATTAAATCGTTAATGGTATATCAAACCTTCTTAAAAAAAATTTTTTTTTTTTTTTGTTAATGAAGCAATAAAGTACAATATAATGATAATCACTAGGAAATTCCAGGTACTTAATGCGTCTAAAAAGGTACTTCAAGTTATTTTTATTTAAAAAAAAATTATTAAAATTTATTAATTACAACAAGCAATTAAGTAAGCTACCTTTGAGTAGCAATTGTAATACGCAATTTTATGATAAATACAAAATTATAATTTGATATTAACTGATATTATTAATCATGACGCGTGGTTATTACAATGATTATTGTAATCTATGGTACTTTAAACATTACTTGATATGTAATATAATTATACCTCATTATTAAGCCATAGTATAGTCATGTGTATTTTAAATGGGCAATTCTTCTCATTCTCTTTCGTTCATTTTCAGTTTGAATAAATTCATTTTTTACTCTCATTTTCTGATGCCAGTTTTCTGTGTTGTGAGTTTTAAACGATGAGACACTGTGTTATGAGACATTTTCAAATAAGGAAGTGAGACGTGTATCAGATAGCCCATTGGTACTTTGGAACCTTATACACCCCTCACTTTCTTTATCCGGTATCTCATAAGACAATTTTTCATATGTGTCTCATAAAAGCGCCTTATCGTCTAAAATCCCCCTATTTTGGGAAACACAAGAGAGCGACATAAATCATAACTCTTTAAAATAGCGATATCTCATAAATGATAATTTGCAAAGTAAAAAAAGATTTGCAAAGTTGAGCAGAATTTTTAGCTTAAATAAAATCAATGAGGTTTTTTGAAATTTTATCTCTAATAGTATATTTAATGTCTGCACCAATCTTTAGCTCTGTCCGAATTTTTCATATTGAATATTCATTTTGACTGGGCTATTATTTACATAATTCTTCATTTTCTTATCCAATAAATTGTGTCATCATAACGTTATGTAACGAATATATTTTTCAATTACTTGAAAAAACAAAAAAAAATTATGTTATTAAATCCATGTTAAGCTAATTAATCTATAGCAGCTATTACACTTGAATATTTTTATCTAATTATGTATTTCAATGCATAAACTTCTTATTCAATTTGTTATCAGTTATATCGACACAAGTAACTTTTTAAAAGGATTAAAAAAAGATTTTTTTTTTATTTTAAAATTTCAATAATTTAATCTCAATTAAAAATTGATTAGGGAAATTTTTTAAAAAATTAATTATTTACACTTTAAATTAGTATAAAAGTGTTCTATTTTTATTCAGGTCTTCAGTCTATTTTGTTTAGCCTTAAAAAAAAAACATTATATATTCAAAATGGTCCGTTTATTTGCAATTTCGTGCTTATTAATTCTTTGCAATTTTGCAACAAGTTCTGTTTTACCTAAACCACAATTAGATGGACGAATTGTTGGTGGATATCAAACTGATATCTCACAAATTCCATTTCAAATTTCACTTCAATACAATGGAAGACATATTTGCGGTGGAACATTAATTTCCAAAAAATGGGTTTTAACAGCTGCACATTGTACATCTGGTATGAGTCAATCTGCATTCAGTGTACGTATTGGTTCATCACAACATTCATCTGGTGGTGTTATTGTTCGTGTTAAAAAAGTTAATCAACATGCTAAATATAATTCAAGAACAGTCGATTATGATTTCTCAATTTTGGAACTTAATGATTGGAATTCGAATGGTGTTAAATTTGCTGTTGCATCACTACCAAAACAAGGTCAAGATGTATCTGATGGTACTGTTCTTCGTGTATCTGGATGGGGTAATACACAAAATTCTCATGAATCTAATAGCGTTCTACGGGCTGCAGACGTTCCAAAAGTCAATCAACAAACATGCAATAATGCATATCGTTCACATGGTGGAGTAACAGATCGTATGATTTGTGCTGGATTCACTCAAGGAGGTAAAGATGCATGTCAAGGAGATTCTGGCGGTCCATTAGTACAAAAACGAACCTTAGTAGGTGTTGTTTCATGGGGTTATGGATGTGCTCAACCTAATTATCCTGGAGTATATTCACGTGTTTCTTCAGTACGTGATTGGATCAAGCAAGTAACTGGAATTTAAAATTGTGAATTGTGAATTGTAAAAAAAAAAAAAACAGAAAGGACAAAAAATGTATTTTTAAAGCTTTAAATAAAATTGCAATATAAAAAATTTGGTTTGGTTTTCCTTTTTTATAATGTGTACAAATTTTTACTATTTTACATATATGCATATGTAGTCTATTCTTGACAATTTTAATGTGACTATTAACACTTCAAATTGCATTTTAACATAACATTTTTTCACATATCATATAAAATTCGTAATATAATTTTAATACTCTTTTCGGTTATTTGTTATTTCATATAATATATTGTTATATGCATTAAATTAATGAGCCATACAATATTACGACCATCACCATACGCATAAATGTCATAGATTAAAATAAACGATTAATAATGACATAACATGTAGTGCATTTCGTACGTACACACATACTCGAAATGCATATATTATAGCGATATTTTATATTAGTATTCGTATATACAGTGATAATATGTAATTTTTGCGACATCATAAATGCAATGGTAAACATAAATTCTCACTGAATAATTGTTTAGTATAGACTCATATAGAATGAGAAAATAACTCAGTTACCAAAAAAAAAACATAAAATCTAAGTTTTTAAAATAGTCTTTTTCAAAAGTAGAATTTTTTTCAAATTTTTTAAGCAATAATTTGTAAAATATTAAAATCTATCAAATGATACTGTTTAGCTAAGCCATAGTCAATTTCTTAGCATGGTCCTGTGTATTTATATGGAACACACAAAAATATTGGGCCTCTTGTGATTTTTGCTGTTTTTGTTTGTAAAATCCAAAAAACAGGCAATCAGATAAATAAGAAGTTTATTCAAATGAAATGAAAAAAGATGAGAAAAATTACTTATTTAAAACACACGTGATTATACTTTAAAAATGGAGTATAAATATACGAAATTGAAATGTGTAACATATACACTTACCTACAGTGATGGTATTAATGATGGTTAATTTTTGCATGGTTTGATATTGGATACAATGAAATTATAAACTAATTGTGTTTAACACTTTATAAAATATTATGTTACTCCCATACAATCTATTAATTTTATTACATAATACAAAATATCTGTTTTCTTTATCATTTTACAAATTTTTTTATTTTATTTTACTTTTTTTTTTTTTAATTTAATTTTTGCTTCGTTTACTTTTTTTAACCAAATTATATTTTTGCTATCATCATACTATATAACTCATAGAACCGTGTAATTGGAAACTCACCTTAGACAAAAAAAAAAAAATAATAAAAAAATTTTTTTTTCTTGTACACAAAAAAATTCATAATATCATAAATTTTTTTTTTTTTTGTAAAAGATGCTGTAAACAGTCACACATACATACACATGTATACAAAGGATACACTTACACAATTACACAATTATTCAAATCCAAATCAGATTTACATCGTCGAATACAAGAATTATAAAATAAAAATAAAAATTAAAAAAAAAAAAACATTCGAAATCAAAAAACAGACAAAAAAAATATTCACACACACACACAAACACTTCCTACTACAAAAAAAAAAATTCCTTAGCCACGTACTTGAAGAAAATAAGAAGAACAGAAATGAAAAAAGTAAACCAAAGAAAAATGATACAAAATACACAAAATTTGTACATGTGGATGTAATACAGGAAATAAAATTGAACTTGTAAAAAAAAAAATTTGTTCAAAAATGGAATAAATTCAATTTAGGTTTCTGAATTTTGATATATACAACGTAGAATGGAATTTACGTATATAGGGAAGGATATGAGTATGTGGGTGTGTACAAAAAATTTTAATACTAAGTATTTGTGTACTAACAAAAATACCCATGTACATACATACGTATATATGCATGATATACCAGTACATAATTTCTGTACTGCAACAAGAATGTTGTTTTTTTTTTTTTTTTGCTATGAATTCTAGAATTCCTTTTCATCACATGGTTTTTCTTGTTTTCTTTAACATTTCTTGCCTTTAAGAAAAATCATGCTCTTCAACATTATGCTTTCGTAAATACAAGACAACAAGGTGGTGCTTATGTATGGTACATGTATAGGGTGTTTTAAAGATTCCAGGATATCTTAAGGCTGACAACTTCTGAAAATATAATTTTTTCATATTTTTATATAGAAAAGTGTTAACAGTCTCAAATAATTACTTAAATAAAAACTAAAAGAGAAAATGAAATGATTAATCGCTTTAAAAAAAAAATCTAAAATAACAGAATAAACACAATTGAGACAAATTTGTCGTCGTTTGCCTCAATTGTGTTCACACTATATAAAGAAAATTTTTAAAAAATGTTGAAAATGCAAGTTCTCCACTTCTCATCCAATTTATTTTCGTTTGTTTACATAATTTACCAATTATATTACATATGTACTTATTTGTGAAACACCCCATATTGAATATGTATAATATGTATGTATGTGTTTCAAAATACACAAAATTATTTGCATCAATATTAATATTGTATAAAATATAGAACAACATGTACATGCATAAAATGTACCATACCTATATTCTTTCTATTATTTAAATGTGCATATACTTATATGTATGTATTTGTATCTATATGTACGTATGAAAGAAGGAAAAACCTTTTTTTGCAACAAATATTTCGCCTAATCAATTCTGATGTTCCACAGCTGTGCTGACATTTCATTTAAATTATATGTAATATACAATAAAATTATTTTCTACATACATATGTACATATGTGTATCTATGTATGTATATATACTTATATAAAAGATACTATTTCATGTTATTGTAATCATCGAAGTAGTAGGTTTATTGACTGATTGATTTTAATATATACAAAAAACATGTAAACATTTGCTAAAACATACATATATAAACATACATACATATTTTTATATGTATATAATGATTGTACACTCTATACATATGTACATAAATATATATGTATGTAAATTGTAAATGTTCATATGTGTATGTAAATATTTATGGAATATATACAATACAATATAATATAATACACAAAATATTGACTACAAATTTAAATAACAATATGTTTATTCATTCAACCACAAAATTTAATTCCATAGAGTAAATTTCATAGATCTCATAACAAATTTCATAATAATATGTAATATGTTAATTTCAAATAAGTTAATTAATTAACTAACATAAAACCAACATTTTATAAGAACATTATAGGCGTGCTGCACGTATTTGGATGTAAAACGTTTTATTTTCAATTTACTAAAAAATTATTTTGATTTTCTATCAAGTGAAAAACCTAAAAAGTAAACTTTTCTATAGAACAACCACAGCCAAATTAACAGGGAAATAGAAGACTTTTCATTGAACATAAACTGACTTTGACTGTTTGTATAAATTCAAATATATTTTTGAAAAATTTAAACTTTCTTATTTGTATGTGTAGATAATTTTACTTTTTATTTGTAATTTATTTCTGTTTTTAAAAAGTGAATTAATCATAAAATTGATTAATTAAAGTGTAGAAATTCTCTCATGATGTCTTGTTTTAAAATGAGCGAAACATTCCAAAAAATTATTTAACATTTTCAAATGTTTAGATTGTTGTTATTTAAAAAAAATCATTCAATACCACCTTCTCTTTCTCACTCTCCCCGCGTTCTAAAATCCATTATTTCTGAAATGCAAAGATCCTGTAAAATTTTCGCATGGTAAAAATACGTTCCAATTACAAAAGTCGGAAAATATCATTTTGAAATATTTCTATCAATTTTTCAATATAATGCCGTTCAATAGTTGTTATCCAAAATATGACGTCATACATTGTGTATGTGGAGAACTTTCAATTTTACATATCTCAGGTGAGGTAGATTTCAAAAGTTAGGGGGGCGGGGTAGTTTGCAGCTATTTATTACTAAAACAAAAAAGTATAAACTTTTAAAAATATAAGCTGAGTGATATACATATACTCTAAAACAATCTGTTTATAATTGTTTACATTGTACCAACAAAAATATTCATATTCATTTAAATAAAATAACAAAAAAGGACGAAAAAAGTGAAAAAAAAAAAAAAATTTTTTTTTCCACATTTTTATAAAATCAAATTATTTATTTCAATTTAGGAAAATAAAATTCAATCAAATTATTGTTCTGCAAAATCGGATTATCTGGAAAAGCATAATTGCTTTACATCCAACAATATTTGTTACACAGCGCACACTACTATATAGTTGCATTCTCATGGTTAATGTACTGTATATGCATATATACATATGTATACTATTATATAATATAAGTATATAATGTACATGAATGGCAACATATATACACATGTATTTACTCGTATGTATGTATGTATTTGCATTTTACATCTTCCAATTATATTACACGTTGTACAGAGTATCCTTAAATGCATACTTTCATCATTATGTTATCCTTCGCAACTACATACATAAATACACAAAATACGTTCATATAAGATTACATGATGATTTGCATGTATGTATGTACAAAAGTGGATATCATTGTATTAAATTTATCTTTAAAAAATATTTTTATCAATAAATCGATTTATTAAAAAACAAAAGGACAAGAAAAAGGAAAGACGACTATCCAAAGTTTTTGGTACATATTTAAAAAGTACACTTTAATTTACACGTTATTTTGTTATACATATACACATGCATATTGTTAGAAAAGGTTATTCATTATACAGAATGTTCCAGAGTAATGGTCACAAAATGCATCCATCATAATATAGTTTAAAGTGTTTCTAGCAGAAATGTACTCTAGACTGTAGACCCCTCCTCCTAAGATTCATCCATTCTAGGATATAAAGGATTGAAAATTTTCAGACACGTGAAATACATATCGTCGTATATTGGACAATATGTTTTGAACCACGCTATATATTCTAGCCTCCTAGGCCTTTCCAATAAAATGTCAATAATTGAAATCGACTGGAAAAGTTCACGGTTGTTAATATTCAAATTTAAAAAATACCGGTCTGATATAATAATGTACTTAAATTTTCAATCTATCCCAAAAGGAGTGAACTTTAGAGGGGAGGTTTAAAACGAAAATTTTTACTAGGAACAATCTGAACTTATACGTCAGACACATTCTATGACCTTTATTCTGGGACACCCAGTATACATAAATGCATGTTTTTTTTTAAATTAATTTAATTTACAAATGGTAATGTAACGTAAACAAAAAATATGAAATTTAGATGTTTACATCATAAAAAGGTAATTTGTAATCCTCTTATCATAATGAAAAGATAATGTTTTTTTTTTTTTTTCTAAGGTAAATTTATAATTTCTGTTATATAGGCATAATACCTATATTAAAAACTATATATAATGATAAAATTCTAATTAGGGAAATTTGAACATATTAACATTTTTAGGATTTTCATAAATATAAAAAAAAGTATCTAACTGTGAAATGATCTACATGTTTTGGCTTGATCATCTGTATATGATTGGCATTTCAAATACACATGTTAAAAAGATATTTTTTTTCTTTAGATACTTAATAAAAGCGATACTCAAAATAAAATTTTTTCAAAATAATTTACAAAAAAAAAAAAAATTTGTTTCATTATTTTATTGTTTTTGTTTTCTAATAAAAATTATTCAATTAAATTTATCATTAAATTTTTTCTCTTCTATTTTTGATAAGATTAAAACCAATTTCTATGAAATATTTATGATTCCCATCATTCTCTTCGCAACATGTAAAGAATTCATTTTTCTTGTTTCAAAATTTATTTTTGTTTTAAAAAGAAATTAAATTAGTCACAAAATTTTTTAAATAAATAGCAGAAATTCTTTGATGACGTCTTTTTTTGCAAATTGAACTGTAAAAGATTATATGAAAGGTGTCCCAGATCCAAAATCACAAAATGTGTCGATAGTGTAGTTCTGGGTGTTTCTAACAAAAAATCACTACAGACCTTCGTTTCTAAAATTCATCCCTTATAAGAGGAATTGAAAATTTTTTGAACAAATTCAGAACATGACATCATATATTAGACAATATCTTTTTGAATCACCCTATGAATTTGTTTCATATTTACTGCACATAAAAGTTAACCACTAGATCTTTCTAAAAAATTTTTGTTCATTAAAATCGAATTTATAAAATGCAAAGTAATGACAGTTCAAAGTTCATATTATGAACTTTACTCTGGAACACCCTATGCATATAAATTATTTTGTATTGATTATTTTTTACACAACTGATAACATATAAATAAAAATTTATTATCTAGATTCTAGATTACAAACCCACTATGCGTATGCATAGCTTTGGTTTACTCTCAAAATACACACATAAATTATTTATATGTGCCAGTGTATGTAGGTACGCACAGTGTGTTTGGTTCCTTCATTCGGAACCTTGGGGACCTGATAGATTATCCTATAACCCTTTTCAAAAATTTCGACTCATTTACATATTGTCCGAATTTTTTTTTTTTTTTTTTTTTTTGGCTTTTATCAAAGTTTAAAATTTGCTTGCAAAACCCTCCTGAATGTTCGTAAAATGCGGAAAGACAAAAATACGACCGTCTGCGTCATACACAACATTTTGCGTTTGTCAACCCAACGAAACACCCTGCTTGGAGTAAACAAGTGTTTTATGGTATCGATATCGATAGTCAATTAATGATTCAACCTCCAAAAAAATTGAAAATAAAAAACTAAAATATGGATTAGAAATTCGTACTGTACGTAGTCTCAATTTTCACTTCTACTCGTTACTATTAAAAAAAACCAATTTTTTTCATATTTTAAATTTTAAAAAAGATACAAATTGTAATAAAATGGATTTACACTTTAAATTATTCTTTCTCGCATTCTTATCGTATATTATTCAAGGTAATGTGGATCTAAACACAAAAAACAATAACATTATATGTAAATTTCATATTTTCAATATTATCTTTCTTTTTTTTCAAATATAACGTAATGTAGTGTCATCGTTGATCTGTCATACTTGCTTAGATGACTCCTGTGGGGATAAAACTAAGTGGGTATCAACCGAATGCAATTATTATTCAGCATATCATACAGGAAAAGTATTTGAAAATTATTTAGCAGATTATAAATCAGAATGGTCAAATGAATATCGCTGTATACGTGTTGAAGCATTTTTAAAATCAAGTTATAATGATGTAACAGTGACCACAATGCGAGGATGTGTTTTTTTAAACACCACTCGTACAGTATGTGATTATCAAGTCAATAATAATTATAATCAAACAGTGAAACCAATAGTATCCTGTCATTTGTGTGCAGGTAATAAATGTAATGGACAAGGACATATTGCAGCATCGTTAGGAGTTCTCATAAGTTTAGTTTTATTGGGAAGAACCTTCTAAAAAGGTTCCATAAAAGATTTGTACTTAAAAGATGTTTTATAAATTTGTAGATGAAATTTATATTTAAATTTTGAGATACATATGTATAAGCAAATAAAAATGTTGGTTTTCTAGCCAGGATTAATTAAGTCGTTATTTTTTTTTTTTAAAGCCTAGAACTGTTCAGTAATTCAGTGTTAACAGGTAGAATACTAGCTCCTGAAAGAAGAATACAATTTTTGTTTATTAGTCCAAATTCATCAACATCATTCGCGCAACAACCCGATATGAACCAAGGTCTAGTCATTGTAATGATTTTTCTGATTTCACTGAGTTTGTTTATGGTACTCACTCAAAGCTGAGCAAACCTTCCAGAACCCCTCGTTTATCCCTCAGAATATTTTAAACATTTTGTACAGATTATCTCAAAATCTTGTTTTTCTAATGGTTTATTACTACAAAAATTAATAAATTCATTTAAATATCCATTCAAAGTAAATTCTCTTTAAAACTCGAACAATACTTCTACTTTGAATGTCCTCCGCACAAATGAAAATGAAACACTCCATCACAAACTGTTCTATGAAAGATTACAAAATTGTTATTTTTGACAAATACATACATACATTTATTGGAACACATGATTTATTGGAAGTGAATTATAAATTTTATGATTCTACAATACAATGAAAGGAAAATATTTATTACCATTTAAAATAAATAAAATTTTATTTTCTATGGTTCATTTTTTCAGCATTAATCTTTATGTGCTCTGATGGAACATAAAAATATTACGTCATTTTTGTGTTTATGATTTGTATTGCTATCTTGTGATCTCGTGATTCATTTACTAAATACAGAAAATTGGCAAACAGAAAAAGGGTAAATTTATTCAAACTGAACAAAAAAAAGAATAAGAAAAAGCATCCAAGCCATATATAGGTCACATCCGAGAATCACCCACTTAAGTCACATTTGAATAATGCTTTAAAAACAAGGTATAATTCTTATCTTTATTTTTCTCATCTCTTATTTCAAATTTCGAAAACACAAACTATATAACATCTATTTTTATGTATGTATCTAGATATTTTCCCGATATAATTGACGTTGGTTTTGTTTACAACAAGGAGAAATCAAATATTTTTTATTATAGCATTCAAAATTGTTATCATTTTATATTTACGTACGTAAATATTTTACGCATATATATAATGGTTAAACACACATGAATAAAAAAATATTGTAAAATTTTGTTTATTTTAATTTAAACTTTTTTTTTTTTTTTTACAAAAATAAAAATAAAAACAAAAAATAGAAAAATAAAATTATTAATAATATACAAAATTGTTATTATATGTACAACTATAAAGTATAAAGTAGTAAAATGAAACTGTTCATTCAGAAAATTTTATTATTTTCATAAAATACTCAGTTCAGTTAAAAAGTTATGATGAGATTGAATATACAAAAACATTTTAATTTTTTACATGTGTATGCTATATGTACATATGTGTGTAAGTAAGCATGCATGTGTGTGTGTATACGGTGTGTAAAAATACAAAAATTGAATGTAACTTTTGTTTTTCAAATAAATATTAAAGTTTTCTAAAAAAGTTCATTTTATTAGACTTATACAAAAAGAAAAAACAACAACACATACACACACACACGTATGTGCATTATTACACATACATAACGTACATATATGTAAAATATCAAATACCTTCCTTTTGTAAAAAAAAAATAAAATTTTTCAGTTTAAAAAGGGTCGCTTACAAGAAAACATATAATTTAGAAAATAATTTTTTAAATACAATACCGTACATAGTACATATTAAAAGAAATAGGTTGTGAATTTTTGGCAACATTCACAAACGTGTAACCGTGTAAATAGAGTTTTTGTTAACAAGAACAAAAAAAAAAAAAACAAATTAAAAATATGAAATTTCATAAATTTTATCTTACAATTTTCATTATAATTTCGTTAAATATATTCACTGGTAAGCATTAAATATTATCAATAAATTAGGGCTATTCTGTTCATAGTTAGCAGATTTGGCTAAGTTAGCAGAATGCCAAAAATTTATTGTTATTCTGTTCATAACTCATAATACACTTATCATTTCGTTAACTTAACTAAATCTTTTAACTACGGACCACAATTAAGACTATTCTGAAGTTAGTTAACAGATTTCGTTAAATTGACTTTCTGTTATTTTTCATTAACAAAATTTTACATGAAAATTAGCACAGTGTCAAGGTAACGAAATCTGAAAACTACAACCAGAATAGCAATGAATATTTATTTTTATTCAAAAAATCATACATTTTTCTTCTTTTTTTTCTTTATTTTTTTTTTCTTTTAATAGTATCATCCTTAACCTGTTTTAGTTGTGAAGATAATGATTGTTCAACATTAGATAAAAAATATTTAGTTGAATGTAATTATTGGACAGCAACAAAAACTGAAAAATTTTTTAAAATCTATTTTCATAATTATGATATTAAATGGTCAAATGAATATCGTTGTATTAATTATCAAGGATTTTTTAAATCATCATCTATTCCAATTAAAGATAAAACATCTAAAATACAAATGAATAATAATATGATTAAAAATATTGAACAACAACAACAACAAATATCATTAGTTGTAAAAATATTTCGTGGATGTATATTTTTTAATAATACAATTTATCAAAATAATTTATGTAATTATAATCTTAAATATGATTGGTCCATAATGTATCCACAACCAATTGTATCATGTAAATTATGTAATACAGATTCATGTAATGGTAATATTAAAAATTATATTAATCGAAAATTATTAATTTTTTTAATATTTATAAAAAAATATTTTTATACAGAAATATGAATCATTTTTGCATGAATTACGTATTTTTCTCTTTTTTAATTTAAATTAAAGAGATTGTTAATTAATGATAATTATAAATCAAACACAGAAAGAAAAATGAATAAATATAATTACAGTTCATTTTTTTAGTATAGTCATGTGTGGTGTTATGGAGCGTAAAAATGTCGCTTAATTTATGTCCATTGTGCACGCTTTATGTTTGCTCTCTTATGATTGTTTACAAAGAAGAGAAATTCTGACAATCAGAAAATTAAAGTAAATTGAATGAAAAACATTGAGAAAAAGTACCAATTCGAAACACACATGACTATGCTTTAAAAATGAGATATAATTTTAGTAAATAATGTAATATTCGAATTTTAATGTATGTTAATGTTTTATGTGATCTATTTTTAATGGCTTTTATGATTGCTTTAGAATTGTCTTAAAGACTTACATTGTTAATTTTTAAGCTATGTAATAGTACCAATTTTCATTATTTACAAAAAAATTTACATTTTATGTAATTTGTTGATTGTTGTTAAACGTTAAAAAAAAAAAAATAATAAAAGAAATTTGTTCTCAATATTGTTCGGGTATTTTCGAAAATTTACCGTGGTAAGGTATATCCAATCAGTACTCCTACTATTTCGTTAGCTAACAGACTTAATAAATCTGATTATTACCGATAACAAAAAGTAAAATAATCAAAAATGATAATTCGTAAAATTTGATAACTGGTATATCGAACTTGATAAATTTATTTTTATTTACCAGAGTAACTATATGCGGTGAATTTTCGAAAATGTCTGTTATGTTAACTAATAATTACTAATGTTCAAATAAAACTGTGTTCTATACCTTATATTATACTCTTATATCAGTATTTTTGAAAATCTTTTAGTTAAATTTTAGTAAAAATTTTCAATCTAAATATCATTATTTCTAATATTTACATTTTAAAAATTAGACCAATCCCCCTTCTCCATAGCCCCAGAGAAATTATATTAATTACACATACAATCGTGTAATATGCGTTGTTACATGTCGAACTAAAGTTCATTTTTAAAGCATAGTCATGTGTGTTCTTATAGAGTATAAAAATTTTACGTCATTCATGTTTATGACTTACGTTATTCTCTCTTGTGATTGTTATTGTTTTCGATTAACAAAATACCCGCAATCAAAAAATTAAACTAAAAAACTGAATTTATTTAAATTGAACGAAGGGAAACGAAAAGAAACACTCATTGACTATATACTTTAAAAATGAGGTATAATTAATAAATCATGTGATTAAAATATTCATTTTAGTTGAAATCTTAGAATGTTCTTCGTTTCTTGCAGATATTAATATAAAATATTTAATATTATGAAATTAGGAAATACAGTACAAAGTTAAATTTTTATTTTTTATTTTTCATCATAATAAGTATAATTTCTTTTATTAACCGCATGTTTTTACACGAGTAAAATGGTATTTCTGTAATCTTGTATTACGTTATTTCTCCAGAGATATTAAACAAGTATGTACTTAAAATTCCTTTTTTAATTTGTTACGTATGTACGGATACTTAAAAGATTTCTCGTAAGTACATACAAAGCAAAGGGTATTTCATTCGATTGTGCAAGGCTTCAAAAGAGAAGTTGCTTTTACAATTTTCTTCATAAAAAGTGTAAAATATTTCCACTTACCTTGGTTAATTGCTGGATTATAGAATAGAAAGGGTGAAGATACACTATCTCAGGTTCCAGATTTCTCATTATCATTTCAAGATTTTGGTTTAACATCCTCAAAACATTGGATATTCAAATCTGCACACGAACGAAACACCCTATACGCATTTGTACCAACCTACATATACATGCGTAGGTGTATATTTAAATAAAAATCTAAAGTATTTATTTTTATAGTATAAGAAAAATACTCAATATCTAAAGCCAAAATAATTCTTGTACATAGTATGTATACATTGGGGTATGTATTTATGTGTATTTAATATAATAAAAAGAATAAATAAAATGAAAAGTAAATAAAATCTTTAGATATTTCATTTGGCGTTTTATATTTTTAAAACAAAACAAAACAATCCAAAAAATCTACATCATAGGCTTGTTTTTAAAAAAAAAAAATATTAAATTAAAAATAAACACAAATAAAATTCATTTTTCTTTTGGGCTAAGATTTAAAAAAAAAAAAAAAAAAAATTCAATAGCCTCAAGTGAAAATTTTGTCTTATTTAAAACAGCACTGTAATCAAAATACATAATTTCATACAAATAATTTTTCTTATTTAAGTAGGTACGTATACGTACATGAAATGCGTACGTATTCTTATATACAAGGTGGTGCCACAAAGTGCACCTATCGTATGATTTAGAATGTTTCTAGAAAAAACTCGTTCCAGACACACTCCCACCCTCCCCTTCTTAAAATTCGAACCTTTTAAATGTAACACAAAACATTGAATATCTCAAGACGATATCCTCCGATTTTCTTAAAATTTCCTGGTATTGAAAATTTTGATGAAAAACATTACTTTCTACAATTGGTGTTAAATTTTACAGAATGATCCAAAAACTATATGATATGAAAAATCCCCAAATTTTTAACTGACAAATCGAATGTTTTTAAATATTTTCTTTGAGAAATGCATTTCATTTTATTTATTTTCTTTGCTAAATTTCATTTTAATTTTTTGTATTAACAAAGCTAAAAAAAAAAAAAAAATCACAATTTTATCTGTTTTATTGTACTAGATATGTAGAGTGTTCTATGTACATGCGTTACCATTATGAACGTAATCAATATTGTCATAGACTTTTCAAGTATAATCTTATCATTTTTTTAGTACTCATGTATCTCATTTTTGTATTTCAATAACAGGTTTTATGCATAGCCAAAAAAAAAAAAAAAAATTTAATTAATATTTTATCGTTATCTAAATCAATAAATAATGTACAAAATTTCATTTAGTTAATTTACGCCTTATGAAGTATGTATCTATGTATGTTGTGTACTAGGTATTCTGTATCTGAATGTCTCCGTATGTATGGATTTATCTATGTACAAAATTAATTATTTTGTTTTTTTGTTATTCAAACGAAAAAATATATCCAAAAATTATTTATAATATTTTTGTCAGTATTTCATAATCATTTACAAAATGTACTCTAAAAAGATTTTCTATTTAACGGTCTTCATTTTAACTGTATATCAAACAAATTTTGGTAAAAACAAAAAAAAATTTTTTCTAAACTAGTTTAAATTTATTTTAATTATTTTTTAATTATTTTAAATATTTTTTTTTAATTTTTTTTCTAATTATTTTAATTTTTTTTAATTTTTTTATTTTTTTTTGTCTAATTATTTTAAAGGTTTCTTAAGCTTTTTTCTATTTTTTAAATTTTTTTTCTAATTATTTTAATTTTTGTTTTTTTTTACATTTTATCTAATTATTTAAAAAAATTTTTTTTCTATTTTTGTTTTTTTTTTAAATACATAGTACATGGATTAAAATGTTACAATTGCATTGATAGTTTTTGTTCAAATAAACAAATATCTGTTGTAAAATGTGATCAAACCCAAGGTTCTAATACAATTAAAATTCTATCAACAATATTTGATAATTATTATCCAAAGGAAACAAAAACATTTCGTTGTATTCAAATGAAAGGTAATTTTTCAACTAATAATGGTTCAACTGGATTTCAACATGAATTTAGAGGATGCGCATATGATTCAATAGATGCATGCCAATTACAAATATCATCTAAATTTAATAAAACAAAATTATTTAAAACATATTGTAAATCATGTAATGTTCATCAATGTAATGGTCAAGTTCAAATTTCAACGTATTTTAGTTTATTTGGAATGCTATTAATTAGCATTTTAATAACGTATAAATAGAAGTTGATTTTTTTTTTTTGTTTTTTGTTTTAACTGAACCAAAAAAAAACAAAAAAAAAATGAATAAATTGTAATTTCCATTATTCTTAAATCAGTAAATAAAATTTAAAATAAAATTGAAAATTTCAAAAATTTTTTATTTATCTCCTGTGATGATGCAAAATTTAAAAACATTTTTTTTTTTTTTTGAAAGCAACGAATTAGCTTTGTGTACAACCATTTTTTAACGGTCCATCTTTTAGGAAAAAAAAAAAAAAATTCAAATTTTTATTCATTCTTTCTGAACGACACGATATTACAAGAATTGAACCATATCACAAAATCCACATTAATAGTGCAGCTCTAGTCATGGCTATTGCCGTACCTGTAATAACATATGTACACACACTTCATAGAAAACCAATATTTAATTTTTTTTTTTTTTTTAAACCCTTTTCTATCCTTTTTCAACCCTGTGAAATAAACAAAATTTTGGTGAAAATCGAAGTGAATTGTCAAAGTTGAATTTTTTATTTAAAAAATTCATATTTCACTATTTGTGCCAATAAATAAGTGATAGTAATTACAATATGTATGTACATACATTAAACTCTTAAAAAAAAAGTTTTAAATTAAAAGATCTTTAGGACTGGCCACTGGGTCGGTATATTACTCAGACAGACCTAAGAACAAGCTGTTTGTAAACAGAAAAATATTGCTTTGCTACTCATTTTGATTTTCAAAATTGTCTAAACACAAACTGTGATGAGGTATGAACCAAATCTATTTAAATATTTAAAATTTTTTATCAATTTAATAATAAACATACATGTATACATATTTATATACTTATCTATTTACCATAAAAATGTTATCTTTTAAATATATGATTCGAAATTTGAAAAAAATTTCACGCAGTTACAAACAAAAGAATCCATCAGCAGATCGTAATCAACAACCTATATTAGATGTTCTACTTAAAATATTAGATAAATCACAACAAGGTCTTAAATTGTTAGAGATATCTTCAGGTACTGGACAACATAGTGCTTATTTTGCAAATTATTTTCCAAATATTATTTTTCAACCATCAGAATATGATGAAAGAATGTTAAATAGTATTCAAGCTTATGCTACAGAATGTAAATATAAAAATGTTTTAAATCCATGTATTATTGATATAAAAACAGATTATAAAACATGGAATAAATCATATGAAGAAAATTATTTTGATTATATGCTTAATATAAATATGATTCATATAACACCATGGATATGTACTGAAGGACTTTTTTATAATGCTGGAAAATTATTAAAATCTAATGGATTTCTTATAACATACGGACCATATGCAATTGATGGTATTTTAATGCCAGAAAGTAATATTCGTTTTGATAAAATGTTAAAAAGTCAAAATCCTGAATGGGGTGT
Organism: Anthrax anthrax; assembly: GCA_963971155.1. Classification (NCBI taxonomy): domain Eukaryota; kingdom Metazoa; phylum Arthropoda; class Insecta; order Diptera; family Bombyliidae; genus Anthrax; species Anthrax anthrax. The sequence goes on from OZ020119.1 coordinate 32,676,795, forward strand.
TAAAGATGTGAAAGATTTAAAAATTGTAGCTGAAAGAAATAATATTATATTTAAAGAAATGTATGATATGCCAGCTAATAATAAAATATTAATATGGAAAAAATTATAAAAATACATTATATGGCAGTGATTTTTATTTATTTATTTTTTTTTTTTTTAAGTTAATCCACTCACCTTGAATTATTTTTATTATTGAAAAAATTAAAAGCAATTTTTATTTTGATCAAATTAATTTATATTTATTTGTCCAGGATAATTACTTTTTCATAATATTTCTTGTACGATGAATTCAATTTTTGCCAGTAGTATTTTAACAACTAATTTTCATTTACTATTTTTTATGATTATTTTTAGTTTTTTCTTATTTATCTTTTTTTTATTATTATTATTATTCTATTTTTAAATATATTTTTTGCTTAACTATACAGAATTTCACTTATTTTGTTTATACATAATATTATTTTAATAATTAAAAAGGAATAAAGAAAGGAAAATAAAAAGGAGGAAATGAGAATTTATATATCAGTCTTAAATGCTATCTAATCTCATAAATTTTTATTATTATTACCAATATCTCTTCTAATATAGAAAAGAATATATGGTTTACATTCAGCCACAGCTGATGGTGAGACTTCTTTGACAGTGTGATCATTAAAATGTAACCATGTTCCATTATTAATTGCAAACGATGTATAATGACCATAACTTGATCTTAAAAAGAAATTTTTATTTAAAATATAAATTAAAAATTTATTATAGAAGAAAAATAAAAATAAAAATTTCTCATTTAAAAAAAATGATAGGATATACCCATTGCCATGATGAACAATAACAGCAGCCAAATCATATACATTATTTATTTGGCTATTTCTTCGTGTTTCTGGACCATTACTTAACACATACTGTGACATATCTAATGCTTTAATTGGAAATGATATTCTCAAATCGATTTTAGTCCTAAAATCATTACATTCAAATTAATTTCTAGAAAATATATTCTTTTTTTTTTGTTTATTTCTAACCTAAAAAAATTATTCCAACGGAATCTTTTAATATGTAAACAAAGAACATTTGGTAATCGTCTAATCCAAAAACGTTTTGTTGATTTTTGCCTACATTTACATGAACTGCAGTAATATAATTCTGTTTCGGCTAATTCTTCCACCTTAATTAAAAACATTATTTTATTTAATCTAATATTTATTAAATATTAAACAATTTAATTAATTTACCTCTGTGAAACTTGATAGGCAATCGCTAATATTGCATATTGGTTTTGAATCATTTGTTCCATTATCATCGCAATTTTTATAAAATTTTTCTGGAATGTCCAATGATAGATCAAGAAATGGATCATGTTTTTTACTTTCCATTCCACAAATTAAACAACGAACTTCACTTTGTAATGTACCACCAAAAACATTAGTTACTATCGAACTACGGCTACCTTTAAATGCAAAATTATTGTTGCTACCACTATTGTAAGTGATTGTGCAACTATTATTTATATCTGACGATAGTAAATTATGAACGAATCCATTTATAGATGAATTTGGTTTGCCACCACTTGCAGTTGATGATGGAGATGATAATGATGTTGAAGACGATGATGATGATGATGAGGATTTAGTTGATGATGCTGGTTCAACTGATAAATGTTGTAATTCAGTGTGTAATCTGTCAAGCATATAACGAAGAAATTCATGTGCATCATGCTGACGATGACCACGAAATTGAGGAACCACTTTCCATATAACCAGAAATAGACATTCTGGTGATATTGCCTTTGAACCATCACCGCCTTTACTTAAATTAATTAAAACTTTACGTAATTCTTCAACAACATTTGCATCATTCACATTCTCTTTAAGACTTCTAGAATGATAAACACGTTGTTTTTGTTTTGTTGGCTGTTCTAAACAAGGTAATGTGCTAAAATAACAACTGAATTCTTTTATATTGCTTAATGACTGAAGTACAGAATTCATGAAACATGTATTTCCCAAATTCCTTAAACCAACGACCTATTAAAATGCAAAAACAAAAAAAAAATACATTTTCAATTAATTTTAAGTTATCCATGTAAACAATTGTTATAGGACAAGACAATTACCTTTCTAAGTGTCTTTCGTTTTATTGATGATGCATCATTACTATCACTTGAAATTGTTCTTTTTCTTGGTCGTAACTTTCTTGGTGACGGTTCTTCCCAACCTGAATCACTTGATGAAATACTAGCGGTTTCTTGTTGTGAATGCGATTTTAATGAACTCGATTCTTCTGCATTTGTTGAAGTTTCTGAACACGAATCATCATCTGTTTTTAATTCTTGACGAACATCATCAACATCTCGTGTCTCATTTATAATAAAATCATCACAAGAGTAACTGAATCGGTTTAAAAAAAAAAAAAAAACAGTTAGTTAAATAACGTTTATTTAAAAATAAAGATTTAATATTTACCAATAAACTGATAAATTTGATGTATTCATGCAAACTTTGTGATCTTTAGAATTAAAATGGTTGAGAGCGTGCGCTTTCTCATAACGGCCACAAAGTACGCTTCCGCAGCACAAACAAAGCCAATTATCTTTTGATGATAGACATTCTACAACAACAACAACAAAAAGATACATTTTTGTAATTCTGTGGGTACAATACAATTTCGTAATGATTTAATGATTCAAATTAGTTTATTCCATCAATTAAAAAAATTAAAATAAATTCTGAAAAAGTGATACATTTTCGTCAAGGCGATAATTACATTTTGCAGTAACAATTTACAGTTATAAAAAACCAATATAAAATATACTACAATTCACAGTGTAACGATAGCACTGGTTGTACCTAGTGCAGTGCACATTTTTTTTTTAATTTTGACTTCTAAAGTGTTAAACTTAAAACCTTGAAGAAATTTTTTTTGTTTTCAATTCAGAACTTCCGATTTTGTAAACTTTAAAAAAGTGAAATCGATCCAACAATTGTACAATACACCCACACATGATACAACAATTATTGCATGCAATTGCAAATTTAACTAATCGTTGCCAAGACGATCACATAATGTGTGGCTACCTTTATTATTAAAACAAAGAGAATCTATTCCATATTCATCTACTACAAATTTATCATTAACACATTCTATATTTTGTCTTTTCGAAAATATGTACACTAAAATTCTGTCGTTGTCAGCGTATCACATTGTAAAGCTGAATTTGATACAACTGCTAGTACTTATCCGATACATATTTTCGGAAAAAAACGCTATTTATGTACATACATCCATTCATATCAAAACCTTCTATACATAAAATAAAAGGTTTTGGTTCATATGTAATAAGTACGTGTGTATGTATTCAATTTTACCTGTACCATTGTACAATCTTTAATAGAACAATAACAAAACAATGGATATAAAATATACTAAAGTATATAAGGAATTCAAAGAACTTTTTCATCTTCTAATTGAAACAGAATTTGATTGAATTGACCCCGAAAATATAATTTTTTGGTCAAAAAAAAGATAGAAAAATGAATTGACTGAACTGAAACTTATGACATTAAAATCAATATTTTGAACCATGATTTGAACATAATTTCAATACCATAGAATAGGTGCTTGGATCAGTACTATCAGTATGATTTATTTCAATGATAATAATTAGGTACCTACCCAGTTTAATTGATGACTGTTTATATGAGTGAATCATTCTTGATTATGGTATACCAAAACAACATACCTTACAATTTTTACTTTCGTACATTGTATGAACATGTCTACATACTCATACGTACACACCAATGAGGATTTAGGGTAATATATCTAACACGTACACATACGTGGACAGTGGATATCTATATTTACAATTTATTTCGATCTAAGAAAAATCGATAGTTACAACAATTCGCATTCATTTATGCATCTTTAATTAATTGAAAAAAAAACAAAATATAAAAGCTGATTTCAAATAATAATTTGAAATTAAAATTACCTAGTCTATTTTTTCTCAAAATTTTATTTTTTTATGCCTATTAAGATAATTTGAGGGTTAAATAATCTCAAAATACAGCACACCACATATGTATATATACAGGATGTCCCATGGCAAAGTATACACAAGTGTGACGTGTATGGGAACGCCTCATAATTCCCGAAATAATAAAAATTTTTCTTTTCAAATTTTTTGTAGATTATGTGTTGGAAATTATGTGGTCAACCCGACATGTATGACGTAATGTACTTCACTTATTCAAAAATTTTCAATTTCCTTACATATATTATATCCTAAAAGGAGTGAATTTTAAGAGAATAGGTCTAGAATAATTTTTACTAGAAACATTTTAAACTATGTAATAAACCCAATTTGTCCGAGACACCCTGTAGGTAGTAGTATAATTACCATATGTACTTATGTGATGTGTACGTATTGTGTGTATGTATGTATGCATGGATAATCCGAGTAAATCGCATATATAGGTATATATACATATGTATACCTCACGTTAATATATATGTATACATATATTGTACCTATTATATATATAATATATACATAGGTATAACTATGTACATAATAATTGAAAATTCAAAATATTGATTTTCTATACTTAAAAGGACATTGTATTTTTATGAACATCATTCCATCTTAAACGATCTGATTTTTGTTATTCTTAAATAAGGAAATTTATCTTTGATTTTTCTTCATTTTTTTTTTTTTTTTGTTTATAAAATTTATTCATATAATATTGAAAATTTTCAATACCTGAACATCTCCACATTTTATGGGCGCTGCCGGATACAACTACTTCACTGGTTCTATCATTATTGCATCTGTCAATCAGCTGGCATTTTTTTGATTTTATTATTTCACGATTAATTTTTAAATTTTCAATTAAATGTGGACAATCCATGATTTTAATTTATTGATATATATATTTTTTTTTTATAATTAATTTTAACTGTAAATAATACTCTTTAATCTTAAATTTAAAACAAAAAAAAATGTTACAAGAAACGTAGATACAATAGACAAAAAAAAAATTCTAATTTTCTTTTTCTTCTTCTTTTTTGATCACTTCTTTTAAAACTTCTATGGTTTTTTTTTTCCTAATTTTATGAAAACAAATTATTATAGCTGTAAACGACAAAACTAATACTTAAAAAAAAAAAAAAATGTTGTAGACAAAGTACAATGATGATTTGTCACTTACAATTTACGATGAATGTGTAATTTTAGAATCTCAATAAATGAAAACAAGAATATTTAATATACAAATCACTATATGATTGAAAAATTTTTATTTTAAATTTATTAAAAAAAAAAAAAAAAAAATACTGTAATAATCTCCTGGGTCAAATATATGTACTCTGTCAATAAAAGAAAAAAAAAAATTTTTTTTTTTTATGCCACAATGGGCCTGTATTTTGTCCTGTTGTAGATCACGATTCACGAATTACAAGAAAATATATTTTATTTTTTTTTTTTTCACTTTTAAAATCCTTTATTTCATTATTTTTACTTAATTTGTAAAATTGTAATTATATATGTATATATATCAATATTCAATTGTATTGTGTTTGTGTAGTGTACAGAAAAATTAGGTAAAATATACACATATATACACACATACGTATTTACATAAATTTATTTTCTTTTAAAAATTCGTCAAAATCCAAACCAAAAGTACTAAAAATATCCAAATCCAACCAAATAACCAACATTCACTACTTTACAAACAATCCATGAGGTATGTCATTTACGAATGTCTGGTTCAATTCCGCCATGGGTTAAGTGCATAGCGGAATGGTTGCGCTAACAACTGAATAAAACCTCTTGTTAATATCATTCCGCCATGATACTTGCTAAGCTAATTATTATGCTTGCTAAGCTATATAATACATTTTTAAAAACTAATAGAAAGAACTCAAAAAAGTACTCAAGTCTCAAACTCTCCACCATCAATCCAAAGTATTGTATATTTGTATACATACAGACACAGTATACACACAAAATACGCAAACCAATGTCCATACCATACATAGTGGGGTTTTAGACGAATAAACACTGTGTTATGTTGTTATGTATGACACTTCATGAATCTAGCATTTATTTTACATTACGGTATGGAACGGATACAAGTTATTTACACACATCCATGTATAATACGGTACGATACGGATGAATACGGTTTCGTTACGATGATGACTCAAACTACCATCTATATGCCTTATATGATTCAGTTTGAGACTCAAATTTTGAGTGTCTATCGTACGTAACATAACCGCAACCATCCGCAACCATCCGCAACCATCTGCATATGTAATATTCATAATAGTGTTACAAGACATGTTTTAATTTATAAATCATAATAACATTATTTTTGTGCTCTTATAAAAGCATAAATCTGAAAATATCTATTTAGGCAAGAAGCACAAGAAAATCGAAATGAACTTTCGTTATTCGTATCTTTAAAAAAAAGTTTTAGTGCACGTGTAGCACTGGCGTAAATAGGTGGTTATTTCTTTCTAATTGGATTCAAATTAATTCTATATGCGTTAATTATTAAATTTGAGTGAAATAAAAAAAAAAAATAAATAAAATGTTCCATTTAAAAATTTTCTATACAAAAAATAAATAACCGAAATTTGAATTTTGAAAATTTTGAACATTCATCGGACATTCGTGTGTATATTTTGAATTTCGTTTATATTATGTGTAATTTAATCGATTATGATTTTCTCAATTTTATTTTAATGGTCATAATTGACAACAATTAATATAAAATAATGAACTAGTGAATAAAAATAAAATTTAAAAAAAAAAAAAAAAAAAAAAAAAAAATTACGAATAAAGGATAAAGATACGTGCATGCCTACCATAAATTAATTTTAGAAAAGGTAATAAAATAACACGTGCTTCTTCTTAAAGTGTAAACAAAAATAACGATTTTATTTATACTTTTAACATTTTGGATAATCGTATAAAAATATTTAAATCACGATATATGGCGGGCGAATACGAATATTAGAAAATCCTTTTTTTAAGTGTTTTTTTTTTTTTTTTCCTCATGTTATAATGGTTGTTCATTAAACAAAATATGATTTTATTATGGTTACCATGGCATGGTTACAATCATTAATTTATTTAAAATTTGAATTTGAAAAATTTCATGACTTTAATTATCTATGTAAGGATTAAATTTAAACTGTGTTAAGTGTAAAAAAAAAATTTTTGTATCATTTTTTTTTTTCGAAGGTGAAAATTGAATCTTCACGTTTAATTAATTTTTTTTTTTTTTTTTTTTTTTTTTTTTTTTTTTTTTTTTTTTTTTTTTAATTAAAATCTATTAGTAAACATAACACGCAGATAAAATATGTAAATAATTCATCACTATTTATATATACCCGCAACGTTGCATAAACCTGCAAATGTATAAGGAGGTGTATGTCCAAATGTTTCTATCATTAAGTTCAGAGCGTTTCTGGCGACCCCCGCCCTAAAATTCATTTCTTCTAAGAAACAAGAGATTGAAAATTTTCGGATATGTAAAGTATACATGACTACATATATTGAATAATATCTTTTGAACCATCCTATAAGTTCTTGGTTCATATTACAAAATTACTTATTATATCTTTAAAATTCATATAAATGCTGTTTTTTTTTTACAAAAAAAAAAAAAATTAGTAGTTTTTGAATTACCCTGTAAAATTTCACCAATACAGGGAAAAGGATATCCCCCATAAAAATTTTTAATCTGTGAAAATTACACGAAAATCGAAGAATCTTGAGATATACAACGTTTTTGTTGCACTTTTTGATTGAACAATTTTTCATGCTTTAATGGCCGTATTTTTGTTCCGTGGATTACTTCCTTTGGTGGCAATTGTACAGCTTAACCTTATGGAAATTATAAAAACTAAATTAAAAATTTCATTTTTTACACAACAAGATTTTAAAAAAAAAAAAATTCAAATAAAAATGGATAACAAGAATTAACATACTCTAAATTGATGATTTCAGTTCTTCTGATGAAAAAAATTCCTAATTAACCACTAACATTACGTCACATTTGTTTTTCTTTAGTTCAGTTCAGTCTTCATGCATGGTACATATATCAATCATTTACTGATCTAGAAATGTATAATAAAAAAAAAAAAAAAACGTTTCTGTAATGATTAACTATAATTATTTTCAGTGGTGTCTTGTGTGTGTTCATACGCATATGTATAACCGATCTTTTTCAAAAAATGATACAAAGCAAAGTAACCCTTCTCAGTTCAAGCAGATTTTGTAATTTGAATAACACTTAGAAAATATTAAAAAATTTTAAAAGTGGTCAAAGAAAAATACATACTTATCAAAACAAAAACAGAAATATGCATTGAATTTGCCAAAATTTGCAATAACATTTTGAGTAAACACACATAAAAGTACATTGTACAGTTACCAAAGGTAATACACACGTACCTTGGTAAGGATAATAAGGACTCGTCTATTATTTTCATTTTTAACATATTTACATACTTATGTAAATACTGGATAAAAGCAATATGATATTTTAAACCATTTGCTAATTACGTCTTCAATAAACTTAAATTAATTTCAAAATTTAAAAAAAAAACGGTCGAATTAATTCTCAATTATTTTTCAACGGTCATTAAAAATACATGAAAATATATACAGGATGTTTAATACGAACGCTAATAACTTTGGACTTTCTTATTCCATTTCAATGAACTATAATTTTTTGAAAAGGCTCAAGCCTCAGCTTTAATTCGTATTTAGTATAAACCAAGTACACAAAGTGGTTCAAAAGATATAGCTAATTAAATGACCTGATGTACTTAACGTGTTCAAAATCTTCAATCGCCTTATATCTCAGAAGGGGTGAACTTTAGAGTGATCTGGTCTAGAAAGATTTTTTGTTAAGAACACTTTCAACTACATACATCCATTTTATGATATTTATTCTTGAACACCCTGTACATCTGTTTCATCATTTGAGTTCATATCCTTACGATTTGTATCAAAGTAAAAATGTTCATGAAAATGAAAAAAAAAATTGTTGTGTAAAATTGTTGTAATTTAAAAACCGAAAATTAGGAAAATGAAATCAATTTTAAAGTACATAAAATATGAACATGAAAAATTTTCTTCTTCAATGTTTTTTTTTTTAAAACTCCTCTTTCTTTGAAAAACAAAAATTCTTATTTGTGGTATTTTAATGATAATTATCAAACAAAAACAATCATTTAAGCCATTTAACATCATGTTTTTCCAAATACACGACATAACTCTTGTAATGTGTATGGCATATGATACACACAACATAATTTTCCTCATACGTGCGTATCGTATACATATGTACATAACAGAAACAAATTATGTCTACGTACAAATATGTAACGTGTGTACTCAAACATCTTATGTTCACGGATGTAGAAAATGAAAATCGAAGGAAATTAATTTTAAATTGTTTATTTTTGTAAATTACATGAATTTCTTCTTTTCCCATCGTGTTATCTCAAACGATTCTCATTTTGTATTTAGAATTGAGAATTTACATTTATTGCTCTTTTCATTATTTTTTTTTTTTACTGTATTTTATATTTATTTAAATTTTAAAGTAAAATAAAAAAATTTGAACAATAATAACAAAAGCAATAATAATGATAAGATAAAATTAAAACAAAGAAAAATACTAAATTTGAACAAAAAAAAAAAAAAAAAATTCCTTATACTCTGTCCACTAATTACATTCATTTAGGGCCGTATGGAAACTGTATAAAGTAATAGCAATTTTACATCATTTTATATTAATATTCAAAAAAATTCAAAACACTCTAAATTAAGAATTCTAAAAGAAAAAAAAGGACATATTATATACTCCCAAAAGGCTTTAATTCCAAATAATTAATGGACAGAGTATAAATAATAATTTATTTGTGTTTAATGAATGTACTTAAAATAGTGGTGACTGAAAATTATTAGTACAAACGATAAAATTACAAAAAAATGAGCTGTAATAAAAAGATCAAGCATAAAAGTGAATCAAAATAGTGAATTAATCAAATAATAACGGCATACATAATCAAGTGAATTGTAATAAGAAAACAAATTTCATGTGTTTTTTACATGTGTATACATATAAAATTAGGAATAGGGCCAAAAATTTATTGCGCCCGAAATGATGAATTTAAATGACATTCAGTTAAAACAAATGTGGAGTGTGATCTTCATCATTTCATTTATATGTCCTGGAATCCTTTCAGGTGGGTACAGTTTAAGACATCAAATACATATATCGTAGTTAAAAATTTACATATTTTTTAAATTCTGTTTTGTAAATGTTAATGATAACATCTTTTTCACCTGATGTGTATTTGAGCCAAGTGTTCCACTCTTTAATAAGAAAGTTGAGAAATTTTTCATTTTTATAATTATTTAGCAAACGCAAGTACAGACATTGGGTAATGGATTTTGTTGCACAGGCTTTAGGGTTGTTGATTCTCAATTTTAAAAGATTTCTATAAATATAAATAAAAAAAAATTTTTTTTTTATTAAAGCGATTTAAGAAACAAAAAACCCGAACTTTGAAAAAAATATCTCAAAATAGGTGTCAAAAAGTGCATCTGCTTTCGATTTCAAACTGTTTTTAACATCTATAGACGATTTTCAAAAGGACCTCTTGTTATTTCCGATTCAAAAAAAAAAAAAAAAACATTTTGAAAATTTTAACATGTCCAAAGATCCTAAATCCACGATATCATGAATTTCAAAAGATTTTGATTTCAGAGGAAGAAGTCCCTATTATTTGAAACAGTCTGAGCTTTAGAATAGATGCAATTTTTGATACTTATTTTGAAATACACCAATGTGTATAAGTGTATTTCTCTTTCATGTCATTTTAGATTTTGGTAAAATGTCTTCATCAAGAACACAAAATCAGTATAATTCACCCATGGAATCACATTTTACAACAAAAAATAATACAAAAATTACAGTACAAAAAGGAGGTTTAGCTATTCTTCCGTGTGCAGTAAAAACAAATTCGATAGCAATTGTAGGTTAAATTTTTATTACCTATAATAATATGCATATATATAACAACAAACATGATGATGTACTTGTTTAGGTATCATGGATACGTCGAAAAGATTTTCAATTGCTCACAGTTGGATTATCAACTTACAGCAGTGATGGACGATTTCTAGTAGAACATACAAGGCATATGGGACAATGGTCACTTCGAATAAAATCTGTACGAGAAGATGATCATGGAATATATGAATGCCAATTATCAGTTCATCCACCACAATCAATATTTGTTGAATTAAAAGTCATAGGTAAGTATCATGCCATATGATAACGTTTGTGTCACTTATATAGATTACACTAACAATCATACAATCATTTGTATTCTGCAGAAGCAATTGCAGATATAAATGGTGCTCCAGATTTACATATTGATGAAGGATCAATGTTACGTTTGGAATGTAAAATAAAACAAGCTACTGAATCACCTTCGTATGTATTTTGGTGAGAAGAAATTTTTTTTCTCTTGATTATCAAATTTTGTTATCCTTATGCTCTTGATTAATTTTATATTAGGTATCATGATAATAAAATGGTTAATTATGATCATCAAGATGGTTTCTCGGTGTTATCTTTTACAAATACACCATTAGATTTGAATAATAATTTTGAAAATGGTTCTATTGACGACATAGGAAGTGATACCAATTCACTTCAATTGACGACAACAAAAACTTATACAATAGTATCGAAATCTTATCCTTTGCCATCATCATCGTCAGCAAGTATTCTAACAATACGGGAAGTACATTTTCATCATGCCGGGAATTATACTTGTGCACCAGCAAATGCCAGATCAGCCAGTATTACAGTACATGTATTAAGAGGTATAAATTAATTAGTTTAATAATAAAACCTCTAATATTTACGTAACTATATTTATTAACAATTCGATTAAATGATTTCTCCTTGAATAAATCATTTCATGTATATATACGTTATTAAATTTGATATTTTCGTTTTTTTCAATTTCATTCGTTCGTAATTCATATAAACATTCCCAATATGTGTGTACAAAATGAAGCCTATACGTAACACATGATAAATGTGTACTGAATGTACTATTTTATACACTATTTATTTACTTTTATTTATTTATTTTATTGATAATTGAATTGACTGTGGTAATCCTTTTACAGTGACGACCTCATTTTTTATACAAAATGATTTTATTACAACAACAACAACAATAACAAAAAATTCTTTTAATTATATGACACATATGTATATTCATCGTTGTACATTTACACTATACTAACGTACATTTGTTTACAGACTATATGTTTACTATGGCAAATTGTTAAATATACTTATACATATTCGATTTTATTTTATTATTTCATTTTATAGGTGAAAAACCTGCGGCAATGCAACACGCAAATCGTAGTTCAATAAATGAGAATAATATCAGATCAATATCTAGTTCATTGCATTTTATTTCAAATAAGAAATTTTATTGTAATTATTATCAACAGAAAAAATCATTTTGGTTATTTACACTTTTACAATTATTAATTTTTATATATCATAAAATCAATAGATGAAAATTTAAATGTTTATACTAACAACAATATAAATATTATGATGTACATATAATAGATTCAGGATACAGTCAAAGTAAAAGGTATTTGGACACCTTTAAATAAAAAATTGATTACGGTTTGTAGCATAATTCGTGTATTTTCTTATGGAGCAAAAAAATATTGTGTCGATTCAATGTTTATGATTTATGTTGCTCTCTCGTGATTGTTGTTTTCATTTTACAAAATCCAAAAGATGAATTTCAAATTGAACCAAAAAATAACGAGAAAAAGCGCCAAACAGAGACGTGACTGTGCTTTAAAAATGAAGTATAGAAAAGGAAAAGTTTTTCCCAAGTAATTTTTCATATTATATACATACTATCTCATTTGTCGGAATACCACTAAGCTGATCAATTCGTTAATTTTGATGGTGTACAAATACTTTTTATCTTTGGCTGTAACAGTTTATTTTTCTTTCCTTTTTTAATGCCATATATTTAATAAGAGAATGTATATTTAAATTATATTGAAGATAATAAATTACAAAATCATCACAATAAAATAAATGACTTCACATTTAGTATAAATTGGATAGAAAAAAAAAAAAAAATTTTTTTTTTTTTTCGTTTTTTGTTTGATAAATTTGTTGTATTTGTGTAATTTTGGGTTTTGAAAAATTTTCTCAGTTATTTTTCATGACATCAAATGAAAATGTTTCTGACAGAAAATTAGATGTCGAGGAAAAACTCATTAATTGAAAAATGATTTATGTATGTACATATAGAATTTTTAAATCAAATTGAATATATTCAAAATTGAAAATAAGTAACAGAAATGCAACAAGTGAATCATTAAATCCTTATTATTATTTTTATTGTACATGAAAGGTATATTGTTTTGATTTAATAAATATAAAAAAAAAATAAAAGTTCAAAATTAATCCTTTGAAAAAAAAAAAAAAAAACGAATTTTATACATTTCATTTACACTCTATACCTCATTTTTAAAGCATATAGTCATGAGTGTTTTGAATGGGTACTCTTTCTCATCCTTTGCTCGTTCAATTTTTGAATGAATTGATTTTGTACGGAAATATTGCTTATTATCAAAAACTGATTTTTTCGTTTTTTAAAAATTTTCACATTATTTCTTTTTTCTTATACCGATTCCGATTTGTACTCTGTCTATTAATTATGTTCATTAAGACCTTGTGGAAACTACATAGAGAAGGTAGTAACATTTTCTGTATTTTGTAAACAGAAACAACAACAATCAAAGGAGAGTAATATAAATCATAAAAATTAATGACGCAAAATTTCTACGCTCCATAAAAGCACACATGACTATGCTAAAAAAAAAAATAAATCGTAGGTGGTTTTGTAATTTTATTTATTTAATTTTTTTTTTTTTATTAACCTAAAAATGTTCATTTCCAACAGAAAACGTTAAAATATAAAATATAAAATTTCCCATATGTTTAAAAAAAAAAATAAATAAATAAATAAATAAAACTATACAGCATGATATTTATACACAAACGTATAGATCAGATGTACACATACATTACATACTATAATATAATACAAACCAAAATAATTTTAGAATTTTAATTAAATAACCAATTATAAAGTTTCCTGTTCATCGAACATAAAAAGAAATTCATACATTCCCTAATATTTTGGGCATAAATATATAAAATGAGTGTACAGATGTATGCATGTTTGGGTGTGTGTATCCATACATATGAGATGACTTGTTTATATGTATGTACATATAATCAAGTATAACATATATATGCATACAATGATACCACTCATATATACATATATACGCGTATATAAATGTTATATACAAATAAAATTCATTCAGATTAACTTAACTAGATGTTAAAATAAAATCAGATCTAAAGGATTTCTAAAATGAATTATTGAAGAATTTAAGCATTTTAATTAACTGTATTAAATCAAATAGTGTGTAATGTATGTATACATACACACACATGTAATGTATATAATGTAGAAAATATAACATTTGAATTGAAAAAGGTAAAAACAGGGATCTTTGTATTTTTTTTTTAATATTAAGATTGTAAGATTTTTTTTTGTGAATATTGTTAGATTTTTAATATTAGGCTTTATGTACATAAATAGCGTAAAATTAAAATATAGAAATTATTTATATACATATTGTAATTAAAACGAATCAAATGAAAAATTAACAGATAGAGAAAAAAAAATAAATAAATAAAAAATTTATTTTTCGGAAAATTTAATTGTTTTTATTTATTTGATTTTAAAAAAAAAATTTAATTTCTTTTTATGCAATATATTTTCTTTTTAAATAAAATAAGGATAATATTTGAATTAGAGATTTTCGTCCTTTAAAATTTAAATTCATTCATACAAGAAAGCATAATGGTTATACTCTACTCTTTGTTAGCTGTAGTGTACTAAGGACATATACAATATCACGTAATATGATACTAAAAACATCTACAAAATGATACTAGACGCCATGGGCTGTGAGTTGTATCATTCAGATTTATGCACCTGCATTAAATTTAAATTAAAAAAAAAAAAAAAAATTGTCACAGGAAAAATCATTATAACGACCTTTTTTTTTTACAAATGAAGGTGTAGTAGACAAAATAAAGATGAAAAAGAGCATCAAGTAAAATTATTATTTATCTACACTTTAACATGTTCACATATGTATGTACATAGGTATTATAATGAAACTTGTAGACTGGTAGTAATATTATGCATTAGCATGCATTTTATCATATTTTTTTATTTTACTATTTTATATAAACATAATATGTCTGCATGTGTACACTGTTGCAATTAAGAACACCTTTTTTTTTCCAATTATAAATACTTTTCCTGTTTGTATAACACAAGATGTAGATACATATACGAGCATGGCCATATCAAGTGTTAATTTAAATCACTTTCATTTGAATTTAATACAAATTACAGATGAAAAGAAAAATGAGTTAAAAATATTTAAAAAAAAAAAAAAAACAACAAAAAAATTGAAATCAAACAAGCTCACATCAGAATTTAAATTTTCAAAATACATAGGTACCTGTAGGTACATATGTTAATGTCAATATTAATTTTTGTACGGAAATATTGCTTATTAACAAAAATTGATTTTTTCGTTTTTTAAAAATTTTCACATTATTTCTTTTTTCTTATACCGATTCCAATTTATACTCTGTCTACTAATTATGTTCATTAAGGCCTTGTGGAAACTATATAGAGAAGGTAGTACCATTTCATCTGATTCATCTGATATTGTATGAAAACTTTTAGGCATAGTGTATAAAACCATATATTATACATAATGGTATCACTGAAAAGAAATTTTAAACCTCAATCTTTATAATGTGTCATGTTATATATAAAAATGTGTTTTTTTTTTATACGAAGTATAAAGGACACATATGAACATTGAGTTTCCAAAATTCTCTTTTTCTTGTCAGTGAAACCACTGTGATTTAAAGATTGTGGTCATACTGCTCGTCATACATATGTATGTATGTATGTATTCCCGTAAGACCTTGACTGCTTATAGGTACTTGATGAACAGAGTATAAAAGTTAAATTTTTAAATGTTGCATAAACACATATGCGTAAGTACATACACATGGACATTTATAATGATTTATGTTTATGTTATAATATAAACAGTCTTTGGAAGAAAAAAAAATTTTCTTTTTTTTTTTGAGAAAATTCAAAAGCACTTAATGTATAAAAAGAAAAAATGATTTATAGGAACGATTAAATAAACTGCTACTTAAAAATCTCTTTGATTTTTTTTGTTTTTTTTTTTTTTTTTTTTTTGTCTTGTTTCAATCTCTTAGAAGATAGGGTTTTTCTTTTGTGATATGTGTTAACACATACGGGTACTGTGCACATGTCCATATAAATATACCTACATTGTATGTATATTTGAATTTTCTTTTTAGTAACGTTTTTCTTAATCTACAATATTTCATATACAAAATCTACAAATCAAAAAAAAGAAGAAAAAAAATTATTTTTTGAACACATATGTTACTTTGTAATGTTTAATTTTGATTTTATTTAGATTTAATAGCTTTTATAAAAGATTTATTTCATTTTAATACAATTTAAAAAAAAAAAAAATTTCTCAAAAATTTTTTCTTTTCATATTAATGAAATATTGAAATAGAATTTTTAAATTATTTTAATAAGAAAAGGCCTATGTGTATAAGAAGACACACATTGATGAACATTTACACGTTTAAAACAATTATTTTCTCATAGAAGAAAATTTTTTTTTCTTAATTTGGCTTCATATGTACACGTATTTAAATGTTATACACCAAATATGTACAATTTTAATAATTTTATGTATTTGTAAAATTTCCGGTAAATTTTTTTCAAAGCCATTTGCCTTCATATACTTATTTTTGAGCATGTGACACCCATAAATCATAAATGACTTAAAATCAAAAAAATAAAAAAATAAAAAATTAAATTGAAGAGCAGAAAATAAATTGAGAATGTAATGAAAACTATAAAAAGTACTTAAATACAAGAAATTCATTAATGAGCGAGTTTTTACTTCATTTCATGGTATGTACGTCTGTACTATATATATGCGTATGCTATCGTGTACGTACATATACGCATCATATGTTTATAATCCCTATAGCTATACATACGTACATATATGCATGTCCATATATACACATTGGTATACTTTTATTATACAAGACACCATATCAGATCAGCTTCAATATGTTCTTAAATTTGAGATCATTAATCTTAAAAATTGTAGTAAGTAATTTTTAAGCACACTAAAATGCCTTATGTATGTATGTAAGAATCCGGGAAATTTTTCATTTGACAAATATTTAAGTAAAATATGTATGTATGTATGTATATGTAAACAGACATACGCGTATAGGCGTATATCAATATAAAATACATGACATACGTTATGTACATAAATGACAAAAATAATAAATGAAATTAAATGATATTAAATAGAATGAAAATTAATAAAAACGATGAATAATTAATTAATTTCTATACTTCATTTTTAAAGCATAGTTACCTGTATTTCAAATGAATACTTCTCATTCTTTTTTGTTCTATTTGAATTAATTCATCTTTTACTCTCATTTTCTGATTACCAAATTTCAGTATTTTGTAAACGAAAACAATAACAATCACGAAAGAACAACCTAAAATCAACACAATATTTTAATGCTCCATAAGAGCCCACATAACTATGCTTAAAAAATGAAATATAAAATATTTGTTTTCAAAATAAGATGAAATAGGATAGATTTTCTTTAAAATACAAAATTTTTACTTGATTCTTTAATAGATCGTAGTCATAGGTTTTCATCAGTTTAAATAGTTCATGTTGTACACATAAATTTAAATACGTGTTTAAGGACTATAAAATTTACCCATGTTTTTTTTGTTGATCAAAATTTCATGAATTGACAAAATTGTAATTTTTCCTTAACCATAATTCATATTGTCCTTTTATAAATGTTATCCATCGACTTATCATCCACTTCTAACCTTTTTTAATTTTTTTTTTTATACTTTTTTGTTTTTGGGACTTTGCTTCTTCTATGTTCTAATTTAGTTATTTGTAATTGTGTGTGTGTGTTTTTTTTTCTTTTTGAAAATTTTTTCCTTTCTAATACGTTGTTGTCATATAAAAATCGTACATATTGCACATAAGATTAAGATAAATCACGTCATATAAAATAATATAGCTAATGCACTTATATGTAATGTTTACGTGTATATACATATGTACATATGTATGTATATGTCTGTGTACGTGTGTCAGTGAAATAATTTAAAATACACTTACATATATAATTATATATGTGTATACACAATTCTTTATGTAATGTTAACCCACAAAAATCAATGCGAAAAACAGATAGGTACAAAATTTCCTATAAAATAAGCAAGAAATGACAAAAAATGTGTGAATTTCTTCTGTAAAACTCAACAACAAAATTCGAATATCAAATACTTTTGAACTGTCGAATTTAATAAGTCATTTCGATATCTCCGTACTTCATATTAAGCATAATCATGTATGTTCCTACGGACAGACCATATGATTGCTGTTGTTCTCGTTCACAAAATGCAGAAAACGAAAGTAAAAGATGAATTAATTCAAATATGTAAAATGAAAAAGAATGAGAAGAAGCACCCATTTGAAATACAAATGACCATGCTTTAAAAATGAAGTATAAATTCGTTTTAAATGATATCGTCATTTTCAAATACTGCCAGATATTTCCAAATGCTGTGATATGTCCTATTTAAATAAAATGATTTTAATAAGCAACATTCAAAAATGCTACTTGCGATGAAGGATTATCAGTCATTTTGTATATCTAAAAAAAAATTATGTATAAAGTACTGAATGTCATTGGATTGATAAATCATAAAAAAAATTACATACATACATACATGTGTGTATGCAGTAGTAACAATTTTTATATTTGGCTGTGTTAGCAATTTACATATGCAAATATGTATGTATGTATACAATAATGCGGATGTGTTTTAATACAGTACAATTTTTGTACGAAGATGTTTCGATTTTTTAGCATAGTCATGTGATTTCTAATGCAGCATAAAAAATATTGTCTCATTTATTTTTATATATGTTGCTATAATTTATGTATGTATGTATGTTGCTCTCTTATGATTGTTGTTGTTTTCATTTAAAGACCAGCAAAAGCAGAAAATTAAAATAAAAAATGAATTTATTCAAATTGTACGAAAAAGAATTAAAATAGGCACCAATTTTAAATACGGCAGACACTATGCTTTAAAAATGAAGTATAAAACAAACTTCTTATAATTTTTTGAATATATTTCTTTTGAATATTTAATAACACAGCATTAAACTAAGAATTTTTTCTGATAATAATTTTGATAAAAGCAATATGTTATCTAAATAATTCTTATCACATATGTACATAGTAAATAGTTTAAGTATATATGAACGTGCTGCGAATAACCATGTACGTAACTATATATATGTATTTACAGGATTCTTCCGACACCTTATACGCATATTAATAAAAATAAAATCAAAAGGAAGCACCCAAGGGACAAAAATGTGTATATATGTACATATATGCGTATACATATTTTGTGGCTTTATGTATTATTATTATGTTTTTCATTTTCATTATTAATATTAACTTTTTATTTTTATTTTTATTTATTTTTTTTTTGTATTGTAGTTTTTTTTTTAAGATAGCACATACACATACATTACTTACACATTAACATAATGTGTATGTACATTAATTAATATATAGAATATATATATACATACACATACTAATATGCAATGTATGTACTTATGTACATATATTATACACATATCGCACTATATATTTGTGCATGTACATATACATATATCCTAACGTATATGTTAAATGCGAAATTGATTTTTTTTATTCACATATAATATATTATATATGCGTACATACATATGTATGTATACACATACTTATACGTATGTACGTGTTATATATAAAAATATTGATATAAGAAATATACATATGTATTTCAAATAATTTTCAACGATAAAAATTTCTTAATGACGATGAAAATCACAATTCTATATACATATGTACGCATATATACATACTTATGTATGTTTGTACGTATATACGTATAGTGTGTATTGAGGTATGTGTATAGTATGAATGAATGAACGTATTTTATTAATTTTAGTCATTTTCTAAATTAATTGCTGTCAGGTGATGAATATTAAAATTCATGAAGTGTTTTTTTTTTTTTTTTTTATTTATATTTTCATTTTTGTTTTCATAAAATCAAATATTTTAGCTTTAAATATTTTTATATAGGTACATACTTATGCACGTATAATAGATCCGTATGTGCATACATATTCTATCAGGACGTATTCAAAATTAAAAATAGTCAAAAAATATTCGAATTTTATTTAAAATAATTAAAGTATTTAAAATGACAAAAATAGAAAAAAATAATTAATCAAAAAATTTCATTGACTGTTTTTTTTTTTCATAATACAGAATAACTATGTAATTAAATAAAGACCAGAAAGCATACAGAGCGGCGTCCTACAGTTAAGGTCACAAAATGGATCTATCGCGTGGTTTAGAGTGTTTGTAGCGAAAAATCGTTCTAAACATATCGACTATCCACTTTCCGTAAAAATCATCCCTTCTGAAACATTAAGGGGTTGAAAATTTTCTAACAAAAGTTCTAAGCTATTAAACGTTTAAATTTTACAAATGCTGTGAAATAGAAACAGATAGTAATTTTTGAGTCAACCTATAAAACTTTGTACATGAAAAATTTTATACTAATTTAAAAAAAAAAAAAAAAATCTTTCATATAAGTACCTTCAAACCTTGGAAATTTCACGAAAATCGAAGGATATCATTTTGAGACTTCAAATTAAAAGTGAAACTTGAATCTTCCCAACAAGATGTAATTCAAATTAAGATTTGTCGAAAAATGATTCAATGAGAATAATTTAAAAACAGCTACTTAAATATTCAGTAAAATGTGTTAAGAATTTCCCTTTTAATGTTCTTAAATTTGGTTCAGCCCTTACAAAACTAAAAGATGTAATCCTTTGTCTGTTTGAAATTGACGTTATTTGATACATAAACAGAGAGAATGTATGTACATAAAAAATAGATGCAATCATGTTACTCATTTCAAATAAATAACCACAATTTTGTTAATAGCATAACAAAACATTTTGGCACGTGTCATCGATTAAATACAGACTTTAAGGTTTTCCCAACATTTATCCTTAAATACATAATGTATGAATGTATTTATTTTTTTTTCTTCTTCTAATTTTTCACAAAATATCGTTATTCCTATCGGCAATCGAAAATACATTGGTCTATTAGAGCCATAAGGGCATAAGTCATCTTTTAATTAGACATACATAACATACATATGTATGTATACGTACATGTATGTATAACTGCGTTCATAAATACAAACATAATTTAAGGATAATACGTAACGTATTATGTGTATAGTATTAGTGTTAAGAAACAGGACACAAACATACGTATATTCGTATCTAAGAATTATTATCTACGTTTGGATATATGAAACACATACTATATGTACACGTATTCTCATTTTCTAGGCATGAAACCATACTCCCTTGAGAATTTTCATTTTAAAATAAATTTTTTTTTTCTTTAAATTTCTTTTAACATTTGAAAATCCGTCTCGTCAAGGATTTAACTAATATGTACATGAATTAATTGAACCACAAAATAGATACGTATAGATATTAATTGATGAACTGTACATACATATACGCATATATTTGATTTGTCGTTTGGTTTAAATGATATTCGTTTATATCTATCCAAAGGCCACTCAGTGCATTAAATTGAGATAAATGATTTGAAACAATATTTATTTATACTATTCATTTCACGGAGAATTAAGTAAACAATATTTTAAAATTATACCACATGCATGTGCTTAAGATGGTACTGATGATGATGATAAGATAAGAAACATTTTTGAATTAAATTGTTAAAGCATTATTTTGAAAACATGAAAGATTTTCTTATTTTAAATTAACTAAAATATTTGAAAATTAGATAAATAAATTTTTTTTTTTTTTAAATTAAATAATCTAATGTTATTTACTAAATGCGGGTGGATACATACATAATATCAAAAAAAAACAAAACAAAAAAAAAATAGATTAAATTAAGATATATGTGTAACTGCTAATAGATAAAGTTAAATAGCCAATATCACACAATATCATACATCATTATATACATGTACATACTTATGTATGGACATATAAAAATTAACATTAGCTTACATTTATCGGTTTTATATATTGTTAATTTTAAATCCTATAGAATACTATCAACAGAAAATTCGCATGGGAAATGGGAGCTCGAATACGAATACTCAATGTATCTGATATGTATCTTTATTGTTCTAAATAAATTTCTTATTAAATATCTATTGCTCCCTGGCATTATAAGCGTAAAAGCCATATTACTAATTTTGTAAGGATCACACAAACGTTATGTATACAAAACAGAGTACGTATAAATGTACATACTTACATGGAATATATATTAAGTTTCCAATTACATTCAATTCATTATTATTATTCACTACGATGAATTAAAGATATATGAAAAAATGTACATACATATAGTACATATGTTAGTGTTAATATGTGTGCGCTTCTGTTGTATGTCTTCTACACCCTCTTATCTTTTTTTCAAAATAAATAAAATTTCGAAGTAAAATTTTAATTTTGTATATAAACTCCAATCATTTTCACTTCTTCGAGTTAATAACAAAAAACCCTTTTTTTTTCATTATGTACATTTTATATACACAAACACACATATGATTAGGTAGATGTGTAAACATATTCTTTGTATATATTCTTGTATAAAACAGCCAATGATCAATTATAATTTAGTTCAGTATTTATGTATCAAAGGATAATCAAAATAAACAAACAATATAAATTGTGTACCATATGATACGTAACCATTCAACACGTTATGTACACACATCTATGTATGTACATGTACATATATGTCTGCAATGAAAAAGGGGAGAAAAATAAAATACTACCATATGTAATAAAACTTTAGACATAAGGAGAATTTAAAAAGGTTTTTCATTTGTATTTCGCATTATCAAAATAAAGTTTGAATTACAAAAATGAATTCAATGAGTATATATTTATATATATGCGCACATGCATACATACACGTATGTTCATGTACGTATATCCTTAGTTATTTTTTCTTTTAAAAATATATGTATATAGACTTACAATACAAGCAGTGCTATCGATTTGCTACAATTACAATATTTTTAATCCTTTTTGATGTCTGATACTGCATTACAGTCCTCCTAATGAAAATACTGCTTTTTAGAAATAGATCCTTTTTAGCGTTAATCTTTTTGTTTTGCATGCTTTCCTTTATACACTTTATTTTCAATCGTTACACTTTCGCATTGCTCTTGTTCAATTAAATAATCTTTAGCATACCATGCTTGTGAACCATCTTTAAATAAAAATATAGCACGATTTGTATCTACCATGTATCTTTCAGCTTGTATGTGATTATTCCATAAGCTTGTTTGCCATAATTTTGTTATTATTTCAGCATCATCCTTTGTTGGCGTATTTGCAACATTAACGAATATCATCAGTGTTCGACCTTTTTTCGATAATTTTAATACATTTTCGGGATTTTTTGTATCAATATTTAATAAATCAATTTTTGGTTGTGGCCTTAAATGCTCTGGTAATTCATCTGGTTCGAGTGGTTCTTCATCTTCCTTAGGGTGAAAGATTTAAAATAAAAAATACAGAATATTAAACGTGTTTTGTTTTCAACATAAGAAAATTAAAACGAATTAATAATACATGCATATACATACTAACCTCCCACTGATCCAATAATCTTTCCATGTCAGCATCTGTAAAATCTCGAATATCCTTTTTAGCCCATTCTGGTTTTTCATTTTCATTATATTTCTTTGATATTGCTCTTGTAAAAATCAACGAATATATCACAAGCAGTAGAATATTATGATTCATTTTCTTGGCTTTTATTTTTTTCTTTTAAAATAATTTTATTTTTTACTAGTGTATAATGGGACTGATCAGCTGCAGGATTCAGGATTTATTTAGCTTTAGAAATTAGAACTGTCAAAAAAGGAATTACAAAGAAGTAAACAGAAGTCTGGGTCTGGGTCTGAGTTGTGGGTGGATATGGGGGATTTTAGATGATGAGAAACTTATCGGACACTAGTAATGCTTTTTACGATTTAAATCTTAAATAAAAATATTTATGAACTAAAAACTCGTGAGTACCGGATTATCAGATACACATCTCACTTTCTTCATCCATAAATGGGTTGAGCTTAATCCTTAAAGAAGCTTTAAATCGTAATTTGTCCGATAAGTGTCTTATCGTCTAAAACTCCACAATGTAGTAAGTACTAAACCAACATACAAACACACAACGCATACGCAAACGCAATGCAACATGTATGGATGGGGTTAAATAAAACAAAATATTCAATCAAACAATTTGAGTTAAGTTTGAAGTATCGATCGAGTTATGCTGTATGCATATTATTGTTATTACATGTGAAAGTGAATATATCAAATAATCTTTTATTTTTATTTACTTTTATTATTTTGAATTGAAACAATTTTTCTTTATCTTTTGTATTGTAAATTGAATTATTTGCAAATTAATTTTATTAAAAAGAATGTCATTACCAGTTTGTTATCTTACAAGAAGAGAAAAATTCAGCGCTTGTCATCGTCTTCATAGGTAAATAATGGAGTTGTTGTCTAATTGAATATGGGTAGATGACATATATAAATTATTATTATTATTTTTATTAATTAATAATTTTTATATTTTTATTAGTAAACAGCTTAGTGATGAAGAAAATCTTAAGATATATGGAAAATGTAATAATCCAAATGGACATGGTCATAATTATGTTGGTAATGAACTTGATTTAAATAAAATTGATAATACAAGTTGATATTACATTTACATTACATTTTAGTTGATATAACTGTGCGAGGACCTGTTGATCCCAAAACTGGTATGGTAATGAATATAACTGAATTAAAAGATTATGTTGATGCTGTAGTATTTAAAAATTTGGACCATAAAAATTTAGATAAGGATGTTAGCTTTTTTTATAATACGGTAATTTAAAAACATTTATTTCACTACAATATATTGAATGCATGTACTTGTTCATTATTTTCACGACCTTAACCTAGATTAATTGTAATTTACATAATTTATATAATGTACATAGTAGAAATTACATTTTCACTAAAACCATGAAATAAATAAAAATATCAAATGCTAAAAACCACATAACAAGCACAGTTTGTTAACCGCATGAAAGTACATATAGGGTGATTCTTAATTATCGTACACATCCACTGGAATATGAAAGATCTTGACGGCAAACAAAATATTAAAAAATGGGTGAAAGAAAACTTTAACTCGAATAATTTTTCAATCATGTGACGTTAATCAATGACATTGAAACGATGATATAGACACCAATGGTTAGAAAGCAAATAGCAGAGTCTTGTTTGATGCCAAATGATGTTTTTGCTTGTTTCATCAAGATTTTGAACCATTCAGTGGATGTGTATGTTAATCAAAACCACTCTATTTAATCTGAATATGTTCCAAATACATAATTAACTTTTCAATATTCATTTCTTACAATATTATTATTTATATTTTTTTTTACTTTTTTTTTTCTTTTTAGCCAAGTACAACAGAAAATGTTGCTATATATATTTGGGACAATATAAGAGCAATAATGAAACGTCCAGAACTTTTATATGAAATACGTATTGAAGAAACTGATAAAAATTTCATTATCTATCGTGGACCATATATAATAAATAAAAAAATGAATAATCAGTCTTGTCAGAGAGTTTCATGTACAAATATCTCATCAGATTCTGATTAAAATGATGGATTCCAAAAGCAAACATTCCATACATGTCGTTTGTTCAAAAAATGAATAAATAAAAATAAAATGCATTTTATGTAACCACATGTATTACATAATTATGTAAGACTAAGTATTGAATTTTTTTTTTTTTTTTTTTTTTAGTTGGAAAAAGATATTGATAATTGTTTTTATAATTTTTTTTTAAAATACTTATACATCTGTTCTTTAAAACCAAAAATATAATAAATTGGTATACGTGTACTTTTATTACATTTAAATAAATACAATGTATGGAGAATACATTATATATTGTATAAGAATTTTTGGCAGATTTTTCAAATTATTATTTAACGATTTTAAAAAATTATAAAACCAAAAAAAACAAGTAAATAAATAAATTAGGGAAATTATCAAAACAAAATAAACAAAACTTTTTAATTGACAAAATAATTTTAAAAATAATGAAATGTTTTTTTTTTTTTATTTACTATAATTTCATTTTTTATTTCTTAAAATAAAGTAAACTTTATAACTTTTAACAATTGTATATACATTGATATATGTATATTCATTTATTTAATTTTTAAAAGATATATAATACATACATAGTATTTTTTCTATATTTATTTTTCTAAAAATATTAAAATTTATAATATATTATTTCAAAGCTTTTAAAATACTTCACAAATAATTTTATTTGTGAGTTTATGGTTCATTCGATTTTTAATCGAATTTGAAATTAAACTAAACTAAAATTAAAATTTCAACTATATTGGAACTGGAAATATAATACACAACCGAATTTCTTTTTATACAAAAAAAAAAAAAAAATACTTTTTTGTTTAGAAAATTGGAATAATGTGAGAAAAAACGTTAAAGTTGAAGTTCACTATCATAATTATATCCAATAATACAATTGACAATATTTAAAAACTTGTCAAAATTATTTATAACAGAATAATTCTTATTAAAATAAAATCGTATTTTTTTCACTTCTGTTAATTTTTATATCAAAGTAATTCTTCACCTTGTATTTTTTTTATCACCTTGTTATGTGATAATTAATAACTAATTATTAAATTAATAATACAAACAAATTCAATTATATATACTATTAAACAGTAAAATTTTTTTTTTGTTTGTGTGAGGCATATTTTCGACTATTATTTTAAATGTTGTATTTTTATTTTTAAACTAAATTGAGCTTTTTGTATATTTTATTCTATTATTTTTATTTTTAAATAAATTACGTAATAACATATTTAATTAGAATTTTTTTAATAAAATATTTGTCACGAGCGCTATAATAAATTGTATAATGGGTCTATTTTTACAATTAAAGATTAATTATGGTTTTTTTGGAGAGATTCTATTTTTCTAAAATTGTGTGTAGCTAAGAAAATTTTATTGTTGCACTGTATATTAAGTTTGTGTGTTTATGATTATCGGAAGCATATATTTTTTTTCTAAATTATAATTAAAATAAAAAATCTTTTGCTAAATAATTTTGATAATAATAACAATTTTGTTTGTCTTGAAAACATTTCATTTCTCGTAATAATATATTACTTTAATTAGCTTGTACATACTCTTATCTTTGTTTTCATTCTTTTTCAATGTTACTCTAATTCTAATACCATATTTTTATCCCAATACATAAATTTGTTTCTCTTTGGTTTTTTTTTTTTTTTTTTTAATAATAATTTATCTCAATAAGTACAGAATTTACTTCTTATTTGTTTTTTCTATTTAAAAAAATTTTCTTTATATTTTTATTTCATCAATTTAGATTTGATCTTTTAAATTATTTTCGATTTTTTTAAATGTTATATATGGTATACCAAATTCAAAGCTATTACGTGGCCAATATTTTAATATTGGTGAATACTGTTGTCCAGTACCACCACGTTCATTTTCATCTTCAACAGAAAAATATGCAAATAATACACATGCCGTGTATGCTGCTATAAATATGAAAACATGCCAAAAACCATGTAAATATGGAAAATTAATTGATGACCATGTATCACAAAACATTCTATCATTAATCCAACAGAATACAGCTATTAACCAAACAGCTGTACAACGTATACCTAATCTATAAACTCGAATACATTTTACTCTAAAATCAAAAAAAAAAAAAAAAAAACAAAAGGATATAATTTGAAATGATTATTTTTACGTAATTACCTTTGTAATTCTCTACAAAGCATCATCATTGTTGGTACTGACAAAAGCATCAGTGCAAAGGCATTAACAATTGGTTTCCATACAGATAAAATTGTAGCTGTTATCGCAGAATAAAACATTAATTTACTGAAACTTTTACTAAAATTCAAAAACAAAATTCTTTAATTAAAAAATCTAACAAAAATATTTGTAACTATGTAATGGGAAAAAAAAACAAAAATGTAATTTACCGATTTCCTCTACAATATTTTGGAAAATATCTTTTTGGACAAAATAATGAAAATGCAGCCATAAATACCCATAAAATAGCTAATTCATCAAGTAATTGCCCTAATAGACTTAATGTTGCATGAAAATATGCTGAACTAAGGCCAACTATTATTAATAACACCCAAATAATATGTATTCCAGGATTAGCAAATTTTGCATAATCTTTGAATAAATGCATTAATATTGGTGGAAGTAATAAAAATAATACATTGCTTATCTATAATTAATAAAAGAATAGAGAATAACATTTTTAATAAAATATCGATAATTATTATAAAAATTGACAATATTCATTTTACTTACCGTATTCACAAATTCAGCAATATTCGATGATATTAAATAATTTTCTTCACACCAATCGACTGGTGAACTTCCTGGTTTTAAATGTTCCCAAGTCATTATTTTATTTATTAAATCACATAAATAATAAAATAATTCATATATATTATCAAAAAATGATTCTATTATGTAAGTGATTTTAAAAATAAAATTAGAAGAAATTTTTGTAATACAAGTAAGTTCACTTTTTAATTATTTTTTAAATTTTTTTACTTATGAATTAACAATTTTTTTTTTTTTTTAAATATTTATTTTCTTTTTTTATTTTTTAAAATTTATATTTAATTATTTTAATTTTTATCAAATAAATAAAATCACAAAGAAATAAGAAGCAAGATACATTTAAACTTGTTTTTACATCGTAATTTTCCTTTGTTATAAAAATTACAAAACAATTTAATAGATTTTATTTCTATTAATCTTTGCTACATTACATTTATGATGATTGATGACCTGATTATGACGTTTTTGTTTTGCTTTTATTGTTGTTTTATTTTATTTTGCGTAATTTTTCCCCTTTATTTGTACTCTATTTTGTTTTTGTATTTTAATTCTTATGTTAAATCAGCTGTTCAGTTCAGGCCTGCGTAATGCGTACAGATGCTTACATACTCATACTCAATGACGCAATAAATAACAAGGTGGGTCATTTAATAAATATTTTCCTGATTCAGGCAAATGTCATCAAATATTGTTTTTTTTTTTTTTGTTTAAATCGATCTATGAAAAAAAAACTATAGAGATGAAAAAATACAATAGTTTGCAAAAGTCTCCGTACAGTACAAAAATTTTAAAAAAATTGAAAAAAATAACACTAGACATGTAATTCAATACGCAGACTTTTGAAAAAGCATAGAGTATCCATAACCATAAGAAATGTAAGAATTTTAAAATAGGGTGTCTACAGGCATTTTTTTAGTCATTTCTTGCGATTTCAAATAAGTTGTGGTAGTTACAATGATTTTCAAAATAAAAAGACCTAAAAACCCAAAAAAAACCCAAAAAACCCCAAAAAAATGTCTTAACAGAAAAGGCCCAAATATGTTAAGACATTTTTGTGAATAATTTCTGTCAGCAAAAAAGGTAGTCCCTTCTGTCTGGTGGGGGTAAAATAAGGACAAAAATGTCATGACAGAAAAGTCATCTGTAGATCCTAGTCTCCTAGATTACTTTTTAAATATTTGGTTAAATTACTCTCTAATAATAATTTTTTCATATTTGTTCTACTATTACTTAACGTAATCCACTGCAATTTTTTTTTTTTTAAATCGATCTACTACAATTAATATCTTCCTGGATGGTGAAAATTGTGTCAAAAATAAGATATTTTTGTATTTTATCCGGGTTTTCCCCTATACATGTATTTTCAATATTGAATTCATTTTCTTGTATAGTAGTTGTGTTCGTTTTGCATACGTGTCCATTGTCAAATTAATTCAGCTTTTTGATAATTGGTTTTGACTTTGGACTTGGTGTTTGGTGTATTCCATCATCTTTCATTTTCTATTTATCTGGCTGCCTGTGTGGTTACTGTATTACTGCATATTTTTATTGCAATTGAAGTTAGTTGAATTTTTTTTTTCTTTTGTACGTTTTGTGTAATTACACTGAATTCTATATTATTTACTATTTTATTAAAATTTACATTAAAAAAAAAAGTGATTTCATCTTCAATTTATTAATTATGTAAGTAAATTTGTGTTTTTTTCTTTTTGTACAAATACAAGAAAATATAAATTTGTGTTACCTAACATGAAGTGAAATCGGATCGTTTCATCAGCATTCTTTCTTATTTGTAACCATTTGCGTTTAAACAAAAATGGCGGCCTTAATATCGATTTTTAGCCATAATAATTTTAAATTATTTTTGTCACATTTTGGCCTTGTTTCTATGAAATGAGAAATTTTCTTGTTTTAAAGTTAGTGACATTTTTTTTTTTTTTTAACTCATTGAA
Organism: Anthrax anthrax; assembly: GCA_963971155.1. Classification (NCBI taxonomy): domain Eukaryota; kingdom Metazoa; phylum Arthropoda; class Insecta; order Diptera; family Bombyliidae; genus Anthrax; species Anthrax anthrax. The sequence goes on from OZ020119.1 coordinate 32,707,736, forward strand.
GTTTGAAGAGCTCATTGTATGTAATCTCCTTATACATATACATATGTACGTATGTATGTATGTATGTAGGTAATTTAGAAAGATCTAGAATTTCTAAAAATAGTGAGTCTCGTCTGGATACTAAATGTAATGGGAATTTCTTTTCAGACTTTTTCCTCTTGAAAATTGTGTACATACCTATATTGTGTCTATTCTGGAGATTTTGTCTTAACTAGATTTTCTAAAATCCATACTTGAACTGGTGTTGGCCACATCAAATCCCCAAAACAAAATCTTGTCTTGGGAATTATGTGGCATTCCCACTGAACTGTCCATACACCGAACGCCTCATAGGTATAAAGATTACGTTTCTTACACAGAAGCATCACACATGAATGAAGATTGAAATTACTGATTTTGTCCTCATTGAAGTCACTATATACAAATTACATTGTTTTACTCATTATGCTCAATATATTGGCTTTAAACTGTCATGCCACTAGAGCTTTTGGTATAAATAATCGATAGCATCCATCCTGTGTTAGTAAAAATTCAATGGAAAGATGTAATGTAATTTGCTGTAATCAATAATCAAGCTCATTTATTTTAATTGAATTAATGGTTCTGATTTGATGGCGTGTGAATTACTGGATTTTATAATTAACCATATACATAGGTACCTACCTACCTAGTTATTGTGTAGTTATGTTTCGTTTATATACGATTTGTACGATAATTAAATTCTCATTTACGATGTCTACATCATACAATTCTACATGACTTAATATAAATGCTTAAAATAGGAATACTATTGTTAATTTGCTTTATATCATCATAAGTGACGTTTTATTTACACCACCTCTTCTGCCACCTTGGCCCGGTACTTGGTTAGTTTTTAGTAAAATAGAAATTTTTATATTAATGAGGTGAATTCTATTTGTAAAAAAACGAATTCAATGTGAAAAATTGTTACTGATTATCATAAATGTTTAAGAACGAGGAAATTTTTTCATTATTTTTCTACTTGCCCATGTAATAGAATGAATATACATAAGTGACATAAGGTACCCAAAATAGTACAGTATTGTGTGATGATAGATCATTACACATGTTTTAATTCATAATCGTAAATCGTAACAATAACAAAACGAAGTAAATATTTTTTTATTTACATGTGTGTTTGTAACAATGTATATTAATTGTGCCTATGTGCTTGCCTGTGTAGTAACCAATAATCATGACACAATTTGTATATAAATAATGTATACATAATGCGCATTTTAAACAATATTTTCAATCTATTCAGTCAGATATTTCAGAAATGTATTATACATAGTTAAAAGAATTTTATTTTTATTTACCGATTAAAAACATTAAAAATAATCATATTAATTTGTTAAAATTAATTTTCAGTTTTTAATAACGGATAACAATAATTAATCAAAATGATGAGAAAAACTGCATTTCAACAACAACAAGATTTAGCAGAATTATATTGCGCCCAGCAAAATTCAATTATATGGGATTTGTAAGTATATACATAGTATTTAAAATACATTTTACATAATTATGTAGTACTTGATGTACACATTTTTTTTTATGCACATACATGTTGTACTTAATTTATTTAAAAATTTTTTAGATATCATGCGAATAGCAAAGAATTCCTTTTGGAAAAAATGAAATGTTTACTTCCTGATAATCCATTAGAAGGTATTGATCGAAATACGAAAGAATATAAGAGTATCGTTAAAGAAAATGAAAGATTGGTACGTTTATGATATTTTATTAGACACAGACTCACACATACAAAATACAAAACTGTTTTTTATCTTTTACAGTCTGCAACAAGAAATATAATGACTGATGCCGTATGGAATCAGAGTAAGTTGGAAAATCTATTTATGGTGTATTTTTTTGAATTAATTTAACTTTATTTTGTCTATTAATTTATATACAATTGTGGACCTTATGGGATTATATGTTATTTTTTGCTAAAATAATGTAAAATGATACTGCTTTACATAATTCCCATAACGGCATATAATTAGTAGACAGAGTATTATAATAAGTATGGATATGTTTTTATTACATATTTTGTATTTGATAAAATAATATAAATTGATTTATTATTATTACTTGATATTTTTGTTAATTTAGGAAAATATTCTGAAGGAAATTTATTAACATCATTAACTTTTGCTTTACATTCACCAAAAATATATAATGAATATTTTGATGCAATAGCCTGTAAGGATTACACATTGTATCCTCTTTTTCGGACCATAAAATGCAAAAGTATGTATATAAAAATTAATTTTATATTTTAATTTATAAAATGGTTTTTAAATTGAAATTGTTGCATATACATATGTATATGTATGTATGTATGTATATATGTAATTTTAGAAAATGATAATAGTGAAAATTGTTGTATGATTTTTGTTGATATACAAGGAAGAGTATATCAAAATTGGAATGATTTTCTTTGTACTAATAAATTACCAGAGGGTACAATAATAGTTCCAAAAGATGGGGTTTACAAACTCAATATGTTCAAAGAGGTAAAATTTCAAAAATTGTATTTTTTTATTTTAAAATTTGAATGCAATTAAATTATTTTCTCTTTATGTGCATTATTTTAGGTAATTTTAGAACATTATTTAACCCCAGAATCGAGCACAACAACAAAAATATTAAAAGGTATCGATCATACAAACGTTGGACTTGGTGTAACTTCAGCTGTGGCTATACCGGTAGTAGCATTTACTGGTGCTCTTGCCCCTATAGCAGCACCTGTTGTAATGGGACTTAGTATTGTTAGTCTTTTAACTGGTGGTTGGGCAATTGGTCGATCGTCAGCCCATTTAGATGATAGAAGAAGACACGAGACATCCATTAATATAACTGATAGAGAAGCTAGAATGTCATGGATTAACATAGCTAGTGGAATTGTTGGAATTGGATCAGCTGGTGTCACGCAAGGTTTAGCTGCAATTACAAAAACTGGACAAGCTGTTCCACAAGTAAGTTAAAATGTAATTTCCTACATATATATATAAAATTTTCATGTTTACGCTTTGTAAAATGTAATTCAAAATTGAAAATAAGTTATGATTTTGATTTTATTTTGATATTATTATTATGATTTCTGTTTTTTTTTTAATAGGCTATGGAAGGAGCCATACTCGGAATAAATGGTCTAGCAATTACCGTAAACGGAATGTGCTTGGCAAATAATTGTGCAGAGATATTTATTGTAAAATATTATTTATATTTTTTCTGTGTGTTAAATAAATTTATTTTTATTCTTTCTCTTTCTAATAGAAAGCATGTGATAAAGATGAGATCACTTCAAAGGATTTATTGGATATAAGCACTTCTTTATTTTTATTTACTAATTCTGTTCATAATTTTAGAACTGCTAAAATGTTAATAAATTCTGGTAAAAATCAACCTTTTGCTTTTGTACGTAAATTATTTAATAATACGAACACGTAAGTACATATATTCAATAAAAATTGTTGAAATAACACACATTTTTAGAATGTAATATATTCGTAATTCTTCTATTTTTTTTTTTCCTTTTTCTAGCTGTGATGTCAATAGCATTATGCTAGAAATGGCAAAAATAATGGGTACAGTTCCAATAGATATTATTCGACCACTTAAAAAATTTCCAAATCATCGTTATTCTGAAGATATATTAGATATTATGGAACGAATTAATAAAAAAATAATTCAACCACCTGAAAATGTTCTTAATAATATTTCAGCTAATTCAAATGTTAATAGTTTAATATCAACAAATTCATCAAATTTAGATCAAGGTGTTGCATTTTATATAATAAATGTTACAAAAGGTTTAATGGATTTATTTTTTACTGGAAATGTAAATAATTTAGTCGATGTTTTATTGAATGTCGGAGAAAAATTAGCATTAAATTCATTCCAAGAATTAATAAGATTGTCAAAAGAATTCGTAAGTGAAACTTCTAATGTCATGCAAAGAAAATTTAAAACACCAATACCAATTGATGATATTATTTGGGAGATATTTAATGCCGCTATGAAAATGTTGGGCAACAATTTTAATATAACTTCAACTTTTTTGAGAGCTAATAAAACGAAAATATTTGAATGTATTAAGCGTGCATATGGATTAATGTCTACAAATCATTCTGGCGAAATAAAATGTAGCACATGCGGAGGCTGTTATACTATTACTAATCTATAAAATTTTTTTTTAATTAACTATAATTTTATAACTAAAATTTGTTCTACAAATACGTAGTTGTTTGAAAGTCTGTTTTTTTTTTTTTTAAATTAAGTCACAAATTATTGTTAATAGTTTTTTATGTTTTCATAATCTAAATTTTTTGTATTTTTTACTTAAAACATAATCATGCAATTTATTTACATTTTTATGATTTATCTTTGATATTTTTTCAAGATACTAAATTAGTGCTAAGACATTTCTATTGTTTAAGAAAAAATTGTATAGATTTAAAAATATGATTAAACATGATGAACAATACATATCATGTAATTTTTATAAATACACTTTTTTTTAAAATTCTTTACACGGACATAAGCGACTTTAAAGCTGTAAATTGGAGCAATACATAAATCTTTCTTAACAATATTAACTTGTAGTTATGGAATTTTCAATATTATTTTGCGTAAATTATTTAAAATTTTATAAAATATGTTTAACTAATTTTTATAAACAATACAATAAGGTAATAAAATGTCTTTGTAAAAAAGTATCTATGTAGTTTCAAATGCTAAGTTTTTTTAAATCGTACAAAAAACAATGAAACAATGGAGATTTTATTTATTCTATTTGTTTAATAATCTTTGTCGATAATTTTTAAAATATTTTTCTTAATCAATCAAAAAACCATTTCATAAAACACAAATATGAAATGTTATTGTACTTTAAAATCTTTAAATACTTTTGGTTTTTGCAATTTACAATTCATTGAAAAAAAGAATTTATTTATTTTCAATTTTTATTTTACGCATCATTACAATCAATGTTTAATAAATGTTACTTAAAATTCACGGTATTTAAAAAAAAAAAAAAAAACTATAATATGTGTACATAAGAAATGTTTGAGATTTATAGCCAAATGCTAATAAAATGAATATTCTGTGGTTATTTTTTCTTTCGATCTTGTGAGCATTTTGGACAAAACCATTTGCCTTTTGGTTTTATAGTTAATCCAACACATGCAAAATGAAACCATTCAATTGGACACTGTAAAATAAATTATAAATGAAATTTAATATTGTATCACATTTAAATGTAAAATGTATTTTAATTTACATCAAGATTATCACATCCTATCATTTCACCATATGATACTTGATGACATAAACAATATGTTGGCTCATTTGGATCAACTGGCATATCAAGTACATCACTTGGATGTGTTGTTGTCATATGACCACTATCCTGTGATCCTTCTTCAATTTCAGTATTTTTCTAAATTAATAAATGAAAATTTATTCAAAATAAATTGTTTTAGAATGTGAAATTTCAAATTTAAATAAAATGAAAAAAAAATGTACATATAATAAAAATGAAAATGAAGCATAATATGCATTGTAAGAAAATGAAAATGAAATGAATTTAACAAGAGATACGCAAATAATTCTAAAAATTATAAAAAAAAATTTTATCATGCAAAAAAGAATTGAACTTTATTGTATAAAAAACGATCAAAAAATCTCTACAAAAATTAAGAAACAGATTTACGCATACCTGAAAAATATAAATATAAAAAATCATAGAAAAAAAAAAAGAAAATAATATTTATTCAAAGTGTTTTTGAAAGTGTACAATAAATTGCTTTTCTTCAAAAAATTTTGAATATTCTGAATGAAAAATTATTCTAAATCCTGTCTTTATATAATTTCAAGTAAAATTAAAATAGAAAAATTTTTCATTCAGATTACTGTATTTTCTAAAAGTGAAAAAAAAAATGAAATAAAATAAAATTGTTTAAACACTTTCTTCGATACACTCTGAATATTTTAAAAATTGAAAAAACAAAAAAAAAAAAAAAAAAAATACACATAGCTGTTTAACATGTACAATATTTTTAGCACGTTAAAATGGATTAATTTTAAATGATGAGAATGAGATTACCTTTTGACCTTTACGACCACCCTCTTTTTCTTGATTTACCTTCTGTTTTTTATTTTTTGTATTTTGTACATTATGTACATTACGTGTTTCATCATCAGATGATGTGACCTTCTTTTTCTTTCCAGTTGTTTTTATATCTTTACTACTCCTTTTACGACCTTCTGTAATAATACATAAATAATATAATTAATTTATAGATTGATCAATATTTTTTTAATTGAATGTATTGCATATCAAATTTGATACACATAAATTTAAATGTAAATACATATATGAATATTTAAAGACTAATTACATACTTTTAGATACAGTTTCCTCTGATTTACTTCTTGTTGATAATGCTTTATCTTGTATTTCACCCTCAAATCTAGCTAAATCAGAATCTAATCGTCTTATATGTTTATCAACTAATTCATATGTTTGTATAGCTAATTGAACTTTATCATCACCATATTCTTTAGCTTTATTAAATAACATTTGTATATGCTTTAATTTCTCTTTTTTATTATCTTCTGTTAATACTTCTTTATTATTAACGATAGTTGTTAAAAATTCTTTAGCTTTCTCATCGATACTTTTCATAAGACTTTGTGCTCTTGCATCTAAATCTCGCATTAATTTAAAATTTCTTTGTAATTCATTTGGTAATGATTCCAAACCTAAAAAGAAAATATAAATTATTATTATCAAATTTTATTTAAAAAAAAAAAAAAAAAAAATTTAATTATTTACATGAAATATTTATTAAAGGTAAAGGAAGAAAAAAAAATAATTGAAATTAATACACAGAAGGAGATTCATTTAATATCTGGGGCAGTTAGGAATATAAAATGTTAAATATAAAAAATATAAAAAAAAAAAATAAAAATAAATAAATAATAATAAAAATAAAAATTTAAAAACAAAGAAAAAAATCAATTTTTTTTTTAAATTTTAAAAATAAAATAAATAACAGTCCTAACCACCTCAGTTTACACATTAAAGAAAAAAAAAAAAACAAAACATTAAAATTGTACTTATGATGGATGATTGCTCACCTTTTTATTTTTCTTTTAATTTTCAAATTTTAATACTGTAATATGTAGATATCTCCTTCTGTGTATGTTACATCATTTATATAGCACATATCGTAATTTATTTATTTATTTATTTTTTATTTTTTTTCTTATAATATAGAAGATAATCCAAATATGTGTGCGTGAAAAAATCCTTTTTATATTTCATTCTATTAAATTTGTATCTAAATTTCGTTTAAAAAAAAATAATCTTCCACAAAATTTACAAAAAAAAAAAAAAAAAACAAAGAGAAAGGCCCCAAAGTATACATGATATCTTAACTGATTTTTTAAATATTTGAATTTTTAATAACATTTGTTTCAATTTAAATACTAAAAAATTATTATTAAATTTTTAATTTTATTATTTAATAAATTAAATGATTAAACTTAAAATACATCAAATTTATTTAAATTATTTAATTAAAGAAAAACAAATTGTTTTAAGCATCCAGTGTAAATTATTCATGAGGCTACATATAAAATTTATATTCCTTCAATTGGAATTATAATAATGTGACTTAATCACAATAATAATTTGCTTACAAGGGAAAAGCAGATTATATTTAAAAACCCTTTTGTTTTTTTTTTTTTTTTTAAAGAAAACAGTGAAAACAATTAAAATAGCAAGAAGTCTCATATATGACGTAACGAATATTCTAAATGCATATAAACTTTAAATTATGTAGTTTACAAAACATGCTTATATTTCTCCGACAGTTTTTTAAAAGAATTAAATTGAAAATTTTCATAAATAATCTATAAAATATTATTTAAAGAATTAAAATGACAAAATATAAATTATTTGAAAATTTTTAATACAATTCATCAAATCTCAAAATTATCCTGTAAAAATAAATTAACTGTAAAAGTAAAACAAAAAAAAAAAAAAACAATTTTTAGAAACAAAATATCATAATATTTTTAATAATAACATATTGTCGTATTAATAATTTCTTTTGTATATAATTTTACAGAATAAGAGTATGTTATTTTTTTTTCTTTTTTTTTTTTTTTTGCTTACAATAATTACAATTATTTAATGATTAAAAATTTTCCTAATAACAATTTTACATTAAACTACAAATTGAATCAGAATTTTTATTATAATCTAAATTAACATTATTATGTGGTAATTCTTCTGGTAATTCAGCTAATGATTGATGATGTTGATGATAATGATAATTATGATGATGTTGTTGATTATGAAGATTATTATGATGAGCATTATTATCATTATTTAATTTTCCTTTTCTTATTATATTTTCATTAATTAATTGATTTTTATTTAAATTTTCTCTTTTTTTACCTAGATTATTTATATTACCAGTAATATCAATATTATTATTATTTATATTATTACCAACATTACCACCATAACATTCAATTGTATTTTTATTAGTTATTGTTGTTTCTTGACGTATTACATATTGATCAAGTGCACTAATTTGTGGCTGTAATTTTAACATGAATGCTCTATAACCAAAACCTTCATTAAAACTCCAACGTGTTATATCTTTAAGTGCATTACGTAATTGACGTGTTGCTGTTAATGAACCAGATCTAATTGCTGTATCTGTTATACGACTTATTGATGCAACATCTAATAATAGCATAGATAGTAATAAAGAATAATCTAACCAATTTGCTTCAGTAAATATTTGTAATAGATAACGTATTTGTACTTCCAATTTTTGTGGGGGACGATTTTGTTTATTTTGTGTATCACGAATTGCAGTTAATGATACTTCATCACCAATAACCGATGATATTTCAGAGCAAACACTATTTGTTGTTCTATTATCACCACCATTAATTTCTTTACCCTCAATCATACATGGTAATGTACGTGCCAATGCACAATCACTTGTTATTCCATCTTTATCAGAGAATGGTAAACTTGAATATCCAGAATCAACAACTAATTTACTACGCGATGAATTAAATCCTGATTGTGATTGTGAATCAAAATTACTTGGTGGTAAAGTTAAATTTGGCATTGGCCAATTTAAATCACTATGTAAGTGATTTAAGACAGTTACAAAATCATTTATTCTAGTTGCTTCTTCATCTTCTTGAATTAACCAACTAACTAAATGAAAATCTAAGAAAGCACTCATATAACCTAAATCACGAAGTTTTTTCTCTTTTAATAATCTTCGACCGTGACGTTGTAAAATTTCTTCAATAAAAAATTTTTCTGATGCCGATGATGCAGATGAATTACTTTTTTCTTTTACATAACTGGGTACACTTTTTTTTCGTTGTTGTTGTTGTTGTTGCAATTGTTGCTGTTGCTGTTGCTGAGATTCGAAATTTTGTGAAAATATTTTCTCATTATTTTGTGGTGTCATTGTGGTTGAAAAACTTCTCCCTCTTGTAATTGAGCCAAGTATTAAACTTAAATCTTCTGGATTTGGATTTACTTGTTGACTTGGTGGAGGTGAAATAAATTTATTATTTATTATCAATGATGTTCGAGGTGAATCAACATCATTTGGATCTATTGCTTTTAAAAATCGTACTAAATCTTTAGCTAAATCCCATTTTTTACATTCCAAAGCAGTATCCAAAAGTAATGTAGCATATTGTCTACTTATTGCGGATGGTTCTAAATTTTGTAATATTATCAAATAACTTGCAGCAGTTTCAAGATTTTTCACTGCAATACACTGTTGAAAAAGTTCTTTTGGTTTACCAGCACTTGCAAATAAATATGGCCATAATGCAATTTCAGTTTTACGAGCACATTGTACAATTGTTTGTAAATAAACTGGAAATTCTTTAATAAATTCGAGAACATTTGGTAAAAGTGCATCTGGTATTGGTTCTTTGCTAGTTGCTTCATCTTCTAAAACTTCATGTAATAATAATTCAAGTGAATGTGGAAAATATGGTAAATTACTACATGATCTAGCTATTTCCCATGCATTATAGCCTAAATTACGTCGTATTAATTGCCTTAAAATTTGATGAAGATAAACTTGACTCTTTTTTTGTAATATAGAAAATGGTAAAGAAAAATGTAAATTTAAATCGCTTGTATATAAAATAGCTTCATTTTCAACACCAAGTGCAATTACATCTTCAAATAATATCACAAGAGGATATAATTTCAATGAGAATGATAGCATAATACGTTTAGACATGAATGTATGTCGATAAGTTCGATTTAAATCTTCATTACATGGTAATACTGGTAACCAAACACGCATTCCATGTGCTCCACTATACAACCATAAAGAATCTTTTATATGGCTACGTTTTGATGTAGATAACCAGATACATTCAACGCATGATGCCAAACATGTGAAAAATGTTGGTGAGAAATTATTTGAATTTGTTTCACGTTGTATCATTAATAATCGTCCAGATACATTTAAAATAATCGTTTCTGTTGAATTATCTGTAGATTTTTTCAATTTAACACTAGAATCATTATTAATATGAGTCATTGTTATTGAAACAACACAAGCTGGATGAGTACATATACTTCGTATATCTATTTCATATAAAAATTTAATTTCTACATCTGATGCATTTATTTCTATAAGTTGAAAAATTGTTACTTTTCCATCAGCTGATAATACAATTAGTTGATCTTTATAAGAATTTAATAAAATTACAGCTGTTCGAATTTTTAATTTTCGGCTATATCGATTATCTAATTTACATGATTTTGGATAAATTCGTAATTCATCAGTACGATCAATTAAATTGAAGCAACCCGTCACAATGAAATCATTCCACCATAATAAACCACCAGTAACAATGAAATCTTTTTCTTGTGTTTCATTACCGAATAATCTCCATTTTTTTGTATACATTGAATAATAAGCAAGACCAGTACGTCCAGCGACTGCTAAATGAACACCACTAGCATCAATTGCTGTATATCTGATAGGCCAATTTGTTGATACATAAGCTAATGGCAATGAAACAACAATCCATTGTTTACTTTCAGATAACATACTAGTAAAATTAATTGATTTTCCAACTTCGAAATTTTCATCACCATTACCACCATTATTGCTATTATTATTATTATTATTACTATTATTATTACTATTAAATATAGACATATTATTGTTTAATGAACTTAATCTTTCACTATTTGGAAATGTATATTTTGAATTTAAATAAATTTTCTCTAAACTTTTTCCTTGATTAACATATAATTTATCATCGCCTTGTAATAGAATGTGAAAATTAGCAGCCATACATGGATTCAATGTTAATGTACTCTTTACAAAATCCATAATTAATACATGAATTTCAAAATTATTTGAAATATTTAATGCATTACTATTTTTATCGAGTGTATTATTTTGAGTTTTATTATTTAGATATTGTTTTCTAAGCATCAATAATTGATAACCTTCAGTAGACCAATCCATTCCGACAATAAGTAATGGATTAAATCTTGATAAATCAACATTCAATCCATAATCCCATGCTAATGAACAAATAAGCATTGTTCCAAATGTACTCCATAACGAAAATCCACCATTTTCCCATGACATTACTACAGCACAACCATCTGGTGTCCATTTAATATCATTAACTGCTCCTGGTAAACCTGGAAAATCTTTTGGACTTAATGCTAATTTATGTGATAATTCTAAACCGCCAGTTGAATCATCAATTGTATAAACAACAGCTTGAGAATTTTTACGACCAAAAGCTAATAATCGAAATTTATGATTAATACTACAACATGTTGTATCATCTATATTAGCAGCCCATAGGCCTTGTATTTCATTTGGATTAAATTTTAAATTTGTTGATGTTAAAAATGCTGCTTTACCATTATTAAATGTAATTGCAAAACCACCTAATAATGGTGAATAATCTAATGATATTGTAAATGCATTCGCTTCTAATACTGGAATACCATAATTAATTTCATGATTTATTTTAAATGGAATTTTTTGTAAATCAATTGTAAAATTTTTATCTTCTTGTCCATCCCAATTAATACGATGTATTTTACTTGTTTCAGTTGCAATCATTATTTGTGTTAAACTAACACATGTAACCGCTGTAATTCGTGTACATAAAGATACAACATAAATAATATTTAATGATAATGAAGGTGTGGCTTCTTTTAAAAATAATTCAGCACTATCTCTTTTAAGATTTAATAATGGTGAATCAATTTGATTAAAAACACCATTTAATGTATTTACTTCTTCTAATGAATAAATTAATATATAACCTTTGTCAGTTGTAACAGCAATCATACTAGAATCTGGTTTCCATGTAAGAGAAGTATTTACACCTATCATATCAACATCATTTTTATCATTATCATTTAATTTACGTTGATGATAAACAATCGGAATTAATGGTTTTGCATACCATATACCAAGTATTGTATCAGTTATAATAGCTATTAAGATTTTAACACGATCACAACATATTTGATGTATTGTTTCTTCGCCAACAACAGAAAAATCTGCCTTTTTAGGCCAACCAATTGGAAAATACATGATTTTATTGAAATTTCAATATTTTTTTTTTTTGTTTTGTTGACAAGTTAAAGATGAAAATTATAGTTCTTATTATTTACAAATTAATTATATCACATTGAACTGAAAACTATTATTTACCATCTAAATAATGTTCCAAATAAATAGCTGATGTCATTATTAAATTTAAACACTTTTACGTGAAATTTTTAAATATGATGTGTAATTTGTATATTTAAATTTCTTTATTTTAAAAAGTTTTCAATGTCGATGCTCTTTTTTTTTCCCACTTAATGACGTTTTCTTTCAGTTTTCTTTTTTCATTTCTCGTATAAATTAATTTTATACATACATACCATTACATACATTGGTAATTGGCCCTTTTATCGTTTTGTTTCTGTTCTACTTTCCAATATCATTTTTAAATGAAAATATGAATGTGTGTCCCGATAAAATGAATAAAATTGAATGGTGATAGATTGGTAAGAGCAGTGCTATCGTTTTGCTGCAATTGCAATATTTTTAATCATTTTTGATGTCTGATACTGTAATACTGTCATCTCGATTTGCTTTTTAGAATTTTAAGATCATAGTCATAATGACGGTTACCATCATAATGACGGTATAATATGTCGAAGATCCAAATTATGATTTTAGTTTTAATTTTAATTCAATTCGTTTCACTATAACCGAGATTACCGAGATAATAATTATAAAAGTGTTGAATTGAAATTATTCTAGAAAAATTTTCGACCATTTCAAAAATTTTATAAAATTGGTCAAATTTCAATGGTGATGAAATACTTAATGGAAATTGAATTGTCATTTATTAATTATTATAAAAACGAAATACCAACAGAAATACGAATACTAAAAAAAAAAAAAAACGAAACAAATTAAAAAAGTGAATTGCGAGCCATATTTTTTCTTCTGTGCATATTTAGCATTTTTCATTCGAGGAAAATTTTTATTTTTTATTTGGAAAATTGTAATACATTTTTATTGTGTGATTATATAAAAAGTGTTATAAAAAGAATTAAAAAAAAAAATTTTTTTAAATTTGTAATGCTTTGGATTTGTGAAAATGTAATTAACATGAATTTTATAAAATCTATAATTCAAGGAAAAATTATTGAAAAATTCGATCGTGCGGAAGAACTTGCATCTTGACGGGATTAGAAGGAAAAAAAAAAGAAGAAGAAGAAAAGAAAATGTGAATACCATTTGCAGTTTTTGAAGTGGTTAAAAACAACTTAATTTAATACAAAATAAAATAAGGAAAATTTGAAAACAACGAAACAGAAGTATTTTTTTAAAAGCAGAAGTAAATACATCGTACATACATAAATCAAATTATTTATAATACACGTAACATTGAATTAATTTGCCCTACGAACGAATCATACATACACACTTTCAAAAATAGAAACAACAAATAAAATTTTTGAAATTATAAAATTTAGTCATCAGGAAAAAGGCAAGAAAAATAAACATCAGATAGAATCAAAGTTCTCTTGGAATTTTCAATCAAATATAGATTTAAAGGAGAAGAAAAAACAAAATTCTTTGCGTGAAAGAAGTTTTCGTATAAACTCCGTTTATCTTATAAAATATATGTTATTGTTGTAACTATAATTAAAATCCATACAAAAACAAAAGCAAATATGTCAAGTGCAATGGAACTTGAAAATTGTAGCAGTGAATTAAAAGATTCATATCGGTAAGTTAAAGAAAAAAACAAAAATTATTATTAAATTTTGTAAACATTTTTACTAAAATTTGTATTTAATTTTAAGATGCAAAAATATCAATGTTATGTTATGCCATAACTAAATATGATAATCTCAGCACAACAGAATGAGCAATCAAAGTATTTTATAATTGTGGGTGTATAAATGTGTACATTTTCTTTTAGAAATACAAACATACCTAAGTATGTAGGTACATTGTGTGTACACATTGGTACGAAAAAGTTTCTTGGAACACAGAAATTTTACAATAACTGTGTGTTGAGCATAACTTCCTTTTATTTTATTTTTTTAATAATGAACCCTTTTTACATCTTCTAATACAATTAAGCATAAATTAAAAGAAAATGTAATTAATCTGCTACTACTAATCTGCCAACTTCTAATTATTTATTTAATAAAAGTATTTACTAAAGCTACCAAATCAATTAATCAATCAATTATCATCATTAATGGCGCTACAGCCCAAATCGAGCCTTAGTCTCCCGTTAATCAATCAATAGATTTGATAATTTACATTTTAATTGCTATACTCACAGCTGTTTAATATGAGATTTCGTGAAATTTCATGTTTTCTTTAAAATAAAATCCCAAAGTGTAGAATAAAAATGTGTACCATTATGTAGTGAAAGAGAATAGTCCATACAGATAATTGCTGTGTTGCTTGCTGTTGAATAGGTGGACAGATTTGTGTGATGTCGTATTGATGATGATTGAAAATGATTTCAACAAAGAATTACAAATTCGAAAAGTTTCGTTAGTTGGCTGAAAAATGATAAAATTTTAATGTCAATGAATTTTTCAACTCGGAATTGAAGCAACATACCAGTTGAATGCAAATGTATCCATGTTACGTAATTCTTAATATGATTAAAACAAGAATTAAAAAAAAAAAATGAATACTCGTATTGACCCATTATAACTTTTTATTTTAATTTTTATTTAAATATTTTTTTAAAATAATATTTTCATTTACAGCTCAATTTATTCGCTTTCTAGAAGTATAGATGAGCAAAAGAAAAAATTAATATCGATTAATCAATTATTTGGACCAGATATAGAAGAAAAACGTATAAAATTAATACAAAAATGTCAGGAACTCTTATTTAAATGTAATAATCATTTAATTGGAAGGAAGACACGTGAAATATTATGGCGTAAAGGATATTATGAATTTATAGCATATGTAAAAAAGAACTATCATAAAGAAGATAAAAATGCTGATAAGAATATAGAATGGATTGAAAAACTTCGTATATTTTTACTTGATGGAATTTTAAATTATAAACAAATTATTATAAAATTGGAGAAATTTTATGATCTTGATTTACAACTTTTAGTTGATTTTTCGATAATAAATGATTGTAAAAATGAAAATGATACATTAAATGTTGAGAATGATAATGATAAAATACAATATGAATTGAAAAGTATCGATAATGGTGGTGATGATAATGATGATGATGATGGGATAACTCAAAAATCATTAGAAGCAGTCGGTTTTGCATTAGATACAATACATTCATCATTTTTATCACTTGGAGATTTACATCGTTATTACATTGATTTTAAATTTGATAATCAAAAGTTACCAATTAAAATTAATAAAAATTTAACAGCACTTTATTATTATCAAGCATTTCAATTAAATCCAACAATTGGAATGGCACAAAATCAACTTGGTACATTATTTTATGGACAAAATTATGATCTTGATTCAATTTATCATTATTTATATTCATTAATTTGTACAGTACCATTTGATTTAAGTGAACCAAATGTATGTAAATTATTTGCTGCACATGCTGAATATCTTGAAGATTTAAATCCAGATAAAGTTGAATTTAATTTACGTGATTTCTATGCCAGATTTTTTTTAATTGTTGATATATTCTTTTTTGATAAAAATGTACCAGATTTTAATAATTTATGTCATTGTGTATTAATTGATTTAAGAAAAATTTTATGCTCAAAAACGATGAATATCAATGAATCGAGCATTTTTAAAATTGTTTGCATTTTATTATTTTGTATGTCAAAATTGAAAATGATTAATTCACAAAAAGTATATTCATTAAATGCATTTCTTGTTGCTGTTTGTTCAGATTTAATTGATTCATGTATCGTTAATTTAGAACAATTCATTTTAAGTCGATCAAAACAAAATGAAAAATTTCAAGAAATTTATGCAAATACATTTAATATATTTGAAGCAAATGTACGTAAAAGTCGTGAAGAATATAAAACATTCTTTAATAAAGAACAAAAAATAAATAATTTAATAATATTAAATGATAAAACTAAAGTAATATCAAATTCAATTGAAAGAGATGTAAATGATAGCTGTAAATTACAGAAAATATCACAAGAAAATGAAGAGAATAAAAGTTTAACAGATATAATATCACATAATAATAAAGATGAAATTATAAATACGAAAACATCAATGATTAGAAATAGTGATGATTCTCAACCAAAATCTACAAATTCTTTATCAAATAAAAGTAACAGCAATAATAGCATTAAACGTAAAAATACAAAATTAAGACGACGCCGTAGAAAAATTGCTAGATCTGATGATGATGATGATGATGATGATGACGATGACGACGAAAGTTGCTCATTTGATTATTCTGATTCTGAATTTGATACAGATTTTAGTTCAAATGATGAAAACGAAGATTATTACGATAATGATTATGATGATGCATCTGATTTAAGTTCAAATTTCGAAAGTGATTTTAGTGATGTCGAAGAAAATCATCATCAAAAAGAAACTGATACTGAAGATTATAAAAATGATATTTCAAAAAATCAACAACAAAATTTAAATGAAATAATAAATACATTTTCAGATAATGAAGATGTAGTAATTGAAGAGGAAAGAATAATTTATCCAAATGATCCTGATTCAATTAATTTTATTGAAAGTTTCAATCATTTAAATACAATAAATGATGTATTACATTTTAAAAGTGAAAATGAAGATGATAATTTAACTGGAATTACATCATCTAGACCACAAAGTTCTATTGATGATAATAATATAATGAAATTGGTCATTAATAATAGTGGTATTAATAAAGATTTACAACAAGAAACAGCACCAATTAAATTAAAATATAAAAATAAATATTCAAAAATTGATCCAAATATTATAATTGAATTTGCTAAAAATGAAAATACAATACGTGCATTAAAAATTCTATTTGATTGGTTACGTATCAATAATGAAATATTATTAGGATGTTATCATACAAATCCAGAATTTATTCATAAAATAATGAAATTATTAAATTATTGTAATATTGATATATTTACACGTAAAGTATATTTTGAACGTGATTTAATTAAAATTGATAATGTACGTGATAAATTAGATGAATTATTTTTAATACGATCATCTATACCATTATCTGAGGATATAATATTAAAAGGTTTAGATTTATTAAAAACAACACAATCAACATTAGATTGGGAGACATCAATACGTGATCATATTACATCAAATGAAGAAAATATAATGCGTATATTTAAAATGGTTGATTTTGGATTTTTTATTTGTAAATTGAAAAAATTCAATTATAATTTTTGTTCAAAATCACGTCGTTTTACTGAAAATTTATTGAAAAAGAATCGTGATAAAAAGAAATCATCTGTAAAAAGACGTGAACGTAATCGAAATCGTAAAACCAATTATAATAATAGTGGTGGTAGTAGAAGGATAAATGATATGACTGGCGGCAATTGTAATAGATATGGTAATGGAATTAGAGGACGTAAAAATGATTATGAAAAACGTAAAATAAATGCCATAGATAGAACCTGTGGAAAATTTGATGATATTAAATATCAGCGACAGCAACAACAAGAACCGATTGATAGCCAAGTAGTTACAACTGTAATGCCAAGAAAAGGTTATTTACGAAATCGTAATCAGTCTATTGCTGAAAAAGCTCAACAAAAACAACAACAGCAACAATTAATTAATGATAATTATTCTGATGATAATAACAGCAGTAATAAAACAAAACAAAATGAACAAAAGAATGATGTTGAAGATAAATGCCGATTAATGGGACGATTATGGTTAAAAAATGAAGTTGAAACCCTAGAGGCAGAGGTAAGAGAAATTCAATTTTTAGTTTTTGATTAAAATTAATTTATCTATATTTTTACTATTTTAGTTGAAACAAAAGCCAGTACATATTGTTCTAACACCTTTTATTGTCGTTGATGCTAAGGCTTTAACAGAATACACTCGAATTGTTAAAGCTTTAGTTCAAAGCAAACAATTCATTGTTCTTATACCGAATGCGGGTAAGTACCTACATCATATAAAAAGTTATAAGATATTTCTTCTGGATACTTTTTTTGATTGTGACTGCACTGTCTTTTTGTTTTATTTTTATTATTTATAATTTTCTTTTAAATTACAGTATTAGGAGAATTGGATCAATTAAAAAAGCAAAGTGATTGTGCCAGAAATGCTATACGTTGGTTGGAGCAAGAATTCAAAGTTGGAAACCGTCATATGCGTGCTCAAAGAGATCATGAAAGTCGACCTTTGCTTCTTATAAAAATCCCAAAAAAATTAGGTTGGTTTTTTATATACATATGTATATATTTTTATGCTATTTTTTAATTACACAATTATGTATACTATATGAAAATAATTTAATCATATTTATTTATTTATTTTATTTTTTTTTTTTAGATCGTGAATCATCTGTTTTCATTCAAATTGCAAAATTTTGTAATTTTATAGTTACAAATCATTCAGATGGTGGTACTGATTATGAAGCAAATCTTGTTACATTTCTATCTGGTGATAATTTTAAAGATAAAAAATCAACAAATTTATGTTATACTGGAATATTAGATGCAATACCGGTACGTCATGATCAAATTTCAAATTTTTATGAAAAATTTAAGAAAAAATGAACAAATAAAAAATGGGAAAAAAACAAAAAATTTGTTGAAAGGATTAAGAAAAAAAGTAAAATGAAATCAACAAACATAAAACTTTAAAACATTTAAAAAACAAAAAAAAACCAAAAATCAAATGGATTCACATGAAAGACAAATGAATAATCAGAGAGAAGAAAACGAATTATAAATTATCATTCATGTGTGGGAAGTTTTATGGTGAGACTTCTGTTTAAAAAAAAAACAAATAAATAAATTAAAAAAAAAAAAAAATCAACATCAACAAACAAAAATCAGAACTTTTAAATAAGTTCTACAAAATTAACAGCTAAACACCATACGAGAACGATTAGTCCAGCATTTTTAATTTTCTTTTGTTCTCGTGTATATTATGATTTAACAATGATATAAATATGAATTTTTAGGGTTTTTTTTTTTTCATTTTTTTTTATATTTTAAATAACATACGCAAAATAAGGAAAAAATGAAATTTTACCATCAAATGCGTGAATTCTTGCTGTACTAGTTTAATATCGTTTAATTGATGGTGTTCTTCAGTTTAAGAATTTAAAAAAAAAAAAAATTATAATAAAATAATATACATTTGCTCCTAGAAACTTTTTACGTTGAACTACATAGACACACACATACTACACTCACAATATAGAAACCTGGAATAATTTTTTTTTTTTTTTTCAGTAATTTTTCTTTCTTTTTTGTTACCAAATTATAATTACAATCAATCTTAAATATACTTTTAGTTTTGATTTTCATTTTAAAAAATCCAATTTCGGAAATTACGAGAACATGATGATATACAAATATGAGAAAAATTGTTTTATGAACATAAAAAAGATTTCAAAATACATAATGAGAAGTTTCCTGTAGAGATGAATAATTCTACATTTCTTATTATCCTTTTTTTCTTTTTTTTTAAATTCAGGACAAATGTAAAAAGTGTTTTAGTAATACCTACATGTTTTAAGTTTGAATACTATATTATTATTATTATCTGGTTACAATTAATTTTGGACATTTTATAAATTCAAAAAAATATGTAATTTATAAAATTAAAATTTTTTATTTTAAATAAAGTTTAAAAGAAAAATAAAATTGTTTTTTTTTTTAAATGAAGTTTTTTTCTTCTGATTTCCGTGAAATTTTGGAATTGACGATATCTGTGGGAAACATCCTTTTCTACAGTTGGTACGAGATTTTTCATACAGACTTTTCAAGGTGATCGAAAAATTATATTTTTACATGAAAAATAGGATTTTTAAAATTTGAACTTTAATAACATGGATTTTCTTTTTCCATTTTAATGAACAATAACTTATTGAAAGAGCCTTAAGTCTAAATCCTGATCTGTAGGCCTTATAAGCTTTTATCCACAGTAAATATAAATCAATTACATAGGACGATTTACAAAATGTTATCTGGCTGTTACTGGCTTTATGATCAGTCTAGGGCCATTCGCCAGGTGTCTCGTAATAATCTACATGAATCAAAAAAAAAGAAAAAAAAATAGTTAATTTAAATTTGTACGTTATTTTAAAAAAAATGTAGTTACATTTAACATGAAATCTACTACTATATGGCACATGATACATTTCATACCTGGCAGTTCCCTATGGCGAGCATTACCTTTTTTCACTTTTTCTTTTAAATTTGGTAATTTGACATTTAACAGTCAACTTGGTTAAAAAAAAAAAAAAAAAAAAACCAAGCTTAGTTCCCCCTTCTCTTTCATTTTCAAAATAAATTTTAAACATATGATTACTATACAAAATGCAAATACAATATTTTTTATTTATTCGCATACTGTCTATTTCTATATACATACATACTATAATCTCGTGAATAGTGAATACACAATTTTTATAAAGATATTGTAAGAAAAAAAAAAAAATAAATAAAGAAAAAAATTTTTTTTTTAGTGTTCAAAATTTGTTTTTCCAAATAAATATTATTTCAAAAAATTTTTAGGTATTGTATTTTTAATTTAGAAAATTAAAAAAAAAATTTTTTTAATCCAAGATTAAAATAAATTAATAAAAAAAATTAATTAAAAAGTAATTAAAATAAATTAAATAATTGATGTAAAGAAAGTTATTAAAAAAAAATAAAAGTAGTACCATATTGGTTTTAATAAAACAGAATAAAATGTATAGATACACATATTGACATATCCATATATCTCTATACAATAGTACATATGTATATAAATATGTATAGTAAATTTTGGTGTGTTGCGTCGTAACAAAAAAAAAAAAAAAAAAGAAAAAAGAAACAGAAAAGAAAATTTCATGGTAGACATTTTGTGTGAATTTAAAAAATTTTATAACAAAATATATTAATAAATTTAAATTTTAAAATATGCCAAATATTATCATTAAAAAAAAAAGAAATTATTTTATAAAATTGTATTAATTTATATTTGAATGTATGTATGTGCAATTATATTCGTATAAATATATTATATGTGGTTATCATTTTTTAAAAAACGAAAACTTTGAATTTATTAAGAAGTATTTAATATCAAAATAAAAATTTGTAAAATGGTGCGTATTTATTTAATTTAATCAGATTTTTAACATATTTGTTAGCATATTTATGAATTTATAAAAAAAAAAAAAAAAATATATATATAATCAATAATATGTGATTAACAAAAAAATAAAAAAATATTTTTTTTACTTTAATTGAGAATTTATTATGTTAATTTTTTTAAATATTTTTTTAGTTAAAAAGAAAAAAAAAAATTGTATCTATAAAAGAAAATTTCGTAGAAATTTTATACGATTGATTGAAATTTGTGTACCATTTATCCATATGATATATTCGCATTAAATTAATATAGTACATACATATGTACGTATATAAAAAGTTTGCATTATAAAATATTCATATACTTTCACATGAAAATTATATATATACGCATAAATTCAATTCATATACCTACAATCAAGGTATTGAAAAGTGTATATAACAGCTGTAATGATAATTTATAGTATATGGATGGTGTACCCATGATGTAGCACAGCACAAGCACTATTCGTGATTATATTTTATTATATACTATACATACATACATCATAATTATACAAGTCAAGTGTATATGCATACATTCATAAAGCTACCTACCATTCATTATTCCTTATTCTGTTTTTATTATAAAAATTTATATTTTATTTTAAAATAGATATACATACATCATAAAATATATACATACATTTGTACATACATACATTTTATGATGTACACCATCAGTATTTTTGTGTATAAAAAATATGTTATGTACACACAACAATCACATCATTTTGTTTTATTTTCAAAAATAAAAACAAAGCAATGACGTTTATTTTATAAATATATATACCAAATGTATGTATATGAGATATATGAGCACTTCATATGTTTATAATCATATTATTACCATATCTTGATCATCAGGCAAAAGTGATGTACACAATGCACTTATGTTTATATATATATAATCATATATCTACCTATTTAATAAACAATGTCGATGTTGATCTAAAATAAGTTTTCTCCTTATTAATAGAAACAAAAGATTTCCATAAACTTATGAGTGGGGGGGTACCTGTTAAATCAATTTCAGAAAATGTAATCAAAAAAAAAAAAAAAGAAATTTTCATTTACCTACCCAATTGCAAATTATGATATTGATCAATTTTTGTTTATATGAAGAAATATCATGTATCTATATGCTATACTTTGCCAGTATGCATATGTGTGTTATTATTGTACACTTATAATGACTATTTCAATTTATATTATATTTAATTTTTATAACAATTTTTCTTTTCAGATTTAAAATAAAAATTATTTAAAAAAAAAAAAAACAAATTAAAAAGGAAAATCATGTTCTATAAGCAGATACAAAAAATAAATTTGATAAACATTTAATTAATACAAGGAATTATAAAATGAGAAATGAACCTGATTATTATTTGAAAATGAATTATTTTACTTTTTAAGTAAAATAAAATAAAGAAAACGATATATTTAATTAAAAACAGTTTTCTATAATTACTGAAAAAACAAAAACAAGAAAGAAAAAAAACAAATAGCTATTAATATGCTTGTAGTAATTTAAAAAGAATACAATAAATAAATTAAGTAATATTACTTAAGTTTAGCTATTTTCAATTTCGTTTCAAAAATCATCATTCTCCTACGATAGCAGTATTGTTAAAATATTACTTAAAAAAAATTTTTTTTTTATCGCTATTCTTGGCCATCATCAGAATTTATATGAATAAATCTAAAAAGACACATCGAAAACGATTATAGCAATAGATAGTAATTTGAAAATATATGTATGTACACGCATATAAAAGAAATAAATAAAATGACATATAATTAATATATGTATATGACACACATAAATACGCGTAATTCACATTGTACTTCAAATTACATGATTTAGTTTTTATAATTAAAATTTCAATACTATTTGATATTAACTATTAATACTATTACTATTACTATTATTGTGTGTAATCTTATTAACTATTAACGTTATCGCCATTTGTACGTCATGCTGTACGTATTTCATGTTGACACTGGTCGAATGATAAAATTCGACATGAATGTTGCTCTATCAAGGTGAGTTTACCAAGGATTTACATATATTATACACACATACATATATGTATGTATGATGTAATATTAAATATGTATGCAATTATAAAAAATATATTTTTCTTTTTTTTTTTTTTATAATTATTATTTATTTTAGTGTTCAAAATTTAAAAGATACAATAGAACGACTACATGGTTATCCAGCGGCAAATATTGTTCTTTTAGTAAGTGGTGGAGAAATGCTTACACCGGGTTCATTAGTTTGCAGTTATTCAGCTGGAACGGATACAAATCCAATTTATATGTTTTCAACAGTAGATATAAAACCACAGCCATGGCCTAGTATAGAACCCGGTATGTAGAATTTATTTTTTGTATAATTAATAACAAAAAAAAAAAAATATTGTTTTAATTAATTGTTCAATTAATCTATTTTTTTTTTTTTTTTCTAGAAGTCGATTTAAAAGAGCAAGTTGACAGATGTGTTGCAATGCCAGCAACATATTCTACTGTAGTTAGTCGTGCACAATTAGCACAACAAATGTATGATTTAGCACGTGAAGAAGAATCAATTTGTGAAAGATTAGTACATGAACAACATTTACAACAGCAAGGTTGGTCAGCTGTTATAGCAAATATGGAAGATTTAACTGAAGAATTCCGTCAAAGATTTGGAAATTTTTGTAAATGTTTTGAAGAGCATTTACAAAAGCGTAATGATTATTTAGAATTATTAGGACAATTTAATGATGATCTAGATAAATTGGCTCGTATACCAATATTACCTGGTTTAATGCAAAATGCTGAAGAAGAATTTCATGGATTTGATGAATATTTAAATAATGATGAAGTATTTTCAAGATCTCAACAGAATGTATCAGTAATTAATGTACGACAATTAGAACAGAAGCAATCATCTGAATTGATACCAGAAGCTATACAAGAAAATACAGAAGAAAATAGCAATGATAATCAAAATATATTGATAAGTGGAAGTGGTGGTAATTCAACAAAATCTAGAACACTTACACTATTACAATGGATATCAGCTAAAGAAAATCATGATGCATTGAAAACAATGGCTGAAGAATGTGTGCAAGGTTTGGCAACGTTTGACGGAGAAAAATTTGAGAAATTAAAGAATGAAGTACAACATATAATAAAAATAGCTGAACAAGAGGAAATTAAAGAAATCAAAGGTTTGGAAGATAGACTCTGTGGATTGGAAAAATTAATGTATGAACTAAGAAAATTAGTTCAAGAGCAAAAAGAGCTTTCAACTGCATTTCAGCAGGTATATACATAATAGTAACTTATTTTCTGTTTTTAGATTCGTATTTTTTAATTTTACAATACTTTTTGTACTAATTTTTAGAATCAAAGTCGTGCCAGCAATTTAGGTGATCCTTCAATTTTACCCGATTTGTGTGCTTCGCATCGAAGTCAACTTTTAGTTATGCTTCAAAGTCAAAAAGTTATTCGTGATATTCGTAGGCGCATATCTCGTGCAAAAGATGAGTTAGGAGCTAATCTTGAAAAAAGACTTAAGTAAACAAAAAAAAAAAACTATACATATATTTAATTTATTCCCATCGTAATTAATATGATCAATTCAATTTTTTCTCATTAATTTTAGATATATTGTTCACATTGAAAATACAATGAGTGAACTGGACAATAATCTATTATTTTATCATCGCTGTTTAAGGCGAGTAGAACGTCATTTAAATATAATACAACAAATACATCAAACACCATGTATTTATGTAGCAGCTGTAACAGAAGTTGTTCGTCGTCGTATATTTTCTAAAGAGTTTGTCAGTTGGGCATCAAATTTAGCATGTGATTTTTATGTAATACATAATGAAGAAGTTTTAAGACGTCAAGAATTCAATACAAACTTTGAAGGTCATTTTTTAAATGCTCTTTTTCCTGGTATGAATGATATGCCACCAGCTTTTGCCAATGAAACTCCATTTGTATTTGATGCTGGTTTACCAAATATTACAAAAACTGGTAAAATAGAATTTTATTTATTTTTCTATGAAAAAAAAAAAAAGTGTAAAAGTTTATATAAATTTTTTTTTATATATTTATTTAGATTTAGATACGTTATCAACATATTTGCCAGATATAGCATCAAAAATTCAATTTCCAGATATGGGACCTGTGATAGATTTTTTTGTCTCTCGGTAAATTAAAAACTAATTTATAAGAAAAATAAAAAAAAAATAAAAAAACATAGACGATTGTTAATTTGAAAATTGTTTGTTTTTTTTAATTATAGATCTGGAATAAAAGGCAACGAAAATAAAAGTTCTGCATCGAATAAATCACAATCAAATGCATTATTGGCAAAAACTCAACGTCCTATTGATTTACACGCTCATTTGAAAGAGTAAATAATTTAATTTTAATTTAAATAAAAATCTAATACGTTTTTTTTTGCTTCAATTTTACAGTGAATTTGAATCCGAAACTGATACTGAAGAATTTGAAAAAGTTGGACAAAGTTCTAACGAGCCACAATCACAGATAGGAGTAATAACTACTACGATTGCAACATCAACAAGTGAAAATATTCCGCAAATGATTACTAAAAGTACTTCAATGGAATTAATAAAAACTCAATCAGTTGAAACTCTCACTGAGGTAAATATGAAATTTTATAAAATTATTTTATAGAATTTAAGCATGGAAACTAAAATATGCAGATAAACATTTTTATTTTTATGTGTATGATGATCGAATGTTAGTAATATTTAATAAGTTATTTTTTTTATAATTTTCAAATAATTACAATGTTAACCTCCCATAATTTCCATCTGCAGAGAATGAAGATAATAAAATTCCCAGAGACATAAATCTCAAAAGATGAAATATTTTAAAGCCTAATCCTCAAAAACAATCTCGTTTTAAATTATAATCTTTAGTTCTGAAAAAGAAATTTTTAAAATACGAAAAGTTTTTTTTTTTTTTAAAATACTTTTTTAGAACAATTTTGTTTTAATGAATTTAAATTTCATTTTTGAGAATGTATTTATAAAAATATACTGCATATTTTAGTAATATTAAAATTTTCTAAATGAATACGTAATAGAATTTAATGTTACTAATAAAAATGTCATAATTATATCTCATATATATATATAAAAAAAAGAACCGTCAACTACCTCAGTCTTTTGCGCCAAAGAAACCACCACGTTTATCTAAAGTTTTTAATAACACCACCACTACCATGCAAATTAAATCAGAATTTTGTACTTTACAATCATCACCAAATATTCCAGATATAATTGCTAATTCTCCTATTCTTCAATATCCTCATCATCATCATCATAATCATCATAATCATCATTATTTATCATCTTCATTCGTTCCATCTATATCAAATTTAATTGATCAATCCTCATGTAATCCTTCAAATTTTCACATGAAAAAATTACAAATTTCCCAAAATCCTAATATAATATTGGGCCACCAATATCATGACGATCATCAACAACAGCAGCAACAGCAACAAGAATCATCTACATCATCAATACCAATGATATTAGATACACAACATCAGAACGATGAAATCAATTTTGAAAATAATCAATTTGTTGATCAATCGTCATCAACACCAATATCACCGTATGCTAATCATAATTATAATAATAATAATAATAATAATAATAATAATAATAATATTATTAATGATAATGAATTTATAAATTCAGAATTTTATATTGATGAATCATTACCATCAAGTTTAAATGATGAAGATTGTGATATTAAACAACAAATAATAAATAAATTAAATAAAAGTGATAATTTAAAATTTCATAAAAATAATATATCTACTAGTTCTGAAGAATCATTAATTACAACACAAACAAATGATAAAAGTACAATAACAAGTATTACATTCAACGATCGGAAATCTATGGAAATGGTTCTGAAATTACTTCAGGTATAGAAATGTAAAAAAAAAAAAAAAAAACAAGAATTTTGATATAAATTCAATGCTCTTTATTTTTGCTATTTTATATAGTTTTTTTTTTTTTTGCGAAATTATTTTAATGTTTTCTTTTTTCGTTAATTTTATTACATTTCTTAATTCAATGCAATACACGAATTTTATAAAATTTCCTTTATTTATTCTTATTTATGAAAAAAAAAAATAAATTTATATATTATATATTTTTTTTTTTTTTGATATAAATTTTCTATTTTTTAAAATTTATTTAATTGACATAGCGATTTATTTAAGTTATTTCAAAGACAATTTATAAATTAAAGAAGAAAAAAAAAATTAATTTACTTAATTTTGAAATGTGGACAAAAAGTGAAAATATTTTTTTTTTCCATTAACTCCCCAATTTAATTATTTTGTATTAATTTATAGTTAAAACCTTATAAAATATATATTTTTGTTTTTTTTGCCAATAAAAATTGGTATTTCATATACTAAGTACATGATAGAAAATAAAAATATTAAATTTGAGATTTAATTTAACTTAAAAAATAAAAAAAATAAAAAATAAATAAAATTGAGTAAAAATATTTCATCAAAAATTTTGAAAAAGCAACTAATTGATGAGATTTTTCTCATATCTCTTGTTGTAAAAATACCAATTTTATGCTAAATATTTTTAAAATCCCTAAAGTAGAATTGATAGTAAATCGAATGATTTTTTTCCATTTTTTTCTTAATTTAAATACAATCATCTATTTTTATTTTAATTAATTTTATATTTTACCCTTAATCCTTTATTTTTTAATTGAATTATATTTTATTTAAATTTCTATTTATTTACAGAGCTTTTATATTATTATTGAATTTTTTTTTTATTTTTTTTTTTTTTTAGTAATACGTACATATATAAAAAATACTCAGTTATATTATTACATATTTTCCAGCATTGACGGAAATGAAAAATAATTAATCAATAACATGTGTAAAAGATGTTTATTTTATGTTATGTTAAGCATTGGTGGCCCTTTTCAAAATATAATCATCATTTTCAATTTATCCTTAACCATTTAAATGTATCCTTTTTTCCTTCATATTTACGTATTCGTATTGAAAATATAAAATGATCTATAATTGTTCTTTTTTTTTCTTTTTTTTTGTAAATTTCATTTTTTATTCAATACATTTTAATCTAAGAATTATATTTCTGTTCCTTTTCATTTTTTTTATAATTTTTTTTTTTTTTTTTATTGTGATTAATTTTTTCATATCAATATGAAATTAATTTATTAATATAAAATTAAAATTTTGATCATTTTAAAATTTAAATGTGCTTTTATGTTATTCTGTTTTTTTTTTTGTTTTATTTACAGGATAATCTTGGTTCAACACGATTAGAAGTTGAACATTTAAAATGTTTATTAAAAAATTTATCACAAATATCAACTGAATCAATAGCACTTTTAAAAAATGATCTTAAAATAATACGACAAAATAAAATTGATGAAAATGATCATATACGATCAATTATTAATGATTTTTCAAATTTATGGTTACGTTTACAAGAAAATTATAATTTATATGAAAATGATTTAATTAAAAATTTAAAATCATCACATGAATTAGAAATGGTAGATACAAAACGTTTATTAACAATGAAAATTGATGAAATTGAATTAAAATGTAATGAACAAATTAATCAATTAGATAAACAAAAATCATTAATAACAAATTTAGAAAATGAACGACAAATATTAAAAAATGAAATTATGATATTAAATAAAAAAATTGAAAATTTACAAATAATTATAAATGAATCAGAAACAGAAAAATTAAAAGCTGTAAATGAATGTCGTGAACGTTTAATACAAGAACATAAAACTGAAATAGCATCATTACGATGTCGTTTTAAATTAATGACTAGTATGGAAAGATCACCATCTGATACTAGTTTAGAAAAAATTGAAAAACCGGATATGATTGAAATTGCTTGTCATGAATCAATATTAAATCAAACTCGTGAAGATATGATTAATGAAAAAGAATTAGCAATTAAAGAAGCTATTGAAATAGAACGAGCTAAATGGGCAGAAATAATGGCTAGCAGTAATACTATTGGTGCTAATGTATTTGGTATTGATGAAATATCATCAAATACAATTAATAAAACAGAATTATTAAAAAAAATAATTGAAGAAAAAGATAAACAATTAGATACAATGAGGGAAAGAGATATAATTTTATCAAAAGAAAATGTTCAATTAAAATTAAAAATTGAATCATTAACAAGTGAAGAGGAAAGTGATAAAATCTGGTTAAAAGAGAAATTAGAATTTTTAAATAAAGATAGAGCACGTCTTGAACAAGAATTGAATGTAGAGAAGTTAAGACGACATGAAATGGAAAGTTCTATAGCAACAATGAAGGATTCTACAAATATCGTTCGAGATGTAATAGGTAGTCCAGATTTAAGTGGTGCACGATCAAAATTATCAAGCAGTCAATCTACTAATCTAAAATCATTCATAACTACAGAATCATGCCTTAAAGATGATCTCGTTTTCGTCGTTTGGAATGTAAAACATGGTCAATATATGGTTGTTCAGGATTCTCCAAACTTATATTTTGTTCATGGTGACAGCTTGAATGCATTAAATTTAAAGTTACCTAATCCTGGTGAAATCGATGTACCAACTCCACTATATTGTATAGGAAGAGTTGTAGATAAGGAATATTGTCAAGCGCGAAAGGTAAGAAACTGTTTAAAGTAAAAGAAAAATGATAATTTTTTTTCTTCTTATTTTTTATTTTATTGATTTATTTATCACTATTTTTTTGATTTTAGGATGAAAATCGTTATCGAGTTACTAAGGGAACAAAATTTTATCGCATCAAATTACAACCAGCACTGAAAATGGAAACAAATAGATTACATCGTAAACGTGATCGTCACATATGTAAGTTAATTTTAAGTTTTTGTTTTTTTTTTTGTCAATCATTTAGATTTTTCTTATATGTCGAAAATTTTTAAAATATATGTAGCTCTGTCATCCAGTACATCAGTTAGCCGTTCGACAAGTACACAATATTTATTAGATTCTTGCGCACAAACAGAAACTTCTGGTATTCATCCAATTATTCAACGTGATGTTGTTGATAGTGTTGCAATGGTAACAACAACACCATCTGCAATTATTAAAGAAAGAACTATAAGTGTTTGCAGTGCAGCGGAAGAAGAGGAAGAGCCCATCTCTCTTATAGGAGAACGTTGTCATTATACTAGTCTTAGTGAAGAAGATGAAAAGGTAATAAGAATATCGGATATTTGATCTTTAAATGCCTTTTAACTTTTATTAATAAATATGAACAAACTGTATTTCGATTAATTCGGTTATATTACAAAGTTCAATTTTCACACGAATAAAAGTGAACTCGTTACTTTGATCACTAAAGGGCGGTGAATAAAAAAAAACAAATGTCTTAAATAGTAGTTAAAATTAAAAATATTAGAACTTTTGTAGAGTTTGAGATCAACTATTTAATTACTTATTTTATTGTTAATTTACAGGTGGCTTCCCTATACGGTTAAAAAAAAAAAAGAAAAATTTGATTTACAGTATTTTTTTATACGTACTTAGAAATTTAAAAAAAAAAAATTTTTTTTACATTAATTAATGCCTTAAACGGTTATAAAATTTATATGAATTTTGATTTGAAAATGTCGTAGTTTGTAAGGACAAGAAAAAGATTGATCCGGCCATTAAGTGAAATTACATGTAGGATATTTTACAAATTTATAATTTTTTTTTTTTTTTTTTATTAAATCAAAACATTTTTTATACTACACTGTATTATTGTGTTTTATTGAAAATTTCAATTTTTCAAAAATGAAATATAGTTTGTTTATATGATTGTAGTAGTGTAATTTTGTTTTATTGTGTGTAAATAAAATGATGATTATATTTTAAAATAATATATGTGTTGCTAATTTTTTGCAAATATTAATTAAATAAATATTTATTTAAAAAAATTCATTTTACACAAATTTTGTTCATGTTCATATGTGTATGTACGTACGTAAATATAATAATAATTAATTAAAACAACAAATACATTAAAATAATTAATTATGAAATGAATTAATACAGTAAACTCCCGTATAACGCGATTAATATGAAATTTAACGGGCATATTGAAATAACTGTTATTTATTTTTATATTAAATTTATAAATATTGATACATTTGCTGGTGTTAATTAAGCAGCGGTAGACAAGAAAATATCTATTAATTTGTACGTTGTATTTTACACATATTTGTACTTGGTGCGTTGTACGAAGAATCGCGTTACAATCTCTGTAAGAACTCGCGTTACAAAAGAGTTCATTCTACATACATATACATATTTTATCTATAAATAATTTTAAAAAGAATCCATTAACATGTTAAATCATTAAAACACACGATTATTATTTATAAATATTTTATTTTCGTATTTGTTTTTGTTTCTTATCACTGTTGTTGTTATAATATTTCATTTATCATATAAAAACTCATTCCTCAGGATTGTGGTGCAACTGTTAATACTGTTGTTACTAGTATTATTACCTCTACTACTACTACTACTACTACTACTACTACTAGTACTACTAGTTTAAATGCTAGCACTAATCAACAGCAAACATTAACAACAATTGTAACTGCAACTAGTACTACAGAAAATTTATCAGAGAAAGATCAAGACGATTCTGATGAATATCGATCGCTTGAAGCCAAAGACGAATCTGATTTTCCGACGACAGTTTAGACTAATAAATTTTTAAAAAAAAAAAAATATATATATATATATATACAATATAATATACATAAACATATAAAATAGAATAAAATACAAAATAAATTTTTAATTAAAATAAAATAGATACATACATAACACAAAAAAATACATAAATGAATTATAATGAAATATGCATAATACAAAAATTATTTTTTCCTTATTCTTTTCTTATTATTTATAAATATTAGAAATTTATCGCATTTTTAACAGAAAATATATTATTATAATATTTTTGTTTTTTTTTTTTTTTTTTTTTTTTTTTTTTTTTTTTTTTTTTTTTTTTTAAATAAGATGTTTAAATATGAAGTGGACATATTATATTAATTGAATTATGTAACAGAAGTAATATATATATAAATTTGATGTAAATATGTATAAATGTTTTAGAATGTTTTTAGTTTACAATACAAATGATAATATTTAATAATAATAAAAGAAAAGAAAAGAAAAGAAAAAAACAACAAAATTTATTAAAGAAAAAAATAAGGAAACAAATGGTCTAAAATTAAAATAATTTTTTATATATACATGTAGTGAATTAAGTTTAAAATGAGAAATATGCGTATTGTACATTGTAGGTATATAGTATATGGCAATGTATGTTATAATTAACATCACATTAATAAATAAAAGAAAACAAGGAAATTTCTTTTTTGGATTGTATGATTAAATTTATACAATTAGAGAAAATAATGTACATTTTTTTTTTTTTTTTTTAAGAAAAAAGGCAATTGCGTGTAAGACATGTTGAATAGTTTTATTTGTAATTTAAAAAAAAAAAAAAATAATAACATTTTAGTAAAAACAAAATATCTAAATGAAATTTTTATAATTTCATACAATATACATAGTTTTATTATAATTCAAAATATCAATGTTATTTATACAAAAAAAAAAATCAAATAAAAATCTATATTTACATTTTAATAAATTATAAAAAAATTTTAAATATAAAATAGATTTTGCTTTTTTTTTTTTTTTTTGAAATTGAAATATTTTCATGTTAAAGGTCTATACTGGCTTCGAAAAATATAGATTCGTAATACAATTTTTAATATTTAGAAATATTTTTTCATAATATTTTAAAAATAGATTTTTAAAATTCAATCCAATTTAAATGATACAAAAAGAAAAAAAAAAACATAATTTTTATTATAAAATTTTATGAAAAAATTTTCTAAATATTTTTTTTTTTTTTGTATACAATGACAAATATACACATACATACATACGTAACTACACATAATTGTTTTTCAAATATATATACCATTCATAATAAAATAATATACTTAAAAAAAAGTAATTCTAATTCATTGAAAAAATATTTTACAAAAAAAATATATATAATATAAAATACATTTTAATGTTTTTAATTAATTTAAAAAAAAAAAAAAAAAAATCATATTTTACATAAATTAATTACATATCCATGATCAAAATAATGAATTCTTTTTAATGAGAAAATTTAAAATAATTCGTATTGTTTTTTTTTTTTTTCTTCATGTAAATTTTATTTTAAAAATTTAAAACAAAAAAAATTTTAATTGCTATTTTTTTTACTTAACAATTAAATCATATAAATTTATAGAATGTCTTTAAAAGTAGACAATATTTCTCTTAGGAAAATTCACAATCTGGACAGAAGAGAGATGTTTTTGATTGGTGCTCAATATCATAATAATTTTAAAAATAAAAGAGAATAATAAAAACAAATTTAAAAAAAAAAAAAAAACATGAAAAATAAGTTCAAGATGTTTCTGTTCTTTTTTTTTTTCTTAAGAAAACGAATTGTATTAAATTTTCTTAATATAACGAAAAATAAATATTTTTTATTATTATTATTTTTTTTTTTATTTTTAAATAAAAATATATTTTCAAATGGAATGTTAAAATTGTGTGTGTGTATCTCCCAAAAAATACATAATATTTAAAATGTATTTAATGATTTATATTTTCTAATTTATTTATATAATTATGTTATATTTGTTTTTAACAGATTTTATCTATGATTACATACGATTAAAAAATATGCCGCAAAATTGAAAAAAAAAAAAAAAATTTGATTTTAACATTTTTCTATTGGCATTTTTATATTTTTTTTCTGTATAATATCTACGTATATAAAGTGCAAAAATTCATTATAATATCGATTACCACCATCATTAGGAAAAATTATACTCGAATCATGATGTGCTTAATAAAGGAATATTCAATTATATTTAGAAAAAAAAAATAAAATAAAATAAAATATATAAAAAGACGAATATCGAAAATTTAACAAAACAAAAAAACAAAGAAAAAAACGACAAATCAAATTAATATCTATTTACAGAAATCATCGATTGGTAGTAGAATTGGTAGTAGAATTGGAATTTTCACACTTATAGAACCACTTTTATCTCCCATCGAAATTAATCTGGATGATTACATTTTATAAAATGATAAAATAAATATGTAAAAATAAATATACAAATATACAATAATACAGTAGAAACTGTATATTAAGGACATTCAATTCATAGTGATCAAATATTATTAAATTTAAGTTATCTCATTATTTGGTAATGGTTTTTTTTTTTTTTTTTTTTTTTTTTTTAATATTGGTTGTAGTGACAATCGCTTGTAATAAACTGTTGGATTTGGAATCACTTCTTTTGATGTCCCCTTAAAATGGTTTCTATTGTATATAGTATATTTGTATATATAAATAATAAATTAATTGAAAATTTTTCAATCTATAAAAATAAATTTAAAAAAAAAAATATATTGTGTATGTATTCAAAAATTCAAATATAAAAATAAATTTTAACTACAGAAATAAAAATAGATATTTTATGTATACTAAAATATATTGAACAAAAAAGAAATTTTAATTGTATTTATCAAGATATATTAATTTTTATCAAAAAAATATCTTTTATTTTTATTATAACAGTTTATTATATATATACAAATACAATATATATATACATAAATTTAGACTATCTTGTAAAAAATTTATTTAATTTTTTTAAACAAAAATAATTACATTCATATACACACAAATAACATTAGTAAAAAATTATATTAAACGCAAAAAAAGGAAGAAAAAAAGGAAATACATGTATTTTGTAAATATGTATGAAAAGAAAATATTTATTTATTTTGAAACATGATTTTTAAATAATATTATATAAAGCGATTAAAATACGTTAAACTTGAAACATTGATGCATAACGTCTGTATGCGCTGAAAGAAAGATACACACACACGCAATTTTTGCCTTTTAAAATTGTAACATTTAAATTGTTCATAAAATCTACAACTGAAAGTTTTTGCTTAAACTGAGCAGAATAACAAAATCTATCTATACATGAAATCTTCTCTAAATCTGCGTAAAATGTTTCAACTTATTTTAATCGCTTTTTATTTTATGGTTAATAGTTTTTCTACACATTTTGACTTATAATTTATATACAACATAAAATAATAACATTAACGAACACTTTCAAACTTAAGAAATTTAAAGAAAAATAACTAGAATGTAATAAACAAAAATATAACTCAATTACAGAAAATAAAAAAAAAAACAAAAAAACAATTTCAATTTAAAACAAAAAAATTAAATGAAATTATGTATAAATGTAGAATATATAAATAAAAAATGTATTTGTACACTTTGCTAGATTTTGACAAATTTTGCAATATCAACAAATGAGCTGTTTATTTTGAAAATGAGACAAATGTAAAAATTTTTAAAATCAAGATTTTCACATAATGTTTGTATGATAAGGACACATACGTCCTCTAACATCCATAATGAATTTATATTGATAATTTAAAAATTATGGATTTTACACTGTAGACTTGCATTATTTTCAAAATAAACGGCTCATACACAATTAACATTTTATCCTGATATAATTTCGGTTCATTATTACGCCTTTGCCTAATTATTCAAATTATATTAGATATAATGAGCATATACTATATGTATGATGACTTAAAATGATTTACATGTACATTATCATATTATGAATATTTTTCACAGAAATAAATTTTATAATTTAATTTGATTTTAATTAACAAAATTTTATTCTTTTAAGTGATATCTCTCTTAATTAATTAAAAAAGCATATGTCTAGTATTAAGTAAATTAAAAAAAAAAACAAAAAAAATTTTTTTTTTTGTGAGAGATAGCATGTGAAGATGAAATGTTTTTTTTTTAAATATAAAATGTGAATAAATTTTTATTGAATGAAAATTGTTTTAATCATTGCTACATACATACATGAGTATTCAGAGCTATTTTACTCGTAATTAGCAGAATTTCAAATTAATGAAATCTGTTAATTGAAACTATGTAGAATAGTTCTGATTAAATCAAAATATAAACAAAATAAAACTATGCAAAAAATGCAAATATAAAATTTAAAAAAAAAAAAAAAAAAAGGAAAAAAATTGTATATAGAATTTTGTGTGATATTGTAAACTTCTATAAAATTAAGGGAAATAATAATTATAAAAATAAAATGAAGCTAAAAATAAAAAAAAAAAAAAAATTATAGTAAAACTAAGGCTAAATACAAAAATGCATCACTGTCTATTTGATGCGTTATTCAGCTTAAGATCATAATACGCTGAATATCGCATCAAATAGGCAGTGATCTTTAAGGAAAATATTTACATGTAAATGCATAATATATGTAATTATTTTCATGCACAGATTTATTTATTATTATTATTATTATTATTATTTTTTTTTTTTTAAACGAAAGCTATAGATTATGAATTTTATAAGAATGCGTTTTCAAAAAATAAAAATGAAAAATAAAAAAAAAATTTTTTTTAAAAACGATAACACCATATATGATAAATTGGATAAAAATGATAATTGTATTCTGGCATATTGCGATGATTGTATATAAAATTGTATAAAACAAAAAAAAAACAAAAAAGATTTTTTATGTACGTAGGTAATAAGAAAAAAAACAAAAAATTCTTTCAAGTAAAATTGTGTAAAAAAAAAAAAACAAAAACTAAAAATAAAAAAAATAATAAATATACATAAAAAGGGACGTTATATTTTTAAAAAATAAATTCAAAATATAAAATATATCAGCCACTCATAGTAAATGTATTGTATATTCGAGAATCCTTTTAAATACGTTAATTAATAATTATTTACAGTCGATAAATGGATCATGAAATAAAATAAATCAAAAAAAATAAATAAAATAAAAAATTCTCTTCTCCTTCTTTTTCTAATTTAAAAAGTAAAATAGATAAAAATATAAATAAATAAATAACAAATGTGATAGGCATTATATTGTTTGTATAAAAAAAAAAAAAATATATATAGGTATATAGTGATTAAAACCACTATTATTTTTATTGTCATATTAATTTATAAATAAAAAATCAAATTTAAAACAAAATATAATAATAATAATAACAAATCAAGTTATAAATGAACATATTAAATTGCATAATTTATTTAATTTTATAGAAATTAAACAAAAAAAAAAAATAAATAAATAAAATAACGCAATCTAAACAAAAATAAAATGAAAAATAATCGATGAAGAAAACAAAAAAAAAAAAAAAACAATTTATTAGTTTTTAGTAGATTATTGAAAATTATATAAAAAAATAATATAGAGATCAATAAAATTTGAAATTTTTAAAAAATAAAAAAATTAATTTTTATTTGAAATGATTACAGTTTTAGAACTGGAAGGAAGCAGTTATTTTAAAATGTGGAAAAATTTTTCAATTTTCTATATTTCATTTTTGGCAATGTGTCTATTACCCTACCACAGTAAATTTTTTAATTGTTTTTTTTTTTTTACAATTTAATTTTGTAATTAGAATTGAAACTATCTACACATAATGGTTCAGGTATCTCAAAATCTTCTTTGAGATTTCGATATTGAATTGTAACAGAATTATCACAAAAAGTGAATTCTGGAACATCTCTTACCACCTATCTACGTGCCTACGTTGCTTGTCATTTTTTAATTAGTAAAAAACGTTACGGAACTATAAACAAGTTTTATTTCTTAAACCGTGTACATTTTATTTATTTTTTTTTTTATTGAAAAATTTTAATTCTTTGAAAATACTTTTTTTTTAATAATTCTATTTGTAATATTGAGATACTTACGTAGATATTAAAAATTCGTTCTAATTTGAAGAATTTAAAGTGAGGTGAGTACATAAGTTACTTAAACAAAAAAAAAAATTAAATTAAATTACTAAATTATATCCGGCCATTTTTTTTTTTTTTTTTTTTTTTTTTTTAAGTTAATTTAATTATCACAAATTTTTAAGTTCAATTTATTAAACAGTTCTTTTTTCTTTAAATTGGGTTTATTCACTAGCTAAAAACACTTTTTAACGTTTATTTAAAAATTTTACATATACACACACACATCGATACATATTACCTCTGATGAGTGATGACTGATGAGGCTCTGAATCTCTGATACTAATTGTAAAATATATTTGATTTTTCTGTACATTTTGTTTTTGTTCTGTATTGTATGAAACCGTATAAATGTTTCAAATCAACAACAAAAGTGAATGGCTGTACTTTAGAAAATTTTATATAAATTTGTAAATCAGTAGACATTATGTTAAAAAGAAAAACAAGAAAAGAAAGAAAATTTAGTTAATAAATGAAAATTGGAAAAAATAAAAAAAAATGACAAAAAAAAATAAAAAAAAAACGAATTTTCCACATTCCTTCGCAGTCGGTAGGATTCGAACCTACGCTCCCAGAGGGAATCTGATTTCTAGTCAGACGCCTTAACCGCTCGGCCACGACTGCTTGTTGGTCAAATTGTTTCAAATCAATAATTCTGATTTCTTAATAATTTTGTCTATCGTATTAAGAATTTATATTTTTTTGTTACAAAAAAATTGGTACAAGATTACCATGTTAAAATTATTAATCAACCTGAGTGATGTACTCATGTAATACGTGTGTATATCTGGACCTTGTTGGTCAGTCAGTTCAGCCCACAAATTATAAAAATAACGAATTCATTAAATGATATACAAAATTATCTTGTTTTCTAATTACTTTCATTTAAATGTCAAAGAAACGTTAAACCGTGCTTAAACTGAATAAATGCAAAGATGAAAGATGGACCAAAGTAGAGACCACCCAAAGAAAGAGCATATCTGTGAGGACTGTGGTAGATATATCTTATCTCACACCAAGTACAATATAGTACTAAATACTGTAATAAATCTTTTAATTAAACACATTAGATAAATAATTTGGCAGGTAATATCTGGATTTTGATAACTTACATAATATAAAGATAAATGCCATGTATAATGTCATTTAAAATTGTGTCATTTTTAAAAGCTAAATGTTGACTATAAACAATTCTGACCGATAAAAAAAAATTATGAACATACATTTGTACATGTGTGTATGTAAAATTGTGACATAAAATTATATGTACACCTCATTTTTAAAGCATAGTCATGTGTGTTTGAAATAGGTGCTTAATTTCATTATTTTTCGTTAATTTTGAATAAATTCTTTTTTTTGTTTCTTATTTTCTAATTGCCAGATTTCTATATTTTTAAATGGAAACAAAAACAACCACTATGCTAAAAAAATGAACTGTAAATGAAAATTGATTAGAAATTTTATTTGAAAAAAAAAAAAAAAAAAACAAAAATTCTGTTCTTATGAATTATGAATGTATTGCACTTTACACTCTAAATCTAAACGTACATATGTATATTTTTGTTTAAAAAACAAAAGCTAAAAACCAAGATAGAAATCTCTTGAGATTTTTTTTTTTTTTTTTTTCAATTTCAATACACACGTGTATTGAGTCTTTTACAGGTAAGCTGTATTACATAACATTATATTTGTGATTTACTTCAAATTTCAAAGTTATTTTGAATATCTATACATATATGTAGGTATGTATAATCGGTACTCTGTACTAGACATTATTTTTATTGACGACTTTTATCATTAAATATTCAAATTTTATCTAATTTCAAAAATTATTGTTAAATCTTCTAGATACATACATTCATATATATATGTATTTCCGAATGTTAATATTCGATATACATTCACATATGAAAATATTTAACCGATAATATAGTAAGATATTCAACTGAAATTAATTAATAGACCATTCAAATTCAGATAAATATCTAGAATTTTATTAGGTCGATAAAAAGGTGATGAAAGTGTTACTCAAATAAATACATTTTAAATTTATTTGAATTTGAAATTTTGGAAAGAGGTTAAATAAAACAAAAAGATAATTTTTGTATTTGTATTTTATGAATGAAAATTAAATGCTTAAAGTGATAGTTTTTTATCGCTATCATTTTAGAGCATCACCTAAAAGCAAAGTGTATTCGTATGTGCATATCAAGAAGGTTTTATACCTTATTTTTAAAGTACATGGTCATGTGTGTTTTAAATGGATCTCATTATTTTCTGTTCAATTTAAACATGTTTATCTTTTACTCTTATTTTCTGATTGCCAGATTTCTGTATTTTATAAACGAAAGCAACAATAACTACAAGAGGGCAATGATCCAATACTTTTATAGCTCCATAAAGTAACACTTGACTATGCTAAAAAATGATGTATAAGTTTAGTATGGTAATATTTCTCTTTAAAAAAAAATTGAATCAAAACATGATCAAAATTATAAATATCAAAAATTACTTAATAATGAAGATTAGATGGTCCTTAATAGTTAAGCACAAAAGGATGTCATCTTTCAACTAATAAATTTGTTTTTTTAAACACCTAATTTTTAACTGTTAAATTCTGCATTACAAAAAAAGCAAAAATTTTTCATCTAAAAATTATCATAATACACGATAACGTCTTAATAGCCTGTTAACTGATAAAAATTTAAATACCTTCAATTTTGATAAGAATGAATGCAATGATGTTGATAAAAGGACTTCTGAGTTCCGATCATTTGATATGCATATTCATATGTATTGTTTGCTTTATTAAAATTAAAATTTCTTTTACAAAAAAAAAAAAAAAAATCGATCGTGTTCATTGCTTTCGAAATAAGGCAATTTTCAAATGGACATTTGAAGCCTTTTTGAAGCATCCTCTGCAATAGACGCGTGATGTATGTGTATTATGCTGTTCTCCTATGATGACCATCAATAGGTATTTACAGTATCATTGAAATTTTTAGAAAAAGTTTATTAAATTTTTGTATTCCCAAGAATGAGATCTAAAGCTTATGAGATCTATATATTGTCCTAAATTGGACCTTTTATTATTCCATTATTGGATTCGATTTTAAGCCTACATATATTGATCTCATTTTTAAAACCAAAATTTTAAATTACAGACAAAAAGTAAAAAATAATGGATATTTGGATGTACATGCCTAATTATCGTCATTCGTCATCCGTATAAAAAAAAAAAAATACATTATTCAATAGGTAATTATGCATATACCTATTATCTACCTGTGTATTTTTATTTTCTTATTTTAGCTCCACCTTTTTCTAATATATAGGTAATAACTGTAAAATTATTCATTAGATAGATACACACACACATTATACACATTCCATTAATAATTATTTTATTGTCAATTCTTGTAGGTATATGCACACATAACCATATATGTAGCATACATACATTGTACGTGTATCTATTATTGCTTTATATACATATATGTGATTCATGTTAATGTATCTGTTATATCTTTGCTTCGCTATACACACTGGCATTGTAGTCTTTTAACTTCTATTTTAGTTAAAATGATTTTTCATTGGCGGATAAAATTTTGCTATTTTATGAACATTTTATGGAGTTTAATTTAATTATTTTGTGTGTTAATAGAAGGAAAGGGAAATAATAAAATTGAACTTCCGGTTTATAAATGTACATGTGCATATGAAGCTATAGTAGCCATGTAAACGTATACGTACACAATTTAATGTGTGTGTGCTAATAAAACTTCGAATTTTACTGCCAGAATAAAATCTAAAAAAATTCAAATAAGCGAATACGTATACGTATACCTACATAAAATTACAATTAAAATGGTAATTTCACTTTTCATACACAAGATGTACACGTCTATCCTACGTAGGATCCCTACCCCACTTTTAGTTTTTTTTTTTTTTAAATTTTCTTAAGATCTATGCCTACCACCTATTTAATGACTACCAAAAATTTGAAAGAATGCTTTTATTTTTTGTGTCAGGGATTTTATCATTTTCCAAATTATAAATTATAAAGTACCTATACGTAAAAATTTGATTAATTATGTGATATTAACTGAAGTCATTATTTAATGATATTTCTACCATACATCATGTGTTAAAAAATTCTCAAATTATGGGCACACGATACAAACCCGATACACGTATGCAACATTTTACATTTAAAAATTAACTGGATGTACGTATAGGCATGTATATTGGTATAAATTAAAAAGCCTTAAGGATATACATATAAAAAAATTTTTTTTCTTGCATATAATTAACAAAATGTATTTTAGCAACCTCATAAATAATCAATAAATAGATACATACATTTACATGCGCTTAAGTACCTATTTATCTGTATTTATTTTATTGATCGTATAAAAAGTATCGATTTGATCTGATTAAAGGAATAACGTCGATAATTTAATTACAGGCTATTTATATATGCATTATTTGATAAATAAGCAATAATTATATGTACCCTATAAGTAGGTAACTGAAAATTTCTCAAAATTTTTTTAAATATTTTTGCACGTTTTTTTTTTAATTTTTTTATTTTTTGATGTAATTTGCATTCTTTATTTTATAAGTCCATCATTTAAATGATATTGAAATATTGCAACAATATGCCTTAGGGTACTCATTGTTAAATGATGTTCAAGAAGAAACAGATTGATGATTTGATGTCTAAATATTTGATAATAATCACAAGCATTTCTGGTTTTTTTTTTTTTTTTTTTAAACTCAAAAACGAAAAAAAAAAACTGAAATTCTGGTTAAGTGTTAAAACAAATGTAAAAGTGTAAAACCAGATAAAATATCTTTGGTCAAATACGTATAAAAATCAAAATAAATTTCAAAAAAAAAAAAGGATCCTGTAAACAGTGGTCTGATTTTGGGACCACACAATTTGAAAATCATTTTTTTTTTTTCGAATATGCAGAATTTAACGTGTATTCAAGATTTACCCTT
This sequence comes from Anthrax anthrax, assembly GCA_963971155.1. Classification (NCBI taxonomy): domain Eukaryota; kingdom Metazoa; phylum Arthropoda; class Insecta; order Diptera; family Bombyliidae; genus Anthrax; species Anthrax anthrax. Next base: position 32,751,670 of record OZ020119.1, read on the forward strand.
AGATAAATTAAATTATCCATCTTAATTGTCACCTATATAATATCTATATAGCAAAAGATAATATCAAATTATCTTGCTGTTTTTGTCTCTAAATTATAGAAAACAAACGAAAAAAAAAAAAAAAAGAAACAAAAATGATCATCGTTTAATTTAACAAAATAAAACAATAAGAAACAAACAAAAAAAAAAATGTGTAAGTTTGTTCATCATTATACATGCTTAGATACGTATATACAGAGGACATATCCCGCAGTGAATTGCCGTAATTGTAAGCCGTATGGTAAGCAAGAATGGCACCTGCCTGTACCAACGGTTGGTAGAACTATAGATAGAATCTAGTATTTATATTGGAAACTCATGCTATTTATCCATCGCCACCATAAATGTGTGATCATATGGACATACATATCCTCCAACAATTAAATCATCTAAGAAAAAAACAATTGCAAAAACTTATAATCCATACACCTAAGTATATAAATAGGAATACTACCATGTACAAGACATCAATTTATATAGTATATAAGGACTAAAATGAAGATTCATGATTAGGTAAATTCAAGTTGAATTTAATAGTGAAGAAACACCTTTATGAAATTCCTTAATAATGAATTATTTTTCTAGAATATAACAATTATAAATAGGTTAAGTTCATATATAGAAGAATATTTTATAACTAAACACAGATGCAGCATATTTACCTTGTCACATAACTTTTTGTCCAATTGTTCATTTTTTTTTTTTGCATTTTGTATATATTTTGCATCTGCGCTATGCATATGTTTGAACGAGATTAAATGTAAACCTAATTGCATCGATCCAGATATCGTTTAATTTACGTGTATTACATTAAAAAAAAAAAAAAACAAAATTCATTAAAAAACTAGAAAATAAGTATAACACTTAACAATGTTATGGTACATATGTATATGTATGTTCATACCCATTTATTATTACTTTTTACTTTTATTTATTGCTATTGCACCTATTCACACTTTTTATAAACTCATAAATAAAATGAGGCGCCAATTATAATGATTGACGACACATTTACTAAAGATACAGACTATATATATATGCGTATCTTTACATCCTTATATGTAATTTACATGTATTAAAACATCCTAAAGTTGTTTGGATATAAAATTTTTTTTTTTTTTTATGATGAGATCTCATCAAGTCTATGGCATGAGCATCTTAAAATTTATGCCATTAAATGATTGATCATCTATCAAAAATCAGGATTTCACCTTTGTGTATATATAAAAATTTAAATTCACATATACTTTACATTTTGCATACACACAAGGATTGTCGGTATAGAATTAAAGCATAATTATGCATTATGATGCGTTGAATCAATAATAAATGATTTTTATTTTTATTAATAAACTATATTTATCTATACATCATTTCAATTTTTATATTTATACAGTAATTTTGTAAATTTCTGTTAGGATTTGGGCGTGTGTATTTTTATATACAAGAGTATGAATAGAAAAGTCCTCATATGCACCTTTTCCAAAATGATATTGCAGGCTATATAGAAAAAAAAAGCAACAAACCAATCAATCAAATTAAAAAAAATTTTTTTTTTTTTTTAGACATTTATGTGTAAATTTTGCAAATTTTTTTTTCTATTTTTTGTATTTTGTAAAATTTCAAAAATTGAAAGAAAAATTTTTAAAAAATTTAAAAAAAAAAGTATTTATTTAAAAAGGACATTTTATTTTGTCCTTAATTTTTTTCAAATGATTCACAACGTGATCACACATGTATGTATGTAATAGCTTGTGTGTAAAAATTTCGTTTTTTAATGAGTTAATTAAATTAAATATGTATTAAATATTATACACTCTGTCCACTAATTAAATGCTAACTGCCATAGGCCTTATGAAAGATATGTAAAGTAGTACCACTCTACATCACTTTGTACTGATATTCAAAAAAATTCATCTGAGATTGTATGGATATTTTAAGGATTAAGGATAATAAGTAATACTGGTCATGGTCTATAGTTATAGAAACTATGAAAGAACAAACAAGACATACAAATGTACTCCCAAAAGGCTCTAACTGCATATAATTAGTGGACAGAGTATAGATGTACATAAGTAATGAGTATGTACTACAATGAACGTTATTTTTCCTGATGTACTTTTATTTTTTTGTCGTTTATTTTTACATTCGGTTTATTAATTTATTCTCTATTTTTTTTTTTTTTTTTTCAATTTATGTATTATCATATGTTTTTGTTTTTTAAGTGTTTTATTATTGTTTTCTTTTTTTTTGTTTATTATTTTAATTACAGAATTTTACGAGAATTTTCTATTTATTTATTTATTTTTTTTTTTTTAATTTATTTTATTTTATTTATTTTTTTTGTATAAATTGTTTTACGCGATATATGCGGGTAGTTCAGGTGAAAACCATACAGAATCCCATAAGTTTTTAAATTCATTTTTGAATAAATTTTCTTTTTTTTTTGTTATTGTTGTTGTTATTTGTTTTTCAAATTTTTTTTTTTTCTGTTTTTTTTTTTTGTCAAATGGTTGCGGTTTGTAAATTTTTTGTTTTTTTTTTTACAAACTACAAGTCGATTAAAAAAAAATTTTTTTTTTGTATTATGTGTACATGTACTTAAAAAACATACTACACTATTAATTTATAGGTTTTTTATTTAATAGTAAAAATACATACATGTATCTATCCTTTGACTAATGTACACCATTCATATACACATTTGATATATAGTAATTGTAATTATGCACGTGCTCTTATTTTCAATAACGATATAATTTATATTTCATACATATAGATACATTTTATGTATATGTACATGGAAAAGGCCGTGTGCAGAATAAGTAATAACCTTCATAAATAAAAATGTACCTAACTATATTTTTTTGTTTTCTTCATTAAATGACGTCAATTAAAATTTTAATTTAAATATATGTGTACATGTATATGTAAATAGAAAGTTTTAATATAAATTACCTCATCTTATTTCTAATTTACTTAAAAATTTCTTTGTACATTATAGTTAAGAAACGTTACATCGAATGATTCGAAATTCTACTTTACCTAATATATTCACGTATTAGGTTGTTTTGCCAGCATATACATAGGATGTCTCAAAGTAAAGATAACAGAATGTATCTATCCTATTTCATTTAGAGTATTTTCACCAGAAAATCATTTTAGACTCCCCCGCCCCCCTTGAAATTCACCCCTTATGAGATATAGACTAATGAAAATTTTCTAACACTTTAAGTAGATACACGATATCGTCTACTGGATGATATTTTTTTGAACCACCTTCTAGATAAAACCAAGGCAATTCTGGTCTGTATAACTACATATATTGTATATTGTATAACTATACTGTAGATAAAACCATCAGTATCAGCAATGACGCAACAGCTGAATATAAGCCAGGTCCTAATCATCATTACGATGATTTTCCGAGACGAGATTCTAAAAATAGAAAAAACCACAGAAGTTCAAAATTCAAAACTATCGGTTTTTTGTACCAATCGTATAAAAGAGGTTCCTCATTACTTCAATTCCTGAAACTTACATAGAAAAATAGAAGGATATTATCTTGAGATATTGAAAATATTTAAATATTCAATATTACTCTGAGACATCCTTTAAATAAATGCGAATACGTTTAAATTAATTTGAAAAAATATCAATTTATGTAATTGTATTATAATCAAAATACACAAAAAAATTTTTTTTTTTAAATTTTTGATCAGTTCCGTTTATCATAAATTTTACAATGTAAAAATAAACAGAATTTATACAAACACGTGTACATATACTTATGTATACATATGTAAATGCAGATTATGATCAAATATGTTTAAGTCAAAATGAAGAAATAATATATGTAGGTACATTTGCACATGCTTTATAACCAATGTAGAAATAAAGTATCCTTTATTTATTGTATTTAAATTAAATTATAATACGTTCATAGAATTAAGAATTATTATTATATGTATGAATGTACACTTTCATATGTAGCACGTTTAATAGCTATACAACAATGGTTCTAAAATATACAATTGTAAATGAACATTTTTTCATATTCATTTCTATTCCTATAGTTATTTCGTCCTGATCATGACTGTAGATCAAAAATATTTTATACAAATAAATGAATTAAGGAAGTACCCTCATATGTATATATGTGTAGTGTGTTAAGTGTTAATTGAAACATATCGGGGTTCATTTAAAAATTAAACTAAAAGGAAACTAAATAAAACCAAAATTTATATAATAATGCATGAGAACTCGTTAAGGGAAATTATTTAAATACAAATACACAAAATATAAACATACATAGTACGGTAACATGTGTGTGTGTGTGTCGCATATTCACATCAAGTATAAAAATTACACTTAAAGAACAATAAATGTCTTTTTAATTAACGATTTTTTTTTATACATTTTAAAAACTCAGTTTTAAATAATTTTAGCTTGATAATTTAATCATTTTATCCTTGATCTTGCTTAAATTTTATTTATACGTGTATTTTCAATTCTTCTTTAATACATACTTTGTTCACTAATTACATATGCAGTTAAGGTCTTATGGGAGTATTTTTTTTTTCTTCTCTCACAATTTTTAATTAAAGATGTTTCATATGAACAACATTATCGCAATTCTTAAAGTTTTTGTACAATATCAGATGAATTTTTTGAAGTACCAATTCACAATGATGTAAAATGGTTCTTCTTTACGTAGTTTCCAAAATACCATAATAATAAAAATAATTGACATATTCTTCTAAGAACATAGGCTATCGCAGTGAAGGATGTCCTCCATCGATCGCGATCTTCAGCAATTTTCCGTAACTCGTTAAATGTTCATCCTCCAGATTGTTTTCGGCCCTCCTTTCCTTCTTGTCCCTTGGCGATTCCACTCTAATAACTTCATGGCAGAACTCTTTACATCCTTTTCTTAGGGTATGATCCATAATACTATAACAGCACATAATTAGTGGACAGAGTATAAGTAAATTTAATAATAAATATTCTCTTTTTCGTAATTTTTATTTGTATCTTTTCATTTAAATATTTTTGAATATATTTACGAGTTATTACACACATGATTTTTCATCCAATTTAGGTATAATATATACGTAACATATTACACATATGAACTTTATCATATAAAAAATTCTGTGTTTTTTTTTCATAATTATCAGAATACGACCTTATTTTGTATATTTTCTAAGTATATAATCATTTTAATATGCTCATCTGAATATGAGAGTATGGATAAATACAAGTGTGTAATATTTATATAGGCGTATGTTAAAATAGCAATTAAATATGACCTTGAAAAATGTCTTTTAACTAGTAAGAAGAAGGATATATACGATCAAAACCAAAAACAAAAAAAAAAACAAAAAACAAAAAAAAAAGCTAAATCCCATTATCATATTGTCACTTTATAAAATCAATTTAATTATATTAATAAAAACAATCGATAAATTTATGTTCACCATAGTACATACCCATATACATGTTGCATATGTCAATGTAAATATGTTTTTTTGATTTTCAATTCACCTTGATAAAATCAATTTCAATACATTGAATTAAAAATTATGAAAGAATATCAATTTTTAAATTGCATTGATAAAATCGATTGCATTTCAACATTCATTATTTATCAAGTATATTTTTAAACTTAACGATCATACAACATAATATTGTATGTACGCACATGTGCGTATGGTAAATTACATACATACATATGACAATATATAAAATTTAAAAAAAAAAAAAAAATTGATTACAGATAAAACAGGTTTTATTTATTACAACAACGAATTACAAAAAAAAAAAAAAAAACTTGATCGTTACAATTCAAAAAAACAGAAGAAGAAGAAGAAAAATTTGTCTCATTCCATGATCTGTCTAACTAGAGTTTTGATAATTTTATGATTATTATTAATTCCCTTGATTAAAATATTCTGATCTTTATATTGGCTATTAAATACAATAATTGCAATGAATACTGGGTTACTAGTTTACCAGATCTCTTTATGTACATACATATCTCTACTGAACTCATTCAGTTCAGTTAAATAATTACAATGGCAACTGGAAAACAATCTGTAAATTAATGAAAAACCATTAAAGGATGATCAAAATAAATATAAAAAAAAAATTTTTTTTTTTTTTAAATAATAATAAAATTAACACAGAGCACGCGTCATGTATTATTAAACCAGAAAAGCGTTAATCAATTGCTTTATTACAAAAAAAATAAAACATTGTATGAATTTATGTTAACTAAAAAGTACAAGAAAATAATGTACAATACACATAAATAATTATTTTAACAATTTTTTTTTTTTTTTCAATATATTACTAAAGGCAGATGATTGCACATTGCACGTACTATTTATATTGGTGTATCATGCATATTAAAATGTATATCCATATGTATAAATACAAGGTAGGTATTTAAATATGTTTTCGCTAAGTGCACTTTAATATATTCTTTGTACGACAATGAGCCAAAGATATTAAAAGGCGTCTGCTCTATCACTACACTATCCATTCACATTAATCTGTTCTGAAAGATTGATTCTACAATATTATAGCATCTGCATTGCATTATAAGATGCATATAGCTCAGTTTTCTAGGCTGTATGCGTACATATATATCTTTGATCACCTACATTTATAAGAAAAATTCAATGGATCTTTATTCTTTAGTTGGATCCCATCTGTTTGATATTCATATCACGATATAAATTCTCCAAAACAAGTGTGTATTTTCTTAAAGTTTTTGGAATAAATTCGTGTCCTGAATTCTTAAGGTTATCTAAGTAATAACGGCAATGATCGTGTCCATCCACTCTGTAAATAAAAATCTTACAAAATGGATATACACTAGCACATATAAATCCACATACGTACATATTATATATGTACGTGGATGATCGTATACTGATTAAGATCAAAGTGTGGATATCGACACGATTAAAAAAGCAAATGATGACAAGATATCGTATATGAATGAAAACTAGTAAACTATATAAAGAAAATTATTATTATTATCATTAACTGCTTGTTAGTTAGCATCCATCCATGCATGTTTATAATATTGTACATGGTAGTATGTGCATGTGCATTTTTGTATTTAACGTATATGTAGGTACATATGTTTTAAATTAAATATTTACCCAGGTAGCAAATAATCATTAAATTGAGTCGCGTGATATGACACTTAAAATACGTTCTAAAGACGCGTGCTAAATGTTTTCTTCATATTTTAATTTTTTTTTTCTTTTCAGATTAACCGTATTCTTTTTGTTATTCATTTATGATTTTTTTTTTTTGTAAATAAATTTTATTAAGTAGAAAAAAAAAAAAACAAAAAAATTAATACAAAATCTTCATAATGTCTTTCGATGTTTTTTGAAGGTCATTATAAACAAGACATTAAATTATATGATAACATTTTAGAAAAATAATAAAAAAAAAAAATAAAATAAATAAATAAAAATTATTTGTATGCACGTATGAATTTTTTATTGTACATATGTGTACAATTTTGCGATATTATAAAAATAGAAATAGGAAATTTCCTAAGAAATATACTCATATATTATCATTTTATGTTGTATATAGGATCCATTACGCTATACACTATGTAGGTATTTGTTAATCGTTGCAGCTGGATTTTTAATAAACTAATTTGGTATTCTTTTATCATTTTTATACAATATTGTAGATTTTACCTGTATTAATAAAAAAAATCAACAAAAAAAATCAAAAAAAAAATTCTTTGTCACCCACTAAGCATTTTAAATGGCGACAAATTCTTGAATTTATCTGGAATTCATTTATTTATTTTTATTATTATAATTATTTTCAGTTTTTTTTTTTTTTTTTTTTTTTTTAAATGCAATTATACTCTGTTCATAAATTAAAAGCAGTTAAGATTTTATGGAACCTACGTAAAGTGATAATCACTTTACATAATTGGTAGGTATATTGATATTCAAAAACTTCATCTGATTTTGTATGAAAACTTGAAAAATTCTGGCAACACTACTCATAAAACATTTTGATTAAAGAAATTATGAGAGAAAAACCATTAGACCTTGACTGCATATAATTAATGGTCAGAGTATAGATTGATATTGTGTACTATTGTATTTTTTTTATATATATAATTCTAGTTATGGATCTAAGCGACACAGATGATCATTTTGAACAAAATTACGCGGATCTTCTTCCTGTAATAAATAATCCTATAACAGATAATATAGAAAATATTTTTGATGATTTTTTTGAAACAGATATCCTTGTATGTAATTCAATAACACAATCATCATCAATTAATAATGAAAATATTATTCAAAATTCTGGATATCATAATCAATCAGGATATCAAGATTCAGAATATTATGATACAATAAATAATGAAAATTACAATGATTACTTAAATGAACATGAAATTAAATTAAAAAATTTAGATCCAAATATTGAAGCAATTGATTTCATTGAAAATTCAATTAATAATGAAAATAATATATTTTATACAAATTTTAAATATTTTGAATCAAAATTAATAACAACTAATTGTTTAACAGATTTACGTAATTGTGTAGTTAATACACTTGAAAATCAAATTAAATGTAATCAAATAAAAAATATTTTTCAAAAAAAAAATGAATCAAAATTATTATATAAAGAAAATAAATCATATGAATTGATTTGTAATAGAAAAATGGAAATTCAAGATCAAATTTCAGATATTTTTGAAAATTTTCAAAATGATTATAAATGCAAACAAAGTCAACAAAGTCAAGACATTTTCCAGGACATTGATGATCACAATTTTAGCATCGGTTATGTAAAATCTGAAAATTCTAATAATGATGGTGATGATGATGATGATGCAGATAATTTCTGTACACCTTTAGATTTGTCTAAAAATGAATTAAAAATCGAAGAAAATAATTTATTGGCAATCGATCATTTATCAATTAATCACTTTTTGTATTCTACCAAAAGCAATGATTTAGAAATAAATAGAAATTTTATTGTGCCAATGAGACGTAAAGAATTAATTAATAAAATTGAGAATATGATAATTACATTATTACAGGATCTTGTTAATAGCGGATCAATTAATTTGTATATTAAAAATACAATTAATCTGAGTAATTACATTTTAATTAATAATGTGTAGGTATTATAACATTTTTTTTTTTTTTATAATACGGTTCAGAGTACTCCAGAGTAAAGGTCACAAAGTGTCTCTAGCGTGTAGTTTAGAATGTTTTTAATAAAAATTGTTCTAGATTCCCCCCCCCCCCCCATCATCTTCCCGGCTCTGGTACTCATCCCTTCTAACATACAAGCGATTGAAAAATTTTTGGACACGTAAAGTACATGACATCGACATCATATTGTATTGGACAATATCTTTTGAAGCACTTTATAAGTTTATTCGGTTCATACATTACAACAGATAAAAGCTGAAACTTGACCTTTCTGAGAAATTATTGTTCACTGAAATCAAATCTCAAAGTCCAAAGTTTAAAAATTCTGTTTTTCATGTAAAAAATAAATAATTTCTGGTTCATCCTGTATAATTTCTGTATAAACAAAATTTTGTACCAATTACAAAAAAAAACCACATGTCTCCTATAAGTATCTTCAATGTTTAAAAATTTCACGAAAATCGAAGAATATCATTAAATGACCTTTACTCTGAGATACTTAACTATACATAGATAATTATTTAATATCGCTTTAATTAGATACTAACTTTTAATTATTTAAAAAAAAAAAAAAAAAAAATTTCAGATTAACATTAAAATCAAATATGAATGATTGCAGTTTAAAAACAATAAATGTTCACAGTATGAAATCCAGATATCGTTTTTCATTGATTATGTATATTTTATCTGAAATTTATCATCTTTTAATTACAGGATTAACATGTAGCATACGGTAAGCAAACATTTATAGTATTTCTATGTTTGTCCTTTTTTTTTTTTTTCAAATTTATTAAAAATTATTTTTTTTTGTATATTTTCAGAGAATTGTATTATAAAGATACTGAATTAGTAGAAGATCAAGTAAATTTAACTAAAGCTCTTAATGATATTTGTTGTTTATTTAATGCTACACCATGGGAATTTGGTATTTCATCATCATATAAAGGTTTAATTGCTGGACCAATTTTAATAAAATTATCTAATAATAAAATTCTTGATTGTTCATCATATGTAAATGGTACAATTTTATCATTTAATGCTGATAATTCAATACAATTAGAATCTACAGCTAAATTTGTTATTTTAGTTGAAAAAGATACAGTTTTTAAAAAATTATTAGAACATAATATATTGACTACATTTGGAAAGGATATTTTATTAATAACAGTAAATGAATCAAATTGAAAAAAAAAATTGAAATTTTCCAAAAATTAAAATTTTATACATTTTATTACAGGGTAAAGGATTTCCAGATATTAATACTAGAATTATATTGAATAAAATTTGGAAACAATTAAAAATTCCAATATATGGTCTTTTTGATGCAGATCCATTTGGTATTGAAATTTTTTTAGTATATCGTTATGGATCCAAGGTAATTTTTTAATTTAAAAAATTTTAAAGATACATATATGAGTCTTCCTTATTTTGAAATTGATACAAGACCACTTTTATTCTCAGTTTCATTTACATATTTGTAGTCTATATTGAAAGTCTGTATAGAAAATCAAGATTTTGACTAGCGTAAAATCGAAAATTCCGACGGATAATGAAGGACACGCTCCTGATCTTCCTAATAAATTTTATACACATGTCCCAATTTCAAAATAAAGGATTCATGACTCATGACAAATGTATCTCCTTTTTAAGTATAATTTTTTTTTTTTTTGTTTTTTTTTTCATTTTCTTCTTTTAGGCTATGAGTTTTAATTCAGACAATTTAGCTTGTCCTTTTATACATTGGATTGGTATTTATCCATCTGAAATTAATATATTATCATTATCATCAATTATATTAAATAAAACAGAAAAATTAAAAATCAATAAATTACTTGAACGTAATTATATTGATAATGAAATTAAAAATGAATTAAAAATTATGAAAAAAATTAATAAAAAATGTGAAATTGAAAATTTATTATGTTCATCATGTTATTTCTTTCTTAATGATTACATAACAAAAAAAATTAAATATGAATTATCAATTTAAAAAAAAAAAAAACAAATTTTTTTTTTTGATATCAAACATATTATGAAAAAAAAAGAGAAAATTGGAAATAAAATGAATTCTTTAAAATCAATCATTGCGTTATTTATTATTAAATGTGCTAAAAATTAACATTAGCTAGAAGAAGATTAACATTTCTGGCTTAAATGAATGAAAAACATGAATAGGCTGAAAAGGCCTAATCTAGACCTATAGAGCAAAGCTTATAAATTAAGCTATTAATTTTTATCTTATCTCAGTTAAATGTGTATATTTAGGATTATCAATAATTTATGTAACATCTATTAAATGGTAGCGAATATTGCTAATTAAAGCATCATTTTGTGTATACATTACATAACATCAAAAAAAAAAAAAAAAGAAGTGTGAATGCGTTAATGATTACGTCAATATTTTTTGATTATAAACTGTATTTTCCACTATACACGTACATTCGAGATAAAAATATCTATAGTTCATTTTTTAAGCATTGCCATGTGTTTTCTTACGGAGTATAAAACATATTTGGGTCATTTATGATTTATTTTGCTCTCTAGCGATTGTTGTTGTTTTCGATTACAAAAATACAGAAAATTGGCAATCAGAGAATTAGAGCAAAAAGTGAATTTATTCAAAATGTAAAAAAAAGAAAAGGAATGAGAAGAAGCACCCATTTGAAACACACATGACACATGACTATGCTTTAAAAATGAGGTATAATGTATCCAAACGAATTGTAAAACATACTATGTATGTGCTTGTATCTACAGAATCCTTTTGATTGATAATTATTTGATCCCTTAAGAAAAAAAATAAAAATAAAAATAGACAATTACAAATGAAATGATTGTGTAAACGAATTACAATCATCATTTAAAAGGATATCAAAGCAAAATTTTGTTACTGATATTGATATTTACATTTTATATAAAACAATATGATTACATGTAATTTTATCCCTTAGCTGTATGTATGTATACATGAAAAATACACATTTAAGAATTTCACTAAATTCTATTTATTTATATAGTATATATTTATTCTTGTTTTATTTTTCTTTTATTTATTTCGATAGTAAATCGGGTCTCTTAATCTAAATTCGTTTTATAATAATACTTTTAGCAAATATTTAATAGAAAATTAAAGAAACATTTTCCACTTCAAGTGTTACCCTTCTTTGGAAGGAAATCGTATTGTATAGTAATAGAGGATAAAAATAAACTATAATAATTGTGATTGGAGTATATACGTAAGAATATTGGTGTACGGTATGTATACGTAGATTTTGATATTAATCCATAATATACGAACTCATATATCTATACATAGAGATTAAAAATGCACAAAGAAATTGATATGAATTTGAAAAGAAAGACCCCCAGTCAGATCCAATATAAAGGTCAATTGGGTTAAATTTCAAATGTCATTTCTACAAACAAAGATAATCTTGTTTTTTGTTTTTTTTTATTTTTTTTTTTTTTTAGATCATTTTTAAGTAGAAACAAAAAAATCATTAATCTCCAATATGATGTGTTGCGACAAGAAATGCGATTCCTATATTGATTCATGTCCATGTGTGTATACGAGTATATCATTTACAATATATTTTATCTAACAACGGATTACATAAAATTCTTAAAAGAAAGTTGTCTGTGCTACCTGTGAAGCTATTTGTTACAGAAACAAAAATAAAAAATAAAATAACAAGTCATGTATAAGACGCATACTAAGTATAAGCAATGTGCATTTACCTTTCTCTGTTAAAACAAAATTCCATATATGCACTCAATATGTTGTTAAAACATTTTGAAAAATTGACCTTTATTTCTATTTTTGATTTAAAAATAAAAATAAAAAAACTGACGTATGCGTCAATATATTTAATAGATTTTAAACAAAAGATTTGTTTATTTGTTTTATTTATTTTTCATATTTTTTTTTTTTTTTTTTTAATAAACGTTTCGTGCTTTTTAATCGTAATCGGTAATTCAAATTTTAAAATTTCAATATATTATTTTTTTTTTTTGTATAGACAATAAATTAGGAATTTTGATATCACCGAACTATATATTCATTAATCATTACAAAAAATAAATAAAAATTACGTATATATACTCTGTATATCAAAACATATTCGATGATGATCTGACTGACCTAAGTCTGACATGACCATTCAAAAATAAATGTACACACGGCATGTTAGTTAGTTAGTGTATATAATTTTGGAAATTCAAGGAATAAAATCATATTTCATTTACAATGTGTTGAAAAACGTGATATTAAAACTTTCTTTATTCGTTTTTTGTTTTTTGCTTTTGTAATTGAGTATTTCAAAAATAATACAAGTAACATAACAACATTCAATTATGAAATATTTTTTTAATTATAAAAATATTTAGGCCAAAATTTTGAATTAACTGATTTTAAAATTTAAAAAATTTGATGAATTTTAATTGTTTAAACTGAAGATAAGTTTAATAATTTTTTTTTTATTGAAAATTTTATCATGAGTTTTTGTTTTTTTTTTGATACAGTTTTCAAGGAATAATTTATTATTGTACAAAAACATACAAAGAATTTCATATTTATGCAATTGACATTTTCGAACTTACCCATTTGTTTCTTTGTTTTTTTTTTTTTTGAAATTTTTTGAAACAGAAATTTACAATGACGAGTTCACATGCTTAAAATTTAAATGAAAAATTAAAATTAACACAAAATTTGTTTAATTTTTTGATATTGAAGATACTTATGAGGAAAATCCTTTTTTTACAATTGATATAAAATTTTTTAAACAAAAATTTTACAGGAAGATACAAAAAACTGTGATTTTTTTTTTTTTTTTTTTACTTAAAAAATAGCAGCTTTGAATTTTTAACGTTATTAATTTTGAACTTTCTTATTTAATTTGCAATGAGCAATAATTTATTAGAAAGGCCTAACTTCAGCTTTTATCTGTAGTAAATGTGAACCAAGAGTAGTTCAAAAAATATTGTCTAATATAATCTCACCTGTTCGAAATATTTCAATCCTTTATGCCTCAAGAGAAGTGAAGTTTAATAGAGCATTGGAGTCTAGAACGAATCTTTTATTTTGAATTATACGATAGATACATTTCGTCATCTACTTTGGTATACCCTGTATGATATGTACATATCCACTCTTCTTTATGGTCCCAATATGAAAATTAGAAAATAATTACGTTCTGATTCAAAAGGTGGATCAAGGATTAAATTTTAACCGTTTTACTGTTTTTTTACTATTATTTTAAATTTAAACCATTTTTTTAAATTAATTTAAAATTTTTACCACGTTCAATGTTAGATGTTACATGGATGAAATTTTTCTTTTAAAGATGATTTTTATTATATTAATGTTAAAATTTTAACGTAAATCAGAAAACGATATATACTTGTGTAGCATACGCAAACGGAATTAGTGGACGTATAGTCAAGAATTATAATGTGTTGTATCTTGTACCACCTATTTATATTGAATTGTTATGGAAATGTATTGAAAATAATTTTTATCTTATTGCAACCATTTCCACAAGCAATTCATAATTATGTGATGTATCTCATCCGTACAAACGCACGCCGTACATATGTATGCTTCTGGTGAACTTCTGGTTATACATACAAGAGGATTTAAGATCAGTTTATATCTTGACCTTGCAGGTGATCAGATTTTCATTTTTGTTTTTTTTAATTCTTTAGTTTAATTTTTATGTTTTATTTTATTTTTTGGCTTTTATTTAATTCTACCGTTTGCATCTTCTTACATATAATTTTTAAGACACTCTGTTTGAGGTTAATTTTATGATAATTCTTTGGCTTTGAACAGACTTTATAATAGCGTTATTGTCCATGAGACATATCGTACTATAATATCAATATGATGTTATACATATGTACATTGGCGATTCATGTGATATACACTAATTATTATTGTTGAACTAAAATATAAAACTTGTCATCACTCATCCTGTTTATATACTGATGATCTGATGGATTGGATATGCCATATTTACATAAATTTATCAACGTGACTAAGGGATTACGTATATGTAGTAGGTACAAATGTACACGTTTTATGGGCTATATAAAACCAATTTTCTGAATATCTTACATGACCATATGAATTGTATAATGTATCTAATGTATATATATATTCAAAACGGAGTATGTAGACGCCTGTAAAACAATAAAATTTATGTGTATTTTAAAATATTGATATAAAGAAGCGTGAAACATTTAATGCAGACACCCGAATTCTCGTACACCAGTAATTATTATAACACGGTTTTTTGTTGTACCCTTGTATAAAACACTTATTATCATTAAAAAATATATTTTTTGTATTTTTAATATTTACTTTATTGTACAATTTTCATTGTAATAAGTGTATATTGTTTCAATTGAGATAGTAATCTTAATTGCTGGAATTAATTATACATTATGGATGTAATATTAAATATGGGTATATAAGAAAATTATTTGCAGTTTTTTTGTTTTTTGTTTTTTTTTAATGTAGGGTATCTTCATTTCTCTACTATCTACTATGGCATGTCCTTCCATATATCGGATGAGTATTCAATTGTGAGGAAATATGTACATATACACATGCATTTTATTGAACATACGTGTAATTGCATATGTATACACTCATTCAAAAAATTATTGACACACCTGAAGATTTACAATAAAGAGATATGTAATTCATTTGATGTAAAAAATTTATTTTTAAATTGAAGATTATGATAATTTTTCTTGTTTTTAACATTACTACCAAATTTCATTAAAATACGTTACAATATACCAAAGTTATTTTGTATCAAATTAAATATAATTTGAAAAATTATGACAATAATGTATAATGTTGATGCACTTACGTTTAACTGTATTATATGGACATTTTTTGCTAAAAAAAAAAAAAAAAAAAGAAAAGAATATGAAGGTTCAAGATTTATTTTTGAATTTTGACTCTATCTCTAACGGTTTTAGAGATATGGTAGCTTGAAATCAAATATATTTAATTTTTTCTATATAAAACACCCTGTATCTCTATAACTAAAAACGACACAAAAATGAGACAAATGCTGTAAACTAAAGAATTTGACAAGCATTCAAATGAATATATTTGTATGTTTTTACTCTGAGTCGTTGAAAAGTTACAGACATTTTAGTTAAAGTCCATGGTTGTGTCAATACTTTTTTGACTCAGTGTAAGTATTTTTTCAATAATTATCAAATATGCAACATTTCATTATATCTATATTGCGTGAATGAAAAATGAAAATGCAGCAAAAAGTCATGTAATTTTGATCGTGTGTCACCCTTTAATTTTGCATTTTCATGTAGATTTGGGGTAGTTCTTATACATTAAGTTTCATGTATCTAAATTTTAATTTACCATAAAGATAAAAAATTCCAATAGGGAAAATCATTTTAACCATATGGTCAAAATTGGGATGACTTTTGGACTTTTAATTTTATTCATTCTTATCGGAATTTTCATCTGTATAACTAATGCTATATTTTTGAATTTATTATTCATATTATTGTACCTCATTGCATCAACATTCATTCACAGTCAATTTCACGTTATACTATGTCCATAAACAAAATTAGGGTGAGATAAATTGAATTTAGTAGAAATAAAAATTTATAAAAATTTGTTATTCCAATTGGATAATATTAAAAATACAAACGATGAAAATAAACAAGAAAAAAAAATAAAATAAAATGAAATAAAAATGTTCAAATCTATAAGAAATATTTCAATTGTACAACTGTGAATTATTTGACTCTGTGATATTAAAACTTGATATCATAGACATGGTATTCTACAATTCAGATAGCTCTATGCATCCTCAACCATATCTCACTTTTAGTTCATCTTGTATGTAGCTTACCATCTCGACAACTCAATTGTGTTTCTATTCTATCAAATCAAATTTACAAGTTTGTACATTTCTACTTGATCATATATGTACGTATTCAAAATAGATGCAAACGTAAACTGCTAAAGTATATATTTCATATATATGGACCTTTGATATTTGTATGCCAATGTATTGCATATTTCCTTAGAAATAATCTTTATGCTGAGAATTTAAACCCTTTCTAGCATTCTAAGATATCTTCTTCTGTTTTTTTTATTTTTTTTGTTTTGTTTGTAAACCAATAACCAGATCCTGTCTAGTTTTCTACATGTTTTATATGGACAGTATTGACTGATTCAAATCTGACATTGGAACGAACAACATTTATGACCTATACTCGCCAGGTATTATTATTATTATTATTATACGAATATTCCATATGTGCTTTAAAAAGGAAATTAATAAAAATGTATATGAACACATAAACTTTATTTGAAAGTGTCTGTTGATTGCTAATATCGCATATTGAAAATGTTTGTTTTTTTTTTTTTTTTTTTTTTTTTAAATAATTTCAATTGTAGTAAGATACAGGGTACACCAAATGCTATTTTCTTGATTGAAATGTTTCATAATAAAAAATTTCTTTTTATATGTCCTTCTTTATAACATTAATTTGAGAAAAAAAAAAAAATCTGCTTCAAAACTTGTTGAACGTTACCCATATCAATGGGGATATTTTCTTATTGGACAAAAATGCTAGAAATAAAATTAAAAATCCTTCATCCCTTATAATTCATCCCTTCTAAGAGATTGAATTTTTTTGGACACTGGAAGATCATGACCTTATAGACATGGTGTACCAGAGTGAAGGTCATATAAAATGCATCTATCGTACAGTTCAGTATATTTTAAATCCACTCTCTTTCTAACGTATAGAGACTTTTCGATCACATGAAGTACATGACATCTCATATATTGAAAAGTATCTTTTGAATCATCCTTTTTACATTTTTACGTTATTTTGTCTTCACTAAGGTACTAACCATTTGAATTAAGTACAGATAATGTTTTTTTTTTTTGTTTTTTTTATGTACAGTACACAAGTACGTATATTGTACACAACAAGTAACTAATCGTAATCATACCAAGAAAATATGTACATAAAACACTTAAGTAAGTCATCCAGTAAGTTAAATTGAAATATCAAAGATTAACACACTACGTTACTTTTAACAACATGTATTGTTGTTTTTTAAAGATTTAAAAGTAAAGTCAAAATATAATAAAAAGATGAACAAAAAAAAAAAACAAATCGTATAAATAAATTCTATCTATGAACACATGCCTTAATAAAATAAAAATGAAATAAAAAAAATTATTAAATTTAAATATAATTTTAAAATAAAAACGTGAATAGAAAAATAACCAATTTTTCTATTGTATCTTGTGTATACTTGATTGTATGTGTATGTGTGTGTGTGTGTAGATACAAATGTAAGATTAAATATATGCAAAAGAGGATATCGCATTATATTGATATAAAAATGTACGAATTATATATATTACACATTGTTATAGCACATGCATATATTGTTAAATTTGAAATGACATAGCGTTAAAATAAATGTGTAATACCTGAAAAGACATAAATAAAACATATTCAATAGACATATATTAGACCGCAGGACACAGTTTATGTTTGTATGCAATCTACGCAAATATATATATACGACAAAAATATCGAAATTATGGTGAGATAGATGTTTCACACACTTACACAAAAGATTTTCAAAAAAAAAAAAAATATGAAGATCTCTTTTTTTATTATTTCTGGCACTGTTTGGAAGTATGTCTTTTATTATTATTATTACACACATAGGTTCATACATGTGTATTTGTGATAAATATCATCAGTTAATACATAAAAATATACGTAAACATTTTCATGTATACGTACCTTTCCTGTATTATATGCCTTACTAAAATGTTTGCAGAAAATTTTCATTATCCCGGAATAGACCATTATCGAAAGTACTACAGTGATTTTATAGTCAATGTGTGTATGTACGTATAGGTCTATAGGTCAAATTCAAAAAATGTTCAAATTTTTGCAAAAAATATTAAAGATCAAGATTTTTGTTAATTCAATGAAAATGTAAATTAGAAATCAAATAAATAATAAAAATTTTGTAAAATGATAAAAAAAAATTGAAATTAATTACATGTGGTCAATATGGGATTATTTTTTAGCATTTATTCAAATTTTACCGAACGTTAGGGTTCGTTTTTTTAGCATAGCCAATGCCGCCCATGTGTATTCTTTTGGACCATAATGCGTTATTCATGTTAATGGTTTATACTGTTCTCTTTTGTTTTTGTTTATGAAATACAAAAATTCAGCAATCAAAAAATAAAAGTGATAAATGAATTTATTTAAATTGAATGAAAAATAAATGAGAAGAAGCATCCATGACAAGTACACACATGGCTATGCTTTAAAAATGAAGTATATAAATGCTTATTTTAAAATTTTAATTTTTTTTCTACATTTTTTATTTGTGATTTATTGATAGTGAAAGTGCACATACTATATTCTATGGTTTCTCCGTGTACATGTAATTTATCCCTTTCTATTAAAAATAATTTCACTATCGCTTCAATTTAATTCTATGAATTCTTTTAAGTTTTTTCATTATAAAATTGTAAATTATATCATGTTATAGGTTTTGTTGTGACAATGATTGTGGTCATGTAGTATTTATTTTATCCTTTTTTTTTTCATTTGCATTGTTCTCTTTGTTGTTTATATCACAAAATACACATCACTGTACCTACTTACATATAGGTATGTATGTAATTTCGGCGTGTGTGGTTCAATCGATTACACAAATTGGCCACAAATGAAAATATAATTTCTATGCCACTTACTGAGATTACAACAATAGACAGAATTATATATTTGCTCCTTTGAAAAAGGATATTATAACTCATAAATATTATTGACCTTTTTCAAAGACCAGACCAAACAAAAGGAAAATGCATCTTACGAAATTTGTGATATAAAAATACATTACATACATATTGTCAACATTTCGTATAAACTATACAGGGTGTCCCGGAGTAAAGTTTATTAGGCATGAGCTTCGGCCGTTATCTGCAATGAATATAAACCGAAAACATGAAATGATTCAAAATATATCGTTCAATTAGTGATGCCATATGTATTTCACATGTCCGAAGGAATGTTTTCATTCCTTTATATCTCAGAAGGTGGGAATTTCAGAGGAGAATGGATTTGGGACAACTTTTTTGTTAGAATTAACACAATAACCGCATTTTGTCATCTTTACTCTAGGACATCCTGTATATGTTCTATGAAATGATGCTAAATACACTCATTTCAAATCTTTTAAAAAAGATATTTATTACACTTTCGCTTTTTAAGTATATAATAAGAAATTAAAAGAAAAAAATAAAATTTAAATACATATGTGTTATCAAAACATATTTTATGTATGTACATATGTATGTGTATTTTCAAGAAAACAAATTTTCACAAAGGATCATAATCTGATTCCTTTGATTCAAGGAGGTCTTTATGTTATCACATAAAATTGTTTTCAATTGTTTAAAATAAAATCACTGTATGATAAGCTATGTGTGTGTACAGACATGTACACATGTATGTCTGTAATATATGTAAATCTATATATAAATGTGTGTGTATATTTATGATAGAAATTTGAACAAATAAAATAACAAAAGGATTAAATAACTTGAAATACAAAACAAAAATTTTTCAAGTGCAATTGTTTTTCAATTTAATTATAATTTTATTAAAGTGAATGTGTACAATCTATTGTCATACATGTCATACATGTGCCATTCATTCATTTCTGTGTACCATCGACTGAAAAGAATCCTTTTTTCTTGATTTTTTTTTTTTGTTTTTTGTTTTTTTTTTTTCATATTAACATATATTCTTTGTTCTTATTATCTTGTATGTTTATTCATTTGTATACACATATGTATGTATGTTTTGAAATGATCAAAATGAAATGCTTTTGTTTATGTTACACAAGAATGTAATTAGATAACAAAATTATATATGTATGTAAACTCTAGAAAATATTGTACACACTCGTGTATACATATAAATAAAATTATATATATGTACATATATCGCAATGTTTGCTGAATAGTATGCTTAATATTTTCATTATATGTTTTGTGTTATCTTTACTTTAAATAAATTTATAAATGAACAACTAATTTATGGGTGGTTTTGACATGTCATTCATGATCATGTTAAAAACAATATTTTCAATAAAAAAAAAAAATAAATAAGATAATAAGGAAATTACCTATCTGGTATGCATCCATATGTGTGGATACGTAGTACGTATATGGTATACACAATGCAAAATTTTTCTTTGATATAATTAACTTAAATTATAAATCGAAATTATCTTTATTGTAATTTTATGCAGCAGTGGCGTACACTCTTCTATATTCTTCTACTATATCACAATATACCTATGTGTATGTATGTAACAGGAAAAAAAAAAAATTATTGACGCGGAAATGATAAAACTTAAAAATGAATTTCATGTGACATATCATACAATATTTTGAATAATTTGACTTCTATTTTACCAAATATACGTAATATTTGAATTTTATGCAAATTTTTAAAAACAATAAAAATAAGTAAGTTATTCATTTTGTTATACAATTTAAAGCAAACAAAGAAGGGTTACATGACTTGACCGATTATAATTTCAATTTTATTTATTTTTTTTCAATTTAATAAAATGATGATGATGATGATGATGTGTTTTACCATATGTTATGTAAGCATGTATTTATTTTGTTCCACAATAAATTCAAAAATTTTTTATATCTAAATACAGTGCTATCGTTTTACTGTAATTGCAGTATTTTTACTGCTTTTAAGAATTACATATTTTTAATTTGATATTTTCAAATGTGATAGGCAAAAAAAAAAAAAATTATTAATGTATTTGAAATTCAAATTTTGAATATTGTGAAATAAACAATTCATAATAGAGTGACGTTTTTTATTATGTGTATACAAAATGTAGATAAATTTTATTTTAATTATCGTACCAACAAATAATCATTTTATATTACGAGTATTAAAAATGAAATAAATAAATTATGTATTGTACTTACATGTACTACCGCCTATGAAAAAAAAAATTTCAGGAGCCACTGTAAAAACCCACCCGTCCTCCCTTACGTTTGAAAGGCAACTGAGTTAAATAGTCATTCTCATCAACCACCAGCTATGCTACTGACTAGTGACTAGACAATAGACTACAATATGTGCTATTGCTATGTATACCAGACCAGACCAGTATACAAAAAAAATCAAAAAAAAAAAAAAAATGCGAAAGCAAACTGGTTGAGAAATGAGAATGAAGACCAGCACTGAGCACAGTGTACAGTCGCCTATGAAAAAAAAAAAAAAAATTCAAGAACAACTATAAAAATCCACCCGCCTTTCTTTATGTACGAAAGGCAACACTAGACTGCAATGTGTCTATGGCTATTTATACCAGACCAGACCAGTATACATAAAAAACTAAAAAAAAAAAAAAATGCGAAAGCAAACTGGTTGAGAAATGAGAATGAAGACCAGCACTGAGCACAGTGTACAGTCGCCTATGAAAAAAAAAAAAAAAAATTCAAGAGCCACTATAAAAATCCACCCCCCTTTCCTTATGTACGAAAAGGTTATGCTACTGAGTACTGACTTATGACTAGACTGATGTGTGTGCTATTTCTATATATACCAAACCAAACCAGTATACATGAAACATGAGAAAAAAAAAATGCGAGAGAAAACTGGTTGAGAAATGAGGGTGAAGATCAGCACAGTGTAGTGTACTACAGACTACGGAACTGGACGTTCGTTTTACATTACATTTGTAAAAAAATTTATTTTGTATAAAAAATATTCATAAAGAAAAAGACATTCACTGATAATCAATAATTGACAATTTTTGGTTTTTTTTTTTTTAACTATTTTGTTATAACAATTTTACATACATACACAATTATTATTTTACATACATACAATTTTGTCTATAATTTAAAAAATAAAAAGGAAAATTACTTATTTTTAAATGGAAATTTCAGAAAATCAAATGAGAGCATCTGAAAAAATATAAAAGTATCGTAAATAGGAAATTTAATTTAAAAAACGATAGCACTGTTTAGATATGTATATCTGTTTTATTCATACATGCAGGGTGATTCAATTACACGTATGTATATAGGGGACTATAAATACTTAGCTGCTATAGAAGCTAAAGGACTTGAAGAAATTTGTGCTTATTATTACAAAACACTCGATAACATTTGCAAATCGTTAGTCCTAAGTTATTAGTGTCCTTGTAAAAGTTGTAACAAATCTTTTGTCCTTTCCAATAAAATATTAGTTAAGGTCCTACATTTAATAATTCAATCACTCTATAAGTACTTAGCAGTTAGCGTTAGAATTCTAAATTGATATATTCAAAATATTTACTCCAATCCAATGCTAATCTTTATTCTAATTCAGATAGGACTAATTCTTTATTCTAATTCAGATATGTATGTATGTAGTTCTTCCCAACCAAGAGGATAATTTTTGTATGTTCAATTAAAACAGATTTTATTTTTAAATTATCAGGTAATGAGCTGGGCATGTTGTCGCAATATGAATACTTTTAACATTTTACCAGCAATTCACATTTAGGGAAAACACATCCATAGATCATTCAAAAACAAAAATAATATAAATGTGTTTTAAATACTCGTATTTGTAAAAAATTAGATTACAAAACCGAAAATTACGATTTTATTGTTTTTTTTTTTTTTTTTTTGGATAAATATTATGGCTCGTGTCATTAAAAATAATTCAACCATAACCACTAACAAAATGTTTTTTGAATATTTTGTTAAATTTTTATTTATCGATTTTTTTTTTTATTTTACGTACACATATTTACATCCATACAGGATCACTATTTAGAACGTGAATAATCCCTTTTTATAATTTTAATAATATTAAATGTTTTCTATATTAGTTTATTATTATCAATTCAAAATTAGAAGCTATATAAACGAATATAGGTAAAAATCAACTGAATTAATTGACTATATTATCACATATCATGAACATGCATCACATTCACCCTAAAAAAATCAATTTATGTAGTTTAAATATATAGTATGTGTACATTATTTTCCCTTCAATATATTGTGTAAATAACATTTTAACACATTATTTTAGGTATTTTAATAGATTTTTATATAATAGACGCTAATTTTTGTTTTTTTTTTTTTTTTTTTTTTGAATTTCTGGTATCTATAGATGTTAACCGTTTAATTGCATTATAAATTATTAAAGGACGTGTTGTCCTTTTTTTTATTATTATTATTTTTTGTATTAAAAGTAAATTTCTTATTTTTTTTTTTAATCTAAAAAAAATTCAATAAAAAGTTTTCTAAAACCTTTGTTTTTCCAATGTACCAGAAACATAGCCATTACATACCCTTAAATGCTATTCATATACTACATATGTATTTATTTAATAATTTCTTATCATTTTTATCTAAATTCAAACAAAAAGTTTCAATACTAATTTTATATAATTTCATCTACTTATATGTGTACATAATAACAAAAATAAATCTATATTTTATTTTTAAAGCATATAGTCACCAACCTGTTTATCAAACGAATACTTATTTCCCGCATTCTTTTTCATTCAATTAGAATGAATTCGTTTTATAACTCAATTTTTGAGAAGTTTTCTTTTAGGCCTTGATTGCAACTAATTAGTGGATAGAGTATAGAATTATTAATTAAAAGTGTATTTACATACCTATCAGAATAAAATTTTCTATTTTTTCACATTTTATTTACTGATGCATTTATAATTAAATGTAATGCTTGATTTCCGTTTGATTTTTTTTTTATTATTTATTTTTATAATTGATAATGAAATGTATTAAATTAAAATAAATATTAATAATAATAAATAGAAAAACAACATTTTTTTCTATGATAATTTTTGATAGTACATTCAGTTAAATTTTATATTTAAAAAAAAAAAAAAACCAGCTAAAAATATACAATGGTATAAATACACGTTTATTGCAGTAGTATAATAATTGTGACAAATCGACCAGATCAGATTTTATTGCTGCAGCATATACATAACAAACACATGATGCTGCTCTTGACATTGCCTTTCATCAATTATATATTTGTATGTGTTGCCTTTTTTTATTACGTATGTATATGTGTATATCATGTACATATGTGGAACAATATATAGTACGTATCTTCACTTAAAAAGCCCGCATAATTGAATAATCTAAAAAATTTATTTTTTCCCGAGGTGAATTTTTTTTTTTTTAATCATTGCATGAATTCTCATATTGAATCATATTGTATGTTTGTTATATGATTTCTAAGTACTTAATGTATCATAATTATGGGATATATGTATTAATAAACAAATAATGTTGTGAATATTTTGATGACAAAAAAAAAAAAAAAACAAAATTTCTTTTTTCATAGTAATATTTGGATCAATTGAATGATTTTAATAGATGAATAAATTAAATGAACCTATATAGTGTTAAAAAAACAAACTATAGAAAAAATTGAAAAAGAAAAAAATTTTCCTTTGATTTTCCAATTGAAATTTTTTATTTCTCACAATGACACTATAAAATGCATTTTAGATACATACTTAGATACTCGCATACTTCATTATTAACACTACATTTTTTTTTCTTTGACTTTGAACTTGATAATGATATAAAAGAATTTTGTTTTTTTTTTTTTTTTACACTACAGAAATTAAGAAAAAATTCAATTATCTTATCAATTTCAATTTGAATTTACAAATTTGCTTTTTTTTTTAAATTTTTGAATTTTTGAATTTTTTCCGTTAAATTTTTTTTTTTGTATTTTTTTGCAATTTGAATGTGTAGGTAGTTTGAATAAATGTTTTATGTAAATCATTAAATAATAAAAAATCAAGTAAATTTATGAGAATTCATACGATGAACTGACAATAAAATGGATAATTGAATCCAAGTAAAATACCAAGAAAATTAAAAAAAAAAAACGATTTTCTTTTGATTCTTTCACATATAGGAATACTGTATGATATTTGCCTGTATAGTGCATCTTTTTATCTTGGCAAAATTTTTGCTTCCATATTATAATAAAAAAATTTTTTTTTTTTTACCTTATTTACGGTATGTGATCAAATTTCACGCGTGCGTCATTTTAAAATATAAAAGTGTGCCAGACAGACGTACTGTATACGTAATATGATGGAACTATAAGTTATATCTTAGCTATCCTCACTTTTACATATACAAAATTACTGGTGTGCACATTCAGATTGTAAAGCACAGTAGGTATACATTAGAATATCGCCAGTCTTAGTCTTTGAAAATCACGAAGTATGAAACATTGAACATCATCATCATCATCATCAACAAGATCAAAACTAACCGTCAAAAAATACAAGAAAAAATTTTAACGTATACCTACATATATACCTGTAAAGAAATTTTGATCAAGCCTATATATAGCTGCATATCTGCATACAATAAAAATTCAATTGAATTACAATATAATAATTTTATAAGTATATAAACGTATTATCATGTTTATTTATGTAGTTAATGTGGTATTATGTACACACGTCTATTGTAGAAGGTACGGCAACAACTGACTGATAAAAAAAAATTAAAAATTATTTGAGGTTTTTTTTTTTTTGAATTACAAACAAAAGGACTCTAAAAAGAGCATCTGCTCTATAGAAATAAAGGTTGATTTCCCCATAATAAAAATAAAAATAAAAATAAATAAATATATTTAAGTGATGTAGACAATATTAAACAGTCAGAAGTACACGTTATTGGTACATCACAGAAAAAAAAAATTTATACAAATGTAAACCAGAATTTAGATATCAGAGATCACCTTTTAATACGATTATGAATTGCAAATGTTGATAAAGTCCACAAAAATAATTGAATTAAATTTTTATTTTTATTTTATTTTTTTTAATTTATGTATTTATGATTAGAAATTTATGAAATTGATAAAATTTAAAAAAAAAAAAAAAATTGTAATATTACTTTTTCTCTTCTGCTCTTAAGTCCTTACTCCTTGACCTCTGAGAAAAATACATTCATTGCTTTAATTAAATTTACACATTTGTATACAGCTAAGTATAATATTCCTACATACCTAATCATGAATTTTAAAAAAAAAAAAAAAAAAACGAGGTATGTTCAAAAAATGTTTGATTGATCTTAATCACGCAATTTTTAACCGTGAGAAAACCAATATTAATGAGTTTATTATCCAATAATATATCCTGGTATACGTGTTAAAAGTGAAAAACAAAGCACGTGTCTTCTTCCATTTTTATTAATACAAGTGATAAGAGAGAGAGTCAAACCTTAAATGACTTTAAAACACCTTTAAATTAACTATAATAATTTATAGAAAAAGAAAATAAAGAAAATTTGTTCCTGTTCTAAAATTGATAAAAAGAAGAGAATCATCGTGGGAAAAGATATTTATTAGGTTTTTTTTCTATAATTTCACGTTATAGGTGTACATGCAGGAAATGAGCCTCTAGTTTGTACAGAGTCAAAACGAGTATCATAGAATATTTTTAGAATTTTATTTTTATTTAATTTTTCTTTTTTTCACAATGATATCTGGTTTTCTATAGTTAACCAGAAGAAATGCAATAATCTTGTTTGCAGAGTTTGTGGATTAAACAACGAGGTTACCATACGTCTAACATCTTCTAATGCAAATGTTATATATGAATGTACATTTGAACAAGTTTAAAAAAAAAAAAAAAAAACGTTAGAAAACTTGTCTTGCAACATAATATCCATTTGAAACATATATGTAGATAATAGTGATAAACATTCATTTTATGATTCATTTAGAAATAGTATAAAATTATCAGCATATAGAAGAGTTTATCATACGCGTACTAATATGAATCAATTTATAATTAATCAATTTGTGAAAATTTTATTGTGTTATTTAATTGAATATTCGTATGAAATATCTTTAGAAAAGGAATTATCAGATGTTATAATAACAACAGGATTAGGAAAAATTCGTGGTACTTATATGACATCACGTTCAGGTGATATATTTTATGCATTTCGTGGTGTTCCGTATGCTGCCCCACCAACAGACCATTTAAGATTCAAAGCACCAGAACCAGTAGAATTATGGCATGAAATTTTCGATGCAACAAAAAATGGCCCAATTTGTCCACAAACATTACCAATACAATATGAAACAAACATATCAGAAGATTGCCTTCGTTTAAATATTTACACAAGAGAATTACCATCAAATGAAAAACCAAATGTTCGTAAACCAGTTATTGTTTATTTACATCCTGGAAAATTTCATTCAAATTCTGCTAATAGTAATTATATGACTGGACCAAAAAATTTATTAGATCGAAAAATTGTTTTGGTAACTGTTAATTATCGACTTGGTGCATTCGGTTTTCTTAGTACTGGCACAATTGATGCACCAGGTAATGTTGGCTTAAAAGATCAAGTGATGGCATTAAAATGGATTAAATTGCATATACCTAGATTTGGTGGTAATCCAAATTCAATTACTTTAATGGGTTATGGTGCAGGTGCAATTAGTGTAACATTACATCTTTTATCACCAATGTCAAAAAACTTATTTCATAAAGCAATTATTATGAGTGGTTCAAGTACTGGTCAATGGAAATTACCGCAAGCCAGTCAAATTGATTTGGTACGAAAGCAAGCACAATTACTAAATTGTACTACAGAAAGAACTGTAGATATGGTTAATTGTTTAAAAAGTGTATGTGTTAATTAATTTAATTAAATATCACGTAATTAAACATTAAATTGAGTGCATTTTTCAGAGGCATTACACAGAATTTATTAATACTTTGCCGTCAATGTTTGAATTTGGTAATCAATATCCAATGATTCTTTGGAAACCAATAATTGAAGCAAATTTAGGAAAAGAAATGTTTTTAACTAATGAACCAAATTCAGCTTTTAATAATGGCCGTTATATGAAAATTCCATTAATAATTGGTATAACAAAAGATGAATTCGCTGCCGAAGCACTAGGTATACAATTTTTTATGTTTTTTCATTATTTAAAAAAAAAAAAAAGGATTAAAAGATTTTCCTTACAATCGTTACATGTATAGAAATTTTGAAAAATAAACAACTTCGTGAAGATTTGGATGAGAATTTCCAAAAATTAGCTCCCATTTGCTTTATGTATGATAAGACAATATCCAGATTGAAAAATATCAGTGAAGATCTTAGAAGAGAATACTTAGGTAGTGGTACATTGCATTCAGATAGATCATTTGATGGATTATCAGAAGTATAAAAAAATAATTTTTTTCGTAATTTTCACTTCAATACGAATAAAATTTAAATTATTTGTTACAGTTATTCTCTGATTACCTTTCACGATTTAGTATTCATCGTTTGGTGCAATTAACATCGCGTAAAAGTCGTGTTTATTACTACAGATTTTCTTATGAAGGACAATACAGTCATTTTTATTATCCTAAAAATTATCCATACGGTAGAGTATCTATTAAGACGTGTATACGCGTTTTTTTGTGTATTTTACCTTGCAATAATCTTTTTCTTTTTCAGGTGTTGTTCATTATGATGATCTTTTATATCTCTTCAATATACCCAATATTGCTCCACAATTTACTAATGATGACCCTGAAAGTATTATTATTGAAAAAATGACTAGAATGTGGTCAGCTTTCGCATATACTGGGTAAGTTATTTAATTAATTTTAATTTATTTAAATATCATCATATTGATAACTAAATTCCCATAGGCAACAAATTTCCACATACTGTTCTGTTTTCCTTTACTTTTTGTTTGTTCAACACTCAGAACAATTAGTAATAGTACGAAATTACTAATTAACTCAAATATAGAATCACATGTTTTTTTTTTAATTTTTTTTTTTTTTTTTTTTTTTTTTGTTAAAAAAGTTCAAAACAAAATAAACAAAAAACATCCAATTTTTCTTTTCCTGACATATTTATACAACAGTTGACAAGAAAAATAATTTAAATTTTATTGTGCTTTATTTGTGTAGATAATAAACATACAGAGTGTCCCAGAGTAAAGATCGCAAAATGTGTTTATCGTTCTGAATGCTTCTAGAAGGAAATCGTTTTAAATTCAACCCCCAAAAATTCACCCTTTCTGAGATATACGAGATTGAAAATTTTCTAAATGTTATATGCCAGATAATATCTTACACAGTAATACGAAATGTTGAATATCTCAAGATGATATCCTCCGATTTCCACGAAATTTTCACGAATTGAAAATACTTGAGATGTAAACATTTTACAGGATCATCTAAAAACAATTTTTTAATCAGAAATAAATTTTTGATTGAATTTTGAATATTTTTAACATTTATTTATTATAAAATTTTATTTACAAAAATAATTTTTTTTGTGAAAAGACTTAAGCTTCAGCCCATATCTGTAGTAAATATGAACTAAATATAGAATGGCGATTAAAAGTTAGTATCTGATATGATATCATATGTACTGCACATTTTTGAAAATTTTCAATCCCTATAATATCTCAGAAGGGTGAAATTCCGGTGGAAAGAGGAGTTAAAAAATACCCTGAAATACGATGGACCTACTTTGTAACATTTACTCTTGGACATCCTCTTTATGTAAATATGTCACGTGACTCACAAAAATAATGATAAAAAACACTTTTTTATTTAAATATCAAGTCTCGTACATACATACATACATATACGAGTACAAGAAAGTGTAAATAGAAATAAATGGCAAACAAGTAAAAATAATTATTATGACTAGATATCACATGTCAATAAAATTAAAATAAGTACATATGTATTTGTTAATTTTTTGAGTAAAATAATAAAAACATTACGTATACATGCGTATAATACACCACGCAGTACCATACAAGTACGTACGAAGATTGTTGTTTACATTTACATTATTATTCAGATCAGATCGTTTGCCTTTTAAGACTCACTGTTATTGTAAAAAGCTTGAATCTTATTAATTTGTTTAAATAAAGCTTATCATAATTTAAATGGAATTACCAAGGTGGTAGGTTGATTGGTATATTAAAAAGTAATTTATTCCATATGCAATCAGGAATCCCCTTATTTTCTCATCGAATCTATGCATTTGGTTTATTTTCTTGGAAATTTTAATTTTATTATGAAATAAATAACAAGATAATTGTATGCATATAGCTAGCACGTACATATGTATATGTATGTACACCTTGTGGCTGTTCATATATACACGCAAGTTCTCATACATCCAGATTTTCTCATTTTCAATTCATTTTAAACAAGTATAAATATGAAAGTCGTTCTAGTAAAGTACTTTCAGTTTAAGATGGATATTTGTAAAGTTATTACGGTTTTATTTGTACTTATTACGATATCAGTTAAAGAATTTTCATGTCATAAAACGTTTAATGAACAAAATGTAATTGTAAGGACAGATCTTGGTGAAATTCGTGGTACAACCATGCAAACACGTTTAGGAAAATCATTTTATGCATTTCGAGGTATTAGATACGCGAAACCACCTTTAAATGAACTTCGTTTTCAAGCACCTGAACCTGTAGAATCATGGAAAGAAACATTTGATGCAACTAAAGATGGACCAATGTGTCCACAACCAGCACAAGATATTACAGAAGTTTCAGAAGATTGCTTACGTTTGAATGTATACACAAGCGAACTACCACGTAATTCATCATTAAATGCTGCTGGTAAACCAGTTGTCATTTATTTTCATCCCGGTGGATTTTATGTACTCTCTGGACAAAGTAAATATAGCGCTGGTCCTCAACTTTGGATGGATAGAGAAGATATTATTTTAGTAACGGCCAATTATCGTCTTGGATCATTGGGATTTTTAGCAACTGGTACAAGAGAAGCTCCAGGTAATGCTGGACTTAAAGATCAAGTGATGGCAATGAAATGGGTAAAACAACACATCTCGAAATTTGGAGGAAATCCAAATTCAATAACTTTAGCTGGTTATAGTGCTGGAGCCTTAAGTATAACACTTCATTTGATTTCACCGATGTCAAGGGATCTATTTCATAAGGCCATTGTAATGAGTGCATCGGCAACAGGACAAACCAAATTTTCAACAGAACAACTTCATTTAGCTAAAAGACAAGCAAAACTATTGGATTGTCCTCAAGACAACATAAGTGAAATGATGAAATGCTTGAAAAAAGTTCGAATCATCTTGAAATTATAATTATTCTAAAATAAATTAATTTGGAAATTTTTTTTAAAAAACTTTTAGAAAGATTATAAAGATTATGCTGAGACCTTGAGAAGTATGTTTGAACTTGGTACAGGACTTCCAGTTTTATTATTTACGCCAGTAATTGAACCAAATTTAGGGCAAGAAAGATTTTTAACTGAAGATCCAACTGAATCTTATCAAAAGGGTAATTTCATGAAAATACCAATCATGTCTGGTATCACAAAAGATGAATTTGCTGGACCTGCAATAGGTATTATTTTTAAATTGAGCATGTACATCGCAAGACAAAGATAACAAAATTTTTATAATTTCAAGATGTTTTGAGTAATGATACTTTCCGTGAAGCAATGGATAAAAATTTTGATGAATATGCTCCAATATGTTTCCAATATGAAAGAGGTACACAAAGATCTCGAGAAATTACAAATGAATTGAGATCAGAATTTTTGGGTAATAAACCATTATCACTTAAAGATTCACTTGAAGGAATGCATCACGTACGTTATTGATATTTTCTATTGGATTATGAATTAAATTTGATACAATTGAATACTTTTATATATAGTTGTTTGCAGATAGTCTTATAGGATTCTCAGTACACAGATTTGTACATTTAGCTTCAAAATTGACCACTGTATACTATTATCGATTTTCATATCAGGGTCGTTTTAGTTTTCTTAATTATCCAAATGATAAACCTTTTGGTGTTGTTCATCATGATGATCTTCAATATTTATTCCGTATACCTGATATTTCACCTCTTTTCACTAAAAGTGATCCCGAAGACAGAACAGTTGAACGTATGACTCGTATGTGGAGTCAATTTGCAAAAACCGGGTAAATTTGAATACATATTTCATCAGAATTCTGGTTTAAATTTCATTATCAATAACAATTTACATTATTCTGAAATTTATTACTTAGTTTCTACAATTTAAACTTGAATTTAAATTTAAATTTTTTATTTATTTGTATATAGAAATCCTAATAAACCAAATGATGAATACTTGCGTGATGTTAATTGGAGACCATTCAATTCACGTAATGAAAATTATTTAGACATTGGCAATGATCTAGTAATGAAACGAGGATTGTATACTGATAGATATGCTATATGGGATCGTCTTTTCCCCCTTAAAAATTAATCATACTTAGATATGTACTTATATTTCAATATGTGCACTTATAGCACATAAGTATATAAACGTTATAATCAATATTATGTGTAGAATTAAAAATAAAGCTTTCAAAGTTTTAAAATGTATGATTTTTTCAAATAAAGCTATAAAAATGTAAACATGAATTTTTTTTTTTTTTTTTTTTGTATGCTCTGATTAAATTTCAAAAATCTTAAATGATAATTTATAGATGACCTTTCATTTCACATATGATATTATTATATTTGTTCATATTATTCAGTTCATTTCGTGAATGATAAGCATGTCGTTATTTTTAAATATTTTTTATTTATTATTAATAAATAATTTTAGAATTTTCGTGTGTGAAGATATTATAGTGAATTTACCATTAGGCTCTGTACGAGGGCAAATATTAAAAACACGAACGGGTAAAAATATTTTTACTTTTCATGGATTACGTTACGCTGAACCGCCAATTGGTTTAAAACGATTTTCTGATCCTGTACCTGTTCAACAACCATGGGTAGAAGTAATAAATGCAACAAGTATTGGATTCATGTGTCCCCAACCAAATGATCAAATTTTACAATCTGAAGATTGTTTAAATTTAGACATTTATACAACAAATATAACACATAAATTTCCTGTTTTGGTATATATCCATGGAGGGGGATTTATGTTTGGTGGCAGATTTCACGCTAAACCAGATTATATTCTTGATAAAAATATTGTGTTGGTATCAATTAATTATCGTTTGGGACCTTTAGGATTTTTAAGTACTGGAACTAAAGAAGCTTCAGGCAATTATGGTCTTAAAGATCAAGTAATGGCCTTAAAATGGATACAAGATAATATCGAATATTTTGGTGGTGATTCGAATTTAATTACGATCGTAGGCCACAGTGTTGGAGCTATGAGCGTTACTTTACATTTAATATCACCAATGTCTAAAGGTTTATTTCACAAAGCGATTATTATGAGTGGAGCTATTACACTTCCTAGTAAATTGAATATGCCAAAATTGAGTTCAAAATTTTCAGAAGAACTAAATTGTTCAAACAGTAATATTTCTGTTCAAATTGAATGTCTTCGAAAGGCACCATTAAAGGATATTGTCGCAAATACTCAAATTAATGGAAAATTTAGTGGTTTAGCTTGGAATTATGAAATTGAGGGCAATTTTGGTCAACCAATATTCATTAATGATGATCCAGTTAAAATGTTTGTTAAAGGGAATTTCATGAAAGTACCATTGATTGTTGGTATTACAAAAGATGAACTCTCTTATATCGCATATGGTGAGGATGATGACTTTTATCTAAATGTTTTCTATCTAAACGTCTACTCTTTTCCAGAATTATACGATAATGTTGATTTACTTAATAAATTAAATGAAGATTTTAATGGATTAGCTCCAATGATATTTCAATATGGTACAGATTCTCAAACTGCCTTAAATGCAACTAAAAATTTTCAAAAATTTTATTTTGATAATCAAAAATTGAGTATTCAAAATTTCATGTCAGTTAAAACATTATTTTCTGATTCACTCATTAATTTTGGTGTACATCGATTTGTTAATTTAATTAAAAATTACGTAAATTTATTTTTTTATCGAATGGATTTTATTGGACGTTTCGGACATAATTATGAATCGGATGGAAGACCTAATGGTAAATTTTTTTTTAAAAAAAAATAAAACAAAAACGTATCATTTCAGGGTCATCTAAATGAGATGAATAAGAAAAAATTAATTGCAATTTGCATAATGAAATGTTGATCGATAAAACGGAAATGCAAATGTACGATGTTTTTTCAATTTTTTCCCCATAACACGAAACAATCTATTACATGATCATCACAATTTCATTTGTTAAGTAAAATATGTATTTAATTGTACACATTCAGTATGGTCGGATATTGGAAAATTTTTCTGTACTTGATCTTTTCTAAAGTATTCTGTGATGATAGTCTAGACAATGAATTCGTTAATATTAAAACTCCACTTGGTAGAGTACGCGGCGTAATTTTAAAATCAAGAAACGGTAATGATATTTATGCTTTTCGTGGTATGAGATATGCACAACCACCTGTTGATAACTACAGATTTCGTCCTCCACTTCCTGTAAAATCTTGGGAAAATATTTTTGATGCAACTAAAGATGGCTGGATATGTCCTCAACCGGAAATATTTTTTGATAACTCTTTAATGGATGAGGATTGCTTAATTTTAAACGTTTATTCGAGAAATTTATCTGAAAATAATCCTGTGTTAGTTTATATTCATGGTGGTGGATTCATTTTTGGAGGTAGTCATAGTGAGTACATTTCAGGACCACAGTACTTACTAGACAAAGATATCGTTTTGGTTACAATCAATTATCGTCTTGGACCATTTGGTTATTTAAGTTTAGCAAATAAAGATATTCCTGGTAATGTTGGCTTCAAAGATCAGGTTTTGGCACTGAAATGGATTCAAAAAAATATTCAATTTTTTGGTGGAAATCAAAATTCAGTGACCTTAATGGGAGAAAGTGCCGGATCAATGAGTGTTAGTCTTCATTTAATTTCACCAATGTCCAAAGGTTTATTTCATAACGCAATAATGATGAGTGGAAGTGTAACAGCACAATACAAACGAGAAAGTCCGATATGGTCATTGAAATTGGCAAAAGTATTGAATTGTCCAATCAATGATTCTGAACATTTATTGAACTGTTTACGTAATTTTTCTTGGCAAAACATTACATTCGCCACTAATAATTTACTATTTGAACAACCATTTTTACCTTGGATGTATGAAATTGAAAATGATTTTGGCCAAGAGCAATTTCTAACTGACGATCCTACAAAACTTCTAGTCAATGGAGAAATTCAAAAAATTCCATTAATTATTGGTTCGACTAAAGATGAATTCGGTTTTCTAGCATCGATATTCGGAACAGAGTTGATTAGAAATTTTGATAATTTGGCCCCTAAATACTTGATGTATGGATTCAATTCGACGAATTCATCAGAAATCACTAAATCGCTTAAAGAATTTTATTTGCAAAATAATTCTATTACAAACGCCGTAGAAACATTGTTTATTGATGCAAGTATAGTATTTGGTGTTCATAGGTTTGCGAATATTGCTAAATTACATACAAACGTTTATTTTTATCGTTTTGATTTCCACGGACGATACAGTCATATTTATAATTCTTATGGAAATCCAAATGGTAAGCCTATAGAAAATATGCGTCGAAATTTGAACTAGAAAGTTGAATTTGATAACGACTGATAAGAACGTGTAGAAACGCTTGAATTGTTCATGTCTGTGTATTTATAAAATGGGTTTTATTTTTTAATAATTTATAGGAGTTTATCACGCTGATGATTTACAGTACATTTTTGTTTACGATGATGTGGCTCCAATGTTCAATGCAACTGATCGAGAAAATATCATGGTCGAAAAACTAACACACTGGTTCGCAACATTTGCTGCAACGGGGTAAAAATGCTGCACAAATTGCAATACAATGATACTTTTAAATGCAAAATTTTTTTTTATACTTTTTGCATAACACAGTGATCCAAACAGTAATCCAAATGAATGGATTGAAGATGTTCATTGGCCAGTTTCAAATTCAACTAAACTGTGGACCCTGTATATAGATGAGAAATGTCATATTGGTGATGAACCTTATCAAGACCGATTAAAATTATGGGATGAATTATTTCCAATTCCAAATTGATTAATTGATTAAACATGTAGAAACAAAACATTTAAAAATTATATTAAATCTTATCATAATTGTCAGAGAATTGATGCAAATAAAATAAAAATTGTTCGTTTGCTAAGTTGTTTATTATTCAAATAAAAGTGAACAGAAAAATTTCTGTTGTTTAGTTTAGACTGATATGTTTTCGTTATTTGTGTGCTACTTTTTAATTTTGAATATAATAAATTATTCATATCAACATGAACCGAAAGTAACAAAAGGTCCAATTACGTATGTTGGTAGTTATATGGAATCATGGAACAAAGATTTAATTCTATCATTCAGAGGTATTCGATATGCAGAACCACCAATCGGTAATCTAAGGTTCAAGGTAAAATATTAGTTTTAACACTTAATAGTGATAAACATAATTTGAGTGAATTTTTCAAGGATCCAAAACCATTAATTCAAAGCAATACTGTAAGAGAATATAATGCTAGAGCAGATGGAAACGATTGTCCATCAATCACCACCAATACTTCGTCAGAGGATTGTCTATTTTTGAATGTGTACACAAGAAGTGTTAGTAAATACTGTTTTATTGTTATCCTTAAGAAATCGATATATTTAACGTTTACAGATTCCTAGAAACAATGAACCGTGTTCGTTAAAACCAGTGCTCGTTTTTATTCATCCTGGTGGATTTTATATTGGATCATCATCAAGTTCATCATATGGCCCTGAATACTTATTAACCCATGACATTGTTCTTGTAACTTTAAATTATCGACTTGGTTCATTAGGTTACTTAAATTTAGGAACTAGAGATATTCCAGGCAATGCTGGCTTTAAGGATCAAGTTATTGCTCTCCGTTGGATTCAGGAAAACATAAAGGCTTTTGGAGGAAATCCTAAACAAATCACTTTGATGGGAGACAGTGCTGGGGGATTCAGTATTAATTTACATCTAGTATCGCCAATGTCTCAAGGATTATTTCATAGTGCTATAACTATGAGTGGATCAATACCACCACAAATGAAAATGCAAAAAAATCAAATAAATTTGGCTGTAAAGCAAGCAAAAATTATGGGTTGTGAGAACGTTATTAGATCCGAGAGCTCGATTCTTGAATGCTTAAATAGATTTTCTGGTAGTCAAATAGCATCGACACTACGTTCAATGTTTGACTTTGGTAAAGACAATCCAATTTTTTTATGGCAGCCTATTTTAGAAAAAGATTATGGTCAAGAACGTTTTTTGATTGATGATCCATATGAGTCATTTAAAAATGGCAATTTCAATAATGTTCCAATATTAACTGGTTTCACTAGCAATGAGCTATGCACTTCAGCAAGTGGTAACTCAATAGCTTAATTCAATTTATTAAACAGTATTAAATGTTCTTACTTTTTTCAAAGATATTTTTCAAAATGCAACTCTTCTAGAAAGTTTCAATCAAAACTTTTCAAGTTTGGCGCCAATATGTTTTATGTACAACAGTTATAATGAAGAAACTCCTGACACAATTTCAACAAAACTTTGGAAATACTACTTTTCAAATAAAACAACAATTTCTAAGGATGATTTTTCCGAACTTTGTGATATTTTTTCCGATTTAATTATACGTTTTGGCACGTATCGTTTAGCTGAAATTATTTCACAAATGGTACCCGTTTACATGTATAAATTTTCGTATGTTGGTCGATATACAAATTTGATTTTGCCAGAAGTTCCTAGAAAAGGTATACGAGTATCAGTGTCGAAACAGTAAACTTTGGCCCCCAGTAAAAAAAATTTTGTTGTTGTTACGATTTGTACGATTTTAAAGTAACAATTCAACCTTATTAGTTTGGGCCTTCTCGATTTACGGGGTCCTGGTGTATAATTGTTCCGCCACTGACGAGTATTTTCGATTGCATAACGTACAACGTTCATACAGAATAAAAACCATAAAATTTTATTCACATTATAGGAGCAGAACACTTGGATGATCTTTTTTACATTTTCACTAGTAAGGATGTAAAAATTTCTCGAAACGATCCTGAAGCTGAAGTTGTGAAAACAATGACAAATTTAATATTGTCATTTGTAGAAAACAGGTGAAAAATATTTCTCTTACAGAATTTATTCATATTTATAATTAACAAATTTATTTATTGCATTTTTAGCGTTCCCATAAGGACAAATGAAAAATACGATTTCTCGTCGAAAAAGTATATTGAAATTAAAGAACGCCCCGAAATAAAAAACGGATGCGTTTTTGAAAGAATAGGACTTTGGAATGAACTTTTCCCAATATAATATTTACAATTTTAACTTTTACTTAATGCAGGTTTTTCAGATTGAGTTTGTCGATTTACAAAGAAAATTCGTTTCTTTTTTTGCAAATAAAATTCATTATTTAGAAATAGTTTTTACAATTATTGAATAATTACTTGAATGTCTCAAGACGGTATTCATGTATGTATGTTCGTTAAATTTTTACGATTTGGAAATACTAAAAGCAAAATACCATTTTTTGGAATTGGTACAAACTTTTCTATACAAAAATACAGAATGATCAAAAATTATCGTATTTTTTGTATGAAAAATAGCAGTTTCGAGATTCGAGCATTAATTTTTTTGACCTTTCTCATTCGATTGCAATAAACAATAACTTCAACGTTTAAAGGTTCAAAAAATATAAAAAGTCATGTGCTGTACATGTCCAAAAATCTTCAAATTCCTTACATCTTAAAAAAGGTAAAATTCGGGGGTAGATGGATCTAACACGAACTTCTTGTAGAAATTTCGATAATGTGGCCCTTAAATACCTAATGTATGGATTCAATGCGACGAATTCATCAGAAATCACTAAATCGCTTAAAGAATTTTATTTACAAAATAACTCTGTTGAAAACGTGGAAACATTTTTTATTGATGCAATTATAATCTTTAGTGTACACAGGTTAGCGAACCTAGTTGAATTACACACGAAAGTTTATTTTTATCGTTGTGATTTCCACTTTCCAGGGTCGATACAGTCATGTTTATGATTCTTACGGAAATCCCAACGGTGTAAGCTTTGAAAATATGCGTCGAAGTTTGTACTAGAAAGAAGAGTATGATAACGATCGCATGAAATAAAGTATTTATGTCTGGTGTATTTATAAAATGGGTTTTAACTTTTAACACTGTAGCAACAGCACATTTAAGAATTATATATACATACTCTTATCATAGTTGTCAGAGAATTAGTGCAAATCAAATACAAATTGTTCGTTTGCTCAGATGTTTATTGTTTAAATAAAAGTGAGCAGAAAATTTTCTGCTTTGAGATTTTATATAAATAGACTGAACATTTTCAATCAAATCAGAAACATTTCTGTTCTTTAGTTCGAAGTAGACTGAAATGTTTTCGTTATTTGTGTGCTACTTTTTAATTTTGAATATAATAAATTATTCATATCAACATGAACCGAAAGTAACAAAAGGTCCAATTACGTACGTTGGTAGTTATATGGAATCATGGAACAAAGATTTAATTCTATCATTCAGAGGTATTCGATATGCAGAACCACCAATCGGTAATCTAAGGTTCAAGGTAAAATATTAGTTTTAACACCTAATAGTGATAAACATAATTTGAGTGAATTTTTCAAGGATCCAAAACCATTAATTCAAAGCAATACTGTAAGAGAATATAATGCTAGAGCAGATGGAAACGATTGTCCATCAATCACCACCAATACTTCGTCAGAGGATTGTCTATTTTTGAATGTGTACACAAGAAGTGTTAGTAAATACTGTTTTATTGTTATCCTTAAGAAATCGATATATTTAACGTTTACAGATTCCTAGAAACAATGAACCGTGTTCGTTAAAACCAGTGCTCGTTTTTATTCATCCTGGTGGATTTTATATTGGATCATCATCAAGTTCATCATATGGCCCTGAATACTTATTAACCCATGACATTGTTCTTGTAACTTTAAATTATCGACTTGGTTCATTAGGTTACTTAAATTTAGGAACTAGAGATATTCCAGGCAATGCTGGCTTTAAGGATCAAGTTATTGCTCTCCGTTGGATTCAGGAAAACATAAAGGCTTTTGGAGGAAATCCTAAACAAATCACTTTGATGGGAGACAGTGCTGGGGGATTCAGTATTAATTTACATCTAGTATCGCCAATGTCTCAAGGATTATTTCATAGTGCTATAACTATGAGTGGATCAATACCACCACAAATGAAAATGCAAAAAAATCAAATAAATTTGGCTGTAAAGCAAGCAAAAATTATGGGTTGTGAGAACGTTAGTAGATCCCAAGGCTCGATTCTTGAATGCTTAAATAAATTTACTGGTAGTCAAATTGCGTCGACTTTACTTTCGGTTTTTGATTTTGGTAGAGAAAATTCACATGTATGGCAACCTATTTTAGAGAAAGATTACGGTCAAGAACGTTTTTTGATTGATGATCCATATGAATCATTTAAAAATGGCAAATTTAATAAGGTTCCAATATTAACTGGATTTACAAGCGATGAGCTATGCACTTTAGTCATTGGTAACTTATTAAACTAAATTATTAAGCGGTTATTAATGTCCTGTAATTTTAATTTTTTTTTTTTTAAAGAGATATTTTTAAATGCAACTGTCCTAGAAACTTTCAACCGAGATTTTTTTTCCATGGCTCCAATGA
This sequence comes from Anthrax anthrax, assembly GCA_963971155.1. Taxonomy (NCBI): domain Eukaryota; kingdom Metazoa; phylum Arthropoda; class Insecta; order Diptera; family Bombyliidae; genus Anthrax; species Anthrax anthrax. Next base: position 32,793,753 of record OZ020119.1, read on the forward strand.
GTCTCATGTACAACAGACACAGTGCAGAAAAAGTTAACTCAGTTTCAGCAAAACTTTGGAAATACTATTTTTCAAATAAAACAACAATTTCTAAGGATGATTATCCCAACCTTTGTGATGTTTTTTCCGACTCAAATATAATTTTTGGTACCTATCGTTTAGCTGATATTGTTTCACAAATGGTACCCGTTTACATGTATAAATTTTCGTATCTTGGTCGTTATACAAGTGTGGATTTGCCAGGAATTCCCAGGAGAGGTACATATACGAGTATTTTCGATTGCATAGGACGAAAATCATAAAATTTATTTATATTGCAGGAGCACAACACATGGATGATCTTTTTTACATTTTCACTAGTAAGGACGTAAAAATTTCTCGAAACGATCCTGAAGCTGAAGTTGTGAAAACAATGACAAATTTAATATTGTCATTTGTAGAAAACAGGTGAAAAATATTTCTCTTACGGAATTAATTCATGTGTATAACTAATTTATTTATTTATTGCATTTCTAGCGTTCCCATAAGGACGAATGAAAAATACGATTTCTCGTCGAAAAAGTATATTGAAATTAAAGAACGCCCCGAAATAAAAAACGGATGCGTTTTTGAAAGAATAGGACTTTGGAATGAACTTTTCCCAATATAATATTTACAATTATAACTTTTTCTTAATACAGGTTTTTCAGATTGAGTTTGTCGTTTTACAAAGAGAATTCGCTTTTGATGTGAAAAATTAAATTCATGTTTTCATAATCAGTTTTATTATTTATACTAATTGCTTGGATATCTCAAGATGATATTCTCCGATATTTGTGAAATTTTCACAATTTGGAAATACTGAAGCAGATCAAAAATTGTGGTAATTTTCTGCATGAAATACAACATTTTTGAACTTTAAACTTTCTCATCTGATTTCAATGAACAATAACTTTGTCGGAAAGGTCTAAGTTTTAGCTTTTGTCTTGAATACGATTAACTCAACCTAAACAGCCTGTACAAAACATGAATAAAAAATAAAATAAAATAAAAATATGCATTAAAATGATTGTTTTCTTTAAATATACACAGAAATTTGTTTAAAAATTAAAATTCATTTTTACTCTAAAAATCCATTTTCAAGTACAAACGGATATAATACGATTGACTTTGTACAGCGTGTTATTTTGGATTGTACTTAATACGTTCATTATTTTGTCCTTAATTGATAATCTAATTCTCTGTTTTAAACAAAAATCATCGGTTATTGAACATTTTATCAAATTTCGAATTATACGAGTATAAAAACGTACATATGTACATTGCATGTTATTAAAAAATCGCATAAAGGGGTGAATAACATATACTGCACAATCAGATTCACACAGACACACATATTTACGTTCTATAAACGTTGTCACAAATTGCACTCAAATTTAACATTAAACATTGATGGTTTACATATTGTTATTATATTGCTCTCCTTTCAGATTTAAACAATATGACGTATTCTACTATTAAGAGGGAGTTACAAAAGTTTGAAGTACACATTTAAATGTAAATTTCTCCCTTAATAAATTTATACATGAAAAAAAGAAAAAAAAAAACGCAACAATATGCTACTTGTTGTTACATCATTCATTCATTGTATTCAACGAACATTTTTTTTTTCCCCTTTTGTTTATAAGTGGCCTCTTAAAAGTTACAACTTTTTGTTATATCGTCTTTTTCTTTGTTATTATTATTATTATTATTATTTTTGAATAATGCAATTTTTCACATACATACATACATAACTTATATGTTCCATAAGGAGAATCATATTCGTTTGAATTTTTAACTGATTATTTTTTCTCACGATCACGATCGATTTATACATTGTGTGTGTTTACATATTACAGATTTGCATGTTACACATTGAATTTTTTTAAAATTCATTAATTACAAATTATTGTAAATTTTTTGATGTTCGAAATTTTTTTAATCAAATCCATCAGAATATTGAAAAAATTTAAATAAAACAAAAAACTTAATAATTACTTATTCAAAAAAATGACTATTTAGGTGACATGTTGCTGACGTTAAAGAAATTGTTATTTGGCATTGAAAAATATATTTGGTAACGAATCTTACTGACAATGAACACGACTTTTAGACGACAATAAACATTCAAGGCGTCCCAGAGTGAGAGTGACAAAATGCGTCCATAGTATAATTCAGAGTATCTGTAACAAATAGTTGTTCTAGGCCTCCTCGTCCCTAATATTCACACCATTCTGAGACACTGAGACACCATTGTATAAAATATGTCATTACTGCACCTAAGATGTAATTTTTTTTTGCTGTTTTTGAATAACAGACACGATATTTTGATTTTTTTAAATTGAAATTGGTCTTTTAAATGTTAAAATTTGAAGAAAAAAAATTATAATCAAAATATAACATGTACTTACCAACATTTTACATGCAGAAAAGCAGATGTCATAATCGTCATTTATCTGTGTATCTGTTTCACTTGGTTTCACATTTTTTCAAATTTTTCAATGTCATGATACCTGCCGTTCACTATTTAATACGAAATATGCTGAACACTGTGCCTTATTACTTTTGATTACATTGCATACTCGTTTATTATATTTGACTATAATTAAATGTACATATGTATATGTCATGTATGTATATTTTGTTGTGCACTACCGGTACTACTCCCTATTCACTTCAATCTATCGATTTAGATTCTTTTAATTTTTATAAAATCAAACACTAACGCATGCCTGTAATAAAATAAAATAAAAATAAAATAAAATAAACAAATAAAATAAAAATTATAACGAGCCAAAAAACTATCAAAGAAAATATCATTAACAAAATAAAATGAAATGTCAAAAGTTGAAAGATTTTGAAAACAAAAAAAAAAAAAAGAAATTTATTGATGGCTTTCTGAATTCTATGTGAAATAAACAAATAAATAAAATGTAATGTGTAGTAAACATGATTGTTCATCATTTGATTAAGTTCATTTTAAAAGGATTAAAAAAGGTGCAAAAATCATTACAAAAAAAAGAAAGGGTTTTCAATCATTCTGGAGTACCCTCTCATCCCATAATTTTATTGAATTGGTTGGGCGTACGTGTTATTGCAACCAACTATCTATTGTTATAGTTATTTTTTTGACATTTTTCAAAATTATTCTACAATTCCTTTTTCATATTGAAATTTGATTACATTATAATACAATGCAATTTTGATAGCAATTGTAATGCATACATATGTTTGAAATAAAATTGTATTTTTTTCTCAAATTTAATTTTACACATATCCATATGCACACTCACAGAAATGTAACGTTTTCAAAAACTATTTATTTGTATGTACAGGATGTGTAAGGAATAAATGTAACAAGGCTCACTTTTCTGTAATTCTAGATTTTTTTCTAAAAATCTACTCACTGTTATTTGAAAATTTTGTAAAATGTGTAAAATATGCACGACTTTGTATACCTATGCAATTGGCAATGTCCTTTAAACTGTGTTTTTCATTAACGTTAGTTTACCTATAGTACCACAGAAACTATCTCACTGGGAGAGTGAAGGTACACGTATTGCATTGAGAAATGAGAAAGTATTCAATCGGAAAGTATGATCCGTAATATGGAGACTATTTCTGCAGAAGGCCAAACTGTGGTCATTTGGACCACAGCGCTATTGATGGTGAACATGATGAGTTCGTAATCGTGTGCCTATATTGTAAGATTAAGATTTTTCAAAAAACTAAAACGTTTAAATTTTGAAAATTTTCAAGATACAAAAAATGTTCAAATGTCTCTAACTGGGTTTTGAAGAAACATCAAGAAAGATCTTTTCTCTGATTTGATATCTATACTTGTGAAACATCCTGTATAAAGAAGTTATGAACAATTTCAAAAATTTTAAATTATTTTAAATGTGATTACGTGAGTGATATGCACTCAATATATATTTTTTATCCATGAGACTCTTTGGTTAAATGTTAAAGTAAGTGATATATGGTTTTATGGGTTATGGAAAAAGAAACTGAAACAATAAAATCCAAAGAATTCGATACAGTAAAACTTTTTCAAAGATAATGATTCTACATAAGGGAACCATATATGTATACGGCCATGTATAAGTATTTTCTCAATAAGTAATACATGTATGCTCATTTGTATATTTATTCACGTACCTACGTACATGCATAATACAAGTAACTAACCAACCACTCAAGGAAATCGGTTATTATTTCTTTTCTTTTATTAACAACTTATAAATGCAAATTTTATACACGTGAAAATTCGAACCCTCTGTACTTAGATTGATTTAAATATAATTCAATACACATTTATTATACTTTCAGATGTACTTACAGATATTTATGCCATGGTCAAATTTTTCATTTGGTTTCATATTACAATTGAATACATTTCATAATAGTTTCATTGTCTAAAAATATTTTTATTGTTTAAAAAAAAAATGAAAAAAAAACAAAAAAATTTTTTTTGAAAAATTTTCGTTTTGAATACATACAAGTACGTATTAAATGATTTAAATAAATTATCAAAAAATATAAAAAATTTGTTAAAATATTTTTATGAACACATTTTCAATTATTTACATAAATTATAAATTATAACCGTAAGCATATCCTTTTATACGATGAAGAATACTTTCATAACAAGGATACTTGATAGCAGAATACAGAATATTGGCTAGCTTCCGAATCTGATGGTCACATAGATTCGATTCCTAGCATAGAAAAATAGGTACAAGTAAGCGTTACAAGACGCTACCAAAATTCACTTAGCTTGTTTGGATAAATACCAAAGCTTTTCTGCTTATGGTGGATTCAAGTGCTTAAGTAATGTTAACAACAACTAACTAAAATTATGGGTAATGTACACAAACTGAGTTAAATTATGGGCTTTTATTTACACGAATTGAGTCTGTTCTCTATTAACAATTAATTGACTCGTAATCTACGTCAAGCTCTAACCGAATATTTGATAAAAATGTCATAAAAAATCACATCACGATCGTCATGTAGGACTTGGCTCACATCGGATTGTTGCACTCCATAAAAAGAGAAGTATTCCAAAATTCACTTTTTTACATTTCTGAATTCTGAAGTGAAATTCCAACACAAATCTGTTAAAATCGTGAAATGGGGATTCAGGAACACTTGCTATGATTTGATTTTTTAACACAGAATACGTTCTTATGGAACATAACAAAATTGCTTCATTTATGTTGTCGAATGGTGATTTATAGTGTTCTCTTGTGTTGCTTTCGTTTGCAAAATATAGAAAACTGGCAATAAGAAAATTAGAGAAAAGGAGATCTCATTCAAAGTACACATGACTGTGCTTTAAAATTGAGGTACAGAATTTTTTATTCAAAAAGGAATACCTTCAATCTCGAGTACAATGGACAGTTTTGCTCAGAGGGCTTTGATCTCTCCTCCACTTAAAACAGCAATACCTTCAATTTTCAATATTAAAGTTAACTTAAAAAATTAACAAAATTTTTATAATTATTATTTATTAAATATTCCAATATAGTATAGGGAAAATGATGTATCAATAAAATAATTTTTTTTTTTTATCTTTCTATTTCATTTTAGTTTAATGGTTTGTTAAAAAGCATTTCTAAAAACCAACTAATCGTTTTTATGGTGTGAACTTTAAAATCCTTTTTTCAATTGTCAATTACTTACTTTTTATAACAACAATAAAAAAAAAAATATATATTTTAAATTTTTGACAATACAACATATTTAGAAAAATACCCTCTTTTTACCCATTAGATTAAATGATCACGGTTTCTGTATCACACACATACACACATGAGATACATTGGTATGTACCTACTAAATTTATTACATTATTATTATTCTTCACTATTATAATACCAATTTATAATACGTGAACGCATTTTGATAATTATACGCTTTTAGTTCCAAGTTAATGCTCTTGAACGAATAAATTTCTTTTCATTTTTTTTTTTTCTTGTTTTCTTTTTTTCAATTTCATTTAATTTTCCTTTTTTACATTTGCAATTTAAGTGCAAACATTGATTTAATTTTATAGACATTAACGTGTGTCAAGTTTTATAGTTGTATATATTTTTATTTTATTTTTATTTTTAAAATATTTCCGGAAAAAACGTTTCTCTTTTTTTTTTTTTAAAAAAAAAGAAGAATAGGAATAACAATTGAAAACATTTTTAAATAATTTATTTTTTTTAATGTTTACATGCGTTACAACATTTCCGTTTTAAAATAAAAAAAAAAAAAAAAAAAAAGCAAAAAGGAAATATAAAATGAAAAATAAAAATTTATGTACATACAAACATAGGTGTTGAACATTATACGCGGTGTCCCATAATGAAAGTCATTAAAACATTATTTTCTTTTATAGAGGAAAATTCTTTACAGGCTTTACAATAAGTTCTGTTTACAGAAAATTCTTTACTTTAAAATTTTCATTATTCCAAGGTGAATCCATATCCATAGTGATTTTCGCATGAAATTTTTATATGAATTAAAAATATTACTCTAAATTTCTTTTATACAAAAATTCTGCAGGGTGTTAAAAAATCAACTTGATTACATTTTGAAATTTGAACATTTTAATTCAAATTATTTTTGTTGTTTTTATTAAATTTCAATAGAATAATATATTCATTTACTTAGCCTTAATTTGCAATTAATATAAATCGAATATAGGGTGATTCAAAAAAAATTTACATAAAATCAACTAAAACCAAGTAATTATGTGATCGAAAATTTTTTATCTATACTGTATCTCATAAGAGGGCAAATTTTAGACAACGGGTTTAGGAAAATCTTGAAAAGTCTATTTTATGATCTTTATTCTGGGACATCTTGTATATTTTATTTTTAAAAAAATTTTAAAGGCATTTAATTTGAAAAAGTAGAAAATACAGAAAATAAATTAAATGTTATACATATTTAGGTACGTTTGAAATTGAGCTCAGTGTTAATAATGCGAACTGTAAAAGCTTAAAAAAAGAAAGTTCAACTCAAATTAATTAGTAAATAATTTTATTTTTAATTTATTTAAATTTTTTTGTATTTAATTCAAATCACATTTATTAATATAAAATGTTCTATAGAAATTTTTGATTTGTCTCTCACGCCTTTAAAACTCCTTTGTTTATTGATAGTGTTTTCATCAATAAATCCCAGAAAAAAAAAAAAAAATACAGAAACAGAAAACATACGTTAATTTTTCACCCATATCACCCTTCTGAATATATGTATAAATATACATTATTGTCATCAAAACAGCAAAAAAAGCAATATGACACTTTGTTATGAAATAAGGTTGACAAAAGAACAAACGACAATATCTATATACTGATGACTATACAGTACCAGTCAATGATTATGTAACCCACGTACATACATTTTTTTTTTTTTTGTTGTATTTCATACACACACATACTTGTAAACATAATATTAAGTACTTATATATAAAAACCACCACCCTACTATACAATTGTGTTTAATAATAAATATATTAATTTTCGACTTTTATATTTTATTCGTACATATATAAGTACTGTTTATTTGAAAACCTAATGAGGGCGGTGGAGTGTATATTTATGAAATGTATATATAACTGTTTGTTATACCAAAAAAAAAAAAAAAAATCATAAATAAATCTGACACTCTTTGAAAACATTACAAAAAAAAAATAAAAAAAATAAACATACAGATTTTACACACATTATAGTATGTAACTATAGATTTCCCCTTGAATAAAAACATTTTCATAGTTGCATGTATTTGTATGTGTACAATACGAATTCGCACAAAAAAAAAACAAAAATTGTTAGAAAATAATAATGTGTAGCCAATAAGGATTTAAACTGACAATTTCGATATGCTTCTGTTAAATTTGTTGTTGTTGGTTTTTTTTTAAATCATAATAAATCATAATTTACCCTTCATAGTTAAAAACAAAAAAAAAAAAGTCCTTGAATCGTTTGCGAGATAATTTTTTTTGATGACTGGTCTAATCATTGTGGTGTATTAGAGAGAATTTTATATGTGCGGCTATATAAATTGCAGAATATCTATTATTGATTGCTAGAGAATTTTCACTATTTTGCAGCTGCAAAAAAAAAAAAAAAATGAAAACATGAGAATTACATGTTTAAAGTGAAATTATAGTAAAGTGACCAGTTATAATCACAAATAAAGCCTATAATAATAAAATAACATTTTTTTTTTTTGTATGTACAAAAAATTGGGAATTAAAATAAAGAAACTAAAAAATGAAAAATTCTTGAATCCAAATTAAAATAAGGTTGGAAGGCTGCCAAGAAACATTTTGATCTCTATATCAATTATGAAATCAGTTTGAGCAAGGTTACTATGTATAACTGGTAGACCTGTGCCCAATAATCGGTACAAGATTATCCAATAAATAATAATTAATCACATATTTACACATAAGTACGTATGTAAATATTAATAATTAATAATTTTGTATATAGATAACTAATTGCTTTGATGAAGAGAAACATCGTTAAACTACGATGCACAGCATGATAGTCGATGTGTTTCGACTGTTTATAGAGTTTTGATATCTTCTTCAATGAAATTTTTATATCTCCAATATAATAGGTCTATGCGGCATAATGAACATGAATTCAAGTGAATTTGTAATGAATGCAAGCCTTAGGCTAACCAAATAATTAATATTTCTTTTTCAATATATTTTGGATCTGATAATCAGACAGCTTTATTTTCATATAACTTTTGGCTTAATTTCGAAAATTGAGCCATAAATTAGAAAAATACTTATAATACAAAAAGTCAGATCAGAATCATTAGATTTTCACTAGAAATAAAATATGAAATGTTGTTCTAATCGAAATTAGCTTTTCGAAAAGACGTACACAAATCGACTTTAATGGTGGTCTATTAATCGTGGTCTATTTCGAAAATGTTAACTAATTTTTAAGCAACTTTACAATAGTCTGATGATTTTTTTTTTTTTTTTTTTTTTTTTTGTAATAAAAAATGTAATCAGTTGTAAAATTTTTAATTTTTATTTTTAGAAATTTTAAAAATTTTAAAAATTTTTAATTTTGTTTTTATTTTAGTTTGAATAACACGAAATCAAAAAATGTGATCAAATTTTTAAAATATGCGACGTTTTAAATAAAATTTTCGATTTTTTTTTCTGATATTTCAAAAGAATCGGATTTTCAATGAGAGTACAATGCAATTTTTTGGCTACAAACACTGTAAATTTTCATAAAAGTGTTATTTCTAATAATTAATTCTGTATCACCCTGTATGAATTTTTTAATTTATTTACACTGTATGCGCGTATAGCTATTGAAACGAATATACAGGAATTTTTTTCTAATTTTATATTACAATAGTATAAAAACTTCAATTAAACTCCCTTTATTTCGTATTCTTCTTTATGTGTATAGTAAATTTCAATTGAGTTTAAGTATATAGTGTATACGTTTAGAAACGTATCTATTTCCCTTCTAAAAAAAAAAAAAAAAAAGTGTACTTATAAAATATGCATAGAAAATATTTCAGGCTCTTTAATTGACGAACTCCATCCATACATACCGTGAATATTATGTTACTTCATTTTTTTTTTTTTTTTTGTTCAACTTCTTCTGTATTGTAAATATAAGTTGAAATTTCATTTATTATTTCAATGATTATAATATAATCGTCAATGTGTATATTCAACACTTTTCTACATAATATACAAAAAAAAAAAAAAAATCAAAATGTATAAGACATTACAAAATGTTAAAATTTAGGCATGTATTTAAAAAATATGAAGGGACGTCCTTAATTGAAATTAATTGAAAAAGAATGCCAACGTACAAAATCGAAACACCCTCAAATATGAAGTATATTTTGTACACATATATGTAGGTATACATGCAACACAAACACATGCGTGTATGGGCTACGTATGGGCTAAGTATGTGTGTAATAATATAAAAATGTTTTTCATTTTTTCAGTCTGAGAATTTTTATACAAAATTAAACTGTAAATATATGGATACGAATTGATATACCGTTGTCTTTACGTATTTTTTCATTTTTATTTAAATTATATAAATAATCATACTCATACATATACACCATATGTGCTTACGTACAATGAAAAAATATTTCACACAATCAGATATCCTATTTTAGTAATATATACCCTGTGGATACGATCTAAATGTCTCCCTGTAAATCAGGATTATCTACTTTATTACACATAAATGACTACATGTTTATGTATTTGTTGTATATACATATTATATAGAAATTACCATGGAAAATGACGATGATGATGATGATGATGATGACGATAATGGAATCTTGGTCTATAAAATGTAAATATACAACTTATACATGCTTCTTTGTACAATTGATGTTGATTGTGTTAATTACTTTCAATTTAGAAAAAAAAAGGTTCTCATGTTAAAGAGACCCTTCTTTTTTATTAGATTTAGATTTGTGTGGTACACACACACATCCATACATGTTCGTACACACAATTATATAATAAATAGTTAAATGAATGATATTTAATTTTATTTATAGTACAATAAAATAATTATTATAATTGAAAATTTGAAAAATTTTTTTTGAAAATATTTAAATTTATTTTTATCGTGTAAATTAAATGCTATCGTTTAGGTATGTATGTGTGTACAATTATAAAATTTTAATTACATACAATTCAAAATGAAGTTAAACTTGAACTAACAATAAAGCTAATGTTAATTTTAAAATTCTCAAAACAAAATGATATCCAAAATAAAGATTACTAAATCCAAAATTACCACGATGTGGTAATTTTCAGATTACTAAAGAAAAAAAACATTTCCAAGAAAATTACCAAGTTCATCCAAAATTTTGTACCTAAGTTTGAGGTTTTAAAAACTTTTCAACTTTAAAATTATTGTAATTTCTTAACTTCTTAAGTTTTTTAATTTCTAAATCAAATATTATTTTAGTTTTCAAATTTATACTCTGTCTGCTAATTATAAGTTATGGCCTTGTGGAAACTAGGTAAAGTAGAGCCATTTAGACCACTGTTTACTGTAATTTAAAAAAATTCATCTGATATTGCACAAAAATTTCAAGTCAAACACTAATTGGAAATTGTGAGAAGAAAAGTGGCCTTAACTCCTCAATGTGCCTTAATTGCACATAATTAGTGAACAGAGTATAATTTTAAATTTGAAATAAAATGAATACAAAATATCTGTATAATGTAAAAACTAAAAAAATAATGCTTTTAGAGGTAAATCATTTTCAATGGTTATTTTAATATCCTGATGATACATTCAAATAATTATTTATTATTGTACATAATAAAATGAAAATTTGCCTTTTGCTTTTTTAAAAATAAGGAAGTCAATAAAATCAATCTGTTTTCATTACAAAAAAAAAAAAAATATATATTCATGTGTACTATAGATTCTATTTACCTTGTCTATAGAGGGTCATCAATAATTGTACATCCGTTAAACCAATCTAATGAACAATCAATCATATGAAAAAAAAAACAGGAATTAAAGATAAATAAGTGAAAATTGTGAAAAATTTTGTGGTGCAATTTCTCGATGCATTTGGTACATCATGATGTGATGAGGGGATTTCAACAATAATCAGCATATAGATAAATATGTGCATACAATGCGTGTATTTTGTATACTATGTATACTTTATTAGTCATGGCATGTTATTTTTATAAATGGCACGCGTTCAAATATCCATCAAATAAACTACAGAGTCAAAGTATGTATACACGTATGATACATGCAGTGCAGAATTAATAAAAATTTTTAAAAAAATTATTATATAATGTACTTACATTTTTTTTTTACGTAAACTCATCAAATTATACACGCAGTATAGACACCAATAAAAGACCGTACCCACATTTACAATGAATAATTTTTGAATTATCTGTCCAATTTTCAGTCATTGTATTTAATTTAGAATTTTTTTGTAAATATTTAAAAATGTATTTAATTTTGACGCTATTAATTATTTTTTTTAAAAAAAAATTAACTTTGTGTACTAATTGAAATAGGATGCATATAATCTCATACTTGAATTATGATAATTGTCCTATTTTTGTTTATTAAATTTGTAGATGTGTAATGGACATGCATATCCTTTTCAAAGGATTATTTACAAACAAAAAAAAAAAAACACTTCTCACAATAAATTTTTTAAAAAAAATTAATTATCTACCTTATACTTCGTTTTTAAAGAATTGTCTGTTGCGTTTTAAATGAGATGATTCTTTTCTTTTCAATATTCTTTCGTTTTTGAAATTTTTTCGAATTTAAATAAATTCGTCTTTTACTCTCATTTTCTGATTACTTAGTTTTCTGTATTTTGTAAATTAAAAACAACAACAATTACAAGAGAGCCACATAAACCGTGAACGTGAATAGAGCAATATTTTTATGCTCTATAAAAGCACACAGAGACTACGCTAAAAAATGAACCGTAAATAATTTTTTTAGAAATATTTAAGAATTTTTCACTGTCAACCCAATTAACTTTTCATTTCTTATAAAAAGAACAATTTGAAAAATTCTAAACTTTTATATTTTTAAAACAACACATGAAAACATTTAAGTGGAATACTGGTTTCTGAACTTGAATGGCTTCAGGCCCAATATTAGACACAAGCAAGAGTAATTTTTTTTTTTTGTTACTTGCTGTTGCATCTGATAATAATGACAAGGTGATAATAGAAATTTTAAAATACCACAAAAAAAAAAAATTTGTAATTTCTTTAATTATTTCAAAAGTCGTTAAAAAACGCGATATATGCAGTCGTAGATAAATACAACACGATGCGTTAACGTTTCTGTTTAACACAGAAAAACATAATGTAATTCTTCTTGTTTTTCTTTTTTTTAACATTTTCATAACACAATCTCAAATCTTTTCTATAATATAATTACGAGTTATTTTTTTTTTTTTTTTTTTATCATTTTGATCAAAAAAAAAATTTTTTTTTCTTCCTTCCTGTCTGTTATTTCGCATAAAAGAATCTCCTTAAATCCTGTGGTACACAAACTAAGAATATATTAAATATAGAAATTATCAAGATCAAATCAAAAAACAAGTAAAGTGTTATATTCTTAGATACCACATAGAGTTTTTTACTATAATCTAGCAGCAATCAGATAATTGTAATTTTCCTATAACGGAAAATTTAATAAAAGAAAAAATGAATAACATAGCGCTTTTTCATATTGCGTGTATATACACAGATCGTCTTTATAGATACCCGTCTTTTACACAGTTAAAATACATATAAAGGTGATGGATAATTTGGTTTGATTTTTCGCACATAATTCATGAACAATAGATGAACATTTTATTCTTAATTATATACATACTCGTATAGGTGTTTATCATCATCACCTTTTATTTCTTTCCTTCTTTTTTTCTAAACTTCTTTAACTTTAAATGTTATGATATGATCGACTTGATGACTAAATGCTGTTAAATAATACACGAATAAGAGATTACAAAAAAGGATATTTGTATATATGTATGAATAAAATAACATTAACCCTTAATTTATGTCTTAGCATGAATCTTTTGTTGATTTGTATATACACATTAAGGTGACTATTGTGAATGATAACATTGTTAACAACATTTTTTTTTCTTACCCTATTTTTCAAAATCACATGTACATTTATGTATGTGCATATATGATGCAATGTTTTGCACATAAATTTCAATATTATCATTTTGATCTACATAATTATGCTTAAATGCAATCTTTATGTGTGTATATTCAAAAATGATCAGTACATAACACATTAGGTATGTAAATATAAAGAGAAACTCTTTCTTCATTTTTTTTTTTTTTTTAAAAAAGAAGAAATTAATTTTTCACACATATTTCAAAGGATTTTATAACATATTATAAATTTAATTGAAGATCATTATTATGGATATATACTGATAATATAATGAATAGCAATAAAAAATAATGAATAGAAATGAATGTGAATATTTTATTAAATTCAATTATTATTTAACAAATAATAATCAATAAAATTTTATGAGCTTTACAGTGGCTTTTTTATCATTTTTGTTATTCAAAATATTACCACCGTATAAATTATAATGACATTCTCAAAATTTTATACAATGAATCTGTTAGATACTAAATTTCGTGAATGACAATGCCAAAAAAAAAACAGTGCTAATGAAATAATTTGTTTTTTTTTTTTTTTAATTTTATACACAGGTACAGGAAAATAAATATGTAAGTGTATAATAACGTTGTATTGCATCTACAGATAGTTAAACATTTTTTGGAATTCAGAAAATATATACAGTATATTTTTTTAGCATGATCCTGTGTTCTTGTGAAACATAAAATTTGTTGTGTTACTGTCATATTGCTTCTTTGTGACTCTTTTGTTCTCATTAACAAAATACATATTTTGTTCTCATTAACAAAAAACATAAAACTGGCAATCAGATGAGAATAAAAGATGACTTTATTCAAATTTAATGGAAAATAGCATAGCTTAAAAAAAGAGGTATAAATTTATTATATTACGTCATACATCGATGTTTTTTAAAAACGGAAATTACATTTATTTATTTTTATATTTCTGGATGCATTTATTAATAAATATTCGTAAAAATTTTAGGAAACACTGTACATAACTCTCTTAATCATTTACATCGTTTAATTCACACAAGTATTTATTTACAAATCGTTTAATTAGGTAATATTTGGTAATATTTTCATTTTCATGACTTAAGTGTATGAAAATCTTTTTTCCCATGCAAATTTCTGCGGGTGGAAATGCAACAGTTTATATTTATATTTTTTCGTCCTTTTATGTACGTACATGAAAGTCTGTATTTTTTTTTTTTTTTCGCTGTTATTTTGTGTTAATTTTTTCATATTAAATAAATCAATTTTATTAAATCATAATAAAAATTTTGAACAGGATATTTAGTTTTTATACTGTCCTATAAATGTATGTACTATTTCATCTGCGTATTTCAAGATTGCAAAGCATTCGTCCAAATATGATTAGGTAAAAATTGAATTACTTATAAATATATTACAAAATTATATAAAAATTTTATGATTTTCACATAATAATTTCAATATGAAATTATAAGGATACAAGTATTTGAACAAAAAAAAAAAAATAAAGCAAAACAAAACAATGCGGGTAAAATAAGCAGTTACAAAATGAATGAACAATGATTTACAATATTGCTAACTATATTAAATTTTATAGGAATATATATGTACACAAAAATGTATGTTATATGGTCACAGTATGTGGTTTTAAAAATTAAAAATATCCCCGCAAATATCCTTATAAAGTTTTATTTATTAATTCGTTATCAAACGACTTATTTATATATACATCAATACAAATTTTTTTTTTTTAAATCGCTCAATTGATTGTTAATCGGTTTTAAAATGAAAAATCCGTTTTTCAATAATATCAACAGCAACAAAAAAAAAAGGATAAAAAGAAACAGTACATTTAATTGAATTTAATATCCATATACAAATATAGACATTGTTTATTGTGTACATACATATATATACATTTTATGAAAAATACAATTATCCAATGACCTGATCCTTTTGCGTTTACTCAATCAATTACAACTATAAAGGTGCATAAAAATTACAAATACAAAAAAATAAAAATAAAATGAAAGGATATGACATAAAAATAGACATAAAGTGTTAAAAACCTTTGTGTATACTTTCACTTTCAAAAGTCGCTTATAAAATTTTCCTATACTTTGCTATATGGTTTTGTCTACACACTCACATATGTACATACGTGCAGACTATGTATAAAATTCTTATCTGCATACTTTAATCAGACATTTCTCACCGCAGGACATGAAATAAAATTTTGAAAAAATCATAAAAAAAAAATTATGTTCACATACAACTTTTAATTCCCTTGTTATTTTTCTTCTTTTTTGTTTTTTTTTTTTTTTTGGTTTTGTAGTTTTTCAAAATCTACCAATTTTGATTTTATTTTTATTTTTTTCTCTCTTTTAATATAACAATTCATGATGATATTGTTCCAAAAATACATTACAACCAAATAAAACTTTTGTTATCTTAACCGAATAATCTTTTGATTTTATATACAGATCAAATGTTAATTTACTTATATACATGCCTTTTTTGTATGGTATTTTCCCTTTTTATTAAATGTAACATGTTTGTATGTATCTGACTAAAATGTGAAATTTTGAAGCAAAAAAGGATACATTACACATGAAGATGTAAAAATATCCAAATCTTATTGTACGGTTGAATATTTATGTATATGTAATAATTTCAATTGAATGAATCATTGGACCATTCCTTGGATCATTAAAGTTACTTAAATATGTTTAAACTTCTGAAATTCAGAAAATTAGAATATTTTCATTATAATAATATAATTCAACTTCAAAATAATCATATTAATGTTAGGGCATTGACGAAAGGCATGATGTTAGTCTGGGCATTGACGAAGTGTTCATTATGGATCTGGTAATACTGTGATCTGGAACATGAGAGATATATATAAGTGCATAAATCATTTGAGCTTGATAATAAAATAAATCTAGAGGACTTATAGTTTAGAGGATTTCATTCTGATCCGGGAAAAATCGGAATTAACTCATGTTCAAATCTTAAAAACTTTTCCGATCATCCTATATAATTTTTATGTTAAAGAAATTTGTACAATTTATAAAAAAGAAAAAATTGTTCCCCATTAAAATCTTTAATCTGAGAACATGATCTTGAAAATACTTTAGCTTCTATACTTTTCAACAATTTATTAGTCATTAAAATCGAACGAGAAAGAGCAAAGTTATTGACATTTAAATTTCAAAAATGATGCAAAAAAATATGGTCATCTTTTGGTCCACTCTGTGAAACTTTTTTATGGAAAATTTTGCGTTGATTGTACAAAAAGGTGTCCCTTATAAATATCTTCAATTTTTGAAAATTTCAGGAAATTTAGAGAACATCATCCTGAGATAATCAATGTCTTGTATCATTTCGTATATGGTCATAGGTAGTTTGGGTGGAAAATTAGGCCAAAAAGTGAAGTTTTCAGTATAAAAAATTTGGTTTCAAATATGATATTTTTTGAATAAAAAGAAAAAACTGATACATATAGTACGTTATTGTTTTCGATACAATGAGCCTACTACCAGCGACATGTCGCTGATGACTTTGCCGCTATAGGTAACGCTGGACTTTATCATTATTCTTTATAGACATTAAAGAATATTTTTTTATGTGATCTTACTGAATATCAATTTTTTTTATAAATATTTTTTTTTAAAAATAGATACATCCACGTTAAATACCCAATAACACCACATTTGAAATAAAAAAAAAACATCATTTGATTGAAAAAAAAAAAAAAAAAAAAATACAATCACCCTTATTGGAACGTGTGCCCATCAGATAGCATCTGCCTTTTAAAATATGTACATGCATATATGCAATTGAACACTAAAAAAAATTCTTTGACAAAAAACATTAAGTTATACAGAGGCTGAGAGAGGCTTTAAAAAATATGTAAATATCTTAGGAGTCAAACCAAAAAAAAAAAAAAAAAAATTTTTTTTTTATTAATTTTTTTCATTTTTAATGTGGTAAAAAAGTGTTATAAATATCAACCTTTAATCATGTTGTTTTTTTTTTATTGCTATGAAATTACAGCATTTAAAATATTTTTTAGATACTCGATGATACTTGGTCTATATGAGTGTATAAATTTTATTGGAATAATTTTTCCATTAATTTAAAATGATTGAGACATAAAAATTCTAAATAACAGGGATTTGGATATGAAGTTATTTATTTGCATTTAATTTACAAAACAAAAAAAAAAAAAAAAAGAATTATAAGAATTATATTCAGATACACACATGTATCTATACAAAAAAAAAAAAAAAAAAGAAAAGAAAATGTGGTTAATAGGTGAGGCAAAATAATTTTTTTTTTTTTTTAAATGATAAACAATGTACATGTAATGTACAGTTTTCATGGTTTTTAAATAAAAAAAAAAATTTTTTTTATTATTTGAGATATTTGCATATGTAGTAATGCGGTAGATATACTTAATTATATATTTTTAGCATAGTCATATGTGTCCCTAATTCTTATGGAACCAAAAAAAAAATATGGTATCATTCATGTTTATAATTTTTATTTCTCTCTTGTGATTATTCTTGTTTTTGTTTATAAAATATTAATTTTGTTATAGAAAATTAGAGTAAAAAATGAAATTTATGCAAATTGAATGAAAAATAAAAAGAAGGAACAACCATTTAAAACACACATGACTTTGCTTTAAAAATGAGGTATACCTGGATACCTGTTGTAGTGTAATAATACTTCTAATCATTTACTTATGTAGTGTAAACGATTTACAAAATTTAAAATTAAAATATTTTAATCGATATTCATTTTTAATATTTCATATCCTTGTATTACATGTATTATGTACACATGTATTTTTTTTTTTTTTTTTTTTTTAAATAAAATATAAATGCATGATTTAATCGCTCTTTTCACATCAGAAATAAGGATTCTCATTTAAATTACAATTATTCGTTACAATCATCTGTAATGTTTAGTTGCATGAATTTTTGTATTAAATTTTTTTTTTTAACTTTTGAATATCATACATACACACATACTAAGTACATATTTGCACACATATGTATGTATGTAGTAAACTTTTAAGCATAAGGAAACTTTTTATCTTGAAAAAAAAAATTTTTTATAAGTAAATTGTTAAAGAATTATTCTCAGGTGAAATAATTCAAAGTATATGCATATATGTAGCTATGTAGATACCTATTAGGAGTATTTCTTTATCGTCTGGTGTTTTAGATATTAAAAATATACACGTGTGCACATACAGATACTTTTGTTGTCTCTACATGGCAGAATAGCACATATACGTACTTTTGTTGTCTCTACATGGCAGAATAACACATATACGAACATACATGTAATTTAAAATAAATAAAAAAAATTTTTTTTTTTTTTTTTTTTAATTTAAGAAGAAAAAAAAACTTCCCACAAAATTTTACGTGTTTTTATTACACAAAAATTAAATTAAAAGTACATAGTATACTTTCATGCTTTCATTGTATGGGTGTATCAATCATCACACATTCAAATGCATATCCGTTGTATATAAATTGGGATAATTTTATCCACCAATAGTAGATTTCCATGCAATGAAAATGCATCAATACAAACGAAAATTCGTTTTCATCTGCTATGTATTATTTAACTTCAATATAACTTCAAAATGAAGGAAAATAATTGTATATCTGATGTTTATGTACATATGTAAATGTGTGTGCATAAATTGAAAACAAGGGAGGAGCTATAATATGTGATAGTACACATATCTATATATTTTGTTAAGTTTTTACACAAATACCTGAATTATCTGTATAGTGGAATTGTATATATAGCTTGTATACAAGACAAAACCAGGTGTTTTTATATATTTTTTTTCAAAAAGAGATGATGATTTTATAAACGCATGACTGCTTTCAATTTCAATAATTTTAGGATTTCATTCGATATACACAAATACATACGCATATATATTGAGTACATATATGATGAGGATATTTTATTCCCTTTGTTCAGTGTATACAGTTACATTATTATATATATACAAAATACCATTTCAAATAAGAGAAAAACCCCTTTTTAAATACCATGCGCGAATCTTGAAAATTTTAAAACGATGAAATTATTGTATGTAAAGACGAGTATATAGTGTAACATGAAATGATGAAGGAAACTGGTTTGGTCTAATGGTTCGGTCGTACTAGCCTAGTCAAATGAATCAACTGGTTCAGATGCTATGTACATTTATGTACATTAGTACTTATGTATTTCTTAGGTGAGGTAGAGGATTTCAGTCTGATAAAGAATAACTTCAGTTGAGATTGCGCAGTCGTTGGATATAGACGTGTATTTTCCTAATAATAACAATATAAATTCTAATAATCTAAGGACATTTATAATTTAATGTGTATTTAAAAAGAAAAAAAAAATTTTGTTTTTTTTTTTGTTTTTTGTGTTTAGTAATAAGTGTTTAATTTAATTAAATACAATTTCTATATAAATAATTTTCATATAAAAATTAAATTTTAAATAAATTATTAAATAAAAATGGTTGTAATGACCACATCATCAGCATCATCCGTATTAACATCGGCAGTAAATCAATTGGATAATATAACAACAAAATCTCGTGTTCAAATTGATTGGGATATTAACGATACTGTGGTACCAATTATTAGTGAATTTGATGAATTTTGTGAATGGGCAAATGGTCATTGCCGTTTAGTTTATTCAGCTAATAATGATGATGCTAAAAAGCATTCATCTGGATGGGCAATGAGAAATACAAATAATCATAATGTAAATATATTAAAAAAAAGTTGTTTAGGTGTATTATTATGTACGGCTAAATGTAAATTACCAAATGGAGATCGAGTACATTTAAGACCAGCTATTTGTGATAAAGCACGAAGAAAACAACAGGGAAAGCCATGTCCAAACAGGTGAATAAAATATGTATATATGGACAATGTAGAAATTTTTTTTGTTTTTTTTTTTACTTGCGAATAATTCGATTTATTGCGGTTATTGCGATTCGATTGCAATTCGATTGCAATTAATATACATTTCTTCAACAATTATTTTATATACGTTTTATGATAAAACATGCAATTATGCATAATTATTGAGATTTAAATAATTAATATCATCGGATTTTAATTATTTATAGTTAAAAACGTTAATTATCCACAAGTGATCATATTGAAGTGAAGAAAATTAAAAAAAATTATTTAAATTTAAAAATTATGTAAGGATTAAACAACGAATTTTTTAGAATTTTTTTTATAACGGAAATTAAGAAATTTTTGATCCTGTTAGTTATTAATGAGTAAAAACATTGAGTTTCAATGATACAAAATTAAATATCTGTGCATGTTCGGGAAAAAATTTTTTTTTGAGAGATCCAGTGTGTAAATAGATAAAATTTCTAAAAATAAAAATCGCAAAAATTGAGGACCTTATTTTCAAAACTATAATTTAAGTCGAAGTCTGATTTTAGTCTTAATTTAAAAATAAAATAACAATTTTAATATACAATTACACTCAATTATTTGAAAAACGAGAATTATTAAATAACTTAAAAAACTTTTGCGAATAACTTTTATTCCATTGAAATATTTTTTTGTTATATTTCGTTTATATATTTTTTTAATTAAAATTTCCGAGAGTATAAATTACCATAAACCGAGTAATTTCGAATTCATTTTATTTATGTTTCAAAAAAAAAAAAAAAAAAAAAAAAAAAAAAAAAAAAAAACAATCTCTATACTTATAATTACAGAAATTGCACTGGCCGTCTTGAAATTCAACCTTGTCGTGGTCATTGTGGATATCCTGTAACACATTTTTGGAGACAAACTGGAAATGCAATATTTTTTCAAGCAAAAGGTACTCATGATCATCCACGACCAGAAGCAAAAGGATCAAGTGAAGCAAGACGTGCATTAGGTGGTGGTAGACGAATTCGTAGTCTTGCTGTAATGTTAGCAAGAGATGCAGCTTTAAATAATAAATTGAATGCATTGCGTGCAACAAAAAGACAATCGAATTCAGATAAACAAAATTCACCAGAATTCTTATATCCTGCTAGTGTTAAACGAAAATGCATTTGTTCTGATTCAATTGGATGTACATGTATAACAAATAATAATTATGTAACATACCCACCAGAAAATTCATTATATTCATGGAGTTCATCTAGTGATGCATACATTCAAGCCTTAAGTCATCATCAACAACAACAACAACAACAAAATGTACAAAATGTTCAACATTATGGTGATTATAATTCAGTTAATTTATCTCAAACTGTTGCACATTATACAACTTTAGAAACATCACAAGCATTAGGTTGTTATCATTCTCCATCATCTACAGAGGTATTTTATCAACAACAACAACAACAACAACAGCAACCATCATCTCAAATATCTAATTCACAATTAAATATTAAAGAAACACATATACAACCGTTAAGCACTCAGGAATCTGGATGTAATAATAATAATAATGCTAATATGGATTCAAAATGGTCAGTTGAATATTGTAAATATGAAAGTTGTGATGATACATCTAGTTTAACAAGTAGTTCAAGTGCATATGAAGAATATTATTATCCAACTCAAGTTATTACACATCATCATCAGCAATCAATGCAATCATATCAAAATTGTAGCTATGAAGGATTTCCAATTTTTGAACAAACTGAAAATGGTTATACACCAAATTACAATATATCATGTCAACAATCACCTATAACATCAAGTTATTCAGAGGATATACAACATTTTGAAGGACAATATCAAATTGCTGGAAATGGAAATACTAGCCCTGATTTTTATTATAGTAATACTGGTAGAGATAATATTTGGAATATTCAAATTGAAGACGGTGGTAGTAACAATAATTATCATCATCAGAATAATATGCAAATTGGTCCAGAAATTAATAGTGAAATTTTTTAGATTAGAAATTTAATTATAACATTATTATATAGTTTTAAAAAATAATTCAATATTTTTTTTGTATTTTTTTTTTTTGTATTATTATCATTCTGTTAAGACTGTATACATTTTTATTCTGTACATATCAAAAAGCATACGCTATATATAAGTATATTTTTTAAATTTAAAAAAAAAAAATACTTAAGTTTTTGATTAAATTACAAATTTTTTCTTTAAATTACCAATTTAATATCATCTACATGTCATATAAAAAATTTGTTAAATTTAATTGCATATACGACAGTACATTCATTAAAAAAAAAAAACAAAAAAAAAATCTCATTTCATTGTTTCTGTTTTTATATCTAGTCATTTGATACTTCGAAATTGTTTTAGAATTTTTTTTTTTTTTGATTTTATTTTGTATTGTGTAAAATTTAAAAAAAAACAATTGAATTTCTATTATTGTGTAAATTAATTGTGTACATAAATTATAATAATATAAAAACAAATTAATTTTAAGATCTCATTTTCTTCTACTTAAAATTATACAAAAAAAAAAAAAAATTTAATAAAAAAATAAAATGCTATTACCATAAAACAAATATTTTATTTAATAACAAAATCTAGGCCATGAGTCCGTTTATTTCGAAAGTTATACAGGTAAGTCCAGAATTTCACGCAATTTACATTATATGTGTTGGGCATCTATATACTCTGTCCACTAATTATATGCAGTTAAGATCTCATGGAAACTACTACGAAAAACAGTACTAGTTTACATAATTGAAAACAGACATTTCCGTAAAGTTTTAACTGCATTTACGAGCATGTAATTAATGGTCACCATATAAAAGGTAACATTTTTCTAAAGGATTGGTCAAGTTTAAATAGATTGGAGATAGAATGTAAATCAGACAAAATTTGTGTACCAATAAAATATAGATACTTCTAAAACAAACAAACAAAAAAAATTAAAAAGAAATTTTGACTTTATTTGGCATTCAAGATTAAAAGGACATCATGAAATCAAATGAAATATTAAAAAAGACATGTGTACACTCCCATAAGCTCCTAACATCATGTAATTAGTGAACAGAATATAAAACATTTTATAATAAAATCCTAAAAATTTGTGAATTTTATAGCATTCGAAGTTTTCCTCTTTTTTATTTTTTTTTTTTTTTTTTGAGGGACAGTAAGGATTACAAATATAAAACTTGAAATATCACAGAATTTTAAATTGCAACAATTTCGAAATAATCAGGATACACAATAAATTTTTTTTTTAAATAAAAAATCGCAATTTCGGTTTATCTTAAAAACGATAAAATAACAAAATCGTAAAATTGAACAACAGAAAAATGTACATTACACTGAGATTACATAACATGCATCTAACCAGATGATTTTTTTGTATAACGTCATCCAAATCCTGATTTGATATCTCTGATCTTTAAATTTCTATTAAAAAATTTCAAAATTCATATTTTACGTATATATATAGAATTTTTCACGGAAGGGGACATAGTACAAACTATGTACATATTACCAGCAGGAAGGTATATTCACGTGTGTACATACACACAATGGAACCATTGAAATTCTATTGTAATAATACTTAGATTTTTATGTGAAAAAGAAGCAATTATCAGGTTTTGGTTAGTTTTGAATTGATATAATATTATTTTTATATACGACCTTTGTAATCCTATAATGGGCACGATCTAAATGTCAATAAGTATCTCTTGAGGTTTTGTGACAAATTTTTCTTTCTTTTTTGATTTGTACACAATTTCAAATCTGACTTTAGAGGTTCTTGTACCTTTGTACACATTGTTTAAAATTGTTAAATGATTGCACATTTAAGTGCAAAAAATCTTGAAAATTATTACATTTTATTGTGTTCATGAATTGTTATTATTATGTAATTTGTAATTCGTCTAATATTGAATAGAAAGTTAGTTATAATATTTTTGTAAAAAAAATGAAAATGTGACCGTTAATTTAACTGCCTAACTTAAAAAAAAAAATAAATATATTTTGTCCCGAATAAATTCATAATTTTTACATCATTGTAATCGCTTTAAAGGTTTAAAGTTTTAAAAAAATGATATCTCTGTAACCCTTTTTAAGGAATAATTTTGAATGCATTT
This sequence comes from Anthrax anthrax, assembly GCA_963971155.1. NCBI lineage: Eukaryota > Metazoa > Arthropoda > Insecta > Diptera > Bombyliidae > Anthrax > Anthrax anthrax. The sequence continues at coordinate 32,818,571 of OZ020119.1, forward strand.
TAATAGAAATGTACAACACATTACTTTTGATTGATATTTAAAAGCTCATTTTTGAACCATTACAGTAATTGAAAATTTGTAATTAAGAACAAATAAGGTCACATACATAGAAAGATGTACAATCGTCACTTTGTTTTTTGACATTTTTTGATATACTCTGTTCACTAATTATATGCAATTAAAGCCTTTTTGGGGGTTAAGGCATTCGTTTTTCTCTCATCATTTCTAATTAGGATGTTTCACAAGCAGTATTGCCACAATCTTTAAAGTTTTCATACAAAATCAGGTGTGTGTGTTTTTCGAATATCGATACACAATGACGTAAAATGGTATCACTTCACGTACTTTCTATAAAGCCTTAATTGCATGTAATTAATGGACAAAGTATAGCGATATAGTTCACCATGAATTTCATATCAAATTATTAAAAATGTTTAAGAAAACGTTAAAAAATTGTTTCGGTTTACATAGCGTAATAAACAAAATTTCCAATATAGTCAACATTTTTAAGAAGAAACCAACAAAATTAATAAATACTTACGTAAGTACATAAATATGTATGCTTTGCATGCAACATTTTTTTTTTATTTTATAAAATTTCAAAGAAAATTTTTTTTGATAAAATCGGAAGTGTTTTTTTTTTTTGTTTTACTTTAATTATTTCAAAAAAAAGGGATTCAATAAAAGGAACGATTTCCTTTTTATTTTCAATTTACTATTAATTTGCTTCAATTTGGGTAAATCATCGGAGTTTATAATAAAAAAAAAATTTTATACGGAAGGAAAATATGTTTGACTTTACGTGTAACACTGTACGTTATATAGCACATTCTGTATATTTATATGTATATAATACATACATATATGTACGTAAGCACATACATCTACATACATACATGATATTCTTCTCATTTGTATTTGATATTTATTTATCAAGAGAGTAAATATTGATTAATGCAAATATTACATGATGTTCAATATATGTTTACCAGAATTAATAACGAACAATCTATTGTACCATTTAGGATTACCATATACTCTTATGTAATTTTGATTGTTTGAACATTATCTTAAATTCGGGTTACACAAATATCAAATTGCACTCGTTTATATTCAATATATGAATTATATGTGATGTACATATATAAACATTACACATACATATGTATGGCTTGTATATACATATATTTATGCAATTAGGTATGTTTATATATGAACACAATGATGATTTTGTGAAACAACAAAAAAGGACAAAAAAAAAGCACATTGTCTGTCCTATTGTCATGTATCCCATTTCACCATGTCCCTTTTTATATGTAGTACAAAATATGTGTTTGTGTCTGTTAACATGTTCATCCGTAGAATTTTTATCTTTTACTGTCTCATCAACATCAAAAAAAAAAATTTTTTTTTCTTTAATTTTGTTTTTGTTGTTTTTTTGTTTTCAAACATTAATACTTCATTATTTAAAGCTGTTTATTTGGGGTGAATTATTGGCCAGAGAAACACCCCACCTTAATCGCATCATTATCAAACATTGTAATACACATGAAAAACGTAAACAAAATACAAAATTAATCTAATAAAAAAACAAAAAAAAAATTTTCAAAAAAAAAATTATATCAATATTCGAACAATCACTTCTCTAATCGAATAGTAAATAAATGTTCAATTGTATTTTTTTAAAGGAATTAATTTTGTATTAATGACAGTTACAAAAATTTAAATTAAAAATCTGGAAAAATTTGAGAAAAATCTATTTTTGTCTACTTTAATATTTTTTTAAAAAAATTTTTGTTCTAAAATATATTTGAAATTTGTGCTTCTTTTTATTATTTTTAGTTCAATTTAAATAAATTTCATCTTCTACTCTCATCTTCTGATTGCAGTAACAATCACAAGAGAACAACACAAATGATGTAATAAATTTAGACTTCACACAAATACACATGACTATGCTTAAAAAATAAAATATAATGTAAATCATTAATCATTTGCTCAGATTTAACATCCGATTATTAATAATTCATTTAATTCACAATATACATAAATATCAAGCTAATATTTAGCCAATTTAAAAACATACGTACACACATACACGTACCATAAAAAGGACAAAATCAAAACAAACATAAAATTTGCATAATAATATGTAAATACGATCTTAATATTTAATATATCTTGACATAAGCCACACGTTACTGATGATCTACTGTTATTTGAAGACCATTGTAATTACATGATCCTTATATAATAATTCCATTAATTCTAATCATTTACATACAAAAAAAAAAAAAATACTTTTAAAATGCTGTTAACAAACATGATCCTCTTTCAATGTCATTACATCCTATTTACAAAAATATATTAATTGATACATTGCATAATACAAAATTGTACTATATTGAATGATACGCTAATAATATGCAAATATCCTTTCAAATGATATTAAATAGCATTTTGATTTTTTAATATATGCAAAATACAGTACATGTATATACTATATCCTTATTACATGCTCCTGATCCTTATGAAAAATGATAAATTACTTTTTGGAGTACAGAGGAAGAGTCGTGATATAGGTCATGTAATAATATATAAAAATACAAATATGTGAATGTGTATGCCAAAATTTCTATTCTATTGTTAAACGTATTTGGTATTTGAAATCAGTATTTATATAGGGATGTTAACGTACATATGTATATGATGAATGGAGATATCCTTGAGTGTTTGTACTATTGCCAAATAAGCTCTATTTGAAAATTAAAGGTGTAAAATAAAAATTTATATGAAATCAAGGGACATTCGACTGCTCTATTTTTTATTTCAATATAAATAAACGTCAATTATTATTTATTTGAAAAAAAAAAAAAAAAATCAATTTCGTTATAAATAATACTTAAACCCTTCATTATTTATTTATTTATTTTTTTTTTTAATTGAAAAGATCTGTGCAATTGGTTTATACAATTTGAATTAAAATATTTAAAAAAAAAAAAGAACAATTTTAATCGGATTTATTTAAAAAAGTGTGTATATAAGCCTAAAACGTATTCAGTTTTTATGTTTTTATTAACTATTTGTTATTTCATTAAATCTCCTTTTAATACCAATTAAAAAAAAATAATAATAATTACATAAAATATTTAAAAAAATGTAATTAAGTACATAGTAGGTAATCATGTATAGATAGAGTCTCATTTAGATACTAGCTAGAACACTAAGGTAAACGTTAGATTTAATTCAATATCTATGGTTCATTTTTTTACCATAGTTATGTGTGCTTTTCTAGAGCAAAAAATTGTTACGTCATTTATGTTTATGATTTATGTTGCTATCTTGTAGATATGAGACACTGGATGAAGAAAATGAGGCGTGTATGAGTAATTTAAATGTTAATTTGTAGTTAAAAATGATTTAATTATTTTCCAGCTCTCAGGTAGTAAAACGATTTGGGAAGATATAAAAGTAGACCCCTTGCAACTGAAACTAAAACTGATTCCTCTTCATTCGGATGCAACTGAAGAACAGTCGGATGAAGAGGAATCTCGGCAACAGATAGAGCAACAACAACGGACAGAACAACAACAGGCGGCAAGCCCACGAGTGGAGTTACAATGCCGCCAAAAAAACAAATGTAAAGAAGACGAAGACATTGAAGTGTTAATTGATATAAAAAAACAAAAATTAGAGGTAGAAAAAGGAAAATTAGCTTTAGTAAAAGAAAAAATTAATTTTAGGAAAACTTTAAGAAAAAAAAAAAAATATATATAAAATAAAAATGAATTATGTATACATATGTATACTTGCACATAAATACAAAAAAAAATTATATATGTACCTACCTTTATTTTCTTCGCCTAATATTCGCCAACATCAAATCAAAGTTAAACTTATTTTAGTTGATCATCATGTTGATAATTAAGTTAATTAATTTTTTTTTTTGTATTTACTTATTTACTGAGATGTTGATAAAATAATTATAAAAACAAACTTATCCAAATTTTCAAACACGAAATAAAAATATTCAAACAATATTTCGTTTACTTGTTTGTGTCAACAATAACATCAAATACCTTATCAAAAATGAGAATTCCCACCAATTTTCACTCAGCTGACAATTCAGCATTACTTTTTTTCATTTTTCGAAACAATTGGTATTTTAATTGTAATCGAAAAAATGAAAAGTGAAATAAATTTTCAAAAAATTCGATTTCATGCAAAATTCATTTTTCATTTGCTAAGTAAAATACCAACTTTTGGCTATGAAACAGTCAATTTTTCAAAATATTCAAGAAAATTATAAATTTTTTAAAATAACGCCATGTTTCAATTTTAACAAAACTAAATAAAAAGTAGTTATTCAATGATTTTGGGTTGTTTCAGTTTATTCCATTTTATTTTTTATGCCTAACGTTTTTATATTTAATTCATTTCGGTTAATTTTAGTTTTGTTATTACACAAAAAATTGGGGGTTTTTTTTTCAGATTACTATTCAAATGTTTACAGATTTTATGTGGTATTTTTCTTTTACGTTACTAACACTATCTTATGTCATCATCATCATGCCATGCGCTTTCGTCATTTTGTTTTTGTTTAAATTGAATTGAAATATTGAAAATGAAATTGAAATTGGAAATTGGTCAAATTTTAAATTGAAATTTGTTAAGTGGCGAAGTCAAAGGTTGAATTTAACAGTGAACAGAAGTAAAGTAATTTGTTGCCTTAAATTTTATTAAGTTGTTTTATATTGTTTTTACAAAAAATCCTATAAATTATTAAAAATGGTTTATTTAGTTCAAAACAAAGTAAGTTAAATTAAAAATATGAATATAGTATATTTATTTGAAATTATTTTTTTTTTTTTTTAAAATTGACAAATTTTCTAAATTTTGTCTACGTGCCGTGCCTATTAAATGTGAACATAATCTGTTGAAAGAAATTAAAATGGAAGAGATAAAAATTGTGCAATTCAGTTTTTTCATGTGATAAAAAAATATTGATAAAAATTTTAAAATTTTTAATGAAGTGATAATTTGAAATTTTTAAAGATGACCTTGAGTTAACGTTGTGCAGGCGAGAAATTAGAATGGGATATCCTAAAAACTCCAGTTACTTCATATAAAGATTACGCATCATCATAGATAATAACTTCAGCCATTTTTTTTTTCTTTTAATGATATGATTCTCTTGTTTGTTTTTTAATATGACGTGTTTTTTTAATTTAGTCATCGATATTAATGGTTTTTTCCGTTTTTATAATTTTCCTATTTCCTATTGTCATAAATTAATAATAAATTTTCTTTTTCATATATATACATGTACGCACATAAAGTTGAGGATACAGAATATACGAATATACCCAGATATGATGATGTAGAATAAAGAGTACGCTAGCAACAACAGTTATAACATGGTCATAACTAAATTCTTATCATTTTAATCTTTTTATATTAATTGCGGTTGTAAGACAAATGCAATGTCATTGAATACATTGAAAATGAAAATTCAACCAACACCCAATACATACATATTCTACAAAATGTGTGAATAAGAAAAAAAAAAAAAAAATCAGATTATAGGTATTTTATTTTGAACAGCAGTGTTTAATATGAAATAGCACATATTATTCTGTATATACATTTGTATAAATAAACAACGATATTAGGAAGGAATATTAATTTTGTACACGAAAACAATGTGTATTGGTTTTTATATTAATTAATAATATATACACGCATACATATGTTTACATACGATTTTAATATGTGTTATGGTAATACATATCAGTAAAAACAACAATATAAACCTCTGGTTAATGCCTAGTGGTTATTCCCATACCATATTTCCGTGCTTGTAACATTGAAGCATGATAAATATTAGCTAGAATTGGTTAAAATTATAATTCGTCATAAGATATTAAAACTGATGATGTAATAGACCTGTTTTCTATTAATACCTATATTTAAAAAATAAAAAATAAAAAACAAATATTTCATGTAAACCTGTTTTATGAAAACAATTATTAGAGAACTAAAATTAAATTAGATTTAATTACTATTTTATTTCTAATATTGAATTTCTAAGTATAAAAAATTTATAGTAAATTTTCAACCATTTGTCCATTAGAAGGGACCTTGAAAAATTTCTGAGTTCTGAATAATAGATTTTATAGTTATTTGAAGGCAAGGTCACAGATTTTTTTCAAATGATTTATTACTACCAATGGTTTGCAGATTGTGAAGTCGTTTCTTAGAAAAATCGAAATTCTTTTGCTTTTGTCATGAAAACCCTTTGCCATGAGAGTAATCAAAATCACCCTGTATGATTGATTATTATTGAAAGAAAATCTACACATGAAAAAGTAATAATGAATATCAATGTTTGTTTGCATTGCACATATTCAGGAGATTTTTTTTTTTTTTAATGATTATTTATTTGTAAGATTATCACCTTATGGATTGAAAAATCAAACATACAAAACACAAAATACTATACACATCGTTGCATATGTATAATAAACACATGCATGTACACGTTATTTTTGCATGATTCTACAATTGGCTTGGATTTCCCAAGATCTATATTTTATGTTCTTTTACTGATCCGTACATACACATGTTGTAATAAATTTTCAATTTATAAAAAAGAAAAAAAATGTTTTTTGATTTTTTTTTTTTTTAGGAAGATTTTGATAACAAAGTCAAAGCTGCAGGTGATAAACTTGTTGTAGTTGACTTTTTTGCAACATGGTGTGGACCATGCAAAATAATCGCACCAAAATTAGAGGAATTGGCAAATCGGTACGATGATAAAGCTGTTGTTTTGAAGGTAAATATCTTTTTGAATTACATACATACATATATTTAAATCTGTATTAATTAATTTTCTTTTCTTTTTTTTTTTTTCTGTTTTTCTTTTTTAGGTTGATGTTGATGAATGTGAAGATATTGCAGCCGCTTATAACATTTCCAGTATGCCGACATTCGTTTTTATAAAAAATGGTGAAAAAGTTGACAGTTTCTCTGGGGCAAATGCTGAAAATTTAGAAAAGTATTTTGCCAAGCATACACAGTAAAATTTAAGAAAAATAAATAAATAAAAACTCCTTATTATATAGCATTAAATTTTTATTATGCTGCTGAAAAACTAAAAAAGAAAAAAATGTGTAAATCAGCAGTTTACATAAGTTTAAAACTTACAAAAAAAATTTTTTTTTTTTTTTTTGGCAAAAAAGATTTTTATAATATAATTTCTCTTTTTTTTTTTAAAAAAAAAATATTGCAATGCTTTAAATAGAATAACAGTAGTACCTATTTTTTATTTCAATTTATAAATATGTTTATATTTAGAATCGCATATTTTTCCAATTTATATTATTTAATTTTTATTAGATATTTAAAAAAAAAAAGTACGAAAATACCATTTTATAAATTCAATAGAAATTAAAGTGAAAAGAAAAGTTGTTAATTATTTTGCTAAATGAAAAAAAAAAAACTACATTTAAATTCTAAAAATTATGTTTGAAATACTGGAAATGAAATAAAATTTGAAATTTACTAAGATTTCAATTATTTTATTTATATTTAAGTTTAAATTTTTGTAACAATGTCCTTTTTAAAAAATTCAATTAAGAAAAATATGCTTGGTGATATTTATTCTAAGCCACTTTATGCAAAATTTCAAATGGGAATTGGATAAACCTAATTAACAGAAAGGATATAATATGAATTACGAATATGAAATATTTCCAAGTTAATTTCCACAAACAAAAATAGAAAAATTTATTAGTGCACTATATACTACTTGATTGGGGGGGGGCAATTTTGACCCATCCTAAAACAAAGTTAAGTACATAATCCCCTTTAGAATTGTACTGTATTTATTTTAAAAACTTAATGAATTTGTGGATTTTGCAGTTAGGAAGTATAAAGTATAAACCGCTCTCCAAAAAACATTGATTTTCTTCTCAACTTGAATAATCAAAAATTTCCATCCATAACTCATGTAGAAATGATTCAAGATAATGCAACATTGCCTTATTCATAAATCCTAATTCGTTCGAAATGTTTGTCGTGTTTGGGCCCCCTAATAAACATCTAGTCTGCTTGTTGTTGTTTTTTATCAGTCATTATTTAGTACAAGCAGGAAGGTGAAGCATAGTAATTTAAATTCAAGAAAAAGACGTAATTAAAATTTGTTTGTCAATATGTGTCAATCGTCAAAACGTCAAAACAAAATTTGAATTTGTTTTGTTTTGAACTTTTCGTTTGGAAAATTATGTACTCATTGTAAATGTAATTAAATTTTATTTCTAAACGATCTTTATAAAAATTGAAATTTTAATTTAATAAATAAAAAAAAAAAAATGAAACATGATATATTATTTTCATTATTAATCCCACAATCTGATAAATTGGTGATTGAGGATTTTGTGGTAATACAAGCAAAATAAAAATATGTACAATGAAATTTGGTAAAACATGAAAAATTTGTATTCTTACTAAATTTTATTTAATTTTTGTTATAGAAAGCTGAAAATGCTGCAAAATTTCTTCATCCTTGTGAACGTAAAATATTATCAGACATAATTGAGGTAGCTAAAAAATATCAGGATATTTTGAAATTTACAAAAATACATGGAATATGTCTAAAAGGTGGAAATTTTCCTTTAGACACAGATGGTATTGTTTAATTATTTTTTGAATTAAATTAAAAGCCAACTTAAAATTATTTTTATTTTATTATATTGCAGAATCATTACAGAAAGGCTTATATTTACAAGCATTCGCTTATGGTATAGAAAAAGTTCTTGAAGAATACATTGCAGAAATTGTTGATTTAGAAAAACGTTATTTACAAAATCCAACACATTCATTATTATTTATACATGCAAAAATTGATACATTTCAACCGCTTTTTATATTTTTACAAACACTATGTAATGGTATACGATCACAAAAATTACATGGTTGTGCCATAATACAATATTTACATCAAAATATGTTAAATGGCAATAAGAAAATATCAGATGCCATGAAAATGTATGTCATATAGTACCTATAAGTTTAAATAAAATTTAGAAATTTGTAATTTATTTTCTTTTTTATATTTTAGAATTTTTTCATCAGTAAATATGGTCTTTATTAAACAATTAACACATTGGATTTTATATGGTAAAATACTTGATACATATGGTGAATTCTTTATACAAAGCTATGAATCTCGTAACAATACTGTGAATAGTGAAAAAAGTAGTTTAATTGGAAGTAGTGGAAAAAATACGGTAGCTACCGTTTCAACTACAGTAAGAAAAATATAATATCTTTTTTAAATAAAAAATTTATTATAATTTAAATTTTTAGGATGCAACTAGTACATATGCTGAAGTATGGCGTTATGAAATTTGTTGTGAATTTTTACCATATTATTTATCATATAGTTGGGCTGAAAAAGTATTATTTATTGGTCAAACTGTATTAATGTTTAAAATGGGTACAAATAGAACAAATAAAAAAACAAATGATTGGTATGAAACTGAAAGACAACATCAAATAACATCAATAACAAATTCATTATGGGATAATCAAGAGCATACATTTTTTAATATGTTACAAAATCTTCATAATAATAATAATAATACAAATGATGGTGGTGATAATGATGATAATGTTGTAATTGTATCACAATATGAGAAATGTATTGATGATATTAAATCATTTGTAACTGAACGTTTATCACAGATAGCTGTTAAACAAGCTGATTTAATTAAACAATTAAAATTAATTAAAGATTTTTATTTACTTGGTCGTGGTGAATTATTTCTTGAATTTATTAAACGTACATATAAATTGGAAGGTATTGCTATTAATGAGAATACAATACGAGATTTAGTTAGAGCATTTGATGTAAGTTTTTTTTTTTTCTTCGATTATATTTTCAATGTAAAATACAAATTCAATTTTAATTTTATTATTATACTTTTTTTTTAGGCTGCTGCAAGTAGTGTAAATATTACAGATGATTTAGAATCATTTACATTAGCATTATGTAAAAATAAAACGATGCAAACATTTGATATTGAAAGTTTTCATTATTTTCAATATATATGTTTACAATATAAAATTGAATGGCCATTACATTTATTATTTTCACCAAAGGTTATTGATAGATATAATGAATTATTTCGTTTTTTATTATTAATAAAAAAGATACAATATGAATTACATATGGTATGGGCATTAAATCGTAAACAAAAAGATAACAAGAGAATTAAATTAATGCATTTGTTACATCAATTAATGTTTTTTATTGATAATTTACAATATTATATTCAAGTTGATGTATTAGAAAGTAAGATATACTTTTTCTTATTTATTTTTTTTTACTAAAATATTTTATTCTTTATTGTTTGCTTATTTATTTTCAGGTCAATTTAGTATTTTAATGAACACTGTTTTAAATTCATCAGATTTCGAAAATATTCAAAGGGCACATAGTGTTTTTCATGCAAATATACTGAGTTTGTGTTTTTTATTACATAATGTAAGATTTTTTTTTTTTCTTTTTTTAATTAGTATTTTTTTTTCCAATGGGATTTTAATAAGCATAAACTTAATAAAATCCTAGTCATACCATGAATTGATGGTGTAATTGTATAAACTTGTTTTAGGCGGTTTATTTTTGAACATATTGTATACAATCTTGCCTTTTTCTATTTTATTTATTTTTTTTTTTTAGGATGAAAATATAAATAATACACATACGAGTATAATACAGCAACAATATTTAGAAAATCCTGTATTATCAATATTAAATAAAATATTTTGTCTATGTGAGAAATTTTGTACATTTACAAAATCATGTCATTCACCACTAACAAAAAATGAAATAACAGAAATTGATACATTAGAAGAAGAGTAAGTTTCGGATCTAAAATAAAAGAAAAAATTAAATAAAAATGTATTTCCCTTTTTATTTTCCTACAGATTTTCAAAATCAATCAAAGATTTAATGAATTTACTTGTCGGTCTTGAAGCAATACCAAACTCAACACCATTATCACAACTTTTATTACGTTTAGATTTTAATTATTGGTTTAGCCGTAATCAAAATTAATTTCTCTAAAAATAATTGTATTTATTCCTATTTCTAAAATAATAAAAAATTTCGTATACATATTAAATTTTGCTTTATTTTTTTTTTTTAAACAATTTTTTGTTTTCTTATAAATATTAAAATGTTTACAAAAAAAATTTTTTTGTTTGTTTGTTTTTTTATTCAATAAAACTATAAAAAATTATGAACGACTTCATGGTTTTAGCGCCAGGATCAAAAACAATATAAATTTCACGTGTTGAATATTGAATAAATCCATTGATATCGACATTTTGTTGTTGTCGTTGAAACAGATTCTAAGCCTGGAACTCAATGATACGGCGACAAACTAACAATATCATTGGATCAGTTCATCATTTCATATGTGAAATTTATGTTATTATTATTACTGACGATTACTGTTAAAATACTGAATGAAATTCTCATTCATAGATTATTTACTTCAGTACTGTTTGAATTAGATTCATTTCTATTTAAACTTTGTAAATGTGCTTTCGTTAATATACATTTTGTCATATAGCAATCACATGATAACGGATGTTCCACATCTTTTGGATCTAAAAGTTCAACTTCTATATTATATTTTCTAATATCATCTGGATTTCTTTTAATTTTTATTTGAAATGCAATTGGTTCATTTATAGCAACATTACAACATGAATCATCTGGTAATATAATTACACATTGTTTCCAATGTGTAGATGGTTTTAATGGACTTGTTGATAAAATAATTTCAGAATTTTCTTCTTTTGTATTTTCATCACGTGGAAAATAACAATTAAACCAAATACAAAAACCTTGATGTATACCATCTTTTTGTATTGGAATTACCTCTTTAATACAAATTTCTTCAATATCAGCTAATGTAATTTCTTTTAAATCAAACCAACACATTGTAATACCTTCATGTAATAAATCATTTGAATTAATATTCATTATTTGTGGTTTATTTGATTTCTTTTTTCGTAAATTTTCAGCAAATTTCTTCATTTTTATACCATCAACACATTCCCAATAATCATATAAATTTGATATTTTACATGGTGACACGTATAATGCAGCTGCTGATGGAAATAATAAACCATCTGTTTTAAGGAAATTATCTCTAGCAAAAATTATTGAATCTAACATTCCTTCATGTAATAAATAAAATCCCATCCATTCAGATACAATTATATCAACTTTTTGATCAATATCAACTGAATCGGAATTATCTGATGGTGATGATGATGATGGATATGATGGTAATTTGAAATTTTCAATTTTCATTTGAAATACTTTAATAATATTCCTTAAATTATTTTCATTAACAATTTCTGTAGCTAATTTAGCTAAATTTGATGCTTCAACAGCATATACTAATTTTGCACCAGCTTTTGCACAAAATAATGATAAAATTCCAGTACCAGCACCAACGTCTAATACAATTTTATCCTTAAATAATGATTTATTTGACATAATTGCATTATAATATGCCTCCTGTCGTGGTCTATCCTTTAACATTAATTCATGTATCTTAAAAATAAAAATAAAAAAATTAATAGCATAATAATAATTTTGTAATAAAAAATTTATTTATAATTTACTTACTTCTAAATCTTCATAATCAGCAAAATATTTTTCACTATTCATTTTTGTGGTTTTTTCAATTTCCGTTTTTTATTTCAAAATTCAAAAAAGTATTTAAAAAAAAAATTCACCGTGGATTTAAAGATTATCCAATATCGTATTATGTACTCTTTGGCTTTAATTAATTAAAATTTAATAAAATTTATAATATGTAAAAATTATAAATATTAAAACATGTAAACAACATGTGAGTGAGATAATGATAAACAACTGAAACTGAAGTTGAGTTGAGGTTATATAGAAAATTTGATCAGATGCAGATTGCAGACCAGATGATATGATAGTGATAACTGATAAGAGCAAAACCATAATAAAACAGAATTCATGTAAATATTTTGTATTGTATGAGTGTATGTACGTATGTTTATGTACATAATGTCAACAAAACAAATCCAAAATATTAAAAATATGTCCATATGTATGTATGTACATTTTAGATCCAAATAAATGCCAAGTCCCATCAACGTTTTATATTTAAAAAAATTAAATCAAGTATAAAACAGTTACATATTCAGATTTATGCAAGGAATTTGATATGTAAGAAATCAAGACACTATCCAGAGAAGATAAAAAATCTCTCAAGATATTTGAGAGAAGAGGACTTGGAAGAATTTATGGGGCGGTCCAGGTCCAAGGACCAGGAACACAATGATTGGACATAGTCATAGAGTAAATATATTACTCTAGAAAATAGATAATCTTTGGGTGGGATTAAAACGAGAAAAAAAAATAATAGCGAGCTATGCAGTGATGTTAAAGTCACTATCAAGATGAGAAAAGATCAGATGATAATATGAATACATCTTTAATAGTTGAATAAAAACTTTAAACCTTTTTAAATTATGGATTTTTATTGCTTCTTGGTGATGTTTTAAAAAAAATTTTTTTTTTTTTTTAATTTACTTTATTGATTATTTTCACAGTTATAGAATAATTATGATTTTATTTAAAATCTAAACAAAAAAAAAAAAGCAAAAATGAATGAAAATGTGATTTTAATAAGACACATACATACAGTTGTAATATTTTATATATAATACCAATTTATATCTCTATTTATATTTCCATGCTACAAAATATTATACGCTATTACCCCCAGTAAATCCAACATCTGCCATTCAATATCCATCAATAGATACTTCTTAGTTTCATTTATTTCTGAAATGTTACAATTCTATTTTAGTGCTGATTGATTATATTAATGTGTAAATTAGAATTCAAGCACATAACATATGTATGTTTATCGTACCTGCATACATATATGTATGTATATGAGTAACACAATTTAAAAACATATTTAAAAAAAAAAAAAAAAAACAGAAATAATTATTCTTTCCATATTAGAAGACCTAAACCACTTTAAGCATAACATAATAATTTCTTACAGCTACTAACAATAATAATCACAATCATAATGTGTAATGTAATGATAATATTAAAATATGTATAGTTGATTTCATGTAATTCTTATTTATAGTATTTTTGTTGTCATTTAATATACAATGTGTAGAATTATGTTTATTTAACTGGCTTCATTAAATCCAATGCCTGTGATATATCACCATTAACAGATTCCAATAAATGTGTTAGCCAATTTCCTTCATTACTGAAACCCATTGCTGTCATTGCTATAACAGCATTATTAATGTGTGGTTCTAAACAAAAATTTAAATGTACAAAAAAAAAATTTTTTTAAATAGAATATTACTTAATGTCATACTATTAGAAATATTTACTTTTATGATAAACAATCTGAGCACGCATTTCTGGTTGCTGTTGTTGCTGCTGCTGCTGCTGTGGTTGTTGTTGTTGTTGCTGCTGCTGCTGCTGTGGTTGTTGCTGCTGTTGTTGTTGTTGTTGCTGTTGTATTTCTTCTCTTTTGATGTGGTGCCACAAATCTTTACTCAACTTCGAATAATCAACATCAGATGGTTTAGATTGTGATGAATTTCCTGAAGTGTTCTCATTTTTCTGAGTATTTCCAACAGCACCTTCATCATTTCCATTGCCATTTGTTGGAATATTTTTTTCTTCGATATTTTTGTCAACTAAAGTCCAATCATTTCCCTCATCATTAATAGAATCTCTTTTCTTTTCTTGCTGACCATTAGCTGTTTGGTTTTCTTGGTTTAATGAAGAGCTTTCAGATGTTTTCTCAGATATATTTGCATCATTAGTGGTCGAATTTGATGCTGCGTTCTTCAATTCTTCATTTATTTTCTCTTCAGAAGCAGATTTCTGATTATTATTGACAGAAGCTTCTGTCGTATCATTACCTTCTTTATTTGTAGTTTTTTTCATTTTATCTTTTAAATCAATATCAACTTCGACATTTATACCCAATGGATCCAATATTTTGGAAAACATTTCACTAAAATTATTCAATATTTGAATACCAACTTTTGCATAATTTGGATCAATTTTTAAATCTGAATCTGGCTGATTCTCTGTATTTTTAGAAGTATCAGAATTGTTATCATTTTTTATTTCAGTATCATTTGATGCAGTTGGAGCAGAAGCAGTAGCAGTAGCAGTAGTAGCAGCATCATTAGTAGGTATGTCTGTACCTTCTGCTAAGTCATGCATCATTGTATATAAATTCGAAATAAAATTTTGACGTCCATTTGCACTATTGCTGTGACGACGATGATGCCGTCCATGGCTGTGTGCATCATCTTCAGTTTCTGAATCAGGGCGCATAAAGCAACCTTTTTTCATTTTCTTAAAGAAGCTTCGATGTAAATGGAAGCGATCAATTGGTGCTGGGAAACGGAACATTGCATGTTGTTTATGCAACATTTGTCCTTCACATTTCATGCACAAATCGAAATTTGGACATTGAACGCATTTATAACGAAAACCAACAATTGGATTTTCTCCGCAAGCATCACATTCAACATTTTTATGCTCCATTTTTCCATTGTTCGATGATCGAGCATTAGATTGAGATTTAGGATTAGGATGTTCTTCAGTAGTTGGAGTAAAAGTTACTTTACTTGTTTCTTTCGTTTCAACGAAAATCTTCTTTTTCTCAGATCTATTAACGAAAATTTCGTATGACTCATCATCTTGTATAATTATTTCATCACCTTCTTCATCTGTTATCATAGAAATTTAATAAAATCCATTTAATAGTATTTAAAAAAAAACAAAACATAAGAAAAAAAACATAAAAAAATTATCAAAAAAAAAATAAATAAATAAATAAATAAATTTAAGTAAGTACATACCGATCCAATAAATACGCAATTTTGGTACATCTTCAACTGATATAAATTCCTTTAAAGTGGAATACAAATGATCGTAATCAAAAGGTAGATTATAATAAGAAATTTTATTTTCTTTGCCTTTAACACAAACTTTCAAATATTCGTCTTTATTTGACGTAGCCATTTTTTTTTTGTAATAAATGTCTGTAATTTTCTTCAACCAATTTAATTATTTAATATTCACCAAAAAAATATTTTCAAAATGGCTGACACAATGTAAAATTCACAAATCACTATTTTTATTTTTGATAATAATTTCACTTGTACTTTATTATGTATTGTACTTTATATCCAATTTCAAACAAAAAAAAAAAAAATAGTAAACAAACAAGAGCAATTGATTCCCTGTAAATCTGATGTTAAACTATTGAAATTGATTCTTTGTAATGTCTTTATATAATATTTTGGTAAAATAAATATGGAATTTGCTTGAATATTCTAGTTTTAATTTTTCAAAAAAATGCAAAATCACTTCTTATTGTAGTTCCTTTTTGGTTGATGACTATTCAGTAATTCAATATTAAATTCAGTGGGACAGAAAATTTAAATCACTCTCCCTTTTCAAGTTTTACAAATAATGAATACGAGAAATGGAATACGAATGAATGATGAAATTTAATCAAAACAAGAATTAATATTATTAACAACAGTTAAAAATTAAATGTTCAGGTAACACTGTAATTTTGTTTAATTTCACATAAATTGTAATTATATAAAGTTGACTAATCATTTAATCAATATTTAAATGCTGAAATAAATCAATGACGAAGTTAAACAAATTTGTTTTGATTTTACATCAAACCATATACAAACATGTACAAACATGTAAATTGGCTGTTGGCTAGGGTTGGGTATGGTGCGTGTAGGGCAGGATGGAAGACTGTTATTATCAAAATAATATGTAAATACAGATAAACACTCACCCACTTCATTATGCGTAGGCGTACTACGTATATTTTATACTTAATATTTATGTTATGTAAATAAAAGCTACATAAATAGATGAGATGTATAGAAACATTACATATAGAAACAAAAAAAAATAAAACATATGAGATTTTTGTGTAAGAACGAGACACATATGGTCACATTATGCAGCCATATGCAGAATACAAACAGACCAGCTGAGCTTAATAGTCAGCTGATTTCAGCTATTGGCTGTGACTGTATGGCAATGCATGAGGAACGAAACATATGATAAAAGAATAAGAAATTCTCTGGTAAAAATCTTGCACAGTAATGTAATGGGGCCTACACACGATAAATCTGGGTGTACAATTTTCAATTTGGTTCAATAAAGTGTAATTGCGTAAAGTTTTTTCTCATTTATGTTTAAACGTGAAATTATGTCAAAAAATTTTACATGAAAAATAGTGAAACTAACACACGAAACTTCAAGCATGAAGTTTGTTTTTAATATTTTGGACTTTGGTTTTCGGTTTCATGTCCCTAAACTCAAGGCTCTGTTTTAGGTTATTCGTACATTTTTAGCTACTGGAATTCGGATAAAGATAATGAAATTAAATTAAATGTCATTGTCGAGTTTCGATTTGTCATTTTGTTATTGTCGATTATCATTATCAAGTCAAACAAAAGTCTTGTGTCGCTTGTGTTTTGCTACGTTTCTATCCACGTTATTTATGTCAACTCAATAAAATAATGGGAACGAAATGGAATGAAATTAGTTAATGTCATGAACGACGATGATTAGTATAGTGGTGGATTTTTAATTTTATAAATTACAGCACAGATCACACAATTATTAATTTGTAAACAATAGAATTTAGAAAACATTTTAAATCAAAATGTTAGAAATTAACAAAATGGAAATTAGCAAAAAGGATATTAAGAATGTTTTAGTACAATTTAAGGATATAATAAAGAATTCAAGTGAATTTTTAAGGTATATTTTATAAAAATTAAAAACTAACATAACCCTAACGTGTTCACGTGTAAAATTACCAATTTTTATTAAAATGCTTTATAAATTTAAAATACATTAAAATAATGAATTTTTATTATATTTAAGTGTTCAACCTGTTAAAACTGAAAAAACAAAAATTTTATTGAAAAATATCTATGGAATCAGTACAAAATGTACCAAAAATGATGAATATACAGATATTGTATTACCTGAAATAGTTTTAGATGATATGGATGATGAACAAATTTGGCAACAAATTGATATGAGAAATAATTCAATATGGCCTAAACTCTTAGAGAAAACATCAAAATTTTTAGCTACTAAAAATGAAGGATACTTATTAAATTATATTAAAAAAAATTATTCACCAGAATTATGTGATGAAATCATCGAAGAAAATAATGAAACACATTCTGAATCAGATGATACGGATAGTGATGAAAATAAATTTTCATCAAAAATAGAGACAAAATTAAAAACTAAAAGTTCAATAGTTGATGATAAATTTTTTAAATTATCAGAAATGGAAGAATTTCTTAAACAAGAAGATCGACGAGAAGAATTACGTTTAAAGGGTAAATTAAATGAAAACTATGATTCAATTGATTATTTTGAAAATCTCAGTGATGAAGATGAAGAAAATGCAAAATATATAGAATTTTTTGATGATGCAGAAGAAGAGGAATTATCATCAGAATCGTTAAGAAAAAATAGGCGTAAGCATTTAAAAAAAAGGAGAAACAGTCAAGAATCTATAACATCGGAAACAAGTGCAGAAAGTGAAGAAGAAACAAATTATCCAAAATTAAGAAAAAGTAGTGAAACAAGTTCGTTAATTCATTCAGAAGAAAATAAAGAAGAACATGAATACATGACAGAAAATGAAGAAGATGATGATGACCACGACGACGACGACGACGACATTGAAGAAGAAGCAAGTATTAATGATGATGAAAGTATCGGTGAGAAAGTTAATAAAAATAGTACAGATGAAAGTGACAATGAAAATAACGATATTGATGAAAATAATCATGCAAAATCATCGTTTGAACAAAGACAAGATCGTCTCAAAAAAATTATTAAGGATTATGAAGAAAGTCGTTTAGAAGAAAAACCTTGGCAATTAAAAGGTGAAACAAGTGCTACTGCAAGACCACAAAATTCATTGCTGGAAGAAGTTTTAGAATTTGATGCAGCAACGAGACCAGCACCAATTATTACTGAAGAAACTACACAACGTTTAGAAGATATAATAAGACGTAGAATAAAAGATAAAGCATGGGATGATGTGGAAAGAAAATATAAACCAATTCAAACACAACAAGAATTTCGTAAAAAATTAGTTCTCGATCAAGAAAAAAGTAAAAAATCACTTGCACAAATTTATGAGCAAGAATACAATGAACAACTTGAAAAGCTTAATCCAGATAATACAAATAATGATACAGAAAAGGAACCTAAGCAACATAAGGAAATTAGAGAATTAATGAAATCATTATTTACAAAATTAGATGCACTTTCTAATTTCCATTATACTCCTAAACCAGTTCCACCAGAACCAAAAATTATAACAAATACACCAGCTGTGAATATGGAAGAAGTTGCACCAGTTGCAATGAGTGATGCAAATTTATTGGCACCAGAAGAGATTAAAAATCGTCCTAAAGGTGATATTTTAGGAAAATCAGAAAGAGATAAATCGGATAAAAAACGTGAACGTCGTAAAAAGAAATTACATCAAAAAACAATGTACAAAAAGAAAGAAGAAAAAGAAATAGAACAACAAAAATTAGGTTTAAAACAAAATAAAAATGATGAAAAAGAGAAGAATTTGAAGAATATTACTAAAAATAGGAATGTACAAAAGGTATGTTTTAATATAATAAATCTTATATTAAAATTGAAATTGAATTAAACTGGAATAAATTTTTATTATTTTTAGATTGATACAAATTCAGATGCAAAATCATCTTACAAATCATCTAAAGCATTCTTTTCTACATTACAAGACAAAAATACCTCAAATTTAAAAAGAGAAGCTGAGAAATTGGGAAAAGGAAAAAATTTAACTACAAAAAAACTAAAATTACAATAATTTGTGATTTAAAAGAAGTAGAAAAAAAAAACAACTGGTAATAAAATAAAAATATATTTATATTTTTGAATATTAAATGAAATTGAATTAATAAAAAAAGAAATCAATTCTAAGTGATATTTTTTACTTTTTTTTTTAGTTTAAAGTTTCAAAAAGAAATTAAACTTAAAATCTGAATATACATTGTTAGAAAAAATAATTAGGTTCTTTTTTTTTTGTTATGGACACAAAATACATATGTAAGACTTAATAATAGGAACGAACAATTCAATTTTATTTTTTTTTTCATTTGTTACATCTACTATTTCATACTTTTGTAAAATTTTATTTGTTTGAGATATTTATCTTTTTTCTAATTTTCTTTTTTAGACGTAAATGTGTATACATATATGGATATAAATATTCCATATTCAACTTATTCAACAGAATTTCTAAAAAAACAAAAAAAAAAAAAAAAACATTGATGGTTTTTGTTCAAAATAGCCTATAGAATAATATTTGAGCTTTTGTTTGAAAACACAACAGAATACCACCCTCATTCATTTCATGTACCATATGCTCTATTCTTATGTATGCGTACAATACACATAAACTAATATCATCCCGTATTTTATAGACACAACACATCTCATTTAGTCATTCAATAATGTCTTTGATGGTGATGATGATGTTACAAATACTTATCACTTCCATTCCATTATACTCCATCGATTAAATGTAAAACATAAATTGTATTCTATTATATATACTTCTGTCGTTTGTTTTGTTGCACCTTAAATCTAATAAAATCCTACATACATGTATTATATACATATAACGGATGGTACATACATAAAATTTCATTTGTATCTACATACATATGTAGATGTATCGTGTATACAGGGTTCTCTAAAAAAAAAAACAAATAATAATAATTCTTAGAAATTTAATATTTTTAGAGTAAAATGTCAACGAAAAAATTTCGTAGCTTAAATCCATTTCATATTTTTATGATATCCTTTTGATTTTGGATGTCGATCAAAGTCAAAAAAATGTTTTTTTTGCATTCGGAGTATTTATCTTTCAAACATACATTTATGTTTAATTTACGTTCTATCGCCAATCTAACCATTTAATGGTTCAGTGCCTTAACTGTATATAATTAGTGGACAGAATATATCTTTAATCTGATTAGAGTCCAACTAATCATTCAACCTTTAAATTGGTCTGTTTTCAATAAATTGTGAAAAGTTTTAAGCTTTCTTCGGTGCTTATAGTTTTGCATTATTTTGATAAAACTTTCTCAAACTTCAAGCGACCTTCAAGTGACCTTGATTCATTTTATTATATTTCATTTATGACTAAAAAGATCAAAAAAATACAAGGAAATGGTTACTAATCAAATAATTTTTTTTCTTCCTGTTTTTCAGCATTTCCCCAAAAAATACTTTGATTCGAAATTTTTGAGGGACCTTCTATAAATTTACATTAATTGTAATTACGTAAATATATGTATTTCGAAATGTATACGTATATGACGTAATAACTACATATGTACGTATGAGTACATATACAGATATTTATTATATTAAAATAATAAAACATTATTTTGGATGATATCAAATGATACATTGTAATATTTTCATTCTTAAACATTATACATAAACATACATATGTATGTATGTACATATGTATGTACGTAGGTATTGTATTCAAAAGGAATTGCTTATAATAGCTAATACATGTATTTCATACACATACAAGAAATTTTTCTTTTTACAATTCCCAAAGATCATTATTGTTATAATATATACATATGTATGTAGGTACATACATAGGTACACAACACGATGTGAAAAATGTCTATTGTGTTTGATGATATTTATCTTCACAAAGAGAGAAAAGAAGAAAAATGTTAATAAAATGAATAAAAGAAAAGTTTTTAAAAAGCGGAAAATATGTATGCATATGTGTACATTAAATGCATAGATACAAACATATGTACGTACAAACATATGATAATAAGTAATATACGGATACTAGTCCATCCATACAGGGTTTCCCAGAGTAAGGGTCACAAAATGGGTCTATCGTTCATCCCATATATCAAAGTGTTTCTATCAAAAAAAATGTTCTAAGTCTCCCCAACTTCCTATTTTTGAATTTACCCTTTCTGAGATATAAGGGGTTGAAAATTTTTGGACACGTGCAGTACATGACGTCATATGATTGACCATATCTTTTGAATCATCTTATGCATTTGATTCATATTTCCTCGAGATGAAAGCTGAGGTATAAGCATTTTCAATAAATTAAAGCTCATTGAAATTGAATAAGAAAATTAAAAATTATTAACGTACACAATTTAAAAATGCTGTTTTTTATGCAAAATTTTATTAGTTTTTAGGTAACACTAAAATTTTTGCTTGGAAAATTTTGAATCAATTGAAATCATCTTGAGATATTGAACGTTTGATATTATTGTAAGACATCATTCAACACATGATGTACATAATGTATGTACTTCACGTGTCCGAAAACTCTCAGTCTTTTGTATCTCAGAGGAAGTGCATTTTAGGAGGTTGGGAGGGTCTAGAACGATATTTTCTTAGAAAAACTCTGAACTACACGATAGATTCATTTTGTGACCGTTACTCTGGTACACCCTGTTTAGGTTTACTACATTCGAAATGTAAAATTTCTAAAGATTGATTCTTTATATTTGTGAAAAGATGTTTGATTTCTTTACTTTTTCATTCATACATACATACACACGGACATCCATATAATGTGTGCAAGTGTATTATATATATATAAAAAAAAAAAAAAAGGTTGAACATTTGTTAAAATTCTATTATATAAATAGCAAATAATAGTAATGTAGTTATCATTATTGTTATTGTTATTATTATTGAGTTTCCTTCGAACTTAAAGCTTTTATTTAGTGATGATCTTCTCATAATTTTCTATACCCTAAGTTTATGATGGAAAACATACGTACACACACACATACATACGCAGATGCTTAACAATTCGTACATTCAAAGGACATACATGTACATATATGACCAGTATTTGGTTTCCTTTTAGATATTTTATTTGAAAAGAAAAAGAAAAAAAAAATTAGAAAATATGAATAAAAACTTTGTTGGGTGATTTTCAAAAAGTTTGAGGTACTATCGCCACCTTCAATATCACTGTTTGAATTAAAAGAAAAATGAAAATAAAAGTATTAGGGGTTGATTTTTGGTCTTCTTAAGCTTCTGTTTGTCATATTTTCTATTATTATGTTTTGAATGATATTTTACTTTTTTCTTTTTTTTTTTCTTTGTATTTTCAGTCAGCTTTTCATATGGAAGATGGAATCACAATAGTTTGAATGAATGAATACAAATAATAATAATAATAATGATAATAGAAAAGTTCTAACGAAAGGGAATAGCGCGAAGGATAGGGTGCCATTGTATTACACAGAACAGAATGCAAGTACACATTTGTTTTACATATTTACATACATACATTATTCAATGTATATGGATATGGGTTTGGGTATGTATACAAAACTGTATCATACAATTAAAGTACAATAGACAGCTATTGTATGACGAAGAATAGGTTCTGGGGATATAATTTGCATATGTACACATGTACGTAAATAAGATAAAAACAACACACACGTTAATTGTTCTCCTACACAGCCTACATGTATTTGTATATATCAATGGTTGAACAATAAATTTTTGGCCCCCAACGGAAAATATAATTTTGGGAACCAAGTAAAAAAAAATAATCAGGGTCATAATTCTGATCATAACAGATTTCGATAACTTGAGATTCTGCTAACTTAAAATTAACTGAATGTCAAGTTAGTGAAATCTGTTAACTCTACGATTAGAATAGCTCTGAATATTTTTTATTGGAATACAATATAACGCAGTTAAAGGGTTCCTAATCAGCTTGGGTCACCCTGTATCCAGGGGGGTTTTCTCCACAGTAGTTTCGCGCCACTGTATAATATGTACATTATTTATTGTCTATTTTTTTTTTTTTTTTGTTCATTGATATCAAACAATTTTTTGTAACGTTTAAATTTAAAATTTAAAAACTGTATGTACATGTGTTATGTGTATATATGAATAGATTTATTAGACGTACATGTACTATGTATGTTCGTATGTACGAGTATCTTTAATCTTGACTGATTTACTTTTACTTATGATTTTCCTATACATCCACATATGTATGTATATTGTTATTGCCTTACACACATGTTCGTTCGTATGTACACGTATGTATGTATGTACATTTATCCATAAAATTCCCTTTCATTTGTATTTAATTTTTGTCTATTATTACCTACTACTATTGTTCTTACTATCACTATTGTTTTTTTTTTTTTGTTTTTTTTTTTAATCTATATTTCATTTGTTTTAATTGTTGACTTTTATTCGTAATGTTCTTTCAGGCGACTTTACTAAAAGAATTTTGTATGAATGGAATCAAATCAAATACGTCTAGGGAAAGGGATCCTTGATCCTACATACATATGTATATGTATGTGTTTATGAATTGTTTTGAAAATTTTTATACTTAAGTTTCTTGTATATAAAACATTTTATACCAAATTTCATTTAACGTTGTTTCAACTCTGAATTGCGCATCGTTTTACAAAAAAAAATTGAATAAAATCTAGCTAGAGTAAAGCATCTAATCTAATGGATGAAGTATTTGAAATTTTAACTGAAAATTTCAAAAAAATAAAATTCTTCAAAAGGAAGTAAAAGTTACATAATGAAAAAGAATAAACTGTTTTAACAGTAAAATTCATAAAGAGGTCTGTGGAAAAAAAAAACTATCTATACTTCATTTTTAAAGCATACGGTCATGCGTATTTTAAATGAGTGTTTTTTCTCATCTTTTACACTGCCCAGATTGTCAGTTTTCTGGATTTTTGTGAACGAAAACAACAACAATCACAAGAGAGCAACATAAATTATAAACATAAATCGACACAATATTTTTATTTTTAATGTTCGATAAGGACACACATGATTATACTTTAAAAATGAGGTATAGATAAGCCATAGATCGCAGTGCAAGATTTAGGATCGACTTAAAAAAAAAAAATGTATTAGAGATCTACGAACATGAGTAGCATACACATGAGTATATTGTGCTGTTATAAGTCAAATTTAAAAATTTGAAAAAAAAAAAAAAATCTTCAAAATTATTGGAGAAAATTAAAAGAAATAGATTTGAAGAAAGGTTCAAAGTTTTCAAATATTCAATTTTATTTGTACATTTTTGTATAGTTTTTCAAGCAAACAGTATATATAGTACATTATAATGTCTCATACAAGGCTTTGTAGTTATTTTGTAGTTATGAAACATCACAAGATAAAATTTAATTCAAATGGATAAGTATGTCCTTATATTTGAAGAAATCAAATTCTTATCATTATTAAATAAAATGTTTGTATGTATGTTGATATATATATATTTTTTTTTTTTTTGAAAATTTGAAAAGAAATGAATTTCATTATTGATTCAAAAAAAGGAACAATTAATGTTTATTGTATTTTATGAATACCGAATTGTATTAAATTGTATAACAAAATAACGTTCATATATACAATACGTACATGTACGTACACGTATATTTATTTGTATTATGTTATACATGAATCAGAATATTATTATGATGTTTTGAATAAAATACTATAGAAAATTAATAGAAATCATTTAACACGTGTAATTAAAACTGCATTGTTTTGATATTTGAATAAAATAAAAATAAAAAAAAAATAAAAAAAATACAAATACAAAACAAGAATGAAAAACTTTTATAACAATCGAAATAGTACATATATTCAGTTTGAATTCAAAATTTGCATATACATTCAAATACGACGTACATACAGGATGTCTCAGAGTAATGATCACAAAATGGATTTATCGTGTAATTTAGAGTGTTTTCATACTCCATACATTAATTCGATGCAGTTAAGCTCTTATGTGTCATTTTTATTTTCACGTAATTTCTAATAAGATCATCTCACGAGCAGCCACAATCTGTAAAGTCATATCATATAATACGAGATGAATATTTTTATTATCTAATATAACAGCAACGTAAAGTGATTACTACCTTATGTCATTTCTATAAGATTTTAACTGCATCGAATTTAGTGTATGGAGTATAGCAAAAAAATCGTTTTAGATCTCCCCTTTAAAATTCACTCCATCTGAGATAAAAGAAATTAAAAATTTTCGAATACGAACAGTACATGATGTCATATAATTGAATCATAATTTTTCAATAATCCTATATATTTCATGTGGTTCAAATTTACTGCAAATAAACGCTGAAGCTTTGGCCTTTTAAAGGCTTATTTCGTATGTTCGAAAATGTTTAATCTCCTATATCTCAGAAGGGATGAATTTTAGGAAGTAAGGTATAGATCGATATTTTTTCTAGAAACACTTTAAACTATATGCAACATACGTATTTTTTGATCTTGATTTTGAGACACCCTGTGTGATGATTGTACGTACATACATGTATGTATATCTGTTGAATATCAAATTTATGTGTATAATTTGTTGTTCAAATTCAAAATACCAGTACACAAAAGCTTTTGATTTTGTATAACTTGATGCAAATTCACACATACACATATGTATGATGTTCATCTTTATTTATTTTTTTTAAAATATTTTGAAAATGACATGCGCGTTTAGTAAAAGTTTTTCCTTATTTTATTCAAAACATAATAACAGAAAATTTCAATGAAAATTCATATATACATCGTTTTTGTGCTATTTTATCAAAAGAAAATTATGTATGTTTGATAATACGTATGTGTACATAAGTTTTCTTTTTTTTTTCTTTTCGTTTTTTTTTTTTTTTTTTTTGAAAATGCTTTTATATATTCTGTTTTCTGCATAATATTTATTTAACAGAGAAAGGACTGCAGTTTTCATATTTTAATTAGTTATTTTTGAAATTTCAAACGAAAAGGACGAAATATGATCAGTGATTTGTTTATTCAATTTAACACGTGAAAAAATTTTTTTTTTATTTTTTTTATCGTGATTTGTTCGTTATTTTCAATTTATATAAGAAATTTTGTTATTGTGTGTATAGAGGTCTAAAAACGTTTCTCACAAAAAAAATCGTGTAAATCCTTTTTTTTTTTTAAATTAAAAATAATTAAAATATAAATTTGAAAACAAAAAAAAATGAAATCAAAAAAATATTTTAAATTATGTTATATTGATTGCATGTGCGTTACTTTGTGGATATCGGAAATAATAAAATGGATAATAATAAAATGAATCTGGTTTTTGTTAAAAATGGATATTATATTTGGATAAATTTATTCATAAAAATCCCAGTTTTATTGGCAGTTAACAAGGTAAGTGAAAATTTATATTTATAAATTATTTATACTTTGTACCAAAATTAAAGTACACATTGAGAGTTATTTTGAAAATCATCTCGATTGTACTGATTTTTAATTTGAAATCTTTTGATGTTTATCCGGCAACAGGAATTGCTTGAACAAGCACTGTGCTTGGCAATGAATGAAGCCGAATTTAGAAATGAAAATGAATAAGACAGTAGAGAAATTGTATATAAGAACACATGTTTTGTCATTAAAATTTTATAAACATTTTAATACTTTTATTTAATAATTCCAAAATAAATTTCTCTTTGAATAAATTTAAAATATAATTTACTATACTCTGTCCGTTAATTACATGCAGTTCAAGCCTTATCTTTATGGTAGTAAATATGTCCTTTTTTTTCTGATAATTTTTAATTAAAGCATGTAATAAAGAAATGAATTTTTCGAATGGTGAACGAAATATAATTAGTGAACGGAGTATAGAATTGGTTGAGAATTCTTTTAAAGACCAATATCATAGAATATAACTCAATATATTCTGTGCTAAATGCTAATATTCTTCAAAACACGCAAAATGAACTCATTCTAATTGTGTTGTTGGTGAATACCGAGGGGTAAACCAAACGTGAACAGTATGTTTTACGTATGTTTTACCTTTCTAGATCACTGCTTACATTCTGTACTCGTTTTTTTCACATATTTTCCATTTCAAACAGAAAGGACAAAAACAATACATGAACTGTGCAAACGGTCAGAATACCTGTTGAGTTCTTTAGCATCCAACCAAACATTTGAAAGCTCATCATTTACAATTGATGAGCTTCTCTAGTTTATGATTTAGTGGACGTTACAAGAGCACATTTTGGAAAGTGTTGTATGTGCTTGTAATGCAAAACTGCACCTGTCTTGTGAATACCTTTGGAGAACTCTCCTATGTGCTTATCACCCTTGTTTAAATGTTTAATCAATGGTATTAAGGTTGTCTTTCAAAACCAAATTTAGACAGGCACCGTCAATTATACTCGTATTTGGTACAATTTTTTTTTTTTTTTTGTAATCAAATGTACAATTATTCCTTGTAATATTCAAATAAAAATTAAATTTAAAGGAAATCATCATCAAAACACGATATTCTAATACCAATTGATAATGTTTTTCATTGTACCTTTAAATAATATCGTACATAATATTTGGTATGAATAATGAACAAAAAAACATCAGTCTATATATAGAGAAAAAGGATCTCAATATAATGTTATGTATGGGATGGATGGAGTACACATACATACATAGTTATTGCAATAAATTTACATATATAAAATATTATATATGATGAAAAAAATGATGAAAAGAAAAAAAAAAAAAAAGAAGAAGAAGATGCGATGAGAAATACGCGTTCTCTACATGTATGTCTTTTTATGTATGTACATATATACATATGTATACTGACTAACTGATATATTTAAATTCAATACTTTTGGTTTGGTCTTTTGAAATTGTTATGAATGAAAGCCAAATTGTTGTCATAATAATGATGATGATGTCGTCTCTTCATCAAAAAATCATCATGAATAGCGTTAATTTTGAATTATATAACTTGTAACTGATTTTTTTGTATGTGTGTATGTGTGTGTGTATGTACAATATGCTAGAAAGAAGAATACACACTTTTTGGTACAGTATATAATTTGCTTATGATGATGTTGATATTCTCAATTGTTCATATATACGGTTAGTACATACCGAGTATATATATGCATATGATATGCGGTTGTACTTATTTATTTGTTTATTATTTTTATTTATTTTTTTTTCTTTAAGGAATATTAGATATTTCATGAGTTAAATTAGGTTTTTATATTTAAAAAAAATCTACATATAAGAATATTTAAATACATGAATGCATCGTCAGTTGACGTTGATACGTTTTCCCTGTATTTGTTGTACATAACATCCATAATGTTTGTATATAAATATGTTTTTTTTTTTTTTTTTTTTGTATAGAAAATAAATTAAGTATATTGATAGGAATGAGTCCTTTTTGTTCAATATAATGTCAAAGGTACAGAAAAATAAATATAAGTATATAATAACATTGTGTATTGCATGTATATAGAATCACAAATTTTTTGAACTTAGCAGATATATAGTTCATTTTTTTAGCATAGTTCTGTATTCTTGTGTGGAACATAAAAATATTGTGTCATTTATTGTATTGCTTTTTTGTGACTGTTGTTGTTGTTTTCTTTTACAAAATACAGAAATCTGGCAATTAAAAAAATCTATGATGAATTTATTCAAATTGAACGGAAAAAAAATGAGAAAAAGGGCCCAATTGAAATACAGGTGAACTATACCTTAAAAATGTGGCATAAAAATATCATACACAGCACCAACACTCTATCTTGTGCCTTAGTCTTCCTTTTATGTATATATGCAAAAAAATTTTCATAACGCAAATGCATGGTGAAAGCATCCTGAATAAAAAAAAAAAAATAAAGATAATTTTCTATACATGATTACGTTCACTATGTACGCATATTAACCGTATGTAATTTGTTATTTTATTAAATTATAATGATAAAAAATGAAATTAATTTAATTCAAATTTTGCGTCTCATTATTTGTTTATTTACACATGCATATTGTGTTATATATTGTACAAGTACATTTGTAAATTTGTGTGTATGAACAGATAAAAAAAATGGATATCTACATATAAGGATATCAACTGTAAAATACGTTTTTCTAAAAGTTATTATTTCATATCTTTAGAATAGTCCGTACACTGCAAGCGAAACAGAACTGATCAGCGCTTATATCTTCTGCATAATTTGATTACTTGCCTATTATGTTTGTTAACGTATTTCAGCGATGATAAGCTCAGCTCCTCTTTCTGTGTGAACAAACCCTAACACATACAAATTAAAAATTTTATTTTAAAAAAAAAATTTTTTTTTTTTAAGAAGATACCATAATTTTCTTCTAATTTTAGAATTATGTATGTAGAATTATTACATTCACGTTTACACGTGTACATACAAATGTATGTTCGTATCAAAAAGAAAATATGATATGAATTAAATCAGTTCTTGTAAAACCGTTTGAAAAATATAAAAATAATTTAAAAAAAAAAAAACAAAATTTATTAAATCAATTTATATTATTTAGAATATTAGCATATATGGTAGATATATGATTTTAAAAAATACAGATACTTTTGTGTGTGTGTGTATTTGTGGAAATTTGAATACATAGTATAAAATTGTAAAGGAAAATGCTATCATTGAATATACATAATGTACATATATAATATTATTTGCATTGATTCATGTACATAAGCACATACATATGTAATATATATGTTTAGTATTTAATATATATTTAATATACATTTTTAAAAAAATAATCGGTCTTTTATACATATACACACATTGACATACAAACGTACACACAGGCTCAAGTTATTTGAATGCATGAGTATATGAGATATATTATATTGATATTTGATAAGAATTTTCGATATTTGTTTGTTTTTTTTTTTTTTGTTTTTTTTTTTGCCATTTGCTTTGTTTTCCTTTGTATCATGTTTTTATGAATGGGAAATTACAAGCAATCGTTTTGTGTATTCAATTCAGAAATACACAATACAAAATAAAATAATACAATAGACATAATAGACATAATACACACAACGTGTTTAACTATATATACACAGATACATGAAAATACGAAATATTTGAAGATAATTGTATTTGGATGATGGGAAGAAGGGAGGATGGGGGGGGTGTCAGGTTAAAGCAGTGTACAGTCCGCTTATATATACATATTTTGTATTTTTATATCCTTATATTTTTCATGTATTTTTTTTTCTATACAATGAAATTTAACAAAAGAGAATTTTTCTTTTTGTTTTTTTGTTTTTTTTTTCTATTGTATTTTTCTCAACTTTTCATATTTTTATTTCTGTTTTTGTATTCACAAGTTTTTTATTTTCTTTTTTTTTTTGAAATTTTTTTTTTTTTTCATTATTATTTTTTTTTTTTTGTATTTTTATTTTCCGTTTATAAAAAAAAAAAAAAAGAGAAATTCATATTTGCCTTTATAAACCTGATGTATACAGCGTGTGTGGGTGTGTGTGTAATCTGTGTTTGAATATGTTTTTTTTGTATACATACACACAAATTAATATTTTTTTTTTTTCTAAAATATATTTGTATGTGAATTTAGATGATATTCACATGTGTATGTATTTTATTTGTTTATTAAAAGAATTTATACATAATTATTAACATGTGTATTCAAAATTATGTACCAAAATATATATAGAAGATTTTGTTGTATTGCCGTTTATTTGAATATATAATTGCTGCTTTGCCTTTATTTTTTTGAAAAAAAAAAACGTTTTTTTTTTTTTGAATTGTTAAAAATCCGTTTTATGATATTTTGAATGATCCTAGAATTTTTATAAATAAATTTATTCTACATTCTACATTCTTTAATTTTGGCTAAATTATCGATCTGATCATTTATTGATCTGATTCAAAATATTTGGCTCTTTTATAAGGTTCGAGACAACTTAAAATATTTCATATGCATAAAAGTCCTGTGACTTAAAAAATAGATAAACGAGTGAAAATTTTCGACCTCGAAGGAAGACCTTCAAAACGGGTATCCTCGATCTCTGAAAATTTCATGAAAATTTGTTGAGAAATACTCTGAAGTTTAATAATAGACGCATTTTGTGACCTTTCCTCTGGGATACCTTCTAAATAAAATCCATACGCTAACACATATTGTCTATACTAATAATTTTAATAAACCTACATAACTATACATATCTATATATTTATCATTTGTGATGAACTGATTGTAGTATACGATGTTGAAATTTGTAAAATAAATAATTTGAAAGCTCAATTTAACAAACTAAAAAGGACCTAATAAATTCATCTTGAAGGAGTCCAATGGCTGCATATGGTTAAGAAAATCCAGACTATTTAAATTACATGTGAATGGACATACAATATTAAATCACACGTATATTTTGTTGTATCTGTATTAAGGATATATACCACGTTCACATGAACAAAATAATAACATTTTAAATTGCTTAATTGACTGAAAACCTACAAAACAAACAAATTAAATTAAAAAAAAAATAAAAATAAAATAAATGCTTTAAAATTTTCTTATGATTGTAATATTTATTTGTATATGTATGTATGCGTGTAATTAAAATTTTGTTTAACCAAGGCGAATAATGTGTATTACATATGATGTATAATTTAGAAAAAGCATTATTAGTTAATAATTTCGTTTAAATGCACATCATAAAATATCTTACAATATTGTACAGAAAAGAACGTATGCACGTATGAATTATTACATCCTGGAGAATACATATATGGATGACATTTAAATTCTTATCTTTTGCAAAAGGATACTAACATGTATATACATACATAGTAAAGTAATTCAGACATAAAATAAATCAAAACATCCTTTTTACTTTCATTCTTATCATCATGTACACAACTACATATACTCTGGTCTCTGATATAATTATGCACATGTACAGTGTAGTGCACATTGTATGGCCCTATTCACATAAATCTGGTATGAACTCATATGTTTACATTGCAATTGTTCAATTTTATCTCTTCAAGTAATGACAAAGATAAACTCCTAGTCAGCTCAGCCTCTATATACACTTAAATTATTACTAATTGAAATATCATTACTCGGAAAAATGTTTTTAAATGTTTTTATGTAGTGACAAAATCATTACAGAAAAAATGTCTTATGATTTTCAATTTTTGCTACCTATTTAATCAAGGCTCACAAAATATACTCTGTTTACTAATTATATGTATGTGCAGTTAATGGCCTTAAAATGCAAACAATTGAAATTTATTATTTATTTTCAGTTTCGGCTTTTGTCGTCAATATTGTTCATGATCACACCAAGAATGTGTCTTTTTTTTATGGTTTGGGATTTTTTTTTTTCTAACATCGCACTTAAAATACAGATGACTATGCGCTTTAAAAATGAAGTATAACCGAATATAAGCATACTAAGCCAATATCAGTCTCTAATTTTTTCTGTTCACAGCATTCAAGAAGGTTTCTATTTCTTCAAGTTTAAATACGTAAAACGAATAAATTATGAAATGTGATAAAAAAATTTAGAATAATTCATTTTACTTTGTTTGGACACTTAAATTATTATTATTTTTTTTCACTTTTTTGATTGCTTTTGATGTGCATATACATACAAACATACATGCATTTCGCATATAGACATGATTTATAAGAAATGCTTTTGTTTCTTATTGTTCTTTATATAACTGATTATGTATGTGTGTATGTGTAACGTATCTGTACACAATTATTTTTCTTCTAGTAAATAACTCTTTCTTTCTAATTATTGTTATATGTTCATTTTTTTTTTTTTTTTTATTTAAAAAAGGCCATTCATATATATATAAAAACCCCCTTCAGAACAAAGCATATAAGAATACTACAAATAAATAATTTTTTTGTTTTTTTATTTTTTTTATTTGACTTTATTTGCACAAAAGAAAAAGGAAAATGACTCGCTTTTGTATATTGTTAAAACAATAGTATAATTCTATGATGGTTGGTGATGATGATGATGATGATGATGATGGTTGGAATAATGAAGAAATAATAATAAGCAAAAAGTATGCTATTGTGTATATAGTTTCATATACAGAGAAATTAAAAAGAGATCGGGGAGATTTGTTATATATACAACAATACAATACAATATTTCTTCCAAAATACACCATTCAACAGCACACACCCTATATCGTGTAATTCATTTACAAAATATGTACATACGAGTTACATGGAAAATTCACAATGGACCTTTTTGGCCTAAGTATGCTGCTTGCTTGGCAATGAGCGGGCGGCCATATCTCTACCTACATATGTACATACATGGAAAATGTTACACAAAAGCAAGTCCATTTTCTATATTTTCACTGGTGCTGTTACATTTTATTGCTTGCTTTTCTTTTATGTAAAAACAAAAAAAAAAAAAATTTTCACGTTTTGGATGAGAAATCCTTTCTTTTTTAACGTATAAAATTTTTATGCGAAAAACAAAAAATTTGGAATCGCCAAACAATCATACAAAAAAATCTTTTGTTATAAAGAAATTTGCAAATAAACTCTATTGTATAAAAGAAAATATAAAAAGTCCTTTTGTTATCTTATTACAAAACGTAATGATATTCAAAAACTAAAATCCCATTAGGTTGATCAGTCCTATAATACGGATTGGGATTGATGATTTTGAAAAGTTCACACGTTTTGATGGTGAAAATATCTTGATGGGGAATAACCACATTTGAACACTATAGATAAGCTTAATGATAATTTTTCATTGTTTTATTTAAAAAAAAAAACTCCATGATCTGTATACAGAAAATTGATAATTACAAAATGAGAGTAAATGATGAATTTTTTTAAGTTGAACAAAACAAAAAAAAAAAAAGAATTAGATGAAACACACATTTAAAATACAGGTGACTATGCTTTGAAAATGAGATACAAATTCATCTGTACAACGGCTTTTTACACCTTTAAGACATACATACATATGTATATGAAGATTGCATTATGAGGCACTTCCAGTGTAACGGGTGAAGGAAGTAAGGCATGTATAAGGTCGTACGATTCCACCGGGTGTCTCATAAGCTATCTTTGACATTATACTAAATGTGATTCTTTTGATAAAATTTCATTTATTTTAAAAAAAAAACAACCGTTTCAATGTGATTATGTTTGAAAAATTCATCCGTTTTTTGCTTTCTAATAAAAATGTTAAAAATTAATTTAAATGAAATAAAAATTATTTTAAATAAATTTATAATAAATACGGTTTATTTGTTACTTCATCATTATTATTACATATACAATAATACAATAAAATTATAATTTCATGGTATTTTACATTAACACATGTATCGTTTGTTTTTATTTATTTGTTTTTTTTTTTTTTATTTTTTTGAAGTAATTATTTAAATTTTAATTACATACAATATGTTGTATCATTATTTTTATTTATTTATTTTTTTATTTATTTATTTTTTACATTTTGTTTAAACATAAAAGTAATTTTTTATCACATTGGAAAAAAACAGTCTCAAATTTATGCTTCATTTTTTTTTCCTTATTTTTTTTTTTGAAATTGTTTTTTTTATTTTTTAATTCAATTATTCGTTTTTAATGAAATTACATTAATTTTCCATTGCTTATATCATATTATTATTATTAAAAGCGAAATATGTATGCATTCGATCGTTACTTTTTATATTTTCAAAATTTTTTTTTTTTTTGCTGTTGTTCTAATTTATTTTTTAAATTTTTTCTTATGCATAAATAATTTTTTATTTAAAAATAAATTTAAAAATATAAAAAATATTGCAAATTAATATTCTGTTATGTAGATTTAATTAATGTTGTAAGAACGTTATAAATATTTTTTTTTTAATTGTAAATAATTCTAATTATGAAGTGAGATTAAATAAATTTTCAATTTTTTTATTTATTTATTTTTTTTTTTTTTAAATTATTTTTATCTTTGTTTTATTTTATGTATTTTGTAATTAATAATTTTCTTCTAATTAATTATATGCGTTAGTTTAATATTTTGTGTACATATGTGTGTGTGTATGTGTGTTCATGTGCAATATTTGTTATTTCAAAAATATAATTTTCATTTAATTTTAAATTTTATACTTATGATAAATATATTCAAATATATTAGTAATGAATTCAATTGTTTTCATTTAATACGTTTATACGATTCAGTTAAATCGCTTTAAGATAAACGATTTTAGCATATCACATAAACATGTACTAATTCGATTTAAAAAATTCAAAACAATCTCATATTGGCTGAAATCAATTATAAAACTATTTATGAAGACACATAAACACATTGTTCAGTTTAAAAAGTAGGAGACATGGATTTAATATTAGGACTATGATAAAATATTTGATTGAATAGCCAGGCCGGGTGCCGGACTTATTTTTTTTTTGATTAATGCAAACGTATCAAAATGGAGATCAGATTTTAATCTACGATTGCTTTATTTATCGTAGTATCATGCCAAATACAATCTGGAGGCACATGGACAACTTGTCCCATAAAGAACATCAACTGATGTTCTATGATGCCATCGAAGAAGAAAAATGCCAAATACAATTTATAGAATAATAAATCAAATGTCATAAAATATGATAAATTTTAATGATTGATTTGAATAACAAAATTTTAGTATCGTTGTTTTCAATTCAATTAATTTTAAATCTGATTAACTCGTGTTTACTTGAATTGATTTAAATGTTAAATTGGTTTAGTGATAAAATGAATTAACTGCATCGCATAAACATAGTAATTACATACATACTGATATTACATAATTAAGTATATTATTATAGAACTGAGAAATTTATCTTTTCATATGTTTTCAATTTCATTCAAATAAAATTGAATAAGAGAATTTATTTGCATTTAAATTGCACTGGAATTATTTTAAACAATTTGTTAATTTTTCTTTTATATTTTTTATTTAGTTACAATAGCAATAATTTAAATTTTTTCTTTTTTATCAGATAGCAAAGATATGATCAAAAAATAAAATGAAACAGAAATGATTGAATGTAATTAAAAAAAATTTTTTTTTTTTTTTTAAATTAAAATTTTATGAAATTATTTGATTTCATGTCGTTTTATTTTTTATTTTAATTTATTTTTATTTTTATTTTTTTTTTTTTCAGTAACATTTTATTTTTATAGACTGTATGTGATGTATTTCTTATAATATTCACCAAATTAAGGCACATATTTGTACTATTTTAAAATAAATAATTAATACATAAATAATGATAATCATAAAAGTATAATTTTGCAATTAATTCTGTATATTTATATTTTTTTATTTGTTTTTTAATTTAAGAAAAAAAAAATAAAAATATATTTTTGTTAATATAAAAATTTGAATTATTTGTCGGTTATTATTTGTTTTTCTACTTTTTAATTATTTATTTATTTGTTTTTTTTTTTTCTATTCAATTACCTATACCAAAAATAATGTACAAAATGTCGGTTATACAAATAAAAAAATTAGATTTCAATCATTTTGTAAAATCAATAAAAAATTCTTTGAAAATTTTTTAAAAATACATATTTTGACTAAATGAGAGAGAGAGGGGGATTCTATCAAATTAAAAATAAGAAAATTTTTTTTCAATACAATCATTATACAAATTATGTTGAATAATCATGGCTAAACTGGTCATAGACACCAAATTCTGTTAATTTTTAAATAAAATTATGAAAATTCATAAAATTTTTATGAAAGTTAACAGAACACGTTCAGTTAGTGAAATCTGCTAAACAACATCAGAATAGCTTTGAGTTATTGTTTATATCCCTTATATTTTAGGAAAATTAGAAAAAATTTAAAAATAGGGCAATAGTGTAGGATTAAATTTGAAAATGCATAATTGCCTACTTGATACGAAATGTAAATTAAGACCACGATACTTTGTTTAAATATCACTTTAGATAGGCAGTGATGCACTTCAGTAATTCACAATGGTATTTTTGCAAAATAATTTTATGCGCCAGTCATAATTTTATAAATTACAAAATTTTTTGATTTTGATAATAAAAACTTACATTTTCCAATTAAACTGATTTCATTTATTTATTTTATTATTATTTTTCATTTTTAAAATTTCAGACTTTGTGCATTCGAATTTCTATCGTTTTCTTTTTTTTTTCCTAACTACATAAATATAAAATACAAAAAAAATTTTTGTTTATAAATCGTTCGTTCTGTTTTAAATTGAAGAATGCATTTTGTTTAGAATATCAACAATTGAGGCCGTTTATTTTTAAAGTGAGACAGGCCCAACAATTTTTTTTTTTTTTCTAATAATTTGCACTACAAGGATATGTCCTTTGATATCTGACGAGATAAAAGTCCAAAAGTAGGGGATTTTGTAGCAGTAAAAATTTTAAGAAGGTTGATACGAAATGAAAATTACTTGCATCATTTTTAAAATAAACGGACTCAATTCATGAAATTTTAATTTTACATGGTACTTTTTTTTTTGCTATTACAAAATGTGGTCAGATGATCATTTGAAATTGCTTAATTTATGCAACAGAAAAATCTTACACGATATTTTCAAGTTATAAAAAATTTTTTTTTGTTATTGTGCCCTCCATAAAAAACAAAAATAAAAAAATAATAATAAAATCTTTCTTTTAACTACATATTATTTTGATAATGCTTTTCAAATGTCGATTACTAAGTGTACTTGTGTTTGGTAAAAATAAAAATATTTTGATTTTTTTTACAAAAATATTTATTTTCTACACAAAACAAATTCAATAAAATCAAAATACAGAATTACATTTTATTTATTTATTTTATTTTGTTTTTTGTTTTAATGAGACAAAAAAAAAATTTTTTTTTTTTAATACTTTGTCTTAATTTTTTTTTTTTTTGTTTTTGCTTTCATTTAATATTCATTCAGTTTTCATTCAGAATTTTTTTTTTTTATTCTTTTTTAAATATTTTCACATATGTACGTTTACATGTGTATGTTTATTATTTTTGTATTATTCAAATTATTCATATAATTATTTTTATATTGATTATCATAAAATTATATCTAAGTTATTTTATTATTATATTTACTCACAACACAAAAAATTGCAGTTTTCAACTTGAGATGGGAATTTATTTTCTTTTCTTTTCTTTTTTTTTTCTTTTTTCGTTATTATTACGTATACTAATTCTATATTTTTTTTTTGTTGTTTTTTTTTATTTTTATTTTTAAATGTTATAATAAAAAGAAAAATAAATTTGATTGTGACTAAGAGAAAAAAATAAAAATTATAATTAAAAATTCTTTGATAATTTAAAATTATTTTTAAAAAAATTCTCGTTATAAAAATGAAAATAAATATGTAAAAGAAAAAAACAAAAAATTCAAAATGACTTTAAAAGATGATTTAAAAATAATGTTCCCACAGTTTAAAAAAAAAAAGAAAAAAAATATGTTCTTTCTGTATAAT
Organism: Anthrax anthrax; assembly: GCA_963971155.1. NCBI lineage: Eukaryota > Metazoa > Arthropoda > Insecta > Diptera > Bombyliidae > Anthrax > Anthrax anthrax. The sequence goes on from OZ020119.1 coordinate 32,858,131, forward strand.
AAGCGTGTTCATTAAATACAAAATTTTTTTCTATATATAAATATAAGGACAGAACAATTCAATATATTATTTAATCATTATAACAATTTAAATTTAAATTAAAAAAAAAATAAAAATAAAATAAAATTGTTAAAAACAGCACGAGCCAATATTTCAGTTATGTATACAATAAATAAATATTTTTTCAAGTCATAAATATGTACCTACTACTCATTTTTAATTCATTCACAATTTCTGGAAAAATATTAAAAAAAAAAAAAAAAAGCTTTCAAGATATCTTTTTTAATTATTTTTAAATTTAAATATCTTGTTTACAAAATGATTACAAAAATATTTAGAGCTATTCTGATCGTTGTTAGCAGAATATTAAGTTAGCAATATCTGCTAAATAAGACTAAAATAATTATCAAATTAGACTTAAATTAATTTTATTTGAAATTGAAAAAACAAAAATTAAAATTTAAATAAAATAAATCGTTTTCCTCGGTAAATTTCTCATTTATAAGGCACTATTTAGAAATTCTTTCATGTTTCAAGCTTTATAAACTGTTGACAATACCTTTTCTAGCAATTAAAAATAATAGGGCTTATAACAGATACATTTAATAACGATACCATGGTATTAATCGTATTACCATGATGATATATTTGTAACCTAGGACAAATATGTAAATCAAAAATTATTGGTTCAAAATCAATTTTCATAATTTCTGTAATATTTAAAAACGATATCACGCGTTTAGTAAATTTTATATAAATATTTACTAGCCTGATATTAAATAAGCTAAGTAAACTTCATTATTAGTTTCATATCAACTGAATAGTATACATATATACGTATTACATAGTTCTGATACCATAGTATCAATACCATATATCTGTAATAAGCTTTAATTATGTTAAATTAATTCGTACATTTTATTTATGACTATGAAATAATTTTATTTATTATATTTATATTGCTGATATTTATTTATTTTATTTTTTTTAAATGTTTTTTTTTATTCACGTTTGAATAAAAATTAAAATTTTTCATAAACATTTATGTATGTATGTATATATTTAAAAAAGAATAATAATAAACGTAATAACAATAGAAATATTTATATTTATTTGTTTTTTTTTTTTTTTTTTTTTTTTTTTTTATGAGAAATAATTATAAATATACTAAAGAAAAATGCAAAAAAAAAATAATAATAATTATAATAAAAAAAATCCAAATTTGAATATAAAAACAAAATAAATTATATAATAATATACTTATATTTTAGATACTATAATAACTACATACATATGTATTTTATTTGTAATTTTTAAATTTAATTAAATATTCCCTTTAAGAAATTGATTAAATTGATGACAAGAAATAAAATTAAATAAAAATTTTATTATAAAATATAAATTGTGTCGCATTAAATGTTTTTTTTTCATTTTTTTCACAAAAAAAAAAATTATGATTTTTTTTTGTTTACTATTTTCTAAATGATTTATTCTAATTTAATTATGACTATATTTTATTATTTAAATATTGGACTCAAATATTGCTACATTTTTTTGTTTTTTTTTTTTTTTTTTTGTTATTTCTTTTGTTAATATTTACTTAACTATTAATATTTTGTTTTTTGTTTTGTTTTCATTTTTTCAATTAATACTTAAAGCTGAAGAAATTATTATATTTTCATTTTGAAGATTTTTCTTTTTCTTTTTTTAAGATTTTAAGTATAATATGTGGTATGAAATAATTTTTGTGTGTGTTGTTTTTTTTTTTATATGTATATAACATAAATTAATCAAATTATAAAATAATGAATTAAATGAAATTTTTAATGACATCTTGAAATTATTATATATATAGTATATCTATGTATTTATTATACAAGTTTCGTTTTTTTTTTTATTTTAAATTTTCAATAAAATTCTTTTTTTTTTTTTTTATATATTTTTATTTAAAAAAAAAAAAAAAACAAAACAAAAAGTAATAATAAATGGCAAACATAATATTTGGTGTGCAACACTGGATTGTAATTGAATACATGAGTATGTGTATAAATTATTTACGAATTTTTATTTTTATTTATTTATTTTAATTTTTTTTTTAATCATTTATTTTCTAAATATTATTAAATGATTTTGATTGAATTGTTTCATATTATGAATATGTTTTTCATTTATTTTTTATTTCTTTCTTAAAAGATATGTTAGTAAATGTTATAAAAACATTATGATTTTCAAATTAAAGAAAATTTTTTTTTTTTTTTTAATGAAAATAAAAAGCAATGAATTTAATTTTTGTCTTTCTCATTTTAATTTGTTTGTACACTCTTTGATTTTGGAGATCAATACAAAAAAAGAAATATATAATTTTTTTTTTTTTTTAAATACTGCAATCAGTTCTTTTTAAAACATTTAGTTAAAATTGAAATCGTGATATAAATGTGATATTTTTACATAAAGAAATCAAATTAGGCTTATAACAGATGTGTGATATTGTAATATTAGCTATATATATGGTTACATTTTTTTTTTTTTTTTTTGTAAACTTAGTATAACCCCATATACCCGTGTAAATCTAATATTTAGCGATATTTATGGATTTTTTTTTTCAGTTTTTATTTTTCTTAATTTTCAATTAAATAAAATAATAAAAATTGAAAAAAAATGAAAACTGTAATCAAAATCAATTCCAATAAATTTTCGTTATAATAGAATGACATCATTTTTAGTATATTTTATGAATACTAAAAAGCCTAGTTCTAAACAAATCATGTGGTGGATTTCAATATCAGCTTCATACAAGATTTTTCATCTAAGGCTAGTTTATACTGGATGACATACATATTATGATCTAATTTTAATTCTTATAGTATCGATACTACATGTCTGTCATAAACCTTAATTAATTACTAAATGTAATTAGATATCAGTAAATTATTCACGTACATTTTATTTTTAATGAAATTATTTATATATGTATCTTATTTATATATTTTTTATTTATTTATTTATTTATTGTTTTTTAATGATAATAATATAGAACTTATTTTTATTCGTTTTGTTTGTCTCGTTTGTTTCTTCTTATTTTTTAAATTTATAATCAAATTATATAAAACAATTTAATTTTCCAAGTACATATACAATAATAATAATAATTTTATTTTTTATAATCTAGGAACTTTTAAAAATACAAAAATTTTATTTTAAATTTGGAATTACAAATTTTTTTTTTTTTATTTATTTATTTTTTTTTTTTAAATTTATTTAAGCTCAATATCACGTGATATAGAAGAAAATTAAATGTTTTTTTGTTTTTGGCTTTTGTAAACGCAAAATATTTATGTATGTATTTATAAACGTAAATATGTAAATTGAAAATTAAAATCAGAAAAAAGTAAAAGACTCAATATAAAGCTATATGTAATTTGGCCGAAACATTTTATGTTGTGTTTTTTTTTTTTTTCTTTTAGTTTTTATTTTGTACAAAATACATTATTTATTTTGTTAAAATATATAAATACGGATTTAATGACGATTTCATGTTGTTGTTTTTTCCTCTTTTTCTAAATACAATTTTTTATATTACAAATTATAGTATTTCTTTTTAAAATTATATTTTTAGCACCATCCAATTCATTATATATTGATCATTTTCCAGTTTTATAATTTTAATTTAATTAATTTATTTAGTACTCTTAAAAAATTCATTTAGTGTGTGTTGGCATTTGGACTTTATTTTTATTTTATTTAAAAAATATATATAGGTATATATATATTTATTTTTAAGTTTCTAGCTTTTCTTATTAATATACAATTAAAATATATGATTAATGTTTTGTTTTTTTTTTTTATTATTTTGGAGGATTTTGAGCGATATCTATTTATCCAAACTTTCATATTTAATTTTTAACTAATATATTTATGAGCAATTATTTATTTATTAAAGGATATGAACATAGTATCCTTTTAAAAAAAAAAAAAAATTTTTTTTTTTTTTTTAAATATTTTTTATATAATTTTTATCATAATTTTGTTTTCATTGCTGAAACTCTATTTAATTTACATTCATTTAATAAATATAATACAAAAAAATGAAATGAATAAATTATAAATCATTTAAAAATGTGATATCAATTCTTTTTATTTATTGAGTAGACTTTAACGCTTTCTATAATGCGCCAAAGAAATTGCTGTTTTTTTTTTTTTTTTTTTTTTTTTTTATTATTACAGTGTTAAATAATATAAATATTGGAATTAATTGATTTTTTTAAAGAATTATATCTACTTTAGTTGTGATCTGTTTATTTAAAAAAAAAATTCTAAAATAATTTCCACAATGTAGGATTTTGTATAATGTGTAAATTTTTATAGCACAATTATAACATATTAATTGCGTTATATGAAAGTCTACTGTTATCTTTTGATTTTTATTTCAAACATTTTGTAATAACATGAAAAAAATAAATTAAACAATTTGAATTTACAGTTCATATTTATCTAACATGGTATTTTTCGTTGTAATTTTAAAATAATTGTAAAATTTAAATTTATTGTGTAGAAAAAATTATTATTGTTATTTATTTTATTTTTTATTTTTTATTGTATACTTAATTAATTTTTTTATTTTATTTTGTATTGTATTGTGTTTTTTTTTTTTTTTTTTTTTTTGAAATGTACGTTAGAAATTATTTCATCAGTGTATAAGTTTTGTTTTTTTTTATTTAATTTATTATCATTCATTTCTGTCATTATTGATTTGGAATAATATTATTTATTCTTAATTTATACTATATAACATATACATATTATTTATTTATAATAACTACAAAAAATTTTTGTTTTCTTGTTTTTGTTTTTTTTTTTTAATAATTATTAAGATATGAATTAAAATTGGAATTTTGTTTCTAATTTTTATTTATTTTTCATTTGTTCTTTTTGTTTTGTTTTTTTTTTAAGTATTTATATTTTTGGAACCCTGCAACATTTTTTGTTTTTTAAACAATTTTAACAAGATTTACGATTTATTTTATGATTTTTTTTTTTTTTTTATTTATTAATATTTTTTTCATTATTATTATTATTATTTTCATTATATAAATAAATTTTCTTATATTTTAATTTTTCTCTAAAAATTTTTTTTTTTTTTACTTCTTCAGCATCGTGAGTAAAAAAAACAAAAAAAAAAAAAAAATCAATTTTTTGTTTTTATTTTCCTATAACCTATTAACTCTTAAAAATTATGATCACACGAATATTGGTTAATCAGTTTTTTTTTTTTTTTTTAATATTAAATTTAATTTACAATTTATTTACTTATTACATTACACAGTTTTATTTCAAAATTGTTTATTTTATTTTATTTTATTTTTTTTTTTTAAATTTCACTAACTTACATCTTTTCTTTTTAATTATAATAATAAAATTTATTTTTATTTTATTTTCTTATTTAATAAAATTAAGTTTATTATGGTGCAAAATAATTTTTATGAAGAAGAAAAACAACTTTATTTTTCATATTTCAATATTTTGTATTTTTTTGTTTGTTTGTTATTGTTTTTGGAATATGTTTAGCTACCACATATTATTCCTAACTATTATTTAAATTCTTATGATTATAATTTCAAAAAAATTTACATACATATTAAAAACAGAAAAAAAAAAAAAATTTCAATGTTTCATTTGGAACTTTTTAAATTGATTGATCACAAAATGCACTTCTTATTTCTTTTCTTTTTAAATACATTTTACATGTATATATTCGTATAGAATTTAATTAAATTCTCAATTTATAAAAATAATAGATTATCATACCAGTGAATATAATTCAATAAATAATAATTTTTTCTTTGTTTTTGTTCAGTCAACTGTTTTTTTTTTTTTTTAATTTTTTTAAATTTAAAAAATTTTTATAATTTCGTTCTTTAAGGACGGGAAATTTTTTCAAATTAAATTTGATTATTACAAATAAATGTTTTTATCTGATTATTATAATATTTTGTAATAATAAATTAATATTTAAATGAATTCGAATTTTGAAATATTAAATTTAAAAATAAAAATCCTAATTTATCTAATTCAATTCGTTATTCGTTTTTTTTTTTTTTATTCTTTATTTTTATTTTTAGCAAAAGGCATTTGCAGTTACAAATTTATTTAAATTCATCATAAAGTGTAATTCTTTGTTTTATCACATTGTTGCGTTTAATTTAATTTAATTTTTTTTTTATTTTCTTAAATTTTGTTTGTGAACAAAAGAAAAAAACAAAAAGATTAAAAAAAAAATATATATTGAACGAAACCATTATGTTTTGGAGTATTAATTAAAATTTGAAATTTTTTAAAATTTATTTTAAATGCTTGACGCTTATTATTTTATTTATTTTTTTTTCATTTTTAGTTTTTTGAAAATTGATTAGATTATATTTAAAACAAAAGCACAAATTGGTTTTATTCTTATAATTAATAAATTAACTACGATCAATTTTTATGTAATCGTTTAAAATTTCTTATTATTATTTTATTATTATTATTATTATAATTATAATTATACCTTATATTAGAAATGATCAATCAATTCTTTATAAATGTATATGTTTGTTTGTTTGTTTTTTTTTTCAGTTTCATTTTTTTTGTTTTTCTAAATATGTACAACTTACATATAATATTTGAAATTGTATATTCAATTTTTTTAAATACTACTACATAACGCTATCTAAACATATTCAAACATAGAATATTTTTATTCATTTGCCTTTTGTTTTTTTTTTGTTTTTTTCTTTTAAATATATAGCACACTTATGACAAGTATTTTACTTCACATTTTCTTTTTGTATGTTGTTCATATTATTATTATTTTTTTAATGTATGTATGTAATAATGTTACTAAGAGTAATATATAAAAAAAAAATAAAATAAAATAATAATAATAATAAAATAAAAATGTCTCAATACCATTATTTAATTTAATACAAAATAAAAATTATATAAATATGGGTATTTTCAAAGTTTTGCATTTGGCACACGCATGTTATATGAACCAAGGACTAAAGTAATCTATACAGCCATTAATAAAGATTCTATAAGTGTACACGAAAATATGTTTGGTCAAAAAAAAAAAAAAAAAAAAAATACATCTTCCTGCTGACTTAAGCATATCAAATGTATGAAATGAATACAATTCATCTTATTCACAGCTTTGATAATTTGTAAATATTAATAATTTAAAGCAGTAGTGTTTAATGCCAACCCCTGTAATTATTTACATGTACATATATATAACTAGTAAGTACCTAATATTACTGATTTTATAGTCTGGCAATTAAAATCACGATATTTATTTTCTTTTTGAAAGCACATTTAGCAAAATACTTAATTTAATTACAGAATTTGTGTACATTTTTCTTGGCATATCGAAATTTTATTTAAATATTGTGCTTTTTATATGCTTTCGTAAACACAATGCATTCGAAATATGCGTTAAATGCAAAATTTTGAAAACACCTCAGCCACATACGAATATTCATTTTTTGTTTTGTGTTTTTATTTTTTTTTTAGCTCAATTCGATGTAATCAATGTCTTTGTGTTGTATGTTTTTTTTTTTTTTTTTCTAATTTGATAAGTAAGGAACTAAAAAAAAATAGCAAACAAAAATTGTAATAATAAATATGTTTTTTTTTTTTTTTTTCTTTCTCAAAAAACTATTGTACAAAAAATATACACTATAATAATAGTAAAAATGTTTCTTTTATTTTTTTTTGTTTTGCTTTCGCTTTAAACTTTGTTTTTTTACCTAAATTTTTTAAATTTCTGTTTTTCTTTCTTTTTTTTTTTCATAATTAAAAATGGACTTGAGAATTATGTGGTAGTGGTCGTTATATTTAGATATTTTAGTTTTTGATATTAAATCTTATTGACATTATATGATTTTCTTTTTATTTACTAATTCCTACACTCTGTTTATTTATTTATTTACTTTTTTTATATGTTTAACGTAATATGTTTTATAATACATTTTTGATTTGTAATTTATACATACTTAAGATGATTTTAACACTGTTATAAAATGAGGTCTTTTTTTTTTTTTTTTTTGTATTCAATTTATGTTTTATATTATAGGAGATATACAATTATGTATTAATAAACAATAAAATTAACAAAAAGAACGACAAAAAAAAAAAAATCTAATTATACATACAATATGTTTTTATAAAAACTCAAAAAATTACAAAATTAAATAAAATAATAATAAATTTATTATATAGTTTGCTGTAATTAATTATAGTAATAATAATAATAATAATAACCGATATATTAATTTATCGACTTAAGGCTAATAAGGTTTTTGTTTTTTTTTTCTTTTCTTTTCATTTTCCTTCACGTTCTAATTTTTAATTTTTTACATTTATATTTTGATACTGAAGAAAATTATATAATTAAATATTATAATAGTTATAAACTTACAGTTTAAAAATACATACATATATAGAATATACACATATATATTAATCACATATTATGAAAAAATGTGAAAAATAATTATTCAATGTAAAAATTAATTAGAATTAGCAATTGTTATTTATTTATTTATTTTGTTTTTTCTTCTTTCTTTTAAATTATCCTTAAAAATATTTGTACATTCGAGCATAGTTTTGTTGTTGTTGTGGTTGTGGTTGTTGTGATTGCTGCTGGCTATTTAATAATAAACCATGATTTGTATTATGATTAGATTGAATGGAAGAATTATTATTATTAATATTACTAAAATTTGAATTTTGATTAATATTATTGGCATTTAATAAATTATTGCTGTTGCTGTTGTTGTTGTTGTTGACATAACCAGATGTATTTGTATTATTATTAAATGAATTTAAAAATGAATAAAATGGATTTAAATTATTTGTTCCATTATTTGATATTGATACTGTATTATTTTTATTTATATAATTTCCATTTAAATTATTATTGCCATTATTATTATTATTATTATTATTATTAATTGCATTAAAATTTTGATATTTATTGCCACCGATTGAACTTATTGATGATACTGATGAGCCAGAGCTACTATAACCAGATGATGTTGGTGAAGTAGCTGTTGACAAAGGCATTGAATGTGACGCTTTAATTGGTGTAATACATTGTAAATTCATTGATGTTGATTTTTTCAAAAAATTATTATTATTGTTATTATTATTATTATTAGTATTAAAAAAATTTTCAGGTAATAAATTATTTGTATTTTGATAATTAGAATTGATTTGTTGCTGATGATGAAATTTATTAGGAGGAGTATTTTGCATTGTAATTTGGTTTTGTTGATGCTGTTGTTGTTGTTGTTGTTTTAATTGTTGAAATTGCTGATAATTATTAAAACTATTATGTGATGAAGCAACTAATGTGGCTGCTGCCGTTGCTGAAGCTAATGCTGATGATGTTGGCGTAGTTGTAATTACTGATGTATTTGTCGGTGTTGTAATAGAAACTGCAGCGGTGGTGGTTATAGTAGTGGAATTCATTAATCCTAGTCCATTTTTAGATGTATAAGTCATGGTTGTATTTGTTGTCGGTGATACAGTTAATGATGTTTGAGAAAAAAAATTACTCGTACTATTAACAGGATACTGAAAATCACAGTCTTCGCATTTAACTAATGAGTAATCTTGTATATGAGCATTTTTACCCAAACGATGATATTGCGAACGATTTGCCAAAAACATTGGTATATTATTATACGGCAAATGAGTATAATATAAATTCCATGCTTTTGGATTTGGTACAATATTTGAATATAAGTCTAATATATCACGGCCATTGTAGATAATTTTTAAGTCTTCTGGCGATTTTGGCGGTGTCAACTAGGTGTGAATTATTTACTTATTATTATATTATTCGATTTTTAAATGAATTAAAATTAAATTTCAAACAATAAATATTACAATAAGTTTTGATACAATTTTATAATTTTTTTTTTTTTGCTTTCTTTAATTTAACAATTTATACAAGTATAAAAGTTTAACGAAAATAATATCGTATAATAGACATTTACAAATTTTAATTTACATTACAGATATCAACTTACTGAATATTTAGGGATATTCTGATTGTAGTCAGCAGGTTTTACTAACTTGACATTCGACTAACTTTCATACAAAGTTTTAGATGTTCATAAAATTTGTATGAAAGTTAGCGAAATGTCAAATTAACGAAATCTGTTAGCTACAATCAGAATAGCCTTGATTATTGTGATAACAATATGAAATTAAAAATAAATTTAAAAAACAAAACAAAAAAAAAAGATTCACTTACCTTTGCGTCATCTGAATCAAGAGAGCTGACTCCACTTGATTCACTTCCAATTGGTGAAACGAGAATTTTTATATTTTCCCAACAATCCATCCCTAATGGTGATATGGGTGATAAACCGCCAACACCAGATAGGGGTACAGCTATATTTAGTGCCATCTTTTCCGTAACGTCTAAAATGGTAAAAATATTTATATATACATTATTTTTTGATGTATTAAGATTGTTAAAATTAATTTACTTAGTTAAAATTTAAAAAAAATAAATAAATAAATAAGAACAAAATATAACATGAAGTGTAAATACAAGTAATTACACACAAATTATAAATTTATAGGTAAAACGGAATGCTTGTGATTCTTATTATTTTTTTTTTTTCTGCATTATTCATATAAGTATTTACGTTTACAAAAATATTCACTATTTATATTTACAGTTTGTATGTAATTTGAAAAGAAATATAAAAAAAAAATCATTGAGGCATTACGTTAAATCATGAAAACGTAATAAATTATTGTATTAAAACTTTTGTTATGCGTAAGAACATGAAAAATTGATTTTAATATTAAAACTAAAAAAAAAAAAAAAAAGAAAACAAAAATGGATCTTTATAAGGCCATATAAAACACATCCAAGTATACACATAAAAACTGAAACACATTCACACAGTACATACATACATACGTATGTAATCAATGAGTTTTAAAAATAAAAATGCACTTTTTTTATGCACAAAAAAAAAAGATAAAATTAAAAACAAAAGAATTTCATTTACATAATTTATAGAATATTAAAATTAAAATTAAAAAAATTGAATTGATTACTTTATATGGTCTAAATATACCTTTTTTCACAGAATACAGCATACACAAATTTTTTGAAGTTTTATAAAATGATGAAAATCTTCTTTGGAACACTTTACCCTGATTTTTTTTATATTTTTTTTTCTCCTGAAGAAAATTTCAGGTGGTCGTCTCCACAATTTATTTATTTTATTATATATGATAATGAAGCAAAGATGATGATGATGATGATATTCAATTTGTTCAGTTCTGTTTTTTAAAATTTTTTTTTTTTTTTTTGTTTCTTAATAGCGTGTAAATTTTTTTTGTATTTTTAATGAATGCAAAAAAACAATTGAATTATAATTTTTTTTTTTAATGCATTAAATTTAAAAAAAAAAAAAAAGTATTTTTTTTTTTATGCTATCTGATGTATTACATATACTTTCTTCGCAAAAAACAAAAAAAAATTACATTCAATTTTTTTTTTTAATTTTTTGATTTTTATTCCTTTTTTTTTATTACTGTACTTGATTGTTTTCCTCTTTCTTTTTCTATTTTTCCTATTTTTTGTTTCTTTCGATTCGAAAATCCATATATACGTATATACAATTCAATTCCAAATACACCGCGAATTTCCTACTCGTCTCGTTCGTACTCGATCTACCGTACTTCTTTTTTTTTTTTTTTTGTTTTTCTCTTCCTTCCACACCTCACACACAACAACAATTTTGTTTAGTGCGTTTTTGCTTTGCTTCACATCAATTTTATTTATTATACGTTGCTTCTTCTTATTTATTAAAATCACAAAATCTACATATAAAATACATATTTTGGATTTTTTAATTTAAATTTTTTTTTTTTTAAATTTTAACTTTTACATTTAAATCTTAAATTACCTTAATTAAATTATTTCACGTTATTTTCAGTCGATATAAAATTTGTCCAAGGGTAAATTACTAGTCCCTTTTTTTTTTCAATCAAACTAGTCAAGTGACAAGTCAAGTCAAAAGAGGTTTTTTACAAATTTGAAATTAAATGAAATTGAAATATGAAATGAAATTTGTTTAAATTCGAAATGTGAAAAATGGATATTGAAAATATTTTCAGAAAAAAAGAAACGGTAGAAGGTATGAAGTTTTCAATCATTCCCCGATACAGGGTGATTCAGTTATGCATATAATATATAAAGCGGGGAAGTGATAGCTAATATCTTGAAAAAAAAATTATAAAGTTGCAGGAGGGGGTAAATATTAACTGTTTGACAGTTAGAAAGCGTTAAAGAAATTTGTGTATATTTTTACAAAACACTCTATAACTCACGAGACGTTAGTTTGAATTCATTATTGTCTTTAGAAAAGTTATAGAGAACATTTTGTCCTTTCCAACAAGATATTGGTCAAAGTTCTACGTTTAGAGGTTTGAAAGTTATTGAAATTTAAAGTTTATGAATATTTCATGAGATTTTCGGACACTGGCGATGCGATTTTTGGAGACGTTGTTATGCAAAGCGGTCTCACGAAAACCCAAAAAAAAGCTCGTTTTATGAATCAATCAGTGTGTGATGGGATTAACGATAACGACATTAAAAAAAGAACTTTTTTTTCGAAATTCGAATTCCACCAGTTTCATTTCATTTTCAATTTTCAAACAGTTGGAGTTGATGCTGAATTGTGTTCTGAATCAGATCGTTCGATGCCGTTCGTACTTCGTACACATATGTCAATTGTCAAACGTCAATAAATTGTGCCGCCGACTATTAAAGTAATAAATAATAATTATTTGTTATTTCTTAAATTTAAAATATTGTAAAAATGAGAATCACAAATTTTTTATTGAACAAAGTTAAGGATTTTGCTAATTTTCCTGAACGATATGTAAAAAAAAGTATGGAACAAGTATATTGGAGAACACCAAGAGGAAAACGAAATTATTTACCTCGAACTGTTGAACGAAAAAATTTTCGTTTTACAACAAATCGTCCATGGACATATCAGTTTCGTCAACAGAATTTACCAGGAACAAATAGAAAAAAGGTGTTTTCAGAGAATTTAGATGAATGGTCATTCTTTAGAGGTGATCGTGTTGAAGTTTTAGTTGGTAAAGATAAAGGAAAACAGGGTATAATATCTCAAATTATACCAGAAAGGAATTGGGTTATTGTCGAGGGATTAAATTGGCATTACAGAAGAGTTGCTTCTGAAAAGAATTATCCTGGAATATTAATTAAATCTGAAGCTCCATTATCAGTTGAAAAAAATCAAATATCTTTAGTTGATCCATCTGATTTACAATCAACAACATTTGAATGGCGATATACTGAGGAAGGTGAAAAAGTGCGTGTTTCAACAAGAACAAGTCGAATAATTCCTATACCAGTGATTAGTGAAGAAACTCATGATTACAAATCAAAATCAGCTTACTTACCTAAAGATAAAGATACAACAAATGATGTAGTTTCAGAGATTTCTTTTACACCAGCACTTAAAACATTTGAAATGGATATAATGGAAAGCATGAATATAGTAGAAACAAGAGAACCAAAGAAATCATATTGGTATTAAAAAATTAATTTGAATTTAGATTTTTGATTGTTGCAATATTAAAAATAAAAATAATGATTTCATAAATTTTTGAATTTTTGTAATTGGAGCAGATACGCATGTCTCAACCTGGTGTTTGCGCTCTATTGCAATTATGCAGGAATTTTCGAATTTTGAGTAGGGTGTAGTTTACTGTATTTCAGTCGATTTGAATAAATATTTGTTCCATTCGCAGAGAGATTAAACAATTGTTTGAATAAAATCATGGTTGAATCGTTTTTAACAAAATCGAAATTTTCTATTAAACCAAGTTTATCATTATTTGTCTAGCAATAATGAAATAACCATCTGTACGTTGAGGCATGATGGGGTATTTAGGGCCTTGGCTGGGCTGTGATATCCTGTATATTCAATTACCTTCAAATTGAACTAAGAGAGACTAAGGACATCTGTTGTAACATTGAAGTTTTAAAATATTTTTAGCATTTACAAGAAAAGCTATGTTCAACTTATGAAAACCGTCAGTAGATGGCAGGAACAGTTGAAACTTTTTCTCCAATTAATTTCAGTAGGTAATAAAATTAATTATACGATGAGTATCGTAAATTTTAATTTAAAACAGATTTTTTTTTTTTTTTTGTTTTTAATTGAATTTGTAATTGATTACAATAAAAAATAATTGTTCCTAGTATTAGTTGTTAGCATATATAGTACACTAGCGACAAGATATACCAATAAATGATAATTGATATTGAAAATGTTTAAGACCTCTCTCTTCCTAAAATCCTTCCGTTCTGAGTTAAGGATTGAAAATTTTCGGACATGTATGACGTATGTATGTACATAATTACATGACGACTTAAAATAGATGATATATTTTGACCCATCCTGTGTATTCAAATTCATATTTTAAAAATATTAAATGTGAAATTTAGATTTTTTCAACAAGTCATATTTTATTTTAAATCGAATGAAAATAATCAAAGTTATTAAATTTTAAAAATGATTCCAAATAAATGTTAATTTTTGTGTCATCCTGTATAATTTTTGCACGAGAAAGTTTATACCAATTAAAATTGGTTCTCTTTAATAACTTTAAGTCGAGATAACAATTTGAGAAAAATCAAAAAATATCGACCTGAATATATTTAAAGCTCTATATCATTTTTGTAATAATAAAAATGAAAAACAGGATATGGAAACAAATGTATTCTCATTTAAAAAAAAAAAAACACGAAAAATAAATGTTTTCACTTGTCCCATTTATCAAAATACGTTACACATCTACATACATTTACATAATCATTTTTATCAATCAAAAAAATGTCACTGTTTTAATACTTAAATAAAATCTATTAAAATATATTTTTTTTTCTACAATAGAACTTATTTTATAATTATTCCTTTGTTGATTTAAAAAAGAAAAAAAAAACAAAACAGGAAAAACAAACTAAAAGAAAAGGAATAAAAATGATTAAAAAAATATTTTGCAACAGTTGTTTAAGTGGTCTTTTGTTTCATATTTATAAATGTGGTTGTACATATGTACGTGTATGTTGTATGTATATGCACTCCATATGGATGTATACACACAGTCAAACAGTAACAAAATGACAGGACCAAAATATCTAAAATAAAAAAGTTCGTAAAAAATGTTAGTTTTTGATTCAACATCGGATTCGGTAACGGTAAGAATAAATTTAAATTGTTCATATAGTGATATACTTATACAAATCTTTTGAATACGTACATGTGTATGTTTAGCATGCTCATGGATTTTGTAAATGTTGTCATTTTAGTATGTATGTATATATGTGACCTATACGCTCATTATTTTTGTTTGAAATTAATCGTATTCATTATGAATGAAATAAACAAGAAAATTAAAAAAAAAAAAAAAAAAAAAACAGATTCGATTTAAAATTATTAAAATTGCTTCATCCTTAATTTGAACTCTCTATGTAAATAATTGATTTTTAAGGAATTATATCAACCTGTTTTCTTAAATTTGTTTTTTGCCTGATAACATAATATTGTATATTTATGGGTAGGTAAATGAAAGTATAAAACAAACAGTATGCGTATGGCTAAATACATGACCCAAAGGAGCGCATAATGATGTGGCAGTTAAATTAAACTATTGCTTAAAAAAAAAGAAGAAAAACATCAAAAATAAAGTTTCAAGAAGAAATCAAGCAAGGACATTGCAGGATGATGATTTTGACAAAAATTAAATACATATTTTGATCATTGAAAGTAGAAACAATTGAATAACTTACTTATAGTTTGTCAGATTTTAGCTTCTGACATTGCAGAAAATACTTTAAACAGTCAAAAAATGTTTGATCCTTGAAATCAGGAACAATTGAATGACTTATGTAGCTTATATTTTGTCAGATTTGGATTTTAAGTGCTGGCATTGCACGAATTCCGTCATTATTATTATTGAACTCAGAGGATGACATAAGGTTTGATAGCCTCGACACTGCAGCTTTCAAAGTTAAGCTTAAGTCCGTCATACAGTCAATCTTATTTTCTTGGCTTTATATGTACATATGCACATAATTTTGATTTAATTATCAGTTGATAATTTAATTTAGGAAAATTAATTGTAATTAATAATTCTAATCATCTCTTAATCACCAGTAATTATCATTGTTATCGTATCGTTATTTATTCTGTACTTTTTTCTGTATTTTTTTGTTTTTCTCATTGACTTTGTAAAATAGTACCTACATTAAGAAAATTTCTCAGTAAATTTAAATCTATTCATTCTGAACATCCTTTGAATTATCCTTTGAAAATAAGAATTTTTTTTTTTTTTTTTTTTTGATTAATAAAATTAGGGTAAGCTTTTTTTTCCAAGTAACCAAAAAGAAAATTTACAGAGCAGAATATGTAAATAAAAAAAAAATAAATAAAATAAATAAATTGGCAACATAGTGATATTACAATCTAGAAAAGATGTTTTTGGTACACATAAGTGGCCATTGCCGTAATTTAACTGGTTGGAATAAACGCCGACGCTTTTTTGAAAATTTGATTTTCTATGATTTTTATTTTGTTTTAAGTTTTGTCTTACATTTCTTTATTTTATGTAGTATGTATATGTACGTTTTTATTTACACAACATACATACATATATACTCGTACATATACATACATATGTATGTATGTATGTATATATAATATGCCAATGTTATTATAAAAATAAAATTTATATAAAAGTTACGCAGGCGTTGTAATTGTTTCAGTGGCATCATTACGGTTATGCAATAAAAAGGTATACATATGTACGTATGTATAATGTATATGTTTATAGAAGCTATATATTATGTAGGTATGTATGTACATATTAATTTGAAAGAATTTTAGATGATGTTTTAGATATCAATTACATTAATTTAGTTACATAGATATTTTTTATCTGCTATATTACATATTCTAAACCATCAGTCGGTTTTCTTCTAAGTAGCGCCATTAATCGAAACCAATTCACATTTTGAAATTCAATTTGAAGTTTTTCGATTGTAATATCATCGTAAATAGCAGCACGATGAGTACGATCTTGTGGATTAGCGATTAATTCATATAATTCATTTTCAAAATCGATCAATTCATTTAACGTTTTTTCAGCTGTTTCATTTTTAATACCCAATATTTCAAGTAAAGTAATAGCTTCAGTTTTTGTTGTCTCCAATGTTTGCTCTTTTCCCGATTGATCAATATAAATTGTATTCATACTTGAATTACGAAAATCAAACATTCACTTGCAAGTCAATTATTGAAACACCATCATACATTCTTGTTTTAATTAAAACTTTTAACCAATCATAATTTTTATTATCCGGATCATTTGTATTCAATGCCAGAAATTTAGAAAATGTTTTAATAAATTCTATTAAAGGAATATACTCTCTGTTACGAATCATTTTTATATCCATACATGAATCAAAATAACGTTTTGCCATTTGAATTGGATAATCGATTGGAAATCTACGAAAATGTCGATCTTAATTGTTGTTAATTCAAAATTTTCAAAGTTTCAAAACACATACATTCAAAAATAACAAAAAGCTTATTGACTTATCATGACTGAGCTCAATGTTTAAAATTTTAATAATATTAACGAAAATAATTGCTTATAAGAGTGGTTTACATTACGGTATTGATTTAATAATTGAACATATGGTCATTATTTACTTTATTTATACGTATATAAAAACAATTCATTTTGCACGATTTGGTTTTTAAAATGTTTTTCTTTTTTTTTTTTTTTTTTTTTTTTTTTTTTTTTTTTTAAGTAAATTTTTAAAATAACTAAATAAAATTTAAAATGTTAATAAAAACTATGTGCCAATTAAACTCAATATACCATAATATATTATACATTGTACTTTCAATATTTTCACTACAGGCCTTATGGATACTATGAAAAGTAGTACCATTTCACATCATTCTATATTTATGTTTAAAAAACTCACCTCATACTGTATGAGAGCTTTAAGAATTGTGGTGGTAGGTAACTCTGCTCGTGAAATGTTCTTATGAGAAATCATAAGAGAAGAAAAAAGACACGTATACTCCCATAAAGCCTGTAGTGAAAATATTTAAAGAATAAAGTATAAATCTATTGTGCAAAATTGAAAATAACTGGGCTTTTATTACATAAAAGTAAAGTAATTAGAAATAAGTTAAAACTAATTTCTCATTGTTCAGTAGATAATTATTTGTTTCTTTATAAATTCTTATTGTTCTATTCTTTTAAAATTTTCCATGCAAAATATTTCCGCCTTTGTATGTTTGACAACATTATTCTAAGAAATACGTGGAACTTAAAATGTATAAAAGACAAAATTTTATTACACTTTTTCAGAGTATAACAGATACCTATTCTGTGTAAGAAAGGTTTTACGATTTTTTAAATTTTTAAAATGAAAAAATTATTAGTTTTGATTTTGAGTGAGTTTTTGTTTATTGTTTTAGTCAATTCAGAAAATGAAGAAAAAATTAATGATGTGCTAATACAAGAAATTCAGAGAGATTCGCTCAAAAACTTCATGAAAACTGAAAAAGAATATTGTACAATCGGTAAACTTGATCCGTGTGAAGATTTTAAACAATTTGCTTGTGGGCGTTATGATGTTTATGGGAATTCTGCTGAAAGTTTTCGCCGTTATTATGGAGATAAAATGAAAGAAGTTCATCTTGGTCATTCTATGCAACCGCTTATTTTGTCAAGTCTCTATAATGAGAAAATTTATAAAAACTTTTCCAATGATCATCCCGTAGTTAAGGCACGAGAATACTACGAATCATGTCAAGATGAGGAAAAAATGACAAGGCGTGGATTTGAACCACTGACTAATTTAACAAGATCAATTTTTCGTATTCCAGAATTATATCCGGAATACAACTGGACAGAAAATTATGATAAAGAAAATTCACAATACAACTTTACTGGAATACTTTCTGAATTACAGTTGTACGATGTAAACAATGTTTTTTTTAACACGCGTGTAACCGGAAATCCAGTCAACTCGACACAAATTGTACTTGTGTTAGAAAGGCCGAAAGAGCGTGAATCGTATGATAGTTACTGGGATACTATTGAATCAGATTTAGTAATGTTTGGTATTCCAGACGAAACTGCTACGAATATTAAAAACATTGTTCTAGATTTTATAAAAAGCTTAGAAAAAATGGTCAGAAATTTAAAGCCTGTAGAATTTAATCCAAAAAACAAAACACAACTTGAAGAATATTCAAATTTAAATTTAAATTTGTCACAGTACGTTTCATCAATTTTACAAAGGCAAATTAAAGACGAAGAGGTTGTATTATTAGATACTGACTATATAAAATCTTTGAACAATCTTTTGTCCAATACTTCAAAAAGGACGGTTGTTTTTTACATGGTAATGAGTTTTATACACGAATATTCGAGTTATGTTATAAATCCAAATAATTTTGGCTTTTACGAGCGACAAGAAATTTGTTTTGATACAACAAATAAATACATGAATTTAGCTATAACGAACGTTTTTATCAAAAATTATTTCCAAAGTGGAAAACGCAACGATGTCAAAGAAATCATAGAAAATGTGAAAAATTCTTCACTTCAAATGATACGTGATAACGAATGGTTGGATGAACCTACAAAAGCTAGAGCCCTAAAAAAAATAAATGCAATTGTTTTCAATTTTGGATATCCAAGTTTTGTTACCAACGATTTAGAATTGAAAAATTATTACGCTGATGTAAAATTTGATAACGATAAAGTTTTCGAAACTACAGTTGATTTACGTCAGTTGTTTGTTAGAAAACAATTAAATTTAGTCGGAACCACTGTAAAAGAAAAGAAAGATATTAATTTTGGCTTTTTAGCAACGGACAAAAATGCCCATTATACTCCTGAATTCAATAAAATTGATATTTTACTTGGAATTCTTCAATTCCCAATGTTTGATCCCAGTTTTCCACAATACGAAAAATACGGAAAAATTGGACGTTTAATTGGTTCTGTACTTTTCTACTCATTAGATACAGATAATATTCGTTATGATGAAAATGGAAATAAACTTAATTGGTGGACTAATCAGTCTCTAGCGGAATTCTCGCAACGTGTTAATTGTTTAAAGGATTTCTATGGAAATTTAGGAGCTAACAAAGACGCAACAATAGCATCGAATATAGCCAATGATGCAGGTTTAAAAGCAGCATATCTGGCGTACACAAATTGGTTGGCAAATAACCCACAATCACAAAGTCGTGAAGTTATCAACGGTTTGGATTTGACAAGTCATCAATTATTTTTTGTGTCTTTTGCGCAAAGTTTTTGTAAGCAAATTTATTTTTCTTGGGAAATTAATCCGTTGGATTCAAGTCCACTTGCACATCCAAGTATCAGAGTAAAGGGAAGTGTGTCAAATTCCAAATATTTTGCTGAAGCCTTTAAATGTAAAAAGAATAATACAATGAATCCTGAAAACAAATGTGTTCTTTGGTGATTCAAAATTTAAAAAAAGTTTATAAACAATATCCTTCGTTTTAACTATAGATTAAGAAAAATGTTTCCGAAAACGTACTGTTCAACTATGTTACATTGTTATTAAATATGAAATTTAAATAAAATAAGATATCTTTCAGATACATTGTTAAAAGAAAGTTTCGAGGAAAGCAACATCTACCAGTAATTAGTAACGTAGAGATTATAGTCAGGCCAGTTCAATATATCAGTAAGCTAGCAACAAA
Organism: Anthrax anthrax; assembly: GCA_963971155.1. Classification (NCBI taxonomy): domain Eukaryota; kingdom Metazoa; phylum Arthropoda; class Insecta; order Diptera; family Bombyliidae; genus Anthrax; species Anthrax anthrax. The sequence goes on from OZ020119.1 coordinate 32,879,007, forward strand.
ATATTGAGCTTAGTCTTACCTGATTAACTTTTACACTTAAAACAGATAGATATATTCAAAAAGAACAAAAAACTTGTTAACCGAGCATGACTAAGCTCAATGTTTCAATTTTTAACTACATAATATGATAATATTAATAACTTCGAAAATAACTTCTTCTAAGAATGGTTTACATTACGGTATTGATTTAATAATTGAACATATGGTTATAATTCAGCTTATTTTTAAATTTTGTAAATAACTTAATAAAATCTAAAACGTTCATAGAATTTTTGTTTGAAATGTATACACATATCCCATATTATGTTCATACATCTATTGTGCAAAATTGAAAATAAATGGGCTTTTGTTTATATAAAAGTAAAGTAATTAGAAATAAGTTAAAACTACATTTTCATTGTTCAGTAGATAAATATTTATTTCTTTAGAAATTCATATTGTTGTATTCTTTTAAAACTTCCACGTAAGACATTTCCGCCTTTGTGTGTATTGTGTTTGACAAATTTTTTTTAATTTTTTACGTGGAACTTAAAATGTATAAAAGACAGAATTTTATTACACTTTTTCAGAGTATAACAGATACCTATTCTGTGTAAGAAAGGTTTTACGATTTTTTAAATTTTTAAAATGAAAAAATTATTAGTTTTGATTTTGAGTGAGTTATTGTTTATTGTTTTAGTCAATTCAGAAAATGAAGAAAAAACTAATGATGTGCTAATACAAGAAATTCAGAGAGAAACGCTCAAAAACTTCATGAAAACTGAAAAAGAATATTGTACAATCGGTAAATTTGATCCGTGTGAAGATTTTGAACAATTTGCTTGTGGGCGTTATGACAATGATTGGTATTCTTCTGAAAGTTTTCGCCGTTATCATGGAAATGGAATGGAAATATTTTATCGTGGTGATTCGACGGGACCGCTTATTATGTCAAGTCTCTATAATGAGAAAATTTATAAAAACTTTTCCAATGATCATCCCGTAGTTAAGGCACGAGAATACTTCGAATCATGTTCAAATGGCGAAAAATTGAATACGCGTGGATTTGAACCTTTGATTAATTTAACAAGATCAATTTTTCGTATTCCAGAAATATATCCGGAATACAACTGGACAAAAAATTTAGATAAAGAAAATTCGCAATATAATTTGACTGAAATACTTTCTAAATTACAGTTGTTGGATGTAAACAATGTTTTTTTAAACACGCATATAGAGGGACATCCAGTCAACACGACACAAACTGTACTTGTGTTAGAAAGACCGAAACTGCGTGATAACATTGATTACATGATAACTATTGATTATTATTTTTCATTCTTTGATATTCCATTCGAAATTGAAAATATTTTTCGAGATTTTGTAAAAAGCTTAGAGAAAATGGTCGGAAATTTAAATTCTACAGAACTTTCTCCGAAAAACAAAACACAACTTGAAGAATATTCAAATTTAAATTTAAATTTGTCACAGTACGTTTCATTAATTTTACAAAGGCAAATTAAAGACGAAGAGGTTGTATTATTAGATACTGACTATATAAAATCTTTAAACAAATTTTTGTCCAATGCTTCAAAAAGGATGATTGTTTTTCACATGTTGATGAGTTTTATACACGAGTATAAGAATTACGTTGTAGCACAAGCTGATATTGATATTTACGAAATTTACAAGCGAAAAAAAATTTGTTTTGATACAATAAATAAATACATGAATTTTGCTATAACGAACGTTTTTATCAAAAATTATTTTCAAAGTGGAAAACGCAACGATGTTAAAGAAATAATAGAAAATGTGAAAAATTCTTCACTTCAAATGATACGTGATAACGAATGGTTGGATGAACCTACAAAAGCTAGAGCCCTAAAAAAAATAAATGCAATTGTTTTCAATTTTGGATATCCAAATTTTATTAACAACGATTTAGAATTGAAAAATTATTACGCTGATGTAAAATTTGATAACGATAAAGTTTTCGAAACTACAGTTGATTTACGTCAGTTGTTTGTTAAAAAACAATTAAATTTAGTCGGAACCACCATAAAAGAAAAGAATAATAAATTTAGATATAATTTAGCAACGGCTAAAACTGTCTACTATTCTTCTAATTACAATTTAATCGATCTTTCACTTGGAATTCTTCAACTGCCCATGTATGATCCCAGTTTTCCACAATACGAAAAATACGGAAAAATTGGACGTTTAATTGGTTCTGTACTTTTCTACTCATTAGATACAGATAATATTCGTTTGGATGAAAATGGAAATAAACTTAATTGGTGGACTAATCAGTCTCTAGCGGAATTCTCGCAGCGTGTTAATTGTTTAAAGGATTTCTATGGAAATTTAGGAGCTAACAAAGACGCAACAATTGATTCGAATATAGCCGATAATGCAGGTTTAAAAGCAGCATATCTGGCGTACACAAATTGGTTGGCAAATAACCCACAATCACAAAGTCGTGAAGTTATCAACGGTTTGGATTTGACAAGTCATCAATTATTTTTTGTGTCTTTTGCGCAAAATTTTTGTAAGGAAATTTCTCTTTCTGAGGAAAATAATCCGTTGAGTCAGAGCCCAGAGTCGCATGGAATTATCAGAATAAAGGGAAGCGTGTCAAATTCCAAATATTTTGCTGAAGCCTTTAAATGTAAAAAGAATAATGCAATGAATCCTGAAAACAAATGTGTTCTTTGGTGATTCAAAATTTTAAAAAAGTTTATAAACAATATCCTTCGTTTTTACTACAGATTAAGAAAAATGTTTCCTAAAACGTACTCCTCAACTATGTTACATTGTTATTAAATATGAAATTTGATGTTAATTTTTGCTTTTCAGAATGTTTAAATCTATTAATTTTTTTGAATTTTCATTTATTTATACTTTATTTGTTTGATTAAAATACTGTTTGAAATTACCACCATAAAACACATCTTTTCTTTGGATTGAAGTCACTTCTTGCTGGACAGTTGATATTTTGATCCAAATCTTTCAGATTTGATAACGATCCACATATTCGCATCGGTTCAGGTGGATGAACATCATCATCACTAGAAATTCTTTCATTACTATTATCGCATCTCCATTGTACATGTGCAAGGAAAAATAATTGTTCTCTTGTTAGATTTAGTCCTTGTACAAATTCACATGTAATTTGTAATCTCCTCCAGTAATTTCGTTCTAATCAATCTTTATATGGTAAATATGTTATCTTAACTGTACAGTAATATATTATGCAATCAAGACCTTGGGAGAGTATATATGTATGTGTGTTTTTTTTTTTGCTCATAATTTCTAATTAGATCATTTCAGGATCAGCATTGTCTCAATCCTTAAAAATTTCATACAAGATCAGATGAATTTTTCGAATATCAATGTACAATGATGTCAAATGGTACAACTTTAAATGTTAATTTCTCTAAGATCCTAATTGCATGTAATTATTAAACAGAGTATAAAAGCATTGTAATAAAACAAATCATATAAAAATTGACATACATACATATCAAATTTAAATAATAAAGAATATGATATAATTAAAAAAAAATAATAGTCATATTTAACAATGAATATATAAGAATTATGCTTGTAGTTAATGTTAATTTAATGAAATTGAATGAAAATGAGATTGTTTTATTTAAAAAAATTGTGTATACATGTAGAAACATGTTATGTAATTATGTATTTATGTATTATTATGTACATAAATATTAAATACGAACATACATACATATGTACATACATACATATATTATGATCGTTATGTAAATAATGACTTATGTATATCATTACAATAAATTCAAAAATGATATCCTTACAAACCAATTACAATGGTAACGACAACTATACAATTTCCACCTAAATCGTCTTTGATTTAGGTATAATGTAGAAGTATAAGAAAATAAGTATGCATATATAGATATGTGCACATAAACAAGGTATTAACAATAACATAAAAAATGTTAACTGATTTTAATGTAAAAAATAACGAATATTTGGAAATTCGATAGGATGTTTTAAATTCACTGTCAAATGAATTGTAATTTTCTGTTGATTTCGATTGTAATTGTCGTTATCATTGTGTCTTAACACAAGTTAGGATTCAACGTACACACGTAATGTCCAATTGTTCATGCTATATTTTGTAATATGTAGTCTGATGATGCTTAGTCTGCACAAAAATCATAAATTTATGTTGTAAGGATTTAACATAAAAAGACAGAAAAATAAAAGAAACATAAAATTCTTAAGAATCCTTTTTGTATATATACGGTATGTAGTAGTATATGAAATACAATTAAATTTTTTCTTTTTTTTTGTACATATCCTTTATCAATTTCTCTAAATCGAATAACTCGATTATATTTTGTATTAGATATATCGAAACAAAATTTTAAAATGCTGTTGATTTAAATTAAATTACATACACATAAACGTACTTGTGTAATGTACATATATAACATATGAGTAGTGTATAGTGTGTTTAATATATTATCGACCAATTCAAGGAAAATTTTTCGACAACTCCTTAATAATAAGAACTTTAAAAAAAATGTGCAATAGTTACAAATTGTTAAACAAAAACTGCTTTCAATTATTCTATTTATCCTTTTTTTTTATTTATTATTATTAAATTTTCCTTCCGATTATGCGAATAGACACATACATACATTTTGGACTTATACATATTTACAGTAAGTTATCCAGTTTCTTATACTGTTCCTACTCAAATATAATTTTCAGATTGGTATTTAGTGAACATTAAATCAGCATTTTTCATGGAATATTTTTCATCTTTCTAAAGAAAAACATATTACAATGAAGAAGAAGAAAAAAAAAATGTACATATTTTAAAAAGGAATTAGGAAAAGGATTATCATGGAAAAATGATTTGCTGAAATAAATGAAAATTGTTAACAATACATTAATTTATAAAATAATAGACCAATTGCCAACATGTATAAAATAGACCATGTACGTGAAAAGATGTATGATTATGGACGTATGTATGTATGAAATATAATGAGAGTGTATTATTAAAAAAGCGGTATTTTTTGTTATCTTTTTTGTTAAATTTATACTCTGTCCACTAATTATATGCAGTTAAAGCCTTATATAGGAGAACATGTTTTTTTTTATTGTAATTTCTAATTAAAACCGTTTACAAACAGTATTACCTCAATCCTTAGAGTTTTCGTATAAAATCAGATGAGATTTTTGAATATCAATACACAGTGATGTTAAATGGTACTACTTTACATACATAGTTTCCATAAGGCCTTAATTGCACATAATTGAGTGAACTGATTCTTTTGTTCTAATATAATGAACTGATTTTTACTGTGTTTTTTATCTAATTGACATTGATGATTTGTCTATAGAAATTGTGAATGAAAATTGCAAAATAACAATGTATGTCCATACGTAACGTATTTATATATTTGTATTTTGTTTTGCTTTTTTTTTTTTTTTTTGAAATTATTACATAATTTATTGAAATATTTTTTATATTCTACAAATTTCAGATCTAATTACGTAATCCACGTAAAGAGATGTTTTTTTTTCTTCTCAATAATGTACATATGTAAATCTATTCATTTTAATAGTATATTTTTAAACGTATAAATAAAAATACACACACATAAGAATTCATATATAAAAAGAATTATTTTTCCTAATTTACATATTATAATCATTCAGATTTTTATTCATTCATAATATTTTAATGCATGTTCCTCCTGAGTTCTCAGTGTACAGACAGATACTTATATATTGATATCTTCATATATCTGTGTAATGTACATATGTATATAGGTTTACTGGGATATATACGTATATATAACACACATATACACCCTTATTCATATATATATTACTATTTCTATTAAATATACTTATTTTCTTCTTTTTTTTTTTATAAAAGGCGTGGGATTGAATTTTTATTAAGATCTTCTTTTATATCCGTTCCTTTTGTAAATGTTGATGACAATAATAATGAAAATTGTTTGATCCGATTTAAATCCAGCTGTGACACATTTTTGAAACACATGAAAAATGTTCATATACTATATATATGTACGTAGCATGCATAATATAAAAAAAAAAAAAAACTTTTTTTTTTTTTTTTCTTCTCGTGAATAATAATTATTATATGTGAGATAACGTACTTCACATAATATTTATATAGCGGATATAATATGAAATTTAAGAACTTTTCTTTTCTGTTGTTATATCATTTAGATTGGAATCAGAGAACATGTTAATGAATTTTTTTCTAATGGATATTTACATTGTGTTTATATATTTTCATTGTACATTTTGATAAATGCAGCAAATTGGTACATATGTACATAATGATAAATGAATGGGTACGTACGTGTGTATATAATTACATGTAAATTCATTGAATTATACAATATTGTATGACGGATGGTAAAAAGACCTCAAATTCATTTCGAAATTTTTTCGAAATTTTTTTAAACAAAATTTTAATTTCTTAGTAATTTTTCACAAAATAAGGAAATTTTTGTGTTTTTGCGTATAAGGACGTCCAAATTTAACATACAGACGTACATATATACTTGTGTATTATTGTGCTTTAAATTTAAATTAATTTCATATTTATTGTATGATTTTTATGAAACATTTTGGATTCATTTCGTAGTAAAAAATTCTCACTGCTAGGCAATCCTATTATTTTTGCAATTTTATAATTGTTGTTTTGTTTTTTTTTTTTCGTTTACAAAATATAGAAAACTGAAACTAATGAAAAATGAGAATAAAAGATGAAAATATATTTTCAAATTGAAATTAAAAAAGAATCCGGAATGGTTATCTATCTATTTAAAATGCATGTGACTATGTTTTAAAAATATGTAAGTTATAATTCAAATTGAATGAAAAAGATTAACAAGAATCACTCATTCAAAATACAGATGACTTTGACTTTAAAAATGAAGTATACGATTTTTCCTTTGTATGCATACATGTAAGTATGTTTAAGTGGGTCATTTATTCATGATAGTGGAGCAAGTGGTAAATAATTTAAAATTCTGATAAATTTTATATAAATTCTTTCAAGATATCAAAGGACATATTTTTGTCCTTTTTACGAATTAACTGAAAATCTTTGCTTTTAAATGACGCTTTTTATCCAATATATGGATTTTTTTTTTTATGTATGTTAATGGTTACTTATATTTATAGGAAACTTTCTTTAGCACATGATTTAGCAAAAATTTGTGATCATCTATTGAAATGGATTTCATTTTTTATATTTTCTATCAGTAGTTATCTATTTACGTTTTTTTTGTTATTTTTTAAATGGACTGTAGTGGCTTAATAGGTTTTTTTTTTTTTTTGAATACCAGTTAAATTATGGCTTCTATCGGTGTAAGGTTTTTTTTTTTTTTTTTTTTTTTTTTGTTATATAAAAATATGTAATGGATATTTTGTAAATAAAAAAATAGTTCGAAAAATTTGTATTCATTTTTGAAAGTTAACTTTAACAATAATTGCTTAAATGGGATGTATAAGATTACATTCAATATACATATTTAAGTTAAAAATAAAAAATCATTTAAACGATAATATAAAACCCTAAAATCTCACATAGCAAACGTTGTTTGTAATTCAATTTATCTGTATGTGTGTGATTGTACATGAAATAAATACATATATGTACATTAATGTACAATGTAAATAAATTGATGTCATCCTGCTATAGTCATTTTGTTAAAATCACTGTCATGTTATTACAATACACATAATTTATCTCCTTTTATTCTTGTTTTTAACTTATACTAGATTTTATGTCCTTTGAAAATACAATTTTTAGAAATATACAAAAAAAAAACAAAAACAGGAATGTCTTATACATTCACTATATATATATATAACATATAATCACCCACCACAAATGGTTACATTCCTTTGATCCTTGAAATCGTTCAGAGGAATTAATTTAATGATCGTGTCCAGGTGCAAAAATTTAAGTATACAATTGAAATGACATTTTTCGAAGATTTGTTTTCTTTTTTCTTTTTTTTTTTTTTAATAGTACGTGGTGATTTTGCACATATCCTTTCAATATAATATGTAATTGTGTACGTATAAATACAAACGCATTCACGTGTATGTACGTGTGTATTTATTTTTCTAACAAGAATTTTTGTTTTTTTTTTTTTTTCAAAGTCATAAATTGTATAATTCTGGAAGGTGGAAAATATTTTCATGATTTTAGCAGTATTTTTTTTTTTTTTTTTCTGTAAAAGGACACACATACACAAATATGAATTGTGAATCTGCAGCAGAAAAGATTTTTTTATGATTCTATTTTTTGAAAGACGTATTTCCATATAAGAAAAATTTTTTAGTCTGATATGAGACAAGGCCTAATTAGAGAATTATCGACTTATCAGGACGATTCTATTATGCATGCACTGGATTATGAATAATTGAGTTGTTGAATATTAAACTGATGGTTGTGAATATATTGAATTTTACACAGAACAGATATAATATGTTAAAGGGTTCAGAATGATCCTTTTTTTTTTTTTTTGAATTACTTTGTTATCAGTAAACAAGCACATTAGACTCAATCCATATTATGAAAGTTACTGGAACCAAAAAAGCAAAAAGATCTATTCAACTTCAACTTATTCAACCCTGAGTAAAATTTTGGGGGGCGATCATGCAGCGTAATACCAATAATTGAAATAAACGATTATTTTCATTCTGTTCATACAGCAGTACTTATCAATTGTTTTTTTTTTTTTTTTTTTATTTAAATAAAAATAAACATGAAAAATTAAAAATGAAATGGATTTGAAAATAATACATTATGTTCATATATACGCTGTTTTATAAAGAAAATGTATTTTTTTTTTTTTTTTTTTTGAAAAGAATTTTTCATTTTGAAGGTATTCAACCAAAAACAAAAATATTTGAAAAATTTTTCACTCATTTATTTTCTTCAAGAAAAGGTTTTTTTTTTTTTTTTTGCTTGTGTTATACAAACAAATCGAATGGAATTTGCTTTTTCTCTCCTTTTCAAAGAAATTTCATTATAATTATCATATTCCATTTTTTTTATATAAATAAAAATAATTGAAGAATTTTTATAAAGCAAAAAAAAAAAAAAAAACAAAATTTATTTTTGCAGAATTACTAACTCAAGTTTTCAAAAATTGAAAAAAAGAAGTAAATATCCATCTCAATTATTTATTGAAGTACTATACCAGGATCATGGTATTTTCTTTTAAAGCAAGGGGTCAAGCAAATAATTTATTATTACACGGTTATTCTTAATGAGAAATAAATAAAAAGAAATCTATTTGAAGGGATACTGATATATCTTGACTGCATTTTATTATTTGGTATACACAAAATTAAAATACTTGATAAAATACGTTATTTATCTGTACATAGATAGAATCTTATATGTATATAAATTTGAATTCGAATAAGGAAGAAACGAAAAAAAAAATTATTTTTTTTTTTTTGTATATAGGATCTGTATCAGTAACAAATTATTATTTAAAAAAAAAAAATGTTAAGATTTGTTTTTAATATTAAGAAAGAAAAAATCCAGAAAATATCTAAGAAAAAACAACTAAAAATTATTGCACTTATATACATATACCTATATTTTAGGTATATATGTATGTGCTCATACTTGTAATAATAAGTGCTCTCTGCTATATACATGAATTGTTCTCAGTTTTCATGGGCTCTTGAATTTTTGTTTTTTTTTTGTTTTACATTTTAATTGCATTGTACGAAAGTATGCGTTATACAAGATATACATACACTTATCTATATACTTAGAATATACAATTTTAAATAAAAAAAAGAGAGTGCTAAATATCCAAACAAAGTGGATACATATGCAAGTTAGTATGTGCAAAAAATAATTTTATAGATACGTTAAAAATTTTTTTTTTGTGGTTCATATTCACATACATATGTATACATACACATATGATGCAATTCTTACACTCGTAAGTATACATACATAAATTTGGTAGTATGTACCAACCTACCGCAAAATCTGTCAAGTGCTCATTACGAAAAACCGCATCTTACCACCCTCATTTATTTTATTTATTTAATTTTTATTTTTTTTTTTTCCTTCTTTGCTATCAATTTTTTTTTTTTAAATATACGAGTATACATTTGCGGGGTTACGCGCTCTTCATAATTCATGATACCATTTGAAATTTCTTTTACATCATCACCCATACTTGAAAGACCCTTCAAGGACGAAATGAAGCAGTAATTCAGTGAATGCATATTAAAGAATATTACAATGAGTGGTAGTGATTTTATATACCAAAATCAAACTAACATATATATTCGGATTTTCAACACCAAAGTCGATATCCCGTAACAAAAATTCATTACAATGTTATTTCATTCCACCCTCGCTATTCTGTTTTACATTCATATCTATGTTTGTAACGTGTACTTGTGACACTTGTATTCGATGTGATTAGTTTTGAAATCATATAGATATGTATATGTAGTTCGCCCAAAGGGTTATAGTGCTGTAGTAAAAAATAAATCGTGGAAAAATTGCAATATTATTCCGATGAATTCTGGGCAATAAACGGCCGAATTGAAATTTTTGAATAGAAAATATTGAACGTAAAAAATATACGAAACGATATTCTAAGTTTCGTTGTACTTATTACTTAGATTAATTACATGATACACGAATTGAGGTTTACATCCAGACTTTAAGGACTTTTTCCGATGTATAGGACAAGATTATGACCATATTTTTGCTACTCCGTGTATATCTCAAAGGTTGTGTAAAGTTAAAATAATTTTTATCTTAATTAGATTTTCTTTTTTCTCTTCTAAATGTTTTTCATGAAAATTATCGTTCTAGATTTTTCCGAGGTAAAAATTTCGATGTATCGTTTAATTAGGCCCAAGATACCATAGTTTAGTAATAGTAAAAACTATTTATATGTGATTGATTTGCTTTAACGCCCCCACAGATGTTGATTACCCTGTTTTTTTTTTTCTTAAGGATTAACAGCACCACCGCAATTAGATGATAAAGAGGCTGGAACGGAAGAGATGAGTTGAATCATCTCCGAGGATCATCAATCGAGTTTCACTATCATCGTTTCAAAATCCCCTGCATTTTACTTAACCATTTCGTATTTCTATGAATAGAGTCTAATTGACTACATACTCGCATGTACGTATGCAATATAGTATAGAGAGCATTCCCACAAATACATACATATGTAGTACATGTTTAATAAACGAGTTATTATTTATACATCAATGAATCTTCTTGATTTTAATACATATATACTTTATGGATGGTTTGCTTAAGTTGCTTTTAAAATCTGTTATAGTAGTAGGACTTATGCACATCCCTATCATATGTTTTTACTCATATATGAATACTTAATGTGCATACACACATTTACGTATGTACGTGGAATCTTTGGTAAGGCGTATCGTAATCGTAGATTTTTATAGACGTACGATTGAATTAAATGAAAATTTTAAAGAATAATAATTTGTAATTTTATTTGAAATCAAACGGATCAAATATACATAAATTTAGGTACATATATGCCTATACGTATCCATGTGAACTTTCAAAAATTAGACAAAGATAGATAAAATTTGATTTGAAGGATGAAATGTGTACGTACTTTAAAATATACGCGAATAAATATATTAGTTAAAAAGCCAAGTTTGTAATTATTATTCATGTTCACAACACAACTATGTGATCACATCACAATTTCTAAGGTTGGAAAGTTTTTCCATGATAAAATTTTTCGAAGATTAACTTGAAGATTCTACCAACTTTCACATATGTATGTGAGTGGGGTGTACTCATGTGTGATAACAGCTTAGTCATTGTGTTAAAAAATTGGTGTCAGTAACAAATTTTAGAAAATGCTTTTACTTTCATTTAATGTTATTTCTATTAAAATACAATACACAATTCTACTAAAAAAAAAAAAAAAAAATTATTTACAGCTTTTCAAATCTATATATCTGCTTGAGATTAAGAAAAAAATGTAAGTGAGCATTTCTTATTATAGATTTTATTTATATTTGGATTGTTTCCATTTAGACAATATTTTATGAAGAATATAATGAAGTTCTAAATGAAGTCCTTTTATTTATTTATTGTATTTGTATTATTCGTTCTTCGTCTCTTGAAAACATTATTTCATCTTCTATATATACAACAAAAATTCTGTATGAATCTATTTTATCACTTAGACTTTTACTATACTTTGACTAGAGAGTGTCTCAAATCCGGATACTATGGAGTATTTTGAAAATGATAATGATGATGATGACGATGATTGTAATGATAATAACGATGTTGATAAAAAATTTGGAAAGAGAAAATTCATTTGCCAGGATAACGAATACAGCATCCTAGATGTATACGTACGTATGTATGTATATATTGTGTGTACGTATATCTTGAAATATACAGAAAAAGATTTAAAAAAAAAAAAAAATGAAATAAAACTTCGTCAAGCGCAATTCAAATTAAAACGGAAAAAGGAAGTTTGTTACGGTTAGAGGTCGAGTTTTTTAGGCTTTATAAGTGGTTGTTGTTACAACTCTGTCACTAATGAGGCATAAATATAGCAAAAAAATAAAAAAATAATAAAAATACATTTGAATATTATCGAGAAATTTGTTTGCAAGAATGCAATCTAAAAAGGAAATAAGGATATCTGTGAATAAAAAAATAAATAAATAATAATAATAATAAAAATGTAGCGATTATTAGTAAAATATGAAAAATATAATACACAAGACGTATAAAGAGATAAATGAGATACAACAGAGAAATTATCCTCCATTAGTAGATACATCTGTCTGCAGGTACATATATCTAAGTATGCACAGGACATGGGATGAATTTGAAAAGAAAAAATCGTAATTAATTGTTTGGATGATGATGTTTGGCAAAGAAATTGATCGCTAAGATAATAATAATTTTTATCCCAATATGATGAACGTGAGTAAATTGAACACTTTCACTTTTGAACTTTAAAATTATTTTCAAAGATTTTATCTTCAAGAAATTCTAATTGTGAGACGGTTAAAACTGATTAAAACTGTTTTCGATGTCTAATTGCACTAATTAATGGTTTATCATAGAAGGATGTGACAACTTGCAATGGATCTACGGATAGTCTGAGGAATAGCGTACGAGTATGATGATAAAAACGAAAAAATATGAAAGAGAGATATGTTTTTAATTCCTTAGTCCTTTTCCACTATACGTGTTAGAAAAGAGTTCATATTCGTTTACTTGTTGAAAATTTTATGGAATATACCAAAATCCCATAATCAGATCAATAGGTTTATTTAATTTCTTTAATTTTTCGTCCTTTGACAAAGTTTAACATTTTCAAACAACTTTTATACATTCCCATTTAGACTAATATTAATTCAAAATTTTAAAAACTTTTTTTTTTTTTGTTTCAATTCAGAAATTTTTCTTTCAAGTAAAACAAAAACCACTCCAATGTCTATCAAGTGACCAAACAAATTTTTTCTCAATCTTTATATATACAACAACTTCAAAGGAAAGCTGCAAAGGAAACAAAAGAAAAAAAAAGGCTAAAACATCCAAACATATATTAAACTTTTTTTTAACACCTTTCACACTCATAATATTATTCTTGTATTTTTTTCTATTTTCATTTTTTTTTTCATTTTGATTTTTATTCTTTCATTGTACATCCATAGCCATACACACACACATTCATTGTACTTTGAGTTTTTAATTAAGAGTGTTTTCCAATTAATTGAGATAATGAATGTACTACACAGAGTGCAAAGAAATGCAGTTTTTTTTTTTTGTATTTTGTTCAAGTTGTCATCACGTTTGGTATAATTGTTTTTTTTTTTTTTTTTTTTTTGAAGTTTGTTTATTAGAATTTGTACGTAATCTGTGTTGTATGTACAGAGCTCGTATACGTACGTGAGTTTGATTTAGATTTGAAATTACAAACAACAGCAATTTTCTTTTTTACCATAACATTATGTTTTTTTTTTTGTTTTGTTTTGTTCATATAAGTCGGTTTCTTTTGTAGGAAAATAATAGAAAAATCATTATTTTATAGAGTATGTATGTACGTATGTAGATGTGTAAATGTGAAACGGCTAATTAGAATACGTCAAAAGATGCAAATAAAAGAATGAAGAATAGAAACAATTTCTTGAGATTTTTCAAAGTACATATAGTAAAGAAGTGTATAATAAAATTGCCTAAGGTATTCATAATTTGTGTCTTTATCGAAGAAATTGGTCCTTTATATTTTATATATAAAGTACATGCATTTATAATATATATTGTAACATATACACATTTTCTTAGATAGATTTGCATACGTGGTTTTTCAACTTATTTAGAAAGAAAATAGAAAAACAAAAAAAAAAATAATTTTTTTTTTAAATTGAAATAATATGCCTTGAAAGGATAAAATCATTCTTATGTAATATGTTGAATGCAATTATACTCTGTCTACTAATTAAGGCCTTATGGGAGTACATACATATGTCTTTTCTCTTCTCTCATAATTTCTAATTAAGTTGTCTTGCGACCTTTAAGGTTTTCGTTCAATATTACATGAATTTTTTGAATATCAATACACAATAATGTAGAATGTTATCACTCTGCATAGTTTTCAAGGCCCAAATTGCATATAATTAGTGGATAAAGTATGGAAGTATCATCATAACCAGTACAACAGCTCGATGTGGGCCAGGATATCATTTTTTTTTTGTTTTTTTATTGTAAAAGTTCTATCATACGTGTACTAACAGTTTAACGTGTATTGCCCACCGCTGGTGTTGGTAATAGAGAATAGACCCAATTTGTACGATACGGCTTAGATTGCACTTATGATTGCATATACGAGTACGTAAGTAATTAAAAAAAAAAAAAACATAAATTTTATTTTATTATTTCTAAAGTCAAAATTGAACTACGATTTTTTTTTTTTGACAAAAATGAAATAAAAACAAAAATTCAAATAAATTCAAAAAATTATATTTATATATTTTGATTTTTATTCTATACATCAAAAACAGCAGGAATTATTTCCAGATCATAAAAATCTTGGTGTAAAAAATCAATTTTTATTTTTATAGATACGAGTACGTATATGAGTTTTGAAAAAAAAGGGGATAAAATAAAAAATTGATTTTTATTTTTGAAATAAATCTTAAAATTTTTATTAACTATTATAACACACATTGGCAATGAATGCGTACACATTTGTGTATTTTATACAAATATTTATTCGTGTACGTATATATGTAGATAAAAACTTAGGTGAATAGGTAATCCGTATATTCATATATTAAACATGGGGTGTTTCAGAATTGATATCATAAAGGACAATTTTCTAAAGCTTTTATAAGATTTTCACAAAAATTTCGTTAAAAAAAAAGAAGTTGTAAGGTCTACTATAATTTTTCCAAAAAAAAAAAAAAAAATTGATCCACCTTGAGATTGTTTGAGAAAAAGCTGAAAATCTCTTCAGAGTTTCATGGTATGTAGTCAAACGGATGAGACTTGCCCAATCTTACAACTTTCGCTTGTTTTATCAACTTCTTTCATTATTCAGTGATCTGAATAAAACAAAATCATCCTGTTTATGCACATACGCATAAGTTTTCTTATATAAATATAAATACACAAACACTTTCAATAATTTTCATTCATTTTTGTACACATATATGTATGTATGCACATGCAGCTACACACGTCTATACAAACGCAAGCGTTAAATGCATACAGATTCATGAAATATTTAAACAG
The DNA here is from genome assembly GCA_963971155.1 of Anthrax anthrax. Lineage (NCBI taxonomy): Eukaryota > Metazoa > Arthropoda > Insecta > Diptera > Bombyliidae > Anthrax > Anthrax anthrax. The sequence continues at coordinate 32,894,842 of OZ020119.1, forward strand.
ATATTGTAATAAACATAATCGATTGAACGTGTTTAATTTGTATGTTATATGTGATAAAATGCTGACTACTGTCATATATTATGACTTATCTTCTTCAATAATTATTCATTTATTGTATACAAAGTATGTTAATTACACACACACACAAAAAAAATCAAAACAAAAAGATGTGTCGATTTGTATTTGAGTTGTAAGATTTAAAATGAAAATATCTATACTCTATCCACTAATTATATGCAATTAAAGCTTTATGGATCTAATATGTATTTTCTTCTCATAATTTATTCTAATTAAAGTATTTTACTAGTACAATCTTTAAAATTTTCATACAATTCAAGAAGAATTTTTTAATGCTACTTTATATATAGTTTCCAATAGGCTTTAATTACATTTAATTAGTGGACAGAGTATATAGAAAAAAAAAATGCTATGATTTTTATCTCTATAGACTTGTATTCATCTGGATGTGTAATACATACTAACATGACTTTTTCGGAAATTTAGATGTAAATGTACATTATTTCAATTATAATGTTTAAATTAAAAAAAAATTTTTTTTTTTTTTACATTTTTGTAATTTATTTTTCATTTTCATGATTTTCACTTTTATTTTATTTTATTTTATTTTTCATTTATTTTATTTGTTTATTTTCGTATACATGAATTATAAAGTACTCACATTTCAAATTCACTTATACGATACCCAATATACTGTATGCTATACACACATATGTATGTGTGTTTATGAATGTATATGTAAATATATAAAAATATCAAAATATTTTTGCTTTTAAATCAGCTATTCAGGCTACTGACAGGCTGCATAAAAATTTTCAATCAACATACAGATTTTTACTCGCTATATGATTTGATTGATGTGGCCCCCTAAGGCTCCAACATTTTCATTTGTCTGTATATATGTATACATAATAATATTTATGATTTGTATATATACAGACAAGTATACATGTATTCTGATATACATCTGATTATATATTTTTATGTACATATTTTAATATTTACAAATATAAGCCATCATGTATACATATTTGTACATACATATAAGGTATGTACATATGTATATAGTAAGGATGATATTTGTAAAATATTTTGCCACCAAATGATTTTGGCAAAAAAAAAAAACAAAAAAAATTTTTTTTTTTGTTTTTTTCTTCCAACAAAACATGAAGAGGAAAAATCATTGGAAAAAAAATAAAATCTATATAATTTTTCGTATTTTTTTTGATTTTTTATTTTTATTTTATTTTATTTTTTTTTTAAATGTTAGTAAACAATTTTTGTGTATGACCAAAAAAATGTTGCCTTCAATTGAATATGTGTGTATTTTCATCTATGTCATTGAAATTTTGTGGTTCTGTCACATAGCACAGCGGTGTACATATCCAGAGCGTATTTTTCGTATATACATACATACATATATTGCAGAGATACATGTACCTACATATTATTTAATATTTGTTTTTGTTTAATGTTTTTTGTATTTAGTTTTTTTTTTTTTTGTGTATAAAATAAAAATTGGATCTTCTATGCCAAATGGACATTGAAATAAAAAAATATGTAGTTAAACACATGCTCAAAACGTATTAGAGAGAGCACTAGAATATAGGACTAGAACTGTATGTATGTATTAATTTTATTTTGAATGTATTTTGTAAATGCCTTCACATAAATAAATCAAATATTAAAGAGAAAAAAAATGGATACTCTGGATTTTTCGTTTTTGAATTTGATTGATTAACTGTGAGATTAATGGGAATTTATGCAACAGAAATTATTTTTTCATTTTTTTTGTTTTACAAAACTACTAAATAAATTTTTCGTATATGAAGTATATACACAAAATTTTCATTAATTCACATTTAAACAAAAATAAATTTAGGATTCTATGTGAATGAAATTTATCAATATTTTAAATAAGAAATTAATTAAATAAAAATTCTATAGAAATACGTATTTGATTTTTAGAGGACATTTTTCTTCAAATCAATTGTGGGATTTGTGAAATACTTGCAAAAATTTTTTACGTTTGAAATCTCACAATCAAGAATAATTATTTGATAATAATAATTAATAAAAAAAAATCGAAATATAAAAAATTAGTATAATCAAAACATTATGGCTATACTCTGTCCACTATAATTGTGTAGGGTGAAGGCCTTATGGCCATTTAAAATTTTTTTTTTTCATATTAGATAAATTTTGTAAACATCGAGTAGACAATATGATATAAAATGGTACTACTTTACGCAATTTCCATAAAGTCTTAATTACATATAATTAGTGGACAGAGTATATATAGTTAATCTCAGTTTACATAATATAACAATTAGTTCTACAGCGTAAACATGATTAAAAAAGGTAATAAAATTTCCGCTATACCTTCCATAGACACAATTTTAAATAATCCTTTTAATATAGAAATTGCTTTTCCTTATGATCCTTGTTCCCTCAAAAAGTTCTTAATTAAATCTTAAATTTTACTTGATATTTTCTCATTCAAATATATTCATCTTAATTTGTAAATACAAAATTTCATGTTGATTATGGATTATAAAATTTTTATTTATTCAATTTTAAACTTATTTCGTATGTGTATGTGTATAGCACACGTATATGTACACGTATGGTACATGTCATACATTTATCTCAAGAAAAAAAAAAAGACTTAAACATTGTGTTTTCCTCCTTACTTTAAAAGATACTTTATCTATCTGTACATGGAAATTTGTGTGTTTATGTATTTTGTTAGTGTAAATCCGTATAAAATAAAGTAAACAACACACACATTTGTTTTATTTTAAACTTTTTCTGTTGTGTCATAACTTTGATAAATGTCAAACAATTTTAAAAGTTATAGATAAAAAAAGGACATTTTATACTTTTTCCATTTATTTACGTATTTGTACATATATATCATCATTTTTTATGTACATAACAATGTGATTTAATATAAATATTAGTTTGTGGAAAAATATGAACATACTGTATATAACTTACGTGAACATTTTCATTGATTTTTGTTTTTTTTTTTTAAAAAAGCCATAAAAATATCAAAAGGAAGAAAGAAAAATATAAACGGAAGACATCATCCGTCCAGACTTATGAACCTGAAAAACTTTCAACTTTACATATATAAAGTAAAATATGTGATGTAAAAAGAAGGGCAAAATTTTGAAGATACAAATCACGACGATATATGCGCGATTATAATAAAAAGTGAAGTCATGTATTATGTACACATGTATTCACGCATTTTCCATATGCCTCAAGATAGAAATTGTTCATTTTATATATGAAGGTTATAGAATAATAACATGCATGTAAGTGTATTTACATGATTTTTACCAAAAAAGTTTTCTTTTATAGAATGTAAGAAAGGAAAATTTTTGTGATGGGAAAGTCATCTTATATACACATATGTTATATTTTGATCTTTTTTTTTTGTCTTTTATACCAGATATCATATAAAAACGATTTGTTCAGGTTTAAAATCCCGGAAGGTTTAAATTGTTACATGAAAACGTACATATGTAAGAATGACGCTATTACGTAAATTTTTCAAAATTTACGTATTTAAAGGGTTTGATTTAGCGTATTACAAAAAAAATTTTTTTTTTTTTAAATTTTTTCATTTAAAATAATTTTGTAGCAATATCTCTTGCTGTTTTGTGCCTTGCTACATATGCGAAGGTCCTTTCACAAACAAGGTCTTTTACAAAGTCAAAAGTTATCAACATTCAAATTTTAAAATTGATGTTTTTCAAAGTCAAAAGTTATCAACGTTCAAATTTTAAAATTGATGTTTTTTCATGGGAATTTTTTGGTGATTTTTGTATCACGCTGTAAAATTTTTGTGTGGAAAATTTTGTACCAACTGTAAAAAAAAACATGTCTTCTATAAGTATCTTTATATACGAATTTTTTTTTTTCAAAAATTAATTCCTGGAAAAAATATTTGTAATATTTGGCTTTAAATTTGACATACACAAGAGCTTAGCTGTCTATACGTCATATAGAATGTATTACATTGATTTCGAAAAGCAAATTGTCCATTTAATACGTATTCAAAATATCACATACCTACGTTCTTATTTTATATTGAAAATGCATCTAATTATATGTACATCGCATAGTTCTGATACCACAACATCAATACCATGTATCTGTCGTAAGTATAAATGTAACTTTATCCAAAGTTAAAAATTGTTTGTTTACAAATTATAAAATATTTTTTGTTTATGAATTTTTTTTTTTTTTTTTTGATTATTTTGAATTCAATTAGGCTGCTCTATGTATACATATAGGATTCGGTCGTTAAGTTTTTCATTAACCAGAACATCATTTTACTTATTTTAAGTATTTTTTATAATGATGATAGTAGCGAAACTGTGAATATATTATGCTATGTCAATAATTGAAAAAAAAAAAAAATGGAATTATGTGTACAGCATGTTATATAATATAAAAATATAAAAATTATATTATGTATATTTTGTACAGCAGATGAGGGCGTGAAAGTGGCCTTATTATTATGATTGCAAGTTAATAAAAAAAAAAAAGGAATTTTAAGTTTATCACAAAAAGTAGAAGGTTTTCATTATATAGTACAAAAAAAAAATTTTTTTTATGTACAAAATACATCTCCTTAGTCCTTATGAACATTTATTGTATCTGTTAGGCCATGTCTGTTTTAAAATTAAAAAAAAAAGAAGAATAATGCATGCTTTTCGCAGCATTTCTCTTCCATAAAACTTTCGAGCATTTGAAATTTTTGATAATGTATTTTAAAAATGTAAGTCACTATAGTAGGCAATAAGCAATAAAAAATAACATTTTCTTTATAATGAAGTGATTTTAAATACATGATGGGATGAAAATTAAATTTGATTGTCTTATTAAATTTTTACTAAGATTATCATATTATTATTATTTTTTTTTTAATGGAAAATACTTGACAATTATATTATGGCTCGTCGCATTTGAATAGGTCAGCAGGATGTACAATATTCGGTTTAATATATTCTCTATTAATGTAAGATATATACTCTGTTATGTTTTTTATTTTTTTTTTATTAAATTTTTTAAATGAAAATCTGAATTTAGTTAGAAAATCATTACATAACTGATTTACATACAGTATAAATTTGTAATTAAAGAAAAATTATTCCTTAAAAAAATTTTACAGAAAAACAAAAAAAAAAAAACATTTTTCTTGTATTAAATTATTTAACATTATCAAATAAATTTAGATAATTTAGGAAAATTATGACAATTTATGGATACATACACAGGATATCTTAGGTTAAAGGACGTAAAATGACACAAAACATTGAACTTCTCAAGATGTTATTTTTTGATTTCCATGAAATTTTCAGGACTTGAGTATACTTGGTAGGGAACATCCTATTTCATGATTGGTACAAAATTTTCCATATAAAAATTTTGCAATGTGATTTAAAAAGTATTTTTAATTTCGATGTTTTTCGATTTCCAGGAAGAATAATTTGTTAGGAAGGCCTAAGCCTTAGCGTTTATATGCAGTAAATATAAACCAAGTACATAGAGTGGTTCAAAAGATATTATTCAAGATACGTCGGAAAATTTTCATTTTTTTGTATCTTAGAGATTGTTAATTTTAAGAGATCTGCGGAATATGGAAAATTTTTTTTTTTGCTAGAAACACTCTGGCCTTTACGATAGATGCTCTTTGTGACCATTACGATGAGAAATCTTGTATAATATGCATGTGATAAAAATTACTTAATTACTTAATACTTATTTTGTAAGGTAATTACTTTGGTAATTATTTTGTAGACGGTCTCTTTTAACTATACATTTTATTCTGGCCTTTAAAATTATGAAAATGTATTTAAAATAGATAAATAAAATTTATATCATTGAAATTCTTTGGTTAAATTGAAAAAAATGTATTGAAAATGATGCATCGAAATAAGATGACACGAAATATAATTTGTAAATATTTTTTAAATATCAATTAATATTTTTGAAAATTTTTTTTACCATATTCAAAATATTTTATGTATATTCACTTAAATGTGAATTTTCTTGAATATATTTCTATAGATTAATCGTAATAAAATTGAACTTTTATTACATAATATCCTTTCATACGCATATCATATAATGTGTATTAATATATGTAATAGTTCTAAGATACACATGAATACATAAAAATATATTACAAACAATTTTTATGTATTACATATGTATGTAGAATTTCTGTAACGTACACACATACATAATATTATATACTTAATATATTTGAGAATAAATCAGAGATTAAAGAAGTGAAAATGAAATGAAAGGTAATACGTATATACATTGTATAATAAATCCTGTATTAGAAAATTTGGTAGGATTTTCCGGGATTTGTTTTATTATATGTATTTAGTATATATATATACGAGTATGTACTATAGTGAATGGATATATAGTGAATAAATTGAAATAATAAATGATACGAAAGGGGTTGTGGGTAGAAAATCACATGTTTATGGTATTTTTGAAATGATACTCCATTAGAACATTTTATTAAACACAAGATATTTATTTCCCTATAATATATATGTATATTCTTTTTCTTTACATATAACATTTCTTATAAAAAAAAAAAAAAAAAAAAATTGTGTATATACTTAAAATACCAAATACAAACATATGTATGCATAAAGTAAAGTAAAATGTGGTAATATCATAAAGATAAACTTTCATGGTTTTATTGGGGCGGAAAGTGAAATTAATTAACGATATTAGGGAAGATTAGGAAGGGATTATTAATGTTGATAGAAATTTTTTTATTCATATATATATGAATAACATGGTGGATAAAAACGGACGTAATCTTAAGTCTTTTCATGTGTATACATAATAAGAAACATTTCGAATATGAAGGGTTTTTATTTTTTTTTCATTTTCTCTTTTCTTTTTTTTTGTTTTTTTTTTTTTAGATTATATTTTAAGATTGAATATGGACCAAATTAGAATCTAACCAAACAATTAACCGAATTTGAAGAGAATTACTGTGAAAAAAGACCATACTCGTATATTATTATAAATTATATAATGAAAAATTCATTTTCCTATAAATGTACTCTTAATATAAAATGTATAATATAATATACTCATATACATATGTCGTGTATATATAATTGGAATGTACCCATAATGAAGTGTTAAGAGTATACTCTTATATAATATATATAGGCATACAAGTATATACACTCGTATAATATGCAAACTCCATTGCTTAAGGTTGGTTGCATTTAATTGCAATTACTGCTGTTAAAAAATGTCCTTAGTGCAAATTTTTTAATTATTTGGGCCTTCATACTTTTGTACTTATATAATTTCATATTTACACACATACTGAATATATATGTGTTTTTTTTTTTTTTTGTTAAAAATTTTGTATGTTTTTAAATTATGATGACGATGATGATGATGACGATAATTGTTATGAGGTGGTAATATGATGAATTGCAATTTTTAAGAAATACATATATGTAGTATTTTTTCTTCTCTTTTTTTTTTTTTTTAAAAAAAAAAACAATTCATACAGGTATGAAAAATTTAAAAAAAAAAAAAAGAAAATAGAATTTTGTTTTCTGTATCTTACATGACTATAAAATATATACAAATATGTATGTACACGTGTGTATTGTAGATGATATATATTGTCATAAGTCGCATATATAGTAATTTGTTACCGAGTGGAAAATATGAAGAGGTGTTAAACATATTCATCATCATCATCATCATTGTAATATTTATCATCAACATTGTATATAAGTAAATATATGTTTATATACATATGTAAAATCATATATTTAAGTAACAATAAATCCAATGTAAGATACATACATACATATATACACCTTCATATACATATGTATATTCATCATATGCATGTATTTATAAAATGTACATATTATAATGTATGCAGCATATATGTTACCATATAATGAGTTCTTAACAATTTTATAATGAGTTAAGAGTACTATAAATTACAAGAATTGCTTCTTAATTATAAACGTAAATCTGTACATTAACTAACAATGTTTTTAAAATAAAGATGATGGAAAAAAAATTATATAAAAAAAATTTTTTTTTTTTTTTTTTTTCATTTTTTTATAGGACAATTATAATTTCTTAGATATGTTAAATAGTCATCAAAAAATATGAACATATACACAGCTATACACAAGTGTGTATGAACTTAATTTTAATTTGAAATTTATATTTGCAAAAAAAAAAACAAAATGAATTAAAATATTAAAAAAAAAACACGTTTTCTTATGGTGATAAATAAAAAAAAACAAGTTAAAATAAAATAAACAAGTAAATAAGTTATGATGTGTTGAACACAATGAATATATATAAACTCTATGAGTGCATAAATCTATTTTGTTTACACGTTATTGTTTTTATATATGTACATGGCAAGGAAGGTGGCTATGTGTACATGTAGTTTTATATAGTTTTTCTATTTCAAATGTTTATAAAGGGTGTTCCAAAAAAAAAATAAAAAAAAATGTTGCACAAACCTGATGAAACATTTTGAATTTTTCTACCTTTTTGGATTTACTTCCTTGATTATATTTTTTAATACTTAAACTTTAATGTTTTTGATAATAACTAATATATGACCATAATTCATGGATTTCATTAAAATATTTTTGAAAAATGACCATTTGATTATCACACTGCAAAAATTTTCTGTATATTCTGTACATTTTAGAGTATTTATACTGTGTGTGTTTGGTAATGCATGCATATATACGTAAACAAAAAGGAATAATAAAAATAGAACAAGAGATACATTGAAAAAAAAAAAATAAAAACACAAAAAACAAATATGCATAGAGTTGTACATGTATGCATTATGAAGTTCTTATCTGGTGACTTAGAACATTTTTTAAGGACCCAATTAGCGAGTTTTATATAATATACTTAAACCATTCCTTCAGGGACAATTTTTTTTTTTTTTTTTGTATATCGTATATGAACATAGATATTTTATTTGAAAATGCCTATACAATTTTTACACACATGCATACATATGAAAATATACTTTATACATGAAAAATGTACATAACTAAACATATGTGCTATACAAATGTATAATTAATTATATAATTCCACTTTACGTGACTTTACAAATAAGTGTCACACATATGATTTTTTTCATCTAGGATATCGTCCTTTTTAATCATTTTCATAAAAACATATACATACATGTATACATACATTTAGCTCTATTTTAATTTATTTATTATGGTGTGACGCAATTAAAGTTTTCTTTACGAAAGCAAATGTATGTAATTTTTATAATATTAAGAAATTTAAAAAAGTATATACTCATACTCTTATGTACATATGTGTATTATATGTACACTGATGAGTATGTAAGTCAATAAAATTTTAGAATTTGCTTTTATTTAACTCAAAAAAAAATCTCCATTTTTGTACAAAAAAAAAAAAAAAATTATTTTGAACAAAAATTTTTTATTTTTATTTTAGTATAAAATGTCATTAATTTAAATTAATTAATTTAAATTTAAATCATTAATTACGTTACAATGCTATATATATGCATTGCTATTTACTCAAATTGTTAAATTTTATTGTATGTGAGTACATACACAAAAATCAGTATTCAGTACAGATTATAAATTAGATGTGGTGGAAAGTGCGGAAAGTAAAGTTTACATAATTTTTTTTTTCGTTATTTAAAGTTTTAAAGAAGCCAACTGTACTAATATTTTGAATTGTTCATTTAATTTTAATTTTTTCAAAAAAAAAAAAAAAAAAAAAAATAAAAATATTTTTTGTTTTTACAAATAATAAAAGAAAAATTAGAAAAATAATAAATAAATACAGATAAAACATATTGCAGACCAGATACGCCAGATACATTATGGTAACAAATCACTCATATCATTTTTTTGGTTTTTTCAATTTTTGATCAACAGAAAAATTCTAAAATTAGTTGGCAAGATATCGCCTAAAATTACATTATGGGAAAATTCTATATGAATAAATTTTATTATGGTTGAACACATATTCAAGTCTTTACTTGAATGCCATATAACTAAGAGGAGGTGAATTTTAGGGGCGAAGGTGCTAGTTGGGCCTAGAATGATTCTTTGCTAGAAACCTTCTGAACTATACCAATAGATGCATTTTGTGATCCTTTATTCTGTCACCCTTAGACACCTTGCAAATGTACAATATATACGTATGGATGGGATTTTTTTAATTTTTTCTCCTATATCGAAAAGTTTTCTCATACAAAATGAAAATCAAAAGATAAAATAAAGTATCACTGCTAAATACAAGACGATCTACTGTGATATAACATTTAATTTTGCAAAAATTTAGCCAAATTTTATCATATTGAAAACTTTAAAAATATGCGTGCATTTTACATGTAAAACAAATTTTATAATCACATAAGGAAATTGCAATTTCCCGTTGAGTTTTTTTATTTTTTAATTTTTCATTTCAATGTACACACACATAATACATCCATTCTACATATGCAAAAACCACACGAATTACAAATATTCATTTTATATATTTTGTGTGTAAATCGTACATGTTAGTATACAAATAACATAAAAAAGAAAAACGCGAATTTCTCTAAAATCTTCTAAATTTTATATTTCCTGTTAAAGGATAAATATTTGTCTGCTTTTTATGTAAAATGAGATTTTTATATCCTTACATTTTCGAATTATTTATGTACCACATGTAAGCATACATATATACACGATTGCACATATGTATGTTACATTTAATCTATGTACATATATAAAATGGCTTTATATATACAAATAATAAAAACTCTATTATATCTCTGTCAAAGTTCTTGAAAATCATATGATTTATTACCTTTATGCAATGATAATACAAACTGTGAAAAGTTTTGTGAGAATATTATATAAACGAATTCCCTTTTTCTTGTATGTATGAAAATTTTGTCTATTGTTATATTTTATTATTTGAATTAATAAAAAAATTTTTCCTTTTCAAAAAAAAAAAACAAAAATTCCTTTTTAACGGACAATTTTGTTTTTTAAAATTATGAAATTTTTTTCCTATCAAATATTTTTATTTTTATTTTTAATGTCCTTGAAAAGTAATTAAAGCATTTACAAAAATGTTTTATTAATTTCATATAATGCATTTTTATTTTTTTTGATATAGTGACAATAATATCAATGAATTGAAACAGAAGGCTGAAAATAGAGTAAGGTGGAGAGGCTGTGTTTTTTAGAGGCAAAGGCCCTTCTTGAAACTGTAGAGCCATAGAAGTAGAAGAAGAAGATCAATGAATTGACGATAATGACATGGTATCATCTTCGATCGTATGAAGCAATAAACTTTTCGAATGTATTACGTAATACTAAACGTGTTGTTATATAAAATTGAACAAAAAAAAAAAAAAAAAAAAAAAATGAAAGAAAAATCTAAATAGAAAAAAAAAATGAAATGAAATTCAAAATGTGGGAGGTTGTGCTCTCAGTTACACTTCGTTGGAAATCTTTTGTTCCTAATGCGACACTTTGTCAACTTATTTATTTATTTATTTTTTTTGTTTCTAAGGAGGCTAATAGAAGCAGAAAATACCTTTCATGGGATTGATTTGTAAAAAAAAAAAAACATCTAAATATCTATGTATGTAAATCTTAATGTATACATACATTTGTATGTGTAGAAAATTTTACAAAAAAAAACAAGTAGTAGTAAAAGAAAACAAAAATAATTTGAAATGACACTAGTCATTTTCGTATATGAAAAATAACAATAGATAAGATAAAGATGAAAGGGTAATACATACATACATATAAATATGTATATAAAATGTACATAATATACTATTTATTATGTCTAATGTGAAATGTGATGAGGAAAATGTGAAAAAATTTTCTTTTGAAAGAAAAATATTTTTCATATTTAGAATGAATACAGAGAGCATATATGTATGTATATGTACATGCATTATAATAACGTTTATACGTACATACATATACATATGTATACCATTTATTTTGTGTACAAATGTATATGTATGCATTTTTATTAACAGGTACTTTACACATTGTATACATATTATTGTAATATATGCAGGCATGAAAATTTTTTTATGTTTGTCTTCTATTGTGATTTCCTGAATCAAAGAAATCAACGGCGTGAAGTCACTTTCGTTTATTAGCTTTCAACTTTGTATGTATATATATAAATATTGTTATATACATATATTTATATCAAAATATACGAAAGGAATACATTCAAAATGTATTTTTTGTTTTTCTTCTTTTTTTTTTTTTTTCTTTTACATATTCTGAACATTTGGGTGGGTTGTGTAAATATACTACACATCATATGCATACATAGATACAAGCAGTAATATTAAATGTCTCTGTTTATAAATATTTGATGTATTATTAATTGTTATGCCAAAATAAATGGAAGTAAAGTATATTCCTTTTGTTTTAAATAGAAAAAAAATTTTTTGTTTTGTTTTTAAACATTATCTAAGAGTACCTATATGGGTTTGAAAGCAACAAAAAAAAAAAAAAAAATTTTTTTTTTCTCATCAAATTTTTTTTTTTTTCTGTTATACATATGTAGACACATGTACATATGTACGTGTGAGTTATAAAATAAATTAAAATATATTTACTCATTAATAAATGCATAAAAATCTACATTAAGAAATTGTAATAAATAAAATGGCCATATTACGAATAAAAGCTTATTAATTGGTTGTTTTCTTAAGAGACGACTGAAAAATCTCTCATTAATTTTATTTAAAATTTTTTTTTTATGTGAATTCGGAAAAGATCATGAATAGGAAAATATAGGAAAATCATTTTCAAATAAATATTTTCATAAACATTATATTTAAATAAAGCATAATTTGTCGATTATTTATAATTGAAAATTTTTTTTTCTTTTTATTTATTTTCAGTGCTGGCAATGGATCTGAGATTAATGGTAAGTTTGTTTTGAATAAAATTAAAATTTATAAAATTAAAAAAAAAAAAAAAACAAAAAACGAAAATTAAATTTAAATTTAAATTTTAAGATAATCAATTTAAAGTTGGTACTGTGTATTTTTATGTAATAAGAATAAGACTTGATATAGAAAACCTTGAATATCTGAAGATGATGGTTCTTAGATTTTCTTGAAAATTTTCAGGGATCGAAAATAATAATAATGATCATTTTTTTTTACAATTTACACAAACTTTCTCACACAAAACTTTTACAGGATGACCTAGAAACCACTAATTGCCTCGTAAAAAATCAAGATTTTAGAACTTTAAACGTTAATAACCATAGATTTTCTTATTCGATTTCATAATGAACAATTATTTGTTGGAAAGACCTTGACCTCAGCTTTTATCTGCAGTAAATATGTATAGTGTGCTCAGGTTGATTCAAAATTAATGATTAATCATGCATTTCACTTGTCCGAAATTTTCAATCTCTTTTATTAACAGAAGTACATTTCAGGGGGGGTGTAAAACAATTTTTTGTTAGACTATTTTGGACTTTGAATTATATACGATAAACGCATTTTGTGGTTTTTGCTCTGAGACATGACCTTTTATGACCGTACGTATGGTATGCCAGGGCCAGGATAAAAATTTTTTTAAAGAATTTCATTAACATAACCGAATTATTAACATTTTTAAAATAATTTGTTTACAATCATTGACGTTAATATTTTTATTTCTTTTAGTAAATACGAACCTCATTGAAATTTGTTTTCATTTTTCTTATTCTGAAATATATAAAAAAAAAAACAATTTTTTCCTTATCATCATTGACATGATAAAGTTTATGGCATCGTTTTCAGATAGGATTAATTTTTTCGATAGAAAATTGATGATAGATTTTATTATAAGCAAAAAAAAAAAAAAAAAAAGAATTGGGTATATACAAGCGTATATGACTAAAGTTTTATTAAATTCGATTAACTATCTCAAATTTACAGTTGATTAACCTTGATGGATAAATGTTCATGTACATATTTGTGTAAGGACATGTGCATCCATATGTATGTATTTTATGATAAATGAATATTTGACAAAAATTCAACTTCAATTTGGGATAGTTTTTTGAAAGCATCAAGAAAATGAATACAGTGAACTCTCGTATAATGCGGTTAAAATGTTACGCGCTATGTAAATTCCCATCGTATTAGAAAGGATTTTTTTTTTTTTTTTATAAAAAGGATATAATCTGAAGTGAAATCAATGCATAGAGATAGCACAGATCTACTTCGTTGAAGTATTAAAAATGATTATCACTACCCCAATTTCTCATTTTCTGTGTTTTATCAAATGAGCCTGAGCTTGTGAGTTTTCAGCTAACTAGAAAACCTCTTAAAGTAAGGAAAAAATTGCTCAACTGATGCAAACTTTGTTGTAGAAAAAATCGCGTTATATAGTAGCAATATTTTTGGCACATTATAAAAATTTACTTTGAAAGACCTAAGTCGAAAGTTCATTGTAATGGCATTACTATCATTTTGATGTTTTTCGTTTAGCAATGAAAAATTTACATAATATAACATCACATATAAAAGGAAAAATCCTAAATAATTCATTTTAATATTTCTTAATCAAAATGAACAAATTTATGAACGTTACATAATAAACATTGCGAAGAAAATATCATTTTTCTCACTTAGATTTTATCTGATAATCAAGATGAACACGTAGTTTTCCCTGTAAAATATATGTATAGGCTACATGTTAGCATATAAAAGATAATTTTTTGATGATTTATGAATTTATAAAATTTTTTTTTTTTTTTTTGTTTTTCATCGTTTCCTTAAATGGTAACATGACAAAATATGGCATTATAAATCCCTTTTACTTTTATCAAATTGTACACTTTAAAAGGACAAAATTATTGAAAGAGAAATAAAGTACGTAATAAAATCATATAAAGTTGGACAAGAAACAAAAAAAAAATTATTATGATTACATATTTGAAAAAAAAAAAAAAACAAAAGGATGTCATTTTCCAATTTTCATCCTCAATAAAAAAAAAAACAAATAATAATAATAAAATACACAATGATATGAGTGCACATGTACATACGGTATGGAAAAAAAATTTATGGAAAATGTATGGAAAAACTGAATGTTCCACAACAGTGATAAAAGTCCTGATTTTAGAAGAGCCAAAACTCAAAAAAAAAAATTGACTGAATGGGTAATTATTATTTTTTCATTATAATGATTTCATTTTGAAAAATAATTATTACTTTCAATGATGTAGTAGACTCAATTATGGTCATTACATCGTTCATTTCGTTTTTTTTTTTTTGTTTTTTGTTTTGTAGACTCTTAAAAATACACGTTTCTAGTGTATCATTATAATTCAAAAAGTAAATAAAAAAAAAAATGAATTTTCCCAAAAAATTTTGAATTTATTACTGTTGTTGTTGTTGTTGTTATGAGAATTTTTCACAGAACATTTGCTTGGGTTTGTTTTATGTGTCTGTACATGTAGATGGTACATAATATTTATTTTGCTAAATCACTTTGAATTGTTTTAAATTTTTTTTTTTTATTTCACCTTTTTTGTGATTTGGGAAATAAAAATTCAGTAGCTGATTTCAAAAATGGTAAATTTTCGTAATAAATAGTCTTAATATATTTTTTTTTGTTTTGTTTTTTAGAAATAAATTTTTCAATTGTTTTTTTTTTGTTACCTCTGTTTGGTCTATATAACTCGTACATGTACTATAAATGTTTATGTTTGTTGTTATTATATACTTTAATTTGAAGGACCAAAATTATTGTATTAATAATGGTTCAAAGCATTTTTGATGAAGGTTTAAAATGTGTATATATGTGGATAGTGTACAAGAATTTTATGTTACCCATAGATATAAAATTTTTCAGAATTTTTTTTTTTTTTTTTTGTTTCCAGGATCAAATGTATTTTGTGTGTGTGGGTGCATGTGTAAAAGAAATATGAAATAATATATCACGTGATTTAAAAAAAAATTTTTTTTTATTTTATTTATTAGAGAAAACGTGAGTAGAAACAAAAATGAAAATTAAATACAACAGGATCCTTATACTAAAATACACACCAAGAACTTTCAGGCAGGGTATTCCACTTTGGAGTAAGGATTAATAAATTGTACCACAAAATTTTTGTATGCGTGAATTTTGTGAATTGGATGAGAAAAGTTAGTTATACCATTATCCTTTTTGTACCTTTTACATATGTTTAATATTTTACAAAAAAAAAAAAATATTCTACATGAACACCCTCTGTATGTAGCTATAACAGCGTGACCCTGAATTTAAGGTGCATTGTACACATTGGTTTGTGTACATTTAAAGCAAAATTATGGACGTTAATTTTTTTTTTCTCAAAAATATTCTACAAAGGATATGAATTATATCCATATAGTTTTGCTCGACGAAGTGATTATCAATGATAATAAATATATGTACATATGTTTATAAAAGTATACACACATATTATGTTGCTTTTGCATATACGAGCATGTATCATATTTTCATTTAAAAAAAAAAAGGAGAAATACAAAATTAAAAATTTAAGTCCCATGATGTTCAAACATGGTATACCGATATTTTTGTTTGTGATTATGTATGGAATGTATTTAAATCCTGGGATTATTGATGGTTGAACGAAATTAATGCAAACACAGTTTTTTTTTTTTTACTCTACACAGATACACATAACATACACAAGTATGTATGTGTATATTTACGTTACATTTATAAATGTTTGAATACGAGAACTCGATGAGTAGTCATTTGCAAAGAGATAAAGATCAAAGTCGACAAAAATAAAATAAAATCTGTACAATATGGTATACACATGTATACGTACGTATATAAAAAATACATACATATGTGTATACATGTACACTAATTTTTTTTTTAATAAAAATGCAAAATTCACATTTTTTCATTTAACTATTTCTATACGTTATGTATTAAACATATACCTATATATATGCTTCCATATATACGTATTTAATATATTTAATTTCACCTACAATACGTATCCTTTTTAATTTACCTTTAAAATAATTTCAATTCTAGTGAACTGAATTGTGTTAAGACATGTCCATTTTATAGGTTGAATTTTTTTAACAATCATTGCAAAAAATTCCAATTATTCATACTTTGTTCGTAAATATTTTTCAGTACATGTACATATGTGATGGTAGTAAATGTGTCTTTTTTGTCCTTTTATAATTTCTCTAATAAGAGCAGTTCATTAGCATTGCTACCAAAATTTTTAAAGTTTTTATACAATATTAGAAGAATTTTTTAAATACCATTTGAAATGGTGTTACTTTACGTAGTTTCGATTAGGTCTGTACTGAAAAATATTTATAAACAAAGTATAGGTTTTTAAAATTTCTTATTATGATACATGCTGAATAATTCTAGCGTACTAGATGTAGTACTAGCTTAAAAATTAGAGTACTAAAAGAAGGTAAACAAATAAAATATGAAAACCAAATTATGGTTTAATAAAAATCAAATTAAATATAAAATTTTTCATTTACTCTTTTGTTCAAGGACATTCAAGGAAGAAAAATTTACCACATCAAGAACAAATTTTTTTATTATTGGAAAGAAAAAAATGAAAATAATGTTCCAGAAATGTCCTTATTAAAATTTTTATTTTTATTTTTTTGTTTTAGAAAAATGTTTGTACTTTTGGTACTCAGCGCATTTTGTTCATGAGCGTATAAGACCCTTCTATCACTTAGCAATTGGTCATCTCTGTTACTTCTAGGATGATATTTTGAATAATTTGTGTATCACAGATCGCCGATAAAAAAATGAAAAAAAATTTAAAAAATCTGTCTTTTATTATAATTGCAGAAAGTTTTGTTTGTACACGAAAGTGTTCTAAAAAAAGGAAAACCAAAAATGTGTTTAAATAATAGCGTCTTTTAAAAATTTTCCAAGCTCTTTTTTTTTGATAAAAAAAATTTCTTTTTCCAGTAATTCATTTTAAATTTAATCGAAATGATTAAATAAAAATTTTTGTGTTACCTTTTAAATATTACATTAGTGTGAAATTTTATAAAAATGAATTGAATTTTTGTTTTTATTGTAAATATGAATGCGTACATGCATGTGTACTATTTTGTATACAGGATGTTCCAGAGTAAAGGTCACAAAACATTGAATATATCAAGATGGTTTTTCCGATTTTCATGAAATTTTCAGGAATTGGAGATGATCATGCAAACATCATTTTTTTTATGATTAATACAAAATTTTCCACACAAAACTTTTACAGGGTAATTCAAAAACTAAGAATTTTTTTGCATAAAAAAACAGAATTTTGATAGTTTGAATGTTAATAACTTTGGACTTTCTTATTTGATTTCAAAAAAACAATTATTTGTTAGAAAAATCGATGGTTCGGGTTTTACTTACACTGAGTGGATGATTTAAATCACATTTCAAAAGAAAGAAAAGATAATGGTCCGAAAGAAGAGATAATATCCAATATATGAAGTTTTGCAAATTTCTTGCTTAAAAGTTTTGAATTATTTCAGAAGGAGTAAACTTTAGAGGAGAATTGGGGTCTCTAGAGCAATTTTTTTAAATGATTTTTTGTGACCTTTACTCTGGGACACTCTGTATATAAAATATATGAATGCTTACACATATGAATTTCTACATGAATGCAACAAAAAAAATAAATATCCTTATTCAGTTCACGTATTTAATAGAACAGAGAACATCATCATCATCATCATGTTTCTGTATTTCTATATTTTTTATAATATGTAATCGCATATTGAATTGTCATCATGTATAAGTGCTTACAAACACATACATACATTTACATACTACATATACAATTCATTTTACATAATAAAAAATTTCATTGATTAGTTGCATATATATATATAGTACATATGTAAATAAAATTTTAAACAATGTACACGTATGTTCATGTATGAATGTGTCATGTGTAAGGTCCATTTGAGCAATTTCAAATATTATTATTTCATTCATTTTATTTAATGTTTTTTTTTTTTTTTTTTTTTTTTTCATCTAACATGTGTAATTTAATGATAAAATGTATGTGAGTAATGTATATGATTGAAAATGAAATTTTAGTTTTATTTGCTTTTACATCAATGTTTTTCTTTTATTTTTTATTTTTTATTTTTTTTGAACTTATTTTAAAAACTTCAATAAGAACAGACATTCAACAAATTAAATTGTTCCATTCTGATAAAATCGAAAAGAAAGTTTTTAAGTATGAGTACGTATGTATGTGTTTGTCCTCGCATATATAGAAATATAATTCTTTTAAAATGCTTCCACTTAAGGAAATCCATTAGTAAAGAACGTGCATACATATTATTTCTTTTATTTTTCATTAATACACTAAAATCCTGTAATCTCTGTTATAAAGGGAGTTCAAAATATATAAAAAAAAAAAGATACATAATCGAACTTCTTACTGTACCCTTAAATATATTAATAAAATATAAAATAAAATAAAATAAAATCAGAAAAGTAATGAAATAAAGAATTACAATTTTTTTTTATTATTTTTTTTTTACATATTTTAAGTATATGTACACAAAAATTTAATACTATCAGTCAATTTCATTTTTTATTTTTATTTTTTTATTTTTAAATTCTATTTAACACAAACATGTTAATACACACGTCACGTGATACGTGTGATAAAGGATATAGATGTATATATGCAGAATAAATTGATGTACGTATATGTATATGTACCATATCCACATGTATATAAACATATTTACATGTTATGTGTGTGTGTGTGTGTTTGTGTACAAGTGTAAATGTATGCGCAGGAATTGAAAAAATGTCACAACATACATCACAAAGTGAAATATTCAAATTCCCAAGTTTACATATAAAATATGGTAAGTTCAATCCTTGAGACAAAATTCAGGGACTACATACATATATGTACATACATACATAAAAAGGACTCTAAATTAAGATTAACAAGCACGTGCCAGTCGTGTGTATATAGCGATTTTTTATTTTTAAAATTCTGTTAATCGAATCCGCCTCTTATATTATTACAATTATATATGTACGTACATAACGTATGTACACCTACGTAATGTATAAATTTTATATTGGTTGCATTATTGAAGGCATTGGCATCAGCATCAGCATCATCGTCATCATCATCATCAATAATATTGTAATACACGTTTTCTAAGGTGAAAAAAATATGTACATACATACGAAAAGGTCTCTAAGCGATAATTATAATTGAGCAGTAGCCTATAGTTGCTAGCATATAGTAGTTATTAAATTCTTATTTGAATGTATATATGCAAAAAAAAAAAAAAAAAAAAAAAACGTTAAATGCATTTAAATGAAACAAAATTTGATGTGGTTCTGGATGGATTGTTGTGTACCAAATATAATAAAATAATTTTTCGTTTTTTAAATTATAATCCACATCATATCACAACATAACAATATGTTATTGAAAGGATTCTCCTTTGACGTGTGTCAGATTTGGTTAGAAAATAATAATAAAAAAAAATTTTATTTTATTTTATTTTATTTTTTTTTTGTTTTGTATTTGACCCTTCAATATATTATTGCTATTAGTTTAAGAATAATTTGAAGCCAAATATTGAAATCTATGAGGTTGATAGAATTCTAATTTACTCAATGGGTGGTGAATTGCTTTACTTTATATAAGTATATAGATTTACTGTGTGTATACATACATATTGCTTATACATACAGTGTATTATTATATATAGAATTTCTTGTTAATTTATGCCAAAATCAGGCTTTGCTTTTTGCACTCAATTATCAGTTTCGATTGCTAACACGTGACTAAGTGAAATCACAGTGAATTGAAGTTGATTTTGAAGGCCTTTTTTCTCAAAAAAATTTTTTTTTTTACTCCAAATATTATAATTAATCCAAATGTATGTACACATTAATTATTAAAAATGTGAATGATTTTGTTGTTATCAACACGAATATATGCACACATATGTATATACGGAAACTGATAATATACCATAGTAAGCAATGTTGAATTTTCCTTTTTTTTTTCAATTTCTAATATTCTTCAATATATTTCACACTTGATAGATACTAATCTTTATATTCAATATTGAAACATTTTTTTTTTGTTTTTTTTAATTGACATGTTGCTACATTCTGTATACATATGCATACATGGTTTAATCTATTGTAATCTAAAGTATTTTTGTCAACATTTTTTGTTTTTTTATTGTTTATAAAAAAAATTTTTTTTTTTTGTTTTTAGATTTATAATAGTGAAAAAATTTTATCGCTTAATCATCATCAGTTGTAATATAAATGTTCATTATACACCCGATGCGAGTGAAATTATAATGTTTAATATCAACACTTTCATGTGTACATACTCGTTTAATAATAATGTTATCAAGTCTATGTAGAATTAAAAACTATGTATACATGTAGATAAAACATATTGTATAATATATTGATAATATTTTTTGGTTTTTTTTTTTTTTTGGTTTTGTTTTTAGCCAATCTTGCATGTCATCATTTAATTCCGATCTAATGATTCTAAAGTAAGAAATCGAAATCATATAATAATGCAGGATGACAAAATCTGTTGACATATACTATTGAGGTCTATAAATAAAGAAAATTTCTATACAACATAATGTAATGTATGGGTGGGTGGGGTGGTATAAGGTTTCAATATTATTTTTTACTCATCATTAGTACATTGGGTGTGATTATTATTTACATCAACATACATTTACAATGTACATTCAAATACAATTTTTAAACAATTTTTTTTGGTATCATTGTTTTAACGGTTTTTTTTTTTTTTTCAAATTATAACGTACAATTTTTAGCACATCAAATTATTTACAAAAAGATGCATTAAATGATTATTGTTTTTTTTTTTTTTTTCTTGTAATTATTTTGCCTTGTTTATAAATATATTCACATATGTGAATACCTTCTATGAGTACATGTGTGTTGTGCATATACATAATGTTGATTTTTGTGCAAATCATACACATATGTATGTATGATAATAAGGATAATACCTTGGTGTATTTATGATTTTTACGAAATGGAAAAAAAAAAAAATTAGAACACTATATCATCCTTTATATACATATACACTATAATATATATTTCATTCGCGTACGTATGCATACCATATGTACATATGTATGTATTCAAATTTGTATTGTAACCACAAATAATTATAGTTACAAGGTGTTGTTTACATTTTGAAATACGTTATATGAATCGTAAATACTATTTTTCCAAAAATATTTTTTTGGAGTTATGCATATTTGTATCAAGATACTCAAAGGACATCGAATATTCAAACAATAATGTTTGAATTAAATGATTTTTCTTTTCATTATGCTGTTAAAAGCTTTTTGTAATATTTAAAAGAAAAATTATTTTAATTTCAGTTATTACAAAAAAAAAAAAAAAAAATCTTACAAAAAAAATATTGTTTAAATTTTATGGATAAAATCTATTCAATGCTGAAAACAAAATTTATTAACGTAATGTAATTCTTATTTATTTATATTACAATTTGATTTTTTTAATTTTTTTGACTTAATTTAATTAAAGAGTTTAAATTTGATATTTTAGAAATTTTTTAAATTATACTCTGACCATCAGTTTAATAAGGTTTTATGGAAACTTACCAAAATTTTCAAATCTTCCATGTAATATCAGATAAATTCATTGAATATCAATTCAATTATGTAAAATGGTATTCCTTTACATTGTTGCCACAATTAATGGACAGAGTATAGAAAAATTATGTTTTCATACCATTCTAAGGTAAAAGCAAATTTTTATTAAGAAATATAATTATAAAAATGAATTTTTAATATTTTCCAAAAGATTATACAAGTAAAAGCAAAATGCAATAATAATGTAAAAAATTTAATATAATCTTTTTGGCTAATATTCTTATCTGTTTTTTACATCCATTTAAACAATAACAAAAATTTAAATATTTAAAAGGATATTTCCGAAATAATTTAGAATAAAAAAAAATATTCGAATTAAATTTTAAATTGAAACTTTGTTAAAATTTAAATACAATAAATTATTGTACACAGGTATAACTTTGTACATGCGATTTAAAACACTCATGTATATACATGAAATCTATATGAAATGTGTACATACACCAGTATCAGTCAGTATAGTACATACATAAGTACATGAATCCATCATATATACGAATATGTATATACATACATATTTCATGTAGATAGAAATCGTTAGCCGAATGAATGAACTGCAAAAGTAGTGTTACAATCATTGGGAAAATGTTAAATAAAAAAAAAATGAAGGAATGCAACAACAACAATTGGGAGGATAATCTTTTTTTTTATGATTTTCCACTTTTTTTTTTTTTTTTTAGGTAGCAAAAATAAATATACGTACGCATGTCTACCCCTTCAATATTAGGCAATATTTTACACAAATACTTGAAAAGTAAAAAAGAAAAAAAAAACAATAACAACAAATTGAAATTTACGTATACGTATGAACCTGTGGAGGGTCTACGTAATTGTAAGGACAAAGATTATTATTTTATATACATTTTTAAAACAATTCAGTTTTATTTTTTGCACGTATCATATTTTGTATTTGCTCTTATGTATGTATATGTTAGGCTTTCATTATGTGTATTAGTATAAGGAATCGAAAATATGTATACATAATATTTTATAGCGCAAGCGTAATGAAAATTACTTCGTATAACTCTCATTAAATCTTTGTTTTTTAATGTTTTCAAAAAAAAAAAATTTTTTTTTTTGTTTTGTTTTGCAAAAAAAAAAAACCAAATAACTACAATCTAAAGTAAATCGGTTTCGTTTCTTTTAATATGTACATACGTAGCATTTGTTTTTGTTTCGTGTTATCTTATCCAGTATTCGTCCTTTTTTCGTACTTTGTTAGTTATTATTATTATTATTATTATTCTCTTCTTTTTTTTTTGTTTTTTGTTTTTTTATATAAGTAGCCACTTGTGGTGATGGTGTAGTGAAACGATCTCACGTATATGCATACACGTATTTATGTGTGTAAAGTACGTATTATAATATACGTATGATGATACAAAATATATGCATGGATGGATGCTTTTCAAAACCACTTTCATAAAAATTTTTTTTTGGTTTTTTTAAATATTGCATTTCAAGATACTGTATAGGTACATATGGCAATATCTCGAAAATCTTAATTTTATACGTATACTACATACGTATGTACAATGTATATTGGTATATTGGTATGTAAGTATGTAACTCCCTTACGCGTATTCTCAATAATAATAATACATATGTATGTACGTACATATCTCAAGCAAAATCCTGCAGGGGGTCGACCAGGTGTTCAAGTGATTCGGTCTATAACATACGTGTACATATTTAAATCCTGTTTTTTCTTATTATTATTTTACTTAGATTTTATTTATTTTTTATTTTATTTTTTTTTTCTCGTTTTAATCTTTGTTTTTTTTTTTTTTTTTTTGTTGTAGTTTTGTTTTTATATATGTCTTGTATTTTTTGTACGTACATATATGTAAAAAGAACTAGAAATTGAACATTTGTTGTTGGTTATAACTTGTGTTCTGTTATTTGAAAAACAAAAAAAAAAACATGAATAATGCGTCGAACACGACTGTATATACTGGAATGCGTACTGAAATTTAAAAAGGAAAATATAATACGGTTTCATTTTTATTACTTGGAAGAAAATTATTATTATTTACAATTGGAAGAAAATAAAAAAATTTAAAGGAAATGAAAAAAAAAATCAATTTCATAGATCAATTTGGCTTATATTCTTCAGTTGTTTATGAAGATATATTCAAGAAAACTTAAATCAAATACGTATAGCAAGGATAAAATTTATTATTTTTTCCCTTTTTTTTTTTTTTGTATTTTAAAATGAATGAAATGCGCACGTGCGATATTCTATTTTTTATATTTTTTATTTTTTTTTTGATTATAAGTTTTGTTAAAATGTTAATAAGAGAAATTTATTACACAATTTTTGATATCATTTCCATTAATACAAAAAAAAAAAAAAAATAGACTGAGTAGACTGTTTTATATACCTAAATTGAAAATATCCTTTTTCTATTCGAGAAAGCTTTGTTAACAATTGAAAATAGTAGCACATATGTTATTATACGATTTTATTTTATTTTATTTTTTTTTTTAAATGTAAATTATCCTTAAATCAAAAATTTGTAAGAAGGATATTTATGAATTGAAAAAGGATTCAAATTTTATATTTTACGTATACACATTGGTATATCTTACAAAATTACTATACATAGATGTTGTTTTTGAAAAATATTATCATGATATTTTGTGATGATATCCATACTCTGTCCACTAATTATATGCAGTGAAGTCCTTAAGGAAACTACCTAAACTGTTGCCATTTTACATAATTGTTTGTCAATATTCAAAAAATTCTTCTGATTTTGTATGAATGTTTCTAAAATTGTGGTAACACTTTAATTAGAAATGATGAAGAAAGAAAATGGTCTACGTATTCCCTTAAAACCTTAATTGCATTTAATTATAGTAGACAGAGTATAGTGTACAATCTTTACAATTATTTTATAGAGCATTAAATAAAATCAAGTTAAACAAAAAATAAAATTTATTAAATTTTTAAATCTATATATTTCCATATTCGTTGATTTGAAATCATTGAAAATATAATATGCCCTGAGATTATTTTTATATTTATTTATTTTCGATGGTCAATCATGTAGGTACATACATGTGAGTTTATTTAGTATGTAGTAAAAAAAAAAAAAAAAATTAGAAAAATTATTGAAAACAGGAAATGATAAATGTACATAAAATGTGGGCAATAACAGCTAATTGATTGTATCCTGATGATTCAAATGCTCAATCATATACATCAGATTTCTTTTTCTATTACTTAATATTTTATTATATATTTCACTATACCAATGTTAAGCTCATGAATCTAACGCATATTGTACAGTATTTTTAAATTTGTCATATGTATGTATAAATGAAAAATTTTTACGCATACTGTTTTGTAAGTAGTACACATAGTTGTGTGTAATTTTTGATTCCCAGAGTTTAATCATCCGAATTTTTGATGATCATAACATAAAATGTTTTGAATTAAGGATAATACCACAATAATTTATAATTGATTATACTTCTATATATGTATCTTTTGTACGCACACACACACACATGTATGTATGTATATATGATTAAAAAAAATTATTAGATAAGATATGGGGTGGTGTTAGATATAATAGATTTTCAGTATTTTATATGGTATATATATCCAAATATCACTATTTATAAATTTGTAAATGATATATGCTTATATTCATGTGTGTACACACATTATGTAATGCTATATCTCACATTATTCTATTTTATTATTCATGCCGGAGACGGACATACCACGAATTATGTTAATTTCAATAGTTTTGAAAGAAAATTTATGTTCAAGGATGTGTCATTGTATAATCAACGGTTCATTAATTTATTATACATACATTTATGAAATAAACATACACCTAACAACATTTTTACACAGTATGTGTGTGTGTGTGTGTGTGTTGGAAAAGAGACATATGTACGAGTATGTATGTGTATAACTTTATATAATATATAAATATTAAATACTCATTATAAATTCCTTACTTTGATGTGAACACATTTAATAAACATAATGAGCATAATATTAATAAATGAAAATTAAATCATGAAAATTTAAATATCATCTTAATTGCTTTAATTTTATAAGAAAATATATTAAATTCTTGAAATTTTGAAATTCTGATATTATGATTATTTTATTTTAAGAAAAATAATTAGTTAAAATAACATCGATGTAAGGATCAAAATTCGATATTTAATAAAACTCGATTTTAAATGAATCAGATGGATGAAATTTGGTGAATGGGCGGTAACTCTTAGTGTTCATGGACATGGATGTGTAAATTATACTCTGTTCAATAATTTTATGCAAATAAGGTTTTATGGGAGTACATACGTATTTTTTCTTTTTTTTTTCTTAAAATTGTTAATTAAACTGTTTTTTAAAATTGCTAATTGGACTGTTTTCAAAATCTCTAAAGTTTTCATACAAAATCAGATGAAGTTTTTGAATATCAATACACAATGATGGAAAGTGGTACTACTTTAAACAGCTTCCATAAAGCTTTAATTTAAAGTGGCCATACATCCCGAATAAAATTTGGTCACCTTACTTAACTGCATATACATAGATATGTATATACATATATAATCGTATATGATAATTTCTATACATTAAATACGTATGAACTGAGATATAGTATATCTAGAAGTCATGTAATTTAATATCCGGATGACCAACGACAGCAATAATAATAATAATAATAATAATAATAGTGCAATATCACCGGAATTGTACTAATTTTTCTACCAGTTTTATTATCACAATTTCTGTTTTTTTTTTTTTTTTTTACTAATTTAAAAGAATTCATATAAATATTTCAATTCAATTTCATGTAATGTAACATATTTTAACTCATTCGATGGATTTTTTCCTTCCCTTTATACAGACATAATTTATGAAATCACTTTAGTTAGGAGCATTTTAGGGTGACATTTTTGTTTTTCTGTATTTTTTTTTTTTGTTTTTTATTATACATTTTATTTTATATTTTTTATACTCTTTTATGGTAGATGCATGGATTTTGGAATTTTTTTTCGGTCAAATAAATTGAATGAAATCTATTTTTTATATATTATCCAGAATATGTATATAATATGTGAATAAACATTATATGAAACACATATTCGTGTACATACATTTAAAAAGGACATTGTCGTTTTTTCGTAAACCCTACGGATGTTATACTATGATGTACATATTCAGTATGTATAAACATATTCGCATGTATGCAGTTAAACAAAAAAAAGATAAATGTTGATCATAATGGTGTGGTACATATGTACATATGCAATTGGTATAAAAAATGTATAAATATATATTTCTTACATATATGTAGAAATTATTCTGAAATGACCAGAAATCAAAAAAAAAAAAGGAAAAAAATTTTTATTGCGAAATTTTATTTTATTGGATACCATAAATTTCAGACAAGTGACTTATTCGCTTCCCATGGCAGGAAGATGAGTTCAATATTTAACACAAAATTTTAAAGATGTAGTATACAAGTCATTAGTCAGAGTCGTGATTCCGGACACAGTTTATTCTCTTTTCCTTCGTTTTTCCTCCATTTCATTTCATTTTTTTTTTTACAAACTTTAATTTTCAATTTTTTTAGTAATAATAAAGTATTTCAACGCATCCATACAAGTTGGAATGCTTTAAGCCACTCGTTCACGATCCATAGTTTTTCTGCTTTCAAAATTGAAGTGCAAAAGTTTAATTTTCATTGGATACAATTTTTGGGTAAATTTTTTGCTGATACAAATAACTCGCATATAACAATGCCGTATGGTGTAAAAGTTTCTGTTTTATCATGGAGCTCATTCATTCCATTTTTGTTTTTTTTTTTTTTTTTGTTCCATAATAATTGTATCCAAAAATTATAAACTAATAAACTAGACCCAGGATCAAAATTTTTCCTATCCATATTTGTATAGGGAAAATATCACTGTATGCTGTTTTATTTAAAAAGGACACAATACATTTATGATATTTTGTAAGAAATCCTTTTAAGTTTGATTGTATTGAATACGATGTAACAGTTGTCAAGTGCAAATGCTATGCCACTTTAACGTTACTTCTATTGTGTAAGGATTTCGATGGCTAGTATTATTTCAACAGTTAGGTAAAAGTACAATTATGTAAGGACATACATCCATATAAAATGTATACATACTTTACAATATTGAAATACAAAATTTGCTGTATATACAAATTTACAAATGCTTTTGTGGAATACAATATGTACGTACATACATTGTATATAACTATTATGTTTCATACAGGGTGTACTTGAAGAAATTGCATTCAATATTGTTAGATTCAAGTTGTTTGCAAATGCATGAGTGCAGATTATACCTTAAACAAGGTAAGGCATATTTTTCTAGCCTAAAGATCAAGATCCATCTTTACACGAAATTTTCACAAAAATAAATGGAAATGTACCCAAAAATGTTCAACTGATTTGATAAGTGTCATATATTATCAAATAATTACAAAACGCATTCTATCTCCTTTATTTTGATGGATACTGTACCAATTATGGATGTATACCTTATCTTAAAACATAGTCACCTGTATTTTAAATGGATGTTTCTTCTAATTCTACTTTGATTCTACTTCGTTTCATTTGAAGAAATTCATCTTTTAATCTAATTTTTTAATTTTCTGTAATTTAGTAACGAACACAACAACAATCACAAAAGCAACATAATGGACATAATATTTTTATATTTCATAAGGAAACACATATGACTATGCTAAAAAAACTGAATTGTAAATGCTACACCCTGTATTTATATTCTAATCGTAATGTATCGAGATTACTTGTTCATTATATATAGAAGTTGAAACTTTTTGAGTGTCTGACAATATCACAATTTAACGGAGTATACAACTAAAGTGTATCCTTGTTTTGTATAATTTATACACATATGTACATATGTACATAAAATCTAGTATAAGGAAAGGTAATTTAAATATATGCACAGTTATGCAGATAATTTTCAAGTACATATGTGTACAATAAATGAATGTATTAAATTTTAATTGTAATGTGTGTGTGTATTTTAGTTTTTAATAGTTATTTTTCAAATAATATTTGTTAATATTAAAGTATATATACACATTGAAAAGTGTCACAACATACATATGTAAGGTGTACATTATACTTATTATGTCACATATGAACATATATTACTTAGTATATGTACTTGTTTCATATTATGTGCAAGGGATACTTTTTAAAGTGATTGTATAATATATTGTACACAATTTAGAAATACACACACACACACACACATGTAAGTAGATGTATTTATATATAAATAAAAGGCTTTTTACACACATGAGAAGAGCATCTCAAGTGTATATATGTACATTTTATACAAATTGTTTCTATACTTTTGTTTTTACACAAAAATGATTGAATGATGAACTGATTAGATTGTTTCATTTACAAATAAAAGATTTGTTTGATATATTCACGATGAAAACTTTTTGTCCATTCTAATTTTGTTGTTGTTTTTTTTTTTTTTTTTTTTTTTAAATTTCAAGTACAACAAATGTTTGCAATTACAACCTAAAATAACTAGATTTACAAGAAAAAACAAAAAATAAAAATATAAAGAAAAGAATGCTCATTCGCTTATCTACCCCAGTTAATCAGGACTAAATTTTTTATGTATTTCGGTTTTTTTTTTGTTTTTTTTTTAGTGAGTTTTTTTTTCTCTTAATTCAACATCTCTTTATCTATTTTTGTATCTTTTGTATCTACAATTCAAATTAAGCTTGATTACCATCAACTTGAATGACAAATAATAAAAATAACGACAACAGTTGTATAATCGCATAATAATGTTTTTTTTTTTTTTTTTTTGTTAAAAAAAAAAAATTGTTTTACTAATATATGATTTTAGACGATTACAAAATAAAAAAAAAATAGAAGATAACCCACGATTTTTATCAGAATTAAAAAAAAAAAAAGAAAAAAGAAAATTTAGGACAAACTGAATATTTTCTTACATAATTAAAAATGATGTTAAAAAATTTAAAATTTTATATACTCTATCCAATAATGAATTGAGGCCTTTTGAAGACTACAAAAAGTATAAGTGCCATTTTAGATTTTGCATACTGACATTCAAAAAGTTCATCTGACATTGTATAGAAATTTAAGGGATAGCGATGATACTGCTCATGAAATATTCTGATTAAAAGACTTGCCTCAAATGCATACAATTTTAATTGACAGAGTATAGAACAAGTAATTTTTTCTATAACACGATAAACGAGAATACGAATAATTTTTATGATTTTGTCATATCAAATGGTTATTTTATGATATATGGTGTGGGGGGGCTTTAAAAGAAAAACTGATATGAAATGACGTGATTTCTTAAATCATAAAATCTTTCGATACTAAAGTGTAACTACAAACTTAGAAAGACAATTAAAATTTAAAAAAAAAAAAAAAAAATTTTTTTTTTTTAAGTAAATGTCCTTAGATTAATCCGACTTATCAATTTTTTATTACATTATCTGTCACCTATCATTACAATACTTTGAACTTCAGACATTATTTTAGCTAAAATTTATAAATTGTGTTAGTTATTTAATTTATTATATTTTATATAATGTTAAGCATGTATACTCCTCCTGCATTTGATTTATGTATGTGAATGTACATGGTTTTTGTGTAAGTATGTGTTGTAGACGACCATCATTTATATATGTATATGTACATTTACACAAATCTGTTTTTCATTTACAAAACAAGTTTATTCGTTTGGCTAATATAATTACATACATACATACATTACCATATAACGTGCAATAATATACATTAACGCGTATATTCTACTGTGTATGTATGTATATATTTATGTGCGAATTTATATATACGCTTGTATATAATGTACCGTAGCAGAAAAAAGGATGTTGTATGCCAGAAGCATTGCAGAACTGAAATAGGATATGAAAATGAAATAAATAAAAAAAAAATTAAAAAAAAAGAATTATTTATATGAATTACGTAAAAATATAAAATATAAAATTTATATCGTAGTAGATGAGTTGGAAGAAAAAACAACAATTTACACACACATACATACCTAAGTATTAAGTATACATATAAGGAATATATAGCAGTAGAAAAATATGCACTAAATAAATGTGTGTGTGTGTGTCTGTGTGTGTGTATAAAAATGTGCAAAATGAAAATTTACAAAAAATTATTCTTCACTGTTTTTATCTTTAAAGTGCATCCCCTAGATTAGCAGTTATAAGATAAAATTTTTTTTTTTATGGATGCTTTACAGATATATGTACATTCATACATATATACAATTACGTATATATCTAGACATGTTGTTGAGGTGGTTAAAGAGAGTTAAAATTTGCTACTGCATTTCATATCATTTTTAATGTTTTTTTTTTTACCCATTTAGAAAATTTTACTTTTTACCTTTTATATATTATAAGGTAGTTAGTTACCTGTGTATGTATTTTTTTTCTTCTTATTTTATATATATTTATTTATTTTTTTTGTTAGCCATGTTAGACGTATACATGTATATGTAGACATGGTAATGTATAAATCTGCTATAAATTCATATGTACATATACTTACCTATATACATCGATGCTAACCTGTACACTTATAAATAGTAAAAAAAAAAAAAATTACTAATATACATGTACTATATACACAAGTTTGTATGCATGTGTGTATTAAGGATCTCAGTTATATATGAAATATTTTATATAGATTTCCAACCGTTTTCTCTGATTTAAAATTTTCGCTTTTTTTTTTTTTTTATATTTTAATTCAAGTATGTATTTGTATTTGTGTATGTACACAAGTGCATCTGTGCACTTGTATTTCATTATTATTTTATATATGTATGTTTGTATATATTTATTTATTTATTTTTTTATCTTATTCAAAATGAAAACAGATTCTCGTATGGCCCATTAGTAGATGAATGTGCCCAATGGTTTTTATGTCTACTTCTTTAAAGATTTTAGTTGAAAAAAATAAAATAAATAAAATAATAGTTGATTATAGTTTAGTTTTTATTAGCATTCTTCGTTTTTTCATATTTATTTATTTTATTTATTAATTTTTTTTTATTTTTTTTATTTGGAAAATATTTAAAGAATAAGAATAAAACTTTTTTTTTTGTTTTTTTTTTTTTTTTTTTTTTTTTTAGTGGCAATTTTCCAGATAGGTACTAGTGTCTGCTATTTATATGTATGAACGTATTTATTTTATTTAAATTAGGACTTGAATTACGAATTTTTTTTTATTTTTATTTTAATGGAATGGATATTATATAGAGTACATAAATATATGTACGTACATTTCCTTCAGATATGCCAATTTATTTAATATAATTTTGTATATTATGTAGAATTTTTAACATATTTTTGTTTTTCGTTTTCGTTTTTCGTTTTTTTTTTTTTTTTAATACCTTCTCTATCTATGTAGATGCATAAATACTTAGATAGATATCTTTTCAATATTTTCATGATAATTATTCACGTGAAGTACTTGCAGCAACTGTACTATATGGCTCTTATTATCAGATTATATACTACATTTTTATTAGTTTAAGATATGACTGTGTGTATATACATACGTAATTATGTATGTATTCACGTTTGTATGCATAATTATTTAACATTGAAGTAGGTAATATTATAAGATATTAAACAAAAGTCTACACTTTCTTTTGATCTAAATTTTCAATTTAATTCATTTCATTTTGTTTTTTTTTTTTTTTTACAAAATCTTAGAAAATTGAATAAACGATTAATTTTTTTAAAATTTAAAAATATTAGAAATAAATTCAATTTATTGATTTTATATTTTTTAATTAAATTTCATTTAATTTGAATGTAATTAATTAAATTGGATTTTATAAACAATATACTCTGTCTATTAATTATATGCATTTGAGGACTTATTGGATTATTATGTTTTTGGTATAGAGTATTTCATGAGCAGTACTACCAAAATCTTTAAAGTTTTTATACAATATCAGATGAAACTTTTTTTTTTTTTTGAATATATAGATACATAATGATGCAAAATTGTACCCATTTATGTAGTTTCTATAAGGCCTCAACTGCACGTAATTAGTGAGCAGAGTATAGATCTACTTTGGTGTTAACACAGTATTAACAATTTCCTTAGAATATAGATATAGAATATTTGCTCCATGGTGTCAGCAAGTGTACTAGATCAGTACTACCAAAAAGTTAAGTTAAATACTTAGTTGTTATTCAATTTTTTGGTACTAATAAATTCTATGGACCCATAAGAGCCATAAGTAGAAAATTTAAGGTAATCGTTTTAAATTAAGTGAACTTGAGGACGATGAAATCGTAATGCCAATAATTCAAATAAATGATGAAAAAATTTCTTATTTTTATCTTTTCGTCTAACATTGAACCTGAAATCAATACTCCACCTATTGAGCTACACATCCTCCAAATGACTGTAATAAATGATCGGTTAAATTAACAGATATATTTTTAATTCAAAAAAAAAAAAACAAAAGTTTGCCTTATTTCTACTTCAGAAAAAATGATGTACTACTTTCTGGTACTACCAAATTTTACAAAAATTTTGTAAAAATTTTTTCATGAGATTTTTAGTTTATCTTTCACTCTAATGAATTTTTTTGTTAAATGAAAAAATTTTTTTTTTATCTAAAATTCATTTTAAGTTCATTCAATGATGCATTTTCTAAAAGAGTCTAATTAAATAAAATAAACTTTTGTATATGGTACATTTAATCAAACATAACATATATGTAGCTATAAGAACATACATTTTATTGTTTTCAATAGATATATCGTGATTTTCATTCATTAACTTGTCGTATACAGAAAGTAGAATGTATGATTATAACGACGATTAACTGAACTGTTGGCGACATATTTGTGTGATTTTTATAAACATCGCGTATAACGTATATTTACATATTTCATTTTTATATACGTAAAAATTTTAATCAATATATATAAACACACATTTACATATGTACACATCAGATACGCATATCACATATGTGCTATGCAAATAATATAAAATTTTAGTATGTATGTAGATGTACAGACCAAATTTTCGTAAAGGGTTGTAAAGGGCTGATTTGATTTTCAAGTCTCAGTTTTATATGATAATTCATAAATGGATGGAAGATGGTTGTTATGATGATTATTATTATTATTATTATGATTTTCTTGCTCCCACACATAGCTTTTCCGACAATGAAAATTACATAACCCTAAGATGATTGATAGTTTTATGCGGTAACGTTTTTTATTTATTTATTTTTTCTTTTTTTTTGTTGCTTTATTTTTCTATAGGTGGGGAGATTTGTGAATATTATATAATTAAATATAAAATTAAAAATTCATAAATGTCAGAAGGGAATTTACTTTTGATGACATGGGATGTTTTTTAAACATGACTGGCATTTTTCATAAGAAATTATATATAATAGAAAATCATAAAAAAAAAAAAAACATATTTTTGAAATACATCATATTTAAATCTACAATTTTATTTATGTTTTAATTAAATACTGAAAGATCTAATATGTATGTATATGAACAGGGTACTCTGGAATAAGTCTCAAGAAATGAGTTTTATTTAAAGCTTAGAATGTATCGAATTTTCAAATATCTTAAGATGATATCCTTTGTGGCTTTTTTTTGGAAGAAGGAAAGGAAATGGGAAGGGGGGTCAGTACAGATTGATGTTTTATTAGAAATAGCCTGAACTTGAAGAAAAATATGTTTACGACCTTCACTATGAAACATCTCAACACATATCTGTGTATATGTGGAGGAGACCAAATTTTATTAAAAAGTTTCCTACATTTTAATGAAAAATTGATTCAAAACAATCAAATATCTCAAGATGATGTCTTCCGATTTTTGTTAAATTTGGATTTTTTTTGTTAAAAAGGCACTAAAGGAAACTATGCATGTTTTCAAAATAGCAGGTATTGATGTAATGGTACAGGGTTGTATGAGAGAAATCCGTAAATTCCGGGAAGAAAACGTTACTTTTTAAATTTGAATGGTAATAACTTCAATTTTTATTGTATAATTTTCATCACATTCACTTTAATTGAAAAAGCCTAAATTTTAAAGGTGCAACTATAATGAGAATTAAATGGATATAACTCAAATGTATCTCAAAATTCAATGGATATCAAAGTGAATTTAGAAATAAGATTTTGTTAGAAATATTCTAAATTTTTTAGAAAAAAAAAAAAAAATGTAGATTTAATGACACTTATTCTGAGACAGCCTGTATACGTATGTTTACATCCTATATTCGCATATATATAGAGTATAAGTTGTATTTGATTAAAAAAGGAAGTTAAAAGTATATTTTTAAAAGTAAAGTGTTTTACAAGTGCATTTTTTTTCAAAGAGTTTCACATATGTATATGTACATGTAACGTGTGTATTTATATTGTATATTGTATTGCATTACATCTAGGACTTGCATATATGGACGTACATATGTATGTAAAACTATGTATGATTTTATGATTTAAGTATATAGCACTCTTGATCATGGGGCCACTTTATTGTATTCCATTGAATACAAAAAAAAAATGTACAAAAAACAAATTCTTTTTAAACTTATCACATACTATGTGTACTTGTAGTATCTTCTTGAATATATTTTCTGATGTTTCATTGTATTCAAAATGGGTGAGAAATGAAGAAGATTCAGATTTCAAGCTTCCCATCCTTGGGTATTTTAAAAATGAATGTACATACATAAACCTATATGTATGCATATGTAGGTATCTGTATGCTTTGTCACATGGTGATAGTATTCATCTGAAGAAATCATTTAAAAAACGTATTCACAAGTACGTACATATATATGACATGTCCATACCTGATTTATATCTTTGCTCTTATATTTAAATAGTTTAATTGAAACCAAGTGCCCAAAATTTTTTTTTTCCAATAGACAAAAATCATTTAAAGTGCACCATCATATTCGTATGTAAATATTTAGCAACACATATAGTATGTTCCATATGACTGTACTATATGTTCAAAATTTATCAATAAAATTTCAGAAATAATCAAACTATAGTGACCATTCAGTGTAGTTAGAACATTTGATCCAACATTATAAAATGTATACACGTATAAATGTACACATAATAAATGTCTGCATAAGGTACATACTTATATACTCATTTTTCATATTTATACATGCGCATATGTATCTACATATAACGCGAAATTCAAATTTAAATAACTTCATTTTATAGTGTGATGTAATTACACAAACTCAATCATCAAGGTATCTCAGAATAAGTGTCTACTTTGTTTGACTGTTTCTGTTAAAAAAAATCGGCTTAGACGTTTTTTTTTTTTTTTTTTCCTCAAAATTCAGAAAGATCTTTTGAGATATTTTAGTTTAAAAAATTTTTGAACTTGAAACGTATAATGATGGTAGTAATGCCTGTACCTAGATATCTTGGTAATTGAAACCAAGTCCGTTTTATCAAAATTAAATGAAAACCATCAAACTTATTGCCATCATTCAAAATTCAACAATAATGACTTTTAATAAAAAAATTCATATTTTGTAGTAATTTAATAAATTTGCCCAAATTTAATATTTCAGAATATATATTCCCATGAGAATTGTGCTAATTTCTCCTTAAAAAACGAGAAATTTCAGTATGAATTAATGTTCTGACCATTTAAACATTTTAAATGATTCTCGTATACGAGTATGTACTATTGTAAAACACTCTATGACATAAATAAAATAAAAAGATGTCCTTAATTACCTACATATGTAAGAAAAAATAGATTCTAGGACGGGGAATGGATTAGAACAAGTTTTTCGCTAGGAATGGCCAGAACGCCGAGCTTCCAAAGAAATAAGCCACAAGGATCATCATCATAAAATGACATTTATTTAGAAACATTCTGTACATACGTGTGCAATGTTTATATCCACACATACGTTATGTTCAATACATTCATTTATAACTATACATGTTCATGTGTACAAATTCTACTTACTAAAAAGGTGAAGTTTTTAATTAAATTTTGTATAAAAAGTGACAAAAAAAGGTCTAAAGACAGGGATTTTAATGAAAGAATTCGATATTGAGCAGGTGATAGAGTAGTAAAGGTAAAAAAAACAAAAAAAAAACATCTGACTGACCATCAAATTTAAATTTACTTAAGCAGTATAAATTTTGTTTTTTTTGTTTTTTTTTTGCACTCACTATTGCAATTTTTATTCAATTTAAATTGTCATTTTATTTCGTTCATTTTGTTTACATCTATTTACATACTCTGGATATTATGACAAAAAAAAAAAATAAAAAAAAATTTATCCAATTTTCTTCATTACTTTATGTGAAGAACAGACACATACAGGATATGTATGTGTGTGTGTATTTATTGTATATCCTTTATTAATAGAACAGTATTTTGTTCAAAAGTATTTCGATTTTAATTTTAATTGTATCTTTTTAGTTTTTGAATGTGTGAGGCCTTCAAGTATTACTGAATATGTATATGATGTATGGCGTTTTTGCCATATTCCATTTTCATGTGGACGTAAATATTTCATATACTTTATAAAAAAAAAAAAAAACATTGCAACAAAATCAGTTTGTCTTTGTCATTTTTGTGTTTCGTATTGAATTAATGTGGGTGGCCCCTAATCCGTTTATCGAACTTCGTACATGAATGGACTTGAAAATTTTGGTGTCAAAATGGCGAACGAAAATTCTTTTTTTGGGGAGACATATAGATACGTAATAAGTAGATTTGCAAATATTTTATAGGCACGTTTTTTTTTTTTTGTTAAAGGTATTCAAATGTAGTTTACGTACGTATAGGTACGTTTTGATTAGTACTTACATATGGGGGTTTGTGTGTACATACATTCAATGCAAAATTTTCATAAGATGGTTTGGGAAAAACTTACAAATTTTTATTTGAAAGGCCTTAGAGGCACTTAAATTCAATTACAAGGTAATTAAAAAGACATTACCAATTATATGATGTTACGTAAGCCATGTGTCTGAAAATTTGATATCCTTGATATCCTAGAAGGACTAGTAAGACTAGACTAGAAAGGTTTGGAAGGACTAGAAGGACTAGTAGTTCTATAAGTAAGAGGGTTAAAAAAATATTTTCTTAAAAACACCCTGCATATTATTGGACATTTTTTTAAAGAAAAATATTTTATATTATACCATTTTTTGTTTAGTACAAATACATATTACATTACATCTATGGTTAAAAAAGAATGAAAATTAAAAAAGAAAACTTTCATTCGTTATATTTAGATCAAAATTTTCAGATATTTCTTATAGTGAATTAGTGACAAACTGTAGATGTTGATCAAAGGATAAAGTTTGTTTTTTGTTTTTTTGGCTTGTTTCTATTCAAAACTATTTTTTTTTTCCTTTTCTTTTTTTGCAATTATTTTAATAAGAAAAACTTAACGTATTTTACAATATCTTACTTCGAACAATGCAAGATTAGCTGAAAAACAAAAAAAAGAAAAGAAAATATATCTGCAAAAAAAAAAATTTTTTTTTTTTTTCTGCAAATAAAGTTAAGTTGTATAATTTTCAAAATTTTCCAGTTTTATATATTGTATATAATATTATTCAATATACTCATACACAAATACATATTCATTGTGATTGCGTATAAAAACGTATACAGTCAGTATATTTGTTGTATATATGCAAAATATCCTTTTTATCTGCATGTATAGAAAATTTATGCATATACTGAATATGTAAAGTAATAAAAGAAAATGATCTTCAAAAAAAATAAGAAGATGAAGAAGAAAAAAAAAATCCATTAAGAAGAAGAAAAAAAAAAAAATTCTTCACTGATTTAAAAAGTTGTTGCATGTAGTTACAGGCAGTTATTATAGAAATATGTATGAAATGAATAAGTTTTTGAAAATACATTTTAAATGTGTGTTTGTATGTACATATGTATAGAAAAACTTATAACGAGAAAACTTTTCCACTGCATAAGAAAAACTGAAAATTATTTACGCACGGATGGTGTCATCTAATTATAAATTCATTTTAACTAACTGTGAAAATATAAAAAATACAAAAAAAAAATAAAAAATAAAAAAATTACAAAATAAAACCCAACATCATAAAAGAAAACAAAACAAAAAAAAAAAAAAAACCAAACATTGCTGTTATTTGTAAGAAATAAACACATTATTTGTTTTTTCTTCAATAAATTGTTTACTTATATACAAAAGAAGAAAAAAGAAAATTTCACATAAAATGAACAAAAAAAAAAAAAAATTTCATTTTTACTTTAAAAATTTTATTAACATAAAATTTTTGAAATATCTTATAATATACTCTGTTCACAAAGTATATGCAATTCAGGACTTATGGAAAATATGTAAACTAGTATCCTAGCACATCTATATACAGATGTACTCGTATGTGATATTTTTATGATGTTCAAAAAAATCGTATAATATATCGTATGGAAACTTTAGGGATTTTGTTTTTTCGTGAAACAGTCTAATTAAAAATTATGAGAGAAAAAATGGACATATGGAAGAACTCCTTTGAAGCTCTAATTCCATATACATAATTAGTGAACGAAGTGGTGTCGAATAAATAAAAATAATTTACAATTCAGTTTTTTTCAGTCACGTATGTTCTCATGGAGCATTAAAATGTTGCTTAATTTATGTTTATGGTTGTTCTCCAGTGATTTTATTGTTTTCGTTTCCAAAAAATATAAAACTCATAATCAGAAAATGAGAATAAAAAAAACAATTTATACAAATTCAACGAAAAAGAATGGGATAATTCAAAATACACAAAACTAATATGCAATTATAATTTGTTCCACATAAGTACATGTTAAAATATACTTGACTATATGCTTTATAAATGGGGTATAAAATAATTTGAAATCTAATATAAAATTTAAAAAAAAATTAAAAAAAAATAAATAAAATGAGGATATCAATGAATAAAATAATAAAATAGAAAATTAAAAAAAAAAAAAAGTAATTCAATTTTCTTAAATTGTCAACTAAAGAAGGATTATAAAGAATTAAAAAAGTAAACTATTGCCAGTTGTACTTACTTTGAAGTTAGGTAACATTAGATTTGTATCAACTTGTCCATGTCCTTTTCCACAAGGCCTAGAAAAATTAAAAGAAGGGTGTAATTGCATGTACTACAAAATCAATATGCTGAAAAACTAAGGTTTATTAAAAATACGAGCTTAGATTTCTTTTGAACTTTCCTTGTAAATAACCTATAACCTACAAAAAGAAAATGAAAAAAAAAAAACAAAAAAAGATTCTATGAAAGAAAAGATAAAATAAAAAACCAATCAAAGTCGGCAGGGTTTCATTTTTGTTAATATATATTTTGACTTAAGTATATTATAAGGACATTTACACACATTATAACGTTTGCATATGTATGTGCGTTGTATATATAATGCGTCCATATAATAAAACTCCTACACACATTTTTCCTTCTGGAACCCATCTTTAGTTTGACATCTCTTCTGATTACTTTTTCTTGATTTTCTTTTTTTTAATATTAATTTCTTTCGTTTTTGTTTTTTTTTTTTTTTTTATATTTTTATCTTGACAGTAAATATTATACTTAATTTCTGACTATGAATATTCAATATGTATGGATGTATGTATGTACATAACATGATGTAATGTGTGGATGTGTATAAATTCATGTAATATATGGACAATTTCAAATCACATACATACATTTGTACTTACATAAGATGTATAACAAATTTTGTTTATGTACAAGAATATTTATTGTATACATAATATACAGTAAGAATACATTATATATACACATGACCATACATATGTATGTATGTATGTACATGAACATATAATTTTTGTATCATTTACTCTTGATGATAAAAAGATAATATCATAGTAGCATTCATTCTCCTCTTGGTTCATCTCATTTTTGTTTTTGTTTTTTTTTTGTTTTTTTACTATGTAGATTTCATCATCATTTGAAGTTTGCACGAAATTAATTTTTATGTTCCATCATCTTTTCCCCATTTTCCATATATTTAACTGTACATGTAATGTCACGTAATATATTGTATGTAATAGATTACAATATTGTGTATGGGTAAAAATAATGTTTCTTGTATAATCAAAAGGAAGACTTATTTTGTTATAAGAGGTTTCCGAGGACAGTCCTCTTCATATTCTGGGTTTTTTTTGTTTTTTTTTTTTTAAATTTTTTTTTATATTTCTTTACATAGATGACGTGAAATATATATCAAAAACATATACATACATATCATAGCCATATATACATACATTCATACATACTTATGTATATGTTTATGTCAGTATATAGGTATATACTGAAATATAACTATGTACGTATGTATATGAATTCAAATCTATACGAATATGTATACAGGGTGTCCTAGGATAAAGTTCAAAAAATAACAAAAAAACGTCCAATACTTTCAAACGAACTTCAGTTAATTAAAACAGTATCCAATTTTCGTAAAACTTTCAGATACCGAAGATAAAGGACAAATTTTTTATTATTGCTATGAAATTTTCCAACCAAACATAATCCGAAAACTGCTGATTTTTTTGCGAAATAAACAATATTTCTGAACTTTGACCGTTAATAAATTCGAACTCGTTTATGTGATTTTAAGGAACTATAGCTTATTGAAAAGGGTCTAAGACTCAGTTTTAATTTATGTATAATAAACATGACTCAAATACTTGTGCATAGGGTGGTTTAGATGTCCCTAATTAATTGACGTTATGCGCTTCAATTGTCCGAAAACATTCAATCTCTTATATTTTAGATGTGGTGGAGATGAATCTAGAACGAATTTTTGCTATAAACATTCTAAGAACTACACGATAGTCATATTTTCTGACCCTTATTCTGGGACAATCTGTATATTTCATTTTCCTGTTGGCGACATACATTTTAATAAGTACAATATTTTTTTTTTTAACAGATATAAATTTATACGTACATACATATATATATGCACATACGAATATACTAATATATGAGGAGGGTATACACAATTTAACTATTCCTGCGTGTTCTCGAAGGATAATTATAGCCGATTAAAATCAACGAAAATTTATTAAATTGCATAAATCATTGTGCTTGTTGAAATTTATAATTATTTTGATTATTGTGTCTTTTTACTAAGAGAATTCTATAGTGTATGTATATTATAATATACGAATAATTTATGTTATACCATTCAATGTATACATTAACATATACACTCACTGACATCCACCTATATATGAATATATGTACAGCCATACATACATATATCTGTTCACATCATATATATACGAATATACATACATGCATGAATGTGTATGTGTACATTATGAAAAATCAATGGGTGGGTGAATTTGGTGAACCCTTCGTTTCAAGAAAGGTAGATTGGGAAATATTGTTAATATATTTGATATGGTTTTGAAAAATGAATTGTATATACACACAAATTCATTAACGTACATACTTTGTAGTATAGTATATAGTAGACACATATATTATTTTGTATATGGTAATAATATGTGGTTTACTGGCTGCGTGATTAATGAAATGATAGTAGTTATTTAACCCTCTAATCACATTACTTTTTTTTTATTTCTCCTTTTTTATTATTATTATTATTATTATTAAATGTAATATCCATCATCATAGCTTTAGGGTTGATTTTGTGTAATAATTGTAAAATTTAAATTTAAATTTTTAACAGCTTTTTTTTTTGTTTTTTGTTTGCAATGAATTTTTAATTTATAATAAATAAATAAATTTAATAAATATAATTAATATTTAAATTATACTTTGTTCATAAAAATAAATGCAGCTAAAATCTTACAGAAAATAATTGTAATTTGCTACCACTTGGGTAATGATATTCAAAAAAATTTATCTGTTACTGTATGAAAACTTTAAGGATTGTAGTAATATTGCTCATGAAACAATTTAATTAGAAATTATGATTATGAGAAAATAAAAGAAATATACATATGTATGTACGTATATCTACTACTACAACTTACAGAGCCTTTAAAAGCCTATAATTAGTGGACAGAGTATGAATGATGTATTTTATCTAATTATAAAAAACAAACAAACAACTGGTTTTTATGTAATATACAGAATGGAAAAACCCAAAAAAAAAAAAAAAAAAAATTAATGCTTTAATCGAAATTTAATTGTATATTTAATGAGTATTTTTTTTTTTTGGTTTTGTAAAAATTATAATTTCGATGTAAGGTAGCTAAATGTTACATGATAAATTACACTTTATTTATTCAGTGTCAATAATTAATGCCGACATGACTACATATGTTTACAATCATTTTTAATTTGATTAAAAACATTTCAATGTTGTCAATGATTTTTGTCGACAGATTGATTAGTTTTCAAGAGTGTTAAAACACTTGTCATGTTTACTATACACACTATATCAAATATATAACTTTGTAAATTACATGATACA
This sequence comes from Anthrax anthrax, assembly GCA_963971155.1. NCBI lineage: Eukaryota > Metazoa > Arthropoda > Insecta > Diptera > Bombyliidae > Anthrax > Anthrax anthrax. Next base: position 32,939,268 of record OZ020119.1, read on the forward strand.
AATCCGGTATTTTATATGATACATGTTAGATGGTTTGTAAAAGCAAATTTTTTAAATTATTGCAAAAGTGGAGTAAGTTCAAAATTTTTCAAATTCATTGAATTTCATATAATTCACATTTTAAAGGATATCTGAAGAAAAATTTATTATTTGAAAGAGATTTTTAAAAATTATCAATTTTATTTAACAGTTAAAATTTTTCTTTCTGTGACGATCTGTATAGGGAACGCAAGTATAGAATTTGTAATAATCCAAAATTCTAAATAATGAACTTGTATCACTTGTATCACAACTTTTAAAGATAGATAGCTTTGAGCTCAGCACATTCAAAAAATGCATGACTAATAACTGGAAGAGAGTCTTATTATTTTCAGCTTTTCATGATATGTCTCATTTTATTTATCTTTTTATTATTTTGACTTTCTAAGCATTCAGATATTTGTATCAAATACATAAATTGATAAAATTCGAATAGAATTTGTGCTTTTCATTTCAAGTGCATATTTCTATAATTTGAAATTTATGTAATTAATTCAAGAACAATTAAGCATAAAAAGTACACATTAAGGCTCTGTTCCCGTGTTTTAATCAATTGTAAAATTACAAGCAGCAAGTATATAAACAATATTTATAAAGTTCTAAAATTTGCAACCTTCTGCAGAGTGGGTGATGGAAATTGGAACTTTTACAGAAGATTCTTATAGAAACGCAAAATCTACAGTTTATTGTGAATTGCTTCACAAATCTTCGAGTAAGGGAACAGAGCTAATATGTATCTATGTAATGTGTATATAGACATACTTATGTATGTATGTATATCTTGGTGTAGATGGCTCAATATATGGACAATCAAGGCTTTTATTGAAATTTATTTAGTGTAAACTATATTTATTGGAAAGATCAATCACATTTTCAATTTTTAAATTATTTCAATATTTTCATACAAATTGTTATGTTTAGAAAATAAATTATAAAGCATTTTGAATTAAAATTGTTAAATTAAATAATTTGATTGCATTTTAAATAAAATTTGTTACTTACAAATTTTTGTGAATAGCCTCTATACGTTTACTACATACAGAAAATTCGGTATTATTTAATTTGAAATTCACTTTCAATTTGAACAAATTTTAAGGATTTACTTGTATGTATACATAAATAATCATCTTTAAGGATTTTCACCATTTTTTGTCCTATAAAATGATTTACTATGTATATACTTGTTATTGTGACATTACTTCTTATATGTATGTATTTGTAAAAACATACAACACGTATATACCATCCTATACATGAAAATAACTTTTTTGTCCTTTTTCGTAATTTTAATTTTTTTTTTGTTTTTTTCTTTTTTATCATACATATTATTTTGCTGTTTTTTCTTTGGTTTTCTTCTTATTTTTCTTTTACACACTTTTTGTTTTTTTTTTTTTTTGTGTAGTATGTAGTGGTATGTCCTCAGTACATGTACTTGAAATGCTATATAAATATGCTATATATATTTCGTACGTACATACCCGATTTGCAAAAGATTAATGGATGTATTATTCAATTATTTAGAACGCACCCCTATTGTTATAAATAGCAAAAACAAATATACAAATTGTATCTGTATGTACTGTTTGTACGTATAATATAAAATATTATATTTTGCCTTAGCATACCTTATTTTACGTGTTTTATATAAGTATATTTGATTGTGTACCTCATTTTATCATATACATACACCATATTTTAATATACAAAACTTTATTTTATATAAATAGTACAATAAGAATGAAAATCTTCTCGGTAGACAAGTTTCAAATTCAATGAAAATGTGGTTATTTCTTACGGAAAATGTCTTTTTATATAAATATGAAAATAGTTTACTTTCCACATACATATGTATGTGTACATGTACATATAATTACGATAAAATACATATCTATGATCTATATTAAATCTACGCATATATACATTTCATGGTCTAGCTATATATATTGTATTTGCATTATTTACAAAATCTTGGTTGGATATCTCACCATTAAGTTCCGCCATTACAAGGGCATAATTTTACAAATGTCTTCCGGAATGGAGACGGTTTCTTGAAACTCTTCTTATATACATATAATAATATTCATGTACAAATACATAAATTTATATATTAAATATACCAAATACATATCTATTTATAAAATACGTTGTCTTGACTATTAAAATTTCTTTCTTGTGTGTTAACAAAAATATATACATACATATATATACTCTATACCCTATAATGTAATGCATATAAAGTATGCTGGGGTATTGTTTTCTTGAAAAAACTTTTTGTTAACCTTTGTTTCCCGTACGTCCTAAAAATTAAGTAATTAGCCAAAGTTTTGATTTATGACGGCCACAAGAAAGAAGCCTGTTGTTCATATACGTAGTCTTATATAGATATTTTTGTATATTTGTGTATCTTTACATCGACTCTTTTTATTGTTATATTAACAGACATACACAGATATTTTATATTTCTTATATAATATAGTCTTACTGTGCGCACACGTACAATTAATAATTTTTCATAATTTTAAATGGTGTTTTTTTTTTTTTTTTTTAAATTTATTATAATAAATTTTATTAGAAAATGCCATAATTATTATTTGTTTTTTTTTTTTTTATTTTAAAAATTTTATTTTATTTTAAATTTTTTTTTTTTTTTTCAAACAGAAATACGTTACATATTTGAATTTGATTTTTTTTGTATATATGTATACTTAATAAATCAACTAGTCGTTATATTATTTTAAATTCAGAGCACATTTATTAGAATGAAAATATATAAGAAAATTTTTAAATGAAATATTGATTATTTATGCAATTTTCACTGTTTAATATAAGTATTTATATATGTATATACGTTTACATATGTATTTGCAAATAATAAATAAATAAAAAAAAAAAGTATATATATAAGGGATTAAAACTGTGGGAGATAATTCAATTTGACTGAAACATATTGATGCAATCATCTAATCTTCAAATCGAAAATATCATTTAGGGGATGATTTTTATTAAATTAACTCGTGCATACGTCATCTATGTAATGTAATATTTTGATTCAAATATATAGATACGTTGTATTTTAGGGATTTCAATATTTTTTTGGGGGTGAATTTAATGTGATGAGATATGTATGTATAAAAACTTGATCAGTGCCCAGAGCAGAGTAAAATGTTACACTACTGCTACTACTAAATACAAAAGGGTAAAAAACCTAAAAGTAAAATGAATTTTTGAATTTCTAAATAAATTTAACAGAAATCATAATTATGTGTGTATGTATGTACGTGTCTGTTTCAAAGATTAATTTAGATGTGAATGCACATAAGACAAAACTGATGTGCACATAACGTATACATAAATTCGAAGAAAAAAAAAGGAAAAAAAAAACAAATTAAATCAGAGTAACTCAAAATTTACAATCTCAGTTACGCATACATGTTAAGCTCTTTTAATCCTATAAGGATAACATCACCTCATCATCAATATCATCATCCATATAGTCGTCATCATCAAATGCATAAGTCATTTTAAATTTGATTTTCATTTTCATGTAATGCTTTCAATCAATTTTTACTGGTTCAAATATGTATGTACGTACGTACCAATACATATGATTCTAATAAAAGGATAAAAGGAAGCTGTAACGGAATAAAAAGAGATATACATAAATGGATGCAAATACAAAAATTGAACTATATGTGTGTATGTACATATTTCTAAATCGAATTTAATGTACTTCCGGGCATATGTGTATGTATGCGTGCGTGTGTGTGTGTGTATACAAATGAATCTGCATGGTATTAAAATGGCAATCATTAGAAATTCAAAATAATAAATAATCATTTATTGAGGAAATAAATGAATGGATATATAAATAAATAAATGCCATATGCTTTTGTAAAGTGTTTTATGCATTCATTAATTTGCGAATTAAATTAGTTAATTATTTATTTAAAGGAATTTTTCAATTTTTTTTTATATTTTTCGTGAGATATTTGATGGATTGTTGATTGAAGACGTTTTTTTGGATTATTCAAAAAGACTCTACAACTTGAGAAACTTTTTGGCGACTGATCGTCCTATCTACCTTGTGGTGAACCTTTTTTAAAAATGGTCTTTATTACTCAATGGTTCTGTACTATACGGTTTAGGTGTTTTCGGATTCGAATTTTAAAATTTTGAAAAATTTTCAACTTCATCAACGTGAACTAAAAAAAAAAAAAAAAATCACAAACAAAAAAGGCGTAAGATTAAAAATTTTCAGAATCGGATATTCCAACAGTTGTTATGATCATCAATAATTAATGAAAATTTAGTCTCACAAGTAATTTGAATTTTTCTTTACGTTTAGCTAAATTTATGTGTACGTGAAAAGCTATTGTTCATGATGAAATAAAAACATAGCGTTTTTTTGTCCTAAAAATATTTATTTCAAAACTTTCATTACTATACAGAAAATAGTTACAAAGCTTAAGTGCATGATATCTATGTATTTAGTATACTTGATCGCCTTTTAAAACAACACACATACACACATAAGTATTTGAATACACGAGACATACGCGTATATGATACAGTAACAATAATAATTTTCACGAAAAGACAAAAAGTTTTAGATCATCACGTTGAACTATAAGTATTTGTATCCATAAGACTAACAGTCGACATTTTATTAAAAGCTTTTCTCTTCTAATTTTATTTATTAAAAAATAAAACAAAAATAAAAAGAAAATAAAAATAAAAAACTTTAAAACTTAAACACATTTCTATCAATGTACATAATATTTTGTTTATACACATACGTATATGTACGTACACATATTTTGTACAGTGTGAGTGTGTGTATACTCCTGTTACGTTGTATAGACGTGTATGTACAAAGAAAGTTTAGGCAAAATAAAAAAAAAAAAAATGAAAAGTTGACGAGGATAAAATATGTACAAACATACCCACATATACATATGATGTACTGTATATGAACAAATATATATGTACTTATTTTTGTGTATGTTAACATATAATAACGTGCATTTGTATGCGTGTTCATGTATACACGATACATAAATGTGTATCTATCGAATTTTCACTTTTATAAAATCTTATCCAAAAAACAACAATGGGGCAATATAAAATATAACAGGATAAGAGCAGTTGAAAATTAAATTTCCTTTTTTGTCAAAAAAAAAAAAAAAAAAAAACGTGATGGGTGAAAAATTTAGTGGGATGCTTTAAAAAAGAAAATCAAAAAAAAAAAAAAAACAAAAACAAAAATGGTGACATTTATCAACAGTAAAACACTCATCAAGTTATAGAGTTAAAAATCGCATTGTAGAGGTTGACGCTATACGTTATTATTTAAATAGAGAAAAGGCAAAAATACGAACAACGTTTTTGGTTTATTTTCTTTTCTTTTTTTTCGTTTTTTGTTTTTTTTTTTTTCTTTTTTTTTCGTTTTTTTTTTGTTTTCAGTGTTTGAAAACTTATTTCTCTTTTCAGTATTATTTGAAATATAAATTTCAACTATCTCTATTTTTATGAGTAAATATTGTATGTATGTATTTATTTGTATGTTATATAGAATGAAAATTACGAGATTATAGGGAAATTGTATAAAAAGCTGTAATTACAAAAATTGACAAAAACAAAAAATAAAATCGTTAAGAAAAGAAAATTATTATGTACGTAAGGATAACGTGTATATATAATGTAGAGAAACTACTATTTACGAGTATAACGTGCGTTCTTGTACATATAAATTTTTAATAAAACTTTTATACTTAATTACAAAAAGGATAAGATGTTTTTATTGATTGTTTTTTTTTTTTATTTTTTTTGTTCTTTTTAAAGTAAATTATAATTGACATTAAAGTAATTTTCAGAGTTTTAATGAAATGAAAGAAAATAAGACGAATTCTTAAGTAAGAAAATAAGCATCCAAAAAAAAAAACTTTGGAAGAAGTGTAATTTTTTTTTTAAAAGTTTTTGTTTAAAGAAAACTTTAATTTTATCATAAATGAATAAAATTGTATTTTAAATTGTAATTTATTTTTATGTTTTAAAATATGTTCAACATACACATTTGGGTTGTATGTATAGGAAGCATAGATACCTGAAGGATATTACACAGGGCACACATACAACCTGTTATATAAGTCAAATTTAAAATGATTTATGCATTTGATGATGACTGTGATAATGATATTGATGATGAGGTGATGTTATCCTTATAGGACTAAAAGAGCTTAACATGTATGCGTAATTGTACATGTCCAATAAATAAGAACAATATATAATACACGATGTTTCAGAGTGAAGGTCACAAAATGAACCAGTCGTATTGTTCAAAGTGTTCCCAGTAAAAAATCGTCCTAGATCCTTCGTCTAAAATTCACTTTTTCTGAGATATAAGGAATTGAAAATTTTCGAACACTTGAAGTACACTGTCGTTATATAGTAAACAATATTTTTTAAATCACTGCATGTATTTGGTTCATACTACTGAAAATTAAAGCTAAAGCTCAGATCTTTTCAACAAATTATTGTTCATTAAGATCGAATAAGAAAATTTGGAGATAATAATATTCAAATTTTAAAAATGACAATTTCAATTTAAAAAATTTGGTGAGCTTTGGATCATGTTGTAAAATTTTTGCATAAAAAAATTTGTATACCTAAATTAGAAAAATGGATGTTGCCCGTTAGTATATTATTATTAAATTCTGTTATTTACTACTTGTAACATTTTTCATAGAACTTTTATCAAATTAGAACTAATGAAGAGGCTCATCGATTTCCTTTTTTTTTTTTACCTTTTGGTGTTGAAGCTTAATTTACTCATTTAAAAAAACTCATCAACGTATTCATTAAAAAACTTAGAAATATTCTAATTTATACCGTATACTCACTAAACGTCTTAAAACGAGATAGGTATGTATTTTTTAATAATAATAAACATAATTTTGTTTTCATTCAATTATCACCCCCTTTTTTTTATTTCTAAAACTCTATAGAGTGGATGAGTATTTTCTAACAAGGATATTCTAACTATATACAATATTTTCCTTTTATAAATATCAACGTTTTTGTTCCGAAAAATTAGCAAATTTTAAAATATCTGGCATATACGTTATATCTAGAATTTTATTTCTAATATAAAGAAGATAAAATAATATAAAAATATATTTTATGTTTTTTTTCTTTTATTTTTATCGTTAGTTTTAAAATACTTATAATTAAAATGTTATGGAACAAAAGTTTGTTGAAAAATTTTTTTTTATTAAGGTGGAAATATACCTTTTTTCCCATTAAAGAAAAAAACAAAAAAAAAACAAAAATTGAGCAAAAAAGTTTTAAACTATTATAGATACATTAAATGTATATGTGTATGGTATCTAAATGTACCGTACATAAACAGATATACGTATCAGTTATGAAAAAGACACAGCTTTTAGTTTTTCTTTCGTTTTTTTTTTTTTAAAGCTGTATATTCGTCTATTTTAATTCAAATATACACTAAAAATGTATACGTTTAAATTACGTTTGTGTGTTTGTGTACGTCTTGCTTGTATAATTGAAAAATATTAAAAAAAAAAAAAAAAAAAAAACAAAAAAACAAAAAGAAAAAAGAAAATGAAACTAAAAACCATCCACTCTTCTATTCTGCAACTAACTCTATACAGTTTTGAATACTAAGCAAAAAAAAAAAAACAACAACAAATGAATGAAATGAAAATGGTACTAGAAAATTTTCCAAAAAAGTGAAAACTTTTTTTTTTTTTTTTTTCAAAGAGAAAACGCGTTATAGCGAAAGTTTGAATTTTTATTTTTTTATTTTTTCAAAAATAAAAGAATAATAACAACGAGAATAGAAGAAGAAAAATTACAAAAAAAAAATAAAAAATAAACTTTTAAAATTTATGTGCTATAGTTTTGTATACGCACTTAGAATATGTCCATATATGTTTGTACATATATGTACGTATGTATGCAGGATATACAGAAGTTAAAGAAAATTGTATGCATGGAAATGCTTTGATTTATCAACAGAAGGATTAAAAACAAAAAAAATAAAAATAAATAAATAAAACTGATATTTTATATTGGTTCTTTGTCCTTAATATTCATTTATTCAGTTTTTCTGTATTTTTTTGTATTTTTTGTATTTTTTGTTTTTTCAAATTCTTGATCTCAAAAATCATTTGTAAAAGTAAAATAAAACCCATATAAAAAACATGTGTACATAGATTTTAAAGTTTAAATACTTGGAAAAAAGAAAATATTTGTTCAAATTAATTTTTTTTTCTGATTTATTTATAAAAATGGAATAAAAAGGATTTTTTTTTTTTCATTTTTCATTTTTTTTCATTTATTTTTTTTTTTTTTTTGTAAAAAATGATAAATTACTTTCTTGTTAAATTGTAATTGAATCTTTTATAATCGGTTACATATTCAATGTTTGTATCATTTACATGTGAATTTTTTGTACTACATTTACGTATATATTCCCTTTTTTATTGTATATGTATATGCATCCCATTATCATTTTTAATCATTGTCCACTTTATCAGTTTATTTACAAATATTTATACATGTAAATATACTCTAACAAAAAAATAAAAAATAAAAAATTTATTTTTTTTATATATTCTTACTCTGAAAATCATTAAAAACAAATATTTGAAGTTAATTCAATCCTTATGTGGTAAAGTAAACTGATGACTTAGTTGAATATCTACAAGAAGAAAAACAGAGAAGAAAAAAATAATAAAAAACATAAAAAATAAATAAGCTAAAATAACTTAAAAATTCACTTTGAATTTTATAAAGTCCATTTGATTTTACAAAATTGAAAGCTTTCATTACCAATCTACACTGTATTTATTTATGTATGTATATTACTGAAAAATCTACTTACCCAGTACATTATACATATTTTATAATTTTATACCTCAATTACATATATATTTACCTATGTACACATATGCATGAAAAGGTTTAATAAATTCTTTGGTTTTATCTTGCACAAAGTAAACATTGGGATATTTGAAGAAAACAAAAAAAAACAAAAAAAAAAAAAAAGGAAATATTTATTAAAAAAGAAAAAGAAAAAAAGAAAAAAAAAACCAAATTACATGTACATAATATGTAAGAAAATGAGAAAACATAAAGGATGAGGGTGGTTTGTAAAACACCCACCCAACACAAACACATTACTGTTTATGTACATATAAATATTAAATATAGTACATTACAGAATGTACGTTTGCTAAAAAAAAAAACGATATAATGATGGAAAATTTAAAATAAAAAAAATAAACCAGAAAAACATAGGATATGCATAAAATGTATTATAAAATACGTGTGTATACAAGTTTGTATCCACTCCATTTTTAAATTGTTTGGCCAAAATGTAAATTTACACAGATGTAGGTTGTTACTGATCCAAACAGATTTTTTGATGAAGGTTTGGTTTTCCAAAGAATAATTTTTTTTTTTTGTTTTTTAACTTGCTTACATTATATAACATGCATGTAATGTGGTTACAATATCATATGATACACATACTTATGCATGTACACATGTACGTATATTGCATGGTATAATCATGATGGAACAACGATAATAATAATAATAATAATAATAATGATGATGATGATGATGATGTTGATGTTGATGTTGTTGATGTTAGATGATATGAGAAAAATTTTAAAATAGAAGATTTCTTCATCATTATTATTAAAGCAATGAATATGAATTTAAGTAAAATATGTGCATGGTGAAGATAAAGTGGATTGGATATATAATAATGATGCTATATATGTACATATGTATGAGCTCATTAATATTAACTGTTTTATAGAATTTTCTTTTTTTTTTTTTTGCTTACTTTTATTCTCTCTGTAATTTGTTTTTCAATTTAAAATTTTTTTTTTTGTTTTGTTTTTGCAAAAATTTGCATATAAATTTTATATTTTGTTTACATTTTTTTTTTTTTTTTTTAATAATATGTATTACATAATTTGTTGGTATAATGTTACTCTTGGGATTTTATATATCTATAAAGGAAATAAAAATAAAAATAAAAAATTAAAAATAAACAAAACTAAATTAACTATATACATAAATTACTTTTAATATTAGCAATACAAAAGAGAGAGAGAGAGAGAGACAGAGATCCTATTAACATTTTCAAAGTCCTTTTTAACATAATCTTCTTTTTTTTTGCTTTGTGATAGAATAAATCCTAATTTATTTGGGATTGACTCTTCATGTACTTCTTCTCCAAGTCCAGATCCAGCCCTTGTCCTAAGTCGTCATATGGTCTTCCTTAACATCACTTTATGTTCAAATCAATATCATAATTTAGAAATGTAAATTATATACTCTGTCCATTAATTGTAAGCTCAGTTAAGACCTTAAGGAAATAATGTAAAGTAGAATCATTCTACAAAATTGTGTATTCAAAATATTTTATCTGATTTGGTAATGAAAACTTGAGGTATTTAGATGATATTGCCTGTGAAATATCCAAATTAGAAATTATGAGAGAAGAAAAAGGACATATGCAATTCCATAGAAGCCCTAATTGCACATACTAATTAGAATGGACAGAATATGGAGTGTTATTAATCGTTATCATACACGAATACTTATGATCATATTCAATTTTTAATTATAATTAAAAAAAAACAAATAGCAAATAAAAAATAGAAAATGATGAAAAATTTCGTAACAGGAAAAAAAACAAATTTTTTTTTTTTTTAATTAATAATAGTAAGGAAATTTCAAGCAAATATTTAAATATAATTTCAAATTTATCCGAAATGATATTAAAAATTCGCTAAATGAAAGGAACTACCACAACAGTTTTATAAATATGTTCTTCCTTATCTGTTTTTCCTTTTCTATTCATTTTTTTTTTCTTTTTTTTTAAATTATACATAAGATCTTCATTTACAAAAAGATGATGAAAAAAAGAAAAGAATGAATCAATTTAGAAGGAAATACATTATTTGCCTGCTTCCATTATCCTATGTAATACGTGGTATTATAAGAATATTGAATAAATAAATAACGATAAAAAAATTAAAATTATTGAAAAAAAAAATAGAAAAGAAGAAAGGAAAAGTTTTATATATTATGATGTACATAAACGACGAGTATACTATATATACCGTATATATACTTCCTTCAATAATGTTCTTAATCATCCAGAAAAGAGCTTCATATTATATCTTTAAAAAAAAAAAATAAAAAAATAAAAAAAAAAAGGAAACAAGGAGAAAAAGCTTAAACAGTCGGGTATTTGTTCTGTTTTCTTTTCTTTCTTTTTTTTTTTTGCTTTTTCATTACCTTCTTCTATGTGAAATCATTTTTACAAGGGAGAACACAAATTATATTTACGCGAAATGGAGGTACATATTGCTATAAATGTGTACGTATAAAGCACATATCCAGTGATGGATTTTTTTTTTTCAGGAGCAGCAACTGCTCAAAGGACACTCAATTAGGAATATAAAATAAATCATTTTATTTATACGAATTTTCAAATTATGATTTTTCATATCGCAATCGAATGTATAAAATATTTTACTTATGATCTGAATCTGAGCCTTTCAATATTCGTTTTTTGGCTCATGGTCAGAATAAATATACGCATATTAGAGGACGCCACTGATATAAAATGAATGAATATTGTGTATATGAGGCTGAAATGGAGACAAGTGAAGATATGGTAGTAATGCTGAAATAGGAAAAAAGAAAAAAAAAAAAATTAATAGTAATAAGAAATCTTGAAGTGAATGAGAAATGAATGATATATCGTGGATGCTACTATACTAGTTATGATGACGATTATGTACGCGTATATACACATAAAATGATAATGATATTAATAAAAATAATAATAAAAAAAAAAAAAAAAATCTTGATTTAAAAATTAAATATCTCGATTTATCATAAAATTACCATAAAACATGAAAGAAAAAAAAATAATAATAATAAAATCTGTATGTAAGAATGTGTACTTAAAAACGATGAAAGAAGAACCCACATACATACATGGTATGCGAATACAATCTTTAGAACAAATTATTAATGCTTTACTTTTAGTTATGAATCTTATATGATATGTCATCTAATTTTTTTTTTCTTTTTATTATATTTTATCATATTTACTTTTTTGTTTTTCCTTCTTGAAGTTTTCACGGTAAATGAAAAAGAAAAAAAACCAAATTTCATTTTTATTACTTCCTGATCTCATTATTTTGGCATATTTCTTTTAATTTACGTATCATGTTGCTTCTGCTTAGGAATTTAAAAGGGATGAAATATAGTGTAAATAAATAATAAAAAAAAATTAACTTTTTTTTTAGAATTTCTTTTCCATTTTCTTTTTTTTCAGAAAAATTACTATGATCCAATAATTTAATAAAATCATATTTCAATTATTTAGCAATAATTTGATACTTCCATCCAATCGATTTTTAGTACATATTTAAATTTACTGTTTCATTGAAATAAATTTTTCTATACTCTGTTCGCTAATTACTTGCGGTTAAGGTGTTATCAGAGTACAAATGCTTTGTTTTCTCCCGTAATTTTCAATTAAAGTGTTTCATGAAATTTTCAAAATCCTTAAAGTTTTCATACAGTATTTGATGAATTCTTCAAATATCAATGAAAAATTATGTAAAATGGTGCTATTTTACGTAGTTTGTACAGGGCCTTAATTACATGTAATTTATGGACAGAGTATGAATAAAATCAAAAAACCTTGCGAACTTGAATTATAATGAACAGTTGTTGTAAACTATGTCGTGACTGCTTGTTAATATGTGTGTAGTCTATAAGATAGGCATGTCAGAATGAAGCAAATAAAAGATGTGACAATTTTCCTTCCGTAAGACTTATTATTATTATTTTTTTTCAAGATAAAAATGTACATCCTGTTTTGTGTGTACATATGTATGTACACAAGCTGACATTAACTTTTAATTTACCTATTGGAATCATTTTTAAAAGAGGGTGATAATACAACGATGCCATTCTTATACATAAATACTTGTATATACAAAAATACATATTCGTATATTCATTCATAAAATGGTGACTTTTTCCTATGTTAACGCAAATACCTACATTTTCCTACTTTTAATATATTACAAATTTATTTTTGTTTTTTTGTTCTATTTTCACTAAATTCGAATTTTACTTTTCCTTTTTATATAAAAAAATTTTTGAAAACGGCAATGATGTTTGCAATTTGAATTTAAATAATAGATTTGAACGTACATATATATACAAATTTAATTTTTTTAAGTTGTAAAATAGAAAAAAATATTTTCTAAATTATTCTAAACAGGGTGTTTCATGAATTAATGCAAATGCGATTATGCCGAGAAATGAAAAAATAAAGGAAATTATTTGTGGAGCAGGGAATTTGGTGACAAAAACCAATATGAAACCAAATAACATTTCATAAATTTTTTTTTTTCTGTTTCACTTCTTGGCATCACCCATCGTAAACCAACTCGTATACATGTGCTCCTAAATATGTATGTGTTGGGAAGGATGCTATTATATATCACAATAAAGGCTATTATCATCGCATATTAAAGGAATTCCATCGCATATTAAAGGAATAATGTTAACTATAATATCATGCATATTTTGTTTAATGATGCCAAAAAAAAAATAAGAACATTTTCTGATACATATTTTTTTTTTTTTTTTTTTCAGTTTCATTGAATCTATTAATTTTCCTTTTTACAAAGCATTGATTTTTCCATTCGTATACCATTGTTGATATACCTTCATTTAAGTATTTCAAATGTTTTGGTACATTTAACTAAAAAATTGATGTATAATCATTTATGGTAAATTTAAGATTTTTTATATACTATATGATTTTATTATTTGCATTATGAAACGTAACTTTATGTTTGTTTTACTTATAATTTTGTCATTTTTAATTTTATTATAAATTATAAAAATTTGTGTGTGAAAATAAATTTGAATTTTTAATGACAGTGAATTTTGAAATAATTTTCTATATTTTTTTTTTATACTTAATTCAATAAATGTGAAAAACACTTAATTACAATATTATTATGTGATTAATGTGTGAATATTATATTTTCCATGATTTTCATTAAGAATTTACAAAACTGACCTTTTATCAAAACTTTTTACAAGAATTTGTACTTCTATAACAAGATGTGACTGTTTTGTTGTATATCGTTGTGTCACATCATCAAATTATTACAATTAATTAAATGTATACTTTGTCTATTAATTATATGCAGTTAAGGCCTTATGGGAATCTATGTATATAATTTATCTTTAATTAAAGTTTAATTCACAATTATTTAAAATGGTATTACTTTATGTAGTTTATACTGATTTGAATATAATGTGATATCAAGAAAGACTTTATGATGATCCAGAAACGGGGAAACTTAGAAAAGAAGCACTCGAAGAATCGAAGTATAAATACGTACACATATGTATATACTTACATGTACATGATATGTTCTTATTTCTGTATTTCTGTATTTTAATTATAATATAAAAATCGGTTATAAAACATTTTTGATGTACTTGTGTACAAGCATAAATATGTATACACTGCATATGCAAATGGATTCCATTGTATAGGTAGTTGCAATTTACAAATATTCAATAATTAATTTTTATTAAATTCAATTCTTAAAAAAAAAAAAAAAAAAAAAAAAAAAAAAAAAATTAAATAATTATTTGCAAAAATGTTAGATACGTTAACATTGAATAGAAATTAATGAAACAAATTTATTTCATTCATAACGTACATGTGCGTACATTTATGAACATACAATACAGTATGTAGAATTATTTAACACTCTATTTGTTGAGAAAATTTACAAAAAAATATTGTAATTTCTTTTGCACGTATACAGACATACGCATAGATACGTATACAGTATAATAATATATTTTAAAAGTACTCCCCATAAGAACAAAAGTCCTCTTAATTAAATCCGTCGAGAATTGTTCTGATTGCACTCTTGGGTCGAGGGTTGATCTCTTCTTACTTTAAAGCAAAAAAAAAGTTGTTGTTTTTTTTTTTTTGTTTTTCGTATATATCTCTTGTCTTCACTTGTATGATTATAAATCACACATATTTGATTTCTTCAATGTTTTATTGTTGTTGTTGTTTTTATATTCTTTGACTTTTCCTCAAAACAATTCACGACTTTACGAGTTGTTAAGCATAAAAATATAGCATGCCGGAAACCGTATACATGTACAAATGTGTTGTTTGTGGGAAACACATACACATAAAATTGTACAGATTTAAATAATCATCATCAGTAATAAGAACAAAAGTAAGAAAAATGAAAATATAGCACTATAATCTCACACACATAGCACTTATATATACACAGGGCAGGGTGTTTCATTATGGAATGCAAAGGACATTCGCATGTGAATACTATTCAAATGTTTTACATACATACATGTGTGTTCACGTATATGTAATTATGTGTTCATAAAAACTCCCTCACCTTTAATTTGTTTTATTATGTTCTTCTGTACGTCTCAATGTTTTTTGGGTATGTGCAGGACGTTTTTTTTTTCTTTTAATCATCCTTTGGGAAAGTAAATTATTAATTTGATTGCGCAAGGGTGACGATAAAACATCATATGATTACGCATTAAATGAATTGTTAAAATATTGTATGTAAGTTATGTATGAATACGTGAACTAGGTGTGTGCATTACTGTATAATCAAAGATCAAAAAAAAAAAAAAATTTGATGGGGTGGAAAAGGTTGAATTAAATCTTAAGCAAAAATAAAAATAAATATCAAATAAAATATATGTATAAAAAGGGGTCCTTTAGTTTAGCCTTAATTTCGTTTTGATTTCCGGTCTAATTCCATCATTTATTTAGGAACTATATTGTTCTCGTAATTTAATTTGGGGATAAAATATGAATAGAATATCGTTATAGTGAACAGATTCGCATATACAGACTTGTGTATATATGTACATCATCTCTTTAAACTGCTAAACCTCATAACAGTGTTTTTTTTTTTTTTGCTTTTTTTTATTATGTTTATAGAACAAATATTTAACCAAAAATCAAAATCTAAATACGTGAGTAATAAATTATGTTTATTTGAATTTAAATTATTTGAAATTAAAATGTAATAAATATTTAAATTATATCAAATATTTACTTATACAATAGGTAAAATTGAGAATTTGAAGCTCACGAAAGTGAATAATTTGTAATTAGAAGCATTTACAGAAAAATGTTGAAAATTTAAGGTCTTAGAAAATATTATTAATTCGCTGGTGTTCAAAATAATATCAAATATTACTTTATGTAGCTTGTGTTTAAAAGCTTTAACTTGATGATCATTACTGGTCAAATTCCTCTACAATTTAGGGACTTAAACCTGATGTCCAATGGTCTATTACTGATCAAATTCCTCCATCATTTAAGGACTTACACCGGGTGTCCAATGGTCCATTACTAATCAGATTACTCTCTACCATTTAGGGACTTGCACCTGGTGTCCAATTGTTCATTACTGATCAAACTCCTCTACCATTTAGGGACTAACACCTGGTGTCCAATGGTGCCGTCAACGTTAATTGATGTTTACGTACAATTAAAACCAACAAAATCAAATAAAAGTAGATCCAATAAAAAAAGTTGTTATTACTCGATTTGTGCTGTTGGAAAAGCTCCTTTCTTTTAGAATTTTTTCGAAAGCATCGAAAGAAAAGAAGAAAAAGTATTTATGCTTCAGGACAATATAGTTGATATTGACGTTACATTAAACGCTAGCCTAATGCAATCGGTACCAATTGGGTCTTACACTAATCAACAAAATTTTTCTTTCTTTTCATATATTTTATTTTTATTTTGATACTGGACTATGAGTTTCATGATTCCTGCCATTATAAAAATTAATATCCTTTTCTCAGTTTGATTAAAATAAAATTAAAAAATAAATAAATATTATATTACATGTACAGAAAAAAATAAATTTTCCATATACAAACATGTATTCATGTTATGACATAATGAAGAAAATTTTTTTTTAAAGATTAATTTATAAAATAATCCTTTTTTATATTTTTGAAATATTTAACGAAATTTTAAATATTGTGTAAATGTAATTTTTTAATTTTCATGTTATTATCATTGTCAGATAAAGTATATGTTAAAATGTACACACATGTGTGTGTGTGCTTTAAAATATTCTACATATAATATACAAAAATAAATAAATACACATACATGCATGTGTTAGTATATCAGTACACATACATAGAAGAAATATTTTTTGCTTCTTTTGCATACAGATACATTTATGTAACCATCATCAAGTGAATTCAATGTCAGATATATATCCAGACACATTTTCATGTATACATGCACACATAGTGTACGAACATTTTTATGTGTAATATACTTTATTCATATATGCATTAAAAATTGTTAATTATCATCCTACAACAAAAGGAGTTTTTCATTTTATTTTTTTTTAATTTTTTTTTTTTTTATTTTATGGAAATATGTACATGATGACGTAAAAAAAGCAAAATTATATTGCTGTAATATGTATTTAGGAAGGTCTTTTGAAGTTAAAGGGGCGGACAAATTGTCAAAAATATCGCCATGTGTACGAAAAACAATAAAATACTCTGTTAAGCATTTAATCTGCTTGTTTTATACAGTTGTTGATCCAATCCTTTTCATTCAAAATAAAATTTTTTTTTTCCTTTTTTTTTTTAGTATTATTTTCAATTTTTCTTCACCACACATGTACAATTTTTAGGATCTCAAATTTTAATTTTCATGCCAACATTAAATGTAGTTTTTATGACAGAATCACATCGTATGTGTATGTGTACATCTTATGTAACTGCGTATGTATCATGTTATTATGTGCTATATCGCTAACATACTTACATCAACTTACATATAACACTGAATCTGCTGTTTTTACTAAAATGAACAGAATTAGAGTTTTGTATTGATTTATTTCAGTTAATCCTTTAAGTTGAGCGTTTTTTTTTTTTTTTTGGTTTTTTTTTTAAACAAAAGTGTTAAATAACACTTTATATTGTAAAATAGAATGCAAAATGTACAATGTTTAGCTTAGATGAAGTTGTGTCATGAGAAAGTATATTTACATACTCAATGGAATCAATTAAAATGAAAAGTGTATTTTTTTTGTTTTTCCAAAAAAGAAAAATTTCACTGCCTAATAATATCAAATTTGTTTAAACTTTGGAAACTAATCAGGGAAATCGTTTATTTGGGAATGATGATACTGATAATCGTTTTTTTTTTTTTTTGTTTTTTGGAGCAAGAAATCGCACAACTATCTGTAATAGTTCATTAAAATCATCATTAAAAATTGTACAATCCTTTCCACCTTTCGAACCAATTATCAACAATTTAACAAGATGAGAGATAGGACCTTCTTGTTAAAAGAAAACTTCAGAAGGATTTTATTTTTATTTTTGTGTGGTCACTTTCCATGAGGGTGTCTTCAGGAATCGCCAAAATATCCTAAAGGTTTGTCAAATTTTCCTCAATTTTTTACTTTAAATTTGAATAACTTGTGAATAACTAAACGTAGGACGTTGACTAATAATCTTGTTAGAAAGTAAAAATAATTTATTACAAGTTTTCTGAAGATACATATAAATAATTTAGGACTAAAGGTTCGTGAGTTATAGAGGGTTTCATGAAAATAGGCTCAATATTTTGCGATACCTAAACGATATCGGCTAAACGATTAATATTTATCTTCCCTACCGATACAATATGCTCCCTAGTGGCTAAATGATTAATATTTATCCTCCATACCCATACGATATTCTGCTTGTCTCGTCAATACCTATACCTATTATCTACCGGATTTACAACATGTATAACTGAATCACCCTGTATACGCACAATATATTGCACATACATACATGTGTACAAAAGGACACTCTAATAAATAATTTTCAATAAAGATATATTTGAAAATATCTTAATACGCATGGATAACTTTAAGGATAATAATTATAACGAAATTATATCGTTCAAATTCACATTCAAATTATGCTTTGTAACACATATTCAAACATCAAAAATGAAAAGAGTTAAATTAATATGAAGTTGTATTTTTTTTTGTATCAGATAAATTCACACGTATCTTACATGCTTATTTGGTTTTTTTTTTTTTTTTTTCAAAATTATTTCGTACAATGATATTCACATAAATCATAGAAAATGCGAAATTTATTATCTTCTTTGAATAATGAAACTGCAAATAAGAAAACAAAAACTTGTGTTAAAGAAAAAAGAAAAAAAAAATGAAAAGGAAAATGTTTCGTTTCTTGAAACAAATTTTTTTTTATTTTTTTGGTTTTTGTTTTTGTTGAAATGGTTCTTGTATATGTATGCATTTTTCCATTTAGTAATTTAGAAAATTTACTATATCGTTTACATAACGTACATAAATGAATTATGACGAAAAATCAACAGTATTGCAATAGGTCTGCAATCTGTTTTTTTTTTGTTTTTTTTTTCTCTGTACCAGTTTGACTTTAAAATTGTGAACATTTTTATATTTATGTACTCGCGGTTTCTAACCTCTTTTTTTTTTTTTTTTTAAATCAAAATGATGAATGTGCCATAAATTATCGAAATAAATAAATTATGATTCAGGGAATGTATGTATATATAAACAGTTATTCCAATTCGAATATCATATCAAGAATATTTTGTATCTAGATATATGTATATAGGAAAAAGATATATTTTGTGCATACTGTTATATATCATAACGTTTGATTTCGACCGACGGTAGCAGCTGTTAACGCATTTTTTCTTTCTTTCTTCATTGCATAAAATTTACAGATTACGTTATATATAAGAAGAAACACGAGAACATACAATTTCATTTTCATACAAACACATGTACATACTTCGTAGATGATTCCTTGTGTAATTTGACACCTTTTTCTTTCAAAACATTCGTTCCGGCTACCTGAGAATCAATGTACAACTATTTGTTCAGAAGTTGTTTTATATGGATGTCCTTCTATGTGTAGTTCAATAAATTATCATTTTTTTAATGGTTTTCTTTTTTTTTTTTTTTGGTTTTGTTTTAAAGGTATTCGTACACATGTGTACGCGTATGTAGATGGTACATCAACAATGGAAATTCTTTTTTTAATAAAAAAAAAATTTAAATTTTATCTTGAAAATTTTATCTAATATATCATTTACGAATTATTGTACATTTATGGCATGTTTATATACGTAGACAACAAAACAGGACTATTTACATAAATTTTTCTATAAACAAGATGAATAAAAATTGTTAAAAAAAACAAAAAAAAAAAATTCTGAATGGTGGTGGGGGTACGAATAAAATATTTTATGTATCATTTTAATTTGTGATATTATCATCATAGATACTGGTAAAGCATATAAATTACCATGTACATTTGGTACTTTATAGATTTATTTTTGATACTAGTTTAATTATGTACACACATTTGCATGCATATTTAAAAAAAAAAAAAATCCCATATTTTCCTGTTCGTTTTTACATAAAATTAGGTGCTCTTCAGGGAATTGCATGGTTATTTTTTGTTGTTTTGGTTTTTCATCTAGCAATGAAGTTATTTGCCGTTTTACCATCTCAATTGCAATGAGTTATGGTTTGTTGGTTTTTTGGTTGGCTGTTTAAATACTGTACAGTATGCACTGTGCCATCTCTGCAATATAGTTAACCTTTTCAAATAATAAATAAACTAACTGTGTTGAATGCACACGTATATGATATAACTCTCACGAAATATGTATATCTACATATGTGCTGCATACAAACATAAGGATATATGAGTAAATGTTCGTTACAACAAAGCGCATCCTTTTTTTTAAAAAAAAATATCTCAAAAAATACACTATAAAAAAAAATTTTAATAAATTTCTAGAATTTATGATTTATTAGGTGAAAATTTATTGCCTCTCAACATCCCATTATATACTATACATAGGAAATTCATGTATGGTACAGTGTATCGAACCGCTGTATATAATTTGCAAGATACACACTGTGTGTTCGGTTCATATTTTTTTTCTTTTAAAAAACGTTTATCATTTTTATATGATGATTTTATTTAGTGATTAAAATACTCTCAAGATTCATAAGGACATAAATTATTTCTGTTTAATTTGGAAAAAAGGACAACAACAACAAAAAAAAAATTAAAATTAAAATACTGCGATTGTACAAGAGTTGGACCAATCCTTTTATGCACCACATTCATGTAATGTACATATTTTTTTTTTTTTTTTTTTTTTTTTTAATAAAATATTACAAAACCCAGATACTTACATCATTTCAAAAGGAAAAAGGAGGAAATTCTAATTGATTTTAATATTTTTCATGTGTTTCATTTCACACGTTATAATGTAAATAAGAAAATTTTGTAAATAGGAAAATGGGAAAAAAATAAATAATAATTTTCTCTTTTTTTTTAATTTTACACATCTTCGGTTCAAACATAATAAAAACTTGCTGGTTTACACATAAACCCCCTCAAATGTATAATGTACAGGAATGACCTAAAGAAAATTTCATTAGTTTGTTAGGTGTATGTAGGTGCACACATATTGAATGAAAAACATAAAAAATAAATACAATTTTTGATTGATGAAATTTTAGTACGCATTGGTAAGTACATCCATATACATATGTACATACATACACGTGTGATCATGGTGAAAAAAAATATGTTCTTCATTTTTATTCACCTGTACAGGAATTATGTATTTTCCTTTAGTATACGTCGTTATACGCTTACTATACTACACTTGAATCTATCAGTTTTGAATTCAAGCGTATATGTGTGTACACAAACACACTGAAATGTATTAATGTATACTTTTATTTTTATACATAAATGACATACATAAAATTTTTTATTTATTTATTTATTTATTTATTTTTTTTGTTAGTAAGAGAGATTAATCACCTATCACCGTCATCATAATAATTTCTTAACTGTCATTCAATTTTGTGTTATGTTCTTCCTATTCACAAGGACTACACAAGGAATATGTAATCAAATTTACACATAATTTGGGTGTATACTGTATATACACTTATATACCGTACGTTTCATTAAGAACATAAAAATGTACATAATGTAATGATATGCGTACATATACGAAGTTGTTTGTATTGAAAATATGCGAAAAAGTCTCAGTTCCTTTTTTTTTATTTACTAAAAAAAATGTATTAAGCGATTTCATATTTTCGTCCTGTTTATTGAAGAAATAGCGTAGTAAAGAAACAAAAAAAAAAAAAAAAATTATAGGACTTTTATAATGTATTAAGCATAAACATGTTCAATTTTTATAATTTATACGGCGAATGAAAAATAAAATAAAATTTTTAAATAATGAAAACCCAAACACACATGAATGTGTACATACGTGTAGCATAAACATTTCTATATACGTTTTATTTATGTGTACCTTCACATGCTCTCTAATACTTAAATTAATGGAGATATATCCATCATGTAACTGATGTTATCATCAATCAAAATTAAATAAAATTTAATGCCACGTAAAGAAAATTAAAATAATAATAAAAAAAATAAAAAATAATAAGACGGGATTTTATATTTCCTTTTGGAAAAAATCTTGAAAATAATTATTTAAAAAAAAAAATTTTTATTTAAATGAAGATGATAATTTTTGATCAAAATTCACTTGAAACGCATGAAATATTATTACAAATATTTTCATTTGTTTGAATTGTTGTACATGCACACATTGTTAAAAGAAAATGCAAAATTAAAAAATTAATTTTCAAACTGAATTTACCGCAATACTTGCATGTACTTTATAAGACGTTGAAAAATGAACAAAAAAAAAAAAAAATCATCAACCCGGAATGAATTAAAATTCAAATTCAAATTAAAGGAAAATAATTTTAATGAATTAAAAAACAAAAAAAAAACGAAAAAAAAAAAATACCTCTATTATATCACCATACCGTACATTATTTGTATGCATGCATTACTTTGACAGGTAGCCATTAGAAAATTCATAGCATTTGAAAGATAATGACATTATAATATTACACGTATATGTAATCATTTTTAATAACTATAAATGGTGGTAATGTGTACGTTATATGTACATACATGGTACAAACACTGACATAATAATTATTATTAATAGAAATCTGTATGTGCATACATACATGAAAGAATGAAATTTTATGACTTCATTACGCATTAAACGCTATACTCGTATATGCTGTAGCGTTGATGGTAGATTACGGTATAAGGTTAAATTAAAATCAGATTCATGTGTATAAACGAAATAATGAAAAAAATTACTCTGAACTATCTGAAATGATTTGAAAGAAAAGAACTTAATCAGTCGACTGAAGAATGTTACATACTGATACTGTACATAATAATATCTGTTTATCTGTACATTATATACAAAAAAAAAAAAACAACTTTAAACCACAAAAATGAAATAACAGAATCAAGTAAGAAAATTTAATTTTTTTTTTTTTTTTTTTTTTTTTTTGATAATAAAGGAATAAAGAAATTAACTGGTATAGAGCAAAGAAGATAACTATAACTCTTTATCGAAAGGTGTAAAAAAAAATATATATAAGAAACCACATCTATACAATACACCTACCACCAATGACAATATAATGTTTAATCGTTATCATTAAAATACATGAAAACGGAGAGAAAAGGAAGTACAAAAAAAAAACGTACTACACATACTCATATGTATAGTGTTTGACCAGGTTTGATTGAATGTGTCCTATATACATTCATCGCCATGTGTATAGCCTATATAAAAGAAATTTTATATGATTCACTTACATGTAATTATTTAAATAATAATATTCACGGTTTTAATATACATACCTATGTACTTTGTATACGCTCTCTACCTATCTACATATATATACACGCATTTGTATACACTTGTGCATGTAATTATAATTAATCTAAAATGTGCGACCAGAAGAAGAGTAATAACGAAAAATTGAAATTAATGAAATATTACTTTACTGACAGTTTCATTGACAGGCAAAGGCGAGATTATGTCATTAATAACATCAAATATTTAGAGAAAATGATAAGAATAGAATTTTTTTTTTTCATTTTTTTTATTTTTGAAGCATTTCTTTCAAATGGAATGGAATGGACAACTGACATACCGTCCTCATCATCATCATCAGAGCATCGCATCATCATCATCAACATTCAACACCAACATCATCATGATGAAGGTTTTGCTTTTTTTTTTTTTCTATATTTTCTTGATTATATTCGTATTTAAAAGAAAAGAAATGAAAAAAAGAAGAAATGAAAAATAAAAAGAAAAACTTAAGCAAACTTTTAATGGAAATATGTGTATCTGTGTATATGTCTAAGTTATGTATATTTAAATTTTATATATAATATACATTTTACATTTAATAATTCTTATGATTCATATGGTATCATTAGAGTCTGTAGGAGTCAAAATGGAAGTAAAGTCAGGCCATTAATTTACATTAAAATGTAATTATGTGGCACAATCTTTATATTCGCAGACACAATCAAAGAATATAACCGCAAGACAGATGAACTAAAAATTTAATATTATATGTACTCGTATATGTATATGTACTTCGTTCACGGTATATAAACGTACATATACCGATAAATAGCGGTAAGATAAGACTGAATTGAATAACAATAGAATCGGTACAAAAAAAAAAAAAAAAAATTCATCTCATCTCAAATATCATTCCGAACACAGATCCATAATACATCATACATATAAGTCTCTATTCATTTTCATAAAAAATAAAAAAAAAAATTTTTTTAAAAAATATAAAAATCATTTTGATCAAAAAAATATTTTTCGCCAATATAAATATTTTCAATAAACGTGGCTAAAGGCAATTTGCTATTGGTTACATTTCCTTAAATCTATGCTTTTTGCACATTAAATAATTTATTTTTATTCTATCTACAAAAATGATTTTTATTGCCATAATATAATGATCATCATAGTAATAATCTTGCATTGAGGGTGAAGGTTAAAATAATCATTGCATTAATAAAATACAAATACAATTCTCTGTATATGTATGATTATGGATGCAATAAATCTAAGACAATTGTTAATGCTTGTCACATTGAATAATCATTTACACAATTGACCTTATCATCATTTAAAGCAAATAAAATTGATATTTAATTGTCCATTTTCAATTTATGAACTTTTTTTTTTTTTAGTAATATAAAAATAAATTTTATATTTATGTGTGAGTTTATGAATTTTTTTAATGCTTCGCTGCTGAAAATATTCAGATTTGCAGAATATGCCACAATTTTGTTTTTTGCAATTTAAAAACAAAAAAAAAAAATAAAAATTTGAAAATCTGTTCAAAATTTCTTAAAAAATTTCATGAAAATCAATCGATGATAAATAACCGAAAAATTGAGTATCAAAGTTTACGTTTACTAGAAGGCTGAACTATAAGCATGAACTCACACTGGATTAGTAAAAGCGGAAAATAATACGTGAAAATACAGTCTAGATGGACCACATTGAATCCAATAGCTTTGTGAAATTTAAATTTTAACGTATTTTTCATTTTGTTCCGTTCTGACTATACTTTGTCCACTAATGATATCCAGTTAAGGGCCTATAGGAGTACTCGTATTTTCTTCCTTCTGCCATGATTTCTAAAGATAGGGTCTTATGAGCAATTTCAAATAATTCTCATGCATTTTCATGCAACATGAGATGAATTTTTTTTTTTTTGGATATCAATGTAATAGTGATGTGAAATGGAACCACTTTACATAGTTTCCATAAGGCCTTAACTGCGTGTAATTATTGGACAGAGTATAATTCAGGATGGGTACAGGCAGGTTTCAGTAAAGAAATTTAAAAAATATCAAATATTTGAATTAAAAAAAAAAAAAAAAAAGCGTTAATTAAACATTTTGAAAATTAAAAATTTGAATATCGTATTTACGAAAACAAACGACAAAGAAAAATATTTAAAAATAAGGCAAATATTTTTTATTTTTCCCATAATTAATTTTTTAATAAAACTTTAAACTTTTTAAGTACAATTTTAAAACAATTGTTTACAAAAAAAAACCCAGATTTTTTTTTTTTTAACAAAATAAAAAAACAAATGAATACCAAAACAACGAAAAAATAGAAAATAAAATGAAAATTGTAATAATTATATCAAAACAATCCAGATAAAATCGATCATGATTGAAAAACTTAAAAATCATTTTGTTTTTCTTTTTCTCTGTTTTTTGTTTTTTGTTTTCTCTGTTATTTTTAACTAAAATCAAATATAAGCATTTTACCTTGTAAAAAATTAATGAAAATCTGACTCTTTTTAGTACTTGAAAACAAAAACAAAAATAATTTCACTTGATTTTTTCTCAAATCAATTCCAAACCTTATATAACAAAATTCAATCAATTTTAGTGTGTATTTTGTACAATATATACATACATATGTATTAGAAAATGATGAAGAAAAAGAAAAATACCATTCCATAATGTCTCTTTTAAGGGTGCATTGTATACCACCCCCTCTTGTTGTATATGTATTGTGTATATTTTCAAAGTTACACAAAAAAAAAAAAAAAAAAAGATTAAAAATCTTTAAAATGAGAATGAAAATGAAAATCAAAAAAAATAAAATAAAATAAAAAGAATACAAAACCTAAAAAAGGTCCTCGAATCTCATTTAAAATCAAATCAGGGTAAATCCCAGAAAAGGTTCTTAGAAGCATGCAATCAACTAATTGAAGTCATTTTTCCTTCATCTACTTCATCTAAGTATATACCTATAGCACAATTTGTACAAATACATACGTAGACGTGTATGTATGGATCCTGTGTATACGAATGTACTATATAAATCATTAAATGAATGAATGCACATTTTTTTTTGTTTTCTTTTGCTGGCTGTGTGCGTACATACATGTATATGAGACACATTTATACGTACATGTATGTTTTGTGTTAATTTTAAAATTATTTTATTTGTTAATTATTTTGGAAATATTTGTAATGTTTGTGTATCACATACTAATTCTTTTTTTTATACGTACTCGTATATATACAAGAACACACATTAATATGTACCTATACATACATATATGTATGTAATCCATTCACTATATATGTAAATGTGTACAGACAATTCTATATAGAATTCATCTTTTGTACCTTATATACTATTCCATGGGTATGTACGTAAATACCTTTATTCAAATTAAGTAAAAAGCTAAATAAAGAGTAAAAACTTTGCATTAAAATAAAGCAATTGAATTTATGAAAAGTTCTATGTAATAGCTGAAATTTTCCAAATACATATATTTTGTATGACGACAAAATTTTAAGACATACACGTTATGTACCTTATATAGCTATGTTTAAATTACACAACAAATCCAATATGTTAGATATATAATGAATTTCTATTACAATAAAGGTGAAAATTCTTATTAGCGTAATAAATATTTTGAAAAAATTTTTCTTAATCCATCAAAAATGTAATTTTCATGTAATTCAATTTAAGACATTATTTTTTTATTTATTTAAGACGTATATATGCACCTATACATGCACATAAATGCATTTGTATACGGTAGACGTGTATGTGGTTACAGTTTTTATCAGATTTACAGTGATGAAATGAAAATAAAATAAGTAATTATTCATATTTAATTCCTATGATTATGAAAATGATGTCCTTAAAAATCAAATGTAAAATGGTATTTTTTTCTTATAAAGATTTTCAACAGCTTTCTCAGAATAAGGAGTAATGGAAAATGCGTACCCCGAAAAAAAAAATTTTTTTTTGTTGCGAATTATGTACATTCGTTGGTTTAATAAAGTATAGTAAAGGATCCAATGGTACTTTAATGTGAGACATCCTGTATGTACATACTGCATACATATGTATATATGTACATAGGCAATATAAATGGCAGCCAGCCAAGATTATGTTCATGTCATTGCCTTCTTGGAAAATCAGCTTTAGATTTTTTTTTAGATATCAAAAATAGCTATTTTAGCTGCACAAAATTATATATGTATTTGGTTGATATGCAATTTCAAGGTAGAGAAAATTCTAATGTAATTTGTATGTATGTACGAAAGTTTTCATATTATGTACAATATGTACATATGTATGTATTTAGATTGTAGATGGATTCCGAACAGTATCTTTGGACAACAAAAGTGCAATACAATGACTGAAGTACTCTATATAGTCTGTATGTACAAATGGTACAAAGCATATTTACATACATAATTGTATGTGTGTATATCCTTAAGCACATTGTGTGTACAGCAAAATAGCTATTTGTACACAAAATGGAAGTTGAGGCTTTTGGGTAGAAGAAAAAAGATTTTTGTATTTGAAGTCTTCATTTAACTTGGTAGTTTCTTCGAAATGACTGTACCAAATTACCAAAAAAAATTTATCAAAATTTCTTTAATTTTTTAGGTTCTAACGGCTATCAGTGATCAAACGGTTAACAATTTGACATAGAACTTTTTGTTTGTTCCATTAGGACCTTTTATCAGACAGCAAGAGATACATTTGTATATGTATGTGTAAAGCAAGCAGAACCACCCTGTATAAATTTCACTAAGGATTAAAACAAAAGCTATGCTAAACGTAATAAAAGCATGTACATATGTAATATAAAATATTATAACCTATTTTTTTTTTTTTTTTTTTAGATATTTGTATTGTATCCTTACAAGTGTGTATATGCATTGTCGACACTTCGCATTTTTATTCATATGTATGTATTTTTTCTGCATGAAGCATGTCTATACATCTCTAACGAAAAGTGGTAGTTTCATTCTTGAGTGCTTTTAATAATTTCTATATATTACATGTGTTATGTCACCAATATAATGTTTATGATGATGATGAAGAAGATGATGTCGTCCTAACAATCCACAATTCTCAATGTACCTCATACACATACATTTTTTTATATTTATAATCTCGACTAATATACATGTATTGTGTACATATGTGAACTTATACATACATACACAAATCCATCAACACTTTTGTTTAAATTTGTTTTATTTTACTTTATTCTTCCGTTATATGAAATTCAAATGATATTTTCCATAAGTTAAAATATTGCTATCTAAAGTATATGTAGCGTAATTTTAAAAATAGGTATTTATATTACACATGCATGTGTATGTGTGTGTGTTAAAAAATGCATTTTTAGTAATTTTAGATTTTCTTCAGTACATCTAATGTACATAATGGAAACTGTAATTTATTATAATTTAGAACAAAATTTATATAAAAAATGCAATGTATCTTGCATTCATACGTGTGTATCGCATACGATATGCATTTTATAAAATATACATATGGATGTGTATCAGGACTTTATATACATTAGCAGAAATTATTCATTTCAATCAACATTTTACAGTTCGCCGCCTTTCCTTATATTTATAATGCCAAAAAAAAAAAAAAAAAAAAAAAAACATTTAAACATGCAGAATAGATTTTATATTTTCACTAGAGTATTTAGCTAATTTTCAATACTGGAATTAATAAAAAAAAAATCTCATGGGAAATTTAAAATTCCCCAACTGAATAATTTTTTTATATACATTCACACATTTTTAAGGAATTAATTGCAGAACTTAATGATTAATTTTGAAGTACATTTACATATGATATATCTGTTTTTAAATATAACCATTATTTCGTTTTTTAAAGCATAGTCACGTGTGTTCTTAGGGAGCGCATAAAAATATTGCATCAGTTTAAATTGTTCTACTGTGATTGTCGTTGTTAACGTTTACAAAATGCGAAAATTTGGCAATCAGAAAATGAGATTAAAAAAAATTAATTTACTCAAATTGAACAGAAAATAATGGGCCTTACTAATAATCATTTACTAAGTCGTTTACTATAAGGACTAATCTTATATAACAATCTAAGACTTATCAAGACTAATTCCTTAATAACGACTTAGTAAACGGTTATTGGTAAGGCCCAACGAGAAGAAGCACCCATTTAAATTCAGGAGACTATGCTTTAAAAATTAGGTGTATAACATTGAAAGCGAATTTATTTAATGTTTATTTAAAAAGTTATTAAAATTACTTTTCTTATTAATTTGTCATTATTTCTTTTCTATTTTTATTTTTTTTTCATTTATTTTTTCTTTAATTTTTTTTCTATTTATTTTTGTTTTTGTGAAGAATATTTATGCGGTACATATGTATTTGTACTTCTCGTACAAACTACAATTTTTGATACAGTCGAGTGAGATGTTTTTGAAACCCGAGGAAGAACCAATTTTTTTCTATTATGATTCATTTTTGGTTCATCATTAAAACAAAAAAAAAAAAAAAAAGATAAACCAATGAACTTGACAGTCTTTAGCGGTTCAAATAGATGAAATAAACGTCTTATCTTTCACACAATTTTTTTTTTTTTTTTTTTTTTTAATTGTCTAAAAAAGACCTTTCATTCTCTAATTGTGTGTATACAGACATATTATTCATTAATTTTATCTATAATTTTAAGGCACCGTCACGTCTAACATGAATTATGCTTTTTTTTTTCTCACCTCATCAACAAACAAATAAGAACAAAATGAAAAAAAAAAAAGAAACTACATAGAATCATGTATCATCTTAACCACATTTTTTTTTTAACTTGATTTATTCTCATCAATCGTTAAATTGTCTACAGTTAATATTTTATTTTAAATCTAAATTTTAACTTAATACTTGAAAATATTCAGATGGATACCATTTTTTTCGTATATATTCTATAATACTTTTTGTATTGTATGCATTAATTTTCTTGATAAAAACATTAAATAATTTTTTAAAGGTAAAAAAAATTTGACAAATTAATAGATATAAATACTTTTCAAAAAATAAAAAAAAAAATAAATAACGGGCAATTTATCTTCGTTTCAATTTACAATTTGTTTAAATAATTTGGATTTTAAAAAATTTATACTCTGTCCACTAATTATTTGCAATTAGGGCCTCATGGAGGCTATACGTCAAGTAGACCCATATTACATCATTGTGTAATATTCAGTAATACTGCTCGTGAAACACTCTAATTAGAAATTATGTGAGAAGTAATTACAGGAGTAAAAAAATACTCTTGTAAGGCATTAATTGCACAAAATTAGTGGACAAAGTACAGTCTTGTTTGGACTTACAAAATTCAAAATTATTTGATAATTATTTGAAAAAAAAAAAATTTATACAAAACGAGACAATTTTCCTAATAAAATTTTCATTGATATATTGATGAGATTTTCAAATAATAATCGAAATCAACATGAAAATATCCTGTGTACTTGTCTCATATATAAACACGTAAATAATATATTATGCATACATGAAACATAAGAAATACTGAAAATAAATTTACCCTTCAATAACTAATCAAGCAAGACAATATCATATGAAGTTCATGTTAATTGAAAAAAAAAAAAAAAAAATGAAAAAAAAATTTTTTTAAATCCCTTGAGGAACGAATTGTTTTCAATTTTCCCATCTATTTAGAAGTTATCAAACCGTTATTCTTAATAGTATTCTTGTTTTGCTGCTTAAATTCAACGCTTTTTCATAAACGCTAATCAGATCGAAAATTCAGGTTTTCATCCACTATTAAAATAATATAAAATTATTTTTTTTTCTTCTACGTTTTGTGTACATTGCGTATACACGTACCCGAGTGAGCAGTTTTATGTAAGAAGAAGAAGAAGACAACGAAAAAACAAACAAATATCTATGTACGTACTTACACGTTAAAAAATCAGGAGCAAGTATACGTAAATTCAAAAAAGAAACAATCTCGCGGTGATTGCCAAACATTCCTCAGCGTCCTGTGTTGTATGGTCTACATATGTACAGATGTGATTACATATAGAAACGTATTCTTGTCCATCGAGTCCAGACCCCTTCGATTAAAATGATATTACAGCCGCGAATTTAAAATTTGATTATCCTTCCTTTTGTGTTGGTATGTATACATCCTTTATAATGCATTTAAGTGATCGTACAATGATTATAATGATATGGAAGCGATATGATTTTTCATCTTTTCTCATCATTTATTTTTCGTTTTTTTTTTTTTTCAATTTTTATTTATTCCATTTTCTGTATATTATCAAATTTTTCGTTCATATTGCATATGCTTGGAGACTGAGAATTCAAAAAAAAAAATAAATAAATAAAAAGAAAGGGTCAATGGCGATCTATTTATGTGAAAAAATGAAAAGAAAGTTGTTAGACGGGGGTCTTTTGGGTCAAAAAATTAAAGTTCATCATAGTTCATCGCATGCACTAATCATTTCAATTTTTTCTTTCTTTCTTTATTTTTTTTTTTAAATTGAATCTTAGCATCCAAGAGATTTTTATGTAATTTATTAAATGAAATTTATTAGCCCTTTGTATGAAATTTAAAAGAAAAATAAAATGATGCTACATTTGCATCCTTTATCTGGAAAAAATAATAAACGAATGATAAAAAAAAAATGTAAAGAAATTAATTTCACTAAAATGCACAATAACTAGAGATGCAACTCTAAATTTGTATTTTTTTTTTTTTTTTTTTTTAATATTCTGTAAAAGAAAAATATACAAAAGGATGCTACTGATGTCCTGATTTTAAGAATACATTTAAAATTCTTGATTTAAAAGAAAATAAAAAAATAAAAAAAAATAAAGAAAATTTATTGCAAATCCGTTGAAAATTCGTAATGTTCATGTAATAATTTCCATTTTATGGAATAAAATAAAAATAAATAAAATTTCAAATTATGAATGCGTACGTATACGATAAAAGATTCAATAACGTGTCATTTTCCACAGTTTGACTTTAATTTTCACAATACATATGCACGTGTTTATTTACATAAAAAATTAGTTGATTGGACTGAGTGAGATATGTGTGTGAAAATAAATTTAAAAAAAAAAATAAAAAAATAAATGGAAATTATCACATGTATGGTACGAGTATTACCACTCTACAATATCGTTTAGTTTTTCATATTTAGAAAATTTACTCGATTTTATATGAAAAACTAAGGCATTTTGGGTTATACTGCTCGTGAAAAGCTCTTATACGAAATTGTGAAAAAATAACGAGATCCCTTTACTTCGATAAGATCTGTACTCTGCAAATCATTTGAAAACAAAGTCGAAATACACGAATTAACTGAAAATTACAATTTACCCAAAAGCGTTAACAAAATAGACAAGGCCGAGGATCCCACTTGCAATCTATACTTGCAGGATGAGGAGACTTTCTTGCGTATAATTTGTGGGTGCCCTGGACTTTGTCGCAAGTAGAATAGTCCTGTTTGGTGTCTCTATGCTGAGCGTTAAGTATCTTGACAGATTGAGCTTTTGCAGGCCACTAGCACTCTGTGAGATCCGAGGACTATAGATTTAAGCCCTAATTGACGACGACGAGTATCTGAATAGAATCGATCTCTCTGGTCTCAGTGGTCTAACTCATAATTAGAATTCAGGAGAAGAAAATTTGAAAAAAAAAGACTTTAAAATAAATCACATAATTTAACTGAACTCATTTTGATTTTAAGAAAAGCGCATGATGATACAATTGCATAATGACATAAAATAATATCTGATTTTCAGATAAAACTGAGTATTCTAAAATAATGTCTTGCTTATAAAATAAATATAAAATTAAGATTAGCACTTAATTATGAAATAGAAGTGAAATACTGTTCATGTGATGCAAAATATAAATCTATACTTAGTATACGATTTTATTTAAGATGAGTATAATTTAACGATATCTAACTCTGATATGCATAATAAATTTGACTTTTATAAGTATATTGCAATCTTGATTTTTGTTATTAAATATATTTTCATTTTTTTTATTTCTAGACAATTTTGCTCTATGCATAAGAAAGAACATTTTGAAAAAGGGTGTGAATTTTATGTGACTTTTATTACATGTACATACATGTGTGTATACATATGTGCGAACAACGTGTTATATTTATCTTATTATACATGGACGTAATTCGTAAGATTTTAACATATAATAACTGATATCTTTTTACTAAATTTTCAAAACACAATTAAACATTAACACTTTCATAATAACCCTTTCCGGAAGAATCCCTTGAGAGTTATAGTTTTTAAAGTTGCCATTCTATTGGATGACAAGGGTCCATATATATATGTATATATTGCATGCATAAATAAGTACATAAACACATTACAATCCAGTTGACATCATACATATGGATGGATGTGTAAGTGTACATGCTGTACAGTGCCACAGACATGTAAAATCACTACTCTACTTCTTCTTTTAAACTTCTAACTATTTTGGTTGTGTCTCAATCGAGATTTAATGGAGCGATAATTGTAATGCAGTATTTAATTAAAAAAAAAAAAAAAACAGTACATAAAAAACCCTGCAACATAACATGATGAAAGGGTTTGCTTTGAATACGTTTTGAACATACTGTATGTAAATAAATAAAATCAAAAAATATGCGTGCATGAATGTATTCGGACGACAAGGAAATGAAAATAAATTGGAGCACAATATCACGACGTTTGTTTTTTTTTTTTTAAATCATATTTTCTATGGATTTATTGTATATAAGCATTTTTTTTTTTTAAAAAAAAAAGGTATTTCCCATTGTTCCATGAATGGTGTCAAATTCTTTTCACCTTCGCTGAATTTTCTTTCTTTTTATTGTATATGCGTATTTTTGAGGTGAAAGTAAATTTGATTCTTGGTTTACCACATTAGATTTATGTTGCATTGTCTGGATTATCTCTCTGTTTATGATAATTTAAATATTTTATTATTTTCATACTTGATGTTAATAATGAAAAAAAAAAAACAAAAAAAACTAAACTGAATCAAATGAATTTGTAATTATTAGAAAAAAAAAATTAATAAGCATAATAATGGATAAAGTGCAAAAAAAATGCTTGCATTCATTTTTGATGACAGCAATTCACATCTTTGAATATGATCTGTATTTTTAATTCAATTTTGAAGATTTCACATGATTTCATATTTCTACACATACACACGCATTAAATCTTAGGTAAATCAATTGAGTTAAACAAAAGGAAATATGAATGATTTTTTTTTTTAGACAATTTATACCTCATTTTTAAAGCATATAGTTCAGTCATGGGTGTAATATTTTTCGTTTAATTTAAATAAATTCGTCTTTTGATCTCATTTTCCGATTGCCAATTTTTAGTATTTTGTAAATTAATCACAAGAGAGTAACGTAAATGTCGTAATGTTTTTACATCCTGTAAGGACAAACTTTTTACGATTCAACTTAGTGGTACAAGACTACCCGGCAAACCCAGAAAAAGATGGGAGGAAGCAGACGCAGTAAAAATAAATTAAGATGTAGAGAATGGAAAAGCGCTGCACTTGATCGGTTTGATTGGAGAGAGAGAGAATTCTGGAGGCCAAGGCTCGACGTAACGAGCTGTGGAGCCATTGAAGAAGAAGAAAAAGAAGTAAGGACAAACATTGGTTATGCTAAAAAAAAAACAAATCGCAGTAATTTCTGTAGAAATAATTCTGAGAAAGTTTCATCTTAATTTTTTAATTTTTCGCCAAATTGAAAATTTGCCATACACTAATGTTTAAAAATTTGAAATTTAACCGAAATATTTTTCGTTTTAGACGAAAATCCAAATTATCTCTTTTTGTCCAAATTACTTTTAAATTGAGATCATCCCAAATTTGAATTATATTGAGATTGCATTGAATTTTTAAACGTAGGTGCCTCTTTAAATCGTACTCTCATGTTCATACATTAGTTGTAAGTGTCCTTTTTTTAAAAAAAAAAAAAAAAAAAAAAAATGAAATTTTCTATTTAAACATACATTTGTACATGTGTGTAATAATATTAGCCGATATATGTAAATCATTTACATCGCGAGTACTTTGCTAAAGTCAAAAAAAAAAAAAAAAAAAAAAAACGGTTATGAAAAGTATAATATCTACGAAATCATTCAAAGTACTTGAATACATACAGTATGTAATATGTGTGATGACAATTTTTTTTTTTTTTTTTTTATCCTGCAAACATGAAAGTATGTGAAAAAGTTTATGAATTATGAATGAATGTGCATTTGTACAGCGAATATATCCATAATATATAGATTATCATGGTGACAATATACGATATGAAAAGGAGAAAAAGTTTCAAACTATAAAATACATATAATATTATTATTAACCATATTATATACTGATATGAACTTTTGCAAAAATCACATGTATAATGGGTGTCACATACATACATACATAAATGTCACAAAGGAAACAAATATTTGCTATAAAAAAAAAAAAAGTTTGTGTATATCATTGAGATATATGATGACAATCGATATTTGAATGTTTGAATATTTTCCTGCTATACATATGTGTACCGATGTATCACATTCAAGTAGTTTAATTTTCATGGCACATTCATAAAGAGAAAATTTATATATTAGCTGGTAGTTGTTAAATAACTTTTTTTTACAGGCACCTTGTATGTATGTAAACACATAAAACATTAGAAAGTGTGAAAATATTGTATATTAAAAAAAATTTTCTTTTTTTTTTTTTTATTAATGTTTATAGATTGTTGTCTATGTGGTATACTCGTATAATATTGGAAAATCAATGAATTATCTTTTTACAATCGATTTTTCTATATATTTTTGTTTGTTTGTTTGTTTTTTTCTTACATACATATCCGTAAATTCTGTTTATGTATATACATACGTGTGATCACTAATGAATATTCATTGAAGTAGAAAGGTTAAAATATTCTAAGGGTCGTTAAGCAATAAATTTATTAAATTTTCCGGACCACCACCTTATAAAATATTTTATAGATATAGATTAATATAATATATCTATGTATATTCGTGCCTTATGTAAACAAATACTTCATAAAAATTAGATACACACATACATATGTATATGTACACATATCATATATATGTGAATTAAAATATTTGTATATATATATAAATAAAGAAAAATATATACAAATAAAAACAAAAAGAATGTAAAGGAGAGAAAACACGAGGAAAGTAAAAAAAAAATTAAAAAGAACCGCAATAAATTCCAATTTTGGCAAAGAAAATTCCTCCCCCTTTTTTATTATTATTATTATTATTATTACATATATTATATATGCGCCTTATGATGATGATGATGGTGATGAAAATATTTGTTATTATTATATTTAATATGAAAGGTTATTTTATATTATATATTATGAGGTGGTTTTTATAAAACATTTGCTACAGTATACATTGCTCTATGGATATTATGTAAGGGTGGTTTTTACAGATTGATACTTGAACGCAAAAATGAATTTAAAAAAAAAATATAAATAAATAAAAATAAAAACCATATTCAATAAAGAATTTGTGTACATACACACACGAATAATAGCTAAAATGAAAATTGTTACGGTGGTTTAACATAACATGTGAGTTTAAATTAATATTTTGTTGATTTTTTTTGTTGTTGTTTGTTTGTTTGTTTGTTGCTGTAGTAAAGATTTGTTTTGAATTATTTCAACATAATAGCGTTTATATGATGTTATGGTAAGTTAAACATGCGTGCTATAATATTCGTATATACATATTATATTAAGTTAAGTACATTTCTAAACAAATATGTACGCACATGTAAATATAATTGAAAACAAAAAAATTTTTTTTTTTTTTTTTTAAATTAAAATATTTAAACATTTAAATGTATTACTATATGCGTTGAATGCAATTTAAAACATTTTTTTTTGAGATATTATGAATAGATTTTTGGAAAATTCTCTATACAAGGTGCCACGTGTAAAGGTCACAAAATAGGTCTATCTTGTAATTTATAGAGTTTTTCTAGTAAAATATCAAGAATCAAGATTGATACACCGAATCAGCACCATCCCCTTCAGATCCCACCCATGCTAACATTTATGAGATATGAGAGATTGAAAAT
Organism: Anthrax anthrax; assembly: GCA_963971155.1. Classification (NCBI taxonomy): domain Eukaryota; kingdom Metazoa; phylum Arthropoda; class Insecta; order Diptera; family Bombyliidae; genus Anthrax; species Anthrax anthrax. The sequence goes on from OZ020119.1 coordinate 32,977,447, forward strand.
TTTTGAGCACGTCAGGCATATAACGTTATATAATTGGCCATATCTTATATATTTGGTTCATTTTTAATGCAATATAAAAGCTGAAATTTAGACCTTTCTATTGACCTATAGATCAATAAAATCAAATAAAAAAAAGTCCAAAGTTATTGACGTGCAAAATTTAAAAATATTTTCTTTTATGCAACAAATGTGGTAAGCTTTAGATCACTCTGGAAAAATTTTGTACCAATTGTAAAATTGTAAAAAAAAAAAATAAATAAATAAAATTTTTACTAAAATGATTTATCGTAATAATTTTAATACATTAAAACATTAATATACATTAATTCATGTGAGTATTAATTGGTTTGAAATATATTCATTGGACGTGAATATACCATACTTGTAACATATCTTGTGCGTTATATATAGAATATAGCATGCATAGTGTAGTAAAACTTTGATCAAACATATTTTCATCTTCTTAAATTCTTAATGCTAAGTACAAAAGTTAATAAATACTAAGTTGTACATGTATATATGTAAATGCGTACAAATACACACAAATATACATACATATGTACATAAAAAAAAAACATATAATGTACATTATTAATGCTTGTAAAATAAAATATACATAATAATAATATCTATATAGCAATGACATTAAATTTTTATTAATATATATCTTATATGTATGTATGTATGTATAATTTCATTAACAATTCGAAAAATGATATGTGTCATGTTTAATATAGCAAAAGGATAAAGTTTCCGAATACTATGTATATAAAAGTGTATTCTACATATATACACAAACAGTACATATATTTGTATATATGTGTGCGTAACATGGTATTAATATAATATAATATATATATAATAACACAATATTAAGGGATAAAAAGAAAATGATGCATATTTGACAGGAAAGGATCACTAAGGATAATCCTGGAATTTTCAATAATATATTCATATTACATAAACACATATATACAATGCGTATGTATGTATATACGAATTAGTATAAAAATGTATATGAGTTGATGTTTATGACGATGATAATGATAATAATGATAACAACGATGATGATGATGATGACAACTAACAGTTTTTATTTTTACTACATGTAATTTAATATTATTTTATACATATTTAACAGAGTATATATATATTGACTAAAAATAATATAATGCGTATATGTATACGTTTGTAACCCATATATTAAACTAAACCATTATCTAAATATCATTTTTAAACATATATTTACCATTTACTTTATAATTAAATATTTAAAAAAAAAAAAAAAAAAAAAAAAAATTACCCAAAAAATTGTAAATTCATGATGATGTAGCATATTTGCATTATTATATTTTATTCATACGCTGTATACAATATGTATAAAGCCATAAACATACGTCAAGCTCACTTCTTATTAAATATTACAAGAATCTAAAATATTTTAATTTGATCTGTTTGAAAATGGTCGAGGTTTTTTATTTTTTTTTTTCTCTTTTTATACATTTCATTAATTGATTCGTAATAATAATTATAATTTGTATTTTTTTTAAAAGTTATTTTATACTTGTATTTTTTTTTTTCAAGTTAAAATTTATTTTTTTTTTTTTATTTTTATAAAAATTATTGTACATGATCGTATTGCATTTTGTATGAGAAAATAAAAAAAAATAAAAAAAATATACTTTGTTCACTAATTATATGCAGTTAAGGTCTTGAGGTTGTAACATCTCTTTTGAGTCATAATTTCTAATTACATTTTGTATGAAAAAATAAAAAAATAAAAAATATACCTTGTCCTCTAATTATATGCAGTTAAGGTCTTGAGGTTGTAACATTTCTCTTTTATCTCATAATTTCTAATTAAAGTGTTTCATGACCAATATCATCTCAAAATTTAAAAAATTTCATAAAAAATCAAATGAATTTTTTGAAAATCAATACACAATAACATAAAATTGTATTTTACTTCACATTGTTTTCATACTATATGTTAACTGCACATAGAATTAGTAGATAGAGTATAGATATTTACAATAAAATTTTTACATTATGAGTAAAAAAAAAAACAATTTGTAAAATGCCCATTGTTCATTTGTAATTGTACGTGTAATTTTAATAATTTTGTTATTATAAGGACATGTGCATAAAATAAATATTATTATTTACAGCATTTTCCAAGGTTCTCAAGGGATATTGATATAAAAATTAATTGATTGGATTGACCAAAAATTTTTTTGTTTATTTTATTATAATAACGTTAATATATTTTAGAGTTCGTTAATTTTTTCTTTAGATTTTTATTAATAAAATTTCATATAAATGAGAATAAATTTCAAATAGCGAATTACGTGCCAGCAAACTACATTAAATTTGGTATATAGTATGTGCTTTAGTATATCGCGAATTTTTTTACTTTTATTAAATATTAAAATTTCATAAATTTTGACATGTGCACAATAGCATACATAAATAAGGGTTGAATTGTAGAAAATTGCGTAGAAATCCCTTTTGGTTATATACATTGTTGTTCAAATATGTACACAGGCACAGGCATTGGTTGGTACCAAACTATGTATATGTATATAGGTATTCAAGCATATAAAATATCCTTTTAAAAATGATTGTATGAGATCAGTTTAAAAATTATTTGAATTTGGATTCAAGCCAAATATATACATATGTTATTGTTGTAAAAGCTTTTTCATTGACGAACATGTATACAAACATACACTACTTATATGGTATGTGCACATATTTGTTCGCGTAAACAATTTCGCGTTAAAAATGCATAAAGTCATGTTTCTTTTTAATTATTTTGTTTATACAGTTTAATTTTAAATTTACCTTTTTTTTTTCCAGAGGGTGCTCTATTGTACGTGATTACCAATGAAAATACATACATATAAGAATTCTCTTGTATGGTACATACATGCATTTATAATAATAAATTTTTTGTGTACATATATTGAACTATACACACGTTTATGATGCACTGTAAAAAAAAATTACTACTAATAAACTAGGAAATCTGGTTTCCTAGTATTATCGTATTAAAATTACATCGACAAGTAATTACTAAAATTTTACTTTTTGTCAAAGTAATTTTTTCACTCCCGAATATAGTAAAACTTTACTATACATTGAAAGTATTTTGGTGTAAAAATACTCTTTTGGTACGTAAAATAAAACAAATTTTGAAGTAAAACTGAAGTAAAATTACTCTTTTGGTAAGTTAAGTTGAACAAATTTCGAAGTAAATCTGGAGTAAAGTTACTATTTTCACTAGTAAAATTAAACAAAATTCGAAGTAAAACTGGAGTAAAATTACTCTTTTGATAAGTAAAATTGAACTAATTTCGAAGTAAAACTGCAGTAAAGTTACTCTTTTGGTACGTAAAATTAAACAAAATTCGAAGTAAAATTGGAGTAAAATTACTCTTTTGTTAAGTAAAATTGAACAAATTTCAAAGTAAAAGTGGAGTGAACTTACTATTTTCATTAGTAAAATTAAACAAACTTTGGTAAAAAAAAACACCATTTTATGGTTTTGGAGGAATTGAAGAAAATGAATTTTTTTTTGATATTAAAAAGCAATTACCTTTTCATTTGTATTTTAATTAATATAGTTCAAAGTAAGGATTTTTTACATACATATTTATACATCTATGTATTTTACATGTTAAAATTATTAATTATTTAAAAAATTTTAAAATTAACAAATTGTATGTGAATGATTTTAATGTAAAGAATTCAGTTTTTTAATTACATTATTAATTTTATTCAAATTATGAATAGATTTTTTTTCTCCACGCATTGTTTCTGGGTAGTATTTAAATAAAAAGCGAACCAAAAATTCCAAAGTTTTTGAAAGTTTCTTTGGATAAATTAAATTGAATACATAAAAGTAACATATTATTTCTGTAATTAAATATAAAAAATCGGAATCCGCATAGTTGTATTCTGCCGTAATAGTTTTTTCCATAAAAATATATACCATTTTAGCGTCAGATGATGCCAGATCTAAAATAAAAATTCACAGCGATTATAACTACAAGTTTTCTGCATAATATGAAAAATAAAATTGCTCACCAACTATTGCCAACCATGGTGTACACACTGGTACTTCATTTTTTACTTCTTCTAGAGTCGTACCACGCTAGAAAAGAATCAAAACGATAGTTATATATAAAGTGAATAATAAAATGAGATTATATGAGCATACCTCAAATATTCGAAACAGTAAAGAAGGTTGTTCTTTAAAATAATTTCCAAAAGCTTCCAAAATTTCATCATTTCGCGGACAACTATTTTTAAGAATATTATACATTTTCAAAAAAGTAATACATTTAGCTTTATTTTCTTCAAATGATTTGACGAAAGATTCTGCTTTAAATTCCATAAGTTTATTGAAATGTTCAAATAAATATCGTCTTCGGAAAATGAAAGGCCAATTTTCCTTAATATCCGTAACAGAAGGAATTTGGTCCCTATTGTTGAAGTAGACTCTTTGACTTGCGAAACAATTTTCCATAAGTTTTGACACCATAACTTCATCTTCTTTTGTTAAATTGGTTTTGAAAAATTTGTTTTGTAATATTACTTTATCTTCATGTATGTTTTCTTTATTACTTTCTTCTAAAATGTTATCTGGTGGTTGCCAATTAGGACATGTTTTTTTTAACGTTTCTGTGAGTCGTCTTTGCTTTATTGGTATTCTGCGTTCAACGGAAGAAATAACTCTTTTTGGTGCCCTATTAAGAAAATTATTTCTGTTCTTTATCGTTGTAATGAGCGCTATTGGTTGAGTATGTAAAATGTTTCCGCAGGAATCCTTTTCAATAAAAGAATTAGGATATTTGTTTGCTACTTTTTGGCTGATTGAGCGGATAACACTCATTGGTAGATAAAATGCATATGTACGCAATTCATCAACAATAATATTCGCAAGTGTATTAAGTTTTTTGCCTAAATTTTGGTTATTTTCTAGCATAGCAAGAACATCTGGCGGCATTTTATGCCAAGGGATTTTGAAATTTTCAAATAATTTCGCCCCTTGTTCATTTAGCGATGATGATGAAGACAAAGCAGTACTGGACATGGATAACGTAGTGTCTAAAGATATATTTGAAGGAGTATATTCTTGTATAGTAGCAGTATCATTTTCATATATATTAATTCCATCAGGTTGGCTCATTGTGTCTATTAATGATGTTATGGAAATATTTCCAGAAGCGGCCCATTGTTGATTTTCTTCCAAAATCATAAAAGTATGTTTTTCTTGGGCATACCATTCTAGTGTTTCGTTATCACAAATTCTTGTTCCATCTGATTCAAGTATCAAAATAGAACCATGTAATCCATGTACTTTTGCTGTAGAAAATAAAAAAAATGTGTATGTTTATTAAATATTATTTTTTAATGTATACAAGCTATTAAACACCTTTATCCATAACTGATGTGATGTTCGCCTCAGAAACAAATGCTGTTTTTTGTGTTCGATCTACGTTCCAAACTTTGAATACTAATTTCGCCATTGTTGTTTTATTTTAATATATATCTAATACATATGTAATTTAATATTATACTATTCTATTTTATTAAAAAAAAATTAGGATGTTAACTTAAATTTACATTATATACATATTAGGTGAATAGTACATTTTACTGTTCTGACAATATACATTTATAGGTTGTTTAACTATAAGCTTGTCAATGTTACAAACAAAATAAACTTCATCATCATAGTCTATATTTTCATATACTAATGATTTATAGTTGTACCACATTCTATATTCTCGACCATAAAAACAAGCGTTAGAATAATCATACTTCACAAAAATCCATAAAATATTCATAACATTTATATTTCCTAATTCATCTTTTTCTGTGACAATGTAATCATTTCGTTTGTATATCGTGTTCAAATACATAATTTTTACAGACATAAATTTGAATTCGGCTGAAATATTTGTATTAAAAATTCCACCTATTATCTCCTCAGCATCATCACAAACAACAGATGTTTTGAAACGATCTTCAAATAAACTAGCTTGAAATTTTTGATGTTGTTCAGATAACATTTTCGTTACATTTTTAAAATTTCTACCTAACTTACAAAATTGTTTAAAAAATTGATGTTTCTGTTCAAACCCCAACGTCCACAAACTTTTAAGAGGACCAACTTTTCGTATTAACTCAGGATAATGACAAACGAAATGATGTTTTGGTCGAAGCTTTAAGTCAGGAAAACAGAGATTCCTGAATTCTAGATATGTGTTGATATAATGCGCGAGCAGATATGTTTGTTCTTTGTTAATTTCAGGAGAACAAATCAAACGACATATTTCAACCATAGATGAAAAAAAAAGCCAAATGTTACTGTCGTAATCTGCTTGGAGTTCACAAAAAATTATTGGAAGTATCAGTAAAAGATTCCAAATTTCGTCGCACTTGCCAGGAACTTTTTTAAAATGTTTTTCTATCACTGGAAATGAGAGAGATAATTTGTACTTTTTTCTGAAATATTCAAGGCGTTGATTAAGGAAATTAAAAGAAACAATTTGAGAACTATCAAAATAAAGTAAGATTTCCATTAAATCAAAAGGAATTATACCTTCGAAAAGGTCGTGCGATAAACAAGGAGGTAAGCCAGGGTTACATACATGAAAATATTTTAATTTATTGAAATATGAATCAAATTTAATCCCTGTTGTTACTGATTTTTGTGAAAAATTTGCATTGCAACTTATTGCATAATTATTTGGTGTACGTGTTTCTTTTATTTCTGTACTTTTATTTCCAAGATCTGTTCTTGTGAAAAGACAGTATCTGCAAAAATATTCAGCCTTACTGAAATTCTCAGTAAATCCACCGATTTGATGGCTACCGAGATTGTCTCCAATTATAAATACAACTGTCCCTTTATAGTTTTCTTTTTGTAAAGTGTATGGGTTCAAAACGTCAATACCTTTTTCTTCTAAAGTTAAGAGATCTTGTATTAGAGGACCTAAAATTTTATCATAACCAAATTCATTAATAAATTTTTCTTTACATAGCGCGACTAGTTGGATATTTTGAATTTGTGATCTGTATTGTTTATTGATATTTCCAATTAACATGTAAAAACCAACTAACTTATGCTTTTTTTTAGATGAAGCTAATGGCGAACAAATTTCAAAAGCATCTTGAAATAGCAATATTTCGATTCGATCACGTTCATTAAGGAAATGATTATTTTGATAACATGAACCGTTATTGTAATCAGAAAAAAAATTTTCTTTATTTTCCTTTTTATGCGTGAAAAGAGTGAAAAATTGTTTGTCAGTCATTAGGCTTTTAATAGTTTTTAATAAAGGAACATAATGAAAAAAACATTTTCGGTGATAATTATTTACTCCAATATCAATAGCAACAGGTGCAATATATTGCGCACTTTTTTCTAAAAATTTGGTTCTCTTGTACTTTGAGTTAAATAGTTGCACTTTATTGACAACATCAATCGATTTCACAAGAGCACACAAATCATTATAACAGGGTGTATTTTTTTCATCAAAAAGTAATTTCATTTTGTCTAACAGACTACATTCATAAATTTTTAAAACATTCACCAATTCTTCGTATACAAATTGTATTGTTTTTTCTGAAATTTTATGTTTGGTATTTAATTGCAGAAATAAAGACGAAAATATATTATAATCAAAATTTGGAATGTTATCTTCGAATTGGAATACATTATTATTATCAAAACTAACGTTATTCTCAATTAAAGAGTCTAAGTTTCTTTCATTAGATTTAACTGATAAGTCTTTATGCTTCCTAAATAAGTGTGTTCTAAAGGATGTTTTATTTATAAATTCTTGTTGACAATTTCTTATTGGACATTTTACTCTTTGTAAATTTTTCAAATGACTCACAATATGTGTACTTATGCTTTTTAGTTCTGTTGTACTGTATTTGCAATTCAAAACGGAACATACTATTTTCGATGTCTCACGCATTAAATTATGATTTCGGTTGGTAATTGAATGATGCCTATGCCAATGAACACGATATGTACCGTAACATGAAAATATTTTTCCGCAGTCTTTCCACAAACATTTGAAATTACAATTTTTTTTCGACCGATGGAAATATAAATGTTTATTATACAATAATATATTTTTTGTTTCATAATTACAAAATTGACAAATCATTTTGGTTTTAAATCTTAAATACAATAATATAATATAATATAATATATTTAAAACTTAAATAATATACATATGAATATATAAAATTTAATCCTTAATCACTTACACTTTTTAAAAATATTTTTAAACTTATCAAATTTTACACATTTTAAGACATCTGTACTCAATGAAAACTGCGTTTGAAATGAATTGCACAATCTTTTCATTATTATCTACTTTAAAACTGTAGTATAATTGCTCGCCGGCAAGCATTATTAGTTACCATGTTAAGTAAATATACTGTCATAGAGTAACATTGTTATTTGTTTTACAAAAAATACTCAACTATAACAGCAAATTTACATTTAAATGATAGTAAATGCGTAACAAGTATAATCATGTTTTTTCTTCAATCTCATTTTTACTTTTTTGTTGAAGTAAAATTACTCATCGTGGATTCATTATACAACATTTAGTAGGAAAATTATAAGTGAATTTACTACAATGACAAGAAGTTACATTAAAAACTAGTAAATTTACTGAAATATAATAAATTACCTCAAAATTTTGAATTTTACTTAGAAAAATTGTAAAATCACCTTTTTTTAATAATATTGCTATTAGAATAGCTGCAAAAATTACTAGTACAAAAATAGTAATTTTCAACGTATTTTTTACAGTGTGTATTTATACGTGTATTATTAAACTCATTGTGACCTTTTGATTAAATTTGCAATTTTATTCTGTTATTACTACTGAAACACGTATATAAAGTTTTTAAACATATAAAGTTTATTAGCTTTTCTTCTAGGTCAAATTTATTATACATAATCAAAATTTTCAACAATACGGTAAAAGTACACATATTTTAATATTTACAATTATTAAATGTATGTACATACAGTATAGACATCATATACAGTTATTCATACCTACATATATATGTAGATATTGTTTCGTTTATGTGTAAAAATATGACTGTAATATATGTTTCCTTACAGATGTGCAGAGTGTTCCACAGTGAAGGTTACAAAATTCGTCTATTGTACATCTCAAAGTGCTTCTAACAAAAAATCGATCTAGATTGCCTCCTTCAAAAAATTTACCCCTTCTAATATCTAAGAGATTGGAAAATTTCCAAACATATGAATTACATGATATCATATATTGGTTTATGTCTTTTGAACCACCCTAAAGATGAAAATCGAAGCTTAGATCTTTCCACTAAGTTATTGTTACTTTTAAACTTTCAAAATACTGTTTGTTATACAAAAAAATTTGAAGTTTTTAGATCGTCCTGTAAAACTTTTGCATCAGTTATAAAATGATGTCCTCCATAAGTATTCTTAATTCCTGAAAATTTCACCGAAAACTGGGAGGACATATCACATTGAAATACTCAATGTTTTGTACTTTTACTCTGGAACACATTGTATCTTATATTCACCCTGTTATGTAGATATGTTTATATACAAAAGTATATCTACATATCTTTGTATGTAGTACCACTAGTCATACTTACATATGTACATATGCATGTTTGTATATTTGAGTATGATATATGAAGGTGGAATTGTTTGCTCAATTGAAATTGAAAGACAGAAAATTGAATTCCTGAAAAATTAATTGACTGCTCGAGGTCACAGAATAAAGAAAATCTACTTGATGATGGAATGAACAGATGAAAAAGGAAAACAGGATAAATATTACATATGTATGTATATCAGAAAACATACAACTTATACATACATATGTTATTTGGTTTTGATTATACACACTTTGAACGAAGTGTAACACGTATGTATGTACATGTGCATGTATAGAATTTTTCTCGTATAAGGTGATACTTGGTACAAGAGTATACTCGACTATATGCACACACATATACAAAATAAAATATGAAATAAAATGTAGTTATTCATGTACTATAAAGTTATTTATTTTAATTCAGGATTTTTATCATTATATATTTATTTATTACAAGTACATGTGTATATGTGTTTTATTCACACATACATAGGTCTAAATAATACACGTTTACAATAATAAACAATGTTACCTTTTTCCTTAACTACATATACGAACAATGCTAACATTACGTAAATTTCAATTATTAGAGGCATAATAAATTTATTTTTCATTTATATTTATTCCCGTTATACATATTTGTCCTGTTCTCCTTCAAGATTTTTGATTGGTTTTTTTTTTCAAATCATTTTTATACATTTTAGTATGTATTTTTATTGTAAAGTAATAACTTTGGGTTAAAGGTTAATGAAAAACAAAACTGAGACAGTCATCTAGCAGAAAAATAAGGAAAAAAGAATTTGATCAAAATATAAGAGTCGATAGTACAAAAATTTGAAAAGCGTTCAAGAGTTGTTCTGGACTTATTTTGATAGTATAGAGATAAAAGAAAATAAGCAAATCCAAGCAACACCCAAATCAAAGTAAGCAGTAATATCAGTTCCACCAAAAACCTGATCAATGGGGAGACCATGAGCGTAGTGGACGGGCAGAGTAATTCTAATTACGAAAGAAAAATTAAAAGAAAGTTACTATTAGCCGTTAAAAAAATCAATAACTTATATTCCTATTCGGTTACGGAAAATTTGCTTTCTTTAAAGTTATTTAAAGTTCTTTTCTATAAATTTAAAAAAAAAAATTTTTTTTTTCACAACCTTTCAAGCAGTAGTAATCTATCAAATTCTAACAAAAATAAAAAAAAAAAACGAATCCTGTTTTTACATTTAAAAAATGATAAATTAGGCGCAAAATTCTTTTTTCTTTTTTTTTTTGAATTTTGAAATGTGTGCACATGTACACGTATAAACCAATATAATTTCATGCTTTTAACGATTTTTACACCTACTTTTTCTATATTTATAATGGATTTTTCTCAATGTATGGACATCAATTATTTTTTCTTATTTGAAAAAAAAATAAAAAAAAATTTTTTTTTATCCAATTTTTCGTATACAGAACAACTAAGATATTTTATCTACTTATAGAAATTGAGATATTTGAAATTTTTTCTATAGTTCGTTTTTTTAGCATAGTCATATGTATACTGATGGAGTAGAAAAATATTGCATTATTTATGTTTACGATTTATGAGACCTTTCGCCCAATAATAACTGCACAGGCAACGACTGTCGTTAAAATTCGCCCAATATTAACGACAAGAAAAAGAAACAATTGTGCAATTGGATGAGTAAAAATGTCGTTCCATTGAATCTAATTTTGCAGTTGTGGTTGTTGCCTATCAGAAGTGATAGATCTGATACTTTCTTGTGATTGTTGTCGTTTTCGTTTACAAAATCCAGAAATTGGCATTCAGAAAATGAGTGTAAAAATTGAATTTATTTAAACTAAATGAAAAATAATGAGAAGAAGGGTTCATTTACAGATGACTATGCTTTAAAAATGAGATGTTAACAGCTTCATTTTTGATAATTTGTTCACATGCCCAATTATTATAATATCTTCCATATTGCATGTATTTTCGCAACCGCTCTTGCTCACTTTTATGAGTTTAATGGAAAGAAACGTAGAGAGAAAAATGATGATTTTTATACGAGTGTAATAAAAGTATAAAACTGGACTCTTCACTACAGAAATATCAATCAAAAGTCTACTGTATGTCTACGAGACATACATATGTAACTTAAATGTTATGAAATTCAACATGATAATTATAAATTTTCACAAAATACAAAAAAAAAAATGCATATACATAGTAAATCTAATTACTGAAGAAATCCGAAATAGTGTTTGTGTATATATTGTCTTGAATCTAAAATATTAGTATAATATTAGTAGGATTTATTATTTAAAAAAAAAAAAAAAAAAAAATGACATGAATGATTCGAAATAAATGAATTTTGAAATAAAAATCAGTATACATAGGTGTACGAAAAAAAAAAAAATTTTTGTTGATCTTTGCTCACAAAATTCAACGATCGATTCTTACATACAAGATCGTAAATCATTGAAATGACATGTAAAAAAAAAATGTTAAAATTCTTTTTCTTTGCTGTGTATAATCATTTAAACTTCTTCGTTTCAGGTATTTATGTCACTTAAATGATTTATTGACTGATTTCAAAAAGAATTGATCTGTTGTACATCAATGTATGTCCATTTTGTTTTCCAATGTGCTAAGATCATTCATAAAATTTTTTTTTTTTTTTTTTTTCTAAAGTCAAGGTTGCAGGGTTATCCCAGGTGTGTTGTATATATATACGATATCATAAATAACTTACTTACATGAAAACATATTTATAATAACTACTTTACACAAAATCTTAAATGAACATGTGCTAAACAATTTTATACACATATGCACATGATACATATTTGTGTAAGTACGTTTGAATGTGTATCGCGCTGTTTGAGATTGAAAATTATTTTAAAATATTTTTAATATATAATAAAAATAAATGAAAACAGAAATAAAATATTTGATTGCAATGAAATTAGCCACAGTATAGGATTTTTTTTTTTTTTTTTTTTGTATTTTTGATATTGTTCCTACGTCTTACAGGTGGAATCTATTTTATATGTGAATTATAGCAACAATCTGAGCTATTCTGGCCTTTGGTAGATTTAGCGAACTTTACATTCTGCTAATTTTCATATAAAATTTTGGCAGTTGGTAAATTTTATATGTAGACAAAGTTAGCAGAATATCGAGTACCGCGAAATTTTCTAACTACAACCAGAAGAGCTCTAAATATTTAAATATATTTCGTTATTTCTCTATTCCTGTGAAATCCTCTGACCAGAAGAGCCCTAAAGCTAAATTTTTTATATGTTTTGGGATTTCTCCATTAGTGGAGAATCCACCAAATAGCAAAGAATGCATCTACAAAATTGTGAAATTTTCTTTACACAATTTGAGATGGGACTTTTCTTAGTGCTCAGAAAACCGAATTACAAACATACTCATTGGTATCTTCCAAAACTTTGAAAATTCTTTGTATACATATTAAAATGAAATTTTCCTTCAATACAGTTATTAAGGATATAACATGAAATAATATCAAGGATTTTCCATGAATAATACCACTTAAAAGGAAAAAATATCGTTAAATATTAGATGATGTAGTGAAAAACAAAATTTATGGTAAAATTTTCATAATATGAACAGCAAAGTGTAAAAAAGGAAAATCCACAAAAAAAAAAAAAAAAAAAAACACAGTGGAATGGATTATTTTTGTTTTTTATTAATTTCATTTCATTTTCCCCTTTTCTAATTTGGTATTTTTTTATTTTTTTATTTTTTTTTTTAGATTTTTGTGAACACGAAAATAACCTATAAACATTTTCTTTTGAATTTAACTTAGTTCAATTAATCTTTTTCTTTCATAAGGTTTTTTTTTTTTTTTTGTTTTTGTTTTGAAGCCAAATATCTTGCCCGTACAATTTAGTATGTATCTAATATTATGTTGTGTATTTAGAAAAAAAGCACACACAAACCATACGTAAATTTATACATACATATGTGTGTGTATGTGATATTAATTCTCATACCAATTTGATATGCATGTGTATATGTATATATGTTCAGGGATTCATATGTTCTTAAGCATATTAAGTATGTAACGTATGTATATAATGTATAATACAACACAGGGTGTCTCTATTAATCTTTGTAGCTAAGTGCATTGTATTTTGACAAAATTTTCCACTGTAAAAATATCCAAAATATTCCCTGGTAAGTAATTCAAATTGAATTTACCAACAAAAAATCTTATTATGTATTTTATTACAATATAGTATTTAATTTATGTTAACTAAACACCTTATGTGGGTACGTGAACATATGTATAAGTTCTTATACATAGTCATAATTTCATTTTCTATATTTAAAAAAGAATAAAAAAAAAAACATATCATCGATCAAAATAAAAAATTATCCGCCTTCCTGTTAGATGCAAGTCATCTCTGGAATTTTAGTCACCTTTTATTGATTCTTTGTTAAAAAAAAAAGAAGCAAACACACAAGTTTTCTATATACTATATACCTCAAAAATGTACATTTTTTTACATTTTTTTTTTTTTTTTGAAAAATTTCCTTTTCTGTTGTTTGTTTTTTATACAAAAAAAAAAAAGAAAAAATGGTAGAAAAAAATTTTTCAAACATTTTCATTAATTCTTAAATTAGAATGCAATGTAATCAAATGAGAATGTATCTATGTATCTACTATGTGCAATTTTCTTTTAAAAAAAAAAAAAGAGCAAGGATTTCTGAAGATTCATTTTTAACTGATGAAATCAATAAAATGATATTAAAAGTAAAAAAAAAAAAAACTGATTCAATTTCTTCATCTTCTTAATACATTATGGTAAGTATTTATAGAAAAAAAAATAAATTTTTTTTTTTTCAAAACAAGAATTACATTACAAGCTAGATAATGATACCAAACAAGATATTTCCTGGAGAATTATATTTATTATTAAGTAGACATGAATGTACATATTGTATATACCGCATAATATTAAATTGTATTATAAGAAAGTCTAATTACGTATACCAATCACGAAATGCTCTTAATTTTCTCATGTCACATTCTCATGTGATACTTAATATTAATGTATATAGATACATATGTACATGTGTGTGTGTGTGTGTACTACTTATGTACATGAATATATGTATATCTATACGAAATACGCACAAACTTATATAAATGAAGTATATAAACGATGTATATAAAGATAAATAAAAAAATTTTTATATACACATGTAAAATGTACATATATCATTTTGGTCACAATATATAATATATAATACTAAATATTTTAAGAAAAAGAGCCGCCATAATAATAATAGAGTTCCTCTAAAGACCATTCATCACTTGACCGAACCGGACGACAAGTACAAATTACAAAAAAAAAAAAAAAAAAAAATGAAAAAAAATATCTTAAGATTATTAAACGCGAAATGAGACTCTTTTTTTAAAGATCTCATTGAAGCTCCTGATATAATACATAAATACGTTTATATACATTTGTATATATGCATAAATATATGTATATACGTACTTGTCATGTAATGTATGTACATTTTTTTTTTTTCAAAATATTTCAATGACGGATGTTTTTGAATTACCAAAGGATAATAAATATTGGATGATGGTGATGATTATAACAAAAAAAAAAAAAATAAATAAGTAAATAAATAAATTTTATGTACATAAAACATTTTAATACATCGTATCTACACATGTACAAGAAATGATTCTCAGTTTGTATATGTTCACCATTTATTGTATGTACATATGTATACGTACTCGTATGTACATTTTTAATGTACTTAATAATAATATGAGAATTATAGCAAATTATTTAGTTAAACGATAAATTGTGTATAGTGGTTGCTCATTTATAATATATTTTAACATGGCATTCATATTATAGATATACGTATGTACATACATATATTTTTCCCTTCTTATAAACGACCAACCAATTAAGGCCGAACCAATCAAATCTTGTATGAGATCCATTGGCCCCAATGTTTTAGCGTTTATAAGACGTTTTATAACATACAATTCAAAATGGCTACCATACATTAATATGTGTATATACATATAAAATAGATACATATGTACATATGTGCATAAATATGTAATGTATCTGTGTTTTATTATTTTTTTCATCTTTTTTGTATGTTACATATATTCGCTATATAAAAACTTAAAATAATTGACTTAGGAAAAATTCATTCAATATATAATGTATAATTGCACATACAGATAAATTACGTGGACAGTACGTACTCGTATCTATACATACTGTACTACGTATGCAATTCTGTATCCTCCCAATATGAAGCTTATCTGTGTTGTTTTTTTTATTTTTATTTATTTTTTTTCATTTTGTTTTCTTCCTTTTTCTTTTGCAAATATCTACTGTTATTATCATTTTTGTTGTTGTTGTTGTTACAACATTTTCACTACAATTGCTTATTTCGCACATTTCTTGAGATTTTTTGCCAGATAAAAGATTTCATTTTAAAAACGAAAAAAACGAAAAAAAAAAAGAGAAATGGCAAAGAAAAGAGGGAAAAAAAAAACAAAAAAAAAAAACTTTCTAATTATATACTACAGTGCTCATATACACACATGTACGTATGAAAATACAATAATTTATTCCACATATGCATCGTATATAGAGATATCTACATACATTGTGGCCTAACATATACATCAGTATAAAACTTAATATTGAAATTACTTTATATATTATTATCACTTAGTCAGCATATCTTTATCTTATTTAATTTTATTTGAATGCTAACTACATAATAAATTACTTTGAGGATCTGTAGAAAAATAAAAAAAAAATAAAAAATAAAAATAGTTTCTCTGATATTGTTTGCAAATTGACATTAAACGGATCACGTAAATTTGATAATAATTCGTAATTGACTCTGTTGAACAATTGGCTCAACAATTTTCTGATTAAAAATTTTTTATATTTTAAGCCGGATTCCATTTATCCATTTACATTGATACACCATACAGTAATCATTGCAGTAAGTTAACATCAATTGATATGATAATATAATATGTCCAAGCTGGTGTATGTACATTTTTTTTTTTATTTTTTTTTTATTAATTCGAAAGATCCTATTTATGTGTATATATGCTATATATTTATCAAATATGGCTAAATATCTGTAAATTAATGTTGAATGCTGAATTTGCAAACTGTGAGAATTATGTGAAAATTATACGTTATTGTGGTGATATCACAAATAACTTCAAATGTGCATACATATGTACAATACTTATATATAAAAATCTCATCTAATTTAACATTAATTCCATTGATTTACGTACAAAATAAAAGGATATATTGGATAAAATGGAAATATGTATGATAAAGAGTGTCCTAAAAAAAACAACCCCTATTTCTCGCCCCTTTTGGGGTACTTAAGGAGGCCAAGACCCGATTTGGGCTATAACACCATATGAATAAATGAATTTAATTCAATGATGATCTAAATGATATAGCTTACGAAGGATACTTTAATGTAGTCGACAAGATTTCATGTTAGTCCTTGTTTTGGGGATAAGACCACTAAAATCTGTTAGTTGACCTCTGCCACAGTATTAACGATTTCCTTAATAATGAATACTTGGTACAAAGAAAGAAACCCACTGCTTATATAATATCCATATAGGTCCATTCTGGTTGTAGCTAGCGAAATCTATCTCTAAATAGTTCTGATTTTAATTTAAAATTTTTGAATACGTGTATATTTAAAAAAACAAAATGAAATAAATTTGCAAAATATAAAAGAGTTAGTCCAAATTAACATATACGCATACATAGATATGTCCATGTGTTGGTGTTTAGTGAAATATTGTACTAATGAATGCAGCATGCGTATGTACTTTTAGATGATATGTGAATCAATCGCAAAATGAAAGCTGTCAGGACATATCCGATAAATACTGAATGAAAATTGTTGTTTTATTTCCGTTTTTTTTTTTTTTCTTCTATTTATTCTTTTTATATTGTATATACGTTTTCTGTTTTCTGTTTTTTTTTTTTTTGGTTTTTTCTTTTTTTTTTTTTTATAATGGAAACATCAGATTTCCACTACATTACCGCATTACATGGTTGCCAGCCTAGAAATTATTGATGCATGCAAATATTATGTACACATAAAAGAGGTTTGTCAGTTTCTATGTAACATACATACATATATGAGTTATATTTTTGAAATCAACAAAAAAATAAAAAATAAAATAAAATAATTTTTGTATATGATGACTATATACGTACATATATGAGGGAGGAAAAACAAAGACATCCTTCTCATCTTCCATTTTTCTCCTAATATGAATTTACATCCGAACGGAAGTTAGTTTTGACAGACATACAGACACGTGGCGTAAACGGTTCAGCAGCTAACATTTATTTATGTACATATGTACATGAATTTTATAAGATGTGAATATTTCTAAGCGGAAGAAAACAAAAAATTCCATTTCATCACCCACGGCTGTCTGATTTTCAAGAAACAAAAAAAAAAAAACTTATAAAATTTTTTTTTTTTTCACGTTAACACACAGATAAACAGTTTGAATATTTTTGTACTATGATTTTACTTTCATTACTGTTTTTCCTCTTCTTTTTCTTGTTTTTTTTTTTTTTTATTTGTGTTAAATATTCATATCATGCTGGACTTTTAATATCATAAACTTTATGGCCTACTTTTTAGATATGTTACATAGAACTTTTCTTATCTTTTCATTTATATCTTGTCATTTTTTATATTTTTGTCTATACATTTTCTCTTTATATTTCTCAATTTTTTTTTTTCCTTTATTTAAAAATTTCGGAATATGAATTCTAGAAAACCTTTCCGACATACGATAGTTATCTTATTTCTATGATATGAACACAATACATACATTTCATTTTATCTGAGTTTTTACATATTATATATGTATGTGTATCTGGTATATAATTTTCAAATATTATATTAATATTTTATATACATAGGTATATAGTGTATATAAGAACATATTTGATATGGTACCTACATATATGGTATCAGTGACGTCTTCTGATAAATTCATTCAGATGTCAAAAATACAAAAAAATCAAATAATTTATGATAATAATTTTGTTTTAATTATACTGCTTTTCTCAGGGTTATATACCCTGTCCACTAATTATATGCGGTTACCAGTTAAGGCCATATATAGAAATTACATAAAGTGGTATCTACCACTTATTTACACTACTGTTACATTGATATTTAAAAAATTCATCTCATATTGTACGAAAACCTTAAAGATTGCTCGTGAAACACTTTAAATTAAGAATTCTAAAATAAAAAAAGGACATTTGTATTCCCGTAAGGCCTTAACTGCAAATAATTAGTGAACAAAGTATAAATATAAAATTTTCAATTTTTTTCGTTTAAAATTAATAAAATTTTATGAAAATTTAATTTTGTGTATATACGTCCACAAATGTTAAATGCACATTTCTTCTATACAGTTTGAAAATATATTTTAATGTTTATGTGTATGTAAATGAAATGTAATATGTGGGAATATGGTGGTGCGTACATGTAAAATAAATCCAAATGAAATGTGATTGTACAAAATATTATATTTTTTTTGTTTTGTTTTGTGAAATGCAGAAACACGAGAATAATTATAGACCAAAAAAAAAAAAACCAAAAAAAAATTCTGTAAAGTACACACACACACATAACGTACTCACCATTAATTTATGCTCAATTTCAAAACATATAGGTAAAAATAAAAATTAAAGAAAATGAAAATGAAAAAAAAAAAATTACCACATTTAAACATTTTCGTATGTACATATGTAAAACGAAAGGAATATAATATCTGAAATTACACACTCATTTAATAATAATCAGTTGTAGACGATCACCTGAAATTTGGTCCAATTTTTATATTGTGCTGTCTAAATCTTTTGTTATCCTGATGACATGCATCGCTTGTATATGTATAGTATATATAATTTTTTTTTTTTTTTTTGTTAAGTAACTTGAGATGTTTTTTCCTGTTTATGGTCGAATTATACATAATGTACATTCATAAGTTTTTTATTCATTTTCTTTTGAATTTTTTTTTTTAAATAAAATTTAAAATGTTCAAGAGTTCTAATTGGGGTTGTTGTGTGTAATGCATTTGTATTAGTAAATCCATGATATAGTGATTTACGAATACTTGGAATCATATTAAAAATTGATAATTATAATAATAACAAAAAAAAAAAAAAAAACATCACATTTCAAATAATTTTGTAATGTTCATTCTCGTTTACATTTCAAAATACACTGAATTTAATAATTCGTGAGAATAAAACCTGAATTAATAATGTTGATCTGATATTTTTTTTTTACCATAGTTTGGGGTTTTTTAACCATTAAAAATTATTTTTATTTATTTATCATAACAATATCAATTAAAATCAGTGTAAATTCATCATCATTATCAGTTCCATGTTACCATTGAAGAACTGTCTATACCTCATTTTTAAAGTCACAGTCACATGTGTTGTTTATACTGTTTTTACTTTCATTTTCTGATTGCCCAATTTTCTGTATTTTGTAAACGAAAGCAACAGCAATCAATGTCAGCAATCACAAAATAAGATAAATTCAATACAAAAAAAATAAACTTCAATAACACAATATTTTTATGTTTTATAAGAACACACATGACTATAGGCTAAAAAAATTAATTGTAAGTCAAAATGTTCAGAAATGTTACGCAATCATAGGAAAGTATTTTTTTTTTTAGTTACATTATTCAACCAATCTTAACTTAACCTTATCATCCAGCAAAGGTGGATAAAATTGTCATCAATAAATAAATGACATAAATTCAACGCTAAACATCTATAGAAAATTTACTACTGATGTTTAATTACAAAATTGCACTCTGTTCATTAATTACAGGCAATTAAGGTCTTACAGGAGTGTCAAACTGAAACTGTTTCATCATCAGCAGTATTGTCACAATATTTGAGTTTTCTACAAAATCAAATAAATTTTTTGAATATCAATAAACTACTTTATGCAATTTCCAATAAAGTCTTAATTGCATATACATAATTAGTTAACAGAGTATAGGAAAGTTTTGTTGATACGAAAAGAACAGAGTAAATTTTTTTAAATACATTGCATTGTTCTTAATGCGATGAGTGCAAAAAAAAAATTTTTTTTTTTTTTTGTTACTGTTTTCAAAGCAGGTCTATTGGTCGGCGTATAGCTGTATAAATGCACAAGAACCATTGTAGTAATATCTTATCAATGAGTATCATCCGTTAAATGTAAAATTTAATCCGTAAAAAGTATAGAAGCTGTCATTTATACAATAAACCTGTTGATAATTTTTCAAATTGAGTTTTTTTTTTTTGCTCTCATGACATCTTGATGAAAATTTTCATTAAAATCTGATCCTATTAGAAAAAAAAAAAATATATTTATTTTTCAGGAAAAATTTGAATCTTTATATAGTAGTTATTCTGTTATAGGAATATAGGATTGAATTTTATCGGCTACCCTTGATGCAAAAATATTAACTTTCGTAACAATGTACATACCATACATGCAGGCATTTAAAAAACAAAAAAAAAAAATC
Source organism: Anthrax anthrax (assembly GCA_963971155.1). Lineage (NCBI taxonomy): Eukaryota > Metazoa > Arthropoda > Insecta > Diptera > Bombyliidae > Anthrax > Anthrax anthrax. Next base: position 32,998,769 of record OZ020119.1, read on the forward strand.
TGTATGTGTGATTGCTGATTTTTTTTGTTTTTTATGAGCAAATATGATGTGCATGTTTTATTGACAAAATGTAGAACAACAGCACGTGGTCCATTCATATAGTCCATATTCTACGAATTTTATTCTATACGCAAACAAGAAAATATCATCAAAATAGGGAATTAAAAAAAAAAAAAAATCTATAGGTTACCTATTAAACTGAAATCTGTATTTTATATTTTCTTTAAATTTTAAATCCTCCCTTACTTTGAGATTTACTACCACGAAAAACATGTTCCCAACTTAAAAATATTATACCGCCCGTTGAGATCGCATATTACAGAGTGAACACCTGGGTTATAGTATATAGATTACGTTTTTAACTAAAATAAGGTTAATGCGCTGCTGTATACGATGAAATACAAAAAAAAAAAAAAAAAAGGTTTCAAATGCATAACCATAAATCTCAGGTATACACACTATGGATGTATGTAGGTACTTAAAAACTGATCCAGATTTATTCTAGATATTGGTACTTTACCTATGTATGTATATAAATTTTCCTTTAAATGTAAATTCATTTTTATGACGAAATTGTTAAATTTTTGCAAACCAGTTTCTAAATTTTATGGGTATATACTATCAAATATTTTTATATCGTACAAATTTGTGTTAAATTTCAAAATAAAAAAAAAATAAAAAAATATTTTGCAAAAACTTCTTGTACCAATATAATTTGAAATTCAAAAATTTAAATTTTTTTTGAGAATGTATACTAAGGGCCTAGATTCAATTTGATCTTATGAACGTTCGTTTGGTATGCAAATATTTATGTATGTCTGTCCGTTTCAATTTTAAAAAAATTTTTTTGTTTATGTGAATGTGATATTGTATTTTACATTTGCGTATTCCAAATATTTAACATATATTTACGTCAACATTAAAACCGTAACAAATATACAACATTATTGTATGTACCTACATATATTTAAATTTTTTATCTTAGCATAAGTTCTCTTTTCAAATTCATCGAAGCATTGCAAATTTTATTTCTCCCTTAAAACACAATAATACATTAAATGTACATGTGTGTGTGTATATATATGAGGTGTACTTACAAAATATATTTTTTTGTAATACCATCAGCAAATGCTATGGTACACATATAATAAAGGCACATCAATGTCAGTGAATTTTTATACAAAAAACTGGTATTAAATTGTAGTATCATCCCTTTTTTAAACAAGATATTAAACCCGCCAAATAAAAAAAAAAAAAAAATTCGATTACATATTATTTCTTCCAAGGATATACAATAATAAAACATAAGTTTTTCAAGGGTTTCTTTAAGGAAATTCTAGTTTACTTGAATAACTCGTTTAACTAGTGAATGTGCTGGAAATTGATCGAAATATTATTTTTATCTATTAAAAAAACAATTTTTTTGTTTTTTTTTTTCATTTTTGTACATAAGCGAAAATTTTATTAATTGAAAAATTATTATTTAATTCTCTTAAGGATGTCAAAATATTTCTTAAAACTTTAAATTAATCAAAATTAGAAATTTATACTTCATTTTTAAAGTATGTATAAAGTCATGTAAATGGGTGCTTTTTCTCATCATTTTCCATTTAATTTAAATAAATTCTATTTTTACTCTATATTTTTCTCATTGATCAGATTTCTGTATTTTGGAAACGTAAACAACAACATTCACAATGGAGCAAAATACCTACACTGCAAACATGAAGGATGCAAAATTTTTTGTGCTCCGTATAGAAGAAACAAACATGAAATATGCTAAAAAAAACCGAATCGTGGATATTTTCGCAGATATTTTTTAAATTGTGGTTTTTGCTTTTTGTCATTTTTGACTTTCCTTTTCCTTTGATTGTCTTTTGACCAAAATATTTTATTTACACCATAATTTGGTGCATTACAAAAACAATCAAAAGAAAACACTAAATAGTGATCATTTAAGCTTTTTTTTTCTTCGATTTAAAGATCCACTGTTTATACAAATTTAAAATATCAATAAAAAAACAAAAACAAAAAATAAATTTTGATTTAACCGCGCCAAGCAGTCTACTAGGCTTAAAATCATTATAATGTACGTTATGTGTTCATGTAAGATTTTTTAAAACAGACTTTTCATTTTTCATAATTTTAACTTTGAATGGGAAACCCTACTGTGAAGAGGTCTATGAACAGAGATAAATTAAAAACCAATTAAGAAACTATATAGCAGCTACGTTATATCCAACATATAACACATTATTTTTAGATTTTTTTTTTTAGTTAGGGTGACACAGTATTTTTTGTTTTTTTTTTCATTTTTTTTGTGTATGCACACATACACATGTGAATGCATAGGCAAAAAACAAAAAAACATGCAATTCATATTTTTTTCTTTTTAAAGGAACACCTGAAGATTCTCATAAAATTATTCTTCAAAATTCGAATTTTATCTTTGATATCTTTTTTTTTTTGGTTTTTTATTTCGTTTTACACACACATCCAAATGTGTTTTATTTCACGAAATTTTTTTAGTTGTTTTTTTTTTTAAATGGAATTTTTTTTTTCTCCATTTTTTTGTTTTATACTTTCCGTCAATTTTTTTCTATTTTTTTTTATTAATGATCACATTTCATTGAGTTTTATGTTTCTAATCGAAGGATAAAATCTCAACAAGAGTCCTTTGTATTAACAGAACAAATCATATGTCAGAGGTATATTATTTGAATTAACTATGGAAAGTGGTATTTTAGTACTATAAATACAGAACAATGCAGAGGTGTGTGTATGCATAACACAGCAAAAGAAAAATGCACATGATATCAATGTTGCACGCAATTGAAAATATAAATGTAAAAACATAAGAAAAATTATCTATGCAATTTAAATGCAACTATGAAGCAGATACATAGCACATTTTATACATATTTTATTTTGATACCTGTTTTTTGCTTCTGATACAATGGGAAATAGTTGTCTTTTTTATTCCTTTAAAAAAAAAAAACATTTCAATGGAAATTAGTGAAATATGCGGGGTGGAGAGAATTTTGAGAATTTGGAGAGATTTTTCTTTTTATGATCAAATTAGTTTTAATTTCAAATTCAGATTTTGTTCAAACGGATTCCTGTTCAAATTTTATATTTACATTTCTTCGTTTCATTGAACAATCTTTTAATTGGTTTTAGATACTTACCATCACAATCTAATGATAGCGATAGCATAAATTCCATTTATTAAATCGTGAATAGATCTAGAGATATCGACTATTCATGGTTGTCATTAGAATGAGTTCTAATTTGATTTCACAGATTTTGTGAAAATGATTTTGTCACAATTTAACCCCTTAAATGGTAATGACGGGCCTCGTCCGCTAAGACCATTTACTGTACCACCAAATTCGAATTTGATGGGGATCCCCCGTAGTACACCTGAATGTTTAAAAACCAGATAAATTTCTTTAAATTTGTAAAAATAAAAAATATTATTATTTAAGTTTGATTTAATGATCATTCCACGCATAGAATTGTGCTGAATTTAATTGTCTGTACGTGTACTAATTTTTGAGATTTAATCGTAAGGCAACGGTTTAATTATGTTTTTTGGCACATGAACGATGATGAAGTTATCATTGAGTCTCATTACTACGATATTTTTGATTTGACGGCCTATTCTACTGTATTCATAAAAGGTCAAGAACGATAACAGAGTTCTGATTAATTTCTAAATTTGCATTTAACTATATTAAATCCAAGAAAACATGAAAAGCAATTTGTTATTTATTTTCTATAGAATGCAAATATATTGAACTGAAAATATAAAGGACTTTGCAAATTAAATTATCGTTTTTTTTTATGCCCCACAAAAGTAAAAACAAAAAGGAATTCAGTTGATTTTATTCAATTTTTTTTTATTTTTTTTTATTTACTGTTTTTAATTTATTTTACTTTTTTTTTCTAGTTTAAATGCATCCAACGTACAGATGAATTTTATCTTATCCATCCAGATATGTATTTACGATTATAATATCAAATCCAGATACAGATTTTCTATTTTCTATTTTTTTTTTTTTCATTACATACTAATGATGTGTATACTCATGTGTACACACACATATATGTAAATACACATCTTATAGTTAACTTACATATTTAGTTAACTAAATCTCTATTACATACACAAACACATGTGTGTGCATGAAAGAAAAAAAAAAATGTAATTTAAAGGCAATCTAAGAAGGTTCCTTCCATTTTGTTTTTATCATCTACTTTGGTACAACCACTCAAAATATAAAGTTTATTATTTTTTTTTATTTTCATTTTCTTTGTTATTTATATCCATTAAAGCTCTTCGTTTTAGTCTCACTATATACTATATGTATACAATATATAGTGTATTTTTCTTCAACAAACTTTTTATATTCATTCACTATATATTAAATACATACTTGTATAATCTTGCATTCGGTTACACACAATCCTTTTTATTTCATTTTAAATATGTAACGTACATATGCATACATAAGCAAAAGCAAAATGAAAAGTCTACCCCAATTCACATTATATCATTCCTGGGTTTAAATACTATACAACCCAATGTCTGTTTATCCTTATACGTTCATATATTTTCAATATATAGATACGTTTAATATTCCATATATCGTCATGAGGAATACAATGATAAGTACAAAACAGTCAAAGTGTTCATTTGCAATATATTTCCTTGTACCAAATCATTGTTACTGTACTGTATACACACATACACGCATGTATCCACACATATGTATATGCGATATGATGTATATACGTACGCATAACTGTACATATATGAATGTTGTTAATGTCCGGTTACTTGTTATTCTAATGTCCATGGTATATAAACGTTAACATTACATGTATGTAGATGTATGTACATATGTATGTTCACATATATGTACAATATATTATAAAACTTATAATATTGCCCAACTGTCTGCCTCATTTTTGCAAGATTTTTAAAAATGAAAATAAAATGACATTATAACGATGGAATCCTGACTATATGTACATACTCCGATATAATATGCATATGGACGTTGTGTCCATACTCGTACATATCAGTATAAGTGGAAATATGTAAGTACATATATGTCACATACTTATATATGTATTCATTTTACACTTTTATATAAATATCTAATGTACATATGTACGTACATAGCATGCATATATGTAATGTATTTGTAAAAGTATTTGAAACTCCACTTATGAATGTGCATACCTACAGTTTATATAAACCATGTTACATTATTTATTTTGTTGTTTTTATCCTTGGGGATACATTTACGTACACTTTTATTTTTTATTTTTTTTTTTTTTTACGAACTATATACCGAATATATCTATGCATATATACGCTTAATCCTGTACATGTTTCAGTACTTTAGACACGTTCGTTTGTATCACCATCATCAGCATATTGTATGTAACGTACCTACATTTTCAAACTTAAAACTTCGTTTTTTCCAACTTATACGTATCTGCATACATTAATGTGGGTGTATACATCCTCTCGTATGCATTTAAGTACAATGAAAAACAGTTGCCCATTTTATCCGAGTTAGTATAGATTTTATTTTTATTTTTTATTTTTTATTTTTGTTTTTTACACACTATACACGTATTTTTATTGCATATTTTAAGTTTTGTACTCTAGCAACATCATAATTATAGTCATGATATGAATATCTCTCTTGATGGACAGAAAATTCGATCGATAAAAGGTCACAGGATATATATTTTTTTTTTATATCAACCATTTTTGTTTGCTACCCAGATTTAAATTTTTAAAACAACCCCTAATACAATATTTGTGTACTTTACTATCGCAATTATGAACGTCCAAACACATAAATGTATGAATGTATATAGATACAAAATATAGTGAACGCATTCAGTCAGGTACGTTTATATTCAGTGTGTTAATGTATGGATAAATGTATATGCAACTTTAAAACTGAATTTCCAAAAAATTTCTTAAATTACAAAATTTCTTGAAATTTTAAAACAATAATAATTTAATTTTTGAGAAGAAAACAAAAAAAAAAAGGATTCAACATTTTGAATACTGATTATATTTCATTTTTTGACACAGTCATGTTATATTTATTCTGGATCATGGTAATATTGGATCATTTTTGTTGTTCTCTTGTGATTTTTGTTGTTTTCGTTTCCAAAATACAGAAAATTGGGCAATCATAAGAATGAGAAGAAGCACCCATTTAAAACACAGATGACTATGCTTTAAAAATGAGGTATAATTATTTTTTTCTTTTATTTATTTTTTTAATGAAAATGTTCTCTATTTTATGTAAGTACGAAAATGATTTCTCTATTTATTGTTGATAAAATTACTGCAAATTTTTTTTTATATAATTACATACTTACATTTTTGCTTACATACTTGGCATTTACAACATGAAGAGCTGTTAGTATAAATACAATAAAAATTGCTTCATATATGCATTCAGTGTGTATTTAAACAATCATCATCGAAAAATAATATTTTCTTGTATTTACATTGTTCCTATACTAAAAATATATCTTTAAAATTTTACATTTATATTTACGTAATCGTAATACACAAACTTTAAATGTAACCGATTTTGTATCTACATACATATATCGTTTGTGTACGTACATATGTGTACAAACATTTAAAATGTTTATACAATATATATTTTCAAGAAATTCAAACAAAATTTTCAATTTAATAATATATAAAAGGGAAAACTTTCACCGTCATTTGTATTTACATATATGTAGATAAAGAATAAGAAAACGTCATGTTTCCATATCAAATCACATGTGTTTACAGTGCACACATACATGTAAATGTGCATACATAGATACAATTTTCTATATTTTAAGAAATATAAACTTAACTTAGGGATTGAAATGAAAACAAATTAACAAATATAAATGAAAATGTCTTAAAAACTTCTAATAATCATGTTTACATATACCACACATGTACTATACGCAGTCGTTATATAGTGTGTGTAGAATCAGAAATGAAGGTATCAAACATGATTTAAAAGTCATATAAATTTATTGTCATAAAAAAAAAACATTTTTTACATGTGAATATTTCTTAAAATTTGTTTATTTGTTTTTAAGATTATAAAATAAATTTATTAAATTACATATTTGTTGTTAACGGTATAAAACATCAAATTTTCATAATGCGAATATATGATGGGGCTTCCAGAGAATTTTAAATCTTTAGAAAACATCACTGTGTGTGTAATGTCTGTTATAGATAATTTTTTTTAAACATATACAGCCACCTGTATTTTAAATTAACATTTCTATTTTGTCATTTATTCTGAGTTATAATTCGTATACTTTCATTCACTTTTTTTTTTTATGTCAATTTTCAATTTTTAGAAAAAGAAACAAAAATAACAAACAAAAGAGAATAAAATTAATAATAATACGATAATGACACAAAAATTTACATATGATCGGTTCACATGAATGAAAGTTGACTTACATGTTTATGTTATATAAATTTTATGTAATTTATTTATAGAGAATGAAAAATATATTTGAATACCAATTGTATATACATATTTGTACAATACATCATTTTAATAATCATGAATATCATTTAACTGATGAATTATTCTTGACAACATCAAGCAAAAAATCAAATGGATGGATGGGTGGGTGGATGGCTCAACCGTTTGGCTAACGATTGTTTTTAATTAGAAATTAAAATACAGATATTGAGATGGATATTTAGAAATTATTAGAAAGTAATTTTTTTTTTCTCTAATTCGCAAATTTAAGATGGTATTTAAATATGTTATAAATGTGGTCAACGGTTCTACAAAAAAATTTTTAGATAATTTCTGGTCATTCTCAAGATTTAACTCAAACTTCAGATTGAAATTGCTAATATTTGAATTAAGTATTCACAGATTATGGCTCTGTCCCACTAATTATATGCAATTAAGGTTTTGTGGCAGGTACATATGAATATAGTGCCATTTTACATGATTTAGGCCCTGGCTCACATTGAGCTGTTGTGCCAAGGGAAAAAAAAAATATGCATTGATACTTAAAAAATTTTATTCAATAATGTATGAAAAATTTAAAAATTATGACGATAATGCTCATGGAAAACTCTAGTTAAAAGTTATGAGAGAGGAAAAAAAATTACGTATAGCCTCCTATAAGGTCTTAAGTTTAAATAATTAGTAAACAGAGTATAAATTCAAAAGATATTTTCAATTAAACAAATTCATGTACATACTCGTATGCATGTTGATAACATTTTCAATTCACCAATATTTAAAAAAAAAAAAAAAATTGATTTCTCTAGTAATCAAGGACTTTAGAATTAAAGTAGATAATAAATAAAAACGGATACATACCAGAAAATGTTGATTTTTTTTTTTTTTCTAAATTTATTCATCAATACTACAAATATACACATTTGTATCCATACATTTTTGTACTTACACGTGTCCTTATATGCAACACCTAGATTACATATCCGTTTTTGTATAAATTGTACATGTTCCGATTAAGTCAAATAGACAAATTGACATTATACACATTAACTTATTTTATTTATTGATATATACATATATAAAATAACGATATTTTCATTAAAAGGACCAAGTTATATGATAATAAAATATATAAATGTGTCTATTAAACTGTATATGAAATAAACATGGACTATACCTTATACAAATGTATGTATTATGGTAAAAATTATATCGATATTCAGGAATAAATAATCATTTTTAATAATCTTTTATAAGGACGAATTTTAAGATGATAAACGTAAAATTTTTGTCAAAAGGAAATGAAATGATATACATATACATATACCCATGCATATATGAGTGTATATACGTTACGTTTTGTGTATACATGTATGTGTGTATGCAATTTTTAATTCACCACACTTTATTGATTACAAATGAATATATAAAAGTTTTTTTTTTTTTTTTTTTTTTTTTTTTTTTAAAGCAAAAAAAAAGAATTTATTGTGAAAGTAAAAAATAATAATAATAATAATAATAATAAAAAGGGCTTTGAACCTTTTTGATTTCAAACACAATTGAAGAAAAGTTTGAATGGCCTTGACTTCTATTCTGGCTGATATGATTTCTATACAAATTCTGTATATGTATGTAGACAGAATAGTACCCGCATGCACCTACGTTTTTATACAATGTGGACATGTATATGTGTACACATACATAAAAAATTTATGTACAAACGTAAATATATGTATTCATGTGTTCAAATAAGATTGAACTCACAATAAAATGAATTGAAATTTTGCTTTATTGTTCATGGATTTTTGTAATTGTTTGCTGTTTATAATATACGAGTGTAATACAACATATATATACGAGTGAATGTATTTGTGTGTGTGTGTGTGTGTGTATTTTGTAAAATAAATAAATATACATACGTATTGTACGTATTTTGTGTATATTATTATGTTTCTTTGTTTGGTTTTTCTTTTTTTTTTTATCTTTGTACTATCATATACAATGACAAAATATAACAATAATGTAATATATATGGAGATAGGTACACACACACACATACATACATACATGATTCGATAAAGTATTGAAATTAAAAATGAATATTTTTGTTATATATGTTAAACATATGAAATATAAAGTGAAATATTTATATGTATATATGGTACAAAAGCGTATTAAATTCTGATATTGTGTATATACTAACACACACATACATACATTATATACAATATATTTAACATACATACATATTTACATATTTAAAATATACCTAATATGAAAATGATAAGAATATAATAAACGGAGACGACAATGAGACAAAAACATATTAATTTGCATATATACGTTAATATACACACGTACATATATACCAGATAAATATATCATTTACTGTACAATCACACATATGTATATTATATACAAAATTTTACGGGGGTAAAATAAAATGTTTATTTTTTTTTATTCATTAAAGTATTGAAATTTCTGTTGAATTTTTAATTTGATGATTTTCTGTTCTATATGTATATGTGCATGTATACCTATATCACATACATATGTGTAGTGCCAAATACATATGCACATGATTTTTCATTTTTATTTTATTTATTTATATATTATGTGAATAAAATATTTTTGGTCAAATTTTATTGTATATTTGTATATAATACAGAATTTTCTTTATTATACATATACCTACATACATATGTACACAAACGTAACAAAAGTGTACAAATATAGATACGTTATGGATTTTATTTTCATATATGTATGTATGCGTATTTGAAAACTTAAATAAATATTTTCCGTTATTGATTTTTGAGTATATATGTATGATTAAAAAAAATAAAAAATAAAAATAAAATAAGGTTTTCTTTTATTTTCTTTTATTTTTATTTTTCTCTCTTATTACTGTTTTTTTTATTATATTATCATATGGTTTTTTTTTTTTTTTAGGATTTAAGTATATATTTCGTTTCCTTTTTTTTTTTCATATATATTTTCTATGCTGTTTTATTACATAGACAACATATCCATGTAATACTCATACATATATATAGCTATATATATACATAGTGACGATGTCTCGCCAACATATTTTTTTAACATTCACACAATAAAGCTATTGAAAAACCATGCTTTTATGTTCTATGAGAAAAAGAAAAATGTACTATGTACTATGTATATGTATATAAAAATAAAATTCTTCTATTTTCATTTTTATTTATTTATATGTACAATCTTTTTTATTATCATTATTATTATTATTAACTTTTATTTTTTATTTTTTTTATTATTTTTTTGTACTTTGCAAAATATGTGGGTTTCTGTGTTTACATGATTTGTATATGTGTATACCATGCGTACATACCCCATGTTTTTTTTGGTATACATAATCTATAGTATGTGCATTTACAATAATTTGTATACATGTCGCCTTATTTGTTATTCGCACAATTGTATATACCTCTATAGCGATATTATTTATTGATTGTGTGTCTTTTATTTATTTATTTTTTTTTTTTTTAGAATAAAATGAAAAGAAAATTTAAAGGTGTATGTATTCCAGTTTACTTTAGAAAATTTACAAATTTATAATTGAATTTAAAAACCAAATATACATACATACATATAAATTCATAATGAATTCATCATTTAAAGTGTGTTAATGTAATACAGGGTATTATCACCTGTTGTTTGAAATGGTTCAATGAACCATCAACGTATACAAGGTGATTTTGTAAATTTTGCATAACCGTCGGTTGGTAAAAAAAAAAAAAAAATTTTTTTTTTTAATCAAAATATCAAAACTTGGATCGTATTATTGTATGTCTTATCTGCCTGATCGTTGAGGAACCATGCAAAGAATGGTCTACATTTGAATGCTTTCAAATTCTCTCTGGTAACTCATCAAATTTTAGAGACTTAAAAAATGATACAAAACATTGATAATCTCACAACGAAATCTTTTAATATTCATGAGATTTTCAGGAAATGAAAATACAATTGGAACAACATTTTCCATACAAAAAATTTTATTAAATTTTAAAAATATTAATTTTTTGCGTAGCAGACAATTTTAAACGTTAGCAATTTTGGATTTTCTTATTTGATTTCGAATGAGCGATAACTGCCTGTAAGCACAGTACCAACGATTTCCTTAATATGATAATAATGAATACTTCGTCAATGCTGTAAGGTCGTAAGCCTGAATTTTTATTTATATACTAAAAATTTGAAAGGGTCTGAATATCAGCTTTAATTTGTATTTTTAACCATGACTCAATACGTAGGGTAGTTTGGATGCTTCCAATTGTATGACGTCATATACTCCACATGTCCAAAAATTTTAAATTTTTTATATCTCACAAAGAGTGAATTTTAGAAGGAGGATCAAGGAAAATTTTTTGTTAACTACGTTCTGGACTATAAAATTTTGTGACTTTCAGTCTGAAATACCCCATGTATGATGAATTTTATAACTTATTAATTAGACTAAACACATTTTTGCATTTTATTTTGTTTTTTTTTTAGAATTTCTAATATAAAATACGAATAGTTGATTTGTTTTGCATTTTTCTGAAAAAAATCTCAATTTTCCGATTTAAAAAAAAATAAATCAAAGTAATTTAAAATTTAAAAAGAAGAAAATCTAAAACCAAAAATTCCATAACTTTTAACATTGAATGCATTAATGAAGTTGTGAATTTCATCTTTTATTATATAGTTATCACAATTAAGCAATAGATGCATCATCATCATAAAAATTTTGTATTACTTGTTCGTTATGAAAATGTTGTAATAAATTACAATATATAACTTAAATTTCGAAATTTCAAATTTTTTTTATCATACTCACTTACACATATCCATTTGTATAGTCATCTATGAATTTATCTTATACAAAAAACAAGCATCAGTAACCTAGCATCAGGCAAAAAATTACCTAATCTATGATGAACATACTATGATATGCTATGATGATGATATTCGAGTAAGCACTGTAATATAAAAAAAAATAATATTAATTCATTTATTTATTAAAAGCAAGTAGGTACCTAAATTGCAATTTATTTATTATGCATTTTAAATAAAACCGTTACTTCAATTTTATCAGTTGTTCAAATTTTAAAAAATTAAAAAAAAAATTATTCAGACAAGAAAGAGATCGATATACAGATTTTCTCCTTTGTTTTGGACCATAACAAATTTATACAAAAATTTCGATTTATTAAATGCAAAATAACTGTAAATAATTATATACCAATATTATCAAAAAATCATTGATCTTATCCATATTATTATATGCGAATTCATTTTTACTTTGTTTCAGGCATAACAATTATTTTTTCATTCAGTTCATTTCTTTTCAATATTTCTAATTCAATTAAAGTGCATCATAATAAAAAAAAAGAAATTCTATAAACTTTCGTAATTTCAGTTTAAATGATTTTTTGTTTTATAATTTTGTAAAATGCTAATTTTCTCATTTATTTCTTTCTAACTTTTTTTTTTTTTTTCGATTTTTAATATTTTGAAAAAAAAAAAAAACAATTTAAAAAAGATTTTTCATTTTAACGAGAATTTCATTTAAATAACAAATAATCATGTCTAATAATAATCAATCAAAGGTAATTAAAGAAACTACACAAAATAGCATTTTAGCAAAGTATCTACAATATTTTCGATTAAATTCAAATAATAATTCAGTGATAAAATTTGAACCACAACATTCACAATACACTGAGTAAGTATGTGTGTATGTACAACGTGACACAGCAGTGTATAGTCCATTAAAAATATTGTAATTTTAAATTGGTAATTTGATTAAGCGATGATTTAAAATTTATACTCTGTTCACTAAGTATGTGCAATTAGGGCCTTATATTGGATTGCTCCGTGCAATTAAGGCCTTATATTGGATTGCTCCTTTTTTTTTATTTTATGAATTCTAATTACAGTGTCTCACTAGACAATTGTACACTAAAACTTTTAGAATACGAAATCATTACATGAATTTTTGAATATCAACACACAATAATGTGCTATTTAACATAAGGGCTTAACTGCATTAAATTAGTGGACAGAGTATATGAATAGGTTATATATGGTATATGTATGTACTCAAACAAAGTGTGTAAACAAACAAACAAAAAAAAAAGGAAAAGAAATGAATTTGAAAAAATAAATTAAATTAATTTATTTTGTGAAATTGAACATGGATTCTTTCGTAATTGTTATTGTATCTTTTTTTTTTTACGAAGTATTTTATTATTATTTTATAATTTTTCCAAATTTTTTTTTTTTCTCCCAATCTTTTTATGTAATTTAAAATATTTAAATGCTTTTAGATTTTGAAATTTTGCCAAAAATTAAATAAGTATGTAGAGTATAAAACTGACAATATTGAACATGAAATACTTTAATAATAATGTCCTTATTTTTTATTTTTAAAATGGCAAAAACAAAATTTATAAGAACATTTACATATACGTAAATGCATAGACACCAACAGTGTGTACTTGTGTGTATTATATTTTATTGTTGACATTTGTCCAAATAAGTAATTACTGGATGTGATATCAATAATTCATCAAAATGAGAGTACAATATCAACATTGTATCGAAAATGAATTGTTTCAAAAAAAAAAAAAAAAAAAATGATTTCATGTTTCAAATTATCCACAAATTAGGTACAAATTTATACGTGAAATATATACGTGTACGCAAACGTTTATGGGCACAAACTCTCAAATGCCAGCGTTTTGTTTTAAAAACAAAAACCCTAATTTTGATTAAAAAAATAAATTCAGGAATTCAGGATTCAGGATTTTAATTAATATTAACTAATTTTTGAGGTGTTTACTTTATGAATCATAGAAGAATAAGTGCTTTTTGCAGAGAAAATTTTTACGTTATTTCAAAGAAAAGTTCTACGTTGACAAATTTATAGATACATATGTATAGGAATATTTTAAACTTACTTACGTTAGGTGTTAGGTATAATCAGGAAAGTTTAAATAAAATCTGGTTCCTAATCTTTATGGTATAATTCAAAATAGGTAAGGCAATATAGATCCGATTTGTTATTTAAAACTTCTACAAAAATTTACCTACTTTTTTTCAACAAATAACAAATTTCTAGAAATTCAAAACCCCCATTCAAACCTAAGCTTAAACCCATATTAAAACTGAATTAATCAAAGCGAAACGAAACGAAAAATAGGTAAATACATTAAAATTAAGTTTCACAAAGCTATTAGCTATTTAAAATGTATTTTGTGAATTTTTACGCATTATTTCTATTTTGTTACGTTTTGACTAATTTAATGTGGATTCAGGCTACAACAAAAATTTAATTAACAAATTATTCATATAAAAGTTTAAAAACTGAACTGAGTTGGCTAGCTGACAAGCTAATAGAAAAAATTTGGTACATATTGAACAGAATTAAAATAAATAAATAAATGAAAACTTTGCCATACTATCCTATATTATGCAATTTCTTACATAGGTATTTCGTATATATTTTGAATATTAATGTAAAAATAAGAGATTTATGAGAAGCATGATTATCTGTAATCTTAAATCAGAATCTAATATAACATTTTCAAAAGGCATTTTATGAAAAAAATTTTTTTTTTTTAATTTACACCAATGCTAACAGTTTGGCAAGGTAGGTATAATTTACTATACCATGAGAAATCAAATTCCTTACATGTTTCAATTATTAACGACGGCAAAATTTGAAATTACAAAATATTTTTATTATAATTTTTTTTTTTTTTTTTTTTTTTTGAGTCACATAAAAGCATTAAATATTGTTTATGTACGTGTCTATACAAGCATCAATGTATATACGTCGAAATATGTAACACATACACAATTACATATTTTCATGTGTTCAATAAAGTCACAGACTCTTTTAATTGCTAATGTTAAAATAATTTTAATGAAATGCTGATTTTGTTGAGTTCTTTTGTTTTGGCAGAGTAAACAAACCTTTTATTGTTACGATTTAAAAGTCAGGTTATGTATAGATTTTTTTTTTTTTTTTTTTTTTTTTTTCATGAATAATCCAATCACTGACCTTTTTGCCGAGTTTTCAATTTGCAATATTGCGTCTGATATTACTTTTAATTGTGAATAATATAAGTGATAAATAATAAATAATAAAATTATATGACAGTATTATTTTCATATAAAGAAAACCTGTGAATACTTTACAACAATTTTATATAGCTTTTGTGAAAATGCAAACTGCGATGTCAATTGGATAATTTGGTTATTGTTGATACTTTTTAATATCTACATATGTGTGTGTGATCGTTGGTATAGTTGTTGACTTTCGTCAACATCGACAAAGGTCGCACGGCTGCATTGTATACAAAAAAAAAAAAAAAAAACTAAATTCTATTGAACCTTTATATTGGAGTTTGTTGTCAATTGAAATGGGCCAAAGTACAAAAAAAAAAAAAAAAAAAAAACAAACGCAAAAAAAAAGACATTCAATAAAAAATTCACTTTCAATGTAAATCATTCAAAATTCTATTACATATACATAGATTCATTTTATGGAATATGTTTTTTTTTTCCTTTTTGTATTTTTTTTTTTATAATTTTATGTTATGAATAAAAATTTTTATGGTTCTTTAGAGTATCTATCTATAAAGTTTAAATAATTTCCCCTTCAAAGAGATACGTAAATATAATGCACAATATAATTAAAAATGCATTCTAAAAGAATTATTTACCCCAGTTGTATTCGAATTGAGAGAAATTATGTAAGATTTAAATTTGGCAACATGACATTATTTACTATAAAAATTTGTTATAACTTTATAAATCATAGCACGATATACAGTTATTTGAAAATTTTGGAAGGGATGAGTAATTGAGGGTAGCTCAATGAGGTGATTTTAGCTCCACCTAAATGTCATGGATGAATATTTTATTTTTTAAAATATGAGTCAATTGGTTGATTGGTGCAGATTTTGCGCATGACCAGCCCCAAACAGTTTTAAGATATGGGACAGTGTTAGTGTTGGTACAGTTTAATAATCTTCAAAAAAATGAAAAATAAATAATTTAATATGGTTGTATAAGAGAAGAGCATGCGATTTACTGTGAGTAAATCATTGGTTTGGGTTTGAAGTAAAAAAAAAAAAAAAAAAAAAAAAACAAAAGAAGAAAATGTGTAATAAATGCTACGTCGTCGTCGTCGTCGTCGTGATCACATACGCATAACTATATGTATCTGAAATATATTTTTGTAGTAAATGTTTTATACCTATGCTTAATGCTATGAGAGCAGTGTATATTTTTATGCTGGCCATTACGATCGTTGTCGTACACACCTTCAGCGCCTTTTAGGTGCCATAAGATTACTTTTTCTTGGCTGCGGTATTTTACAGTATACATATTATATTAAATGGAAAATTTGTACGTCGTAAAAAGGCAGTAACTAACAACTAAATTTTATTCTCGACTATTAGAAAGAGATAGGTTGAAAACACCCCACAATATTATTAATCCGAATCAAATCGGTTCTATAAACGTTGAAGTTCGGTTAAACAGTCGCAAAAGTGGTTACTGGTTTTTGATGATGATGATGATGATGATAGTAAACTAACTATGGTAACTTGTATTAGTTATTGCCAACATTGCCAATGCCAATAGTACGTTGAAGAAATATTGAAATGTGGTTTTAGGGGTGGGGGCTACAAACCATATATGGACGTTATTATATTTTATATTGGTATACACCGGTATGTTTACATTTTACAATGCAGAAATATAAGATTATATTAACGTATACCTATATTTTATGCCGTGGTATATGAAATTTTGAAAATATATACATGTTTGTATTTTATATATTTACTGAATATAGTAGATGTGTAACTACAGGTTTTAACAAAATTTTTTTTTTTTTTTTTCAAATTATTTTCCTTTACTTCATGTTTTCTCCATTTCCATCTCGTATTTAATAAAATACAACGTTTTCTTCTCAAGCATACATACATGTAAAATCCAACTAAAAAAAAAATTTCCAAAACAGCAAATGGTAGAACATTTAGACATTGCGGTATGTGCGGAGTGTATGAGACAAAAATTTTACGAGAACGACAAAACGAATTGATAAAGAAAAAACAAAAAAAAAAAATTTTTTTTTTTTTTTTGATAGGCACCTCGAACAGGTTTCTCAAACGTTTACTGGAAACAGAAAGGTGCTTAATTCAGTACTGTGTGGAGGTATTTTTGTCGTTGCTCTCGGAAATATCGTGTGTATAATATTTTTATATTCGACGGTTATGTTATCATCATTGTTATAACAATAATAATAATAATAATAATAATAAAATAAATAAATAAAAAGTAATTTAACCCTAAATATATGGAGGGTTATTGAATTCATTTTTTTAAAACAAATGAAAAAAAAAATTTTTTTTTTTTGTTCTTTTCTTTTTGTTTTTTGTTTGATGATGGTTCTTCTTTCAAATTAGAAAAATCTCAATAACCAACAAAATAATCTCAACATCATAATATGTAATAATTAAAAAAGATATTTTGTTTTCAAATATATAAAGTGAATGTGTCAAAATTTAATAAATAAATTGTGAACTTATTGTAGGTATACCTACCTAAATGGAAGAAAAAAAAATAAAATAAAAATTAAAAATGTATAGAAAAGTGCATCAGTATATTTATCAATAATTATATTTGTAACCATATAAAATAAATTGAATTTTTTTTTTTTTTTTTTTTTTTTGAATTAAATATCTCACGCTCAATATACGAAAGTGATTCATAAATACCTACAGTTTTTTTTTTTTTTTTAAATTTTAAATCCGTTGCGTTCAGGTAAATGCCGTACACGTTATATAGTTCATATGGAGCTGGATCCTACAGGCTCAAGAACGTTTCAATTATAATGAAATTTTTAAAATATTATAATAGATTACATATACAAGGTACACGTATATAGGCTATATACCATATATCGCGAGAATAATCGATTTCTGCTCATCAACTTTTGCAAAAAAAAAAAAACAAAATTTATTGCCATCTGCGCTTTATTACAAAAAAATGCTCAAATTAAATTAAATTCAAATTTATTTTGTGATAATTAATATAATACAGGTTTAAAAATCTAAGATACAATATAATAATTAAAGGAGAATTTTTTTTTTCAAAATAACTCAAATGAATGTTCAAATTTGAATTTAAAGTTGTGTTTTGTAACGGTTTTTATTTATATATATATACGATTAACTGAGATAATTATGTAATAATATGTGGTTTTATTATTAATAGGTTTTATTTCTAAAATATCTTCTAATATTATAAAATAAAATGTTAACAAAAATTGTTAAATATTTATTGTTATATTCTTTGTTCAATTGTTTATTTGTGTAGCTAGAAGTATATATATACACTAATATATATACAGGTGCGGTGTATTCAAATTCATTTCATTATTAATGTACTTGTGTGTCGATATGCTAAAAACTTTTAAATATAGTCGTATCGTTTAGAAATAGAAAATTGCAATTTATACATGTAATTTTAATCAATTAAAAAAAAAAGAAAAAAAGAGATAATATTAATCAATTAATAATTATTGTGTATTTATAACGTTATATATTATTAATTAAAAAAAAAAAAAAAAACGGAAATAAAACTAAAAATAAATACGAATATTCAAACTGTTTGCGTATAGGGATACTGTATCAACTACAACCGACGAAATGTTAACAATGGAAGCTGATATGAAAGGGGGCATATTACATGCAACAATGCCCCCACATCATGCATCAGCTTTACATGGACATACAGCATCACCATATAGTGCTTTGGGCCCACTTGGAATGATGAATTTAAGTCAATCACAATTAACTCAATCACAATTAACATCACATCATCATCATCATCATCATCATCCGTCTATAACATCGCATATAACAAGTGGTAATGGAACAAATGGTCAAACTCAATTAGGTAATAGTATGAGCAATAGTGGAGCAAATAATAATAATAATGGTGGTGGTGCTGGTGGAACAATGCAACAACAACAATCTCAACAACTTAATGCTCATGGTTCACCATTGCACAATCAAAATAGTGGTCTTAGTCCAAATCAACAACAAACTCAATCTAATAATGCACTACCTGGTGGTGGTAGTGGTGGTGGTCATCATATGTCATCATCTGCTGGTCAGACACATCATCATCATCCAGGCATGACTGGTAATGCAAACAATAATAATAATAATAATACAACAAATAAAAATCAAAATATTGATCGTGTTAAACGACCGATGAATGCATTTATGGTTTGGTCAAGAGGACAACGTAGAAAAATGGCTTCAGACAATCCAAAAATGCATAATTCAGAGATTTCTAAAAGATTGGGTGCTCAATGGAAGGATTTATCAGAAGCGGAAAAGCGTCCTTTCATTGATGAAGCAAAAAGATTACGAGCAGTTCATATGAAAGAACATCCAGATTATAAATATAGACCACGGCGTAAAACTAAAACGCTAACTAAAAACAAAGAAAAATATCCTCTTGGCGTTGGTTCAATTCTTCAGTCAAGTGATCCAAATGGTATACGAAATTCAAGCTCAATATCTGCAGTACAACAAGCTGCGGCTGTGAATCGCGATATGTATCAGATGGCACCAAACGGCTATATGCCAAACGGGTACATGATGCATGATCCGTCGGCAGCTGCGTATCAAAATCAACATACCGCATACATGGGAAATTATCATCGTTATGATATGGGCCAAATGCATAATGCTGGATCACTTAATTCATACATGAATGCTGCAGCCACAGGATATGGCATGTATGGCACAGTTTCTGGTGGTCAAACTTCGCCTTATGGTAGTCTACAACAGCCAGGTTCTCCTTATAGTGGTTTACAACAACAACCTGGATCACCTTACGGTTTAGCACAGCCTGGATCACAATTATCCTGCCAAAGCCATAGTCCTAGCGACTCAAGTATTAAATCAGAACCAGTATCACCAAGTCCGCTTCATTCATCGCAAGTATCTGCAACCAATAACAACCTCATTATGAAACGGGAATACAGTTCACAGCAATCAAATTCTTCAGATATTAACCACCTAATTAATATGTATCACATACCAGATGGAATGCAAGCGGCAGCTGCAGCTGCGGCTGAACATCAACGAAATTTGATGCATTATCAAAGTAGCGTGTCACCAGATATACAACAACAACATCAGCAACAATCAATGCGGACAATGGCACCATTGGCACATATGTGAGAAATGGCAGGATTTGGACCACCGCCACCTCCAACGCCAACACCTCATATTCAAAGTTCGCAACATCATACTCAACATCATATTCTTAATCAAACATCAAATGATAGTAATTCTAGTAGCAATCATCTTTCAACTTATGTTAGTGGTAGAATACCAACACCGACATCAACTAGCTATATTGGCACAAGCACCGCTATTGCGATTGCATCTACTGCTGGTACAAGTGCTGGTCTATCTGGATTACATGATACATCTGGCCTTATGGATATTTCTACCTTGTAAAGTACATTCACATTTTTCGAAACTAAAAAAAAAAAAAACAATCTAACGTAATTCCTTCTCTATATATATGTTAAATAAGATACCTATTAGATTTTCTATAGTTTTTCTTCAGTTCTGTATTTTTTTTTGTCATTCCCTACATGCATTCCTTACAAATATAGACGAAATTCTATATAATAAATTTCATAACGTTATGTATAAAAAATTATATCATATATATACAGTATCATAATTTAATACTTTGTATTTTAATTTAATTACATAAAACATGAATGAATTAATTAAAAAAAAAATAAAAATAAAAAATAAAACAGAGATTAGAGCAGTGTGATAAATGAACATTAAATAAATTTGGTTATCATGAATTCAATAATAAGGAAAAACAAAAAAAACAAGACAAATTATGGCACAAAATGATAAGCACAAACAAAAATTTAAAGTGGATATTATTTGTGTTTTTAACGCAATCGAAAATTTTCGTTCAAAATAGAATTGTTATTTACAGGATTTTTAATGCGTCGTCTATGCCAACAAATTAAGGTAATAAATAAAGAATTAAATAAAAAAAAACATTTTTTTTTCTTAAAACAGAATTTTGGTACAAAGAACATTTTTGACTTTGAAATTTTTTTTTTTGTTTAAATCAGTTTCATAGATAAGTAATGTGCAAAATTTACGGTCTCAAATCGTATATCAATCATTTAGGGTCCCATTAATATGTTGATTGATTATACATTACACATAAATGTGTAGTTAAATTCATGTTTATGGAAACAATTTTAAAATTATACCATCGGTACGTGTTCTATTAGCCATTCTAATTTATTTTGAGCAGTACAGATTTTCTAATGCACAAAATGTTTTAAAATATTTATTCTCAATTTTTTTTTTTTTTTAAATTAATCATAAATAACGCATAAAGTATAAATAAAACACCTACGGTTCGTTTTTTAATAATAGTCATGACTATATACTTTGAAAATAAAGTATAATTAGTACCGACTCAAATTTTATATTCAAAATCAAAAAATCGTAAACAAGATGAAAAATTCCTTGAATTATTTAGAGATCTTACCGAATTTAATTAATTTAAAAAAAAAAAAAATGTTTTAATTAAAATTTTCAATAATTAATAAATTCTTTTTTAAGCATTGATACGCATTCAAACAATTGTAATATGTAGTCATCCATTATTTATAAGCCAAAGAACTTAAACTCAGGATATTTTTCTTATTATCCTTTTTTAGACGAAAAACGAAAAATTCAAATTCTTTCGTTTCAAGAATTAACTATTTTTCGAAATAGTAAAGTTCAAAATAGATCTTTGTTTAATGGTATTCTGACTTTTTTTTAAATAAATTCATTTTATTAAAATGAATCGAAAAAAATAAAAATTATCAGATTTTTCCTTATACGTAAAAACACGTACATATTTTGAGAACGACGGACAGTATTTATTTGAAAAGCTTTTTTAAAATCCCAATAACGTAATCTACAGTAATCACCATCAGGATACGATTTACCAAAACTATACGAAAATTTAACTGATTAATTTTTTTTTTGTTTTCAAATTTTATTCAAATCTACTCGAAATACTCTAAGGATATTTTAAAAAATTTATTTCATCATTCATCAATTACCAAATAATAAAATAATGATCAAATAATCATTTTTAACCATTGATAAATGAGCAAATTACTTCAGATATTATATTTTCAGATATTTATTGTATTCAGAATCGTATTCAAGCATTACTTTTATTTTATTATACATTTTATTGCTTCTATCATTGATTTGTCTTGTGAACATCTCATATGGTATCTTTCACAATTAAAAATTTAATTTACTAACGATCACAAAAATACAAATTCATGGTTTCATCCAATTTTTTTCTAAGTATTTTGCCTACTTGAAGAAATTTATTTACTGTTGTTTAACGAAAAACGAATAACAAGTAAAAAAATGTATTCGCAAAAATATGCTGATTATAAAAATTTAAAGCACATTAAAATTATTCAATTGAAATATTAAAATCAAAAAAGATATTCAAGAGCATCAACAGATTTTGATTACGCATTTAAATCATTACAAAAAATCAAAAAAAAAAAAAAAAAAAAAGACGCTGTTTCTGTTTAAAGCCCCTATTATGAGAGTCTATGGCTAAAAGACTTAAAAGTCGAAATATACTTTTAGTATCATGAAAGTCTATTTAAGACTTTCAACGATTATCTCAAGGAAATTTATAAACTTTTTCAATCATATTTTTTGTGATAAACTTTGAGAAGATTCAATTTTAATCTCAAAATTTGTTATAAAAATAAACAATTTTTATGGCAAGTAATATGTAGATATTTAGTGTAAAATAATGAATAAAATTTCAGTTAAATTTATTTAAAATTTTAGTTGTTAAAATAAATTATTCTTAAAGTGAAATATCCTGGTGGTGTTTTCAAAAATGTTTTAAGTTTTAAAACTTTTGGTTGTTATAAAAGAAATTTTTGTCAATTCGACACTTAAATGTTAATTCAAAAAATTCGCAATAGCAATAACTCTTGTTGAAAAAGATCGACACATCGACAAAAGATTGAAAATCTTTGATTGATTTAAGTCCATAAAACCAAACATTTGTTATAGACTTGATAAGTCGAATCTATCAATAATTGAATAGATTTTCATAAATGGGGCCTAAAATCTTGAGATATGAACGTATATCTATGCGTATATTCAGGCAAAAAAAAATATTTTTTTTTTTAACTATTTACAAAGTTACGCACTCAATCACTTAATATAATTGAGATCTTAAAAGAAAAATTTTAATTTAAAAGTTGTTAAATAGTTATTACCATATATATTTATGTATATCACTAAATCTATTGTGAATGTTTTTTTTTTGTTTTTTGATTATTATTTAGAATTTCATTTTCAAACATTTTTCAAGTGATTTTTCAAACTTTATTTTTTTTTTCTCTGTGCAATCTCACACATACTATGAATCATGAAAGAAAATAAAAATCAAAAAAAAAAAATAAAAATAAATAAATAAATAAAAGAAAACCAAAAGGAAAAGGTTATAACAATAAACATAAATAAATAAAAATGTAATAAATAATAATAATAAAAAAATAAAAAAAAAAATTGTTGCCAGACATCAGTAATTAACGTTGAAGCCACCTGTAGCTACAAAGGTAGAAAAATTCTTTTGAAATATGTACACACATATGCAGATAGGCCGTATGCATATCACCTTTGTGTGTACATATATAAATGTATGATTATAAAGCGTATTAAATGAGAAAATGAATATTTTCTTTAAATTATAATATTTTCGTGTTTTTGTGCATGAAAATAAGTACACAAAACTGTTAAATACTGGAACGTATGTGTACAAACATATATGAATGCATATCTGATCATACCTTTATGATGATTTTAAAATCAGTACCAAGTACATATGTATATAAAAAATTAAATAAATTAAAAAAACAGAAAAGAATTTCTCGATAATATGAAAAAATAATTTTTTTTTCTGCAAAATGTTGTAAATGAAATTGAATTTTTATTTATTCAATATAAAGAAAAATGACCATTACAACCGGGTATTACACCATCCATTTGAAAATTATTATAAAAATATGATGTGTACCTTTATCTTATAAAAAAAGGATTAACCATTAAAATTCCAATGTTTTTAATCATATATTCAATTATATATACGTTAAAATTTAAATATTATGGCTAATGGTGTTAGTTAAAAACTGTTAAATAGGTGGTACGGTACATGGTAGCTATTACTTAATGAATAAATTTATGGCATTTTCAGTTGTTAGCTATGCATATAATTGAAATTCGTTACATCAATGCTATATTCTTTTATTTATCGATAAAATGATCGTTTCAATAATTTTTATTTATTTATTTTTTATTTTTTTATTTATTTTATTTTTATTTTATTTTATTTTCTTCAAAAATATCCTTTTCTAAATCATTCGAATAAAAACTAAACCTTCTCTAAATCATTCAAATTGGAAAAATCATTTAAACTAAAAAATAAACCTTCTCGCTAAATCATTCGAATAAAATCGAATTTCATTGCATTTTCCATTAAATTTCAAGTAAAAGCAAATTATTATTTTACCTAATTTTTATAATATCTGTAAATATCTACAAAAGAACCAAAATACCAAAGATTTAAATATGCCAATTACACGATTTCATATTTATTTTTAATATTTTTGAAACAAATACAAAAAAAAAAACCCATTTAGAAAAATCTAGAGCATAACTAAAATTCATGAAAAATCTGATAATTTGAGAAAAAAAAATTTTTTTTTAAATTATAATTAATACTAAATTTCTGAATAATAATCTGTTAAAATTATCGTATACTTAATTTATTAAAATGAACATTTTTAGCTACTGTATTTTAAAATTACACTT
Organism: Anthrax anthrax; assembly: GCA_963971155.1. Lineage (NCBI taxonomy): Eukaryota > Metazoa > Arthropoda > Insecta > Diptera > Bombyliidae > Anthrax > Anthrax anthrax. The sequence continues at coordinate 33,024,336 of OZ020119.1, forward strand.
TGAAAATTTATTGTACTCACTTAGATGTGTGTAATGTTGTGCATACACGTATTTGCATAACATGCACAAAACCTATATGAATTTATTTAGTGAAAAATTTTATGTCCTATTAGTATTAAACAAAGAAATAATTTTGCACTTTATCTGAAAAAAAAAAATAAATAAATAAATAAAAAATAAAATTAATTTTATTACCCAAGCAGTAAATATAATTTGCACATTTCCATAAAAAGAAAATATCGGTATATATAAGAAAAATAATATTTTATTTTAAAATACGATTACATATAGGTGAGTCCATGTGTATATGTGTAATGGATGAAATTTGTTATCAATTTTAAAATAATAAACCTAAACAATTCGCATACATGCACATTCAAATATCTAATGCTGGGCTTAAATTTTTCCCTTTAAAGTGGATGACTACATATAAAAAAAATTTTTTTTTTTCTTTTGTTTTAATTTAAAAAATTTATTTACAAAAAATTTATTAATCAATGAAAAAAAAGTATTTTTCTTTTAACATTTAATTAAATATTATTCAAATAGATAATTCAATTTTTATTCAAGGATATATATAAAAAAATTTTTGTTTACCCTTACAAAAATTATTACATTTAAATACTACGCAATTAATTCGATTTATCAGTTAACTTAAAATTCAAATCAAAACAATTCAAATGTGGTACATAGAAAATACTAAATTAATTAAAATACGTGAGACGTACGAAATTAAGTAAAAAAAAAAAAAAATCCAACAATCTATTTTGAACCAAAATTTTTCAAAATAACGTACAAAATTTAAAATATTTTTTTTAATTTATTTTTGAATTCAATTTTTTATTTATTCAACATTTGACTAAAAAATTGAATGAAATTAATTTTCATTCTTAAAAAAAAAAAAAATAATTAATTTTCATTTTGTAAAATAATTTTTCATCAAAAAAAGGAAACAAAACAAAAAAAATTAAATTTAAAATAAAATAGAGAAAGAAAAGGATTCAAATCAGTTTTAATAAAAGTGAGACAAACCAACCAGTGCTCAAATTTTTTTTTTTTTTTTTTTTTTTTAATTGAATTAATGTATATATAGTGCATAAATACATAAAAAAAAAAATTTTTTTTTTTTCATTTTTATTTGCATATGTATACTTTAAAAAAAAAATGTTAAAAAAAAAAAAAAAAACTTGTAAATAATTTGAATATTTAAATTTAAGATTACGATTTAAATAAATAAAAACAAAACAAAAAATAATTAATAATAAATTAAGTACAATTAATACTTATTATTATATTAAATATTATGATAAGTTAAAGATTATGTAAAAGAAAAAACAAAATGAAGAAATCTGTAAGAAAAAATATACATATATAGGAGTTAAATGAATAAGGATATTATATAAAAATTAAAATTATTTTATTAAATTTAAAATAAAACATGAAAATTAAACATTTTCATTGATGAAAATGAAAGCAAGTGAAAATGTTTTTTTTTTTTTTTAAATGATTTTTAATTAAATTGTTTATACAAAAAAACAAAGAAAAAGAAAACTTCATTTAAGCGTTGCTAAATTGAAGTCAAAGCACACGAAAAAAAAAAAAATAGTAATGTACATAAATTATGAAAATACAGATGTTAATTGGAAAAAAAAACAGTGAAATAGAAATGTGAATTATAAAATTATGAACAACATTAAAATTTAAAAATATTTGAACAAAAAAAAAAATATAATCATTGTTCGAATTAATATTGGAAAAATAAAGAACGATAACGAAAAATTTTTTTTTTTAAATAAATTTTTGCTTATTAATTAATTATTACATTTTTTTTTCCTTTTTTTTTTTTGTACAAGGATATAAAAATTTTTGTTACTTTTCCAAAATTATTACGTTTAAATACGACGCTGTTAATTCGCTTTATCGCTAATTTATTATTTCATATTAAATCGATCCTTGGAAGTGTTTATATAAAATACGATTTGTTTGGTTTTAAATCAAATCGAATTGGCAAAAAGGATATCAATCTTTATTTATAAGTCGTAACGTCTATGTATTATGCTTCATGACATCCGATTTTGTGTTACATTTGACGTTAATTGTATAAATCGTGCTTTAAATTCAGAATAAAATCAAATCATTTAAACAATGTTTAATTCTTAATTTTTATCATTTAATTTTTAGTCCTTGATGCTTATTTAAATTTCTGAATCGAGCGATTTATCTCCAAACGGCTTGTAAATTTTCAAATCAAATTCATCTACGTAATTAAGGGAAATTTTAAAACGCTTTACAACAAAACATTTCACTGTGTAACGAGTTGATAGCGTCGCATAAACGTACTAAATATAGGAAAAGTGATATTATTGCACATAGTTACATTTCTTCAAATTTTCTTTCCTTCAATCATTTTCCTTTGAAAATTTAAAAATTTTTCTAATTTTTCTTGTTTCAAAATTTTAAAGAAATTTTCCAAAAAAACAAACAAATGAATAAAAAAAAAATTCAAAATGAATGAAATAAATTATAAACAAAATAGAATACATATAAAGGAGTGACTAAAAGGAAAACAAAAAATTAATTTTAGTCTATGTATTCCTTAACGGAAAGAAAATGAATTTTTGAGTCTATAGAAACGGCAAAATGAAATTGAAAAAAAAAAAGAAAAAACAAAGAGAAAGAAGAGAAAATAAGACAAAAAACAAAAATGAAATGAATTACAAATGAATTAAAAGAAAAACATAGAAGAAATTAACAAAAAAAAAAATAATAATAAAATAAAATTAATGATAATGTATGATTAATAATTGCGTGTAACTCTCCATACTTTTATCGCAATCTTATATACATATAGGTATACACATTAGATACTTGTATAATTAATATACACATATATATATACGCATATTATTTAAATACAAAACAAAAACAAATTATAGTGTAAACAAAAAATAAAATATAATTTGATTATTATTTTTTTTTTTTCTTAGTTTTTAAGTAGGTAAAAAAAAAAGACAAAATATAAAATTATGTACCGAGATATTATATAAAAATACATTTAAAAATAAATAAGTATTAAAATATAAAACAAATTTAAAACAAAAAAAAAAAAAAAATGATAAAATTAAAATGGATTTAAAATTGTAAAAAAAAAAAAAATTTAAATTAAAAAAAAAAAAGATTAATAAAACAAAAAAAAAATCTTAGAATTACTGTATTATCAAGATACATTATTATATATTAATAAATAATTGATAAAAAATTATTGAATTGTATAAAATAAGCATAAAAAGGAAAAAAAAATTATTTAATATAAGTAATAGAGTCGAAAAAAAAAACAATTTTAAGCAAAAAAAAAAACAAAAATGAATTCTTAAAACAAAATCCGTAGTATATATAATATAAAGCAAAAAAAAAAAATCACAAATTATGAGAAGAAAAATCAAACATACGAAATCTTTTGTATTTAAAATCATGTACAATGTATTAAATTCATATTAATTGAGATAAAAAAAAAAAAAAAAACAAAAATTAATGTGAACTTGCATTATACAATATTACATTATATAATAACGAACACACATGACATTTTATTATTATTTTTTAACATTATATACAATTACATTACATATATACCAAAATGAAAATATATATTATATTACTATATACATAAATCAAAAAAAAAAAAAATTCATTTAATTGAATTTCACATTTATATATAGTATATATACAATGTACATAATATGTGAATATATTTGTTATTTTGAAAATGTAACAAATCCAAAAATTTTCATATAAATTGCATTCTAAGGATTTGATATCCTTAGATTTTTGATTAAAATCTAAAAATCATGAAAATTATATATATAATAACAATCAAAGCTTTCATTTTCCATGAAAATTAGCAAATATAGGGAAATGCAAATGTAAAATTAAAAAATTATAAATAATATGGATTTGTATCACTTTCAAAATGAACGGATCACCATTATAACTTCATATAATTATGTACGTATGAAGTGATACATGCATACATGTGTGTGTGTGTGTGTTATTAAAAAAATCATATTTTTTTTTATTTTTTTATTTTTTTATTTAATTTTATTTGAGATTAAGAAAATGAAACGAAATTTATTTTATTTTTTTCTTTTTAAGCATTAAGACTTATTATTATTATTATTATTTTTTTTAAATTAATTTTTATATATTATATAAAAACGAAAAATTGGTTTATTTTAATTTTGTTTCAATTCTGATAAATTCAAATTTGTTAATTTTATTTAAAAAAAAAAAATTTTTTTTTCTATTTTTAATTTTTTTTTTTTTTTTTTAAATATAATTATATGTTATATTATTATATTTTTAATTTATATAAGAATTCGTAGAGTATATATACTGATTATATATATATACATGTAATAAAGAAAAAAAAAACGACAAAATTGATATTATAAATTTGAATTTGAATTTTTTTTTTTTTTTTAACGGTTATTTTAATAATATTTTATTATTTTGTAATAAAAATTAAACAAAAAGAGAAATGAAAAACTATCAAAATTAAAATTTAAAAAAAAAAAAAAAAAAAAACGAAAAATTAATATACAAATAATAATAATAATTAAAAAAAAAATTAATCAATCAAATGTAATATTAAAATATAAAGAAGTTGTAAATATTTGAAGCCATTTTAATTTTAGAATCAAAAATGAAGATAAAAAAAAAAAAAAGACATAATTTCTGTATACGTATTGTGTTTTCATTTTCACATAAAATGTATAATTTTTACAATTTTCAGATCCATTTATATGAAATCATTTAATTTAATTACTTTTCTTTATGGGTATGTACAGGGCTGGATTATTTTTCTTTGAACTGGTTGAAGCACTCGTTTAGACTTCAAATGTTTGAAAATTTCTTTCTGTGATTCTGTGGGACCATCAGGCAAAAAATTGAAGTATTTAAGATCAAAAATTTTATTATGTTTAACCAGACGACAATTAAATTGAAATCACAATATTTGATTGTCATGTGGTTCAACTGTACATACATATGTGCGCATACATAAATCGATAATGAATCCTTTGATTAATGAATTGAATCTTACCTTTTAAATAAATTGGTCTACGATTTATAACTCAGTCAAAATAGATAAGAAGAAGCGAAAATTTCAGAAAAATTCAAATAAAACTGAAAATTGCTACAGACACCCTTATAAACATGATGACAAAAGTCTCGACTGATTCAAGACCTTTGTGTTTATATACAGATAATCGCATAATCTACAAATTTAAGAGATATTTTCGGAAAATGGATTTTTTTGATCATTTGGCCTTGAATAGAATTTTTAGTTCAAATAGAATCGATGAAGACTTTTGATATTATTTAAAATGATGTATTTAACGTTTATACCAATTCTTAGGTCTGTCTGAATTTTTCTAAAGTAGAATGCCTATACTTTGACTGGGCTATTTTATGTTAACAAAATATTAAATTTAATATGAAAATTATTACAGGTGCAACCGTAAATTAATTAAAATTACTGTATCAACCGACCGAAGAAATAAAAGTTTATACATATGTACCTTATGTAAAGTGCTTATATGTATGTACAAGATTCATTTATAATTGAACATTTTCTGTTATAGATACTTACATGCGTCTATACAAATATTATATGAAATTTGTAATTTAAAATAAATTTGTGTACACATATATAAACGGATACTATATATAATTTCATAAATACAAACAAACATGTATAATTTTATATATACATATATATTTACCTACCATACATATGCGTGTTCACATTGTTGTCAAATTAAATCATCTAAATTAAATGTCAACGACTTGTCGTATTTTAATGTTCATATTCGTTTAACATTTTTGTTTCAAAAAAAAAATTTATTTTTTTATTTATTTTTGATTATTTACTCATTAGATGATTATCGTATAGATACATACCAGTAAATAAAAAATAAAAAAAAAATCGTATAAATTCGTAACGAATAACAACAAAATACGATTATTCGTAACGAATTATTTATTTCATCGTATATGTACTAATGACATTTTTAATAATTTATGAAGAATGAAAATAGAAAAAAAAAATATTTGAACAATTTTAATTACAACGAATTTGTTAAAAATACAAAAAAAAAAAAAAAACGAAAAACAAAAACAAAAATACACATACGTGTACATACATGGATTTAACAAAGGTGAAGGATGTGATTTCATTGAATTGATTTAATATCACAGATGGTGAATTTTTATTAATTCAAAAATAAAAAAGGCAGGGAAAATAAATTCATATTTTTATCCCTAATTTTCCTTTCTGTTAGATTTTATTTTATTTTTATTATTTTTATTTTTTTTATTTATTATTATTTTTTTTTTTTTTTTTGATTAATTATTGAAAAATGATTTTATTCATTTAAAATATGAAAGACAATACACTGTATATGTACGATAATGGTACAAACGAATTATATTGATAGAATTTCGTTTTATCAGTGAAACGTTATTAAAATTCGTTATTTTTTTTTTTTTTTTAATTGATATCATATATTTAAATTTATTGGATACTTCAATTTAATGTAAAATAACAATCAGGCAAAACCAATACTCGTATATATGTGTATGTTATATGTTTTATTATGTTTAATCGTTAAGTTTTCAAATGTTTCATATAATGACACAATTGTATATGATGACAGATAAGTATATGTTTTACTTTATAGGAAGATAAAACTAATTTTACATCAAATTGCAATTAAAAACAAAAAAAAAATTTCCTCTAAACGAATTAATTAGAAAAAAACAATACACAAATCTCTCTCATATCTATATACTTCATTTTTAAAGCACAATTTGATAATAACAATCTAAGGCGCAACAGCTCGATGTGAGCTTGGGCTTAATCATCATTATTACTAACTCTTCACGATAGATCTATCATACATGCTCCTACAGTTTAACGTATAATCTCCTGTATTTTAAAAGACTGCTTCGTCACATTATTTTTCGTTCTAATTTGAATAAATTTCGTCTTTTATTCTCATTTTCCATCACTGACCAACAGTGTTAACTGTGTAACAAAGATGTAATTCAATACGAAACATCATTTAGCCGAATGTATTGCTTTAAACGGTCAATCTCGTGTTAACAAAGATATCACCAAAGATTTCAAAGGTTGGGAAACAAGAATTAAAATGTTTTAAAACAAGTTTAAAAGGCCATTGGAAAACAACAACTCTCATTTTCTGATTGCTCATGTTTTCTAAATTTTGAAAACAAAAACAACAACAAATATACAAGAGAGCAACATTAATCATAGACATTTAAAAAAAAAACAACACACATGATATATGCTTTAAAAATGTAGTATAATTTTTCATATTAACTTTATGTGAATAAAAAACTAAACTACAAAGTATAAATGAAATTATATAGGAATTAATACACACAATACTTTCATATATTATGTACATATCATGTCCTATTATCTATATAATCAAATTCATTTCTACCATAAGACAACATTACAATTATTAACAAGTGTAAATCATTTTGTTACAACATATGTAACAATTTTCAAAAAAAAAATACATCACATCGTACATGTTATATATGTACACTGATGCACATAGTTGGAAAAAAAAATTTATGGTATAACAACAATTGGATTTTACATAAGAGAGGGAAAAGACAAAATAATTTTTATATTTTACATAAAAGCAAGTACCTATATACATAATAATTGAATTTAAATAAATTAGTTGGGTGTCAACAATCACACATTTTTAATGAAAGTAAATTAAAAACAATTGCTTTTAAGAGATTGTTTTTGTGGCGTCGAAAAAGTACTTAAAAATTGTTTTCCCGTATACAGGCAAAAAAAAAAAATAAAAAAAAAAAATAAACCATTGTTTGGAAAATAGAAAAACAAAAACAAAAAAGAAAATTCACAATAAAAATTGTTGTTTTGATGATGATTTATTAGTACATATACGAATGCACTCACACATACATACATGCGTTTTTATATATAATTTTCCATCATGTACGTTCAAATATTGGATTGTATGTGTGTTTGTGTGCATTTGTAGACAAATTACATTTCGCGTGCCATTATATTATAAATATAGTAGTCTTATGCTGTCAATACACTGCATTTCAATTAATTTTTTCTATACATTTTTTAAAACCAATAGATCCAACGTCATATACAAAAGTGTATTTGTATGTTATATGAATTCATGTAAGTAAAATTTACAGAGGGATTACAAGGACTGTAATATCATCAAAGTTAGTTGGTTAGTTATAGAAGGAGTGATGATGATGATGATGATGATGAGTTGTCATTTTAACGCGACATCAAATTCCCCCACATATAAAATCATCATCATAGTCATCATCATCATCTTACAGAAGGGCACTTTTAAATTCAAATTTTATAAATTTTTTCGTTTTGGTTTTTTTTTTTTCTCAATTTGATTTTATTTTATTTTTTTTTTTTAAAGAGGCAATTGTGATGATTTGATTCGAACACTGCATATGTATCTGTATGTGTGTGTGTGTACAAGAGAAGGTAAGTACAAATTGAAATGCTTTGCTTACATTATAGACTAGGTATGTAGGCATATATACATAATAATTTGCATCATATACAGAGGTGCAAAAATATCGCATCATGTTTGTTTATTTGTGAGCTCATTTTGTGTATACATGATGCATTTTCTGAGTTAATTAAATTCATAGTTTAAGAGTTCTTTAAGTGTATACCACAAAAGTGGGTATACTATATACTAATACAAGGAGAACTTTATTAGCAATTTATAGTAGGTAGTAGGTACATATACATATCTATAGGCATATAAGAAATGAAAACATATAAAAAAATGAGAAAATATGAAAATAAAAAACAAAATCTAGTAAACAAAAAAAATTGTTGTTTTTGAATAGAAATTATGTTGGAAAAATATCGTATAAAGTAAATTTTCAATTATTTTTTCTTAATTATGAGGAAGTTGATAATGGATAATTTTTTTTTGTTTTTTTTTTTGTTTTTTCACTATTATCCCTTAGAATTCTGACGAATCATTTCAAATTTATTCGTGCTTTTTGAAAAACAAAAAAAAAAAAATCTCAAATATAAGTTAATAATTTGTTTTTTTAATGGTTTGTTTATTTTCGTTATTTTTCATTGAGAGATTTCCACGAAAACTTAAGATTTTTTTTGTTTTTTTTGGTTTTTTTTACTTATTTACTTTTATTTTTCATTTTTTTTTTATATTTTGTATCTACTAATTTATTTATAATCTATTTTTTAAGCATAGTCACAGTGTGTCTTTATGAAACATAAAAATACTAAGTCATTTTATGTTTATGATTTTTGTTGCTCTCTTGTGATTTTCGTTGTCTTCATTTATAAAATTCAGAAAACTGATCAATCAGAAAATGAGGAAAAAAAAATGACAAGAAATCATCCATTTAAAATACAGTTGACTATGCTTTAAAAATAAGGTATTAAAGGCATAAGAGAGATTTGTGTATTTTTTTTTTTTAAATCTATTTAAGTGGTACATATTCGTATGATCGAATTTAAAGTGCCTCATAAAATAATTTTCGAAAATAAGAAAAAAAACCAAAAAAACAAAAAAAAAAGTTCATTTAATTTTTAACAGTCTGTTTTTTAATGCCAAATTCAACACGTCTGACATTAGCCATTATGCATATTTAAATAAAATGAATACGCCTCCAATATAATGTAAACAATGATTCAGTTAAAGTGTCATCCTTAATCCCTGAATAAAAAAAAAAAATGTTTTTTTTTTTTGTTTTGGAAATTTCATGATTTAAACTTAACATTCAGATTAGTAATCAGCTCATAAAAATGTTTGTATTTTTATTTATTTGTTGTTGTTAAATTCACTTTTTTTAAAATTCCTCTAACTTTTAACTATTAGTATCTTATATGATATGTGATGTGCACGTATATACATGAATACCTGAAAGAAATTAATATGTAATGCACGTACGTGTAGGTATATATACAGTAATTTACCAGTAAGAAATTCAAAAAAAAAAAAAAAAATGAAAAATGAAAAATAAAATTCATATGATGGAGTTGCGCGCTAAAATATCCATTATGTACGCCTCCACTTTTAGATGTGACGATGTGAGATTTAAAACATATGTACATATACGAATACATATAGCAAATTTTAAAGGTATATATACACACGAACGTATATCACACGTGAATGTAACGTTAAAATAGCAGATACCTATATGTAGGTATATTGTAATGTATCAAATTTTATCCAAAACATTTAATGGTAATCTTTATTTATTGCATTTTAAAGATCTCATAAACATATTTTGGATGCAAAGTGTGACAGAACAGTTTAATATAAACATGAACAAATCCATTATTTCAACAGATCAAAAAAAAAAAAAAAATTATTTAAATAAATGAAATGTAAGCACACATGTAACTCATCATTATTGTGTACAGGGGATTATATAAAATATGTATGTATGTATAAATTCAAATAAGTTACTTTTATGCATGTATGCGTTAATGCAAACTTTTGCACATTGACATAGAATATATTATCAAAATAACAAAAATTCATAATTTATTTATTTAAATTATTTTTCTACTTTCATCAAATTCATTACAAGTGTGTGTAATTCTACTATATGAAATGTTTTATAATTCGATAATGTTCTCAAATCTCAATGTCTAAATGGTTGAATGCAAGTGATATTGCATTGCTTTCTTTTATTTGTATGTGTAAACCAGATTGTTGCTTAGACTTAAATATTATTTTTAAAATTTATCAGAAGAATATATGAAAATTACACTACACATATAAGAAACCTACACTATTCAAAAAAAAAAAAAAAGAATTTTCAAACGGAAGTTCAATTGTTTAGTACTAAGTCACGATATACCTAGACAACTTTTAGAACTACATTATATAAAATGTAAATTGTTACTATATATGAGGTTTTCATTTTTATTATGATACTTTAATGTGAGAATTTGTTTAAAATTCATTTTCAACAATGATCAATTGCAAAGTATTGGGTTACTTTTCAAGACATATACATACATACATATAATTCATATTCTTGTGTGTATGTACTAAAAGGAGCCGCAAGTTAACATTACAAAAATGTATTCTGTATGAATTCTAAATGCATTTACTTTACAATTTTTAAAAAAAATGTACAAAAAAATTCCATGTCATAGATCAGCATAGAATAAGATGAAGCGGTTGGGTGGTAAGGAGATAGAGTTCAAATAATTTTGTTTTTTAATATAAAAAGGTTGATCACGGTCAATTCTAGCAACTAAGATAGGAATGAGATTAAAAAAATTTGAAAAACAGAATAAATTCTTGTTTATTTGACTGTGTCCTTTTTATCCTTAATCTTTTCATTCTAATTTTTTTTTTTTTTAAATTGGTTTCAAATATGATCAATATTTCTTAATTCTTCTTAAATATGAAAACTTTTTTTCACAGAAGACAACAAGAAAAATAGAGTGTCGCTGCTGTATGTAATAGATCTACTATGGTTTGTATATCGTTGAAAGCTGAAATATTTAAAAAAAATATATTTATTATTTTGAATATACTTAAATACATAGGAATGTTTCTATTATCGTTGTTATTAAAATGAAGAAATTTTCTCTTTCTCCCTCTCTCTCTCTGATTTACTCCAGATCTGGATAGATTTTCATTAAAAAAATTGTTTTTAATGTAAAATGAAAATTATGTACACTTCTGCAAAATTTTCATTTGGCCATTAAAAAGATTAAATTATTGTTGTCATGAATTCTAGGGGTATTTGCGTACATACATATATGCAATTACTTAGCTAATTTCACGAAAAAGTTAACATTTTCATAAGAATAATACACTTTAGAATAAGTATCCCGAATGAACGACCCACATACATACATGAATTCTTTTTACAACGCCTTAGAAATCAGTTTTTATTTTCGTTCTAATTTTTAAAAAAATAATAATTAAATAAAATTTCGAAAAATTTATACTTTGTCCACTAATTACATGCAATTAAGGCCCTATATCAGTATTTTTTTTTTTCGCATGAGCAGAAAAAATTTCGTTCAAAATCAGATGAATTTCTTGAGATCGAATAAGCAGTGACGTAAAATTGTACTACTTTTATGCAGTTTCCACAAGGCTCTGATGATCAATCTGATTTACATACAAAATATTCATATTTTTCACCCAGTCTTTGAAACTTCAATTCTATTTAATCAAAATTTGTATTTGGTAATTAGGATAAAGTATAAAAATATTATAAAAAGGATAACAGACATTTATCTTAAAATTTTATTTAAATAAATCAAATTTTAAACAAGAATTACCCCACAGCTGGGCACCACATAAGGTGATAAATTACAATTTAGTTTTTGCTACCACATGAAAATTTGTTAACTTCTTTAAATAAATGTGACAGTCGTTTTATAAAATTTTTTTTCTTTTTTTTTTTATAAAAATGATACACATATGAATGTTGTTGCATTTACTGTGGTGTATTTTCAATTTTTCAAAATATCGTCATAAATTTATTTTGGCGATCAGGCAAATGTATCTGAGATTCGGCTGCTTTTATTGTGGCTGTTGATTAAAAAAACATACATACGTGAGCATATACAAATGCAGCACAATATGTACAATATGCATTTGTGTGTGTGTATAGACTCTGAGTCTGATAAAAATTAAATACCTGGTAGTTACAAGGGGTCTAGATAGATAAGCAATTAATTATTGGTAAAAGACATCGAATGACGTCATTATTATTATCTAATATAAAATTTGTTTATGCCCGCAGTCAAAGTACCGCAACTGAGTTCAACACTGTCTGTTTAGCAACATCTTTACCATAAATTTTAACAATTTCTATATTTTGTGAACATATTTGTGGAAGATCACATACAATGTATGTATATGTATCGGTGGACAATGTAACTACATGTCTTAAAAAGCAAAAATGTTTACCAAAAAACCTCTCACACAATTATTAATAAACATAATCTTTTTATAAAGGGTGTATCAAAGTTAAGGTCAAAAAATGATATCGTACAGTATATTTTATTATTTTGAAACATCCTAAATGGAAAATTTACCTTCTTTTTTGCTATAGAAAATCGCTCAATTTAGAGGTTCCGAATGTTATTCTTGGTCGAAGCGATAATTTAAAAGTTACCTTGCACCAAAGTATCACAGTTTAAGCCTGTTATTTATTTATAAATCCAAATGCAGAGGTAAAGGTAACAAATATGACAACATAAGACATGCAAGAGGAGCATAAATATGCATAAAAATATTCATTTTATTCAGTTATGTTTTAGTCTTATAGATTTTAGCTTACAGACAATTTTATGTTACACCAATTTGTGAATGTCAATATTTTTCATAAGAAACAGACTATAAGAGGAAGCAAATCGCCTATAGTGGTCATTGGACAACTAAAAATATGTTACAGTAAATTCAGAATTGAAGAAGTCAAAAATGTCATTGCATATTTGAGAGCAAAAAAGAAAATATGTATGTATGTCGTGGAAAAAAAAAAATAGGAAAACCTTGAAAAAGGATATCCGCGACCAAAACGATAAAGACTTCTAAATGCCAAATATAATCATATACAAACGATGGTTTGCTTACTGCATTTAATCATAATGTAACGTACACATTATTATTTCTTACACTGATAAATTGATTGCTTTGCACAACTGGTGGTTTGAAATTGTGGCTTTTAATTTTTTTTTTCTCCTATTGCGTTACGATACCTGAAATTAATTGTAACTGATATCAAGTGATAATGTATGTAATAATATGGTAGATATATAGAAGGGAGAAAAAAAAAAAAGATGAGAAGTCTTAATCACTGAATTCATGGGAGATATGGATTGTGATTTTGAAATTAATACTTTACAGGTGAAATGGTCATCATGAATGTCATCATATATGAACGTATACATACATGCATATGCATTTACACATACATTATTTGTTACACGTACATACATGTGTATGTATATTGGACATTTTTACATAACACACAGTTTATTAAATATTTACCTGAATTATTTGCATATTATTGTATATATTATGCCACTGATACATTGTCACGCTTTGTCGAATAACGTATCATACGTAATATCTGCGAGTTTATTACATAAACCTATAAACAAAAAATTTACTATACATAAAATTAGTTACAAATATGAATCTAACTAAGCATACATTTTCACTTTGGAAAAACTAAATATGAAAAATCGCTAAGTTTGCGTAATATGAAAAATATTCATATTACATTAACGAGTTAATGTACTACATGTCACAGCAGATGTGTAAATCCAACAGGCAGAGACACTGATTTTTTTTTGTATCCTAAACAAATTTCAAAATTAAGAAATACTGTTTGTATCTATACTCTGTCTACTAATTATATGCAGTTAAGACCTTGTGGTAACTAATTACATAAAGAAATACCATTTTACCTTATTGTACGTGTATTCAAAAAAATTCATCTTGTATTGTATGAAAATTGAAAACTTTAAAGCTGGTGGTAGCACCGTTAAGACAGGTACTTTTATAAGGCCTTCACTGCATGTAATTAGTGGACAGAATATAGAATTGATTTTCAAAAAAGAATACATATAGCAGTGTTGTAATTACACTTAAGTGCGTGTTTGAATTTTCCCATAATATTATTTCAGACAGTCCCTTGTGAGTAATTTTAGATCTTTTGTGCTGTTAACGTATGTTTTAATGGAGAATTGAAAAATAAAAGGGTGATTTTTTACCTTCCAATATATTGATCTACAAAACTTTTACGTATATGATTTTTTTTAGTTTGAAAATTCTTCATTTTCATACCACCCCACCGCTGCATCTTAATCTGTGCTAAACCGAACTGTGGGACACATTGTATGTATAAGTACCTAGGAGCAATTGACCTTTAAATCTTTTTATTTGAAATTTTAATAAGAAAAATATAATATTCGAATTTTCACAAAATTAAACAAAAACTTTTCTAAATTAATAAAATCGAAAATTAAAAAAAAAAAAATAAAGAAAAAAAAAATTGTGAAACGCATTGATTTTGTGGTAATATACAGAACTTTGAAAAGCTCATTAAAATTTATTTGGTCGAATTCGAACTATTATAGAAATTCTAAGGCGGTTTGTTTTTTGCATTCTATTTCACTTACGTTTATTTAATATTTTTTGTTATTTTTGAAATGAATTGTAGATTTATCTTAATAAAATATGCACTTATCAATTTACTCAAGTATGTGATTCTTCCGGGATATCTTATACAAATGTACGTGTGTTGGGTATTAGAAGGAATTTTCTTTCCTTTTTTTTTTGTTCTTATACTTTTCGGCTATTCTTTCGATTTTGGTTTTTTGTTTTTTTTTTTTTTTTTTTGTTTCCATTCATTTATTTTATTCAATCATTTTTTTTTCTTATTTAATTTATACACTCCTTAAAGAAGAGAAAAAAAAAAACTGAACGAAAGAAATCCAAGTAGAGCATAGAATAAAAGAAAATTTCAAGTATCTACAAATGCTATAAACTATTTTTATACCAATAGTAAATGATATGATGATGTTCTTCAAATAAAAGTGTTGTGAATATTATTATTCATTTTTTCTTTTTTTTTTTTTGTTTTTTTTTTTAGTGTGTTTGATTTGGATTCAAATTAAATATTTGAAAAATGCTTGTATCACTAGATCATTATTATAAAATTTTTGAATTTTTAGATAAAAAGAATATTTTGGAATTTTTTGAATAATTCAAATCAAAGACAACATTTAAAAGAATTGGTATAAAATACACGACTTTCTTAAATAAACGAGTTTGTATGTATGTGTGCGCTTTCATTCAAGAGTTTGTACAAAAACAGATATTTTAGCTCATACTTTTGATCTGAAGTATTTACACAAAATTAAGAAGTCGTTAAAAATTCAATAGAAAAATAATAGAAAAAAACAAAAAATTATTTGCATTGTTGCAAAATATTTAAAATTTTTTTTTTTTTAGTATTTATACTCTGTCCACTAATTATATACAATTAAGACCAAATGGGAGTATTCATGTATTTTTTTTTTCTCTCATGATTTTTAATCAAAATATTTAATGATCAGTATTTAGATAAAGTTAGAGCATGACAACGGTCACTTGATGGATTAAGGTTCTGCATCTTATTAGCACATCTCGAGGCCACAGGATTGTAAATCTAGCAGACTAGTACCTAAATATATCACAGAGATCTCTCTGGTCACAGTTTTCTAACTTGTCATTAGATTTTAGGGGGAGAAAAAAATAAAAATTAATCATGAATTTATTTTAGTACACGTCAAATAAATCAAATCGAATTGAAAATTTTCTTATTTCATAAATAAAATTTATAATACTTAGATACATATGCTATCTAATATTTAAATACACAATTAAATCAGTTACATACACAAATATTTGCACAAGTAACTTAATAAGTCAATAAAATAACATAAAAATTTGTTTAAAAAAAAAAAAAAATTTTTTTTTCCACTGTTCATTATTTTCAAACAATTAAATTCAAATTTTAAAATAATTTTCACATTTATATATGGAGGGTTGCAAAGGATAACCAAAAAATTAAAGTTATTAATTTTATGATTATGCTCGCATATACAGTGCCGGACACTTGATTACCCTCACTTAGAATTTTTTGAATTTGTTTAATTTTTCCAATACATTCTGAAAACTAATGATGGATTTTTTTGATTTAATCCATTTTCGAACATTTTGGGTGAAAAAATTTCAGAAATTGGAAAAATACCAATAATTATTCAAGTTTTTAAAAAATTTACCTTCAAGCAGAAGGACACTTGTTTACCCTCACCCATTTTATTCAGTTAAAGGGTTAAAATAAACGGGATGTTTGAATGTTTTTTTTTTATTTCTAATATTTTATTGAGCTACCTTGCCATTCCATAAATTTTAATAAACTTTTGGGTATAAAAAATGGGTAATTTTGGGTAATTTCTATGGAATTTCGCGCCAAGCCTGTAAAACTGCTGTCGCCAGTTCTTGCTTAGCGTAAACGTGTCCCATTAGCGTGAACGTGTCGAGAAAGGTATTCCTATACGTTTTCAATGATATTGAGGTCGGGCGATAACGCAGGACTCTCAAGGATTTCAATTTTATTTATTGTAAATAAGAGTTTTTTTCTTTCAGCTGCGTGAATTGCACCATTATCTTGTTGAAACACCCAATGCTGACCTTCAAAAATGTTGTTCATTTTACCAATTTTATTATCCAGAAGTTCTAAGTACTTTCCAGAATTTTGTCAGCCTTTTAAAACGACAAAATCCACAATCCCATAGTACAAAATTTCACCCTACACCATTATTGACCCGAGAGCACTATGTGGCCTAACCAGACATGGTCCAGACCTTTTCTAAGATAAAATTATTATTATTTTCATGATTTTAGAAAAGAAGAGTCGTGTCTGGTCAAGCCACATGGTGCTCTCGGGTCAGTAATGGTATATGATGAAATTTCATACTATGGGATTGTGGATTTTGTCGTTTAAGAAGCCCAGCAAAGTTCTAAAAAGTACTTGGAACTTCTAGATAATAAAGTTGGTAAAGTGAACCACATTTTTGAAGATCAGCTTTAGGTGTTTCAGCAAAATAATGGTGCAATTCACGCAGCTGAAAGAAAAAAACTCTTATTTACAATAAATAAAATTGAAATCCTTGAGAGTCCTGCGTTATCGCCCGACCTCAATATCATTGAAAACGTATAGGAATACCTTTCTCGACACGTTCACGCTAATGGGACACGTTTACGCTAAGCAAGAACTGGCGACAGCAGTTTTACAGGCTTGGCGCGAAATTCCATTGAAATTACCCAAAATTACCCATTTTTTATACCCAAAAGTTTTTTAAAACTTATGGAATGGCAAGGTAGCTCAATAAAATATTAGAAATAAAAAAAAAACATTCAAACATCCCGTTTATTTTAACCCTTTAACTGAATAAAATGGGTGAGGGTAAACAAGTGTCCTTCTGCTTGAAGGTAAATTTTTTAAAAACTTGAATAATTATTGGTATTTTTCCAATTTCTGAAATTTTTTCACCCAAAATGTTCGAAAATGGATTAAATCAAAAAAATCCATCATTAGTTTTCAGAATGTATTGGAAAAATTAAACAAATTCAAAAAATTCTAAGTGAGGGTAATCAAGTGTCCGGCACTGTATATTGGGTATGCAGTGATTCTGACATTTGATTTCGTTATTTAATTATGCAAAAATGATAAAAATAAAAGTTTACTATATACATAACGTGTGTGTGTGTGTGTACAGCATCGTAACATCACGTATGTAAAAATGTACATATTATGTCTAGTCTTGGTTTTTCTCTCCAAACAATAAAGTAAAAGCAAAAAAAAAAAAAAACAGCACTTCAGCTTTCTTTTTTTTTTTTTATTTAAAAGAAAATATAAACTTACATATGATGATGATGATATTAAAAGCAATTGCCATACTTCCCATAATTATGAAATATACAGATTATATTTTTATAGTACATTACAAACATGTACTGCTAACTGAATCTATACAAGATATCCATATAGGTATATGCAAGTAAAATGGATAATATAATGCTTAGCTATAGGGGATGTAAATATATGATTTTAATAGGTCTGTGTATTTGTCATTAGCACACTTGCAACATTTTAAATAAGGGCGGGTGTTTTTCTTCGTTTTTATTTTTTTTTTTAGCTTTTTATTTAATTTTTCATATTTTATTGAATATGAGATATATCTTATTTTTTTTTTTAACTGTGGTTTTTGATGAAGGTTATGATGTTTTTATATGTTGTTCAGTCATGTGCAAACCATTAAATAATTTTTATTATTTTTTTTTTTTTTGAAAACTACTTACATGCATATGCAACACAGAAACCAACAACAAAACGTATCACGGGATCATCATGAAAGTTATAGGGTGTTTCGCGTGGATCATTGTACAAAATAACCAAATAATTTATTTGTATTTTTTGATAGCAATTATCTATACTCTGTCTACTAATTAATGTGCAAGATTACATATACTTATGTAATTTTTAATTAATGTGTTTCATGACCAGTATTACCGCTATTCTTAAAGTTTTCATATAATATCAGATGAATTTCTAGAATATCAACATACATACGATAACATAAAATTGTATACCATTTTACTTAGTTTCCATTAGACCTTAACTGTATGTAATTAGTGAACAGAGTATAATTATTAATTAAATATGATCGTTAAAAAATTTGAATTTTATTTTCAATTTAAAAAAAAAAATGTAAATTCTCTATCAATTAATTATTTATTTTTGCAGTATTTGAGTCCAACTTGATTCACACAAAAACAGATCATTATTGCAATTTCTTTCAAATTTCATTTAGATATAAAAATTTTTTTGTTTTTTTAGTTTAACTTAATTTCTGTAATTCAAAAACAAAACAACAAATTTGAATGGAAATTTGTTTTACTTTTGTAAAAATTCAAAATAATTTATTACTTTGGTACCATCTTATCATATTGTCTTTGGTATTAACACAAGCAAAGCAAGAAAAAAAAAATGTTGATTTGATCATCATACAATCTATAGATGGAATTCATTAGTATTTAAAAAAAAAATAAAATAAAATAAAATTAATCAGTTATTTGGTAAAAATCAAAATAACTGTAGTTAAAATCAAATGTCATCAAAACAAATAAATAAAAATAAAAATAATACAAAAATAAATATTTCTGCAATGAAATGATAAACTGCACATAATACAACAATTTTGTGTAAAAAAAAAAATTAATTATATAATTATAACCAAAACAATCTGTTTTTCCAATATTTGTATTATTGGTTTAACGGTCTTTTGTTATTTTTTTTTTTATTTCATTCAGAAACAATAGATACGTATTAAATATAACAATAAATAATTTGAAATTTAAAATGTAGTCTATGGTATTAAATGATAGACGATACCTATACTCTGTCTACTAATTATATGCAGTTCAGATCTTATGGGAATACATTTGTCTTTTTTCCCTGATAGTTTCTGTTATAATTAAACTGGTCTTTCATGATTAGCATTATCACAATCGTTAGAGGTTTTATCCAATATCAAACAACATACAATGACGTATGGGGATTCTATAAGACCTTTTAACCACATACGATTAGTAGACAGACTATAAAACAAAATTTTAAGAAAAGCATCAAATAACTTATCTATAGAAAAAAATGGTATACAAAAATGCAGTTAAATAAAATCTGTAACATTTTTACATCTTAAAAGAAAAATCATGTATACTTTGTATTGTTATGCTTACAGTTAGACAATTTAGTGTCAATTTGTTCTCATTTATTTGTGTTATTTTTTTATTTAGCTGATTTTGAATATTTTCAAAACAAAAAGCATTTTTATTACAAATTGTTTGTTTATAACTGTGATCATGAGATGAGATTGATTGCACTTATCTGAATACCTTTATTAGCATGTATGACTGTCTATAAACATGCATTTTCTTGTAGATGTGTATCAGAAAAATCCAATTTAAAAATTACTTTCAAATTTATCTTAGATCATCATTTACGAACGGATATCTAAAGCCTAATTTTATTTTTTTAGTTAGTGTAAAAGCCTAATTTTCTTAGTATTAAAACAGCAAAAATGTAAATATTGTAAGAGAATGTTTATGATAATGATTACAAAAAGAGCAATACAAATTGTGTATATTGTTTTTCCAAAATGATGAAAATTCATGAATTTTCCCTAAATGTTTACAAACATTAGTTATTTGATTTGTATGTAGCTAATAACCTTATTAATTCAGAACATATATGCACGTTCATATATGAAACTGTACATATAGTAAGTTACACATTTACATAACACAATTAAATACATACTTATATGGATGTACATTAATATAAAAAAAAAAAAAAAACTTTATGGTACAAAATATATAAAATGAATGAATAACTTTAAACTGCTAAAATGTTAGCTAATATGTTGTTCATTTTGAAATTGAAATTTTCTTATCATTGATATACGAGTGTACATGCATATGATGTGTATCTATACGTATATTTATATGCAGTTATTGTATGCGTTCATGTAATTGCATACAAAATCTTTTGTTCTTTCATTTAAACTACAGCTAACTATAATGAAAGAAAAGCAAAAATAAAAATAAATAAATAGGAGGAAAAAAAAAAAAAACAGAAAGAAAGCTTTTAACCTCTTTTCATTTTATCCTGCTATATATACATAACGTATAAAATTTTATAGATTTGGTTGGTTTCCTTGTCAGTTTTCATAATTTTACAAATTATGAAAATTTAGCCTAGCTACATATAAGTACATACATACATATGTATATAGGATCACTTTATGTATGTACATACGAATATAGTGTACAATTTAAAATGTTCATATATAACACAGGATGCTGACGGATGGTATGATAATGATGGTGGGTGGTTAATAAATGTATATACATATACACATATGTGCATATGTACAACTATACAAACATATGTAGAAATAAATTTAAAAAAAAAAAAATTCTTAATCATAAATCTGGCTAAAATGTATATGAAGAAATATAATTATAATATGATCGGTCTAATCGCAGAATTACTAATA
Source organism: Anthrax anthrax (assembly GCA_963971155.1). Classification (NCBI taxonomy): domain Eukaryota; kingdom Metazoa; phylum Arthropoda; class Insecta; order Diptera; family Bombyliidae; genus Anthrax; species Anthrax anthrax. Next base: position 33,046,087 of record OZ020119.1, read on the forward strand.
TACATATGAGTATGTATGTATGTGCATTTAATACAAAACATATTCAGATTGCAGTATGTACATATGTGAGATATGTGAATTTATGCTATTTAATTTTCATATGCAAAAATTTCAAAATTTTGTTGTACATATAGTATATATTTAAATATGTACATACATATGTATGTATGTTGACTCATCAAGGAATGCGCGCACAATTAACCAATCAACTAATTACCCCTAGAGACTAAGTAGACGAAGCAATCTTTTATTGTTCACTTATTACCCAATTAGCCTTCATTATCCCGGATTTCTCATTTTTTACTATTATTATTATTATTATTATTATTTTATTTTTCGTAAAATGAATATGAAAATGGATCATAACATTCAACGATTTTGTTTATATGCCCGCATTGAACATACATACGTTAATTTTATGTATATATATGTTTCATATGAAATTATGCACACATTCACGTATTATACATATAATAAAGTACACATATTATCATCAACATCATCATCATCATCATCATCAAGTTTATTATAATAATATGCAAAATGAAAATTCTGGTATGTACATTGCAGATTGCAAAATTTCTTCTTTTTTTAATTTTTTTTTTATTTTTTCATTTCATTTTGAAAATGTACCGATTTTGGTTTATAAAATAAAAGTAAGTACCTATATACAAACATAAATGCATATTCATTTATAAGTTAGTGAAATTGTATTGTTAAAATAAAATAAAATGAAAATGATGAATCGTACATTATGTACCATACAGAAACAAACAAATATGACGTAGATACAACGTGAGTTTGGAATTGAGAAAAGACGTGTATCTGCATACACATGTCATGTACATGTATGCGGACTTACATATATGTGTATTATATACAAACTAAAAAAAAAAAAAAAACCAAAATAAATATAAAAAAAAAAATTGTTGAAAATTTAGCAAATTAGAGAATATATAACGACGAGGTTAATTATGAACTCTTCATATCATGAGTTTTACGATAAGTTTGCATTTAATCTACATTATAAAACACTTTAATTAAAAGGCATATACAATATACATACATATATGCGTACGTTATATATAGAAAAGTTCATATATGTACATAAATGTTTGCTCATTTCAAAAATTGTGCATTTTATATATGCATGCATATGTATACCACAACGTATACAGTACACGTACAGGATTATATCGTAAATGCAGTAATGAAAAGTAATTTTCATTTTCGACATTGAATTTAAAACTACAAAAAAAAAAATAAAAAATAAAATAAAAAAAAATTAAAAAAAAAATAAAAATAAATGCAAAAACTTCAAACAAAAAACAACATCAGCTTAAATTTACTTTGGAAATCAGAAAAACATACATTTATAAAATTGTTTTAACGTACGTCCATACATACAGTATAGGTACATATAATATAAAATGTTATAGAAAGAACATTTACATCATACAACATAATTAATAATAATTTTATTAAACGCATGAATACAGGATGTTCTGTAGTTCAGAATGTTTCACAACCAAAGGTCGTTCTTGACCATATCCTCCCTTAAAATTCACTCCTTTTGAGAGATAGAGGATTGAAAATTTATGGACAGCTGAAATCAATGTCATCATATGTTGGATAATATCTCTAAAACTACGTAATCTCATGTGTTAATATTTACTGCAAATCAATGCTGAGGTTTTAGCCTTTCCAACAAAATTGATCTCGTTGAAACGGGTTGAACAGGTCCGAAGTAATTAATATTCAAAATTCAAATATTTCAGTTTTTATGCAAAATAATATGATGGTTTTTGAGTCATCATGTAAATTTTTTGTACAGAAAATTTTATATTAATTATTTAAAAAAAAAAAAAAATGTCTTCCCAAAAGTATCTTTAATCCTTGAAAATTTAACGAAAATTGGAGGATATCATCTTGGGATCATATATTTTATTTTGTTTGTATTCATTTACATAACATTTTATTTCTTATATTTCTATACAAACGTGTGTATGTAACGTTACAAGAAGTCTATTCTTATATTCATGTTATTGGAATACATATGTATGTAGATGTATACAAGCATATTTCACACGATGCTTGTAGACTTTGAACCTCCATGAATTTTTGGGACAATTTCTAATTTTTGTCTGTTTTTTTTTTTTTTTGGCCTTTTCTAAATGAAATTACCAACCACATAATATCACAAAAATAAAGAAACATTTGTTCACATTATTAATTATCCCACGCAGCCTATTAGAATCCTAAAAAAAAAAAAAAATTCAATAATTTCGCAAGTCATTGTGACTGTTGTATTTACATCCCACAAAAAAAAAAAAACAAAATTATTTTCCTGAATGTTGGCCATCTTAACAGATTCTCTTGTACTTATTTATTTATTTTTTTTCATTCCATCATTCTAATTTTAATTTTTTAACATTGCTCATAACATTTATCTAGTACAGATTGTCACTGTCAAGGATTAAACAGAAAGGACATTTTTTTTTTTTTTTTTCATTCTAAATTATACACGTATATATACTTTTCCCTGGATCCTTATAATACTTAGTTGTAAAGTTATTTCTTACCTGTGACAGGATCTTCATATATACATGTACATACGTGTACATAAATAACTCCCTCAATTTTATTTTTTGTTCATCACATTTCAAGAATTCTTTTGTCCTTGTTATAAGACTGCACATAATATGTATGTATGTATGTGTAGTATTAAATTTTCAAATAAATATCTGTACACGGTACACTTTTGAATGTTTAAAAATCACAGCAGAAAATTTGTCTCAAAAAAAAAAAAAAAAAAAAAATTTTCAAGGTGTACGGACATACATACAGAAGGTAAACATAATGCTCCTAATATGTAGTATAGAGGATGGACAGAAAAAAAAAATAAAAAAAAATATCTGTGTGCGTTCAAAATGCAATTCCCGAGAAACCATGCAAAGATAATAAATCTCTCAGTATGATTCTTATAGTTTTGATGCTACACATACACACGTATACATTTGTTATATATTTTGTGCATATAACTCGTAAAAAATTGTACATATCCATACTTTCTCGACATTTCTAAGAATTTTTACAGTTCCTTCAATCCATATTAAATCTCTTAAACATTTTGTCTGATGTAGTGATATGTACATGTAATTGTTGTTGTTGTTGTTGTTATAATAAAAAGGATATATAGGTACTTCTATGCATTTTAGTCCATTTTCAAAGGAACACACATACAAATGCATGTATCAATTGCATATATACATAGATATGCGTATTAGATAGAGTCACATACCTAGAAAGGATTTTTTTTTCTATTCTAAATTCCAAAATGTTCATTTAAGTTATATGTGCAAAAGTGTTTACGTATGCATGTACGTATGTAACAAGGAATATTATAAAAATACCTTTGCTTAGAGCTTCTTATAGATGAGCATAAATAAGATGAATTTTTTTTGAAGATATTTTCGCTCCATCATTCTATATGGATTTTTGATTTTATTTTATTTTAAAGTAATACCACTGTTCAAAAAACAAAAAAAAGGGAACTTGAGGATTCCTTGAAGTCTGTACAGAATTTTGTACTTAATCATGTTAGGAGTTACGAAATGAGGTAAAGGACAAAAATGTCCTTTTATAAAATACAAAAAATAAAAACCAATAAGCATTTTTATAATACTTCTAAATTTTTGAACAAATTTTTTCGGCTTAATGCAGATCAGATATGATCAATCATTTTACGAATTAAATGGAGAAATAATCAGGCAATTAAAGGATGAATGAAAAAACAAAAAAAAAAAAACTGAAGATCATGCACACCTGAAAAAATTTCAAAAAAAAAAAAAAACAACAAATTTCTTTTTTAACTTGAAAATTCATCATGTGGTAATTTTTCGGATATATCGAAATGTTCCACAAGATCAATCTTTTTCTTTTTTTTTTTTTTCTTTTTTTTGTAAATGATAATTATATCGACGTATTGTCGAATTATGGTGTGAACGCGTAGACACTAGGACGCCCAAAATAAAACAAAACAAGAAATGAACCTTATTTGTTATTTTTTTTTTTGTTCTTTTGGTTATTTTTAAAACAAAAAACGAAGTAACTAAATGTCTAGTCAAAAATCTTTAATAAATTCGAAATTTTTTTGGTCAATAAAAAAAAAAATTTTTTTTTGTTTTTGAAAAACTTAAGCGCCGATTTGTCTATTCATGCATACACCATAGAATACACAGAATGGATACATGTGCATGCATGCATGTGTTACCTGGTTATGGATGATGACCAAGTTATTATATGAAGAAGAAAATATGTATTTCATGTTTTGATTTCTTAGAACATTAAATGAAAAGGTAACGCATGCATCTAAAATACATGAATTTATTTCGACTTAATTCTGATTTCAGGCTGTCAACTAAACTCAAAAAATTAAAAAAAAAAAAAAACAAAATATGTGTAAAATAAAAAACAAAACACGAAATTTTTATTTATATCTTGAAAAGTGTTTTTATGACTTTAAATTTGTAAATTAAAGAATTTTCGGTGACCACGGGGTGTAAATGTTCCTCTACAGTTAAAGAAGTCCTACAGAAAAAAATTTTTTTCCTTTTTTTTTTCCATTTTTCAAAATTTTTTTTAAGTTTTTGTAGGACGTTTCGTTATTTATGAGGTATTCAGGAATTTATGACTTTTTTGTCAAACATTAGGAGGATTCTCTGAAAGCGATAAAAAAAAAACAAAAAACAATAAAAATAAAATCATTAAAAATCAAAACCATAAAAATGAATGATCAATTTCGTATATGTATGTGTGCGGTTTTTGTTGTTGTTGTTGTTGTTTTTGTTGTACGAAAACAAACTGAAAACTGTAGACAGAACGTCGGCAAAATACATAAATTGGAAGAAATTTTATTTTATTTTTTTTATATTTTTGCTCAAAATAAAATACACGTGTAAATTTCATGTTAACATTAATTTAATATATTTGGATATGAAATTAAATTTTATAATTAATTTTTATCATAAAATAAAATATCGAATTTTTAGTACAATTTCACATATTGCAGTAATGAAATCACTGAATGAAATTGAATGTATTTGGTTATATGCATTTACTATATTTACATGGTACATGGATGCATGTATGTATGTATGAATTTTTGATTTGTTCAAGATATATCATAACTACATAAACAGTCTATATAAGAGGGTAAATACGTAAACATGGGCAGTGTTTGAAAATGTTAATTGATTGTTGAAAATTAAATGCCAATTTTGAAATATACTCGCTAAATCAATCTTATCAATAATTTGAGACAGAATATCTGTCTGTTAATTGCAAAAACAATTATATACATAACTTTTAGATTACTTCAGCTGCTGATAAATCTATCGACAATTGCAATTATTTGACGATGACGTTTTCAAATTTTTGATACTTCCAACTTACAATATGCAAAATGCAACATTAATGGGCATTTTTATGCGCAAATTACACTTTTAAACCCAACCAATCTCTCTCTTAATGGATTTAAAGTTATTCAGATTTGACATACATTTACATTTTGTGGGGTAAAGAGCACAGCTGCAAATAACTGCATTATTTCACATTTAGGGTGATTTCGGAAAAAAAAGGATATCTCCTTTTCTTACTTGAAACTCGATAAATATAACACACAGTAGGATGTTTTCAGATAGGTAAATTTCATTTAATTAAATTTTTAGGATAAATTTTTAAGGATAAAACTCTAAAATACATAAAATTATTTATAACATTTCTAACTTTGAAAGGATCTTCTTGCTCCTAAATATACGACTCTATAATTATTTCGAGTTTATTCAAAATGCGTCAAAGAAAAATCAAAAATTATAAATATTGTTGCTATTATTTCGGAAGTGTTCCCCACACTTAAATTCTGTTAATTTTATACATTTGATAGTGTGTTTCGATGTCATAAACAAGATTTCATATAACGACAATCTGGAAAATCTCGGTACGATGACGTTATGAAATATATATAAAAAAAAAAATAAATAAGGTACAGTAAAAAAAAAAAAAAAATTAATGAAAAAATTATTTGAACCCCGACAGAGCAAAACCATAATCGAAATCAAAATTGAATCATATTTTCAGTATCAATTTGTTATTCATAAACATACATGATTTGTGCTCGTAAAATAATGCATTTTATAAGTACTGACCATTTGTAATGCCTTAATGAGCAGTATTTTATGGTTTAATGTACATACGCTGTATGCAGTTGGTGTGGAGTTTAACATAATGTGATGTTTTTTTTAAATTTTTAATTTTTTTGAATTACACTGAATTTTTTTTTTTTTTGAAATTTTTTCAGACATTCAGAAAAACAAAAAAGGTTTCATGTACGATAATTGCTCGAATTTGCTATTCCATTGTCTCATAACTGACACATTTTCGGGTTTCAAGAGAATTTGAAGTAATTTTTCTTGTACAATACCAAATATCCTTTCAAATTTGTGATCTTTATTTTGGGACACCTTACACGTAAACGTTATGTGCCGTCTCCTACTTACATATATGTATATTCACATACACATACGTAATTTTTAGTTGGTTTTAAACACTTTTAACCAGCTGCACGCTTGATTAGAAACTACGCATATAATATCGTCCTCCGACGACGCGTAAGGATTTTGATGTGGGGTTAGGCGTTTATTTCAAATTATTTTGCGGCCAGGTGTTATTTCAGTATCAAAATGTACATATACCCATATCTACCCATTACGACGTGTGTGTGTGTATATTAAATGTAAATGCGTGCACATAACAGGAGAGGTATGAGCACTCTCCTTTTTTTTCAAATAATAATTTATTGCTTTCACGTATGATACACACACACACTCTCATATCCGTTTTCCATGTTAAAAATTTTCTCAGATGGTAATAAAAAAAAAAAATATAGTGAAAACAACAAACTACATTAACATGAAAATAAAGGATAACACAGCGTATATTGATTTTATTATGTGATAGGTTTTCGATATATGAAACATTTTTATTTTAGGGATATCGCTGGATATGTGTACATAAAAATTTTTAAAACATAAAAACTACTTTTTAGTCGTAAATACACGTGCATACTCGTACATCATTTTACAGTCTACATCACAAAATGTACTTTTAAAAAAAAAATATTACTTTAACCCCTTTAAAAAATAAATGTTGCCAGATTTATTTCAAATGTCACGTCTTATTCATGATAATAACTGATATAAATAGCAAAATGTTTGCAGTAAAATAATGCCTGATAACTCTTTTAAATTATTTCAATTATTTTTGCACATACACGTGTATCGTGTACTGTGATGATGTGATTGAATAAATTTTAATAATATAAAAAATTATTATAAATGACAATGATAGAATGATTTTTCAGTAATATTGCGTGTATTTAATATTTGAAAATATTTTGACCAAAAAGGACATAGCAACACACAACTATAAGAAAGCAAAAAAAAAGAAGGTCAAACAAATATCAGAACACGTGAATGGAAATAGATCAGACCAAGATCAGATTCACTTTGGGACCTAGCAACAATACGAAAAGAACGACTTTATGGATTCAACCCATCTGCAAGGATATGGGAATAATGGAAGATCAAAGAACACCTAGTATCCGGGGGAAAACAGAACGCACAGAGTTAAAAAAAAAACAATGTGAATGGAATAAGATCAAAAACATCGTGAGTAGCCCGGTTCAAAAGCTGTCAGAGAAACCTTTTCGCCATGGCAACAAACCATAGTGAAATTCAACCAGACAGTATCGTTGTTATCATCAATCTAGGATGGAAGATTGTATTGCTCTAGATAGAACTGAATCCGAAAAGAAGAATATCAAAAACGTTAAACATTTAAAAAAATTTTGAGATGACATGCATACGTCATACAGACAAATGTATGTGTGGATGGATGAACATTTTGAACAAATTTTCAATTATTTTTACACTTAAACAAGTCGTATACACAAAATTGAATATTAATTTTCTGTTCCTTTTTCATAACGATTGCATCATCATAAATCTCGCTCTCTTGACAAATGACATAATTTTCATTTACAATTTCAAAATCAATATATTCATCATTTTTTTTTGATAATGATCATTACAGGTATAATGACATTATTTTTCTCTTCAACAAAAAAAAAAAAAAAAATATAAAAAAAATAAATAAATAATAATTATTGTACTGAATTATATCTCAGCCATTTATACTTTGATATAGAACATTATAATCCACCCTTTTGTATCAATTACATGTTGAATTAAATAAAAATCGATTACTACAAAATTTTTCTATTGTTCTCAAAACATAAAATCGAAATTTGTAAGAAAAAAAAAAATTTTTTTATTTTTTTTTTTCATTTAGATTTTATCGTAATAAATGAATTTATATTGATAATGAATTGGGATGTTCCCGTTCATATAAAAATGTAATAATAAATAAAAATCGATTGAAATTCTTTATGGAAAAAATTTTTGTTTTTTTTTCCTTTTTCCATAATTTGTGTACATTTCCAGTACTCGCCACAGTATGCCCGAGTATGTACACAGGTGATACAAGCATGGATAAATATGTAAACTGGGCGTAAGAACACATAAATCTTTGATGCTCTTTTAACATAAACATGAGAAATTCATTATAGATAACCGTGTAGTACACAGGCTTTATTTGTTTTTTATTTTTTGCAAAATTTTCACTTACCAATTTTCATTTGATTTTATATAAAACTTGAATTTAATTTGAATTTTTATTTTTTTTAAAAAAATGGGTCTGATAAATATTTCAACATTTTCACTTTATTTTTTTTTTTTTTAAACAGCTACCGATGCAAATACGTTAATTTACAAAAAAAGAAAAAAAAAAAATTTATACATCATGATATTATGTTTGACTGTTCTAATGAATATTCTACGTTTTAAATATTTCCGGTTTCCGGAAAAAGGGGAATAATAATTTTGCTTTTCATTACCTGTACAGTACAAATTAAAGATTTTTATGTAAATATAACATATTCATGAAATCAAAGACACGGGAGAATGTTTGAATGATATTTTGTAATAATAATTCATTTGACAGCGAAATTGTGTAGATTGAGTTATTTTATACGTATACGTACATGTACGTTATAATACATCGATATGATAAAGTCTAAAACACGAAATGAAATTTTTACTTTACATTACATTGGAATTTTTAGAGTATTCTAAAATTGTGATATTTCTGCTTATACTCTGTCCATTAATTAAATATGAAGTTAAGACTTTTGGAAATTACGTAGAAGAAATTCATCTCATTTTATATGAAAACTTTGAGGATTGTGATAATACTGCTCGTTAGATAGTTTAATTGAAAAGTTATGAGAGAAGAAAAAAGATATGTTTACTCCCATGTAGCCTTTATTGCATAGACTTAGTGGACAGAGTATAAATTTAAAATCATCAAATGATCAAATTATATGTACATGTGTATGCAATCGTATTTAGCATGTAAATTTATGTACAATATAAAATGATCATATATTAATGCTGCGTGCATTCACTCATGGGTAACAGTAAAAATTACTATACTGCTGTCTACTTGCATCATAATATCTTTTTATGTCATTATTTTAATTTGAAAAAAAAAAACAGATGAAAATAAAATTATGTAGACCATGATTTACAGTCACTCAGTAATTTTTTCATATATATAGTTGTGAGTAAAATCGTTTTTTATTATCCTTTCATTCTTTAAAAGAGAATACAAGGATATAAATGGAGTATCTGAGAAAATTTTAATTTCTCATATCAAGAAAATTTTCTTCTCAATTAAAATTTTCTATTTTTATTATTTATTTTCAGATATTAATGTGGATAATCTAAATGGTAGCTACACAAACACAATGTCATCGTTACCAGCAAAGCAGCTCGACATTAGCCTCACCATCGCGAAATGATTTTCCAGAAAATTTTCATCATACCTGGAATTTCACCGTAGATTGCGGATCATTGGAAAATATAAATTTCCAATCGAATTTAGTAGTGAGAACTTCACCTCTTCATCTTTCAAATTGAAGTCCTCAAATTTTTTTTTGTTTTCAGATATATAAACGCATAAATAAAAATTGAAAAATTTATTTAACAAAAATCGTACTTTTTTATTTCTATTTGAAATAAAGCTTTTGAAACTCATTAATGGTTCGTTTTTTTAGCATAGTCATGGTTTTTCTTATGAAGCAAAAAAATTCATGTTTACAATTTATTTTGCCCTCTTTTTTCAGTGCCTTCTACTTTTCTACCAGCCAAATGATTGAGAATTATCAACTACGTTCTATTTATCCTTCAAGATCCTTTTTGCTATGTTCGTAAATGAATTGTAATTAAAATCTATTAAAACCAATTTTTTTTTCTTAAAAGCAGAAAATTAATTGAATTAGTCTAAAAAAAAAGGGAATTTATGTTTTTTAATGGTTAAATTCAATTTTTATTAATTTTAAATGTGAAAAATGTAATATGCAAATAAGCATTAACAATAAATGAAACTGAATATGAAGTGCAGTAAGGCAGCATTTATAAGAAACGTGACATTTTCAAATGTTGACTATTTTAAACGTTTAAATTCAAGTGAAATGATAATTCATATTTCGACATCCTTTTTTTTTTTTGCGTTAGTTTTTCTTAACCTAAATACACATTTATATGATGATGCGATGTCAAATGCACATTGTATGCGTATATGTGAATGTCACACATTATACCTAGTTTATGCATATATCACATAATTATAATGCAAAACAAGGTACGTACTTTTGTTTTGTGTAATGCGTTACATTTTCAACGCACTAAAAAAAAAAAAAAATAATAATTAAAATAAAAAATTTATTTCTTAACAAAATCAAATCGAAAATGTAAAAATCAAAAAAAAAATAAATAAATAAAAAATAAAAAAAAAGGTAAAAATCAAGGTATTTATGTACATAAAATAAAATCACCTGTGGTGTTATTATTTACGCTTTAGCAAGAAAATAAAAATAATCTCACTGACCTGTATTACCATTTTAATATTAGCCACCTGTTCTTAGAACAGTGTGTCTGCATTTTGACGATATTATAGAAACTATTATTTCTGCATGTTCTACTTGTAATGCGCTGATTATGCCAAGAAAGGTGCTCACATATGTATGTAAGTATATTCTATATATCTTAGAAAACGTTCATGTGCGTTAAACGTAAGTACATATATTTTCAATTTTGTATAATTATCATATATTTAAAGAGTTTGGTTGATGTTAAAAAATCATTATTTAAAAGTACGTTTTACACGTTTAATGCAAATTCATTATATTTAATACGTTATATTCGTATTTTTAACGTACTTAAAAAAAAAAAAAATGTTTTACATGAAAAGCAACAACAACAACAACAAAAAATTAAAGCAATAAATGTTTATGTAGAGCATTAACAGAATCTATAAATGAAAAATCATAAAACGTGTTTAATCATTTAAATAATTCTAAATGAAATAAAATTTGAACTTTTTAAACATGATGATTCGTTTTTTTATATGACTGAGTAAAGTCAAATCTGTGATTTAAATAAAAAAAAAAATGATCACATTCAATTCGTTATAAGATAAATATGTCTGTAAATTTATTGTCGGAAATTGTAATGTATGATTATCCAGTTGCCCTGGTTAGTTAAGAAATTTTTTTTTTTTTAATTTAAAAAATAACTGACCAATAATCACTATTTTCGTAATACAAGAAGGGTATGTAAATTGTAAATATTCATCTATAGCCTTGTAATGCCCGTTTTTTTTCAAAAATATGCACCATTCAATTTTTTTTTTGTATTTCAAATAATCAAATCGATTTTGTAAAGTACGAAATTTTCAAAATTCAAAGCATTATATGAGACTCTTTATACCTCATTCTTAAAGCATAGTCATGTGTATTTCAAATAACAGTTTCTTCTGATTCTTTTTCGTTAAATTTGAATAAATTCATCTTTTGCTCTCAGATTATGATTGCCAGTTTTCCGTATTTTTTAGGTGAAAGAGTGACATCATAAACATAAACAATCATCAACCCAATATTTTTACGCTCCATAAGAAAACGAACCGTAGACATCAAAATTACATCGTGTTTCAACTAACAAAAAAAAAATTTTTAACGCATAATTCTCTTTTGAAATGATTTTCAAGTGTCCAAAATACAATGTCTCAAATCGAGAGATATTGTCAAAAATTATGGCAATGAGACAAAAGTCTGTCTTTTCTATTGCAAGAATAAATTTCCGATTTTTTTAAAAAAAATAAAATCATATCAGATATCAAGGATCACATCCTTGTAATTTGATTCGAATAAGAAACAAATTTTTAAAAATTTTCAACTTATACCACTTTCAGAAAAATTCGCTTATTTCTAAAATTCGACATACGAAGGTTTTACATTATTCACTATTATAACATTTTTCTCAATTTAAAAATTAAAGTAACGTTTTTTTTTTTTTTTTTCAAAAGTAAGTTCTTATTTTTATCTTTCAGATTAAAAAAAAAAAAAAAAAAACGGAATTTATAAAACTCTTTTTTATTCACAAATAATTTGATTGCTTATCACTATTCAGTTTAGCAGGATTCATTATTCTATGGGAAAAAAAATAGGATAAGGTTGTAAAGCATAAAAAAAACAGAAAATTGAGATCTGTATAAAAATAAAGGACATGCACACATACGGCATGATGTGTCTATAAATCGTAATGTGTGTTACTTTGCGGATTTAAAATGTGTATGTGTTGTTCATTCCTTGATAAAATAATGTATATAGGTTCTGACTTGGTTCTGACTAAATCCCATTACTTACTTTCTTTTTGCTTTCTACATTTTTTTTTTTTTTTTTTTTTTTTTAAATAAAAAATAGAAAAAATTAGAATTCCTTTTATTGAAAAATAATTGAAGAATTATAACAGTAGTCACGTATGCAAAAAAAAAGGCCATATGATGACATATCCTTTTGATTCACATTTTCTCGTTTTTGTTCATATATGTAAATCCTTTGACATGTACATTTAATGTATTTAGTCATAGTAAGTAGAAATATTAACAGGTACGTTAGTTTTTTTTCACACCTTATTTTCTTTACGTTTATATAAAAGTTACATCAAAAAGCCTTTCATGATGTTGAGAAAAGCCAGACAAAACGGTTTTTACGTAAAACCATCTAAAGCTCGTATTGTGTTTTTTAAAAAAAAAAGAGGATAAAAATCAATGCAAATTTTGGTCCTTTAAAATGAGGTTTAAATCAATATTTATCCTTCTAAGATAACTTAAATTGAAAATACTTGAACATGTCATGCAAATTTTTACATCCTTAGAACTTTCTTGTGTATCCGATTCTACGCGGAATAAATATGAAACTTAGGCCCATTTAAAATCAATGTAAGAAACGCAACAGCAAATAACGAAATCTACCACATATGGTTATAATAAATGATAATGACGGAACGTAAGCTTATGTACGTTTATCTTCGGTCAGTAACGTAACGTAAGGTGCTGTAAGGATTACTTATTAGGCCTACATATCTAATAAAGTATATTTGATATGCGTATAGATGCGCTCATGTCTATCGATAGCTTCGATTTACATTAAATGTTGCATTAAAATATCACAAAAATGTCAAAAATTTAATAATTGCATTTAAAAGCAAAAAAAAAAAAAAATTTTTTTTTTAACACAAAAAATATAACGTACTTTTAACTCTACGCTATTTCAACTTTCATACAAGTGTAATATGTATGTTCATATGTCTTTATTTTCTGAAGCGTATTCATTCTTTTTATAGATTTTTCTAATATCCTCTTATTATAGTATTAACTTTTAGTAAAATTGGAAAATTTTAATCTTCCATACTGAATACATGTACGTTGTATGCATGAACGTTATAAGTATCTTTCCTATACATGAAATAGAATGAAAAATTCTTAAATGAATTAAAGGCATATTATTTATAGAAACGAATAGGAAAGGATTATAATCGAATAGAAAATTATTTTAAAAAAATAATAATAACAGGAAGAGGATAGAGGCTACACATTTATCATATTTTCATTACATCTTATGACACCTGATTTTGCCTCATGTTTAAGACTGTGTAAATATCGTACAATGTGCATGTATGCCCTCTGTATTCTTAGATATGTAAAAATCTCTCCGTTGTTGTTAATTTTATATATTTTAAACTGTCTTGATCCTTCTTCATCTAAATAAAGGAAGTAAATTTATTTATTTTCAAATTTTGTAAAAAGTATAAAAGTTTCAGATAGGATCACTTTTACGTTGTCCCAAAAATTCCAGGGGAAAAAAAATTTTTTTTTTTTTTTGAAGTTTACAAAAATGAAGAAATTGTTAATTTATTGGCTGATTTTGGAGTTAAATGAAATGGTAATGAGTTCCTATAGGAATGTATGAACGTAAAATCTACAGTATTTGTATAATATTGCATAGAATGTACGTAAATACAAATTTAGTTCATTAAATGTACCAACCATGGTAATGATAGTATTTTGATCTTAGGCTAATCAATCTCAAATGATACAAAAAAAAAATGGACTATGCATTTTCAAAGGGTACTACGTACCAGAGCAATGGAGATTTATATGAAAATATCTCGACTGTATTCTCTTGAAGATTTTCAACTAGGAATAACTCATTTGGTGAACGGAAACTACTACTAGGGCAGTCATGCATTCATTGCATCCTGTCATTGCAGAATATTTTTGCCGATTAACTTGATGTATGGATGTTAATGTTTAATGTAGGATTTTACTTGTACATTAGTACGTCTATACTATGTATGTCGTCTGTAGAATATTTATCATCATCGTTATTATCATCATCATTATTATATATTGTAGCTAACTTTAATCGTAATCATCATTACCACTGTTTATATGTACAATTTGTACATTTAGATATCGTTGTATCACATGTATGGTACGTACATTATCATCTGGAGATGTATAAATTTAAATCTAAGGATGCAATAGGACGTCTCATGTAATTTCACATTCAATGCTATTTTTTTCTGTGTTATAAAATACACAGGCTTATATATGTACTTTAATATTATTAATCATTTTGTACATTTCTGCATAAGCATAAGCAAAGTACATACATATGAATACGATATACGTCGTATATATGCGAAGAGAACAGGGGATTGACCGTTGTCACTAATAACACAGAAATGGGCTTAACCGGAACCGGATATATTATCTGCGCTAACTGCACTCTACGGAACTTAAAATTCTGTTATGGTTTTATTCACTAACTACTAAACCAGCAATTGTCTGTCTATGATGTCTGAATATTTTTGATCATTTGCGATCTAGTGATTCATCTAGTTCCCAACCTGTCAATTTTATACATTATATATAGAAAAATATTATAAATGTTTAGCAAGATAACGGTCTAATTAATTAATGTAAATACTAAATTATAAAATTAGCAAATGGGGAGTAGGAAAACAAATGAAAAAGAAAATTTTTTTTTTTTGTTTTTTTAGTGATCAGATTTGATTGACTGACTAACCTGTGCTGTGCTGTTGTATGGTTATTGACCTTTTTTAGATTACTGAAGCGTATACATTTACATACATGGAAAAACAAAAAATGAATTATTTGATAACAAAAATTTTTACATTATTAAGAGACACAAACATTATTCGCTTAGAGGGAATAAATAAAAATTTTCCTAATGATAAAAGTTTACATCTAATGTAAATTGTATCGATATATGTGCGTATGTAAGTATACGTATGCTTGCATGCTTGTATATAATCTTAGCCATTTGTGACACGAGTCTGATAATTAAATTTCCTGTTTGAAAAAGTAAATAAAATCTGAATTTATAACACATATCTTTCCTATAAACATAGATACATGCATTCATGTGTGTGTGGTACATACGTCGATATATGTAAGCCTTCAATTAAATAATGTCGATTACTTATATTATTCGTTCAACTTTTAATGCAACATGCACATATTTATAAAATTACATAATAATAATGCTCATACATTAAAAAATTTTTTTGTTTTTTTTTGGATTTTAAATGACAAAAAGCCGAGTCATTAAAAATAACAAACTGGTGATGGTAAAACTGTTAAATCAATAAATAAAAAAAATAAAAAAATAGTAATAATCCAAGACCATAGACAAGGTATCCTTAGCCCCAACAGAACAAATGCGAAACACCTCAGTTCTCAACGTTCCCTGAAAGCTCAGATTGTTCAGCTAGTCAAGAAACGACCTAAAATATCTCTCTCTAAAATCCATCCCTTTATGAATTATTTCACGGTTCATTTTCAAAGCATAGTCACGTGTATTCTCACGGAAGATAAAAATATTGGACTGTGCTCTTCTGGTTGTTGCTTACTACAAAATACCGAAAATGAGAGTAAAAAATGAATTTATTCAAAATGAACGGAAAATGATTAAAAAAAAACTTAAAATATGTACAGGTGACTATGCTTTAAAAATTGGGTATTGTTTGTTTACCTTGGTTTAACACATTTAACACCTCAGATAAAATATTCACTTCAAAAACAATTTTTTTTTCAATAACATTGGTTGCTTGCTTTTAACTTTAGTTTAGTCAATATGGCGAAAGATTTTCACCCTTTACAATTATTGTAAATTTTGACATAGGTTCGATGTAATATTTTTTTTTACTTTCCGTTTTCTATTCACTAATGATGGAATTTATATTCTATGAAAAGTATTTTATACTGCAAAAGTAAAAAGTTAAAGGAACAATTTCAAATTTCCTGTTTTAACGGAAAATTGTAATTTTGAATCGCATCATGTTTTTATTTAAACAAGGATTTACAAATTTTCTAATTCTTCAAATAATTTTTCAAATTATATTTAAGGTTAAGGTGAATAACAAGGGATAACACTTTGGTAAATTTGGAAATATGAATTTTGAATTCTTCCTGACAAATTTCTATAGAATGACCCGAGTGTCACACATATATTGTAATACAAAACTGCGAAAAATTTGTTTTTTTTTCTTATGTCAAGATTCTGTAGATTTTTTCATTCAAAAATTTTACAGGATGTCCCAAAAATCATTAAATTTATTTTTCATTAAAATTTTTAAAGTAAAATTTGGTTACATATTAACTAAAAATTTTAATTTATTTGTTAAATATTTTGAATTTAAAAAAATCGACATTTAAAAAAAGGAAAGTCCAAAATCCCATTCGTTTGGAGTGCAATTTTCCATATTTAATTTTCTTTGTTTTTTTTTTTTTTTAATTCTACGAATATTTTAAGACTCAGTTCATTTAATATTACAACCTTGTCGCAGTCTACATTTACTCAATGTAAATTAATGCAATATAAACTCAACCGTTTTTTTTTCACAATTTAGTAAAAATGTTTATTTACTTGCATACAAATGTGAAGAATATTGTCCTGTATTTTCAGATAAAATAATTATTTATTGGTATTTCATTAACTGCAAAGATTATAAATGGAAAAAAAAAATTTTTTTTTTTATAAGAACATGTTACAGGAACACAAATTACTGTGTCCGTTCCCATACGTGTAGACCAATGTACATACGTATGTAACGGAAAAATTTGGTATTGTCCTTATACACACTATCCATAAACAATGGGGGATTGAGTTTATATAAATACCGAAATCGAAATTTTTACTTTTTTGTTTTTTTTTATTATTGATGTAATTTATTAATACATGCATTTTTGGAACGAGAGAAAAAGGATGTCAAATTAAATTGTTGGATTTAAAACAAGAGAATAAAACCTCTTGGATATTTATAGGAAACATTTTATATTATATTTTTTGTATCACTAGTATCGTTCTATGGATCTCATGAAATTGCATTCAGTATTCATATGTATGTAAACATGTCCTTATAAAGGATAAAAATGGAATGAGATTAAATTGGAAATATCCAAATATATGATAAAATATGTACAATTTTGATAGCCTGGAAATGCAGTGTCTATTAAAATTTATTCGATTTTTAACTATAATTTAAATTTTTACAGGGTGCGACTGCTCAGGCTATTTCTATAAAAAAAAAAAAAAAAATCGTTCATTCAAATCATTTAAACATTAATAACCGTTTTTTCTTATTCCAAAAATTTCTAAATTTATCTTGCCGAAAAGCTTCAAAAAGGATTAAGAACGAGTTCTTGTAGGAGATAGTCTGGACTAGATACACATTTTAATATTACTTTTGAGATTCCCTATATAAAAATGAAATTTTTTATGTCTCATTTTGGATCAATTGCAAGTGATGCAAATATTGCAGTCCATCTATAACATATTCGGAATAATATGATATAAAATACGTACATATAGTATATGCATATACGGTACATTCATACATTCACATATGTATGTAAGTATGTATATATGTATGTGTAGTAATAATTTTGTTTTTTTTAAAGCTTCGACAAATATTTACGAAATATCTGTATGTACACATCATATGCGTATATAGAACGGAATAATGTGACATATAGAAATGAATTTTCATTATTATAATATAAAATATGGAGAATGAATTTAGTCTGATTTTGAATGGTATGAATGAATTGTTGAATGTCCATGTACCGAGTCTGGGTTAAAGCCTGAAGGAATAATATTCATGTATGCAACATAAGTTCGTGTGTATGTTTTCATGTTGTATATATATAAAACCTCCCTATTTATATGCGTATATGTATATAATATAAAATCTCAAGGTATACTAGACATAGTAAATATGATAAATAAAACAAATTGTAATGATTCCATAGTATATGATAAAATAATGAGCATGATGTGTAATTTAACCATTACCCCCCAAAGTATATAAATTCATATACATAAGTACATACAATTTTAATGTACAATATAAGTACTAATGTATTTGTATGTATATAGCATACATTCATTACTTTATACTGTATTTAATATCATATTATACATATTTATAATTTTCTATTCATTTGGGTATTTAATATGGTCCATGATTAATGGCACACGCAATATTATTAATTTGCCTTCAGTTAGTGAGAATTTATTAAAGTGCTATGTCCTGTCAATTGTTAGGATAAATATGTATTCATTTTCATACGCATATTATAGTAAATATTGCTTTTTCACATATCATAAATAATAATAACAAAATATTTTTGTTTATATGTCCATACATATCCATATGTGTGTATTTATGTATGCAAGTATATGAATATATGGACATGTGTGTACATATACGTATGTGTATGTACATGTTGAAAAAATATTTTCAACGGTGAATTAATCAATCCTTTCGATTATAAAATATTTACTATATACATAATAATATATTATTGTATTCTCATTATTAATACAAACACAATAAATTTCAAAAATTGACACTTTATACTTAATAATAATCGAATCCTCTGTAAATAAAAAAAAAAAAGTTAAAAAAAAAATAATAAAAAAAAACTTAATAAAAAATTTAATTTTAATTAACTTTTTTTTTTTTTTTTTTTTGATAATATAAAATCGAATTTAAAACAAAAGACTCCAGATATTATCACGATACATTTTACATACGCCCATGTGAGCACAAGTGAGTGTCCTAGAATAAATATCACAGAACCAAGTTTTCTGAAAATTCAGACACAATGAAATTTGTTTGAAAATTAACATCTTTAGCATCTTCTAAACCAATTTGTGCCTTCGAAGTACAAAGTACAGTCTCAAAATTCACTGTAAAGGCATCGATAAAGTATTGTATTTGGTTCGTAATACTGTGGTAAAGGTCACAAAATATGTCTATCGTATAGTCCATTGTATTTCAAGCAGAAAATCCTTCTAAAACCCCCCCACTAAAATTCATCCCTTCTGAGATATAGGGAATTGAAAATATTTAAACACATAAAGTATGTGACTCCTTATATTGGATTATATCTTTTGAACTACCCTATGTATTTGAATCAGTTTTACTAATAATAAAATCTGAGTCTTATGCCTTTCTAAACAAAAAAAATTCGATAGAAATCTTACATTTATTCAAAGGTCTAAGATGTAACGTATTTTGGACTGTTTATATTATAAATTACTAAAAACTGTGAATTAATAAATAAAAAAAAAAAATTCGAATCGAATAATATCAAATTTGAGTAATTTAATGACGTTCCTTTGACACATTGTATTTTTTATTGCAGAAGCATAATGTTGTATGTGCACTATGAGTGAGATAAACCAAAGATGTTCTATGATCAAATGCTTATCAATTACCACAAACACTTCATAGATACTTCATATACACACAGGTATTTGCGTTACTAAAGCTGTTATGATGAGGTATGTCTGTCGTTTAAATTGAAGATCATCTTTTCTTCTTTTTTTTTTTGAAAAATGTGCAATAAATTTTTTGGATATCTATTCTCACGATATTGTAAATAATTTCCCTCTTTTCTTTACAATACACATAGTACTGTTTATTTTACAAACATTAATCCAAGGCATTGCATAGTAACAGTACACAAACATACTATGCGTTTAAAATAACTGGATTGTTTGTTTTGACATTGTGCACATTTACACACACAAATAGAAATTAACGGTTGAACATCTCAGCAAATGCAAATAACCGTTTATATTTGAATTTGTTGTATAGAGATAAACCATAGTATTTATATCATCTGAATGATATAAAATTTATATTTCAGATTGTAAATATTTGTGATCAATCGGTTTAACGGTTGAATGATCAATCAACGGTATCCTAATTATGTTAATTTCTAGATCTTACATACAATTAAATATATTTAAGTATTTATTATGCAAAATAAAATTATTGCAACCGTGTAATGTATTCCTGATGAAAAGGATTTGATGCAAGTTGACAAACAAATGCAATTAAAGAAATGAAAGTGAATAAAATTGTTGGTTTTTGGATTGAATTTCTCTACAAACTCAAGTACAAATAACTTATTTTTTATAAAGCGGTTTTATTTAGTAGACAATTTGTAGCTTTGTGTTTAAATGATATACAATTGTTCTGAAAGCATAGACTACAGGACTGTAGGCGTAATCCTGTAGGCGTAATCCGAAAATTAATGAAAATTCTGTGTGATTGAAGAAAATTTAAATTGATTGCCAGATTTCATTTATTACCTATCAGATTCTATATTTTACCCATTCTCCTTTGTTGTGACCCATATGATTATTTCCTATGTAATATCAAGGATAATAGAAAGGAGTAAGAAATAAAAAATAATAATAAAATAATTTTATATTTTTGTTTTTGATAAAATGCTTTGATATGAACACATTAGATTTTGCTTTTATTTTAATTTTTTTGAAATTACCCCATAAAATTTCCACGAAATTTTAGAAAACTTTTTTTTTTTTATTAAACACGCATCCTTTTTGTCTGTGATAAAATCAAAAAAATATAAAAATTATAACATTAAATAATGTAATCGCGTGACAATAAATTGACATTATGTGTACAGGTTAAAATTGGAAGATTCCATTAATCATGGATTTTTATACAAATACATAAAGAAAATGTATTTGAAAATAATTTTGTTTTTAGAAATTTTTTATTGAACTAAATTAAATTGATCAATTAATCGTTGTGTTCTTGTTTTGAATTAAACTTTATAAAATTCCTCAATACGATTATTACAATTACATATTTAATAAAATTTTTACTCAATCTGGACAAAATCTAGAAAATTGGTAATCAGGACATAATCAGAGAGTATTCAGTGAAAGTTGGAACAATTTTGAAATTGAGCAAAGGGATTGTGGAATTGTAAAAATCATCCACATTTTTTTTTTTTCTTTATTTTAAAATTTAAGTATCTTTTACTCTGTCCACTAAAATGGCCTTATATGGGAGTTTATATGTCCTTTTGCTTCTCTCATGATTTCTAATTAGGATTTTTCCACGAACAGTATCATCACAATCCTTAAAGTTTTCATGCAAAACCAAATAATCCTTTCGAATTTATACTATTTTACGTAATTTCCATAAGACCTTAACTGTATATATATAATTGATGAACAGAGTATAAAAATAATTACATATGTATTTTTTTTTTACGTAAAAATTTTATCAATCAATTTAAGACGAACAAGGGGGTTGTATTCACGATAACTTTGTTTTGCAGTGTCGTCTGTACGTTTTGCTTTTAAAACTATGGAATTTTATCTTGAACATACCTTAGGTATTTTTGAACATATAATATGATAAAAAGTGTTTAAGAACCGTAAAGCGTTTACATATATGCAAACATAAAAATACTTTCAACTAAACGACACTGCATAGGAAATGTGATATGAATGAGAAGAAATAGCCTTAGGGTAGATTTCCTTCATATATGTAAATGTCCATGTATGTATTTATATATTTACAAGTAAAAATATGTGCATTAAAATATAGTAACGAAAAATAGCAACATATTTTTGTGGAATATAAAAAACAATGACTGACTACTATAATTTTGTAACTCATACATACATGTACACATATGAACATATACCTATACATATGCAAAAAAAATAATCTTTATAGTTGTTTATTCATTTGCAAATAACTACATGAATAATGTATTTAAAATATGTATTACAACGATATTAATATGTAATTTAGTCATGATTTAATGGTGCGATGACAATTTAGTTTAAGGTTTCGGAAACTGTGGTTTTTTGATTACTCTATGTATACGTACAAAGTTTTACATTTCAATAAGATATGCTAAAATAAATATGCAGTACATAAGTATATAGTTTTATTAACTATAACTGAAATTTTGTATTTTATACAGTGAGAGATTCATTTTAATTATTTTAATAAAATAATTTAATGGTTCTGGTCTGTACTATCAAAAACAAATCATTATTTAAAACAAAAAAAAAAAACAATTACCTTCCATATATTCCCATGTTTGACTCTTAACTTGAATTTCTTTGTTTAACATTTAAAAATTTTGAAAATACAAAAATTGTAGATTTAATAAAATTTTATAAGTATTCAGTATTAATTTCAAAGCAATAATATATCACAATATGAGTTTAAGTTGGCTAATAAAAGGACTGTATAAGAGTAATTTTTGAGGTTTGAAAAGTTACACACATAAACATTTAAATGAACCGAAATCATCATTATAGCCAAAGAAAAGAAAAAAAAATAAAACAACAAATTAAGAAAGTGGATAAAACAAATAGTCTGTCTCCTAAGGTATTGACTCATATGTATAAAGATCAAAAACACCGAATGTGTTCCAATTTAAATACTTAAAGATGTGTGTAATTTCACATATGTATACATATAGATAAGTCTCGTATTAGTTGGAGGATAGATTTTCAAAATAAACGGTTTTTGTTTGAAGTAAAGAAATGGTCAAGATCCTTTAAATAGTTAAATAAAATTGTCCGTTGTCCTCCTTAAGAAATTCAACTTGACGCTGGTTCTTGAAATCATTAAATCCTACAATATCATAATCAAAAACAGCAATTCTTGCATACCAAAAGATAGGCCAGGCCAGGACACAAAACGTTCGTACTCATTGCATCCAATGTACACGAGTGTTACCTGTATATATTACGCATGTATGTCTAATATGCTCTACATACGTGTATATAGGTAATGCACGAGCACTTGTATAAATATCATATTTTGTTTTGTCGGCATCATTGTTGCTACGGTTTAATTAATTAAAATGAAGGTGAACATTGTGAGATAAAAGGAAAAGCGTACATATGTAATATGTGTTGTACATACATAGCCCAGTTGTATATTGTACATATTTAAATAACTTATTTTCTTTTGGAATAAAATTTCAAAATTCATCAGAATATGAATAAAATGATCGTCTATTGATAATACTGATGACTGAAGAGAAAATTAAAAATGAAACTAACAAATGAACATTTGCCATATTAATTTATAAAACTAAATAAATTAAATAAATAATTAATAAAACTAAATTAATTAACTAAATTAATTTGCCATATTTTCTCGATATCCTGAGATTTCTGAGGACACTCTGTACTATCGTATTTTCGTGTCTTAACTTAACAAACCATATAACAAATGATATTCAACGAAAAAACCAAATAAAATAAAAATAATTTGTAAAATTAAAAAATAAATAAAAATTCGAAAAAAAAATTAAAAATTTTTAATAGCTTTAAAAAAATATGAAAAATATTTTCAAAAATAATTTACAAAATTATTCCATCATAAAAGTTTAAAAACAAAACAACAAAAAAAATTCACACCATTGCACGTGTATGTATTGCTAAACAACATCAAAAGTTAAATTAAAATGCATGTACTCATTTATTTAAAAAATGTCACCGATTTGTCAGTTATAACGACTGCTAAATTAAAGACACAAAATTATTTAGTTACTTGTTTGTATGTTGATTTTCAGGTATACATGCAGGTATTTAATTACAAATGTAAAGAAAATTCATAGTATTTCGAGTTTGAGTGATACATAAAACATTTAAAAAAATCCTTCGATTTACCGCCTGTGCATACTAATTACATCTTAATGGAGATGAACATATATGCACATGTATGTGATGTACAGTCATATGTGGATCTTATAATAAATTACAATAAATGTGAAAATACGTTACATACGATACATATACGTGTACATTTGTATTATTTTCTTAAAAAATCGGCTTTAAATTTGAAAGCAGTTATAAAAACCTTAAAAATGAATTGGAAAAAATGAAACAAAAATTTAAAAAAAAAAAAATTAATTTTTTTTTTGAATCGTCCGTGTTAATGCAGCTTAATAGCGAATTTGTCAACGCGACGACGACTTTATATTCCATGCTAAAAAAAAAACAAAAAAATATACTTAAATACAAAACACGTTACTTTGTCGATCGACCATCATTTTTTTATCATCTATAAAGACCGCCAACAAGGATTGACTAAAATATCATCGTTTGCCATATAAACACCATCATAAGAAATGCATGAAAAAATTATTTAAAAAAAAAAAGAAACTTAAAAACCTGAGGTAAGATCTTATCTTGGTATTTTTGTAGTCATCACGTTCATGAGTAAAATTTGTAATTAACACTAATTAGGTGATTTATACACAACCGTATAACATTTAAAAAAAATAAAAAATTTTTTTTCGAAATAAACAAAAATATACAAAATGTGAATTTAAGAAAAAAAAATTGGTAAATGGATAAAAGGACATACTAAAAGGGGAAAAGACAAAAAAAAAGTAAAAAAGTGATGAAAATTTTTAATAATATAATCTTACAGGTATTTACTTGTGTACACACACGAGATACTGAGATATAAGTACTTAAGTGATGTTATGTTCACATTGTAAATCTAAAACATTGACATTGAGTTCACATAAAAATTATAAGATCCATAAGATCCGCAACATAAAACAATTCTTTGAAATCTGTCATCTTACAAAAAACGATCATTGGGGCTGGGGATTATTTAGATACAATAATGATCTTTTTTTTTTTTTTTTGAACACACATAAGATTGTAGACACACACATATCGTAATATGTACAATTGTAAATTAGATTAATTGTATCAATTTATGATCACGTTCATTTATATTATAACACAATAATATCAATAATGATCAAAATGTATACACACACATTATCTTTCATTATTTTTTTCATTTTTTTTTTTTTTTTTTTCATTTATTATTTCATGATCTTTTCTATAATATAATTTTACGTGATCACAATTATTATTCATACATATATTTAACTAAACATGTATTATAAGATAGTATGGGAAACTTTTACTTGAACAAAAAAAAAAAAAAAAATTTTTTTTTCTTATTAAGTGTAATAAAAGTCATCATAATTTAAATGATTAGTTTTACGTAATCATTTTGATTATAAATGTGTGTCCACATCATAACATATAATATATAAAAATGGTTTGTAATCGTTTATTATAGGGATAAATGTTTTTCAAAGCAAATCGATTTTTTGTTTTTTTTTTTTTTTTTTAAATTATATTCTCTTTAATAATCATCAAAATATATTTGAAAAAAAAAAAACAAATTAATTGTCAAATAAATTTATTGAATGAGTTGAGAAAATTTTTAATTATGTAATATTTTCGATTACATTATCTCATCATACACAAAACATTAAAAAAAAAAAAACAAAATGTTTTGCATATATTAATAGGGTACTAAGCATGTTTATGTGTGAGATATTTTGTTTACCTTGTTCAGCTTAAACTACTGAACCTCTTTCAATAAATGAATTATCATTGGATTTGTTTTGATCCAGAATGCGTCCTAGATTAATGACAGGAAATTTATTATGATAAACAATAGAGTTAAATGAAATCCATGCATCCAAAAATTAATTCATTTATTGTCATACACTCTATTAAGAGACAATTTTCAAACTTACATTGGGCACCTAATGGTACCGTCAACGGTCAATAAAGTTGATGTGCAATTTAAAAAAAATAATCCAGAATCAAATAAGTGTGGAAGCTCAACAAGAAAAAATCTGTTTACGTTAACATTGAAATCAAACGTAGTCAATTTTTGCTGTTGACGATATTCGAATTTACGCCATTGAACCAGAATATATTCGAGAGTATTGCAAGAACAAGAAAAATAAGTACTTACACTTCAAGATAACATGATGAAAACAATAAAGAAATGAAATTTCATGTTAACGCTACATTAGGCGTTAGATTGTTGCTGACGGTAATTAAATTGATATTAACGATACCATTAGATGTTCGAGATTAACCTATCATACTTGTAGACTAAATTTTTCTTTTCCTGAGAATATTTTGTTTTTTAAGCATTTTCGTCAATCCAATCTAAAATTTGCTAAATGACTTAGAAGAGCGATCGAGTAGTTCCGATTTCTTCAGTTCAGATTTTAACTTTCCTTTTTGCTTGTTGTAATCATAACAAAGATTTGATCGATTCGAAACACGTGTATTATGATAATTAATTTAAAAAAAAAAATTCTTTTTTTTTTTTTAATTTTAATTTTATCCACCTACTTACACATGTAGATACTTATCGTTGTACCAAACATCTTCATGATCTTTTCTTGTATACGACCTACAATCACTACACGTTACATACGTAATATGTTCACATCGATTTTCTTGATGGAGAATTAACATTATCTTTCTTTAGTTTTAAAATCCTGTTTGTAAAATATTTCCCAAAATTAATTTCTATTTTTTTTTTTACTTCATTGCTTTTTTTTTTTTTTTAACAAAAATTTCATTTCAAAGTTAATTTGTTTTTCAGTGGTATACAAAATAATCTAACACCAATATATAAGGACAAAATAAAAAAAAAAAAAAAAAACTGAAATTAAAAATTTCTCACCTTTTACTTTTTCTTAAATAAATATAAATATATTTCAATTTAGATTAATGAATGTTTTGATCTTATGCACGAACCAAAGAGATCATTAGCCTTTTGTTTTCATCAAATAACATCATTACTTTATCTTTTTATTCTTCTTCTTAATTTTTTTTTTTTTTTCGGTTTTTCTAAAATTAAGTTCTAATAATTTTTCGATCATTTTTTTTTTTTAATCTGACTTGAGTTTTAACATGATTACATCTCTATGATGATATTTTTTCATATACGTTACTTTGTTGTTGTTGTTTTTTTTCGTATTATTCGAAAATTCGATTAAATTAATTGAAATATGAGAATAAAGTTGTTATAATGTAATTTAAGGAAATCCAAAAAAAAAAAAAAAAAAAAAAAAACCAATAACACATATCAACAAAATACATATGTGATATTCATATGAGTACATACATACTAAACATGAAAACGAATGAATATCCAAAAAGTAACGATAAAAATTAAAAATAACAAATGGGAATAATTTAGCATAAAATTAACATTATGAATTTAAAAAAAAAAAAAAAAAGAAAAAAAATTTATAAGTATACTTAACATAACTTGTTAGCATACATAAGAAGGAGCACATACGTATATGTATGTAAATATGTCTTGGAAGAGGCTATAGATATAATTTACAGATTTATTTTTATAGATATTAACAGTACGTAAAATGATTATAAAAATATGTATCTATATATATGATAGAATACATTTTGACAATTCCATTTTTTCAATTTAAAAAATTATTATAACGTGCGTGCCTACATAAGGTGTGATTAGTGTGATCTATGCAAAGTCACTATTTAATTTTTTTTTTTGGAGGAAAAGACTTCTTAATGTTGTTGTTGTTGTTGTTTTTTAACATAATGTATACCCATTCCATACGTCTTGTAAATAGATGAATTTCATGCATGCATAAAAGGTAAAAAAAAAAAAAAACAAAAAACTAAGATATAACTATCATCTACCAAATAATCAAATTTATGATATCGATAAGCACCGCACAGCTAGTTGAAAATGCATGAAATATAAATTATATTCTCAACATGTAGTTAATTGTTGAATGATCACCTGTTTTTCAATCGTTTCGATTCTGCTCTCTCTATGCGTTGTTATCGTTTTTTAGAAAAAAAATTTTCCAATTTTCTTTTTTTTTTTTTTTTTGAGGGCAATTTTTAATAACTAATAGTTTTTAAATTCAAATATATACAATTCGTTGACGAATTAAGTTATCCAAAAACTAAAGATATCACAACAGACATGTAATATTCAATACAATACAATGGTACTGTATATAAGATACCTTTTAACATTTTCTCTTGTGTTTGTGTACTATGGTACTATCTAATTTTTTTTTCTTTTTTTGGTGTTATGGCCTTACAGTTAGTCAAAAGTCATAGTAAAGAATTCAGGGTGTTATTTATGAATTTTCTTTTCTCATTTGTTTGTTTGCTTTTTTTTTTTTTTTTTTTTTAGATTGTTATCGGAAAAGAAACATAACTTTATCTTCCACCTTCTTCTTTATTTTAATGTGATATTTATACATAATGTGTCAAATGTAAGCACACGTATATGTATATAACTTAAGATCTGATTTAACTGAATGTCGGTAAAGATTTTTGTCTTGTCTTTGGGAAATTATTCTGTTATACAAATGTCGTTAGTTTTTTTTTTTTTTTTTTTCATTTTGTCAGATATACTCTATGATGCACTTTTTCAACTATACTATGTATGTATAGTTTCACACTTTTATCTAGATGGATTCAGTGTCAGTATATATAATGAGATTGGATGGTTAATGTTATAATATATAATGGAATATTTAGATATTTTCATACTTCAAAATTTAATTAATTTCCTCAATTTGGAAAAAAGAAGAAAAAAAAAAAACAAAATAGGTACCACTTCATTTTCAATATCTTGTAAGCATAAACAAGAGGCTTATATATTTTACATAATACCACTAGGGCATATATCAAACCTTGTAGATAATACCAAATATCATATATTAATGCTTATATATGTACATATACATACATAGTTATATCATTTGCCTTGTGAGCTATTTGCTTCTTGTAAAATATACCCATATATATTAGATAGACCCACATACATATACATTTCTATACACAGTATACATATATTTATGTAATTTTTTAGATTTAAAATATACATACATATATACAGACATTGCACATATGCATTTGTATATGAATTGATTGAGATGTTACACGATGAAGGAATTCACGTTGTGATAACAACTCATTTTGTATAAAAAATAATATTATGTCTCTCTAAAATAAATGACTTATAAGGTACTAAGCTCAAAGTTTCATTATATATTACCTTATTCCATATGTATAGGGTTTGTATAAAATATGTGTATATGTAAATTTGTAAATGAATACACGCAATATTATACAGTGTGATTCTGTTTACCTCACATAATTGGTGTAATCTTGATCACCCATTTGGCCATCGATTGTTATATAACCTTGATGAAGAGAGCAATAAATCTCAACCGCGTTTGGATTGTGGGAATTATTAAAGAAATTTTTATTAATTTATTTGCAAATAATTTATAGAAGCCCAACATTGTCTAATTGCTACTAGACTTTCTAATCTTTCCAATGAGATTCATGAAATTAACCCTATAATTTATGAAAAAAATAAAAAATAAAAATGAAAGAGAAAAGTAGCTCAAAATTATATTTTGATCATTTCAAGTTCAAACTCGAAAATTAACGAAATTGTAGCTTTTTTTGGATATACTAAACGGAATCACCCTGTGCTTATGTATGTCACGCATAAATATACCTTGATAATATTACATTATATCCTCTTATGACTTTATCACATACGTACGTATATTACAAGAAAAACTAAAGATACATATACATATGTAAAATGTTAAACCGTGTTCTGAAAAAAATATACTCGTACATATATTATTATAAATTACGAATAAGTGTGCGTATGCGTTCGCTACATACACGCTCATATATAGATGGATTCCGTTTCGATCTCATTATTTATGACCTAATAGTATAAATTGCTATATTTCGATGATGAGATCTTTATTAGAAATGTCGAAAAAAAAAATTAAACCTTCGATGTCAGGTCGATAAATATTAATTTTCTAGATTTTACAACAACAACAAAAAAAAAACGAAATCTGAAAAATTAATAATAGTTATAAGTTCAGTCAGATACATATACGAGTATACACACCAATAATCGAACAACCAAATAACCATTTTGTTATAAAATATAATATTCATGCAATGTTGTGGTGTTGTTTTACATTCATGATGGTTGTTTATTATATGAAACACCGTATACATTTGTATGTGTTAAATGCATAATTTACACATATGAAGTTATAAGTTTTCAATGGTTTTCTTTCGATTGATATTAATTGAATTTAAAGTGCGATTGAATTCATATTTTATATTGAATATGAGTAGGCAGCCAGTTAATTTGTGAACACAGTATATGAAATGACTTTTAGTATATGTAGACCTGTATTACACGTTTCTGTGAAAAAAATATTCATTTTTATTATCGTTATTATTTCTTCTCATTTTCATGTTGTTCTTTGAGGGTTTTTTGTTACTGAAATACTTATGGGTACTTGTAATTAAAATTAAATCATTAAAATTAAAAAATAATGAAAAAAATTTCGTTAAAAAGGACGAAAAGTTTGATATGATTTGTCTAAAGATTATATTAATGACCTAGGGCTAATGGTTCATCAGTTATGAAAAGGATACCAAATTTCTTCCAAGTCCTCTAGCGGCCAAACGGAAACAATTTTCTTACCTCCCCAACTTATACGATATTTTGCTTGTTTCATCAAGATTTATCACCTTTATGACATACTTAATTGAATCATCCTGTTCATGTAATATATAATTTGTGTTTTAGCATTACACTTTCATTGCAACACGTGTACTCGAAACAAAAAAAAAAAAAAACAAAACAAAAAACCAACAATAACTACTCAATTACAAAAACATAATATGTACATATTTTAAGCTGGTGGGTGTCCTTTACAGGACTAAAAATAAAGGAACACTTAAACATACTAAACTACGGCAAATTACCTTTGATACACATGGTGTTGTGTTGACAATCATCTACTATGTGTATTTTATTGTTATTTTCATGTGTATATGATACAGACACAAACACATGTAGATAAATAAATAACCATTTTGATATACACGCATTGTTTTTCTTAAAGGATATTTTTATTTTTTTCCTATTTAAACATTTGTTTTTTGTTTGTGTGTTAACTTTGTCTTTTCGAAATGACTTTGGTCAACATGAAAAGTTTTTCCCTTCCATAGCTAACAAATAAAGTAAATATTTATGTGTACAAACAAACACATGCATATACCGGGTAAATGCCGTATAGAGTAGTAATAACTATGTTTTAACACTTGAAATTTAAAACATATGTACATGTTTTTATTTTTACTTTTCATACATGATATAATGCAATGTAACGCATCAACAACGTACTAATGTAAATCCGTACTTACCCCTCATTAAACTTTAACTTTCACAAATACACATGTGTATTTTCCATGCAACAAAAATAAAACGAGAAAACTACATACACATAGTCCTTTGATATGTTTTGTACATGCATATGATGGATGACCCCTAAAATATCTATTATATAAACAATTTTTTTTTTTTTTTTTTTTGGTCATTAACAAACAATTACAAAAGTCATTAAAAGCTAAATATATCCTGAAATTTAGTACAATTGTCCCATAATAGCATATTTATATATTTTGTAAATGATATTAATAAATAGTAAAATTGTAATCATTTCCTTATGTGTTTTAAATGTAAATTAATATTTAAATCAAAATTTACAAAACTACAAAAATATGGAAAATATTCACGTAAAAATAAAAAATAAAAATTGTATTTTAATAAAATTTGAATAAAAAATTATTTATATACTCTGCGAACTAATTCTATACTAAGTGCCCATATTATGTCAATTTAATCTATGTAAAGGAGTACTATTTTACATTATTGTATGTTGATCTTTAATAAACTCATCTGATCTTGTATGAAACACTCTTGTAGGATACACGTATCCCAATAAGGCCATAACTGCCTGTAATTATTGGACAAAGTATAAAATAAATTGTTTTCCTTCAAAACGTACATACTATATATAGCAAAATTAATAAATACCAAAAAAATAATAAGGTCAACAAAGTGTTAATTATTTATTTGTTTAATAAATAATACAACACGGTTTGTGTGATTTTACAGTGTGAAATCGTGAGATTATCCTATTTTAATCTCACATTCTACAAACATGTCTAACATTTTGATATTAAGTAATTTCAAAAAAAAAAAATATTCTAAAAATGTTTCAATACATGCCTACAGTTTTACACAAAATTAAAAAAATAATAATACAAATAAATATAAGTATGATGACAATAATAATTCCGGTCCTCAGATTAGTGTTAATGGTTTAGCTTTATTTTTAATTTACTTGTTTTTGCTCGTTTGACTTTAAATGTACAGTAGATAACCGTATAATGCATCAAGTATGTATGTGCTTAAAAACAGAGATTAAAACACTTCAATGATACCATCAACGTCAATTGACGTTGGTTCTCAATTCAAATCAACAGAATCGAATTAGAGTAGACTCAAGTTGACAGTATTAGAATTATTTGTATTAGAATTTTTTTCAAGAAAGTGTCCGATCTTACTGATCATTCGATTCTTTCCTTGATCGGGGGAGATCTCTTAGCCCAGTCCTTCTTTTGATAAACTGAAGAAAACATTCAGCACAATAATAATCATTTCACTTTAAACTATAGATAACGTAATTTTGCTTTAGAAAAGATACTGCATCATTTTACGTATCGTGAGTTTATAAGGCGCTTAGTGTACTATCCATGTTAAACAGGAGTCTACTGTATTTTTATACTTAATACCTTCGATGAATATGGGGATGTACATATTTTTATGTACATACATTCTAAACTTTTATACGATTATTATACGTGTGCGATTAAATATGAATAAATAATAAAAAATAAACCATCATACGTAACTCATAATAATACATTATACACGATCATAAATCAAAAAAAAAAAAAAGAAAAAAAAATTTAAAAATCAAAATTTTTTTAAAAAAATACTTTATAGATATAAAAATGAAATTTATATGACATGGTTATAATTTAGATACAAATATGGTTATGTGTGTAAAAATAAGCGTATATATACAATGTAATAAAAATACACACATATTCCCACATATGCTACATGTATGTACATTAAAACAAATTCCATACAAGAACACTTACACACATACACGTATGTACGGATCGTGTACATATATTTAAAAAAAATATGTGATAAAAATTCACTATCAAAAAAAAAACAAAATATTAAAATTCAATTTTGTTTAGGTTATTTTTATGTTTTTGTCTTTAATTTTTGTTGTTGTCTGAAGAAATCAAGTTGTGAGGTCTATGATCAAAAAATTGGTACTAAAAATTAATTAACACCGTTTGGATATGTTGATGAATCAAAAATCAATTTTTTTTTTTAATTTTATTTCATGCATATACATACGTTAAGCTTTTTAGATATGATATATACGTGTAGGTGTATGTGTATGCGTGTATACACGATATTCCTTGTCACTATATATATATAGTGTTCGATTTAATGAATATTGTTATTGAGCATGTTGTTTAATAGCAATTTTATTAGCCAATAAAACTCATCTTTGATGGACTTTTGATGTGATTTTAAAATTAAATAGACGTATTATAATATTCAAATTTACAGGTATTACAGGGTGATTCCGTTTATTCTACAGTTTTTTTTATAAGAGACCTCAATGAAGCAAGTAGAAAATCATATGAAAATCAGAAAGAGCAAATTTCAATAAAATTGATTGGAAGAGAACATTGCGATGTATGGATTTAATCGATAGTAAACCATTGGTAGAACATCCTTGATATTTGACAAGTCCTTAAAACAATTTCTAGAGACATCATTCTGTGAAATGATCAATTTCGCTAAAAAAAAAAAGATCTTCACTTTTTTCCTTTCAAATCTGCTCATTACATCGATTTTTTATATTTCCCTTCTTTTTTTTGCAGTACGTTTTTTTTTTTTTTTAAATAATCACCCAGCCAGAATCATCCTGTTTGAAGACAATTTTCACATGTATAAATGTAGGTATTTATAACAATTTAGAATGATCAAAACGGAGCGATCAAAATACCAAAAAATAAAAAAATAAAAAAAATGGTGACAACAAAATGAAATAAAAATAAATTTTAAAGAAAAAGGTTAAATCTTAAAAGATGTGTGTGTGTGTGTGCACCATGTCTTGGTCTTTTCGTTATAGATATTTAATACAAATCAAACAGTGGAAAAAATCAATAACACAAAATTGATATCAAAAAAATTAAATTTGAATAAAAAGAAAAATTTACAAACGTACTCATCCAAACAAAATGTAGAGAGAAAAAAAAAACAGACAACGAAAATAGTAAAAAAAAATTTTACTACATAAAAATCTGAGAATGTTTTACTACATCATTTAGTAAACAATTATTATCAGATAAAATTTAAGTAAGAAAAAATAAACCAAAAAAAAAAAAAAGTGGAAATTATGCACGTTTATCTACACGGTGTGAATACATGCATAATGTATGAACAAATGAAAGAATAATAAAAAAATTTTTAATATTGGGTATGCGCGTGTTTATTTTATGTGAAAATTAAGAAAGTAACATTCATATGTACAAAAAATGTACAAAGGTTAAATGTTAAATATTCTGTATGGGTAGGATCATCGTGCAAAAGCTCATACCTAAAAATATACATAACATATTCCCATTCATCATCAATCTATTTATTTTGTGTTGATCTTTTTAAATGGAAATTGACTTCCTACTTTTCATTTTTTTTTTTTTTTGTTTTTATTATTTTTTTTTTACATTTTTTTGTTTTTTAAAAAAGTATCATACACATTTTTGAATGTGTGATTTGTGTACTTCATATGAGATTTCATAGCCTAGCTAAACGTAACTTTACGAAAGAAATGGTAAAAAAGATCATCAAAAATAACAATTGGTTTGGATGAAAATCATTTTGATAAGATATGTAGAACAAATGTACAAATTTGTAAATAAAAAAAAATTAACTATTCTATACCCTATTTTTAAAGCCTAGTCGTTTGCTTTTAAAACGCATACTTTTTCTCATTTTTTTTTTTCCGTTTAATTTGAACAGATTCATCTTTCACTCTCATTTCCTGATTGCCAATTTTCTCTGTACTTTGCAAACATAAATAATGCAATATTTTAATTCTTCATAGGACTATGCTTTAAAAATGAACCTAATAAATGAGAAATAAACACGATAAACAATTTTTGATAAAAATCATATTTAGCAACAAAGTTTACAACATTTATTGTTTTTTGTCAAACAAATTATAGAATTTTACTATCATACATAAAAAAATTGGTGCTGTTTAAATTTATATTTTGCATACATACTCACATAATTAAAAATTTATTAATGTCATCGTCGATAATAATATGTTAGTCACTTGATTCGGGTTTTTTTGTTTTTTGTTTTTTTTTGTTTTTTAGCCATGTTTACATTCATATAGTATTTGATCAGTATTAATCTAAAGGTCAGTTATTTATTGCAATTTAATGTTAAAATGTTTAAATAAAATTGACAAATGACGGTCATTACATAAGAAAATTTGTCAATGTTGATACTGCCATACAGGCAATGGTCCACAATTTTTGCATAATCATATGTATATGGGATCTGTACATATGTATATGGATTTAAAAAAAATTACACGTATACAGATGTTTATATACAGAAAAGCAGATATATACAAGACTGTGAATGTACCAACATATATACAACTTTCTTACGAGGAAAATGCACAGGTATACAATACACGTACATACATATATTTGTACGTCGATATTTTCTTGAGACTTAACCCCACCCGTAAGTTGTGGAGGCTGTTAATAAATCTGAAACATTATACAAAACATGAATAAAATATGCACTATACATTCATAATGCATATTTAATGGTATAATATTTATATGGATAGTTTGATGAAACACTGATAACAAAATTTTCATATATGAGAGATAGCGATTAGTGATCTGTTCTTATAACCATATCATGTAATAAATACCAAAATAAAAACAACTAGTCTGTCTGTCTGTATTATTACATATGTATGTATGTACATACTAAACATTCGTGTTCTAATCTGATCACGAGTATGAAATCTATGATACATGTATGTACATATTGTGGTCATCGCTGGTCTCTATATCTACATCAAGGAAATTATTTTATTATATTTTATTATACAAACATTCGACAAATAACCCGCAGTTATATTGTGCAAATTTTCTTATTTATTTATTTTTTTTTTGTTGATTGCAACATTTATTGTAAATATATGTGTACACATACACACATATATACATATATGTGCAACAGAAGGACAACAAAATATTTATATAGTAATTTAATGTGCGATTAATTTGATCACATGCCATGTACGCCGACACTATCTCTTCATCCTGTCACGTTATTTTGAGCATACAATATTTAAAAAAAAAAAACAGGATCTTCTTCAAAATATGTACTGATATTGTATTTTTCCATTTTCCAGTAGCAACAACACTCTATAACTACAAATTTTATGGTTATTTTTAATTCAGACAATGAATTTATATAAATTTAGTTACATGAAGAGCCATGATAAAAAAAAAAGCATGATGAGGCATGACGGTGGTTTCAATGAAGCAAAACAAAAATGTAATATCTGTATTTATCTATATTCATTGCAGTTAAGTAATTTTTAATATGTTCTTTTTTTTTTTATGGCCAGTGTAATTTTGTATTATTTATAAATATTCATATTTATATATTTGCAAATGTATGTACAAAGGTACATATCTCGTTTAGAGCGATGTACGTTTTATATATATATGTACATAATTCATACGAATGTTATACACTAACTATGTAAGTAAGAAAAACGACCTCACAAGCAATCCAATACGATCATTGCTACTGAAATACTTTAACAAATTTAATGGACTGCTATAAGACCTTCAATCTTTTATATTCCTTTCATGGCAAGAGAATTTGTTGTTGTCATGTAGTTAGCACCAAGAGATTAATCCTAGGAAATTGACTTTCTTTTCTTTTTTTTTTTTTTTCACTATATATTTTTAAACAGAACTGTTTTTAAGAAATCATTTTTTTTTTTTCTTTATTTTATTTTTCTTAAAATGCTTAAATGGATAAATGGAAGAAGGAAAACCTTATATGCATGGAAAATGGTGTAATATAAACGTACTTATATGTAGGTATATTTCCAAGAATTAGTTTAATTTTATCGTGATGTCTTTTCCATTTGCAATTGTAATTTGTATTTTATTCCTTTTTGATCTTTTTTTTTTATATTTTTTTCTCCTTTTTTTTATTTTAAATTTTGCATTAAATTGGAAAAACAAACAGAAGAACAGGTTGCCTGCTTATCGGGCTTATTTTGCTACTAGAGGGCGTTAAAAAATTTTGAGCTTGTTTCATAAAAAATACGTTTTAACTCTGCCAGTCCAATACCAAACTTTTATTCCATCAAATTGAAAAAAAAAAAATCGAGTCAATCAATCATCCAATAGATTTTCGTAATAGAGGCCTGAATTTATACAATAAAAATTTAAAAAAAAAAAATTTTTTTTTTTTAATTCCATAACTGCAATCTTTTACAATTTTAGAATTAAACCTGTATTCAAATAATATTATCACTCGAATTACTTCTTATACAAAAAAAAAAAAAAAACTCAAAAAAATTGAAAAAAAAAAAGATTTTATGTGTTATCACACCATAACACAAGAAATTATACCTTATGGTATGTAAATAAACAAACTAATTTTTATAAATCACATTAATTTGTAAAATGTTTAGAAATAAAATGAATATAATGTTTTCTTTTTAATAAAATTTAAATAAAAAATTCATAAATGAATTTTGGTTTTTTTTTTTTTTGTATTTGTATTGATAAGTCACATATTCATGTGTGTATAACATACGAACGTGTATGCAATGGGCATTAATATATATAGTATATACTAAGACCTGTATTAAAAATGCATACGTTATATTGATA
Organism: Anthrax anthrax; assembly: GCA_963971155.1. Lineage (NCBI taxonomy): Eukaryota > Metazoa > Arthropoda > Insecta > Diptera > Bombyliidae > Anthrax > Anthrax anthrax. Next base: position 33,084,794 of record OZ020119.1, read on the forward strand.
AGATCAATATGGAATTTTGAATTTTATACATTTTAAAATGCATTTTCATTATATTTAATATTATTTTATTTCTTTGAAATACGATTTACATATTTTTGACATGAAACAAACATACTCACATGTGTATATAAATGACAATTGTCTTGCCACACGAATAATATATACAGACAGTGTATATCTTTACAGTGTATCTCTGTATATGCCCATGTGTATTTATACATTTGAAAACCAAAATTTGTATATTTATGAATACATTTTAAGTATATCTGTAAATTTATTTATAAATATTAAAATTGATCTTTCGACATTTAAAAAAAAAAAAAAAAAGACTAAATTTAAATATTAAAACAAAATTGAGTATTACACTGTAAAAAAAAAAAAAAATTTTTTTTGTTTTGTTGTTATCGCATATATTTATATTATAGTTATCAAATTTAATTTAATTGTTATTACTTTTTATTCTTTTTTTTTTGTTGTTTTTATTTATTTTATTTTTTATTTTTTTCTTATTTTAATAAAAATCTAAATAAATATTTAGAAAGATTTGAAAAATGTTTTATACTGCTGCTGCTGCTGCTTACATTAAAAACTACTTAAAAAAAAAAAAAAAACTTTGAAATTAATAAAACCTACAAGGTGTCCCAGAGGAAAGGTCATGAAATCCATCTATTGTGTAGTTCGAAATGATTTTGCCAAAAAAATCGTTCTAGATCCCCTGCGTAAATTTCACCCCTTCTGAGATATAAGCGATTGAAAATTTTTGGGACACTTAAAGAGCATAATGTCATACTCTAGATAATATCTTTTGAACCACTTTATATATTGATCGCATTTTTAACGCGTATCAAAGCTGAGACTTAGGCTTTTCTAACAAAATTTATTTCATTGAAATTGATTGAACAACATCGGAGTTACCAACATTCAAAGTTTAAAAATATCAATTTTCATACAAAACATATGATGGTATTTGAATCGTCCTACGTATTAGATTAATCAATTATTAATAGGCTTGTCAATTATTAGATCTAAAATTTTAGAGCTTTTCTAACATAAAATGCGAATGAGAAAGTTCAATGTTATTTCAGTTCAAATTTTCAAAATACGTTAATGTAGCGATTTTTAAATCATCCTGTATAATTTTTGTGTACATACATACAAGTGTGACATTTTATGTGTTAAATCTTTTCATCTTCCTGTTATGCTCTAAATACAAAAGAATTCATTAATACCTCGAGTCTTTTCCAAAAAAAAAACCGAAGAAAAATGTGTGATAATACATAACTTTTGGTAATCTAATCATGATTGCGAGATATCAAGTTAAAAAAGATTTTTGTTTTTTTTCTCTTTTTGATCAAAAACTGTTGATTTAAAATGCTGGAATTTAAAAGTATATGGACATTGTATCTGTGTAATGTGATGTACCAATATTCATATAAAGTCTATTGTATGAATCGATTGAAAACGATGTATTTAATGACAAAAATATCAATAAATTTGTATTCAATTACAAGTACTAAATTTATATGAGACGAGATTTTTTTTTTTTTTTACATATATAAACACAATTATATGAAAAATCGTTATGTGATTTATGTTTATTTAAAAAAAAAAATTATTTGATGTTATGATTATTATTGAAATCTGTTTTTTTTTTTTTTTTAATATGATAATAACAGTAGTAATATTAATAACGATACATAATAAAAGTGAATGCATTTATTTTTCATTCATTTCATATATTTGTATACACAATATTCTGTATCATTTGCATGTGTGTGTACATGTGAGATTCATTTTTGAATGCATTTTATATACAAAAATACAATAGATATGTAAAATATGAATGCATTTAACATTTGCATTAAAATAAAAACTTTAAAATTGGAATAGATCTTCTCATTGTATATCAAACACGGGAACAAATATGTATAAATGTCATTTGAAGCTATTTAAATTTTTCCAAAATATATGTACATGCTATCAAATGACAAAATTTTTCACACATTATCTAAATGTGATACATAGACAAATACTGTGAACAAAAATGCAGTATCAAAAAAAAAAAAAAAAATTTGGTGGCAAAAGATACAAATTCTGCAGATATAGAGATTATGTTTGTTAATTTTCAAGGTGTATAAAAATGACGAAACCATTAAGAAAGGATTTTATCCTTTTATTTGTTAAAGGCGGTATAAAATCGCCACCACTACTTTGACTCAGGTTAGGTCTCATTCAAAAGTACATCATCAAACGTAAAATTATTCTACATGGCCATAATGGCAAAAAGGACAAATTAAGATCTTATATCTGCCCCCCCCCCATAATTTTTTCCATTTTTTTTTTTAATGTGATTTAACTGCTATAGATTTTCAAAGTTCGAAGGAAGATTAAGCGCTCTATGTAATTATATTGCTCTTTATTTGCTGAAAAATTTTCCTTAAAGTTAAAATAATGCATGAGCCATTTATTTTAAAAGTGATGCAATTCGATTATTAAAAATTCTGAAATATTTCGAACTTCATGTTTCCATTCCTTACTTCCTCACAGATTGCTATAAAATTCATAATTTTTAAACTTTTAGTATGGATCCTTTTCGAATATCAAAGGACAACATATTCTTGCAAATTGTGAGAAAATTTTGATTTTGAAAATTCCATGCTTGCCCCGCTTTCAAAGTAAACGGCCCACATCAAAGTAATTTAGCAGTTACTTAAGTAGCAAATGGAAAAACCATTTTTAATTCATTTTCTTTCCCAAAATAACAATTTTAATCTCATTAAATATCTTTTTTTTCATCAAATTGGCTTATGACTATTTACAATTTAAGTTTTTTTATAATTTTCAGAACATTTTTTTTTTTTTTTTTTTTTTTTGTTCATTGGAATACATTTATCCACTTATCATTATGTAAGTACTTTTTTGAATTTTGATTAAACGACTGCTGTTCAAAGCGCATACATATGATGTTATATAGGCGCAATACGGTGCAATACATTTACCTATGTACCTATATCACGCCTACCTTGAACGAAAATATCAAAAATAAATGGTTTAAGAAAAGCGTAAAAGTTCATTAATTTATCGAATAATTACGATTGATAGACTTGATTGACAGATTTTATAGTTTTTCCACTTCATAAGTTCTAATTTGAAGAGTTGTCAACGAATTTGGAGTTTTCTTTTGAACATACTCCGATATATTACTTTTATATGTGTAAGTAGATGATACAATAGCCCAGCAGTCAAGATAATGATTACACTCTTTGGCATCATAGTTTTGTTAATTCTTAAACTGTTTTGGTTACTATCTATTTTAAAATGTTTTTCTTTTTATTTTTTATTTTTTTTCATTTCTTCTATTTTTCTAATTTTAAAACACGATTTTATTTAAAACATGCAAACAACCTGTGAACTATCAGCCCATTTTGATATTATTTTTTTTTTCTTTTCATTTCTTTTAACTAAAGTGGTTCAATAATGACGATGAAACGATGATGATGATGATGATAATGATGAAAAAAAATTTTCTTTCTTTAAATATTTTGGTGGGTGCTTTAGGGCTAATTTATGCAAATGTCGATTTAAATGCTGTAATTCTCTACATCGTAAAAAAAAAAAAAACAACAAAATCTGGTGAATGCCTACAAGCTGCTTGAAATCAGAAAAACCAAAAAAATAAAAAATAAAAAAAAATAAAACCCAGAAAAAGAAATACAGATAAATTATCACCCATAAGTACAATATGATAATGTTACGAGATGGCCTGCATTTTAATAGTGTAATCAACTCTTGTTAGAAATGGTTGTATTATATGAGTTAAAGTTAATATACTTAATGTCACCTGAAAGGTGTCGGTTACGGGTACGATGATTTGCATATGTGTGTGTGTGTGTGTTTATATAGGGAAACACATATTAACAGTCCAAAGAAAAAAATTTTTTTTTTTAAGAAATGAAATTAGTCGTCGTATGTCGTTTACAATATTGTATATTTTCGATTTAAAAAAAAAAAAAAAAAAAAAAAAAAAATTATCATCGCATTTGATGAAGTCTTGCCATATGACTAGTGAGGTGCTCAGACCAGTTCAACTTCAGTAAATAATTTTTTTTCTTTATTTTTATTTTTATGGTTTAGCCATTTAGGATTAATATGAAGGAACTTAAAATTCCAAATGAAACGTATACATGTGTTATACGGTGTTTATAACATTTCATATCGTATGTTAACATGTATATTTATATATTTAACGTTTTTTTTTTTGTCAAACTTTCGATACCGATTTATAGAGTCCGAATGTTTGAATATTAAATTCAGGTGAAATTTCTTTTCCTTCTTATTATAATACAAATTTTATTTTTTTTTTATTTTTAATAACTAATAGCGATGTTATTTTTGTTTTTATTGCCATAATGAATATATCTTAAAATTAATATAAATTTTTTTTTTTTTTTTTTAACTCATTCACACCGAAAAAAAATTTTTTTTTTCCGGATACATATAGTATAACGTGCATTTATAATTGAAAAACAAAAAACAAAAACAAAAAACAAAAACCTAAAGAAACAAAACCACATTTATACATTTTATTTACGATAGTGTTATGGTACTTAATCATCGATTTTATGATCATCTGCAATAAACTAGTATCAAGTTAATCTAAATTTGTGTAATAATCATGAAGTGTGATATGTAAATCTCTAACCAGATACACCATATCCCCAGTATTAATGTAAATACGATAGGTAATGTGATGCTGATGCATTTTTGTATCTGAAAAAAAAAATTTTTTTTGAACATAAACCTATACATACTGTGTAGATATGGATATATCTTGTAAGAAGAAAATATGCTGCTATAATGATATTTTAGTACTCTCTGTCAACGATTATGACAGGTGTTGACGGTTTGCCTTTTTCTTAATTTTTCGTTTCTTCCGAATTTTTCTTTTTTTAATAACATAAAAAATTCACATAAAAATATTTTGAAAATATTTAATAAATAAAAGCAAAATGAAATTATTTTACGCCCACGATCTGAATTATTATCTGAAAAAAAACTATGTATGTTGGAAAAATTGCTTTTAAAAAAACATAAAATTTTGACTTTAAGTGCTTGTATCTTAAGAATTGCGAATGGGGTCAAAATGAGGCATAATGGGTTCAAAATTTGTAAGACATTTCGTATGTATACAAATTTTATAAATGCATAATATCTGGTAATGCATAACAATTTTCTGTATTTTTGTTTTATCACAAAAACAAAAACAAATTTCTATGGCAAATAACAAAATATTTGCCGCCTTGTACTGTTGAGTAACATTCCGAATTGCAATTTAAAATAAGTTCCATATTAATGTCTTATCGCACCGTTTCAGAAATTGGGCATTGGGTACTCATAAAAAATTAGTTGAATTTTTCTCCTAGAGCAAATAATAATGGAAGTAACATCGAATCATAAATTTTCTTAGCAAATTACATGTATTAACCTCATATCCATATCTTTTACGTCACTTGTTTTAATAGCAAATAATCATCATAAGAACGGATTTAATTTATATTTCTTCAAGGCCGTTACAAAATTAAAGTGGCCTATGATCATTATTTTGTAAAAATGAATTTTGCATTGATCTACCAATTAATTGGTTTTTTTTTAGCATAGCCATTAGCCACACTGTGTCCTTATGTAACATGAAAACATGGAACATACGTTGAGATCTGCATATGTGATTGTTTTTTTTTTTTTTTTCATTTACAAAATACAAAAAACTGGCAATCAGAAAAATGAGAATAAAAAATGAATTTATTCAAATTGAACATAAAACAATGAATCATTGAATCAAATACGGTTACTATACTTTAAACATGAAGTATAGGACGTAAAAATTGATTTTCGATTGAAGATCATAGTTCATAATTTGAAAAATCTTTTTGAAAGTTTTGACTTTGACCATTTTCTAAATTATCCAATTTTAACGTTTTAATTTCTCATTTAAACGATTTGAAAAATTTATTTTAAATTTTTTACAATGTTTAACGTTTATCTAGGCGATCGTTATATTTCCACTGTCATACTGGGCACAATTTTTGAGCTAAAAATATGTCCTAAAATTTTGATGACTGAAAATTCAAGTGATTGTTTTTTATATTGTAGGAAATCAAATCAGTTCGATTGCAGAAGATTTAGACATAAATATAAGGTTCATATAAGGGTATTTAGTTAACTCATATCTGCACCCAAAAAAAAAAAAAAAAACAAATATCTACATATTTAATTTGGATGCATGAAAGTAATCAAATGTATAGTTAACTAATCATATTTTTCACGTCATTTTAATTTATTTCAAATTGTATTTCGGTTATAATAATTTTTTAAAAGTTTTTAATTCATATGTGGGCGAGGTTAGTTAAATTATTAATTTTGTTGTTTTTTTTTTTTTTTAAATTCGAATTATTTTTGTTTTTTTTTTTTTTGACTTGTTCATATTTTAGACAAATTAAGATGATGGATGCAGCATTATAGGTAAAATTTATGTGTACTTTGAATGTAATCGTGTAACGTAAATACTAAGAAAATCCAAAGGTATTATAAATGTCTGGATGAAGATGATGAGCCACAAATAATAGTGATGAAGGAGATTGATGATTGCCTTAATGAGGAGCACGTTTTGAATCATTTCCTGTCAACCTTCTTACACTGTATTTGAAGATATATGATGAGATTTTTAATCGGAATTATATGTATGTACATGTAATCTGAACATTCAGAAAAATATTTATGTACGTATTTACACATACGTATATGGACGTGTTGAATTAGAGGCAGTGGCAATAATAAATTTTCATCAATTTTATTTTAATTAAAAATTTTGTTATTACTGGTATTCTTTCTTATGTAGATACATTTAGACATAAGTAGAAGAAAACGCCGACGGTAACTACATACTTCGTAATTTAAGAGTTCAAGATAGCTTTTTCGCATACAATTACTATTTGTTACTAATTTTGATTTTTTGTTTTTTTCTTGAGACGTTCCATCAAGTCTTGTAGTTTATGATTATTTCCTTATACGTTGCAGTAGCTTAATTTCATTAGTAAACCAATCATTTATAATTAATGTAATGCAAATTAACTTTTGCAAATACAAATACATATATCGATAATGACTGAATGACCGATATCGTACATGAAATGCTTATGCACTTTCTTATTAATAAATTTAATTTGTTTTTTTTTTTTCATAATAAGTAACTTTTCAATTCTGTCATAGAAATGATTTAACTTGATGAAAACAATAAGAAATGTTACTGGAAAATCAAAAGCACGTGCGTGAAATTACTTTTGTGCAAAAGGAAAATAACTATACTTGTATTATATGTGTATCATACACACACACACACATTCATACGTAAAAATGTTAGTGTATGAAAAGACTTGAAAAATTTAATTATTCAAATTAAACATAACAAATTGTTTGATGTAATTATGCCATTTGGTGGACAAAATAAGTACATACATCATAAAGTTCACTTTAAATATCTTTATATACCAGAAAATTTAAATCAAATAGATTTTTATACACTTGTGCACCAAATGTTCATTTGATTTGTTCCATACAAGGTGTTCTGTTTCATTGTATTTAATCCATCAAACAGTGTGAAAGGCCTGCTTTTAGTCATATCTTGATGTTTCAAGCGTGACGTTATGTTATGAACCAGTAAGATAAAATTAGATTAATTTAACCTCGAGCTTATAAAAGCTTATTATATTCTTCATCCCCTATGAATCTATACATATCCTTTTAACTTACAGGATAGAGTATTTGAAGCAGTCAATAATTAAAAGATTTTCTAGATTTCTACCCTTAGTAGTACTTTTTCTCCACAGAGCAACACGTTCCTCCAGGGACATGATGATAGTGGACAATTTTTTACCAAAATATACTTTAAAAAGTAAAATCTATAATTTAACACGTGCCAAAACCAAACACCCTGTACATAGTTCATGATTGATACGTACATATATAGCACAAAACAGATCATATTTATTATTGCTATTATTTACTATATTATGATCGTTTTGGTCCAAGCATTTGATTTTCTCAATCTCGGTCATTTTATTGTCAAATTAAATAGATGACAGAATATTTTTTCTTCCTGTCATTAGACTGTTTACATACATAATGGTACAAAAATACAAAGCAAAGTATTATTCTTTAACGCATGCTTGGGCTTGCATTTATCTTTATACATGTACATAGGTACCAAGTACAAGTACTTGTTTTTTTTTTTTTGATCTTCTCGATTTATGTATGCATGTATGTAGTAGTTTTCAATTTGCTCTCCAGTGATCGTCGTTATGGATGAAGTGCATACATACACTTAGTTTCACCACTCAATTTATTTTCATGTATATAATACCCATTAAAAATATGAAAAATTACTAAACTTAATTAAATAATGAGAGCATATCTTATTTAAGTTGAATTGAAATTAATTCGTTAATTTTGATCAAAATTTTCTTTATATGTATGTGTGTATAATAATCCAAATTGTTGTACGTAAGTTGAATATTTTTACGAAAAAAAACAAATTAAAAAATTAGTTTTACAATTAAAAATAAATGAAATAATAATTATGTGGGTATTTACTTCTACAACATTTCCATATAACGATCAGAGAAATTCAGTACAATCTTAATTGATTTGTTTCATAGTTTTTAAAAAAAAAAAAAAAAAAATTATAAATTTTCGTAAATAAAATATTACATGAAAAATACGATAAGAAGAACATATTACGTACATCATCAGATACATATATCCATACATGAGTATACATATATAATAAATGTCTTAATTTCTTTGGTCAATATCTTCCCACGATATTATCAAGTTTAAAAAATTTTTTTCTGTTACATAACGTTTCCATTAAATTTCTTTAAATCTATATAACATACCGATATTTTCTTTCTATTTTCATCGTATCGTACGTGTTTTAGATATACAAAACAGTATGTATATATACGCGCGTATATGCACTTTACATTTATACATAGCTTATAATATATCATGTCGATCCATTAGTTGTACAACTTAATTTACCAAAACTTTATATGTATAAACCAAATATCATCTTGATTTATCGAAAACACCTTAACTTCGTTAAGATTTATTAGGGGATCATTAAACTGAAATAGATAAGAAAAAAAAAAAATATATCGTTTTTTTTTTCTAGTTTTCAAAATATCGAAAAATAAAGAAAAGTATAGGAAACAAAAAAAAACGAAGAAAAAGCAATAAATTAAAAAAAAAGTGGCTTTTATATATTTTGTTTAAATCGAAATGCTATAACACAAGGCATTCCAGAAAAGACGACCCAGACCTATTTCACCCATTTCACCCCTTTAAAAGCTCCCCTTCATGAACAAGTGCAATATATTTTAAACTACCCAATATTTGACAGTTATAAAAGTCCAAATTTACGAAAAATCCCAAATTTTCATTCGAATTTAGTTCCTACAACTAGAACTTTTCAAAGCCAAAAAATTTTCATGAAGATTCCTAGAAACGATCTTCCAGAAAAATTCTCCCCATTGACACTCATTCTGGGACACCCTTCTATCTAGAAAGTGTGACTGATGTACGTATCCTAAATTCAAATTTTTGTATTTTATTTAAAAAAAAAAAAAATTTTTTTTAATTTGAAATATTTCCCATCATTCAGTCCAGATATTTTTGAAATTTAAGTTTTAAGTTAAATTTTTATTTAAACTAATTGTATGTATAAAACAAGAGAAATGAATATTGATAAAAAAAAAATAATAAAGAAAACTTTTTCAAAATCTCTTTTACAAACTAATTTATTGATTGTCGATATAGTATGAATGATAAGTGAAAAGAAAAGAAAATTGAGGAAAAAAAAATAAATATCCAAAATATATTATAATCTTGTTTAGGGCGTCACTAAATATATTAATCTATTAATCTCTTTATAGTGTTGAAATTATCCACGCGAGGTGAACTTTATTTACAGAAACGTTATAGACGGTTATGATGATGTTAATTTAAAAAAAAAAAAAAAAAAAAATCAACAAAATTAAAAAAAATATCGAGTTATGCTAAGGATGCCAGACATACAAACACTTTTTTTTTTTTTTTTTGGGGAAAATTTAAATATGCGAAACAAAAGAAACAAAATTAGTTGATTGGAATAGGTACAAAAGGTATCGTACTTTGGCTATATATTACATATATGAATTAATTTTTCATACCTATGTATGTATATTATCGCTATACACACTAAACATCTGTGATTGGACCAATGTTATCGTTATCAAAGTACATCATTTACCCAAGTATTATAGATGTATATAGAAATTTGAAAATCTTAATTGATTTTTTTGTTCTAAAGTGTTATAATGACAAGACATTTACAACAGCTTTGTCTTGATTATTTTATCTTTGGAATGTGATATCATCGATTATTTATTTATGTGATTAGTTTGAAAATGTTCAAAAAAAAACAAAAAAAGGTTCAACTTAAAAAGACATTATATTGAGATATTTATTATTCAAATAAATAAAACAAAATCAAAATAAGAAAATTATTAAAATAAATAAATGAATTATGCAACAACAAAAAAAAAAAATACAGTTAAATTGGACACTGCTATATCACGTCTTGCATACGTACAGTATACGCATCCAACATATATGTACATACGTACATAAGTAATAGATTAATTAGGAAAATCGGAAAAGCTAAAAAAAAATTAAAATGTACACACAACTCAGAGTTAAGGCCACAGAATTCGTCCTTCGTACAGTTCAAAATGTTAGAACGACTCCTAGATCCTTTTCCCCAGTTCACTCCTTCTGAGAAACAAGGGATTTAAAATTTAAGTCCACATATGTACGTCGTCATATATAGAAGGCCAATATCTTTTGAGCCATCATCTGTATTTGATTCACATTTACTGTGAATAAAAACTGAAACTTAGAATTTTCTAAAAAGTTATTCTTCATTGAAATCGAATGACAAAGTCCAAAGTTATTAAGGTAAAGATTTTTTAAATACTGCTTTTTATACAACAAATCGGTAGTTCATGTATGATCCTGTAAGATTTTTGTACAGAAAATTTACAAAAATAAATTGTCCTTCAATTCTTGAGAATTTCACGAAAATGTTTTGTATCACTTTTTTTTAGTCTAAAACGCGGCATTTTTTATGGAAGAATTTTAAGTGGAAAATTAAATAATCAAAAAAAAATGGAATTTTCACTATGGAAAAACTAGTACGGAAAATATGACATTTTCCAAATAAACAGTGACTTTACGAACTTTTCATAAGGGCTGTGATGAGAATTATTTATAGACAAAGTACAATTTATTGTAATCATTAATTGATGATTTTTTGATTAACAATTCCTGGTAGCAGCTGGGTAATCACAAAGCTTATTTCAAGAACGTTACGTGTAGTTTGATTATAATGTATTCAATTAATAAGTTATTATTCAAAGTAAACTGAATTTTCATTATGTACCAAGTAACATTTAAAAAAAACAAAACCTTAAAAAAAAGGATTGAAACAAAAGGCGACAAAATCATAAATTTTAATTTTACTTTTAATATAACGATATACGTTTGTGCCTATATGCAACGAATATGTGAATGAATTTCAATGAAGTGTTTCTCAGTACTTTCAAATTGTAAACAATTTTTCTATTACACACGTTATAAGGACTTTTGAATACAATACAAACAACTTCAACTATTCATATACAAAAATATCCACAATCTAAAAAATTATTCAAACATACATATTCGTACATTTGTAATTTGAATATACTTTGTATATTATATACGCCTAGGTATATGTAGATGTTATTATTATTATGCACATAATACCCTCGTATAGACAAGGATATATGTATATTGTAGCAAAATTTTCATCTTATCACATATAATATTAATTACAAGAAATTTTTACATCTACGTCACATTACATAACATTTTATTACTTGAAAAAAAAAAATAATAATAATAATTTAAGTACAGTAGTAAGTACAAGCGAACATACATGCACATATGCACATATCTCGTATCTTAAAATAATTTAGTATTCTATTCTAGTTATAGTCAAATGCTTCTCTAAAGTGTTTCTTATTCTTCACGGTAGTTTAAATTTCAAAAAAAAAAATAAATAAATAAATAATGAAGTAAAATAAAAGTGAAAAATAAAAATATATGTATATTCGCACGTAGATATCAATGATATCATATGAGTTTTATGTATAGGGTGTTCCAGAGTAAAGTATAGTTCAGAGTATTTTTAGAAAAAAAAAATTGTTTTAGACCATTCAAGTCAACCATTTCCTCCTTCCATCCCAAGACAAATGACTAGATATTTCAGATTTACAAAAAACAAAACATTCTTCAATTTTCATGAAATGAATGAATGACAGACATTCTTCGATTTTCATGAAATTTTCATAATCACAATTATTATTGCACATATGACCAGCGTTTTTGAACATTGAAACTTTTTTGATTTTCTTACTCGATTCCAATACAAAATAACTTATTGAAAAGGCCTAAGCCTCTGTTTTAGTTTGCAATAAATATGAACCACATACATAGAGCGGTTCAAAAGATATCGTTGATTATATACATCCATATGTATGTATATGCATGTGTCTGAAAATGTTCAATCCCTTATACATATCTCAGAAGGAGTGAATTCTAAGGAGGTGTCCTAGAAAATTTTTTTCCTAAAAACACTTTGAAGTAGTTATAGTGACTTTTACTCCGGGATACCCTAGATAAACAAGTGTATGCTTAAAATTTTCATTTGTAAATTTTTATTTTGTGCATATTGAATCGTACACATGTGAAAACTTGCATGATATTGTGTACATAAGTTTATATGAGATTTTCTGTATGTGTACATATACATAAGTACGTACATATACAGGTAATAGGAGGTATATGCACAATTACGTACTTGTTATGGTCTTCTTTATAATATATATCTATTTCAAAATTCTTGCACATGTAACTTTTTGACAATATTTCACACTGAATACAAATGTGTGCATTCTTATATGTACATTCTAGAGTGCATTGTGTGTATCTATGTGAGTTTGTTTCTATATATCTAAACTATTCAAAATCCTTCAGGTTGCATATCTAAGTATACATAGGTATTTTTTTTTCCCAGCAAATATTTTTCACCTTCTCATTTTATTATTAGGAAAATTCTCTCTATGTTGTAATGTTTTCTTCACATTTCTCATAAGATTGAACGATTCACAATTGTTTCATTTACTTAAAGAAAGTGTCCAAAATGATCATGTCATAGAGTGAAACAGTTCCTAAAAAAGGATCTTCCTTTTCTTCTTAGAACGGGAGTATTAATTTTTCGTTTTCAATGGTTCAATTATAGTTTACTTTTACAAAATATCAGCTATTGTATGATTAACATTGTCACAATTTATATCCCGTATTTTTTTGATAATTATTTAATTTTTCTAATTTCCAGAAATTTTATAAATGTACCTACAATTTGAAAAAGTTTTTATTTCACTCGTAAATCATTGGTATAGTAGAACTGTAGACAATCAGTGCCTTCAGTCAAGATCCTTGTCGATCAAACGACAAATTTTTGAGTTGAAAACCTAACAAGATACCACATTTTCCTTTGCTAACGTTCAATGATAGTTTGATGAAGGATTTTACTCGAAAATGTTTGTTGAATTGTAACATATACATGTAACATATAAAATCACTCATTAAACAAACACATGTGTATGTGTATTTGTGATTACATCGACATGTATGTATGTGAGCTATATATTTGGCTCCCCTTTTTACTGCATAAAAATATTGTTGATACGTTGTATAACATTTTTTTATTTTTTTTTTATTTGTTAATACTATTCAATGTGAACGAAAGATTGTTTTATGCCAATGAAACTACTTAAGAATGCATTTCATGTTTTGAATACCTTGCATGTATGAAAAAAAAAGAAACATCTATCACATTTGTAATATTCTTGAATTGAAAACCATAATTCTGACAATACATACATTGTGCATATACATATGTATGTACACACCTATAATGTGCAAAAATGTACATGGTCGGCAATATATACACCACATACATACGTATGTATATAAGCTTATGTAAATATGTATGTACATAATATAAAAAATTTATCATTATATATACTACCATATGTGTATATGAATATGTGCATATGAAACATATAAATTGATAATTTCTGTATGCATCTATATTTGATGGATTGCAAATATATACATTACAACGTATGTATTTATGTATGTGCATATATTTGCGTACAGTAGATGTATTCGGTTTATAGACGAATAGAATTGATGAATAGAAGAACTGATGTACCTACTATATGAATGTTAAGTACAGTTTAAAATTCCATATGTACGTGTATTTATGTAAAGCATGTGTATTCCCATCAATGTGCACAATTATACGTGTATGTCATAGATGAAAACGTACATGTATGTACATAAACATACTTAAGAATTTCGAAGCCTATTCTTAAGGTATCAGACATGCAAAAATCTTTGAATTGTGGATTATTATTAAGAGCAGATTACTTTATCTAAATTGTAATACTACATATGTACATACGTGTACGTATCCAGTAACATTATGAAACATTCTCATAACTTTAAAATAGCTCTATTACCATTTAATATTGATAATAATGTAGAATACGATATGATGAGATGAAAATCTAACTTAACTGGAATTTAAAAAAAAAAAAAAAAAAAAAAAAAAAAAAAACGAAAAAGGGTCTAGAACGATTTATTGCTAAAAACAGATTGAAATTTAAGGGAAATGCACTTGATGATGATATTTAATCTGAGACACCCTACATACATCAAAGATTATAATGTACACTATGATGATGATGATGATGATGTGATGATGATGACAATGATATTGATAAGGATTAGGCCGTCATTATAAAAGCAATGAACTTACTGTATCTGTATATCCGCGCGTTGTTATCACCGTCATTATATCTTACTTCCATGCTTCTATACTTGAACTTGTATGTAACGTATAGATGGTGTTTTTTTTATGGGCAGTTTTATATCACAGATTTTTATATAAAAATAAAATAAAATTTTGAAAATCTGAATTTTTTTTTTTTTTTTTTTTTTTTTTTTTTGTTAAATTCAATAGTTTTCCACAGTCATATCTCGCTACGTTATCATCATCAAAACTCTACAATCATCGCCATAGAAAAAAATAAAAAAAATTATTAAAAAATGTTAATACATTTTAAATGTATTAAGGAAAGTGATTTGGGACCACCTGAATATCCGTTTGATATTTTTTCAAGGATTTCTGGTTTTCATTACACTAACAAAAAAAAAAAAAAAAAAACAGAATAAATATACGAAACATTTCCTTCTGTAGATATATAAAAAAAAAAAAAAAAAAACGAAAATGATGATGAGGTCGTAATCATGAAAATTGTAGCTTAAGGACATTTCCTTTAATGACATTCCATTAAGATAAAAAAATTTTTAATACTTATATACCAAAATAGACAAATTTTGATTTTTGCTATATAACGGATATGTGCTGTATATGTGTACACAATTCAAGGTACACGTTTAAGTATGTGTGTATTTCATGTAAGACAATATTTTATGAAGGAAATAAAATATTTGAGGTATAAAACATTTTTTTTTTCTTTTTTTTTTGTATCAGAAAATCTTTTCTTCAGGATCATTTGCAATTTGCTGTGTATCCAAAATGATAACCGTTTTATTTTTTCTTATTGTTATTATTTTTTTTTTGCCATAATAAATTTTGTACATTATATTTGATTAAATGGAAATTGGAGAATTAATTGAAGGTGAGAAAAAACATGTAAAATGTCATTAAAATGACAAAAAACAAAAACAAAAACCAAAAACCAAAAAAAAAAAAAATTAAATGATAAACAACGAACATAAAAAAATACAAAAAAAAATCATTATAATGAATGATGAAAGCTCAATGACTAAGAACAAAAATATGTTAAAAAAAAAAAAACAAAACTTTGAATAAAAATGAAAAAAAAAAAAAACGTTAAATCGAAACATGAATTTGTAATCAGAAAAATAATCTACGTATCATTATTTTTGTATAAATATTACATATATCTATACCAGAGGTAGTATCAAAAATATTTTATATAATATTAAAATATCTTTCTTGTACGAAAACGAGTATTTCACACATCTATACAAACATATGTGATTTTTATATTATATTGTTTCAATTTAACTACAGAGAAAAAAAAAGCAAAACAAAACCTATAGTAGGAGTGGAATATGTGTATATAATTAATTCTTTTCTTTTTGTTTTAAATATAAAAAAAAAAAAATACGAATTTTAATATTTTTGTCTCTTGATTTGAAGACAGAAAAAAAAAATAACCAGTCAAAAATATTCACACATACAGATTTATTTACATATATGTATGTGTAGTACATACGTGTCCACATATGTACATTTAGGGGTATAGTAGCCATCAGCCATGTGCCTATAACTACAGGTTGATGAAATTTATCACCACTTTTCACAAAATCTTTGAAATTTGATATGTCTTACATATATTTTTAGATATTATTCCCTTTTTTTTTTTTTTTTTGATTTTGTGGAATTCCAGTCAATATTTAATATACTGTTGATTTGAAAGCCGATGCACACTTATAACAGACTTATCCCTATAACAATTTGTCACAAGTGATCGTACAATTTAATGGAACTATCGATTTATTTAAAATGAAATGTAATGCTGTGTTGCATTTTTATATCACACGAAAATCGTTAATATCCTGTGATCAATAGATTTCAAAAGTATCCTTACAGCAAAAGGAATTCTAACAAAAAAATTCTAACTTAGAGCTTTAATTTAATTAACAAGTGTTCCAAGTGTACGCCGGTTCTAAGTCGGTGTTCAATGTTAAATTTTGATCGAGTTTCAGTTACAAACAATTAAAAAAGGACACATATGACGTATACTTACTGTAAAATTTAATGAAAGACAAAATAAAAAATTTTAAAAAAGAATATTAATATAGACAGACACAGAAACTTTAAGACAAACTAAAAAGAATACCTTAAGGATCTCTTCTTAAGGATCTTTAATAAAAGGATATCCTTAATATTTAAATAAGAACACACGTATGCAATGCACGATGTACACACATGAATTTTTAATTTTTAAATGTTTTTAATACTCATCAGTGCTTATTTTAAAAAATTTGTAGATACATAGAAGCTTTGTATGAACCATTTATTATCCAAAAATCATTAGAAATGATCTTCCGGTTATCATAAAATTTTTAATTTTCAAAATTTCAAAAGTTTTATTAATTAATTAAATTTTTTTTTTTTTATGCCGACATTAATCAATATTTTTTACATTAATGAAAATGAAGTGATTGCATTCATATTTAATTCAATAAAACGAAATAATGAAGCTTTCATACATCATGTGTATATCTCACATGTAAGTCAGATTATCTTCTCTTCCGTTCATAAAATATTTATGTCATTCATTAAAAGTTAAAGATATATTTTCATAAATTAATATAAGATGATTTCTATATCATTTAAAATAATTCCATTTACAACAATTGAACACATTCAAAGTGAAATTTCTAATCATGTATTAATAATTTTAAAATTTTTAATTTAGACTTACATTCAAAAAAAAAAAAAAAACGGAAATACAGTTATGACCCAAGAAAATGACAAAACAGAAAAACTACAAAGTAAATTAATAATAACAAATCACCATTACCATATAAAATATGTGTAATGGGACTGGGAATTGAAGAATTGAACATAATACAGTACATCCTATTAAAATTTGTAGCTGTCACAAAATTAATTAATGACATCCATACGAACATAAATGCATGTGTGTGTGTGTGCATGTAAATAAACAAAACAAAAAATGAAAAGCACTAAATGTAATTAGAAAATTTTTCATCTCGCTAATATGTGTGCTATATATCGCATTTTAAAACGCATACAAATATGTAATCGTATGTGTTTATGTATATACACATATATACAAGCACACTCTGTATGATTTATGCATGATTGCACTTAGATTTTATAATTTGGTAAAAAAAAACAAACAAATACGATTTCATATACAATAAAAACTTAAAGAAAACAAAAAACAAAAAAAAAATGAAACAAAAATTTTTAAAAAGTCAAAGTTAAATAGATACGGAAAAAATTGAAAATGCTAAAGGAAAACTAAGGTCGAACTGAATAAGATTCTTTTTTTTTTTTTTTTTTGTTTTGTTGTATAAATGTTTTGTGTATATAGTGTAGATCAAAAGATCCATCATCATCATTATAGTTGAAACTGCAAAAAAAAAAAAAAAAAATAGAGGAAAATGCATATAAAATGAAAATTTCATTTAAATGATGATGAAGGATTACACACTACCAGTGGCGGAGCTATGAATTTTCAACCCTCACGCAAAACAAAATTTTGGAATCCTAGTAAAGAAAAGAATTTTGTTTATCGCAGCATAATTATACAATAACATGGACCCTGGTCCTTAATTAGGTTGGGTCCCAACGAATTGGAAAATTTTTATTGTCCGCTAGTTCCGTCACTGCACACTACGCTATATACTTACAAGGGAATGGTTGGCAAATTGGACTAACATGGTATACCAGAATAAGTATAATTCAAACTATTTCTAGCAAAAATTCATTCCATACATACCCACCCGCCTCCCCCATCTTCTAAGATATTATAAATTGAACATTTTTCAGGCGATCACATAATTTGTGATTTTCTAAAGTTGAAGCTATTTTGATTTATTCAAATTAAAATGCATTTAGTAATATTTATTCTACAACACCCTGTACATTATTTGTACTTAATACGTAAATGCATAGAATTATAGTATATGAAATTGTACATAGGAAATGAATATTCTTTTGTTTTAAATTTTAACATTTTTAATTCACATGTGTGCATTAAAAATAAACAAAAGATATATAGTACAACAAAAATACAACAGTATACATATGTATGTATGTATGTATGTGTATATGTATGACGAAAAAAAAAAAAGAAAATTATTTCAACTGTAAGAAAAATTAGAAACACTGATAAAATTTTTGCTAATACTGACTTTGTACACACATATCAACGTCATACATTATAGATATACATACAAGCTGATACACATACATACACGGGTGTTGTATGAAAGGATGAAAATCGCGTATATGCAAGAAGGTCCTATTGTTATTATCGTTATCGTTCGTATACATCTCATTTTATTTTATGTGATTTTTTTTTTTGTTTTTTAGCAACTAATACGTGAAGAAATTGTCTTTTATTTATTTATTTTGTTTTTTTTTTTTTTTTTTTTTTTAGCTCATCATCCAGATTCGTTAGGAGTATAAAAAAATGAATTCATTTCGTTTTTCTGTTTTTCTTTTCATTTTTTTTTTTTTTTGTTTTTGTTTTTTTAAAGAAAATTGTTAGAAAAAAGGTGATTTAACGAGTGAGTGTATTTAATGATGCGAGTGAAAATGCAATTTACAAAATAGCAAGAATAAAACATCAGTTTATTTTTTAAGTGTTTTCAGAGAGAAACAAAATGCATCACAACACATATACAAAATGTGAATTAAAAAAAAAAAACAAAAACGAAGAAGAAGAAAATTCAAAAAATGAAAAGCGAAAAAAAAAACAAATTTGTAATGATGATGATGATGATGATGACGAAATGCATGTGTTTAAAACAATGAACACAATATTATATGTATATAGGGATTGTCAAGTAAAAGAAAGTTTTCACTAAATAAGTGCTGCTTATTTTTATTCTAATTATATTCAATAATAATTTAAAAAAAAGAAAAGAAAAAGAAAAAAAAAACATTTTACCATTTTCATGTATTTTAATTAAAATCATTATCCGTATACGTGTATACAAAACATAATAAAAAAAAAAAATGTAGTAAATATATGATCTGCCTTTATACGGCATATAAACATAAAACACGTAACGATGCATATCATAGATTTTATTCCTCAATTAATTTAATGGAAAGAAATTTTCACATAAAATACATTAACCGTGTATGTATTTCATTCGTACACACATGCTCATGTGTATCTATTAAAAAATCAGATATGTACCTTTGATCAGATATTTTACCTTTTTGAATATGAATTAATATTTCTAATTTCATATAGCAATCATTTTTCATTAATATCACACAAATTTTTAAAAATCGAGTAATCAAAGCTATTTTCCAGTTCTACGTTTAATTAATTTTATTATAATCAATAATTTAATTTTGTTAGTAGGTCATGTAAAGTAATAAAAATAAAATATGTACATTACTTGGATGAGACTTAGACAAGAACGAATGCTAGTAGAAAAAGTTAAAGATGAGCAAATGTAAAATTTCATACTCTGTACACTATAATTATATGCAATTAGGGCCTTATGGAAACTACCATGTAAAGTTGTACCATTTTACATCACTCTGTATTGATATTCAAAAAATTCATCTGATAATTGAATGAAAACTTTAGAGATTCCGGCTCGTGAGACAGACAAAAGAAAAAAAACGTATGTATGTACTCCCATAAGGCCTTAAATACATATAATTAATGGACAAAGTATAGATAACCAAAAATTCATACATTTTAAAATGTATAAATATTTGCCTATTCTAATTGAAATTAAATAATAATACGGTGGTATGACATTTTCCAAATATACAAGAAACAGAAGAAAAATATCTATAATTGAAAATAGATGTAGACACGCGTTACGCACATACATGTGTACAATTTTAAGTTTATTGTGTGCGTATACTTGATATATATGTATATAGATGTGATATGACCCAATAAGTGTTAAGTATTAGGCAAGATAAGACATTTTTTCTTGTCAACCTTAAAGATATCACATATGTATAAATATGTAAATATGATACATATAAAGTAAAATGCATTTATGTGTGTAAGTTTTAGGCTTACATACCATCACATATAATAAATATAATGTTTATAATTCATTAAAAGATATTTTATTTCATTTTATATGAACAAAATAATATAAATAGATACCAGGTAAACACTATCTTAAAAACCTATAATATTATTTAAATAAAATTTAAATAAAAAATCGATCAATGAAATTCCTAAATATACATATGTATTTTGAATATGAGGAAAATAAGAAAAAGAAGAAGAAAAATTAAAATAACATGTTTTAATCCAAGTAAGTGGCCATAATAATATGATAAATGTGTAAACAGCTCGAATGAATGGAGTTTTAAAAGACAATTCAGCGGGGTTCTTTTATTCAACAACAACAAAAAAAGAAGAAGAAAAATTTAGATAAATTCATTTGAATTAAAAATACAAATAGAGAATTGTGTAAATTCTATTTTAACCATATATGTACATATGTACAATATATTATGTAAGTCAAAGATATTCACGAGTTATGTATACTTATGTACTGTATGCATATGTACACATGATGTATGTTTTTGTGTAAATAACATACAAAAGACAAATTGTAACTGCAATTTTTTGTATAAGATTAGTAATAGGATACCTACCTATTATTACACTCTGTCCATTTATTTATGCAGTTAAAGTCCTGTGAAAACTACATAAAGTGACGTACGTTGATATTCAAAAAATTCATTTAATATTGTATGAAAACCCAAAGGACTATGATAATACTTCTCGGAAAACATTCTACTTAGAAATAATGAGGGAAGAACAAGGACGTATTCTCCATACTCTCATGGAGCCCTAACAGCATAGAATTAATGGACAGAGTATAGACTGCAGTGTACGAAAATGTTAATATACAATAAAATCATTAAAATCATTTGTAAAAAAATCCATAATTCAATTTAATAAGATTAAGATGCATACGTACATAAACGAAATAGGATTCAAACATCTATTACAAAGGATGTCTTATCTGCATAAGTAAACATAATGTGCCTAAACATCATCACAATATAAATCAATTGCATAAATTTTGTGTAGATGTTCTATAAATGTGTGTACAAATCAAACTAATTAATATTTAAACATGATTTATGTATCGAAAAAAAAACACGTACTTTAAAATATCAAAATTAAAAATGAAAAAAAAAAAAAAAAAAAACAAAAAATAAATAAATAAAATGAATGAAAATATTTTTTTTTATTTTTATTTTTTTTTTGTAACATGAAAACAAGATCATAAAGTACCGCCCAAAAAATAAAATGTCATTGAAATATATTTACATATACATATTTGAAATATTTCAGATATAAATTTTGTTTACATATATCATGTTCATCAATACTTATTACATTGTATTTGTATTGATTATAAAAGGCCCTTTAAATCCCCCACCAAAACGAAGATTAACAAATTCATTCAGGTATGTATATGATCAGGTATGATATATCAGTTTTGTCTTTTATATCTGAATCTGTTGTCCACTCGACACTATAGTGTTATATCTACAAATTTTTTTTTTTTTTTTAATAGCACTCTCATACATACATACATATCTGATATTATATAAATATACTTGAACGTATGATTGTGCGGCACAATTTACAGATTTTAAAATATCTTAAAAATCGATTGGCGGATCGAATTATAAAAATGTGCTAAATCATTTATTTTATATAGTTATACCAAGTTATAATATGTGTACATATGAAAGTAACGTTACACATTAGAGGTGTAGCAAAGATCTTCCGCTACGGTGTAATGGGCTGAAGCAAATTCCTTAAATTGCGACCGATCACCTTGTAATCATCGATGATGATGATGATGATGAAAATGATTAGATGATGATCAAAATGTGAGAAAAATAAAATATACACATGTACCATATAAAGACATGTGTATCTATCTATAAGCAGCGTAATAAATAATAAATTGGATGCAATAATGACTTTGCTATAACTATAACCCAATATAACGTACTGTCATTAAATACAAGTATCATTATCATCAAGACTATTTAACTAAATCAATATTATAAACGAATATACTTTAGTGTTTAAGTAAAAAAAAAAAAAAAAAATTAATACACCATGCTTTCACAGATACTCTGGTAGTGATCAGTGTGCATGAGGAATAACATATTAGTATATACTAACATTTAAAAATGTACAAAATCTCTTGAAAAATATTACATACACGTATGAAAATCTTTGATATCGAATGACTTTTCATTTTATATATTTTAAGAAAAAGTGTAGAGAAATAGCGCAGGCAAATATCTTTGATCATTTTTTTAAACATACGTACACACGTACACACACACACACACACATATGAATGCTCTTAGACATCAGTAAATCTCAAATCGATAAGTGAAGATCAATCAGAATGAAATTACTGATTTGATTGTAACCGTGGTAAAATCATTTATATACTGCTATGAATTTCATATCATATCTAAAAAGTAAAGAAAATATTTCATCTTTTTTTTTTTTTTTTTTTTGTTTTTCTGATACTTACATTTTTCTACTTACAAAAAAAAAAAAAAAATTTTTTTTTTATTATTATTAAGATGTAATCATATAAACTAAACTTCATACTGTCTTTGATCATCTTCCGCCGATTTTAATTCTACATACATGCATGATGATATGCCTGATATATACAGTGGATTTTAATTTATATACATAGTATGTCTAGCTATAGATTTTCTATCCATATAAAGATGTACATTTGGATGATTATCGTTTGCTATCATCATGTTGATTACTGATCTTTATGGTAATGGTGTAAAGGATCACACTTTTAAAAATGTTTAGAAAAAAAAAAACAACAACAACCAATATCAATTTAAACAGTATTGATTACTAATTGAACGTGATATCTATTTCATGTACATTTTACATGCATACATGATTACATATTTAATCAACTATGACCTCAATTTGATCAAATGATTAACAAAAAACAAAAACAATTGATAACGTTGAGTTTTGATTTTTTTTAATGTATTTTTGCTATTTGAATTAATTTAATATTTGATTTTTAATGATAGTAAGTAAAACATTTCAGTGATTTTTATTAAATTTTGGCAATAAATTATATTTTATTTTTAAATCATGGTCACCTGTATTTTAAGTGGGTGCCTCTTCTTATTCTCATTTGAATAAATTCAATTTTTAATATCATTTTCTGTTTGCCAAATTTTCTGTATTTCGTAAATGAAAACAACAACAAGACAAGAGCAACATAATGTAAATCGTAAACATAAAAAACGAAATATTTTTATGCTCCATGAGAACACACATGACTATGCTAAAAAAAAAACGAACCATAAAATATTCATGTGGCTCACCAGACAATCAGTATTCAATATTACAATATTTAGCTAGGATTACAAATTCTCATTTTAACAAGATTCTCTGTGGGGCAACCTAGAGGTCCTGAATATCACTGCATACGTATCACATATGAATGTCGTTGTTTAAGTTGTAAAAACTGAAATTTTTTCTAAGATAAAGAAGAAAATTTAAACTGTTTTCCTCGATATGATAACGATATTATATCATATAAATAAACAAGATGGAGAGATCACTTATACTGTCGATTTTTTAAAGTATTTTAGTTATTTAAGATAAATTATGTATTATTTAATTTAAAATCGAATGATATATGGAAAACGTATCGTGCAAAAATTGTCAAATTCGTGAAATTACACACATATCTTATAACTATGTGTGTGTGTGTGTATATAAGTTTCAAAAGCACACAAAAAATGCAATATAATAAATAACTATAATACATAACGAAGGTGCTTGCATAGTGCATTTATACATGTAGCGAAAAATAAGATGCAAAACTATACATACAAATCCATATTATATACTACATATGCACTTAAGTAGATGGAAAATATAGTAGCGGTAGTCATGATTACCTGCTGAGAACAGTTGGTGGTATCACTATATATTTCGTCTTGCCTACTACTACTACTACTACTTATTGCAATTTCTGCCCTTTATTCATTTTCACACGAGGATCAAAGGAAACCAATCGAAATTAATTTGCGATTACAAAATTTTTATTAATTTTTTTTTTTTTTTTTTTTATGTATATATTAAATGTAAAAATGTATTACGACAGATTTTATGTACACATATTTATGTATATACATTAAAAATGTAAAGATACTCACATCCAATAATTTAAACATGTTGTATTACGTGTGTATAGGTATAAACATTTATATGGTGTAACTAAATGAAATATTTAAAGCCGATTGGATATAAAATTTAATCGATTTTGATTAATATTTTGGCTTATTTTCAATAAAATCAATTTGTACTTGGTTAGTTTATTTTTTATTTAAGAAACGATGATAATAAATTACAATTATAAGAGTAGTAACTAACTAAAAAAATTTATAGAAAATTATTAGTTCAATACATGTATACATACGTGTAAAAGAAAAAAGAACAATCGAATCGAAATTGATAAATATGATTAGAATATTTTTGTATACATATATTGATCGGATCTGGCTCATCGATTAGAAATTTCAACTGATCTATTTTTCTTTTTACCCAATACATTCAATGTATACTTCATTTTTAAAGCATAATCACCTGTGTTTTAAATGGGATCTTCTTTTCATTATTTTTTGCTCAATTTGAATAAATTCATCTTTTGCTCTCTGCTTTCTAATTATTCAATTTTCTTTATTTTGTAAACGAAAACAACAACAATCACAAAAGAGAACAATATTTTCACCCAAAAATGATCCAATAACTCCATGCTCCACAAGAACGCATTTAACTATATGTTAAAAAAATGAACCATAGAAATAATATTTGAGAATATTTTGGACTGTTTGAAAATTTGAATGGTTTAACGAATTACAGAAGATTTGAAAAACGACTTAAATGAAAAGGATTTGTAAGTTTTGAAATCCTAATTAGGCAAAAAACAGCATCAAATTACGAGCTGCCTTTTAGAAAGCACCAAATAATTGCTTTAAGAAAAAATTACTCTTTTAACTTTCGCCACTGTATATAATTTTGCATTCATTTCATTTTATTCGTTTATTTTTGAATTTCTTCACACATGAGTATACAATCACTTACACAGGTACATATATAGGTGTAATGTTGTAGATCCAAGTGTATCAATATTAAATCATTATAATGATTTTTATTTTATCATCATAAAAATGTACTATACAGCTACTACAAGTAAAAAAATTTTTTTATTGCAAATTTTTTTCTTTTTTTTTTAATGTATATTAACTGTGGTAAGCAAAAAATATGCTATCATGAAGGAATTGTGGTTTTGTGAATTTTTATGTATAAACCAGAAAAGCTTAATAACCTCCATGCTAAGATATGGTAATATTAATTAATCAGGGTGTTCTGTTTGTCTGTAACTCTGTTCTTTGGAATTTTTGTTTTTGTGAGGAATGGCATACCCTGCGCATATTTTTATGTTGCCCATCATCACAGAAATAACTTCATTACGAAGAATCTTATTTTTATCTTTTATTCATTTGTTTTCAATTAAAAACAAAAAAACATTTGAGACAGTACAAAACAAAAGACCATATAGAGAACTTCAAATTGATAACAATTTTTTTCTTTTAGGCAAATATTGACGTGTAGGGTGTATAGGATAGGGTCCTAGCATCTGTATTCTATGGATATATTGTGAACATACAATTTATCATGTAGGCTATCTTTAAAAACGCATAACTGCCTATTTGATACGATATTCAGCTTAAGATCATAATACGCTGAGTATCTCATCGAAAACCGTAATTTTATGTAAATTTTACAAATTTAATTTTAAAAAATGCGTAATGATAATTTTTATAAAAATCAATGATAATCACACGATTTTTAGAAGAAAACAACAACAAAAAAAAAGCTAAATTGTTTATGAGCTATAATTTTTTTTTTTTTTTTGTATTACATACAATATTTTTATGACTTTTATTTTACAAAAAAGTATTTAAAAAGTGATAAGCTACTGATCATTAATACGCTACGTAAAATATTCACTGACACGTTATATTTATGTATACGTTATAAAAATTTAAATTTTATTTTTTTATTACCCCACAAGCATATATTTAAGTATAACAGTAGTTATATGTATATATATAAATGTGATCATTTATTTAAGATTTTATATACCATCAGTTTTAAATTGTTGTAATATAACGTATTAGATCTAGATAAGTATTCAAAATGGAATAACTTCTCAAATCTTTTTTTTTTTTTTTTTATAATTAAAAGACATTAAAAAAATTTTTTATTATAAAAATAATGATACATTGCAAAACAATGAAATAAAAATTTTTTTTTCTAAAATTGTGATAGGCATAAATTAAAATTTACTATTTAAATGTGACATAATTAATTTGATTTTAAAAGATGAAATGACTTAAAATTTGAAATGATTGTATATAACCGCCTATTAAAGAAAATTAAAATGCTACCCAAATACCCATGTGGGACATTTAAGTCTATAAAATCGTTGTTGTTTTTTTTTTTAGTTTTCTTAAATCTTATACAGATACACATATTTACATGTGTATACAACTATTACCATTTTTTTTTTTTTTTTTTTTTTTTGGGTAATGTACGCTGACTATATTTTAATATGTTTTACGTACCTATTTATATTATAATCATTATATTTAATGTGTGTATCACACACATACATATATTGTGCTGTAATCATTTGGCACTTAAACTAATCAATAAAACTAACTACATACTGTAAATGGAACGATCAGTAGCTCATTATGTGACATTTATTGTATTGCATCATTTTATTGATCATTTTATGTTTAAAAAAAAAAAAAAAAAATCGTATAAAATTCTTTAATTATAAATTACATAGTTAGTTTATAATAAAAGCCATTTTTACCTACACTTTTTCAGATATTACCTTTTTTAATTAACATATGTATGTACATATGTACATGCATTTGTGTGTATACATTTTGGCCTGCTGGGTATGTAAGCTAAGCACAGACCACAGGTATTTAAAAAAAAAGCAAACATGCAAATTTAAATACGAAAAAAATCATAAAATCTTAAAAATTGATATAAAATTTAATTTTTTGAATTTTACATGTATTTATGATGTCTTCTTTATAAATGGCCAGAACGATTTCGTAAGGATCTATACTCTGTCTATTAATTATTTTCATAATTTCTAGATAAAGTGTTTCACGAGCAATATTCTCACAATTCTTGAGATTTTCATCAATGGAAAATGATGTAAAATGGTACTGGTACCACTTTAGGTAGTTTCTATAAGGCCTTAACTACATAAAATTAGTGGACAGGGTATAGCGTATTTTAAAGTGTATTCATAGATAGAAAGAATATTTTTGAGTGCAAAATAGTGTGTATAAAAGAATAATCAAAAAAATTAAACAAAAACCAATTTAATACAAAATTTACTGAACTTCATCAGTGTACACTAGAAAATATATTTGCACATAATTATATATTGAAAATTCTGTTCTTAATTGAAATTAAAGGATAATATCTCACTACTATTTCCTTTATTTGTTCTAATTAGTTAGTGCATACATACATATATATATTTTTTTTTTTCAACATTTTTAATTTTATTCATGAACAAGTGAATTAAAGGATATTTATTGTACATGTATGTATGTTGAATGGTGATATGGATGTAAGGATGAATTGTATTAAAAATGAAAAGCTAATATTTAAGGACCTAATTGCCTTCAATTTATTATTATTCTTAATTAGTAAAAATTTTAATGGACATGTTAAAATGTTGTATTAAAGTAGCTTATACATACAATAAAGTGTATGTGTGTGTGTGTGTGTGTGAAATTGATAAACCACACATAATACGTACTTTACATATATTTAAATGCATATAACAAAGTAAATCTTTGCATATAAGATGAATTTCATTTCTTCAAATATGTACACAAGTACCAACATACTTAGATGTGTGTGTATCTTTATATAATCAACTTAATTTTATAATAGATGTATGTACATTGATCCATTCATTTATAATAATTATTTTATGTCTTCTTTGAAATTTAATTTAAGCTGAACGAACAATATATAAATTTATTAATTGATTTAACTTACCTCTTAAGTCCAATGATATTGTTGGCTACAACAACGACAGCGACAGCCAACATTTACACAGGTATTAAATAGCAAACTGGCCAAAATAAGAATTGAATTCACAAAAAAAAAATTCAAATTTGAATTTAAATAATTGTAAAAACAAAAAAGCGACAACTTATTCAACGTTCCCTTGTCCCTTGTATTGAACGTGCACATACGTTTTGGAAGTTATATAACTATATATCTGCTATACATCAACACATATCATCAAGTTCACGAATACCGTTAATGTCTATAATTGAAATTAAATTATAATAAATTACGTAAAAAAAAAAAAATCAAATCTTCAATACTTTAAAATTAATAAAAAAAAAATAAATAAATAAATTGAGAAAACCTTAATTACACTTTTATTCATAAAGTATTTTCAATACAGGACTTGTAATGGCTATTTCGATTACATAATACGTTCATCCATGAATGAATTTCAATTGTATGTATGTGAATAAGAGAACGTAAATCGTTATTAATTATATCTAATTCTGGATCTTATAAAATATATGATCTAAATTCAAATACACAGGACGATTAAAAAAACATTTCGATTTGTTAATAAAAATATAATTTCAAAAAGAAGAAGTTTATATAAGAAGTATTAGTTATTCAGAAGCACCCTGTATATAGCTTCAGCTATAAAATTTTAGAGTAATAATCTTTGACTTCTATATCAGAAAAAGGAATTGCGTGCATATAAAAAATTTTTAAAAATCGATTTAGCAGATGCTGTACCAGAAGCTGTCAATCAAAACACAAATAACACATTTATATGTACACACTAAACCCATATGTACTCGTTCGTATGTATTGGATGTAAAAAGCAAAAACATAAAAACAGAGAATATAGAAATAACCGAGATATTTAAAATTTTAAATTTTCACAATCATGCAATTTTATCGCATACATTGAATTTAATAAAACGATATTACTTGTGTATGTTACCTTAACAAAAATGAATTTATAAAAAAAAAAAATCTTTTATATGTACACGTATACATACATTTTGAACTGTTGAAGCGGAAGTTACTAGCCACAAATTAATTTTTCGAATTCACTAAATCCTCAAAAGAATGGTTTTATTCCAATTTTTTATTTTTTATTATACTGAGATACATAATTTAGTTGTTTGAGATGAAATTACAACAAAAAAAGTATCTACGAGTATTTAAAAAAAAAAAAAAATTGTCGATACTAAAAATGCATCTTTGATGGTCTAGTAATGCTAATTATATTTCCTTAAAAAAAAAAATTGAAAAAATTGTAATTACACATTACTTCATTCACGCATACATGTATGAATACAAATAAGTGATGATCATGTACATGTGTGTGTATCAAGTATGTATCTTTCTTTTTGAGTAAGTTTTTGATTAATTACTCTTACACTGTGATTGAAGAAAATTCATCAAAGTCAAAAAGCGAATTATAAATATGTACAAGGAATGCACATTCACATTCACATTACATATTGTATGGATATGTGTGAGTGTGTGAAATGAGGTGTAAAACATATTTTATTCGTTTATTGCTATTTTTAATGTTATATTCTATACAATTATGTGTTAAATAAGAGAAAAAGAAATTTTTTATTTTTTTCCAATAAGGTTCAATTTATAAATTTTTCATTGATTGAGTTAAAGTTGATTGGCTTTAAATTAGTTATTTGTATATAGGTACGCTGTATCAATATGAACATTTAATCGAAACTCCTTTAATGCAATATAATTACAAATTGAATTTAATAATACATGTATGACGAGTGTGTTTGCACACATTTTTTTTTTTTTACAAATAATGAAAATAAGTATTACATAAAGATATATTGGTCCAATGACCTTTGTAACTTTATGTACAGGATATCTTAGGAAAAAGGAACGAATGAGCTTTACATTTTTCTTTTTAAAAAAAATCCTTCTATAAACATGTCTTCATTAAACCCCACCGACGACACCTCAGAAGGGTGAGATATGATGGCTTACAGGATTCCTCTTTTTTATTTTAAGTTTGTAGTAAATATGAATCAAATGTGTGAGGCAATTCAAAAGATATTGACAATTTTATGACGTCATGTATCGGAAAATTCATATCTCAGAAGGGATGATTTTTAGAATATGAAATACTCTGACTTTAATCAAAATGCTCATAATGGCATTTATTCTGAAACTCAGATATCTTGTACTTTAAAAAAAAAAAAAAACGAATCAACAATATATCAAAAATAAATTCTATATTTATCAAAAGTTTTCTAACACATTACATCCATTCGTTGATATGTTCATACTGAAATTTTAAAAATAATTTAAATTTATCCAAATAATACTTTGTACACAGTGTACATAACATGAAGTACATATACCCATACTAATGTTTACATTTTTGAGATATGTACACACATACAATTTACTCGCTAATGGTTTTATTATGACGATATACTATTTTAGTTTGGAGGGTTATGTTGCAAAACTTGTACAAAAATCTCACAAGGATTAAATTTCACAAAAAAAAAAAAAAATAAATAAAAATATTTTTCATGAAAATTATTTCAACTAATTGTTATTATGTGATGTGGACCACTGTGTGAGCTCAATTTGGTCCAAACAATACAAACAAGTATGTACGTAAGTATGTTCATATGTATATGTATGTACATCTAAATTGTTGCTACAACAACGAACTTATACATAGGGTAAAAATTAATTGCACACATTTTACAATTTATGAAAATGTGCATTTTAACAGAGGACAAACACAAGAAACATTTAAATTCAAACCCCATTTAATAAGAAAAATATAATTTTTTTTTTTTCTTTTTTTTTTTTTTGTTTTTTAAATTCTCAGATATCAAGATATTGTTGTAATTACGAATAACATTCTGTAAGAAACGGGATGTTAAAGGCCATCATTCTAGCCAGCCACTATAAACAGGATTCATTGATTGACGTATAGGCATAGATGTGACATTATATATGAAGCATCTGTCAATTGTCATATACAACTAGCAATCATAATTTTTGTAATACGTTACATGTATTTTACCTAGTGTACGTAGTGTAGTGTATATATAACGCACATATGCAATATTTATATAGCAAAGTACTAACCCAGCAGTAACCACTACTACTGTCACATTATACCTATTAGCAATAATCATCATCACCATCATCATAGTCATCTTCCGTATTATTATCATCTTTCTTCAGAAAGGTATGTTATGGGGGTTAAAATTAAATTGTATTTCATCGTAAAAGTTTTAAATTACAAAATGGTGCAAGAAAATGATTTCTTTATTTTTCTTGTGTTTTATTTTTTTTTTTTTTTATTTTTCCAATTTATTAATTTAAATGTAAAACCTTTAAATGAATGGTTGATGAAATATACTATACAGTACATCCACGTAATATACTTGTCCAACGGACGGACATACTAAAAATATGTTGACAACAGGTTGACTGAAATTTAACAGTATTGTGATACCTTTAAAAGGAATCCAGGTATACGTATGTAAAAATTGTCATATAATAATGAACATGTGTACATATAGGGAGTGTCCTAGATAAGAGTCACAGACACAGAATGAACTTTTCTTAAAATACAAATTTTCTACGTTTCTCTGATTTCCTACATTTCTCTTTTAAAATATCAAAAACATTTATTTTGGGACTCCCTGTGTACATATGTGTGTACTATATATCATCAGATAAAGATGTACATACATACAAAACTATGTACAACAGTTTATGTAAGAAACTCATTACATAAAATGACTCGTCAGAAAATTTTATCCGACTCTTATTGTGACATGATGTAGCGGTTATCTGATGGACGATGGTTGATGGCTGGTAAAAAAAAAAAAAAAAAAAAAAACAAATACGATATAATCATGGGCCAGTAGCAATTTAGAATTTCGATGTAGTTTACAAAAAATTTTTTAATTTATTTTATGTTTGGTTTTATTCCATTTTTTTTTTCTTCCAACATTTTTTTTTTTTTTTTTAGTTCTTCTTTTGTCCATTTAATCACTCATTTAAAATTAAGCAAAAATTATACTAGCTCATACTAATACAATCTTCTATTAATATGAAGATAAAAATCATAAAATTTTCATGTGGACAATTTTTTACATAAATTTTCAATTGTAAATTTTTTGTTTTTCTTAAAGTAATTATTTTATTTATTTTATACAAATTTGACAAAGATTTCATATAAATGTGACTGAGATTAGATATTAAATTTCAACACATAATATCATAGTAATTGACCTTATTGTGATATGTTTTTCCGACTATGTCAAAGCTAAAACAAAGGGTTGCGTATTTAACAGGATATGTGATCATGTAGTAGTTCAAAATTCACGTTAAACTGTTAAGTGCACGTATGATAGAATTGTTTTGAAAATCCAATACAATAATTTAGCCCAGGCTCAAATCGAACTGTTGCGACAACGATAGTCATGATGATAATGACTTGTTCATAAGATAGTTTCCTTCTTATTTCGTACAGCTAGAAATATTGATTTCAATAAATGAGATTTATTTTCATCCAAAATTATGTTCTAGGATATGTGACGCCACAGGATATCCATAATGGCTAAAACAAGACGTCATGATGTGAAAATCATCGTTTGAATCCAGAAAATGTAGACCCCAATATTCAATGCTCGGGAATATTTTCCTTTAAAATTTGTTCCTCTTATATTGTAAAAGTGTCTACTTCACAGCAACATGATCAATTAAAATGATATTTTATTTAATCATATTTTAAAGAAATAAATATCAAAAATATTTTTGTATTACCGAATGATGGGATCAAATAAAATTGCCTATATACAACCTTAAATACGACATCAAAACAATTATAAAGGGATAATCGCATATACACTCGTATATGCGTGTGTATATACATAAAACTATGCTCAATGTGATATCGAAACGATTTAAATTATATACAAATTTTCTATATATTAAAATAAATTATTTAATATAGATACATACATGTTTGAATAAAAGGTAAAACTGTATTCATATGTATTTTTATTTATTTTAAATTATGTGAACTCTCATATTTACTATTGTAATACATACATGAATGTATGTATAAACATCAATATAAACACTTTGTGTACCATACATATGGATAAAATATAATGATCTGAGAGTATATTATCAAAAAATGTCACAATATAATCATTCATTCATGGATTATACTGTACTTTTGTGTACTACATACATAAATGCAATAGACAATGGAACATTAATACAACAACAACAACAACAACAAAAGAAAAACTATACAAAAACTAAAAAATCTTTTATTTGATAATAAAAAGGAAAAAACTCAAATTTTTTATTTTATTTTATTTTTTTTTTCCTAAAACATTTTAAATTTTACTATCAAATATTGGTAACGGATCAATAAATCAATATAAATACTTAAGTACATTAGATACTCATCGTATGTATGTATAAAATGATGTTCTACATACATAACGAGCATAGGTATACATTTTATATTTCCCACCAGAATTTTTCAAAAATTTCATTATTTATTTCAGCTTATCTGTGTGTTACGTGTGATAAAAGTACGTTTTTTTTTGTGATATTTGTTGATATCGATATTAATTATCATCATTCATAGGTTCTCAACAGAATTCTTAATAGGACAATGATTTAAAAAAAAAAAAAAAAAAAATTAAAATTAGTGTTTTTGATTCGAAGAAGTGTAGAAAATCATTTTTATATTATCTCTTGTAATTTCTGTTCATTACAGGGTTGATCGATCCGATCAAGTCTGTTTGCTGACAACAATTATGAAAGCAACGATTAATCCAAATTCCAAACCCTATCAACCAAGCCGAGTCTGTTCTCTAATCTCTACTAACAGAAACAATTCAGTGGTTTGTAATCCACTGCAGTGATTAGGGTCACCTGACATGGTTCACACCGAACACTGATGATGAAGATAATAATTGTTATCATTATTGTTATTAAATTAGATTGTTTCCTAATTTCAAAATTTATTCTGTTCGTTTATGCAGTCAAGATATTAAATTAAACTGTCTCACGACCAGCATTATCACAATCCTTAAAGTTTTCATGCAATATCAGGTGATTTTTTTTTAAGTAACAATGTAAAATAAGATAAAAATTGTACTCTACATTACTCATTTTCAATAAGGCCTTAAATGCATATAATTAGTGGACAGAGTATAATTTAAGAAAAGACATTTTTGAATTTTGATCAAAATGAAATAATAAGTGGGACAATATTAAATTTATATACGTATATAAACGTGTCATATATACATAATATGGCCATAATTACGATTTACTTCCGATTGAATCTGTCATCGATCACATTATCAAATGTCCGGTCAAAATTCATTTTTATTATTTTTATGAGCATATTTAAAAAAAAAAATAAAATAAAAAATCTAAATATATGTAAGTAAAAATTATGTATGCTGGACTTTAATGATATTTTCGTGAGCTTCTTAAATTTAGTTTTATGATAATTTATTGTATATTGTTGGTTGTTTTATATCAATCCCATAGCAAGATATATAATAATGATTAAATTAAGAATCGACCATGATGTGTTGATGATTATTAGCATAATGATTAAAGATTCAAATTGATTGTAAATACAGGTACATACCGACGTACACATTCGGAAGTATGTGAATACGCTGTGAAATGTGTACATTTTGTATAGTGCACAAACATACGTTTTAATGATGTGTATTTAAACCGAATTTGAAAAAAAAAACAAAACGTTATCTTCAAATATTGTAGTATAACTTGAGGAAAGTATTGAGATTTAATAGGTACTGATTATAATTGCTTGAAAATCAAGGCGCTTTTTCTCTTCACAACTGTTACACTTAAGGAAAATTTTATAAACAGTATCTCATCAGTAATTTCGATTTTTGATTAGATTTTTAATTTATTTTGTTTAAAAAAAGAAAAAAAAAAAAAAATCTTGTTTTTTACTCAAATCAATTTCAATTTTGATCAAGTTATAAAGACAACAATGGTTAAACCTTAAGTATTTAATTTCAAATTGTAATAAATAAAGCAAACATGTTAAATTAAGAAAAAAAAAAAATCCAGTAAATGAAAATTTAAAATCCACGTATGCACATACAGGCATGCATATACTTGTATACAGTACCCTAGACTGGCCTAAAACGTTTGAAACTGGATTAAGACACTTTTTATATATTTGAAAATCTAGGATTCAAGCATAACAAATTAATGAATTAATGTTTTATTATGAAAAATTAGAATTACACACACACACACAAATGTATGTACATTCTCAATTACAATTTTGGTTATGATATTTTGATAAAAACTCTCAAATTAAAGAAATCGAAAGCCAACGCAGTTCTTAGACTGTAAGGGTATGCGTATATCAAGCAAATAAAATGGATAAAGGAAATTTTACTGCAATATGTGTTTCCTTTTGTTGACTAGCTTACCTTTTTTTCTATTTTTGTCTATTTTTTTTTTTTTTGTTTATATTTTGTTTTTGTGCATCATTTTATATGAGATACTGTTGGCACTATTTATATCATAGCATGTTTTATCATTATAATTATATAATTTTCTAATTTATTTGTACATATGGTGTCGTGTAAACATTTTTCTTCTTTTTTTTTTTATATTGAAAAAAAAAAAAGATGAAATTTTTGTTTGTCCAAATATGTGTACGGGTGTACCTTTTTTTTTTGTCGAAATAATTTTTTGAGGCAAAATGAGAAAATTAAATAGGTATGGCCGTATGGGTATCTTTTCTACAAAAAAAAAAAAAAAAAAAAAAAAAAAAAAAAGATAAAAAAGAAAAGTCAATTTGGATTGCGTGTAATTACTGATTAAAAAGTAAATTAATTTGGTCAGGTGTTATAGATTCGGCACATATTTTAATTTATATTGAATAGATACATATATGCACACTCTATTAAATCAATAATATTTCAAGCTTCAATATCAAAGACCTTTTCGGGTGGTTACCATAAAAGGCCAAAAAAAATAGCGAAAAATTGTAACGTCATTATATCTACATTTAGGCAAAAAATCATTATATTATGATAAAAGATATATTTGACCTAACCGTCATTTTTTTTTTTTTTTTAAATATTTGTAAGTAAGTAGGTGCCAGTATACTGTGGAGGCCAGTAATCTCATTTGTATGAGATTATATTGCACTTATTTGGAAGCAAATAAATGATAAACAGTGTATGATTGAACTTTTGGTCAAATGGGATGAAGAGAAAATGTATCTTTTATATTTAAATGAATCATTAACAGCGACGTTTCATCAAAATTAACTAAATGGTCGAAATGATCCTGATTGCAATTTTTAAATTTATTTGAATAACTTCCAAGCCACGAATTACAGAATCTTGATTAACACCTTCTTAAAAAGATCAGAAGATTTATTACAATTTCGATGAACATTTCGATGAGCTATCATCAATAACTCATAATTTGTAAGGATTTTCCAGGAGATAAAAATGAAATTTCTATCTCGTCATTATTCATCATATAGGAATCTATTGAATACTGTACGCGTAACCGTAAATATTCGTACTCTTAAACGAAATTTTTGAATATTTGACTTATTGAATTAATAAAAGTGTAAGAAAATAAGTAAAACATGACATTTATTATTGAACAAATAAAAAAAAAAAAATTATTTTAAAATCATTGAAGATTACGTGTGTAAACATAAAAATAAAAATATCAATTTACAAAACTCACATAAGCTTAAGTAGGGCGTACACAACAGTATGTATGTACATACTTATAAGTACCCATTTTATTGTTGTTGTTGGTGTTGTTGTTGTTGTTTATGTTTTTATTCAATTCCTTAAAAAACTAAACATTAAAAAATTTAAACCACTTTATCAAATGTTTTATAAATATGTAACATACATAGTAAACGCCATTAATTCATCACTTACCACATGGCGTATACACGTCATTATAAGGATTTTAAAAATAACATCAAACCACTAAATCCGCCCTCTCAATTACATAAGTTTGTATCAAAAAAAAAAAACAAAAAAAAAAAAAAACGTAACACTATTAAATCACTGAATAAATTTGTGTGTAGTTAAACATTATACTATGTATAAACCTTTTTCCTTCGTTTTTCTTCTTTTTTTTTTTTTATTTTACAAAAAAAAAAGTCCCGTTATTTGATGAACATTATTCAAGTGAATACGTTATATGTATCGATAATTTTTAAGAGTCATTTAAATTGTCCGGCCTAGTTTATTTGATAAATTTATGCACCCTAACCAAAAAAACGAATAAAAAAAAAAAAAAAAAATTGGAAAATAGTAATAATAGACCACCCTGTTAAGTCACGTGTTTAATCATTACGAACGTACGACATTAACCTATCATCTCAAATTGTATACATATGTATGTATGTAACGTATTTAATTTAAAGATTGGATATCGCAAGGATTAAGTGTAGGTAGCATACGTAACAAATACGTACGTGTTCATCATACTACTGTTTCAAATAAAAATTTTATAAAGGCTATTAATTATGTAAGAGAGAGAGAGACTTACATAAATGGAAAATATAATTCAATTTTCATCATGGCCAAAAAAATTTTAAATTTTACTCTTTAAAATAACAACAACAAAATTTATAACGAAGAAAAAATAAATAAATTTGAAAATCTAGTGTCAAATGTTGATTGAATGTATTAACTATTTTTTTATTTTTTTATTTTTTGTTTGGGACAAACGTATTGTATGTGTGTACAAGGCATCATCAAATATATAAAATTCAGTTGTATATATACATATGTACATACTTCATACATATACTTGAATTTTCAATTGTATATTTTAAAGGGTGTCACACCCTTTTTTTAATACACATTTTTGAAAAGCATATATATTTACGTATGTATATACACACGAACATACAAACATATCCTTGTACACATCAATATGATGATGATAGTGACATTGGTATTATAATACGTACAATATGGATGGTTCGATTAGTTACGTGATTTATCACCAAGGGAACAAAATTCATGTACATACATACGTTATGTACATATGTATATAGTAGTCATCTATTTTGTTATTAAAAATGTATTTTTTTTTTATATATAGCTGTATATATGGCCGTATGTATGTATGTATGTATTTTGAATACAGATGTTGGGAGCTGACTATAAAACTGATGAATAAATTTGATTCGATGTGGTCCTTTAAAACATTGTTGGAGTGACTTCTGACATGTTTTTTGTTTTTTTTTTTTTTGTACCAAGTTTTAAAGATGAATTAGATAGGCAGGCATAAATTGTTTTTCTTCCTTTTAAATAAAGTAAGAATATCGGTTTTTTTTTTCAAATTTTTTTAAAGGAAAGTGATTGAATTATTAAACGAATGCATTGAACATACAACCATGTATAACCCTGACTTAATTGAGAACTACATACTGAGTATCTCATAATTATAGAAAAATATTTTAAATATCAATAAATAATTTAAAGATACCTAAGCAGGATATATTAATCAAAATGAAAAATGTTTCTTCTCAGATATATGTAGGTGTGTACAGGTACGTGAATACGTGCAATAAATGACCAGTTGACCAGTTTGACTATAATTACCAAAATTATTATAATATATTGTA
The DNA here is from genome assembly GCA_963971155.1 of Anthrax anthrax. NCBI lineage: Eukaryota > Metazoa > Arthropoda > Insecta > Diptera > Bombyliidae > Anthrax > Anthrax anthrax. The sequence goes on from OZ020119.1 coordinate 33,124,721, forward strand.
AAATGCAATAACCACACACACGCAAAACGAAAAATCCCCAGAAGGTGATTATTTTAGATTTCCTTGTGGCTACTGGTAATGAACCAGATTCTTTCCAAACCTAACCAAAATACCGAGATGGGATTAACTTATAATTCAAACGGTTTAGTCAGATTGGCATTTAGGATCAGCGCATATAAGAAAGAATATTTTTCACCCATGGAGGGTGGGCGGACATAAAGAAAATCTTTTTAATAGAAAAAAAATCCCGTTTTTATTACCTATACCATTGAATTAGTATTCACGAAATACCCTGTTCAACGTTTAAGTAACACGTTCTACGCCCTTGGCTACATCAGAAATTTTGAAAATGAAGTAAACTCTTTAAAGAAATCTACACTGTAGAAAGCCTTCTTATACGTTTTTGTCCATGTTTTTTTTTTTTTTAGTAATTGCATTACTATTTTATTTTCCCTTTTTGTGCGGTACACATTACATATGTACATACGTGTACAAACATAAATTCAAAGAGATAGTCAATAATCTGTCATTTGAAATTAACCCCGCAAGGATATATGATCGCATGTTAATTCTTAATAATATCTAAATACTTTTCAATGTGTTTTCTTCATTTAGTCATTTTATTTTTTTTTTTGAGAATGATTTGTTTTTATGAGAAGGTGTTAATTCGATATCCTTGTGGCCATTTAGAAATTTTCCTTGTTTTTAAGGAATTACGTCAAAACAAAAAAAAAAAAGATTACCTGTCATAAATTATGTACATGTATGTACTGTAATTTTTGTTTGCACACTCCATTTAGGTGTTTACGTAAAGTGAAAATCATTTTTATATTGGGGGCTATCGATCTTATTACGCATAATTAAAGTTAACATGAAAAATATGTATGTAAACATATCCGTGGATTTTACTCTTGTTAAAATTCATAATTTCTACCTGTCATATCATTTTTATCTCGTTTTCTATGCGTTTAAAAATTTTTTTACAAATTGCAAGAAATTTCAACAACTTTTTGATAGGTGCGATTTTTTTTCTTTTTTGAATCTGCGATATGAAAAAATTTCATTTTCAATTTTTTCTTCTTTTTTTCACAAGAAGACATAAAAATTAAATGTAAAAATAATAAACAAATAATAAATAACGAATTTTTTTTTTTTTTCAAATATGATCAGAAAATTATTTTAAATTATCATTTTTAATTATTTTAAAATACAAAAAATAAATAACAATCATATTTAACGCATAATGTAATTGTGTATGCGTGAATATTCGTTATATCTTTTCTTTCAATTAGTACAAAAATTTTTTTACATACAAAAAATATACAGGGTGATTCAAAAACTTGTCATATTTTTTGTATGAAAATGTACATTTTTGAATTTTGAACATTAATAACTCTGAACTTGTTCAATCGATTTCAATAAAACAAATTTTATTAGAAATGACCAAGTCTCAATTTTCATCTGGCATAAAGATGATTTGAATACATAAAATAGTTCAAAAGATATTATCAATACCGATACCAAGTTATTTATCTTACGTGTCTGAAATTTTTCAATCCCTCATATCTCAAAAGGGATAAATTTTAGGGTGAAAGGTCAACAGCTATTTTTTTTTATCAGAAACACTCTGAATTTTGAGATTTTTATTCTAGGACACCCTATACATCGTACAGGTAATACATATTTTACATCTTTACGCATGAATTTAATATAAAAATAAATGAAAATTAAATCTGATATTGATAAACCGCAAGGAACCGTTTCCTTTTGCGGTTTTGAAAAAGAATTAAAATATATATTATAAAGTTAAAATCTTATTTTTGTATTTATACATATACAGGCCATACATACGTATGCATTTAATGCAAAAACATGAAGACATGGTAATGTTTTATTAAAAAAAATATTTAAAAAATAATTGTATGTATACATATTTATGTGTGTGTCTTTATAAAATGTAGTCAATTTTAGCTTCTGGAATCACGCAAACAAATTAAAATTGAACACATTTATGAGCAATATGAAGAGATGCAATCTATGTATTTTTACATAACTACATAAATAACAACAGATCGGAAAATTTTAAAAAGGTAACCAAGAAACAGCCTATAAGGCATTTTTGTTTTTTGTTTTTCTTTCATCTTAAAAAATGTAGGTAATTCTTTGATTATTATTAAACATTTACACATACACACAAATAATATTTTGTGTATATCCAAACATTTTGAGCAAAAACGATTACATGACTGAAAAACCGCAAAATATGTGAATGCAATTGATACGTATTAATTATATAGGTACTAACACTATAGATGCCTGCATGTACATATATAATGATAACACATTGACATATGTGTGGATTACTGTGTAGACAGTATGTAATGTTATTTATGTTTTTGTAATTTAAAAAAAAAAAAAAAAAAAATTATTTTACTTAATTATTGCATAAACAGTAATTGCGGCAAGGATACATCCGCAGGATTACAAATATGCATGTATGTACATGTATCTGTTCGTGATATTCCTAGTACCTGAGCTAGACAATCGTATTGTAAAAAAACCAAGATCTCTATGATTACAAAGGACAAAACATCCACATGACCTTGAGAAAAAAAAAATCAAAGTGACCCCACGGATTCAAGTGTTTTTATTTATTTTGGAAGCAAAAAAAATTGCATATTCCAAAATCATAAAGTCAATAAATTAAATGCGACAAATGTATCATGAACGTAAGAAAATGCTTTAAAGAAGCTTTTCAGCTTTTTGGAGATTGACGAACACTTATCTATTGGGACTATAAGATTTTAAAGTCTTTGACAGGACGTTTGAAGGACATAATTTTAAATTTATTAAAGTACATACCAACGTCCTCAAAATCGTAATTTAAAACATCTGATCCAGATAAAATAAAAACAATTTAAAATTTTCACTTACCAAAATTTTCGGAAATTTTCTTAGATTCAACCGGATATTAGCAATCCAGGTCTCCAAACCAAAGTTTCTCCAAACATACTGTATAAACAAAGTGTTGTATATCAGTGTGTGTGTATGCTTTACAAACTATACGCGTTCTTTTTTTCTACATTTCTGTTTATTATTAACAAAAACTCAATCGGCACATAAAATTTAACGGTTAGTTTACGATTATTTAATTATTTATTTATTCCGATGGATTTCACTCATTTTAAAATTCACAATTATTTAATTAAGTACGATGCAATTTTAAAAATCATATCACACTGTGTTTTGCAAATACTATAATTTAAATTTTTAAAGTCAAGACAAAAACCGGTAACAAATTTCTAAATGAGTGTGTTCAGGTATTTCAAATTTTTAGTAAAGTAATAAACACATTCCGATGAATTCAACTTTAATACTAAGTTCACAATGAAATCACAAATATTTTATTTTATTTATTTTATTAACACTTCACCACTGCACCAGCACTATCGTTTTCCAAAAATCAAAAAAAAATAACTCGAAAAAAAACACTTTTTCGATTAAACTTCTGAACTAAAATACCGCCCGAACCGTGTTCCCGTACATTCAAAAGGCAACTGACTAGACACTAGATTGTAAGACAGCTTTTCTGTTTGCTAAACTGGTGTTGTTTATTTTTATGTTTGACATACCACACTTCATACCAGTCTAGCAGTTTAGTTAATAGCATAAATGAGGATGACAATAATGCTAGATTACTCGGAAGAGAAGTGTATGTGAGAAGAAGTAGAGTGACTATGTGAGAAGTGAAGTGTATGTGATAGGAAGTGCAGTGACTATAAGAGAAGCGAAGAGAACTGGTTGTAAGTCACAAGTCACAACATACAAGTCACAACATACAAGTCACAACATACAAGTCACAACATACAAGTCACAACATACAAGTCGCAACATACAAGTCATCTAGTCAAGGTCAACCAGTCAAGCTCAAGTTAGTAGCATAAATGAGGATGACAATAATGCTAGATTACTCGGAAGAGAAGTGTATGTGAGAAGAAATGGAGTGATTATGTGAGAAGTGAAGTGTATGTGATAGGAAGTGCAGTGACTATAAGAGAAGCGAAGTGAACTAGTTGTAAGTCACAAGTCACAACATACAAGTTATCCAATCAAGGTCAAACAGTCTAGTTCTAGTTAGTAGCATAAATGAGGATGACAATACTCATCTAATTTAGTTGCCTTTTGAACGCAAGAGAAGACGGGCGCGTTGTACAGTGATTCTTGAATTTTATTTTCGTCGGCGGAACATAATAGTGATTAAATATTATATTTAATTAAATAATTTCATTTTTAATAGTGTGAAATAATAATTGAAGTGAAAATTAATTGAAGTGAAATTAATTTACATTTTATGTTGTAATTATTACAACAAATTGATTACGAGTTGTTAATATCATAATAATTAAAATTGGAATATCGGTTTCATTAATTTTTTTTGTGTGTTATAAAAAAAAAAGTGAAACATAGTGAAGTGTGTTTGTTGAAAATAAAAGTGAAAAATATCAAATTAAATGCATTTAATTTTAAAATAGTGAAATTACTGCAATTGCAACAAAACGATAACACATAACGTGATTATCCACCATTTAGTACAATTTGTGAATCGTGATTACTCTCGTAATTTTGTTTTTATTTTTGTGTGGTTAAAAATGGTGAAAAATATTGTCAAATTTTTTTTTGACGTTAGTGAAGTATTTTTTATTTGTGGTGACTTGGTGACGGCATCGTGCAGAAAAGACAGGTTTTTTTTTTTCTAGGCAATATATTTATTCAAATTTAATTTGTTGTTTATAAAATTAGTTTTTCATAAATTTATCATCTGGTTGTGTGAAATTGTAAAAAAGCAAATATTTAAATAATTATCATAAAAATGGGTAAATCAAGATCAAGAAGTAGTTCAATTTCAAAAAGACGACACCATAAAAGTAAACATAAGAGGAAAAGTAAATCAAGGGATAGATCTGAACGTAATTCGCATTCTCATAGTAAACACCGTGATAGAAGCCGTGAAAGAAATTCCAAATCAAGGTAATCTGTTGTTAAGACATATTTAATATGTTTATTGAAATAAATATTAATTTAATTTTACAAGATATAACTTAAAATTGGTGCTTCCTTAACGTAGAATACGTATTATACGTAGAATACGTGTACGTATTCGAATTAAAATTAGTAGTACACATACATAAAAACGAGTAATAAACATTTCTGAGTCGATCATCTTGGAAAAATGTTCTAAATTGAATCTTACAATGTTACAATATGAAAAACAGTAGAGCTCCAGCCTCCAGAGCTTGTATTGTAGTTTAGTTGCAATTTCACTTACATTACAAGTGAGATCCATAGGTCAATGAGTTTCAAAACATTACCAAGAACAACTAAGAATTTCGAATAAATTTATTGATGGATATTTTGCATTTGAAAGTTCTGAATGCATCCTTTTATTGAATTCATGTACCAATCACCTTAAGAAATAAATATTGATATACTTATAAATAACTTATACAAAGAAAAAATATTACAATGTATAAAAAATGACATATTTTTTCATCTTTTTATATTTTAAAGAAAACGGTCATTGTCAGTGTCCTCTACAAATAGTTCGCTATCAAGTAGTAATGAAGGCAGGCGACATAAAAAAAAGATTCGAATTAAAAAATTGGATGAAGTGGAAAGATTAGCTGAAATGGAACGTCAAAGAAGGCAAAAAGAAGCCGAACAAAAAGTAATTTATATTTATATAATTTTAATTTTTTTTTTTAATTTTTATACATTAAATTACAGATAATTGAAGAAGAAGCAGCTAAAAGAATTGAATTACTTGTTAAAAAGCGTGTTGAAGAAGAACTTGAAAAGCGTAAAGAAGAAATTGATCAAGAAGTTAATCGTCGAGTTGAAGCAGCCAAAAAACAAATGGAACGTGAAATGATGTTAGAACTTGAAAAAAGACGTGAACAAATACGCGAAGAAGAAAGAAGAAGAGAGGTAGGTCTTCGGATAAATACATTTATATTTTAGTATTCCAAATTATTCTGGAATTTTAATTTAAAAAAGAAAAAAAAATTTTTCCAATCATATTCAAATGATGGGAAATCTAAAAAAAAAAAAGAAGTTCATTTTGTTTTTATTATGGATGTTAAGTTTCGAGGAGATGTTATTTTTCATAAAATTTACTACTTTTTATTTATCACATTTATCTAAAGAAAATAATTATGATAATATGTACAATTTAGCTAAAGGATTAATAATTAAAATTCAAAAAATAAAAAAAAAAAATTGAATAAATATTATAAATGTAAAAACAGTTTTGATTGAAAATACAAAACAAAATGAAAAATAAAATTCCAGCGAATAATTAGGATCAACTTTACAATGGGCCCGATGATGGACAAAACCATAAACATTCAAGGTTCAGACAATGTAATTTTTATATATACAATATATAATTTTCTTATGACGTGCATTAAACTGACTACAATATTGTAATTATATCTTAATATTCCGAGAGAGAGACATGCATAAAATGTATAGCAGAGATATCTAAAAATGGGATTTTTATTTTTATAGAGATAAATCTTCTGTATGTAATTGTATTGTGCTTGTGTTTATGTTCAATGCTCAAAAGTATGAACAAAATTATTATTATTATTTTATTTATTCTTTTGTGATTCTTTGAGTGTAAATAAAAAAAATTTCTACTTAATTTTTTTTTTTTTTTTTATCGAATCAACATTTTATATTTTACAACCATAGCTATCAATGGTCATTACACTTGCATTACATAATTTTTGTTTTTATACCATTTAATAAACTATATAATATAATTAAAATAATGAAATTTCTTGTTTATTCGACGTTTCAAAGTAATTAAAAATTTTATTTGTTCAATTATACTGATTTATATACAAAATATGTACAATATTGTACAAATTACAATTTATAAAGATATTCTTTTTATATTATTTACTTTTTGTGCTTTATACCAAAAATAAAAAAATAAAAAAATTAAAAACAAAATGTTGAAATATTAAAACAATTTTCGGCAAGTGAATGACATTTACAAAGAATTAAATAAACATCATCTACATACTCTATGTAACTTACATTAAATATAGAAATCCAACTAAAAATGAAATTAAATAAAAAAGAAATAATAAAATAAACTAAATTCAATACATAACATACATGCAATATTGAAAGTGTAACTTATACAAATACATGTAATTAAAAATATTTGAGAAAATAAACATTTTAAAATAATATAAAATATATATTCAACGGCATCAGGTATTATTCTTATTATTAATTTTTTTTTTTTATTTTTACTTTATTTTTTTTTTTTTTTTATTTTTATTTTTTTTTTCTTGCAATTGATATAAAAATTATTGATTTATTTTTTTAATTTTGAGTAATACATTTTTTTTTTCTTTTATGCAGCATAAAAATTTAGATTTAAAAGAAAAAGTGAAAAATAAAAGAATTTTTGTTTTTACTTAGCGTAATTTATTTTAAAATTTTACACAGTATTCGTTAACATAATCTCGTCGGATAATTTATTAAGCTATTCATTAACATTGCTGAATAATTTTTGTAACAATTTCAATATACCGATTGGCATGCTAATTGGTATACATACACGTATTATGCGAGCAGTTAAAATTCACTTTTTCATTTTTTTTTTTTTAATCAAAATTTTTATGATTGCATTTTAAAATTTTTATATTTGTATATATTATTATAATAAATCATTAAAATGTATAAATGATACAAATTCTGTTGTTTTTTTTTTTTTTTTTTTTTTTTTTTTGTTATTTTTAAAATTTAAGTGTTTTTAAATATTAAAAATAAAAAAATTTTTGTTCATGAATTAACAATAATATTGCTCGTTTATAGGAAGAAGAAAAGAAAAAACGTGAAGAACTTGAACAAATTTTGGCTGAAAATAATCGTAAAATTGAGGAAGCACAGAAAAAATTGGTATGATCATGTCATATGTTTAAAAAACAAATAATAATTATTTATTTATTTATTTATTATTTTTGTTTTTTTAGGCTGAAGAACGTTTGGCTATAATTGAAGAGCAAAGACAAATGGATGAAGAACGCCAAAGAATGCGTAAAGAACAAGAAAAAAGGATTAAAGAAGAACAAAAAATGATTTTAGGGAAAAATAATTCAAGGCCAAGGCTGTCATTTACATTAAAACCAGGCGTATCATGAGTCATTTAAACATAAAACGTTTTTTCATACTAGAGAAAGGCTATTAAATTTTTCTTTATTTCTTATATACATATATTTCAATTTTTTGATTCAAAATAATTATTGATAGATATTTTATGGTTTTGATTTAAAAAAAAACAGAAATTTTATTTTTAGTCGAAATTGTGAAATATATTTAGATAACGAAGAAGAAAAAATCAAATCAAAACAAAAATTGTGTAAACGTGCGAGGGAGATTTTTTTAGTAATTTTTTTTTTTTTTGTAAATACAAATTCGACGATAATTGTAATTGTAATCACAAAACGTTCGCTAATGTATATATTTTTAAAATGTTATCAAAAATATGTACGTACAAAAAAACTTTTGAGTAAATACCTAAAATTTAGGATTTACTCTTTTGAAAGTCTATCTGAAGAATATACTGGAATTTAAATTCTGAATTCAATCGTTTACTGTATGAAAGTTTTTTTTTTTTTTTTCAATTATGTGAAACAACTTGAAAGAAATAATTAAATCATCATTTATCAGTATAAAATATTGCCGAATGAATATAATGAATGGATTTATAATCTAAAAACTTAATATACACATACATTGTATAATATTATTTTTGTGCATTCTAATCAACATGAAAGTAAAAAATTTCAAAATAATTATTTACTTCATTTTTTTTTTACATTCTTATATGATCTGCAATATACAGTATATTAAAATAGAAAAAAAAAATAATAATTTAAACATTTTTAAAATGATTTTTTTCTGTCTTCCAATAACATATATTGGTTTACTAAAAAAAAAAAATAATAGTGTAATTATTTTTAAACATCTTCTTAGACCTGAAATCAATATTTTCAAATATTTACATATATAAAAATAATTGTAATTCGCTTTAAATCTGGTTTAAAAGAGGTATTTCTTTTAATATAAATAAAACAAAAAAAAAAAAAAAATGAACATAATAGCTTAAATCAGCATCTAATAAAAGTTGCAGAAAAATACTTATATTTAAATATACACACTTACATGTACATATAACATACGTGCGCTTACGTATACATTATGTACCAAATGAATTTTTATTTTTGTACATTTAGTACGCGTATTTTTCCTTTTTAATTTTTAGAAAATATAATTGAAAATAAAGGAAAACAAAAAACGAGTGATTTTATATATATACAAGATATCCCAAAATAAGTGTCATACAGTTCATCTTTCTGGAAACTCAGATCGTTTTTAGTAAATTGTATCTTGTGCATTTGAATATTTTAAAGGACTGGATTTAATGAAAGTGTGAGAGGAGGGCTCTGTTCTAGATTATAAAATGATTTTTTGCTAAAAACAATCATTATAAGTTTTTGATAAAGTTCGACACTTATTATGCGACTTCTTGTATTGTATATGTGACCATTTAAACAAATTAAAGATGAAAAAAAAAAAAAAAAAAAACTAGACCAATGAAACAAATAAAATTTTCCTTCTAGTGGAGGCATCACAATCCATGTGTCTTACATATTTGTGAATACGCGAAATAATTCGCGGCTTGCTGCCGATACGGTAAACTCGGTTGCATATAAGTGATAAAAATACAGAAGCAATATTGACTAATACTAATAAGTATGATCAGTTGTCTCTATACTTGAAAGAAAATTTTATGTGTTCTGTACGTTTACGTACATCCGATCTGTTGGTCTTTAATTTGTGTATAATATGATTTATCAAAATATTTTATTTAAAAATTTTGCAACAAAAAAAAATAAATTACGTATAAATTTAATGTCGACATTTTTTATATAATAAATAAGTAAAGTAAAAAAAAAACAAAAATAAGTTAAAATTAGCTAGTCTTTTAATTAACGAAATATTAAGGTAATAAAATTTAATTATTAATCAATAAATTTTGTTGGTAATTTTAAATTATTATTATTACGTGATGATGTAAATTTTTTCATTGAAAATCATAAATTAGTATAATCTATAAAAGTGAAATAGATGCATAATTCGATAAATTTAAGTTAAAAAAATAATAAAAAAAAAAACAAATTAAAAAAAAAATTTTTTTTTTCTTTAATTTTAAGCCATAAATGCAATATAAATTTTTAGTGTGAGGTTAATATAGTGGAATGATATTAATAAATTTAATAAAAATTAAAATAAGCATTTTTTTCCTATTTTTTATATTTAAAATCTAATTCCAATACATTACAAAAACACTTTAATAGTTTCTTCTTGTTTTTTGTCAGAAGAAATTTGTCGTCGACGTATTCATTGAACACAAAAATTCTACCCTTTAGAAATTAAAAAAATCTACTTTGATTAGGCAAGGTATTTAAAATCTTGAATAGCAGAAAAAATAAAAACACATAATTAATATGAAGAACAAAAAGAGTTTATTTTAGTAATTTGATCTGAGTACACAATAATATGCGATGTACAGTGCAATGATATTTTTAATAAATATTGAGTAATAAATCGAAATAATTTATTTTTAACTAAATTACATGTAAATTTTTTCTGTAATTGTTTTAGACTAATTATTTTATTTATAAGCGTAAAATGTTTTCGACTACCTTACATAACACGTTTACTATTATTTTTTAATTTTAAATTTTTTAAAAATTTCAGAGCCAATGCTTCACGAAATTCAGATGACAAAATATTATCGAATTGTGTTCCTTTCTGACGAAGACTATTAAATATACTTAATAGACATGTTGAGATTTTGCCATTATTTGTTTTAACGAATTTCGTTGATTTTTTAATCATGCTAACAACATCCGTTATTCCTTTTTTCTCATTATTTTTAGATTTCAATTGTTTCTGATATGAAGAATTTTTATTATTTTTAATTTTTTTCAAATTCTTTAAATTAACTTCTACGATTAACTTTTTCTTCATTATATTATCATCTTTCTTATTATTTTTACTATCAAAATAGTTTGTTGCCTTCATTCTATTCAATTTTTCATTACGTTTAGTATTCATCTGTTTAATTTGTTCAGTATTTTGATTACTAAAAGATTTTGTTTTTATGACCTTAGAATTCTTATTATTAATTTTATTATTCAATAAATTTACATTCTTCTTTTTGGGATGCGTTTTTGAAAATTGATCTATTATAACTACAGAATTTGATGATGAAAACGTATTAATGGCTAAATTCTTTTGAAAATTTTTAATGTCATTTTTGAATTTTTTATTATTTTTCCTATTTAATTTTTCTTTCTTATTATCAAATTTCATCAAATGATTTTCATTAATTGTTTCATATAATTTCAATTTTTTACCGTTAACTTCTAATAATGGAGTTACAGAACAGACATTGATTTTTGGTATTGACACCCGATGTATCAATTCAAAATTTCCAGTTGATGATTCTGAATTATTTTTTAAATCAATAATAACCTTAATAAGATCTTTAAGTACTTGTGGACATAAATTTGCTGTAACACTTGTTGATGATGTCATATCTGGTGATGAATTTATTTCCAATAATATTGGATCAAAATTTTCATCTAACATAAAATCACATCCATATAATTCAAATGTATTTTGTTTCATATCAGTTTCTTCAAGACTTGCCAATATTATTGCTATTATATTTGATTTAATATTTGGACAAATTTTTTCATCCCATATTGTTGATTTATTAATTATACTTAAATAATCACGAAATTCATTTAATGACCACATATTATTAATTGGTAATAATTCTGATCTTTTACCATTTTTATATTTCTTTTGAATTGCATTATTTGTTAAATGTATTGATTCATTTAAATTAAATAATGAAAATTCTTTTGAACTAAATCTTAAATAGCAATCTTTATAAAACCAAATATTCAAATCATTTTCAGTTATTGTAACAAGTATATGCTGTCGTATATCAAATTTTGTTTTATAGATTAATAACGGTCGTTCTAAAAAAAAAAAACAAAAATAAATGATTTTTTAAAAAAATGTCTTTGATTTTCACGGCATTTAAAGCAGAAATGGTATTTAAAATTGAAAGAAAAGAATATTCCAAGTCAATGACAACATGTAACTCTATCATTTAATGTTTTTATAATATTCGATACATACCAATGTATTTTTGAACAATATATTGAATTTTTGGATTTCTTCGAATTTTTTCAATTATACTTGAATATTTTCGAGTGATAAAAATTCCACAACCTCGACTTTGATTTGCTGGCTTAACAATCCAAAGATTTAAATAACCATCCATTTGAATTGTTGGCCAATATAATTTAGCTTTTAATAATAGTTTTTTAATTTCTATTTCATAACAATGAAAATTTAATTCATTATTTTTTCGAAATTTATATCCATCAATAATTATTTTATTTGATTGTTCAATAAATTCATTCCATTTTTCATCAATAATTTCTTCAATATCAATATCAATATGATGATCATATTTAATATTGATTTCTTCTTGTACACGATCAATTGCAAAACGTATTATATCATCCGATATTTTACCATTATCACTGTAGACATCAATATTAGTATCAAATTTTTCATTTAAAAAATTTAATAAACTTAAACAATATGTGATCCTATAACATCTTAAAAAATTAACAATATCGTTTGGTATTTCTAATCTATGAAATTTTGGTACATTTATATTAGTAACATTATCAATATGATGCCAATGATAATTTTCTATACATGTCATTAGACCATCTTTTTTTGTAAAATCATAATTTCGGCTACGTTTAATACGATTTCGATACGGTTGTACATAATCATATAAATCCTTTTGATTCTTTGTTTGCCATATAAAATATGGTGGATATGATCCTAACATTTGTGATATTAACACAATTTCATGATCATTACCATTATTTGCATATTTTAATAATTCATCTTGTTTTAATGTTAAAAGATTTTGATAACGATTATTATTAATTGAAAGTTTTTCTAACCAACCTCTTTCCAATAATGCCAAACGTATACTTCGAAAATTTCCATAAATCATGAAAATTTTTTTTGCTTTAATTGATTTTAAAATTTTTAATTTATATTCATTGTATAATTTATAATTAAAATCTTTAACAATGCTATTATTAGTATCGATTTGATTTAAATTAGTAACGGTTATTGATGGACATAATGAACATTTTGATAATGAGATTTTTTGTAAATCACAATTTGCTGATAGATTTGTCCGTTTGGATTCATTTAATAACGATGTATTTGAAATTGACTTTAAAATTTCATCCTTTCGTTTTGTTGTCATTTCAATAAAACTTTCAGTTACGTTATTTTCATCATCATCAACATCATGATTTTTGTATTCAGTTTTATTTAACTCTTTGGTACATTCCAAGAATTTCTTAATACCATCATCTTTGGTATACAAAACGGATGAAATAATATTACTAAGACGAACAGTAGGAGATAAACACCATGAAGATGTTGGCTCTGTAAAAACCATTTTTTATATTTTTGTTATATGTAATTGTTCTGATTCTAGTTCTTAGATCAAAATAAATTTTTTAAATAAATTTTTGTTACTTTAAATTTTGAAATTATTAAATTTTTCTTTTTCCTAAATAGATTTAATTTAAATTACCAATTTAAAATGAATATGTACATATGGAAAAAATGCAAAAAAAAAAATAAAATATTTTGTCAAATAAAAAATAAAAAAAAACAGATATTCATGATACGTTATGTCATGACAGTTAACGGTATAAAACATGGGTGACAAGTGATGTATCATTTCCATTTCCAATTCAACCAAATTCCAAAATCAAAAACTAGGTAGAAATTTGGGATTTGCGAAATTTAAGTAATCAAACCGCCATTCACCATAACCAAACATAACAATAACTGAATCGCCACTCGATATAGGCCATAACATTTTCCTTGATTTTAGTGAATTTTTCATTATTTAACTTAATTACTGAAAAATTAGTTTTTAAATTGTTGTGTCGGTCTAAAATAAAAATCATAGAAATCTACAAAAGATAATCAATGGTCATCAACATCATTTTTTACATTTTAGGTAATGTAGGTACTTATTTAAATTAGTGTGTATTTATATTGAAATTAATTTTCTAGATTTTCTATTAATTTTTTAGATAAATGTTTACATAATCGTCTTTTAGGACTCCATTGAGTTTTCTTATTCAATAATTTATTAAATGAATTATCATTTGTAGAATGTTTTTGATGTTGCCTTGATTTCCATGTTCTTAAACTCATTGTATTTTTTTTTAAATTAATATTTGATAAATAATAATCATTATTTGGATTTTTTAATGTAACTACTTTACATTGTAAATGATTTTTTGTAGATGATTTTTTACGTTTATTAATTATTGGAGATTTTGCTGGTGTTTGATTATATTTATCAGCATAAATACGATTACTATTATTATTATCGATCATAGTGATCATGGTGCTAATTGCCGGAGATGATTTCGATTTTATTAGATTTTGTTGTTTTCTATCAGATGTTGATTTATTTATGAATTCACGTAATTGTCTTTGATAAATTAAATTTGTTTTTAATGCTGGAGAATGTATAAGATGTGTCGTGTTTAAATCGGAAATTACATTTAAATTATCTAAACTGGATTTATTATTAATGTATTTGATATTATTTTCTATTTTATTGAGATTCATTTGTGATGGATTAATATCTGAATGACATTTTAAAGTTGTTGTCATTCGTGGACCACAACTTAAATGTCTTCTAGATATAATATGAGATTTAAGATCACTTGATCTATGCCAATCTTTCTCATTTATTTTCTTCCATGGACTTAACATCGTTTGTGTATTTAAAGGCAATATAATTGGACTTTTAATGGAATTTGAATAAACAGATGTTATCCTTTTAGATGAATTTCGATCTAAATTGATTAAATTATTACTAGTGTTGATAATAAATTTCTTATCTGTAGCATTATCTTTGTCATTATTAATAGCACCATTATCATCTAAATGTAAATAAGTTTTCTGAAATATAACATCATTATTATTTTTATTATCATTATCATTATCATTGTCTTCATAAGATGGAAGCATTAAGTCATCACAATAATCACCAATCAAAATTGATTTTTGATTTTCAGAAAAAGAGCATTTATCAATTAATGATGATGATGTTGAACGATATGTAGCTGATAATGATGACATTGTCCTTTCTCTGCGAACAGTCAAATTTTTTGTAATTATTTGTTTTCCTTTTAAAAATAAATTTAAACCCATATAAGCTGGTGCTAATGGAATTAATTGACGATAGATCATTTCAAAATTTCCAGTATCTGCTTTAATATCATGTTTACGATCGACTATAACTAAAATTTATAGAACAAAAAACAAAAAAAAAACGAATTTGCAAACTCGTTAAAATGAAATAAATATTATTATAACATAATTTCAATTTTTTTTTTTACCTTTAATTGTATCTTCCAAACATTGTGGACACATTCGTGCTGTAACACTTGTTGTAGCACCTAAATCAGGACTTGAATTTATTTCAATTAACCATGGATAAAAATCTTCTGTTATCATAAAATCAGCACCAAATAATTCAAATGTATTCGCTCGACGATCCATATTTTCTTGTGATGCCAACATTGCTCCAGTAATTGCATATTTCATACCTGGATAAATACGATTATCCCACATATCATGTTGTCCGATTTGTCGTAGATATGCTTGAAATGTATAACAATCCCACATGTTCTCATTTGGTAATCTTTTATCACGTTCACCATTACGATATTTTTTTTGTACAGCATAATTTGTTAAATGTACCGATTCATGATGATTTTTTAAATCATATTCCTGTGAACTAAAACGAAGATAACTTTCTTTATACATCCAAATTGTTAATGGTTGCACACTTGTTACTAAAAACCATTGACGAATATCAAATTTTGTACCATGTATAATTAATGGACGTTCTATTTTAATTACACAAAAAGAAAAATACAAGAAAATAAAATAAATCGTTTTAGTTATTCATTTTTTATTATTATTTATTTTATTTTATTTTATTATTTATTTATTATTTTTTTTTTTTGAAAAAGAAAGCGATTTAAAATTTTAACACAAAAATTTATGCAGTCAAGTAATGAAATCTCCGTGTAGCATTTTCAAAAAATATAGACAACATTTTGAGAACTGTAGGGGACGAGACAGATTATGCAGACTTTTTAGCATAGTCATGTGCTTTGCATCATTTACAAAATGCAAAAAACTGGCAATGAGAGTAAAAGATGAGCTTTCTCAAATTAAACGAAGAAGACTGAGAAGAAGCACCCATTTAAAACACACATGACTATGGTTTAAAAATGAGGTCTAGTTAGATCATTGGAAAATGACAAAAAAATGTAGAAAGGTGTGAAAGCACTAAAAGGATGCATAAAACAAATTGTGTAATTATTAGCTACGTTATGCAGTTATAATTGTTATGTTATGAAAGGATGTGGCGAGATTAAAGCCAAATTAAAAAAAAAAAAAAAAAAAAACAGAAATTCTTGTGCAATAATTCAGAAATTATTCGTTCAAAACAAATATCCTACCAATATATTTTTGTACAACAAAACGACTTTTTGTTGAAATTGATGGATTAACCATATTCAAAATTTTTCTTATATTATTCATTAAATATATGCCACGTCCTCGACATTTATTTGCTGGTTTAATTATCCAAATATTTAAATAACCATCTAAATTAAATTGAGGCCAAAATTTTTGTATATTTTCTAAAATTTTTTCAGCTTTTTTTATTATTGTTTCTATTAATTTATTTGGATCTGGTTGAATTTTAGCATTTTCATGAGTTAAAATATAATGATTTGTTAAAAATGCATCCCAATCATGATCCCATATCTTTGTTGAATCTTCTATATCTATATCATTATGATTACAATTATCAATAAATTCATTGCATCTTTTAAAAGCGAATTCAATTGAATTTAATGGTACTTTACCATTTTCAGAAAATATTTCATCATATCCATTTACTACAATCCCCCCATCATCATTATTACCATTAATCGTTTTATTTTCTTTTACATTATTATTTTTAATATTTCGACATTTTTCAACAATAAATTTTAAAAATCCAATACAACCAGTTAAACGAAAATTTTCAATAAATTCATTCAATTCTTCAGGACTCCATACATTATAACATCGTGGAAAATATAATTCTGATATACCATCTTCATAAAACCAATGAAAATCACGTAATTGCGTGCATAAACCTTCTTTTGATGTAAATGGTACACTATGAAATTTATTAATTAACATTGATGGATTTTTAGCTTGATCAATCCAATCACATTTTTCTTTATGTGCTGTCCATAAAAAATCAATTGGCATATGATCTAAAAATCTTGACATTATATTTCTTTCACATTTAATTAAATATTGTCTACGTGATTCACCTGGTCGTCGTTTTGGTAATATATTTGTTAAATCTTCATAGCTTGTTTGGCAAATACCATTTAAGCTATTTTTTCGATGAATATCTAATTTTTCTACCCAACCACGTGTAACTAAAGCATTTCGAATTGAAAAGAAACAACCTCGTATAGTGAACGTTTTATGATTTTTAACAGCATCTTGAGCTCTTTTTCTTAATTCATTCATCCTTTCAATAGATATCCAATTTTTTCTATCACAATATGAAATTTTTTTTGATACCTGTTGTAAATCTTCCATTGTATTACATGGACAAATATTATCAATATTCGATGAACATAATGTGGCAGTACCTTGTTTTCTTAATACTTCAGGTATTTTAGTATATAATATATTTTTTTCTTCAATTTCTATTTTGATATTTTGTTCGTATTTATCTTTTATTTGATTATTTATATTTAATGAATTATTATTATGTTCTAAATTAATTTTTTTAATTTTTTCTATTTCCTTTTTATTATCGGTTTGTTGTTGTAATGAATCTTTTTGTTTTATATTTGATTTAATTTTATCGAATTTAAAATTATCTGAATTTTCAATCAATAATAACGATTGTTTTGAAAATTTCTCATTTTCATTTTGAATTTTACTTTCACAGTTTTCATCATTTTCAGATTTTTTATTACATAATATTCTTGCTGAACGAATACATTGTATTCTAGGTAGCTGTTTTTTATCCTTAATCGTTATATTATGTGATGATATGTTATTACTGCTGCTATTACTACAATTTAAATAATTTTTTTGTTGATATTGAATTTTTTTTCGTTTTAAAATATTTCCTTTATTTAATCCATCTATCGAGATCGTATTCTCATGTTTTTCATTATTATTATTTGATGTTTTTATTAATTTATTATTATCTTTGTTGTATTTTTCAACCATAACACAGACACACACACACAATTTTTTTAAATTATTTCATTTTGCTTTAATATATTGAGCATATCATTTTTTTTTCATTTATTTTCATTTTATTTTTTTTTTATATTTTGTTTTTATTTTCTATTTTATTTCATTTTTTTTTCGTTTTTTATTTTATTTTATTTTTTAAATTTATTCGTTATTTATTTTTTTGTATATTTTGCTTTTATTTTTTATTTTATTATTTTTTATTGTACTTTTTTTTAATTTATTCGTTATCCATTTTTTTTATTTTTATTTTTTTATATTTTGCTTTTATTTTTTATTTTATTTTTTTTTTATATTTGTGTTTAAATTAATTCATTTTTTTTTTTTTATTTCATTTTTGTTTTATATTAAATTTTATCTTTATTTTATTTATTTTTGTTTTATTTTTTGTTTTATTTCTGTTTTATTTTTGTTTATTTTTGTAATGTTATAAATTTAATTTTTTATTTTACTTTTTGTTTTAGTTTTTATTTTATTGTTTGTTTTATTTTTGTATTTTTTTTTTTTATTTCATTTTTTATTTTTATTTATTAATTTTATTTTTTATTGAATTTTTGTATTATTTTTTAAATTTATTTTTTAATTTTATTTTATTTATTTATTTATTTTTTTACTTCATTTATTTTTTTTTTTTTTTAATTATGTTTATAATACGTGTTAATTGCAAAATAAATTCAATTTAAAAAATTGATAATAAGCAAATCGTATCGATATAGAGACCAAAAAAAAAAATTTCACAGTTACATAATTTAGCAAATTGTTTCCATTACACATTTTTCTTTTCGTGAGTTAAATACTGAATACCTACGTATTTTTATAATCAAAATAATTTTCTTAAAATTTTATGTAATCAATTTTCAGTCCTACCACAACGTAAATTGTTTTATTTTATCAGTTAAATATTCGATTAACTTTTTGAAAAATGCAACAAAAATAAAACAGCAATTTTTTTTAATGAACTTCTAATTTCACCCTTTCATGACCTAATTTTTCATCAGTATTTTTCTTTTAATATTTAGTAAAAGAATTGTATCCAATTTATAGAGTGTATTACAAAGAACTGATTTTTATTCATGAAATTCATTCAAAAAATAGTTTACTATTCACTTATACTTTTGTTATAGTCTATGGTACAACAATTTGATTTGTATTTTTTTTTTTTCATTTACAGGGTGATTTTATTTCGTTTGCTTAATCTGTGGCTAGTGATATGATGATGATTCGCGATGATATGCTAATATCAAAGCATGAAATATTTTTGCTATATTACTTTTGTATACAATCTCTAGACTAACTTCATAAAAATCTACGACCAGCTTCATCCTGCAAGAAACATCCTGTATGTACATAGATATCTACGTACAATTACATATTCATGTAAATCTTTTATATTTTTAGCTTAGAGTTAAAATTCAAATAGAAAGGGCGTTTTCAATAAAACATGTTGCTGTTTTAATAATTTTGCATATAATAATCTAATTATGTTCACTACAATTATTTATCAAAAGAGGTGCTTTTTTATTGCATTTTGCTTATTTCATAAAACAAATGTTGTGTAAAGTGAACACATCAAACATCGTCAATATGTTCGATTTGACCATTTAGACCATTTTTAAATTGGATTTTCATGAGATTTTCAAAAACAATTAAATTTTGGATCACTCTACAATCTCAATAATTTAAATCAAAAAATTTCTACTGTCGATTTAACGTAAGCAAGCAAATATGCCTTATTGAAAAACGTTCAAATTTTTGCAACCTACTTTCAAGTTTAGTAAAGTTTATCATAAACATATAAACTTTATTTTTAATTTTATATTTATTATCATATAATATATTTTTATACATACTATATGTACATATGTTACACAATTTAATGTATCTTTCACTGTACATGGCCTTGCATGTTGCGATAAACAATGTATTTTGTAGGTATGTCATGTACATATGTATGTATGTACACAGGTATATTAAATCTTCAACGAGCTGTATACATTACATAATACATGTGTGTACATATACACAAACAAAACAATAAATATAGAATTTCCTTAATTTTCCATAAATACCTTAATAATAGTACACGCTCGTATATAAGACGCATCATCATTATTATCAGCGTATATATACTGTACATGATGGGCCATGGGCCTTATCAATAACCGTTTACTAAGTCCTTACTAGTCGTTAGACATAGTCGACTATGTCGTTAGTAAGGACTTAGTAAACGGTTATTGGTAAGACCCGATGTGTTTAAAGGATTTAAAATTTATGACTTTTTCCAATAAAATACTCTATAATAATTCATTAGCCATTGGTGTCAGTTAATTAATAATTTTGTGCATTCAAAATATAATATAAAATAGAAAAATTGCGTATTCTGGGCGAGTGTATACAAATACAATATTTGTTACCTTGGGAAACCTAAAAATATTTCTATAAACAAAATTTTCATACATATATACAAAAAGAGAACATAAAGACAAGAATAGAACTGATCCTTTGATTTTGTTATATATATATACACATTTGTATTTAATATAATGTAAAACTTGTACTTTTACTAAAAAGAATCTACAAGTTACAGTAAAAAAAAAAAACACCAAATAACTGTAATACCCACACACCATACAAATACATACAGGACATAAAATACTTTTTTGTACGTATAAATAAATTTTTATTTTCGTGTTTTATGTGATGCAAAAAATATTAAGGAAAAAAGTTTTAAAAAGTTCGTTTTTAATATTTGAAAACAGGCTGGTACGCATAGATAATTATTTTGTTTTAATTAAATGTTAATCTCAATAATTATTGTGATGAGGCAGGTTAATTGTTCCCATTTTTTTTTTTTTTTTTTTTTTTTAAATATGTTATCACTTGTTCTATGTATTTTGACCTTTCAGATTTCATATGTTCCATACGATTTAAAAAATTCAAATTTTTCTTTTTTTCAATAATTTTTCCTAAATTAAAAAAAAAAAATTTTTTCATTTTCTTTTTAGAGCCGATATTGCTTAAAGGAAGTACTTCCATCTGGAATTTTTTCTTGCTACACTACTGGGAACCGTAGTTGAGTGGTTGGAGAAGAGGTGTAAATGGGGTTTTAGTTTTTGAGCAAAGTATTGTCAAATAAACAAAATATTTAAAGAAGTCATACCCATTTTTTTTTTTTTGTTTCACAAATTTTCGAATATCCTTAAAATAATTTGTATTTCCTGATTAATAAAAATTTAATCAATTTACAAACACCATAACGAAGTTGAGTTATTTTCAGTTTTGTAATTCACTCCACGATAAAGTAGCAGATGGTATAAAGCAGCATAATGTGAATAGGCCAATATAACACGAACAATTTTGATATTTTATAAAATTACCGTAATTATTGCCAACTTCATTTTATACAAATATTAAAATACAGTGTACCTTTTCTATCAAATGTGACGATGACATTTTCCTAAATTTCAAAAAGGCCTCAGGTGAAATTGAGTTTTCCAATTTATTTTATGGACGTCAAAACGTCAATTTGAAAAACAAAAATAGTGATTTCGTATACATATAAAATTTTATTGGATTTTTTTTTTTCTCGTTTTAAATGCAAAAGTAAAGTAAAATTGAATTTATCTTTTTTTTGTTTTTTTGTGGATATGATTCTACTTTTATAAGTAGAAAAAAATAAATAAATAAATAAAAAATAATGGACTTAGTTTATGCATAATGTAATTATTGTGATTTTATTCGTGAACGTATGTATGTATACAAGTCTTTTTTTTTTCCCTACATACAAAATTAGTGCTTGTTATATGTCTCGTGAATTTATCCTCATACATACTTATCTAAAAATTTTTAAAAATGTTCTAATTGTGCATTTTACGCAATCAAATCAGAAAGAAATAAAATGAAAATGTGAAAAAAAAGGAATCAAAACCGTTATTATTAAATAAAGAGCACAACATTAGGATACTTAAATTTATTCAAATTGCATTCAATTCTTTTACATTTGCATCTAGATATCAACTATAGAAAATATTTACCAACGTTAGCATCTTAAAGTGGTCGTCGACCGTCATTGTCATCATCATCATCATTTTATAAGTTGCATTTGCATTGCATTGACAAATTTATCTTAAAAAGAAAAAAAAATTTTTTCACTATATGTCAAGCTAACAGTTTGACATTTCAGACCATAGTATATCTAAGAATTATATTGTACATAGTAGGATCACTTGTAAGTGAGTGACTGAGTGTGGGTGGCTTATTCTTTTTTTTATCACAATTTTCCTCAAATGTTCATAATGCTATTTACACGTTTCAAGTAAAACTGAAACATTAAGTACAACGCCATATGAACATTTGAATTCCACCATCCACTTCACATTCAAAATCCTAATTTTAAAAAAAGTAAATAAACCTGTACAACACATGATGTTGTGTTGTGTGTAAATGTGTCATTTCCACATGTTCATATGCTATATATTGTTTCATTAAACACAAATAAATTAATTACGTCCCATATAATGTACATGAAAATGAGATGAATGGATATTGGATAGTTGAAAAAAATTGTGAATGGATATTGGATTGTATTGCATCCTCAGTTTATCCACTATGTACAATGTTATATATACACTTATGCTTCAGACTGAAGTCAAATTCAATTCAATAGTCAGCACTCAGCTGCTTTCGTGTTATTTTATATATGTACATATAAAATGCATATACAGTGGGATCCATAAATATTAAAACGTCTATACATACAAATAATACATACAAAACAAAAACGATGTGTATACAACCGATATACAACTAAATCTCGTTGGGAACTTTTTTCAACAAAATGATTGTTTTGAATAACTTTTAATTCATGAATCTCCTTAGATTTTAGATTAGATACAGAGTGTTTTTCAAAAAATATAAATATGAGATAAGCCATATCAAAAAATCAAAATTCTAAGTTATTGTTTATGAAATAAAATGTTTGGTTTTATGTTTTTTGTTTGTTCTTTAGTATTCATATGAAGTGTCCCAGTATTTATGTGTCGTACTGTATGTATCTACTTTTACATTGCATTAGAAATTGAGCTTGTGTAATTTGTATATATGTACATACATTATAGAAAAACTATATTGGTACGTGTATCAGGAAAAAATATTTATCTAATTTTGTTTTTATTTTTGGTTAAACAATACCTCTATACCTATATTTCATTTGATACAGTCAAATCTAATTAGATTATGTCTACGTGCATAATATTTATAGTAAAAAAAAAAAGGCCATTTACAGTAAAAGGCTAATTAAATGTAATAAAAGTAAATAAATAACTCGGGCTACTCATCTTTACTATTTATACCGTTCAATAATTAAAATTGTAAATAAATTCTAACTCATTGATTATCCTTTGAATATTTTGTGATTTTTTTTTATATATATGTATATTGAAAAAAAATTTTTTTTGCGCTTACGTTGGCATTTGGTAATTTTTGTTTTGTATACGGAAATTGAGGCAATAGTGTTGACAGGTCAGTGGGTCCATTTCAGATTATATACTATATAAATCTTATTGTATTGTATACAGTATGTATATTTTTATCATAGGCTAGTGTATAGTTTTTTATTTGTTGTTATGTTATTTACTCATTTAATTAATAATTGTGTATATTTTATAATTTATAGATGTGCATTTAAAAAAAAAAACCAATAAACAAATTTTTATATGCTCATAACAGTCAAATTTAATATTCATGTAATTAAAATCAAAATAACTAGTTAAATCATCATAATACAAATGTATATGTACGTAAATTATAATGAGTGAAAAAAATTAAAAGAAGGAGTTCATAAAATGCAAACATACGCATTTATATTTGTGCTGTCAAATCAAAATAAAATGTACACATATAAAAATATTCTTTAAAAAAAAAAAATAAATAAATAAATAGATACATAAAATACCATATAAATACATAACATAATATTGGAAATTACTTTTCTAGCAGCTGTTATTTGTTTTTGTTTTTAAAAGTTTGTGGATATACGTATATATACATATGTACATAATTTTTTGTTTTTACATTACGTAATTATATATTTATTATCACTTTAATTTAGAATTTTTTTTTTTTTTTATTGTGCATTTCTTCATTAAAATTGCTACGACTTCATCATGTTTTATAGAATTATTTTCAACAATATTTATATTGTGTCAAATGTGTCAGTTTCAAAATAAATAAATAAAAATTAAATTTACAAAAAAAATAAATAAATAAATAAATAAATAAATGTTTAAATTCGATTAATATATAAATATTTTAATATTTTTGTAATAAAATAACAGAAACGAAACTTTAAACATAATTTGTTTTCTGCATTATTTCTGTGTCGGTATCTTGGAGTATCTTGATCATCAAAGTGATTTGAAATTTTTTTTTTTTTTTTTTTTTTTTTTAGTTTGCCTATTAAAATTAAAATATGAATAATGAAAAAAAAAATTAGCTTACGTATATACAAAATGAAAAAAGAATAATTTTATTTCCGCACTGCAGTTGTTTTTATTTATTGTTATTGTGTCGTGTTGTTGATTATTACATATGTGCATATACATATATATACATAATTTATTCAATATTTTATTTTCAATATAAATTTATCTCTTTTTAAAAGAAATTAAACAAGAATATCTAATTATAAAAATTTTTTGTGATCATCTGTTATAATCAAAATCGTGTGTTTATATATATAAACAATACAAATAATAGAAAAATTGTGCCATCATTTTAGTTGTTTTTGCAACATTTTATTTTTTTGTTATTTGCAACATTTTTCATTTAGAAACAATACATCAACATTAGAACATCAACAACAACAACAACAACATTCGTATAAAAAGGGTAGAAAAAATAAATATCAGCAACATTGTTTCGAAAAAACGATGGCGTGGACTGAGGTAAATTATTTTGTTTTGTTTTAAAGTAATTTTAAAAAATTAATAGAAGAAAAAACACTTTGTTTTTTTTAGTTAAATTGGTTACACACTGTACCGTTTTACGTAAATTTTAAAAATAAATCTGAAACTTACATCGATTTCTTGAGTATCTTGTGTGCATCATGCAAAAATATATTGGTACAAAAAATTCTTCGTACATTTGAATTTGGCAAAACGCAAACTTATTATAAATTTTTTATCTTGTTGAATGTATTCTTCTTTATGATGTCCTTAAACCAAATGTAAAGTAAATCACTAGATCCAATACAGGCCCTAAAACAGATTTGATAAAATTTACATACACTTTAAATACCATAGCAGATCTACTATTACAACTAAGAAAGACACTAGACCATTTGATTTTTTTAATTTTTGATACATTATATTCACATACATATACAATATACATGTACATATGTGTCAGTGTTTAATTTTCTCATAATGTAATTAAAGGCGATTTATTGGTTGTAATTTAAAGGCGATCTATTTCACTATTTATGTGTACGTTAATGAGAAATTGAAAATATAAAGGACGACCTGTTACTTTAATATAACTGGTGATAATTTATGATTTCTTTAATTTATTGCCTTTTATTACTTTGTAATTTTTGGATCCGGGGCAACCTGCATTCATTTTTAGAAACTAGTTTTAGTGTTGTTTTTCCACCCATATTGTCGACTACCACTGCCGTATCTTATTCTTCTTGATCTGTCTGTATACCAGACTTGTTCTTGTTACACCATACAATTGAATTATTCAAATTTAGAATAAAAATTACTTGAAATCCTTAAGGTGTTAGAGTTTTAAGCACAATTTCACAACGGCAGCAGTATATATATATAACTACGAGTATTGAGTTAATGTTACTAGTAATTATATGTACTTGTTAAAAAAAATTTCAACAGTTCTTGATGTCTTGTAATCATACAGTCATCAATTTGTATTTACAATATAATTTATCAAAACATTGATTAATTGATTGATATTGTGTATCCTCATATTATCCGAAAATGAAAACAGAAAAAATTCATGGATTTCATTTAGCATCAAATTTGAGCTAAAGTTCCTTTTGAGACCTTGACGTGATTAGGATGAAGATGAAATTAAAATTCCATTTTTGGTATTTTTCTACAATACATGCGTGGTTTATTGTATTGGCAATTGCTGTGGGAGTTGATTTTCCAATATTTTATCCATTTATTCAGGAAAAATGTTATATGAATGGCGTAGTCGATGGTTAATAATAAAAAAATTCTTTTTCAAGATATCATGATTACTATGAACCATGGTATGGTTAATACCATAGTATCCATACTACATGTCTGTCATGTCGCAAGTATAGTATTTAACGTCTAAATACTAACTGTTTTAATATTAAATAGCAGTTACAATAATATTTTTTTTAAAAAAAATTTTTTTGTTTTCAATGTTTTTGTTTCTTTTTAAAATCTGTATAATTTAAATTTTTTTTCTTCAGATATTTCGTAGCCTTACATATTTACACATACTAGGTATTATACTATTTATTACTACAACTTGTTATATTTCTTTTTCACTTCTCCAAACTTGTATCAGAAAAAAAAAAAATGGTAAAAATATTATTACTTTTTGTTTTTTCTTCTTGTAAACTTAGTGAACCGTTGAGTTTCATAATTTTTCATTTCCCCTCCAAATGTAACTTATTTTACAATCATCATCTTACTTTATTATATATATATTTAAAAAATAAAGTAGGAAAAAATATGATAATGTATTGTATGTAAGTATATATGTATATATATATATATGAACATATGTGTGTCATCGTGTGGCTTTTGTAATTCTAAAATTTGTATGGAATTTTTCTTTTACTACATACATACATATACATTATGGTAGCTTAAAGATACATATATGCTGTATACTTAAAAATTGTATTTTCTGTCGTTTCTCTAATATATGTACATATGTATATTGGATTCAGTGTACCTATATGAATGAACAGATAAATATGCAAGATTATAGGTATTCAGTACTATATATAACGTTTATGGCTCAGCTCACTCACAATGACTCACCTACTATTGTATTTCATGTAGACAATAAAATATATGAAAAGGTAAAAAATGTTATCGTTTTTATATAAATTTTCTAATTGATAATGCCAGGTTTACAAAAGAGAGTAGTGAGTGAAATGCAAAGGAAATGTAGTGTTTTCAAACAAACAAAAAAACATTCACATAAAATGCATTTACCACCCATTTACCAAATTCATTCAGTCATCTTTCTGCTTATGGATTCAAGTGCTTAGTAGCAATATTGATCGAGACCACTAATTGACAACATCGATCTACACTCTGTTTCCTAATTCTGTTCATTTAAGGCTTTATGAAAATGACACAAAGTAGTACCACTTTATGTCGCTTATTAGAAATTATGAAAGAAGAAAGATATGCGTATTTCCATAAGACATTAAGTGCATAGAATTAGTGAACAGAGTGTAAGTCCTATCAAACAAGAAAAAATTGAGTTTAGGTCTTTACTCTAATAAACTCAGTGGTTTACAAACCACGTTAAAATGTAGGCGCACGTATAATAAAATTGTTCTAAAAAATCATCACAATGATTAGGCACTGGACTGGCTTACATCGAGCTGTTGTGCCGATGATGGTGTATGTAATTTATTGTAGTACGATCGATAGCACTGGATACAAATGTTTGTTTTGTACTCTTAAAATTTATAATATTTTCTTTCTCCACATTAACAAAATCTTTATTGTTATTTTAAAATTGATGGTATTTTAATTTTAGTTTACTGTAATACTTCGTACATATTAGATTGTCACGGTAAATTGTGGAAAAGTAAAAATCGCATTTTTAAAAAAGACCAACAAAATCACAATACAATGTAACATATTTGTATCTCATCATCATATGTAATTATAGCTACACAAATATAAGTTACGTGGTATTATCTTTACTGAATTAAATTAAAAGAAAAAAAAAAAACGACCGGAAGAGAACCGCACCTTACAACAATTTTTTTTTTTTTTTCTCGTACAAAAAAAATATTTAATCTAAGATTTTTCAAATTGCGTATTTTAATTTTTAAAAGTTTTAGTTTTTGTTTTACTATTTTTATAAGTTAATAATATTAAAAAATTCTAATCAAAATGTAAATAAAAAAAAAAAAAATTACTTTCAGTTATTTTAATTATTTTTTTAATAATACATAAATGTTGATTTTTGTGTGTTTAAGTTAAAGTTTTAGTACGATCATGTATAAGAAATATGCTTGATATATGTACGTATCTGAAGGAAGAAAACAAGATTTTTACATTATTTTGTTTTGGACAACACACAAATAGTTGTTAAAATTTGAAAAAAAAAAAATTAACGAAATTAAATTGTAGTGAAATTGTTTTATAAATTGTGTGATAAAAAAAATGATCCATGATTTTTATTTGGATATTTTTCTCTAGTGAATTTAAAAAATAAATCCAAAGGTATTGATGTACAGCGATATAACGATCTTTTTTATATTTTGTACACGTATGCTAATGTAAAGAAATTTGTAAAATAAAATAAAATGAATTACCTATATCAAAATTTTATTTTAATTAAATTGCGTAGTTTTTGATTAACAAGAAAAACATCAATATAATTTACATTTGTCTCATTTGAACGCCAGAAGGCGTCGTGACTAATAACTTTTTTTTGTTGTTGTTGTTGTTGTTATAATTCAACTATCACTGATGAGATAAGTTATTGAAAACTTAATCAAAATTTTTAAATGAACCTTTTAACCTTTGTAATGAGGTAAAATCAAACATTTACATGACACGGTTCAAGAGTTATTTAAATTCAAAATTGATATTTTCAAAAATCCTCTCTCACATTTTTTTTTTTTTTTTGTTTTTTCATTCAAGCCACAGTCTGTCTTCTTTTTAACATTACAATCATCATCAACCTCCATATTAAAATTATAATCGTTATTTGATTTTACTTCATTTATTTTATAAAATTATATCTATATAGGTAGTATACGTGTACAAGTGAGAGATTTTGTTACAATACAAAGAAAAAGTTAAAAAAAAAAAAGAAAAGGTTTAACTTATGTACAATGGTATAGGAATTTATGAGGTGCCATAGAAGAACGTGTGTAATAAAAATAAAAAATAAATAAATAAATAAATGTTTTGAAAAAAAAATACATACATACATACATATGTGTATTTTATGTATATTCATGTATTATAATGTGTTCACTGTTTGTAAATATATTATCTATAGTTAATGTTATAGTGTCAACGTATAATACACACCTAACTTATTATTGTTATACTAAAATAAAATATAAAAATGTGGCGAGATCATAATAATTCAAATATGACGTCAACAGCGAATAGTAATATAACAGCAATACAATCGAATATTTATCTTCAATATCCACCTCCACCTAGTAGTACTAGTAAATGGAATAATAATCCAAGGCAAAGAAGTTCATATTCATTACCGCATCCAGGTCATGCAGCAAGTAATTTAAGATGGCAAAAACAGGATAATAATAGTAATATTTCAGTATCAACAAGAAATTTAACTAATTCACCATCATTTCGTCATATATCATCATCACATCAGCAGGATAATCATCAGGCTAATATAATCAATTATAAACAAATATCTTCCTCTGTTTCTCCATTGAATACTGGGGCTAGACGTCAAAGGCCAGCCTCTATGTATGATACACCATTACCAAAATATGGATATAATGGATTTATATCAATAAAAAATGATTCTTCCATTGGAGGACAATTTATAAATAAAAATAATAATAACAAAGTAGCTGTAAGTGGTGGAGGACTAAGACAGAGTCCTAGTGAATTGGTGAGTTTATGATCATATTATCTCGTGTTTCTGGTGTACACAAAACAATAAATTTAATTTAATGAAAATACAGAATTTTTTATCTTTTTTTTTGTACAATAATTATATTTCCTAAATTTAAATTTCTCTTTGGTATTTTAATTCAAACAAAAAAAAAAAAAAAAGTCGAAAATCAAGTTATTTCACTAATTTTTAACAATTAAATTATGTAGTATACAGACACTGTACAGATTTTTATGATGATGAGTAAAAAACAGGTCCCAGATCCAAATAGCTTTAATTTGACTACTGAACTAAATGTTTGTATCTATCTAGTTTTCTTGTGTTTTTTTTTGTTATTCATTCTTTTTGAAATATTCAATTTGCTTATTATGTCTGTAAACAGTAATGTAGCTATCACGCATTTATTTGTTGATTTTTTTTTTTTGAATATCATGTCTAGTATAAATTGTTTAAATATCTGATTTTGTTAAACTTTTTCACGAGCATAAAAGCAATTTGAAAATAACTAGGTATGTTATAGAATAATTAAATATCTCATTTTGCCAACATAAAAAAAAAAATAAGAGAGGCTTAACTGAAAATTATAGATAGATCCATGCAAATGTATGGATCCCATATACAATTGGGTACATATAAAAATGTTGATTAATATTATTTAAATGTTGGTAAATGAATTTTATTAACTTTTACACCTCCTGAGGCATGATTAACACAATGTAACAGATAATGGAAAACATTTTTAAATCATGGTAAATTAAAATATAATGCATTTTGTGTGTACATACAATACAATCTAAACATTGTACAAGTTGACGGGTTTATATCATGTACTTGTTTCAATCAAATTTTATACATTTTAATTGGCCAAGCTAAAATTATACAATTAATACATCTACTATACGGTCTATGATGCCTGAATTACTTAGGTACACATTTACATCTAGCTTTTGTGATTTTTAAATCAAAATTTCATGAATAATATACAAAGTAATATCTACACATAATATAAGAAATGAAAATCATACATATATTAAACTTACAAACACATATGTATTTGTTATCTTCACATACATACATTCATATGTGCATGTAGTTTAAAGTGAAAGTCAGTAAAAGCTAAAATAAATGATATTTTGCTATACATAGTATTTCAAACCAGGAAAAATATTCGTGCAAAGCACAAGGTTAACTGCTGCATGTTGACGATTGTTGTCGTCACATACCAGAAAACCAGTATATCGCTGTTTGTACCTATTTTAATATATTTAAAGGCATATCAGAAATCTACTATAATATAACTATTTATTATATGAATGATATTTATATATACGTTTAGGAATGGTGAATTTTTCAAGGAATGATAAGTGGTTTTCATTGTTATATACATATACACCTACCTAAGTCACATTGCAGTTCTGCTTCTCTCTTCTGTTGAAGAAAATTTTGACAAAATTGTTTAAGAATGATTAGCTTATGTCTCTTCTTCAAGCCTTAATCTAAATTCTTTTATTTATTTATTTTTTTTTTTTTTATGAGAAATCTTTTCATCCTATTCGAGTCTACTTGCTGACAACAAGTGACTCAAAAACAAATGATTGGTCCAATCAAGGATACTCTACTTCAACAAACTTAGTGGTTCGTAACCCACGTTAAACTGTAGATGCACGTATGATAAAGACTATCTTCAAAAACGCATCATTGCCTATTTGATGCGATACTCAGCGTATTGTGATCTTAAGCTGAATATCGCATCAAATAGACAGTGATGCGTTTTTGAAGAAAACCAGATTTGTCGTTAAGAGTTAATAATGATTAGGTCCTGGCTCACATCGAGCTGTTACGCCACTAATGATGATGAATTTCTTCCTATAGCTCAAATGTTGAATCATATTCAATTTTATCATAACAAATTTACCAAAATGAAACGTTTTAAGTTTAACACTACAATTCGTGAGCCATTTGTGATAGGCCATTCCATAGATTTGTACATGGTTCAAGTTCAAAATTTAGAAGTTTTTTTAGATAATTTCGTATTTATTAGACGTAATTATATGAAAAACTGATAACTAAATTCCGGATGAAAATGAAATTTTCAATGTAAATTCGTTTTTATTATGAAATTCATTTTCTGATAATTAATTTTCATATTTGAATAAACTTTATTTTGCAAATGAATCAGTAATAAAAATATTTTCACTTACATGCTTGAAAATATATTTTCCAAACTTCCATTTTCCAATATTTATATAAAAAATCTGAAACATATTTACCTCATACACGTTATTAAAAATAAAAAATTTCAAATATGTGATATCTTCCTTTATTTTTCATTGTAATTCAATTTCAATCTCTGGGAATCAAAAAAAAAAAAAAAAATTCAAATTTCTAACATGAACGGGGAAAAAAAAAACGTTCAAACGGACTGAAATAATTTACATATTTATTCAAATGACTTCTTTGTTATTTAAAGAAAGAGAGCATTTAGAAAATTAATGTACGTATACGTGTACATTTAAAATAATGCATAAAAAAAATTAGTTAAACGATAGATGATAAAAGTACGTATTTTGTTGGTTTCCAAAGTATGTATACAGTACTTAAAAAACAAAAGGTCTTTGGTCTTCCTTATTTATTCTTTATTCTGTTTCTTCCTTCTTTAAAGATTTTTCGTTTTTCAATCATCAATGCTAAAATCATCACCAATCCACATGTAGATCAAAATATTCTTTTATTTTTAACTTTTATATTTTTAAAATTTCTCACGTAAAAGAAAAATAAATAGTGTAATTTAAAATATAACGGTTTTTATAAATTTATAATGTGATCATTTATAAATGTATATAAAAATGTAACGCATGTATGTTTTTTTTTTTTTTAAATGCAATTTCAGACAATGTGACACGTACATTTTTAGACGATGGTCTGTGTCATTTGTATATATATATATCCGTTAGATACAATGTTGCTACCATCATATTGAATAAAATAAAGACGAAGAAGAAACGAAATACTTGAATTTTGTCTTTCAAACAACTTCCTGTCCTATTTTTTTTTACGTATATATACCTATGGTTAACACAATTAAAAACTATTATTATTTTATTTCTTCAAAACAAATGAAAATGTTAAATTAATATTCGTGAGCATAACGTATTTTATAAACGGCTGAAAATTTTTGTAAAAAATTTTACTAACGTTCATGAAAAGACAACAGAGATTAGAAAATCAGTTGAATAAAAAGAAATATTTAAAAGAAAATTTTTAATGTATTTATTTTTGCTTTGAAATAAAATTACTCTTATTATGTAATAAATTTAACTTTGAAGACCAACACATTTTCAATTGTCTGATATAAGATTTGTAATTTTTATAAAGGACCTGATGATGATCTGTTTAGGCCTACAGCTAACTGCGTTATCTTATTTCATTTGAAGGTACACCGTGTATTACATTCGAAAATTTACACGAAATTGAAGTACTTTCATTCCTCTGCACAACCTTGAATTCTATTTAGTTTGTACATTTGCTTGTAAGATAATATGCAGGGTATCCCAGAGTAAAGGTCATTAAATGCGTCTATCGTATTTAGATTGAATTTGCCTAGGACGATTTTTTTTTCTATAGAAACACTTTGAACTATACCGTTAACATATTTTGTGTCCTTTTATATGTGACACATTTTGTATATTTTATGCCTCTGAAATCAGTTGTCTCTACTAAATTACTACTTAAATTGCATTCTCTTATGAATTTTAGAGTACAGCGTACAAGGGTAATGGTATTTGTGTACATATGGATATGCATATGACGATATCTTGAATTGAATATAATTGTGTGTTATTTAAATTATGTGTCTTACATACATACATACATACATATTTGTACTCATATATACGATAAACGTAGCAACATGTAGTCATACTGATAAACCATTAAAAGCAATGCTAAACAATTCATTTTTGGTTTTAGTTTTAAGGTCAATATAAAGTTTCGTAACATGGTGCAGCACATTCCAAAGTGAAATGATCAGTATTTCTTGCAAATATCAAATGTACATCCAATATTAACATTGATGTTTAATTTCAGTACGTACATATTCGTTTGAGTTCACTTGCTATGCAACTTCAACTTTAATAATAATAATAAATTATAATAATGCAATGCAACGTATTAAAACAACATTGACTCGTAATATAATCTTGTTTTTGAATTTATTTTTTTTTTTTTTATTTTTTTCACATTACGGATGAGGTAGTTATTTGTCAATGTGTTTAAGATATCATTATTCTTTGGTTCTAAATTATATTTATAAGATATCTTGGTAACTTAATTCATCATAAACTATTTCTTTCCAGTCACTTATTTTACATTAAACAGGGTGTTATAGAAGAATACATGTTGTAGGCCTTGTTGTTAAAAATATATAAAAAAAAATCAAAATTTCAATAAAAATCTCTTTTCTCAATCCTAAGTAAGTTCATTCAAAATGCCCAATTTTAAAAGAGAAAATCGGCACAAAAAAAAAAAAGATACAAATAAAAAAAAAAAAATTTGAATTTTATAAAATGTAAGCAATCCTTTTATGTATTTACATAGATTTTTAATTTTTATTTTTTTCCTTTTTTCATTTACCAGAAAGTGGATCCGGAACTGATTTTCACAAAACAAGAAAGAATAGGAAAAGGGTCCTTTGGGGAAGTCTTTAAAGGAATAGACAATAGAACACAACAGGTAAGAATTTTAAAATATCTTTTAAACGTTAATTTAAGTCCGTAAATATTGTTTTGCTTTTGGAAATATTTTTGTAATCAACTGTACCAAATGTTCATTCTCAAATAAATTATTAGAATTCGTATTCATGATACACTATAAAAATATTCTGGTATTTAAACAAAAATCATACTGCACAATACCTTTTTTCATTCAAAATTTTTTTTTTTTTTTATTTCGTTTCTTAAATAGTTGATTAAAATTTTTTTTTTTTTTTTGTGCTACGTTAAATTTTATAGGTTGTCGCTATTAAAATTATCGATCTAGAAGAAGCTGAAGATGAAATTGAAGATATTCAGCAAGAAATCATGGTTCTGTCCCAGTGTGATTCTCCCTATGTCACAAAGTATTATGGATCTTATCTTAAGGTAAATAAAAAAATATTTTAAATTTGTTTTAGTTTTACAAAAAAAATAATAATCCTTTTTCAGGGAACCAAATTATGGATTATTATGGAATATTTAGGAGGAGGTTCTGCATTAGATCTTATGAAAGCTGGCTCATTTGAAGAAATGCATATTGCCATTATATTACGTGAAGTTCTTAAAGGTTTAGATTATTTACATTCGGAACGTAAATTACATCGTGATATAAAGGCGGCTAATGTATTACTTAGTGAAATGGGCGATGTTAAATTGGCTGATTTTGGTGTTGCTGGTCAATTAACAAACACAACATCAAAACGTAATACATTCGTTGGTACACCATTTTGGATGGCACCAGAAGTTATAAAACAATCAATGTATGATTCAAAGGCTGATATATGGTCATTGGGTATAACTGCAATTGAATTAGCTAAAGGTGAACCACCAAATTCTGAATTACATCCAATGAGAGTGTTATTTTTAATTCCAAAAAATAATCCACCACAATTAACTGGAAATTATACAAAACCATTTAAAGATTTCGTTGAAGCGTGCCTCAATAAAGATCCAGAAAATGTGAGATTATTTTGTAAATTATAATTTTTTCATTTGTAACTTTTTTTATTCCAGAGACCGACTGCAAAAGAACTTTTAAAATTCCCCTTTATTAAAAAAGCAAAAAAGAATTCATATTTAATTGATTTAATCGATCGATATAAAAAATGGAAATCACAAAAAGGAGAAGAAAGTGAAACAGAATCGGAAAATTCTGATTCGTAAGTAAAATATTTTATTTTCTTTTTATGAAGTTCTTATGTGTTACAACTTTGCTTTTTATAAAAAAAACAAATATTTAGAGAGGAATCAAAACCAGATAGTGATATGGATGAACCATGGATAATGACTGTTAAAGGAATGCATTACAATAATTTTGCAAATAATAAACCAACAGCGACGAGTGTATCGAATTATCATCATGATTCTTTTAGTTCATCAAATAAACATCATTCACATAATGGATCGAATGTAATGTTATCCACCAGTCAGCAGCATACAGGACAAAATCGAGATCGAGATACAAATTTGAATCATTATAAAATGACAACAGTATCATCAACGACAAATCCACCAACACAACAACAATCACCTATACATAAACAACAACAACAACAGCAGCAGCAGCAACAACAACAGCAACAACAAATTCAAGAACCAGCAGCAAATTTAACGTCTTCATCATCAATTATAGATAATTCAAACCGAAAAGATCATTTGCAAAGAGAAAAAGACAAAGAAAAAGAAAAAGATAAGGAATTAGTGGAGAGACAGAGAGATATCGAATGGGAAAAAGAAAAAGAACAAGAAAATGATAGGGAAAGAGAAAAAAGGACATTTAAAGACGTAAATATGTTGTATTTAGTAGATTTTAATAATTTATTTAATAATTATGAATTTATATACAGTTGGAACATAGAACAGATGCTGGAGATAGACGTTCATCAAATTTACGACGTGATAAAGAGATTCTATCATCACAATCATCGTCAACATCATTATCATCAACAAATAATAGCCATAGTGGAAATAATGGATGTGTAACATCACAGAATAGTAGTACTGCAACACTTATAGGGAATCAGACTGTATCTCCAACAAGTAAAAATAGTAATCGACTAATGCAAACAAGTAGCAGTAGTCCGTGCCTCAATAATGTCATTTTTCCTCTTTTATCTGAGGTAAAATCTGATGATATAAAATAATTTCTTTGTTTACCTATAAAATATTTATTTTGTTTTGTTTTTTTTTTTTCCATAGCTTCAAAGGAAGTATTATTATTCGGGAAAGAATTCAAACGCCTTAGATGTAGTTGATCTTAAATCAGCTTTTGAATTAGCCGAAAGAAGCAGTCCTGGTGTTAGTGATCTCTTTATTAAAGAAATTATACATAAGTTGGTTCCTGGATTCTCAGAGACACGTATTAATTCACTTATGGATAAAATAATGCGGTAGGTCAGTAATCATCATTGGGTGGCTAAGGCATATTCCATACAAATTAATCTTAACAAAGTTTCATCAAATCACTTCTTTTTTTTTTTTAATGTTTCACACACATTTCTCATTTTCTTTTTTGTTTTTTTTTTTTATTTATCCTGAATTCACTACATTTTCTTTCATTAGCACTTACCTATGTATATATTATGTATGTCTTTTTTATTCAAATATTCAGGGCTATTCTGGCCGTAATTAACAGATTTCATTAACTACGACCAGAATAGCCCAGATTATTTATTTTATTAGAAACAAAAAAATGTTTTTCTAAAACATTTTATTTATTTTTTTTTTCCAGAAACAATAAATGAGTATGTAATTGATTAAAAAATTATTTTCACTTTTTTTGAAATCTATTTTTAAAAATGATATAAAAATCATTTTATCAGAATTTTCAATTTTTGTTATTATTCAAGACAAAAACAAAACAAAAAAAAATAAAATATTAAAATACTTATTGTTGTTTTAAATCATTTAAATTAAATAAATAGAACAATATTATTGAGAAAATTCAAATTAAAAACAATTTCTAATATAATATGTAATAAAAAGAAAATCGTTGGAAATAATAACTGATATTAAGACAAAACAAAAAAAAATTTTTTTTTTTGAAGAATGAAGAATGAATTACAAAATCATTATTGTTGTTGCTTCCGTTGGAAAATGTATTTAAAAAGATAAAAGGGTGAAAAAAAAAAATAAAAAAATAAAAATAAATAAATAATAAATCTTTATAGTTTAGGAACAAAAAATAAATTTTTTCTTTGAGTTTTTTTAAAAATTATTTTTAAATAAATAAATAAATAAATATGTATCTATATATAAAAAATATATTTTAGCAACATGAAAATTCGCAAAATAGATTTAATGTTATTAAAAAAAAAAATAATAAAAATAAATAAAAGCAATTGAAAAAAATAATGTAAAAACAAAATTTACATACTTAATAGTTCAGTAATTTCCGTGCATAATTTTAATAAAATGTAAATAAATACAGAATGTTTTGTTAAAACATGTGTGAATAATAGAGAGGTCTTACAGAGAAATAAGAGAAAAATTATTTCTTTATGTTCTTTCAGAAAATTTTTTGGTATTAACTTTATGATATGCTTTATAATGAGCATAATTATTCTATTGCTCAGTTATTAATTTCTATAAGTACTGCCATTTTTAATTCAATGTCGTGATATTTTTCAACACATAAATTATAGATTGATTATAATGCATTAATAAACAAGAAAATATTTAAAGTTAATTTTAATTTAAAATAAAGGTATTTGGTCATATATGTATATATTTTTTTTTTGGCAAGTAATTCACATTTAAAGGTTTATATGTATATATACCTGATGAACCAAATAAAGCTAAAATATACAGTTAAAGCAGTCATTGAAAAAATATTATATTATCTTTAATCTTTGTTAAATGGAATTTTTTTCATTTTACTTTTAAAATCATGACAATTTATCGTTAGTAACGAAAAAGAATAGGTTTTGGTTTCTCTGCATGGTGTATCACATTTTAAAGGTTTCACATTTTCTAATAAAACATTCTGTATAATACGAATTATAATATTATGCATAGATAAAAGTGTTTCCAATTTTATTTAAATAAAAATAATATGAATTAGTAATATATATACACATATGTATATATTATTTTGATTGTACACAAGAAATAAAATAAAACGATTATAATACATAGATTGATTTAAAACAAAACAAAAACAAAATAATAGTATAGTAATAAAACAAATAAAATTAATTATAATCAGTTATGTATGTAATGTACATAAATGTTGTGAGAAATGTTTTTTTTTTTTGTTTCTTTTATTAATCTAGATTTTAGTAGTTTTCCAATAATTACGAGTTTAAAAAAAGGAAAATTTAAAAAAAAGGATTCAAAAAAAGAAAACAAATCCTAAATAAATTTTCTTGAGGCATTAAATTAAATATCAAATGTGTAATGTCTATTGAGAATTATTGTAGAAATGTGTAAGGAAAAGAAATAAAAAAAAAAAAAAATTGGGAATAGCTGATAAAAAAAAAATTAGGAAAAAAACAATTTATGTATGTAAAATAAAAATATAATTGTTTAAATAAATAAATAAACTGAGTTATATTACAAGTAAGAAAAATTATAAAAAAAAAAAAAAAATTAACAAAAAAACAAAAAAAAAGATATTAAAAGAAAAAATAAATAAATAAATTGTTGAAATTTAAAATGTTTTTTTTTTTTTTAGATTTATTCGAAAACATTTTTTGGTTTTTTTACTTTTCTATATCTTTAGTAGACTTTCTTAATCATGAATGGGATTTTTAAAATATATATTTTTGATATTTTAAAATACTTATACCAATGAAAGTTTAAATAAAACAAAAAGGATTCATAATAATATTTTATTCATTTATTTATTTGCAACAAGATAATCTACAAGCTTTAAATAAATTAGCACGAAATAGCATTATAATTTTATTTTTTTGTTAAATGTTAGCATTTTTATAAATTATTTTTAATTTTTAAAATTTAATTTACCTCCAGATATTCAAGTTGTACCTGAAAATTATTTAAAAATCTCATTAGTTAGATAAATACAATAAATTATATTCAGTAATAATCATATATAGAGAATTATAATTATGTGTACACATTGAGTGTTTGTTTGGCACGTGCGTAGAATCGAGGAGATGAGATGGTAAATCATGCTAAGAAAAGCTAAATTCAAAAACATGTAAGAATTAATGACAATATGATTAATCATGATTTTAAAAAATAAAAAAGGAAGATGTAATACGAGTAAACTACAAGTTTTTCTAAATATATGTAATTAACTCAACAGCCAATGTAATAACCAAACCAATAGATGTCTAAGAAAAAGATAAGTAGACTACTAAAAAAAATTACGATTATTATGATTTTTAGAGCAATCACGAAATTGAAGTAATGCTAAAAACTTATATGAATCTTTCAAAGATAGTAATAAATTTAAAAACTTCCAAAATGAAATGAAATTATATTTTTTTACATTGAATTTCTTTTATATTTACTCTTTTGTTCAACAAAAATTTACAAAGAATATTTTGAAGAATATGAATTTTACAAAAATATTTATTAAATGAATGTATTTTTATGATTTTTTTCAAATTAGAGAAGAATTATTTAATTTTTGAAATTTAAATTTTTCTTTTTATGTGTAGATAAATTACACAACGGTTGAAGGCAATTTTAAGAACATTCAGTACATCAAAAAACCGATACTTAATTATTTTCAAGCTTTTCATCGTCACAAATACATAGGTTTTTTGGAATACATATTTTGTTCTATTTTTATTTAATTTTATTTTGTTCATCTTAAACGAATAATACAAATTCAATTCGTTTCTGTACATAATTTCGTTAATTAATAAAACTAACTAACATATTCTTTTTAGCTTATAAATAAAATCTATTCACTTATCAAAATGCTTTTCAATTTTCTAAACATAAATTAAAAGTTTTACTTTTGAACTTTAGAATACGTACATATGTACATAACGAAGATGATTCTCAAAACAATTCATTCAAATAATTTGGATGATAAGACTTTGATCAGACAAACAAAAAATTACGGAGCAATTTTTAATCTCAATTGGTTTGCCTGTTAAAGAGTATTGAAATAATTATTAATTTTCTTTTTAATACAAAAAAAAAAAAAAAAACAGATTTACGTTGTTTGTAAATTTCATTTGTTTGTATTTTTAAATGTGTATATATACATACCTATAAATACAGCAACATACTTATATACATATGTATATGATATGATAATAAACATGATCATAGTAAATATATTTTTATTCTTGTATTTTAAATTAATTTAAAGATATTTTAGCGTTACAAAATATACAGTTTATTTCTTCTAATGACATGTATATGGATATTTTAACTATTTATTTTATCTTCACATTTATACATAGTTTATTAATTCATACCCTATTTTTTTCATACATTTCATTAAAAAAAAAAAAAAAAACAAAATTCGGGTTTTCTAAATATGTAATCTGGAACAATAGAACAAATTCCCTAGTTCATTTTTTATCTCTATATAACAAAGAAAGTATTTTTTTTTTTTTTTTCTTGCTGTTACTGTTTTTTGTTCTCAATTATTAACTCGACTCCTTTACCATTTTGCATTTTAAATTTCTGAATTTTGTTGTGCATTGAAATCTCTGTTATATAGGGATAATATAAAAAAATAATCTAGTGAACTTGTCCCCACTGTTCTGGAGTGTATGTACATAATATAATGATTAAAATAATTTATTACATGAAATGAACAATTTAAACAAAACTTAATTTTTTTTTTTTATTTTGATAGAAATATTACAAACACAAATTTAAAATTAATATGCATAAACTTAAATTTTACATGCTTTTCTTTTAATGAATTGGGAAATGAGGAACTATTTCATTTTTTTTTTATTTTTTTTTTTTTTTAGGTAACTATAAAAATTTAAATAACATTTCAATAATAACTTTATTGATTTAAGTTTTCAATCGTTATTTTATCTAATATGTATAGCTAAGAAACGTTGGATTTTATCAAAACGAATAAATGAAATTTTTATATAATCTGTTGTTTTATCATAAAATAATTTTATAATTTTATAAAATCTGATTTTAGGCATTTTATATATACTTGGATTTTTGTTTTTTTTTTTTTTAAATAATTCATACGTATTTCGATATTAACATTTTTATTTTTGAACTATGGTATATTTTACAAAATGTAGCGTAGTGTAGTACTTGTGTTTACACATACATACGTATAATAGTGTCTCAGAGTTAATATCATGAGATGCATGCATTTCCTTTTAAAATTCAGATTGTTCCGGGGAAAAATTTAAAATTACTTGAAATCATTTTTTAAAATTTCATACAGACCGAAATTTGTTTTTGAATAAATACTCTGAACTTTGAAAAAGGACATAATCTCTAATATTTACTCCAATACATTTTGTATATTTCGTATATAGTATATGTACGTGTGTGTTAAATTTTTTTTTATGCAATTTACTTTACTCGTGATAAAATGTCTAATTATTATTTTATTTATTAATAATT
The DNA here is from genome assembly GCA_963971155.1 of Anthrax anthrax. Classification (NCBI taxonomy): domain Eukaryota; kingdom Metazoa; phylum Arthropoda; class Insecta; order Diptera; family Bombyliidae; genus Anthrax; species Anthrax anthrax. The sequence goes on from OZ020119.1 coordinate 33,167,446, forward strand.
TTTTTTTTCTTTTTTTTTTTGTAAATAATCCTCTTTTTAAATGTCTTAAGATTAAAAAATATACACGTATATATAAATATTGTGTTTTTAGTGTTGTGTGTATGTACATACAATGTACAATATATAGTATAGTTATGGTATTACAAATATACAGTGTTATAAGGTATGCAGTTATTTATCTAACATAGAAATTAATTTCTTCTTTTCTTTTTTTTTTAAATTCTTATTACATATAATTCACAGCTCTGCGAGTTCTCTACTTTCCCCCTGCTGAGTACTCTGTCTATAAATTTAAATAATACAAAGAAAGGTAAAACATGATTTTTTTTTTTTTTTTTTTTTCATTGTAAAAATTTTATAGAAAGAGAACAGATTTGATTGAGTGAAAATTTTATAATTTATATTCTGTCTACTAATTCTATGCAGTTTAAAGCCTTGTGGAAACTATGTAAAGTAACACCATTTTACATTATTATTGTTCACTGATATTCGAAAAATTCATCTTGCAATTCAATGACAACTACAAAGATTGTGATAACATCAATCTTGAAACACTTTTAATTAAAAATCCTGGGAGAAGAAAAAAACATACATACATATGTACTCCCAAAAAATTTTAATTACATTGCATGTAATTAATGGACAGACATTTGAAACACTCTGTATATAAGAAAATTTCACTCAATCAACTTTTTAAATCCTTAATTTTGGATTAATATTAAAAGTTTTAATTATTAGATTATCACACACATGATTTTCATTTTAAATGCAGAAAATAGAAATTATGTAGCTTATAATAAAGTAGCAATCGTCACATTGTTAATTACTTCTTGCTCATTCCTGAAGAGTTTATCAGTCTGTGAGTGTTTCTTTGGCGTTTAAAACGGAAATGATTTATGTGATAATCTAACTTAGATGATTGTGTCATTTGAACTAACCTTTTCCGAAATAAGCGTATATAGTAGAATACAATTCCATTGATAACAAATAATGCACCAATTAAAATTAGTGGGATGATAACGTCTGGTTTTTTATGTTTTTCAAAATGAAAAAAAATAAAATAAAATAAAATACATGAATGAAAAAGAAAGTAAATAGAAATGTAAAAGCAAAAAAAAAAAAAAAATTAAAAATAAAAAAAATAGAACAAGTAAATAATAGATGAATAAATTACCCGTAACCTCATTAGTATCTTTTATTTTATTTGATATTTGATTTTCAGGTCCAGTAGGCATTTTTGCTGAATTAATTGGTACTTCTTGAACGGATGGTTTTCTATGTGAATTTAAATTTAGGCCAGATATAATTTTACTTCCAATATTTGTTAATTCTTCTGTAAATTCGATTGAATAGAGACAGTGAGGGATTTTATGGCGACACAAAAATAGTAAATGAAAACTAAAAACAAAACAAAAACGAAAAAAAAAAAAATAATAATAATAACTAAATCAAAATACACACCACATTTTTAAACTAAAAAAAATAAAATTCTCTCTAAATAAAGCTTCTAAAGTGAAACATAAAATATAAATTCAAAATAAAAATAAAAGAATTAAATATTTCAAAAATTAATTAATGTGCATATGTACAAAAATCCGTTCATTTTGAATTACTTTACTATTTTCTTAATTTTAATAATTTTAAAATACTTTACGATTTTTGAAAATTTTACGACTGCTATTTACACTAAATTTCTACAAACACACAAAAAACAGCAATAAAATAAACAAATGATAATTTAATCGAAAATAATAGAAAACAATAAAAAAAATAAATGAAAGAAATAACTATTATTGTTATCAGTAACCGCTTATTTATAAGACATCAATAAATTTTATGTACGCAAACGATAATCAAATTAATTGATTTTAATTTATGAAATTATTAACTACATAAGTAAATACATGTATGGAAATAAGCAATGCTACACACATACATACATATATGAAAATGTGTATATTCAATATGTGTCGCCGAAATTTGTTGAATACACAGAGAATTTTGTATTATATAACGATAACATACAACATTTTGAAAAATTGATAAAATAATGATAAACCTCGACATGTTCCACTGTATTTCATTTTTAAAGCATAGTCATGTGTGTTTTGAATGGATGTTTCTTCTTCTCATTCTTTTTCATTCAATTCGAATCAATTCATCTTTTATTCTCATTTTCTGATTGTCCAGTTTTCCGTACTTTAATCATACTAGAGCAACATAATATTTTTATGATTCGTAAGAACACACATGTGATTATGCTTTTAAAAAAATGAATAGTTAGTGGCTCTACCTACTTTCCTTGTAATCATCATTTGGAAACTTTATACATCTTTGAACTTGAAATAAAAACAGTATACATATCTCTAAGATTCTTCTTATTGTCTTTTTTTTTTGTGATCGTTATTTCGTTCTTATAATTTCAGATACACCACTTTCTTCAACCTCCCCGTTCCTTTACGTATATTTTTTTTTCGTTTCTCGGCATGACCTATCACTTGATTCGTGATATATGTAAGTGATATCTTTTAATTCGTATATACAAGGCATTCCAGAGAAAAAGTCTTCTGACCTAATTGATAGTCGCACTTTTTATCATTTAAATTTAAACGTTTTAGGTAGAAATTTTAGAAATTATTGAAGGTAATATAAAAAATAAATATTTTTAGTTTATTTAATCTTTTATCTAGGTAAGTGCAGATATTTTAGTACCACATAAAAGAAATTAAAGAGGGTTTAATTTAAGCTTCAGTTAATATATGTACGGATATTAGAAAATGGTCTAAAATTAAAATAACGTAGCAGATTTAATTAGATTCAGGAAATGAATTTGAAATTAAACAAAAATTATATTTATCCATGTAGATTATGTAATATGTAAATGAAATGAAATGTAACTTCTTGTTTAATAAATTTATTAAATAAAAAAAAAAAAAAAAAAGAATTTGAATATTTTGTGATATTTATAGATTTTAATGCATTGTTTCAAAAAAGAAAGTGTAAAATGAGAGCCTTGGTTTTCTTCTATGAGGTGCTTTTGATGGTAATCGCTTATTTTCTAATATTTGAAGATTTTTGTGATGTTCTCGGCGATTTACAAAAAAAAAAAGGCAAAAACAGTTTAAGGAATCTAACATCAGGTACGTTATTTATTTTCTTTCACCCTTATCAAAAATATTATTTTGATAAATTTTATCGTATAAAAATTAAAATGCGATGTGTGTAGTGTGTACACACACTCGTGACTTGGGATCACAAAACTACACTTATCTATTACAAAGATATTTTTATCGATTTAAAGATGTTTTTAAATAGTACCGAACAAAGATATTTTCAGATATATAGATTCAAGTAGTTTTATGATTTCGCTTGATTTACTTGATAAGAAAAATGCTTGCTTGTGTGATTAATGTGATGTACTTTGAATGCATTCGATCATGTCAATTGATTATCTTTTATTGCATCATCTGATAATACTGTAAGAGTATCATTTTTGCCATTATATCCTTTTTTAATTTACCTACTTCTTCATGATCATCCAAATTTGTCATTTGCGTATCAAACATACAGGTTTAGTTAATCAAATAAAATTAAATGATTGATACCAAAATACCAAATAATTGATATAATTTGATATTTTTCGTCTACAATGCAATCGACATGACCGAATGCAGTCATTAATATACAAACTCTGTGAAATTTACGAACATGCCTTATTGAACCATAAAAAACGTTACAATAATTAATAAAATTTGAAATTTTAGAATAAATTTTTCTTATGTGTGAGCATTGAATAAAATGCAGCTTAAATAAAATTTATTTAAAAACAAGAAAAATAATAGAAAATAAAGATGTTATTTAAAAAATTTAAAAACATTGTAATGCATTTTGTCTGCTCGACAACTTACCTATACAATCAGGTAAAATCTTATCCCATGTATTACGTTCTGTACACTCTAATTGACGTCTATTAACAGCTGAATCAGGGAAAACGAATGATGGATCACATTCATATATTGCTATATTGTCTCGCCTTTCTACTAAATAACCATTATTAGGTGGCGGCAAATCAATACATCCAAGAGCTAAAAAGAAAAATTAATCAGAAAAATTAAACTGTTAAATGTATATTATTGAATCATACATAAAATGTGCTACGGCTATAAAAAAAAAAATTTCATGTTACTTTGAGCACGAAAACCGATACAAATACTTTTTTAGAGTCAATAACCCTTGATTATCTTATTTTAGACAAATTTTAAATGAGCCGTTTGCAAGCCAAATCAAATATTCTGTCGAATAAAACTGGCACAGAAATACTTTCAATAAAACAAATTGCTCACTTATCATAAGGCAAATTATGTGTCCTTACATATTTACAAAATACATGTTTTAAATAACTGTGACGGTTTAATTAGAGAATTTATCAAGGAAATTAAAAATAGAATTTGGAATTTGAAAAGATTGTATAAAATGAAGTTCATCAATTTGACATTTCGTTGCACATTTTATATATAATCCAGGTAATTTTATTATTTATGCATTACTAATTTTATTTAAAACAATTCCACTATTCACCATCAATTTTAATTAATTTATTTTCCTTAAATTCAATTAATTTATTTCAATGTTTTAATAATCTGTATAACTATATAAACTATAAAATAACCTAATCAGTTCAACTTGACAGTACTGTATATACATATGTATGTAGATTGCGATATATATAGATTTCACATACATTGACATTATTGATTTGATAATATATGACAACCCAACCAAATATACACAACAATGCAACAGTGCTACCAGTGCCAATTAGAAATTTTTAAATGTTTATGCTATAAAAAATTAACGGCTAAAAATTATAAAATTATGGATAAATTAAAACATGTCTTTTCTTTTTTGTTTGATCAATTTCTAAATTTTAAAATTGAACTTTCTGTGAAAACAAAAACTACATAAAAAATAACGGTTTATACAACAAAATTTAAAGGGGGACAAAGTAACTCGCCTCCACGTGGTGTCTCCTGGTAACAAGTGTGTATTAAATAACACAACTTGGCAAAATGAGTTACAAAAACAGGTCCAAATAAGAAGGATGAAAACCTAAAGACTACTGGACTATTGGGCAACAACACAACAAAATTTATTAACTTACCAGAGTAATGGATTAATACTCCACGTTTTGGAAAAGCAAATTTCGATGTTGTTTTCATGACAATCTATGAAAATAAAAATAAAAAAACTAATTTATAGCTCATGTTCTATCTTGTGTAAAAAAAAAAATAAATTTCATTTTTACCTCAACTTGATTTGATATACTAATAATTTCTATAGGCCTTATAGCCTCTGTACAGCTATTAAAAAGCGTATGACCAAATTCCAAGTCCATAACTTTCAAGAAATCCTTGCATTCTTCATCATCTATAAAATTGTATAAGATAAGAAAATATGTTTATTTAAAATGGCCTTTCATAGAAGTATATGAATGCATGCTTACATCGAAGTGACATGTCTAAAATTGTAATACGTATCTTCTGACCAATTGGTGCAGATATTACAGATTTACATTCCCAATTACCAACATAAAATTTTGGATATCCAGGACTCATTAAGAAACCATGCAAAAGTGGTCTTCTGTATGACACCCTTTGAGTACTATCATAAATTATTTTATTATTGTGAGATTTAGAATTGTATTCTGGTGTAACATCTTGATGAATTTCTTCACTATCAAAATCCATAAATTCATTGTCATCATCATCAGTGTTAATATCATCACGTGAATTTGTAAATTGCACATCATCGTGATCTTCATCATTGCCGTCATCATCGTCGTCGTCGTCGTCATCGTTTATTTTATTATAATCACGGTTTGAAGATTCAGCAACTAAATCAGACATACCGATTTGTGAAATCGTGGGAGCAGGTACAAAATCTTTGGTTACAGTTGGTGTAAGGAGTACTGTGGTATTCTCATGTCTTTCATTAATTTCAAAAATTGGCAAAACTACAATTTAAACAGGTAAATGAAATAAATTTAATTTTCTCATATAAAAATATATCGAAAAAAAATCTATTACCTCCTACAGAAGATTCAGAAGCTCCAGTTAAAGTGGATTTTGTTGCATTTGATTTGGCTATACTAGCAGGATATGAGGAAATAGTTGAAGTTGTGGATTCACTAATTGCAAGATTATCAACTATCCTCGGTTGATTATGGAATTTTACGACATACTGTTCACCCTCACGAATGATAATTGTGATATTATCAAATTTACTAAAATTTCGATGATGATTAGAATCTGCTTTAGGAATTATGCTTCCTTGATAATTTTCAGTTTTATTTCGTACAATAGGCATTTCTTGAAAATTATCCTTGCTTTTAACTATTGATGCTGTTGGATTAACATTTTTCTCTTGAATTTTAAATGTTTCAGCTTCTGTTGGAAAATCTGATAAAATTGGAATAGTGAAAGCAGTCGGAGTAGAAATTAAATTTGATGATTTTTTTTGTCCTAAAACAGTTTCCGGAACATACAAAGTATTATCAGTTCGAATGTAAATTTCATCACCAATTCTTTCAAGGCCATCAATATCATCAATATTATTAGGTAAAATTTTTAATACTTTAAAATCCTTTAAAAAAAAAAAAATTTTTTTTAATTTTTTTAAATTGTAAATTAGTAAAAAAAATTATATAAAAATTATTTTTACTTGTGAATAGATTCCTTGTGTTCGCTGCTTTTTTTCTTGTTCTGTTGATGTTTCAATTTTAGCATGTTGTCTTTTAGAATTGCTCATTTGATAATTATTTTCAAATTCTGTTGGTAAACTTTTACTTATATCACCCGATTTTAATATTTTCAAAGAATGAAAACTTTGCTCTTGTAATTGAATACGAGCTTCAGCTACTGGTTCACCTTTAATTTCTTGAATAGAAATTGATTTTAAATCAATTTCATGATCAATAGCTAAATGTTCGTTACAATATCGATTAATTCGAAAATCTAGATTTTAAAAAAATAGAAAAAAAAATTTTTTTAATTTAAATTTTTTGTCTTCTTTGTGTAATTTATAGTCTGTCCGCTAATTATATCCAGTTAAGACCTCGTGGGTATAATTTCTAAGTAGTGTTTCGTGAGCAATGAACATTATTATGATAATCCTTGAAGTTTTCGTACAATATGAGATGAATTTTTTTGAATATGAATTACCCGTGATTTAAAATAGCACAACTTTACATAGTCTCCATATGGCTTTAATTGCATAGAATTAGTAGACAGAATATAAGTTTAGGTATGTTTGATGTTTTGTACCAATTTCTCAAATTAAATTAAAAAAAAAAAATACTTTTCAATACAAATGAATTCAAATTAAAACTGGCCAATAAAAAGGTCATGTTTTTCCTTTTTTTAAAAATAAAAATTTTTATTTTATTTTGGCAATTAATTAAAAATTTTACATTCAATCATTTACCTTCCATACATAAATATTTAATGCGAACAATTCCACTGTCCCAAACTTTTGAATATGGGTCATCTAAAGCGAATATAAAACTGCAATGATTTTTTCCTGAACACCTGTGAATAAATTAATAATGTTAAAAATTATATCTTGAAATTATTATGGATTTTATACAATGCTATAGTCTCAATTCTAGTGACGAATGAACTGTACCAAAAATTTAAGAAAAAAAATCCCCGTATTCATCATCACAATAAAAAGGATGTTAATAAAAGATTTTTGCCAAATATAGACCACAATAATTATAGTGACGTAGATACATGTTTGTACACAGATCATTATGCGTGTACGCATTCTAAATACCAATTGTAGAACATATCAGAATTAAAAGAAGTTATTTTGGAATCTCAGATTAGACAAATTTCACTAACCATCTAACTGGATCATTTATCCTTGATAGATTTTAATTTTCGACTTTTTTCCGTTACTGAATCAAAAGCTCGAAAATGTTAATTTTCAAGTAAAATCAAATAATGATTCCTCTATGTCACCCTATGAATAATTTTTATACCAAAATTTTGTATCAATTTTAAAAACCACTGACCCTCATTTGTTTCAAAACGCATTTGAACTTTAAGTAAAATAAATCGAGTAACGCTTTTTTTGAGACACCCTCTTACGTATATTATATAAATTTCATTTATACGTTATTAATAACATGTACACATCCGAATGTGCGTAAACATAAGAATATTTCTCTCATTCAGTACAATTCCTTTTAACATTCTTTGAGTTTCCTTCTCTTTTTTATATTGGTCCTTACCATTTTAAATGGTTTTCATCTTTCAAGAAAAACGTTATCGATTATCCTAGAAAATTTTTTTTAACATATTCTTAGTACCCATTACGAAATTTTTGTTCTAAAGGAAATTGCAAGAAGTCGTTTTGTAAATGGTATGTTTGTTTGTGTGTCCTTCTTATCTTTCCCATCACATCAAACAGAAATGAGGGTAAAAATCATGTTTTTATTCTGTTCTGTTACATATGAATAAGAAATTTTCTTGAAAGTAATTTTCATATTTTTTGTATTTTTTTTTTTTTTTTGTCGGATCGGAAAGTCTGTTGTCATGACTATATAATACACCTCCTACGTACATACAGTGAAAGTTATACATACGTGTGAAAGACGTAAAGTGTAGTAAAACAGCTGAATTTTTTTTTTTATTTATTTTTGTTTTATAATGTATGTAAGGATAAATGATACAAATATGCCGGTTAATTATTTTATTACGTTGTGTTTTTTTTTTGTTTTGTTTTTTGTTGTTTTGAACTTTGACTTGCCCCTTGGTGGTAATATAATTATCGTTACATACCAAAAGGTATTTTCTTTTCATATTATCAAGATAGGTAAATGCATTGTAAATTTTTGATATTACATTAAAAAGCATTTTCTTTGATAGTAAATTATATTCATTCATTTATAAGCATATTTTCTGTCTGCACATGTGTGTACAAGTACCCACACATGCATGTACATGCCTGCCTATATATAGAGGAAAAATACACTACACATTTTGACTATTCTCTATATTTTAGAAATAAAAATTCTACGGTAGTTTAAAAACTGCAAGGACGAAATAAAGCATAAAATATTTATTTATGTGCATATAAACGGAAAAATAAATTAGAATTTATTGTAAAACGCTCCAGTAATAATAATAATAATAATAATAATAATAAAAATAGAACGAGCAAAAGTTCACATACAGCTGTGTATGTTAGTCAAAATTTATTGATCTCCTTTTACGGATACTGAGCTCGTTACAACAGTACACGTTTATGTATGAAATAAATATATGCACATATGAAACATTTATTTTGATCATAGAACATGATTATGGCCCTAAGCCTTAGCCCTGAAAATGTTTTCAGTTGTACGTTGTCTTGTCATCATCAATCTCTATTAAAGAAAAAAAAATTCTGAATGTTATTTTTGAATTTGTGAAGCAGGAAGGTACATATTTACACTGCATTAATGATCTGATAAAAAAAAAATAAATGATATTGAAAATAAAAATGTTAATTGAAGTTAAAAATTCATAGAATTATTTTACAATTTTTTACTATTTTAAAATAAAATTTATTTGTATCCTGTTTTCGTTTCGATTTTTAGGGAAACTATGTATACTCTATCCTCTAATTATATGCAGTTAAGGCTTTTTAGGAGTACACATGTCTCATGATTTTTAAATAGCATGTTTCACAAGCTGCATCACCACAATCCTTAAAGTCATGGTTTTCATACAAAAACCAAACGAATTTACTGAACATCAGTATACCAATGAAGTATCACTTTATGTAGTTTCCATAAGACTTTAATTGCATATAATTTATAGACAAAGTATGAATGTTAATTATTTGTATAGATATTCAGTTCACAAATAAATTTTGTTTTTCTAAATGATTTCGTTACTTTTCAAATAGGTAAGGATCAAACAACAAAAAAAAAAGGATATCCGAGATATTAAAAAAAAAATTGCATCTACATCATAATTTACAAGTAAATAATAAAAAACAAAACAAAAAAAAAATTTCCTGCAATATGTTCAAAATTACATTTTCGCAAAATTCGAATATTTAGTTTTGTTGTGAAAGAGGCGAAAATGGTTAAATGTGTTCAAATTGTTATTCTAAAGGGCTTTTTAGTTAATTGAGTGTGTTTGCACATTGATTATTAACTTCATTACATGATGTTTTCCATGAGTGAAACATTAATTTTAAAAAAAAATTCCATTTAATCTTAATAATTCAATTTTATTTGCTAAAATCTAGAAAACCTGTATTCGCATTCCTATTTTATTAAAATTTTATTAGCAAACAAAGAGAAAGACACTTACATACGTGCATATGTATACGATGTTGTAAATGCTACACGTTTATCTGTTGTACATTTTCTACCCACCATTCATATTTTGTGAATGGTTTTTGAAAATGGCATACAATGACTGTTTTTAACAAAAAGAAACTAATTTTTTTTTTTTTTTTTTTTTTTCAAAAAAAAACCTGAGGGTGAAAATTTGGAAGGAAAAAGGCTCCCTAGTGTGACATTTAATATATTATAAAAGCGTTTGTATACATCGCATACCAATCATGTTTGTATGAGTACATATGTTGCTGATGTTGTTTATGGTCTACTGCTCTATTAAGTATTAATTTACAACATACAATTCGTATAACGACAATTCATGTCTTATTTTATTACATTTTTAACCTCAATACAATTGTCTATGTAAAAAAGGTTTTAAATAAACGTTTTTAACGTTAATAAAATATACAAAAATATTTAAAATAAAATTTTATAGTTTTTATCATTTTTTTTTTCTTTCTTTAATTTTCTTTTTTAGTTCGTTTTTTTCTTATTTTTGATTTTTTTGCTAATCAAATAAATTTCAATTTTATGTAACGGTCAAAATAAATACTTAGACGTACGTATGTAAATCAATATGTTAACGTATATTTAAAAAAAAAAAAAAAATTAAAAATTGAAAAAAATAAAAAATAAAAAATAAAATAATTCCATCCCTTCGGCCTTCAATATTGGACATACAGTATATCTAATATCGATTTATTTTGTAAATACACAGCGTATACGTTACATACTGACTGTCTGATTTTTAATCATGACTATTCATCAGCCCTTTGCTAAGACAGTTTTACAAAAATACTTTTAATTCCCTTTCATAATCACTGCCTTATTTAAAAGCCATAATTTGTCCACTAAAAAGATGTCCAAGCAATAATCAAATGGAAAAAGAATGAGAAGAAGCACCCATTTAAAATACAGGTGATTATATGCTTTAAAAATGTATTTGGATGGCTTATTCATTTCTAAAAATAATTTTAACTTAAAATTATTGCGATTGTTTTTTTTTTTTTTTTTTTTTTTTTTTTTAAACATAAAACGATGATGACCTTAAAAAATGTCCATCAAAAAAATAAAAATAAAAAATAAAAACGCAACTTTGGCAAGCATTTTATACGATTATACACTGACGATATAATTTAGGTCCTTCCTCATTTTACGACTGGCCTCCTTCCCAACGACCATATCGTTAATTGAACAGGTCGATAAAGTGAGCAGCTCATGTCGAAGGTATGGGATTATTTCAAAATTATAAAAATTATTTTAGAAACTTCGAAATTATGTGTACAATAAAAAGATTGCCTAGAAATGCTACAAATCTCAGATTACAGGTCTTAATTTGGTTGGTCGTAAATGCGAGCAATCGTTAAGCAGGTTAGATTGTATGGTTTGGGGTACAGTAATGCAAATACGGGATTATTTTAATACTTATAAAGAAATATTATTTCGTTTAATAAAAACATACCTTCGATTAAGTGTTTTCCGAATATTGAATTCCCCTTTTGAATCATTTTTATATGAGTGCTCCAAATGAAATCTATCCAAAGATGAAATTCTATGTCTTTGCTCAGAACAAAATGTTCTGGATTCATGCAATCTACGATACATTTCCTCGCTATTTGAATTATCATTACTCGAATAGGAGGACATTGATTCATTCACAATAACATTTCTTGCTCCCAATATGATTCTTTGACTTTTGGTATTTTTCTCTTCATCAACATGATGATTTTCTTCTCGTTTTAAACGTGCTGCTACTGCAGATCTCTTTACTAAATTACAATCATGATGATTATTATTATTTGGTGATAACTTCTGCAGATACCTTTCAATTAAACGTTCCAATGATGTTCGTAATGATGTTCTTTTCTTTTTATTTGCTATCAATGCATCCGCTAAAGGATCTTCTTTCAATGTATTCTCATTATTTTTTAATGTTTGTTTTTGTTCTTTAGCTTCAGTTAATGCTGATGGTTCATCATCATCATCATCATCATCATCATCATTTTCATTATAACTATCATCAATATTATCATCATCCTGTTTACGTGTTTGTTTTAAAGTTTCAAGAAATTTTCGAGCTGCTTCAGTTTCAATTTCAATGGGATCAATAATTGGTTTTGACGTTGAACGATGATGATATCCTCCTGTAAATCTATGTTACGTAAAATAAAAAACTCAGTTGACAGGACATACGTGCTTATATGTATATTCAACATGACAGTGATGAACGTAAGTATGTGTACCTACTTCAAACTTGTAGCTTTAAAATCGAATATCCTTAAAATTTATTAGAATGCAAACCATTTAAGATGAACATATCATATAGGGGTGAAGAAAATGCATCTTCAACATTCTCAAGATTGTGGGAATCAAGTTGTTGCCACATGTATAAGTGAAGACTTTTAATTGAAATAGACAGGACATATTTTTCTATTTTTAAGATCAGGATCTGTATGTATACGAAATCTTCATTAACACAAATAGAAACCTGTGCTAAAAATGTTCTTCTATGTTGGTTTGCACTCTACCATTTTTGTTGTACATATGCATTGAATCAATATTGTTATTTCGACGTTATTTTTAAAAAGAAATTTTTTCAAGGAAAAGATATAAAAGTAAAATATTGGCATATCCAATAAAAAATAATTTTTAAAAAAATATTCGAATCTCATCCTTATTACGATGTATTGTTCACAACTTTAATTTAGCAATCCTTTGTTTTCTTAAACATACTTAAAACATGATATGATGGTGTTCTGTTTATCGACACAAAAGAGAGAAAAAAAAACATAAAATTCGGAATCTACATATGTATCTGTTTCAATGACCTAAGTACATATATACATGATAAAGTTTGTTTGTACCTCATTATCATCGTCATTGGATTTTGTACATGTATTCCGTTTCAAAGCATACACATATATGGCACCCTTTTCAAGTATCTATACATCATCACAGATAACGAAGTACCTATTGTTTTTTAAATTTTATTTTATACACCCACCACAGGTCACCCAAATTTTTTAGTATCAGGTGTATTGCACCCAAAGATGAAATCGAACAAAATTTTATTTTCTTTTTATGGAGTGTGCCAATTTTTTTAGTATGTACACTGTTTAGCTTCCAAAGATGCAAGCTGTTGTAAATGGGTAAAATGTAATACCCATTCCTTTGTTTTGACTCTAAGATCCTGTATGAGTTTTGATATCCTTTTAAATATATACACACATAAATCGTTTAAATCTTAGAAATTATTAGAAATAGTGCAAAATATTCGATTTTATAGACTTGTAAGTTTGTAGTGAGCCAATGACTTGAACATTCATCACTGTATATACACCAGATAAAAAGGCTGTTTTTGTAGCTGGCATACAAATTTTAATACATAATTTATTACCTTTTAATAGTAGGATTGATGCAATCTTCATCAGTTGTACAATTAGGAGTAAATGTTGCCTCAAGTATAGCAAGTTTTGAATCTAAATGACCGCATGTTAATCGAATTTCTGTATCATGACAACCCCATTCTTCAACAACTTCTATAAGGATTTTTCAAATAAAAAAAAAATAATAATAATAATAATAAAATACATACATGTATTTACGTATGACCTGATAAAAAACAAAGGAGTAGAACTAAATAAGGACTAAAAAGGAGTAAGGTAATTATAACGTTTTTCTTCTTTTTTTTTTTTTAAATCATTAAATAAAATTAAAAGAAATTTTTAAATAAATTTTTCAAAATAAAAACTGAACGATGTATTAAAAAGTAAATAACGTATGTTCGTATCTTTATGTATACACATCCATGCAGCATACATACAGTACATGTGAATATGCATGTGTATACATAAAATCAGATAAAACAGAGGTGAGAAATAATTAAAACCATTCAAGTACGTCTATATGTCCGTCATGTATTATGTATGTATGTACATACATGATTTCAATATCACTTGTACTTTATTCTCATTTTATTAACAAGTCAGAACAATTTTTAGATATTAATCATGTTATTATTAGAGCAAATTCTTATATACAGGTTGTCTCAAAGTAAATGTTACAAAATATGTCCGTTGTGTAGTTCAAAGTGTTTCTAGCAAAAAAAATCGTTCTAGACCATCTCCCCCCTAAAATTTACCCTGAGATTTTCAGGGGTTAAAGATACTGATGGAGGACATCGTTTTTTGCAATTGATACAAAATTTTACAGTGATTAGAAGACTACTAATTTTTTTCTGAAGAAAGTCAGGATTTTTAAAATTTGAACGTTAATGACTCTTGACTTTCTTGTTCGATTTCAATGAACAAAACTCGTTGGAGAGGCTTAAGCCTTAGCTTTAATTTGTTGTAAATATGAATCAAATACACAAAGTGGTTTAAAAGATATTCAAGGCTATTCTAATCCTAGCCCAGTTAGCAGATTTATGCAAAATTTTGATAATTCGTAAATTTCGTTTAAAAGTTTACATAATATAATGTTAAGAAAATCTGTTAACTATGTACGACCAGAATAGCCGGGATTATCTAATATACGTTAACGTAAATAACATTTGAACGTTATGCACTTCATGTGTCCAAAAATGTTCAGTCCGTCCGTTATATCTCAGACGGGATGAATTTTAAGGGAGAGAGATGCGGTCTAGGTTTAGATTCTAGAATAACTTTTTGCTAGAAACATTCTGTACTACAAGATAAACACATTTTATGACCTTTACTCTGGGATACCTTCTTGCATATTCATACTTTGTATCATTATGTATATACATTTTATTTTTGGAAAATATAAAACGGAAATTTTAATTAAAATAAACAATTATAATGATCTTTGCACGTACTATTAACTTACCTATTGGATTAATTAAGCCTAAATTGGAACAATAAATTTCCACAATTAAAAGCAATGCATGCGTAATAGCTGAATAAGTTACGAAAGTAGATTTCATTTCACTTTAGTATTAATTTATATATTTAATTATTTACTAGCATATATATGTATTTAAGATATTTTTCTTAGAAAATATAAAAATTCTTTTTTTTTTTTTTTATAACATAATAGAATTTTTTGTTTTTTTTTTTTTTTTTTACTAAGTATTGATATTTCAAACTGGAAGAAAATTTAAATTTTGATATGTAATTCCCATCATTTATTTATTTATTTATTTTTTTTTTTAAATTTTAATAATTAGGAAAAAAAATAATTTTTTTTCACATGGCACAATTTTAAAAATTCTCAGATATTTGGTACATAATTCTGGTACACTAATTCCATTTTTATCACATAATCACTTATATCATTATAGAAATCCAATAATTAAAACATTATTAAATTAGATATGCACAAATATTTTCTTATCAATTTCAAATATTCAATTAAAACAGTCTCATTTTTTATATGTTTGTAGGTAATTCAAAATTTACCTAAAATTTTTTTATAATTTATAACCGACAAAATGCAAGGTCATCTGTTATGCACTAATAAAAAAAAAAAAAATATGAATTTCCTTGAACTTTGTTGCCCTAATTTCTATCTACTATATATTTTAAATGCATAATAAAAAAATTGACTTAAATTAATGCAAAAATCAATTTTTTTTAACAAAAGGCACACACACATCAGTACGTACTTTCATCTCATTTACACGCAGGTATGCATGCACATATATACATCTGTTGTATATGTCGTACACGGTTTAAATTTATTATTTTGATTTTCAAAATAAATTTTTTTTTTTTTTTTTAAAAAATTCAAATTAATTTTAATTATTTAAAAATTAAAAAATTAAATTTTTTTATACAACGGTTACAAAATTTTTGTTTGATAAATTTAATATACAAATCACATATGTATATGCAAAAAAATTAAACAGAAGCCGGATAAATTAACCACTTTCACCAGCTCACTTCAACGAAATTTCTCCTCTAACTGAAACTGAACTGCAATTGAGTCCTGAGAATCTGAGAATATAAATGAAAAGAATTATTAAATTACCATGACGATTGACGACGCAGCCAGTGATACCAATTTGCCATGCTATGCTACCCAACTTGAAAGACAATAGATAGTAGTAGATATGATTGAATAAATAGGATTTCAAGAATAAATTTCCGCATTTTACATATGGACTGGTTTTTCATATCGAATTCGTCATTTTATAAAATTAACAAATTATGAATGGCATCGTCAACGAGGAAATACTGGATGCAGCAAATAATCAAATATCACATCAATGTCAGAATCGGATATGTTAAAAGGAAAAGCAAAGTTAGGAAACATTTAAAATCGTAACGTTTCGAAATTTCAATTTAAATCAAATATGTGAATACAATAGCGCATTGTAAATTTCGAATTCAAGGAAATCTTCTAAATGGTGTAGATTAGGTTTAGTACTTAGTAGATTTTTTGAAGTAGATTTACACCGATGGAAATACAACGGTATCTCTAGATACTGAATGTGCAATACAATATACAATATACATACATATGTATAGTGGTTAACGATGCGTTACCGGGGTTATCGTTTGGAATTTTGAAAAGAGTACACGTTCATGTACAAGACAAGAGAACACGTTTAGAACAATTGCTGACTGATGCGATATACTTTTCTTTTACCAAAAAACAATCTATTTTTAACAATGTAGGCATTTTTTGGTCTGATTTCAGCACCACCTTATATTAATTTTCTTTAATTGATTCAATAAACTTGAAATGCTTTTTCTGATGTTCTCCTCTGGTTTTCATGAAATTTCTTTAATGATATGCTTAAAATACAACATTTCTGAAACTTAGATGATGTGTTAATTGAATATTTTTGTATTCGGTTATGGGTCATGATCAAATATGTCCTTTTAGAAAAGCCGTAGTACTTGCAGTAAAAATAAAGTAAATACATAGATTAATTTAAAATACATCGCTGAATATATGCACCTCATTCGACTTTAATTCTTAATTTTCAATCTAATCAGATAGTTTTCTGTAGAACTCGATATTACCAATTTCTAGTCCTTTCTTGATTTTTTTGTTGTTTTGAATCAAAAATTAAAAACTTATTTAAATTGTCATAAAATACGCATATTTATTTCTTTAATTTTCATTTTTCTTCTCATCATAATCGTTCCTTTATCAAATTAAACATTAAGGATTCATAACTGTATTAAATCACACACGTCCAACAGTGATATAAACTATCAAGCAAAATAACGCCCTATTTATTAACTTTAATGCTAAGATACATTTTACCTTGTATCGTTTGTTTCACTGGATTTATTTTCTTGAGAATTTGCGTCATTGTCTCAACAAGTCTTTCACTTGATACACCAGTTTTTTTATTTTTAAATTTCGTCAAAAGTTCAGTTGCTGTCATCGGTTTACGCATTAAATAACGACGAACAGCTTCTTCTGTGATACCATAATCCCTGTGAAAATAAAATAAAAAAAATAAATAAAAAAATTAAATTCAAAGCTGATGATCATATAAGAAAAAATTATTACTCTTTATTATTTGCATTAACAACACCAGCAAACGTTGCTGGCAATGATGGTGTTATTTCCAATTTTGGTTTTTTTGCTGGCGTTGAATTTGGACTATTACTATTCTCAGATGCTGATAAATCAGTTGGCATACTGTTCAATTTACGTTTATTAGCATCCGATGTTGTTATATTTGGTGATGCTGATCTTGAATTATTTGTTGTCGTTTCTTTTTTCTTCTTTTTATTTTCTGCATCAGAATCACTACTATCTGAACTAGAATCACTTGAAGAATCTTTAAAAACAAAAAAAAAACAAAAAATTAAAATTAAATTTCTGTGATAAAATACATTAATTCGAATGGAATACCTTTCTTATCATCTTTTCCCTTCTTTTTGAGTTTCTTTTTCTTTTTATCTTTATTTTCTTTACTATCTTTCTGTTCTTTCTTCTTGTTTTCATCATCATCTTTTTCAGATTCTTCACCAGATTTCTTCTCTTCCTCTTCATCTTCATCAGAAGTTAACAATTTTCGCAAGGCATCTTCTTCTGCAACTGACTTCAATTCTTTGTTAGCTTTTGCCTCTGGATCTGGTTCACTAAAAATGAAATTCAAAACAGAAATAATAAGCAAACGTGAAATACACAAAAAAAACCAATGCAAGTATATCCTTACTCTTCACTAGAATCTGAGATATAATCCAATTCTCTGCCTTCTTCGTCACCATCATCTGATTCTTCAAATGCTTCATCATCAACATCTTCTTTCTTTTTCTTCTTTTTTTGTTGCTGACCTTTTTTACCTTTCTTTGCTTTAACATCGTCATCACTATCTTTATCCTTTTTACCCTTATCATTGTCATCATCATCTGAATCAGATTCATCATCACTTTCAATCCATTCATCCATATCACTGATTTTTAATTCTTTAGATTTTCCAGATGAATTTTTTGCTTTCGTCTCTTCTGGATCATTCTCCTCTTCATCATCACCTTTTAAACGTTTACGTAACATCAATGAAAAATAATTTAAAACCTTTTTACGTCGTCCAAATTCCTGTTCAGCTTCCTCGGCTGAAAGCGATTTATATCTAATTTCAAATTAATAAAATTTTAAATAACTTTAATCTCATTTTTGATCATTTTGAGTGTACTTTTACCTTTGTATCGGTTGGAAATTGTACCATTCATGTAATGGATAGGCTTCTATAGCACCATCTGGGGCATGTGTGAATACATAAAATGCAGCATTTTCACTAACTCCACCTTCTCTGATACCTTTAAATTTTTTACCAGATTTTCCACCAACTTTTAATATCCATGGCTGTGCTTCTGGCTTGTATTTTTTCGCAATTATACCGTATTTTTTCCTTCTAGCTTCTTCACGTAAATCTCGATTGTATTCTGATCCAGCACCAAATCTAAAAGAAATAAAGGATTTTCAATTATTTCAAGGATTTTAACGTAAATAAATGAACTTACTTTGGTGTGTCTTCATCAAGTCCTTTAAATTCTTTCATATTATTTTCACGTTCCAATTTAACTAATTTCCATTGTGCAAAATCAACATTTAAGGTTGCATTGAAACGCATCACATGATGTTTTTTTCGTAGATTTTTTGGTACACGAATATTAAATTCCTGAACTTGTGCTGGTCCTGATGTTAAATTCTAAAAGTCCAGCATGAAAATGATTATCAAAATTTTTAAAATTTTAATTATTGAATACGTTACCGTTTTTGCTGTTGATTGCTGAGTGGCCATTTTCAATTTAAAACTCAAAATATTTTAACTTGTTTTTTTTTTTTTTTTTTAAATTCCTTTCCATGAAAAGGTAAAAGAAAGATCACACGATATTTTTTATTAAAATTTCATGGCTTAAATTTAAATGTGAAAATATCGAAATTAAAAGAAACTTTCTTAATATTTATTACTTAACTACAGTCTGTAGTTGCCACTTGGTGTCTTGGTACTTTCCTTAATTTTGTTTTTGTTGTATGTGAATGTTAAAAACTGACAGGCAGCTGAAAGTGAAAGAGCAATTCATATACATATGTGTGTGAACACACATGGCAGATGGAACACATGTGCTGCACAAAATGCAATGCAAAATATGCAATAACTCATGAAAGATACTTCGACACTAAACGTGTATAATGCCATCTAGTTACCGTTATCGACATCAATACATTTAAAATTCAAAAAACTATGGAAAAACTAAAAATGGTCAAAAATTCATTTTCAAGTATTTTAAAATTAAAATTTTGAATAAATTAAAAAATTTGAGTGTTTTCTTTTGTTAATGCAATATTTTGATACTGAGTTTGTCATTTATAAATTCAAAAAAATTTAAAAAAATATACGTGCAGAAATTTTTTTTTATCACTTACAGTTAACCATCGCATAACCTGTGGTAAGGCTGTATCAAGTTACATACATATTTATATACATTAAAATCGTGGTATAAGAAAGTCCGGATCAGCCGAAAAATTAGGCTAATAAGTAAAGGAAAACCATTACACATTTTTTTTTTAAACAAAGAAAGATCCTCTTAAGGGTTGTTTGGTCATGTAAAAAGAAGTTATGGAGATATATTCTTTCTTAGATCAATTAACCTCCTACAATCTTGGTTCTTTAAAATGTTTTATGACAAAGCACCGTGTTAGATAAGAAAGTGTTAGAATTTTCATTCTGTGTTACATGGGCACCGCATTATAAAAAATTGGCCTGTTTACCTTTACCACGTTGTAAAAGATCTGACTGCACATTCTATTACGTACTTATGTAATATCAGTAGCATGTTGTAATGAATACTCATTAGTTCTAATTTTCCAATTAACAAATTATAATAATTTTCCGTTACTAAAATTCAAATTATTTGTAATTTCATTAATTTGTATTGTGTATCAGTGTATGGTCTTCAGTAATCTAAAATTATCACGAACTTTTTTCGCATGTATTTAATTGTATTATTCAAATTGTTCTAGATATCATGCAAAATGGACACAGTTTTTGCTATAAAATCATTACTGTATGGAAAATTAGCAACATAATTTTGTCTGTCGTCAATTCCTTATTCTGTGATCGTCGTGTTAAAATGATGATTTTATTTATTTTTCTTGTCATATTGTCTAGTAATGGAATATTGGAAATTTTAACATGTTCAATCGATGTACGTAGCTTAAAATCAAATAGTACAAATAGAATGATAACGTCCAAAATGAGCAACGACATCAACAACAGAAACGATGATAATTTGGAACCGATCGATTTGATGAAAATCATGTCATCGTGTAATGAAAGTTTTCGGATTCCAATGGGTAAAAGATCGTTTAATTTCTTCATTTTATTTCGTTTTTAAAATTCAAATTTTTTTTTCCAGAATATTTGAAGGATTTTAATAAAACTGGTTCTCTGGTTGATGAAAATGACAAAACTGCGATGGTATGAACCGATTTTCTATAAAAATTTTTTTTTTCTTAATTTTTTCTTTTATTTTTCTTTTAGTGTTATTTACGTTGCTATTTCGAGCATACAAACATGACTGAACATGGAAAATTCATTCCAGAAAAAGTTAAAGAAATGTGGTGGCCAGCAACTGGTGATTCCATTGATATTTGTAATCAAAAAGGAATTGATGAAGAGAATTCATGTGTAAGTCTTTATTACAAGGCTAAATGTTTAATGCTTCGTGCTATTGTTGATGGCAGAAATAACGAATCAACATAGAAGTGAAACATGTTGAGTAGCAAATTCTATCAGTGTAGCCAAAATGTAGTTAAAAATTAAAAAAAAAATAGAAAATTAATTGCACACACGTTTATTTTATTATTTAAATTTTTTTCATATTTTCAAAAGCCATTTTTCATTGTAACCGTCAAAATTTTAAGCTGTTTATTTTTTTGATCTGTTTTTGGAAACACTCAATGGATTACAGTTATTAATGCTTTGTTGTGGATTTGAAGCGATACCAACAATTGGTTGAAAACTATCTGGTGGTATTGTCATGCCAGGAATTGGATCCTGTGCAACTGCTATTGAATGAAAAATAATTTAAATTTAAAATAAAAATCAGAGTAAAGGATTTTCTTTTACCTGAAATATCAGCGAATAATTGCAAGGAAGTCAATGCAATGACGATAATAAAAATATTCTTGAACATTATTTTAATTTTCTTACAACACAATTTAAAAAGAAATTAAGAACTTTTAGCAAGTGAATGACTGACTGCTGATGGCACTCAGAGCTTCCATTTTTATACAAAAAAATTTTATTTACCAACTGAATTTTTTTTTGTTTTTTTTTTTTTTGGATTTTCCCTTGATCCAATTTGATAATACGGAAACAAGAAAATTATTGGTTTCGAACAGAATTTTTGCGATTAATTCAAAATTGATATATTCAAATTATAGACCAACTTTAAACCGCCTTCAAACTAATTACAGTGGTAATAAAGTAAAAAAACAAGTGTATAACTGATAATTTTTAGTCTTAAATTATATTTATTTATTTTTATATTTAGATATATTTTTTTTTTTTTAAAACTTAACTGATAACATGTTGTACGGCTATATCAGAATTTTTTTTTTTGTTTTTTTTTTTCTAACTTCATACATGTATACGTATAATGTGTAACAATGTGTATGTGTGTGTATGTGTGAGCGAGGTGACTTTTAATTGTAATCATTAAATATGATTTGGTGCACCCCATGCACGTCTTATATGGAATGAACCTTTTTCGGCAATCATAACAGCTGGTGCATGTGTATTACCAGATGTTACTTGTGGCATTATTGATGTATCCATGACTCGAAGACCACGTATACCATGCACTCGTAATTCATGATCAACAACAGCCAATGGATCTCTTGCTGGACCCATTTTACATGATCCAGCCTGATGATTTTCTGCACCTGTATTCTGTCTTATAGCACATTCCCAATATTCATCGCTACCAAAACGGAATTGTTCACAACCCGTTACTGGTGTTGTATCTAATCGCATACCATATGCTCTAAGTGGTGATGTTTGTGATAATTTAATGGCGAATTTAATGCCTTCAATCAATACTTTAACATCATGATCTTCGGTTAAATAATTTCCAATTATTTTTGGTGGTTGAAGTGGATCTGATGATCCAAGTGTTATATAACCGCGACTCTTTGGATTAAGTACAGCTGGAAACATTTGAATTGATCGTGATTCATTACTAGATAATTCACCGACTTGTCCAGTCATTGAACATGATGCTAAATAGCCACCAAAGAAATATTGTATATCTGGGATATTAGGAGAATCTGCATAACGACTAGCAATTTTTCCAGTTACATCAGAAAGTCCTGTGCCAGACATTAAACCATCTCGGAAAAGGAGATATTCCATAGCTGTTGCCCAATTGAGAGCTTGAGTATCAGCATCATCAATGAAGAATTTCAAGAAGTAAGCGACATGATTGTGTAGATTCCTTCCAACACCAGGTAAATTATGAACAGGACGAACACCAACCTTAGAATATATAAAAAAAAAAACATTTTTATCGATTATTTTTTTTTTCTATTTTCGCGCAAAACCGCTTACCTTCAATAAATCTTCTGTTGGGCCAACTCCACTCAAAAGAAGAATTTGAGGAGAATTCACTGCTCCACCACTCACGATAATTTCTTTTTTCGATAAAATTTTTCTTGTGCTACCATATTGGTCGATGACTTCAACACCGTGAGCAGTTTTTGATGTTGGATTAATCAATACCTTAGATACTGTTGTATTAAGTAAAATATGTAAATTTGGTCGATTACGAGCTGGTCGAATAAATGATCTGGCTGAACTCATTCGTACACCATTTCTATTTGTCATTTGTGCAATCGCAAAACCCGTAGAATTTGGTCCATTTAAATCGACAATGTTGTAACCTTTATTTGAAGGAAATTTCAATATAAAAAATAGAAAATTTAGAAAATGTTATTGAAAATGTTCTAACCTAATTCTTGAGCTCCTTTTAATATTGCATATGACATTGGTGGATTATAAGGGAATTTTTGTACTGGTAATAGACCACCAAAACCATGATATTGTGTTCCAACTTCATTTATTTCTAAATTATTTTCAGACATTTTGAAAAATGGCAATACTTCTTTATATGACCAACCAGGATTACCCATTGCTGCCCAATTATCATAATCTTCTCGATTACCACGTATATACATCATACCATTTATAACTGATGTACCACCTAAAACTTTACCCCTTGGCCAATAGCAACGTTGTTCTGGTGATGATAAGCATGCGCCCTTCTCTGGTTCAGTATTGTATTGCCAATCAATATCAGAACCAAGAAAACTTAAAAACATCGATGGAATTTGTGCACCAACTGGTTCATCACCACCTGAAAATAATTTTCAAAAAAATTTTATTGTGTACATATTGCAGTGCTATGGAGTATGGAAGGACTAATTACATTACAAAATAATCATTTTTGTATACCATGTGTATTATTAATACTTTTAATTGTAACAATTTTGCTTATTCATGCATGTTGGCATACATTTACTTCATTCATCTTTCGATTAAATCTACAATGAATGAAACGATACAAACAGAGTTGGGCAAATTGAACATATATATGAGCACAGGGTGACAAAAAGTAAGGGTGGGCAGGTACCATGAAATGTACAGGTAAAAAATTTTGCATTTTATGTTTTAGTTGGATAAGGATCGGAGAAGGAAAGTCAGAGAGCCTCAAATGTATCTAGAGCATTACATTCCTATTGCCGGATGCCGGCCCTAAATAAAAATGTTGTATGTTGGACATAAAAGATAGTGAGGACTTTCTTTAAAATGAAAGTAAAACCGCGTATCTTTAGGAATACAAGCAATCGAAAAATAAAAATTTCATATTAAAGTTAATGTGATTATGGTGTATGTCAGTATGTAATACAATACAACCAAAATGATCACAATAAAAAGTACACGGCTATTAATTATAAAACATGAATAAGTGATAGCACTTATAGATAAATGTAATTAAATGAAAAACACAATAGAAAAGGAAGAAAAAGATAAAAAAAAAAAAAAATCAAATTACATTATAAAATAGTAATTTGTCTAAAAATAAACGGACCGTTGAGAAAAATACAAACAAAGAGTATGTACATACACATGTAGATATAGATACGGGTATGATATGAATATGTAGGTCGATTGTCCATACATGCAATTTACAACACATCAGACAATAACATAAGCGATTTAGTGGAGTTGATGAGATTCTGAGGAATTTATATTTTTAGCACTTTACCTGTGTAAGCGTACATGCATTTTCGTTGAACTGCAAATTTTTCTAATTTTTTTTTTTTTTTTTCATACATGAGTAAATGTAATACACACAATCTAACAGGTGAGAGATTCTATTGTCAAAGCGGACAAGGCCAAAATTATTGTAAATGCTGCTAAGAAAAATTATGAGGTGTAAGAAAAAATATTTTAACTAAGAGAGTTATACATTGTTTATAAGATGCGAAAATTTTTTTTATTAATTTCACACTGTATATAATTAAAAATCAGATTCAACGCGTCGCAATATATGTACATGTGTGATGTGGTTTGTGTAAAAGTTCAGTGAACACACAAACAAATTTTTACCAATTTTTATTTTTTGAAAATTTCAGTAATAATCACAATTAAAATGATCACGAGACATTGTATTTGGGTACATTATGTAAGACGAAAACCAGATCAATTATTATGTAATATAATGAGAGGGAGAAGAAAACAAAAAAAAAAAAAAACGATCAAAACAAAATTTCATATAAAATTCAGTATTTTGTGATCATCTTTAAAATGTTACAAGATCACATATTGATTTTATTACAAGTTTTGTTTTACAATTTGTTTTATGTAAGTATCTAAGACATTTTTGAATGTACATATGTAAGATTAAGACTTTAAAATAATATGAGCTCATCATTATATCTTGCACATGAGTTCAAATTACGATCACATTAGCTAACGTTGATATAACGTGCATAGCGAGGGACATGGTAGGTATATTCCTTCCTTTCGATTTCCATAAAATGTTTTATCCGAAGATGAATAACAAACAAAACAAAAAAAAAAAGAAACGAAGTCATTGTGGTAAATTGATATTTGTACCATTCACAAAGTTTCTAACACACATACGATCGACAAATTTAAATCTAGTACATCATGAAACCTTTAAATGTGAAATAAGAGAACTTTTTAAAATATATACTAAATAAACCAGATCATGAAAAATCATTAAATTCGAAAGCAAAAATTTGTTCGATCGTGTACTGATCTCATGGATCATGCGATGACTATGAAGAAGATATCAATGTAATGAACATTTTTCTTATGTGTGCATAATTTATTTGGCATATACAGGTGAGTATCGTATAATGCGGTTTCGGTGTTACAAGAAAAGCTCTAGTAAGGGATAAGTGAAATTCTGATTTTCTGGGTCATCTTCAATTTAATTGCATACAATACGAAAGTTGAACTAAGACGCTTGCGTGTAACGAATGCTACCTGTATACAGACACAATTGAGGGTAATACAAAATATTTGCTAAAAATGAAATAAATAATTTTATTGTGTAAAACAACCAGCAATTAAAAAAAAAAATGTTCAAAAATGAAAATCTGAAAAACCGCCTAAAGAAAAACAAAAAAATGAGTTGTTGCTACTGAAGAAGATTTTTATAAGACGACTAAACAAAAAAATTTTTTTATCATGTTATTTGTTGTTGTACATCCGCAGTAAACATTGCATTGATGGAAAATAATTTGATGGTCATTTATTAAAACTGTGGGTGTTACACATTGTAATGATAATTTTGTATATAATTTATTTGAATGAGAAATGATATTGTCTGCGTTGTACCACGGCATCAAAAAAAAAAAAAAAAAAAAATCAGTTTTTTGTACACGGTTTTGGATTTTGTTAACACTTTACATGACTTAATGAATTTTTCATTCATTCATTTATTCAGTCATTGTTCAAATTGTGAAAGTTAAAAGCATCATGAAAATTGAAAAGATGTCTGAATTTTTGGCTTTTTGTTTTATCATTCACAAACAAATGTGTTTAGATTATAATTGAAATGGGCGGTATTTAATAATTTTGATGAGATGACTAGTCAAAAAACAAAAAAAAAAAAAAAAAACATTACAAACAAATTTTGGCGTTTATACGGCCGTTTAATTTTGAATTTTGAATTTTTTTTTTAACATATATTAAAAAAACAACAATTACCTGCTTCCACTAGTAACACTTTCCAATGTGGCACTTCTGATAAACGTGAGGCAACAACTGATCCAGCTGATCCACCACCAACAACAATAAAATCATATTCATAATCTGGTTCTGATCGAAACTGCATACATATTTGCAAAGAAAATAAATTTTCAAATTCAATAGAATGGATCACATCTAATGAGATTCACTCATGTATCCTTTTTATATTTACCCTTGCACTAGTTCTTCCACATGGATCTTCAAGATCACATTGTGATCTTATGAAAACCTCAAGTAAACCCATAAATAGCATATATGCGCTACCACCACATGTTGATGCTAATGTTGGACCAGTCGGTACACCAACAGGACAATCACAACCAACTGACATTGTTAAACGATTTTGATAGTCACCTGTGAAAGCAAAATGAGAAAATTATTTATTTGTTATTTGGAATTTCATAGAAGTCATTTATAATATTTTTACAAATTTGACAAAAAAAAAATATGAGAAAACAAGAGAAAAAAATTTTTTTCGCAATTAATTTTGCAACATTCTTTCCGACATCATCCGTTTGCCTTTTATAAAAAAGAAAATGTGAACATGATGAACGCATTGAATTTATTTAGAAGGCATCATTTCAAATGTTGTTGGCATGTTAGAAATTACTAAAAAAAAAATTAAATGCATGTTTCCTTAATGGTAAAGTTGAGTTTTTGATTTATATTCACAAAAAAACACAAACATAAAAAAAAAAATTAAATAAATAAATTTAATCATGTGAGAACACTCATCACTTACATACTTGGTTGATTGTACACAGATTGCAGTTTTATAGTTTAACAGTCTTATATTGGTAACGTACAAACTTACGATTTTGTTTCACACGAATTATTAAGTAAATTACATGAATTTTACAAAATAAAATAAAAAAATTAATTGAACAATAAACAAAAAATAAAATGATTTTTTTAAATGATTGTTTTTTTGTTTTTTTTTTTGAACATGCGTTAATTTAGCATGTCAGAATGCCATAAATAAACATGAAAATCATAAAAATGCAGAATAAATTCGTTATGATTAATTGTTTTAATTAATTTTAATAGCGAGATCAGTTGTTTTGCTTTTTTTTTGCAATTTTGAAACAATAAAAAATTTCAAAAAAAGAAAAAAAAACGATTCATGTACGCATTGAGACATAGAGTCTGTAAAGATTTTTGCAAAAAATTCAAATATTGTTTGTTTTGCAGGACTGTTGTCGGTGGGTAAAAGTCCTAAGGCATAAATGGAAAATTGCATAAATGGGAGATGGGAGCAATTATCTTAATTTTCACAGTTAAGGAAGGGTCGTAAATCATTGACAGTGAATCATCGATATTTGGGCCGGTATTGAAATGGATCCTCTGACCTTCTCAACGAAATATTCGTTAAGATCCTGAGTTCTACGACTAAAAGGTTATTTAGTTAGGTTATTTGAATCAAAATTTGGAAATTTGCGATGATTCGACAAAGTTTCTCAGACAATTCATTAATTTTAGGGAGATAAAAATTATCGGATGAAATGATGATCTGAATGCGAGGCCAAAATTTTTAATTCTCTCGTTTTGAATCTCTTTTAACAAATTTTTCTTTATCGAAAGACCAATTCTCGTCTTTTCGCCTCTCAAAGAAATGCAAATAAAATTTAAAAAAAAAGTGCTCGCACTTCATCTTCACTGTACTGTATCGTACATTGGCCTCAAGGTAAGGTTTTCACACAAGAGCAAAATACGCTTGATTATTTTTGTTTTTTTTTTTTTTTCAAATTTTGAATTTAAGTAAATAAACTCAATAAATGCCTTTGTTTTTTGTAATTCTGTGTCAATAATTTTTTTTTTTTTTTTTTGTAATTTTGAAATACATTTGGCATTTAAAAGATAAAAAACACTCGCGTATTTTATATTAAAAACAAATACTCTAAATTACAATTCAATTGTAAATTGTTACAATATAAATTTTACGTAATCAAAATTGTTTGTTTGTTTTTTTTTTTTTTTATAATTTTTCAGGTGTGTTACTTTTACACACATTTTTACAATGCATTCAATCATAATTTTCAATTGAAAATGCCAGTTTGTGTGTGATGAGCACATTTACCTGGCACTTTGGATCAATTTAAGATCAATTTCATGTTTTGATCTAAATTGATATAATGAACAAATAAAAAAATAAAAAAATTTTTTTTCGTATGAGAAATTTCATTCATACATAATAGCTGTTGTGGCTAGCTTGGGATTCATGTTGCGATAGAAAATCCTATTGACAATGGGTGCATTTAGAGACAAGCATTCATCCTCTAGATTACCGTTGAAATGAATGGAATATCAAAATTTGTTAAAAATTTACAATTCGTTTTTTTTTTTTTTTTAGCACAGTCATGTGTGTTCTTATCGAGCCCAAAAATATTTTGTCATTTATGTTGCTCACTTGTTAGTTTTCGTTCACAAAATCCAGAAAATTGGACAATGAGAAAATGACAGTGAAAAATGAATATTTATTCAAATTGAATGAAAAATAATGAGAAGAAGCACACAAATGACTATGCTTAAAAAATGAGGTCTGCAGATGCCCTATTAAAGCAGCATCATTACGCCCGTACGGTGTGTATATTTTAGATCCTTAGCTTTCTTTTCAGACAATCATTTTTTTGTTTTTTTTATAATGAAAATATGATGACTTCGCATTATCGAGTTTCTTCTAAAGATAAACAATAAATCTATACATCACGATAATCATTCAAAAATGTCTTCAATAAACAGTTGCTATTAACCGGTAATTGAGCCAACAATGAGACCTTTTAACCTTTAAATATTACACAAACTTCAGAAAAAAAAACAAAACCAAAAGAAAAACAGTAAACATGCAATGACAATATTTCTGTTATTTTCATTTTTCAATCAATTAATAATCTTTTATTTTCCCTTTTTCATTTGGTAGCTTTTTGTACCAAAAAAAAAAAAAAAACAAGAAAATTACCACCCAATTTATTATGAAATTCAACCTTTTATTCGTTAGATATATTTTAATGTTTATTTGTAAACATTTTAAATGTGTAACGTATGGTTTGTAGGTGTGTACCTGTATCAGTTTTGAGTGCATGCAAATGTGATAGGTATGTTGAGATTTCAAGTTTTATAAAATCGTAATAAAATGATCAAAATAAACATCTCCTTTATTTATAGTAGATACACAAATACAGTATGGATAGCCTCAAAGCCTGTAGCTAGAGCTAACTTAACCAGATTATTTGAAATTGACCTTCAAATGGATGCAGTGTAAAATACGTAAGGTATTTTGCAAATGTTACATTGCAATTTGATTTCTTTTTTGTTCATTTTTTTGATAAAAATTATTACATGAATTTTATTTTATTTTTTTATTTTTAAACAGAAATATTTTATTTTGTTGTTGTTGTTATTAATCGACTGATCTTTATCTGTCAGCCTTTTACTTATAAATGCTTGTAGACAAACAGTAATTTTCAGTATCATTAAGATACCAGTGTTACATAATCAAGATTTCTCGTTTTTATTGTGCCTCATATCGATATTAAACGTGTAATTAAAGAGATATCAAAATTCCATGTGTCAATAATTTTGCTCCGTTTACGCACATCAATTTGGCAAGTATTTATGGTTCGTTTTCTTAACATATAGCCACGTATGTATGTCCTTATGGAGCATAAAAAAATATTGTATCATTTATGTTCGTTTGTTTACAAAATACAGATAACTGGCAATCAAAAAATTAGAGTAAAAATTGAATTTATTCAAATTAAATGAAAAATAACAAGAAGAGCTAACCATTTAAAACACACATGACTATGCTTTGAAAATGAGGTATAGAGAAACCTTTTTGATAATCATATTGATCGTTGACATTTAATTACAACAGCCAGTGCAATTGATTGAATTCAAGCGCACAGTTTTTGCGGACATATAGGATTTGGTGTCTCCTAGATTAAAAAGTTCCAGACATAAAATGTCATTCCAATTGCTATTTCACTGTTTATAGTGTAAATTACAGTCAATTTAGCCGTTTTACGAAGATCAAAAGATTCACAATTGCTATTCAGTATATATACCGTCTGTATTCAATGGTTACGGCGGTATTTGCATAATTTTTCAATTGCATAACACTTTCAATTGTATTTTTATGTACATACACAAATGTGAGAAATCATAGGTAATATGCTGTTGATTCATTTTTATAACCATTCAAAATTTTCGTAAAATTTATAAAATGATTATCAATCTGATCGTTAAATTTTTATTACATTTTTAGATGTTGAATTTATTTATGTAGTTGTAATGTCTTATTAATTTGCTATTCGTACTTTATCTTATATAGACAATATTCTGTCGTTACACATGCATAATACACAGATTACAAAAGCAGCACATACGATTACTTTACGTAATTACTTTATAACAATAGCAACAATAGTAAGGTCATTCGTAAAGGTCATATACATGGACCATCTTTTTTCTTAATATCTCTTCTAAAATGTACATATTTGCACATATGTGTGTACGTATGTATATCTACACCGCATAATATCTACCACTCATTTTTTAAGCATAGTCATGTGTATTCTTATGCAGCATAAAAATAATGTGTCATTTATGTTTACAGAAAATAAGAAATCACAAATTAAATGAAAAAGAATGAGAAGAATCAACCATTTAAAATACAGAGGACTTTGCTTTAAAAATGAGGTATAAGAGGTATAAATTTTAAAATGTACATATGTTATTATAAGACGATGAATATCACTGATGTGCACGTATGTGTAACGAAATATTGCAAATATACATGCGATTGCTGCCACGTTATGTGTACATCATACAATCTTCTTTCCCTGATTCATAAGACATCGATTTCGTGTAGCAGTGAAATCATTGTAACTTTGTAAATTTGAAAATTAAGTATGTAGGTAAATGTGATGTACCTATGTACATTGTGTTGCCCTTAAAAAGCCTAAATTTAATTTATTTCAATTTTTTTCATTTTTTATTTTTTTTTTTTTATTATTTTAATTAAATCATTGCTAGGTTTCAAAGCAAAGTAATAATTTTTTTTTTTTTTTGAATTAAAGAGAACATGATGTAATAATTTAAATTCTATTCATTTTAATGATCTATTGATGTCAAAATGTAATCATTTTTTATCGGTCAAAATTTAAATTACTTGTATATTAACAAATCGATAGCAGTTACAATCAATCGTGCTTATTAAGTTATTGGCCACTTATAGGGTCATAAGGTTTAATTTAAAAAAAAAAAAAATTAAAATCATTAAAATTAATGCATATTCATCGTCTTTAATTTTCGTAATTTTACTGATAGATATAATTACATACAATTTGGAAAATTCAAGAACATACAGGCGATCTTCGTATTAAACAGAAATTTCTGAGTTAAATATGAAAATAGTATTATGCGGATGTTTGGTATTCTTCGGTGTTATCGATTTGTACTCAATTTCTTGTAACCATATTTTGTAGGTTTTTTACAAACAAAATCGTTGAATGTAAGGATTTTCTTCGGCATTCGCTTTTTGCTCCCACACACTCTTATCTGTACTTTTTCTACCGTGCTGTTCTATCGTTATGTGAGATAAAATTGTGGATTATATACAAATTGCAATTTTTGTGAGACTACCAAGTAACTGCATCACCACTTTTTAGAACTACCGTGTTATACGAGGATTACCTGTTTGTATATATTTTTTTTTATAGAGTGTATGTTGTTTACCGATCTTCATAATTTAAATGTTTTTCAAAAATATGTATACCAAACTGAATCATTCTAAATGGAAATCTTTTCTTGGTTTTTTTTTTCTTCTGTTTAATTTTAATGATGGTTTCCCACAATTCCATTTGTAACATCTTAATATTGTTATGATTTTGTTTTTACTGCTATTTCATGTATATATGTAGTTCCTTTTTCTTTTTAAAAATAAACAAATACGATGACCATCAATACAAAATATTTTGAAATGTAATAAATTATTTTGGTTATAATGCTCGGTATTGTAAAATTTCAAAAAAAAATAAATAAAAAAAATATGATCACGATAAACGTGAAATTCTCAGATTTATCTTAATCTAATCATTTACTTAGACGTTATATGAACATTTTTTATTAGATGTACGTATTTTACAATAAATGATTAACTTTGAATTTGCAATAATTTTGTATGTTCGAAACTAACAGGAAATTTTAGTTTTATCTGTTTTTTTCCAAAATCTGAAAAATGATAAATTTGAAATATGCGTGTAAGAATTTCACTTTCCTTTAAATATCGTATTTGGGAAAAGCGAATTGAAAAATACGGGTGTTGGTAATTCCCATTCATATCACAATTAATGAGTTCATCCTATACTGGAAAAATTTCCTGTATCGAATACTTCATCATGGATTATGGTTAGATCACTTTCACAGGACGGTTTAGACCTAGCCCACAATTTTTTTTAGTACAAAATTTTTCGCATAAAGGACTTTATATTTCGCTATAAAATAGTTTACGTTTTTTTTTTTTGAAACTTTTTATTTACCTTAGTATTTAATTAAGTCATCCATACGGGTGGTACACTATACGGTGACTACAAAGAATGCCTACCAACGAGATTGTACAAATAATGAAGGTTATATAGTATGTGTAATTACGTCCATATATACATGACATATTATGTATAGTATGTATGTGGACATTAGCGTATATATCCGCTTGTCGCTTGCTAACACATTATGTTACGTGTAACGAACATTCATTTTAAACACCAATAATTACAAATCGTGATTTATTCGTATAAAAAACCAGTTTTGTTAATTTAAAATTAAACACAAAAAGAAAATAAACAAAAAAATGATTACCTAAGTTTATTGTCATTAAAATGATTATTTCTAAATACCATATCTAATTCATGTATACCTACAACAAAATATATTGGGAAGTTCAAGGTTAATGATTTATTGGCTATTATACATGACTGCATTTTTGTTTTGAAAATTCTACAGGTCATTTTACAAGAATTTATTCCAATTATGTTTGGGGTTCATTATCACTCTTGGGTCTTGTGTATCAACTATAAAATGATAACAAAATTATAAAAAAATAATTAGGTAACTTTGGATTGTTTGAGTGTGCATTTAGGTGCAAAATCCAAATATCCGTAATAGCTGTCGGTATCATTATCATTACAGCTCGATGTAAGCCAGGATCAGGACCTAATCATTGTGATGATTTTGTGAGATAATTCTGTTATAAACAGACCAAATTAATTGAACTTGGAAGGCGGTATTATAACGTATTGATATTGTAGATAATTAAAAAAACATTTTTTAATTTTTCTTCATTCGTTTTTTTCAGGGATTATATACTTGAGAAGATAATATTCTACCGATTGAGCTACTAACTAAATCTCCTAATATCCTGATACAGCACTATTAAAATTTCCATAAATATGAATATTGGTTGGGTCAAGATAGGATAGTGGAAACTGGAAAAAAGTAAAACAACTAAGTAGCAGGATCAAAGATGATATCTAAGACGACTAAACTAAAATCATCAGATATACACACGATATTTCCACACATTTCAATTGGACTTGACATATTTTATTTAAATAAAACTAAATTATACCTTTACGTATCCGAATTATTAAAAATAAATGATTCTTTGACGACACATTTAAAAGAATTTCAGAATGCGATCACTTTTTCTATACTACAAAAAAAAAATTTTAAATTAAAATTCATGTAAAATTTAATTGTTTTAAATTACCTAAGCACATAAAACAAACAAACGTTTATTGATTTTTGTGTTACTACGCAAATTGATTGATCGTTAAATGATCATTTTTAAATTAATCAAATTTCTCGTGTTTACTTGAATTAAATTAAATCGATTTTCTTGTATATGAAAACAATTATTAAAGATCAATTTATCAATGTTGCCTGGACTTCATTTCATAGTTTAATAAAATAGACAAATTTTATAATTTAAGTGATCTTATGTTTTCTCATTAAATTTTTGTTTACGTAATACAAAATTATTAATTGATATTCTGGACATATAGTAAAATTTTTTATTGAAATTGACCTTGAAAAATTCTGAGACATCTTCTTAAATAAGTATTAATGTAACACGTTACAGAAAAATAACGTAAATGGATATGTATAGACGAACTCGAAGGAATCAACTTGACGTCGATATTAGAGGCAATGTAAGGCTTTTCATTAGAATCTGTACGTTTTAGTCCTTTCGTCTCTTTTTCAATTTGCTGATCCTGTTTCTGTACAATTTGCGATTTCAACTCGTATAACGTTAGATTTTAAAATAACTGCCCCATACATAACGCGATTCATTTAGTACGGAATCTCAGTTTGTGAATCCCCAAAACGTGACCTCTAAGTTCATAGTTCGATAATCATTTTTACTATTTTCTTGGAATGATTTTCCTTAGAAAAATCTGATTTTATTTTGTTTTATGATATACATCATACCGAATTACGTACACAGACTGAATTTTATTCAAAAAACAAAGTAAAAAATACAATAGCTATCTATAGGGTGACCAGAACTGCTACTGAGAAAAAGAGGACATTTTAAAATAGAAAAAGAGGACAAAAAGAGGACTATGCAATGTTCAAGAAAAAAGCATTAATGAATATATTTGATGTAAAATCAATACA
Organism: Anthrax anthrax; assembly: GCA_963971155.1. NCBI lineage: Eukaryota > Metazoa > Arthropoda > Insecta > Diptera > Bombyliidae > Anthrax > Anthrax anthrax. The sequence continues at coordinate 33,203,301 of OZ020119.1, forward strand.
AATTTGAAAAAATTTTCGGTAAAATAATTTTCGATATTCATTGTTGATTCTGCAAACCGTATTGTGTTTTTGTGTTTTGCTGATTCTAAGTGCTGTTTTAAATAAAAACGAGCTTTATTTCCCACTGAAACAACAGCCATGCAAACAGTGCAAATTGATTCATATTTCGAGCTTTGACTTTTGAAAAAAATTTGTATTGAGCAAGAAATTCATCTGAAACAACGAACTTTTTTTTTGGAATTTTCGTCCTTAATTTATAATTATCTATAATTTAGGTTGTATTGTAGAAGACAGAAATTTTAGAGATCGAATACTTGTTCAACTTTACCAGTTTAGACACTATACGACGATATTTTTAATCGCTCTCAATTAAAACCATTGATAATTGATCTATTAATTGACTTTTGACAGTATTTCAAAATCTAAATAAGCCAAATTTAAAATTTAACTAAATAAGCTAAATCTACATTTAAATTTTCACAAAATTACGAATTATTTTGAATTTTGACAATAAGCTTCATGCTTACTGTAAAAGATTACTCTGTAAGTTTCTGAATATTAGATTTGATTAGATACATTTTTCATGACATTTTGGTAAAAGCAAAGAAAAAATACTTTAATGACGTTTAGCAGATGAGAAACATGGTATGAGAATTCAGCTGATAAATGTTGTACAAGATATTAAAAAACCGTTGAAGAAAACTATAATAAATAATAATGTTACTAAAAAATAGAGGACAAAAGAGGACATTTACGGAAGAAAAGAGTAAAAAAGATCCCGACTAAAAAAGAGGACATGTACTCTTTAAAAGAGACATTCTGGTCACCCTAGCTATCTAGATAATAGTGAATAAACATAGAAACATAGTGAATAGAAAAATAAGTGTGAATAGGGTATCACATTTCAAAGAGCTGTAATAATAATAAAGTATGACTGATTATAGATAAAGCAGAATAATAAATTTAAAAAAAAAAAAAAAAAAAAAAAAGAAAGAAGAAAAGTGAAAACAAGAAAGTAAAAAATTGATGATGATAAACAAAGTCAAGGCATAAGGCAAAAAAGTCAAATAGAGAGAATTATTTAGACATGTTTTACTTGAATTGTTTGTTTATAGGTTAATAAATGCATTTTTACATGATTACAAAAAAAAATAAAAAAAAGAAGAAAACTACACGAAAAAAAATGAACACTAGTGTACACAGACAAATTAGTTGTAAAATTTAAATTTAACTTCCTGTTTTCACTTTTTTGCACGACACAATATAAATTTTCAATGTTTCTATTGTGTGTGTACGTGTTCATTCTTTTGTTCTTTTTTTTTTTTTTTTTTTTTTTTTTTTGTTTTGGTTTATTTGTAACATTGTAACATCAAAGTACCCTCCCACAATATAGATACAAATATATCTCATTACATTTGATCGCCTACAATGCTTACATTTAGCCATTTACACGCATATTTTTCAAGAAGAAGAAGAAGAGAAAAAAAAATGAAAAATTGTAAAATTAGAAAATGCTATTAAATGAACCTGAATAACCTGTCACCTATCACATAATCGTTTGAATTTTTTATATCTTCCATAAAATGATCAAAAAAACGTGTATAAATAAAATTTTAAATTTGTCTTACATGCAAAATGTTATCAATTGGTATTCTATTGCATTACACACGTACGACACAGTCGTTGTTGTAATGTAGTTGATATTTTTATTAATTTTTATTTATTTTATGAATTTTATACAGAAATATTCTATGGTTACCGTGTCTGCCAAATATGCTAATGGATCATGAAGAATGACGATGAAAAATACAGAAGAAGACCTACATATAGATTAGCAAGCAGGCAAATAGCTCTTTATATCCACTGGTCGTGGACGTAATTTTGCAGTTTACCTGCTTCAAACTCATGTTTCGAATATCGATGAAAGAATCATCAATTAAAATCTCATTGTAAGTCACAACGAGTGATTATTTGCCGTTGTATTTTCAATTCAAATGGCAATAAGAAGAAAATGAAAAAATGTTCATGTTTAAAATCATTAATGATGATGGATTTTTATGCATTTTCAAAATTCAACGGTTGTTATTGCAGTCTGTTGCATTTGTAACAGATTCATCATTGCATATATAAGTACACGATGTCACTTGTTATATTGTTTAACAGTAAATGGTTAAAAATGATAAATTGCGATTAAGTGCGACAACAGGTGCCCAAACATTAGAATTTCCCATTTTCAAACAATAACAGAAAAAAAGATTAATTAATCCATCAGAAGTGAAAAAACAATCGAAGAAAATCATTGAACGTGTTGCAAATTTACAAGTAAAAAGCGTTAAAATTTTGCACATTGTCTAATGACTTTATTTTACATGCATTTGGTATGTTTTTAAAACCTGTGCAGATACATTGCATTTACAAAGGAGGCCGTCACCGTTATTTGCATTTGCATTTTATCAGATTTGTTACCATCTGTATTTGATATTTGATTTTTTAATTTTATTTTATTTTTTTATTTTTTTACAATTCAATGGAAATTTTATTAAAAATTTTTACAAAAAAAAAAAAAAAAAAAAGAAGAAATGCTTCGATAATTTTAGAGCAATTAAAAAAAAGATAAAGGCAAATACTGCAAAAAATTCAATTGTTCACTCATTTGTATCCACAGCATGGGGCTATGTTAGACAGCATGTTATACATTGCATTGCAATCAGTTGCAGTTATAATTATTTTTATACTCATGATGGCTTGCATGCAACAGAACATTAACTAACGAATGACGTTGTTACGTTGGAAGGTTATTTACAGTGTTAAATGTTACCTGTCATTAGAGTCATTCATCAAGTATATGTGTCTGTTTCTGTTTTACAGGTGATACTATTGGGAAATTTTAAATCCTGTTAATCATTTCAAGAAGAAAATTTTTATTTTTATTTTATTTTTTTCTCAAATTTTTCCTCAGAATGTCAATCAGTCAGTCTGAATGTCAGTCTTATGTTTTATCATTTTTACAATATGTAATTTAAAAAATTAACCAAAATCAATTTTTCTTTCTTCCGCATTTTAGCCTATTATGAGCCTTGGCCTTCTCTATGACTTCATTCCATGATCGTTTGTTTTTGTTTTCCTTTTTTTTGTCGTCTTTTTGGTCCGATATTTTCATCGTCCTGCCTGAATTCTATTTTGCAGTTCTATTGCCTTTTATTCTCTCAATATGTCTCATTCAAATCCTTGTTCACTGACCAGTGACCATTACAGTGACTCAAATACATATCCAGTGACTTGCGTACATACATAAATGTATGTATCTTTCTAATAATTTTCTTTTATTTCACTACTTCTGTGTTCCAGCTTCATAGCCAAACACAAGTATTCAAAAACAGGAAAAAAAAAGTCCCTAAATGTATCATGTGATTCCACATGATTATTTCATATGATCGGTACAAAAATTACTTACGTACATTAATTTCATAAGAAGAAAAATTGAAATTTCTGTGTACGTAACGTATTTGCAAAATTTGAAAAAGAAAATACGCACATTGTGTACATATGTATGTATATGCAAATTTGAAGAAAGCGAAACATTCACGGTGATTATTATAGAGATACAGGTAATTTCTAAAATAATGAATATCCGTGTGAACTTGCTTCTACATTTTCATAATTAATCATCTTTGATTTATTAATTACCAACCAACTGTTACAGGGTGATAGTTACGTAAATATGAACGTATCTTATATTACCTCTTACGCAACATACAAAACAAAAACTTATCAACTGATACAAATAAAACAAACAAACAAAATTTCTATTATCATATCGTATATACGTAAATGAAATCATGTGAATTGATTTATTTTTATAAAGTAAAACACATCGATTGTTTTTGATTTGTAGGAAGCTTAAAAAATAAGGTTTCTGATAAAATTTCTGTTTGTAGCTTTATTTCCAAACATACAATAACATACATTTCATTCATACGAACAACAGTAACATAGGAACTGTTGAATACTTATTAAGTTATTTCTAATTTCTTTCAAGTTCTAAGCATCAATTTCTCATAAATCATTATTTTTGATAATTTTAATTTTCAATTAAAAATTTAAATTTTCAATTTTTGTTTAAAACATATTTTAAAAAACTCTTTAAATGATTTGCAATTTATAAACATTTTTAACATCACTAAAAAATTTTTTTTTCTTCATTTAATTATATCACCAAAATATAAAAGTAAAAGCTCTCATCTTCATATTTTATTGTGAATTTTTTTTTTTTTTTTTTGCAAATGAATTGTTAAAATTTGAATATTGCAAATGAATGATTTATGTATATGATTTATTTATTTTTTTTCTATGATTTATCAATTTAACAATAGACGATGTTATCTATATTCACAAAGAAATAATGATTATATATAGTCGGATGTACAAAAGTTTATCCATGAAACATTATTCACAGTAAAAATTAAAATAATATAGAAAACGAAATAAAATTCATAATGCAGGCATTTCTCGAATGAATTAGAAATTCTCGAATCTTGAACTAGGAATTCATATATAGATAGGTTTCAGTTAACATTGTTTGGTAGTGTAAAATGAGACGTTGAAGAAAAACAAAATTAAAAAACGAAAAGAATGTTGTCATTTTCAAAAAATCCAAGACAAGGATTCTCTGACCCACATTAATTGGGTAGAAACAAGAACAAAGCAGATTATTCTCTGATCGAAATCATCTAATTAACCATGTTATTCGGGTGTTACTTGTATCAATAAAAAAATGTATATGGGGAAAAAGAAAATGATTTCATATTCATATGATAAATCATTTTATAATTCGCATACATTTTCATTGATATCAAATTAACAGTTTATTATACGTACAAAAATATATTCATATGGATTTGTACATACATATGTGAATACAATTATGTATAATATTTGAAAAAGTGAAATCTTCCTTGATATCTCATTACATTTTTCAAATGATCTAAATAAGGGCATCATATAACAACTTTTCCTTTTTAATATTTTTTTTTTTTCTTTTCTTATGCTCTAAAAATCATCACATTAATCGGAAGCATTATTTCATTGGATTTCAATTTTAAAATATAGATAAAAATAATTCGCGAGAAAAAAAAAATGATTTAAATTAAATTATCAGTATAGGAAATGCATATCTGAATGTAGAAAATATTATTAATGAATTTTTCTTGGCTTCTGTTTTTTGCAATACATTCAAACTCGTTTTCAATAATGTTTAGTCTAGCCCCATCAATTTAAATTTGTTAAAACTGCGCTTGGTATAGTACAACTATAAAACCATGTGAATTTATTTTTGTGTAAATAAAAATTAAATGATGCGTTAAAATCAAAAATTACCCAAAAACGATGAGTTAAGGAAAATTTTTAAGTATGATAAGCAAATGCTTATTTAATGAAAACGTGTAATGTACATTTGTATAAGTGGATAAGCTCAGTGGCTCAATAGGTACCGTATTGGCTTTTGAAGCATACGGTTCCCTATTCGATACTAGGTGAATGAAGAATGAAGAAAAAATTGAAAACATGTTTCTACGTCATTTATTCGCATTATCGGTATTACATACCTCTACCTTACCACCCCGAAAATTACTCAGCTTTGTCTGCTTATTGGTTCAAGTGGATAGTGGTATCGATAGCGGGTCAATATGATCTAGTCTTGCTCACAACAATCAACTAAAATAAATAGTCGATTTAAGCCTTTCTATAGGTTCCTCCTTTTACGAAGATTGCCTGTATTTTGTTTTTCTAAATTTATTCATAGCAAAAATTAAATGCAATTGTATGTAAGTGATGACATCAAAATATTATCGTAATCGTAATCTGCAAACGTGATAAAAGATTTTTTTTTTTGTATTTATTTATTTTTTATTCTTTTTCTTGTAATCTTGCTATTGACTTCATTTTCGTGTTTATGTGTTGTTGTTGTTTTTTGCCTAGTTGATGTGATTTAATCGTTAAGCTTTTTCAATGCATGTTTAAGTATACAAAAATTCTCATATGCTTATGCACATTTATATAGGGTGGTTCAATAAATTGCAATAAAATGTTCTTCAAAATAAAATTATTCCAAGCACTGTAAAAAACTTTTGACTTGGAAACCAGGAAGAAACAGGACAACACGGTTGAGCTGGAAAATCTTAAGGATTGATTGTCTAGATCATCACTTCAATACCGATTTCAACACAAATTTCAACCTCCATAATGGAACAGAATAGCGAAAAAAAATGGTAATTATACAAAAAATTTACGCAACGTTTTTTTTTTTTTTTTTTTTTTTTGTCAACCTAACATATTACAAAGGGGAAGTGAAAATCTAAATTGTTCACTTTTGAAAAAAAAAAAAAAAAAAAAATATTTACAAGAAATGTTAGTGTAGTTCCTGAGTTTCTCTCAATTGATGCGAACATTTATCATTAAACCATTTTTAAATGAACTAATGATAATGAGAAGAAAAATCATCATTATCATTGCTACTATGTTTTATTGCACAGGTAACCCTCGCGAAAAGTGGTTCTAAAATTGAAGCGTAATTAAGTAATGCGATTTATTGGGTCTTAGTTTTCGTATAACTCACGGTTTTATCACGTAAAATATTAACGATAAGTCAATATGAAATTTTCGTGGAATCTCAACGTAATACGATGATTACCTGTATTTTGATTTCAAAGACATAAAATTATTTGTAACAGACATCGCATATTACAAAAAAAAAAGAAAAAAATTAAAATTATAATTTTTGCTCATTAACTTTATTCACAATAATCTAATTAATATTTTACATGATATTTACACACATTCGTTAAATCGTATACTTTATGGTCTTTAATCTTTGGCTGGTTTTATTTTAATATTGTAATAAGAAGACAAAAAACTTGAATCATTTTATTTATCTCCATTTTAGATTAATTCATCTATTTATGTGCATTTTAACTTTCACTTCCGTTCCTTTAAAAGACATTTTAGGATTTCGCTTTAATAAAACAGTTGAAAATTTTTAAATTAAACAGCCTGACTTTGATACATATATTTTTTGAATATTTTTTTTTTTTTGATAAATTTGTATTAGTTTGGCCAGTTTTCATGTCTAATACTAAATTGAGATACTGAGATAAAATCAAATTAATTTCATTGCAACTGACTAAACGCTATGCAACCGAAAATATCTTGCGTTTGATGTCAAGATCAAAGCAAGTAAAATTTTCATGTAATAACGAGTTTAAATATATTATGCGATTATCCTTCATTTTATTCGAATTTATAGATTTATTATATACAAAACCGTAAAAGATTTTTAGCACGTACATTGATATGATCAAAATGATTTGTTTACAAATAATTTCAATTGTTTTTTGTTTTTTATTGGAATATTATTAAAGGTAACCGTCGTATATGTACGTGAAAGGAGACCATGAAAAGTTAAAAAGAGAATTATTGAGAAAATTAAAGCTGTCACTCTGACATTGATCTCCAGTGTTAAGGAAGAAAAAAAAAATCAGTTCGAAATTTTGAAAAATTAATTTTTCGTATAATTCACATCCTTGAAAAATGGATTTGTAGGAAAATCTCAGAAAAGTCCTTCAGCAGACAAAGTAGTCGTTTTTTTTTCTACAGGATAAAAAGGGATCAGAAAGTATAAACATAAGACTTAAAATATTTTTTTTTTTTAGAAAAAACCGTTAAAATTTGAATTAATTTTTTTCATTTTCAATTTAATTAAACACAAATTCCTCGACACGTTTTCATATTCACAGGAAACATAAATATATTTAATGTTTTTTTTTTGTTTTTTTATTAACACATCAAAATGTACTAAAATGAATGTAATAAACACTTCATTATTAAATCAATTAAATTGGTATGTATGGTACCAATCATTTATAAGAAAGTATCAATTCAATCAATCTTTTGTCGCTGATACTTTCCTATATAGATTGGAATTTATCAGGTAGGTTTGTTTCTTTTATTTTTTTTTTATTTTTATTTTTTCATTTCTTTATCTTTATAATTAAAAGAAAAATAATTTAATAAATACTTTATTTCATAACTATACTTATTTATGTATAGTGGACATGAGACATGAGCCGTTTAATAATGAAAGTGGTACAAGTGTAAAATATTTACAAAATCCAGCATTTATTTTCACTTTCAAAGGAGTAGGGGGATGAAATGTAAAGAAATATCTCAGACTTGTGACTTAAACCACTTTCAGAGTAAATGGCTCATATTCAAGTACATACAAATAAGTGATCGATAAAATACATGATCGATCTTTTTTTTTTTGATCATTTATTATTACACAATTTTTTTTTTTTTTTTCATAATGATTTATTAACTTTTTTCTTTTTATTGGTGTTTTGTTTTCTTGTATTTTTTTTTTATTTTTGTATAAATTATTATTTTTTTTTGTCTTCTAAACATGACCATAAATCAAATCAATGAAAAAAGCAACAGAAAATTGTTTTTCTTTTGACACGTTCAACTGATTTTACAATATTATGTGTTATTTTTGTGTTCTACAAAGATTTAATATAATTGTATATAAAAATTATGATTTCGCTTACATTCAAAATACTCATGTAAATAAAATTCACCAAATAAAAGACCATATTTACAGTTAATAAATTAAAAAAATTAAAAAATTAAATTATTGAACAATTGGGACAATAATAACTGTTGTTTTTTTTTTTTTTTTGATTTTTGATTAAGTATACATAAGCAACATTTATAATATTTCAAAAAAAAATTATGATTAATAAAGAATTCCAATTACAGGTAATCCTGGTGCAATACGGTATCAGATCGTCATTTTCGTTTCCATTATCTTGTAATTTTGAAATAAAAGAGATCACAGTTTTCGTCACAAACCATTCTTTTAAAATTCGCTTTTTAACATAGTCAGCTGTGTTCTTATGTAGTCTAAGAATATTACGTCATTTGCGTTTGTGACTTTATGTTGTCCTCTTGTAATTGTTTTTGTTTACAATATACAGAAATCTGGCAATCAGAAAATGAGAATAAAAGATTCAATCTAAAAACACAGGTGATCACATTTTAAAAATACGGTATGAGTCTATTGTACCATTGAAATTTTACAAATGTTACATGAAAACCGCATTCTACAATATAATATAAAATGAATCATTTATATGAAGCATGAAAATTGATAGTGTGAATACATATTTATGTCTAATAATAGGAAAATTTTCAATAAAATTTCACTTTTATTCAAATTTAAAAATATGTACAAACATTTTACTTATATACACAATTTAGATATATTTTATTATGTACATAATAAAATCACATGCAGTCAATTTGTGTGTATTTGAATGTAATAATTTCATTAAAATAATACGAGACTTTTTTAATTGAAGCAAACGAAAATTAAAATTTTAAATTACTGAAAAAAAAAAAAAAATTATAATTACAGTCGTTACAGTCATTGCATTTTCGTTTTAATGAAACACATTTCGTATATGTATAAGAAAAAGTCATGTGTAATTACACAATGCACTTATTAATAGCGATGACATGACAAATAGACATAAGGAACTAGGGCTAGGAAGGGATAATTATTAGAATTAATGAATGATTTTGTTTAGTATGAAACTTAACGCTTGAATGTGTTATTGGTGCCATGAGTACATTATTATATGTAGATAATTTGAATCCATTCTAGACCCGTCGAGGACATTATTAAACCTCTTACCCCAGGTACATTGCAAATTTATTGAGTATATTAGAGATTCTTTGAATGCATTATGCTCGTAAATTTCTTAAGAATGGGCCTTTTAAATCCTTTGAGTATATCGTTAGAGCACCCAACATAGATACCCTTTTGGGTGCATTAAAAATTTTAACCAATCCTTTGAAATACAACCGTTATACAAGACATTTAGACTAAATAAAAATTTATTTATTTTGAATTTTTTAATGAATCTAGACTTACTGTTGGCATTCCTTCGTATCGTAGCCATTATGTCGAATAATGGTATCAATACGAATATGGCACCTTTAAGCATTACACCATAAACTAATAATTGTAATAAACCCATCGTTTTTGTATTTGTTCGTTTTTCTTGTATTTCAATGTAATTTTATTTTTAATTAACGAAAACATTAAATTATCAAAGGGTACACTATATCAGTTGGTATCAGTAATTAAAGTGATGACGTCACAGACACTATTTTTTTTTTTTAAATTTTCTTTTATTTTAGAATGTGATCAATGATAAATTATTATTTTTTTTAATTTTTATTTTATGAGAATAATTATTTTTCATTTAATTTAATTTATTTTTTTAAAAATCTAGTTTTTTTCTTGTGCGTCAATCAAGTAAAAAATTTTACAAAAAAAAAACGATTTAAATTTTTTTTTTCTTTTTTAAATTTCGTTTGTCCATGTAGAATTGTAATCTGCTGGTACGTAGTGTTTTGATAAATAATTTTATACACCGTTTATTTTACACATTTTAATAAAAATGACACAGAGTATAATAAAAATAAAATATCGTATACAAACGCACAGACACGCAAATTTAAAAATACGGAAATTTTAGCATATTTTTGCGTTAACGTAAAATACATGAAATATAACACAATTATCCAAATGTAAGCAAATCAATGCTGCGTTTATGTTATAACGTAAACAAAAAAATAGAATTCGGTCGTACAAATCGGATATAAAGTCACTCATTTACTGATTTTATTTAAAAAATGCACGATCGCAAAATATGATCAAAAATATGATATGAATAAAATTTTCAATTTTTGTTTTTTATTAAATGAAAAACTAGAAACAGAAAATAGTGAAAATTTTCATTAAAAGAAAAACCAAAAAAAAAAAAAATCGTTTTCTGTTTTTTTTTGTTTTTGGAACAAGAAATCAATTTGAATACGTGCAGTTGTGTGTGGTGTGGTAAAGCGTTAACACTACAATAACAACAACAACTAAAGATTTGGTTCCATTGAGTAATTTATAGTATATCTATTTGTTTATGTTTGGGTTTATGTTCTTTTTTCCCCCACCCCTTCCCAATTAACATACGCGCAAATATGAACACTTATTTATAACTGTGACACAATGATTGCTTTTTTTTTTTTTTGCTTCAATTTTCTTTTTTATACTCAAATATTCAATTTTCTTGGCTTTAATGATTTTAATGGTCAAAATAATATTAGCAAAAATATTTGATCAATTGAGTTATACAAAGCACATAAACAAAATACGGTAATTTCTGATATAGATTATAACATTATTAATCAAGTGAAAATAATTATTTAAATTTCTACAAAAAAAAAAAACCCAAGAAATATTAACATGTACACTAGACACTCAAATAAAACGAATTTGAGTATAATAAAGTACTCAAAAAATTAAATTACAGCTTAATTAAATCTCTATATCGTACACACTTAACACTTATCCGTTTTATTTATGAATGAAAAATACTTTCGATATTTTTCTGTAAATATTTAAAAATTTTATTTTGGTTTTTTTTTTTTTTTTCTTCAGATTTTTCGTAATTTTTCTTATGATCTTGTTAAGAAGACGAAGAAGAAGGGATTATGGAAGGAAGTTAAACAGCACAGAAATAGCAAAATATGTAGAAAAACAAAAACATTCGATTAATTACAAGATAAATTATGAATTAATAATGAAATTAACAAAAACACACAGATACAAGATATCAGAGAGAAAAACAAAAAAAAAAAAAATAAAATAACAAAAACCTCCGATTGATATCTTTAAAATTTTAAAAATGATCGAATCGCATATGTAATATAACTTCTCTAAGGAATGGTGGAAAATTATTGTGAAAATTTTCATGTTTTTATGTTAACATTAGAGATGCATTTATGTGTATAAATGTACATGTGAGAATACCTGTTACCTTTACAATATATTACAAACAACTTTCGTATTAATCGTCCAAAACATTTTCATATCATTATAATTTTAATTTGTTATCACATACAAACCAGCCGTTAGGCTTTTGCCTGCTTTAGAATACTCCTTCAGCCAAATATTTCTATTTCCTTAAATTTGTAACATTTAGACAAAGTTGCCAATTTATCCGTTTTCCTATTATATTTAACGGTTTTCTTGTCAATTTATCTCTGAAAAAAGTGATTTAACTCTTTCTTTCTGTTTTTCTATATTTCATTAAATTTGACTGGTTTCAGTTACACATTTTCTGAGTTTTAACTCTAAGCCATGTAAAAGATTTGGCATTTAGAGTCGAAATCTCATCTTGAACCTGATTATCATCCAGTCACACAAATTTTTGTGTTATGCTAGGCATTACAGAAAAAATTTAAATTAATCAAGAATTTGCCATATAATTTTTGTCTTGACTGCAATATAGAAATACCGTGTTATACGAATGTGCCATGTACCCATAAAGCGTATATATGCACAAATTAAGTATTGATACGCTTGTATAAAAGTTTAAGGAAAGTTTTCATGACGTTAATGATGCGATAGAACGTACATTGTATGTACGTATACATAAGACCAGAAAACATGTTCATTAAATTGTCTCTTATTTATTTTATTTAACGTATCATTTCACTTATGATGTGTTAATATGTTTGTGTGTGTATGTCGAGCATATACAAATGATATTAAGGTGTACATATTAAGTGATTAAGTGATCTAATAAACAAGAAATTCAAGCAAAATGTAAAAAAAAATAAATAAATAAAGTAAAATCGTAATGTCCTCCTTCTAACCAATCAAACACACTTTTAATATTTGATTTTCTTATATGGTCGTGAGTATGTATAATTACAGCAACATTAACAGTTAAGTAAATATCATGCCAATCATACTTACGGCACTCACACAGCAGTTTACGTTGAATGATAAATGCAAAATGCATTAAATATGTGTACGATAGCAGGTTTTATCAAATAATGCAGAATTATTCATTTTCACACAGTGCTAATCAAACAAAAGTGGACACTCTGATACCAAATGCTTCTGATAGCAAAAATTTTCGTTATTTACCATGAAAATTTATTGTGCGAGCAAATTTGGTATAAACTCCTGGATTACTTTGGCAAAATGACGTGTAATTGATTTACTTTGCTTGCTACACTTGTCGTTTCACCAGACATTATTGCAGAGTGCAGACTGCAGCACTACCAGCACTGTATCTTTTTTTAGCTACAGGTAATGTCAGACAGAAAATTGTTTACGGTACCCAACAGAATGCTCAAAATAGGAGTTAGCCAGAAGCAAGTTAGATTGAAGACTGGAAAAAGTTCAGACCAACGAAAGCTTACAGAGCAGGTGATAAGATTTCTTTACGTCTTATTTTGACCAACAATGTAAGCTATTCAAACAAAATATTCTTACAATCAAACACAATGCAATAATCAATAACAAAACAAAAAATTGTGCAATAAAAACAAAAAACCAAAATTGGACAAGAGCAATGATCAATGAACTTCGAAAAAAATTGTTTTTTTCATTTTGTCTGTAATTTCTTGTTTTTGTTTTTTTTTTTTTTTGATCAATTGCAAAATTCAAAAAATCTAATTATGGTGAATAGTGGTGCGTATTATCAGCAATGTAATGCATATCAAAATAAATTCAATTAAATAAAATTAGGCATATCTATACAGCAGTATTCGTATATAGATATTTGAAATCCTCCAATTACACGCTTTATACGTGATGTGCCCTTGATACTGTTTTATATTCATATAAATTTACATGAATTCGTTTTACCTGCATGTTATTACATTACAAAAATTAATTAGCGCGAAAAATTCATATTTGAACAATTTTCTACTGTGAGATTTTTTTTTGTTTGTTTTTTTTTTTTTGAATTTCAAATTTTTTTTAAAAAAGCAGCTAAAAATGTAACAAATAAATTTAATTAATTGCTACGAAATTGAATGGTTTTTTTTTTATTTTTATTTTTTTCATTTTAAATTCATCCATATACAAATTAAGTACGTGCGGGGGGCTCCGAGGGATCGAATTCACGTACAAAAGAAGGTTAAGCAGAAGAAAAAAAATTTAATTGTATCGATTTTCTACTATCTAATTGGTAATTATAGTAATTTTCTTATTAATTAATCTTAACAAAAATTTGTAATTTGTACATTTGGTATTTTCCTAATGCTTTTCCGTTGAGGGTATTCTTTGGGTTTTCGAACATTTTTTGTTATATCGATAATTAGTAATTTAACGCAATTCAGGTACATAATTCTCTTACAGCAGATCTACCAGCTACATCACGATTCCGTTTTAAGACGATCAAAACCCTATGAATTGTGTAAATAAGTCTACTGTGAATATGAAAATGAAATACAAATGGAAATGGAAAAGCATTCGTAAATTTTGTGTAACACAATGGAAAAGCATCCGTAATCTCGATGTAATCTTTCCTATACTTCTAAAAATAAGTTCCAGATTTTGAAATGGTTCATAAATAAAAATCGTTTGGGAATTCCCCAAACAGAATTTAAAATTCAAAAAAAGTAAAAAAAAAATTATCAATGATAAGAATTTTAAACCTGCTTTTAAAAAAATAAAATAAAAATCCTGTGGAAACAGCAAATTGCTTTTATCTTCAATCAATAAAAATCTTAAATTATAAAGTAAACTGAATGCAGAAACTATAAAAACTCTAACGTTTCACATTCGGCACTTTTATATGGTATGGACCATATTTGTATGATGATCTCACGATTCAACGAGACAATTTTATGTATTCTGGGTCAAAATCGTCATTTTCAATAATTTCATTTTTCACCTGTACATGAGTGAGACAAAAATTGGTATAGTTCATTATCCTCTTTGTTTTAATACGAAATTTTATTTAAATTTTATTTTTATCTGTTATTTTTATGTTCAATATTTTTATAGTGATCAACATGATATTTGAAAACATTTAAATTTATGATGATTATAACAAAGGTTATTGACATTTACCATTAAATTTTGCTTAAAATTACCGTATTAAAATGTGAATAAAATTTTAAAACATATTTTCTAATATATGTAGGTACCTTCCATTTGCAAAAAAAAGGAAATAAAGAAAATTGACAACAAATTTTGTGATGTTCGTCATCAAAATTCAAATTAAATTCAAATTTTATGATAAATTATAAACAAATTTGATACACATATGGAACACGGTGAACATGTACACGGTATGTACATATTCGTTAATGGACATTAAGCTTTAATTAAACAGACATGCAGATATTGCCCACTAAATGACAGATACAATATTTTTAGAAATCGAAATTACGAAATTTTTTTTATAAAAGTAACCATTATCTGTTTTATTATATACAAGAAATCTTCGATTTAAACAGAATTTCTACGTTTCTACAAAAATTCTACGTTTGCTGAAGTGCAATATGTGAACTTCAGACCAGTTATCCATTAGTTGGTCATTTCCATCGTTGAATTTCTATTGGACTTTTTGAGACTTGTGGTTTTGTTATTGATCCTTTAACTTTCGATTCCCTTAAGGCTTCAGAAAAATTCCTTTTTGTTAGTTGCGACCGTGCCTCATCATTTGGGTTTGGTTGCCCAATCTTTCACAAGGCGGTTCACGCTACCATCAGATGTATTACTATAGAATTGTGAGGCCAGTAATTACAGAAAAATTGACTAAAACTATCTCTTAGCCCACAGGAACCGCATTTTACGAGAATTACCTGTATATATGGTTTTTTTTTTTAATTTTAATTATTTTGCAATATTTGTTACATTACATCAATAATAATTTTATAATCAACTAGTTTTCAAACAAATATGTACACATATGCAGCATACGTTTATCATTCATATATAGAAAATTAAAAGCAAAAAAAAAAACAGAAATAAATTGGAAATTTTCATTTAATTTCCTCTTTATACTTATCTGAATAAAAATACAAAAATTTCTATTTCTTCCTCATTTTTGCATTGTGCACTACATGCCATGTACACACATGTTACATACGAATTCATCATCATACACAAATTGGTATCGATATAAATGCTTGCATCAATGAATATAATCGAGTTGTTAACAGTTGACTTTATCTTTTAATCATTTATTTACTTTTAATCATATATGTAATTATTTACAGATAAACTCTGCGTTTTTGTTTTTTTTCATTTTTTGTTTTTTTTTTTTGTTTTTTAATAAATCCATTAAAACTCGATAAATCGATTTAAAACAGATTAATTAGCACAACACTTTTATGGTTAACAAGAAATCAACAAATTGTGCATATAAAATTAATTTAAAAAATGTTACAAATTTGGAACAAAAAAAAATTAAATAAATTTAATGTAAAAAAATAAAAGTTAAAATTCAAAGACACACTCATGATTGTATACAAATGAAATACAAATGAAAACGTTACATTTGAATAACGAAAATAAATGACCTCTCTGTAATGACCATAAATTTGTCTAATAAATATTTCCTAATAACAATCTGGTCAAAATGACCATCAAATTTCACTAATATATGTCCAATCCTTAGAATCTTTGGAAGTTTCTCAGAAAAGGTCCAATGAAAATGTCCTTGAAGACATGTAAACCTGATAAGACAAAAATGGAGTTAAACCAGCCAGACTATACAAGGTCTTAACTGGGTATAATTAATGGACAGAATATATTAAGAACACAGAAATAGATTGTAACTTGCTAGCCAGGGCCCAAGACTCATATGATCACCTGATACCGCGTATTATGAGGAGATCGCTAATGCAAAAATACAAGTCAATAGGATTGAAAAGTTTGAAGCCCAAAATCGTCATCTATTCTAGAGTTTTTATATAGTATTAATATTAAAAGGGAATTAGATAAATATTCTGCTGTGTCGCTAACAATGCAAACGTTTCGTTAAATATAGAATTTTCGACGCTTGTAATAATTTATTTATTAAATTCGTAATGAATTGCACACGTCCAATTCCATTCAATGTTTTTTTTTTTTTTTTTTTTAATTTTAATTATTTCCCATTAACAATTTTTTCTACTAAAAACAATAACTTGATTTAATTTAAAACAATTAAAATTCAAATTTCATTTTTTATTTATTTTATTAAAATGTTTTGAATAATTTATAAGGATCAAGAGTAGAAGAAAAACTGGAATAATTGAATATGAACATTCGATGTGTACTGTGTGTACTTAGTATTTAAAATCGTATTTACGAAACAATGATATAATTTTTTTTTGTTTGTTTTTGTTTTTTTAGAAACATAAATATCATTGTTCAATGAGAATTTAATCACTGTAATTATAAAAATGACTAATTAATCACACATTTCGATGTGAAAATGATGTTTAACGTTCGTTTATTTTATTTATTCATAAAAAAATAAATGTTTTATTTAATTTATTTCAGTGTGCAAAAATTTAACACTGGGAACGTGCATTTAATGATGCGTTAAAAAAAAAATTTTTTATTTTTGCTTTTGAGACATATTTTAATGATGGCATTGGCATAAATTAAATATTGCATTCCTTACCTCTATATATAATAATTGAAAAATAAATATAAAAAAATGATAAATGAATCCTCAAAAATTTTGTTGACAAATTTATCAAGTGTAAAATATATTTTCTAATTTTTTTGCAATTTTCTCGGTTTTCTCGATCTTCATATCATAAATACAAAGCAATTATTGTACATTTCCTTGTACAACTAAATTGCCAGAAAATTAATTTTAATAAATTTGTTACATCATTTTTTTAAAATATTGTATCTATGGGACACTATGAGCAATACATGTCAATAGGTATTCCGCGAGATATACCAGCTAACTGGTCCTGTATTAATAATTTAAATTCAGGATCATTCAGGATTTTTTTTTTAATTATTAGGTTTTGGAACATTGATCGATTAGCGGGAGGATCCCTTGTCAACAAGCTACTGATAGTCTGACGGAGGATCAGAAACGATTTTAACTCTGAAAATCATACCTGTTTTTAAGCCATTAAAGAAGAAGAAAACCATTTGAGAATTTCATGTTATTCAAGACGTTATATGAGGCACCGTGTTTTTCGAAAGATCCCTGTATACTAGTACAATTGGAAAACAGTATATGTATGCAACAAAGAAACGGGCTGTTTTCATTTTTTTATAACATCATCGTTGCATGCTAGATCTTGCCCAATTCAAGTGATCAAATACAATTAGTAACATGTATTCATGATAGTACAATGTACAACTCTACATATATGTATAACCTACAACAAAATAAATAAAAGATCTCTTTGACATTACTAAAATATACGATTACTTGTTGGGACTAGAATGTTCAAATGTTAAGACACAAGCAACATCCAATATGAAATATTTAATTATCGATTGATAAATTTTACTTCCGGACATTTAAAAAAAAAATTTAATATCGAATTATCATCGATATATTCACATATGAGAGTGCATACATCATAGACCATTGACATTTAATATGAAAACTTGTAAAAGATATTTATGTAGAAAATTAAAAATATTCATGGTTGTTTGTTGAATTGTATGCTATCTGTGAACATGGCAAAACACACAGGATGATACAGGTTTTCTTTGTTCAATGATGTACTACTGAATGCTGACCTGATATAGCCTTAAGACAAAATAAATTTTTATTTTTACGTTTAGTACGTGACAAAAAGCTTGACCATTTCCAAGTAATTGGACAGAAGTTATTTAAATTGTATACATTACATGAAGTTGACTAGGAACTGGTGTGACCAAAGTTCGACGCAAAGCATGGAATTTTTTAAACTTTTTTGGGGCATATACATAGTTTATCTTAACTTCTTCGCCTTTAATAGCCTTGCAGCCTGCAAAATGTTTTGTTTTGTATCGAACCTTAGCCTCTAGAACGAGAATTTTTAAGCAAATTTCCATTTTTCTACATCATCACAATGATAAGCTCAGTTAAAATTTTGAAAAAATTTCCTGTTGTGTTTTTTTTTTTTAGCACAAATCTGTTTTTATTCAAAAATTTAAAGCAAATTAGAGCCCAAAAGCCCACAAACATGATATCAATATTTCCTTATTGTTCAGAACATTTTGCAATTTTTAAAATTGAAATTTTCTGTAAATTCATTTTTTTTTAAAAATCCCATCCGTTAAAATGGCGTTTTCAACTCCATTGGGTTTTCAGAAAAAAAAAAAAAAAAAACAGAATCAAAATAACACAAAAACTAGAAACCAATTAAGAAAAGTAATAAAAACCCGAATTAACGTTATTGAAAATATTGAAAAAAAAAATGCAAAATAAAAATTCAAAATTCAAAATTTTTATTAACTGAATTTAAATTTATTAAATAAACACATCATTCAGATAAGAGCATAAAATCCAATTAAATAAATCACACATAAGAAATAGAAAAAAAAGTTGAATTAAAATCTATTTCGGGTTTTTCAATTACTCAAATACACAGGGTATCAATGTGTTTGCTTTCATTTTACATTTTCATACAAGATTTAGTTAATTAGTATAGTAATAGGATGGTACATGACGTGCATAGTTATTGATTTGAATTTCGATCATTTTAAGGAATATGATGTAGAAAACAATAAATATACAGTAAAAACATCGTAAAGTTCATTGTGCTCAAATACAGGATGATTCAATTATCAATAGAATAACGATGCCATGGCTTGTCAAAACAAATAATATACAACAACATAATTTCACGTACAAGACTTTTCCGAATGATCAAATGACGAAGAAGTTTCTAGAGATGACCGATTTATCGCAATAATCCCTATTGTTTGGGTCCAATAATATCGAATGGTGTCTGTTTTCGTCAATAACAGCAAGAACATAAATTTCTCTTGTTGAATAGTGAATAGATTCATTTATTACTATCTCATCCGAAATTGGTTCTATTCATCAAAGATAGCCATGCCTAGTCTAAGCCATGAAATACCCTGCAATAATTGATACGTCTACAAGATAATCTTGACTATAACTAAAAATTCTGACTTTGGGTTTTATTTTACCTTTTTTTATTTCTTTTTTATTAATGTGTCTACTGTGTAATACATACAATAGAAAATTTGATTATTCGATGTTAAATCTCTTTTATATGATGGTGGTGAAAGGAAAATCCATATAATAATACAAAAATTAAGACATACATACATACAAAATTAAAATGTTGAGCTAATTTTTATTGTAGCCTCAAACCATAATACCACAATATCTTTATAATTAAACAATAATTAAAATTATTGTATGTAAGCGTCATTTATTGGTATACGAAAAGTTTCAAAAAAAAAATTTTTTTTTCTGGTCTTGTAATGTTTATATATGTCCATTATAGGAACTCCAATTTACCTTGGCTTTTTATTATCAATTTTATTTTGTATTTAATATTGTAGGTATATATCTTAATGGTATGCTTGGCAGACAAGACAAAGATATGCAATATAACTCGCGTGTATCCGCGTACAGTAGTAAGCCACTGTTTATTGTTAAATAAAGGTTTATTAGAATTTTGTAACTACATTTTTTTTTCTTTTTCTTTTGATTGGTTCAATTAATTTTTACAGTAAAATACCAGTAAAAGAAGCTCATCAATAAATCATTTGGAAAAATTTTAATTATTTTTATTTCCAGATATTTGGAAGAAACGATTATTGAATATTTCTTTTTTTTTTTTTTTAAAGATTTTCAAAATAATCAAGGCCTGGGTTTTTTTTTGTTAATAAATCCATTGTCATCATCATCATCATAAAAAACAACAAGGGGCGTGTGTTAGTTTACACGTTATGACCGCTTGATATCAAGATAAATATTTTTTCAATTTCATGCAATTTATGATGTATGGTGCAATTTCCGTTAAGATGAAAAAAAAAAAAGAAAAATTCTGAATATAAAGGAAATTTCAACTATGATTAAAAATATTTTTTATGTAATACAGAAGACAAGACTGATGGACTGAATTGAGAAATCATCTTTTTTTTTTTCAATATTTAAAAGGTAGAAAAAATTATTTTTAAATGCAAAATTATCAGAGAATTTTTTAAATGATCAAAAGTTTTAAATGACATCAATTTTTTTTTTTCATGTTTACAGACCAACCTTGTAGAACACGATGCTTCCCTTAATGCAATTCATTTGTTAAGAATAAATTTTTGATTGTTTCTATAAGAAAATGATAATCAGTAAACTCCAACAGAACCAACAGACTGTATCGATGATCCAACAGAAAATTGGTGTAGCATCTTCAAATGATGGAAAGATATTTTTTATTATTTTTGTTTTTCATTCATTTGTGTCTGATACTGAATCGGTAATCATATGCTTCAGAAGCCAATACTCTACCTATTGAGCTATTGATTGAGCCTTCTAACATTTTGGTACTTAGTATTTTCTTAGTATTTTCAAAAATTCTTATAAATATGAATCCTGACTGAATCAAGGTGGAATGGGGGAAGCTGAAAAAAAAGTGAAGAAACTAAGCAGCAGAATTAAAAACGAGGTATAACAAGGCTCTAGATGATATCTAAGATGGCTAGAATAAATTCGTTTCGTCACAGATATGTACATACGATATTTCCACACAATGAGCTACTGAGTCTGCTCCACGAATATGTAATATCTTTCTTAGAAAATTCCATGGAAAGTCACATCAGTTTTGGATCTCCTTGCATTTTTTTGTTCTATGCTAAGCAAGACATTCTCGATGTACACAGATTGTGATTAGAATGTACATTAAAAGCATAAAATAAAAAAGTGAGTTAAAAGACAAAGACAATAGGGCTTAAATAGGTGATGCAGAAGCCCCTTCAACGAAATGGATATCGAAGTAACAGAAGGAAAATTGGAAGAAGGAAATCCAACAATCAAATTTTTACAACAAATTAAATAACATGCGAGAATTGCCTATATATTCATGTTTATATGCTTCAAAATTACAAAATTCATGTGAATACATAATTTTATAATTATGCAAAAAATAAAATAAAAATCTCACTTGACTCACCTTATTATTTAGATTCTGCGTGATGTAATTTATTTTCCTAATTCCTGGATATTTAAATTTTTTATTTCCTTTAAATTTTCTTCACAGTTTTGTTTTTTTTGCTTGTTTATTTATTTTTTTAATTTAATTTAATTTATATAATTAAATTTTCTATTTTTTTTTTTTTTTTTTTTTTGTATATACACTCACACACTCACTGTACCTGAATAAATGAGAGAAATCAATTAAACAATTGAAAATGCGTGCATAAATGCAATTAAAAATTTGAATGAATTAAAAAGTAAAATTACTTTGTTTACTTTTTAATTCATTATTAAAAGATAGTAATGCTTGGGAAATTGGGTTAGGATACCGGATAGACGATGAGATAGGAATACGGACGATTATGTCTTTAGTCTGAATCTATTTTTTTTTAATTTTTAAAAAAATAACGAATTTTTTTAATGATTATTTATCGTAATTTATGGATAATGCATACATGAATGCCTTCCACTTAACATCGCGATATCAATCACTTTTTTATTTTTTTTTTATTTATTTAAAGTTCGTTTATCAAGTTTACAAACTTATATTGAGCCACTGAGCAACTTGTTCCTAAATCTGATATTCAGAACCGAAATTGAACTGAAATTCAAATTCACTCATCATACACACTTCCAGGTGAATGTGATGTACCAATAATGCGTTTGCTTTAATTATCCAAAGATTTCGATATTTGGCTGATCACATACAATTTTTACACCTTCCTATGTGTTTCATCCCCCGCTCAGGTTATTGTCAGTAGATAGTAAAAGTTCGTTCAAGTAATTGAAAAAAAAATTCCTTAACACCTTTTTTTGCTTTTGTATTTCTTTTGAGCAATTTTTCAACTCTTCTTCCTATTTCTTATTTTGCACTAATTTACGTTTTTGTTTTTTTCTTTTGTTATTTAGACGTATTTACATAATGAACGAAAGTGTAATGATCGTGTGTATAATATTCACAATAATAAAATACTTTTGATCACCGCAGTGCTTGTGCTTGGATGCACTACATTAAAATGAACACTTTTTAAGGGAATTTCTACGTTTGTATCAGTTCAAATGATGGTATAATTTCAATATTACATCTGAATCATCTGAACAATAAATAAATAAATTTTTTCTATATGTTTATATGTATTTTATTTCACAATGATAATATGGTGCTATCTGTTGTTTGCCTTCAGTACGCAAAGTAATTTACAAAAAAAAAAAAAAAAGATTTTTTTTATCTACAATTTTTATGGAATTTTAATGGAATTATTGACGCAATGTAACACTAAATTGTGTGCCTCTATGTAAAGCACTTTACATTGTTTTTAAGTTTTTTTACACAATTTTTCATTTCTTTAAATTTCTTTAAATTTTCTTTGTTCATTGTAGAAAAAAACAGAAAAAACTTGCTACAATTTTTTTTGTTAGTGATCACGTTCTTATGACGAAAAACAGAAAGACACAAATATTTAACTAAAAGGTTAAGAAATACCCCCTTAGATTGAATGGCTTTTAATTTGATCGTATACCAAATAAAAATATTTAAAAAAATCCCAAATAAATTATAGATAAATGCGATCACTTTCGTTTATAAACAAAAACTAGTAAAAAATAGATCGTCAATAATTTGAAAAAAAAAAAACGAAAAAACGGTTACAATGTTTTACACTATTTTAATGATCGCACTTATTTATAACTGATCATGGTAAATGATAACTGGTTAATCGTATAAAGATCAACGATATTTCTCAGATGATGCGATTTTGTGTGCTTAAATCGCGATATTTTATACTGTGATCTACAAAGAATTGATTTTACCGATGTTTCTTTTTACCTGAATTCAAAAATAATACCAGATATTATTGCATTTTTTATTCGTTTTTTTTTTTTTTTAAACTGATGATACTCGAGAGTAGTGTGATCGCACTTATAACTGGTAATAAACTGCCATCACATTTGATGATGATCTTTATATTCGCGATCTTCTCAAGGAAATCTCTTCTTCTTTTTTTCATATTTTATTAATGTTGACTTTAAAAAGAAGTAAATTTTTTGTTTTGTTCAAAATGGGTAAAAACAACTCTTATAAAATGATCTGTGTTCAAAAACAAAAAAATTGAAATGATCAACACCATTAACACACAGATACATTGAATTTAGAAAAAAAAAGAAAAAAATTTTCTCGTTTTTCGTTTGTTTACAATTTGAAATCGATTACAAGGACTAAAATGATTATTCAATCGACGAACGTTGATGATTACGATGCGATGGTTCTCGATT
The DNA here is from genome assembly GCA_963971155.1 of Anthrax anthrax. NCBI lineage: Eukaryota > Metazoa > Arthropoda > Insecta > Diptera > Bombyliidae > Anthrax > Anthrax anthrax. The sequence continues at coordinate 33,227,612 of OZ020119.1, forward strand.
TATTTCCCTAATAGAAAATTACAGAAAATTAAACGTTTGAAATCAAGAGAGAAATTGAACAGATAATTAAGCAAAAAGACACATTCGAAAATTTAGTGATCGTTTTTTTATGTCATTGTTGTCAATTTACTAAAAGGACATTTCCAATTAATGTAAAAATGATAAATAAATTATCAAATGAGAGTCATCCAGTTAATAAATTATTTAATCGCTAGAAGTTGAAGATCACAAATGAAACCGCCGAGTGTTTATCTTGCCTCCTGTGTGATTTATTGCACAATTTAATAACAAATTGATAAATTTATTGAATTCGATTACAAATTGATGATACAAATTATTAGTAGGTATCCTCTGTTGTTATACTGGAATTCACTGATTTTTTTTTAAAGATGATTTTCAGTTAAATTTTAAATTATTTGAAAAATGCTTTACGACCTATTCACTCGATTATTTTTTATTTAATTAACTTCTTATATGCTAAATTATTATTAATTACGTTTTCCGTTTTTATTTTTTTCAAATTTTTTTGTTTTTTTTTTTTTTATTACCTTTCTTGTACAACTTTTACCTAACGACTGAGAGAATTTCAAGTTTTACGGATCATTTTATCATGAAATTCTCTTGATATGTATACAAGAGTAAATAAATACACTTTGGTTTAAACAAAAAAAAAAAAAAAAAAAAAATGATTTTCTATTATATGTTAACGAACATATTTTCATATTTATTTCTAATTCAAAACATAACAACAGATACCCAATAGACACAGATATTCCAATGAATGTTATTATATGGTAATGTAGGTATATTAAATGTACACGTGAATTTGTTTGTATTTATGTACATGATTTTGTAATAACAGCTACTAGCTATAGGTTTTATAACGAACATTATTTTATTGTAATTTATTTGTTGTTGTTGTTGTTGTGCATTACAAAGTATAATTGTGACGTACATATACCCATGTACTACATATACGTTAGATTGTCGTCTTTTATTTAAGAAAATTAAAATGTTTGAACCAAAATCAAATGTTAGTAATTTAATTTAACTTTAGGAATAAACAAATGTTTGATCTTTAAGAGAAACAAAAAAAAAATAGGAAAAGTGATCTACACTACACTACAACTATAATACCTTAAACAGTGTCTCTGTGGCATCTATTATGTTCTCGCAGCCATATGTGCAACATTGGTGAATACCATCGATGATGATGATGATGATGATGATGGAAAACAAGAGAAAGAAATCATAATAAAATTCCCACTGCATAGCTAAAATTCAAATTCAAAGTCTTCAAAGTAACGTCTAACAATGAAAACTGAAAACAATAAATAAAAAAAAACGCAAAATAATGGCATACATACACAGTAATAATGCGATCGAGAGAAAGAAAATCATGCCATTACCAACCAAGTTCTTTAGAATTGAAAATTCAACGGTACGTGTAGTAATGTTTGTATACTAAAAAGAAAATCTCCACTCCCACCCACGACCCACGATTATTTATGTGTGTGTGCGTGTGTTTGTGAATGACTGTGTGACCACATTTTTCTCATCATATTGTATTTTATTACAATGCAAAAAAAAAAAAACGCAAGAAAAAAAACAAAGATCTGTAAATGATCATTTCAACAGCAACAGAGTTGAACACTTCAACATGTAAAATCTCCACATAAACGACATCGTCGTATAGTTCACAAAACGGTGTACAGAGTGTTTTTTTTTTTTATAAAGGTAACATAAGTAAAATATTTTCTGATAAGTGTGTGCATATTTAAACATTTTCCTACATATGTAGGTATACTAACTAATTGACCATACATTTGTGACCTAAGACAACTGATCTTGAATACAAGTAGAAAATTGGTTGATTTTCTTCATTGTATAAAGTAACGATAACAGTCATATGCAGTAGTAGTGCTCTGTTGGCCTACTAAACTATGAATTAGGGGCGAACCCATTCAAAATGTAATTAATGGCACCACATAATACCTAACGTAGCTGTGTTATATACGTACGTAAGTACCTGTGCCGTGTAAATGCGGGTTTTACAAAAAAAAAAAAAATATTAAATAATAATTAAAAAGAGGAAAATCTAAGATTTTTGATGACGACAAAATCACTGCTAATCAGTAATCACCGTTCTGATAATGACTTAACAAAATAACAACAAAATTCTAACGATTATTTATGTTGAAAACGTGCTAATCGCGGATAAATAAAAATATCACAAAGTTCGAATTTCCTAAAATAAAGATGAGAAACACGAAATGAAATCCACCCAATTGCCTAGCTCTATGGAATTATGATGTTAAATTTTATTTTATTAAATCGTGAATTTAATTTTACCTTTTTTGCTGCTATTTTTTTTTTTTCTTGCGATCAGGTAAGTGTGATCATTAACTAAAATCATTAAAAAAAAAAAAAAATCATAAATTATTTTCAATTATGAAAGATCAATAAAATTAGAAATTACGCCAGTACGTGAATTATGAAAATTTAAAACATTTTTCCAATGAATTTATTTTCGAGTTAATTGAGAATTAATTGTGAATGACTTGAGTATGTGTTGTATAGAACGTACGTACGTGCGGTCAGGGTTTTACCAAATTTATTGTAAAAATTAAAATAACCAACAAATCATTTATTAGAAATGTTTTAGGGTGACTGTGTACTTACACATATAAGTCATAGAATGATCCTGATGACTATAATGCACAATCATCAGAGAAGAGAAAATGATAAATCTTAACTGATGAAAAGTCTGGACAAATTTCTGTTTTATTTGTCATTAATCATTGATCATTTTATTGATCATTTTAAGAATAATTCGCAAACCATTGGAAACAATTTAACGGTGTCTACAACAAAATTCCAATTGATCTTCTGATCTGTTCAATGAGATCAATATTCAAGCAAGCCCTCAATGTTACATAAAGGAGATATTTAACTGCTGTTGTTGATTAAAGGAAAGGAATTGCTGATCCGCACCATTTTCCTTTTTGCTTTATCCCCTTTTGCTTTACAAAATAATTTTATGTTTTCTCATTATGGGTGTGGACCAAGAAGTTATTCAATTTTCAATTAAAAAGTTAAAAAAAAACTTTTGGAATAAATTTTGAATAATTGATGTTAAATGGACATAATTGACAAGATAACTGTTTCGATGTTTCTGCACATTTCATACCATCTTACATGAGTGAATTTTTTGCTGACAACATCTTTTTGGTTCTTGGTACAATTTCAGAGCATTCTAACTACGTCATTGCCTAAAGATTTTGACGAAAATGGATTGCGTCAGCTTTGTTTCTTTTTTTTTTTTTTATTGGAAAATAAAATAAATCTGCCAAACACATCTTGAGTAAATTTGAACTTTCATAACAATCTCAAACAGCACATTACCATATGTACATAGGTGCTAAATTTAAAATAAAAACAAAACAGAAGTAAACAAATCCACTTTATTTGAAGAATTTTTGCGATATACAAATTCAAATTTTGAATTCGTTGCCATTGAAAATGTTATTGACATTTAAATGTGTATACACACAAAAACGTGTATAAACAGTATCAGTCAATTGTCGAATGAACACACAAATCAGTTGATAGCATAGCGGTTTCTCAGATAATAATGCCATGCATTGTTTAAATTTTAAGTGGAAAAGCAAATATGTGTGTAAATGGAAAATTAACGAACAATGTGTCAACGTGTAAATAAAATAGAAATTTCGTTATATTTTGGCGATTTATAAACATTTTAAGACTTCATATAAATTTACATTATCATTGTCACGATATCAACGAATTGACTAGACAATTATTGGCAGAACTATGTAGGTAATTCTTTTTTATTTTTAAATTATTTTTTATTTTACAAATTCATAAATTGGTCAAATATCTGTATTGGTTCCTACAGATATGCAATAAAAGTATCATAAGGTAACTGGTATGTATTTTCGTTTTCCTTAGTACCTACATACATATTTCTCTCTGTATCTATTCTTGGTAAGATAAAAACGGTTATCAGACTCAGAGGCAAATCTGATGTGTTCCTAAAATTTGACACCATCTATTTTAGTTCATTTCATTTTTATATCTTAGGTTTTATTTCCTGTTCTTGTTTTCAATTATCTACTGATCGTGAAATTCCCTGAGACCGTTTTTGTCTTTGTCCACACACAAATATCGGATGATGATCTTCATTTTATTTAGTTTAAGAACTCAAGGTACACTGCAATGTTTGGAACCACGTCTGGAACATCATAATGTGACTATTCTACATAGGATCGTATGTCATGCAGTACGATCATACTATTATTTTTAATTGGTGTTCCCAATAGATAACAACAAACGTTCAAATGCCAATTTCGCATCTCTGACCGATGGAAAGTGTCCGATGTCGATTCATTTAAAAAAGAAAAAAAATATGTAGATATTGAAAGACAACTTTTTCGGGGAAAAATTTTTTTTTTTTTTTTTTTTTTTTGTATTTTAATACAAAGTAAAAATACCTTTTTGAATACAATAATAAAATTACTAAAAAATAATTAATTCGAAATAAACAGTTTCTTATATTATACGTATAGGTTATAACGATGTTTTGCGCGTTAGTAATTTTTATAAATATCAGTTTAACTTATTATGTAATAAATCTAAAAAATTTCAAGAATAAACAAAAAAAATTCAAAATTTTTCAAATTCGAATATGAAAAATTCAAATTAATTTTTACTCTATATTCTCTAATGCATATAAACAAAATACGTTTTGTTTTGTATTCATTCGTAATAAATATTTTAAAATTGTACAAAATAAATGATATTAAAAAATTTTCATTTAAATTACAATTTTTTTTTTTTCTTAACAAACAAAATGTATGAAATTTTCTTTAATTCATTTTTCAATTTAACTAACTGTCCATATAAAAAGAAAATTTTAACTATGAAATTTCATAATTTTCAAAAAAACAAATTACATTGCTCTTTTGTATATAAATCATGGCAGTATATTCAATGAAAATTTTCTATACTCTGTCTACCAACTACATACATGCAATCAAGGCGTTATGGAAATACGCATGTCATTTTTCTTTTCTTATAATTTCTAATTAGAAGAGTGCTTTACAAGCACGATCATCACAATCCTTTAAATTTCCATAACATAATCAAATGAATGTTTTGTAAAAGAGGTAAAGTGATACCACTTTACGTTAGTCTCCACAGGGTCTTAATTGCATGTAATTAGTGGACAGATTATAAATTATTTAAAAAAATTAAGGCTAATTTTTATTATCTAAAAAAAAAAAAATTCAAAAATCTAAAATTTTAAATTTTAGTTTTGAAATTGAATTGAAATAGTACAGAGTAATATAACAGGTAATTCTCGCATCAGCCGGTAATTACATGCCACACTGAAAATTCGCGTAAAATGAAATCGATTTATGTATATGCGAAATTCACATTGAATTGTTTCACACAAAAACCGATTTATACGAGCATTACCTGTACATATAAATCAATATAAATATTAAGTAAAATATATAATACTTTGTTTTTTTTTTTTTTGACAGTTAAATGTTAATGTACAAAATAGCATTAAATTGCAAATTATTCTCAATTTTAAATTATCATCATACGAAATTTTCAGTTTTTTTTTACAACCTGATTGAGACTTAATTATTTTGTGGTATTTTAAATTTTGTATTTAATAGTTTGCGCTTAAATTTCATTTTTTTTATTTTTATTTCAAATAAAAAAAATATACAGGTAACCCTCGTATTTTACTCTCACGAAAGCTTTGCTTTAAATAAATTGTATTGTGCGAAATTCTTATCAGTTTTCATGTTATTTCAAATTAAATAACAGCTTACACGAAAATCATAGCCCGTCCCACAAGAATAGGCTCAATGTAAGGCTTATAACGTTATACGGGGATTATCTGTAATACATAATCATGAATAATTAAAAATTTAAATACATAATAATGAATGCTTTCCATAATTAAAACCTTACCACATAATTGTAACGTTTCGTAGAGACCGTTTCATTGTCAATTTGGAATTATTGAAAACCGCCCCTAAGTCATAATAAATACATTGTAGGCTAATTAACATATTTAACTAATTCATAATTATACCGAAATTTTCATTATTTTATTTAAATTTTGTTTTTTTTTTCTTTAATCTTAAATACTAGGAGTAAATTTTATTTATACTTAACGAATTATTGTTATGTTTTCTCTCACTGGAAGTCACTTTGTATTTTGTTGTTTCGTTTGTTTAATTTCTAATTTTTTTTTTTTTTTTGTTTTTTTATAATCGAATTTTAATTACAAATTATAATTATTAACAGTTATATTATAGTATAGAATTTCTATGAATATAAATTTGTTTACTCTTTTCGTTAAGAATACAAAAGAGAGAAGAAAAAAACAGATTTGCATTTTTTTTTTTGTTTGACCTAATATCCTTAAAAAAAAAACAAAGAGGCAATTTTCTCTCTTTGAGTATCGATACATAATGAAATATAATCAATAAAAAAACTATAAATCATTAAATTTAATTTGTAAAATTTCTCTATATAAAATTTTGCACTAAATAAAATTAAAATTGATCGAACTTTTAAATAAAACGGCAACGAAAATATTTAAGTTAACAATTGATACATGTGCATAATCATTATTGAATGATTAAATTCAATACCATTAATGGGATTATATTTTTATTTTTTCCTTTGAAATCAGCATCTTTATACCAATTATCACTTCTAAGACATTCGCGAGTAAAGGATTTTAATCGCGATCGTCAAACGTGCCAAACGTGTCACCTCATGGACATGGTGGGCTGTAACCGTCATTTAAAAGTTGTACCGAATTCAAAATTTGTATAAAATTAATAAATTAAGAAATTTATACTAAGCAAGTACCTAAATAATAAGCCTATCCATGTACTTTTGATTTCTTTTCCTATTTTTTCTCATATTCATAAACAAACGGAAGAACTAAAACTAAAATCGTTTTTTTTTTCTTTAATTTAATTTAATTTTTGTTTTTTTGTTTGACTTTAAGTCTTCTTCATATTTTGATGTTTTTTTTCGTTTTTTTTTTTTTAAATTTTTTTATCGTAAAAAATAGAATAAATAGATGAAGAAAAGTAAAAAAAAAATTATCACACAATAAAATAAGCCTAAAATATAAAAATGTAAAATGAGCCCGTTATGATTCTTTTGATTTTCAAATTTTTAGTTTTTTTTTTTTTTTTTTAAATGAAGAGATTTTTCTTTCTCATAAGAAGAGAAAAACAAAAATTCAACTGTGTTAGTTAGGACTGGGATTTTAATATTTTAGGGAACTTCTGAAATTTGACTAAGATAAACGCTGGTAGTATCATTCTACTGTTCTATATGGGCTATATCCCATGTTATTAGATACTCTCTCTTAAGGCTACTTTCGCCTGCATACTAATTGGATGCAATGTGTTACACTGCCGTTACTACCGTTATTTATCTTTTATCTTTGAGAAAATTATCATCTAGATCAGTGTTGTTTAACCACGACAATGGTCTATGGATCGGTGGGAACCTACAAAAAATGTCTACCTGTATGTTGACCACGAAAATCTTTTTTATAGATTTCTTAAACTTTAAGAAGCTTTAACACAGTTCGTTTCAATTCTTATTTAATTTTTCGCATTTTCTATTCTCTCATTCTCTATAGAGAAGAAAAAACTGAAAAACACTCATCACTAGATAATTTGATGGAAAACGTTATTTTTCTCTTCTAATTTTTTTTTTTAAAGAAAAATTCGAAATGTGAAATTTTGGATTTCTCAGTTCATTAAAAATATTTTTACATTAAAACATGATTGAATTTTGCATAGAACTAAAAGTTCATCTCTCACGTCTTTAGTCTGACAAAAAAAAAAAATGAGAAAATTAAAACTACGACGAAAATTAAAAATAAAAAATGAATCTTAAAAATACTCGTATTCTAGATCGCTTACATAAGAAAGTAAAAAAGAAAAAACGAAAACAAAAATAGTTTAAGGCACATAGCACCGTGAAATTGTATTTTAAATTAGACAACATCGCTTTGTTAATGTTTTAATGAAGTTGTCGTTTTTCTTTTGATTTTTGTTTTTTTTTTTTTTTTTAACTTAAAGTTATTGCATTTCATTAATTTCTACATTTAAATTTAATTTGTTTTTTTTTTCGAATTAAAAATAATTCGTATATTCGAATGAAATTTTTTTGTCTTAATTCAAGTTAAAAATTAACGGAGAAAATTAAAAATAAAAATAAAAAAATTAAATTGAATTTTAAGTTTACAATGTGTACAACGATAATGATGATGATAACGAATAAAATGAGTAAAATCGAAGAAATCGATGATTATGAGGATGAAATCGAGGATTTTCCATTTGTTGCCTCCCTTCTATACTCAATTTTTTTTTCTTTTACTTAACTTCTTCTGCAATGACAGATTCTATTGGCTCGATTACATTCTTTGTAGATGCCTGATGATGATGATGATGGTGATCCACAAGATTTTCATTTTGTACAACAATTGCAGCCGATGCTGTGTTATCTTTTTTTAAATTTATTTTAAAGGAATCACTTTTACTATTATCAATAGTAGCACCCTGCTGCTGTTGCTGTTGCTGTTGCTGTTGCTGCTGTTGCTGCTGTACGATACCTGTAGATGATACAGAATTTGCTGGTGTCGTTGTTGTTGCTGCTGTATTATCAGTTTGTTGTGGAAACATTTGTTGAATTTCTCCAGCTGCCGCTGCTGTTATTAAATAATTAAGTGGATGATGATAATTAACCTCCTTCGGTACGTAACATTCATGCGTCGTTTTCATATGATTTTTCATTTTATCAGGACGTGAAAATTCTTTACCACATACCGGACATGGAAATACTTTACGATGTTTACCTTCATGATAGAGGAATGCATGCCTCTGGAAACTGTATTTATTCTTGAATGTCTTTTGAACATTCAATTTAGAACATTCGGTACAATGATAGACACCCTCTGTAATACTGGCATATCTGAATAAATCTAAACCTCTAACAGACATTTCAGTTAAATGTTCAGCTTGATCATCAATTGAGCTAGCTTTTCGTCGTACTCTTCGTCGTTGGGGTTGTTTAAATGTTGGTGATGTTGGATCTGTTCCAGTTCCAGTTGTTGATTGTATAACATTTTGTCCAGCATCTCTTCCTTGATTTTCCTTATAAAATTCAACTACAGATGATGAAATCGACGTATTCACTCTTAATGTTATCTGCGGTTGCTGTTGCTGATGTTGTTGTTGCTGCTGATGAGTATTAGATGAATTTACGCTGTTATCTGCGGATGTCTGTCGATGATGATGCGATAATGTGTTGTTGTTGTTATTATTATTGTTATTATTCGAAGAGGAATCGTTCTGTAACTGCTGCTGTAACAGACTATTGTTTGAATATACCGGACATGAATTTGAAACGACTGTGGTAACTTGTGGAATTGGCGTTAGATTAACACGAATTTTTTGTATTGGATTTTTTAATTCTGATTCTGATTTAATACCCAATAATCGTTGTGTTAATTCCGGTGAATTGTTTACAATTTCTGTGGAACAAAAAAAGAAAAAAAGAAAAACATGTAAAAATAAATAAAATAAAAATGAATAGATGACAAACTAAAAATTATCTTGGCAATAAACAAGCATACAAAAATTTTGCACAACAACAATATGTAATAAAAACCGTACGGAGGTTGTACTAAGTATCTAATTGTTCATAATGCAAAAAAAAAAAACATAAATGAATAAATGACCGAATTCGAAAACGTCAACAACATGATTAACAGTCCTCTAATGAGGCAGTGTGCAAACTTGCCATCATTTCAAATCATATACGTGGATGGATGCATATCTAATTGATCAGATGGAACTTGCAACAATCAGGGCTTCCAAACTTTTCGACCAAAAGTTTCTATGATCATGTTAAAATGACGTCTTCATATTCGGCCAAAATTCTGTGTTACCTTTGTTCTATGTAATTTTTACTTCTTTCTGAAATAAATAATTAAAAAAAAAAAACATTTTCCAAACAACGAATTCCAAAATTTAGCTACAGCTACAAAAGCAATAGAATGAAAATTCTTTCTGGAAAATAGAAGAAATTCTTTTTGCTATTTTATTTTAATCAACATTAATTTTATTTTATTTAAGTTAACGATTACAATATCGAAATTTAAATTCGTCATGATTTATTTGAATACAAGGCACACAAATAATAAATTGGCACCATTTGATTGCCTTCAATTTGGCATCATGTTTCATGTTAATTGCACTTTATATGATTTACAAATTAATTGACAAATTTTATACATTATAAAATAGGAATATTCTTTCATTTTTTGGTTTTTTTACAACTATAATTTTTTAATAATTAAAAAAAAAAAATTTTATTATTTTTATTTCAGTCTTTATGTATAAGAGTTGCAACATTTCTAATTTTATTTTTATAAAATTCAGTTAAAAATCTCTAATTTAAAAAATAATAATGGAAATTAAATATTACCAAGCGAAATAACAAAAAAAAAAAATTAAAAATAAAAAATTATATTATGACAAAATGATAAAAATCGAGATTACACGATGCGATAATGTGCCAACATCGCATTTTTTATAATTATTTAGACTTGGTAATTGAGGTGGTGTAAACACACAAGGTGACCATCACAAAAAATAGAAGAATCGATGGTCTGCGAATAACAAATGGACAAAAACTAGGAAAACCCCATCATGAAATCAGGAAGGTGGAAAATTTAAAAATAAACAAAAAAAAAAAAAAATTACTTCACAAAAACGCAAAAGAAATAGGAATTAAATACAAAAAAAAAAAAAAAACTTTTTAAATAAAAATGCAAATTAATTGATTAGAAAAAAGAAAATTTATCTATTTGAAAATAAAATAAAATTTGTGTATTTTTTGTTGTTTTCATTTATATTATATATAATTTCTTTAAAAAAATAAAATAAAATAAACAAAAACGAAAAATAAACTGAACAGAGATGATTCAATACCTAAAAAGAAATTTAAAAAACAAAAAAAAAAAAAAAAATAAACAAAAAATAAAATAATAGTCAGAATGATATTAAATTGAAAATACAAATTTTTTTTTTACATTTTCTTTATGTTAAACTATGGCCGAGTTTGAAAACGTCATCAATACCCAATAGTTAAACAAGATCATGTTTAATCATTTTATCAATCATTTGAGTACTAATCATGACTATTCTGGTTGTACATAATTAACAGATCTTGCTATCATGACATGTCATGTTAACTATCATACAAGTTTTTTTCAAATTCTCAAATTTTGTGTGAAAATTAGTAGAACATCAAATTAGCCAAAACTGCTAAATATGACCAGAATAAAACCCTGATTATTTGATAGAATTTAAAAATTCAAATAACGTTTACAAAAACAGCCTGTATATTTACAATTTTTATGATTAATTTTTTTATTTTTTAATATCATTGAAATTTTCTTTTTTTTTTCTTTTTAATTCATTTTTAATGAGAATAAGAAAATTTTGGAAAAAATACAAAAAAAGTTATATATATAAAGTGAAAGAAAATAATATTCTTAATTAATTTGAAAAAGAGGAAAAAAAAAAAAAAAAAGAAAAATTTTCTTTTAATCAAAAATTGCACAAAAATAAAATAAAAAATAAAAACATCATAAAATCAATAATAATAATAATAATAATTCACTTCACTATTTTCTATTATATATAATAATAATTAATTAATTAATTAATAATATTAATAATAATAATAATAATAAAGATAATAATAATTAATAATAATAATAATATAATAATAATATTTAATATTCATTATATACACAGATATATTATTTATCTGTATAGTATTTGTGTTTTACATTCTCTCATTATTTTTAATTATCATATAAAATTGGACTCTCTCCCACTCTTTTTTATATTCCCTTAAATCATATCTTCTCATTTTATTTTTTTATTTTTTTGTTTCTATTTAATTACTTTCTTTGTTTTTTTATAATTTTTTCTTATAATTAGATTTATTAGAATTTTTTTTTTTTAAATATATTAAATATTACAATTATACATCTAATATTAAAATATTCTTTGATTAATTTTCAGTATCATTTTAATTTTTTGTTTTTTTTTTTTTTTTTTTTTTTGTAAAGTCAAACTACATCATCATAATTAGAATATTGTCTTGAATATTTTCTTTTGTATTTTGTCAAATTTATGAAAAAAAGAGAATTCATTAATCCCTTCAACACTCAGCCATGGAGAATATCAATAGATTTCCTTATACCCGAGTCACACTCTAAGGCTAGAATATCAACATGATATTTGTGATATCTAATCAACATTTGGATTGCTCTGAAACTTTTAGCTGTATTAATTTATTTTACCTAAGTATTATTTCTTTGCACTCGGAATTTTATTAATCAAAATCTCAAAACACTACATATCAAAAAATATCGTTATGATGTGTGTAACCCTGACTTCTCTTAATTAATCACAATTTTGTTTTAAGCAATTGTTCTTAATGAATAGCTCCATAGTAAAGAGCCCTGAAATTTACAAGAGCATTTTAAATAGCTCTCAAGTATAAGAGATTATTTATGAACCAAAAAAAAAAAAAAAAAAAAAGAACAGAACTACTTTTAATTCTCGACAAAAAGCCAACAGTTAAAGGACTAATGAATCTATAAATTTAAATTACGAATTTTAATCTAAATTGCATATTTTTTGATTAGTTTTTCTGTTAAAATGTATACTTATATATTTTTTTTTTTTTTTGTATTTCATTTTGTTTTTTGTTCCTTACATTAATTTTTTATTTTTAAATATTTATCTCTTTAAATATAAAACAAATAACAGCAATAATTACATAATCATTTATTTATTTTAATTTATTTATTTATTTTTACTTATCATTTCTAGATTTTAGCCTTCCATGTTAATTTGTTATTTAACAAAATAAAACAAAATAAAAATAAAATAAAATAAAAAATAAATCTTTTAACCGATTTAATCGGTTGATTATTAATAACTACAACTATTTATTTTATTATTAATTAATTTTTTTTTTTTTTAATTTTTTTTAAATATTTTATAGTATTAAATGTGGGTTTTATGCACTTTCTATACTAATAATATATGTACGCGTGTATAAAGGTGTGTGTTTTTGTGTTTGTGTGTACGTGTAAATTATTATCCTAAAATTGCTTCATTATTTTTATTATATTAAACATTTTTTTACATAACATTATAAATCTACATACATACTTATTACCAAATTAAATTTAATAAAAATTAAAAAAATTAAAATGGTGTTATTCAAAATTAATAAATTCACTAAATTTTATTATATTTTATTTTTTTGTCAATTTATTTTTTGTATTATTTCATGTGTGTTTATGTGTTATGTACATTATGTATTTATGTAGTGGTTTTAATTTAAATCATATACATAAATCCCATTTTCAATTAATTCAAGATATTAGATTGCTTTTATATAAAAGAGATTAAAATATAATCGATGATTTTTATCTTTTTCAAGACATCAGCCACACTGTTTATGCAGCTAACACTTAGTTAATTTTCACGTTAGACGTTGATCACACGCAATTTGAGTAGTTCACAATTTCTATTTACCCAAAATATTAACTCTCACACAATTTGAACGGATGTTACTTAAAAAAGCAAAATATCTTGGATTATTAAAAACGAGAATGAATACATTATCTACATTATGAACAATTTATTTCGAAAATAATTTGAATTCGCTTTTTCTACAATGCTTCTGCATTCATTCTTTGGATACTTTAAATGTTTCAGAGCGAAGATTATGAAAATATGCAAAATATGTAATATTTGAAAATATCTTTATCTAATAATATTTAACTGAATATGGATGTACGGACTTACAATCACTTTCGAAATAAACTGTTCATGTTCTGTTTCTTTGTTTTTTGAAAAAATTTTTAATTTATAAATTTTTAATTGTATAATTCAATTTTTTTTTATTTATGTACGTTTTTATTTCTTTGTTTCTATTAAATAAAATAAAATAAAATAATATAAAACAATATTTTTTATTTTTGTTTTGTTTTTTTTTTTTTTATTTGGAATATGGAAGCCTTTTATTTTAAATTTACAACAACTTTTATTTATATATATCGTTGCTGCGAATCATTGAAAAAAAAAAAAACTATTATTATTATTTAATAATATTTTATTGCTTTCTATTTTATTACCTAATTTTTGTTTTTTTTTTTTTTTTTTTCTAATGATACAAAAATATTTTTGCTTTTATTATTTTGATATGTTAAAAAAGACAAACTTAATAATTGTTTTACTCATTGTCTTACTTAATTGTCTTTCATGATATTATGAAAAATGGGGAGTAAAGTGATTCGCCTCCTCGTGGTGCTCCCCGGATAACGCTAAATGAATCACAGTATTGGCCAAAGAATCCCAAAGGTAGAAAAACAAAGAAAAAATGTTTTAATACAAACAGCGTTAGGACATTGGAAAACAAACACACATGTATTATGAAAAGTAAATTTGGCAAACTTTTGAAATTAATTTTCCATAATTTCAAAATATTCAGTCAAAAAATGCATTTCACGAGGTTCAAGACATCCTCCAACTTGTATGGATTTACAAAATCTAGTATCACTCATATGCATGTGATGAAAAATTTCATTTTATTTATTGAGTATGTATATGTTGAAACGGAATAATTTATAGACAATTAGTGTTTGATCCCCGGTTAACAATCTAAATATCAAATACATTTGAATTTCCTTTCAATTACATGAATTCGAATTTTAAAGAAGAAAAATTATTTAAAAATTTAAAAAAAAAAAAAATGAATAAAAGCAAAAATATTTTAAATATATATTTTGTTTTCATTTATCACCCTATATTTTTCGAAAATACAACATTCAAGTTGTAAATTCTAATTAAATACACATTTTATTCATATATGAATGTATAAAATTAATTTAAAAAAAAAAAAAAAAAAAAAAAACTGAAGAAAAAAAATAAACAAAAAACAAAAAATAAAAATTAAATTAAATAAAAACTAATAAAAAAAAAACATCCATTCATTCTTGTTATAATTATAATAATGATAATAATATAATTAATTTGTTAATTCAATAATAAACATTTTTTTTTAATTTTATTTTTATTTTTTTTATTACTAATCCTTTTTTATTTTTTGTTTTTTTTTTACTCATTAATTCATTATTTCTTTTTTGCCTATTATAGATTGATGTTGTTGCGCTCCTGGCTGTGTTGTTGTTGTCGTTACAACTGCTGTTGGATTTTCAATTTTATGTATTATTTTAACATGTGCAGTCATATTATCTTTTCGTGTAAATTCTTTAAAACAAAACGGACACGGATATACTTTAACGTTACGTTTATGAGATGTAACATAATGTCGACAAAAATTACTAATATGCGTATAAACACGTGAACATACTTTACAACGGTATGTATGATCACCTTCTTTGGTACAGAAATCCCTGACGGAACCTTCAGAATCATCAATTATATATTTACCAGTACGATTACTGGTTACTTGTGGTTCAATTTTTACACCACTACCACTGCCGCCTCCATCGCTTGTATTACCACTTCCACCACCGCCACCACCGCCACCTATATTACCGCTACTAACATTGCCACCACTACCCGTTGCATTAGCATTTATTCCACTATTATTGTTGTTATTATTACCGCTGCTATCGATACCAATACCAACACCAACACCACTATTATTACTCTTAAGACTAGTTGCATTTTGTGCCGCCGTTACAGTCGCTAATTCTGTTTTCAGACGATTTGCGGCTAAAAAATTACTTGTAAAAAGATCTATGAAATCGTTGTTATTATTGGGCTACGAAAAAATAATAAAAATAAAATAAATTAAAAAAATATATGATTATATAAATTTTAAACATTGAAATTTTACCGTTTGAGATTGTTGCTGATTCTGACTTAGCCCATTCTGTTTTAATTTTGGACGTTTTGATAGCTTTGGCATTTGTTTTGATTTAACTATTGGAGTTAATTTAGGAATTCCTACTAATGAATTTAATATTGTAACGGCGGCGGCACCAGGACCTAATGGTACTTTTGCTGCAGCTGCAGCTGCTGCTGCTGCAACTGCCGCCGCTGCTGGTATTGTTTGCTTTTGTTGTTGCTGTAATTGTAGTTGTAATTGCTGTTGCTGCTGCTGCTGCTGTTGTTGTTGTTGCAATAATTGCTGTTGTTGTTGCTGTTGTTGTGCTGTAAGTTGCTTTTGATTATTGCTATTATTACTATCTTCTTGATGATGACTTCCTGATTGTCCCACCACACCACCATTACCACCACCAACACCACCAGTGCCACCACCTGTGGCATCTTGTGATGTTGTCGAATCTGTATTTGGATCATATTTAAATTCTACTGGCTCATCATATTCATCTAGCATTAATTGTGGTTCCATGTATGATGCATCCATTCCTTCATCTGAATCACTATCATTTGGATCTAAAAAAAAATTTTTTTGGTACAATTCAATTTGGGATCAATGAATTTTTTATGTCACATATATTGACGATAATTATAAATGAAAATTAACTTTTATTTTGTAAAATAAAAATTTTTCATCAACATTTTCCATTATGTGTTTCTTTAAAATTTAAAATCATGTAAACGACAGTACAAGCTGAAGATGTAAATTTCAATGGTTTGGCTATTAGACGCCGTTGAAAAAATTGTCGTAACATAGACGGCCACGTAATTCAGAAATTTTTCCAACGTCCTGTAATTGCCTAATCCATTAAGATTTATATCCCCCCTCACATGATTTTTCGGTTTGCCTCCTTGCAATGAAAATGAAATCAAACCTCCTGCGTATTAAATTGACTTCTTTTCGTTGTCACACAGAAAGGTGAACGTTTTTTTTTTTTGAAATAATTTTTATTTTACAAAATATATGAAAAAAAGTGAAATAATGAAATCAAATCAAAAAAATAAATAAATAATGAAAATAAACAAAAAGTAGATGAGGAAAAGCTATAGGGATTTAAAGCCATTTTTCATTTTACGGTTTTTCTCGTATTCATGTAAATTATTTTGGTAATCTATTAAAATAAGTATTTTGGAATTTTTCTTTAGTTTTTTTTTTTTTTTCTTGTAAAAAATTTAGTAAAAATTTTAATTGAGCAAAAAATGTTTTTCATTTGCCCTTTTTTTTACTTTTGTTTTGTCTCAAAAAAGGTCTGTTTTTTTTTTTTAAATAAATAAAACAAAAATTATTTCTCTTACTAGAAAAACAAAAAGAGACTATTTTAAAATAAATAAATCAAAAAAAAAAAAAAAAGATTTCACGTCGGCCAAATCCCTATGCTCATTCCGGTTAAAGAAAAAAAAAAAAATTTTTTTTTTTTTTTTTTCATTGAAAAAATAATAATAGTGTATTTTGTTTTTTTCATCTTTTTTTCTTATATTTTTTCTCCTAAATTTTCTTTTGTGCTCTTTTCTCGTCTCAATTTCAACACAAAAACATTGTGATCATAAATTTTTAAAAAGCAAAAAAAAAAAATAACGACTTTTTTAAATTTAAAATTAATTTTTTTTTTTTTTGTTGTAGAAAAAAAGAAGAAAAAAACAAATACGAAGGATTACAAAAAAAAAAAAAAATAGCAAAATTGTAGAGAAAACTCACCTGCCGACGGAATGAACAAGAATTTCGCGATAATAACGTTTTGAACAATTTACAAAAAAAAAAATAAAAATAAACAAAATTGAAATTGAAAATATAAAAAAACTTTGATCACTTTATTACAATAAAAAAAAACGCGTTCAAGAGAATTACTATGTACTTTCGATAAAGATTACACTGTTGTTCTTTTTTTTATCTTTATTTTTCAATAAAAATAAATAAAACATAAAGTAAATAAAAAATTGAAGAAAAAAAAAAACAAACGATTTTTTTTTTCTTTCTTTTCTTTGTCTTAAATCCCTTCAGCTTTTCCGAAATAGAATGGAATGCTTTTTACAAAAAACAAAAATATAAAAATAAATAAATAAAAATATAAAATGACAATATTTAAAAATATTTTTTTTTTTTGTTTGTACAAAAATAAATTAAATGAATTTTTCGCATGTAATGACACAATGAATTTAAAATAAATGAATCTGTTGAGAACTGAGCAAAAATTAAAAATTGTAACAACTCAAATCGATACTTGACCAAGCGAAAGAGATTACGAACGCATACCATGTATTTTAGAACGATATCTTTATCCTTTTAAAATTTATTGAATAGAGATATCAGAAATTATTTACTATTTCCTTTGTAAATTGAAAAACAATTTTCAATTTTGATATTAAATCTTAGTCCAGGTTTGATAAGATCCAAAATTAGTGTCAGAAAATCAAGTATTGAATGAGTTGCTACAAAACTAAAGACTGAAAACAATAATCCTAATGTAAAGATTAAAGAAAAAAACAAGTAAAAATAATTATCATTCACGCAACAACAACAAGGAAATTTATACTCTGTCTATTAACTCTCTTCAGTTAAGGTCCTGTGGGAAGTGTTTTTTTTTTTTTTATAATTTCCAATTAGAGCAATGTTACCACAATCTTTGAGTATTCATACAATACCGGATGATTTTTTTAAATATCAACAATTATTTAAAATTGTGTTACTTTACGTGTTGTACTTTCTATAAGGTCCTTAACTAAATAGAATTAGCGGACAAAATATACAAATTTGTGTATTATCTGACAGATTTACTGTCACTGTTTCTATGGCTTTTACTATACATAAACTAGCATACTAGTACTAGTCAATCAAAGGCAATCAACTACAATCACTCAGTTTTTAATCAGGCAGATAGGACATATCATTGTCATATTAATTTTTAAGTATACATACATTTTATGTATTTAAATTTATTTTATAATTTAAATTTTTAAATATACAATAATCTCTCATTTAAATAAAATCAATGAAAATATTTTAGCAAAAACGTATTTAAGGATAAAATTCTTACACAATATTTAAACATTTGATCCTCTTGATTTTATCAATATTTTCTGTAAATTTATCATTTTCACTATAATAGAGTTCATAATTATGGCTTATTCTTATTTAACAAATTCTAATATGACACTTGAATATCTTCAAAAAGAGTAAATTTGCATGGAACTTGAAAGGACTTGAAACTGGAGACCAAAGCTCGACTTATGTATGTACAAAATGTAATGTAAAAATTTGATGCATTTTTTTGAATTGTGCTAAAAACAATTTTCAATTTTATTTTTGTCAAAAATAACGAATTTCCAATTTTGACTTAGACAACTTTTCAACAAAAACGAAAAAATATAAATTTCTTTAAAAAAAAAAAAAAATCAATATTTAAAAACATCAATTTAACAATCCAATCATCACACACTTATTTGATTAAAATCAAATTAAACCAAAACAAACTGATGTAGAAAATACAAAATAAAAAAGTTTCATTTTAAAGAAACTTACCTGACGTACTGTTATCGTTATCTCTTCGTGTTGATGTGTCTTTTGATTGTGATTTATTTATTGATTCTGAGGTATCCATTGGCTCCTATAAATGGAAACAATAAAAAATATTTAAAAAAAAGATACAAATGATGAGGTTTTTTTTTCACAATCAAAGGAAACTACTGATCACCAGTTACGAGGCAAAGAGAATTTCAATAAAAAGCAAAAAAAAGATTTTACCTGTCTTGAGTCTTGTTCATGATCATTATCACCAGAATCACGATTATTATCATCAGATCCATCATTGGTTGAATGTAAATCAGCTCCCATTTTAACTTCAAGCATTTCTGGTGAACCCTAAAACATTTGACAAAAAAACAAAAAATTAATCAAAATCGAAAATTTTTGAGTATAAAAGCAAAATACCTGAATCAAATTATCTCGATCATAATCATCAAAATCGTTTCCGGTACCATTTGAACTGCCTGATAATTTTCTCGGCCGGCCACGTTTTCTTTTGGGCATTGATAATGCTGAACCCAATAATGGACTGTTTATAAGCATCCCACTTTGGGCAACAGCGGCGGCGGCTTGTTGGGCGGCAGCCTGTTGTACAGCTGCCTGTGCTGCTTGAGCTGCTTGTGCGGCAGCGGCTTGAGCAGCAGCTGCCTGAGCTGCTTGTTGGGCAGCTGCTTGGGCTGCAACAGCTTGAGCAGCAACTGATTTTCTTTGTTGCACTAAATACGGTTGAATTCGATGTAATTGAGGAGGCGGTGGTGTTATTGCGGGTCCCACTGGCTACACACAACGACAATACAAAATCAATAAAATTAAGGGATTTTTTTTTTTTATTATAATTTACAAATTTTTTTACCTTATCATCGTTAACTTCTGTCAGTCCTTTTATTCGTAAACTTTCAGCTACTTTAAGGAATGCAGTTAAACGTTCCTGATCAACAGAAACTTCACCACGATACATAAAATCTAATAGGCTTTTCATATCTGCATAAGGAACATCTTTTAATATAACAATTGGATGCTTTTCTGGATGATTAACAAATAGAGCATTAAAATACGGGCTACATGCTGATAAAACCATCTAAAAAAAAAAATCACAAGCAAATATAAAATGTGATAAGTAAAAATAAGCATTTTAAATTATTTTCTTGAAAACATTTTTTTGTTTCCAAAATTTCTTCTTTAGAAATTTCATGATTTTTTTATGTCAACAAACAAAGGAGACTAAACCAAAATATAAGAAAATAAATCATAAAAATTTATTTCGTAAACATGCGAGTTCATATCAAATGAATAAAAAATTGAATATGTGCATAAAATTTTGTTTTCGCAATTCGACCCCATATAATCGGCCCTTCCTTTTTTTTCTCATCGCATAAATAAGAAACATTGAAATTAAAGGATAGCCATCATTTCCGTCACAAAAAGAATTTGCTTCAAGTTTATCAAAATGAATATTCGAAAAGTTTTGCTGTTTAAACAAAAAATTTATCGCAAAAATTTTCATGTTATGACGACGATGGGACAGTATTGAATTTCCTTTTAATTTTTTTTTTGTGTAAATAACGATCTAATATCGCGTACATTTAAGCAAATAAACTGTAATCTATCAAGGGATAATTTTTACTTAGCAAATAAACATTTCTTCATTTATCTTCAGCGTAAAAAAATAAACACGAACTGATTTTTTTTTTTTTTTTTTTTTTGTTATTTTCAAAGGAGTAAAATTAAAAACTGTAAACTAAAAATGAACTTAAAAGTGAATACAGTAAACGTGTAAAAATTGGACCCTAACAAGCTCAATAGTTCGCAATCCATGTTAAACTGTAAGTACACGTATGATAGAGTGGTCGTGAGGAATTATCCCAATGTTTAGGCCTTGGCTCACATCGGACTGTTGTGTCAATGATGATGACGAATTTTTTTTTCATTAGTCAACTACTCATCTATCTTGAAAATTGAACACTTCAAGTTTATTCATTAAAAATCCTGTCCCCTTTTCTGTGTTATTGTGACTTATAAAAAGTTCTTTTGCACCCTAAGAGGCCAACATAATTGGATTTTACTGTAATTTTATTTTTTATTTTTTTCTTTACTGAGTTAATCTTTTCATTTCCATTAATTTTTATCAATTTATTTTTTTTTTTTATTTTTTTAATTGGTCAACAATGGATTGGATTCATGATTTCTCAGAAATGAAAGGATTTTAATTTATTATTGACTTTTTTTTATGCATATTGAAAAGATTAAAATTTCCCCCTTTTTCATTTTTAGGTTCATTTGCTTTACAGTCTTTGGTGGATTTTAGCTTGTCTCAAGATTAGATTCCATATGGATCTATCCATTGCTTTCATTTTCAATCAACCATCATATTTTGGGTGTATCTGATTTTCAGATCCATTCAGCCCTATATGAACCGATCTATTAAGTAAACCAGTTCTACATACATACGTTTAAACTTCTGCATACCGTTTGTTTTTCGAGAACAGTGCTTAAAACCTCCTTTGAGGCTAAAACAAAATTAAAATTTGACATTAATGCGAAACATCAAAACCGTAACATGTTACTGTGTACCACTTAAGTGAATATGTAACTGTAGTGGTAACACATGTAAATTACATTGTATCTACAGATGTTATAAAATTTAAAGCAGGGTATGCGGGGTATACTACATTAATTGTGTAATAATCATTCAAAACATTCAAAGAGATTCAATATCACAAACTTGTACATATTTAATTGATTGAGATACAGCATCATAAGAGGTTTTATCGGCATCTATGTACATTCAATTAAAAAAACAAAAAAAATTTATTTAGGCTTCATATGCCCCTTGAATTCCATCATCGTAAAAAAACAAAAATCTTCAACATTGTGAAATATCCATAAAATACACCGCATACACTTAGATGCTCTGTATGTGTACACATTTCTAAGTTGTTTTATGTGTGGAACGCATAAATTAGCAGTGTACTAATTTTTGTGTGCTTATCCTTGAAGTCTTTTAAAAAACATTTTTGTTGAAAATTAAGAAAGAAAAAAAAAATCTAAAAAAGGAAGCCGTTATTGCACATACATATCTTCTAAATATCAATTTATCAATATTTCATGTAAAACAAGGAGGAGGAGAAATGGAGTGTGTAAAGGCGGAATTGTAAACTTTTCAGTTTTACAAAGTAACGATGAATTTACAAGTGTTGGTGTAGTAATAATAATAATAAAAAAACACAAAATCCGACTAACAACAAAGAAACTACAAGCTATGTAAGAAAAAGAACACACTTGCATTACATACAAACAAAACATTTTTTTTAATTTTCATTCATTTGAAATGTTTAAAACTGATTAATGTGGACGTTTGGTGGCCTACTTACATACATATGTACATACAAAATACACAAAAGCGAACGTACAAGAAAAACTTTAAAAAAACTAAAAAATCGCTATACTGGTGATGATGATCATCATTAAAAGTTAATATAGCGAACAACATCAAATACAACAGAGATCAACAAATGCAGTTAACCCGCATTTGTATTTGTTGTAAAAAGCGGAGGAGATGCAATTTATAATGCTGCTGTTGCTGCTGCAATTCTCTAATGAAAATTGAAGATGAAACAAGCATTGATTGAGGGAATACAAATTGATTATGTGTAGGCGATGATGATATGATTTTTCTTGTAAAATGTAAAAGAATCTTTATATTTATTCGTGTGTATCACATTATCATATATGCAACAAATATGAAGCATAACAATAGGACTAACTATTAATTTACATACATAAGTTTGTGTTCGTTTCTGAGTTTCATCTTACATAAGTACAGGCAACCTTCGTACAACTACAAAGGAGATGTTATGCATCGCCTAAAATTTTTGCATCAAGTGTACTCTTAAATTGCATCGTTCTCTTCCGCATTACACGAGAATCACCTGTACATAGACAAACCATACAAATGAGTGTATTAGATTGCATTATATAACGATAGAAATCCTCTAATTTAAATTTTTTTTTATTTCGATTAAATTCGAATTTCCATGATTTATGGTGACAGAAATATCATCACACTATTTTTTTTTATTTATTTATGCAAAAGGGCAATTTTATTGGATGAATGTTGTCGTTGGTAGAAACATGAAAGCACCCTTTCTTTTTTGAACAAATTTCGAAAAATAATTTCTATGTCTTATTTGTTTTCTTAAATATCAGGTAACATCAACAGCAAAAACGAAAATATGTTATCATTTGTTTATTTATTTATTTATTTATTTATTTTTTTAATTTTTTGAGTCGTTTCTAACACACAAAATTGTTAAATTTTTGACTAGAGTGGGAAGACCTTGAGAAAATCACGTAGGATTTAAAAAAAAGAAAAAAAAACATAAAAACGCGCTTTTTACATTAAAAAGTTACAGAGTTACAATGAACAACTGCCATTGTTTTTTTTGTTTTTATTTTACTTGTGTATTTTAGAAAACTTTTTTAAAACTCTACGAGGCTTTTACATCATAAACTTAAAAATACATATTTATAAAAATGTGAGTTTCTTGTGTGTGTGTGTGTGTGTAATGAACACAACAATACAAGGAAACACAATTAGTAGCTTATATAAGTAACTATTTCAAATGGCAGTTAATTATGATGGCAATAGAGAAAATGATGAATGAAACGAATGGAGTGGATAACAAAATGAAACAAACAAACAAACAAATGATAAAATAAAATTAAAAATTTTTTCACATGCCCATGTAAGAGAATTTTTGTATATCAAACAAGCAAAATTCATAAAAGGGCGGATGATAAAGGCTTTGCTGGCATACACGCAAACACATATGAACGCATTAATTAGGTAACTATACATACATATATCTGTATACTTCTTTTCATTTATTGATGTAAAATGTAACCAAATTCAAAAATATACAAAAATAAAAATTTTATAATCTCGATACAAAATTTTATGAAAATCTCTAAATTCTTGTTATACTATACAACGTGTACGTGGTACATTAAAATGTAGGCTCTATCATTAACAAATTACAACATTTTAAAAATATTCATGACCTTTCTGATGAATAACGATGATGCTAGAAATTCAAGAGATATATCAAACTTTTTAAAAATAATAAAAGACAAGGATTAAAATTCGAATGAAATTATAGAAAAAAAGCGTTTGGCAAAAACAAGTTTACAGGGAATCCTCAAATAAACACGATCATTTTAATGTTCACGTAATGTGAAAAATTATAAAAAATTCTTAGTTAAGTTGTGTTACCCGAGATTCTACTTTTATGTTATAAAAGCTAAGCTATGAGAACCATAGAATTTTTAATGAATATAAGGATCACCGCAGTTTACCTTAATATCCTGTATTTACTATAAGTATGTGCATACATTACATTTTTACTTCTTCCAAAAAATTCTTTTTAGCTTATATTGTAGAATTGAACGGCTTTGTGAGAAAAAACGTTTTCATATCTATAAACGTCCTTGATGTAATGATGTCATGATAGGCAGATGTCTATGAAGTAGTGTTGCAATCCAAGCCAAATCAAGCAAAACCTAAACAAATGGCTTCAATCATTCTTCTAAAGGATTAACATTAATAGCAATAAATTATCTTAATCCTTGTTTGACGTTTTGTTTCATTGAAAATCGTTTCATTTGTTTAACTTAAGCAGTGTAAGATAAAAGAAATTTTGTATTTTTGTTTGTTTCGTTTCGTCTTGATTAATTCGATGTAGTCTCAGGCTTAGAGATCATTTAATGTAGTTTTTAATTCAACTTCAACAAATTTTTTTTTTTTCATTATTAAGTAAACGGACCACGTGAAAAATTATCATTAATTACGTGTACACACGTATCTACAAACACACACGTGTACCCTAATGTACATAAAATGAAAACAAAAAACAAAAGTACGATATTTCAGGGTCTTTTCATTTTTCAGTTGAGTATACAAAAAAAAAAAAGAAAAATACCTGTGTGTATTTAGAAACATAAAACATGAAATTATTAAATGAAACCTAAATAATATACACCTGAAAAGTACTCTCTAGGTTTTGTATCTAAAACAAAAAAAAAGACGAATTGTTCACTGTTGAATTTTTACTGAAGTGTTGTTACTTCTGCTTCATCAGCATTCTACTCAGTGGTTGTTTTGTTTTATTTTTTATATTTTTATTTTTAGTTTAAATGCTGACTTTATTATAATTTACAATAATATTTTGCTTTTTATTTTTTTTTTTTTTTTTGTGTTGTTGCTGTTGTGCTACTGCCACTATTTTAATCATTAGAAAAACTGAAGGACAGTCAAGTAACATTTTATTTTAACTCAAGTAAAAATTTTTCCATGTACAACAAAACAAAAAAAAAAAACTTGTTGTTTTCTTTATTACTTCGTGTATTATTTGGAATAAACATAATTTATGTTTTTTTCGGTTTTTCTATTTTTGGAATGTTTAAGGGCAAATTGATTAGTTTTTTGACTCCTGTTTTTATAATTTAATATTATTTCCAAATTTTTTTTTTTTTTTTTTTTTAATTTTTAATGGTAACTTTTTTTTGGTGACTATTCGAAGGTCATTTTAATTACAATTAAATAAAATATTTAAAAAAAAATAAAATAGAGAAAAGGCCTAACAAACAACATTCAACAATTAATTTGCCCTTTTTTATATTATTACCCCCAATGAATTTTTTTTAAAATTTAATTTAAATCAAGGATTTTTTGTACACATACCTGATTTATATGTGTAGAAATCATTAATTGAATAATAATTACTTATTCATTGGATCTAATATCATGTTACGTAATTCTATTGCTTCTATTTAGGAGTGCTGTAAATTCAAAATATTTTCGAAATTCAATGTTTTATGTAAAAGGGCATGAAAAATGTCCTCCATATCAAAATAAGTAAAATTTCAACAGATTTCCTAATTAAACGATAATGGAAAGGACCGATAAAAAAGACAAAAATGGGAGTAGATGGGAAAACGATCCAAAAAACAAAAATGTGGAGAAACAGAAATGAAGTTTGCTGAGCTGGAAATGGAAAATGCTAGGACAGAAAAACATGTAGAAGCGATTTACAAGATGCTGAGTTTTCTACATAATTTTGCTTTGTCCAGAATATAAAATTTCTTGTTCTTCTTCAATAGATCAACAGCTCATATCGAGCCAAAGCCTACTGAGGGATGTAAACTTATTTATTCCATAAAATTTAGTTCTCTTTTTTTTAGAGGTTGTTAAAGAAAATAAAATCTAATAAAATATCTCCAAACTACTAAATGTGACCTCCAAACTTTTAAATGTGACTTTTTTGTCCCTTTTAAATATATGTTAGTTAAAAAATTTAATTATTTTAATAGCAATACTTACTTTATGTGCTTTTAAATATTGTCCTTCCACGGCCAGCGTGACATCTGTAAATGTTTCTGCATGTAATAATTGATCAAATACAGATAACAGATTACTCTGATGATTATTCCATCGCAAACAAAAACGTTGTGACGTCATTTTGTTGGATGAATTTTGAAAATTTTGTAATATATTTCCGTGTGTAATACAAATTTTGAATGAATTTTTTTATTCAACTTTTAGAAAAAAAAAAATTAAATTTTGTTCGTTTGTTTCTGATGATTTTCTGTTTTTTTTTTTTTATGTTAATTGTTTGTATAGAAATTCTTTCGTATTTAAATACAAGAAAAAATAAAAGACTACAGTAGATTAATACGTATTTTAGATACGTTGTCGTATTTGAAAATGAATTTTTTTAGTGATAAACTTTTATGATTATCATCACATCGATTGTTATTCATTTCATATGTTGTATGGTTTTCATACACACATCAGTTTTTGTTCTTTTTATGTATATTTTGTTTTTGTTTTTGTTTTTTTTTTTTAACTGCAGCGACTTTTATACTCTTTATTCGTATTGATGACTTTTCTTTCTGGTCAATTTTATTTTACTGTCTTCTTTCTGGAAAGAAACAAAAAAAAACCATAAATAAATCAATAAAAGAAAAATCCTAAAAATAGTTTTAATTGTATACAACAAAAAAAAAAAACAAAAACGATTAAGGATTCATTCATTGTTTCCTTAAAATATTTACACAAATGATAATGGACAAAATGGTTTATGGACAAAATGAATAGGGACCAAGTTGAACTTTATCTTCTAGCTTCTACCAGATGAACAAAAATGATATTCCAATAGGCATTCCACACACACATTCTGTCCAAGCAAATGACCAGTATTGACAAGAAAAAGTAACTGACTTGTCTGGTAAATCTTTTTGGTAAGATTATCCATCATTGAAATCCTCAAATGTAGATAAAAGGAATTTTTATCATAAATTCCAAACAATTTTGATAAGAATACAAAGTAAGTTAATATACAAAATGGAATAAAATATATCAAGGCAATTGATATCTGTTAACAGAAAAAAGTGGGTGTCAAAATCATGTATACAGAGTGATTCAGTTAAGTATGTATATCCTAAATCATCTGGGAGGTGATAGATTTTGACGAGACAAGCAAAAATGTAAATTTTTGCCTCCTCTTATAAAACAACTCACGAAACGTTGGTCTTAAGTCATTGATGTAATGGTCAAGGCTCTATGTTAAATTGTTCCAAAGTTATTAAAAATCAAATTCAAAAATTACGAAAAATTTGACAAAAATTTTTTCAACATTTCTTATATATTTAATCGAATTCTCAATCGAATTCGAATTCACCCACAACCCCCCACCCCCTTCCCCTATTCATTTTTTCTGACGAATTTTGCTTACGTCCTCAAGACGTATTACCTCCAGAATTTATGACATAGTCAACTGAATTACCCTGCATTTTTTTCTTTTTAGATTTTAACCATAGTATCGCAATTTGAAGTCTGTTATTAGAGAGAAAAATCTGAAAGCCTTACAAAGCCATTGAAAAAGATATAAATGTGTACATAGATACCATATTGTATCATATTTATGGAATTATCGTATAAATTAAAACACTTTGACGTCATGATCATTAACCACGAAGGATAGAAGAAAAACCTCAGGAAATCTTTGTACACCGAACGTACATACATTAAACATCAGTCGATCCGACGATAATTTTTATTTGAAATTCAGAATTTATTATAGAACCTGAACATCAGCATCATGATAGAATGATTATAACATTTGTCTACTTAAATACCATTCACATGACAATCAGTATAATTTGTGTAATTTTTCATTGTATATACAATTAAAGCATACATTCAAAAATGAATACACGGATACACCCACACATTTATTTATCAATCGAAATATGGAAAACTTTTTGTAGAAAATTTTCATAATTTTATGTTAAATTTTTAAATATTCAAATTATTAAAAATTAATTAGAAATTTTGTGTATAATGAGATTCACATAATCAACTAAAATATAATATTAATTGTGAATTGTGGGCTGCTATTTCTGGTTTTTTTTTTGAATAAGAATTTCAATATATTTTCGATTAATTTTCAATTTTGTTTAATAATTTTAGTTCATTACTTCAATAAAACAAAATATAAATTACGTAATCATGTGTACATTTAGGCCCTTAAGCATTGTATGTACACATACAAATATATTGTAAATTATACATCTATGTAATATGCATGCATATGTAGATGTAGGTATATAGGAATAAATAAGGCAGGGCTAGACAGGCCTAATTACAATTTATATAATACATGGATATATGTATGTAAGTAAAAAAATTACATATTTAAAAAATGTGTACACAATAAAACATCCGGCATACATACATATGTACGTCTTATGAATAAAACTTGTGAATAGACAATAACAATAATTTAATATACCGATCTCATATTTGTTGTTGTTTGATATCCATGTTTCGTAACAAAAGTCATATACATATGTATTTCTATTTAATATGCAGGTATGTACATACATATATGAATATTATCATGTATCCACATGTATATTAACGTGTATGCACAGGTATTAACAGTTGAATTGAAATAGTAGGTTAGGCTACAAGATTACAGGTTCAATTATATTTTATATTTTGCTACATGCTGAAGGTTTCTCATTCTGATACATATACAGGAATAAGTACACGCATTAAAATTTCACATCAAATGAATACGTACTGTAATGTAACATCAGCCTTATTTTACCTTTGAAAATGTAGGTATCCAGCGATATACAAATACAATATATTCATGAAGTTCGGATTCCGCAGTGATGAATTTTCAAATATACTCCAATTTTGTGCTGTATACACTGCAAAAGTTCCAATGTACAACAATTTTTTTGAAAAATTGTACACCATTTGCTGTCCAGTGTAGACTTTAAAAAAATTCATCATTACAGAATCCGGGCCGTGGATTACATAGGCATTTTCATATGTATGTACGCTTATATACAACATATATGTACATAGAAATACACGTACATGTAATTTGAATTTGAATTATAGATAAAATAATGAAAACCACAAATAGAAAATACACCACGATCACTTCAGATTAATTTCCATGCCTCTCTAAATACAGTATTTAAACTAGTTTAGAAAAAATAAATAAATAAATAAAAGTAAGAGCTAGATTATATTCCAATGAAGAATATTATGCTATCATAATAATACACACATAAAACCAACTTTGTCATGTAGAAGGCCAAAATAAAAAGCGTTCTCAATACCTACATGAATTAAAAGAAACATTAATTTGTTAAGGACTGGAAAATAAATAGCAGTTAAATTCTATTTCAAGGCAAAAATCGTTTGGGAAGATAAAAATATATTTCTCTTTTTTGATATTTAAATATATATAATTCAAATATTTTATATACTTTGTACACATGATCAGATCCAAAGACGAAAGATTAAGGATCGATCAATTCGATCTGCAAATTTTATGTCATTCATTAGGCCATTCCAGTTTGAATTCAGACCAGACATAAATGATGGAATTAAAAATTGAAATATCAAGTGACATCAGGATAAATGTATAGAATTCTCAGTTTATATCCTTAATTTTCTCTCTCATAACCATGTCACACACTTGCTAATCTTCTAACCGATCAAGCGATCAAGCTCCAATCTGGAATCTATACTAGGTCTTGAATTTGTCTTGCACCTTTATACCCTGTTCAAGCTGAATCGAATATGAAATCAGGCTGAAACCATAAATACAAACACATAACTAGTGAATTTTTAAAAATTTGTCTAATATCCCTTTTTTCTCTTCTAATTCTTTTTAGTTCATAAAAAGTTTGCCTTACCAGAACCAGATGCCACATGATATAAAGTTACATGAACGAGCAATAATTCCCATATTTTATGAAACGAGAGGCAAGGAGGATATTTACAATGTAAAATATAAAATTTTAAAAAAATGAAATAACACACAACAAATGGAATTTTAAGCCAAAAAAAAAAAAAAAAAAATGTATAGAAAAGCTGTAGGCTGTATTACAATTCCGTTCATAGCGAGTATATGATGAAAAGGTATCAACAATCATCATCATTGTAATTTGTTGTAACATTTTTTATTAAATGTGACTTGTATACATATTAGGTACATACTGATATGTAAGTGTATATTACATTTCGCCTTCTTTGGAGCCTTCATTTGGAAAACCTAACTTTACAACAAAACCGAATAACCAAGCCTCTCTTTACATACAATGAAATATGTACGTAAAGTATTATATATATACTTTGAATTGGGGTTATCTTACACATACACAAACGGCATATGTGCATGTATGTATGCATGCCCATATAGATATGGATGTAGATCTGCCTGCAATGGTATTGTGTTGTTTGATATTTTGTACATATGCATGTATACAGTATATTAAAAACACAACATATATGTATGTTGGGCTTGGGCTCCACATATGCACAAACGTACCTACATACAAATTATTGTATAAAATCTACAATTATACTATAATTTATTTATTTATCTGTATTATATGTACAGATGAATTTAAAAGTTCTTCATGTACATTATATAGACAAGTATATGCGTTTATGTGTATGTGTGTTATATTCAGTTATATATATGTAATAGAGAGACTACAATATAATCACATTATGCGGACGTTTTTTTTATTTTTCTATTTTGTTATGTTTCGTTTTTGCTTTTTCTATGATTAAATATCGCCGTCGTCATAGTACTTTATAACAATTCTAATATTTTGTTTAGAAAAACAACAACAACAACAATAACAACAACAACAAAAAACAGAAACATATTTTTTTCCATTTAAGTACGACACATACCCAGTAAGTTGATTGTGTTGGCGTTTTATTTTTATAATAGATATGGTTATATTGCAATGTGCCTATTTATCAATATGTATGTGTGCATGTTTGTTTGTATGAAAGAATGTTTTTTTTTAAATATTAATATACATATATTTAAAAATAAAAAAATAAATAAAAGTTACGGCAGAATGCTCATTCAGTCCTCCATACCCCCATAATAATTTTTTTTTTTTTTCTATTATGGATTGAAAGGAAAAAATAAATAAATGAAAAACAGAAAAAACAAAAACAAAAAAAAAATACATGGTTTCACAACCACTTCGAGGCCATGAATATAACATCCCATTTATAAGTTTGTTTGATTGTATATTTTTTTTTATTTCAATTTGAAAAATTTTCTGTTTCAAGGCATGTTGCCAGTTTGATGATTATTTTTTTTTTCTTTTTTCTTCGAAAATTATCTTACTTTAAAAAAAAAATAAATAAATAAAATGTGCAGGAACGTTGTTTTCTCATATTAACCTGTAGTACATTCACATGGGCCATAAATATGTACACACCACACACACATTCGATAAAGTAGGTTGCTGTTTTCATATAGGTATTTCTAATATAACGAATAGATATCTAAGATATTTACATGATAGGTGCATACGCATACATGTATAGGTAGGTACATAATAAACAACCTTGCTTTCACTTAAACCCTCAAAGTGCGCAACATTACAAATCCGATGCGTACCTATACGTACATTTTTTAGATAATCTACTTTAACTCATTGGATAAAGGGCCTTGATTATGATGACAAACTTATTATTACTAAAATAATGAATTTTGCTGTTGTTGTCATACTTTGAAAAAAAAAATTCGCTCCACCAAATTAACAAAAATAAAAAATCAAGGACCTAATGTCTCTCGAAACGTAATGATGAACCAAAAGATTTTATGAAATTTTTAGCTATAAAAAATGAATCATTAAACGGTTTCTTATTTACTTTTACTAATCAATTTTTCAATTTGTTTCAAATGATACTACTTAATTTCTTTTTTCTTTTTTTTTTTTTTTTGTTAATTTCGAAAAACGACGATCACGAATACAGATCGTCTTTTAGAAATGATCATTTTGATTTTGTTTTTCATTATTCCTTCTTTTATCCTCTTAATCACACATCAGATCAGCATTCAGCCTTTCTGTAGTATAAATATAGCATAGCAGAACAAAGCAAAAAAACATGACATCCACCCACACCACTTTGCCGGACATAGTCAGAATCAGAAAATCAATCAGTTGCCTTATTTATTCGCCCCTTGTTGTGTACACTACACTAACAATATCACCATCATCATCATACGTATATTTTGTACATTTACTGGCTTATATATGTAAGTATGTATACATATTTACCATGATCTAATAAAAATGAAATCATACAACTAAATTCATTTTTTATATTCAAAAACAGAACAACAACAAAAAATATACGAAAAACGGGGGAGGACAAAAAAAAATTTTTTTTTTTTTTTTTGCTCGGAAAGGCTATTCAGAAAAAGGGAACCCTAACTTATGCACATTTATAAATAACAATAAAGAAAAAATTTGTTCATTAATCGCATTCACCCGGTTTTACGAAATTGAACTCAATCGATCAAAACAACACACATGAAAACTAACGATCATCAAACAAAAAATCAAAAAAAAAAAAAAAATACTTTACATATACGCAAATCATCATTTGATTTTATTTTTCTCATCTAAAAATAGAAAATCATTTCTGTACGTTAACATGAAAAATTTTCATTTTAAAATTATCTTAAAAGGATGACAAGGAGCAAATCAAATCCAAAAACTGTACAACAAACAAACAAACATTAAGAAGATTATTTTCAAAGAAATGTTTGTGGTTCATATCTTCAAGTAAAAAACTATTTTTAAATTTTTTATTTTTAGATCTAGGAAAAATTGTTTTCACATTTTCATTATTTTCAAACTGAAAATGTGTGTAATATCGTTCGCCTGATCATGTGTATTTTGGTTTAATTGAATTTTTCTGGTTTTTATGTTTTTTTTTTTGTTTTTTAATTTTTCCAAAAATGATGTACATAGAAGATTTTAATAAAAAAATAAAAAAAAAAAATTTCATGAATTTGTAATCCTGAATTGTTCCTCCATCATCATTCGCCCACTGTCTCATCCATCCATACACAGTATAGTAGTAAGTGTGTACTCTTCATTCCTTATACAATAACAATACATTGTTTTTTTGTTTTTTCTATGTAGCACACTACACCACATAACTTAACCTTTAAGACAATGGAAAATGTTCACTGGCAACACTATAATAAAAAGGGGGGGTTTTTGTTTTTGTTTTTGTTTTTTTTTTTGTTAATTTCAAGTGTGTTCTTGTTACAAATTTGATTATTAGCTTTTATGTGGCTCCAGGATGAAATGAGATAGAAAATAATAAGAAAAAAAAGGAAAATTATGGAATATTATATGAATATTTTAAAGAGACTTACGAAAAGCTGGCAATACTATCACGTTTTTCCTGGACGTGATTTTCCGTGTATTTTGCAATTTTTTATTTTTTTTTTCTTTTTTTCTTTTTTTGTTAAAGGAAAATTCCTTAATTTGTTTTAATCAAAAGAATGCACTTTTCAAGCGTTATAGAAATGAAGATCACACCACACATTCGTCAAAATATTGATATTTTTTTAAAAACGCACAAATTACAATCTACTAGAATAATTTACACAATTTTTTTTTTTTTACGAGATTAGTTAAAAAAAAAATTATCTTACACACTTTTATTCTGAATCGAATTTAAATATGCAATGAAATATGATCGTGCATGAAAAATATAAAAAAAAAATAAAATAAAAAATAATTAGAAAACTGATATTAAAAATTAAGGGTGTGTTACCACTTTAATCAATATAT
The DNA here is from genome assembly GCA_963971155.1 of Anthrax anthrax. Taxonomy (NCBI): domain Eukaryota; kingdom Metazoa; phylum Arthropoda; class Insecta; order Diptera; family Bombyliidae; genus Anthrax; species Anthrax anthrax. Next base: position 33,262,433 of record OZ020119.1, read on the forward strand.
ACACACAACAATTGCGTTTTTGCTTATATCTACGATCAAAATATAGTGTATGTTGTGAAAAGTATTAAAGTGTTGAATGGATCTTGTCCTTTTGTTTCGTTCTATCTAATACATATAATTTTTGGATTTTTTATTTTTATTTTTTTATTAATGCACAAGCAAATATAATGATCACAAATAATTGTGACAAATCACCACCACCACCTTCATTCACTACTACTACCACTAACTACTGTCATCAATACACCTCCACTATGCCTTTCCTAAATATATAATTGTATATTTTTATTCTCTATTCCGAGACTCGATTAATTAAAAAAAATTCAGAAAAAAAAAAAAAAATTCCTCCGACTTCTTTATCAACACAACACACATTCAATTTGAAAAATATGATGAAATCTAAATTATGAGAAAATAACAAAAAAATAAAAATTACGATCCATTTAAAATAAATTCAATTTTCAATTAGAAACTTTGTAGGAATGATCCATTTTGTATGGAATTAAAAAAAATTGGAAAAATTGAAAAATTTTCAATAGAATACAAACACTGTAGAAGTTTTAAATTTTCTTTATAGATTTTTTTTTTTTTTTTTTTTTGTTATAATCAGAGGACCGTAAAAAACGACACGACGATGATATCAAACAACAACGACGACGACGATCACGACGCCATGTCAGCAAAAAAAAAAAGCTATATGTGAATCTGAAATCTGAATACACAAATCTACAAACAAATGTATGGGGATGAATGTGTTGTACAGAACGGACGAATCAAATATATATAAATACATATAATAATAAATCCACATTTTCATGTAACTATACAATAATATATGTATATGTATGTACTATGAAAAACGATGAAATTTTATAATCAAACACGGCAAGGCAAAGAGCAAAACTGAAAATAAATAAATAATAATAATAATAATAATAATAATAATGAAACCACTGTGAATATTTCCCTCGCACATTCACATACCCCATATTCAAATGAATTCATTTTATTCATTCACTCCAATTACTCCTGGTATCCAATTCATAATGGATCATGCCAGCCAGGCTACACAACAATTGTATATACATACACGATATAGCTTTATGTATTGCGTGTGTTGCTTACTTTGCCTTATATAATTGTGATATGCCTGTTGATTTTCACATCTACATCTAAACACAAAAATTAACATTTAACATCAGAATTCTTTGCTTTATTATATTTGGATGACTATTGTATTGTGTGTTCTGTGGGTTGTGGGGGTTAAAAAATGTTTTGCAAGTGTGTACTTTTTGTTGCTATATATATTGCCTATTGTTACATGTGTATTCTTATTTTTTTTTTCTTTTGTTGCCTTCTGCTCCCTTAATGGAGGCTATATGCGTGTATTTATATTTATACTACAGCAATTTATTTTATCCATGTATTTTATCGCGGATACCTATACACTATATCTATAGCTATACATACAGTATGCATACATATAATGCTATATATAAAAAAATAAAAAAAACAACAAATCAACATTTAACATCGTCATTCCACTCCTTTCTTCTTCCTTCACTCTTTTCATTAAAATTTTTCATAGTCATTTCCTTTTGGAATGTATTTGTACGCGATCACACGATTTTATATAGCAATTTATGTTCTGTATGTGGAGCTGTGTGCTGTGTCGGTTCGGTAGATCGATCGTATATATATACGATATAGTTTAGTATGCATGCATATGTAAGTATACTTTTTGATCCCATTTTATTATTTGATATTTTTCTATACAAAAATTACATGCTTACATTTATCTAATAAATAATTACCACTGTTGTACCAAGTTTGAATAAATTTTAATCGCATTTATTAACTTATCAATTTTCACAAGTCGCATTATAAATAAAGTATACAATATCAGTAATCCTTACATTTTATACTTATTCAACTCTGTACAATTAACTTTTAGAAATTAAAAAAAAAAAAAAAAAATTACTCTCTCTATTATTTAACTTACTTATAAGCACAAAGCACGTTTGTGTTTGTGTGTGTTACTCATTTTTGAATTCCTCTCTTAATTAATACTTACTTGTTTTTTTATTTTAATTTCAAATCAAAAATAGAAGTAATCAAATGCATGTACGTTAGACCAAAAAAATTACAAATTACAATTTACAATTACAATCAATTTTATTATCAAAGCAAAAGCATATGATCGATAATTATCTCGATCGGTAAATTAAATTAAATTCCCACGTATAAAATATAAATTCTAAATTCTCATTTTTTAATGAATAATTCATAATTATCTCTTTTTTATATATCAATTCTCTCGTCATCCTAATTCCGCTATCCACAACCTAGTGAATACGCTGTAATCTGTATTAATATTCAATCAATCCACTTCTTAAAGCTTTCAAACGCTATATATGTAATATTTATATGTACGTGGCACGTACACATTTTCAATTTTCAGTAGTCTCCCCATCACAGAATCTCAGTCTGTCTCAGCTACAATTCCCCAATCCCCAATATGTAAATTATCAAGAAAATAAGCTTATACGAGCTGTGTTTGGAGTGGAGTAGACAGGAGCAATGTTACTGTTATTTGAATTCATTTTATCAATTCAACTCCTTCATTATTTGTTTAATTAAGTATTTCCCCACCTTAAAGTTTTCAAATTTTTTAGTTAAACATGTATTTAGCTCAGCTATTTAAATTTAAACCATATATATAGCTGACATCTCTCAAAAATTAACTCAAAAATCGAAATCATTATTTTTTTTACAGAGGATCAAAAAACAAAAACAAAGGAAAAAGATTGGATGGAGATTGGGGATACGAATACAATATAACATACAACACGTTACACGAATAACACGATCAATATCAAAGATCACCAATTCAACTCTCTATCTCTCGCATATCTTTATTCGTTAAATGAAATGTTCTCTGAAAATAAATGCGATAGTGTTGGTGCTGTAGAATTTTATAATTATGAAAAAAACAAAAAAAAAATTGTCTTTTTCTTTTTTAACAAAAATTCATGGGTTATTTTTTATCCCTTCCCCTCTTCATTAATTCGAGGAAAAAAATTTAATGGATTTTATTATGAAAATAATTCTATTGAATATTTTGAGTCATAATGTTGAATTTTAAAGCAGGAAAAAAGAAAATTCCCCGGTATTCCTTTTTGTTTTAAATCATGGTAATCTCCATAATGTGGAAAATAAGTTGAAAAAAAAAATCACAAACTGGATAAATAAATAAATTCAATTTCTAGGAAGTTATATCAAATCATTGAAATGCTTGAACTTCTAAGCAATCCTGATATAATGCGGTACCTATATTATATCTGCATCATATGCATGTGGCAAATTTTTGCTTCCTGATCAACACAGGTCCGTGATGATGCAATTTTTCTATGTAGATACATAACTCAAAATTTTATTTCGTATTAAAGTGTAATTTGATATCAGTTTTATATAATGTTTTATTTAATGCACAAAATTTCTGTAGAACGTAATCTTTCAATACCATTATCATCTGCGCGTGCTTATCAGAATCAATATGAACAAGGACGTATGTATGTATATACATACCTGTTGGGCATTGTTTACTTCAATGGCTTTTAATTGCAAATTTTTAATTGGATGCAAAGTGTTAGCACTTGGATTTAGAATTGTTTCATTAAAATCATACAAAAAGCTACTTTACTATTCAAAAAACAAAATTGAAGAACCTGCTTCCACTAAAAAATATTGCAATTTTATTTCTTTACTTTTTTTCAAGCATCTTTAATTTAAAAGAAAAAAAAAGAAGAAAATTGTTAATATAAAAAAATGAACTCTAAAAAGAAAACCTGTTTGTAGACCGTTTGTTTGATAATCATACAGGTTAAAATAAAATTTATTATGCAAATATTTGTTTACAATAAAATGTGTGTCATGTTTAGATCTTCCATTAAATATTTATGCATATATGTATGTATGTATTTGCGTATACAAACACATTGGAAGCTTTTTGTATTTTTTTTTCTTTTTTTCAATCTGATTATTCAGTGTTTTGTGGATACCCACACATACAAGAAATGATTCACAACAATAAATAACACCTGAGAATAAAAAAAAAAAACAAATTAACAAACATTTGACTAATCATAATGCGTCAGAAACGTGTTCATAATCTTCAAAATCCTACGATCGATGTTCAAGAGGTTCGATGTGGTGCACCATTACAAAGGATATAAATTTAGGTAGGTATTTAAATCTTAAACAACACATTTTCGCAAAATACAGAATATTTACGTTAAGCTGTTCAATAGCAAAGTACGGAAATAAATAAGTTTGTTTTTTTTTTTTTTTTTTTGCGCAGATAAAAACTTCATCAATTCTAAAGGAACATTGTACCTCTTCGGTTAAGGACACTTTCAAATTTTTTTCACTAATCTCAAAAAGGACAAGAATTTCGATCCCATATTATGTATTTTCTTATTGAAATTCTAATGATCGTGCAAGTAAAAGAGATTAGTTCATTTTTGGCATAGTCATATTTATGTGTTCTTATGCAACATAAAAAATACGTTAATTACATACCTATATGTTTTATATGATTTATGTTTGTCTTTTGTGGTTATTTTTGTTTTCTTTTACAAAAAAATACCAGAAAACTAACAATCAGAAAATTAGAGTAAAAGATCAATTTAAACTAGATGAAAAAAGAATGAGAAGAAGCACCCATTTAAAATACAAAATGACAATGCTTTAAAAATGAGGTATAATTAAATTGTAAGAGGGTAATATCCGAAATAGGTATGTCAACATCATATTTGCTCAGGAAATTAATAAATTTTTAATTAATTATTTTTCGTACGTAAATGATTGTTAAAAAGAGATCGTGTACACAAAATTAACTTTGAATAATGAATAATGCAATTAATAAAATTTGTTAAATATAAATTACCTATACAATTTTTATATCGCATGTACCTTCATATTGTCTTCGATCAAGAAAACTATGAATCATATCTGCATAGTTTCCTTTCGAAAAAAAATTTTTTTTTCAACAGATTTGTAACAATTTTTTTTTCTTTTTTTTTTTAAACTCAACTACATGCACACGTATAATACGCACATCTGTGTATCTATTTATATATGAATTTACTTAACATTCTATGCAAACAATTTTTATTTCAGCTTTTTACAATATTATTGCATATTAAAATTAGCAAAGCATGCATATTGATTCCGAAATGATGACCTACTTATTACTTTTAAGGTATATATAATAAAGAAAATCGCATTAAAAAACCATCTTATGTCCTCGAATTAATTTTTTGTTTTGTTTTGTTTCTTTTTGCTGTTTATTTTTTCTTTTTGTCTTGATTTCTTTTGGTTTTCTGTTGTTACACAAAAGTGAACAAAGTGCTACACAGGACGGCTAAAAAAATAAAATAAATTTTTTTCTTTTTTAAGATAGCGAATGCGGTTATTACATAAATACTTTAGTGTATGTATGTACAAATGCACATTCACTATTTTAACCAATGGAACATTCAACAGAGGAAACAACATTTTGTCATTCATGGATGATCGATTCACAAAAATAGGAATGAATTTTTTTTTTTTTTTTTTAAATAAAACAAAAATAAAAATATTTTTAAAAAAAATACATTTTCCTTAAGTAAAACTACAAAAAGAAAAATACATGATATGGAAAATTATAACGTACCTATTTTTCGACGTCAATGAAAGTTCAAAAGTGAAAAAAACATGAGAAAAAAACATTTAGAGGAGGTTGGGCAAGGTTTTATAAAAATGTAAGGGTTAGAAAAAAAAAAAACTGATTTCAACAAGGAACTATTTCAGGCAGGTAAATACACACACATAGACACTGTATTGTATAATAATGTTGGCTTTTCAACTTAAAGCACTAATGTAGCTTCTTATGTTAAATATATATATTACATGCATTTATGTTAATGGAAAATCCTCTCTATAGGATTATAGAAAGCAAGTATTGACCAATGTTGTACATATTCAATAGAGAAAAATAAAGGAAAATTAATTTGAAAAATAGTCCATTATATATTTTGTGTACGAATGTTTATATATATCCATTTTGCATGTGCATTTGTATCTTATGTATTGTGGACATATTAGATTTTATACAAATGAAATTGTAAAGTATCCATTTTTCAATATTATATTATGTACATATGACATGAATAAAGACCGATACACGGACATGCATATACACACACAAACACAAACAGCATAATATTAAATACACAAGTTATTTTATTTTAATTGAAATGTAAACCAAACTTTTCCGTTTTCCCTGAATAACACAATATGTATGTATGTATAAAACTAGCATTGATGTTCATAATTAAATTACGGAAAGAAAATGTATTCATATAAACTAGGTAAATCCTTTCAGAAAAAATAAAATAAATAAATGAATGAAAAAAAAATAATAAAAATAAAATAAAATAAACGGATAAAAGCAAATGTGTAAAAAAGGAAAACAAAAAAAGAAAAAACAAAAAAAAAATTAACAAAAAAAAATTGTTGTAATGTTTAAAATTTCACACGGAAGATATATGCTTTAGACTCGTGTACACACACATACATATGTTTCACATATCGATTGCATAAGTGCACTTGTGTGTATACAGATGGAAAAATATATTTATGTACATACATATACAAATAAACATCTCAGATACATGTGATGTAAGCTATTTATTATGGAAGTAGGATAAGTCCAAAAATTTATTACATACCGCGCTTGTATGTATGCTTGAAAATGACATCAATTTCTTGTATTTTGTTATTATTATTATGAAAATCAAATCAATTCTTTTAAAAACATGACAATTTCTAAGAAAATAACAGAAACAAAATAAACAAAAAAAACTTGCAATTTATTTGCTGATATTAGACAAATTGTTTAAAAAAATCAAAAATGCAAATAAATCATAGACATAATGCACCAGAAATAGAAATTATGATGCACACTACATGCATGTTGCTTATTAATATTGTAGCGGTAAAATCAACAGGTATTCCAATAATAATTAGCATATGTACATGTGTGTATGTACGTATACGTGTATCTCAATTACTTACTATATTGCCATTGTTATTATTATTGTTTTTGTTATCATATGATTTGATTTTTCATAGATGGATATTTTAGTAATACATGCATATGTATATCTACATGATTCTAATCTATCTACTTTATTTATTTTATCTGATAGGTATGTCTTCAAAGTTTTACTGGCACAGAAATAATTGAAAGATTCGTTCAAGGGATACTTTATCGACAGATCTAAAAAATTCGACGACAAAATTAAAAATTTTAATTAATCACCCTGTGAAATTAGACAGGGTTATTTTCAATGAGAAATTCTTGTGTAAATATTTTAAGGAATAAAATTCAACATTCGTATGGATTTCGATACGTGGCACTTTTTGTATACATATGTACATATGTAGATGTACACTGTGTATGCGTGTATTTAAACATAATTTGCATATATGCTTATACACATTTAAATGCATCATGTAGGTATATAGGCATATAATTTAGTTATAGAAGTCAAATTAATGTATAAATAAACAACAACAACAAAATTGTATCCAACATGTGTATCTATTTTGGTTCAGTACATCCCCACATATTTTCATACATATGTATATGTACATTTGTGACAGGCATATGTAATATAGATAGGTATATATATTGTAGTCAAAAGCATGCACATATCAAGAAGAGGAAGAAATTATCGTATATACATATATAAAATTTTAATACAAACACACACACACACTCATTTCAACACACGTACGTCAGAGTTCAAACGAGAACTTTTCCACAAATATATTTTTATAATATATAGGTACACTTTGTGTATGCATGTACGTATGTACGAATATGTGTGTATGTACTTATACTTTATCAGAAGACAGGTAGATAGATAGACAGATACATAACAAAAAGGTGAATGACATATTAAAAGTACCGTAAGATCAACGCGCTTTTTTTCTTTTCTATGCTTCAATGTACGTTTTGATCATATATATAACTATAACTATGTATGCGCATGTTATGTAGATGAACAACACAAAAAAATATAAAAAAAATAATAAAAATACTGAATTGAAAATACGAAAATTTTACACTAAGAAAATTATTTCATTTGAAATGATTTATCGTGATAAATTTGTAGTATTTTCATTTAAATAAATTTTTTTCCTGTTTCCTTTCAATAAATTTACTTACTTAGCTAAAATTTTTTAAAAGACAGAATTACAGCACTAAGCAATGAGAAAGTTTTTTCAAATAAACAAACTTTATCGTAAAGTATGTAACATGTCTAGATATGTATAGGTAGGTTACCCATTGAAAAAGTAAATATTGTGGGGATACAGAAATGATTGTAATTTACTAAAAAAAAAAAAAATATATAAAAATTGTTTACATATCAATATAGTGACACAAAATTTTCCAAATTTAGAGTTTTCTACTTAATACGTACAAATACAGGGTGTCAATAAATAAAAATATTAAAAATTATAGATATTATTCTTTTCTTAAGCTGCTGTCCTCCCTGAGACTCGCCCTATTGGACCATTTTATATGTTTGGTTCGTATTTATATTAAAAATCAAAATTAAGACTTAGATCTTTCCAGCAAAATCAATTTAATCAAATTTAAATAAAAATAACTGAAGATATTAATGTCGTAATTTTAAAGAAAAACCATTTCTCAGTGAATTAGGTAGGTATTACAATTTTTTACATTTTACACTGTAAAATTCGTGTATGAAAACATTTGTGTCAAGGATTTTTGAAAATTTCATAAAAATCAGACAAAATAATTTTTAGAATATTTTATTTTCAAATTTTGTATCAATTATAAATAATTGTATAGAATAAAAATTTCATTGAAATGAATTTTCCTATAGGCAGATAGATTAAGTCATTGAGTTAGATACCAATCAATTTAATTCAATTATAAATTGACCATAGGCTAATATCACTTTGACCTTTCCCATACTCAAAAAAATAAAAATAAAATAAAAAGGGGGTTAGATGAAAATCTATAAGGACATTCATTCCCATTTCCCATTCAAATGCATTTTCATATTGGATATATAAGCTTGATCGTTCGAAATTCGAATAATCATTTGGTTGTGAACTTTATGTTATTTGCTTGCATATGTATTGCATTTTAGCTTTCAAGAGAATTAATTTATATAAAACACTAAAAGAGTACAACAGTGCTGCTGAAGCTGAGCTGAGTGCTGAGCCAGTGTGAGTGATTGTTTAAGGAGAGCAATAATTGTAAAACCCCCCATTTGCATTTGTATGAATTATATGTATATATACATATGTTTCAGTTTGTCGTTGCACTTATAAATAAATTACAATTTAGTAATGTATAATAAAAAACAAAATTTTTAAAAAGAAAAATACTTACTCATAAAATACAAATAATTCTCCGCTTTTTTTTTTTTTAACAATAATAATTATTTTATTTTGTTTCTTTTTCAATTACTTCAATTACACGTTCACGGTATTACGCAAATGAAAAGTCCGCAAGTTTTTATTTTTTTTTTTAAATAAATCCAAAGAAATGTCACTCACTCACTAATGTATAAAGAGAACTGTTAGATCAGCCAGTATTGCCACGTTTTATTGTTTTATGTACATTGGATTTTTTTTTAATTGCACAAAAATTATGTATTTTTAGAACACATAAAACAGTCCGTTTTTTTATTATAATTTTTTTTTATTAACAGAAAACCCGAATTTTTTTGTTTTTTTTTTTTTTTTTTAAGTAAAACACTAAATATCCTGTAATGAATTTCTCTTCTATGGATCTCTACACTGCTGCTGATCGCATTTTAAGTTATACAAAAAAAAAAAAAAATAAAATCTAATCAGATTCTTATTTATTTATTTTTTTATTTATGTTTTTCTTTTTTACTTGCACTTTATTCACAAAATTCACTGTTGTTAATTGATATTTATAAGAATTGTTGCAAAAACTTAAAAATACACTTTTAAATTTGAATTTTTATTACACGACATAAAACAACAGAAAAACAAAAAAGAAAAAAAAAAATTTTTTTTTTTCTTTTTTCACTTAATAAAATTGTAGAGAAAATTAAAAGCTGTCATTTATAATGTAAATATTCTGTACTATATAAATGAAAGCAACAACAGATAAACAGATGATTCATTTCTACTTTAAATTAAACGAAATGCGATCATTTAAAAAAATTTCATTTTCATACGGCAAAGAACAAATAAATAAATTTTTTTTTTTAAGTTAAAAAATATTTTTTTAATATTATTTATTTATTTTTTTTTTTAAATCACTTTAAAGTGACGAGTACACACCATTTGAATGTTTTCAAAAGAAGAATTCAAAATTTCGTGTCAATTATCACAAGATCCTAAAGGCACTAAATAGAATATTTTATTTAATCCTCATTTAATTCAAGATTGCAGCACTTTTCAACTAATTTTAAATTGTTTTTTTTTTTTTTTAATTTTTTTATTTATCTCAATTAAAACAAATTCTTGATATATTTACACACAATTAAAAAATTAATTATTGTAGATTTTTTGTTTTGTTTTGAATAAACAAATTCTGAATTATTTTAATATTAAAAATAATAAAAATAAAAAAAAAAAAAACTTAGAAAAAAAATTCTTCAAATTAAAAAAGAAAAAAAAAAAGAAAAGGAAAACGAATCCCAATATAAAAATAAATTCCAACTAGCAAGGACAACGTTAATCCAGTTACTAAACGAACACGAACTTTAAAAATAATGATTTCATGTTAAAAATGGACAAAAAATAAAAATTCCTCCTTCCTTGAAGAATTTCATGTGTATGTGTTGTGTGTATATACATGTAAAATTGTAAATAAGTATATGTTTATAAAATATATATAAATAATAAAAATATATATACACACGGACCCCGTATTCAACAATATATAACTTTTGAGTGTGAAAACTATGTAAGTATAGATTTAAGTCGAAGTCAAACAAAAGTTAAAAAAAAAATAAATAAAAGTTGCTTACTTATAATTTTTGTTTAGTTTATACTTTTTATAGTAGTTGAAATGAATAAAATATGTATATGTAAATAAATATAAATATATGGATACGACGATACAACAACGAACCTTTCCCCGTGTAAACGATAAAAATTTAACATACACACAACACTACATGTCCGTGTTAAATGTCGTATTTTGAAGTGTACTATTTATTATAATATTATACAAAGTGTACGACGGTTTTTTGATAAACGTCTTCTATCTATTATCTATGAGTATGAAATGGTATGAACGTATATTCACGAAATTTAAGAAAGAAAAAAAAATTAAAAATAAAAAAGCAACATCGGCACAACGAACTCAAAATCAACAATATTGAATACACAATATATTTTGAAACTACACCAAACATAATCCATTTAACAATGTGTATACGCAAGAATATATGACAAAAAAACGTTTGATCCGTTTCAAAGGAATGCTACACATTTACACCAGCCTATGTACGTCGTGCATGTTGTAATAGTTGTAATACATTACAACACAACTGTTTGTAACTTATTGTAACGTTCATTAATTCATTATTATTACAATCAAACCAAATCGCTTTGTTCGATTCGATCGACTTCTTATAAGGAGAATACGAAAATACTCACTCACACTAGTCACTATATGTATATGTATGAACACATGTATTATATGTACAAATATATTTTATATTATATACAAAAAATAAATATACATGAATTAATTTATATACATATATGTACGAACAAACACAATACATACACACATAAAAATATCGGAGCTCCATACCCCATCGTCCCCAGTTACCCTGAACAAACTCTGCATGATGTAGTAAAATAAAATCAAAAATTATTTTCACTCATTTTCCCCTTTTAAAATCCTATAGGATAGGATAGGATACAAGAATCAAGTGCAGATCATCAGAATTAGAATGAAATGAACGTCAAATCTCTGGCTGTTGGCTGAGTTGAGTGTTGACTTTCTTTGCTGTTTGCCTAATTGACGTTAACGTTAGTGACTTGTTTGTGACGTTGATCAACATTGGAGTTTATATTTTATATACATAAATGCCGATATACATATACAGTGAAACCTGTGAAAGTTGGCCACCTGCGGTGCAAAAAATTTTGGCCAACTTTCACAGGTGGCCAACTTATAAAGGAGCCAACTTTTAAGTTGGAATTAAAGACATATATGTATGTATGTATTATAAAACAATTTGAAGGAAAAAGTAAAATCAACTTATTGTTCTTTTAGAGTACATGTTACGTAATTATCCAAAGTAATTTGTTTTGAAATTTTCAAATTCATTGCATGACTCCTGTGTTTCCATAACTTCAAATTCATTCAAAACTTGGTTCATTATTTGGTCAGGAGAATCAGCCAAAACTTCATGAACTATTACGCCCTCATCAATTTTCGGTATGTCGTCTGTTGAAGCAAACTGATTTCGAATATTAAAATTAATTACAAATTAAAACACAAAATGACGATATTGCATCATCCACATTTTATAACAGTGATAATGCACATTTGCATACAATTACACGATCGCATCAAATAATGTGTATTGGTATTGGATTACCAATAAAATTTCTTTGTGGCCAAGTTTCAAAGGTTCATTTAAGTTGAAGGGTACGAAAAATGAGTAAATATGTGGCCAACTTCCAAGATAAACAGGTGGACAACATACGAAGGTAACTTTGGACAATTTTGTACTAAAATTTCTTCGTGCACTCGTATGTTGGTCAACTTCCGCAGGTGGCCAACTTATAAGGGTGGCCAACTTGACAGGTTTCACTGTACTATATATTTGTACTTTGTAATTTGTATGAAGAAAGGCACATTTATTATTGTTTTGTTGATATGAAGATCCCCCAAAGTACACACATGCATATAACACAGAATATAATCGCATGTACATATTGTACATATATGGATTTGTACATATTTATATATACATACATACATGAACTGTGCTGTGATGATGGAAAATAAGGAGGTCAACAAAACATTCAAATATAATGCTCTTCTGTGTAATTCTACGTTTTATTATTATCATTCGATATCTAATCAAATACATATTAATGCGTACTCAACATAGTATAAAAAAAAATTATTTTTCCTTTATATAATGTGTAGTGTGTACACACGTGTACACGTACACATGTATCTTTACGCTTGAATTTAAATGAAAGCTTAAAAAATTATTTAAAAAAATATTATTGAAGTTTAAAGATCAAAAGTTGGTTTACTGCTTGATCTTCTACCCTTTGAAATAGGAAAATGATACAAAGATGAATAAAAGCCCATGGGCAAGGGACGAAAATTACCCCACCACTCCTTTTTTGACTAAACTTTACTATTCTATGAAATGATTGAGATTAGAAATGAAATGATGACTGAATGTTGGTCAAAGCAAAAAATCATTAAAAAAGAAATTATTTCCCAAAGCTCATTATCTAATGCCCGATAAAATGGAGGGATTAATTGTTCATAAAAGTGAATATTTACTTTATTTTTTAAAGCATTTATTTGGTTTAAATTTTATAAAATGAAAAGAGATTTTCTTCAATTTAAATTTGAAGTTTTTAATCATTAAAACTATACAAAATACAATTTTTCCAGGCCAATATATGTATGTAGGTATAGATAAAGCATATCAATTATCAATGGCACTTTTTTTTATCAAATAATTTTACTGTGTATTATAATTATAAAGCTCATAATTATATCTCTCAATCTTATGTAGAATTAGAAAACAAACACTACGACAATTGTAAGCATTTCCTGGAGAATTCATATAATTATTTTAGAAACAATATCAGCCAGCATGAAGCCCCCCTTTAAACTAATTAATGATCAAATAAAAGACAATTGAAATCATAAATTATTTTTGTGAGAAAGCTTTTTTGTAAATAGAGAAGAAAAGAAGAAAAAAAGTCGTGAGTTTTTGTGGTTGTGCCGGTTGTAAGTATGGTAGGCAGTGCTATCGTTGTTCTACTGTTTTTTTTTTTATTTCTGATACCGGGATTAATTTGGCCAAGGCAATTTAATCGAATAAGTATTATCAGCCTCATTTATGCTACTAACTAGACTGGTGTGTTGTGTGGTATACTATGTAGAGCAGGACCAGATTAGTATAAGTACAATTTTTAAAGGGTAAAAAGCGTTTTTTCGAACGTGCCATACTGCTTTCAAATTTTTGAAAACGATAGCACTGATGATGGATACTAGTGCCTTGCCTTCTTGTGTTTAAACGGCAACAGCGAAACAATTAGCAAGAAATTTTGTCAAATTTCACATACAAGTTGCAAATTGAAAATACAGACGTACCAAATCAATATCCATTTGGTTCTTTTCTGTTGTTGTTGACAATTCTACAAACCAATAATTTAAGTTTGCACCCATATACACCCTGAATTTAAAAAAAAAAAAAAAAAAAAAAAATTATAATTCAAAATAAATATCCTACAAAATGTGGCAACCACTTACACATTACTATTACATTACAGTGCTTATGGGGAGGGAAAGAAAAAATGTTTCATTAGTTCACATGATCCAACATGTAGTAATGGGGATCTTGACGAATCGATACAAGTGTTTGTGTAGATGGAGATATGTTTACTGATCTATAGATGTGTCTATGCTATGTGGACATCTTCATAGTACACATGTATCGTATGTATGAATGTGTCGGGTTTAACGTTCATAAAGATTTTTCAATACGGAAACTAATATGTATATGTAGTTCTTGTTCTTGTTTTTCCTTCAATAATATCACAAGAATGCTCCCCTCGAACATAAAAATACAATGAACATTTTGTTTGTATTTTGTTCTAATACTGCAGAAGCATCGATAATTCTCACAAATTCTTGAACTGAAAAAACTTAGAATTGTGTGCACGTTTATATGTATAAACCCCAAAGTTTTCAAAAGATCAGCATTATAACATTTTCAAATTTATAAATATGAAATGGCCTTTTCACGTACTTGTGTAGATTGTAGAATAATGGGATTCCTTTTACTTTGCCTAAACATACAGAGAGATATCAGTGGATCACTACATTTCGTATGTATGTATTATAATCATATGAAATTAAAAAAAAAAAAGAAAAAAAAAGGCAAGTCAGTCAAATGTGTGGGGGGCTTGGGGCCGACAAACAATTGTGTGACGTTTTATTTAATATATAACCATTAAGCATGTGTATGTACTTACATTGTACTATTGTTTATATCACTTTGGTAATTATAGATACTTATAGTAGCTTTTAGCATACATTCATTGTGTACAAAAGAAGGGCTGACATTTTGACTTTTTAACTTCCTGAATGTTAGATGTATGTACCGTAATACCACAACACACGGTACCTTCTTAATTGTATATTAAATATAAATATACGCAAAAGGATTACGAAAGAGGGATGAAAGGAGAAATTCTAAAATATAATACATACTAGCGGAATGTGTGTACACATTTCTGATCAATGCTTTTTGATGGCCTGCTGGGCGGCATTGGGGAATCGCTTTCGTGGTAATTTTATATACATATGTATTATTAGAAAAATGTGGTATGTATATAAAAATAAATCTACAGATATTGTACGCATATACATTTACACTGTTCGTCCAAGTTTATACATTTGTACGGCTCTGAGTATTTTACATACATGTGTAAAATACATCATACAGTGTATAATTCCTTGTAAAAAAAAAAAACTGCCCACAAAAATAAGAATAATTAACAAAAAAAAACTACGTGACTGAATTAGTATTGTGTGATTATGAGTGCGTGTATGTTATGTACATTCATACATATTAAATATAGTATGTGAAGCCTATATGACGTATGATGAGAGTCGTGAATGACACACGGGAGGATATTAATTTTAGCTCGTATATAGCACACAATCCAAACATACGATACGAATAATATTAATATGTACGATGATGAAGACTTCCAATTTTAAAATTTTCAATTTAATTTACTTAATTCATATTCAATGAGGTTTGAATGCGATCGTGTTGGCTTTTTTTAGTTTGTTTGTTTTTTTTCTTATTATTTTGCTTTATTTCATTATTTGTCCATTTTTGTGCCTTTATCATTTCTATATATGTGCTTTGTTCCTATTTTTATTTTTTTTTTAATTTTATTATTTCGAATTTCAAAAAATTTGAATTTCGAAAATTGGAATTTTAAAATTTCAATTTTGAAAATTTCAAAAATATTTCAATTCAAAATATTTATTGATTTCTATCAAACATTCATAGTGTATTTTGTTATTGTTTTTCATTATTCTTATTCATTTATCCAACCAGGAAGTGAATTTCTATACTGCCTACAAAATCAACCTCATGAATATGTTCATAGCATACAATTGAGTTTATTTTCTTAAATTTTTTTTTTCATTGATCAATTGCGATGATTACACATACATACATACATTCATGCATAATTTCGTATGGGTACAACCTGGTACCCAGCATAAAGCAAGAAAATATATATAAGGCTTTATACATGGATACCAACACATCCTAAACATTTTCAAAAGAAAAATTAACAATTTTATTAACAGAACATTAAAACAAAAGGGGGTGTCTTTATGGAAAAAAGAATTTTTGTTTTTTTCTTGTTTGTTTATTTTTTTAGAAGCCATACTTGTTGGATTGAAATGGATGACGATGACTTTAAGAGGATTCTTTGATTTGATTCAAAAATGGATATTATCGCCTTAATAAGCAAAAAAGCAACAATAATATTGAATATGCCATTGTTGTGTAATTTCTTTTGATTTACTGAATTAAAATGAATGCTTTTCTTTTCCAGGTATACTCCTATCTCTTTTTTTTTTGGTGTCCTCCTTTACACGATCAAATCTCCTTGAAAAGAAACTTTTTTTTTTTTTGTTTTTTTATAGTCATCCATCGGTGTATACACACATATTATCAGTAATCACACAGAAGAAAAAAAAATCTCAATAGAATTCCATATATACACCAATTGTACAATATGTACATACATACGTATATCAGTAAATAAAAAGTTATATTTGCTTTATGTTTTTCTTCTTTTTTTTTTTTTTTTTGTTAATAATAAAATGCTGCTTTTGCCTGTGACTGCCATAAAAAGCTTTTGAGAAAAAAAAAAAAAAAAAAAACGATTTCTAGCTGACACACAGTTTGTACTTGTGTACATCAATTTTATTTTATTTAAGATTGTGGGGATTTTCTTCCTTTTCCTCCTCCTTCAGAGATCATGATAAATTCTCCAACGTAATGTTAAGTATATGCAATGGAAAGGCAACACAAAGTAACACGACACGATCTATACGTATGTATGTATGTACATGAATTGTTGTTGTAATACATCCACGTATAGATAATATAACGAACGAGTGATATTCGTATGTTCTATCAGGCATTTGAAATTATATGAAAGAAGGGGTTGAAACGGTGAAAGGAAAATCTATTTCTAGGCCTATCTAGTATCTATCGCCTTTGAGGCTTTTCAATTATGTAAATTGTGTGTGTTTCTCGTTTTTATTTTTTTATTTTATTTTATTTTCATTTTTTTTTTCTGGTGGTTAAAGAAACTGGTTGTGTTACTTTACTTTGTTAGCTAAAATGTACACACACATATATGAACATACACACATGTTGATTATTTTTATTTTTTTTTTATAGTTCTTAAAAAGTTAATTTCGTACGGATACAACCACGTTCATGCATGTTTATCTGTACATATACTCATATTTATAGTCCCTGGATTATTAATCATCAAAAAAAATTAATGTGTTGAAATTTATTTTTATTTCTTTATTTATTTCACTGTTTAACTCATTTAAAAAAATAACCCTCATCATAGCTCATTTATTTAAATTCGGTGCATTTATTATGTGTTAATAAAACAATGCAAAATTCATCCATTGCTGATCGATTAAAAAAAAATATATGCAATTGTGTAGATGTCTGTTCTTGTATTTCCTTTTCAACCCTTTTTATTACAGATTATGTAACAATGTATTTATGAAAATTATGATGAAGCTACAGAAGCTCCATAATCTTGTTCCTTCGAAATTAAATCGTTACATGATGTACAGATTTTGCAATAAAGTAAAACTTTTTGAATTTCTTGATTTTTTGATATGCTTTGGCATGATCACGAACAAACGTGGAATCTTTTGATCTAAAATAAATAAGGAATTGTGATCATTTCGTTCCAATCAGTATTTAATATATACTCGTATAATTGACATTTTAAAGACACAAAAGGATGCATATGTAAACGTAGCAGCCAAGATGCAAAACAATTTCCAGAAAATACACGATTGATGCAGAAAAACAATACGAAGGTATTTTGCATCCTGATGCCAATTCTGTATGAGTACGTATCCTAAAAATTAAAATAGCATAAAAAGGAAGTAAATGAACAACACTGTAATAGAACCCATTAATGCGCAAGAAACTTTGGAAATCGAAAAAAAAAAATTACCAACAATAGAAAAGATTGACCAAAACATCCTGAAATACTGTAGTGGTGTTACACTCTTTCAAGGAGTAAAATTTTCCTGACATACTCTTTAAGAAGAATTCTATGCCAGATCAACTATCGTGAAAATCAAGGGGATCGTATTATAAGACAATATTAATGGTTTATTAGCCGAAGAACATTTTAACTGTAAATAAAGATAAAATATGGGTCAGTTCAATACATGATGGATTTCGATAACATGTTTATAAAAGAATGTCCATTATTGCTTTGTATGTACATATGTTCACATTTAATCTATTCATCTTACATAATACATATGTATGTATGTATATATGCAGGTATTTAAGTAGATGTGTGTATGTATTTTAAATTTCCCTTCGTTGTTACTAGTAAAATTAATTGTTTTTTGCAAAAAGATTCCAAATACCCAATTACCGACCTATACCTACATATGTATATGTACTCGTATGTACACATAAATATCTATTTGATGAAATGATTTTTTGTAGTTTTTCTTTGTTGTTTTTATTTTATCGTAATTTGTATTTATAGTTTATATTTTTTCTTATTTTTATGTTTTCTTTTATTTTCATTTTTATCGTATTATGTAGTATGTAGTACAAAATGACCTTGAGGACAGCAGGCAAGGCAAGAGTAAACTTCTCCATAAATTCATAAACGTAATAATATGTAATATTAACAAAATATATAAAATATGAATACATACCTACATGCATCTAAGTATATACGTATATAGTAAGTATATATTTACCTATGTACATACCATATGTACATAAATATAGCATTGCTCTTTACAGCTTCATACAACTTTTTGTTGCTATTACATATTGTATGTACATTGTTACGTATGTAGTACGTATGTATGTATATTCATACATTTCAGATTATAGCTTTTTATAACAAAAATATACAACTAGTATGTACGTACGATCTACACCCGCCTAATAAATTAAAAATAATAAAATATAAGTGAAATAAACAAAACAAATGGGAAGGGTTGCCATTTCTTAAATGATAAAATGTTTTCCAAAATTTCAAAATCCCACATTTGCATATCTTTTTATATTAACGTATTTTGTGAGATAATGGCAACTCTGCAAATAAACAGGAAAAAAAAATATTTTGTAAAAATGTCAACATGTTTGAAATAACGAATATAACAAGAATTATACATATGTATGTATGAACGCAAGCGCACAAGATACTATATAATATAAAATACTTACAATAACATTTGATAGCATATGTATCTATTTACATAAAGATACAAGATATTTAACTCCCACGTGCAATGTTATATTATTACTTTGAAAATGACTACATACATATAAAGGCAACAAAAACAAAAAGCATTAAATTAAATAAATGTATTTGTGTTTTTTTTTTTTTTTTTGTAATATTTCAGATGAAGCTCTAATATCATTTACTTTACTCAGCTGAATTAATAAAATATTAATTGAGTATGTAGGTATGTAGCATGTACACTCGATCGTGTGTATGTGATCATGCTGATGTGTACATTGCATTTAATTTTAATGTATGATGTATCTATAGGAAAAGAAGAGCTACTTCGACTCGTTTGTTTAATAACAACAAAAACAAAAGAATGTGTATTGCCATACATTACCCACTGCCCTGCCACTGACTCAATCGATTGCCATTAAAATCTATTTTGTTTATTAATGAAAAAATTGTGACATTTTTAATTTTAATTTTATTTTATTTTTTAATTGTCTGTGTTTACGTTTCATTTTATTTATTTATTTTGTATTCTCTATATCAAAACATGTGTTTGTTAAATGCATAACACAAAAATGTGATCAATGAATTATTTATAAAGCTCAGAGATCGATGTAATTTATTAATGATCAATAAAAATTATATTTGTTGTAATTCTAACGAAAAAAAAAGTTTTTTTTTTGCATGGATTATTCCATTTCTAATTTAGCTGAAAATTTTAAGTATGTACTGATAAATTAAAATCAAATTTTCAAATTTCATTTGAATTTAATTTTTGTTCCAAATTTTTAAAATTCAATTTCCTAAAGTGATTTAAAGCATAGGCACAGATTTGAATGGATTTTAAAACAAAAAAAAAAATTAGGATCGCATTTAATGTTGATTTGCTTTTAATTAAAAATAGGTACATTTCGTTCATTATTCAAATAAATACGTTAAAATTCCATTAGAAAAATTTGTCTGTATACTAATTAGGACACAAGAGAAATTATCGTTTAATAAATTTTAAAATGGGAATTTTCAAAAATTTCTGTGTCATTACAAAATGTTCATTTGTTTATTTATTGAAATACATAAAGTCGAAAAATTATGATATGAGACCCTTAACAAATCGAAAAGTGAACCAAAAAATGATCCTGCAGGATTTTTCATTGTCCAATCTTAGGTCTGTCACACTAATGATGATGATGAAATTCTTTTAAATTTCGTTGTTTGAGCATAATCACAGAGTGTTCTTATGGAACATAAAAATTTCTTCATTTATGTTTATGATGATCTGATGCTGCTCCCTTGTGATTCTTGTTGTTTTCATTTACATACAAATGGGAATCAGAAAATGAGAGTAAAAATTGAATGAAAAGGAATGAGAAGAAGTACCCATTTCAAACACAAGTGACTATGCTTTGAAAATAAGGTACAGATGTAATGAAAATACAGAAGATTCTTATTTTTCAATGATTATATAATCCATAAGATATGTTTTATATTGGGGCTTTCAGTGAGAGATCAATAGCAAAAAGTTCGATTATGTAATGAAAATGCCAATAAATAAAGTGGAAAAGAATCAGTTTGAAATTTCGAATATTAACATAGACATTAAAATAGAAAACTATGATCGATATAGTTTTACACCCAAAAATATGAGCGTTTTCTTTACACATGCACTTGAATTTCTGTGAATGGATACTTTAAATATGGCACACATTACACATACACTCAGTTATATGTATGTATGCATTTACATACTTTGCGTTTTTATTGTGTTTCGAAACAATAAAATATATTATAAAAATGTCATGACTACTTGTGGATTATTACTTCATAGTATCGCATCATACTGTGTGGTATTAAAATACAATTAAAACATGTTTGCACACTTTTACAATTACAATTCTCGAGTTGTATGGTTATATGTTTGCTCTAATGACCAACATTATAATATTGGCCAACAATTCAACATATATGTAAGTAAGTATGTTTTAGATATCGTCTAAGAAGTATAATAAGATGTATGCTATAACCTATTGATGAACAAAATGATATCCATATATGAAATTTACAGGTAATAAACAACAGCATTTATAAGAATGCAATATAATAATAATAATTGCAAATATTTTACAAATTAGATGTTATGATATGAATTAGGCACTCCGCATGTGTATAGACTTACTTTACCAATAGCAACAACAACAAAAACATTGAAATAAAATTACAGTGTGCATAATTTATGCTTACATTTGCTAAAATAGCAGGTAGTTACCTTACCAGTACAACAATCATTTAGGGACGTACGGACGGATATCCATAATGATTACATGAAAAGAACGACAAACAGTAGTTAAATAAAAATTGTATACATGGTGTCTTAATAACTTGATTTCTAATTTAAATGAATTCAATTTTAATGATGAATACATAGCTTACTAACTGTAATGAATAGAAGATATTAGGATAAAATATATGTATTACTAGGCTATGGCCATTAGTTAAAATAATATGCAATGATTTTATAATTAATTTATAATGGACAAACCTTAGATAAAAATTTTTAAAAATTTCTTTGATAGTTTCTATTAAGAAAGGAATGGCTTCATAAGAATAAGCCTTTAATAGTTAATTTTTACACCTCATTTTTAAAGTATAGTCATGTGTATTTGAAATGAACAATTTTTTTTATTTTTTTTTTCTGTTCAATAAAAAGTTTAGCTATTACTCTCGTTTTCTTACTGCCCAGAATTCTGGTTTTTGTAAACGAAAAAAACAATCACATGAGAGCAGCATAAGTCATAAACATAAATGATGCATTATTTTTGGTCCTTCATAAGAATACATACAATTGTGCCAAAAAAATTGAACCATAATTATTTTATGGTCCTGTTCGATTGTCTAACAAGGGAAATTATCCAGGTAAAATTCACTTATAGAATTTAAAGAATCATCCCTTGAAAAGTGAAAATCTTGCAATATCTGAGGTTTACAGCATATCATTGATCCCGAGGATCACTTTGAGTTCTGTTATTGTCAGGACTACTGCTTAATTTTTTTTTTCCATACAAGTGTGTACTAAGCGTACATTACGTCGCTTTAGAAAGTCCAACATTTTTTTTACATCTAATTACAAAATTCTTGTGCTTTCTCTTCACTTAAATTGAAAATTTTGAATGAATAAATTAAAACTTTTACTTCCTGTTTTGTTTATTCAATTTGTTTTGTACAAATGGATTTTATGTTCGAAATAAATTAGAAAAAAAAAGGGAAAAACGTCATTAATCATTTTTTGTTTTTGTAGAGAGCAAATTAAATAAAACAAATTGCTTATCATTTTTTTGTTTTTTTTAACATAAACAGAAAAGTAGAAATTTAGATCAGTTTTTCTTTACACTTCAATTAATGAAACAAGGAGACAAAAAAAAAGAAGAAAAATGACAAAAAATACAATTTAAAAAAAATATTTAGCCTAAAAAAGTATTTTATTTACCTTTGTTGTAAACGGTGTTTATGTGTGTGTGTGTGTGTGTGCACTTTGAAATGTTATCAATCCATAAATGATTTAGCAACATGGAATTGAAGTACGAATAAAAAAAAAACACAGTAGTGACATGGGACATGGTAAAAAATAAAGTTGGATAATGCAACAGGCTAAACAAAAAAACAGACAAAATTGAAAATAATAATTAGCAATCAAAAATATAAAAAAAAAAAAAATTAAATAAATAAATGATATTGAGCATATAGGTTTGAATTAATATAGAATGCACTGTACACAAACAAATGAAAATGGGTTGTGTTTGAAAATGTCATCAACAAGCAAAAGAAAATACATTAACATTTCGTTCACTATTACAAACACTAAACATCGACGGTTTCAAAATGTCCAGTAATAGCAACTGATGACAGTCGATGGTCAGTTCAATGTTAGATTAATATAAGATAGTGATCATAAAATGCAAACAGTCTATCAGATTTTAATGGAATATTTTTGTATTCCATAAGAAACTACCTAAATTATGTCTAAAAAAAATGAACCGTAATTTAATGTAACCTGAGAATTTTTTGCGATTCCTAGCATGACGTATATGAGTACAATCTTTATCCATCGTTTTAGAACTTCTCCATATCTAAATTAAAAACAAAAAAATCACGATCCATTGAGTACAATTTTGACAATCATCATTTGTTTATTAACGATTAATTTACATTACCAAACGCAGTCATACAGTTGTTCTTGCAATGACTTAACATGTATATATGCACTACAATGCAATGTTCATGCATATTTACAAATAAGAAAAATTATTATTTTCATTATGTATTCTGGTATCATTTTTATTTTATTTTATTTTATTTTTTTTTTTTTTTTTGTGTGTGTAAAAAATACAACTTAGGATTATTTGTATTAAAATCGAATTTTAATCCAACTGAGTATCCAGTATGTACATTGTAAGAACCAAAAACAAGAAGTAAAACACCAAAAATATTGATCATGTCCATGCATACGAGAACTTGTGTATATTTTTTACCTTGTGTTTGGTGATATTACACAAGCAACTTTTTTTGCTTATTTTTTACAGATTTGTATCTATATATATATGACCAACCATCTACTACCACTACGTTGATGGTTACTTGTTGAGGTGAGTGCAAGCAAAACAGAAAAAAAAATAAATAAATAAAAATTTATGAAACATTAAAAAAAGACCAAATCTTCCAAAAAAAGTAAATTGACTAAAAGGAGGTCAGCAAAAATATACAACACAAAAAATAAACAACAAATTTTAAAATGTATGTACTTAAAAAATTTTTGTTTATTTTTTATTTTTTTTTGTTTTTTGTTCTTGTAATGAAAATTCATTTTTGTACAAGCATTACTTTAGCTGATTTTTGATGGGGTTATTTTTAAAAATGAAAATAAAACAGAATTTTTGCAAGGTAAGATTTAAGGTAAAAACAAAACAGAAAAAGAAAAACAAAGAATTTTACAATTGTGTGTTACAACAATTACATACTTATGTGTATGCATTTGATTAGTGTGTTCAAATAACGAAGACTTTGAAAATGTGTTCATTTCATTTTTGTGGTAACTGGGAAGATAATGAAAGAATTTTCAAATTTTTTGTATAGGGATGTACATGGACATTGAACGTTATCAAATAGATATGTACATGTTTTTAAATGAAGATTCAAAGATTATAAGAGAATTCTTTTATTTAAAAAAATTTTTTTCAGATTTCTTAAGAAATCCTGTAAGGGGGTTACAAAATTGAAATTTTAAAATTTGTTAAATATATTTTAAGAAATGCCAAAAATAAAACTCATAAACAATAAGATACTTTGTATAATAATTATTCATGTAGTACATGTGTATATGTATTCTCATGCCATTCCTTGAAAATTACAATTTTGATACCGGATTTGGAATTCTTCTTAAAAATTGAGATCCTCGTTTATGTAGTGACCTGAGTGATACATGCTGCGTGTGTATGATATCTTAGTAAGATGACGTAATTATGAAATACAAAACAAGATCAAGTCCTTTACCTAATCTTGTTTTCTTTTGGTTTCAAACTTGTTAAGCTTGAAGATTATTTTTTGGTTTTTGAACCAATGCGACCCAAGCAACAGCAAAATAAAGAACTTTTTCTTACTTACCTACGCGAATATATGAAGCTCCTAGTTAATCTGACCTGGATATTGGATAGTATGTGAGGTTTGTACGGCGTTTTTTTTTTCAAGTTTTAAATTTTGAATTTGTAATCGTTTGTAAACAATTAAAAAAAAAAAAATGTTAACAAAAATATACATAATATACAATGCGATAGTTCACACATACATATGCATATGTACAATGACACTTCAACACGATGATATACACAATAGTCAGCAAAATCAAAATATGTTCATAACAATAATTAAAAAAAAGAAAATCAAAAACTTGAATTAAAGCATAAAAATTATATGGGGACATGTACATATGTGTGTGTTCGAATAATAAAAAGAACAAAAAAAAAATTATTATTTTCGCGAAAAAGTGATTTAGCAACTTGTCCCTGTTGTTGACTTTTCCTTTTTTTTTTCTTCTTTTGCTTTAATTCTTTGTATAATTAAAACAGCTGAATGACATGAACTATACGTCTGTGTGTGTGTGCAGAAAATCAACCACCTCTTTTATAAACACACTACCTATAATATACTATAAGTACGTTGAGTTTGTGGTTGATTTTTATACAATCAAAATAAAAATGTCACACATCAAATTATGTGAGGGGCATGTTCAAATTTTCTGGTAATAATAAATGGGCAAAGGTAAAAATCAAAATAAAATTTATTTGACATGATACATTTTTGTTGTTGCCCAAATGAGGATATTTAAAGGCATACAAATGAATTGAAATAGGTGATCAAATTACTTTAGTGATCACAAATATCATCAAATATATTTGTCTTATCGCATCTTAAGATCTCTGGATCCCAATCGAAGACTTTAAAATTGACCATCATGATCCTCTAGATCTTTAGTTTCAAAGATGTTTTTTTTTTTTTTTTCTTTTTTGGAAAGGAATTGTTGACTTATTAATCAAGAAGTTCACATGATGTCTCTGGTTATAAGAGAAGTCTTTTTTCGAAAAAAACAAGGGGACATGAGCACTAGCCTTCTTGAAAAATAAAAGATCAAATGCAAAAAACCATCTTTTGGTTCAGTACGATCATGCCAGTTTTTTCAACAACCACATGTTAAAGAAGGATATTATTTTAGTTTTCAAAGAAATCTCCACATCAGAAAAAACAGGACACAAATCTCCGATAAAACAGGATACAAATGATGTTGCTTGGTAGCCTATTCAACAGGATCACCCTGTGCATTGAAAAATTACAAACATAAAAAATAGATATTTTCTGTTTTTCATTTATTTTCACGTACTTATTTGTATTACATGAAAACGCAATGTATATGTACAGCACACACATACACACACACTTAATACGTACACTCATGCACCCGTACGTAATTTAGTTTAGTAATTTTTATACATACAATTGGAGGTCAAAAATGTGCTTTTGCAATTTTATATTACCTTGTAATATAAACTGTATAAATGCATAATTAAGCAAAAGAAATACAACAAAACAGAAGAAGTATACAAGGTGAGAGACTGACTGATTGTACCTACTTCTTTTGTTTTTTTTTTTTTTTTTCATTATTATTATTATTGCAATGCAACTGTTAGAAATATGAGTTAATGTTGACTAGAAATTGCTACTGCATGTAATTCGAACTAATACAAAAAAAAAAAAAAAAAAATTGTTCAAATGCCTATGTAATGTATAATAATAGTTTTGCATGCAAAATAGATTTTCATATAAAAGAAAAACTGAAAAAGACAAACAGGAAAAAGAAAAGAAATTGAAAGATGGAAAGCTATAAAAAAGAAAAATGTTAAATTAACACAATATATGAATTGAAAATACAAACATTCACAGACGAAGTATAAGAAAATTACACTTCCGCATTTTGTATTGAAATAAAAGCAAAAAAGAAATTTTTATGCTTCCTTACAAACGGATGGATGACACGCAACGCAGGAAAAGAAATTCTTATACCAAATAAAGATACAAAATAAGACTATTTGGAGAAGAAAAAAAAAACTTCGTAAGCGAGTGCTTGCGAACAGCCTGATTGTTAGCCAGGCAGGCATAAAGGTATCATTTGTTATCCATACATATCCATGGCAAGGTAAAACTAAACTGCAATGAGTTGATGGTGATGATGAAGAAAATGCTTGAATGATACCATGATGATGCACAGGAAAAATTAAAAGAATTAATCAGAAATAAAAACCAGAGGAGCAAATTACATACACACGCACACACAAATCTTCTTACAATTATATCGGCGTAATGCACTTTTCGAATAGTCATTGTCATCCTCATTATCATCATCTGTTTGACTTCGTTTTTACATGTATGTATTTTTACACGTGCAATTGTATGTGTGCTTGTGTAATACATATGGATACGTACATATTATAATTTTTATTTTATTTAAATGCAATATTGCATTAAATTTAACCGTTATAATTTCACAATATTTACAACTTGATTCGCATTTTCAGTACTAAAATGCATACATACATATATGCATTTGTGTGTATGTGTAGAACACTTCGAAAAAGTGCTAGTTTTGAATTTTCATACAATATCTGTAAATGTGTTGTTTTACCTTCCACCACTTTATTTTCTTTATTTTTTATTTTTTTCGTAACTGTAAATTTAAATTTAATTTAAACTTCAATCGTATACAAACTAACTAACAACAACAATAACAACAATTGTGCTATGATACTGATGAAATATAATAAAGAAGACAGAAATTTTATTTTGCAAGTTCCCGTGTAGCCTTTAGATGGTAACTTGGAAAGAAAATATGGAATCAAATAACGCTGACTTTAAACAAAAAAAAAAATTATATCTGATGGATCTGGATGCAAACATTAATGTGAGTGCGTGTGTGTTTGTATTTCTGCATAAAATGAATGTAATATGGATATTGCCTGATTTTAAAAAGAATTATAAAATTCAATATACATACAAAAACAAACCATCTTAACCTTATTACATTCGATCGAGGATTATTACGGTTACAATGAGTAAATTTAAAAATAAAATTAAAATAAAACTGAAAACTTGCTATGAAAGGAGAAAATATCGAAATATATCTGAAAATCCAGTCAGTTCAGTTATTAATGTTCAGAGGTTAATCAATTTGATTAAATTATTTGGGGTTGATTCACATTCACATCACAATGCCCTTATTTTCGATCATGATTTCACTTTGCAATTAATGAATCAAAAATTATTTTTTGTTTATTTTTTGAATATTGATTTTTATCAGTTAGTTAGTGTTGGTGCTAACGAGAAAGAAAATTCATCATAAACTATAAGTCCTGATTTTCATTTTTTTTAACCTTTTCGTTATAGATCTCTATTCTTAAAGTTCATTTTATATTCATAAATCAACTTTCTCTAGGGTGGTTTCCCCCTTTCCTTGGATCTCTTTCGATCTCAGTTTTAAAATCCAGTTGACGTAACTCTACGAAATGCTTTCCATGTATTTGCAACCCCACCCACAAAGGATTGTAGTACCAAAAAAAAAAAAAAAACTTTAAAATATTTGCTCTAAAGACAACAACTAATAACTTTGAAGATAAAAATGATTTTAAAAAAAAGACCGATCATTTGAAGGATATCAACGATTTTAAGGATAATAGAAAATTTAAGAAAACGTTTCTTTATTTTCAGAGTTAAGAGATGAGACCAACATTGAGGATAATATCAAGGACATTATCAAGGATGATAAAATATCAAAATTTAATAGGATCCAAGGATAACAATTTATACTTAGAGACAGCAGTGACTTCAATTTTAGTATTAGAAATTGCAAATTTTTTTTTTTCTTCGTTAATTAGTTCTAGGGTTCACCATTATATTATTCTGTCGCTTTGTAATTTTAAATTTTTTTTTTCTCGAACACTTTGAATATTTGTTTGATATACCGAGTAAATTACCCAGAAAATGTTAAAGAATCATTATGATCATCAATAAAAAGTAAATACCGTTAAAAAATTAAAAATCCTGTCACATAAGATCATTGTAAACATTTGCGAGTATGTGAATGAATCGATAAAGGCAAAAAAGCAAAGAAGGAACGGCTGTTAGAGAAAGTTTTTCTTTTTTCTATAATTTCTTGAAAAGAATTAATCAGTTGATAACGTTGTCTATGCTCTAAAACTATAAAAGATACAAAAAAAGCAAAAGCAAATGATGTTTTTATGGTGGTCGTTTGTATTTTGAATACTTGCATAAAAAGGAGGAAAATCAAATTTTTCTTTGTCTTTTTAACAAGAAAAAAAAAAAAAACAAGTTAAAAAGCTAAGTATGCATAATATATATAGAAAAATTGTATATGTAAGAATGCACATATCACTCTATTATGAACGAAGTGAAATAATATGTTGTTGTAAGATATATTTTATAAAACTTCATAAATGAATAAAAATATGATGACAAACATGATTTGAAATACGATTATACAAATGGTTCGAATGAGAGCGAAAAAGGAAAATCAACCAACATTTAAATATGTATAATGACAATTGCCTGTACATACATGCACGTACATTTGAGCCAATTTTGTATTATATAGAGAGTTGAAAAAATATATGTTTAATATGCATACATATGTATGTATGTGTGTTCAACAACTTGGGGATTTGTGTTTGTGAAAGGGGTCAAACACCCTATATGCCCTGCATGTCACAATAATTATTATTATTTTACTTGAGAAGTTGAAATCTGAATCGTTCGTTACATTCATATATAATCAACAAAATATAAACTGTACTGTATCATTGCCTGCTTGCATGTATATGTATGTGTGTAAGCATATGTAATAATAATAATAATAATAATGCATTTTATAAATGCATACATATCTTTGGTTTTTATATTATAAATTCATATTTTGTGATATGATATGATAAAAAGAAAGAAAATTATAAACTATGCAGCCAATGTACTATATACTCTGTTCATTAATTATATGCAGTCAGAAGACCTTATGAAAGTTACATAAAGTGGTACCATTGTGAACTGATATTCGAAAAGTTCGCCTGATTTTGAATGAAAATTTCAAGGATTATGATATAATACTGATCGTGAAACACTTTAATTAGAAATTGTATTCCCATAAGATCTTAACTGCATATAATTAATGGACAGAGTATAGAGCCTTTTGTATTCAATATCATGTATATGTGAGTGAATGTGTACTGTACGTGTACGCCTGTGTATGGTGGTGATACGCATATTGTTGGTGTCGAAGAAATGAATGTGATCAGCCTACATAATTTCTAATGTAAAAATGCATACACATATGGAACGTCGTTTAAGTAACCTAAAGACAGACCTAAAGTCAGCAATATTGTTTTGTATATAGGTATGTATATAAAAATTTTTTTTTTTTATTTTAATTATAATTTTGATCGAAATTTATTCAATCAGTTGTTTCCTTACTCTTTCAATTCCTTTTCATTTATACTAAATAAAATTCATCACACGTACACCCTATTGAAGAAAATTTCAAATAATGATAAATCTCTTTTTGCCACACAGAAAATTATTATTATTTTTTTTTTTTTTGATTTTTATTTTTGTTTTATTTAATTCAAAACTGTTTATTTCCATTACAGAAAAATAATAAATCGATTATATTTTTTAACAATCATATATCATATCCCCATGTATCAATCATTTACGTGTATAAAAAAAAAATTTGACTCATTTTGTTTTTTTTTTTCGGTTTTATATTCTAACGAATATTTTTTATCAGTTAAAATTGTTTACTAAAGTTACATGCCAATATGTCCTTTTTTTTTTTTTTTTTTTGTATTCCTTTATCTTATCAGCAATATCCTTTATCAGAAGAAATTTTTATATGTTTTTATTGTTTAAATATACAAAACGGGTATAGAAGATAAGGATTAAGTGAAATATAATTAAGGAAAAAAAAAAACAACCAACCCTCATATTATAGAACATCGTCCTTATCGTTTTTTGAAAATAGACTGACTTACTGATATGGATGATGAAACACAAAACATATTTTGATAATAATTTAGTCAGTCATTTATATAAATGATAACACGCAAGGCTATCATCCTTGTTCGTAAATCAATGTATTTACTTTGTATGTGTTAAATAAAAAAAAATAAAAAAAATACTTATTTATCGTTATGAAATATTTTTTTTACTCTACATATAGGGATCAAAGATTACAAAAGGATCAAATTTGTAAATAAATTTTAAACGATGACTGTACTTTATATGATGGATTATTTGCTTTGTAATTTGAAGATACATATACTGAAATGCATTACAAAGGGAATGCATTACAAAGTAAGGAAATACACATGATGTACACTAGAAAGTGCATATCTTAACATATTAAATTGAAAAAAGAATAAGAAAAACATGCTAATAAATTTTTTGATAATGTTATCACACCCCCATCATATGAATACATGTACTTATGGTCCGATCCGTCTGTGTAGTTCTAAGTTGATAATAAAGAGATGCATTTTGTATTCACTTTATATACCTATTTAATGCTGTTCAATGCATCATGCATTAAGTATTTTTGTATGTATGTTTTTCATGTGCTATCTTTATTTTTCTAACAGTATTTTTACGCTAAAATGATCACCCTCATTTTGATCAATCGATCTCACCCTCATGACCTGAAAGCAACAATACACAGGAGCAATTTAAATAGCAATTTTTATGATGATAGAAAAATTACAATATATGAGTACATTTAGTATATAAACTGAAAGGTTTGGAGGAGGTGATCGTGCGCTTATATTCATGTTATTTGAACTTTACTTTTTCCCTCTTGAAAATTTCGTCTATACATTTTCATTTTTCATTAAAATTAATTACAAAAAAAAACAAAAAATCAACAAAATGAAAATGCTGACATAAAAATGATAATATTGCGATATGGCATTGGTAATCGTGTATAATAACATAAACATGTGACCAGCATATTTTTGTTTCTTTTCCGGGTGGAAATTTTCTTCTTCATGGCCACTTAAATTGTATACACACGTCAAATAATCAAGAGAATTTTTTTTTTTTTTTAATGATGATTTTTCTTTTTCTGTTGATTACGTTGTACTGTAGTCGTTTGATGTTATACTTTTTTTTTTTTTTTGTTTAATTTTAGTTTTATGTTTCAACCAGTTGCATTGCTTTCAATTTATATTTTGTTATATCCTTAAATATCGCCCGCTTTTAATTTTGTATTTTAAGACCCCTTTCTTCAAATTTTTTAAGATTCTCAATTAATTAATTGATATTGTCAACAAGCATAATTTTCAAATAAATTAAATGAACAAAAAAAAAAAAAAAAAAAAACAGGAAAATTACATCCCTTATTTTAATCTGTTAAATTTCATAATAAAATAAATTGGAAACAAATTCAATAATTTTAACTACTCGTACAACGGCTGTGTAATATAAGGCATGCATGCGGTACCCATTATCAGAGAATATTCAATTAAGAAACAAAAAGCGAATCGGTTTCCTTTGGATTTCTATACAAAAGCATTTTACATGTTATATGAAGTGTATAGGTCATTGACTGATCATGAAGTTGAGATGGAAAAAAATGAAAATATGTTGATTACTCTCAAAGAAGGATTTGGTTTTGAAAGCATTCCCAAATATCTCAGCTTAGTTCATTGTTGTTCAATCTAAAAGAATTTTCAAAAGGGCATAGCGGAAAAGGGAAAGTAGGTGTCCATCTTGTTATCCTTTTATCAAATTTGTTTTAGTTTTATTATCCTGTTTATTTTCGTTTGCACATCATACTCAGGTTATATTACAGGGTCAATAAATAAGGACTACATATTTAAAAATTGAAATAGAAAATAAATAATGGCCAAATCATATTAGAGGGCAAGAGAAAAGATTTTTATATTTTAATTTATAAAATTTCCGTGTTCATCCACTTTAGACAAATTCTCATATCCGTACTGCGGTTTGCTACGATGTTGCCCACGATTTCAGAGGAATTCTCGTATTCTCATATCTGTGGCATTGTTCATGTTACTTCGATCGAAGCATTTTATGTCATTTTATATGCAAAATGATGTTCACATGTGCATTGTTTCTCAATTGATAATAATAAGTATCTGTGAATTGAATTGTTGTGATCTTAGCAAAAGCAAAGTACTATATATGCCACACTATCCATGACACTACATACTTCTGGTATAAGGGTTTCATTTTCTAAGACAATTTGTTTTTTTTTTTTGCTTTTTTTGTGTAAAATCATTCTAATTTCTTTTAATAGAAGGAAAATATAATAAAAATATGCCATTACCAACAATACACATAAAAACAACAGCATCAATAGCAAAACAACCATTTAACTTAAACATTAACTTTTAATTCAGTCAGTCAATATGTTGACTTCTCTTGCGTTATGTTTTCTTTAAAAACAAAAAAAACAAAAAAGAATTTTTTCTGGACTTTTTATTTTTTTTTTGTTTTACTTCATCTTTTTTTCTAATTCTATTCCGTTCATCATAGATACAGAGAGAAGCATATGCATGCATATTGCTTCCAATCTAACATACATATTTTTGTTGTTAGAAAGTTCATTGACCGAACTATGATTTTGTGTTCCCTTTTTTATTCTAAAGCCGAAAAAAAAAAAAAAAAACTCTTTCACTTGTGAATTGTGATCATGCATGCATGCATATATACGGGAAAAAAAAAAAAATATTTTTTTTTTATACATAAAAATTGATGTCCAATGAGTTGTAAGTACCTTTTTTTATTCCTCACAAAAAAAAAAAAAAAAATCAAAAATTTAGGAAAAACTTTTTCACAAAATTGTCAGTTCAAAATTTTATTTAATTGTAAATTTTTAGAATTTACGAAGGTACTTAATACGAGGAACTCCTATAACAGATACCAAACTAAATGCTCCTCTAAAGAATGAACCGATGGATACCGATGGATGGATACATACAGCTTATGGTGAGATGGTATATAGTTTGGTTCTTTAAATTGTTTGTTGGTTGGTTATAGTTGGGTGGATCTTAGATTTTTTTTGTTTTTTTTTTTTTATTGAATAGATGGATACATCATTTCGTATATTCATCTACACATCGATTGGTATCAACATCATATACACATATATAAGTTCATCTATATGTTAAAAAATAGAGAAGATAGATTGAAAAATCAGATAGAAATGAAATGAGTATTAGATCGGGTTAGAAATGCTTACACGACACCAGGAATTTAATGACAAAGGGGTGAAAGGCATTTTTAAAGTAACAACATCATAATATCACATTATATCTTTTTATATAGCGATATCTTTGTATACATGTTTGGATTTTAGCCTGATGGTTGGCTAGATCGCCTTTATACATGAATCTAATGGTTTCTTGTATAAATATTGTGTACATTCAACCGTCCATTCCTTGTATGTAAGTACGTATGTTTCGTCCTATTGTTGGGGATTCAAAAAAAAAAAAAAAAAAAAAATATGAAAGCTAGTTCTGCTGGTTAGTACATACATTGTTCGTCATTGCTTGATTGTGTGGTATGTGAATATATAGATACAAATGTATATTTTCTATTTATGTGCACGTACTCATAAAACCAAGTGTACATACTACGTAAAATCATGTATATGTAATTCCTTTACCACATTTGAATATAAAGGAATTTCTTTAATACAATTTTTCAAGAAACTTGAATGTGAGATGGGGTGGTCGACCTCAGGAAGGAATCAATTCATTTTTTTTTTAATGTTCAATTTATTGTTTCAATTTTTTTTTCTTTTTTTTTTTAGTTTATTTCTAAAAAAAAGCTTAGTGGGTATTTTGAATTTTTGAACAAAAACGTTTCGTATTATGATTCGGTTTTAAGAGTTTTGTTATGAGTAATCTTTTTGTTTCTCAACGATCTTTTTTTGAAATATCAAAATTGCCTACAATTTCAACACGTATGCTTTCATTATATCTCACATGTGACCCTTTTGACTGTTAATTTTCATATTATTAGATATATCAAACCAGACAGTAAATGTAAAATATTTTCAAATATCCTTTTTCAATCTTTTTTTTTCTTCTGATTATTGAATAAAGGAATCCTTGTGTGATTTAAAAAAAAAAAACAGAAAACACAGACTAGACTAGACATAGACGCGGTGAATATCTCACTCGTCCCTCACATCATCATTTTGAATCATTTACAAAAATACTAAGAGTATGTGAGAACAATAAAAGTCCTTATTGATGAATATTCTATTCTAACACATTATCGTTATGGGTTATATTTTTCTATGTGTTTTTTATTTTCCTTCATTTTTTTTTTTTTTTTTTCATTTCCTTTTAAACAATTTTTACTTGTAAATAAATCCCTGAAAGACGACTTTGGATACACACATACACGTAT
This sequence comes from Anthrax anthrax, assembly GCA_963971155.1. Taxonomy (NCBI): domain Eukaryota; kingdom Metazoa; phylum Arthropoda; class Insecta; order Diptera; family Bombyliidae; genus Anthrax; species Anthrax anthrax. The sequence continues at coordinate 33,298,325 of OZ020119.1, forward strand.
GGATTTGTTAAATGGATAAATAAAAATTACACGGTGCATTTTGTAACGTATATTCTTTATATATACTCGTATATGATATTTTATGTATCACTATGAATTCTGCATTCCTACAAGTCATATGTGTATACATGTGTATGTGTTTGTGTATATATATAAACATTTTATATAGTTTATGGCACCGAAGTTAAAAAAAAAAAGAACCATCTAGTCTGCACCCGATAGGAATTAAGAAGAAGGAATCGTCCATACACATATAATCAACTTTAAAAGGCTGCAACAGGTTCAATGACCTACCCCATGGTCATATTTAATGCAAGGAAGAAAATATCTACTTGAAAAATTCTGAAAGCAGAAAAAGGTACCTATATACACACTATATCACCACCACAATACAAAAACTACACACACACACACAAATACATTTCCCATCAGTGTGGGAAGGAAGATTTGTTGATGGCAACAATTTTTAAAACAGTTTTTCTTGTTTTTCATTAGATTACATTCATTTTGTTGTTTTATTTATAAACAGTATACATTGCTTGTATCATGTATTGTAGGCACATAAATACATATGTACGAGTATATATGTAGAATAGCGATAAAATTCTTTATTTTAAGAACGAAGCAAAGAAGGATAGAAATGAAATCCTGACATTGAACTCAATAAAACTCAAATTGTATGTTATCCTCGCTTAAAAATCATGATATCTCTTCATAGTCTTCCTCCAGTGATTCAGTCTTCTTCTTTTTCTTCTTATTCTTATTTTCTTCATCTATAAATAACTTTATAAGAAAAGAAAAAAAAACACCGTCAACAGTTTTTATGTTGTATTCTTAAAAATAAAACATTGCGGATGATTCGTTTTGGTTTCTGATGCCTGTTTAGTTGTTGTATAGGCATTGATGCCTGCCAGAATTCTACCCCCTCCTGGCAACAATCCTTTTTCTTGACTTCTTTGGATTTTTTTTTTATTTTTGACTTTCAGTATGACTTCCAGTCATTTGCTTGCCTTTTTTATATTTATCTTTTTTTTTTGGTTATTTTTTTTTAGTTTAAAATTTTTAACTCCAAGAGTATAGAAAAACTGATATTTTAAATATTTAAGGAGAGAAGTAATGGTTTAATAAAACAAAAAATGAAAAAGAAACATGCGGATCCAAAATATACTCACACATATTAGAATAATATATGAAAGTGTTTGTGTGTGTGTTTGTTTAGTGGTAGAGGTGTATGTGTGATGGCTTTGTACACATATCACAAGATCACAACCATAAGATACACTATGGAAACACTTGATATACGTGCACACAGCACAAACGCAAATACATACATTCTAGTACGTACGTTGTTGTATTGGATTGAATGTTATCGCAAGAGAAATAAAACAAAAATATTTTTTTTTCTTAATAAACAACCCTTCTTTCAAGTCATAAGAAGTCAGATTGGAGGATACGGGCGCGATCATTAAACATAAAAAATAATAAAAAAAAAAAGAACGACGACGACGACGATCATATTTAAAAGTAAACATAAAACAGGAATGACTTTTTCTTACCATGCCAGGAGATTTTAAATTGGAAAATATGTACAAATTTGTTTTTTTTTTTTTTTCGAATGAGAAATTGTATCTTTTATAACCATATAGAATCATCGAGGATAAATTCTTAACCGATGATGATGTGAAATTTTATTTGTTTATTCATATATGGTGATGATGTAGCTGAACCGGTTCGCCCCCATTTCGTATATATATGTTTTTTGTTTTTTGTTTTTCTGTTATCTCAATCGTGCTGTATATAATGGATCCTTATTTTTACTTTGATGATGGTATAAAAACAAATTTTTATACCCAGGCACATAAAAGTTTATCTTTATAAAACTTGAGCCTGGAATTCTGGTTTTTCCTTTCAAAAATTTTTATTTCTTAGTAACATGTTTTTTTTTCTTAAATTTTCTTCTTTTTTTTTTTTCTTGATGCAACTGAATTGATGGTTTTATATACACTCGAATTATAATTATTGCCTGTGTGTACACTTATAACCTGTAATGATTGCCTGTACCATCCTGTACCATTATTGTTGTATATCCATTCTTGTGGTTATTTATTGTGTATATGGAAAGTCAAAGGCTAAATATTGTAAAAAAAAAAATTAAATTCGATTCTTTTACATATAAACCTACCACACGTGGTGTGTAATGTTGACCTTTAGTATTTTACAAAAATATTACAATATCTAATGCGAATTGCGATGCTTTTTATAAATCCTTCACAACTGAAGTAAGGAAAATTAAAAGGATTAAAAAGTCAAAGCTAATATTTAGGCAACCTAAGGCCTACAAAGGTCTGAATTCAAATAATGAAAATTCTTGTAATTCTTCAAATTCTAGGAATTAAAAAAAATTCCTGCATACAAAACGTTTCTATATTTTGAATAATTTGATTTGAAATTTCTTTTAATGTTTCATCTGATCTTTTCATGCACGTGCAAGGAAACTCCGTACATTGACTTTAAAATAGTCAGGAAAAAAAAAAAAATTAAAAATAAACGTGTACATCAGTGCAGGTATACATACGTGAATAGGTGTACCAAATAAAAAAAGTAAACCTGAAGATCGTCACAATTGAGAAAGGTCACAGGAAGAAAACTTAAGGGTTTGGGACCAGGTTTTTAGAAATCATAATTTTTTATCTTTATTTATGGAATTTTATAATTCTTGGAGTTGTATTTATTGTTCTGTTGGTCATACCCTTGGCTGTACTTTTATTTCTGCTTTTAATGATTAAAAAGATACTTTACTTTTTCAAGATATTCGTTATTTAGGCTGTGTAATTGGCATCCTGGGAAATCAAAACTCTTGAAATTATCAAAAAGACGTCTATCAGGATATTTTATTAATTTTTAAATGTCCTTTGGAAAACGATTTTCAAGTCAAAATCTCTCATCTCTTATCAATCATTTGAATATTACCTTATAAAATTTAACGGTTTTTTTTTAAAGTAAGAAAATCATAAAAAAATTTAAATTCAAATCTTTAACACACCTTTTAAATGAAGAAAAAAAAAAAATCAAAGAAACTTCTATTGTAAATGCAGTACACATATTTTCCCAAAAAAGGAATGAAGGCAATGCCCTTTCTGTGAAAGTTTTTTTTTTTTTTTTATTTTCTTTCATTCTTTTTTCCTAGTCTTTTTATTTTTCTAATTTTTGTTTTTGTTTTTTTTTTTTTTTTTTACAAGAAAAATACCACCAAGTTCACCCAACCCGACCAACAAAATAATAGAAAATTATCTACATATGTACATACATATGTTTATGCTGTGTGGCGTTTGAATCTTCATCATCATCATCATCAACATCATGTAAATGAAAAAAGCAATTGTGGGGCTGATGTTTTTATAGTAGAGAAAATCTATTACAGAGACTGGCTATATAGAGCTGTATATGAAGAGCATTAATGGTCATTAGAAAATCAACCATTTGAACGTTATATAACAAATTTTCTGTATATATGCACATTTGATATATCCCCTATCTCCAATACATGCTCATATGTTATAAACCGCATTAGATTTTATTGTTGTTGTTGTTGTTATTGCCTTAATGCTGTTACTCTGGCCATGCCATGTACATATGATGAACAACTGAATTTGTTGTTGTTGTTTTTATGTTGCTGCTTGTTAAAAGCCTCTAAGTCTAAACGTAATGCGGTTAGTATCCATGTATCCATATATTTTCTATTTTTTTTTTTTATTCTGTAGGAAAAAAAAAATTCTGAACGACCATGTCCGCTCCATAAAAACTTTAAAAAACAACAACAAAACTATTTTAAAACCCCACGGATGTATGCACATTTAGAAACGTTAGAAAAACGACATTAGAAGATAACATACATACATTTAGGTAAAGATACCTTTATAGATGTAGTAAAATGGACATAAAAAAAAACAAAAAACCAAAACACTATCAAATGTGGAGGCAAACACGGGTAGAAAATACATAATAAAAGGTAATACAAGGTAAAAATCATGTGATGTTGAACTCTATATTATAATTTTTGTTGTTGTTTGATATCGTATGGTGTAGTGTACACTTCAAATACCTGATATGTACCTGTTGCTGTTGACTCTTCTATAGATACATCATGTATGGATGTACTTGCTCCAAAACCCAGGCATACAAACTCATTTATTTGTTGATATATGTTCAAATACATATTGAGGCAATACACGTATGTATAATTGTGTGATTTTTTTTTTATTCCCTTGTGATTTTTCAGTTCTGTGTCACCTTAGTTCGATCTAAGTTTTTCTATTTTTTTTTTTTTCTAAATTACAACAACTTTTCTCATTATACTCCTGTGCTCCTCTTGGATTCATCCATAGTTTTTGAATTGTTTTGTTGCATCTCTATATACATAACCGTACATACATACATACATGAATACATCGTTCATACATATACGTACATTTAACATTTTTATCTTATGTTGCATCTATGTTTCTCACTATTATTAACTTTGTTATTACTATTGTTGTTATTGTTGCTGCTGATATGTTATTCGAATTCACTTCCCTGTCTAATAAATGTTGTTATGGTATAGGTAAAAGTTAGAAGTTTTTCTATTTTTTTTTTTATTTTTCTCTATATTATATATTCCGCTCTAATGTTGATAACTAAAACATGGTATATAGCGGTTTATATACATATGTACATTTGCCTATAACATATTTTTATGTTTAATATATATACAACACACTTGTGTTTGAGTGTATGTGTGTGTTTGTACAATTTAAAAAAATTTTCTCAAAGGGAAAAGGGTTTTGAACTTAAAAGAGGTCACTTACAAGCCTACAAGAATTTTCTATTTTGTTTTTTGTTTTTTTTTTTTATTTATTTAAAAAAAAAAAAAACAAAAAATATTTTAATGTTTCAACAAAGGAAAGGGTTTTTATTAATACACGTTCATTTTATCTATATATATATGTATACTTTGAAATTGTTACTCTAATATATTATACACGTACTTGTATCTTTGTATTGTAGTTTAGTTGAATTTTGATATTCAAAGAGAATACAGGGTAATCAGGTCTGCTTTGCACAGTCACTTATCTCTGCCTGTATAATTCTTGAGACATTGATTAGTAGATCGTCAGAATATGGCAAATCTTCGAATCTCTTTACCGAGAAACTGTAAAGATCTAATGGACAGTTCTTGATCGTCTTCTAATGATCAGGTGAAATTTACCAAAATATTTACCAAAATTTATTGGCCATTTATCTCATTAAAATCTGTCATTACTTGACGATTGTGTAAATTAAACAAAATCACCCTGTATATATTTTGTCTATTTTATCTTCAATTTATGATTACAATTTGTGCCATGTTACGACAACCATGATGATGATGATGATGATGAACCTTTTCTTTATTCATGGAAAATTGCTGCTTACATTCAACTGTGTGTAATTTTTAAAGTACACACACACACACACACACACACACAAAATATTTATGAATGTATATATGAAATTAAGAGTCAAAAAGATAAGTGAAAAGTTATACAATCAACCATTGAAGAAAAAAAAATGAAAAAAAAGAAGAAAAATATTGTAGTTACCTGGATATAATCAAAATCAGAATTTATAGATGATACCCGTACATATAGTTTGTATTTCTGTGTGTTTACTGGTTGTTTGGTATATATTTATCCATCCATATTTGAACTAGGAAGAAGGTTTTTGAACGAAGACTAGCTATGCTTCTGCCTATATTATATATACGATCGCAGGATAAACACACACACCACTACACAAACCGAATTGATACAATGACGAGTCCGTTTGTATACATTAATTCTATATGTGTTCCATATACTGTAAGTTTGTATTGGTATTTACAAGAAAAATAATATCTTTTACACCTGTGTATCTATTAAAAAAAAAAAACGAAAAAAAAAAAAACATAAAAATAAAAGAGAACAGAGAAATCAGTTATTATATGTGGCCTGGCCTGCTGTTATATGGTTTGTATCATTATCCGGTCAAATTAAAGAACTAAAAAAGATTAGATTTTATACATTACGTATACATATGTATGTATGTTATGTGTGTTTCTCAAAGCAGCTAAGAACAATCAAGGTCTTTGACCTTAAAATTACGATTCACTGTGGATTTCACAAATTTTTGTGTATGAAGAATCATAAAATAGTTTGAAGCCTTTTTTTTCTAATCTTTTTTTTTGTTTTTGTTATTGCTGTTGTTTTCTCTATTTCAAATTCAAATGTGTCGTTGTCATTAAAAAAAAACAAAAAAATTGTTAGAACGCTTTCAGATAATAAATGAAGCAAAAATATAAAAAACCGAAAAAAAGGAATCATTTGAAAAATTGACTTGATTTTATGTTGAAATTTTCAAATTTATGAGGTGATGATATCAAGAAATGAAATTGTATTATAAAAACAAAAGAAAATATACAGAATTATGCAGGGTATTTCAAAAGTATCGTAGTGCAGTCATAATGGAATCATATGAGTCGGAAAAGTTGTCAACAAAAAAAATCACAAAGAACTTGAATGCAGAATAATTCAGTTCATAAGATTAAAGGCCAAACTAAGGCGTCTTTCTAAGTCCATAAAATAATATAACTCTTTTCACCCTTTTCTTTCTATACTTTTTCCCTCAAGAAAATTTTTTGATTTTCCTTTACAGATACAAAAAACGAAAAAAACTGAATAATTTGTTCTGTTCATTGATGTTTTTCAATTTCAGATTTTCTATACCCACTCTTTATGTGTGCATTTTGAAAAACAAGAAGAAAAGAAAATTTTAACTTTCCTTTAATATCCATAATTTCTTTTTTTATCCCACATACATTTGCATTTCATTTCCGCTATTAAAAAAAAAAAAAAAAAAAAAAATGAGAAATTAAAATAAAAAAAAAAATCAGTACTTTTTAAAAGTAACAATGATAAAAAATCAAGTTACCATAACGAGGGTGAGTTCACAGTATTCTTCCTTTTCACATAGTAAAGCAAATTGCACCCTTGATTTTATATGAATACATTTAAAAAAAAAAAAACATTTTCTTTACATTTTCATTCCTTGATAGTCGAGAAGTTAGCCTGCATAAATGAAATTGCCTCCATCGTACTACATGCGTAAAGTAAAGAAAACAATTTAATCTCTGTCCATTATCATTTGTTTACATTATTTTATTTTATTTTTATTTTTATTTATTTTTTAAATTTCTGAAGCGATAAATTAAAGTCCATTTTTTAAGTTACGAGCCTGTACACAATCAAAAAACAAAAAGGAAAAAGGGGATGAGTACTAAAGTACATACAAATTCTGAAATTCAACATTGAATATTCGAATATTTTCAAATGGATGGATGGATGGATGTTACCACAGTTCACTTCCATTTCATTTAAAATTTTAATTTTACGTCCGGATTTATGCACATTCATTATCATTAAATAAAAAATAAAAAAAAATTTTTGTATAGCCCATTAATGCCTTGCTTCGTGTATCGTGTTGGTATGATAATACAACGATGGAAGGTAAAATTATTATTTTTGTTTTTTATATACATTAGAAATACATCGTGCCATTATCGGTATTTTATTCAATTTTTTGTGTTTTACAAAAAAAACACACGATCATTACAAATGCAAAAATATAGTACAGGTAACCCTCGTTACAATGCAAAGTTTACTTTCCATACAGAAATTTCGTGTTAAATGAATTGCGTTATATATACGAAACTCATTTTAGTTTTCGTGTTATCTTCATCTGCTTGTGATACGATCTTTCAGCCCTGGGTGGATTAAAAGCTTTCTAGACAATTTCTCTCTTACTGACATCGGCTTTTTGAACATTATTCGTGAATTTCATTTTGAAAAATCTTTGAATTTTCTTACATTTATCTTTAATTTCCAAAATTACGTTTTTCACTTATGATGAGCAAATTATATTCCATTCGTAATGTGTCCATAAACGAATTTACTAAAATATTAACACAGAAAACACAAAAATACGGCATTACGACAATACGGCATATGAGGGTTACTTGTATGATTATTCATTTAAATAAAATATTAACATGATGAATTTTTAATTTTTTTTTTTCGCCCTTTTTTTTTGTAGCTGACCCCCAACATAAAAAAAAATTATCACATTGATTGGTATCTGTGTTGCTCAATAAAAAGTAATTCCTTAACCGGAAAGGGTGAATTTTAACATAATATATTTATGAATTTATTTAGTAGAGTTTATGGGAATTTCATTTTTCTCAAAATTTGAATTCACGTGCAATTTCAACCTTTTTTTCTTTTCTATTCATCCATTTACAAAAAATTTTTTCTGTGTGTGTGTGCACGTAAAACAAAAATAATTCTTTTTATTTTTGGGTGAATTTTTAATTTAAAAATCCTAAAATAATTTTCAAAATTCAATTTTGATTGGGCATTTAAAAAAAAGAAAAAAAATACGTAACAAATTAGAATGTAATAAAATCACATATGCATTAAAAACCAGCAACAACAACAAAAACAGAGAATGAAATGAAAATACGAAATAAAAAAAAATTCTTTTTTTTTTTCTATTTGGGTCGTAGGTGAAGTTCAACAATCCATGAATGATGCATTCAAATTTTGATTCAATTTTTGTTTTTTATTACATTAAAAAAAAAAAAACCAGAAAAAAGAAAAAAATTTTTGTATCCTTTAAATAATATTCAAGAGAGGGTAATGTACAATGCGTATGATAATGATGAATGCGTTATTTAGTATCTGAACAATGAACATACAGAGATCTACATTCATATATATGTACATACATATGTAGTAATTGAACGCGATTTATTTGAACCATGGAATGAATATATTCAATGTGAACATTAAATTATATCTGCTGGTACCCACACAATAAAAATATAAAAAAATCAAAAAATAAAAAATTAAAGCATTTTCCTCCCTTTTGATAGTTGAAAGATTTCTACTTCTTTTTTTTTTTTTTTAAACGAAGAAAGTTGTTAGAGCGTAGATAAAATTTTTCCGGTTAAAAAAAAAAAGAAAATTAGAAATTTTTCATGGGAAACTTATTTTTTTTATCTCTCATTTTTCTTCAAATGCAAAATTATTAAATTCATTAAATTCAAGATGAAAATTTCTTGAAAATATTTTTGATTTTTACAAAAACAAAAAAAAAATGGAAAATTCTTTATCATCTTAGTAAAATGGAAAAATCTTTGGAAATGGTTAACTGTTACATTAGTACAAAATACTAATTCGTTCATTTTATTTTTGTCGAAATTTTTTTTTATTTATTTTATATCTAAAGATACTCATACTAGATATAGTTTGTTGAAACAGACCCTGTTTCTCTGTAATTTTATCTTACATTCGTTGATGAATTGTTTTATGTAATTTTTGTGAAACGAACTCGCACTGACAGGGTTGAATGTTTTTTTTTTTTTTTAAATGTATCCTTCGTACGACATTAAAGCTAATCCTTGATCCGAAATTTTATACATTTTTATGTACATTAAAAAACCGTGTAAATTAAAAAGATTTTATCTTTAGATATAAAATTTTTGTGACTACATATGTGTGTACATACACACCAGAAAGCAAAAATTTTCAGATACAAACGATTAAAAATATTAAACGATATTCACATTATATGCATACTGAATTCAGTATACTGCAACAATAATCATTATTTTATTATACAGTCTGACCATGCATAAATTTATTTATTATTTTTGTTTTTTTTTTAATTTTTTATTATTTTTACAATTTTATGTTTATAAAAAGCAAAAACAAAAAATAAAAAAATTAATTTCTATAGAAATGTTCTGTATTGTGTATACGACTTAATTATTGTGCAAAACAAAACAAAACACTGTATATAGTGGCTATATGGCTATTTATGTCATATCGGTGAAATAGAAACAATTATATATTATAGTCCAAAAAAAAAAAAAAAAAAAAAATTACACATACATTTGTAAAGGCGCACAATATGTGGACAGGTAAGTTAGGCATAAAGGAACGTTAATGTTATGATGGTCATTGATGGTTATATGGAAATTGATGTTTAAATGAAAAGCAAACAATTGAGTTGCCAAATGTTATTAGTTAGATGGATACATGAATAAATTTTTAGCTCCTGAATTACTAGCTCCTCAGTAGATTTTAAATTACAGAGTGTATCCAATTAGAAGCTAAGATGATCAGGATCTAGATTCTGGAAGAACGATAATTGATTGGACTATTGGAATTTGGAATACTAATTTTAATGAGAGAAGCGAACTAGTGAGAACCTCAATTTTCATGTGACATACAGCCAGCCCAGCGCAGGTTTCAGGATTAAGGTTTCAAATTTACTCTCAATCTGGTCTCAAAATTATCTGGTTTTATAGTCTGTTATGCGAACGATAGGTCGACGGATATTCATAACTGAAGGTATAATTAGTGATGAAAAGGACACTCTAAAAGGCAACTATTTAGGAAGTTTAAAATCCATATTGGATTATAATGCCAAAAATTATAATATAGTCAAATTTCTTACAAAATGGATACATTCGGGATGAGCTCCCATTTCTCTTTTAAATAACCAATTCGATTTTCATTAGAACAAAGTTGACCAAAATTAATGTCTAATCATTTTTTGTTTTTAATTTAAGAAAGTTCATCTAATTTAGAATTGAAATTTTATAAAAGAAAGTGGCAGCACTGAATGAAAAAATAATTTCTCTTTTTTGAACAGTTCATATGTAATAATTTACCCATGTAATAGTAATAGTGACTTACTAGAATAATGAACCTGTGATATACATACATGACTGTATACACTGTGTTTTATAAATTAAGTTATATGCAATGAAATGAAATGAAAAAAAAAAATGTTAATGATATTTTTGCATACGGTTATGTTTAATGTTTAGTTCATCATAAGTATATACAAAGAGTGTATTGAAGCACAGCTGTATTATAGCTATACATAAGTTTATGTTCATTGCGGTAATAATATGATATTTATTTTGATGTATGCAATTTGTATGCAGTGTCAACTGCAATTCTTAAGAAATTCGTGCACATCACAATTTTTACCTATAAATTTATACATACATATATTCATATGAATGTATGGATTTACATACACGTACCTATTTTAAAAATGACGATTCTTAGGCATTAACAGATTCATTCGAGCAAAGTATTATAATCCACAAGGAATAAAAATCAAGAAAAGATTTTTAACGTACAAAAAAACAGTTGTGTAATAAAAACGGCATGAAGTGGAAAAATAAAATAAAAATTCGTACATACAAAAAAAAAAAAAAAACACGATGATACGACACAATAATTTTCTGCCATATAAACACATACATTTTTACAAAGGTATCCATTAAAAAAAAAAAAACTTAAACTTTCCTTTGCAGTTGACATATCAGTTGTAATTGTGTACAAAAAGTCAACGATGAGCTCCACCAAAAAAAAATCAAATAAAAAGGTACACACGTATTTACATAATATAATCTTTGCAGTGCACTGTGCACACACTTATACACGATACAGTATACGATGTCAATATGATATCAAAAAAAAAAAAAGAAAAATGTTCATTACATTTTACTTAAAAGTGGTAAACTCCATTTTATTGTTATTATATTATTATTATTCTTTGGGATATTGTACTTAGTGGAGTGGACGATATGGGGCCAGTAAACGGATCATATCCGCAATCCAAATCGCGTCATCTTTCTACATACATACAAGTATCTTCTTTTTTATTTAAATTATTATATCCATTTGTATTTTGCACACAAATGTATATATTAATATGTTTGCATACATACACAATTTTGTTCTTGTATGAGTATGAAATGGATCATGTACAGAGAATATAATATAAATATATCCATACATAAGTAAAAAATTGCAAAAGTTTAAAAAAAATGTATGTAAATACATACATACCTGTCATTTGAAATGGGATGATATTAAACGGTTGAATTAAATGCTAAAAGGATCCGTTATTTGACTGACTTCACGAAAAATATAATATCATTTTTGTTGATGATGATTTTTATTTTGTTTTTGCTTTCTTTTGCAATTTATATATATAAAATATGAGCATGTGTGTGTGTGTGTGTGCATGTTCATATATTAAATGTACACAAGTATATGCACTTTGTATGTACTTCCGTTTATTATCATCAAATATACAAATGTATGTACAAGAGAATGTAGAAAAAAAAATCATTTATTCGCAAAAAGAATAAAAATGTTACTGTTTAATGCAGAGATTTCCAACCTTTTAGAAACCTACAGCACTTGCTAAAGTGTTGATATAACAAATGAATACCATTTCGAAGCAAAAACACAATCGTTGCCATGATCTAATATCGATAGGCATATTTAGAGACTAAAATGTCCTGGTCATATTAATAGGACGGAGGATACAGATCCATGTAAAGAGTTACTGTTGGACAAAATTGACAACGAAAAATCACTCTGGGAACATCAAGAAACAGATGATGAAATGCAGTCAGTGAAGTCATCACGACGCTAGGAATTGAAAACTGGAAGACGAAATCGATGAATGTTTGTAGGGTCAAATATCCTTTTTAGGACTGTCAAGTCTTCATAGAAGAAGAAAACATAGACAGGCACACACAAATTAATTGAAAGGTCACTGTCATGATGTCCGAAAGAATAAAATTTGGAAGCCCTGATTTAATATGATGTAAACAGTTAAAGATAATAAGAATATTGTGAAGTACCTTCGAATGTAAGTATAAGAACGTACACTGTATATTGGTTCATTGTTTTTTTCCTCCTTTTTTCAACATTTAAAGAAAAACACGAATGACGTTCATTTAATGTATCTTGAGGGCAATGCTGGTAAATTTTTATTCAAAGTACAAAAGATAAAATTAAAATAATTATTAAAACAAGGCAAGAAATTAAAGAAAAAAAAAATCAAAAAATTCAAAATAAAATTCACAGTTTATAATATAATGTACCACACAGTGTCATATACATTCAATACGTAAATTTACAGTGAAAATTGCAAAACTCAATTTTTTTTAATTTCACAAGTTATAATAACAGAGATTTCAATGTGATTGTGTTTCGGATTTACAGTAATATTGTAATTCTGATTTTTTTTTTTTTTCCTTTCGAAAGAAGGGAAATTATGTATGTACCATGTAAAGGAAATTTCAGTTAAATTTGTTGACAGTTATTTTGAAATGAAATGGGGTTGCAATTAAAAATGTTGATGGATATTAATTAAATGCATTAATAACAGATATTGATGAGAAAATTAAGAAGTGACAATTTCGAACTACGGGGGCTCATTTGCTTAAAGGATAGAGTACTGTGCTGATTTCTAAAGTACATGATCTCGAGTTTGATACGAAATAGAGGCGAATTTCATCATTTGTCAGGTTTATTGGTATCACCAGTTCAGTACTGGTGGCAGGAAAACTTGGAGATTATGAATAAGATGGGTTAACCTCAAGTATACGTAAAAATCGTTTAATTCTAATCGGTTCACCATCGACAGCAGTTTACTATCGGACTATGAATACCAAAATAAAGACTGTAGTCATTCTATTGGTCAGATTTAACCGAATGATTCCTGTTATTAAAAGGCTCATCTTTTAGGGCTAATAAGCCAATAGTTCTAATTTTATTACTTTCTTTTACAAAATATTGGTTTCCTTAAGAATAAATTTGAAGGGAAATTTATAATTTATTGATTATATATTTTATATGTAATACAAAAGATTTTCGAAATAATGTTTTTTTATAACTGAACACAAGACTTAATAGACGTACTCTTATGTATTTATCCGTAAAATGTTATCCTAAAGAGGCATTCATATACTTGTGCATTGTATCCATCCATATATTAAACGAGATGCAACATGTAGAGAAGAGTGCTCAAGTGGAAAAACGACAAAAATAACTTTATTGTAACGCTATTTGACTTCAGTAATTTATTTTTATTTTTCATCCTGTTCTCTATTTTAAATACAAAACAAAAATGAAGAAAAAAAAAACCGAAATTTAACAGGATGAATTTGAATTGCTTTTGTGTTGCTTTTTTTGTATTCGAATGACAAAAGGCATACACACAAAACAAAAATGAAAACAATAAAAATGTAACAAAAAAGGATGATGATGGTTTCGTCTGAGGACTGAATAATGCATTTATGGATGTATTGTGATAACCTAACATACACATGACAATGTATAGATATGTACATATGTATAGGTACATTTGGAATAATATCAACAAGTCCCTGTATCGTGTACAATAAAAAAGGAATCAAAAACTAACCAAACCAGACTTGATGACCCTGAGACAGGAACAGAAAAATCAAGAATGGGGGGAATCAAATAAATGAAATAAACCAAAGAGGATAAATGAAGCAACAAACGAAAATATAAGGTATACGTGGACGTGGTGCAATTTAAATTCAACAAATTTCAATTCTTTTTATATCGTCGTAATGTACTTACATCTTTATAACAAAAAAAAAAAAAAAAAAATTGTTCATTTTGACGATGTTATCCTCTTCACATCACATGAAGCATTTTATAACATAAAAGGTACATTTGTATACAAAAAAATAAAAAAAATAAAAATAAATAAATAAAGGAAATGTTAATAACTCTTTAGAAAATTTCTATATATGTACATGTGTATATACATAGGTACTCGTTTGTAACTTTGTATCAGCTATCATATACTTGTTGGGCTTTCCAAATACACACACCGTACATATAAAACGTGTAATAATGTGAAATCGGTGTAAATGATGATGTGCACTTACCATGACGAAAATGTATACGCGGGTAATAACCGCAACAAGTATGCATAAAATAAAATAAAATAAAAATGTAAAAAAAGAAAAAATTTTTATGTACTTGTAATTTTCCAAAATGATACAGAAACAATGGTTCTCTTTATTCAACCCCTCTGATGTGCATTAGGTGTTAAATTTTTCTTTAAAAAAAAAATAAAACCCTCAGGGAGGATTCACATTTGATATTCATGATTTTTTATTCCAAAAAAAAAAAAAAAAAATTTATTGTAATGCATATTGCACTTGTGTCTTTATTTTTTGAATGATGAAGATCTTGATAGGATATTAAGATATACGTTAACATTAATAAGGCAATCACAAGAGGGTTTTTGAAACTCATTTTAAAGTTAAATGAATGTAAGAAAATGTTTAGAGGTTATTCTGTTTGTATACGGTGTCTGACTTAATTCATCGTCCTGAACATCCTGATTTCCATTTTATATTGGAATCAAACCCTTGGTCTTTGGAAATATACATATTTACGGTTGTTTAATTTATAACGAATTTTTTTAAGGTATCATCCAATTTTTTGTTTTTATAAGAAAGGATATTTTGATGCTTTTGAAGAAATTTTTTTTTAACAGATTATCATTATATTTGGCTGTTGACGATGATTCAACAATTTCTTAAATGTAGACAGGAGAAATCAGGTTTTTACCCTTTTTATTCTCTAATAAAAACTCTATACTTGTTGTATATCTTTCAAGCGTTAACTAGGGTTGTTGTCTGTTATGAAAAATTTTCATGCAGGTGCATCACACAATCGCCTGTTTTGATTTATAGTTTTAATTTTGTTTCCTTTTTTGCTTTTTGTTATTTTACATTTTAATGCATTAAATAAAAAATACGTGCACTTGTTGATGATGTGCATTAAAACATGAAACGTATTCAATTTATTTATTTATTTTTTTTTTAATTTAAATTTTATAAAGAAATTCAAGGGATTCAAACTATTTTTATTTATTTATTTATTTTATTGGTTTTTTTTTTTTTTTTTTTTTTTTTTGAAAAATTTGTAACAGACTTTATCAATACTGTATAGCTCACATTTCTCAAGGTTTCATAGTCAGAGTACACAGCTTCATTGATAAGAAAAAATACATTCATGCATTTTTCACTTTTTTTTTTTGGTTTTTTTGAATCTTGAACTCATTATCAACACGATAACATTTGTAAATATCAGCTAAAAAAAAAAATAAAAAAAACAATTAAGTCAAAAAATATGTGCATAAATCTGTTGTGTTGTGAGTATAAAGGAAAAGAATTTTTTTAAATTTTTTTTTATTTTATTTTTAAATTTTCTTTTGTATCTTTGAATTTTTTTGTATATAAAAATACTACACATTCATTAGAGTAGAACAGGCATCGTATCACATCATTATTTGTTATTATCATCGCATCTACATATATGTATGTACATATATACGTACACACATATTTTCAATTTTTCTATTTCAACTCTATGTAATATCTTCCTATTTGATTTTTTTTTTTTTTTATAAAGGAGGAATTAATAAGAAAACCCCCTCTTTAGTTCAATGAACTTAGTTCATCCACGCGCGCATGTTCAATATCCCAGGTCCCAATCCCAATTTCTTAAGATTTTTATTCAAATATACATACACATCATGTAGATATATGTACACGATCATGTACGATCACATACACATATATGTATATATATAAATATATATAGCAAAAGAGCTTATATGTACATACATACATAGATTTATTTTCCACATCGATATCTTATGAATATGCTGAATACGTACACATTCGTGTACAGAATGGAACGCATTTTATACGTCCCAGATACGAAATATAAATAATAAAATGTAAAAGATACTGTATATGTAATTTTTAAATAGTTATAATCCCTCGAAACGTTTTTAAAACTTCGTTATCTCTCACATATACAAATTCAAAACAGAAAAAAGACGTTGAATTATATTATATTTAATACATATACGGTAAAAAAGCCCCAATCCCTATTTGATGAAGAGCAAGAAAAGGAAAACCATGAAAAAAAAAAAAACAAGACTTGTATCCTATTTGTACAAAAAATACATTAAGTATAGATAAATGTAAAAAAAATATATTCAATCCCATTTTCATATGTTTTCAATCGTTTCATAGCAAAAATTCAACGTTTTTAACTTAAGGAATTCCAAAGTCTTTCATGTATTCAAGAAAAGTCTCTTCAAAATAAAAATATATATAAAAAAAAAAAAATTAAATTTTTATAGATATACACGAGTGTAATACACAAAAGCAAAGTACACAGGGTGTCTATGCAAAATCATTCAAGTGTAAAATCGATTGGAAAATAAATTATTTTTGAATAAGGACATTTGTACTTAAAATGTCCATATTTTCAGGGAAAATTGACACTACACATTGAATATGACATGTTGGCATGATCAATATTCATGAATTTTATGCCATTAATAAATATCAATGTTTTTGTAGTTCATCAGTTCATCAGAAAATTAGTATTTTTAGAGCTCTCCGATTTTAAAAATAACTCCGGACATTTTCATCTTGTTTTAATCAAAAATATTTCGGATCTTCATGAACCAATTACTAATTATGTGATGTCATGTACCTAATGTGACCAAAGAATTTCCATCCATGATATCTCAGAAGAGAGATGTCAGGTTTTTGGCTAGAAATAGTTTACAAAATGCTTTGGAACATTCATTCTGGGATACCCTGCATAAAGTGACTCTGGGCAAACAAACATACATACCTACATTTTATTATCGACGAACCAAGAAATTCACTTATAAACTTTGGAATTTCATTTCACTTTGTATGTACATACCATTTACACAAAAATATGATGAAACGCGAATGGATAACAACGAAATTACAGTTGTGTTTAGCTGGATGATACGATGCCTTCCATTTGAAAGAAAAATATAAAAAATAAAGAATCTACGAGTCTCCTCTATGGGCTCTTCCTTGACTTTTGATAACGTTGTTTTACGTACATTCATTTATGTACTTACATTTAATTTTAAAAGTACTTTATATGTGTACACAAAACGTACATACATACATCAAGTATACTTTCATTTGAATTCTTATATTTTTACAACAATTTATGCAATTCACTGATATACGTGTACTGTACAAAATTATAAAATGTATCCACATTTTCTTGTATATGGATCGCGTTGAACATGTATATGAAGAAATATACATACATACATGTTAATGTTTGTATAATAAAACTTTTCATTTAAACTTCTTTCGTTGACTTGAAAAAAAAAAAAAAATGTTTTTTTTCCTCGGGTTTTTATGATACATTTGCCTTCAGTATGACGACTGATGGACGAGTATGTACATATTTCTATATGATACGGGGCTCATTGTTATTCTCTTGAAATCTTTTTTCATTTCTTCGACTAACAGAAAAAAAAAACAAGAAACTTTACTTAAGAAAGAAAAATGTAGGAAAAAAGCAAATTATCCTCCCTTACTCCCCATTGTGTTTTTTTTCTTCTTCTCTTTTTTCATTTACTGTACATTAAAAAATAAAAATCCGTCAGTGTATTTGTGTATTGACTCTGACGATGGCTCTTTGAAGTTGTTATGTACCTTTGAGCCCATTTGGGAAACCATATACAACCATCATTTCATTTTCTTCAATTTTTTTTTTATTTTATTTTTATTCTTCATTTAATTTAATTTTTTATTGTACATGTACAATTGTACTGAATTGAAGATATAATTTCTCCTTTATTCTTTCTCTTTTCTTCTCTTTTTTTTTTTTTTTGTGATCTTTTTGTAGAAAGTATTCAGGACAGGAAAATAGAACGTGATTAGGTACAGAAATGAACTTCTTTTTTTTTTGTTTATTTATTTAAAAGAAAAGAAAAGAAAAGAAAAAAATATAATAATAAGAAGTGTAAAGTGACTTTTACACTATGTATCATGTATAAAAAATTAAGAAAAAAAAAAAATAAAAAATAAAATAAAACCAGTGAAGGGCAATGGCCTATATCCCGTTTTGTCTTATAATAATAATAATAATAATAATAATAATAAATGTTAATATACGA
This sequence comes from Anthrax anthrax, assembly GCA_963971155.1. NCBI lineage: Eukaryota > Metazoa > Arthropoda > Insecta > Diptera > Bombyliidae > Anthrax > Anthrax anthrax. The sequence continues at coordinate 33,317,282 of OZ020119.1, forward strand.
ATGAACCATATGAATGTACTGTATATAGTATGCAGCGTATAAGAATGTGTACAGGGTGGTTGAAGTTGTAAACTTCGAAATAATAGTCCTCATAATACTCCCGTGTGCTTTTCTAGAAAGAAATTCGGGATTATAAGATACTGTATGTATACCCACGTTCTATACTTTCTTGGTTCCAATTATGTGTGAACTAATATTTTAACTTTACTCTGAATTATTTTCTTGTAGGTTGAAGAGACTGATCAAATCTCTTTACTAACAAATTATGACCAATCAAAGTCCTGTTGAGCAAATTTTCTCTACTAATTATACGTATGGTCTGTCCAAATTGAATCTTATGGAAATACATGACTTTTTTCCTCTCTTATGATTTCAAATTAAAGTGTTTCGCGATCATTATTACCATAATTCTTTAAAATTTCTACAAAATCAGATGAATTTTTTAAATATCAATACATGATGATGTTAAATGGTGCTCCTTTACATTGTCTCAACAAGTCATTAACAACTGCTATAATTAATGGACAGAGTATAGTGGTTCATAATTAAAGCTGCAAGCGCATATCATGAAAATGATATAACTGTAAATGGGCCACTGATAATAAGATAATGAGCACCTACTTGGGTTTTGAATGTCTTGTCCACTTTTTTGCATTAATATTAATAGATATTTTGGACAATAAACACCCGTTTTATATTTTTCTTTTTATTTTATCACAAATTTACAAGTGCTAAAAGATGTAGAAAAAAAAAACGAATTGTGTTTAGAAATACACAAATAACATGTGAATTCAAATATTTCCAATACATAAATTTCACACTTGTATACAAACTTATTTGTATCTATCATTTAGCTAGGATCATCACTTAGCTTAAATTCACAATAGCATTTAATCAACATTAATTTGCATAACATACATATTGCGATGGATATAATCGCTGCTTTTTTCTTTCTTATTTTTCCATAGATAACAGATTCAAATTTAAAAGGAGTGTATGCAATATTAAACATCAGAGTAACGGATAAAAATTATCAAAATAAACAAATAAAACAAAAATGAAAATAACTAATGTTTAACTATAAATCTTATAATTCAAAAAACATTGAGTATATTATGCTTATAACATAACATTCTGTACAACCATACATGAATAGAACACACACACGCATACACATTTACATACGTCACTCATATAAGTACATTTCATTTCGACAAACATTTATATTTGTTCATTTTATAATCCTCCAAAAATAAAAACGAGAAGAAATTTTCTTTTTTTGGACATTTGGTAATAATTTGGAGGTCGTAAATATATTGTGGAGTCCAAAAGAGTAAAAAAAAACATCAAACTCGTTTCCCAAGCAGTAATTTTTTTTTTTTTTTTCATCTGCTCATAGTAATAATAATTTTAGATGAATTTTGAAAGTTATATCCATGTAGGTGCACACAAATACAAATGTACAAAAATAATAAATAAATACATCCAATTCTCGTACAATGCGTTAATCTATTCACAATTGATTTATACAAAACACAACAAAGTTAAACCTATATACAATTATTGATCACTTGCGTGTCCTTGAATTGATCCTTGAGAAAATATTTTTTTTCCCCCAAAATTAAATGAAAAGTTAAGGCACTTCATCAACCTAGAGATCAATCATTATATTCGGACCAATTGATCAAATTGCTTCAGTTTAAAAAGTTGGATTTTTTAAAACCTATATCCTGGACTAAATGTACTTAAGTCAGTCAATTATTATTTTCTACACCAAAAATAATCTATGTGTTGTTGACTGTTGTTTCAAATTGTCTCAGGACATTTTGCTGCCAAAAAAAAAAGAAAAAGAAAAAAAGGGGGATAATGTAGTCTGCCTCCACGTGGTGTCCCCCGGGTAATGCTAAATAGACTACGATTTCGGCCAGGATTGTGTTTCCTAAAGGATATAAAAATAATCTATGTTTGTAAATGGATTTCACTGTTCAATAATTTTGATCAATAGACGAAATGTGTTCGAGGAGAGTTACCTGTATAATGCCTTTTGCGTATTTCTATGATATGTTAAATTAATTTTATGATGAAAAAAATTTTCCCCCAAAAAAAAAAAAAAAAAAAAAAAAAACAAACTCATAAGGTTTCCATTATTATCATCATCATGCTGATCATTATAAGGTCCCACACACAATTATTTCAAGTATATCGGCCTTTATCAAACCGAAAGGTTTTATGTGTGTTCTGATTTTTTCTTCAAAAGCTTTTTAAAATTTTATTTTATTTTATTCACTTTACGTACGTACCTTATGCGTGTGCATATGTATGTATGTTTGTAGGTTTGTAAAAAAAAAAAAAAAAAATTAAATTAAATATTGCACAGAATTCTCTCTGGAAAAACTAAAAAAAAAAAAATTATCCGCCCGTAAAAATGTGTGAGTGTGCGTACATGTGAGTAGTAGAAACAAGAAAAGTGAAAAAAAAAACGTTTTATTTCGATATTTGAAACTTTATTGACCTTACATGAATAACACGTTCATACACATCATGCCACACATTTATATCTCGTACACACAAACACACATGCATAAAATTTAATGGATTTGGGCGTAAAAAACTGCCCAATTTGAAAAATTCCGAAATAGAAAAAAAAAATGAATAAATAAATGAATAGATAATAAGTTGAACATTATTAAACACTAGGAGTATGCGTGCCAAGTAAATAGTTTAGATACAGGTAAAAAATATAAAATTCTAAAATTTTTCCAAAAAACTGTTTATTTTTTTTTATATACTTTGTCCATTATTTTTAAGTAGTTAAAACCTTATTATAGAAGCTATGTAAAGTGGCACCATTTTACATCACTGGATATTGATATTTAAAAAAATTCATTTGATTTTGTATGAAAACTTTAAGGATTAACGTAATACTGCTGGTGAAACGCTTTAATTAGGAAAAATGAGAGGAGAAGAAGGACATAAGTACGTATGTACCCCGAAAAAGCCTTAACTGCATACAATTGGTGGACAGATCATAGATTTTGATTATTAAGAAATTGAAATTCATTAAAAATTATATTTTGGTCTTAGACAATTTTTGGCACTCAATTTCATAAACACGCTTGGAGGAAAAACATGATCTTTGACATGGAAAGATTCCCACCACGAAATAAATGAATTTTTGGTAACAAAATCCAATATCAGATGATAAAGTCTAATCTATGTAGTTTAATTCACATGGGTATGGAAAATCATTTAAATAAAAGAGATACATTGCTCAATAGAATCAAAGGAAACCCTAAACTATTGCCAATGTACAATTATTAACTAACATGTTCCTTTCAAAAATATTTATTTTTTGTTTTTTGAAAATTCCATGTAATCATTTTATACTTTTGATGCTTGTTGGAAAATACCAAAATGAAAAGATAAAAAAAAAAAAAAACTAATTTAAGTGGATTTTAGATTTAGTAACTAGTGGACCAGTTTGGATACCAAAAATGTATATAAAATGTTATTATCCCACGGACAAAATGAAAAAAAAGAAATAAAAGGCGATCGTCTTCCTCCTAGATCCAATATACCCACACACATGTGCACATACGTCTTTTGATTTGATCCAATGTATACTTTGTAGGTACCTATATTGAGTCAACAAACTTTAACAAAATATTTTTCGATATTAATATGAAATGCATGCACCTTAAAGCCATCAACAAACAATAATGTATCTAATGAACTAAAAAAACATGCAGTGTGTATATTGTATATGGATTTCTATTATGTGTGTTATTATCTCTTGTATGACTTTAAATAGAATTTAACTTTTATTTATCATTAAAAAAATATAAAAAAAAAACTTAATAAGATATGTATCTATGAACGTAATATACGAACACACACCTATACAAACATGAATGTGGCGCATACCTACGTACGTGTATATATATGTAAGCGTATCAGAGTATGTGTGTTTGTATATGTATGTTATTTTTTTTTTCAGGTTAGTGACTTATGTTGAAACATCTAAATGATAATTGTTGTTATATAACTGTTATAAAGTTACAGAAAAAAAAAAATAAAAAATAAAAATAAAAAGAGTTTTGAATTAATTGGGCAGCACCTTATACAGTTATATCTGCATTAAACCACTACATACTTATGTTCACTTAAAAATATTTTTACTCTGCATGTTCATATTTGTGAGTGTGTATATGGCCCTTTTACATATGTATATATACGCATGTACATCAAATCTGTGTGTTCATTTAAGAGTGACACACAATGCAACAAAAAAGTTAATATTTAATATTTTCAAAAAAGAAAAAAAAAAAAATTTCATAAAAATGATTTTCATAACTTTTAGATTTTTTGTACACATATGCATGGCACAATACACATAGTACGCACTTTGTGTGTGTGTGTTTTTTTTACCAATAATGAGTTCTCATCAGCTATAGTGTATTTTTGGATAAACGTGAGAAATTGTTGACCAAAAAAAATTTTTTTATTAACTTCTAATAACTTTCAATGAAATCTATGTACGTATGTATATTTGATTTAATGAAGGATTCTATAAATTGCTCAGAAAATTACAATTAGACTTCATTTTTAAAGCATAGTCACCTGTGTTTGAAATGGATGCTTCTTGTCATTTTTCCTTGTTCAATTTGAATAAATTCAATTTTTAGTCTCATTTTCTCTGATTGCCAATTTTCTGGATTTTGTAAACGAAAACAACAATTACAAGGAAACAATATAAATCATAAACATTAATGACACAATATTTTTGTGTCATAGTCCATAAGAACACGTATGAACTATGCTAGAAAAATTAATAACAGAAGATCTGCATTTAAAGATGTTAAGGAGTGAAAAGATGTAAATGACTGAATGATGGCCATCATCATCTCAAAAGTGATAATTATACTGCAATGTTAATTAATAAAATTTTTATACACATGTCATGAAACTCTCTTGAATGGTAGAATTTTCACATTTTAATTTTCTTTTGGAATAAAAATTTCAGTTAATTTTTCTTGCAAAAATGAATAAAGTCATTGGTCGTTTCATTTAAAAACGCATTGATGGCAACTCATAATTACAGACTGGTAAATGAACTCATAAGATAGAGATGAATGAAGACAAATTCTAGAGGTCATCATTCGAGGCTATTCATGACTGCTGATGATGATGACTGATGAGAACAAGTGTGTACGGTATTCAAAAAAAAAAAAAAAAAAACTAATCAAAAATTTATGAAGTGAATGAACAGAAAAGCGCTATGCTTCATCTTCTGGTATTTATTCTCTCAAGGACCAAGGATCTTGACTAGCCATGGAAATGGCTATGATTGCTAAACAGGCTATGCAAAGGGAAATGATGTAAAAGGATGCACTTTGAATAAAGAGAAAAGACCAATTTGCTGTAAGAAGAAAAAGAAATCCTTGCATTTCGATCTGAATTCAGTAAATTTTGCATACGCTGTATCATGGCTGAGTATAAATGACTGGGGTACACGCAGTACAATTCAAATTTGTATTTTGTCATATAATTTTCATATTATGTGTTTAAATGAAACAATTTAAATTAACGTATTGTATATTTCTGATTGTCCAAGAAAAAATAAAACTACAAGAAAAGAGCGTATTTTGCTTACAAATTACACAAGCCATGCTGATGAATGGTGACAAATTAAAGGTCAATTTACAATAATTTACGAAATGTTGAATGTTTTTTTTTTTTCTTTGATAACAACAAAATTATCCATGTAGATATACCAGGTAGAGATACCTGATCTTTGTAACAGTAAGATAACAACTTTGAAGAAATAAAAGCATTGCATTGTAAATTGTAAACTTTAATTGGAATACAAACAACTGAAGAAACAGGTTAAGAGAGAAGAAAATTGGTTTTTCATTTTCTTTTACTTTTCATAATACGACGAGTATTCACAATAAAAATGTGAGATAGTGATCATTTTGCTAAACAAAATATAAAAACAACAATAAAAATTGTACAATGATGACTCATCGTAAAATTGATGAAATTATGTCTGTTTTGCTATAATCTACCTGTCTTTTATTGATGACGTTCATTTATAAGTAATCAGCAAAAAAAAAAAAAAAACAAACTTTTTCATTCATTCGAGAAAATGAAAAAAAAAAAAAAATTAAAAGAAAATTACTACAAAAAAAAAGAAAAAAAAAATGCCGAGAAAAAAAACAGAAAATCAGAAATATTTTATATACAGATATTAGGTACACATGGTGTTCCAGAATAAAGGTGTACTGATGAGAAATATCTTATTTTATAATTTCTACAAAATATTCCATACAAAAATTTTACAGGATGACCCAAAAATCGTTAACCTGTAGACTTTCTTAGTCGATTTCAATGAATAATAGGCATGTATGTAGCTTGTTGGAAAGATCTGTCTTAATTTTAGCTTCAGTAAATACAAATCAAGTAATTAGAGTACTTCAGAATATATTTCCAATTAGGTATATGACGTCATATACTGCATGTTTTTAGTCCTTTATAATTCCGAAGAGGCGAATTTAGGGAACAGGTCTAGAACAATTTTTTGCTAAAAATACTCGTATTTTGTGATCTTTATTTTGAGACATCCTGTATACAATGGTCATTGAATTGGAACAAAAAAAAATTTGCATGATATGCAGAAATGTAAGTATAAAATTATGTACACATACATATGTATTCGACAAATAACAATTATGACAAAATGCAATGTTTCATAATATGTAAATTCTTAGATTTTGGACTTAGCTATTCAGACTCTGCACATAATGGGCTGCATGCTGTATTGGTTGATATACAATTCAGCAATTTATAAATAAATATAAAAATCTAAAAATAAATTAAAGTAAGTAATATAATAAAGTTTTTATAAAGTGAGTAAAGCCGGTAGCAATTAACATATTTGGATCATTGAATGACAAAGTATACAAACTGTAATGGAGACGTTAAATAATATGTTCAGTGTTCATCACAAAAAAAGTTAATCGATCGCTTGTTCAACTACTTACATAATTAAAAATCGCTTTCTAGGTCACCATTTAATCGTGTTTTTACACACACACACTCACACTTGCTACTGATTATTATTCCAACGATCATTGAGGCATGTGAGGTATTCGTAGAAGAAAAGACACTCAAACTCAAACTTAGCTTTTTTTTTCTGTTTTTTTTTTTTTTTTGTGTTGCATCACATTGAAAAAGTGCAACGATTTTTTTTTTCTTAACCGAGCTTTAAATATTTCTGAGTTAAAATTGTTTTTTTACAGTACGAAATTCTCAAAGCTTAATCAGAGATTATAGGTAGTTTTACTCCAATCATCACCATTCAAAAAAGAAAGCCCCAAGAAGAAATTTAATATTTTTTTTCGATTATATTACAACTTGTTGACAATTTATATTTAAAAAATTGATTAAAACTATATCGATTACCATCCAATGATCCAACATATCAATGATTATGTTTTGATTTAAACTTTTTAAAAATACTTCGATATTGCTGTGTATTGCGCTTAACGTGTTAGCAATAGACGTAAATTTAAAGAGGCTTCATTAGCTTAGGTCACACACATACCTCAATATGTGATGATGACATGGAATTTTAATTGAATGAAATTCTCTAATAGCCTCTTACATGTTTATGTAACATACCCTGGCCTTTGATACCTTTATGCAATCCATTCAGATCACATAAAATGATATGTGGGGAAGTGGAGAAAAAAAGTAATTATAACAATTAGTAATTTGTTTATAAAGACTGAAAATAAATCATGCAACAAGGTAGATTTTTCTTTGATTTTTGTTTTTTTTTTGTTTTGGTTTTTTAAAGCTTATCTGGTACGAAAGAAAATACGAGGATGATCAAAACTTCATCGTTGGAATGACATCGAAACTCGAGAGTTATTAAGGAATTATTGATGCTGTAAACTTAGTACTATGCACTACTGCAGTTAAAAAATTCAAATAATATCCAAATTTTATCAAGTGAATCAAAATAAAAGAAATGTCACGTCTATTTAAGATTAGACCACTGACGTATAAATGATTAAGAAAAAATGTGTCATCATTTCCGTAGATTACAAAACACTTCAACATGCATATATGCCTAGGTACTTAAACAATTTCCTTTGGACCACTTTGACCCTTCTCGTAACAGTAATTTCATTGTAAGAAAATTACAAATTTTCTTTTCTTTTTTTTTCATTTGTTCTGAAAAAAAAAAAAAAATGATTATTTCAAAATTTGAATCAATTATTTCATTTTCCAAAGAAATAAGGAAATAAAAATATGAAAAAAAAAACACAAATTATTATTTTATGCAAAGAAAGCAAAATTACATGATAAAAAAATAAAAAAGAAACAGTGCGAAATGATTACCTGCAATTTAAGTGGAATACCAGTAGCCAATATTTTTAGTATGTATGCATGCTAATTACATATAGTATGAGTGGGAAATGTAAACGAGTATATAAAAGAAAATATCAAATAATTGACCATGAAATGAGAAGACGTTTGTTCATTTAAATAATGTAAACTCCCAAAAAATAAGTGTTTTACGTGCATAATTTTTTTTTTTTGTTTTTTTTTTTTTTGTTTTTTTTTATGTATCTTTATTGAAAAAGATAAATTGGGAGGTAAAAGTATACACATAAAATATTTTTATGAAAATGATACTAATTTTGATATTTATCATAAGGAGCGGATGATATGTTAAATTTATTGGTGTAGTAGTGTGCACATACCAGCACATATGTAGAATACTACACCAATAAATTATACCTCATTTTTAAAGCATAGTCCTGTGGGTTATGAATGGTTGCTACTTTTCATTATTTTTCGATTAATTTGAATAAATTCATCTTTTAGCCTTCATTTTCTGATTGTCCAGTTTTCTCGAGTTTATAAACGAAAACAAAAAAATCACAAGAGAACGACATAAATGACATACATAATTGTTTTATGTTCCACAAGAAAACACATTGACGATGCCAAAAAAAAATGAATGATAGTAATAAATTAAGCTGTTGGTTTATTATTTCTCGTTTTGTAAATGAAAGATAAATTTTTATTTAAAATTCTGATGTATCTATCTATTTTGATTGATGATACAGAACACCCTGTTATAATCTATTGTTTAAAATTTTTGAATTAAAAATGAATTTCTTTTGAATACAAAGCTTAATCATTTTTTTGGTTTTTTTAAATTCTATTTTAAGCTTTTGTCAATTTATTCTAGGATTATTTTTGTCTTCCTGTATCCTACAAAGTATGCAGGTTTGATTCCAAATCAACCAAAAGACAAATGTTACAAAGTTTAAAAAATTCAAATTCTTCTACATATGTAAAAAGGTCTTTGACATCTTTTGGATTTAAATTTCCTTCTTCTAATCGATTTATTTATTTTTTTTTCTATACAAATAAAAAAGAAATAAAAAAAAAACCAAACAAATTCTAAGGAAAAAACGAAATGAAAGAAAGGAACAAAAAAAATGTTTATATGGTTAGATTGGATATCATAGTGTCATTTATTAGGTATAGAGTGCATACCTGTATTACCTGTATGTATACACAGATACAATTGCCCATGATTATATAAGTACATAACGATAATATGTGCATGTTCAACTAGGTTCTACGGTTATTTTCAACTAATTTACCAATTCTAGAGAAGATGAAAAAAAAATATTGAAATCTAGCTAAAATTTGAGTTCAAGTTTTAAATTTTGGAATGAATCGATTGCGGTTGGTCATCTCATAACATCGTTGATATGGGCCCTATGTAGGTATTAAGATACAAAACTCCATTATCAACATTGTCATTATCATCATTATATCATTTTATCGTTCTTAACCATCATCATCATCATCATCATCATCATCATCTCATCATCAAAACCATCATCATCATCATCATAATTTTTGAATAACAGAAGAATCAGCATTCAATATTATTATCATTATCATTATTATTATTATTTTAACTCAGAAGAGTAAAAGCAAATGCATGACAGTAGTATCAACCAAATGAGGAAAATAACAGCAATAATAGCAGCAGCACCAGCAACAACAATAATAACAACGAAAATTTCATGTGGTCAAGTGGAAAGACCAATGAACCCCATGTATTGGACTTGAATTCTTTTTTTTTTTTTTTGTTTTTGTTTTTTTGTATACATATGTACTGAATTTACATAAAATGTAGTCAGTTAGATGGTGTATGGATGGATATGTATTTGTGTAACATAAAAAGTCGATGCTCTTTTGTCGTTTTTTTTTCTTTTTTGAATACTAATAAACCTTTCTGGGCAGGAATAGATCGTCAAATACTCTTTGTAGCAGAGTAACAATATGCACCAGAGGAAACCATTGAAAAATTCAAATCCAAAATATTATTTTTTTTTTTTATTTTAAATTCAATTATATATTCATACCAATACAAATTTGAATCAAAACCTTATGTAAACCCTTCACATTGATATGTAAAACTCTGGTGTAACATATAAAGCAGGCAAATATACTTAGCTTCCTGCTACTGGTCTTTACAGATCAATCATTTGGTAAAATCCGTCATGCAATTGCAATTATGTATCATTTTTAATGCAATATTTTTTTCAACAATTTATTTTGTAACAATTTGTTAGAATTTTTATTTGAACAAAATTCCTTTAACATACACGCACGTATCTTTTATAGCCCTCATGTCGTTAATAAAATACCAATTGATAGCCCACGTGATTTATAAATAAGAAAAGGTATCAAAATGCAATTTTTCAATGAACAGTCATTTAGAACACAAAACGGTGATAAATCTGTTCTTATTTTTTTTTTCATAGATTGATTGGTAATTTGAAATAAAAGTGTCAGTCATGACTGTCATGATATAGTCAAGAGTATTTGCAATTAATTAAATAAAACATCATTGATTTACATTTTTTTTTTTTTTAAGGTGCATTTTGGGGACGCATCCATCGAGCACAAATCGCGTTGAAAAATTCCTTCTGTCCATTTAAAAAATAAAAAAATGGGATTCCATATCAATGATTTGAATATACACTCATTTGTATGTTAATTTACCGTTAGATTTATAGTGGGGCTTTTTGTACCATTTAATATTGAGTTATACATATGTGCATGTGGTGTAGTAGTGTCATCATTATATATCGTCATCATTTCAAATGGCCTTTTATTATATTTCATACGAATTCGTTATGTTGTCGTTATTTTTTTTTTCTTGTTATCATTATGTTGCACGTATTATGCTTTCTATTTGTTTATAAACCACTTTAACTGATGTACATATATACGTTATGCGATTGATATTGGGCCTGTTTGTACGTGGCGATGTGCTAATGTGCACATTTTTATTTTTATTTTTAACTCTAAAGCCAGTCTTTGATAAGTTAAACGTAAACATAACACATAGCCAACCTTGTTTCTATTTGTTATCTATAAAAGCTTTAATATATTTACCTACATATGTATGTACATAGAAGACTATATAGCCCAGATTGATGGGCATTTTGACTTAAAATTCATTCCATTGCAGAGGTACATTTGTGTGTATCTAAAGATACCAATACAGATGGACATGCACAATTATGTATTTACATATGTATATACATGTGAATGTTTGAACATTTATGAATATGCATGCTCCCGAATAACATTTTTTTTTACTTTTCTGCAGTTAACGTATATGTATGTGTACGTTTTTTGTATTCGTATGTTCTCGTTTGGGGTTGTTCAACTCGAAACCACATAAAAACCTTATTAGAAGATATTCAATGCCTTTTTTTATAACATACTTATGTATGTATGTTTATACAAAGAATTCTCATTGTGAAATCTTTGTATTACCCCAATCCTCCCATCAATAACATTGATAGTAATACACCTTGATTAGAAGCAGTAAAATTATCCAAGTATTGTAAATTCACATGTAGAATAAGAAAGGATAATTTACAATTCGAGGAGGTAAAAAAAGTGATAATTTCATAAAAATGAACTTTTTAACATTATTTCCGTAAATTCAACAAAATCACAATTAAATCAATATAAAACACTAAAATGAACGTTACACAATTCAAATTTCAAACTAAAAAAAAAAAAAAAAAACTGAAAGTACGCACATACACTTCTGTCTTCGTATTAAAAATTCTCAGTTGTTATTATAAAATTTTTATTTATTTATTTTTTTTTTAATTATTTATAGACAATAAAAAAAATTGTGATTTGATTTTTTTTTTAAGAAAATAAAAAAAAAAAAAAACTTTCAACACTTCATAGCCATAATTTATTCCTTTTAAATGCCTCTGTTCTGATCCTATCGCTCTTGGTCATTACATAATTGGACATTGATATGGTAGACCATCCTTACAACAATATTCTCTTCCTGCTGATAAATTTGTATTATGCCATTTTGGTTCACAATTTTGTATAAAAAGATATGCACGTTCCTTATGACAATCACGATCAATTGTTGCACATAAAATATCAGCTGAATTTGGTAGATGTCTAACGATCTTTAAATGAGAACGCATTTTTAAAAACTTTACAAGAATTTTTTTTTTGTTTTTTTTTTTTAAATTAAATGAAATTTAATTAAAGTACATACAGTTTCTAAACATTTCGCTTGACATTGTTTTAATCCAGCTGGTGTACAACTAAAAATTTTATCCTGTTCATGTACTAAGGCTGGATTACCTGTTGGTGGTTCTGGTGATCCACGTGTAAATTGTCCAGATAAAAATACAGCACATGTACACGGAGTTGCTGGTGCTTTAGATGCAGCAGAATTAGCAATATTACTACCACCAATTCCAGGCAATTGAAGTGGATTCAAATTTAACGTATTTTTTAAATCACTTAATGTTGGTAAAGCACAAAATGATCCATTTACAAGCACTAACAGTAGAAAAATTTTGTTAAATTGTTGATAAAATTGATAATATCGATGAGGTCCTGTTTAAATAATAAAACAAAAATAAAAAAAATAAAAAAAATTAAAAAAAATGTTTAAAAAATTTGTAAAAGAGCACGAACCCATTTTAAATTAAATGTTTCCAAGAAAAAAGACCAAATTTAGATTGATCGAAGAACCTTCTTTAATTACTGATGGTCTGAACTTTAATGAAAATTTGGATTTCAATTAAAGAATTTAAAATTACAAATAACGGCCAATCTTATTAAAAAAAAAAATTTTTTTTTTTGTTTTATGTTTTTTTATTCGTTTTGTTTGTAAACAAAATTAATACGGAAAATTCTGTTACAGAAATTTTTGTTTTTTGTTTCGAGGTCATTTTTAAAACAATATCAGAATTTGCCAGTTTGCTGATTCGGCAGTCTCAACAATTATTTTTTTTGAATTATGAAATTTATTTGTACATATACATACACACAAATTCATATTTTCATGATATTTCTAAATAAATGAAATTGTTTAGGTTTGAATGTGAAATTTAAATAACAGATGGTACCCACCAGAATAAAAATAAGCAAAAAGTGATCATCTGTCTTACCAAGAGTTAAGATTTCCTTGAAATTTTCATTATATTTTCTTACAGTATAAAACTCTGCAATAGAACATTTTTCGAGCTCCTCATCCTCGAGCTTATACTCATAATGGACACTATTCTGTTACCCCATTACTTATTATGCTACGTCAGCATCAGATATCTATCAAGTACCACATGGTGAATCATGAACATCATGAAGAACATCATGATGGACATATGTATACGTGTTCCAACGAGAGTTGGCTGTATTGCAATTTTAAATTCAAACTAAAAAAAAAACTCAATTCATAGTTCATACTGACTGAACACATGTACAAAAGTGAATTATATATGGAATTATGTAACAAAATATGACCCAATACTTTTTTGTGCATTTTTTTTTTAAATACTGTTGTAGAGACGTTACATATTCGCATATGGATGAAGATAGTGGTTTGGTTTCTTTTCTAATTGGAATTTAAATAAATTCAAATAAATTTCAAATTAGAGTAAAATTATTCACAATGGTAAATTTATTTTGTAATCCTCTATAGAATATTTGGATAATTTGGAAAAGAGCAAAAGGCGAAACCAGCATAATGTGAGTATCTGTATAATGCATTTTAAATTATTGAAACATGTTCCCCCTCTCAGCTCATGGTTTAAATTAAATAGTATAGTAAATCTTCGGTTTAAATGTAGTTTGTAATTTTTAATACAATCCCACGGGTGCAATCCAACATTCAACTAAACATTAGCGAAATGCACAAATGCACAAACAATAAAAAAATACATGAGCGAAGCTACAGCTGATGTGAAATCGTAATCATATGATTTGTATTTAAGATACTGAATACATTTACATATGTCAAAAACAAAAACAAAAATAGTCCTTCAAATGCAATCAAGATTTTAAGTTTCATAATTACTACAATTTAAATAAATCATTAAAAACGAAAAAAAAGCAGGATGAAATATTTTTAGTGATGTTTAGTACACCAGAACGTTTAAAAAAACGAACACCAGCTGGAGGTATCGGTAGAGAAGAATATATTGAACATTTAGTTGAAGAATTTCATACGACAACAAATACTGGTAATTTTCAAATGAACATTTTAACATTGAAATTATTTAAAATAGCAAAAAAAAAAAAAAAAAAAAAAATAAAATAAAAAATTCTTTTTGGTCTTTTGTAGAAGCCCAAGAGCAAGTAACAGCTAATTTAGCAAATTTTGCATATGATCCAATAAATTATCCATTTCTAAAGAAAAGTGGCGCTTTACAACTATTTTTACAACTTCTTAGTTCATTGAATGATACACTGGTACTACATGGAATTGCTGGAATTTGTAATCTATGTTTAGGTAAACAGGATTCCTGTTCAATTTTACACTTAATTCATTCGTGAAAATAATGAATCGCGAATGATGGCCATTTTTTCTGATCAATAAAATTTTGTATGCATAAATTTCATAGATTAAAAATTATTTTTTCAGATCAATATTTTCAAAGTATCATAATTCAACCAGATAATCTACAATTAATTTTTAAACTTTTACATAAGGATCATACTGAGATTCTTATCAATACAATAACAACATTAGCTTTAATTGTAACAAATTCAACCAAAGAATTAATTTGTACATCAGATAATATTGAAATTATAAAAAAATTAAAAGAATCAACAAATATAAGAATAAAAAATTTGGCTACATTATTTATAGAAGATTATTGTTCTACAACGGGAAATTAAGATCATCATGATGCAAAACTTATTAAAAATTAATAGATCTTTGTTATCATCATCAATAAGAAATTTATCATCTTGTATACGTGAATCACTTAGAATTGGTGATGAAATTACAGTAATTAAAAAAATTACTCAAAAGGAAGTTGATGAATTTTCAAGATTAACTGGTGATACAAATCCAATACATTCAATTGATGTACCACCTGATAAACGTTTAGTACATGGTGCATTCTTAAATGGTCTTGTATCTGGTATTATTGGTACTAGATTACCGGGGCCAGGTACTATTGTATTATCACAAAAAATTTCATATCCTGAAAAATGTAAAGTTAATAAAGAAATTGAAATTTGGATTAAATTAATTGATAATCGTAAAATAATGAAAGTCATTTATGAATGTCGACAAGATGGTATCGTTGTATTTAAAGGTGATGCAAAATTGTTGGTTTTATCAACAAATTTAACTTGAAAACAAGAAAAATTAGGCAAATATCGAATGAAATATTTAATCATATTTTTTTTAATTTTTTGTTCATTAAATTTTTATTTAAATTAATTTTAAAAATAATAAAATTAAATTTCTAAATTGTACTTTTAATTATTTTTTGGCTCTCTTCCCTTCACCTTTCTTTGGTGCTACTTTACCACGTAATCGTCTTAAACGTTTCATTTCTTCTTTAAAATCTTCATGCTCATCACGAAATAATCCATAATTTCGAAGATTTTTCATTAATAGATGTGTTTCTACATGCCTTGGATACCAATTAACCACATAATCTCTCATGTGTATCGGTTCCTCGCTTAACATTCTCACGACTTTCATTGATTTATTATTTGTTGTTCTGGCTACTTCACCAAATATTCTATTTGATAAATAATTCATTCGACGAGAATACTGTGTACCAATTTTAATTAAATCTGCGTACTTGTACATTTTTGTGTGTAGAACTTTTTGCCTTGTCTGTTTATCTAAAATGGAAAAACGGAAAGTTTTTAAAAAAAAAACACAAAAATTAATTGCAAATTCTTACTTGAATTTAAAATAATAAATTATAAATCCAATTTGCTTTTCTACAATTTATTAATTTCTAATTTTTTAAATAAATTATGAGAGTTGAGGTTAAATTTTTTTATGTTTATGTCAAATGTCAAACTAACAGTCAGTACCCAATTAGGGTTGTGTACAAATTGGAGTGTAGTAATGCCAAGTGGAAAAAATTAATTTTTAGATAATTTCGAAACAGCTGATGTTTGTTGATTTAAAAATTTTTTTTGTTCAATGGTGATGTTCATTAACATAAACAAATACGATCTTATAGATTTTAGATCTTAGAATTTCACGTGCATTTTAGTTATTTAATTAATAAATGTTTTGTAATTATTTTCCTTAAAACAAATATGAAACGTAACATTCTTCAAAGTAGTGTACAAAGTGTTTATTACAATGTCAGTTTTCAGGTAAGAAGATTCTTTAAGAATTTCCTAAGGACTCCTCTTCTTATGAAGTATTTTTTATTTCAAATACTGTATATTGAATTTTTTTTTTTTTTTCTTTAGGTTTTTTGTCGGTTTTTCACTTTTGCAATAAACGTATTTCTAATCCGTTTAATAAGTAAAGATATTTTAGGTATAATTAATGTGCGATTAATTTTATTAGAAAATACATTGATATTTTTATCACGTGAACCGGTTAATAGAGCATCGCTAAGTGTTAACAAGATAAAATGTAATTGGGCACAATTAATAAATCAGATTTGGATAACGTAAGTATTCATATGCCATAGAGAATGTTGGGTAGTTCAGAATTCACTTCTTTTTAAAGATTTGGAGGTAAAAACACCAGAACATAAAGTAAAATAAAAACAAAAAAGTGAATTCTGGAACACTTTTATCTGATCAAATTAAATAGAAATCATCATTTTTTTTTTCCATTTTACAGAATACCAACATGCACATTTTTATCAATTCCATGTCTATATATATGGCTCAAATTACTTAGCCCAGTTGATGATCATTTATATGAACAATATCGTTATAGTTGTGTAGCAACTGTATTCTCATGTTTAGTACAATTATGTGCTGAATTACCATCATTTATTTGCCAATTACATTGTTTAGTTAAAGTTAAAGTATTTTTTGATACATTACAATTATTTGTACGATCATTTATATTTATATCGATGGCATTAAAATGGCCAGAAGAAAGTATACAAGCATTTGGAATTGCTCAAATATTGAGTGCATTTACGATTTTAGTCGGATATTATGTGTATTTTCATTTTTATGTACAAAAAGTTACTTTAAAATATAAAAACCAAAAGAAAAATGATGAATTGTTAGATAGTTTTCCAATTCACTGCGTTACAGATATGCTGCCAGGGAATCTTGAAAATGAGGTAAATGAGCAACCATTGGGTTCGTGTGAAAAGCTAAGCTAAGAATTAATTTTTTTGATTAAAATTTTTTTAAATTTTAGAGTACCATTTTCAGTTCGGAACTTCAGGGTCTAACATTAAGTTTTGTTAAACAAAGCGCCCTTAAACAAATTTTAAATGAAGGTGAAAAATATGTGATGTCTGTTAGTCCTATACTAACATTTAGTGAACAAGCTGTTTATGATACTGTAAATAATTTAGGTAGTTTAGCAGCTAGATTCATTTTTCGTCCAATAGAAGATAGCAGTTATTTTTATTTCACACAAACAATAGCACGTGATATTGAATTGAATAAACAAAATCAGGTAATAAACTATTTCTGTTCTAAATAAAATTTCTCAAAAATGATTTAATAATCTCATTTTCATTTTTCAAATTTCAAAGGATAAAGTTATTGAAGCTGGACGTGTTTTAACAGCTTTATGTAAAACGATGACATCAATTGGACTAATTGCATTTACATTTGCTCAAAGTTATTCAAAAACCGTTCTTCTACTATACGGTGGAAGATATTTTATAGAAGATAATTTGCCTGAATATCTTTTACGTTATCATGCATTGGCTATATATTTTCTAGCCGTGAATGGAATTACCGAATGTTACATGTTTGCGACTAATAAAAGTGATGATATTAACAAATACAATTATTATATGGGATTCTATTCATTATTATTTCTAATGTTCTCGTATTGTTTAACTGTAATATTTGGACCAATCGGTTTTATATTAGCAAATTGCATCAACATGCTATTGAGGATATTACATAGGTAAAATTGTTAAATTTCCTTGCATTCTTTTATATGAACTGAAAATGTTTAATAAATTTTTATTTTTCAGTTCAATTTTCATTTATAAAAAATTCAAATTAATTGAAATGAATCCACTTGAAGGTTTACTACCAGGAAAATTATTTTTCATTGTATTATGTATTTTTGGTGTAATATGTAAATTTTCGGAGGTACGTACGTCATTAATGAATTTCGTCTAGCGTTTAAACGCCCTATATTTATTTTGATAAATTTATATCGAAAGTACTAAGTTTTCATGATTTTCTATTTTTTTACAGATTAAATTATTTGAATGCTGTGTAATTTATCATATCCTAATTGGTGCTATAGCCTTCTCAATAGTTCTATTAATTTGGTTCTATGAGAATAGGATACTTATTAAATTATTATATAAAAAATATAATATAAAATCAAAGACTACGTAAAGTGAAATAGTCTGTAAGAAACCAAAAAAAATAAAAAATAATTCTAAAATATTTTATGATTTTAAATTACAATGATGAACACATTCCTCGAGGGAACACAGGTATCTCCTGAATTCTTTTTATTCTTCTAAATAAAATAAAAAAATATTTAAAAAAATAGATTTTAACGAATTATTAATGAAATTTGTAAAATTAATTTAAATTATCTAATCGGTAACACTATTTTATCTTTATTTTATGTGTATACTTTAAATTTGTGTTGTAACTCAGGTATACCAAAAGGTATAATATAGTGAATATTAATTGTACACATAACAGGTATAGCATGTATAAATGTATAGAGGCATTTATAAATGTTGGCCATATACACATTTTAATATTTTTTTCTTTGAAACATGTATGTAACTTGTTTTTTGTTCAGTTTTATATTTGGTGGGGCCGATGGTTAATTCTACTGAATGTTTCTTATATAGAAGATACTCTGCTAACAGTATGTACACGTAAATTTTTTAACGTTGTTTTACTATTATTCGTTATTGGATTTTTTTTTTTACTTATTGCTTTGCTTGCTACTTAATTACCATTATGAATCAATATGAGTCAGTTTTCAGTTCAGTTTTAATTCAACAACTTAAAACATAAATTTTTTTTTCTTGTTTTTTTAGTTGTCTAGTATTCGATATCATTCGTTATTATAGTACATATTATATTTAAAACAAAATTTTACCTTAAAGGCCGACATTTATATTTATTTGTGTATATTATAATATGTACAAATGTTAAATCATAATCATAAACTGGTGTTAGTGCTGTTGAGCACACAGTTGGTTGGATTGTGTTACTTAAAAAGGTGATTTTTGTTATTTTTCTCGTGTATAATTTTAAATAATTTAACAAAAATAATAATGTAAATATTTAATTGTGTTTCAACAGAAAACAATTTAAAAACACAAAAATTTCTATTAAAAAAAAAAAAAATTGAACGTGTGATTTGCAATGTTTTAAAAAAATCACAGATATTCAATTTTAAATTCTTTGTGAAATCAATGACAAAAAGGAATAACGTAACAAATTAAAAAATAGTAATAAAAAAAAATTTAAAATAAAATGAAATAAAATTAATTTTTTACAAAACAAGTTTATCAATAGACAAAACAGCAAAAAAAAAAAAACAAGCAAAAATTAGTGAAGTGTAACAAAGCAACAAAAATTTAATTAAAAAAAAAAAATAAAACAAAGCTAAAAAGAAGGTAAATACTTATAACGAAATATTTTAGAAGCAATTTTTTTACTTTGTTTTTTTTTTGTTTTAATTTTAAATAAAATAAAACTCAAGATCTAAGGTTCCAAATGGGATCTTTTATACTGTCCAGTGTATGTATAAAGATGCCCATTTAATTTAATTTTGTTTTGCATGAATTTTCATTTATGAAAGAGGTATGTTTGTATGTATCTTGTATTATTTAATGAATTATTGACGAATAACGTAGAAATATTAAATATTTGTGATTGAATAATAGATATGGGGAATTGGAGATACTTTATTATGCTCACACTATCGCTGTTCAATTGTGTTCTTAATACATTCCTACTGTGTACCGCACAGCAATTCCTCCCCCTCCCCCCATAGACTAACGTTCTTATTAACATCAAATCGAATACTTTAACTGATCGTTAAATACAAAAACAAAAATGTACATAGTCATCATCATATAAGCAATATTTCTTCTTTTATCTATTTTTTTTTTTTTTTAAATTTTGAATAAAATGATTAAATTTATTCTAATAAAATTTTTCTTGATTTATAAATTATTCAAATTAATAAAAGAAAATAAAGCCGCAAAGTACTTGTATCTTCCGGTGTACTTTTACTGTGTTCTGTTTTTTTTTTCTGTTTATCATTTTCCCTCTACACTATCTTCTAACTCCTACACTACTGGTTTTTAAATATCACTATTTGTTTAAATTATAAAAATGATTAATTTTAAAGGTAAAACAATGAATATAAAATTTACATAATTAAGATAGTAAATGAATGGCACGCTTATTTAAACACTGATTACAGGTATATTTGATTACGTTAAAGCGTTGAAGTAAGAAAAGAGGATGTAGACGTCTCGCAATTTCATTAGATGGTCGTCTACACAAAACATTTGTGTTAACATAAATATACAGTCAACCTTCTTGTAACACGGTACAAATTAACCGTGTTGTTAGAAAGTTTACTGTATACAAGAGAAATTTCTCGGATACATAAACGAATATCCCCAGCTCGATTTTGGAGTTAAAGTAGTTTCTAGCGGAATCATTGCTTGAGTTTATTAGATTTTTACTCGATTTTTTAGTAAACCATTATGGAAATTATCTATTCAATAAACACCATTTAGATTTCACTAACAGTGATCCAAATTCAAATTGGATCCTTTTGATCTTTGAAATGAACTTTTAATGTATTCGTTATCAATTCAAAATTTTTACACAATTATTGGTTAAAAAGTGTAATTAAATGCAGTAGATATGTACATAATAAAGGTGTGGTAGAGATAGTGAAATATGAGCCTCAAAATGCATTACTACACAATACTAGATAAATGTATGTATATGCATTTAAAATTGTACAAAGGGGAAAGGATTAAATTTTTCAATAGATACGGGCATTCAATTATTATAACTCAGACTCATTATCCGTTTGCTTGTCATGAACATAATGCACATCGTTCATTACATGCACGTATGATGACGATGTTGTACACTCCCTCATTCATCCATACATGAAATACTCGTAATAATGAAAACTTCTGTTTTTTTTTTATTTTATTTTTTTTATTTCAACAATGAATGGATCGAGTTTAAACCATTTTTATTTTCTTTAATCATTTTTTATTTTATTTATGCGTTTTTCGTTTTTTTTTTTTAAATTTGTGAGGTGAACTGGAATGGAACTATGAAGCTATGAGTAAGCCACACATCTACAGACCATATAAAAAATCCATAAGAAATGCTATTTTAATGCTTAAAACCTTGTGCTGGTACCTATCACTTTCAATTTATTCTTTTTTCAGTCTTTTTTGCTTTTTATTCAAAATTTTATATCTTTGTTTTTTATGAAATTCTCCCCTTTTTCGTTTTATGCCTTAATTTATCGATTTTTTTATTCATTTTATGATCATTATCGGCATAAAGTTGAAGAAAATTGTGAGGTCAACTAGATCTTAACTGTTTTGTCTTAACATTTTGTACTCTTTTACAATGGGTACTTGTATAGCAGTAGCACAAACATCATCGTATCTCCTCCGTTTTTCAATTTTGGATTTATTTACAAAGAGACACAATGCAATGATTCAAAAAGGCAAGAAGAAAAAATTTTTCAAATTTACATAATGATTTTATTATGGGGATTCAACGATTCTGGCGCATAAAGAAATTTCTTTAAAAATATTTTTCATATTATTTTCTTATTTTTTTGCGATCGTTTTTTTTTTTTTAAATTTCAAATAAAGCCTACACATCATATTTGAATTGAAAGTATGAATCGATATTTACCCACCATCGGTATAAAACCACAATATAAAAACCAAACTTATATTCGTAACTATGCCAACAACACCAACCACATTTTTTGATGGGTGCAATATTCCTTATTTTCCTGTTTAATTTTTATTTTTTTATTAAATGAAAGTACGTAAAAGGTATAAAATATTACGTATATAGCGCCAACAATACGTAATAATAAATGACTAATGCATTTTTATATATGATGAAAACGTATAAAATTCATTTAATGATGAATGGAATAATAATTTTCTCCCTCTTGTGTACACTCGTTTCCCTTTTTTTAACATTTTTTTTTTTTGTTTTAAATTAACGTATTGTACAAATTATTATGCATCTTTGGTTCAATTACTTTTAATTTTATAACTTTATTAACGGTACAAGTAAACGTCGTATCAATCGGTTCTGAAACTTAACAAATTGTGGAAACCAAAATATTAAGCCTCTGGATATGGAAGAACTACTACTACTGCATATCGACCAAGAAGGATAAAAGCAATCTGATTGATGGTCTAAGGAAATGATTGGATTACCTCTCTCTATTTCTCTGCTTCATGGTTTTGGTGGTAAGGTGGTTCAAATTATTTTTAATTACCCAAAAGTTAATGTGAGTTTCATAGAACACGATTTGATCAACGTGCTATTACCGAGTACATGTATCGAGGATTACCCGTCTGTATATGAACATTTGTTTTGGTTTTATGCAATATTATGGAAATAAATGAGTGTCGAAGTATATGAATCTCATTACCATGGCTCAAAATAAAATCTACATTTATAAAATTTGTACTTTTGATTATTCATGGGGATGGGATGCAAAAGCAGAGGCAGATAGTGTATGTATGTTTGATTGATTGACGCATTATCTGTAGAGTATTAAAAATTTAGCAACATTTTATTTAATTTTTTGTTTATTTTAATTTATCACGAAACAAAAAGCAAACAAAGAATCATCATTGTTCCCCTGTATTTGAAAAAAAAAAAAAAACAAAAACAAAAAACGGTAATTCACTTCAAATAGCTAACAGATAAACAGATAAATTACTTATCCAAATTTTATTTATTTTTTTTTTTCATCAAAATTGCTTTACATTTACCCACATAAAATGTCAAAATTTGATGAGTAATTACCTTTCCAAAGGGCCTTGCACAACCTCTAACTGGGTACACACAATGAATTATTTTAATTTTATTTTGTAATTTGATTTATAATGCAAATATGCCCACTACGTACTACGGTAATTGTTTCAGTTAATTTATGTTTTCACATATTAATTCATTGTTTTGATTTCATTAAAATTGAAAACAAAAAAAAATGAAAATTATAGACGATACTTAAGGTATGGGTATGACCTTTGCTATATACACACGTACAAGGTAATGGATTAAATCAGATTTTGGGGGCTAAAGCTGATTTTCGAAATGATACAAGTGATGTCTGTGGAATTTGCATATTTCGTCGATGGCTTTTAAGCCTCATCTGCTTCATCTGTTTTATAAGGTACCAGAGCTTTAATTTATTGCAGCGTAATAATCCAATGCGGGTCTTGGACTTTTGGCTTAATTCAAGGACTGAATTGTCAATAAATCTTATGATTTTATGATTTTTTTCAGCATAGTCATGTTAATTAACTTATGGAACACAAAATACGTTATGATTTCTTCATACTTAAATACAGGATATGAAATTTAAAGATGAATCCAGCTGGGTATGGCTTAATATGTTAAATAATTATTGTTAATTTCTTTACTTCATTTTTAAAGCATATAGTTATCTATATTTTAAATGGATACTTCTTCTCATTCTTTTTCTGTTCAATTTGAATTAATTCGTCTTTTATTTGTATTTTCTGATTCCTAGTTTTCTGTGTTTTGCAAACGAAAAAGAATGAGAAGAAGCACTTATTTAAAATACAGTTGACTATGCTTTAAAAATAAGGCGTTTTTACGAGTCTTTCTGGTCCTCTGGGCTATTCAGAATGAACGCCACTCGCTATCTTGTTATAAATTTAAAATTAATCTGTTATAATTTTCGATGAATTCAAAATTATGAATAAAAATTTGTTGACAAAGGGATACATGTATATGTATGTATCTTTAATACGTTAAAGGCAGAATGAAAGCGAAAAAAAATATCGATTAAATATGTACAAGTGATTTTAAGTATTTTATAAAGATTACATCAAAAAGATATTTCTAATTTTGTGTACGTATACGTCATGTCATAAATCGTTGACTATCTGTAATCATATAGATATGATTTTTTGGTAATTTTACAGTGAACTCTGTAAAATCATTCATCATAAATTTTAATTACGTCTGCGATTTGTATTTTATTTATGTTTTTAATCTTTTTTTATGGGAAAGAGCAAAAACCAAAGATAATAATCAAAACAAAACAATCTAAGAAAAACCTAAACCCAAGGAGTTATTACACGCGATATTAAATCAGATGTTCATTCAAGAAAAAGAAAAAAAAACGTATATATGTATATACAACATCATGTCTAGATAAAATATCAAAATATCATTGTAAATTACATAATTTACAACAGCCATTACAGGGAGATTAAATATTTTTTTCTTATCTGTAGCCACAAAAACAAGAAGTACTAAATCACAGCACCAGTTAAATAATCTTAGACTTGAACAGCTTGTTGAAGTTCATTAATTTAGGCCTCGTCTTTTTTCATTTCAATCAAAAGTTGACGATTTAATTCAAAAAGAAAAAAGAAATTATTCAAAGAAATTCCATAATTTTAAACAGCCTGAATGAACAACTTTTTCGCTGTATCATAATCAATCCGATAAACGATCGTAATTTATACCTAAAGTGCTCACATATGGACAAATTTGTATGTCATCACATTTTCGATAATATTTTTACTTTTTATACAAAAAAAAAAAAAAAAAAAAAAAAATTGTCGAATTGTCGTTAAAATCGTTTGTTTACCTGATAAGGATTTGATAAAATATTGTAAAAGTGTAGACCAATATGTACATATTGCATATATGCATGTATTTACAAAGTATACTTAGAATTTGAACATTTGTATTTTGTAGTATATCAGAGTACTGCAATAGTACACACATGTGATGTATACATGGCAATCAATCAATCAATCAATATTGCAATCATAATTTCTTCTGAATTGAATGAATTAATAAAATTCAAATCAAAAGGAAATAATTTAGCTTTTTAAATGTAAAATTAATCTGTGGAATCAAAGAAATAATCACCATATTCGAGATATCTTTGATCATCTATGTATAATCTTTGATTTAAGTTCACAGTTTCTGTTTTCAACAGAACTCAAATTGATCCTTGGTCTCAATGACATTCTGATGTAAACTTTGAACATTATAAAGTCTTCACCTTTTTAAAGGTTGATTCTTTAAATTCAACGTGAAATTCACTTAGATTACTTCCCTGTTGGACCATAACCGAACTATTCCATAATCGAACAGGACCATAAAATAATTACGTTTCATTTTTTAGCACAAACATGTGTATTCTTATATAGAGAATAAAAATGTTGTCCCATTTATATCATTGTTCTCTTGTGATTGTTGTCTTCATTTGCAAAACACAGAAAACCGGCAATCGGAAGAGGAAAGTAAAAGAAACATCCATTTAAAATGCAGGAATACAGATATTTGATAATTTTTGCTTTTCCAAAATAATGTCTAGTTATCATAACGTTCAACTAATTGGAAATCTCAGAAAATCAAGGCATATTGGACATTAACTGAAAAGGGTCAGTATTGTAATGTGCAGCACCCTGCAGTAATGTTTTTTTTTTACTCTGTGCTTTAATGATGACAATATCAAAAATATTGACCTTGAATTTTTCCAAATTTTTATTCGTTCATTTTATTTTTGTCAAAAATTTTTTTTATTTTATATCTAAAGATACTATTTAATGACGTAACATGTATGAAGTTTATCGTTTTTTTTTTTTTTTGAAATCATTATCTCAAGTATTATAAGTGATAGTGTGCTAATTGCTTTTATACAACACGGTCTAGTACAATACATTGTATGGAATGAGAAAATATTTACAATTTTTCGTATTTTTACGTGAAAATATTGATATGATCTATTTTAGATTATTTTTCGTTAATTTATTGATTTGCTAAAAAAAAAAAAGGAAAAAATAGAAAAATATGAAAAATTAACACAAATTAATACCTAAGGAGGAGAGAATGTTACAAACAGAAACATGTATCGTAGATATCTGGCTGATAACAAAAATGTGAATGTACACATAGTATGTACATAGATATGTATGTACGTGTGTGGAAAATGAATCCTCAACAAAAAAAAAATAAATAAATAAAAATAGACCTCGACAACGACCCATCAATATTCAGCATTTCTTCAGTAAAACTGTTACAATTTGATGATAATTAAGTCAATGGGACCGTCTTATCCCTTCCAGAGGTTACCTATATTAGATTCTGTGGATGGCACTGTTAGTGTCAACTTTGCTACTGGCTCTACCTTTTTTTAATTTTTATTTATTTTTTTTTATTTTTCATCTTTTGAATACATGCATGTTAAATTTATCTTTGTCTGTTTAATTTAAAAATAATGACAAAAAAAATAAACAAAAAAAAATTCTTTTGTTTATGAAAAATTATGACACAATATTATGTACATATGTACATATAAGTACGTAATCGTGTTGCAATGTTATTGTCATGTAGAAAAGCTATTTTTATTGTATTCAGCAGAAGGTGATTCTATTTTAGAATTTTACATTTTTTTTTGGTATTATTTGCTTTTAGATAACGAAATGTTTATTTTTGATTGTTGTGAGGGCGATTGCATATTTTTGTCTAATTTGTGTTTTTTTTTTTTTTTTTTTGTATTTAATTTTTATGTTCGTTCATGGAAAATTTTTTTTCTGTTTGCTGGTTTCTAAGATATTTTCGAATTTTCACAACATCAGGTGAATTTTTTGAATATCAATACACATCAGTTATGTAAAATGGTACTACTTTATGTAGTTTCCATAAGACCTTAACTGCATATAATTAGCAAACGGAATATAGGATAATCGGATCTATCAATTAAAATACCAAATTTGAATAGGCCTCTCTCAAATTTATTTTGGATACCAAATTTATCATCTTTTTTTGTTATTTTTTTTTTTATTGTTATTTTTTATTTTGGTACCAAGTGCTAATTCCCTTCATTTAAGTAACACATAGATCCATTCTATTTCATGATGAAACAAACTGTCCCATATGTGTAATTGCAAAAAATTTATCTTATTTCAAAACTGTGTTAATGTGATCTCAAGTAACGTACATACATATATCAGTAGGGTTGTTTCAACTGACTCAAGTCTGGCACAGTCTTAACAGTTCAACATGTCTGTATTTTTTCATCAAAATTAATAATCTCGAATTTTCAAGATATTCAATTTAAAGGTGATATTTGAAAGATAATTTCAATTTGAAATCAATATCGAATTTATTGAAAGCATCCATACTTGTGTAATTTGTGGTTTGCAATCGATTGGTGTTTGTATAAAATGGCACAATTTTGTATCGATTGTTTGACTAACAACTTACGAACTTAATTATCGTCATTATTGTTCGTTTTCTGTTGTTGTTGTTGTTTTGCTCTCATATCAGTCAGGTGATTCAATTAAGTCTCCAGTAAAGTAAAATAGAATCAAATAAAATTTAAATAAAAATATTAATAAATTGATTTTTTTTTTATATTTTCAGTATTTCATAACGGTTAACAAAAAAGGAATAAAAAAAACAATGTCTGAATATTTTGAATTTCATTTAAATCATAACCGTTATAATTCAACAGCTCCAACATCAGGACAATTTAGCACGTATTTAAATGCTACAACAACAACAACGTCATCAATTGCAAAAATCAAATATGATAAAAATGATGCAAATGATCGTCGTAAAGCATTAAATCAATTTAAAGATAAAATTGGTTCTAGCATGAATTTAATATTAAAAGATAAATCATGTTATAATGATGATGATTTTTTAATGCAATTTTTATATGCTAGAAAATTTAATTGTGATATGGCATTTGATTTATTAATTAATTATTATTTATATAAAGATAAAAATAAATTATTATTAAATAAATTAACAATATTTGATGAACAAATTCAATTAGCATTAAAAGATGGTTTCCCATCAATATTAAAGGAACGTGATCGTCGTGGTAGAAAAGTAATTGTATTTTTTACATCTAATTGGGATCCACAACAAATTAATTTAGAATGTATTTATCGTGCATTATTATTATCATTAGAAAAATTATTAGATGATAAACAAAATCAATCACAAGGTTTTGTTGTTATTGTTGATTGGACAAATTTTACAATAAAACAAACAAAATATTTAAGTCCAAAAATTTTACGAATAATGATAGATGGTTTACAGGTAAAAAAATTGATAGATGATATCAAAAAAGAAAAGTTCTTGGGAGGCCCCAGTAATAGATTTTGCATAATCAATAATTTTATGAAGCACATTTTGTATTTTCTATCGCAAAGCTATTACTGTTGTATCTCAAGGATAAATTTGCCTGCATCCCCTTTCTTCTCCCTCATTTTCGACGTTATTTAATTGTTTTTTTTTTTTTTCAATTTTTCTTATTTACACAGGATTGTTTACCAGTTAAATTTAAAGCAGTCCATTTTATTAGCCAACCATGGTATGTTGAGATTGCATTAAATGTGATTAAACCATTTTTTAAAGAGAAAATACGACAAAATATTTATTTACATGGTGGTAATTTATCAACATTACATCAATTATTACCAAAAGATATATTACCACCAGAATTGGGTGGTGAAGGACCAACATTAAATCCATTAGATTGGTATCATACATTATTAGAATCAAGTCAAAATATGCAAATATCGAAACCATATCGTATAACAGAGACAACAATTTATTCAAAGGTACCACAATTATTAACTAAAACAAAAACAACAGCAACAATAATGGGAACAGAAACAGCTAAAACAACAACAAACAGTAATATTCATAGTAATTGTAATAATAATTGTTATTGTAATGATAAAATAGATATAACATCGAAATTAATTAATAATCATGATGAAATATCTATTGATGATGATAATGATGATCAACAAATGATCATTGATACAAATTCTACAATCGCCAGCTTTAATACAATGAAGGCCACAGCAGCAGCAACAGATACATCATCATTAACTAACAATAATTGTATTGTAACAGCTAATTTAATTGAATCATGACATTTATTTTATTGCAAAAATTCATCAATTTTATTTAATTTGGTTTTTATAATTTGATAGCATGAAAAAAGAAAAAAAAAAAAACAAACAAAAAAAAAAATCGTTAGGTTATAAGACATAATACCAGATATTAGCCCAGTTAAAATAGACATTCGACTTCGGAAGAATTCGAGCAGAGCTGAAAATTGATACAGATGTTACAAGTATAGTGTATAAAGACCATATATTGTTCATCATAGCGGTATCAGTAAGAGGAAAAATAGGGTTTTGGAACCTCAATCTTATTGAAAAAAAATCAATATATACAAATACTGAGGTTCCAAACTTACCCTTAGTGATACCACAACGTACAATGTGTAATTTTATACACTATGGTCAAAAATCTACATTGGTGCTATTTAAAAGGATCGAAAAAACGACAACGTCTCACGAATGATAAGTTCATAGGGCCAAAAATGTATAAAGATCCTTTTAATAGTAATCGCATAATCAAGAAATTTGTATACAATAATTACCGTACAAGAGATATTTGCGAATATGTACTGACTTTTTGACCCTTTGACCTTGAACATTTTTAACTCAAATAAGATCGATGAAAACTATTGCATTTTATTTATGATCAATTTTCAAATCTACCCGAATGTTTTTGAAGTTGAATGCCAATTTTGACTGGGCAATGTGTAGAATTAAGAATATCATATTTCTTATTTATATAAAACATGCATAATTTTTACACACATCATTTTACACAATTTTGTGTGTTTTTTTTTATTTATATAAGTCTTTCATATTTAAGTATATAACAAAAGACCACAATAAATCTCTTAATTTTTATTCATCGACATTTTTCATACATACATATGTATTAGATTGATATAAAATTGAATAAAACAAGTATTATATAAAATTATACATAATTATCTATAAATTTCCTTTTTAATCTGTAATTTGTACACACGTGTGATGAATTAATTCAATAAGTTTTTAATATTATGTATTTTATGACAAACTGAGTGAAAGAAATAAAAAAAAAAAAATTATTTTAAAAATTTTTCTAAAATATATTTTGTAATTTTGAATAAAACCGTTATAAACCGTTTATTTTGAAAAATCGTACAAATTGAATCTTATGGGTTTTAGTAATTTAATTGGTACAATTTTATTTAATGGAAGTTTATAATGATATATAACTATTGAGACATTTATTGGGATTCCTGATCTATGATGACTGTGTAGGCTAGAACATGTAAACCATCAGAAGAATGAAGACAAAATTGATGAAAAATTTAATGCCAAGTCAAATAAGTCACTTCCTGTTTTTTGCCTTTTTCTATATCACTAACATCTAATGTACTAGAAAAATATATCAAAGTAAGAATCAATAAAGAATAATATCCTTTTTAATCCTTATAATTTTGGATATTTCCGAAGTTCGTTCCTGTTTTATAGATGACGTAGTTTCGATCCATAAAAAATGTTACCGTTACGAAATGTAAAATTATAACAAATTTACAGGAAATAAAGTGCAAAATCAAAAAGAATTAAAAATCCCTTTACTTTTATTTAGTTTTAATGTAATAAAATGTAAATAGTTTTCAAAAAAACAAATGAAACAAATATTTACAATGTAAAAAAATTTTTAAAAAAATGTAATTGTTTTGGGTTGTGTAACCACTAAATTGGCAACAATGCTGTGACTGAATAACGCCAAATATACGTGTTCCTTTTTTCTACATTCCTATTTATTATTTACAAAGACTCGATTGACATATAAAATTTAACGTTTAGTTCACGATTATTTAATTATTTATTTATCCCGATGGATTTCACTCATTTTAAAATTCACAATTATTTAAGTACGATGCAATTTTAAAAATCATTTCACACTGTGTTTGCAAATAATTTAAATTTTGAAAGTCAAGACAAAAACCTGTAACAAATTTCTAAATGAGTGGGTTCAGATATTTTAAATTTTTAGTAAAGTAATGAACACATTCCGATGAATTCAACTCTAATACTAAGTTCATAATGAAATCCCAAATATTTTTAACACTTCACCACTGCACCAGCACTATCGTTTTCCAAAAATTAAAAAAAAACTCGAAAAAAAAGCACTTTTTCGATTAAATTTCTGAACTAAAATACCACCCGAACCGTGTTCCCGTGCATTCAAAAGGCAACTGACTAGACACTAGATTGTAAGAGTAAGACATATTTTCTGTTTGCTAAACTGGTTTTGTTTATTTTTATGTTTGGCATACCACACTTCATACCAGTCTAGCAATTTAGTTAATAGCATAAATGAGGATGACAATAATGCTAGATTACTGAGAAGAGAAGTGCATGTGAGAAGGAGTGGAGTGACTATGTGAGAAGTGAAGTGTATGTGAGAGGAAGTGTAGTGACTATAAGAGAAGTGAAGTGAATTGGTTGTAAGTCACAAGTCACAACATACAAGTCATCTAGTCAAGTTCAACCAGTCTAGTTCTAGTTAATAGCATAAATGAGGATGACAATAATGCTAGATTACTGAGAAGAGAAGTGTATGTGTGAAGAAGTGGAGTGACTATGTGAGAAGTGAAGTGTATGTGTGAAGAAGTGGAGTGACTATGTGAGAAGTGAAGTGTATGTGAGAGGAAGGGTAGTGACTATAAGAGAAGTGAAGTGAACTTGTTGTAAATCACAACATACAAAGCAACTAACCAAGGTCAACCAGTTTTGTTCTAGTTAATAGCATAAATGGGGATGACAATACTCATCTATTTTAGTTGCCTTTTGAACGCAAGAGAAGACGGTTGTGTTGTACAGTGACTCTTGAATTTTATTTTCGCCGGCGGAACATAATAGTGATTAAATATTATATTTAATTTAATAATGTAATTTTTAATAGTGTGAAATGATTATTTATTGGTTAAATAATTGAAGTGAAATTAAATTACATTTTATGTTGTAATTATTACAACAAATTGATTACGAGTTGTTAATATCATAATAATTAAAATTTAAATATCGGTTTCATTAATTTTTTTTTGTGTGTTATAAAAAAAAGTGAAACATAGTGAAGTGTGCTTGTTGAAAATAAAAGTGAAACATATCAAATTAAATGAATTTAATTTTAAAAGAGTGAAATTACTGCAATAGCAACAAAACGATAACACATAATGTGATTATCCACCATTTGGTACAATTCGTGAATCGTGATTACCCTCGTAATTTTGCGTTATGCACTTTGTTATTGTTATTCCACCATTGTTTGTTAAAACAGCAAACTTTTATACACAATTTATTGGTATAGTACACGTCAACTTTGAAGTGTCATTTTTAATTTTTATTCTTCATGTCATACATGTATTTTACAAATACTTGACTTTTGTTCTGATTTAATAATAAATTTTAATTTTTTTTTTGGCTTTAGTTTCTTATATATATTTATGAATAATTAATTAAAGTGTGTCATTTATTTGATTTACAATAAATTTTGTTTCACATTTTAAGATTGAAAATAATTTTTTAATATAAATACAAAGATTATAATAAAGAAATGGATACGTGTGGGCCTACAAAACAAGAAATTGAAAAAGTTTTTAATCGTCTTCGATCAATTGTTACTAACAAGGTAAAAAGTGATTTTTAAAATTTAATTAGAAAATAAAATAAATATTAATTTTATATTGAAAACTTCATATTAGAAATAATTAGGATTTTGTTAACCTTTTAATTACAAAAAATTAAAGGTAAAAATATCGCGTGTATTCGAACACGTAATCATTTGATATTTTCAATGTAATGCAAAATCATTAAAATTTTCTTGGAAAAATGACCAGTTTTTATAATAAATTAAAAATGCATTTTTCCATGTTAGATACAGAGTTCCTTAAGTTTTGTTGATACATTTACTTAAAAAGATGATAAATGTCATAAATCAATTGCCAAAGTTCATTTCCATTTCTCAAAATTGTATTTTTAGCATTGTTTTGATTGTGGTGCAAAAAATCCAACATGGGCATCAGTTACTTATGGCATATTCATTTGTATTGATTGTTCTGCAGTACATCGAAGTTTGGGTGTACATTTAACATTTGTACGTTCAACAAATTTGGATACAAATTGGACATGGTTACAATTAATGCAAATGCAATTAGGTGGCAATGCAAATGCATCTGTATTCTTTCGGCAGCATAATTTAAATACAACTGATACACAACAAAAATATTCATCACGTGTAGCTCAAATGTACAAAGATAAGCTATTAACATTAGCTGAAAATGCATTAAAATTAAAATCACATAAACAAAGTGTAAGTGTACAGAGAATTTTTTTAAAAGAATGAAATCAAATATTTAAAAAATGTTCTTTCTTTCTGATAAAATAGCTTCTTCAAGAGTCAGTAGACGAAAAGATTGAATCAAGTCTTGTAAGTAAATCTGAAGATTTTTTCGCTATTCACCAAAATGTTGGTAACAATTCAGGATTATTTGAAGAAACATCACAAAAGGTAAAAACAAAAATAAAAAAATCGATAATTGGTAATCAATTCTTTTTTCTTCTTTAATTTTCGTAGACAACTATGCCGGACAAAAGTAGCAAAGATTCAACTGAAAAAAATGATCCAAAATTACAGCCAACTGTAGATTTTTCAAATTTCTCTGTAAATCCTTCAAATAATGTGCGATCAACAATCGGAGTTAAAAGAATTCAACAAAAGAAATCTGGGGTACATAATTTCTTTTCTTTTTTAAAAATTTAAATATTTGACTCAATTTTTCTTACATTTTTACAGTTAGGTGCAAAAAAATCATCTGGTTTGGGTGCAACTAAGGTACAATCGAATTTTTCGGAAATTGAGCAAAAAGTTAATTCACTTAATAATAATACAAATAATATAAAAGAAATTGTGCCTACTAATGAACAAAAAAGTCCTGAAGAAGAAGAAACTAGTCTTCGTTTAGCATATCAGGAATTATCAATACAAAAAAAGAATGATGATGAAAAATTAAAAAATATTGATCCAACCAAAGCTAAACAAGCTGAACGATTAGGAATGGGATTCAACATCTCAAAAAGGTGATTGAAATATTCGATATAGTTAATTTGTTTCATTTTTATTTTTTGTGGTAAAATTTCAGTGATGTATCTCATTCAGCTTTAAAAGATATGCAAACAATTTCGCAAGAGAATTCATCATTGAAAATGACATCAATGAAAGTTTTTGAAAAGGAACCAAGCAGTAATGATTTTTTTGATGAATACTCAACTCCAATGTATTTAAAACAAGATAAAGAAGTTTTAATGATGGGCTTTGAAACAATTGAACCAATTCGTACACCACAACAAGAAATAATTACAATGTTTTCACCACAACAGTCAACATCATCGTCGAGTAAATCATCGTCATCGTCAGCAATGAATAATCAAAAGGATAAGAAATCTTCTAAGACAAAAACTACATATAAAACGTATGAGAATGATGAAGCACAAAAGAAATTTGGTAATGCAAAAAGTATATCATCTCAACAAATGCTTGGTAATGATAATGGTGGTTCATCATCATTTGAACAATCAATGAATTTATCACGTTTCGAAGGTTCTAGTAGCATTTCATCATCTGAATTATTTGGACAAGATGCAAGGAGTCCGACAAGTAAAGGTAACGTATTTACACATTGCCATTTTGATGAAAAAATCAACACATTTTTTTATATTCTATTTCATAGGTTACAATAATGTACATTTTAATGCACCTGACTTAGATGATGTTAGAGAAAGTGTTCGTCAAGGCGTCACTAAAGTAGCAAGTAAATTAAGTAATATTGCTAATGATTTTGTTTCATCGATTCAAGATAAATATGGTTACTGATGTTTATACGAATACAATAATTATAATGTTATCAATTTCAAAATTATGTAATAATTGTATATTATAAAAAAAAAAAAAATGAAAACAAAAAAATGTATTAAATAAAAAAGAAAAATGTGAAAAATTTTTATTATTACAAATTGCTATAAGACAAAATTAGCCTCTTCAATAAAGTTTTATGAAAAATTATAAAAGGGTAATAATTAGGTGTTCGGTGGTTCAGCGCCTGCGTTAATGGCAGCGAGAAAATTGTCTTAGAAATTATAAAGTTGTTCATAGAACCCCTAATATGTTGATGGTTCATCAAAAACAAAAAAAAAATTTTAACGCTTTTATTGACGCAGACGCTATTACTGGGCCTTACTTTATTTTTCTAATAATTTTCTTTTGTATCCTGTTAATTTGACTTTTATTGTCTTAACTGTAGATTATTAAGCAGAATATTGAAATCTATCCGGGTTATAACAACAGAATTTAAAAATAAATAATTTATTAGTTGCATGTAATTATACTTTTTAACACCGTTTTGATTTTATCTAATTAAAAGCTATTTCGTGTAGTCACATATATATTTTAAATGTAAAATATTGCTGTTGATTCATACGTTCTAGAATCAGTTGAATAATTTACTTTTAGTAATTCACATCGAAGTTCATCCTCATTTTAAATATTACAGCGATACAACTCAAATTTGAAATTAAAATTTTTTCACTTTATTTTAACGATTTCATTTACAAAAAAGAAACATAAAATGATATTAAAAAATTTTTTCAAAATATTATTAATAATTTTAAAAGATTATTGTATGAATAGTTCAGTAACTGGATTGAGATATATTGTAACCAAAAAGTATTATTACATAAATATTAATTCAGTTATAAATAAATTTTTTTGAATAAATTTCTTTTTATTTTTCTACTAGATATCATTTTACTGAAAGATTATTTTGGTTAATATGTTTATTACTTTCAATATATGGTTCATATCATTTAATTGAAGAATTTCAAAAAACATTTGAAAGCAATGCAATCAGTGTAGTAATTGAAGAAGTAAATGTTAATGATAAAATTCAATTTCCATCGATTGGTATATGTGAATTAGGTAATACAAGAACTCAATATAAAAATTTAGAAGATATTGTAGAAAGGTAATTTAAATAGAAAAATAAATAAATTTCAATGTAATACACAAGTAGTTCTCGTATATAACGTGATCTGTGTAATTTTTAACTTTGCCTCTTTCAATTTCAATTCGAAAATTTAACGCGATTTAATTGAAGTAGAAAATATTTTTATGGAATATAATCTAACAAACTACGTGATACGAGGTCTACCATGTGATGATACATACATCAGTGTCGATGATAATGAAAAATTTGTTATTTTCAGTTTAAAACTAAATAAATCAATGGAATACAATATCGATGTTGAAGATTTTTTACTTCGAATAATTTTTCAAAATACCTATAGTTCTGGATCATTAAATCCATTTTGTGAACCATATATGAATTGTGATGATTGTATTAAATGTCCAACAAATGGATATGAAATAATTGCTAAAAAAGTACGTTCTAATTGTGAGAACCTCTTTAAAGAATGCATTTGGAGAGAAAATTCTTTTAATTGTTGTCAATATTTTTTACCATTACAAACAACAATGGGTGAATGCTATCTTTTAAATTCGTTACAAACTACAAATAAGTGAGTGTACAAAAAAAAAATTAAATTAAATTACTTATAATAATTGAAAATTTTGAAAGTTGTTTTTAATTATTTCTGATTTTATTTTTTTTTTTTATTTTTAAAATTAAAATTCAAATTTTGAATTTGAAGAAAAAGTTCTCATTGGCTTAATATGGATGTTGGTTTCGATATTGGTAACAGTGAATTAAGACTTGTTTTTAAAAAAGCAGTTTCGGTAATTTTTTTATATCTGTACATATTTATATTTACTAATTGAAATTAGAATTTTTAAAAAAATTTTTTTTTAAATTTATTTTCAGATTCATATTCTTAATGAAGAAGATATCCCGCATATGATTTTAACAACATTACAATTTATAGAACAAAAATCTGGATATGATGGTAAAATAACATTAAATTTACAAAAAATTGTTAATGATCCAAGTGTACGTAGTATACAATCAAAATATAGAAAATGTTATTTCCCAGAAGAGAATAATGGCGATGATAGTAATAACAAGAAAATATATAAATACTATAGTTTTAGTACATGTATAACAGAATGTTTGAAAAATGTTCAATTAAATAAATGTAATTGCACAAACTATAATATGATTACAAATGGTAAGTATAAAATTGAATCCTTGAAGCCCAGTGATGGTGTCTGTGTCGACGATATTTCAATAAAACTATGTATATAAAAAGGTATTTGTATTTGTCGCATGCCACTAAGAAAATGTGTCGCTTATCCTTGACGTAGACGATATCAATGGACTCCAAGGATAAAATTTTAAATTTTATATAAAATATCAATTTTTTTTTTTATTTTCGTTAAAAAGAACAAAATTTTAAACACTGATAAAAGTGTAATCTTCAATGAACTCTGTATTTTATTTAAAAAAATTGAGAATGTCCTTTTTTTTTTCATATTTTTATTCCAGATCATGAAACAGAATTTATTTGTGATTATAATGGTTTCATTTGTTTAGATAATAATGATTTAATGTTTCCTCATACAACAACATTACAACCATGGCGATCAAATAGTTTAAATTGCCATTGTCAGCCATCATGTAATGAACATGAAATAAAAGTGGTCGAGAATACATTCCGGTAAAATGAATATTATGAATTATTTTTATTTTTTTGCTTCTGTTTTTTTTTTTTTTTTTTTAATTATAAGAATAAATCCAGATAATGATGAAAGATCAGCTTCAATAAAATTACAATCATTACCAACTGAACGTTATAGAAGACAAGCGGTTAGGACACAACTTGATGTTGTCGTATCAATTGGAGGAATTCTAAGTTTATTTATGGGAGCTAGTATTTTAAGTGGTATCGAATTAATTTACATCATTACAACACGAATCGTATGGAATTTATTTTTTTCCTCCAAGTAAAAAAAAACAAATGGCAATAATCAATTTAAAAAAAAAATTACTAAGGGAAAAATATGTATAATTCTTTTGTGTGGCTTTTATTCAGTTAAAAATTACATGTATTCATATCATACATACACATATTTATAAATTATTTATTCCACTTATAAATTAACCTTATAATACCTTTCTTAAAACATATACACACGTATAAAAACAATTACATCATTTTATTTTTGTTATTCTTATTTTTTAAATACCACAAAAATATTTTCTGGATAAGATTATTTGAAATTTTTTTTTTTTTGAATAGAAAATTACGTTAATTTATACAACCCCTGAATAATAGAGAGAATTTTATATTTAATAACCAATTAACCATTTTTTTTTTTTAACTACACATACATTGTACATATGTGATATATAAGTGATACTTAGTAATAATTATCCTTTTTTGAATTTAAGTAAAATTATTGTTAATACAAGGAACACAAGAACCCATATTGATATTGAAATGAAACCATTATAAACTGATGGTTCATCAATTGTCCAACCTCGTTGTAATATAGATCGTAGCGATTCTGTTGGTTTTGTTAATGGTAAAAAAAATGCAATTATTTGCAGCAAAGGATACATTCCCTCAATTGGCCATATAATACCGCATAACATAACAATTGGTAGAAAACTACCCATGGCAACATATGTAGCTGTCCTTTCTGTATCAACAGCACATGCAATTACAAAACCAAATGCCATACCACATAAGCCATTTAATACGCATAAACCTATGACCAGAGCAATATCGCCTCGTATTGTTACATCAAATATATAAAAACTAAATATAATAACTAATAATGCTTGACTTAACATAAGCGTAAATTGTGTTGCAACTAATGAAAATAATATTTCAACACCAGTTATACCAGCAACTAAACATCTTTCTAACATTCCTTCATTACGTTCAATTAACATTGCACCAGATGTTATTGCAACTGATAAAAAGAATATTATTGTTAATATGACACCTGGAGCTGCAAAATCAGTAAAATTTGGTACTCTATCACCGTATATTGGTTCATTCCAATCAATTGGAACTTTTCCAACTTTTGGATTAACACCACAAACAGATAACATATTTTCAACAAAATCAAAAAATGTATATTGAATATCTCTATATAGAAGAGTGCTAATTTGTTGATCTGAAATTGAAAGAATAAAAAAAGAATGATTTTTGCGTAAATCATAAGCATAGAAAAATAATAATATTAAAGTAAGTATTTTCCGTACTGGACATATCTAATCTAACTGTCACTTCGGCTGCTTCAATTGTTGGATCCTCAGCATATTGACCAGATTCAGTTCTTTCAACCAAAGCATCAGAATAATTACTTGAAAATATCATTGCACCCCATGCTCGTCCTCTTCGTACTTCATTGAATGCGTCTTCATCTGTTTCAAAATAAGTCTACAAAAACAATAACGGAATTAGCATTAAAAGCAAAAAATATAAGAGAAAGTAAAATAAGGAATTAAAAATGAAAATCTTACCACTTCAGAACTCCTCGTTTCTTTTAACATGTTCAGATACCGACAACTTAATAATGTTTGATTACAACCTGCATATACAGGACATTCTTGATTACTAAGTAGAGAGCTATCAAGTTCATAATTCGTTACAGCCAATTTAAGTCCTTTTGGATCGTGTCCAATTGATAAACAGAATAATATAATTTGCATAACTGGTAAACCAATTATAAATAACATCACACTAGAAATAGTGAAAAAATTTTAATTAAAAAATTGCAACCCACTAAAAAGGCAGGGGAAAAAGGTAGTATATGTTATACCCAACGTTTCTTATCATCCATAGATAATTTTTCCAAACTAATGCACGTATATGATGTGAGCTCATTACATTGAAATTTTCCCATATTGATGTTGGTGCTTCCTCTTCTGGAGGTAATGGTGGAACTGGTAAATCTCTGAGAATTATATCTCGTCCACGTGATGACATCGATACATTATCACCAAATTCTCCAGATATTTCTGCATTATCTTCATCAGTAATATCAAGTGCTGGATTCGATATGGCCGGTA
Organism: Anthrax anthrax; assembly: GCA_963971155.1. NCBI lineage: Eukaryota > Metazoa > Arthropoda > Insecta > Diptera > Bombyliidae > Anthrax > Anthrax anthrax. Next base: position 33,358,050 of record OZ020119.1, read on the forward strand.
TATTCACTTGTTCTACAACTTCTTGTGCAATTGATGAACGTCTTCTTTTTCCCATATTTTGAACAATAGCAAGTTTCAAGAAAACGTCCTCTAATGATTCTGTATTGTATTGTTGTAATAGAAAATCTGGTGATTCTTCAGCTAACATTTTACCACCACGTAAAAGTCCAATCTTAATACAAAATCATTTGTAATTAAATATGTAATTACCGCGAGATGCTTATTAATTATACAGGAGGGGTAGGATGTCTAATACTTACCACATGTGCTTGTCTTGTCTCTTGAATGTAATGTGTTGTAATTATCACAGTTGTATGACCATGTTTTGTAATATCAACTAAATGATCCCAAATACTAAAAATATTTATGTGAAAATAATTTATCAAGCAAATAAATAAAATGTATTATTTGGCAATTTTATTATTATTATTTTTTTCTGCATACTTTTGCCTTAATACTGGATCCACTCCTACTGTAGGTTCATCAAGTATCAATAATTCGGGTTCATGTATTAGTGCTGCAGCTAAACTCATTCTTCTTTGTTGTCCACCACTAAGATTTTTAACAAATCTTGAACCATTTGGTAAATTTAATAATTTTAAAAGAAATTCAGTTCTTTCTTCTATTTGTTTTTTTTTCATGCCAGCTATCCAACCAAAATATAATAGAGTTTCTCTCATTGTGAATTCACCATAAAGTGCAACTTCTTGTGGCATATAACCTATTCTTGGACCTGGAACACCAGAACCTCTTGAACCAGGTCGACCACCTAAAACCCATATTTCACCGGAATTTAATCTTCTTCTTCCTACTATACATGAAAGTAGAGTTGTTTTGCCACATCCTGATGCACCTAAAAGACCATAACTGAAATAATAAATAATAATTGGTTGAATTTTTGTTAATGTTTTGTTAATGTTGTCTTTTTAACGAATCAAATTAAGAGGAGCAAATAAATTTCACTTACATTGCACCTTTTGGTACAGTCATGTTTAAACCATCTAAAATGATATTTGGATTTTTTGTTGTGCCATACATTTTGTGTGCTCGTCTAACACAAACAGCCTGCTGTTTTCTAGTTGCTAATGTTGATGGCTGTGATAGAAATTGCCGACGACGTGCTGCCAAATCTAATTCTGGAGCTGGATTTTCTGGTGGAGGAATACCTTCTGATTCAACATCCATTCTTGTGTTTACCTATACACATTGAATTTTTAAGAAATAAAAAGAAAATTAATGAAATTTTAAAAAATTTATGTTCGTTATAATTTGAATTTATTTTAACTTTATTTCGTTATAAATTTCTTTTAAAATGAAAGGCAAAATAAAAATTACATAGGTATTTTAGTTTATTTGATTACTGTGAAATTGCCATAAAGAATTGAGTGTACAATTAAAAACTCATTTATTTTACATTAGAAAATTTTTTTGTTCTCTATTCAATATCATAAATATTTCTGGAATTTAACGTTTTTTTGTTTTTTTCTGCTATTGATTTTTGAACTTATATTTTTTTTGCTAACATTCATTTTTTAAATGATACATAGAAATGTTACGAAGTTTGAAAAAAAAAAAATCGTTTTTTTTTTTGCTTTTTTTATTGAACTCAATTAATTATATTAAAAAGCAAGGAAACATGTATTAAAATGTGGACTTTAATCCTTATATAAATGTTTCAAAACAATCACATTAACTAGTACGCTAATACTTTATGTACTAATATAATATTGGAATGTTTTTTGCTTTATATTTCCATGATCTTTTTGACTTAAAACGTAAATTGTTACAAGTTTAAAAAAAAAAACATACAAAATGATGTAATAAACACTAGGAAAAAATTTTTTTAAACTTTTTATTTGTTTATATATAGAGAGAAAATCATGTTATGTACATGAGCATATATGTATGTTTATAAATTTAATTTAATGGTTTCATTATCAAGCAGTATGTCAAGATTTTGGTTTTTGTTTTAACAGAAATTAAATAAAATTAAAAAAATAAAAATAAAATGAAAAATTTACGTATTTTCTTAATTAACTGATTTAAATAAATCTATCTGACCTAATCGTTATTGTACATATTTTGGTTACACTAAAATAATTTTTATTCGAAAGCTTTTGCTATGTTTTTTTTTTTTTTGTTTTCTTTTACTTTCTATATAGAATAAACGTTTATTTTGAATGTGGTGTCGTAAATCCAAAATAATTTGAAATGCAAGTAAAATGAAAGGCTCGTATAAGACATGATTTCAAGGATAAAAATAAAAGCAATGCTGAAAGAAAACCAAAAAAAAAAAAGAAGGTTGAATCGATTGATGACGTTCATAAGAACCTACAAGAGATTGGAGCTAAACGATGGGTACAAAAAGCCAAGAATAAATTTTGTTTACGAGTATGTCCAAGTAAAATTATTTGATTTAAAAAAAAAAAAAAAGGATCTTCCAATTTGAACTACGTTATATTCTACGTGTGATACCTTCTAAATTTAAATTATCATTTTATTTGTATGTAGATAAAAGCTCCTAAAAAGTAAAAAAAATTAATTAAAAACGTATTTTTTTACGCATCTTGTACAAAATATTTTGATAACGCCGTCACGATTATTAGATTTTTTTTTTCAATCGAAAAAAAACATTAGATAAAATTTTAAAATAAATAAAAATTTATAGCACCTGATAAGTCTTGCTTAGGAACGAAACAAAAAATTAAGATCCAGTTCTACGAGTATCAAAAACACAAAAAAATTAATTAATAAATTAATGATTATAATATTTTTAAAAAATGAGCTATAGAATATTGCGTGGTATAAAATTCTACTATGTCTGGTAATCTTGAGATAGTGATCATTTTGTGTCACATAATACGATTAATGATACGTTGTGTTATGGTTCAGACGGATTAGATTTTTTATAATTCCACGTTCTGATATGAACAAAAAAAGGAAAAGGAGGAATTAAGAATGTAAATTATGTACGACGATAAATAACGATTTTTAGCATAGGATTTTCGGTTATTTTAAATATTTATATTCTGCCGCAAATTTCAATTTTCTTCCATTTTCCAAAATCATCACCCTACCCTGCTTATATTTTTAAAAATTTGTGTGCAATAATTTCCTGTATATCTCTATTATTTAAAAAAAAATCGTCTTCAATAAAAAAAAAACTTAATTACAATAAATTTTTGTTTTTTTTTTTTTTTTTTTAAATTGACTTTGAACTTTTCCACTTTTATCAATATTTATAAAAAGGTCTAAAAAATTTTATGCAAATAAAAATTAATGAAAAAAAAAACAAGCAGGTATTCTGTTTTTTAATTTTTATCGATACAAGCACATACACATGTGTGTATGTGTGTTTAAATCAATTGGTTGATTATATCTAAAAATATACAAATTCTTTAAAAGACAAGAACTAAATAAAAAACACAAGGAACGTGTATCAATATCGCCTTTTTTAAGAAAGCTACAAAAAACTTGTTTCATTTTTGTTCAAAACAAATTTATATTTTGTTAATTTTTTTTTTTTTTTTAATTTGAAAATTATAATTTTTTTTTTTTTCTTAATAAAAATATTTTCAATGTTAAATCAAAAATTTTTGCAAATAACAAAAAAAAAAAACAATTTTTATTTTAAAAGATAGAATATTCATACATACATATGTATGTAGCTGTTAGAATTTGAATTAGAATGTAACGAATTTTTGATTGTTTTTACTCATTTATGAAATTTAGTAAACAAAATTCCAAAGACAAGGAATGCAAAAAAAAAATTTATGTATTCAATTTTTTCTATCAAATCAATTTAATGTTTAAAAACGTACGCTTGTATGTACAATCACGATGTCATCTCAATTTTATTCGTCCTTGTTTGTACAATACGTAAACACAATCATAACATGTAGCATGTGTGATGTTAATAAAACGTGTTAACATGATTAATATTTTTCATTAAAAATTTATTTTTGTCTCTTTTATTGTTTTATAAACTTTAGAAATGGTAATTTACGTCAATCATTTAAAATATACTTGAAAAAAAAAAAAAAAAGAAAAACTATTAACATTGAAGTATAGGTACGTAATTAATAATTAAAATGCCCATTGTACTCTATATCATTTATAATCCGTTATTACAAAAAACAAAAGCTTCATATGTAAGTCCAATCATGTTGCATGTGGTAGTGTAATCATGCAAAATTTATTTAAGCAATTGGCAATTTTTGGTACACATGAACTTTTCAATTAATTTAAAATAAAGGATATGATAAAAACAAGTTATTTCGTTTTGATAAACAAAAAGTCCTTGATAATTGATCATTTTAAATCAATATAAAAAAGACAAGGTTACGTTTTCAATGTAAAATAAAATGAAAAAATTTGCAAAAAATAAAAAATAAAAAATTATAGTTTTTTTTTGTATATCAGACTGACCCTACAACTTTTGTAATATCATATGTTACAGGGGGTTCAAAAAGATGATTTTAAAAAGTAGACATCAGATTCTAGTGATATAAAATAAAATTTGAAATTCAGAAATTTTTTAAAGATTTTAAACTGTTACAATGACGATGTTAAAGATTTTCTATAGGCAATCCTAATAAAGCGGAAACCTCAAATAAGATGTAGATAGACGTAATTTTTTTTTTTTTTTAAATTATAATTAACGTAATAGTAAAAACCCATAAAGAATTTAAATTTAATATTTTTCATAGTAGGTAGATCTATTTCATATTAAATTAAATGATTCACATTTTTTTTTTTTTTGTTTTCTTCTAATTTACATAATTTTTCATTTTGTTAGGGGTGAACTTTTACACCCTGCCTAATATGTAGATATGTAATTACTAATTATATAAATAATATGTACAATATAATGATGAATTTTACACATTTACATATGTGATGAACATACATACATTTCCATCCATATGTATGTGTGTTGCATGTAATATTTTAACCTGACCTACACCTGTAAACATATTTTCATGGACTTCAAGTATATTTTTTTTTTCATTTCATTTCATTTCAACCGAAAGAAGATACATATGTACATGTAATAGAAGTTGAAAGTTACGTATGTAAATTTTATTTTATTTTTTTGTAAACTCATACAAAACAACCTACGTAATTATATACATATGTGATGTATTCATATATGTACACATATCGTATGTAGAAATAAAAGCAAAATTTAAAATTACAATAAATATAAAATTATGTAAAAAACAGCAAAATTGAAGTAAAACAAAAAACTGGTTTTTTTTTCTCTATAAAAAAAAAACAAAATATAAAAATCAAAACCAGAAAACGTCACAAGTTATAAGATATGTAAATACAGGTAGGCTTCGTATAAAAGTGGGAGTTGATGTGGGTTTTATAAAGCTTGATTTTGTTATCACTATTAGCACTATAATTTATGATTGACCTTGGTTTTCTGTATAATACTTTGCTTCAGTTCATACAAAAATTTTCAGTTTCATAATGTGATCTCTACAGATAACACGATGGTTATCTGTATTCTTAATAAACATACACTAGTATGTTTGTTTGTACAAGAATATTGCATACAATCATGTCAAATATCTTGCATAAATATTACTTATAGGCTACATTAAATAAATCCTATCGTGAAGTCCATATACATACTTCACGTAATACATTTATCTATATAAATTATTATTAAAAGTCATTTGAAATTATTAGATAAGGTAATTACGAATATTTGAAGAAAAAAAACTTCCTGAACTAGTATTTGTATATGAATGTAATTTAATCTTTAAAAAATAAAATCTAATAATACATAAGTCAGCAAAAACAAATATATTTTCTATATTCATTTATTAATTGAAAACCTCTAGATATTTATATTGTCTACACACATATGTATGTACATGATTGATATGTTTGAATTTATGTAATAAAAAATTATGCATGCCTATGCACTTAAATCATATCATTTTTTATGCATTCAACAAATACAATGAATCTACTGTATACAAACAAAAATTATCATACAATATTGTATATTAAAAATATTAAAAGACGCGTGTATGAATGTAATTAATCTAAATTTAATTGTACATTACTGTTTCATGTTAATTAAAATTGTTTTCGAATATAGAAATAAAAAAAATTACTTATATGAAAAATGTATAACAATCGCGTATTATACACACTTCAATGTGTAAAACCTTACATTAATGATCTTTTAAGTAAAACAGGATAAAAAATCATTTAAAATTTACTTCATTGGAAAAATTCGAAACCCCCACAAGGTAAACAACAATATAAAGTAATTATCAGGTAATTTATGGAAATTTTTCTAAACTGTAAACAAAAATAGTACAGTCATTAAATTTTTTGATTCTCATCTCATTACTAATCAGTTCTCATATATTTAATACGAATTTAAATATTTTCTTGTTTACGTTGATAAGTCTTGATTTAATTATTGAATGCATCATTATTAGAAACAATTCAGAAAGACGCTTGAATACTTAAGAATCACAGTTAGAAGCGGAAAAACTGCGAAAATAACGATGGGGATCATCAATGGCTTCTTCTAGAACTAGTGATGATGATGATGATTATTAAATGATGTGACAATCCTTTCTCTTTGTTTTGTATCCTTGTAGGGATATAGTGGTAATTAATTTATGAGAAAGAAAGTTAAATTAATTTTTTTTTTACACAGATTGGTACATACCTTGGTACTGTATCTGTTATTATATTTTCTTCAAATTTCTTTACTTTCACAAAATTTTCTATTACACATGTACAAATAATATTTAATGAGTGCATACAAATGGAGAATTTAATCTCGTTTTTATTTACACATTTTTGAAAAATTTAAAAAAACAAAAAAAAATATGTTCGTAATTCATATCAAGAAATCATGCAAAAGTCATGTAACACGCGAATGATTGGATATTAAATGGTATTAAAATTAGAAGAATACGTATATTTGATATTTACACAGATCGAATTTTATGATTTAACAATGAGAAAAAACATAACAAATTCATTTAAAAAAAAAAAAAAAAAAAACTGTTAATATGTGCACGAAAAAATACGTTACTTCTGTTTTTGAATACAGATCAAATTGTAATTAAAATGCACTGAATCAAATTAATTCAAATAATATACGAGTACACTATATTTACCTTGAATGAACATTACAAATATTAATGTGAAAAATGTTTGTAACGAAAAGATAAAAGCGTTAATCGAATTGAAAAAAAAAAATAGAGAAATTATTTGTTAAAATGAAATTTCAATAAAAAATTGAATTAAATAGAAAATTACATGCGGTAATGAAACTAAAATCGTGGTAACTATTTTTTTTTTTTATTTTTATTTATAGAAAAAATGAAAAGGGAAAATATTTAATATGTACAAGAGAAAAGTGGGGTTGGTAACAAGAAAATTCAAAATTTTTAAAAGTCGATAACATAAAATATGAAAAACAGTAAATTATTGTCTTATTAATAATTAATTGATTAATTTAAGAGTTTGCGTGTGTTCTGTAAATAGATTATTAAAGTATAGATGGGCTATATGTGTGCTGATGTGAAAATAAAAGCAGACAATCAATTTGAAATAAATATCTAAAATTTAAAGGTAAATTAAAAACACGCAACATTTTAATGTGGCATTCAATGGAAAAATGTAGTAGCTATGTACCTGTGCTGTACTGCATACGTGCAATATCAAATAGATAAATCAAAAGTGAATATAATAGATATTCATCACTGAACTGGTGAAATGAACTTGTGGAAACGTAGACGTCTTCTATACAGTGAAAAACAAAATTCAGATAAAGACTGACGAGAACGAAGACGGTCAAGAGAACGAAAATCCCAAGTAAATAGGATATCAAACATTGAAGAAGACAATGAATCTGTTCATTGTGAAAATCTTGATCCAAGATCAGAACAAAAAATTAAATTGCGTTTGTATTGTTGAATTGAGCTTATACGAAATAAAAAAAAAACAAATTTTTAGCAATAAAAATGATATAAAAAATGAATCCGAATGACGAATCCATTAGAATCATCAAATCTAAAAATAAAATCTTGCTTTTAACATAGCAAGAACGAAAACATTTTAAAAGTCAATAATTTTTTCTTATCATTATTTCTATATCAGTATATTTTCTCAGTTAATATTCATTCTGAGGATCAAGGACGTAACAGGTTTATGAACCCCAAGAAATGTTAACTGGTTTAAAAATATACACAATTTTAAATGTATACACCATGTTGATGTATGTATGTTAACGTATACATTTACATACAGAGATGTGTAGCTAAAAATATAAACGAATCACAAAATGTTGAAAGCGATTCTCACAGAATGAAATGTGAATTCTTTAAATGAAAAAAAAAAATAACTTCACATTATTGTACATACACATTAAATAGTCACGCACGCATATACTTTTGACCAACTTTTAACCATTTATAACGTCTACATATGTGTGTGTATAATTATTGTTGAAATTTTGAATTTTTCTTGTAATTGCTGCTGTTACTGTATTGTTTTATTACCTTTTGTTATTTTGCTATTAAAAAATGAAAAAATAAAAAAAAGAGATTTATAGTTCTTTTGAACAATTGCAATTCGCAATTTTAAAGCTACACGGATTTATTATTATTATTTTTTTTTTTTGCATAAATAAAATCCTTGAATTATATATGTATATCTTTGCACAGAATCTTTTTTGAATTTATGTAATTTATTTATGTGAACATTTTAAATGATCAGTACGTGTGTATGTCAATGCAATTTTCATTATGCAATTTTTTTTTCTTTCTTTTTTTTTTGTAATTTAACAGTCTTATTGTATTTTATTCCTGTTGTATTCACCGTTAAAATGCAAAATCAACGATCCATGAGAATAAGTCATACATTCACGTAGTATATATATTTTTTTTTTTGCTTTGATGAGTTCAATCTTTTTGATTAGAAATATAAAAAAAAAAAAATTGTACAGGTAGGTTAAGTATAGATATTTTGGAGCAATATATAATCTGCATGATAATGATTTAGGCAAAAGAAAAGATCTATGCATGTGATGTGACAAATAGTGAATATAAATTTATAGATACATGGAGTAATACAATAAAGTAGCCTGATCGATTACATCACATCACAAAATCATAATACGAAAATACATGACAATATAATTAGAAATAAATTACTATATACACACACATGTATTTAATGAAACCTTGAACGGATATCGGATGGGTTAAAGGTAAACAAGTTTTGATTACAAATATTCAAAATATTTGATAAATGAATGAAAGTTTTTAAAAATGATTTCAAACTTACAAAATTTTGGGAAAAAAGCAACACTCACATACAATTATAAAAAAAAAAAAAAAAACGGAAAATTTCATGTATTATGTCACATTCGATGACTGTGGGCATTGTTTTCTTTCAAAAAGGTGTAATTTACAATACATTGATGTTATTCTCATTTTTATAACTCTAAAAATTCATTTATAACATAATCGTACACCAATGTACAAATGTGCCATGATGCATTTCAAATTTATTTACAAATGCTGTATGCAATATATTAAATAACGAAAATCATATTAATTTGTATACATATGATGTAATAAAATGCACTTGAGTTGAAAATTTCATAATAATACACAAGAAAACAAAAGAAGTGAATCACTCTAGTTCACCTTGATCTCTTGTATATTTGCACAAAATTTTGTGTTGTACACATCATACACGGATGATTTAAGTTAACCAACATTAAGCCATATATAACATCAGATCCATTATAAATTCCAAATGCAATTGGATGGAATAGTATTTACCTCAATTACAACAAATTCTTCAGCTCTACGAAAATGCAAAAAAACCAAAAAAAAAAAAAAAAAAAAATGAAAAAATGAAGAAAATAAGTAAACTGTAATTTCTTAAATTAAAACTATAACAGAGATAAAAGTACTTAGACTTACATAAAAATCGAGATTTGTAATTTTCACTTTCTAATTTTGAATAAAAAGAGAAGAAAAAAAAACGTTATATTGCTTAAAATACACTCGAGTGTGGTACATTAATCACGTTATGTTTGTAATAAATGTGGTAATAATATGATAAAATGTAAAATTGCGATTAGAAATGTATTATACTCATAGTATAAAATTTATTCAATTTTATAAACGTACAGTGAAGGTATACGTTATTATGTGCTCATATCATATATGCTTGTATGTAGGTTTGTGATTGACAAATCGATACAAATTTTACATAAATTGCATTAAATTTTTTTTTTTTTTTAAATAAATACGGCAAAGATTGCACACATAATAATAATAAGAATAATCAATAATAAGGATGACTTAGTAAGGATTACTAAGGATAACTGAGTCTATACAAACAAAACGGATGCGTTTTATTTTTAAAAAAAAAAATTTTTTCCTGTATAATCTATCCATCCGTAAAGCAAATCAAAAGAGAAATATTTTTAATTTCAATATACGAAAACTACGTATTCACACACGCATTCATGTATGCGTACACGGAGGTAATTTTTGTATATATGTATGTAGGTATATTGTGACTCACAAATTATGAAAAATTTTTGTCTTTTTTTGTGATCCGCTATTTTATCTCCTCGTATAACACAAAAAAACCGAATATAAATTTCACACAAACGTGATTATTTTAATACGAATTTATTGTGTCACGTAACCTTCACTTAATACGAGGATTACCTGTACTTTGTTTTTTTTTTTTAAATATACAAACATCATTGTCTGTATTCGAAAATTTATAAATTTATATCAAAAATTGGGTTTTTTTATATTTTATTTGTATTTTTGACATTTTAACAGAAATTTTAATCAAACAAAGATTTTATTTTTATATTTAAATTTTGCTGTGTCTCACTGGCATTGAATATTAATTAATATGGAAATTTTAAAATGTAAAATATTAGACGCAATGAACTCCTTTAACCTTACAACAAAACTATAAGAAAAATTTTTGTATATAGTTTTCATTAAATCTCCCTGATGTCATATAGACAAAATTGCTGCTGGTATTACAATTTATCATTTTTTAACGTATTATAATGCAACCTTGAAAATTTGAAAAATTTTGCAATCTGAAAAAATTTAAAACTACTAATACGGATTTATGGATTTTGGAATTAATTAAAATCACCATAACATAAAAATTTCATGTATTGGGTAATATGCTATTTTTGGGCAACTCAATACCAAAAAAAAATGAATTTTTTCTGTTTTTAAACAACTATCTGAAGAACTCCATGTAATAAATGGAAAAAGCCAGAGAAGAACAAACAAAAAGGAAATCAAGTTCTTTCAAGAATTTATTTTACCAGTTTTATTGGAAATACAAAAAAAAATTTTTAAATTTTGAAAATTCGTTTAAATTGGACTTCAATAACTGAAAAATGTAATTAAGTATTTTGATCCAAAATTTCAATGCTTTTAAGAATTTCTACATAAAAATGGAATGAAACAATTAACTTTAGCCATCTTTGATTACACAGTGATCTGATCTGATAAAGCGTACACCATATATATAATTTCTTACCTTACGGAATTTTAATATATAGACTGGATTTTTTGTTGAATCATTTGCATTTAATTTGTTTGAAAGATTCATTTTTGTTTTTCTATTTTTTCGATTTTTAGAATTTTTTTTTTTTTTAGAAATCTATGGTTTTTTTTTTCTTTAAGGCCAAATACAGAATCCTTCACACAATTATTTTTTCATGCGTTCAAATATAAATTATATATTTTTTTTTTAAATAGAATTTTGTAATAATGCTTAAAAATATAAATTAAAATAAATCCAAGTTTAGATCAATTATATGATTTATTTTCACATTTATGAACGTACTTATATTGTAAAACACACAACGCATAATATAACTTTGATAAACGGAAAATTTTGTACGTTTATATACGAAAAAAAAAAAAAAAAATGAATAAATTTAACATAAATTAATTTATAATATTTATTTGAAATTGTAATGAATCGGTATTTCCGGCAGAATTTTATTGGTTTCCACTTAATTACGTTTTTGTTTCACTTTTGTAAATATTTAAGATTTACTATTAGACGTTAATTTATTAAATTTTTAAAAAATAAATTAATCTGAGATACAAAAAAAATTACAAATTTTATTTGGAAAATCTTTTTTTTTTTTTTTTTTTTTGGTAACAGCGAACTTGTGGACTATTTAAGATGCAAATTGCGAATTGCTCATATAATGGGTTCACTTGTATATCATTCCAAAAAAATAAACAACAACAAAAATCTTCAAAATTTTATTAGTGTTCGTAATTTAAATTCATCCCTGTACATTATAAATACATGAAAAAATTTTCATGTTAATTACATACCAATTTTTACATTCATTTCTCAATCAATCAATGATTAATAATAAATGTAGATACTATATATGTATAAAATTTTATCTGTTAGTCATGCAGAACATTTTATACTCTTGCTTTTGATGTAATAACTTAATGTAATTTTCTGTATTGATCATCTATTCCATATACCCCACATATAAGTATCCCACAGATACGTTGTGTGTGTGTGTGTGTAAAATTTTAACTTTTGTATTTGTGGTTTAAGCTGGGAAAATATAAGACACTTAAAAATCTTAGAATCTTAGAGGATAGAAAAATTGAAGATTTTTGATGGAGGACAAAGAAATGTTTAATAAAAAAAAATTGTCCAAAATCGGGTTAAATTCCTATTCTAAGAGTATTTTATAATCTGTATAGATTGCGAGTTATTCGAAGGTTGCCTGTTGTATATCAAAAGCATAACACACATAGGTATTACATGCTCATATACCCATATATGTATGCATGTATAAAAGCAAAATATTGTGAAAATTTTTGCAACATTTTTCGATTTTCATAATGGAAAAATACTAAAAGCAAAAAAAAAAAAAAAGAAAAGATTTAAAATGTTGAAATAAGATGACGTGTAGAGTTTTGTACATTATTATTTGTTATTGACTACAGTTGCTTGCCTGATTTATTGTATATATACGATATGTACGTAACAACAAGTACTTGCATACGTACATACACAAGAAGTACAGATATACAAAAGTATTCTGTAAATGAAATCGATTACAAATTGAAAATTGAAAAAAAAAAAACGAAAAATTAATGAAATGAAAAACTGTATAAATTAATGCAATTTATTGTTTTTAGGATAAAATTGAATTATTTTTTTGCATTTACATTTTTTTTTTCCGTGTTGTAGAAATACACAATATTATGACCTAAGTAACACACATGGCTGTGTGCAATGTATAGACACGTAATACCATCAAATTCAAGGATTTTTATTCAGGAATTAATTCGTAATCGAGTTGATGAAAAATTTCGCATAAAATATTCACGTAAACTACATATACGTTAAAATTTAATCATTTTTAATGATTATTATTTTTCTCGATAAATTTAAAAAAAAAAACTCCATTAATTAAAACAAAACCCAAATGAAACATGTTTTCTGGCTACAAAAGATTATTTATTTTATCGTCATATTTAATTCGTTCGCGTATGTATGTATCTGTACCGATTGTAAATTATTTTTTGTTGATTTCAATTTCTTTAAAGAAAAAAAAACCTGAAATCATATTTATTTGCTTAGAACAAACGAGAGTTACACGTACGTTAAATAGGAATTTTCTTGTGAACAGAAAAAATTGATCTGTAATTTTTTTTCCACCATTCTCTTCGGATAGGTAACATGAGGATCACATCTCACTTTTAATATTCAGAATTTTATTTGATTTACATAGGTTTATTCAATGTTTAATTGAAAAATTTAATTGAAGTGTCTCTCAGTTCACTTTATTAAAGTTCAGAGTGTTTTTCATTTCCTTTCTGTTTTCCAAGTAAAAATTCATAATTTTTTATGTCTCATTTTGTATACAATTTCTGTATATGGAAAAATTTGCACCCATTATGCTGAAAAAAAAAACAACTGACCTAAGAAATATGTTTTAAAAGAACCTTAAAAAAATATTTTTTGCCATCTTACATGACGTCTGCATAAATGCAAGTGCTTTCACTTTTTTCAAAAATACAAACAAATTTTTTTTTTTTTTTTTTTTTTTTAAGGAAAACCTTGAAATACATTTTATCGTTTTATTCAATCACCCTGACTGAATAACAATAAACAAGAAATTTTTTTTTTTTTTTAGCAATTTAATTGTAATCATTATCGATATTCTACTGTATATAATATACTTTCAAGTTTTTATTCTTCTTCTTATTCAATATGTTTTGGAGATTTTCCTATACAGAATTTTTTTCTTCTTCTGTATTTGTAATTTTAATTTGAAATGTAAATTTTGAAGTTATGTAAAAAAAAAAAATGTTTATGTTTAATTACATGAACATATTTATTTAGTATTAGACATCTATAAAAATGTTTACAAATATGTAAATTCTTATAATAGAACTGTCTTTTTTTTTTACAAGTATAAGTATTTGCTCAAAGAACACGTTTCAAATTTCATAAAACTCATCACTTTTATATGTTTAATTTTTTTTTTTTTTTTTGTTAAAAATTTTTAATTCTGGTTTTTATGTTTAACATTTTCAAGTAAAATTTAAATTTTTTTCTTGTTTGGTTTGTTTAGCATTAATTTTTTTTTTTTTACTTTATATGAATATATGTTCTGCTGAAAATACAAAATTTATTTACAAAATGACTAACAAAATGTGTGTATGTGAGTACAAACAGAATAAAAAAAATGGAATGATGCGAAAATTACAAATTTGCATTTTCTAATAGGCTGAGATTGACTAAACGTAATGAATTAAAAACAAGGAAGGAGACGTAAGATTGGAAAACCAAAGATCATATTCTGAATGTTACAAACTGGAAAGAAAAGGCGTTGAAGCGATGTTTGTAAGAGGACTAAGAGGAGATCTATACTGGACTGTAATACCATTGATGATGATGATGATGATGTCCTTTAAACTAAACGTTTTGTATATAAGAGTATTGATCGTATCACATACTACAATAAAATATGTATAAAAAAAAAATAAATAAATAAAAAAAGGTTGATATGACTTGATAGAACCTTTTATAAGATTTTGACGTCATAAATTTTTTTTTTTATTAAAAAAATATTTAACGACCAAATATCATGTTTTACGTGTATCGATTGCTGATTATTTTACATAATCAAGTTATAAATTGTCGTACAATTCTAGTAATCACCACTATAATTTTTAAATAAATTAAATTTTCTTTTTATTTTTTTAAATTAAATTTTCAATTATCATACTATAGATACTAGATACTAAAATACAGGTATGTATATGTGAATTTAATTAAATTTGAAATAATAATAAAAAATAAAACTGAAATCAATCAAAACATTTTAGCACCTTTTTATTAGGGAATATACAAGTATATCTATAAATCACGTAATAGAGTCGTGTACATACATTGTACGTATGTACAATATGTACACCAGGTAATAAACGTACATATGTAAGTATTAAATTCAAAATAATAAAAATTAATAAAATAATGAAAACATTGTTGTGATCATTTCAATTTATATTTGAAATATTCATTAATTTGTTTTTTCTTAATTTTATTTTCAAGTATTATACTCGTAAAAATAAATTAAGATAAATAAATGATACTTTTAGTTATCGATCTTCGTTACTGCACGTTACTAATAAATTATTCAATATATCAAAAATATAAAAAATTTTTTTGTTGAAAGATCTCATATACGTAAATTGCATTTTCAATTATCACAATTTCTTGACAGACAACTTTTGTTTGAATTTTAAGATCCATCTTAAATTGATTTTGTTAGAAACATAATTTATCTCAGATGGAAATTCAGTGAATGCATTTTACACATCATTCTTTTTTTGGGGGAAAATTTTTTCATGTTCCAAAATTTTTTCATATCAGCGTATATTACACGATAAATCTCAGATGTTAGAATTAAGAAATTCATATTAAGTGATAATTTCATTAACATAAAAATTTTTGCAACACAATTCATAATTATATGTGCTATAAATACACCTAATAAACATGTCTCAATTTATGTGTATCATAGATATATATACAAAAGAGAATTTGTACTTGAAACACATCATAATTAGACAATGATAAAAAAAACAAATTTTCATTTTTTTTTTTTTTGCTTTTCATTTTTCAAGTTTTTCTATTATTGTTTCGCGTTATATACATATAAATACATATACATACGTATCATATAGGTAAACAAAAAAAAAAAAAATAAATAAATTAAGAGAGCTACTTATTATTAATTTATAATTCAATGTTAATTTTCAAGTTTATATCAATAAAAATAATAGAAGTATATCAGTATGTATGTATTAATAACAATCATATAAAACTGATTTTATTTTTTCTTTTATTTCATGTTTTTTTTTTTTTTGTTTTTATTATGTTTTTTTTTGGAAATCAATGAAAACTGTTTTAAAGTAAAAATGTAAAAAAAAAAAACAAAAATAATATAAAATCAGAAATAAATTTAAAATAAAACAAAGATCACAATTTAAAACAAAAAAAAAAAAAAAATTAAATAAAAAAATAAAATAAAAATTATGAAAATCATTTTACCTTTTTAACCTTCCACACAAAAATAAAATTTTTTAAATTATATTTTGTAACGTTTTCTTGTGCTGTTTTATAAAATTTTGTAAATTAATTTTTTCCTTTTCGTTTTCTATTTCATGTAAATCTGTTTTTTTTTTCTTCTTCTTTTTGGTTTTTTGAGACAGAATCCTATATGGTATCCAGAAAAACAAATTAAAAGAGCAAAAAAAAAAAAAACTAATTAAGTAATTCACAATTCATAATACTTTTGTATTTATAACAAAAAAGAAAAATAATTATTATGCAATTTCACTTAAACTAAATAAACTGCATATGTATGTATTAATTACGTTACGAATTTGTTAATTTTGCACATGCATATGTATTTTAAAATATTTCACTACCTTACAAAAAAAAAAAATTAAAATGAAAATGTGTACACAAAACACTGGATGTAATTGTATTTTTATTTTATTTTTTTTTGTTAATATTTTTTATTATTAATTTTTTTTTATTTATTTATTTTTTATTCATTTTTGCTTATTACCTTTTTCGTTTCTCTTTATTTTATTTTATTTTTTTTATTTTTTTATTAATAATAAAATTTTTTTAATTGTGTATAAATGTACATGGATAATTATTTAAATCGGTCTACTTAGTATCACTGAACTAATTATTTCTGTTATTACCACTACTATATACTCGAAAAAAAAAAAAATTTTTTTTTTAATTTTTAAATTTTTATTTTATTTTATTTTTTATTTCTTTCTGTTGTCTCTGTTAATATTACAATTTTTTTTTTATATTTAGAAAAAACAAAAAATTCATTTACTATTTAATATCATTTATGAATTTGTCTAAATATCATCATCATTATTTAATTAATTACGATTAAATGATAAATTTATACACAATCCAGCTTTAAAACAAAAATCTTTTATTATTGTTATCTCAACGATTTATAAATTAAGACTAAAACTTTAAATTTAATCATTTCCAGTATAATATGTTGTATAAAGTCGTTTTATTATATAAATATAACACTAGACTATACACATTTAAAAAAACAAAAAAAACGAAAATGTTGTTTTCGGTTTTGTTTGTCTTTATATCGTTTTTATAAAATGTTAATACGAGTATGTATGATATGTTAGTAAGAGTATAATATAAAAATTAAATAATATGAAACAAAATACAACAACAACAACAACAGCAAAACTGATGATGATCGTAAGAAAAATGTGAATGGTTTGTAAATAAACAAAACGAGCAAGGTAAGTAAAAGTTTATGTACATCGTGTGTGTGTTTGTGTGTATAGAAAATCTAAACTACTTAACTTTGCTGTATAACTTTAAAGAAAAAAAAAATGTTAAAATTTTTTTTATGTAAACCAAAGCACAATAATGTGTGCATACTACATTAGTATGATTACAATTAGTTGACCTAATCATTTTTTGGTACTATACACTATGTAAGAAAAAATACTTATGCACTTTTTGAAAGAGAACAAATTTAACACACTCAATAAGACATTAAAAAAAATTTTTTTTTTGTTGTATATACGAAATGGGAGCTTTTGCTTTAAATTGAATGAAACCAATTGAATGTACCACGAAATCCACGTTATTAATAGAAATCTGAAGCAAAATAGTTCAGTTAATTTTACTTGCACTATACTTGATGCCAAATTTAATATAAAGACACGACACATACACCTACTTAATTTTGCATATATGGTACATATGTTTGTACGAAAAATGTATCTTTGATTGTATGCAATTGAAATGTGTATCCACATATACGTAAAAATATCCAATACACTCATACCTGTGATAATATATATTTGTGATATCTGTTACGGATTGAGCCAGTCAACAGATTCTTCCGTAAATTATGATTTTTGTTAATATTTTTAATCATCACACGTACGAGCATATATTATGTCTTTTACCTTATGAAGAACACAATAAATTTGGATGATATTTTTTTTTATTATTTTTTTATATT
The DNA here is from genome assembly GCA_963971155.1 of Anthrax anthrax. Lineage (NCBI taxonomy): Eukaryota > Metazoa > Arthropoda > Insecta > Diptera > Bombyliidae > Anthrax > Anthrax anthrax. Next base: position 33,376,693 of record OZ020119.1, read on the forward strand.
TATTTTTTTGCTTACCTCATTTAAATTCAGTTCAAGCCTCCACTTTAAATGATGTCAATTCATATAATATGGGAGTATTATTTAATATTACACATAAGTAAATTGTAACAAAATTAAAAGACAAAAGAAAAAACAAAGATATTTATTTAATTTTTTAATTATTGGAGTGAATATTTTTTGTTTTTCATATTTGATACGATTATTTATTTATTTCGAGTGTGTATGTGAAAATGAATTGCCTTTGAACATTTTTATTAAATTTGAAATTAAGGAAAATCCATTCATTAAGTTTTCATATCATATGAAATCCCCCTCAACCTCCTCCCTTCTCCACCCTACCCTTTTATGAAATCTTAAATGATAATGTCGATATTAAAGCCATCCCTCCCCCTTCTCTCCGTCTTTCTTAAGTCTATGCGAATAAGATGGATGACCGTTCAAAAGGAAGAGGACATTCAAAAACAAAATGGATGGTTAATGTAGAGCAGGATCTACAGAAGATGAATTTAAGCAAAAGAGCACTTGCAGAAGATAATGACTAATGGAAAAACATTGTTTTGAAAGTCCATCCCCAGACTGTGACATTTTATTAAAAAATTTGTAGTTTTTCAGCTTCAAATTACTAATTATACTATATTAGAAATATTTTGTATAAATAAAACGCGTCGAATAATTCAGAAAGATAGATATTAGATAAAAGGAAAATAGAAAATTGTATTATGTTAGTGAAAATTCCAAATTTTAGCAAAAAATCTCTGTAATAAAATTTACGTTGAGACAAATCTGTATATGTAGCAGAAAATTATCTTTTTTAGAATTTTTTTATGAACCGGAATTTTTCTTTAACGAACCGGAACAGGAAATTTTCTTTTCTAAGTGACGTTGAATGAAAACAAAATGTTAGTGTGACATCTGTTATTTTATTTATATAATGCATTATAATGCAATTTTAAAGTACGAATATTTTGAAACCGACTTTCGTTTTCCAGCAATAATTTAAAAACATTTAAGCGTGGTGGGTGGTGGGTAGTGTATACACCATTAAACTGTATCAATTACCACCATGTGAGAAAGTTAGAGAAATAAATTGCTAAATTTTGTAAGCAATAGGAATTTAGAGAAATTATTTGTAAAAAATAAAACAAAAATCATAAAATGTCATTCCCCGCTTTCTATTGATTTCTTTATCTTTCTAAAGGATCCTTACGGCCATTAATATTGCTATCGACTTTTCAGAGCTTTAAAATTTTATTTTTCATTCGCACCTTATAACGCGTGTAGGAAATTTTTATAACTGTAAATCAAGTTTTATATGGAACATTTTTCTCTATATCTCTACTCTATGTTTTTGCATAATTTTTCACCATTTTACGAATTATTTTGTTGTTTTTGAAAATGTTCGTATGGCAGCATTGCATATTGGAAATTTTTTTTTTTAGTTGTCAGAATAATAAGTAATAAAATTAATTTCGGATATGGCGTAGTCCCTGTAGTTGTAAAGTAGTAGATTTATATTTTCTTTTTTTTTTTTGATATATAGTATACATCTAATAAAATATTTTAATTGTTGTCTGTGGAATTGCTTGGTACTCTTCATTGATTTTTATTTAGAAAAAAAAAAAAAAAATTAAATAAAAGTTTTTGTGTATATTTAATTAAATGAAAACAATTTAAAAATGAAAATGTTTTTATAAAATAAATGAAAATAAAAATGTCTTTAGTGACAGTGCAGAGATCACCAAGTGGGACCGGTTCACATAATTCTTTATCGGTGAGGAAAAATTTTTAATATTTTTCTTTTTAAGAAAAAAAAAAATTTTTTTTTCTGTGTGTGATTTCAATAATAATTTAAATTTTCTTTTTTGTTTTATTGTTATTGTATTGTGAATTGAAAATATAAAATTGTGCCTAAATAAGGAGTAACAAAATTAATCAACTTTTTTTTCTTTTCTTTTTTGTCTTGAAAAAGAGAAATGAAAAAAACGATGGAAAATTTGTTTTTCTCTTTTTATTATTATTTTCCATATTTTCCACTTTTGTAGAACAAAAATCAAATATTCAATGAATTTTTATGAATAATTTGTTTATAAATAAAAAATAAAATATGGATATATGTAGAAAAAAAAAAGAACGTAATTTTCTATATAATGAAAATGATGATAAAATGATTTTTGTGTATACATACATATGTACATATAATATGTATGCCTGTCGTCTAATAAAATATGAATTGGTGAAAAACAACTTTTCTTTCTTTAAAAAAAAAAAAAAAAAAAAACATTCTCATGTGTTACACACAAAATCTATTGTGCACATAATCATTTTGTTTTTATTTTTTTATTTTTTCGCTATTTTGCTGTACAAAAATATTCAAAAGTAAAACCAGGAAAAAAAAAGTGAAAAAAAAAAAAAAAATAAGTATTTCGAAAACTTTTTCCTTTTTGACATGAGCAGAAAATATAGTGTGTAATTTTGTATAGTGTTCAATGTACGTAGTGTAGTTTTTTTTTTCTCTTTTGTTTCTTGATTTGACAGACATAAGGAAGTTCAAAATCTATTTGTGTGATTTTATAATCATCATATCTTGAAATGAATGTACGAATGAATTAAATCTCAGATTTATTTATTTTTCTTGTTATTTTCTTTTTAAATCTTCACTTAAAAAAGGCAAAGTAGCAATATTGTATATTATCTGTATATTCATTTATTTATTTGTAGGTACCTATGTATATATACTGCATACTTATATGGTTGTGTAAAATTTGTCTCATTTTGTCAATGCAAGTCATTTTCATAATTTTAACTTATTCGTACATTGTTCTTAATCCTTTCAAATAAATTACCATTCATTTTATTTTTATTTTATTATTATTATTTTTTATTTTGAAATTTTTAGAATGGTTCAGCAGAGGACTCTATATAAAGTACACGCATAGTAGATGTAAAAGAGATTTATGTAATTTCATGTGGTAAAATATACAGACAAATTTAGAAATACCCTTGATCTACTGATTCTTTTTATTTTAAGATAATTTTATTTTTTTTTTTATATTTTTTATATTTTATTAAATTTGAATATACACAACTAGATATCAAATCCTTTTACAGTTTAATAAGTTTTAGCTTATAGGTGGTACATGAATCGCTGATATCTAGAAACAAAGAGAGCAGTAATAGAATATACACACGTACAAAAAAAAAGTATCTCAATGGATTTAAAATGAGATATGAATAAAAATGACATTCAATTTTTATTTTTAAAATCAAGGATTTTACAATTTTTCAAATAACATGTTTTATTTTAAGAGTATCTTTTTTTTTTTTTTTTTGTTTTGTAGAAAATTTCTGTTCGTTTCATATTTTTTGCTTATTTGATTTTCATTTCATTTTACTTTTTTTTTGTGGTATTTTCTATATTTACAATGTAATATAATAAAATATTTGTCAAGCATAGAAAAGTACTTTAAAGAATGATACTTAAATGTGCAGTGATATTACAGTATTTTCATATAACACACTCTATATTTAAGACTGATGTGTAATTAGCATTTGTATTTATTCAAATCACTACACACATACGTATGTATGTATGTATTTTGTATGCTGCTGATTCATTATATCTCATTCTGTAGTGTAGAGTTCATTTCATGTTTTTTCTAAATGTAAACCTTTATTTTATTGTGTATTCTATACTCCTTTTATTTACTTAACAAAGATGTTTTTTATTCACAAAAAAGGGATGTGATTACAAAGCTGGATTGTTGTCGACCCAGTTAAGTTAATTCGATTTTTTTTGTTTTTTTAAAGCACCTATACCTAATATATTTACAAAATTTAGATATTTTAGTTTTGATCCTTTACACTTTGTAATTAGGTAATTGTTTTTTATTTTACTCATTCATGGTTGAATGTTTACTTTTATGTTTTACAATTAATTATAAATTCCATTCAAGTTTATTCGAAATGTAAAATTTTTTAATTATTTATAAATTAGAAAATGTGATTTTCTTCTATTCTATTCTATTTCAAACAATATTTATTTTTAATGTTCAGCTGTTGTGTTAATAAATTTTTCAGCTAAATATTGCAAAGTCCAAAAGAATTTAAAAAGAAATACATTTTATTTTTTCTAAAATTTAAATCTAAAATATTTTTTCTACTGTCTTCATTTTATAGGATGACGATATAAATGATGAGAATAAATTAGAAAAAAGGTAAATAAAAATACATTAGAAGTTTAAAAATGTGATTCGTTTCATTTATTTATTTTTTTAAATTTAGTGAATGTTTCTTTACTGGGAAAGGAACTGCATTAATTCTTGCATTAAGAGAAATTCCACATCACATTATTGAAAGAAGGAAAAGTTCAGATTCTGAAAAATGTTCAGGCAACATTTCAAGTGCCAATTCAGATATACAACAGCATCTACAATCTATGTTTTATTTATTAAAACATGAGGATACATTGAAGATGGTAAGTAGGAAAATAACTTGAAAAAACAAATTCAAGATTTTTCATTAAGAATGTTGTTTTCACTTTGTTGTTTTCTTCTTTTTTTTTTTTTTTTTTTGTAGGCAGTTAAATTAGAATCGCAACGTCCGAATCGGACTAGATATTTAGCAATTGTATCACGACCATGTTATAAGAAGAACAATAATGGTTTGAACATATCTAGTGGATCACGTTTATTACTGTCAAGAAAATCTAAAAAATCAACATATCAAAGGGGCGATAATAATGATATTAAACAACAACAAGATAATGAGAATAATAACAATAATAATAATAATCATAACAATAACATTAGTAACATTATTATAAATATTGATTCAACTGCAATAACAACATTAAATGAACAGCAACAAAAATCACATGAACAAGATAATACTAATGAACAAATTAAACAACAAATTAAAAATGATGATGGACAAGTTCCAACATCATCATCATCATCGTCATCATCATCATCATCATCATTACCATCATCGCAACAATCATCATCGCAAACAACATCATCTTTATTATTTAACGATATTCAACAAATAAAATTCAGCACAACCAAACGTAGTTTAAATTGTGATATACCTGTAAATAAATGCTCTTCCAGTAGAACTGATCCTGTAGAACTGGAGGAATCGTGTTTATTAGGCATAGACTGCAACGAAAAAACCACCATTGGCCTAGTTTTAAAGGTTTTAGCTGATACAACAATTCGACTCGATGGAGATGGGTAAGTTTTTTTCTTTTTATTTTATTTTTTATTTTTTATGAACTGGAAATTTTTATTTATTTTTATTTTTTAACTTGTAGAGGTTTTAGTATAAGCGTTTATGGGAAAACGCATATTTTTAAACCAGTTTCGGTTCAAGCCATGTGGTAAGTTATTTGTTTTTATTTAAACGAAGAATTTTCTAACGGTTCTTTAAAACTCACTTATTTGTCATCTTACTTACAGGTCAGCGTTACAAACGCTTCATAAGGTTTCACAAAAAGCTCGTGATAATAATTTTTATCCAGGTGGACCATCACATGAATGGGTATCATATTACGAAAGTCGAATAGAATCCGATAGATCATGTTTAAACGAATGGAATGCTATGGATAATCTTGAAAGTCGTCGACCACCGTCACCTGATGCTATAGAAAATAAGTAAGTTAAAGTTTTGAAATTAGTACTTTTTTTATGTTTTCCTAATCATTGGTATTTATAATTTAATTATAATATTTTAGACCAACTGAAAGAGAAGAAACGAAACAAGTGATTCGAATGAAATTAAAAGAAATATTGATGACTGTCGATTTAGATGAAGTTACATCAAAGTATATTCGTGGTCGTTTAGAAGAACATCTTCATATGGATTTGGGTGAATATAAATCATTCATTGATGAAGAAATGATTACAATATTAGGACAAATGGATGCACCAACGGAAATATTTGAACATGTTTATTTAGGTTCTGAATGGAATGCTAGTAATCTCGAAGAACTTCAGAAGAATGGGTAAGCCTATTTCATTTAATAAAAGTAAAAATGAAATATTAAAAAAATACTCCTTTCTTTTTAGGGTTCGACATATATTAAATGTTACTAGAGAAATTGATAATTTTTTTCCTGGTATGTTTGATTATTTCAATGTACGTGTTTATGATGATGAAAAAACAAATTTATTAAAACATTGGGATAATACATTTAAATATATATCACGTGCAAAAGCTGAAGGTTCTAAAGTATTAGTACATTGTAAAATGGGTGTTAGTCGTTCAGCATCAGTTGTTATTGCATATGCTATGAAAGCATATAATTGGGATTTTAATCATGCATTACAGCACGTTAAAGAGAGACGTAATTGTGTCAAACCGAATAAAAGTTTTTTAGCTCAATTAGAAACTTATCGTGGTATGTTAGATGCAATGCAAAACAAAGAGAAATTACAACGTAGCAAAAGTGAAACAAATTTAAAATCAACTAAAGATGCAAGATTATTACCTGGTAGTGAACCAACACCATTAATTCAAGCATTAAATAATTCACAAAAAGTTGAACAAACTAACGATAATGAATTATTATTATTGTCACCAACGTCATCAACATCACCATCATCACGATCATTATCATCATCATCGACAAATTTTAGAAGCACAATAAAACGATCAAATAGTTCATTATCGAAAAATTATGAAATTACACCACCATCATCACCGATTATTATTACATCAAATCCGATTACAATATCTAAACAGCAAAGTTTCTCATTAGAAGATTTAGCTACACGTCAAAATGATCAAAAGAATGTTCGTTATCCTGCAACGAATGGGCAAAATTATAGTTTAACACAGAATCAAATTCTTCATATACAAAAAGATAATAATAATCCTGTAAAAACGATAATTAATGAATTAGAAACGCAATCTGAAAAAATGACTGCTAGCGATAATAGTGGTAATAGTAATAGTATTAGTAGTAGTGATAAGATTTCGAATACTGTTTATCATCAAGATATTGCATCTAATATTAAGGACAATAATGAAATAGTTATGTCATCTTCATCATCACCATCATTGCTATCATTATCGGCATCAGCACCAACGTCATCAAGCGGTGAGAATCTCATATGGACATCATCATCTCAGTTGATTCGACAATCAACAAATATTGAAATGGCTGCCAATAAATCATCATCTTATAATTTTGGACATCAAACGGATGTAACTGAATCACAATCATCGCAACAACAGCAACAGTTACAACAACATTCAACTGATGTTGATGTAATACCATCATCCCAATCTTCAGGAGCGACAACAACAGGAACGACAGCAACAACAACAACAGCTGATTATTTTTCATCTCAATTAGACAATATTTTTGAAAATGAAGAAACAACAGGTGGTGGTAGTAATAAATGTATTATCGGTACTACCATACCGAATCAATCATGGACAACAACAAATCCCACATTAGATACTGTTGCTGTCTCACGTCAAAGCTCATGTAGTAGCGTTGATTCAGCAGTATTTGTTGGTGGATACTCAGGTGAATTAACGGATAATAATCCCTCCAGACAATCATCATGGGGATCCGGTGATAATCGAATATTACCATCTCGAAATAGTTCTTGGGGTTCATACGATACAAATAAATCATTTACAACTTCAAGTGTTCCAAAAAATTTAAAACAATTGAAAAAGTATACAGATTATGGGGATCAACATATGTCAGTACCAATGAAAGGAGGAGGAGAAGGTAGTTGTACTGATGAAAAGGAAGAATTCCTATCGTCAACAACGGGCACTGTGAAAAGAACAAAACAAAAATTGGAAGAAAACTCGTCGATCAAAAAATATTGCGGCAATGATAAAATTGAATCAAATTTTTCTCAAACTTTTCCTGAAAGTACTACAACTTCCGTTCATGCTATTCCTACATCAACAAATGTTACCATTATTGCTTCAACTGCCTCAATTGCTTCTTCAACTGCTTCTATTGGTCTTGCAGACGGTCGTCAATCAACGAACGTGAGAAACAGTGATGAAATAGTATTTGATAAAAATTTAGAAAAAGTAGAAAATTCAGAAAAGGAGAGTACAGATGAAAAACAAATTGAATTAGAAACACGTGATTTAAGTAATCCTTTAAATATTCAAAAATTAGAAAAATTATCAGTATCTGCACCAGAGGCATTCTCGATAGAAAAGTTAGCCAATGTTATACAACAACAACAGCAATCGAAAAAGAAGAAACAAATGAAAGAAAGTGCAAGCCATGTACAAAATTTAAAAAAGAATTTTGAAGCTAAAGCGTCAGTGGTAGTAAATTCGAATTATTCAAAAGAAAAAGGTCATCAGTCGCTTCCATCATCGCCGATAGCATCTCACAGTGGACATAAGGATTTAAATGTAAAAGATCTAGTAATTAAATATCAAACATCTGAGCCTTTGCAACAGCAACAACAACAACAACAACAACATTTGCATCGACAACATAATACAACGGCAGTATCGAACAGAATAAGACCTAGATCATATTATGAAAGTCGAACGATGCATATAAATAATAGTAATGAATTAGAAAGAGCATCTATAGCAAAATTTATCAGACATAGAAAAGATGCAACAGGAACATCAATGTCAGTTGGTCAACAACAGCAACATCATCATCAGCGTCCATCATCTGTACATGAAAGGTTACTACACCAACATCATCAGCATCCACCACAAAAATTTAATGAAATTAACCGACCACCACCAATTCCACCGATTAATAAATTTCCAACTAATCATACAACATCAGCAACAGCACCCATGACAGATAGCATTTTATCTGAAAGTTTTCATCAACGTAAAGTTCAACATTATGGTAAAACTCATCCTCTTGCTCGACTTTCTTTTTGCAAAAAGAAATTAAATGCCGCCACTTATAATACTATGTAAGAAACAAAACAGAAAAAAGGAAAAATTAGTAATGATAATTGTGTTTTAGATAAAACAAAAAAAAAAAAAGAACAAAAAACGAGGAGAAGAAAAATTTGACTTTGTATATATACACCGTTTTTTCTATTTTTATGTTTTTATTGAACAAGTGTTGTTTTTATAAAATACTTTCATTAAAAACAAAAAAAACAAAAAAAAATTAGATTGATGTGCTCTTAAATAAATTATTTTATTTCATAAAAAAAAAACAAACAGAAGAACAAAATGTTAGAGTTTTCGTTTTCATTTTTTTTTTCAAAGAACAACAAATTCATTCTATTCGCTATTAAAAATAGCTTTTGTGGAAAATTCACTAATAAAAATAGCAAACAATATGGAAAATAAAATTGGTAAGTTCAAATGGAATCTTTTACTTTACATATTATCATCTGCCTTTTTTTTTACATATTTGCATATTTTATGTATTGGAAAATTCTTCATGAGCAGCAGTTATTAAAAGTCTGTTCAAAATGTAAATAACGATTTCGATTTCTAAGAAAATATTGTTGTATTGAATTTTTATTGACTTATTCAGTTGAATCTAAATGTCTATTATGGTAATTTATTTCTTGAAAATTGATTGGATCAAATTTACAGATTTTATAGAAAATGTAAGTAAACAGATGAAAATAACTCAGTGTAATAATGAGAAAAAAACACTTGTATTTCTGACGTTAGTTGAGGTCTGGTTATACTGTATGTATATTAGGAACGAGTAAAAAATACGTACAATACATGTAATATAAATTCAATAAAATTCCCTTCATTTTTATACATAAATAATTTTAATTGAAGAATTTAAAAAAAAAATAGTAATAAAGACGATGATATATGAAATTGTTTTTAATATTATAAATAGTGATCATTATGTTTTATTTCTATCAGAAATTACAAATTGCATAATATAATCAGTAAATCAGTAAATTTTAATATCTCAAGCCCAATACATATATGTAGATAGCGACAACGTCAGCAATATATCGGTAGTAGTAACTAAATAAAAAGATATTGATGTTTTTCATATCATTTCATCTTTTTTTAAATTCGGTATTGTTCATTGAAATTACAATTCGATGTGGCCCCTATCGCATGATCTGTCCAATTTGTAGTTAATCACTATCGTTGACGCTATCATTGGGTACGCTTAAATAATTACATTTTTGTTTATATTTTTTTTTTTTTATTATTATTTTTTAGCTTGCTATTAATTCGCTATTCTACAATACACTTTATTTCATAAGATTCTGAAATTTTGTTTTAATTTTTTTAATAGTCACTAGAAAAATGAAATTCATTTAATATAAAAGCGCAATCATTTCACTATTATGCGTAACCAAATAAGGCCTACATTTAGCATTATCAAATTCATAGAGCTCTTCTATTAACTCCAAAATTATAAAAACAAAAAAAATCTACAGTAAAATAATGAAAGATTAAAAAAAAAGAAAAATTCTAGGAAAAAAATTTGTAATTTTAATACAAAAAAAAAAAATAATAATAATAGTAATAATAACATACATGATTATAATATCCTTGTAATATGCATTATTATCATTCATATTTCTACACAATATGTTTTAAGAAAAATTTCAAATTTTATATTTTTCTTCAATTAGTTTTTACTTTATTTTGTTCTGAAAAAATTGTTTGTAATTTTTATAATTTTAAATACATATATGTGTGTATGTGTGTATTATAATTACAAACATATACTTATGTATTTAATATACGTTTAATAAATTTCAAAATGATCAAGTTTTGTTGAATCATTAAATTTTTATATTCATTTTATTTTTTATTTTTATTTTTTTGTTGTATTCTAAATTACTCATTTATTAAACATTAAAAAAAAAAATTCATCATTGTATGATTATCATCGTTTTATTATCATCATTCATTTTATTTTTAATTTTTGTTTTTTTTTTATTTAATTATTTTAAAAATAAAAAATAAAAAAATACATCCAGAAGCTCAAGTAGCCGAAATTCTTAAAAATTGTAATGATCGTTTATATCCTTAAATTTAGGGGATATATTTGGACTTTATATATAATATACTCCTATATATAGTATTTATGTATACATTATGTATATAAAAAACGTATAAAACTACATATTATCATTATTATTAGTTTAATCAATATATATTTGAATAAAAAATAAAATAAAAAATTTCGGCTAGTCAAACAGCGGGATGCAAACATACACAATACATAATATAGTGACAATAATACATTTTTTTTTGTTTTTTTTTTTTTTTTTTACTTATTTAATTATGATTGAATTATGCAGATTTTTCACTGTTTTATTCATTTTTTATTTTCATATATATATATTTTTTTTTTATTTATTAAGTACTATTTTCTAATTTTATTTATTTTATTTTTTTTTAAATATTGTAAATTAAACGTATCTGTATTGACGGCAGAAATTTATTTCTATTCATAGAATTTTTATTTTATAGTATATAGGTAATCCTTGTACTACAAGGAGTTTACACGATAACGATCTTTTAATCGTATTATACATACATATATCAAAATCACGTTATACCAAAATTACCTGAATATAACTTACGATGAATACTGAATACAAAGCTTTTTAATAAAATTTTTATATTGTGCATAAAACTAAAAATACAAATTATGATATGAGTAACATATCACTTTCAATAATTTAAGATATCTTTCACCTCTCTAAGATGTAAACTTTTTTTTTTTTTTTGTAAACTATATATGACTGGCATATTGGAAAAGTAAAAGATATCTTAAATTAGATATACATATTGAAAAGGCCTCATAACTCTCATAACTTTCAGTTAACTTTGTACTGAAGAAAACTTTTTGAACAAAGTATATAAATACAATTTGATAATTTTGTTTTCTTTCTATGGTCCTTTGTTTTTTTTTTTTTTTTTTAAATTTGATAAAAATGTTAAGTTTTCTTTATCCTTATCACATCGTCAGAGTTAATATCATAATTATGGGGTCTTTCATTTAATCGCATACAAATATAATCAATACAAATACGTTCAAGTATACAAATTTTGAAATTATTTAATTAATTAAAAAAATATTTTAAAAAATAAAAAAAAAATTATAAGTTAATAATTCTTACATAAAATGACGAAAAAAAAAATTATAATGATGAAAGCATTACAAATTTCTAATTAATTATTTAATTATATCATTTGCAATTTAATAAGCCGTCACTGAAATAAAAGCGACTAGAGACCTTATATTTATAAAATTTCATTTTTATTTTTATTTATTTATTTTTTTTTTTATTTTCAAACTTTATCGTTTTTCTCATGCGAAATCATAAAAATTATGAATTTGATGAAATTAAGTGTTTTTATAATTAAACACTATTTTATTTTTTAAATAGTTTTAAGAGTATAAAGGGTTCTAATATGCACGTGTAATTGACATACATACATGTGAATATGACCTGTGTGAGGATATGAATTATCGCTAAATGTGGTGCATATCGGTACAATGGTGTACAATATCGACCACCCCACTTATATCATATCATATCGTTTATCTGTTAATAGTTTATTTTATTTTTTCCTATTTGAATTCTAATTTTGTTAATTCATCATTTTTTTTTTTAAACTGATTTTCTTAATTGTTTATTTACAAAAATACATTATTATATTCATCAGTTATCAATATTATTTATTTAATTAAAATTATCACATCTATTATCGGATGCGTTACGTTTTCATGATTTTTTTTAAGTGTAGAAAGAAAATATATAATTGCGTATTTATAATTTGATTGAGTGATTTATAAATATTTTTTTTTTGTTTTCCTATTTTCCTTAACGATGATGTAATAATATTTTCGTATTTCCTTTTTTTATTGTTTGTATACTTGAGTTGAAAAAAAAATATTTATATCATTTTTCTTTTACTGTTATTTGAATTTTTTTTTTGTTAATTTATTATTTTGCTTTCCCTATTATTATATTCTATTAAAAAAAAAAAAAATTATTTTTTAAATTGCATGTTCTCAATTTGCAATTTAATTTAATTTTTATATTAGTTTGAAAATTTGAATTGTTTATCATTTTCACAACAACATTTTCATATTTATTTTGTAATCGTTCATCTTCTACGTGATGCTACAACTGCTATCATTTGACGTAACATTGGCTCTGGTGTACATGGTTTCGGTTCACATTTCATTTGACCATCACCACCGCACCTGAAAAATTTCGACAGAATATTGATATACAAAGAGAAAAAAAAAATATTTAAAAAAAAGCAAAAATTAGTTTTTTACCTGCAATTCATACATGGTCCACTTGTAGATTCAACTCGATCACCAATTCTATAAGATTTTCCTGCAATATAGCAACCAGTCTTAACAATTTCACCGCTTAATAAATTATGTGATAAATTATGTGGTGGTAATGTGGTTGTAGTTGTTGTACTTGTTGTTATATTTAATTGTGCGGCCATTGATACTGGGCATTCGTATCGTGGACAACAGAATCCTTGTATTGGCTCTTCATGACAACCAGATATTGGAGGTGGACATGATTGTTGTAAGCAAATAATATCACTTCTAAAGCAGAAACAAAAATCACAAGGATCATCTCTTGGTATTTGTTGTGCTGATACAAATAATTTTCCACCATAACGACATGTTCCCGGCCCAAATGATTCAGTTTCTTCCTCTTCATTATAATCATCTTCTGAATAGGCCGGATAATGTGGTGGAAATTGTCCCAAATTTTGTTGATATGATGGAACTTTTGTGCTTGTGTATTCAGTTGTTGGTGAAGATGTCAGAGGTCGTTGTGTTATATACTCTGAATGTTCGTCCTGTACATGTGGATGAGTAATAGAGGATTCAGTTGTCTTAACATCTGGAATAACATTCGTTTCAGTTATGTTCTGTTGAATTTCATGGGAAACGAATGAAACTGAAGATGTTGGTGATGAAAATACAAATGATACCGGTGTTGTACTCTGTTCAATAATTTCGTTATCGACTATTTTCGCTGTAGTCGTTGTTTCAAATTCTAACGGTGAACTTGTTGTTGGTGAGTCGTATTTCACAGTTAAATTCTCTTCGTGTTCTATATCATCCTCAGGTTTTTCAGTAGAACTTTGGGAAATTGTTACTCTTGAAGCCTCTGCTGTGCTACTATCAAATTCAGTTTCTTGTTTTTCTGTTTTTACACTTAATTGATTGTCATCTATTTCTTGCTGTCCAATTTTTACATCTTCTTCTGAAATTTCATCTTTTGTATGCATTGGTAGCAAATCTTCTGGAATTTCTGTTGTTGAATAAAACACATCTGATTCTAGTTTCTGAGTTGTCGTGCCATAATAAACTGTCAAAGGTTTTTCTTCACTGACAGTGGTGGTTAAATGATGTTCTAATTCTTCATGTTTTTCAGTTTTCACTTCTTCTTCTATTATTTCTGATTCTTTTTCTGATGTAGTTTGGGTATATGAATGAACGTCGAATTCCTGTGGTTCGTCTGTAATTAATTCCTCATCAGTTTTGATATCGAAACGTATTCCCATTTCTTCTTGTTTTTCTGTTTGAACATCGCCATAAACATCAGATGCTTGTTCTTCTGCACTAACAGTGGTCATTGGTTGATATTCTCCTTCTAACTGTTCTTTTTCATAAGTTTCTGACACAACCTCGGGTGTTTTCACTTCTGGAGTCTTTGCCTCAGGTATTCTAGACGCAATCGTTGTTGTAAATTCTTCAACATTTTCGGATTTTGTGGCATATGAAACTTTTTCAATACTGGGTCCTTCTGTTGTAATTGCTATGATGGATTTCGAAGTTGTCAATTCATCTGCTCCGCTTGATGATAAACTTGAACTTGAAGTTTCTTCATCAAATATGTCATGTGTTAGGCTTTCTGGTTTTTGAGTTTGCATTTCAATTAATGTTTCGTTCTGGTTGTCGTATACTAAAGTAATTTCTGTTAAAGTCGGTGATGTTGAAGGCGATAAAGTACCCTTTTCTGTAACGATCTCATACGTTTTTTGTGTTGAGTATTTTCCGTCATCTGGAACTGCTGTAGTTTGTAAAATTTCTCTATCATTAGTTGGTGATGTTGTTAAAATATATTCTTTTTCTAACATTGGTGACGATGAATCCGTGTCTATCGTATGAAATTCTTCTTTCTCAGTTTTAATTTTTGTTACGACAGGTCCTTCAGTTGAATACTGATATTCATCTGAAATAGCAGTAGATGATTGTATTTCCATACCTTCTTCATCAGTTGAATCAATTTTTTTAAAAGCGGTTTCATTGGATTTTTCAACTTCTATTTGAGTTGATTTTATCAAATTAGAGGTAGAAAATTCTGTGGTTGTGCTCACTTCTGAATGAGCAATGTCATCAAATCTTTGAGCCTCTGTTGGAATACTGGAATCAACTGGAATAGATTCCACTTTTTCTGAAATCTCGTCATGTCTATCAAAAGTCGATTCTGATGAAGTTTGTGATGTTTTTTCAGTTATTGAAAATTCTTTTTGTTCAGTTATGGTAGTTTTCATTTGTTCAGTATCATCAAATACCGTTGTACTTGACGGACTTGTGATGTGATGTTCTTCTACAATTACCAATGGCTTTTCTGATTCTGACTTCTCAGTAATGCTATCTCTAACCGAAAACTGTTCAGGTGAATAACTACCGTTTATTAGATTGAATTCTGTTATAAGATCTGGAACAATTGCTGATTCCGATGATGTAACGAATTCATTTTCTGCTGTTGATTGTTGTCTTTGTTTTTCAGTAGTTGAACTTTCAAATTCATCTTCTACCTCCTTGGTGAAATTTTTCTGTTTTGTGTCTTCTGTATAATCAAAAGAGACCAAATTTGATGTTGATTGTTCAAATTGAGTACGTTGCACTGCATTAGAAATATCAGATGTGACATCAAATGTTTGACTTGATGATGTTGTATCAAAAATTTTATTAATTTCAGTTGTTGTTAATGTTTCTTTTCTTCCAAGTAAATCTGTTTTTTCAGTTGTAAATAAATCAATCGTAGTTCCAGCAACATTGCTATCACTTCCACTGGTTTCATTCAAACGACTGTAATCTTGTGTAGGGATTTGAGTCCATGGTATCGATTCATCTTTGTCCAAAGGTTCAATTACATCATAGTCACATGTTAATGAACTACAGCATAAATCTAAATTCTTTTCTGAATTTTGACAATTTGGTGATTTATCACAATTTGACTTGCAAACAACCAAACTGTTAAGGCATATGCATGGAAGACTGCAATCGTTTATAACTGTATCGTAATTTTTGTACGAAACTCCTTTGACCAAGCAAAAACCTTCACCTGGGATAGAATCTGGTATTTCATTGACAATTGGACTTGAAAAATCAGTAGATTGTAGATTATTTTCAGAATATCTATTTGAAGTCATTCCTTCCATGGCACCACTTGTACTACTCTCTACTGTTGTTATTGTTTGTTCAGCAAGACTTGTTTTGATTGTATGCATTGTAGTTGTATCCTTTATTTCGTATTCATCTTTTATTGATGTCTGTGGTGATGTTGATGATGACGATGATGATGGAGGTAAAGTACCTTCAACACTTTCTGTAGTCTTTTTATATACCGAGTATTCTATTCCTTCGGTTGTTGCAACGGTAATACCATGTTTAATTTTCTCTTCTGTTGTCTTTTGTATATCTTCAGAATCTGTAGTGAAACTAGGAACAGTTGATGATGCCGAAGCAGGACTCAATGCATTCACATTATCCATATATCCTTCACTAATATGTTCTTGAAGTTGTAAATCTTCACTTGATATGCCTTCAACAATATTTTTCTCATTCGAATAAGGCGGTTGATGTGTTTGACTATCTTCAGTTACTAAAGTATATGTAGGCATAATTATAGTTGATGTTAAAACTTTTTCTATTTCAAATGTTTCAGTTGAAGTTCTATTTTGTATTTCTTCAATGTTATCACATGTAATCATTTTTGGACAACATTCGTTTTCATCGAATGTAGCAGATGTTGTAGAACTTATACAGTTTTGAGGAATAACACCAACCGGATTTGTGCATTCTTGAACAGCGCACACTATATCACCTTTCATACAATAACAATGCTCACACGGTTTATCACTTTCAATTATCGATCCTTCTGCGTACGTAATGCCATCATGCATGCAATCTTTCATGCCAGGACCATAACTTAATGGTGTTGTTATCATAAAGCCAGGAGTTGGTCGTACAGTTGTTACATGTTCTTCCAATAATAATTCATTTTCTATTTCATTATCTATATATTATAATAAAAATGTTTTTAATTAATTAATTGATGCATTTTAAAATAATAAAATCAATGTATCGCCGAGTGCCAGGTCAGCCGAAATGTTTATTCATTTATTAGAGATACATTTATGTACTTACCACAATTATATCGAACCGGGCAACAGGAACCTCTATTATAAATTGGCTGACATCCATCAATATGTAATGTGCATTCTTGCATAATACATGATGTTTTATTTCTAATACAATAACATAATTCACATGGTTTATTAGGATTTGATGGCACCTAAAACTGAATAATAAGATTTTTTGTTGATTAAATTAATTTTATTTTAAATAATTACTTGTCTGCCTTCTGGATAAAATTTATCATCAATTATACATCCAGATCTTTCTGGTAATCCAATTTCTGTATTTGTTAATTGTTGATCCATTAATTGTACTGGAACTATAAGCGAACGTATATTTGTGCAATTAAAAACAAAAAAAAAAAAAAGGCAAAAAGGACATGTATAAAAAGAAGAAGAAGAAGAAGAAAAGAAAAATATTAATATTAATTTAATTTGACCATTTTATTTTGGTAAAATCATAACCAACCAACCTTCTGGACATGTTATTATTGGACAACATTGATCTTCCCTTTTCTCTATTATACAATCATGATCTATCGGTTTTGTAAATGGACAAACTCTTAAATAACACATTAACATTTGATTATGGCATGTACAATTCAAACATGGTTCATTTGTTTGAATTCTATCACCTTCACCATAATGATTATAATTATAATAGCAACCATCTGAAAATAAATGTACATATTTTTAAATAAAATCATTGATTTTAATTTTTAATTTACAAAATAATAATGAAATGTATTTTTATTTCTATTAAATTTTATATACACACAACGTTACGTTGTACATCCACGTTGTGCAGGCGATATATACATACATATGTACATTATCAAAGGTATATGTTCATTATTTATTTTCAATTTATTAAATTAAAAACACAATTTTCATTTAACTAATATCATTATGGACACTCAAATAATTTTTTTCTATTTTATTTCGAGTTTTCAAAAAAAATTTTTTATTATCCATTATGTGTACAGATTAAATAGATGAAATCAATAAAATGAAAATAAATCATCGGAAATTATAAAATATGTACATACATAAAATCTTATTTATGAAATTAAAATGTCTGGGAAATTTGTACCATTTAAATGTATCCAAAAACAAATTCCCTATAATGTCATTAACTTTTGTACTACGCACACATACAATATTTTATACACATATGAATGTACATATATCTTGGAGTTATGAAGAGATGTGGGTGGACTGCATTGTGTATATTGCCAAAAAAAAAAAAAAACCAACATACCAGTCATATGCCTAGATTTTTCTCTATACAAAAATTAGATTAATTTAGTAAAACCAACAAAAAAATTAATATATACAAACTGAGTATATAAATCTATGCCAGATGTATCAATTTTTGGATGATATTCACCTTCATTAGCACAATGCAGACAAATGATAAACAGTCCAACAACAAAAAAAAAAAAGGATGTAGACAAAAAGGACAAAAAAAAATGTAATAATAATAAAGGAAAAATGAAAACAAAACATAAAAAATAGGGGGAAAAAACAAATGATTGAGTTTTATAAACAATTCATATATGTACTATATTGCACCCCAAAACATAATTTTCGCACCCTCATTTCTTTACATTTCTTCAATGTTAAAATCACAGCATATATGTACATTGCATATTGTTTGTACATACATACATAGAACACATAGTATTTGAGTTTGTGTAAATAAAAATGAGGGATTCTGTACACAATATAATAAAGTGACAAATTTTTCAAATTTTATTTATTTTATGTACAATATACTACATATAAAAATTCAGTACGTACCCAAGTATATATGCTATGTATTCAAGCTTTTAATCAGGTATGTACCCGACATGCGACATACACGTTATGTTGTATAATATGTTCTATTCCGTATATGTGTATGATTGTGTAATTATATACGTTTACGTATGTATATCATTCATATATACGTGAATACTGGATGTATAATAAGCGCGTTGACAAAATCCCATTCTTTTTTGTTTTTAAATGAGAAAACAAGTACTTATATATGTGATTTGAGAATGAATTGTTCATGAATTATTCAAAAGGATATTATGTGGCCTTATATTCTCATTTTAATGGGAACCTAATTATTTTCAACAGTCGAATGAAATTAAACAAGAAAATATAATACATCAAAAATAAAAGCTTTGTAATAAAATTTTAACACTGCACACAATTTTTTGAATTTGAGCTGCAATGCTTATTTTGTGTTCATCACATACACACACATTGTGGGTGGATGATTACATGTTAAAAAATAAAGGAAAAACTGTTGGATGATTTTTAACATTTGAAATTTTTTGGTATCATTTTCATTAATGTTGTAATTAAGAAAGAAAGAAAAAAAATGAAAAGAAATTAATGAAAGCTGAAGTTTAAAAATCCTCTGGCAAATTACATACATATGTACGTATACTTATGAACTCCTTTTTTATTCAAAAAATAAATGAAAATATTTTCAATTCAACTGGTTTTTCTTTTATAGTGCTTTAATCTGCTTGATAAATATTAGTATTTCTTTTGTTTTTCATTGATAAAAATCCTTTTATTCAATTTTAAACAATCATATATGTAGATCACAAAGAAAGGCTTTGATACATACGAGCGATGTATGTAGGTCGAAGTATTTTTCAAACACAAAAAAAATAAAATAAAATAAAAATTAAGCCAATAAAATCGTATTCAAAAATCTCTATATAGCGATATGGAGGTCTCTAAATTCCAAAAATTATTATTAGTGGAATCGTGACAAAATTATTATACATAATTTTCTTTCTCCTTATTATCATCACCACGTATTTTGATTCTTTCGTATCTTACTTTCATCTTCACATACCATACCAGACTGGGAAAATTAGTAACGAACATCTAACAAATTTTGAAAAAACAAAAAACGTTCTTATAAGTGATAACATTGAAATTGTGAGATGAATGAAGCTATGAATATCATCATCGTGTTAATGCACTTATAACACTTCTTTTTTTTTTTTTTTTTTAAATAGATACATACATATGTAGTCGTATTTTGTTGCCTTTTGAGTCCATGATTCATCCATCGATTGCTTTTAAGAAGTATTAAATTTTTTTTTTTTTTTAAAGGAATTTCTGAAGTTCAAAAAAAGTGAAAAAATAAAATACCTTTTCTTGTAGATTACACAAATATTAAAGAAACATTTCATAAAAATTAGTCATTCAGTCATTCATAACCGATCGACTTTTTTCTATTCTATCAAATTTCATTTCGTTTTGAGTGTCAGAACTCAGAATCATTAACATATCATCGAAGAAGAATTAAATGATAATAATCATAAAAATATGCAAAGAGAGTGAGAGATGATTATACACGTTTATAACGTGTATATACGACTCATGTGGAAAATTCTTCATGAAGAATCTTATTGCGGTTTCAAATTTACCCTTTTTTGTTATGTACATATTTGTGTGTAATAATCATCACCTCTTGATTAATAACTATCTCGCGACAATTTTACAAAGAATAGATACATGACTAAAAGAACAAGATTCTATGGCATGTTATGAATTTTCCGCAAGAAATCAATTTTAAGGATTCATACAGGTATGTTGATTTGTCAATTTAATATGAAACCAAAATAAAAATATTCTTAACCGAAATTTCTACAATTTTTTTTTTTTTTTTTTTGTATACGTTTCAACCGACGATTTAATTTATTTCACGTTGAGCAAATTCTAAGCAATTTTTCATATTATTTTTTTTTACTTTTTGTTCTTTTTAAAAAAAAATTTCAGTTATTCAAAGTATATTTGAAAAAAATAAAAAGATTCTTGTTATTAAAAATAAAAAATATTCTAAAAATACATCATTATATATGCGAGTATAGACCGAATGAGTTGTACCTAGCTAGCCTAGGTGTGTGTAAGATAATACAAGGAATTTTAAGAACCATATAAAAATCAAATTAAAAAAGAAGAATGAATAAATACAGCAAAAAAAAAAAAAAAACAAATCAAATTTGATGCTGTCTCAGGTGTCAAGAACGATATGTATGTCGTCGGATGGTATTATATATTTTTGAAGTACCTACATGAATGTTTTTTTTTTGTATAAATTATTACAAGTATGTAACCGTGTAGAACCATAGAGATATAAGCATTTGTCTGCATATATTAAAATGTAATATATCAGTTCATATACCTATTTAGTAAATATCTGCAATATAAGAAATATATATGTACAATATATATTTGCGTACGTCATTGAAGTCAAATTACCACTATTTATAGCTGGCAAATTGTGGTTGAAATCAATCAGGTGAAGAGCATCATCACATACTTTCTTTTGATTTATTATAGGCATATAAATCTTAATTTAAAAGAAAAAAAACAAACTTACAATAGTACAGTACAGATACGTTTATATAAACATACAGATAGATAGAATATACGTGCATATGCATGGTTGATCTTCCTATAGGCTCTCAGTTATACATATGTGTATTAAAGATATCATCATCATCATCATACAGATATAAATCAATTTAGTGTACACATAAACATAAATATTAGTATATAAAAAAAGATAAAAATCTCAAATATATATTTTAATCGATAAATTACATCTACAAAAATATTTCATGCATATTACATATACGAAACATATATGTGTGTACATACATATGTATGTGTGTATAAAAGGTACACACATACCTATATATTTAATCAATGTACGATATCTTACCTTTATCTTATATGTACAAATGATGTTTTTGTTTTGTATTATTTGCTTTTATGTTTTAATAACTTCTTTTTTTGGTTTTTCTTCAAAACAGAGTAAAAAAATAAAACACAAAATATTCTTTCTATAATGCTAAAGATTGAACAAGAAAAAACCATATATTTACAGATTTCTTGTATCTGATTAGTTTAACGGTAAAATATATCAAAAAGAAGGATGATTTCTTTTTTTGGATACATATACATAATTATTATATTGTTTTTAGGAACCAAAAAAAAAAAAAAAAAAAAAAAAAACAAAACAAAAAAACTAACAAGATACTACAAGATAAGCTGTTATTGTACTTCATTACTACAGCGCGATGCGAATATAAAAGGTCAATAACATTATGAATACTTTAATCAAGAATAGAAAATTTTAATTAATTAGAATATAGTACAAAACAAAAAAAAAAAGTAAACATGGATTATTAATTTTTGCAACAGTAAATACAATGGTATAAACATATGATGGGGTCGACATTAAATGGTTGTTATTTACATTGGAATTTTAGGTTTTTTTCTATGAGATATTAAAAGATGTATTGATGGGTTCAATATTCTGAATTCATTGAAAAACGTTATGAGAGGCATCACGACAATTTTGAGGCATAGCGACAAAAATATCAAAAGATAACCAAGAACATTGAGGACGGCAAGAATTTCTAGGATCTGGAAAACAAATGAAATTACAGTCGAAAATCAATGCATTTAACACACATGAAAACCAGGCAAGCTAACTCCAAGTAAATGGATAAAGATCAAAATTTTCAAAATTTGAAATTCTTACAAATTATTACATTTTTAAATAAATTTTTAAATTTTTGAATTTTTTAGGTTTTAACAGAAAGAATTTATGTGTACGTATTTAAATAATCCTTAATCCCTGTATTTCACTTTATATAGTAAAATGGCTAAATAATTTAGCATATTTTACATATAGTGATAAAATGTCCATGAACTCAGAGATTAAATGTAAAAAGTAACTGTATAATTGAATATTAAATCAGAGGAAAGAAAAACAAAAATAAAAAGCTTCCGAATGACTGGTTAAATATACTAACTGAAACTGTAATTTATAATCTCAGGATTATGTTGACTTGATTTACAGACATAACAGTTTCAAAGGACTTTTATTATATGTATGCTTTTATCATTTCGGAAATCATGTCATGACCATGCAGAATGCTGTTTGTATGTGTATTTGTACGCAAACACATGACATGTACATGTATGTATGAGTAGAGATTGTATAGGGTACATACATATATTATTTTAGCTTAGCAACATTCTGAAAATGATACATGCATGTATGCGTTTTTGCCAATAATATCATCTCGTGTGATGATACGATGAGACATTTTTTTTTATTTTTTATTTTTTTGGTTCGAGTAGAACTATTGGATACATTCTGTTTTTTTTTTTGTCCTTTTCAACGTACTAAAAAAGCATATAAATTACATCGAGTAAGTAAAAATTGAATCAAAATCAATATTTGCAGACTAGATAGAGGTGTGTATTTCCGTTGGTTTCATTTTATTTAGACAGAAAAAAAGTAATACTTTAACAAGTAAATAAATTAAATATAAAGCTGTACAAACTTTTTGCATTATAGATATTCAAATTTTAAAAAACACTATCGGATTTTAGCCAGCCCTGTAAACTTTTCATATTAAAAAGATCGATAATATTATTGTAATATTGTCAATTACATGAAGTTCATAAATTTTATGTTAAATGGAATGAGACGTTCTGTACAAAAGTTTTATTGAAAAAAGCAACAAAAAAAAATCTGGTACTGGCTGACACGTACAGGATGATCAAAAGGATATACCTATTGCCATTAAAGAGATAACATTCTGCTTTGATAGAAATATTTCTTATATTATTTTAGACAGAAAGTAAACTGTTTTCATAAATCACATCATAAAAGTTTATCATACAGATTTTGAATGTACGTGTTTTCAAAGGAGAAGATGGGTGTATGTTTCCGCACATTCTTGTTTACGATTTATTTCATACTAAATTCAACAAAACTTCTTATTTTTATTTTTTTGTTATTCTAAAAAGCAAGTAAAAAACATCCAAATCCTTTTTATATGGCATTGATCATGTGTGTACGATGTAAAAGAATAAAAATATGAAGAATTTGCAGTACAAAAAAAAAAAGAAGAATTTTCATGTAATAATCAAAAGTTCAAAAGTCTGTTAATAAATAATTGTGCAGTCATTTTCATTAGACATTTATTTTATTTTACTTTTTTTTTTCTGTTTTTGTTGTTGTTAATAATAATATCCCGGATGAATATTAAATAATGAATTTATTATGTGTAATCGTATACCTAATATTAAAGATTATTATTTATTTATTTCTATTATTACAAGATATTTGCTACCTCAAAATTGTATACGTACATATTGTATGCGTGTATAATAGATGATGGGTATACTAACGTTAACGCATTTTAACTTACATTTGTTTGTACATGCGTGTACATGTAAAAAAAAAAAAAAAAAAAAAAAAAAACTTTTATGAAATAAAAAATGTAAAATATGCATTTAATAATATGTACTTTAAAACATAAATTTTATAATGCATATATAAGAGAATTTCAAAATCCATTATAAAATATTCTTAGTATAGTTATGTATGTACATAAATGGTAATAATATGTAGTAGAATATAAAAATAATGATATATGAAAACTAATTAATAAAACTTACCAGTATGCTTAAGAATTCTGTTTTCTTGGGTTGGCGCTGTAAAAATATATGCAAAGATTAAAAAAATATAAAAATTATTATTATTTATTTATTTATAAAATACTACTGTGTAACAATGTGATATGCATGTATGTATGTATAAATGTGTCATAGAATATAATAATAATAATAATAAAAATAATTCTAATGTTGGGAAATAAAAAAACAAAAAAAAAAAAAAACAAAAAAAACAA
This sequence comes from Anthrax anthrax, assembly GCA_963971155.1. NCBI lineage: Eukaryota > Metazoa > Arthropoda > Insecta > Diptera > Bombyliidae > Anthrax > Anthrax anthrax. The sequence continues at coordinate 33,401,808 of OZ020119.1, forward strand.
ACCAGAAAAAAAAATGCTATGTAAGTAAATTTAATTATACATGTATCCATGTAATAATATTATACGTGTATATTATAGGAAATGAAAAAATAATAAAATAAAAATAAACAAAACTCATATTGCAGCTAAACTATAGATATAAGGGAAAGAATGTACGTATGCAAGCTGCAAATAAATTTGATATTATGCAAAATTATGTAAAATCTTGACAAGTTGACCAGTAACCGAATATTTCAGGGATTAACACTCGTTTAGCTAATAAAAATGAGCTGAAAATATTCGAAAATAAAGTACATAATCATCATCATCATCATTGGCACAACAGCCTGATATGAGGATGCCACAGCCCAATCATTGTGATGATTTTTCATGACAATTTTATCATACATGCACTTACAGTAAAGAAAGGTAGTATATACTCATTACTTGTAAATATGCGGTCCAAATAGATAAAACCAGAGTAAGAATAAAACGTACGACATAAACGATGAAATAACATGGATCTTGGAAGGCCAGAATATATGTAACTATTAGGAAAAGAAAGGGATCTTTTGTAGTACGCTTTACGTAAATCAAAAATTTATTACAGAAATAGCGCACCATAAATTACATTACATCGAGGCTGTGTTATCACCGAGGTCATCTGTAGAATATTTTTAATTTTTATTTATAAATTTTATTTACTCTTTTATAATTATTTTTAGAAAAATAATTTAACGAATTATTGATTTCTTTTTTTTTCATTTTATTGAAAGAAGAAATTTGTGTTTTTTTTTGGAATTTTTGTTGTTGAGCGTAAAAATAAAAGAATTTACAAGATAAGAAAATTGTACCTATAAATACTATATAGTATAATACCCATGTACTAAATGTAGACAAAAATTTTGTTGTTTATTTTTTGTATATATTTTAGCATTTGGGCACATGTAATTGTAAATGCATATACGTATGTATGTGTACATTTTAATGATATTTTATTAAAATACAATGTTAGAAAGGTATGTTGTTTTATCTTAGATATTACATGCAATAATCATTTATTTATTTCATCCATAATGCATTACATACATGTGTACCTATGCCTTTATGTATAATATCATGGATCTACAGGGAATATATTTTAATGTTTTATCTAACTTTTATATGTACATATGTATATATAACTGAAAACTGAGAAAATAAAGATGAGAATCTTAGAATTAAAAAACAGTAGTAATAACAGCTGAGAACAAAAATATGTATGAATGTTTAAAAAAAAAAAAAAGTAAAACTAAATAATAGTAATAATAATATAGGAAAAAGTACATAAAAATACGAAATAAAATAAAAAAAAAAAACAAATATGATTATAAGCATATACTATGTACTCGTGTATTCATCTGAAGAAACATCAGTGTAAATACTAAAAATAATGATAGAATTATAAGAAAATCTAAAAGGTAGATAGAAAGGTAAAAAATAAAATTTGTACATACACACAAGAAATTATAATATATCTCCTATTAATGCACATAAATATGTTAATATTTATAGTATGAATGATATCGTGGTATTCTACGCGGATGATATATATACATGACCATAGTAATGTATGTTTTACATTTTTATTTTATTTTTATTTTTATTATTTTTTTTTTTTTTTAATGTAATATATACGAGTATATGTACATATGTATGTATAAGTTACCTTTACCTACAACAATGTGAAGTAGTCAGAGCAAGCTCTTTAACTAGTCTTTTATTGTAAATATATATATTTTAATATTATATTCATGTGTATATATGTAGGTATATTTTATACCTATGGTTATTCCTACGATGGGCATATCATCATATGTACACAACGTACCAAGAGTCAGTTAAAGTTTTATATCGTGTTTTATATACATACATATATAAATATATAAAAAGCTAAAAAAAAAAACGTATTAAAAAGTTGAATGACCTATGTGCAAACGATTTCTTTAATTCTATCTTATTTATACCTTTTACGAAAAAAAAAAATACAACAAGAAAACAAAAACAAAACAAATAAATAAACAAAAAAAGAAAACATACATAAATAAAATAATAAAAACAGAAATATATGAATAAAAAAACTAAAAAAAAAAAAAAAAAAAAAAATTGAGAAGAAATTGTTAAAGTACGAATCTGAACGTTCTTTTCCTATGTAATTTTTACGTTATATTTCAAACATGCATATCATATATTTTTCTATACATATAAATGTCCATAAGAGCATTTGCATGTATATACATAGATGCACATACATAGATATGCATTGCAAATATCATCGCATATACTATATATACATCGCGTTTTTTTTTTCTTACACACATATCATTGAAAACAAAATCAGTAAAGAGGAATCTTACAGGTTCCTTGCAATACATCTGTACAAATGTATAACATATGTACGTATGTATATATATAGTTATTTGCACAGATACATTTATTATTAAACAAAGTTGTACATATGTACTTACTAGATTTGAGCTTAAAAATGCATCATGCATAAACATATATGCAATTGTACATACATACATATGTATGTAATATCATAATGTATAATTGTGTACAATTGATATATGTGTACCACTAAAAACAATTACACACAACCGTAAATGAATAAATAATATTAATTTATTTTTTTAAATCTTTCAAACTAAATCTTAAAGCAACACGTATGTAATGCGGACATATGTATGTGGACATAAAACCGGAATTTAAAGGAAATATTAAAATATGAAAATTAAAAAAAAGAAAAACAAAAAAAAATAAATAAAAATTTGTACCAGAAAATGACATGATTCTTTTCTTTTTGATTACCTCATAAAGGAAAAATTTACCTTGAATGTTTCTGTTTTTTTAATTTCTTGTTTAATGTTTCGGTTTTCCTTTTGATTTTCTTGATTTTTTTTTTTTTTAATTTTTTTATTTAGAACAAAAGATCATTTTGTACATTTTCTTTTTTTTTTCTTCAATTGATTTTTGGTTTATGGTATATTACATAACATCTCAATATCAATTTGGATGAAGAATATGAGAAACACATATAGTAATGCGATGATGGTTTTACTTTTGCAGTTTTCTTTGTCGTCAATAGAAATAATTTATCTAATTTGTAAGAAAAGAATTGAAAAAAGCACGAAATCTCTTAACATTTGCGTTTATGCTGTACCAGAAATTTTCTTGTACATAATACTTGGCATTCTTATAAAATTCTTTTTTTATTTTTATTATTCATAATTTAATTATTATTTCTTTATTGTTTTTAACACCATACGTGTAATTAAACATGAAACATTCCATTTTCTCGATTTCAACTTTAATTTACATACTTCTGATGTAATAATTTACACGAGCCTCTCATGTATAAAATACACATACAACACACATGCATGTAAACAGAAACTTTATAATTTAAGAAAATGAAAAAACAAAAAAATAAAAAATAAAAATTACGACGACGATGATGATGATGATGATGCCGTACAATGAGACATGACTTAAAGGTGGTTATCTTTTAAATAATAAGTAATAATAATAAAAAACGAATGTTCAAATAAATAAAATTGAATTCAATTATTCATATAAAAACTACGTATAACATGTACATATGTGTATACTAGTTAAATACTTTAAAAATAATGTAATTTCTATGGGACTAAGAGTTGTAAGAAAACAAAAAGGAAATTCTTCTAGGAAATTAAAAAAAAAAAAAAAAATACAAATAAACATGTAAGAATATCATCGTGTTTTTGCTTTTTGTTTTTACTCAAATTGATACTTCTTTACACGCAAATTTATAATTAATTTTTAAGTACATGAACATATAACGTAAATATATACAGAAAAAAAAAAAAATAGTAAAGAAGAATATGTGTGTTCACAACAGTACATACACAAATGAATTGAATAAAGAAGAAAAATAACAAGGAAAAAAGATACAAAAAAAAAAAATTTTTTTTTTTTGGTTTTGATTTTTCTTTAAAGCATATAAAAATGTAAATATCTATTAAACAAAATCTTAGATACATACATGAAATAAAAAAAGAAAACATATTGTAAATAAATAAACAAATAAATAAATTAATAAATATTAACAAACAAAAGTCAATGAGAAAATAATAACGAATGTTGTACAATTATAAGCGCTGGCAGATCATTTACAGGATGTCGACAAATATATTCCCATTTTTTTTTTCTTATTTTAAGACTCTATTTAACGAAACATTGTCCTAGATGCCACCCCCCCCCCCCCCTCACCAATTTAAAATCTATACCGTTATGGATCGAAAGTTTTAAATAACTGACAATATATATTTTTTTTTAATTTAATAATTTTTACGACAAAATAAAATTTACACAAATTAAATAAAAACGATCGTGAACTGTTTAAAATTTAAATTTTAAAAATACTCAAATTCTTTTATTCTATAGAATCTTTGCATCAAAACAATTCGTATTTATTTTATTATTAAAAACGATTTTAAAAAATTTTAAATTTAAAAAGAAAAGAACCAAACCATGAAAAATCATAGAATATTAAATTTTGAAATTATTTTCTATGTAAGCGTAAAATTGATCAAAAATATGAGTTAAAAACAAAAAAAAAAAAAAAAAAAATTATCTACAGAAATTTCATATTTTCCTTTGAACTTTATGAAAAATGCATTTATATAGTATAGTTGCAATCAATTTGAAACACCTTGCATACAGGTAAGTTTAAGTATCATCTATATACTATATAAAAAGTACGTTAAACTGTTTGCTATCTATTTGCAAAATTACATGTATTGGTATTTGTAATAAAAATCGAAAATTACAAAAAAAAAGAAAAGAAAGAAATTCAAATAAATCGAAAAAATACATAAAGAAGTAAAAGAAACGATTCACTATATTCATTGCAAGTAATAGTTAAAAGAAAAAAATTAAAAATAAAAGAAAAACAAACCCAAAAAAAAAAGGAGAAAATCTAAAAGAAGAACTTGTTTGCTATTTTTACACAAAATTTAATGTTATGTTTTAAAAGAGAAGAATTCCGAATCATTTTATATTGCATCCAATGTAACATATCTACTTCATGTCTATATGTGTACGTCCATAATCCTATGTACATATATAGTGAAAAATCAGAAAGCATCTAATAAGATGCAAATATAAATACACGGTATAAGTATATGTGCTAGGAATGTTTGTATAACTCTATATCTATATTTGAATACATATAAAACAAATACTCGTATAAGGATTAAAAATGACGATCTTTTATTTCTGTGGATTTTTATATATGTACACCTATTGCATAAATTTATACCGTGTGTACATACATACATACGTAGATTTTCATTTGAAATTATTTAATTTTCGTTTCTTTTTCTTGTTTTTTTCTTGTTTTTTTTTTCTTAATCATGAGAAATTGTGTAATATTCAGGAATTTAGAAGAAAATAAAATAAAACAGGAAAATTTTCAAGATAGAGAAAATGAAATGGAGCTTTTATAATTTATAAAAAAAAATAAAAAAAAATGAATTTCAACTAAATTTTTTGATTCGCCTTGGTTTGCTTTCAACATCAAACGAAAGGAGATGAAGAATATAATGAACAATATATGCATATAAAAGACAAGACCTTGCTATCTACATTTATACTTATTTCATTTCAATTGAAATAAAGTGGTAAAAGTTAAATGTTTGAGAGGAATTAAACTGATTTTTTTTTTGTCAAATAAAATCGAATTTAAATCAATTTAAAAATATATTTTCTTGAATTTTATTGAAGCGTATATATAAAAGAACATTTTTTTTATATAAAGAGACAAGAATTACATGTTATTTTCTTTGGCTTTTCCTTTTATTTTTCTATTATTCTTATTTTCATTTTTATTTTTCATTTTTTTTTTTTTTTGAATCTCATTTACATGCAATTAACGATAAATCATTGAATTTAATCATTTTTCTATTTTTTTTTTCCTTTTATAATGTCGATTTGATTATATTGGTAAAACAATTTTTTTTTTTTTTTTTTTGCAATTTAAAAATACAAAAAAGCATTGTAAATAAAAAGTGAAGAGATTAAAGCAAAAAAAAAAAGAAAAGAAAAGAATTTTTCATAGAAATTGGAATTATTTAATTTGCAAATCATCATCATTTCTTATAGTTTTTACTTTTAAATAACAAAATAAAAATTTTTTTTCTTTCTTTCATTACAGGCTTTGAATAATAAATTAATTAAAAACAAAAATAAATAAAATAAAATAATAGTAATAATAATATTCAATTAATTACAATGAAATTGATAATTATTATTCTATTGTTTTATTTAGACACAAACATGTGTACATACTGTACACATTTTTATATGATTATATAAAATGTCAGGTGCAATATTAAATGATTATACTAGACGATTGTTAATAATAAGTATTGGTACACCTAATAATACACTATATGTAATAAAAAATATTTGTAAAGTTTGAAAATAAAAAATTTTTTTTTGAAAACAATAAAAGGGCTTGGTTAATGAGGCACGTAGTAAATCTATTGGAATTATGTATGTATACAGGGTAATTTTATTAAATTTGCATCTTGTTGAGACAAGCAAACAATCGTGTAACCACCACACACCCCCCCCCCCCTTCCCCTCCCTTAATCTCTTCCATCTTTGCTTTGCCATTTTTTTCTTGTATCGTCAAGACCTATCACCTCCTTCATTATGCATGCAGACATAACAAAATCACCCTGTTTGTGAAATAGGTTTATGTGAGAAAACATATCTGTCTGTTTTGTTTTTTTTTTTTTTTAATTCTAGAAATTTAAAAATTTTCTTCATATTGATTTTGGTTAGTTAGATTACATTAATCTACCTATATAATAATATCAATCTGTAATCACGTATATGACTGATAGCAATTCTGTCTCTTCACGTTCGATGTGAAATGTATATTTAGTTGAGAAAAACTATAAATAACCCTCACGTTACACCAGTTTCAATTTAACCAGAGATCTATATAATTGTGACTAATTCTTGGTTAACAAGGACTATTTAGGATATATATGGATACCATGCTATGTATCCGCATAATGCGAGAATTACTTGTAAGTTGTAAGTAAATACATAATTTAATAAATAACAAAGTAAACCCGAGTAATTTACATACAGGATACAGGTATACATAAGACTTTATAATTGTAAGAAATAAATGTTACATAGTTGCATATACTAAATGATCCACTTATATATGTACATATTTGCACAGCGTTTGCATTTTTATGCATCATCATCATCATCATCATCGTAATCATCATCTGATCTCATACAGAAATCAACCAATAATTTGAAAAAAATTTTTTATACCTATACATGATGAATTGGAAACCGATAATGATGAGGATGAGAAAATCTAAGTTTCATAGGCAAATAAACGGTTATTTTACATGTAATTTATACAACACACATGTAATAAATGCAAATTTTTACGTTAGGAATGTGAATGTACCTATGTTTGCATATGAGAACAACGATAATATGTATATAATGTAGAATTGTTGTATAGTACACACTCCCAATAGAAATTGCATGAGAAAATAATAATTTTTCTGCTTTAAATGATTACAAAAAATAAAAAATTCAAATCATTGTTGCATATAAATCATCACACACACAAAATATCATGCGAGTATCTTACGCATATTATCAATAAATCATTAAACACAAAGAATTTTTAGTTTTAATAATAAAATTTAATTTAACGATAACCAAAAATTTAAATATTTTTAAAGTTTTGGTCAAATTTTATTGATTACAGAATACGCGCTCGCACATAGGAAAGATAAAAACACCGAAAAAATAAACGGATATGTATTCATGTTGCTAAACACAAAAGAAAATGCATTCAACATGGGTTATGGTATAAGGAAATGAAGAAAAATAAAAGAAAAAATGGTAAAATTGAAGAGAAAACATTTTTTTAATCCAGAATTTCTGAAATGATGATTTATTTTAAGTGACTGCACTAAAAATAGGACAAATGCAAATTGTTTATATACGAGCATACGATGGCATACCTGTAACATCCATATGTAATAAGAATGTTTTCTGGTGTATACAATATAGGTATACATGTGTTATGCAAATTTCGGTTTAAACGACTTTTTTTTTCTCTTTTTGGTTTTTGTATCATTTTATTCATGTATGTGCACACATTTTTATATATCCTACATATAGTATACTATACACATATATATATGCTACGTACATTATCTCAACATAAAGCATAATTCGTACACGTTTGGGTTTGAATAAATAATTGATAGTTTTTGTTTTTTTTTTGTTTTTTAGTTATCTTTTTTATGTACCATTCGTATTTTGTCATATATTTGTTTTTATTGTCATTTATATAAAAGTATGACCGAATTATCATTAAAAAGTATCTTCTCCCGATGGTTTGTGTTGTAAAACAGATTATCAAAATAATAAATAAAAAATAAAAACGATAAATTGCTTCTCTTTATTTAAAAAAAAAAATAAATAAATAACAACAGAAAATTAATGTCTAATCAAATTCTTTTCTTTTGGTCAGACAAAACAAAAAAAAAATGTTCATTTTGAAGCATTTGAAAAATTTAAAATTCACAAGCATAACTGTAGAATATATGTTACATCTTCATATAATTATTTAATATACAGAGGCATAAAAATGTATATATACATACGTCCATATACGTGTTTATATTTAATGTGCATGTGTTAGCATACTATATAGGTTTTATTTTTCCGTTATTCGTTTATTTAAAGATGATTTGCGTAAATTATTGCCAAAGAAGAATTTTCTTATTTCTTATTTTATTTTATTTCATTTTTTAGAAAAATTATTGATTAACATGAACTGTTTACAATTTTTTTTTTGCCTTTTAAGTGAATAAATTCTTGTGGTTTACAGTAAATCATCAATAAACGAAAAGAAGAATTTTTTTTTTTTATGTAATTAATTTAAAATATTTGATAAAATTTTGTTAACTAAATGAAGATTTTTTCCAATTTCCATTTTACTGAGTAGTTTCAAACTAAAATAAGGCACATGAAAGATTTTTTTAGAAGCAACAAAAATTCTCAAAAGGATGCCAATTTTAATGAAGATGGTTTTTCGAATCATTATAAAAGTTTATAAACTACGATCATTTAAAATTTGGTACACATCATTAAGATGGGATGGAATTCAAATGTGAACTATTTGGTATTGTTTAAAGGCCCTTTAAATGAACATTCAAATGCCAGTCATTGAGATAATACAAACTGGCGTCAAAAGGCTAACGCTTTGATCATATACACAAATCAAAAATCTATAAATTGAAAAACAAAAAAAAAAAAAAAAAAAATCATAACAGATTTCTTAGCTTACCTGCATTGGATATATTCAGCGATAAAACTGATGTGATCACAATTAATACGAATACTTCGAGTCTGTATCGATTCAAATAACACTTCAACATGATAAAATCTGAAAAAAAAAAAAAAATGAAAAAATGAAAAAAATAAGGAAACACTCATTAACTTTAATTAACTGATTGGAAGAATAAAAATAAAAAAGGTAGGTACATATTTTCATCGGCTTTAAGAAAGAACGAATTTAAAACAGAACAAAAAAATAACGATAATAAAGATAACAAAATTTTTATTTAAATTTTTAAATATTTTTGTTGTTCCTTTTAAAGCTCATAACAATTATGCATTTAATCGTGAATTTCGTATAATTATTAAACGAAATTTTTAATTTTCTTTCATGTCAAAAGCATTAAAAATTTCCTAAACGTTTCCTGTTTACATTAAAAATTTTCATTAAAAACCTTTAAAATGATTTTTAAATGAATTTTCCTTTTATTTTTGTTGTTCTCTATTTCTTTTATGTTTTTAAATCAGAATTTTATTTTTTAATTTACAGATCTAGTTTTTGTTGTTGATGTTATGTTTATGTATAAAAAAAGAGAAATAATTGATTATTATTTTATATTTGTTTTTTATTTTCTTTTATTTTTTTTTTTGGATTTTCTCATAGTTTTATTCGTGCTGCTATTTTTATCCTTTTGAATAGCCTACATTGTACATTTTACCTTGAAATCCTTTTTCTGTTTTGTTTTTTTTTTTATTTTCTTTTATTTTTTTTTTTAATTTTTCACTAAATCATACAACGTGAACACAAGTCTCATGCTGTATGCATTTTTAGTTCATATACATATTTCATACCTGACCTAGAAAGTAAAATATAAAATCATTTTCGATGTTATTCTTATGTTTTGAAAACTTTTTATTTTATTTACTTTTTTTTTAAGTTTTTTTTTTCTTTTCATTTTCATATTTTAGCTAAGAGCAAAAAAAAGCGCTATATTTGTATATTTTATTTTGAAACGAATAAGTGAAGATGTTGTGCAAACTTCATATTATATTCAATTGCATGAAATATATACCTTGTACAGAAGATCATTACGTTGAAGAATAAATGATATAACCTTAGTATAACGTGGCATATTTTCTTTTATTTTTTTTTTTATTTTTATTCAATAAACCCCTTAAAATGGCATAACGCCTCCACAAATTCAAGGTTCATTTTTTCAATTAGTTGATTTTGTATGTTATTTGGCTCACAGCAATGACTTATTTGTACAGAAATAGCTTGCAGGGGTGGAAAATTATTTAAAAAGTAGATAAAGAAATAGAGCATACTAGACTCTTATACCATTGAGATTTGAACCCTCGATGATTAGAAAAATTATAGATTTTTAGCACAAAGCAACTAAACTACGCGGCCGGTTTTCGCGTATATGTATTTTTTTGCATATTTCTTCATACAATATATTTGTTTATTTGCAAGTTTGCTATATTTGTTCATTAAAAATTCAATAAAATAACTAAGAAATAAAAATAGAAGATAAACTACTTTTCTGTGCTTTCATTGTAATGATCTTCTGAATAAAGTATATGTATATATTCATACGTAAATGAAAACTTAAATTTTAAATTTTACCATTTTCATATCTTTATAACAGCAATTGTATCTAAATACAACGTATGTATATTTTGTATCATTTATTATGCAATTACTCAGACATATACTAGTACAAATGACATAATAATTCATATCCGACTTAATTTGCATATGTGACAAACACAGTAGTACATACAAGAAAAATATGTAAATACATATGTATATTTATATATGGTCGTATGCAGAGTGCATTCCTTTATTTCATGTTTTTTATTTTTGCTTTTTGCTAATTGAGATATATACATATGTATGAACGAATGCATACACGTATGGATATTTTAATTTAAATGAATATTTTGCATTCAATTTTTTTTTGCTTGCCATTTGCCACACATATGTATGTGTATTTTAACATCAAAATGTAGAAAAAGTACATGCTTGTGAAATACTTATATAAACAGAAGAAAAAAAAATCTTAAATTATAACTAAATGATTTAATACATTTGAATGGCCTTACGCGATTTTCGTACTTGTTATATGTATACATACAATGCATATACGGTAAAAAGTTCTTTCTATAATTTTACAGAGGAAATAACTTTATTTTTCTTTCTGTTATTAATTTAGTCATTGACTTACAGGTACAAAAACTGAGGACTCTTGAGAAAAATGAAACAAAAAAAGCTCTTATAAAATTATTGAACTAAAAATAAATTATAATAATAATTAACCTGTAATGTTACATGAACACTTTACCATCGCATCCTATTATATACAATATACATTGTGTATACACATACATACATATATAGGGTAACCTGTATCATCCTGAAGGCCAAGGCTCAATATAAAGCACAATATTATACAGATTTTAGAGCCCCATTGAAAAAGAAGAAGAAATAGAAGAACCTGTATTGTCTGTACGTCTACAATGTTTAAAAAAAAAAGAAACTTTTCTTCTATGTGAAAATTCTTTGAAAAGGATACTTTGAATGTTGAATGTTATAGAGAGGCAAACAGTCAATAAAAAATATGAGGAGTTTTGTTTTATCACAAAATAGCCAGACGTAGACGTAACGTAACGCACATATATGTATGTTACAAAGGTTTTTCCTGATGTACATACATCATTATAGTGACTCTGGCTTGATATGAGCAGTTATAAAGCCGAAAAAGAAGAGGAAGAGCACTGAAAAGTTACGCAAAAGAGCAGAAAGCTCTTAAAAACAAAACAAACAAAAATTTTTTTTTTTTTAAATTTAAATTTATTTATTTGTGCCTTTTTTATGGGGCATCTAAAACGTTGAATACATGTTTGTAAAAATCATAAAATTCTTATGATTTTCCTTTAAGTTTTTTTTTTTTTTATTTGAGAAATGAATATCAGACATTTTAACAATTTCAGATAGATAGGAAAAACGTCTTCATAAATATAATTTCCGTTCAACAAATCAAATTTTATTTATTTAATGCAAGCGATATAAAGTTTAAAAAAAAGAATAATAATTTGAACATTTGCTTTTTTGTTAATTTAAGATCGTGTGATTGAGAAATTCCTAATAACTTTTTTTTCTCACTTAATCCACAAATTAAAACAAAAAGAAGACTTTAGGCTATTTTCATATATGCATAAAATATTTGTTTTTTCATTTGTTTGTATATAATTACGTGTGTGTGTATGATTAAGTGTATATTTGATTTGATTAAATATAATAGTTTGAAAAAGAAACATTTCTGCATTAAACGGCAGAAGCAGAAGCAGAAGTTGAAGCAGCAGCAGCAGGGGTTTAATGACCTTTCATATTATCATCATCAGTATGTATGTATGTACGTAAGAAAATAAAGACAAGAACAAAAATGTTTGAAAAACCAATGAGTTTTGTATGCATCAGGCAGGCAGGGTAAACCCATGTGAATATTATGTGAAACAAAGATCCATGTAGGTTTGCTATTATGAAACAAGTTTCAATTTAAAGATTTGTTCTAACATCGTCTTTTATTACCTAGGTACTTTGTTTTGTGTTCTTCAATGGTAATATAATTGGATCACATTGAAATTCTCAATTATCTCCCAAAGTTCAACCATGGATTCACCCTATTTATTATTCACATATATGATACATATCCCATTCTTTTTTTATTCAAGACTTTGAGAAATTATACCTACTTGTAAATTTTTTTTTTTCAAAAGATTTATCAACAAAATTTTACATAAAAAAAAAATATTTGTTGTTCACTTCTTTTCCTAAATATGTGAAATTCTCTTTAATGATGAAAAAATTTTAATTCATTTTTTTTTTTTTTTAAACAAAATTTGAATAGTAAGTTAATTAATTTATAAAAAGCAATCTAACTGCATATCATTGTATGATTGCGCTTTTTTGTTTTATGAACATAACACACACACATACTGACATACTCTTGTATCTTAATAAAGAAGAAATATGATTTTTGGCTTTGTGGAGTGTAACGTGCACATGTTACAAATGACATCTAATTAACCATAACATGAGATATAACTTAGCAGTTCATAATCCACTGTAGGTACACATCATCACAATGGTTAGCCTTTGGCTCACATTGGGCTATCGCGCCAATGATGATGACGGTAAGACAAATGTAGCTATAAAAAATACACATGTGCTTATCCAGATAAACACATACGAAATGGAGTTTCCTTTTTAATGGTAAATAATTAAATTATTGTTAATAAGCAAAAAGGAAATTTTGCAACCAAAATTAATGTGCTTGAATAAAAATGCCATTACTAATTAATTTATATAAATACACGCACTATTTAAAATAATTTATGATATTAATTTTTTTTTTCATTTGTTTAAAAATATCCGTTAAAATGTTATCATTTGCTCAATTATGTTTGTCTGTATTTGTCGTTTGTTTATCGTACAATGTACCAGTTTGTCTAATAATATAATATGCATAGATATGATTTGTCATTCATCGAAAAATAATTTTGATCTCTGACTACATTCGCTATACAAAATGAAAAAAAAAAAAAAAACGAAAAACCCCAATACCCCTGACCTGAAAAATTAAATGAAAAAATCCCCCTCTTAGTAAGAAAAAAACCATACTTTCTTTAAACGATAAGTCATAGCTTTTTGTCTTACCAATATACGTACATTCATGTAACTGAAGATGTAAATGCGAAAATCCAAAAAAAAAAAAAATTTTTTTTTCTCGATTAAATCATCGAAGGGTATTTCACCTTCAAATTTTAAAAGTTAAACAAAGAGACATAAGTAAAGAATTCCTTGATATTGACCTTGATACCTGGTGTTATGTAGATACACATATTTAAAAGAAAGATGGGGAACGATTACAAAAATTAAAGACTCAATTACTTAATCAAATTGTTTACATTTATTCATATTGCGGTAATTTATTTTAATGACATTGTCATTTTTCTTCCATTTAAAAACAGATTTTGCAACTTTGGCATAAAAATAATTTGCATACAAAAAAAACAAGAAAAATTTATATTTTTAAATTGAAATAAAAAATAGGTACTAAATTAACGATTTTTAATGTTTTTTATTGTAACGTACGGACGACATAATAATGTACATAAAATCAGTTTAAAATTTAAATGCGTTTAAAAAATATGAAAATGCAACAATCATGTTGTATAATCAAAAATCCAATCCTCATTAAAAACCGCTTTTGATTTATGGACTTTTCTTCAACCAAAAAAAAAAATTTTTTTTTTGTTTTAATTTATTCTTAAATCGCAAGATAATAAAAGAAGAGTACTTCCTTGAAATCTTCGAAAACAAAAAAAAAATTGGAATGCTTTTAATTCCTACTTTTAAACAAGATCTTATTTTCGTGTAATAAATTCATATCAACATTTTTTTTTTTAAAAAAAGTTCAATGGGAGGTACATACTTAATAATGGTGTGTACTCTGTGTATACTACGTACAGATACTTCACTTGTAAAAGTGAAGTTCGTTAAATTAAAATATCACTGATTTTATTATGATGATAAAATTGTTAGATAATAATTACAGTGAGAGAAAATCACAGAGCGGTTTTTGGTTTTTTGCTTCACATTTTTTGTTTTGTTTTAATTTTAGTGCATTTCTTATTGTAATCTCCTTTGTCTTATAATTTGATATAAAATGATAAACTCATATCAAAATGCAGACATGACATATTATGCAGTTACAAATTTAAAATAAAAAAATGAATAAATAAATAAATACCTTAATAAATCAATGCCCTTAGCTTTTAAGATTATCATTTTCTTTAATTTTGTGTTATTAATTAAAAATTTATTTTTGTTAATTCATTATAGATACTTAAAAAATAGAAACCTGTTATAATTTTTATATTTTGTATTTTTTTTTTTTTATCTTTCACAACACAGGTAAACTTCGTATTATGTACATGAAAGTTATGTTCTACAAAAAATTCTGGTTTAAATGAAAGTTGATAAACAAAAAATTTTATTTCCATAAGATATGCACACACGTATAGAAAATGGTCCTGAAAATGTTTATCGCCTTTAAGCAAAAATTTTCAATACATATTCAAATTAAATTAGGTATTTACATATGTATATATGTGTTAAATTGCATTTTAAGGTTTAGATAGAATAACCAGAACTCAATTGCTAGTCAAACATTAAATCACATCAAAAAAATTCTCCTTAACCAAGAATGAGCACAAATTATGGTGAATCTTCGTTGGCATGTTATACGATGGTTGCCCATCGTGATTGTACTTATGTATGAAATCAAATTAAACGGTTTCAAAATTTTATAAATAATCAAAAAAAAAAAAAAATCGGTAATAATATGTACTTAAAACAAAACAAGAAAACAGTAAAAAATAAGGCAAAAAAAAAACATAACAAAAATTGAGCATAAAAAGACAATAAAAAAAAAGTAGAAAAAAAAAGATCAAAAACACACAACTTGATGGGTAATGTGTATATCTTCATCAGAAAAACGAATGGATTACATTACATTTAAATGTCTTTAATTTAACTGAATAGATATTATTTTTTTTTTTTTTTTTTTTTACGACAACTAATCGTAAACTAATCTACTCATATACGAATACCGTTATCTTTTTAGAATAAAACGAAATCAAAAAAAAAAAAAAACAAAAATCGTTTCTACATATAAATAAATCAAGCCAAAGAAAAGATATAAAATAAAAGAATTTATAAAAAGACTGAATTAACTAACTATAGTAGACTATTTATTAATTCATTTCATTTTTACTGCCACATTCAACGAAGATGTGTGTTAAATTTTTGAATGAAAAAAAAATAAATAAATAAAACAGAAAACAGAACATTTGAAGTTTTTTGGTTTTTTTTACTATTTTGAATGATTTTTGAATTTAATTCAAATGATTTCTAAATGATTTTTTTCTTTATCTGGTTTTTATTCGATCTAAATTTGTGAACAATTTAAATATCATTGAAAAATATACATACATACATACATACTTATGTGTGTGTGTGTGTAGACGTTCGAGTTTAAATGCTGCGTTCCGTTTTTGTTTTTGGTAGATACAAAAATATTTGCAGACAATTTAAAATTCTGTGTACAGACGCAAAAAAAAAAAAAACGGAAAAGGAAAAATGTCTGCATTCAAATCTAAAAATCTATTTAATTTCCAATCTCTGATATTGTGTATGTGTTATTTATAGTAAAAATGTGTTTAGTAGTTTTAGATTTTGCTATCAAAAATCAAAAATAACATAAAAACACAAAAAAAAAAAAAAATAATGAACAAACAAACAAGAGAAAATATCTTATATTTATAATACTTATAAAAATAACTGCAACAGAACTGCAAAAAATTAAAACAAAAAACATACAACCAATTTTTGAACAAACAACAAATCAACAAAAGACTGATATAAGTACACTAATTTGTACAAAAACTGAAAGAAAATTCGCAATGAGATGAATGAGGAAAAACTACAACTATAAACTACGAAACATAATTTGTGTTGTACGTATGTACGTGTGTACCATTAAAAAGGAAAATGTATTAAAAAAAAAAAAGAAAAACATATTTTTACGCAAACGCAAAATAAAAATTTGCTTTTTTCATTTTTTACTTTTTTAAGATTTTTACTTATTTATTAATTTTTTTTCGGTTTTTTTTTTATTATTCTGTCTTGCATCTCCGTCTCTGTATATCAGATATCCAAAATATCTAGATGAGCCAGAATCACATGTAGTACACACACCGTATTTTTACACTGTATGTTTGTGTGTTGATGTATGTGTATATTTTATGAATTAAAAGCCGCATATATTACACTCCGGTTTAACAATTCAATTTATTTGTAAATTTTTTTTACTTTTTTGCTTTCCTTTTAAATAGAAGTATCTATTTATACTTTTTCTGTACAATTTAAAAATGAACCAAAATTTTATTTTTAAAAAAAAAAAAAAACTAAACTAGAATAAAATTTAATGCTATAACGTCGTATACCTAAATACTGTGATAATAACGTTTACGTTACACTTAACATACCTTGAAAATAATTTAAAAAATATTCTAAAGAATGTACATATCCATTCTTTTTTTCTTTTAAAATCGTATTATGTATTGTTGAATGTTATACAGGTATCTGATATAAAATTAATTTGAAGATCTTCTTCTCATTCTTCTTATTATGGCGCTATACTCGTATACACAATCTAATTCGAGCCTTGGCCTCCTCAATTAATTTGATGATAAGTACCGAAATCTTATGCATACATAAGTAGGTACTCATCTTGAAATTTTAATGGATACTACAAATTTTCGAAAATTGACTGAATGAATTTTTTATTAGGTTATTAGTATTAAATGGAAGGTAAATATGTACATTAGTACATATAAAATGAATGTACCATATTAGAATCCATGTTCAGTGTCGAACCAATATATTATTCAGTTAGTTGATTTGATATGTATGTACATAAAATTGCCAAAATATAAAACGTTAATGTCTGTGATATTAATAGCAAAATCTTAGAATATTTCCGATATTAATATTTAATTAATTTTTTTTTTTTTTTTTTGAGAAAATTTAATAAAAATTTGAATTTTATTTTTTTGATCTGTTAATTGATATAGATATTTCGGCTTAATTAATTTTTTTTTTTTTTTTTCAAAGATAAATCATCATATTGATATATTCAGTCAGACAAAAGAATTAATGAACATCTACACACACACATAAAAAATAAAAACGAAAATTTTCTAAAAGGATACACACATAACAAAAAAACAATAATTAAATAATTGAAATTTGTAAATTATCTAACTTACCTTTTATTTAATTTTTTTTAGAACGGAAAAACAAAATAAATTTTAAACTTTTTTTTTTTCTACTCAAAAACACGAAAAAACCGTACACAAAAAAATCCTTTTTTGAAAAAAGCCTACACACTGTTTCACAATTGAATTTTACGATTTCTTATAAAACGGAAAATTGGCTAAATTGGACAATGTCTTTTTTAATTTAATTTTCAAATTCTATTCTGATATCTTGTATTTTACAACAAAAAATGGGAAATTGAAAATTTAAAAAAAAAGAAAAAGAAAGGAAAGTAAAATAAAAATTAAAATGATTATAAGTGCAATTAAAAATTCTTTGAAATTGATTGCTACAATTAATTTTCCTTTAAAGCACACTAAAAATTTTATTTAGAATTTTCTTTTATTATTTTACTTGAAAATCCGATATAATAAAAAATTGGAAAAAAAAACAAAAAAATTATTTAACGTATATAATTAAATCATATGTGTGATATATCTAAAAATTTTGAATATTTATATTCTTTTATTTCCAAATAATATTACCGTATCGATAAGACGAAAGAGACTTAAGATGAATAATTGAAGAACCGTACTTTTATACTCACGGAAGCAACAGAGAAAAACCCATCATCATCATCATCACCATCATCAACAACAACAACAACAAATATAATAACACCGGTGTAACATATAATAATGAACAAAACGACAGTGGCAGAAGAAGCAGCAACAGCAACATCAACAACAAAATCACCATCGTCATCAACATCATCATCATCATCATCTTCAACATATCAGCATGAACACCACATCCAACTATTTTAGCTTTATCTTTATATTACAGAGTTTAATATTTTCATACACTTTGTGTTCTATTCTTGGTGTGTTTTATTTAACTATGCATTTAAATTCTAAAAATTTGAAAATTTCACATACAAATGATATCTAATCCATTCATATATGCGTTATGTGTGGGAACTGGGAATATATATACAAAGTCAACACACACACACACACACACACGTACATGTGTACAATGATACTGTATTTTCTTGTGTTGTATGATATATACCATAAAATGAAATTCAAAAAGCAATCAAATCAAATGCAAACCCATGAAATTTTTATTTTTCACAAGATTGCCTTTGGGTAACTTTTGTAAGTTTAAGTTCATGTTCTTAACTTGAAATTGAAATTTTTTTTAACATCCATCTCTATATGTAACATGTGGTGCATTGTATGTTATTTGTACAAGAAAAGGAGACTTTCAAGGTAGAGGTTGATGATAGAGGTATAATACATATATATATATAATATGTATGTATGTGTATTGTGTTATATTTGTATGAGCAGCATGTTCATATGCCAATTGCCAACATAAATATACATATACATACATACATATATAAATACATGTGCAGTATGAATACCACCAGTACGTATGTGTACTTTAAAAGAGATAATGAAATTTAATTTAACAAGCAGAAATAAAAAGAATTCAAAAATCTGCACAGTCGACTACAACGATGATGAAGACCACCACCACTACCACCACCAATAACAACAACAACAACAGCATATCCATCATCAACAGAGTATTCAGATTCACCATCATCGTTATATTAGAACAAAAATATTCTATTATAGGTATGTATGTATGTACATATGTTTTTTGCCGGACTGTTTGTTGTATGAATATGTTGATAACATTGATTATAACGATGATGACGATGATGATGATGATGATGACAAGGAGTTCTTTATTTTGCATCCATTGCGCAACGCGCAACTTACCATATTGGCATATTGCTTTTTATTATTTTGTTAATCAAAATATTGAAATGATTGAGAAAAAGAGAATCTCTAAACCGAGTCCATCCATCCATCCATCCATACATACCGCTTTAATGCTTTGTAGTAAATTTTTTGTATTTTGGGAGTATGTACATATAAGAAAAACTTTCTGGAATACTATAAGATTTGATTTTATGTATTGTACATTCTTATCCTATGTGTCGTATGAACCTCATACGTATGTATTTGAATTTTTTGTTTTAAATTGTAATAAAAATTGTATACAATATACTGGGTACATACCTATATTTTCCATTAAATTGTAGAAAAAAAGCAAAAACATCGGAAAGGTACTTTCATACGTTATGCGCTTTTATTTATTTTTTATTTTTTTTTTTTATCTTAAAAATCAAGTAGATTCGAGTTCTTGTGCAATTTCTATATTCTATTTGAAGAACATAATAAAAATGAAAACAAATAAGAAATAAACATATTGAGAAGAATAAGAAAAAGAAAATGTTGCACAATAAATGCTTGATTACATTGATGCTTGAATGCCTCCTGAATCTTTCTTATGCGTTAAAAAAAAAAAAAAAAAACTAAAGTTTAAATTTTTGCTTTTGTTTTTATGATTTTTGTTTTAAGAAAAGAAATTAACAACTTTTTTCGTTTTTTTTTTTTTTGTTTTTTTTTCTTGTAATTGTAATAAAAAAGTTATAACCCATCTTGGCCACCTTCTTATGTTACTTGTGCATACAAAAAATATGAAATAGTCTATATGTTCAAGTAATTCGCGATTTTCAATTTTTTTATTTTTATTTTTCATATCTTTTAATTCCCTTTTTTCTCCTGTACGTATAGTTAAAAACCTTATAGTTAGTTAGCTTAAATGTACACCACGTTATGAACATTCATACACACATCTAATTACATTGGATGTATGTATGTACATATATGAAAGTATGAAATACAATAATTGTTAAGTGTATTTTTATTTTATAGAAGGTGTACAGATTTTCATACATGTATGTATGAATGCAACACAAATACATGTATAGTGTAATATCTACATACATATATACAAATGTGTGTATATCATTGGGATTCTACGGACGTCGTGTCGTCCTTTATCCAAATTGAATTACTATCATTGTCAGAGAGACAGTAGACTTTTTTTTTAGCCCAAAGTCAGAGCTAGAGGAACAAAATAAAAAAGTTCACAGTCGATTCAAACTTAAAGTGTGGATGCTACGAACGTTATATACCTATGTATACATATAATGTATGTATCTAATTTTTGTAATATTAGTACATATATAAAATTATACAATGTACGTTATTAACTTTGTATGTTTTTTTTTTGTTTTTATACAGTATATACATATAAGAACATTATAATATACTGCCTAAAAAAGATGTTTTGCTATAGATATACTTTGAATTTGAATTTATATGTACGTATGAACTTACACACACATACATACGTAATAACGAATATATCTAGATCTACAATCAAAGCTAATATATACGTAAATTTTTATTTTTATTTTTTTTTTAAATAAAATATGTATGTATATGCATATGAGCACAAGGCATGGGTATGAAACATTTCTTGAGGTGCTTAGATAGAGGTATGGTATGTGTTAATTATATGAGTCTATTTTTTCCACTGTATCACTAGTAATCGTAACTTTATAATAGCATATCTATAGTAATAGTTTACCCACTATAATTCCGTTCCGTGTTATTATTGTATATCTACTTATGTACACATACATACATATGTACATGGCTTTTATATCCATTAAATTTGTACGTATATATTATTGTAGATTCTTGAAAAATTCTCATTCTTTTACAATTCTATAAATTTCAAACTAAAAAATTTTATTTAATACATAACATTAATAAGAAGTAAACAGAGTACATAACCAGGCAGTTAAAAGTTTAATTTTTTTTTTTTTTAGATATTCCTCTTCTAAGTTTTCTAGTTTTCAAAAAATGAAAACTAAAGATCAGAACGACAAAAAAAAAAAAAAAAAACAGAAAATTAATAAAAGTTAAAGGTATAATAAAATTGAAATGAAAATAAAAATAAGTTGTAAGTTGTAACGTATAATCACCAACAATGTTTTAATTTTTTTTACATACTTATGTATATCTTGTATGTGCACTGTTCGTTAATATCTGTATATTTTTATTCCAGATTTTAATGATTCTAGGATACATGCGAGTACATATACATATGTACGAAGATTTGTATTTATTTGTATTTTGATATTTTTAATCATATTTTTAAATGTTAACGAATTTTATATTGAGACAGGTAAAAAAATATTCTTACCGCGACCTTTTACTTTACACTTTTATTTTTTTTTTTATCTACATTATTTGAAAAAAACAAAAATAATAATAAAAAAACTTTGAATAAATCTTTTAACGTTTTGCATATCTCAATGGTATTTAGAATTTGATTCGAAAAATTATGCAATTTTAAATTAACTTACATTATTTTATATCTTAGAAGGAACTTCAATTTTGTCTACTTTTTAACTACATACTTTGCAAAGCTTACAACACAAACTTTAGTATACAAATTTTTGTGCAGGATGATTAAATCTGTTGATTTGGTACACAACCGCTACAATTCCTTTGAATACATAGCATTATATGTATGTACATGCATATTTAAATTTCCCCATTCTCATTTTAGTATGTTTTTATTTGAATTTTCAGTTAATTTTAATGAAATGTTTAATTGCAATTATTTTAATCGTTTATAAATTTTTTTTTTTAATTTGAAATTAAATAAGTGTATACTTAAAATTTATATTTGCATAATTAAATCATTTAAAATTAAACAGTTTATTTAATACCCAAGTAAAAATGTGATAACTAAAAAATTTATGTGAACGAACGTCTTTTTGTATATATGTATACATATGAATATCTGTAACATATGTACTTACATGTACAAACTAGTACACATGATTATTATATATGTACATGTCGTGATTACATACAAATGTGTAAAAATGTATACTTGCTTGTTTATCAAAAAATAATTAAATTAATAATAATTTGAATTGTATTGAATTTGTTTTCTAAACAAGTCACCTTTGGTTTTGGCTAAATTAAATACAATCAAATATACATACATACCATACATACATATGTATAAGAACATTGAATTATTTCTTAATAAATAAAAATCTATATACATATGTATACGTACATATTAAACAATAAATTTATGCATTTTAATTTTTAATTAAATTTAATTATTATTTGCTTTTTTTTTAACATGGGAAAGAAATTATCAGTTCCTATTTCTGAATCAGAAATCGAATTACTTCAAAATGTATCAAATTGTATGAGTACATTATTTTTTAAATTGTCTTATGGTTTTTGTATTTTTATAAAAATTTTTGATTTTATTTATTTTTAGTAAAACCGGCAGAAATCAATTTTTTATATCATAGATTTATGGATTTAACAAATGGAAAACAATTAATGACAAAAAATGATATTTGTGGTACATTACAAGATAATCCTTTAAAATGTATTATTATAAAAGCTCTATTTAGGAATAAAGAGTCGATTAATTTTATAGAATTTGCATTATTCATTCGTAAATTTAAGGCACCTGAATCTCCATTAGATAGAGAAGATGCAATTGAAATAAGAAAAATGAAATTAAATCGTGAGTTATTTATTGTGTATGACCATTATTCTTGTGTTCCTTGATTTGGGATTCAAAATGATTTTTAATTTACTGATTTTATCTTTTACATAACTTTTTAGTTCTATTCAATATGTTCGATATTGATGAAGATGGTGAAATTTCTGAATATGATCTTTATCAAATTGTTTATATAATGTTCAATGATCATATGGAAGACAAACAAATTGAAAAAATTATTAAAATTGTATTATTAGAAGTTGATAAGACGCAAACAAAAGTAATCCATTATAATGATTTTTGTGATGCAATGAGTCATCTATTCCTTGAGGATCATTTAATAATTAGAATTCCACAAAAAAGCTAAAATTATTTGTTCTTTTTCTTATTATTGCTCAATGAATATTATTATAAATTTTTTTTTCTTTTTAATTTGATAAAATTCACATTATTTAAATTAATTAATTAACTATTAATTTATAACAAAAAAGGGAAATAAAATAATATTTGTTTATGTTGTGGAAGAAACTGCCAGTTTTTTTAAATGATCCATAAAAACTTGTAACGAGACATCATCGGTTAATACAGGTGCACCGGAAT
Organism: Anthrax anthrax; assembly: GCA_963971155.1. Taxonomy (NCBI): domain Eukaryota; kingdom Metazoa; phylum Arthropoda; class Insecta; order Diptera; family Bombyliidae; genus Anthrax; species Anthrax anthrax. Next base: position 33,426,169 of record OZ020119.1, read on the forward strand.
CCTGCTTAAATTGAAAAATACATAAAATATTATTTTAAAATTATTTTTATTGATTTTTTTTACTATTCTCTTACCTGCCCATATGAATACATATTATTATGAGTTTGAGATGGATTCACTTTCGAAAGTAAGAATCTAGCTTGTGATCCGCCATGTTCAGTATCAATGTAACGAGGCATTGGAAATCGTGTTTGTAATATCTCTTGAGCATCATCAACGGGTGCCTATATAAATTATCAAGTAATAAAGATTCATTAAAGTTTACTACTGATTTACCTGAAGTAATTGCTTGAAATTCTCATATTCTGGCATATCTTGATATTTAAGAGCCCTCCATTGCGCTATTGTTTCACCATGATAAATCAAAATTTGGAAAAACGTATCCATTAATAAAATACGATCTGGTTGTATTGATGATGTATCAAGTAATACTGGTTCCGGTGGACCATTAAACGAATAACTGTACAATATCGGTTGGATCATAATTAAAGATTGGGTTAAATCTTCCTTCATTAGCATATGTCTATTAAAAAAAATAATAAAAATGTAATTTCTCGTTTTTTTTTTTTTTTTTTTTTGCGAATTACGAAAATAGTTAGCTAACCTATAGAATGTAGTTTCATCTGGTGAATTATTGAAAACTTGTAAGAATTGTGATCTACGAAGGTGATACATAAATTGTGGATATAAACTAAAGTTTTCAGTCAATCTAAAGCTGTTTGGATCATCCTTATTGTATTCTCCGAATTTTTGACACTGTAAATAAGAACAAATTGTGCCATATAATATATTTATTAAAAATTAATAATTATATAGTTTATTTACCAATCTAATTAACTGTCTATCAACCCATCTGAGAACATCAGGACCATCATCAGTTTCAGCACGATATACAACCATACGTGCCATAATAACTGCAGCCGCTTCTTGGTCGAAACCAGCACTTATATGATGAATGCTAGTAGTTGCATCTGCCCAACTGAAAGTAAAATGTTGTATTAAATATAAATTATTTTTAATATTTTTAAATAAATTAATTTGCTTTACTTTCTAGCTAAAGTTGTGACTCTTATTCGTCTTTGACCACTTGAGTGTTGATATTGTGTAATGAATTGAAGGCAGCCTCTTCCACCTTGTGGTATTGGAGCTGTATGCTGATTAACTATTTCAAAGAAGAATGACATCGTTGAACTTGGAGACAAGGTACACATTTTCCATTGGACTGTATTGCCCATTCCAATTTCAGTATCAGATACAGATGAGCTTTTTATGTTTAGTGAGACACAAGAACCTATACCTCCGCACACTTTTAATTCCCTTGAACATTTCACTTCTAATGTTGCATTAAAAGCCATTTTAAGATCACCCCTTTGATCACGTGCAAAAACTCTTTGGAATGTTTGCTTGAAAAGTGATGAATTAAATGAATCTCCCATAACCATATGACCACCAGTGGAATTACAACACTGTTTCATTTCTAGTAAACCAGTTTGATCTAATGCACATGAATAAATATCAATGCAATGACCGTTTGTAGCAGCTCTAAGTGCCAAGCTGTCATAATGTTTTATAGCTTTTTTCATGTATTTTGCGTTATCTTTGTGTATATCATGATGTGATCGAATCGGGTGTTTTAATTCGTCATCAACTACTTGACCTGGACCTTGTGAGCATGGACCACCGACAAACAACATAACTCTACCGCCTGTATTAGGATATGTGCATTCTAAAAGACCAACTGCTATCGATAAAGCAGCACCTGTAGATCGCAAATAACGCTTTCCTTGTGGTACAGGCCATGGATCCTTCTGTAATTCGGAAAGAAGGTCCGTAAGAGCCATATCACATTGTGAAATTGGTTGAATAAATCTATTTGCCGCCGTTGACATAGGATTTCCTGCTTTCATTTGAGAATGTTGAGGATTTGGGGCGCCTACAGCACGGCTAATTCCAAGCATATCTTGTATTTGTTTTGCGGTTAGATCTTTTGTTCCGCGAAAAACATAACTCTTTGAACAGCCTTCAGTTCCTAATTCATGTACTTGAATCATTCGACCAAAGGTAATCAGTCCAACGAGTGCGTTTGGAGGAAGAAGACTAAGCGACATTTGTAATGAATCTCTCAAGGCATCTAGTTCTTCCTCATCCATACAAGTATCAACCAAAAATATAAAAACAGGAGGCATACAGGGCACACGATTGATTGTGTATTCAATAGTACTGAAACTTGGAATTAATTCAGCTGGTTGATGTTGTTCTGAAATTGCTGCATATTGAGGAGGAAACTGTAAATTGATTTCAGTTATTACTGGCATCACTTTCATAAGATAAATCATAATTTAGGTGTCTGAATCCAAACTTACCGGATTTCTTTGAAAACAGAAATTGCACACCCATAATTTAGCTCTGTAGTCAATTTGACACATTGGATTTAGGACTACACGACATGTACTTCTGGTGCAAAGTACAGGATCATATTGTATAGGTGGTAAATCGACTCTTTCTTTTATTGGTTGATATAGACATGCTAAAGGCACTACCAATCTATTTGCATCTATTCTACTTGATGGCCAAACATTCCATGTAAGTCTTATACCATCTCTATCTTCGTTTTGTTGAATAAATTCCTCGTACGTGGTCATTTAAATAATAAATTTAATTTAATGTTTTATTAATTTATTACAATTTCACTTTTAAATTAAGAAAATTAGCAAAAATTTCCTTGATCAATAAAAAATCACGTCCACTTAATCCACTTCACTAATTTTATTTGACAGATACATTAAAATCATATCGTAGCCACGTATGTCAAATTATCGTATCACGTATTAATACACCCCTGAAAAAAGTGAGTGATTATTGGTTAAGTTCATTTTGTTCATTATGGTGACAAAATTCAAAAGGTTTTAGTTAAATGATCTATCAAGCAATAAGTGAAGTGATTTTATGAGTAATTTCAGCAACTTAATAATTTATACAATTTTTTCCTTCCACTATAAATGCATTATTCATTTAAAAAATGGTGTTTCTTGGCGTAACCGTTTTTTTTTTCAAATTGTTCACTTTGTAAATTGTTTGAGAAACGAATCATAATCTTATGCCAAGGTACCAAGGAACAATTGTGTGACGTGTACTGTTGTATGTAGTATGAATACGATAAATTACAACATATGGCTACGATAAGTTTAAACAAATTACAACAACAACAAAATATTTGTCAGTTTAGTGTTCACTGTTCATTGCTCATTTCATTTCATTCACTATAAACGTAAAGGGCGGATTTCACTGTTGTGTTGTCGAAATTTAAATTGATTTGATTTTGATGTAAAATAGTTAATTTTTAAAGGAAAATTATTTATTTATTTAAAAACATAATTTACATAAAACTGATTTTTTAAAAGCAACAATGTCGTCATCAAGTAATTTATTTAATTTATCAACAGGATTATCTGAATTATGTTTCGATAAAAATGAATTTATGAAGGTACGTATAGTGATTAATGAATGCAATAGGATAGGATGCGTAAATGGAATATTTAATATCCATCCACATTTCTATAATTTAAAATTTTAAATATTTTACTACTTAAAAAAGAATAAAGAAGAATTTTTCATAATTATTATCAAAATATAAAAATCAAAATCCTTACGTTTATTTTTTATCTAGCCAACATTTTCTGTTGATGAATTTTTACATGAACATCGGAATGCAGCATCACTTGAAGTAATGCGTGATGATCTTGGTTTATATTTAAAAACATTACGTATAGCAATGATCGAATTAATAAATCATGATTATGGTGATTTTGTTAATTTATCAAATAAATTAGTTGGCTTACATCAATATATAAATAATATACGAATATCATTAGAACAATTACAAGTAAATATTGAAGATATAAAAATTTTACTTGATAGTATTATGAATGAAATAAATATTTGTTTAAAACAGAAAAAAAATTTAATTATATGTAAAAAGAATATTAAAAGTTTATTAAAAGTTCAAAAATCAACAGCAAAATTAATTGATTTATTGGATAGTAATAATTTATTAAATACTGGTAATAATCAAGAAACAAATATATTGGAACGTGCATCATTAGAATTAATGCAATCAAAATTTCATGTAAAATTTTGTCAAGATTATTTAGATGATGAATTAAAATTGAAAGTTAATGAATTAAATGAAAAATTTTTGGATAAATTAAGAATTTATTTTTTAAATATATTAAAATATAATTCAAATAATGGTAATAATAGCAATAATAATGATGAACTTGAGCAATGTTTAAGAATTTATGCATTTCTAGATAAATGTAATATAGCTGAAAAAGTATTTCAAGAAATAGTTGGAAATTATATGGAAACAAAAATAAATGAAAATCGATTACATAATTCACATGATGGCTTATCTGAAATTTACACAGAAATTTTGAATTTTATATCATTACATATGAAAGATATCCTTTTATTAACATATTATACAGATAAAATAAAAGGTTTTAATTTTTTAATAAATAGTTATTGGAATGATGTTGAACATAAATTAGAAACAAATTTATCATCAATATTTGCACCTGGTAATCCAGATAATTTTTATATTAATTATAAATGTACAGAAAATTTTTTAAAAAAATTTGAAGCAATTTTAAGTGATGAAAAATCAATAAATAATTTTCGTAAAAATGAATTAACTAAAAAATTTTATAATCGTTGGAATTTACCAGTTTATTTTCAAATACGTTTTCAAGAAATATCTGGACCAATTGAAAGTAATTTTTTAAATGAGACGTTAACATCATCATTAATTACATCAAATAATGATAATAATTTAAAAATATTATCGAATATATTTAATTTAGTATTAAACAGTATTTCAAAATGTTGGTCAGATGGTGTTTATATTGATAAATTATTTCCAAAATTTCTTAAATTAACCCTACAAATAATATCTAGAGTATGTAAACATATTGAAAATTGTTTACAAAATTATGAAAATAATCTTGTTGCAAATGGAACAACAGATGATATCGAATCAATAATTAATATTTATTTAGAAGTATATAAATTATTGAATGAATTACCAGATTTTATGAAAATAATTGTAAACAAAATACCTACTGATATAAAAAATTGTAATCATAATGAATTAATTAATATTTGTTTTGATAACGCCAAACAACAGCTAAATGTTTTATTATTAAATATTTCGAATATACTTGTTGCAATTATTTTAATTGAATGCGATAAAAATATACGACAAGTTAGTGATATACCACGTTTATATCGTAAAACAAATCGTGATATACCAAATAAACCATCAATATACATTCAAAATGTATCAAATGAAATCGATGTATTTGCAAAAAAATTTAATGATATCCTACAATCAACAGATAAATTAAATAGTATTATTGAACAAATACTTTTGAAAGTAACAGATAAGTAAGTTTGTAATTTTATTCAGAATTTTTAGAAAAAAAAATTTAATTTTTTATTTTTAATTTATAGATATTGTAAGGCTGTACAAGAAGTTTTAACTTCAGTTCAAAAGACTGAAGAATCTCTTAAAAGATTAAAAAGCCTTCGAGATAAAATGGTAAATTTAAAAAATTCACCAGAAAGGATAACAACATCTGATGATGACAAAATTCGTTTACAATTACAATTAGATGTTATGTATTGGAATGAGAAGTGTTCTAAACATGAGTCATTAAAAGAAAATGTAAAACAATTACAAGAAATTATTAATTTGCTAGAAGATGTAACAAAAATTAAAGTAAACACATAAAATAAGTAAATAAAATATGTATGTAATAAATTAAGGTCACAAATTGTTTATCTTCATATTTGATTTAAGAATAAAAATCACTAAAGAATACTTCGTCAGAAAGAATAGAATTACTTCGTTAATTTTCAGCATCCTCCTTCATCATTTGTTCGATTAATCGTTTACGTTCTTCTGCCTGTCGCAATTGTCTTAGAACTAAACTTTCATAATCTTTATCATTAAAAGTAGCAGACGATGCCGCACTTTGATTATTCTTTTTTGGTGGTTGTTGTACCCATTCAAGAGTTAATGGATTAGATAAAATGCCTTTTTCATATAACATAGCCATTTCAGCTGCTTCTTGTGTTTTAAATTCTACTAATGCACTACCTTTTTTACTAGAAGATATTACTAATGCTTCAATATCTCCGTATTTTCTAAAGAAATTTTCTAATATTTCTTTTGTGTATCCACCATTGTTTGAGTCATCCCTGGCCGATTTCCATTTAATCTTTATTCTATATTTTGAAGAATCAAAATCTAGATGAAAAAAATTATATTTTAAATTGTTTAGCTTACTATTCATTCAATAAGTTTAACTTACTATTATCAGTTCTCAAAATTTCTTGTCTAATTTGTTGTTTCATCAGTTCCTGTTCTTCTTGCAATAATTTTGAACCTTCTTTTCGCAACCTTTCAATTTCTTCCTTTAATATTTCTGCTGATGATTTTGAAACATTATACGATTTTTTTCTATCTTGTATGATATTGGCTTCTTTTTCTCGTGCTTCTAGATCAGCTTTAATTTTACGCCTTTTGTTATCAAGCTGTTGAGTTCTAAGCTCTGCTGCTTTTTTTGCATTCAGTATTTTATCATATGCTCCTCGTGCTACTGCATTTGATAAAATTTCTAATGCCGTGGACAATTCATTGAACAGCTCATTAGCCTTTGGATTATCTGGATTCTTGTCTGGATGACATTCTAGAGCTTTTTTCCTATAAGCCTTACGTATCTGCAAGTAGAAGTGAATTAAATAAAACAAGTGTAAAAATATTGAACATACACAATAAAATCTTAAATGTTGATTAAATATTTACCTCCTTTTCTGTAGCATTTGCTTCCACTCCAATTAATTCATAGAGATTTATATCACTAAACTTCTTTACATCAACCATGATTATTTTTTTCTAATATCAATTCTTTGCTTAAAATCTAGAAAAAAATTAATAATTAATATTTATTAAAATAATAAACCTAATTGTTCAACAAGAACAAACAATTTAACCTAACGTTTATTTGCTTTACTATGTAATTATTTTAATTAACAATAATTGACATATTTTGTTCTTGTGAAATTGAAATTATTTGAAACGTCAAAAGTCAATTTCGAAAAATTTACTCAATTGTGAATTTGAAAATTTGAGTGAACTGTGGATGGAATCTATACCATGTAATTCTGGTAAATTTGTAAATTCTGACCATGGATGGTACTACGTTTGTAAATCTGTCGTCTAAATCTAAATGTTCGTGCCCTTTTAGGTAAATTTTAGATTGAATGGTCAAATGATCGATCATCAATCGAAATGTCATTCAAGTAACATATTATCTTGAATTGAAGAGGACAATAAGGAAAGGACAGGACAACCCTGGTATGCTATTCATGGATGAATTTTTCATTTCCAAACAAATTTCGAAATTCGAATCGAATCTTTGAAAAAGTTTTTGTGAAGTTCACTGTTCAGTTTCTCAGTGCATTCCGGATTCGTTCTGTCGTTCATTTTAATCATTTTCAATTGATTTATACGCGAGATTTGAAAGCAAGTGGTAGGTTCGTGTTTTGTATTACTGCGCGACTGCTTTTTTTCTATTATAAATATAAAATTGACATTAAAAAAATTTAAAGTTTAAAATAAATATGTACTTTTCAAATAAAGTATGTGGTTAATAATTTTAAGAAATTTTAAGAAAATTGTAATGTGTTTCGTTAAAAAATGAAAATAGTTCTCAGTTCTGTTTTTTTTTTAAGTTTAAAACAATTTAAATAAAAATTGTATTGAAAAAATGTGAAGTGATTAAATGAATGGAACTGAAATTAAATCGAACTTCGGGGCTGGGAGGTGATCATTTAATTAAAAAAAAAAAATTTCTTGTTGGATTTTGTCGTGGTCCGCCTATTTATGAACATTGAATTGAAAGGAGATTTTCTCTTTCTGTTCAACCATTAGGATAAGGTGCGATTGTAAATGCATGTATAGTGTCACTTTATTTTTTCCAATAGAGAAATAACATAACTTACATGGTATCGTATATGTTTGTTTGTACACGCAATACTTTTTACGGCATAATCGGCACGGCACGGTAAACAACAAAGTTGTTATTACAAAGAAGAATAGCGAAAAATTAAAATTTTATGCTATACACTATGCATATATTTTATATTATGTTTGTAGCTTATATCAGAAGTATATGTTTGTGCGTATGAATGTTTTTTGAATGGAATAAAGTACATACACGTCCATATTTATAAAAAAAAGCTTAAACGTTGAATTCGCGAGTCTAGCATTCAATTTCAATGCTTGTAAACATTAGGCAATGGTCATACTGTGATTGAAGCGTGCAATACGCCTTATGAAGTACTCGTGGCACGTTGTGTGTATGTTCTAACTTTTTTAAGTGATACAGTAGTTATTAGGACAAAAAAGAAAAGTTGTTTTCAGATGTAGTGGCTTTTAAAACGTCAAAAATAAAATGTAACATTTTATAAAAGAAGTATTTTACAAAATACGGCCGTCATTTCAAATAAGTAATCTATAGACGACGAACAATTAGCACTGTAAATTGTAAAACTGTAGTTTTAACTGTTATGCCATTAGTATGACCATTGGTATGACCATTAGTAAACAATTTACAAGCTGATAACATAACCTGTATGATATCGATTGCAATGCAGTAAGTATACTTCATAACGCGTGTTGAATACGCATACTTATTCCGCACTACATATAGTAGTTTTTCACAGTATACCAGTGTGACCGCCGCTTTATAGGCTCCGCGTTTTCCGTATGTCGCGTATTGTATTATATACCATATGTGTGTTCGTGATTTTTACTTTTTCTAAAATAATATATATTATGTATATTTTACAAAATGTGTGTGTATGAGTGTTTGACGTTTTCGTATTGTGTGCTGTACAATATATACAATCATACCAAGAAACCCGTGTGGGTTTAATAAAAAAAAAAGAAAAAACAAAAATATAAAGTTCTCGTTTAATTTTTATTTATTTATTCATTTTTTTAATATGTATTTTTTTTAAATTTAAAATATACAAAGTATATGTACATATGTGTGTACATACCTATATGTATATGATAAAAGCTAAGTCGATTTCGCATATGTATGTTACTTATGCCGTCAATTTTTGAACAAAAAAAAAACTTAAGCCACAAATACAGCACACAATTCCATCAGAAGAAAAGTATATATGACAGAAATTGCTTTTTTATTACTTTGCCTTTATTTTATTTAATTTCTCATTTTTTTTGCTTTTGCTTTGTTTTTTCTCATTTTAATTACGATAATTTTTTTTATTATTTTTGCTTTATTTTGCTTGAATTTAAGTATGTAGTTTTTATTTCGTACATCTTTTATACATGTATGTGTAAACATTAATCAAAAATAAATAAATAAATAAAAGTTCGAATAATATTTCAGGACTACGCACATGAGTACAATTTAGTATACTTCTGTGTGTGCGATGTACTAATATATATCGTCAAATGAAAATCTGTTAAATTTTGTAAAAGAATTATTTTACAAATATTTAAAAAAGTTAAAAAGTTCAGAAAATTGTCGATAAATATAATCAAATGCACATAATCATACATTTTTAGTGGGTGTTTTGTTTTTTTAAATATTACGTGATATACACATATTCGCTTAGACCAAATAATACCATGTGTATGTATAGTGCACAAGAATTTTGTTTTTATTTTGATCTTTTAGTTCACATTTATATACATATGTATATGTCGGACTTACATATCCACTACAATGATATACTATAGTATCGACTATCGAGTATCGCTACGCTAGTATCACACTCTGTAAATTGTACATTCATCGTTTTATGTTTTTTTTTTGTTTTTATGTATTTGCAATGAATTTGAAATTTAAATGAAAACAGAAAAAAATAAAATATGCTGAAAAAAAACGAGATATGCATTCATATGATGTGATATGTGTACGTAAATGAAAATATGTGTATTAAGAAAGACACAACACAACAATAAAATAAAACTAATGTGAAAAAAAGCAAAACGAAAAATTAAAATAAAAAAAAGAATTGTAAAACTGGTTTTTCTAAGAAAATAAAGAAAACGTACCAGCAGTAAAATAAAAGAAATAAAAATATTTATGTACATACATATGTATGTATTTTGTTTTTTTAGTTTGAATTAAGTTTGAGTTTATAAGCTGAAGAGGCTTTGCTTCCAGTTTTTGTGTTAGTTTTTTTTTTGTATATATATGTAATAATAATATATGCGAGCGATCAGATATACATACATATGTGATGTGTGTGCTATGCACGATACACACACCTCCGCCAACGTATGTACGTTTGTATGCTACAAAGAATATAAAATATATGCAGAGTATATATAATTAAAAATAAAAATAAAAAAAGTAAAAACAAAAAAATTTATATGCATGCATGCATACATAAACTATTTTACATACATACAGTGTGTTAAAAAACATTACAGAAGTTTATAATGTGTGTTGTTTAAAATCCATGCTTTTTCTTTTGAAATTTGTTTTTTTTTTATGTTCACTTTATTTTCGTGTACTTTTTTTGTGTTTTTCTTTTTATACCATCTCTGTTTTAGTTAATATTTTTCTATGAAATAATGCAAAGTGTTTTTATTTTTCTTTTATTTTATATCCAGTTTAAATGATACAGGAGAAGTTAATATACAAAAAATAGAAAATAATTAAAATTAAAATAAGAGTGTTTTAAGTATACACACATACATGAGATTCTGTTTTTTTTTTTTTTTTTTGCAAAGTGTATACTATATTCGTACATTACTTTATTATAAAATGTAGTTATGTGAAAAACAATTAAATGTTCTATTGTGTTGTACATTTAATTTTTGTTTTCTTATAAAAAATTGTGTTGTGACATTCTGACTTCTGAGTCCGTGAGATTAAAAAAATAAATAAATAAAACATAAATAACACATCAAACTTTTATACAAAAAATTTTGATTTATTGGATTATATTTGTTCATGTTGTCCTTTTTTATATTCTATTAAAACATCATCAACAAAAAATACTCATGGTAAGTGAAAATGATCCTAAAAAAAAAGAAATGAAATAACATAGGTACCTACGTCCTGCCTAACAGAGAAAATTTACTAACGAAAATATTAATCAATTACATCACTGTAATAAATAGCAATGATGTACACATAGCAATGATGTATATACTTATTAGTTAACTAAACTTAAAATGTAGGTAGGTACCTATGTACATACATATATGCTTTTTTTTTTATACTTTATTTCCTTCATGTTTATAAAATTTTAGTAAATTATGAAATCTTTAATTTCTCTAGTATCTACCTACAATAAACATTCTCTAATCATACAAGATTTTGTTGTCCTTGAATTCGTTTATGATCTTACATTTTAGAAATTTTACTATCAAATACATACATACGTGCATAATCCTAGGATGTATCTTCTTCTTTTTTCATGCATCTTAAAGCTAGGTATCTTCAACAAGTGGTAGATGAATTCAAATTGTCTTTAGGCTGTGATAGATATATCGCGATTTATTGATAAGATAGTGCTACATATTTGTTTTTAACAAGCTTAAAAAAAATTTTTGTGGTTAATTATAATGTTTCATATCTAATTGTTTTAACTTAATATCTTACTCCAACTAGCATCTTCATTCTGATACAACATTTGGTTCAAAAGACACAGGGCGTTTTAATCAGACACATTAAGCTCAACTTTAATTGACCATTAACGTATGTTAGAAATGCATAGGCATATAGCTGAAATTTTAAAAAATTTGGAATCATCATTTTATTTTTTTAATTTTATTTATACAGAAAGTATGGGTAGTTATTGAATTTCGATAATAAAAAACATTATATTATAACTAATCATGAAAAAAAGAAATTGACGCGATAATCACATCACAAGCCACAATGTTAAAATGGATAGGTAGGTACCTATTGAAAGGAAAATTTTGCATTACATCTAATTCCTTCAGTTTTGTATGATACTGTGTGTAGGTATATATAAAATACATTTACTGCATTCTATATTTGTGTCATTTTGAATTATGACTCATAACTGAATTTGTCCTTACAAGACTATTTTTTTAAATTACTACAAAATGGATATATACCTACCTAGAACCAGATACAACATACCTACATACTTTGAATTTAACTCATTTTTGGAAATCAAATATTTATGTACGTAGTTAGTGCGTACATATAAGATTTAATCTTATCCATCCATATGTTACTTGCATCTACCGTTCTTGTTTAGACGTTACGTTTATTAAAGGTTTGAATTTTTTTCTCTTTTTTCAATACGGTAATAAATCCTTAACCACCTTACCCAAATAAGTGTACCCTAACAGGACTAGATTCCTTATTTTTTCATATTTACATTAAAATTACAAAAGTGTAAAAATTCAGTTTAATTTTTATTTTTCTATACATTGTACATATGTACATATGTATATTTATATTTTTGGGTTTATCTGGAAATGAATTTACGGATGTATCAATATGTACATACATATTTATTACCTATATCAATATAGAGATGCAGAGATATGGAATACACAAAATACATTAAATGTATTAAATGTATAACAATATTCTGTATTTTAATTGTACATACATTTACATACATATGTTAATCATTTACAACATAAATGGTTGAATTTTAATATTTGTAATGAGCATGCCTGAAAAAGATGCTGTCAAAAAATTATGTAGTCATATATACCAACTACGTAAATAGAGACATACAGAGAAAACAAAATTCCAACAGAACCTTCGGGAATTTTACGTATTTTGTGTAAATATTGTAATTAAAATTATTAATTTATTTTTCATTTTTTTACTTTTTTGACTACATTAAATTTAATCTTTATAATACTTAAAAAGAAGTAAATACATTTGATTTATAATGTTGAACGGTTATTACATAGACATTTTAATGGCTAAGTGTATACACCTCTATAATTATTGAACTTTAAAAACATGCATTATATTCGACACCTGTAGAAATTTGTATCTATTAAATTAAAATTATTACTAATGATTAAAGTGCTCATTATAAATGAATGTACTAACATACCTATATAAAAATATTCTTCGTATAACAATTATCCAGTTATCGATGTATGATTTATTATTGCAATATTTGTTGTAATGTTGTGTAGTGATTGTTTTTGAAAACATAGACAAAAAAAAAATGAACTAAATAAGTGCGGTATATATAAAAGTTTTTATTTAACCAAGGAGAAAATGTTTACAATAAAGTTAAAGTTTGATTTTTTAATAAAATTAAATTTACTTTAGTGTCTTTTTTTTTTCGAATCTTTTTATCAGATCCGCAGACAATTTGGATTGGTTCTAATAAAACTTTATGATATTGTAAAAGACAAATAATTTTGAAATTTTTACGGTAATTTACCTCTAAAATGCCTACCTATAAATTGTTGCGATTGCTGTAATTCATATGTGTTATTGTTTCTGATCCTAAATAAACAAATCATAAAAAATAATTATTTAAAAATAGTTTTTATCGTGAATTGCGTGCCATGATATAAACAATAAGACTTTAGAAACCTCAAAAAATTGAAGATAACAAATTTTTGATTTAAAAAAAAAGAAGAAAATATCTTTGAAATTATATGATTCAGGTTCTTTGTAATACGTACACGACTGTTATTTAATTTTTCTTAAATCACACATACCTATATGATAAAAATAAGTTAATAAGTTAATAAATATATCCAATGATGGGTATATATATGTATAAGTAGATATACCTAGATTTCAAAAAAAAAAAACAGAATTAATTCAATTGAAACAGTGAATTTTTGGGCATCTTAAGTTAACGAGAATTAAGTTATGCCAGAGAATACAAGTAGGAAATAATGCTTAAAACTTATTAATTTTGTAACGAATTCAATATTTTAATCGTGCAGTATACCTAGGTTATATATCATGCACAAATCTCACTACAAGCGTATTTTGCTGAAACTAAATGTGAAAGTTGAGGAAAAGTTGCCAAGATAATATAGGTACATACGTATATGTACATATTTATAAATACTCCCGCAACCAAAGACAAATGAAAGATTTTCAAAACTGTTGAAGGGTGCAGGACATTTTTTGGTTATTTGATTGCCGGCATTTTTAATTCTATTTCCTTATGTTACAATAGTTCATATCAGTTTGGAACCATTTTTGTTAAATTGCTAAAATCTCGTGTTCAAAATTTAAATATAAAAAAACCTGAACGATGTTTTTTTTTTCTTTCTACATACTTTCAAAAGTCTCTGAAACATGTGAACAATTTTGTATTAAATTTTTCGTTTGTTTTGCATAATTTTTTTTAAATTATTGGGAATCTAAAAAAATAAATATGTACATACATACATATGTGCTTGTCAAAAAAATAAAAAAATTGCATTTGAAAAAAAAAAGTTGAACACAAACTAAAAGAGATAAGAAGCATTTAAAAAAGAAAGATTTTTCTTTTAACCTTCTTTAAGAACCCGCAGAAACAAAAATTAATCTGAATTTATTTACACTCCAATCTTGAATACCTGAGTAGTATTCAAAAGATATACCTATATATACGTTACAAAAGAATACACATTCATATTTACATATCATTCGAATATGTACGTATACAAACATATATGTATGGCTATCCTGTAGCTCACATATTCTCCATAGTTTGTATTTGTTTTGTATATATATAGTATATATAAATGTTGGTGAAATCGAAATATGTAGTTAATGAAGTGAAATCTGCTGTATTTCTTCTCTTTCCGCCTTCAAAATATCTGATCCTAATTTGGTACTTTTGCTTATTTATGAAACATGTAATGTTGAACACGTAGTATATATAGGACAGTATAGGAAAACATTTTTGCCATTTTGTGTATGTGTGTATTGAAACTTGTTATGTGTATACTTCATTCAAGTGATGAATGCATCAGTAGTTAAAAAACTTAAAGTAATTTCATTGTATAAAAATTTTTTTTTTTAAACACAAGTTATTGTTTTTCTTTAAATTTTCAATTTTTGAAACTTTTTTATAAGAGCTGTAATGTTTTCTTGAGCTGTGTCATGTAAGAATGTAAAAAATCCTTTACAGTATTACAAAATTAGTGAGCAGAACAAGAAAAACTTTATTATAATTTTTTAAAGAAATTACATACCTATTTAACAATTTTTATAAATGTAATAGTTTTTTTGCTTTCACTACTCCGAATACTTGAACAAAGTGTGGCCATTTTTCCGCTATTTGTGTTTTGCTGTTGACGCTGATAATGATGATGATGCTGATGATGAGATGAATGTAAGTGTGTTTAAAATGAAAAATATAAGAAATGTTCATTCCATTCGTGTCCGTGTAGGCGAATGGCACTGAATGTTCAACTAAAATTTTTTAACTTTTTTTGTTTTTGTTTTCCTTTACCCATGTATTTTATAATGCCACAAAGGGCACAAAGCAACAGTATTGAAGGTATGAGATGCATACATACATGTATTCATATACCTACATGCATACATATACATATGCATACAAATTTGTGTTATAGAGTTGAAAATAAAAAAAGTGCTAAAAGACCTGCGTGACGACTTTCAGATTGTTACAGAACTTTATCACAATCCGCACTTCAAATTGAATAATTATGTATATGTACATATCCTTTGATATCTATATACATATGTACGTATATGTATGTATGGTCGTGTATAGTATAGTGCATAAAACATCAACTATAGCATGTGATAATACATAAATCTATATGTATACGTAATTGTATGTTGTATAACATAAAAGTTACTTGCTGAATTCTTTTATTTCTAATCGTAACTGTGTTTTTGACTATGAATCGAAAAGTTTAGTCAATTTTTGCAGTTTTAAAATGTATTCTAGAGTCAGGGAATGAATATGTAAAATAATTATATACAAAAAAATAAAATAGGGTGGTTTACCCCTAAAGAAAAATCAATTTAGCCTCAAGAAAATCGTGTATGTATTTTCAATGATTGTTTTCTTATGATTTTGATACAGGATATCCTGTAATATTAAATGAACACCCACTTGAAATTGTACAATAGTTAAAAAAAATAATTTATAATTATCATCTGCCACAATATAACGTTTTTTAAACTGAAATATAATGCCGATCTCAGTCGTTCACTTGATCTAATCACTGAGTCATCTTAATTGCACATACCTTCTATTACATAGAAAATGCTTATATGTAAGTCATAGATATACACAAACGTTCATTTCCTAATTCCAATGTGTACTTTGAAATCTTTCTACCTTTGTTTATTCCGTCGGTTCCTCATATACATTATGATTTGTTTTGAAGTAACCAAACACTACATTTATCTGCATAATTCAACCGTAGTACGTACATACGTACGTAGATTTAGTGATGCCCTTCATGTGTGTAACTTTGTCTCAACTACGTGCTCTGAAAATGTCTTAAATTATCCTTATAGGTACCCATTATTTGCTAAAGCAAGTAAAATATATTAGTTTTGCGTGTTCTGGCACCTAAGTAAATTTATTTCTTATAAAAGTAAAATTAAAAAAATGAGAAAAATACAATCATACAAGAGATAAATATAATATAATAAAATAATAATTCGCAAGTCGCGATATTGTTCTTTTACACTATACAATGTACCTATGTATAGTGAATTGAATGAAAGTTACAATTGTGTGGGAGTTTTTGTTAGGTATCACACTTACACAAAAGGCATTAAATTTGTTCTCAATTTTATCGTTAGGTTTATTCTGTTTTCTCCTTTCCCATATATTTTTTTATATCTTCAAACTACACCTAAGTATTGAAACTCACTTCTGAAAGTTCTGAACTTGAATCTTGTATACCTAATCCATACTCCAATAAAAACTTAAATTTCTTGATAACACGTTTGACTACCTTTTTTTTATTTTGTCACGTTTGGTGTTTAATCATTGTTAAAAAAGAAAAATATACAGGTAGGTACATATTTAAAAACTTTGAAAATACATACGTATTATTTTTTTCTGTAGATATAATCTGAAAATATTACTTAAAAAATCTGTTCATACATAAATAGATTTATTGAAGATTTGCATGTACGGTCGTATACGTAATATATGTATTGTGAATTGTACACAGAATTCGTTACGAAGTATCTACTATTGAGAATTTGTGTACATTGCAAATATAATTTAGTCTGGATTTGAAAATCAAAAATACCTATATAAGAAAAGACAAATTATTATTATTATATGCACAGCATATGTCAACAGTTGGGTTGTCTTTATCATCTGGATTAATGCCAAGTAGTGTATTTTGATGATCTTAGCTGTTTTTGCAACATCAGTTCTCATACAATTTATTTTATATGTGAGTTAATATAAAACAGACAAATAATTGAATTTTTGTAAATGTAAAACGGAAAACGAAAAAAAAAAAAACTGAAAAGAAAAATAAAAATGTTGTTTTCATTTTGAATTATTACACACTTCGTATTAAACACATTAAACTGAGAAAAATATTGTATCAAAATAATTAACCTATTTGGGAACAGGTGGTATACAATAATTTATAGTGAAACATGTATGCATACGTAATGAAGAAAAGATAGAAAAAAATTATTTTTATAAAACGATTTTCTTGCGTATATAAAGAAAAAATACGTCTGTACGTCAGAAAAATTTAATGTTTTTGATGAACACTACTGCGTTGAATTGGAAAATATGAAATAAAATCAAAAGAAAAATAGGATTATGATAATTTTTATTTATTTATTTATTTTTTATTTTTTTGTCATCTTTTATTCAGAATTTTAATACGTAGTTCAAATTATTATATAACGTGAACTTCTAATGACTGTCAATAACATTAATTGAATATTACAATTGGCAATCATTTGCAGTTTTTTATGTACCTACATAATAATCGATTTACTCAATAAGTAGTTGTATAGAATTTATTAAAAAGATCCCTATACTCTGTCCACTAATATTATGCACATAAGGTCTTATAGAGGTTACTTAAAGTGGTACAATTTTACATCACTATGTAGGTATTGATATTTAAAAAATTCATCTAATATACAGTCAAATTAGAAATTTTGAAAGAAGAAAAAATATATACATATGTACTTTAATAAGACCTTAAGTTAGTAATATTAGTGCACAGAGTATAAGAGCTTTAAAGAAATTTCGGAAAAATTATCCAAAATTTAGAAATGTTCCAAAAATTGACCATTCTTTTTTAATGGTTTTATAGTCTTGTTCTTAGTTTTAAATTCAAATTAAAACATGATATGTATGTATATGAAAATATGTTTTCTTTTATGTTTATTATTCACTTCAAGTACCTGCACTTTGCACAAACAAATAGAAAAAATCAATTTTATTTCGTTTGTTTATAACATTTTTTTTCTGGCTTTTTTAATTATTTGGCTTTTTTTTTTTTAATAACCTCACATAAGCTCATTTTCAAAGAAACTTCTATTGGTTTAACAGTTTTTTTTTTAAAAAAGAGTGCGGCTTAATTAAAGCCCTGCCTTTATTTTGAAATTTTACAGTGTGATTAATAACCTTCTTTTTTCATGTTTTCCGTTTTTGCAAACTAGTTGAAATTATAATCATACAGTAATTGTCGTATAATGCTATAATCTAACTTAATTTCAAGTCTAATTTATTTTATTTTATTTTTCAAAATTACAATATAAGACTTTAAAACGACTAACACTACTACTTAACTTCATCTCGTTTTATTTAGCTTTATAAGTAAAACAACTGAACACAAGTAAAAATGTAAGAATATTACACAGTAATAATTGAAAAAAAGTGAACACTAATTTTAAAGTCTTATGTCATATCTATACATGGATTATATAGGTAAATATTTATTAATTTGAAAGTAATTAACGTAGGGTGGTATTAAGAATAAATTTTAAATATTAAAGCCAAATATATATATACATACATACATTAATAAATACATACCTCTATATATATGTTTGATATATTGTCTATATAAAGTCTATGTAGTTTAAAGAATTTATGTATACAAATTTAACCATTGTTTTGTCGTACATATAACCTAGTGTAGGATAAAAAACTGAAAGTTTAACATTTAAAGAAATTTTAAAAATAGGAAACAAATTTTTCTCAAAGATTTCAATATTGTCCACTTACTTTCAATCAACACTATTCAATACAATGCTCGTTTTCTCATTACATTACCATATGACTATAAATTGTGTACTAGCAAAAAATATATGTACTAGATACATATGTAGATGTATGTAGATATTGTTATAATATAGTCTATTCAGCATAGTCGTCAAATATCGGAAAATCATAGTGTTACTCCCGTACAAATTAAAAAATTTTTAATGAATATGTAATATATTTTTAATAATTATATATAATAATAATGAATATATTTTTAATGTTTTGTTTTGAGGTACACCATGTAAAGTAATGGAAATTTGAGAAGTAATCTCTTACCTCCTTCGTAATTAAAAATTAAATTAATATAACATGTTATGTTATTTGGTTATAATGCATCATGTACAATAGCAGTAATAGATTATTCACAATTCTAAGACTAAAAGAAAAAAAACGTACATAAGAGCTTTTGATAAAATCCTAAAGATTTAAAATAAAAATATTAAAAGTTTCCAAAGTATACAATGCAACGATCTTCTGAACAGAGTATGCATATATGTATGTTTATAATTTTAGTGATTTCGTGGTGTACATTGCATTATTATATACGCTTGCATTATGTAGTTAACTTGTATCGCACTATATAGTGCAATGCATCTCTTATGTTTATCCATATAATGGTGTACTTTAAAAGAAAAAAAAACTATGTAACATTCACAATTCAGTCATTTATAAAATTTTCTTTTATTTTTCGTATGAATATGTATGTGTAGTGTTTTCAAGAATATTAAATCGATATGATGAAAAATGTAAGAAAAGAAAAAACTACAACAACAAAAAATGTATTATTAGAAAAATATGTTACCTGAACTAAAATGTTTTTACTTTGAAAGTCTTTTGGATTGTACATATATGTATATGCTGTGCACATAAAGTGTAAATATTATAAAAATATTGAAAAAAAAAAACCTAAAAATTAAAGGTCTAACATAAAATAAGAGAGAGTGTGCCGTAACATTATAATTCATTTTTTATAATAATAGTAATAAATAAATATAGAAAGGGTCTTTTATAACTTCCTAATTCAAACGACAATAATTTTATAGTTAAGTTGATGGATTGATTATGAATAAAATAATGATGACATATGGTGGAGTACTTCTACGTATAATATCATTTAAATTTAAGAACTTGAATGTTAGGACATTTCCGAAATGCAGGTCAAATTTTGAGCACTTACTTGGAGCTGAGTTTTTATTTGAAATTTATACACATGATTTTATTATTTTTACAATTCACAACTTTGTGGAACTTTGAAACTCTAATTTAGGGTTATAAATATTTGTATCAATACAATAACAAAAAGGTCATAGTAGCATAGTAAAGTAGAGTACTGGCAGCTGAATCCGATGGTTACAAGTTCTATAGAAGAACTTACTTATATAGAAAGCACAGGTAAAAGAAAAACAAATTCATTCATTGTTTGTCTAACCTACCATCCTTAAATTAGAATGAATATTAATGCCTTCTGTTTTTGATTCAATTTTTTAGTGCATTATGTGACCAAGTAACTTAAATAATGGTCAATTGAGAACGTTTTATACAAATTGAGCTTTTTTTTTACTAATACTCTAATAGTTTCGATTTTCAAATCTATGCTTAGCTTATAGATTGATATAGGTTACATATGTACATCATACAAACCATAACAAAAATCACGTGTTTGATTTCAACTTGTCCAAGAACTAATTGCAGAATTTTAGATTTGCTGTTCAGAACAAACAGTTTTAAGAATATTTCATTTGAAAATTATAAATTTTTATTTTTTCTTTCAATATTTATTCAAAAGTCTTTCACAATGTTTTCGAAAAAAATAAGTAGGTATAAATAATTTTACATTGCAATGGATTTTTTAAATTTTTATAGGAAAAACTTTACTTTTATGCCTTATAAGTATTTGTATTGTACGCAATAATGTGTAGTAAAAAATGTATCAAAGATATTTTCTGTTGTAAATCATTTTTCATTTTATTGACATGATTTCGAGAATTTAAAAAAAATGAATTGATAAAATTGGTGAATGACAAAAATTAAATTTTCAACTTTTTCTTTTATTTTTTATCCTTTTTATAAGTACATTGTGTATTTTTTTAAATTGCATGTACATGTGTACAAACTTGTAGAATTCACTTACAGCATATATTCTATACATTTTGTTCTGTTTTATACCCCAATATTGTTCACTAACATGTCGGTTATATCAAAGTTTTGAATAAACTGAACACCTATAGGGAAACAATTTGAATTGTTTAGATCGTGTATAAAAGGAAAAATTTAAATAAAATTAGTATAGATATTATTTCATCAAATTTGTGATACCTACCGTATTTCATTGTTTTAATATGTTTATAAACAATGGTATTAATGTGTTTCTGCATCTATTGTATTTTTCTCTAAATTTTCAATTAAATAAATTTCGAGATAAAAAAAAAAATGTTAAATATAATGAAATTCATTGATAAAATACTCATTTATTATAAATTATTAGAAGAATATACTCCAGTTTTAATATTACTGGTGCTTAGTTTTATTTTTTTTTACTACTATTAAAACCTATTTCAAATGTTTTACCTATTTGCAAATAATTTTGGTCCATTAAACCTATACATAGATATATCGTTAAACAACACAAATACTTTTTTTATCACGCAAATAATTTTGAACCCTGTGATGAGATTCCCTATATTATCAAAATTTATTTCAGTGAATGATCAAAGTTGTCAATCTTTATGTAATCGATTTTACCAGGATTCAGTTTCAATTTTCAAATTGTTAAATTTTTTGAATTTACAAATAGAAACACTGGTTAAGGAGCAAAAAATGTTTGGATAACTTTTTTTTTTTTTTCAAAAAGACGATTCACAAAACGTATCCAAGGCACTAAATTTTAATTAAAAACTCCACACAAAATTTTACGACCTATACTTTGAAATGACAATTCTGTATTTAGTAAACAATTAGGTGCCTACAGAAGATAATTTTCAGTTGTCTGAAATGTAAACATTATTTTAACTTTTGAATTAATTTTAGCAGCTTAGTGTTATCACAGCCAGCAGTTAAATTTTACTATCAAATTCAAACTGTTCTCTTTAGACTAAAAAAATTTATCAGACCTTTGCATTTTGCATTTGTTAAACGAAAACTCTACAGGGGGTAGGTACATAGTAAATATGGTAACACCACCAACGCAGAGTTTAAACTAATATCTATTGTTCCATTATATAAATGCCCTTCATTCAAATATGCATAGTATTAGACATTTATATTTTTAACTACAATATTTTGTATGCATTGCAACAATTCTCAACTAATTTTTTTTCAAACATAATGCGATGATAATATCTAAATTCTAACTGGTTTTTCTGGTAGTTATCTATATACACGTATGTATGTATGTTTTGATTTATTATTATTAAAAAAAAAAAAAATAAGTTAAAATTAACTCTAACTTTTAGATAGAATATGTTTAAGATAAAAAATTTTTTTCTCAACATTTTCTTTCATACATATGTATTGGTACATAAGTAAGTATAGATAGGTATATGTACACACACGTAAAACATCGAATATGTAAACATGTGAGCCTGGAAGATTCAATCCTATACTTTTATACACATTCAAATCAAATAAATACTTCGTATTAGTTTAAAATTAGTATTCATTAAAATTTTGTTCACTATTGAATACAAGTCATTCAGTAATTTTAAAACTATATTGTATTGAAGGGATTCACTTATACTTATACGTTTCATAGTTTAATTATAAATTCGATTGCATTAATATTATGGTTTTTTGAAAATTTTGAAAAAAGAATCACATCAAGAATCTTAGAAATCGCAAAAATCAGAACCTAAGATTATAATGTTTGAAATGCAGCAATTGTAGCCCAACAATTTTAGACCCAATATTATCATAACTATGTATGTATGTACACATGTGTTTATTTTTATTTCTATAACACATTCAATCTTAACCATGCCATAAACGATGATTGACATCCATTAATGTATTGCCTACCATATTAATCTTTCCAAATGTACATATTTTATTATTAATATGTTGCATTCTTCAGATTTTTTTCATATATTATGTTTTAGGACATACTTTTACCGTCAAGCATGTCTTTGAAATTTTGAAAGTGATCTGTGAAGTGAAGTGAATTATTAATGAAATGGCATGATTAGAAATTTTCATCTAATAGCATAATACACTCTACCGCATTTAGAATAATCGATTCTTTGTTTTGTAATTCTTATCATTATTTATCCAAATACTATCTAATCTCAAATTACAGTTTTTTAGAGGTCTTTTGTTGTTGTTTTTTTTTTTTTTTTTTATAGAAGAATAGAAAAAACAATAGTATACATTTAAATTCTAATTAAATTGATAAAAACTAATACCCATACTTTAAAAACTACAAAAGATTATTTTCTGTAAATTATTAATTATAGATATTTACTTTGTAATTTTCTTTTTTATTTGATTACTCTTCCAGAAGAAGTAGGTTGTTTTACAATAATATCGAAAAATTTAATTTTATTGATACCGGCGGAATATTTACTGCCTTTTGGTATAAGTAAAGACCGTCGGTGAAATTTTGATACATAAATTCAGATTTTTTTTTATTTTTTTATTTTTTTTTTTTTATTTTCAATATGCATATTAGTTTGTTATTGGTCAGAGAATTCCATTTTATGTATCCTATATAATGTATGCAAAAGTGTACATATGCTATACACGTGTATGTAGTACACATGTGTATGAAAATTATCGATTATACATCAATTGCAGGTAACGAATGTCTTTTCATTTCACTGTTTAATGCTAAATGATAGTATATAAAACAAAAACAAAATGTTTGTATGGGTATGATATGGTCGTATGTTATATTCATTTTTGGAGAGGATTATTATTATTATGTGATGACCCATTTTTAGTTTAACAAAATGCGGCATTTCTATTTAAGTTTTAATATAATTTGTTTTTCGTGATCGATATTTTGAAATTTTGTTAGTTTATTTTGCTCTTTCTTTTTTTGTTTTGATACTAAAAATATTTCGTAGCTCTCTTTTGCACTTCATTATTAATGAAAATTGAATTATTTTGTAAAATGCAAATTATATTTTAAATAATTTTTAAATTAAAATTCAGATACTTTGTAGGATGTATTTTAATATGCATTTTGATACTAAATTGGACGAGTGATTCAATTTTAGATAGGGATTTAATTAGAAAACAGTCAAATACTAGGTGGGTAACTATTTTCTCATTTTGAATGAAAAAATCAAATAAAATTTAGAATTGAGCATTGTTTTTTTTTTTCTTCCACGCGAGGAGTGAGATGAGGTTTAGTGGCCTCGATACTGCAGCTTATCGATACTCCATCTCGATACTCCAGCCTCGATACTCCATCTTTCTAAAGCAACACACTCCTCTAGGACGTGTGTTGACGTTTCTTCTTCTTTGAAGATTGAGCATTGTACTTGCATTGCATTGTGTAGAAAAGATTATAAAGGCTTGAGTTTCAAGAAATTTTGTGTGATCAAAATAAAACAATAACTGTCTCTTGAGCCTTGAATGTCTAACTTGGATCAATTAGAACAAAGTTCAAATGATTTTCTTTTTAACATGTTTTAAATTATTAATTTTTTTTTCCAAAATAGGTAGGTACCTACCTACATATGTATGTACTTATGATGATACAAATACATTCATTTTTAAGTATTATTCGTTATTTTTTCATGGCTTAATACTTTCAACTTTCACTTTACACGAGGTGGATACCTATGTAGGCACTTACGTAAAATTACGAGAGTTTAAACCGAAAATTTGTTACTGCGTTGTGAAGAGTTATGGTTGGGCTGGATTCTGGAATTTTTTATACTTTTTCTATAAAAAAAATTTATTACACTCTTTTAATCATTTAATCTTAAGAAATTATTATTTTTCTTTTTTGTTTTTAAATTAATTTTTATACTAAGAAAATAATTTTTCATTTAAATTTCAGTATTCATGGAGTAATAATTCTGGTGAATTGTAAATTGAAACATTGTTTAAGAGAGTAAAGCAAAAAGAAAAAAAAAATGGATTTATCTAATGTATCCGATGGAATTCCTTTAATGAAAAGGAATCTAATGAAATAAAAGTAAGTAAGTCAAAATTCGTTTTTTGTTTTTTTTAAAACATTTAAATTTACATTTGTTTTTTGCCAACTAATAATAAATTACATACAAAATATGTTACCTAGTCAATATGACTCCAAAAAAAAATATATAGGTACATAGGTATATCTTTCTCCACAATCAAGTTTTTATGATCTCTTTTTCATATAACATACTTTGTTGTTTCATAACTTTATTCATTCGACGCCTTCCAAAAAGATAAATTTTTCGAGTTTCTAAACTTTATCTTTTAATTTAACTTTAGTGTATCCTCTTTCAATTTACATATGGACGTATAATGTATAATACCTATGTATGTATATGTAGTAAATATATTGTGTGTATTTTATATAATGTACACACTTATTCACATATGATTGTACGTACATGCATGTATATGTATGTATGTACATATATGTACCCGTATAACAAAATCATGTGTTTATATCCAATACGTATTGTATTGTACCTACCTACCTATATCATACATATTCTTCGGTCATTATAAAAATTTATTTGCATAGTATGACGACTTATAAACTCGTTTATTTAATAATAAATTTATTCTTGCTAGAATTTGTTTTTTTGTTTTCATTAAAAAAAAAAAAATTGTAGAATAAATTCAAAAACAAATCTAAATTACAAAAATATCAATTTTCAACAAATTAAAATTCTATGTTACTTTTTAATATAAGGATGTACAATTTATGATATATGATGTAACATAAATCCTTTTATAACACACAATTTTTCGTACAAAATCAGTACCGGTAGTGATTTTCGAAACATAGCACTAAATAACCCAAAATTTTTATTTTTTTTTATGTATAGGTAATCAATCCTATGATAAATATTAATTTTTCTTAAAAATAAAATTAACAAATTTTTGTAATTTGATTGTAATTTTTAACATACATAAATATCCAGGTATTGTAGTACAAATTTGATGAAACATAAGGGAAAAAAGGTTAACAATTAACAAAAATAACGAGTTATATATTTCGTTTACTAACTTGTCTGAAGTCAAATAACAATTCACAAGTCACAATGTGAGCATATCATCAATTGAAAAATAGGTATAGTGAATAGTTGTAGAGTAGTAAAGTGTAACAAAACATGGGGTTTTGAGACAAAAATATGGTTGTAAATTCATTTTCTATTACAACAAAAGAGCATCAATGATCCTAATTATTGATCGGTACGAATACGGTTATGTCTCTATAAATAAAAGTAATAAAATTTAATATGTAATAAATAAAATTTTACATTCTTGTTCGAAACGAATTCTACACATTGTGTAAATTTGATTTTGTTTCACTTTATTTTGTCTTCTTTTGTGTAATAATAAATGGCCGAGCTTCATCCTAATTTCTTAAACTTAATTTAGAATCAGGAAAAAGGATGATAAATTTTAAAATAAAACAATAAAAATTGAATTGATTTGATTAAAAAAATGAACAATTTTTTTTTGTGTTTATATATTTTTCAGTATTTTAAATCATTTCTTTTAACTAAGGCATGTTGGGTACAACATTAGCCAATGATTGTAGTAGCTTGGAGCCATCTGGTTCATATTCACAACGAAATTGTTGTGATCAAAATAATAATAATACAAATAATGGTAATAGTAGTAATCTTTTATGGCCTCCTTCATTCAATCCATCATTACCACCACTTTCATTTTCACTACCACCGTTTTTACCATCATCTACTACTACAACTTCATCATCATCATTGCCGTCGTCATCAGAGGAAACACGTTTGCAACAACCATTACCCGCACATTTAAACAATATTAGTAGTAGTAATAGATTATATTCGTATAAACTCCGAGATGATGATAAAGGTGAATAAACATTATTCAATGTTCAACTGCAGAAAAGTTATTACATTAATTTCTACATATTATGTATATTTGTGCCTTTTGCTGTTGTTGTTGTTGTTGTTGTTTTATATGTATTTCTTTATTTTTATTTATTCATTTATTTATTTTATTTTATTTTTTTCTTCAAACCGCTACTGCATGAATTTAAGTTTATTTTTGAAATATACTGCAATATTCATTTTATATGCAATATATTTGATGTCATTTTTATTAATTTTATGTGCAATTTAACTAAACGCTAATCGTGATCAATAAACATTCATACATACATGTACGTACTACTCTACAATATGTATACGGAATTAATAAAAATATGTATACATATATAGGTACATACCTATATGATTACATTCAGATCGCACTATTATATACATATTTATTTTGCGATTTTTTAAATTAATTAAAGAAAATATTTGAAAAAATGGAAAAGGTGAAACCGCCACATATGTATACTTAAACAAAAAAAATTTGCATTATAATTACATTTAGTATAGAGAGTCAGTTTATTAATTTATTTTCTTTCTGCGTTCTGAGTTAATGCATTTTTTTTAAATTTATTATTCAGAAAATGGTATTTCCCTTCAATGAAATTTTTTTGAATAACAATTGAATATTTTGCTGCAGGTACTAAAATATTTGCAGCAGCAGTTAATTTTGAATATTTATGTACAGAAAAATTTTTAGTTAAAATCAAACTTGAAATCAATTTTTGAGCGTATGAAACAATATATGAATGTTCATGTTTTGAATGTTTAATTCAACTAAATTCGTAGTTAAAATTAGATTAGTGATTTAAATTACAGTAAAACATCGAAAATTGTTTATACGAGTATATCCTGTGTCCTTTATACATACATATATACGTAGTCTTTTACAGAATATATCTAATGTTTGTTTGTACAATTTTTATGTTAGCGTATATATAATAGTGTAACCACAATCAAACTACAATATCTGCCAACTGCTGTAAAAATTTTCTCAATACATAAAGGTATATTTGCTTTCGATGTCAAAATTTTTATTACTAATGTGAGGTGAGATTACGAAAATACGCAATTATCTTTGTGCAATACTCTTTAAATGAATAAATTTTAAAAATGACTTCAAAATATTTAGCGTACGTTTGTAATCTCACACCCGAATTAATTAAGTTCTAAATATTAGGCAAAATTCATATGTATACGCATGCTATCAGCAGCAGTTTAAATATTCAAATTTTTTTTTTTGAATTAACTCTTAATTCTTTGTATTTAGAATATTTATCAAAATTTTTTCTAATTCAGACTAACAATTTTTTTTAAATATTTTTCTTTTCAGTGACTGAATCGCTTTTTTCCGCTGGAGGTTTAAATACGCCTCCATCTGCATCACAATTCTTACCTTTAACACGTTTCGATTGGAAAAACTGCACTCATTCTGGATCAGTTACTCTAAGTCAGGTACTAATTCCATCAAAATTGTTTTTGATTTTTGATTTTTGTTTTAATTTTTATTTTGTGGCTTTGTTTTGAGCATTTTTATTCCATTATTTTGAAAATATCTTAACAATTTTACTTTAAATTTGTACATGGTACATTTCGTACATTAAGAAAATCTTCATAAACGTCTTGGTTGTATAAGGCTTTTTTTGATTAAATTATTTTGTTATTATTTTGGGTAATACTTTTGGGTTTTTATGAAACACACATTTCGATTTTTATGTAAATAAACTTACGTATATATTAATTTTCTCAATTTGTTTTGACCCATTCAACTATAATAATGTTCTGATTTCTGTTCTTAATCACATTTTTTTTTAATACAGGCAAATGGGATATTTTTACAATCACATACAGATTATGTTAGCGCTGGATCTTCAGTTACGAAAAAGACTGAAACATGCTTTGGTCGATGGGCAGAAAGCAGATTAGAACCCTTACATATACAAGTAAGAAATAAAATTAATAAGACGTAATATTAGATAGATGTCTATTGCAATTATGTATCGTTTTTCGAAAGTCATTATTACGGTATTGTTTTATAAAGTTGAAGATAAATATACATTTGTAAATCCTGTTTTAAATTTTAATTTACTTTATAATAATATTTGTTTGTATCATTAAATAACACTCACAAAATGTTTAATTCATCGAATTCACAGTAGATAATTTATTCTTTTAATATATGTATATTAATTTAAATTTGTATATTTTGTTTTATTTTTATTTAAAGGTCCCTCCACTTTATCCAGTCACAAATTTATCAATAAAAGCCGAAAGTATAAGTTGTGGTAGTAATCGTAGTTCAAAATTTGATGAATTATTAACACCACAACCAGCACATCAAAACCCTCCACAAACTCCTACTTATCAAGATAGTCCACAACCTGCACATCAAAGTAGCAACATTCATCGAATAGACAAAACAAATGTCTGCTCAAGTGGTGGTTTAGTGACGACAATGAGCACTAATAGTCCAACAACAAAGATCTGTACATCATCATCAAACAATAACAATAATAACAATATATCAAATGGTTGTAGTCGCACAATTCCAGTTTCTTGGTCAGCTACATCGCTTATATCAAATTCAACAACACCATCATCTTCGACACCATCAAATTTACTAGGATTAAATGCAGTTACATCCCAAACATCATATGCGGAAAGTCCAACGCAACAAGTGCATCATGTTACACCATCTCCCTCAGTATCGTCATCAACATCATCAAGTCTTACCTTGTTACAAATTAAACGTGAACCATGTCAAGTATCTGAGGTTACTACATCAAATAATCTTGGTCATCATCATCATCACCAACAACATCAAAATCATAGAGTGGCTCCAACAGCATTAACAGCAGTTGTTAAAATCGAATCTTCATCACCTAAAAGCACTGTAATGGATAATCACACACAAAATACAGGTAATTTTGTTTTTCGTATAATTATTGCGTTTACCAACTTATGAAGGAGAGCTATATAAATATATAATATCTGATTAACCTCTAAAGGATGATTTTAAAATGAAATACCTAATACATTATATTTCGAAGTCTTATAGTTTTTGGACTAGAAATTTAGTGTTAAAAATAAGAAAGAATTACGATTGTGTAAACGCACGTAGTCTAAATAAATGAAATATTGTTTTCATTCTTATGCATACCTATGTATGTATGTATTAATTTTTCTCCCTTCAGAGTTTAAAATCTGGTTTGATTTTTCAATGTCCAATTAATTCACAGATAACTCTGAAAGAGATTAACATAAAGAAAATAATTATAAAATTTAAACCAGAACCCCTTAACTATATTACAATATGTTTTGGTTTGTAAATTTTCATTGGACAATACGAAAAGCGTTGAAATTTTTTGCATGATCTGATGATCGAATTTCATCTTTAAATAAAAATTGATAAAGAGGAAAATAAAAGAAATTGAGAGAGAAAAAACATCCTTACTCAGTTCCTTCATTGTTAATTATAATTTTTGATTGCATAACAAAAATATTTAATAAAAATCTTGTTTTAGCGTTCCAACTTTTAACGTGTTGTCGATTATAATTACAACTTTGTTTTTGTGTTTTTTCCTTCTTCTTTTATTGGTCACTTTTTAGCTGGAACCAGTGCCATACCTGTAGGTATAGCTGTTGCTAGACAGCGTCTACAAGAGCACACTTCAACTACACATCAACATCAATCGAAGGAAATTAATCGTTTTGGCATTGGAATTGCTGATATGGGTGAGCAACATTTAACCAGTTTTATAATTTTATATTTTATTATTTATTTTTCTTCATCATTTCATTCTTTTTTTTTTTTCCATAACTCTTTTGTTTACTACGTTTAAAAAAAAATTTTTTTTCTTATTGTATACAGCTTCTTTTCCTAGTTGTTGTGTTGCCTTTATAATAAATAGTTTTCAAATATCTACCTATATATACATATATATTTTTTAATCTTTTATTTCTTTTTAACTTTGTATCCCATTGTTTGGTTACATTAGTTTTATATATATGATATATTTCTTAGAAAATATAAAAAGGCGAAAAGCCAGACTTAAGCATGCTCGACTTTTGGCATTGGCACACATGTATCTATGAAAACATTCGTATATTGACGTACTTATACATAATATGCATAAATATGTGGTCAATATAAACAAATATATTATACATATTTATAATATATATGTATGTACAAACATTACTTGTTAGCCTTTTTTTTAATTTATATATTATTAGTAAGGTAGAAAAATATAAGAATACTGTACGTTGCATATTAAGAGCTTTTTACAACATTTCTATACTACGTTAAATTACTCTTCTTATTTTTTTAAGTTCTTATATAGCTTTCGATTTTCTTTAAATAAATTTTCTATATTTTATAAACTAATTTTACATAATGGAACATTTAATTCAAAATTTTATAATTTAAAGCTTTTTTATTTCATTAACAAAATGTTCAAAATTTATTGTGCAAATTTTCATGCTATAATTAACTTTACAATCCAGTGGAATAATTATAATAATACATACACAGTACTTAGGTACAATACAAAACTTGGTACCTACCTATTACTTTTTTTTTTTTTTTTGCAATTCATTAGTCAATTTTGGGAATAATTGAGTTGTGTATTTTATTTATTGAAAAAACTGTCCAATTTTTAAATAAAATCCACAAATTTCTAAATTGAACTCTTGGAGCTTAAGTGAAATTGCTATAAGGAAAGTCCAACTCTTTCTTTCTTCTATAACGCTAAGAACCCAATGAGAATTTTGATCTTCCTTAAAACATCTCTCAAAAAAACAATAACAGTTTTAGAAAACCTTGATCATTCATTACAAAAATATGAACCACATATGATGAAGTTCTAGTGATTGATCTCCGATATTTAGTACCCTACTGTGTTTCAATACTGTAAGCTAAATTTGATCATGAACCAACTTTTTGGTCACGATAAACAGAAAATTTACATATGTATGTGTTTAATATGTGTAATACAATCTATTTTGGGAAATTTTGTTCATGGAATAGTCGGAATTTAAAGTCGGTGTATCTTACATTTGAAATTTAAATGGGTATGTAATTAAGAAAATATGAATAAATAAATCATTGCTTTTAGTTTTTTTCTGACTAAATTAAAATGGTTAATTTTGAAAATAGCATAAATCAATTTAATAAAGTTCAGTAGTGTTTTAAGTTTCTTTACTGAATCCTGTAAATTTGATAGTTTCTATAAAATACAAGATTAAACGAAAAACAAAATGAACGGCTCTCTTATTTATTTTTACAACTAATTTTTAAAAACATACTCGATCAGTTCTTTTTATCTTATCTTAATTTGAGCCGTAGATGCCAATATGAAAATACAACAAAATTCGCCAAAATTAATGCGGTAGTTTAACGAAGGATAATTGAATTATGGGGATACCAAGGAATCTTCTAAGATGGTTATATTACTATACTCTGTCCACTAATAATATGCACTTAAGGTCTTAGTGGATTGTAGTCACGGTATTTCGTGGATTGTGGTAATAGTGCTCGTGAAACAGTCTAATTAGAAATTATGAGAGAAGAAAAAATACATATGTACTGCCATAAGACCTTAAGTGCATATTATTAGTGGACGGAGTATAGTAGACTTAATTTTTTAAAAAGTACTAGGTAGTTTATAAAATGATAAGCAAAAAAAAATTATTATGTAACACAATTCAGATATTTCTTAAATTATCACATTTAAGCTTTCTTTAAAAAAAAAGAAACACTAATATAACAGAACAAAAACCCACTATCATTCCATTTGAACATTCTTTAAGGTAATCTTTTTAATTGTTAGGTAACTTTAAATTTTCGAATAAAATTAAATAATTTTTGACTATAAACATTACAAATAAGTTTATTTTAAGTACATTGCGCGATTATGTAAATGCTTAGAAAAAAATTGTATGACATGGACATGATCAATATTAATTAATAAATTCCCTATACTTTGTACTTTAAATATTTTCACTACAGTCCTTATGAGAGTATACTTGTCTTTTTTCTTCTCTCATAACTTCTCATAAGAGCATTTCACGAGCAGTGTTATCACAATTCTCATATTTCTCATGTTGTATGGAATGAGCTTTTAAAATATCAATATACAAAGGTGTAAAGTGGTACTACTTCTCGTAGTTTCCATAAGTCCTGTAGTGAAAATATTTAAAGTACAAAGTATGGAAGTAAGAAAACCTTAGGTTAGTTAATAATATTTATCAGTATTAAGAAGAAAATAACATTTAAGCATCATAGTAAATAAAACTCAAAAAAGTGCAAAAGTCTCCACACTAGAAATAGTACAAGAAATAATACACAATTTTTATCAAAGAATTTTTTTGAATGCTTTTGAAAATTCTTAATTTTGAAGGTCTTAAATATATGATTAAGTTAATTCTGAACTAGATTAAGATTAATTCTAAGACTGAAAAGAAAAGTGAAAAATTTCTTAAAGGACTACCAGTTTGCTTTGCTATACGTGTTTGATTTTTAAGTCCTTTCTGCAATCAGTTTAAAATGTAGACAATAATGTAGATATTTGAGTTTTGAGTAGTCGTCATATACATACATATGTACCTGGACGTTAGACCTAGATTTTATAAACTACCTAAGATTTATAAACTGCAAAAAATGATTTATTCTTTTAAAAACAATCGCTCGAGAACTCTTGTATTAATTGATACTGATTATACGGTTATATGGTAGGTAATATTTGCTTAGCTTCTTTTTCAAAAAAAAAAAAAAAAAAAAAAAAAAAAAAAAAAAAAAAAAAAAAAACGATTGTATTATTAGATTAGAAAAACAAATGAAAGTTACTAATTCAGATTTCAAGCCCATAGACTTTAAATGTATACAAAAACATTTCTCGGCTATAATTTTACAAATAGATCTTTAAGTAAAATTTGTGTTTTTAGGAGAGAAGATGAATTTATAATTATTAATTATTTATTTATTAGTTTTGCTCTCTGCTGAATCTATTGAGATAATCTTTTATTTTTAATTTGTTTGTTTTGTATCATAAATATCGTAAAGGAAAATATACATATATGTAGAATGTAGATACTTTTTACACGCTGACAACAAGCAACAGGAAAAGAAACAAAGAACAAAAAAATTAATATTTAAATTTTTTAAATATTTGCATAAAGATAAGAAAGAGTTATAAAAAGTTCAATGAAAGATGAACTTATGTATCTTTTTAAGTAATCAAAAAAAAAAAAAAAAAATTGAATTTTCATCGTTATATAATAATTTTCTTTAAATACTCATAGGTGGCGCAACATCGTCAGTTAGTCAAAACATGTTTTTTGCTGGAACAAATTCAACTATGATACCATTCAATTCTGATTCCCTAAGTTTGGGCGTACCAAATGTACAGAATGCTGTACGAACTCCGCCTACCTTCTGGCAATATCCAAGTAAGTATTATCCAATTGGCGTGAATGGTGGTTGTTTAAGTATGGTCTTTATTACCTTATTGTTGTGGTCTCTTCATTATTTTCAAGCATATATTTTTATTTCTGCGTTGTTTGGCTCCCTACGTACATACATTTCAAAATACAAAGAGAGGCAAAGAATTCATTTTTTTCTTTTTTTGATAAACAGTGAAATTTGAATTTGTTTGCTGTCAGCCATTGATAGTTTACGGATGGTTCTTAAAAATTTTAATGGTGCCATGATATGAATTTTAAACAAAATGGGATATAATGGGATTTTTAGAAAAATTAGGCACGAAAATGTCATGCAAATATGAATTTTTGCAAAATAGAAAGTAAATTTGTTAGTGATCATCAAATATTACTCTAATATGTCAATGTGATCGATAATATATCTGATAATCCCTCATTTTTCATGATTTAAATGATTCAGTATATACCTAGGTATTCTGATTTTACCCAGATATCAGCTACTTAGATTGTACACAGTTGAAGAAATTTGATAAAATTACTTATCAATATGATTTTTTGATCTTATCATGGTATTTAGATTGTTAAATTGAAATTTCTTAGATTTAGAATAAATATTATATGAACAAAATAATTTAGTAAAAAACAGTAATTTGAATACAAAATACAAAATGAATCAACTCTGTCTATATTAACAGATCTTTAATATTTAACATCCTTTATAAATGTGTCATATTTGTAACTTTCAATTTTTTAATACCTATTGATATTGGAATTTCAATCTTTCCCATAAAATTTTATTAAGAAAACTATTTTGGATAGCTTTCTGTTAATTCTACAATCTTAAACTCAAAATCATTAAATTAACAGCTTTAATAAGTATTCAATAATGGTAAGTAATAATAATGTAAAATTGATTCAATTCGACATGACCCAAGAAATACTTCAAAAGACAATTGAATCATTTTGCATGGTTAGTGGTTAAAAATAAGTAGTGAATGGCTGCAACTCTGTTATTAAACGTACATAGCTACATAGCAATTTTTTAAATATATTTATAAATGTGTAGTCGCAATTCAAAATTAAAAATAATATTTTGTTTCTTTTAAAATGAATTTTCAAATAAATTGTTTCACCTCAGTGTGTATTTTGAAAGTTTTTATTTTGTACTATGCAATCATTCAATTATAAAAATTTTCTTTTTGTATTTTTATATTATAAATTTTAGCTCCTGTACCTGTTGAACCAATGCTTCCAATGCCAGTACCACCAGTCGGTTTTCAATTAGTGCGTGATCCTAATACAGGACAATTTTTATTTCTCCCAACGACAACAGCAATAGGTACCTACAGATACATTAAAAGGCAATATGGTGACAGTTTAGGTTATTTATCATTTACAGAACCATTTCAATCGGCTGTTGTATGGCCGACATATTCTCAGCCCACGGCTGCTGCAATTCAACAGCCACATTTATTAATCCCTCCAATTGCACAACCGTTACAGCCACCACCATTAGCACCATTACAATTAATTGGTTCAGATTATTTAACAACAGCAAGTACAACATTACATCAGGTATGTGATATTCATATGAGTTTTCCAAATGCAAAAGAACAAAATTATCCTCTAAATTAAAAGAGAAAAAAGATCGTTTTGGTTTTTCTAAATTTTTTTAAATTTACTATATCTGTTTGAAAAAATACAAAAATAAAAAAAAATTAAAAGTATTTGGTGTAATCTTACATCATTTCTTTGTTAATTTTTAGAGAAATTTATTTTTCCTTTATTTTTTGGTTTTTTAAATTGAATTTTCATAATTGATTTATTTAAAACAAAAGAAAAAAAAATGTTTAAATGTAATTGAATTTGCCTTTTCATTTATTTGCTGTAATAAAAGTTGGTAAGAATATACACAATCTCACGAGCCTATATAAATTACATTCTCAAATACATGTGTGTGTTGTTAAGATTCTTGGGAGGTACTCCATAGCGGTAAATTTCTTAGATTTTTCAATAACGGATTTTTAAAAAAATCGAATTTCAAAAAATGTTGTTTTTTGTACTATTTGTGAAAAATTTTGCCCCAAAAAGCAGAAATTTTCAAAAGAGAAAACATATATTGTATTTTTGTTATTTCATCGATTTAATATAAAAAAAAATATTTTCTACTTTTCCAAAGCACACTCAAACGCATAGTACGCGTTTTGTAGCATTAACAGCAGATGCTAAACGTAAGCCAAATTCAAGTTCTGCTATTCCAATACAAGTTCCCCATCATGCCGTAATTAAAATTGAAGATTGCGGCAGTGGCAACACAACGTCAACACATCATCATCATCATCATCAGCAAACAACTACACTTTATGAAGAGGATAAAACTCACGGTTCCATAAATGCATCATGTACTGCATCAACAGCAATAACAGCACAAGCTGCCTCTGCTGCTGCCGGCAGTCAAACAAATGATATATCAAATATTCCAGCTCAGATATTTTATCATCAGCCATCAGGTGGTTTAATTCAGATCGCACATCAAAATTCATCTCAATCAAATACGATAACAGAATGTCGTTCAGTTGCAAATGAGACTTCTCCTTCGTTGCTTATGCCACAAATAATTTCAACATCTTCACCTCAATTGACATCAATAAATGAAACCACTACAAATCCAGATGGTCTAGAAATTTCTAAAAATTGTGTACCTGAAGTTCAAGATGCTACCATTCAAACAGATACTCCAATAATGAGTGAAGACGACAATACATGCGGTGCTGAAGATTGTTCTTTACCGAATCAACCGACAACAGATGAAGAAAAAGATGTTATCATTCCATCATCTACAACACTTTCGGAACATTTTTCACCTCCATTAGCGTGTCATGATGTCTCAACAAATGTACTCGAGGAAGAAAAAGAAGCAACGTTAGAAAATACCGACACAGACTCTAGTAAAAATGATTCTGGATTTGGTAGTAACGCAGTAACCTCCACAAATTCATTAGAAGAATCATCTAGTGCTATAGAAGAGATGAATTCATTAAATCATGTTGTTGTTAATAACATGGAAGAAGAACGATTCACTACTACTGCATATAATACCGATGTTCCAGTTGAAAAAGGACCTGAAACATCATCGACTCCAGTCGATTTAAGTGGTTTAGAGCTCTTATCAAATATTAGTATTGAAGCATTTGAAAAGAAAACAGCGACGTACATTAAGAAGGAACCATCGGACGAAAGAAAGAATAATTCCTTTGAAAATATGGACGAGTCAAATATAAATGAACTTCCAGAGAATCAAAAGGAAATTGAAAATGAGAAAGAATTAGTTAGTGGTGGTGATGATGAAAAATTTGTAAGTGATCAAAATGAGCAATTGGGTGGATTGAATTTACTGTGCGCTTTAGCTGAACAACGAATACAAGAAGAAGTTGGTCGTCGACATAGAAAGAGATCATCATCATCCTGTGATAGTCATGGCTCTAAAAAGAAGAAACATAAACATTCAAAGTCTAGCAAAAAGTCAAGACATGACAAAGAAAAAAAGGAGAAGAAACGATACAGAGATTCGCATGAATATGA
Organism: Anthrax anthrax; assembly: GCA_963971155.1. Classification (NCBI taxonomy): domain Eukaryota; kingdom Metazoa; phylum Arthropoda; class Insecta; order Diptera; family Bombyliidae; genus Anthrax; species Anthrax anthrax. The sequence continues at coordinate 33,464,532 of OZ020119.1, forward strand.
GAATATTCAGGTACAAGAAACTGGTTCAGAACAAGGTATAAAAATACATAAAGAAGTCTTACAAGATGATTTGAAAGAAACATTAGACAGAATAAAAGCAAATTACATGAAATCGACAACGTGTAAAAATGAATCGATTCCACATTGTTGTAGGGAGAAATGTAATTGGCCTACTCCAGAAGAATTACTTAGCGCAATGGAAAAGGATATGCGTTTAAGGTTAGCCGATATAACACGACAGTGCCAAGAAAAAAAGAAAGAATTAGAAGAAATTGCACCAATACTACAACATCGTAAAAGTCAATTATTATCTGACCGAGAATCAACTCCATTCTCTAGTAAAAGCTCAGTTAAGTCGTACTATTCAGACAAGCAACATCATCAGCAGCATGAATTAAAAATTAATCAACAACCATCACCAAAATGGTTTGTTGCAGACAATACACAATTAGCTGGTGAAGAGGGACAGAAAATCGCAAGTGATACCGAGTCATGTAAACTTGATGATTTAGAAACAAGTTCGACGACATCATCATCTAGACGAAAGGGTAGTGTGCCAAAAAAACAGGATGATAACAATACTGAAACAATTGTAGCCAAAAAATCAAAAACGACTTTAGTTGGATGCATATTGACGTCAAAAAATCATTTTGGCGAGATGAAAGAAAAAAATGTTTTTGACAATGCAGGATTATTAACTGATAACGCAAGCTTACTATGTGAAGCATCGTGTAAATTACCAATGAATTCTGTTTTAAAAACAGAAACTTCGTCAGAACTTACTAAGGAGGAGAAATTTTCGTTATCAATTAGAGCATCTGCATCAGAAGTAGTGAATAGTGCAGGCGGACTGTTTGATAGTAGTAATCGTCATAGGAAATCTTCAAAACATCATTCTAAACATAAGAAATCTAAAAGCAATAAAGAAAAAAAACATAAATCATCTGAAGCAAAGGAGCGTAAAAGAAAAATTGATTCTCGTTGTTTGATTACAAGCGAACTTCTAGACCGTTTAGAAAATAATAAAGTTCGTGTATTAACTGCAATGGGTGGTCTATTCTATGCAGGATATTTGACTGCATTGAAACCACCTGACATATATTCAGTTACTTTGGATGGTGAAAGAGGCAACAGGCCACATATTATGACCAGGGAAGATGTCCTTAGAGATGCGGTAATTATACTAATTAAATATAGATAAATACAAAAGTTGTGTGAAATAATTTTTGTTTATTTACTTAGATATTAGAGGTGCTTCCAACAACTATAGAAGAAATCCCTCCGGGTACACGTATTTGCGCCTATTGGAGTCAACAGTATCGTTGTCTTTATCCTGGAATAACTGCAGAAAAGGAAGTTCCGGATATTATCAATGATCGTTTGTTTGTCGGTGTGGAATTCGATGATGGTGATAATGGAAAAATCGCTTTGGAAGATATTCGTTTCCTTTTAAGCGATTATCCTATTGTTGGTAAGAAATTCAAGAAAATAGTAAATAATTTTTTGAGTAATTTAAAATATTTACATGAATTCACTTTTTTTTTTTTCAAATTTCTGTTTTTTATTACTTTTGGTGGTATTAAAATGAAAAGACGTTTTTTTTACTTTTCTTTGTATAGAATATGATCCAAATCCTCTTCTAACGTTAGGTAGAAGAAAACGACGTACTAGTGCCAATGCCGGAGATTACTCAAATCAAAAAACGAATCTAGAAATAAATATGCAGTCTATTGCTGCCGTTGGAAATAGTACAAGTGCTGCGACAACATCAACAATGACATCCTCATCAATTATAGCACCACCAGTTATTCATGTTGTGTCAGATGAAATGCTTAAAATTGAAGTTAATAAAAAGGAATGTAAAGAAAGGAAAAGACTTAAAAAGATGATGAGAAAAGATAAACTGAAAAAATTCGATATTGAAATACAAGATTCAAATATAACAAATAATAATGAAAAGAAACATAAACATAAACATAAATGTAGTGATGAATTTTGTAAGCACCGAAAGCATAAAAAACGAAGGAAGCACAAGAAACGTCATCATAGAGAATGTAGTAGTGTTAGCGGTAGTGGTGGTGGTGTCGGTGGCGGCAGCTTTGATTCATCGTCACAGAATACAACTCCAATTAATTTTAATGAAAGTATTTCATCTGAATCTAATAATGTACAAGAACAATTAATATCACCTGATAATGAAATGGGAATGGGATTAAATCAAAACTCACTACTGGAACAACAAATTGAAGATACAGAAATGAGTCTAAATGAGAAAATGAAAATAATTGAAACTGAGAATACTTTTAATCCTCCAAATAAAGAAGACACAACTGAAGAGGATGTTGCTTCATCCACAACAGAAAGTTCTGATTCTGTATATGTAAGTTAATTTTTTATTTTACTTATTTGTTGTGCAATTAATAAAAGGTCATTTAAGCTATTTAAAAATATCCCCATTGTATTTTACAATTGAATTTTTATAGGAGCCGGCAAAGAAAAAAGAAAGACAAAGTTCAGGTGATAATCATAGTAAAATAGCGGCATTTTTACCAGCTAGACAATTATGGGGTTGGGCTGGTAAAGCATATCGTAGAGCTGGTGCTAAAGGTCGTGCTAAAAAGCAATTTTACAAAAGTATACAGAGAGGAAAAGAAACTATTACGGTAAAGAACAAATGCAAAGAAATAAAAATTATAAAAGGAAAAAGATTAAGGTATAAAAGAAAATTTTGACATGGTTTTTTTTTGTTTTTTCATAAAAGGTTGGTGATAGTGCTGTATTTCTTTCAACTGGCCGACCAGATAGACCTTATATTGGTCAGATTGAATCAATGTGGGAAACATCATCAAGTAATAAAGTTGTACGTGTTAGATGGTTTTATCATCCAGAAGAAACGGTTGGATGTCCAAATTTAAAATATCCGGTAAAACCAAAATCGAAATATTTCTGTTTGCCATCATCTAATCACATTATTAAATTTTTGTTCTTTCTAGGGTGCTCTATTCCAATCACCACATGAAGATGAAAATGACGTTCAAACGATATCACATAAATGTGAAGTATTAGCGTTATCTGAGTATACAAATAAATTTGGACAGGATCCAAAACAATATCAATCAATATATGATAATAATGATACATATTATTTAGCTGGTTATTATGATCCAACTATACAAAATCTTAAATTACAGCCAGAAATTCCAACACTTAGGGAAAATGATAAATGGGAATAAAAGAAAACAAAAAAAAAAATACATCAAAAAAGACATTGATAACGAAGACAAAACAAAAAAAGAAATGACAGGAGAGAAGACGAATGATGAGACGAAAACAATTCATGCTCTTTTGAATTTGAAAAAGATGCAAAATAAAGCAGAAATTACTAGTGCTAAAAGAGGTACTAAGATTTATGTAAGGCGGAGTTTAACTAATATTCCATTACCAGTTAAAATTGTATATTATCATTAGTTTACTTATTCTTTTTAAATAAAATGAAAAAAAAAAAAAATTAAAAATTTTACTAGTGATTGTAAAACAGTGTGTGATAAATGAATGTACTATATAATAACGAAGTTCAATGTGTATACATCCATATTATACAAAATACTAATAATGTAAATTTAATTTGTAAATACACACGTATATGCACACAAAAGAAAAATTATACATTAAAAATTGTAATTATAATTATTATTATGTAGTAATGTTGTAATGTACACAATAAATATATAGAGATCTATTTAAAAACAAACAAAGAAATTAAAAAATTTAAAAAAAAATAAAAATACATTTTAAATATATTTTCCTAAATAGATGAAAGAAAAATAAAAAAATAATAGAGTTTAAAAAAAATAAAAAAATCAATCAAATGTCAGAGAAACGAGACGGATTTTAAAATAACCGATCGTTTGTTCTTAATTATTAATTTGATCATCATAGTAAAATCGAAAATGCGATGACAAAAGCTTATGGTTACCATAATCAAATAATGTATTTTATTTATAAGAACTGGAAATTAGTCAGTACAATGCATTAAAGTTGCATATATCAGCTTCAAAAAATTGACCTTATGGTTGTCAAAATTTTTTTTAATCATTTGATGTGATTATTAAATCATTAACGTTTTAAAATTCGACCATAATCGGAGAAGATAGAATTAAAAAGAATATAAAAAAGTGTAGAAAATTTAAAAGTAATAAGAGAATATGAAAGTGATTTTTATTGACAATATAAAATATTTTTTGAATTACTTTATATCATTATTATTATTATTTTAAAGAAAATATTAAGATAATTTACTGTTCAGTTTTCATTTTTTTGTATTTGTCTATTGCACATTCAAATTAAATCTAAAAAAAGGAAATATCATGTGAAAAATATTTAGTTTATAAGTGATATAGAAGGAATAATATAAAAATGCTTCTAAGAAGAAAATATCGTATGAATGGGGTTTGTTTATTGTTGATGTATTTATATATACTTTACATATATAAAAAAGTTATTTTTTAATTTTTACATTTAAACGATAATAATTATGTATTCTTATTATTATTTTTTTTTTTCTGTTTTTTTTTTTGAAATATTTAAATAAATAAAAAAAAGAAAGATAATAAATTTAATAATAAAGGAAAAATGAAATGAAAAATTAATAAAATGAGAAACGTCATACATTTTACATAATACTTAAAAATTACTTTATTAAATATTTAAATCGATTTGTATTGAATTAAAAATCTGATTAGTATCATATATGTATGTAGAATTTGAATTATTGCTTAAATATGTAATTAAGCCTTTATCTTTTATATTAAGTTAAACAAATATATACAAACATTACATATAAAATATAACAGCTATCAGCAGGATACATTTACGTAGAGAGCCTCATCATAAATCATTCATTTTAATCATATGTTATAAACTTTTATTTTGTGTGAATTTTTATTTATCATAATTGAATTTATATATTAAAAAATTGGATCACTTATTGCAGTCCACACTACCATAGTCTAACACTACGATCTATACTTGTTTATCTGTTAGATTCATACATAGTATGCATTTCGTTGATGGCTTAACTTTGTTCTACTTTTATTCAATTTATTGTAGTTCATATTTTTCATGTTCTTTATTTCATATACTAAATAAAAAATATAATAGATATAAAACATATCAAATGAAAGCAAACAATTTTTTTAAAATAATTCATTCAGTAGTATGAACACCAATAAACGTTTTCAATAATATATGTAAGTTGCAATTGTAACTGATTCTCATCAGATGTTCAATGAAATAAGACATGCACTAATATTAATTTGATTGAACGCTTAACATTAACATATTTAAAAAAAAAATGTATGTTGTTTGAATAATAAAATAACGCTTCTTGCAAATTAGGGTGCTAAATTTTTTAAAATCGAATTTCAAAACAAGAGAAGAAATAATAGCAGAAAAAAGATAATCAAAATATCCATCTAAGAGGATGTCATAGTTTTTGTTATGAATTTGAATTTAAAAACAAATAGAAATATGTAAAAAAAATTTTATTTAATTTTTCCATCAAACGTGTAAGTTGCTGAGTAATTTATAATTTTACATTAGGTGTGAAATTAAATACCATTATGTTTAATTAGTTTCATAGCTTTCACTGCTTTTTTATTGCAATATACGCACTTGTATAATATGTAAATTGATATAACAACTCTATTTTTCTTTCTCTTTATTTTTTTATTGTATTTTTTATTTTTTTCCTTTTTTTTGACACAAACTACAAAGTTTTGTAAATCTATAAATCAAAAAAAAAAAAAAAAAAACAACGGTACATTTTTAGTACTTTGAGTGCAATTTTTAAAATTACAATTCGCAGATAAAAAAGAATTTCAAATGTGATAGACTTGTTTTTGTTTTGTTGTAATATGAATTAATTCTTTCTTTTTCTAATTAAATTAACTTATTTGCTCGATAGTTTTAAATGTTTGATTTATACCATACTTGTTGGTAGAAGTAACCATCGTATTCCGCGCTTGGTGATTAGAGATAATCATGGTTGTGGATAATTCCACTGATCAGAAGTAAATTGGTTAATGACAATAACTTTTTAAAGAAGAAAGTATTCCGTTATTAAAAAAACACACGTCCTTCTTATAAAATGTTCCTTGGAAAGAATAATTCAAGTTTTTCTTTTCACAGTTTCTATTATTAAAATTCAATTTTCTTAGATTGTAATATAAAAATTTCAAAAAATTGTATATAGACCTGTTCACGAAATTATGACAGAGTTAAAGTAAAATAAAAAAAGAAAAACAAAACAAAAATCTTTTTAAAGTGATTACTTTTCTCTAGTCATTTGCAATAACAAAATTTTTGTTTTCATTTTGTACAAAAATAAAAATTTTAGCGAACAAAAAAAAAAAAGAAAATTTCAAGATTTATTTCAGAATTGGAAGAGAGAATTGAATTAAATTAAGTTTGAAAAAGTATCATTCTAGTCTGCTAAAGTAAAAATTAAATAAAAACCCAAAATTTGGCATTTCTGTTTACTTATTTAATTCAAACTTTTTTCTGTAAATTTTGAAAAAAAAAAATGTAAAAATTAATTGTTTATGTTTCTATTTTCAGTCATACAGTAGTATACGAGTTAAATTGATACATTCATTATAAGATATTAAATATTCAATGGCGAGTTGAATTGAAACTACAAAAAACCAATTTTTTTTTTTAATTGATTTTTTTTTTTTTTTTTTTTTTTTTTTTTTTATTTGAAAATCAAGACAAGAATTGTTTCTTATTTTGAGAAAGACAAGAGGATTTTTAATGTGTTAAATAATCTTTTTCTTTACTTTACTGAACTCATACAAATCAAAATAAAGTGCATACATAATAATAATTGCAACACTGACTATTAAAACTGTTTCTAGCTATCAAGAGATTAAAGTGTTAAAACAAAACAATCACGAATCGCGACTAGTAGTAATGTTTTGGGCAGTTATAATATAAAATAACTGAAATTGATAAGATATGCCGTTTCTGAACCAATAAAAAGAATACCTTTTGGGTCATCACACCTATTAGGAACTTTTAATTTACTTTCTGACAATCGGACTGATCATATCGATCAATGTATGTGTGTATGATCCACATGGTGATTCACCATTTTTTTTTTATTGTAATATAACTTATTATTTAAATTTCGTTTCTTTTGTTCAAATTGTTTATTTTATTTTATTTTTTCTTTATCATTATTTGTTCTTCATTCATTCATCGAACGCTTAAATTTACCTCAAAATGTTGATATGTGTGTACTACCATTATATATAAAATATTTGTAAATTGCCCAGTTATTATAAATAGTAATAAAAAAAAAATACTAATTATAATATGTTAGATGTATATTATAATTATACTGCAACAATCAAAAATAAAAAATTAAAATGGAAAGTGAAAATTTTACATTCAAATAATAAAAATATACTGTAATTATATTTAAAAAATGATTAATACATTAATAATATACATATATAGATTATAAATTAAGAGTAATTGTTAGAAGCAAAAATGCAAGTAACTATTGTAAACTATTTTTAGAAGAGCCAAGGAAGAATATTAAAAAAAAAATTGAAAAAAAGAAAAAAAACTGATGATACTAAAAACATAAAGAGTTTTGTAAATTTATTATTTTTTTTTTAATAAAAAATTATTGAAACTTTTTCGCTCTAAATAAAAAAATGTATACTTATCTTATGTATAAAAAAACAATCAAAGAATTTCTTTTGGCGTTTTCATTAATGCAAATTGCGCGATAGATGACCCATTTTCATAAATTTGTTGTTCAAATAAACCTTTAACAGGTTTTATTCAAATAAATGGGGATTTTTTTCCGTGCAACACGTAAGCGACAATTGACAATGGATTAGAATAATCTAAATCTGTCTATTGATAAACAAAAAAGTTTATTTAGACGTCAAAATCCATTTTAAACGTGTCCATTTTTCTTGATAATTTATACTGTAAAGTGTAAACCAAAAATTGTTTAAAATGTTAGAAATTAACATCCAATAAATATCGCACATATGTACATACATACATATGTATGTGACAGGTGTATAAAAATCTAATTCTGATTGTCGATTTAAAATTAAATAAATAAGCATTCATTATTGAAAACGTCCAGTTGTTTTTGAGAAACAAGAAGAAACAAATTAATTTTTTTTCAATTTTATTTAATTTTTTTTCTTTTGTAATTGTGCTATTATTAATAAATATATTACATTTATTATTGTAAGTATAATGTAGCTTATAAAAATCCTATTATTAGATCCATTTTAGTATTTTAGCAATATTACAAAAATAAAAAAAGAACAAAAGGAAAATAATAAATAAGTACTCCGAAATAATAACTTAACTGCAGATTTTTTTTTAAATTCTTTTATGTAAGAACAAAAAAAAATATATTGAAAAATTTTATGTGAATATTATTAAAGAAATTTTACAAAAAAAAAGGCAAGAAATTTGAAGTGAAAAAAAAATTATATTTTTCCACGTAAATAAAAAAGAAAAAGAAAAGAAAGAAGTTTATTATCATTATTGTAGTATGTTTGATTCAATAGATAATAAGAAGCTTACGAAATTTTATTTTTTATTTTTTTTTCTTTATTTTGTTTTTGTGAATTAATGAAAATTAAAAAAAGAGATGAGGAAATACATAGATAAAAAAGGGACAAAAATTATTGAAAAATCTGCATTAAAAATTTGTATGTTTGTAAGTGTAATCATTATGTATTAGAAAGTAAAAAAAAGAAACAAGAATTAATAAGAAACTCAGTAAAAAAAATAACTCAAAGAAAAAATAAAATGATAAGGATAAGAACAAAAAAGAGGTGAAACAGGTACATCAGATAAAAATATTGAATGATGACAAACGAACTTTCTGAAAAAGAAAAAAAAAACATTTACGTATTTTTGCTTATACAGAAAATAAACGTGCAATTCATGCAAAAAAATATTGGAAAGAAAAAGAAAGAAGAGAAAAAATAAAAATAATAAAATTCACTTTAAGATTGATTAACTATATAATAATATCTTATGTTTTATATTAATTGCAATAAAAGTAATTTCAAACTTCTTTAAAAAAACAACTTGTGGCTTATTTAATTTATTTATAGTATGTCATTTGTACAGACATACCTACCAAGAAACAGGGGAATGAAAAAAAAAATAATAATAAAAAACTCTACTTTCCAAATCATGTCGCATTTAGAGGATTTTATTCATTCACGAAAAATATAAATTCCAAAAAAAAACCAGCTGTGTAGCCTAGTTGTAGCATATACAAGTATCACATATATTTAAACTTAAATGCTTTTATTTTGGTCACAAAATTTTGATCGAAACAGGTGCTGTGCGGGCAGAGTAGATAGGGGTAAAATGTATTTCTCTTCATTGAGAATCACTAAATTTCAATTTTTCATTCTTTAATCGTGTATTTTAAATGTAAGTACATGTAAAATTAAAATGTTCAAAAACGGACAAATGCGTAAAAAATTTGAAGTTCATGATATCATAAAGAAATCAACTCCACCCCATGTGTATTACATAATAAACGATCATCATAATAATAGTAAATTGCCCAGTTATTATAAATAGTAATAAAAAAAAAATACTAATTAAAATATGTTAGATGTATATTATAATTATACTGCAACAATCAAAAATAAAAAATTAAAATGGAAAGTGAAAATTTTACATTCAAATAATAAAAATATACTGTAATTATATTTAAAAAATGATTAATACATTAATAATATACATATTATGTATGTGTAGATTGTAAAGGTAAAAACGATAAAATTTTTATTTGTTTAAAAAAAAAGAAAAGGAAAACTTTGACATACATATTTTTAATTTTAATTCACAACTAAATTATTTTAACTAAACGAGAATGTGTACACACTGGCACGTACGTATGTAACCCATATACTATATGTAGGTGTACATACAGGGTGCATAGTTTCGTTGTGTTGGGTTTTGAAGGGACGAAAGGTAATATATAAATGTATTTGTATATCCAAACGCGTATTTGGTTTTGATGATGTGGTTTAAAGTTTTTGAAATATTCTAATTTAAAGAAAATATATTGCTTTTTTGGAAGTTAGATAAAACGTAACGATCACACATAATGTCCACACATTCATTGGAAAGTATGCTTTATATTGTTTATTTAGCGTTCGAGAGGACTGCTATGGTGCATCTGATTTAAAACTTACAATGAATAACTGCAGAAATCATTTTTATCCAAACATGCTTAACAACGAGGAATGGGATAAACACAGACCCGCCTTTTCTGAATGCTTGTTTTTATGTCCATCATCTCCATAAGGCTTCACACGGAGGAACAAAACTACCTGTATGCACGCAGTAAATAAACGCAAAATATATTGTACATAGGTATATACATACATATGTATATTGCTTATAACCACAAGTATGTGTACATCTGAATATACAAATGTATGTATATTGTATATTGTATGTGTATTATTTTGTGAATTGCATCTTCACGTGTGGATACACATACAGTGTACATGTTCCAAAAATTCATCATAAAAGTTTTTGCACATCTAATTAGAAAAGTTAATTTTATATATTTCTTATACTCGAAGGAGTTACCATATTAGTCATATACATACACATATACATGTACATATCATAGTACCATAACTCTGCCATAACAAAAATCTAATAATAATTTATTATGCATTTACAAGATGTATAATACATTGTATATACATTTGTACATATGCATGTATGTATGTATACGAACAATTTATATAGTCTCTTCTACACTCCATACATATATAATACAATATATACATATATAGTAACACACTGCACACAGCACACATGCATACAAAATTAATAAAATGTTCTACATAAATTTTCGGTTGCAAAACAACAAAAAAAAATTTTTTCTCTTTTTTTTGCTTTTGTTAAAAAAATAGGTAAAGATACTAGATAGTCTTGTTTGTTCGCATATGAAAATATCGTTACATATGTATGTACATATGTGTACATTGTTCGAATTCAAAAATGCACAAAAGTAAAGAATAAATTTTGATATCAAAAACTTTTACGTTTATATTTGATTTACAATTGAAACAAAAAACAGAAAAAAAACATTACAAATAGATGAATCTACCTACATACATACATACATATGTAAACAATGGGATGTGATCGATATGCATGCCATGTATGATGATAGTATTTATTGGTTACACACATTGTCCTCAATTACAAAAAAAGGAAAAAAAATAAGAAAACAAAGTTGAAAATAGTAAAATTCAGAAAAAATGTCTTAGAACTTCTGGAAACCTTAAAATATGTATGTATGTATTATCTTTGTGATCTGTATGGATACGAGCATGTATAATACATATGCACGAGTATGTTAATTGTTATATATGTTAATGCCGTTTATGATCATCAATCATCATACGTAATTTGTATATGTACAGCACACACACTGCCACATTGCTCACATTCTGTATTTCAGTTATCATATTGTACCCACTTTATAAACGACTGTACGTTCATTTCTGTACCTTTTAATTATTTATTGTTTGTGCTTTAGATTTTAGCACAGAGAGTATTAAAATATGAAAAAAGTTTTTTCACTTTTTTCCGGTTTTCTTGCTTCTTTTTTTTTCATTTTATCCGTTGGTTGATTTTCTTTTTCTATTCGTTTGTTGTTGTTTTAACTTAGTTTTATTTCTTTATCAGCAATAGAACATTATTACAGTTTCTTAATGTAAAAAAGCTAAAATTGGGTGCGACCTAGAAAGCTTTTTTTTCCTGAATAATATTCTTCTTCTGTTAAATTTTTTTTGACTTCGTTTTTCTGTTTCTCTTTTAATGTTTCCTTTTTTTAATTTTTTGCTTTTAAATATGTATGTATACAAAAAAAAATTGTTTATATTACATTGCGATTATGCGCAAGATGCGATGCGATGGGCAGTGGTTCGACTTATTATGTACATATACACAGTCGTAAATATTGCATAAAATTTATGACGAAGTATTCATTAGGAAATTGTTAGCTGTGCAAAAAGAATGCTATTACTTGATTAAGTTAACATTTTTATTTATTATTTATTTATTTTTTTTTTTTGCTAAAAGTTTTATGCATAGCTTGTGTTGTGATATTTAATTGTTTTTTCCCTTTTTAAAGTTGAAATTATTAAATATAAATTCCAATTTTTTTTTCTAGAAAGTTTCTCTTTTACATTAGATTACATTACAAGTTTCTCAATTACATTACTTAAATTTCTCCATTTAATTTTTGAGGGATTTATTTTGTATCCTGCATTCTAATTTCTCTTTTTTTATTAATTATCTTATTTATAGGTATATCTTGCAAAAATTTATAGTGAAATTTTCATTTTTATATTTAATAGGTACATGTCTATTTTTTACGTACGTACACACGCGCTAGCGAGAATATTCGGTAATAAAAAAAATTTCATTTCAATGCATTTTAAATAATCTTTTTGCGCATGTGTGTCGCTAATTTAGTGCAGCTTACAGAATCTAATCTAAATGTATGTATGTATTTATAACGCCTCCATACAATATGTGTACATACGTACAAAGTTATTACCATTTACCACCATCGGGTTATCTTCGAAATAAGTAGTAAGATTCGGCATTTTAATTTACTAATTTTTCTAATTAGGTATGTACATATGTATGTACGTTAGTACAGAGAACAGTTTTAAAGTTTATGTCTCATTATTATTATTATGTAGATATTGTCAATATTTATATCATAGAGAGTTTCCACGCATTTAATTAATCCTGGACAAAAATTCGTACCATACACGCATTATAATATACTTCTCTCAAATTATTACGGACTATTAGGACACAATATGAATCAACAAGGATTGTATATAAGATTAGTTTTTCTACTCATACATTATCTTATTTAATAGATTAAGCCAGATTAGATTCAATTATTTAGAATATTAAAACTTTTATTTCTTAGTTACTTAAAAGTAAAATATTTTAATGAATAAATTTTGATTAAAACTTGGTATTCACAACAGGAACTGCACTGGGTGGTATATTTACCTTCTGTATATTTTTAACTTTAGGAAAAGTTTATACTTCTGTGTATGCACATACACATACAATCATAATTATAGCCACCATTGTATACAATATAAAAGATATGTTGCAATACACATCCATTGGGGTTACACACGCGCACGATTTCTTACACCTTTTAATTTTAATCCAAAAAAAAATTTTCTACATTTTTTCTTAACTACTCTGGCTTTTCTTCTGTGTCAAATAAATTTTCTCTTACCTTACATATGTATGCATGTAAATATGTATGCATATTGCATGCATACGTATGTACTACACTACTCACAAAATTCGAATACCCTTATTTCTTATATACATATATGTGTACATTCTCTCTAAACTGTAAACAGACAAACAAACTGTACATTAACATATACACACCAGTGTTGCAGCTGAACAACTTTCAAGTGTAGTAAAAATCTACTACATTTTCCAAAATGAGTGTAGTAGACTAGAAATTCATTACAAAAGCTTAGACTTGGACCGTGTATAAATTGCTTAAAAAATTTATATTTTAACAGCAACAATAGTTATTGAAGTAGGTGCAAAAATTCAAATTTTGAAATTTCCAAATAAAATTTTGCAGTATTAACAAATTATTTTTGTGTCCTTTTTCTTCATTTCTTATAAAGTGAGAAACAGAATTATTAATACTGTTATATATTTCTGAAAAATTTTAAGCATTTTTTAAGTAATAATATAATATCAAAGTACTAAATATAATAATTCATTAACATTTATTGTTCATTAGAAAAAAATTATTACAGCAAAAAAAGCATTTTCATTATTCATTTTCATTCAACAAGGCAATGAAATTTAGAGTAGTAGATTTATATGGAGACCCTTTTTGTGTGTAGTAGAGTAGCAAATTTCGAAAATTTTAAAAATATGTAGTAAATTTACTACACAAGTAGCAAATCTGCAACATTGATACACACCTATATAATACCTATTACAAAATTAATCGGAAAAGCAAAAATTAAATAAAAAATAAAGAAAGAAATCACAAGACAAACTTCATTTTCTCTTATAAATTAACTGTGTACTGTGTAGTCATGTAGTGTAGTGTTGGTAGCCTGGCGTGTGCAGAGTGCAGAGTGCAGTGTGTGTAAATCTCTTTAATCTCATTACAATATATATTTGATTAAATTAAATTTTCTTTACGGTAATAGTAGTTGGTTTGGTAATTGGTGTGACAGCATAAGTAGAATAATTGTTTAATCTGTCAAAATTTTCTTGAACCTGAATGCTGTACAAAATTTTTTCGCCCCTTATGAATTGCATTGACTTTTATACTCATTTATTTGTACTGACACTGACTGGTGAATGGTGACAAAAGTTTTGAAGAAAAACAAAAATGTTTTTTTTTTTTTAAATTTCCATATTTTGGGTTACATTTTTCGTCATCTCTGGATAAGTTTTACAATACGACAGAGAAAGATTTTATCGAAATTTTAGCCTTTTTCTTATTACATTCTGTAATATCTGTACCTATCTTGTGGGTGTATGTATATAAAAAGCTTTTTCTCATCGCATATCATATACGCTTTCTCCATCCATATAAAAACATACAATTTAATTTAATGCTCTACTTTTATAACCAGAGAACAGAACACATACAGTTAAATTATAAAATTTTGAGAATATATTTTACATAAAATAAACATCAAATAAAAATAAAATGAAATCCAAAAATAACGAAATTGTTTTTCTTCTTTATACTTATTGTTGTTTTTGCTCTTATTTTGTTTGTTTTTGCTTTCCATTTAAACAGTTATAGGTGGTGTATAAAATCACATTTAAAAGCTGCTACCTATTGAAGAAGCGCATATGCTTGAAAGTAACAAAAAAAGCACAGAAGAAAAAAACAGTAATCTTAAAAAAAAAATGAAAAAAAGCTGGAAATAAAACTAAAAAAAACGAATGTCAAGAAAACAGGACGATAGAAAACAACGAAGCAAAGAGTGTAAAAAAGGAATTTTTTTCTATCCAACTCCAACCGCCAACGCCAACCAACAAAAACACATTACACAACACACATTACAATATAATAGAACTTTCGAAAATTTTCGTGTGCATTTTTTAATTTTTAGTACTAAAGGAGTCGCGGTTTCGTGTGGTTTGTTTGTGTTAAAAAATAATTTTATTTTGTGAAAAACGACTGAATTCACAAAAAAAAATAAGAAAATTAAATATAAAACGGGATAAAAATTAAATTAAATAAAGTGAAAGAAAAAATTTGAAAATGTGAGTGAAAATTTATGAAAAAAAGTCAAGAAATATGTTTGGCTTTTAATTTTTCGTTATGAATAGTTTTCTTTTCTTCTGAAAGAATTTAAAAAAAATTTTTTCATGAAAATTTCATTTTCATTTTGCGTGAAACAAAAAAAAAAAAATCAAAATGAGAATGTAACAATATTGAGTGTGTGTTAATTCATTTTTTTATGTAATCTACTGCTGATCTGATGTCTAGTAAAATCATATTACATATGATACATAAGTATATCTATATGTGTGTACATATTTTAAATTTGAAGTGCTTTTTTTTTTTTTTTTTTTTTTTTTGGTAAATTCGAAAGATATTCAAAAACCATAAAAAAAAGTAATGTCGATAAAAAAAAATAAAATAAATTCATGGCTAAAGGATAAAATAAGATAAATTTGATAACAAGATTGTAATAATTTTTTTTTTCTTTTAGAAATATAAAAAGAAAAAATCAAAGAAAAAAAAACTGAGAATCCTTAAAAGAGGGGTTTTATAATGTAGAAAAAAAAATAAATGAATTAGTGAAAACGGGAATTCAATCAAAAATAAATTAAACTAAAAAAAAAAGAAAAAAAATTAATCAGTAGCTTTTAAAGTAGTGCAGAAAGAAAATTTTGATAATTTGACTAAAATTGAAATGTTTTAGATACTTTTAATAAAACAACGTTTGGTGTGTAATGTAACATTATTATATTGTATACTTTTATCTCTTTTGCTTTTATATTTAAATATGTCCGTGTGTGTGACGCATGTTAATTTATATATCTGATTATAACGTGTGTGTAATGCGTGTGTGCAGCATACGCCATCGGGAGTGCTTTAATGGTCGCGCGCTTGTAAAGTGTAACTGTAAATCCTAGAGTACACGCATATGTTGTAAAATACTTCACACTAGCTAGAGTTGATAGAGAACATATACATATGAGTTGGAGTTCTACTTTTTATTTTTCTCTTTTTTTTTTTTTTTTTTTTAAATAAAAATGTAAATTTTTAGATTTTTTTTGTTTCGCTTTTCTTGTGATTAATTGCCAATATGTATACGTACATATTTTGTTATCATATTAAGAAAGTGATAAATTGATCAACGAACGAACAAAAAATAAAAGAAAAATAAGCAGAAAAAGTTTTTTTTATCTAAGTATCTAAAATTTTCCTCTAGTTATAAGTGAATAAAAAAAAATTAAGAAGAAGGCAGAAATAGAAATTAAAAAAACCTACAAAAAAGAAAATGATTTTTTTTTAATTTAAAGTTTTTGATAACTAGCTAAAAACACACGAATAATACGATTGACAAAAAAGGAAAATAAAAGGGAAGGAGAAGCAAAAAAGAAGTTGTCCTTTCAAAAAAGAAGTATCAATACCAAACCAATTGTTATTTATTGTTTTGAGGAGTATTTTCGTTTCGCATTCTTAGTCCTTTTTTCTTTTCTATTATTTTACGATCTGTTTAAAAGATGAAAAGAAATAAAAATTTTATAAAAAAAGTTTTTTACTTGATTTTCTCTTGTTCTTTTTTTTAATACCTATCATCAGACAAAAATTATTACGAAAGGAACAAAAAAAAGCAAAAACAATTTAGCAAAACAAAGTACAAATATAAAAAAATTTCTCGTTCTGTGTATACATATGTATGTATGTATAATTTCTTGATTTCAGTTTTTTCCATATTTTGTTGTTTTTGTATTTTTTTAAATTCCTTTTCTTTTGTTTCTTTTTTTGTTAATAAACAAAATTAAAAGGAACGACAAAGTTTAAATAATAAATTTCAAGAAAGTGAAAAAAAAAATAGTTGAATTTCTAAATTGAATTTATTACTAGCTAATATACAATTTAGAGAAAACACTGATACATTTTCATGTTTTTTGTCTTAATTTGAGTCCTTTATTACTGTGTATACAAAGAGCAAAAAATATTCTATATGGTCAGAGGACGGGGCTGGGGGTCAGATGTTATTGGATATAACGCCACTTTCCTTAGTTTTAAACGCCTTTAAAGTTAAAAGCGCGAAAATTGTGACATTTTTCTGTATTGACATGTATTTTTTTTTTAAGTTTTAAATTTTCTTCATAGTGTGACTGAAGAAGACATCAATATTTTCTACTTGTTATTTACTGTATTTCAAAATAAATTCATTAGTTGTTCGTGTTTTACTCCAGTAGGTATTCGATTTAAAATAAATTAATTGTACATAAGTATGTATATGTATGTATTGGCATAAATATAAAATCGCTGAAATTTTTGATTTGCTTTTCTTTTTCGTTGTGAATTTTTCTTATTTTCCATTTTTTCAAACTTTTATAATAATTTATTTCATTCGTATTCTACTGTGTTGTGTACAGCATGTACGTGTACCATACGTGGAAACTGAAAATTGTACATTGAAAAATGTTAAAAATTATAAATAATGACTAGTGACGACCCTGACACGTATTAAATTGCAAATGCATTTTTTTTTTTTTTTTTTTTTTTTTTTTGAAAAAGAATAATAAACTAGAAACATATCATAATCATCATCATCATCGTATTATATTCTTGAAGAATATTTACGAATAATAATATAGCAAATTATAAATGACATACCAACATGTATGTGTACAAGAAAGGATATTTTAATATACATTCACAGTTTTAGTTTTTTGTGTATATATGCATATACAAAATAATTATGTGATACACCCCATGATTGACCGACCATCCGACCGAAACCTATGTGCGTTGTATTATAATATAACTACATGTACGAACGTACATGATGATAAGTAATCCAATGTAAATGTATAAATAATGTACTGATGGTAGTATAGATTTTTTAACTGGGTGGTTATCCTTGTAAAATAGTACATTTTCATCATCATTATCATCATCATCATCTTCATCAACATCATTATTAGTTTCAGAATCAGCAGTAGCATTAGCAGAAGCAGTAGTAGCAACACATATCATCACCATGAATATCGTTGTCGTTGTCGTCATCGTCGTATAGTCATCTCTGCATCTTCTTCTTTTGTCATCCTTACGTCTTCGATGATTAAAAAAAAATGTTATAGTGATTTTTATTTTTCTTCTTATTCAGTATACTGCTAATATAAGTTATAAGAATATGTACACTGTACAAAAATTTATCAAATACTGTGTATCTTATTATATTATGTGAATTGAATGATATGTGAAGTAGTGCAGTGTTACTAGTGTTGACTATAAATTTTTAACTTAGTAGCAACATACGTTGATTGAACCGTAACAACTAAAGAATATCAAATAAAAATATATTATTGTTTTTAAGTTTTTTTTTCATTGCTATAGTTTATTATTATGCGGACTTAATTGGAAATTTATTATTCGATTGTTGAATTCATTTTTTCTTTAGAAATTATAATCAAGATATACATATGTACAAGCAAAAATAAACCATGTTTATGTGCGCGTAAATCTCTGAACAAAAAGCCAAATAATCATTAAAAATGTTTAAGATATTATTAGTGTTATAGTGTAAAATAACAACAAATAACCACTTTTTTATGAAGAAGAAGTAAAACACAAAAGGAGAGAAAATTACTATCAAATGGATATTCAGATGAATTTTGAAAATTTTCACTATAACTTAAGGTAAGTAACAAAAACAATTTTTTGTTTTCATTATATGTATTTTGTTTTTGATATGTACATAGGTACATAAGTATGTATGTTTTCATTGAATACAAAATATGCATAAGGACATAGCATTGGATGTATTGAAATTTTATTAATAACATTTGGTTATCTTATATAAGAGAATATTAGAATTTATGCGATAGTTAATGGGGGGCATAAATATGAAATATGAATGAAATATAATATGTATGTGCATATTTTCTTCTTTTACGATTTTGTAATGTCTGCACTCTCATAGCCTTCTTCATCAAAATTCCCTCATGCTTTTCAATCTATTGCCATTATTCTTTAATGTGTGCATGTAAATGAAAATGATAATAAAACAAAAATAAAAAATAACTCACAGAAGGAAATTCAAATAATTAAATTATCATTTAATGTTTATTTCTATATTAATTTTTTTATATTTCAATTCATTTTATTTTGGTATCGTCTTTTTTTTTTTCTTCATTTTGAAGCAGTAAAATAATATGCATAAAACAATGTAGGTACTTATATAGTACAATACACAAAGTACATACTTTACACAGAGTTTTTTGTATTTGATATCCTCATTTTTATGCATACAAGAAAAGTAAAAAAAAATGTTTCACTGTTTTTTTATGATTTTTTTTTTGGTTTTTGATTTTTTTTTCTGCATTTATTAATATTTATTTATGTCTTTTTGCCTTGTTAAAAACAAAGTAGATGAACATTTATGTAAATTTAAAACTCCTTTATGTTCGAGTATACACTTACACATTATATGTATGTATATACTCATGGTGTGGAGTTTTACGTTACATTTTTAAGCTAAAATAAATGCACAGGTATAAATACGTATACGTAATATATAGCATACACTCCCACCTTTTTAGGATACTGGTATATAAATTAAATATGCACAACATTTTGCTATTGAAACTCGTATATATTTTGCAAACTTTTACAAACTGCCATATTATGTATGCCTGTGTGTATGTACATATACATTCAAGTCTGTGAATGTTCAGATATTTCGAAAAGTGATCCTTTTTTATTCTGTTTATTTTGTTTCCTTTTTTTCAATACAAATACACATGTATGTATATATATAGCATATATATATGTATAACATATGTGTATATGTACGTATGTTATTTGAAAGCTTTTGCGCATAAGTGTAGGTAGGTAGGTATACATCGTATATTGATAAATAAATGAAAAGCATTAAGTAAGCAAAAGTAACAATCAAATACACATATTTATGTATGCATATATAAAAATTTTGTATAAAATATACATACTGTTTATATATTTATTAAATTTGCCAAAAGTTGGAAGGTGAAAGCTCCTAATATTTCAAATTTACATTTTTTTTGTCACAATGTAGTAAAGGCAATAAGTAAGATATTCATTCAAAAATATTATTGTAGCAAAAAGTTAAATGTTAGTCATCAGTTGCTTTACGATTAGGCGTATGCTGTGTGTAAATAAAAAATATTTCGTATTTTAATTACCGTAAATAGCTATTCTGTTTTCAAAAATTATAAACATATCATATGTACCCACCTATATCCGTGTAATATATGTAGTTCTGATCCGATGCCTTCACCCTAAGCACGTACAAAGACAAAGCTCTAATAATAATAATAATAATAATAATAAATAATAATAATAATAATAATAAAAGAAATAATAAGAAAAAAGTTTATTTCACAGGACATTATCATGTGTGCAATACGTATAGATGAGTTTGACTTATGTAAATATGTACATATATTCTTATGTACGTAAGTGTATTCAAAATAAATACATATATAGTATGTATATATAAAAATATTGTTCAAATTAAAAATTAATTATTTTATTATTATACTTATCCATTTGCATGAATATCTACGTAGACATGACACGTACATGTGTCTATATAATGTGTGTACACTGTACAATTACAATTTCTTAATGTACACAGTGTTAAATTAAAAAAAAATACGACGTATGCATGTTTAAATGTAACTTCTGTACACATGTGTATATTGTTCATATACACAATGATGAAAAAAATATACATATGTACATACATATGTATATATACATATATATATTGTACATATAATGTTGGAATGTTGCTGTAGTACATTTTAGCACTTTTTTTCTTTAATATTTATTTTTAATGTTAACATTATGTAATAAATGAAGTCCATGTATTATGTAAAAACGAAGAAATATAATAATGAACATAAAATATACAGTATGTATAGGTACTGGTACTATATACGTACATATATATCGCATCTAGTATTTACTCACTCACGGTGCAGAATGTACAACAGCTTACACGTATACATACATGAGTGTATACAGTATGTACATATACATACCATATGTATAATTTCCAGTCAAAGTACATTTACTATTCTATATCTATTCTATGTTATTTTATGTGTGTACATTACATCTAAATGTGAATGTTGCATATAAAAACAATTTTTATTAATAACCAGGGTGTTGTTTAGTTTTTAATTTTACAAAAGAAAAGAAAGTGATTTGGTTTTTTCTATTTTCTACTTTTCTACACAACAGTTTTTGAGACCATATTCTTATTTTTTAGTTTTAGCTTTTTTTATATTCATTTTCTATTTTTTCTTGCTGCTCTTTCGGTATACTCACATATTTATATGCTGAGTGTTTTAATAATGAGAAAAAAGAAAATAAAAAAAGACAATTGATTTGGAATTTTTTTATATCAAATTTAGATTTTAGAAAATGCAATATGTATTTACTTTAAAATTTGATATTAACCGACAATTTCTATGAAACAAAAAACGGAAAAAAAAATAATTTCTTCTTTTACTATTATGATTATTTTTAAATATAATTTTCTATATTTTACATTTTTTAAATTACAGAAATTTTAAAATATTGAAAGTTTATTTAGAAAAAGTTCTTATCATTTTCCCATTGTGCATGTACAATACACCAGTATTTGAAAGGACATAAAAGTCGCACGTTTAATGTATGTTTAGTACGCACATACATAAATACTATATGTATGTGTGTCATCACAGTGTGTATGAATTTAAACATATTTTATATTATATGTTACTCAAAGAAAAAAGTTGGGAAATTCCTTTTTTTGTTTCTGTTTTTTGTTGCTTTTAAAATGAAATCTGTGTTATTTTCTGTTTTTTTTTATTCATTTTTTTTATCATGCATGCATATACATATGTACATACGTTTATTTTGTGTGCAAACTACATATTATATGTGCTGTACCAAAGTACCTACACATTTTGCGAACAGTATGAAGTCTAATATGTGTAATCAATATTTGTGTATGTAAATGTGTGTAAATTGTATACGTAGTCAAGGATACAAACAATACATTTCATTTCTAATATTCATATAAGTTTACGTAGGTATATGATAATTTACTTTAAATTATTTTTATATTAATTACATAGAATATATCAGAGGTCGTATACCTATGCTTTTAACATTTTACAAAATTTTATATAGCCAACAAGATAATATGTATACCAACTTAACTGACTATGTAATGGTGAATGCTACTTTAAATAGACTGTAATATACGGTTTATATACTTTTAGACACTCTCTCGTACATGTATGAATTTAAATTATTTTCGTTTTATACATACTTGTATATTTTGTAAAAAAAAAAAAAAAACAGTAATAACATACTACATGTTTAGATAAACAGATATGTATGTATATGCCCTAGTATCATATATGCACACATAAATTTAAGGAATTTAAAATCCCATTACTAAATCTTTTTATATGAATATATATATACATACATACGTACATATTTTTATTATAAAATTTCATATGAAAAACATGCACAGTGCCCTTTTTCGTTTTCTATTTTTTTTTGTGTCCTGGAAATTGTTGCTACTTTTAAATTCTCATCTTCATTTTGTAATTTTTTAACTTTTTAAAAAATGAAATTAAAGTTAAGTCATGTTAAGTATAGGAACAACATTTTTCAATTAAATATTATCACGTTATTTGATTCTCTTTTGTCGCTTTGTATAAATCAAATTTATATTCATTTTGTTTTGCTTTTGCTTCCTTAAGTACCTATATTTAAATTTTAAACTATGAGAGTTTAATAATTATTATCTACACGCACTTTTGTTGACATATTTGTTAACACTTTGCTGTTTTAATTTAATTTATTATTCATTTGAAATTTTTTAAAAACTCGTTTGTGTGAGTATTGAATATGTATTCTATAAATGATTTAATTTAAATGTATTGTACGTCTTTCGTATACATATGTACATATGTACATACATATACCTATATGATCATATAATTGTTTTATTAATTTTTTCTTTAAGCCTGTAGGAAGGAATATGCACTTATTCTCTAAAAATCTGAAAAATTAGGTTCTTGATTCATTCTGCCCTTCCCGGTTGTCTTCTGTCAGTTCATTGAACCGTCAAGCTACAATTTTTCCAAAAAACATTTTTAAATTTCTTAAAACATTAAAAATTATAGATAAAGATTTTAAACATTAATTTAAATAACATTCACCATTTATATCAAATTGAAGAAGTGAAGAGATGAGTTTATTTTTGTCCATAAATGTATTGTACACATTTATAACAATTCGAATTATAAACCTTCTCAATATGTTATTTTGAAATATGCAATTATATAGAACATACGTAGGACATGATGTAATTATAAGTATGTACTTGAACTAAATTTTGATATTTAATTTTTAAACTCATGATCAAGTGTTTGAATTTAGGCTTTTTGTGTCTAATATGCCAATAACATTATTACCATCGTTATACTACCATAATATACCTACACTTGAGAAAATATTATGCAAGGGTAACTGTAGATAAAAATTTTGAATTTTTCTCAAATATGAGCATAAATGTTTATGCATGCTTGACCCAATTTAACTTTACATAGTAGAAAAGAATTTGATTTTTGGAATGTTATAACAAAGTTTTTCGAATTTATTTTTAATTTTATAAAATTTATGAAATTATTATTACAGATAACTGTCGTATAACACGAAGAATACTTCAACCAAAATTTTGTCGTGTTAAGTAATATACGTTACGTGAAATTCACATCAATTTTTACTTTTTATGATTATTCAAATCGCAAATTAGGTACACAGGTATTCGCATTATAAAATTTTACCATAATTTTACAGTGAACAAGAATTCGCCATAGTTTTAAATTGTGTGTTTTTGTACATACATACTATGTATTTAAATTTCATATGCCCAACAATTATTATATTCATAAATTTTTATTTTTTTATCACGATAGACTTGTCCATTAAATTTTCAATTAAGAGAATAACGTTACCAGTATTTTATTTTTATTTTTTTATTTGTATAAATACCTATAGGTATGTTTATATAAGAAAATAATATGTAAAAAATCAATAAATGTTTAAAAATATATTAGTCAAAATTGTACCTACAATCAATTATCATATAAATACGAGTATACAATTTTCTATGTAAAGATTTTATTGCGAAAAAATTACTAGAGTAGATGGTCTGTACTTATATCTGTGTATGTGTGCACTGCATCTATATAAAATGAGTATGTGTGCGTTTATACTTTGTATTTAAATAAATTAAATGTTGAAAATTTTTTGAAAAATAAAAGTCAAATTAGGTTAATCTGAAACAATTTTCTCAATTGAAGCGTACATTTATATTCTCCAATCTCCCTACACATGGATACAAACGAATAAATAAATATGTATGTGTACACTGATTGGTTGATTGTGATTACATTACACATGAAATATTAAATGAAAAATAATGCAATATAATTTAAGGGAATGGGAAAGAATTGAATTAAACGATTAATTGAAATAATTTTTTTTGGTTTAATTTGATTTGGTTTGGCTATATATATACCTACTGCTTGTGAGTTCATAGGTAGGTATATAAAATAAGAAAATGTTTAATAAAATGAGCCAACGCATAAACACGTTAATTAATTTAAATTACCTTGTAATAATAAATACTCGTATGTGTACAAATATAATACCTACAGTATTTTTTTTTATAGATATGCACCAAATACGCACAGGAACCTTTTTTTATATTTACATATACATACCTACCTAAGTACCTACATTTAGTTTGGAAAATATTTAGGTATAAAATCGATTATTTATATTTACTCTGTTATTTTTGTTTTACAGTAGATCTGTATATACATATGTATGTATGTATGTGCACATGTACACAGTACATGTACTCAGATTCGCAGAATTCTTGTAAATCGCTTGTATAAAATTTAATCACTAAAGCATTTAAAATACAATAAATATAATTTATATAATAACCAGGATAGAGGGTATTTGTATGTACATATGTGTGTATTAAAAAACAAAATCCTACAAAATGAAATAAATCTTTAATCATTATAATTTTTAAAATGTTAATTATTTTGTTGTTTTGTTTAAATTAATTTTCAAGGAAAAATTTTATTTATTATTTAAAGCAGTTTTTTATAATTCATACCTATATGTACACGTACATAAATAGTTTTTTATTTGGTAATGTATCTCAGTATACACCTTTTTTCACCTTTACCATTTCTAATGGGTTAAGTAGAGCTAGTCGTTCAATATAGATTTTGGATTTAAAAAATTAGTTTTCCTGATTTAGTACACAAATTAGTACCTGATTTGTGTTTGTTTTTAATGACAAGAATTTGATTTCATTGTTATCGCTTCATTTATCGCGTATAATGTAACGTGATGCTCGTATTACAGAGAGAACGCATTTCATAAAAGTTTATTGATGTAACATTATTCCTTTTCTTCCATAATTTGTTTCATTTAAAGTGGGACAGCGTTACTTCTCTCTATTTTCTAAATAATATTTTTTTGTTCTTTTTTAGTGTAAAATGGTAAAACTGTGCCATATCATAAAATTCTGCGTTAACCAACAATATAAATTGCTTTATAAAAGTGCCGCCATTGTACAAGAGTTATTTGTGTGCACGTAAATGGAAATTTTCATTTTTAGTTTAGTAATGAGTCATTTAATTTCGCATCGGTTCTTTTGTGATGAGTACTAAAAATTATTTTGAACTAATTAACAAAGTACTTTATTTTTTTTTTTTAGCTTTTTTTAATTTCTTTTTTAAAACGGAAGAAAAAAAGGAAAACTAAGTACCGCAAAACTTTTTTGAATTTAAAAGAAAAGGAAAAAATAAAATAAAAACTAATTCAAAAGAAAGAAAAATCAGTATGAAAAACTTTAAATTCTTTCTAGTATATTTTGTGAGCAAAAATATTCGAAAAAGGTTTAAAGACATAACAAAGATATTTATGTTAAGAATTTGATTTATTCAAACGAAAGAGATTTTCAGTTTTTTAGCTTTTTATTTTGTGTACTTTGCTTGTTGCTGTATATTCATGACCCATTCAAATAAAATAAAACGAGAGACAAAAAAACACTTGATATTACGAAAGGTACAAATTTCGAAAAATATGTTAAAACTATATGAAGCATTTGTGTACAACTATAAAATGTTTAATACAAAATTTTATGTAGATTGGTATAACAAGCTATTTGAAAAGTCTAGATTAGTTATAGACAGGGTGTCTCTCAGGGTCAGAGTGAAGAAATATAGGAATGATTGATAGAAACTCTAAATTTTAAGATAGGTAAGTACACATACTTTGTGGCATTTATTTTGGGACATCCAGTATATGCGTATGAAGTTAATTTATAAACATTCTCAAATACATAATTTCAAACTATTTAAAGCTTTTATTTGAAACTCTCGTTAAATTATATCATAAATATTGCATACCTATATGTACTAATTTAACTGATGTTTATTCTATTAGGTGTACCACGTTAAAATATCTAAACTTTTAAACCCAAATCTCAGTTTCCTATAAAGTAATGTAGTACTCTTAATCAAAATAGATACATAAATATTTCATGAAATTCAATTAATTTTGATAAGAAATATTTATGGGATAGCACAATGAATTAATCGAAAAAATTTTTTTTCAATATAAGAATAGTTGACGTTATTATTGGGATATGTATACATACGTAGGTAGTAGAAATTGTGTATAGAAGTAATATCATAGTAATAAATAGTAAAAATTTAATTTAATAGATATACAATTAAATATTTGATATTCTGATATGAATACTATTAACTTTTAATTTATAATTTACTAAAAGGTACGAGTAATAATATGAAATTTGTAATACATACATAATTATTCCAGTAAAAAAGATAAGATAAAGTTTAACATAATGAAAGGAATTTATGGCACAAAATATTCATGATAACTTTGTAGATAGCATTGAATCAAAATAATGTTTAATATGAATACCTATTTCAATGTATAGTAAAATTTTAATTACAAAAAATTGAAAAAGAAACTAAGAAGAAGAAAAGAAAAGATTGTGAATTTTAGATATTATTGTTCGTAATATCGATGTTATTAATTTTTTTCGTTGTAATAACCCTAATTTCGTTTATTTGAGATCGGTTGTTGTACTTCTTTCAAAATATTCTAGGTATGTCGTATCTTTTCATCATTTAAGCACAATTCTTTCATACCAATTTGATTATAGGTATTTGTATTCCATAATACAATCAAGATACTAAATCAAAAACAAACTACTCTTCTATTTTTAATTTATTTGAATTGAACGTTATAATTTCTATACTTACATTGAAAAAAATCAAAAAGTAGGTACCTAATTCTTAAAGGAAAGTTTTATTTTCTCAGTATTTTAACTAGGGTCTAAACTTTTATGGCGAAGTCTTTACTACAAATTAAACCAAGTTGCAACAAAATTTTATTTTATTTTGTTATTTTTCCGATTTAATTTCTTTTTTTTACAATAAAAATTGTAAAACTTTTTTTGCAGTGTGTGTGTATTTTTTAAATTAAAAATTTAACATGAAATTTAAAATCGAATAACATATGTTATATGTTTAATATCAAGTTTAAAATTTATAAATTTTTTTTTCCTTTTAGCTTTTGTATTCGTTGAATACTCTACGCTTCTGTTAAATGTGAAAAAATAAAAAATGGAAAAAGTACAAAAAAAATACAAGATTGTAAAATTATTTTTGTGGTCACACACTTTTCAACTTGAACAATAAATGTCTGAAATCCGTTAGAATTTTCAATTTGCTGTCATTATTAGAAGTTATGGCTGTGTGTGTGTCTGTATGTACAAGAGTAACTTTTACTTCAACATTTTACAAGTTCACATACGTAGAAAACGTTAAAAAATTTCCATTGTTAATATTTATACGTGCTTTTATATACATACGTACATACATATGTGATCCTTATACGTACAATTTAGTGCATCCTAAGAATATTAGTTTATTTGCAATACATAGTACATATGCGTACAATTTCAAATATGCATGCATATGTATATGTATGTATATAAAACTATCTGCATTGCACAAAAGGTTCAAACCATAACGAACATATGTCAGCATATTATCATCGATATATTGTCATTTTACATACAAATAGTAAAAATATCCTTTCTATACGGTCCATACACTTATGTATGTAGATATCTATATATATATATATATATATATATATATATATAGATATATATATAGATATGTATATATATATATACATATATTTATATATATATTAGTAAAAAATTATACACAGAACACATACAAATATGGACGAATATACATATATTTATATACATACATATGTATGTATGTCCCTCATATGTATTCACAATCTATAATGTATACAAGAAAAAAAAATATAAAAAATCGTAAACAATCTTACTTGGTTTCAGTGAATTGCACGAAGAATGTAACATATTTCTTTGTTCCTTTTCTTGTTATTATCTTTTATTTCTTTTTTTTTATTCTTAGATTTTTTTTCTTACATATTTGTCTTATTTGTCTTTTTTCTTTATCATTAAAAGGGTCGTATCATCATCATCATCATCATCTTTATATTCAATATAAAAATATTTGATTCCTTGTGTCATTAATGTCAAGTGTTGAGTTCAAGTTAAAAGTAGAAAGTAATTTCCCTCTTTTTAATGATACTAGTATGGTTCTAGTGGTAATACTAAATGCTAGAATTTTTGTTTTGTTGGGCTACTATAAAGAAAAACCAAAAGTAAAAAATGAAAAACGAAATATCATCAAAGATTTTCATAATTTTTATCATTCTTTTGGTTTTCATTTGTATTTTGAAAAAAATCACATTTACGTAAGCACCATATTTCGATTTTTAATTTCGTTTCTGACCGAGGCACCAATACTAGTAGGCACTTAAGATTTGTGGAATTAGAAAAAAAGAAAAACATTGTTTGTGATACACAAAAAACAAAATCATTATGTAACTCAAATCTTGTATGATTTTCTTTGTGGTTTTTCAAAGAAAAGGAAAACTGAAAGGAGATCCTTTTACAAGACGAAGGATTTAGGAGTTAGGACTGTCGATTTAGTTTTTGTATATGGTGATGATTCTTATAATAATGCCAAAGTGCTACTTTTAAAAGTGAAATGACTCAAAATCAGATTTTATTAAGCAATTAAGAGTAGATTCTAATGTTACACTATATGAGGGCTTCTTTAAATTACTAAAAATTGTTAAAAAAGATAAAATTTTTAAGGATCATAATGACATTTAGTATTTTCGCACTTTTATTTATTGAAAAATACATACATACATTCATACATAATGTGATACAGTGCTATCGTTTTCCAAAACTTGAAAGTAGTATAACACGTTCGAAAAAAACGTTTTTATACTAAATTTCCCTTTTAAAATTTTCATCTAAAAACAAACAATTTTTTTTAAAGTTTTTATTGTAGACAGAATTTTTAAATAAACAAAAAATTTAATTAAAAGTCGCCTTTTGAACATCAGGGAAGAAGGGTGATTATATATAGTTTCTCTTGAATTTTATTTTCGTTTCGAAAATGTTTAAATTTCAAAATTCAATAATAAATTTCTTTGTTCTATTATAATACATATTTGAAAATAAAAGTAATACATGTCAAAATAAATGCATCTAATTCTAAAAAGCAGTATTTTCATTGAGACGACAGTATTGCAGTATCAGACATCGAAAAGCAGTTGAAAATGTTAAAATACTTCAATTTCAGCAAAACGGTAGCTTTAAAGTGTAAGTAAAAAGCCACTATCCACTAAGACATAATTCAGAAATTTAATAAAAATTTTTGAAAATTTATTTATGTAATTTTAAGATATGATCCAAACCCTTGAATTAATACAAAAAAAACTTCATGCACATTATTTTAATTACATAGACAAGTGCATCTACATATACATATGCACATTATCAAAAATTGCTCAATTTTGTGTAATTTTGCTTATAGCGTATACTTTATCCTTTTGTTTTTGTATAGTAATAAATTTTATCACACGACCACTAACTCAAAATATGTTTTTCCTGTGTGCATTCTTGAATTCAATAATATATTTGTATGTATAGCTACATAGGTATATACATACCTATATATGTAATACATAATCATTATTATCGTTGTTATATTATTATCAAAAAAATTTAATTTACGTTTTACATTATTTTAAATGTATATTCGCCATTTTAGATAAATGTTTAAAAAAAAACAAAACAACTTAAAATGCCACTACCACTTTATGTGTTTAATGTGTTTCTGCTTTTTCTGTGGTTAAAATTATAAAAAAAAACTAACTAAAATGTTTTTTTTTCTTCATAACAAAAAGATGTGTGTACATTTTTGTATATTTGGTTAATGGCTTACGTACTTTAAATGTGGATGTTGGTATAGAATGCGATTTATTTTGTACATGGCCCGAGACTTTATCATTTATAGTCGAGCTATCTTATTTGTTTGTATATACGTTTTATATATACATACAGATACTACGTACCTATATTTTAATTTTGAACACACATTTAGAGTATGTTTAACTTTAATAAATATTAAGGATGATTCTACCATATCAATTTTATATACATACATACATTCACTACACGTTGTATAAATAAAAATCTATTATTTCATGTATCTATCTCTTTCTATTGCCCAAATCTATTCTTGGCCTCCTGATTTTATTCACCTAACAAGTACATGCATATTACAATCCTTATAAGTCAAGTTAAATTAATTTACATATACGCCATTTACTCTAAACATATTTATTGTTTTTTGCCTTCATTAAGCAGTATATGATATTTGTTATGTGTACGTATACTATACAAAAAATATAAAATATGCATGTATTTTTGTGTTTCATTTCGTTTTCTTTTTGTATTATTTATATTAAAATGTTTTAATGTAATTTTCATATTTAATAAAGCTAAAGCTAAAAATTTTCACACATTCTAAATAAATTAAATTGCGTGTACCGTTCACTCTCACTTTGCATCTCTATCTCTTTATAATTGTATTTGTAAATGTATGTATGTATGTATGTATGTGTACGTATAGTCGCTAGACTTTGTTTTTGCTTAATTTGTTTATTATGTAGAATGTGCAGAACATTAGTTTGGTACATTGTATTAAGGAATTAAGTGTAATAACGCAGTACACTGTAAGAGTATAGTGAAAGTATCAGTAAAAGCACTTATTATCTAAAATTTCATTATTATTATTATTATTACTATTAAATATAAATGGATGTTTTCTCTTTTTACTGTTTTTGTTATTATTTAATAATGTTTGTATAATTTCAATTCAAGATTTACGTGTGGTATATAAATATACACTTCAGGACACATTAGAAAGAAAATTTTTGTGCGAGGATTATACATACATAGGTACTTACCCATACAATTTATTTTGTAATACACGCAAAAACCATCATGCAAATATACATACATGATGCTCTTGATATTTACCCTATAAGGCTTTACCATGGCCATTATAATCCACCACTTTTTAGATAATACAAAACTGTTGAGTTTAGGTACTTATTTTCTGCTTTCCCTTATTTTATACTTGGATTTGTATTTTTTTTTTTTTTTGCTTTTGTTTCATTAATACAAATTCCCAACAATCCCCCTTTGATAATACATTAATTTTGTGTTTTAACCTTTTTTTTAATTTATTTATTTCTATGTTATTATTTTGGTCGCATTTTATTTACTTGAAAATATGTATAATTGTCTTTAATAATCATAATTGTAATGATATTAATCAGACAAAAATAGAAGCATACATACACATATATATAGAAATATAAACATGTACAGTAAATACGAAAAGAGAAAGAGAAAGAACAAAATATTTAAATTCAAAATTTATATATCTTAGAAACATGACATGAAAGGACAAAAAATAACACAATTTAATATTTAAGTGTTTTTTTTATACAAACAGATGCAAAGTTAAAAAAGTAAAAAATGTTTATTTCAGAGGCAGTGAATTATTATTGCATTAGAAAAGGTTTTGAGAGTTTTTATTTTGTTTTCTATTTTTTATTTTTTTGTTTTTTTCAATTTCCTACTTATTTTGTTTTCGATTTTTTTTATATTTTGCACAACAACAATTGAAGCAGTTTCAAAACCAAAATTGTATAAACCGTGTACATATTGTACACATTTATTCCGTTATACCACTACCATTAAATTTTTGTGTGTACCAAAATTTAGACAAGATTTATTCATCACGCACCAAAAAATAATGGAAAGATAAAAAAACTTGTTTTTTAAGTAGAAATTTGAAATGTACAATGTTTATACATTTTGTGTGGCATTGTTTTTGGTTTTTTTTTTAATTTTTCAATTTTCAATGAATTATTGGAAAAATGAGAACCACGTTATACCTACTTAAAAAAAATAAAAAACATATGACAAAAAAGAACATTGGAGGACATTGTTTTTGATTGCCATATACCTATATGCATATGAGTTCATAGGTTTATAATATCTCCACTTTCACATCCTTCTCCGTATAGACCAATGTAGAAATTCATTTCATCATTTAAGTGAAATATGGAAATTTGGAAATTCATAAAAAAGTTTATCCTAATCTATAGTTAACCTTCTAAATAAAATATTTATGTTTTATTTTTTAAGGTTGAAAAGAGTGAACCACGCTGTTGATTTCCAGATCCACTTCCATGTTTAAATCACCTCCAATTTACTTCAGTTCAATTGTATGTTACCTGTGGTTTCTTCATCTTTCAGTTGTTTTTCATCCAAAATTGGTCGAACTTAGCTTTCTACAAAAAAGTCTCGTAAATATCAAGACTTCTTGCTATTTTTTTTCAATTACAAACACTTTACAATGTATAATGTGGTGGTTTAAATTGATACCGAAATGAACTGCTTTGTACTTCGGTACATGTAATACGCCTATAACAGCCGTACCCACTCGTAATTTAAATATCAATTGATCGAAATTTTATTCCATAAATAACTAAAAAAAAAAGTTTTCAAACGTTTAGTCAATCCCAATTATGACTTTTTTGAAAATGTTACAGGTGAGGTAATTAAAATGTTGGATCAATACTAAATTTATATATATTTTATATCATTATCTTTAGATTCTTCTTGCAGCACAGCAGCTCTATAATTATTGATCTTTAACTATATTCGGGTTAGTATGTACATACATATATACCTATTACCAGTATTTCCAAGTATTACTTACTTATTTTATATATTTTATTGCTTCAATATCCAACCTTCTTAGAATATGACCAAATCATTTATGTATTAGATAATAGATATCGATCATATCTACAAATCCTTATATAAGTATGTACATATGTATGTACATTGACTTAATAATCGCATTTAAATATTTTTTTTTATTGGCCTTGCTTTGCATCAAATTCGTTTAATTTGATTTCATGTAAAATTTTCATTTTTCAATTCCACCACAAAAAGACGATTAATTTAATTTATTAAATTAAAATGTAATTAAAAATTCAAATTGTATTTTAAACGATTATTATTATTAATCTTTTCTTTTTCATTTTCTTTTTATTTCGTTTTAATGAGGTTTTATCACTTTATGAATTGTTGTTCGTTGTATGCATGTGTGTATGTATATCAAAAAAATGTGAAAAAGCAAATATGTACGTACATACCTAATTAAATGAAAAGTCATCAAGTCAAATGGTGTGTGCATTAGAAAAATAAAATCATAGCCATGTAACTGTAGCAGTATAAATAAAATGTGTACATATATATAAACGTGGATATGTACATATGAAATTAACTTTTCGTGGTTCATTTATTTATTTATTTTTTTTTTTTTTTTTGTTTTTGATTCTGATTTTCTTGTTTTCTTTTTTGTATTTTTTTTTACTTATTATTCTTGTCTTCATTATTAATAATAAAAATAAATGAATAGAAAAAATAAAATGGAAAGATTTAATAAAAATACTAAAATGAAATTTAATAAATCATTTTTAATCCTTAAGACATTTTTTGATATATTCAATGAATTATAAATGAAAATTAAAAACCTTTAAAAAGACAAAAATAAAATGTATTACTTCACATACACACATTTACTATGCGCACGTCATATTGGAAGCAAAAGGAGGTATGGCTTATTTTTTGTGTGAGGTGTTGAGTATGATTGCTGCTGTAAGCTGTACTGCTTCTGTCTTGAAATAATAATTAATTAAGTTCAAAACCTTCGAAACGCAAAAGCATTCTTCTCATTCTATAATTCAAAAAAAGAATCGTATTTGATACGTGATACTTTTATTTCTTTATTTCATAACATTCCATTAATTTGTTTTAATTGTAAGCGTAAGCAACATTTTTTATAGAATTATACTGTATACATATTATGTACGTATATGTATTAAGAAACTGATACAAATGACCTGGGTGCATATTTTTCTATTCATGTATGAATTACTATACGTATGTCGTACCAATTTTGTAAATTGTGAAGTTTTAGAAAATTTAAAATTTTATGTAGTGATATGATCAAATTAAAATTATACAAAGTATAAATAGTGAAATAAATGCATGAAAAATTTGTTGACATTTTTACAAAGTATCTCAAAGGACTTGATTGCGTGTATATGTATGCGTGTTTGCACATTCAAATTTATGTTTACTTGACAACTAAGTACAGAGAGACCATTTTTATTTTGAAAATTTACATTTTAATTTAAATTGTCAGCACTGAAATACATTTTAAGATGAGTAGGGCTTCGGATAGGGAGTAAGGAATTTTTTTTGTGTCTGTGAATTATAAAATATTAATGTGGTTATAAATTTTTGAAAGTCTATACATACAAATTCTGAAACTCTGTCATGCATGACATAAATATATGTAGTACCTATATTGAACTCACCGGACTTCATTCTATGAAATAAGTCAATCTGTTTTGGTTAATCTATGTATTATATATTATAAAGGGATCAGAAATTGATGAAGATGATGTCAGATGTTCTAGATGACAAATACAGTTGAGAAAAGCTTGAATGGCTTCTTAAACACCTTCGAAAGTGATCTAAAATTTATTGATACTTGAAAGTGAACAAGTTTAAACAGAATGAAAAAAGAAGTGTCGGAAAAAGTCAAGGTCTGTTACATTGATAATGATGATGAAAAAATAATTCGAAGTAGCCATACATCCTGTATTTTTAATAAAATTTAGACATTTCTGAACAACCTACATAAATTGTTTCATCATTCATGAAAAGAAATCGTTGACATTGGATAAAGTTTTAAAATTAAAATCAAAAAATAATTACTAAAACATGAAAAAAAATTACCTACTCATCTTGTCAGATGCACACATACATATTTATGTAAATATGTATGCGTGTATACAATATTATATTGTGTAGGTAGTAAAAAAGAATTTCTCAATTTTGTTAGATTTTAGAATATAGTAAAATGTGTATATAAAAAATAAATATACTAAAATATTTAACTTAGTATTTTCTGCAGAAGATTTTTTCATGTTTTAAAATTACCTATTTTTTAAATGAAATTCTTATTCAAATTTTATGTACATATAATGCAGAAAAATATGTGCCTACATTATGTATTTACACGTACCGTGTAACATTTTGCATGAAAAATCTCCTTTAGAAGAATGTCCTAAACACTTGTCGTGCTAATAAGAAAATATAAATTTGACAAAAAAACTGAACTGTTAATTAAGATAATGAGGCCATAGTACACTTAGGTATGTAAACTAAAGTACACTGCTATATTGATGTTACTTTTTGTTTAATTATTTATTTTTTGTTTTCATGCAATTTATTTGTTACTTGCAAACGGAATACAAAGTAAAATAAGGAAAATAAATAAAAGAAAAACAAATAAATAAAAATCCATTGTAATTTTCTTTATTCAAACAAAATCTTAATGATTTGAAGTTTCTACGCATTTTGACACCTGTAGAGACAGAAATAAAACAACAAACAGTATTAAAAAAAGAAAATTCTATTGAAGCTTTTATAGTACGGTAAATGTTAACTTGTAATTTTCTGTATAGCAAAATTGCGCCTCTTACAAACGAAAAGTAAAGCCAGTAAAACGAATACAAAACAAAAAAAAGCATTCTAACCATGCGAAACGGTATAATCAAATTAAAAATAAAATAAACAAAATGAAAAAAATGAGTTTCCATTGTTTACAATATTATAATCGCTCACACAATTTTCATGATATTCAAATTAAAAAGAACACAAAAATAATTGATTGCCATGTATACGCATTTTAATTTTATTAATTTTCCTTTTATTTTATTTCACTTATTTTTTCTAGTTAAAATTTTTACATGACTTAATTCATTCATTTGTATATACATATGTACATATGTATGTATATGTACAATATTGTTGCTAACTTTCATGTTTCTACTTATCCTTTAATTTTCGTTGTTACTGCTTGAAAATCATTCAAATTTAAATATACGTAAACGCATGTTTTTTTCTATTCTATGTAATAATATTATATATGTAGGTATGTATTAATATGTCTTCCTTTTTTTTTAAATTAAACAACGATTTATCAATTACGCTTGATATGTTAACCGCACATGCCTCTAATTGTAGAAAAAATTAATTGAATATTTTATTTTTACACGAAAATTATAGTCTGTCTACTAATTCGATGCAGTTAAAGTTTTATGGAAAGTAGTACCACTTTACGTTGCTGAATATTGATATAAAGAAAATTCTTTTCGTATTATATGATAACATTACAGATTGTGGTAACACTACTCGCGAGATGATCTTATTAGGAATTATTACAGAACAAAAAAGACATGTATATTTCTATAAGACTTTAACTGCATCGAATTAGTAGACAGACTAGATACATATTTTATTCGACATTATTTATTGATCATCACTAAGAATTTAAATACATATTTCTTTTTATACTACTATCTAAAACCCTGTTTGAGATATTATGAATCGAAAATGTTGTTATTTTTGTTTTGTTAAAATCACTCTGTTTGTATATTTGATTTACATTCTCTGCAAATCAAAGCTCACACTTTGGGCTTTCTATATCAAGTGCAAATTTAATGTCCCCGTTTTAAGCTTTCTTTAATTATTGTCTAGTTTTTATAAACATCTAGTTGCAACAAAAAGATTTTTATTAACAAATAGATTTTCTTTACCCCGAAATATTTTATTTTTAGGCATGTTCGCATCATATGTATATGGTAAATAATATCGAAATGTTTTATTTTTCCTACAACAGATATTAAAAAAAATAAGGAAACATTTCTCGTTTTTTTTCTTTCTTATGTGAATTATGCGTATACCGTGTGTTTTTAACTATTAACATCTGTTTATGTGTATACATCATCATTGAATTGACCCAGAATTTGTCAGTTCAACATTTCTACGAGTACATTTCAATTTTAATAAGAAATTCATGTTTCCGTGGATAGCATACCTACATATATATATATACATAAATGATTATGTTAAGTATTGACTGAAATAAAGGATATTGAAAGGTTTGAAGGATTGTTTTTTTATTTGAGACAGAAAATACTTCGTCTCAATTTATGATGTACATACATAAATCTAAATCCCGAAAATCAAACTGTGTCTACAGTTCTTTGATCATAACAAAATACATGTGTACATACATACATATGTATGGGCATAGATCTTCAATCTACACGATAATAAAATTTTTCTACATTTTTGAGTATATGCTAATGAAAACGAAATTATGTAAACGAATTTTAATTTCGAATTTTTGTAAAGTTGTAACCAAGTTGTAACGAAGTAACATGGGGTCAAAAAGTATGGTAAGATCTACGAAAAATGGAAAGACTTAAAATATGTCTGAAATTCCAAAATTATG
This sequence comes from Anthrax anthrax, assembly GCA_963971155.1. NCBI lineage: Eukaryota > Metazoa > Arthropoda > Insecta > Diptera > Bombyliidae > Anthrax > Anthrax anthrax. Next base: position 33,502,893 of record OZ020119.1, read on the forward strand.
TATTATTAACCTAAAGAAATTATCTGACTCATACATTTGCATTTCATTTTAATTTGATATTTTCCAAAATTACATTTCCGAATGTAATCAAACTATCATTCTTGAATTAATCTTTAATGTGAAAATTATAGGAACAGCGACGCATGTCTATCTACCTAATTTGTCATGTATTCCATTGTACAAAGTATCTGGTCATTGAAAAATTCACCCTGTATTGTTTAATAAATGTTTTTATCACATAAAGCCGAAAAACATTTTTACACATATGTAAGTTATATGTATTAAGAAAAATCCTATTTTATGTTCTATGCTTGTACAATATGTAGCATAGGTAATTTTCGTATTACAAAGAGGTAACCAAGTTTCTGTTCAATAATTTCATTATCTACTTTTTAATTTCTATTATTTGATGTCCGTGCTTTTGGTGTTCTACCATAATAAATTTGTATTGCTCAGGAACAATTTGTTGAAATGACAAATAGAAGATGACACGAATTTACGTCTTTTTATGTGCTTATATAGAAATCTCTATTCTATATATTTATTCCATATACTCATGGATACTTCATCGATGCTCATGGATTGCAATATATGCATAAGTATATTGAAGCTATATACTTTTGAAAAGTACCTGTATTACACGAAATTTGTCTGTACTCATACATATGTATGTGCATATGTGTAATGAAAACAAAAATTATGCTTAATATAATAATTTACTTTAGTACTACATTTTTTTATGTTGCTGTTTTTATATTCTTTTATTTTTCCTTTATTAATACTCGTTAAATGAGTACATAGATATTCATGTATATAAAAATTAAATTTACCTGATTACGTTATGTATTTTTTTAATGTACCTATACATACATATGTTTTATATGTACCTATATATACATATGTTATGTATGTATATGTAAGAGCTTCCATTGTATATGCAATGAAAATGAATAAAGTTTTAACTTTGAATAACTTTTAAATTTCATAATTATGAAACATTTTCAACACTATGATATACTGTGTTATGTACATATGTGTACATATAAAAGCTGTGAATAAAGTTTTTCTTTTCTAAAAACACTCAGAAGAAAAGTATACAAAAAAAAAAATTTTTGTGAATTTTTTTTTAACCATACAAAATATATGTGTGTAACAATGTGAGTTACTTTGTTAAACACATACTGATATGTATATACTATAATTATGTATGCTAGGATTTATATATTTCTTTTTTTATTTATTTCCTTTAATTTTTGTTTTTTTCTTTTTTTTTCAAACTTTTTTTCAAGAATATGCTTAGTTGAAATATGTACATAACACTGCTGATACAGTTATAGATAAAAAACATACATAACGTATACATACACTATATATAGGATTTACAACATATAAAAGAAAAATAAGAAGAGGATACAAAGTTTAGAAATTAGATTTATATCACATCTCAGTATATGTATCGGGTAAAAGAATGAAGGATAAATTTCCGAATTCAATAAAACCTAGGGAATTTTCATTTTTATCATTATTATTATTATTCTTTTTTTATTACTATTATTTTTATTATTATGTAGAGAAGAAGGATTCGTACTCTCTATTACTGCATGTGTACATGTATGGTACATATACATATGGTTTAATATATCGGTTATCTTTGAATATGTTCATAGTTGGGTATCTTTAAACGTGACCAATATAAAATGATGATGTGTGATACTTATACACAGTCTGAAAGAAAAAATATATAACTCTGTATACACATACATATGCACATATACAGCATACGAATATATGTATGTACATAAGTACATATATATTTTGAAATAGAAGAAAATTTTATTTGATTCAATGATGAATTGCTTTTGGGTATTTAATTGAAAAATGTTTAATATTAAATAAATGTAATACACATGCTATTTAATCATCATGTACATTCATACGTTCATATGTACATATGTATGTACATACAGACACAGAGTAATGTGAACAAAATATAGGAATAGATACAATTGCTTTTATAAATGACGTTATATAAATTTGTGTTTCATATTCGTTACTTTTACACATAAGTGTGAATATATATCAGCATATATCAGTTACATTTACATGCAGATACTCGTATACATATGTATATATGTATGTATGTATGTTATACACATAATAAATTTTATCAGTAAAAAAAGATTTTGTATTTTATTTTAAAATATAAATTTTTTGTTCATTTTTTACATACATATACATACACGCGTAATAATGACAAATACATATGTACATACATACATATAAAAGTTTTCACGTTTAAGAAGTAAATTTTTCATGACGTTCATAAAGTTAGTGATATACTTAAATAGACATTCTGATCGATGTGCATGTGGCATAATACTCTTACGTATATATAGGTATATATAGAAAATGTTCATGTACGTGAGCATTAAATTTTGATTTATGCATTTTACATTTTTTTTTTTTGTATGTTTTAAAAAAAAAAGTTTGAAATAATCTTAAAAGACAAATTCAAAAGTTTACAAAGTTTTTAGATTCTCATACATACATGACAGGTCGATAATTTAATAATAATTTTTTGAGCTTTGTCGTACAAAAAATTATAGATGAAATATTCAATTTCCTATGGGTAGGAAACGCTTTTTTTAATAGAATCTTACATCGCAACACAAGGCCCGGTCTCAAAAGTCAAACCACAATCTCGCTGTGGAATTATTCATCTTTGTATTCAACAAAACTATCAAATTCTTGTGATATATGTAGGTATAGGGTGCAACGCTGTAATTTCCGTCCGAATGTCAAGGTTTGACTTCATCGTTTTATGGGCTGAAAAAAAAAATGAAAGAAAAGAAAAATATTTTAATATGATTTTTTTAAACTTGATTTCACATAATCTAATGTGATTATTTTTTAGTTGTAAAGTGGAAAATTGTGGCAAATCATAGTAAGGAATTAAAATAATCGTGTTAACAATGAAATTGAATGAATTTCAGCCAATTTAAATTGTATAGGATTATCGTTATTATATTTTAAATTCTGATCATCTATAGAATTACAGGAACATATAATGTAGGTATTCATTCAACGCATACATGTAAAAACTAATGACTGAGTTGTTTATATTGAAAGTGGTTAAGCTCTTTATATTGTATTTTATGCTTTGCACTGTACTGAGCACTATCTGTCTCCACTTTTCCACTGTAATCTACTAGGTCAATCCACGAGGGACCAAGTACGCTACCACTTTCTTTCGTGTTATGCTGTTGCATTTCCAGTTACTCATATTGACTTCCTTCAAGTCATCTTTAATATTGCCTAACTAATTGTACGTCTGCATTTATGATTTCCTGACGGTGTCTTCAGGAGTATTGAATAATAACCGCTTTATATTGTCATTGAAGTCTAATGACGAATTCATTTGTCGCTGAATTTTGAAAATTTTAACTAATATAACTTTCAAATTGAACGAGAGCTTAATACACGCATATATTTTATATTCATACTTATGTATTTTTGCGGTGTTTACCCGATCATGTTTGGAATTTAAAGAAAATAGGAAAGTGTACCACATTGCGTTTTCTGATGTGTATAATTTTGTTGTTCAATTTTGTATCTTTATCAGTACATCGACTCGATTAGAGATCATTACATTATAATTCATCTAAGTAAATTTAACCTCAAAACTTTTCATACAACTTTGCATTTATTTCTCTTAGTGCTCTATATACATATGTGCATACATATATGCTTCCTATAAATAATTGAAATTTAAATCCGTAATGTGCATATAATTATGATTTCATTTTTTATTTTTCAAATGCCACTTTGTAAAATCTTTTGCTACTTAGTATAAATAAAGTACGAGTACAAATAAAATTTTCTATTTCCTATTTAATTTTTATTTTTTTAGTTTTTGCCACCAATTTAAGATGATAATATAGTAGAATTTAAAATGCAATTTACAGAATATTTGTTGTTGTTTTTGTTATTGTGTTATTTTCTTCGGTCTAGACATTGTATATTTTATTTGCATAAAAAATAAAACAGCCCTGCAATCAAAAGCAAAAATAAAACCTTAAATTGTTAATTTATAACTTAGTTATTATTTTTTTCGTTTACTTTTCTATTATTTTAGGTTTTTTTTTCTTTTTTGTTGAGTTTTGGATACAATTTTCTTTATATCATTAAAAAAATATTTCTTTTAAATTATTTGCCTTTATTTTTGTTTTTCCATTTTTTTATGAAATTATAAGAAAAATAAAATTGGGACTAAAAATATAATTTAAACGATAAATCCTTCCTTTTTTTGAGGCTAACAATAAAGTAAAAATAAAAATTATTTTTTTTTTACTTCTGGAAACTAAGGAGAAAAAAAAATGAACAAACCGAATTCCAAACAGATAAATAAAAAACTAATTCATGATTATTTATTATGTGGACTTTAACTTACACATAAACCAAAATGCAAAAGGATTCTTTTTATGTAATGTAAATTACTTGTTGCATTTATATGTGTGTATTCGTTTGTATTTGTGCTTCGTTCGTTGCTGTTTAAAAAAAAGCAAAATTTACGCTTTCCATTTTTGTACAATTCACGCTGAGGGTCCGTATTCTACTTACCTATATAATTTTTATTTTTCACTTCTATTGTCGCCTATTTTTGTTTTTGCTCCTTTTTCCCTGAAATTTTTATGTATTTGAATATGTATATGTCATTTTTTTAAAGATTATTTAGTTCTCCTTCTAATTACAATCTAAACTTTTAATTTTAATAGAAATAATCTGCTTATCAGCTTGCATAACAATTATTTGTTAATTTAATGATACTCATCTGAAGAATTTTTTCGTTGTTCAATTTTTTTCTTTTTTCTATATGGTGTGTTTTTCTTGTTTAAATTCTACTTTGTTTGCTCGTGTGAAATGTTAAATTTATTTTATGCGCAAAGACTACTATAAAACAAAAAAGGTCGAAAAAATAATACAAAGCAAACAAAATATAAAAAATATCGTGCAGTGAAAAAAAAATAGAAAAATTTATTATGTGAAATGATCTTATAAAATTTATAGTCACACAATCATCCTTTAATGGAAAAATCAAACAAATTTTTATAGTGTTTATGTTTGTGTCTATATACATTACATACGAGTAGATATAATCATCATTTATTGTTATATCATCATCAGTTCAGTCATCAATGTACGCCAATGTATATAGTCTATATAATGTGTGAACGTACATATAGGTATATTGATTCTATTATTATCATTATATTTTATCATTCATATAAAGTATCTAAGTATTGCTGTTTTATTTTGTATATTTTTTAAAACACACACGTACATATATAGTACAATTGTGCAGTTCATTCTGTGCAGCAGCAAACATAAATATACATATGTCAGTTGTTGTACATACATATGTACACACATAAAAAAAAATAATAAAAATTCAAAAATATGTATGTACAATAACCATTAAATCAACTTTTGTATAGCACTATACATTATAATGTACCTACATTTCATAAGAACACACATACAGTGTATACATTTATCATACTTCAATCCTTAAGTTGTCAATGTTTTTAAAATGTTTAAAAATATTTTAATTTGATTTTAGATAAGTGCACATTTAATACCTGTTATTTATGAAACATATTAAGAGATTTTTGTTGTATGAATACTTAAGATTAATTTATAATACAGGATGTATGAGAATCAAAATTCGGTTATACAAGGCTTCAACGTTCAATATAAAAATATCAATGATCGGTCCTATTGCAAATTATTAATGTGATTTTTTCGACAATTTTTTCACCTACATATGTACATGTTTTTACAGTATTACATGGATAGAAAACCTTTTGATTTTGACTGATAGTAAAGAAAAAAAAGCACAATTTTATATGATTAGGAGAGCCGGTCAGCCGGAATCTCAATCATGTTTTTGAGTTACTCATTACCAACAAAAGCTACTGTTCTTTTCTGAAATGAAATACCAAATCGCAAAAGATAAATCACATAATCTTTTTCATCATTACATTAAAATTTTAATAATAAAATAAAAAGACTAAAACATAAAGAAAAAATTCATCGATTTTTCTAAATGAGAAACGTGTAAGCAGAGAAAATTTATGTCACCAAAAACAAAAAAAAATTTCGTAAAATTGAAAAATTTGGAATAAAATCAGAATGTCCAAGAAAATCTAGTTTGTAATATCACCGAAAATTGAATGAATTTTAAATCACGAATTGAATAGTAGTAGATGTAATAGTATAGCACATAGTAGTATGTGATAGTATAGGTAATTCTCATACATATATGTATGTACATTCGTATATGCATACAATTCCAAGCACATTTTCTTGTAATTTACAAACATTTTTTTTTTCGGTTTGGAATGCAAAGCAGGAAAACCAGAGGAATTTTTTTTTGGTTCTCTAAAAGGCAAATTGTCAAATATGTACATACAGGCACTAGGCAGGCATACATTTTCTTTTGTGCTTAAATTTTACTGACTCAATTGAATCATAAGCCAGATGCGAAAGCGATGCGTTTTTCACGCCCTTCATAATGAGTTTGAATACATGGTTTTTGTATTTAAGTAGATACAATGATAGCCACGCGTATTTGTGGTGCCACAAAGATAGTATCTCTGATCTAGCCTGTCACAATCATTCTAAGCTACGAGTGTGTACGATATACTTATGTACATACATACATACGTTAAATGTACTAAATTTATTTTCCTTGTTCAGTTTGATTCTATGCATGTTCGTTTCTATGATTATCGAATTAAAATGTTCCAATAAAACGCCCTATACATTTTATACCAAAATGAAATGTTATGTTACGTTTTTATATTATTGGATTATTGATTTTATTTCACATCATATACGCTGCTCTGCTGGTCTAATATGTAGTATACCAGATACCTACAGCTTCTTCTACCACACAATTGAATAAAATTGTACGTAAATACACACATTTATTTCACATGATAGTACAGGAGTATCAGTGGCACATATTATATATTTGATCGCTTTTGCTTCCTCTATTGTCTATCAATGTATATAACTATGTATGTACAAAGCATATACAAAGTTTTTACAGAATATACGTTTTGCTATAGGCATCTATTTACTATAGGCGCGATTTTATGCTTTATGATTAAGTTATTCACGTTGTCTATCTGTCTGTACATTTGTAAATCTCATCGGCATTTAAATGGTGTCCTATATACATACATATGCTTACTTAGTCTTAAACACACACATAATTTCGACATTCTATATATTAGACAAACGCACAGACATGAATTGTGCAATTTGGCACTTTAATTTAAAAAAAGCGGAAAATAAAATGAACGAATGCATATATTATGTATACATATGTATGTATATGTACATATCTTTTGATTATTATATTATCGAAATGGTCATACTTTTCATATGGATATCGGCATATCAACAAACTATTGCAATTGTTTATATGTGCACATACGTAAATCTAAGTGTACATATGTACACACATACGTACATATTTCTATGCATATCTGCATATTCTTACACGAACACTTCATCATCCGTATTATGTAAGGAAGCAATGTCTGAATATCAAATCAACAGTGTGCACTTGTGCAGTGTAAGCTCTACTTTTTCACATCACAAAAGAAAAAAATTGAAAAAAGGAAGAAGGAATCTGGTACAATTACAAAGGAAGAGGTGTGCTATATATACTGGTGCATTTTTTTCGTTTCGTTTTATTATAGCAAAACATATTGTCGAAAAGGTGACGAACCGGAAAAAAAAATGTTGTGACCGAGAGGCGAGAGTTCCCTGTATTACTTCATAATATACATAAGTACGTACACATATACTTATGTACGCTAGATATGCTATAGATTTTTATTGCAGCATATTTCGCATACAGTGTAAAATATACGTATGTATATATATTACACAGTGAGATGCAATGTAATTTATGAATCTACACGTTTTAATAAAGGATAATTTTTGATGCAAAACACAAAGCGCTTTAATAGCAAAAAAAGATAAAAGGGCATTGGGTGGTAAAATATTTATGTACGTAGTATCAATCCTATAACGGCACTGGTATGCAGTAAAATATGCCAATAGCAGCTGCAGATGTAATAGCAAAAACACCACATCGATTTACATTACATGGAATAAATGAATGAATTTTGAATAAATTTCATAAATTCATGATTGTTGTTTTCTTTTTCTTCACTTCATCATCATCAACATCTTCTTTTTCTTCCTTTTTCCCTTTGTATTTATTATCTCTAAATACATCAAAGATAATGATATTAAAAAGTAGATATCGCGTTGTGTAGGTACATACATATGTACACATATAAAGGTAAAAATTAAAGAGTATCTACCACACATTATGTACATAGGTGTTACGATTGAATTTTATCTTTTATCACAAAAAATTATATGGCGATTGAATATAAAAATTCTATAAAATCAGAATAAATAAATCAAAGCAAAGAGGAAAAAAAGGAATAGGTACCTACCTATGTATAACAAATTGAATAAAAGTGATGAAACGAATATTTGATAAAAGTTTGAATAACAGTAACAGAAATGGAACAATAGAAAAAAAGAAAACAAAACGTGGTTAAAATTTGCATATTGGCGTTTTATGAAGATATTTTATTTTTAATTAAATTTTAAAAGAAAATGTTTGAGCAAATACAGCAGAAAACGGAACATACATACATACATATGAGTCCAATATCCCTTCCTCTTTCTATTTTTATTTTACAATTACAACAACTTGTTATGAACTTGACTATCCAGCAAAATGTCGTAATAGGTATTGTGTGGTTGGCTAATACAAATTTGATAAATCTCTATCTCATTCTTAGCTATAGACACATTTTGTTCTTATCAAGCGTATAAATTCATATCTTTCAATTTACAATAAGTCTACAAAAATATTTACATATGTATGTATTTACCTATGTATATCAATCAAAATTTTAATTATTTTCCGTTATTCTTATTATTTTACGTAAGATGAAATGTGTTAAAAATCTATTTTATACTAATCAATATTTAAATTCATATGAAAAAATGAAAATTGATTAAATTTAAAATTGAACTTTTCAAAGAAATTATCATTGTCATAAATTTTTATTCCCCAAATTGATTGTAATCCATTCAATATTTTTTGTTTTGGTTTTATTTTTATTAAAATTTATTCTGATTTCAAAACAATTTATTATGATCGTTTTTACGATGTTATTAATAGAAAATGAAATAACTGAAATGAAAAAATCAAAAAAAAATTAACAAAACGAATTTAAATTTAATTTTATTCAGTATACGTACGTACTAACAACACTTGCCTTTTTTACATTGTAAGCGTTATATACACATTATCTTCATTTTAATGAAAGACATTAAATGACAATATAGCTAATTGTCGTGTAGAACCTACGTAATACTGGTTGAAAATTGTAAATGTAAATCATGTTGCATACGTTACACGAAGGTTAGCTGTATGAAAATACTCACACAAAATAAACTTTTTTTTTGGATAAAAATTACGAAACGTGACGGAAGTTCTTAAGAACATTTTTGAAAGCATAAAACAGTTATTTGTTAACATAAACACTCATATACACAAACAATTAATTCAGAAAACAGCAAAAAGAATTTTTCATTTGTACACAGAAAAAAGGCAAATACACAAACATAACATATACAGAATGAGTATAGAATGCACAAAATTCTTAGAAACGAAATTATTTCATTAGAAAAACATTATTATGAGAGGAAAGTAAAGCGAAAAAAATAAAAACAAAAAACTGATTTATTTTTATAAATTCATTTCATATTTTTTACATTTATGTACTTTCAAAATAAAGATTATGTTTATGTATTTATTTTTTCACGTTTATATCATCCTATGCATATGTACATACTTATGTAGGTATGTATTCGTATATTATTTATACGTTTATTCACTTTAAATTAATTTTTTTCACTTTGTCATTTTTTCTTTTCATATGTTTGGTACATACTTACTTACTTAGTACCCGTAGATATTTTGTATGTTGTTTTTCATTTATTCATTCAGATTTTTTTTCATTTGAATACCTCTATTCACCTTACAAGTAATTTCATTCAGCTTAATTAAATATTCCATTCAAAATAAGATTTATTTATTTATTTTTTTATTATTAAGAAAAATAGAAAAAAGTAATAAATTAAAAAATAGAGAAAAATCATATTCAAACTCAAAGGACTTGGCATTTAAAAACAAACCAAAAAAGGCAGCTTATTTAAGTTTACTGTTAAAACCAGTCGTTCAAATTAGTTCACATTTGTAGACATACATATTATAATTCAAGCTTTTTTGTCATATTGTGTGCATACGAGTATTGCACGTTGTTATAATGTAGGTACCTGACTACCTTCTGTACTGTAACAATTCATATGTACATAGGCATGGACGGGCATTATGTATCCATTCATGTACGACGACGTAAAGAAAAAGGAAATCGTTTGAATGCATATGTACATACCTACATAAGAAAATGAAATGGAACCAGGCTTACTATGGTTACATGATACAGCACCTGTCTATAAGTACATGGACTGATATTTAGCTTTATTTATCCTTGCCATAATGCTAAAATTTAGTCATGTAAAAGAAATTTTTTTGCATGATGATAATGAATAAAAACTAAAATGTACACATACATACATACATACAAACATATATTTACCACATAGTAGTATGAGTTATGTTAGGGAGATTTTTAGACAAAACATCTGATGTCTGTGTGATATGAATACAAGAAATAAATAAATAAGAGGTTACTAAAATGAAAGTAATAATGAATATTTTCTCATCATTGCATGAAGCCAAACGATAAAAGTTATCTAATATACATACATTAAAATATGTATATGCACAAGTTTGTATTGTGTACTTGTCTATCGTACACTTTTATTTTATTTTTGCCATTTTGTATTTTTTATATTCCAGATACCTATATGTACATATGTATGCCTGTATGTAAAGGGTCAAATCATCAATAAAGTACACACATACATATGTATATAAAATATTATATGCTAATATGTAGGTACCTACTGTGCATGCTTTCATCTATGTAACAGTAACGTTATATAACACGTTAACGGATTTTAAATTTATTAGCCCATAAAATGAGTTATAAAGAAAAATTAAATTTTTGCACCCTATACTTTCCACTTTAAATATTTTCACTACAGGCCTTATGGGAGTATATGTGTCTTTTTTCTTCTCTCATAATTTCTCATAAGAGCATTACACGAGCAGTGTTACTACAATTCTCAAAGTTCTCACACAGTATGAGATGAGCTTGTTAAATATTTCTATACAAAGCTGTAAAGTGGTATTACTTTTCGTAGTTTCCATAAGGCTTGTTTGTAGTGAAAATATTTAAAGTAGGTACAAAATATAGTACGTTTCGATTTACATTCATAAATATATATGTATGTATCGCATACGCATGAACACATACATATGTATGTATGCCACAGCCACTGCCACACATATATCATTATCCATTTATTTTTCAATCATCAAATGGATACATACGTACGCGTTTGTACGTATTTTTGTAATTTATTCTATCTTTGTAACATCTTAAAAGCTTTTTGAAGACAATATAGGTATGTATATGCATATGTACATATGTATGTATGTATGTATGTTATACCCATCAACTTACAATAAGAATGCAGTTACAAATATTCATATGTATGTATATATACAAAAAAAAAAATACAAAATATAGGTATAAATACCAAAGGTTTTGATCAATTATCTTGTAAAGTATTTTTGTTTGACATTTTGTCACAATCACAATAATACAATTGCATAGGTATGTAAAATAATACATACACGTATGAACAATTTTTTCTTTCTAAACTAAGAAAATTTGTATAAAAAAGAGGAAAACAAAACAGGAATAAGAAGAAAATCTTTCTAATTGTCTTTGCTTTGTATTCAATTCAATAGGATCTGAAATAAATTAGAAAAATTGTTTTTCTTTCTCTTTGTTTTTTCGTACCTTTCGAGTTGTAATTACCGTTGTTTCTACCATACCATCTGAAATGCAGAGAATTTAATGAAAATTAATATTAATTCTATTAAATTTATATACATAAGATGGATGATGATATGAATTGTGGATTCCAATTAGTGTAGAAAAAATACGATTTCGAAACTTACACCTTATGAAAGGTGTATTGTGAAAGGTTGAAAGATTAAAATAGTGGATATTGAAGACAATCTATATTCTACCAACCACTCTATCAATAGTTCGGTGAATGCGATCCGTTGAGTGGACTACTAAACTTATGTTATAAAAAATATCTAATTGCTGCATTTTCTTTCTCTGTGTTCTAGTGCGTACAAATTCAATTTAAGTACGTATCAATATTATACACAAAGAAAATGCAATCAGGAACACATTTTGTTGCCTTTCGTTACCGAACTTTATTTTTTTTCTTTTTTGCAAAGTTCAATTAAATAAATACATATCTGATTATAGATAATCCAAGAAAGAAGAAAAACAAAATTTTCACAGAATGATCATTCATGTACTGTTCTGCTCCTCACTTTCATATTCTTAACAAGTTCTATAGTTCTATATCCTCTTAATAGGACGAGAAAAATTTTTCAAGAGAAAATAAAAACAAGAAGACAGAAAACAAAAAGCATTCAACTATCGATGGATTACATCTTCTCAACATACGAGTAAATAATAATAGAGGTAGGTACATATAAGAGATTTCTTCACAAGATTTTTATTTTTTGTTATGCCTGAGAAAACTTCTTTGTAATAAATTAAAAAAAAAATAAAATAAACAAAAAGAAAAACAATTTTTTATGTATCAGAAATTTTGCATATACATACAACGAAAAAAAAAACAAAAAATACTTATATACAAAAAATTACGAACACTTCAATTGTAAATATTTGTGTACTGCAACTGCATGGGAGATAAGTATACACAAATATACGATTAAATTCATTAAAAAATGGAAGAAACAAAGTGCAAAACAAAAACATAAATAAAAAATAATAAAGGAGCAAAAATGACAATAATAAAGCATCTGAGTGCATCAGAGTTCATATAATATAATGAAAACAAGGTCGACATAACATTTTTATTTTATTTCATATGAATTCTCGGTATGAATATATAACACATACAAACATGTTATAATATGCATCTAAGTGGCTGGGTTAACTCTTCAGTTAGCATCCTTTATTATTAAAAAAAAGAACTGAAAAAGAAATATCCTTTAAACAAAATTAGAGGATGATGGAATGATAAATTTATCTGGGTTTTATGTTAAGCACAGCACACAACTCAGTATACAGCACACAAATCAGAATAAAACGAAAACAACAACAACAAATACATTTTATTCAAATATCTGTGAGTTTAATTGTGTACTTTAATCGTTCTTCTTTTTTGCTTTGAATGTTTCATTACATTACAAATAATAATATTTCTATTATTCATCCTCTTTTTGTGCACGTGTATATCATACTTAAATACGTAGGAACGTGAGTAGTAGGTGCATACATACATCGTACCGTTATAAGTATTGACTGTGTACATCACGGAACTTTTTTATATTTACCTGATAGATATGATATATGTACATATGTTTGTATATACAAACATAATGTTGCTTTGCAGTAGGCAATGTACATACATCTATAACAGTATTTTTTCATTTTTAAACTTTTAAACACATATAAGAACAACGAACACATGTTCATCAATACATGTGTTTCTTTGTAAATTTATTTTGCTCGTTTGTTTTCAAATGTTAAGTTTTTTTTGTAAGAGTTTTAAAGATAGATGGGTGTTGCACAAAAATTGGTTTTTTTTTTGTATTTGATATAAAAAACATTTTAAAAATCTCTAATTCATACATACATATATCACACGTAAATAAAAATCGTCGAGACAAGCTCTCGAAAAAAAACTTTTTTTTTGTATTTTCATTTGTCTTATATGTACATATATTTTTACTCGTCATATATAATAATAAGGTAGGTATGTACATGTATATTGCAGACAAACATATGTACATATGTATAAAACTTCAAAAGTTTACAAAGTACAAAAAAAATTTTTTGTGTTAAGGGATCTTTTAAGGATTCTATTAGTCTTAAAAAAAATTACATAATGTTTATTATAAAAATTTTTACCCTAATTTACGATAAATAAAAAAATTATCTTTATTTTAAATTGCTTATGAATTTTCAAATTAATGTCTGTATTGCTTAGAAACAAACAAAAAATGCACAAAATACGATGACCAAACATGCAAACATTCTAGTGTGCATAGATATGTATGAGTGTGCATATGAGATACATGCGAAGTATGTATAGGCATGGATTATTATTACATGTTTTTAATAAAATTAATTTATTATTAACAAACAATTCGATGTAACAGATAAACGCACACACACATAATATTCACGCATATATCACACGCGCATGTGTGTGTGCTCTTGACGTATAATGAATACTGTATAAAATTTAATATTGTATCGATGTAATGAATTAGCTGTTTAATTACTATACTTAATGTCAACAATTAATTGCATAAAATATGAATCCTATTATGTACATACATACATATATACGAATCTGAATGAGAATGTGAATACATTACAATTGAATTGACAATTTTCATATATGTATATACATACATACATATGTACATATGTACATATGCATATATACTTACAATAAAATATTACTGAAGGAATCGAATGGATAATGAAACATGAACGGCATGCATGCTTTACATGTTGGTATATTCATATTGTCACCAATATATGTAATGTACATATATGAAACAATCGAAGTTCTACATGCAAATAAACACATAATAATATTAATAATAATAAACGTTTATAATACATTCAAACAAATGTAGGTATGTACATAACATTTAAGCAAATATAAATAAATGAAAAAGAGGAAAATTTTAAAATGTAATAAATAATTTTCATTGACTGTGATAATTGATAAAATATAATTGTTTATGCTCATATTTACAAATAATAATATGTGTACTATATGCTATATGTAATGTACAGAGACAGACTATACGATGTATAGACAATACCACAAATAAATACAAAGGATGCATGTGCGAGGAGTTTTGTATGAGACAAGATAAAATAATAAAATTTTTATTATAACATGAAAATTTATTTAAAAACAAATAATAAACTGGGGCGTTTCATAAGCAGATTTTTGACATCAACATCATTCTAGATGAGAATTGAGATGATAAGATGATTTTCGGAAAACTCGAAAATTTTTAAATACTATTAATTTTTTTAGATTTTACTAAAAAATAAAATGAATGAAGAATGTTGACTACAGTTTTGAAGTGCTTTTTTCCTTTTAAAGGAACTTAAATTTTAGCTCGTTCTGTTTTTGAAAAAATGATTGCGACAAAAAAACGTGAATCGTAGAAATTAAAATAATATCTCCATTTCTTACCATTAATTCTTGAATGCAATACTCGGATATACCTATACATATTTAATTGCTGTTGAAAAGTGACGTTGAATTTCCATTCTTTGTTTTAAATTTTTTTCAGTCGTAAAAATTTTATTTCAAGTAGGGAGAATTGTATTTATAAATTAAAAGACGGAAGAAAAGAGAAAAGAATATACAGCAAAATAAAAAAGGTGTCTGGGAAAAATTCAAAGAAACGTGTGATCCTGATCATACGTACCTATATGTATTCTTCTGATTGTATCAAATTTTGAAAATTTTCTAATTTAGTTTTGCAGAAAGAAAAATCGAAACATTTGGATAGATATTTTTCTCTATATGCATGCATACTACAGACAGACGAACATTGAAGCATGTAATGTAACTTTAAGGGTAGGTATCAGAACAAGCAGGAAAAAATAAATGAATAGAGACCGAGTAAACGACAAAAACTCAGTCACCATATGTAATGAAATTATTTTAGATTTTACTTCTAGTTATACCATTATACGGCTTGTATCAATTTGTACGTACTCATATGCACCTAGACGAAATACATATGTATGTATACGTATATTTTCAATTCTATACTTTACAATATACACTCATTTCATATTCTATGCGCAAAAATTATAGTAAGGTGTATATATTTACGTGTCTATATTCAAGATTTCCAGTGAAATGCCGTAAAAATTATGCAACACATTAAAATACAATAAATCATTAAATAATTTCACTAAAACAATTTCATGTTTATACATACAAATATGAAACCATAAAGTCCTATAAAGGAGTACATTATAATATGCAGTGCACATTGAATTTACAACAATCCACAAAAAAACAAACTACACTAAAATTAAATAAAGTGTACAAGTGACAAAAAAGGAACAAGTAGAAGCAGGGAAGAATTTAGAAAACCAAATACATATCATGGTGTACATAAGTACTGTTTGGTAGTAATTAACAAGTAAAAAAGAACGACTACATAATTATAATTATTATTTGTTATTATTATTATGTATAAACAAAAAAATCAAACAAAATTTGCGAGAATAGAGAATAGAGAAAAAATGTGAAGAAAAGAAAATATACAGCAAAAAGCTAGCAATATAATACTTCAGCTTTTATCCAAGAAAAAAAAATCGGAAATTCCTTTAAATATTCATAATACTGTATTTATATACATACATACATATGTATGTATGCATGTACATATGTATATAGTATAAGTCGTCTGTTTACAAGTAAAATTCTGTCGTACGTATTTTTATACGTACTGTGGGAGTGTTCTTATATAAAAAATTATTACATTTTTTTGAAATATTATTTTATACATTAAACAGCACTAAAACAGTATTTAGACTATTTAGAGTCATTTTTGTTTTCCTTAAGTACCTATATGAGAACATTTATATACTACAACTACACTATGCGACGACAATAATAATTTATTGTATTGCACATAATTTTATACAGTAGTACATTGAATTGAAGTGTACATAGACTATGTTTTGA
Source organism: Anthrax anthrax (assembly GCA_963971155.1). Lineage (NCBI taxonomy): Eukaryota > Metazoa > Arthropoda > Insecta > Diptera > Bombyliidae > Anthrax > Anthrax anthrax. The sequence goes on from OZ020119.1 coordinate 33,519,987, forward strand.
CTTTCAATATTGTGCAAATGCACAATAAAATTTACAAGCATTTTGTTAGCACTGGAATTTCTTACAGATTTACTGCATAGAAACTTGCGCATGCATAAGAATTTTCACACATAAAAATAACGTGTTAATTGTCCTTTAGTCACTCGCCTTTTCTCTTGTTGTCTCTGTTTTATTTTACTTCTGTGTTTTTTATTTATGTTGTATATGCGTGTTTTTTCTTTAATTTTTTTTATTCCTATTGAAACTTTTGTTGTGGATTTTTGCTAAAAAGTGTTTTTTAGGTCTTATGTTCTTTTTAATATTATAAACACGTACCTACACACAAACATAAGAGTACATGTAGTATACGTACTTACATTTTTGTTTTTATTTTTTCCATTTGGTTACATTGTTTTGATGATACGAAGCAGATAAAATAGATAAAATAATTGTATAGGTATATGTATTACAAAAAAAAAAAAAAAATGCAAGAATAGAAAACTGTCGTGTAATACGAAGTTTTTTTTTCTTTTTTTCTGGTGATATGTATATGTATTCGTTAAAGAAATCTAATCTCCTTAGCAAGTGCTCTACAAATTCGGTTTTCATATAATTGGGTCGTCGACCTGCTGTCCACCCCAAAATCTGGAGACGGCCATATATTAATGCCCTCTGTATCATTCGCAATATTTTTAACAGACAGAACTACATACAACAAAGATATGAGATATGTATGTGAAATATACAAATATCACATTAGTTTTAACGTTATGGGATTGATAGAATTACAAGTTACACAAAAGATCATGTCGCAAAGAATTTGCCATAATTTGTAGTCCCATCACATTATAACCGTGTTATGCAACATATACCTGTATAATAAAAACTGAACAAAGTAAAAATAAAAATAAATAAATAAATAAATACATAAAAAAATGTGAAGAAATTTATTTCCATCCCATTTTAATGCATGCGTTCACAGTAATAAAGAACAAAAAAAGAACAATTGAAAGTTTAAATTTGTATTTTAGTTTTCCTTCTGTTTTTATTGTCGTTATTTTTAATTATAGAACTTTGAATTGAATATAAGAAAAAAAGCAACAACACCCACTATTGTGAATAATTTTATGTGTGTGTTGCTCCTTTGTGTACAATAATTTTCAGAACAAAAACAAGAGAGAAAAAAAGCAACTGAAAATAAACTTCAACACTACAAAAACGCAAACGAATACAATTAAAAAGTTAAACATTTTCTAAATAATAAAAAAAAATACAAAGAAAATTAGAAAAAAATGCGAAAACAACATAAACAAAACCAAAAAATAAACAAATGACCTAAGATTGTTTTAAAAAAATGGTAGAAGTACAAGAGAATAATAAAAAACAACTAAAAGATTATTTTTGCTTGTTAAAAAAATAGATGCGATTTCAATGATGTAAAGAAAACTTTTTAATAAATTTATTGCAAAAACGAAGAGCAAAAACTTTTCGAAATTATTTCGATAATGATGGAGTCAGGTTTTGTACTCAAAAAATTATAGACTGAATTAAGCATTACCATTAGATTCATAAACGACTTGCCATACATGTTTTTCATCCATTATTTTAGCATTGTGTAAAACGAAAATTGAATTGATAGTGAGAAAAGTTAATTTTTGTAGATTTCGAAAAAACAAATCAATTTTATATGGAAATCTGCAAATACATATGTATGTATGTTTCAATTTGCAATTGCCTAGTTATAGAGATTAAAACCTTCCGTATTAAATTTAAAACAAATTTTAAAATTTTGAAAACTCAACATTTAAAAAGAACAAAAGTGATGATAGTTCCTATTTAAATTAACGGAAAATACTAAACCACCCTTTCGTGTTTAGAAGTTTTTATTACTTATTATTTTCGATGCACAAACACACCTACGAGATTTTCCTTGTAAAAAATGTACTAATTGAAATATGTCGATATTATAATATCATTCATAATTACGAGACAACGATGTTTACTACACAAGTCGTTCATTCAATCATGTTATGAAGAATTATGAAAATTAATCATTATTCACATGAAAAAAATTGTAAAAATTTTTTTTTTCTTTTTTATTACTTGCACATGAAAGAAAAAAAATCCAATTCAAAGCAGTAGGAAAAGAAAGGAAATTCATCATCAAGTAAAATAATGTCAAGTGTCAAGCGTTTGTGGTTTTTTGATGGTGGAAGATATAAATAAGTAAAAGAAAAAGCAAAGGAAAAGCAAAAAACAACGAACCATGCTCTAAACATTAATTCCGTTTTATGTCGGTACGGTGGTAATATATGATTAATTTTTTTTATGTGTGTGTGTGTATGTACATATGTATGTATATATGTATGTATATATGTATGTTTAAGATCTTTTTTATACGAGTATTTTAGTCAGTCAATATCAATAATATAAGCGATCAAATTACACAATTATAATTGATTGCTATATTCTGTGTATGACATGAAAGAGTGCTTTTATTCCCAGATAACGTACGGATGTACGTATGTGTGTGTACATATGTATATGTATAAAAATTAAGAGGAGATCTGTAATATTTTACTTTTAATCCCACTTGATACATGAATTATTATACTAGTTTTGTTATAAGTACTTTACACTAATTCTTCAATTACATTAAAAGCAGAAATATTAATTACATTATTATTAGGCATATACGCATATATCATTCTGGTATGACATTGATAACCATTTTACATTTTCATGTCATACATAGAAGTATACATACATATGTATGTATGTATGTGTACAAGAGATTTATAAAAAACACGTACACATGGTATCACACGTACGCGCTCACGTAAAAACGAAAAAAAAATTTTACTATTCAATTTTTACAGATATAAAAAGACAATTTTCTTTTCATTCACAACTTATTTCTTTTTCGTAAACAGAATAATTCAATTAGATTAGAGTTTGAATTTCGCACCTCATTTTCCTTTCTTGGATAGCAAAAATTAATTTTCTATAATACGAAGAATATTCAGGTTTTACAAATTTAAAAAAAAAAAAAAAAAAAAACGGATTTTCGACAAATAAAAAAAAACGCCAGTCATTCTACATACATTTAAGCATACATAAGGACAAATATTTCATATATATGTATTATCGTCATATCTTGTATCAAAAATTAAAAAAATGTTCATACACTATGTTCATACATTGCATTTTCATATACATTTTCATAAAATCCTAATTTTTAAAATATAAATTACTTTTATATTTATTTTGTTATGGGAGTCATTAACAAAATGTTTAAAAATGGCGTTCTATCATTCTTCACATACATAAGTACATAAATGTTTAATAGTACGATATAAATACGAAAGAAAGAGTCTAAATCTTATTAGTATGAGATTATTTTCAGATTTAGTTAGAGTGATATGCAAGGATTATGATATGGCCCATGTAGTATGCTATTTTGTATACTTTAACGTACAAAAAATAATACAAGAAATTTATCAACACAAATAAAATACTGCTTTTATGTAACAGAATAATGTACAAAAATAAATAAATATTGCTTTGTTATGTATTCTATGCATGTAGTATATGTATGTACGTTTTTATATAGGTATATGTACATATGTATTTTTTACATAATTTTTCATATTACATATTTAAAAATTAGCTCATTACATCTCATTATTTATACCATCAACGTATTGTTATTTTGATAAAGTAGGTACCTATATAGATAGATGCACACGCACACAAATGTACATACATACATCACATGTACGAGAAAATAAAATATTAAGAAACGTTTTTATTATAAATTAGGTACATGAAAGATTATTTAAATTACTTTTTTAGTCATCATATTTTTATTCTTTGACATCAAATCCATACAAATCATTTTGGTTCTCCATAGTAGATATCATTTTGTGCATATGGATACATGTAGTATATGCAGAACGTAAATGAAAAAGAAAAAATTTTCTTATTGATTAAATCATCATTTTATTCAATTTTATTCCATTTTTCTGAAATCGGTATATATACAAGAAAGTGTTGTTTCGATATAAAACCATCAGACAATCCTTTTGTATTTGAAATTTACATAAGTATAATACTCGTTATATAATACTCGTTGTATAACAGTATAATATTCCTAATTTATAGTGATAGACGTGCACACACGCCCACATACACATCATTAATATGTCATATGTATCCGTCCGTGTGTGTTCACTTCAATTTATTCGTTTGAATTTTTCTCAGTTTATATTTCGTTTCATTTGTATTCCTACCCAGTTTCAATTTTTTTCCCGCTATTAATTTAAATTTATGTTTTCAACTTCGATTAAATTGATTTGATTTCTTCATTTTTGCTTCAAGAAAAGAACTAAATGAGAAAAAAATGGAAAATAAATTTTGAATGAAAAAGCGCACACAAGCTTGTTCAGTAGCCACAAAATGAAGCTATTCTGTGTGCATATTACTAAAATGATAGTGAAATGTTTGGTCAGTTAGTCTAAGGAAACCATGAAATTATCAGATACAGAATTTTGCTTCAGGGTCATGGATCCTTTTTAAATTTAGAAAAGCAATTAGTAATTTCAATAAATTTCAAAAAACTGTTCAAAATGAATATTGAATTTTCAATATTTTTCTGAAAAATTCATTTTCATTTCACAAATACATAAATAAAAATTAAATACAATAAAAATTGATGGAAAAAGATATTTTTAAACTAGTCTATAGCAAGACGTAGGAAGTGTAAAATAAAATAAACGATGGATAATTGACATATAAGAGGAGGACCTAGATTATTTAAAAACTGGAAATGGAAAACAAATACGTAGGTATCCATGTCTAATACTATATGTAGATTTTGCTCTTGCAGCAAGCTTAAACCACAGTGTTACGATAAAGAATACTTTGTCAATGCTAAAACCGAAGTTTGTAAAGTCAACGATGATGATTATTATGATGAAGGTTTAATGGATTTATTCAGCAACTATTTAAAATCAATAAAATTTCAAAAATATTTTATACGAATTCTAGGAAAAATTACCCTCACTAAATTAATACGATTGCACGTTGTACGTTGTTTAACAGTTTAATAATGAATCGAAATAACTAGATAGAACAAGTTTTCGAAATAAATCTGCCTACATACGGTAATTACAATTTAACAAAAATTTAATAAAATGTTTCAATAGAAAATCTATTTAATTATTTTTGGAAAAAAATTATGTAATAAAATTTCAATATCTGGTTAAACATAATAATACTATTTAAAATTTATAAACATACAAAAATTTAAACCAATTTTGTTAATGTTATGAATTTATATATACCTACGTACATATGTGTGTACATATATTGAATCTATGTATTTATTTTAAGTTAATGCCATTTTATACATAACATAACGTATGCCATATATTTTAAATAGTACACACTTGAAGTGTAGGTTGTACATACATTTAAACATTAGTAAAATATGTAGCTGTACAAGGATAAACAAAAATACACTGTATACAGTCATTGTTGAAAAGACAAGGCCAAAGCTATTCGTATACTTTTATATTTTACAACTTTAATACCATTACCAACGTATCTACATACATAATTATTATTATTATTATTAAACTAACAAAACTACCGTTATTACTTTATATATACGTTTTAAATGTAAATTCACTATACTCTTGCATTATTTCTCACCATTTATTGCACATATATCGCATCGTACACACAATGCAATTGTATACAAAAGCCAGATACACCTACATATACATAAATTTATACTATTTTATACGTACAAAATTTATTATAGCAAAATTTTTGCAATGTGTACAGTATCTGTATACTATTAAAACGAAATACATATACATATGTACATACATATGTATTTATAAACTATAAAATGAAAAATTGTCTTACCCGCATTATAATGGTTTTTGTATATTGTATTACAAGATAAAATTGCATTTTGTATTTTGAAATTTTACGATGCATGTGTACATTTACCAAATATGCATATGTATGTATATGTATTTATGTACATAAGCGCGTACAATATTCTTGTGTATATGGTACCCATATATACCAGAAAAACATACATATACATACATTTAAATGTGTATATATATAGGTACGTACTTATAAAAGGATTAATAATAATATATGCCAAGTATCGTCATCATAATATTAAAAAGCTTCACGTAATAAGCTTTTAAGTAGTGTGTTTATGTCAAATATGTATATATAGGTACATATGTACATTTTATTATATTATTATACATATATGATTTTCCTTAAGGACAACATTTAACATGTAATTACTATTTATAAGATTTCAATAACATCATATTCAGTTGTACATGGCTCAGTTGTTGTTATTATTATTATAGCATTGCTTATGATGGTAAATGCACTTTAAAATTATGCCCATTAATGCATGTTTCGACACATAAAACTTTTGTATAATTGACTGTTTCCTTTCCTGTATGAAACGAATGAATGTATAAATTCGTCTTATATGCACACTTACGTACATATGTATGTACATACATTCTAAAGCACTTTTATAATTATGCTTTACATTTTACACACAATAAACATCAATGCACACATATGATAAAAGTATTCATACATCAACTACTAACTAGTTAAATAATTTCATGAAATATCTGTGCATAATTTTCTGTATTTTGATAAAATTCCTAAAATACATTAAATTGCTACTCAATTAATAAATAATAACCAGAAATATTACAGATATGTTATTTTATTTACTATGTAAATATGTATGTATACATATGTATGTACGTATGTAAATGCCAACATCCTGGAGATAATAATCATAAAAATTTTCTAAAATATAGTGTACACGAATCTTTGAAATTTATTCACTTTTTTATTCATGGATTCTGTGTAGTCTATATATATACTTTAGAGTTTAGAGATTGAAGGTAAATTTTTAGTATTAAAACAATTCTTGTAATATTCAAAATTTGTAGCAAAAAGGGAATAGAAAACTACTCGCTAGCGATTAATAAAGAATAAATGAATTTTAGAATAGTTTTTTAAAAATTTAAACTTTTAACCTCAAAGTATACAAAGTATTTGAAAATATACATGCATATGTACATATATGCAAAAGTCTTAAAGAGGTTTTATGCATTCAAAATAACTTGCCCTTGAATAAATAAGGCGCAACTTTCGGGGGGTGGCCTACCCCATAATCTTGCATGAAATTTTTCTACATCAAAAAATCAAAGTTCTATACTGTCCTTCACTTTGACGACAATAATTAACTGAAGTTCTCGAATTGCACTGTGGTTTTTTTTTTCAACTTTTATAACATCTGCACTGTAAAATTTTTATATTTTAAAGTTTGTTGCAATAATTACATTAGATATGTACATATGTACATATATAAATTACTGTTAACAATATTTAGATTTTCTTTTAATGTATTCTCTTTCGTTTTTATAATTCCAGAACATGACATTAACTGTTATCGAATGCAGAAAATCATCATCACTTGGTTACAACAGATAATTTTGTATGTAAGTACATAAAATAACGGTGAAACAAATTAAATCAAATAAAAAACTAAAATTATTTGAAATTTGGAATTGACATAAGCATAACAATATCTAGTTCTAAGTTTAGTGATAAAATTAATAAACTATGGTATTTTAAAGTAAACGATATTCTCAAAGTCAAACTCAAGATATTTGTAAAAAATCGTGAAGCCGTCAATTCAAGGTGAAATTCAAAATAAAGACTGATAAACAACAAAATAAATTAAAATAAACAAACATTTGTTTAAATAAAAAAATATATCGAAAGAAAAATATATTCAAACTGTTTTATTCAAAATTGTAAAAAGAAAATTTTCGCTCAATTATGTTATGTTAATATGTATGTATGTACTTAACTCTAGAATTTCTCTCCTAAATTGCAAATTTTTTAATTATTTAAACTAAGTGAAAATAAACCAGAGGACGAAGGACCTCTGGAATTGTAGATAAAATTGGAAAGCAATAAAACAAAATGAATACAAATCTAAAAAATAAAATATAAAAAAAATTAATTAAATAAATATTAGAATGTAATTAGGAAAATTAATTTTTAAAAAATTAATTAGAAGAATATTAAGTTTAAAATAAAAGTAAAATATAAATTTATTCGTCGTTAACATATTCAAAGAGTTTCATGAGTGTTGTTATAATAAAATGAAGACTGTGAAAATTTATTAAATTTGTTCAGTTACTTCTTTGTGTGTTTGTGTTAATATGCAATAAGAATTTTATTATGAATGTTTTTATAATAAATGAAATGACTATGATGTGTTCTTCTAATTGTGAATTTATTCAAAGCTCTAAAAAAGCAATCAAACAAAAATAAAACAAAATAAAATAATGAATTGACAACCTAAAAGTATTAGGAAAGTATAAAAATACAAAACATAAAATTTTCATCAAATGAAAATCATCGTCGATATGTGGGTCCTATTATGTATAACATTCTTTTTGCAATACATTGCAACATTTGAACACGGCGATGGATTTAAAACAGGTAAGTCGCTAATGCATTTGTGCATATGTGTGTATATCTTATAAGTATATTTTTTATTTCTTGTTAAATTGTTTTATTGAACAACGAGTAAAAGCAATTTAATGTGATGATTATCACAGGTACAACGAGAAAGGAAAGTAAGTCGTACCTACTTCTATTAATTTGTTTTTTTATCACTACATTGCTGCTTGAAGTTTAGTTAATTTTAAAAGAGTACCAAATAATAGAATTGTGTTAAAATTCTCGCTGTATAGGGCTTCACAATGAATTTTATATTGACAAAATTAACAATAAAATAAAGTCAAATAAAAATTTAAAAAATTAATCAGCAAAACCAAGTTGTTATAAAATTGATACAAAATAAAAAAAATTAACAGTAGAAAATATCCAAATTTTTCATTATTTATTTTTCGTTTTATTCAAAATTTATTGAAGTGTTGATGATGATCATATTATGGTTATATTAATAACGATATATTAATCGTTAATATTAGTCCTTAATTCACCGTATACCGTTCTACTATTACTCGTAATACACTTATGTATGTAACGTACCTAAATGTTTGTTATATGACACTTAATTTCGCTATTCTTAATCAAAGGCTATAGAATTTTGTTTCAAATAAAAAAAATGAAATTAGTATCTAGGTATGTATGTATACATTAAATAGATGCCTTCATATTGTAATTGTGTGTACTTGACCTACATTATTGTTTGTGTTATTTTTCGTTATAACCACGTGAAAATGTATAGGAACGAAAAAAAAGAATGAAAATACTTTTACCTTTTAATTCGGAAAAATATTTTCAAGCGTCATTATAACACGCGGTATTTATTTACATATATTCATGTATGTTTGAATGTTTCACTTACGTACATATTATTTCAAATATACTTATATACATATGTACATTTTCTATTTCATGGTATAATTTAAAAATAAGAAGTACGTATTTGCACATTAGTATGCGTAAAACCAACCGAATATAACGAAAAAAATTAAACGTAACAACTACCATGTTACATGTAAACATGCAGTAGTAAACATACATACATACGTATATGTTTGTGTTTATAATTTATATACATACATGTACATAATACCGTATACCTGTCCAATATATGCCATTCTCATTACTATTTTGTATTTATTATTTGGAGATGTGTATGTATACGAAAACATAATTATAACATTTTTCCCTTGATTATTTGTTTGATTTTTCTTGTTTGTTTTTAAGTTTATCACATTTTTTTCATATTGCACAAGTGATTTTAACATTGTTATATGTTGTCAACAAATTTTTTCTGCACGCGTTACTGTTTATAAACATACATACCTATACATATATTTACACAAATTATGTAGTATATAGGTATACATACATACATATGTATTCGTACGATACACAGTAGTAGATAGTAGATCTAAACAAAATTTTCCCGACCTTTGTTTTCTGCCCTTACTTTCTCGTTTTTCTTTTTTCCTTTGATTTTTGGTTAACGATTGATATAGTTATATGATTAATGTAAATGTCCTTCAATAGTCCTTATGTTTTTTGTTTTTGTCCAGTTTATTATTATTGTTATTTACCATTACAAAGTGGTAAATTGTTGTTTCCATATACACATGTGTATTTCTTTTACAGTTTCTTTTGATATCGTAAATTGTAATTTAACTGTATGAAAATTCCACAAAACAAAAAAAGAATATTTGTGTAAACAAATTTACTGAAAAAAAATGACTTGAAAATTGCCTCCAACCAAAGTACCTATATAGTATATGAAAGGATTACTTTGGAATAAAATCTTGTTATTTATTAAATGTAATTGAAAATTATCCAATATCGTAAAAATTCATGGAAATAATCAGAGTTACACAGTCCCATTGTGTGTGTAGTGCTGTGTAAATTTTTACTTTATCCCTTTTTTCTAAAAGATTTTTATAATATGTAGGTATTGTATTTTTATTATATTCATACATAAGTATTCAATGAATCTTATTTTTAAATTCATTTCTTCTATTTTTTTATTCCTGTGATAATATGTGTAAGAAAACTTGTAAACAATTTCGGTTTTTGTTTAAATCTTTATGAGTTAAATCCGATTTATATTTATTTCAACTTGTACATACATATATGTATGTATGTATACATACTCTATAATTCTGTATACTCGTTATTATAAAATGACAAAAAAAATGGAATTGCACAAGTTTGGAAAGCAAACAATATTACAACGTATGTACATATGTACATATATATACAATGTACTATATCTGTAATTTGTACACATAATACACACATGTTCAATACACACACGTACACGTATAATATGTACATATATTGTATGTACATATAATTTCTGGGATTTTCTTTGTTTTTTTTTTTAATTTTTTGTGATGTTGGTACAGGCATGACGAAGTATTCATTAACTTAGGAAATCGTTAGCTGTGGTACAGGTATACAAGCATGTATGAATGTACATTCATACACATTATATCTTAACTAAATCTCAGTGTTACTCTAAAAATTCCATAATACATATGTACATATTTGTATACGGTGGTACACACATACATATATAGCAGAAATTATTGCATACCGGTACACATTTTTTTTCATTTACTGAGTTTTTATTTCATTTCAAAAATACAAAAAGAAAGCAAAAAGGAAAAGAATTTTTATGTAAACATAAAACTTAAACATAAACTTAAATTAAATTAAAAATTATTATTTATTATATTTTATCAATATGTACGTATACAAACGAGAAAAAGTAGAAAAAATGTATTATTGAATTGCTACAAATAAGTTGAACTTCTTTTTTTTTACTTGTAAATTATTTTATTTTAGTTTTCACCATCGATTGCCACATAACATTTCCCTTCCAACTTTCCAAGGTTATCATTATTACCTGTATTGTACAAACCTTTCAAACAAAAGAAAAAATCTTAAATTAGTAAAAAATAACGTGTTAGTCTCTAACCCAGTTTTCTTAATAGGTTGATTTTGCTATCTATGAATACGTGCTCATGCTGATTTGATAAGAGTTTAAAAATCCTCCAAAGATTAGAAACTGAAATTCTCAGTTCCAGAAAAGATAGTGAAATTCAAAAAGTATAAATAAAAGTATGTAAACATATAGGTACATAATCATTATTACATCACCCTAGTTTCTGCTATTCGAATTTCCTGTATCAAAATTAATTAATTTTATTTTTCTTGTTATTGCATTTTTTTCGTCTTGGTTTTTATTTTCTAAATTAAGACTACGATGTACGCTTTATAATCATTCATTTAAATTTAAATTATTATGAGGAGAAAGCAAACAAGAACAACAGCTAACCACAATGGTAAAAATAAGCCACTAAAATGTATTTGTATTAATTAAAAAAGAAAAAGGAAAAAAATAAATTCTTTGTAAAAGAAAATTAATTGAATGAATAGATTTATTCTGTCTGGAAGGATAATCAATCAAATTATGAAATATACACGTTTGTATAAACAGATACATTTTCGCTTTATAACAAAAAAAAAAAAAAAAAAAAAAAAAAAAACATTTAAGTGAGAGGCACATCCATTTCTTGTTGTATACATAAACTTTGGTCCATTTGTGCAAGTGAAAAACATTTTTTTTTAATGAGTACATATCATGTTCGCACTAATTTCAAATATTAACAAACAAAGGAATAAAATGTAAGAAAATGAAAAAGGCAAAAAACACAAATTCTCAGACACTTAATATTATTATAATGATAATAAAGATCTTATTTCGAATCTAATGATTTCATGTAGTGTATGCACGTACTAGCATGTACAACATGTACGTTTATTTCATTTAATAATGGACATCTTCTTTTTTAGCAAACAAAGTATGTAGATAGTACACAAAATAGGGTAAAGAAAAATCCATTTTTCATTTTTCATTAAAAAAATACATACTGTGTTAAAAATTAACATAAATTTATTAGTTTTTTTCAAGATGAAAAGTTTAAAAAGATTTTTCTTTTTTAATGATTGTGGACAGTTTTGTTAACAGGTTTTTATTTTATGATTCTTGATGCCTATAACGTGACATTGTTTTTGTTGTATGTGCAAATGAACATGTAATTATTTAAAAAAAGATGTAGTATTCGAAACAGCATAATTTTTAAACCAAAGCTCCGTTAAATATTTGTTTCCTTTTAGTACAGAATCTATTTAATTTATATCGTATATTTATTTTTTATTTTCTTACAAACAAAAATTTTCTTATATTTTAAACTTGATTTTCGATAAAATTTATAAAATTTTAGAAAATATCTACAAGTAAATGAGGCACGGACAAAAAGAGAACGGCAATAAGCACTTCTCCCTCTCTGTGAGTCTTTAATTAGATTGATTACAGGTAGCAGTCAATCCTTATGTTAAAAATTTAAAATCATCCTATATACCTATATATCATCAAAAATTAGAATTAATTTTCACACTGAATAAAAAGATAATAAAATTTTAAAATTCTATTCTAAAATAAAGTTTTTAGTCTCAAATTTATATTTCATGAATTCTAAATCAAGAATGTGGTACAAGAATCTATTTTTATGAATGCATTTATAATTTTTACCTCTTACCTGATTATGTATTAAAATAAAAAAGTTAACACCATATAATGAAGTATAACATAATTTCATTCCGCGTATTTGTCATCATTTTTATTAATTTTCTTTTTTAACTTTTTTTTTTCATTTTACTATATGAAAAGAAAAAACAAACCTAATAGTAAAAAAAATCATAAAAGACAAAGATTAATGCCATATTGTTGTTAGATCATCAACATCATCGTTATCATTTTTTATTTCAAATACCTGATGAGTGATGACATACTTATGCATTTTGTTATTTTTATTTGTTTTTTTTGTGTAGTTTTAGTTTAGTATACTATACGTGTAAATTTAAAAAAAAAATAACTAAAGAAAAGGAATCAACCATCATAATATCCTGTATAGTTTCTATAATATCAGTGAATTTTCATCAACTCATATTACATTAATACATATGTATGAATCCTACGTTTGTCTGTATAGTATTTGTGTCACCATACTATATATATGTAGTTAGGATAATCCTATACAAACACCTACAATATTTTTCTATTTTTTAAACTTTTTTGTATGTACCCTTCTAACGTCATCTCACATCACTACTAGGTAGTAGTTATATATCACACAAATACCGTCATTTAATTTTTCTATCTGTAATTTTAACATTTTTGTTATATTGCCAATTTAATTACATTTTCACACCATTGTTATATATACGTACAACTGTGTTTGTGTTTACTAAAGTGTTAATACAGTTTTCTGTTGTTCAATGTAATATTTCTTTTTCGTTGTAGTTGTTTTCATTTTGTCTCATTTTTATGATTATTTATGGCACCATTCCGTGCTTCTTGTACAACATACGTACATACGTATTATTGCGAAAGTACACTTTATAATTATTAAAATACGTGCATATACGTACATATGTATGTTACATATGTACTTTCCAAGTTAGAAAAAATAAATTTAAAAATAAAATTTAAAAAGGAAACTACCATTAGTTTTACTAGATTTGTAATAAGGATATTTTTCTTGGGGCTTTCCATCTTTTTGGTTGCCTTCTTTTTTTCCATTTTATTTATTTATTTTTTTTTTGGTTTGTTTTTTATTTCATATCTTTAAAAGTTTTTTTTTTTAATTTTCTTTTTATGTTGAATATTAACCTCATTGTGTCGTTAATTTGTGTTTAAATTTTTTTTAAATGATTTGCTAGTACTCATTTGCATACATACATACATACATATGTATGTACATTCTTTTCTTCAGTAAAAAGAAGAACTTTTCAAAATGTTTCAAATTTGTATTTTCATGATTCCCCCACCACCACTACCAAACCCCTTTTTAATGTTGAAAACGAACAAACATGAGCTGTATATCATTGCAAAGTGAAATTTTTTTTTGGAGTGTACCAAAAGAATAAGTACAAACAGCGACAAAGTATTGGAAAAATAAATAAAAAAATATACAGAAAAGAAATACATAAAATTAAGGAAAAAAAATAAGAATAAATAAAAGAAGACATTAAACATTTCTTTTCATTTCCTTGATTACTATGTATGAAAATAATGTTATTTGCTACTTGTTTCCGTTTCTGCTTCTGCTTTTCCTTCCAATTCTTGTTGTTATTATTTTTGTCGTTTTTTCCTATTTCTTTGTGTAAATACTGTTTTGTGTAATGTAAACAAGAAAATTTAACAGTGTGCAAACAAATTTCTGAAAATGAAAAATTGTTAGCAATTTTGGCAATGACCTTGTTCATTATTACGTTTGTGTTCCTATATTTGAAGTGCTAATGTACGAAACACACAATGTTAATACTGAATTTTTTGTGGTGTGCTTAAGACTAATAAAGAAAACGTTAAGATAAAAAAAAAAAACATTTTCCAGGATTTTCTTCTAAACAATATGTTAGGTATACTTACAAGAATTGCAAGAATATTACGAGCATTGTGATGATGACTTAGCATTATCATTATCATTAAAATTTTTTGTACATATTTTACATACATATGTATGTGTGTCAATAATCATGATGAAAATTACTATAAACTAGAATACACAATTCAACTATTGCATATACAGTAAGAACCTAATTCAAATTTTATTTTAAACTTAGACTATTTATAAATTTCATGTTACATACACAAATTTTAACAATAAATGATAATTTGCAATTGGTTATATATTGTATTAAATTTTCATTATGGCAAAACATTATTTTGAATGAAGGATGACACAATATGTACATACATACGGTTTGTACATATGTAAACATGACAGTTAATGTAGAATCAATGTCTAAATGACCACATATTAACTTCAAATTACGATTAATGATATTTTATCATCATCATCGTCATACCACTATCACCTAAAATTTTCTACATATACGTTGTGCATGCATGTATAGGTATATCAATTTAATATATAGCATAAAACTAACAATTTGAATCAAAATGAACCAAGTTGCTCAAATTCAAGCTATTTCATTATATTATGTGTGTATGTACTATAGTTTCATCGTTATCAGTTATCATACCATTACCATCTCACCAATAAACCATTCATCTACCAATCAAACCAATTATTATGGTATTTTATTGTTACAGTTTTTGTGTACAGTGTACACGTACATAACATATATACATACATATATGCATATGGACATATTTTATATTCATTATGTCCAAAACTGTATACATACATACATATGTGTGTCAGCCTATTTTATTATTGTTGGTTTTCACAGCTAATCATCATCATGAAAATAGAAAAAATGAAGATCAATGATGAATTAAATTTATATATATACATATAAGGACTTAACTTGTCAAAATATGAAAGATGATTATCGAATAAAACACAAAGAAAAAAAACGTTATTTTCGTCACAATTGAGGTACGATACATTAGGACATTACTTATTATACTAATCTTTATCACAGGGTAATGTGAATTACTCATAAGAAACATACAACTTATGACATTCCACCATTTAATTAAGTATTTTATTTTGGCATTAACTATACAGTGAAAGTGGATTGAAATACGTAACTAGAAATTATTAAATTTTCTATTTATTAAGAATCATCATCTACAGACCTTAACATGACAGACTTAAATCATGTCACCAAATAAAACCATATTTTCAAAATTTTAAACTTACATCACTTACGATTTATGAAATAAAACAGCTCGTACATATTTCCTGGTTATTAATATTATTATTTTAAGTGCATATTGCATAGAACTGAACAAAAAAACTTTAAATATATGCATACATATATACATGCATGAATTCAATCATAATTGAATGTATGTAGATATGTATGAAAAAAAAGCAGTTTGTTTAGTATCTATAATCTACATATATATACATACTTTTTATATAAATTTGTTTTCCGTGTGTAAATGCTTCTCTTGTAAATTAAATGGCACATATGCAGCATATGCTATACATACTGTTAAAATGACAAACAATTTCAAAACTTTTATTTTGTATATTATTTTTTTTATTTTCATTTTTTTTAATGTATTGATCGTTATAAAAAGTTTTGTACCTATATGTTTACAATACGCGGAAAATTTAATTGTATTTGTATTAAATATAATTTTATTTTACATTTTTATTATACTTTTTGTGCAGGATTTTTAGAAGTACAAAAAAAATTGAAATAAAAAAAAGAATCAATTACATATTTTGGTTCCTACATATTTATTTTTATTTTTGTGTAGCTCAAACGATAAAAATTTTCAAATCATTTTGTTTATTATGTAGAATTTATATTAACTTCTGATAACGTGTATACGTATGTACGTAAATATGTATATATACACAGGGTATTTTTAATTACTATGTACAACTGCTTACTTACGTATTTTGAGAAAAGCCGAAATCGATATTTTTTTACTTGCCAATGAAAGACCACAAGATTATTAACAGCCTAGTGATTAGCAATGCATATAAAATTACAAAATTGTGGCTATTGAGATTTAAGACTGAGATAATAAAGTATTAAATACTATTAAAACTGAGATAATATAGTAACACCCTACATCATATTGGTAGTTTTTTGTTTACTCTATTCTTAAAAAAGAGAAAATAATCACAAAATAATTTTATTTCTTTGTTTTCTTTTTTACATTTTGTTTTGAATACAAAAACATAAACTAAAGACAAAAGAAAAGAGATATTACAAAATGACGACAATAATAACAGTGATATATGTAACAGTAATAATAGTAATAAAAAATCAATTTCAAACAATATGTACATGTAGGTACACACATACAGTTACGCAATATTCAATGGCAGTTAGATATAATAATGTGCATATAGGTACTTTTTATACACAATGATAATTTTCATTTTCCATTACTTTAGAGAAAAAAAAAAAGAAAAACAAACATGCATATTAACATTACATGTTTCAATCGTATGAATAAATATTGATAAAATGTTGAATTAATATCCATTGATTCTATTAAAAGTATGAAGAAATGTGTGCACATATGAAAACAAATTTTAAAATGTATGTATGCTCTTCTCAACTTAGTTGACATTACGCTGACAATTTTAAGTGTATTTTGACAATCAATTTTGAATTTTACACAAATTTGCTAATAAAATTCCAACTTAGTTATTTATATGTATTAAATGTATAACATATGAACGTACACATACATATATGCCTACTCATATATGTACATATGCTCACATATACGAATATACACATATGTTTGTTGCAATGTATTAAATTATATCTTACATTTACTTTTTCACGCATTTCTTGCAAAATATTGCAACAATTAGATCCTTTTAAATCTTAAGAATCTTTTATATCAGTCATAGTCATATATACGGGTATACCTCGTACAGCGTATTAGCTACATTAATTGGTTTCTATACAATACAACGCGATCTATTAGTTTATGATACCCTTGTGTGATGTAACTGTGATATGTACCAATATATTGGTACATATTTACTAAAATACGACATGATAACTCATACAAAATGATAATACAATTCCACATATTTGTAGTTTTATAATTTACAAAATAAAAAATACTAGATGAGCGAAAAAAATTCCGTCTTGGCCCTATTAGAGTTTTCCCTTCCCTATTTAGGATTTGATAAAATTATAAATAATAATGTTATGAGAAAAGAAGAAGAAGAGAAGGTAAAATCGAAAAACAACTTTATTGGACGTAACTGAAGTGGACTTAAAAGGTTACCTTCATGAATGCGTCGTCGACGTGTGTTAACGACCGGAATGCGCTGGAATTGTAATCTAAATTGTCAACTGTACATGCACGCATTGCAGTTGTTTGAAAACGATTGAGTAGTTTCTGTAAACTTTGCAGACTGTTTGAATTAATGAAGCTGATACATTTCCACGATTGCACTGAAAAGAAATTTATGAAGTTAATTTTTTTACCGTCAGCATTGACAACGCATTCATGAAAGTACACGAAATTAGTGGGAAATGATCAAGTGAAAGAAAACGAATGAACATTGAAATTCATTCAGGAATTTAATTTAATCTACACAAGTGTTTGATCAATTATCGCATCATTTTTTTAAAAATTAAATGCCGATTCGAAAATCGAAATTCAGTAGACACAATTTTATGATTCTTTTTTCCTTTTTTGTATTTATAAAATTATAAATTTAAAATACAAAAAAAAAATAAAACTAAACAAAAACAAATTCAATTCCATTTGTGAGTACATACCAAATATTTGAAATGATTAAAATAAGCCTATGCCTTAACCTTATCTTTTTTTTTGTTTTTGTATCTATTTTTCCTCTAAGTTTTGAATTTCAATGGTATTGTTAATAGAAATATTTGCTGTAAAAATTTTGTAATTTCATCTATTGCTTTGCTTGGTTATTTTTTAATAAGTCAATTATATTTATTTTGTCTTATCGTTCGTTTGGAATTTTAAAAATTTATCTTCTTTTCCAATAAAAATTTTACACACGATGTGGAAATTTAAAAAATAACAGAAGACCATTATCTCTTCTGGTAAAATTGAAAAACTCCTTTGTCTTGTTTATTTGCAAGTGTTTACGTCTGTGCAATGTTAAAGTAATTCGCTAAATTTTTCATTTATAAATCTATTTAAAAAATAAAACAAAAATATGTATTAGCTCTTTTTTAATAAATTAAACTCTTTTTCTCTATGAATTAAGGGCATTGCTTTATGTGTATACATACCACATATAGTAGATATCTAATGATAACGGTAAATTAGAAATAAACATACATACATACATACATACGAAATGCTAGAGTATGTAATAAATGTTGCTCGCATGTGAACGCTGGTGTATTGTATTGCAGAAAATATTGGTACAACACGTACGGTATTTTCCAAAAATTACATACATATTTAGGTTTACGAGTAGTTACTTAAATATGAAATTATTTTAGGATCAAATTAATGTATTTTAAATTCATTTAAATTCTATGCATTGGATGTGTTTGTATATATGTACATATATGTATGTATATACATACATATGTACTTATCTGTAGAATAACGATTAGATTATTTTATAGATTTACATACATACTCGTAGTTACACACTATTCATATTCAATATTTACGTACAATTTTAGTAGGAGTAATTTCGAAATTAAAATATAATTCATTGCTTTTGCGTCCGTCGTTTTATACATTTATCAACAAAATCTCGCATAAATTTTCAATATTTTCCCTTTAACGAACTACCCTATGTACACACATACATACGAGTATAGTAAAAATTTTAATGAAATCGATTTTATTCCATTGTATTTCTTATTATATGTACATACACATGTATGCATATATGTATATATACACGTACACATTTTATATCATTGTATCTAAATTTTAAATATCTAGTCTCTACATAAAAAAAATATACTCCGTAGCAGTAAACTTTATCGTTAACTTTAAAACAATGACTACAAGGATAATAATGAAAGTTATATTTTTAAAAAAAGAAAAAAAAAACGACAAAAAATCAGAAAAAGAAAGAAACCCTATATATTAGGTTTTATTTTATGAAGTTAATAAAGATATACAATGAAGGTCCTGTCTATACAATTTATATACTTTAACGTATACATAATACATCTACGGAATATGTACGTGCGGGTATTGAATTATCTATGAACAATTAAAATATGGAATACATTTAGTTACTACACAATCTATTCTTTTGCTATACAATATAATTGTTATATTCATCTAGACTATGAGCTATGAAACAGAAACTTTATTTTGCACAGATAAAATTGACTTTTTAAATATGTTACAACGTTATTTATAATAACTACTATATACTAAATACGTATATCATAGATATCAATTGAAATTGGATATTAGATAGAATAGTAAATGGTAGTAAATTTTACATAATTTAATATTCAACAATTTTCATGATAATAAAATATTTAACTTAGCGAATAAAATTGTTAGAAAATGTGGATGCAAAATGTTTGTACATTTTAGTATGTATGTACATACGTTACATAAATGTACAGTATACACACAAGAGAAATAAATGATCGTTATTCAATAAAATCAACAAAAAAATAAAAATCTTTTTCATTCATTTAATTTACAAAAAAATTAAAAATTATAGAAAAACATATATTTGAAATAATTTGTATATACATATTTACATTGGAAAATTTAACCAGTATCTATTTGATCTTTTTCTTCATTTTTTCAAAATGATATTTTTAATTTAATTCTATTTTATGTTGTGCAGATGATGGTGATGTACTTCGTGTTCTTATTAATGGAACAGCTCAAATAAAATGTGATGTATCATCGAATCTACCTAATGATCAAGTTTTGTTAGTTGTATGGTATAAAAATAATCTTCCAATATACAGGTAAAATATAAAAAATTCAAAAACATGTTGGCACTTAAAAAAGGAAATAGTTTTTTTTTAAATCAAAAATTTTTACTTTTGATTTTTATTTCAGTTATGATACAAGGGGAGCACATGCTGAAACTCCATCTCATTGGAGAGATGGAGAAGTATTGGAGGATAGGGCAATTTTTAGAACACATCGAGAGCCTGCTGAATTGATTATTAATCCTGTTTTGGTAAATTCTCCTTCATGTTTTGTTTTTAAAGAAATTAAGGATAAAAAAGAAAAAATATTTTTTTTTTTTGCCAAAATTTTTAGGAAAAAGACGCAGGGAATTTTAGATGTAGAGCAGATTTTAAATTATCACAAACAAGAAACAGTAATATTAATTTAGAAGTTGTAGGTAAGTTTACAATTTTTTTCTACTTTATTTTTCAAATAATTTTTTTTCCTTTCTTCCTTATGTTCTTGTACATTTTGCTTAGCCAATGTTTCGTACTAATGTACAGTTTTTATTTTGGTTTTCCTTTTTTCAATGATATGATTCTTTTATAGCTCAGTTCTGAGAGTGAAGTGCCTTTTGAAAAGCCTTTTAAACTAAAGTTTGATGATAAAACTTCCTCCTCCTTTTTTTTAGCTTATATTGGCCTTCAAAGTTGCCCTGTACCACTAGTATTTTTACGGCATTTTCTCTAACAATTGATATTGTCTTGGCATTGAAAATGAAGAGTACAGAAGTTATACAGAATATTTTCTTTTCCCTTCTTAAAATATAGTAAATTGAAAATTTTCAAACATACAAAGGGTATATATATATACATGAAATTTCAAACTGATAAATTCAAAAATTCGTGCCTCAAAAAATTCTCTTCTATTTTGACAAAAATATTAATTGAATTCTCTAAAAAATGTTTAATTAAAAGTTTTTATTTCGTTTATTTCTTCGAAAAATTAAGTATCAACTAATACATCTTTTTACAGGATTTTTATTACATAATAAATAATACGTCGAATTATTCTATAAATTACTTTCTAATAATTACATAATAAATGTACATACATATTTTCCTTGCTATACATACAAGTAAGATATCATACAGCTTAATTTAAAGCTTTTTTACACTAATTTGCAATTAATTTTTTTAAAGTCCTTTTTTCTCTCTAACCGCTGCACTTACATAATAGTATAGTATGTGTACATACAGAACATGTATTTGTGCTTATATGAAATTAAAAAAAAATACACAAATAAAAGAGCTTTCTACATATGTATATGTATGTACATATTTAGCTATATATACAGAGTTAATGAAATCCTTCATTTAAATTAGGTCGACTTTATCTGCAATAAATAATTATTACATAAATTTTAATGGATATGTACATAAATACATATATATTATATGTAGGATATTTATTGTATGTACGTGTATGTGTATGCGTACACATATTCGTACATAATAAGTAAGTATATACGTTATGTACATGTTGTACAATAATTATAAATGCGTAAATTGAAATTTAATTATTGAAAACTTTGTTGTTTATTCGTTGTTGAGAAATGTTTTTTTTTTGTTTAAAATTAAATCGTAAGAAAGAAGCAAAAAAAATATTGTTGTTTTTTCACTTTTTTTCTTTTTGAATTGCTTTCAATTAGGTACTTACTTACTATGTATACCAGGTCAACTTTAATGAAAACGTGATGAGGTCACGCAAATCACAATATGAAAAAATCATTGTGTATTCATGCATATATGTATGTATGTATGTATATCTAAAAATGTAGTATTAAAAATAAGAAGAACAAGATGGAGAAAGTTTCGTGTTTTTTCTACTTTCTCTAAACAAATGTTTAAATCCTTTTTTCATATCTTTTTTCTATAATTTCTGTGGTACCTACATACATTTATTATTATCATTATTAGCAGTTTTATTATTAGATGGCTATTTTAATTTTTCAAACATTAAAGTAAGCATTTTATTACCAATGTTTTGAATTCTGTGGTGATCCTTGTACAGCTACCAAATACGGCACTTACAAAATTTCTATTTATGTGGGTATTTGTTATTACTCATGAATTGTTTAATTTTTTAAACACAATGCCACTAGCAGCTAACAACTACCACATATCAATTACAAAATTCATATCTCACAAGATAACCATCAGTTAAGAACTGCAAGCAAGAATAAACACAACGAAGCCACATATTATAAAATACATCTGTATACCTACCTAAATTGACAATTTCAAACTTTAAAATAAACATTATAGTTGAGCCAATGATGACCAACAAGAAAATTAAAAATAAATTTAGGATGGTAGTTGATATTCTGATTGCATTGTATTTACGCCGTGATAAGTTCATATTTTCTTTTACATGTATAATAACAGAATTACTGTGAAGTGAAATTAAAAGAAAAACAAAAAATAAATAAAAAAAATTTTTCCTTGAACGGAAAACAAATTTTTTATTCTTTTGATTTCCTCTATTTTTCATTTTTTTTTCTTTCATTCCTAAAAAAGTAAATAAAATAAATAAAAATTCTGTTTTCATAGTTTTCTTCTTTGGATTATTTTTTATTCTGTATTTTTCTTGTCCATTTAGAAAAAAACTTTTCTAAATTTTTTTTTTTTTTTTTTTGTTATTTTACAGTTCCACCTCAAACGCCAAAAATATTTAACGATCGCGGCGAACATATTGAATCAAGAGCTGGCCCATATGAAGAGGGTGGTGACCTACATTTAATTTGTGTTGTGATGGGAGGTAAGTAAAAAAAATGAACGGACTTTAATACTCATAAATGAAGGCATGTGCATATAACAAGCATTTACTATTAACATGCACGCAATTTAAATACCACACAGTACACAAAAATATATGTATGTACTGTACATTGTTTTTCCCATGCAAATTTCGCGTACTTGTACTTTTGTATTGCAAAGTACCATTCTACAGTATGCATATTATATGTATATCTTGTTCTAAATGAAAAGAATCTTCTAAACTTCTGACTGTGTTTCGTGTTAAAATGAACATTAAAAATAAAAATGCTGCATTTTTTCAATATTTTCCATTTCTATTTAACTTTTTTTTGTTAACTTTTCCTTTTCCTTATCAATAATATTCAGAGAAAAAAAAAATAAACATTCCACTTTTCCGTTTTTTTCTTCCAATTTTTGCTTTCCAATGTCGATTTTTCCATTTTTTTGTATTTATTTCTCTTTGAAAGTTGTAACGAAAACGATTTCATAAATTCATATTTATTTTATTGCTAATTTGTTTTAAAATCAGGAGCAGGTAAAAAAATAAAATTGGCAAAAATAAAAGAAAAAATAAGAAATTAAAAAACTAGAGAAAAATTTTCAATCTAATATAATTTCAGACACTCATATACATACATACATATGTATACGTATGTATACATAAATTAATGTGTAGATTCAAGATTTTTAGTCGTATTTCGTGTGTATTGCTTTTACTATACCACAGAAAACTTGTTATAATCTGAATATTCTGTTGATGATGTTATTCTGTTGTTGTGTGCTATTGCTATGTCACTATATATGCTATGCTATGCTATGTGTATGTGTATACTGCAATTTTGTCCAATAGTTGAAAAATTATAAAATAAATTTCTCTCTTGATACCGACAAAACAAAAAAAAGAAAATTACATGTATCACATATTCACATATCACATCAAAAATGAACAAAAAACGTACTACATCTCAATGCATTCATACATGTGTATAGATAAGCATAACTACATATGTATATATATATAATTACATCACGTATACGTACATAAAAATAATATAACGTATAAATACATACAAATTAAATACATAATATGGACTAAAGTACACCAATTTAGCGGTGTGGAATGCGATGTAACATAACATAAAAAATATGATGCAAATTTCTTTAATCACATTAAAAAATAAATTTTTTTTGTGCTCTAATTTTGTTAAAGCAAATTAACTTAACTTTTTCCAGTTTTGAAGGATATCAGATAGAAAGAACAAAAAAAATAAAGAAACGTTGTTTATTTCCTTGTTTTCGTTTTTCTAAACAGAGCAAAGAAAAAACAAACACATAAAAATCAAATTCTAAATCGTTAAAAGTCAAATTGCTTCGTTATCGTTGGATAAGCAAATTAGTTTCAAGTATATCTTCAGGACATTTTGTAATTTGTATGTATGTGTAGGTGCATATGCTGAATTTGTATATTTCGAATATATGAATATGTCATGTACGTGAGAGTGTGCAATGTGCATAAAACGAAAAATTCAAAATATTTATCAAGAGTTGTTAATATGTATAGTTATATCCATCAATGATACATACAACCACTACACCTAAACAAAACTGCTTTTATTCATTGTCAAAGTAATATTAAAAAAAATACAAGCCAACCAATTTGAACTATGTAACATTTTTTATAAGTTTACAAAACTTCTTGTGGCATTAATGTGCATGCATATGTATGTATATACATACATATGTGTACGTACCTACATGTTCAACTCAAAAAGTTGAAATTTACTTTATAGTTCATTTCCAATAAAATTAGTAAATGAATTATTAAACATATCTTCACATAGTGTTATCGTATTGTATCAAAGACAAAGTTTTGTTTATAAACGTTTGCATATTTAACAAGTAAATTTTTGGACATTTGACTATGAGAGATACATACATATGTATGTATATAATAAGCTCGTGCAACAAACAAGCAAACATACTAGCGTTATACTATGTAACTGATGTTTTACATTTCCAAATTTATCAAATCGTCTGGCACATTTATAGGAAAATTTTATTTCATTTCACTCATTTTACTTTAGGACATAAAATTTATTCATTCAAAAAGTCACACTTGTTTTTTTGCAAGTAGTAAACGAACAATAAATTAAAAAATGTAATAAAATAAGTACAAAACGAAGGAAAAAAGAGCAAAAATTGTAAAAAAGCTATCAGGTAATTAAAACTAAGTAAAAGCAAAGGTAAAAGTGTAAAATTCAAACAAAAATGAATTTTCCATTTTTATTAAAATAATATTAGCATTTAGCATTCACATTCGAGATACCTAATTTATCGGGCATAATCATGGTCATGACACTTTGCTTTTCTAGTCAGTTCCGAATTGAATTGAAATTCATGGTGTTTTGTAAATATGCAAACAGGTAACTAACTGATCAACTAAGTCGATTATAAAAAGTCTTTTTTAAGATAAACAAATGTGCTCGTTTAACCATTTTACTCTATTTCGTGGTCTATTTTAACAAGACTATCCAATTTAAGAGCAATGATATTATACATTTGTCAATTACGAATTCTGATTACCTATTCCTTTTTCAAATTGCATTTTTATTTTTTCAAACTAAAATTATATAAAAACAAATTAAAACAAAAACTTTGATTTTTTTTTTCTTGAATTTCGTGTTCCTGGGAATCACGAAATGAGATGTATCGAAAATGAGTACAAATTGAAAAATAAATAAAAATATTTTATTATTTACAATTTACATATCAAAATGTATTCATCTTAATTTCTATAATTTTTTGTGTATAAAATAATGAAAATTAAATAGAAAGCTTCTTATATGTATACCTGCAAAATACAAATACAGTACAATAGAAATATATGAGTGTACATACACACATACATGTATGTATATACATACATATCTCAATGTGTCATTCATACGCGCTATAAACATAGGTACATACGAGTACATACTTGGAATTTTTATCATTAAACATATGTATATACATACATAGCTATTTCAATATGAAATTGAAATTATTTTAAAACGTACGTAATTACATCTTTAGGCAAATTTGATTTATGGTTCCAAAATTTATACAAAATTATTTGCCTATAATATGCTATAATGAACAATAAAAATGTATTTATTATGCAGTATGCACCGAAAGATACACGTTATACGCAAATAGATATTATTTAATGGTTCATTGATTTTTTTGAAAGCCATATAAAATAGATTAATAAGCATTATATGTATGTACATATGTAAATAAAAAAAAAGTCAAATCAAAACTTTTTTCACTCTCTATTATTTCTATTATTTATTCATTATTGAGTTAAAGTTCAACAAATTTTAATTTGAATAAAAAATTATAATTTAAGCAGTATGAAAGTTGAAAGTATGGAATATTTTAAAGTTCTGTGATGTCATTCAAGACATTACATGAAGACATCGCTATCAAATTCGACAGGGAAATAAGAATACACAGTAACTAGAAAATAGCCATTGGACATTAAAATTTAAAATTAGTTTATTAAATTGCATGAATATGAATATTCAAACAATAAATACCTATGTATGTATGTAGTAGAAACAAGGAGTCGTTCAAAAGCGAAATAAATTGATAATTTAATAGAAGCCATAGAAAATGTAACTAAGAAATTCAAAAATATAGACCGAAGATACAGAGAATTGGGGCAACGTATTGAATCAAAATTTAAGACCGAACGGTATGGGCAATTGTTGTCAATCTAGATTTATATACATGTGTATGTGTGTATCCTGCATATGCACATTATACGAACTACGTACAATATTTCTGTTCTCTTTTTTTATAATTATGAAATTTAAATCAAAAAATGTGAAAATCCAAGAATTATTATGGGGCTTCAAAAATTTTTTTAGCCGATAGAGCGGTTCGGGCGATGAAAGAGGGGACGGCATGAATGATTGAATGATTTAGTACATTTGTTGGTAGAAAAAGGGATGTCGTTTTTTCGTATAAGAATATTCAAAATAAACTCGAGAAATTTTAAGCCATGTACTTATTATATATACATATGCATGTATGCATATGTAATAATATATTACATACGAGTGTTTGTAAATATTTTCATACAAATTTGGTATCTTAACTATAAATACCGTCATCCTAAACAAACATAATTTTCTTTCATAAGAACATTAGAACACAATTTTGTAATGGTTCGATCATATATATGAACGTGAATTAAAGATCAGAGACTAGGATAGTAATAAAAAATGTGTAATTTCAGATTAACATACATACATACATATATCGTACAATATTTCATATACATACATTACTTTTTTTTTCACGTCGATTTTTGTTCATATTTCACACTTTTCTTTTACTTTTTATATCAGATAAAAAAATATATACAAGTACGATCTATAAACACATAAATTTGTATACGGTCGAAAGATGTGTACAGAATATTGCACGTATGTATGTATATATTGTATTTATAATTAACAAAATCAAGTCAAGGGACATATATGACTCCACGTGGAGTGTATACTTAAATTACATACTTACGTATACGATATATAATGCATTCATACGATCATATTTTTATTTATCATTACCTAAAAAGTATGAATTTTGAATACCCAAAAATTCAAAATTTAACATTAAACCGAACGTATTCAAAATATATTGTATTTCCCATACAATACATTACAATTTGAATTTACATTTTGTATTTCTATCCTCGTTTCTGATGTAATGAAATTTATGACCCATATGATTGTACAATTATGAAAAAATTATATTTGTTTAGGACGATAATTTGTTTGTTTAGGACAGAAGTTTTACACACGCATATATACGATAAATACGTACATTACAAAATATTCTTATAAATATTGCGCATAATATGTACACTTAAATTACATACGCACGTATGTGATAAATATGCATACATATTCACATTCTATGCTGATACATGGGTATTTTAGTGGGTACTGAATGATTTCTTCTGAAATAATATGTACACTTGAATTACATACGCACGTATGTGATAAATATGCATACATATTCACATTCTATGCTGATTCATGGGTATTTTAGTTTTTTTACATGGGTATTTTATTCTGAAAATTGCTTGCTTTTTTTATATATTTCAATACATTTTCTTATTTTACACCTTATTTTTTGAATAAAACGGTAGCACTGGGTACTGATGTCAGTACCCAGGAAGAAAAATTTTTGAACGTCGAATTTGCACTGCTTGCAGTATCTCCTAGTTTTGGATTTCTGTTTAAATTTATTTTTTTGTAAACAAAACATTTTTTTGGAATTTATGAATTCACATTTAATTCAAGGTATTATTTGATGTAAAAATCAATTTAAATCACTTTTGAAAAGTACAAGAAAAAAAAGTTTGCCTTTTTTATGTAATTTTAATAATAGTCAACCTTTTGGAATTAAAATTACCTAAAACTTTTTATGTGTTCTAAAAAAAAGAGGCCATCAATCAAAATTTCAAGTTTGTAAATTGTAAGTACAAAAATTGGTTCCAAACATATTGAAAATACATATGTACATATTTATGTACGAAAAAAAAAATTAAATAATAAATTAAAGTAAAGTAGGTAATATGTCAATGAATTTCAATAAAAACAATTGAAATAAAAATGTAAACTTTAAAATTTAAATATTTATAATATGTATGTACGTAGTGTTAGTGTATATGTATATGCGACGCGCATAGCATTTCCTCTTTCAATACTATTTTTTTTATGGCACTGGCATATGCCTACTCATGTACAGTAGAAACCGTTTGCAACAATACCAATGAACGCGATGAACCGTTTATCTATACGTATTTCGACCAAAAAATAAATTCCCGTTTTTTCTTATACATATGAGTTTTTATACAAACATATATTGGACAGAACGGCATCGGTTAAAAAACGCAAAATAACCATTTATTTGAAAAAGTGTATCGGTTAAAGTGTCATACATACATTTCGTGGTGGAACATGTTATTGTTATTAGGTTAGTTCTAGATTGATCTAAATAGGTAATTCTATACACGGCATATTCTATATTATTTTCATTAAACAGAATGGCGTAATTAGTGTTTTTTATTTTATTGTTTTATCCTTTTTGTACTGAGAAGTGAAAAATCGTTTTTTACTGCAAGCATCCAAAAATTACCAACTATTTTAAAAATAACCAAAATTATCAACTATTTTGAAAATTACTTTGAACATATAATTCATTATATGATTGTATTTATGTAGGTAAGTACATACATTTATTAAAAAGTTAAACTGGATTGTATGTATTTTCTGTTCTTCATTTTAGAATACTTTTTTATTTCATTTTTTGTGGTTGTTTCTAAGACAATCAACACAAAAGCATTAAATTTTGTTTAAGAAACGTACCTATTTTGTTGTTAATTCTCAATAAATATCCATGCATTGGTTTGGTTTTAGTGACAATCGGTTATAGCGACTAGATTTCAGCAATCCCTTCAATGTCGATATAAACGGTTTCTACTGTAATATCTTGTGCATATACCTAAATATGTACAACTTTTTAAATACAATGCGACAAGAAAAAAGAAAATAGTGAATAAAATAGAAATTCATAAAATAAGAAGACTTTTACACTGTTAGAGTTTTAAATTATTTTGAAAAGGGGGAAACTTTTTTACTTTTACCATTTACCATATTTACATAGACTTCATCCTTTACATCGTTATTTTATCTTTTTGCATTTCTCATTTTTCATCATGTCAATATTATGTAACACCGTATTATACCTACATGTGGAACACATATGTACATACATATAACGTCCACATAAAATACATATGTACCTACATATATAACAGGACATACCTAATAAAAAAACATTCATATGATGTTGTCACATGTAGGTATGTATGTGTTATATGTCTGTTAACATGAGTAGGAAAATGTATACACATTACACATGTATACATGTTAAAAAACACGTATATATCCCTATGTACATTATTCAAAGTTTACACCTTTATGTTTAATACTGTTACGTATATAAATGTATGTGCATACATCACATACATACATTTTCATGAAGGCAATAGACCTCATATATATTATACTTTCATACATATATTATATGAAAGACGTGATGACAATACAAAAAAAAATTTACATACATACATATTCCATTCTTCAAACAAATATTTTATCCTTCACAGTTGTACACTCACACACATCGTATTGTTCGAGTTCCTAGGCTAATCTTGATCTAGACTCCCAACCCAAATACGTCGCTTTGACTTTTTTCGTCCTATGCTGCCACTGCCATAAATCGTCATCTCATGTTTACTCAACTAAACTAAGTCCTAA
Source organism: Anthrax anthrax (assembly GCA_963971155.1). NCBI lineage: Eukaryota > Metazoa > Arthropoda > Insecta > Diptera > Bombyliidae > Anthrax > Anthrax anthrax. Next base: position 33,551,150 of record OZ020119.1, read on the forward strand.
CTAAACTACCTATGTAATTATTAAACTAATCACTAAAATTTTGTTGTCTGAAAAATACTCTTATTAAGTTTAATGCTTGAATTTAATGTAAAATTACCATGTTTTAGAAAAAATTCATCTTCAATTTTCAACTACAAGTTACCTAATCTAGATTTTATACTAACTTTGAGTTTTTTAGAAACCTCGATTTTTGTACGTGCACCATAGTCAGTATTTCTTTAATTACAATCGTAACGTAAACATGCACTTTAAACGTCAATATAAACATAATGTCTTCATTGTTTTGTTCTATTTAAAAAATTTTCATTTCTTTCATCCTCTAATTTTTTTTTCTTTTTTTTCACAGGAAATCCACCGCCAACAGTTACATGGTCTATGAATGGTGAACCACTATCAAGTACAATACTTGATTTTACATTCCCATCGGCATTGAATAGTAAATTAGTAATCAGAAATTTATCTCGGATCCATCAGCATGCTGTTTACACGTGCCAAGCTAGCAATTTTCATAAGAAAATTATATCAACAAATATCACAATAGAATTATATCGTAAGTACCTATATATGTAGGTATTCGCATATATATTACATACTTCCATATGTATATACATTATATGTACATCAACGCAAATACCGCATATAGCTGTGTGTGCATGTCTGAAATATATGCAGTATGTAGTGTACATTTAGTAGATATACTTTGTAAATTTTTATACCAAAAAAAAATTTTCATGTCAACAGAAATCTATGGTTTATTTGATTTCCGTTTAACAGATACATTTCTGTTTCCCGTTTATTTTATTCCGTTGTTATGTGATTTTCAGTTTTTAATTGTTGTTTCTGTTTTGTAGTGAAACAGAAAATTTTGAGAAAATAAAATAGAGAAAACATGAAATAAGGGAAATAAACAGAAATTAATTTACCGTGTTTTTTCTTTTTCGTTCAAATTCGTTTCATTGTCGAATGAATTTTTTGTTTCGTTTTTTATTTTGGATCAAAGATGAGATTTTGATTTTTTCGTCACATTTTAAATCACAATAAGAATTGATATTAGTTTATGTACAAGAATTTAAAAGAATTCACACAAAATGTCGAATTTTCTTTTCTGAAAGAATTTCTAGTTCTTTGTACCTACGCATTTAATTTTTTTTTTAATTTGCATTTAAATTAACAGAGGAAATTTAAACAATTTGCACAATATTTTTAAAAATTACAAAGAAAAAAAAAAGAATGAATAAATTTGAAACATTTTTGTGACTGCTGAATTTTTTGGACTTTCTTTAAAATTTTTCTATTTTAAATTTATTTTGAATTTTTCTCTTTTTACATGCATTTTATCGAAGTACGAAAATTTTTAAGCAGAAAAAATGTATTTTGTTCAATTAAAGTTGGATTTTTGATTTCTATTTAATTTATTATTTTTTATTTTTACGTTTGATACGAATAGGTAGGTATGTACTTGCTATTTGTATTTCGTTTGAATAATTCATTTTTAAAATTTATTCAAAAAATTCAATTGAAATTAAATCTTTTTATAAAATTCATAAATAGGTATCATGAAATTCTAAATTTTTTTTCATTTTGCTCACATGTCTTGTATTTTTTGTTTTTTTTTCTAGTTCGACCTCTTTTAGTGGAAATATCATTTAATAATCAACCAATGTCCGCTGATAGGAAATACGAAATTGAATGTAAAGCAGTTGGTTCTCGACCACCCGCCAAAATTACATGGTGGATGAGTAATACTGAATTATTAGCACATAGTCAAAAGGTATGTATACTGAATATTCCTACTTTTCTTCTTGACATAATTCCGTTTTTTAAAAATATAGGTACCTATAATAAAAATTATATTATATAATAAAAATATAATAAATATATAATAAAAATTTTATTATAGGTATAATATATAATTAAAAAAAAATGATTTTTCAATTAATTTTAATATATTTTTTTAAATAATTGTGCAGGTTTCTGTCGATGGTAATGTCAGCTTATCAATATTAACATTTACACCAACTAGAGATGATCATGGAAAGGTATTAATTTGTAGAGCTACAAATGAATTAGTTAGAAATGGTGTTAAGGAAAATTTCATAAAATTGAACGTATTTTGTAAGTACATTGAAGTTTTGATTTTTTATTTTATCTATAAAATATATTTGTAAAAGATTTTGTATCATGCGTAGGTTAACTTAGTACTTAAATCTTGTTATGTACGAAAGTCATATAAAAAATTTCTTAACTTTTTAACTCACGAAAACTTATTGATATCGACATGATATTTTCTCATTTAGTTGCACATGATTTAAACGAAATTTCCATATTGGTACATATGTATTATGAAATGTCTTTTTCAAATTAAGCCAAAATAACCAAAATAAAAGGAAAAAATGTGCTATCCTAATACCTAGTTTCAAAAACTATTTTTCTATTCGTTTTTTTTTTTTTTAAATATAAAATTGATATTGATTTTACCTCGTATAAATTGTGACAACAATTTACGTGATTCCTTAATTATATATAAAAAACATGATAGGTACATATTATATTTGGAATAATAACATTACGAAAATGCGTTTTAAAAATCTTATGTAAACAAAATGCAGTCTTAAAAATGTAAATTATGAAAAAAAAAATGAATCGCATACATGTGGCATTGCAAACGCCATCGGACAGGCAATATACAAACTTACACACACTTGCATAATAAATTTTATAGCACATTTTAATAAAATATTTTCCAGTTGCAAAAATTTTCTTGCCTTTCTGTTTTTTCTGTTTTTTTGTGTATAGTTTCAAACAAAAATTCTTCATTTAACTTTTGATTTAGAAAACTAAGAACTTTTCTGAGTAGAAGAAGAAAAAACATTTAAAAAAGAATTTCTTTCCCACAAATTATCTCTTCCTTTTTTGAAAATGCCTTCATTTTTCAAACAGAACATTTTTAAGTTGAACGAACTACAAATTTTCATTTAAATGCACACGTGTATGTAAAATACGGTATTTTCTTCTTTTATAGGTACCTACTCTTTTATTTACATCAAACGTTGCAAGGTTTACTTAAGTATGTAGATTGTTTTTATTTTGAAATTTTTCTATCAACAACATTTTACTGTTGTTGTTGGAAATTTGATTGAAAATCTTTTTCATGGGTTTTTCATTTTCATCGAAATTTTTCTAGTTTTTATTTTTTAATACTTCGTACATATCCTACTAATGTTAAATTTTTAAAAGCAACAGTATACCATATCACTAGAATTTGATTTACGCATATATGTATGTACATCTAAACGTATTCACGTGGTAGAGCTTAGGTGAATTAATTGTATTTCACTTAAACACAATTTTTCTGATTCTATTTACTTATGTATTAATTGATCATTAACATGAATACATTTTGATATACATACCTACATACTGTGTCTGAATGAAAGAATAACATACAGGTACATGTATTACATATGAACATGTGTATATGTACCAACCAATTATATAATTGATATACTTACATACATATATGTACGTTCACACGTTAGAAACTAATGTTTAGAAATTAATAAGAAAAGAATTGTTCACATATACTAAAGAAAGAGAAATTCAAATAGAACATAAGAAAAATCTAAAACAAAAAAAAAAACAGACTAGATGTAGAATAAAGTTACACTTCGTTTTTATAACATAGGCACTTGTTGTTGTTAGTGGTGCTTCTTCTTATTCTTTTGCGTTCAATTTGTATAAATTCGTTTTTTTCTATCTTTACGACAGTTTTACCAGATTAATAGTTTACTGCGTTTTTTAAACGAAAACAACAACAACCACACGGGAGCAACATAAATCATAAACATAAGCTTTTATGTTGTATTATTAAGCCGTGCCTATGTTATAAAAACGAAGTATAAAGGGCATTGTCATTGTCAAAGCTACGAGTAATAAATGGTTAATAATGTAAAAATTATGTGGGATTGGAAACTATGTTTCTATAATGTTATCACTATAAAATTATGTATGTATGTATCATTTTTTTGACCCTTTCAAAATTCTGAAAGTTTAGATTTAAACAGTAAATACCCATTACCACATATATACATATGTATGTACAAATGTATTACGTAAACATAAACAATTGTGTGTATAGGTGTATTTGTATGAATTATCAATACATGTATGTATGTATGTAGGTAGCGCTGTTAGAAATTTATAACTTGAAATATCATTGTGATACAATGAAATTTAGAAATTTTGTAAAAAATGAAAATAATCTGAGTCGTAGAACTGATAATAATAATAAATTAAAAACATCAATTACTTTCTTCAGGGTTAACTTTCTCTAAGACTTCATATTTTTAATAAATTTTCACTTTGTAAACAAATAAAAAAATTTACGTATTTCAATGCATACCTACATTCATATATGGATCTGTGTGTAGTACACACGTGGGTATGTAAAAATAAACAAAAAAGGCTCCAATTAATTTCATCATTGAATTAATAATAAACGAATTTGCGTAATTAAATTGATTATCCATGCAATGAAATTAATTTATAGGCTCTTGTAATATCAAAAAAGAAAATTAAAAAATAAAAATAAAAGAAAGCTGTGTTAAAAAATCAACGTAGTGCAAAAATGCCTATGTAGGTATACCTATGTATTTTATTTTACTTTATTTTTTTTTTTCAGTTTTTTTTTTCAAAATGATATACACAAGCTATCGAAACTCTTCCACAGAGCACAAAAACTTTTTACCTACTAATTAATCTTTAAAATTACTTCTAAATACTTTTGCACCTAGTACAAATCAACACAACGCAAAAAACATAGGAAAAACAGTTATTAAGATTTTTTTTTCTCAAAACCACGAAGCAATAAAAATCCGTAATTAAACATTTATTATTCGGAAGAAAATTAAGGTTTTTCTTTGCGTGCGTATGGTAGCTACCTACTTGTTAAAATGACTACTAGTGATAGACGTACATATGTACATACAATGTATGTATATTGGTATGTAAGCGTACGTTGGAAGATCATTAATTAAATTTTCTCTAAATAATTTCTAAATATTTTTAATTAATTTTAAATTACTATTATCAAATGTATAATTGATTACCATGATATTGATGATTATTTTAAAATATGAAAGTAACTGATTAATAAATAAATGATCATTGTATTTGTTATACATAGCAGAGATATCCTTTATACAGTTAAATTAAAAAAATTAAAAATCAAAATTAAATTTGTCTGAAGGAATATTTGTACCTATGAATTTAAATTATACTTGGATAAAATATGAAATATCTTAAAAAATTTTCTTCGTAAAATATACCTACACAAATTATATCTTTCCTTCTTTTTAGACGATTCAATTACGATTCATTTATACCAAGTCACTGCCTTCTTCTACATATATTTGTCAAATTAGATGGCCAATATAAATCCGTTCACATTAAAGCTATTACTAGTACTAATAAGTGTGACAAACAAACAAATGTACATTACACATATGTACTACTTATAACATGAATAATTAATCGGTAATTAAAACATGATAAGAACTTTAAGCTAATCACGTTTTATTCGACTCCAAGCTAATACCAAAATTTAATTTCCTAAAAAGAAAAACATTCAGAATTTCAATATGCCTAGCATATACATACATATGTATGTACTATTATAAAGTGTACAAGGGTGAGTTAACTCTGCTTAATTGGTTTGATTTTAACAAAACCACCCTGTTTTTTTACATATCATGTCATATTATTTTATATATGTACATATGTACATATATATATTGTTCATAACATTGTAATTATATTTGAATTGAATCAAAGTGAACGTTAATTTACATACATATATTGACAGTTATTTTAATACACAAATAAGTACATATATGCGTGTATGTATGCATGTATGTACGTATGTACATATGTAGATATATATAATGCAATAAATTTTATTCCTTTCATCAAGATTATACCAAATTATGGTAATTATATGATACACAGTATATGTACAGTACCGCACATTTAAAGTTAAAAGCAATCGCATATATTATTTTAATTACATACATATTTCTATACAATTTTCATTTATCATATTTTATAGCAGAAAAATGAAATAAAAACTAGGAAAAAATTAAAATAAGAAATAACATGGAATTATTTCAATAAATGAGTGAATGATTGATGTAACATTTTTAAAGGTATTCACATTTCACATATGTATATGTAAGGATGCATGCATGAACACCTCTACACGTAACATACATATGTATGTATGAATGTGTAACGTATAATTTAAATTATTGTATAGTACGTACCGTCTAGCTGTTATGAAAATTTCGTAATGTGCGCAAAAGCCCACTTTGTCCTCAAGGTCATTTGATTTAAGTTGTTTGCACATACATATATCAGAGAAAATTTTTACTTAAAATAGGCAAGGTGCATTTGGTTACCTTGAAGATTAGGGTCTTGTATGTACACGAAATCTTCACTAACACATTAATATAGAAACACGCTAAATGTGTAAATGGTCCAGACTATATGCATAGTAACCTGCACACGGTTACAATGCACGAAATATTATATTTTTTTTAAATCTAGATCTAGGAAATTCTTTTTTTCATAACTCATTTATTGATTTTAATTAGATTTATCCCTGAACTACATTATTATTATTTTTTTCCATTTTATTCAATTTTTGTCTTTCTCTATGCTACAATAATACATATGTACGTAAAGTGTTTACAATATTAGTTTAGTAATAAATTCTGATGTAACCTAGTTTATTCCTACTTTCAAAATCAGTAATTTATCTTTAATAACTAAAAACATATAAAAATATACTACAAAAAAAAAGAAAAAGAAAAAAAAAAAACAAACTACAAGCAAACAAGGAGCTCTACGTTAGCCACAATTAGCCACAAAATTAACAAATGTTCTGTATGTATATTTTACATACAAGTACACAGACACACTATATATGTATGTATATACATATTTATATATTCTAGGCCGCGAAAGTAAATATTAAAAAGAAAATAACAAAAAAGATAAATAATGTTGACATTTTTCATTTACTTTGTTTCAAACATACAATTCACCTTTAATAAGAATTAAAAGGTGAATTAAGGATTACAGAATATTCTCTTGAGACATATATATACATACATACAATATATGTACATACATACATGCATATATAAGTATATATGTTGAAGGAATAAGTGATAAAGAATAGGTAGTGTTTGTTATTAATTTCTTTTCAAAATACGATTTGAAGACTTTTAAAGTTAGTTGAGTCATAAACTTATTTGCAAGGCGATTTTGTGAAATTAACTGATTTCGATTTCGGTCTGTCTAGCGCTTAATTCATTATTCATCATTATAATTATCTATTCAGCCTAAGATTCGCCTTAGCTTTTTCTAAAAATCTGTTTCCAAATTTTTCAATTTTTAACCGCACTACATTATTTTCCTTTGAAACACCTTGTAATTTACAAAACATTCATACTCATCATTACACGTAACATATACATGTATTTTATTTAATATACAGTGACCTTAAATTTTGACAATATTTTAATTAAGGTACATACATACGTGTACACTGTATTACATTATTTGGCGCTATATTCATTAATGCTTTACATGTACGTGTGTAAATTGCAATCATGAGCTTTCACATCAATTATGAAAATGAAAATAAGATATTTGCTATGTTTTAATCAAAAACAAAAAGATACTAAAAAAAGGACTTTGATACAGTGATGGAAATGTTTGTAAAATATGGTGTATATTGACATAATGTGTACTGACTACTACATTTGTACATTATGTAATTCTTTTGAGAATATTAAATACAGAAATTGTAAACATGTGCAGATGTACACAATATCATTGGATATGAAGTAAAGTACATTGTTATATATACATACATATGTGCATGTATGTCTTAATAATGTAAACGAATAAATAACACGTAAATATTTACACTTGCTAAGTTTCTTATTTTCATGTTATTATTAAAGCATGCAATTAACTAGAACAGAAAGAGTTTTACTATTGTGAAAATTCTTAATTTGATTTTAAAAGATTCATGTATTTTTATGAATTACAACAAATTAAATGAGTATGAATCTCATTTGTAGCCAAAACACTGAGTATTACTTTAATAATTTTTTTCAAAAATTTCTAAAAGGTGTTGATTTTTTTAGTTGTTGTATTGTTTCTGAACTTCTTTAAATCTAAAATCTAATCCTTTATCCAGCTCGGTTCATTAGAATCTACATATTTTCGATTCAATCCCCTCTTTGTGAAATCACATCGACTTTTGTCATAATTGTAACATCAATTTATGTTGCTGTTTTACACGTTTACATTCAAATATGTAATCAATTTTCCAAAAACCAAAACAAAGTGAAAAAAGAAAAATCCAATCATGTCGTAGAGACATAACACGAGATTCAACTATAATTATTAATGCATTATTTTATTAATTTTCGAAAACAAATTCTTCATTTTTATTTCTCCCTTACATACACTTGTGTATACATACAAGAGTAATTATATTATCACTAAAACAATAAAACATAATATTAATGTATGTGTGTATAATCACATGCATATTTAAGTAAATGCATTTAACATGAAATTATATACATATACACATAAAAGCATTTACTACTGATAAATTTTCGTTTTTTTTTTTTTTTGAAATTCGCCTTTGAATTAAGTCAAATTAAATCAAATTAATTAAGCCACAAAATTAAGCCAGGTGGAATTAAAAAGAATTCGAGTAAACAATTAATTTCGTTTTTTTAGATGTGTCCTTGCGATACATGTGCTGTGGTAAATAAATTGTACGTACGAAATATATAGGTTTACATATGTATATTTTACGGCATAATAAATATGTATAATAAAATTTCTTACACATGAACATTTACAAATATGAAAGATTGTACCATGTACGTACAGTAGTATGCATATGCTGTATTGTGATACACGTATTCATGTTTTTCTTTTATTTCTACTCAATTTTTATATTTCATCCTATTTGTGCGAACTAATTACATGATAAAAACAAATAAGATATTCATACGACAAGCACATACTATATACTATGTACATGAACTTTTATGCATATACTATATGTATATGTATGTACACGTATTCATACATATAAAATTTGTAGTAAAAATTTTTCATTGGATTTGTATGTAATAAAGCACTAATAATTTCGTACCATTGATTATGCTAAACAGGGTACTTCAATAGTGGATGTTAAACCCAAAATGCGAACAAATATGTTTTCTTGCTCGTTTGGGACTTGAGAATTTAGGAAGACAATGAAATGTTGACGGAGAGAAAATCAAATTTGTCTTATTCACTAAAAAATTCGAACGAATAACACAATTTTCGAGATATTCGTACCTGGTGCGAACTGCGAACCTAGCGTTTACTTGTGCTCTTGAAGCATCCTGCACGTATTACCAAAAATGATGTAATTTTGGCTGTATTCTGCGTACACCACATGTAAGTTCGATATACTATAGTATACACACGCAGATTCCTTTTTATTTTGTAAATTAAAACACATAAAAATGTACAAAGGATATACGAGGATATATACGTACATTTATGGGAAGTATGTAGTAGATTCAAAAAGGATCCAGTTTTATTCACGATATTAAAATAAGAAAGAAATTCCAAACATTTTTTTTCCATTTTTCCACATAAATACATGTGCACGAATATGAGATACGTACAAAGAATATATGTAAAAACGACATGATAACAGCGCTATGCGAATGAATGAAGAGCAATGAAAAAAAAACGAATTAATGAAAATGTACAGATGATTAACATCATATCTACAATTCATTAAAACGCTAGAGCATATGTGGCTGTGTCTGTGCTTTGTACTTGTTTTAAATTATGGATGTTACTTTGTATGAACGCTGTAAAAACTAAAAGAAGCGTTCTGTAGGCGTGCTTGCTGTTCTTGCCATATACATACTCGTACATACACCATTTTACAAGGATAGTTTAATTTAAATATGATTTAACTGAAAAGGCTAAGGAGTAATTTTTCATTTCTTGTATTTTTTGTTTTAGTTATTTTAACAATGAACAATTTAACCAAATCTGGATCATGGCTATGTATTTTAGAAAAATTTCTCAAGTTTCTTTTTTTTTTTTTTAGTTTTTTTGGCTTGTTTTTCGTATTTCCGTTTCATTTTAATTTTCTACTTTTTTGAAATAGAAAAAAAATTTATAAATTTTCTTGCTTTTCTTTTTTGGATGAAAGTATGTTGGTATGTACCTACATGTATAATTTTTGTTTAAATGTTTTAAAAATTTTCCATACTTTGTTTTTCCACTATTTTTTATTTTTATTTTCATTTTCGTTTTATTGTTTGTGTGTATGTGTTTGTTTTTGCCTAAATTGCAAAAAAAAATTATACGGCATACATAGGGGATATGTTTGTATATTTATTTCATTTCGTTTCATAGCATATAAGTGCTTTTGTTTGTATGCATAAACATATGTTTTTTGAGTGTGTATATTAAAAGGGAAAAAAACCTTTTTCACAAACTGCAATTCGCTAATTGCTAAAGGACGGACAATACAAATAAAACAATAACAGCAACAAGAAAATAAAATAAAAAGAAAATCTATGTATGAGAATAAAACAACAAAAAATTATTTTTTGCAATAATCGTCATCATCATCAAGAAGAACAACAAAAAGAATAAAAGAATATTTAAACAGAAAGAGAACTTTTTTTTTATATAATATAAAAGAAAGATTATAAAAAACTTTTAAAAATGAAAAAGTTTTCAATTAACAAGAAAAAACATCTCACACGAATATCAAAATAAAAAAAAAAGAAATAAAATGAAAAAAAAAAATCAAAATAAAAAACAAAACATGAAAAACGATAAAAAAGAAAACAGAAAAAAACTATTATGCTGTCAAATTTCAAATACCTACTTTTAATTTTAATACACAGAAAGAGGAGCTGCAAACATACATACAAACATACATACATACATATGTACGTTTGGTATATACAATATACAATATGTACTTATATGTATGTAAATTTTCAAAATTGCATAAACTGCAATAAGAGTAGGTGGTAAGCAGGAAAATGGGAGATTAGGTGAACTGGGCTTCTTCTTTTAAAGATTACTTAACCAAAATTATTTTTCGTTTTCTTGTAATTTAAAAACAAAAGAGCAGAACGAAAACATAAACGTTTATACACACATACATACATATATGTATATATGTATGTACATTCATAGATACACTATGTTATGTAACCACCTATACAAAAAACAATATGAGATATGTACATATACGTACATGCAGAATTCTTATACTATCTATCAGCTCAGGTCCTACTGATCCTGTTGACGTCCTTATGTACATGCAGTATACATATAAATATGTATATGCATATTGATAAAAAAATACATACATACATATGTATAATATAAAATTGGTAGTCATACATATGTACATATATGTACACATCATACTGTTTTACCACACACTTAAAAGTTTTCTTGCATACGATTATTGCACGTATGTACGCAGGATAGATATTATATACACACAAATTCATATATATACGTACATATGTATATATACAGTTTATATATACATCATCATCTGTTATGTATGTATGTATGCATATGAATATTAATATTTGTATACAATCAGTATATATGTATGTATGTATATACACAACATATCAGTATATGATCCATGCAAAGTTTTGACATATGTGTACGTATGTATGTATGTACGTAAAAAAATATATTAAAAAAACATTGCACACTATAAACAAAAACTAAAGTATGTACTAGTTTTCAGCACATTTATAGTGTAATGTAAAAATAAAATTGTTTTGTTCTTATATTATCATCATTATTGCAGTTTATATTACACGAGAAAAAAAATAAAGCAATATATTTCGAACGTACATGTGCACACTGAACAAAACACGTTGCACATGTAAATGTGTGCATGTGTATTGTGTGCTTATGCACAAAAATTTTATTATAAAGATTTTCATTTTAAAATGCTGCAAAAATATGCAATGATGTCATCATATAATAATAATGATAATTTTGAAGGTGGCAAGAAAATTTCACAAAGTAATTGCAATTTACATACAGAATAATACAAACATGTATACATACTAATGGAAGTATATATGTACGTATGCATCTGTAGGAATAACATTATATTACGAGAAGAAAATTCTGTCACAAGAATAAGAGAAATAAAAGAATACAAAATAATAACTTAAAACTACTACTCTGTACTTATTTGCATGTTGTATAGAAAATTAGAAACAAAAAACTGAAAATTTAAAAAAATAAATAAAACTAAAAAATTATTTTCATTGAAACATAGAAATGCATGCACACATATACGATACAAAAAAATTGAATTTTATGAAAAATAAACAAAAACTACAATTTGACTCTCCAAAATAGTAATTGAATCGCATTATGTTTGTAACATCAATTTTCATAAAAAAGTTACATAAATTTAATTGATTTTTCATTCGGTTATATGAATCTGCAGCTGAGTTCATTGTTTATGTATCTATGCGTACATACATATGTGTATGCATTCGAAATACAATAAATTATATTTAATAGTTTAATAAACGTATCAATATAGTGTAATGTAGCAGCAAATGCAAATTACAATTTAGAAAAAAAAAAGTTTAAATTAAAACCGTACAAAACTAACAGAACTTTTACGGTAATTTACACTCAGTTACAGAAATTATCATTGCATAATGAATATACATGTGTATAATAGAATAATAATAATAATAATAATAATAAACAAAATTCTGTGTATTTTCCTGAAAATTTTATAAAAAAATTTAATTTACCATACGTACATTATTATCCTCCGACTTTAACTCTCTGATGGACTTAGTAATATAAAAAAAAAAAAAAGATTTTCAAATCTAGAAAATTAAATTAATCTGACTGAACAGTCTATTCGTATACGTATGTACATGCATACATACGCACATACATAAATTGTATATTCGATTATAAGGAATGAATGAATTAAAACCGACAAAAAACAGAAAAGTGAAAATGTAAAATGTTTGAATTTTCGACATCCAAGCAACTAGTGTATGCAGTAGAAACATTGTAGGTATTTTCTTTGTATTACCTGCGATGTGTTATACATTGTACTACATACATATGTGAAAGGCATGCACTATTTAGATGCAATTAAACAGCGATCATAAAATTATATGTACACTCCGTACAAATTATGTACTTTGATCAAAAAATGTTTTAAAATGAAAAAAAAAATAAATTCAACATAATCGCATTTCATTTAAAAAAAATTTATTATCTTGTTTCTGAAAAAGTAAAATAATAATGTGTCAGGATTAAAATGTTTATATACATACTTACGTATGTTTCACATTTACATATGTATGTATGTATGTAAATTGGACATTATTTGTATTTTTTATGTGTATTTGCTAGCAACATCGTAACGAACGTTTATGCATATTTTGCTAACGATAGTTTTTAAGATCATATTTATTAATTCGATAAATATAAAGAATAAATTGTCATATCATCAACATACATAAATATAGTCCTTGTTTATTCGTAATTTGCTATCATATCTAAATGATTGTGATTTTTTTGCTTGTTTTTTATAAACCAATTAGAATGCATTGTAAAATAATATTAATACTACAATAGGTACATATTATAAAATAAATCAATCTTCATACGCTGTGAAACACAAGAATTAAAAAGTCAGTATAAAAAAATGCAAAACGAAATATAGGTATTTTGTAAATTTGAAATGTTTATAAATTTTATTATAGTTATATATTATGTATAATGCATTTATGAACGCATTGTACAATTCTCAGCATAAACTCTTCTTCCTATTTTCTCTCTTATGTATGTACATTATATTTTTCATGTTTTAATTTGTATGATAAGAACAAAAAAGATATTATCTAAAATATTTGCAAAAAACATACATAACTATAAGGTTAAGAATATTTTTATTTATTTTATTGTTTCTGATAATTCGTAAAAAAAAACAAAAGAAAAACAAATCAATAAAGAAGCAAAATTACAGGGACATACCACTAGTTCCCTTTTTAAGTAATTTTGTAAATCTGATATTTAAAACTATATTATATAGGTACTTGGAGGAAATAGGAATAACAAAATTTTACTCAAAACAAAAAAAAAAAAAAAAAAAAAAAAAACATTTCAAATTCAGTTAATTTTCCCTTAATACCAAACATAATGTTATAAAGACACATAGTGCAGAATGTCGAAATCAATCCCTTAAGTCTTCTTATAAAGTACAGTGAAAAAAAAGGATTACAAAAAATTTATAATGAAGGATTTATGCTTTAACATTTTAAACTTTTTTTTAATAACAATCGTTTTTAACTGGTATACAGGTAACTTTAATATGACTTGGTACTGTTAGAAGTAATGCGATTCTGCTTTTATGCGAGTCACTCACGATTTTTGCGTAGTCTGCAATTCTATCTACATATATAATAATTTGTGCTTATTCTTTTACGCATCCTGGCAGTTTCAAAAATGTTTTTTACTTTTTAAAGAATTTAACTTCATAGCTCTTTTCAATGATTTTGTATATAGTTTATTTTTTCTAGTTTTACGTATATAACTGGCAAGGTTTCGTATCCAAGTAATAACTTTCTTGACATTGATCAAGTTTTCGTCCATCCTTGTAAAATGATCAACTTATCTGTGTCTTTAATTTTAGATTTTGTTATAATTCATTCAAGCTTGTATATAGTTATATGTATAACTTTCAAATACGAGTCTTACCTATACATATAAATAAAGTACATTGAGATCAAATATAATGTATATATATTAAATACTTAAGATTGATTTCGTTCTTAATCATACTAACAATTCTTCTTTTTTTTTTGATTTGTTATTGTTTTGTTTTTTTTTACGTATAAAATGAAATCAAATTTTCTCATGTTCTTTCAAGCAAAAAAATGTCTTGTGGACTCGGTCCATAAATTGTCTAAACAAAGAAGCAGAGAAAAAAGATAAAAACAAAAAACGGACGACTAAAAAAGAAAAATAAACAACAAAAAAAACTTTATAAGATATTACCAATGCCTTTTAAATTGTGGAGTGAAATATTTTTCCTTTCCTAAATTATAATCTTGAATATAAATAAAATGGAAAAACAAAAAAAAAAATGCAAAAATCTTTTCTTTTTTTGTAAGAAAACAAGAGCTCATTTTGTAGCTCTGTTTCAATTTGTTTTTTTATATATATAAATTTTTATCCTTAATGCATAAATTTTTCATGTGAACTTGATATGATGTTGTAAGGATGATACTAAAAAAAATATGAAAATAACATAGAAAATGTAAGAAAACAACAAGAGGTGACTTTATGAGTAATTTTTTCATTTTTCTTTTTTACCAAAATTCTTGTAACGTAGATATATCTATACATTTATAGGTCCTACATACATACATGGTACAATACATTTGTAGGTTATTTCCATATATACTTCTGTTAAGAGTGTGGCTGGAAAACGTATATATGAACTTATAATGGGTTTTCTTGATTTTGAAAAACAAATGTATAGATAATTTAAATATTTTTTTTCTATGGTTTTATTTTTTCTGTAGTTTCAACTGAGTTCTATACGTACGATACACAAACGCAAGAAAAGTGAAGTGGATATGCAAATATATATGTATTTTTGTGCGTATAATTTTGCATACATCTAAAAAATCGTATCTATGAAAACATATTTTTCATTTTATGAGTACATATTATGTATTTTGTTCTATATGTTTCACAATCAAGATGGCGTAAGAAAACAACCAAACTGATAACAAATTTCCTGCTGAATTTGAAAATTTGAATACTAATACTTTCGTTTCATTTTACTCGACTTGGAGCAAATTTATTATTCTGTTTTCTGAAACATAAAGTCTAAATAAATTGAATAGTTTAAAAAAATAATTGCAAAGAATATGACATCATGTATGTACATCACACACTCAGAAAAATTTTCAATAAATATAATTTCTTAGAAGAGATAGCTTTTAAATAAGGTATTCCAGGAGGAACACTCCTAAAATATTTTGAATTGTTTGAGATACCCTGCTTATATATATTATTGTTTGCATTATTTGTATAATTATAATTGTTTTTTAATATGAAATTTATTTGTACATACATATATCACATGAATATTGGATATATGTACATATACAACAAATTATTATACGGCAAATATTTTTTTGCTTATCACTTACATACACATATATGTATGTAGATACAGTTAAATACTAATAATATAAGGTATGTGTACTTTAAAAATTTATGTATGTATGTATGTGAATATCATACTATCGTTATAAGGAAAAAAAATTAAATTCAAAAAAAAAAAAATGGAAGTTAAATTGTACTGTTGCACATATGTATAGTACATTGTCGAGTATCAGAGATTGTTTATGAAATACAATCTCTGGTAGTATGTAGTAAAATAATCTACGTTGGTGTGCATAGAAAACATTAAGAGGAAAAAAACAAGAACGTGTGAACTGGATTTTTGTTAAAGTATAAAAAAAATTAGTCAACAAAAATAAGCAGAGCAGAGATATAGAAAAATTAGTAGGCATGAATATGTAACGCAGCGGTATATCTATATCAAGAAGGTAAAAAGATACGTATATGTATGTGTATAATTCTATATATATAGAGGAAAATTAAAGAAAAAAATACTAAAATGTACTAAAACATAATAATTTTCTTGTGTTGCTTGTTTAGCTTTTCACATAAAATTGTCTTAATTTCCCGCTGAATTTGTTCTACTTCTTGATTTCTTTTTGTATATGTGTATGTATATATTTATATAAGTAGGTACATACTTTTTGTTTTTGCCTGTTTTTTTATCGTCCTTTTCTTCTTTTTTCTTAATTTCCCACATTCACTCCCCTTCCCTCTTTTAAAGGCGTATAGTGTAAAACTCTGTACTTTCACATTAAGGAAAAAATGAAGAACAAATAAAGAAATTTTTCGATGAAAATAAATGAAAAGTACCCAGAAGCATTCAAATGTGGTAAATGTACGAACAAAAACAAAAATAGTAAACTAGTATTTTCTTTTTCTTTTTTTGAATAAGTATATTAGTGTTCCAAGTTCGAACATACTATACATGAATATCCGGAGTACACATCTACATATTTAAAAATTAAAAGCATTGTATACACACTACTATCCACACATTAACATGCATTCTTACAGTTTTATTTTTATGTGTACGCGAACAAAATGTACAATTAATTTATTTATTTTGTACTAGACTTTTTGCCACAAAAGATATTAAATATTGCACAAAATGCATCAGTACACTGATACATACATATGTATAAATCTATTGATGCACTAAATATAACGGATATGCATAGTATACATCATACGATACGGTAGAAATGAACATAAATTTTCTCAACTTTATTAGATTATTATAATTATCGTACAATGAAATGTAGTCTTCTAGAAAGTTGTGTATGGACTCCTATATATAGTACTATATAGTACTATATAGTACTTCATATTTTTTATACATCAGTTCATTAGTTTAAACTTAAACATCATAAACAAAAAAATAAGAAAAAAATTAATTTTGTTAAATAAACCATAGATAAATAGAAACGAAACAAGAAAAAATTTAGACAATAAAAATCAATGATAATATATTGATTATGTAAAAAAACGAGCGTAATTGATGTTGATGTGAAAGCACAGGTTGATCTCACATTGCGCGAAAGCTTTACGTTTTCCACAAAAATTCCGCATTAATGATATCGCACATTATAATTGTATACTCAGTGCATATAAAATTGATGTTAGAAAAGATATTTTTATAGACTACATATATGTGGCTATTGAAATTCTTTCTATAGTGACGAAATATTTGACATAAATGAGTCCTACACTACTTTTAGTATATTTTAGAACACAATGCTCAGTCCGAACTCACAACAAAAAATATAAGAAATCTACGTAAACTTTCATGTTACACGAACATAATTGGTGGAAATG
Source organism: Anthrax anthrax (assembly GCA_963971155.1). Lineage (NCBI taxonomy): Eukaryota > Metazoa > Arthropoda > Insecta > Diptera > Bombyliidae > Anthrax > Anthrax anthrax. The sequence goes on from OZ020119.1 coordinate 33,569,303, forward strand.
CGAGTTACATAAAAACAACGCTGTAACTAAAAATTTATCATAGTATATCGCGTATATTTGTGTACGAAACTGTGTTCAAAAAGGGTTGACTATATTAACATGGAAATATGCAATATTTTACATCTTAAATTTTAATCAAAGCCTGCATATGTACATACATATATAGGTATGATTTCAAATAGAAATTATTTTAAGGCTGTTAGTGTAGAAACAGTATTCGGGTTTTTTTTTTTTTGTGAAAAAGAGTTTTATGATACGACCTTTTGTGTACCTATTTTGGATCTTCTCAAAATTTCTCATTTAAAAAAATTTATCACATCAAAATATCAAAAATTCAATATGTACAAAAAAAAGCATTATCGCTTTTGAAAACTTTTATATAGTTTTATGTGAAAACAAAATGTACATAACATATTCTGAGAAAATAAACTCTTAAAATAAAATATACTTGTCATACTTAAACATGGCGATTTATATTTTATGTATGTAAAAGCCTTCTGAATTCTTCTGTATTGTATCCGAATTATCAATTAAGAATATCTGTATTTGTTCAGATTATCGGCAAATGTTTTTTCTTTATTTTTTGGATAACACTCTTTTATTATCGTTACATTCAAATGCCTTATCTATGATTTTTGTTTTATTATTCATCCGTATACAAGAGATAAATAAGAAAAAACCAAAAAAAATTGCTGAATAATAAAAATTATTGCATCCTCTTATTTATTGCCACATATACATACACATAAAATAAAAAAAAAGAATTAGGTACATACATACCTATCCAAAGTTAAAATCTATGTAGGCATCAGATTTTCTTTTTGTAAAAAAAACTTTCTTTTTAATAATTATATATTATCCATACATACATAATTAATTTTAGACCAAAAAGAATCGTTTAATTTACTATTTATAAATAATGAAAATGATTAATTAGCTTTAATTTATTATTTTAAATGAAAAATTGGATATGATTACATTTGAAAATCTAATTTCAAAAAAAGGGCATTTTTTGAGAATTTCTTCTGTAAAATTACTTGCTAATTAAAAATCCTAATAAAACCAAGAAAATGTTTACATGGGTCATTTCATGGGTAATTTCATGAAAATTAAAAATATTCTGCTTGTGTTGTAGTTGTGTTACATGTAGTGCATTTTACGCCATTTGGTTAAATATTCCTTTCGTACTAAAAGCAATGCTATTATAGGAAATTCTAAATTGTGAATAAAATTATAAAACAAATTAAAAAGTGTGAAAATTGTGAACAGTGAAAAAATTAAGAAAAGAAAGGATACACATTATTTGATTGCTTAAAATTTCGTATTACAATAACAAACAACGCGTATTTTTAAATAAATCATTTCGATAATTAGGGCAGTGAAGAAGGCCAGCTTTGTAACCCTGGAGATGATTAATACAGGTATACAAATAATATCTTTTATCAAATTTAAGAATTACGAAAATTTCCATAAAAGTTTTCCTAAAAAAACTAGCAATAATTTTTTTCTTTGGCATATTTAAAATTTCTTTGAAAATAAAAAAAATAAAAAATACGAAGATCATACAAATTCTTTTTTCTGTCTATGTGTGATCTGCTAAAATTAACAAATTGACGTTCACAAACTTATAATATTTTTCGTGTTAATCGCATTGTACACAGCATTTCGGTTGATTTTAATTTTTTTAATATTCCTTAATTTAATGTAATTTATGAAATTTTTAATAGTTTATTTATACCAAAAAGAGGAATGTGGTATAGGCAGTGTTTAGCGATTACCTGCAAATGAATATCTGCAAGACTTTTGAATTTTTTTTGTTTAAATAAAATACCTTATAATTTTCGATTTTTAAGTGGTGTCTTTCTCGAATATTAAATATACGTATAACTCATAATATTTCCAATCAAAATATTTCATACTGATTAAAATAATTGCAGTTAACCAAATCATCCAACTGTTGATGACGACTGAATCAAGTTTGAAATAAATAAATATCATGATTTTAAGCTTAAACTTTAAATTAGTGAAATTTTTATGAATTTACTTAGATAACTTGATAAGATATTAGCAAAGAAAAATTTTACAGAAAATTTTCCCCTCTAATTCTAGACTAGTATAGTAATAAAAAAAAATTTGTAATGTTTTCTTGATAAAACTTTTAAGAAAAAATTCATAACTCAGTAGAGTAGAAGTATTGTCTTGATTATTGACATTGTAGTGGTTATTGGTTACATAAAAGAATCACAAATCCAAACACAATAAACAAAAAATCCCATTTATTACATGCATTGTAATTAAAACAAATTGTGTAACGAAAAGTTATATTCTTAAATTAGTTTTCTTTTCATTTGAAGAAATTAAAAGAAGAAAAATTATTTTAAATGTAAATACAGCACAAATGTTGCTTTATTCAACATATTCTACTAAGCATATAAAAAATCTTGTATATGTGTACATATAATCTTTATGGGGTTTTCAGTATGTGAACTTTCATACTCTATTCTATGTATATTCTTTGGGTTTAATATACAAAATGATATGTAATCAGCTCATATCGAAAACTAAAGATTAAAGTTAATTTCATAAACTGTGTGTTCTTTGGTACTATATCCTAGCTAATAATGCTGTTTTGTTGGTTTACTTCTTCGTTTCAGCTTTTTAGTTGTTTTTTTTTTCCCTTATTTACCCATTTTAATAATATTATTTATATTAATCACCACTTAATCTAATTTGAATGTTCTTAATATATTTTCCATACAAATGTATATACGTATGCTTTTATACAAATACTTGTATGTGTGTTTTATAGTTATACCAATACTTCAACTTGACTTGGGCTCTAACCTTAATCCAGAGGATATAGAAGAAGGTGATGATGTTTATTTTGAATGTAAAGTGCAAGCAAATCCGGCTGCATATAAAGTGGTTTGGAAGCATAATGTAAGTACACATACATACATACATACATATGTATGTATCCAATGTATGCATGATACAAAGTCATGTAACATTTTGTATATATTCTTCAACCATATAGTATGTACATATATGTATATGCACATGTATAAAAATAAGCTAAAGCAAACACAGAAACAGAAATGACCTTGTATATATGACCGAATTATTGTACATACATACGTACACATATTGTTTATCCTTGTTCGCACACACTAATTATAATTTTATTATAAAAGTAAATACAAATATCAAACTATATGTATATTATCGTATCGCCATGATGTCGGTATCATTGTACTACTAATTGAAAATAATTTTTATAGAATCAAATTATTCAACATAATCAACGTGCTGGAGTTATAGTTAGTAGTGGTGATTTAGCATTACAGGGTGTATCTAGACATCAAGCTGGTAATTATACTTGTACAGCATCAAATGTTGAAGGTGATGGTGATAGTAATGTCGTTGAATTAAAAGTTATGTGTAAGTACGGTCAATAAATTTTTTCTATTGTATCTCGGGAAGTGTTGAATTGAAAGATATAATACCCATTTTTAATTTTCTAATTTTTTTTTTTTTCTATATTCATCTTTTGTCCAATTTTGTTCATTCAGATAAGCCAATTTGTCGTCCAGATCAGAAAAAAATATATGGTGTTGCTAGAAGTGAAACTGTAGATATAATATGTGAAGTTGATGCATTTCCACCTCCAGAAACATTCAAATGGTCATTTAATAATACAGCTGAGACATTTGATATGCCGCAAAATGGTTTTCGTGTGCATTCAGCACAAGCGTCAACATTAACGTATACTCCAGTCAAGGTAAGACAATAATAATGTAATCAATCAAAATTTAAAAGTTACACATGTACGAATGTACCTACATATATTTATAATTTATTCAATTCTATAGGTATGTTTTAATTTTTTTTATTATTTGAGTTATAACTGCAGGGCTTATGTATTTCCATAATTGTTTTAATTGTAAAATAATAATTTCGATACACTTTCACATGGACATTTTCATTTAATTGTGGTGGTGTGGTCTGTCTGCATGTGTACATGATGTAGTGCAACATAATATTATATCAAGTCGCACTGCACTTCATGTATTGTCCTTTTATGTATGAGAACTTTTGCATACACTAGATTTAATTTACACTATAGTGTAAATTATAATTATAATTGCTATTAAAGTAAATTTCGTGGAAAATACAATTGTCATTATTAATTTTTTTTCTTTGTTAAATTTCCATAACGTTTTCTCTTCCAAAATACAAGTCAGTTGCATAAATGGTACATGTGAGCGTATCTTTTTTTGTTTCACAGACACAAATAATTTTATACACACACAAAAATGTTATAAATTTGTATTACAAAATAGTTTCCTATAATTTTATAATTTTATTGAAACTTCAATAGATTTAAATTAAAATTTATACATAAATAAATGTTTGTTTATGTCAGTAATGAAGAAAGTACCTATATACTGTAAATAATAAATAAGTAAATTATTACATGAAACTGCTAGTATTTATTCATCGTGCACAGATATGCATGAGTAGAATAAATGTATAGTTTTAATACAAGTTTCAATACAAGTAATTCTCGTTCTCGTACTATACGATTAATGTTACAATTAATCTGTTACGATAAATGTAAATAATAATTCCGTAACATACTACGTTATACGCGGATTATTTCTTATGTTGTTATTATCAACACGAATAAAAAATGGCATATTTTTCCTTTTATTCACCATTTTGTTTCATTTTATTTTTCATTGTAAAGGAAATGGACTTTGGTACAATAATGTGCTGGGCAGATAATGTTGTTGGACAACAAAAAGAACCTTGTGTATTTCATTTAATTGCGGCTGGAAAACCAGATATGCCGTATAATTGTACGTTAATTAACCAAACATCTGAGTCATTAGAGATTGGCTGTACTGAAGGTATGTATATATGCATGGGTCAATTCGTATTAGGTGTAATGTTTAAGTAAACATTCGGTACTAAAATTTTAAATTTTTTTTGTGTGTAATTGTCCTATTTAGAAAGTAAAAAAAGTCGAAACCCATAGTGTAAAAACATGATTATATATCGAAATTTCCCTAATTTACTTTTTCTAATTGACAAACTACCAAAGTAGATGCTGTATTCATGTTTTTATATATGCTAATATGCGTGCAATTTATTCAATAGGGCAAACTACTACAGATATGTACATATAACGTTATAATTATTAATTTACACAAGTACAAGATACAGTCTGTGTATGAGTATAAAAATACATAATTTATAAATACACCCATTGTCTACATGTGTACAATGTACATACTTTAGAAAATAATTAACAAATTGATAAACTTTATTTTATTTAATTCATTAAGAATTATTCAAATAATATTTACCTACTTTGGAAATTGAAATATGTAAACGCAAATCAAAACCTTGTATAATGTTATCACGTTAGTAATAGAACCTTCAATTGATGGTAATGTTGATGCTTTTCACGGTATATTTAATTCCGAACAAATATCATACAAACTGTACAAATTATTAGAGTAATTTTTTTTTGGAAAAATCCTTATAGTATTTTATATTTAAGAGTAATAATATAGAAATTTTACGTTTATTCGAAAAAAAGGTGAAATTCAGTACCGTTTTTCTGTGATACATTTGCATTAGTATCTTTTATATTACGATAAACTACAGAGATTTCGAGGTATAAATCTGATATCCAATATTTTTGGTTTTTTGAAAAAAAAAAAATAAATAAAATAAAAATAAAGTAATTTTAAAAGTTTTGTACGAAAATTTTCAAAAAAAAAAAAAAATTTAATGAAAATTCTCCTTTCTGTTACAAAATAAAAAATATTGAAGCAATTTTTTTAAACTATGTTGAAACTCAACAGAAACTTTTTAACTGTTTCTATGAGATAAAAATTTCGATTTTTCTCTAGAATATAAACTGAACTTTCTGTTAAATTTTAACAATTTGACTTTTTTTCAAATTTTTCTATTTGCATGTGTGTGTGTGTGTATATTTGTCTGTACACAGGGTTTGATGGTGGACAACGACAATGGTTTCTTATGGAAGTTTATGATCAGTTAACTGGTACATTACAGGCAAATATATCATCAAAATTACCAGATTTTAATGTTAATGGATTAGATGCTGGACGTTTATTGAAAATTTTAATATATGCTGTAAATATAAAAGGTCGTAGTGATACTGTCATGTTAGAAGGCTTTACGTTGAAAGCAGCACAAAAGCAAACAGGTAGTAAATTATGTGTGTTCTTGATATTAATATCATCATCGTATTTTTTTGATTACCATTTCCTTCTTTTCTATATTTTGTTCCATACTTTCGAAAATTTGAAAAATAAGGAATTTTTGTTTTACTCTTAGAAAACAAAAAAGTTTATATTTTTCTCTCAATCGTTTTTTTTTGTTTTTGTTATTGTTTTTAGTAGCTTTGACTTCGTTCAAAGGAAATTTAAAAGCTGATTTCGAACTAACACCAATTCTAACAATTGGCATATTTTTGGGTATATTAGCTGCTATCATATGTTTAGGTTTAGCTACTGTTGCTGCATTACGTTTCAAAACAATTAAACAGCATCATCAAAATTATCAATCATCAACAACAACAAACGCAAAAGGTGGTGGAAAAGTAATGACATTCTCACGTCCTAGTAACTTACAAATAAAAGATAAAATATCACTACCATTGAGTAATTCTGAAGAAATGTACGATGAAAAGAATCCAGATGTTGTACCATATAACGAAGGTATGTAAATATTTTGTTTATAATGAAAATTATTTTTAAAAAAATGCAGTAGAAATCATATACTTATTGAAAATATTGAAGAAAAACAATAAAATGTTGGTCACTTCGTAATCGGTTGTCAATATGATATCTACATATGTATGTAGATAGATGGTGTCAACAATTTAGGAACTTAAATATGTAGGTACCCTCTTTTCGAACTAATTTATTTTCTGCACTTTAATTGTTTAAGGGAATAAATAAAACTTATAGGAGTAAATTATAAAAAATAACTCAGAAAAATAAGGCATAAAATTCAATTCAGTAAAGCCTCATATGAACTCTGTATAATTTCTGCAATAATTTCTTGAAGTGGCTCATAATTATTTGCATAAAGTAGAAAGCTCGTAAATGTAAATCAATCGATATAAACATCGATATTATAAAAATCGATATTATATTAGTATAATACGGTAGATGTGACTGTTATCAGTACTAGCCAAACTGATATATAAACGCATACGTGTACATATTTGTTGAATTAAATCAAAAATTTTTGGTTTTTTTGTAAAGACTCTAATGACATTACGTGTAATAATTGAACATTCGACTCTTTTGTTAGATATTTCATCATTTATCTTAAACAGTAAAAGCGTAGCACAATTAATAACACAATGTTTTAACAAAATTATGTAAGGCAAAAATTTCACAACCCCGTTTTGTTTTCGTTTAAAAGTGGTAATTTAATTTTTAATTAATGATTTGTTGTTATAAACAGTGTTCAAATATGGTTTTTACTGTGTAATGTCATAACTTTTTAATTTATCGATATAATATGTAGGTATCTGTAATCAAAAATTTTTTCAAGTAAGGATAAATTTAAAAATTATATATCTATAATATAGAAAAAAAAAGAAAAAAGTGCTAATTTGTATTTTCTTGTAAACCTTTTAAATATTTCAACTATGTATTCTTTTTTGTGATTTTCATTTTGTTTGTGCGCGCATATACATACATATATACTTACATAATATGTGTTTCGTTTTCTCTATAATCAATTTAGAAAATTAAATTCCGCACTGTTGCAAGGATGTTTTTAACTGGCAAATTATATCAAATCAATTTATTTATTTGAATTCTTTTTCTCTACTCCTCTTTTCTATTTTATGGTAAATGTGTTAAGTTTTTACAAGAGATAAACTCAGATTAAGTAAAATTATTTCGTTCTAGGAAAAACGAAAACAAAGAGAAAAAAAATGAAAATAAAAAATATCAAAAAATTTAAAATATAAATTTTGTGCACTTTCTGAAATGAATGAAATTGAATAAACTTCGAACCACTTATGCACTTATACTATACACATACGTATGTGTGTCCCATTTAATATAACTTAAAATAAAATCTTAGCCTTATAGCTTTTCAACTATACATACATATGTCTTGGTTTTTGTATTTTCTTCTTCTTTTCTTTATCTTTCTTTTCGTTGGGGTGATATACTCGTATATACATACATATGTACATACGATTAGAGAAACAATAATTGTCATCATCCCTCATTCTAAGTATATTTCTTTAGTACAGACAATAGACATATCGGTATACATATACGTAGGTATACTCGTCGTACCATTTATAAAAGAAATGTAATAAAGTGGCAAAATGCTTTTTATCTTTATTACAATTGTTACAATAATGTTCTTATTACTATTACTCTTCGCATGTAGAGTTGTAGGAGTACAGATTGTATTAGAGATTAAAGACAAAGAAAGAAGGGAAAAAACAAATTTTATTTATTCTTTTTTTAATGTTTTGACTTGTTAATTTGATTTATTTTTATTTTGTATGACTTCGAGTTAAAGTAAAATGTAAAAATATTCTCATTTTTAGAGAAGAAAAAAATAATTTTTTTAGTGTCAGATGTCTTTTATTTCGATACATTTTAACGTCAATTGATGCAAATAAAAATAAAAGAAAAATCAAATATGTCACTATGTAACGTCTACCACCAAGTACCTATACGTTAACCATACCCTCAGGGAGCAAAAAGCCACTGATTTTATTTTAGAATGAGCTGCAATCTTTAAAACAAAAAAAAAAAAAATATTATCTTTTTAAATTTTATTGAATTAATTTTTTTTTGCATTCATAAAAATGAATAAATAAAATAAAAAAATAAAGAGAAAAAAGATGATTCCTGAGTTTTTTTTTGCTGTTTTATTTTGATAGTGAAACTTATATGATTAGAAAACAAATAACATTGAATGTTTGTATTCAAAATTACCATGTTGACTTGGTGGCAGACACTTAGTTGATAAATTGGTCAGACAGTGCGTTTCGTTTCTAGCCTATACTTAGATATTAGCCATGCTTCTAAACTTTAGTGATTTCCATCAAACCATATTTCTTTTTTCTTCCTTCAATTCATGTAAATTTAGTTTGTTTTGATAAGGCGAAAATGCCTTAAATTTGTGCAATATAACTTACTTTAGTTCGGAGCATTCCAGCAAGGCAAAACGCCAAAAACAGAAAACTGGCTCAATGAATGAAATTGTTCATCATACATTCTGATTAAGAATTTACATACATTTTGCATACACTTCCTACAAGTGTTCAATAATATTAGTTGTTAATTTCTGAGAAATTTAATGGAGCACAGAATTGCAAAAACGTTTATTATGATAGCTACACTTTTAATTAAAGTGTCTTTCTTCCTAAATTTTAAATATTTTTGTTATCCTTTTTTTTAAGTGTTAAAATCTTTTGTTTTTTCTGATAATCATGAATTGAAGATTTACTTTAATAGAGGACTAAAATTCATAATCTACTTGTTATAGCAAAATAAAACATAAAAAATTCTCTGTTACTAATTCAGTTTTTTATAATAAAACAATATAATTTTTTCTTCTTGTTCAAATATGTCTAAAAGACTAAGATAAAATGTATTTCGTTTTTACTTTTACTTTATACGTGTGTGTGTTTGTGTGTGAAACCATAATCGTTTAATATATATGTATGTATATTCGAGAGATTTATGTGTTTATGTATTTTAGAAAAATTCTAATACACAATAATAGCGTTTTTATTTACAAGTGCAATAAAAATGTTTCAGTTTTTATTCACAATACAAAAAAGGGGAATAGAGAAAAAATCTAAAAACCAAATATGGAAAAGAGAAAAAGTTACAAATAATTAATTGCTTTTGAAAAAAATATTATGAGTCATGAAACCCTCTTGGGGTGTATAACGATATGTTGAAAGCACAGAAATTACAAACTAATACACGGAAGAATAGCAAAGCATATATTTGGAGTTTTTATGTATGTATATACATACAGAATATATACATACGTGAAACAAGGAAAATGGGAAAATATGTACACGTCGAACATGAAAAAAGCGTATAAAGTACGTGTGATGTACAAAGTACGTTTGTGCTGACTTCTATCATCAATAATGAAATGCAATTTGAAATGAAAGTCGATTATTATTATTAAGTTATTAAAAGTATAAGAAATTATCTTTTTGTACTTTTTTTTGTATTTTTAATATACATACATACATGCATTTTAATACATCAAGTGTACATACATACGTAAGTAAGTGTTTACCTTATGTATAGGTAATATTTTTATAGCTTATATACTGTACATTAAATGTGTATGATATGCACACATTTTAAGCACACATTTAATATCGATTTTAATTTGTTTTTAATTTTTCTCTTTTTTTGAGCTTCACGCAACCGAAAAAACTAGGACAATTTTATACGAAAAAAAATTTTATAAACTGACTTTATATTTTGTCATGTGTTTTCGTGTATACATTTATATACAGTTAATAAGGAAATTATGAATATGATCCAGAAGCATTCTCCACTACTTTCTTTCCTAAGGTCTGATAAGTATTAGAAATTATTTTACAACTTGCATTGATTTTCGTGTTGAATGAGACAAAAATGAGGACTACATACGAACTTACATTTGTCCATACACAATAAATATACCGTGCTAGCTGAAAATTTGTCATATTTTTTAAATAGATTAAAAATACCACTTTACACAAGAGTCACCTGTACACGAATCTGTACATGTATTTGTACACATTTTGGTTCACATTTAATATCCCCAATGCACATCATCAAAGTCGCATCAGATATAGAGTACATTTTAAATACATACTTTTAATTTCTGTGTACATAATTGCATTATTAATGAGTACGAATTTAAAGTAAAAGAAGTATTAAAAAACAAGAACAACATTTAATGCATGTCATTATCGAAAATTAATGTTTTCTTTTTTTGCTTTATAATAAAAATAATTCAGAAAATGAAATATATATACTCGGATTTTCAGGATAATCATTAAATAAATTATATACACCTTGCATTTACTTAAAAAAAATTGTTATAATATGGTATCATGTCTTTTAACTTTAAGTAAACTGCAAAGTAAATGGAATTTTAAATTTAGGGGAAATAGTTTTGAATGTTCACACTAAAACGAAGTTATAAATTTTTCTTTGTATACCCAGAAAACTCTTCTGATACATTTTTACTTAACTTGATTTCATTTTATGTTTAAATAAACTTTAAAATTAAATTTTGATTTTTTTTTTCATTTTTATAGTTGATGCGGAGTACAAAGTTAAAACTTCATCACAAACACCATCTGGTTTAATTTCAAGAACCAGTGAATCTGAAATTATCTCAAAATCAACAGCTGATGGATTTTATAAAAATGTAAGTACTATAGAACTCTAATTTTGCATTTATGTATTTTTTTTTTCTCTAAAATTTTAATGTTTTTTTACTATACAAAATAAATTCCTTTTGGTTTGTCTGTTTTTGAATATTTTATTCATAGAACGATAACTGTACATTCTTCTTATTAATATTCTTTTTCGATGGCCTATAATTCACATCGAGCTATGTTAATCTTATATGTATAGTTATGAAATATTTATTATAAAAAGTAACGCAAAACATTCATACGAACAACTTCATGATAAATCTAACTGCAATAAATGAAAATGATGAATTATACATGAAACACAATTTAATAATCATAAATATCACTTTATTATATTGTAACCCTTGAATCATACACATTTTCATTTCAATTCTTTCTCCTTAAGTCTACGCTGCTTTTAAAGAATTATAAGAAAAACCTTTTATGAAGTTTATTAAAATCATCAATGTGGAAAAACTCTTTTATTTATATATGAAAAAAAAAAAAAAAAAAAAAAAAGCCAACAACTACAACAACAAATACAGCATGTAATAAAACAAAAACCATAATATTGTATTTATAATGTTTCAGTTAAAATAGTTTTCGATTTTACAGTACTTGATAGTACATAGGAAACTAAGAAGGACTCTTTTACAAACTCTCTTAAAAATTCATACAAAATATAAATGTATATAAGTACGTACATATACATATGTAGAAATATTTAAGAATATATTATTTGATATAAATACATACGTATGTATTCTTTCGTACATTAAGTATACGTATACGTATATACATATTCGTTACGTATGAAATGGTATAATTGCATATTATGCATAAAACGACGAATTTATATAAATATAATGAGTGTTTTGTGCTTTTTGTTATTTCTATCGACCGACCTATGTATATGCATTTAATTGCATTTCTTTCTACCGCTACTTAGTGATATACGCAAAACAATAGCAATTAAAATTTTAAAATTTCCATGCACATACATACATATGTACATATATATGTACTTGCATTTAAATATAAAATAAACTATAGATTAAATTAAAAAGAGATGAGGTCCTTGTGTTTCACTGTACTACATACGATCATCATGCAAACACAATTCTAAGAATTTTTGGATTTCCGTCTATAAGACTGTGGCCCAGGATGAATATTGTTTCTTGTAGAATTCCTTAGAAAGGAAAAAAAAGGCATTTGAGCCACTTTTAAAATTTTATATTTACACTCCCTCCTTTGTTGAAAATCAAAATATTACTTACTACAAAATCTTTTAATTTTTAACAACTCTTCTGGATATCAAAAGTTTACATCCTTGTAATGCAAGTTATTTAAACTAGTGAATTTTGACAATTTTTTACTTACACTGTTTTTAAAATGAATTGATCACTTAAGAGTTACATTTACAAGTCGTGCAATTGAAATATACATACTATATGTAGATAGAACTTTAATGTAAACCAAAAATTGAATCAGAAAAGATCTTTTATACAAATAAAATAAGCGCAAGAAAAGTTTAAGGAAATGATCGAGGCCTATGCATGTACAATAGCATGTAAACGATGCATTTATAAGTATACATGAATTTTGCATATGCATTCACATCAAATACATTAAAGCATGAAAATATTTTAAGATTTTTATCCTAAAACAGAAGTCAATGCAGTATGTAAGGTATAGTTCACGATGTTGTGTTTAAAAAAAAGAATATTGTAATTTTTTCTTTTCTATTTTATTTGTAAAAGGCAGAAAAAAATACAACATATTTTTTTGGTCTTTATTGTGTCCTGATAACAATATATGTAGCTACAAAGTATATGTGTATAGTTAGTATATAGAGTAGTGTATGGTTTTTATGTATACTGATAACAATGACTTTTATGTCCACATGTATGTGTATTATATTTATTTACCGTAACAGTATAGTACAGTGTAAAGTAGTATCATTTTCTCCGTAAATATATTTATATGAATGTATGCATCTTTCTACACGTACATGCATATATAACGACAAATTATAATATTGAAATTTACAAAGAATTTTTTATCCAAATATGAACAAAAAAGGCAGTAAACATTTTTTTTCATTTTTTTCTCACTCCTACTATAAATTTTTACTTTTTTTTTAAATATTTGTTTTTGAAATTTATTTAAAGTTTGAAGTGCTTAGAAAATTTTTAACTAGGTTAAAGCTTTTAAAATATATTATTTAAATTCAAAAAAAAAAAAAAGGTAAATTTTTAAAAAAGAGTGAAGAGAAAAAATTTAAAAAAAGGAAAACATAAAGAAAACCTAAAACTGAAAACTAAAATAATAATAACGATAAAATTAATAAAATATTATTTGGGAAGAACAAAAAACAAAATAAAAATGAAAATAAGATGTTTTTTGTGCTTAATATTTGAATTTCGTTTTTTCAAAAAAAGAAAAATGTTCCTTCTTTTCAATTGTATTTCTTCGGCTTTTAGACCATAAGGTAAGTGATGGTGATGATGAGATATATGTACGTGCATATAAAAAAAAACAGTCAGTCGTCACTGAACATGCAATAAAAACCACAAAGCAGAAAAAATACAAGTCCTTACTGTCTATCGTTCCATGAACAGTTTCAAATATGTACTTATGTATGTATATTATTTTTTTTACAAATTATTCCTAAATAGTGCATTTTATTGTAATTTTTCACAAATTTAGCAAAAGAAAAATTAAAAATCATACCAATTACAGTTACACAAAAAGTCATCATCCATTGCTACACATGGAAAAAAGGAAAATCACTTAATTTAACTATAGACTCACGCTTTTAATCAATGTTAATAAATTCAATAAAAACAAAACAGATTTTATCCGGTGCTCTTTTTTGGTGCTTTGATTCTAAATTTCTATTTTTTTTATTTTATTTATACATACTAGACATTTAATTTTATTTTTACAATTCATCCCATGCATTTATATTGTGTTATCACGTGTACGTTTAGAAACCATTGAATTTATCATCAACAGTAATTTTTCCACCGTTGCTATTCGTATGAAGGCACGCTCATGTGTACGCATAACTACTACATATACTCATTAAATGAAAATGTAATTACTGAAAGGATAATTTAAATTGAATGATTCATTAAAAATTAGTAGACCATTTCAAGTATCTAAGTATTTCTAACTAACGCAATGTTCGTATACATAAATTAATAAATTAATAAAATGAGCAACAATAACAACAATGAAAAATTATAAAAGTACTAGAGGTATACACACATATCAAAACTTGTACCTGTCTGTTGTGTAGTTATATATCTGTACTTATATTCATTGTTTCCACATGTTTTAATTATCTCTTAAAATAAATAACGTATCCTTATGCCAATAATAATTCATTTTAATGTTAAAAACGTGGGTATAATTTGCAAACAAAGATATTTCTCTGTATGTTTATGTATTGCGTAAAAATGTGAATACAAATTAAAAAAGAAAACATTTTTATTTTTATTTTACAGAATTGTGATGAACTTCATTATGCAGAATTGGCATTGTCTGTGACAAAGAATCCAGCAGATTGTAATAGTTCAATGATTTTATCAAACAATTGTAGTAATACATTGTCACAAAAGCCACCTGCATACGATTATTTTGAAGAACCAACAATATATGCTCAGATAGACCATTACAAGTCATCTTCATCAATAACAGTGCCAGCTTTGCCACCATTGTTTTCTCAAAATGGTACACTGCCAATACCATCATCAACTTCGACAGCATTATATTCTCAACAACAGATGGGTGGTACTTTGCCACCTCGTCTTGGTGGTATTAGTAGTAGCGGTGGTGGTTCTTTAGTCACATCAAATAACAGTATAAAATCGAGCTTAACAGAACCATTACAAATAATAGCACCAGTTACTGTGACATCAGCATCATCTTCTTTATTGTCGATATCGGGTAATAACATTCTCAATAACAATAATTCAATACCTCATCATGCCACACCGACAGGTTTGTTAATCGCGACAGCAGCAGCAGCGACAACAATAGGGGCACCTGGAGGATCATTGTCATCATCAGTAACAACTCCAACAACAACAGCAGCTACATCGAAACCATTCTCTTCGAGGGAAATTGTCACTGTTCGAACTCCTCTTATGTACACACAACAAGAAAGTTGCGTTTAATTAAATTCTACTTGTTGTGTAAGATACACATACATTTCAATGAGTATACTATACAAACACTTTTCAAATTATAGAACTAATACTTATTCATACATAAACATACTTATATAAATTACACTAAATTCATACAAAAACAAATAAATTTATGATAATTATATGATAATACAATAATTAAAACTTAAGCAATGATACAACACAATACGTTCATAATAAAATAGGAAAAATATGTAAAAAGTTTTATTATGTATATGAATTTAATTAATTTATCATCATTATTCATACTCGTATTTTAAACGATCAAATGAAATTTTTCTACTGCATATCTGTTTTATAGTAAATAACATTTTCATTTTAACTTCAATTTTCTTCTTTTTTCTTTTCTTTTTAATTTTACTTGGCCGTTAGAAAATAATAAATTTATAAGAATATGCATAATAAATTATTAATATTACCATGAAGAAATAGTAATAAAACGAATAAATGAAATTTGTAAAATACTCATCGTTATTTTATCAATATGAAATTCTTACTTGAAAAATGAAAAATGCAAATATTTAATAAATTAAAGTAAAAGTAAGTAATTTGAAAAAATTATTTTTAGATATAGAAATAAATCAAATAATAAATTAATTATTAAACTAATAATTTTTAAAAATGAATAAATATATACAATATTACCAAAAATCATCCTGATATCGACATTATTCAATTGACCAACACATCTGATTAACAATCAAATATTTAAAAAATATATTATGATATATTACACTTTTGTACGAATAAACACAAATCGAATGTCGTGTTTATTCTTCTCTAAGTGTAAACTAAAGATTTTTTTTTTAATGTAGGTATAAAAGTGTTATCTATTTGAATAATTTGGAAAAATTTGACTCCTAATTTTTTTTTTTAAATAATTAATTCGATGTAGTGTGTACATAAATTTTTAAAGTGTGTTGTTATAGGGGCATTTTCAATCTTTTAATCAAAAATAAAAGAAAAACTGTACTTTTTGTCAATAACAGCACATCGCTCTAAATTTAAATAATACAAAATCCTGTAAAATTCTTAGTTATTAACTGAATAATTTTTTTTAATTTTTCTGTATGGTTTTCTTTTTAAATTTTTATATTGAGACCGCAAAGAAATAAATTCTAGGACACTGATTATTAATGAAATTTGCCAAATCACTAAGTTGAAGAAAAAGGTCTACATTCTTTTTAAAATGCTGTAAAATAATATTTGCATTTATACAGAAATAATAAAGAAAAAGTTTAGAAGCGTAAAAATCATTTCAAAAATTCACAAGAATTAATTTGTAGATTTTTAATATAAGAAAAACAAATTAATTTTTTTTAATAATAATTATTAAAATTAATATCAATACAAATTAAATGAGTAAGAAAATACAAATGTTCATGTTTACAACACAAAAGAAAACTTACAAATAAAATGAATAAAAATTTACAAAAAAATTAGAAAGACAGTAAAGAATAATCTGTACTTTATCGTAAAATTTAATTCAAAAATGAGGTTACATATATGTATGTAGTTAGAAGTGTCATCATTTATGCAATCAGATAATTCACGTAGTTAACACTTTGAAATGTTAAGTTGAATGCAATTAACATTCAAATTTTTTACTACAATACTGTAAAGTCAACGGGTCTTCAAGTTTTTAACAAAATTCATTTTAAAATTTTTTACATTTTTTAATTTCAAACAAATAAAACGATCATTTAATTACAAAAGATCTCAAGTCGTGATGATTGCATAAAGGACGATCCTTTAACAGTGATTTTGAATTGTACCAGTTTTCCAATATAAGAAAATAAATAAAAAGAATAATATAGGAGTAAATATGGTGGGATGAACATAGAAATAACACGGAAATTTAATAATGCAATGAGATACAACAAAATAAAAAAATTAATACAAAATATTTAAAGAGAAAAAAAATGTTCCTTCCTTATGCTAAGATATTATAAACTTTTACTTAATAAATAACAAATAATCTCACGTTGATTATATAAGAGAAAGATGCGTATATGTGTAAGTTAATTTTATCATTATTAAAGGAATTGGAAAAACAACAAAATAAAAAAGATCATTATTATAAAGAAGAACGAAAATTATTATTATTTTCCTTATCACTAATAATACAATTATGATTATTATTATCATTGATAAATAAAATGTAGTTAAAAATAAAATAAAAGAAAAAAGGAAACAAACCAAAGAACAGAGAAAACATTTTAACACTAAAAATTTTAAGTCAAATTTTTAAGAGTTTTAATTTTTAGATAGCATAAATTTATTTTAAAAAACTGAAATTATATATATAAACTTAATCTTTAAAAATAAGAACAAAAAAATCTTGTATATATATCATATAACAGAATAAAAACCAAAAAAAAACAAAAACATAATAAATAAACACAATTGTACAGTTTTAAGACGAAAAATTATAATATAAAAAATTCATTATCATTTCCTCATTAAAATTATAATAAAGAAATAAAAGAAAAAATTTTTTCTTTCAAACATAATACAAATAAAAACTGTTGAGAGATGAAGTTGAACAACTTTTCAATAAATGTTGTGCAAACTTCAAACCAAGTAAAGCAAATCAAGATTTAGAATAAAACTAGGATATTATAAATATTGTAATATTTATTAATAAAATTATAAAAAAGCAGAGATCATTTTAACATTGGTTTAAACTACTCTGTGTCTAGCAATACTCAAAAATAAATTAATTTAAAATTTTGAAAAGAAGAAAAACCAAAAACAAATACATTTTTCTGGAAATAATAAGATGTGAATAAGTGAATAAAAATTAATCTGATTGTATAAATATATGTTACCTAATAAAACAAAACTAAAAATTCAAATTTTTGGAGTTTGTTCACTTACTTTCATCTAACATATTTTTTAAAAATAATCATCATAACATCCATGAATTTTATTCAAATGGTCAATGATAAATTCAACAAAAGCTCAACATATAGTTCTACTTTGACATGACTGCGAAATTTTACAGTCAAACAACTTTTTATGCAACTTTTTATTCAATTTTTGTGCAACTTTTTGTGCAACTGTTTAAGCAACTTGTTGTGCAACTTTTAAAGCAACTTTTTAATCAACTTTTTAAGCAACTTTTTGTGCAATTGTTTATGCAACTTTTTATGCAACTTTTTAGGAATATTTTTTGAAACTTAGTGTTAGTAGTAGTATTTTAGAAAGTTAAAAAAAAAAACAATTACTGATGCTGATGGTCAAAAGAAAAAGGGAAGAGGTAAAAAGAAAAAAGATGACGGGCTTAAACAATCAAAACTTGATTTCAAACCTCGAAAGGATGTAAGTAGTTTTTTGTCATTTTAACTAATAATAGAAATTTGAGAATATCTAAATTGTACGATGTAAGCGTAATTTTTATTTTTGTTTTGCCTTGTGTTCAGGCGAAGAGACATTCTGATTCAGATAGTGATATTGAATTTGATGAATTAATGGACGATGGTAATGCTAAAGTACAAGTACAACAACGAGAACGGCCTGGAAGACGTGCAGCTTCGAAGGTAATTATCTTTAATAATTTTTATCTTCTCCATTTGTTTCATTTCTGTTTTTCCTTCATAGAAAATTAATTATTCAGCACTTCTTGGTGAAGACGATGAAGAGAAATCAGATTCCGATTGTGGTGATCCAGAGTTATTTGATAATGATGCAATTCAAGAGAAAGGTCATAGTTATGGTATATTGTCGGATGATGAGAACGATTCAGATGTTGATAATCGACAACAAGAAAACGAAGCAGTTGTAATAGAAGACAGCGATTCATCACCAGTTATTGTAAAGAAACGTGGTGGTGGTGGTGGAAGCACGTGTTGAAGATAGTTACGAAGAAGATGCGAAAAAGAAAAAGGTAGAATATAAATTTATTTAGGAATGGATTTCTTTTTTTGGTTCATTTCTTTAACGAGTAAATATTTCAATTTCAGCAAAAGAAAAAAGTTCAATCAGATTCAGACTCCGATTTTGAAAAAACAAACAGGAAAGAGAGTTTGTTTTTTAAAAACCTAATAATAGTTTTTAATTATAATTTATTTCATATTATTTTTTTTTTGTACTTGTATTTAATCTAAAAAAAAATATAGTAAAATATGTAACTCTACGAAAGAGATAATACCCTTTTTTTCGAATTAAAATTTCTATGATGCTGATGGTCAAAAGAAAAAGGGAAGAGGTAAAAAGAAAAAAGATGACGGGCTTAAACAATCAAAACTTGATTTCAAACCTCGAAAGGATGTAAGTAGTTTTTTGTCATTTTAACTAATAATAGAAATTTGAGAATATCTAAATTGTACGATGTAAGCGTAATTTTTATTTTTGTTTTGCCTTGTGTTCAGGCGAAGAGACATTCTGATTCAGATAGTGATATTGAATTTGATGAATTAATGGACGATGGTAATGCTAAAGTACAAGTACAACAACGAGAACGGCCTGGAAGACGTGCAGCTTCGAAGGTAATTATCTTTAATAATTTTTATCTTCTCCATTTGTTTCATTTCTGTTTTTCCTTCTTAGAAAATTAATTATTCAGCACTTCTTGGTGAAAACGATGAAGAGAAATCAGATTCCGATGGTGGTGATCCAGAGTTATTTGATAATGATGCAATTCAAGAGAAAGGTCATAGTTATGGTATATTGTCGGATGATGAGAACGATTCAGATGTTGATAATCGACAACAAGAAAACGAAGCAGTTGTAATAGAAGACAGCGATTCATCACCAGTTATTGTAAAGAAACGTGGTGGTGGTGGTGGAAGCACGTGTTGAAGATAGTTACGAAGAAGATGCGAAAAAGAAAAAGGTAGAATATAAATTTATTTAGGAATGGATTTCTTTTTTTGGTTCATTTCTTTAACAAGTAAATATTTCAATTTCAGCAAAAGAAAAAAGTTCAATCAGATTCAGACTCCGATTTTGAATAAAACAAAAAGGAAAGAGAGTTTGTTTTTTAAAAACCTAATAATAGTTTTTAATTATAATTTATTTCATATTATTTTTTTTTTGTACTTGTATTTAATCTAAAAAAAATATAGTAAAATAAGTAACTCTACGAAAGAGATAATACCCTTTTTTTCTCATTAAAATTTCTATGAGAATAGAATTTTTTTTCTCGTTTTTCTATATTAATTTTTCATCACGCATATAAAAAAAGAATTATATATTCTCATAGAAATCAATTACAACTTCGAAGAAAAACGACGGGATTTTAATAAACGTGAATTTTACTCTTATTGTATGTGTTTTAATTTTATGGGTTAAATGCATGCAGCAAACGTAGAGTTCATGTTTATGAAAAAATTTATCTTAATAGGATTTCTAGGTATTTATAAGTACAATTTTATTGTGTGTGTATATGTGCAAATATTATTCACTTGATGTATTCTAAAAAAAAAATGTTTTTATGAAATGAAAAGAATTTCAAAAATTTGATTTAAAATTTTTACAAATTATTAAATACACACTTTATAAACAACCGATAATTGTATGTAATTTAAAATAAGTTTTACAAATACATTGATTATACTAGCCACATCTACAAGTGTAAAATCTATATAATGAATACATAAGAAAAAGAATTGTTTTGATTTATATTATTTATTTTATTTAGTTTAAAATATCATTTTACTTTCAGTTTATGTCAGATAATTGTGGCTATGTCAATAATTCACTTTGTATTCATAAATTGTTAACAAAAATGAAGCAAAAGGATAAACTTATCAATTAAGATCTTTTTAAATTAAATTTTTTTTGTCTTAATTATTATTATTTTTTAGTATTATGAATTTGATGTAATAAAAATTCTTAAAATAAAATGCATATACATATTCATCTATAGTTAAAAGTTTTTATTCATATTTGTAGCTACATATACAAGCATACAAGCATACATATAAGCATAATATACAAGCATACATATTAATAAAAAAGATGTAGATTAGAAATTTAATAAAAAAAGAAGAAAAAAAATGAAAAAAAAGTTGATAATGTATTCATAAAATGTACACATGTGTTTGTGATCACAAACATTTTCATGAATTTTCATTGAATGTCAAAAAGGAATACAAAACTTTTAAAAGTACACATTTATATAATTATAATAAAATATAATCATTATTTTAAATTTTAAGTAATTTATTAGATTATAAGTAATATGAAAATTTTATTATCACAACATTTTTCCATAGGAAAGTGATTATATTTTATTTTTTACTAATTTAATTTAAATTTAAATTAAAATATGTTTGTGTTTATGTTCTAAATCACTTTGTATTTCATCTTTTCTTACTTTCTGTTTGGTATTTCATATTCATGTATATAATAATATAAACATTATGGTGAGAAAAATAAAAATAAAGATTTTAGTTGTATAATTATAATCCAGTTTCATTTACAAAATTTTATTTCGTACTTCTTGATCTTAGGTATTACTTTCGGGAAATTGCCCTATGGTTCTCAAGAAGAATTTTTAATTTCAGGAAATGAATTAAATGAAGTTATGAAGTATTGCATAAAATATAGCGTAATCCAAATTATAAAATGTTGGGCAGATTCAAGAATGTATCACTGTCTGATTTGACTTCCAGCGTATCGTAATTCTTAAGTTGAATGTAGCATCGAATAGGCAGTGATGCGTTTTTGAATCGATACTGTTTATTTATTAAAGTGTGTGTGCTCGAGAATTTGTCATTTACTTACATTGATTTGTACACTTATATGTACAATACACTTATACAGACATGAATATACATTATAATTACCGAAGATAAAAGTATTTTTTTTAATAATTGTTTTTATGCCTGAAATACGTATAACATAGCCATCAAATATGAAATTAATTTGTGACTTGACTGTGTTAAAAAAGGGATGTATTTATGTTAAATTAAATTAATTGCGACATGTATAAATAATATTGTAAGATATTTCGAAGAGTAGTTTTCAGAAATAAACAAGCGTCATATGAGTGGAAAAAATTTATATAGAAATGATCATATGGAATAATATCTGTTTTATATAAATATCATTTATTTTTATGCAGTTTGATAACTTGTTGCAGTTATGTAACTTTGTTCCCATTTCTCATCAAATTTTTGTTTTCTTTTTTCCTTATTATTTATTTTTAATTTTATTTTCTAAGAAAGGTATACATCAGTAAATAATATATTATAATTTTTTTTTTTCATATAACAATAAATATTATTTTATGTACATACATTCTTATGTATGTTTTGAATTGTATGTTCTCTAGCGCTTTCACCATTGTTAACATCACTAAAGGGAACTGAAAAATTATCAAGTGAACAAGACAGATTTTTTTAAAAAAATTTACTGGAATCAAAAGAACTGAATGCATTAGTTAATGTACATAGTAAAGTTTTAAAAGTTAATAAAGATGATCGATTGGCAGCAGTATTATCATCAATAACGATGGTATGTAATGATTAAACGTACATATTTATGTATTGTATGTACATGTTAGCTCTATTCCCTTACTTTAATTAGCTGTGGAATTTTTTAGTTTGCTTATTTGTATATTACATAGTTAAAATTGCTACAAAAATCTGTATGAAAAATTAGTAAAATTTTTAAAAAGTAAAATTATGATTTAAAAAAATATATATATTAAAATAAAAAATGGAAAAATTCATCGAAATACATCAATTGGAAATAAAAAATAAATAAATATGAGAAAAATTCAATATATAAATATTTCCCTGGAATTTAAAAAAATAAAAAAAAAATAAAATATAAAATATGTATACAAACATTTTAAATTAAGAAAATGAATTAGAATGAAAAGAAGATAAATTAAAAAATTTAAAAAGTAAGAAAGAAAAAATAAAAATGAAGAAAAAGAAAAATATTTTCAAACAAGAGAAAAAAAACAAAGTATTTTTATAAATTATGTAATATGAATTTTCTTTTAAATGTTCTTTATTTTCATAAAATAAACATACATACTTATGTAATATGCATACTCCTTAGGCCGATATTCATACACACAATTTTGTTAATTAAAAATTATATAATTAAGAGAAGAAAAAAATAAACAAATAAACTTTGATCAGAAAAAAAACAAAAAATATTAAAATTATAAACATTACTCAAGAAGACCAATTTAAAAATATGATTATTCAAATTTAGAAGAAGAAAAAAAATAGGTATTAAAAAAGGAAAAAAAATAAATAAATAAAATAATTAAATTTAATTTATTAGATAAAAATGTATTATTATAATTAATTACTATTAATGAAATAAAAAAAACGTGTAATTGAAAAATAGCAACTAAATGCTTATATTTATGTATTTAAAATAAATTCATATAGATATGTAGTAGAGTAATAAATTATATATATTATAATCACACACAAATACACATCGCTATTTTATTGTATTTTATTTTAAGTATCAATATGAAGTATCCATATACGTATGGATATACATATGTATATGTATTTTTTTTTTTATTTAATTTTTATTTACAATTTTTTCTCGTTTCATAACTTATACATGTATATTTAAAACATATACATATTTATGTATAGAAAAGATAATGCAAGCTATTAATTGCTAATAAATAATTATTTTCATTAAGCTTTTATTGTTCATAGGTTTTAAGTTAAAAATAAAACAAAAAAAATAAATAAATAAAAATAAAATTTATACAATAAAAAGAGAAAAAACTACATTAAAGAAAATATAGTGTGTTTTTATTTATTTTTTTTAATTTTAAAATTAATTTTATTATTTGGAAAAATGTAAGGATGTCACCGTAATATGGTCATTAGAAATTTAAATAGATTTACATGCATATTGAAAAATTAAAGTAAAAGTTTACATTTTGTACATACAATTCAAGTATTTTTTTTCCAAAATTCGACGCAGTTAATTTTTATAAATTATTTTAAAACTGTGATGTGCGTACATTTTTCTTTTATATTTTCATTTAATTATTCCTTTCTTTTATTATTGTATGTAGGTACCATTTAAAGAAAAACGTATTTTAATGAAAATTATATGCGTGACAAAAGGGTTCATACCTTATTTTATAAAAAAAAAAAAAAAATTGTGTATCCTAGCTGTACATTAGGTGATCTAATACACAAAAATTTAATTGGTATATTTACGTTAATCTTGTTGTTGTTTTTTCTGTGTAAAAAAAAAACAAAAAACGAACTGAGTGTACGTAGCATACTGTGCTTCATTTCTTTTAAATTGTTAACTTTTGATTGTTCCATTATTAGTGGTTTTTTTATACTATCCTAGTATTCGTGGTATAGAATTAACTAATTTCAGCGGGGCCATTTTTCCTTCAGTGTACTGATAAAAACTTTTGTATTTGTTCTTCTGTAACATGTATGTAACCGCCTACAAATTTTCGTGAATTGATTCGCCATTTTGTCGGAAATGTCTTTATTTGAACATATGTATATGTAGTGGTGGATGAAAATAGTGTAAAACAGTGAATTTTATCTTTTCATAAGTGTAAAACTGCGAAAAATAATAATTGAAAATTCCTAAATTGTAGTTAATAATTAAATTTGACTTTGACATAAGCAACTTTTTGTGCAACTTTTTAGCAACTTTTGAAGTAACTTTTTATGCAACTTTTATACAACTTTTTAAGCAACTTTTTGTGCAACTTTAAGACAACTTTTTAAGCAACTTTTTATACAACTTTTTATGCAACTTTTTATGCAACTTATTAAACAACATTTTGTGCAACTTTTTATGCAAATTTTTAGGAATATTTTTTAAAACTTAATAACGATTTTTTTAATACTTGATAACGATTTCTCAGGAATATTTTGTAAAACAATAACGATTTTTTTTAACTTTATAACGGTTTTTCAGGAATATTTTTTAAAACTTAATTTAGTACGTAAATTAATGGGTTTTGTGTGTAATCTTGAAATTTAATGCGTAATTTAATGGATTTTATGTGTAGTCTTGAAATTAAATGCGTAATTTACTGAATTTGAAATGTTATTTAATTTTCACAATTTATATCGCCAAAAGGCCCTGGGGGGTCGTGGTGGGCGAAAAAGGTTGGCAATTTATTGTTCTTCCCTCCTTTTAATAAAATAAAATAAAAAAAAATTTAACAATTTATGCGTAATAATGTATATTTATTCGTAATTAAATATATATAATGTGTAATAATGTATATTTATTCGTAATTAAATATATATAATGTGTAATAATGTATATTTATTCGTAATTAAATATATATAATGTGTAATAATGTATATTTATTCGTAATTAAATATATATAATGTGTAATAATGTATATTTATTCGTAATTAAATATATATAATGTGTAATAATGTATATTTATTCGTAATTAAATATATATAATGTGTAATAATGTATATTTATTCGTAATTAAATATATATAATGTGTAATAATGTATATTTATTCGTAATTAAATATATATAATGTGTAATAATGTATATTTATTCGTAATTAAATATATATAATGTGTAATAATGTATATTTATTCGTAATTAAATATATATAATGTGTAATAATGTATATTTATTCGTAATTAAATATATATAATGTGTAATAATGTATATTTATTCGTAATTAAATATATATAATGTGTAATAATGTATATTTATTCGTAATTAAATATATATAATGTGTAATAATGTATATTTATTCGTAATTAAATATATATAATGTGTAATAATGTATATTTATTCGTAATTAAATATATATAATGTGTAATAATGTATATTTATTCGTAATTAAATATATATAATGTGTAATAATGTATATTTATTCGTAATTAAATATATATAATGTGTAATAATGTATATTTATTCGTAATTAAATATATATAATGTGTAATAATGTATATTTATTCGTAATTAAATATATATAATGTGTAATAATGTATATTTATTCGTAATTAAATATATATAATGTGTAATAATGTATATTTATTCGTAATTAAATATATATAATGTGTAATAATGTATATTTATTCGTAATTAAATATATATAATGTGTAATAATGTATATTTATTCGTAATTAAATATATATAATGTGTAATAATGTATATTTATTCGTAATTAAATATATATAATGTGTAATAATGTATATTTATTCGTAATTAAATATATATAATGTGTAATAATGTATATTTATTCGTAATTAAATATATATAATGTGTAATAATGTATATTTATTCGTAATTAAATATATATAATGTGTAATAATGTATATTTATTCGTAATTAAATATATATAATGTGTAATAATGTATATTTATTCGTAATTAAATATATATAATGTGTAATAATGTATATTTATTCGTAATTAAATATATATAATGTGTAATAATGTATATTTATTCGTAATTAAATATATATAATGTGTAATAATGTATATTTATTCGTAATTAAATATATATAATGTGTAATAATGTATATTTATTCGTAATTAAATATATATAATGTGTAATAATGTATATTTATTCGTAATTAAATATATATAATGTGTAATAATGTATATTTATTCGTAATTAAATATATATAATGTGTAATAATGTATATTTATTCGTAATTAAATATATATAATGTGTAATAATGTATATTTATTCGTAATTAAATATATATAATGTGTAATAATGTATATTTATTCGTAATTAAATATATATAATGTGTAATAATGTATATTTATTCGTAATTAAATATATATAATGTGTAATAATGTATATTTATTCGTAATTAAATATATATAATGTGTAATAATGTATATTTATTCGTAATTAAATATATATAATGTGTAATAATGTATATTTATTCGTAATTAAATATATATAATGTGTAATAATGTATATTTATTCGTAATTAAATATATATAATGTGTAATAATGTATATTTATTCGTAATTAAATATATAATGTGTAATAATGTATATTTATTCGTAATTAAATATATATAATGTGTAATAATGTATATTTATTCGTAATTAAATATATATAATGTGTAATAATGTATATTTATTCGTAATTAAATATATATAATGTGTAATAATGTATATTTATTCGTAATTAAATATATATAATGTGTAATAATGTATATTTATTCGTAATTAAATATATATAATGTGTAATAATGTATATTTATTCGTAATTAAATATATATAATGTGTAATAATGTATATTTATTCGTAATTAAATATATATAATGTGTAATAATGTATATTTATTCGTAATTAAATATATATAATGTGTAATAATGTATATTTATTCGTAATTAAATATATATAATGTGTAATAATGTATATTTATTCGTAATTAAATATATATAATGTGTAATAATGTATATTTATTCGTAATTAAATATATATAATGTGTAATAATGTATATTTATTCGTAATTAAATATATATAATGTGTAATAATGTATATTTATTCGTAATTAAATATATATAATGTGTAATAATGTATATTTATTCGTAATTAAATATATATAATGTGTAATAATGTATATTTATTCGTAATTAAATATATATAATGTGTAATAATGTATATTTATTCGTAATTAAATATATATAATGTGTAATAATGTATATTTATTCGTAATTAAATATATATAATGTGTAATAATGTATATTTATTCGTAATTAAATATATATAATGTGTAATAATGTATATTTATTCGTAATTAAATATATATAATGTGTAATAATGTATATTTATTCGTAATTAAATATATATAATGTGTAATAATGTATATTTATTCGTAATTAAATATATATAATGTGTAATAATGTATATTTATTCGTAATTAAATATATATAATGTGTAATAATGTATATTTATTCGTAATTAAATATATATAATGTGTAATAATGTATATTTATTCGTAATTAAATATATATAATGTGTAATAATGTATATTTATTCGTAATTAAATATATATAATGTGTAATAATGTATATTTATTCGTAATTAAATATATATAATGTGTAATAATGTATATTTATTCGTAATTAAATATATAT